>OU612028.1:4692500-9692500 GCA_914767945.1 Eilema depressum | reverse complement strand
ACTGCTAAAAGCTTCTTCAATGTCCCAAAATACAGAACATATAATACTGACTACCCCGACGGCTCCGCCCATGCAGGCTCAGCTATATTGGTTAGAGGTGATATAAAACATTATGTAACAAATTCATACTGTAGCAACGAAATTCAAGCTACAAATATTATAATCGAATGTGTGGATGGACCACTAATCATATCAGCACTCTACATACCTCCTAAGCATAACCTCAAAAGTCAAAACTACACATCGTTTTTTAAAACGCTAGGCTGTAAATTCATTGCTGGTGGAGACTATAATGCAAAGCACACGGACTGGGGTTCCAGAATCATATCCTGCAAAGGCCGTGAACTTATGAAAACAATCGACCATCTCAATTTAAATGTGTTGTCCACTGGCAAACCAACTTACTGGCCCAATGATATCAAAAGGAAACCAGATCTGGTGGACTTTTTTGTCTTTAAGGGTCTTCCGGCATCATCTCTACGCTGTACTTCCAGCTTCGACTTATCTTCAGACCATACTGCAGTTATAGCCGAACTATGCAATGAACCTGTAAGGGTAAAGGGGCCATGCAAACTTCACAATAGGAAAACGGATTGGTTTGCGTTTAGAGAACTTATTAAAGATACTATGACCACGCAGATACCCCTAAAATCTGACGATGACATAACTAATGCAGTGGAAATGTTTAATAAATGCGTCCAATCAGCCGCATGGGAAGCTACCCCTACAACACATGGCCAATATGACTATATACCAACATATCCGCAAATTATAACAGACCTTGTTCAAAAAAAAAGACAAGCTAGGAAAAAGTGGCACCAAACAAGGTATCCCGAACACAAAACAGAGTACAATAAACTGACCAAAGAACTCAAACATATTTTGGAAAAAATTAAAAACGAAAACCTGGAGAATTATATACAGAGACTAGATACTACTCCAGCTACGGATTATTCACTGTGGAAAATCATTAAGAAGATTAAAAGACCAATTACTTTCCAACCACCCCTACGTAAGGAAGATGGAAGTTGGGCTAGAAGCGACATTGAGAAAGCAGATTTGTTCGCTGAACACCTGTCTCGCATATTTGTTCCAAATCCTGATTTAGGGTCAACAAAAATAGACGAAGTTAATGAGAACTTGTCTCAAATCAACCAGCTTTCACCGTCCATTAAACACTTTTCCAAAAACGAGGTAGAGCAAGTCATCCGTAAACTGGACTCAAAAAAGGCTCCCGGTTACGATCTCATAACTGCTAAATTGATAAAAGAATTGCCAGAAATTGGTATAACGTTCTTAACGCAGATATACAATGCCATCCTGAGAAACGAGTTCATTCCCGAGCAATGGAAAACAGCTGAAATAATTCTCATTATTAAACCTGGAAAGGAACCTGATAAAGTTTCTTCTTACCGTCCTATAAGTCTCCTACCTATACCTTCTAAAGTGCTTGAAACCCTCATTATGAAAAGGCTCTTGCCAGAAATTAATAAATCACAAATAATACCCTCGCACCAATTTGGATTTCGTGCGGCTCATGGAACTATTGAACAGGTCCACCGACTCGTTAATGAAATTAATACCGCTTTCGAGCAAAAGAAATATTGCACGGCAGCTTTTCTAGACATCTCTCAGGCCTTTGACCGGGTGTGGCACGAAGGCCTACTACATAAGATAATGAAAACACTTCCACCTAGCTACTATATCTTATTAAAATCATACTTGACTCGACGCCACTTTTATGTTAAGATAGGTGAGGACAGAACAAAATTATACGACATTAGAGCAGGCGTACCCCAAGGAAGTGTAATGGGCCCAATGCTATACCTCATATACACGTATGATTTGCCATTGACATCGAATGTTCTTGTCGGGACATTCGCAGATGATACAGCAGTGCTGGCTACACATGACAATCCGACAATTGCATCCAATATGTTGCAACGAAGCTTGAACGAAATATCTATGTGGCTTACTGACTGGCGCATCAGGGCGAATGAATCCAAATCTGTACATGTGACTTTTACACTTAGGCACGACTCGTGCCCTCCTGTCGAACTAAACAAGATTCAAATCCCTCAAAACGAGACAGTAAGATACTTGGGCATACACATGGACAGAAGACTGACATGGAAGAATCACATTTTCAATAAAAGAAAAGCACTGGGGTTACAACTTAGGAAAATGTACTGGTTAATGAGTACCAAATCAAAATTATCGCTGGAAAATAAACTCCTCCTATACAAATGCATATTGAAACCTATTTGGTCCTACGGAGTTGAACTGTGGGGAACTGCGTCAAACTCAAACCTGGAAATTTTACAACGCTTCCAATCTAAAATCTTACGTATGATAACAAATGCACCTTGGTATATGACCAATAATCAACTACACCGAGACCTGGATATAGCAATGGTTAAACAGGAGATACTGAGTAAACTTAAGACCTACGCAAGGCGCATCGAAATCCACCCCAATGCACTCGCCTGCACCTTGATGGATAAGACGTCCAACACTTTTACCAGACTGAAAAGAAGAGCCCCCCAAGACCTCATATAACGTCTTGGTAGTAACAAAATGGATTAGTCGCTGGACTAATTCCGTTCAAGACCTATCAAACTACATAACCTCTAGCTTAATGCCAGACAACTAGGCAGATTGCTAGATATAAAGCACATAAAAAAAAAAAAAAAAAATTTTCTATAACTACTCGAAAAAATTTTCTCCGCCAGTTCATTAGTTGCAATAGCAAGGACATAAATAATTAAAAGCATGCAGGACATAGATACAATTATTATTAAAATGGAGATGAAAGTTTTATTATTATAAGTAGAAAATACTTTAATTTTCAATAGTACCAACACAGCACGCTTTCTGTGTAAATAATACACTTGCAATAAACTTACCGAGAGTATCATAAGTGAAATCACACTTAAGATGGATTTAGTAAGAGTTTTCAAAGACTGATCGCCCTTACGACATCCTAAAGCAAGGCTCACCCAAGTAAGATTTTTTTTACAGTGGAATGAGCAAAATAGCTGTAAGATGAAATAATCTTAAAGAAACCCACTGTAAAATATTCATAAGAGTAAATTCCCTTAAGAAGTGCGCCCAAAGCCACACTTACAGATATCTGTAAGTGTATTATAAGTATCTATAACTTTTGGTCTTGGGATATTTTTAAGAGAACATTTTGCTAGTTGGGGCTGATCACCTCTCCGGTCAAAACGGCGTCCCCATCAGCAGTAGTAGGTAGTTCACCGCTACGCCACAGAGGCTACTCGCCCTAGAGCGACAGCCGTACCTTACGGTCCTTACGGACATATTACTTTTGTATTATTACACTGTGTATATCACCAAGGAGTATTTATTCTTCTAAATACTATTTTATTCTCTATTCTCTTTTAATCAGTGCGTGTTGTCAAATAAAATTATATTGCTCTAAATTATGAACAAATAAATTTGCTTTTACAAGTACCTCGTTAATTACCTACTAGGTACATAATGTAAGTACCTAATTATAATTGCACGATGTAGTATCTATGTATAATTAATGAAACATTTATTAGTCTACCTAATAAATGTACAATAAAAACAAATATGAACCTGTGTGCTGCATCTGATCTCCAATAAGCCTCATGATATGACACAATAAATTAAGTAGGTATTTATTGTATCATAGGCTTTAACCATGAATTCTTCTGATACTTCATCCTTATTGCTGTATAAGAAAACGGATTCAGCTGAAGTTCGATGTCTAAAACAACTCTTGGCCAATATATCCTGTACCTGTCAAAATCAGAAACATGCAGGTGATAATACTCTGAGTTCTGCTAATTTACACCAACGACAGTGGTCGAAAGTCGTGGAAAACTCAAAAAAACAAACGAAATGCTCAGAGGTACAAACAGAATTTCATTTTAGTCCTTCTGACAATGTTCCTAACATGTTAAAAAGTTATGACACAAACAAGTGGAATCATCAGCATTGTGTTTGTCCCATGTGCTTCTTCACTATGAATATCCTACGTAGCAGTACTGTGAAAGTCGTAAAAGACGAAAGCTCTGATACAGAACCATCTATGTTTAGTTGTGACAAAGCAGCAGACGGAACGGTTAACTGTTTGGAGAAGTCAACTTCAGATACATCTGTGTGGCAAATATTGGATGTCAATGTTAACGGATATGCAAGTACTAATAATTCCACCAGTGATTCATGGCAATCGAGCCGTTGTACAAGCATACTACGGGACATTTATAATTTCTCACTAGCCGTACCTGCAGCAGAAACTAACTACGCAATGACAAATAAACCCGTTTATTGGAATTGTGTGGACATGGAATATTTCATTAACTCTATCAGACCACCTTTGAGTGATATACAAATGTTTGATAGGTAATATTTAAGTTAATGTAACACACATGGTGCATATCCTCTCGTTATTGTCATTTTTGGCCTGTCATATATTCTGAATATTATTATGTACTTATCTACTTATTTTGTTTCATTGTCTTTTGAAGTTTTGTAAAATATAAATATAATAGGTTGGTACTTCTACCTATTATATTTATATTGGTTAAGCCGTCGTTCCCGGTTGCCATAAGAACATCTATGGCCAGGGACTGATCAAGAGTTCTGACCGCCCTAGGCTAATTTTGAAGACGCGCCCCCTACAAGTGGGAAAATTTTAACATGGTTCATATTCATAATACTACTATAAAAGTTTTCAGGTCGATCTGAAAGCAAAATTAACGTTGTTCTTTAATTTACCTAGGGTGGCAAACCATTTTTTTAGCTGACGGAACATAAAGGCAAAGTACCTTTTTTCCATCATCAGACCAGCTCCAAGGTGCCATAGTTACATCAAATAATTTTCCAAGACATCACAAATAAGCCCAATCTCGATAAGTTTATCTTCTTTATTTCAATAGTTACTACAGTCACTTTTCTACTCTTATCTTCAAAACCTGACAGTCATGAATGTAACAAAAGACAGTTTTTTTATGTCAAAACAAATGGGCCCATAACCATATTGATTGAATTTATCTTGTGTAGTTTAGGAGTTCCTATGGCCACCTTCTGATTCCATTTTCTGACCCTGAATAAGTACAAAGTAAATAGAGTGTTGGCCAAGACAACACAAATGAGCCCAAACTCTATGGATTTATCTTGATTCGTTTAGGAGTTTCTTAAGATCCCGAGCTAGTGGAGGCTGAGTAATATCCACCAGTTTTCAAAGGCAAGGGATTGGCGCAGGAGTTATATCGCGCAGCTATCGCGTTTTAAAGGTAAATTTCACACCATGAAACTCTACCAGAGGATAATCGACTCCCGGATCTGATAGGAGAGTGCACTCACAGAGTGAAATATAAGGCGAAGAATACACCTCCACATTGCCTATTCCTCGTGCGATGATCTAGTGGGCGCTGCGGTCTAAAGGCGTTCCAGAGGCTTACATTGACACCATCCGAGACATATACCACGATTCCGGTTACATGGTTGGGATCCCTGTCAGTGACATGAAAACCGGATCCATCACTGTCGTGGTACACCAAGGATCCTTCCTTAATCCTTACTTACTACTTCACTCTTCAGCATCAGGATGCTCATGTATCCTCAGTGGTGATGATATCGCGCTGATGGACACGGACAGGAGCAGATTGGTGCAACGTGTGAAAGTGTGGAAGGATTGAACTCTCGCATCCACTGCAGCCCTGGTGTCTGTGACATGGCAGATAAATGGCAATAAAGTCGCCTTCGCTAGTGCGGTCACGTTCCGTCATCTACCCAAGTACGACCGGCGTCGGTCGGAGAGAGATGTCGTGCGGTGTTCCGCAGGGATCGGTCCTGGGGCCTCTCCTGTGGAACATCGGACACGACTGGGTGCTTCGCAGTGAGCTCGTGGATGGTACCGCCATGACGTGCTATGCAGACGACACGCTAGTGACGGCGAGCAGGGCTACACACCGCGAAGCGACGCCACGACCGCGGTTTCCCAAGCGGCTAGGTCTCGAGGTGGCTCCGAAGAAAACCGAGGCCATGTTCTTTCATGGACCCCGGCACGGACCACCGCCAGCGGGGTCCAGCATCACAGTGGGAGACTCTCCTATCGATATCAAGCCCTAGATGAAATATCTGGGGCTCATACACGACGGTCAGTGGCACTTCGGGGAGCATTTCCGAAGTCTAGACCCAAAATTGGTGCTCACAGCTAACAATTTGACGCGTCTGCTGCCCAATTTGAGGGGCCCGGAGGACTCCTGCAGGAGACTCTACGCGGATGTCGTGCGGTCCATGGCTCTATATGGGTGAACAGTATGGGCGGACAACCTAAAGGCCAGGCACATAGACCGGCTGCGTAAACCACAGCGGAAAAAAATGGCCTCCAGGGCCATCAGGGGGTACCCTGCAAGATATCCTCTGAAGCAGTGAGTCTCCTTGCTAGATCGCCACCGTGGATCCTGAAAGCGAGAACCCTTTCGGCGCTATATCGGTTTGGAAAGGAGGTGCAGGAGCGGGGACACGATCCTGAGCCTGAAAAAGTTCGGACCGTGAGATCCCGGCTCGTCAGGGTGGTGGAGTGGGAGCTAAAACTTGGGCGACCACGCGCAGGGCGCGCCGTAGTAGCGGCGGTAAGACCCATCATGGGGGAGTGGCTAGAGAGGCCACACGGCGGCCTCTCGTTCTGGCTGACGCAGATTATCACCGGGCACCGGCGCTTCGGGTGGTATCTGCTTATGATTGCGAAGAAAGAGTCAACGAGTGCCATCACTGCGACGCGAGCGAGGACTCGGCGCTACACACGCTCATCGAGTGTCCGGCGCGGGAGACGCCGGGACGGGAGCTGGTAGTGACCCTGGGAGTAAGAGTTCTCTCTGGGATGCGTGAGCTGCCGGCGCCTCCTTCTGCGAGCAATTAATGCTCGTGAAGGAGGCGGCGGCGGAGCGGTAGCGAAGGAGAATCGCAGACCTTGTGGCCCGCGACAAGCGGAGGAGAATCGCAAACCGCACGGCCCGCGACGAGCGGCGGCAACTCGGGCGTCGGAGGTCGCAGTATGACCTCTGTCCCCCATGAGCGCGGGCCTGGGGTTGACAGGTGGAGCGGATGGATATCCGTGGGGAATGGCAATGGCGCCCCCATCGGGTCCAGATAGAAGGGGACGCTTGCCTAAAAATAGGTACCATGCAACATTTTGCCAGGGGTTTATTAAAAAGTCAGCTCAAATGGCCCCGTTTTTAACTCGATTATACAGTATTATAGTGATTAACGCGAGTCATACATACATCTTCTGCCAGAATTCCAGGCCCCCCCCCCCCTGGAATTCTGGCTGCCATAAAAAGTGATTTTTTGCAAACTATTTAATTCGAGTGACTCGATTCGAGCCGGTGTTGGGTTTGTGCGCACTTTTTAGTATTTCTTAAAATCAGGGACTCGCAAAATTAATCAGTTCATAGGCATTTAGTTTAAGTGTCTATTTGAAATATGTAGGGTGTATGCAATGATGTTAGATGAATAGTGCATGCACGATTTCAGCGCACGCGCCTCCCTCCCGGTGCCCCGCCCCGATTCTCGCGCCCCCCTGATCTTCGCGCCCTAGGCTACAGCCTAATTAGCCTAAGGGTTAATCAGGCCCTGTCTATGGCAGTCGTTAAGGGTAGTTGGAGCCCTAAAAAAGTCCAAAAATAACGGTCTAGCTGCAAAGCTTCGATATCGCCTAATGTTAATATTGGGTTGTGGAAGTCAGATGGCAATCGCTTCACGGAAAATATCGAGGTCTAGCCAAATCCGTAGTTAAGACTGGTCAAGCGGACCCCAGACTCCGAGCTGAAAGCTTCGGATGCGACTGGGAATTAACGCTAGGAGGAAGAAGGTACTTCTACCTATCTAGTGGACTCATTTTAGCGACATTATGGGCAGTATTATCAGGCTACAGTCAGAATCAAATATTCTGAACTTTCAAAATAGTTAAAATCATTTCAATGGGTACCAATAAAGTCCACTGATAGTTTTTATAATGGTTCGGGATTTATCGCGATTTATTATATTATGGAACTTACTTCCTAGACTCTGATTTCTCACTGCAATGGTTCGCTTGGTTTGTCCTATGTAGGAACTACGACTACCGCACCTCCACCTTGACAGCCTCCGTGGCGTAGCGGTAGTGAACGCGGCCGCTACGCAGGAGGCGTGGGTTCGATCCCCGCTCAGTGCAAATATTTGTGTTCATGAAATATGGGTATTTGCATTGGTCTGGTCGTGCCTCGGAGAGCACGTTAAGCCGTCGGTCCCGGTTGCCATAAGAACATCAATGGCAGTCGTTACGGGTAGTTGGAGCCCTCAAAAATCCAAAAACAACAGTCTAGCTGCAAAGCTTCGATATCGCCTGATGTTACCATTGGGATGTGGAGGTCAGATGGCAATCGCTTCACAGAAAATATCGAGGTCTAGCCAAATCCGTAGTTAAGACTGACAAAAAGCGGACCCCAGACTCCGAGCTAAAAGCTTCGGATGCGACTGGGAATTAACGCTAAGAGGAAGAAGAAGGAACTACGACTACCGCACCTGCAATCCACTATATAGACTCCTGGTGTTTGTAGTCCACTCACTGAGTTTCTTACCGGAGTCTTCACAAGATGGGGCCGCGTTACCAACCGGAGCTAAGAGTTTAACTAACTTGTATTACCTATGTGTTCAAGAGTGCTCTAACGAATTAAATCCTCCATTACCATTTCATTACACTTTGCCAACTTCTGTGCTTACTGCTTAGGTATATACAGGTAGGTACATAACTCTTGAGATTAATTTTAAGTTTGCAAAGAAGCTTGCACTAATTGGTTCGCGGCGCGACCGAGATTGGATGGAAGACAGAAGACCCATTGGCGCTTTACTTTCATTGTTTGAAAGTTTACAACTCGCAAGAAACTTCAGTCTATCGTGTCACGTAGTGGTAACAATTATTTTTGAATCTATAGAATACCTGAAACATACTTAAATAACAATATAAAGTTACTAAGTTTTTTACACCGTCGAAACACTTTGTCCGTAGGTAAGTTCTATTTTTTTATGAGCTTTTTTTCAGTTTACTTAATTATTGAGCAACTTCTGCAACTTGCTTTTGATACATAAGTAGGTACATTATATGCTTATTGTAAGAACTAGACTAGTTACTAAGTAAGACTCAATGGGGGTAACCGGTGACCGAGACCGTAGTCTACGGACTTCTACAATATCACGGGCTATCACTTAGGTAGTCACTTATGACCATAATTTTATGGAATGGTTGTTGAGATTGATAGCAATAGTTACATAAGATATACCTTTCTTTTCTCTTCCCAATGAATGCGCTACTGGAAGCGAGCAGCGTAGGCTAAAATCTATTGAAAAATACAAAAACCCGACTGCTGTTTAAAAGATCGCAAATAGTCTGATAGCAACAGTTAGGCCTGTAGAGGGGAACAAAGAAAACTACATACATACCCTAAAACATTACCCTCGCTAGGGTAGTCGGGTAAAAATCAACTAAATCTCGGTTTACTTTTTTTTATTTTGACGACGGCGACGCCTTCTGTCGCGTAGCAGTAGAGCGTTCGACTGCTACGTCGTAGCTCGCGGGTTACATTCCCGCTTAGTGCAAATATTATGACTGAATATTTCTATCTGCATTGTTCTGGGTGTGTCTATATGTATGTATGTGTGAAAACGTATACACATATATATGTATATCATCTCTGTTAGCCTTTGGTTGGGAGAGGATTCGTTGGAATTTTGAATTACTGTCATCTCGACGAAAGAACACGTCTAATACAATTAATACGAGAAAATTAGGATTTGACACAGGAATAATTCCTAGTAGCAATTTTCTTTCGGAATTCATAGAGGGAGGTTACTGGCAGTCTAAATTTCGATTTGCGTGGTATTCGGTTCGTTGCGTTCTCCGCCATCTTGAATTTAAGGGTACATTTTTGTTTACTAAATAAGTCGTTTATTTTTAATTTTACAGGAAAAAATGTTACTACAAAGTTGTTTAGAATTAAATTTTCTACAATTTTGTTGTTCATAATTTTTTCCTAGGGTCGATATTTTTTGATTTATAGTCCAAAAAGTGGTAAATCTTTGTTTGACTTTTTTGACTTAAGAAAAATGCCTAGTAGCAATTTTCTTTCGAAATTCATTAAGGGAGGTTACTAGCAGTCTACATTTGGTTTTGCGTGGTATTCGGTTTATTGCGTTATCGGCCATCTTGAATTTAAGGGTAAATTTTTGTTTACTGAATAAGTCGTTTAATTTTATTTTTACACGAAAAATATTTACTACAAAGTTGTTAAGAATGAAATTTACTACCGTTTAATATTCATAATTTTCTCCTAGGATCAATATTTTTCGATGTATACCCCAATAAGGTGGGGAAATTGTATTCGATTTATTGACAAAGGAAAAACTCCTAGTAGTTATTTTCTTTGGAAATTCGTTAAAGCAGGTCACTGGCAGTCTACATTTCGATTTGCGTGGTATTCGGTGAATTGCATTCTTCACCATTTTGAATTTAAGGGTGAAATTTCAGTTACTGAATAAGTCGTCTATTTTTAATTTTACACTAAAAATGGTAATTTAAAATTTGTTTAGAATTAAATTTCAAAAAGAAAAAAAAAAGTTTTATCACCATTATTCGTGTAAAACTAAAAATAGACGACTTATTCAGTAACTAAAATTTCACACTTCAATTCAAAATGGTGAAGAATGCAATGAACCGAATACCACACAAATCAAAATTTAGACTGCCAATGACCTGCTCCAACTAATTTCCAAAGAAAATTACTACTAGGAGTTTTTCCTTTGTAAAAAAATCGAATACAATTTCACCACCTTATTGGGGTATACATCGAAAAATATTGATCCTAGCGGAAAATTATGAATACGAAAAGGTAGGAAATTTAATTATTAACAACTTTGTAGTAACTTTTTTTCGTGTAAAAATAAAACTAAACGACTTATGCGGTAAACAAAAATTTACCCTTAAATTCAAGATGGCCGATAACGCAACAAACCTAATACCACGCAAAACCAAATGTAGACTGCTAGGGACCTTCCTTAATGATTGCCGAAAGAAAATTGCTACTAGGAATTTTTCATAAGTCAAAAAAGTCAAACAAAGATTTACCACTTTTTGGGGTATAAATCAAAAAATATCGGTCCTAGAGAAAATTAAGAAGAGTGAGACTGTAGAAAATTTAATTCTAAATAACTTTGTAGTAACAACTTTTTGTGTAAAATTAGAACTAAACGATTTATTCAGTAAACAAAAATGTACCCTTAAATTCAAGATCACGGAGAACGCAACGAACCGAATACCACGCAAATCGAAACTTAGACTACCAGGGACCTCCCTCAACGAATTCAGAAAGAAAATTGCTACTAGGAATTATTTCTAGGTTTGCCCCTTAATTTAGCTAAATCGGTTGTACTAAATGTAGATTTCTGGAGACCATCAAAATTTATTGAGGTATTTTTTATGCTTGCTAGAGTGGTGAGACTTAGTTCGAACTATGGCTCAATCAATGATGAAGCAGACCTTGGGCTCGCAAAGTGCAAGACTTCGATCATTGACGACGGGCTTAAAAACACATCATGAAGCTTCACTTTTAATTTAATGTAGACACTACCTTAAAACGACATTATCGACCTTTAGCCTCCATTATTACTTACTGACCTCACTGACTTGCACATATTTTGACTGTATAATATTTGAATACATCTCACTTCGAATTTGTAGGAGGCCTGTACTCAGTACACGTACTTGGTGAGTACGTGCCAGTGTATTAATTTGCGAGTATTGGAATACTCCTTTAAACGCACATGTCTACCACCTATATACTTATTAACTGACTAGCCTTTCCCCCGCGGCTCTACCCACGCGGATGTTGGTAGACGCGACTTTTGCTCATATCTCCGGCCCTACTGTATCGAGTGCGATCAAACAAACGTAAGATTTTAAGCGTAGCTTTGGGGTGTATGTACTTAATCATTTACCCGTTTCATAACTTGTATTTTAGATAATACTAAGATTATAAAGCTATTGTACAGTATCTATCTACAAGCTTTCCTCAGAAGGTCTGATGTACCTACCTAGATAATGTACTGTACAGGGAGACACCTCTTAAAATAAGAAAACTCTCGTAATATGCTAAACTATAGCTAGACTGTCAATTTTCTTCCTGGCGACCGGAACATGCCTTATCAAAAGCCGGGTACAGTACTTACTAGAATAATTTGAAAATATTACAAACATCCTTTATCTATTCACTGAGCAAGCAATATCCAAATCTAATAAAATGTTTTAATAATACAATATTGTTCCGTGATTGTAGTTCGATGTTAATAAAAGTTCTTCACTAAAACAAGGTATCTATCTCATTTATTCAATCTTTAGTCCGTTGCTTGGCCCCAATGTCCAGTTGCTAATCCGTCCACCTGAGAATCTGTCCAGTTGCGAATCCGTCCACTTGCTACGGAGGCAAAGTAGGTACCTACTGTAGCGTAGTAATTTCTGTAGCGATTACTGTAAAGGGAGGTAGGACACGACGCGACGGTATTTCCGTCCTAATCAAGCAGTCCGACTGGAGAGGTACCTCCGCCCTCGGGAAAGTGTACATTATGGGAAGTGTATAAATTGAAAAGGAGACATTGTCAGCCGAAAGGAAAATACCGCCACCCCGGACCCATAGACCAACTTGATAGCACAACTAATACCCACCCGCGGCTACAAAAACCTCGTGTGATGTTCCCGGCGCGCGGCGGTGAGTAGGGTATCTGGCTACCCTACTCACCGCCGCGCGCTCACTGGAGAGGTTTTGTGCTATCAGTGGGAAGACCAAAGGCTTGGTTTTTGTGCTGACGGCACAGAATATCTCTGTTCTTACAGGGTCGGCAACACTAGAGTGACTTCCCGGTGTTGCACTCGTTCATAGGCTACGGTAACCACCTTCCCTCAGATGGGCCGTGTGCTTGTCTGCGATATAAGTTGTATAACAAGAAACACAGTCGAATATCTTCTCTTCTATATATTTGAGACACATAATGCAAAGGCGTATTCTTCGTTCAATATTTCTCCGCGATCATCTTTAGGGCAACCTTATGAGGACTCCATCAAGTGCATCAAGTTTGCACTTTTACTTCAAGGACCCCCTAATGAAGACAATAAATTACGGAGCTGTGATTTTCTAATACTACAAATACGAAAAAAAATTATGTAAAGGTACAAGTTCGTAGCCGACCGTTTACAGTAACTGCAGACGATATTTAATGTTGTAATAATAATGAGTTTACTGTAGGTATGTGAAAAAATACGTAACGTTAAATATACATTACGATCATTAATTATACTGATAATATTGCCACTGTCGGCAATGGATTACTAGGTAGGTACTATCTGTAATGGATTAACTATACACGCTATTAGGTCAATCTTATATTGATAATGATACTGTCTGCTATGTTACTAAGTATGTTGTTGTTACTAGATATTACTAGTGGTTTTATTTCAACGACTTATTTTATTTTCTGTATGGCCGATATTACCGATATATCACCGATGTTTCCCCTCCGGTACCATCCGTCTACTTTCCCGATCCGTCCACTTCCCTATAGGTCTACTTTCCCCATTGGTCTAATTTCCCCATCGGTCTACTTTCCCCATTGGTCTACTTCCCTATTGGTCTAATTTCCCCATCGGTCTACTTTCCCCATCGGTCTACTTTTCCCATCGGTCTACTTTTCCCATCGGTCTACTTTCACCATCGGGCTACTTTCCTCATTGGTCTACTTTCCTCTAGGGATGAATGAACGAACAGTTTTTTTAAACTTTTTTTTTTCAGACTAATATTATTTATTATTTTATTTAGATATTACATGGTTTTCTATGGTTCAGACAACACTATTGTCGATACGAGATCTAAAAAGAGTGAAATGAAATGGACTTAGGGAAGCTCCATTTCAGTTCATTAATTGTATTTGCAGGGTTTTTCATGCATCCCTGAAAGGGTACCTACCTTACAAATTAGGCCAGACGACGCCGTAAGCGAACCGCTGTTTCTGGATTGTGCTAAAAACCTTTGGTGGTCAAATTTAATGCCTACCTAAAAGCTTTTCATAGTTGCGTCCGTCAAACGACTGAAACAGACATCAAGGGGTGAAAGGGTCTAATGTATAATTTGAATAAATTGGACACTTCTTTGACTAAAAATTGTAGCTTTTTTATTATGAAATATTAAAGAAATTATATATATTATATATATTTTATTTTGTAAGTATTTCGTTTTGATCTTACAAACATACTCGTACATATGATCACACCTGTACATATTATATCCCAGAAGGGGTAAGCAGAAATGTATTAGATGAAATCCACATTCCATCGATTCGGTATATTTTTGGTGCCGGGCATATTTTCATGGGCTTTGTTTACTTACGGATGGAGAACGTACAGTCAGCGTCAGAGAAAACGGACCCCCTCAATACTTAAAGAATATTGCCGCCTGCGCCGGCCGTGTCACATGACTCACGAATGACGTCACGTGATGCGATCGTCGCTGAGCTGCCTGCAGCCTTTTATTTACATGTTCATTTATTTGCAATTTTTCTGATATTTTTCGTCTTTCGACTCAATTGTATACCAAGATACAATACAATTGTATAAAAAGATGCCACATTAATTTATGTGCTATTTGAGGATACGAACCCGCATCTCCAGCGCCAGCCGATCACTTAGACCGTGCCTTATACCACTAGGCTAACGATTCACTTGATAATAATGGCGAAAATATGACTCCTATTTTATCAAACAAAGTTGATTACGGTGTAATTTTCTAGACCTTATTAATCTGTGCTTAAGGTTTAAATTTCAACTACACCATGTGATAATAATAACTTTGACTAAAAGATAAGGTTGAAATTAGTATAGATTTCTCGTTTAGTTCAATGTTGTTGCACTACCGTCATGTTTTACTCCAAAAACTTATCTGCTGTATGAGTTGCGGCTATAGTATTTGAATATCTGTGACAGCGCGCTAAGGTTGCAATTAGAATATTTCTTTGCCTTATTTACTAAACTGTGATTGAAGGTAACTTTATAATTCGTGGTAATTTGCATTGGTGTTTAATATTGTTTATGCAACAAGCCTATCTTTTCTTACAAACCTATTTATTAGGTATGACCTACTATAAAATTTGATTCCTTAAATAATAATTAACAAAAAGTGCTTATGAGAATAAAAAAATAATTATATGAATAAAAAAAAGAACTTTGTGTTCGAGGATTTGAACCCCCGCTTACCGTATCCACAAAGCATCGGTCATAACCACTAGACCAACATTCCATATACACGATGTTTCAAAAAACTGCAATGCTTTCATGTCACTATCAAGGGGGGTCCCTTTTCTCTGAAGCTTACTGTACCTAATGCCTACCTCGATGGGAAAGAGAATTATAACTGTATGTATGGTATGTTTGCTTGATTTTAAAATACGTAGGTACTTTGTTGTGAGATCGACCTTACCTTGAAATTTTAAAGATGACGAAATTGATACTTGTCCTTGTGATAAATCACTGTACCTATATTTTTCTACCAAATTGATACAACATGGCCACTTGTAGCACAAGAACGTACTGTTCTTATACTGTGCTTGTAGGCTTGTAGGGACATCAGATGAAATGATAAATCTTTTGTTGTTCTTCATCTTAGCGTTAATCTCAGTGCATCGAACTCTGGAGTCCGCTTTGCCAGTCTAACTACAGATTTGGCTGACCTTCGATATTTTCCGTGAAGCTACTGCCTCCTGACCTCCACAATCCATTGGCGATGTTAAAATATTGCAGTTAGACCATTCCAATAACCATATTCATGCATACAAATATTTGCTCTAAGCGGGGATCGAACCTGCGCCTCCTACGTAGCGGCCGCGTTTACTTCCGTCACGCTACAGAGGCTGTCAGTCTTGGCTACTTGACCTAGAAGATTGTTTACATCAAACCAGTAAATTACCTTTCAGATAACACTGTTTATATTATTAACAACTGTTTGTTTAGTCTAATCGAAATGATAGTGAGGAATCTTAGAATCCCGCGACTGTGTTGCGACGAAGATAAATATTAACGGTTCAGTAAGATTTCAATTCTCAGGGATTAGTTTCAAATTTTCAATACATGGTTATATACTTACTTAACAAAATTCAGACGAGTTTGTTACACTGTGTTACGAAAATTTTACATGTATAAAAGGAGTCAAAACACTCATATTCATAGAAGTAAATGTCATACCTACTCTTAATATCATTCTATTTTGATCTACCAGCATGATTGCCGTTATTTATTCTTTTGTTCCCTGTTTTTTTTTCAGGGTCACATTTTCCGTTCAACCCACAATAGTAAATAATAAAGTTACGTGCAGAGATTGTATAGACCACGTAGATAGGGATACTTTTTATTGCCAGCCTTTTTATTGACAGGTTTTTGGTCCAACAATGCCTATTCGACAATCGGGTCAGGTCCATATTTCAGCGAACAAGCAAATATTGAAATTTAATAGGGGTGCCTTTACTTTATTGTTATCAAATCGAAATTGTGCTCGAATGAGTATTCTAACAAACAATTGGTACTTAAAAAAGGTCGAATGGGCGCGAATATATCTCCCATAAGACCAATTAAGCTGGTAATAACAGTCAGTTATGTGTTATTCCAAAGCTTGCTTACTACCCAAACAAACATAAAATTGTAAAACCATAATCAAAAATTTTGACGATCTACTCGTACGGGTTACTATCTGTATGGTATAGGTACAACTATTGGAAACCAATCACGTGATGCCATCACATAAGTGATGTGTTTCTAATAGTGGAGCCTTTTAATTTGTCTGCCTGTATTTCGGTTATTGTGGTGGATTTATGAGTTTATCTATCCACCTTAATATTTATAGTAGCTATTAGGTAATAAGCACTTTGTCGTTGTGAAGGGATTTTACCGGCATCGTGTTAGGTGTGGTGTTGAAAATCGGTCCTAGATGTAGGTTTTATCTTCTTCTAATTATTTTAAATCGGAAAATGCGAAATCAATACTCGGGCAGGACTCGAACCCGCGATCTTTCCCTTACAGGGGAATGCTCTGACCATTTCAAAATTTCTCAAAATTTGGATCAATCTCGGGCGAAGCTCGGTGCCTCAGTGGTCAGAGCATTCCCCCTGTAAGGGAAAGATCGCGGGTTCGAGTCCTGCCCGAGTATTGATTTCGCTTTTTCCAATTTAAAATAATTTGTTTAGTTTAGCATACTAAATGCTTTAAAATTATCTCAATTTATCTTCTTCTTTCATAAAAAAAAAGTATTTAAGTAGGTATGTTTATCCGCATTCTAGATTCCATAACCCAAGCTAGTTAAGCTATGCTTACCATGGGTCTAGATAGCGTTGTGTGGGATGTTGTGGAATATTCATTTATTTTATTCAAGCCGAAAATTCGACGATACTGACAGTCCTCGCAGTCACCTTGTTCAAGTCTTCAATTATGCAGGTATTGGGGTGGGGCACAGTGGACATGGCGGGCCATTGTTTGCAACAGTACTTAGTGTTAAGAGGGAACTGCATCATCCGTTAACGTTAATTTGCGCCCTCAGCTTGGAGGATATCATCAAAATCGAGATATATCTTTGACCTATGAAATTACTGACCAAAATTTCATCGACTTTGGTGGTCGAAGCTCGACCACTGAAGTCGATGTATGGAGGGATGACGTGTAGGATTCCATGGCTAGGGAGAAGTTTTACAGGCAGTCCAAAAACTTGTAGGTATAGGACAGAAGAACTTTTTGTTATAATTTGAAAATCAAACAAAGATTGAATAGCGCCACTTGTATACAGTTGTTTTTCTGGCGGTAAATCGGTTCTCAAGAGCACAGAGAAGTGAGCCACTATGTGGCAGGTTTTTATAGATAACGAGTGCCTACATGGCATAGGCGGGGCGAGTGCGTGTTTGCTGACTTATTTTTATAGTTAAGAAAATAATAGGCCAGAGATTATTGATCGACATATTCTACGCTACCTCTGATTGTACATACCTTACAGTAAGCTTTGTAAGTACATACTTACATTACTTAAGTATCTACCTGTGTTGATTGATTTCATTTCTTTTTTTAGTGAGGAAAAGTCTATATAAGTATTTATGAAAGCGAAATACCACGCACTGAATAATCACGGAAACTCAGAAACTATAACACCTGCGAACTTGAAATTTGGCATGTAGGTTTATTGGGTGTAGATATCCGCTAAGAACGGATTTTACGAAACTCCACCCCTAAGAGGGTAAAATGAACTCCACGCGAACGAAGTCGTGAGTGGCCGCCTGGCTGCTAGTAAAAAACATATTCATTACATACCTACCTTCATATATAAAGGCACAATGTGATGAGATACCTGTTAAATGCTCACTGATGCATTATTTGCGTCTACGTACAACCTACGTACCTAACTTCACATCGAGTATTCGGATCTTCCTTTATGAGTGCCATTTCCTTTACCAATCACGAAAAGTGATTCAGTGTGTACATTCGGCCGCCTACGTAATCCCAGTCTCGTAACTAGTTTCGATAGAAACCTTCCTTTCAACTCTAAGTAATCTTTATAAAACAGTAAATAGTTTATGCAGAATCGGCAATAGAATAAATTAGAAGTATTAGAACAGATTTTAAGTAGGTCACCTAGTTACACAACTGTCTGAATTTTACGCGAATCTCACTCATGGAAATAAAACTCCGTTATAAAGTAGTTTTATTTCAACAAGGTTTTACACAGTTTTGATCAAGTAGGTTCCACTTTATTCGTGTGGAAATCTTCTCGGACACTCCCCTGCCAACCAGCGGGGGCGGTTATGTTGCACTGGAACCGACTAAAACCGCTTGCTGTCTTGAGATTGCTGAAGGAAGTATATCCTTCGCATTCCGGCTGACCCAGGGCCATCTCCGGTTCCGAGATGGTAACCTCGGATGTGGGAACCACAGTGTCCCCATCTTGGCCCCGGAAAGTTAGGCTGATAGGCGGCTCCACCTGTCACCCTCATCCTCTCTAGACAAGGGGCGATACGTGTGTAGAATATAATATATTGATTCATATATGGACTTGACATAGGTTGCCGACTGTTATCAACGTCATAAACGTGAAAATACGTGTCAATCCCATACATACCTCTCTGTATCACGCTATGGACCCGGCGACCGCACGGTGAATCCATGGAGTGCTGAGAATCGGATCTCTATTCTACAATAGTTGAGCGAGTCACCCTCCGCTGCACTACACGCCTTTCGCGGCAAGGGTCCTCTTTCACAATCCTCTCTTTCCATTATGGTATAAAATAATACTGAATTAAGTATAAAACGAATCTTGAATTATTATAAGTTAGATAGAAGTTATAATAAATCTTCCCACTTCAAGTCTCAAGAGCGTCTACTCAAGACTCACGAAAACGGCGTTTAGGTTTTTTTGATGTTCGATCCTAGGGAGAAAAAATCTTTGTCTTGTGTTTATGGGTATTCTGATGCAGCTTAAAATTAAATTAGACTAAGATAGTCGCTTGGAACAACCATGGTAAGGAGCTCATTCCACAGTTTGAGCTTTCTTCAAGAAGAGCACAAGATGGTGCTTAAAGGATCTTACAGCACCACGAGTGTGACGATGACGAGAGGCTGCTGTAAGACCCTTTAAACACCTTAGTGGTTTAAAAAGAATTGGGGAAGGACTAGGACCAGATAGACATTAGGATCAATTAGATACCTGTGCTCAATACTATTCTATTATATTATCTACTTATTTTTTGACAAAAGTTTGACAAAAGAAAAAAAAGACAAAATACGAAATAAAAAGAAAACACAAAGAAAAAACCTGTTATAATCGATCAAAAAGGCAAAAAAAAACTAGACGCAGACAGAATAGAAATAATAGCCATTACCAGGTATTGGTAATATTAAACAAATTAAACGAATAAAACGTATGCGTACTGAGTAAAGTCCCGCAAATTCACTTCATCTGTTTATATAAGTATATAAGGTTGGTTCAGTAATTATGATGTTATTACTTCGTGTAATTTTAGTTGATCCAACACTCATTTTGTTGTTTGCGAATATTGTGTTAAATTATCAGCTTCATTATTTAATGAGGATAACACAAGTGTTTATTGTTGAAATCGTTGTGGTTACTCTGCTCACGCCAGGCTCTGGAGCAGCGCCGGGGAAGATTCCTATCAACGGTATTAAAAAGGCAGGGAAATTAATTGTAAGTAGGACATTATTCGTACGCATGGAGAGTGTGTAGGGATTCCATAACTTAATTTAAGTTCATGTTCTGTAATTGATTAAGTACATGCTTAAATGCTAGATTTTTTTTTCAGTACCTACATTTCTAGAATATACATTTCTTCATAATTCCCAATTCTAATAATTAGACATCTTTAAAACAAATATAGATATAAATGACAAACAGTTACAGCACTGTTTAAATTTTCATAAAGGTTCTAAAATGTCTTATTAGGTGTGTTATTTATTTTATTTGCTATTATTTCGAAACTTTTCGTTAATCAATGTCGTCCAAAATCCACAGCTGAGGCCCTTGACATATACACTTAATTAAAGGAGAATTATTTTTTTAGGGCAAAGGTCTTCGGGCTGTGAATATAGCGAGTACGGCTCATGACGTTGTGAGTTTCTTCAAACCAAAACCGAAGAAAAAACATTAGTACCTAATGAGGCGGAACGAGGCGAAGATCACGATATACCTATACCTACCTATTTAGCTATAAGCAATTTAATTGAGAGCGAGTTTCTAAACTTTTCCATTATTTTTTTGTCAATACCGACTCGGTACCTATTACCGAGTCGGTAATTGCTAAAGGTGGTTTGTGAATAACTTTTCTTATAACTTATAACTTAAGAGGTGAAATCAATGCTTGCTATAATGTTATTGAATAAGTTTACAGCTTTGCAGCTATTGAAAGTTAAGTTATTTTTGTTGAACTTGTGCCAAAATCGTGTTTGGTTGAATTAATGAACCCGATCCTTTATAGCGGATGAATGGCTGACATCAATCACATTGTATTTGCAAAACTGATAATAATGACTATGCATTATGCAGTATGAAATTTTGTAATATACGTTCGAGTTACATAATTATATATCGGTAACTAAAAATTCGGTAATAAGGTCAAATTGTATGTAGATAGTAAGACTATCTAATGTTTGAATTTTTAATTGTAAGTTAGCGAGATCAAATAAACTTAAACTATATTACGTTTTACACAGTGAATTTCATTGAGTACCTAGAACGTGAAAAGTGACGAGAACCCAACCTAGTTTAGTTACTACTGAACTAACTTCTTTGAAATAATATCAGTGAAGACTACACATAGTCTTCACTGATATTATTTCACGTGAGCACCAAAAATACCTGGGTGTTAGTTAAAATACGGTGTAAAATCAAAAAATGTTATAAACATTGTGAGAAAAATAGAACACGTCTTCTAACAAAGATGTCATATTCAGGCGACATTTATATCAAACGTTATAAAAGACATGGTTAGCGTCCGGCATCAGATGAAATAGGAGACGGTCTACTAACAACTGGCCAGCAGCCAACAAAGGAACTGAGTGGCGACATGACCGCGATTTACCGCCCACTGCACTTTGTTACATAGTAGGTAAC
Organism: Eilema depressum; assembly: GCA_914767945.1. NCBI lineage: Eukaryota > Metazoa > Arthropoda > Insecta > Lepidoptera > Erebidae > Eilema > Eilema depressum. The sequence goes on along the minus strand of OU612028.1, from coordinate 9,670,775 downwards.
CTAATATATATTTACCCTAACCTATGCAATATATTATTTTAATAAGATCATTACTACTAGGGGGTTCTTTAAGAAGAGCATTTGAGGTTCCTATAGGGTCGGCACAGTACGAGTGTGAAGGGACACCCCTGCTCGGGTTTCGTACATAATACCGAAAGCTAAATAGTCGAATAACAATGGGTCGACAACGATTGGTCGGACGATCAAATTGTCGCTGGTACGTTAGGTCGAAGCGTTAATACGTCGAGGTATTATTACGTGGAAAATGATTGGTCGAAAGATCAAATTGTCGCTGGTATATTAAGTCGAAATATTAATACATCGATGTATTACTACGTAAAAATGCAAACGGTCTATTGTCCCCATAAAGTTGAAATTTTCAAAAAGCCTGTCTTTGCGAAATCTTTGAAATAAACCTATGTTATAAGTATAAGTGGATGCGAGCCGCTTCCAACCGGTCCTATTGGAGATCTATAGGGGAGGCCTATGTCCAGCAGTGGACTTCCTATGGCTGAAATGATGATGATGATGATGATGATGATAAGTATAAGTTCATTTTAGAGACAAGTCATAAATATTGAGAGAGTCTGCAATAAATATAAACCAATTTTTTGTGTCGGTATTGTAATTTCGGAAAGAGCGATTCATTATTCTAACAATTCTATCTAAGTGATATTCACTTTGATAGACAAAATTGATAAATTGGTAAATGTTTCCAAAATGGTACAGATCTCAGAGCATGGGTGAATTTAGGAACAAAAAGGCAATACCGAAGGATAGTGAAAGCCGAATGGATATTAATTTTCAGTAGGCGATCCGAAATGTCACTAAAATTTTGAATTTTTTCCTCAATAAATGAGGTGTAGGCATCTTCTAAGATTGGGGATCCGAGGAGACGTAGGGCATCTTTTTCGATAATTTTGATGTTCGGAGCTAATGAATTGAATTTAGAGATAGTAGGAATTTTGTCCGAAACGTCATAGCGATTCATTATTCTAACAATTCTATCTAAGTGATATTCACTTTGATAGACAAAATTGATAAAGAAGCTTTAGTATAACGCCTAATGTTTGTGTAAATAATAATTTTTGAGGCCTATATTCAAATAAAATGTATAATATATATTTATTTATTTACTTATTTAAACTGGCTTTACATTTTGATATTCATTGCCAACGTTCTAAGATAATCCAATAAGTCCATGTTTGATTTTTTGTTAAATATCGACATAATTGCATTTTCATGTCTTCTACCTCGCTTCTTTGGGGAAGGTCCTTCAAAGCAACACTTTATTTTTTCCACTTCGTGGTTGGTCGTGGCTTGTTCATTTTGTAAAAGTTTAATGGTTTGGTATAATCCTCGTTTCTGTTTGTCTAACAACTTATTCCACCGTCTGTGCCAACCTTTGGCTTTTTGAAAATAAAATTTCAACTTTATGGGGAGGGGACAATAGACCGTTTGCATTTTTACGTAGTAATACGTCGACGTATTAATATTTCGACTTAATATACCAGCGACAATTTGATCTTTCGACCAATCATTTTCCACGTAATAATACCTCGACGTATTAACGCTTCGACCTAACGTACCAGCGACAATTTGATCGTCCGACCAATCGTTGTCGACCCATTGTTATTCGACTATTTAGCTTTCGGTATTATGTACGAAACCCCCCCTGCTCCCCCTAGAGAAGTGGTATTTGGCCGGCGTATTGTAGCATAGAACAACGAATGTATAGAATTTGACGTATATGATAGTAGTCAACGTATATCATAAACGTCAAATTCTATTAATTCTAATTTATTCTAAGTAGTATGAAAAGGAATTACTATATACTACTAGCTGTGCCGGCGAACTTCGTACCGCCATATTTTTTCCGTTCCCGCTGAACCTATTTTTCTCATCTTTAAACCTTCCCTGGACATCCACGAATATTTCAAGACTAAAATTAGCCAAATCGGTTCAGCCGTTCTTGAGTTATAAACTAACAACGAAAAGTGGCATTGATTTTTATATATATAGAGATATGCAGTAGCTGGAAACTATTAGATCGTTTGTTGCTTTGAAATAATTTCGTTGTAAGTACCTAAAATATACTTACCACGAAAGGTAGGTAGTTGGATTCTTGCATTTCTGACATAGATCAAAAACATATTATCATAAACATTCCTATATGATCACTTTTTAGGTATATACTTATGACCTCAAACTGGTTCATTGCCCCTTAATCTACTTAGATAAGAACAGAGGGATTTCAGTGTAATCACTTTATGAACCCTTGTCATCACCATGAGACAAATCCTAATACCTATTAAATTATATGCATATCAACCCTCATATTTGTTATCCATGCGAGAACAAGTTAGTCGTGTTTGCCTTTGAATGCCTCAAACATCTAGGTATCACATGTGCGTTACAGACTACCTAACTTTGAAACTATCCAGTAGCCTTACCGTCAAGAACAGAGAAATTATCGTTAATTCAGAATGAGCGAAGTTAAATTATGGTTTCAGTATACCTGGATATAGCTACCATTCGGTTCTATAACAGCTCTTGAACTTTACAAGTATTATCAACCTTATCAACCTATTTTCTGTTTTATAAATATACTTTTAGAGAGCCTTTCTAATAACGGAACAATAAGTATTCTTCGAAATCTGCAACCGTTTCACAAAGGCTTACTTGAACAAAACCAAAACACAATACTTTCCTTCTGTATGTTACGCTCTAGTGGAACTCCCCTTTATGTAAGATTAAATGTACCAATCTTATTGAAATTCATATATTTCGTACAATATACACAGAAGGTCTTAGGATTGAAGCAATTGTTATTTTACCTTAACTTATACGTCGTCTACTTAAGTCAAAATATTTTATTACAGGTTCTTCTTCATCCTAGAGTTAATCCCAGTCGCATTTGAAGCTTCCAACCTACTTAACTTTGGATTTGACTGAACTTTGATATTTTCCGTGAAACAATTATTGTCATCTGACCTCCTCAACCCAATGGTAATATCGAAGCATTGCAGCTAATCCAGTTGTTGGATTTTTCAGGACTCCAACTACCCGTAACGACTGCTATAGATGTTCGTATGGCAACCGGGACCGCGTTCATGGTAAACATTTGTTTAGCATTTGAACCAACGTGTTACGGAGTTGCTGTCAACATGTTGCTGGCAACATGTGCAGAGTTGCGTATTGCAGAGTTGATAACGGCATAGGTTAAGATAGTAAAGGTAATTGTTGATGACAACAATGTTGATCAAATGTTGCTAAGCAAATGTTTACCATGAATACGGGGCTTTACTGTGCTCAAAGTTTTATTACTGGTTCTGTGCATTAATTACAATCGATGTCTCATTTTCATGCACTTTTGTTTGTCTCAAGGTTGATTTACATCAAACGAGCGAATGCCTCATTCTACCCCCTCTACGGCAAATTCTATCAGTGTAAACAGTGACAGAACATTCGTTCGTTGTTCTATATTATGCAAACGCTGAAAACAAGGTTTCATTTTACTAAAATAATTGGAAGCATGCTCTTACTTTAGCTCTAGCAGAACAGACATTCTGTTCTAGCTCTATGTTCGTTTGGTCTAAATCAACCTTTAGAGTTTGCACTTCGCCTAAATTAAATACGCTGCTCTTAGGCCTGTATTCTAGAATGGTACTCGATTCAGAATCTCGATTTATCTGAAGACAGATTCTAACAATCTGTCAAATCTGTCAATCCGATCTCCAATGAATCGAGATTCAGGACCGAGTGTCGTTCTAGAATACTGTGGGTAAGGTACTGAGGCCGGTACCTTATATTACGATTATGATCAAGATTGTTTAGCTTACGTTAAGTATCTACCTTATCAAATGGAGTATTAGGTAGGTACATAATATTAAATATCAGAGGAGGCTCAGTTTCCGCCTCCGAATAGGAATTTAATAATAATCTCAACTTCCCTAATTTTTTATAGCAAGCGTGCGTAGTCACGTTACATCAGCGAGTTCATATTAATTACAGTAGGTACCTAATTACCAAACGGAGACAAATATTCTTACACCTACTTTATCTATTGTTTTAGAATTATATAGACCGGTAGGTATTATTAAGACGTGATATTCTAATACCACATTAAGTTCACTTGATCACGTTTCAGTCAAAACAACGCTGGTACATATTATAATATAAACTGTTTGTATCTAAACATTGCTTATTAGGTATACATATACAATATGTATTTATTTGAACTTAAGAGTGCGCATAAAGCTAGAAAAAAATCAGATTTCACCCGCACCCCTCGCACGTCCCGCTCTCGCCTGTCGTCGCTCCGGCAAGTCCGCCACCTATTTTGTGTGGCAGCGACCCGCCATGTATAGTGTGATGTATAGTTTGAAGGCGCACAGTATACCCAAAATACTCAGATAAAATTGTCAAAATACGAGTTGTATCATTAACTATCTACTTTGGAAACACAATAAATTTCTTTTTGGTAAAAAAAATATTTCTGATAAAATGAAAAGGTAAGTAAGTAAGTAAAGGAATATGTCGTCGTTGCGCTTGCCAAAACCTCTATGTATTTTTGGTCAAGTTTTCAGGAGAGACATTAAACTGTTTTATTACATAATTGATGAGCGTATCAAAAAACTAAAAATGTAGTATGATGCCAAAAAATATTTTGCATGAACTGAGATATAAGTGAAAATTATAAACGGTACTATCCATCCACAATATTTTTTTTTTCCATTTTGATACACATATCAGAATTATCTTCCTAGCGCCATTTCTTACAAGTAAAAAATATATACATATCAGATTTGTTATGGACCTCAATAGGATTTATATAAGGGATAAATACTGACAGATGGCAAGGTACATAACATACGAAGTAAATAAATACCCACTATAAACTTTATTAAGGCATACAAGTAAAAAAAAATAAAAGTAGTACAACTGTTCCGTGTACAGGGTCCTACCAACACCTTTGAGACCCAAGCCAACCTCACTTGCTAGTCGGTGCACATGTTAAACAACGGACGAGGTTCTGGTGCCGATTTTCCTCTCGGAGTTGGGAACTAATTGCTGATCGTTCCTGGAATAGCCGATAATACGATAATCAGAAAAGAAGAGCAAATCTCCGAGTTCCGAGGTGCACATTATGCTGCCAATTAGTTATAAACTTTAGTTGCATCTGAGCCCTTCCCCTCGGCGTCCGGGGTGCGCTTTTCCAGTCTTTTTTTTAATATAGGACACGTCAAATTGACTTCGCCTCGTCTGATGGTAAGCAAAGTCTCTGCAAAGAGGGTCACCATTACAGACATGTACCATGTTACAATGATGGCACTCAGCTTGACGGCCTCATCAGAATATGCTTTTTCACGCCCCGCTTGAAGGACCCGTGACTGTAGGAAGAGGGAAACACGTGAACTGGTAAGGAATTCCAAGACTTAATAGTGCGGCAGAAGAAGGAGTCGCCGAACCGCTTGGTTCTTGATGGAATATTCTGCACCGTATGCGGGAGGCGTCTAAGTCCTGCACGTGTTGTCCTATGTAGGAAAGGAGAGGGTGGGATTAGTTGGAAGAGCTCATCAGAACATTCACCATGGTAGAGACGGTAAAATACCGCCAAAGATGCCATATCTCTACGCAACTGCAAAGGCTCGAGGGTGTTGGTGACCTCAGGATTCCCAATAATATGGACCGCACGTCGCTGCAGCCTGTCGAGAGCATCTAGTAAGTACTTTGCGGAGCCATCCCAGAGATGAGAGCAGTATTCCACGCAAGAGCGAATTTGTGTCTTATAGAGAAGGCACCGCTGCTCCGGTGTGAAAAAACGTCTCACTCTGTTCAGGACACCGAGTTTACGCGAGGCTGTTTTGATGATACTCTCAATGTAGTTTTTGTTGTTCAGTTTGCAGCGAACATCCATACCTAGGATATTGAGATTGTCCTGTAGTGGCAGTGGCGTGCTCTGAAGAGTTGGAAGGGGAAGGAAAGAAGATACCTTTGCTGTGAACGCGCATGCCTGCGTCTTCCTGGCGTTGAACTCGACCAGGTTTTCCGAGCCCCATTGAGAAACGTGGCTCAGGGTCCGGTTTTCTGTTTTCCGCGATATCAGACTGCTTGGCCGCAGGATGTCCGTGATAGCCTCCGTGTAAGGTGCTATCGTCTGCATAGCATAGCGCCGCAAGTTTCTAGACACACCGTTTAACATCTTTTCGAGTATAGGGAGCTATCGCTATCGTCAGCGACGATCACCGCCGTAGTCACTTGGAAGACTAAGTCAAGCTGGTATCAAAGAAACAAGGTAGTACATCACTGCGGGGCAAATACTCCTTCTTTAAAACGCTCCCGTTCTGCCCCACATGGAGTACTGCTGTCACAGTTTTGCCTGGGCTAGCTAGACCTCTTCGACTTGGTGCAAAGACGGGCGCTGAGGATCGTCGACCATCCCATACTCACAGGCGGGGTAGTAGTCCCTCTCAACCTCAGAAGGTACTTGCTGTGGTTGTTTTACCGCCTGTATGATGGTTTGTATTCAGAAGAATTGTTTGATATAATGCCTAGAATATTTTTACTTTATATCGCCGCTCCGCTTGCCATAGACAGTGAATTCACTCTCACACAAATGGTGTAAAAACGTCTCACTTTATTCAGGACTTCGACCTTACGTGAGGCTGTTTTTATTTAATCATCTGTCTCGTTTTGTTTACTATTATAAGATTATTTACGTTGTTACAAAGGTAGAACACCAATTTTACAACCAACAAACCGAAGAAAAACAAGCTGTCAAATTGTCTCTGTGCAAACCAATTCTGACATGTGCAACATGAGGATGAAAAACTCTTGATGTGAACACATAACCAATTTTGCAGTGTCAGAATTGCACATGTATATTTTGTCAAATCTATTTCTAGAAGGAATTAACACTTGGTTGTTTTTTCAGTTGATGCGCATTTTTTTAAGGCCATCTAGCGAATAAAAAAAAATAGAAAAAATGCACATAACGACTTTGGCAGGCGCACCGACGATTTGACGATTTGTGAAAAACAATGCTTTTACTTTAATTTAACATCTAGCGAAGTTCGTCTAACTATATGTGATAAATTACCCAAATATTTTTTTTTGCGAATTCAATTAATTTAATACTCAGGATTGTCGGGTCATCCAAATAGTCCAAATAGTGGTTCAATATTACTGATGAACATTGTGTATAATATGGTTGCCCTATTTTATCATTACGTATAAGAAGCTAGGGCCCTGACATATTCAATCAAGGCTGGCTAAAATATACCGCTCATTCCACTCTGGTGCAAAATTTCCATCACAATTTGGATCTAGTTCTCTCAAAACTTCAACTTTCTCTAAATGTTTAATGGGAGATCTGTAAAAATAATTGCAAATTAATGACAAATCAATCACATAAGCATTGCATTGCCATTTTAATCTACTTGTAGATAATTTGATATAAATGCTAAATAAGTACATAATGGAAAAAATCAAACCCACAATAGGACTTGAATGCCAGGGTCGCGAACCTTGGCGTTCCAGCGCTCTTACTCTGAGCTATCCTTCCACGGGCAGTCATCCGCTTTCCGTGTGGTCAATTTTTTTTATTAAAATCACCGGGATACTCGTATTTACAATGCCGTTTGAATGTGTGAACAATCGGTACTAATGTGAATGACCATGTTAATCTCAAATCATATCATTCTACTTGTTCATGTTCATATTAATTTGCATATTTTACTGAAATGTTTTCTGAATGTGAGAAAAAACAATTGCAATAAGCTTACAAAGTTGACGAAAGTTTTTTACTAAGCGATTCGACCGGATCGGATTCATCAGCTTGTGTGATATTACGAGCTGAAGCAACTCTGAAATGCATTAAAATTGATAATACAATGTATTTATAAATACTTTCGCAATATATTTAATAATTATATTAGTGCTATATAAATAATATTATACAATAAACACGCAAGTAGTCAAAAACATCTATTTGATTTGCATATACTATACCCGAGCCGACGTTACTCCAGAGTTACCTAGCAACGGTGGATATTTGGTAACAAACTAAAGAAAGTAAAATAATAAAGATACATTACCTTCGAAAATTAGCCATGAGTTGAATTCTTAGTTTCTTATATTCTCTTTTAGAGTGTTTCTTTTATATTTTTTTAATTGGCTCATTTTTAACGAACTTTCTTGACACGGAAAACAGAAATACAGTCCTCCCGTCTCAACGGGGCGAGCCCGACTAAATGATGAAACAACAGATGGCCGACACCTCGGGTCAGGTGCGATAGAAAGAGAGCGTTATGCGCGGAATAAGACCGTCGTAAGCGCCAAATTCATTTTTTTTTAATTACTCGTAAAATCCACACAATTTTTTCAAAGTGAAAATAGAGTCACTGGGTTACATAATTTTACACTTTGTATTCAAATATTGACTCAGTTGTGTGCATAATATTGGAAATAAATTGATTTTAGTAGTAAATAAGGCATAACTTTGTGATTTTATTCTATCGAAAAAATATTATTATTTTATGTTTTCACCATGAGCAGTACCTTACAAATATAACGTATTTTCTATTTAAAAAAACCCAGCTCATTTGTGGCTTACTTTCGGGTATAAACATCAAATCTACGATCGGCAATTTAGCAATGAATTCATTAGTTTTCATTAGGTACCTATCTAGTTACCTGTCAATCAATTTAGCTTTGAAATTAGGTACTACGCGTCTATTATTCTACTACTACGTGTATTTTATTTAAACAATTGCATAGAAATGTAGAGATACTGGCGAAGACACAGATGCCTGAAATACAGGTAATTAATACCTCTAGACTCAGGGTAAAACACTCGTAATTAAATTTTATGTTAATAAAGAACAATTATTATACTTAGATAACATAAAGTAAGTACACTATGTATTTGTAGTAAAAGGTGCAGACTACGAGAAAGGGCTAATAACCATCCTAGTACTATGAAAAGCTGAAAAAGTACGCGGTTGACGGAAATAGACAGATAAATTATGTGAGACCGAAAATTTTATTTCATTGAATTTCGAATAAAAAACAAATATAGGGATTATTGTCTGCGATTTGTTTGTCCACGATGGAGGAAAAAATCCGCTTCAAAATCGTTTCAGTACCAATAGTTAGGTACTGAAACGATTTTGAAGCGGATTTTGTTTGAAAATCTTACGAAAATTTCGTTAGCATCAGCTTTATTAGTCTTTATACCTACCTATTCACGAAAGAAATTAATGTGTGAATGAATGACGTAGTCAGCCAAACATGTTGTAAGTAGCGCATTCGTTATTATCATAAGCAAATTCAACAAACAACAGCAGACAGAAAAGTCCCGGATTAATATCGTCTGCGTATATAAACTTGATTCTGTTACTAAGATGCCATTGTTTTGTGTAACTTTAATGTGTTTCATACTTATCTTGTCGCCTGTAGGTATTGTGTACTCATTAATATGAGGTTAAAGAAAGTATTTATTATTGTAATGGTAGTGGCTGCTCTGTTAATGCCATTTTCTGATGCTGCTCCGGGGAAGATTCCAATCAATGCTATCAAAAAAGCAGGAAAAGTAATTGTGAGTAGTTCAGTGTATATATTTGTATTGAGTAGAGTGTTTAATTTATCTTAAGTTATTGTTTTCGAAAGCGTGAGACTCGAGAGTCATTCAGGCCTAGAATGGATTAGATGATTTCTTTGTTGTCATACTGGCATATCATACTAATATGACAAATGAGAATCGCTTGCATTGAGGGTCATACTTGTCATCGAACATCTTAGTAAGTTTTAAATGGCTCAGTACCTACAGTTTAATATGGTACAGTGTGGTAATGTCGACTAGTAAGACTGGCACATTGGGAGAGGCCTATGTCCAGCAGTGGACTGCAGTAGGCTAATTGATTGAAGACTGGCAAGAATATATGAGTAAATATATTATTACAATTGTTAAAATCTTTTTGTAGGTAAATGCGATGGTTTGTAAATGTACGCATGAGTCAGATATCAACGAATGTTAAGTAGAGATATTCTGGAATTACATATTAGGCTAGATCCACTTAAATAAATATTATAAAATAATTGTTTCAGGGCCAAGGTCTTCGGGCTATTAATATCGCGAGTACGGCTCATGACGTCGCGAGTCTCTTCAAACCAAAACCGAAGAAAAGACATTAGTAATAGACTGAAATGAAAATTAATAAATTTGTTTTTTTTTCAGTATATTTGTATTTCTAAGTTAAGTATCTAAGACATTTAACTCAAGGTGTTTTCAAGTGATGATCAATAGATCTATACATTTTTACTACTTTATATTTCCGGTTGGCCGAGTTGGTTCCCGGTGAAGTAGAATAGGGCCCGCCATCTCTTTCTGTGGGTGTTGTGAAAGGCGACTAAGGTATAGGACTGTTCTCCACCCGATAGTAAACATACAGCCCATTACAAAGTGCCTGCTTGACGGCAATAGGATCGTCAATTACTAAGTGGGACTGATAATCATGGTTGACGAAATGTGGGTATTAATACAGCTCTGCCTACTCCTTCAGGGATTTACAGGCGTGAATATATATGTATGTATGTTTATATTTCTATTGAAATCCTTACCTATCTTTTTTAATCTAACATTATGTGCTAAAGATATTTCTGTTGAGCTTATGCCAAGATGGAGCTGTATGATTTAACAACTTCCGATTCTACATAGCTGTTGAATGTAAGACATCGATCACAATGTACCTACCTATGTATATGTCAAAGAAAATTCTGCTGCGCCTTTTTAATTATAATTAACGCAAGTCAGATCGAGGGTCCTAATACAAAGACTTGCGTGATTGACAGGTACCTAATAAATTTAGTTTGTGGACAATGGTAAAGTTAGGGCAGGTCGCCCTAGACAAATAATAAGTTATCTAGTTAGTAGAACAATGAGTCACACCGTCACACGAGTCACCCTCAATTTTTACTTTCAGAAGAATAATTCAGAGCAATAGTTATAGGAACAATAGGAGAACAGAGTAGATGATTTTTATGCTGTAATCAGAAAAAAAAAAATCTTTTATGGAACAGGTGCATGTACCGGACAATGTAATATCGAAAGGTATAAATGAAGCCAATCTGTTCTTCGTATATAGCCCTTATCCTTAATGCTGTGAGTGTATGAGAATTTTTATTGAAGCTGATATAAATAGTTTATTACTTTATCAATGATATACCTATTTTATAGATCTGTAACATGAATATGGGTCTAAATAACCTGAAATAAATGTATTTTTTAAAATTTATTTATTATTTAATTTAAAAATATATTACTTACATTGGGTTGTGTGAATACTTAGGTACATACTTGCTGTAAAGTTAGTCGTCATTGAATTTAATGAAACTGGGTAGCCACTAGCCGCTCTCTAGGAATCTCTTAGTTAAAAATCAAGACAAGTCTGTGGTATAAGACTCAAATTGGTTTACATACTTACTATTTTACTATGTATGGCGTTCCAAGGTTATACCACAAGGAGGGAAAGTACCTTAATCAACATTTGTAAAATAGGTAGTTATAAAAGAACTATGCAAATTGTGAATTGTTTCGTCGTGACGTCAGTGTGACGTGCGTGGCGCTGACGATGCCGCGAGTTCCATTATTTCAGTTCACCCAAAAAAAAAATAAGATAACTGCCCAACGCACCTAAAGAAGTATCACTTAAAAACTATTGCTTAAATAATTAGATAATCTAAATCCTGATTGCCTTGTTAATCCACTTCAGTGACTGTTTGATGTAATACAGGACAGGATTATTCAAAATTGCCAGCTGCGACTTGCTTACTTTTGCGGGATAAAAGTAGCCTACGTGTTAATCCAGGCTTAGGCTATCTCCATGTCAAATTTCACTAAAATTCCAGGCCATTTCGTCGTGATGGAATAATAAACAGACTGACTTTCGTATTTACAATATTACCTTGTAGGATTAAAAATAACCTAGTAGAACCAAAGTTACCGACATAACCCGTAGAATAAGTAGTACGCTGAAGAGGCAGTGGGCTGGCAGGTGGCAACATCTTTCGAAGGACCGATAGCCGTTGGAAGAAACAAGTCCTAGAGTGGAGACTGCGAGAAGGCAAACGGAAGGTGGGGTGCCCCTTGGCCAGATGGACTGAAGACCTGAAAAAGGTGGCTGTGACAGACTGGATGCGGACGGTGGAGGATCGGGAGCATCAACGCACATTGAGAGAGACCTAAGTAAGTCCAGCAATGGACTGCAATAGGGTAGGGTCCCCCTAGTACTGAAGTACAACTATGTAGTTCAACTAGTTGTACAAACGATACACTAGGTACTGTAGTGTTTCAATTGATTGCTTGACTAAAAATACTAAGAAATTACTTAAATTGACATTTTGTATAAGCACTTACTTAGGTATCCAAAGTTATTTAAAGTGAAGTGGTTAGTAATAGCGGTGGGTGGGAATCTCGAGTACCTAGTTAGTACACAGCATTCGGCGGTCGACTCGGCATAGAAGAGAACGAGACGTATCTTGCTCGCGTATTCATCGTATGAAGTCAACCTCGTTAGCCTCCGATTCCTTGCTAAAATAATGCTAAATAAAAAATAAATAAAAAAAAAACTATAATACCAAATAATAATTATTGAAATAATACTGTTTGTTTGACTGATTATCATTCAACTTTACAAGGTTCATAAACCACATAACTACGTCTATTTGTTTGTAAACATAGAGCGACACCCGATTCTGGTACTAGTTTTTAATCGTATACCTACTTAACTTACCGTCACTAGTGCACGCACAACCTTATTTAAAAAGTTACAAGGACTACCTTGTCTGTTACCTTGGCTTTAAATTACTTTTGATGTTATACTTACGGTAACTAAATTGCGCTAGTAAATTATTTAATTTTCCACACCAGCTTGCAGTACCTACGCAGTAGTTATGGTCGTTATACTTTGAGTAAGTATAATTTTAATATAATACGTAGTTAAAATGTCAGCTCGTATAACTTATGTCGGGTCGAATTTGGTATGTCTCATCAGTATTCAGAAAATGTAGCGAATGGACTTACTATATTAATAAACCCCCGACGCAAAAACGACGGGATGTTTTAAGTTTAAGATGTCTGTGTGTGTCCGTGTGTTTGTCTGTGGCATTTAAGCTATTGAACGGATGAACCAATTTCAAATCTAAGATGTCTGCACCACAAAATGGCGATCTGTTTTTTTTTTCACTACTCCCTCAATATGGGTATCAATTAAAAGAGTTTTGCTAGTAGATTAATTTTAAAAGTACAAACGGAAAAGTATTTGGAATATGAATGTTGGGGTTTTTTAATTTTTAATTTTAACTGTTCTAGAAGTCGGATTATTTGTTTTGTTAAAAATATTTCTACTTAAAAAAGCTTTTGAAGCGAAGTTGGATTGGCATTTAACTGTAAGGCGAGATGTATTATTGTGTCACCTGATAGGGATTTTTTCATTCGAATTATATTGAAAACAAAAAGAGCGATGTCTGAAGATGTTATTAAATATGCTACGATTGAAAACAGATTGTCTTAAAAGCTCTAACTGTAATGAAAAGTAGAATAATTACTTAGAAGAGTAATTATTGCAGACGCAATAAATGTAAAGTAAACCTACTTAATGAAAGTTACATTTTGATTAGTGATTCAGATTTAAATAATTATGTATGTAATAAATATTATAGGTACCTACCTAATTAAATAAAAAAAGTTATTGAGTAGTCCGAGGAAGTACTTCCGCCCCACAGAATACCGCGGCCATAAAAAGGTACAGTTATATGAGCAATATTGCCGAGACAACAGCGTGGTGACCGTGCGGCAATGCTCTTGCGGTACGGTCGCGGCGCACCTGCGGCTTTGCTTGCGGTGTTGTGTACACCTGTGCGAATTACACATTCATCCTTGGACTACGAACGACCCGGATTAAAGCTCGGTACACACGACATGGACTTCAACCTACAGTGACGCGCTGGTGAATAATGAATACGAGTATGATACAGTGACAGTAAATCGTGGCTAATAATTCACTTACACACCCTAATTTTGACATTGCTAGCGAGTCGCTGTTGATTAAAGTCGCTACCGTGTGTAAGTACCAAGTTTTAGTCCGGTCGTTCTTAGTTCAAGAATGAATGTGGATGTGGGCGCGTGTGGACGGAGCTTACCTAAAGCTCAAGAGATGATGATGATGCGAATTACACATTGTGGTAAAATTACTTAATTTTATCGAATTATAATAATATAGATCGAATATAATTATTTCAATATACTATCAATATCTACTCGTTGTATATAAAAGTGAAATACCACTCTCTGATTACCTACTCAAATTTCTGAAACTATAACACCTACAAACATAGAATTTGGCAGATTGGTTCCTTATAGGGTGTAGACATCCGCTAAGGACGGACTTTACGAAACTCTACCCCTAAGGGGGTAAAATGAACACCCCGCGCTCGAAGTCGCGGACGGCCGCTAGTGTTTGTACTTATAAAGTTTACTCCACTTTCTATCTACGAATATATTGCTTCTATTCAAATTTAATATCCTCTTGCTTTCATGCCATGAACTGGAAGTTTATCACGCACAGGGATAATTATGAATGCAACTTATTAAATTTCGGTCGTTTATTAAGTCATATTTGTACTTATTTATTATATAAATAAAATAATACTTTTTACATTAGAAAACTTATTGCGGTCGATGGGTTTTCATGAAACGATTATCAATTCACAAATTAAAGCTTCTCTGACTTGTACTATTTGGATAATCTGAAGCATTGGAAAAGTTCGTGTTACTTCCGTTTTCACAAATAGTTACGTGAGATGCTTTCAGCACGGATCTCTTCATTGTTGTTGAATTTTCCGAATAACGTATAACTCTTCCTTCAGATTTATCAACGGTTATAGGATTTTGTGTTTCAGTCTCACCTTCCTTGAACGTTTTATGAACATTACCACTACTTAGGTAATCCGTAACAGTGGAATAAGTACGACAAATGTGATATTCATAATTACTTAGGTCATTGAAGTCACGAGGTATTCTACTTTTAGCTTGTACTTCTTTATCTATCAGCTTACTCAAAGGTTTTAATGGTACATCGTAGGGAATAAGGCGATCCTTACTCGCACGAGCACAGGTTTCACATTTACAGGACAAACTTGTCAATTGCTTTTTTAATAAACGGACTGCGATAGGTTCCTCGTATTTTGTATTCATTATGTTATGTTTTGTGTTTCATCCATTGTCTTGAAGTTAGTATCTATTACAGGTCATACCTATTAAATTAGGTGAGTTTAATATTAAAGTCGTACAGGAAATGTGAACTCAAGATGTACATATAGGTACATCATGTATTTTTTATTTTATTGTATATAGCCCAAAGTGACAGTGATATTAGTGGATGAATTCATTGTGTATATTATTAATATGCTGAATAATGTATCTTTAGGGCAAACATAGCTGAATTTATTGTTTTTGTGCTTGTAATAGTAAATTTTTTGATGACACCAGATGACAACCAGATGACACTTGTCATTTGTTAGTTGACCATAGATTAAAATAATCAAAACGATATAATCTATTCATAAATTAACGTTAATGTACGAGTTCTTATAGCCAACCGTATAACAGCAACACAGCACATACGGCAGATACAGCGTAAATATATTGTATTTGAATGTTATAATTATTGTTTTATTGAACGAAATTTTAAATAAACTATTCAAATAAATTAAGCTAGAAAATCAGTTGATCAGTGGTCAGTCCCCCCTGTAAGGGAATGATCGCGGGTTCGAGTCCCGCCTGATCTGTCTTCGCATTTTTCTATCTTAATCGATTTGAATATTGTTTTAATTTTCCTGTCGTGTTGACTTCGGTCGGCACTCCCGGAGTGCCGCTGGTCTTTTTTTCACATACATTACTTGTTAAACTTCGCTAAGTAAGCAACTCCATTGAGAATCCATGATGAATTAAAACAATGATCAATACTACAAAGCTATAGTTACATATTATGTATGTCAACAAAGATAAATTTGTGTTCGATTATACATGATCAATTATGATCATACATGATCAATTCTTGAATATTGCCGTAGTAACTAAGGCGATATTCAAGAATTTTTCCTTGCCTTAATGAGTTTTGGAACTTTGTGTCTAAGGTCCGAGGTATTTAATATTGCTTGGTAATTTAATTTTAATCTTCAACAGTATAGTTAGGTACAATATAGTGTCTGAAGTTTATGCGAATATTACTTATTGAAATAAAGCCTTTAACGGATTCTTTCGCAATTTACTTGGTATTATTATAAATCAACTATAATATAATTATAAAAAAAATAAACGCCGCGTGGTTCCCGGCAGAGTAGAATTTAGGCCACCCCATCTCCTCCCATACGGTGTCGTACAATGCGACTTAGAAATAGGGCTGTTTATCATCAGACAGATATATAAAGTCCAGACTCAGCCTATACATAGCTCGAGTCAACAATAGTGTCCGGGCACTATTGTTAAAACTAAACGGCAATAGCCTCACCCCCTATTACGTGGTACCTAATACAATGATTGGTAAAATGTGGGTGCTAATTCACCTCTGCTTAACCCTCCGGGGATAAAGGCGTGATTGTATGTTTGTATGTATTATAAATCAATAATTATATAATTATATATTTAATTTTAATTATAAAGTCGGGCTAACCGACGTTTTTGGCTACTTTTATATAGCCATTGCCTCGGAGGGCGGGATAGAATCCGTTAAAATGTGGTTTTATTTAAATGAGTATAGGGGAGAATCGGGTCAATTGGAACGTTTTCGACAAAATCGAGTATTGTACCCTCATTTTATAATTGTATAGTGGCGAGGGATTCCTATAATCCAATTTCTGCCAACTTGCTCTGCAAAGAGGAGTCGTGGTAGAATTCTATACAAAATTGTTATGGTTGTTCCATAGATAGGGGAAAGATTTTCCACCGGTTTCCCTTTTCAAAGTTTTCACCCTTCAACACTGGCACAAGGTCAAATAATGTAACTGATTTTTAAACAATGATTTTTTTAAATTGGTCTAGAATTCTCTGAGGCCGTTCAAAATAATGTTTTTTGTGATTTTAATATACAATACAGAAAGAAGAGCTAAAAACATTAAATTAAATTTATACGTTTACGGCTGAGCGCCTTAACAGAAATGTACGGTTACAACCCCGAGGCGCTCAGTTAATAAAATATCCTAAAATGTCCTGTGGGATAGCAGAATAATATATTTACTGGTAATGTATAATACTGCTAATTAAATGTCAACATTGGTGAGTTGACTTTTCATGAACTAAAATTAATAAAACCTAGGTAGTTGGGTAGTCCTACTGACGAAGGAAAAACTTTAGCACATAATAATAGGTAGGTACCTACAATCATACCAAGCATTATAATACAATGAATCCACATCACAACAAATAATTGAATTCTCGGCTACACTAGCTCTACGTGTAAATAATAATAATGTTGATCCCGTGATGGAGTGAACTCGCAACAAAGATGACAATAAAAACAGATTATAGGCACGCAGCCATTCGTATGTGACCCAAAAAAACTTGCTTATCTCAGTATAACACGTATCCGACCAAAAACTCCAAATCGAATTATGCAGTCTTCGGATATTATATAGGTAAGTATTTAAGTAGTCAGCGAAGGCTTCAAAGTAAAATAGATAAACCTTATTTACTTCTTTCTGAAACGCGAATCTCACTATGTGATAACTACCATCTTTAGTCACCCCGCGACGATGATGGCTGCTGAAAAGTAGCCGAATCGTCGGACTAAAAGTAAATAATAACAAATATATCGCGATAGAATCCGTTAATAGTACATTATGGTACAAGTGAGCAACGTTGGTGATTACCGCCGAGGCGCCATTGAGACCCGAGCCGCCAGGCGAGGGTCTTAAGACAGCCGAGGACGGTAATAATCATGCTCACACGTGCCGTACGACGTTTTACAACACACTTGCGAATAAAATAATACTACAAATACAAAATAAACAATACTACAAATTAATTCGTTTTCCTATGCGCGCGCATTTAACAATGGCGGTCGACCATATTTAAAAAAAAATGAGGTTTGAACTTAACTTTTTTTACTCTGTTTTTTTTTCTGTACTTAGAGAAAAAAAAAAAGTTAAATTTGAGCGAAAATTTTGTTTATTACACAAGTATTACAAGTTGAAATTATTTATTTAAATACGAAAATGCATCAAATGACCATACAATAGGCGTATTAATTTATTCGTACTATTAAACACGTTATTTTTTGTATCAAAACTTTTTTAAGAACATAGACAATTATAGACACTTCCTATAAAATTTAAAAAAGAATCTATAACTCACTTTTGTGAATAATAGTAATGAAAAAGTCACAGTTTTATAATAGGTGTCATTCCGTGCTTAATTGCGGTAAAATAATATCACTGTTATGAGCAGGTGTGTTGTAAAAAGTATTTTTATTTTAATACTTTCATAAGATTCATGAGTCGATGTCACTGAAAGGATTGGTTAAGTATATCAAGTATGAGAATACTAATGCCGTCAAATATATATTATGTATCTTGATTATACTCGTATTATGATGCATAGTGGATATTATATCTCAATTTCCTAAAAAAAAGTCAAGCATATTTCGGATCAAGTTCATTTTAATTTGCCTGAGGTAATATTTAATTTCCTACGGGACTCTGGTTATAGATAAAATGTTCATAAAGCTCAACGACTGTGAAATTTTTGGGCTCTATGGAGCCACCGTTGATTCTTAGCAAATATTTAGGACCGAATCTCTATGGAATTTCAACGTTTCTTAATTTTTAAATTCAGCTGACTCGTTATGAAATATTGTTATAAAATGTTTTATATCTTGAGGGACGTATTTTTTACATAAATTAATATACACTTATGGAATTTTTAACACCGCCCGTAGGCAAAGAATTCTATATACTTAGAGCTTTATTCATATTCTTTATATTTAAAAAGTTTTGAGTGCTATCAACAGATAGCTAGAATAGTACGTTGTTCACTGAGGGAAGAAAGTGACCCATTACCAAGGAGGGTGTATTTTATGGCCCGACGCGCAAGTAGTTTAAGACCTTAAGACACACGAGTTGGGAATCGCACTTTCTTCCAAGTGATACATAGTACTTTATGCTACACCAACAAGGACCCTGATCGGACTCGGACTCCAATCCATCTCCACTCCGGCTCTAAATCGACTCCACTTCGAATCCACTCTTACTCCCTCTGACTGACTCCACTTCGACTCTACACTCCACCGCCCTAGGCTTTCAATGACCTGATTAATTTAACCAGTGCGACATTTGTATACAAAAAAATAATACAAAGAGAGGTTTTCTCTCCCACTTAACACGTTAACAATGCATTTTCCTACAATGTTCTCTCCCGCATATTTCTAGCGAAGTAATGATTTCAGCCTTCTTTTTACCCGACCGCGCCAGCGAGAGTAATGTGTTTCGCGCGTATGTATCTATGTCAGTATGTATGTATGTAGTATTCTTTGTTCAGGTATGATTCCGAAGCCGACCACATAATGCAGTAGATACAGCGTACCCATTACTTGTTAACCTCCGATACGGATAAAGGTGATCATTAAGAAGCCGCAATGAATTATGCGTATGTCTTGCGTGCATCGGCAGTTGTCGTATGTCGTGTCTTCAGAATCATACCTTATCCCTCTAGACTAGGGTTGCCATAAGTGTGGGGACCCAGACCGGGACATTTGAAGAAAAATTAGTAAAGGTAGAAAAATAGGAACTTTTATTATAACAACTTTTAACACTGCCATTAAACAAGCGTTAAACAAGCGGGCAGCGACCCGGGCTTCCTATGTTTTCTGAAAGGCGAAAAATTATCAGAATTAACTTCTGATAATTGTATAAAATATTTTGATGAAATCAACATAAACATCATCTTCATGTAGACGCTTTCTCCCGATTGCATCCCTGGCCAAGATGTCCCCGGAGCTCAGGGTCCGCCTTCCGGCTCTTCCGCCTCCACTTGACACGATCTTGGGCGTCCATGGTAGTGAGACCATTTGCACGCATATCACTCTCCACGACGTCAAGCCAAGACTTCTTGGGCCTATCCCTTCTACCTGGACCCGGCGGGGGCGCCATTGTCAGGCATTTGCTACCCACGTATCCTGGCGATTGCCGCAAGACGTGGCCGCACCAGCGAAGGCGGCTCTCTTGCATTTTATCTGCGATGTCATGGACATGAAGGCTGCCGCGGCTGCAAGAGTTCCTCACGCAGCATTTTTATCTCCGTGACACGCAACTCTTACGTGCTTACGCTCTTGCTCTCACAACCATGTAAGAGGACAGGCTTAATGATCGTCTTATAGACCTGCCGTATCACCCATCACCCGTAATGCCAGTCATTTCTCACCACCTGGCCCACGCGGAAGCAATGCGTGCCCTGATGTCGTAGTCGATTTCACTGGTCACATGAAGTACAGATCCCACGTACTTAAACCGAATCATCGCCTATGCGGACCGGTGTGAAATCTGTCGAGTTTAACGCTAAACTTTCTGTCATCGCTACATTTAGCTTCATACCACCGTTCTCAAGCGCTTCCTTCCACACTTTCACGTGTTGCACCAATCTGCTCCTGTCCGCGTCCTTCAGCGCAATATCATCAGCATACATGAACAACTGTCCAACAAGACGTCTAATACCGAGCTGAACAAGTAAGGACTAAGGACGGATCCTTGGTGTACTCCGATGGTGATAGGGAAGGCTTTGGAGTCACCAAAAGCACTCCGAACCACGGAACCAGAATCATGATACATATCTTGGATGGTGTCAATGTAGGTCTCTGGAACTCCCTTAGCCCACAGTACCCACCAGATCACCGTGCGAGGAACACAGTCGAAGGCCTTCTGCATGTCTAAGAATAGGCAGTGCAGGGGCGGGTTCTTCGCCCTGTATTTCCCCACCACAATCCTTAGGGAGAACACATCAATGATCCCGTGCCCGGGACGAAACCCATACTGACACTCCGAGAGTGTACTCTCCTGGCTGATCCGGGAGTCGATTATCTGCTCATATATTATCTTTATACCGCGGTTACTACCACACTCCTGCACCGATCCCTTGCCTTTGAATACTGGCGTAATGAAGTTCAGTCTCCACTGGCTCAGGATCTCACGGTGAGAAGTACGCGGTTATACATATTTGTTAGAATGCTCACACCACGAGCACCCAATGCACCCATTGCCTTCCAAGCCTCGATGGGGATTTCGTCGAGGCAGAGTCTGTACTTCTGCAGGCTTTATCGGTGGCACTAGTCCTTGTTTCGGAAAGAGGTCTGGTAGATGCACCTCTTGCTGCTTATTCAGCATGTCGTTGGAAGTATGAGCGCTATCTGTCCTTCATCGCGTTTTTCTCGTAAAATCATTGGCCCCGGGGTCTTTATTACTCATTAACATATTCATGTATGGAAAAATATCTGCGCTTTCGTCGTTCTATCTACGTATTAATAGCCTAGCTACTTAGTCGCGTTTATTGTAGGTATATTACTGTTTACCAACCAAGTCCAGCTCTCTAATATAATACTAAAAATGTTTAACCGGGACAATTTGCTTATTGGCCGGGACGCCGGGACACCAGGCCTCAAACGGGGACATGTCCCGGCGTACGGGGACGTATGGCAACCCTACTCTAGACCTAACAACTGGACGGATTTTGACGAATGCGGTCTCAAATGAAAGGTATTCATCTCCCGAAGGTTATAGGGTGCATAAAATGTCAACAAAAACTATACAGCTGATTGTTTGTATTTAAAAATAAATTATTAAGAAATTAAAAACCCGACTGCTATTTAAAAGATCGAACAAGTTTGGTAGCAAACGCTACCCATTAATTTTCTTTCGGTTTATGATTGGCAAATGGGTACCGCCTGCTATCAAACTTGTTTTGATCTTTTAGACAGCGCGCAGCGGTCAGGTTTTTAATTTCTTAGTAATTGAAATATGTAGTACTACTCAGTACGACTACTTTATTAATATACTAGCTTTTGCCCGCGGCTCCGCCCGCGTGGATGTCGGTTATCGCGACCAAACATAGCCTATGTCCTTTCTCAAGTTCTAATCTACCCCTACCTTTTTTTTTTATCTTGCGCTAAATCTCCACGGATACCTCTCCCACCGTAGCCGGAGGAGGAGGTTATGTCGGACTCGAACCGACTAAAACGCACGCCATCTGCGGGCCGTCAGTTGCCGGAGGTGAGATTGTCGTAGCCATATCCCTCGCACCCCGGCCGACCCAGGACCATATCTCTCGATCTGGCCCTCTTCCGGTGAGGGGAATCTACCCCTCCCTATACCAAATTTCATCAAAATCGGTTCAGTGGTTTAGGCGTGAAAGCGTAACAGACAGACAGACAGACAGAGTTACTTTCTCATTTATAATATTAGTATGGATATGGATATTTATTACGGCCATTGCCAAATACATCCTTAAATCCAATAGATAACTACAGCTATTAGTAATTCATTCTGTGGCTATAAAGAACGTTCGACCGTCCGCGATCGATTGGGTGCATAAGTGTTCTGCAAATCTCGGGATTGCGATCCCGAGAGTTGTGACAAGGGTAACCACTAAAAGTGCTCCTCTAGTTTCCTACTAATTACATAACTTAGGTGAAACTACCTCAGTAGTTGAAGGAGGTTAAGTATGTGGCTCTGCTTACTTCGATCACAAGATAGTAGAGTAGATATTTGTTTTGAACCTTGCATTGATTTCATAATTTCAGGTGTTACTTTTTTGCTTGTTCGAATAATTAATGTTAATACTATGTACTTATCGGAGTACATATCAAAGACTTTTTACCCAGATTTAGCCAGGGCAGTAAATCAAGTTTTTTTTCTGATGAGAAGCTCTGGAAACAAGCGATGTTAAATTATTTTTATTAAACTTACGTGTGTTGTCTATTTCGTTAGGTATTTTGTGTAGTATTTTGTTTGCTGCTATATTATGACGATGACGTAAAGAATTATTTATTTCTTAAGGGTCATTTAGACGGGGGAGTTTCTGGTACGTTTCAGTTGGCGAAATTGTACGCTACAATCACTAGCAAATTGTGAATGTTTAGACGAAGCAAAGCCTTTTTTTATCTTTGCGATAATCGTATTTTGCAGGCGATGAACAGAACTCTCCCCGTCTTAATGGGTCTTTAAAATCTGTGCTTCTACAAAATGCTCGTCGCTAACTCTCGATATTAGGAGTACATCAATTTAACTTTCTAGTATTTTCATATACCTACTCGTAGTACTTTGGTACATGTTACCAGTCTACCACAAACTGATATTAAAATAACATACTGTGCAAATGGCGCTAATGGTTAAAGTCGTACCTTGCTTACTGCCTCTGCGTCAAACTTTGTAAATTCAATTTCCACGGAGTTCAGTTTTTTGTATGTTTCACAGAGTTTTGTCTCCCTCTAGTTTATGTCTGTTAGTTTAGTTACGATTTACGTCCGTTTTAGAGTTCCAGTTCTTTGTTACTGGCTCTGTATTTTCAAATTAAAGTTTTTTATTTAAAACAAATTACCGATGAAGCTCTTAAGGCCCGAATCAGATTAGCATTGAAAAATCGGTATTTTCGAAACCGTTTTTCTTTTTAACTATAAAACCTAAAGATCTGGAATTTACATCCCTGCATACTACAGGATATACAGAGTAACTTCACCTTTTCATAAATTCAATAAAAAAGGAGGAAATAGTTGAAAAGAGGCTCTGAACATCACTCTACTCTCTCTTATGAAACCAAATATTTTCTACAATATGTATCCAAGTAATCTAAAATTTCAGATATATGTTAAATGAGTGTATTAGCATGACGTGACCTTCTTAGTTTGTAATCGTCCCCTATAAAATTATCTATTAAAATTAGTTTTACTGATTTTTACGACTGAAAAACGAGCGAATGACCTTGAGCATTTGTATGGTCAAAGTCATTCGCGTATGTAGATTACCTTAAGAAATGAAGGAAACTGTTTTTTGTACTATAATATAAAAACAGTTTCCTACATTTCCTTAGTCTTAATATGCCTAAGCCTATCGCAATTCACTGTTGGACATAGGTCTCTCCTAATGTTGGGAGGCTTTGGCCTACTGTTTCCACGCTGACCAGACGGGTTGTTACAGGGATTTTTTATATCGAGTTTTCCTTTTTTCACAGTGATATCGTATGCGTATTTTGCCGTTAGTCGCTTCTTACAACACCATTCGGATGAGATGGGGTGGTTATACTTGTATTATTTCTCCGTTACCACATAAAATATTTTTTCTGTTAATGTAATAGTAAATGATATGATGATATGTTTCTTAATTAACAAATATCATATAGGTATAATGATGCCGAACTACTTGTATTTAGACTTTGGATAGTGATTAAAATGGTCACTCAATTGAAATAGCAGGAAGGGGCAGGGCATATCGGAATTACCTATTCTAATTTTAAGCCGCAAGACTGAGGAAAGGTAGGGCCTGTAACCTACAAAATATCTGATTCACCACAATATCACATTAATGTGTACAAGTGTAAGTATAAAGACTTATATACATCTAAAACTTAGGCAGTTTTAGATGTCTGCAAGTCAGTCAAGAATTCAGCACACCATTTGATTGTCGTTCAATATAAATAATTTTAAGTGTCCCGACTTGTAAAGCATATGATCATTTTTTCTGCTTCACAAATGGTACAATACTATACTTTTTCCTATGCAGTATAAAATGTCGTAATCATTATGCCGTATAAGTTAATAATTCATGGGTCCTTGGGTCTACCACCCATCGATGGGAAAACGTTACCATCAACAACGACTGCGAAACGTAACGTTCGTTGTTCTATGGATGAAATGTACGATCGAAAGTAATTTGAAAGTGTTACGGATTCCACCTAATTCCACTACCAACGACCGTTGGACTGGAGTTGGACCGTTGGAGATCCAAGAAGCTAATAATCTGTTGGTTTCTTTCTTAGTATCCAAAAATATTAACTGTGTAGGTAAAATCGTAGTTGTATTCATATTTGCATTGAAATAACAAAAACTCTGTTAGTACTGTAGAGCTCTGAAAGAATAAAGAAAAATGTGAAAAAGACAAATCATTTTTCATCCCACCATCTCGGAAAGAGTACTTTTTTTCTTCGATATCTGAGTGTAAAAGTCGCTTTTATCCTCTAGAGTGGTAAAGTAAATTTGAATTTAGAACATCGTGTGTACTAGGTTTGTGAACTCAAAACATCATTAAACCTATTTACTTCTACCTCTATGGTGCCGATTTATCATACAACTTTTTTTTAATTTATGAAAAACTCAACTCGGAACCTCCTTGGTGTACCTACTTTTTTTTTTTAATTTGCTTTGCGCGCATAATTTTTTTTTCATCCCACCATCTCGGAAAGAGTACTTTTGCTCTTCGATAACTGAGCGTAAAAGTCGTTTTTATCCTCTAGAGGATAAAGTAAATTTGAATTTAGAACATCGTATGTACTAGGTTTGTGAACTCAAAACATCATTAAACCTATTTACTTCTACCTCTATGGTGCCGAATTTATCATACAACTTTTTTTTAATTTATGAAAAACTCAGACTCGGAACCTCCTTGGTGTACTTTTTTTTTTTAAATTTGCTTTACGCGCATCAATTTTTTTCACGTCATATTGTTGAACATTGTTGTTGAATTTTTATTTTTTTATATTTTATTATTAGTATTAATACACATACTATACAGCCTCCGTGGCGTAGTGGTAGTGAACGCGGCCGCTACGCAGGAGGCACGGGTTCGATCCCCGCTCAGTGCAAATATTTTTTATGCATGAAAATGGGTATTTGCATTGGTCTGGTCGTGCCTTGGAGAGCACGTTAAGCCGTCGGTCACGGATGCCATACGAACATCTATGGCAGTCGTTACGGGTAGTTGGAGCCCTAAAAAGTTCAACAACAACGGTCTAGCTGCAATAATGTTTCGATATCGCCTAATGTCACCATTGGGTTGTGGAGGTCAGATGGCAGTCGCTTCACGGAAAATATCGAGGTTCAGCCAAATCCGCAGTTAAGACTGGTAAAGCGGACCCCGGACTCCGAGGTGAAAGCTTCGGATGCGACTGGGAATTAACGCTAGGAAGGAGAAGCATTTCATTATTTCCTCGCTGAGGTGGGATGAAAAGTTACGTGTTGCACTCGAGTGCAAAGATTTTTCACCTTGTGCTCTTTTGATTCCCTCGCTAACGCTCAAGATTCTAATTTGTGAATCACTAGCTACGCTCGTGATTCAAATTTAGAATCTTTCGCTTGCTCGGTCATCAAAACTGAGCACGCGGTTAAAAAGCAACTTTGCACTCTTGTATAACAAATAACTATTTCACGTCCTATGGTTGAACATTGTTGTTGAATTTTATTTGTTGATATTTTATTATTAGTATTATTACACATAATTATTATACAGCCTCCGTGGCGTAGTGGTAGTGAACGTGGCCGCAACGCAGGAGGCGCGGGTCCGATCCCCGCTCAGTGCAAATATTTGTATGCATAAAAAGTTCAACAACAACGGTCTAGCTGCAATGCTTCGATATCGCCTAATGTCACCATTGGGTTGTGGAGGTCACATGGCAGTCGCTTTACGGAAAATATCGAGGTCCAGCCAAATCCACAGTTAAGACTGGTAAAGCGGACCCCGAACTCCGAGGTGAAAGCTTCGGATGCGACTGGGAATTAACGCTAGGAAGAAGAAGCATTTCATTATTTCCTCGCTGAGGTGGGATGAAAAGTTACGTGTTGCACTCGAGTGCAAAGATTTTACACCTTGTGCTCTTTTGATTCCCTCGCTAACGCTCAAGATTCTAATTTATGAATCACTCGCTATGCTCGTGATTCAAATTTAGAATCTTTCGCTTGCTCGGTCATCAAAACTGAGCACGCGGTTAAAAAGCAACTTTGCACTCTTGTATAACAAATAACTATTATGTTGATTCTTACATTCGAAATTTTACAAAAATTGGAATATCGCACAAAGTTTGTTGCTAACACAAACACTGCATGTACAGTCAGCGTCAGAGAAAACAGACCCCCGTCATGACGATGTCATTACCAAGGGGGGTCCCTTTTCTTTGAAGCTTACAGTACATCGTTTGTGTCCTTGATCCACCCTCAGATTAACAAGTTACAATAATAATAATAGGTACCTACACCCAAAGTTTTACCCATAATTTTGTAAGCGTGCCCACATTAATTATATTAAAGGAGCAAGGTATACAAAGGCATCTAATGTTGAAGATATTATGTACGTGCATTGTGTACATGTATGAAATATTATATAAAACAAAGGAACTATTCACATAGAAAGTAAGATAGTGTCTAGTGTTAATTTTGCGGGATATAATAATGAGTTTTATTTACTGCCCATATGGTTTATGGACGTAATAAACGGTTGGGTGTTTGAGATATTTAAAGAATATTTATGGTATCTAGTCAATGGTGTCCATTCTGTTGTTCATCTCACTAAACTACTCAGTTAGGTATATATCAATGACTATACAGACTATATTTATTTATTTATTTAAAAACTTTATGCACACTTGTACAAAGGCGGAATTTCAATGTTATTTTGAATAACTAAACAACATTTTAGCAATTTTTCAGTCAGTTTTGTAACAACAGAATTAGCACCAATATAATATTTGAGAACTTAATGAAATTCAAATCAGACGGGTTACCACATTGTCTGAACGTAATTGCGGGCAAGTACCAAAATTAATTTCATGTGACGTAATTTAGTTAAAGATAATTTACTTACTGAAGCTTTTAGGCACGAAGTCACCTTCATTGGATTAAAGAAAGGCGTGGGGATAATGTATGCTAATATGGGAAATTTATTGTCGGTTCATAACGATATTTGTTCATCTTTCATTTATGATGATCTTATCTTATGTTAAGTAAATTAAATAAACATTTAAGAAGCCCTCGTCACAAAATATTTCCAAAATAGAATGAAACTTTCTTTTAATTGGTTGGTCCTTTACCTTTAAAATACCTTGTGATATTAATTTAAAAAATAAGTGTAGACACTAGTAGGCACACAACGATTAGCATTTGACTAAAACTACTGGGTCACTCTATCTCGCAGACCACTTAGTGCCACAGCATGAAGGTTACCATGTCATGGAAAGACCCCACTTACCACTGTTTCCTATCTAAATCAACTTAAATAGCAGCATTCAATTTGCATAGAAATTGCTTTCAATAGTATACGAATTGCTTTAAAATTCCATTAAATTCCTATCAAATACCTAAAGTGGAATTTAGCAACTGTCCTCTCTCGATTAATTAATTTTCCAAATTATTATGAACCCTGTTCTGACAATTACTAACGCAACAAACAATGAATCTTCCGAATCAGTGGAATCATATTCAGAATTTTGCAATTAATTATGTATTTGTATAGATTTACATGTTTTAATTGTTATTTTAATTATCATTTTACACACATATACTCACGCCTGTAAATCCCCGAAGGGGTAGGCAGAGGTGTATTAACACCCACATTTCGCCAACTATGATTTTCGGTCCTACGTAATAGGGGGCGAGCCTATTGTCGCTAAGCGGGCACTTAGTCGTGGATTGTATGTTTACTGTGTTTGTACGTCTGTACCTATATCTAGGTAGGTTTTTGTATTTAGCTTTGACCATATCTAGGTATGTACCTTGTTGACATATTATTACACTAACTTTTGTAATACATGATTTTTTATATTACCTAAAGCAATTATGTATATAATTATATAATATATGTAGTAACCCCCGTCGCCCCAGAATGGTAGTATAGGAGAATTTGGAATGCTCAAGGTGTGATTCGGTGGCACAGTGGTCAGACACTCCCCCTGTAAGACACTGGTCGCGGGTTCAAGTTTAGTCTGAGCATTTCACTTTTTCTGATCTTAATGGATTTGCAAAACTAGCTCGGGCATTAGGGATTTTTCACACATAGGTATAAAAGCTTATAAACTAGGTATATTCCTATAACAATAAGACCTCAAAATAACTTGACCTAAATATCGCTGGCCAGTGACCGGTGGTTATTCCTCATTCAACGGTATTTTCGAAGTTGGATGTTAACTTTTTCTATCTAATTCTAATATATAAAAATCAATGCCACTTTTCGTTGTTAGTTTATAACTCAAGAACGGCTGAACCGATTTGGCTAATTTTAGTCTTGAAATATTCGTGGGTGTCCAGGGAAGGTTTAAAGGATGAGAAAATAGGTGCAGCGGGAACGGGAAAAAAATGGCGGTACGAAGTTCGCCGGGACAGCTAGTCTATTAGGAAAAGTTAGTATACTACATATTACTTCAAAATGTCATTAAAAAATAGATTAATTAGTTCCAAATAATATCACTACGCTTACTCTTCTTCTTTCTAGCGTTAATCCCAGTTGCATCCGAAGCTTTCACCTCGGAGACTGGGGTCCGCTTCACCAGTCCAACTGTGTATTTTGCTGGACTTTATTTTACGTGAAGCGACTGTCATCAGACCTCCACATCCAATTGCGATATTGGGTGATATCGAAGCATTGCAGCTATGTAGATCTGTTGTTGGACTTTTCTTTATGGCTCCAACTACCCGTAAAGACTGCTATAGATGTTCATATGGCAACTAGGAGCAACGGCGACCATACCAATGCAAATACCCATATTCATGCATACCTACAAATATTTGCACTGAGCGGGGATCGAACCCGCGCCTCCTGCGTAGCGGCCGCGTTCACTATTGCCACGCCACATAGGCTGTCAGCTGTCATCACTACGCTTACTGTGTGAAAATAAATATTCTATTATAACGAACATGGTATAATTTGGAGGTATGTTCCTTCAATATACCTAATAAATACTTAACTATTTCTTCGGATCGCTCTCTGTATCGACCTTAGAGAAACTCAAGCACCTAATTAATAAATTACATAAATAACTCGCTTCTGAAGTACCTACACAAAATGTTTTGTAAATAAGTTTCTTAGGTACTACATAATAAAATATCACATGACGTTGCGAAAGTTATCCTGTGAGATACAACATTTGGGCGTTCCGGCCTCCGGCATAATTTATCATCTCAAGTTATTCTCCAAAACACAGTTGATTCTTCCAGACTTAAGAGCTTCAATGTTCAAGGGTATATTTTATTTCACTTTTTTTATATCAATCAATATTTTATATCACAAGTTTCGATATTAGACATATATACTAAACATAACGCGTTTTGTCTTTATAGTGTTTTCAATTATTCCTTTTAGTTAGGGAATAATTGAAAACACTATAGGGGGGGGGGGGCACTATATAGGGGGTTTAGTTATCCAAGTTATAGTCCCCATATTGGAGGTCGGCGGTTTAGGTCACCGTCCACCTGTAACACTTACGATTTATTATATTGCAACTATGTAAGGAGCTCATTCAAACTATTAACAAAAAATATCTGGCCACATGAGAGTGGACTCGTATCTTATGCGCATCTCTAGAGGATAGGAAATTTGCCCTTCATAAAAAAAATTACGTCGTGAGAAGTAATGATAAGAAACTGATGAAGAATGTTGGGTATCCTTAAAACAATACGCAACATAATACAAATTCTAAGTAACGGGTCACATAACGATGATATCCTGGGGTGGTTGCGGTGGTTCGATATAGGTACTCCATTTCGTAATGCCGACGGACCTACTGCAAGATAATAAATATCGCAATCGAGGGAGCAAAAAATTATATAAAAATTATATTAAAAAATCAATGCCTTTAGGCGTTACAATGACAAAGAGCTCGATTTTTAATTTTAGATAGGTACGAAAATTTATACTTGTTTCAATGAGCAGTTTTCCAGTAGGTATTTATAGGGTTCCTAAGGACAAGCTAGATGGCGCAGCCGGCACTTTTGGTAAGAAGAGTGTGGTCTCACATCTAGTGTTCCCTAATTTATGGAAAAAATGTTCTTCGGTTTTGTAATAATTTACTTTACATAAATGTTTTGACATTTTTTTTTGATAATATTATTATGAATATAATATTATTTTAAATTACAGACAGTGACGCGAAAAGAATTAAGCGTTTTATCATATTTTATCTATTGTAATATGGGTAAATGAAATTAAACTTTGACAACATCGCACAAACAAACCACAGAGTACATTAAAATTACCAAAAGCTATGCTAGCGCCATCTCTTTATGATTTAAAAACCAACTGATTATTATACCTACTGGAAAACTGCTCATTGTATCAAAATCGATGAAAGGAGATTTTTTGTTTGATAGTTAAATAAACGTTATTTTAAACAAATTCATGATTTATATTGATTGAGTGTGCTGACTGTAGGGGGTCAGTGTAGGTGTTGATCAGAAAACGTAGCAATGTGTTGTTTGGATGTGGTTTGTGTAATGTTGTACGGATGTACTGTAGGTATAATATAGTTTTCTTTATTCCCCGTTAGGTACGGCCTAAAGGCGGGGTCAGTGTAGGTGTTGATCAGAAAACGTAGCAATGTGTTGTTTGGATGTGGTTTGTGTAATGTTGTACGGATGTACTGTAGGTATAATATAGTTTTCTTTATTCCCCGTTAGGTACGGCCTAAAGGCGGGGTCAGTGTAGGTGTTGATCAGAAAACGTAGCAATGTGTTGTTTGGATGTGGTTTGTGTAATGTTGTACGGATGTACTGTAGGTATAATATAGTTTTCTTTATTCCCCGTTAGGTACGGTCTAAAGGCTGGACGAATTTCTATAAAATATATTCAATGTGTATAATTGTCAAATGATATCTATAAGGTCATATAAGGTGCATAAAATGTGAGCAAACATTGTACGGTCGATTTTTGCTTCTAAAATGTACCTATGTTATCAAAAATATTTTATAGCGTTTTAGCGTAGATCGGGTGCTGCAGTGTATTGGGAAGATTGGGACAGACTCTTCAAGCAGGCAGTTTTATATGCAGGCAGTTTTATATGCAGGCAGTAGTAGATAAAACTGCCTGCTTGTAAAGATAAATTTCAACCAAACCTTAGAAAAATTATACTGTGTGCTATTCTAAAATGTTCTTGTTAATGGATTTACTAGATGCTATTAAAATTTCTCTCTCATAAAGAGAAACTTTAACTGAAATGTTAATTTAAATACAAAGACAGTTAATTAATTAAACCTACACAACTTCGATGCTCAACAGAAAATAGCAAATGGCTGGGTTTTATTCTCTTGTAAATGTTTTACATTAGGTATACCTACGCTTTTTATTCAGACGTTCGTTTCTGTTTTTTCGTTCCGATTGTGTAGATTAGGGCATACGAAACCCGAGCCAATTTTGAAAACCCGGGTTTTCGGGTTTTATCCTAATCAAAACCCGGGTTACCCGGGTTTTTTTCGAGCTTTTTCATCCTCTTTATTTTTTTTATTTGAATTACAAAGAAGCTATAAGCTATGCCCCTGACGGGTTAAGTTCTTTTTAAGGGTACCAGATTTGACTAAAGTACCAGAAAAATGTGGCAAAGGCTGCTCGCGAGGTCTACTGTTCACAGAACTAACCAAAAAAAAAAAACGATACGTTCTTATTTTAAACATCTTGGATGTTTCACCAAAAAGTAATGGCGATCCGAGCTTTAAAAAAGCGCTATAGTAAACGGGGGGAACCCCCTATAACGTTACGACGCATTATTTTTTTCCACAACAGCTTATGTACAATCATGTCCTTGAAGTTTCAGCTAAAAATCATCAAGTATCTTTCATAACGTGACAGCAAACTTCCCCCTTTTCTCCCCCTGTTTCCCTCCTATCAAAAAAAGCTCTTGACAAAAGTTGTGTTTTAAATCAAAGAACATGTGTGCCAAATTTGGTGAAAATCGGTTAAGAAATGCGCCCTCCAGATCGGAACTAACATAACCACAGACATTTTTCTTCTGTCGAGTCGACGGCATATCTTGTCATATTTTGTTTGCCCAGTATGTAGCCACTCCGATAGCGTTGTCAGAGCCACTCATAAGTGCCTCCGGAGTGCATGTGCTTGGGCAGGCAGCACAAGTTAACAGGTGGGTCATAGTCTGTGGAGTAGCTCCGCATTCACACCGTGGATCCATCTCGTCTGAATGACCTCACCTAATACGGTTTTCCTTACTTCGAAGTCGTCCGAAGTCTATTTAAGGACTTCCAAGTGGTCCAGGCAAGGTCCCGTCCGGGGGGAAGATTCTCTGATAGCGGGACGAAGATGATAGGTGGCCTCTGTGCTCCCCATAGATCAACTCTGGCTGAAGAGGGTTCGCAGATAATAGGAGCAACGTAGGTACGCGATGAAGCTCTTGCGGCTTTTCAGCCTCTGTGTCACACCAGAATGATTATGCATGGGGTGTTGCTGACCACAGACATTAACACCGATAAAAGCAAAATCGGTCATCTTGTCGAAACGGAGACTCGCTCGCTCGGACAATTAAACAGTGCTTCCCAATTCACAAAAACAGTTTTAATATTAAAAGTCACCTCTAATGTGCTCGAAAGAAATCTCTCAATCTCCAGGACGCTATCTCTATCTATTATAATCACCACATCATCCACGTCCATTATACGTGCACCATTCCACCATCTAGTTGGTTCCGCCAATTGAACCCTGGGCGCATCAGGACTCCGTAGAGCCTCTGCATTCCACGACCGCTATATGTGGTCATGGAATGCAGAGGCCTTACCTTCAGAACCTTACCTTCCTGTCGCTTAGGAAGCCTTGTAGGTAATAACTCGTCTGAAATTTGTGGGGCACTTTTCCTCCACCAGTCTCAGGCCCGGTTTCCACCAAAGCGGAGAGGAGAGAAAGGAGTTGCGAAACTGACAGGTGATTTTCACCAAAGCGGAAAGGAAATGCGTAGCGGAGACGACATGTGAGCTGTGTCTTGCATAGGCCACCAATCAAATGACGCCTTCTGGTGACCGAGGCGCGGGGAACGGGGATTGCGAGCGGGGCAAAGCCAACCACCACAGGCCGCCCGGCTACACACTTCTCCACAGTCTCCACTCTTCCGCGCCGCTGAAAAATTAGACATCTGCTTTCCTTTCAGCTTGATCCGTTTTATCCGAAGCTGAGCGGAGAGAAGTGGAAATAACTTTATCTGGCGAGGGCTAGTTTTCAACAGCGGATAAAGTTGAGACGAGCCACCAGCATCTTCTCGTACACCTACTCCAAGACGAACGATAGACCATCGACCATGGAGACGGTGTACAAATCCTTACCTGGCTACTCAGTGCCACCACTACAGCTTTCTCCTACATCTTAGAAAAGTAGCCGTGGTGAAGGTACTGATCCAGCAGCTTCACGAAGAGCAAGCGGTTGGCCTCAATGGTGCAGATATGTGCAGTGAGGCCATCCCCTGCGGAGCATTCTTGGGATTGAACTTTTGAAAGGCATCAAAGAGTTCGCTCGAGTAAGGATGCGTAATTATCTTGATGGGAGTCATTATGATAATGACCCACCCTTTACTATAAGCGAACTCTTTGATGCCCTTCAAAACCTCCCTTCCTCCCTTGCTCATCCGACCTTTTGAGCTTTTCTCTTCTTTCGCGATGCCCCCGTCGTCTTCTCCTACCCAATCTTGTAGGTAAAAAGCAACTCGGCCGAACCCTTTGCGTCCTATACTCATAATTACTTATCAAATAATAAAAAGAAAAAAACCCGAAAAAACCCGGGTTTTGATTTTAAAAACCCGGGTTTTTTTTCGCACCGAAAACCCGGAAAACCCGGGTTTTTTCGAGTCGAGTAAACCCGGGCTCGATGCCCTAGTGTAGATATGTTTGACTAATTTGATGGACTAAATTAAATGACTAAAATAGAATCCATTGACATTAGTTGTATTGTATCTAATTGTTATTGTTTCTTATTAATAATACTAAACAGACTGGATACGGACGGCGAAGGATCGGCCGACGACGTGGCGTACATTGTAAGAGGCCATGTCCAGCAGTGGACTGCAATTGGCTAATTGATTGACTATTTAATAATAAATCCATACTAATATTATAAATGCGAAAGTAACTCTGTCTGTCTGTCTGTCTGTTATGCTATCACGCTTAAACCGCTTAACCGATTTTGATAAAATTTGGTATAGGGGTAGTTTAGACCTTCAGAAAGGACATAGGCTATGTTTGATCGTGATAACCGATATCCACGCGGGCGGAGCCGTGGGTAAAAGCTAGTTATAAATAAATAATAAAATACTAGCTTTTGCCCGCGGCTCCGCCCGCGTGGATGTCGGTTATCATGACCAAACATAGCCTATGTCCTTTCTCAAGGTCTAATCTGCCCCTATGCCAATTTTCATCAAAATCGGTTCAGTGGTTTAGGCGTGAAAGCGTAACAGCCAGACAGACAGACAGACAGACAGACAGACAGACAGAGAGACAGACAGACCGACAGAGTTACTTTCGCATTTATAATATTAGTATGGATTAGTATGAATGACGTAGAATACTGCATAAAATTGTAAATAATTATATTATTTGCATGCCGCCTTGGCGGTCGAGTATGGTGATACAATTCATTATTTTAACATCATAACAAAGTCGTATTTCGTAAAATCTCCAAAAAAAAAATACATATTTCACCATCATGGGCCTAATGTCCTTTTACGATTAGGTGTTCTTCGGGGGCTGAGGCTGCCTTTCCACCGGAGATGTGCTATGCTACGTTGCTATGGATGCGCTTGATATCCACCAATCATATACATTGCTCCACCAAGCCAGTGTAAAAGGGTTCAGCTAAGCTGTTTTTTTTAAATAGAAAGATGGGTAATTTCACGATGCCAAATATTTTGCTAATTTCGGTGGCAGTTTTCAATCATAGGTTTTCCGATGAAAAAATTTAATGGAGTTCTTTTAGAATATCTAGTAGTATATTGGAGAATAGATTCGCATTTTGAATACTTGATTATTCTACGGTACAAAGCATAGCACAGTGGAAATGGTTACATAGTTTCATAGCTTAGTTTTTACATCTTCATAGCACAGCTGCATAGCATATATCTGGAGGAAAGGCAGCTTTACAGCTTAATCTCGTAAAAAATTCAATTTCTAGCAGAGTATGTTACGACCTCGCTTGAGGACATATAAAAAATACGACTATTTCTGTAACCGTACTGAAAGGACCAAATTATACAGACATGTTATTTATTACGATTTTTACAATACTGTGCTTGTAGTCTTAATTTCGATTTCCGGGATGGGCAGTGTTATTTAGTTTTTCTATTAGTGAATTCTTTGTAGCATAGTAACTTCTTATTAAAAGTTAAAACAAAATGATTAGGTTAAGGAATAGATTATAGTCTGTAATACGATCGATAATGTATTTTCTTCTTCATCCTAGCGTTAATCCCAGTCGCATCCGAAACTTTCACTTCCAATTTCAGGGTCCGCTTTTCCAGTCTATTATTGTATCTAACATTTTCAAAAGAAGAATGTGTAAGTAAATAATATGGGAAGTTAGATGTCATCAATGTCAAGTTTTTATGAAGATACTACTTTTGGCGCGTAATAAGCAAACCTTTATTACAGCCGTAATTCCCTTATTTAACGTCCCATACTGCGCGTCTGGGACTAAAAAATAAAACCAAAATATTTGTAAAAAAATAGGGCAAAGAGTGAATAAAAATAAAATGTTCATCTAATTTTTATAGTTATTTTCTTGCATGTGAAATTATGATCTAGTTCAATCTAATTATCAACAGATTTATTAAATTAATATCTGGTTAGATACTTTGAGTCCCATTGCATATAAAGTACCAACCTGTTTTCATCAAAAATCTGGCTGTGATTTAAACATTCCAGCATTGGACTGCAAATACACCTAAGAAACCGGCTCTCGGGATTTTTTTATACAACTTAGGTGGCAGACAAGTACATGGCCCACCTGATGGAAAGTGGTTACCGTGGCCTATGGTATGGTATACAAGTAGGTACTTACCTATATTTTTCAAATTTTTCATTCGATGAATAAAAGTCAAGAGTACCATAGTTCTTATTATTTACTCAATACTCAATACATTTATTGCATTCCATAATGTAGTACAGTACAGTTGTTCATGTAAGCAATTAGGTTACAATTACGGACCCTGTCGGGCACAGCACAATGTTTGGAGAGAGGAAGATTTTGTCATATTCGGTTCTTATAAATTACCTTAGTATTTGGTCGTATTTTTATTTATTTTATTTCTTACTTTTATATGCTTATTGACTTTTTCATTGTCATTGCGATTACAGATATGACGTTTTCTGACCCTCAACCGAGGTGGATAGAATTAGGAGTGAAAGGAATGGAATCGTGATTACAAATTATTCTATTAAACGACATTTAGCTATTTGGTGATACTGTAGTTCTGTAGGTAGGTACATTATTTCATACAGATATTTTCTTAAGTGGATAAACAGTATTTATTTATAGGTACATGTATACGTATTGCTGTAGTATAAATTAGGATGTTTTTTATAGAAAGGATATATCAATTTGACTTCGCCTCGCCTGATGGTAAGCTGAAGCACCATTATAGACACGTACCATGTTACAACACGGTGGCACTCAGCGTGACGGCCTCATCAGATGCTTTTTGACGCCCCGCTTAAAGGACCCGAGACTGTAGGAAGAGGGAAACACATGAACTGGTAAGGAATTCCAGGTCTTAATGGTGCAGCAGAAGAAGGAGTCGCCGAACCGCTTGGTTATTGATGGAATATTCTGCACCGTATGCGGGTGGCACCTAAGTCCTGCACATGTTGTTCTATATAGGAAAGGAGAAGAATCATCAGAACATTCACAATGCAACATTAGACCAGCTTAGATTGAATGTTCATGTTCATATATAAATCCTTTAATTACTCTAATTCTGTTATGATTTCTCTTGTCTCTCTCGGGGTTTGCTGGGAGAAAACTCGGCTGGGGGTTAAACACGTTTTTGTATATATTTGTTCATTAAAATGTGTAAGATATGTCATTTACATTTACAGAATTAATAAATAAAGAAAATACAGCAACAATATATTTTTTATTTAACATTTTTCACCCAGTGCCTAGCTTTTTACACCCCGTCTTATGCTTAATTCTATCTGGCAATACTTGTATAGCTTATTTAACAATACTTATATAAAAATATAAAAAAGGTACAAAACTGTATTCAAATGAAATTATTTATCAAGATATAATAATTTCATTATGATAGGGGAGACCGGGTACAAACGTAACAGCGAGTTTTCGACTTCGACAAACAGGTACTTTCTAGGTTTATTGAATATTCGGAATACACAATAATTTAGTAGATATAGGTATTATGATAAGACTCTAAAGAAAATGAAGCGAATTTATTTAATATGGTCATTACTTTAACCAAAACGATAACACTAATACTTCATTCGGTTAGGTACTTAACTAAAGGTAAACACACACTAGACATAAAAACACAATGAAATATTAAATAAACTAGGGTAACTAACTGAGCAACTAGTTCTAAACAGAAAAATATTAATAAACTGAGTTTTTGAATTAAACATATCAAAAAGACACATCAAGATTGTTTCCGTTTAGTTAAGTACATAACCGAATGGAGTATAAGCCATAATGGAGTTAAAACAGTCTTAATTTTGTACCCGGTCTCTCCTACTTACACATATTATAATATTATAAATATATAAATGGTGAAGGAAAATAACCCTAAATTATAATAAACGAAGACATCGTTGACTAATAAACATTTGGAAATGAAATGAAATTTTATTCGTAAGAGACATGGTTAAAATAGGATGTTACATTTTTAGTTTAGATACAGCTTATCTCACCTTTATTAGGCATACGAATATTGTACATAACTTATATTATTATTATTATTATGGGAGCCTCCCTTTTAGGCCCCAAATTAGATAAAAAAATCTAATTATATTATTTACAAGTAATAAAATATTATGACCTAAATAGGTTACATACTTATTCCTTTAAAGAAATACTGTTTGAAGGTTTAACATTAGGTATTTGACTCTCAAACACTACGGTATATACCTAATGAACAAATTGTATTGTATCTTAAAGGCTCATTTCGACAAGGAAAGTTTCTCGCCTGCAAGATACGATTACGAAAGGACAGAATAAAGTTGTTTCGTCTAAACATTCGCCAAAACAATTGCCGCTCGCTTCTCCACGCCTGACGAGAATCCTTTGAATTGAATTTTGAATTGAATATTGGTATGTCCGCCTAAACAAAATATCCAAGCAATAATCGTACTTTGACTTAAGTGATATGTCACTTGCGAATCTCGTGTGATATAATCGTAGGCGAGAATTTAGTGTTTGCTTGTGTGTAAACACTTTGATATGATATCGGTATGGCGATTATTGCTAGTGATAGTCGCGTACGATTTCTCGAACCGAAACTCTCTTCGTCTAAATGACGCCTTATGAACCTACATAAAATAGACTAAATCTTAAATAATATAAAAAATCACAATGTAAACTCTAACTAAAACTACTAGCAAGTATTTCATACCTATATGAAATAATCAACCTTGAAATCGAACAATTCTGTGAAAGAGGTTTTAACCGTAAATTTACTATTTTAAGAGATTCTGGGCTTCAGTGATTGAACATCTGTAATATAGTCATTTGAGAATTAATTTAGAATCTACCCTCCACGGTAAAATATAATGCCGTAAATAGCCGTGAGTATAGGTGCGGTAAGTG
This sequence comes from Eilema depressum, assembly GCA_914767945.1. NCBI lineage: Eukaryota > Metazoa > Arthropoda > Insecta > Lepidoptera > Erebidae > Eilema > Eilema depressum. The sequence continues at coordinate 9,630,965 of OU612028.1, read as the reverse complement.
GTCGAGGTGGCGCGGAACAATACGCTCGAGGCTGTTGGGTGCAAGAGGCGATGTCATGCGCAAGCACCCACGCCATGCGCCGGAGCAGTGTACTCGCCGCCATCGAGCACGGCCGCCCTGCGTTCGCTACGCATGTCAAGAAGTCATCACGGGCACTGTAAATATATTGTTTTAGTTATTCACAACGGTTACATATTAAAATCTTGAAGTTCATAAGACCGATGGACGAAAGACCGAAGTTCAATATCCCGAACAGTTCAAACTCCTGTAGTTAAAAATTCTTGTGACGTGAAACTGTATTTTAAAGATTACCAAAGCATTAAATCACTGCTTGGAGTAGGGGTTGGATTCATAAGGGTGCTTCCAGGCATCGGAAGCGGCATCACTCTCTTTCTTTTCTAGGTAGAGACTTACTGCTTTCTAAACTGGAAGCAGCAAAGTCTCTACCAAGGAAGGTTATGCCGAGGTGGATGTAGCCCATGTTTTGGATCGGTTCTCCATCAATCCTAAAGACAGACAATACATACCTAGTTAAAGAGCGTACGTTTTCAGCATCGGTATTGCTTTTTGGACACATTGCAATGAATTTTTTCATCTTTTACAATTACGGCGAATACAATGACGGGCTCGCCTCCTATCACATGGCCCCGAAAATAATAGTTGACGAAATGTGGATGTAACAGGCGTCAACGCATGAATGTTACAATTATAATATATAATATTTGCCGCACCTCTAACTGGTTACTTACAGTAATGAAATTCGAGCTGTTATTCACACTGATTTAACTGTTTCAAACAATGCGCTCTAAGTTACGCTAATTGCGTAAAGATAATGAAACATATGACACATGTGGTAGACAGGTCTGTGTGTGACAGCTTTAGGAATTTTGAAGTGTAGAATGTTGATAAACGTTATATTTAATATTTGAATAGAAACCTAAATTAGACTTACTTGTTCAGTGCTTCTTGTAAAAGTGGAAAAGAGGGCAAATAAATATTAAGCCCGTGTTAAAATATGCTCTCTGTGCCAAAAAGGACTCAGGCGTATTTCAGGCGTTGGTCACTCATCAGTAATGCCAGATTTAAAGGTCCCAAATTATAAATTCATTATCAGGGTCGGTAGGCACGTATCTTTTTGAGTGGCAAACTTGGCTGACTCACTGAGGTGTGTTTTCATAAGCCTTTATATAATCAGTATCGTTTAATAATATAGTCGTTACTTGAACATCAAGATAAAAAGTGTATGTCGGCCGTATGCTTGTCTACCACTTAAGTGGTATATAAATAACAACAATTTCCTAAAAGATACTGTCAGAAGTTAACGCAAATATCGCTCATTGAAATGAAATCACTTTTTAACACTTTCGCGAAATTTTTTTTTTTCTTTGTTAAAAAGTAATTTTAATTAAACTCAATAAAAGAATCAAAGAAAGTAATTACCAGCATAATTCTGCGTTCTTGTGGAAGTATGTAAGTCGATGACCTCGGTCTGAGCTATCTCTCACAGCCACTTGCAACTCATTGACACAATTGGTCCAGGCAGGGGAGACTCGACCCCAGCATGTGGGCTCCTTCAAAAATTCTGCACAAATAATATCAAGTTGTTTGACAAGGTATGTATGAGATGAAGTAAAGTCTTTGTTGTGAAGAGTACATAATAGTAAATTATTAATCCAAATCCGATAAATTAAACATCCAGAACGAGACTTACAAACATCTACCTACCTGCAACCACTCGCTACTCCCACAATGTATTTTATTAGGGACAAAAAAACAGTAAAAAAGCCTACATATCAAACGATTGCCCATGAAATTCTGTAGAAGTATAAGATAGAAAGAAAATAATTCAGTTATGTTTAAAAATCAACCCTAAAGGAATAAAATTCGATTAGGAGCGATTAGCAGGAAGCCATTTTCTTAAATTTATTCTTGGTAAGCGTAAAAATGTTGGGTAAACAAAATATAAATTGAAAGTAGGTTGCCACAAATCAGTGCAGAAGTGCCTGCTCCCCAGGATATTTTGTTTTCGTGCAGTTATTAATTCAACCTTCAGAATCACTCATAGTTTAATTCGTTTTCAATTTAGAACTGAAAATTAAAATTTTATTCATAAGTTCTCGTAACTTTTGAAATCACGTATTTAAAAAACATAATTTTACTGAATCGGACTCCTGGATATTGACGTTTGCCGATTTTAAGTGGATATTGAATTTTATTTAGGGACAAACATATTAATTAACATAGTTAACATATTGAAAGCTCAAAAATTCATTCGGTTGGTAGGTAATTATTTAAAAACTGTTGTAAAATGTTATTGACTGAAGCGTCCGCCGATGTGGACGGGGTGATTTGCTCGTCTGTGGGAGGTACAGTCACCTCTATAAATATGTATACACGGTAGGGTTCCAAAAACAAGTAACCGGGGTTAACTTCAAATTTTTATTTACAAAATATATAGCTAAATGATGTAAACTCTTAATATTCCATAAAAATGTAACCATTACACGCCTCATAAAATGTATCAAATAAATGCTTGCAAAAATATATCCACAATTAACGGGTCAATTGAATGGAAACATGCTATAATTCATAAATATGTAAACACTACTTTCAAAATAATATAAAATATACTTTCAGTGAAGTTATGTAGTCTGGAGTCTAAAATATGTAGTCGTCTTTCAAGTCATTAATATGTAAACAATTATAAAATGTAAAAGGATACAAAAATATTTGAAAATATTATAATATGGTGGGATGAATCCCACCATCTCGGAAAGATTATTTTTGCTTATATTTTGAAAAATTTATCATACAATTTTTTTTTTAATTTATGAAAAACTCAGACTCGGTACCTCCTTGGTGTACCTACTCGTACCTACTTTTTATTAAAGGACAACATTCACTCTCCATACAAATCTGGGCTAGTTTTGAAAGTGCCGGCCAAAGGAAAAAAATACGATATTCCGTTAGAACTCGTTCTTACTAACATTTTTTATTATGGCGTCAAAGTTGAGAGACCACTTCCAACGGTTTTATTAGAGTTTAAAAATCTTAAAATATACACTTTTTATGATACGAACTATTGAAAATAAATGAAAAATATTGCTATACATTGGAAGAATAGTTAATAAAAGCAATAAAAATAAACCCTGTACTTTATATTGTTGTTTTTCGTCCATTTATTTAGATCCAAAGTTGAAAGTGCCGGTCAGAGAAAACAAATATGATATTCCGCTAGAGCTTGTCCTTATTAGCACTTTTTATTACTATGTCAAAGCTGAGAGACCACTGCCCTCAGTTTTATTGGTGTTCAAAAATCTTAGAAACATATAATTTTTATGATATTATATATTGAAAATGAATGAAAAATATTGTTCTATATTGGAAGAATAGTTGTTTAACGCAATAAAAAATAAATCCCATACTGCATATCGCTGTTTTTCGTTAGTTAGGTCCAAAAATTGAAAGTGAAGCCAAAGAAAAATAATATGATATTCCGTTAGAGCTTGTCTTCATTGACATTTTTACTATAGCATCATAGCTGAGGGAATACTGCTCTCGGTTTTATTTGAGTTCAAAAATCTCGGAAACGTATATTTTAAATAAAATAAATAATTGAAAAGGAATAATAAATTATGTTGTATTATATTGGAAGAATAGTTGATAAAAGCAATAAAGCAATAAAAATAAGCAATTAAAAATAAAATACACGAGCAATAACACTGTTTCATTGCACTCAACCCTGTTTGTTTTATCTATGATAATGTATATATAATGTTGACGAACCTGGACATGACGTGATTGCTATCGTCCACGAATCTACCTTATGGCATTGCCATTAGTGCCTTGTAACTGTGGAATATGATCAACACATTTACTAAGTTCAATAATTGGAAATGCACCTTTAACCAATATAAATCAATATTTCTCATTCATTTTCAATAAAACGTTTAAAAAAATGTATTATATCCAAGATTTTTGAACTCAAAAAAAAAAACCAAGGGAAGTGGTCCCTCAGCTTTGACGCCATAATAAAAAATGCTAATAAGGAAAAATTCTAGCGGATTTTATTTTCTTTAATCGACACTTTTAATTTTAGCCGTAAATAAATGGACGAAAAACAACAATATGCAGTATGGGGTTTATTTTTTATTGCTTTTATTAACTATTCTTCCAATGTATAACAATATTTTTCATTTATTTTGAATAGTTCGTATCATAAAAAGTGTATATTTTTAAGATTTTTAAACTCTAATAAAACCATTGGAAGTGGTCCCTCAACTTCGACGCACTAATAAAAAATGTTAGTAAGAACAAGCTCTAACCGAATATTGTATTTTTTTCTTTGGCCGGCAAAATAAAAATTAGCCCAATCTGAATGATGTCCTTTGCTTTGCGCACATTATTTTCTTTTCATGTCATATTGTTGAACATTGTTGTTGATTTTTTTTATTGCATTTCGTTATTTCATCGCTGAGGTGGGATGAAAAGTTACGTGTTGCACTTGAGTGCAAAGTTTTTTCACCTTGTGCTCTTTTGATTCCCTCGCTACGCACAAGATTCTAATTTGTGAATTTAGAATCTTTCGCTTGCTCGGTCATCAAAACTGAGCACGCGGTGAAAAGCAACTTTGCACTCTTGTATAACAAATAACTATTATTTATGCTACGGAAGAAGTGTCTACTGTACTAAATTCAGCAAAATCTTTTGCCCGTGATTCTCCAAGGGGTGTCCCTCCTCCATGGGTAGGTTTTTTTATGTTCTAGCGTTAATTCCCAGTCGCATCCGAAGCTTCAACTTGGAGTCTGGGGTTCGCTTTACCAGTCTTAACTACGGATTTGGCTAGATCTCGACATAATCCCTACTAATATTATAAATGCGAAAGTAACTCTGTCTGTCTGTCTGCCTGTCTGTCTGTCTGTCTGTCTCGCTTTTACGACTAAACCGCTGAACCGATTTTGATGAAATTTGGTATAGGGGTAGATTAGACCTTGAGAAAGGACATAGGCTATGTTTGGTCGCGATAACCGACATCCACGCGGGCGGAGCCGCGGGCAAAAGCTAGTTGTTTTATAATTGTTTACATATTAATGACTTGAAAGACGACTACATATTTTAGACTCCAGACTACATAACTTCACTGAAAGTATATTTTATATTATTTTGAAAGTAGTGTTTACATATTTATGAATTATAGCATGTTTCCATTCAATTGACCCGTTAATTGTGGATATATTTTTGCAAGCATTATTTGATACATTTTATGAGGCGTGTAATGGTTACATTTTTATGGAATATTAAGAGTTTACATCATTTAGCTATATATTTTGTAAATAAAAATTTGAAGTTAACCCCGGTTACTTGTTTTTGGAACCCTACCGTGTATACATATTTATAGAGGTGACTGTACTAACGTTAAGTATCGAGCAAGTCGCCCCGTCTGCACGTCGTCGGCGGATGCGTCCGCCAATAACATCTGCGGATGAATCTGCGCGTAGAGGAGCCATTATATGGTTGCATTCATATTTCTCTGATGCCGTATGTTTTGATAGGAACAGAGAGTATTACGAAACAACACGTCAAAGAAATGTGTTGGTCCTTTGATAGACTTTCTACGCGATGCCATTGGAAAAATACATCAATTCTATTTTTTACCTGTTTCCTACACCATAAATAAATCTCAGTCTCGGTTAAAATATCAAGGACTTAAAAAAATATTTTGTCGAAAACTAACTTATATTATAACTTAATCGATAATTACCACAAAAAATACAAGATTTAACTGCAAAAACTAGAAAAGTGCCGAAGCTCCAGTTTCAGAACTATCAGTGGAGCTTCGGATTTTTTCTAAGTGCTCTATCTAATGTTTTCCTAATTGTCAATTTCATATTATAACCGTCATACATATCCATATGGCAATCGGGTTTCTCCTTATGATTATTACTGTTATCGAAAATATAAAAACTTTTCCCATATCCTATACAATCTCAATCAATTAGCCTATTGCAGTCCACTGCTGGACATCCAATGATATCAATAATAATCAATTATCCCAATCCTTTATACACTAATAGGTACATATTCCTTTAACAGCTGTTGGATTACTCGAATTTTACATTCCAAGAACTAATTAAATCTCATAGTAGGTACATGTTTTTGCCCTTTGAATTGTATATTTAATTCGCCTACAGCAATTATAAAGGAATTGCGAGTTTTCATCAACACCGGATATTACTGCTGATTGTAAATTAAGTCTTATCGGTAAACACCACCCAACTTCCTACAAAGCTAAAGCCTGTTACTTATTTTACTTCAATGGGACCGCCCGAATTTTCAATATCAATTTCTTGAGACCAAATATTTTGAAAGGCTATAATAGCAGGCACCTATTTGAAATTTAATTTATAATTATTCAAAACATTTAATCTTATGAATAAGAAATACCCCATATACAATTTATTGTGTTGTATATTGTTAACTTGTATCGGGTAGTTAAGCCTCAATATACCTGTGTATGTAATATCTACTCCAGGAGTTCGTTCAATATAAATACTCTTTGATATTACCTATTGCATCTGTTATCTATGGTTTATTTTTGCCGCCAGAAAAAACAGACACAGCCACCGTCTTTTGTTTTTTTTTTCGAGTGGAGTAAACACAATTTTTTCATATTATACCTATTATGTAATTGAATACAATTAATTAATTAAGACGATCAAATATAATAATGTAATAATTATAATAAGAGGATTGAATAGAATATATAAGTATTCATTGTCATGAGCATGCAAGTAGTCGATTGTTATTCGTAAAATGTACCTACTGGATGGCGTGGCGTAGGAAATGGTAAGGAATACGAGTAAATTCATTCATTTGTTAAGTATATGAAAAAAGGATACTTATTGATTAAACTCTGTTCTGAGGTGTGGATAACATTATATTGTAATTATTATATAAGCATTGTTGTATAATATTTATTTTTGGCAGATGAAAACCCCGAGGTACGGTACGGATACTATCTAATCGGATCACGGTGTTATGCTGAAATTCAGTAGAGAACCTGATGAATTATACCTACTGTAAGAGGAAGTCCCCAAGTAACCTGGTACGCATTAAGTAGATACCCTATTTAGTATAATGCGGCAAGATGAAGTATATTATTGTTAATATTTAATGTTTAAATACCTTCTGATACAAACGTTTTGGCAAAAAATATGCTCTAACAAGGAAGAGACGTAATATTTATTCAAATATGTTTACGGTGGGTTACGTTATAACATTGTTACCTATTGTATAGTTCCCGGCATTTAACTTGGCAACAAGTCGCGAGACAAACAAGCCTCTGGTGCGCGCGGATTGGTTTAATATAATCTATGATTGGTGGTTTTGAGGTCCTCCGCCGCCGCAGCACCTCAAGCTATCCTCAATACGCGCATACTGCGCATAAAGAGTACATTTTGTGACGTGTTTCTTGCCAAGTTAAATGCCGCCAACTATAAATGGAACAGTAGAAGGCATCATGCCCAATAAATAGAACAGCATTATTTAATCGTACTTAGTGTATTTTATGAATATTTAATCATTTGCCTACATAGTCAATTAATGACATTGGGATTTTAAAAATTAAGGTTATCCTGGGGTGATCATGGCTGCTGAAAAGTAGCCATGGTCGGGTTAAATGTAAATAATATCAAATAAATCGCGATAGAATCTTTAACGGATTGTAAACTTCCGATAGTGTCATGGTAATTTGCAATTTATTGTTTGACATGCCCTTGGTATTATTTTATTATTGACATGTTTTTGTGTTATGCAATTATGTATGAAATACTGTGTTATTTTAAATACTGTCAGGCAATGATATATTATAAACTATAGATATGTTGTCCACACTCTAAAATGGCGACAAAAAAATGATGACTTTTGGTCATCATTTTTTACACCAATCAGAATCGCGACAGTGCGCCACCAAAAAAAAAGACGTGTGGCACTCGGGGACTGCCGCGGTAAAGCTATTGCATAGCATTTTTTATGAACTTATGCAATTATAATAAATAATAATTTGAATTTGAATTTGAATTTGAATTTGAATTTGAATTTGAATTTGAATTTGAATTTGAATTTGAATTTGAATTTGAATTTGAATTTGAATTTGAATTTGAATTTGAATTTGAATTTGAATTTGAATTTGAATTTGAATTTGAATTTGAATTTGAATTTGAATTTCGGACTTCGGACTTCGGACATGTGATACCCCTTACGCTTCATAATTACGAAGCATCCTACTGTACACGCGTGTGTCGATACTACGGTAGTGGCACCAAGGGATTAAAATTACTAACCTTTTCGCATAGCTGTATCATTTGTGCACAAAAAACGCATCAATGCACGCGCGCCTCCAATTTGTTGTTGAAGATATTTCTGTCCATCTGTAGGTAGGCATCGCTTGATCCATGTATCCATGCATGTCATTCCGGTATTGTAAATTCTACAACAAAAATATACAGTTAATTATAATAAATAGATTATGTATATATTCGCAAAAAAAATCATTTGAAAATGAATTTCAGTCAATTAACTCAGCAAATTATATCAAATCAAGAGTATTGAATTTCTTTACTAAATGTTCTTTCGCAATGGATATTACATTTATTGCTACAAAACGTCTGCCTCTGAAAGTTATTGTAATGGAAAGATTATTTCTACGAATAATGTTGATGCATTTTAAATTAATAAAAAACTATTTATCCGCGCGACTTGGATAGATTTATGTTAGAAGGGATACTAACCTATTCTTTTCGTACTAGGTTATAATTGTAATAGTGCACAAAGCAGTAGGGTCTCACCGATTACCCTTCGCCAATGTCAGTTTTTAAGTGATATATTTTATAAACTAAAAAAATTAATTATCTTACGAATAATCATTTATTTTTTATTCATACGATTACCGTATGAGTAGCAGCTGCCTATTTTAAAGTTCACCAAGTTCACCAAACAATATCAGTTTTGGTGCTACACAGTTTCCGTTGCACAATATATATTACATATACCTATGTAGTACAATATAACGAGCTCCTCGAGCTAAAATGAAAAAACTTTACCCCTTATTGCCATGTGTGAGGGGATATATAGGAAAATAATATAATCGAGGAACTTTTTAATGGTTCATTTTGATCAATGTCATTAGAGGTGATGCCCTCGGGAAGTTCCCATTCTTTCGTCCCATCATTGTCGGGCATCAGAAAGAAGAATTTTTTTGAGATTTTCATCTTCGCCACTCTCAGAAATCACAGGACCTGCCCAGCGATACATCTTGTCAGTAGCGCGTAAGGCGGTCTCTAGACAAGCCTAGCGATAGGTATGGTAACGCCGAATTTCACCTGTTCGATTGCTTACTATTCCATCTGTAATAGAGAAATTCATTGAAAGCAATCCCGCTGGACGTAGGAGCACGTCCGTGACACGACACTTAAGGAAGTATTGCATAGTTCCGTGTAGGTATATTTTCAATAACACCTGGAACCCCGAGTGCGGGCGGGCACTCGGGGGCCCTGGAACGGGCCTTTTGAAATGAACATGGCACCCAAATAATGTTAGTGAAGTGGTGATAACGATATTCAATGATTATATCAGACTAATGTTTGAATCTTGCATGGAGATTTACTCCTCGGAGCCTTCTAACAAAAACTTACATAACTCAGATAAAAATAACAATTCAGAGCTAAAATACAGAAAAACAAAAAACTTGTGTTGTAATTAACAAACAATAACCGATTATAGTAATAACTACAAGAGGAATGCAATGATTCTTTCCACAGTTGATTTGATTTTATTCAAACAGAATGAAATTGAAAACTGTTTGAACAATCAGTGAACTAATCTATTGACATACTGAATTGGGTCGAAGCTGTAGAACGAACACACGAGTTGTTTTTACGACTCGTTACTTTAGCCCTGGTCCGTAATAACTCTTCTTACGAGCACTCGCTCCGGATTAAACACAGCTTGTCCTGCGACCCGTTCATTAGAGTAACACAACATTAGTAGGACAAATGAAAGATACTTTTCATCCTTGCTACATATCCTAGATTTCCATTTTATAACTTTGTTGCTATATTTTTTTTTGCTTATACAACATAGAAAATGAGCAAAGCATTATATTTTTAAATAAGTGTATAAGGTGTTTAGTAGATGTATTTAAAAATGTAATTAATGTGGGTTAGTTATTAGTTCTCTTTGAATCGGATTTGATTTTTGTATTGGGTTAAGGCTAAGTGTTATAATAACATAACACTTAGCCTTAACCCTACACCGTTTATAAACTGTTCCGAAACAGCACAGAGTGAAAACTATTAAAAGACTTATAGATGGACTAGCTTTTGCCCGCGGCTCCGCCCGCGTGGATGTCGGTTATCGCGACCAAACATAGCCTATGTCCTTTCCCAAGGTCTAATCTACCTCTATACCAAATTTCATCAAAATCGGTTCAGCGGTTTAGTCGTAAAAGTGAGACAGACAGACAGACAGACAGACAGACAGAGTTACTTTCGCATTTATAATATTAGTAGGGATGGGCATTCTTGTAGGTTTTATATAGGTATCTAGAGGTAATTCATCTGCCCCTCTGTAAAAATAAAATGCTCAATTTTGTTTATATTTACCGGCAATGCTCGTCGAGTTCATATTTGTTCCTCGGTAGGCCGGCAGGTTTCCGTGGAATTAGGCCAACACATACGTTGAGTTCAGCAGTATCACAGCTTTCTTCACCGAACTGTACTCCGCCACCACCTGTGTAAAACATGTAGAAAATATCAATCTTATTCTACTTTCTATCTATCTATATTATATATATAAAAATGAAACCCGTTTTCCGTTGTCACGACATGGCATGAAAACGGCTGGACCAATTTCGATAATTCTTTTTTTAGAACATTCCTTAAAGTACGGGGATGGTTCTTACGGAGAGAAAAATTGAAAAAAAAAAAGAATTGACTGTTAGGCGGTACGAAGTTCGCGGGGTCAGCTAGTTACATATAAATGTGAAAGTGTGTGAAGATATTTGGATGTTTGGATGTTTGTTATTCATTCATGTTCTAACAGCTGGGATCTGGTGGCATTTTGGTAGAGGGATGGTTCGTAGTCTGGAATAACACATAAGCTTATTATGCTGGGAATAGGCTGCTTGGAAATTGCTGGAACGGAATAAAAATTCCATGAGGGCGAAACCGCAGGCAACAACTAGTTTAATATATTTTTGCCGCGGTAGGCTGTAGCTTATGAAAAAGTACGCCATTATTTTTTTCAAAATACTCCAAAATAATAACATTTCCAAAACAATAGATATCTAATACTATCTACCTATATCATAATAACATACATAATATTATAGGTATATGACTTTGAAAGTTATTGTTTCTGTGTTGAATGATAATTCTTTCTATAAAATTTTGCTCTCAATAATGCAACTACTGAGACTCTCTGCACTACCTTTGGTTCAGTCCACTCATGTACTTGTGCATTAAACTCTAATAAATAAATAAATACATTAACTGGTAATTAATCATTTAAAGTGTAAACTATCCTATTTGTTCTTGAGCTATTAATCCACAGGGTTAGAGTAGTTTAGTATACTTCGATCGATAAATTACTGTCTCGTTTCGACAAGGTGGTCAATTTAGCTTTCGTCTGAATTTATGTAGGTATTTCTGTGTGTTTATTAGTTCCGGTCTAGAGGTTACATTTCTGAACCAATTTTCACTAAACTTGGCATACATGTTCTTTGATTTAAAAAAAAAACAACGTTTGTCGAGAGCTTTTCATGATAGGGAGAAAATGGTGGGCAAAGTTAGATTATTTTTGGCAGAAACGTTTATTAAAAATGATTACTTTCGAGAAGTTACAAGTAACTGAACTCTGTAGGATCATAAAGTAACTCTACACGGTGCACCCTGGGCAACGGAGACGGCAGCGCCTTTCTCTCACAGGGGAGACGCAACCGCTGCCAACCACAATTACGATCGATGCGGGAGCGGCCCTATAGAGGCTCGCTCGGGGGCAAAAACAAAAACAAAGCTATGTGAAGTAAAAAAATCTACTTTCTTTATAAAAATAAAGGTAAACAAAATAAGCTTCTACGAGTATTATTATTCATTTCTGAACACCTGACTGAACTTCGTAAATTTATTGACATGCAGAACTTTAGTCTTTGTATTCAACTCAGATGCAAAACTTCGCTAAATAATGTAATAATGTCACGTCTATGTTCCCAAAGTTCAATCACAGATCACCTCTGCTTAACTTTAGAGAATAATTAAATTAAAGGACACTTTTTTCGTGTGGAAATCTCTACATATACTACTCACTGTCCACCGGGGGTACTTATGCTCACCATAACCTTTTTATAAAACACACGTTAGGTAGGTGTTGGCTACTTAAATGAGTTAAATGATAAATTTCATGGTGTACTGTATCATGGTCGTAACTCTGAAGAAATCCCACACATTCGTCCCAAAGATTTGCCACTTGTCTAGGGGGGCTGGGAGTACTAAGGCTCTCTGATCAGTAACTGCCTACTTGAAATAATATAGGCTAATTACTACCTATCTATTTTAACCTAGGTACTGCAGAGATTGAAGCATTTATAGAAGGGAAAGAAGTAGGTCGGGACTAGTAGTGCAATCGGTCATACTGCCTCTATAATAAGACCCAATTGCTCGCTAATGGTTAAGTAATTTATCCCTTTCCAAAAGTTTCTCAAGTCATTTATTTCATTCATATTCAAGAGCTACGGACGTTTAAGTGAAGATAGGTTGATGTATCCACTAGCTGAGGTAAGTCGAGCAAGGGTACGATGGGTTAAATTAGTTAATTAGAAATTCTACCCAAACAATGGCTTCATGAAACTGAAACGGTGGGAAATTCTAGAAGTTTTCATTTTGCATGTCATATTCATAAAGACATATTCTTTGCAGATATAAAAATATATCAAAAGGTTAGAAGTAAATAATACCTGAATTTCCAGATTTATACCTAAGACCAAAGTGCTTATAGTGTTTTTTTTATTTAAACCACTGTGAGGCACTGTGTTCGAATCTCGTATGGCGGGGAGTAAAGTGGCCCAATGAGGCATTTTCTTAGCACCCCAGCTGCCCCTGGGCTGTCAACGACTATAAGATAGCAGCAGCTAGTACTGTGAAATGGGATGAATACCGTGAATAAAGAACAAAGGGTGAATAGGAATTCTAGTCCAGATGTACAGATTATACCTAGTTATTTTCTCCTATGTGAAATTATGGATTAATTCAGCATAATAATGAACAGAAATTATCAAATGTCTGGTTAGATGGCTGAAATTTTGTAAAAGAAATTATTAAAAAAAACTAACGATCATTTTATTCTCTATTCACTAATTGATCCCTATTAGCTCCGTTTTACTTTGTACTTAATAAATTATCTTCTATCTAATGACGTTTTATCACTAGTGTACTTAAGCCCCCTTCCCTACTCTCACTCCTAAACAACCTCCTTATTTTTCTTCCGCACTGAAATATTTATCACAAAGCGAACACGTAAAAAACCCATTCATCAACGCATGGAGTACGAATCCTTTTTTATCAAATCGAAGCTGTCAAGGTACAAATTCGTAAAAAGAATAGACAAGGATAACGCCGCGTATATCCCGGTGGCCTATAAAAAACAAAAGAGATTTGATGTAGGATTTAAACTTGCAAAGAAAAGGCACGAGGTTAGAATAACTTGTACCTACCTCACGGACGATACAAAGTTACGAAAAAATAATTTGAAAAATTCTTATCTTCAGTTTGTATTATAAAAACAAAAAAATATGTACTTACTTAAGGAGCTTAGTTATTTGTTTATCATACTTTATTACAGTTATTCAAACCGAGCTTTTTCACATTGTTTTGTGGAGCATTTTGTTTTTGCGTGTAGATACTTCTAGCTTCGGTGAGGTATCACATCTGCCAATGTTGTCGGAGAACCAGCCCCTTTAGACAAGTGGAAATACGTTTGTAGAATATAATAGATTGATCCATGTATGGGATTGACATGCGTTGTCGACTGTTATCAACGTTAAAGGTCTTGAAAATACGTCTCAATCCAACACATTCATCTTCTATTTTACAATACGCCAGCCAAAGAATTGCCACTTGTCTAGGGGGACCTATACATTTGAAACGAGATCCCTAAAAACCGACCGACCCTAGCAACGATGGCGACTCCGACAAGACGCGTTTCTGCGATTCCCTTGGGGATATACCTCTTGCCCCAGTGTTTTGTTGAATAGTTAACAGGTGATAAACGATAGGTATGTTATGCGGATCTCGTATCGACTGGGGTAAACTTTCTAGGCTTTTATTCCATACATATTATTGGAATCAAATATTTAGAACCCATAATGTTTGTGTTTGTGATGTTTTATCTCTTTTAAAAGTAGTTTGCCGATTTGTCTCTCGTTTCCCGTTTGCTGAGGAGGCAATTTATTTAAATTTCTGACTCCGCCTTTTTACTTATTTTGCTAATTTTGATGCGGGTTCCAAGATAGATTAACTTTTTCTGGGACTGTCCGAGTGGCGTGTGTGGGATTAGTTTCATTTTCCCTCTATTTAATAGGCTTTATTTGTAGCTTGATAAGTATGTATGTTTGTACAATTTTCCGCACTTCAAAACGTGGAATTAATTTTGTTTATACCTACACGTATCAAGAAAGGATGACAATACAATAAAACTGACAAATCCATCATAGTTAATATCAATATCATAAAATCATATAAAAAAAAAAAAAAAAAAAATTCAAAAACCTCCGACCCAAAAATATCCTATAAAAAGTAAAATAATAACTATTACCTTATGACCTACCCTAAGTATTGACCCTTTTGTCATTTGTCTCGTCGGGGGACCGCCGTCTGACCGTCGTCGGGGAGAATACCAAGGTGCTTAGCGGTCTCCCGATTTTATTTTCTGATTCCAAATTAACAATTACTTTTAGACGCGTGTTTTTTTGTTTTTATTTTAACTATCATTTGCGAGTATCGCAGCAAAAAGTCAGATTAAAAATCTATGAATTCATGACCTTACATAAATTTATTTTCTCTACTCTGTGTAAGTAGTCGTGTGTGACTCACGGGACATGTTTTATGTGTGTTGTTGGACGTTCTATCTCCACGTTATAACGACTGTGTGTAAAAGCCAGCATTAAAATGGGAAAATGTGGAAATTGCGTGCAACCGGAGTGTACGTGTACAAATTATTACACACCAAATCTGTGTGTACGGTTAAATGAAAAATGTTATACATCGACGAATAACATATTACATTCAGTAAATGTTTAAAAACAAGATTTCACTTTGTTTATTTTGTTTCTTTGTTTGGGCACTTTAATTGTGAACTGAATGTTAGCGGACCTTTGTTGTTATATTTGTTTACCACTTAGACTGGGCCCAGTCTGAGTAACATTATGAACTTAAATAAATACCTATGTTGTTGTGTTTGGTTTCACTAGAAATGGGTTATATTCCATCTACTGTATTGGTGTACAATAAAGCATTATCTATCTATCTATCTATCATAAATGTAAGATGCATACTTTGTATTTATTTTGATTTCCCATAATCAAAGATCTAACAAGAGGTTTTACAATTTACTGTATTGGAGAAAGTTGTAACAACTCTCAAGAAATATGTAAAAATATTGAAGTAAATTACATAGTTACACAGAATAAAAAGTGCTTTTGAATACATTTTCTTCATAATATGTCACTTAATATGAGTTTAACTGATCAATTTGAATTTTAGGTTAGGTAGGTATGTGTGAGGAATTGCAGACGCAATTCTACACACATCCCACAATTCATCTATCGTTTGAAAAAGTTGCTTCGTCTAAACATTCGCAAAAACAATTATCGCTTGTCCACGCTGCGCTGGCGAGAATTGCAATGCAACGGATATTGACAGTGTCCGTCTAAACAGAATCTTAAAGCAATACCTGTTCGTATTTGGACATAACACCACGGTCAATATAAACGAAATAATAGTAGTGAGGGTACAATAATTCGCACCCAGCTGAAAGTTGGTAGAATTGTTCAAAACACCATCATACATGAAGTATAAAAAGTCCTCATCGATCCGATACCTGGATTTCTTTTTTATTCGGGGTCACACAGGTCATGGTCAAAAACGGGCTTTGCGCGATTTTCAGTAAGTTTAACCACAAAAATGTCTGCAACAAAGTTAAAGATCATGTAATTTTCTATTAAAACCTGTACCTGTATGCAAACATTTTGATACGATAATGTTATGGCGATTATTGCTGGTGATAGCAGCGTACGATTTCTCGACCCGAAACGTACGAGAAACTCTCCCCATCTAAATGGCACTTTAAGAATATGCATTCAGAGGGACATTTCAAATGTGTATAGGCAGCCTAATTCTCTAGTTGCCTATAACTTGTAACATAAGTTCTAAGTACTGATGAAACATTCCCTAAAGAAAACTAAAATGGTAATGCGGTGCCCCTCGATAGTTTGAAATGGTATACTTGCTTATTTAAGCCTAGTTTCAATCTCCAACTAATGCATAGTTAATGCTGTGTGGTTTGAACCCAAAGAGACTGGTACTTTAAAGTTTTATTTATAAACATGTTCCGACGTACGGAACACGTTTTTATATAAAATGTAACGGAAATTTTCTATTTTTCAAAGTAGTACCATTCCACACATTATTATTTAGTTGAAAAAAATTAACGAAAATACCTATTAGTGGCAATTGGGTCAGAAGTATTTATCTGGTGTGAGCAAAATTTTTTTTTAGGATTTTGGCGCTCAACCATTGTCTTTTTACACAAATTATATTAATTATTTCATGAATTTAGATAAAGTACTGCACATAATTTGATTTGAAAACACTCGTGTGATACTATTAAAAAACTCGCCTGCGGCTCGGTTTTTTAACTCCGATATCAAACGGGCGTAGCTGTGAGCATCAGCTAGTAAATTATAAAAAAATTTAATGTTTGTGAATATGTTAGGATATTTGTTGTCCTTGAGGAGGAGCCTTGGCAGTGGCGGAGTCCCTATAACCCGATTCCTGCCGGTTTGCTCTGCAAAGGGAAGCCATGGTATATTCTTTTAGTAATTTAGTGAAATGCAGTGCCTATATATGAAATTCGGTCTGAAATCAAAACGTCCAGAACCGGCTTGAAAAAGGGTGAAAATTTTCAAAAGGGAACTTTGAATATTTTTACCCTTCACTACTGAGCCTCGGTCAACAGCTAGTAAGTTAGTAAGTATAAAGAATGCAAGCGGATAAAAAGGAAGGAAATAGTAAATGGATTTTATGTTTCAATTTCAAACACGCTTTTTGTAAGACCGCAGCTTAACAACATTATTTGCTTATTTGGTTCTATCACTAATACGGCTTACCAAGGCACCTTGGGGAAGTTATTGAGTCGAACACGAGTGAGTTACAACTTGCGTAAGGAGCATTTGTTACTTCCACAAAATGCTTAGTATTAAGTGAGTCGAATGAAATGGGGAAAAAAAAATACGACCAAGTGCATGTTGAAGGTTTCGTATTTGTCCATCATACTCGTCGTAATGTGAATGGAGAAGAATGATATTGATGTTGAAAGAATGTTTTGATAATGAAAGATAATTTCAGCGACAATAAACTCATTCATAGTTCCAGCAAGGTAAATTTTCAAAGAAATTGACTCCCACGTAGTCCTACTCAATAAGATTTTGTGCCTATTCGTGGCCTGACATGCCGAATAGAATTATAAATAACTAGATCCAATAATAGTAAAGCCGTTCGATCGTTTTAATAAATAGAATAGGCGAAGAAACAGAACTCATAACATGTACCACGCCTTCCACAACCAAATTTTAATAAACCCTGCATGTATAAGCCAGATTACTGTGTACAATGTACATACTAGGAGTGTAAACATAGAGAAATTCATTTTACGAACACTGAGGAGTCAGTGACAATATTCCAAGTAGCTATAAAAGAGGTGCCTAAAACCGCTGTCAGGCTGGACTAAATGGTTTATACAATGGTTTTATAGCATCAATGTGTAATAGGTAGGTTATATAGTGGCTGAGACTACTTCAAAAAACAATAAAATAGTTTACATCTCCATATAATCTTTCATTGCTGAGACTATAAAAACTTTCAGTGTCACCAACGTATTTAAAAATGAATGTTCCTTGGTTTATTTGTACTTTATATTTATTCAATTGTTATGAAAGAGGTCTTCATTCTGGGGCCATATGCACCTACTGTCGTGCTCTTTGTACCCCTATACCATTACCGATACCTACACCTATATCGATGAATTTTAGGCTGGGCACATCTAGCTATTTTATATTGTTGCTACTGATACGATGATGATGATGAATAAGAAGAAACATTTATGTAAAGGAAATCAAATTGGCTAGATATTACCTAACTTTTTTTAGTTAAAATCTATGAATTATAAAATAAAGGAATATTAGGGCCTGGAAACTGCGGATGCCTCACTCGACTCTTGATTCTAAATTAAATAAATGGACTAAGGCATGAAATGATATTACAAAAGTATTTTTAGCTATTATTCATTTTTAAAAAGTTTTTCTAAAAAGAAATCACAAAGAATGATGCCCACTTTCCATACATCCGTTGACCTGTCATTCAATTTTTATAATGCTATCGTATTACTGTACTGGTATCATTGATGAATAGATACTGCATCTTTAAAACCATAAAACCAATAATGGTTTAAATCTTTAGACAGAAAAATGTGTAATCAAGGTATTAAAACGTGTAGGTAAAGTATTTATTTATCTGTGCTTTGACTAATGAACTATGTGACAGTGTCAAAAAACTTAAGGGGTCCATTACACGCTCATGCAAACGTCATGCATCATGCCGTCAATCATGAATATTATTGGTCAATCGGTTATTAGACGTTATGTTATTGGTCACTCACGGCGTGATTGATGGTTAAACCATGGCAAAACCTAGCGTGTAATGGACCCCTAACAACCAATGATCGTGTTCTGACATACATTTTACTTATACGCGGGTGCGACCGGGTCTAACGCTAGGATGATGACGATCTCATATTATCAAAAGTTAATTCTTCACAGTCAAGATTAACAAGATATAGGTAATAATTTAGATTTATTTCATGTCATATGCTCATATTCAGTGATTAAATGAGCTTTCAACATACAATTTACTGTTTGCAATTTTTGTCATCATCATCATCAGCCTTGCATTCATTCTGGTGTAGAGGGGACTACTGGGAATAATCGACATTCACGGCCTTGCTTCAGAGTCCGGGGTCCACCTCTTCCAGTACTACCACGACGCGGCTGAACTTACATATTTTCGGTGAAACAACTGCCATCTGACCTCCAAAACCCATTGGCGACATTAAAGTATTGTGTAGACTAGTTGTTGGATTTATAGGGCTCTAACTACCCCTAACGACTGCCATTAGATGTTCGTATGATAACTGGTACTGACGGTTTAACGTGCTCTCCAAGGCACGGAGATACCATGACCCAGGTCAATGCAAGTAGACATTCATGCATGCAAATATTTGCACTGAGCGGAAATCGAACCCGCGCCTCCTGCGTAGCATTCGAGTTCACTACCACCATGCCACTGAGGCTGAGGGAATTTTTGCATTCAACAATAACTAAATAAAATACTTTTTAACTTTATTGCTATTACAGAAATGACAATATGAAAAGTCAAAAATGAATATTAATTATACAACCTTACAACATTTTATTCATTACAATTGGTATTTTTATTCGTCTATTTTTTTATTTTTATAATGTATGTGTTCTCTTATTATAATCATCGTCAAAATAATGTTGTGTTTTGAATTGAAGGCAGGAATCTTAGAGCCCAGGGTCTGTCTTCCGACTTTTCTAAAAGGTTAGGGCCAGTCCACACGGCGCGTTGCGTTGCGTTGCGTCGACGCAGCACTGTGCCACTGCGTCGCGTCGTTTTACATACAAATAATCATAGTGTCCACACGGCGCGCTGCGTCGACGCAACGCACACACGACGCACATACAGGTATTTGCTCGATCTACGCGGCCAAAAGTCCCATTATCAAAAATTCAATAACATTCATAAAAACTAGTTCCACGATCAGAATATGAACCCTGGCACAATACCCAGGCTTTATCTACCTGCTACCTTACATCCCGCCTCTGTGGCATCAGTCGCAATTTGACCGTTTCACTTAGTGTGCGTATTTCATGTTGGCGCTTTTCTAAACATCAAACTTTCGATATGTGTTTCTAAATTTTCAAGTTCTTCCAACGAATTGAAAGTGATGGATTCTGATGGACAAGGTAAAAGACTTATAAAATGCATAAATAAAATTATGATCAATTAACAAGCTATATTTTTTTTGTAGTGATAAAAAAACCCATTTTCACACCATAACTTATTCCAAAAAAAAATCTTTGCTAGTGTTTTTGTTTATGTATCGGGTTAGATCCGGCTATAATTTTTATTGTAGGTTATTCTCTGATCCTTTACTTTGTAAATACAGTGAAAATCATCTCCGGATACGTCCGGATAAATACAGTTTAGAGGTATTGAAGAGATTCAGCTAAATATCGTTTAAAATAGGAAATATCTTTTAGTGACTTTCTACATTGTATTTGTTTGTTTTAGGTTCAGAAGATGCATCAGGAGTAAGAGTTGTAACACGCCAACACTTATTTGATCTAATAAAGAAAGAAAATTTCCTTACTTTAGATGCCAAATTAAACTATTTAAAAGATAAACTTTTGTCATGTGAAGGTTACAATAACGACCAAATTCATGATTTGCAATCTGAAATAAAACAAAGGTGAACCAAAGCTCAAGATAAATTTATAAAATACAACCGGTCTTGGCTGGAAGGCACTTTTGGAATACTTGTTGATAAAACTTCTCAAAAAGAGCCAGAGCAAAAGGCAAAAGACTGAAGAACTACGTTCTAACTTTGAAAAGTAGACTTTTATACATGCTGCGAAAGTGGAACTGGGTAGATCTGGTAACAAAGATGCATCAATTGTCCGAAAAGATAAAGGCATTTTTGCTTACGCGACCCAGTAAAGAGGAGTCCTCCTTGACACCAATGCAGGCTTTGCAAATGTTTATAGATGCCGATTTGACACAAGGACAGTACGAGATTATGAGAAAGACCAATAAGGTTTTTTTTCCGTGTTAAAGTGCATTACAAAAAGCCAAGAAGAATCGTGTACGATAACGATTATGGCGCAGTCATCATTGAAAAGGCATTATTGTCAATAGGAGAGCTTTCCGAGATGCAGCTGTGGCTAGAAATAAACACTTCAGCTGTTACCATCAAGATTTAGCAAGAAAATGTTCGAGGACAAATTGCAATCAAGATATAATTAACCGATTCTGCTCAGTTCAGATCCTCTGCTAAGTATATACATACAACATGTATGTACTTAGCAGAGGATCTGAACTGAGCAGAACTCTGCTAAGTAGCATGCGAAATATAAAAAAAAGGAAAGCGAAAACATTTTTGCCTGAAACTTTGGCTGTTTGTGTCTGCAGAATACAATCCAATAATAGAAAATTCATCAGAAAGCGATGAATTAACTTAAAAAAAGTTATATTACTATACTAGGTACTCCACTAAGGCGTTTTTTGTAAATTATAGTATTATTTAAAAAAAAAAGTATTTTTATTGTTTATTTATCTTGTTTAGATACCAATTATGCATTAAAATAATTTTGGCCGCGTAGATCGAGCAAATACCTGTATGTGCGACGGAGCTGCAGCCCCGTTGGCGAAGCGGGCGGGGGTGTACGCGTTGTGACTGTGACTGCATCGTAGTAACGCTGCGCTGCGGTGACGCAGCGCCCGTGTGGCCGGCTATGTGTCAAAATATTTGCGTTGCGTCGAAGCAACGCAAACAACGCACCGTGTGGACTGGCCCTTAGGGTCTGTCTCCACTATTCACTGTTTTGGGCATCACTGGTAATGAGATAATTGGCACGCATAACACATTCTACAACGATAGTTGAGCTAAGACTTCTTAGGTTTGCTCTGCTACCCGGCGGGGCGGTATTGTCAGACATTTTTATCATACACGTAGCCTGGGGGTTGCCGAAAAACTTGTCCAGCAATGAGGCTCTCCTGTATTTTATCTGCTATGTCATGGACAAGGATCCCACGGATGCGGACATTGCTCTCCTCTCAAATGGGGTGATATCAGAGTATCAAATTGAATTTGAACGCAACAGAAAGAGGAATTACACTACACATCAGCAATAAAACGAAACCATGAAACCAAATGAAGCTGTCACTGTCATGTCATAGTCGGTGTTTGTTTATAGCGTAGAGAGAGGACAAATACAATAATTATTATTTGTAATCGTAGCAGGTACCAGTAACACAATATAACAGTGGTATACCTACTAGGTATACCTAATACGATTATTTCATATTATTTTGATATCTTATTAGGTAATAGTCAAAATAATAGCGACAATGAGCGATATTATAATCTATGTGCGTGCGTTAATCCTAAGCCTGTTAAAGTATGAAGGAAAAGTTGGTCACTATTTCGTATTTATGTTATAGGTATTAAATGCCAGAAGCGCATCAGGCAATGTGTTTATTGGACGGGTTGTTGTAAATTCGTCTCTTTAAAATGATATTTCATGTGCGAAAATTCGTCTCACCTTAATAAATAAGTACTGCTAGCAAACAAAGTACCTAATAGATTAACAAAGCGTCATTTATTTGCGATCCCTTAAGAAGCCTTCTATGGATTTGAAAAATGGATATTACTGCTGAAAGAAAAACTGTTCACTCCGACTTGGATAGATTAGGTTAGAAGTTAGGTTCGTGGTAATTTATTTTTAACCATGCAGATCTCTATAGGCCACGGTAACAACTCTCTTTCCATCAGGTTAGGTGGCTGACAAGCACAGGGATGATGGTAAGAGAGTGGTTGCCGTGGCCTATAGAAATTCTGTATGGTAATAAAAAAAATAACCACAAAGGCTAATGCGGGAGCTCCGCTCCGCTCCCGCATTTACCTTCTAACCTAATCTATCCAAGTCGGAATGTGCAGCTTTGCTTTCACTGCTATGTGAGAAACATTCTACGCAAAAAACACGTAGGTACTTAGCCATACCTACCAATAGAACACAATACATGTCTTATCAGCACTTTCGCTGGTGGAAGTTGAAATTAGGATTAGCTCTCAAAAGATTAGTATCTATCTAACTAAATCATAGAGAAGAAAAATAGATTACATACATTACCTATGCTTCGACCGGCATTCTATACAATGCCTAGGTATTCTTTACATTTCCTAGGCAAAGTGTAAAATAGTTTAAACATTGAATATCATTTCATACATTGCCTGAACGACCCCGACATTCTATACATTTCCTAGGTATTGTATAGAATGCCTGCATTATACACATTGCCTATAACATAGTCGTTTGATTGAAAAGTAGTGCAAACAGCCACTATTATTTACTGCAATAGGCTCACCCCCTATTACGTGGGACCCAATACAATGATTTAGTGAAATGTGAGTGTTCATTCACCTCTGCCTAACCCTCCGGGGATAAAGGCGTGATTATGTGTGTATGTGTGTGTGTGTGTGACTAATATTTGTCCTACTGGGTAACAGGAAGAATAACGTAATATCTGTCAAGTCATTTGTTCATTAATACGACTATTCTAAATAGTCCCGATTGTAACATCTCTAAAGAGAATATAATCACAACGTGACAGAGAGTAGAGAATATTTTCCGTCTATGGTTTCTGCTTTAAGATGGTGAATTTCGTCTTACGCAGATTGATATATTGCTGATCATTTTGATTATCATTAAAAAACTGATATCTGATTTTCTAGCCTAACACTTTCTTTCTAAGTTTTTTTGTTAAAAATAGAAAAAAATATGCTATTTTATGAGCTAATTATCTAGGCAATACGGGCAAATTGCTTATTCTGATCAGACAGGTGAAAAGTGGGCATTGTTCTTTATAGATTAACTTGTGAAGAAACCTTGGGAAAAGCCTTCATAAATAAAATTATTTGTCCTTCTATAAAAAACGCGCTGAAATTTTTTTGTCGGTTATAAATATATTTCTTCGAAAATCTATTTTCAGATTTCAAAGGAGATAAAAGTCACTAGGAGCAATTGTTTCCACTTCTGCGGTAGAAATAATATGCAGGAATATTGTCGTGCAAGAGTACAGACACCTTAGGATAGTTTTAAAAAGAGCAGGGATTCCATCTTCGAAATCTTTATTTTATGTACCTATGTTCAGTGATATTTTTGTCTTTTATAAACTGATTTAAAAAATATTTTTGCGTTGGGTCTGGTATAGCTTCCTGGTGATTTTATATTAATTTCGTTGGACTCCGGTGATACACCAGAAAACTCTTCAATACAAACAGCTGTTTATGTAGATTTAACCAGAACCAAATCACAAAAATAGTTAGTACTTTTTATTTAGCTAGAATCACGAAATTTGGCAAGAAGCAACGTCCTATAGCACAAGTAAAAGGAAATGTTTGAAAGTTTCTAGTAAACAACATCACACAGAAATATTTATGTCTGTCTGTTAAAAACTTTTTCTTAGGAACGTGTCGAGGTACCAAGTGGAAATTAATATTAAATAAGTACTCAAGTTTGTAACTTTTGAAGCTATGATAAAGTTAAAAACGTTAGGATTACTATAATAGGACCACTTTTTCTTCATCCTAGCGTAGAGGATAACTAATAGAAAGATATACAATATATACGCAAGGAATACTATAATAGGACCACTTCTTCTTCATCCTAGCGTAGAGGATAACTAATAGAAAGATATACAATACTCGCTTTTGCCCGCGGCTCCGCCCGCGTGGATGTCGGTTATCGCGACCAAACATAGCCTATGTCCTTTCTCAAGGTCTAATCTACCCCTATACCAAATTTCATCAAAATCGGTTCAGCGGTTTAGTCGTAAAAGCGAGACAGACAGACAGACAGACAGACAGAGTTACTTTCGCATTTATAATATTAGTAGGGATAGTAGGGATATACGCACCACACCTTATCATTCGGAAACATCTGTTACAGGACAGCTACGCAATGATGCCTCACTGGCCACTGCAACACTGCCGCTATAGTCATAGAGTGGTACGAGATGATCTATTGACTACACTGCGGTATATAGCGATGTCTATTCGTTACCGCTAGTTTCAATTCGAATTGACGATCACTACAAGCTGTTACATTGTTTGCTGTACATTCATTTCAAAGGAGAAATACCAATTCCTCACCCCAAGGAGATTTGAACAGCAAGTGTACCTTTCTAATTCATGTTCCTCCTACCCTCTGAAGTTGCAGGATTAAAACAACAAAAACTTATAATACAATGGTCAAATAGCGAAAATAAGAATTCCGTAGTTTTTATATATACCAGTACTATGAAGAAGAAAAGTGTCACTTTGGATATAATGAGCGGATTTAGGGGGTGATATATATTCAGTGAACTCGAAAAAAATATTATTGACATTTAATAAACCTCCCGTAGCTCCTCCATCCAAATACGAAATATTCCTTTCTGAAATCTATATCGAGTATTTGCAGATCTCCTTCACACACAAATAGTTCAAGTTCACACACAAGTATTTCAAGAGAACCTAAATAACGGCCTGGGTAAGTCTGAAATTGCACAATCACTTTGCCCTATTAGTAGACCTGAACAATGATTTCAAAATACTGTCAGTTTGTCAGATAGTTACCTTCTTTTTTTATAATACAAAAGAACCTTCTTTTATATAAGGTTTACTAATAGGGCAAAGTGATTGATTTATGCTAATCAATACTGTGAGATAAATAGTTATAAGTAATCATTCCTTACTTAAAACAAAACTAATCTTTTTATAAATCGCGTATTGTCGACCAGCTTTCAATAATGCTCAAAAACTATACTCATTTTGGATTTGAAATTAACGCAGAAAATGTCTAACGTAATATAACTAATAGTTTTATTTCAATATTAGCTAATGAAAATACATTAATCTCTTTAGTTTCACCTAAATACACATAGACATTTAATTGGCCCATATACAGGGCGTCCCACGGCGATGCCACATGAAGGGAAAGTACCTTAAATCCTTAAGTTAGCTCATTTTGTTTAAAGGAGACATCATTTTATTTATAAAAAGAAACAAAACTGCATTCAAAGATTTTTAAAAATTCGCTTGCCACACCCGTTAATCGAACCGACTCAAATCCGAAAAGGTAACATCCTGTATTTTTATGGCATCAATCGATAGTGTCAATCATAAGGATCGAATCTCTCTAAGAAACATGGTAAATTAAACGAAAGGAAGTCCTTGAAACCTAAAAATATACATTCAATCAAAAAGAGATCCTTTTGATTGACACTATCGATTGATGCAATAAAAATACAGGATGTTACTTTTTCGGATTTTAGTCGGTTCGATTACCGGGTGTGGCAAGCGAATTTTTAAAAATCTTTGATTGCAGTTTTGTTTCTTTCAAAAAATAAAATGATGTCTCCTTTAGGTAAAATGAGCTAACTTAAGGATTTAAGGTACTTTCCCTCCATGTGGCATCGCCGTGGGACGCCCTGTATACGCAGATATATTATGTATGCTTACCTAATTAATAAATCATCATCCATGATTAATAATATTAACTTAGGGCACAGGAAAAATATTGTTGAAAACTAAACTAAATACTTTGATTTTCATTTTCCAACCTTAGGTGCCATTAACTCAGGTGCCATTAAAACGGGTGCCCAATATGGAATACTTCTGATGCCCGTGCCTTCACCCGCGTGGAAATCCATTCGTGTTGGAAATTTTGATGTTCGATGAAATAGTATCCATTTGACAGTGACTACCATAAATTCTGAGTTCCGATTTTAACTATTTCACGGAATCGTTGGGATAAATAATATGTACATCTATACTTCGGTATACGAGTAAGATTTCGTATAGTAACGACGAGTACGATTGCTATGCATGAGATCTGGAATTAGATTTCACTTTGCCCAGCCCTTCAAAATGATTTTTTTTTTTGTACTTTTTGTTATACATACAAAATTGCAAAACCTGCCCGGAATCCTAATAATAAATGATCATAATATACGCATTGACTTTGACTCGGTCTGAGAAAACAAAGACGTGTCAAATTTGTTTGGCGCATATTACTTATTTGTTTCCATTATACCTACCGGTTATCGCGTATATTTTCTATAAGAATAAAGCTGCAAAGGAAGTCCATTGTTCCCCGAGTGTCTCCCAAACGGGTACTTTATTCAGTGTGCGACCGTAATTTGAATAAAGTTTTCTCGTGCGTAACTTGATTTTTGCTGACGTGTCCTAAACACTCACGAAAATCCTACTGTTATTATTTATTTATGAGAAAGTTTTTGAAGATTGATGGATATGTGTGCGAGTGTGGATGTTTGTTGCACAGATTTGGATGGAAATTGACACAGAAGTACTTAGATTATAGTCTGGAATAAAAGATATGGGTAGGCGTTTTACTTCAGGAATTTGTTCCTGTAAGAACAGGATCAGTATTTCATGCGAGTGGAGCAGAAGATGTCAGTTAGTTATTCCGACTATAAAATCTATCCCTGCACCAAATTTCAGCCAGATCCGTTTAACCGTTTGAGCGTGATTGAATAACAAATATTCGAAAATCTTTACAAATTTTCACATTTATACCGTTAGTAGGATAGTTAAAAGTAAACAAATAATGAATTACAGATAACACCCACAAGTATCCTCCTCAGGAAGTCATAAACCTTGAATGTATGTGACTTATCTCGTAAGTATCTAAATCTAATTTACTTAAGATATCGCAATATCCATCTAAATCACATGTATTTTTTGATGCCGGTCATTATAGTTGATTTATTTAAAGTTCACCCACCGGCCTATCTCCTGTATAGAGATGGGTCCTCGGTGGTGGGAACCACAGTGTCTCCAATTCGCCCGGAAAGGGGGGGGGGGGGGGGGGATCGTCTCAAGTCTGCATCAGCTACCTTTTTAGGACGTGTCTCCTTTTTTCTGAAAGTGACTGAAATTTCGTTTCCCTATTCGCTGTCCCCACTCTAGGACTCGTAATTGCTCCACGACCATCGGTACCTTCAGAATTCTGTGGCCAGCTCATTACCACTTCATCTTGCATATTCTGCGAGCTATGTCGACAAATTTCGTTTTTTTGCCTTTGAATGAACTTCTACTCATAGATATAGCCCGTTACTTTTAATTTGCAGCTTACCCTCATATTACGGCATCGTATGTCATAACAAGCAGAACGGATGGGTCGAAGAATGTGTGAGGTAAAATATTTACATAAAGGCAGGTCGTTTCAGTGGCGCTTAAATTATGAAAACAAGGAACATGATAAAGCTATACTATACCGGCAAATCGGTACGTACGTAGGTACATCAAAAAGGGTCGCATTAAACATTTTATTCGAAGGAACAAGATACGCAAAGCATTATTACTTTCGTAATTACAGAAATATTCGATATCGAAAAAACTTTTACTACCTCGATCGGACCCTCTATCTACTAAATAAATATAATGGTTAAATAAAAATACTGTGCGTAATAAATATTGCTGTGACTACTAGGTATTACTAGATTGATATCAATATAATAACAAAACAAAACAAGTTATGGCAACATTAGTAATAGATCTTTACGATTGCTGATTACCTACTCATCCTTATGTATATACCTACAAAGAACATAACTTACAACAAACATGAAAATATATTATCTCTGTGGCGCTTCACGGATACATTATTTCAGATTTCGTATAATAACAATGAGTTTATGTAAGTCAAGGTAAGACTATTGTTACGCGCGTAAGACTCTCTCACAATTGGTTTATTCAGATTGTAAAATGAAATTTGAGTTGAATTATTGTTGGTATATTTATATACATTTTCTTTTGTAAATATATATACACATTATACCTACATAGAAACACCTAGTGCAATACAAATAGACATATCATGCATAAAAATATTTGCCTTGAGCGGGAATCGTACCCGCGACCTCCAACGTAGCCATCCGCGACTCTATCTGTGTGAGGTGGTTTCCAGTTCCAGTTCCCCACAAGGGACCTGTTCCCAGGATGAAAAGTATGCCGAAAATACAGGAAATGTTGTACCTATGTGCAATCTGATGTGATTGTGGTTGAGTAATAAACATCTTCATAAACCGATTGAGAAAGAGAAAAGAGAATCGACCTCGGGCGGGACCCGAACCCACGATCTTTCCCTTAAAGGGGGAATGCTCTGACCACTAAGCCACCGAGACCCGTATGAAGTAGATCCATATTCCTCTATACATCCGTCTTAAGGGCGGCCTTAATCGATTTGAATAGTTAGCATAATAAATGCTTCAAAATTTATTATAGTATTACTTTGTGGCCCGGGCCCGACTTAATCCGGGAATATATTCACAAAAAATATTATACGCGGATCGCACTGACGCGAAATAAAATAGCTGACAACCATCTCTGTAGCGAGTTGTGTTGTGCCTATGTCAAAAGAACTTTATGACTAATATTTTTTTAGTTATACTCGTAAGATTAGTATGATGTCAAATCACACTTATTACGTTTTTATTCAAAATGTGTTACATGCGATATATCACGATAAAAGCATAACTAGAGAGGCCCAGCCCAGTCCATGGTGGTACTTAATCCGTATTTGAGCCATCAGAAAGACAACGGGTTTTGGTATCGGACACTTAGCCCTAAAAGCTCTCGTAAGCTAATAAAGTAGTCGCACGATGTCTTAATGAGGGCCAGCTTGGTACTGACGGGCATTAGTTTGAGTGGTACACTCAAACCGACTAGTATGATATTCAACAAACCAAAGGAAGATACCTATCAAGCAAGAGCCCGCTAGTAACCGCCTTTGATTTTCGCATCGACTGTAATAGCCGATTGCACATATTACGCCTTTGTACCAAAGAAAAAGAAAGTTTTTCCGTTGGTAAAACATTTTTGCTCTGCTCACTTTCGTATAGAATATATTATGTTTACCGCTCTCATGTAAGTACACACAAAAACATAAAAGTATAATATATATGATTTCTTTTATAACAATACATGCTTATGATGTTAGTAGCAAAGTTTTCTTGTTCCTTTGAATACACATACCTAAATTTGTTCTACGTTGTTCCTGATAATGAAGGCTCTTATAGTAATAAATTAACTTATAATGAATTAATTTTACCTTAGCATAACAGAATGGCGAAGTAAATTATATTTAAGACGCATGTTTGGAAGATTATATAAAATAACAAACAGATAATATAGAGCCTTAGGGTATAAGAAAGAGTTACATACTTAAGCTAGATAACGACGCTAATGCCATCGAACTATGTTGCCGGAAGGTAAACTCTACTTCGTAACGCGGCATGTTGACAGACTTTTCCCTTGCCAAGGGCAGATTAAGCCGTGACCGTTATGACAAGATTTTTTTAATATTAATATTAGTAACCAAAATTACTAATATTTCCCTAACTACTCTAATAGCTATGCTCACGAGTCAACACACAAGGCGTAGCGTCAAGTGATAAATTACAAATACATAATAATAAAGGTATATTTTGGTTTGGTAACTGTAAAAATTAAATTCGGTACTTTAGTTCAGAGAAACAGAACGCCAGGAAATTATAGTAATTTCCTGTGGGAATCTCTACCGTGAGAAGTTTTGGTATCTGCACTAAATTGCGGTCGAAAACATACCTATACGCTTCCGTAATCAAATCTGCTATATAAGATACTAGATAGGATACCACGATGTTTAATATTTAAAACGGTCTTTACATTTTCTCTACTCATACCTATACAATATGGATACGACATATGTGCAAATACTGAAACCGCGAAGGATCCTGGTCCGTAGGAATAGAACCAAATTAAATTTAAACTTAAATTCCCTGATTTATAAAATCCGAAATTTTCTAACAAAATAATTATTAAAATAAATGTAGAAAATGCAACCACTTGTATAAGTCATTAAATAGTTTCATTCATTGCTTTAAAGTCATTGACTGTGTCATAAGTCATTAAGACCGTGTCATATCATAAGTCATTAATAAATACGCACACACCTTCACACACACACACACACACAACAATAGGCATAGTAGGTAACTTACTTGAACAGCTAAGCGGCAACATGCGATTCTACAGAGTGCTCAAAGTTGTTCAAATTCTATAAAATTAAAACTCTAGTTTCTGCCCTTATTACTGGACCAATTTTGTTCAAACTTTGCCTGCTTGAAGCTTAGGGGCTACCAAGTATATGGTTTCAATTATTGCCTATATGTCGTATCCATATTGTATATTTTGATCCTTTTACAATTATTATTATTAGAGATATCGTATTGTTTGGAGTTTTGGATATTTTGGTGTGAATGACCTCTCAAATCAAAATGACGGAAAATGTCACAGTTAGATTGGAAAAAGTGGACCTCGGATTCCGAGGTGAAGGCTTGGGTCGCTTCCCAAGCCTTCAGCCTGGGAAGCGACCTGGATTAACACAAGAATGACGATGAGCAGCATAAAACTAAATAACTGTATAATAATAATTTAAGTTAACAGAATTAGAAAACAATCCCCATAATAGGAAACATACACATAATAAAATGTTGAGATCATTTTATTTCTTACAAAGTAATCAGTGAGCGACCGAAACAATGTAGAAACGATGTTCAATCCAGATAATGTGGGTACGAGTATGTACTAGTCGAATTTCAAGCGTGAAAAGATGTATCGCCATGACTCGATAATAAAGTACAATTCCTTTGAGACATTCTTGTATTGGATACAATAGTAATTAATAGAAGATTGACGATTTTAAGTTTGACGATAGGAAGAACTTACGTGGCTATGATGATGGGCAAAAACCAGCTAAATGCTACTCGTAGTAAGTTTAGCATTCAGCTGTTTTTTTTAAATAATTTAGTTAATCATGCAGAAGGGCCAGATAAAAAGGACGAGACCAGAAAGGAAACGTGGATTGTAGCAAGTGAAAACATGTGATCTCTTCTTACTCCAATGGGGAAAGGGCGAGGGGCGTATTAATGCATTAAAATGAAACTGTCTGAATTGTACCTTACCTTATCGATCATTAATGCGTCGTTTACATGAGGAGAGTTTCTCACCCACATAATACGATTATCGGAAGGACAGGAAATCTTGCGGGCGAGGAAGTCTCCTCGTGTAAACGACGCTTCAAGCAATAATCGTATGTCATATCAAACATCAAACATAGACGATATGTCACTTGCGAATCTCGTATGATATATTCGTAGGCGAGAATGATAATATTGATGACATAACAATATTGATATCGACAGCGTAATAAATACCTCAGTATTGCGTCGCACCAAATTTTACAAAAGATGATACACTTTGATACGATAATGGTATGGCGATTATTGCTGGCGATAGTCGCGTACGATTTTTTGAACCGAAACGTGCGAGAAACTCTCCTCGTCTAAACGAGCCTTTTTATTTATTCCAAATTAATCAACCCATGTAAAAAAATCTGCATTATTTTAAAATTGGATAAATAATAAATAGATATATTTTTTCATACTTGATATAAACCGTAAGCCACTTAACGATGGACATATTTATTTTTGACTTTTGGAATCAAAAAACCACACAAACATTTTCAGTTCCCGTCATTCAACGGCTATCGGGATTAACCTATTGATAGTCAGAGAACGGATCAATTTATGGTGAAAGAGTGTGGTGAAAGATTTCAAGTCTCAAAACAGTGACTGGAACAGTAAGTGTTTTTTGAGTGAGTATTCTTCGCAGGTTGGTCGAAGTAACGGAAATCGGATTAGGTGGGGTCTTTCAGATGAGGTGGACCCAAGGTGTGAATGCGAAGCTACGCCGTAGACTATGACCCACTTGGTAACGTGTGCTGCCTGTCCAAGCACGTGTACTCCGGAGGAACTCATGAGTGCCTCCTATAACGCTATCGGAGTGGCTACATATCGTCGTCTCGATGGAAGAAAAGTATTCTTCTGTCAAATCTGTGAGTTAATTAATCGATCGAAGAACTTCAGAATTAGAGACATCGGTAGGGACATATCTTAATACTGTGGTAGTAATCACAATTCCAAACTTATGCTACCGGTGATTTGCACGGTTGAATTCGCGGGCATTAACTAGGTAGTAATAAAATGTATTTAATAAGCAGTGTAAGTTGCTGAATTGTTCCAACGATAAAACCAATGTACACATTGATAGTGCGTACATGCCCTTACAACCGTCCCACAGTTTATGTGTCGTATACCAGCGGATATTTATTTATATTTATTGCCTGTTAATTTTATTGGTTCGTGCTTGCCATAAAACTAACAGTATTAGCCATTAATTTGATTATCTTTTTGCCAATATTTAATTTAGTGTCATTTATGCTATCATCAAAAAGTATACTATTTATTACAATTTTCAGTGTACTTCGGCATAGGTATCTTGGACCTAAAATGTGCTCTATACGTGCAGCACCTACGCGTTTCTTTGGTGTCTTTTGAGGATAGCACGGGGTATTACAGCGGTGGTTACACGGGGTAATAGCTCAAATTCATCAAGCGTAGATTATTACAAAACAATCCGAGCGCGTCAGGGTCTCCTTTGTTCCGTGACATAGGTCCAAGATATGTGCTGAGGTATAACAATCAATCTACGCATGTAACTTCTCGACACTTATTGTGTTATTTCTCTCTAGAGCTCTAACCACCGACCGGTAGCTTGGTCCCTGTATCTGCTGCCGCCGCGGTGCTGGTTGAGCACGACCTTAGAAAAAAATTCTGTTGTATATGTGAAATGAAAGGAATAAAGGAAGTAATAATAATATTGCTAAAGTGTTTAGAATAAAAAACTAAAATACCCCACTACTTAAAATATAACCCAAAGAGTTTCTCACTTTCAAGTCTACCTTTGTTAAAATATTCTTATGTTCTGATACTAAAATATGAAGTAGGTTGATAAGGAAAATCCAATTACTGTGATAGATATTTTAAAATATTTTGTTATTCGTCAAAGGTTTGTGTACCGGAGCATTGATTAATAAAATGGAACATCTGTTTGTAATAGAAAAAAGGTTTAACCTTCCCCCTAGTGGTTAAAAGGGTGGTAAAATCAAAACAACAGCTTAGGCGATACTGAGGTGAAGGGTGTTAGAAGAAAAATACAATTTCTTTTATGTTTAGGTTGGTACTTGCTACTATGGAATAATAAAATTGGTATCGATTTAACATCACAAAATGTGCCATTTATAGTTTATTTAATTTTATTTATAGTTACACTAACAGAATACGAGTACATAATACAGTATCATATATCGTATCATAACAAGGTATAGTGCTGATATGCAAATCAATTAAAGTCATGTACAGATTGTACACTTCTATATACGGTACAGGAATACTACGTTTAAGTGCTGGTTAACACAGTTAAATTGGACTTTAATGTAGTAACTGTCATACAGATTTGTCACTATCAGGCATTGTAGGATGAAGATGACATTATAAAAAAAAATATTCACCCCTGACATAAAAAAATCATTATGTAAAAAATAAATCGTCTTGGTTAGAATTAGCCCTTTAACGTTGATATAAGTACCTGATATAATAATTTTCGTGTCGGGAAACCTTGGATTGTTCCGACAACGCGTGGGAGTGCTTTACCAGTTAGAGATCATCTCACCCCAAACGCATATATCTACTGTCTCCGTTCCGTCGTGGGTAAAAAAGGCGCGCTATGATTTCATAAAGTGTCAAATTTATTTTTTGTTATTGTTGTTTCTACTTCCCGTTCCTTTCAAATTGAAGTCGCATTCTCACTTCAGCTAGGAATCAAACGGTCTTCTTCTTCTATCGTGTCGACGGCGATATGTGATAGTCCAGGGATATAATATAGTCTGCTCTGACAAGCTTAGCATCTCTGTGAGTAAATTTTATTAACTGACGAGATAATTTTTACTACCGCGTAACATTTTAATGAGCAGAATGTCCGCGTTTGCGCTTTAGATAAGCTTCTCGATTAGTCAGAAGGGTATGTGGGTATTATACGGTTTCAACAACGATAATGGAGTGCCAATATTGTCAAGAAATAAGTGAATCACAATATAAAAGTATCAAAACATCGTCGCGGTTTGTGGTGAGTTACCATGGTCACATTTGTGCCCGCTCAATATACTGTTATATACGGGCACAAAATAAATAATATAAAATTCTAGAAAAAGTGGTTAAGTGGCCTAAGTGCCCTTCTAAACGGGCCATGTTTTTCTGCAATATGTGGCTGCACTATTGGCAACTAATTGCCCGGCAACATCAAAAATATTTCATTGCAACTGATGGCCGAACAATCAATGGCTGGGCAATGTGTTGCAAATATATCTGCAATAGTATGGCTCTTGATGCAGATTCATAAACGGGCTACACAAACCGGCAACAATGGCTGACGAAATCACACTTGTTGCAGCAGCTTATATTGTTTTATTAAAAGATAAACAGAAAAAGAAGAGATTGTGGATTCGACCTTACTTAAATAGGCGTGAAACTTTAGATAATTTAAGTCTAGAAATAAGCCTTGATAGTAAATTATTTAACAATTCGCGTAGAAAAGGATAGACTGTGTCATAACAAGGAGAGCGACTGAAACAACAATAGAACTGGCCGAGCAACATTGCAGTAAAATCGACAGCCTAGCGATCGTCCGGCAACCCATTGCGGCAATATCGGCCATATGTAGCAACACAAAACATGTTTGGCTATATATCCAGGACATTACTGCAATACTGGCCGGTATTGCTTGCAATAGTTGAAATGTTGCCGGGCCACAATGTTGCAGCCTAACTAATTGCAGTAAAACATTGCCCGTTTAGAAGCACCTCAACAAAAAGAATGGCTCTTTTAAGAAGACTCAGTACTGGGTCATGAAACTCAATCCACAGAAGCGTGACTAGAAATCAAAGACTGTTCGACATTCTAGTCCAGATCTTAACCAGCTTAGTTATTATTTATAACATGTTTCATAAATGTAATTGATTTAAAAGTTTTGATATAATAATGTAGCGTAGAGGGTTTCATAATAATTTGATTTGATTCGAATATATCGTGACATTTTAGGGTGAATTTCAACAGGTCCATTAAAATCTTCATTCCGTGGATTTTTTTTACCTTAAGTTTTATACTTAAAACAAATCGCGTTTATTATAGGTTTTGATACTATATGTATTCTTGCTTAATATCTAGCAGATACCTAAAAAATCTAACGAGATATACAAGATCAAAAAAACGCGCCACGGCGATGACACATGCGTGCACGGCAATGAAACAAGCGTCCACGGCCATGAAAGAAATGTGCCAAGGGAATGAAAGAATCAACCACGGAAATGAAAATACATACATATAAACCATAATATTTTATATACCTACTTCATCATCATTATCATCATTTCAGCCATAGGAAGTTCACTGCTGGACATAAGCCTCCCCTATAGATCTGACTGACTGACTGACCCAATAAGACTGGTTGGAACCGGCTATACTTACATGAGTAATTAAACTTACATACAATAAATACAAAGGGGATTAGGTAATTGTGTATGGACAGTGGTGTCATTTATTTTTTCAGCGATACTGTGTTAAACACGCGTATCAGTGTCATTATTTTCATTGTAAGTAATATCGGAGCTGCGATATACAGCGATATTTCGACTTCACCTGGAGGGAAAGTACCCTCATACTAGAGATAGCGAATTTTACTTATAGGAAACATATTACTTTATTTTTAAAGGGAAACAAAACTGCATTCAAAGATTTCTGAAAATGCCACACCTGATGATCGAACCGCCTAAATTCTTCCTAAACCTTCTCTTTATTTAATTTACCAGATTTGTTAGAGAGATTTGAGTCATAAGATTAATCCTATCAAATTAGGCAATAAAAATACAGGATGTCATTTTTTCCGATTTTAGTCGGTTCAATTACAGGATGTGGCAAGCTATTTTTCAGCATACGTTAAATGCGTTTTTTTTTTCTTTTTAAAAATAAAGAAATGTTTAGTCGGTTCGACTACCGGGTGTGGCATTTTTATAAAAACGTTGTATGCAGTTTTGTTCCTTTTTAAAAATAAAGTTATGTTTCCTTTGAGTGGAATTCACTATCTCCAGTATAGGTAGAGTACTTTCCATCAAAGTTGAAAAAATACCACTCTTTATAGGTAGCTAAATTATATCTAAGTTTCGATATGGTTTAGAGAAGTTTGTTCTTAGTAACTTTTGCTCACTATAACTGTACTTTCATATTATACTTACCATTTTCATTTATGGCCGCTCAATTCCAAAACGACGACAACCTTACCCAACTCCCTCTCGTAGGTTAAAAATCTACAAAAGGAGTACAATTAAACAAAGATTATAGAATCAAAGCTGTCCGATCATTTATTTAAATTCTTCCACACAAAAAAGAAATTAACAAATTATGATATACTTTTGTTAATATGCTATGGCGATGAAAACATAAGTAACGGAAATGAAACATTTGGTCACGGCAATGAGACTAAAGTGTTTTACAAGGCATGTCAATGATTTTTTTTTCATTGCCGCGTTTTTTTCTTCATTACCATAGCAAATTTTGACCACGGAAACTATGGCAATGAAAGCACGGTGATGAAAAACGAGCCAAAAATAAAAAATAACAAAAAATCTATTAATTATTCGAAGTAATAAACACTTCACAAGAATAAACAAGAGGAATTGCGTTATATTGAATGTTTAATGAAGAGGATAAACTTATTGGAATAGAAAGTTATACCCATCCACGGTGATGAAAGAAAAAATGTCCAGTAACATAAAAATGATATACTTTTATTTATGGTGCCAAAACGCAGGCACGTGTGTACATCCTTCTACGTCGAGCACTTAGGCGGCACCAATATGCAACGCTTAGCGCATATGAGGGAGGACACAAGTCGTTAGATAAAACAATATTCTAAAATATGTTTAGAACACGGCAATTAAGGGTAACTCTAGGACAAATGAACTTATATGAACCATTCGTTGTATTGTTTAAATATTTGAATAAATGTATTTCGTAACAATACTTCAACTATTCACGTATCAAATAAAACTAGGTTTTAATTAAAAAAACCAATAGATTTTTATCAATGAGGTATCACAACACAATAGGTGACGTGTGGACAAACACGGCAATGAAAAATTTCGAGGTTTAAAAATTTTTTTTGGAGAATCTATAATCTTATTTAATAAAATATTTAGTGCTACACATAGATCACTATTTCACCTAACCAGAAAAAAATATTAGAGTATTGTAACTATGATTTTTAGTACCGATTTCATCGATGCCACGCAATTTTTGGTCCCGGGAAATTCACCCTTTAACTTTCAGACGTTATTAAAGTTTGAAACTGATAGGTACATCCATACCACGTGAGATAGTTGAAAGAACAAAGAAAGTTAAGTAGGTTCCAGTGGCGACTGGTCCTTATAATATAATTCCAGCCAGCTTGTCGTTGCAGAGATAGTAGGGACCAATGGTGCGTGACAAACTAGATTGCGGTAAAAAAGTATCCCAAAAAGGAAATATGAATTATTCAGGATGTGTATTGGGACATACCTACTAAAAAAAATCATTGTCTCATTTTCAAAGAAAACACATCTAGAAACACGATTTCTCTCAGACCCTCGCCTCAATTAATAATATTGACTTATTATCCTTATGGCTCTGAGGCCTATCACTCGTTTCGTGCACACTGAGACGAGACGAAAATTCTAAAAAAATAATTATACGATAAATTAGACGGTCGTTAAGTGCTGCGAGAAGTGCGAGATAAGGATCGTTTCTTAATGTTGTTTCATAATACACAATTTGAAAAAATAGCAAATGAGATTTCATTCATCTACGTTAAATTTGGAAATATTTAGGTTAAGATATTTTTCCTTCTGCAGGTAGGTATTTAAATGATTTAATTATATTTTATTTTTTAAATATATAATTCTATATTAGTCTACGGTTAGGTAAAAGGTGAACTTATATTACTGTTCATATTTTTAGATTTAGAGTGATGATTTAAAGCCACAACAAAACATGATGAATATGTTGTGGTGTACCTTTTCACTAAACTAAATTAAATTCTCTAATTTTATTAAAAATGAGTGCTTCAATTGCTGAAAGAGACGCCTGCACTAGCGCCTCGTTCGCCAATCATTGTGCAGATTAGATTGTCTTGGGCTCCGAAGATCATTGTGGGGCACCATATACACCCCCATTTCGTCCCAGTATGTATGTACCCTAAATTCTTATTCTTAGCTAGTCGTCAGTATATAACTGAAGAACAGCTAAGAGGTAAATTCATTGATATATGTACAGACAAAACCATTTTATAAATAAGCACGAACTCTAAATTGAAACACTGGTTTTGTAATCAAGACCCTTTTAAAACTACTCAGTATAAAACTTTTTTTTATTGATTATACGATAAACTAGCTGATGTCTG
This sequence comes from Eilema depressum, assembly GCA_914767945.1. Taxonomy (NCBI): domain Eukaryota; kingdom Metazoa; phylum Arthropoda; class Insecta; order Lepidoptera; family Erebidae; genus Eilema; species Eilema depressum. The sequence continues at coordinate 9,591,347 of OU612028.1, read as the reverse complement.
TGTGAAATTTTATTCCATTCCTAACTGAATGGGATAAAATTTCTTGGGAACCTATTCTCGTGATAAAAAGCCTATATGTTATTTCAAACTAGGTATATATATTACTACTAGCTTTTGCCCGCGGCTCCGCCCGCGTGGATGTCGGTTATCGCGACCAAACATAGCCTATGTCCTTTCTCGAGGTCTAATCTACCCCTATACCAAATTTCATCAAAATCGGTACAGTGGTTTGGGCGTGACAGACAGACAGACAGACAGACAGAGTTACTTTCACATTTATAATATTAGTAGGGATTAGTAGGGATTAGTGTGCTATCGGGATATCCGATATTTTCCCTCTTTCCCAACTGTACCATTGATTAGTACCATTAATGGTACTACTGGGAATCTTTGTCCCATTAGTACCATTGTAGACGATACTCAGCGCCGTTGCAAGCAACATGATCATGGTATTCTTGCAATAGCGCTTGGAATATACTTAGGAAACTCCAAACAGTACATGGCAAATATTCCGATAAGGGCTATCGTATTGTGAGTGATTAGGTTATAAAATCTATGCCAATACCAATTGCCATATCAATTTTCAGCCGTTCAACCGTTAGAGCGTGATTGAATAACAAACATCCAAACATACCTAAGTTCTGTATACATCTTCACAAATTATCACGTTTATAATATCATATTATTATACCTACATTATTTATTTATTTAAACTTTTTTCATAAGTGCAAAATGATTGTACAAAGGTGGACTTAATGCCATAGGCATTTTCTGCCAGTCAACTTTAGGGTGATGTAGAAATATTTATGTCAAAGGTAGGTGCACAAGTGTTGTGGTGAGAGCCTGACCTAGTTTGGTATAAATAATAAATTTAGTGGTGAAAATTAAAAATACTTTGTGAAAATTTATAAATATAATAATATATCCATATACTTAAATATATATAAACATCAGAAACATACACATATGTCATATAGATCAATAAATATATATTTATGTATACGCATACATATCAAATACTTACATACAACGGGAGAAATCTTACGGATATGATCTGATTTGATTTGATTGCCAACTCAACAACCACCTGTGTTGTCATTATAATATTATAGTAGGAAGTAGGATAGTAGGATAATCATTTATTCACTTTAGTGACCTTAAGTAAAGTAATATGTAACATGCACATTTGAGACATCGGTTTCAACTCCGGTACTCATGACATAACTTGTGATATGGGTACACACAAACTCACAGGTAGTGAAATGAAAATTGTCGCAAATGATGAAAATGAAATGTATACGAGGTAACAGTAGAATACTGTTAAGTGACATAGGTTTGGTCAAAGGTGCGCCTATTTTAGGAGATACCTAGTGTTTCTTTATTATGTTGATTTTTAGTAGGATATAATATAATAGAAAATTAAACCTTCTAGTCTTACTGTAAATCTATTGGTGTACAATAAAGAATTATCTACCTATCTATCCAGAAATTTTTAAACTTATTAAAACATAACATTATAACATGTTATGTTATGTTTTAATAAGTTTAAAAATTTAACTTATTAAGTAATATCAAATTAACGTTTTTTTTATATATACAGGACACCTCAATTTGATTCACCTCGCCTTATGGTAAGCTGAAGGCAAAGTCTTGGATAAGAGGGTCACCATTATAGACACGTTACAATGGTGGCACTCAGCTTGTACCAAAGCGGAATGTACCACTACTCTGTAAGGTTTTTGCTACAATAAATTATTCTAGTGTCAATTATTTGCCAGTCCATTCTTAGATAAAAATATCTATAGACGTTATAACAATAACATCTACCAAATCTAGTTTCAAGTGCTTCAATGGATCAATTTAAATCACAAAGCAGCACTTACGAATGGTTGCAGTGGCAAGTTCATTCCGTATCTATTTTGGTAGAGAAGTATAAAGTAACTGTGAAAAGAATACTGTGACGATTTAACTTACAAATTGCATTCATAAAATTAATTAATGAAATTCTGTTAATAGATTATTTTTTTCGTGAAAACCTTTGTACCAACCAACAACTTCTATTGACCTACAAAATTTAAAAAAACTTAAAAATACAACGAATGTAATCGATGGTCATTTTCACGGTAAAACGTGATGAATTACCAACTTACTTTTCATTTTAAAAAAATCAATGTTTTTGAAATATTTGCAACAATCAATTATAAAACACTTACCGACTATGAATATAGCACTCACTAGTAATATAATCATTGTCGATTTTTTGATTTTGTATTCAAAAGAATTTCAAACTTCTTAAACAACAGTAATATCAGATTAAACTTCTCCAACGAAACTCATTTGTTCCTGAATATCACTTTAAAACTGAGCCAGGTATTTAAAAAAAACCGAACTCGAAATTTGAACAATTTGAGGAATTGTATCGATGTAATTTATTTACTGTTTGATACGTGTTGGGATCGCGTTCGTTCGGAACGGGATCTCGCGCCAAACTGAAGGGAGTCTGTGATCCTCCACAGAGGAATCCTGTTCGCCGTTGTAAACAGGGACTGAACACTGTGCGGCCCGATAACGCGCCCGAACTTTATTGTGTGCTTTTTATTATACGGCCTTTTTAAATTAAATCTACATATTAACATACGTGATGTATGCTGTATTTGAACCAACGTGTTCATTAAAATTTAATCATACAGTAAATATGGCAGCATCTGTCTGTGTGTGTGGACTGAAACAACATAAATATATGGAATCGTGTTTTAACATACGGTTATTTACATACGAATTTGTTCTTCTAATGATATTTATCTGAGTTAAACAGTTTATATTTGCAATTATGTTAAAATGTTAAAATCAACATTTATAGTTAATTTTCAGTTTGCGCAATGGAATTTTAGGCCAATCAAAATTATTGAGTGAACGCTAACTATAAAAATTAGTCATTATATAGTAGACATTTAAAATTCATAATTCTGTGCCCGTTCTAGTCCGCGTGGTAGCCGGCAGAGTAGAATTTGGGCCACCCCATCTCCTCCCATGCGATGTCGTACAAGGCGACTAAGGGATATGGCTGTTTAACATCAGATAGATATATACAGCCCAGACTCAGCCGCAGATACATGGCTCGAGTCAACAATAGTGCCCGGAATACGGCAATAGGCTCACCCCCTATTACGTGGGAGGTCCCACGTAATAGGGCGAATACAATGATTGGTGAAATGTGGGTGTTAATTCACCTCTGCCTAACTCTTCGGGGATAAAGGCGTGATATGTATGTATATATTTATGTATAATTCTGTTCATTATTACATTGAACTGCTACAATAGTGTTAACATTTGACAGCAATGACTTTTAATGAAGTGTACGGGACTCGGATCCTTGATACGAATGCAATTTTTTCAAGTTAAACAGGTCTTTTTAGCTTTTGCTGAAAAAAAATTCTCTACAGAAATTTAAATTTTAACCATATAATAATAGACCTTTTGGTTTAAATACATGAAATTGAAATTTTTCATTTTTGGCACCAGAAACAAAACTAACGATAAACTGTACCCGACCGATAAATCGACCCCAAATAAACTTATCGCAAGTTTATTCGGGGTTATGGCTAGGGGTATATTAAGTGCAGGAGGATGATGAGTCGTCCTCTAATAATACGCTTTCTTAGTTTGGACGTTAATTTTCTAGTGCCTATTAAATTACATAATCCCTTTGTGGTGGTGTGCCCAAAAATTTGTGCTGCACGCCATTGGTTCGCCATCCCTGATCTAAGGCATATTCTCACAGAAGACCTTAAGGACAATTTAGATATAGAAAGGGAGCGCAGGGCGTTAGCGGTCTGAGGTAACGTGCTGGCCTGTAGATTCTATTGTTGTAATCAGAATGTAAAGTTAACACTATTTAAAGCATATTGCCGGCACTTTTACACAGGGATTCTTATAGGTCAGTTACACCAAAAGGTCAATGGACGGGCTGTGTGTCCAGCGTATTATAATGATTTCATTAAGACAACTGTAAAATATAAAAATGTTGTGATATATAAATTAATAATAATAATGTGCATACTAACTCAATTTTAGTCGTTACGAAATAAATGGATCACTGTTATCTGATAAATAAATCATTTGAATTTGAATTACAAGCATCAAACGAAAATTATCTGAAAGAAGATAATTTTCGTTTGTCAATGATTTTACCGGAATAGGTTTCATTTAATGAAATTTCTGTAAGTAACGTTAGAGTCAATTTTAGAATCATATTACTGAAAAAAAATCAGAAAAGCTGTGGGTTTATCAATAGCCCTAAAATTCTGAAAGGAAATCAAAAGATCCTTTGATCACACCTTCATTTGTCAATAATAGGTACATTTCATCAAAATGATAAAAGTGATAAATTTTTAGGCATCATTATTTGGTAGATGGTTCTTAATAAAGTGTACCGGACTCGTCATTAGTGTTTGATACGATACGTAAATAAATACTTAGCTAAAGGGGTTAGCGGGAATATTAGTAGTTTTGGTTGCAAATATTCTATTTAAAAAAAAATAACCTGAAAAACTCAAAAACGATTCTTCAGCACGTTCACCACACGTTAGGATCACCGATCTAATACTATATAGTCATGAATTTCCTCAAGTCTCATAGCCGAGTCCGTATAGCTATATTGTTCACACAAACGTTATCAATGTAACAACTAACAATGTTCTGTAATTTGAAGCGCGATGGTGAATCAACACCCTCGCGCCCACCCAGTATACCTGTACGGTTGTAATATACATCCCTCCCATCAGTTCCTGTGTTGTATCTTTAAATATTTTAAAGATATTCAAATGCACTTTTAGTAATTGTGACTTTTGAAGCTTCTGCCACCACAGATCGTACAAAACCAGGTCAAACGCCGCAGAAAGATCAAGAAAGTGTACGCTTTTAGTGTCGTATGCTTAATGTGGTAAGTATTATTCTTCATAAACAAAACGGTCACACTTCAGTAGATTGAAAAAAAAAAACAGGAATCGTGTGAAGAGGGGTTAGTCTTTACATTATTTGTATTTCATGATTCTGTTACTTGCATTATAGTTGAGATTTAAAACTCTAACCTAGTATCACACATACCTATCACTATGTATACGGTTTATTTTAGTTTCAAGTACGATGACATAAAAAAATACTTCAATCTTGAAAAGCGTCCATCTTCTAAATCTCCTTCCTACCTCCACTTTTAAATATTGAAGATATCAAACACTATAGGAGGCAATCAAATCTCGGGTCACGAACGCCGGTAAAATATCGAGGTCGATTGCCTAAACAATCTGTTGAGCATCAACAGACTCTTTAGGCAATCGAATCGATCGAATCGAATCGAAGGGATACCTTCTCTTTACGTAGGATTCTTCGAAAATCAGATGAGACAGTATAGCTAGACAGAATAATCAAGCCAGCTAGGTACTATTAAATAGCTGGCTTGATTATTCTGTCTGTTCACACGAGAAACCCGAAAGATATAATAGAAAATAGTGAGGGTTAACCTCACTATTTTCTATTCATCCACAATCGTTCTTATACGACATCATTATCATCAACCACAATATTATAGGTATTACATTTGACTGTTACGATGTTTTTGCGGACAGTACCTACCGTAGGCTGATCCTAAATTTATAATAAACTGCACGCCCCCTGGTTTCACCCCGGTACAATTCCAGCTCACATAAATTTTCTTGCATACACACCTTGCCCTGATAGTGACAATACATAATAAAAGAATTATCCAATTTAGTGCAGTCGTTCGGAAGTCGCGCGTACATAAATATTTCGGTGAATTACTTTTGTTAATCCGAGAGGGAAGAGATACGCCCGTCGATAGGCAAATTGCCTGCAATTTATAAGCGCACTGTCAAATAGAGCTAATCTGTGTGGTTAACTAACAAGTGAATACCGGAAGCCTAATGAGTTGCAAAAGGGTTTATTCTATTTATTCATTTATAATGCAAATGCAGGTAGAGGATTGGTACAAAGTTGTCCATTACAGAGTATCGCTAGGTACATCTAGCATTATTTTTATACCACTTAGGTGGCAGACAAGTACATGGCCCACCTGATGGTTACAGTGGCCTGTGGACGTATGCAACACTCGTGCTGGCATGCAATGGTATCATATAAAGAAGACTTGAATTACACACTTCTGTCAATTTTGTGTGATTTTTTTATTGAAATCACACAGGTTGTAGGTGTACTACCGATGTCCGCGACGCAATGCGTGGTCGATGCGTGAACCTAATTACGAAAACCAATAAAGTGAGCTTGAAATTGATTCATTAAAAGATACAACGGCCTTAAATCTAAAATAGTCTCTAACTACATCTGTATATTCTCAAACATAAGTGATATTAGGACCCACATTCATGTGTATACGCCATTCCTTCCCATTTTATTACCTATCGTGATAATGCGACATGACATTAAGGGCGGGTAATGAAATTTTATAAGCTTTTTATTACATTACATACACATTGACGGGTTAAAATATTTCAATCACTTTAGTTTGTAATAAAAGTAATATGATAAGGTGAAAATATAGAGGGTTTTGTGTACACTTTTGGAGCCTCCCACTTATTGTGTTGTTTTTAGAGGTGTTATTAGGCCTCACCGAGATCTTTGGAGTAGTAAGATGGTATACCTACTGATTGATGGACGAGGCTCTTATGCAGGTTTTACATTTGGGTAGGGAGGTAAGACGAATAAGTCAAAGCCAAGGAGCAGCCTTGGATGTAACCGAAAACAACGCTAAGATGATGATAATGATAGTATTGCTTGAGGGTGAATAATGTTATTATTACAGGTGTTTTATATTGTAGACCGATCCAAGATGATTCCAGAGATTGTAGTTGTGTACAATCCTGGCAATGCGAAAAGAAAGCATTTGTCGAGACCGAGCAGTTTAGAACCATCATTTTAAGATCAACAGCATCTGAAATGGTGGCCCGTGTCTTCTGGACGGCACTTCAGCTTTTTACCACCTAGCGGGGTGAAGTCAATTACATTTTTTATGATGATTGGTAACGACAATATATTATCTTGATAAACTCTTGTCATATATCTTTCTAGGTAATTTAAAAACTTTTTTGGTCCGTTTTATAAGGGTACCTTTGTAAACATAACTAACTAAATCACTTATGCCTGGGGCTACGCGAAAAGTTATGAATTGATTTGATTGACATTTCCAAGAAACTTTAAATACCACGAAAGTCTCAATACTTTATAATGAATCAAACAAAACAGAAGTTATAGACTATTGAAAATTTCGCTCGAAAGACGGGTTCTCACAATTTATTGGTTTAGTAAAAATCGATTGAAGTTCACTAGAACCACTAATAAAACAAAAATGAGTATAGGCACACTTAGGTACATCTATATTCACGGAATTAAAAAAATGAAATTAAAAAATTAACATCTTTTAATTTCATTTTTTACTGCGTAGCATTATTCGTAGCTGATCGTAGCACCATTGCTACGAGAACATGAAGTTACAGTTAGAGGGCTATTCAATCTTAAAAAACATGAGACCATGTTATTATCGTTACATTTAAGTTAAAATTTTGTGCCATTTTTGCCAGTGTGTTGTGTAATACTAATAATGTGTGTTGACGTAAGCGGTTAGTAGCCACATATCTGCTCATATATGTATAAAAAAGATGATGAGATCAATTTTATTCTGTTAATTGAAAGATTCTATCATGAATATTTTTAATTTACTAATTTAGAACTATTTTGTACTTCTATTAATGGCGTTAAACTCCAGTAGAAGCCTTCAATACGCACTAATAGCACTTTGCATTTGACAAGCCACCGTCGATCCATATATTATTCATAATATATTATATTTGAACTAATGTAGCTTTTGAATACATAAGTAATTCTCGTTTCTCGGAATATCCGCATGTTATAATAACAGAGATTAGATTTTAATTAGATTTACAGAGCATTAGGTATCAATATGTATACTGTTACTATAATATTAATACATAGTAGGCTTCCTACTATAAATTAATATTCTAAATGTAAAAGTTTGAGAAGTTGTTCGTATCTTTGTTATTCAATGACGTTATAACCGATGAATGGATCTGGCTGAAATTTGGTACGGGGTTATGGTCTGAAATAACACTTTTTTATTCCTTTTTATTGTTTTTTTTAACGGAATCAAAATTCCAGGCGGGTGGAAAGAAAACTTGCCTCGATCTAGTTGGTCATGCACCACGTTATCCACTAGGAGCCGGCAGGAATCGGGTTATAGGCCCCCCCGCCACTGGTAAGTGGCGGTACAAATAGACGGCCTTACCACTAGCGGTGATTTTATCCAGACAACTTTAGGATGAACAGATAAAAATAAGGAAATCAAAAGTAAGATACTGTGGTGTTATTAGACCTTACCATGAGAGAAAAAACTGCGTCATTACACCAACTAATCGAGTAGTGGATGCTTTGCAATTAAGGTTAGCGTGAGCCCTACTGCTAGCTTATTAAGCATAAATCTTTTGGGGTATGTATAGTACAACATTATTCTTGTTCCATTACAATATTCATACTTGAATGCTTAATGGCCTTTGTTCGTTTTAACACGTTTAATAATAATAAATGGCTCGATCCTCGCTTCGCACGTGAAGGTTTCGTAAAATTGCTCGTATTATAAGCTAGCCGACCCGGCCTGGCTTCGCACAACTGGGTTAACTGCTATGCTTCGATATCGCGACTGGATTGTGGAGGTCAGATGGCAGTCACTTCATGGAAAATATTGAAGTTCAACCTAATACGTAGTTAGACTGGTAAAGCGGACCCCAGACTCCGAGGTGAAAACTTCGGATGCGACTGGGAATAACGCTAGGATGAAGAAGAGGATGATGATGATGATTCTTGATTCTTTCCTTCCTGCTCCCCTAGACAAGTCGCAATTCGTAGGCCAGCGTTTTGTAGAATAGAATAATAAATGTGTGGGGTTTGACGTATATGACAGTCGTCAAAGTATGCTATAAACGTCAAATGCCATACATTCGTCATTCTATTCAATACGCCGGCCAATGAATTGCCACTTGTCTAGGGCGGCTGATCTGATTCTTCCTTCATAACATACGCAAGGTTAGTCAACGGTTGTTTAGTGTTATCACCAAGGTCAACATTCTCATTGTCTGCTGGTTGTTACTATGATGGATGGAGTTAATTAATGTAATTTGAGGTATACATCAACATGAACTTGATATTGATCACACTGTCTTGTGTTCCACAGTAAACACAAAGCTTATATTCTATTAGCCATGTGACTGGAGATTTTTTTTAATGGAAATCCAGTTTAGGTATATAATTTACAATTCAGTAAATGTCTTGTGCTTTTTGTTACACGTAAAATTTGCCTTCCTACCATAGAATAAAACGGTTGACCGCAATCAAATGTTATAGTCACGTCACGTTATGCAAGGAAAGACAAATGAAATTTATATACGACTTATACCTACGATTTATACCTATTGACTGCGGCTCCGGTCGCGGTCGTGTGGACGTCGGTGGTCGCGACCAAACATAGCCTATGTCCTTTCTCAAGGTCTAGTCTACCCCTATACCAAATTTCATCAAAATCGGTTCAGTGGTTTAGGCGTGAAAGCGTAACAGACAGACAGACAGAGTTACTTTCGCATTTATAATATTAAGTATGGATTATACATATAATTAATGCATATATAATTAGTAAGGTAAGGTATAAATAATAAGAATAACCTTCAAAATACTTCATCCAATATTAGAACAGACATATTCATGAGACGATCTCAATCTCCACAATGAAATAAGAGTGTAAGTGATTACACTAGAGACGTGATTAATTACACTAGACTATTACACAAGATAAGTGATTACACTGAATAAATATCAAGAGTACTAATTAACGTCTATATGGGTAAATAAATATTCTAAGATATTCTTTTTTGATTCTGCCGTAGTAGTATACTACGGCAGAATCTGGCTGGCGAGAGGGAAAAAAACGAGGCAAGTGGTACAATGAATGATTGATTAGATAAGCAGTTAGAAAAAGAAGTAGGAAAGGAAGAGAGGTGAAGTTAACAATGTTCACTATTTTAATGAGTTGTGTTATAAACTATGAGTCATTTACTCTTGCGCTTAAGCTAGTTGTATACACAAATATTAGTATGAGGGTGCACAACACTAAACCTAGTTCAATAAGATTACCAGATAAGGACAATGCGTTTTTGTTGCTAAGCACCAAACCTGAGAACGACTCGGCCGATTCCTATGCTTTATTTTTCATATTCTGTACTCCGTATTTATTTTGCCGTGTTTGTAATTCTCTAGGCATGGTTCGTATAAAAAAAAAAGAAAAGAACTTTGAAAGTCACAGAAAAATTATGCATGTATTCATAATTTATTTACTACTTATTAGAGATTTCAGGATATTTACCGTATTTTGTTATGTGTTTCATTTCTTTTGGAATCATGGCGCCTGCAACAGTGCTCGATATGGTAACAACAATTTCAAAAATTCAAACAATCTTGGTAAATATCCCGAAATTTTCAAGTATTTCTGGTATATTATATAAAATGCATGTTTTCCTATACATTTTAATTGTACATGGAATATACAAATACCTAATACATATAAGATAAACGTACCCATAAACTACCCTTTTTATAAATGTCCTAACTAAACAAAACACGTTTTAATCGTAACATAACTATAACGTGCACATTGTAAGGCTTTTCAATGGTGAGATTGATGACCGGACACTTCGTGCGAGTGACTAATTGCTTCATCAGATTACAGAGTCGCTTAATAAGCAATATATTACATCTTGACGTTAAATACACGGCTATAAGTACGGTTAATTGAGGGTGGGAGGGATTTAACGGATGTAACTATTGGATGGAATGTATTTTTATCTTTGATCAAATTGATCTGCCTGTTGTTATAAAAACTGTTTTGAACGGATTCTATCGTGATATATTTGGTGTAATCTTGGTATTGTTTAGGCTTTTTAAAAGTAAGCGTATTGCATAATATGTTGTAATGTTGACATTTCTGTTACACACAAAGTTGACATATATTTTGCATCAGACGTTCTTACGGGTTCGGGGATAAAAGATGAAACAATACCTATTTGCACGCAGGCATACTGCATACATAATATGTCGGCTCCATTCAGTTTGGAGTCACAAGCTTCCTCTATTGTAATTTACCCACTACTCAGAGGTAGATCAGCAATGCAGTTTCTATTTTATGAGGTCGACTCCAGCTAGCTTGCTCCAATGTATTCATGTGTAAATGTAGATATTCGTATCATCCATTTTGTTTTGTTATTTTATTATGCAGGTTAATAATTATATTTGTTCCATATGATTTTAATATATCATCGTAAATGTATTATAAGTCTATTTCAATGGAAAATTTTATAAACGTAAGTATGATGGATTGAAACGACGGTTCGCGAAATAATATCCCTAGTGATATGCATGAAGTATGATATATATGTGAACAGATTTTGATGCGTTCTTTTAAAAGTCTCGGCCAGACTTAAAATCTTACGTTTATTTGATCGCAATCGGTTAAATAAAACCGGACATATTATGAGCAAAAGTCGCGTTAACAGACGTCTGGCCACTGGCATAGGCTAGTACAATAGTATATCTATATCTATATGGAAATTCTAATGACAAATGTTTGAATCTATAAACGCGTTCGTATTCTGAATCGATACTCAAATAGGTTTTGTACAGGATTACACAATACGTGAGGTGTGCCCGCTTCTCGGGCATTTATACGATCAGTTGCATACCCAACAAACAAATAAACATACACCATAATACTGTCGAGACCGCGTTCAGCTTTTAGTATGTAACAAGTTTCTATGCAAACATTATTATTATCACGTTGTACTTATCTTTTCTAAGGTAGAAACACTGAAAAATAGCTATTAATAATCTCACGACAAACTGTCACATTGTTGTCTGCGACTCCACCCATATGGATATCTGTTTCCACACGCAAAAAAGTTACAAATGGTGTTTTTTTTATTAATTATACGACAATGTGTCGTTTTTAATGCATTTTTATCATTATTTTGAAAACCTCTGTTCTTGCAGAATCGGCAGCACGAGTTTGACTCCCCTAGTGTTGCAATCGTCTATTACACGGCCCACCTGATGGAAAGTGGTTACCGTGGCATATAATATGCCACGGTAACCACTTTTCATCAGGTGGGCCGTGTGCTTTTCTGCGACATAAGTGGTATAAAGAAAAAATGAAGTGCCAGAAAGTACAGATCGATAGAGAATTATTATTATTAGTTAACTAACAATTGAGCTGTATTATTAAATTCAATTTCGGTTGAAATGGCGTTTAATTTGGTTATGGTTCCGATCATCGATATATACCTTTTGTTAACGCAACTCAATACAACATCACCATACCGACTGCTAGGTACTTATTATATATCTCAAAGACATTCGGGACTAATTAATGCCTACGAGTATTATCGTTATAATGAATACATTATAGCCCTTACTAAACGGGCCTATAACGATAATATTAGTCGCGAATGTAATATTTATTAAATGTACCTTTAACCATTTACTCATGAGTTTAAATTCGAGAAGGCATACATAAATAATCTATGAGCTTCAGATGGCGTTCTGGGTACATTACACGAAATATGTTTACATAATCAAGAAAACAGTCTGTCGTCTCAAAACGTCGAATATACTTACATTAAATTAAATTCAATGCAAGGATCCGTTAAATTCTTATTCTTCAAACTATGTGACAACTACCATTTTTAGTCACCTCGGGGCTCCTGAAAAGTAGCTATAACGTCGGGCTAAATGTAAATAATACCAGATAAATCGTGATAGAATCTGTTAAAAAATGGATTTATTTCTATTGTTTGATTAAACTCACATAAGCTGAAGTCAAAAGGATGAGTACCAAAATATCTCTACTAATATTCTACCATGCATGCCCCACGTGTAGTCAAGAAAAAACACCTTTGAGAGGATATGGGGTGGTCTATAGTATTTTACACAAACACAGTTTTACAGGAACATAGGTACAAATGTGGGCATTTAGATACATAATATTTTCATTGTAACATTCGGTACATAAAACACTAGCAGTTGCACGCGGCTCCGCCCGCGTGGTTGTCGGTTATCTATCTCTGTACCAAATTTCATCGAAATCGGTTTCTTGGTTTGGGCGTGAAAGCGTAACAGACAGACAGACAGACAGAGTTACTTTCGCATTTATAATATTAGTACGGATACGGATTAGACGCCCTGGCTTCGTCCGTAGTATTCTTCGAAACCCTGTATCACCATGAGCCACATAGGCCCGCATTTGTATAACTTTCAAATAATGCAGTGTTTGGCGGATTTTTTGACATTATGGTTATTGTTCCGCTTCTTTGAGAAGTAGCGTGATGATATTGAGCGGGTTACTAGTTAGCCAATAACCTTTCTTGGTAAACATTAATTAAAATGAAATTAAATTAGAGCGTTCAAACAAACAAACAAACAAACTCTTCAGCTTGATAATATTATAAGTATAGATTACTGATAAAGAAGAACAAATTATAATACAGGCTTGTTATGGAAGTTTAGGTAAATCTTCCTTCATTATCATCATCTTACCGTTTTCTTTTCCATGAACTTTGTTGACAAACTTAAGAACAAAGTTGTTGCTAGTGAAATCCGAATTGAAAGAAATAAAAGTTCTTTTTCATATTTTTCTCCTACTTATATGAGACGAGACTTACTTATACCTTTTACTTATACGAGATACAGCTTTTGTATTTTCATTAGGTACCTACTTACTTAGATATTCTAGTACAGTATTGAATACTACTAAAAATAGTCCATCGTGTCTTCAATTTATATTTTCACTTCGATTCTACAAAGCCCAACTATCGTCAGCTAAATTCCAAGACAAAAGTCTCGATAAAGTTTTATACGACGACGTAGGTAGGTAAGCTTTAAAGTACACTTAAAGAAATATTGTATTTTTAGAACAAGATTGAGTTTAACCATAAATATGTTCCCTACCTACCCACAACAAAGTGGCAAAAACTTATTTCAACTAATATAGCCTACTAGCAGTTCTGTTGCACGTGGCTCCGCCCGCGTGGATGTCGGTTATCGCGACCAAACATAGGATAGGATAACAAAGGAGAATGCCAGTGTTTGTATGAAACCTGATCCCACCTTCCAATAGCTATGTGTGTTACATCGCTGGATTGGTATAACTCTGAACGGACTATGATTAGGAACTTGGCGCCATAGAAACTTTTATTCAGCTCAAAAATATGCTAATTGGAAGGTGGGCCCAGAATTTGCATCGTCCTTTCATCGAAATCGGTTCAGTGGATTAAGCGTGAAAGCGTAACAGACAGGCAGACAGAAAGACATTTAGTAGAGTTAGGTACTTCCGCATTTATAATATTAGTATGGTTTGCAGTCTACTTCTCGACATAGGCTAAAATAGGTTTAAATAGATATACTCGTAGGCACAAACATTTAAAAATGCTGTGAGTTGTATTGGTAACTCCAGTTTACCAAAACCAAACGTTATACATGTCTCTCAATCCAGTCGTGTTTGTAGACCGATATTTTTAGGTTAGCCTATATTTGTGTAACACATTATGTATATCCACTTTCAAATGTATAAAGTAGCATAGAATATAATATTATTCCATATTTACTTTATGAAATCTAAACTAACTAGGTAAAAAACAAAAAGAACACGCCATTAAATTTATTATTCGTGAAAATGTCCTCTCATTTAATTTTCTGCTACAACGTTCAAAGGTTTCTTTTACAGAGAGGTGGGTAATGTTGTTAGGTCTCGTATAATATGATGTGCTGTCTACCCAAAATCGACGTGTCACTTAAATATATGAATTTAGGTATTGAGCAAATACTTTTATCGCATAAAACTTTCTGAGCGTTATAACACCTTCGGGGGCCAATTTTCTCACGTTATTACCTACTAATAACTAACGAGCGAATCAGCAGTACTTTTAACAATAAGTTATCAGCATATTAGTGAAATACTTTAGAATTAGGTTCTACACATACACATCTCAAGCACTGCTTCAAGCTTAAAAGTGTTGATCGACAATATGCCCACGTCCATGTGATGCGATAACAGTTTCTCGTCAGTCAGGTGGGCCGTATACCTACGAGTATGTGGTGTGCAAAACAAAAACGCTTTGTTCCAAAACTGTCAATGAGTGATCGTCTGGTTGACACTCGAAATAAACCCTTTTTGGAGGGATTTTATAGACATACAAGGAGATTCACTGTCTCATAGTCTTGACATAGCCAAAGATTTTGATAGAGTTGGGTGCAGTGTACTTCTTTCCCAGCTTCCAGAATTTTCTATAAGTCAGAATGTAGGTACGGTCCCAGTAGTAATGCCACCCGGGTAAACACCGCTTTCAAACTAGTAACGGTGAAGTAGCCGCTTCCAGCGAGTACCGACGTAGTAGCCGGTAGAAGAGGCTACCCATCCCTCTCTCCATGATGGATCTCTCTTACTGCCGTAATTATGGCGTGCTTTGACATTATGGGCTAATATAGGTATTTAAACTTTCATGGTCATTCACATTATTATTAGAACTATCGGGATATTTACCATGTATTGTTTGGAGTTTCCGATATTTCGGCGCTGTTGCAAGCACCATGATCACGGAGGAACTGGAGCACTGGCGGTAAACGGTGAAAAAGTTTTTAGGAGAACATATATCGATCTACCCTCTTTCGAGTTCTTTTGTTACGCGTATGGACACTACCACTGGTTTCACTCTCACTACAAATATCGAATAATATCGAAAATCAAATATCGGAAACTCCAAACAATACAATATGGTAAATATCCCGATAGTTCTAATAATAATTATGGGCTAAGTTCAATATTCATCATCCCTCCTCCGCGACTACGATCGGAAAATAACTTGAAACTGCGCGGTCTGCTAAGTACTATCTATTAGACTGGTTGTACTTAACTGTGTTTTTTTTTGTGAAATGGATCTAATTTTAACTGAAGAAGCTACTTCCTGATTTCAACAAAAAATCCCGATACCTCTTCTAAATATAATTTTGGATTATTTACATAATCACCACAGGAAAGTTTTGTATGGAAAACCAATTTATGTTGATAATGTTTTCCTTTACTAGAAACAAGTTCATTGGCTTGGAGTTCTCTACTCTTTTGTTTATGACTTTGTTTATTGGCAACAGTTCATACTTCATAAGCAGTTGCCAACAAGTTTAAAAGTTTTTTCATTATGCCTCACCACCGGTATGAAACTTGAATTTATCTGAACCTGAAATTCTGGATTACTAACGTTTTGGCAAACATTCTACGTAAATCTTCTTATTCGTTCCATTTTATTACTAGAACTTAATAAACAGACATTGTAATATTACATTATGGTACAAGCGTGACATTGAGACCCGAGCCGTAAGGCAAGGGTCTTAAGAGAGCCGAGGACAGTAATCACCATACACGCGAGTGGCATACGACTATTTTCAACACACTTGCGAATAAAATAATACTAAAAATACTACATAACACAATCAAAACAAAATAGTGAAAATCTATTTGTTGTCATATGCGCGCGCATCTAACATTTTTTTTATTTGTTCCTTTCGGAACAGGCTAAGGTGCTATCACCATGCTGCCTTGTCATCTACTTACTTATTTGAATTATGATTTTTTTTTCTCTGTAAATACTCACAAAGAAAAAAAAATACATTTTAGTGAAAGTTTTGTTTATTAAACACGTACCTACTACAAGTTGAAATTATCTTTTAAAATACGAAGTTGCATGAAATGAGCAAGCAATAGGTATATAAGAAGTCTATAACTCACTTGTGAATAATAGCAATGAAAAGTCACAGTTTTATAATAGGTGTCATTCCGTGCTTAATTGCGGTGAAATAAAATCCTGTTTATAAGCAAGTGTGTTGAAAAATATTATTTTTCGATTGTATGTTAAACTTTCACTGTTTGAGATGTTGACAGTTTCATTAGAAAACTATTGTTCCTATTAGGGTGAAAATATAAACACAATATTACAATTTGTAACTATTCACCTAGCTCAGCAAGATTGTTAATATTTATAAAGTTTGTACGTGAGGTGGAAAACATCATAATAAAATCTAAACGGCAGGTGCATATTAGATATTATACTACTTATTCAGACCCACGCCTAAGTTGCTCTGTATGTTATCAAAAGGCCATTTTTTCGACGCATGGTCTTTAATAAAACCGGCAACGGATGCGTAAAATAACGTGCTATATTTTTTCAGTAGCGTTGCGACGCCATCTTATATTCATGATTTACTCGTACTAAGCGGTTCAGGGAAAAATATATAAATTGTTGATTATAAGAATCTTCGCTTTCATATAATAATGATATATTATGTGCTCTGTGTGTATTGTAGCATGAAAGTTTTTTAGTATCAGTGCAGACAAGCACTCAGTTCACTGGAAAGTGGTTCTTTCTGGGCCTTCTGGACGTGTGCAACATCAGGGGCGTCACTGGTCTTCTATCCATGGGGTGTCTGGCTGTAAGAGGGAATATCGCGCACATTAAAATAAAAAAGGGGCGTCACACTCGTGCTGTCGACCCTGTAAGTACCTGAACCCTCCCAATGCAAGTATGTGAGTAATTAGAGATTTGACTATTATATTACAATCAGTAGAACTTGATAACGTAGTTGCATATAATAATAACAAGCTGTTAACCCGGCTCCTCCCGCGAGGAATTCCGATGCCGTTCCCGAACCCATGGGAACCTATTCCAGGGATATGTTATTCTAGGCTATTACCTATTCCTGTACCAAATTTCAACCAGATTCGTTCTGCCGTTCGAGCGTGAGTAAGTAACAAATATCCAAATATCTTTACAAACGTTCACATTTTTGTAACCTACTCGGTTTCCACTTAGCCACGAACCCCTATGGTCTATTGTGCATATACATCATCGTAGTATCTGTTTCAAAGACCGTAAAGGCCACAAGCACTCTAGATAAGCTAAATTACTTATTGACAGAAATAGGTTCACCTATTGAGTACAGTTAAGCTCTACTCAATAGGCTACCAACGTGAACCTAGCCTGCAATTTGTTAATTGGAAGTCCACGTTATAGCCGTTACATTCAGTATTATGTGCCACTGAATCTGCTGCCACTGTTACTTTCAATTTGTGGTTATCGATTTCCGTCTTCCGTCAGTCACGGGGCTTATACTTAACCCTATTTCAGCGCATTGGTGTGTAAGACCGACGACATAACCTTTTATTACCTCTCTGTTCCTTTTCTACCGCCTCTTGCGCATCACTGCTTCGCAAAAGAAGGTGGCTGTGGAGAGGGCTTAAGCAGTGGACCCTAGTTTATCTATCTTTATACGTTAACAATAGTTTCATTTCAACAGTTCAGTGATATGCGCCTAAACTTCCGACAGTAACATGTAGGTATAGGAACACTAAAATCATTATTTTTAAACGAGAGCCCTCAAAGCAGAAACTCACTATGAAATGAAGAAGGCGGGCTTTTATTTTATACCTACATAGGTAAGGTCCTAATATTATGCCATCCATCTTAAAGTTATTGTATTCCCAAACAATAGCACAAAAAGGTTTTGATATCATGACAATACCGTTTCTGCGATTTTATTGCAATTTATATATTTTACTAACTCTCATATTAAATTGGTTCGGTATAACACAAAATGATATATTCTTGCTTCTATTGTTATTGTTTTTTATTGTTCCCAAGCGTTTTAGACCAATTTCAAATGGGAGTAACTCGACGATGTTACAACAAAGAACATCTATAATATAAAAATGAATCCATAAATGTTTTGCTAAGATTTCGCTAATTATTTTTTTAGAATATTCCTCGAAGTACGAGGATGGTTCTTACGGAGAGAAAAATTTACAAAAATATAACGAATAGGCTGTTAGGAGTGTTAGGCGGTACGAAGTGCGCAGGGTCAGCTAGTTAGTTATAAAAATAATTATTTCTTTTGGCTGTCAACCAGCGGCGGTAAGGGGTCCCTATAACCAGATTCCTGCCGACTTGCTCTGCAAAGGAAAGCCGTGGTAGAGCTGATTCTGAAATACAGTGTTTAAATCAGAACGCCCAAAACTTCATACAAAATGGCTATGGTCATTCTATAAGAGGTACATTTATTTTCTACCGGCTTCCCTTTTGATAATTATCACCCTTCGCCACCACTGCTGTCAACGAAGGATTAATTTAATTGTAATCGAACATTTTGATGATTGCGTCGCACTGAGCTGCCTTAAGTCACAGAATAGATTATAGTATTGCTTATGTGGACACCAATATCGTGATTAAATTTATTTACAGTGACTGATTGATACTCAACGGTCACAACCGTATGTATCAACTAATTAAAATGATATATTCATGTAGACACATGACAGATGAGGTTCATATTGAAGATATTAAGCCAATCCTCAATTGTTGGACTAATTAGTTGGAAATACTGTACGTTCCCATAGTGATACAATTAATTAATTTGCGAGTTTGCGGTACCTTTGTTACTCATAGTTTCCCAGTAATAGGTTCGGTTATAAAGGTGTCAGACAATAACATTATTGATAGAAACTTAATAAGTCTTAACAAATGTTTCATATTTTCTTGATTCCTGCGGCTAAAATCTTTTTTTTAATATCTAACCCGATATTTGATAATTCATTATAACAATATTGAATTTAATATAACATTAATCTATAATTTCACTTATGAGAAAATAACTGTATAATTTATCTGGCTATTTAATTACTATACACCCTTAATTAGCCCCGTTTTATGGTACGAACTAGTAATAGGAAAGAACATTGGCAACAGATGAAATGAAAACGCTGAGGTTAACGTAGAGATTAAGGAGATACAATAAAATATGAAATGAGTACGTATGTGAAAGCGTTTGATTATTCGACATACCCGATAAACTGCAGAGGCTTGGAATGAAATAGTTGGGAAAATGGTGTAGCTAGTTATATATCGTATCTGATTTCAAATAATTAACATTTTATTAGATAGGTATAGTATTCTTCTATCTATTTGATAATGTTATAGGAAATGTTATACAAAACATAAAACATTACTATTGTATGGAAATTCACTGTTACAATAACAACGTTCATAATTTGTATTATGTATCAACCATCCGAATATCCCTATTATGTCAACTTGAATAATTCATACCGACGTAATTATGTTACACAGGGTGTATTTTTGAAACGGGTTTGTAAGGGCAGGTACCTCGACCGTTATAGTTACCTCAAAACGCTCTTCTAGGAGACTATCGCTAACCATATGGACTTTAAGGATTATACGAAAATAACCTAATCGGTCGAGCTATTCCCGAGTAATGTGCTTAGCAACATCTATTTTTATGTGTAATATTAAATTTTATTCTTAAGCATTAATAAGTGATAAAGAAACATCAAAACACGTGTCCAGCTAATGATAATTGTTTATTTATACTACTCTGCTCTTGTCTCAAGAGCACGTTTCAAAACGGAAAGGTTTATTAATGTATATACATATCTATATTATGTAATGTATCCATAACATGCCCCCGATTAACTAAAAAAATACTCATTATGAAGTTACCCTTTTTTTGTGCCTAACCCTCCGGGGATAAACGCGTGATTATATGTATGGATGTAATCCTGCGTTTTGCGCATTCAGTCAATTCTAGCTACCTTTTTCAGGTCGTCCGTCAATCTTGCATCGTCCCACCATTCTTTTGCCGATTCGTGACCACCCCTCTAGTTAGACTCGTGACATTTATATATCAGTATAATATTATGAATGATGTGATGAGTCTCAGTGTATGAGTTATGATAAGATGCTTTGGTTTGAAGTATTTTTATTGTTGCTGAAATATTTTGATTGAATATCCCTACTAATAATATTATAAATGCGAAAGTAACTCTGTCTGTCTGTCTGTCTGTCTGTTTGTCTGTCGGGGTTTCACGCCTAAACCACTGAACCGATTTTGATGAAATTTGGTATAGAGGTAGTTTAGACCTTGAGCAAGCACATAGGCTATGTTTGGTCGCGATAATCGACATCCACGCGGGCGAAGCCGCGGGCAACAGCTAGTTAACTATGATTTAAACAAACAGTAGGTACACAAACGTGCTTGCAATACTAATAAGACAATGTTGCTGTCTCGGAATATTAGTAGCAGATATAAATGGCCAACCAGTATCATTCATCTTAATAATGACTGTCATTGAGCGCACCTCTGCTCAATATTAAATTTTAGTAAGGCATAAGATTATAAACATTGTTATTATTAAATTGTGACTGTTTAGATATTGTTCTGAGGAGCAATTTCAACGGATCCTACCCTCTCCCTTCCTGTCCAGAAAAACTCGTGCAGGCCTGCGGTGCCACCCACATACGGTAGAATCCATTCCGTCTTGCACCAAACGGTTTGAGGCCTCTTTTCTCTGCCGCACGATGAAGAGATGGAATGCTCTGTCCGCACACGTGTTTCCCTCTTCCTATAGTCCCGGGTCCTTCAAGCGTGGCGTGAAAAAGCATCTATCAAGGCCGTCAGGTTAGGGATCACCATTTTAAGGTCAATAGTATCAGAAATGGTGGTCCGTATCTTCTGGACTGCACCTCAGCTTTTTACCATCTAGCGGGGTGCAGTTAATTGACGCACCAAATATCAATACATAATTAGTATGTGATTCTCGCCGCGGTGGGTATGTTAATATCGTGTATCGGCATTGATATTTTGTATATCAATGTGTATCGATCACTTTTGGTCGTATCGTATCGACGCGCGACGTTTGCAATCGAACATACGACGTCTTCAAAGACTAATCAAGACCTTTCTAATAAAAAACGTATCAAAATGCAATATTTTTCGTTTGCCAAAAACATAATGGTAATCAACTCCGCTTACCATATACGAAATAATAATTTGTAAAACAGGACAGCCAAATCAGCAGTTATACTGGTAAAGCGGACCCCAGACTCTGAGATGTAAGCTTCGGATGCGACTGAGATTAACACTAGGATGAAGACGAAGAAGAATTTGTTAAACAGTAAAATGTATGTAGTTTTTAAGTAAGTAGAATTTGATGAAAATGATTGTACCTATGCCTCTAAAATTGTTTGTTAAAGATTTAATATTCACACTGCATGACTTTATTTATACTCATAGTCCTAAAATTAAACCAAAGTTAAACACAACAACACCAGTTTGGTGTCGAGCTTTCTTAGAATTATTATTAGGAACTTATAATAAAATTGTAACTTTCTGCATCAGGATGAGTTGCCCAATTTACGGAGGGTTATGAAAAATGGAACAGGCCTAATACCTACATACCAGGGGAAATATTATTTGGCATTATTTTTCTTAGGAACTATTTTGGAATTAAATCATTGAGATATCAAGATTATTATATAACGAGCAACCGGCACATTGAGAATAGCGTAAAGCGGTCTACACACCAAACCCGCCGGCCCGCCGGCATTGCCCGCTGGTTGGTTTTTGCGGTATGATTATCGCAAAACAAGGCCGGCGGCCTGACCCGCCGGGTTTGGTGTGTAGAGGCCTTAACAATAGATACTAAAGTAATCGCTATGTAAAAAGCCCGTTTGGACATTTCAAGTCCATGAAGTTCTCAATTTTGAGAACGTAAAACAATGATATTTTTCAAACGTAGAATGACATTTTTCATTGATGGGTACCGCCCACTCCGCTCAGTGCTGTCCATAACGAGTTTTTTATACTCTCCACAGACTATTAATAAATTGGTTATGGTAAAAATAAATCGATTAAGATATTTTTTTTAATTTTATCATAAAAATGTCTAAGACAAAGTTAAAGATCGTACACTTATCTGTAAAAATCCGGTCAAGTGCAAAACGTGTGTTAATGCGCAAACACGACTCGTGTTTGCGCATTAAAGATTCCTCACGAAACTGAATTGTGGTGCGAACTAATGCTACATGACCGGCAATATGCTACATGACCGGCAATATGCTACAGTACTGGCAATATGCTACATGGCCGGCAATATACTACAAGACCGGCAATACTTTGATTGCATTGAATTAGAAGTTTGATTTTAGGGTACTCCTCGTTGAGCGAGAATCCTGAAATGTGAGACGAAGCAAGGTCATAGAGCACAAATAAAAGGAAGCGTTTGAAAATCCGTGATATATATATATATATATATATATATATATATATTCTTCACGGAAGCGACTGCCATCTAATCATCTCATGTCCACCGGTTTTTTTATTCCTAGGCTTCAAATATCATCTTAAGTCACCCCGGGACCAGGGCTGCTAGAAAGTAGCCGACGTAGGGTTAAAAGTAAATAGTGACAGATAAATCGCGATAGAAGCCGTTAAAAAGTGGTTTCATTTCAATAAGTGATATAAGCGTAAACTTCAGACAGTAGGTATCAAGAAAATGATTTACTAAAGATTCATTTTCATGCGATTTCTATTGGTTATTATTGAGTGAATATTATTGTAATAAAAATGTTAAATGAAAGAAAATTGACTTTTCGCAGTATTGTATTGTTTAAAAATACCTACAATATCAAAGTTTAGATTAAATTTTCTAATTAGAACTTTAATCCAATGAACTTTACACTACAATACAATACATATTCTAATCGATCAAATACGCATACAAACTTGAATCGATTTATCTTGAGTATCGTGTACCGAATGGTGTGGTTACATCCCTAGTTACGTCCAAAAGACAAATGTCATAGTGGGCATCTTACGTTGAGACTACTTTAAATCGCAATTAAGATCGTGTAATTATAAATATGAATATCCAAATTATATACAGTCACTAAACAATGACTCAGAATACTACTGTTCTGAGGCGATATTAATATCTTTTATTGCTCGTGTATCGACATTTTGTTTTCCTGTAAGTAAAATAAATAATTAACGTAGGTATTAAATGACTCTACATGAGTAAAAAGCTAGTATTATTTTTGCCATTTCATTTGATAGGAATTCAAACGCATTTATTATAATTTGAAATATTATATGACATTCATCATTATTAGAAATTTCTTTTAATAAAGTGATTTTATATAAACGCCCAATCCATGTACCGATATTATCAGATATTCTTATCCCTCTAATACCTTCTAAATCATAATATTATACATAATTCTAAGCTCGTGGTTACGTTATTTGAAGCTCTTACGTATTCAAACGACGTACACCTCTACATGCTACTGGGCTACAATCTGAATATTGAAATTCAGGTCACTATTAGAAATTTGTAGCTTAGATTAGAACTTCATAATAATTAAAATAAGTACCTTAGCACTTTCTTTAGTTAGATATTTATTCCAATAATGTATACGTGAAAAAGCTGTTTGCCATAATTTCCTCCTTGCGTAGAAAACTTCAGTCATTTTGCTAGCTTGTAACTTTCGCAATAAATGATATTATTGTATAACATGCTAACAGACATTGATAGGTATAGGTATGTACCTACCTGTGAAATGCTTGACATTTCGATCAGGTTACACCGCGTGGTCACAGGCTGACACAGCACAGGCTGTGACACAGGTCTACGGCCAGTGTAAGTAATTAAGTCATTTTATTGGGTTACAATCATCTTCTTAGAAAATATCGTTCATCATGCTAGCATAAAATGAGATGAATATGACAAGAAACTGATTAATAATAAACATTCACTATTTGTAAATGTGCGGCATGGACAAACGACTACAATATGGCGTTCTTCAAGAATAGCATTAAAAGGTACTTTCAGTTGCACTCGTATATATGTATAGATCACGGTAACCATTTCCCACAGGTCGGCCATGTGATTGTCCGTTGTCTGCTAGCGAAGATGTATAAAAAATATCACATAATATATTTATAGTAGAATACAGAATACATCTTAATGTGTTTTTACATTGTCATTAGGGAGTACCTACATGTAGCATTGAGGGCCGCCTTCATAAGCCTCTTACTCACTAAAAGGAAAAAAAAAGATTTCCATTTCACGCTCGTACGGATACTCATAAAACTCATTGCAATTTCGTTGGGACATTCATGAGAATCTAGTCACGTTGCTATTCTATTACAAGTTTAAAGTGAAGTTGCTCCCTGAACTATTAACTAACGAACACTAAACCCAGTAAAACGAACTGTGTAGGCATTGCAAAAACAGCAATATAGGTATTTCTACTTCAGTATTTTCAGATAGAATTATTAAATTAAGTGCTTATTACCATGGATATTTTACAATGGGTATTTATTTGTTTTTACAATTAACTATTATATTTTATTAAATTAATAAATAAAAATATTTACAAGATCAAAAAAAAAGAAAGGGAAAGGAAAAAGGGGTCAGGTGTCGAAGAATTCCTCCCCATCGATGTCGACTGGTAACGTACCCAAAAGGCTGGCAGCATTACCCCGTTGGATGGCAATGCCAATCCTTTGGGCAAAATACAGGCCAGCCCTTTGGTCACGCGAAGCATCGACCAGTCGCTTTGCAATTTCCGTGTAAAGCGACCGTGCGCTCGGACCCCATGAACCCAACGTTTCGACCCCAAACGGCTCAAATATATAATTGTTGGTTATATTATCATACTTGCGCCGTTTGAGGGTCTCCGCAGATGCCGCAGCAGCACAGGCGCAGCCCGTCGTACTTGGAAGATGGTGTAACGAGACAGAACGTCACATGTCTTTATAAGTAATAAATCGATTTCTAAGAGATGGCGCTGTTATCAATAATAAAATTAATATTTAGAATTAAAATAACGAGGGTTTGTTGCAATACGATTCATGAAATAATCTGTTTTAGAGGAAAAGCTAATAAATGAAATTAGATTGTTGATAAATGTAATGAAAGATAGGGTTTTTCATATTGCATCATCATATTGACTAGTCTAAGTAATAATACGGGTTTCTGGTAGATGGCGCTGTTCTTATCAGATTATGATAATTTTAAATCGATATAATTATACTATTTGAAGAGATATTCTAATAATAAGGAATTCTAATTTAATTAAATGTTTTAAATTGGTTATAGTAAATAGGTTGTACAAAAGGGTTTTTATTATTAAATAATATTATTAAAAAAAAAGAGAAGGAAAGAAATACTTGGTATATTTTGTTAGGTTGGGGATATTGAGAGATGTTTAGATAGTTTCCGGTTTGGAAGTTATTTATAATGGTAAATAAATAGAATGAATTACAAAAAAAGGTGAATTGAAGTAAAGAGAAGGAAAGTTAATTCAGTTAGGCATTTTAAATTGTATAAAGTGAATATTTCTCACAGGGAGTTAATATTAATAATTAAAAAAAATATATTTATTAAGTTGCGAGCATTGGGAAGCAGTACTGGATTGGTCTAGAAATATTGCGGGGTTTGTAGGAATTAAAAAGAGGATTTAGAAGACGCTGATTGGTGCAAAGGAGACTCCCGCCGAATTAGACCGCGAAAATAGTGAGAAAGTTGGGATTTGGCGCGATCCTCGTTCATTCTCTTTTGAGACAGCAAGCGTGGGTAACTGGTGGGCGGGATACCAAGCAAGATTTTAGAAAATTTGTGGTAAACTAGTGAAACTTTGCTTTGTGAATTGATTGAAATGATTTTTATATTGAAATTCGTGTTAATTCATTATAATTGATAAAATCGCGTTGCATTTGTGTAAAATCATGATTCTTTAGTGAAATTTTAGCTCGAACAATGGTTGAAATGTCGCGTTAACAGCATTTTGTTGGAATGGTAGCAAGACTTCTTTACTGGCAACGCTGATTATCTTGATATGAAGCGTAGTTCGTTCGAGTGAGTCTGCTCAACGGCCATTCCTATCGCGAAATGTTGTTTTAGGAGTTCGAATGGGGATAGTAGGTATAAAAGGTTAGGCTAGGGCTAGGAGGTTGAGGCCATAGGAATAGCTAGGGAATCCCAATAGGTAAGTCTGTCGATGTGACAGCCACGAGTGGAGACCTGACGGTGTTAACTAAGCTCGTGACCACTTCTAGCTAGTTTGCTGATAATCCAAAATGGCGGGACAGCTTTCGACTTTACCTGAGTTTCAGGGTCGAAAAAGCCATCTGAGTGTTGATACCCAATAGTTTGACCTAGTCACATTTATTGAAGTCAACAGCTCAGTCTTATATAATTATATATTTATTTATGCACACAATACATATGTAGGGTCGTCATGAGGCAACATCCCAGACTACGGTCGTTGTTCTTGTGACAAAACACGGGTCTTAGGTACGCCAAAATCAGGCTTGACTCACCTGTAATTTTTATTAAAATAGTTAGGGACATAACACACCACACAATTAGTCTAAATGGGTATAATTTGTACAAACACAGGGAATAGACTTATAGGTAGGTGTAGGTACACTTGATAAACCGGGATTAGGAATAAACTAACTTTTAAGCGTAATTACGTCTGTTATGGAATCTAATAACCGTCATGGTTTGTTGTAGGAAGGGGCTATAATTATTATGTAAAGTTCAGTGTTAGACCAATATGATACGGTGATATAAGAAGTTACGAGTGTGTGTGGCTTTGTGTTTGAATCTGACTTTAACTCAATGATACAGTCATGAATTCCCTCAAGGTCAGTTCGAATTATTGATAAAGTAATATTTCAGAATTTTAACTGTTATACTCTTTAATTCAATACAGAAACTATTCAAACAACCGAGCTAATAGTTGATACAAGTATTATTAATTTCAAACTCCTTGACAAAAGATGAATTGTCTGTTTAAAGGCATTATAGAAAAGTATTATTATTGTTATTCTAAATCAAGAGACTACCATAATTTGTAGTGTAATTTAAAGTGTCAAATTGGTCATTTGAATAAAAACAAGACTAAAAGTCAAATAAAGTATCTTATAGTATTACAATATTAGTATTCAATCATATACTAGACTATTTGTTTAGCCAAACGGGTATAGTAATATTATGAACAAAAGATAAACATAGTACCTACCTATTAAAGGAAAGTGTAACGATATGGGGTTGGTGATTGATAACCGATTGTAGATTGAGTCATTCATGTTCTTGTGTAGTTTTGCAGTTAGTTATATTTTATATGCAAATAGCCAGAGAAAACCGTTAAGGTTTAGTTTATCATGACGGAACTTATGTCTATTCTACTGTGACTAAAATAGTTCTCAATTGCAACAATTGACTTAGTATTTGCTCATTTAATCGAGTATGGTCTGGAGAATGAGAATCTTATCACAATAGATGATATTTTCCAACTATGGAATAGATTCAAAACTCCTAGACTTGGGCAATAGACCCGTACACATATATAGTCTAATAATGACTTGTGGCAATCTTGGTGATGTGAGTAACTAATAAGTTTACAACTCAACTTTACCTACCTAAAACTTTGGATTGGTTTTGGTGAAATGGACATTAGTTCTAAGATGAAATCTATTGTAAATTTCTTAAGTATCTACTGCAAATATGCACTCTAACATGAAAGGGAATATAAAGGATACTTATTATTCTCTCAGTTTATTGTATACCTACTTTAATTAGGTTCTACATTAAAAGATTGTTATATACATCTCTATGATATTTTTACACCTCTAGAAGGGGAATATATAAAAGAGAATACTCTTATAATTTTACCTTAAGCCTTTAATTAGGTAAAGGGAATGATATATTGTAATTCCACGCCATTCGAATTGGTGTTTGTCTGTTATGGGTGCCAGATGTCTTGGCCAGGCGGAGTGAGTAAAGCTACCTATTCCATACCTATAATAGACATAGGAACAGCTATTCCTCAGTTGGTGTGAGCTGTACTGTCTTGGGCGTGTGTTCATGGGGCCCTAGACCGAAAAACAAATACATCAAGTTGAGTACAATCATTGGTAATATATCAATAACTCATATAAGGTATTTGATCCAATGAGATTAATAATTATGAATAAATCACATAAGTACAGGATTCAATTAGTCTATGTATTGAACTGAATAAACAAATAACATGTTGAAATCATTAGTTGTATAATAACTGAACTATAATTAATTTCAGTAAGAGATTAGGTAGGTATTACTATAATAGAAGTTTAATAAGTTAGATAATATCAGAATTATTTAGATGGGTAGTCATTATAACTATCATAATTAGTTTCAGTAGTAAATTAAGTAGGTATCCAATTTAACAAATATAAATAGGTCAGGTAATATATTTATAGAAAGTGAGGGTTTCCTTATCTTAGTTAGAGAGTTAGCTATTCATGTTTACAAACTAAGTAGTATAATAATTTAAGTAGGCGTTTATTTTAATGAAGAATTAGCACATACTCCCCTTTATAGAGCATAGGGTAACTACGTATCATGATAAGAGTCCTTTCCCACTATGACGTTCATTGGCCAAATTAATATTAAGTCGTAATAGAATTTATATGTATCATGATAGAGTTATTTGATAAGTAAGTAGGTATTGTATTGATAGATTTGACATCAAATGTTAGTTAGGAAGTTGAATAGGAATTGTGAGCTTCACATGGGTGTGGGATAAGAGCATGGTAAGAGTGGAAAGTAGAGGGTAAGGTAGAAGAAAACGGTCAGGAGTTAAAGAGGGGTACAGGTAGGATAGGCTAGGAGGTTACAATTTGGTGGCGCCGTGACCAGGATCAGAATAGAATTAGGATAGGATAGTATAGGATGTCTTGGTGCTATGTTATAGTAGTGATGATGATGATTATTATGTTAGAACAGTCATAAATAAATTATTGAAGTTTATAAGGGGGTAATTATTTATTATAAAAAAAAAAGGGTATGGGTGGAAACTAATGTTAATAATGAGGTATTTATAATGAGGAGGTACGGTATGTCTATACCGTACAATTTGTTGCCGTATAAATAAAAAGGTAAAAGGGAATAGTTGTGCTAAAATAATAAAACATAGTGAATAGCTAGAAATTATATTTTGATAATAATTGAGGATTGAAACTTTAAATATATTAATCTTAATTTTAAAGGTAAATGATTAGGGTCGATTAATTAGTTATATTAATAATAATAAATAATGAGGAACGATAGATAAGATAAATTAATATTATTGTGATAGTAATTGTTGAATGACAATAACAGTTTAGCAAAATGGGGGTCGTTAGTTAGACATAGTTGTTATTAGTAAATAATGGGGGTCGTTAATTGTTTTACATATATTTGTTGTAAATAAATAATGGGGGTTGTTAATCTAAATAAATGAAGGAATCCAGTAAAAATAAATGATGGTTATAGGTTGATGAAAATTCCACTTATCCAAAATTTGAGTATTTGGATTAGGAAGGTTATTAAACTTAATATAGTGATGTTTAACATAGAATGTTATGTATGATAGGATGGAGAATTTTAAAACAATAATTGTAGGGCCTGAAAAAAAAAACAAAAAGGAAATTTAGTGAAATACAAGATAGGAAACGGTGGGAATTGGTATTATTTGTTTAATATCAATTCTCATCGATTTAATCGAGTTGAATTAACTTGTGTGAAAATTGATTTATAGTAAAATTTGTGAAAAAAAAAAATTAATTAATTTTATAATTTGTGGAAATAACAGTTTGTGCATTTTATTTTGAAAAGATTTTGTTTTTGAGTGAGGAAGATGGTTAGGCCTAATAGACGAAGGAAGGTGCCAGTTCGCTTTATAGAAAAAAGTGCGGTAAATACAGGAACGGATGGTTCAGAGGAGGTGGAAATGAGTGAAGTGGAGCCTCCAGTTTCCACTTCTCATCACTCAAGAATGAGTCGTAGTCCGATTAGAAAATGCATAGGAAGGAGCAGGAGAGTAAATTCCACTTTGACGACTGTTATATTTAAAAGGTTGAATCGTGCTATAGAAGGGTTGTCTTCTCGATTAGAAATATTAAGAAAGGAAGTGAACGAAACTAAAACAAAGCAGAAAGATAGAGAAGAATGTGGTTTAAATACTGAAGCATCTTTGGGAAGAAATAATATTATACTTGAGGAACAGGAAATTCCGGACATATCTCAAACTTCAAACAGTGAAAATCTGGAACCGAAGAAGGGGAACGCTTCCAATATTAGGGGGAATGCAGACCAAGATTTGTTTAGAAGTGTGAACTATCATATAAGAAATGTTACTATAGAGAAACCAAAATTTGGAGGTAAAGAACATATTCATCCGGTAACTTTCTTGGAAGACTTGGAAATTTATTTAAGGAAAATTGGTCATAATGAGAATCAATTGGAAATTCTACAGGAATGTTTAGAAGGTGAATCCAGGGAATGGGCGAGAGTTTTCAATGTACGGTGGAATACCTTAGAGGATTTTAAATTAGATTTTTTGAATACCTATTGGGGTGAAAGTAAGCAAAACGAATTGAGACGAAGTATAGTAAATGGTGTTTGGGATCGTGAAAACTTTCCATCAATGTTGGGTTATTTCCTAAATTTAACAGGGAGGGCACAAATGCTTACATACAGAATGTCTGAGAAGCAATTAATAGGGGATATAATTAGGCAATTCCCAAAATACGTCCAACAAGGTTGGTATACCTCCAAAATAGATACAGTAATAGAAGCGGCAGAATATTTAAGAGGAATGGATGATATTGCCAACCAATACAATGGGGTAAATCAATTTGTGTCAACTAAAGGAAAAGAAACAGATAAGAAGTTTAAAGATTATCAGCAAGGATACAAAAAATGGCCAAAACCTTCAGCAAACCAAAAACCAAAAGAAGCTACAGCGGCGTTAGCTTCGGCAGAGAACGCTACATTAATAGAAGAAACAGTAGGGTTAAACTAGAGGGGATTGGAACTTCGGCTCTCGGTCCAGTCTCAATTTCAGGGAGCAAGGCATTAGAAATAATGTATAAAATGGGTTGGAAAGTAGGTTCATCATTGGGAATAAATGGAAACGGTATTAGAACACCTATAACTACTATATTAACAAATAGAAGTCGTACAGAAGGATTAGGTTATAAAACGTTAGAACCAAAACAGTTAAATATCGAGTTACAGCTAGTAAATTTGTTTAAATGGGTAAATAATATAAAACAAGGGGATTCGTTAGATTCAATAAATGCAGGAGTGGTGTTTGAGGAGGAGACGGATAGGGAAATAAATTTAAATTTTACATCAGAAGTTATGGTTCGAATATTTGAGCGTGAAGTAATAGCGTTAATAGATACGGGATGCGACATTACTAGTATATCTGAGGAGTTTTTAAATGAATTGAAAGCTGACGAAAATCATGATATCCCTTGGTTGCCGATTAAACCGTTCAATATTAAAACAGCTGTAGGTCATAAAAGTGGGGAGATTAGGAAAGTGGTTTTACTACCTTTAATGTTAGGAGAGTTTGTACAGCAAACTGGGTTTATAGTAGTACCAGGATTAATAAATCCAATAATATTAGGGTTTGATTGGTTGAGGAAGAATGAAGTGATACTTAATACAGGTCCAGTAGAAAGGGGTTTAATTCTGAAACAAGCGGAACAAAGATCTGTGATACCATTTTTAGAGGGGGGTAATGGTAAAAGTTTTAAAGAAGTGCAAGGGTTAATAGCTAGACAGGATAGACAGAGTGAGATAAATTGGTCGGAATTTGAGATTGATCTCAAATTAGAATTAGGTCAAAGAAAAGAATTATTAAATTTATTACAAAAATTTGGGAGTTTGTTTATTTCTCAATTAGGGAGGGCAAACTGTTATCAACATAAAATAGTCATGAGTTCAGAAGTACCAATTATTAGGAAAAGTTATCCTGTTCCATATGCTTATAGGACGAGAATTGAAGCTAAATTAAATGAAATGGAGGAATTGGGTATTATTAGTAGATCAGCAACTCCATATTGTAGCCCACTAACATTTACAATTAAAAAAGATGATTCTATTAGAGTGTTGCTAGATGCTAGAGAAATTAACAAATATATGGTTGCTGAAACAGAGAAACCACCTTTACAATTAGACGTGATAAATTCGTTTCATGGAGCAAATTTTATAAGCATAATAGATTTAAATAATGCATATTTTCAAATACCTATTACACAAGATAGTAAGAAGTATACTGGTTTCACTTTTAATGGGAAGTCTTATGTTTATAATGTTTACCTCAAGGGTTAAAAACATCGGTTGGAAGTTTTAGTAGAGCGATGGATATAATATTGGGACATGAAGTTAGAGAGTATTGTGTGAATTATTTGGATGATTTAGCGATAATAACTGTGGGAACGTTTGAACAACATTTGGAACACTTAAATGTAGTACTTGGAAAATTATGGAAAGCAGGGTTAACTTGTAATTTAAAAAAATGTGAATTTTGTTGTAAGGAGGTTAAAATGTTAGGTTATATAATTTCTACGGAAGGGTTACGAACTGATCCAGATAAGGTTAAAGCAATTCAAGAATTTCCAGTGCCAAAAAAATTAAAACAAGTAAGAGCATTTTTGGGGTTATGTAATTTTTATAGGAAGTTTATTCCAAATTATAACAGACAGGCTCAACCACTGTATAATCTATTAAAGAAGGATAAAATTTGGAAATGGGGTCATTTGGAACAACTAACCTTTGAACAAATTAAATCATTGTTTTTAAAAACCATTCGGTTACATCATCCAGATTTTTCCAAGCCATATTATTTACAAACGGATTGTTCACAAATAGGATTAGCAGGGGTTTTATATCAATTAGATAATGATGGAATGCAAAAAATATTGGGGTTTTATAGTAAAGCTTTAAGGGGGGCACAATTAAATTGGACAGTAACAGAACAAGAGTTTTATTCAGTAATTTGTTGTTTAGAGAAATTTGAAACTTATTTGAGGGGGGCAAAGGTAATAATTAGAACGGATCATAAGGCTTTGTTGTTTGTTAAAACTTGGAAGTTGTACAATGCAAAAATAACTCGTTGGATAAATTATTTAGAGAATTTCCAATATGAAATTCAACATATTAAAGGGAAAGATAATATAGTGGCAGATGTTTTATCACGTTATCCACCGAATGAAGGAGTATTACAGGAGGAAAGAAACAGAATGCCGAGTATTTTATATATGGGGTCTAGTCAAAATAAGGATTTGTTAAAAAAGTTAAGTCGGATAGCGGAATATCAGATGAGAGATGAGGAAATAAATAAATTAATTAAACAAATTAAAGTTTCAAATGAGACAGGAAAGTCATTAAAGGGGTTAAGTAGTAGATGTAAATTAATAGACGGAGTTTTGGTTGTTTCTAAAGAAGGGGGAAAAGAAAATTCTATATTTTTACCAGGAGAACTTAGAGAAGAGGTAATTAAACAAGTACATTTAGAGATGGGACATCAGGGTAGTTATAAAATGCTAAAATATTTAAAACAACGTTTTTATTGGAAAGGTTTGACTAGAAATGTAAAACAGTTGGTTAGGATTTGTGAAATTTGTCAATTAACAAAACACTCTAACTCTAATAAGGTGGGGCCTTGCTGTCCTATTGTTACTAAAGATATAGGAGATTTAGTTATGGTGGATATCTATGGTCCATTGCCAACTGGAAAGTTTGGAATGAACTATATGTTAGTGTTTCAAGATTCATTTAGTAAGTTCGTGAAATTTTACGTTTTGAGAAAGGCTACAGCAAAAGCAGTATTCAGTAAAGTAAAGAAATTGTTAGAAATTATAAAACCTAAAGTAATAATGTCAGATAATGGTACACAATTTACTAGTCGAGTATGGAAGGAAGGGATGGCTTCGCTGGGGATCAAAATAATTTACACTACTGTTAGGAATCCTAGACCAAATACAGTAGAGAGGGTTAATAGAGAACTGGGTAGATTGTTTAGAACTTATAATAGTACTAACCATAAGGGATGGGTAGATACAGTGCCTAAATTGGAAGAATTATATAATAATACCTTTCATGAGAGTACAGGTTATACTCCATGTGAAATAATGTATGGGACTTCTACTAAACTTTCTTTTGATGACAAAATAAATAAAGGTAATGATAAATTAAATATTTTAGAAGTTAGAGAATTAGCCCATGAGAATTTAA
Organism: Eilema depressum; assembly: GCA_914767945.1. Lineage (NCBI taxonomy): Eukaryota > Metazoa > Arthropoda > Insecta > Lepidoptera > Erebidae > Eilema > Eilema depressum. The sequence continues at coordinate 9,556,249 of OU612028.1, read as the reverse complement.
AGGTGTCAGCGCAAAAGCGAAAATTAAAATTTAATAAAACCTGTCGGTTAATAGAATACCAAATAGGAGAATTAGTGAAAATTAGAAAATTAAATAGATCTAATGCTGAACTAAAATTGACAAAAAAATTTGAGAATTTATATGAAGGGCCATACATGATAGCTGGGAGTCCCTATAAAAATGTGTATATTTTAGTTCATCCGCAGAGTAAAGAAGTTAGAGGAAAATTCAATACAATTCATTTGTCAAAATTTTACATTTAAAGGGAATAGGAAAAATTATAATTATTTGAGTTGGGACTGGAACGAGAAGCCGAAAGTAGATTTAAATTTATGTAAAATTGTATAAGTGAATAGGAACGGTATATTTTTAACTTAAGGAAATTTAGAAGGATTTGTAATCTATTGCAATGTATAATGGAACTAGTAACCTAATTAAATACAAACATTAGAATCTGTTAAAGGAAGTATTTGCTAAAAATATAAATGTTATTTTATATAAGAAAAAAATATAGATAAATAAATATTAATTGAAGAAGAGAGGTGAGGACCATCTGATGGTATGAATAGATGTGAGAAAAATTAATGTTAAAGAAATATTTGTTAAAAATATAAATGTTATTTAATGTGGGAAAAAAAAAAAAGGGGAATAAATTAATTTAGATTGGGAAACTTGTTATTAGAATAAATTTTGGGATAGAAAAATTAATGTTAGAGAAATATTTGTTAAAAATATAAATGTTATTTAATGTGGGAAAAAAAAAAGGGGAAATAAATTGGTTTAGGTTGAGAAACTTGTTATAAGGATAAATTTGATTTAGAAGAAAAAAAAAATGTTAAAGAAATATTTGTTAAAAATATTAATGTTACTAGATGTGAAAAAAAAAAAAAAGAAAAATAAATAAAGATTAAATGGAGGAAAGGGGTGAAGCCCATCTGATGGTATGAGTTTGTTGAAAAAAATTTTTTTTTTAAGTTAGAAGTTTGATATTAGGTTATTTATGATAAAAAAAAAAATTTTTTTGATATAGAAATATTAGTTTTGAATAGAAGAAAAAAAAAAAATAATAAATGTAACTGACTCTTCCTGTCAGATGGTGGGGCGTAGGGTGGCTTTACCTTTTAATTATTATTTTATTTATGTAGGTATATAAAGTATATTTATATATTTAAATATATGTATAATTAAATAAAATTGAAAGCTGTTATTAAATAATTATTAAAAAAAAAAAAAAAAAAAAAAAAAAAAAAAAAAAAAACATATTGAAGGATAATAATTGATTGCTTGTCTTCTTTCATATATATATATAAAAAAAAAAAAAAAAAAACATTATTGATCATAACCACATTATATTTTGTATTTCATAATGCTGACTGGTTGGCAGGAAGCAAGACCATAGAAGAGGGTTCTGGAAAGGATTAAAGAAATATTTTAGTGTATGAGACGAACGGAACGATGTCAATATGAAAGGTTATAATGAGTGAATGCTATTAAATTCAGTATGGTGGGCCATCCCAACCAGCATTAATTTTCAAGGGTTTATAATTAAATTGAGTTATGGTTCAAATATCTGCATGCATCACAAACGGATTCATGAAAGATGCAAAGAGTTAGGTTAGTAATAGACATTGATTTCAAAATTTGAAATCAAGGTCATGCATGTCGAGAAGAACTTTCATGAATCTCCAACTAAACAGAATAGGTCGGAACTTGGCACACTCTACAAATACCATTGTCTTAATGTCGGCCTTTCAGGTTTATTACTGGTGGGGTGAAAATCTATACATTCTTTTATGTCTTTAGTCAATAGGGTTGAACTTTTTCTGGGGAGCGGAGTACTTGGTTATATGGCGAGCGTAATGTAGGTTCCTGTATAAACTTTTACTCTGTGCGACAGCGCAAAGGTGCCTCACAACCATTTTCTCTCACTGAATTGGATCAAGTCCTGACGGGAAATAATGTAATGTTGTGATTTAACTAAAAAGCTTGTAATGAGATTGGGAGGTATCGGATTTTGATATTTGGTCAATTTACACAAGACATAAAAGGTGCGGAATTTGAGTTATAACTGAATAGGTTATGAAATGGGTTGAATCATAATTATAGGGAAGGGAAGATTGATAATTCATATTGATAATTGTGTATATATATATAATATTTATTTAAGTAGTCTTTAATGTGAATCTTACTTCGAACAAATTGTAGTTAAGTTTCTTCGTCAGATTCAGGGGGTCGGATGTAACGAGACAGAACGTCACATGTCTTTATAAGTAATAAATCGATTTCTAAGAGATGGCGCTGTTATCAATAATAAAATTAATATTTAGAATTAAAATAACGAGGGTTTGTTGCAATACGATTCATGAAATAATCTGTTTTAGAGGAAAAGCTAATAAATGAAATTAGATTGTTGATAAATGTAATGAAAGATAGGGTTTTTCATATTGCATCATCATATTGACTAGTCTAAGTAATAATACGGGTTTCTGGTAGATGGCGCTGTTCTTATCAGATTATGATAATTTTAAATCGATATAATTATACTATTTGAAGAGATATTCTAATAATAAGGAATTCTAATTTAATTAAATGTTTTAAATTGGTTATAGTAAATAGGTTGTACAAAAGGGTTTTTATTATTAAATAATATTATTAAAAAAAAAGAGAAGGAAAGAAATACTTGGTATATTTTGTTAGGTTGGGGATATTGAGAGATGTTTAGATAGTTTCCGGTTTGGAAGTTATTTATAATGGTAAATAAATAGAATGAATTACAAAAAAAGGTGAATTGAAGTAAAGAGAAGGAAAGTTAATTCAGTTAGGCATTTTAAATTGTATAAAGTGAATATTTCTCACAGGGAGTTAATATTAATAATTAAAAAAAATATATTTATTAAGTTGCGAGCATTGGGAAGCAGTACTGGATTGGTCTAGAAATATTGCGGGGTTTGTAGGAATTAAAAAGAGGATTTAGAAGACGCTGATTGGTGCAAAGGAGACTCCCGCCGAATTAGACCGCGAAAATAGTGAGAAAGTTGGGATTTGGCGCGATCCTCGTTCATTCTCTTTTGAGACAGCAAGCGTGGGTAACTGGTGGGCGGGATACCAAGCAAGATTTTAGAAAATTTGTGGTAAACTAGTGAAACTTTGCTTTGTGAATTGATTGAAATGATTTTTATATTGAAATTCGTGTTAATTCATTATAATTGATAAAATCGCGTTGCATTTGTGTAAAATCATGATTCTTTAGTGAAATTTTAGCTCGAACAATGGTTGAAATGTCGCGTTAACAGCATTTTGTTGGAATGGTAGCAAGACTTCTTTACTGGCAACGCTGATTATCTTGATATGAAGCGTAGTTCGTTCGAGTGAGTCTGCTCAACGGCCATTCCTATCGCGAAATGTTGTTTTAGGAGTTCGAATGGGGATAGTAGGTATAAAAGGTTAGGCTAGGGCTAGGAGGTTGAGGCCATAGGAATAGCTAGGGAATCCCAATAGGTAAGTCTGTCGATGTGACAGCCACGAGTGGAGACCTGACGGTGTTAACTAAGCTCGTGACCACTTCTAGCTAGTTTGCTGATAATCCAAAATGGCGGGACAGCTTTCGACTTTACCTGAGTTTCAGGGTCGAAAAAGCCATCTGAGTGTTGATACCCAATAGTTTGACCTAGTCACATTTATTGAAGTCAACAGCTCAGTCTTATATAATTATATATTTATTTATGCACACAATACATATGTAGGGTCGTCATGAGGCAACATCCCAGACTACGGTCGTTGTTCTTGTGACAAAACACGGGTCTTAGGTACGCCAAAATCAGGCTTGACTCACCTGTAATTTTTATTAAAATAGTTAGGGACATAACACACCACACAATTAGTCTAAATGGGTATAATTTGTACAAACACAGGGAATAGACTTATAGGTAGGTGTAGGTACACTTGATAAACCGGGATTAGGAATAAACTAACTTTTAAGCGTAATTACGTCTGTTATGGAATCTAATAACCGTCATGGTTTGTTGTAGGAAGGGGCTATAATTATTATGTAAAGTTCAGTGTTAGACCAATATGATACGGTGATATAAGAAGTTACGAGTGTGTGTGGCTTTGTGTTTGAATCTGACTTTAACTCAATGATACAGTCATGAATTCCCTCAAGGTCAGTTCGAATTATTGATAAAGTAATATTTCAGAATTTTAACTGTTATACTCTTTAATTCAATACAGAAACTATTCAAACAACCGAGCTAATAGTTGATACAAGTATTATTAATTTCAAACTCCTTGACAAAAGATGAATTGTCTGTTTAAAGGCATTATAGAAAAGTATTATTATTGTTATTCTAAATCAAGAGACTACCATAATTTGTAGTGTAATTTAAAGTGTCAAATTGGTCATTTGAATAAAAACAAGACTAAAAGTCAAATAAAGTATCTTATAGTATTACAATATTAGTATTCAATCATATACTAGACTATTTGTTTAGCCAAACGGGTATAGTAATATTATGAACAAAAGATAAACATAGTACCTACCTATTAAAGGAAAGTGTAACGATATGGGGTTGGTGATTGATAACCGATTGTAGATTGAGTCATTCATGTTCTTGTGTAGTTTTGCAGTTAGTTATATTTTATATGCAAATAGCCAGAGAAAACCGTTAAGGTTTAGTTTATCATGACGGAACTTATGTCTATTCTACTGTGACTAAAATAGTTCTCAATTGCAACAATTGACTTAGTATTTGCTCATTTAATCGAGTATGGTCTGGAGAATGAGAATCTTATCACAATAGATGATATTTTCCAACTATGGAATAGATTCAAAACTCCTAGACTTGGGCAATAGACCCGTACACATATATAGTCTAATAATGACTTGTGGCAATCTTGGTGATGTGAGTAACTAATAAGTTTACAACTCAACTTTACCTACCTAAAACTTTGGATTGGTTTTGGTGAAATGGACATTAGTTCTAAGATGAAATCTATTGTAAATTTCTTAAGTATCTACTGCAAATATGCACTCTAACATGAAAGGGAATATAAAGGATACTTATTATTCTCTCAGTTTATTGTATACCTACTTTAATTAGGTTCTACATTAAAAGATTGTTATATACATCTCTATGATATTTTTACACCTCTAGAAGGGGAATATATAAAAGAGAATACTCTTATAATTTTACCTTAAGCCTTTAATTAGGTAAAGGGAATGATATATTGTAATTCCACGCCATTCGAATTGGTGTTTGTCTGTTATGGGTGCCAGATGTCTTGGCCAGGCGGAGTGAGTAAAGCTACCTATTCCATACCTATAATAGACATAGGAACAGCTATTCCTCAGTTGGTGTGAGCTGTACTGTCTTGGGCGTGTGTTCATGGGGCCCTAGACCGAAAAACAAATACATCAAGTTGAGTACAATCATTGGTAATATATCAATAACTCATATAAGGTATTTGATCCAATGAGATTAATAATTATGAATAAATCACATAAGTACAGGATTCAATTAGTCTATGTATTGAACTGAATAAACAAATAACATGTTGAAATCATTAGTTGTATAATAACTGAACTATAATTAATTTCAGTAAGAGATTAGGTAGGTATTACTATAATAGAAGTTTAATAAGTTAGATAATATCAGAATTATTTAGATGGGTAGTCATTATAACTATCATAATTAGTTTCAGTAGTAAATTAAGTAGGTATCCAATTTAACAAATATAAATAGGTCAGGTAATATATTTATAGAAAGTGAGGGTTTCCTTATCTTAGTTAGAGAGTTAGCTATTCATGTTTACAAACTAAGTAGTATAATAATTTAAGTAGGCGTTTATTTTAATGAAGAATTAGCACATACTCCCCTTTATAGAGCATAGGGTAACTACGTATCATGATAAGAGTCCTTTCCCACTATGACGTTCATTGGCCAAATTAATATTAAGTCGTAATAGAATTTATATGTATCATGATAGAGTTATTTGATAAGTAAGTAGGTATTGTATTGATAGATTTGACATCAAATGTTAGTTAGGAAGTTGAATAGGAATTGTGAGCTTCACATGGGTGTGGGATAAGAGCATGGTAAGAGTGGAAAGTAGAGGGTAAGGTAGAAGAAAACGGTCAGGAGTTAAAGAGGGGTACAGGTAGGATAGGCTAGGAGGTTACAATGGGAAGGCGCAAGGGTGTCGACGCATGTTGCGTCCCACAGCAAAGGCCTGCCCATCTTCCAAGGCACCAAAGACATGCCATCCGGTCTCTTGCCATCATCGCGCACCAAACCAACTGGTTCAAGGATGGCTGGGACGCCGACGGTGACAAGAGCCCGGCGGATTAAATCATTCAAATGTGCATGACGTGACATGCGTCCTGCGCTCCTGCTGCATGATAGGCCGTGGTGCCCGAGACTGTCGACTGCTTCTCCGCAGTGACAACGATGAGGAGCAACACAGGGAGCACCTAAACGAAGACAGGCTGCAATTCTGAATGTCGTGTCGTCCAACATGGTGCCAATGTTGGACGACGGAAGAGCCTGAAGCCACACACCAGACTCCCATTCTCCCACAGCCAAAAGGCGAGCACGCTCTGCAACATTAGAGGACGTATTAATTAATTGCTGTCTTAAAATATTGCAAAGCGGCTCATCCCACTGTCTCTGGGAGCATAGGTTGGTGGGCAAAACAGAATTTGGGCAAAACATTTTCCAAGCATTTATGGCTTCGGCTTTACCCGGCACTTCAGAATTAACCAGTGTGGGTAATAATATTTTCCTGGTTAATTCCTCTGTGCCATGGATCGAAGCCAAAAATGCTGGTAAGCTCACGTCGGAAATTTTACGAACGCCGAGCCCACCCCGGCGAACCGGGAGAGATGCTTGGAGCCAGGCTCGGTCGTTCAAATCGGCGTTTAAAATTTTGCATAGGGTATTTTGAATAATTTTGTCCATCTTGTCTAAAAGTGCCAAATGTTTAAAAAATTGTGATGAGCGAAGAGCATGTGTGAATTTGGGGACGAAAAGGCAATATCTGACGATTGTAAAAGCCGAATGTATGTTAATTTGGAGGAGACGGTCCGAAACTTCATTAAAATTTTGTATTCTTTCTTCAATGAAGGCATCATAGGCATCTTCGAAAATCGGGCACCCTAGGAGCCGGAGTGTACTTTTATCTTGAACTTTTAAATTTGGGGCCAAAGCGTTAAATTTCGAAATTGCCAAAGATTTGTCAATATTATCGTTAACGTAAATTTCACATTTTGAGGGATTTAGTTCTAAACCAATAGTCTTAAAGGAGATGATTTATTTTCGGCCCATCAATACAACGACTTTTAAGTTTTTGTTTCTTATGTAAAACATCAAAGCGAGAGTGAGAGAAGAGAGAGACAACAGAGAATAGGGCATGAACAGTCATTGTACAATATGCACAAAATACGAATCCATTTATTATCATAATTGGACGAAGAATGTTCCAAAATCTAACCGATTCACGATAACTTATTAAAGAGTGTTTTTTTTCATTTATTGTATTTGTGAAAATTCTTAATATTTCACATGACAAGATGTTAAAATGTTGCCAGACATCTTCTTTACCATAGACACAAATCGATTAAGAATGCGATTGTATTCGATGAAACTTCACTTCAGGCACATATAGGTTTTTTCTTCAAATCTTCAATCTTACAATTCTCATTCCATATGACATTATCGAAAGTTTTTGCTAATAAAAGTATTTTGCTATAAACGAATCTTCATAGAATGCGTTGTAGATAGTTTTATTTCAATGTGTAATTGAAATAGAACTATCTACAACGCATTCTATGAAGATTCGTTTTCAGTTATTTCATTACATACTGTCATCATCATATACTGATTTATCTCCGGAGAATTAGGCAGAGTGAATTAACACCCACATTTCACCAGTGTGTTATAACACAACAGTCCATATTATTTACACTATGCCTGTCTAGAAGTAAACACTAAACTACAATACTCTCAGGTTAAAGCTTTACGAATACAAAAATACAACGTTAGGTTGGGCATTGCACTCTTTACCTACTTGGTTGTCGTCATCATTATCGTGGCCTAACCTTCGAGTCCGGGGTGCACCTCTTCCAGTCATCTGACCTCCACAACCCGATAATGAAGATTATTTTAATTTAAAACTGATGTTTTAGTTTTATTTTAAAGTATCAATTGAGGAATCGATTCCATGTGGTAAAAATTGTTAGCGATTACGATTTCAATAATTCGAATGGCAATACAATCCCAAAAGTGCCAAAAATTGTTTGACAGTTATTTTGTGATTATTTTGAGTGATTGATTAGTGAATTTTCTTGTTGTTAAATGATCATTGTAAAAAAAATAATATTATATAGTACAGACATTACACAGGCAGCTGCTATGTAAATCAATGGCTAGTATTGAATAATATGGACGAGTGGAGTATTACAGTGTCTATAAGTGATGTAGTGAAACAATTCTAATAAATACACCAGTCGTACCGCCAACCATCTTTTTCAGATGAATTACTGCAAATCCGAAAAACATATAGACTGTGAAAAACGGCACATGCCCGTACTTTGAAATCACATTGATATATTCACGGCCATGCGGGTTTTGTAGGTTCGAGTCCGATATAACCACCCTCACTGGCTCCGGCGGATTTGAGTGGATTTCCACTTGTTAAAAAGAAAGTTATTGCCCTATCCATCTTCTATTTATTCAATACATTGCATAAGACATGATTTTAATGACGTCTATTATTATGTCATACTAAATAATAAAATTATAATTTTCTGAGATTGGCGCCATGACAGTTTCACATTGATTTTAGTATCAGTTTTGATTTGGTTTATATCAATGCTCCGGTTAGACTAGTTAGGAAGCAATGTACCATTGTAATCCCGATAAAATTACAAATAAATCAATACTCGTTTCATTATTGTTCTCCAAAATTTGTAGGTGGCCGAAAGCTCAAACATAAAAAATCGTCTCCTTTATCTTTCAGAAATGTCAAATCTTGAAGTACTGTGTCTATATCTCCTCCTAGAGTACCGTCATCTAGATACCAGATGTTAAATTTCGAATTTAGCTGTCTAATGATTGGATGGATCGATAGAATTATTTATATTTATTACTAGCTGTTGCCCGCGACTTCGTTCGCGTTGAGTTCGGAATGGCTCGAACAAATGTATTAAGTTAATTCATCGTTATATTCTTAATTATTTACTATGAAAAAAATCTTCTTCGAGTGACTGACTAATACATACAGGGCTAAACTACCGAAAACTACGAAATTAGACAGACTTCTTCTATGGGCTAGGCAAACGCTGCGAAAGGATTTTGAAAACTTCAACTTTTTGGTGACCAAACTTTTTGTATCCACATTTAGCAATGTTCATTAATTATAATTGTTTAAACATCCTTACTTCCTCCCAACTACTCAGAACACACTACTACCACTTACAAATTGAACAGATAAAACTACATTGAGAGCGTCACGAAAAAACTTCACGAAAACTCAGAACCCTGCATAAAGATGTCTTTTCACGTCGTAGCAGTGGTTCTCTTTTTAACCGAGTCAATGGCTGATTATTTTGGTTTTATGTAAAATTTTACCGACCACAGCCACATTGTTGTTCGTTGCCTTTACACACAGGAGAATGGGTAGTTCGTTGCCTTACACGCAGGCTAATTGCTACTGGTCAATATTTTTTCATTTCGCCATATTTCCCTTACAGCGGCCAACTTGTGTCAGCAGGTGATTTAGATATTTCTATGTTGGTAACTGGAGTTAAGACTGGTCGTGAGACTTCTTTTGATCTTATGAAATCTACTGGAACTGGATGTTTCTCTGTCCACATCTGATCTCTTTCCTTGAATAGGAACAGCGGTATCTTTTTATTATACACAGGTTGGCTCCTTGTGACACACGTTCTATCTCTGGGATGGCTTTACGCGGTACTTCTATGAAGCAATCGATAAGATTGCAGAGACATGCATTGATAGTCTTCGAATACTAATATTTTAGAATCTCTGCAGTTGTGTAGAGACGTTTGTTAGGTTTATTTTTAGGGGATTGAAAAACATAAAAGTACCTAATATTATTGACTATAATTTATTGTAAGGTAATTGAGGATTTTTAAGCTGGCCACACTAAGCGACGGGTGGGGCGGCGGTTACTTGGAGATACTTGGACATTCGATTCGAACATTCTCGTTGGAGGCATCTGGAAGACAAGTCACTTTGTACCTATCACTATAGTATTATACGAGGTAACCTAGTAATAGCCATAAGTTGGAAATTGGAGGAATAAACGTGTTGTAAGCATATCTGGTGTTGTTAATTTTATACTTCAGAAGTGGTAAGTGCATACATGCTCACATATATATGTTTTATATCTTAGTGTTTATGTAATTTCTTTAGTGATTAATGTTGTGCAATTTTAAAATACCCTCAACTTGGCATCTTTTACAAAGATAATATTTTAATTTGATATCTGAGATATTAATGTGTATTTCAATTACCTATCATCTAGGTATATTATATTCATTTCGTAATTGGAATACTTCATACGATGATTATAATTTGCTTTTTCTTTTTTTTCGAAACACCGTCATGAGTTACGAGTTATAATACAAATACATGCATATTAGCTTATCGCGTTCGAAGAGAATATAATCACTACATTTTAATCGCGTCTTACTAAATTTAAACACTAGCATTTGTGAATTAATAGTTACCAGCGTATTTTAAGGTTATTACTTAGATAGATTAATGTGATTGTAGAAAGGTGTTGTCGGGTTTATGTGAATTTCGTTAAACAGCGAGGGTATGATTATGATAGAGGTTGCTGACTCTCTAGTAATGATACGCACAATATGTGGATTGGATGCTACCTATACAGCTAATCTATAATAATATCATGACGAATATTGAAATATTTGTAGGTACCTACTCCTACTTTTAATTTCTTTTCTAATTTAATTGGGTCAAGAGATCTACAGAGCTTCTGGTATTGCCATTTATATTCTATATTTTTAGTGTTATTGGTTTCATTATTAGTAGTAATACTCATGCTTGTTTCATTTTTGAGTTGCAGTCATGGATTATGACCCTGAAATGCAAGAGCAGCACCCACTGCGAACGCCACCTGCATGCTTGCGCAGCCGTCACTCGCATAGCATCGATGGCAGGGATGTTAGCAGCTACAGCCGACTGCGCAGCCGTAGCCGCCTGCACAGCCGTAGCCGACAGCGCAGCCGTAGCCGCCTGCACAGCCGTAGTCGACCACGCAGAGGGAGCCGTCTGCACAGCCGGAGCAGAGAACGCAGCCGTAGCCAAGTACGCAGCAAACGCCGTCTCCGCAGCCGGAGCCCGCTGCGTAGCCGAACCTCCCGATGCAGCTCAAACAGGCGGAGCCGGAGCTCTAGTTCAAGCCACCGCCGACCCCCTCAACACAGTATAAAAAGCCCTACTACAGAAGTAAGTGCTGACGATAGTAGATCACGTAACAAAAGGGATTCTCCTACGTTTTCGAGTAACGATGTTATTAATCTTTTAAAATCCTTTAAGAACCAACCACTTTCAGCGGACACATTCATTCAGCCTAATAAGGTTAATCACAAAAACATTTTACCAGACTTTGACCCATCTTCAAAAAATCAACGCATTAACATATGGCTAAAAAAGGTGAATGAATGTGCCTCTGTTTATGGTTGGGATGAGAAAACCATTATTCATTTTGCCATGCAGAAATTGCAGGGACTGGCCAGAACTTGGTACGAAAGCCTTGACACAATACTATACTCTTGGGATGAATGGCAGGTAAAGCTGTCACACGCCTTCCCTTTCGAACAAAATTATGGCCAGTCCCTGGAAGACATGCTCAAGCGGAAGAGCAAGTACCATGAACCTATAGAAGTATATTACTATGAAAAATTGGCCCTTCTGAACCAATGTGAAATAGGCGGTAAGCGGGCGGTCGATTGCATAATTCACGGTTTAAGCGATAGAACGATGAAATCGAGTGCTTTAGCTTTGAGATGTTCACAGCCTGATCAATTGCTACAATTTTTAATGAGCAATAAAGATTCTTATAATGTCGGAGACCGCTCTAACGACAAGAGTAGGCTAGGAAATAGGTTAGGATCAGCTAATGCCAGTAGTAAATCCAAACAAGATAATGCCCCAGTTGATGGTCCTACATATTGTTATAACTGTAAAGAAAAAGGTCATACATATCGCAAATGTACAAAACCATTGGTTAGGTGCAATCTTTGTCACTTGGTGGGTCATAAAGTAGATAAATGTCCTACAAAACTTGTAAAAGAAAATGATAAAATATCAAATATTCAAAAGACTATGTGCATCACGTCAATTAGCCCTAACTCTAAATTTTACAAGAATGTTGAAATCAATGATGTAATAGTAAAGGCATTTATAGATTTCGGTAGTGACATATGCCTATTAGCTCTATCACAGTTATGCAGGTTGGGGCTCAAGTCTGATGAGATAAGTACTCCAATCAAGGGGTTTGGTAACAGTGTGGTCCATTCTTTAGGGAAAGTTACTGTGAGCTTGACGATCGACGGCGTCAGAGCTGATACTATCTGCCAAATAGTTGAAGATCATCTTTTAGAAGTGCCGTTACTGGTGGGTCAAACCTATACAGAACAAGCCCATGTAATGGCATTGAAAACAGCCAATAATTTGCAGTTTATCGATACGAACCAAGAAATACCCTTCAATAAACAAGAAATAGATAGTTCCCCATCGGTAAAAATTAAATCTATTGCCGATGTAGATATATGGGGTCCTACTGTAATAAAGGCTTTGACTGAGCCCCAAATTGATGGCCATATTGTACTGAATAGTAAGATAATAGGAAAACCATTGAATCAAATCGTTGTTTGCGGTGGCATATACTTATCTAAAAAGGGATTAGTTTATGTATATATTATACCCACATCAACTCATTACCAGCTATGTGAAGGTGCAGTTGTAAGTCGTGCAAGCACTGCTCATGTCGTAAATCGGGTGATTAACCCAATTCTGGATGATGAGTTAGGGGGTGCTAATGAAATTGATATCAGCAGGGTACACATAGGAGAACATGTTGACAATTACCAAAAATTAGAACTTCTTAAGATACTTAACAAGTACAAAGATCGTTTCTCATCAACTTTAAATGAATTGGGTTGCGCCAACGTTACTGAAATGCATATAGAACTGAATAGCAAGCGTCCCGTAGTGTATAGGCCCTACCGGTTGTCCGAAAAAGAACGAGCGCAAGTACGTGAAATGATAGGAGAAATGTTAGAGGCTGGAATAGTGAGAGAATCTACCTCCGAGTATGCCAGTCCTGTGATCCTTGTACGCAAGAAAGATGGACAGATGCGAATGTGTATAGATTATAGATTGCTCAATTCCTTGACCGTTAAAGAGCATTATCCTATGCCGATGATAGAGGATGAAATTGCTAGGCTTTCTGGTCAGGCATACTTTATTACACTAGACCTCTATTCTGGGTACTATCAAGTACCAGTATCAGAACAGTCAAAGTCACTGACGTCCTTTGTGACCCAAGATGGCCAATTTGAATTCAATCGAATGCCTTTTGGATTGGCTAACGCCCCTGCTGTTTTTCAAAGAATGATGAACAAGGTGCTAGGGTCTGCTAGATTCAACGAAGCTACGGCATATATAGATGACGTCTTAATTTATGGTGAGAGCATAAAACAATGTCTAGAAAGGTTAGAGCGTATCCTAGCACTTTTGAGGCAATCAAACCTTACCCTTAATTTGGCAAAGTGTCAATTTCTGAAAGATAGAATTGACTACTTAGGATATGAGATTAGTGCATTAGGTATTAGACCCGGTGATAAGAAAATACAAAGTGTATCAAATTTTCCTCGTCCTGTTAATGTTCACACTATTCGGCAATTTTTAGGGCTCGCGAGCTACTTCCGGAAATTTGTCATGAATTTCGCACAAATAGCACACCCTCTGAGTAAACTATTAAAGAAAGATGCCACATGGATATGGTCCGATGAACAGGAAGACTCATTTAGGACACTGAAGGAAAAATTGATAGAACGCCCTGTTTTGGCTATATACAACCCCGCTAACGAAACTGAATTACATACCGATGCCAGTAAACTAGGTATAGGAGGCATTTTGCTGCAAAGGTCTAAAACTGATGATAATTTTAGACCAGTAGCGTTTTACAGCCGACAAACTTCGCCAGAAGAAAGGAATTTCCATGCCTATGAACTAGAAACGTTAGCTGTCGTTTGTTCCTTACGCAAATTTAGAGTCTATTTGTTGGGTCAGGTCTTTAAGATTGTGACCGATTGTAGTGCGCTGCGTTCTACATTCACCAAACGCGATATAGTCCCAAGAATTGCACGTTGGTATCTTTTAATGCAGGAATTTCAGTGCACCATAGAGTACAGGCCAGGTAAAAAAATGAGCCATGTAGATGCTCTGTCTCGTAATCCAGTCTTAAACGACGGAAATGATTTTGACACGACCACGGACGATATAGACCATTACGCCAAGGTCATGGTCATCGCAGCTGATGACTGGTTACATACATTACAATTAGGGGATAGCGAGCTCACTAGGATTCGAAACATATTAACTTCAGATTTAGACGTTGAGGGGTTAAAACAAATTAGAAATGACTACACTATTAAACATAATAAGCTTTACCGATGTATTCATGGCGATAAGAACAATTTACGTTGGGTGGTGCCAAAAGGTGCAAGGTGGCAAATCTGTCGTATGAATCACGACGAGATTGGTCATTTTGGAGTAGAAAAGACTGTTGAGCGTATAAAGGGTACGTACTGGTTTCCAAAGTTGACAAGATTTGTTAAAAAATATGTTGAAGCCTGTCTCGAGTGCGCCTATTCCAAGAAGGTTTCATCAGCAGTGGGTCATTTGCATCCAATACCTAAAGTCGGAGTTCCATTTCATACGGTGCACCTTGACCACCTCGGACCTTTTGTACGTTCACGGAGGGGAAACTGTTATCTCCTAGTGCTAGTAGATGCTTTCACTAAATTTGTTTTCATAAAACCAGTTAGAAGCACTAAAACCCTGGTAGCATTAAGAGTAATAGATGAGATTTTCTATACTTTTAGAGTCCCCGATAGAGTAATCAGTGACAGAGGGCCTTGTTTCACATCTCACGCGTTTAAAAGATTTTGTTTAGACAAAGGGATACATCACGTGTTAAATGCGGTAGCCAGCCCACGTTCGAATGGACAAGTGGAGCGATTTAACCGTACGATCCTTGCATCCCTAACCGCTCAGAATCTTAACTTTGATGAAAAAGACTGGGACGATAAAGTCGGTAGGATTCAATGGGGAATTAACAATACAGTCAATAAAACCACAGGTAGAACAGCTACGGAAATAATGTTCGGCCCTAGTATGAGAAGTGAGTTAGATCCTAGACTAAATGAAATTATTGTGGAAACGCACGAAAATACGGACTTAGAAAAACTTAGAACTGAAGTTAAAGACAGAATCGACAAAGAGCAAGTGAAGCAAAAAGAAAGGTATGATAAAGGCAGACGTCCCGCCCGTGTCTATTCGGAGGGAGAGCTAGTCAAAATTACCAACACGGATTTTAAGAATGATGGCAAAAGCAAAAAGCTATTACCACAGTATACAGGACCCTACCGTATCAAATCAGTCTTAGGAAACGACAGATATAGAATAGTAGCAATTCCAGGCTTTACAAAAAGTAAACATAAACGTCACACTACCGTTGCCGCCGACCGTATGCAACCTTGGGTTCATGTTGCTGCTTTGGATGTAAATGACAGTGGTTCAGATACAGAAGGTCGAGATATCGATGACGACCAATGAAACATAATATTTAAATAAAAACAAACATAGATACCAAGTTCCAGCTATTCAAATATACATTTTTATTTATTTATTTATTTATATTTATTTATAATTATGATTATTATTATTATGTATTTTTGTAATGTAATTTATGTATTGTAAAAGTTTCTTATTTACGAATATTCAGCGACCATAGTTGGTTCGCCAGTTTAGCGACCATATTTGGTTCGCCAGTTCAGCGACCATATTTGGCTCGCCAGTTCATGCGATGCGAGATTCGCCAGTTTAGCGACCATATTTATGTATTGTAAAAGTTTCTGACTTACGAATATTCAGCGACCATAGTTGGTTCGCCAGTTTAGCGACCATATTTGGTTCGCCAGTTTAGCGACCATATTTGGTTCGCCAGCTCATGCGATGTGAGATTCGCCAGTTTAGCGACCATATTTGGTTCGCCAGTTCATGCGATGTGAGATTCGCCAGTTTGCAACCATAGTTGGTTCGCCAGTTCATGCGATGTGAGATTCGCCAGCTTAGCGACCATAGTTGGGTCGCCAGTTTCTGAGATATTGGATTCAGAAGTTTGTGATAGAAGTAAGATTGTGGTAAGAGGTTGCATTTAATTTACCTAATTCAAATATATTAATGTTTTGTGTAATTGTCTTTACAAGATTTTCAGTTTTTATGTTAAATTTGTTACCCTGTATTTGATATAGTTGCAATCCTAGTCTTTAACTATTCGATGTGATCGATTCACAAGTTTAAATAGCTTAGCAACTTAATAACGTAGAAATTGTATTTTTGTTAATCAAGTCTGATAAAGTAATACAACCTTATAAAATTGCAAGTATAAACCTGTATTTGTCTTTGAATGTGATTATTTTGTTTGTAAACAAAATGATAAAGTTAAATAGGTATCCAGTTTTTATTAAGAGTTGTTATCCTGTAATTATTCAGAGTTGTAAAGAACAGGTAAATATTAGTCATAAGTTAAAATCAAAATACTTTACTGACAATGTTATTCATTATTATTCTGGTTACTGTTGTTGGAATCGAATGACCAAGTGTTAGGTTAACCTGTATCTTGCGTGTATGAGGACATACACGAGGTCAGGATGGACGAGTGTTAGGTTTATTTTTAGGGGATTGAAAAACATAAAAGTACCTAATATTATTGACTATAATTTATTGTAAGGTAATTGAGGATTTTTAAGCTGGCCACACTAAGCGACGGGTGGGGCGGCGGTTACTTGGAGATACTTGGACATTCGATTCGAACATTCTCGTTGGAGGCATCTGGAAGACAAGTCACTTTGTACCTATCACTATAGTATTATACGAGGTAACCTAGTAATAGCCATAAGTTGGAAATTGGAGGAATAAACGTGTTGTAAGCATATCTGGTGTTGTTAATTTTATACGTTGCCTCTCTGGCTGTATTTTACCAATTCCGCCGTACTACGGCGAGTGTCTTAATGAGCTCTTTCTACTAATCCCTTTTTCTTTCTTCATATCCATGACACGTGCTGAGCTGCAGTGTCACTCACATACGTGCGAAATAATACCGCCTCGAACCAAGTGTTTCGGATCTTCATTTCTTCAAAAACTGTATTGCTCTACCCACATCCATGTTTTCTTCTTATGATCTCGGATTCTTTCACACCTCGCTTGGGTATGAAAATGCAAGGCCGTCAAAGTTGGAACTGCTATTTCGGTATCACCAGCCTCTTGAGTGGTGGCCTTATGGTTTGGTACATGGTGCGCCGCTTCATATTGTGAGGTGATAATGAAGGCAAAAGACGCGACGAAAAGGATATGGGAGACGATCACTATCCGGGCACTCCCCAGAATACGCAATGGCCATTAAAGAATATGCAATGATCTCCGTGCTCCATGAACGCGGATTGGATGGCGATGAGATGGGCTACCCATCACCCTAGCCCAAACAAGGCCGTGACGGTGGTGCAAAGTGTTACACACGCAAGGTTCACACTCACCACGTTAAGACTGCCTATTTATGATAAGTATTCTGTAGTACCCCACCTCCTCTGCGTAATTTTAATCGGTTCGATTCCGACATAGACACGTCTGCGCTAGCCCCGGTGTGGTGGTACCCAAGGGAGATACCGGACACAGACCATTGATGAATAAATAAAAAAAGAAAAATAGTAAAAATAAATAAATAAATAGACGGATTGAGTAATTATGTATAAAAAACTATACGCGCACCGAGGGTTCCATAACTTAAGCTACATAAACCGCAATATATTTTGATTGCTTTGACTTTGAAGCTCCATTTTTGCACAGTTTTAAGACATTATAGACCTGAGTATAGCTCATCAAAACATTCACCATAGTAGAGACGGTAAAATACCGCCAAGGACGCTACATCTCTACGCATCTGTAAAGGCTCGAGGGTGTTGGTGACCTCAGGATTAATTCATTTAAAACAAAACTAACACATAAAAATATTTTGAAAAAAAATTTGAATTATAAAAAAACAAATTGCGTTTTAGTAGGGTTCGAACCTGGATCAGCGAGATTGGACGTCCAGCGCAAACCCACTAAGCCACAAACACCATAGGATTAGCTTGCGAAAAAGACGTTTATATTATATTTTATTACATTCTAGTTTAAAATACATTCTGCCTCATTCCTTATTAAAGTAGCGTGGTGATATTAATTATGAACCAAAAATATTACCAAACTGGCTACTTACTATTGTGTCGGATTCGAGAGAACATCGTATAAGAACAATGTTGTGAACTCTGTTGAGACTCTTGCTGTGCCGAAGATTCCGCAGTTACTTTTTTTTTTATTCTTGCCTCTCCAAGTTCTTCAGACTTCTATGATCGAAAATAAGCTCTTCTTTACAGCATTTTGCTACTTCTATTGTTTCGATATATTCACACAATTCACAATTTTTAGGTGCGATTTACTTTTATTGACACAACTTTTTTATTTGTGAACCGATTTCAATAAAAAATACACTAAATTTTAAGTGAAGCCTACCACAATCAATTAGTGAAAACCGCAACCAAATCGGTTCAGCCGATTCTAAGATTAGCGTGCACAAACGCACAGACAAACAGATAAACAGACAAACAGATAAACAGACAAAAATTCTAACAAACGTTGTTTTGGCTTCTATTACGTTAATAAAGTCCCCCTATAATGGTTTTTCTCATTTCCATGCCATGTACAGACACCGATCGGTTACAATTTTATTATATGTATAGATATAGATTCTGTGTGTCTAAATTAATTAATTCGTTTAATATGAGTTGTTACTAATGAGAAGGAATCAAACTCTAGTATGACTGCATTAAGAATTTTGTTTGGTGGCGTGGCGCTGGACCAGAAACTACTAGATCATCGATTAATTTAATCGAGAAATTAGAAAGTGCACTGAACTTATTACGTAACATATTTTTAACCGACTTCAAAAAAGGAGGTTCTCAATTCGTACTCAATTTTTTTTTTTCATTTTTTTTTGTGTTTGTTACGCGATTGTGAAGCCAATTCTAGACGGATTTTGAAAATTATTTTTCTGTTCGTAAGATTATTATAGATTATTCCGAAGTGGTACCATTTAAATTTCGTAAAGATCTGATGATGGGTTTCCGAGATTAGACCAAGGAACTCTTCAAAAAGTGCTAGGAAATCAGCCGCGATTGCTGCAATGGCATATTATTGCAATGATTCTGCCATCACACATCATAAGATCACGCCTGAGTTCTTTGAAGGGGTACGCAGAAGTGTTCAGAATATTCAGCTATATTTCCGGTGTATATGCATTGATTTTAAAAATTCTTTATTTATTGATTCTAAAATTCTTGATTTTAAAAAACGGTGTAACTGCAATGCTTCGATATCGCCTAATGCCACCATTGGGTTGTGGAGGTCATATGGCAGTCGCTTAACGGAAAATATCTGGGTCTAGCCTAATCCGCATTTAAGACTGGTAAAGCGGACCCCAGACTCCGAGGTGAAAGCTTCGGATGCGACTGGGAATTGTCGCTAAGAAGAAGAAGAGAAGAAGCCCGCCAGTTTCGAGTACTTCTGACCTGCCCTTTTTTTCAAAATAAAACTTGGTCAATGTCGAGGTCTGCTCATTCACCTGTGCTTCACATATCTGGTGTGTCATTCGCTCCGTACTCATTTGCTCTACGTGCCAAATATTACACTAAACTTGAAACTAACACACCCAGGAGGTTGGTCAGCAGCAGGTTTCAATCATTGCGTCATGATAACATAAAGCACTTGAGTGAAAGAATATTCAGAAAACTTTTAATTAAATTTCGGTAAACGAGATCTAATTATTATACTTCAAAAAGCCTTATTTATAGAATTATATAAATTAAACTTTCTTTGGCTTCTTTAGATATTCTTTCTGTAAAAAACGTCAAATTTAAACGAGTTTTTAATTAAAGATACTTTAATTAAACGGTACCGTAGGGAAGAAAGATATATGGGTAAGCCCTTCGCCCGGTAAATAAGATTCAAGTCACCGTGCGGTTTTGTCGGTTTGAGTTTCATATAACAACCCCTTGATTTCCGACGGGCATGGTATCCGTGGGGATTTCTGCACGGAGAAAAGATCGTAACGTAAAAAGATAACGTAGAAAAGTGAAGCAAATTGCAGAATAAAAAAATAGAGTGAGTTAAACTTATTTTGTGACAGTTATTACATACAAAGGTTTTACTATAATTATTACAATGGAAATACACTAGTAAGTTATTATGTTTCTATTATACATTAGCTGTTGCCCGCGGCTCTGCCCGCGTGGGTGTCGGTTATCGCGACCAAACATAGCCTATGTCCTTTCCCAAGGTAGACCTCGGTATCGAACTTCATCAAAATCGGTTTAGTGGTTTAGGCGTGAAAGCATAACAGACAGACAGAGTTTCTTTCGCATTCATAATAAAATTGTGTATATATTATTAATTTGTTATCATTAATTTACATTACTAACGTTTCCTATGGATTTAGATCGGAGAAGTCAAAAGTTAGTCCTTTAAAGGAGGAATATTCTGGCCAGTTGAGCAACCTGCCCTCTAGACAAGTGGGGTATTGTAGAATAAAATGATGATTGTATGGGATTTGACGTAGATATAAGACACGTATTTTGACGTTTCTGAAATACGATGACGACTGCCATATGTCACATACGACGATACGTCAAATCCCATACATTCGTCATTCTATTCTACAATAGGTCAGCCAACGTATTCCCATTCTGAACACGTCCCTGGATATTCGGAATTATCATATATATTATTATGCGTCTTGGGGCGACCCTGAAATCATCTACCGAAATTCTATGAGAAACTACAAATCGCTGCTATATTTTGTGAGTTTCAAACCCGCTACTTCATATTTATATTCACACATTCCGATCATTACGACTTGAAATAAATCACAACGAGAATAAAGTGAATATACAGGGTGGAAGATTTTAACCTTACCTGCAGGGAAAGTACTTTAAATACTGGAGATAGCGAATTTCACCGAAAGGAAACATTCCTTTATTTTTAAAAAGAAACAGAACTGCATTCATAGATTTTTGAAAATTAGCTTGCCTCGCCCGGTAATCGAACCGACTAAAATCCGAAAAAATAACATCCTGTATTTTTATATCATCAATCGATAGTGTCATTCATAAGGATCAAATCTCTGTAACAAACATGGTTAATTAAATAAGAGGAAGTCCATAAAATCTTAACTAATAAATTAAATTTCAGCAGACAGCACTTCTATTCAAGGAGCTATCAGACACCATAATCAACAATAAAGTTATCTTTGCTTTGACGCCATTTATTTATTAAAATTAGTACTAAATGACTGAACTTTAATTCCGGTTTAGAATGTAATGTTATTGGGTAACTTTGTCTGGGTAAATTGGCGTCGGTAGCTTAGTAGTTAAGGAGTCGGCCTTACGATCTGGAGCTCCCAGGTTCGAATCCTGGCCATTAAACTACCAACGGGAACCCACTCCTAACACAAGCAATTTAGCTTAGCTGAAGGGGTTAACGGTAATTTGAATAATTTCGGTTATTATCCTTTTACAAAAAAAAAAAAAAAATTACATGAGGTACAAGTAGGTAATTTGGGTTCTTGGTCGAGAACCTCCGCATGGTACACCCCACAACATCCTGGGCAACGGAAACTTATTGGCTTGCCTTTTTTGAATTAACCTGAGATGGCGTGCGGTTTTAGTCGGTTCGAGTCCGACATAAATACCATTGCTGGCCTGCTGGGGTATCCGCATGAAAAACAGGGACAAGTAGTTTGAATATGGAATTTTATTATTAATTATGATATCTGACGGACCCTTGACTTAAAGTTCTTTATTGTGTTAAGTTTTATTTAAAAATTAAGTTTTCAGGAATTTCCTTTCATTTAATTAACCATGTTATTTAGACAGATTTGATCCTTATGATTTACACTATTGATTGATGTCATAAAAATACAGGATGTATTTTTTTCGGATTTTAGTCAGTTCGATTACCGGGTGTGGCAATCGAATTTTCAAAAATCTATGAATGCAGTTTTGTTTCTTTTTAAAAATAAAGGAATGTTTCCTTTGAGCGAAATTTGCTATCTCCAGTATTTAAAATACTTTCCCTCCAGGTAAGGTTAAAATCTTCCACCCTGTATAATCGTCAATGAAATGAACATCAACACTGTCTTGTGTGCTAACTGCTTTATTAATGAACATAGGTATTGTACGGGTATCAAATTGGAGCGCGGTTCATCATCATCAATTCATACTAATTGCAGGTTCACTCGCTCGCAGTTTGTATGCAATCTAGTATAATGCCGTTTTAGTATTAGTTACTGTATTAGTTTACGATCTTAATTTCAAGCAATGTTTATAACGCATATTTTATTATGTAGGTATACTAGCTTTTGAACGCGGCTTCACCTACGTGGAGTTTTTAACCCGTTTCCGCAACCCATTGGAACCTATTTCTGAGATAAAAAGTAGCCTATGTGTTATCCCAGACTATAATCTATTCTAAATTTCAGTCAGGTCCGTTCAGCCGTTAGCGTAATTGAATATCAAACATCCAAGCATCTTCACAAACTTTCACATTGATAATAATATTACCAAGTAGGATTCTAATATTTAAAAGCAATAAAAATAACTAGGTAATTACTTTCAATTGAAGTTGCGCGAGGAATTTCAACGCTTCGTTTTACGACAAGGTGATGTATGTTAAAAAATTATGTGAAAAACACCGAGGCCGTCAAACTGAGAACATAATGAAAGAATTTTACTGACCGTAAACCTTTGCATATATTTCATTTATTTGTTTTGTTGTTTTTGAATTTATGGATTAAGTAAAGTCGCAACATAACTCCAAAGTAGAATTAAGCTAGACAAGGGTACCTAAGCAGTCGTATTAGATGTAGTAAGTGCTCTCCAAACTGTGGTATTGGATTAGGAATACTACTTATCTTATTGGATCTACTAAAAGTTGGTTAATCTAAGCGTAAACTTTGTCAATTTCATTATATGAGATAGCATGGAATCTATATCTGAGTAGTACCTAAATACAGTTAAGTACTTAAAGCATCTAAGTTATTACGAGATATTAGTGACGCATTTACAGAATAATTTTATTAATATACTGCTATGTGTTTCAGTCTGTATACACTTCTACACGAACTTCTTCTGCTGTCATTAAATCTTTCATATGATTTCGTCGGTTTCGGGTACTTTTGACTTGTACTTTTTCAACAAAATATAGGTACTTGATGTATCATTCGCTCACTATTATTCATCTATTCATTCGTTCTACGCGCCCAAACCACCTTAGCATACCTTTTTCAATTCGTTCGTTACATTTTCTTTCCGTCCACATCACTGCTGTATATCATCTGTATTTTTCTACCATTTTTATGTGACTTAGGTGGCAGACAACGGTTCACCTGATGGAAAGTGATTACCGTGGCTTAAGGACGTGTGCAAAAGTCAGGGGCATTACACTCGCGCTGCCGACCTTACTTATTCTAGTTTAGCCTACACGTACTGCTTGTAGTTCGTAGTATCCTTGAATATGCCTCACAAGTGTGGAACCCGACTTACAACACCTATAATGACCGTATTGAAGGAATACAACGGAAATTCTTAAGGAACATTCAATTCCGATCAAAATTTTATCTGCCTGATTATCATACTCGCTGTAAAAAATTTCACATATTACCTCTAATGCTACGTTTACATACTCGCGGCAGAGCGAGGGAAGTGGCGAGAGAAGTGGGCAGAGACGTGGTGTGAATGGTATATTCGTCATGCCGCGAGTACTGCGGCGTATGTTGCGCAAATACTAGCGCGATGAACTATACGAGACCGCTAGATGGCGCTAAGCTAAATAAAACACGACTTTCGTTATTGCTCCTCGAATATTTACTTATAAAAATATTTATATCGATCTACGGAAAGTGTATAGTAGTTGAAAGTGATAGTTTTTACTAATAATCTATTTAATTAATTCGCTATGCTGTAAAAGCTTATTGCGTACACTGCTACAGCGTTGTCCTCCATACGTTTACGTCCGTCTCCGTTGCAGGGCGAATACTGTAATGCGGACCAACGCGATGATGGGAGTGTGTGAATGCTAGGGCATTAATCGCGTGAATATTTCTGGCAACACGATGAGCAATGCGAGCGGCAATATGTAAACGCGGGGTAATAGAGCGTCGGAGAATAGCGGATTTAACATTCCTAATGTCGATCCTTAGGGGATCACTGGATTTACCGGAGCTGGTAAACAAGGTGGGCTTTTACACGCCGCCATTGTTTTTACGTAGGCCAAACTTGCTGCACGTTCCTATAGCAAGAACTACCTATAGACAAAATTCTTTTCTACTGCGAGCCTGTCGTACGTACAATGTGACATGTCGGGATGTTGATATAGACTTATTCTTCACTAATATCTCTAAGGTAAGGAAAGCACTATGTGATCACTACTTTGAGGATTAGTAATTTTCCTTTGGTGTAAAGTACATAGGTACTCTCTGTAACTGTTTTACTTAATTGTTGTAACATGTAAAATTTGCCGTAAAAATGTGTGTGTTGCCATAAATGAAATTCTTGAAATACTTGTTATTGGCGAAAACTTGTAAGTGGCCTTCATTATGTTATATAATTTTACTTAATGCCATTTAGTAGCTGTAAGTTTTCCGAAATTGAAAAATAAAAATAAATAAATAAATAAATAAATAATTGAATCTCAGGTGAGTTCCCACTACTTGCTGGTACTAACTCTAAGAATGTAAATTACATACAAAGAAACATATTGTACCTAATAATTTATTTAAAATGAGTTATATTTTGCTTCATGAATAAGCTTAAGCTCAATAAGTACCTACTTTATCTTCTTATAAATAAACCCAAGAGTGACCGACTTAAAATAAGAAATGAAATTTACCGACAATGGGATCAAAGGAACAGAAGGAACTAGACTTACACCTAAATATTTACAAATGAATAAGCAGTAATCTTCTTTGTAAACGTTAGAATCAATAAACGAGACAATAATAAATGTGCGACATACAATAGACAATAACGAACGTCCGTTGGGGTAAGATTTATTGAAAGAAACATATTTAATATTTTAGTAGACGAACTACGTTTTGATTGTACGAAATAATGATCTAGAAAAAATAATGGAGTAATGTAGGTATTACCTTTCGCTCATCGGTTTTCGATAAGGAAATATAATAACTATTAATGAAAGTATATAAATAATAGGTCCATTTATAAAAACGACATCATCTCTCTCCTATCTGCAAGGCACTGGTATGCTCAGATTGTCCAATATGAAAAGACATACTGCATCCTGAATCTTGCAATAATACCTATTCACCAACACTTATAAATATTTGTTGAAACTTAGTTGTAGATACTCATTTCTCCAATCAACTAAAAAATTTGATATTATCAAAGAGCAAAATGTGCCTGGGGCGAGTCAGTGGACTCTCTCCACTCCAGGACTCGTTTACTCCAAGGACCATCTGGGCCATCAGATCCAGATGTATTCAGCCCATTTCCACTCTTAAGATTGAAACCTTGAAACCCTTGAAATCTGAATTGCAAACAGATTGTGTTCACCTACCCACCTACCCCTTTGACTTTGACTTTGACTTTGACTGTAGAATGTAACAATGAATGTATGGGATTTGACGTATATGATGTATTTTGACGCTTATGACACACGTTGACAACTATCATATACGTCAAATCCCAGACATTCATCATTCTATTCTACAATACACCGGCGAATCAATTGCCACTTATCTTGTCTTGTTCAAATTGAATGAGTCCACGTACTCCACTCCACTTTATTAGTGGTGGAGGAGCAAGTACCTATATACGTGTAAGTTAAACGATACAACCGTACAATTTACATAAACTGGAAATTAGTGAAGGCATCAAGGGTCGTTGTTACGACATTATGTCCCTAATTACGAAGTGGTACATGACCGTTCTCTTTGTCAAATGACATAATTAGTCAACCCTCGCCTTTATACTTTCTAAGGTTGAAAATGGTTTCATTCCTAGTAAATGAACGAAATAATTTCCGTTGTAGTTATATTTCTTGGTGTATTTATATTTAAATATTCACAATGCATTGATTTCACATCCGCTTCGTCGGGTACGGATATATTAGTACCTCCTTTGTAATACCTATCAGTGTTAGTTTATTTTCAGAACTCAGTGATAAAGATGATATTGTTGAAATAAATATTATTATGTTTTTGCTGTTATGTGTGTATGTAATTAGTCGATATTCAGAGTAAATTGAATGATATCACTCAACTGTCAGTTCGGTGTGAATACGGAGCTACGCTGCAGACTATGACCCACCCGCTAACCTCTGCTGCCTGCACGTGTACACTGAAGGAACTCATGAGTGTCTCTGGAACACTATCGGAGTGGCTGCACACTGCTGGGCAAAAAAATATGACACGATATGCCGTCGACACGACAGAAGCAGAAGAACTGTCATGACGTCAGGAATTAGAAATTAGAATTTTGATATGGATAGGTAACAATATAATATCAATACTTACATTTGACTATGCTTTCTGTTTGACATTATTGAGAGTAGGTAAACCTTTTTCTTCATTTCATTGCCGACTGCGATTGCTTTCAGCCGGTATCCAGTTGACAGCAATAAAATTGGAAGCAAGCGAAGTATTTGGGAGTTTGATATTAGATCGAGAATTTTTATTATGAGAGTTGTGTCTCTGAACATGAAATACAATATAATTTTAAATTCAAAGAGATGCTTTGGATATTAACTTTATACCCATATTATATTGAGAGATAGAATTTACGATCGTACCTATTTTCGGTTTTATCAGCCAAAGGGACCAGCCCTTTCAAATCATCGGTATTGTCCAGTTCAGCTTTTATGTCCAATTAATTTCAGAAACAATACTTTGAAACAATATACGGGCTTTTTAATCAAGTTTCAAAATTCATGACATTTGCATTGAAATACACTAGCGATCTGCATCCCTTCTTCGCCTGAGAATTAATTTGTAACAAAATTCTATAGTAACCCGATTACAATACCAAGTATCTACAAATGATGAATTTGAATAGTTAGAATACTAAATGCTTCAAAATTTCATTCAAACTATATAGATATACATCATACTATTTAGATATACTTAACCGTACTTACCATTACGAATAGTTAGGATTTTCAGCCCTGCAAGAAATCTCACTGCAAGCCAACGACGTCACGTTGTGAACATTCTGGCTCTAGTTGCAGTATCTACGTAATTTTATCCATGTGCCGCATTGGATGCATTATTTCTTATTTATTTTTTTAGTATTATACAGGTATCCTCACAGTGTTAGTCTCAATTGCATCCATGAGTACTTGTTTATACTTCTAACTTAAGCAATTTAGCTTACCTGGAGGAGTTAGAGTGATTTCTCGGAGAACCTCGCCTTAAATATATCCCCGTATCCCCTAGCTCTAATAGTAGCAGAAAGGGTCTTCAACAAACGATTAAGCGCGATATGTCATATGACAGATCGTAGAGGGTCTACGATGATTCAAAGTAAGCTTTGGGCGTTTTGTTGAAAATTGTATATTTATTTTAAATCAATGGTTACAACTATTTCTTTGTGAACAACTAAGTTTATTGACAACAGAAGAGAAATCAGATTTTATTATTCAATACATAGATTTAAATATGGTTTATGAAATTCCATTTTACCGGCTAAGTTCGTTCAAAGAAAGAATCAAACTCGGTTCATAAATGACGGCGAAATCGAGTCACATACCTACATTGCAATGATTTTTAGTTTTACATTTATTTATTTATTTATTTATTTATACATTGACGGTAAGTACCTACCTACATACCCGCAGTCTAACGAATTCTTTCATAGACTCGTTATACTGCGCTATACCTCTTTATTTTAAGTCGGTAAAAATATTTTTTATTTTTATTCGGTTACATATCTATGCAAATTGTGCATATGTACTCAGAAGCAGTAAAGGGTAGTAACCAGAGACGAACTCTAAAGTTTCGAACGAGTTCACGTAAACTGTCGTAAATTTTCCGCTAACGACCCGATCGGTCCAATGTCTAACCTGTTCTCTAGAGACTCAGTTTTGTTACAAAATCTGGTAATATGTCTCTTCCTTGGTAAAGCTAAAGTTTTACTTATTTTAGTAACATGCGTGCACGTAATTTAATAACATTTTGCTGCAATTTTCAAGTTCAATAGACGAGTAAATGTCTTACAGGAATTTTGTTAAGTACTAACTACATTTTTTTAGTCTTACCGAATGAGCATTTCTATTCAATAAGTTATAATTAGCATTCAGTTTTCTAATATTCGTAATGCTTCTCAGCTCAGACTATGCTAATTGTTCAACAGTGCTAGTACCTACCTACCTACCTACTTATTTTTTATTTAGATAGATAGATAGATAAAAAAAAACCCCCGACCCAAAAAGATCCTGTAAA
Source organism: Eilema depressum (assembly GCA_914767945.1). Taxonomy (NCBI): domain Eukaryota; kingdom Metazoa; phylum Arthropoda; class Insecta; order Lepidoptera; family Erebidae; genus Eilema; species Eilema depressum. The sequence goes on along the minus strand of OU612028.1, from coordinate 9,527,368 downwards.
AGGTAAAATAATAACTATTACCTTATGATGACGATAAACCGCTCGTTAAGTATGGTGTACATCTTAACTTTCTTAGATTCTAGAACCGGCATCATAATCACACAAGAACTTGAATTTCATTTATCTTGTATTTATGATAATATGTAAAGATAACTAAATAAATATAATTATAATCTCTACGTTGCTAATTTCATCTCTATTTCTGAAAAACGAGGTCAGATTATTCTGGGACTATTTCTTATACATCCAAACACAGTTCTAGATCTATTTAGCATAGACCAACAAACGTGTTTGGCTGTCCGCCAGTCGTATTTTACTACTAAAATTTCGTCGTTATGGGAGATTAACTGTAAGTTTATATTGCATAACACTTACAAAATACAGTTTTATTGTGAACGTTTTTGTTTATTTCTTATTGTTCTTGAATAAAAAAGTTTCAACTTCTATTCAATTAATCAATCAATAAGCCTATTGCAGTCCACTGCTGGACATAGGCCTCTCCCAATATGCGCCACGTTTGCCGATCCTCCGCCTTCCGCATCCAGTCTGTCCCAGCCACCTTTCGCAGGTCGTCAGTCCACCTGACTAGGGGGTAACTTCTATTCATTCCCTTTCTATTTCAATAATGATGAAAGTAGGTACCTAAGTAGGTATAAAAAGATTTTACGAGTATGTATTAGGATTTTACTCGTAAAATCTTTTTGATAATTTATGTAGGTACGTAAGTAACCCGGTTGTTTCAACTAACTACCTACTTAATTATTTAATGTTTAAGAGGTTAGCAATAATTTGCTCTTAAAATATTAACATAATGCCAAAATGTTGATTCAATAAACTGAGCTGAGTGTTACTTCATTTGTATTTCATGAATAATCCCTGGCGGAGACTGAACTGAGATGGAGTGGGAAATTAAAAATACTTTTCAGCTGTGCAATTCACTAACAAGCACAACGATGCGACAACGATGCGAGTCGCAACGATGTGCGCGATAGACACTGTCATTGGTCGATTTCCAATGACGTGATACAATCTGACCAATGACAATCTACGTTGCGCCTCGCATCGTTGTCGCATCGTTGTGCTCGCTTAGTGAATTGCAGTGCAGGGCATGCCTTACTATTTGAATTATTCAAGTATATTATTATATTGTGTAATACCACAGATAACATAATACTAAAGGTAATACTAACGTTAAAAAAAAATAAGAGAATGAAGATACTTGTGATGTGGCCCTGAGGAATAGCAACTAAACTTCCGCGGTATTAAAAAAATAATGTGATTTAAGCTGTCACTAAAATAATACCGCCAAAAAAAATAGTAAATCTGCCACCAAAATATTTTGGTGGCAGATTTACTATTTTAGTCACGAGCGTCTTCAAAGAGTTGGGTCCCTATTTTCGTCGTTCAGTAGTTCAGTAATAATCAAGAAGGGCATTAGAAGGTTTCTTGAGGGTCAGCAGCGCGAGTGTGACGCCCCTTGTGTTGCATACGTCCATAGGCCACGGTGACCGCTTCCCATCAGGTGGGCCGTGTGCTTGTCTGCCAACTAAGTGGTATAAAAAAAACTCTAGGAAGTACCTAGTAATAATGGCTCTAGTACACTGAGCTGCGCAAGGATCAATTCACATTTAGTTAATCTTAGTTGAAGGGACAAACTGCCTCTTGAGGCGTAGATAATCAATAGAACCTTTTTGTTAAAGAACTTTGGCAGTCAAATGCTCACCAGACTGGCTGTAAGCCAAATGTATTTCATCTATCTTTAAATCTTTAGTCTTTATTTTGAGTATCATCTGAAATAACGTCTTTATTTTTTTAAATAGGGATCCCCGCAAAATTCATAAAAGGTCTAAATATTTAAAAAAATACTCGATTTATACCTTTTTCTTAACCTTAGTGTTAACCCGAGTTGCATCCGAAGCTTTCACTTCGGAGTCTGGGGTCCGTTTTACCAGTCTAACTGCGGATTTGGCTACTTATTTTCCGTGAAGCGACTGCCATCTGGTATATCATGGTAACCGAGACCGACGGCTTAACGTGCTCTCCGAGGCACGACCAGACAAATACCCATAGGTATTCATGCATACAAATATTTGCACTGAGCGGGGATCGAACCCGCACCTTCTGCGGAGCGGGCGCGTTTCTTACCGCTACGCCACAGCGGCTGTCAGATTATACCTATATAAACATAATTAATAAAGGTTTGTACATTGTAAACGACCCTATCAGCTTCCCTGGGGTTTAAACGACCCTATCAGCTTCCCTGGGGTTCAAGCCTACTCATCCGCTAAATAACGGACGAGGCTCTGGCGAAGGCTTTTCTCTCGGGGTTGGGAGGTCATACGGTAGTTGCTCCTGGATAAGCCTATTATATACATTTACATCATATGTTAGCCGCGTGGTTCTCGGCAGAGTAGAATTTGGGCCACCCCATCTCTTCCCATGTGGTGTTGTACAAGGCGACTAAGGAATAGGGCTGTTTAACATCAGACAGATATATTATACAGCCTAGACTCAGCCTCAGATGTATGGTTCGAGTCAACAATAGTACTCGGAATACGGCAATAGGCTCACCCCCTATTACGTGGGAGCTAATACAATGATTGGTGAAACGTCACCTCTGCCTAACCCTCCAAGGATAAAGGCGTGATTATATGTATGTATGTACATAATATTATGTTAGAACAGAGCGTTAGCGATGACACATGATAATATTTTGAGTGAAATCTTGCCTTTAAATATTATTACATTCTTATTACAAATTGAATTGGAAATAGCGCCCGTTCTCGAGTCAATTTTCAATGAACTGGAATGATATCTAATTGCATGAGCAAGCAGAGGCAATAAATCAGGGAATTAATTTTTAGATATGGATTTTGTATGCCTTTGAGAAATAAAGTTTTAGTGATTAAAAAAAAGTACGCCGGAATATTAGTTCTTATGAGTCATTGTTAAGCACGTTTCCTTCATTGTTCACCGTTTTGAATATACCGACACAACTTCACAATTTCATAATAGTATTTACGTAATATGACTGACCATTTTCGTTTCTCTTATTCCTGCATAATTATATTTTACTAGCTGTCCCGGCGAACTTCGTACGCCATATTTTCCCGTTCCCGCTGCACCTATTTTCTCACCGTTTAAACCTTCCCTAGACATCTACGAACATTTCAAGACCAAGATAATTATAAATCCGTTGCCGTACCCGAGTTTTAGCGAGACTAACGAACAGCAATTGATTTTTAGGTAGGTATATATATGTATAGATAGATGAAGAGGATTGCATAATAAATTGAATTTAGAGTCAAATACTTTATTTATGTATTCTTTTAGAGGAATAAGATGAATAAACGTGCATCTCGTTTAAAGTTATTTGAATATAATAACTTTCAAACTATAAATCTTCGATAAGTATATTGTTAAGTGGAATAAATCGTACGTGTTTCTCAACAAAAGCTTTTTTAAGAAATAATGCGTTGCATTGAAGAGTTTCCATCAAGTTTAAAAGCACTTTTCCTGTATTCAGTGTGCGTGACTATACGACGTCCATTATATTTAAACTTCTACACTTTAGAGCAACAATTCGTACTACATACACAGATGCAGCGTAGCGTGAAATAGACTTGAATGTGATAATATTGGTTTAATTCATTGCGGCATCTCAATGACGCCGTTTACCAGTATCAAAGTTTAACAAGTAATGTAATTACGTGAAGAGACGACATGTCATCCGACCGCACAGCTGCTGTGTGCGGTCGGCTACGAACTGCCGTAGATTAGATTGCGTAGCGTGGGGTAGATTCTCTGTGATTCTACGGCGGTAGCGGACGAGTTCAAATTCATCAATCAAAGCAATCCGCGAGCCAAGGCCACGTTTCTCTCACGATTTAGGGTCAAGATATTTATTATGGTTCTTATATATTTTGCAATAAATAGATGTTTTATAGGATCAGCGGCGCGAACAGGTGTTACTTAGTATATTTTTTATATATATATAAACCAAAAAGTTGATCTTTTGTACTGTTGACTCCATGGTGTTGACATACTGATTGTTAACCTAATGAACCACTGATTTCACGTCTGTATCCTCTTGAAACCTACTCAAATCAAAATCAAATCATATTTATTTCATAATCGTTGTACAGTATTTTACATGGGTTCTTAATCTATCGTGCGTTGTTACATTGTGCATGAGTGGTTATCTTAATTATGTAATAATATATATTTGTGCAGTTAAGTATCATATACAGGGTGGAAGATTTTAACCTTACCTGGAGGGCAAGTACCTACTTTAAATACTGGAGATAGCTAATTTCACTCAAAGGAAACATTCCTTTATTTTTAAAAAGAAACAAAACTGCATTCATAGTTTTTTGAAAATTCCCTTGTCATGCCCGGTAATCGAACCGACTAAAATCCAAAAAAATAACATCCTGTATTTTTATAGCATCAATCGATAGTGTCAATCATGAGGATCGAAACTCTCTAATAAACATGGTAAATTAAATGCTTTCCAACAGATACAGTACTTTTGCTCAACGTGCCATCACATACCTTATCAACAATAACGCCATTTATTTAGTAAAATGAGTACTAAATGACTAAACTTTGATTCCGATTTTTTTTTATAAAGAATATTAGTAACCGAAATTACTAATAACCCCCCCAAGTAAGCTAAATTGCTTGTACTAGGAGTGGGTTCACGTCTGTAGTGTAATGTCAGGATTCGAACCCGGGACTCGATCGTAAGGCTGACTCGTTAACCACTAAGCTACCGACGGCGACGCTACTATTATGTCGATTTAGGTCCAAGATACGTGTCTCGAGGTATACTTGGTTGGGTTTGGAAAGCACTTTGTGGTACACCGCATCGCACCCTGGGCAACGGAGATGGCGAGAGAATTGCCTTATTGGTTCGTCGGCATGCGGTTTTAGTCGGTTTGAGTCGAGAGAGTAAATACCCCAGTTGGCCAGTGAGGGCCAGCCATGATAAACAGGGACAAGTAATTTAAATATGGAATTTTATCCTTAATATGATAGGTGATGATCCTTGAGTTAAGTTCTCTATTTTGTTGAATCGAATTTGAAAATTGAATTTTCAGGGATTTCCTTTCGTTTAATTAACCATGTTTGTTAGACAGATTTGATCCTTATGATTTATACTATTGATTGATGTCATAAAAATACAGGGTGTTAATTTTTCGGATTTTAGTTGGTTCGATTGCCGGGTGTGGCAAGCGAATTTTCAAAAATCTATGAATGCAGTATTATTTCTTTTAAAAATAAAGGAATTTTTTCTTTGAGTGAAATTCGGTATCTACAGTATTTAGAGAACTTTCCCTCAGGTAAGGTTAAAATCTTCCACCCTGTATAAGTCTTTACTTAGGGATACTTTTATATTTTTTATATTGATATACTTAGGGAGATTTTTATTTGTACTCTATCATTTAAATAAATAGTTGCAATCCAGCTAATAGGTAGAAAAAATACATGAACGAACAAACGTAAATACGCACAAAAAGACAATCGTGTATATTTGCTCGAAACTTCTAATAAAAATGCATGCATACGTGGCCAATTTATAATCTTTTTATGGTGTACAATATTAAAATCCATGTACCTAACTGCATCCGACAGCAAAACTATTCGTATTAATATTTTCAGTTGGGCGTACACGTTGTTCGCAATAACTGTCAGCTTAGCCATATTTACAGTGTAGTTTGTAAATGCCATCCAAACTAGTTATATGTTAACGGAATGGCGAATAATTTTATTATACCAAAAAATTATTTGAAAAAATGTTTTAGTCACAAGCAGTAGTATAATTCTGGTGCGCATGATAAGATTTCACAATCATCATCACTCTTGCGTTAAGCTTATTATGCATCCAGTAATACCTGTGACTCGTTGTAAATTTCTTTCCCAACCAGAACAGTTTTACCCGAATGGGAAGATACCAAAACTTCCTTCATCTTAACGTTAGCATTCTGTGACGTTAGTCCTAGTCGTATCTGCGGTATCTGAAACTTTCACATCAGAGTCTGGAGTCCGCTTTTTTCCGTTTAATAGCAAAATAAAATTAATTCTTGCAAATAATAATTTAATAATATCGAACTTTATGCCTTAAATAAATACCTATAGACATATTATATCATCTTCTTAAGAATTCAGAAAATCTTGTTAAATTATACATAATATTAATTAACTCTCTTCATCTTCAACTTCATCGTTTAGCCATGCTGCTACTCTTCTGCGGGCGCTCTGTTGTACAGCAGTCATTCTTATGGTATCTGTAGGACCCCAAGATCTCATGTCGAAACAATGCGATGCCCTAGAAAGAAAAATCAAACATTATCTTTTTTTAAAATATACAATATCAAATATTATGTCTTCTTTTCTAAAAAAAATATCAAGTATTATGTCCTTTTTTCTAGTAATAAGTTTTTTTTTTATAATAATAGATATTAGTAATTTTATGTTGGTAAGGTGGACAGATAACCTTATTAAGGCCGCGGGAACGCGCTGGATGCGAGTCGCTTCCAACCGGTCTTATTGGAGATCTATAGGGGAGGCCTATGTCCAGCAGTGGACTTCCTGTGGCTGAAATGATGATGATGATGAAGCATCAATAATTAAATATTCGGAGAAACTCCTTTGGCACTTGAAGTAAATTATAGTTAGGATTTTTTGCTACCGGACCAGAAAACCAAAATGATTTAACTTTAAATTCTTATTAATTAATAAGAATTACAACTAATTTATAATAAGGAGTAAACTATTTCCGTCGGGGTAGTTAATCAATTACTTAGAAACTAAGGCAATGACCTTAACGCGGTACACTTGCCTCACCACAAGGCAAACTAATACCCCAGCATCTGAAGACTTGAGACAGCGCGGCGTGTGGCTTTAATCGGTTTGAATCCGACATTATATATATACACTAGCCTTCCGCCCGCGTGCATCTCGGTTAACGCGACCTTTGCTCATATCTTCGGTTCTACTCAACCGATTGCGATCAAACAAACGTACAGGGGCGTATTTAAAGATTTGGCGCCCCGGGCCACTTACGTTTGCCGCCCTCTATGCAGGCGCGGTCCGAGGGGGGGGGGGGGGGGTGATTCACAGGGGACATGATCCCCCCCCCCCCCAAACCATGCACGTCATATTGAAAAGTCCCAGTACGAGGGGAAGGGGGGGGGGGGGGTTAAATCTCTTAAGGAATTTACGAAGTGAAAAAACTCCCCCCCCCCCCCAAACTTCAAGCTGCGACCGCGCCTGCCCCTATGTGACGTTCGCGTTCACCGTTAGCCTGCGCCCAAGGCGTTGACACAAAATAGGGGTCCGTCAGAAATTGCTGGAGATTTTCAAGCCTGATTCGTGAGATCTCTATCTTATGGTGCGAGGGCGAGTGACTTCCATCGATCTCTCCACTAACCCAGGCTCCCAACCAGAATCCCTTCAAGGGGAAATATTTACATTCCATTCCATTAAAGCGCCCTACGTAGAAGATGATATTGCAACCAAAAATCACTTGAGTACAGCATTAGCTTGTGAAGAATGATGTTTTATGGCTCAAAGGCAACAGCAAAAGCACCGCTTTGGGACCTGGCAGCACTTTAGGCTCTAAAGGCACTCGGATCCCGTTTTGAAGGGCTCTATAATATATGCATCAAGTAGAGACGGATTCCGAAAAATTGAAAGACAGGAAAACTGGTCCTCTTCTGCAAAGTTACCGTCCGCCTATCGGCTCATTGTATTGATGGACAAGGGGTGCAGTCATGCAGGTGTTTTAAACGAATTATTCCTCGTGAAGTGCCACATCGAGCGCCTTACAGGAGTGAGGCCGAATTTGGTAGACAATAAATTTGGTTATAGTCGGGAGCACCGTGGATGCCAACACGCGCTTGAGGGCCCTGGTGGAAGAAGCAGTGGCACGGCGAGTTGATGCTGGCAGTGTCTATTGTTGCCTACGTCATTAACACCTTGCCATGGAGCTGCATCAGAGCTGCACTCTTTCAGCACGGGGTGCCTCTCTATCCTCGCGTCACTGTCGGGGTTTACTTATCGGTGAAAGCCAGTATCTACCCATGTAGGACAGGGCTTGGTAAGTGAGATATGTGGCGGGGTGTTCCGGCTGGCGCGGATCTGGGGCCGGTTCTGTGGAACATCGGCTAGGACTGGATGGTGACGGCACGAAATCAGAAGCAACCAAGTAAGCCACAGCCGGAGTTACCCAAGTCCTTGGACGTATTTGGTGACTGAATCTGAAGTGGGCATACCTGGTTCTCTTACTTACGAACCCTTTCTGGCCAATTGATGTGTGGGGAGCACAGAGGCTGCCCATACACCACCTGGCAGTCCTTAAATAGACTTCGGATGCAGGTCAGCCGAAGTAACGAAAACTGAATTAGATGAAGTTTCTCAGATAAGGTGGACCCAGGCACCACGGTGTGAATGCGGAACTACAGTGAGGTAGGCGCTAACGTGTGCTGCATGCCTAAGCACGTGTACACTACAGGAACTCATGGGTGCCTCTGAGAACGCCATCAGGGTGGTTGCACACTGGGCAAACAAAATATGACATATGTCGTCGACTCGACAAAAGGAGAAGATTAGCTCGGATGAGATAAGATAAGATAAATACTCTTTATTGCACACCAAACATAGGATACATACATAAGATACGTACATGACAGAGAGTTGTACAATGGGCGGTCTTATCGCAAGTCTGCGATCTCTTCCAGACAACCAGTATGAGGTGATGCTCGAAGGGGGTTCTCACACGTCTTCGCTGCCGATAACGCGATAGAGGTATCACAGTAGTTTCTCCTACCAGCTGACGCAATGCGCCCAGCTATGGCTGCTTCGGTGAGTTCCTGAGACATACAGATCAGGAGCCGACCCCTGCAATGCCACCTCTGCCTGGGCTCCTCCATGTATATGCCACTTCACGCGTTGTATTCTTTAAGCAACCGTCAGAGCGAGAAACCTCTCGCCGCAAGTCCTGGTGCTAGTCATGGCCGTCTGCGAGGGGTGATTATTCCTCGTGAAGTGCCACATGCGGTCTCGGTTTAAAACCGCACACCGTCTCTGTCGGGTCTCAATTATCGGGTGTAAAGTTACCCAATTAGATATTACTCTCGCAACCCGGCTGACCTTTTAAGATAGCTCCTTCGGGTGTGGGTAGTCGGTGTCCCCATTGAACCCCGGAAAGGTACGGGTTTCACCGCCGCGTTACCGGTCTGAATATATTGGAGTAACAGGCGACCGCACCTGTCGCCCCCAGGTCTCGGGGAACCAGCCGCCCCTTAGCTGCTCTTATCTGTGCTCTCTGCTAGTCATAGGGTTTCCACGTATCCTACGTGGAAACCCTATGAGTAGCCATTTACAGCGCCGCTACCACCTCGGCCGGAATTAACCGTAGGCGGCAGCGTCTCCCTGCGAGAGAAAGGCGCTGCCGTCTTCGGTGCCAAAGCTGCTTGGCCCCAGTTACACCGTACTTGAACGCAAATGTTATTTAGGGTTTTCTAATTTGAATGCAATTAAAATAATGAGTGACATAGTCATATTGTAACTAAGTAAGCTCCGAAAAATAAAAAAAAATAAAAATATACGTAATATTTACTCTAATAGGCGCCTTTTAGAGTCAAGATTAAGGCGCCCAGAGACATAGACATTCGGGGCGGCAGGTTGCAAGGGGCGGCGGAACCGCCCCGAGCGTCTATCTCTGGGCGCCTTTCAGAGCAAGATTAAGGCGCCCAGAGATAGACGTTCGGGGCGGCAGGTTGCGAGGAGCGGCGGAACCGCCCCGAGCGTCTATCTCTGGGCGCCTTTTAGAGCAAGATTAAGGCGCCCAGACATAGACGTTCGGGGCGGCAGGTTGCGAGGGGTGCCAGAGCCGCCCCGAGCGTCTATCTCTGGGCACCTTTTAGAGTCAAGATTAAGGCGCCCAGAGATAGACGTTCGGGGCGGCAAGTTGCGAGGGGCGGCAGAGCCGCCCCGAGCGTCTATCTCCGGGCGCCTTTTAGAGCAAGATTAAGGCGCCCAGAGATAGACGTTCGGGGCGGCAGGTTGCGAGGGGCGGCGGCACCGCCCCGAGCGTCTATCTCTGGGCGCCTTTTAGAGCAAGATTAAGGCGCCCAGAGATAGACGTTCGGGGCGGCAGGTTGCGAGGGGCGGCGGTACCGCCCCGAGCGTCTATCTCTGGGCGCCTTTTAGAGTCAAGATTAAGACGCCCAGAGATAGACGTTCCGGGCGGCACGTTGCGAGGGAGCCGCCCCGAGCGTCTATCTCCGGGCGCCTTTTAGAGCAAGATTAAGGCGCCCCGAGATAGACGTTCGGGGCGGCAGGTTGCGAGGGGCGGCGAAACCGCCCCGAGCGTCTATCTCTGGGCGCCTTTTAGAGTCAAAATTAAAGCGCCCAGATCAGATCTTCAGGGTCGGCAGCACGAGTGTGACGCCCCTGGTGTTGCATACGTCCATAGGCCACGTTAACCACTTTCCATCAGGTGGGCCGCACCGTGTGCTTGTCTGCAACCTATGTGGTATAAAAAAAAAAAAATTTGACGCTCGGGGCGGCTCAGCCGCCCCTCGCAACCTGCCGCCCCGGGCCATGGCCCCCTTGGCCCTAGGGTAAATACGCCCCTGCAAACGTAAGATTTTAAGTCTGAGTAAGCCCTTTCTAACAAAAAAAAACCGCATCAAAATCTGTTCAGTAGTTTTTGCGTCCATCGCGGACAAACAGACAAACAGACAGGAAATGAAAAAAAAATATTTTCGTGTTCAGTATCGTTAATATAACATAACCCAAGTATTTTTTTTTAAATATCTCCAATGTACGACCACTTTACAATTTTATACCTAATAGTATAGATAACTGAGTGGGTTTCCTTACCTCGGCACAGTGTAAGTAGGTGATGTGGCATGCACATCTTCTTTGTATATTCCGAGAGCACGCCATGGATCAATGTAGCCGTGAATATTGATCGTGTTCTTTACTTCAGGTGACAAACCTCCATAAACTTGGTTTGAACGATCTGCGGCGTTGTAGGCAAACGTTTCGTCAAACCTGTAATATGATTTAGGAATGTTTCAATAATTGTTTTATTTTATGCATTAGTATAGTTATCGACATAAAATGTTGACCCCAAGTCGCGGGAGCAACGAGGCCCTGGCGTGCGCGAATTTGTTTGATATCTTTTATCTATGATTGGTGGATTTGTGCTCCCCGCCGCCAGTAATATCCTCAACAAACACCCAAAAATGCGTACTGTGCAAGAATGTATTTTGTCTTTTTAAACCACTTAGGTGGCAGACATGCATACGGCCCACCTGATGGGAAGTGCTTACCGTGGCCTATGGACGTATGCAACACCAGGGGCGTTACACTTCTGCCGACCCTGAAGAAATTTTCTAATGTCCTTCTTGAAGAACCTCATTGTAGTCGCTTGGGAAAACCACAGCAGGGAGTTCATTCCACAAGTTAAACGTGCGTGGGATGAAGTTTTTTCATACCGCACAATGTGCATCGTTTCCAGTCGCAATGTGTGAAGATGAACTCCCTGCCTATGGCGATGTGACGTCATTGGGTTTAAGATATATCGGCATATATCTTAAACCCAATGACGTAACTATAGCATTTCGTTCCTGTAATTACAGTGCCCACAAAAATATTAAAAAACAGTGAGTATTTCAAACCTATCTGTAATAATAAACAATTAATTCTAAGCGTATTAATCCCCGGAACTAATTGTAATGAAATTAAGTGGAAAGATTGGAAGCAGGAAAAGGCGTGGGCTTAAATTGCGAATATTTGTACTTGACCCACGTTCCTGGTAATTAATTTCCACGAGAGCGTAATGCCAGTAAATAGTATAAATAATTGGTTCATTAATTTCGTGAAATCATAGAAATCATGATTTCTAGTACAATATCATGACATATGTCATCATCAGTGATTAAGATAACTTGAACACATTATCTATAACATATTTATTTCGATATTTAAACAAAGTTATCACAAAGATAAAATAAGATAAAGATTTATTTCGGCAATCCTTTTAATACTGTGTTATACAAATATTTGTATTGCTACTTGTTAGTACATAGTTAGTTTTACCCTAGAGTTTTCTTTGTAATAATATCTTCATTTGTGGTAGAATTAGGTGCGAGTATAAACACAGGATATTATTTTACTGTGATATTATGGTCTTAGTTTTATCATTGAAATCATCTATCCCATTTTCCGGAGTCCGGTTTACCATTTCCCGGGGGACAGTATTGACAATAAAATTTGGTGGTTGGTAAAATTAAAAATTGGTGAGGCTTACAAAAAATTATGAAATATATTAACTTTTGTCCACAAATACTGCATCTTACTAAATAATTATAAGGAATAATAGGTACACATAATGTGTACAGTACCTACCTGGTATATATACAAAAAGTGGGTACCTACCTGGGATCAAAAGCCCTTTTGCAAACATCAACGTAAAATTCTACATCGAGCCACGTCAGTGGATCAAAAACGGTTCCGGACCGCGGAGCAGTTTGGAAGTAACCGAATTCAGTGCAAGTTTGATAATACCACGAACGAGCTGAAAAATAGACAATAATAAAATGCAGTTACAAAAAAACATCTTATTTTCACAGTAATTTGATGATAAAGATTGCTAAGAAGGCATCTGTTTTCTTAACACATTCTGATGAACTACTTAGTAACAATATAAATCAATGCTTTGGACAGTTTAATTTTAATAAAAACGAGAGTAAATAAGTATTATCCGAAAAAAAAACAATCTAATTTGAATTTCACTTTTACACATTCATATTTTAAATTTTTAAGTGGTTAATTTTAAGAAGGAATCATATTCAAATTAGATTTACTGTTTTTGCAAACATAAAAAAGAAATAGATACCTAATCTAATTTAAATATAATATACATATTAATATTTATATTTATCTACCTATACAAATATTTGCATTGAACCGGGAGTGAAACCGGCAACTTAAATCTCTATGTGGATCAATTCTTCCGCTAAATTAAATATTAAGAACAATTATAAAATCAACACAACTTACAATCACTGGGCCACATGTAGCTCAATATAAAATTGTCATACTTCAAGTTCATACACTGGTTGTTTCCAATGCCTTGCCAAATTGCAACGAATCCACCGACTTGCTCCATTGGAGTGGTTCCTAAATAAATAACATGTTTTAATAACTACAGATCCAACTTGCTGTATAGGTAGGTAGGTAGGTAACATGTATTTTGCTGCAGTAATTTGGTTAAACTTGTTAGCTACGAGTAATTGGTCACCTAAACCACAGCCTAAACCGTTCATTCATCGCTATGGAAGTGAGCGAAGCGAAATCGTGGACGCCACAATTAGGTACCTCCTGCAGGAAGAAATTGTACTATGCCATTTGATTGAATGTCGGTATCTAATAGCATCTAAGCGTCGAATTAACCGACTAGTTAATCAATCAACATGTACTTAGTACTTACCTATTTATGTATTATCTTTTCAGCTTTTTATTACAATGTTAGCGCCAGTTCATTCTTATTATTCTATAGTTCTTACTATTATATAGAACTATCGACTGTAAAATTATCGAACATGTAAATTTTATACTAAGAACAGCAAAATGCAATTTACGAACACAGTTATCGCAATCACGATAAAAATAAAAATAGGCGGGCGCTATTATCTTGAAGGTTAAAAGAAAAATAATTATTCTTTTAAGGTTCAATCAAGATATTGATAAGTAAAGCTTATGCAAAATGGCGTATGTCAATTCCATTCTTAAGTAGTTGAAAAGAATTTTCAGATCGGATTATAACATCTCTTTGTGTTATTTTTTGAGAAAAACCAATGTAAAAACCGTTATGTTTTCAGTTAAATTTTCGATCACTCTTTTTTCATTTTCTTTGTTCATACTAATTCCATTGATTTTGTGTAGACCGATCTAGCTTAATATTATATTTTTCATATGCACTTTATTCAAGTCAGTCGTGTCATTTAAGTCGTTTGTTCTTAGACTTTAATTTGCTTGTTAGGTTAGGTTAAGGGAAAAAATCTTACCATATACACGGTCTCTGAAATTGTCGCATATGGTTATTAAAGATCCAGGAATTGCTTGTTGCACTCTACCCGAAAAAGTCCAGGTTATCATGCCTGAGAAATAACCTAGGTCAAAACGATCGGTGAAGTTAAACGATCCGGGACACAACCTGAAATAGTTACATTTAGTAATGATACTGCACAAGCCTCTAAAATGGTACTGCACAAGCCTCACCTACTGATTAAAGGCTGAGGCTCTGATGCAGACTTTCGTTGGGTTAGGAAATCAGATGTCACTTACGGGGTCACTTAACTGTACTTACGCCGGAGCCGGCTGGGGTTGACTATGTCGGAATTGAACCGACTAAAACGCACTCCGTCTGTGGGCTGTTGGTTGCCGGAGGTGAGATTAGCTGAGGCATATCTCCCGCACCCAGGGTCATCTCATTCGAACTGGCCCTCTTCAGGTGTGGGGATCACGGCTTCCCAACCCAGCCCCCGGGAATGGGAATCAGCAGCTGACAATATTGTATGCACTGATACTGTTCATCAGTCTCTGGCTCTATCATTTATCGTAAAATATCGTATTATAATACTTGCCTGTAAGCTAGTTCTACGGCCTGCCTGCCACTTGCCGTACTCATAGCATCAACAGTGTCCCGAATACCCTGCCTGATAGTGCCTATGCACTGTTCACCACCCTCTAGTGTAAAAGCTTCATCGACGACCTCTAGGTAACCTACAAATAATCACAATTATAATATGTATTGTTATTCACGTATGATACCTAATTTAAATTATGTTGCACTACACAAACATTTATAATAAAACACTATACAACGTTTACAGACAGGTGTAGTAATATTAAAGGGTCGTTACACATATATTTTATCGAAAATGGAAGATCCGAACAAAAACTTTTCATGATACTATCAAAAGTTTATGCAAATGATAACTATTTTTTAATGGGCTCAGACTAATATAACATAGATGAAACGCAAAGAACTAGCGTGTGAAACCGCCTAAAGTACCTAATACTAAAGTAAATACCTACCATTTCACTCGCACTTGTGAGTGCACACAAAAAGTGGGAACGAAACTTTAGTATTACTTTATACGGCTTCACTTCACACGCTTTTTATGTGCGTTCCATTTTCTTCACACGCTATTTCTATGCGTTCCATATTACTTCACATGTTAGTTCTATGCGTTTCATCACTTTCATCTGGATTCTTTTAGTCTGAGTTAATGAGTTATTGTATAATTTATTCTGAACCCGACGTTTCGACTTATCAGTCACGGGGTCAGTAAAGACGGTGGTAGTTGTTTCGTAGTTTGAAGTGGTTTGCAGTGTAAGTTCTAAAGTACCCGAACTATGCTGAATTGTTAGTGTTATCTACTATTTACGCAGGATAAGCTCACAGTGTCGTTGTTGTGTTTTGCTCTTTCTTTGGTTTAATGTGAATTAATGAACAATTTTCACCGTATAATTTTGAAAGTAATTTTGTTCAAAACTATGAAAGTATAAAATTATATTGAATCTGTATATTGGTAGAACGTTTTCCGATATAACTTACGGGGCTCATTAGGATGTAGGTACGTAACTAGTTCTTTTCGTAAGTAGTTTTACCTGAAAGCTTCACACAAAATCACACTTTAAGCCTAAACTCTTCATTTCTATGGTTATAATTCGTTATTAGGTAATACTCGTGGTTAAATGAAACATTTATGTAATAAACACGGAATTTTTAAACACTGTGCGCGTTGTCAACTGAGTCGTCGACCAAAGAAAACAATGCTCTATGTCAAGGACATAGAATAGTTATTTGTTATACAAGAGTGCAAAGTTGCTTTTTAACCGCGTGCTCAGTTTTGATGACCGAGCAAGCGAAAGATTCTAAATTTGAATCACGAGCATAGCGAGTGATTCATAAATTAGAATCTTGAGCGTTAGCGAGGGAATCAAAAGAGCACAAGGTGTAAAATCTTTGCACTCGAGTGCAACACGTAACTTTTCATCCCACCTCAGCGAGGAAATAATGAAATGCTTCTTCTTCCTAGCGTTAATTCCCAGTCGCATCCGAAGCTTTCACCTCGGAGTTCGGGGTCCGCTTTACCAGTCTTAACTGCGGATTTGGCTGTGCCTCGATATTTTCCGTAAAGCGACTGCCATGTGACCTCCACAACCCAATGGTGACATTAGGCGATATCGAAGCATTGCAGCTAGACCGTTGTTGTTGAACTTTTTATGCATACAAATATTTGCACTGAGCGGGGATCGGACCCGCGCCTCCTGCGTTGCGGCCACGTTCACTACCACTACGCCACGGAGGCTGTATAATAATTATGTGTAATAATACTAATAATAAAATATCAACAAATAAAATTCAACAACAATGTTCAACCATAGGACGTGAAAAAAAAATTATGCGCGGAAAGCAAATTTAAAAAAAAAAGTAGGTACACTAAGGAGGTTCCGAGTTGAGTTTTTCATAAATTAAAAAAAAGTTGTATGATAAATCGGCACCATAGAGGTAGAAGTAAATAGGTTTAATGATGTTTTGAGTTCACAAACCTAGTACACACGATGTTCTAAATTCAAATTTACTTTACCACTCTAGAGGGTAAAAACGACTTTTACACTCAGATATCGAAGAAAAAAAGTACTCTTTCCGAGATGGTGGGATGAAAAATATATTTATGGCCCGACGTCTCAGTTGATCTTACTTTAAGAGAGTTTGTCGATAGCATAAATTGCAGAGTTAGCGAGCTCTGTGTAAGCATTTACAGTCTAAAGTTGCAGTGCTTCTTTCGTTACCTATAAAGTTTGTCTGTGATTCAATGCATTGCTTTTTTGTAATACGCGGAGTTTTTGCATTAAAAAAAAAGAAAATGGTCTAAATAATGAAACATGATTCAAAAATGTATAGGTACCTGTAAAATCAATTTTAGCAAGATACGGGCCACTGGAAGCTATTACACCCACAACTAAATGTGGGTACCGCTTCTTGAACCATGTAACCATATTGGCGGCTTTGGAGCCTCCATACATAATAATCTTGCTATTGACAAAACGTGCTTGTTTCTTCAAATTGTGGATTAAAAAAGCTATGTCAGCTAAGGCCTGGTCCATACTTAAGAAACGTAAGTTGTGTGCGGTGAAATCACTGAAACGTTCAATGACAAATGTTATGTTAATCATTATACATACAATCGTAATCGTAATCTTTATACATACAAAAACACAAAACAACACTATAAAAATCCAAATTCTGATTTTTTTTTTAATAATTTGGATTATTTTTAAACTATCTTTTATTTAAAAGCTATTAAAGAAGAAAACTGCTACTACTCACGTAAAAGGAAGCGTTTGGCCATAGTATCGATATTCCGTTTTTATCTGATATCCTTTGTTTTCTTCTGCCATCTCAAACATGTTACCAGTTCCTAACCAACCAGAACTGAGCCCATAACCTCCAGCCATAATGAAAATCGGTGACCCATCACCGCCGAAAAACTGTTCATTGTATGCAAAACGCTGTAATAAGTAATAATACATTAGTTTTTCTTTTACTTGTATAGGGTATATTAAAAGAATTATTTCTTCTTTGCCACCTTCGTGGTAGTATTAAATTGATAAACAAGAAACGACCTTGGAGGTGACATTAGCTCCTCAGGCACAGAGAGCAAGGCACTCGTATCAACGTACAAAATTAATTTTAAATTAAATTAATATTAGAAGACAGACTGCTGCTTTAATAAAATCAATTTACGCATTCATGCTTCGAAAAGCACACAACACATTGAAAAATAAATCTAAAATAACTGATGTCTCTCATATCAAAATGTATGCAAGGTGAATAATTAACTTAAACAAATTTTCAAATGTGCCTATGTACTATTATTATTGAACTAATATTTAACATTATTATCTAATATGCTACCAAAAAATAGAGGCTTCAGTTAGATATTTAGTCTATAAACTTCTTCAAAACATACATAGCATATTGCATCCCAGATTCGCTCTGGTTATCTTAATCACCTGAAACAACATTCATAATGGTTTTTCCTTACGAAAAGTTGCTATATGTATGTAAATCTACAGCTTTTTAAATACATTCCTATTTCGTCATGAGGCAGATGAAACTGTATCTCAATGAAAGATACCTTGGGTATAACATTATTGAGATAACAGATATTTCCTTATTACAATTTAGAGCCTTTCATGCGAATAAAAAAGAAAACAGAATCCTACGCGCTCTTGCTTCACATCAGAGACAAACTTAATTTATTCTTATTAGATGGTGCCGATATTTCTTGCCTACACAGTACACAAACACATCACATTGACAACATTTTGTTTGAACGTTGATTTATTTCGTCACGTCCGTATTTCAATACAGATTTTATCTAATAATCCATGTTCAGACAACTAGAAAATTCATTTTCCACTTTCCAACCCTTAGCTCTTAAACCTTTCATAGAAAAGTAAACTATAGTTATAACATTTTATATAACTTTACACTTTGAGGATAACAAAAGTACCTACTTAAATATTAGCTATTTATTGATGTATGTATTTGATTGTAAAATTTGCTTGTATGCTCGAAACAGACATTAATTTGTTACTTGATTATTTCACCAGCATCCGTTCTTCTCTTTGAATATAGTATAGAAAAATGAATCGCTGAAATAAATATATTGCGCATGACTTTTGAATGACTGCACCAAATTGAATTTTTTAACCAAGGCGAAGTCAGAGCGCTCAGCCATTTTGAAATAATTTGATACTTTGCCTATCTTTCTCTGCTTCTTATTAATAATCTGATTATACATACCATTCTAAACGTAATATTATTCTGTGGGTCGAAATGGTCCAGCGGCATATCAATCCAGCCTATTAAAATATTCCTTGCATTTTGCCTGAATGTCTCAGGAGGGTCCAACTCTTCGTGAATAGTAGTTTTCACTAAATACAATTCTTCGAGACCCCATGCTGGGTAGATCAACCCCACGAGCAATAAAAACACAAACTGAAACACGTTAAACTTTTATACTTACAAGAGCATTGTATAAAATATACAAAAAAAATATAATTTTTATGTCTTGCGTTCTTACCATGTTAGTGGGATTGTGTTTCCATTTGTATTCTCAACTGTGTCTTATTTGGTGAATTTTCGTTATCAGTATTATCTAAAGAAGTTGGTTATCGACACAATTAAATACGATGCTATGATTATAATTAAACCTTAACGTTTATAGCGTGTTGTATATGATGAGATTTTAAAAGAAATGTTGTTTCGTTGTCTTTTTAAAATTCAAAATCAAGTTCGAATTCACTTTATTGCTTGAAGGTCCTATTTTAGGTCCATACAATTGATATTAAGAGATTGAGATAGACTTGTCGAATTGAAAAATAAAATGAAACAAATGTAAAAATAAAATCAAATTAAATCAATCAATACGGATATGTTATGTAAACAATAGTTATTTGTTATACAAGAGTGAGCGAGTGATTCACAAATTAGAATCTTGAGCGTAAGCGAGGGAATCAAAAGAGCACAAGGTGAAAAATCTTTGCACTCGAGTGCAACACGTAACTTTTCATCCCACCTCAGCGAGGGAATAAAGTAATGCAAAAAAAAATCAACAATGTTCAACAATATGACATGAGAAGAAAATGAAGTTCGCAAAGCAAATTAAAAAAAAGTACACCAAGGAGGTTCCGAGTCTGAGTTTATCAAAAAGACAGATTCAGATTCAGAGACAGATTCAGATTCAGAGACAGATTCAGATTCAGAGAGAGATTCAGATTCAGAGACAGATTCAGAGACAGATTCAGAGACAGATTCAGAGACAGATTCAGATTCAGAGACAGATTCAGATTCAGATTCAGAGACAGATTCAGATTCAGATTCAGAGACAGATTCAGAGACAGATTCAGATTCAGATTCAGAGACATTCAGATTTATATAAAGATTCAAATCCAAATTCAAATTCAAATTCAAATTCAAATGTATTTTATGAAGCATATAGGTTACAAAATAGGTCACGGTAACCTCTTACCATCAGGAGGTAGTATAAAAAAAGATGTAAAAAACAATAGCTATGTTCCGCCAAAGGCATACAAAATATTGAATGAGATCACAATTCACAAGATTATTATATATTATGTATGTACAATGTGTCATTAAAAAAAAATTACTTTATCCTCTAGAGGATAAAAACGACTTTTACACTCAGTTATCGAATAGCAAAAGTACTCTTTCCGAGATGGTGGGATGAAAAATAAATTTAAGCGTCAAGTAAATAAGTCAATCAAATAAAACTAGGCATGTCAAATAAAATTAAGTAAACAATTCAGATAGACATGTCAAATAAATAAAATTGAGTTAAACACAGCAATTAATTAGAATAAACAATGTCAATTTAAATAATCATTGTAGGTATGTCAAAATGCAGGCAAGTGTCGCTTCAAATTACCGCAATGAAATTATATATTTCGGCAATAGACTACTAATATTATTACTATTATTAATTTAATAGACGACTAATTTACAACACCAAAGTATTCCGTGCCTACTCATTGTATTTCAATGCAGTTTAGTTATGATGGATGCAAACTGTGTTACCGAAAGTAAATCACGATTTTACCTAGTATTTACCACATATTTGGGTTTGTCTACATTATTATAATGAATTTAGCAAAATGATAACAATTTTTAGTACATCACGAAGATATCCTTAATTTTCCGGCATTTAATACCCGAACGGCGGCGTGCGGTTTTACCCTGTTCGAGTTCGACATAACAGTCACAATCCCACCTGCTAGTTTATCCGAGGGTATTTCGGCAGAAGAA
Source organism: Eilema depressum (assembly GCA_914767945.1). NCBI lineage: Eukaryota > Metazoa > Arthropoda > Insecta > Lepidoptera > Erebidae > Eilema > Eilema depressum. Next base: position 9,506,442 of record OU612028.1, on the reverse strand, counting down.
AATGTGTAAACAGTTACATACGGTGGGTATAGGTAAGATAAGATACGATTTCTTTATTGTATACCATAAAAGTACATCATACCAAAATCTTAAAAAAATCATAAAAATAAAAAATAGATTAGGTATCACTAGGTAGGTATGCAAAACGGTAGCTAGCTTTTGTATATTAACGTAGATTATATTAGAAATATAATTATAAGCCATTTTAACTTCAGCCTGTAAGGAAAATCGTAAAGCCAGAACATTTTAAAACGATTATTGATAGATATTTATGTGGCCTATCTCGATGACATCGCTAAGCGCTGTGATAAGACCGCTTAATATTGTGATACTGAAATGATTAAATGATTACCAAGTCACTTAAGTACAAATGAATTTTAAGTAATTAAGTACATACTTAACCTTACATACTTAATGCATGCTTGTCACAAGAAGAAAAATTCTTAATAAAAGAATAATATAATAATATAATAATCGATGGTGGCTGAATACAGCTGGGTTTTATTATTTTTTTCGCTTTCAGTTTCATTACAAGCAAACAGTGAACTTTCTTGAATTATTATAACTGTTATTATAGTTACTTCAACCAATGTCAAAAAAATACATAATAATAGTACCTAATCAGCTCACGAATATCAAAACTATATTTCATTTCGTGAAGTGTCTATAACCTTCTAAGATTTATCACCCCCGGGGGCCGATAGATCCTTCCAAAAAATATAAATTGATTCTTATGCAGATAACAATATAAAAAAGTGTTTATGGGGTCTTAAGTATAATACTTAATATCTTCGGGGCCCAAGAGAACTTCACCTGATATCTAATACACCTGCCGATCAACGGAAGAGGCTCACAACGTGAAACAGCAGTCTCTATCGCTATAGCTAATATAAGCCAAATATAAAATGTGAAACGCCACGCTCTAAGATGAAAGCCTCGGATATATTTATTCTCTGCCTCGGATGCAATCGAGATTATTGTTAAGACGATATGAATGAAATAATAGAGAAACAAGTATACTTTCCTAAGACTTTTAATTTAAGCAGTTAGTAGGTAGTAAATTTAGTAGATTGTAGATTTTTGTCTTTTAATCAGTTAACCACGACGTAACAATTCTTCGAGCTACTTGTTTGACGGCTGTCATTCGGATAGTATCCGTAAGGAACCAAGACTGCATGTCGAAGCAATGTGATGCCCTGGTAACAAAAATGATTGCTAGGGTAAAGTCGGGTTTCCACAATGCGAAGTTTCACGGAAGCGTTTACTAAGATTTACTGTGACAAGCGTGTCAGCAGTATCACGGACAAACCTATTTCCACGGTCGGTGCGCAGACCGCGAAAACACGCGTCTGTAAAATAGCAGCTCGTGTAAAACAGCCCTTATAATAATACACAAAGAAACTACAAATATCTATTATATGTGTATAGTTAGATATAGTGTATCGGTTCAGTGGTTTATGCGTGAAAATGTAACAAACAGACAGACAGATAGACAGAAAGACAGAGTTACTTTCGCATTTATAATATTAGTTTGGATTGATACAGCCGGCGGCTGAGCCTGCGGCTCTACTCTTGGAAAACTTGTTTGGTTTTCAGAAACGATGTCTCATGTTCTTCTTCAAGTCATTATCTATCTTTGTGCAAAATTTGAATAATATCGTTAAAGTTTAGCGGTGTAGTCGTAAAAATATAATAGGTAGTTAGACAGGTAGATGAGTTTGGTACTTTGGCGTTTACGATGTTTGGATAGTCCTGAATTCAAAAATCTTCAGTGAAAATAATGCATACATTATTTTTCACGATAAGATAAGAAAGCACGATTCTGTGCATTTTTATCTCGTGAATAAAATCGAAATATGTATTGGCATTCTGAGATGATACGGCCAATTCCATTATAACGTCTGGACATTAAATTTTTGAGTTCAAATATTATTTCCACAACCTGATGTCGACTATTAGACGGATTGATAAACAATTAATTTTCTTAACTGGACATTAAAGCTACTAGACGTTTTGGCAATTTGTTGTTTTGACACCTGGATATTAAAGACAACTGGGTATTTTGACAATTGAACATTGTTTCCTTGTCACTTTGATACATTGGACATTATGACATTTGGCCCATCATACCCCGTACTCCTCACGACTTATTAATATATCATCAACAAATACTTGCTATTACACTTCGATTAAAATAAAACCTGAACCCCTTCAGATATAATATACTTTGACCATGACGTTGAATATTCGAAAGAATTATCTATAAGAAATTTACCTTGGCACGGTATACGTAGGTGATGTTGCGTGTATATCTTGTTGATATACGCCCAGAGCACGCCACGGGTCATTGTAACCGTGAATGTTGATCGCGTTCTTCACTGCTGGCGATAAGCCTCCGAAAATCAAGTTTACACGATCCGCAGCGTTGTAAACAAACGCTTCGTCAAACCTGTTACGTAGAAAGATTTAAAATATGGTTTGTATTTTCACAATATACGTATCATATTCATTTGTTGTATATAATATTGATACAGGGGTAACCCTAGTTTAAGAGGTAGGGTCATACTAAAAATTGTAACCGATCAATATTCTTAAGTAATTAGTACGTCATACTGTTGGATACATTATTTCATGTAAAGCAATGTAATGTTACACTGTATCTCTTATGGTGAAATAAATTATTATTATTAATTATTATTATTATTTGTCGTCATTAGGGTGACTTTCATTGCCTTTTGTTACTCTAGTTATTAAAATGGAAAAGGATCACATTCACATAAGTAATAATGTACAAATCCGTAATCCACTTTAACATTTTCAATGAAAATGTTTTAAGAAAACCATAACTTGGAAGTCTTTAAGACTAGAATGAAATAAATAAAATAAATTAAATAAATATTCCACAACATTAATTAATTAGCTTGTGTTATGGAATCTAGAATGCGGATATACATACTTAGATACTTTTTTTTTTGTAAATAGATACATATTATACATAGAAACACCCAGACCAATGCAAATATTTACATTCATGCATACAAATATTGGCACTGAGCGGGGATCGAACCCGCGCCTCCTGCGTAGCAGCCGCGTTCACTACCGCTACGCCACAGAGGCAGTCAAAGGTTACTTCTAGGCAACCGGTGAGATAGTGGTCAGACGTGAGCCTATCAACTGTAAAAATAAGTTTATAAGTAGTAGTAAAGTAAGTTGTAGGCACCTATTTAATTCCAATTTAATTCATTTGATAAGAATTAACTTTTTAATAACTCTTAACTTTTCATTTCATTTCATTACCTTTTCACATCAAATCATTAGCATTACGCATTAAAGAACGAAAAAGGCAATGACAAAATAGATATTAGGTATCGCTAAAGTAGATAAAATGATAAGATTTTCCTATTCAAGAACACTCGTGGGTCGTTATATTTTAAGGAGCTCTAATTTTTCTGTTCTTTAGTAGAAACACAACACCGTGCGAAGGCTTATTGAAGGCTAGTTGTATGACGTGTTTATGTTCCTCAATAACTCCTTTGAATGAAAATAACCGCTATACGTTACCTAGTATCAAAAGCCTTTTTGCAGACATCCACGTAGAACTCAACGTCGAGCCATCTTAATGGATCAAATACAGTGCCGGAACTTGGAGCTATTTGGAAGTAGCCATATTCAGTGCAAGTTTGATAATACCAAGCACGAGCTGAAAGGAAGATTCCATACTTGTAATAACTACCATTACAATTGACTGTGCCAACTACGTAAACAAAATTTTGAACTTAAGATTTATTACAAAAAGTTACAAACAACAATTTGTAAAATAAATGAGACATCATTAATTTCGGAAATAAAAACCATCAATTACGGGCAATTGATCTCTCGACAAGATCCTGCCCTGGGGCTTATTACAAAGAAAAAACCTACTCTCCGGTTCACCGCTATGTCAAGTAAAATATTTATTTATTGAATCGTGAATAACCAATGTGCTACCTTTAACCACAGAACAGATAATATTACTTACTAGCTTTAACTTCAATCCAATAGGTACGGTGATGTTACAAACAAAATTTAGTCAAATATAAAACAATTTTCACTAACAGGTTGTCCCATATTCAGCCCAAGAAAACTCATTACACTACATGCTTTTATTAACTCATCACAGTTTTTATTCCCCATTTTATTGTTTAACACCAGACCTGTTATGCTTAGACCGAAGTGAAGTATTCTTAAATTTAAATTATAAGCTACAAGGTTGGAGACCTTGTAGCTTATAATGGCTCTCATTAGCGCACATAAGATTTACATGTAAATTTAGTGCTACTTACAAGCAGTCGGTAGCATATAGTTTGCAAGGTAGTTCTCATATTTGAGTAGCCAGCACCGGTTTCCTAGTCCTTGATTAACTGCTACGAATCCACCGATTTGTTCCATTGGAGTATCTCCTGGTCATATTAAATGTCATAAAATTAGTATCAATCCATTAAAGGAATATGAGTTTTATACACCTTGACTTTTACAGGTCTGACATCTGACCTCCTAAGCCCTAGAAGAAAACTTGAGCCAGAGTCTCGTCCATTAATCAGCAAGAAGTGTTCCAGCAAGAAGGTAGTTAGCTTGTACCATGAAGGTCCCAGTAAGACCCCGCCTTAAAATATTGCTTATGTATGATTTTTATTTCATATAAAAATATTACAATTTATTACTAAGAGCACTGTAACATAAATACTCACCGTAAGCATTGTTTCTGAAATTATTGCATGCAAGTAATATAGAACCAGGTATGGCACTTTGCACTGAGCCAGAAAAGCTCCACGTGATTAAACCCGAGAAGTAAGCTAGGTCAAATCGATCATCGAAGTCAAATGTTCCATTACATAACCTGAATTTAAAAAAAAATGTTAAACTAAAACACAAAAGCAAAAACATAGGTACAATTTTGGGAGCTGCATATCATGGAAAACGTAAGTACGACGTGAAGAAATTGAGATCTAGCTAGCTCATTACCATCGATGCCAAAGACATTGAGCAATTGCGCTATATATAAACGAGTATCTTTATGAGTTTCCTGTAGATCTCATAGATTTCTATAGAATTCGTTAAATGGTCATTCATATAAGCAGAATCAACCAATCAATCAACCATTCATTTACTAAGTAGATTCTAATTTCGTGTAAATAACGCCGCATGACAAAAAAATATTCTAATACGATTCCAATTAAGTGGCCTTTTTAAACCTGCAAGTCCTGATACAACGCTGAGATGGTGATCATGTCAAAATCAAAACCACAAGAAGGTGTAAAATGATTAGACAAGAGAGTTTACAGTTTTGCAGACATTTCATGCCCCACAAAAACACAATAAAACAAAAACCACAAAAGGGTCAATAATAAAATTGTCAAAGGAAATTTCCTTTGACAATAATTGATCCTTTTTTATCACAGAACACTACCAGATACTTATTTTTAGACTAAACTAACTTATAGACCTTTCATGACATACCCATATAAAAATGCGATAAACGTGAGCGCGTTGAGTGCCGTCCCGTTAATGCAATTTATGGTATTATGGACACATTTTTTGCTGCTATCGGTTTTAATATGAGGTTGTTCCAGTTTGTTTATTACTGTAATTGGGTGACTGAACTAAACTCGGGTATTTTTCATTTACTTATATATTTTTCTTCTTTTTCTGTATTATGTTCAAAATTACCCCTTTTCTCCTATAACTACAATGTGTAAGTGACACCTCCGGCAATGCAAGTTGCAACCGCTTACCATTAGGATATATGGTTTACCATAATATTTTTTTTTGAAGAAATACTTACCTATATGCTCGTTCTATGGACTGCCTACCACTCTCAGTTTTCATCGCTTCTACGGTGTCTTGTATACCCTGCCTGATAGTGGCTATGCACTGTTCACCACCCTCCAAGAAATAAGCTTCATGAACGACTTCAAGGTAACCTGAAATGTTTGTGATTAAAATTAAAGATGAAGGTTAAACCAGTACCATGTGCTGAAAAGGAAATGATCTAATTTCAATTCAGCTGTAAGATTCCATGTACGATTCCAATGAAGTGGCCTTTTTAGACCAACTGTTGGTCCAAAAAGGCCACTTTAAAGGAATCGTATTAGGATAATATTTTGTAATACGGCGTTATTTACACGAAATTAGAATCCACTCAGTAAATGAATTGTTGTGATTCTGCTTATATGAGTGACCATTTTACGAATTTTATAGGAATTTGTGAGATCTACTGGAAGTTCGTAATGTTACTCGTTTTTAGTAGAATTGCTCAAGGTGGCCATTTTGTGGCCCGCTGGTAACACTATCATTTGAAATGTACCTTCACTATTATTTAGTCTTTCGTGAATCTGGTCCATAATGTACAATAACTTTAATGGTAATTGACGTCAATAACTTAGGTATAGCTATGATAAATTAATGATGCATAAATGAATTGACTTTGATTACAAAAATGAGTCAATAGTTTAAAGTTATGCCAAAATCTGATTAGGCACTAAGGTTTCATCGTAATCAGATGAATGTTAAGATACAAATTCCGATCCGATAATGAATCTTATTTAAGTCCATTGAATACAGGTTTATAAATCATTTTACGATATTACGTACCAGCAAAATCAATTTTAGCGTGAATAGGTCCACTAGAAGCTACCACACCCAGAGCTAAATGTGGATACCGCTTTTTGAACCACATCACCATGTTGGCAGCGTACGAACCTCCATACATAATGATTTTACTATTCATAAAACGTCGTTGTTTCTTTAAATCATTAATGAAGTATGCTAGGTCAGCCAAAGCTTGATCGATGTTTAGGAAACTTAAATTCTCTGCACTAAAATCACTGTAACAAAAACAAATATACATCTAAAGTACTTTTTGATTCAAACTAATCACAATTAAAAGTTATTAGTGTCTATTTAAGTAATGTAAAAAAAAACTTTGACTTAATAAATCAGGGAGGAAGAATAAAATAATAGATAGATTATAGGTAGGTATACTATGCAGTTAAGACGGCTTTGTACACCCTATTCTGCGATTCCTTGAGTCTTTTTCCCAACTCAGTTGGGGTCGGATTACCAGACTGTGTTGCGGCTGAACTTGGATCTAACCTTCACAAACAATTGGCGACAGTAAAAAAAATATGTTGTTAGACTAGTCGGATTTTCTAGGACTTTAGCTATCCGTACCGGAGTTTTGAAAAGTAAGTTGTTAAAAACCTTACGCAAATGGGATTGTTTCACCGTAGTATCGGTGTTCGGTATAAATCAAATAGCCCTTGTTCTCTACTGCCATCTCATACATGTTACCAGTTAACAACCAACCGGTGGAGATTGCCCACTCCCCACCAGCCATGATAAAAATCGGGGAGCCGTCACCACCGAAGAACTCTTCGTTGTACATATAACGCTGTAACAGAGAATAAAGTTGTATGAGTGTTAAATCTGCCTCGTTTTATTCTTAAGAAAACCTATGGTAAAAATTAACCTCCTACATAAATAAAAATGAATGCCAAGCGCAAAACTCGAGAACAGCTCGATCAATTTCGTATTTTTCTTAAGAACACGGAAAAAAATATTTTTAATCATGTTCCCATGGGTCACGGGAGCTGGAACATAATTCGATGCCGGGTATATCAGCTCGTAAAAGTTAAAATGAAATGCACAAAATATTAGTAAAATTATATAATGTATATCTTAGAGTATACAAGTTGGACTTATGAATTTAGTATATTATTATATTATTATATATTATTATGATTTTTTTTGTACGTTTTGCTGTGGATGGATAAAATTTAAAAAATGATGTTAACATTTTATGTATTACGAAAACAATAAATACTACAAATATACGATGTAGTATAAAATACTGATATAAAATAACGAATTAAATATTATTTACGAAGTCACTTTGACGGCAATTGTTATTCTACTGATTGAGGTTGAGCCAAGCTCCTCAGTACTGTTCATACACGTGCCTACGGTGCATACTTATTTAGGCGCGCTCTATATATAAAGCATACTCTAAAATATGTATATTACAAGACTTAAATTTGTAACCTCTTAAATATTACCTATTTTAGTGCTTTGTACCTAATAATATTACGAGAGTCATTATTGGCATCGTCTTTTATCGAGTCACTGAAATTTTACACATTTGCACTCGTCCGCTATCGAATGCGATAAGGAAAAAGAATGGAACGAAGAGGTTTTGGCGTCTTCAAACCAATTTAAGACGTATTCACTAACACATAAAGGTCAGAATTCATTACTTTGATAACACAAACTACGCTTATTTTACTTCACCTTAAATGTACTTACCATTCTGAACGTCGCATTATTTTGCGGGTCGAAATGATCAAGTGGCATATCTTTCCAGTCTGTCAACACGCCACCCGTATTTCGTGCAAATCCCATGGGAGGTTCCATGTCTTCATGCAGAGTGGTTTTGACCAGGAGAAGTTGTTCCATTCCCCATGAGAACGGAATTAAGCATATGATAAATACTATTGCAATCTGAAACAAGGTATATAATGTAACAGTCACAATAGCATAATAGTGACTGCTATTGTGATTTACCTTCACACAGTGCAAACTCCATTCAATACACAGACGATGTGGTTGCAATACTAATTAAGATATGCATTTTAGCTTAGATGTGTAGATGTTTCTTTTGTATAGACTCAGAATGCCAGCTAGAACAGGCTAGAACTACCTTGAACTGTTGTGGTTTTCCCAAGCGACTACAATAGGGGGTTCTTCAAGAAGGGCATTAGAAGGTTTCTTCAGGGTCGGCAGCACAAGTTTAACGCCCCTTGTGTTGCATACGTCCATAGGTCATGATAACCACTTTTCATCAGGGGGACCGTGTGCTTGTCTGCCACCTAAGAGGTATAAAAAAAGAAGAAACTTGAATTAAAAACTATTAGGGTATATCGTTATATTATTACAGGGTGTAACGGCCTCTAGCATCACTTTGGGGCCAAATCAACTTCACTTGCTAGTCGGTGCATTGTCTAAATAACAGACGAGGCTCTGACATAGGCTTTCCTCATCAGGTGGGAGGTAAAACAGCAATCGGAAAAAGTCGACATACCAATCAAAAATATGAAACGGATCTTGGGCATTACGGGGTCGCCAGTGCGAGTGTTAGGTGGGTCGTGTGCACGTCTGCCACCTAATTGGTAGTAAAAAAACAACAGGAATAATCATCGTGTCCCTACCATAGTGAATTTTGGTACATTCTTATCCATTTATTGCCTGCAGCTGTGGGTTAGTCGCGATTCCCCCATTCTCGCTTCCCCCTTTTTACACCACTTAGATCGCAGACTAACACACGGCCCACTTGATGGCAAGTGGTTACCTTATTTTTCTTGCCTTAGGTATAATAGCGTGATAAAACGCTATTTTAAAACTTTTCAACACGCTATTTTTGGGCGACAATCGCGGCTAACCCGCAGTGGAGACATACTTTTGCACTTTTAATTACGAGTACTAAGTAATAAATGTACTACTTAATTCAACACCAAAACACTCGCACACAGAAAAGGGTTGCTCCGGTCCATCCTTTTTGTTAGTATTAAAATAAAAAAATTCTTGTACCTACACTTGAAAATATTTAAGAGATACGATTTGACAGATGTCTGGATTCATGGTAGGTAACTAGGCACTATTGAAAGGATACATGAAACTGTTATAAATTAAGTTAAACCATTTCTAAATACGTAATAACTTATAATAGTAAGTATAAAAAATATGATGTGACATATTTCACTTTAAATTACTACAAATATTTTAAGAATTGCTACAAATAATTTAAAATAAGACGTGATTCTTCATTTTTCGAAATCTCGTGTGACAGCTACGTCATATCGTTCTTATTTTTTCATTTGAGTGTTGCGGCTGTGTTCTCTATGGTTGTTACATTTTAATCGTATGGAGTTTATGTCAACTCGTTACGTTTATGGTCGGCGTTGCCAGAATGTAACTTTTGTAATATTATGTATTTCTTTTTACCCTCTTATGTTTCTTATAAGTAATACAAATGAAAATATTGCTTAGATTTTTCTTTTATCGTATCGCATACTAGAGACAACGAATTTTTTTTATTTTTTTTCTGATACTGAAATCGAAAGTAGCTCAGACAGTGAATATATAAAAATTATAAATACCCATTTCGTATTTTCATTTACCCTGCTTTATTAACATTATATATCCTGAACCTAATATCAATACTAGATAAATATTAAATTGATTGTAAAAATGCACCTCTTAGATTATTTTGCCTACCAGCATCATCATGCGCATGGAGACGTATTTTCCTAATTGCATCTGAGGCCAAAGCTTGCCAAAGCTATAATTTTTAGGTTTTTAGGTTTCCCGTAGGAGCCGCGTGGTTCCCGGCAGAGTAGAACTTGGGCCTCCCCATCTCTTCCTATGCGGTGTCGTACCAGGCGACTAAGGGATAGGGCTGTTTATCACCAGACAGTTATATAGGTACAGCCACAACTTAGCCTCAGATGCATACCTCGAGTCAACAATAGTGCCAGGAATATGGCAATAGGCTCACCCCCTATTACGTGGGACCGAATAACTACAAATACCTATTTATCTATTTTTTTTGTATGTTTGTTATGCGATTGTGAAGCCAATTCTAGACGGATTTTGAAAATTCTTTTTTTGTTCGTAAGTAGATTATTTCGAAATGGTCCCATTTAAATTTTGTAAAGATCTGATGATGGGTTTCCGAGATTAGACCAAGGAACTCTTCAAAAAGTACCAGGAAATCAGCCGCGATTGCTGCAATCGCATATTATTGCAATGTTTTCATTAAGCCTAACACATATAGGTACTAATCCAAATATCAATACTAGATATATTACATGATTAATCAGTGTTGCCAGGGCCAGATAGTCTAGTGTAAATGTAAACAAGATAGCTTAAAAAGTTACTTAACAGGGAAAAAGTAACGTTGTTTTATGGTATGGAAATCTTGTCGGATAATTATTATATTGCGGTTATGATGAATAGTTTTATTTATTTACAATGTTACAAAAGTTACATTTTGGCAGCTATGCGATTAATCTTTTGTTACTTGAATCGATTATTCTGACAATTGATTTAAGAAGCTCCATCCCTAGACTATAAACGTCAAATCGTATCTTTTAAATATTTTCAACTGTAAGTACATACAATATACACATAGGTCATAATTCGCGCCTCTAAATCTTCGAAGGCGTATAAGCAGAGGTATATTAACACCCACATTTTGCCAAAACTATGATTTGTTTTGTAAATACAATTTATTATCCTTGAATACAAATATTTGCACAGAGCGGGGATCGAACCCGCGTCCTCTGACGTAGTATCGAACGCTCTTCTTCTACGTTACACAGGTTGTCTTAGTATTATGTTTTCACCCCTGTCGTTGTCAGGTCTGTCTTCCTTTATATGAAAGTAAATTAAAAATGTTGTCTCTATAAAAGTGAATTAAAAAATTTTTAAAAATTACTAGCCTTCCGTTCGCAGCTTCCCACGCGTGGATCGCTTACCTCCGGTTCTACTCAACCGATTGTAATGAAATTAACGTACCTAAGATTTTGTCTGACCTTTCTAACAAAAAAACCGCATCAAAATCCGTTCAGTAGTGAGTTTGAGTCCATCGCGCACAATAATTTCTAATGTACAATTGATAGCAATAATAAATAGACTTTTGTTGTTTCTTACCATCTTAAATGAATTAAGTTTCCCTCTAGATGCATATTCTTTAACTGTTCGTCTAATTCGTGTCATGATCGTTATCAAAAACATCGATTATGACCGATGTCAGTTATCGATATGATTAGATACGACTAATAGATTGTAACTATTACTTAGATATAGGATGTCCTTATTTATTCGTTGCCTTCACCTAGATTTCTGGCCCCGGTTTGGGTAGGGCTATACGCTACCTAGTTAGGCATAGTTGTAGTTTGTCGTAAGGCGTATCCATTGATTTTTAATTAAGTAATTACATTTTCCTACAGGTAGGTATAATAAAAACGCAGAGATAAAAGAGAGATAATAAGAGACTGCTCGCCAGTTCTAGACCCATCCATCAAATAAAATCAAATAGACATGCATTTAATAAAACTATAAATGTTCTGTTTTGTTTGCCAGTGCCTATCCCGGCGGGAAATAGGCGTGAACGTACGTAACGTACATACGTAAACGATATACATACCTATAAGCTTAATTTTATACGTGTTTGACTAGACTTTCTCTTTCTAAGTCATTCTTTTAAAGTAAAGACTGCATCAGGTAGAGAGCTTGTTTGACTACCGAAGTCCTTGTCTTCTCCCTTCATTTGCACTACCTGGTGCACTACCCGACCCATACTGCACTTTTGTGGCAATCACCATTTACCTGCCCTTGTCTCAATTATTTGGGGTCAGCAACATATATCTTAGGTACCGTATTACACTATAAGCACCTGAAACGTTAGATTAAAATTATTTTTACAAAAATATTATTATAGTAACAATTTACAACACCATGTATTCTTATTAATGTAGTATTTCAATCATTTATCTTGTGCTGTAAAATTTATTGTGATGATCGTAACTTCATAATAAACCCACATACATATACTCAACTCACGCCTTTTTATTTTTGGGGTAGGCAGGGACAACAGCCCGCCATTTGCTTCTATCCTTACACATTTCAATTCCAAAATATTATCTTTCTAAGTGTCGAATTGCATCTAGATCGATTCAGCTATTCTGTGTTGACTGAGCAACAAACAAACATCTCATACATCCAAAGTATCGCATTTGTAACAGTAATAAGTCTTCTGCTTTTCTTTATACATAATATCACACATTAGAAAAAAAGTCACACATTAGTTCGTGATAGTGGCTGACTGCGTTGTGCTTTCGTAATATTGTTAGGAACATGTTGTTGGAATTTCTCAAAGGACGGAATGTCTTTGCACGAGATCCCTATACATGTGTGACTACAGTGAATTGTAGGTCAAACTACTGCTATCGTAAAATACTTATATTTAAAAGCACATGGACTAGTTATATGGTAGTAAACCACTGTAAAACAATAATCCATACTTATATTATAAATGCGAAAGTAACTCTGTCTCTGTCTGTCTGTCTGTTACGCTTTCACGCCAAAACTACTGATCCGATTTTGATGAAGATTGGTACAGAGATAGATAAGACCTTGGGAAAGGACATAGGCTATGTTTGGTCGCGATTATAGATGTAAGGCCGGAATAATTCCAAATATTCCGATGAGGATAAAACGAAAAATCCCGAATAATTCCCAAATGACCCGGAATAATTCGGAATTATTCCGGTCGATATTTATGTAGATAGATGTAGTAGGTATTGAGTCTTGACTCTTGTTGTTAGTCTTGTGAATCGAAATGCAGTTATGATTCGCGTTTTATACGGTTATAGATATCTAAATGGGGTGTATGGGGGCTCACCTAGATCTTGAGCCCCAAGCCAACCTCACCTGCTAGCTGGTGCACCTGCTGAACAACGGACGAGGCTCTGGCGCTGGCTTTCCCCTCGGGGTTGGGGGGTCGGACGGCAGTCGCCCCCGGAAAAGCCAAAATTGCCAAATTTAAAATTAATATGGCTCGTAATAAAAGGAATCACAATGAGGGTAGGGCGCCGCCGCAATACGGCGCGCATGAGGGTCGCCCGCCTCGTGTCGCAAGTGGGCAAGGGCTACCGTGCCTGAGCCGGGCACGGCTAAAGATGTTAGGCCAACACTGTGATTCACGAAAACTCCGCTTCGCAACGTGGAACATCGGCACGTTGACCGGTCGCACGAGGGAGTTGGCTGACGTACTCTGCAGGCGGAGAGTGGCCGTGGCGTTCCTGCAGGAGACTCGGTGGGGTGGCGATAGCACCATGCACATTGGGGAGGGCTACCAGCTGATGTACACAGGTGCACCTGACGGGCAGGCCGGGGTGGGCGTGGTGCTCTCCCGGGCGTTGCAGGATGACATCTTGGAGGTGAAGAGCTATAGCGCCCGACTTATGGTTGTGAGGGTGCTTATCGATGGGATTATAACCCACCTGATAAGTGCTTACGCTCCACAGGCTGGGCGTGGCGAAGCCGAAAAGATCTTGTTCTGGGACCAACTCGGGGGAGTGCTTCGTGACGTCCCGCTGTCGCAGGAGATTGTCCTGGGCGGTGACCTGAACGGTCACGTGGGTGACGGATGAGAGGAGTTTGGGCGTGTCCACGGCGGTTTTGGATACGGTAGTCGCAACCCAGAGGGTGAGCACATCCTTAGAACGTGTGCGACTGCCGACCTGGCCATCGTGAACACGTACTTCAAAAAGAAATCCGAACATCTTGTCACCTACAAGAGCGGGGGGCGCTTAACCCAGGTTGATTTCCTGCTCACTAGGAGGCACAGCATCAGCAGGGTGGCCAACTGCAAGGTTATACCCGGGGAGAGTCTCACTAGCCAACACCGTCTCCTTGTCATGGACCTCCGCGTGAAACCCAAAGACAAACGTGCCGAGCGTGCCCAACGCAAAATCAGGTGGTGGCTGCTTGATGAAGCTAAGTCCCAAAGTTTCGTCTCAGCCATCGGTGACAAGTGCGCCGATGCTGTAGACGAACCAGTACAGGTTTCTTGGGACAGGATTCGGGCAGCTATTCTTGAGGCGGGGAGGGTGGTGCTCGGCATGTCTAAGGGTGGACGCAAGTGTGACAAGGACACCTGGTGGTGGAACGACACAGTCCAGAGAGAGATCAGGGTGAAGAAAGCCCTCTTTAAAAAGTGGCAAGCGTCCAAATCTTCCGATGACCGCGATGCGTACAAAGATGCAAAACGCGCCACCAGGAGAGCCGTAGCCAGGGCCAAACGAGACCACTTGCAACCTCTATATACCAAGTTGGAATCGTCTGAGGGGCAAAAGCTCATATATAAGTTGGCGCGTTCCAGGGCCAAAGCGGCGCAGGGTCTATCCAAGTGCCGCTGCATTAAAGACCCTGGGGGCAATTTGTTGTACGAGAAAGTCGCGGTGAAGGAGAGATGGCGCTCATACTTCCACGAGCTGCTGAATAAGCAGCATAAAGAGGTGCAGCCACCAGACCTCCCTCCGAATCAAGGACTAGTGCCACCGATAACGCCTGCGGAAGTCCAGACTGCCATTCGCCGCATGAAGAACCGGAAAGCTGTCGGACCCGACGAAGTCCCCATCGAGGCTTGGAAGGCAATGGGCGCCCGTGGTGTGGGCATTCTAGCAAATCTTTATAACCGCGTACTCCTCACCGGCGAGATCCCGAACCAGTGGAGGCTGAGCATCATCACGCCAGTCTTCAAAGGCAAGGGATCGGTGCAGGAGTGTGGTAGTTACCGCGGTATAAAGATAATGTCCCACACCATGAAGCTCTATGAGCGGATAATCGACTCCCGGATCCGACAGGAAAGTACACTCTCGGAGTGCCAGTACGGGTTCCGTCCCGGGCACGGGATCATGGACCCAGTGTTCGCCCTAAGGGTTGTGGCGGGGAAATACAGGGCGAAGAACACGCCCCTGCACTGCCTATTCTTAGACATGCAGAAGGCCTTCGACTGTGTTCCTCGCGAGGTGATCTGGTGGGCACTGCGGGCCAAGGGTGTCCCAGAGACTTACATTGACACCATCCGAGACATGTACTACGATTCCGGTTCCGTGGTTCGGACTGCTGTTGGCGACTCGAAAGCCTTCCCCATCACCGTCGGGGTACACCAAGGATCCGTCCTTAGTCCTTACCTGTTCAGCGTGGTATTAGATGTTTTGTCGGACAGCATTAGAAACTCACATGAGCAGCCTCCGTGGTTGCTCATGTATGCTGATGATATTGCGCTCATGGACGCGGACAGGAGCAGATTGGTGCGACGCGTGAAAGGATGGAAAGAAGCGCTTGAGAACGGCGGTCTGAAGCTAAATGTAGCGAAGACAGAATACTTAGCGTTAAACTCCACAGATCCCACACCCGTCCGCATAGGCGATGATTTGGTCGAGCGCACGGACCAGGTTAAGTACCTAGGATCTGTACTTCATGTGACCGGTGAGATCGACCGCGACGTCAAGGCACGCATTGCTGCCGCGTGGGCCAAGTGGCGAGAAATGACTGGCGTGACCTGTGATCCTAAAATGCCAGTCAGGTTGAAGGGGCAGGTCTATAAGACGATCATTAGGCCTGTTCTCTTGTATGGTTGTGAGGCGTGGCCGCTGCTCGAGCGACACAAGCAAGAGCTGCGTGTCACGGAGATGAAAATGTTGCGGTGGATGTGCGGCGTTACGCGTAAAGATCGCGTACGGAACTCTCGCATCCGCGGCAGCCTCCATGTCCGTGACATCGCGGATAAAATGCAAGAGAGCCGCCTTCGCTGGTGCGGCCACGTCTTGCGGCAACCGCCAGGCTACGTGGGGAACAAATGCCTGGCAATGGTACCCCCGCCGGGTCCAGGTAAAAGGGGTAGGCCAAAGAAGTCCTGGCTTGACGTCGTGGAGGGTGATATGCGTGCAAATGGTCTCACTACCATGGACGCCCAAGATCGTGCGAAGTGGAGAAGGAGGAGCCGGAAGGCGGACCCTGAGCTCCGGGGTCATCTTGGCCACGGATGCAATCGGGAGAATACGTCTATATGCAGATGATGATGATAGATATCTAAATATATATAACTCAAAGGTGACTGACTGACTGACTGACATAGTGATCTATTAACGCACAGCCCAAACCACTGGACGGATCGGGCTGAAATTTGGCATGCAGGTAGATGTTATGACTTAGGCATCCGCTAAGAAAGGATTTTGATTAATTCTACCCCCAAGGGGATAAAATAGGGGATGAAAGTTTGTACGAAACTTTGTCAATTTTAAACCGATCGGGTTGAGACTTTGCATGCATTAAGCTACTATGACGTAGGCATCCGCTAAGAAAGGATTTTGATTAATTCTACCCCCAAGGTGATAAAATAGGGGATGAACAACATTCCGAACTTAACGCGGACGAAGTCGCGGGCAACAGTTAGTTGGTGTTTTTATACCTATCGGTATAATTAAGAAAATACAGTCTAGACTTATGTTTTCCTGAGTACCTACTTATACACTTTTAAACTCTTTAAGAGTGTTTTCACACCATCCAATATCCGTATCGGACGACGATGGCCGACATCCGATATCCGACACCATATTATTATGTGGTTTTCATATAAATATCCGATAAAATCGGTCCGATTTGGCTATTTGCTCCATAGCACAGACTAGTTCAGGATGCTAGGGATAAAAAACCTTAAAAAACGTAGTGCAAGCAATTTTCGACCTTAATGACATGACATAGAATCGAGTTTTTTTTCTTATATTCGTAATCGGTGTCATCTATTAGCGCAAAAAGACACGTAATTAAGATAATGTCATTAAGGTCGAAAATCGCTTACAGTCGCTGTTTTAGTATCTGTGTGAAAGTTGTACTCAAATTATATAATATTCCTACATATTATAATAAAATAAGTAGGTACCGTACATCTTGACTCCAAGTCGCGAGAGATGCTCGTATTGGTTTGATATCGACTGATATGGTCTATGATTGGTGGATTTGAGCTTTTCCGTCACTCAAATCCACCTAATCCACAAAAGACATCCAAAAAACGCGTGTTACTGCGCATATAAAAATACATATAAGTAGGTACATTTTGTGACGTCACTGAGGTCAAAACATATAATATTCCGGTATCTACCTACCTATATACCAATACCTACATAGGTCTGTACTTAAGTTTTCGCTTAGTAGGTAGGTGGAAGCACAGTTAATTCATTTTTTGTAGGTGAGTTCGGCGGGAATAATTCCGGAATATTTGAGAATATTTGGGAATAATTCCGAATAATATGGAATAATTCGGAATTATTCGGGATTTTTACATCTATAGTCGCGATAACCGACGTCCGCGCGGCGGAACCGCGGACAACAGCTAGTGAGAAATACATACAATATTAGTAACGGTAAAGCAAATTCCTTCAGTGCCCCGAGTACGAAAAATATTCGTATTTGTTACGTTAACGTATCGAGAGAACGGAGCGTTGCGATTGGCTGGCTTCACACACACACAGGTTCACAGTAGGCACTCGGCCAATCTCAATGCTACGCTCAATTGATACGTTTACGTTACGAATTCGAATATTTTTCGTGCTTGGGGCACAGCCTCTCTAGACAAGTGGCAATTCGTCGGGCGGCGTTTTGTAGAATAGAATGCCAAATGTATGGGATTTGACGTATATGACAGGCGTCAACGAATGTTCAAAACGTCAAATCCTACACATTCGTCATTCTATTCCATGCTGCCGAGCAACGAATTGTCTTTTGTTTAGGGGGGCAGTTCAGAGTGAGTTGTGCTGTAAGTGCCAGGTGGGGCGACTTTCTGTTCTATGATTCTCAAGTTCTCAATATATTTTGTAACACAGTATCATACATATATATACATAAATACATATACCTGTGTCTTCAATCGGGATAGGGTGACCCTATTCCACCGGAAACAGTATCTTAATCTGATGATGTAGGTACAAATCGCGTTTACACATAAATATTGTGTTCTTACCTATTTATCAATATTATAAGTAGGATATTAACTGGTATTTGAAGTATTTTGACGTTCATAGATGGTTGGCGATGCATACTCGCTACTTTCTGAAAGTTTTAACAGTTAATTACGATCCATCTATCAAAATCAGTTTCGTCACTGACTGTACTTCTACTAGGTCGAACATCATTTATATTCAACGATTCTATGTCAAGTACAAATTATGTAAGCGAAAGCTTTCAGTACCAAACCAAAAATTATAGCAAAAGCGATTTCGCTCAAACTGACAGCTCTATAAATTCCTGCTACAATGCATTCCATTAGTTTTCGCCTAGCAATCGCCACGAGGCGTATGAATTACTGTTGCTGCATTGCGGAATTTTTAACTTCTCTTTCATTTTTCTAGTTTTTTAGAACTGTTTTCACACAAGTAAAAAGTTCTACGCAACTAGAGGGCAAGATCCAGAACCGTGAAATAAGTACATATTGAAGTATTTATTATTGTATGTTATTTGATGTTTATACCCCCGTAGGTCGATGTGCCTAAGTATATCATGTGATAGTTTTTGAATGTGTCTAGTCATGAACTTCAATGTGTAGATAAATATATTAAAATATTTGATGGTTTGCTATAAAACTTCAAGGTGGAAGGTTCTACAGACCCCCACCACGGTCATCTTCCATACATTACGCATACGTCCATGAAGAAGGAAATTATCATATCCTATCCTCCATGCACACGTCTAAACTCATTTAACCACTTTAGGATAACCAAATGGTTAGATTCTTTGTAAATTATACAATTACTAATATTGGTATGTTCAACATAACCAGAATAACAGATTATTGCATTCACTATTTTTTTCTTTTTTCATTTATTGGTTAGGTACTTACCAATTTAAGAGTATGTATTTATAAAAGTTTATATCTATACAAAATAAATGGAATATCCTACGTCGAATACAGTGCAATCCCGTCGATCCCCAAGTAAATCCTTGCGTGATCGACTGGAAAATGGGCTCGGGATTCCGACGCCTAGCGTCAACGCTATTGTCAACGGTTAAGTCTACCTAACCAAATATTATCGACCTACTTATACAAGAGACCACTTAACTTTACTACAATCTCAAATTTAGTACCGTTTAATCGTATCTTGAGCTATTTAATTTGTGTAATTTAGTGAGAAAGCTGCCCCAATTATCGGAACTATACGCTTAAGTAGTGAATGTTAGGTTTGAAAGAATGAACATGAAAGTAAATAAATAAAATAAATATTCTACAACATTCTACACAACGCTATCTAGACCCATGGTAGGCTTAATTAGCTTGTGTTATGGAATCTAGAATGCGGATATACATACTTAGATACTTTTTTTTGTAAATACATACATATTATACATAGAAACACCCAGACAAATACAAATATTTATATTCATGCATACAAATATTGGCACTGAGCGGGAATCGAACCCGCGCCTCCTGCGTAGCAGCCGCGTTCACTACCGCTACGCCACAGAGGCCTGAACGCTGTGAATCAGGAGTTTAAGAAGTCTAGCTGGAGTAACGTTGATAAAAAAGTGAGGAATAGCGTGATAAGGGAACGATGTAGTAGGTATGGTTGAAAATTACCAAAACAGAGATAGGGATTCTTAGATGTCTTTAATACGTAGAAAGGATGGATGCAAAAAATTGGAGGCGAGAACGAATGAACAACGCGGTAAAGGTCGACATAGCCTTATGTAAAACATTTTAAAGAACGGCTTGGGCAAGTGTGCATGGATGAAAACAATTATGAAAGTACCTAAACGTCACCCAGAATATTACCGAATTGATAATAACAATGAGTAATTCAATAAGTATATATTATTATAATCAATAAGACAAGCGTCGGTAGCTTAGTGGTTAAGGAGTCGGCCTTACGATCGAGAGGTTCGAATCCTGGCCATTACACTACCGACGTGAACCCACTCCTAGCACAAGCAATTTAGCTTAGTTGGAGGGGTTAACGGGAATATTAGTAATTTCGGTTGCTAATATTCTTTTAGAAAAAAAAATAAAAAAAAAAATAAAAAAAAATTAAAAAAAAATTAACGAATGTAACAAAAACACTTCTCTACCTATTAGGTAAGTACCTACCTACTATATTTTGATCACTGGTACAGAATCAACCAGTCGATTCAACTTAAAATTAAATTCCAATACTTAAGATGAAGTGAATCTGAAATATTCGTTGAATTTAATAATGAAACTTTCGGTTATTTCACTTTAGATTGAATGACAAGATGTAAATTTATAACGCAGGTTATAGGTACTTCTTACGGATCTTGAATCTGATGAATTTGATTTGATAGCTCGGAATAAGTAGTAGATAGGTATGCAATAATTCGTGAACACCGCTGTTTTCATAAATTACTAGCTGATATCCGCGGCTCGGACCGCGTGGAATTCTCTTCCCGTTCCCATTTACCCGCGCGGAATTCTGTTACCGTCCCCATGGGACGAATATATACAAAAAAAATTGCCGGATCGGTCGAACTGTTATCGAGTTTTGCGCTTAGCGATTTCCATTTTTATTTATAAGACAAGCGCTCGGAGAATTCTAACGTCTTGTCTTATTATAACTTAATAGCAGTGCCATCTACTGACAAAAATAGAGATCTTTATATAGGTAATCAAATCAAAATTTCAGCTCAATCGATGCAACTTTTTGTGTTTTTGAGCGTAGGTACACAAACCAACAACCAATTTAAGGCTCATTTAGACAAGTAGAGTTTCTCGCCTACTAAAAAGGGTTGCCTCGTTTAAATATTCGCAGAAAAAATACATAGCTGCTCACTCGTCTACGCCTGTAATGCAATTCTGTAAGCGCACAACGACGAGCACAATGTTGCGACAACTTTGATAGAGATTGTCATATTATGCTAAACTAGCTTGGAAATGAGCTGTTCACTCATGCATGCTTCTCAAACAAATGATTGTATTTAGACTAAGTAGACTAATAGCATTTTTTGTAAATAGACCAAAAAAAAGCCCGCTGAGTTTCTTGCCGGAGTCTTCTCAGGCCGTGGCGTTTCGAACCGGTGGTCCATTTGCTAAGCTAGTCTTTAGTACATATATTATTTTTCACCATTGACACTCGAAAAAGGGCCCGTGATTCATCAAAAACAGTGAATAAAACGCTCTTTGTTTCACCGGGTGAATAAAAAAATTTGAACTTGGAACATGCGCGAATGTACGGATTCTAGTGAAACATGCAAAGAGGTTGCACACTCTCACTATAAAAACGTACTAAAAGCCACCTAAATATAATCACTGGCTGGATGGAATGTGGCTCAGTTTAAATTAAGAAAAAAAAATGCCGCCATTTTCTGTGTAATTTTCTTTGTAAAAGTTTATGTTTGTCTCATAATCTTAAAATGACTTCATCTACTGATGAAAATGAAACTCATATTCTCGAACGCGAAAAGACTCCTGAGTCTTTTCGCGCGGTAGCTATTACTGATAATTTGCTGCTTCTTTTGTAATTCATAATCACAGAGTAATCGTTTTCTCGTAGTCAATGGTGAAAAGTTGAGTACCTAACACGTGAAAAAAGAATTCATCTCGGCTCTTGTATCCCTCGATCCACTCAGGTTTCTACCTAGAACCCCTCGCTACGCTCGGGATTCTACCGGAAAAACCTTCACTCCTCTCGGGATACAACTTGGTGCCTCGAAAAAAATTTACATTTTTTTCACTTGTTGGGTAATCTACTAATGTATAGGTATTTTTGACGTTTTGTAAGTGCCGTTTTGATGGTCTATACAGAATAAATGATTTTTGACTTTGACTTTGACATTGGTCGGACTGGGCGACGTCACTGGAGATCGAGCAATGACAATCTCAATCAAGGATGTCGCAACGTTGTGCTGTCGTTGTGCGTTTACAGAATTGCATTGCTGGCGAGAATTGCCTCGCAATCGAATATTGGTAGTGTCAGTCTAAACAGAATTTTCAAGTAATAATCATATTTTTGCGCATCTTTTATGATGTAATCGTAGGCGAGAATTTAGTGTTTACCTGTGTGTAATCACTTTGATACGAATACGATAATGATATGGCGATTATTGCTAGTGATAGTTGCGTACGATTTTTGCGAGTAACTCTCCCCGTCTAAATGACGCCTTATATAAGTACTTACATAGATATTTTGACAGTCTATAATCTGACCCATTAAGGATTACTCACGCTACACCGTGTCGAAACTAGGTCAAGCCTAGCCCGGAGTACTTCCGCAGTAAGCCGGCTTGGCCAGTCGACAGGCTACACCGGGCTGTTTACATTATATTCATGACAATGTACATTGAACGCTTTCATTTTAATGTTTGATCCTTGAATTTGACTGCATCCCACCTAATGGTAAGCTGAAGTAAAATCCAAGTGTAACATCTCCCGATGCCATCACTAAAATGGTGATGTCATCTATGTCGCAGCCAACTACCTTAATCAGCCATTCAAATAACTGCCTAGGCTGTTAACTAAACGGCGCGGCGGCGCGGCGCCGTTCAATAAACAGCCTGAATGATATTCAACCATTTCATTAAATGGCTAGGCACATTGCTTGGATCGATGACGTTTAATTACTTGCCTAGCCATTTAATCAAATAGCTAAGCAAATTACTTGTTTTCGCATGGCTGTAAAAAAAATAACCACGAAGCACGAAGGCTAAAGCGGGAGCTAGTACGCTCCGCTCCGCTCCCGCATTAGCATTCTACACTAATCGGATTGCGCAGCTTTCTCAATAAAGCAACTATTATTATTTTATCATACGAGTATATTGTAAAAATGTTCAAACACAATGTAAAAATTGTTCATGAATAAAATATACTGAAAATACTAAATAAACCTATTACTATAACTTTTTGTCTTATTTCGGGGTGGTGCCCAATCTTGCGAATGGCCTAAGCAATAGTCAGCCAGTTTGTTAAATGTTGTAATAAACGTTACGGCTGAATATCGTTCAGGCCGTTAATTGAACGGTGCCGTTTAGTTAACAGCCTAGGCAGTTAATTAAACGGCTGACGGCGACATCTATACTCCATTCGGTTAGCTAACTAACCAGTTAACTAAAGGTAGACAATCTTGTAGCGACTTTTAATAAAAACACATACTTATTAAACAAATAAACTAGGCTAACTGTGGTTCGATTTCGGTGTTAGTCTCCAAATAAATTTCTAAACAGAAAAATACTTATAAACTGGGTTTTTATATAAAAACCAAGATTCTTTACGTTCAGTTGAGTACCTAACCGAATAGAGTATAGATAAGCACTTTTTTATTTATTTATTTACACTTTATGCTCAGTAAATTGTACAAAGGTAGACTTAACGCCAAAGGCATTATCTGACAGTCTACCTTAGGATGATGCGGTCCTTTTTTACTTCAGTTATGTACCAGTGAAATTCGAATCAAAATAGACTCATTCCAACCAAACGCAAGATATTTATTTAAAGATCAAAATTTCCAGTTCGACAAAAAGCAAATTAATTAAATAGGTACTCGTAGGCCTTAAATACATACATCAAACAGGAAACTATTTAAATGGATTTATAATATGCAAATAGCAATGTTAATGAGGCTACTCATTGACATGAAATATACATGTAATCAGCAAGGTATAAAGGCAAACCCCGTCTTGTAATATTAAATTTGGCAAGGTACTCCACCAGCAGGCCGGCCACAGAGCTTGTAAATTATTCTAAGTTTCTACTACACCACGTTATTGTGAAACTTTAAGATTTAGCTTACTAGTACCAGGTTCTATGTGAATACGTATAGGGCTGAAACGCAGCTGTGGCGATGGGTGAAAATTTCGAGAGGGAAGCCGATGGAAAATAATCTTACCTCTTGATACTGTCTGAAGTTTACACGAATCTCACTTAGGTATTAAAACAAAATACTTTTTAACGTATTGAATATAATTTACTTCTTAGCCCGACGTTTCAGCAGTCATGGTCGCGGGTTGACTTAAGATGGTTAACAAATATGTATATCGGGATTGAATCCATTACAAAGTAATTTTATTTCAATCTTACATGTTACAGAACGACCATAGTATGGGGTTCTTCAAGAAGGGCATTAGGTTTCTTCAGAGTCGGCAGCGCGAGTGTGACACCAGGAAAGTCACACTCTTGCTACCGACCCTCGTCGACTAAGTTGATTGAAGTACTTATGTACCTAAAGTATAAAAATAAGCAATGATTCCAAAGAAGAAACGGACGGTGAGCCATATAATTTATTTGCGAAAATATCTGGGCCTAGGTTACTTTAGGGTATATGGGGGTCCAATATTTTCGGGACCAGGGTCAAGCCAAATACCTGCTGATTGACAGACGAGCATCTGAAAATAATTAAACAAAAAAGAGGCACTAACCTCTTTTTTTTTCTTGAAGTTGTTTTTTTTTTGTTAAAATTTTATTTATATTTATACCGCATTGCATTGTTACTACGAATCATAGATTTCAATACTTATTTAATAAGTATTGGTTATTAATCTCATTGCTACGAATATAAGCCGTAAAAATCTCCTTAAATAGGTACCTACCACATTAATCAGTCGTCATGAACCTACTTGAAAAGCTTTATTAAACTCAAATATTATACTATTAAGTTAATCATAGATAGAAATATTAAATTTATTAACCGCCATCAAAGTTCTGAGCAAAACAATTCATGAGGTCAGCTATGCACAATAGGTATAGTTTTCCGTTTCATGATTTATAGCTATGTAAATGGTTTAGTGCCCTTATAAGAATATTTTGATGAAAAATACTATAAAGATGGCGCTGTTCCCAACCTACCTGTTGATTTATAGGAAGTTTAACCATAAATATCATGATCAGAAAATCGATTTAGATTGAAAAAAAATGACCAAAAAACTTAACCAACCCTAATCCATACTCCATACTAGGCATACTTATGTATACTTAATATAAATGGGAAAGTAATTCTGTCTGTCTGTTTCCTGTCTGTCTGTTACACTTTCACGCCTAAATCACTGAATCGATTTTGATGAAATTTGGAACAGAGATAGATTAGATCTTGGGAAAGGACATTATGTTTGTTATGTTTGGTCGTGATAACCGACATCCACGCGGAAAGAGTCACGGGCAACAGCTAGTGCGTAATATTTTATTTAATACATAGGTATAAAATATAGGTACCTAGTAGAATATTATTTTCTAAGTTTTTCTAAATTATTTCCTAGTACATTGTGTACATGTACATGTACAATATAAAATGCACACGATCCCTTTTAATATTATAATTCAGTTGTCAAAATGATGGATTGTACACACTTCAAGAAGAAGGTAACCTTTTATTTATTTTAGACAATAATAAAGCAAAATTGTTGCCTGAAACAAGAATTTATCTATAAATAGTCATGCATATATGTATCACAAAAATATGGAAAGGGGTTTATATGCACGGATTTGGCTCGTTCCGAATAGACATTATGATGGATGAGGTTTATAGCTTCGGTCTGTATGTTGAAAAGCTTTCTGGTGATCGCTCAATTTGCCACTTAATTACGCTTCGTATTTATCGTCAAAAGCGTCTATATATTGTTACAAATACCGCAGAGATTACGTCATAGCAGGCTTTATTTACAATAGAGTAAGATAATCAATCTGGGATCTAAAACTGTCAGAGACAAGGGCATGCCGCTGGTTCCGCGGGTAGTTTTTCCAATTTTTCATCCTTCATTGTTCAGTTATACGGGTGTATTATTTTTTTAAATTCACCGTTTTTTTCCATTACATGTAGCAACAAACACGACCTTGAACAAAATTTTCTCTGTATACTATCAATATGGCAAAAGCGCAAACAATTTACCCACTACCACCACCTTCGTAAATGAATGGCTTTATAATATGATATTAACGTGCTTGGTGCTTTGCCAGCAGAGCAAAAACGATGTTACGAAAGTGCATGATGTAATTAGGTATTATCTCCAACGCTTTCTCTCTGGCAACGAACAATTTCCAGGAATTGAAGCTACCAAAATCGATTGGATGGTAGGTACGGTTCTTTTATAATGGCTCTACAAATTAGACTGCAGCACAATGGCTCTCAAGCAAGCTGAAGGAGTGGACCATAATTGTTTTCAGCGTAAACGAATCCTAATGTGCAGACACGAGAAGAACGAGGAAATCCTTGTCCTTTCTTTCACAGTGATGCAATATGTTATTTTTTACCACTTATTCATCCGGAATTCGTTACCGAGATGATTCAAAATAATATTAGGTATACTCTGTACAATAGGAGGTTTATTTATACTTACACTATGTTTATTATACTTCTTGTAGAATTTTATCTGTGTTACCAAAAGAATCCGAAGTTATAGAAGGAAAACAATGTAAAAAAAAGACTTTTGTTGAAAACTTTTTGTGAGGAAGGAGTTTCGCCGGAAATTAATTTAATTTGAAGAAAAATATTCTTTCAGTAATTATTGTAGGTAATAACTTTTATTCTAACTTTTACTGATTCACTGATGTAGATTTCACATTTAAATGTTTTTGAGACAACTTGAGAACTGTCCAAAACCGAACAAGTTCCGATTTTATTATAATTCTATGTGTCAGAGCGGGAATTGGGCTAACTTTTATACCTACAGCTTATTTTTATCACGGCTCTATGAACGGAGACGCCGAGGGCCCTATTCTTTCAGATCTAGTATACATACAAAATGCCTTTGAAGAATTTATTGCCTCCCGTCCAATTGATTTCTTCAAAGAACTGCGTCCACTGCGTTGCCAAAGATGCATAGGGTGCATGGTTTTTTTTTAAAGGGTAATTTAAATACTAGGTGGCTAATTATGAGATGACTATCTTCGCTCTGTATACGTTCTATCGTATTATCCTCTTAATAGAGTGGCCTGTCCAGCCCACCGTGACCGCAACACTTTGATCATGGCTATTTCTATCACTACACCACAAGAGACTCGATCGTAAATTGAAAGTGGCCGCAGATTCTAATGCGATTGTCTGACTTAACTTTATCTATGAACGCAAGGAAGAAATACAATAATAACCCAAAATCTAATAAAAGGAATGATTTTATAATTTACGCTTGACTCTCTAGACAAATGTTTAATTAATCCAATAAACATTAATTAATCATTTTGACTGCTATTGTGTTTTGAAGTACGAAGCAGAAATTGGGACAGAATAATATGAAAAATATTTTCGGTTTCTTCCAGTGGTGATGTAACAGAATCTACGTATTTTATAGAACAAAGCAGGGTATTATTCTCCTGACTTTTGCTTCAATAGAAGATAGTGTACCTAGTGTAGTGTATCAAGATCTTCGGGTCTTTCGGGGTCCATTCACATGTGGCCTGTGATGATTAATAAAATTGATTCCTCCAGAAGTTGTCGGGGAAGGGGAGGGGTCCAGACAGCACTAAGAGAGATTATCGTTTTTCATTTATGATACCTAGGTATAAACTTTTTTTTAATGTTTCCTAACCATCTTTTTTTATTACTCAGGTATGTACTAAATCATTTGGCTTAGATTTATAAATTGAAATAAAATGAAGAATAATAGAAACTGTGAAGGCTAACAAATTGGAAGGTAAAGCGATGTTTTCACGGACAATTGTATCTTTATGGCGATGCGGTTCTTTGTTTGCTCGTCGGTCCCAGTGGTAGGTGGGTACACATTTTAATTAAATTTCGATGGACGTGACAACTGGACAAATATTTTCAAATTAAAACTATCCACAGAGAATTTAAATTAATTTCTTGTGCATTTATTTTTCGGGTCGATATTTTTTTAGTATTGCCTGTTTCTACGCCGACAATTAAAAATCGAATTAATAATGTGCACCATGTTAAAAATAAGAATTTAGTTTATTGTAAAATTCCTATGATGTGCCACTTGTCTAGGGGGGCAAACGTAGGTAAGGTTCTATCTATAGGTAGGGACCCCAACAATTTAATTTCTTAGTAAATCAAAAATCAACTTAAAAATGTCTTATTCACCAAAAATCATTATTGCGGCTATGTATTTAATGTTATTGTATGCGACTTGAGTGTGATTCGTAAATCATGGAGTATAATTTCTGTGTATTCAGTGACTAATATCTGCATTTCCTGTGTTCAGTGAATGCGGTTTCGGTGTATAACCTCGATGCAAATCCCGGTTTATAAGCATAACTGTAGCGTAAGTTACATATCTAGCGGAAATACGGGAATTTGCAACTCTAGTTTCGGTTCTTAGTTATCGGCACTTCAACACTAAATAGATTTGCTGCTACCTTGTTAGCTTGTTACCCAAAGGGACTGAAAGTATTCTAATAATGGAACAGAAAGTGTATTCCAGACTTCGAGGTGATATATCTATCACCTCGTAGTCTGGAATCCACTTTCGGGTGAGACTGCGACTAACGCGAAGTTGATGATGATGGTTTTTGTTGGAACTCTCTCATCCTAGCGTTAATTCCCAGTCGCATCCGAAGCTTTTCAGCTCGGAGTCTAGGGTCCGCTTTACTAGTCTTAACTACAGATTTGGCTAGACCTCGATATTTTTTCGTGAAGCGATTGCCATCTGACCTCCACAGCCCAATGATAACATTAGGCGATATCAAAGATTTGCAGCTAGACCGTTGTTTTAGGATTTTTTAGGGCTTCAACTACCCGTAACGACTGCCATCTGATGTTCTTATGGCTACCGGGACCGACGGCTTAACGTGCTTTCCGAGACACGATCAGACCATACCATAAATTCATAAACACAAATACCCATATTTCATGAACACAAATAGGTATATGCACTGAGCGGGGATCGTACCCGCGCCTCCTGCGTAGCGGCCGCGAACAATATAATTTGTTTTTCTTTTTTTATTTATTTTAAAGGAAGTGATATCACTGTGATGCGATATAGTTTACTGGTTATGCTGCTCAAGTCTAAAATTTCTTGTAGAGTGAATGAAAAAATGTAACGAACTCTTTTTCATTTAGTTTTGGACTTAAGTACCCGAATTCAATTTAATAATCTTTAAAATATAATAGCATTTTTTGCAGTGGTTGACAATTAGCAGAATCGGGGTCTTCCTCTAAATATCCTTGATCTAATTGACATAAGTACGCCATAACAACTTTTACGTCACTTAACACCCTATCTCACAAATCAGATTTTTCAGTCTTCTTCATCCATTCTCTCTACGCGGCTGGGCTATATTCACCACTTATGCCACAATATTCCCTTATCATGCAATTCATGATAATAAATAAACCAGTAAAAGACACTCGTATAGTCAAACACGTTTCTTCACGATGAAAACAACATGTTTGTAGGTACCTTACCTTTATTTGATCGCACGTAAAGATTGTAATAAAATAATGGTAGGTAGTATGTACTGTACATAAGTCAAGTTGGTGCTATTTCTCACATCTGATGCGCAATAAGCTGCTAAGGAAAGAATTACACGAACAGCTGAGCTGTTATTACTTTGTCGTGATATTTGACTTGGAGTGCTGTCGATGCATATTGAGCATACTGATACAAGAACAGAACACATAACTAGTAATAGTTTAAATAAAATTTAAGGTAATTTTTATAACATTTAGGTGGCAGACAAGCACACGGCCCACCTGAAAGAAAGTGGTTACCGTGTGCAAAACCAAAGACATCATGCTCGCACTAACGAATTAATTAAATTAATTTTGAAGCAATTCTGCTCGTAAATTCTTCTATAGATGTCTCCAGCGCCGTCCCAAGACGTATGTAATGTATCGGAGACGTTCGAATATCTAGGACGTGACCAGGTAGCTCAATTAGTCAGAGGCGGAACCCGGTGTTATTTTTTGCTGCGATCTAGTTTGTCACGTACTTACCATGTGATCTATTGGTCTCTAGTCTCTACCATCTCTGCGAAGACAAGTTGGCCGTAAACGTGTTTTAGTGAACCCTAGCCACTATCCCCCTGTAAGGGGTTAGTCGTAGGTTCATGTCCCATCCTGGACGGTATTTTATACCACTTAGGTGGTAGACGAGCACACGGCCCACCTGATGGGAAGTGGTTACCTTGAAGTAACCTTCTAATTCAGCCCTTCTTGAAGAACCTCATAATTGTAGTCACTCGGAAAAACCACAGCAGAGAATTTATTCCAGACCTTGAGAGTGGGATGAAGTTTCTTTCTTACCGAAATATTTTTTTCCAGTCTAAATCTTGATTATAATCTACTAATCTAGATGTATCCCTGTAGTACGAGTAAGATAAATCGCTTAATAGTAATGAACGCTTGTAATTAAATGAAGCAAGGAAATAGACAGTTTGCGATCCCCATATTTCATTTGTTGTTGACTTAATTCGTGAAGAAAGGCAATGTAACTTAATGCTGTCCGTGTTATTATTCCTATGAAATTGGATAGCCTTGTTGCCGTTTCCCATTTCCTTACAAGCTTTGAATTTGATTATCTACTCAATTAGCTAATAACGAACTATGCTGCTACTCTCGTCACGTACCTAATTTATTTATTATATACCTATTTTCAATTTAGAATTTATAAACGAATTCATTCAAAACTATCTTTAGGAATTTCGTCTCAAGTTTTGCCGGTGAAATCTACGAAGCGTAGAAATGAAAACCAAATACTTGGTAATGGAAAATACAATGTACTTACCTAGCGCTACATATATTTCCTTCAGGCTCTCAAAGAAAGTGAATCAAGCTTGATACCTATAAAAACTTTCAGCTACGTTTATCTACCTCCGAAAAACCTTTCGAGAAAGTAAACACTAACAAAACTATCGAGATGTCCAATTTTAGTTTAGTTTATTGGTAGGTATAAAATAATTAAGTAAAATAGAAGTGTACGTTTGTAACGATAAAATAATAGTCAATGAATATTTACAAATGTAGGTACACCCGATAATTATGACAAAATATATAATATCTTTGACAAAAGGGCAATTTTATAAACTTGTCATTCTGTTTGTTTGTATCGATTGATCTCCGAAACAGCTGGGCCGATTAAGACGAGATTTGTACTGTAAATAGCTGATGTTATAAGGCCACCTTAGGCTACTTTTATTTATTAAAAATTAAAAGTATTTGGGTACCGGGCTAAAAAAAAAACCCGTGATCGAAGTCTACGCGGGCATAGCTAATGTCTATAGATTAATCATTAAGTAAAGTTACACTGAGAATTCGAGAACTTTCCGACTCCTTATACCATCAAGAGCTCGACAATTTTTCACCGGATTTATCGTGACAACTTCATTCTTTTGAAGAAAAATGTTTGTTTTGAGTTTCGAATAAATTCTTGAGTCACATCTGCAGGTAAAGTTAAAGACTTGTTTAATTAACCTTTATTAGCAGCTTCATTAAATTTAATTTAAAAAAAACATCCAACACCTACCGTTCTGGTGACTGCCCCGTGGCACTACCCAATGGCACTACTGGTAGTGTCAAGGGTAAAATTCTTGCCCCATGGCACTACCGGTAGTGTCAAGGGTATAAATTATTCCGAATGACACCACCAGTAGTGTCAAAGGTAATGTTCTGAGGCTACATAAGAAGCATGTTATAAAAATACTAATGAGAATACAAAAATAAATAAAATACAGTCAGTGCATAAGTACACAGTACTTATTTTAGTAGTGTTTATTATAATACATAACAAGAAATACTTCCTTAATAAAATTAAGTTAAACGGTTTCTGCCCCCCTAGACAAGTGGAAATTCGTTAGCTGGCGGTTGGTTTGCGTTGACGACTATCATATAGGTACGTCAAATCCCATACATACATCATTTTATTCTACAATACGCCGGCCAACGAACTACCGCTTGTCTAGGGGGGGGGGGGGGGGGGGGTAAGCATAATTTCAATTATTTAATTTGACTCACAAGCGGGCCAAACTTAGTAAAACGGTTTAATAATTTGGACCGGGCTAAGGTTCAACTTAATCTTGGAACATAGCTTGTTCGTAGCAACACGAATTAATAGCAATTTGTCAAGTGAGTGTCTCTAGCAAGTGATACAAAGCATGTTATGATTGATAGCCTTCATTATACCGACAATCACATTTCAAATGTCGTGACTCGTGACACAATAGGGGACTATTTTCAATTCTACTGGCAGAAATTGATATACTACAATCAGGGCAAGAAAGGATATTACTTTTTCGTACTTGAGTGAACTACCTGTAACCGTCGCTGGATGCTTACATAAATTTTCATATCTACATTACACACACATTAGCCGCGTTTTTTTCCCTACGGGGTAATATACAATTCTTTGTGTTTGTTTGTTCCGGATAATTTGTGAAGTGGCTGGAGATGACGGCATTTTTAGTACCTACATTTCGACTACATACAGACTACTTTAATTTATAAAAGAGTATTAGGGTGCCGCATAATAAAATTAAAACCTTTGATAGAAAGAGGAATACAGTAGTTAGATATAAGAGAAAGGAATGGTCTGAAAGAGCATGTTGTATTTAATAACGAGAATTGAAAGGGGTGGGTATGCTACGGTGCTTTGGACACATGGAACGAATGAGTACTGAGCGTATGCCACCAAGTACCTACCTGTGTAAGGCGGGCTTATGTAAGTGGGCACGCAGGTCGAGGTGACTCTCGTAGAACATACAGTGATCAAAATGATGTACTGAAATAGGGTGGGTCAAAAGAAAACGGTGGTAAAAGCAGGGTTGCACGAAAGGTTTATTTACAGTTGCAGTTAATGTCCGTCAAGTGTTTAAGGATACCTGTAAGTAGGTGGCGTGCTGTTGTATCTGCCTGCTCCGGGGGGACGAAGACGCGGACATAGCAAGTATTAGGTATACAAATCTAAAATAAATCCTCTCTATGTTCTAAATTCTAACGTTGTTACAAATTTTACTACAGACATGAACGCATAAGTAATTGTCATTAGCAAGTACATAGCATTGGCAGCAAGATAGTTAGGTACTTACAATATCAATTATTTTAAGTATTCAAACCTAACAATTTCTTAAAAGCTCTTCTAAACTCAATATTAAATATGGTGTAAATTAAGGGATTGACGGTGGAGTTAACATATCCCAGCCATGTAATTATATTAATGATTCTAATACTTGGACAACATGTAAGACAGAAAGGTAAAATTA
Organism: Eilema depressum; assembly: GCA_914767945.1. Classification (NCBI taxonomy): domain Eukaryota; kingdom Metazoa; phylum Arthropoda; class Insecta; order Lepidoptera; family Erebidae; genus Eilema; species Eilema depressum. Next base: position 9,472,697 of record OU612028.1, on the reverse strand, counting down.
TGTACATTAAGAAAAATGGCAGCCAACAAATAACAAATACACCCATGATGATGCCGAGAGTTCGCGCCGCGCGCCGTTCCTTCGATAGGGAGATCTTTTGCTTCTGTTCTATGAACTGGTTTACAACATCACCGCTTTTATTCACACTTGCCAATAAAGGCTTTTCCTGTTTCTTATGTCGGGAGCAATTTATTTTTAATGAACCAGTAGTCTTTACTTTATAGCTTCCATTACTACTCGTTGAAGTGTCAGATTGCATTTGGTTCATATTTGATTCAATTGTTAGCCGAGATATGGGATCATTCAATAGTAAAAATGGTATGAAGAAATTTTTCTTTATCTCCGTAAAGGTTTCCTTTTGGCACTTCTTAATACTTTCTCCACTGTCTGATTCATTTTCAACTTCATCTTTGTTAACAAGACTTTCGGTTTGTGTTTTGACAACTAATATTGGTTTTCTCAAGGTTCGCTTCCTCAATCTTCGACTGGCAGCTATGTAGATTTTAATATAAACAATTGTCATAATAATAAGGGGAACAAAGAAAGACCCCAGTGAAGAATAAACGACATATCCAGGTTCAGAAGTGAGTTGACATGGAGTGTCTTTTGTGAACTCATCTGGCCAGTCATTCCATCCCAAGAGTGGTGGCGAACTTATTATTAAAGATAAAATCCATATTAAAATAATTTGATAAATCACTCGTTTTAATGTCCTCTTATGCACATAGTTTATTGGATCTGTTATCGCCCAATACCTATCCAGTGCAATAGCGCATAGATTTAGTATCGACGATGTACAGGACATTATGTCGCAGGTTAGCCACATTTTGCAAAGTTGCTTACCCCATAGCCATCTTCCTAATATCATGTACGCTACGTTAAGGGGCATCACTAACACGGCAACTCCTAAATCAGCCACTGCTAATGATACTATGAAAAAGTTTTGCACTATTCTTAGAGGCTTGTAAGTGAACACTCCAAATATGACTAGGGTGTTGCCAAAAACAGTCCCACAAATAACTGTGAACAACATCAATGTTAAAGTCAATGCTTCCCATTCAGGAATTGCAAGCACGATTCCTAGACTTGAGTTATAGAAAGATTCAGCTGAATAACAGGTGTCTTCGTACGATGAGTTTGATATCGATTCATTATAATGATGAAAAGAAATATTATTAATGAAATTGTAATCTATATTATTTAGGATATTATTCATAGCGCCAAATTTGTTTGTCCACTATTAGTCTTCGATTAATATTGATAAAACCATTAGGTGTTTTGCAAAAGTTAGTAATTTAATAGACTGTTCTTAGTATAAAAATGTTTATCCACCATCTTTAAAAGTACATAGTACACTTAAAAAAAATTATTAGCATTATTTAATAACAGATCACCAACAAATTGTTCACCTTAGACCTAGACAATACTGTTTTCAACCAAACGGTTCGTTGCCGACTGAAGCGAGAAAGATTTTAAAGGTGACCTAGTTAGCAAGATACTACCTACTGAATAAACTACATACTTTGACTGTGCATAACGTGATATACCCGACTCGCTTGTTCCTACAACAGAAAAGCGTAAAGAACTCTGTGTAGAGATATCAGCCATGCCTGGGGCAACGTAAGAGCTTTCAGTCTATTTTTGTAGCTACCTAACATTCACTCTTGGTATTTTTAGAGTTCCTTACCACGAAAGGAAAACACGGAACCCTTATTTCCTACGACATACCTACGATCTATCTGTCAAGGCTTTTTTAGGAACGCGTGATAGTTTTATGTAAAAATTAATATCAAATAAAATATATTGTATCCAGGTCTTTATAGATAGGTAGGCATTATAATAAAAATCTAAGTGGCGGTGGTGAAAAGCCTCGGTGCAAACAACCTCTTTGCATCTGCAAAGGCGGGCACTGAGGATCGTCGACAATCCCATAGTACTTACCGAGTATTGAATCGCTCAGCCTCAGGATAGACTTTGCCATGCTGTGCGTGTTCTACCTCTACCAGTGTGGTGACCTCCGAGTCCCTCTCTCCCAGGTATGGGGAGTCACGCTATGCGCCCTGCCGCCGTGGCCTGCTTCGGACAGGCAGCCTCACCCGTCGGCCACAGGCCGGCGTTCATGGGGGACGGATATCAACAGGGAATTCATCCTCACACATTGCAACTGGAAACGGTGCACACAGTGAGCTAGGAAGAGAACTTCATTCCACGTACGCTTAAACTGCAGAATAATCTCCCTGCTGCGGTTTTTCCAAGTGACTACAATATAGGGTTCTTCAAAAGGGCATTAGGTTCTTATGGATTGATAGCACGACTGTGTCACCCTTTGGGTTGTGCACGTCCATAGGCCACGGTAATCGTTCCTGCCAGGTAGGCCGTGTGCTTGTCTGCCACCAAGAAGAAAGAAATAGATATTTTTGTACTTCCGATGGTAGACTGAAGTTAAAAAGTTATGTGAAAGAAGGCGCATTCAAGAGCATATCTCGTTCTTCTTTTAGTCCATGATCTAAATGTCACGCAGCAGGCTATGGAGCGAACTAAGCTTGGAGTTTCTCTGAAGGATAAAAATTCGTAACGATTTCACCCGACAAAGAACTACAACAGTTACCCACAGAGCTTGCAGAATAAGCAAGCTGAAGTGGCAATGGGCTGACTACATCTCTCGAAGTATCGATGGTCGTTGGAGCAAACGAGTCCTAGAGTGGAGACCGCGAGACTGCAAACGGAAGGTGGGACGCCCCCTAGTCAAACAGACTGACGACCAATGGTGACTGAGATAGACTGGATGCGGAAGACGGAGGATCGGGAACAATGGTACACATAAAGAGTGGCCTTTGTCCAGTAGTGGACTTCAGTAGGCTAATATGATTGATTGATATGTTGCAGACTTGTCCTTGAGATCAGAAATTGTTTGCACTTTTTAATAAATATAATATAGGTAATTTAAAATTTTGTCTTATGTTATGATGATTACTAAATAGGAACAGTTACTAATTAATTATTCTGTTCTGTGACAGACTGGCTCTGACACAGAACGTCACGCCGCCATAATTGCCTATGTCGTTACAATATATTGCGTGACGCAAATGTTTTGATATTAAACAAATAACTTGTGTTAACGATTAACAATTAACATTAACGATTACTTATGATTAACATTAACGATTACTTATGATTAACATTAACGATTACTTATGATTAAAAATACTCTTATATGTAGCTACTTATTCGGGTCTGGGGGTGACTTGTAGAGCCTCCACAGTACCGTATAGTAACGCCGCAGGGGGCAAGATCGGAACACCGTGGTCCCACAACAGAATAGGCCATTTAAATGGCCCTGGGTCAGCCGGGGCGCTAAGTAGCTACATATAAGAGTATTTTTAATCATAAGTAATCGTTAATGTTAATCATAAGTAATCGTTAATGTTAATTGTTAATCGTTAACACAAGTTATTTGTTTAATATCAAAACATTTGCGTCACGCAATATATTGTAACGACATAGGCAATTATGGCGGCGTGACGTTTAAGGCTGGAGCAGACCAAATGCGTATGCGTCACGGCTTGTTCCCAGACCTCCAAAATTTTATTACCACCACCTCCACGACTTTTATTTGTGTACAAATATAATTCTCAGGACATCCAAGAAATAAATAGTACCGTCAACATGTACAAGGTTTTATGATTTAGATTAGATGAATCGCGAAGATAATTTTGAATAGATCTCGATTTAGGTACCTACTAAGAATCATCTTCCATTTATTTTGACTTTCTTTTTTGTTTTAAAAGCTCTTGTTTAATGAATATAATGAATGAATAACTTTCTTTAATTGTTTAATTCATACGACAACATTTCATTTGCGGTATTCATGATTTGCCATTGAGAGGAAAAGAAAAAGATGAAGGCGTTTTTCAGAATTTGCTGAAATTAAAAATTGATACTGGTGATGAAATCTTGCGAAAACACTTGGAAAAAAAATGCTCAATATAACGGGTGGCGCAAAAGTAAAGACCCTATTTGGTTCAGCTATAACATTTTTTCTAAATTAGAAAACTAGATTTAGGTTTTTTTAAATGTATATTTGTACCATTAAATTTCGTACCATTAGGATTTAAAGATGATGTCTTTTAAATGGTGACCTCCAGAGTTGATACATTTGAGCCCTATTTATGACATTTTGCATAACTTGCCGTAACACTACCTGCGATATGTTCGTTATTTCTTGACGAATGTTTTCTTTTAGAGCTGCGAGAGTCTGTGGCTTGTTCACATACACCCGAGATTTCAAAAAACCCCAAAGAAAGAAGTCTGGACTGGTCAGATCGGGTGATCTTGCAGGCCAAGGCAAATCGCCAAAACGAGAGATAACTCGGCCTGGAAAAGCGTTTGACACAATTATTCCACGTTCTTGGGGAGTAAAACGGTCCATGTTTATTTTCAGTGTATTTTACATTTGTTCACTACACAATTTTCAACAACAGAATGACAGAAAATTTCATATAAAAAAAATAAAGGTATTTTCTTTGGTGCCACTACTTTTGCGCCACCCGTTACATCCCCACAAATACAAAATGAGATTTTAAATATATGCGGAGTTCTAATTAGAGAAAAACTGGTCGCAGATGTCAAAGCAATTTTATAGGTTTTCTCCAGTGACTCCAGTGACTCCAGTTGCAAAAAATGGATGCATGTTAACAAATGCGTGGGATAAGGCTAAGACGGGTGTGCTACGATGGCGGGAAAAGATGGCGGTGTCCAAAAAATATTGAGAGAAACGTATTAAAAAAATTACATTTTCGCTATGCCTGCCACAAGTTAAACTTATTAGTATAGTAAACGACTTGAATCATGTTCCAGAAATCCGAAACGGAACGGAAATCGGAACGGTAAAAGACACCGTTAATTTTTTTAGGGGATCGGTTTTACGCCAGCAATATGTCCCTGAAATATCACTATTATGTGAAACAAGATGGTCACATAAATATAAGAGCATGTCTATGTTTAAAAATCATTTTATACAAATAGTCGAGGGTTTGGAAAAGCTTTCTAAAGAAGGGAATTCTGGAACGAGAAAGATTGCTTTCCAATTTTTTTTTTTTTTTTTTAATTATTATCAGCAGGCTGTAGGACAAACGCAATTCATATTAGCGTTATGTGTCATTGATAAATATAATGCACTGCTGCAACCCTTAGCAAATACTTTACAATCCAAAAGTTTATATATAATTAAGTGTGCAGAGCACATTCAAATTATTGAAGCAACCATTACGGAACACAGAGTGTCAGCTGAAGAAGGCGCTGAAGATTTATTAAAAGCAGGCAATGAAATTGCAGAAACTTTGAAACTTGAGCTGCGGCTTCCAAGGACAGTAAGTCGCCAACAATATAGGGCAAAAAATCCAGCTGGTACGCTATTTGGATTCGTTATTCAGTAACGATCACTCACCAGAGCGTTTACCCTATCCTTATTACACCCTGCTCAAATGACAAAAACGACAGCTTCAAAACTACGTGAATATATGGACGAAGTATCCAAATTTTATGAGTTAGAAGGGATAAACAAGCAGGGCACTTTTTGGATAAACAAGCAGGAGGACCTCGAAAATTCGGAAGTAGAATAACAAGAATCTTATTATCCGAAAGTGAAAACAGCCCTTGAACTTCAATCAATCAATTAGCCTATTGCAGTCCACTGCTGGACATAGGCCTCTCCCAATATGCGCCACGCTTGCCGATCCTCCGCCTTCCGCATCCAGTCCGTCCCAGTCACCCTTCGTAGGTCGTCAGTCCACCTGGCTTGGGGGTGTCCCACCTTTCGTTTTGCTTCTCGCGGTCTCCACTCTAGGACCCGTCTGCTCCAACGGCCATCAGTCTTTCGACAGATGTGGCCAGCCCACTGCCACTTCAGCCTGCTTATTCTGCGAGCTATGTCGGTAACTTTAGTTCTATGTTGAATGATCTCGTTGTGAATTTTATCCTTCAAAGAAACTCCAAGCATAGCACGCTCCATAGCCCGCTGCGCAACTTTCAGGTCGTGGATTAACCCCACCTTCAGTGGCCACGTTTCGGCACCGTAAGTCATAACAGGTAGGATGCACTGGTCGAAAACCTTTGTTTTGAGGCATTGCGGTAGGGGCGAGGAGAAACCCGACGTAATTTGGCAAATGCTGCCCAACCCAGTTGGATCCTTCTGGCCATTTCTTTTTCGAAGTTGTTTTTACCAAGCTGGATGACCTGCCCCAGGTAGACATATTTTTGAACAACTTCGAGTGTCGCCCCTTCGATGGAAATCGGTCTCGGTGCAACATTTTCGTTGAACATAATCTTGGTTTTCTTCGAGGCCGACTCGTCGAGAAGCTCCATTCAGGCTGTGCAGCATTTCGCCCAATTGTTCCAGCGATTCCGCAAATATTACGATGTCGTCGGCAAACCGGCGGTGCGAGATGTACTCACCGTTGATGTTGATGCCTCGCCCAGTCCAATCCAGAGTCTTGAAGACGTCCTCCAATGCGTTGGTAAATAGTTTGGGAGATAAAACATCTCCCTGTCTCACTCCACGCTGGAGGCTAACGGGTTCGAGTCGAAGGCTTTTTCGTAGTCCACAAACGCCATACACAGCGGCTGATTGAATTCTTGCGTCTTGAACTTACTTAATGGCAATACCTTATTCCACGGCCACTATCCTTCCTACTTCCTACTAATATTATAAATGTGAAAGTTTGTGAGAATGGATGTGTGGATGTTTGTTACTCTTTCACGCATAAACGGCTGGACCGATTTGGTTGAAATTTGGTACGTATATAGGTTATACCCTGGATTAACATATAGGCTATATATCAGCTATGAACGGGAACAGAATTCCACGCGGGCGGAGCCGCGGGCAACAGCTAGTCTACACTATAATAATTAATATTATAAAGAGGAAAGATTTGTTTTTTTGTTTGTTTGTTTGTAACGAATAGGCTCCGAAACTACTGGACCGATTTCAATAATTCTTTTTTCACCTATAGAAAGCTACAATATCTGGGAGTAACATAGGCTATATAACATCACGCTACTACAAAAGGGAGCGGAGCAGTCAAAGAATCAAAGAATCAAAGAATCAATTTCGTTTATTCAATTTAGGCACATATAGAGCACATATGAACGTCAAAATATTACAATTGTGTCAATAAGTATGTAAACAAAAAATAAAATATTAAATAAATTAAAGTATGTAAACCATTTGAAAATGATTCTTTCGCTGGTTCGGTAGTTGGTTCTACTGAGAAGATACCAGCAAGAAACTCAGAGAACTCAATTATCCTTTTTATTTATTTATTTATTTTTTAATACGGTTTTTATACAATTTACAATGTGCGGGCAAGAAAGTGATTAGGTTGACCATGCATTTTTATCATTAAGATATTCTTCTACTTTATAATAAGCTTTTTCCATTAGACTTTTTTTCACGTTTATTTTAAAAATATTAAGTGGCATGTCAACCAAATCCTGAGGAATTTTATTGAATATTTTTATACTGTTGCCTACAAATGAATTACCAACCTTATGAAGCCTGAGTATTGGCACTGCTAGTTTATCTTCATTTCTCGTATTATAATCATGTGTGTCCGAGTTTTTTTTTAAAAGATTTAAGTTCTTCCGTATGTATAAAATATTATCGTAAATATATTGACAAGCAACCGTTAATATATTAATTTCTTTAAATGTTTCTCTCAGCGAGTCACGGGGTCTGAGGCCGTAGATTTCTCGTATCGCGCGTTTCTGTAATATGAAAACAGTCTCAATATCGGCAGCTGAGCCCCACAGCAACAGACCATATGACATAACGCTATGAAAGTAGCTAAAATAAACTAATCGTGCCGTTTCCTCATCAGTTAGTGACCTTATCTTTCTAACCGCATAGGCAGCAGAGCTAAGTTTTCCTGCCAAGGCTGTGATATGAGAACCCCATTGCAGTTTACTATCTAGAGTTATTCCCAGAAAAACTGTGGTATTAACTACTTGAATTGATTCATTGTTCATTACAATATGAGTATCTATCTGTCTTACATTGGGCATAGTAAACTTTACACATTTTGTTTTTTTTGCATTGAGTAACAAGTTGTTACTTGTGAACCAATGCAATATTTCGGAAAGGGTATTATTCACATCGTCAAGTACTACTTTTTGTCTATCAGTTTTAAAAATTAATGATGTGTCATCTGCAAATAATACTATTTCACAAAGATTTTTAGTGAAGTAAGGAAGATCATTTACATATATCAAGAATAAAAGGGGTCCTAATATCGAGCCCTGGGGTACTCCCATGACTAAAGGGGCGCCAGAAGAGTCGGTGCCATTAATGTTGACTTTTTGTACTCTGCCATTGAGGTAAGACTTTATTAAGCTAAGTGAGCCATCAGAAACACCATAATAACCTAATTTCAATAACAAAGTCTCATGATCAACACAATCAAAAGCTTTTGATAAATCACAAAAAATACCAATGGCATCCTGCTTCTTCTCCCATGCATCAAATATATGTTTGACGAGTGCAACTCCTGCATCCGTCGTGTTTCTGCCTTTAGTGAACCCAAACTGTTTCTCATGAAGTAATTTATTAGATGTAAAATGTGAAAGCAGTTGATTAAAAATTATTTTTTCAAAAATTTTACTAAGGGCTGGGAGTATAGAGATGGGTCGAAAATTGGATGGATCACTTTTTTCCCCTGCTTTGAATAACGGAATGATTTTACTGTACTTCATAAGAGTAGGAAACTGGTTTTCATCTATACATTTATTGAATATGATTGCAAGATAAGGCGCAATAGCGGGCATTATTGGTTTTATTATATTGGTTGAAATGCCCCAAAGATCCTCAGTCTTTTTTATATTCAGTTGCTTAAAAGTTTTAAATATGGTTTCAGAGTCAATATACTGAAAATTAAAGTTAACACTACATTTATCAACACTAGATTTAAGAAGAGAAGCAGCTGCATTTTTTGAAGAATTTAATTTACTTGTAGTTGTAGTTGCAACATTTGTAAAAAAAGATTCGAAGTGTGAGTGAGCATAAATGTCAATAAATCCGGCAGATTTCCATACATCTTTACTTATTTGTATTTTTGTATACGAGTAAACTCAAGAACTACTGAACCGATTTCAAAAATTCTTTTACCATTAAAAAGCTGCACTATTACTGACTAACATAGGCTAAATTTTTTTTCTTTTTAAATTAGAAATCTTTACTAAAACTTCAATAATGTAACCCAAGGTGTAAAAAAAAACCTAAAAAATTCCTTACATTGCGTGCGCTGCGAAAACTATTGAATATATAAAAAAATAATGTACTGTGGAAATGTATAACTTGAAAAGGTCTATATAAAAGTCCGCGATAGCATATGTATAATAAGGATAGCCCACAGTAACCATTTTTATCTTTTACAAATTACAAAAAATATATAAGTCATTTTCGAAGCTATTTTTAACAATACAGTGTTATTCCTTATCCAATTAAATACGTTAGATACGTTGTATATTTAATATAGATCAAAATTAACATTTACACTATATAATTACAATGAATATTTTAAGAGTTATCGCGATATGAAAAAAAGAACGCAGCGAAATAAATTCAAGCTGAAATGCCGATCAAAGTCAGACCACGGAATCTATACCTTTGTATTAATTCTTATCTAAATAAATTGTTTGGTATTAAAGATTATTTCGATACCTATTGATAACTTTTTGAATTGTTGAAATCAGACGTTTAATTCAAAAGATATTACGAAATTATAAATGGCATTAAATCCGGTACATTCCCGTACATTATAATATGTATATGAAAACTATTTAATTTTATTACGGGCATGGGCTAAAAGGGTGCAACGGGCGTTCGAAGTATCTATGTCACGAGTACTCAGCGATCGAGGACGGGGAGGGTCAGCTGAACAGAAGATACAACGGGAACAGGATCCGAATGCGGGGTCGGAACCTCCATACGATACATCATGGGCAACGGAGGCGGTAGCACCTCTCACCCACGGGAGGCGCTGCCGCCTACGGCAAATACCAGCCGTAACGGGAGCAGCTCTGTAGAGGGCTGCTCAGAGTCTTCCCACAAGCCTCTCTCACTACTGAGGGCACAGTGGAGAGCAGGCAATGGGAGGACTGGTCACCGAGCGTAGGCGTGAGGTTTACAGGTTTCCGGGATTCAATAGGGACACCGATCTTACCACTCCTGAGTGGGCCATCTTAAAATTGTAGATGGCCCAGGGTGTGCCGGGGAGCGCGCAATATGCCCTAGGCAATCTTACACCCTAGCCACTGAAGGTAGGCGACGGCATGCGTTTTAGTGGGTCCGAGTCCGACATAATCACTCCTGATAGCCGACGGGGGTGGTGTCCGAACTTTAGCACGAAATAAAAGTTGGAACGGAATCCGAATTCCACGCGGGCGGAGCCGCGGGCAACAGCTAGTAGATAATAAGATCCTCCAGTACACTCAGACGCGTTAAAACGTGGCTTAGATCAACAATGATCAAAGGCAGATTAAACTGTCTTTGTATGCTCAGTGTGCATAAAACTTGTAACCAGTATGGGCGATGCTTTCACGGAAGATGTTATAAACCGTTTTGAGGAAGATCCTCGAAAGTTACTTATAAAGTAATAGTTCTACTCGTGAAAGCTCTGCCATACTATTAGTTGTACCTTAATAACCTTTACCTAAACCTAAATGTACCTTAATAAAAAATTCTAAGTCAAATTTATTTTTATTAAACTACCCCCACCGCCCCACCCCACTAGATCCGGCGGAAAAATCTGACTTGCCCCCCTCTAGGAGACGCCTCTACGCCCTGCATAATATTTTTCTCCCCGATTTTCTTCCTGACCATACTTGAAAACTTGTGTATGGATGTCGTGGGAAAGAAAATAATATTTCATATTTTAAATTTAATTGTCGTGGAAGTAGAGGGAACTAATATATGAAAGTTTATTTTTCGAGAACAATGGGTTGTGGATGTCTGGGAATAAGCCTGCGTCACTACGACGTAGTCGTTCGCGTTGTTACGGCGTAACCCGATGTCACACCGGGTTACGCATACGTCTACGCTTACGGTCACGGAATCGAGCCGAGTACGCAACGGAGTACCATTGCCCGGCTTGGTTGCGGCAGCCATTTATTTACTGTTTTCAACGCTTGTGTTGTGTTGTGCAAGATGTCTGATGAAGATTGGGTACATGGAAAAAGTAGTTCATCTGATGAGGAAGAAGCTCTATTACTACTATTTTGCCAGAATAATTCTGCAAGTGCAAAAAGCAAAGACATTTCATAACATAGACATGTCATATGCTTACAAATCAACGTAGAAAAATGTGCCGAACTCACACACACACATTTTTAATTCATCTACACTTCCCTACATAACCAATGGATTGAAAAGAGAGGACATGAAAAATACAATATAAAAGAAGAAGACAGCTATTGTTTGTCACTTGGACTTTAATGATAACAATGTACCAATCACAGTGCGGTTGCTAGTCGGTGACATAGGCTAACAAAATTATTGAAAAAGAAGGTACAGAGCTCTCTGAATTGAGGTTATTGCCTAATTTTGTTTAGACAAAGATGTTTGTTTAACTTTGTTAATGTATTATGAAAAAGCTAGGTATAATTTTTAAATTTCATTATTTTGTTGCTGTCAGTAGTACAATTTTAACAAGTACCTAAGTAGGTACTTGCCAGTAAAGTGAAGTTTGAGATAATTGCGTAATTTTGTTTAGACAAAGATGTTTGTTTGTCATTGTTATTGTATCTTCTAATATATAAAATTCTCGTGTCACAAAATGTGCGTAATCGAACTCCTCCGAAACGGCTTGACCGATTTTGATGAAATTTTTTGTGCTTATCCGGTATCTATGAGAATCGGCCAACATCTATTTTTCATCCCCCTAAGTGATAAGGGTGCAGTGGGAACGGGATTTGAATACCACGCGGGCCGAAAATATGGCGGTACGAAGTTCGCCGGGGCAGCTAGTTAAGTATAAAAAAGCTAGGTATGTTTATTCTATTTCATTATTTTGTTGCTGCCAATAGTACCTACAAATTTTAACAAGTAGGTACTTACCTAAGTAGATACTTGCCAGTGAAGTGAAGTTCGCACTTATTAACTTACTTGAACCACATAGTATTAGTAGGCAATTATAAAAAACAACAAATTAAAATTGGGAGGTAGTATGTAGTGAGTTTCATGCCTACGATATTCTCATCTGTACTTTAATCTATGTTCGGATCACACACGTCCTTGTCGCTCACGCACCAAATTATATCATACTGTCTCTTTTTAACAATTTTAACTTGAATATTATGAAAGTCAGAAATTTGGTCTTTATCAGTCGAAATATGTATTATTTCCATGTGATATGAAATCCCTTTTGATGTATTAACTTAAGAGTAATAGTTCGTGCAGTGTCTATAAACATACGATGGCATTTTCGTTATTTTTATAAGTCACTGATGCTTCCGCTCAACGTCCGGCCGGCGCCGCTCGGCACGCGGTACTAGAGGCAAACGTTCCAATTGACTCGTTTTCGAATCTTCACGATTTTCGCGCAATAACGAATCTACTTCTTTTTATATATAATATCTTTGGCAAAAAGAATATGGGATCTTCTTCTTCTTTATTTTTTGGGTTGTAAATACAGTCATATTAACGGACAATTTCAATAAGTTGTTCTTTTTTTTCCACATTCATTTTATATAACAAATCAAAATACCATTAGCACTACGTAATTACCGGTATTGTTTGTAAGTAAGTACAACTGACTGCGTATTTACGCGCGTAGGGCAGCGCACAGCAAAGGTACGTACGTGTTCGAACTTGTTCGGTGTGCCGTCCAATACGGAGCGCCATTGAATACAACGTCATCAATGCGACGTTGCCGTTCTGCTCTGCGTAAGGTACGGCGTAAGTCGCGTAGCCTGTTTGTGTCTTGGGAGCTGCATTGCGTAGGGCTACGCATCACGTCCACGTGCACGTCTACGTTACGCAAGCGGTGTGTCCTGTCTTATACAGTTCCATACATTACAACTCAGTGGTACGCGCACGTTTACGCTTACGTCTACGGCATACGCATTTGGTCTGCTCCAGCCTTTAATCACGAATGGATTGCTTTAGAGCGGGGGCACACCACGATGCGTTGCGGCGCACATACAGGTATTTACTCGATCTACGCGGCCAAAATTATTTTAATGCATAATTGGTATCTAAACAAGATAAATAAACAATAAAAATACTTATTTTTTTTAAATAATACTATATTTTACAAAAAAACGCCTTAGTGGCGTACCTAGTATAGTAATATAGCTTTTTTTAAGTTAATTCATCGCTTTCTGATGAATTTTCTATTATTGGATTGTATTCCGCAGACACAAAGAGCCAAAGTTTCAGGTAAAAATGTTTTCGCTTTCCTTTTTTTTTATATTTCGCATGCTACTTAGCAGAGTTCTGCTCAGTTCAGATCCTCTGCTAAGTACATACATGTTGTATGTATATACTTAGCAGAGGATCTGAACTGAGCAGAATCCGGTTAATTATATCTTGATTGCAATTTGTCCTCGAACATTTTCTTGCTAAATCTTGACGGTAATAGCTGAAGTGTTTATTTCTAGCCTCAGCTGCATCTCGGAAAGCTCTCCTATTGACAATAATGCCTTTTCAATTAGGACTGCGCCATACTCGTTATCGTACACTATTCTTCTTGGCTTTTTGTAATACACTTTAACACGAAAAAAAAAACTTATTGGTCTTTCTCATAATCTCGTACTGTCCTTGTGTCAAATCAGCATCTATAAACATTTGCAAAGCCTACATTGGTGTCAAAGAGGACTCCTCTTTATTGGGTCGCGTAAACAAAAATGCCTTTATCTTTTCGGACAATTGATGCATCTTTGTTACCAGATATACCTAGTTCCACTTTCGCAGCATATATAAAAGTCTCCTTTTCAAAGTTAGAACGTAGTTCTTCAGTCTTTTGCCTTTTGCTCTGGCTCTTTTTGAGAGGTTTTATCAATAGGTACTCCAAAAGAGCCTTCCAGCCAAGACCGGTTGTATTTTATAAATTTATCTTCCTTATGATGAGCTTTGGTCCACCTTTGTTTTATTTCAGATTTGAAACGGGCAAAAAAAACCACGTTTCAAATCATGAATTTGGTCGTTATTGTAACCTTCACATGACAAAAGTTTATCTTTTAAATAGTTTAATTTGGCATCTAAAGTAAGCAAATTCTCTTTCATAATTTATTAGATCAAATAAGTGTTGGCGTGTTACAACTCTTACTCCTGATGCATCTTCTGAATCTAAAATACACAATGTAAAAAGTCACTAAAAGATATTTCCTATTTTAAACGATATTTAACTGAATCTCTTCAATACCTCAAAACTGTATTTATCCGGACGTTTCCGGAGATGATTTTCACTGTATTTACAAAGTAAAGGATCAGAGAATAAAAATTATAGCCGGATCTAACCCGATTCATAAACAAAAACACTAGCAAAGATTTTTTTTTAAATAAGTTATGGTATGAAAATGGGTTTTTTTATCACTACAAAAAAAATATAGCTTGTTAATTGATCATAATTTTTTATTTATGTATTTTATAAGTTTCTTACCTTGTCCATCAGAATCCATCACTTTCAATTCGTAGGAAGAACTTGAGAATATAAAAACACACTTCGAAAGTTTGATGTTTAGAAAAGCGCCAACAAGAAATAGGTACGCACACTAAGTGAAAATGGTCAAATTGCAACTGATGCCACAGAGGCGGGGTGCAAGGTAGCAGGTAGATAAAGCATGGGTATTGTGCCAGGGTTCATATTCTGATCGTGGAACTCGTTTTTATGAATGTTATTGAATTTTTGATACTGGGACTTTTGGCCGCCTAGATCGAGCAAATACCTGTATGTGCGGCGGCGGCGGTGCGGCGCCATAGCGGTGTCGCTGCGTCGTTTTACATAGAAATATCTGTGGCATGCATGTCACACGATGCGCTGCGGTGCCGCACCGGATTTGCAACCACCGAGACGAGGCGGGGAGGAGTGAATGCATTGCGACGTCTTCGGTCGGAGCAACACCGCTCAGTTGTTTATGCGTCACAAGGAAGGGACACGCCCACTCGTTTCGTCCAACATAGAAGATTTATTATACCTCATAACATTAGTCCAACAAAGGAAAATTCTATGGGATAAATCCAATGTAGACTTTAAAAATAAAAACAGACAACATAATGTCCAACGCTGCTGGGGCGCCAGCGGCGCAGCTGCGGCATAACAACGTTGCTGCGCCGCACCGCTCGTGTGCCCGCAAATATGGCGAAATTCTTGCGGTGCGGCGCCGCAACGCATTGTGTGCCCCCGCTCTTACGGTCATAAATAAGTTTACCCAATAACCCTCCTTTGGCTTTGTCGTAGTCAGGTAAATAACATTTTGCTCTCAGGGCTACCCGAACAATAAAAAGTCTAAATTCGCTATACTTAAATATATACAGTCAAAATAACTAAGCACCAAATGGAGCGTGCGCGCAATAATTATTATTAGAGGAGTGAGGACTGAAAAAAAGTCGGACGTAAAAAAATAATAAATACTTAAGTACAACTTAAGTACAAGTACTTAAGTACAAGTACAGTACCTACTTACTTACTTTTTTTATTTTTTTTTATTGGCTTCTTGCTTAGCATTTAGCCATTATCAAGTAGTTTAAAATAATAATCTTATTTGGGTGGGTGGATGGATGGATAGATGGATGATGATGATGATGGTGACTTGATGATGATGATGATGGCTGCCTCAGTAAAGCGGTGGAAACTTTACTAAAGGCTTCTACGGAGATTTGAAACCAACACGAGAAGTCACAATCCACTGTAATATTTCACTTTCCTACACTCTTGTGCGCGTTTTCCAAGACGTTATGTCTAAAATTCCACCATATTTACACATAAAAACTCGAACTCGCACTAATTTTGGAAAATAAAATACAACCGCTATCGTTTCTGTCACCGTGTTCGCGCCAAAACTTTGTACTTACTTACTTACTTACTTATGTACTTACTTACTTACTCATGTGACAACGTGAAGTTTGCATAGTGATTATATTCTCTTTGGTTTGTATTGTATTATCTGTAGCACTGTAGCTTTTGGTTTTCGTTAGCTGTCAAATTCACAAAATATTTATTGGAAAAGAAGTGCAGAGGCAGTTTTTAGTGTTTCTTTACATTTAAATATCATTTTATTTACAATTAATTACCTATATTAATATACTAGTGTGCCTACTGTTCACCTAAGTGTCTTGTTCAAATGATAAGTGCTACATAATGGGGTGTTTAACGTGGATTCGAGGTATGACGTCCTACCTTGTTGAATTTGTTCTCTGTTATTTAGTATAGCAGTGTGTTTATAATAACCAAGCAAACTAGATAATTGCATTTTAGGTATATCTTTGCATCCTGTACCTTCATTACTTGTACTTCACTGTTGTCGTAGGTACTAATACAACTTGTGTATGACCTTTTCCTTGACTTAATGTTATTAAGGTTGTATACTTACGTATTACTCTGTATTACGCCACAGTGCCAGTTACATATACATAATGCGTATTTCGCTAGAAAATAACATCATCCAACTTAGAATGGAGCAGCCGGCCTCCCTCAAAGACACGCCCCCCCTGAGGTGCATAGTTATTAATAGATTCTAAACATCACTGAACAAAATTTATCATTTACATGTGTTTTTCGAAGTTTAAAAACCAGACCAACTATTGAGGATATAATAATTGGTAAAACCTTTTGATCCTTATCTGGGCATAACCTACTGTTAACAGGAAATTATACTTGGTTAAGGACCACTGTGCTCTATTTGTTTTCTTTTGGCCTATTATTATATCAGGCAACAAATTATTTATATTATTTATATTTTTGTCTACAGGATTCAAAATGTCATTTCCATTTAAGGACAAAGAATTAAACAAAATTGCAGCATTTTTTAATATCTCAACTTTTTTACTGACATGTGCGGCACTTGTACAACCCAGTTGGTTTAGAATAAAAGGGTTGCACTGTTCACAACATCTCTCATTATCACAGTTCTTCTCTTTTGATGATGATGATGATGACAACAGTGATGAGGTGACCACAAGTCAAGATGAATTTGATCATATCAATAGGCCTCCTGATTTTGCTGGTAAGTACTATTTAAATGATGTTTATTATGTATGTATGAAAACAAACGAATCTAAGTATGTATATCTGCATTCTAGATCAAATTAGCTAACAGATAGTTAAACTATGCTTACTTTGGGCTTTGTGTAGTATGTCAGCATATTTAATTATTTACATAAAATAAATAAATAGGTACTCTGCTGTTATAATGAACAAAGTCCTGATTTTTAAATAATGACTAAGTTTTAAAAGTGTTTACAAAAGATATGATCTCAGACATCAGTCATCATAGACTAATAGTTATATAAGACACTGGAAAAAGTAATTAAGACTTAATCTAACTAAGGAGAAAAAGAAAGTTTACTGGGTCTTCAATTTGAAAGGCTCAAATGCAACTAATGTTCTACTTACTAATGATGTTCATTATTTTATGCTACACAGGTCCATATTCTAAATTAGTTCTATATTCTAAATTACAGACAGGCATTTGCCATACTGTGTAAGAGATATATGCATAACATTCCAAGATTCTTATCCCAAGAAGTAACTTATACATGCACCTTTATGGTTTTAATACCATTGTAGTTTTATATGAACATCTCAGAAAAAATGTGTTAGGTACATCATACAAAATATGTTAGATTAATAATTTAGTATCTGCTTCAGATCGCATCCAAACCTTTCACCTCAGAGTCCGAAGCCCGCATTTTTCAGTCTAACTACATGTTTGGCTGAACTTCGATATGGTCCAAAATGTCCAATGTCTATTGAAGTATTTTTTGAGCTATAGAATATTAATCTTTATTGCAGGGTATCCTCCATGCACCACTTCAGAGACAATATCATTGATGAGAGTTCTCATACTACTATGTTTTATGGTTCTACTCTGTTCTTGTATTGGTACCCTGATCAATCTTACTACCTTGAATAGCAGAGCCATCAAGATGCTTCGTAGAAATGCAGTTCCTAGCATATTGTGTGTGTTCTGGGTGATAGCAATAGTTGGTGTATGTTATTATACTACTGTTGTATTGGGTAACGCTAATAACAGTGATCCTGATGCTATTGAAGTGGATTATGAGTATGGATTTTATACAATAACTGGAGCAGGTTGGTATAGTTTTGTAGTTGTCATTATAACATACAAATGTATGCAAAAAATAACAGGTTTTAATAAAATGCATAATATTGTTATGAGTGTATGTACACTATGTACAGCTGTACATTGTACAATACCTACAAGTTAAGCGTCCACCTTTCGATATCGGATGTAACGCATCAAATGGATAAATCTTTCACAATGCGTCCACCTGATCGGTAGTGATCGCATTTACCGCCGCAACTACCAGCAATCGGATTGGCGACGCCACTTCATTCGGATTTGCTTTTAATCGTACGTGCGAAATGTGTGAGTGACGGAGCGAGCGCGCGGGGTGCGTCCCGCTGACCCGCATTATGGATGACATCATCGGCACGTATCGCAAAAATTGTCTCTCGGAGCAACGGCGGCGTCGGCGACATTGCGGATGAGCAGATTCGAGCAATCCGTACGATGCGGATTTGTGTACGCACTTTCTGTAAAAAATAATACTACAATCCGTTTGATGTGATGCGTAGGTACGATGCCGAAAGGTGGACGCTTAGTTTACTAGCAGAAAACAGTTTAATTTTTTTTTGTCTGATATAATTTTGTTCCCGATAATCCCTACAGTGACTGGCCCTTTTTGGCGGTTTTTTTTTGCTGCTGATGTTATATAGTGTAACTTGGCTCCGTCGATGTCACTCGGGACTCATTAGTGCTTGTCACCAAAGTAGTAAATCTACCGCCAAAATTTAGCGACAGCTTAAACCACACTAATTTTCTATATTATCACTTAAGCACTTAACATTTATTTATTTATATTTAGTGATCCATTTAGATTGTACTGCTACATTTTTATATGTACAATCAGCAAAGGAGATAAGTATACACCACTTCATATTTATAAATTTCTATGAAAAGCTAAACATACCTATCTCCTTTTGCCGACCGTACCTACCAGCGCCAAAAATTTTCGTTTATCATTCATGTATATCACACTTAATTAACAATAGAGTTTAACATGGACATGTGAGAGTTTAAAACTTGTGAATTGGCTGTTTGTTTATACCTTATGTATGAGCAATCCGGTACTCGGACATAAACACTCAAACTAATTTTCAAATTATTATAATTATGAATTGTTACATTGTGTGAGTAAAGAAGCATCTGTCAAGGCAAAGACCACCATTTTGGGGTCCTCAACATATGGAATTGGGATCCTTATCATCTGGACTTCACCCTATCATCCAGCATGGCATAGTCAATTGACAGGCTAAACCTAAAAACAAAGTCTTTTGATAATTACATATTATTTATCATGGTGTTTCTAAATTTTCAGGTGCCCTAGCTTTGTTAGCGTCTGCAGCGAACCTATGGGGCGCTCCTTTATCTGGCGACGAAGACGTTCAAAGAAGAAATTTAATGGAAGACTGGGATGGGTATGAGGCACACAGTGTGGGACCGACGCCCGCCGTACCTACCCTGCCGCCGTACACTCCCAGCGCAGATTACGTGCCTACGATAAACACGCCTTATGCGCCGCCTGTGCTCGGCTCGCAGCAATACTTCCCTTTTGACGATCTTTCCGTACTTCCACCACCCCCACCCTACTCACCCTAAACATCTAAACTAAACTATTCGTTAAGGTTTGATTTCGAAACCGACCGCACACGACAACTGCCGACGCACGCAGCAGAAGCGCGTAATTCATTGCGGCTTCTCAATGGTCACCTTTATCCATATCGGTGTTTAACAAGTAATGGGTACACTGTATGTGCTGCTTGCTTCAGTCTTTGTCGTATGCTGTCGACTTCGGAGTCATACCTTTATCCTCAAATTTACTTCTCGAATCACCCAAATATTGATGTATATTAGTTTTAATTTACAGTATTTATTATTTGAATTATTGTAGATCTTTGTCCAAGGAAGAATTAGTTTAAGGCTTGTGAGTATTTTTGAGATTTGTGGAAACGATAAAGTTGTATCAACAAGGATAATAATCTCAAGTAAATTAATATTATGGAATCAAATGGGATTATCTACGGGTAGGTATGTCCTGATTTAAATAAATAAATCCTCAAAGGATACTAGTACCGGATTAGAATTTCTGCTTTCATTTAATCTTATTATCAGTTAAATTTATTCTATCGAATTTTCAATCAAATCTATATTTTAAAATGTCTTTTTATATATATTACGATACGAAAATGAAATATTTTGTAACTATATCTATACCACTTAAAATACTATCATTTAATTTATGTATATATTGTGGTTGTGAGTTAATTAATGACTATTGTTCACTTCTACGTGTGATTTGCCATTTTAGTGCCTATTCATGTCGTATTTCTGAAAATGCTTTAAGATATAATAAATTTTGTTTATTTATAGCTTAATATTAGATAATGTAATTTTAAATAAAATACGGCTCGAATAACTGAATATTAAAAGTTAAATATTTAGTGATTGATACATTTAACATTGAGTCTGGTTGATGAAAGCTGAACCCGACAATTGTTGGCATATTTTACATAACATAAACTCACGCCTATATCCGGTATTACCTGCCCTTTTTTAATTTGCCGCATTTTTCTAGGTTCAACTTTGGTCAAACTATCAATAAATGTGAATCAAATCTTTTGTATTGTCCTAAACATTTTTTTAAATAATGCGAATTCCATGATATATTGATGTTGCTAAAATATTTAGTCCAATTTTCGCATGCATTGTACAAAATATTTTGCAACCAATTTTATTGATGTTCTTAAAATGACATAATATTAGATTTACTGCTATTCGGTGTTGACACTAATTACGATTACGGAACATGTTTTGTTAATAATTGGCTTATATTGAGCACTATATAATATTATATACTACTATACATCGAAATTTAAAACTACCCTTCATTTTCTTTACTATCTGAACTAAGCAATTTAATAAAATCTCGACAACTATTCAAAATTTATTTTGTGATACTGATAAATATAATGATGAAATAAAATAGTGTTAAAATAATAATTAATAGCAATAATACTGTTTCCGGCATATATCTTGACACTAAATCGCGAGAGAAAGGAGGCCCTCGCGTGCGTATTGTTTTATATAATTTGTGATTGGTGAATTTTAGCTCCTCCACCGCCTTGGCAGCTCGCGTTTTCCTCAAAAGACACCCAAGAAACGCGTGTGGCGTTACATTTTGTAACGTCACTGGGGTTCAATATTCAATATTCAATTCAATATGGGGTCAAGATAAATGCCGATAATAGTATTGGCATATATGTGCCTACAAGTATTTTGTGCATTATGATTTGCTAAAAAATTAACTAGTTACTCAGTAGTTAACTAGCTAAACAGTGGTGTATTGTAAGTGCATGAATATACATATATTTCACGCCTGTTAATCCTCGAGGGGGTAGATAGATGTGTATTAACATACATTTCGCCAATTTCGGTCCTCCACAATAGAGGGCAAGCCCATTGCCGTCAAGCCGGCAATCATGGGCTGTATTTACCATCTATGACACCCATGGGAAGTGATGGGGTGACTCTATTCTACTCCACCAGGTACTAACGGTAAGTGCGTGAACCCACCATAATTAGGAATGCCTACTTTAATAAAAACCAATAATATTACTGAAATGTTGAGAGATCCTGTTTCATTTAAGTAAGAGAAACAATAAAATGAGCTTTTTAGAAACTAGTGAATACATTTTGTGGTTATATCACCACAAGCAGATAGACAAAATGTACCTAAATTAAAAAATAATTACGATAATAAATAGTACTGGTAGCAAACCCTTGTATCATATCCATGTTACCAAAAATATAAGCATGTTATTAGTTGTATTGTTTGTTAATGTATAGAGTCCTTTTAGGGGTAAGAATAGTTATTCCTGGTGTAAACTGGGAAGTTTATTTTTACATTTAAAAAAGAGTAAGATTTTATTTTGTGTAAGACCAATATGTAATACATATCTATAAATGACAATCACTTGTTTTATTATATACCTACTATATTTTTGTGAACAGCGAATATTTTTATAAGATCTGTGTAAGAATTGTGCCTGCGAGTCACCTGGCCTGCACGGCTCTCACCTGTGGCCGCGGCTATTAAAAACATCGCGAAGTATGTTACCTTCGAGCCGCCACATACTTATCATGGTGCCAGTCCCGCTCGAGACAATGGGCAGTTGGGGCATAGAAGCAAAGAAACTGGTGGCGAATAGGTATAGGTCGACGAATAAGAGAAAAAAACTGGTGACACTCACTCCGGCTCGTAACTGGTGCAAAGGCTAGCCATTGCGATTGTGTTCTGGGCTCCTTTGCACCTGACAACACCCGAGATGGGTCCTTTACATGACAAAAGCTTGGCTGGCTACTTGACATTTCTGTAGTCAAAAATGTAAAATTATTTAATAAAAAATTAAAGTACGTACTAGTATCTAAACGAAATCACTAGTATTCCCGTAGCGTCCAAGAAAGCTAAATTGCTGGTGTGAGGAATCGATTCACGTCGGTAGGAAAAAATTCTGGAATTCGAACCCGAGAACTCTCAATCGTAAGGCCGACTACGTAACCACCAACCAAGCTATGGATGCTGTGGACGTATGGTTATTTTCTTGGGATATAGCAACATCTGTGCAAAATTCAAGTACTATATCTCAGACTAAAAGAATAGTCTATATCTATTCCGTGAATGCGGGGCGAAACTCCCCATACCGGGGGGTAGATGCGGACCATGGGGGCCATCTCGAAAGAGTGTCCTGGGAAAGACGGCGTCCGTTTTATTCGGTTCGAGACCGAACGTAACTCCTAATCCACGGGGATTTTGCGCACGGGGAAAAAAAGTCATATCATTTCGATTTCTATATTAGGTAAATTTATATAATCTATAATAATTAAATTAATGATAATTATTTTATTACTTGACCTTTTTTGTTGTTTTCTTTTGTTTATCATAACATCAATACAAGCTATCAGTGCTGCTACTATTCCCACTAACTAAAAATCCTATACCAAAGCACAGGAAGCTAAGACTAGGTGACAAAGTTTTTTTTCATTTGCTTAGTGATTATGACTATACTAAGTATACATTAAAAAAAATATCAAGTAACAAGTGTAATAGATGGATGAAAATATAATCTCTTAGATTATTTATATGCTTTATATTTATACAGTGTGCTTAGAATTTAATATTTTGGGGCTCCACCTAGATCTTTGGGACTGAGCCCACCACACCTGCAAGCTGGCACATGTGCAGATATCTTTGAGTTTAGTCTTAAGGGTGAGGCTTTGGCGCGGGCCATCGACTCGGGGTTCGGAGGTCAGGTGGCAGTCACTCTGATACTAAAAGCTGTGTAAGTTAAACTGAAAGGAGGAATAAGCAGGCCCAAGACAATGTCAGGTGCAAACAGGAATAATGCTAAGATGATGATGATGATATTGGGCTTAGCATGTAATATAATTTATTATAGCATGAAGCCTAGCAAATATCACCAGTTGACATTTAAATATTTGAAGTAAGTACATACATAAGTCTCATAATCACATGAATAATACAAGATGTCAAATACAACAGGCTGCAGCAGGTTGATGCCTACTCTGAACTTCAGTGTCTTTCAGATAACTACTAATTAGGTACCATAAAATTGTTTCTGTAATGTTAGTTTAAAATAAATGAAATTGCTTATTACATAATAATATTGTATGAGTTCAATCTCATATTGTGTAACATACATCTAAATGTCTTCACAAACTTTTACAATTATATCATTAGTAGGGTA
Source organism: Eilema depressum (assembly GCA_914767945.1). Classification (NCBI taxonomy): domain Eukaryota; kingdom Metazoa; phylum Arthropoda; class Insecta; order Lepidoptera; family Erebidae; genus Eilema; species Eilema depressum. Next base: position 9,448,635 of record OU612028.1, on the reverse strand, counting down.
ACAGTGGAATTTCTACCAGTAAATTTGACTGATACACTTGCCTGGTAAAGGTACACTTGCACCTGTACTAGGCAAGTGAGATATATGACAAGACCAACATTATACATATTTGCACAAATTATACAGGACACAAAGCAATGCTAATACATATGTATGAGTGTTCTATGACAGTACTCTTTTTTATTATAAAAATTGTGTGTGTAAAGCAAGTGTGTAAGACAGACTATGTTTTAATTAAACCATGGTCTAAACAACTAATATCTTAGAGTTCTTTCAATGCACTTAAATCAAAATGAGGTTGTCCAGCCCTATCCACCGTTGTAGGTGGCCTACCAAGTTGTGGTTCTTTTGCAGTTGGGATTTTTTGCCCTAAGTCATTTGTTACTTCATCACTTACTAGATTCACATTGGAAAAGTTTCTTTGCACATCATCATCCTGTGACAATGGAATACTTAGATATTTCATTCTCTCCTTTTCTAGATAGTTTACTCTTTCACTTAATGTCATGTTTTCATCTTTTAACAGTTCAACCTGTAATACTAGCCTTTCTATAAGGGAATGTAAGTTGTGATTTAATATTTGCAATTCTTCTATAACAGTTTCTTGACCTTTTTCAATCTTTTTACCATCTAGCACTTCAGGTGTAAGAACAGGCCCTGTCACAGCAGATGATTCGTTCTTGTTCAGTAATGTGGTTAATAAAGAATCTGCCTCATTTATTGTTCTATAGATAGCAACTTGAACTTTAGAAGTATCTTTGACGTGTAAATTATCATTGGCTTGAAGGTTATAAGTGGTGTCCTGACCCAGACCTTTCAAATGATCCATAGCATTTTTCACTCGAGCGTACTGTTCCTTCTTGGTTTTTAAAATGTCTTTTTGTTTAAGATGATAATTGTGTTGCAGGGTGATAGACTCTAGTGCGATAGACGATGTGGTTGATTTCATAGCATCTAGTAATAACTCTGCAGCGTTGTGGTGGCATTGCATCGCTTCTTCGTATCTATTGTTAATGATGTGCGCTTCAGCTCGACGATGCTGTTGGTGAGCCTGTTAAAAACGAGTGCATACGTGTAATAATGGCAAAGTACAACAATTAAATACATATGTTTTAGAAGCATGTTAAAATTACCAAATTCAGTGGATGTGATTCCATTTTCTGTACTAAATTTACACTTTGTTCAGTCAGTGTCCTTTTTATTTATTTGCGTTTGGTATATTTTGATGTTGATGTGTCATTATTGACAAGACAAAAGTGTCTGTCAGTGTCAAGTCAACTTTCAGCAGCTGACACAACTGACATTATAAAAAAAAGTCTTGTTTTGGATTTTTATGACTCGGTATCTAGGACCTTTAGGTCAAGTAAGATGACAATGAGCTTGTATAACGAATCGTTAAAGACTGTACTGACATCTATTTCATATCTGACAAATTAGAATTTGAAAAAAAAAAATAATAAAAAATGCTTAAGTATTTACATCCAGTAAGAACGAAACCATAGTAAGTTCAAATCCGCGTTAATGCCATCTTTTACACAACTGTGAATGTAAAAATAAAGTCTACAAGCTCTTCCGTCATCTAACGTAGGGACTATGTTAGATGACACTACCTTCCGCATCGCAACGTGCCTCCGATTAGGCGCGCCGTGTGTTTCTCCGCATCGATGCCGTTGTGGAGAAGCAGTTGACCGACTCGGACACCATGGCCTGTCGTGCTGCAGGAGCGCTGGGCGACTTCCACGACACGCCAGCCTAAACGACATTATCCGCCGTGCTCTTGTCACCGCCGGTGTGCCAGCCGTGCTTGAACCAAACGGTTTGGCGCGCGACGATGGCAAGAGACCGGATGGTATGTCGTTAATGCCATGGAAAATGGGTAGGACTCTGGTGTGGGACGCAACATGCGTCGACACCATTGCCCCTACCCATATTCCTGGCACGGCTGGCTGTGCCGGTGCTGCTGCTGCTTCTGCAGAGGCTCTCAAGCGGCGCAAATACTCCAATCTCATTGGAGATTATGAATTTGTGCCGTTTGGAGTCGAAACGTTGGGACCATGGGGTCCGAGCGCGCGCAATCTCTTCAGGGAGATTGCGAAGCGTATGGTCGACGCTTCTCGTGACCAGAAGGCTGGCCTCTTTTTAGGTCAAAGAATAAGCATTGCCATACAACGTGGCAATGCTGCCAGTCTTCTGGGAACGTTACCACAAGAGGTATGCGATGCGGAGGAATTCCACGACGCGTTCGGTTTTAGTTTTTAATTTGTCCTTTTATGTATATATTTTTAGTTTTATTGTTAATATTGTAAATATTGAAATTGAATTATATAATATTCCTATATATTGTAATAAAGTAAGTAGGTAACAACTAATTTACATACTTGCTTGGATGTAATAAGATATATTTCATACATAAGATTATAAAAGCGTCATCTATATTTCCGCTCATTTTTCGTATAATAATATCAATATTGTTCATAACAATATTGGTCCTACTCAACCGATTGCGATCAAACAAGCGTAAGATTTTAAGTCTGACCAAGCCCTTTCTAACAAAAAAAAACCGCTTCAAAATTCGTTCAGTAGTTTCAGCGTCCATCGCGAACAAACAGACAGGAAATTAAAAAAAAAAATTGTGTTCAGTATCGTTAACATAACATAACCCAAGTATTTTTTTTTAAATATCTCCAATGTACAGATACTTTACAATTAATATTATACATAATATAGATTTTTGTATTTGTATTTTTACCCGACTGCGCCAGCGAGAGGGTAATGTGTTTCGCGCGTAAGTATGTATGTATGTGTCTATGTGTGTATGTAGTTTTCTTAGTTCCCCTCTACAGGCCTAACGCCTGGACGGATTTTGATGAATAGGGTCTCAAATGAAAGGTATTCATCTCCCGAGTGTCATAGGGTACATAAAATTCCAACAAAAACTATACGGTAGATTTTTGATGCTAAAATATGTGTTGGCAAAATTTTTTTTTCATTCAAATTTATCGAGTACCCTACTCGATAAAGGGGATTGGGTAATCTAGTATGGACAGTGGCGTCCTTAATTTTTTCAGCGGCCATCAATAATTTTGATACCACTTCATTGTACTGTGATAAACACACGTACAAATGTCATTATTTTCATTGTAAGTAATATCGGAGCTGCGATATACAGGGTGCAACATTTCGACTTTACCTTGAAGGAAAGTACCCTCATACTAAATATAGCGAATTTTACTTAAAGGAAACATTACCTTATTTTTAAAAAGAAACAAAACTGCATTCAAAGTTTTCTGAAAATGCCACACCCGGTAGTCGAACCGACTAAAATCTTCCTAAACCTTCTATTTCATGGATTTCCTTTTATTTAATTTACCAAGTTTGTTAGAGAGATTTGATCCTTATGATCGACCCTATCGATTGATGCAAAAAAATACAGGGTGTTATTTTTGCGAATTGTAGTCGGTTCGATTATAAGGCGTGGCAAACGATTTTTCAGCATTCCTTAAATGCAGTGCTGTTTCTTTTTTTAAAACACACTAAACTGTATTCAAAGTTTTCTGAAAATGTCACACCCGGTAGTCGAACCGACTAAAATCTTTCTAAATCTTCTATTTCATGGATTTCCTTTTATTTAATTTACCAAGTTTGTTAAAGACATTTGATCGTTGTGATTGACTCTATCGATTGATGCAATAAAAAATACAGGGTGTTATTTTTTATAATTTTAGTCGGTTCGATTACAGGGCGTGGCAAGCGATTTTTCGAAATTCCTTAAATGCAGCTTTGTATTTTTTTAAATAAGAGAATGTTTCCCTTGAATGAAATTAGCTATTTCCGGTAGTAAGAGTAGGTACTTTTCCTACATATTAACATCCAAGAAGTAATTATTGTAATCAATTCAAAGGAAATGTTTCCTTATTTAAAAAAAGAAACAGAACTGCATTTAAGGAATGCCAAAAAATCGCTTGCCACACCCTGTAATCGAACCGACTAAAATTCAAAAAAATAATACCCTTTATTTTTATTGCATCAATCGATAGGGTCAATCTTATGGATCAAATCTCTTTAACAAACTTGGTATATTAAATAAAATGAAATCCATGAAATAGAAGATTTAGGAAGATTTTAGTCGGTTCGACTACCGGGTGTGGCATTTTCAGAAAGCTTTGAATGCAGTTTTGTTTCTTTTAAAAAATAAGGGAATGTTTCCTTTCAGTGGAATTCGCTATCTCCAGTATTTAGAGTACTTCCATCTAAGTAAAGTTGAAAAATACCACCCTGTATAGCTAAGTCCCGATATAGTTTAGAGAAGTTTGTCCATAGTAACTTTTGATCACTTTATACTGTACTTTCATATTATACCAATTTCATTGATGGCCGCGCAATTCCAACACGACGCCAACATTACCCAACCCCCTTTGAATGAAAAAAAATTTATCAAAATGAAGAGAATTAAAAGGAGATTACAAAAATATATAGATGTCATATCCTAACTAAAAAGGTTAAAATTCTGACTGCCTCTGTGGCGTAGCGGTAGTGAACGCGGCCGCTACGCAGGAGGCGCGGGTTCGATCCTCAGTGCAAATATTTGTGTTCATGAATATGAATATTTGCATTGGTCTGGGTGTTTCTATGTATAATATGTATGTATTTACAAAAAAAAATGTATCTAAGTATGTTTATCCGCATTCTAGAACCCATAACACAAGCTAGTTAAACTATGCTTACTTTGGGTCTAGATAGCGTTGTGTAGAATGTCCTACAATATTTATTTATTTATTTATTTAAAATAAAATTAATTATTAAAAATTAAAAAAACCCGACTGCTGTCTAAAAGATTGAAACAAGCTTGATAGCAGGCGGTACCCATTAAATTTCTTTCGGTTTATGCTTAGAGTATCTATCTTACTAGATACTCTAAGGGTTTATGATTGGCAAATGGCTTGCAAATGGGTACCGCCTGCTATCAAGCTTGTTTCAATATTTTAGACAGCAGTCGGGTTTTTTTATGTTTTAATAATTAATTTTTTTATTATAAAAGTGGAAACTTTATATACTAGACATTTCTAAGGAGTTTTGAAACCCAAAAATCACAGAGTAGAAGGTAGGAGGAGGAAGAAGCAAAAGTTAAGGAGCAGGAGGAGAAGAATGATGAAGGGTGGTTTACGGACAATTTTATTCCCGTACATAGGTATATTAAGTCCGAAGTCGGAACCCGGGCCGCTAGTTATGTAATATTTTCTAATATATAATAATTATTATTTTCACAGCCTCTGTGGCGTAGCGGTAGTGAACACGGCCGCTACGCAGGAGGTGCGGTTCGATCCCCGCGTGTCGGTCCCGGTTGCCGTATGGAACATCTATGGCAGTCGTTACGGGTAGTTGGAGCCCTAAAAAGACCAAAAACAAACAACGGTCTAGTTGCAAAGCTTCGATATCGCTTAATGTTACCATTGGGTTGCGGAGATCAGAATGATAGCAATCGCTTCACGGAAAATATCGAGGTCTGTCTAAATCCGTAGTTAAGATTGGTAAAGCGGACCTCAGACTCCGAGGTGAAAGCTTCGGATGCGACTGGGAATTAACGCTAGGATGATAAAGAAGAAGGATATAATTATTATTTTCGTTATATTATAACAAGCCTTCTGCCCGCGGCTCCGCCCGCGTGCATCTCGGTTAACGCGACCGTTGCTCATTATCTTCGGTTCTACTCAACCGATTGCGATCAAACAAATGTAAGATTTTAAGTCTGAGCAAGCCCTTTCTAACAAAAAAAAAACCGCATCAAAATCCGTCCAGTAGTTTTTGCGTCCATCGCGGACAAACAGACAAACAGACAGGAAATTCAAAAAAAATATTATCGTGTTCAGTATCGTTAACATAACATAACCCAAGTATTTTTTTTGAAATATCTCTAATGTACAGACACGACCACTTTACAATTATATAATAGTATAGATAGATAGATATGAAATTAAAAATCACGGGCAGGGATGGTGCAAAATGTAGGTATGTCAAGAAGAGTTCTGCACATTGTCAATAAAAATCTATGACCAAAATGTTGCTTGATCTATATCTATAGCTCTATGTATTGTATTCTCTTTGTACTTTATTAAATACAATTAAATAGTTTGACAACTCGCTGATGAGAAATACATAAAAATATTATAGGTATAGGTACTCAGGTAAAAGCTATTATCTATCTATCGATAAAATTATCATAATAAAATCATAACTAACTAACTGCTGATAATGATAAACTGTAGATTTGATCGAGTTTGGTGTTCCAAAGCTAAACAGATAATGCAGACTCCTGACATATCTGTTGCTGAAAAAATTCTCGCATATAAAATCTTTATGAGACCATTACTAATGTACAGCTGGTTCGAAGGACGCAGCAGTAAACTCAGGACTATGGAAGTGAAGTTTCTTAAACAGGTTTTCGGTCCATGTACGACGAGCAATTTATATAAATGCTACACCGATATAGATGTAACTGGATACATGAAGTTGGAGGAGATACGGTGGCAGAGGATCAGTGATGCTAATAGAAACGTTATTCGGAACATGCTGTGTGCAGAATCGAATACTGCAGCTGATCCCTCATCCTATTTTACGAGACCAAAACACAGTCGACCTAACAACGCTGTCGGGCCCGTACCGTTAATTTCGCCATCAAGAGTAACTGTGAAAGGCCGGTATCGTGCTGGTACCCCTCAAATGGAAATTAGAAGAAGTCGTCGCTTGGCCATCAAAAGAAGTAATTGTCAGAACAACAAATACTAGCTACGTACTATTATCCTATTACAACATACCTACAAAAGTCCCGAGTATGTAACTACTTATAACAAAATAAAAGTTCAAGTTCAAGTCAGTCCTTTTCTTGCGTCCAGAAACCTTCTTCACCTCACCAGAGGCTATGTCGGACTCGAATCATACGAAAAGCACACGTGTTTTATAAGTTGGTAGTTGTGCCTACTTCTTTGCAAAATAGATACTTATTCATGTTTTCATTCAACTACATAATAATATAATAATATAGAGAAATCAAATATAAACAATATTGGTTTTTCTATGTACAGTCAACAAAGGAGATACGGTTGCCCTTTTTCATATAAAGTTGTATGGAAAAGTGTCACACTATCTCCTTTGTCGACTACAAGGTCCTTTGTACAAGGTCCTATCCTACCGACACATTTGAGGCTCAAGCCAAATGCATCTGTCAGTCGGTGCACCTGCTGAACAACAGACGAGGTTTTGACGCAGTTTTTCTTCCTCTTGGAGTTTAGGAGATCAAATGATAAGTCGGTCCCTGGAAAGTCGATGTATATCAATTATAAATTCTAAGCGCACCCAGGGTTCAAAGTACCTACAAACTTTGGATGCAACTAAAAATCGCTATAAAGATGATAGCTTTAAGGTGTATATGCCTTTCAATACTACCAGAAATCACCTGCTGAGGCGTCTAGCTTCGTCTTCCTGGGGGGCAGCACCTTAAATGTTCTCCTCCGCACATTCGGACTCTCGTTGTCTTATACTGTGGGCGAGTACGCCTGTCCAGTGTGGCACCGATCCGCCCATGCCAAACACGTCGATGTAGCTTTAAACGACACATGTAGAATAATAACAGGCTGCCTCAAACCTATCCCATTGAACATGCTATACCCTCTGGCAGGTATAGCTCCCCCAGAGGTTCGGCGAGACGTAGCTTGTGCAGTGGAGAAGCAAAAACAACAAACAGATCCCCGACACCCACTGTATAACCACGTAACCCCTCCCGTCCGTTTAAAGAGCCGCCATAGTTTTTTAAGGTCTACTTCTACTGCAAATAGCTCCCCACAGCGCACAAGAGAGCAGATATGGGCAACCAATTATCCAGTTCCATCTGATTTACTAGACCTAAAGAAAATCTGCCACCTGGACACCATCTTCCGTGGTCAACTTGGAAGGCATTAAATCGCCTGCGGACCCAAGTTGGACGCTGCAAGGCAAATTTGGTAAAATGGGGCTATTTAGACCAGTCGCAAGCGTCGTGTGACTGCGGAGCACCATTCCAATCCATACTGCACTTGCTCTCTTGTCCACTGTGCCCTTCCAACTGTACTGGCCGTGGCCAAATATTGGGCCGACAAGATCTAAAATTTTATGAGCCATGGACTCGACGAAGAAGAAGAATCCCGACTTTTATTTGACCTTATAATGCTAACGCTCAGTCTAGCACCCGATAGGTTTCACTTTGTGGTACAATATCTTTATGGATTGTGCAGGACGAACAGAGATTGAAGTATTAATACTTTTTGTATGGGGACTGTTAATGTGATAATTAGGTATGTGACAGAATTCCAGGATTCTGTCACATAATTAACACGAGAAAATAGGGGTGAAAACGTAGGCACAATAATATACTTAGAGATAATTTGTTAATAGTAAAATTTTATTTCATCGACTTAATGTACCGTGTGGTTTCGTGTTTCTTGATTGAAGTCAGTATTATGTACTTACAACTGAAACACTAGCATTACGTACTAGTGCTCATCTATCTGTTACCAAATCGATTAACCCACCATTCTATGGTTCTCCAAGTTAACCGTTCATCCTGGTGCATTATCCGTACAGTTTTTTTGCAAATCAGGCATATAGGATGTCGATGGATCAGTTTCAGAAAATATTTCTGGTAACTTTCCTGTTTGTCTCCTTATGTTAGATATACTCCTTTCAGAATCTTTTCTTGTCACATCCTTTCGATTTCCGCGATCCCACCAATGCACGGTTGGTGAAGGTCGTTGAGTATTTAATGCCTTTTCTTCGTGTTTTAACAGTTCTGTCCAACGTAAACGTTCACTATTAACATGACTTACGACGTCTTTCTCTCCATAACTCCTGTAAACGGCAGTGAGATCAGGTCTCAATCTTTTAGGATGCCTAGAAGAATATTTCGATTTATATATTTCTACTAAAATACCGTTCTCGAAACGTAAAATCTTTTTAGACAGGTATTCACTTAGGCACCACAGTTCACAACGGTATGTAAGAATAGGTCTAACAAAAACCTTATAAAGATAAAACTTAATCTCAGGATTCAAATGAGAATCATACAGCAGTCTTCTGAAACGGTGGCACCAAAGTCGAGCACATCTAACGCGTTCTGCAATTTCAGGGCCCATCTGTTCTCTAGTTAACTGAGGGATACCTAACCTGTTTTGCAAAGTTTTTCTTTGCATTGCACACAATGGGACTTTTGGTTTATATTAACTTATAATTCATACATACTGAAATAACCATCATCATGACACAAGTTCAATACTTCAACCACAGACTGATGTCAAAAATATTTCAAACGATAGGTAGCCCACAGACATAAGATATCGAAATGTATAAATCTCTTTACTGACAGTAGAGAGAATGATTTGGGCAAAAAAGAAAATGAAGATTATAGTAGGTACTTCGAAATCCGACCCTTTACATAACAACTTACTAGGTTTATTGTTTTCCTTTGCTACTTCAATGTTATCGCATTGTTGATCGAAAGCATTACCGTTGTTATTCCACTGGTAATTGCACCAAGTTTTGATACTAGGACTTCAGTTCGGTCTCTACAACTGTACACACTGTGTGGTACTTTTAGAATGTATTATACTTACCTTGCCGTTTTAGAGTTTTTGGTTTTGAGGGTAGCATATGGAAGTATCACCGCACAATGCACGGTCACTGACGTCAAGAGTCTTATGGAGGGGTGTGACCGACTTAGCGGATTAAACATCACAAGCGTTGGTGGGACCATTGTAAACGATCATAACTGTGATGTAGTTTTACCAAAGCAAGTGTTTATGGAGGAGCCCTTGTTCCAGTATCCTACAGCAGATTCGGTATATTATTTAAAAAATATTTGATAACACTCTCTAGAGTCTCCGAGCCACGTTTAAATTTGGTCAATGATTTCCTAAGGGAGATTCTTCGTAGAATGGTGAAGGAAGTTTTTTATGGACACACATGAGCGGTCACCGTTGCTTAACCAACCAACAAAGTGGCAGCTGACGGCCACGAGAATTAATAAAAAAGAATTCATAATGCAACTTCCTTAACCACTGTACAAGATACCATCTGGGAGGCGATTGGTCATGTGGACAATCTGTCGCTGGCTTGTGGACCATAAGTACACACGGCACGACATTTAAATAGATATAAGTAGTTAGGTAATCTTTCCCGGTTGCCATACGAACATCAGCAGTTGGTAACAACAGAACTTCGATATCGCCAATGGGCTGTGGAGTTCAATTGACTGATTGATAGTTATTTTATTTGAGTTATAAATTATTTGAAGATATTGGCACAGTTACGTATTTCTTGCAGAAAAAGTTCTTTACACTTCTAATGGTTGATCCAGATGCTTCCTCCCAGCTAGATGGTGAATTTTATCTACACATGGTCAAGTCGAATATACCTGTAAGTTTTATGTCCAATTTATTTTAGATTTAGTAAAATAAAAAAAGTCTTTTGCAAGCTTTTGTTTAACTTGCAATGTATGTTCAGGACTCAGGACGAATCTTGCAACTAAATTTTAAAGTATATTGATTAGGTGTAGGAGGATACCAGTTAACTTCTTAAACTGTATCAAGGTAGGAATTACGAATTTCCATACCATTTCCATACCTCCATAACAAAATAATCCGCCCGACCCTGGTTTCCAAGGTGAGGACCTCGGATATAACCAGAACTCAATGCTGAGATGATGATAATTCGCTATTGTTTATTAATCATGGGAATAAGGATGTGTACAGGTTGCCTGGAAGAAATTGCGTAAAGCGATAAGGCCGCCCTTTGTACTGCTCTTGTCTTCTTAATTTCTGTATCATGAATATTGTAATTGGCGTACAATAAAGTATAGAATAAATAAATAAATAAATAAATAAACAAATAAATAAATACATTTTTTATAGTCGAGAAATATACATTTTCCAATATTATAATGAAGTGAAATATTCTTATGACAAATAAATAGTTGATTTTAAAAATACAATTTTTCGAGGCGATCAAAACGCTCCATACAAAGCGGACCCCGGATCCCTAAGTAAAGGACTCGGATGCGACCAGAACTAATGCAAGGACGAAGATGACGTGTCACTACTGTCAGGGATGCCAAGAGTAGGCGAAGTGGAGCAGAAGAAATATGAAAGCATCAATATCATATTATCTAAGTTAAGTTTTAATTTTCAGGGGCTTGCTTTAAAAGCAAAAGAAAGCAGCAAAACCGTTGGAATAGACTATCGAGGTACTAAATGTGCAAAGAAAAGGACAATAATATTTTAAAACTATATTGTCCTTTTGTTTGTAACTTTGTTGTTCTATTTATGATCATGTTCATACTTTGACATAAACTGATAATAGTCAAAGTGTTCATCATCATCATTATCTACCTGCCTTGCTCCAAGCCCCCTAGACCTAGGTATTACGTTTATGACAGTCGTATTCTATTCTAGTAGTATATTCTATTCTACTAACGATGTGCCACTTGTCTGGGGGGAGGCAGTTCACCTAGGCTACCTACTTACAATGTCCAGCACTATCTATCCTATGCTCGGCTGACTTCATTCGCTTCATTCAAACCCTTCATTCGCTTACATTAACTACCATTTTGGGTATTGCACCTATGTAGGTGCAATACCCAAAATGGTAGTTAATGTAAGCGAATCACCTTGTAGGTAATGTTACCTACAAGGTGATAAAGGGAAGGATAAAGTTGTTGATTTCCATTATTTTTTTCTATTATTAGTATCATAACTAACTAATTCTTATTGTAACAATAATATGGTTTCGTTTTACAAGATTCAGAAGCTTCACTGATTCCAGAAAGCTTTGGTGCATATTGTCCTTAACACATTATAACGTATGGTTGCCATGGTTCACTGATCACATATTTGAAGGCGGAAAAGAAATAAATAATTACCAAAATTTTAGGGTACAAACCGCCAGCGCCACCTCGCGGCACCGGCCAACACCGCTACATGTGCCTACTATACGAACAACTGGACGGCAACAACTTTCTACCCACGGTGCCTACAACAAGGCTTCGATTCTCGCTTGCGAAGTGGCTTGTTGGGAAAAACTTGTGCGGCCCTGTCGCTGGAATACAATTCAGGAGTGAATACTAGATGGCGTTACTAGTTCTGATTTTAAAATGAACTGAGGGCCAGTATTTTTCGTAATAAAAATCTGTTCTAAATTCAGTCTCAATCTAAACTATCTTCCTAATGTCAAAAATGACCAAGATTTCAATGTTCTTGATGTGATACCATTTTTGTGGGATATTTAGATTAGACTGTATTGAACAGACTTTTATGAAAATTGGCCTTCTGTAAAAAAGTTAGGGTACTGTCTGAGCTTTGGAATTTTATTTCACATTTACGAATCAAATCAAATTAGAGTTATATATTATATTGTATATACATAGAAGTCTGATTTAGCTCATATGAAAACCATATTTTAATAGAATGAAGTGTTCGTGATCAGTCGAAATGAACTGCCTACATTAAATTTATGTAAAAATACTTCAAATTGGTTTTATTAAACCTTTGGTTACTTTACAGACAAAACATTTTAACTGTCTCATCGATTTTATGAATTAATTTGATATGAATTAATTACCTACTGATTTACAATAAAGTGTGCATAATAGGCTACCTATTGTATTTGTATACCTTTACCTCTTTTATAACGAACTAGCTGTCCCGGCGAACTTCGTATCGCCATATTATTTTTAACCCGCGTGAATTTTTGATCCCGTTCCCACTGCACCTATTTTCTCATCTTTAAACCTTTCCTGGACATCCACGAATATTTCAAGACTAAAATTAGCCAAATCGGTTCAGCCGTTCTTGAGTTATAAACTAACAACGAAAAGTGGCATTGATGTTTATATATTAGAAGATATCTAATATATAAAATTCTTCTGTCACGGGGTGCGTAATCGAACTCCTCCGAAACGGCTTGACCGATTTTGATGAAATTTTTTGTGCTTATCCGGTATCTATGAGAATCGGCAAACATCTATTTTTCATCCCCCTAAGTGATAAGGGTGCAGCGGGAACGGGATTTGAATACCACGCGGGCCGAAAATATGGCGTTACGAAGTTCGCCGGGGCAGCTATATAGTCTATTATATAAAAATAAGTTGGGTTTTCCTTCTTGACGCTATAACTCCAGAACGGCTGAACCGATTTGGCTCATTTTAGTCTTGAAATATTCGTGGGTGTCCAGGGAAGGTTTATAGGTGCAGCGGGAACGGGAAAAATATGGCGGTACGAAGTTCGCCGGGACAGCTAGTATCATATTATTATTGCTTAATTATGTTATACTAGCTGTTGCCCGCGGCTCCGCCCGCGTGGAATTCTGATCCCGTTCATCGCTGATATAATAGCCTATATGTTAATCCAGGGTATAACCTATATACATACCAAATTTCAACCAAATATGTCCAGCCGTTTATGCGTGAAAGAGTAACAAACATCCACACATCCACACATCCATTCTCACAAACTTTCACATTTATAATATTAGTAGGATATAGTAGGATTATAATATTAGTAGGATAGGTAAATAGAATAATTATGGGGGACAGACAAAAAACACGTGGAGGCACCTAAATAAACCACGTTGGATAATAGAAAATAATACACCTATTTATTCCAATCAGAAAAGGCAATCAAGATAACCTTTTAATGTTTCCCGGTCTTATGGCTCAATGGACAACGAAAATAAACTAGACAATGTTCAAATCAAGGTCAAGTTTAGTAAGCGTTCATAGTAATACTAGTTTACCTACTAACTTAAATATTATTGGATTCGTTGAAGTAACGATGTCTTATCAATGTGTTGCTAAATTATAATAAAATTGTACTTGGACCAAGACTTTAGATTTTTTAGGTTTTAGGTTTAGATTTCTATTCGATAGGTATTCTAGAGATATGGTTACCGTCATTAATCTTGACCCCAATCGCGTTTTTTCGGTGTCTTTTGAGGATAGCACCGAGTGCTACGTCAGGGTTACGTATTAAAATGAATTACAAAATCCCGATTTTCAAATTTTCGAATATGTACGAAATACCGATGTACGATATACCGAAGTTCAAAATCCCGAAGTTCATTTCATGATTTTGTACTTTCGGTAATTTGAACGTTCGGTCACACGAACATTTGGGATTTTGAATTTTGGTCTTTCGTACCTACGTCGGTATTATGAAATAAGCTTCGGGATTTTGATATGATAGCCCAAATCCACCAATCATAAATTATATCAAACCAATCCGCACGCGCTAAGTCCTCGTTTCTCTCCCGACCTGGGGGTCAAGATAACGTAAAATTTTATTATGCTGATAACTTACTTTTTTTTTAGATGTAACTGTATAAATATGACAATATTTGCAATAGTTTACTACACGGCAAAGGCTATGTAACTTCTTTTGTTTCACTCTATATGAATAGTTCAAAAATTATAGCAGCAGCAGCAGCACGAGCTCGGTAGCGTAGGCAGCGCGCACGCACGCGACACTTCCCTCTCACCTCGCGGCCCACGCGCATCCACTGAGCCTAATTTATATAAACAAATTATTTTCTCAACTCTAACTACTGGTTTTGTTCATCGTGATTTATGTTTGGATGTAGTATATTAACTATATGGATGGATTTCTGCTATTTTAGCAAGTGTTAGTTACTATCACTTTTGTAACTTCGGTTTTGTCTCAAACCAGTTACTACCAGGTTTGCCAAGAGTAATTTGACAATATCACGATAGATCTTCAATCATTCATTTGTAAGTTATTCTACTCTTATAGTATCCGGACGTCAATTACGTCATAGACGTATTTATTATTTAAGAATGCGAAACTAATGCAACATTTTCCACTTTTATTGAATGTATCTTCATCTTTATATTATATTACAAGATTTACAAGTCTCTTGATTCTTGAAATCTCCCATTTCTACTTTGTAAAAGAAAATCAATAAAATCATTCATCATCAGTCGGATACGTAGCTTTCACCTTGGAGTCAGGTGTCCACATTTTCCATTTTCCATTTCCAACTTCGATAGTTTCCGTGAAGCGACTGCCATCAATCTACAACCCAATGGCGATATGGAAATATTGCAGTTACTTAGATCAGTTGTTTGACTTTCTATGACTCGAACTACCTGCCCGAAACGTTTGCCAATATATAGGTAGATTTTCGTATGACAACCGGTTCCGACGTCTTAACGTGCTCTCCGAGGCATAAAAATATATATTTACTCTATTTTGTTCTAAAATCCTCTCTTAAACATCTTTTGTTAATATTTGGTGCTTTCATTTGTTTCACTAAATCATTTTGGTGGAGGACATCGGGCGTAGGATCAGGAAGAAGTCAGGTGACTCCCGCACCGGATCGTACCTGGAGCAGAGGCTGGCCTTCGCCATTTAAGAAGGTAAGGCAGCCAGCGTGATGGGCACTTGGTCTTAGAACACCTGTTTACTAAGAATGAGCACAGATGCGTATAATTGTTAGTGTTTTGACCTGTTGACTTTGTAATAAACAAATAAAGCATTCATTTTTCATAGGGCTTTATTTTGATTACTGTTTATCATTTCACAGTAGGTATGTAACGTTGTGTTATTGTGTCAATTCTCAGATTAAGCGCCATCATGGGGTGGTCCTTAAGTTACCGTTTTTATAGCGTTACTTAATATGTCAATATATTAATGCCGTTTGACACGTTAAAATGTAAGTAAAAATAACACAACGTTCAGTTCTGTTAATAAAAGGTCATTCAATTTCAGCAAAATTATATTAAGTTCAGATAAAAATTATAAGTAGGTAATCATAAGAAGTCTTGTTATTTTTCTTCGTCTTATGTAAGTAGGCATAGATTTTGTGATCTAGGTATATTGCAATTCTTGTAAGAATACATAGGTACTTAAGTAGGTAATAAGTTAGATAGATAAATAATCTAATGTTAATAAAACGCTATGGTGATTGATATACAGAAATTTAATAAGGACGAATTTTAGAATGTAAAGAAAATTTTAGGATCCTCTTTTCGGCTATTCATATACAATATGGATACGACATATAGGCAATAATTGAAACCATATACTTGGTACCCCCTAAGCTTCAAGCAGGAAAAGTTTGAACAATATAGTCTTAACTATACCAATGAAACCTGATCCAAATAAAATCATAACTAACATATAAATTGCTGATATGATGGCACTGAGATGGTTGTGTTACCAGGCCCGAAGGTAACAATACAACAGGCACGCAATAGCTAAGTCTTAGAAAGTACTTTACTTTCCTAAATTCTGTTCTTTATTTCTTAAAATACCTATTAAGCCTATTTAACAAAATTATTTTCATACATAACAACAATTTAATAAAATAACCGATACCATTACCAAAACAACATCGGCTTATATTTGTTGAAGTTCATTAAGTATCTAAGTACTCGCTGATTGAGTTTCACTTACATACTCCTTATAAGAGCGATTTGTGCTATTAAAGGAGGATGGGCGTTTTGGGCCCACTTAGCAATATTGTCCAATCTAAATGAATTTACCATCGTTGGATAGCTCTTGTCAAGAGTATAAAAAATGACTATGGCAGCTAACCTGTATCTATTGTCCGTTTTGTAATATAATCTTCGGAAGTTACTTTGAAATTGAATTTTATCTACTCTCATACTACATAAAGAAATCTCCAAACGGCTCATAGATGCTACCCGTGACCAGAGGGCTGGTTTATTCCTTGTACAAAGGAACACCGCCAACACTCCCAGTTGACGTCGATGGGGAGGAATTTTTTTGACACCTAAACCTGCAACTTTGTATATTATAGGTTATAGGTATTGTTTTTTTTTATTTTAGTAATGTATTTATGTAAATAATTGTTATTGTATGTAATTTCTTTTTTATTTTTTTTATATAGGACACGTCAATTTAACTTCGCTTCACCTGATGGTTAGCTGAAAATACAAAAAGAAAAAAAAATGCAAACGCCAAATGTGTTGTACAATTATGTAGAAGCATTCATCGTCATTCATTCATTTAAATTAAAATAAAAAAATAAAATATATAAAAAAAAAAAAAAATATACATTATAAAATTAATTTTATTACAGTGGAATGTCAAATATTCACTCATTTCTTGAATATCTTACTTATTGTAATTATTATTATTGCAACAATAACATGCCATAATAGAGAACAATACCTATTAATAAAAGTTTATGTAGGATGTAAAAAACAAAACAAAAATTACTGCTCTCGGACAGCAAATCGAGACTAGCGCCATAGTTATTCTTATTCCACTCAAAAATACCTTTCCAACGGTGTATCATTCATTCCGATTGGAGGGTGGGACCAAGTTCCATACATTTGTGCCCATCATCCTTTATTATTTATTCTGGAGGAATTGCAAAGGCCCCGCCAAGACAAGCCAACTATTTTCCAATCACGTTGTATCATATTTCTCGAACATCAACTATTCGAAATCATTGGATTTCTAAAATTGGTGGATGTGTCACCAATAGATCACTTCGCTGGTTCCAGACGATCATGACTTGCTGAGCCCACCATAATAGAGCCGATTGCATACGAGCTCTGGTGAAAAGACCTCGGTAAGGGATACCGGACTCGATAGCCATGCTCATGTGAGGCCGATATTCCTTAAGAGTGGTCTAAGAACCGATCTCTCAAATAAACGCTCCCGCCAATAAATCTGCCACTTATTTCGTCAGGAAACGAGTTACCTGCCACTAGGCTGCCACATAACGTGTAGGTGTATACAGTACAGCTATTGCTGAAGTCTATCGTGGCCTGTCGTAGTTGTACTCACAACTCTAGGAAAGCTGGAGGAGAGCTTTTTTTTATGTGGAGACAAGTTCCACACAGGCCAAGTATACAAATCAAAGGTGAGATGTAGGGTTGGTAGAGCCAGACCTTGCCGACTTTGCAGTGTGAATTAATAACCTCCATGAAATCGTTGATAACATACATAATCCTCTTAAAACAAAAGGGGCTAATATAAATAGATATTTCTAAAATTTGTATCATGAGAGCTTAATCTTAAGTAAAATTTTGCTACGTACAGCACAATTTTGATGTATTGTATGTCTATTTGTTCGCGATGGACTCAAAAACTACTGAACGGATTTTGATGCGGTCTTTCTTGTTAGAAAGGGCTTGGTCAGACTTAAAATCTTACGTTTGTTTGATCGCAATCGGTTTAGTAGAACCGGAGATAGAGATCCACGCGGGCGGAGTCGCGGGTGGAAAGCTAGTTATAGCATAAAATTAGGTACACGTAGTAGGTATAGGTACACGTGTCATTTTCTCGTGTAGAAAACCCGGTGGAGTTTGCACACCTCGTCGAACAACACTATGACCCGGAGGCAGACTGATGAGGCCCTACTCTAAAAGTTTAAAAAGACTATACAACTCGATCATTGCGATCTCCTATATGTGAAGCAATGAAACTCATTATGCCCATGCTATTTGCAGTACTTAGTGTACCTACTTACGAAGCAACCAGAGAAATTCTACTAATATTATGAACGTGAAAGTTTGTAAGTATGGATGGATGGATGGATGGATGAATGTTTGTTACTCTTTCACGCAAAAACTACTGAATGCATTTTAATGAAACTTTACAATAATATAGCTTATACATCAGAATAATACATAGGCTATGTATCAGCGATGAACGGGATCAGAATTCCACGCGGGCGGAGCCGCGGGTAACAGCTAGTACACAATGAACGGAATAAATAGATATAACCTGAGATCTAACTTTCATTTCCTTTCTTTTCTTGTCTTGAAAATGCTTCTCCTTTTTTCCTTTTGTAGAAAGTAACGGATGCGTTGCGAGCATGACCGGCTTATTTACTTATTCTTTAATAACTGTAACCGTTTTAAAGCCTTCCTAGAATCGTTTCTTAATAATTAGTTGAATGAGTAAATGATTAATCCCGGTTAACCGCAGCATGACACAGGAATTGATCACAATACCTACTCGTGATCTATTCTCAGAAGATATTTGTTATGCCTTTATTGTTTTTTATTCTTCAAATAAAGTATTAGTTTTGAAGGTTGTGGCTTAGTTATGTTGTACAGGTATTGATTATCAGATCATGATGACGTAATCCTCCAAAATGTACTTCACAGCGTCCATTTATATAGTCAAGTATGTTAAAAGTATAAGGTAAGCAGATATATGTACCTATATCGCAAGCCCTTGATGATAGAGCCTTTTAATATTTTTTTTTTAAAGTTACGCAGGTAGGTATAGATTAAGATTAATAAATCGAAAGCATAGATGGTAGATGGTAGAGAACAAATCTACCATCTAGGTAGATTTGTTAGAAGTAGTCGGTAAGCCTGGATTTTATGGATAAAGATATGGTCTGTCGGGCTAGGCACCAACTTCTAACAGATCAGTCGATCTATAAATTCAGTTATTTTCCTGCTCTCAATTTCTCTTTTTTGTTTCTTGCAGTCGGTTTAACTTTTTTATTAATTATAAGATAAGATAGATAAGCATTCCAAACCGTTTAATCAAAATCAAACCGTGAATATTATTTAAGACCAGTAATTTCATAAGGTGATAGAACCCATCGGTATCATATTAATTAACGATTCTGTTGAAAGGTAAAAATAAAACACAAAATATCTGATAGCTATCTAATGGTTGAGTTGTCATATCACAGATTCGAATGTCGTATATTTTTTGACAGGAAGCTCATCTATCG
Organism: Eilema depressum; assembly: GCA_914767945.1. Classification (NCBI taxonomy): domain Eukaryota; kingdom Metazoa; phylum Arthropoda; class Insecta; order Lepidoptera; family Erebidae; genus Eilema; species Eilema depressum. Next base: position 9,428,868 of record OU612028.1, on the reverse strand, counting down.
TAAATTAATCGACATGGCTCTCCAGAAACACCAAATTAGTGAACCGGTTTGGCGTGTGCGCGGCCGCCGGCCGGTGACCCGCCGGAAATACTTGCGACGCAAGCTCCATAGAGAAACTCGACACGTTTTTCTTAATATTCAAATGTACATAACATGGCGTTGTGTGAATTTGTGCCCCTTTGTTGTCAGTTTTAAGTAGGTATCTACTCTGGTTCTTACAACTTAAAATTAGGAATTACTTATTTTTTACTGTGTTCCAAGAGCCAGTTAAAACATAGTTCAGATATCTAGAGACAGCTAGGGACCTTCTCTCATTGAAATATCTAGGTAATAAATTCTCCTAATTGGTCCTTAATTAACATACACTTGAATAATATTTGTGTCGACCGGCAGGTATAGTCGGCATCAGTTCGATCTTGACTAGCAAAGTAGGTACCACGTACATACTAGTTCCTACCTAACCGTTTGACTTCAGTCGATAAGTGCAAGTGCGGGTGATTATACCTCAGGACACGTATCTTGGCCCTAAATAGCGAGACAAACTAGGCCTTGGCGCCCTCGGATTGATTTGTAATAATCTATGCTTGGTGAATTTGAGCTCTTCCACCGCCGTAGCACCTAACGCTATGCTAAAAAGATACCGAAGAAACGTGTACTGCGCGTATATAGCACATATTAGGTCTAAGATATATGTCTCGAGCAATATCGGGGGTAGGTATATGTATGCCATAGTGGAGCTCCCACCCTTGGTCGTTGACGTAAGCGCCTGAAGCCACAGTGAGTATGCCATGCCTAGCGTTAATGCGTTGATGTTCAGGCTGTTTTCATCGTAAGCATGGCAAAAGATTACAATTTTTAATATTGTTCGATTTCATGATTAAACTTAAAAACCGTTCTTGATACAGCACCAGGTGTTTCGATTTTGAAAGATTTATTACTTCCCCAGTTCCAACTTTTTATATTCTCTATTCAAATTATAGGTACCTAAGTATAAATTTATTGTTTAAATTTGCTTAGAAATGCATTTATTAATAAAAATGACTAATAAATCTATAAAGATATTCAGAGTGAATACTAATCAACTTTTACACTATTAGCTATTCAAACGTAAAGTACCTACTTTTATCGCAATATTATCTATAAGTAGGTATACCTAGATACCTACATATAGGTATACCACTCATTATGTATTTTTATAAGTATTCCTAAAATAATAGATATTATTCGAATGAAGAATATTAATTGTGTTGTGTCGTAAAGCATACTTAGTTTAATATTTTTACTACCATTATTTTGGGATAACTGAAATATAAATTTAAAGTGAATCCAATGACTGAAGGCCACTTCAGTCATTGGACCGTATGTAGCCTTTGGAGCCTTCCAAAGGCTATATAGGGTGAACTTACCAAAGAAGCTTTTGATGATTACTAGTGCACCTACTTACGTATGTAGCTAGCACCTCCCCAATCATAACGGACGATTTTCTTAATACTCACACAATCTGCTCCACAAAGTTGTGGCTGCCACTCCTCCATAGGTACCTGCCCCCCTAGGCAAGTGGCAATTCGCCGGCAGGCGTTTGGTAGAATAGAATGCCAAATGTATGGGATTTCACGTATAAGACAGGCGTCAACGAATGTCAAATACTTCAAATCCTATACATTCGTCATTCTATTCCATGACACGCCGAGCAACGAATTGCCGCTTGTCTAGGGGGGCTGGTAAAGCCGGGTTCGCTACTCATCGATTTTTTATAGGGCAGGACGCAGCAGCATAGTACCCAACTTTTTTTCAGCAGTAGGTACATTTGTTCAGATCTTGATGGAAAAGTTAGTGAGTTCGTCGATCAAAGATTGCAAAACCGTACAGCAACAAATTAAATGCACCAATTATTATTAATAAACAGTAAACACGAACTATAAACCTCAAACTTTATTGCATTATCATAGAAGTTGTAGAATAGATTGATACCTGGTAGGTAGGTATATCGGGACGTAGGCGTTGAGCACGTGTGGGCAGGTCGTGGGCGACCGGAAGGAAGCCATTGCCATTGCCATTAGCTTTTCATATAAAATGGCACTTGCGACACGTGAATAGTTATTAATGTTTGTTTTAACTCACGTTTTGATTTCATGCAGTCTTGTTACATCTATGCTACACCAACTCGCTTTGAAGCTTGAGTAGCTTGCAAGTAATAGATCTAATTAAGCGGCTCTGAGCCGAAGCTTTTGAAGTGCAAAGCATAGCCGGGGTGCAAGAGATATACCTCTGTTAATATTATCTACGACCCACAGACGGTGAAAAGCATGTCACCGCAGATGTAACAAGGCCTTGATGGATTTTAATATTGGACTGTTTTTTGGGTAATTATTGTACCTAATGAGAACTGAATTCGATTTTAAAATAAAAAATAATAAAAGATATTAAATCCTTTGCCAGCAAAAATGAAAACAAATTCTCACCTTGTATATTTTAAGCCTTGATTATGACTCTACTGCTAAATGTACCTATTAAATATTTCAATCATTGGATAATTGTACAGGCAGTAGAACATGCACAGCGAGACAAAGTCTCCTTAGGCTGAGCGGTTCCACACTGGCTGTGAGTATGGAATTGTCGAGGGTCTTCAGCGTATGCACTGTATGCAGGCGCTTCAGTAAGAGGGTGACATGAATACTCCATGTAGAGCTCAGACTTGCCAATCATGAAGAAGAAATGCACCGCAGTGAAGTACTGCTTCGCCTTGTTGAGTACTTCAAGTTTTTTTGATACCAACTTAACGGAAGACAATCCAAGTAACTTTGGTAGGTAATGGATGTTACTTTGGATACAGCTACCGAGTGATGTGGCCAGGATTTGTGTCGCTACAATAAATGGGGTTTTCTTAGCCGCGAATTATCATCACTGACTTCATCCTCCCACCGTTAATCCGGGAGGCTTATCTCTTTTTTTCTCACCTGCTGACCAACCTATGGTGGTAAGAACTCTTTCTTAGCCTTTAATGAATTCACCGCGAATGTACCGTGTCCATCCCAAATTATACAAAGGAAATACATTAGATATTACGAAAATGGCTAAAAACGCACGAGGAAACGCAAGACGAAATTCTGTCAAAAGCAAAATCTCGCCTTTTGGTTACTCTTAGGTGTTTACATTATGTTCTTAAAATCCTAACGTGTACGAGTCTCTGTACAATGGAGACAAGTAGATGATGGGATGGATGGGTACACTAAGCCACGACTACCATGTCTTGGCAACACTCGCGTCTAATGCTCATAAGAGGTTTGAACTTTTATCAAACACAAGAAAATGTAATGAGCACATATTATAGATACTTGGCAGTATTTATTATAATAAATAGGTACCGAACTATCAAGTGACCATTACTAATGTAAGCTTTGTTATTAAATAAATAAGGCCAAGTGTGTTAGATAAAATTACATTAAGAGAGTTTCTAATGCAGTCATCGCCAAATACAGCGCGGCCCGTTTCTCAACGACCGAGATAACTGCGCAGGCGACGTCATAGTTAAATCCGAATGAAGGCTAACTGGAGGCGTTAGTATCACAATTATATTAATTAATTATTTCCTTTCAAATTTGTACTTGAATACATTAATAAATAAACACTTTTATAGAAATGTACAGAGCGTATGCCCAGACGCACGAATTTCATTAAATAAATTAATGACCGGTAATCAATTATGCTTAGTTTTAAAGCTGTTAAATATTTTTATTGATAAATAATGAAAATGTTGCGTTAGTTCCGTTTATGTATCTATCGTGTTATATATATGGGTAACATAAATGTTTATTTGAAAACTTTATACGAAATGTATCTTTATTTTTAAGTATTTTATCTAAAACTATCCGGACTCGTTATTTTATCCATTTGGGTTTTAATTTAAAATTACCTAATATGGTGTATATTATGATCACAAGAGTGAAAGTTATCTATAGTGAAAATCCCATCAAAATTGGCTTAAACACTTCGGAGATTACCCGATAGAAACTAGATTACTAAACAGAAAGACACAGACTGAGAAAAAAAAATTAACATTGCTTTTGTTATAGGTAAAATATAGGTAGATAAGCATAAAATTTGTTATTTTAACGTTACATACAGACACTAAAGGTGATGAACCGCAGTCAGATGGACAGACTACCTGAAAAAGGTGGCTGATTTAGACTGGATCGGTAGAAATGGCGTACATTTGGAGAAGCCTATGTCCAGCAGTGGACTGCGATAGGCTGATTGATTGATTGAAAACAAAACAGTTCCATGATCCAAGATCTACATTACCTACCACAGATAAACACAGATAACATGAGGTATTATTTTCAATTACAATATTTAGGTCTGCAAAAACAAATTATGTATTACTTAGCCTTCAGACATTACCACATCAGATTTTTCCATTAAATTGTCAAAACACATCATCTAACGGTAAGAGGGTCATCCTCTGGCATCTTAATTAAAGGTTGGGATGGATACTAACGCAACGTTTGCTGTGTGAGCAGTGAGCAGTGTTGACATTCTCCATTAGCAAGGTTGGCAACAGCGGTGGCCGATCGGCCGTGACACGGCCGTCGTCGTCGCCATGCGTACGCCACAAATTCGCCGTTCATTGATAAAAACTACGGCCCACTCATGGCGCGGAGGCTCCATTCACCGGCGCCGTGGTTTGCGCAACGCGCATGCGTGGCCCTCCATTCGAAGTTTCAATCCCCCCGCACTACCGCCAAGACCTTCATTCAAAAACTACCTTCCGCGATGTTGTTACTATTTCATCACTGTTCGTTTCTCAAAGTGTGAAGTTTATTCATTGTTATTCTATAGTTAGCGGCATATATCTTGTTCCTAATTACCTTACAAAATTTAGGTACTCTTAATGAGTACCTAGTACGCGTTTTTGGGTGTCTTTTGAAGATAGCACGGAGTGCTATGGGGCGGCTAAGGGCTTCGTTTCTCTCACGACTTGGGGTCAAGATATATTCCAGTAACTATACTAGTATTACCTATTCATGTGAAAGTTTGCAGAGTGGTAAGTGTGAAAGACCACATCGCACAGGCCGATGTGACGAAACACCGTGCAGTTTTAGCCGGTTGGATCTAATCATTAGCTCCGATTGGATGAGGTGAAGCCCCAGCGGGTTGTCCACTCGGGGTGGCCACTCAGGATCTGTTTCTGCTAGGATGACGGCTAGCTCATAGTCTTACCCCAAGATATTACATTACTCCTTACTTCTGAGGAAAGAAAAGATAGCACCCCGTCGTTGTAGCGTCAGGGGTTAAGAAATAATGAAAGCTCTCTCTTTCATTATTTCTTAACCCCCGACGCTATATATACCTACATTCATTTGACGCTAGTAGGTGCGACCTTTAAATGTAGTGTATATCTTTTGATAGTGTGCCTTACTGCAACCGTGGTCAAGGGACGTTGATTGTAAATAATTATTGTAGTAATTACTATTAACCTATTTCGGTCTTGCATCTCCCACAGACCTCTAGCCTTTCATATAACTAAAACCTGCTAGTCTACCTAAAGCGAGTCTATTTAGACCTTAACAAAGAGCCGTAAACTTCGTTAGGCATTTCCATAAAGATCTGGTAGCTTAGTTGAATATCAAAGGTAATATAAACATGATATTAACGATGATTTTAAATCGCGAATATTAAGTACGCCATAAAAGAGCGAAAGGAATTTCAATTGAGATTATCGGTTTACATACTCGTATCGTAATATAATATCAGTCGTCAAAAGCGCAAGTCACTTTACTATCACATTAACGTCTCGAGACTCGGGACAATTAATTGATGTCAAACTTTATGTCGACTTACACACTGTTATTATGATCTTGAATTACTGGTTTGTGTCACACGTGCTAGTGAGCATAATCGACAATCCAAAAAAATATATCATTCTAAGAGTAAATATTATTAAACTTTTTCCGCTCATGTAGGTTAGGCCAGGGTACAGAATAAATAATAGTACAGAAGCAGCCAGGGTCAACACAAGCAACGGGCTCTACGAATGAGCAACATGAAATACTCTGTAAAATTCTACCCTGGGACTTGTGGTCACAAATGCTATAAAATAAATTAGGTTTATTTAAACTACGAGTTATTTACATTAAATGACAGAAAAATAGGTAGTTCCTAATTTCAGGAAGATTTGTGAAGGGATTTTCAACAAATGTAGATAATGTTCAGAAAACCATAGACATTATTTTTATTTTTTTTATTTAGTGTGATGGTGATGGAACTATAATGACCGATTCTGAGTGTCAATTATAAACATAATCGATTGCACCACTATTCCATTACCGCATGTAATAAATATGATAATTACTGATAAAAATTTATAGCTCACTTCAAAATTTGGCTAAGTAGCTATTCTGTAGATAATAATTCAATCGATGAGTTTTAACGGTTATTGATTTTAATCCCTACTAATATTATAAATGCGAAAGTAACTCTGTCTGTCTGTCTGCCTGTCTGTCTGTCTGTCTGTCTCGCTTTTACGACTAAACCGCTGAACCGATTTTGATGAAATTTGGTATAGGGGTAGATTAGACCTCGAGAAAGGACATAGGCAATGTTTGGTCGCGATAACCGACATCCACGCGGGCGGAGCCGCGGGCAAAAGCTAGTACTCTATATAAGTGTTCGGAGACCCTATACGAGATTTCATTAGCATAATTGCATATTAGAGTAGTCTTTAAATCTACCCATAAACATATAGGTACGTATAAGATAACCGATATTGCACCTATCCCTTACATAAATTTAAGCGTCAGCAGCGCCAAGAGGTTATAGTTTTAAATCCCAGGTAGGTACTCGACCTGAATTACAAAGAATAATTCAATCAATCAATTGATTAATTTCGATTTTGCAGTTCACTGCTGGACATAGGCATTGGGAGAGCCCAATGTGCGCCACGTCTGCCGATCCTCTGCCTTTCGAATCCAGTCTACCCCAGAGTCCCAGCCACCTTTTTCAGGTTGTCAAAGAATAAATACTTGTTTTTAATTATGAAATGCAGCTCGCAGTGTTTGTTGGCTTCCTAAAAAACTTCATAACAATTTTTTATGTATATGAAATTTTGAGCGTTATTTTCATCTTTCTCGCGTGTCATTTGAGGGCACAAATTGATGGTTAGATTGAAAGGGCAGATGTATAAAACCATCATTATGGCAATCATTTTACACGCCTATTCCTGGAGCCACAAGCAGGAGTTGTTTGTCACAGGGATGAATACGCCACGGTGAATGAGTGATGAGTGGAGTCACGCGTAAAAATTGCGTGAGGAACTCTTGCAACCACGACATCCTTTAGGTACAGTGGTTATAAGAAATTGCCCTTACGATTGAGAGGTCCCAGATTCGAATCCTGGCCAGTACTCTACCGACATAAAGGCACTTGTAACACAAGCAGCTACGAAGGGCTAGGGAGAATATTAATAATTTTGGTTAACACATTCTAAAAAAAAAAAAAATTTGTAAAATAGCCTCTTTCCACTGGGAAAGAGGCGAGACTGTATGTACTATCTATGTATGTATGTATGTAATGTCGAGTTTTCAACGATACGAGGAGCCAACAATCTAAATCTAAAGTTTTATACGAAATTAGAGGTGTGGGTGTGGTTTACCGGATCCAGCAGGCCGTTAAGCGTGCCATAAGCTCGCCGTGTCTGTATAATTCTGGCCTTAGGCAGTCTCTAGTGAAGCCGTAATTGGATAATTATAATGATGTCACTAAAATATGCCATGTAACGAAATCTATATACCTTCTTACAAATCTTTTATAAACGAACGTAATGAACCCGGGTCCTTAGATCTTAAAGACCCGGGTTCATTACGTTCATTTATATGGGGCTGTCAAGCTGAGGGCCACCATTGTAACATGGTACGTGTCTGTAATGGTGACCTTCTTTCCGGAAACTTTGCCTCCAGCTTACCCAGGCATCGGTGAAGACAAATTGACGTGTCCTGTATAAAAAAGAACTTAGGCACGTCAGAATAACAACCTAATACCTAAAAGGATCTTATTCGGTGCTTAGTTCTTTACAGGTAAAGAGTGGGTACTTCTAAACCAGTGAGTTGAACCTGAGTTACGTCCACTCGTTACCGGTGAGATCGATCAGCCTTAAAATGTTTGTTTTTCAGGCAAGACAACCCTTAGCAATTTGATATAAATACACAAAGTTTGACTATAGATCATATTCACTTACATAATAAGTCAATTAATAATACTGTGATCAACTAATGCGTTATTTATACCTACCTAGTCTAAATGCAGGTTAACGCACCTGAACCAGTTTGTAATTAAGAATACATTTAAATTCATTAAAAAGCATTAAAACTTTCCTCGGGCTGATACACATTCAATAAAGCGACACGCTAAGTGGCCCCACCAGTACCTAACTAGTCGGACCTAATTATGTTGTAAGCCGCCCGGCTGTCCGACTTTCAGCAATAGCAAGGGCCAGACAAGATGTACCTTTAGTTAATACACAGCTTTTTTATCTATGTTAGGAATATCTTTTTTGTACCTTAAATCCGTATTCTTGGAATAGATGAAAATACAATCCCTTTTTTACATTAGACGTATATTTTGACTTGAAACTTTCATGACGAAAGTTCAAAATAAGGGCTTACATAATATTAAATGAAAAAAGTAAGCCTTGGTGGTCAATGTTTGCGACATGTATATTATACATTTTTTACATAGGTAATATATATCATAATTATAACATGTACCTATACAATTCTGTCCTCCGTGTATGTATATCAATTATCTTCATATTAATGTAACACATTTCAGCTTTTTATGTCCTATTGAGTGGCAAGTAGCTCAGGCTGTAATTAAATACTCATTAAGTAAAGGGGCAAAGGGCAGTTGATTTTAAGAAGTTGTGGACTAAGCTTCTGTACTAAGCTGTACTAGATGTGTCCATTAACATCAACTTTGATTATGGTTCAATGTTACTTCAAATGTCATACTGTACTAGCAGCTAGGGTTGTCAAATTTGATCACCAGTGTTTTAAAATTCGAAGAATCAAATAGTAACACCAACAATTCATCATGATGCGGGTACTTTGAGATTTATAACTTACACTTCAAACTATGTGACAACTACTATCTTTAGTCAACCCATGACCATGGCTGCTGAAAAGTAGGGGAAACATTGGATTAAAAGTAAATAGTAACATTATAATATCGCCATGGAATCCGTTAAAAAGTAATTTTATTTCAATTCTAAAAGATTAAAGGTTGCAACTACCAAAAAACTTTAAGTTAGTAGTCCCAGTAGTTTATGCTATCCGTTGATGTAGAGGTAGATAAAAGATTGATAGACAAGTTCCAGGTATAATAATATATTATCTTTGTATTTCGTTTGCTATGCCTGATTCCCTGTTTTACGTGTTGGATGTAGGCACCTACTACATATAATTTTCTTATTTCATTCGCTTGCTACACAATTGTTTATTAAAGGACTCTAAAATTTATAAAACCTAAGAGGAATAACGCACAATATATTTTACCCTTAAAAACCGACTGCGGCGACTGCCAAGAAAGGTTATGTTTTTCCACAATTTTTCCGCGAGCATAATATGCCGTGAGGCGAAACCGGTAAGATTAAGAAATAAAGTAGGTATTTTGGAAAAGAAAAATGTTCATTCAACATAAGAAAGGAACTTACATAACTTACTTTACATTGGGGCGTGAAAAAGCATCTGATGAGGCCGTCAAGCTGAGTGCCATTGTAACATGGTACATAGAAATGTTAACAATTTTTATTTGATACCTATTCATCGACTAAAATTTGTATGTTTGTGTGTATATATGACTAAACCTTGCCTTACATTTTTTATGTTAAACGTTACCTTAAAACTTGAAACAAAACCACAAAAAAAAAACCTTGATATTGTTAAAATAACAGATGTAATGCATTGAAGACACTTGAGATATGTGATACTCAACATCCCTAACATGAGGTAGGTACACGTTTAACGCGAACTCGCCGCCCCAGAAGAGGTCAAGGCTGTATTTTGTTGATATTTAGTTTCAATATAAAGTGATTGTCATCGAGGTTGTGAATCAGGGTTAGGTTTACATAAATTATACTGGATATACTTAGTACCTACCTATTATAATCAAACACAAGCGGTCAGAAACGTCCATTAATCTAACTTTAACATCTCATTTAAAATTTCACGACTCAACATTCAAACGGGAAATCGACGTTTAGGGCAATAAACTCTCATATATACGAGTAGCATAGAATTATCATGGCTCGGTATAAAGCACTAATGATAGTGAACTATTTAACGAGTATTCTCGACAGCAGGAAGTGAGAGGTTGATGGTGTAACTGAAAGACAATACTATATTGGCAGATAATGCGTTTGTTTTTGCGGGCGCGTGCGAGTGGCGAGCGGAGGCGGCTGTTATACTCGAATGAATGAATCGGTGTGATTCACTGTGGCCCATTCATAACCAAGGAGCGCCCCACGCGCATCACTCGCTGAGCTACAAAAATCAATTCAATGCCAGTTTGAGCCAAGCCATGAAATCGGTTTGTAAATGAGTGAATCTAAATTACTTTAATGGGAACTCTTAGCTCTTATAGGCTTAAAAATCTAAAGATCAAATGGAATAGCTCTGCGAGCGTAATGTCACAGTAATGTTTTACGGCCTTGCAACACCGGAGATTATCAAGAGGAGGAAGGAAAATAGGAAAAGGAATCACGTATTGCAATGCAGTATAGCATATTGCTTCTCCAAATCAATATTAATAATACTTACTAGCTGTTTTGGTTTAGAGGCATATTTACTCGTATGTGCGGAACACCTCTCTAAATATCTCATCACAAATAATTATTAAAATCTCTAGACCTTACAATTTATTATGTAATTGAAAATATTCATAAATTTATTCAATACCTATTAGAGTATTATGATCCAGTCATTAGTGTCACACGCCGGCGGCGTGGTAGATTCCAATTTGATTCCAGGTCGTGTACCTCTGACTTTTCGAGGTCCATGTGCGAAATAAAAAATAAATGATCACTGGCTTTTATGATAAGGTAAAACATCGTGTGGAAACTTGAGAACTCTGTGTAATGGTCTGGAAGGTTTGTGAAATTTTCCAGTCCTCACTATGCCAGTGAGGTGAACCTCAACTTTGTCACCTCTATCAAAGTGAGCACTATTTGTTAAGAGAGAATTAAGTTCATCAAAATGGAAACTTGATGTAGCCCAACCAGGGAAGCATCTCGACCCTGCAGAAAGAATTTACCCAACTGCCAAGGATGGGTGATGTTTTACGGCCGTTCCCAATAATATAATCTACAGATTAGAGATAGTTCTTATGTCAAATCCTATTGTTATTTTCCTACCATGAATTGCGTTACCATAGAGATTGATCCTTTCTAATGTCAAACTGGCGATAGATAGGTTATTGGGAACGGCCGTTACTCGACTTTTTAACGGGACTCTTAACCATGCTAAGATTAAGAATTGGAAACAAGGTTGAACTTGAACAAGTTCATTTGCGACAGATGTTGAGTGAAACACAATCCAAAATAAATTATTGATTAAGTAATGTAACTCTATTAAGTGCAAAAACTTTTAAACTATTGATTAGTCGTGTTCCAATATTTAAGTACATTTATTACACTGCTGTGTATACGGTCACTTAAACGGTCAGTCCGTGCCCGACTGTAAGCCCATACATAAGTACCTATGTACAGTTGGTTTGACTCGAAGGCAAAAGGTTATGAGATTTCAACCCATAGATTTGCTGATAGCATTTAACTGGACGGGTAATTGTTTGGTGAACGGGCTATTAATTTTATATAATGGCTTTAAGTCCACATTTAAGTTACCTAACGAAAATTATGGTTATGGACCTCGATGTGAGACGCTATTGAAAAATTTTAATACTGATCATAAAAAGTCTGAATGATTTATAGTTTTGTCTGGTGTTTGTATTGTTAAGAGTACAAAATATATTATTATGTTTGTTTTCTTGTCTATCCCACATCTCATCTCCGATACATTTAAGCATGCCAAGTTGTGAATAAATGTCTTATTTTATTAATTACACTGTTTTGTTGATTTTTTATTAACGTCTTAAGATGGTTATTCACTGGGTTGTTTTATTTATGTAGTAGGTATTTCTGTTCATTGCGTATAAAAATATCATTTGGATAATTTCTATTGTGCCCGCGGTGATGGCTATGATCGTAAATATAAATAGTTAAATATTTAATGAACCGATACTTTTTGCATAACTAGTTCAATCTTGAATTCAAAATTGATATCTTATAAAGAGGCATATTGTTATTTTTTATCAAAAAACATTCTTGTACATATTATGTTATGAGTGTTATGACTTATGTCCTAGGATTAGCGCACTTGACTAAGTAACTGGAGGACTGAATAGGCACGTTCACTACTTATTGTCCCATAGCAACATGTACCTAAGGATATCCCATAAACCAGGACAGGCCTTTACTCTGCTCCTTGATCCCTCACTCTATTACCCCACATTCATACTATGAACCTTTTGAACAATATTCTGTATAGTACAACTAAAAATTCTTGAAATATATATAATACTGTTATCGTTATATTCAAAATCTTAGCTTCAATTCATGAAAGTTGCATTTCATTGTGCTTAATGTGCTTTAACGTCAATGAATGTGTCCTCTTTTAGATTGCAACAGTAGGGAAGGGACATACAAGCAAAATATATTAGACAATAAACTGCATGTGACTCCATAAATGACCACAAGTGTTACGATAAATGGAAATTGTATCAGATATGTGACCATATATTGGTATATTTACAACATTCGATTTGCATGAAAAACAATCAGACACCACAGAAATGGAAAATATAGCGCAGAACCTAACAAGGGCACTTTGTATAAGGTAGTTAAATAAGTAAACGATAAATAGTGTTACAACGTACCTAGATATACCACGGGACACGTATCTAGGACCTAAATCGCGAGACAAACGATGCGCTGGCGCACGCGGATTGTTTTGTAATAAGTTAACCTGTGCTTGGTGATCAAGCTCGTCTTCCGCAGTAGCACCCCATGTTATTCTCAAAATACCTCCAAGAAACGTGTACAGTCAGCGTCAGAGACAACAGATCCCCTCATGCTTTCATATCATTAACAAGGGGGGTCCCTTTTCTCTGAAGCTTACTGTACTACGCGTATAGGGCACATTTTAGTTCCAAGATAAATCTCGAGCAATACTAATATTTAGTTAATTCACTTATTTATTAGATAATGATGCAGATGAGCGATTTTGAACTATAATAATAACTATATTAAAGCTTAGAACCATGGAATATGAAAACACGTAGAAGTGCAGTTATCAATTCAATTGTGTGTTGTGCTTTATGTAACGCGACTCATGTCACTAATCATAATAATTATACCTATGTAATTATTTCTGCGGGGGTAGTTTTCTTAGAAGTATGTAAGTGAAAGTAGGATCCAGTAGAAAATGCTGTGATAGCAATTAAAGTACCTACGCGTGGAGTAAGACTAGCTGATAGGTAGAGGAATATAGATTCCTTGGTGTATCATGAATGAGAATATTGTAATGAGAATTGAGAAGGGTATGCCATGGTGATTTGGGCACGTGGAACGAATGAATACTGAGTGAATGACACATCAAAAATGGACAGACTGGCTGAGGTCGACCTCGCAGAACATACTCATAATAGAGTGGGCTATCCAGACCAGCACAACCGCAACACTTCGATCATGGATTTCTATTACTGTGACAGGTAGGTCACCACACGAGAATCGATCGGAAATCGAAAATGGCTACAGACTCTGATGGGATTCTCCGATGCAACGTAATCTATTAACGTAGAACGTCAATGCAGGAAATTACAATTATACAGTAGTACCTACGTAATTATTCTCGTGGCTTTAGCTACAATAGTAGAAAGTGTAGGTACCTAAGTCTATAGCTCCCATTAAGATCTGTAAGTGGGCATACCTGGTTGCTTTACCTTTTTTGTGCAACAAATCCTCACCGAAAACCCTTCCACAGCGGGGATGGTCATTTTGATCTGGAACCGACGAAAAGCTCGTCGTCGTCGTCTTGGGTCTCAATTAGTGCACGCCCTCTTGGGTCTCAAATATCGGGTTGTAAGGGAAACGACGATCCTCAGCTGATCCTGGGCCTTCGACGGTTTTAAGTTGCCCCCCTAAGGTGCGGGAACGACGGAGTTTCCATCTTACTCCGGAATTTCATCGAGCCAAGGCGCCTGCCTGCTTCTGCTGGGGTGACAGGCTGCCTTATCTGTTCGCGAATTAGCAGGTGGACACCCTCTTGTCTGCTCTCCACTGTACCACCTGCTAAACAGACGGATATAGGGAAAGGTTCCAAACAACCCTTCGGACCAGCCGCGTCCCTGTCTGTAATGAGAGGCACTGTGGTCTCCTTTGTCCAGAGTGAACCACGTGGAAGACGTGGAGGTTTCCGAATAAGCGCCTCAGTTCTGATAGTAGCGAAGATAAAAAAAGATGTTGTGCTTTTTTTACTTAATTGACGACCTCTTTTAAAAAAAGCTTGTATGACGAAGTTCCTATCCTTTTCTGTATCGACATCTTTGAAGGTTAACCACACAATAAACACCTGTAATTTACATTGCATTGCCCACGTCTTACCTGTTCCTGCTTATTTAAACCTAGGTATGTATGAAAAAGGAGCGTAGTTAATAGTGACACAGGCTTTATTTATTGAGCAGACTGAGCTCTTTAACCTTTTAGAGCCGAGAAAAAAGGAAAGGATGAAATAATTATTCCAATTTACTTAATTAAAAGATGTCAGGAAATAGGAAGTAAATATTTAAACTGTAAACATTTCCATCCTACTATCCAGCAGGGTGCAGTCAATTGACAGGCTGAAAAAAAAACGACCGTAACATTTACAATTTTCTTTTATAATTTTTTCTAATGCTTTCTAATTCTTACGGAAAGAAAAAATAAGAAAGTTGCTCAGGAAACATGTTTCACGCGAGTAGACCCGTGATACAGAACAGATGCCTACAAGTAGTCCGTGGGCAGCTAGTGACAAATAAAAACAAAGTGAAAGATCAACTACTTACGTCATTGCAAAAACGGTGTGGTAATGAATTTGACGACTAATAGGGGTTTTTAGAGATTTCATGCATATCCACATCTCAAATATTCAACGGACCATATGCAGAGAGGGGAAATAAACTAAAATCTATGATTGAAGGCTAACAGGCAGTTTGTTTTTTTTAAAATTAGTATTGTTAGTTGAGAAAACCCTTGAAAGTAGTGCTTACTAAGGTCTGTATACCAAATACTTAAGTTCGCAATAAACCGCCACTGAGAGTAAGCGACTCAAAGATACTAATACTACCAACACTCTTGCTGCTGTGATATCTTCACCTAAGCATCAGCCTACAAAATACATAAATCATTTATGACACTTCAGATGTTCCAAGGAGAGGAAGTAGGTAGGTAAATCCACTTCCCTCGTTAGCAAAGCGGTAGATAAAAATATTTTCCAAGAATGAGATATTATTATAATATTATCAAAATGGGCAAAAAAAAACACGAATGTGCTGATTTTTTAAAATGTTCTCTATCTAATTGTACCACTTAATTATATAGCCTACACAGTACCATGCATAATACCCACCTTACTGTAAATTACAATTAGGTATACTCGTAGCCTAACCCTAAGCAAATCTTTCGAAAAGTACCTACTACTAAAATTAGAAAATAATGAATGTTTAATCATAATATCCGACAGAAAGTAACTAGTCTGTGCAAGTATAGCCAAGTATTATTAACTAGGTGTAATTGGTATCTTCCATCTTGTGTAAGTGAGCCACTCCATAAAGAACTCGGTGTTGTCCTATGTGATGGTTATCAGCTAACTAGCTGCTACTATTTCGCAATGTCGAGCGGTAAACTATGCTATCTAATAGAATTTCTATTTGCGCAATTTTGTACGCTACCTTCAACTAAGTTGATGGTTTGAGAGAATGTTTTGTAGAAAAGAACTACTTTTAGACATCGTAATGTTGTTGCTCGCAGCTCAGCCTTTATTATTACGACCAAACATAACCCATGTCCTTTCTCAAGCTTTAGACTATCTCTGTAACAAATATCATCAAAATTTGATCAGTGGCTTAGGCATGAAAGTGCTGCCAGACAGAGACGTAAAGTTCAGCTCTAACTTTAAAATGAAATCAACATTTTAGACTATTCTAACACTATGTAAGAACTTCATAACTGAGCACCGAGTTGTTTATTTTAATTATACATTGTTATTATATTCCAAATTGAACCATTTCATGAATTAATATTCATCAATGGAAGGACCATTAACCCCACAAAAGGTTATGGTCTACAAATTCAATTATTTGCGATTTTCCGACAGCGACACAAGTGAAGAAACAATTTCGTAACCTTCCATCTTGAATGAAAAGTGTGTCACTAGTTATGTTGCATGAATTGTTATAAAACGGGTGTTGCGTACGCCCACCGTTGAATTTGTGAATGGATCGACGAGCGTCGTCGGGTAGCCGAGCAGAGCTGCTCTGCACCGCTTGCAACAGTATTCGCCTACATACTTGTTTGGAGGTCGCCAACTTTCATTCATAGGCACAACGGTCACATTTGCACAGCGAAAAATCTGCAATCTAACCACGAAGTTACTTTAGTGGTGTTAGCTAAGAGTTTCTTCATGCAATGCAACTTGTTGACATTACGATCTTTAGAAATTTTATAGGATACCTACCTACCTACTGGAAAAATGTAATTTCATAGGTTGATTTTTATTTTACTGATTCTGTCGGAAGTTTACGCAAATATCACTCATTGAAATAAAACAACACTTTTACCGGAATCAATCGCAATTTTAATGCGGTATATTCGATAATTGAAGAGAAAGAAGAGAGAGAACTTGCACGATATAAACCTCTCCAATCAGCACAACCCTTGCATAAAATTATTATCATAACTAGGTACCTACTACACTAACAGCAGATTTTTTAAAGAAAAAATTGTTTATAAAAGGTTTTTTATTAATAATTTTATTGTTGCTGAATAGTGCCCTAGTGCAGTGCGGTATGCCATGCTGCATCGTTTGAGTATTGATAAGATATTTTACTTATTTTGCGTCTCAGTAGATGACTCTGCAACCGAATTATAGGTTTTTTTTTTTTTGAAAGATTTATTTCTAAAATGGGATACCACAAGGAGAAAATTAAATAGTAACCATATACATAGATATACATATCATTTCGTCAACCGTCTATCACCAAGACACGATATTAACAAACTGCATTTGAGATGGTTCTGAGCTACTTTTTTTTCGCGTGTCGGTAGAATGGCACTGCCATCATGGTTACATATTTTTTTCCAATGTATTCTCGGGTCGTTAGAAATAAATTTATCCTGTTCACTTGTCAATTTGATAAAATTTACTATTGAGGCACTTTCGTAGGTCTATTTCTACTAGCTATCTACCTACATAGCTTTACTGGTGAACATAGATCTAAAGTGCTTCAAGTTCAACAGAAATGTTATTTTCTTCTACAGAAATAATTCTACGTTACGAAGTAGAATGGAATATGTTGGCATTTAGTGTACAAATAAATTTAAAGAAGATAGAAATGCATTTATTTAGATAACTGTAGCGCGATAATAACTGCGCAGATAACTGTACCTACATGTATAATTTGGTAATAATAAAAAAAAAAAAAAAAATTACTTTAATTTTTAGCCTAGCTACTATCATCATTTTTTAGGTAATATACTTAATGTAATTTATATTATCATAATAATGAAATAAATAATTTATTAATGCACCGTTTGATGAATCTTGATTTGGATTTATTAAAATATTAACACTGAAAACATCGATTTGTACCTATAGATACCTACTAAACAGCACGTTTCAACAAAAAAGAGGTGTGTATTTCTACAATAAACGTGTCCAAGTTTCATATTCAACATAATTTAATACTCAACTTGCTTTAATACTCAATACTCAACTTACTTTTATACTCAATTTAATAGGTACTCAACTTCAAGCTAGGTACGAAATACGAGTTGACAAGCAGGTATACCTATACGATTGCTTGTCGTCGGAATTCGTTATTATATAAATCGATATGAACCAACTATGAACATCTATTAAACGGCTTAAATCATCTAAACCGACAACTTTAGCTCGTCTATGGCGTCTAAAATATTCCCGTCGTTCATTGACACGTGCCAAACCTGTTTTCGGGCGAGTTTTTCTGAATGGTCGCTTCCTTTGTAAGAGTAAACATATTCAAATGTTGCGATTAATTCATAGCTAGATAGTGCCATGCTTTTATGAATGGAAGGCAGACTGCAGATGTGTGGGTGAGAGGTAGTGTTAGCATGCATATGCACACAGAGAAATATAGATTTGCATACTGGCTTGGGCGAGCCACGTGCTGCAATCATTTTGAGCACAGTTACCTCTTCAATATTGGAGAAGTTAATTTTAAATGTAAATGATATTTGAAAGCCAACAGTTTACAATGCACCCAGGAAATGAGATCTTTCAATGTTTGCAAACCGATCTCCTTCCGGGTGCGTGTTAGCTATAGAGCAGTGGTTTTATTGCGACTGTTTTAGTTCGTGCTCGGATAATTCGTTGCTTACTAAAATCTGGATATTCTTTATTAGATAGGTACTTCTAGGTATACAAATATACAGCGTTTACGTATCAGTAATGTTTGTAGTAATAATATCTAAAAACTGCAGGAGTTGAAGATTGAAATAGGTACGGTAGGTAGACCTATACAACGTACCTACTTTGAGAAAAATTGGAGAGGCCTTTACAGGGAGTAAAGGTGGACACCCTTATATATATCAATGTCCACCCACAAGAGTGGACATGGATACCTATATAAATAAGAAATGCTGTAGGTGATATTACTATAATTTGATAGGGCACATATTTCACATCATTATCATACATTGCTGTCAATATTGTATTCATTTAAGTATGCTCATCTAGATTCTATAATAATCAAAATCACAGATTAGAGATTTATCCGTGTGGTGACAGAGAAAGAATACAAATCACCACCTCATCTCATCCAAAGGGTGTCGGTAAAAGACGACTAACAGAAAAATGCGCAGACGATATCACTGTGACAGAAGGAAAACTCGAAATATAACCAACACTATCAACCCGTCTGGCCAGCGTGGAAACAGTAGGCCAAAACCTACCAACATTGGAAGAGGCCTAAATCTAGTAGTGGACTGCGATAGGCTAATTGATTGATTCATTGACAGTTTAGAAAAGAGGAATTATACCTGGATACCCACGACCCGGCTGGCGCGTATATCATAAGCACTTGATTTTTTTTATTGAGGTTCTAATTTCTAATTCAGTGCGAATAGGCGAGTTCGATGTGAAACTTCGCGAGTGAGTAATAGAAATAAAGCCAATAAATCAACAATCCAACGCTATTCATGTTTTTGTAGCTGTAAGTTTTGCATGTATAATATTATAAATACATAAATAAATAAATAAATCTGAAGTAATTATTACTTCGACATAAATACATCGTTAAGAGTTAATACACAAACTGTTAAGAGCCTTGAACATAGTGAGCATATTACTATTGAAGCGATACTAGAACGTGCATGTATCGTATCAATCCGAGCTAGGGTAACTTGTTAGTAAAATTTATAGTGAATGCGCCCGGGAATATTCCATAACAAATAATTTCTATTCCAATAGTTTTATAAACCTAAAATGCCTCCAACATCTCTTCTGCATGGGTATTATTCCGTGATTATAGTCGAATTTCCATCACAAATTAATGTGCAGGTATTAATTACAATTAGTTTATCTATGATATCTATGATATAGTTATAATCTATGATTTGTGGATTTGAGCTTTATCGCCGCGCCGTAGCACCCCGTGCTATGCTCAAAAAGACATTGCGCATATATCTACATAGAGTGCCTTTGGTGACGTGATTGACTCAAAAAAGTGACGGAGAAAATGGATCAGATTTAGTTGAATGTGAAATCATGCAATTCTCCAGTTGTTCACAATTGACTGCAATGGCCATTAGACCTACCTAAGATAGGATAACTTAGAAGTTTGATTTCGATGAATGTGTAGGTGTTGTAGTAATTGTATCTGAACTCTTCCATCAACAAACAAAAACTACTAATTAAGAATAATCTATTGAATATACTCCGAAGACAATAGATACAATCGATAGTTAAAGCTCAATTGACAACGATCGCGTGCTCGAGTCAAGGGCCTGCGATGAGCAATACACAAGTCATTTCCGGCGCTCAGATTGTCGAGTCGGCGTCGCGCATCCAATGTTGCAACAGAGAAGAATCGCTGCTAATAAATAATCGTCACTTTCATAAACACTGACTCACGTATAAACAAAACAAGGCTGAAGCCTCGTGTTGGCGTCAACGTAATATTAACTCTTACGCAACTTTTGGCCTCATCTTGGATTACTGAAATGTTGGTGATAATTACTAGGCGCCTACTTTTTGATAATATGTTGCGCAAGTGTGAATTGGAGAAATCGATAATGGCCAATTTAGCTAAAATGGGTTATTTGGTTACTTAGTGCATTTGGATATGCAAATGATAAATATAATCAACTCCAAACTGTTATTGTATACCTACTCTGTGTAGGTACATTATCTATATGCAAGAGACTAGGTACTTATTCAGGAGCTACCTAAACTAAAGGATCACCTACTTATTAAATACTCCATGATTTATCTACTTCAAATCAGGTTTAATAGCACAAGAGAGAGAGCTCAATTATGGGGTAACATACATAACATACATAAACTCACGCCTGTATCCCCGAAGGGGTAGGCAGAGGTGCTAGCACCCACATTATGGGGTAAACCTGGAAAAAAATCCTAGCAGCAATTTTTTTTCGGAATTCGTTGAGGGAGATCACTGGCAGTCTAAAATGTATCTAATAGATACAAAGTCAAAAGACAGTTATGATATCGAAGTATATAAAAGCGCTCATTATCAATAGACGATAGATCAGTGTCATTAAACCGCGGACGACTACTAACACTGTTAAGAGAATATTTTTGTCCAAATAATGAGATTTAATACATTCGGTTTTGTTTGGATAAACAGCAACCAAGTCTATGAATATGTCATTATTACGTGTTGTTGTTAAGAAATGCATCGAAACGTGGACATATCTAATTATGCAAATGTGTTGCTATTGTGGCGGTCATAACTGTGAGTTGAACATTCACAAGAAGTGTGGAGTGGCCTCTTGAGCGGCGCTCGGGCGCGCCGGCGCCAACCTCGAAAGCTAGAAAGAAGAAACCATCCCAATTTTTCCGTTTTCGTCTTATTAGTAGGTCAAATTCGATATAAAACTTATTTATAACATAGACACGCGGTGATCTGAAGTTAATCGCACTGCCCAATCGTAATTGATTTCATTATAGAAATGCGTCGAGTTATAGCGTTCCCAATAAAATTTGAGATTTAATCATATACGAAACGTATAGGACTTCGATTTATTTTATATGGAGCTATTAAATAGGTACCCATGCACAATGATGGCATCAATCTGAGGTTTGATAAGTACAGATAGAAAAATTTATAACAATCGAGATTGATCTTAGTGTTAAGTATTTTTATGGAACCTATAGATACTTTTCTGGACTCAACATATGTAATACAATGGCAATTTTACTAAAATCCAATTTCTCATCGTACAATATTTATGTGCCCTACCTCCTTGACAATTACCATCGTATGATGAAATATCTACAGCAGCAACTACATCAATCTGCCTATTCACAGTTCTATTGACAGAAGCGTTTTGTGTTTCAAAAACAAATAAGTAATTTGTATAGCGAAGTATGAAGGGTCGAGTAGTCATCGCCAGTGGGCGAGTAACGGGACGGCGGCGGCGCCAGTCGTTACTTGCCTTGTGCGATACACCGCGCGCTGACAGTTTGTTGTAGGCACTGAACTAGCCTCTGGGCCCATACCATGAACTCTTAAAACAGATCAATAATTGAACTGCTGTCATTGTACCAACTGCAAAAATCACTTTGTAATGTCATATAATTAAATAAGATTGCAAAGTTACATTTGCAGTTGGTAGAATGACAGCAGTTCAATTATTGACCTGTTTTAAGAGTTTATGGTAAGGCCGCAGGGTAGGTACCCGCAGTTCGCCTGCGTGGAAGCCTGATACAGGTACTTAGACGTTAAATTTTCTGAAATTTCTAAATTTTTTTAATTGGTTTCCGTAGGACAACTTTTAGAATAAACATGACTGAAATCGTTATTATTCCATGAATTGACCTAAGAATACAGGGCTTTGTTTTTGTATACCACGTACCTATTACACGCCTCATAGTTATTGCTGGTTCTTTTATTAGCCACTCTTCTTCATTTGAGTACCAATCCCGGTTGCGTCTAAAGCTTCAACTTTGGAGCTCGGAGTCCGTTCTTCTATTCGTTCTTTCTGTTTACTTTGTCTCCGTACTTTGGTTTGTATTGGCTTTCATGGAGCTACAGCTATCTGATACTCAACCTCGAGAGGACAACCTGCGTCTGAACCTCACCCGTTAATCAGTAGGTGTCCGTACACCTACTCCTTCCTTTCTCTTCAAGCCGATCAGCAAGCATCAGCTTGCAGGAGAAGTTAGATTGGGCCTTGAAGGTCTCAGTGGAGTAAACATGAGCGTTCTAAGTATCTAACTAATGTCATCTATCTTTACGTCAAGATGATGATGTATATAAGTCAAGAAGAAGAAAAGAGTCAGTGTGCAAAAACAAAAAATGCAAATATAAAACTACCGTATTCCGCATGATGCAATAGTATGAGATCAAACCCAATATGTGTGATGTTGTTGATATATGACGTGCGCCCACACTACCGCTCCGTTACAGATCAACCCATCATTCTGGCTTTGTGTACGACAATGGGCGATTATAAAATGGGTTATAGGTACTGTAGATTTTAACTTTCGAACTTGAACTCTATTGATTTAGATTGGGAAAAGTGAACGTCCAAAACGGGACTGGCAGATGACTCCACTGTCGCCCCAAGACGAATGTAGGTAGGATGAGAATTTCAAATGTCCAAGACGTGTCAGAACATCTCCCCGTAAATCGTTAGGAAAAGTTAGTATACTTGATTTAAAAATGTAATGAAATTGACCGCTATTTTAAAATAAAGGTCTCAACACTAAATGGGCTTTCAATGCCAGCATTGTTGAGCGGTTTTCAATAACATTATCACCATACACTTGAACTTGCATTGGATTTCTTTATTCTGGGTTCTTTTCTCATTCATATTCACATCATTGATTCTAAAGCGAAACGAGGTTACAGGGGACATAAATAAATGTGAATAATAACAATCTAACTACTGTAAATCGTCTACATATCAATATTACGTAGTTATCGAATTGAAAAAATATATAATAGTAATACGAATCTCTCAAACGGATTTCCGGTTCCTTTCATGAATGATTTGCACAGTTTATTAAAGAAGTTGATTGGGAATTGCCACCTGACACGGCATGTAATATCGCGGTTAGAGTTCGTGTAATAAGCGGGGGCGTTGCGTAAACAAAGAGTTGGGCGGACCTGCCACCGGGCGCCACCTCACAGCCCCTCCCCCCTTACGTCACTACCCCCTCCCTCGCCACCACCTGCGCATGAGCATTTTCGCAATCAATGCGAAAAGGAATAGCAAGAGCCGTGATAGACGCTTGATGACATGACAACTCGCGCCACGTAATTATTCACTTTGTTCTTTATTAGTAATAGCAGCTTTATTAGATAAGGCTATAAAGTTATAAGTAACTTAGATTTAGAAGGTTTACAACAATAAAAAAATCATACACCTAGCTTGCATGCTATTCAACCTGGTAAATTCACTAGGAATTCGAATAAAATTTACTAAGCCTTATCAAAACTTTCTGAACGAGGATTTCTAGTTTTACGTTACAGTGTAAGGGAATACAAATGCAATAAATTTCTTGGTAAATTAATTAAAAAATCTCTCAAAAAGGAAGTCCAAAGACAGTCTCTGTGGCGATGGCGTAGCGGTAGAGCGTTCAACTGCTACGCAGTAGGTGCGGATTCATATCCCATTCGTGCAATATTTACATTGGTCTGGGTGTTTCTGTTTATAAATATATAGTTGTATTTACAAGTACCTATGTTTATTCGCATTCTAGATTCTATAACACAAGCTGGGTCTAACTGACTCTGACTGCCTCTGTGGCGTAGCGGTAGTGAACGCGGCTGCTACGCAGGAGGCGCGGGTTCGATCCCCGCTCAGTGCCAATATTTGTATGCATGAATATAAATATTTGCATTGGTCTGGGTGTTTCTATGTATAATATGTATGTGTTTACAAAAAAAAAAAGTATCTAAGTATGTATATCCGCATTCTAGATTCCATAACACAAGCTAATTAAGCTTACCATGGGTCTAGAAAGCGTTGGGTAGAATGTTGTGGAATATTTATTTATTTTTTTATTTATTTAACTAGTGGTGTGTAGAATGTCGTGGAATATTTACCACGTCGTCGGTAAGAAAAGTGAGAGTCCCGTTAAAATCAACTTGTCTCGGTTTTGTAGAGCGTTTTCTCTATTGTAGAGCGCATATCTAAAGCTTAGAGTAGTTAAAACCGGAACTATAATTTAAGATTTGATAAACACAAACCATTGTAACTGCTCAATACCATCCGGATCCTCACTCTTCTCGATATGCTAAAACAAAAGCTGATTACTGTACTTTCTATTGCTTCCTGCTGTACTTATAAAACATTGGCAATAAAAATCCATTCTAATATTATAAATGCGAAAGTAACTCTGTCTGTCTGTCTGTTTGTCTGTCTGTTACGCTTTCACGCCTAAACCACTGAACCGATCTTGATGAAAATTGGCATAGAGATAGATTGAAGCATGGGAACGGACATAGGCTTTCTTTTATTGCGAAAATGGGTGGTTAAAAGGGGGAAATTGGTGATTAAAGTTTGTATGAAAGTAAACCTAAATTTGGTATAGGGGTAGATTAGTACTTAAGAAAGGACATAGGGACATAGGATGTGTTTAGTCGCGATAACCGATATCCACGTGGGCGAAGCCGGGGGCAAAAGCTTGTAGTCTCTAAAATATAATCTGAACAGAAATTGTACTTCAGCTGCATTTCTAGGTTTGTTGATAATGCTCAAAGAGTTTTGTGTTTAATACGTCATAATATGACCCCATCAAGAAGATCTTCAAAGCCAACCTCATTTGCGAACCGGTCCATTTGCTGATTAATGTAGGAGGCCCAGGGGCTAGTTTCCCTTTCGAAGTTGAGGGTCCGAAGATGGCAGTCCCTTTTGTAAAAGCTAAGATATGCTTGAGAAAGCGTCTGAGAGTGGACTACGGGCTCTAGGGTGAAAGCTCTGAATGCAATTGGTGTGACCGTCGGGATGATAATAAATATACGCTCTACGTAATGCAATAACTAAAAATAAATTAAGCTTTTATTAAAAAGCGTGCCCTAAACAATATTATGTTAAGGGCACGCTTTACTATATTATTTAGGGCTCCTGAATAATATAGTGCAAAGGATTACGACAAAAACCCTATTTATAAATAGGTCTACAGTCCAACCTACACCAGTGTAAAGTTATAAACGGCATCATAGAGAATCTCTTAGGCAATATTTCTCTTTTGATTCAATTAGCAAGTAAACGGACGTCTGTCATGCAAAGCCTTAGTGGCTTAGTCGCCGAGCGATTGAACTGAACTACCTACCATAAAAGGCAGCCTTAGGAAATTGAAGGAGCAAACATTAATGATTTTTCTTCATTTACGTTTCACGTTAACAAAAAATATTCTCTAAAAGTCGACGCTAACTCGACGACCACATATGGTGTCGATTCACCGCCACCTACTAATTGAGAGCGACACTAGACAAATATATCGCCTTTTATGGTTGCGGCTGGTATTAACTACACTGATTGGTAAATAAACAGAATAAAGGATCGTAAGGCGAGGTGAATCAGCTCTCGATCGGGCCGTGATTAGAGGCGATTAGCATTCGCCCGCGTCTACCAAACAGCTCACGACACGTGGGAGGTAGGAGGGCCTGCTCAGCTATTGTCTTACAACGCGTTATAGCATTATAATAGTGCTGCTATTGCACACTATTTATGTAAATCTATTTGAGAATTCAATTTGTCTGTTATAATGTATTCGTGAACGGATATTAGTAACTGTGAGACAAAGTGATTCTCGTCAACAACCTGTCAACCAGTGGTGGCACGTTAGGGGGATTTGAATTGTTACAGAATCAGGTAGAGGTATTCACTGTGAGATTTTTGAAAATCATAAACGCATGTTACAAGTCAATAGTCATCATGTAACGCGCATATACAGAAGGTCATTCTCGGACAGCTCTGATTTTATTTACGGTATTTTACCGTAGTGGGTGGGTAAATAACTATTCAGAGAAAATCTAAGTTAAGAAACTAAATTATAATAATTAGAGACATAAACCTACTTTATATAAGACCATATTCAAACCTAGTTTAATCCCTTTTTAAAAGTGTATAAATAATTACTAGATAGGTACTTTGCGGTCAAAGCGCGAGTGCTTGCTACTGGGTGGTGTAGAAACTGATTAGGTCTGAGATCTAGTAGGCGTCTCTGTCAGCGTGCCTGCAATCAATCGTTGAATGTTACTGACCTTCTGTAGGTATTGTCTATTTGTTGTGTAGCGCCACTGTTGCTGGGCTTCCACAAATTGAGTTGATTGATTCGTAGTAAAAACAATCAATATTATATTTTTGTCGTCAAGAGAATTCAGTAAATAATCAAATACCTACTTTACTAGCACGGTAATAAAAATCGTTACAGAATTGTAGTTAATTGTTGTAGGCATTGCTAAACATAAAATGTAGTCAAACAACGGTTGGTTCTCAATGGTTACGTTATGGGGTTTATCGAGTGGCGAGTAACTTCTAGATAAACCTCTTAACAATATTCGTCATAGTTATTTAGGTTGCTGGTCTGCTAGCTAATATAGTCAAGATACTTAGAAGTTAAAAGAAAAGCTAAATGCCGAAATAAAAAATTACACTAAATATTAATCTATTTACTGGTTTAGGCTGTGCAGCCTTAAAAGAGTTTTCAATGTTGAAACTACAGTGAAAATTTAGAGCTAAAGGTAAACTAGAAATGTTTTAAGACAATATCGATGGCAATTATATTGTTGTAATCATTAGTACGAGATAATAATTCTATGGACAGATGTAAGGGAGAAAGGAATGCATTTGCACAATTCAAGAAATTCATGCGTGATGACGATTTGAGGTCAAAGATCGACAAGACTTCCATTTGTCTGCTTGCAAATACCCGAGCACCGGTGCTAACAGGTAACCAGCTTTATTGTTGCCTTGTCAGAGTAATATATGATCTGCGCATACTGATATCATCTGGCATTTTGCCATTCTCTCACCGATATCGAGCATTGAAAACGATAAACGAGTATGATTGAGAATCTGTGTGAGTTATCGGCCGGTACGTACGAAGCACTCGGCTGCGCGGCACGTGCCCAAGTTTTATTGGTGTCGGCGCCATCGACAACTTTCTCATCTTACAGACAATAACATTCAAATTGAAGACCAAAATGATTTTTTAAAGCGTCTACGTAATTGCGTCACAGATAGTTGTAATTCAGTCAAGTATTATCTATACGTGAAATGTCATAAATTCCGACAACGGATGGCCACTTAACGCAGGAGCGATACTCGGAGTTATTCCGACTGTTTGCTCGTTACAGCGTGGAGTAGGTACTTCTAACGAAGACACCCAAAAACGTTCCCACAGTCGTCGATCACCAAGGTAAAAAAAACCAAGTGTCTACGAATTAACACGTCCGCGCGTTGTGTGTGTATGAAAACACTCGGTGGCCTCGCGAAGAGCCCTCGTTGTGACGGAGAGCTGTCGTCGGAGCACGTCGTCGGGCGCCCGGCCCTTCTCAGCAACACGCCACTACAACCGACGTCGCGTAAGATAGTTGTCCGATGTCTTTATTTTACTTTAATTTGAAATGTTCAACATTAAAGGTTTCGAGAGCTCTCTGTAATTATTGTTAGTCAGATTCCAGATGGTAATGCGCTTGTTATTCTTTAAAATTTACTCACAATAAAACGTATACACTTGAATGTTAAATACTTGTGCTTACGTGTACATAAGTTGACTTCATTACCGTAGCCCTGTGTCGTCACCCGCGACAGTTACGCTGCGCTACTAATGCACTAAACAAACAAGAGACGCAATGCGTGTGTGAAAACTCAGCCCTGCTCAGATCGGACACACTTGTTAATACATAAAGTAAACTACACTTAATCTTTCACTTTGTGCCGCTTAGAGAGAAATTAACAAAGAAATGCTATACAAACATTGGCTATGCTCAAAGTATTAGCGCGTTCTGTTGCTGATTGCGGGAATTTATCATTTAGCCTGTCAGTTATTAATCATTTTAGTAGATTGTCCGATTGGCCAACAGAATCAAAGTAGGTGAAAATACAAAGTGACAAGCAAGCGAAACGCTTGTAGAACACGATTAATATGAAATTCTCACGTATAGAAACAACATGTATTTTTGGCGACATATTAAATACTGTTCAATGAATAGTACTAATGGATATCAATACATAATAATTATATAGTGAAATTGAAGTATCATCATATTCATCGTGCTTCAACTTGTGGATTGAAATTTTCTGGTCAGCGCTCTTGAAATAAATAATTTATTGTCTGCACCTTCTCACACTTCAAACTCCGTGACGTATGAAGTGTTCCATATAATAATGCCACCATTTAATTGAAAAGAAGTAATCATGAATGACGGGAAGTATAATATACAAATACTTATGATACTGTAAACTAGAACTAGTATAATATAAAAATATTACAATGAATGTATCTACAAATTTAATAGGAGTACCGAAAAGTATTGATGATAAAGTTAAAATCTCAGCCATAAGAGGAACTAATACAGATAATGTTACAATGATGGCCTTCAATGTGGTGGTCCAACCCAAACCCTAGGAAAAAACACTTCTATTTTTAAAGAATTCTTTACGAGTGGCACGGCAAAGAAAAGTTTGGTGCTGAACCTTTGATCTTGGATGGAATTATTTGCATTATACATGTCTTCAGTTTCTAATTTTATTATTCAATTAATCTGTATTCTTAGTTCTAAATGATTTTGATATTTCTCATCTATCACGGCTCGTCATTAAACTAAGGCATACAAGAAAACGGCCCGCCTGATGACAAGCGTTCAATTTAGATTACATTACACGCGTTTGTAACACCGATAGGGGCATAATAATAATGCTAGTGAAATATACCTGTAAAATAATTCAAATTGTTTTAATAGTCAAGTTTTTAAGTGAGTTTCTTGAATTTTTTTTGAAATTATAAGTACCTAGATCGTTCCAGAATTTGGAACTTAATTTGAAATAATTTTATCTTATTTTATTTAAAAATAATGGAGTTTGTCCTCTAATCTTGGAGCAGGGTGGACACTGTGACGAATATGGATACAGGCTGACAAAGTTCAAATTGAAGTCCTCAAATTGTTCCGCGATTCAAACTATTTATTAACGGTGGGGCTATACATTGCAATCAGTGTAATAGTTCTGTCGGTATATACGAGCAGCAATAGCCGCGCGACGTTTTGTTGCAAGCATGGACAGTGCGGGTAAATAAATCAGCATTTGCCAGTAGATGGACTGTTTAATTATTGATTTATTGTACTACAGACCTGCAGTGCTGAGGCCAGGGCGAACTAATTGGACCTGGCGCAAGCTCGCGTGACACGGCTCTCTGTAGGAATTATTGAGACAAAATCGTTCAATATTGAACAAAACATGGCCGTGCATGACTTCGTTACGTTTAGCTAGAAGCAATAAACTAAGTGAATTATGTATTGTTCTCTGTTTCAAGATATTTATAGAATCAAAGGTTAGATACTTTAAGAGAAAATATCTTTGGATAATACAGTTTCATCCATAATAGGTTTACAACTAAAAACAGCTTACCCATGTCTAAATCTTGGCAAAAAACATTTTGAAGATAAAAGTGACATGAATAATTTAATCCCGTTTTTATGAAACTTGGGCCCAATCTGAGTTCTTCAGATTAACTAGAAAAATAATATTTTAAAAAAATGCGTTAGAAATAGTTTCTTTTTATATATATTATCTTACAAATCATATTATGCCTTATTAATTACACAATCACTCATCATTATTCTTCTAACGCTTTCCTTCGGAGCCCTGGGCCCGCATCCGAATTTGTTGACTTTTGACCTCTCAACTAAGAGAAAAGTCTACTCTAGAAGCTCTTTCACTATTTTAGCAGTTGCTGTGCCTAGCACGTGAGGTTGACCTGTGCCCCAAAGGTGAGTTCTGTATCAGTGGCGAAGGGTGAAAATTTTCAAAAGAGAAGCCAGTGGAAATAGTTAATCCCTTATGGAACGACAATATCAATTTTGTATGAAGGATTAAAAAAAAATCGGCTTCGGTCTCGTGTCTCCCCTGATGGCCCCCCAGGGGAGACATCAGGATTTTTTCATTCCTGTTGTCTCCCCTAGACTGGGGAGATATCAGTACTGGGTTTCGAAATTATTTTGAAGTACTCGTGGATCCCCCGTCACAGCTCTATCATGTTTGTACGTACTGGCCACTTGCAAGTTATCATACGATTGTGCTTATCGAAATTAATTACTAAGTTATGTCGTTAAGGTCGAAAATTGCATGCGTTTTTCAAAATCGCTAAGCTACGTCAAATCAGAATCGCACGCAGTTTTCGACATTAATGACATAACTATCTTCCCGTAGTTCTTTAATATTTCGAAGTATATCACTAGAATATAAAATATGTATATGTTTTTAGAAAAATGTCACTATGATCGAAAATCGCTTACACTCAATTTTTATAAACACAATCATTGTTAGGATATTTTTCGATATTCTTTAGTTTTGTTGATGGTTTTTTGTTTATTTTTATTAGGCACATCAACAGATTATGTTCATTTGTTTTGTCGACATTCATTAAAATTATTTAGGTACCTACTCAGATAAGAGCTGTGACGGGGGATCCACGAGTACTTCAAAATAATTTCTAAACATAGTACTGGTGTCTCCCCTAGTAAGGGGAGACACTAGGACTTAAAAATCCTTATGTCTCCCCCAGGGGGTTGATCAGGGGAGACATGAGACCGACACCATTATCTGGGTGTTCTTAATTCAGATACTGAATTTGATATAGTTACTGTTCAGTTACAAAATTTCAGTTACTGAAATTTATTAAAGTAAAAACAGCTCTATTAAGGCTTCCTTTTGCAGAGTAAGCTGGCAGGAAAATGGTTATAAATAGGGACGCCTCGCCATTGTTCTGTATATCAATTATAACTCCATCACTTTTTCAAATAGGTATACTTACCTAAAACGCGAAACTCAACGTGTTTTATGGGTCATGTGGACGGGTATTTATTCGTCAAACGGCTCACTTCCGAAATGACTGTATGTTTGACTAAACAGAAACTGGTCTAACAACTGCTTGTTTCGCAGTGGAGCATGTAGTGAACTCTACCGGACATTACGCGTTGAACCGTACAGTACTGTGTCGCTAAAGCAAATAAGCTGTGACTCCGTGAGACACTCGTCTCTAGGAATGTGCACACCAAGCATGACTGTTGGAGAAATACTTTAAACATTCATTTTGAGTACTTGTTTCTGACAAGTAAAACTATTGTAAAGTGTATACTTAAAAATACTAATATTGTTGAATATTTTAGGATTGTACCGATTACTTACTCGTTGTAATTGTTTTCGATGCAACTTAATTCCATTGGTAAATCGATATAATGCTGTTCGATTATAATATTCTTGATAATATTATCTTCTAGGGTTAATCTCGGTTAAATTCAAAAACTGCACTTTCTCCCTTTTCAAGAAGATATACGTCATGTACTTACCTGAATAAGTGGTTATAGTCTTTTCGGTGCCTGTAACCTAGCATTATTTCCGGTATACTTTAAGCTTCACCGAGCTCAGCAAAGGTCATGCTGCTATATACCTTGACGGTACTAGAAGTGATGTTCTCTTCGATCCCACCAGTGTTTGCCACGACGCTCATGTTGCAATTCTGACAACAAGTTGATGCATTTCCGACAACGAGCATCGACAGAGAATTCGTCACCCTATGCCAATTTCTCCAAGTGAATCCAAAATACAGAGTAGAAGAGCGGAACTCAGATTCCAAAGTTCGAACTTTGAATGCGACCTGGAACAAAGCTGTGAGAATGGTGTGAAATTTGTTCACATCATCTTATAGCTTTTAGCGGAGCAATACCTATCATTAGTTCTATAAGCATAGTCATAGAGGCAAGCACGCACTCGCTCGTTTCAATATTTTAGTAGCGACACAAGATCAATAGAACTCCTTTGTTGGAGGTCAAACGTGTGTGAAGAGAGTTTCCGTGTCACTCACGGGCTTGGTTACACATTAGCAGACTGCACGGACAAATATTTTTTGTTCTCTTAAGATCACCTTTGCCGCTTGGCCACTGTTCGTTTTTCTTTTGAAATGTCTACGATTGTTGTTAAAAATATAGTTTACATGTATATTTTTTATTTTTAGGATGTAAACAGAGCCCCACCAAATCTTTTTGCTCAAGGCGAACTTACCTTCTGGTGCACCAGCTTATTAACGGACGACGCTATGACAAAGTTGTCTTTTACGGCGGTTTGACAACTTACAGAAGCATTCATTATATTATATCATTATTAATTATCGTTGACCAGATTAGCCAGATCCTAAAACACGCAGATCCTGGACTCCAATACAAAGAGCCTCGGACGCAATCGGAATCAATGCTACGGCGATGACGATGATAATATGTAAGTATTTTTACCCTAAAGTGGTCACATACACGCAGGGTAAACCGTAATAGCCTTCAAATCATAACTTTTTAACATCTAATCACATCACAATATTCGTGAACACCTATCTGTCTCGCAATTCGCAAATAGTAGGTAATGAAATCAAATTCAAGTAGGTATCTTGTTTATTATTAAGAATATTAAAATTCGCAATTATGTAAACATTAGGTGACAATTGAACAATTTCACAAATATACAACATTTGTTATTTCTAGGAATTCTGCTTTTTCGTAGATATGAAAAGGACGACCAAAAAAGATGTCTGTAGGTCTAAAAAGGTCACACCCTGTACTGTACTTCATTTTCTGATTTCATGTTTTGTTTTGTTTTGTTCAAAACTATTAAATACCTATTTACAGACTATTTGATCTCATGAATAATGAATCATTAATAATGCGAAATTGGTTAAATATTTCACCAATTTTAACTGCTATATAATAAAAAAGATACAACGTTGTATTTTTGTATCTGCTGAGCTCAGGTTAATTTAAAATTAATATGCTGTCTTTTTTCTAGCCATGTGTAGTAGAGCCCATGGGAAGATCCCAGTATCGAGCAGGCTTCTTTTGTATAGGTACTGCATTTTCCTAATACATATTTCGTCAATATTTTGGTGTTGTTATTATTTACCTATTGAGTGTTTGATTCGTTTCCACTTTCAGACCAGTGATCATTTGTAACCGTGAGCTTTTTTAGCACATATGAGATAAACAAGTCCTTTATATCAGTCTGCTTCAGTCGAATAAAAACTAACAGTAGCCGACTATTAAATTGAAGTCTAATCGGACCTACAGATTTAACAGTTTCAAAGATTCCCAAAATATTTGTCGGCATCTTTCTAAGAAAGCTATACAAGAACTTCAAAAGATTGAAGTCTGAAGCCGCACCTATTCAGGAAATATAACAATTTGTATCAAATCAAGACAGATCACAGAAGGCAATAAAACCACAATCTGAATCTAAGCTATGCTTAAGTGACTATCCGCTGCCTCAGAGATAAGCTATCAACCGACACGCGGACATTATGGGTCGATAAACATCGCAATCTGCTTCAATAGCCAATAAACAAATATTTTGATTCGTTTGCCAGCTACAAATTACCTTCGATAGCATCTACTGAGACGTCACTGCTCTCAGCAAGAATATCTACACCTAAATTAATAGAACCTTTTATGTCCCACGATGTTATCGAGGATCATGCGGAAAACGTCCTCGGTTGTCACCATATCACATTAATAGCAGATTGCGGGGTCTTAGGTTTGTACCAGTTTTATGGCCTTCAGATAACACTGTATCTATAGGTAAGTTATAATGTTGATAATACGCACCGATGCAATAAACAAACCTGGGCGTAAACTGCCAATAAATAAACATGAAATTATGTTTCCACTATTATTATCACGTTTTGAGTTTTACAAGGCCATCTAGATAACAGTCATGCAACTTTGGTCATCATTAAATAGGTAAGTAGGTACTAGATACTTCCAAAAGACAAATTGGTTACTCGCTTAACAGCGTCAAATTGACTGGTGACCAAATTTTGCTCGGTGAAGAAAATTATTTTCAGGACTCCTCAGTTCGTTTGTCTTGTTTTACCCTACATGCATGCTCTAGTATGTACCTACACAGTTACTTTCTTTTTATATGTCTTTAAAATTGCTATGATTTAGTAGACTATGATTTAGTAGAGATAATTGTCTTTTGTATAAGACACAAGTAAGATCATGTGAAATATTGATCACATCTTTTGGATGACTATCACTCATAAGATAAAGAGTTCAGAAGCTACCCTGCAACTGTTGCTGATATAGGCACATGCTTCATTGGAACTCAGTATATTATCGCCTCAGAGCATGGTGAGTGCTCTTATAGCTCCTCTCTGCTTACTCCAAAAGAACACACACCATCTTCATTATTCGGGTCTTATTCCTTAAGTCAGTTGGTGTAAAATTTTCAGTTCGACTAGAAGCTGCCAAATTTCCATATTTTCTGTGAAGCGACTACCATTCATCTTCTCACCAGTGGCGATATCGATATTTTATAATGGGTACAACTCAACAGATTCCGTACTCGTCCGCATTAGGCGATACTGGTCAAGGTGGCGACCCAAGAATTGAGGAAAAACCGAAAGGTCAAGGAAATCAACCAATTAGCCTACTTCAGTACACTACTGGCAAAAGGTCCCAGACACTTTTTTTAGATCATCTGTCTATGTCCCATCTCCATTTGTCTAAGGGGCATCTTTATGATGATGATGAATACTTATCTATTCAGTTTTAGCCTCTTAATTCTAAACTGTTCAAAAGTTTAAGTAAGTATATTTTATTGTTATTATTTTTATAGCAGCTCAAGATAATAAATTTTGTTTCATCTCCTTTAAATTTGTAATCCAGTACCTCGTTTATAATATTAACAATTTTGCATAGATAAAAGCAAAGGATAAGTTCTTCTAGAAAAGCTGTTTCTATCTCAACACCATAAATAATTGATATTTTAATGTCACAAATGATCTGTATGTAACTATAAAATAGGGTAATCGCCTAAAAGTCTTAATAAAAATCTGTGCTTCAAGCAAAACATAGCATAATGTCAACTCCATTGCCTTGAAAATCGCATACATACAAAATGTTACTTAGGATATTTTGGATATGAAGTCACGTAGCAACGTGTTTTTCAAGCCGGTGCCGGGCCTAGCCCATAAGTTATCGTATGTAATAAAATTAAATGTAACACATTTCTCTTTTTCATGTAATCTTCATAATTTATACACATTTTTAGTTTGCGACGTGTATCGGCGCCTGCGGCTGGGTACGAACGTGAGCCTGTTGCCCACTTTGTAGGCTTCATACTCCGTACCAATATGAACTGTGTATCGCTTTTGGAATATCATTAGATGAACATAAATTTATTTTCGACATCCACAGTTACTTATTCTTGTTTGCGTAGGGTATTGACTAACTTACGTTGATTACAGTTTAAATCATTTAGAAAACTTACAGATATTAACTGTCTACTTGTTATTTGTATATCCGCTTTTTACTTTAATCACTTAAATGTGAAGAATGCGCGACTTAATGCTAAACAATAAACTTAATCTCACATATTATATTGTATTACATAATTAGGTATATGAACAGCAAATAGAACGCACTGAAATCAATTCAGTCAACTTGCATAATAAAATAATTACTATTCATATAAATAAAATTGATCGGTGTGGTAGTGGTCCAATTATTCCTCTTATCCTCTAATATCTACCTACACAAATACATTTATCGCGGGCACTCATCGTTGCGCAACTAAATATAATTAGGTAGCAACACTAAATGTCGTGTGTCGTGTAAATCAACACTTGATCTAGTACGCTTCATTGGTATATTCGTACAAATTAGTTGGCACTTACGAGCACTTATATAAATTCAGTTATTAATCATTTAACCACAAATGATAAGAACTGATAGTCTATAAAATGTTTTCAATTCTTTACAGCGGGCACAGAAAAGAAGACATAAATCTATATAGTAACATCATCATCATAAAGATACCCCTTATACAAAATGAAGATGGAACATGGACTGACGATCTGAAAAAAGTGGCTGGGACAGACTGGATACGAAGACTGGGTATGAAGCGTCGGTAGCTTCGTGGTTAAGGAGTCAGCCTTACGATTGAAAGGTCCCGGGTTCGAATCCTGGACATTACACTACCGACGTGAACCTACTCCTAACACAAGCAATTTAGCTTAGCTGGAGGGGATAACGGGAATATTAGTCCGGTTGCTAATATTCTTTTAAAAAAATATACAGGGTGGAAGATTTTAACCTTACCTGGAGGGTAAGTGCTTTAAATACTGGAGATAGCAAATTTCACTCAAAAGAAATATTCCTTTATTTTTAAAATGAAACAAAACTGCATTCATAGATTTTTGAAAATTCGCTTGCCACACCCGGTAATCGAACCGACTAAAATACGAAAAAATAACATCCTGTATTTTTATAGCATCAATCGATAGTGTCAATTATGAGGATCAAATCTCTCTAACAAACATGGTAAATTAAATGAAAGGAAATACTTGAAAACTATTTTTTTAAATTCAATTTAACAAAATAAAGAACTTAACTCAAGGATCCATCAGATATCATATCAACAATAACAGAGAGAATAACAGATTTGATCCTTATGATTTACACTATTGATTGATGTCATAAAAATACAGGATGTTATTTTTTCGAATTTTAGTTGGTTTGATTACCGGGTGTGGCAAGCGAATTTTCAAAAAATTATGAATGCAGTTTTATTTCTTTTTAAAAATAAAGGAATGTTTCCTTTGAGTGAAATTCGCTATCTCCAGTACTTAGAGAACTTTCCCTCCAGGTAAGGTTAAAATCTTCCACCCTGTATATAGGTATAACTATAGATACCTACTTGTACGTTATATTAAACTGATATCAATAGGTGAAATCCATTAGGCGTTATTGCTGTTACATGTGATATGATTTATGCGCTAAGAGACGCATTCCGCTGATTCTCGGGAGGGTGAAAGGCTTTAGAGCACCTCCTGCGGTGGCGCACAGCCACTACTAGCCGTCCGCGTCCCTCCATCAGGTGGCGCGCACAAATAACGCATAAAATACACGCTTATCGCAAATCAGCCCGCCTCAACGAAGACCGATTTATTCATGAGCCCCGCACATATGCTTAACCCCGCTTACATTTATCATCAGAACGCGGCTCAGTCAATTAAATTAAACCGGACCATCGATGACAGCTCCGCACTAGATACGCTCCCTTCTCATACGAGTGTTATTTATTACGTATGTATCGTTCCCGCATCGCGCCTCAGCGGGGTGGGTGAAACTCTGAGCGATATTGATACAAATTGTTCTCAGACGATGTTAAACATTGACCAAACACTATTTTTTTTTTTTTTTTTTTTTTTTTTTTTTTTTGTCAACAGATCTGCAATCAGTAGTGTGCTACTATAATCAGATATTTTGGGAGCAATCTTTGTCGGGTCGAGTGAGTCCTCCATTGAGGGCCCTACTCATCTTCATTATATATTAAAAATATCCTTCCTCTTGAGTCTTTTGCAGTAACTACGAGTTGTCAGCTTGGTAGCTAGTTCATTGGGGTGTCTCTGTAGTCTGCCATGGTACTTTATTGTGTTGTTGGAAATTTCCTCTTTCACAGTTTTCATCCCCAAATGATGGTGGATTTCGGTATTTGTGATGAACCATGGCACATTGGCCACATTTCGCAGGATCATGTTTTGCACTCTTTGCAGAATTGATACATTTGAGCTGCTAGCGCTCCCCCAAAGCTGACAGCAGTATGTCCAGATTGGCTTTAAAACGGCCTTGTATATCAGCAGCTTGTTGTCAACACCGAGTTTACTGTTTCGACCCAAAATCCAGTGGAGTGTTTTGTAACGGATGCACAATTCTTCTCTCTTAGCCTTAATGTGTCGGGCCCATGTGAGACGGCGATCGAGATGTACTCCAAGATATTTAACACTGTCTTGGTGAGGTAGAGTTGCATTATCTAACTGCACTGGCGGGCAGTTGTCTCTACGCAAAGTAAAAGTAACTTGTACTGACTTGGATGGGCTGGCTTTTATCCGCCACCTTCGTAGCCATTGCGTAATTTCATTAAGCCCTCTTTGCAGGATTTGTGAAGCTAGACGGGGGTCTCTATGACTAGCTAATATGGCTGTATCGTCAGCAAATGTGGCAGTTACGACATCATCAATTTGAGGAAGGTCAGCTGTGTATATTGTATAGAACACAGGCCCCAGTACTGAACCTTGAGGTACACCAGCATTTATGGCATACAATTTAGAGGTGGTTTCAGCCTCCCTGACCTGGAATAGGCGATCTGACAGGTAAGAACTCAACAATAAGTGCAAGTTGTGCGGAAGGTTGGTTTTTAATTTGAAGAGGAGACCTTTGTGCCAGACCCGATCAAAGGCCTGCTGAACATCCAAGAAAACAGAGGCACAGTACTCTTTGTGTTCCAATGATTGTCTAATCTTATCACAAACCCTATGCACTTGTTCTGTTGTGGAGTGCTGATGCCTAAATCCAAATTGGTGTTGCGGTATTACGTTATTTTCTTCTAGGATTGGCAGTATTCTGTGTAGTAGCAGCTTTTCAAATATCTTTGACAAGATTGGTAGCAGGCTGATGGGTCTGTACGAGCCAATTTCGTAGGGTACTTTTCCCGCTTTGAGCGTCATTATAATTTGAGACACCTTCCATAATTGGGGGAAGTACTGCACTCTTAAGACACCATTATATAATGTTGTTAGGAAGACCACTGCCTTCTTTGGAAGATGTAACAAAATTTCCTTGGTTATAAGGTCAAAGCCGGGAGCTTTCTTGTCTTTTAGGGCTTTAATGGTCTTCCAAACTTCCTTGACTGTTATTGGTGTTGGCGGTAGACACATTTGGTAGTCTTGGTTCAAGGCGTGGTCAATTTCTTCCTCAAATGCCTGTTCGGTTACTTCATTTGGGCAGAAAACTTTTGCCAAGTGTTCGGCATATGCTTCAGCCTTTTCGCCGGGTGTCCTTGCCCAGCTGCAGCCTTGTCTTAGCGGTGGTTTTGCAGGCGAGGGCCTATCGTAGTCCTTAGTGAACTTCCAAAGAGAGTAATTAGTTGCAGCAGTTGCAGTAAGAGATTCTATTTGAGCTTGAAGGGTGATATTCTGCCAATCTCTTAGCTTTCTCTTAAGAATTCGTGCGGCCCTATGGAAATTCACCTTGTCGACTCTGTGCCTGCTTTGCTGCCATATTCGACGCAATCTGCGTTTATCGCGGATACACATTCTTAGCTCTGCTGGGTAATTGGTGTGTTTGATTTTGTGGTCAATAACAGGAGTGTTGATCCAGCATGCTTCCTGAATTAGTGTCGTGAAGTATTTTGTGGCATTTTCAATTTGTTCTGGTGTTTTTAGTGCTACTTTTAGTTCAATACTTCTCTCCATAAACTCACCAAAAGACTGCCAGTCAGTGTATTTGTTGTATAGCTTCTCTGGTTTTTCATTTTCTATCACCATTGTGCTTACATTGAGTATTACGGGTGTATGATCAGAGGAGCTATCATAACATGGTTCTGGCTTCACATAGTGTCTTGCTAGTCCTTTTATGACAAAGAAATCTAGAAGGTCTGGGATTTTATTGGAATCACTTGGCCAGTATGTTGGTTCCGAGGTGGAAATTGCAGATAAGTTGTTCTGATCTATGCTTAGAAAAAGTTGCCTGCCTCTAGTGGTGGTCAGCCTAGAACCCCAGTAGGTGTGTTTACTATTCCAGTCGCCACCTGCTACAAAACGATTCCCAAGTGTCATGAAAAAATGTGAGAACATCTGTTCATTTACCTTGTGTTTTGGTGGGCAATAGACTGCCGAAACATTTAGATGGCCAGTATTGTCTTCCACTGCTATTGTGGTAGCCTGTATATGATAAGTTTTGTATTCTGGCATTTGATGGTGTTGAATAGATTTTTTGACAATTACTGCTGTTCCGGCATGTCCTGTCCCGTCAGGGTGGTTTGTTGTATAGCATTTGTAGTCTCTAAATGACACATAGCTTGCGGATGTGCAATGTGCCTCGGAGATAAGCAGAATGTCTAGTTTATGTTCAATCATGAGGAGTTCAACTTCGTTTTTGTTTGGTGTAAGTCCGTTTATGTTCCAAGCTGCTATTCTCAGGGTTGTCATTTTGTAAATCTATCTATGAGTTTGACCATGAGGCTCATCAGGTTACTCATTTGTTGTAAGATTGCTTCTAGTTTTTCTGACTGTTTTACGATCATTTGCATAGCTTCCAATCCGATTTGAGGGGCTACTGCAGCAGTATCATCATCATCAGATTGTAGAACTTCAGCGTAAGTTTTTTGGCTTGTCTGGTCTTTATATCTCTCCTGATTTCCAGGATTATTGTGTGGTTTAGGCCTTTTCATATCTTTAGTGACTGGTTCTTTCATTTGTATTTCTGGCACTTTTATTTGTATTTCCGGCTTTCTGAATGAGTCAGTTTTACCACGTCTCACAAGAATCTCTTTATATACTTCACAACCCTTGTAGTTAGCTGGGTGAGGTCCATTACATAGTGCACACTGTGCAGGTGTGTTGCGGTCCTTTTTCGGGCATTCTGAAGTTTTGTGAGACTGTCCACATTTTACGCATCGATAGGGGCGCATGCAATAGTTTTTTGAGTGCCCATATTGTTGGCATCTCTGGCATTGGACTATTGATGTTCTCTTCCTAGGATCCTCTATAGTGACAGCTTGGTGGTATATGTATTTCAGCTCTTTCGCAGCCTTGTTGTTAGGTCCAGAAACTAGATTTACGAAGAAGGTAGATGTGGGCTTTTTTTCAGGGCCAAACTTTGCATTGATTATTTCTCCTGTAACTTTGTTCCCAGTTGCCTCTATTTCTTCTTGGATTATGCTGATGGGTGTTGTTGGGTGAAGGTTCCGAATCACAATTCTAAAGCACCTATTTTCCTTTTGGTTGAAAGTGTGACCAATGAGACCATTATCTCTCACGAGAGTAATCAGTTTTTTATAGATCTCAATACTGAGAACATTTATTCTGAGTTGGTTTCTGTTGACAATTTTGTAATGGAACTCATTTCTTTCAGCAACAGTTTCTAGAAGTTCAGTAAGCTTATTTACGTCTTCCACCCCATATAGGATAATTGGAGGTGGTTTGTTTTGTTTTTTTATTTTAGGTTCACTCTCAGTCAGGTCAATAGGTAGTCCATTGAAACGATTTGAGGTCTGGATTTTATCTGGAGATGGACTCTTTAGCATTTTTCTCTTCTTGGAATTTCTATTAGTTGGGACTCTCTGCCATGAAGGTGGACCAGGGCCAGTGTCTTCGTCGTCTCCGGTGGCCGAAGATTGTTTTTGGCTTGGTTTATTTTTGGTTGGAGATGATGGTGATGAGTTGTTGCCCAAAGATACAGATCTTGGTCTAGGTAGAAACAAGCTCGGATGAAAGGCCTGTTGCACAAGTTTTTTGTTGTTGCTACCAGTAGCATTCACTGTCACAGGGGCCTGGTCGCCCGCTCCCATGCAGTCTTCGGTAGTACATTTCACACTCGCAGGCCCGGGTACCTGCGAGCGCCGGGGGTTGGCCGGGTCGCATGACATCGCATTCTCATTACTAGACTTTTCCATTATTTTAAAAAGGGGGTGGGAGATACTCACAGTGCTTTCCCAACACACTATGGACACTCTTTTTGAGGTTATTTAATCCTTCAGGGTATGTGTTCACCCCAAGACGGGTTACTTAACCGCCGCCCGTGGCTCGGCGTTGCTGTTCATTTGGCACCACCCAGGGGGCACGTGCAGGGTGGTTATGAGATTGAAAAAGGCTAAGATGGTCAAGCCTGCGGACGCGAACAGCTCTCTACCCCCCAAGACCAAACACTATAACAATCCATTTTCCGCCCTCAGCTTAGCCTTACAAACGACATAAGGAAATTATTATGTAGTTTTTTTTTATTGCCATGTTATCTTCAAATCAATAGTACTTTAAGTTATTGAATACCAATCAATTAAAATTAATCTAATTCTAACTTATGCCCCTGGTTTCATCCGCTTTTAAAATTTAGATTCGTTAAATGCGACATTATTTTTCAAAATCATCCACATGATAGAATATAAACATAAGTATCGTCCAAAATAGTCGACGTGGTTGTATATTTCTGTAAATATATGTAAGGATGTTGTCTGTAGATAACGCCTTCACATATTCTGGGGATAACGTCCTCAAGATATTTGATATTCAATATTAATATATCTTAGGGATATGTGAAGGCGTTACCTACAGACAATACCCTTAGGTACATATTTTATTCTCTATTATTTAAAAATGAATCTGTTGCTAAGCGCAAATCTCAAGAACAGCTGAACCGATTTCGCTATTTCTTTTTTTAGAATATTTCTGGAAGTACGAGGATGGTTCTTACGCAGAGAAAAATAAATGAAAGAATCGACTGTTAGGCGGTACGAAGTACGCGGAGTTAGCTAGTATGACAATTCACGGTTCACCACAATTCACATATCTATATTTGCATTAATTAGTTTAAGTAATACATATCCACACCGTTATTTTACTTTGCCTATCTCCAATACTTCGTTTCGCACAGCCCTTATTTCCTGTTTCACTTCATTTCAACTTTCAACTTCACTAGGGTGCCTATAATTCTAATACAATTCATAGCTCAATTCTTCTTTTATCTAACACACTTCTTCTAACTGTTGTAACTGAATTTGACTTGTACTTTTAATGAATTTATAAAAAAATGAACTGATAGCTTAGGTACTCAATAAGTTATAGTGTGAACTGAAATTGTTGAGTTTGTGTACCAATGTTGTATTTAAATTCAAATATGTATACGAGATAACGATTACAAAATTTAGCTCGAGTATCAGGCCTTTCAGATTTTGATTAAGGCGATCGATCAATTGCCATTGCAACATCTCTTCTAACGGATCAAACCACTTGTTATGTGAGGCACGTCCCATCTCTGTAATAATACAAATGCTTCATTGAAATATTATATGTGCGTGTTCGATTTTTTAGTAAATAAAATTAATTATAAAAAATGTAGAAACTTGGTTGAACAATTTTTTCCCAATATAACGACTGGTAAATATGGTTTACTCGTACACCTATGTTAAAACTTAAAAAATGGGTACTTTTTTATTATGTCATCGATGTGTCTATGGAGTCAATGGCTTGACATAGGCTCCCTCATGTGCTCCACTCTTCCGCTCAGCGCAGTCAGTCTATTCCACCTAGCATTTTTAGGTTGTTCTTCCGACTGGGGGCATCCCACCTTCCATTTACCGGTCCACGGTTTCACTCTACAACTCGTTTGCTCCAATGACCATCGGTCCTTTGGCAGATGTCTTTGTGGCCAGCCCAAATTAGGAAAAAAATGCTATCAACTTACAAATTACGACTTTCTAGAACTAAGCTGCAGATTAATATACCGAAATTATAAGTGTGTTGACTACGGTAACCTAAAACCTGGACTACCTAATTTAGTAGATTTCCTTCTTTCTTATGTGCGTGTCGGTCTTGT
The DNA here is from genome assembly GCA_914767945.1 of Eilema depressum. Classification (NCBI taxonomy): domain Eukaryota; kingdom Metazoa; phylum Arthropoda; class Insecta; order Lepidoptera; family Erebidae; genus Eilema; species Eilema depressum. The sequence goes on along the minus strand of OU612028.1, from coordinate 9,384,693 downwards.
GACTGAGTTTAGTAGGCAATCTTGAACCTTTTTTTAAATATAATAATCGTAAAACAAGCGTGAGGGATGTCCTCATTGGTACTCCATAATCGCCGCCGACAAGGCTCCGCTTTTAACACACTAAACGATTCATACGTTCATCACAACATTACCCTTTCGACACGGTAGCACTAATTGGATGAAACGTCTAAACAAAAAATGTCTAAAAAACTAACACTTTAATAACACGGACGTTCTTAGTTTTGAGGCGCAAAGGGAATTTCATTTAACATGTGAATTGGATGTGTCGGGTCAGCGCGAGAGCTGTCATTAGAGGGCGTTGCAGGTCCGGCGCAGGCGTCAGAGGCTCGGACGGTGCGACACCCGAAGGCACCACGTCAACAGGCCGTGATTGATGGGCGGCCTAGCCTCGCATCCAATGATTGTTAGTGTTTAACTAACAGTTACGATTCAACAGTTGTTGATTGATGGACTAATGATATAAAGTAAACAAGCGGTCGCATCAGTAGGTGTGTAACATCCGTCGCTTCAGGCGAACTTATGTCCATTACTCAAAATTTGTTACCGACATCGTTTTAATCAAAAATTGCTTTCAATCTGACTAAACATTTAATACCATAACTGGAGTTTTATTGGATGTACATAATGTGTGTCAATAACTCATAAATAACGAATATGAATAGCCGCTAGCAGTCAATTATATTGTAAATAAACACGAATTTAATAACATTACCTACTATACACATTGTATAGATCGATCAAACAAGCGACTAAACTAGTAATAGGTACCTACGTTATTATTAAAATAATCCATTTGTATTAGCTCTTGAACTTTGTTTATTTTCGTTAGTCAGTTAAGTTGTACCGGTTGTCCATCCTACTATTAGCACAGTCATTGCGGGAGTCGACATTCAAAGCATGAACATCGTAATATGATTTCTGACTTATAATTATAACCCTTTGAGGAGAAATAAAATCCTTACCTGCTTATCGATTTTTTTTATTTTATGCCACTTAGGTGGCAGACAAGCACACGACCCACCTAATGGAAAGTGGTTACCGTGGCCTATGGACGTATGCAACACCACCGGGGCGTCACACTCGTGCTGCCGACCCTGAAGAAACCTTCTAATGCCCTTCTTGAAGAACCCCATATTGTAGTCGCTTGGGAAAACCATCGCGGGGAGTTCATTCCACAGCTTGAGTGTGCGAGGGATGAAGTTCCTTTCATACCGCACAGTGCGCACCATTTCCGGTCGCATCGCAATGTGTGAGGATGAATTCCCCGCCTATAGCGAGAAGTGCGATGATAGAATGTAGCTGTATTTAATTTTGTAACATCAAAGGTTAAATTTCCAATTTGTATTTGTGGTTTATGTTAGGTTACAATTGAAAGGCATTGAAAAATAGTCGTTTTGTTTAGTTTTAATCGAAATAGTTTGGGATTTGGCCACCTACGCCCACTTGAAACATTTGATATTATTTAGGTACTACTATTGCTTTACTATTACTATTAATTTACTTTTATTATTTTAATATCCTACTATTTATACCATCAACCAAGCACTTTTTCTTATGCTGCATATTGTACTATCGCATGGATAAGAACTCTATCCCTTAAGGTGATTACATACGCGAATGACTTTGACCATACAAATGCTCAAGGTCATTTGCTCGTTTTTCAGCCGTAAAAATCAGTAAAACTAATTTTAATAGATAATTTTATAGGAGACGATTACAAACTAAGAAGGTCACGTCATGCTAATACACTCATTTAACATATATCTGAAATTTTAGATTATTTGGATACATATTGTAGACAATATTTGGTTTCATAAGAAAGAGTAGAGTGATGTTCAGAGCCTCTTTTCAACTATTTCTTCCTTTTTTATTGAATTTATGAAAAGGTGAAGTTACTCTGTCTGTCCTGTAGTATGCAGGAATGTAAATTCCAGATCTTTAGGTTTTATAGTTAAAAAGAAAAACGGTTTCGAAAATACCGATTTTTCGATGCTAATCTGATTCGGGGCCTTAAAGTAAAAATACGAGTACCTACCCACTAATTAATCGTTCCAATTCAATCAACAAAAACTATAATGAAACAACAATACTAATATGTGTAAAGCAATTTTAACCGCCACCATTCTAAGGTAATTCTGACAGTTTGATCAAAAACTTTACACTTAACGATTATTTCCGGCCACATTGACCCATGGGCCGCGGCTGTATTATCAAGACAGCCTTTACACTTCGCTTTGGTCCATCACGTACATTTAATATTATAAGCTATTAGGCGCCTTGCCAGCCCTTCATTACTGTGTCCATATCATAATACGGAATTGTCTGTTCAACGTTTAGATTTTGTACTTTTTACTTCCATTGAGTGTAAAACAAAAAGGCGGGACCGTCGGCGCCGGCCATTGTTCTCCACGGCCATTCGTCGCACTTCATGCTATTCACATTCAAATTAAATGCCTTGTGTACAAAATTAATTTGTCTTTTGTCTTAGCTGAAGGCTGGAAGAGCGCTGCTGACATGTCACTGCACGGCAGGGTGCTTCGAACATGCCACGAGTACTCTGCATGCGCGCCCGCATAGATTTAAACTTCATTTTATTATTTCATTTATATTGCCAACGAAAATTGTTCTCTATTCAAAATATTATGATCTTAAACTACACAATGTCGAGATTTAAGATATATTAATAGCTCATTATGAAGATACAGGTATAATGAATATTCTATAAGAATATAGGTACTTATTATATATTCAAAACGTGTGCTGGGACCATTTTATTGAAGAGATAAAGACATTTATTTTATTTATAATCAAGGCATTTAATCTTTTAAGAAGACACCCCACCCTACAACATTTTTACTGACATTATTAGAATAAATGTATCAGATGAAAACAGTTTAGCATTAGCCGATTTATCACATAGAGTATCATCCAAAATCACGATTGTGATAGGTATACGTATATTTTATCCTAATCTTGATTTTTTATTTATATACCTAATGTATTCGTAATATTACGATATCGGGCACCCCACCTTTCGAATGCTGATTATTGAAGTAAACAGAATTCACTTTTAGAATTAAACGATCCAGATACCTCCCGTTTGCCGCACCGTAAAGTTTTGGAACTGTTTTCCAGCACATGTGTTTTCTTCTTCCAACAGTCCCGGATCCTTTAGGCGCGGCTTGAAAAAGCTTCTGATGAGGTCGTCAAGCCACCATTGTAACATGGTGCCTGTAATGGAGACATGGTGACCCTCTTTGCTGAGACTTTGCCTTCAGCTTACCATAGTGTGACTCTGGTGCAGGCTTGCCTTTCTTGTGCAGGGATTGGGAGATCAAACGGCAGTCGCCCTATAAAAACAATTTATACTAAATCAAAATGAAGAGTAGACGTAACCAGATCTCGGGCTCCGTGGTGAAAACATCACGACCCAGACCAAAATTAAGATAATAGGGCAAAGATTGATAAAGCCTTCGTGATGACAGTTATTTATTTAATGGTATGTCAAGATGTTTCATTGAATTTCATTGTTTTGTTATTACGTCAATTTACAGGAATGAATACATAAATAGTAATTCTTTTAAATTGTAATACAATGTCTATAAAAAAAACCTCAGGTTCCGTACAAAACTGACTTATGTTATACATATATAAACGGCAATATATTTTCATTGCGTTGACCAAGAAGCTTGATTTTTCGTAGCTATAAGGGGTTGCGGTTTTGAGTATTCGGTATAAATTTCAAGTAAACCCGTCCACACATTTCCGAGAAAAAGGTCTTGACAGACAGACGGACGACAAAATGATCCTTAGGTTATGAGATAAGGGTTTCATTTTTTTCGTGAGGTACGGAACCCTAAAAACGAATGTATTACAATTATTTTGTACCATCGTGCTCTTACTATACACAATGCTTCATGTTCTGAGATCATTTCAACAACAAACACGCCTGTCCAAAAAGAACAACAAGACCACACGCTTCATCGTTGAGAGATAACCGTGACGAAAACATTGCACCCCGCCTCTCTAATAGCAGATCTTTAGTTACGTATAATTAAAAACTCAAACATCGACAACTAACAAATTATGGACTTCACCGTCAAAATGAATCATTGACCGCCAATTAAGCTGTTATTAAAGAATAGATAGAATATAAAAAATCACAATACTATGTTCTACGAAATAAGATCCAGTGAATCACGGCCACACCCTTGACGACTTACTTCCTAAATCTTGATGAATGTTGCGTCCTTGGTGGTATTTTACTGTCTCTACCATGGTGTATGTTCTGATGAGCTCTTCCAATTAGTGCTACCCTCTCCTTTCCTATATAGGACAACACGTGCAGGACGTAGATATCACCCGCATAGGGTGCAGAATATTCCATCAAGAACCAAGCGGTTCGGCGACTCCTTCTGCCGCACAAATTCCTTACCAGCATGTGTTTCCCTCTTCCTGACAGTCCCGGGTCCTTTATGCGGGGCGTGAAAAAGCATCTGATGAGGCCGTCAAGCTGAATGCCACCATTGTAACATGGTACGTGTCTATAATAGTGACCCTCTTTTTCCGAAACTTAGCTTTTAGCTTACCATCAGGCTTGGTGAAATCAAATTGGCGTGTCCTATACCTATATATAAAAAAGAAGGTGGTATTAACGCTTATAAATTACATACTACAAGTGTATTCAGTAATATTGTTGATAAACACATACAGCGTTGAGATTAAGATGCTATTATAAGTGTTCACAGTTCTTAATCGATATTCAGTGACTCGACATTATCTAAGAATGATTTGTAAAAAAACTGTAATATTATGTTCGAGCAGAGATTAAATAATTCGTGATGATTATTTGTTCATTAATGAATCATATTTTAGCAGTATTTTTACTTGTACGCTATTACGCTTACATTATTATCACATATAACTTAATTATTGTAGTTTTATTCGCTTGTTACAATATATTTAACATACTATGAAAATGTAGAGAATGGTTAATTAATGTGCTTCCATCTACTCCTTCTTCCTTTAAGAATGTCAATGTAACGTACAGTGGGTATACATATATATAAAAGTACAATTATACTTATACACTTATGTATACTGTACATTAATTAATTACAAATTATTACAAATCGAAGTAATGATGTTGTTAGAAAATATAAACTCTAAATAATGATTATGAATTGTCAGATGATCCGTCAACGCTGTAGTAACATGAGAGTGTGAAGCTGGGCCGAAGATAAGTACGATGATATGTCTCAAGTAAGTGGTAAATTCGCGGGTAATTAAATTTTGACGCATGCCTGCTGCCGCTGGCACGAGCGCATCTGATACTACGATATCATGTTTTGTAAACCTGAGATTACTGATTAATTGATATTCTGAACACTAGGTACACCATTTTGGTCAGAGAAATTTAGATAAGTACTTGAACTAATCTAGAATTTCTATTGTAGGTATCTATACTATTATATAATTGTAAAGTGGTCGTGTCTGTACATTGGAGATATTTAAAAAAAAATACTTGGGTTATGTTAACGATACTCAACACGAAAATATTTTTTTTGAATTTCCTGTCTGTTTGTCTGTTTGTCTGTTTGTCCGCGATGGACGCAAAAACTACTGGACGGATTTTGATGCGGTTTTTTTTGTTAGAAAGGGCTTACTCAGACTTAATCTTACCTTTGTTTGATCGCAATCGGTTGAGTAGAACCGAAGTTATGAGCAAAGGTCGCGTTAACCGAGATGCACGCGGGCGGAGCCGCGGGCGGAAGGCTAGTGTATAATAATTGTCGTCGGTATTATCTTAACACTTCAGAAGTTGAAGTTTGAAGAAGAAACAACCTACTATAAATAAATTAAAGAATTATTTACAAAAAAATATAATAAATATAATAATAATATAATATAATAAATCTTTATTGTTCAGAAAATGTTTAATTTATATTGCTGAGCATTAACAAATTTTCTCTGAACGATAACTTTGAAAGGGACTGTCATCCTACATAAAATAAAAATATATATTTCTAAATATGATTTCAAAGCGGATAATACGAGTAAGTTTTAAGAAATATTCTTTTGTTTGATATCAATTGAGTTGATTGGAAAAGTTCCACACATAACTTGCTAACATATTTGTTTCAATGCTGTAAGCCAAATGAAAGACAACAATAACAAACGTTGGAATGAGAAACAACAAGATTATTATTGGTAAAGTCTGAAGAGTTAGGTAAGGACATTTCTCAGAACATTGAACGAGACACTAAAGGACTCGCGTCGGGGCGCGCTACGTTACCTGGCCATCGAACGGCACTTGAAACCTGTCTCGATCAATCCACCTCTTGTTGCTCGTGTTAAATAAAAACCTCTCTTAAAATACCAACCGAATGAACCCGGTGACACTTGTCATTCCGGTCCTCAATCCTTTATATTTGTCTTTGAAATGTGATGACAGTGGTACAAATTACGAATACAAATCTGTGCGTCGTTCGTAACGCGCTATCTGACGCGTGTGATGGATGCGCGCGCGACGGTCGCTTCGTTTAGATCATTACGTTGTAATTAATACGAGCGGACTAGGCCTATGGGAATTGCTGTCGCTTCAAGTTGGTTTCCACTTCGTATGGTAACTCTTTGGAAGAGTTGTACGGTTCTGATAATATGATCGATAAGTGAGGGATTCATTGTTAGTTTTTGTGAAGATTTCGAAATGTGTTTGTTTGCTTTCTTTAAAAGTGATACAATACAGTATTATAAACATTAAATATGATTCTTATAGTTTACTAACATGTCTTCTTCTTCACATGAAGGTCAATCCCGGTTGCATCCCAAGCTTCCATATGGAGCTCGAGGACTCCAGTGAAATGAATCTCCTCATAATGCTTACCGGGTTTATCTTCTATATCTTTATGCAATAAATAATGGGAATTATTTTATTTACGTGCTATGTACTCTATAATAGAATACACATATTTGAAATATATCTAGAATCATTAGTGTCATAATAAGCATTGCAAATCCTATCACATGCGTACTGAACCAGCAAACATAATTTAAAAATAACTAGTGAATCGTAAAATTCATGTAGTAATAGGGTCTCGTTTCGATGCAGGCTCAAGCCGCGGACGCATGCTATTGTTGAGCGCAATTTACCGCCACTTCAATCGCTGAAATATTTCGTGCAACAGGCATATCCAATTGCTAACGAGCCGACTGCGACGCATAAATGAATAAGCACCTCATACATAGACCAAGTGATTGTGCCTGAACGTTACCGGCCACTTCGAAAGATTTACGGTAAAACAACTGTCCTGAGCGGGAAAATTGAATAAAGTTGTATATAAAGATTAGTTAGTAATGATTTATATAATATTTTCTGGCAGATAAATACTTAAATAGACATTAAATTATGATACATTTTATCTATTTAATTAAAAAGAATGATTTTCATGCCAACATCCTTTGAAGCCTTTATTTATTTATCATGTTGTAAAATGTAAGTTATCTTCTTCTTCTCTGTCCTTCTGTTAACTCTGCACCTATTTTTGTCCCCTAATTGAACTATATTTCATATTGTATGATTTATTTTTGATAGAAAATGTAACATTCATAAGTTTATGCCTATTTGTACCCCTCGTATCTTTATTCTAATGCGTTTGCGCACTATCAAGAGTGGGAATTAGCCGCACTTATCCCGTCTAATGGATGGCTGCACGTGTGCTGGCCATTGTGTTGGCCGTATCAACTGAGACGTGAGGGCTGGCTCTTAGATACTTGTGTTTATTTTTAGGATAACTCAAGAAAGAGATTTCAGTTATATCTCTCCATAAAGCTATGATTATAAAATTTTTGGAAAAAAGAAATACGTCTTCGTGAATATATTATTTGAACATACATTAGTATATTTTTTTCATTTTACCTGCCCTTATGGTAAAAATATAAAAAAATAGGTTTTAAAGGTTTAAAATTAGTAATACCTTATAATAAACTTTTTTATTATTATTCAAAATTGACGTGTTATTAAATAATAAAATTTACGTATTTATAACCCCTTAAATTGATTTTATACGTGATTATTTATTTTTTACAATAAACTATTTTCTAAAATAGTTGAATCTAATAACAATTCAAACTATTATTCTTTGATACTGTTTTTATTAATGAATTGGACCCACAAAGCTCCCCATAACCCTGCTGATTGTATACATGTCAGGTTGTTCGAAAACAAACATTCATAGAGTCAACAATAAGAAATAGCACTTTAAAAACAGGTAAATTTTCGAATAAACTTTAAGTAATATGATTTTATAAAAACAGCAGTGCAAGCCATATTATAAGCATTTAAAGCGCATGTCCGAGGATTTCCCATACGAGTTCTATTCCACGTAGCCCGAAGGCTCGAGCACGCCCGTCATTCATTCACCATACGCACTTTGTTTAGCCAACATTAACTCAAGACAATTATCTTCACCGGCAATCTACGTTTGTGAACTTTCACAAAGTCTATGATTCTAATTTACTAGATATGAGTCGACCTTTGCTTTTTTATAATAAAAAAGGAACTTTTTAATATAAAACTCGCTTATGTGTTATTCCAGACTATAACCTATCTGTTCGGTAGTTTTACGTGAAAGAGTAACAAAGTTCCATACATTCATCCAGTCATCCAAACAAACTTTCACATTTATAATAATAGTAGGAAATTAGTAAAAATTAAAAATCTATCGGCTAAAAATCGGTTAAAAAATCTAGACCGCAATAGGCTCGCCTCCAATTACGTAGGACCGAATTTTTTTCGTTAACTATGGCGTAATGTGAGTGTTAGTACACTTGTGCCTACCCCTTCGGAGATTCTCAGGCGTGAGTATATGTACTTATGTATGTGAAATCATGCATGGATTTTACACACATAAGTATATGTTTCAAGTGCCAAGTTTGTTTAGCTAGGAAGTGTAATTTGATTTACGAAACGACTGAACAAAATTTGTTTTTAGTTGTCATACTTACCCATAATAATATGCCATCACCATTATTTGTTTTCAAAAACACTACTACTTTACTATAAAATCCCTCTATCACACAGACCTCACAAACATACAAGTAAAATATACAATTTACAACGAAATTGGAATTATTATCTATAGGCTTCACAAAATAATAAAGTTGGAAAAGCTCCAAATTTAAAATCCAACTTTAAATGACTACATCGCAAAAACAAAAGAATATAAACGACAGCTAAACCAGAAACCTCTTTCCATTGAGAGGTTCTTACGTTTGCACTGACGGTCTTAAATACTAAACATAGACAGGCGTTTTCACTTCCTTATGTGCATACTATTCTTTACAGGCGGCGGGATCTTTCCTCCAGCGTCCGTTTCACAATGAGTCCTAACGGATTGGCCTCCGACCCGTCTTACAGGCCCGCTCGCCCGTCAGATTCCATTACACTTGTCTGCTTTATCGTCTATAAAGCCTTAAGTGTCGATGATCTCTCGGTGACACAAAACCGATTTTTATTTCATCATACCTCAGTATACAAAGAAATTACACAATTTTAACACCGATTCTATCTTAAATGACTATTTCAAATGTAACGCTACAATAAATTTGAACCCGAAACTTACCACAAAAGAAGAATAAGTCGTTTACAACATCGTGCCCCATTCACGAGCTAATAGTAAAATAATATAGCTAGCCGCCGACAAACATATATTTGTAACAAAGACGTGTAAAATTTCTCAAACGTCAGATTTATAAGGCAATCTCTGTCCGTATTTCAGTCACTGCGACTATTAGACAAGCTGAGAACACGTGTGTGTAACCGAATCGCTAACAAAAGATTAAAAGGTGGTAATTTGACGTTGATTTAGGAAGAGCAAGCCTGCTTTCATCGCACGGATTGTCTTACCCCAGATCGAGAGAGCCGTTTTGTCTATGGAAGACGCGCTGTACCTTTATTATGCTTAAATTTATTATTTGAGACATTAATAAATTTAAAGGAAGTAACTGATTAGTTTTCATTTACTGTGAACATTGTCTGTGACAGTGATCCCAGCAGTTACAGGACAAGGTTTCGTTTACACGTTAATTTTAATTGTAGGGTAATATATTAATATGAGTTAATGCTGGGAAGGCTGTGCTTCGTCTTATAGTTTTAACACTTATACAACAAATATACCATTGTCAGAACCTAGGATTCGATAGTATCCGAAGCTTGACTATTATCTTTAAGTTAATTAAGCTCATATTTTGATAAACCGGTGGTCGCGTGCGCGTGCGGCGAGTAGGTGAAGTGCAGCTGCGCTCGCGCCGCTCCACACCGCCGCCGTCGTCGGTGCGCGGCGTTAGCGGGAGCGGCGCGAAGCATGATGTCATCGGCTCAACTTAAATGTTGTTTTCCATCGTTCGCTGTCGCGTGGGTGCGGCAAGCACTATCGGCTGTGGTCATACCAAAGCCACAAAATCTTATATTTTTGAAATTACAAGTAACTTTTATTAAATTTATTATTAAGTAGTTCCTACCTAGTTCAATTCACCTAGCACAATTTGGATGATGATCTGAACAATAATACCTGCCTATACTACAAAAATGTCTTATATAAATTAGCAGCAGATTTTTTTCATACGGACAGTATTTTCTTCTGGTACATACTTATCAAATTTTGATTGTAATAATCTTTTACAGTATGATTGACATTCGCCAATCCTCTTTTGACAGTCATCTTTATAAGTTTCATATACATATATAAAAAGTCAAAATCATAATAAGTTATAATATGAAACAAAAGAAGACTATATCTTTCAAACATTATTCATTACACCATCATTATATTAATAGTACACAGTTTTTATTCCATCCATTCCTGTTTATACCACACACGTAATTAATTGGCCATATTGTTTTGAGCTTAGTGTGGGCACGGCACGCGCTAAAGTTATGAATGAAATAACGTTTTGCAAGAGCGGATGTTGCGAGGTTGCTTGTCGAATTAGGTTTAGAGCCTTATGAAGGCTTGATGAATGAACCGCCGCTCCCCCGCGCATGCCGCTCGCCCGCAACTGTACTGTACTTTATTGTGTGAGTTTGTGAGATTGAATGATAATGGTACTACATTTTGGTTTCTGATTGCAAATGAGATGGAAGATCTTATTTTGAATGAATGTTTTTCTACAAATGTCTGAATCTAATATAATAGACACTTAGTCGTAAATGTGGATTTATCAGAGGACAGATTGTATAGACAATCAGTCAAATCTGTCAATCAGTCTATAGAATTTCAGCCTTAGCATGGCGGCGTAGACATATACTTATATATATCTCTGCGCTTTTCTGTCTTTGCGCAATGAAGTTGATAAGATATGTGTACATCATGACATTTCTTTTCAGTCTTCTTTCTTTCCTTTCTTTGCTATATCCTTTTTCTCACACTTCATTATATTTTCTTTACTTCTGGGTAGAAGGTATTAGAATTTTTTTTAATGTGCCTCTACGGTATCAAGGAATTTCCACATGTAAAAGGAATATTTTTTTTGACCGTGCTATTGTAAAAACAGTGGTTGCTTCATTTTCAAAAGATTTACTAGTCTGTATGAAAAAGGTTTAGTTCTTAGGAAAGTTACCTACATAATATTTCTTCAGAATTATGTGTAACAAACGTTGTATTTCCTATATGCCCCAAGGTGATTTGATATTACTTATCAGCAAATAATGAAGAACAGTTATTTTTGAGGTTGACAGCCTCCGTGGCGTAGCGGTAGTGAACGCGGCCGCTACGCAGGAGGCGCGGGTTCGATCCCCGCTCGGTGCAAATAGTTAGAGCACGTTAAGCGGTCAGTCCCGGTTGCCATAACAACATCTATGGCAGTCGTTACGGGTAATTGGAGCCCTAAAAAGTCCAAAAACAACGGTCTAGCTACAATGCTTCGATATCGCCTAATGTTAACATTGGGTTGTGGAGGTCAGATAGCAATCGCTTCACGGTAAATATCGAGGTCTAGCCAAATCTGTAGTTAAGACTGGTAAAGCGGGCCCCAGACTCCGAGCTGAAAGCTTCGGATGCGACTGGGAATTAACGCTAGGAGAAACAAGTCATTTTTGAGGTCGATGTCTTTACTACTCTAGGCTGCCCAATTATGAAAATACCTCAAAAAATCTTGACGACCCATTCAAGCCAAATTCCATAATCTTACACTAAACTCAATAAAATGTATGAATGAAATACAGCTTTGATTCATAGAAGTATTAATTCAGATTGAAATATCGCTTGCATAACATCATTCAAATTATGTTTCCAATGCAAAGTTGCAGTCGACAGTCGATTATAAATAAATTAAAACCGTTGAATTATAAAAGTTTATGACTTGAATCTTAAATGAACGTGTCCATAGCAATAAATACTGAGGTAATTACACATCAGGTTTAATTACACACCATTTATATCGATTACCTTGTTTAATTTGTTTAATTCACTCAATAATATCAATTACAGAGTTTATTTCGTCATCTGTGTAATCATTTTGTGTGGTGAATTTATTTATGGTATATTGGTGTAGCGGTTAAAATATCGCACTTGCTATAATGAGGTTACAGGATCTTAATTACAATCTAGAAAAAAATTTAAACAAGGAGAAAAGCTGATTTAAAATTAAATTAAAATCATAATGGTTGAATGAACGTGGATCAAAGATGTATCACTGTTGTGTGGGGTTTTTCCCCACTGCACTGAGCGAAAGTCGTGAATTGTACAGAAAAGGAAAGAGGCCAAGTCGTAGCTTTTAAACGCTTCAAAACCGTTTTCATACAAAATGTGCGAAAGCAACGCAACGCACTCGTAAATTACATAGAAAAGGTGTGGTGTCGGCACATCGCTAACAGATGAGGCTCAATCAGGAGGTGTCCTGTAGGTTTATTGGAATCGTATTAGGAAAATATTATGTCATGCGGCGTTATTTATATATGAAATTAAAATCTGATTAGTAAATGAATTGTTATGATTCTGCTCATATGAGGGACCATTTTAAAAATTCTATAGGAATTATTGACATCTACTGGAAATTCATAAAGTTAATCATTATAAGCGAAATCGCTCAATGTGAATGATAAATTCGACTTGGCTCCAATTATCTTGGTGAGTCCCAATTTTGTAGAGATAATGCTGTACAAACCGAAGCAGATAATTTTTCACTTTTCCTTGACGTGACAAAGACTGTAAACTGTAATCTAGCTAAAACGAGACAGAGCATTAAATCGAACTTCCAAAACATTAATTAATGAACCTATAGATAGGTAGAACATTTATCAAGCACAAGCAAAATAGCCACACGTAACCTTTTGCGACGTTAATATTGCAAGAACTACTGAATGCATTGCATGCGTCCTTGTTCATTAGTTGCAGGCTATCAAAACGTGTCGTACGCTTGCCGCTGCCAGTGTCAAAGTCAAGAGATTGACGCGTGTCAGTGGCCGAGTGAAATGTCGCAAACGCATGCACTGCCGCCCCTCCCCTCTTAAGCTTAACATAAAACTTCGATTTGCATAATGCATACAGAATATGTAAACTTATCTCCGACACGCCCTTACAAGTGACACGGCCTGAGGTGTGCCTGGATAACATTATTCTCGCTGCGACGATATCCAAGTCTAAATAGATCGCATTTGCAAAGCCACATGTTGTGCGGATTTTATTAGCTCCGCAGATGCGACAGTCAGATATTACTTTTATTATACGAACAATTTGAACAGTCGTTTCACTATTTATAGCCCTATTTTCGCATCGGAAAAATATCGTTATGTTCTATTTATAACAATTTCATTGAAGTGAAATCACGATTTGATTTTATGTTTTGAGGTAGAGAATACCTGATCTTTATAGTCTGGAATTCATTTAAGATCACACCCGGTAGGTACATGACCACACTTGTACCGAATCGTTTTTGGTAAGAACATAATGACGCTCATGGCAATAAAGTATGGTTTCATTTGCCACACGACGTTGAATATTATCGTCGTAAGGGATCGTTAAAGAGCGACCATCCGTTCCTTATTAGCCTAACACGCGCCGCGAGCCCTATTTCGAATGCAAATAAAATTACAAGGCTACCATAAAAAGTATTTATTAAGACTTTATTCACGTTTAAAAATTCGTAAAGTCTTATTCAGTCCCACTCGGTTGAGTCTCAAAGTTTTAAAATTATAAACTTACTGTCGTCTTGGACTCAGAATGAGACGTAAATGGAAATGTGCGCAATTGAGGATACGAGGCGACATATCTTTTTTCACGACAGAATCCGATCATTGTTGCATAAAATGTGAGATTAAGGGGTGCATACCCTAGAAGGTGTGGCGAGGGCACCCACCGCGCACTCGCGCCTCTGCGGCCGCGGCGTGCTCGCGTATCACCTGGTAATCGATTCATCTTTTATTGCCATTTGATGGCGGCAATATATCGCATATTGGTCTCTTCGGTGTGCATCCGGCCGCACCGAACGACACGTATCCTATCCACGTTCCGTCACAACAGCTAACACTTTTGAAATAGCTTTAACTGTTCTCCACTTGTATTTGAAAATAAAATAGTCGTAACATTTTACGTTTACGTTATAGTTACGTTTTTCCCATGAATACATATAGCTATTTTATTACAGAATATACCTAAGTCTTTTTTTTAATCTGATTATATTTTTAGGTACATATTATAATCGATTGAATAGTCATTTCTAGGGTAAGTTATTACTTTTTCAAGTGATCTTTTAAAAAATACTTCTTTGATTGGAATATATACTTTATACAAAAATGTTTTCAACTGTACGAGTAACATGTACAAATATTAATAATGAAATATTCAACAAAATATATAGAAAAACACAAGATTGAACTTAAAACTTTTAAATAGAGAATCGACATGGAACTCGATAGCTTCAACATAATATCATCAATTCAAAGTATTTACCTTGTAAGCAATCGTGAGACAAAGTAATACAAAATTTACATACGCTGATATCAATTACAAGACTTTAAATTACTTCCCCATGTAAAGCAAGATATAAACAACATTAGTTTATTTGACTTTTTTATATTACAGATAAAATCATGTAATAGCCATCATCGAGTATAATTTGTGGAGAGTCAATTGAAAGGTCAGGCTTGACTAATACACATATTCATATCTGTTATCGGAGCGTCCTCTCCGAGACTTTCCAATTAAGCAATTTAGATACGAGGTCCGGTTGTGACACGACGTTACACGAATTTAAAACAAGGGCTATCGGAATGATAATTCAGTGATGTAAATAACAATAAAGTTATCAGGGAAGGTAACTTCGGCCATGGGTTTTGACAATAAAAAGCGTCGTGGAGTGCCGAGAGCGAGCGCGACCTGCCGCGCGCCGGTATTAGGACGAATTTATGGGCGCCCTCTGCATTGTCTCTGGCGCGGCCATTGCATCACGCGCTCGCATCACTGATATCGCGGCCGAGTGCCTGAGGTATGCGCTTTTCACTTCACGTTCACTCCTTATCACTTGTTATTTTTTATTGCTATACCTGGTAACTTTATTTTTTTAATACCTAAAACGTATTTTAAGTTGAAAGTTGAAATTAATCTATAAATTAATATGTATAATTATTAAAACTAATTAGGTGTAATGCTCTTTCACCTTCATCTTCATGGCAATATCTGAAGTTAAAATTTTGGAGCCCGAGATCCGCTTAATTTAATAATTATTGTAGATTGGTACATCGGAATGATTTCGGGAAGGCACCAATCTTTTCAATCAGTTCTGTATGCCCTATGTGATTTTAAATAATGTACTTTCAACTAGTAGCTTTTCACTGGCTGGAAGTTGTGACCAAATAATTTGAGAGGTATAGTACGCGGCATATATGGCCCCAAAGTCGTTTTCATATGATCAATGATTGGTGTATTTAAGTTCCTCCACTGCCGTAGCACCCTGTGTTATTCTCAAAAGACACCAATATAGAGCACATATTGGGGTCAAAACACCGGTAAAGGTTGTACACCTGGTGTCAGGTAACCAAAAAAAAAACAATTTTCACTACTTGGAACAGAAGGAAATCATTGATAGTAATGAACCTTTTTGTCACTCGTCAGCAAATAATATCTACGGGACAAACATAATCTCCACATTTAAGTCAGTTTCGTTACCTTTGAAAATAAATGCCTACATTGTTAAAAATCAACAAAAGATTGATTTACAATCGAATACATTTAAATAAATCTCAATTTTATCCTTCAACATTGTTTATCATTGATCGCAATCGCAACACATTGAAAACAGTTACTCATAAATAAACACACACATGCGTTATGCGCGTTGATGTCTTTTGTTCGACAGATCGAAGTGCGATACAAAAAATTAGGTACCTAAACTAAGACTCATCATCATCATTTTAACTTTGTTCTCCAGTTACGTTTGAGGTTTTTCTTCTGAACCTGGGGTCTCTTTACACCTTCTCCTCCTTTTGTTTGGGCTTATACCCCAAGAGGAGAGCCTGCGTCCAGAGTCCATTAATTAATAAGTAGTTATACCAGCTTGCCAGTAAGATTAGCTTGAATATTATACTCTACCAGTGGCAAGGGGTCCTAATAACCCAATTCTTGCCAGTTTCCCAATCACATGGTGGATAAGCAGAAGCACACGGCCCACCTGATGGAAAGTGGTTACAGTTGCCCTTTGGATGGGATAGGGCTGTTCTCCATCCGACAGTAAACATACAGCCCATGACTAAGTGCCCGCTTGACGGCAATAGGCTCGACCCCTATTTTGTGGGACCGAAAATCATTGTTGGCGAAATGTGGGTATAAATACACCTCTGCCTACCCCTTCAGGGATTTACAGACGTGAGTATATGTATGTTAATTATGTTCAATTGTTTATTAACGTTCGAATTGCGTCGTATAATCAATCGCCATTTAAATAACAGATGAACAGTAATAGTGCAACAAGAGAGCATAGTGGACCGGTTCGGAGGCTGCATTATTCGGAACCTGTTTGTGTTGCTCTAATTAACAATACACAAATCGTAGCTTGTATGCAAATGAGGCGGGAGTGAGGCGAGAGCGCGCCTGCGCCCGCGCCGGCTACACGACACACTTGAATATCATCGACGGTAACAAAAAAATGCAGATTTTTATTGAGGGAGATCAATTTCATATGTATTGTGTTTTATTTTTACTGTACGTGGTCTTTGGGTTTAAGATTTTGGTAGGATTTTTTTAATCGTTACTCTTAACTTTTATGTCATCATCATCGTCATATTACTGTTTTAGTTGCAAATACATCCGAGGCCTATTCGGGGTTCGGAGGAATGGCAATTTGTTTACTGGGTTGACAACCCAATAAACATTAAATAAATTCAAGTAAGGCCACAATAGTTATGACTTACTTAACTTACTTACTCTGTGTAATCTGTGTAACCTCCACGATATGGACAGTCGCATTTTAGGATGCTGTGCCACCTGAGCTATCTGAGACCCATCCTGCCCCCTAAACAAGTGGCTATTCGTCAGTGTAATAAAATAAAATTGACTAGTTAATCTATATAATTGACATGTGTCAACGACTGTCACAAACGTCAAAATATACGTCACTCCCGATCCCGAACATTTATTAGTCTATTCTGCCCCCCTAGACAAATGGCAATTGACAATCGTTGACGCCCGTCATATACGTCAAATCCCATACATTTGGCATTCTATTCCATCATACGCCGAGCAACGAATTGCCACTTGTCTAGAGGGGTTCTACTAACGATTGTGCCATTTGTCTCGGGGGGCTGGTTTGTTGAAATATTCATACATAATATATTTTAGGGCGACGTAAATCAGTTGTCGACCCGACGATATTGCGTCTGTCGCCTTTCTAAGTGATGGGGTTTTCTAATTTAAATTTACAAGATATAGTTACCATAGTAAATGCTGACTAATTCATTTCAGATTAAAACCATTAATCTTTTGTTTATGTACTATTTCACATTAACATGTAAATTTATTTCATGATGCAATAATCATTCTAACATTTAAAGTAACCTGTATTATTGATTTATCTGTTTTCAAATATAAATATATTCTATACTAAAAAAACTTTATACCAACATGAAAACTACCACATCGATTTTTACTGGTTTTATTTAGAGAGTAGACTAGTTCGCAACATTGTCCTATGTTCTAAATCAGTACAAAAGGACATATTAATCAGTGCATTTACTTCTTTTATCGTCACATAAAGCTAGTGACATTATCCTGAGAGGAGACCAAGTGACCAAGACATACTCGTCGACGTGTACGCGACCTTATCGTAAAATTGAATTAAAAAAGAGAGATAATAAAAAGGGATCGCGTCGTAATTCTGGCGCGCGACAACGCAGCACTTTTATTTGGAAGGCGCGCGTGTGGCGGGTGGGGTGCGCGGGGGGGACGCCTAATCGTGCGAGCTTTACTGTGCTCCGCTTAGAACCTTAGCATAATGCTCTTATACTATTTTGGTTTTAAAACTTCAGACTATACCATATTTTGGTTTTCTTTGAAATTAGTAACAGAAAGTGCTTCTATCAGCCAGATAGAACGGCGACCTGAAAAAGGATAAATTGGGTTGGCTTATGTCTAGTTGCGAACTGTAGGCCATTTGTTTATAAATCATTCATGTGATCTTCATGTGGATATTATTTTTTCAAAGGAACTAAATTATTGTAATTAAAATAATATGCATAGATACGATTTCCTTTTAGTCAGGGTACGTAGGATGTTCAAATCAATGCTGAATTTCAGTTATTTTATGTAATATGGTATTAACGTCCCTAGTAGATGATAGATAAACATGTCATCCTACTACATGGGAAATACCCATTTTTGAATACACACGCAACGGTAAAAAATATAAACCCGACTGCGGCTGAAAAGATCGAAATAAGTTTGATATCAGGAGCAGATGATAAACCCCTACTATTAAACTTATTTCGATCTTTTCAGCAGCAGTCGGTTTTTTACTTTTCATTTTTCTTCTCTGTATTTTTCAGTTACGAATCGATATTTTTTGGTTTTTTTTGACAACACCCATTTTAGCGCCAAAATTCCATCGTATAATTTTTGTTGACATTTACTCGGGAGATGAAATGTGTTCAACATTTCATTCATTCATTTGAGACCCCATTTATTGAAATCCGTCCAGTCATTAGGCTTTTAGAGAGAAACAAAGAAAACTACACCTACATTACGCACATAAAACATTACCCTCACTGGTGCAGTCGGGTAAAAAAATAAAAGCGTTGATTCTCCGGTCCAGTAAGGAACGCGCCGCACATTATGGACCGCGGTCCTCGGGGACAACCTTCTTTTATTTATATCCGCTGTGTAACATCTCGCACCTCTCGTCCGCTCAGCCACTCGAGACGCGAGCTCGCCGCTCCTTGCTCATAATACTCAGACAGGATTGCTTTACTCTTGTGAGAATTGTTCTATCATTTCTGAATTGAAGAATCAGTTATATTTACCAGTATGTAGCATTTATGCATCTATTGATCTATCTGGTGAATCGATATACTAGCGGTATAAAAAAGATAGATATTATATGTATTTGTTTTGGTAAGACGATCAAAAATTCTTACTTTTATATTTTATTTTAGGTTTAATCTACAATAAAGAAATAAAAATAAACACAACACATCCAATAACTTCTTGTAGAGCAATTACATTGTCTTGACTGTTAAATACCTACCGAGCGCGAAGTTTTTATGAATATTATTATGACATAAACGTAAACATAATCAGAACACAAAAGTCACAATATTTATTATCCCTTTCTTCGTTTTACGATCATTCGTAAAATATATAAACAACACTGCGACATTATGTCGCAAGTCCAGTCCTTGAATTATATTATTTAAATTATTAACTTTTATTTTGTTTGGGTTTTAATTTATGTCAACCAAAATTGTTAAGGTATTTTTTTTAATGTCCACAATGGTCATGATTTTGTAATACAGAATATATTTTCAAAATATATCATTTTTATTGACATTATTTTAGCGCCATCACTAAAAGTATAGCAAATATTTTGAAAATAACCTTGCAAACGTCACGATCTTGTATTTGTTAATCGTAACTCTATAGTTTTACACGTGTTAAGTAACTTCTATTGAAGCTATTCCCTATTCTTATCACGAGATATAAGTTTAGTATTTAGTTCCATGAATTTTTAGCAATATATTTTATTATCTAGTAGTAATCCTAAAAGTAGTGTCAATACCAACGATGACGAAGCTTTATATAGTGGACAACAATAAGAAGTTCGAAAACGGTCAACAGAAAAACGACTTCCGGTAAATATCAATATGAATAAATGTTCCTATTCATATTCATAATTCACTTTGATGGTATGAAACCTAATATTGCCCAAGCACCTTACATTCAGATCATAATACCAGTCGGTGTGCGTCCACCAGGTGCCACACATCGTGCAGACAATATTTTTATTTTCATCGAGCGTAACATTGGAAGCGCATTTTTCCGGGTACGACGCGACCGTCCAAGCTAACTTGTAATTTTAAGCGTTTACCCTGTGCGCACAGTAGGGTGTCTCACAACAATGCCCATATCCTTTTCACATAAAATATATGAAAAGTCCGGCTACCAGCGAGCCACGGATCGAGCGCCCGATACAGCCACTACATTATACTCGCTGGCTGCCTACCAAGACTTTTTATGAGGGATCAAATTGATTGGTTCAGTGATAATATCAGAGTTGCGCGTATTGTACCCGAGAGTGTAGCCGGCCCCTGAGCCTTTAACACGTCGGGCCATCGGCTACCGTTACCATTGATTACGTATGCAGCTACACTTCTCACACCTTTTAAGAGATGTAATTTAGAGATGCTGAGAGATTGTGGCTTGTAATAGATATGCACATTTTAATGCGGTGGTGAAAGGTTGTAAGCTCTCCAGATTTCAAACGGTCAATCACACTAGAGTATACCACTAACAGGTTAGGTACCCCCAAGAGCATTATGAAACTAAGTTATAAGTTGTGGTATGGATAATGTCTATTTTTGTGGTATCGACCGTTAGGTATCAGAATTGAATCAAGTTTAAGATAATGTTTAAATTTATTGAGCGCTCGCAACGAATCATCCGCAGGCAGGTCGAGGCAGGACGTGCCCCGTGAGCGAGAAACACAAAACCACAAAGATAAAAATATATTACAAAATGAGGCCCACTTTGTGTTTTGAAATTACAATCAAATAAATTACTTTTTATTGCTCAATCTTGTTGGGTTTTATTAAGGTATCGATGCTGAATGCGAGAGAATAAAACATGGCGGGTTTACGCGAGAGACACGATGTACCATGCGCCTTGTAGCCGACAGATAAACGAAGGTGCTTTACATGGTCCTCGAGTTTTTTGGAGATAAGCCATCACGACGTGTTCATGTCGACATGCGGACAATGAAATAACACACGGTCACTTTCTCTTGACACTCTATAGCTTGGAATATTGGTAACATTAAAAATCGGTCTAAATATATAAAATTCTCGTGTCACAGTGTTTATGACCAATCACCTCCAAAACGGGTGGACTGACCGTGGATATTATGATTTTTTTTATGTATATTTGGAAGGTCTGTAAATAAGTTGTAGACTATTTTTAAAGTAAATTTCACCGTTAATCTGCATGAGGTGATACCCACCGCCCTGGGGCATACTTAGCTGTAACTAAACCTACTATTTGTTTCCATCTTAAACCTGAAATATACGAGGGGTTATATAACTTTATAGGTAGAATTTTCTAAGATTTACAATTTCTGTAATTAATCTCTATAACTTCTCAGTAGGTCGCTACCATGTCTACGCAATGCATCACTCGTTTATTTATTTATTTATTTATTTATACTTTATTGTACACCATATAAAATACAAATTTAAAAATCATGACTAAGGAATCAGTACAAGGGCGGCCTTATCGCTATAAGCGATTTCTGCCAGGCAACCTTTGGATGGTCATGATGTTTGTAGGATTGAGTTGACTGCTGACTACAGGCAACACATTACTTACCAAATAAGAAGGTAAACTGTTATTGCAGTCTGAAAACATACAAATCAATACGGGGACTGCAGAGACAAGAGAGCATATCGTGTTGATTAATGCTGATTGCTAAAGTGAGACGACGGACGCATGTATAAGTAATGCAACAACCCACCGCGATGTTTCCGTCCCAACCGGTTATGAAACAATGTACCCAAATATTTAGTTAAACACAAATAAACAATTGGGATCGCCCCTATGACTTAGTCCACAATAACAACGTCCCTTGACTGAAGTAACTACAAGCAAATTATACCTACTTAATACAATTATGACTCATTCATCTTAGTATCGCTTTCAAAGATAATTGGCAAGATAAACTGCAAAATTGAGACAATGTTATACTGAAATATACCTTGACCATTAAAGAGGACCCTTGACGTTTAAACATAAGTTCTCACCGTTATTAGGCTTTTTAGTAAAGTATGTGCGAAGTGAGAAAGGTCTTGTTATGATGGAACTTTGAAAGTGTGGAAATCTTCGCGAGAACACAATGCACTGCGTGTGTCCCTGGACGAAGAAAACCCATTTATCATCGTCACCTAGAGACCATGGCTTATAATTGTATGCCATATTGTTAGCTGAGTTATGCGCTTTAAGGAGGGACATGGTCTCTTCCGCTTATTATGCATGCATAATTATATCAAGAAAGTATGTATAAACATTGCTTTGTTCAAAATAAAAGTCACCAGAACCAGCATAGAATTAATTAGTTAGAAATAAATACATTGGTACAGATACAAGCATCGGGCACCTCTACACAATGCACCCTGAGCAACTGGGACGACAGCGCCTCTGTCCCAAGGTGGGGGGACGCTAACACCTACGGTCCACTCCATCTAAGGCGAGAATGGCCCTGTTGAGGGTTGCCCAGTAAAGACCACAGCTCGCCATTTGCTTCTGTGATTCTGTCCTTACATGCTTCAAGAGTTGCCTATAAACTATGATTAAACCTTTCATCTGAAGAAGCGTCGGTAGCTTAGTGGTTAAGGTAAGGAATTGGCCTTACGATCGAGAGGTCCCGGGCTCGAATCCTGGCCATTGCACTACCGACGTGAACCCACTCCTAGCACAAGCATTTTAGCTTAGTTGGAGGGGTAAACGGGAATATTAGTAGCTTCGGTTGCTAATATTCTTTTTCAAAAAAAAAAAGCTAAGTTCGCCAGTCTCGAATGTTTTGGACCGTGTTCGTTAAATGAGAGATTCAAATAGACAAGTGTCTACAAAAGTTTTCGCGAAATTCATGTCATGATATCCCTGGTCAGTTAGTATCAATATCGATATTATTTTTGGAATCCAAAAAATTACCATCTTTGTCGTGGCATACCCACTAAACACTTTTATTTCAGGTCCTCGCAACAGAACAGCATAAACACTTGAAAGCGTACCCCACGCAGTGCCACTAGACAAAAATCGCATCGCCTTCCCATATATTTCTCCTGTCACTGTTCAAGGGACAATACGGTAAAGGATTGTAGAAAAGTGAGCATAAAACAGTGCGCACGCGAATCGCGTAGCGTCGATCGAGCGGAACATCAGCATTGTGACGGGAGTGTACGCGCAAGGAGGGGAAAGGAGGGATGTGCGGGTGCGCGATCGAGCTGCGATTTGTCGTTATTTGCGCACGCGGCTGCGACGCGCCACGGACGCGTCGACTTATGATGACTCTTATCCACCATCGCAAGAGCCACACCGCGCCTCTTGACATCCCTCTTCAGATTGTCGTCTACCAGTTAGTATTATTTCTCACAGGAACAATGAGCCCTAAGGTTTATCATGACAACAAAGCTACACAAAGTTTGCTAACGAGTTACTTTATTGAAACATGAATAAAATTGAATCTACCCATTGCTATTCTGCTTTGTTACCCTCGTGCCTAACGTACTTGAAGAAAAATATTAGGATGCTTATCAAAATAGAAAATTTCTAAGTATAATTTGTTTTGCGAGCCAACAATATTCTCAGAAGATAATAATTAGCATAAAAGCTATTATTCGCAAGTAAGTATTGTTAGATTTTACATGAAAAACTAACATAAGTAAGAAGAAAATAAGTTACTCGTAAGTTACAGTAGTTTTGGTACCGAAATGTTAATGTGAAATTACAATTTTCTTACATCTATTTTTTTTCTTATTCGCCATTAATGTACTAATGCGTACGTGCGTACATTAAAACATACTTAACTAATTATAATTTATATACAATAGCTTGTATATATGATCATCATCATGTTAGCTTTATCCCGGTTACATCCAAGGCTTGCACCTCAGAGTCCGGGGTCCGCTTTCCGTCTTTTAATTCTCCATTACGCACGCTTTTGGGTATGCATGGTAGTAAAGGAGGGTACACCTATCGTTAAATACCTATATAAAATCAGAACCTTCCTTTGACTTTGCCTTAGTGGAGTAAAAATTAACTCATATACCAGACACAGCGTAGGCCTCCCCTAATAACTTCTATTTTATTTTTTTTAATAAAATAGAAGTTATTAGGGGAGGCCTACGCTCTATATTTCTCTTTCCCTCTCTTGCCCTCCACAATCATGCAAGTATGTCCATCCCTTTTTAGGCCTCCCTGGTAACCATCTGTGAAACGATATCCTTCAGTGGCTTAAGAAAAATGGATGTTGCTAAGCGCTTAACTGGAGAACGGCTCAAGCGATTCAGCAATTTTTTTATCTGTACCCGTTCCTAAAAAAAGTTTTAACACGGACTTTCAGACTGACATCAAAGTACAAAGGAGTTTGTTTTCACAGTCAGGTGTGGAACTCCAAATGAAAAACTTGGTGTCAGAACACCGTGGACTGGCCACTAATAGGCGCTACAGTGTTCAACAGCCCGAGCCCGCCCCGAGCGGTCATTCCCCATAATAATGTAGTGCGACGACGCTATCGATGCCGATGATCACATCCGAAAACAATTTTAAACAAACTCTAGCCACCACCTACAATTATCATTGTACTGAACAATGCGTACCCACTAAATATCGCCCCAGTGTTAGAGGTCACTAAGATCCGTCGATAATGGACGGTTGTTTTTGGATCGCACGAGATACCATCGCGATGATTTGTTGATCCTACGCAAGCTTAAATATTGAAATTAACATTCATTTACGATTTTTATCTATCATACGAAGAATACCTATCTATTTATGATGAGAATGAGATATTATAAGACAAAGCGATATTTGTGTTTTATTTATTCAACACTTTTTTTTTCTTATTTCCTTTAGGTACTTTCTAGAATGTAACAATAGTACCTTCATGTATTTTTATTTATCAATAAGCTATAGTGTGTCAGTCATAACATGTGAACTTTTGAACCACTAGAAGTGCATGTTTGCATTGTTAGCTCTACAAAACTAAACTTGTGCCCTTTTCGTGCTCTTTTTAGGAAACGGCGTATAATTTATCGTTCACTCATCTATGGTTAATACCATCAGGAGATAGCTACAACAACAATATTTGGGACGAACCAAGATTTTTGAGGCCAACCTCACTTGCAAACCAGTACATCGCTGATGAACGTGCCTCTGAGTCAGGGTCCCTCTCGGGACAGATGGCAGTAATTACCGTAAAAACCAAGGTAAGTCAAATCAAATCAAGCCAATTCGAACTACAGGGTGAAAACACTCGAAAAACGCTAAGAAGATGATGATGGTGACTATCAATAGACAGCATGGCATTGATTTACCTCAGATGGTCTTAGGAATAGCAAAGACTCTGCAGGATGTCAACGTTTATGTCCCCATGGACATTCTACAAAGTAAGAGAGGGAGCTAATATCAAATTTTGAAAAAATACCTGAAAACTATTTATAAACTCCTTTAAAAATACCCGAAAACTATTTATAAAGTCCTTTAAAAATACCTGAAAACTATTTATAAAGTCCTTTAAAAATACCTGAAAACTATTTATAAAGTCCTTTAAAAATACCTGAAAACTATCTTAAAAGAAGATTTATAAGTAACTCGTAATTTCGAACTTTAGTGTATACATTCGACTCATGCTTGGTATTTGTATTTATATGACCTGCACGCTTGAAAACTGCATTGATGAAAAATACAAGTATTTACTTGAGGGTTTGAAAGCATTGCTAGTTCATTCAAGTACAGTTTCAAGTCATTGATAGATAAATAATATTTAGTTGGTTTATGTGTAGAGATTGGTCGCAGTACTCGCAGTGGATGGCGCGGTTGTGTGAGCTGGGTGGTCGCCGGCGCATGCACGCATTTACTATCAAACCAGCTTAGTTAACTAACTCTAAATGCAAATAGAAAAGGTCACACTCGTTGTTGAAGAAGAACTGTTAATTAAGAAACAGACTATAATTATACTATATGTAGCAATTTGAATTCCCCATTACTTTAAGTTCAAGAAATAATATTATACTGTCTACTTGTTGTGTTTTTTTCCGCTGGTACCTATAAATAGGAATCTTACTAATATTATAATGAATTATAATTGTAAAAGTCACAAAGCAAAATAATTGAAAGGGAATAACGAAACCAAATACATTTACATTACATTCTTAATTAACCAAGGGAGCGGTATTTGAGGGTTCACATTCAAGAAAAAATTGAAGCTTAGTTTTGAACCAATTACATTCAGAGTATTTTTTTATTTATTTATACTGTTGATCGATGGTAGGTACTTAGTGGTACCTGTTACACATATAAAATACGCACTTCTTGTACTTTTCAATATTGTGGAAATATTTAATATTGTGGAAAGGGTCAAGTGTGTAAAAATACTGTGAATGTATAATACATTCAGAGTATTTGTCTCTTATTTTACTCACTTTTATATTTAAGATTGATTGTCTCAGAAGTTAGAGTAGCGCTCCTGCTCTTAGTGATTTGTCTTATTTTGGGTTTTTGCGGCAGCGATTACCATTTACCCTTCCAACCCCGAGAGGATAGTCTGTACCTAGAGCCTCATCCATCAATCCGTAAGTGTACATTGCAAATGACAACCTCAGCTTTACCCCGAAAATCATGCACCCGAATTCATCAACACTAACCGAATAAATGCAAAAGAGCTCTAGGTATCTGTTTGTAACTTTTTCGAGAGTAAACCTCGACGTTGTTAACATAATTGCCTCCGCACGTGTTTCCATCTTAATTAAAGTTTATTTAAATTCTACGACGCATTGTGAAAACACTACGCAGTATAAAAAGCAAAGGTAATTGATATATCGGCGGGCGAACGCTCGGCAGCCGGGGGCCGTCCGCTATAGTAAAATTAAAATTGATGATCATGTAAACTTTATTAGTGGACGCATAAAAATGTTTGAGTAAATCAAAGAGTACGCTAGTATATTGCATGACACGGCGTGATCTAGTATCGGGACACCGTTAACACTTTATTGCCGTTCGTACTTCTTGCACCATTCCGAGAAAGTAAATTACTCGTGGCGATCGTAAAGTCAATGCCACATACGGTAATACAAGTACTTCGGCATGTCCCTGTCAATTTTTATGATGCACTCACTTGATATCGTGCGCTTTGCATAAAGTGGTGATATTTTTTTATTTCGGATTTATAACGGCTGCATACCCCATTGTTATATTAATAGCGCTGTTGCTAGTAGCTCCACGCGCGTGGTTGTCGGTCATCACGACCAAACATAGCCTATGTCCTTTCCCAAGGTCTAATCTATCTCTGTACCAACTTTCATCGAAATCCGTTTAATGGTTTAGACGTGAAAGTGTAACAGACAGACAGAGTTACTTTCGCATTTATAATATTAAGTGTGGGTTTTGATTTAGGTACCTCATCTCATTTTAATTGTGAGCTGTAAAGTGAGTAGCACTTCACAGATCACAATTCAATTCATCCTCATATTAGCGTTGTTCTGGTGGCATCCGAGGCTTTAAACGTGGGACCTGGGGTCGACTTCTCCTTCCTCCTTTTGATTGTTGTACCCTTTACAAAAAACTAGGTTTGGATATAAAATACTCATACGTTA
The DNA here is from genome assembly GCA_914767945.1 of Eilema depressum. Classification (NCBI taxonomy): domain Eukaryota; kingdom Metazoa; phylum Arthropoda; class Insecta; order Lepidoptera; family Erebidae; genus Eilema; species Eilema depressum. The sequence continues at coordinate 9,356,609 of OU612028.1, read as the reverse complement.
TAAATAGGTACTTAATAATAAATCTCAGCAAAAATCTTGTCTATAATATTGATTATTTTAAACATGATAGTTTTAATTGGATGGTGAATATTTTAAACAAAACCATAAAGAAGTGAGTCGTGAGTGAATTGTGAGTACTCGTTGGAAGAACGTATGTGTTATTAAATTAAATTGCATTTCAACAAAATATTTACGAGAGTAGTAATTTTTCATGGACAGGACAGGCCCCGAAGCAAGCGGCGAGACTAGTCGGGCGCGCCTCGTCGTGGACACAATCCACTAGCCACTTCATACACCGAGCACTACAACTAAAATAACTTACTTTAAATCTAACACATACAATAATATTAATGTTAAGTATATTATGCAACTGGGATGTCCCATTTTGATTTCTAATGATCTGTAAAAAATACTGTAAACTGGGTGACGTCTATGGTGTAGCTGGCAGTAAAGCAATCATTTGCAAAGTTAGAGATCACGGGCACGATTCCCGCTCAATGTAAATATTTGTATATATGAATATTGTATATTTGGTCTGTAATTCGGCCAATTTAAACATATGAGGGAACATAAATTCGCAATATTAATTTTAGCATACTAAAAGCCATCATTCACGTTTCATACAAAATGTGTGGTCTAAAATTGAAAATATCGGCTAAAGAAAAATAATACAATATTCTGTTAGAGCTTGTCTTCACTTGCATTTTTTATGCAGGCATCAAAGTTGAGGGACCACTACTCACGATTTTATTTGAGTTCAAAAATCTTGAAAAAATACATTTTTAAGGAACGAATTATTGAAAAAGAATGATAAATCTTGTAGGTACTATATTGAAGCAATAGTTGATAAAAGAAATAAATACACCCGAGATAGCTTATCGTTGTTTCATCCATTTATTTAGGTCCTAAATTAAAAATGCCAAAGATAAAAAATATAATTCAACACTACTTTGCCACTAAAGAAAATATCAACGAAATCTTAAAAACAGTCTACTTAATTGCAAAAATTAATTATGGAAATACCTAAATGTAAAGGCTAAATTCCCACACTCCAAAAAGCTTCTAGTAAGTAACCAGTTTCTAGTCACCAGGAACTTATAAACTATAACTTAGTGTGCATTGAGTTCATCTCGCAGCCGTCGTCGTGGAGATTACTTCATGAAAGCTTACGATCGAGGGTCGATCGTTACCGACTGAGCGTCGCAATCAATTCTCCGTGCATAATTAAGACACTCAAATACAAAATTTATTCCTTAGATAACCCTTCTCTTGATATAATGTATTTCATTGCACAGGATTCTTGCACTGTGTTAGGTAATACAGTGTCTCATAGTAAATAAGTTCATTCATAACCTTACACTGAGTTCAAGAAGGTATTTTATGTCAAATTGACTCAGTATTTATAACAATCTGCAAATAAATAAATTTAGTACTGCTCCATCCAACACTTTACACACAAAAAGTGGTTGTCTAAACGTTAAATTAAAGAAAAATATTAAAGTAAAAAAAAAGAAATGGCAATAATTGATAGAAATCTGCATATGCATAAGTACTTAAGGGCACTCGTAATCTAATTGAAATTACTACTATTACAAATGGATGCAAATAGTTTACTTGATTTATACGAACTGGTTGCAAGTAATATCAATTATCTATTTAAAAGTCATCATAATCATCATCCAGTCGATGTATCTATGAGGTAAATATGCAGAAACCACTCGTACTATTTGATAAATGTCTCCGAGAAAAGCGAACACAGTGCCCGAAGGCTCGTAGAAAATAATTAAAGCTACTTAAGATTCAAACAGAAAGTACCAGTAGCAAGTTTGCAGCTCATTTAGTAAGAGGAGGCCGGTCTCCTGGCAGTGACGACCATTACTCTCCCACCCGATTGATATATTCTTCATGGACATGCGATCGGCGACACGTCATTCCACTGTTCAATGCGCCTGCGCCGGCCCGCTACCGCTCGCTACTGCCTCTATATAAATAAATAAACCGTACAATGTAATAAATATCAACTGGCCTCTAACAACATATGTGCCTATAAATCGGACACTTCTTTTATTGCTGCACATCTAGACCAATTAAAATTAAATCGTAATTGTCGATAACCGTCACTAACATTACTTTGATGTCTGCCAATAAATGAATGTCAGTCCGACCAAACGAATTACATGCAATAATTACTTTCGGATTTTAATGAATATGCTATAAATCTATATTTATTATATTTTATAGCTATTACAAGTTGGGGCTGCTTAATTTTCAAGAGATGGCAATACAAATAATTGTGGATGTTGATGTGGATGCTGACTCCCGATGTCCAGGTTTGGTAAGCGATCGAACGCATAACTCGACGTCAGATTATACACAAATATTTACATAGGTACAAAAGCAGAGAAATAAAAGTTTACCTTTTACAAGCAATTTGAGGTTATTTATTATGTGGAGTGGCGCGACACTGGCGCACTCTGCCGGCTCCGTTTTGGTGCAGCTTCTTTATACAGAAGCCATTATAAGTATCAGTTTCAGATCATAGATCATAAACGCATTTATTATACGGTGGTCGGGATGCGGGGGGTCCTGTCGTGTGAGGCACTGCGCTCATTGTTGACTTTTTATTATGGTGCGTATGTCACAATTTCGGTGGACCTCACCAGAGATCGAAGTATTAATATCTATCACAAAAATGTTCAATTTCGTATCTTTAAGTATTTATGGGAAGTGCTGGAATGTACTTAAATCACCGACCCGTATTCCAACTAGTCTAATCTCCGTTTTATGAATATCGTAAATTACAATTTGATTTTAATAATTCATTTACTGTTTAAGTGTACTTGTACATGTTGCGTAGTTTAGAAAGAAATATTAACGATCCTATGGAACTATCGACATAAAGCTCTAATACTGTCTAGCAGATAGTAATCACTCAAACGAGTATAAAAATAACGTAACCTACGCAAAAGATTTTCTCTTAAGAAATTTTTAAATTAATTAAAAATTCAATAGACTCAAAGAATCTTATGAATTTTAAAAATAAATTTTCACCAGATACCTAATTATTATTATCTCTCAAGTTTATTTTCGATGTATTGAAATTTTTGATTTATGTTCGTACCACTCAAAGTAGGTAGGTAAAATTAAATTTCATTTGAAAATTTAATTGAATCAATATTTTGAACGAATGCTTTTAATAAACTGTATAATAAGCTGCTACAAGTATTTGAAATTAGCACAACAAATGATACCGTCAGCCAACGCATTGTTAACCAAACTAAACTTGTAGGTATGCAAAACATCAAAATCGCTTGAGGATATCTGCTTCAAAATCGAGTAACGAGATTTGACCCCAATTAACATAGTTACATAGGTACATACATTACAAGTTAAATATAAGCTTGTAAAAAGTAGCGAGTTCATTGGTTTTGAGTAAGCTACTCGCGATGTCCACCCGCCGGCCCCTTACGAACCGCATTGAATCGTGTAATAAAATGTTAATAAAGTGCGTAAATCAAGATAACGTCAATAGTTAACAGTTCGACATAACGAAATAGTCGCGCCGTCGCCGACACGCCATAAAGAAAGCACCTCATGTTCTTCAACACATAACTTTCTTGACTTTTCTGTACGTGCGACAATCTGTGACAGCTAATTTTTAATCTTAGTGACACAATCCTACTAGACATTTTCAAAAGTAAGACGAATATAGAAGTCATTTAATAGGTAACTACCTGATCTATGGTCAATCTCTGGCTCAAAGACGACAATGGAGACACATGAAATCGCACCATTGTATAGCAAGGATTATAAAATTGTAGAATACAGAAGACCGCAGTATATTTTATACCATAAGGGTGCTTTTCCACCAGAGATGTGCTATGCAGCTATGCTGCGAAGGTGTGAAATTTACGTTACGAAAATATGTGTGACCATTTCCACCAATTACTACGTTAGGTAGCTTTGCGAGGAAGATGCGCTACGAAGCTGCGCCGCCGCAAAGTACCTAGCTGTGTGAGAAAGATGCGCATCTCGAGCTATGCTATGTATCGATAATAGGGAGACGTCTGCAATCGTTCATAGCCATTCCTTCCATAGCACGCATCCACAGTACACATCCACAGCACACATCCACAGCACACATCCATAGCACGCATCCATAGCACGCATCTTTCTATATAAAAAAACTTAGCTTAGCTGAATCCGTTTCCACCAGTGCTATGCTATGTGACCAATGAATATGATTGGTGTATATCAAACGCATCTATAGCAACGTAGCATAGCGCATCTCTGGTGGAAAGGCAGCCTAAATCTTGAAAACAGGTGAAAAACGTTTTTACAGAATTACAAAAACTAGTAAAATCCTACGCAAACACGAAACTCAAGTCACTCAAAATCAGAACAAGATAGTACTTAAGTATTTTGTCTAATTCAAAACATCTTTTTGCCTCTGTGTACTCAGGACTGATCAAAAAACTGTGAAATACAATTACTCGGCTCCATATAAATTATAAAAACGGCTTAAATCTATACAATAATTACAACGCGTGTGATGACTTTTACATTCCAACAATCAACAATTAAACAAACACATCAATTCTGTGAATTATTTCATTATAATCATAGTTTTGTTAATTGCTCTAACTCTGAACAAATCGATAAACTTAAGAGACAAGCGGCACGTGCTTCGAACACACATTTTCATTAATATTAACGGTCGAGGAAATTAACTGTATCCTCTTTTGAAAATTACTTATACCTATTTTATTTCTTATAATTAGGTACAACATGAAACGTTTGCCGATATAAGGGCCCGATTTTACTGTGTGGAAATGCCTACAGATAACACCCCCGTAGGCCATCGGGGACGGTTATGTCGGATTCAGACCGATTTAAACTGCACGCCGCCGTCTTGAGTCTCAATTACCGGGGTGTAAGGTAAGGCGTAATTTCCCTCGCACTGCCATTTCCGTCCCGTCGCTGCACCTGTAATCCCCAAACTAGCCTCCACTGTACCCTCTGATAGTCAGGAATATGTATAATGCTTTCCCGTATTTAACGTAGGCTGTAGCGTCTTCCCTAGGCGGGAGAGAAGTTCTGCTGTCTTCGTTGCCTAGGGTACACCGCGTAGAGGTTCCGGTCCACGCACTCCGATATAAGGGCTCTCCAAGCTATACAGCAGCTGCATCTGTGTGATTCAGACCTCTTGCAGCCCAGGCAAAGTGCCACTGCCCCAGGCATAGCGTCATCGTCTCATAAGGTACCCATGTATGGTGACGGAATTGCATACAAACTATTCTCGTAATAAAAATTCAGTCTCGATCTAACCTCAAGCTCCCAAACGGACCTTGGATTGTTCCTATAACATGTCGTAGTACTTTACCAGTTAGGTGCCCCGACACAATAATGCTTGAATCCAAAATATCAGGTAACCAGCAATTTAATTTTTAATTTAATTTTAACTACTTAGACTAATTCCGTAAAAAATAAGTCTTTTCAATCCAATATTATGACATACCAGCGTACTAATAGATGATATAATCTCTATACTTTAATTACATATATACTCGTAGAAATTACGTTACAAAAGCATATTGTTCCATTATGCAAAATCAACTACCGCTCTACTGAAAGCACACAATAAAGATTTAACTACTAATAACATAAATAAAGATCATGAAGCGGTGTCGCTTTGTAACTTTCAGATTATCTAATAAATAAATTAACATTGAATAAAGGGTGCCACACACGATTAAGCGTAGTCCAATAGCACCATTAAGTCCAATAACACCAATAGATACTGTTATGGTATATTAAAAACAGCGATGTGGCCTACGACCGCGCGGCGCCTATCGGCTCGGCCGAGTGCGTCTAATGCAATTCGATGCGGGACTTTACTATCGAATATTATCCAATATTATAAACCACACCTTAGCGCTAAGCAGATCTAATAGCACTTATGTGTATTTTAGGATGACTGTATATTTCTAGTTATAAATTGGTTGTAGGATTATTTTATAGTAATATCGCTATTCAACTATTCTAGGTGCGATTTGCCACTTGAAATAGAGACGACCGACTAACCGTCACACCGCGGTTAGGAAAAATAAATACTAACTGTCACACTATTCGCATAGCAATGCAGTAGTGTGACGGTTCGTGATTTTTTTTTCCTAACCATCACACCAGTGTGAAAGATCGGAAATCTCATTCCTTACCATAACACTGGGGCAATTTAAACCTCGGTCGGAGGAGAGGGGGGCTCTGATCGTGCATGGTGAGAGATGGAGCTCCATCCACAACCTTATAACTCCATTCCTCTCCAACTGGACCGGAAACCCAAGACACGATCACTTATTTACGTCTTAAATGTTTGTAAGGTGCTTCGTTTCACCGAGTTACAGGTGGAGCCAGTAGTCCGAAGGCAATTCCGCGGGGAAAAAAGGAACTCCGTTTCATCACTTAACTGAGTTCAGAAAATATGTTTTTGTACTTCATAGGTATTTAATATCTTTGTACATTAATCGATTTCAATTGGCATGATGATTAAACCATCGTTTATTAATTAAACTTAGTTTTTTTACTAAGACAAGTTTGAAGTTCAAAGATTCCGGCCAAAAATTCAGAGGTTTTTTTAATTATTATACTCGTGTACTTTGAACTTGAAGTTTTAAGTTTTAATATCGATTTTCTCCAAAACTAATAGTCCGATTTTTATTCAGTTTGTAAACGTAAAACTTAATTATGGATGGATATGCACTAAGTATTAAATCATTGAGGAATTCAAAGCATTTCATTGTCATTAAGGAGTGAAAACAATATAAATGTGTTTTAATGCCGCAGTTGATTTATATTTTATAGGTGTGATGTGATTTACTATTGGTTGGATCGTATAATCTTAAGACATGTTGGATCGGTGTCCTTGCCCGCCTGTCATCCCGAGTGTAGTTCCTGTTATCGGACTTATTGAAGGACGCCCTGTCTAGATCCTTAAGAGCAAAATAAGGCTTATTATTTATCATTCCTAGCAAGCATTATTGTCTGTGCTTTTTAATTTCTTTTCATACTAAACTATGAGCGACTTTTCACTTCATGAAAAGCGACTCGAGTTCATTTGATTGCTTCTTTGTTTATAGCCTTAATAATCTTTATTATATTTAGGTCGGTTGCCAGTCTAACTTTGTTTTTTATTATTAAATGAATAAGTATACTCAAAATATTTTTTATGAGCCACATCTCACCATCTAGCAGGATGTTTGGACGGGCTGTATGTAAAAAATAAGCCACTGAAAATCATGTACGTGTACAATAGCAAAATTGACAACGCTGAAAACAGCTAAAACATAATTAGAACTTGGTACCTAACCTAGTTATAATCATGTTTTAGCTAAGAAAATGTATATACGACGATACAATTTAAAAACTGAGCCACAAAGGTTTTTTAAAAAACAGGCTTTATTTAAATCAATTTTTTATCCGAGTATTGTGCTGATTTCAAAAGTTTATATCGCACAGGTTCCTTCTCTGTTCACGCCACAAGCGTTTGCAAACAGTAGAACCCTAGCATAAAATTGTCAATCGAATTGACAAATCCAACCGAACCTTTACATGATCAATATTCATCTTACGCATGTTTAAGTCAACGAAAGTCACTCAAGAGCATAAATATTGTATCTATAGACTATTATAGCCTATGAGCATCAAAATTACTTGTTTTTATTCACATTTTATCTTTATTGTTTCGTATCACAACCACTTCTCTGCTATAACAACTACACAATGGGATATAAATAATTCTAAATTGATCTAAGTACAGTAATCAACAAAAATAAAATGGTGAATACGTTCTATTTATAAAATACGGATTGTACTCTTTTACGAGGTTTTCGTTTCTATATTTATGTACCTCACCCAACCACCTGTAACCCAAAGCTATTGATGAAATCGATAATAGAATGAGATGTTTAGTTAAAGTATTGCCATACTTTCGTAGAATAGAATGATGAATGTATGGGATTGACACGTATTTTGACGTTAATGACAGTCGTCAACGTATGTCGGCAGCACGAGTGTGACGCCCCTGGTATTGCACGCGTCCATAGGCCACGGTAACCACTTTCCATCAGGTGGGCCGCAGGCGCGGTCCTAGGGGGGGGATCACAGCCCCCCCCAAACCATGCACGTCATATTGAAAAGTCCCAGTACGGGGGTAGGGGGGGTTAAATTTCTTAAGGAATTTCCGAAGTGACCCCTCCCCCCCCCAAACTTCAAGCTGCGACCGCCCCTGGGGCCGTGTGCTTGTCTGCCACCTAAGTGGTATAAAAAAAAATGTCATAAACGTTCACCTTCATTCATTATTCATCTTCTATTCTACAATACGCCGCCAATGCATTGTCACTTGTCTATTGCAAGAATTTGCAATTTTTATTTAAGCACAAATTTTATTATTAAAAGTTACTCAGTAAGTAAAATCGATGTTAGCATTATACCTTGATAATAAAAATGATTTATGAGGACCTGTAGACAAAATGACACATTCTGAGTCTGTTCCCGTAACCCATGGGAACCCGTTCTTGGGATAAAAATTAGTCTACGTATTATTATAAGCTGCAATCTTTATCAGTACCACAGACAGATAGAGTCGGTCAGATATTTGAGCGTGATTTAGTGATAAAATAAATATCGAAACGTCTTCACAAACTTTCACATTCACAATACCTTCTGGTATAATACACGTAAAGTAATTATAAAATGCAGCGAAGTATCTATCGTTATTCGACGAATATCACATAAAAAGAGAATAATTGCTTAAAAGACGTTACAACGACATTCCAGTCTATGAAATTCTCGTGTCGGACGATGCTGGCGTTTCAATTATTTGACGTATATGCGAATTAGCCATTATCAGATGTAATAAAATGCAAGCATGTCCGGGCTGAGTGGCTAGCGCGATGGCCCGCGATACCTGCTTAACGCTGGGTGGCCGCTACTTGTCTTTCGATAAACTTATCTTTACAATCGATTCCTTCGATAAAAATAAAAACACCGATGCCTTTAGATGTCGCATGCTTGACGCGATGCGAAGCAATAACGTTCCAACTTTATCGAAGTAGCTATCCGCATTTGCATCTCTATAGGACTCAATACATTTTGTTACCATATTATTAGCATTCCAGCGCCACTTATGTATTCAAGTATTATAAAAATACAACGACCCATGCATATAAAAATGGCAGTTATCTACACCTTTTCTTATGGAATGGACGTCGACGTTTTAGGGTGTCAACTGTCAAGCAATGTATCCGTACATAGGTCAACTAGACCTTAAGTGCTGATTTCTGCCAATAGTTTTCATTATTTGGTTGAAAAGTCTCCGCAAAAGTTAAAGTAAAAGAATAATAATTGTGACTATGTCGATTGTTAGGCAAGTTGCGTCAGTCAAATTTTTTATAGTTTTCAAGATACCGATTTCATGCTGTTTCAGGATAAATTATTTCAGCAGAAGCTTTGAAACTCTCGCGCGGTAGACTTCCAAGGTAGGTAGGTAAATAAAATGGTTTAAATTAAACAATATTTTTATTCATAATATTAGGTATAAGTCGCCAGAGGGGGCTTTGTATAATGTCAAAGCAAACGAAAAATTATAAATTAATGAGAAAAATATTTTAAATCTGATTCGAAATACTGACAAAGTCTCTAATTATAATAAAGTATTGATATTTGCCTGCTTTTGTCATCTGACATTTATTTCTAGTTTATTTTACATTTACAGATATTATTATAGAAAATATCTTTTAGTAATCAACAATTGTTAAAAATAATATTTTATAGCAGGAAATAATATACCGAGCATATCATATTCGACCTCTTTGATTAGGGCTTAGCTATAAATTACGTATAATGTATTCTTTACAATTTATAGCAAAGCCATATTATTATAGCAAAATATGATGTTTTCGGTTTTAACAATGAAATAACACACAGGTCACTTTTTATACTTGGAAAAGGAATTTCTTACAACTATGAAACATCAAACTTCTAAGTTAACGTTTAATTAGTTTAACAATTAGTTTATAAGGAATCAGAACTTACAGACCTACTTCCCGTTGAGATAGTCATGTACTAGCAGGACGCTAGGTCTTTTAGTGCAATCAAAGGAGAGGGGCTGAAAACCAGGATTATGTAGCTGCCTATCATAGAGAGTGTGAGTATTATTGCATCCGCAATCTGCACCCTGTCTAACTCAGCTGTCTGAGCTAACGATGCTCAGTTGTGAATCGACTCTCACAAAGACAATAGAACTGTCCTCAAATGGTTATAAATCGAGATCCAGGACTGTGTATCGTTCTGAAATAAGGGTGTTCCCTGTATAGGGCTGCTCGGAGGCTCGCCACGTGCCCCTCTGAAACCTCCATAGCAGAAGGTACAAGTAAAAATTAGGCATGAAGTGGACTGGTAATCTAGTCACAGCGCTGGGGGTAACAGGTACGCCTACCAATGTGCAAGTGCAAGCTGCACCCCTACCACTTTCTGGAGTAAGGTGGGGTCATCTAAAAACCGTATACCCATGGCCCAAGGTCAGCTGGGGTGCGAGTTAAATGCCTTATTGGATAACCTTACAGAGGAGTAATTGAGATCTGTAACGGCATAGGGTTTTAGTCGACTTAAATCCGAAATACCGGCAGTAGGTATCGGTGGGGTGACTAGCTTGATCCTACCAATACAATCACAACCACTTTAAATTTTTACTAGAGTTTCACCATAACGACGGAATCGATCTACATCAATCGTGTTATTGTAGCTTGAGAGCTCTCATAACGATGATGATATCCTATAATACCAATGATTGAAAATCGAACTAAGAGTTTCTTGTCCCTACTCTTCTATAAGTACTCGATGTCATAACATGTCGTGATTCAGTCATAAACACACAGGTATAATGGTGTATTGTATGAATGGACGCTAATGCTCGCTGTAGCGGGCGATATGTCCCACATGTTAGACAAAGTGAGTGCTATGGGTCAACGGTTGCCCGACGCACGCACCTCGCAAATGTCAAGGCTCGATTGTAACGAGAAATCAGTTTAGCGTCTTAACTTGATGCTAAATTGCTGTAATAGTCGCTCGCTTTTAATATGTGGCATTATATCAAGCGCCAAATACGAAAATATGAAGAGCATTTTGCAAAGGCACTAAAATAAATTATTTATTTACTGTTATGATGATGATCACTTTTGCACTTTTTGATTGGAATTTCCTTAATAGTTACCACCTCACCATGACTAACAATGAAGTGGCTAAAACGAAATCGTACTAGCTAAAGTTACAGGGAGTTTCGGTATTGGTGCCTTGGGGAAACTTAATACAAACTTTAGAAAAGTTTAACTATCGAATTAGCCTTTTGTGGTAGTTAATATGAAAATGCACTAGCAATGAACGTAGATTGTACGCTTTTTGCTAAAGATGGAATGATAGATCATTATTCATTATCAATTATTCTACCTGGCTATTTTCGATGCATTTAATTTTAATATATAAGCACAATGTTGTAGTTTTTGTGTTGCTGAAATGTGCATATCTTATGTATGCTAGGTTGAATAAAAATATTTTCTTTCTTTCTTTCATTCTTTCTTTATGTAATTTTATAGTGTTGGAAAAGCTGGCACCTAATATGAGGTACTATTCAAGAAATGAACTCGCGGTGAAATTATCGATATCGTATCGACTAAAGTAGTCAACAGTGTTGACAGCGGGGTGTTGACCAACGGGAATAACCCAAATGGGGGTGGAACCATTTACCGGCAAGGTCTGTGGAGCGAATGCTCAAGGCTTGACAGGACGGGATACCAGTAACAGCATTGGCATCCCGTCCCCTTACATCGAAGGAAATCTTTATAAACTTCAAGAAAAGCGTGTTTATACAATGACAAACTGCCAGGCCTGCCACCGTCAGATCATCAGTTTGGATTGTGTTTATAGAGGTTTCCTACCTCAGAACTTCGAAAAACCAAACCACTGCGTCGTTTCGAAGTAGGTCCACCGTTGTCGGTCAGGAGATAGGACCTGCTTAATTCTAAACAATCAGCTGATGAAGATTTATCGTCATTAATTCTTAACCTACGTGTGTGGGGATTATAAATTATAGATAATACAGTAAACATAATTGAAAAGTTGTGTACCTAATTAAGTAACAACAAAATCAAACTAATTATAAGATATCGTGACTCGTAGCTTGGTTCTGTATTAATATAAAGTAAGCACAACAAACAAGCTTTTAATGTATGCACTACTATAGGCAGCCGTTTTCGTCTTTAATATACAAGCAAGAGGAACGAATGGGGAATGATAACGCGATAATATCTGGGCCTTAACATGATTGTTGTTAGTATAGGAAAATTAAATGTCAATAGCGAATAGCTGAAGTAGATAGTTTATTCACAGACACGTAGCATTGTTCGCAATTTGCACAGACTCCGCATGTTACTGAGTTACTCAATGGGCGAGACAAGAATGAATGAAGCAATCTCAACAAACATAATTTATGCAGTTTCTCTTCCATAAACGACGTGGCTATTGAAGCAGTCGTTAAGGCTCATGCGCAGCTTCTGTTCGACGATTAGACAAAGCCCGCACAAAACACGAAAAAGTCATGTTTTTATCAGTACTCGGTAGTCAACAATCGCGGCCAAATCTCACGAAAACGCCATTTCGAGCTGCACCTGTCATAAATGAGTTCAACGACCGGCGTCAGTTTCAATTAGTCACAAAATAGAACATTTTAACAAACGTTAGATAAGTAAACAAACGTGATCCCCAGGCTATTTGGTTATGGCGGGCTCTCATCAATAATGCTTCGGAGGCGATAATATCACGGACGCGTGTCTTGCGTAGAGGAACCTCCAACACCGTTATTAACCTTGCGATAGTCATCGCAACCGAGAGATCATTTAGTGATACGCTTTATATTAAATTACTCGGTCGTGCGTTGATAAAATATTCTCGGTATTCTATTACCGAAAACGAGATAAGCACACGCGGGTATCAACAGCTAAACAAGTCAAGATTTCCTCTAAATATTTACGAAAAAGTATAATTCTAAGAGGATATAACTACTTAGTCAATTTATATGAATGTCAGTAAGCGTTTACGATGAGAATGTTTATGTTAATGGATGCATTAAGACGTTCGCCATGCGTCAAGTTGCGTGTCGATATGGAATCGAGCGTCGCATGTCGGGCGCACGGCGAGCGCCTCCGAGGCGACACTTCTCGGTTCGTACCAGTTAATCCTCCACTCACAATGTTCACTTTTTACCGCAGACGTCTTCACGCGCCGTCACGCGTTATTTACTGTCACATTTAATTCCTGTACCTACGCGTATACATCTTCATCACGTTCCGATTGGATCCTACTGACAACTGTTATTTATCTCCCACTGTCCAAATAATTTAATTCAAAATCATTTATCACAACAACAGTCTACAACGCGTATCGTGAATTCTATCTGCATAATTAGTAGGCACTCTGTGTTGCTTTTAACACAACCGTATGTTATGCGGAAAAAAAATTTGAAAATAAAATATGCACTGAAAATATTAATGACATTATTATTTAAAAAATATGACAACTGTTATGACTAATCTGATGATAGTAATAAAAAATTCTACACAAAAATATAACTAGAAAAATTATGCATGCATACAAATCATTAATCGAACTGCTGAAAGAGAATCAGAAAAATATGCGAGTCAATATGGACCCGTTTATGCCACTTCTTCCTTAGTACCTCAATAATGTATTGTTTCATTTCGCAAATCTGTGTTATTTGTAGTACTAACTGCGTTTATTTTTCACTCAAATGACCTGTTTATCGGTTAATATAGAGCATTAAAGCTGCAGAATGCAGTCGGACTCGCTGCCGGCAATCGACTCACGCTATTTAGTAATTTAGCAGTGTAATAAGCCTCGTTCACTGAGGCTTTAGCACTGCATACGGAAAATCATCATTTCAATCTTGGATGGCTTTTTATCAGTGTACACTAGGTATTATACGTTTTGTCAGACAGCATCAGAAACTCATACAAGCAGTTTCCATGACTGCTCATATATATGTTGATGATATCGCGCCAGTGGATGCAGATAGAGGCAGGTTGGTGTGACGTGTAAAGACATGGAAGGAGGTGCTTAAAAACGGTGGCTGGAGTAAAATGTGGCGAAGATCGAGTACATGTTGTAAAATCCCACATCCATCCGTATAGGCGATGATTTAGTCGAGTGCATAGACCAAGTTCAGTACCTGAGATCTGTATTCCATGCGACTGGTGACATCGATTGCGACCTCATCATAATATTGCTACTGTAGGAACTAAGTGACGTGCGTTGACTGGTGGCCTTTATGACCCAAAAATGACATTTAGTTTATGTATTTAAAAAAACATGTTAAAATACATTTCCAAAGTTCTTAATCAACACAGAGTCTATTAAAAACTCAATTAATTTATTAGATATTTACACTGACACTAACTGAGATACACCGTAAATGTTTCATATCTACACAGTATGACTAATGGACAACTATACAAAGTCAATTTGTTATGCGGCATCCTCAGTATTATGTAGATGGACCATTAAATCAAATACAGTTGACTGGCATTTATTGCTTTTGCGCATTAAAGTCATGTAATCACTATAGAGACATAAAAATAACTTCCATTAGGGTCTCATTAATTCCCAATTAACGCTTTGGGCCATAGTCCAGCATCAGATAGTACATGATTTAGAGGAGTCAGTGGATAGGTGTAGTACCTACGAGGGACGAACGGCACTACAAAAGCCACGACAGACATAATTTACTTCTCCCCACAATACTTCTAATTAAGATCATTCGTGAGTCCAATGAAGCCAAGGACTATGTACTCACTGCATAAACTGGACGTTATAAATAACTCAAATCGTAACTCTCGCCTTTTCCAAGGCTCACGAAATGAATAAAAAGCCTGCGATGGTTTTTAAAATATCGACTTAAAGAACATTGAATGAAGATTGAGAATACAAAGACAGCAGACAGATATATGAGTCGAATATGAAAACCATAGTTGAGTTCACGCCGGGTATTGTTACACAAACTAAATAAAGTAAAACACACCACACTTATTTGTTCCTCGGGGGTAAGCTGGCACAACTAAATCTTCAAGCAAAAGGCATTCAGAACGTTAACTTATTATCTGAGGTATGTTTGACAGCAAGGCTTGTTGATGAGTGAATTTGAGAGCTAATGACACACATTTGTTTACTAGTTATAATTTAAATGTCTACGGTTAAGCAGCAAGTCATTGTGTTGGGTAAAGTCTAAGATTTAAAACCGTGAGGAGCCGATGCGGATGTTTTTATGAGTTTTTATTTAACTTGCACCGTTCATATGTCTGTTAGGTTAGGTTAGCAACTTTAATTTGGAAAACATTTATTTTGTCACCCAGCAATTTGACATACACGTTTAGTTTAAATGACAATGCATTAATATGGTACCATGGAGTTGGTTTGATGATGCAATAGGTAGGTGGCTATAGGAACTCCTAAAATAATAACAAGATATGGTTTCTGCTCTGACAGCCTCCGTGGCGTAGCGGTAATAAACGCGGCTGCTACGCAGGAGGCGCGGGTTCGATCCCCGCTCAGTGCAATTATTTTAATGTCTGTCTGGTCGTGTGTCATGACCAGAGATCACGTTAAGCTGTCGGTCCCGGTTGCCATACGAACATTTATGGCAGTCGTTACGGGTAGTTGAAGCCCTAAAAAGTCCAAAAGCAACGGTCTAGCTGCAATGCTTGGATATCGCCTAACGTCACTATTGGGTTGTGGAGGTCAGGTGGCAGTCGGTTCACGGAAAATATCCCCAGACTTGTGGACCCCAAACTCCGAGGTGAAAAGCTTCGGATGCGATTGGGAATTAAAGCTAGGATGAAGAAGAAGATGGTTTCTGCTCTAACTTATTACTGACCTTGTGTCCTAGAATGACCCCGGTTGACTATGGGCCTTTGGGGCGTGGGGAGCACCTCTGAGAGGCTAGGCTGACAGGCGACCGCATCTTTTACCCTCAGGCCTGCACTCGGAGAACCAGCGTACCTCTTGTCTGCTCTACCTGACCCCGGGTGTTGGAGGCACGGTAACCACACCGAACTTAGCTAAGCTCCCCTGCATCATAGTACCTACCCAATTCTGCGATTTCCAGAGCTGTTTTGCGTTATTCATTTTGTTATCCAGTTTACGCATTTTGTGGGTGCTGGTTCAATTCACCTGCGTCTAGCGACTTCCTTAACAAAGCTATGAAGATGTCATAATTTGAATGCCCTAGTTTAGGTGTAAAAATTATAATTAATTCTGACTATCTGTGAGAAGTTTCTAACTGAACATGCCAAATCTTATACCTACGCAGTTTTGACTTAGAAGTCCGAAAGAAAAAACATATTCGAGTATAGCTAGTGTTTTTACAAAGATTTAATAATTTGACATTTATGCATTTGTCATTCACTTTTGATGCCGACTGTACAGCCATAGTTCCAGTGCAATGCGCAGAGTTAGTTAATTCAATCATAAGATTATTTGATCATTTGCTACTCTATATAATTAACAACCATATCTGGTCTGAATACTATTCTTACCTGCGCTCTATACACTTGTCATATGAACCTTACCATGTTTACAAAGGCTGTACTCGAACGAATAACAAAATTGTTTTCATTGCACTTCTTCCAAAGTTATGAGCAGAACGTTTTCTATTACTTTTATTCGTAATAAGCAATGTATTCTGCTACGTATTTTGAAATGCTCTCGGGTTGCACTTTCATGGTAGTGTTTATAAAGCGAATAAAAGGTTGTGCTCTATTATGACTAGTTTCCTTTCCCGTGTACACTGTCACTCCTTACTTTACCGGGCACTTGTTGTAATGATGTCATTTGAATGAGGGTAGTTGTAAATTAGACTGGAATGCGTTAGTATGCAACTGAATAACAAAAATATCTATGTAGCTTGGCAGGTTTATTTGAACGCTCAAAGCGTTTCATTCTATTGCAATTGTATTAACTACTTCTGGAATAATTTTGTATGTACAATATTAGGTATGTAGGTAAGTCATAATATATCTAGGTAGACAGAGACGTGGTTGTATAGTAATAAGATTTTTTTTTATTGCCGTGCAATTTATACCACCTCAAAATTAAGTGATAAGAAACGTTCTTAAAGATCACGTGTTTTGAGAAGGGGGAGGAGAGGCAGTTCTATATAAGCAAACAAACATAAAGTACCACTTTATAATGACATATATGTAGATACATACGTCTGTACTAACTACCTACTATCCTACTATTCATAGTTTCACTTCACTGGTAAAGTAAACAAAAATCCTTATAATACAAAAGGAATACAATCAAGTATATTTTAATGAGCCACAAAGTCAGAATAAAATAAACTAGTTGTAACAAGACGTGCGTTCTCGCACTGTCAAGAGAATCAATAGAGTACAATAAAATTGCTCCTTTCAATGCAACGTAGTTAGGTCTAAATGAGGTTTGAGTAATGCGGCGGGTACACGAAGGGCTCGCGTGGCAGCACGCATTATACTGCTCCAGAGTCAGCCTTCAACTGATTTGACTCCAATCAACTTCGTAAACAACACTTGAGATAAAATTTCCGTAACACAATACTAGATACGAAATATTCGCGTGACATGAGCTATCGTTACCGTTTACTAGAGTTATTTATGTACCTAGCCTACCTGTGTTCAACTCTAAATCATAAAATGTAGTTGCTCTGATGTCTTGTTCGCAAACGTTGTAACTAGAGGCAGTTTAGTAAATTTATCTGTAAACTTTGTGGTTTGGCATAAATACAAGAATTGCAATGATGTCACAAACGCTATTGCAACTCTCTCATCACAAACAATTTTAGTTTGGACTGAGTACATCTTATTTTCGTTGATCCATTAAGTAAACATGGTGAATGGGGCTTCACGTAGTGCCCAACACTTATGGAACTAAGTTTACTTACGAGAGATTCTATAAATGTTATAAACTTCTTTCCATGCAATTGAGAATGCTTATGCGATAAAGCAACAACCGTAACTACTGAGACACACTGACAAAAGACAACCTAATGGGTCTAAGGGTGAAAGAGTTATACCATAAGGTTCTGCAAGGAAACAGGCAAGTTCGATTCTTATTCCTCCTAGCGTTAATTCCCAGTCGCATCCGAAGCTTTCACCTCAGAGTCTAGGGTCCGCTTTACCAGCCTTAACTGCGGATTTGGCTAGACTTCGATATTTTCCGTGAAGCGACTGCCATCTGACCTCCACAACCCAATGGTGACATTAGGCGATATCGAAGCATTGCTGCTAGACCGTTGTTTTGGACTTTTTAGGGCTCCAACTATCCATAACGACTGCCATAAATGTTTATATGGCAACCGGGACCTACGACGGCTTAACGTGCTCTCCGAGGCACGAGCAGACTAATGCAAATACCCATATTCATGCATACAAATATTTTCACTGAACGGGGATCGAACCCGCGCCTCCTGCGTAGCGGCCGCGTTCACTACCGCTACGCCACGGAGGCTGTCAGGCAAGTTCGATTAAGCATCATGAATACAATGATACGCATGTGTCTGTCTCTGGAATATAATTCAGTATTTCACAGATGTTGTGGTTCGATCACCCGCGAGGCATAGTATAGGTATTTTCATTCAAAAAATAATTCAAAAGAAAACATTAACTGTTAATTTTTTTCTATTAATCAATCAATTAGCCTATAACAGTCTACTACTGGAAACAGGCCTCTCCCAATGTGCGCCATTGCTCACAATCCGCCGCCTTCCGCATCCAGTTCTTCTAAAAAATTGAATATTCATGAACTTACTATAATATTATAGGTGACACAGAAACTCATTTATCGACACGAGATATCGTACTTTTATTTTGAATACTAATATGTAAAACGGTAGACTAAATTATAGACTCCGATATTAAATTTGTAATCATTATATTTTGAAGAATAAATTCTGTGGTCATCCATTAAGACGCGATACCGACAAAGGGCAGTGCAGCGACCGCTACATCAATTTATAATGCGATTAACAGAAAGAATGGCGATTCAACTGATTGCATGGATCCTTACGCTTCAAAATCCTCAAACAGAATAATGATCACTTCCTAAATCATCAAAAGAATAACTACTGTGTCCGAAGTTATTTATCGACACCCATTTATTTCATCGTATCGATATCTTGGCGGTAGTTCAAAATGTCTCAATTAATATTTAGCCTAAAGATAGTACATAATGAGTCGTTTAATCTAGGTGCGCGTAAGCCGAGTGGGTATGCTAAGGTTTATTAACATGATGAAGTAGCCACATCAGTCGACGGAGTGCTGCCGGGGTCGGACCACCGCGGTGTCAATCCAAGCTTGCTGGACCAGCTTGTATGCACATATAAATCGATACAAAATTAATTACTGCGTGTCGTTTCAAATAATTTCACGTGAGAAAGGATTATAACGCTTACCTGTGTGGTTAATCCGAGCTTGGAAAATTCATCGGTGGGAACTGCCTCTGATCAAATTTGTAAGGCCTCCCCAGTGACAATGACGTTGTTAAATTTTTATGAGATAGAAGATTTTTTGTAAGAGTGATTAAAAAATAAAAGTAGCTGAGTACGACTGTTTTATTGTGTGTGGGCTAGGCAGTATATTATTTACAGCAAGGATTCACTGATATATAGTAACCAATCGTACCGTATAATGTTGTGTGGACCTATACGGGTCCAAGTCAACTTCACCTGCTGGCTGGTACACCTAGCGATCATGGTGCACGTTCCCTCTCGGGGTTGGACGATTGAAAGGCAGTCTGGCAAAATAAGCCAAAATTTGCCTATTAGAAATGAAACAAATCAATTACGCACAAATCTGCCCTTGATAATAAAAATAGTTAATATGTATTCATGACATGCGACACATTCATGTAACACACTATATTATAGAGCAAGTTATTTGGATGAACATACTTAGAAAGAAAGTAATACGTAATTGACGAGTACAACCTGTCAATATGCGCATAATAATCTTAACATTATGAGAAAGTAAGGCTATTTAAAAACGATAAAATCTAATAAATATTCAAAAAATTAGGATGTTGTAACAAGTTTCTTCTGGCAGCAATAGGACAGAATAAACACAATAAGTGAAGGGAATTTGAGAGTCAAAAAAGTCATTATCGACACGATTTAGGGTCGATCGAATATGGTTACGAGCGTTAGCTTTTCTCACTTCACTAATTTAGACGTTACCAAAAGTAGCTCAACGTTAAATGGAGGATGAGCGGTTACACAGTAAATACGGTCAGTTTAT
The DNA here is from genome assembly GCA_914767945.1 of Eilema depressum. Taxonomy (NCBI): domain Eukaryota; kingdom Metazoa; phylum Arthropoda; class Insecta; order Lepidoptera; family Erebidae; genus Eilema; species Eilema depressum. The sequence goes on along the minus strand of OU612028.1, from coordinate 9,336,216 downwards.
ATGGCCTGTAAACAGCGCGACGTGAACTGTACACAAGGTGATTTTTTATTTGTGTAGTAGCTAGTTCTGGCTCAAATACCCGTGAGAAGTTGTGTGGCTCCCAGCGTGGTTGAGTGGCACGATATGACCGAGTCTCGCACACAAGATCACGCTATTATAAGCTTGAATGACACTAGTACTGTAATCAGTCCAATCAACACATTGCTTAAAGATCAACCAATCAATACTCAGCATCAAGAAAGTCTGAGTCTGCATTTAAACCCGTTGTGATTCATTGGTATCTATCTGTAATATTATTGATAGAGAAAACAGATAAAGCACCATCAATAAACAAATAGGTATAATATTTTAGTTTTATGTCAAACACAGCTAAACTTCATATTTCACGCATTTATTGTCTTATTAAGTCAAGTTTATATTTCCATATAATCTTTGTTTACACAGCTTACACATAAGTTTAGGGGTCACACGATTACAATGGAGATTTTGTGCCCTTTTCTATGAGGTTGTGACGTCTGGCCAGTCGTTGACACCATCAATTCAAGATTACGTGAAAATCCGACGAGTGAGAAATTTCCTGAGACCATAAGCGAATGTCATTTGAATATAAATTGTATCGGGCAGGGCTGCGAGGGCCCGTGTACCTCTCATTGTGCGTATAACAAGATCAGTATCGACTTAATGACAATATATTGGTAATAAAATTAGATAGTCTATACCGTCATCTGAACGAACATCACGGGCCGCGCCTCGGTCACTTCGACTCTCATATTTATTGCAAACTAACTAGAAACATTATCGAATGACGGCTACAATCTGCTCTCAATAACCAGGAACATCTTGAATATTATTATTTCACTAAATTAAACCTTATCCCTTGAGGTCACGTCTCATATTGTTCCTGCGTTGGAGTGTCTAGAAAGTGCTCTTAAGTTTACGACAGTGGTTCATAAGAAAGCTAAGTTATGGTATAAATATTATGACACTTTTATTTGTTAGTGCGTTTGAAAAGTAAATACGGTCGGTGTAAAGACCGGCGGGAGACGGTGTTTGCACGGTAACGCTCACGGTAATGTTACCGCATCCCCGTAATATATCGACATTTGATTGCAGATTATAGACTGGAATTACAATGAAATCACGGTGTAATTTAGTGCCTCGGATTGGTTTTATACGGACGTGGCTTTATTGTTATGATTGTTGAGTTTTACCGTCATATATGTATACAGCTAATAAAAAATACAATACATCTAGAATAAAAAAGCGTCTAAAGTTTCGAATGATGTTTGTGTCATTTAAATGCTTCTGTAAGCTCCATCTGGTTCAAAAATGGTGTCGTTTGGTCATCACTCCATAGCTCGAGATGAGTTCCGGATAATCTCGAAAGAATAAAACGAACCCTTTTTTAATGTAACGATGAAAATATTTATTTATGTTGAGGATAAAATATAAAAATATATCCTTTAGTTTGTACGAGTTTTACTTTATGCAAGTAAGATTCAAGCGTAAATAAGGCTCGTCCATCGGTTCCATACCACTACAAGTTTTATAACAAAGAGTCTATCTGTAGTATCTTCATCTTCTCTACTAAAAATTGAATGTTTTTTGATTGCAGTAGCCTCGCTGATTCTTTTTCATTTTAGATGTATATCTATGTTCTTGCGAGTATTTGTGGTTTATCAAACCTTAAGTCCTTAAGTCGTTAGGCTAAAAGTAAATAATAAAAAATAAATCGCGATAGAATCCGTTAAAAAGTAGGTATTATTTCAATGAAATTCCTTTTTTTAGCTATTGATGTAAATTATAGCCATATAAGTAAACTAGAAGGAAGAAAGAAAGATAACAATAGCAAATATTAATAAAATATGAATTCATCAGTTTAGTTGCATAAAGATAAAGTTATTTTCGAATTTTCAATATTACTTATTTCAATATTTTATGTTAAGCAATGAACGACATAAAGAGAGGTACAGGGGGTGCCTCGGACAGCACACTCGGAGCGCCTGCCTTAGGCCGTTTAAATTGGTTAAGAATGGTCACCGATCCTTAAACTAACCTGACTACGATTGCTTAACCTTCCAATGTGCTAACCTACTCACTTACCACTTAACCATGAGTCAGACAGAACCCTACAAACAAAGCAAATGAGATAATATTATTTCACAATGAAAATTAATCATTAAGGCTATGACATGGAAAAAGCTTTAACATGAGTTATGCATTAACGTATGTATCATGTAGGTATATGCAAGATATGATATTTTAAAGAAGGCACAATATTGTGTAACGATACAGACAATCATTATTTAGTCTCGGGTTGGTCGGAAATCGCAAGACGCGGCGTCCAGCTCAGTGTTTGTACTATACCGAGGTGGGGTGAACCAACACGCGATCATCTCTGATAGTGATCTGGAAGATTAACGGCCAAACCTGTGACAGCACCTTAATTACTCACACATTGATCGATTTTATAGCGGATCTGAAAATGTGAAACACTTTCTTTAAATTTTAATATCATTGACATTTTTGTAAAGTAAGTAGAAATGTCTTTATTGTACACCATAGATATAACAACGTAACATTAGATCTTTGTGTATGTTAGTATATGTGGTAAATACCTACAGATGGCGGCCTTACCCCTCTGCGGCAATTTCTTACAGGCAACCATAGGATGGATAGAAAAAAATAAGAGAAGTTAATTTAATGCAACATAAGATACCTATGGAAGGTAGGGACCACTAAGTAGAATCATCAGCATCTGTATCTGTGTATCTTCCAGACTTCACCTTAGAATCATCCAATGCAAGATAGAGTCAGTGGACTGAGTATAAAAAAATGAAAGAAATTGAAATGGATTATGCAGCAGCTACCCCATCAACTGCCATTGCATCAGTGTTAAGAACATGGTGTACCTAGCAAATATTTATATGATTAAAAAATATGAATATTATTCTGGGTTTGACCATACTTGATGTCCACTCATACCTAGTACGTTTTTAATACCTGCGATACAGACAAATTTGTTTGTTAAGGGCACTTAACATTGATTGGATTCAAAATAATGTGTAGATCATTGAAATATTTCATTACTCGTGTTATTCTAAAGCTGTTATTTTATTGTTAGAGTAACCTAAAGTGCCCTAAATAAAGTAAATTGAACATCTGTAATATCAATTAACAATAGCCGTCTTTGTGTAAATAGTAGTTTTTCAATTGAAACAATTAAGGTTATTCGAACATGTAAAGGAGAATTGTTCACTCAAGTTAGCGTTAACTGTACACTCATTATTATTATCACAGTGTGACCTATGTATTCAAGACTTGTCATTTTCGGACAAGTTCAATTTCAGTTCATAGTGTCTAGTGCAATTTTTTTCTGACATTCACCCACCGGTGAATGTCAGAAAAAAAATGCACTAGACGCTGGATAATTTTTTTCATGGATAGATCACCATTTACTAGACACCTCTAGTAAATGGTGATCTATCCATGAAAAAATTTATCCATACTTCCATATCCATACTTCCATATCCATACTTCCATATCCATACTTCCATATCCATACTCCCCTATCCATACTTCCATATCCATACTCCCCTATCCATACTTCCATATCCATACTTCCATATCCATACTTCCATATCCATACTCCCCTATCCATACTTCCATATCCATACTTCCATATCCATACTTCCATATCCATACTTCCATATCCATACTTCCCTATCCATACTCCCCTATCCATACTTCCATATCCATACTCCCCTATCCATACTTCCATATCCATACTTCCATATCCATACTTCCCTATCCATACTTCCATATCCATACTTCCATATCCATACTTCCATATCCATACTTCCATATCCATACTTCCATATCCATACTCCCCTATCCATACTTCCATATCCATACTTCCATATCCATACTTCCATACTTCCATATCCATACTTCCATATCCATACTTCCATATCCATACTTCCCTATCCATACTCCCCTATCCATACTTCCATATCCATACTTCCCTATCCATACTCCCCTATCCATACTTCCATATCCATACTCCCCTATCCATACTTCCATATCCATACTTCCATATCCATACTTCCATATCCATACTTCCATATCCATACTTCCATATCCATACTTCCATATCCATACTTCCATATCCATACTTCCCTATTCATACTTCCATATCCATACTTCCATATCCATACTTCCATATCCATACTTCCATATCCTTACTTCTATATTCCATACTAATGTTATAAATGCGAAAGTAACTCTGTCTACGTGTCTGTTACGCTTTCGCGCCTAAACCACTGAACCCATTTTGATTAAATTTGCTAAAGAGATAGATTAGACCTTAAAAAATGAGGACCTTGTTTGGTCGCGATAACCGACATCCATGCGGGCGGAGCCGCGGGCACTAGCACCAGCTCATTATTACTGGTGTATATGAGAAAAAAAAAATCGCACTACGCACTCTGAGCAGTGAAACATTTTCCAAATTGTCAAAAAAATTCAACAATACTCTGGTACTGTTAAAGTCTAGCATTTCTGTGGATAGTGTATAATACTATTGAGATGCTCTATAAACTGATATAAACACCTGTTATGAGGGACACTTTTTGAGAACGTTTGTGAAAGGTCTGCAATAGAAATTATGAAACGTGTGACGTGACTCGGGTGATGATGAATTATCTTATTATATAACCAATACACATACATACGTATACTCACGTCTGTAAAACCACGAAGGAGTAGGCAGGGGAGGAGGCACCCAATAATGTGATGACGAAAACTAAACATCTATATAAACATAGAAGATACCGACAAATAATTAAAAATCGCTACTAAATTATGCAATCAGGTTCAGGTGTGTAAAAGGAATCATTTTGAAATAATAAAACTTAAATTCCCTAATATTGTACCTACGTGTGGGTACCAATTTACCGTGTAAAACTCGACACTAAGACCGTGGTCGAATTTAATACCCTCCAGTAGGTTTTAAAGAGATAAAATACCACATTCCATTTTGTAGTTTCATTTCGTTTAACAGTGTTTTTAAGATAATATCTTCGAACATCATGATAAATCACGCAACTAAGAAAATTATGTAGGTACCTACTTACATGAAAGTAAATTAGACGATCTTTTCGAGTTGACAGAATCAGATCTTTAATTTAAGAATCTGGAAATAAATGGATACGAATGCGAAGACGACGGGGTTAGAGCTGCTAGTGGACAGTTCAATATGCTAGTTTAAAAATAAAACAAAAAATATTAAAAACGCATTTTTGCTGACGCTATTAAATTTCTTATCCGGTGTTCCATAATATCTATTCATCAGCCGACCGAAGAGGTTTTTATCAGCTTTAGGTAAAGCTGGTTCAGAAAGTATAAATAGGTAATATGCGCTGGCCTAATAAATTGTCAAGTTTATAAATACTGGCCAGGATTTCAGCGGCTGTATGAATTTTTTATCCCATTCCCGCTGCCCATACGACCCTATAAAACCCCCAGCTAAAAAGTAGCCTATGCGTTATGCCAGACTGTACCTAATCTATCTTTATACCAAACAATTTGAATAACAAACATTTTCACAAACTTTCACATTTTATAATATTAGTAGGATAGGATAAGAGAGTAATAGCTTTAAATAAATACGGTAATACCTAGATACTATCCATAACATAGGTATTTAGCATTTGCTACATAACAAAGATTACGCTTACCAATCGATTTCGGCCAAAACTCTTCAACTATTCATTCTAATTATCGAAGTTGTATCGGTAGGCCGATCAAACGTTATCATTAACATTCATAAAAACGTCGATTTCCTTTAGTTTATCATTTATTGTCCCGGAGTATACAGTTCTCTCGGCTGCCGTTAAAGAAGCAGACATCTGTGGTCGTATTTAAGGTTTATCTGCTTCATTAATCTGGTTGCGAGCGCGTGCTGATGTAGATTAATGGGGTGGCGCGGGCGCCGGCGATACCATCGTAGGATAGCATTTATTCCGGGACTGATGCGGATCTCAAGAGGTGAGGTGCCTCGGACTGAACGCTGCACGCGACCTTGTACGACGCGAAAGTATTGCGTTTCACTAAACTAGACTTAATCGAGACTTGCATTAAATATGTACCTGTAAATAACAAATTCGACTCTCATTATGTAAAAAGTTTTAAAATGGGAACTGCCTTTAGATATATGTACCTACCTAAGATAGATAAGAAACGTGAAATTAAGATATTAAAATTGTCTATTGTTTAGTACTTATTTATTGGTTTTCTGTTCGTAGACGATAATGATTGAAAATGATTTCTTTTTCGAAACGAAGACTTCTCGTTCCTTGATATTGCGGCCGTAGCCGGTGACACAATGCTCCCCTAAGGCGCAAGTTTATCGAAACCAGTGCCACGGGAACAAGATTCCGACATATTTATGAAACCACCATTAATTATCCAAATAATCGATCGCAGTCGTTAGGTGATTTATCTAGCGTCGATAAGATTTTAATGAAGTACTTTGATTGGGTGCGCATGGACAGCGAAGACACGGTTATCGGTGAACCGATAGCGTGCGCATCATTGCCTTCCTTTACCTATCGTATTAAGTTATTAAATTAAAAATAAATTTCATGCTAACTTCATGCAATTCTAAACCTTACTTTACGACAAATTAGACGGCTTTCCGAGCACAGGACCTAATTAACGAGGTGGATAATTCTGATTAGAAATTGGTAGATATCGACACGTCGTTCATTGTGAAAACTACTCACGATACTACCGTGCGATAAGATAAATTGAGTTGGAAACTTTTTATTGATAATGTCGAGACAGCGGGTGGCGTACGCATGCCAGCTATAAAAACATACTAAAAAGTCTAAGTTTGTGATAGCTAGCGAGATTCATGACAAATACAATAATTAAACGTTATCGAATTACTGTACTTTTATTTAACTTGCAATGTTTATTTATAAATGTTCTATTCAATCTCTTTTGAAACACTACTGAGTTATACATATTAAATTGATTTCAGTGAGATTATTAAATGAACAGGAAGAACTAGCTGAGCCACAGGTCTAAGAAAGTTACCGTGACGAAATAGTTCTCGTGGAACACCTAGGTGATCCACGAGATGTTCCAGGGGTTCACCGATCAGTTCATCCAAATGTCTCAGTCTCATTCAGTGCCATATGCCGTTTGGTAATGACTGCCTCATTCGTACACGAGTGCATCTCGCATCTTCTTCTCACCATCAACCGCATCCCCTTTCATGACAGTTTTAAATATAAAGTTACTGGCTGTGATGAGCAATATCAGTTCGAAACATTTTGAAATTCCATTCGGAATAAGGTATCACTAGGTACTGCATCTCATGAGCCGGATATAGAAACTTAGTTTTCCTTATCTGTCTCGGCGCATCCATCTTCTCCCCAGTGGGGTGAGCACGAACTACTGTCGTAATCGTATCGTGAACGTAACGATAGCACGGAGTATTGCGATTGGCTGGCTTCAGTCAGGCGGTCAATCGCAATGCTCCGTGCTATCGTTACGTTCACGATACCATTACGATAGTTGTTCGTGCTCACCCCACAGTTCATAAGATAATAAGGTTTATTCGCTAGAATAATCATATCCGTGTTGTTCTCCGGTCCTGACAGAGTTTGGTACGGTCAATTCAGTCAATTTTTAATATTTAATATTTACAATATTCATGTGGCAGAATCTCATCTATCACCACAATATCTCATCCCAAAAAAGTCGTAAAAGGCGACTAACGGAAAAATACGCACACGATATCACTGCGAGAGAAGGAAAACTCGAAATAAAACCCTGTGACTGTAGAAACAGTAGGCCAAAGTCCCCCAACATTGGGAGAGGCTTATGCCCAATAGTGGACTGCGCTAGGTCAATTGATTATTTACACAAAATAGTGTATTGTATCGTTAGAACCATTATTGAAATCATTCAAATGCATCTAACTCCCAGTGAGCTACGGTAAACCTCGATTATTTTCACAATCAGAAAGCATTTTTATCTTCAGTCTTTAGTTGCGTGTGAATAATAATGAAGTATCGTGCCCCATAGCGTTAGATCTCGGGATTAATTAACCAAAAGTAACGTTAGTAGACCGTGTACAAGCTAATGATCGAGAATAGGTTCATTTGCATTAAACAGACGATGCTGGTCTTAATTACTGGGAAAATTACAAATTAAACAAAAATTAATGGGATATCAGATCGTTCTGGACTTGGAGAACAGTTTTACACAATACCTATAAACACTTTGTGTTTACATTACATATTTTTACGAAATCTGTTGATAGATTTCACTACTAGACTACAGTAAAAGCAAATTAAACTTAGTACGATATATTTTTATCGATTGTTCTGTGTACGATAGATTCGTGGATTGGACAGATTTGTAGATTGGGCAGATTATCACTGTTATGATGGATTGGGACTTGTGACTGGCTGGCTGATGGAAGAGCTATTCAGGCGTTTGAGGATCATCAGTTTTTTTCTACCGATGGGATCTTACCTACTTACTTCCACAGGTTCAAATGATTTGAAATTTGGTGTACAGTTATGACATGGCCTAATGCAGCATCAAGTGAACATACCGTAGAGATAGCATGTTTGGGCTCTTTAGAATGTTCTGAATAAGTAGTTGTTAGTCTGATGCTAATCGTAGTGCTAGTAGGTATTTCTAATGTAACAAATATAAAATGAAAGCCTCGGATGCAAGCGGGAACAACACTAAGATGATGATGATGATGACGGATGCCAAATATAACCCTTTGCATAAACCGTAGAGCCTTTACCAAAAGTCATGCTATCCGTAGCAAATCTACTTTTACTTCAGTTGTGTCTTAACTCACTAGATTTGAAAGCGACAAAATAGGCAAATTGTAATTTACTTGTAATGTCAGAAGTATAATTTATTACACAACATTGTGGTTAGAACTAAAAACACATGAAAGATAGATCACCCGCTGGTTGCTCCATCCGATCGGCTACCTCTTAAGGTCCGATGCAAATAGCTTATAACACCGAGGTACTCAGACTACTTTAGTTAACTAAGTCCAAACTGGTAGTATATAAATATAGTGTACAATCAAACTGACAATGTAATAAATATAAGAGTTTACAACACTTGAACGACGCCATTTTTTACTTTTAATGGCTTTGAGTTACTATTATCGATAAGTGAAGGATAGGCACGAAGTTATCGGTGTTCGACACAAAAACAACTGAAACGCCATTATAGTAAAACCAATAGGTAACTCCGTACTGACGGAAACCGCCACCGTCCCTTCAATATTTTCTAAGCGTGCTACATTATCTTTGATTTGCAATAAAACAGTATGCATTCAATAGATATATTGTGATGCAGCTAACTAGCTTAATCAGCCGTTCAATTAACTGTCTTTTGGTTCTGCATGGCAAAAATAACCACTAAGGCTAAAGCAAAAGCGCATTAGCCTTCTAACCTATCCTATTCAAGTTGGATGGCGCTACTTTTCTCTATAAATTACCTTTCTATCTTATTTGTGGGTGGCGTCTGGGTCTGGGTAGGACCGACTGCCCGTTCCCTTCGATACTATCTACTTACAAACATGTGCAAAACTGACATTAAACAGTTTACATAATGCTCTCACAATACGTACCTATATGATTGCAAAACCAAAATTATGAATACATCCACGCAAAATTGATCCATCCGGTTGACAAATATATAAATCATCTTATCTGCCCATTTAATCGGATTTATGTTCAGAACTATCGGTTCAAAGCTATAAATTAATCATGTAGGCTGTCGCTAAAATATCGCTTTTCTAAGGTGAGGGCAGTGGCGGCGCGCGCATCGTATCGGCGATAGAACACGCTAGCAGGCGCAGGCGCAAGGCGCGCGCGAGCAACAATAAAACCACATCCAGCCGGACCGAGTACTCGCCGTCATTTCCTGGCGACAAAATCTAGCGATACCATCAAACCCTTGGCTTTCTCAACGCTCAGATATAAATCAAATCTAAACTATACTACATTGAATACAAACCTTTTAAAGTTAATTTAAATAAGCTATCAACGCAACCGCTGCACCTAATGAACACGAATTTCCAATAAAGCACAACAAAATAATAATAGCACACAACCAAAACCACTTTACCGACACATCTCATTTGAATAAAGTAAATTACCTACCTCCATTTTAAATCTAAAAAGTTACCTGCAATTAATTAAATGACCATTTCTTAATTATCTACTAAAATAATAGTACTGTTTAATTGAATACTTCTATATGGACATGCAAAATAATTAAGTGATCAATTAACAGTACACGGCGATGTATATCCAGCAGCACTCTTATCTACTTCCATCTACAACTTTGTACCAACATAGATTATAACTATAAACTTTTCCCTAAACACCAGACGCATAGTGCCTACGACGACGCGACGGCGACAGTTAGTCGGCTAGGTTATTATATATTTATTAGTTATCAAGGTTCATATTTCCAATGTATGATATTTTCATTATTACATTTTTTTTCAACTGGTCACTTTGAAATTTATATACATGACCAATTAAATAGCTACACTTACACTTATAGTAGCCCCTTACCCTGCCGTAACTTTTTAACTGGATATGGATTATGTGAAAATAAAATTATGTTTTTTTTCCGTTTCCTTTAGTTGGACAGTGAGACGAATTAAAATGGTTTTGAATCATTATAGAAATTATTCAATTAACGGAAATAGCGTGTTACTGAAAATGGCGAAGGAAAATTAATAAAGCTTTAAGAAGCTTTTAATGGCATTCATGTGAGCTTTTAACATGGTTCAACAAATTATTTTGTTTAAGGTTAAGGTAATATGTGAAGCAGAAGCTAATAAGGTAAGGTAACTTAATTTTCATATACATTCCTTAAGTAGATGAAAATTAAGTTACTAGAAGTTATTCAACTTAACCTGCTGACCCAGCAAATATCATTTCGCCATATAATCAATGATGTGTTTACCTTAATTGGCTGTATGAATTTCTGAATTAAATTGAGAACGGGAAGCATTAGTAACGGTATTTCAATTATTTAATTAGTGAAAATATTGTTTTTCACGGATCCCATATCCTTATGAGACTCATAAATCACCTATACCTACGGCCTTTGGGGCCCATAAGTCGATATGGCATGTCTGAAAAAAAATACTCTTTGGCCCTTTGTCTACTATAATACCATGCGTGGCGTAGTAGTGTTTGTATGTACATTGAATGTTTATTCATGGTGATTGACGACTCATTCCACCTTTGCTGCCTTCTAATTTTCTCATAACCTATGACTTCAATTATCACTTATACAAATATTTGTTAAGTAGTACCTAATTAGTAACTTTCGTCTGTATGGTTTTAAATGATTAGCTAGGCACTTTATGTCGACTCATAGACGCGAAGGTAAGTGATCGTTAAATTAATCTTCGGCAATGTTTTTATAAGACATAAAAAGTCAATCATCTTCTGAGCCTTTTCTCAACCTAGTTACGGCCGGCTTTCAAGTCTAATTGGATATTTTTCGTAAAGCGACTACAATTTTACCTCCACAATCCATGGGCGATTTTTTTTAAATATATATATAGGACAGGTCAATTTGACTTCATCTCGTCTAATGGTAAGCTGAAGGTAAAGTCTCAGAAAAGAGGGTCACCATTATAGACACGTACCATGTTACAATGGTGGTTCTCAGCTTGACGGCCTCATCAGATGCTTCTTCACGCCCCGCTTAAAGGACCCGGGACTGTAAGATGAGGGAAACACGCGAACTAGCAAGGAATTCCAGGTCTTAATGGTGCGGTGTTAATATAAAAAAAAAGTTAAATCATTTTGTCGGATTTTTTAGGGCTCCAACTATCGGTCACGAGTCTCACGAGTGTAACGACTGCTGACAACTGATTGACCACTCGGGCATACAAATTAATTTAATTTCTACTTAACTAATTGTCATGAAATATAATAAATAATAATATAAACTAAACATTAATTATTAAAAAAAAAGTTTGCGAATAAATTGAGATAACGTCTCTAGGATTACAATAAGATACTCGTATTATGATTGTACAATGTACATATAAATTGAATAAAAAACAGAAGCCCTAAAAAAAAACAACAGTAATAAAAAGCACTTTATGTTGAATTCATCTAACTAAATGATTGTAGACTTTTTTATCCGACTGTCAAGAAGGGTTATGCTTTTTGCGCTTATCTTGTGTGTACGTGATCTTGTAGTATTCTTTAATACGTCTACGTAGTTATCATATGAAACACTTCATAGATTTCAATGATTGCTTGATTGATTTGTGAATTTCTCTTTATCCACAATGTTACGGTTACTACCCTTTTTTTTAATTTCAATTCAGATCTAATATGCAATTAATACAAGTATTATTATTTCAAAACATACGACTGCCAGCAAACTAATTGCGTCCGTAATAGAGTTGTTTATCGTTCCGCCCAATTGCCTACATCACACGTAATTGCTTTGAAATATGTAGGTAAGAATGTTTATTCCCATAGAGCCACCCAAAATTAAAATTTAATGCTTAATATTAAACTATAGGTTTAAAACTTACGAGTATTCGGTGTTTATTTAAAATTACATGCCAGTTATGTTACATCGCTGCTATGTCCGATCTGTGCAACATTTTATTGGATATTTTAATTTGAGAACCACATAAACAATAATCGATTTTTACAATTAATAAATCCATAATAATATAAATGCGAAAGTAATTCTGTCTATCTGTCTGTCTGCTACGCTTTCACGCTTAAACCACTGAACCGATTTTGACGAAATTGGATACAGACGTAGATTAGACCTTAAGAAAGGACAACAGCGAGTAGTAAATATTTTATTCAAAAAGGTTTAGGTATTCACTAGGTACCTAATAAAACGTGATGATAGTAAAAATGTCGCATATTCAGAAGCATAGTGGCCTCTAACCAACTTAATTTATGAGTCAATGTTTACGATGTCAAGTTGTTATTATGCAGGGATCAAAAGTAATTCAATTAAATTGTCTCTGGGTGGGTTCGTTAGCGTCCGACGCGGGCCTCGGCGCGGCGCAGGCGGCGAATGAACGCAACGGTAGCGCGCGCGGGCTGCTTGTCTCCCGACGACACTAAATGCATATAAACATTGTTATATCGACTGAAAATCGATGCGATTTGATTTTGCTGCCTTCATTAGGGATCCGGTTCTTCATTTCAATAAGCTCTTGAGCCTTAATGATTCCGCGGCAACAACGTTCTTATAAAGCATAATACCTTATTTAGGAAGCGGCCCTTTTGAACTTGGCCTGACGTCGTTGGTCATTTAAATTGTATGAGTTTTATTTTGTTATATTTTGTTGGTATCATTAATAACACATGATTAAATATACACTGTTTACAAGAAGACGTAATTTACTATTTACTAACTTTAACGTACGACTTAAATAAATGTAACACGTATTTGTAAGGACTGGCAACCAATAATGAATTTAAAGTCCGACCAATAAAATAAAAAACCCGTACTGGGGGCGCCAAAAACATCTATGATTATGACAACACCAAGTATAGTGATACACATGTAAAATGCCAATATTTTTCAACACACTTGCTTATGAACAGGCTTTTATTTCCCCGCAATTAAGCACGGAATGACACCTAATATAAAACTGTGACTTTTTCATTGCTTCTTCTTCCTCCTAGCGTTATTCCCAGTCGCATCCGAAGCTTTCAGCTTGGAGTCTGGGGTCCGCTTTTACCAGTCATAGCTACAGATTTGGCTAGACCTCGATATTTTCCGTGAAGCGATTGCCACCTGACCTCCACGACCCAATGTTAACATTAGGCGATATCGAAGCTTTGCAGCTAGACCGTTGTTTTTGGACTTTTTAGGGCACCAACTACCCGTAACGACTGCCATAGATGTCCTTATGGCAACCGGGACCGACGGCTTAACGTGCTCTCCGAGGCACGACCAGACCAATGCAAATACCCATATTTAATGCACACAAATATTTGCACTGAGCGGGGATCGAACCCGCGCCTCCTGCGTAGCGGCCGCGTTCACTACCGCTACGCCACGGAGGCTGTCATGTTTTTCATTGCTATTATTCACAAAAGTGAGTTATAGACTTCTTTTTTTTAATTTCATTAAGTTGCTTTGTTCTTAAGTTTCGATACAAAAAAGATCGTGTCCAATATTACAAACGAATTAATATAGAAAGAAAAGAAAAAGAAAGAACTTGTAGTACGTGTTTAATATACAAAACTTTCACTAAAATGTATTTTTTTTTCTCTGTTAAAAAGTTAAGTTTTTCTCTGTTAAGATTTCTGGTTAAAATAGAAAAATAGACGCGGCGTGTTATACTGGTTACAAGGACTGGGCACAAATCACAACACAGTAGTATCCGTATAATAGTTTACTGCTTGGAATGGTAAATACAAGTTAGACATACAGTTACACCATGTATAGAACAGGGACCACGCGATATTGCTTTTCGGACTGCATAAAATTCTTGTATTTTATGCCTAACAGCACAGAGATCAAAATAATCGAGCATGATTTTCTTTTTTGCGTTAGGCTTATTTTTCTTAGGCGTAGAAAATACATTTGACGTTTGACCTTCTCTTCGTATTTTTATTACAGAAGATCGGGATATACCTAAAAATGTGAATAATAATTAGTCACAGTAAAATCAGTAGATTAGGCCAATTTCAGTTGCACGTACTCTATGATGTCCTACCCGTCATGTTGACAACAAGGTCCGTGATGTTATTTAGAGGAACAGAGTCCAATCCTTCCTACTTTTTATCCGACAAATACTTTGTTATATTATAAATTACTTTTCTTAACTGGCTTTTAATAGTTTTCGGCATATTACTATAGTTTTGTAGTTTTGTAGCGCTCTCAAACTCAACAACACGTACAATTGACACCACACTGACAGATGACCATAATGACATTGTATAGATTGTTACCATATGAAGAAATTAGTTCCAATAGTTTACCGCAATATGGCGAGGTTTTTTATTTTACTGGTCGGGCTTTAAAAGGAACGCAAATGGCATGTGCGGTTGCCCTTAACAGAAAGATAGCGCCTATACAGCCAATTAATATGCCTAATGCTAACATCATTATTACTAGGCATGGCGCACTTAACATACTATATCCATTTACATTTTGATTTGTGTAGAGCTAGGCTGCGATTAATCGGCGAGCAGCGTGCGCCGGCGCCGCTGATTTATGGCAAGCATGGAGTCGCACACACAGCACTGACTCAACGTATAAGTTCGATAGTTGCTACACTCTCCTTTTATAATCAGCACGTACTCACACATACATACTTACTCCCTATACAGATCTACAAAGATTAAAATGATAATGATAATATGTTATGCGTAATTCTTATCATTTGAAATGCGCAAGCCATGTGCAATTGCTTGCAATCTTATACAAAATGCAATAGAACCGATTTAGAGATAACTTACTCGTGCATTAGTATGAAATAAGGACATGATGGTTAAATATAGTAACCGGCATATATTTTAACCGTGTAATGTATTGGTTTGATATAACTATTGATTGGTGGATTTGTGCTCCTTCACTGCCGTAGCACCTGTGCTATCCGCAAAAGACACCCAAAAAAGGTGTACTGCGCTTAGTACATTAAGTACATTTTGTGATGTGACTATGGTCAAGATATACGCCAGTAACTATATAATCTGTGGAGCTATGTTAGTAGAGTGGCAGCAAAGCGATACACTGCTACAGCGAAGGTGGCGGGTTCGATGTCTGCCAATGTTATAACTTGGAGGAAACCCTGCAGTCGAAATTGTGACACCGGTTCTTCTCTACTAACGCCTAGGTAGGAAGCGGTAGTAAACTCAGGTTAAGTAGAATTGAGAAAAAGTAGTACAATTCTATTTCGCGATATACTAGAGTATCCCAGTGGCCAGGCTACCGAGTGTACTACCCAGCCCGCAGGGTTATTAGCTAACTCGCGATAGCAAAACGATAGTGATATTTGCGCAGTAATCGCGCAAAAACGGCAAATTGGTATTACGTAACTCAAAGCCGAAACGAAAGCAAAACAATCGACCGTGCTGCCTCTACCTTACAATAGGAGAACTAAAAAGTGCATTTTATCGCAAAGTTATCGCGAAATTTCCTGTACAAATTTGGTATTACGTATCACATTTGACAGCAAGCGGTCAGCGACAAAGGCGCGATAAGAAATGTCAGATCGCGATCAGTCAAAAGGTCCCTTTTTAATGGCCGCCATTACCTATGCAAATAATAAATACAGATTTTCATTGTATAAAACCAGTGGTATTATATCAAGAAACAGAACTATCGCGAAAATATAATAAAATAACTGCCAAAACTTTTATTTCTATACTTATTGACGTTTGTGACGGTGATGATTGGTGACAGCTGTTACAGAATAATATTTGATATTTTTTTTGAAGGAGTATATACTCTATGTAACATTGTTTTCTACACCCACTGTTCTTCTCTATGGAACATAGTTCCTCTTATCGCTACCTTTTCGCGTTTGGCGCTAGTATCGTAGCAAAAAGTACATCCTTGGCGATCTGATCGCAAAGCCTTACGTAATATAGAATTGTACTTGACTGCCTCTGTGGCGTAGCGGTAGTGAACGCGGCTGCTACGCAGGAGGCGCGGGTTCGATCCCCGCTCAGTGCCAATATTTGTATGCTTGAATATAAATATTTGCATTGGTCTGGGTGTTTCTATGTATAATATGTATGTATTTACAAAAAAAAAGTATCTAAGAATATATATCCGCATTCTAGATTCCATAACACAAGCTAATTAAGCTTACCATGGGTCTAGATTGCGTTGTGTAGAATGTTGTAGAATATTTATTATTATTATTATTTATTTATATCAATTTTTTTGACGTATCGCGATCTATCGCGCAGTGATCTCGTTCTTACTGCTCATCGCTCGCTGGTCGCGAAAAGTTAGCTAATAAGCCCGCCGGTCACGATGACAACGTAATATGTACAGTCGAATTAAAAAATGCAGTAGCAATCCTACGCAACTATAGCGTCAACATTCTAGCGCTACTTGTAACGTTTTTCTTTTAAGACAATTTACACACACACATAAATTGTTTTTCCGTAGGAATATTATCGATAATTTCGTTATCACTACGTAAGCAACCCGTGGCCGAGTGGTTAAAGCATGAGGTTTGTGGAAATGCAATGCAGGTTGATAGTTCAAATCCTGCGATCTTGCAATAACACTTTTTGTGTTTCATTTATAAATTAATATCATTGTATTATTTGTTAAATTTTAGCAAATATCAACATAAAATGTAAAAAGAATGCCAACTTCATGCAAAATTACTTTATCAATATATAAAATTATATTTTTGTCATAAATATAAAAAATCGTTATAATGTCACTTTGTCTATGGCCCCTGGAACCTCTTATCATTGTGAATCAATAGCATCTTGCTTAACCCACTTAGCTATCAGTTAATTTACTAAGTTGGTAAATTACTGTTTTAGTATCTAATGACACACACACACACACATATGTAAACACAAAACCGGGCCGGCTTGCGGCCGCACGCCACACCATTTTGAGCCTTGTTGTGCTAATGCACTTATGAACTCTGACTGTACATTCCTTATTAGGTACGAGCATTTCAATCAATTAATGGCAAAGGAAAAAGCTACAATATAATGTTGCTTTTGTGTTATTAGGTACGTATATGTATATTTTTTATAAATTATCTTTCAATCATGTATTATTTTCGAGAGAAAAATTCATACTCGTATTCAATGAGTACTAACATAAGTATAGTAGGTTGTATGTTGTAGTAAATTAAGAGATCTAAAAAACATTACTATGTACTATTCACAAATGAACTATATTAGTGCATAAGTGCACACTCCACTTTAAAGTTGTTATTACACTTATAATAGACTAATTTAAATTTATTATGATTTCTGTGATAAAAACAAATTTAAATACATAGAAATTAGGTAGGTACTCAAAACTAGTTATGACCAGTAAAACACCGTGCAGTTAAGTAAAGTGCTGAGCCTGGGATATTGAGTTACCTCTAAGTAAATACCCGTAATAATCTTCACGTAGATTGACTCATTTGCTGATGGATATAATTTTCTCCTCGGAAATAAGCGCTCTGAACCACGACATATAATCTTAGTTATTATTAACAAAATTAGAATTTGAGTGAGATAAAAATGGCATGGTATGGTATGCGCAATGAAAACACTTTGTCTAGTTGGTGTAATACGTCTGTTGGTGTACCCCAGGGTGGCGTTCTTTCTCCTTTACTCTTCGCAATTTTTATAAATTCTATCTCAAATCATCTTCGTTGTTCCTACCACCTATATGCAGACGATTTGCAAATTTATTCCCAGACGCCCCACGGGCAGCTGGCGGAGGCTGTGAGGATGGTCAACGAGGATTTGGCACGTATAGCTGCCTGGAGTAAATCCTATGGCCTTAAAGTCAATCCGGCGAAAACACAAGTGGCCATTGTGGGCAGTCCATTGACTGGAGCAAAAGTTGTTACTACACGGCTTCCGCCGGTTGTTTTTGATGGTACAGTAGTCTCTATCAGCGAAAAAGTGAGAAATCTAGGTATATACATCGATTCTAATCTTTCTTGGGACCCACAACTCCAGGAGGTGAGCCGTAGGATGTTTGCGTCGATAGGATCACTACGAAAGTTGCAATACCTCCTTCCTATTGCTACCAAAATTTCGCTTGCAAACACATTGTTACTCCCCATTCTTGATTATGCGGACGTCAGTTATCTTGATCTCACCGAAAGCCAACTAGATAAACTTGAGCGCCTCCAAAACGTCTGTATAAGATTTATATTTGGTTTACGCAAGTATGATCATGTTTCACAGTTTCGAACAGAGCTTAAGTGGCTACCCATACGACTTCGCCGGAATGCTCACATCCTTTCTCTGCTGTACAACATATTATTTAAGCCTACAACTCCGTCCTATCTTAAGGGACGTTTTGAGTTCCTTCATGATACTCATACGAGGTATTTAAGGTCGTCAGACAACCTAAGACTAAGGATGCCGTCGCATAAAACAACATTTTACGACAACTCCTTCACAGTCACGGCGATCCGTCTGTGGAATAAGCTTCCAGAAGATATAAGAAAAGCGCGGAATATAAATAGTTTTAAGGCTATGGTAAAGGAACACTATTTATCTCTGTAAAAAGTAGCAAGCTTACTAGGTATACCAAGATATGTGTAGTCAGTGTATTATTATATATATAATTATGTATATAATATATTGTGTATATGTATTGTATATATTATGTATTTATGTACATATAGGTGTATTGATATGTTTATGTGTGTATTATGTATTGTAAATGTACGCCAAACAACTACCACTCAATCCTACAATCTTAATTACCATCCAAAGGTTGCCTGGTAGAAATCGCTTAAAGCGATAAGGCCGCCCATTGTACTGGTTCCGTAGTTTGATACTTTATATGATGTATTTTAATGGTGTACAATAAAGTATATAATAAAAAAAAAATAAATAAAAGTTTCATGTATAATGACAACAATTAGTATTAATCTATAACCAACTGTGGAATTATTAACTTATAACTATGTTTGCAAGTAAATGGAAATTCCGCCAATCAGCCGGTGTGTACAGTGTACCGTACCGACTTAGGTCCCCAGTATTAGGCGGGCCTCACATATTTGATACTAATCTTCTATTTTCAGATACAAATATCGCCTCAGAGTTAGTCTTCTGTTTAAATAAGTTGTGTGATAAATCTACTGTTTATAATACACAACTCTTGTCATTAAATCTGATGTATTTAACTATCTGGACAATTCGATCAGCGAAGACCTTATTAGCATTAGACTCTACTTATGATTTAGAGGCACTCCACGTCCACTAACTTTAGTACCATGACAGATATATGCTATGCAAGTAGTTCAATCACCACTTGCATTACTTCGCACAGTGGCTGTAAAATAGTTTATTGTACAGTTAATTAAGGCCGACTGGTTATTTGAGTGAGAGTTCTACTTGGTTGTACTTAAACTTAACTGCCTCAGTGTTACCCATTACTGAAGTACCTACTTTTTTTCAGGAATCATTTAAAACTATATTGTATTGCTGGTCTGGCTTTCTTGTAGTCAAAATCATTGGTGCTACCACAGAATATTTCTTACAATGTGCTACTATAAAGTTTATCGGTCCTGTACAATAGGGGTCTGCCTATTGCCATCAAACGGCTTTTGTTGAAGTATGGCGATGGAGGTACAACCTAGTCTCTTAGTTGCCTTTTACAATCTATACGCGAAGTGTTGACTCTTGCAGTTTACCTTGCTGGGAATAGTCTACAAACTAGAAAACCTATAATACCTCAGCTGAAATAAATTATTTATAAAATAAAAAAAAACCCGACTGCTGTTTTAAAGATCGAAATAAGTTGAATAACAGGCGGTACCCATTTACAAATCACAAACCATTTGCTAGAGAGCCCACTCATCGAAATCCGTCCAACCATCAGGCCTGTAGAGGGAAACAAAGAAAACTTTATACATACATAGGTATGCGCGTAAAACAGTACCCTTGCTGGCGCAGTCGAGTAAAAACAATACGCACTGTCATATAAGGTAGATGGTTCGCTTAACGTTTTTGATATCCATTTAAGTTCATGCTGGGTATTTGCTGGGAGCAACATTAAATCAAATATCAGACGATCAGAGGCAGGTAAACGGTAGCAGTTATTTAGCAGGAATGACGGTCCGAGTGCGCGCGTGCCGCCCACTCTCGTGATTTATCCGCCATTGCTGTCATTGCCTTGGATTTACTTTCCTGTTGAAATATCAGCAAATCCGTGACGAAATATTCCTTGATTCTGTCTCGTAATCTACTATATACGACTGGTAAGTCTCTCACTTGTCGGTCGGTCAGTTGTCGATACGGCAAACTGAATGTACCTACCTTTTTCAGTGATGTAGTGGTCACACGAATAAATTCAACACAAACTGTTGGGAGAAGTTGACTCATCTTCAGGTTGTCGGTTATCGCAACCAAACATAGCCTATGTCCTTTTTCAAGGTCTAATTTACCCCTATACCAAATTTCATCAAAATCGGTTAAGTGTTTCAGGCGTGAAAGTGTAACAGACAGACAGAGCTCTGGCGATATGGCTACGACAATCTCACCTCGGCAACTACAGGCCCACAGACGGCGTGCGTTTTAGTCGGTTCAAGTCCGACATAACCACCTCCTCCTCCGACCCCGGCGGGGGAGGTATCCGTGGGGATTTTTTGCACGATGAAATTAGCACAGTATAACGAACAGTTCATTAGACTGTGATATTAGTATGAATTGTAGAACTTTCTTGGGCTCCAACTACCCGTAAGTTAACTGCGTGAGGTAAATAATTGACTATAGAGGGCGGCGACGCCATGAACAAAAGCTTGTTTTACAAGAAGTGAGGGCATGCAGTTATAATTTCTGTTAGGTCATACCAACTGTCAGTACAGGTAAGAATATAAGGTACTGAGTGGATACAGTGCTCGATATTACCATACCCGTCGGTTTATGAGCACTTGTGGTGTTTAGGCGCCCACTCGACTACTCCGGCTAACCATTTGAATTTATCATTCGTATGGGTTATTGCTTATTGGAACAACAACTGTCTCAGATATGCAAAGATACAATTGTGTTGCGATATGATTTGTATGAAGAAAAAACTATTACTTATTTCGTCTGTTGGCTTAGCTTTGAATACAATACCTACCTGGGTGAAGTCATTTTGTGCAACGAAGCAAATGGTCAGTCCATTTCTTTTTGCTTCGGCCTACTTTTATTTCTATATTTTAATCTATGTTATTTAATTACATTAACATAACATAACATAACATAAACTCACGCCTTTATCCCCGAAGGGGTAGGCAGAGGTGCTAGCACCCATATTTCGCCGTTTATGTTTAGGTCCCAATGTAATAGGTGGCGAGCCTATTGCCATTAACCGGGCACTTATAAACCTGCGATAAATACACACATAACTTCGAAAAGCATCGACCCGATCGAACCCGAGACCTCGTCTCAGCATTATTTATATCAATCAATCAATTAGCCTACTGCACTCCACTGCTGGACATAGGCCTCCCCCAATGTGCGCCACGTTTGCCGATCTTCCGCCGTTTTTATACATAGCATTTATTTATAGCATTTAATTATAGTACTAATCCTATTATAGACACAATATGTAAATTATTTAACTACGGTTTTCCCTAAATAGTAACTTAGATAAAGAAAGACTTTTAGAAACAAAATAAGTACAATCACAATCAAAGCTTTTACCGCGGTATATAAACAAGAAATAAAATTTTAATTTCCTTCAATGAATTTTCACTTAAATATAATAAAAGGGTATTAAAGCAACAAATGGTCGGCACGCAATCTCGAATCTCAAATAAGCTACATAACATCTTAAGCCATTATCTTTCAATAGTGTTGCGCGAGCGCTCGACTTATCTGGCAATTAAATCGACATTCAGAAGCCGATGTGACTTTAATTCTGAGCATGCCACCGCCAAACACTTCACAATGACTTGGATGCATGACAAATAACGTTTTGATTGGACACTCACCTACCTAACCCGTCAACTTTGTGCATTTCCATTACACCAATAATGTAGGTACCTACCTATGAAACTTTAATTAAATCGTACCTAGTTGACTTTTGCTTTCCAATAAACATATTTTCTTACCCTACCTATGTGTGAGGAGTCGTCATATGGGAGGAAGGTGACATGCGTGCCAATGGTCTCATAACCAGGGATGACCAAGACCGTGGGAAGTGGAGTGGAGAAGTAAAAGCCGGAAAGCGGTCCCCGGACTCTGAGTTGGATGCGACCGGGACTAATGCAAAGATGATTATCATGACTTATGAGGATAACTTTGATACAAATACTACTGGACCAGTTGCGGTACGACAGCGATTGTAGAAAAAACATTTGATATATTTATAATCCATATCCACACAATTGAGATGAACCTGAAGAAAAATTACCTGGTGGTTACTTCTACTTTTGCGATAAGTATCTGATATTTAAGCAAACAAAGGGGATGACAAATAATGTTGAATTAATTTGAAATTTTTTTTTTTGGCAGTCTGGAAATCTTATATTTGGGCGATGTCGTGGTCAAAATTGAGTACCTATCTAACAAATTACGAGTATATTATTTTTTATTAGTGATTTTTAAAGACGACACATCTTATTACTTTTCACTTGTAGCTAAAGCCTAAGTACCTACTTGTCGCTTTCCGTTTCAGGGAGAGGCGGCTGTAAAAATAAAATTTAAGGTAATTGTGTTGTTCTAGTACTCGTATAAGCATCAATTTATCTGGAAAATTTATATCATAAGCTTTGATGTCGCGATGAAGCAATTTAAAAATAATCTGTCTCTATGAATAGGTTTTTCATACCAGTTTGAAACGGTCCTAAAGAGGTAATCTCGTATGATAATGGAGAACCGTTTAAAAGATTGATATAGTCATCTGCGTCGTTATTACGTACCATAATGAACGCGGTGTGATGAACTTTCATATCGGATCACTGGTCCCTGACATTTTGAATAGTTTGAGGTTACTCATCAATTATAACAACATTAATGTTCCAATTCAGTTAGAAAAGTGCTTTTAAATATACTGACAAAGTGAAGAGTCACTTCGTCATTTCAGTTTACAATTTAAAGTCCGACCAATAAAATAAAAAACCCGTACTGGGGGCGCCAAAAACATCTATGATTATGACAACACCAAGTATAGTGATACACATGTAAAATGCCAATATTTTTCAACACACTTGCTTATGAACAGGCTTTTATTTCCCCGCAATTAAGCACGGAATGACACCTAATATAAAACTGTGACTTTTTCATTGCTTCTTCTTCCTCCTAGCGTTATTCCCAGTCGCATCCGAAGCTTTCAGCTTGGAGTCTGGGGTCCGCTTTTACCAGTCATAGCTACAGATTTGGCTAGACCTCGATATTTTCCGTGAAGCGATTGCCACCTGACCTCCACGACCCAATGTTAACATTAGGCGATATCGAAGCTTTGCAGCTAGACCGTTGTTTTTGGACTTTTTAGGGCACCAACTACCCGTAACGACTGCCATAGATGTCCTTATGGCAACCGGGACCGACGGCTTAACGTGCTCTCCGAGGCACGACCAGACCAATGCAAATACCCATATTTAATGCACACAAATATTTGCACTGAGCAGGGATCGAACCCGCGCCTCCTGCGTAGCGGCCGCATTCACTACCGCTACGCCACGGAGGCTGTCATGTTTTTCATTGCTATTATTCACAAAAGTGAGTTATAGACTTCTTTTTTTTAATTTCATTAAGTTGCTTTGTTCTTAAGTTTCGATACAAAAAAGATCGTGTCCAATATTACAAACGAATTAATATAGAAAGAAAAGAGAAAGAAAGAACTTGTAGTACGTGTTTAATATACAAAACTTTCACTAAAATGTATTTTTTTTTCTCTGTTAAAAAGTTAAGTTTTTCTCTGTTAAGTTTTCTGGTTAAAATAGAAAAATAGACGCGGCGTGTTATACTGGTTACAAGGACTGGGCACAAATCACAACACAGTAGTATATATAATAGTTTACTGCTTGGAATGGTAAATACAAGTTAGACATACAGTTATACCATGTATAGAACAGGGACCACGCGATATTGTTTTTCGGACTGCATAAAATTCTTGTATTTTATGCCTAACAGCACAGAGATCAAAATAATCGAGCATGATTTTCTTTTTTGCGTTAGGCTTATTTTTCTTAGGCGTAGAAAATACATTTGACGTTTGACCTTCTCTTCGTATTTTTATTACAGAAAATCGGGATATACCTAAAAATGTGAATAATAATTAGTCACAGTAAAATCAGTAGATTAGGCCAATTTCAGTTGCACGTACTCTATGATGTCCTACCCGTCATGTTGACAACAAGGTCCGTGATGTTATTTAGAGGAACAGAGTCCAATCCTTCCTACTTTTTATCCGACAAATACTTTGTTATATTATAAATTACTTTTCTTAACTGGCTTTTAATAGTTTTCGGCATATTACTATAGTTTTGTAGTTTTGTAGCGCTCTCAAACTCAACAACACGCACAATTGACACCACACTGACAGATGACCATAATGACATTGTATAGATTGTTACCATATGAAGAAATTAGTTCCAATAGTTTACCGCAATATGGCGAGGTTTTTTATTTTACTGGTCGGGCTTTAATTATATTTTTGTAAGGTATTAGTGTCAAGTTGAAAGATGTGGTTTCGATATTGATTACTACAGGGTAACTATGTTTGATAGAAACGTCATTATAAAGAATAACAGTGAAGTGAGATGTTTCATGCTTAAAGTACTTTCAAAGCACAATGATGTAGTAGGTAGGTAGGTAAATGTGTTGTCTTGCACTGTAGTAAGGATCATCATCAAGTCTAAATTGAATCCGATTCCTGCCGGCTTCTCAATGGGTTGCATGATGCATGGAAAACTAACTAGCTTTTAAAAATTTTCACCCTAGTGGTTGTAAGTAGGTATATTATAACCCCATCCGAATCTTTTACCGTTTTCTTATTGGATGAACAATGTAAAGGTTATACCCCTAGTATAGCCTTTACTTTACATCATACTAGGGTATATGGACCTCTACTAAGATCTTCCGTGACCAAAGCTAATCTCACCTGTAAGCTGGTAGACAGGCTGGCTAACGGACGTCACTCTGACGTAGACTGTTTTCTTAGTGTTGGGGGGTCAGATGGTAGTAGTTGCCGTAAAAGACGAACCCATCAAACCAAAGAGGAATACGGGACCCACCTGTATGTATACTGTTCAAAGTAATTTTTTTTAATAGCTCTTAGGTAGCAAGTTGCCTTGTAAATACATAATAAGAGATTCTATAGTTCAGTTCTATATTATGCAAATTATAGTCTGCAATCCCAGACGTGACTAAATTATTATGCATGACTATCACAACAGGAGACAAGAGAAGCTTCCAAACATGATTCAGCTTAAATAGTTATCTACTGGAGGTTAGATGGGTGATGTTATGTAGAAATACTAACGTACCGGTCAGGAACAGTAAATATTCATGACGACAAAATGTTTGTCGTCGTCGGCGCGGCCACCTGACGCGCAAGTTATTGTGCGCTCTTACTGACATGACGCGACTCCATATATTCCTCTAAGCCCAGTGATGGCTCCGTGTCGCCTCCGTCCCGCTGACTCGGTGCACCAACCTTTTGATCACATTCATTGAGCAACAAACCATTATGAAGCCAATTTTTACGGCTTTATACCGAGACAGCTAATTTTCGTTCAATCTTTCGCGTAATAACTTAAAGAGTCGTGCTGGGCAAATCATGATCATTATGCGAGTGTCCCCTCGAACGAAATTCATGGGTTTAGTTAAACCGTACACCGGTAAACTTTTATAGCCCCTTATAAAGTTGCTTATAATTCTGTTTCGTATTGTTTTACTTTTAAATTCATCACCCGACATCGTTAAATTTTAAACTGTTTTGTAGAACATAAATTATTCAGCACTTCAGTAGACATGTTTATTATTATTTTCATCGATAACAATAAAAGAGCTTGTTTTTTATGACATATTGTAATACAATACGATCGTTTTCTAATGTTTTATTACAAATATTCAAAGTAGTACGATACGAGGCACAAAGGTTTGGGCAAATCGGAGCTCGGCGTCGATCGAGTCTACCAGCGCGTTTCCTCGCCTCGGGGATCTAATTTCGCCGTTCCCACAACAAATCGGAGTGTCAAAGTTCATCGCCTAATTGTACAGCGTTATCGACAGATCCAAACGCTTCGGGAGAGAATATTTATCAATAACATGTAATTAAAATTATTTAGTCTCGGGCGGGCGCGCTTCGTCCCCGAGGCAAATTATTACACATACGCCGCGAGAGGTCCGCGCCCGTCATTAGTCGGGACATTTTTATTCCTTTCTCTTTAATTTCCGTCAGTAGACATAAATGATGGCGTTAGTACCGCTGCAACGCCGCAGGGACACACCTCGTTCAATAACATTGGACATACGCCGCGCTAGCCCGTTCTCGGTTTTATAATGAGATTCATCAGATTGAGTTGTAATTGCATTCACTTCTAGACAGTAGAGCCTGTTGAGAAACTGCATGTTAACAATAGGTAATAAACAACTACACAAGCAATAAACTTAAAATCCTAAACAACGATAGTACGTAGGTACCTACCTACCCAATACCAAATAGGCACGAATCGGCTAAAATACAACGCGAGTGTGTTTGATTAGCTACTTATTTAATTTTGTCGCTTTATTAATTCCTTCGATTTCGTTCATGATAGAGTACTGGAGAGGGTCAGTGGGTCTTTCCACCGGAGATGTGCTATGCTACGTTGCTAAGGATGCGTTTGATATCCACTAATCATATTCATTGCTCCACATAGCATAGGACTGAAAATGGTTCAGCTAAGCTATGTTTTTTATAAAGAACTAGCTGACCCGGCGAACTTCGTTCCGCCATATTTTCTGATCCCGTGTAAATTGATCAGTGTTTCTCTACAATATTATGCATGTATTATACATATACCTAAACCTTCCTCTTGAATCACTGTATCTATTAAAAAACTGCTTCAAAATCCGGTGCGTAGTTTTGAAAATTTAAGCATACATAGGGACGGACAGACAGCGACAGCGACTTTGTTTTATAATATGTAGTGAAGATGTGTGCTGTGGATTTGTGCTGTGGATGAAGAATTGATTCGAATTTTGAATATTTGTAAGTTTGAAATATCACCGCGGATTCAGCTGTCGAATCCGTTCGACCATTCGAAACGTTCTTACAGCATGTGCCTGCAGTACTAGAACGCATCCCCAGTTCCATTTTAAAACTACGATACGATGTAGTAACTTGAAATATCTCATAACAAGCCACTAAGTAGCCTCTGTCTCTGTACGACACACGTCTATACAAACACCAATCAGTTAATTAATTTAATGACGTCAGGCTGTGTACTACATGAAGTATGTACTACATAATCGATTTGTTAAGTCGTCAGAACAATCGAACCGCCATTCAACCGATAGGGTGTTAGTTGACGGGAGATGACGTGACGCGTGACGATCTGACGATCGCCCCACAACTATAAAAGCCTCGGCTGTCTGTCCGACAATTGAACTGCCTTGCCTGATAGCTACGGCACCAAACAAAAAACTATTTTAACATAATACGACTGAGCCTATTCTTTTCTCATCTATTATGGCATAAACCATATTATTGTCTTGTAAGCCCACTGGTAACCAGGTGTTATAATATATACCTATCAGTAAGCTTTCTTAAATACATGACTACTTCACACTGGCCCTGTAATTCTAATGTTATAGTGTCGTACGTCGCACTTTTTAAATTAACACCTACCAAAAAATTGCTACAAATATAAAACGAAATGTAACTTTCTTTGTGCTCCATAGTTCTTTGTTTAATCCTCTAGCCAACCGACACAGCTTATCGACAACTCATAATAATATAATCGAATTATTAGACATCTCAATATGTGTGTTATCTTAATACAGTAGCGAGCAGCTCATATCTATTTTTAACATTTTATGAACGCGTAACTGAGTTCATTAACAAAGGTATTCTCGACAAGATAATGCTAAAATTTGGTTTAAGTGCCTCATCGAATGAATTTATTTACTGTGAAGCTACAGGGCGGTTGCTTTGCTCTGATAGAACTTTTATTTTATTGTAATAAGCGTCTACTAATTACAAATCAACTGTATTGGTTTGGTAGTGGTATTACTGGCATTGATTGGTTCTAGCGCTATTTCTGAACTGAATGTGCTTATTTGAGTATGAGGTTACAGGTTGTTGTTTTTAGACATGCAGAAAGCCTTCTAGTATGCTCCTCTTGCGATAATCTGATGGGTAGGTACTGTGATCCAAAGGGGTTCCAGAATCTTAAATCAACAGCATCCGAAACATGTCAATCCAATTTTATGATTCAGACAGCAGTTCGTGACATGAAACCCTTCCACATCATCGTTGTCGTAGTACATCAGGTATATACGTTTCTTCCGGATTTAGGCCAGGCTCCGTGAGTAACAAATGTCTAGCCATGTAACCTCCACTGGGATATAATAGAAAGGTCTACCTTTTAAGGATTGCTTCGGTGTAGTAGAAGATGTAGGTATACATTGGTATACCTACATCTTCTACTATTGGGTCTTCTACTAGACCATTGGGTCTCAATACCATGAATTCTCAAAACCATGTGAAGTAGAGAAATAAAAGCCGAAAAGTGAACCCTTAAGTCCGATTTCAGAACCTCAGATGCAACCAAGACTAACACGAAAATGGTGATGAATCGTATAATCACATAATGTAAATTACAAAAGTAATATAGTAGTACCACTGAATCGTTATGATGGTGATATTATTGCAGATGTTTAGAATTCTAAAAACTCATTGAAGATTACCCACTAAAGAATGACTTGCTGTTGTGACAGACCACATTAAAAGCACGAAGACTCATAATTATATCAAATATTCAATACTAATCAACGTCAGATCCCTGATTGAGACATTTCTACTAAAAGCTTGCGTCAAATCACAATTTACATTTTAATGTCTACATATTCGTATTTAACTTTTTTTCGTAGCAGCTTTCTCTTGGCGGATTAAGTGAAATAAACCTTTTTAATGAGTTACATTCATAGATATAATATTAAGTATCAATCCACCAAGGTCTAGAGATTGCCTGAACTCGCGCCTAATTATAGCAAGCTGTGACATTACATAACACTTTCAAGTTGGAGAAGTGAACGTTTGCCGCAAATAGAGTGGTGAGAGCACTCTATTTTTTAATCTTCATAAAGCCCTCAAAGTGTGTGACGGCATCGATATCGGTATAATGCGACGAATGTCGGAGTGACCCGAGCCTATCATACAGGAATGCGTATACGATGAAGAATACGTGTTGGATTAATAATTTGTAAATATTAAATATTCATGAGTCTCGAGAGCACGGGTCAAACATTCATTTTTATAAGAACCCGAGAACTGTACCCGCAATCATATTTATTAAGGAGATGCACGTAATTATCATAACTGACATAACGGAACAACTCGCCGCCTTAATGGACGTAGGACAGCAACATCAGTGGAGATCAAATTTATTGTTATTAGTAAAAATCTCCAATGCAATTGGTACATGTTTACACTCTTCACCCGATCACAGTAATCTGATCGCTATGATCTATTAATTTAATTTATTATAATTAAACTGTGTTATATGGAATGAATACAAAATTAAGAATGCAATTCGATCGAATTAAAATATAGAGCTTTCTGGAATTTAACTTAATCCTTTTAAGTAGTTGGAATTCTTTCTATGTTGTTACAAACATTTTTGTATCTATAATTTTAGAAAGTGTTAGTGAAGTCAATGTAAAACTGAGAAGAACGTATAATATGTAGAAAATGTAATGCAGACTTTGGAAACGCCTCAAGTAATTGGCTTAAGCGATAAAGTCAAAAGTAAATTCGGTAGTCATAAAGCTACCTATGTGCAATTTTTTGCGGTAGCATTATAAAATAAATATTCTACTCATCATCATGTCGTATGGCTTTTGCTCGAGTCCTCATATGTCAACGTCCAGTTGGCGAAGCCAGTCAATTGCTGCCGGTGTGAGGGCATGTAGCTCACGCATTCCTCCAGGGAAACGACGGAGTGGACACTCCTCTGCTATATGCATCGTTGTCTGCTTTGGAGCTCCACAATCACAGTCCGGCGCTTCTTTAAGTTCCCACTTGTGAAGATGGTAGTTGCATCTCCCATGTCCAGCGCTCTATTCTACTAACATCTTATCTAATATTATATAAAAGAAAGTCGAAAATCGTATTAATTACATCATTTATAACTAGAGAACGGCAGGACCGATTTTAATGATTTTTATTTATACCCGATCACGTCAAAGCCAAAGGAGGGTTATGTTGGGTTGTTTTCAACCCGGTTGTATTCAGAGTTTGCCTTTTAGAGCCCAAGTCCGATCTCCTACTCCTATGAGAGCGACTTCTGTCTAACCCCTCAACCCTGAGAAGAAATTCTGCGCCGGAACCTTATCCGTCAATCAGTAGGTGAAACTGAATCGCCCCTATAGGTAAGCCAGATACTTAATATGGCTGGAATTTATTATTTTTCAAACAATGTACGGGACTCTGCCGGATTAGTTAACATTTATGGTGACTGCTGCGCTCCCTTGACTAATAGCATGATGATTCTCGATAAACGGACTGTTGAAAACACAAAAATATTTTTCAATTCGAAAACAGTCAAACTAACAAGCTCTTCAGCTTTTCAATATTAGAATATAGATGGACAGTGAAAAAAATGTTTAAATTTCTATACCTACTCCACAGTTTCACAAAAAGTACTTAATAACAATTACTGTATCGTATTAATTTAAATAAATGCAATTATAATCGCAAATCGAATGTCCATTTTTTTAAATAATAAAAGTTAAATTTCTTTCACATTTTGTTTTATAATATGAAATTGAGAAGCGAATAAAATCAGTACTGTTTTGTAAGTAAATCCGTGTTCTAAGGCTGGCTATACACGAAATGCTCGAGGCGACTTAAGACTTCCATAGTCCGCCGGACATGACACACAGAAGTTTGGTTGAAGGTTATCAATTGCATCGGATGAACACTGTACTGTTTCCTCGCAAAAAGCATGTACATTTGCACATTGGTTTAAAATTGAATTATTTAGTCGAAGTAGGCGTACCTATAGAGGGTGAAAGAAAGAAGATTGACGAAACAGATATAGCATGTTTTATTATAATTAATGCTATAAGGTGTTTTTATCGTATTGGGTGTGGGCGGAGGCGCGTGCCTAACGAATGCAGCGCATGCTACTGCGTGCCGTGCACCGCGTCGTACGCCATCCGCGCAGTAGCAGCCATCGCAATATACTCGTACTACGTCGGGAAACGTTTTAACTTGAGTAAGTGCCTACAAATAATTATCAAACTTTTTATTTACGTTGAATAAATAATAAATATATTACAACTAAACGTCAAAAAGGATGTAATTTATTGAACACCTCTTTATTTAAAATACAAATAAAATTCATGTGGTGACACGCCACTTATCTGTATTCTGGAAAATAATGAACCGTTGAAATAATATTTTCATAGTTATGACAGTTAAATTATTACGTGTAGACAGAATAAAAGGTTTTAAAAAGCTCCATAAAACTACGTAGTCTTACTGTGTGGACATGTTGTAGACGATGCCGCGGAACATTTCCGTGGATGATATACCGAAGATGTGCGCGACAGGCGCGCGCGCGACGTCGCGGTCAGTCGGCGCCAGCGCCAGAGCTGCGCCTGCGCAGCATTTCGTTGACTTATGGCTGTTGTAATGTATCGCAATGCCTTTATCACTCATGAATATTTATTGTAAAAAAATAGATTACAATATATTATAATGTCGTCGAGACGAGTGACTTTGAACGTGTTTAAACCAATAAATATAAATTAAGTATACGTATTAGAGAAAATACAGCACTTTAACATTACATGCATAATTATTAGAAGCTGAAACCGACTCAAGCTGTTTGTTTGTAAGGACGGAAAGGAAATGTTTTACCAGCATTTAACATAGGTACCTACATATTAGAGTGATAATCTGATCATCTGCTACTGAGTCTTGATGCGGTCTCCGATAGAGCTTGATTTCCTTGAAGAAAATGTATCCCCGCCTAAAGACATAATCATAAACACCATTGCAACCTCCCTACCTTGGAATTCCCTGCTAAGATAAATGCCCTCCTAATCTTCAAAACATGAATATACCTACCTACTACATATATTTTAAAATCATTAATACGTTGTAACTTATATGTAACTTCTAAAACTTAAATCATTACTGTCAAGTCTAATATGCAGAGGCTTGCGGCAGAATTTAAATTGGTTCAAGTACTTTAACGTCAAATACATTACTGATAATACAATAGGGTGCTTATTAGAAACATAATATTACGAGCGGTTATAGCAATAAAACGAATGACAAATCACAGGAGATGGTAACGCACTTTAAATTATGCTAAAACTCCCTAAACTAATCTTCATTAACCGGTTTAATTTAAGATGTTCAAGACATATATTTTACTCATAAACTGCATCTTGTTTGAGTTCAATTAATTTAAATCTAAAATAAAAATGCTACAGGCAATAAAAGAAAACGTATGTGTAATTTTTGTAATCTGTATCATGTCGACGAGTACTTGAACAGGCGTTCTCCGGCTTCCCATGGTTAATAAAACCCATTCAGGATTGTCATTAAAAGTATATTTTATCGCGTTTTAAATATTTAGATATTCATCTGGTGGTGAAAGTTATCTTAAATTTAGTTCATTACTACATATTTGTGAGCCGTGAAACTAAATACGTCGCGGACTTACTCTTCGTAATACTTGTGTTACTGATAACTGATGAGTGATAACCAACCAGCCGGGACTAACAGACTAATAAGACTTTTTTTTGTTTAATAACATAATTCATTTAACGTGGCGTAACGGCTTCCCTTTGACGATGATAGATACTATAAATATAAATAATGTACGACAATCTACACAACGCCATCTAGACCCAAAATAAGCATAGCTTAACTAGCTTGTGTTATGGGTTCTAGAATGCGGATAAACATACATAGATACATTTTTTTTTGTAAATACATACATATTATACATAGAAAACACCCAGACCAATGCAAATATTTATATTCATGCATACAAATATTTACACTGAGCGGGGATCGAACCCGCGCCTCCTGCGTAGCAGCCGCGTTCACTTCACTACCGCTACCGCTACGCCACAGAGGCAGTCGCACTATAGATTAGAGACATTATGACGAGATTAAATATAATTTAACCACAAGTTTTCATTGCTAAATTATCTTCTCTGTGTCTTGATCAATCTTAATGTGTTATAAATCTGGCCAAAAGTTTGCTGTAAAATCTTAGTTTTGATATTTCAGGTGTTTCCTTGTCACTTGAAGTTCCAGTTTCCATTAATTGTGACTATTTCTACAAAGAAATCATGAATTCGCTATATTTGTCACTTAATCTGTAGGTACCTCGGACATGCGGCGTCAGTACCTACAAATGTCAGTAGGATAATGAACACTATCTTTTAAGCCCCCAGCAATAAAATAATGACTTAAGTTATTTAAGATCTCTAGGAAATAAAACAACAACAAGTATTCACAACCTAGTCTTTCCCAATTGTGTCTTGGATACGATCTTGTTTTTAACCGACTTCAAAAAGGAGGAAGTTCTGAATTCGATGCGTATTTTTTTTTGTATAAGGGTAATTTACATCAGACGAGAGAATGCTCAATCTATCTCCTCTACTTCAAATTCTATTAGCGTAAACAGTGACAGACATTCGTTCGTTGTTCTTTCTTATGTAAATGCTGAAAATAAGGTTTCATATACATACACTAAAATATTAAGAAATAATGCTATTATTCTAGCTCTAAATCTGTTCGTTTGGTCTAAATCCACCTTAAGTGTAACTCACCCTTTCGTATGGTAAAATCCTTTCATCATTTAAAAATCAAAGTAACCGAAGGCTCTCAGTTACTACATGAGCATTGCGAAGTAAAAAAAAGTATCTTAAGCCTTCGAATATCAATTAAAAAACCGTGTCCTGGGCTTTAATTGGGTCAATATGTCTTTCCGAGGTCCGCGGTCGGCGGACAAACATTACGAGATCAAGCGCAGGGTCAGACGAGACCGCTGAATTATTAATTTACAAGTATACTCAATTAAACACAATTACGTACTCGTCCTTTAGCTCCTGTTAGATTACGGGAAGTTACCATTTGAAATGTACAATCTGTCATTTAAGGAATCTTTATGGTGCACTAAACAAAGATTTGTTGCTAGCTTGTAACTAACTGTTGTCGTATAACATTATGTCAATCTGCAATATCTTCTGCAAAATGGGTGTGATTACATTACGATTATGGCGACAGATAGTCAAAATAATAGGATTTGTCAGCAAAATAGTAGATCCCCATAAGATACGGATAATTAGATTAACAATCAATAGATATGTTATAGTTAACATATCTATTGATTGTGATATGTGACTGTTTTTATGTGTTTTTATGTAAATGTTTATTACACCAATAAGTTGCTAGTTCAATAGTATAGTTATTTTCGTCAACAATTTCTACTAGGTACAATAGTTCAATAGTTTATGAGATTAACATTCGTTGACAGAACTTTCTAATTAAGATATGATAGACAAACCGGGGAAGTAGTAAGCCTACCCGAAGAGCGGTACCTACTTACTAATCTCCATGAGTAGCGGCACAGCCGTGATATCATCACGATGGCAATGCAAAGAAATATCACTGAACGACATACTGAATACCTCAGCGGAACCTTTTACAGCAACAACTATAAACAGTTTCCTAATAGAGCGCGTAACAGTCTTAAAGATAAACACTTCAAAGCACCTGGTTATCAACAGAGACCTCTAGTTTAACACACCAGTCGGTAGTCGATAACATCATATATCAAGTTGCCGAGCTATCTATCAGCGAACATGTGCATTGTTTGTTAACTACGAGGTGACTAGTTTTGTTGTGGTGGCGGTATCTACTAATTGCGGATCAGACGGTGTTCACATAAATATAATCCGCCGTGAGCGGCTTCGCTCATTTGTACACTGCGGACGGTTGTCATGTACCCGTATTAATATCGATGAATAAGAAATTCGTTATGGATGGGCTACAAGCCTGGCCATTACTGCGCCGATCTGCCGCTGACTGCGCGTGTTGGATGACTACCATTCTATCCTGTCGTTACCCGTTTTTATCTACCTCTATTTATGTTGGGACTTGTACAGTAATTATTCATTTCGTTTCATCGGGTGCTTGTTGTGAATGTACTGGCCGCACTACTCTGACTGCTGATTTATTAGAATACATATTTTTAGTATGTTACTATATACTCGTATGCCCCTAGCCTTCATATTCACGTATTTGTAGTATAGATAATACCTATTTGAAATTGAATTTAACTAGGTTTGGATGCCAAATAGTATCAGATCTTAAGTCATCATCATCGCCGTATTAGGTACCTACTTTATTCATCTTTTAGCTTGTACTCATTCTAGAATAGATATTTAAGACTGAACTGAACATGCCTTTACAAATACCTTATTCCATTTTCTACAAGATCATTATCATCACCTTAGCATGATACATGATACAACATGAATAAACGCAACTGTAGAAGAACCAATTATGCATGAGTGTAATAGATTACTAATAAAAATAGGAACAGACTTGGTAATACTAGCAATATACAGGCCTCCTGCTTTTAGCGATAAGTATAAATTTATCAACTCATTAAATAACATCTTACAAGATCTGTCTTCCTATAAAAACATAATATTAACTGGAGACATAAACATAAACATCCTACAAGGACAGCAGGACGTGAAGGAGGATGCCCTGCATTATCTCAACCTCTGCTCATTTCATGGCTTATTCACCACGCACTCTTTTATCACGCGTCAAGCAAGTGGGTCTTGCCTTGATCATATCATGCTAAAAACACAATATCCCGCACACGTATTTGTCATCAATTCCACTATAACCGATCATAACGCTGCCCTACTAACCCTAAGTTGCAAGTTACCTAAGAGAGAAAAAACTAGCTTAGTCACCAAATTAAACATGGATAAGCTTGAACACGATTTACGAGGCATCGATTATAACCCAGTTTACTATTCTGATGACGCGCAATTTTGTATGCATTACTTTATCGAAAATGTAAAGAATGCAATACATAAAAATACAAGAGTAATACGATTGCATAACAAAAACCGCAACATAAAACCGTGGATTACACCAGGTCTCATCCGCTGTATGAGACACAGGGATCAGCTTCACTTGAAATGTAAACATAACCCTGATAATTTAACGTTACAGGTGTCTTATAAGAGATACCGGAATTTTTGCAATGACTTGTTAAGAAAAGTCAAAATTAATCATGACAAAAAAGAGCTGGAAAAGGCGGGATCGAATAGTAAAAAGATCTGGCAACATATTAAGAAGGTAACATACACTAAGAAACAAAAAGAATCGCCTTCAAGTTTATTAAACACCCATCCGTCACACGTAGAATCTGCTAACATAGTAAATAAGTTTTTTTTTTTTTTTTTATTTTTTTTTTTTTTTTATTTTTTTTTTTTTTTAAATGTTTTATTAATGTAGGTAAGCGACTCGCACAGCAAACGCAAGCAAAAACGCTATTACCTACAAACCCATCCTTCCCGAATAAGACTACCCTGTCATCTTTTGTGCTATTGGACACTGACGATAAGGAGGTTGAGAGGATAATCTCGAACTTAAAGGATGAGTGTGCTATTGGCTGGGATCTCATATCAAATAAAATCCTAAAAAAATGCAGGCATATACTGGTACAGCCATTAACTAACATCCTCCAAAAATGTTTGGCGACAGGCGTTTTCCCTAAGTGCCTTAAGAAAGCGGTGGTTGTCCCAGTATATAAGTCTGGAGGGAAAGACCAAGTAACAAATTACAGACCGATTTCCATACTCCCTGCTATCTCAAAAATACTCGAGAAAATAATAAACAGTAGGTTGATAAAATATTTGGAAGTTAATTCGATTTTATCAAATACACAATTTGGATTTAGAGCAAATAGGTCTACAGCCGATGCTGTGCATCATCTGACGGATTACATAGCACAAGAGCTTGATAAGGGTAATCGTACAGTAGGAATATTTCTGGACCTTGCCAAAGCTTATGATACGGTATCTATTCCCAAGCTGTTGAGCAAACTTGACAATATGGGAATTAGAGGCCTGCAGCTGGAACTCCTTAAAAGCTATTTACAGGAACGTACACAATGCGTAAAGATCGGGAGTGTCATCAGTGAAGACATGGAGAACACCTCATTTGGCATTCCACAGGGAAGCGTTTTAGGAAGCACACTGTTCTTAGTTTATATAAACGAACTATGTAATATAAATCTAGAACACGGCACGATCATATCATACGCGGACGACACTGCCCTCCTTTTTTCTGCTGATACAGAATCAGATGTGTACGGGCGTGCGCAGCGAGGATTTAACATTGTAAACAAATGGCTTCAATATAACCTTCTAACACTAAATGCTGATAAAACTAAATACGTTACTTTCTCGATGCGCAAAAGACCGTCTACAGCCCGGCCCAACCACTTGCTTTACGCGCATCATTGTGGAGAACCCAATGATAACGGTAATAAGTGTACCTGCCCGGTTATAGCTATAACAGACAAGATAAAATATCTGGGCATTGTAATAGATGAAACCCTGTCGTTTAAAGAACATAGCGAAACATTAATTAAGCGACTACGCAAATTAATATTTGTATTTAAAAAAATAAGATATATTAGCGAACTAAAATTGATTAAGCAAGTCTACTATGCCCTTTGTCAGTCAATATTAACATATTGCATAACATCTTGGGGGGGAGTGGGTAAGACATTGCTACTGCCCGTCGAGCGAGCTCAGAGAGCGATCCTCAAGGTAGCAACGTTCCGCTCTTTCTTATCTCCCACCGATCTCCTATACAAATCCTGCGAAGTACTAACAGTCCGCCAGCTATTTATATTGAGTACAGTACTAAAACAGCACGCAGCGCTTCCCTACAGCACCAATATTACTAACAAAAGGCGTAAAGATATTGTATGCACTGAAAGGATTGCGATAAAACACGAGTACACGGGCAAATTTTATTTGTTTTTAGGACCACTTCTGTACAAAAGAATAAACGCTATAGCAAGCATATATTCTCTAAATCATGTGTGTTGCAAGCAAGTTGTAAAGAATGTCCTCCAAAGTTTGTCCTACGATGACACAGAGGAGTTATTGTCTGTTTTGAAATAAACAGTTAACTTAGGGTTTAATTGTTTAGTAGTAGTGAGGCACTTTAGCATAGTATATTTCTTAGTAAATAGTTGTATCTGTAATAGTATTTTAGAAGTATCAATAAATTGCACTTGACGCCTGAAATACAGGATTACCTAGTTCAGGCACAAGTTAGATAATATCCCTAAATAAAGACCTATGTAAGACACCTAAATGCACAAATATTATTATTATATTCATACCTAAAATAACTACACATGCACAATGTATCAACGCACGATAGATTAAGAACCCATGTAAAATACTGTACAACAATTATGAAATAAAGATTATTATTATTATTATTATTATTATTATTCCCGGATACACCCGAGGCTATCACCTCAGATGCTGGAATCCGCTTGCTACTTTGTCAAACATTCAAGGAGTCCTTCCATCCTTTTACACGGCTGCGTAGCTTGGCCGTTACTAGAGCAACATGATCAGGAACTACGTGTCGTGAAGATGAATATGCTGCGGTAAATATGTGGAGTCACTCGCAAGGAACTCTCACATCCAGGTTGCTTTCGCTGAGGAACCACATTTTGTGTCGACTACCAGCCGACGTGGTTTTATGACTGGTCATGCCTGCTCCGCTGCACTCTGGCCGGAGGTGTAGGTCCAAAAATTACTGGGCTCGGTGTTGTTGAGGATGGCATGTGTACCAATGGTCTTAATACGATGCATGCTTAAGATCGGGCACAGTGGAGAACTCCGAGGTGAAGATGTCAAACGCGGCCGGGGCAAGGAAACATTTTGATAGCTCTACAACTCTAACTTGAATTATTCAGGAACTGACATAATCTCTTAAAGGCTACATTAAAATTAATACACCATGACCATGTAATTGTTAA
Organism: Eilema depressum; assembly: GCA_914767945.1. Lineage (NCBI taxonomy): Eukaryota > Metazoa > Arthropoda > Insecta > Lepidoptera > Erebidae > Eilema > Eilema depressum. The sequence goes on along the minus strand of OU612028.1, from coordinate 9,296,213 downwards.
TTATAAAGTAATGTACCATAAGTATATCGGCAAACATGGAGCGGCGAGCGGCGACTGCACCGCAATCGGTCGCTCGTCAGTAGATCGTGTCGATGGACTGCGCACCGCGCGGGGGGTCCTGGCCAGCGATCCATTACGAACCGCCGAAACGCCGCCAAACTATACGATTATTATATTCAATAATCGATGAGCATTAAGTGAAATTAATTTTATTGGGTAATGGCGCTGGTCGTGACGGCGTGCGCGCAAACGAGCCGTATTAGTAGCGAGAACCGTGCGCGCTGCGCCTGCACTGCTTTATGTCGTGACCGCCGCACATTGCTGCCAAATAATAATGCTCCAGTAATAAGGCGATTATTGCTCATTATATTATACATTTCGTACACATTGTTTAAATTACATGGTAAGATAAAATAAATTTACAATCGATTTGATTTTTGAATGATTTTGTTCATAGATATACGCACCCGAAATTTAAAAAAAAATAAGTACATCTAGGTACAAAGTTACAATCTTTCAACTAAATATAATCTGTTTTATTATACAGACGTTAATATAAAAACAAACTAACACCATTTCCTAGCAGAACAGAAGCAACTACGCAGCCCATCCTTAAGAAGTATTACATCCTTTTCACTTTGTAATATGAATCTAGGTAATTGTCTATAATCAAGCTACCCACTGATAGAGAACCTAACGTAAGTGGTCCTACATTCTGTTCAATTCTCAGAGCTTACATCATCTGTAATGAACCAGCTATTAAAGCTAAACAGTATTGCCATATTAGTTGATAATTGACCCAATTATCCATTAACTGGACACGACATAATTTTTAACCCTACAACCAATGATTTTATATGAAAACTAGCTTTCGCCTGCGGCTCCGCCCGCGCGGATGTCGGTTATCGCGACCAAACATAGCCTATGTCCTTTCCCAAGGTCTAATCTATCTCTGTACCAAATTTTATCAAAATCGGTTCAGTGGTTTAGGCGTGAAAGCGTAACAGACAGACAGACAGAGTTACTTTCACATTTTTAATATTAGTATAAGTATATATAACTAGCTGTTGCCCGCGGCTCCGCCCTCGTGGAATTCTGATCCCGTTCATCGCTGATATATCGTGGGTTAAGAACTAGAGAAGCGTAAGGGCAAAATCACAACTTTACAGGAGGACCGAAAAACAACTCAAATTTACCTACCGTTATCTTATAGCTCTTGTCACGCAAAATCTATAGTAGTTATCTGTGTGATTTTTACTTATAATAATGCTTTATTTATCGGTTAAAGAATGGTGTAAAGTTTTAGGCAATCGAAAAATGTTTTTATTTTAATAATGTTTATTAATCAAAAAATAGTTGACCTACGCCATTATGGCTGAAAAAATGTATGGAATGCAACGGGACTTCCGTTATAATGACCTTAAAATTAGTAACAAAAATCTTCACAGATTAATAATCTCTTGAGGCGGCTCCTTTTTTTTCTTTTTTATACCACTTAGTTGGCAGACAAGCACACGGCCCACCTGATGGAAAGTGGTTACCGTGGTCTATGGACGTATGCAGCACCAGGGGCGTCACACTCGTGCTGCCGACCCTGAAGAAACCTTCTAATGCCCTTCTTGAAGAACCTCATGTTGCGGTCGCTTGGGAAAACCATCGCGGAGAGTTCATTCCACAGCTCGAGTGTGCGAGGGATAAATTTCCTTTCTTACCGCACAATGCGCACCGTTTCCGGTCACAATGTGTGAGGAAGAACTCCCCGCAAATGGCGAGAGGTGCGATGATAGAATGTAGCTGTGGGCATCATGTAAAACAATTTATTTGAGCATAAATCATTGTATAGGCGGTGGAACACACACAGTGAGGCAAAGTCTCTCCTGAGACTGAGAGGTTCCACATCGCCTGTGAGTATGGGATTGCCGACGAGCCTCAATGCCCGTCTTTGCACCGAGTCGAAAGGGTCAAGCTGGCACGCAGGCGCTCCAGCAAAAAGGTGACAGCATTACTCCTTGTGGCGCCGAACCTGTGCCTTATAAAGGAGGAGTCGTTGCCCCGCAGTGAAGTACTGCTTCGCCCTGTTGAGCACTTTGATGCCAGCTTGACCTTGTCTTCCAGATGACTTCGGTATTGGACGTCGCTGGAGATGTCGACACCAAGAATCCCGATACTTGATGGTGAAAGGTGTGCCCAGGAATTGCGGCGCTAACAACAAATGGAGCATTTGTAACAATTTACTCAATTAAATTCGTGTTCGACCTGCAAATGGTTATAAAAATCATGATATGTCGAAGGAATAACTCCAGATAACTAATAACTTCATTATAATGCAGACGATAGCACCTTACACGGGAGTTATCACGGACATCCTGTGGCCAAGCAGTCTGATATCGCGGCAAAGAGGCAGCTTCTTGTCAGTGAACTTGACCGGACCCTGAACCTCGTTTCTCAATGGGGCTCTGAAAACCTAGTTGAGTTCAATGCCAAGAAGACGCAGGCATGCGCTTTTACAGCAAAGGTATCTTTTTTCCTTCCCCTTCCAACTCTTCAGAGCACGCCACTGCCACTACAGGACAATCTCAATATCCTAGGATGTTCGCTGCAAACTGAACAACAAAAACTACATCGAGAGTATCATCAAAACAGCATCGCGTAAACTCGGAGTCCTGAACAACGTGAGACGTTTTTCACGCTGGAGCAGCGGTGTCTTCTCTACAAGACACAAATTCGCTCTTGCGTGGAATACTGCTCGCATCTCTGGGATGGCTCCGCAAAGTACTTACTAGATGCTCTCGACAGGTTGCAGCGACGTGCGGTCCGCATTATTGGGAATCCTGAGGTCACTTACACCCTTGAGCCTTTGCAGTTGCATAAAGATGTGGCATATTTGGCGGTATTTTAGCGTCTCTACCATGGTGAATGTTCTGATGAGCTCTTCCAAGACTAATCCCACCCTCTCCTTTCCTATATAGGACAACACGTGCAGGACTCAGATGCCACCCGCATACGGTGCAAAATATTCCATCAAGAACCAAGCGATTCGGCGACTCCTTCTTCTGCCGCACTATTAAGACTTGGAATTCCTTACCAGCTCACGTGTTTCCCTCCTCCTATAGTCCCGGGTCCTTTAAGCGGGGCGTGAAAAAGCATCTGATGAGGCCGTCAAGCTGAGTGCCACCATTGTAACACGGTACATGTCTGTAATGGTGACCCTCTTTTCAGAGACTTTGCCTTCAGCTTACCATCAGGCGAGGCGAAGTCAAATTGACGTGTCCTATATAAAAAAAAAACTTTTTGGTGTCAAATCAACGTATGTTAGTATTAGACGCGAAAGTGAATCAGACCAACAGAGATTTATTATGTGCTAAAAGATCGTAATATAGCCTTTAAACTATTATTAACTTAAAAACTGGCTGCATTACTTTCATTAATTAGTACCAAAGTAGCGTATCTCACCCTTGCATTTTTTTGGCAGGGAGAAAAATCATGGAAGTATACTAAACAAGGTCGCATAAGCAGTAAAGGTACTTTACGTTAATTTGGCGCGAAACAAACTTAGGCCACATAATCTTATTTTCTGCGTTTTAAAAACGTATAGCAAGATACGTTATTTGGGCAATTACATTTAAGACATCTTTGGTGTCCTATTCGCGCTGTATATCGAGTTTCGATCGTAGTGCTCGCAACTTTTTTGACAAAATAATGTCAAGATTATTGTAAGTAGGAACACGTCATTTCGGCAGTAAACAGAAAATATATTTTTTGATACGTTATATTTGTACTAAGCAATCTACGCACTTCATCGCTACAGTTTTTTGGCACATAAAAATATGGAGATTAAAAAAGCGAATGGTGAAAAAAATTTTTTTTTTAATTTTTGACCTTACGCTACTCTAGTTCTTAACCCGCGATATAGCCTATATGTTAATCCAGGGTATAACCTATATACATACCAAATTTCAACCAAATCGGTCCAGCCGTTTATGCGTGAAAGAGTAACAAACATCCACACATCCACACATCCATTCTCACAAACTTTCACATTTATAATATTAGTAGGATTAGTAGGAAGTAGGAAGTAGGATTATGGAGTATGGATATGGATATGGATTCTTGCTTGCACTCACTGATTAGTGCATTTCCTGTTGCACTGGTACTGGTGTTGAGTAAGGCGAATTAACCTCGTTCTCTCCATTTTACTTTTTTTATCGTTTTTCTTTTCAATACAAAATCATTGCCTGCAACCGCACTTTATATAAGAACATAATATATTGACTCAGTAACAAAACAATCGAATGTCTTAAAATAGGTACTCGTCGAGTGAGGTGTGATAAATGGCATGTCCCAGTTCATAAATTTAGTGGACGCTGAAGTAGGTAGCTCTTATCATGTAGAACAAATATCATCGAGAACAATGAAACGCTGTAGGTACGCTCAGTCAAAGAGATCATCGGTTTCAGATCCCTTTTACAACTGACTACAAAGATATTTAGAAGCGGCGACAATATAGGTAATACAGTTTTGAACTTGGTAGTAACTAAACCCAGAGAAAAGTATATAAAGTCCTACAGAAGACTAAAATTCTATACCTAATAAAGTTATAAATTAAAATGGTTTATGACTAGAGTTTTTGCAACCTACTGAATGAGATAGAAATATGGACTCACTAGACTACCACAGAGTAATTTTGGAAAGGTTGAGGATACTACTTAATATAACTATAGGTCAAATTCAACTAAGTAGTATAAAAAAACGATACCTGCAGACTTTACTAAAATACGAATTAATTATCGCATTAATATAAATACAATGACTATGTGAATGTGTTGCTGCAGTAGGCTACATAATTACAGATCTGACAGATCTAATTAATATAATAAATAATAAATAATCCGAACGATTTACATCTTAATAAGAATTAAGTAAAAAAGAATGAATTGTCTTAAAAGACATTGTACGACTGAATACGATAAGGATTTATTACACTCAAGTCGTACAGTGTAAAATGCATTATAGCCGATGATACGAGCCATAAAGAGTGGCGGACGAGTGGCTCGCGTGTGGCCACCGTTACTGTCCCATAACAATACCCTACTGATATAAAGAAAATATTATTTATTTAAATTCTTCAATAAAACGCAGCTGTCCTTATGTACCGCCATATTGTTATGTAGGTTATTACACAAAAGGCAACATACGAGTTTTATCTACAGTTATTGTTATTTATAGTTCTTGAGGCCTTTTACGTATCAAATGAAAGAAAACTTTATCAGCCATGTTGTGTGTATGTAACTAACTTTCTTTAGTAATGTCTAATAATATTGTAATTGAAAGTACAGCCTCCGTGGCGTAGCGGTAGTGAACGCGGCCGCTACGCAGGAGGCGCGGGTTCGATCCCCGCTCAGTGCAAATATTTGTGTGAATGAAATATGAATATTTGCATTGGTCTGGTCGTGCCTCGGAGAGCACGTTAAGCCGTCGGTCCCGGTTGCCATGAGAACAGTGGCAGTCGTTACGGGTAGTTGGAGCCCTCAAAAATCCAAAAATAACGGTCTCACTGCAAAACTTCGATATCGCCTAATGTTAACATTGGGTTGTGGAGGTCAGATGACAATCGCTTCACGGAAAATATCGAGGTCTAGTCAAATCCGTGGTTAAGACTGGTAAAAAGCGGACCCCAGACTCCGAGCTGAAAGCTTCGGATGCGACTGGGAATTAACGCTAAGAGGAAGAAGAAGATTGTAATTGAAAGTCCGTTTATATATGTACGCGCACGGAGTTCTTGGTCAGGCACCTCCACACGGGCGCGGCGCACCCTTAGGTAAATGATATGAAAAATGAAACTAAGAGTTTTCATTATTTTTTACTTCCCAAATAGGTCAAATATAACCAAATTAAATAAAAATTAAATCAATTTATTTTCAGATTCCGTATTTCAATTTATTATACAAACTCAAACACAACGTAGAATGGGATAAATGCGATATCCTCTTGCACAACGCATACGCACTACCTAGACGTGACGTCACTATTCAGTACGATTTTTTTATGGGCCTTTTTCAGGCGGTTTCAGAAACTATTTGTCACTTTTCTTGTGTTCCTTCTGCGACTTGGCGATCTGTGCCATTACATAATGTCATCTTTAGCAGAAAGAACGAACGTATTAATATTAATAACATCGCGTAGGGCTACGGACATCATGTCGCCTCAATCAGCCATGTGAAACACTTCCTGTACCCTGGAGTTTCGATGCTAGTTCATTAGTATGAGTAAATATTTTAGCATAATAGGTCTTGCTGTGCCTAGTAATGTTCATGTATTTAATTCACACATAGTAGGGTATGTTAACATGACTCTGAGAGGTGACGAAGGGTGAAAATTTTCAAAAAGGAAGCCTGTAGAAAGAAAATGTTTCTCAGTAGTGTTTCGCAATTAAATCTTTCAAGAATTTCAATATTACTATTTGTTTATTAGTCACAAATTAAATTACACTTTAGCAGTTCATTTTGAAATGTAAATTTTTCGATAATAAAAAATGTACCTAGTCGTCTTTGTAGAGGTTTGCTGGAAGGCTTCCCACGTGTTCCTTTGACGAGAAAATGGTACAGTGGGGATAGAATCCTCTCAAAACAGTATTTGATAGAATAACTAAGCCAGTGTGGGAGCATCCTATTGATAGTACTCAAATTTTAATAGACTCAATTCGAAATATCAATTCATATATCACAATGATATAATTAAACCTTAAAAGTGTTCTCAACGTCTCAGACAGTTAATTAGTATTATTAAATTTTTAAATCGATGTAATACTCTTTAAGTTCTTCATTCCGTTTCATTTTGATATGCAGTAGCGTTCTATCGATAAATATCTGAATATCTATACATTACATGGTACGGTTCAAAAGATTCCATAATTGATATTTGTGTAAAATTCCGACAGAGTCATCTTACTTACATGATGCCCACAGCTACATTCTATCATCGCACTTCTCGTCATAGGCGGGGAGTTCATCCTCACACATTGCGACCGGAAACGGTGCGCACAGTGCGGTATGAAAGAAACTTCATCCCTCGCACACTCAAGCTGTGGAATGAACTCCCCGCGATGGTTTTCCCAAGCGACTACAATATGGGGTTCTTCAAGAAGGGCATTAGAAGATTTCTTCAGGGTCGGCAGCACGAGTGTAACGCCCCTGGTGTTGCATACGTCCATAGGCCACGGTAACCACTTTCCATCAGGTGGGCCGTGTGCTTGTCTGCCACCTAAGTGGTATAAAAAAATAAAAAAAAAGAATGTAGGGTTCCAGCAACACCTTCGGGGTCCAAGCCAACCTCACCTGCTACTCAGTGTACTTACTAAACAATGGACGAGGTTCCTCTGATCTCCCGTAAAAGTTGACATACCAATCAAAAAGAATAAACGGACCGCGGGCTCTATACTGCAAACTTTGGACGCAACTGGGCAATCCCTTTCAGGATAATGAAGACTCTTTCCCATCGGCACGGGAAAAGTACGAGTAAATATATGTTCCACCAAGGTTCAGCCTCTGTTGTCGCAAATGTCTGTTCACGTCAAGAAGGACTTTACTTCTTGTGTTTCATATAATGTATATGCCATTTATGTACTATCATTACATTTATGTAAGTGTTTGATAGATAGTGAAATGTTAGATACTTCCTGCCTTCCTACAAACAGCTGACGTACCTATATACGAATAGTATTAAACTAGTAGCTATAATTATCATTTGTCATACCGAAGACTCCGCAAAAGGCATGATTAAATTCGTCTAGGTAGATCTTTTTTTACTTTACTAGTACATACTTCATTTACATATCTATAACTGGTTACCGGCGTGTCATGCATTATCATTGATCGAGCAGTGTATGACATGTTGTATAATTATAATACTTTTGCTGATTAAGAAACTGAGAAGAGGACTATGAGGAAAATTGGCATAAGTAAAAGCTTTCAGTAGTATCTGGATCAGTTTTTACAAATCAGCCCGATTCAGCCGAATATATATGATAAGGTCATACTTATTGTTTTGCGGGATACCAAATCTTTAAAATCTCTTAAAATCTTACACTACAAATTTAATAATATCTAAATCAAATATACTCAAGTACATTTTATCAAGTTTTCAGTTCAAGGGTGCATTTAGAGCACTCAGCCGCATAGCACCTAGCCTAGTCCACGAAGGGCACCTATTAAACTTTTTGATAGGTGCCATTCGTGGATACTTTAATTTTATATTTTTACCTGGCTAATAACAAACAAAAGAACTCATCACTTTTTGTTCACTTGTTTCATAAAGTGTAGCATGTAATAACAACGTCGCACAGTGAGAACATGCAATCAAACGCTTGTCAGGTCCACATTAATAGTGTCGCTGGACGCTATCAGATAGTTGCGACATGCGACAATCGCAAGTCGTAGTCGTCCGGCCACTTCTCACAGGTCGGTCCTGAGCTATATAATTAGTGCAACAAAACTTTCATAACTTTGCACCGGCCCAGCCCCGTCAAATAAGAATGAGAGATATTTTAGTCGCTTGTGTACCGTCGTCGTCGTATAATTACACGGTGCTGTTGTCGCTCTAATAGAATTTAATTGTAGCGTACAGTCTAACGCCAAGTTGCTCGGAACCGGTTTTATGAAATAAAACTGCTAATCTTTGCGTAAAAAAACGTAACATGTTTGAATTTCCTCTTCAAGTCTTGCTCCATTGTAAAACGCGTCGTCGATTAATTTTACAGGAGATAATCGTACGGTATAGATCTAATTAGGTAAAGTCAAGGAGTGATGAAGGCTTTGTATCTAGAAATGATGAAATAAATTTGGAAAATAGAAGTAAGAAAACAAAACGTCGAAATAATTCATAATGATCATGACCTACTGTTACATTTTTCACTGGGTACTTAGATAATGGTCGTTATTTACCATGTACTTAAAAGTTAAAATTAAGTAATACAACTGTCATAATTCATTGCTGACATAAAATTATATCGAGTCTATCTGACCACACATTTAGATTACATTGAAAATATACATTGCAATTACTTATCTTCGACACAATCAAGCAATGGCAGCCATTACTCTAAGATGTTCACTGCTAAGAGAAAAATATGTATGCAATTGCTCCAGTCTGATTAAATATCGTTATCGCTTGCATCAAAAGCTACTGCACTTACCAACTGATCAAAAACTGCTGAGTTAGAACATCGATCAATGTGAATAAGTGGAAATAAGAAGAGGTATATTTAAGCCCATTAACACACAAAAAGCTAAAGAAATATTTCTACCCACATTTTCTACTTAGCCGTTTATGATTTCAATCGGAAGCTCACTAACTGATCAGCAGGCACAGGCTGTAAGAAAATTTCGAACGTTCGAACGAACTCAACAGATGAATCCGCGGTGAGATTTCAATTTCGCGTGCTGTTAATTTGGTGTTAGTTCTTACAGCATGTACCTACTGAACGAGGGGCACGACTGTGTAGTATAGAAATTCATACTTTGTTTCTGACGTATTCTGAATAGGTTTTTAGAAGGTTGATCTTTAATGTTAATTAAAAATTTATTCATTGCCATATCTAGATATCTAGAATAAATGAAAAAGTACAACAAGTGCTTCTGTATTAATTTCTGAGTTGGATGGTTGTTTCTGAATGAAAAAATAAATATCTCTGAGATAATATTATTATCTCAAACACGATTTTCAAGTATTAGTAGCCTTAGATTGTAGTTTATTCATGATATTTTATCTTTATTTATGCCCTTTTTGGTAAAGTCCTATTAATTTATCACTCAAGAGTCAATTTATCTTGCATCCAAAACTTTGCTATTTGGAATTCAGAGCCCGCTCTCCTGCTCATTATTTCCTTATGGAGAGTTTACCTTGCATATGTAGCTATTGATGCTTTAGATTTACCGTAGTTTTTCACATTTCTTTTTGTTCTAATATTTAAAAGATAAAGTTAGAGCGTAGCTTCAAGTACAGTAGCAGCACAAAAACGCAAGTTAGTCTGCGCGCCGTTGCGTCGTCCCGTTAATGCAGCACACGAGCCGCGCTTGTTACGTGCATTGTGCGGCGGCAGCCGCCCGATGATACATTATTTTTATAACAATAAATCGTTGTAAGTAAAGCACCGCTCGCTGCCCCGGTGGTCTGCCCGCAGTCGCCGCACGCTCCGCCTGATCAGCCTGTGACTTAAGACTTATCTACAGATTTTAAAATACAAGCCAGAAGATTAAGCTTTTACCAACAACATATACCTACATTTTTTTTATTAAAATCTAGTGTAACACCATACGAATTTTACGACAAAGAAAGAGTCTCTAAATTTTTTAGAGCACCCTATCCTTATCCAGATAACAGTTGGAAAAAGCAATGGCTTTTCAATAGTTAATTTATTAGTTAACGAAGGTAGAGATACAATCTGTCGTTGCATACATAAAGATAAATGCGATGAGACACGTTATAAGAGTGTGGCAGAGCCAGTGGCCGAAGCTGTGATAGCGATCGTAAAAATTAATAGTCCTTGACACGCCGCGTTTCAATTTGCTTTTTAATTAGTCGGGAGGCAATGATATCATACGTTACCGTAGATAATGGAGATAAACGGCTATGGGGAATCAATAATACGATCCCAACTGATACCTACTATATCTGTATCGCTTCTATCTGCATTAAAGCAATAAGATTAACCTCGCATTTACATTTTTAAGTTAAGTGTTATATTAACACTTAATGAATATTTATATCGTTCTAAACGTTCGATCCCTATTTTCTATTAAGATAACTTTGGTAACCCAGTAATAAATCCGAATAACTTTATTATTTTGGTCATACCTTATATTTAACACGATCTTTAGGTTTGCTTTTTTAAGGAATTCTGAGAAAAGGAGAGGACAGAAGGTGGCTGAAGATGGTAACTGAGATAGACTGGATGCTGAAACCGTAGGATCAGATGCTGTAGCGCAAATTGGAAGCGGGCATACCTATATCATACAAAGGACTACGATAGACCAATTGTTTAACTGAAATTAATTGAAATGTCAGAAACTTAAATGTCATAAGCTTATTTATTTACCATAAATACATTATATGGAGTCGTTATCCAACGTATTTCCGAAACCCTTAGAACAAACAAACTGTTTACTCTATAATGTATACTCTAAGGTTTACTCATTCCTATTCGGGGGTGAATAGCTAATATTATTTGTGAGGAAGTTTCTCTCTCTGGAGACCTAACCACCGGTAGCTTGGTCCTTGTACCCGACGCCGTTTGCCATGGCATTGCGCATTCAGTTATGTTTTGAATTACTGACATTTCTGCTTTGGATTGCAACACCACCGGCAAGACCTGCAATACTTAAAAAATATTATCTGTATGAAAAAAGAAAGCAATTTCAACCTAATTCGTCTGTCACAGTTCACTGCTGGATGTAGGTTTCTCTCAATGTGCCCAACAGAACAGCAGTAATTTTTGCATCCATCGTCAACAAACAGATAAGAATTCCAAAAAAATAATAAACATATTTTTGTTCATAATCTAACACAACCTAAGTTTTTTTTTAATATCTCCAATGCATAGACATAACTAATTTATAATTTTATAATACGAGTAGTATAGAAGTTCAAAGTTCAATCCCGAATGGCTGCGATCATTGATGCTTATAATATTCCCCTCCCGATAAACATACAGGAGTATAATAACAAGAGATTGATTTGCATATTTCAACGTTTATTTATTTATCTAGGTTTACTAACAATAGTCTAGCACAAAGCAGTAACAATTTCTTTAAAGTAAACACCGGTTGTGTATAAAGAGATACTAACACCTATTAACATTATAATATTATTGTCATTAAGTTAATGAGGAACCAAAAAAGGAGGTAGATGATGAGCAAAAATAAAATAAAAAAGTTAAATCTGTGTAAGAAAAGAAAGCCGGCAAAGTGCTTATTATGAATTTTACTTTTGTGTGCACGTGTCAGCGTGCACATATTTGAAAACTGCAGCTATTTATTGATCTGCAGGTCTTAGCGTAGGGAGAAAAACCGCCAAAAACTGCTCTCCTTATTGGTGGACAAAGTGGTATGATTGGGTCGCCTGCGTGGGACCCCTGACGGTACACGAAATTTGAAAAGTGACAACAAGTATGAGCAAGCAAAATAAGATATATTTTGCTCATCCAGTCGCTCGTGATGGTTTCGGCGGGCATAATGTTTGCGAGCAAAATTAGTTGTAATCTTGTTGTTTCATAGAACTTCTCCGGAAATTCTATGAAACAACATTCCACATGAAACAACATAGTCCTAAGGATATAAGGAGAACTTTATCGAAGTTAGCTTAGTGTTAAATATTTAGTACACATAAATTAACGATAGTTGGAATTGAATACTCTGAATATTATACCTACATAGGAATGCTATCTTCAAAATTTTGTGACTGTTTATTTATGTTTTATTCGTATGGTTAGGATAATTTTATATCTTGGGACTAGAAATTACTGTACGGATAATATAATTTATTTAGTACCAATTTTTTTGCTACTTATTTAGAACTGGATCTTTGTTTTTTTTTTTATAAAACTTGAATTCTTACTAGGTATTGCTGTCAGCATCTAGTGTATCTACTTCAATAGATTGTATCCCATAAGAAAATAAATAAAATAAAATCAAGTCAAGATACAGTGAATGTTTAAAAAATTAAAGAGAACGCACTAAACAAATATGAATTTGTATAAATTGCTGAGACCGTTAGAATTCTCTTAATCAAACGTCGGATTTAGTCAATTTAGCTATAATGATAATGTTGCGTGCGTTAAGCTTATTTGATTAATCGACACTATATAGAATTCGAATTTAGGGAAAAATGGACGAGGCTGTAAGGTACCACATGTTATAATAGGTATGTGTGCGTGTGTGTACTACAGTGGTCGGAGTGTGCGTGAACGCGCACGCGCGCACGGAAGCGCTATCGGCCGTCCATCGAGGCTTGATTTACGACACGCCATCTCACTACACACTTTTACGTTTCCATAAAATAAGAAGAAGAAACTCAAATAACACTGACTACCGAGTTTTGGAAGTTTAAAGTTTATATAGAAAAGATTTATTTTTTTATTGTTTTGGTGGCTGGTTTTTCAAGAAGTCAAGTGAGCAAATGAATCGAAGATAAAAAAGTATCCTATTGTAGTGTAAAGTTTATGAAAGCTGCGTGGCTAGTACATAATATGAATAGGTAGTAAAATTTGTAAATCTCCTTAAACTTAATGCAACTCATATTAAATATTAGATTTTTTTATTTATATCAATATTTGAGTCTGAAACTAACTCCAATGCGTAGCCAAAACATAAATTTCTATATGAAAATCGACACATACTTATTTAACTTCGACTAGTTCTAATTTCCCAAGGTAGACTTATTCCTAATTTATAATTACTTAAGTAAGCTAAAAATAGAAATAAATATTCCACAACATTCTACACAACGCTTTCTAGACCCATGGTAAGCTTAATTAGCTTGTGTTATGGAATCTAGAATGCGGATATACATACTTAGATACTTTTTTTTTGTAAATACATACATATTATACATAGAAACACCCAGACCAATGCAAATATTTATATTCATGCATACAAATATTGGCACTGAGCGGGGATCGAACCCGCGCCTCCTGCGTAGCAGCCGCGTTCACTACCGCTACGCCACCCAAACCAACGAAGGTTCTTTAAAATTAAAAAACAATGATTGAGAATTACCTATAAAATATAAATATCTCCAAAATACCTACTTATCTAATCTCCAATTTATGTGAATAATTTGGCAAACACTAAAAAATAAAACATCTACTATATCATCGCTTACATTTATATTTTAGGAGCAGGATTGTTTTTAACCGAATCAACTAAAACACAGAAATGTTGTTTTTCACCATTCGATTGACGAAAGCGTGCAACATAACCTATATTTACAAATTCCTTACGTCAATTTATATTTTTAGCTTTTGTGTTTCATAAGAACTGACGGATAAATGTTTCATTCACAATCACTGGTTATTTTCAAATACAATTCTTACCTAACGATTACTTATAAAAAATTCTCTTAATAAACATACTGGCATAGTCTCTACCTATCTCTATTATAGGTGTCTCTCTAATATATGTTCATAATTGTATTTTTTTTTGTTTGTTGCATTTTGCAAGGTTTATGCGATGAATAAATAGTTTGTCCAATAAAAACCATTCGCAGCCCTTTTTACCAATAACATATTCTAGCTTATTGTATGCGTGTGAGTACCCTCTCTTGATATCCAATAATAGAATAATAAACTTATATTTTCAGAATTTCTTCCTTGGATTTGGTATTAGGTACTTGATATCCAATAATAGAATAATAAACTTATATTTTCAGAATTTCTTCCTTAGATTTGGTACTAGGTAGGTACCTATTATTATATGACTAAAGTTAGTAATTAACAATTCATGATATACCTAGATATAGTTTGGGTGTCGTGATAAAAAATTTACACATTTTTTACATATACATATACCGAACTCGTACCAATATATAATTTCATTTATCACCTAATATTTCTATAACTAATCCCTTTAGAACTCTCCTTTCGGACAATACTAAGACAATATTTTCTTCTCTCTGCAACAGCATCTTCCTACGACACACTATCTCAGATATTTATTTATGCATGCGACTTTATTATTTACTTATCGTACAGCTTTATAGTACCAGCACAAATTATATTATATCTTTAATAGTCTTCAAATGGGATAAGGCGTCGCTTGTTACTGCGAATTCATTATGGAGACTACTTTGTTTATGGGTAATCAAAAATGATTTATAGCAGTGGGCTTTTGTATGAGTGTATCATTCTAATTAGATAAAGTTTAAACCAAGGTTTTACAGACTGCCTGATTACTAACGTTAATATTAGTAACCGAAATTAGTAATATTCCCTCTAAAACCTCCAGCTAACCTTAATTGCTTGTGTTAGGAGTGTGTTCACGTAGGTAGTTTGTTGGCCAGGATTAGAACCTGGGACCTCTCGATCATAAGGCCGACTCTTTAACCATTAAGCTACCGATGCTTCTAAAGTTTATTTTTCTACTACTAAGCTGATAGTCAAAGTCAATATAGCAGGGGTCTTCTGTATGAGCTAATCATTTTAATTAGATAAAGTTTTAAACCTAGGTTTTGTAGACTGTCTGATTAGGAACGTTAAAATTTGTAACCGTTTATTTTATCAGTACTAGGTACTAAGCTGATAATCAAAGTCAAGAAGTCGAAGATATCGTTTATTCTGTATAGATCACATAGGAGGAAACTTATAAAACGTCAAATTAAATAAACAGTCTGCCAGACGGAAAGCGGCATCTCCATTTCAGGGAAAGATATCTTTTGTGATTCAACCAGTTCGAAATTTTTATTTTGTGATGTGTGATGTAAATTATCACGGGGAAAATTACAAATAAATTAAGTAGAAGATCGTCATAAAATTATATGTAGCATAATAAGTATAGAACCTACTCACAAATAGTAATTCTAATATAATAATACTTACAACCAGTTCCACAAGTTCCAATCAAATAATGATATATCAACGCATTCAACGCACAATAAACTAGATTCTGTTATCTACCTAATAGCAGAAAATCAATCTGTCATTGTTTATCATTATACACTGAGATAATGATATCCGCTCTGGTTTGCTCGCTATAAATCACAATAAGATTAACTCTGCCTCAAATACGAAAATCACCCAGGAAACATGTTAAAATGAAATGATAATTCATTAGTGTGTCATTGAGCACGAGCAGACGAGGCGGCGAGCAATGCGGCCATTATATAGAATGACGGCGCGCGTGCCCGCGGTCTCAGACCAACCATTTATCTTGCGAGCCCCCTGCTTCCCTCCTAAAGTCCGACACATCACACCCAAAGGGCTGCCAACCCAAACTCCGGAGGTCAAACTTAAGTGGCAACGCCAAGTTTGCCGTCGCCTTTAAATAGGAAACGACACGTTTATCCAATTAGAAATTCACCATATCTTTGTAATAGTTGAAGAGGAAATTTGAGCAATCAACTTGCAGAGCGCCTCGGCGTTCCTATCACAGTTTATTCAATTGAGCTCGTAATGAAGTTATGTGAGCTATGAACAGTATGAAATAAGCGCTCTACGTTTAGACGGACCGAATATTTGTCTGGTGATTTACCAAAAGCTCGAACCGTAGTTTATATTTAAAATAGAATAGTAACCTAAAAGTTTGTTGAACTAATGACACTTAAAAGGCATTGCTTTGATCGCTTGTCGTTTTATACGAAAAAATTGGCAAATTCAAACTATTATTGCTCATAGTGCTCGTGCTCCCACTCAACTTTTATCATCGCAGCGCTTACCGGTGACCCCTTCACACTTCAAAAGAAGAAAGAATGGTTGTATACCCATGGTGCAAAAATTACTTTCGAGCCGAAAATGAAACCCTTTTACAAATTCTGAAATGATTCTCCTAGATCCTAGAGATTTTAGGTATAAGTCAGTAGTTACACACGGTTCAAAAGGTTTTCTAAAGGGTTGGGTGTAAGTGTTTTGTATGCCACTTTTGTCGTATGAATAAATTATGTTGCAAATATGTACTTATTATTGTCTTTTAATGGTGAATTGCTTAAGCATTCACTTAAGCATTCAGTTGTTGCTGCTTATTATCAAACTGCTTATTTTAGTAGTTAATGTTTTGATCAAATGTACAGTCAACGACAACAATCACAGTATACATGCAAATAAATCATAAGTGTACATAAAGAAGACAGAACATAAAGAATTCATATGAATTTTTGGTAAAACTTTCCAAAACTCAAAATAAGAATCCAAATAGGTAGTTAAAATAATTTAGGTATTGTGGTATTGATTTATATCAAATAGTAAACTGGTAATTAAAATTCTTTCCGACTTCAAAATTCTTTCTTTCAACTGACTTTACACTTGCATATTTCCCATAACGTTATAACCAGCAACTACTAAGTAAAATCTACAGAAGAAGCCAAACTGGAACTGTCAGGCAACTTCAAATTTGTAGTACCTTTATATCGTACCTTTCTTCAGAGTAGTCAATTCTCCATCCGCTGACAACTGACTACACTCAGGTAATAAGATAAGGATGACCTCAATACGGATACCAGAACGAACTGGTCCCTGTAAAATACAACAAGCATTCTAAATAATACGCCATATATAACAAGCGCGCACAATAGCTTGAACTGCGAACAAGTTGTTATTACAAGGTGTTGAACCTGATTTTCTGATTTAGTGTTGAGTGGTATTAACTATGATCAATGTTGTTTAGAGGTGTCTCTTTGTTAAAGGCGTTTTATCTGCGTTAATTATGAAACAGTCTGGTATAAATCTTTCTAATTCAAGAGGTAAACGTGAGACGGAATCCATTTATTTTATCTTTTGATTGCAAAATGAATGCTAGGAAAACGATTGAACCTTTGTATCTTTAACGAGTAGAGGTGAATCTGACCTCGTAATTTGATACAAAAGTTTGATACAAGTGTCGTCTTTTGATTAAAATTTAAACCGTACTTGGTTTTTAGAAAGTACTCAGCCTTCTATTTATAGCGCTATTCAATTCTTTATTGAAGATGTCACAAGAAATGGTCGCTGGTCAAAAAGTATGTGATGCTATAGTAGTTGTATCCCTGTCTATGTAAAAATAAACTCTGTAGATATTCTTCACCGTCAATCCTCGTTGCACCCAAAACCTGCACTTTGGAACTTATGGATGTTACATCGAGGATACGATTGAGTCGAGAGCTTCTTAGTGATGACATGTATGAATGAGGAAGTTTTTAGTGTTTCTCGGCCATGATTAAGCATTGTTAGAGGGTCGGTAGTCAAGTGTCGTGCGGCAGGCGCGTGGCCAAATGTCCCCGACCACGCGGCCTACGCTAACTGATACACCGATACAGCGCGGACTTCATTCATCGCACTGACCTCATTCATAAATCGTCATTTAAACTTATATTCAAAGGGCAAGAGGTCTACAAATGACTGTAGATTTTGCTTTACATATTTAGAATGATTATGCTTTTCTTTGAAAATTTTCTACATCTTTTGATTGTTCAGTTAATTTATACCTACATGTAGGTACTGGCTGTCCCCCGTGGTTCAGTCCGCTTGGATGTTAGTTACCGCGACTGAACATAGCCTGTCCTTTCCGAAGGTCAAGCCTATCTCTATATCAAATTTCATCAATATCAGATCAGTAGGTTAGGCGTGAAAGCGTAATAAATAAATAGACAGATGGACACGACAGACAGAGTTAACTATCGCATTTATAATATTAGTAGATAATGGACATGGATATTTCCCTAGTAAATTTATGACTTGGTGCGTCAGGTGATCGCGGGTTCCATTAAAATTTAGTGCAATATATTTTGTATACTTGAATATATCTATTTACATTGGTATATTTAGTTATTTTACTATGCTCACCCAAGTTCTAGAACTAGTTTACAACTATTTGAAATATTATTTTGATGCACCTTTATTTATTTGAAACCCCCACCTGTTTCAGTGTAAAAGATATTTAGGTAGGACCTAGTAAAGAAGCTCTTGCTGAAATATAACATTTCACAAAATAATGTTACTACTTAATAAGAGCATCTAAGTGGACAATAAAAGCGGAGTGTGGCGCGTTATGACAATCGCGTGCCTTAGCGATCCGCTCCGTCATGCAACAACCAGTCCAAATTAATATATCCTGGCTCGCGCCGTGATTCCTAATATTATATTTAGACGTGACACGCGCTCGTTTGTATCAATTGGCCCCGTCTGCCTCACTGATATACGGCCGACGCTACTTTAGAACAATGATGGCATAAATTGCGCTATTACGCGCTTTAACACTGCCCCGCGACCCTGCGCGACTTCTGACTCCCTAATTGACAAATTAGCCTGCACTGATACGCTTGCATGCACAATCGACGACACAATCACAGCTGGGCCACGTTACCTAAAGACAACAAATCGTTTCGACCTACGCTCGATTGCTGCTAACCCACTACTAATTTAATAAAACCAGAAGTTGTCAAACTCAGCCGGGCAGCAACTCGATAAATGAGCACACGAACCATTCTCATGTATGGGACAAGCTATTACAATGGTCATTAATAACTTCTTGTGCGGTGCCGCTAACTTCACCAATACAAATCAGTCTAATGAGTGCATCTCATGAAAGCCTTTTAATTTCCCATTTCGTGCGGCCACCTCTGATATCGGCTGACTGTTATTAATATAGGGCCAGAGCCGGTCGCCCGGTGGCGGCGGCGTAGCGCTCCCGAGAACCTCGATTACGTACCGCCGCGCGCCGCACGGAGTATCGCAGACGCTCCCTGCGACTTATCTCTCACTATTAATTACGCTCAGATATTCACCGGACAAGTTTTAATGCAACTACTTCATTTGTTGCACTAAGAGTGCCATATCGGGGACGTATTACTAGTGATAACTTTGTACTAGCCTCGCCCGGTCTGTGTAGTGGACAGCAGTCGCAAGTTTTGACACGTAATTTATAACCGAAGTATCAGGTTATTCACGTAGATGACTGATAGCTACAAGCTAACATAAAATGCTGTCTTTACACTTAACAGTGATATTCATCTAGGTTTAAATCAGTTATTTTGTAATACGCCAGTACACAGTTGCAGCTTTGTAGTAGACGGCTGATGCAATTATGGTTTCTGTTCATAAAAGAATTGGAATCAGATCAGGCGCAGCCGCAGGGCATGCCAGCAAGTGGTTAATAACACCCCACTAAGAATATTGACTGCTGTTGCAAATTGAACTAAACTAGTATCGGACTCTGTTTAGATCGCTATTTATTTCATATTATTTATCGTTATCGGATAGATACGCACACTTTAATGTGAGGCTTTCAATACCGTGATGTAGAGCGTCATAAAAATACAAGTAATTTCGAAGAAGATCGTGGTCATCATTTTTTGTCGAAGCCGGGCTCTTGGACCGTTATGTTAGCCATCATAATTCACGGAGATCATATTCAACCGAGAAACTCGTTTTTAAAAAGATAATAAAAGTGGTAGGTAGTTTGCGATGGTGTCTTGTAATTGCGGTTCTTATTATGCAATGCAGAATACAGTTTTATATTGTAAACTGTATAACGTTTATCTACTGGTTTGCTTTCTATGTTAACATAGCTCACATTTAATATGTCCTACATAATATGGAATAATAGCAGGACAGATGTCAAAATATTTATATACTAATTTTCTTCCCAGACTGCTCAATCGTTCATTACCAATTTTATTGTTCCATGGACTGACCTGTGTTTCAGTCGGTGAAACTGTAAAATATAATTACACATTATGTTACTGCTATATACGTATTGTGTACATATACTAGCTGTAACCCGTGACTTTGTCTGTGGGATCCTTGGAGTTTTTTACGCGGAACTCTAATACTTCTTCTGAAATAGAAGTACGAGTAGGTACCTAGCCAAAGTTACGTCTACAACATCAGCTGTCTGCAGTATAAATCCCGACTAAATTGGCCCAGCCTCTTCGGCAAGTACCCAGAACAAACAAACAGATATTATTTGTTGTGAATAGGTACCGTGTAAGATATGCGATAATTAAATTTTAATATTACAACAAACTATTTGATTTGTACAGATTATCATAAACAATATTTTCACTCTACTTATCACGATGAAATGAGTTATTACATTTCAACAAAGTTGGGTAATAAGTAAAGCACGAGTCGGACTGAAGTGGGTGACTTAATTATTCCGTCATTCAGCTGTATTAAAATCAAATCGAATCAAATTTATTGACAGTTAAGATTATTAATATTATTCTACGGCTTCAAGTTTTGAGTTAGTCGCAATTCCCCAAGTTCTCCATTCCTTCCGAATATATTTCATTGTTAATTTAGATGGTGTGCGACATGGGGCCAACATGACACCCAAATCACAGGTATTACTTACAATACAATAAAAATAATAAAACTAAATAAATCAAAAATTAAATGTATTCGAAATATCCGAATACGAATTTTCCAGAAATTCAAACATCCTGAAGGTAAGGTTTCCAAGAAGGATACGAAGATAACTGTAAACATTGGTTCCCAGTCTTAGAGGCATTTGTTATTCCGTCACACAGATGATATCACAGCGGCAAGGGAGGCGTCAGCAGTGGCCAGGTGTCACTTATCTCTCGACGCAGTTGCGCTGACGGACCCGGCACTCTTGGAACTAGAGAAGAAATGAGGAATCTGTCGGACGCGCGTCGCTTGCTATAACTCAGTCCGATAACGCTCTGTCCAGTAAAACTGTTAACGACAAATAACGTAGATAACGTAACGGGCGCCTAAACGACCCTATCTACTATTTGATAATATTTAATAATTATTTACATATATTTATCTGATGGATACAGCGCGTGCGACGGCCAATGACATGTTGTCACCGCGATAGTTTCCTCGGTGATTTATTTGTGTATCGTGTTACCACAGCCACAAAATTGATATGGAAATTATGAAATATGCTAATAAAATTCGTGTTGGAGTTGTAAAATACTAGTATAGGCAGTGTAAACTACGAAAAATGTAATGAACTATGGTCTGTTTACACTACTAATTGGATACAGTATGTTAGGAAATTATTATTAAAAAGTAAGGTTAGGTAATACGGGCCGGTATGTGCCGTAAGCAGCAGCGTCTCTCTCAGGTGGGTTAGAAGTGCTGCTGTCTCCGTTTCCCGGGGTTGGTACACCGCGTGGAGGTTCCGGGCCGTGCACCCCAAATCCAACAATACCTCGATCGTTGCCCTTTTTTATTTTGTTTTGAGGCAGTGATGAACATTTATATAGGACTACCTTAAAGCTAAACCAAAATGTATAGAAAAAGAATTTCGGAAATCATTGCATACCTAATCTCGAAAAATATCGCTGAATATTCTCAACACTTCTTCTGCGAACCCATTCAAAGGATGCAGGCGTCATGTTATGATGTGGGATTACATAAACAATGAATAATAATGCGATTGCGATTTCCTGGTATTTATTGAAGAATTCCGTGGTCTGTCTCAGAAACCTATCATAAGATCTTTGCGAAATTTAAATAGGACTATTTCAAAACAAACCTCTTTCGAACATAAAAATATTTTTGCAAAACTATCGACATCATGGAGCTTTACGCGTACGAACAAAAATATATACAGGGCGTCCCACGGCGATGCCACATGGAGGGCAAGTACCTTAAATCCTTAAGTTGGCGCATTTTACTTAAAGGAGACATCATTTTATTTTTAAAAAGAAACAAAACCGCATTCAAAGATTTTTAAAAATTCGCTTGCCACACCCGGTAATCGAACCGACTAAAATCCGAAAAAGTAACATCCTGTATTTTTATGGCGCCAATCGATAGTGTCAATCAGAAGGATCAAATCTCTCTAAGAAACATGGGAAATTAAATGTAAGGAAGTCCTTGAAACCTAAACTTATAAATTCAATTTGGCAAAATAAAACACTTTAACTCAAAGAAAACACTTTAACTCAAAGTTCATCCATCCATCTGATACCATATTAACAATGAAATTCCATATTTAAATCACTTTTCTTTTTTTATCGTGTGGAGACCGCTGCATCAATCGATAGTGTCAATCAAAAGGATCAAATCTCTCTAAAAAACATGGTAAATTAAATGAAAGTAAGTTCACAAAATCTTAACTTATAAATTCAATGCAAACAAACACAGCACTTTTACTCCAGGAACCATAAGATAAGGTATCTTATAAGGTCAACACTAGAGATATCTTTGATGAAATTTATTTAGTAAAATAAGTAGGTACATACTGAATGAATGAACTTCGTTACCTGTTTAGAATGTAACTTTATTGGGTAACTGCATGAGGTTATGTAGGTAGGGTAGGTAGTAATTTTTAGGTGCTTGATTAGAAACCTGCATGCGGTGTACCCTGGGCAACGAAGATGGCGAGTGAATTGCCCCATTGGATCAACTTATAACCTGTCAATTGAGACGGCGTGGCGTGCGGTTTTAGTCGGTTTGAGTTCGAGATACCTAAATACTACTGCTGACCAGCAGCGGTCTCCACACGATAAAAAAAGAAAAGTGATTTAAATATGGAATTTCATTGTTAATATGGTATCAGATAGATGGATGAACTTTGAGTTAAAGTATTTTACAACACACCTGCTCATAAAAGTCATATTATTTTACCGCAATTAAGCACGGAATGACACCTATTATAAAACTGTGACTTTTTCATTCCTATTATTCACAAAAGTGAGTTATAGATTCTTTTTTAAATTTTATAGGAAGTGTCTATAATTGTCTATGTTCTTAAAAAAGTTTTGATACAAAAAATAACGTGTTTAATAGTACGAATAAATTAATACGCCTATTGTATGGTCATTTGATGCATTTTCGTATTTAAATAAATAATTTCAACTTGTAATACTTGTGTAATAAACAAAATTTTCACTCAAATTTAACTTTTTTTTTCTCTAAGTAAAGAAAAAAAAACAGAGTAAAAAAAAGATAAGTTCAAACCTAATTTTTTTTAAATATGGTCGACCGCCATTGTTAAATGCGCGCGCATAGGAAAATGAATTAATTTGTAGTATTGTTTATTTAGTATTTATAGTATTATTTTATTCGCAAGTGTGTTGTAAAACGTCGTATGGCACGTGTGAGCATGATGATTACCGTCCTCGGCTGTCTTAAGACCCTCGCCTGGCGGCTCGGGTCTCAATGGCGCCTCGGCGGTAATCACCAACGTTGCTCACTTGTACCATAATGTACTATTATTTTGCCAAATTGAATTTATAAGTTTAGGTTTCAAGGACTTCCTTTCATTTAATTTACCAAGTTTCTTAGAGAGATTTGATCCTTTTGATTGACACTATCGATTGATGCCATAAAAATACAGGATGTTACTTTTTCGGATTTTAGTCGGTTCGATTACCGGGTGTGGCAAGCGAATTTAAAAAAATCTTTGAATGCAGTTTTGTTTCTTTTTAAAAATAAAATGATGTCTCCTTTAAGTAAAATGAGCCAACTTAAGGATTTAAGGTACTTGCCCTCCATGTGGCATCGCCGTGGGACGCCCTGTATACATCCGAATTGAGAAACTCCTCCTTCTTAGAAGTCGGTTAAAAATAACACATTCCTACTGTTGAATGTGTTAACACTCAATTTCATATTGCTTTATATTAGTAAAAACTTACTACTACTAAACTACAATTTCAGTACCTATACAATTGACTGCACGTATTACAAAATTAAAAAGAAAAGAAACTAAGTACTGTTTCGATTTTATTGTACCTATTATGCGTTTTAAAAATCTTAATGATGCATCCAGTTAAATCATTGCTTAACTGTGTCCAAGGCGGTGTATCTTGTTACTTGTGACGTAGCAATGCTTAACTTAATAAGTATCAAAACATTAATGATTAAGGCGAACATGCTTCGACAGCGACAGAACAATATCTCAAGTCTCGATAATATTGTACCTTGTACACGAATCGACAAAAGTATGTACAGCGGTATAAATGTTCAGTAGTTACTTTATGTTTGTCTTCTATAATGAACTGTGATTATAATTCTTTGAGAATGTATAATAAAATATGAGTACATGCTAGTTACTGCTGCTCTGTCACCACACGCACGGAACCTCTTTATCGCTAAATATATAGGTATATCTTCTGACAGAAAATAATATTTATAAAAAAACTAAATATTGTTATTTAATAAATTTCAGTTTAATCTATCTCATCCAGGATCTGACGAAACCACAAACACTTATCGTTGGAAATTATCCATTTATCCAAACTTTCGCATTTATAATATAGTAGTGCAAGACTTTAAGGGTGTATATAGGGGTCGACCAAGATCTTTAGGGCCCCAAACCTATCTCACCTATAAGACTGTACACATACTGTTTGACGGTGCGGTAGAGCGGAGTTGACCCTGGACTCCAAAGAGTAAGCTTTTCATGTAACTGGGACTAAGACTATAAAACTCATGAATGGGCAATCTATAGCGAACGATCCCTATGTTTTTGAAAATTACAAGTTCTACGATGACGTTAGAGTCACCCTAAAGGGTAAATTATACAGAAAAGTTAAGAGGCATGCAGGATACATAAGGTATGAATTGTATAGAAAAGGCAAAAGCCATAAGGTGTATAATTTTTGGGTGGTGTGCCACCACCGCCCATACACCCACAAATTTCCATTTTATAGAGTTTCAGTTGTATCTTATAATTGCGTCCAAAATTTTAGGAACGTCTACCCCTTAAGTGGTATAATAGTTGTCACTAAAATTAGGCAATATGAAACTCAATACTCCGTTTATGATTGACCTTATCAAGACACGACCACTCCAACTGTACCTTATTATATTCGATCGACTTAATAGCCATGCTTTCTAATTCCTATGCCGTATTTTATAATTTATTGAGAACGACATTTTTGATCTGTCATAAAATTTGAGAATGTATTATAACATATTTACTAGTGTCGATAATGATAGTCATATCCATAAATGAAATAGTCATATTTATAAATATTATGGATATTTTTGTAGTATTTTAACGAGACAGAAATAATTATGTATTCATTTTGTTTAAAGAAAATTGTTCGATTATGAAAACTTTAAACAATAGATCCTTATCATAAGATAATATACAGTCAAACCTGGATAAGCGAGAGTTCAAGGGAGCACAATCTCATTCTCGCTTATAGAGGTTTCTCACTAATCCGAGTTTCTCGCTAATGCAGGTACATGGGTAGCGTTTCTCGCTTATAGAGGTACGCAGCAATAACAAGTCACATTCGACATATAAGTAGGTACATACTTTATAAAGGTATCAAGATGCTTACGAAAACAAAACAAAAATTCATGCACAATGTAATTTTATTTTATTTAGAACTTATTAACACTTAAAAAAAATCCGTCAATTTCGTTTCGGTTTCGGTTTTTGTATTTTGAATGTTTTTCCCTAACTCAGTCTCGATTTTCTGGATTCAAACGCATTTACTATTTTAAGTTTATCACTTAATGACAGTATTTTAATTTTCCGTTTTGTTATGATGCAGAACAGAACTTTCCTTCGCAATTGCTTAACTATAAACTGAGTAAGTCCGACATACAGAACGGTACACATGCACACGTTCATTCGAAAAGAATGCGATAAAATAACAACGTTATTTTGTTCCACGAAATAGAAGAGGTACAATATTGACGAGAAAACAATACAAAAACAATAGTAGGAAGTTCCACGAAAGTTAAGAATAAGTCATAAAATAGCAGATGTTAAATTTGTAATTTGTCTTGTTATAAATAAAGCTCGACTGTCGCTTATAGAGGTATAGATAAGTAGCAGTCTCACTTATGGAGGTCCATGAGGGAAAAACGACTCTCTCTTACAGAGGTTTCTGTTTCTCGCTAATAGAGGTTTTGGGACCTTAAAATGACGGGTCATGGCTATTACTCTCACTTAAAGAGTTTTCTCACTTATCCAGTTCTCACTTACCCAGGTTTGACTGTACCTAAGAAGTTAATTCTCACTTGTGGCAAAAGGTTCTAGCCAATGGGTGACATGGTGGATTTCGAGGAACAGTCTCCTGCTTACGAAGGTGGTTTGATGAGTTACTGAGGGTTGACGATTTTATGTAAAAGGTCATATCATGCAGTTTACGGCGATTTGTTAATGATGTCAATTTGAAATGTTTTTGACACTGATCATAACTATGGCTACCTAGCTATATCTTTTTAATTAAACATTACCTAGATAGTAAGTACAAGACATTCATACATATATACTTATGCCTGTAAATCCCCGAAAGGGTAGCAGAGGTGTATTAAATCCACATTTCGCCAACTATAATTTTCGGTTTGACGTAATAGGGGGCGAGCCTATTGCCGTCTAGCGGGCACTTTGGCTGTATGTTTCTGTCGGAGAACAACCCTAACCCTTAGTCGCCTTTTACGACACCCATAGGAAGAGATGGGGTGGCCCTATTCTACTTTACCGGTAGCCAACACGGCATCCGATATACACGTGTGTTTGGGGTCATGATATATGCCGGTAGCTATACTTAAACATCGATATATCAATTATGTTTAGCGTTAAGGGACGGTACAAATGATATTCGCCGATTACTTTATTTTATTTATAGTTTGACAGCATCATAAGCTGGCGGTGCGATCAAGACGGCGATCGATGTCAATTTGACGTATGTCTTTATTAGGTACGTAGATGATGTCGAGTGACACTTGCCGGGCGATACGCGCCGCGGTGGGCGCCATGCAATTAATGGCATTACACTGTATTTATATTAGCTACTAAGTATCTTGTAGGGTAAAACCGGGATAGATGCTCACTTTTTGAAATAGCCTTCATTTTCATCCTAGTGTTAATTCCCAGTCGCAAGCGAAACTTTCACCTCGGAGTCTGGGGTCCGCTTTTCAAGTCTTAACTGCGGATTTGGCTGGACCTCGCTATTTTGCGTGAAGTGACTGCTATCTGACCTTCACAACCCAATGGTGACATTAGGTGATATCGAAGCATTTGTAGGTAGACCGTTGTTGTTGGACTTTTTAGGGCTCCAACTACCCGTAACTTTTTGAAATAGCCTCCTAATTCTAATTCTATAATTAATTTAATTTAAAATTATTAAATTTCACTTTTTATGAATAACTACACTACTAGTTTAATCAATCAATCAGTTAGCCTTTTGCAGTGCACTGCAGAACAAAGGCCAATTTATTTTTTAATGATGAATTATTAATTGTTTTTTTTACAAAGTAGCTCTGTTGCTCGCGGCTCCGTCCGCGTGGCATTCTGATCCCGTTCATCGCTGAAAGTAGCGTGATGATTATATTATAGCCTATGTTGGTTCCTGATGAAGTAGCTGTCTAATGGTGAAAGATTTTTTGAGATTTTTTAAATTTTTGATAACCAGCTACGAAAACATTGGCGAGGGATCCCTATAATCCGATTCTTGCCGGCAACTTTGATTGAGGTAAGATTTTATTTCCACCGGCTTCCCTTTAGAAAATTTTCACCCTTGGGTGCTGCGTGTGAACATAACTAGTCTAATTAGGTACTACCTACTTGCCACGCGATTTTTAATAAAATATAAATGCTTTGTAAGCGCTGGCGCAATCTATCCTCTCAGGGTTTTGGGGGACAGACGGCAGTGGCTCCGTAAACCTCAAAATAAAGCAATTAATACAAAAAAAATAGTAGAAGAGCGGTCCTGGGGATCTAAACTAGTAGGTAGGTATCAGTTTATGTATACAGACAGACATACTAAAATGAAATAGATGACATTACTCACAACAAGGATCAGTAGGTAATTAGGTATAAAAAATTACGAAATAGTCGTCTTTAAATGAAAATGCATTACCCTGTTTAAGGGCAATATACACGGGAAACGTATCTTGGACCTAAATCGCGAGACAAACGGTGCAAAACGTGCACTGCGCATATAAACCACATTTTGAGCACATTTTAGATCACCCTTGCAAAAACAAATGCCTCATCATTCCCCATATTGAAAAATATAAATTTAATTTATCGGTCTTCTTGTATTCGCTATTAACATTCTTGTATAAAATGAGCTAAACACGATGTATTAGTATTCCAAAGTAGTGTAATATCTTGTAATAACCGGGTGACAGTAGATTAGTACGAGTATATAAGTACGCACCTTACAACCTGTTTTGTAATATCCAGAGAACCATGATTATCAGTAATATGGTTAATTACTTTTTATTTTTCTTAGTTTAATATTTAGGTATGTACCTATACATTTACTAAAAAATGTAACAGTTTGAGTTTCAGAATTACAATATTCGATAATACAACCTTACACATTCTTTAAAGGGACATATGAGTAACTTTAGTCAATCCCCATCATCTTAAATTTTCTTTCATGTAGTGAAAACGATCCTTTTTGAACGTGAAACATTCTTCTTCATCCTAGTGTTAATCCCAGTCACATCCGAAGCTTTCACCTCGGAGACTGGGCTCCGCTTTAGCAGGCTAGCTGCTAATTTCGTTGAACTTCGATATTTGCCGTGAAGCGACAGCCATCTGACCTCCACAACCCAATGATGATATTGGGCGATATGGAAGCATTGCAGCATTTTAGAGCTCTAACTATCCGTAACGACTGCCATAGATGTGTGCTTCGAGGTACTATTAGACCAATGCAAATATCCATATTCATGCATAGAAATATTTGCACTGAGCGAGGATCGAACCACACCATCTTAAACGTCAAATAAATAACCTTGATTTAGGGAAATTACATTAGTAGGTCCTATGGAGACACTGACCCTAGTGGTTAGGTACTCAGCCCGTTCTTACTTAACGTCATAAATAACGATATGTCAATCTGCTAACTTAATAGCATAATTTATCCGTCACAGGACAACATAACGAGCAATGCCGATAATAAACCAGAAAAGCCAAGAGGTGATAATAGCTGTCCGTAAATAATGATTCCTGATTGCCGGTCCACACCTCATCGTGAGGTCGTCGCGACTTTGCACCGTTGAATACCATCAGCTTCGCGGGTCTGATAATGGTCTCAATTCTCTTGTTACAAACTCAAATTCAAATTATTATATAGGTAGGATAGATATTGATTTGGTTCCTTATATAAACTGGTAAATAAATCCTTTTCATGGTAACTTGTGTGTTTTAAGTTGAGTTCATAAGAATCAATCAATTAGCCTATCGCAGTCCACTGCTGGACATAGGCCTCTACCAATGTTGGCAGACTTTGGCTTACTATTTTGACGCTTGCCAGATGGGTTGGTTTTATTTCGAGTTTTCCATCTCTCGCAGTGATATAATCGCCTGCGTATTTTTCCATAAGTCGCCTCTTACGACACCCTTCGGTTGAGGTAGGGTGGTGATACTTGTATACTTTCTCCGCCACCACACGAATAAGAAATACTACGATAATTATTGCAATTGCATCTTGCGTTCCTATACCTACCGCATAGTAATAGGTAATAATAAGACCTACCCCTTGAACTCAAAACTACCCGCAGTAAAAACTAAATTACAAGAATGGTTACAAAATTATTTATATTATTTTCTACAACAAAACAATAAGTTGGCATCGAAGTACCGGAGTGCTAGTCAGTAGCCTTATTGGAGCACACCCAGCACTGAGAACCCAGAAATGCGGTTTTAGTCGGTTCGAGTCCTTAATAATCACTCCTGCTGACCTGCAATGAAGATATCCGTGGCAATTTCTGTACAGAGATCCCAGAAATGCGGTTTTAGTTGGTTCGAGTCCTTAATAATCACTCCTGCTGACCTGCGATGAAGATATCCGTGGCGATTACCGTAGAGACAAAAAAAAGGTAGCATCGGTAGCATCGACATAAACAAAGGAATTATTTCTAGTAAGACAAGAACTGACCTCAAATACAGCCATGTGTTTGGCTCACTAGAATGCAATCTGCGTCTAATTAATGTAAGCACTCGGACACGGCCACTATAGAGGATGTACCGATTAGAGCGGTTCGCCCATTAAGGAGAAACAATCACGTCTCAAACAAGGAATAAGCAAGATTAGTTTTAGCTTACATAACCTTAACTACCTCTGATATACACAAGCTTCATTACCAACAATGTTTATTTAGTACAATAGAATATGTTAGTGATCACAATCTTATGGCAACGATAGCAATTGAACTACCTTACTACCTGACAGTTTCATATTCACAACCGAATTGATTTTTTGTTTGTCACTGTTTTATCCTAACTTTTAGTATACGACGTGTAAAAGTAATGTGTGATACTGTCTCTACTGTATTTAAAAACATTAGTCATATTCATGTTTTTTCCGAATCTACTATGTATAATGAATGATGAGAGTTAAGAATGACCGGTTCAAATTTAATTTAAGAGTGCGCATAAAGCTAGAAAAAAATCAGATTTCACCCGCACCCCTCGCACGTCCCGCTCTCGCCTGTCGTCGCTCCGGCAAGTCCGCCACCTATTTTGTGTGGCAGCGACCCGCCATGTATAGTTTGAAGGCGCACAGTATACCCAAAATACTCAGATAAAATTGTCAAAATACGAGTTGCATCATTAACTATCTACTTTGGAAACACAATAAATTTCTTTTTGGTAAAAAAAATATTTCTGATAAAATGAAAAGGTAAGTAAGTAAGTAAAGGAATATGTCGTCGTTGCGCTTGCCAAAACCTCTATGTATTTTTGGTCAAGTTTTCAGGAGAGACATTAAACTGTTTTATTACATAATTGATGAGCGTATCAAAAAACTAAAAATGTAGTATGATGCCAAAAAATATTTTGCATGAACTGAGATATAAGTGAAAATTATAAACGGTACTATCCATCCACAATAAATTTTTTTTCCATTTTGATACACATATCAGAATTATCTTCCTAGCGCCATTTCTTACAAGTGAAAAATATATACATATCAGATTTGTTATGGACCTCAATAGGATTTATATAAGGGATAAATACTGACAGATGGCAAGGTACATAACATACGAAATAAATAAATACCCACTATAAACTTTATTAAGGCATACAAGTAAAAAAAATAAAAGTAGTACAACTGTTCCGTGTACAGGGTCCTACTAACACCTTTGAGACCCAAGCCAACCTCACTTGCTAGTCGGTGCACATGTTAAACAACGGACGAGGTTCTGGTGCCGATTTTCCTCTCGGAGTTGGGAACTAATTGCTGATCGTTCCTGGAATAGCCGATAATACGATAATCAGAAAAGAAGAGCAAATCTCCGAGTTCCGAGGTGCACATTATGCTGCCAATTAGTTATAAACTTTAGTTGCATCTGAGCCCTTCCCCTCGGCGTCCGGGGTGCGCTTTTCCAGTCTTTTTTTTAATATAGGACACGTCAAATTGACTTCGCCTCGTCTGATGGTAAGCAAAGTCTCTGCAAAGAGGGTCACCATTACAGACATGTACCATGTTACAATGATGGCACTCAGCTTGACGGCCTCATCAGAATATGCTTTTTCACGCCCCGCTTGAAGGACCCGTGACTGTAGGAAGAGGGAAACACGTGAACTGGTAAGGAATTCCAAGACTTAATAGTGCGGCAGAAGAAGGAGTCGCCGAACCGCTTGGTTCTTGATGGAATATTCTGCACCGTATGCGGGAGGCGTCTAAGTCCTGCACGTGTTGTCCTATATAGGAAAGGAGAGGGTGGGATTAGTTGGAAGAGCTCATCAGAACATTCACCATGGTAGAGACGGTAAAATACCGCCAAAGATGCCATATCTCTACGCAACTGCAAAGGCTCGAGGGTGTTGGTGACCTCAGGATTCCCAATAATATGGACCGCACGTCGCTGCAGCCTGTCGAGAGCATCTAGTAAGTACTTTGCGGAGCCATCCCAGAGATGAGAGTAGTATTCCACGCAAGAGCGAATTTGTGTCTTATAGAGAAGGCACCGCTGCTCCGGCGTGAAAAAACGTCTCACTCTGTTCAGGACACCGAGTTTACGCGAGGCTGTTTTGATGATACTCTCAATGTAGTTTTTGTTGTTCAGTTTGCAGCGAACATCCATACCTAGGATATTGAGATTGTCCTGTAGTGGCAGTGGCGTGCTCTGAAGAGTTGGAAGGGGAAGGAAAGAAGATACCTTTGCTGTGAACGCGCATGCCTGCGTCTTCCTGGCGTTGAACTCGACCAGGTTTTCCGAGCCCCATTGAGAAACGTGGCTCAGGGTCCGGTCTTCTTTTTTCCGCGATATCAGACTGCTTGGCCGCAGGATGTCCGTGATAGCCTCCGTGTAAGGTGCTATCGTCTGCATAGCATAGCGCCGCAAGTTTCTAGACACACCGTTTAACATCTTTTCGAGTATAGGGAGCTATCGCTATCGTCAGCGACGATCACCGCCGTAGTCACTTGGAAGACTAAGTCAAGCTGGTATCAAAGAAACAAGGTAGTACATCACTGCGGGGCAAATACTCCTTCTTTAAAACGCTCCCGTTCTGCCCCACATGGAGTACTGCTGTCACAGTTTTGCCTGGGCTAGCTAGACCTCTTCGACTTGGTGCAAAGACGGGCGCTGAGGATCGTCGACCATCCCATACTCACAGGCGGGGTAGTAGTCCCTCTCAACCTCAGAAGGTACTTGCTGTGGTTGTTTTACCGCCTGTATGATGGTTTGTATTCAGAAGATTGTTTGATATAATGCCTAGAATATTTTTACTTTATATCGCCGCTCCGCTTGCCATAGACAGTGAATTCACTCTCACACAAATGGTGTAAAAACGTCTCACTTTATTCAGGACTTCGACCTTACGTGAGGCTGTTTTGATTTAATCATCTGTCTCGTTTTGTTTACTATTATAAGATTATTTACGTTGTTACAAAGGTAGAACACCAATTTTACAACCAACAAACCGAAGAAAAACAAGCTGTCAAATTGTCTATGTGCAAACCAATTCTGACATGTGCAACATGAGGATGAAAAACTCTTGATGTGAACACATAACCAATTTTGCAGTGTCAGAATTGCACATGTATATTTTGTCAAATCTTTTTCTAGAAGGAATTAACACTTGGTTGTTTTTTCAGTTGATGCGCATTTTTTTAAGGCCATCTAGCGAATAAAAAAAAATAGAAAAAATGCACATAACGACTTTGGCAGGCGCACCGACGATTTGACGATTTGGGAAAAACAATGCTTTTACTTTAATTTAACATCTAGCGATGTTCGTCTAACTATATGTGATAAATTACCCAAATATTTTTTTTTTGCGAATTCAATTAATTTAATACTAATCCTGAGTCGGGTCATCCAAATAGTCCAAATAGTGGTTCAATATTACTGATGAACATTGTGTATAATATGGTTGCCCTATTTTATCATTACGTATAAGAAGCTAGGGCCCTGACATATTGAATCAAGGCTGGCTAAAATATACCGCTCATTCCACTCTGGTGCAAAATTTCCATCACAATTTGGATCTAGTTCTCTCAAAACTTCAACTTTCTCTAAATGTTTAATGGGAGATCTGTAAAAATAATTGCAAATTAATGACAAATCAATCACATAAGCATTGCATTGCCATTTTAATCTACTTGTAGATAATTTGATATAAATGCTAAATAAGTACATAATGGAAAAAATCAAACCCACAATAGGACTTGAATGCCAGGGTCGCGAACCTTGGCGTTCCAGCGCTCTTACTCTGAGCTATCCTTCCACGGGCAGTCATCCGCTTTCCGTGTGGTCAATTTTTTTTATTAAAATCTCCGGGATACTCGTATTTACCATGCCGTTTGAATGTGTGAACATTCGGTACTAATGTGAATGACCATGTTAATCTCAAATCATATCATTCTACTTGTTCATGTTCATATTAATTTGCATATTTTACTGAAATGTTTTCTGAATGTGAGAAAAAACAATTGTAATAAGCTTACAAAGTTGACGAAAGTTTTTTACTAAGCGATTCGACCGGATCGGATTCATCAGCTTGTGTGATATTACGAGCTGAAGCAACTCTGAAATGCATTAAAATTGATAATACAATGTATAAATACTTTCGCAATATATTTAATAATTATATTAGTGCTATATATAAATAATATTATACAATAAACACGCGAGTAGTCAAAAACATCTATTTGATTTGCATATACTATACCCGAGCCGACGTTACTCCAGAGTTACCTAGCAACGGTGGATATTTGGTAACAAACTAAAGAAAGTAAAATAATATAGATACATTACCTTCGAAAATTAGCCATGAGTTGAATTCTTAGTTTCTTATATTCTCTTTTAGAGTGTTTCTTTTATATTTTTTTAATTGGCTCATTTTTAACGAACTTTCTTGACACGGAAAACAGAAATACAGTCCTCCCGTCTCAACGGGGCGAGCCCGACTAAATGATGAAACAACAGATGGCCGACACCTCGGGTCAGGTGCGATAGAAAGAGAGCGTTATGCGCGGAATAAGACCGTCGTAAGCGCCAAATTCATTTTTTTTTAATTACTCGTAAAATCCACACAATTTTTTCAAAGTGAAAAGAGAGTCACTGGGTTACATAATTTTACACTTGGTATTCAAATATTGACTCAGTTGTGTGCATAATATTGGAAATAAATTGATTTTAGTAGTAAATAAGCCATAACTTTGTGATTTTATTCTATCGAAAAAATATTATTATTTTATGTTTTCACCATGAGCAGTCCCTTACAAATATAACGTATTTTCTATTAAAAAAAACCCAGCTCATTTGTGGCTTACTTTCGGGTATAAACATCAAATCTACGATCGGCAATTTAGCTTTATACCCCCTCTTAAGCCAGGCCACTGCTGGATATCGGCGTCCCAGTGTGAGCCATAGCATGGCACCCGATGTCACAATGTCACAAACAGTCTACCTCAGCTACCTTTTTTCAAGTCGTATCCGGTGCGTGTAATACATTCCGTTTATCGAATTACGTTCTCTAGGGTCTATTAGGGTCTATTTGCTACTGTAACAGGCAAGACGCTTTGGTGGTAGGATTTTTTTGCAGTTAGCAAACTGATCATGACCTATGTGGATGAATGCGGATGCGGACAGTAGTCTTCCAACAGCAGTGTGTCCCTCAATCTATTTTTGTACTGAGCCCGCACAGCAAGAGCCTGACTCGCACTTATATGGCTTTTAATAACTACGAAATTTACACCTCCATCTTAATAATTTGTAAATCTAAATAAGTGTCTGAAAATTTGAGAAAATCATAAGCTTAGTAGGCAAATAAATAGTCGGAGTAACTAGATAGATAATCTGTTCTTCATTCAGGTGCATTGGTGTGTCAGATGTAATGCAGGTGTGTTAGACAGTGGTCGGCAAGGCGACATCGAGCTCACTACACGGCTGCTATGTCGATGTGTTCACCGATAGCCTCCGCGAACCGCACCATTTATTCATGGTGCAATAAATTCAAATTACCGGATTAACAATAGTACGGATAGCATCTCCTGATGCGATATTTGCCTTTCGATATTCAAGACATACGCTACCGTTTGCTCCCGACGTTATAAACACTTTTGCAATTAGTAATAATTGGTAACATTCTATTCAATAGCGTAACGTACAGTTTAAACTTAAGATAGTCTTTCAGTTAACGGCATGCAGTAAATTCTAACGACGCTGATAAAGTAATAATCTAGATACCACTTAGAGTATAACAGTGAATTAGCCGCTCGAGTAAAGTTACGAATGTGGAACTAAGTGTAATTTTAATATGCTCGATTTACATAAAAAGCTTACTATCAATAAATGTCTGAACCAGTAAGAGCTTGTCGTAAGCATGTGAGTATTGCTGCGCTCGAAGTGGATATAGCGCAATGAAATCCTACACCACGACGAATCGAACGCTGTCCTGTCGCCTTTGAAATTTCTGCAATATTTCGCCCTTTTCACGCAGATATACTCGGGCCGTGTCTAAACCGCCGGACATGAAACACAATATCGTAGATGGAACTCTATAATTTATACGCATTGTATAGCTCTGATACAGTACAGATTATTACAATATGTAGCATTGAATTATTCTTGACGGTATCAATAATTACTACGCTTTCTATAAAGTGAAATTGTAGTTTAATTTAGTCGTAAGAGGATATGATATCATCAAAGGCCACCCTGTCCCTCCTTTACCTTCGAATGACAAGGAACTTTTTCTCGCGTGGATGAGATTCAAAGTAGTTTGTAATATTTTGTCTCAAAAACTGCTGCTCTTCCAGTGGGAATGAGGATCACTTTTAAGATGACGATGCAGATTATAACGATTAAGCAATAAATATTGTGAAATTGTGAAATTGTGAAATTAAGCAAAAATTATATTTAATTAAATCCGATCAAAAATTAAAAACATTCAGCGAATTTGGTGCGGTAATCTCAAAAACTGTGACGTCAAAGAGCTTTTTTGGATTAAAACTCCATGACTGTTCTATTTCGTAACATACAATTTTGAAATTTTACACAGTTTTTAAATAATTTACAAAAATTCTAACAACATATTTTTGTGCTATTTAGTACATTAAGTGTAACTAATTCTAAGTAGGGAAAACGTGTTCTAACGAAAAAGGAATTTTAACGGCAACATAATAATATATTTTAACCGAAAAAGTATAGAATTCGTTAAAAATATTTTTAATTCAATAAATAATTCGGGCAAATATCTAACAATACCAGTTACGAAAATCTCATATATAGCTTCCATTTAAATATTGTTATATTGTATAATTGCATTGTTATATTGTATGAACCGTACATGTTATGTTATGGAATATTCAGCCGGTGGTCGATGCGATTTATGTACCGGGTACGATAATGGGCATATTAATGGAAATTGACACCACCTCGACCCGCTCGTTGTCGTGGGAGCGACCGCACCATCGCTGCTTAAGGAAATATAATATTAAGGATCATAACAGACATATCAACTCGGAAAGGAATCTTCACTGTATCGCCTTTCAGCTAGTCGAGACGCTGCGCTTGCGGCTCGCTGGTTGACCTGGTCGTCACCTGAACCCCGATTCTATTCTTTATTTGCATAGACTTAACATCCAAAATTAAATGAAAAAGTTCATTATATATTCTTAATTTTATTCGTATATTTTGCGCGGTTGCGGCGACGGACAGCCCGTGTTCATTTGTTTATTATTTTGTATAATTACAGTGAGGTGTAAGGTAATACGGTTACGATCCGATTCCGAGTTGATATGTCTGATATAACCCTTACACCAATCGTGATATAATAATCACGTCCTCACACGTTGAAATTACTTGTTTTTTCTTCGACGAAAAACATAACAATAATAAAATAATTCAACGACAACGTCAGTTTACAATATCAAAAAATGTGTCCATCATAATTTTATAGTATTCATAAAAGTGTCAATCACTTTTATTCTACCAAATATAAATTGATAACCTTTAAATACTTATAAATCCAACCGCACCTGGGCTTGCCCAACCAGGGTATATTTTTTTTGTAGAAATCTGCATGGATACCACTCCGCCGGCCATAATAATATGTCCAGGGCGACAGCTAGCCCCAACCGTCACCTCCAGCACAGAATAGCCTCC
Organism: Eilema depressum; assembly: GCA_914767945.1. Taxonomy (NCBI): domain Eukaryota; kingdom Metazoa; phylum Arthropoda; class Insecta; order Lepidoptera; family Erebidae; genus Eilema; species Eilema depressum. The sequence continues at coordinate 9,258,016 of OU612028.1, read as the reverse complement.
AGGCCCAGGTCTGTACTCATTGAGTACGGCTGCCCGTTGTGCCTTCTTGACGTATGGAACACTAAGAATTAATACCACAATCAGATTAAAATTTTATATTGTATTAGTTATAGATTTCATTCTATTATTTTTTATACCCTCTCGTTTATTAATAATTAAAATTATTAAGCTTCAAGCAGTGAAAAAAAAACGAAAAGCACACAAGCTTTGCCTCTGAGATCGATGTAGTCACCAAAGAAATGCCATACCCCATACGATTAGGATTTGGACAGTGATTCAGAGGGATAGAGAAGAGACTGAACTGTTATAGAGCGTTGAACTCCATTCCTTACTCTGAACGGCATAAAACTGAGGAAGGTAGGTACGTTATGGAAGGCTCACTGGGCCCATACCATCTCTTAAAACAGGTCAATAATTGAACTGCTGTCATTCTACCAACTGCAAATGTCACTTTGTAATCCCTTTGTAATCCTATATATTTATATACAATTAGAAAGTGACATTTGCAGTTGGTAGAATGACAGCAGTTCAATTATTGACCTGTTTTAAGGTTTATGGTAAGGCCGCTGGACAAAACATGCAGCTTAGCAAAAGTGGTAGGTAACTAATGTATAATCGTAATACATACATATACTCACCGCTGTAAATCCCCGAAGGGTATATTATCATTGTGTGTTTAGTGTCATTTCGCCAACTATGATTTTCAGTCCCACGTAATAGTAGGCGAGCCTATTGCCGTCAAGCGGGCACTTAGTCAGGGGCTGTATGTTTACTGTCGGATGGAGACCAGCCCTATCTCTTAGCCGCTTTCTACGACACCCACAGGAAGAGATAGAGTGGCCCTATTCTACTCTACTATTTACTACTACAATTACATAATCGACGATAGGTCACTAACGAAAGGAATATGGTACAAAACAATACAACCAAGTATATCTCGGGGTCCCTGGTTTCACGGAACCGATATGAGTAGGCAAGAGATTGTAACTAGCTTCAGACTGAGATCCGGACACATTCCATTAAATAAGTTTGCATACCTAATGGGGAAAGTACCATCACCAAATTGTGACGAGTGCAATATTCCGGAAGATGCGTACCATATTTTGGTGGAATATATTCGGAATGAGGCCGAGAGAGTCACGATTAAGTATCAATATGATATAGATATTCATATTTTAGGGTCATGTAATGGTATTCTTGCCTACCCGGCCAGTCGGGAGGCAAGAATACTAGTCAGATTAGTAAATATAGGTATTAAGCGTAGATTGTAAGATATTTTAAGCATAGCCCCTATGAGGGTGACATATTCACTTTGTGAAAAAACCCTCTTACAAAATTAAGATAAAAAAAAAAAAATTATATAATCGAACTATTTCCATGATTCAACAGTCATAGTTTAATCAACCAACCCTTTAGTCCTAACTGCAGTTTAATGGCCGCGTTTCGTTCAACTAGCTTTCTATCCAAGTTCTGTGTTTCTGATGTTATTTCTATTATAGGGATCATTACACCGCTGTGAGTTACGGCACCGTCTATGGACGTATAGCCCAACTGTCTTTCTTGCATTATTTATTGGCATATAATGGCTTCTAATGGGAGGCTATTGAATCTGCCACCTGCATAATATGTTTTATTTTTCGCAGACGTGCTGGGCGGGTCTCGCGTCCTGGCTCGACGCATGTGAATATTCATAATCCAAGTATTGTCCGATGATTTTAATTGATGCCGGCCGACCCTCGTCGGTTACAACTGTTCGTATGGACAAAACGTAATTGCTCGTTAATTCTCGATTCTACAATGTTTCTTAATTAAAAAAAATAAAAGTATTGTATAGCGTATTTAAATATTCCAAACAAACCATTCATATTGACAGCTCTTGTGCTGTTTTTACTTTACAGAGTACTTAACTCGCTTGTGAATATTAAACAATCGTAATAAAAGTTGTAATATTCTGGACATTAAACTCGATCCAATATTACACGAACTATTTATCAGCTACTATTATAAATGCGAAAGTAATTCTTTCTGTCCATCTGTTACGCTTTCATGACTAAACCACTGAACCAATTTTTATGAAATTTGATATAGGGGTAGACAAGACCTTCAGAAAAGCTATGTCTTTTCTCAAGGCCTAATCTAAGTTTGGTCGCGATAACTGACATCCACGCGGGTGGAACCTCGGGCAGCAGCTAGTATATCTATCTATAGGTACTATTATAAAATTTTAAAGTGGTCGTGTCTGTACATTGGAGATATTTAAAAAAAAATACTTGGGTTATGTTATATTAGCGATACTGAACACGAAAATATTTTTTTTTCTTTTCCTGTCTGTTTGTCTGTTTGTCCGCGATGGACACAAAAACTACTGGACGGATTTTGATGCGGTTTTTTTTGTTAGAAAGGGCTTACTCAGACTTAAAATCTTACGTTTGTTTGATCGCAATCGGTTGAGTAGAACCGAAGATAGGAGCAAAGGTCGCGTTAACCGAGATACACGCGGGCGGAGCCGCGGTCGGAAGGCTAGTTTATAATAAAGTCATACATGTATAGATATAGATTGTTTTTGCTATCATATACCTACACTATTCTATTCTCATTCTTTTATTTACAGAACACGACAGACGCAAGTGCAATTTATTGATACGGTGTTCGATAACCAGTAGGTGCATCCCACGCGGCGCGCGCGCACGCCCGTGACCAACACAATGATCGCGAGTGCGTCCAACAACATTTACAAGCATTGCGCCCTTCGGAAGGAAATAGTGAAGCGGCCCATGCTAAATACGCTCTATAAATATCAACGGTTATGGTGTCGTAAAAACAAAGTCAAGCTGTGCGAACAGCCTCCTAGGCTATAAAGAACAAGCGTCATCGCACCTCAACATACTTTAACGAATTCATTTATTACATATGAATATTCTTAATAATATCCTTTACCGCTTTAACTGTAATCAGCCCCCTAGACAAGTGACAGTTCGGTATGGTAGAATAGAATGACGAATGTGACGTTTTATGTTGACGACTGTCATATAGCTACGTCAAATCCAATACATTGGGTTATTCCCAGTAGCCCCCACTGTCGACGCCACCACTGGTGACAAATGGGATTTTTTTCCAAAACATGTCCCACTTGGCGGGATCCTGCCTTTTCGCCGAAAATTGTTTGGCCGATTATCACTTGCCAACCAACGTTTCGCCTATTTTTCACTTTGACGACTAACGACTGTCAAATGTTTGTATGACAACGTTTCATTTGGTAGAATTATTGTTAAGCTGATTATGGTAATGACAAAAAACGTTTGGGGCATTTATCTTTTGTCAAATTATTTATTAGGCCAGACAACTTTTAGACGAATCGAGTATAGCGCGCCCCAACTTGGATAGGTTAGGTTAGAAGGCTAACGCGGGAGCGGAGCGGAGCGGAGCTCCCGCTTTAACCTTCGTGGTTATTTTTTTATAACCATCCATAAATAGTGACTCACTTAGTATTTTTGTAACGCCACATTCAGTAATTTTGACAACGACTACATGAATATTATGCTAACTAAAACATTCGCTACTTGAAAGTTGGCATTTTGAAAAGTGTCATTCTAAAAGGAAGACCAAACGTAAAATTGCCAACTGTGAGGTTGGGTAATAAAAACAAAATTATATCACAAGTTGGCAAATGATTATTCTGCGAATTAAAATTCTGCGAAACGTTAGTTGGCAAGTGATAATCGGCCAAACAATTTTCGGCGAAAAGGCAGAGATCCCCCACTTGGCACCACTGGTGGCATCACCAGCGGTGGCAATTGGAAATGGTCACTCTTTTTGTTCCCAGTTGCCATTTGTTGCCAGTTGAAATCCCATTTATCACCAGTGATGGCGTCGACAGTAGGGGCAACTGGGAATAACCAGATCGAAGGGTTCTTCAAGACAAAGTACTCAATATTATCTTAATGCCTTATTGGTTTTCCCCCTGTTGACTGGTTGATCTGATATTTGTTACACATCTTTAATTTGGACAATAATAGAATTTAAATCAATAAAACAGTTTTATTTGCTCCTAATGCCCTGGTATTAAGATAATTTTAAGACTTTGCCGTCAAGATCGTACTGACGCTAACTGTACTGTACAGTAAAAAGCATGAAGCTTTACCGGTATCAAAAATACTAATTGTAGTACTGACGGCCAGTGGAGCAAGATTTAGGTCGTGCAAAATCATACTCTATCATATCTAGTTAAGAATTATTTTGCCTTATTTATATCGATTCCTAGCTATATCATGTACGTTATGCATTGAAAATTAAATAACGATAATGCGAATTTCCTTATTATGAATGAAAACTGCTATCCAAGAAGATTCGCAACTGTTTCGAACTTATAATAATGGCCTTAGGACTTTGGTAACTTTGAATTCGGCTAATTGTTTTTAGTGTGGACAGCTCGCCCCTATCGGCCTACCCTGGTGACAACCTTGTCCGTGTCTCTACTTGAATACAATATTATATTTGAGAATATTTAATACGACGTTGTTTCGCCACAATCATTTTACATAATAATTAGTTTGAAAAGTAATCTAACCGTGAGAACATTTGTATTCATAACCCTATAGGTTTTTGAACGGAAGAATATATTCACCTATGTCTATAACATTAAAATGATTTTATTTACAAGATTTTATTATATTCTATTTATTAAAACCGTAGGCAATTTACTTCTATTAGTTTTTAGGTTATTGGTTTTGAAATTTGTAATAGGAGAAAAAACATAATCTCCATAACAGAGATCCGGGAATGCATATAACTGCCATCACCTACAGAGAGACGATACATTAGAGACACCTTCGATTAACATTAACATTTTAGTTTACTGTTTTGTGTATGTTATTACATTATGAGCACGAGTGACCAAACCATAGAAAAGAAACCATTATTATATCACAGACTGTCTTCCTCAATAGATGTAAATTAGTTGCGAGAGTTCCTCATGTGATCCTTACGCGTAACTCCATACATCCACCGTAGCATATTCATTGCCGCGGCACGCCGCTCCTGTTTGTGTCACACTAGCAACGGCCATGCTTGGCATCCGTATGAGAGGACAGGTGTAAAGATGATTTATAGGCTTACTTCTACAACCTATGCGGCATTTTGCCTTCATATATGATACCAGTTACCACGTAGAGTACCAATCCTAAGTCCTTAACCTAGTCCGTGCGCTCGACGCTTGAAGCTAGGATCTCAGCGCCATCTAGAAGCCAGGCCGCCGTTCTCAAGTGCCTCCTTCTATGTCTGACACGTCCCATCAATCTGACCCTGAATCCACCAGCGCGATGCCATCAGCATATTGGAATCAAATATAGTTCACTTAAGACCCAGGATATTTGTATCTGTGGTGTTTTATCTCTTCATAGGTAGTTTAGCTATTTGTCACTATTGTCCCCGCTTGCTAAAGAAAGAAGTGGAATCATCATATTTCTAACTTCTCCAATTTGCTTCTGATTAATTTCAATGTCGTTCGGAACTGGTTTAAAATACAGTTTAATTCCTGGTATGAAACAGTTACTGTAGTGGGAATGCGGGTGGGCTTAGTTCAGTGATATAATTCATCTATCAATATCATGTAAAAGAAAATAACTGCAAAAATCATTTCACCATTCGTCTTGACAACAGTTTCACTCAAAATTACAGGTATACTTAAACACTGCTTACGTTATGTACAATATCGTTGAGATGTTTGTATCAAAAATTTACACAAGAATATCGGTCATGTTTCCGCCGAAGAAAATCCAACATAATGGATATTAATTCGTGAAACAACATTATTAAGCTAACAGTCACTTTCACCATGCAAAGGAAATTTTCACACGGTTCATACCTACCTATACCAAGACACAGCTTTCAATGTTATAAAACATAATATTAAAAGCTGTGCAAAATGTTTAGAAACTTATTTTAAAGTTATGAAAAGTTAATTATGGAAAATAATTTCGGGAAAAGCCCTTGACGAAGTGGTAGGCCGAGTTTGTTTATATTCGTAAAGTATCCTGTTATTACATATCCGTATTCTCTCAAACCGTTCTAACTGTTCATAAGACTAACACAACACAGTATTCATTCTATATTCCCTATAACTGGCGATAGTGTAACGAAAGGAAAAACCCAATTTCCTATGCTACCAAAGAACAAGGTATAAAAGTCAATTTACCGTGTTATTTTTTCAGTTATCCGATATTTCGACGCTTCTGTTTCGGCTTTCGGTTACCTTTTAAAATAGTAAGTCAATCTAAAATCATGTAAGATAGAATTTGAAGTATGCGGCCACACTAACATGTTTAGGGACTAAGCTAACCTCAACTGCACAAACAAGACAAGCTGTCAACCCTACAACAGACAGGGCGTCGATTCTACTAAAGCAAAACCATTGTCATACCACAGAGACTGCAAAAAATGGCTTTAAATTTTAGACCTTATTGCTATAGAGTAAAAGTCCAAAATTAAATGAAAGGAGTTTCATTACACTCTCTCATTAAAGGCTAAAATTAAATAGAAATTTCTTGCAGTGTCAGTAGCATGACAGTGGTTTTACTTTAGCAGAAACGAGGGCCAGGTCAGTCGACACTCTTTCCCATTATACCTATCCAAAATAAACTGGTGTTAAAATGAGAGAACAAACCCCGAACTTCAAAAGTCTTCTGTAATATGAAAGTAAGGAACCTCTGGAATGCAATATTATCGACCCTTTCGATGGTTTATCTATCTTCACGTAATATTAAACAAAGTCACTCCTAATGTGTATTAGCTGAGATCTTTTAAACTACCCAAAGGATTTTGTTATAAAGAACTATGCGTGTGCAGCAACCCTACAAGTAAATAATGTCGAATGGTGAGAGCGTGCATCGCTGAGGCTCCTCAGGCGCAATTATAACAGGCCCGCGGGCGCCTGTTTGTTACGCGACCAGGAATTGGCGCCAGCGCGATCGAACTGACCTATGACTTCAACTACACTATATACTGCATCACCAGTATTATGACCAACATAAATGCAAATATTTACTCAGTATTTAGTACGGCCATAAGGAGAATATCTGCATCTGTATCGCATAGTGCATGATTGGATCGTAACAGTTTATTAGTTCGAATTAAGATGTTTATTTGTAGTTCGTAAATATGTAATACGCTTGTACCATTGCTCGAACTAAACTATAGTGGACTTCTGTTGGAAAATGTGAAACGCACGGGTACATAAGAAGTATCAGTAAGTCCTGAGCTGACACATAAATTAAAGTTGAAGCTGTCAGTTTTATTACATATTCATGCATACATACTGTAAGTACACTGTAGTGTAGTTCAGTTCCGATATTCTAGAAGACTCAGAAGAAATACGCAATGACTGTAGCGCTTGAACTACCTATGTTTATGATGTGGTCAATCACGTTGCATAGAACCGAGGTACCTAACAGAACAGTAGCTACGGTCGATAGTTGTGTGATTACCTTCCTTGTACTTGTACATACTTACTTACTGAGTACATTTACTACATGTTTTGCAGGACCACAACACGGAAATACTATTTGACAACATAGAACTCGGGTATTAGTTGAATCTAATTTTGTCACAAGGGTATTTTGTTCAGGTACAGTCAACGTCAGCAATCTTGACTACAAAGTCTACAAATGATCTGAATACCGAGGTAGATATAAAGAGCAAATCAAACTTTTTTATAGATTTAAGTTGTATTATTGTCCAAACTAAAAGTGTGTACCAAATATTAGTCGACAACAATTAGTCAACAGCAATGAGGGAAAACTAAGGCTAATGCCTAGGTTTTCCCAACTTTCTTCAACATCGTTTTGATTACTTTGTTCGTCAAGATCTAGATACACTAGCTAGATAAATGTCAAAAATATTGTTCTGAAGTAAGTCATGCAGATAAAACACATCACTTCATTATTCTTTCTATTCGTCAGTTCATGGCGATTGCCCAGATGCAACCAAAGTGTCCTGTGTACTATGTACTTCGGAGTCTGTTTGCTTGTTGTTTTGGTTTACCATTTAGGTCTTTCCGAAAGTGACTGCCGTCTGAACTCTAAGAGGAAAGCCTGCGCCAGAGCTTCGCCCATTATTTAGCAGAAGTACCGACTACCAAGTCAGCTTAGCTTGCACATCAAAGATAGGTATTGAGCGATTTTCGGTATGATTTCATTTGATATAACTCAGAATTAATATAACTGAAAAATACATGCTGCTTTGTAATCATAATCTAGCTTATTTTCTTTATACACACAAACTAACAACGGAACAAAATTAAAATTGAAACAACGTAACTTCGGCAAGCGTAAGTGGACGCATCGTTTCGTTGATAGGTTATTACAACCGTCGTTATTACATCATAAACTCCAATTTCGGATTAATTGAAAAAGGAAAAAGTGGAACCTATACACAAATTACCGACACTACATCAAGTGTTAAACGGCACTTATCGACGCCGAAACGGCGAGAGATCATTGACGGATGAAAAATACACAATTTGAGGCAATAAATCAGTGTCGTCAACTCGCACTCGGTAGCACCCGCCGAATGGTTTACTTTATTATTTATTACTCGTAGCGTAATTTCTTTTAGAGGAAGCATTTAATTACACAGCAATTACGCGTGAACACGGCTTGGATATCTATCTGCTAGCTTATTCTAGTGAACTGCTCCAGAAAGCACGAAGTAACTATATCTAACTTATTATAGTAAAAGTAATAGGTATGTGATGTTACAATTTAATCTCTGGAATAGATTGCAAGAACGAGATCAGAAATCCACTAGGTAAAGGTAGTTCAAAAAACTGATATTACATATAACGTTACAAACACACACTCCTATGTTATTTATTTGAATAGATATAGCTCTCAAATGTGAGCTTTTCAGTAATATAAAATGTATTGGACAATTGTAATGTTCCTATCGCAATGTGGAGAAGCGGTATGATTGCTATTTTGTGTTCGAAATAATACGGCGCACTATCTATCGGCATCGTGGCAATTTATCTTGTCCGAGAATCGAACACCAACTATGGATGCAACTAATACACCGTATTTCCTATTGCCTCGCATGACACCAAATTGCTTCTACAAACGGTAGGGAATGCAGATTGTTCTATTATTGTTTTGTCCTACGAACCTGCACAGCGTGTGTACCGAGAATGGGAGCAATTGCAAACATTCTCACTAACAAGATTAAATAATAAGTCCTTTTGTGTTTTTAAAAGATAAAGATAAACGTTTAAGCCCTACAACCCAATTATAACATACTTCAAAATCCTCAGAAGCTTGGACAATTTTGTTTTTAGTAATAATTATAATGAATTATTTATGACTGTAGTTGATGTTGTTTTGCTCTACGTCAGACTTTAAATTGGGAATGACTAACATTTGCCTGAAAATGGAAACTTGAAATCAATAAACCTGATTAGGTTAAGGTTATTCCAAAATAAACAAGCAGACTAGACCAATTTCATAGATACCATATTCGATTTTGGTAAACCTATTAATATTAGTTATTTAATCTGTCAATTTATTTTCTTACTAACAGTTAAAGGAACCTTTAGATGACAATCAAAGAGAAGTAAGTGCATAGTTTAGTTTGAAAGGCTTTTTAGGATTCTGTAGTCAACTCGGTTTCGGTATGTTCGTTAGTAGCGTACCTATTTACGTAGGTATACCTACGCTGCTGTTTAAGTTTCTTTCATCAATGTGTAAACTGGAAAATTAAGGAGTGGAGCTAATTCCTTACAAACTTTGTTCTATAGATAGATATATTTTTTTTTAAATTATGATCGGTGTATTATTATGCAAAGACGATGCGGCAAGCGGTTTTCAGCGTCGTTCATCCGTCCCAATTTAAATACGGGTACCGGGTACTACAGAAGTATACATCAAGCACATTATCGGACCTCAAATCGGGCACTTAAGTGGCAGACAAGTACACCGCGCACCTAACGGAAAATGGTCACTGTGGCCTATGAACGTCATATTCGTGCTGCTGATCCTGTAGTACCCTACTAATATTCAGCTCTGCATCTACTTATCTTGAAAAAATCTAGATTGTATATCAACACAATAAAAAGATATTGTCATTTTTGAATTACTTGCTGTTGCCCGCGGTTCCGCCCGTGTGGAATTCGATTATCGCGTCCAAACATAGCCTATGTCCTTTCCTAAGGTCTGATCTATCACTGTAACAAAATTCGTCAAATCAAAATAGTGGTTAAGCCGTGAAAGTGTATTAGATAGACAGACAGAGTCACTTTCGCATTTATAACAACAAGCATGGATAAGTTCGTCCCTCAATTCAATTTTATATTGTCATAATATAAACATAATGAAGACCTACCTAGTTAATTAATATAACAGTGATGTTAAATAAATGTTATCACGACTGAAATGCAATATTCATGCCTATAGGTATTATATCTACACAAAAACACTAAGTGCGCCCAACATTTCTCCAGTTGGCAATGCTCATGTACCCGTCACTGTGAATTGATTGTGAGATTTGCGGTTACTCGCGTGAGTGATCATAACCACAGCGGTGGTTAATTACCCTGCGATTACAAGTAATTAAACAACCACATTATTTCATCTATGTAATGCATCTATTCAAAATTTAAAACGATCACTTACAAAAACGAATTGAGCTCCTCTAGACAAGTGGCAATTCTTTTTTTTTTTATACTACTTAGGTCGCAGACAAGAACACTGCCCTTCTGATAGAGTTACACTCGTGCTGCCGACCCTGTAAGAGCAGAGAGATTCTGTGCCGTCAGCGCAAAAGGTAAGTAGGAGAAAGCCTTTGGTTTTCCCACTTACACTACAGAACATCGCGGCTTAATAACTGTAGGGTGGAGGTACTTCTCCAGTTGGACTGCTCGATTGGGACGGATATACCGTCGTGTCCTACCTCCTCCTAAAAAAATTCGTGGGCCCATGTTTGAGATAAGATGAGTTCGTGGTTAAGATAGAGATGCGCCGACGGTATTATTTTTTCGGCTTTATTGACATAACCTCAGACCTGCAATTAGGTCTTCGTTTAAGCATATTTTTAGCCATTTATGGAATGGTACCTATTTACAGATGCCGCCTGGATTACTGTCCCTGTGAAGACACAATACCGCCGAGTCCAGAGTCTGTCAAACAGTCCCAGATGTGGTTCCTGTGTTAACTGTACGGTATCAGTCAACATAGTAGGTACATGTCAAATTATATCAGTAGTTACTTTAAATTAACGGCAGTATGCGTAATGCGTAGAGATAAAACTTAAAAGTAATGTTGTAAGGAAGGTATTAACTGTGGAAGTGGATAGCTACAAAAGGAGACGAAGACCTTAAATGAGATGGATGGACTGTGTGAAAGATAACATGCTTACGAAGGTAGTGAATGTTAAGATGACTGCAACCAGAATTGAATTGAAAAAGCACACACGTTGAGCCGACCCCAAATAAACTTGGGATAAGGGCATTAGGACGATGATGATATTTCGTAACATTAAAAAAGATATGAAGTACCTACAAAAACTGATTTTAAGAGGAATATTGTAGATTTTAGTGATCTTCAATAACCTTTCATATTCCATACCCTGTTATACGATTACCCTATTAAGTATCTATATTATAATTTTCCAAACAAGTAATTATTGAGGGTTTTTGAATATTGCTTCTTGAATATACCTCTTGTTGTGTGTAGGCGGCACACGAACCTCAATAATATGACCTTAAAAGTACATGCGGATGATAGTATGTATCGGTCCAAAGCCTAAACAACAAACTTGCGATGGTGGGTTAATCGGGCGGTGACGCTAGCCTGCGCGAGCGCCGCGTCCATATAAGTCAATCTTCCTATTCGCCCCCGCATGCTCACTACTGACGGAACAACTAAACACCGCTCGATTTTCCGACTCTTGCCTTTTGGTTATGTTAATGACAAAAATAATTATTAACATTTAAACTCTGCTTGCTAAAGCTGTTATGACTTATAAATATCGTTCACGTTATTATACTTCCTTCTATAATCCAGTTGATTATACTAATAAGATGTTTGGATGCTTGTCACTCAATCATCTGAAAAAACGACTGATTGGATCTGGCTATTTAGCCAAATGGAAGGGATCAAATCACTAACATAATGATAAAAGCATTAAACTGTACTAACAAAATGGACCACTGTTGTCTGAATAAATGAATTTTGATTTTGATTTTGAAAACTTAGAGGTCCCTCAAGGGGTCACGTTTAGCTAGAATTATGAAATTTGGCATGAGGAAAGGTCTTACAGCACAAGTAATGGGAAAAGTTCGAAAATTTTGTAGCGTGAATAGAAAACAGAGAAAGAACTTAAGCTATGCAAGCTTTTTAAATCAGCCGTCGTCGTTCAAAGGATCCGATCGACAAGGTGGCCAATTTTGCTTTTGTCCGTATGTATGTTTGTTTGTCAGTTCCGGTCTAAAGGGCGCATTTCTTTTTTAACCGATTTTCACCAAGCTAAGCACACATGTTCTTTGATTTAAGACAAAACTTTCATCGAGATGGAATTTCACATAATAATTAGTTTAAAATATTCTTCTAGAACATGTTACACAGACGTCCATACCCAAACTAAGTCAACATATATTATATTTGTATTACATGCAGATATTTTTTTGTTAATACAACATCAAACATTTTGAAACGCATAGACCAATTCAAATACATATTAATACATGGAGTGCAAATGTTTGCATAGAGCGAAAATTTTACCGGAAACCTCTGAGTTAGAAGTGACGAAATAACTTACCTACCTCTTTTATTACCTACTTATTCCAACTCTAAATTACGGTTATGTAATTCTATTCCCTGCTTATATGTAGGGTGCGTAACCATCGAGCCTGCACGTCAGTACAGCCGCGTCATAGGCATAGTTTTTTATTGACATTAACGAGACCGCTTCTGAAAATGTCACAGGGCTATATTTGTACCATGTCAAATGTTTACCGATATTTGTTTATCTGGCTTTATTATCTAAATAGGATATTATGAAACGTACGGACGTCATCGTGTAAGGGAAATTATGTAGGCAAGTGCGTCACCACGCCTTCAAAATGTAACCTATAGATGTGACATATACATTGCGCGCTTATTACTTAAGTTACCTAACATATAAAAATAAATTGCACGCGTCATGTTTTTTCACGCCATAATTGTTAAAAGATTTTTTCGAATTTAGTTAAGTCCTGAGGAAATCTCAGGTGAGATGAAAAGTTACGTGTTGCACTTGAGTGCAAAGATTTTTAACCTTGTGCTCTTTTGATTCCCTCACTAACACTCAGGGTTCTAAATTTTTTAATCACTCGCAGTGCTCGTGATTCAATTTTAGAACCCTTCGCTTGCTAGGTCAAATTGAGCACGCGATTAAAAGGCAATTTTGAACTTCTTCATCTTAGCGTTAATTCCCAGTCACATCCCAAACTTTCACCTCCGAAGTCTGGGGTCCGCTTTACCAGTCTTAACTGCGGATTTGGCTGGACCTCGATATTTTCCATGAAGCGACTATTATCTGACTTCCACAACCCAATGGCGACATTAGGCGATATCAAAGCACTGCAGCTAGACCATTGTTATTGGATTTTTAGGGATCCAACCATCTTTAACGACTGCCTTAGATGTTCGTATGGCAACCGGGACCGACGGCTTAACGTGCTCTACGTGGAGACCAATGCAAATACCCATATTCATGCATACAAATATTTGCGCTGAGCAGGGATCGAACCCGCGCCTCCTGCGTAGCAGCTGCGTTCACTACCGCTACGCCACAGAGGCAGTCTCTGTTGTATTTTTGCACTCTTGCATAACAAACAACTATTTCAGTACAGTACTCACATGGAGTACATCTGTCACCTTTTTGCTGGAGCGCCTGCTTGCCAGCTTGACCCCTTCGACTCGGTACAAAGACGGGCGTTGAGGCTCGACGGCAATCCCATACTCGCAGGCGATGTGGAACCTCTCAGTCTCAGAAGAGACTTTGCCTCACTGTGTGTGTTTTACCGTCTATACAATGGATTGTGCTCAGAAGAACTATTTGACATGATGCCAACAGCTACATTCTATCATCGCACCTCTCGCCACAGGCAGGGAATTCATCCTCACACATTGCGTCCGGAAATGGTGCGCACTGTGCGGTTTGAAAGGCACTTCATCCCTACAAAACTTTCCATACAAAATTAAATTTACTGTCAAAACCTATACTTTGATGAACTACACAGCAGTAAATGAATGATCTATGCGTGCAGTATAATAAAGACTTCGGAATAATGTTAGGATTGCGCCATTATTGCAGTGTGTCGGGTATGTTCTCAAATTTCTGCACTGCTCTGCTGCTCTGCACTTTGCCATACTCCGTAAAAAGACAGTGTCCGCACTGGACAATCTGCGGGGTAATCAGAAAAGCATTCTAAATAAAATAGATGGTCGCTACGACTAATCCTTAATGTGTGGACGACATAGTCATACACTTTTAGTTTGGGTGACAATGCATTAATATGCAGTTGAAAGGTGACCATAGCAACTCCTAAACTATACAAGACAAATCGAGTTACGTTTCATTTGTTTTATCTTCGCAAACTCTCTGGTTATTACATTGTATTCAGTGTCTGAAAGTGAAGGCGGTAGTAGTATGTAGTCATGAAAACTACTGAATAAACAAGATAGAATGGTTGTGTTTGGGTTCGTTTGGCTGGTTTTGGTAGGTAAAACAGTCTGGTGCAACATGATATTACTAAAAATTAAAAAATTTAAAAGAACGAAAAGTTGTACGGATTTGAAAAGCGTAAGATTTTTCTCTAATTTCTGTTCTCGCTACTTACGCTAGCTCGTTTTAAAAGCGTTTTTATTAATTATTAATAATTTTGTTGTCCTATGTAAACGGTTGTACAATTTTATTGCGTTCATTTAAAGTTTGTTTTTTTTCACGGTTTCAAGGTGCTTCAGACATGAATATTTGATATAAATTTCATGGGAAGTTGTATTTTTAATTTATTTTAAGGAAGAAGCCCTGTTAGCCCCGAGCTCACACAGTGTACATGTACATTACGTACAATCAAATTAAATGCTATGTGAGATAATATTGTTAAACATTAAATTACTTTTAGGAAAGGTAGGACCAATTATATTTTTTTCATATTTGGACATTACCGGTCTTATTGGAGATCTATAGGGGAGGCCTATGTCTAGCAGGGGACTTCCTATGGCTGAAATGATGATGATGATGATGATTTGAAACTCCGTTTCCAATTCAATCCAATTCTCTAAAAACGAATTACCTATTTAAGTACCTTTGCACTAAATTCGAGTACCTAAGCAATTGTATCACCAACATCATACATTATGTACCTATACAGTATTGTTTGTAATATTAGCTTAGTCACTTTGGATTGGAAACTTAATTTATATGTTAATTCGTGTAATCTAGTATATGGAACATTTGTTATCTATTTTCGAGAGATTAGCATACACGACATACGTAAAAGATCGAATCCTCAGAAATAGCAATATGATGTAACCTTCTAAGCATCGTTACGTAGCTACATCTATGACCACGTACATAATTTTAGATGAAGCCGATGATTTATCTGAACTACGTAGCAAGAAACTATTCAGACCGGTGGATCAACGTCACGGGAGCGTGCGTGCTACCCGGCTAATTGTAGCATATCCAAAACGGTCTCCGGGATCCGTCACCCGGCGGTAGCGCGCTGAATAGCGTACGAAAGCAGATTATGACTCAACGCGCTGAGAAAGTAGCGAGTGGCAGGAGTCATTCCGACTCGCGCGGAATCAGGGTGCTCGACGACGTCATGCGCTTTGCGCGATCATCGACGACGAGCCTCCGCGCCCACGCGCTGACTGCCCGCGCGTTGTGGCCGCCCGCCGCATCGCTGTCACTACACTTGAGCGCCCCGCGCTTTTCGCGCGCCTGCCTTTGCCGTCGCGACGCCGCCACCGCGCCATTTCCTCGCGCACGTGGGCGACGTCGCGCCGCCGGCCAGTGAGGACGCCCGGCTCGAGTGCCATTAACGCGACCGTCGTGAATGAACGCCGACCTCGACCAGGTGGCTGTTGTCAATTGAAAGGGCGCGCGGCGGACGACGACCGCGAAACTCACGGGGGCGGCATACAACACGCCCTCGCCGTTTCGCCTGTGCCTCAGTCGAGGATGTGGCGTTCTCGGCGCGACGACTCAGTCCGCGTTCGAAACCTGTGTTCATTTATCAGTAGACTGCTCGTGTCCGGACAGTGTGATAAAGATATTAGTGCAGTGTATTTAAATTATCCTAAACGTAATGTGCTGTGTTCACGTCAATTTTGACACCATAATTAAGTTAGTTTAAGTAAAGAGTGGCGTATGCGCAGGTGCAGACCCGTGGGCACAAGGGTTGGATGTAATCATACGTGCGGGTGCACCGCGCAGACGGTGGTGTGGATTGTGCAGTGCGGGAATGCGCTCGTGCGATGCTCTCGGTGATCGCGATGCGCCGGCCGGAGGACGAGGAGTTGGGAGGGCGCGGCGACAGCGACGAGTTCGTGGACATATCACAGATGCAGTTTCTGGTCGAGGCGGGCCCGAGTGGGTTGCACTACGGAGGCCCTCCGCCGCCGCACGCGCTGCCCCAGCCGTACGCACAACCCCCCTCACACCCCGCTACCACCACCGCGTCCGTCGACGACTTGTTCGCGCTTTGCTTCACACCTACCTCGCATGGTGAGCATCTTCCATCATTTTAGTAGTATTTCTGCACAATTTCAGGTTAGTTAATAAACACAATACATGATAGATATATAAAACCGGAACCGGTTCCGGTGAAATAAAGCGACATCGTTGTTAAACTGGTTTCCGCGATTGATAATGTGTTATAGAACCTACACCTGTACACTACCACAGGTTACTTAATAAATAGGACCTCCATAGGACCATCTCGATACCTGAGATAGCTCTGGAATTAGGCCGTCAATATATCTAATTATGGCGATCCTGTCAATTGATATTACTGATAACAAACGCGGTATACACCTTAACACCGGATCACAATATAAGATCGCGATATTTATTAACTACTAAATCCCTGCCGCTCCACAGTTTTTACAAACATTACACACTGAACCTACTATTTGACAAAAATTTAATGTTGAAGTGGAAAAATGAAAAGAAACGCTAAACTAAGGCTGGGTTGCACCATCTTACTTTAACATTAACATTGCTATTTTAGTACCGGTCAGGTATGAAATAAGTGGCACCATTTGACAATTACAGTCAAAATTATGTCAAAATTTGTTAGCAGAAACCGTAGTCAGTGTTACTGTTAATGTCAAATTTGACGTTAACCTCTTACTTTAGCAGGTAGTATGGTCATTGATATAC
This sequence comes from Eilema depressum, assembly GCA_914767945.1. NCBI lineage: Eukaryota > Metazoa > Arthropoda > Insecta > Lepidoptera > Erebidae > Eilema > Eilema depressum. Next base: position 9,240,598 of record OU612028.1, on the reverse strand, counting down.
AAAAAACCTTTAATATAAAAAAACCAAAAAATATTTTTGTATATCAATGAGTATGGTGCAACTAAGGCTAGTACTACATACTAGATATTTGTTTTAGTATATAGTATAGCAGAATTTTATTGTTTCTCATAAAAGTTCTAATTAAGTCCGCATCAGCATATAATATATCTCTTTACTACTTATATTATTTCTTATAATTATTACTCAGGAGGCGAGGGCTCGATTCCCACTTAATATAAATATTTGTATAGAAAATATGGCTATTTGCATTGGTCTGCTCGTGCCTCGGAGAGCACGTTAAGCCATCGATCCCAATTGCCATACGAACATCTATGATAATACCGGTAATTGAAGCCCTCAAAAGTGCTATCAGACCAACTAAGGAGCTTCGATATAGGCATTTGGTTGTAGAAGTCAGATGGCAGTCGCTTCACGGAACATATCGAAGAAGTTAAATTTATTGGACTGGAAAGCCTACCCCAACTGAGTTGGGAAATCGCTCGGAGAACGATGATGGCGATATGTATGAAGGCAAGTTGTATATTCTGAACTCAACCAATATATACGGGTAAAAACTACAATCAAAGAGCTCGTTCTAGAATTCCCAGACTGAATTTCTTCAATAAAACCGGAGACATGAAGAAACAATACTATAACCAATGAGATTAACCAAGTAACAATTTATATCAATGACTATAACAGTGTAAGAAATATAATAGAAGAGTAGACGTTATGACGTTTGATATTATGATCCTTAACTAACCTGTGCATCAATCCGGTCTAGAGCAACTAAAAGAACTTGTACCTAATACATTTGATAAATTCCTTCAGTAGTACGGATTTATAACATAATCTCAGGACTTGACTTGATTCTTAGTTAGCGATTACGTCAAACTGTTAGCAAGCACTTACCACTGTAAATTCTCCTAAAAAAACTAATTAAATTAAGACCTGCGGGTCTAAGGCCCTATTCTAGAACTACACTCAATCCTGAAACAACCTGTCCTCAGATAAATCGGAATTCAGCACTGAGTACCATTTAAGAATACGGGCCTAAAAAGGCCACAACACAACTAACTCTTATACATTACTAGCCTTCGCCCGCGGGTCCGCCCGCGTGGATGTCGGTTATCGTGACCAAACATAGCCTATGACCTTCCCCAAGGTCTAATCTATCTCTGTGCTAAATTTCATCACAATCGGTTCAGTGGTTCAGGCGTGAAAGTGTAACTAACAGACAGAGTTTCTTTCGCATTTATAATATTAGTATGGATGTATGTATATAAATCTCTTTAATTAATTAAAGTGTCGCGAACATTATCCGAAGTTATTTCATAAACGTCAGCGCTCGGGCGAATTCGTAATAATTCGGATCAGCGTTCCAGCATTGTTATCTGGACCGGACGATGTTAATCGACAGCGTCTGCGCAAGCACCGCTATCATGTTCACCCAGCTAACCATAAACATTACCATTATGCTGGTTTTATATAGCACTTTTGTCTTGCAGGCTAGAACTAAATTAATTGGAGGTCAACCTCGACCTCTACTGATCAGAGGTACTGAATGCGATTCGATTCGATAACTTTGATTGGTCCATACTTTCAGTACCCTAAGCGCTTTGTAGATAAAATAAGCAAACTCTATACGAGTTCGTAGATGTCAGTGGTGGGCTGCCGAGGCTTTCAACTCAGAGCGAAATGGTTTCCGCTTCCTCCTTCTTTTTTAGATTTGACTTTTGCCCCTTCTATGGAAGCACTTCCCAACCCAGAAAGGAAAACGTACGCCAAAGCCTCTTCCATCAATTCATTCATTCCATCAATTCCATCGATAATTCTTACCTTTTAGGTTTTAGTTCTCTTGCAAGTGTCTGCCGCATAAATATCTGTATATTTTCATTACATTGATTTAGAAGTTTGATTTTTCACCCGGCCTTATAATTTAACACCGGAAAATTCCAACTTTCCACGCGTTCCTGAGAAAAAGATCTTGACAGACAGGCACACCGAAGTGATTATATTATGGTTTCGTTTCCTTTTTTGAGGTACAGGACCCTAAAAAGGTAGATATCGCACAATTCGCAAATACTGACAATGGTGGTAGTTTTTAATACACTTCAAGGCCCACTCACTACAGATTGCTATCTTTTTCATCTATTGCATTTTTAGTTGTAATCTACGTGTACACCTTCATATGGATATGTCATGTGATAACACGGTAATAACTGAAAGCACCTCAGTATGAAAGTTATGGCACGTTCCCACTATCTCGTGACCGGTAAAATTTATCGTTTGACGACGACTGCTGCGTACCCATCGCGGGACAAAGATCGCCAGCGGAGGTTATTTAGCGTTGGTCACCATACGCTCATTGGCTCATCATCGTCTTGGTGCTCACAGTGGGTAGGTAATTGTCGTCCACTACATTTTTTTACAATAATAAATTAAATATACGATAGAGTGCTGCTCCTGCCCATTGTGAGCACTTTAATGGAAATGTACAACCGACGACACTTTAAACTACACGGCTATCGTCTTCACAACAAAGTACCTAGGAACGCGCCCTAACTTATTTGTCTTTTATTGCTCCTAGTCCGCAGGGCTAGCCATCGACACGGTTGAGCCCGTTTCTTTTATCGTGTTCATGCTTATAATAAAACTAAACGAAAGTAAACTAGATCAAAAGTTTAAATATCATCTTATAAATTATGCAAGACAACCTCGCGAGCACGATTGAAAAACCTGTTCCGAATGAATGCCTACAGCTCAGTCGACGAAGCTAGCTGATGATAGAGCGCTTATGCTCTGCCCCCGTAATTCAAATTGTAATCATTGTAATAAATGTAGAAAGTTTGCATCTATTTGTTCAACACAGCGAGCCCTGTTGTTATGAAATTGTTATAATTAAACTCCAAAATTATTACAGTAAAAAATAATATGCTCGAACGTTCAATAAAACAGTTATTTATATAGGTACTCAAACAAATTACATTTGGTGCAAAATTTTATTACATTAAAGTAAAGAGAGGGCAGCTTGGCAAGTTAGATAATCACAAGAAACTTGCAGTCAGAGTACCTAGCTCAAGATCAGAACTCAGACTTTCATTGAATGAAGGTATAATAGACCATTACCTCTTTAGCACTATTAATATTATCATTCGCAGATCGATCCACTCTTGACGTCTGAGCTTCATACATTTCCCCAGGTCATCTCTTGATGGAAGTGTAGTTGATCTCCCTATTCCCAGAGTAAAAATATGTTGACTATGGTTACAGAAACGATAAACAGGTGATCTTCTGGCTCCCTAGATATATGGACGGTGTATTGTAGAATAGAATGATGAATGTATGGGATTTTACGTAAATGACACATATTTTGAAGTTTATGGTATAGGTTGACGACTGTCCGACCAACGAATTGCCATTTGTCAAGGGTGGCTGGTGTACGTTACCCACCCAGGGTATGAGGAAGCATGGTGAGAAATTGGCAATAAGACTGTGACATCGCCAAAAGTTTCGATGGATTCTGGCACAGGTTGTTTTTTCAGCCTGACTTTCGTCTCTCTTGGTGCATATATGGAGCATATATCCATGGGCCTGCCTCCTCGATTGTGCTACTGAGTTCCTGCAAGAGCGTTATATATGGGTCATTTGTGATGGTTGCCTTTTGGTGTTCTTACAGGTAAATGTTGGCGTACCCCAGGGGTCTATTCTATCACCCACACTCTTTTTCTACAGATCAATAAATTCTGTCTGCCGGCAGTATTCATTTCTATGATTATAACACTTTGCATGGACGATATCACGGACATCCTGCGGCTATGAAGGCTCACATTGATGAAAAAAGACAGCATTCTATCACTGAACTAATCCAGGTCCTGAATCACATTTCTCATGAATGCTCTCAGAACTTGGTCGAGTTCAACGTCAAGTAGACGCAGGCAAGCTGGTTCTTTACACCCGAAATATCTTCTTTCTTTTCCCTACCCACGCTTCGGGATACATCACTACCACTGTAGGATAATTTAAAGTATGTACTAGGTATTGATGTTCGCTGTAAACTCAACAAATAACTAAATCGATAACATCATCAAAATGGCCGCCAGAAAACAGGGAGTTTTGAACAAAAAGTGTTTTCTGTATAAATAAATAGGTGTATATTGTATGACGTTCTACACAACGCTATTTAGACCCAAAGTAATGGGTTCTAAAATGCGGATAAATACTTTGAGTTATTTTTTGTAAATACATACAAAGGGGATTGGGTAATCTAGTATGGACAGTGGCGTCCTTAATATTTTCAGCGGCCATCATTAATTTTGATACCACTTCATTGTACTGTGTTAAACACACGTACAAATGTCATTATTTTCATTGTAAGTAATATCGGAGCTGCGATATACAGGGTGCAACATTTCGACTTTACCTTGAAGGAAAGTACCCTCATACTAAAGATAGCGAATTTTACTTAAAGGAAACATTACCTTATTTTTAAAAAGAAACAAAACTGCATTCAAAGACTTTTGAAAATGCCACACCCGGTAGTCGAACCGACTAATATCTTACAAAACCTTCTCTTTCATGGATTTCCTTTTATTTAATATACCAAGTTTGTTAAAGAGATTTGATCCTTATGATCGACCCTATCGATTGATGCAATAAAAATACAGGGTGTTATTTTTTCGAATTATAGTCGGTTCGATTATAAGGCGTGGCAAACGATTTTTCAGCATTCCTTAAATGCAGTGCTGTTTCTTTTTTTAAAACACACTAAACTGTATTCAAAGTCTTCTGAAAATGCCACACCCGGTAGTCGAACCGACTAAAATCTTTCTAAATCTTCTATTTCATGGATTTCCTTTTATTTAATTTACCAAGTTTGTTAAAGACATTTGATCGTTGTGATTGACTCTATCGATTGATGCAATAAAAATATAGGGTGTTATTTTTTCGAATTGTTCGATTGTGAGACGTGGCAAACGATTTTTCAGCATTCCTTAAATGCAGTTCTGTTTCTTTTTTAAAAACATACTAAACTGTATTCAAAGTTTTCTGAAAATGCCACACCCGGTAGTCGAACAGACTAAAATCTTTCTAAATCTTCTATTTCATGGATTTCCTTTTATTTAATTTACAAAGTTTGTTAGAGAGATTTGATCCTTATGATCGATCCTATCGATTGATGCAATAAAAATACAGGGTGTTATTTTTTATAATTTTAGTCGGTTCGATTACAGGGCGTGGCAAGCGATTTTTCGAAATTTCTTAAATGCAGCTTTGTATTTTTTTAAATAAGAGAGTGTTTCCCTTGAATGAAATTAGCTATTTCCGGTAGTAAGAGTAGGTACTTTTCCTACATATTAACATCCAAGAAGTAATTATTGTAATCAATTAGCCTATTGCAGACTACTGCTAGACATAGGCCTCTACCAATGTGCGCCATTTCAGTCCATCTGGCTAGGGGGGGCGGGCTACTTTCCGTTTTCCTTCTCGCTAGGAATAGTACTCTAAATACTGGAGATAGCGAATTTCATTCAAAGGAAATGTTTCCTTGTTTAAAAAAAGAAACAGAACTGCATTTAAGGAATGCCGAAAAATCGCTTGCCACACCCTGTAATCGAACCGACTAAAATTCGAAAAAATAACACCCTATATTTTTATTGCATCAATCGATAGGGTCAATCATAAGGATCAAATCACTTAAACAAACTTGGTATATTAAATAAAAGGAAATCCATGAAATAGAAGATTTAGAAAGATTTTAGTCGGTTCGACTACCGGGTGTGGCATTTTCAGATAACTTTGAATACAGTTTAGAACGTTTTAAAAAAAGAAACAAAACTGCATTTAAGGAATGCCGAAAAATCGTTTGCCCCGCCCTATAATCGAACAATTCGAAAAAATAACACCCTATATTTTTATTGCATCAATCGATAGGGTCGATCATTAGGATCAAATCTCTCTAACAAACTTGGTAAATTAAATAAAAGGAAATTCATGAAATAGAAGATTTAGAAAGATTTCAGTCGGTTCGACTACCGGGTGTGGCATTTTCAGAAAACTTTGAATACAGTTTAGTATGTTTATAAAAAAGAAACAGAACTGCATTTAAGGAATGCTGAAAAATTGTTTGCCACGCCTTATAATCGAACCGACTACAATTCGAAAAAATAACACCCTGTATTTTTATTGCATCAATCGATAGGGTCGATCATAAGGATCAAATCTCTCTAACAAACTTGGTAAATTAAATAAAAGGAAATCCATGAAATAGAAGGTTTAGAAAGATTTTAGTCGGTTCGACTACCGGGTGTGGCATTTTCAGAAAACTTTGAATGCAGTTTTGTTTCTTTTAAAAAATAAGGGAATGTTTCCTTTCAGTGGAATTCGCTATCTCCAGTATTCAGAGTACTTACATCTAAGTAAAGTTGAAAAATACCACCCTGTATAGCTAAGTCCCGATATAGTTTAGAGAAGTTTGTCTATAGTAACTTTTGATCACTTTATACTGTACTTTCATATTATACCAATTTCATTGATGGCCGCTCAATTCCAACACGACGCCAACATTACCCAACCCCCTTTACATAGAAACACCCAGATCAATGCAAACCCGCATATTCATGCATACTTTTAATGATTCTAGCTCACCTCTTATAATTCCTTGTGTGTGTAATGATATGACTGTAAAAACAACTGTATCTTTCGATAACGTTGATTTAAAAGTTTGATTTTTTAGCTTTAAGAAGACCTCAGTACCTATAATAGATTTCAACTCGCGAAGAAGTCGAACAAAGCAATGTTAGCAACTTCTAATAAAATGTTATTTTATCATGACCTTTCGCGAACATAAGATACAAGTTGATGCCCGCGCACCGCCCACGTGGATTTTGATTATACCGACAATATATCCTACGTCTTTCATCGGGTTTCAAGGTATCAGATTACACCGGATTCCTCTGAGAATTTCAGTCGTGAAAACGTAAAAAGCAGACAGGCAAATAATTAAGTATTACAGCCTCCGTGGCGTAGCGGTAGTGAACGCGGCCGCTACGCAGAGGGCGCGGGTTCGATCCCCGCTCAGTGCAAATATTTGTGTTCACGAAATAATGGGTATTTGCATTGGTCTGGTCGTGCCTCGGAGAGCACGTTAAGCCGTCGGTCCCGGTTGCCATAAGAACATCTATGGCAGTCGTTACGGGTAGTTGGAGCCCTAAAAAATCCAAAAACAACGGTCTAGCTGCAAAGCTTCGATATCGCCTAATGTTATCATTGGGCTGTGGCTGTGGAGGTCAGAAGACCTTTTTTCGTGAAGAGGCAATCGCTTCACGAAAAAATATCGAGGTCTAGCCAAATCTGTAGTTAAGACGGTAAAGCGGACCCCAGACTCCGAGCTGAAAAGCTTCGGATGCGACAGGGAATTAACGCTAGGATGAGAGAGGCAAATAATTAAGTATTACTAGATATAGACAGTACAAACCGGACCCCGGACTTTGAGGGGAGGGCCTCAGATGCGACCAGGATTCACGCAAGGATGATGATATGACAAGAAAGCGCCAACTCTATCTTTAGACTGACAGAGACGGTTAGAGACTTGTTAAGTAACATTTACATCAATGGTTAGAGACAACTAAACTAACTCTGATACTACTCGTACTAAGAAATCGTAGACAAAATAATAAACACGAAATATATGTTTAAACAATAGTCTGAAGGCATTAAGACTCGTTTTAAGTCGTTTAATACCCTGTTCATTAAATGAATCTTAATATATATTTTATACTTATGCATACAATGTTTACGCTAGGAAATCCCCGACTGGGTAGGCAAAGGTGAATTAACTTAACACTTTCATTTCGCCAAATATGTTTTTCTATCCCATCACGTATTTAATAGAGGGCGAGTCTATTGCCATACATTTTATATTTTTTGTAGCTATATTATTTTTAGGATTTTGTAATCAAGCTCTTTTTCGACAATATTTGTTTTTTAGGATTCTATAATATATAGATTCTATCATCATCATCATCTTCATAGCGATTTCCCAGTTGCGTTCAAAGTTTTACACTCTGTAGCTCGGGGTTCCCATATTGATTTTGATTGGTAGATCAGCTTTTCCTGGAGCGACTTCCGTTTGGCTGCCCAACCCTGAGAAAATAGCCTGCATTAGAGCCTGCGCTAGAGCCTCGTCCTTTGTTTAGCAAGACGGCTTGGCTTGGGCCTCAAAGGTGTAGGTTGGACCCAAAACACCCAAATTGCTTACCTTACAGTGTATTTTCATGCAAGCATTGACATGTTTTTCATACAATATAATAGACTTATATTTACAGACTCACCCCTATTAACCCTTGAACGAGTAGGCGAAAATGTGGGTGAAATTTCACCAAAAAACTAAAAGAAAATAACTAAATTTAACAATCCGTAAATAGAAACACCCAAACGTGGCGCCTATTATGATGCTATCATTGTTGAGATTCTTTGAAATTCTTGTTGATGCTGTCAAAAATCTATCCCACGTATTTCGCGTCACATCAGCAGCTCCGCCGTCACCGTCGGCTCGTCAGAGGTGCCCACATGAGGGCATTACACCTCTCTGGACGTTCCCAGATGTGCGATAGTCGCTGCATTCGCTTTGAGCGGTTCCGCGGTGCCACGGGGGCACGCACGTGCTTTTGTGACGACCCGCGCCGTCTCACGTCACCATACATAAATTGACAATCTAGCCTTACTAGACAATTGTGAGCTACTATCCGCGCTTCTAAATGATCTGCTTTGCGTTACCGAAATGCCGCCAACAATGAAACGAGCTACCGTTTGCCCATAAAACGATTATATCTGATAAAAGGATAGCCAAAATTATGTAAAATAGGATAGACAGATCATTGAGTTAAAAGAAGCATAAAAATAGAATGTTAATTATTTTTACAAAAATAGATTTTTTACCATTGACACTCGACAAAAGGCCCGCGGTTCTTCGAAAACAGTGAATAAAACGCTCTTTGTTTTACTGAGTAAATACTTTTTTTATTTAACATGCGCGAATAATACGAATTAAAGTAAGAACAAAGGAAAGCCTAACTGGAATACGGCTTAGTTTAAAATTTTAAATTAAGAAATAAAAATGCCGCCAATTTTCCGTGTAATTTTCCTTGTATTAATAGTTTCTATTTGTCACTTACATAATATTAAAATGACTTCATCCAGTGATGAAAATAAAACTCTTGTTCCGGAGTCTTTTCGCGTTATAGCGGTCATTGTTGATAATTTGCTGCTTCATTTATCTATTAATAATAAAAAAATCATAATCACAGAGTAATTATTTTCTCGTAGTCAATTATTAAAAGTAGAGTATACCTCACACGTGAAAAAAAAATCATCTCGGCTCGGCATGTATCCCTTGATAGATTGCCCAGAGTCTCTCCACGAGTCCCTCTGATAGCAGATGGCATAATAGAGAACATTCAAGGGGGTGGGAAAGTTCTTCGAGAGGTCATGGCTATCTTAAAGCCGGTGATGATAATCCAGTCTTCACTGGGTAATCTGGGTACCTATACCTACTTGACTTTTGCGGCCAATTACGTCTAGGGCCGACCTGTCGCGATACTGATAAATATACATTACACATATTCATTGAGTGATTTTTTACGACTTTTAAAGTCTTACTGAGATAACATTTTTTCACATGTAACTTGGGCCTGTTATACGTTACTTTAATTGGGATCGTCAATAACTATGTTTTTACTCAAAACAAAATACCATTTAATTGTGTAATCAAATAAGGAAATAACTTTAGAAGTACCTTACAATAAACGAGATCCTCTAAATACCTGCTAATAGTGCCAGTAGTAGTCTATATAGAAAGTGGATAGACAACATTAGACGTTTACACAATCAGGCTCATTCTTTACAGCTAGGTTGTAAAACGGCTGTCGCAAGCCATTGCAATCGTAAAACGACTAAGATACAATTTTCCCCTCAGTAGGTCCACGCACCTGTGGCCACTGATGGAGAACAATTGCTGTCATTAGGGACCATCACCGTAAGCCAAACCCACACGATACATATTCAAACAGTGCACGACAATGCAACTTTATTTTAAAGTCAATAAATTATCGCTAATGCTCAATTTGCGTCGACCGGTTAACAATACACGTTCCCGCAATTACTTAAACTCTTGTAACTGCGTGGTTACATACGATACGATCGGGAGGCTTATTCTCGTAATTATGTTAAAACCTAACGTGACTGAATCGAAACTAGATCGCGGATACTTGATTTGTGAAATGACGAAAAATGTGTACAGTTGACAAAGGAGTAAAGTACAACCGTATGGTTGTACTTTTTCTTATAAAGCTGTAAGTATGCAGAGGTGCAACCGTATCTCCGTTGTCGACTGTACATACTGACCTACTCTTACTTTACTAACTCATTATTCGGCGAAATGTATCCTCAACACTTTACTAGCAGCATAGTAAAACTTTCAAATATCGAATAAAATGTAATCTTTATTTTAATCATAGGTAAAATTGTTAAGTGATCGTGTTTATACATTGGAAATATTTAAAAAATACTCGGACCATATTACATTCATGATTCTAAATACAAAAATATATTTTTGGGATTCTTGTCTGCTTGTTCGCGAACCTACAGAACGAATTTTTATGTGGTTTTTTGTTTGAAAATTCTTGGAAAAACTCACGTTTTTTTAATAGCAATTGGTTGAGTAGAGTCAGAGATATAACTGAAAGTTCCTATAACCGACATATGCGCGAGCGGAACCGCAGGCATTAGCTAGTTAATGAAAACAACTCTTCTGCAAGATTAGAAAACTATTTTTTTTTTCCTAAAAATATAATCTGGATGACGAATCTGGTAAAGTGACTGAACAAGCATCTGTCTCATAAACAAGTGTGCCTCATCGTAGATACTAGATAGTGATCGAGTATACACGAATAACATGTGGTACTTCTAAATTCAAGCACGAAACATATTTTTTCGGTATTTTTTCGATGACACCAAAACTGTATGGCTTTGAACGACGACAATTGGACCTCAGAGTTGGCCCATCTACTTCCATTGTCTCAATCGATACATGCTACACAATTACGCTGTAACGATTACAGCGGACTCAGTTGACTTCAATTCAAACGATGGACTTCGACTATAAAACATTGTTTTTAGTAGCCATAATTAGTGTTTCGATATCTGCCTTTTTAGTTTACAATCTGCCTTAAGATCTCTAACATGTACTTTAAACGTGAGCTAGTAAGTTAAATGCTTTAGAAAAATGTCAGGTATGTCACTGAGTCATATCTGTACTTATCTATATAAAATTCATATCACGTGTAGTCAAACAGCTTCTGGAAATCACAAACGATGTAAAATTGTACTTACATGTCTGTTTGCAATCTGTCTCACAGCCGGAAGTTGAAAGCATTAGTTTTTCTGATTCAAACCATGTTTTAAGTATATCGTACTTATTCATTTAAAAAAGAATGTGAACAGGTGTAGCATATAGATTGAGCTTGAAAGATGAATAATGCTGCGATAGCATCTTGTAAATACTTGTCAGTCTTGTTTCATTCTGAATGCGTTCAAATTTTCCATAATCATGTGAAAACCCGAATAACCGACGGTAAAATAATACTATAATCTATAATATATTTCCTAGGTAGTCATATTATTTTCAACGAGCACTTGCATTCGAACCGAAAAAACAAGTTTGTAAAACTATTTGTTGTTTGTTTGTTGTAAAATATATTTATAGTAAGCATTCTTCAACCATATTTTTTTAAGAAACTAGAAGGCGACAGTTTAATAGTATCGGTGTTGTAAAGCTGGATGTGAGCCAATTTTCGACTAGTTTTAAGTTTTGTGCAATCGCCCTATTTTTCTAAACTAAAACTGTTGCACGCGACACGCTCTCGATGAGCATGGGAAGTTATTATCGTTTGCCATTGTAATTTTTACATCTCCGACTTTTACTTCTTATCTAAATTACCTACAATTTGTCATTAAAGCAATCAGCAATGAATACTCGTAAGTCTTCATCGTTTTCATTCATGTTTGTTGATTGCTTTATAGACATTTGAAGTCTTTAAAAACCCCAACTTCTACCTAATTTTTCTTTTTTTACTTCTTTTTCTACTTTATTTTTTTTCAACTGTATGTGTACTTTAACTTTAAATTTTAACACATGTGCCAGCGGAGTTTTAATTACTAAAATATCATGTTCAATACAACAGTGCAATTACCTAAAACTAATAATTTAGTAAATAAATATCTACACAATAAGGTTCATCAACCAAGAATAGTTCAGATCAGCGGACTCTGCGGTTTCGTCGTTTGCACTGGCAATGCTCACTGCCTTCTGCCTTCGTACTTAATTAACACTGTGAATTGCAACTGAGACTGACCACAACGGGTACGACCGTACTCGTTCTAACTACTGGTCAACTGGAACAATTGGACGACTCTGGTTGTCCAATTATTACTGGAATAATTGGACGTCTATGGACAACTGTCGTCAAATTATTCCAGTTATCATCCAAGTATTTCAAAAGTTGAACTAGCACTCCTTTTCACAGTCCCACGTTCTAGTTTATTTAATCTTATTACGAAATTGTTTCACAACCATCAAGAGCTGGCTTAGGGTTACATAATAAAACATATTATTTATTAATAAAAATCTTTTTAAATATGTAACAGTTTTATTTTTATTTAAAGAAAAGCTTATCTTTAAAAGATTTTTTAATAATATTTAATTTTGATCTAGCTCCTTCATCGTACCATATTAATGCATTGTCATCCAAATTAAATGTTTCTGCAAAATTTCATCAAAATCAATTGAGGATATCTGCTTCAAAATCGGGTTACAAGATTTGACCTGAACAAATTACATACAAGTTAAATAAAAGCCTGTAATAATAATTGACAACACACGACCAATTAGGCCCGAGACCTTTAGGTTTCTTTTAGTACGATAAAAATAATAGATGTGTCACATCGGACGCGTGCCCTCCCCTTGACTCATAAGTATTTTTCCAAAGGAAGACTAATATTATAAACGACTTGACAGAAAAAAAAATAACTGATGGACAGTGCATGGCCCTGACCGCGAGATGAATGTAGGACAAATGAAAATACACTGTATGTACACTATGTACACAATGCATGCTATACTCCTATAGCTCTGACCTTGTCAGGAGTAAATAATTGTACCGCAAAGAGCTGTTTGCTTCCGCGAAATGACATGTCATCAGTCTTAGAAACTCATTAAGAGCAGAGCAGAATGCTTTAGCAGACTTCCGTGTGTTACAAAACAGCGATCATGAATAACAAAAATTATATTTAATCCTGGACGTAGGTACCTATTTTATGATCTGTCTGTACGTTTATTTAAACTTGGTCATTCTCATTACTATTAAAGCTATCGGGACATTTACCATGTATTGCTTTGAGTTTCTGATATAACGGCGCTGTGATATTTTTATGATATTTTTTTACTTTTGATCACGTGTAGGTTAATTGACAACGAATTGAGTGCATTACAGTTTTAAAAAGCTCGAACCCATTAATATCCATATTATTATTATTTACTAATATTATAGGTAAATGCGAAAGAAACTCTGTCAGTCTGTCTATTGCGCTTTCACATCTAAGCCACTGAACTGATTTTGATGAAATTTGATACAGAGATAAATAAGACCTTGGGGAAGGACATAGGCATATTTGGTGGCCATAACCGATATCCACGCGGTTGGAACCTAGGGCAAAAACTAGTATTTTTATAAAATGGCCACTTTTTGCGTGCGGAAAACCCCTCAAGCTTCACAGCTGCGCTGAGCGCAGTTAACGATGAGATGAGTATGTCGGACTCGATCCGACTATTAGACCCGCACCGTGTTACGTCACATGCCCTGGAAAGGATATCCTCCAACTTTAGTGACCACAACTTGCAACGTGCTGTTGGCGATTAAAATGGGCGTCATATATTAATTTCAAAGCTTATTCTACGAGTTGGAATAATTTTTGTCCATGTCGTGTTAATTTAGAGTGGAATATGCTTTTGAGAACGAATAGGGAAAAACACTCGGAATAATAATAATTTGCTTGTGAAAGATCCAAAACAGCATTTTGTAACACGTAATTAATTTAGAGATGATAACTCCTACGAGATGACTAAGTTCCCCTAGGTAGATTGACTGACAGTTGTTGACAAGGCTAGTTGCACTTTAAGAGCAATATTCAAATTTCAAAACACCGTTGAATTGATACTGATTTAATGAATAGCCACTGACATCATTTCACCTTTTCATCGTAAACATTTTGGACAGAAGTAGCTGTACTTTGGATAACATTGTAATTGGTGACTGACATAAGTGAGTCAGAGCAGACACAAGTGGCGTTCTATATCGTTGATTATTTACGGGTTGCAGCACAACTCGTAATTGCGGTCAGGACCCCGCGCCACACGGCTCGTTTATCTAATTAGTGCCCCGGCGCGAGAGTCTGCGCGCACGTCTGCTCGCCATGCCATCCACCGCGCTGCCACCGACCGACGCGTGCGCAAACTACGCAACCGCCATTAATACAAGCTTTGACTAAAGTTATCATGATTAAATGAGCCATAACGAATAACAGCAGTAAGTGGGTTTGAAGACTTTACGGGTAAAAATAAATAGATATTTCTGTCATTAAGTGTTATGATGAGTGTTATGACAAATCTTTGTAGATTTTCCTTAATGCCTTTATTCTGTCTACTGATACGAGTATTGGTAGTATGGAGATCAAGTTTTTACTATCAACCACAACTCTAAATCATTTCTTAGATTAGAAGATAACTAGTTTTTAACATTAAGCCAAAAAATATTGTGCACTACCGATATTGGGTACAGGGACCTTTCTTGGTTAGGGCTTCGGAGAGTTACCTCCTCACAATACGTGCCGTGTCAAGAAGTACCGCCTTCTTCATCAAGTCCTTTGACTGAACTGCCTAACGCGATCCTCATCAAATGTCGGTCGAGGCACTTGGCAATCAGTCCGTGAGCCGACTATTGGAACAAACCCACTGAATCCACACCCCGATATGTCTCATGTCGACAACATCGTGCGCCAAATCCAAACATTTTATTTGTTTATCTTTTGTGTCTTTATGATTTTTACCCGACTGCCAAGAAGGGTTATTAACAAACTGTATATTTTACAATTATAACATTATTAAAAAAATATAAGTAATACTTGCAGGGAAAACAAGTTCACTTTCTTCAAAGAACTCTAAGGCGTACCTAAATTAAATTGTCAAACATCTTATCTTATCTTATCTTGAACAGAAAAAGTAACTTAGTTACAAACTGATAATTTTATTGTCCTTTCATAGTAATAGGTAGAGGAATCCTGTTGTATTATATAATACTAGCTTTTGCACGCGGCTCCGCCCGCGTGGACGTCGGTTATCGCGACCAAACATAGCCTATGTCATTTCTTAAGGTCTAATCTACCCCTGTACCAAATTTCATCAAAATCGGTTCAGTGGTTTAGGCGTGAAAGCGTAACAGACAGACAGACAGAGTTACTTTCGCATTTATAATATTAGTATGGAGTATGTATAGGTGAGTGACGTAGGTAATTCAATATCGCTAATTATAACAAACATTTTTATACTAAATTGTAGGGCGTCTGGAAGCACGTCCTTTTCGTTGTAATGCGGCTGAAAATAGAAATAAGGTAATAAAATACACACATTTTATAACTTGGAGTGTATTCAGAAACTCAATATCAATGTCGAATGGTGGGTACTTAGGTCTTTAATGACAACTTCAAAATCGACTATTGACAGGTCAAGTCCAGTCACTATCACTGCCTTATGTTCACTATAATAGCTGTGCCCGATATAGCCTTTCCATTAATAAAATTGACATCATGACAAACAAACTAGTCATAGTTAAGTGAGTAATAATGGCTTAGAATAAAACTGCTTACTGCGGTTAGCTACCTTTTCAATTTCTGTGTAGTAAAATAAAACAACATATCGTCGCTTCTCCAGAATAGTGTTGCAAATCAAAAATCTCGATTTTTTATTTTATTATTTTTAAATCTACTCGCCATTTCCTTCTCTGCCCCGGAAATTTATTTTAAAATTTAGTTCTAAAAGCTGACGACGGGCGTGGAGCTGATGTGCCGTTATTCTATTGGTTGAACTTGACCACCCTTATCTCATGAATGGCGAGTTATTGTCAGTTGCATATCGACAATTAACCTAAGATGAATATTGTGCACTAATTTCATTTTTAATATGTGATAAAACGAAATCTCTTATAAGTTATCTTTAAAAGCATCTCCTGTAAAATTTACAAATTTTGAGCTACAACACTATTCCGGTGAAGCGACGATATGCTCGTGTTTTTAAGTTTACGTGTTATTTGATATCGAACCAGTCACACCTAATACTATTTATATGGAAGGTGCCCTATCACTTCCTCAAATTACTATTGGATTGTACTGTAGGATATGGTAGTGTAAGAGCCAGAGCTGGGTCTTTTCCCGACTCGAACTGGCTATAGCTGACAATTGAGAGCACTCTCAAACTATACAACAGAGTACTTTCTTTGTTTACATAAACTCAACTTCCTCACGTAGGTATGCAGAATTGTTTCAGATAAATCCAATTCTCTCAATAAAAATCTATTGAAAATTCATCCTCGATCTAATATCAATCTTCCAAATGTCAAAACGATCACGATGTCAATGTTTTTTCTTGCAAATTGTGTTAAGGCTGATTTACATCAGACAAGCGAATGCTCAATCTGTCCCCTCTACGTCAAATTCTATTAGTGTAAACAGTGACAGAACATTCGTACGTTGTTCTTTCTTATGTAAACGCTGAAAACAAGGTTTCGTTTACACTCAAATACATACTAAGAAAGAATGCTCTTGTTCTAGCTCTAGCTCTATGTTCTAAATCCACCTTTACAAGAATATCGCTTTAGACATTTGGGAGATTGAGATTAGAACGAGATTAAATTTTGAACAGATTTGTATTACGAGAGTTGTCCCTCCGATGTACGATACCATGTCGTAAGCGCGTTTCTGACATGGTATCGCAAAAAGAAGGAAAAGGGGAAAGGAAGGATAGTAAAATCGCCGGTACTCCCATAAATCGTACGAAATGGATGGAACCACACGTAGTGAAACTTCATAAGCGAAAAAGTGGTAGATAATTCAGTTTATTGTCCGTGGTCCGATCTCGGAGCTCTACAATTTTTTTTGGCAGTGATTCGTTCAATCGAACCACGGGAAATTTTGTTATTCTGCTTCGAACCATGACGTCAAATAATATAAAGCATCAAATTATCAAGCAAGTAAAGCACCTAGATCAAGATTTCCTCCTATACCAGGCATAGTATAAAGATAATATGACAGCGCCAGTCCTGGGTCGCTTCCGAGGCCTTCACCTCGGACTCCAGGGACCGCTTTTTCCAGTATAAGATGCGACTGAACTTTGATATTTTCCGTGAAGCGATTCCTCCTCCTACACAACCACTAAAGCTGACACCTGTCTATGTACATATACTACAGTAATACATACATACATATAATCACGCCTTTATCCCCAGAGGGTTAGGCAGAGGTGGTTTTATATATCTGTCTGATGTTAATCAGCCCTATCCCTTAGTCGACTTGAACGACACCGCATAGGGAGAGATGGGGTGGCCCGAATTCTACTCTGCCAGGATCCACGCGGCAAACTACAGTAATATATGACGTTAAATGTGTAATTTCAGCAATAACAGAACTGAAAATATGTAATTTTGCGTCTATTTCACGATGTCTTCTTACCTATTATAGTACCTACAACTAACTTATGCCTACGGCCTAGCCGCTGACTTTGCTGATATTTCCGATTCTACACAACCAATAGCGATCCAACAAACGTTAGATCTTAAGTCTTCTCCGTCATTTGTCTCCGTTATCTGTTAAACAAATTACACATCAAGGTACCTACGCGTTCTGTGCGTATCCCACAACTTTTCACAATACCGGCAAGTAGCAACAATGTATCCCAGAATGATCCGCTCGCTAGAATGTGCAGGTATTATAATTCTATGTGCTCTCGTGTTGATATTTTTCACAGTAGCTTTTTTGAATTCAAAAAGATTTTGCGTGGCGAGGACTTTCAGTCGGAATAGCTTCTTTTTTTTGTCATTGGCTTTAAATACATTAATTCATTTGTTAAAATTAATCACTTATTTATAGATAAGTTCATTATAGAATAGAATAGTTACTAAGTATATTGTGTAAACTGGCACTGAAGTCAACTGAAATGCTGTGTACAGATGTAAGTGGACTTCAGATTTAAAAAGTTGTATAGTTTGTAGAATCATAGTCATAGTGATCTGATGTCTGTTTCTGTACCTGTTGTATAAAATAAAAATAAAATAAAATAAAAATCCTAGCGTTAATTCCCAGTCGCATCTGAAGCTTTCATCTCGGAGTCTGGGGTTCGCTTTACCAGTCTTAACTGCGGATTTGGCTCTCCGAGGCACGACCAGACCAATGCAAATACCATACAAATATTTGCACTGAGCGGGGATCGAACCCGCGCCTCCTGCGTAGCAGCCGCGTTCACTACCGCTACGCCACAGAGGCAGTCAATTTTAAGTGTACCTATATAAAAATCCAATCCATTCAGTAGCTTTTGCATCCATCACGGTCAAACAGTCAAACAGGACAAGACTTCCAAAAATAAATATTTTTGTGTTCGGTAGGTATCGTTAATACAAATTATAACTCAATAATTTTTACAAATACCTCCAATTATAAAGATAAAAGTTATATTTGGCAAGTGAAAAATTTTAATACAGTAAAATTAGTTAAAGATGTTTCTGTAATACGCCGATGGCAATGATCTGTTAGTGTGTTGGCGGTAACAATGCTTCTAATCCGCGCCAGTTCGAAACTTGCAGACCTTACCTTGACTCCTACGCCAACAACTCCTTTTACTGTACAAAACCTTGGTCGTGAGTAATATATAAACCACTTCCACATCAGGCAAATGACAGGCACTTGTTTTCTAAGTTTCAGCGGTCCTTTTAAAGTAGGGAGAGTTAGGTAATACCAGTGGCAGTATGTAGAGCAGGTAATTAATATAGCCAAGACTGGTTGGTGGCTGTGATCATATCACAACTTCCATAAACCAAATTCATGAAAGATACACAGCGTATATGCATGGTGGCACAGCGCCCATGCAGGTACACTACGCGTTAAATGAAGAAGTTGATGATGATGGTTTCGTCTTTATTTATTGTCCTCTTATGTTAGATATCTTGGGACTTGGTGCAGAAAAAGATCTAGACAATCTCAAACTCCCAACTGTGGCGAGGGGTCCCTATAACCCGATACCGGCCTGCTTCTCTTTGCTGAAACATCAGTAGATAGGTCAAACCAATGGATGCCATGATGCGTGACAAACTACATCCTAGATAGATGGAGAACTTTTTTTTCCACCGGCTTACCTTTTCAAAATTTTCACCCTTCGCCACTGCAAGCCAATTCATGATAGATAATATCTTATTCTCTGAAGAAGTGTTCAAGTTGACGTCGATGGATTTCTACCACTATACATCGACACCGAGGAGGCACACTCTCATACTTCTAATCAAAATACCTTCAAATTATATTGAGAAAAATTTCGGATTAAAAAGTTTCACGAAGTGGATAACAGACAATGACAAACATCACTGGTGTTGAAGGCATTTATGTACCTTTAGGATACGGACCACTGTATGTTACCCATCAGGTTATCGCCCGTCGTCCAACAGGTGGACCGTATGCCTAATATCATCTTAGTGATATCTATAGCCAAAGAACTAACCACAAGATGTGGTTACCTACTCGCAAATTTGGCAACAGAAAACGCCTGAATATTATGCCTATTGTGTGAAGTGTACAAATCAGGCTTAGTAAACAAAGTTACAACACAAGTCCGTTTAGTGTTATTGACAGTTTTTGTTATGGTATTATTTATGAGGAATGGCCTCCGAGTTAATGAATGAATGGACCACGCTCGACGCGCGCCCGCCCACGGTTACTTCATTCATACGCAGCCCTGCGTGGTCGCTGACTTATTCTCAATGTCGCCTGCAACGCTACTCGACTAAAACAACCAAACTTTTACTAAGCCATACTCGATCTTATACTCGAAAAAGCCCTGAATTGTGGTTCAACATAAAACTATTACCTATAATAAACTATGTATATAAACTAGCTACTCAACAGGTTGCTCAAGAGACCAGAGTTGATTAGAAATGGGTAAGTTGACGGTGAACAAGCTAGGTACCAGCTGCAAGGCGTCACTACAAGTTAGCTAGGGTGTGTAGGGAGTATGAGTGCGGCCCGAAAAGAGGTAAGGGGTAGGAGTGAATAGGAGAGGCGGAATGCACGTGTTTCGTGGCCATGGCCGCAGGATGACGTCCGATATATAAAAGCGCATGCGTGGTACAATAACAGGGTCAAGGACGGTCCATCGATCGCCTTCAGTGGCGGGCCGCCCGGTGCCATGGCCGGACGCGGACGCTACCGTCCAATGTTAAGGAAATTGGAGGTGACTGCCACAGCCATTGTCAGGGCTACGCGGAAGGCCACCACTCACCTGTGCGATACGGCATATAGTGCAATATTTACGATCGTTTAAGATCGCTGTAAACATCCCATATTATGATGGCTTATATGGAGCGGCATTTTAAGGATGCGATTCAAATAAATGGGGGAAACCTACTAAATAGGAGACCTCAGCGTTACAAACATGTATTATTAGATATTTTCACCCAAATAAACTCAACGATCACGACAAATATAGAAACCTAGCATCGCCTGCAGTTTCCCGGTCCTGATCCCGTAGGATTATCTGAAGTAAAAGTAATCTATATTACTCAGGGATAATGTAGCATTCTAATGGTGTAAGAATTTTTTAAATCGGTTCAGTAATAGTGGAACACTCACCGGGATATTCACCATGTTTGTTATTTGTTTCGAGTAACCAATATTTGAAACCACTGTTACAAGCACTATAATGATCACGGTGACTGACGACTGCCGAGCAGATATAATATTAATGAATGACCATGTCAATCTCAAATCTTACATCGGTCCAGTAGTTTCCAAGTTTATTGACTAGACTTGGACTACGAAGATAGACAATAAATATACCGTTCAACTTGTTGTGGGAGTTATGCCGATTCTACAGGTACTTTATTATACAAGTATAGTTACCGCCATATATCTTGACCCCAAATCATGAGAAATACGAGGCCTAGACGCGTGTGGATTCGTTTGATATAATCTATGATTGGTGGATTTCAGCTCCACCGCCGTAGCACCCGATGCTATCCTCAAAAGACACACAAAAGACGAATACTGCGCATAAAGAGCACATTTTGTGACGCATGTCACATATGAGTATACGGTCTTACAGTTTTCAGTGTGCGTCATTTTTCGTTGTTCACTACTCTCTCCAGGAGGATTACCAAAATTCACTTCCAATAAATCAGTGAAGTGAATAAATCATAGCAGTTGAGATAACCTCACCTTTGAGCTGTTCTTCAGCTGACTGACAGCCGAGGTTTTTGTTCTTACGCAGGCTTCCTTCTCTGAGTTGGGAGGTCACAGTCAATTGCTCCAACAGTTGAACAGAAAAATCTTTACAATTGTAATTCAGCCATTTTGCATAACTTCAGTGACATTTTGGTTGTTTATGATTACTTTTTTTATTAAATTATCCATTAACTCACCTCCATTTAAGCGAGAGGGATAAATAATAACACGTAATGACAGGAGACACCGTGAGATGTGGAACTTGTTCTCTATAAGCATTCTTCGCGACAGCAGAGTGGATGGCGCGCGTAATCCGCCGTAAATAAGAGACGCGTGCGCACTTGATTACATTACTGCAGCACACGCATACAGAAATCACACGAGTCGCGTGTTGAATAAATATTAAATTAAACTTAATTATAATATATCAACAAATTATATTAGCTTGTCGTAAACCCACATTATTTAACACGTTAAGTTCCCACAGTAACTATGAGTAACCACTTGCCTAACTTGATGCTGAAAAAGGCTTTATTAACACAGTTTATTTTTCAGCAAATGGTGGGCTATTATGCATGTATGTAATATTAAGTACTTACTTAGTGTTTTGTTTTAAAATGCCTCATCATCATCAGGTAACTAGAAAGACCTATTTGTTGCACTTAGGTTATTTTTTAGAAATTGAAATTTTTGGTATAGGTTTAAGTAAACAAAGTGATGGTTAAATACAAAAGTAGCCAAGAGGACCAAAAATTCAACGAAACATCTGGTATTTAGGCAATTGAAGTAGACCATAATACGAGTATATCGCGATAGAATCTGTAAAAATTAGTTCTATTTCAATGAATAATAGTCACATAAACTTTTTCCCCTACCTGCAATAGCCTTATGAAATTAGGACACAAACAAAATAATTGCAGTGGAATGTAATAGGCTAATTTATTGATTAATTGAAAATAATTAAGTTCCTCATCAATAATAGACTAAACAAGTTACAAAATGAATCTCCAATTCACATGTGTGCAAGAAATCAGTTCTCTGATTGCGAATGCACCAGTCGCGAATGCGCGCGTGTCAAATCGGGCCGCGCCCACGCCCATACAACTTACAACACGACGCACGTCCCGACATCACCATCTTGTCGATATAAGCATTATACCGACACCCTGACTTTACATACTTAACTCCTACTTGATTCAAGCAATAGACTGAGAATGCACATAGTTTATACTGAGCAGTGAGCACTGAATAAATAATTGCTATAACATGCAATGTAGAGTTATATGCAATAGAGGATTTTGTGTATGATGTTGAATTTCTGATCCCGTTCTCACAATCCATGGGAAAGTTTCCATGGGAAATAGGAATCCGGGCATCCCGGGAATAAGTGTACTAGTGATAAAAAGGATCCCACGTGTTTTTTCCAGACTATAATCTATTCCTGTACGAAATTTCAGCCAGATCCATTTAGTCGTTTTAGCGTGATTCAGTAACAAATATTTTCACAAAATTATAATTTAATAGTAATAGGATTCTCATAAACTAAAAACGAGCTGAAATGAACTACTATAGGATGCATAACTATGAGCAGTATAACTCAGAACGGTGGTTCTTAGCTTACTATCAGGCGATGTGAAGTCAAATTGACACGTCCTATAAGAAAAAAGTTCCATAAAGGGAACTCAACGAAGAGTACCTACCATTGTTTTCGTGCAAATGAAATCCCCACCAATAGCGCCCGCGCAGGCCACTAAACTAACAACCCAGCAGACTAAAACCGCACGCTATCTTGGGTCTCAATTTCCCTCGCACCCCGACTGAGCCTGGGCCGTCCGTTTTTAGCTGGCCCTTTTCTACCCCGGAAAAAGGGAGAGGCGTGCGTTACGTCGTTGCGCAGGCCCGCTTCAGCTGGGGTGAAAAGCGGCCCACCTGTCAAAATCACGTTCTAAAAACCATTAAACAAGAAAATATCAATAATAGCTGTAGTCGTATGTTACTTTCCCTAGAATTTGTTGTTTTGTTAGAGTAAGTGGCATACGACACAGCTGTCCTTGATATTTTCTTGTTTACCTATTTTATTTATGTTTGAAGGATCGCTTGATATCGTGAATTCATTCAATAAACCATTCACAGAACACCACAAACATATTCTTCCTTACCAACGAACTAACTAAACGGTAAATTTCATTTGTGTGTGCGCGGCGCCATTCATAAAGCCGGCACGCTTTCGTCAGTAGATACCAGTGGTATGGGGAAGGGAGAAGTTGGTACTGGATAGGGGGTGCCTCCCCTTTTATGAATGAGGCCGTACGTCATTGATATCGATCGGCGGTCGCTAGCCGGTAGCGCGGCCCCTGTAAGGTTACCATACAAGGGCAGGGTGAACCGTTCAGTCAACAGGTGTTCGGCTTTAAAGCAATTTTTGCCAAGCGACATCAGGATTCTAATGTCTGTGATCTTGGTTGGATAAGTTGGTTATGTGGAAGACAATGGGGTCTTTCATTATGTTTGTTGTGTGTTGTGACTGGTTACTGTTTACTATCTTACTTGTTTATTATACTGAAATAGGTAAACTCAAGCAGCTTTGCATGTTTCTGTAATATTGAATAGTAATTAATGTAAGCATGAACATAGAGAAGTGCTCGTCCGTCGTAGTGAATGTTGGGTTTTGAAGAAGAATACTCCTTCTTAGAGTAGAGAGTAAACTAAATGCTGTGGAAATAAGAAGTCTACGAAGCATAGCTGGGTTGAAGTTGACGGACAGAGTGAGGAACAGCGTGATAAGGGAACATTGTGGTGTGGTTCAAGGTGTAGTGACTAAGATGAAGAAAGGGATGTTTATATGGATCGCACCAAGAAGACTGACGAAACAGATTTATGAAAAGGGTGTGAATGGGTACCTCGGAAGGGGTCGACCTAGACATACGTATGTCAATCAGATTGAAGGCATTTTAATGAACATGTCATGAGTACCCGGAACATTCGTACATGCTCGTGGTAAGAGGAAATATGTGGTCTCTGCCTGCTCCAATGGGGAAGAAAATTTGAATTTGAATTTGAAAGAGGCGTGACTGAATTCACTAACTAAACTATTAGAAGAATGACATACTATTATTATTTTTTTTTTGTATATTATAAGAGAATAGTGGCTGTCAATATTATTAGTCCTATTTCTCTTTTTTCAAGCTCTACATGTGGCATTTTGAACTTAGGACTAAAGTTAACTGAAACAAAACTCGTTTTAACTGTAACTACATATTTATTACACTTTATATATTTATTTTAACATGTAGGTACTACCTAGATGTAAATATGTAGATATTTATTACTGACGTATAACACACGCGTCAAGAATGACACAAACGCGTGATAGGTGATGTGATAAATGATAATAACAAGTACTTGACTTATTTATCGAAAAATAAAAGTGTAGCGTAAGTGGTGTGCGTCATTCGGATAATTCCCAGTACAGGGTGGCGCGGTGAAGCCTAGGAGGGAGGACTGACGTCACACGGTCACACCCCTCCCCCTAGACTTTCGCGTCACTCACAACTCCATTACAAAAATTAGTGTTGCCTTCACATTGAAATCGGTCTGCATGATTATACAACATTTTTAACGTTATTGATACAAATTTACCAATTTACTTGAGGAATGTACGAAGAAATGTCCCGTGTTATGAAAACCAAATTTATGAATGAGCCTTTGTGCTCGACACACCTTTTTTATATTATTTTTCTCTTTTTACGAATCATATAATTTTCTGTTTTGTTTTCGGTCGGTCTTGTCCGTCATGAGTAAAAGAAAATAAGCTAACGTGGTTTCTATATGATCCTGGTTTTGCCTTAATAAAATCAGCATTATATCTATCTATACTATTATATAATTGTAAAGTGGTCGTGTCTGTACATTGGAGATATTTAAAAAAAAACTTAGGTTATGTTATGTTAATGATACTGAACACGAAAATATTTTTTTTGAATTTCCTGTCTGTTTGTCTGTTTGTCTGTTTGTCCGCGATGGACGCAAAAACTACTGGACGCATTTTGATGCGGTTTTTTTTGTTAGAAAGGGCTTACTCAGACTTAAAATCTTACGTTTGTTTAATCGCAATCGGTTCAGTAGAACCGAAGATATGAGCAAAAGTCGCGTTAACCGAGATGCACGCGGGCGGAGCCGCGGGCGGAAGGCTAGTAGGTAATATAATTCATACAGCCCTTCATTTACAACATTATTAAATATAGGTAATAAAAAGATTACTATGGTCACTGTCAGTTATGAAGAAAACGGTTATGAAAAAAAAAATCAGCAACTTTTTAATGAAAAAATTGACATTTTTTTAGTCGGTTCGAGTCCGACATAACCACCCCTACCGCCTCCCTTCGGGTATCCGTGGGGAATTTGCGCACATTCCGTTAAATACAAACGTATAAATACATAATCAAGCACACCAAATTAATAAAACCATGTTAAAGATGTGAATGAACGATAATGAAGTAGGTACACCAAAGTTTACATGCATGAATGTTTGTATGTAACCTTTCCTCCCACGTAATAGGGAGCGAACCTATTGCCGTCAAGCGGGAATTTTGTCAAATGGCATTCTTTATTTTTACTGTTGAATGGAAATCAGCCCCATCCCTTAATTGCTTTCTATTTACGACGGCTTGAAATGGGGTGGCCCTATACTACTCCACCGGTAACCAAAGTGTACTGAGCTTCATTATCGTTCACAACACTCAAATTTATATGTGAACGTGTGCGATTACGCTCACACGCTGATTACACAGCTCTATAAATATTTCACCATAAACATTCGCATGTATCTTTAGTAGGTACTTTTGAGATGGTGTATCTACCTATGTTCTTGCGTCAGCGGCTGATGAATCTCCACGAGATTAGAATTGTCGAGTGTTGATCGATGGTAGCGTAATTATAAGCATGAATGCGAAATGACGCCAACTGTGGCTCATGTAGACGTGACGAACGCCAACAGTACAGGCGTCACTGCACGGTGTTTTAACACATTATCGCCTCGGTCAACGGGATAAGGTGTAGATATTTTGTGTGAGCGATTGGAACTGTACTCGAACGCGTTTTTTTGGGTTACCAGAATTATTGTATGCAACTTTATGGATGATCGTTGGTAGAGTCTGCTTTTACCAACATCAACGCTTCATAGCTTTATAATATCTCAACCACACACACACGCATTAAATATTTGGATATTAACTGTTGCCCACTACGGCTCCGCCCGAGTGGTACTTCGATCCTGTTCTCGCTGCCCATCTGGACTTATTCCTAAAAAGTAGTTAGAGCAGTCTCACTTGTCACCACCACGTCTGCGCTCTGAGAACCGACCTGCCTCTTGTCTCTACTGTCTCCTCTGTTAGTCAGAGGGACACACGGAAAGCTTCCAAGAGGCACTATTCAGGGCCGCTTTCACCTCGGCCGGAATTTGCCGTAGGCCGTGGAGGTTCCAGACCAAGCACCCCAACGTTAGATACCTAATTTAGAATTAACGTACCTACTTAATATATAAACGCGAAATAGCGTTTACTCATATTACTAACATTGTGCTAGAAATGCATACCAACACACACATCACACATCATGATGCATCATTAGAACTAGAGAAAGATAATGTAATAGTTTATATTTATAGAAACCTGCGTGGCATCGTCACCTAGAATTGCATTTGCAACACGAAGCTAATATTAGAAGCCGTGGTCACACATACGCGCTGAAAGGTATTAGGTCGACATTGTACCGCTTTCTAAAGAGAAGCTCAAAGACAAACGCGTTGAGCATTACAAGCGCTGAATCAAGTGGTGGCTGCTTGATGAAGACACTTCTCAGAGGTTTGTCTCAGCTATCGGGGGCAAGTGCACAGATGCTGCAAGTGAACCTGTATAAAACTACTGAGACAAGATTCAGGCAGCCTGTCCAGAGTGGACGCAAACGTAAGTATGACAGGGACACTTGGTATTGAAACGACCTTGATAAGCGTGCTACTTAGAGAGTCAGAGAGTCAACATCTGTTCTATTTGTAAGGCAAAAGTTTTTTTTTATTTGGCGCGTTCCAAAGTCATAACGGTACAGGAAATCTCCAAATGCTTCTGGATTAAGTCAGGCTGACTTTGGGGGTAATCTGTTATACTTAGAAGTCGTGGTAAAGGAGATATGGCGCTCTTTCACCCATGAGCTGCTGAAAAAGTAATATAAACCAAATCTCTTTCCAAATCAAAAACTAGGGCCACCAGTAATGCCAGAAAACCAGACTGGACTTTGCCGGATGAATAATTGCAAAACTCTCTGAGCCGATAGAATCCCCATCAAGGCCTGGAAAACGATGAGTTCTTAGGGTTGGACTTCTTCCTCTTAGCGTTAATTCCCAGTCGCATCCGAAGCTTTCAGCTGGGAGTCTGGGGTCCGCTTTTACCAGTCTTAACTACGGATTGGCTAGACCTCGATATTTTCCGTGAAGCGATTGTCATCTGACCTCCACAACCCAATGGTAACATTAGGCGATATCGAAGCTCTGCAGTTAGACCGTTGTTTTTTTTTGGAATTTTTTAGGGCTCCAACTACCCCTGACGATTGCCATAGATGTTCTTATGGCAACCGGGACCGACGGCTTAACGTGCTCTCCGAGGCACGACCAGACCAATGCAAATACTCATATTTCATGCACACAAATATTTGCACTGAGCGGGGATCGAACCCGCGCCTCCTGCGTAGCGGCCGCGTTCACTACCGCTACGCCACGGAGGCTGTCTGGTTGGACATCCTTACAAATCTTCCTTCAATGCTCCTCAGCGTTATTATTACTCCAGTCTTCAAAAGTTAGGGTAAGGGTATAACTATCTATTTACAAAAATCGTTTATTCAATGTTCTCTATGATACTTTATCACGGCATCCTATATTCACTAGTCTTTGTCTGACCATTCAAAAAATGTTGTTTATGACAAGATATCCCCTTATTGTTATTGTTGTTTTGTGTGGTATCATAACACGTTGTAGTAAGTACAGCTGTTGGATTCATAGCAGCCGTGAGATTTACAGCAATTATGTATAGGTAAACAATCTAGAAACTACTTCAGTGGCCTGTGGGTGGACAGTAGTGGACAGTGAATCTATCTACCTTTATTTATTTTTTTACTGTATTTTAGCGACGTCGCCGCGCGTCGTGTTGAACTGACCACGTAGTTGTATCTTTCTCATGTTATATCATCTGCAATTTTTGTTTATAGTTAATTTTATTTTGTTACAATAGGACTGCCATGTCGTAAGATAAAAGTCCTATAAATAAATAAAGATTTAAAAAAAAACTACAACTGAACTACCTAAATAAACAGAGAAGGAAATAATGACTTTAGATTGAATTAAATTTTAAAGAATTTTTATGCTAACTATTCAAATCTTAAACTTCCTTTATCTTAATGGAATTAAGATAAATACTAATTAACTATTAATAGATAGTGACTTTGAATCTGATAATAGTTAAACGAACTCATATTTATTTGAATTAGTCAAATCGCAACTGAAAGAGTCATGAAAATAAATTAAAATGTTGCCTAAATTTTCACTGCCTTGATCATAGTATATGACTAACTTTCACACAAATACGAGTGAGTGAATAATAATACAGGAGAAACATATAGTAACGGGATTGAAATAGACAGCGCTATTGAAGCAACGGTTAAAAATAGAACCCCGCCTCCGAAGTCCAAACCAAAAGTAGTCTTGTTAATTTTAGAACGATTCCCGCAGGGACGTTTTCATCCCGTGATTCACCTGCTGAAAACTCGATTGTTCGCATTTTACGTCAATCGGTTGCGTGGTGTTTACGAGCGCGTGCGGCGCGACGACGGCGCAGGAGCGTCAGCTGACGGCCAGGAATAGCCCTGACATCGCGGCCACGCTATGCCGCTTGCGCCCGCGCACCCATAAATAGCGCTCTATAATTAGACGCCGGTGAAATCGTGGGTTTGTTATTTTTCTTTATCGTCTCTGTTACGCGATAATTGGGTTAGCGTGAACGACTGCATGTGGGCCCATTCGGGCGTCGGCGTGTCTCGGGTACTCTAGCGCCACCACATACCTACTCCGTACAATGCTCCGGCTATTGTTCTGCCACTGCGCACTGGCGAGAAAACTTTTCAGCAGCCTTTGACAGTTTGAGCGATGAAATGTATTTCTAAAAATTCTACAACCAGAAATTACAACCAAATTATGAAAGCAAAAATAGTGATAAGCACTTATGATGTTATGAAAAACATGAAAGCGATAAGTCAAGAAGAACAAAGGTGGAACTCTATGGCACAATTTATTCTGATGCAAAAAAGCTGTCTCAACTAAATGATATAGACAATGATCAAATGTCAGATCTAATAGTGGTGAGTGACAACTTTTATCTCAAAATTATCAGAAGTTTCTCTAATATACCTACATAAATTATGAAAATTTACGCTTTATGAGTTCTGTGTATAAAGTTTAGTTAAGTTTTCTTTTGTTGCTTTTATAAAATAATGGATGAAAATTTGTAATACGAGTACTAAATGTAAATTTGTGTTTCAACTTTATCTACGTGGGTAGATACATTTATTGACTTCTAACTTCATCTGTATAGGAAGATATATTTCCTGAAAAAATACAAAAGAAATGACGACTCTACATCCGACCTATGTAGAGAGTGACTTAGCACTGACTGTAAGTTGTAGAGAGGTAGAGCGTTCGACTGTTTGGATGAAGGAAATGTGAGAAGTAATTGTAAAACGTATATCTACTTATCTCCTTGACCGTTTCTGCCTACACATACCTACTTTATCTAATATCATACGGGAATGATAGAAATATAAAATAGAGAAAATTGTTACATAATTTTTCTATAAATTGTTTTCACCAACCATAGTGTCCACTGTACTACGACTCGATATAATACTCGATAGTCGCTAACAGTACAATCTTCGAACAAGGGCGAAATTGTAACCTTTGAAAATTTCTAAGAAATAAATTTGACCAAAAATTGTTGGGGTTCTTGTACATTGGTCCCCAACGCCTGTCACACAACAGGCAGCTAATTACTGGGGACTTACTTGCTAGCATACACCTGGGGTCTCCTTCAGCACGCTCCTATAATATAATACGAAAAAAATGTACGACGGCAATGCAATATATGGGAGTCAAGGATAAGCAGGACGTGATTTCTATAAGGAAATTAAATTGTGTAAATACGAATGACGTAAAGTGGGAAATCACGTCCTCTGCAATAACAACAAAAATGCAACTCGACCAAAGCCATATGACGTGCGACATCCCTCTACAAATTTAGCTAAGAAACTCAGTAGAGTCAGTGATTAAATCGATAGACCAACTGTGGTAACTTTATTCACACCCGCAATATTTAAGTATGTTATTTATAATTCTAATAAAAGGTTATTAAAATCATGACTTAAAAATAAACTCCCCTGCGGCATTTTCAAGACGTCATTTTACAATTAGTGATTTCTTAAGACTGAACGAATGTACGAATGTACATTTGTCTCTTGTCATAATATTGCCTATTTCGGCTGTCGGGAGTGTTTCCCTAACATCCTGTGAAGGAAGGTGTGGATGGACCGGTTAGCAGATAATACCCAGTCTCCGGGGAAGAAAACCACGAAGCACCCGGTCGCACCCGATGTTCCACAGGAGCAGTCACATAGGACCGACCCCTGACATAGGCCGGCGTTGCAGCACTCCGTCTCGGTCCTTGTGAAGAACACTCCTGTCGTCCAAATAGTCTGCCACTAGCTGCCACAGAGTGCTTCCTGGATGCAGCTGAATGACAGATTATTAAAGGCGTTGGCGATATCTAAGGACACCGCCGACGGATCAAGGCCGACGTCGCACAGGTGTCGAATGAAACGGGTAGCAATAATGTTCTCCAGCTGGGTGATTCCCAGTGTGTTGAGGTTCAGGACTAAGATCTTGGCAGGTTCACCGTCTGGCCCAGAAGCGGTGTTCTTGGAACGAATTCTCAGAACAGTCACCCCTACCTCTGCCTCGGTGACGTGGGGAATCTCTTTCTCGCTGTCACCTCCGTCTTCGACAAGAGGAACTTAGCGTATTCTACATGAATTCTATGCTTAAGTTCTCTACAAAATAGTCAATATTATGACCTAGCCGATTCGTAGGAGTGTTTAGACTAAGCATTTTTCAAAAGTTAGTGTGATTTTTAAAGAAAAAGCGTGAAATTTATAGTGAAACTGATGAAGTTTCGTATGAGTATTTGTACTTCAGTAGCCCTGAATAGATTAATTCACTATAGACATCAAAGAATTATGTATTAGTGAAATGACTTTGTATTTAAAAACAGTTTTCTACCGATAAATATGTAGAAAATACATTTTCTCGTGAAAGACTCTACATACTTTTCACGCCTTACTATAGTCTTGGTACTTAGGTAAGTAATATTTACAAATTACACATAGATAAGAAAAATAACATCCCAAACATGCTCAGATTACGAAGAAAAGATGTCTGAATTACAAGAAGCATGTTTCCAACAAATTGGGCAATATTAAAAAAAAATGAGCCAACAAAGCTCGATTATCTTACATTTTCATTTAAAAATATTTTCAAACATAATTTTATGTTACAGTAGAAGTTGTTACAAATGTTATATTTAATGAACATAGGCATACATCTTTTGTGGGTAGTAGATAAACAAGAGTTCCACGTGCCAAATGTCGGGAAGCACGAGAAACACGCAGGCTTTGTGGCAGCGGTGGCGGGCGCTGGGGGGCGGCGCGGGCGGTGGGCGGCGTCGGGCGGTGACGTCAGCCTCGGGGGGGCAGCGCGCCTCACGATTGGTGGAGCTGCGCGCGCCGCTACCGAATATGGGACCGAGACTCCATTGATAAAACAGCGGTGCGGGGTCGCGCGGCGCCAGTCCTCTTCGTACCGGCCGTGCGAGAGGCCGTGTTCACGCTGGCGTTGTACGTAATACCAATCGGCCCTTGGGCTGAGGAGCAGGTGGTGCCGGACGGGATGGGCACCGATGTGGACCACCCGACCGGTCCACACCTGCTCTCCCTGGCTGACGTGAGCGCGCTAGGTTTCGACTGTCCGCTGAAGCCGGTGACAGCGCCTTTATCCGGTTCTGGAGCGCCGACCGATCTGAACACACCCGTCACTACTTCGGACCTGCCTGCCTTCTTCCCTACGCTGTTGGAGCCACCGACAATATCAGGTGCGAGACCATGGTGAATGCTGATGAGTGATACTGGATACAGGCTCAACGCCTGCCGACGGGATCCGTAGGCGGTATTCGTCGCCGGCCGCCGACCGATAACGTTGTAAATAAACAATACGATCTGCTTCGACTTCGGCATGTCCTTCGATGCCCTTCACGGTTCTCAGTGTTTCGGAAAAGTCTCTGGGTTTTCGCGACGGCTTTCGACTTGGGGTGCGATATGGTTAGCAGCTATCCCGCCGCGTGATTCAAGTTACAGTGCCCTTTGGTTAAAGTGAAATGGAAAGTTCAGCCGCCCAAGTCATATGGTCGGGTCGATACGGAAGCTGAATGAAGCTGTCCGTGCGTACCCACCCCGCGCCGGTGCGCTACCACTTACGTGACTCAAATCGTGTTTAATCCGTTCTAAGTGCTAATTTTTTTTTTAACATTGGGATTTCTGTGCTGTCTGTATTGGTAAATATACTTAGGTTTTTTTAATACATATAACAAGGCAATGCTATTTTATCTTAGGTCCTTACCTGCCTAATAGTGGAAAATTTCGTTGAGATAGATACCTAGCTAAGGGATTTGTTTTCATCACAAGTGGAAAACATTCAATTTGTTCAAATTAAATTTAAAATTTGAATATTAAATTCATCTTTTGAATATTATCTGACACTTTATTTTATTTTCAAATTAGAATATCTATTAATACAAATTTTATTGGTCGTAGGTCTAAACATTTTATGAATACAATGTTAGATTCAAAATGTTTACAACATTAAAAAGCGTTAAAACAATTTAACAATTTACGTAGCTATCCCTGAAAGGGTAGGCTGAGGTGTATTAACATCCAGACTTAAACAATTAAAAATAATAAATATTCTTAATGGAATCCTTAATATTTAGAATATTAAGGATTTTCGAATTGGTGTGAATCGAAACGGGATGCAGAAATTGTCCAGCGCTATTTAGACCCAAATAGATAAGCAAAACTTATCTAGATTGTGTTATGGGTTCTAGGGTGCGGATAAACAAATTTTTACGCAACTTTTTTAGGTACCTACACATTTTTACAAACTTAGAATTTTTTTGTAAACCTTATTTTGATTTTTTTTGTTTTTTTGAAAACTTCTTTCATAAATAAAATAATTAATAACTCCTATCTCTACATAGAGCGCGCCTTTTTGTAATCATTTGTATGCGCTACAAAATGATAATATGTATGTAGATAGGTAGTTGGGTTGTGGTCAGTTGTGGTCTATTGAGATCCTTATCAAATTCTTTGATCCGTTCAGTCAGTCTAGCATAGCATTACCATATGTATAAAAACTAACATTAGTATTTAGTATTATAATATTAGCATTTATTATACATTGGTATTACCGAATTATGATAATCTACATATTATGTAGAAATTAGGTACATAACTTATAAACTATCCTAGTCTCTCCACATATCTAATGGAATAGAATAGAATAGAATAGATAATAATATTCTCTGCACCACCTATTAGGTTGACTGGTAGAGAATGCCTATGGCATTAAGTCCGCCTATGTACATATTATGTGCATGAAGTTCTAATAAATAAATAAATAATAGTCTATCGAATGGTTACAGATGCACTGTATTATGACCTTAACTAACAAATATCCTTACAGATTTACGAAACTTTGCTGATATTTCCGACTATTTGATGGTTCACGGCAACGGTCAAAATAACTATTTAGTGTTTAGTCAGATAGGCTATGGAGTATTGTATAGAGATACGCACTTATCGTTCCGACAAACGTTATCGATACCGCGCCGCTGCCTTCCGCTCACGCGTCCCGATGCTAAATACTTACGCAAAATATATTTTAATTACATATACTTACGATTTAAGCAATTATAAAAATGAAAAAATATTTAATAACTCTGTGAATAACGAAATGAAAAAATCTTCATAATTTAATTCGTCTCAATAGATAAGCTTGAAGGTTCGTACTTTAAACTTTACTGTTTTAACGTAAAGAAAAAAATTACAGAATTAAATTATTTATAGACGGTTTTGCTGCTGCAGTAGTGTTTTATAAAATAACTGAAGGGGTCCAATGCCCGTGCAGAATAATCAATAATATAGTTCTACAACGCTGTCTAGACCTATACTTAGCACAGCTTGTAAAATGGATTCTAAGTAGAAAGAAGATAAACATACTTTTTTGTGATTGTGTTTGTGTGTGTGTGATTATGATTATATGGAAACATCCAGGCCAATATTCTCGAAGGTCTGGGTGTTTGTACCTATGTATATTCCAGACGAGACACTTAGCCAGCTGAGAATTTTGGGTATTGAAAACCACAATTCAAAAATATTATCGACAAATAGGTCCATATTTCTATTCAAGCACATTTTTGTTGTTTGTTTTCTTAAACTTCCCCAAACTAAAACTTGGTTACACCCGTGATACATACGTATTAGGTACTCTTACTTATTACATTCTATAGTGGATAGTGTATATAACTACTTCCTCACGTCAGCAGGCATCACCATAATACCGCACGTCTGGACGTCCAAGTTTTAATAATAAAATATTTATATTGTTACAGGTACACTCCCAGGCGATGAATTATCTCTGGGATGCTCGCCACGGCGGCATAAGCATGAAGCTTCTTTATCTCCTGGAGCACGCGCGGAGGACGTGAGCAACGCGTCCAGCGCTAGTGCCTCGCTGTACGGTCCTCCCGTTGGCAGTGCCGGCAAACGAGCGCCATCGCCACCCCTGCAGTGGCTGCTGCCGCCGGGCCCAGGCCCTGGTAGCGTCGACAAATACTTTCAGCAAGAATACGAGGAGCGCGTCGATCTGCTCCCTCCCGAATGTCAAAGCTACTGCCCAACGGCACAGACTTGTGTACCGCCGCAACATTGCGAATATCGCCCACCACCACAGTCCCAGCCCCAACATTCTTGGGACACGCAGCAGTATGAAAGTGCACCACAGCCCACACCTGGACCCTCGGGTTTGCCTAAGCGAGAGCCATACCCGAGCCCGGCCGGTCCGAGCGATCGGCCCGTTCAGCTCGCCGAATACAACCCGTCCACCAGTAAAGGACACGAGATACTATCTCAAGTATACCAACAAAGTGCGCAACCATTGCGGCTCGTGGCAGTCAAGCCTCGCAAATACCCTAACAGGCCGAGTAAAACCCCCGTCCACGAGCGTCCATACGCATGCCCCGTGGAGGGTTGCGACCGCAGGTTCTCGCGGTCGGACGAGTTAACGCGGCATATTCGTATTCATACAGGACAGAAGCCTTTCCAGTGCAGAATCTGTATGCGATCGTTCAGCAGATCGGACCATCTGACGACGCATGTTAGGACGCACACGGGTGAGAAGCCATTCGCGTGTGACGTCTGCGGACGCAAATTCGCACGTTCCGACGAGAAGAAAAGGCACGCAAAAGTGCACCTCAAGCAGCGACTGAAGCGCGAGCGCGGCGGCGGCGGGCCCTCGCACCACCACGAGCCGCACTCGCACTCGACGCTCTAGCGTTCGCTGTCGCCCGTGGCAGGGCCCTCATCCGCCCCGGATCTTCCTACTGAGTACAGTAGTTACAGTGATTCGTCCACGGATAGCGAAAATTGAACTTTTTTATACTTTTACGTTGAAATTATGGAATAATTTCATCGCTTAGGTATAAATGAATTGTCTTTAACAAAGCTTTATTAACTCTATATTTGTAAATTCACTGAAATTATTTATATATACTTATACATATATATATATGATACATATATATCTCTTTTTATACATATTTATAATTACTACAGTAAGGTTCAGTAAACTGGATGTATTTATTTAATTAGGTAGGTTAATTGGAAAAAAAATCGACTGGGAACAAACGTAGATATGCGATACGGCCTAACTGTCCAGTGCACGTGTCGTTACGTTTCTTTGTGAAAGAAGCTCGCATTCACGCCTCACGTACGTGTGGAAATGACTCTCTGTTGTCCTCAGCCTAATATTAACACATATCTTTCTGTCCGATGATGGCAGTCCAGCGTCAGGTTTAGTATGAATACGGTATTTTAAAGTCTAGCACAGATATAGCTTAACGTTATGAGTTGCAATGTTAATCTGTAAATTTATATCTACTTATCTTGACTGAAACTGTCTCCCTATTCTACTTGTTATGAACTGTAGATACAACTAATTAATATCTAATTTAATGACCGTAAAGGTAAATCTATTCTGCCTAGGACAACCTACTTAAGTATTGTAGACATACTTATTTATAAATATTCTTATATTTGAACAAACTAACTATATACGTGAAACTGTGCCATTAATTTAACTTTATAACGTGCCACTGCAATTTTTTATTTACATAAATATGTAATAATATAAGTAAGTATAACATGACTGCTGAATAAGTGATAATTATAATTATTTCGTTATACTATATATTTCTAGTCGAAGATAAAGTATAAACGCGAGGATGTCGACTACTTATTAGATACGTTTGTGTTGATACATAGATTTATTATCTGCCATTACAAGGGCCTAGCCAGGTTTTAGTTTCGAGGCAATGACATTATTACCTATATATATTGTGGGCAAATAACTAATAGTTGATTTGAACGTGATATATGTAATTTCGAGGGGTATTTAAACCCTCAAATTGAGCCCAACTCCCCCTGGCTAAGCGCATGTGCCATTACTAACATGTATATTTACGTTTCGATAGCTGTTGTCATGATCTTTTCTTGCTCAAATGTTTAATTTAACTAAATTTGCTCAATTCTCTTCCTTTAAATTACGAAATATTGCTAACTCTGTCATCTGTCACATTTCCACTAAGGTCCTCTTTTCGGACTGCTTCGATCGCATCTGTGTTGCTCTCTTGTTGTAGACTTCAGTCATTTCAGAATGACGCCTTCCCAGTGGCATATATTTTTATTATGTACGTATTATTACATAGACTAATCTAGTAAACGTTTAGTATGTAGCGTGTAAATTATGATCTCTTAATCATTAATAATTATTTTCAAGTGTAGGTAGCGAACGCCCCTTAATTTATAATACTCATAAGTCTCTGTACAAGTCTGGTGAATTTTTCTTTTACCGGTTTTCGGCACTGTGATGACGATGTGAGACTGTCGATAGTTTGATGGAGATGTTGCCTGTGGATACATACATAGATAGTGTTGTATCAACAAAAGCCAAATTTATCCTTAGCCTGCAAATGATATGGGTAAATTATTTTTAACTATCAAATTCATACGTAACGCGATAATTAACTTCAAGTACCTACAAACTTAAATTTTTATCGTATTTGAGTACCAACAAAATTATGCACAAATTAAGGATGTCATTTTGTAATTTAGATACATTGTAGATAAAATCATAAATTTTCTATGAAATCATAGTCGCAACTTATGACTAGGTACAAACTATTGTACTGAACGAGTGATTTCAATTTCAACCACTCGTTCAGAGACGCCGCGCTGTGAACAGGTGAACTGTTTTTGTTAGGAAATCTCATTGTTTTCTATATAATGAGGAGTAGGTATACCTAAATAAGTATATCATTCAATCAAGCAGCCGTAACAAATCAAATCTAAAACATGAAGTATTGAATCATCATTGATCAAACAGTTAATTAAATACAGGGTGGGCCTTACAGTGACGGTCGTTATGAATTTAATAAATCAGACAATAATATTGCTACTCCTGCACATGCAAACAAATGGCTACAAATGAGAGCGGCAATTTACTGCTGTTTGATATACCGTCGAACAAAGTCACTGCACACATCCAAATTAACAAACTATTACCTAGGTTAATCGTCGTTTTCAATTATTTTGTAATTTTCTTGATAGACCATCACTTTAATAAATTACCTATATTTTATTCCAAAATGTCTAGTAATCAGGTTATTTGTACATTTGAATATGTATAGTGACTTGGGGCTGTTAATTCATACGATACATATTATAATTTATCCAAACAACATAACAGGAGATTACAAACGCAATTTTTATATCTGTATAAAGTATCTATACATTGTATCTACCGGCCTACTGTGCCGTGGTAGAACTGTGTCTTCGATATTATCATATAGCATTGTCACTGTATACAACACCGGCACGCGCCGCCGTTCCCAGTTGATCAGCCGGTTTCAAAACCTCCGCCGTAGGACGAATTCGCGGGTGCATTGCAGGCGTCAGTTGGCGGCGCGCGCGGTCCAGCACGCGGATGCTAAGAATGTGCTGTACAAGTTTATAATGTTTTTACTGTTATAGAAGAGACGAAGTCTCCGATAGACAAGGCTAGAGTAGATAGGTAATATAAAGTGTATTCACGTTATACAAACGAGTGAAAATTGAAACGGAAAAGACTTAACACATTTTACATAATGTTGCAACTTTATTGATAAACCTACGGTGTTTGTATTAGGTTACAAGGTACAACTTGCCCATTATTTGTTGCTCGTTGTGTGGAAGTACCGTACACGCAATGTCCCTAAACACGAAAACGTTATATTACATTTACCTGCCTACTTATATTTTTTTAAATTAAATTTTTAATTTAAAAAAATGCTTGATTTTCGTTTGATAAACAAATTGCTTTATTACTGTAGATGGGTATTAAAATATGGACACTTTGTGTTTAGGGATTGTTATAACGTACGTATCGAATAACTAGTGGTGCGACTTGATTATGTTTGAACTTACATTGGTTGACTACTTCATTACATGCAACCCTGAGCTTTGATGCCCAGCATCATCGAAACATTTCACTTTAATACCTAGATCTTAATGTTAAACTTTGTACGAATACGATATCTAATTTTTATGACGTAATAACTCTAAATCTAATAGCAATGACGAAAGGTCCATATACCTAGGTAAACCGATTCGTTCTGGTTCCTCCGTGTATGTATTATATTTATAGATAGGAATAAATAAAATTGAAGTGTCTATTTGTAATATTGAAATTTTTTAAATTATAGTTAGATACTGATGACAAAAATACATTTTTTTATTTATTTTGGTCTACCCGGTAGACCAAAAAAAATGTATTTATACTATTCATTACATACAGTTACGGTAGACTCTACCGTAGGTATTTCTGCCTGTTTGAATAGTATAAGATTATCTAGATACTTAGGTATGTATTAGGATTCCGCGGAAAAAAATGAATACCCAAGTCCACCTTTACCTTCTAACCTTACCCAAACTTATCTTCCTTACTCCAATCCTAACCTTGAATGGTTGCAAAAGATTTGAAAGACAGTTTAATTACTCCTAACCAAGCGACTTAGAGCCTACTTGAAAATATTTTTGCAATCGGTTTCCTGTTTGGAGATATTGACCTTTCGCCATTGCATTATAAGAGAAGATTGTTTGTAAATTTTGTGTATAATGTTTATTATTTATAAGCTATCTTGTATTTCACTTGAGTGAAAGATGTTGTTGATGTTCTAAAATATAAATAGTTATAAGTAGGTATTGTTAAATCTCACTAATTTTACTAAATTCTATTTAATTAAAATATTTGTAAATACACTCTAAATTTGAATTTAATGTGTATATAAGAGAAAAGAAACTTTTATTTAATGAAACCACCTAAGGTGCGCAAATACAAATTGTTGAAAATTTGAAATTGAAGTTTATTTTAACCCCCTCACAAACATACGACTCTATAAAATATAGAGTCGTTATTATGCCTTTTTGATTTGATCAGTGTTGCGAGGTTGACCTCGCTTCTTCACATTTTCTGGATCATCTGGATGTAACTTTAGCACATTGCTGAATGCAGTTTTTTTTTATACTGCTTAGGTTGCAGTCAAGCACACGGCCCTCCTGATGATAGGAGGTTACCGTGGCCTATGGGCGAGTGCAACACCAGGGGAGTGACTCGTGCTATCGACCCTGTAAGAACAGAGAGATTCTGTGCCGTCAGCGCAAAAGATAAGTAGGACAAAGCCTTTGTTTTTGTGAGCTCTGGCTTCCCTGCTCACCGTCGGAAACACAACACGAGGTTATTAAGATGGCGAGGCTCTTCTTCAGTCGGACTGCTCGATTGGGACGGATATACCGTCGTGTCCTACCTCCTCGATCTCTTTAATTCTGAGAAGTTGATTCCAGCTTTATCATGAGAACAAAGGCCATCGTTTGAAACAATTAAACAGTGTAAGTACACTAAGTACTTAGGTAACATACATAAGAAGAACTAGCAAATGGTGCAGATAATGATACAGGCAGGATGTGTTTTTATAAACCTTTTTTTTTATAGGACACGTCAATTTGATTTCGCCTCGCCTAATGGTAAGCTGAAGGCAAAGTCTCTGAAAAGAGGGTCACCATTACAGACACGTAGGTACCATGTTACAATGGTGGCACTCAGCTTGACGAAGCCGTCAAGCTGAGTGCCACCATTGTAACATGGTAACTTCATGGTAACATGAAGCCATCAGATGCTTTTTCACGCCCCGCTTAAAAGACCCGGGACTGTAGGAGGGGAAACACGTGAACTGGTAAGGCATTCCACCTACCTCACCCACCTCTATAAATAAATTAAACATCATCTTGTACACAAAGCACCTACCTAATAGCGTTTAGGCTTCCATTCAAAGGATTAAGATTAAAATTTTAGGTATCAGGTGGATTTAGGTACAAAGTGAACAATCTATGAGTAGAATGGGCAGACCCACAAGGCCAAGCCAAACTTACTTACAAGCTGGTACAACTGCTGATTGCTTTACTGACTTTACCGTCGGTTGTTCTCCTGGGGTTTAGAGGTAAAACGGCAGTTACTCTCATAAAAGCTGAATTAGCCAAACCAAAAGGTGTAGGAGTAAACGTAACCCAGGCTCCGAGGTGCAAACCTTAGATGCAGGCGGGAAAACGCTAAGATGATGATGATAATGAATTAATGACCTACCAATAACAAATTATTATTTTTTTGTGAAGGAAGGTGGGACGCCCCCTAGCCAGGTGGACTGACGAACTGCAAAAGGTGGCTGGAACAGACTGGATGCGGAAGACGGAGGATCAGCAGACGTGCGCACATTGGGAGAGGCCTATGTCCAGCAATGGACTTTATTAGGCTAATTGATTGATTGACAATAACAAATTGAAAATCATAAACCTTACGAACCATACGCGGTGTGAAGTGAAACGACCCACGATCCGTTGTGCTCACCAGTCCTGTCGAGATGGTCCGTTTTACTCACTTTTCTAGTACAAGCGCCTACGTCGCTAACAAACACAACTCTATTAAAATAGAAGTGCATTGCAGCGCCATCTATGTGCGTTTAAGTTAAACGATATGTATTATCGTACAGTGCCTTGTAGGTCTGTATCATTCATCCTACCTACCATGCGATGTTCTCTCTTAGTTGCTCTATATACCAATAGAGGTCACTATACTCAAAACTTTTGAAAAATTGACCAAGTAGCTTTCCTGACTCGTCTTGGTTTCGCCCGGAAATCGGCACCGCTATCCATCCGCAAAAGAAGCTTAATATTGAATTTCATACTTTTTTATACCACTTAGGTGGTAGACAAGCACACGGCCCACCTGATGGAAAGTGGTTATCGTAGCCTATGAACGTATGCAACACCAGGTTCGTCACACTTGCGCTGCTATGTTACCGTACCCATAAGTTACCTACTTCAGAAGTGTAGGTAACCCTTTCCATACAAAGTCATCCCTAATTTATCAGGAAGAAGGCAACGTCGAAGTGCCATCACTGCGATGCGAGCGAGTGCTCGGGCCAACTATTTGTCTATCTGTAACTCGGGGCTGCACTTTAGGCGGAGCAGGCCAGATTCGTTGGTAGTCAGATTCTGAATAGGTCTGTTCCTTAAGTGGCCGGATTCAGTGGGAGTGCCCAGCGTTGGAGGTGCCAGAGTGAGCCCTATTTATTTAATTTTACTTCATAGACCAGTAGCTATTTATTTTGTTCTTTAATACTTACGCCTTTCAGTCAGGGTGCAGGAGGCCCCATAAAAGTTCTTCAGGGCCCAAACCAACCACGTGCACAGGGGGCCCGGGGATTTGTTGGGCCCTTAGTTCAGATGCACAAAACTAAACTTAACTGCTCGCAGGTAGGCAAATTCACTGATGACATAAATATTCTGCCGCGGGCTTTCCTCTTGGGGTTGGGGGTTCAGCCACAGTTGCTTCTATAAGAGCCAAAATAATAGAACCGGGGCTATGACCAAAAGTCGCCAAAAGTGGATGCACTAGAGC
Organism: Eilema depressum; assembly: GCA_914767945.1. Classification (NCBI taxonomy): domain Eukaryota; kingdom Metazoa; phylum Arthropoda; class Insecta; order Lepidoptera; family Erebidae; genus Eilema; species Eilema depressum. The sequence continues at coordinate 9,197,544 of OU612028.1, read as the reverse complement.
CGGACTGATGGGCTCAATAACATTGTGTAAGGAATGACGGTACCAAGCGGGTATCGTGGGATAATTAATTTAGGTCTGTGTGGAAGGAAGAGCCATGACCAGCCGATCCTGTCTAAGCCAGTCTGTGAGAACGGATACCTACAGTGAATTGAAAATCCCCCAAAATTTAGACTAAAGGTCCAACCCCACCAAACGGACGGCATCGGCCCGCATTTTACAATCTTTAAACCAAATTAAATCTTATTATCACAGTATTTGAAGTTTATATTACCAAGTCACGCACAACAGCTTGACTTGGTAATATAAACTTTAAATGCTATGATATAAGATTTATTTTGTTTAAAGATTGTAAAATCCGGGCCGATGCCGTCCGTTTAGTGGGGTTGGACCTTTATTCTTTAAATATTTTTGACAGTTGAAAACATAATTGATAATCCTGATAATGTTATGTTATTTATTATGCCATTTAGGCTACAGATCTACTATTTACTATTTCAAAACTAATGTACCGACATCTCGCATTTCATACAGTCATACAATACATTTTTTGTACCATTGGAATAATAGATCGTTTAACTACTTTACATGCTAAGACAATATAATTTTTACACTTTATCATCTAATTCACATCAGTCTTAGATTTTAAAATACGCATCCACTTACCTATTCGAATGAAGGATGTTGTTGGTTTAACTTCTAAAATGCATTTATGATGATAAATTTAATTTAATTTTTTTAATGATCTGAATGTAAAAAAAAGTTAAAAAAAAAAAAAAAAAAACAAATCCGGACCCGATTACAGCGGCAGCGCAGCGCCCATGCGAGCCTTTGAACCATGCGCGAAAAATTTTATATCTCGATATTTTAGAAGATATTCAATGAAATTGTGTAGTGTAAAAGGCAAATACTTGTGTATATATGATAATAATATGCTTAAAGTAAATAACTTATTTAATTTAATTAAAATTAATATGTAGTATATTCGTCTAAATAAGTTTCCAATAACTACATGAAAAGAGATTAGGTTTTTCAAAATAAATATTATGCATCATTTTTTGTAGACCTATAAAAGAGGATTAATCCCACGATAAGCATATCGTTTTGTTATATCAAAGGAATAAAACAGTGGTCGATCGATAAATATATCGATCGAGTAGGTACTCGTACAGCTCCTACCTATAGCTGGTAGCCTAATGGTGAATGAGTCGACCTTTCGATGGAGAGGTCACAGGTTCGAATCCTAGCCATTAAACTACCTACCTACGTGAATCCACTCCTAATACATATATAATTACAATGCGATTTTTAGCTTAGCTGGAGGAGTTAGCGGGAAACGTACCATTGTGGTAAAATAGGAGGCAGCATTCTTATCTTCATCATATACCTAAATCTGATCATGAACATCGATTAGGATGGGAAAAAGCGAAATCAGCTGCAGGCGGGACGGGAGCCACCGAGACTCACCTGACGGTGGGAGCCATCTACCGAAACTCGTACGTCATCATGTGATCATGAACAATTTTATTACTACCTATAGGTTTTAGGACATAAAAATGAAATCAAATGTAAAGAAGTCAAATTAATATAAGACAACATGTCAATAATTGTCAATTTAGACGAGCTGATTCGAACAAGTCATCTGTCTCGTACAGATTTGTTTTTAAAGATAGCTGAACAAAATTGTAGCTTCCTTTCTACCGAATACGAAATAAAAACTAGCATTTCCAACACAAATAGTTTAATTGATCATACAATATTAATAAAGTACATCCCAATAGTTCCTCGGATAGAAAGCAAGGTACGTAGTTGCTTACACACAGGAAAAATAAATATCTGTTTGTGTCTTTATAAAGTAATATTATTTCAGTGGTTACTGATTCCACTAAAAACGCATTAGTAGTTAACCTTACTAAATTTTGAGTTGATCATGACCATGGCCCACCTGCTAACGTGTGCCTGCATGCTCATCTACCTGTACACCGGAGGACCTTATGAGTACCTCCGAGAACGCCATCTAGGTAGCATACTGGGAAAATAGGGTTTGAGAGTAGAAGCGCCATTGATTCTACAGAAGAAGATAGTATTAAAGATTACAAATGCGACAGAATTAATTTTTAGGTACAATTCATGTACACCGCAACAGAAGCCAAATAATGATGTATTCAGTACAGAAATATTTTATTTTGTATCTCGGTAAAATGATAGCCCTATAAGAGTGAGAAAAGAGTTAAAGAGCTTTAAATAAACTTTAAATAATGTTATATAAAATATATTACTTCCTACAAGATGATGTTACACTGCAGTAAAAAAATAACTATGATAGTTATTCCGCAGCCAAGGCCTTGGCTCTTAATCAAGGTATAGCGAGATTGTCAGCGCCTCGCATTCTACCCTAGGACTCTAGGACCGACACCCCCAGTACGTGAAAAGATATTTTACGATCAATCCTTTTTGGAAAAACAAATTGAGCTAAAAAGTATGAATTTCAATGACAGTTTGCAATAAAATGGTCTTCAGTAAAATCAGTCACCATGTATATAACTATGTAAATACGTCCATAAGGTACGAACATACGTTTAAAAAGCACGTAAAAAACGCCTTACAGACAAGTCTTTAATTACTATTAATTATAATATAAAACTATGTTGTAGACAACAGGAAATAAAAACTTAAGAGCTCACGACTGTTATTCACCCTTAAAATATTCCAAAACAATCAAACAAACACGAATATATCTTATAAACTTTCTGTTTGATTCTGAGGCGCGGTTTATACAGAAGAGAAGTAGCGGCTACGCGTGGCTGTGGCGGATATTTCAAAAAAACATAATATGAACCTTATAGTTAGTTTGTAGCATAGTATCGTTTTTGTCATAAAGAAGAATTTGTACCCACGCCTCCAGGCAACGTCCTTCTTATTCACCTACTACAAAAACGACGCTTTATGTATATTATATTATACGATTTATATCGTGTTTAGATGACTATCCGCTACGGCCACGTCACGTCTCTTCTGTATAAACCACATCTAATGCCCCCCTCTGCACCTAGACAGATGCATCTGCCGATGTCTTCCGCGGACGCATACGCTGACATGTAGAGGTTGAATTTGCTCGTCTGTCGTAGGTATTAAACGTCTGCAATGCATCTGGCACTAATCCGTTTGTTGTCGGTTCGTCAGTTTTTGTGGCACGGATCAAAGGGATTCGGTGCGAGCGAGTGCGGAGTGTCCACACGTCTGACGGACATCTGCGGATGCATCTGGCGACGTCTGCAGATGCATCTGTCAAGTGGAGAGGTGGCATAATATAAAAAAATGGTTACTAGGAATTATCACGAACCTTTGAACTGTCAGACGATTCTACTTGGTTGCATTTATCTTCTGCACTGATTGTCTTTTTTATTTATTAAATAGTCGAATTTGAACTTCTTTTTTTTTTCAATCTGGAAGACGGTTCAAACTTGTCTACCTCATACAGCCCATACAGGTTACCAGTACAGGCGGGCCGGTACGCATAAACCTATACGTGTTGCCATCATGTCAATTCGTCGTTTGTCATATTTAAAAAACATATGGGCATGTATACTTTGAGATTATTTTTTACATATTATGTGGTACGAATTTATTATTATTTTTGTTGCATGGAAACTTGGGAATGAAAGCAGTTCAATATTGGCCTGTTTTAAGAGTTTATGGTAAGGCCGCAGGTAGCCGGTACCAGTAACCTGTTTCTCACCTAGATGAACTACTCCGAGAATTCGAAGCAAGAATTAGGTAAAAACATTTTTTCTTTGTTCATATATTTCTATATGAACAATGTACCTACGTAATGCCGAATAATACTTGAACAACGTAATGCCGAAATCAGTAATAATAAATTGATAGTAATTAATCAAATCAATTGCAACACACATACTACACCATTTTAATTCAAAGTTGAAATCGCGCTCCAATCTACAGTCTATGATGGATATTGCTTTTCAGGACATAGAACTAACGGAAAAGAAAAAGTTTATTACATTAAGGTGGATCCGTTAGACTTATAAACATTCTTTGTCTAACTGTGATGATAAGTTGATTACTTTTTTTAGCATTTCTTACAATTTCGTTCACGGCTCCTTGTGGCCCAAGATCGATTAACTCCTTTGTACCAGTAGATGAAAATCTACCACACAGACTCATCAACAATGGGTTACATTATTAACCCTGTCAGCCTGTTACCATGAAAAGAATAACTTACCGAAGAGGTAAGATAGATAATTTTTTATATATATATCCGTCTTGGGGCGGCCTTTTTTCTATCTAAATCGATCGGAAGGTAAGATAGTTCAAAGCATGTATATAAAATACCTCGCTCGTGTTAATTCTCATAAAATTAATTGTATAAAAACGTATATCGACCAATTATATTACATTATATCAAAAGGACCAATTTATATGATAGACTAGACAGCATTAGTACAGGTAAACGTTTACCACACAGCACAGCGTATGCTAGGTGGCTTCTTCATAGTGTTCGTCTGCTTTAGCAAGATTCGGTTCAGATTCGGAACGTCGCTTGAGACCTTCCGCGTCGGGGGACAATGGCCGCTCGTCGACCTGTGGTGGTGTGCCAGTGCTTGCTGCTTTTATGTCTGGAGCACTTCTACTCACGTCCACCTTTAAAAAAAACATAGATATAACACAAGAATGTCTCTAAAATATTGACAAAATAAAAATATGGCTTAATCCTAGGTGTGTGAGTGATATCATCATCATCAGCTGTATTCGTATTAAGACGAATGCTCATCAAGATGAAACTGTTAAGTTACTTTGTATTACAGTTAGGCACCATGCAGCTGGAACTTAGACCCAAGTCATTAACGCCGATGCAGGCAATATTAACTGATTCTAGTTGTTGTAGATAAGTTAAGATAGAGTGAAACATTCATAGTCTTGCTGAAACAAAAACCTGTCATCTCCAAAAGTCAGAAATAGTCAAAGGTAACTAATAATAAAAGTAGACCAGTTACAAAAGCAGTTGAAAAATAATCATTCTATTTTTAACAGAAATATGATTTCATTACAGATTATCAGGAAAACGTCGCATTGTAATACGTTGATGTGATTGCGACTTTTTATTTACAGCATTTATAAATAAGTGCGGATCATAATTACCATTTCTGTATCAAGAAAATCACCGGTTTCTTGCTTCACTTGAGCGTTCATTTTGTCATTGAGATAACATACTCCATTTAAATCTATCGCACTATTAGAAAATATCGCTGCTGCCCCAACTGATGCGTCCACCAATGGCTCGTTCTGAAATTAAATTTATTATTTTTACATTCCTTTATGCTGAATTAGGAATCGTATGATAGTGACTATAATTCACAACCATGACACAAACATAGTATAGATAGGGTAACAATCTACAATGGAATCGAGAGTTCGGCCTCGAGCACGAAAAATATTCAAATTCGTAACATAAACGTATCGAGAGAATGGAGCAATGCTATTGGCAAGTTTCACACACACACAGGTTCACAGTAGGCAGGCGGCCAATCGCAATGCACCGTTCTGACTGTAGCGATAGTGAACGCGGCCGCTACGCATGTGGCACGAGTTCGATACCCACTCTGCGCAAATATTTGTATGCATGAATATATATATATATATTTTTAATACCACTTAGTTGGCAGACAAGCACACGGCCCACCTGATGGGAAGCGGTCACCGTGGCCTATGGACGTATGCACACCAGGGGCGTCACACTCGCGCTGCCGACCCTGAAGAAACCTAATGCCCTTCTTGAAGAACCCCTATGCATTGGTCTGGGTGTCGCTATGTATAATATGTATGTATTTACGAAAAAAAGTATCTAAGTATGTTTATCCACATTCTAGAACCCAAAAAACAAGCTAGTTAAGCTATGCTTACTATTGGGTCTAGATAGCGTTGTGTAGAATGTCCTACAATATCTATTTATTTATTTATACGTTTACGTAACGAATTTGAATATTTTTCGTACTCGGGGCGCTGATATTTCGTAGATTGGACAATTTTAGTAAAATAAAATCTGATGAACACAAAAAAATGTTACTTTACCAGGATTACATTCTCAGGGATAGTAAACTTCAATACCACCGGTTTTTTTGGCGATGGCATTTCAACTTCAGGTGATTTGTAACTATACGAGTTATCCTTAGATGTCACATCTTTTTGCTCTCTGAAAAAAAAGGACACTACTTTAGTGCACTTGTTTGTATGATTAAAAGAATAGTTCACAATATAATTTATGGACCATTGATGGACCAGGTGTGGAACATCATCGTATGATACATACATACATATAATCACGCCTCCATCCCCGGAGAGTTAGGCAGAGGTGAATTAACACCCACATTTCACCTATTACTGTATTTGGTCCCATATAATAGGGGGTGAGCCTATTGCGGTCTTTCGGGCACTATTATTCACTCGAGCCATGCATTTAAGGCTGAAATCAGTCTGATGTTAAACAGCCCTATCCTTTTGTCGCCTTGTACGACACCGCATGGGAGGAGTGCCAACATAGAGAAAGGGATGCTTAGATGGTTCAAACAAATAGGATCAACGAAACAGATTTGCACCTGCAGGTGACATCGCGCGAATGACGCCTCTTGTGTTGCAGGCGTTAATTTGCTATACTAACCGCTTAGAATTAGGTCCATTGTGCGAAGCGAGGGGTTCTTATAACCCGATTCCTACCGGCTACCCAATAGATCGCAGGGTGCAAGACTAGATCGAGGTTTAGTTTATTTTTGAACACAGCTTGAGTGTGCGTGGGATGAAGTTCCTTTCATACCGCACAGTGCGCACCGTTTCCGGACGCAATGTGTGAGGATGAATTCCCCGCCTATGGCGAAAGGTGCGACGATAGAATGTAGCTGTGGGCATCATGTCAAACAGTTCCATCTGAGTACAAACCAGTCCCTTCAGTCTTATAAGTAATCAAAAAATCTTACTTCTTCGGTGTGGGGTGGTAGCTGTCAGTTTTATCCATTTGATGTTGCACAATCAAGTCGCAAGCTTTGCCAAGTATAACGATCGAAACAAGTACTCTTACTGTTATCAGACAAAGATAAGCAATGAGTATCAAAAATATTGCAGCAAATCTGAAAAAAAAAGCACTTTTTCAGATTTCAAACATTCTGGACAGGAGGAATCCTGAGAATTCATGCTCTTTGATCAAACTATTAGTTTAAATCATATCTGTTTACCAAAAAGTAGACTTTAGAATTAAAAAAAGTCTGTTAAAATCATTTTGGTTTGCATCATTTTTAAAAATACGTAACGAAAGATGAATAATTACTGTAGTTGCGGCACGCTATGGTGGCCGTTTTGACACGACTGGTTATGCTTGTTATCACTTTTTTGGTGAGTGAAGTTTATTTTCTTCTGTGCCAGCCTCGCCATATTTTTCTTTAGTTATTCGTTAAGCAGTTCTTTGTCCAATATTAAGTAATATTAACGTGCACGCTACTATGTACATAATTACTATTTCAAAATAGTGAGGTTAAACATTAATAGGTAGCAAGATACTCACCCATCTACCTTCACAGCGTGAACCAACACTCTTGTAATAACAACTCCAAGAGGCAAAGGTATAAAGCCCATACGACGCGCTACTAGATCCGAATGGTCACTGAACGCGTACTTCTGTCTGGTTTGAGCGACATCATACGCCAAACTGACTGTGTACTCTCTATACACGCCATAGGGAATCTCATTGAATCTGAAAACACAAAACCACTCATTATGATATTACAGGTATAGTAAAACATCGGGTGTGGTCGGATCCTCTTTGTTTTTTTTTTTATACCACGTAGGTCGCACCACTACCTGATGGAAAATGGTTACCGTGGCCTATGGACGAGTGCAACACCAGGGGAGTCACACTCGTGCTGCCGACCCTGTAAGGACAGAGAGATTCTTTGCTGTCAGCGCCGAAGACAAGCAGGACAAGCCTTTGGTCTTCCCACTGACTGACAGCACAAAACGTCTCCAGTGAGTTCTGGCTACCCTACTCACCACTGGGAATACAACACGAGATTATTATAGCAGCGATATTCTGTAGAGCGGAGGTACTTCCACAGTTGGACTCCTGCTCGATTGTGACGGCAATACCGTCGTGTTCTACATCCGGAATTTTTGAAAAGCGACACCCTTTACTAGGATTATTAGATCAAAAGCTGGCTCATGCGTGTGCACGATGAAGGTACCTTTTTCTCCTGCGGGAATGCCCATGGATACCCCCGACAGCTAGTAGGGGCGATAATGTGAAAACGAACCGACTAAAATTTGAATTGGATTGGAATCCGTATCTGTAAATATTTATTACAAAATACCTAGGTACTGGATTTATGCCTTCATAACCTTCGCGCAAGCGCAAACAACAATTTGACTTTTTTTTTATCGCTATGCACACAATACATTGTATGCAGTAGGTATGTAATGGATGTAATAATTTCGATTTCGACATCGATCCTTAGACTTACCTAGTAATAAAAGCATGCTTAACCCAGTCAATGATCACCTCGAAAGTGAGAACCAGTACACAATCTGGTGCAAGTATCCAGAATCGTTCCTCTTTCCACATGTACTCCTTCATAGTCTGCAGCACGACTATAAAAAGCAAAACAGAAAGGTGCAAGCGCTCTCTCACGTCGCTACATGATACTTGAAACAGATTGTTCTTGTCAAATTTCTTGAAGACACTACCTTTCAATTCTACAAACTGAAAAAAAAAAACAGGTTTAAAATGAAGGGCGAAAGAGTTCACTGGCTTGAATAGTCGATCGAAGAAAGAGAAAAGAGAATCGACCTCGGGCGGGACTCGAACCCGCGATCTTTCCCTTACAGGGGGAATGCTCTGACCACTAAGCAGCGGGTTCGAGTACCGCCCGAGGTCGATTCTCTTTTCTCTATCGATTTGAATAGTTAGCATAATAAATGCTTCAAAAATTTCATTCAATTGATTGATTGACATGAAAGACATCAAATCTTACACCCGTAGGTATAAATGACAAACGTACTGTAGCAGATATGTGCCATAAACTATTTAAGAGTATAACAAAAAACGCTGCACAGCAGCCATGGGTGCTTTAAGAATTGTATGACCAAGGTCTCTCTGTACGAATATTCTCAGTAGCACAGTTCCCTAAAGGCGTGACCGCTTGACGGCAATAGGCTCGCCATCCAATGCGTGAGCCCGATCTAGTGAGTGTTGTGAAAACGTCTCTACAGGAATATACCTACTAGGAATTTAGTTAGTTTTTACTATGTTTCAGTAAACAGGTTAATGGTAAAATCGACATAGTCATCAAGTATCTTATCATAAATGGATTGTCCATAAATGAGAGCGCATTGATAAATAACCGGTCTAAGTAGCGTAGTCGCGTAGGTACAAAGGTTTCTATATCGTCACATTACATATTTATATTTATTAACCCGCTTGATGACAAAGAGCATCCCTTCTTACATAGGAATTAAAGTATATGATAACTCTTCGACGAATAAATACTGGCGCAATGTCTGCGTCGTGTCTTAGCCAGCCAACACTTCGCGATACAATACTTATTCTTTGAAAAAAAAATAGCGAAAAACTAAATCACATAGGAGAACTTAGCTTTTCAGTTGAGAAAACTTTTCTCCTATACAAATAGTCAATACATTTATTGCATTTATGGCTGTGAGGCGTGGCCGTTGCAAGAAGGCACAAGCAGGAGCTGCGTGTGACGGAGGCAAAAATGCTGCGGTGGATGTGGGGAGTCATGTGTAAAGATCGCGTGAGGAACTCTCACGTCCGCGGCAGTCTTCACGTCCGTGACATCACAGATAAAATGCAAACGCCTTCGCTCCGCCCCGCAAGACGTGCGTGGCGCCCCCGTCGGGTCCGGGTAGAAGGGGTAGGCCCAAGAAGTCCTGGATGGACGTCGTGGAAGGTGACATGCGTGCAAATGGTCTCACTACCACATGGACGCCCAAGATCGTACGAAGTAGAGTAGGAAAAGCCGGAAGGCGGACTCTGAGCTCCAAAGCCACCTCAGCCTTGAACTCAATTAGGAAAATATGTTACCATAAAGATATTCATCTTCAAAAAGTGCATCTGTTGGTTTTTTACCCTTAATGGACACGTAATTTTGGTAATTGTTATGAATAGCAAGTAAATGTCTATTTAGTAATATAGGTACATAATGTACATATTATACTTACGTATTATTTTTGATATTATTATATATTTTTCTTGATAATGATACTTACATTATTTGACATCATTATAATCAAAAGACTTTTATTGTTTGAGTTGAATGCAACATTAAGTGTTGTGGCTTGAAAGAGAACTAATAAGCTGTGGAGAACTGAAGAATGAGTTAAGGATTTGGAATTTTTGTATTTGTAATTACTCATTATCATTTTCATAGTGATTTTGTGTTGTTGCAGGTAGCAGGTAGCTGCTGCATCGACTTGCAGGCAGGGTTGACTTGGGCCACAAGGATGTTAGTAGGGCCCTGTACTATAATGACTAAAAGTGATTCAAGGAGATTTAATTAAGGAAAAGCAGGATGTTGGTTCTGTAACACCCTGTATAAATTTCTTAAAATCAAGAAGCGGTTTTTAAAGGATACACACATAAATCATGGCAAATATTAAGTGGGGTATCACTCCCAAATGCTCTCTTCGTCTGTCTCGTGGCTCTGTAGCTGTCCAAAACAATGCATCTATTGTGTCCTGTCCAAATGCTGAGAACAGCCTGTCACCCACCTCCAACATATTGTAGAATATATATAACTTCATAACACTTTGACTTTTCACTAAATGGTACATCATGTTTGTATCTATGTAACACATAAGAATACTACAGACTAATAATATAAAACCTTTAAGAACATCACATGTTTCTGCCGGTTTCAATGTACTATAACGAGAACTTGATGCAAAGCTGAAATAAAAGTTACATTTTTATGAATATTTCAGTAAATATTTGAGGACAGTTGATACAGCACTATCTATCTAGACCTAAAGTAAGCATTGTTTAGCTCTATCATGTTATAGGATCTAGAATGCAGGTAAACATATAGATAAATATACAAATTTAATACTAGCACTGAGCAATGATCTTACTAACTAAGCAGTTAATTGCTCTACGGCTACACTGCAGAGGTCATTTAAATTAATTCATATCAATGTTGTCAAAAATCTTACCCAAAACATTTCCTGAATAGCCTGTTGAAAAAAGACCAGAACGCCATGATAAACCTCAATGGAAGAAATGTGTAAACAAAAAGTAATGAGTCTGCACATTGGAAAAATCCATAGGCCATAAACTTTTCCAATTCCTGTGGAATCTTTATAAAAGAATAAACTTTTTCTCTTCTTGCGGAAAATCTTTCTTCATCGTGTTCTAGTAAATATCCACGCGTTAACTCGATGTGCAAAAAAGCAAACAGGGAAGCTGGTTTTTCTCCATCTGTGAAATGCCATGCTTACAAGAAAATATTTTTCAAACACATAATGAATCAAATGATAGTAGGACGAGTAAAATTACCTTTGCATTTCATTTCCTTTGTACTTTTATCCAAACTTACATCGCCAGATGAATGTTGAATATTTGTTATGGACTTGAAACGTAATCTTTTTGTTTGCTCTTGCACATCCTCATTTTTGATCATGGTGACAGAAATGTGAATAATTCTAAGCCATCAATTACACTTACATTTGTATTGTTTTTGTTTTTATATGATTAAATTCCGGTAAAAAAGGACTTCGAAAATTCATATATAATATTGACAAATGACAGAACATTGACATCATCGACTGTCACTCGTGTTTTTTTTTTTTTGGCATATGTCATCTGTCACTGACGACGATCGAAGTAGTGATGGGACTGATGGGTCAACAGTTACTAACTTTCGGTATTTTTAAGGTGATGAATCTGCATGTGAAACAAAGCTTAAATTATTTAGTATAAAATGTAAATGGTAAATAAATATTGATCAAAAATCAAAATGGTAGCAGACCCTGGTTTGCTACTTTGCTCTTTGCTCGCCATTCACGCACGAGCACGACTAACTTCCGAATTCATTTAAACTGAATTTAAGTCCTTGAAAGATATAAAAAAACATAATATAATTAACTCAATCCAGTTTGTAACTTATTAATATTATCTTCAGCTAGTTATTTAGTTTTCCTATTCATCAATAATTATTGTATATTTAGTCGATATTGTATAATGAGCATGTGTGAAAGGAAAGTATGCGTACATCACTATTTGGCACGCTGTCTTTTTCTGAGATTCTGAGTCCAATAAATTTATTATCGCTAAGTTGAAATTCGTTGCCTACGTTAGCGGATTTTGCTAATTTTAGGATTAATTTACCATTTAATGTGTAACAAATCATTACTGTTGATTGTATTTATATCTGAGACGATAATTTAAGCCAAATAGTTCGTTAAACATAACATTATGGCTTCGAGTGAAGGGAGAAGTATTTCCTCCAACTTGCATCAGCAAGATCTAACCAAACTTGTGAGTTCAATTACTTTTTATCAGACCTGTTGAACATGATTTATCGCATCGAAAAATCCATTTCATAGTTTTTATCATTAGTAATTCTTTGTATTTAGTTTTTAGTTCAAATAACCTTAACTTCAATTGTTCACACATGCACAGAAGTAGATATTTTGGTAGCTCTAACTAAATATACGCAGACTGTCAACGTCGATTCAAACTTGTACTTATATTGATTAAAAAAAAATGTAATGTGTTGTGATTTTCTGAATGAAATTGATGGTTACAGTACATACCTACTTTTAATTTTACAGGATGTTACTAAACTATCGGCCTTGTCCCCTGAAGTGATATCTAGACAGGCAACAATCAATATTGGTACCATTGGGCATGTAGCCCATGGTAAATCAACCGTAGTAAAGGCAATTTCAGGAGTGCAAACTGTCAGGTTTAAGAACGAACTGGAAAGGAATATTACTATCAAATTAGGTAAGCATCTTTATATATTATTTTCTATCCACTCTTATACCCACTGCCTAATATAGTTTTAAATCTCTTGAATTTGTTGATACTGCTTATCTAAATTGAATATATTGAAGGTGTTCATAACATTAATATGATGAAAACATATTTCATTATAACTGAACTAACAGCACATTTAGTATTTTAAGGAAACCTTTAATCAGAAATGTATTTTATATTTAGGAACAAAACAAACAATTTATGAAAAGATTTTTATTTCAGTTTTCGATTGTAAAGTTTAATACATATCAATATATAATTCAAATAATATAAAGCTTAGAATATTTTTATAGTTCTAGCAATAAAAATATTTTAAGCATGTATTGCATACAAATAAATTGCTCAAGCTAAGCTATTTTTATTATGTTAAAGGCTATGCAATGTACCATGTGATAAATGCATATATATGGACACCAAACTTGAAATGAGAATACATACTGTTTCGTAATTTTGTTTAATAGATATTTTCTAAATTAACCAAAACACATGGTATGTTGCAGAGCGCCTGTCCGGCTCAGTCATTAAAATGTATCATGAAAGGGCGAATGAAAAAGATGAATTTATGTTCTTTGAAAAAATAAGAAAGTCAAAGAAGAGACGTTTGTCCATTGATTCAGAAGATGAAGTAGCTCCACCTGCATCAAAAAAGCAAAAAAGAAGTAAACAAAATCCAGAGGAATTTATCATTGAAAAAATTCTTGATTTCAAATTTCTAGATGGAAAAGAGTATTTTTTCTTAAAATGGAAAGGTTGGCCTGATAGTGAAAATACTTGGGAACCTATTGAAAATCTTGACAACTGTCCTGCAGTTCTGAAAGAATTTCTTGCAAACGAAGAATTGAAATACTGTCATGAAATTGAAAATCTAAAGCAAGAAATATCATTTGGTGACCTCCTAAGTGAAGAGAATTTAATGAAAAGATTTGATGAAGTAGAAGAAGCTGACATTTTAAAATTAAAAGAAATATTAATATTGAAATTTATTTCAATGTTAATTTTACCTGAAGATGAAGAGGAATTTGCTTCAGAGCTAGTACAAGATGCAAGGGATACCCTTCAGTTATATGTAATTGCTAGAAAACGGTGTCAGCAACTGATAAAATTAAAAAAATGGGAAGATCACCTGAATCAAGTTGATAAATCCAAGAAACTTATTGTAGAAAATAATGCTGATTTGGCTGGACCACCTGAAAGTTTCACCTATATTAACCAGTGCATTCCTGGGCCTGGCATCACTATTCCAGATGAACCACCTATTGGGTGTGAATGTACAGCATGTAATTGTCGATCAAAGACTTGCTGCGGTATGCAAGCTGGACTATTTGCTTATACTGCAAATAAACGTCTCCGTGTTGCACCTGGGACTCCAATTTACGAATGTAATAAAGCCTGCAAATGCTCTTCAGAATGCTGTAATCGTGTAGTTCAAGGAGGTCGAAATATAAAATTAAGTATTTTTAGAACTGATAATGGTTGTGGATGGGGAGTTAAAACAGAGCAAAAAATTAAGCAAGGCCAATTTCTTTGTCAGTATGTTGGAGAAGTTATTACTTTTGAAGAAGCTGAAAAACGAGGGAGAGAATATGATGCCAATGGCCTCACATATTTGTTTGATTTAGATTTTAATTCAGTGGAAAATCCATATGTTGTGGATGCAGCACATCTAGGGAATGTCTCCCATTTTATTAATCATTCTTGTGATCCAAATCTCGGGGTCTGGGCAGTTTGGGCTGATTGTCTTGACCCTAATCTGCCAATGTTAGCATTATTTGCAACACGTGACATAGAAATGGGTGAAGAAATATGTTTTGATTACTTACAAAAGTCTTCTGAGAGTGATGAAACTGTCGAAACTAATGGCATTAGTAGTAGTTTAATTACAGAAAAACACGTAGAAAATGTAGCTATTCCAAATGGATCATCTTGTGATGATGATATACCTAGTGGGTCTGAAGCCACCACCTCTATAGCTCCAGTTTCACCTGCAAAGTCTAGATTTGAAATTCAACAACAAAACAGAGCAATGCTGAGAAATCTTACTGAATGTAAATGTGGTGCACTCAAGTGTCGAAAATATTTGTTTTAAAAATATTTTTATTTCTTTTGCAAAAAGTATTTCATACATGAGTTCCCCTTCCTAACAATAATTACATACAAGCTAGCTCGCAAAACAATTGACCGAAAACTAAATATTACACATTCTAGTGGGTTCATTACCTTCTTGTGAGACCCCAGAAAATACCTATAATATGAGTAAATGGGTGACTTTGCTATCATCAATGTCTTGTTGACTTCCATACCCTACTTATTTACTACTGAAAGAATGCTGTAATATGCAAATTATGCAATGCAACTATAAAAATAGTTACTATATCTATAAAATTGTAAACTGCAGCAAGTACTCGAAAGTACATATAGGCATTATAGGTATGTCATCTATAAGTTGCTGACTTCTTATTTTCTAATTTATCATTATTTTACTTAATTTTCTCCAAGGTAAACACTCTAGTTTATGATATCTATTTTATGAATTTTGTTTTTGGAAGTACCATTGCTGCTTATTATTCTAAGCAGGTATAATGTCCAGTCCGACATAAGCCCGCCGGAGCCGGAGAAGGAGGTATCCGTGGGGATTTTTCGCACGATAAAAAAAAGGTGTAATGTCCATGCGCGGTCCGAGCAGGGGAGGGGGTCATAGGGGACATAACTCCCCAAAATCATGCATTTCTAATTGAAAAATCTTCCAAAAAGATATTTTCTGAAGGAATTTCCGCATGTGACCCCCCTCCAAAATTTCAGACTGCGACCGCACCTGATAATGTCACAGCATATAAGCGACACCCGACAGATTTATGAACTGTCATGTCAGGTCTTATAGAAATATCCTAACCTACAAAGTACTGAGTAGAAGACACCTACCCTGGTGAAAGATAGCCACCAAATTAACTTACTCCCAATATTTTTACAACACTTGAATGCACTTATAAATTTTAATATCTATGAAATTGTCTTATAAACTTGTTTTGAATCTCACTCTGTCAAATAGAAATTTTGTTATCTATTTCAAAGATCTCAAGAATCACAATGAAATATTTTTTAATAAATTTTTGGTAATGTATTGCATATTATATAGGATAGACCTAGGATTTTTGCTATGAAATGTTTTACACAGGTGATTATGGTAATGATTGTCAAGATAAATACAGTTATATTGACTGGTTGAAAAATAAATTAAACATACAGATTAAAGAAGTCAATTCATTTAATTAAAATTTAAACTAGGAATACAAAAATGTTCAAATAGTTACAGGTTGAATTATTAAATTGTTTAATGTTGTATGTTATGTATTAAAAATGTATTTAAGTATGTTTATCTGCATTCTAGAACCCAATGTTAAGCTATGCTTACTTTTGATCTAGATGTAGAATGTTATCATCAACTATGCTTGATTAAATTTGAAATTTAAAATTATTATCCAAGCATAAACATAAGGATGTTGTTGCTTGTTATATGTGCTGAACATAATTATTATATTATATCACAACATATTATTATGTTATATTGACACACAGAAATTATGTTTCAAGTCTTCAGAAGCTTATTATATTTTAAGAATCCTCTTGATGCCAGGGCCGCTGCGCTGGGGGTAACGGGTGGAGCCGCCTGTCACCCTAGCAGAAGCAGGCCGCAGCGGCGGCGCGTTTAGCGCGCCTCCCGATTAGGGTGGGACTCCATTGTCCCCAAACACGAAGAGGGCCAGCTTTAAAGAGATGGCCCTGGGTCGGCCCAAGTGCGAGGCGTATGTCTCAGACAATCTCACGTCCGGCAACTAACGAACCACATACGACGTGCGTTTTTATCGGTTCAAGTCTGACGTAACCTCACTTGCCGGCTGCGGCGGAGGGTATCCGTGGGGATGCTGCACACGATTAAAAAAGGTCATTTGGCCATTTTAACTCATTGGGAGGCCCTGAGGGCTTGATAATAACGGGGAAGAGCTTCTATCTTGACAATTTTGACTATGACAGGATTATTTAAGTAAAAACTTTCAAACACATTATATTATATTCTCTGTAACCAATGGCATATTATACATAAATAAGTACAGACAACATATTTAAAGACGTTCAAAATCGCAGGGCTTTTGGGTACTTCAAAGCACCTAATTGAAATGAAGGGCCTGATTGTTACAATGAATAGTAATTCTTAGCTGTAATATTATGGAATTATAAATAAAATAAAGGTGCTAACGTACTGTGCCTTATATAAATAGTACCTAAATGTAAAGTGAAGTCTTTTTTAGTATATTATTATTAATTTTAGGAATAATTTTAGTGCAAGTATAAAATATTGTACTTGGTACAAAATCTAAAACCACAATGTATTATGCTATGATGAATCATTGCATAAAACTGAGACGTTCAGTTTGTTCGAATTGTATAAAGTACTAGCATATTTTATGCTGTTTTTGTAACTATCTTGTTTCATTATGTTATTCATAAAATAATTTTTATTTTCGGATAATTTTTTTTTTCTTAGAATTTAACTTAGTAAAATGTTACTTCGCAAATATAAACCATATAGTATTGTTTTCTTTACAATCCTACATATTAAATAAGCGTTTATTTGTGGTGCAGATGCACAGCGTTTTCTATATTTTGAACTAATAATGCCCCAAGCACGGAAAACATTCGAATTCGTAATATAATCGTATCAAGAGAACACTTATCGTTGCTGCCCACACACACATGTTCTTAGTAGGCAAGCTGCCAATCGCAATCCTCCGTTCTCTCGATACCTTTACGTTACGAATTGCCAACACCCACAAAAGGCCCAATATTCATTTTTATTTTCCTTAAGAAAGAGGTCTAAAAATTTTGCCTCAAAAGCCCAACAGCTCACTTTTACCCAAATGGTTAATCGTGACCATCTGTCTGATTTATCGTATAGTCAATACAATTAGGTAGAATGAACTCCCTGCTGTGTTTTTTCTAAGCGGCTACAGTATGGGGTTCTTCAAGAAGGGCATTAGAAGGTTCTTATGAAGTTGGTAGCGCGAGTGTGATGCCCATGGTGTTGCATACGTCCATAGGCCACAGGAACCACTTTTCATCAGGTTGTTGTGTGCTAAGTGGTATAAAAAAAGGATATTATCATGAACCTCCTTAATGTGTCGGTTACTGGAACTTCATTTTTAACCGACTTCAAAAAAGGAGGAGATTCTCAATTCGGATGTTTATATATATTTTTTTTAATAATAATATGCTCCAGTGACCAAATGTAATTTTTCTTTCTTTCTTCATACCTATCATAGAATTTAATTTTTACAAATTTTAAGGTTATGCCAATGCGAAAATCTACAAATGCGACAACCCAAAATGCTCACGGCCGACCAGTTTTATATCGGGCGGTTCGTCTAAGGATGATAACTTCCCCTGCCTGCGGACTCAGTGTAACGGCCGTTTCCAGCTCGTGCGACATGTCAGCTTCGTCGACTGCCCTGGGCACGACATTCTTATGGCTACCATGCTCAACGGAGCCGCGGTCATGGACGCCGCGTTACTTCTCATTGCGGGTATGGTATTTAATTATTTATCATTACAAGACGCTTTTAGAGACACAACGCACTTGCAGCTAGCGCATCAAAGTAGACATGCGGCCTGCAGGATCCGTTTGGCATCATTATCATCATGTCGTATGGCTTTTGGTCAAGTCCTCATATATGTCGACGTCCAGTTGGCAAAGCCAGTCTATTGCTGCCGGTGTATATAGCTATCCGTTTGGCAGCATTAAGCATATGTGCGTTGTGTACCTTAAAGTATACATATAAATTACAAAGTGATTGCTTCTGTACATTTGGTACACTGATGTTATTCGCTTCAGAGTTGATGGATTACCTTGACCTGATTTAGCGTCCGAATCAGAAGGTCCATAAGGGAACAATGTCATTGTTTACAGAAGGTCCACATGTTTAAACGTCTATAAAATGAGAATGTCTAGAGTGACAAAACGACTTACTAGTAAAACGTCCAAAATGTGAAAATGTCATTAATGTTAAGTACAGTCATTAATAGATGTCTCATATCGTTTCTTGATTTGTCTAACACGTTTACGTCAATACTTAAGATAAATACTCCTCTATAAATTACACGCAAACTACCACTAAAAATTGGTTCGTGAGTCAGTAGTTTTTTTTTAATACGTCATATTTAAAAAAAAAACTACGGACTGGATCTCGTTCGAACCAATTTTTAGTGGTAGTTTGCGTGGCAATTTACATCATATATTTTTTTTAGATTTATCATTCTCTTATTTTAGAAGTTAGAGGGAGGGGGGAGGGACACATTTTTCCACTTTGGAAGTGTCTCTCGCGCAAACTATTCAGTTTAGAAAAAAATTATGTTAGAAACCTCAATAGCATTTTTAAAGACCTATCTATAGATAACCCCACACGTATGAGTTTGGAGTTTGATGAAAAAGAAAAATTTGAGTTTCAGTTCAAAGTATGGGGACCCCGAAAATTTAATGCTTTTTTTTATTTTTGTGTGAAATTCTTAATGTGGTTCACATAATACGTCTTCTTACCAAGTTTCAACAGCATAGGTCTTATAGTTTCGGAGAAAAGTGGCTGTGACATACGGACGGACAGACAGGCGGACGGACAGACATGACGAATCTATAAGGGTTCCGTTTTTTGCCATTTGGCTACGGAACCCTAAAAACGACTGTTTATACAGAAGATTGATGGCACTTGGTGGAACTTGCTACACATATTGAATAAAGCACTTGTACTTTTCATGTAATTGTGAATTCCACATTTATATAATTGTTATAATTGTGGAAAAGTAGTAGTAGTAGTGATTTATTCAATATAAATAAAATACGTGTCGGAGGAATTAAATTTTGTGTTTGTAATCGTAAGTTATATGTTTAACTTTTGTTTCTTTAGACTTTCTCATGAACCTTTCTGTTGTTTTCTTGATTGTACCTGGCCTTTTTCAATAATGACATTTTCACATTTTGGACGTTTTACTAGTAAGTCGTTTTGTCACTCTAGACATTCTCATTTTATAGACGTTTAAACATGTGGACCTTCCGCAAACAATGACATTTTTCCCTTATGGACCTTCTGATTCGGAGGGCTCGTGTCGGGGTGTGAAAGGGGAATAGAGCTATACAGGATGCTATTTCATGTCAGATTTTCCGGTAGCCCTTTGGGCTGACAATGTCTCATTTTCAATTTATACACTTCCCATAATGTACACTAGGCTAAGTTAAAAAAAGTTAAAAAAAAAAAAGAAACATTGTCAGCCGAAAGGATCTGATCACCGCGCCCTGAGGGGATAGTAGTAGGTACATACACCGACTAGCAAGTGAGGTTGCCTTGGGCCCCAAAAGTATAGGGCCTGTACCCATTAATCTGATGTAGGTACCTATGGGTGTCCCGAAACTCAACTTTCAACGGGCATCGGGCGACAGGGTTGTATTTGCAGTGAATTTAGTTTTATGTAAAAAAAATTAGTTTTTATTAATTGATTATGCAACAACAGTGGAATGAAAATGGTATGGAAGGATGATCGACATTATATTCCCTTATTCTTCTTCAGGTAATGAATCCTGCCCTCAACCTCAGACCAGCGAACACTTGGCCGCGATCGAGATTATGAAACTTAAACATATACTTATACTACAAAACAAGATAGACTTGGTGAAGGAAGGCCAAGCGAAGGAGCAACATGAGCAAATCGTGAAGTTCGTACAGGGCACAGTTGCCGAGGGCGCCCCTATTGTACCAATATCTGCACAATTGAAGTACAACATTGAGGTAACTCTTGGAAATCTCAAATTAGAAACTACGTATTGCTCGGGGTATATATCTTGGACCTAAAATGTGCACAAAATATGCTCTATACGCGCAATACACGTTCTTAGACGACTTTTATGGATAGCACGGGGTGCTAGTGCGGTGGACGAGCTCTTATTCACCAAGCATAGATTATTACAAGACAATCCGCATGCGCCTCGTTTGTCTCGCGATTGTCTCCAAGATACGTGTCTCTACTCTAGGTATAACGTTAACGTGGCAGGAGACCCGTATTATATACTTCCGATATCATAATCTTAAGCCTAATTACCCATTTAATTTCTTTCGGTTTATGATTGGCAAATGGGTGCCGCCTGTTATCAAGCTTGTTTCGATCTTTTAGACAGCAGTCGGGTTTTTTATTTCTAAATAATTATTTTTTTATACTTAAGAAAACATTTTGTATTAATATACACACAGAGTAGCAAACATTTTAGATATGAAAATACAAATGTGAATTTTAATACATTTTCTCTCACACAATCTAAATTCTCTTTTCTCAGGTTTTATGCGAATATATTACAAAGAAAATACCTGTGCCTTTGAGAGACTTCACGTCTCCACCGCGAATGATTGTAATTCGTTCGTTTGACGTCAACAAGCCCGGTTGTGAAGTCGATGACCTTAGAGGAGGTGTCGCTGGCGGCTCCATTCTTCAAGGCGTGCTTACAGTTGGCATGGAAATTGAGGTAGGTACCTTATTTTTACTTCATGACTCCATTCGTCTATACTTACATAAATAAATAAATAAACTTTTATTTGTGGTTCAACCCGCGAACATCAGGCCATTGAGTTAATTTTTTTTAGTGGTCTATGTGTTTATAATGACTGTAATGAGTTTTCTTCTGAAATAAGAGAACTCATAGAAAATTTTGCCAACCCTCCATGACTATAGAACTTCATAACAGTATGTCGTTTATTTAAACCTCCCCTGTAACAAGGGCCCCATGTATAATAAATGGTTTTGTGAGTTTTGTTGGTTCTATTCTGAGAAACGACCATTTTCTTATCCATACTAATATTATAAATGCGAAAGTAACTATGTCTGTTACGCTTTCACGCTTAAACCCCTTACAAAGGTAGATGAGACCTTGGGAAAGGACCAATATCCACGCGGGCGGAACCGCGGGCATTAGCTAGTAACAAATAATAACACAAGCCTCTTGTGTATAAACAAGAATGCACATTAATATATGTAAATCTTATTTGAACAGGTACGACCAGGCCTCGTTAGCAAGGACGCCGACGGTAAACTAACGTGTCGGCCCATCTTCTCGCGGATCGTGTCGCTATTCGCAGAACAAAACGAACTACAATATGCAGTGCCTGGAGGTCTTATCGGCGTGGGCACAAAAATTGAGCCCACACTCTGTCGCGCTGATCGACTTGTGGGTCAAGTAAGTTACTGGTTCAGTCACCAAATCCATACTAATATTATCTACTACGGGACATTGGCGGAATTGATGCTAAAAGCACAGAGCCGTTCTTTAAAAAAAAATGCGAAAGTAACTCGAGTCTGTAACGCTTTCACGCATAAACCACGGAACCGATTTTCATAAAATTTGATACAGAGATAGATTAGACCTTGAGAAAGAAGCGCAGACGCGGGCAACAGCTTGTAATAAATATGATAATAATTATTTAATTGATGTCTATTACTTACACAACTATCATAGTAATTAGGTAATTGTGTTG
Organism: Eilema depressum; assembly: GCA_914767945.1. Lineage (NCBI taxonomy): Eukaryota > Metazoa > Arthropoda > Insecta > Lepidoptera > Erebidae > Eilema > Eilema depressum. Next base: position 9,174,930 of record OU612028.1, on the reverse strand, counting down.
TGTCTGTCGACTTTACAAATATTAAATTGTGTGAACCTCAAAGTAGAAATAGTTTTTGATAACTTGTCATATTTTACCTATTTATTTTTTGTGATAGGTACTCGGCGCTGTTGGTGCTCTGCCAGGAATATTTGTGAAGCTTGAAGTGTCCTACTACTTGTTGAAGCGTTTACTGGGTGTACGCACTGAAGGAGACAAGAAGGCAGCTAAAGTGCAGAAGTTGACCAAAAACGAGGTATCTGATCGTATATTTTGTCATAAATTTCAGTTAATGAGCACAGTATCTATTACGCTTAATTGCTACTCGACCTTCATCAATCTAGAAATTATGATTGTATGATTAACATCCCATTATATTACAATCTTAATAGAACTAGGTAGGTACAAGTGTCTTAAAATGAGTCAACGACATTTAAATAAATAAACTTACTAAGCGGAAACTTCCGATATTACAATATTACTGCAAATAAGATGAAGAATTCAAATTTACTGTTTGAACATACCTACTATGCGGCCGTTTTTTATCTACACTCTTCAAACGTTTTACGTACTTTATAGAAATACTTGTTAAGGTGCGTACAAATATAGCATAACATGTTATATAACATGTTTCAGTAATGTAGACACTGAAGTTAGTACAATGTTGCAAAGTTATAAAACAATGTTAGATAATGTGGACGTGTTATATAACACAAGTTATACAACATGTTACATGATCTGTACGCACCTTTAGGAATTCGTATTGATCATATTATTGCTGGAATACAGATCATAACCCAAAACCTTCAACACTCTTACGGCCGAACCAAATATACGATCCGTGTTTTGAGATTGCAGTCAAACCAAGATTGAACACGATCCTCAGATCGATCTCCGATCTGCGTCCACATACGCAGTTGCCGCGTTCGGAATCCAGATTGCACGGCGGATTGGAGTTGATCTTTTCCCTCCCTGTCGTTCCGTTATAGGCATACATTTTGTGCAACGTACTTATTGTACGTAATGTACGTGGGATTAATATCGTAATATAAATTATAACTGTGAACTAGAATATGGTTAAAAACCTTAAGTTATGATTTTTTGAGGTAAATGAAATCCCTCTTTTAACTTGATTTTATCATAGAACATATTTTTTTAAAGTCGGAATTGTAAATCCTGCGGAGTACGAAACGTTTAACACATATGCGACACATCTGTTTTGGGTCTGTTTTTGAATTTGAATACAATACAGTTCAGTTTCAAATTCTCTTTGTCTTTTTTTTTCTGAGTTTGAATGTGCGAAGTGAACAACCAGTACCGACGCATTTCTTTTCCGGCATCTCATTCGTGTGAAGCTTAACAAGATTTATATTAAGAAACCGTGTGTAAAAGAAACTATGGACGCCCAAAATGTAAGCATAATATAAATTAAATAATCTCATTCTGCTACATGTTTTACCGATTGCTATCACATTGTACCTTAACACATTTCGCGCCTAAACACTTGTTTTTACTTTGTTTTCCAGGTAAAAATTAGGCCGCTAACTAAAGAGGAGACAAAAGTGCTATTATCACTCATAGAATTAAGTACAGTAATTAATAATAAAACCACGAACGCAACATCGAACAAAATGAAGAATGAGGAATGGGTTCGCATTACGGATACCTTCAACGCCACCTCATTATGTCGCCGCACTCCACAACAACTCCGTTTGAAGTGGGAAAACCTGAAGAAGAATGCTCGCAAACGGAGTACTACTATAAGGATGAACCGCTTAAAAGTGAGTATTCTAAAATGATGGTAATGATCATCTTTGCAACTTTAACATTACTTTCAAGAGTATTCAGAACAGCTTCGTTCTTCAGAGTACTTACCTAATAACTATAGGCAAAACTCTAGCCACACACATCGTTGATTAACCCGTGTGTGAAGTGATTGATTGATATACTAGCTATTGAGGAGCATTAAGGACACGAAGAGATACTTTTAGAAGTTACAACATCAAGAAAGTTCTCTAGTCCCTTGCTTGTTATTTTATGCTTTGTTTCAAAACAGTAAAACAATGTATTTTGTTTCAGACGGGTGGTGGTCCTCCAGAATACATACCTCCAGACGATATCCTAGATCGGGTATCTACTCTGCTAGGTAGTACTGTGGATGGATTAACGGTTGTGCTGGGAGGTGATGCAGAACCCAGTGGCGTCGCAACTTTTGGTGGTGACGGTGGTGATGGTGGTGACAGTGGTGATGGTGGTGGTATAGGTGGTGCTGGCGTTTTTGTGGAGTATGATCCACAAAAACTAAATCTAGGAAGTGTCAACCTTCTGGGACGGGAAGTGATTTTAGAACCCAGTAGTAGTAGCGCAGAGACTCCAGTGACTTCCAAGTTGGCACATACAAACACTCCAAGAGCTAGTGGTAATCTCAATTAATTTTTCTTATGATCCCATCATTACAGTGAAAATAGATTTCAGTATTTATCTATAGTGCTGCAATTTGTTGATGCCTCAATGAGCTAATTTAGTAAACTATATCAGTACAAAGGAAACTAACATGTATCTCACTACAATATATCTATTATATTTTGCAGGTTTCAAACGCAAATTGGTGAAGTCTGATGAAGGACGCCAAGAAAGAAATTTGGCTCTGGCTCGATACTACAATATCAAAGCCAAAACTTTCGAAGCTAAGTTAGAGTCAATTATACTCGAAAATGAGAAACTAAAATTAGAAATAGACCAATTAAAGAAAAAGTAAATCATGAAAGTTATTTTATTTATGTAACATCCTCTTATCATACCTATTCACATTAGTTGTTTTACACTTAGATAATATTACACCTGTTGCCCAGAGGGGTAGACAGAAACCAAAGACATCCTACTTTCTATAAACACTTCTTTTGATTGGTAAATCCAATGTAATTATTTCAATTTTTATAAAAATAATATAACAGAAAATAATGTTATAGAAATATTGCCTAGTTGTCAAGAACAAAATGTGACTGATTGTTGAGAAATATTGCAATGGGATATGTCCCGGTTTTATTTAACAAGCATAGCATATAGCTCATTCATATTTATATAATATAGGTATGTACATGACTATTTATAAAGTAAAATAAAAGTTTATTTAAGATACAAATTGAATGTTCATGTTTATTTGATAAGCTATTGACATGAAAGAGGAATATACAAAACTTTTTCAGAATGTAATAGCCGAGCTAAAATGAAAAATGTAAAGCATAGTTATTTTATACAAAATATTGATTTATTAATTCTGCTCTTTGCCTGATATCTTCTAATCCATTTGGAGCATCTAGAACAACATCATTTATTGCAGGTAACTCAACTTCTGGTGGAATTTCCTCCGTGTTATAATTCCTACATATATTGTGAAGAACTGCAGTGGCTATTATAACTGCTTGACTATTCTGTAATGACAAGCGTAATGGGAGTGCTACAACAGGAAACCGACGTTTCCAAACTCCAAATGTCCTGAAAATAAGTTAACTAATGAGTTCTTAAAAATGGTATCTGATGCTCACAGATGGCCCTATTCAGTTAAATGTGAGGGGAAGGGTTAAGTTTATCATTATCCAGCAAGTTATTAATAGACAAATAGTGTTAACTAATGAGTTTTTAAAAGAGATTAACTAAATGGTCACTTCAGTTAAATGTTACAGAAAATGGTCCAGCGTTCAAGTATTTCTTAATCCACCAACCGTTAGTATTAGGTAAATAGTGTCTAAACAACAAAAGCTGAGTACAAAACTGAGGCAATGAGATGACATACCTTACGGGCTTATAACTACTTTAATTATTCCCCAACAAGCATAACCAATGACAGAAATTTCTATATTACTTACCGTTCAATGGTATTTCTTGTTTTAATTTGTGCCTCATTGTATCTCTGTTCACTAGGTGATGCAGGATTTAATATTGGTGTCAACAAGTAGGTTCGGTTTGGATATGCGCTGTCACCGAGCAGCCAACAACTGCCATAAGTTCCATTATCACACTGAGCTAATAACAGAAACATGAATTCAGATATCATAGATCAATTTATATCTTAAGACAGGCCATTACTTCAAACTCTACCTACCTCTTAAAATAGAATTATTAAAAATGGTGGCATCATGTGCAGAGCCAGGCCATCGTGCAACAACATTCATAAGTTTTAAGTCAGCATCACAAACTGCTTGTACATTTAATGAGAAATAGCCCTTCCTATTTCTAAATTCTTCTCCAATTATGTTACCTGAAAAGATTTAGGTATATATCAAAAGTAACTAATACATATAATATACACATAAGATTAAAATATCTATTACTATGAATGAATGAACTACACCAAATTAATAATTTTATACATACATGGAGACTGTATCCGTACATGTGTACAGTCAATACAACCAAGCACACGAGGAAATTGTGCTATTCTGTAGAACTTCTCCACACTATTTTGGTGCATAACAACATACTTATTGTAAAGCCTAGCGATTGCAAGAGAAATATCTCTGACTATGTTGCTGGCTGAAGACTTGGATACCCCAATAAAATCAGCGACTGAAATGAGCATTGTTCCCAAGGCGTAAAACCGCAGTGTTAATAGTAATTGATGCAGTGGTAAAATACCATTATTTCTGTAAAAAATTAACACATTTTTATAGTTAGTTGCTGTGCGTTTTGAACTTTACAATATTTACATTTTTGTCTCGACCTACTGTTCTTACCGTTTTGAGGTTACTTTTACAAAGGGCATTATTTCTGCCAACAATACCTCCACTGCTGCTTTGTTTATCCTAAATCTAAAAGTAAACTCAGCATCATTAAGGCACTGCGTATGCATGTAATTAACTCTTATGTACTTTCGTGACGCTGAACCTCTTCGTTGATTCCGCTCTTCAGAATCAAATATCTCCATTAATTCTTCTATATCACTGTCACTATCACTCGCAAATATTGCATTAGCCATAATTAGCAACCAAATTCTAACACAAATTGTGCAAAATGTGCAAATCCTTTTTTAGAATCCAACGAATTCGGGAGATCGTAAACAAAGATTACCAACAATCCAAAATGAAACGTCAAAATTACAAAATCGAATATGTGGACCGAACAACTGTCATTTTCGAACAAGTGTCAATCTCAAAAGCACGGATTGCCCCTCCCACGGATCGATCGTGAAAAAGGATTGTCAATGCGATCCATCGATTGAATATATGGAAGCTTTATGCAACAAATCGATCGAAATTCGGGTTTCGGATCGGCATATTTGGATTGAGATTGCATATTAGGTTCGGCCGTTAGTTGTTCACGCACCCGTACACAAGTTAATATAGTATATGCTGTATCTCTGCCTTGCAGGTATTACTGGTCAATATTGGTTCCCTGAGTACGGGCGGACGAGTCATCGCTACTAAAGCTGATTTGGCCAAGATTGCACTCACTAACCCTGTGTGCACAGAGATTGGAGAAAAAGTAGCTCTCAGCAGGAGAGTAGAGAACCACTGGAGGTAAGATAATTTTGAGATCAATTAGTAATTCTTATTTTGTAAATGAAGATTGACAAGAGTAACAGTGCACCCTCGGTCTATCAGACCCCACAATACCTACAACTAAGAATTGTAATTGGAAGGGCATGGCCAACCAAATTGCTCAACATAAAAAGCCCAGATGCCAGAGGTGACTGGTTCCTCGTAAGCACACGAGGGACATACATTCACAAGGGGCAGTATATTAAAATTTCAAAGGGGTAGGCAGAGGTGTATTGCACCCACAGTTCGCCAACTATAATTTTCAGTCCCATGTTCGGTCCACTCGACACTATTGTGTTAGTGTCTGTCTTTTAAGACGGCTTACCTTGAACTTTATTGTATATCGTAACGTATCGTATCATACAAACAAAATTTAAAGAAATACAATGTTATGCATTATACTATATTTAATAAATATCACATCTAATGTAGCATACTTTGTGACAAAGTATTCTCTCGATTCTCAGTAACAATTGTGTTCTTTTCAGGTTGATTGGCTGGGGACAAATTCAAGGTGGTGAAACAATTGAGCCAGCCAAGAATTAATGTAACATTATGTTAATTTTATACATTGAACTATTGTATGTATTTAATAAAAGAAAGTATAAATGTAAATAAAATTATTATTTAATTTCATCACGACCTACAAAAAATAAAGATCAGATTCAATTAGAGAGACCCATTATCTGGATAAACAATTTATTTGATTTTCTTCAGTTATGCTTGTGATATTATTATTAGTTTAGGCCATATATATGAAAGTGTTGATATCTTCGTCGTCTCGTCGCATATATTTGTGTTCGATAAGCCATTCTAGTTGCTCTTTGATCATCTTTTTTGATGGTAGAAACATGTTCTTCAAAATTTCCACCAATTCACTCTGTAAAATCAAAAGGATTGCATTACTCAATTTCTAAGAGCCATTCTAATATTGCGGCCCGCTGAATCCGGCCGTGTGTTTTGACTCTAAAATAGGTACCAAGTGTTTCAACAAATTAGTGAGTTGAATCGAGACGCATTTTTTAATATGGTGTTGCATACGTCCATAGCCCACAGTAACCACTTTCTAACAGGTCAGCTTATGTATGCTTGATTGTCATCTTAAGTTCATTTATCAATAGAACGGCAGCACATTGATGGTTACGACAACATAATAAAAGTAGAAACATTTAGTCACTTCATACAAACATCTGTTCTCATTACGGGTAGTAGAGAGCCCTAAAAAGTCCGACAGCGTTGTCAAACTACAAAACTTCGATATCACCAGTGGGTTGTGGAGGTCAAATGGCAGTTGCTTCACGGAAAATGCCGAAAACGTAGACTGAAGACCCCAATTGAGTATCGGAAAGGTTTGGAGATGATGATCACTATCTACGATAAGGTCAAGCTTGAGGGGGGTTAAAACAAGTACAAAAATATAGTAAGCTATCATTGTACTGTACAGATACTGGGAAAATAATGTAAAATTGTAGAAATAGATTTGCATGAGTTATGGATTAATTACGACCGATTAAGAACAGAAAAATTGGATGGGTAATTCAATTTGTCTGTAGTAGTAGTAGATAGGCGGGACTCGAACCTGCGTACAGTCCCTTACAGGGGAAAGCCTGAAATAAAACCCTGTACCAACCCACCTGGCCAGCGTGGAGAACAGTAGGCCTAAGCTTCTCAACATTGGGAGAGGCATATACCCAGCTGTCCAGCAGTAGACTGCGATGGGCTAATTGATTGATTGACTTAATTGAAATGTGTAGTAATAATATTTACCTGAAGTGCACTATTAGTGATGCGTTTCCTCATTTTCAAAATTTTTATGATGGCTTCTTGTGTTCTTAATATCCGGAGCTGAACTATGGAATGATTATCTTCTATTTGAGATCTTTCTGTGCTTAGCTGAAGTCTGCCAATGAGATTTATTTTTCCTCTACGTTGAGGTTTGCCATTTTTTATGAGAGCAAATTCTTGGCTAACCCAAAAAGTTGTGTTCTCTGCAAAATCTTTAGGATTTTGAACTGGAGGTTCATAAGATAATAACTGTCTTTTCAGTTTAGGAAAAGCAACAAGAGACCATAATGTTCTTCTTAGCTCTGGATCAGGCAATTCTGTGGCCAGCCTCAAGTTTTCGTAACTAATTTTTTCCATAGGCCTTTGATTCCACGCAAATAAAACAGCCATTTGAAAAGTAGTAACATCTAGATCAAATCTACCAACAGAATTAGCAAATGTTATAGTACCATTACTCATGTGATGATACCATTGGAGCTTGCGCCCTGAATGCTTCTTCTTATAAAAATCTTCAACTTCAGGAATATAGTCTTCTAACTCTAATGGAAGACTAACAGTTACTCTTTCGGATCCACGAGCCCATGCACCTGCATTAAGTATCTTTATATTTATAGCATCATGGCGAGTGGTGTCAGCTCTAAACTGAGTATTAAGATCTTCACTAACTTTAATATCTTGAAACATTCGAGCCAGTTTATTAACATAGTCTGCAGGCATCCCCACCTCCCTTAGCCACTCCACCATATCTTCTTCTTTCTCAGAGTCTGCACTAGAATCTAATATCAATCTGCGAGTCAAATGTGCTTTATGATACCTCATAAAAACATCCTTGTTTTCTATGTACTTAAGAACTAACAAAACATCCTTTAATCTTGATTCTATTTGCTCACTTGTTAAGCGTTTACTTAGTGGAGTCTTCCGTAGCAACATATCACAATAATTAGCAAGAAGCTCAGGACATTTACTTTCAGGAGCAGTGCCTTTACTCCCTCGTATAAGAGCTGAAGATGGTAGTTCCAACTTAAAAACAGTTGTATCATTTACAACACACTTATATGCTTTGTCACGAGCAGTCAAAAATCTTGGATCATCCATAAAAGCATCTTTAACTAAAGTGCTGAATCTCTTGAACAGGTCTAATAGGCGCTCTACATATTTTTCAGAGTCAGTTGTGATGATATCTGCTGAAGCTACCATATCTGCTAGCCCTGCAGATACTATATGTGCTTCTAAATCCCTAAGAATTGGCGTCACTCCTTCAGGGACTCGATCAAGGAGACGGAACATGAGTTGCAATTTCTCAGTCTGACCAGCTTTGATTAAAGGGGCACTCTCAGCTAGCAATGTTGGTAAATGTTCACCAACAAGTACCTTCTCACAACACTGAGTGAGCACCGCTACACTGCCACTGCCTGCCTCCAAATACCTATGTGCTCGAGCTTCTTCTTCTTTCAAACGTTGGTCTGCATACTTTATGTATGATTGTACTCCATTTGCCAATAATTGCTCATCAGCTTTTAATTTATAAAATTCCTCCGTAGCTTGCATATAAGCTGCTTCAAAGTTTTCTCGGTATATTTGAAGTTTGTCAACTGGGTTTGAGCATAAGTTAACTGAAAACAAGCACAATATTTTATCATAATGTTAATAATTTATCATATCACTAACAGGAATATCAGTAGTATTTTATTCAACACTTATACCATGATCAAAAATACTTTTTTTGTTTACAAAAAAAGTTATTGTGAAAAATAATTTTATCTGACCCAATTCAAGCAGGTCCAATGAGGTCTTTGCAGAGTAACAAGTCTGCAAAGTTAAATAGTGTCTGTATAACCTAACCCAATTCAGTCCCAGAAAACACCATGTGGGAGTTCCACATGGTGTTTCACCATGTGGGAGTCCCACACGGTGTTTCAGCATGTGAGAGTTCCACATGGTGTTTTCTTCTTTCTTTCATACAAATATTATATTAATGAAGTTGGTTAACAAAAAGATGTCTGAAGATGTGTTGTTTGATTCCTTATCACAGAAATCTGTGTGCTTTTTCATCTTGACATAATTGCCAACCAAATACACTTACTAGGACCTGACCATTTTTAATAAAACAAAGTAAAACAAGTTCTATCAAATTTGTAGATTTAAAACTAGAACTATATTACTCACCATAAGATTCTCTTACACCAATAACTAGCTGTGAATCAAAAGACTCTCCATTCCGCTCTGCTTGCACCAGTTTCATTGCAGAGTCTTGTAGCCTTTGTTTGATATCCACAAAAATGCTTTGATTCCAGGAATCTAACATTAGCTTCCTTACCAAACTATCTTCTATGTTGTTATTATTATTCTTTTTCTGAGTGCTAGATGCAGTGGAACTAGTTACCTTACTGGTATTGGTAATTGAATTCTCCAACTGTCTAAATGGTGTTGGTAAAAAGTTGCACTGTGTGAAGAATTTGCCCCATTCAGCAATGTAAGCTTTCAGTAAAGCCTGGTCCTCTCGATGCGCTAAAACACGATTCTGGGCCTGTTTAATATACTTCGTTATGTCCTGCTGAAGAGCATCTCTCAGTTTATAAGCACCTCTCTCATCCCATAGGCATACCGTGTGGACAGCTTCAAATAAACCTTGCCATTCAGCTTGGGTGACCGGTTCTTGCTTGAGTAGCTTTAAGACTACTGGCCGCATCGAAGGCCATACTCCCTCGAAAGTGGTTGATAGTTTATCCTGAAAAAATAAACCAAGAATCATTCATATATTACACATGAAACGAATATTACAAATAAAGCATTGTATTAAAGAGAATCACAACAAACCACCATTAACATGTTAATCAAATTAAATGTCTTTCACGCTTAAACACTATTCAACTTCATAATAAAATAAATCAAGAGATATGCGAATATAATATTTTATTTAATTATTTTGGGTTCTACGATCTACAGCAAAGGATAAAACTGGATCGTACGAAGTGGTACGAAGATTGGTTAGCCAGGCGATTGATGTGATGTAGGGAGGGATGTGAAAAAATAATCGATATTTATATCGATATTCCTTATTTATATTGAAGAGCCGGAAGGCGGACCCTGAGCTCCAAAGTCATCTTGGCCACGGATGTAATCAGGATAATGCGTCTACATGAGGATGATGATGATACTAATGTAAAGTCCGACCAATAAAATAAAAAACCCGTACTGGGGGCGCCAAAAACATCTATGATTATGACAACACCAAGTATAGTGATACACATGTAAAATGCCAATATTTTTCAACACACTTGCTTATGAACAGGCTTTTATTTCCCCGCAATTAAGCACGGAATGACACCTAATATAAAACTGTGACTTTTTCATTGCTTCTTCTTCCTCCTAGCGTTATTCCCAGTCGCATCCGAAGCTTTCAGCTTGGAGTCTGGGGTCCGCTTTTACCAGTCATAGCTACAGATTTGGCTAGACCTCGATATTTTCCGTGAAGCGATTGCCACCTGACCTCCACGACCCAATGTTAACATTAGGCGATATCGAAGCTTTGCAGCTAGACCGTTGTTTTTGGACTTTTTAGGGCACCAACTACCCGTAACGACTGCCATAGATGTCCTTATGGCAACCGGGACCGACGGCTTAACGTGCTCTCCGAGGCACGACCAGACCAATGCAAATACCCATATTTAATGCACACAAATATTTGCACTGAGCGGGGATCGAACCCGCGCCTCCTGCGTAGCGGCCGCGTTCACTACCGCTACGCCACGGAGGCTGTCATGTTTTTCATTGCTATTACCTATTCACAAAAGTGAGTTATAGACTTCTTTTTTTAAATTTCTTAAGTTGCTTTGTTCTTAAGTTTCGATACAAAAAAGATCGTGTCCAATATTACAAACGAATTAATATAGAAAGAAAAGAAAAAGAAAGAACTTGTAGTACGTGTTTAATATACAAAACTTTCACTAAAATGTATTTTTTTTTTCTCTGTTAAAAAGTTAAGTTTTTCTCTGTTAAGTTTTCTGGTTAAAATAGAAAAATAGACGCGGCGTGTTATACTGGTTACAAGGACTGGGCACAAATCACAACACAGTAGTATCCGTATAATAGTTTACTGCTTGGAATGGTAAATACAAGTTAGACATACAGTTACACCATGTATAGAACAGGGCCACGCGATATTGTTTTTCGGACTGCATAAAATTCTTGTATTTTATGCCTAACAGCACAGAGATCAAAATAATCGAGCATGATTTTCTTTTTTGCGTTAGGCTTATTTTTCTTAGGCGTAGAAAATACATTTGACGTTTGACCTCCTCTTCGTATTTTTATTACAGAAGATCGGGATATACCTAAAAATGTGAATAATAATTAGTCACAGTATAATCAGTAGATTAGGCCAATTTCAGTTGCACGTACTCTATGATGTCCTACCCGTCATGTTGACAACAAGGTCCGTGATGTTATTTAGAGGAACAGAGTCCAATCCTTCCTACTTTTTATCCGACAAATACTTTGTTATATTATAAATTACTTTTCTTAACTGGCTTTTAATAGTTTTCGGCATATTACTATAGTTTTGTAGTTTTGTAGCGCTCTCAAACTCAACAATACGCACAATTGACACCACACTGACAGATGACCATAATGACATTGTATAGATTGTTACCATATGAAGAAATTAGTTCCAATAGTTTACCGCAATATGGCGAGGTTTTTTATTTTACTGGTCGGGCTTTAATATTTTTCTTATTATTGATTTTTAGAAATCTATTTTTTAAATTACACACTTGTTTTGTTTGTTAATGAAATCGAACAAAAATACGCGTAGTAGACGAGCCTTTTTACTCTTACATTGCTGTTGGCGACTTGAAAGCTTTCCTCGTCACCGTCGGGGTATACCAAGGATCCGTCCTTAGTCCTTACTTCTTCAGCATGGTATTAGACGTTTTGTCGGACAGCATCAGAAACCCACATGAGCAGCCTCCGTGGTTGCTCATGTATGCTGATGATATTGCCCTGATGAACGTGGACAGGAGCAGATTGGTGCGACGCGTGAAAGTGTGGAAGGAGGCGCTTGAGAACGGCGGCCTGAAGCTAAATGTAGCGAAGACAGAATACGTGTTCGACAGATCCCACACCCGTCCGCATAGGTGATGATTTGGTTGAGCGCACGGACTGTGTTAAGTACCTGGGATTTGTACTTCGTGTGACCGGTGAAATTGACCACGATGTCAGGGCAGGCATTACTGCCTGCAGCGTGGGCCAAGTGGCGAGAAATGACTGGTGTCACGTGTGATCCCAAATGCCAGTCAGGTTGAAGGGGCCTGTCTACTAGTACGGTTGTGAGACGTGGCCGCTGCTGGAGCGACACAAGCAAGAGCTGCGTGTCACGGAGATGAAAATGCTGCGGTGGATGTGCGGCGTCACGCGTAACGATCGCGTGAGGAAGTTTCGCATCTGCGGCAGCCTTCATGTCCGTGACATCGGAGATAAAATGCAAGAGAGCCGCCTTCGCTGGTGCGGCCACGTCTGGTGGCAACCGCCGGGCCACGTGGGTAGCAAATGCTTGGCAATGGCACCCCCACTGGGTCCAGGTAGAAGGGGTAGGCCCAAGAAGGGACACGGAGGGTGACATGCGTGCAAATGGTCTCACTACTATGGACTATGGACGATCATGTGAAGTGGAGGGGGAGGATTCGGAAGGCGGACCCTGACAGCGGGGGCACACGATGCGTTGTGGCGCCGCACTGCAGAAATATCGCCGCATTGGCGGGCACACGAGCGGTGCGGCGCCGCTGCATTGTTATGACGCAGCGGCGCCGCTAAGTTCCTTGTGACGCATAAACAACTGAGCGGTGTCGCTCCGGCGTCGCAACACATTCACCCCTCCCCACCTCGTCTTGGTGGTTGCAAATACGTTGCGGCGCCGCAGCGCATCTTGTGACATGCCACAGATATTTCTCTGTAAAATGCGCAGCGACGCCGCTCCAGCGCCGCACCGCCGCGCCGCCGCAACGCATCGTGTGCCCCCGCTCTGAGCTCCGAGGTTATCTTGGCCACGGATGCAAAAATACGTCTACATGAAGATGACGATGATTGCGGCCAGTGAGTAACAGCTAGTATACGCTATATAACGCTATTTACAGATATACTAGATTTGCGGTTAATTAAAGAGCAGTCACGTATTTTGATGAATTTTACATATTAAATAATAATCAAAGATGTAACTCAGAAAACCAGCTCACCTTTTACTTGCTCTGCACTTTGCGTTCTGCTAGTCAGAGGGGCACGTAGAAAGCCTCCGAGTAGCTCTCTACAGGGCTGCTCCTTTTCTCTTTTTTCGATGTTATCTATTTTTCTCAAATCGATTAATATAAAGAGGGTAAAATCGATTTTTAAATAATCGATTGTTTCCTCTTTGTCACATCCCTAGACTTGAATGAATAACTTCGAATTACGACCACAGATACAGTATACACACCACAGAATGACAAAACTTTATTCTAGGCTACAGATTAATGAATTCATGATCATGAATGAAATCTATGATTGAAATCCATTGACCGAGCAATATACTTCCATACTCAAAGCAATATACCTACAGTCTATGCTACGCATGGACGTATTATACAGGACGTCCTACGGCGATGCCACATGGAGGGAAGGTACCTTAAATCCTTAAGTTAGCTCATTTTACTTAAAGGAGACATCATTTTATTTTTAAAAAGAAACAAAACTGCATTTAAAGATTTTTAAAAATTCGCTTGCCACACCCGGTAATCGAACCGACTAAAATCCGAAAAAGTAACACCCTGTATTTTTATGGCATCAATCGATAGTGTCAATCATAAGGATCAAATCTCTCTAAGAAACATGGTAAATTAAATGAAAGGAAGTACTTGAAATCTAAAATTATAAATTCAATTTGGCAAAATAAAACACTTTAACTCAAAGTTCATCCATCCATCTGATACCATATTAACAATAAAATTCCATAATTTAAACTACTTTTCTTTTTTTATCGTGCTGACACTGCTGCTGGTCAGCAGTAGTATTTAGGTATGTCGAACTCAAACCGACTAAAACCGCACGCCGTCTAAATTAACAGGTTATAAGTTGATCCATAGGGCAATTCTCTTGCCATTTTCGTTGCCCAGGGTACACCGCGTGCAGGTTTCTAATCAAGCACCCAAAAATAACTACCTACCCTACCTACACATACTTCATGCAGTTACCCAATAAAGTTCATTCTACATTCTAAACAGGTAACAAAGTTCATTCATTTAGTACTCATTTTACTAAATAAATTTCATCAACGATATTTCTAGTGTTGATACCTTGTGAGAAATTCTTACAAGGTATCAACACTAGAGATATCTTTGATTTGATTAGAAACCTGCACGCGGTGTACCCTGTGCAACGAAAATGGCAAGAGAATTGCCCTATGGATCAACTTATAACCTGTTAATTTAGATGGCGTGCGGTTTTAGTCGGTTTGAGTTCGACATACCTAAATACTACTGCTGACCAGCAGCGGTGTCAGCACGATAAAAAAAGAAAAGTAGTTTAAATATGGAATTTTATTGTTAATATGGTATCAGATGGATGGATGAACTTTGAGTTAAAGTGTTTTATTTTGCCAAATTGAATTTATAATTTTAGATTTCAAGGACTTCCTTTCATTTAATTTACCATGTTTCTTAGAGAGATTTGATCCTTATGATTGACACTATCGATTGATGCCATAAAAATACAGGATGTTACTTTTTCGGATTTTAGTCGGTTCGATTACCGGGTGTGGCAAGCGAATTTTAAAAAATCTTTGAATGCAGTTTTGTTTCTTTTTAAAAATAAAATGATGTCTCCTTTAAACAAAATGAGCTAACTTAAGGATTTAAGGTACTTTCCCTCCATGTGGCATCGCCGTGGGACGCCCTGTATAGTATAAGGATGGCCGCACATGTACGGTTTCCGGAGACGGTTTCCGTCCACGGTTTCCTGATTTGGAATTCCGTGTGCCGAGCGCACACGTCCGGTTTTTTGCATTAGGTTTTTTTATTATTACTTCGAAGCGAGCAGTGTTGCCAGTGCCAAATTGTCAAATGTAACACAAGCTGGCTTAAAAGTTGCATTTTCGGGGGAAAAGTTACGTATTCTTGTTTTTTTATATAGTGTTTCTTGTTTTTTACAAATCCTCTCGGTTTATCTCGGGTATCCGCCCAATTTAGGAGCCGGCCTTCCGAGATGCTCCTTGAAATCCCACCGGCCATTGAGTACGAGCCCCAGCTACTTCATCTGGGACTTAATGCAGCTGAGAGCGTCTACCACTATGGGGCTGGGTCGTAAGAGAGTCAAAAGTTACGCAAAATGTAACAAAAGTTACAATACAATCTGGCAACCCCGGAAGCGAGACACAATCAGTGTTGCCAATTACTGATGATCTGAATTCCCCACAAACCCAACAGAAAGGTCCCAATATTAGACATTGATAACTACATTACTTCTCTTGAAGTTTCCCGCTATATTCACCACTTGCGATGTTTATTGCGGCTCGTGTACATATATTGCCAATAAAGAGTTAAATAGTACCTTAATGTCGGATATTTTGCTTTAATAATTTATCAATATGTATAATACTTGCCACTTATTACTTCTGAGTTTAGGTCTAGTGTGAATGTCTAAATGCCCCACATAAGCACAATCCCCACAAATTCCCTAATCGGCTTGAAAGTCCCCACTTTCTTGGGAATTGACAACGCTGGACACAATTTAAGCGCGATTCCGGATGGAAATTTCCTGACGTGTGCGGCGATTAGTACAAAATGTATGCGAGTGCTGCGTTCGGTATGACGTCATTAGGTTTTTTCCATTCTGAACCGAACGTCAGGTTTTTTCCGTTCTGCAAAAAGTAAGGACGTGTGCGGCTAGTAGAACATTTTGTATGAAAATGGAGCATTCGGTTTTTTGAATCTGACTTTTTGATCAGGAAACCGTGGACGGAAACCGTACGTTTGCGCGGAGCCTAATACGTCCATGATGCTACGAGGCTACGAGGCACGAATATAAGCCCGGCCGCGCACGTACGGTTTCCGACTACGGTTTCCTGATCAAAAATTCAGATGACGCCATTTTCCGTTCTTCATCCAAGTTTAGGTATACACTTTTTTTTCGTAGGTATGCCACCTCTTTATACTTCTATACTCTAAAGGGTCCATTACACGGTAGGTTTTGCTGTCAGTTTAACCATCAATCACGCCGTGATTGACCAATAATAACATATGACTGACAGCAAAACCTACCGTGTAATGGGCACCTTAGAGAAATACTAGTTTTAGGCTCCGCGCAAACGTACGGTTTCCGTCCACGGTTTCCTGATCAAAAAGTCAGATTCAAAAAACCGAATGCTCCATTTTCATACAAAATGTTCTACTAGCCGCACACGTCCTTACTTTTTGCAGAACGGAAAAAACCTGACGTTCGGTTCAGAATGGAAAAAACCTAATGACGTCATACCGAACGCAGCACTCGCATACATTTTGTACTAATCGCCGCACATGTCAGGAAATTTCCATCCGGAATCGCGCTTAAATTGTGTCCAGCGTTGTCAATTCCCAAGAAAGTGGGGACTTTCAAGCCGATTAGGGAATTTGTGGGGATTGTGCTTATGTGGGGCATTTAGACATTCACACTAGACCTAAACTCAGAAGTAATAAGTGGCAAGTATTATACATATTGATAAATTATTAAAGCAAAATATCCGACATTAAGGTACTATTTAACTCTTTATTGGCAATATATGTACACGAGCCGCAATAAACATCGCAAGTGGTGAATATAGCGGGAAACTTCAAGAGAAGTAATGTAGTTATCAATGTCTAATATTGGGGCCTTTCTGTTGGGTTTGTGGGGAATTCAGATCATCAGTAATTGGCAACACTGATTGTGTCTCGCTTCCGGGGTTGCCAGATTGTATTGTAACTTTTGTTACATTTTGCGTAACTTTTGACTCTCTTACGACCCAGCCCCATAGTGGTAGACGCTCTCAGCTGCATTAAGTCCCAGATGAAATAGCTGGGGCTCGTACTCAATGGCCAGTGGGATTTCAAGGAGCATCTCGGAAGGCCGGCTCCTAAATTGGGCGGATACCCGAGATAAACCGAGAGGATTTGTAAAAAAACAAGAAACACTATATAAAAAAACAAGAATACGTAACTTTTCCCCCGAAAATGCAACTTTTAAGCCAGCTTGTGTTACATTTGACAATTTGGCACCGGCAACACTGCTCGCTTCGAACTAATAATAAAAAAACCTAATGCAAAAAACCTGACGTGTGCGCTCGGCACACGGAATTCCAAATCAGGAAACCGTGGACGGAAACCGTCTCCGGAAACCGTACATGTGCGGCCACCCTTAGGCTCCGCGCAAACGTACGGTTTCCGTCCACGGTTTCCTGATCAAAAAGTCAGATTCAAAAAACCGAATGCTCCATTTTCATACAAAATGTTCTACTAGCCGCACACGTCCTTACTTTTTGCAGAACGGAAAAAACCTGACGTTCGGTTCAGAATGGAAAAAACCTAATGACGTCATACCGAACGCAGCACTCGCATACATTTTGTACTAATCGCCGCACACGTCAGGAAATTTCCATCCGGAATCGCGCTTAAATGGGGTTGGCCGGTGAAAGCTAAAAGCAGATGGCGCCAGCATAGCTGGCCCCAAAACATTGCATTTTTGTATGGATAATTTCAGAAAATAATTTCAAACAGCTACAATGACGCGCTGAATTGTTTCTAAATGCTCTGAAGTCGGCACGCACCAAATGCAGAAGGATATAAAAATACGAAAGCTTTGATTAAAAGCCATCCGTCGCCAATTATTAATTATTACCAAAAGTACGAGGTTATGTTGTGGTAAACACTTTGTTGAAAGTGATTGTGAAATAATAAGTAAATACACAGGTAAGCTACTTATGAACAAATATTTGACTAACTATTATCTTTTCAATAATTCTTAGCGTAGCAAGGTGTATTGTCAACCACATTTCGCCTGATATCCTAAGTCCCATGTAAGGGGGCGAGGATATTCTTACACTTATATTTCAATATTTCGTTCATGCCTATTTAAAATGTTAAAAATCACTTGTTCTAGGAGTTACAAACCAACACAAATTCTTGAAGAAAGGTGCTACACCATCTATTTTTCCATGGAATACACGAGCAATCTCCGGGCACTGATGACAAGATCTTCAGTCATCAATCATCGTTCAAAATACTTACATTAGAGGATATTGCAGAAAAACTATGAAGAATCTACAGTACAAATAGTTACTATAACTACAATGAAAACTTTGAAACAAAATAAAACATAGCATTGGTATTATGTTAGTTTTATTTACAACATCCTTAACAGTACAGAAATGATAATGCATACATAGATAGATAGATAGATAGATAATTCTTTATTGTACACAAATACATTACAGTACATAATAGGGACAGCATAAATTTTACCCAATGTTCCTAACCCAGTATAAAAATGCACTGTCACATCATCTGCAAATAATAGTTATGTAGAGAACAATCTTAATATATTAGATGTTTGTGTTCCACAAGAGTGCTGTGATTTGGCTGAATACATTCAGGAATTGGAGAACTACATTGTATCAGTAGGTCTAGAGATACATTGCAGTCTTGAGACACACCATTATATCTTTCTAATGGCAATATATCTTCACAAGATTGTGTACTTGTACTAGGCAGATCAAAAAGGTGTTTTTTCCTGAGCTTGCGGTTTACCAATCTTACTTCTCTTAGGTTCTCGGAGATTGCTTGTGTATTCCATGGAAAAATAGATGGTGTAGCACCTTTCTTCAAGAATTTGTGTTGGTTTGCAACTCCTAGAACAAGTGATTTTTAACATTTTAAATAGGCATGAACGAAATATTGAAATATAAGTGTAAGAATATCCTCGCCCCCTTACATGGGACTTAGGATATCAGGCGATGTGTTGACAATACACCTTGCTACGCTAAGAATTATTGAAAAGATAATAGGTAGTCAAAGATTTATTCATAAGTAGCTTACCTGTGTATTTACTTATTATTTCATCACTTTCAACAAAGTGTTTACCACAACATAACCTCGTACTTTTGGTAATAATTAATAATTGAGGACGGATGGCTTTTAATCAAAGCTTTCGTATTTTTATATCCTTCTGCATTTGGTGCGTGCCGACTTCAGAGCATTTAGAAACAATTCAGCGCGTCATTGTAGCTGTTTGAAATTATTTTCTGAAATTATCCATACAAAAATGCAATGTTTTGGGGCTAGCTATGCTAGCGCCACTTTGACAGTTGCCAACCCCATTGTGTCCAGCGTTGTCAATTCCCAAGAGAGTGGGGACTTTCAAGCCGATTAGGGAATTTGTGGGGATTGTGCTTATGTGGGGCATTTAGACATTCACACCTAGACCTAAACTCAGAAGTAATAAGTGGCAAGTATTATACATATTGATAAATTATTAAAGCAAAATATCCGACATTAAGGTACTATTTAACTCTTTATTGGCAATATATGTACACGAGCCGCAATAAACATCGCAAGTGGTGAATATAGCGGGAAACTTCAAGAGAAGTAATGTAGTTATCAATGTCTAATATTGGGACCTTTCTGTTGGGTTTGTGGGGAATTCAGATCATCAGTAATTGGCAACACTGATTGTGTCTCGCTTCCGGGGTTGCCAGATTGTATTGTAACTTTTGTTACATTTTGCGTAACTTTTGACTCTCTTACGACCCAGCCCCATAGTGGTAGACGCTCTCAGCTGCATTAAGTCCCAGATGAAATAGCTGGGGCTCGTACTCAATGGCCAGTGGGATTTCAAGGAGCATCTTGGAAGGCCGGCTCCTAAATTGGGCGGATACCCGAGATAAACCGAGAGGATTTGTAAAAAACAAGAAACACTATATAAAAAAACAAGAATACGTAACTTTTCCCCCGAAAATGCAACTTTTAAGCCAGCTTGTGTTACATTTGACAATTTGGCACTGGCAACACTGCTCGCTTCGAACTAATAATAAAAAAACCTAATGCAAAAAACCGAACGTGTGCGCTCGGCACACGGAATTCCAAATCAGGAAACCGTCTCCGGAAACCGTACATGTGCGGCCACCCTAATTATGTAGAACGGGGCCCCCCAGTGAGTGTGGCTATTATAGAGTCTCGGTTTTTTCCAAAACTTTCATATGGCAAGTATGGCAACATGGATTCGATTCGATATCGATGAAAACATGAAAACATTTCCGATGTATTACTTTACTCTATGATGAAAAGTTGCTCGCCGAACATACCCTCGAAATAATGTCATATCATTGTTTTGTTCTTTGGTTTCATAAGTTTCATTGGTTTTGTTTGAAAAAAGTTTCAAAACCAGTGGCAATAAATTCAATAAATACACAATTAATTCGAAATATTAATAAATTCTTAGGGAATTAATTAAATTCATATCATATTGTATACATATACAATACAGTACACTCCTAGGCTGTTTCCTATTTTGTTATAGTTTAATTGCAAAATGAGTGGTTTTGGAGAAATTAGTGAACCTTCAACTCGGACTGCATGGGAGGACTGGGATGATGTTATACTTAAAGAGACTTTTCCAAAGTATGCTATGATACCGCAGGTAATCATCTCACTTTCTCATACAGCGTTTTAAATTATACCTTTACTTTTCCAGGTTATGTTTTCAAAAAGATATGATCCCGCCTTCTGAATTCGCTACACTCCTTATTTTAGAAGGCAGATTCTTGTATAACTGTATAAGAGATCGAAATGAATTGGAGCACGTTAATTCTGTCCCAGAAGTCAACCTGCATTTATACAGAACAAGGGACCTAAATACTTATGTTTGTATAATCAAAGACTATAACTTGGTTCAGAGTAGTGAAATAGTGGAATTGTTAAAGCATTACATCACTGAAAGTACTGATGTAATGGGTATATTGACTAAGCCTCTTGTTGAGTACCAGGTGGCAAAATTGGTCACTACAGATTATGTGATAAGAAGTTTATCCACCAGTAAACAGTTACATAGGAACTCAATATCCAAGATTGCAACCTTAGAACAACCAAATATGATTGCTGGACTTGCGGCTGGAGGTAAGACATGTAGTTAAAAATCAATTCATTATTTTTATCTAAAAAGTAATATTATTGTATATAATAAACAGTATTGTTGTGTTTAGCTTATAATTATTGCAGTTGTAGGGGATGGTATTGTGTGCCAATGGTTTCACTACCCTTGATGTCCAATTCCAAGTTGAAGGCCTTGAATGTGACTAGAACCAAGATAGTGATGACCAAAATCTCCATTTTTGTTTCTGTTAGATACACTATTTGGAAACTCAAGTAATTGTTTCTCCTATATATACTTTTAGATACACAGTGATTCTCTCACAGTGACTCTTTTAGGCTGCTTCCATACTCAACAACATGTAACCCTTACTAGTTTTGCTATGCTTGCTTTCTTCAAAACTATGTATACCTACCAGAAAATTGTATTTACAGAAAACAAAAATTTTAGTTAATTATTTAAGTAATTGTAAATTGGACTGTACTAGACAATAGTGTATCTAACAGGAATAAAAGTGGAGATTTCTAATTTAAATTATGATTTCATGACTTTAAAGTTTTTTTTTTCCCTACCCATAAGACATACAATATGAGTTACAAAAATAATCAATAATACTGTTGCATTTCAGCGATCTGTTTAAGAGAAATAATTGATAAACCAGCAGTAGCTCTGGTGTATTACATGAGCACTGAGGATCAGGATATTCATGAACTACAGGATATATTGGAGAAATTACAAGTAATTTCACAAGTGGAGAAAGTGAGGAGAAACAATTTATTAGATTCTAATTTATATATTTGATAATATATAATTGATATTAAGAAAACTTTTTTCATTGTGTATATCTAGTTTGTACATTGTACATAACTTTCACAACCTGTAACATCCATTCCATAGGTAAATATGGACCGTACGCGCGTAAAACCTTGTTGGCGCAGTTTTTTTTTTTATACCATTTAGGTCCAGTACCAGTTAGGATGTAAAGTGGTTACTGTGGGCTATGGATGAGTGCAACTCGTGCTGCCGTCGCTGCCGACCTTGTAAGAACAGAGATTCTGTGCCGTCAGCGCAGGTCTTCCCACTGACAGCACAAAACCAGTTGGTTAAAATGATATTGGGCTAGTACCAAAATAAGTGGTTATCCAGACACTTTCCAGTGTATCTCTAGATAACTCCATATTAATACTTGCATTTAACCTCGGCAAGTTTAGTCAGCGAGATCGAAGAAGAGCGTCTCACCTTATCCAAAGGCTCGTTTTACTCTCGTGTCGGTATTTCGTACAAAAAACGAAAAAAGGGTTTTCACGTGTAACGAAACCCACTTGGGCTTCACCTAACGGTCAGGTGAAGCCCAAGTGGGTTTCTTACTTAAGCCCGCTACAGACGCTCCAATTCGGTCGGGTCCAACCATCCGACAACTTCCGCTAGCCGACAAGTGTTGCCGTTTCGGGAAAAATAAAAAAGTCAGTGTTGCCGTTTCGGGAAAAATAAACTTTACCAAAATGTCACTAGATTGTAAGGAATAAAATAATTAAAATATAATAATAATAAATAATTAATTTTTTATTTTATTCCTTACAATCTAGTGACATTTTGGTAAAGTTTATTTTTCCCGAAACGGCAACACTGACTTTTTTATTTTTCCCGAAACGGCAACACTTGTCGGCTAGCGGAAGTTGTCGGATGGTTGGACCCGACCGAATTGGAGCGTCTGTAGCGGGCTTTAGGCTGCCCGCCCACGTCAGACTTTTTGTAGGACCGATAAACGATTCGATTTTTCCTCCGATTCTTATGACCGACTCAACGTACACGTCCGCCACTTTGTCTGTGGCTATCGAGGGAGCAGCACGTCATGGACAGAGAGAATCTCAAGGTGGATTTACAGAGGAAGGTTTATTTCTGGCTTTTGACGAACAGGAGAGCTACTTCTTCTATCAAACTCTCAATAACGACCTCCATTGCAACACGACACGTCCTTGTCCTTCCCTTGCAAGTTGCATGCGGCCGACTGTCGGTCGGGATGCACCGATTTTATTTCTGACCGACTTTTTGTAGGACGTGGGCGTTCCACTGTTGCGAGCAGGACGTTCTATTTTTACCCGACTACGGGGAAGCCAAAGGAGGGTTATGATTTTGACAGGCTATGTATGTATCTATGTCCTCAATGACACACATTCAAGATCCTTGAGGTCGTCAGTAACATTGCAATTGTCCACGCCCTCTCATTCCACAACATTTTACGACAAGTCCTTCACTGTTCAGGCTGTTCGTTTGTGGAATGCGTTGCCTGTATCCATTCGATGTGCGCAATCCCTGGCCATTTTCGAAAAAATGTTAAAGGAGCACTATCTGGGCACATTTTCATTTGGTTTTGAGATGGGTTATTTTTTATATTTATTATAATATATGTATTGTCTACGTAAGATGTAATATGAATGTAAGTATATAATTAGGTTTATGTAAAATACTACTAAAGTATTATAATGTAATGTATTCTATAAGTTTAAGTTAATGACTACACAAATAACTACCCAGTTATTTTTGTTAAAATATTTTAAAATAAGTCCATCCAAAGGTTACCTGGAAGAGATCGCTTGCAGCGATAAGGCCGCCATTTGTACATATATCTTATATTGTCCCTTGTCCCTAATGTATTGTAGTTTGTTTGTGTACAATAAAGAATTATCTTATCTTCATTTGTTCCCTCATAGCTCTTCAACTACTAATTAGAACTGGACAATTGAGGTATCGTTATAGAAGTGTCTTGATCGTCCGCTGGTTGTAGGTCTATATCAAGTGTCACTAAATCTAATGTGCGCCACATTAGATTTAGTGACACTTGCGGTACTTTATCACCTCTAGCGGTCATAAAGTACTGCATTAAAAATAAACTTGAGATAAATATACCGTGTTTGGTATCAAATTAAAGGGCTCAATTAGCACATTTCAAATATGTATAAATTATTGGGTGTTGCTTGCCCCAAAATAATATAAATAAAAATTAAGTTTAAAACTAAAACCGACTACTGCAAAATCACGCTCTAAAAAGTATTAAACAAGAAAATATCAAGAATAGCCATGGTCGTATGCCACTCTAACAAAACAATACACTCTAGGAAAAAGTGGCATACGACCACGGCTATTCTTGATATTTTCTTGTTTAATACTTTTTGAAATGTGGGTGTTAATTCACCTCTGCCTAACCTTCCGGGGATAAAGGCGTGATTGTATGTATGTATGTTATGTATGTATTTAAATAAAAAACATAATAATATCATAAAGTTTATTTATATTTAACATTAATACAAGAACATAATTTTACAATAGTTAAAAATCATTTAATAATATTATAGTAAATCATTAAAATAACATAATAAAACTTATGAATTTACAAAAATAACCACAGCCTATTGGATCGCAGACCAGTTTGAGTTTGGTTTATGTAACAAAAAATAGACTATTCATAGCATATATATAAAAAAGTAATTATAATAATAATATTCATGTAACCCTCAGACTAAAAGAATAATATAGGTAGACAGAACGCATAGAACTAGCGTGTGAACTGTGAAGCCGCGTAAAGGAATACTAAAGAAAGTAGTACCATATCGCTCGCACCCTCGTGTGCACACACGAGTGCAAGCGAAATGTATCCGTTCCGCCTGTTATTCTTTTAGTCTAAGCATGTAACCAACAGATTTTTCATAAGGTTTCGAGACCATTAGTGGCCACAAATACTTCGAGGTGCAATTATAAGTGTAAATTACAAGCAGAATTTTAGTTCAAATGTTGCCCGCAAAGTGGTGACTTCTAACGTGATTAGAAATATATCTAACCAGTTTAAGTATACCATTATATTACCAGTAAAGTTGTTTATGCACCTCACAGTCTAGTGTAGCAGGTAGGTACAGTAAGCACTATCATTCTTTCATTGCTCCTCGTATAACGTGTGGTAAGCTGGTAATTTCTCATAATTGCTACTGGATATCCAGAAGGCTTAATGTACAATATTACCGCGACCGCTGTACCGCGCTATAGGACAACGTGGCGTGGTTGGGGACGAGGTAATAAAAGAGCATGAGTCCAGAGCAAACGAGATGCCACCGTGAGCATTGGCGGCGGACTGACCAAATCTGACGGTCGATTGGTCAGTAGCAATGAAATTCTAGTAAGTATGACAGGACTAGACATGTATTATACATAAGACGAACTCATGAACTGCAGTCTGACTGCTTAACTATACATATGGTGATGCGTAGCTACTTAGCTACTAGCTTGAGTATACAGTAAGCAACTAGTCCTTAAAACTGTATTTTTAAACTAACTAAAAATATCTAAACTGATATTAACATCAAGCTTAAAAAAATATTTTGGTGGTTTTACTGAAACATGAAAAGAACTCTTGTACGCGTTTCTGGGCCGTATCAGCAGCATCTTCTACGAAATAATCTTATTTCAGGATGCATGCGTTTTGTTCCCATCTTAAGATATTATCCTTCCTTACACACAATACATCTTATCATACTAAGTGTTGGGAAAGTACGAACAATTTACAATAGTTGTCTATTCCCTGCTTTATTGAAAAGAAATGAATGCTATACACACTGTATAGCGCCATCTCTTTCACACGTTGCTTAGTGCACATCACTCTTGTGGATCTTGAAGCAAAATATTACAATAAACTTTATTGGCTAAATATCTAAATTATATGAGTAACATTAATTGAATTCGTGTAGTTAAGAACTTAAAAAACGATTGAAATGATACTGTACTTATAGGAGAAGGTGGACTTCCCAAGGTCTGCCACAACAACGAGAAAAGTCCTTCATGTTTTGGTACATTAGCCTCCTCTTCTTTCTCGAAGGTGATCAAACGGTCGATATGATCTAGCTATGTCTTTTATATGACCAAACCAAATAAGTCTACTATCTTCGAGTTTATCAGCGATGGTATGATTGGTATATACCATATAACAATACAAGACATTATTAATGTTTCATGTACAATTATGCTTAAAGTTTAAGGTGCTAGATATGCTAACAAGTGTCACATGTTTATCTTATGGGTACGGAATATCAAATCGCACAATGATGCATATTACCTAATATGCGACATATAGGTAGGTACCTACTTACAGTACTTACTCGCGATTGGATATTCAATAAACGTAGAAGTCGCTGTTTATTTTATTTCACAGATTTATTTATTGTTGATCCTATTTTCTTAGGTTCTGTAGCTCTTTGAACGTTGCTTATATCACAGGGCTGTTTATACAGTATGTATGTACCTATACCTATGTATTGAAGCAATGAGTAAATTGCATATAAAAATGATAAACATAGACGACATAACGAGAATACACATAGACATAGCGTCTTAAGTGCACGCATCGTTGGCGAATGTTGTCATGGAATATATAAATACCTGATTTTCAATTAAATGTGAGTTTGGACACTAACTTGGTATAAGGTGCACTTCTTATTGATTTGATATTCCGTGGCTAGCCTGCAGTTAAGTGTTTACTGTTAGTCACATCACTTGGGAAATGTGTTAATAACAACTTACTGTCCCTTAAATAAAACAAGAATATTTGTGATCGCTCAGTCAACAAGCTTAAAAAAGGATCAAAACAAAGATTTAAAACTAGTTTAAAATTAGTGCACATTAACATAAATTCCAATATTATAGTCAAAAAGTAAATATAACTCTAAATACAACTATACTGCAGAAGCTTCATGCTTGTATTACATATTATGTTAGTTATATAATGATTTAGATTGATTGCTTACTATAAAAACGTTTTATCATTCAAATTTAACTTGTACATTCGGTTCCGTTTATTTAGTTTATCTTACCTATTATTACTAAATGTAATTTCATTACAGAGATTACAGAATATTCGTATGTAAACAAGCGTGAATAATTTGAATAAGATTAATGTAATAAAGATTTTGCTTTTGTTACATTTTAGTAGCTTACATATTTACATGCTATGTAGTTCACGTGGGTATCATGTAAGGCGACTATGGGATAGAGACTGTTTTTCATCAGACAGTAACCAGCCCACGAAAGAACATAGGTGGCTAAATGTGGGTGTTAATACACGTCTGAGATATGCAAGCGATAGTAAACATTGTATATTTTTAAAATTTAACTGATACAATGAGCATAACAAGAATACTTAGAATATATCGTATATGCTAAAACATAAATATCTATACCGATTGGGAATAACGATTTATAATTATAAATATTTAGTCAATAACCTAGCCCACATGAAAAAATAAAGATTATAAATATATTCTATCTGAAAGTTTAGCTTAGCTTTTTATTTTGATATGATATACAATATTGATTACATATATTATACATTATCAAAATTCTTAAATCTAATACAGGTAGGTAGATTTATATTTTGCAGATCGTTTCTAATTACATTTTAATAGAAATGTTTATTTCAATAAATAAAGACCTACAGTGATTCATAAATCTATGTAAGGTATTTATTCATTTAAATATTTACGTTAAAAATGACTATGATGATAGTAATTGGAAATGGGTATATTGGGCATACTGAAACGTGTGGGTATACTGAAACTTGGGTATACTGAAAAACTGGGTTTTCTGAAACCTGGAGATACTGCTTTGAGCCCGAAAGAAAAATTAATCTACAGAATAGATTTTCAATTGTGAGGAGTTACCGACGAAACTTAAGAGACTTAAGAGCATAGGATAGTTAGGTAAGAAAATGGTTGTTCTTTTTTAGGCAAAATAGAACACTACGCTAATATAGCGTGAAAACTAAAAGACTGACTGCCGATTAGCACATAAGGCCAAGGAGATAAGTATACTTACTACCTATACATACACCTTCGTTTGTATATATAATTATGTTATAGAAAAATAATATCGGGTGGTATTTAGCAAAATCCAGAAACTTTCAGAATGACCTGAGTGTCACCACCTTGATGGATTGGATCAATTAAGTTACCATAATTTTCTTTCTCTTAATTTTACACCAATTTTTCCAGTTGAACAAAGTGGTCACATAGAGTGTGGAAATGAATGCTAAAATTATTATTACAAGCCCGTAAAATGTAAATAAATTGGTTAACATAGACATAGAAACATAAAGGACATAGAAATTACTACTTTTAAACAAAAACGTTATATTTTACTAGTAGTACCTAAAATATTAGTAAGAGGGAAGGTAGAACTAGGGTGTTTTTTTAAGCAAGGTAGGTACTATAATTGCACCGTAACGAAGGCAGGGCGCGCAGCTAGTGTTTTGTATATCACAAAATGGCCCTCGATTCTACTTAAGTAAAAGCATTGTCACACCACAGACATTGCAAAAAAATGGCATTAAATTTTAGACTTCATTGCTATAGGGTAAGTCAAAATTAAATGAAAAGAGTTTCATTACACTCTTTCCTTCACTCTACAAAAAAAAACATTTAATTTTAGATTTTAACATTATTAACTTAAGGTCTAAAATTAAATCGATTTTTTTTGCAATGTCCGCGATATGACTGGTTTTGCTTTAGCAGAATCGAGGCCCTGTTTTGAGTACTCTATAAAGAAATCAAACGATCAGTCCTAGGACTCCTAGGCGCCAAGCCAATCTTAGCCGGAATCTTATCTTCTGTGACGTGCCAAATACAGAAACCGCTAACTTATATAACGTCAATTATTCACCTTGTGTATCAGTGTTATGTCAAGGAAAGCTACAATAACCAAACTATAATTTTGCGAGAGATATTAATATTCAATATTCTTATAATATAAACGTTTTGTTGAATGTGTTTCAAAGTTATGATATACTACGATTAATGTCTTACTTTTAATTATTTCATATTTTAAAATAGATGTCAAGTACTTATAATTTTTTATGACATGAAGTCTCCTTCCGTTTTACATTGATTACAACGATTCCTTATGCAGTGGTGCAGCGCTCCAGGTTTTATGCACCAGACCCTTATTTTATAAATAAAGTATCTAAGCTTTGCTTACACTATATAAATTCTAACTTTGCCAAAATAGTTACACCTTATTTTATACTCTCATATTGATAGCGAAGCTTTAATTTATATTCAATATATCCAAAAGATTATAATAATTTACTTTTAGACGTGTTAGTATTAAATAAGTTTTTTATGGATTTGTGTCATACACATATAAATCACGGTTGTCCCACACTAAAAACTTACAGTATGTAAGTATTTATGCAATGTATTTATATGTACATATAAATCACATTTATGCGCTTGACATATAACTATAATTTGCGACGGATACATAAATGTATAAACAACTTCTAAAATTAATAAGTAATTTATTTTTTGAAATTCGTTCATATTCACCTTCATGGGATATTTTTTTATAAGTTCGACTAGATTGACATATATACCTACTTAATACAATACATATTTTGTATATTATTAAGCTGTAAATTTGGAATTGGCACACATGTGATTTATTTGTGTAGATATTACTTAATCTTATGCCCTCGTAGCATTTATATGCTGCCAGTGTTTGCTATATTTAATTTAACCATTTAATTTACATTATAATCTTCTTAAAATATACATGACACTGACACCTTAATTCATGGCATAACAAAAATAAATGAGGATCACATTAATAACCCCTCTAGTTGCCTTGTAAAGCTTCTAATGACTAAACCTATTTTTGTTTGTAGGCATATAAATATAAAATTGTCCTGGACAATTAAGCTTTTATATGTTATACATAAACTCTCTTCTTTAATTAACTTTGGAGGTACATAAAACAGCCTTTCGTTTTGTTACTCACATCATTCCTTTGCAATGTTTATAGATCAGTTAATCCACCATTATGTTGTCCTGATCTGACGTTGTCCAATACTTGGTTGACGAATTCGGATGTTTTGCCACCTATTTTTACTTCTGTAATAATAATAAAAAAGATACATGTTAGTAAGGTAACAAATACTAAAATCAGATTTTTAATATTTAATTGTGCTTTTATTGATACAACCAATGATGTGTTCCTTGCTTTACAAGTTTAAAGTTTTCGATTTAGAAAGATTTTCTCTTCCTAAATCGAAAACTGGAGAATCGACCTCAGGCAAAAGTCAAATTGGTTCTGGTGGGGTTGTAGTGTTTTAAAATTCTTAACTTCGGGCACAGCAGAGCAGGGTGGGGCAAGCGCCTCACTTACCCCCGCAGAACTGCAGGCTTTCTATCGACCAATAGTTTAACCGGGTTAATCAGTATGAACATGTATGAAAGTGCGCACACTACACGTACACCGATCGGTATCGGCCGACAAATAAGTAGGATGGGCAACAAAAAAGTCTGCAGTTTGCGAGGGCTCTTAGTCAACGCAATTGGGGTTTGGGATCGGCTGTTAGTCTAACTACGAAGCAAACGAATTTGATATTTCCGTACCCCCCGTACCTACTTTTAGGATCTTATTGTGTTGAGTACAGACATAATTGTATCATCATCATGTGTCACTCATGTATATTTCTACAAGAGTAGTACACGATTTCATAAAGATAATGAAGATGTCATAATAGTAAAACATTTTACGACAATTTTGTATGCAAAGATTTGGCAAAGCTGATCAGAAGACTGGTTAATATCATGCACAGAGAATAAGCATTGCCATTCAACGTGGCAATGCTGCCAGTCTTCTGGGAACGTTACCGGTCGGTGAAGATGCGGCTCCACCCGCGTGGAATTCTGATCCCATTCATCGCTGATATATAGCCTATGTATTATTCTGATGTATAAGCTATATTTTGTAAAGTTTCATTAAAATCCATTCAGTAGTTTTCAAGTGAAAGATTTACAAATTTTCTCGTTTATAATATTAGTAGGATTTTAGTCCATTTTAGTAATAATAGTTTCTAGTTTTAATTTAATTCAGTATTATTTATGTTATACTCTCATTATGAAATAAATAAAATCAATATAAATAAAAATGAATTTCAATTCTGTTAGTCTCGCTAAAACTCGAGAATGGCAGAACTTATTTGGCTAATTTTAGTCTTGAAATATTCGTGGATGTTCAGGGAAGATTTAAACGGTGAGAAAAAATGGAAAAAGGATCTGAATTCCACGCGGGCGGAAAAAAATATGGCGGTACAAAGGTCGCCGGGTCAGCTAATTAGAAATAAATGATTGTGCAGTATCTTGTACCTGTCGCGGTATTAATAATGTTCGTAATGTGAGAGTTCCAATCAACTTGGTTTTGTGAATTGGTCACCCGGCTTTTCAATATTTGTTTCATCTGATGAATACCAGTCAAGAGACGCTCTGAAAATAAAAATGTTATTTTAGAAATTTACTACACTGAAATTAATACTATTAAAATTTATTTAAAAAAGTTTAGAAAAAAATAAATTACATCCATATTTTTAATAACAATGATAATATATTATAGAAATAATGTATAAGAAATAATGGACGTTAATTGGAACCACATATACAATATACCATCTGTACTGTATTGTATACAAAAAGAACTATGATTTGTCACCATCATAATGTGCTCACTGAGGCACGGAAACACCCAGACCAATGCAAAAATACATATTCATGTATACAAATATTTACATTGATCGGGAATCGAACTTGCGCAGCAGCCGAGTTCACTGTCGCCACACCGAGGCAATTAACGTGGTAATTTTATTGTGCAAAGATTATAACTCACTGTGTTCATTCTCTAGTCCGTGGAGTTTCAATTTATTTGCTTCATGTTGAGCTTTTTTCTTCAGTCTGCAGGCGCGCGATGCTAATTTATTTTTCTCTTTTCTTGTCTTAGGTCGTATGTTGAATGGCAATTCACTAACTGGTATCATGTCATTGATAACCTTTCCCAAATTATCCAACTCTTTCCCAATCACATAAAGTTTTCTTGGATTTGGCGTCAAATCATTTCCATCACCTTTTCTGGCTTTTCCACTGAAATATGTTAATAAATATAAAATATCATCATAAAAAGAACATACAGGTAATGGATAACATAAATTGAATGAATTTTAAAGCATTTAGTATGTCTTGATCGATTCTATATCATAATAATTTGGATAACATAAAGTTCTAATTCTTCAAAACAACAATCTGCTATTAGGCATGCTAGTTCCCATCTAACAGCTAACTGACAATTTAGTGAACTCCATTCCTAACATAGCCATAGTTGAATTGCCATAATTGAATGTATAGCTACCAAAGAGGACCTCAGTTCCATAATAACAAAATATCAGAACTAACCTGTGTTTGATTCCCCTTACACTGCAACTGGGACTGAAAACTGGATCAGTAACTAAATTTAGAATATGAGGGTCTTCTGACTTATTTTTTAAAATTAGCCTTTGCCCTTTCGGCCCTTTAGCTTGAACATTATATTGCCAGAAAAATTTCTCTTTTTTTGAGCTATGGCGAGGTTTATTGTCGGACTCGTCATTAGATTCTGTAATAAAAAGGATTGTGAATACACTTACAAAACAAATTATAAAATTCACTAAACAAGAATTATTAAATACTTACCATCTGAAGAGAGATCTTCATATCTATCACTGTCTTCATCAGATTCAATGTCACGATCATCTTCGTCTTGAGAGAAGTCTACAGTGCCAGGGCTGAGGAGGCCTCCAGAGAGTGAGGACACAGATCCTGCTTCAGCCAAAGAGCTAGTAGACAACAGATGTTTTCGAGGTTCTCTACGTTGCCAAATCTATAAGAGAACAATGATATCATGTAGGTAATTGATTTAATAAAATTTTAAAGCAACTAGTATGCTACCTATTAAAATCGATTTAGATTGGATTTGAATGCTTCAACCGGATTTGAACCTGTGACCACTCCCTTCCCCCTGAGAATGGATTGACAATCCTGTTTTGGTCTAGTGGACTGGTCACAGATTCAAGTCCCATTTGTGCATTCGCTGTTTCAATCTAAATCAATAATGTAATTGAACCACACTATTTTAAACTATGTTATTAAAAGATGTCATCCCTTTTGATTCAAATTCAAAATTATGGGCTAATTAAGGAAAACAGAATGATCTGTTAGAATATAATCCTCTTCAGCATTTTTAGGCTGTGGGACCATTGCCTTCAGTACTGAAGTTGAAAAATCTAACAAAAAATAATTGCATAATTATGAGCTACTTGATCTAGTTTTTTCACTATTGAATAGTTTTGACAAAATTATATGCAGGTACCTACCATAGACCGACCACAAGTACTGTACCACACCCATGGTATGGACACCACAAACTAATCTTTGTTTTATACAATGCTGTTTAAACAAAATCTTACATATTGGGTTACGTATTATTACTTATGTTACGATGTAAGTAAAAAATAGTAAGTTTTCAGGTGATGAAAAACAGACACTATTAATATAACTTGTGTACCTAAACTTCATATTAGATCTATTAACCTATCAAGTACCAACCGGTGCCCGGGCACCGCGAGTGTTAGGTGAGAATTTGTTAACGTGGGTAGACTGGTTAAACCTAAGATTTTTCTAAAAAAAATGTAATTGATTCAAGTTTCTTAAAAGAAAGGCATATAAGATGAAAACCAATGAAGAACTCAAACAATGATAGTGCAAATGCACTAACACTAAGTTGAAATCAACTTTATGCAATTCCCGTATCAATAATAATGTCATGTCATGCACATTATAGTTGGTGTTTTCTTACTAAGTAATAAGTAACAAAATAAATTATGCTATAAGAGTATCCATAATAACCTGATCTATTGTGAGATTTGTGGGTGCTGAAGAGGAAAGCTGTGCAGGCTGTGGTTTAACACTCGTAGGATATGGTGGTAGCACAGTTGACGCAGGCACTGACTGTCCCAAAGTTATTTCACTGCTGTACCCATCCATTTTGAGTAGAAGTTCTGGCAGCTGATTCATCGGCTGGGCAAAACTTGATGAAGCGGAACTGTGTTGACTTGCAGGTGAAAATGCAAGCTGATTTCTATTGTAAGGACTGCAAGGGCTATCTCCAGGTATAAGGCTATTCGGCTGTACAGTATTGGCACGTCGGGAACCACCCATCACACCTCCAATCTGAACACAATATCCACTCTCTCCTGGCAAAAGTAAATCATCAAAATTTAAGTCATCCAACAATGTATCTGGATTTGCATTTAGCTCAGCAAGTGTTGGTCCAAGTATTAAATCAGCTTTGTCTACTTGGAATATGTCATCATCATCCATTTTAAAGCTCTCCACTCTGGTCGAGTTGTCAATTTCAAAGGACAGCTTGTTATATTGCATTGTAGGCATGTTGTGGTAAGAGCCAACTAAATTGTCTTGCAGACACAGATCTAAGTCGTTGTTGAAGTCGCCGAGGTCGGTACGCCGCTGCGGAATCGGTACGGAAGCTGACATGGTCCCTAGCTCCGAAGTCAATTCCTGTTTTATCTCTATACCTGGCTCGAGAAGAAAGTCATGTGTGTAAATAGATTCCGACATCGCACGTGTTTGTGATTAGTGACCTTGACGTATAATAGTCTTGTTGATACAGATTGGCGCACGCGTCTTACGTCTTTATCGATTTATACAAAGCAAAACCCACGTGTTGTATATATTTTATTAGCTTTATTTACTTTCTCAAGTTCTTCCAAAAGTGCAAAACGATATAAATCGTATGTTTTGTTCAGTATCGGATTGCTATATCGCATCATTCGATTACATAACTATAACAAAATACAATCCGAAACAAAATTATAGTCCTAGCACTTGATTGATATTCACAATGATTTTATATATCGAAATCAAACACAATACGTTGAAATCTACCACGTTATTTTGTTTCACTACCACATAAAAACACATAATAATCTAATCACATCCAATAATCGTAAGAAAATCCAAAATTCTTTATCAAATTCCAATATAGAACAAGGAGTCACAATAACAAAAACACTGAGATATACGAAGTAAACAAAGATTTCATTATTATTATTCAGCACATTCAAAGGTCATTAGAAAGGGAAAACCGAATAGAGGACACCATTGAAAGAAAGAGACGAAACAATTTGTAATATAAATTCATATAAATGTATAAGGTATAAATTGGACATGGAAAAGATCTGTGAATTTGTGAATGAGATTGTGGTAGAATTTCATTGATTGTCTATGGTAAAGGAAAGGAAAGATGGTTCAAGCGTTCAAGCGGCGGTAAATTTGAAAAATCAACAGGTTGCAACACTGACACCGAAATAAGTAATACTAATAAATAACGGAATTTATGAAATATTATGTTATACTTAGTATTTAGGCCTGCCTCCTGCCTGAGTGACTACTGACCTACTCATAAACAAACAAATTTTAATATTATGAAATTGAAATAAAACATATGGTTAGTAAGTAACTAGCTTTTATTGTCAGACTCTATTAAATATATATCCATATCATATAATAATAGGTACCTATAATAAATCAACAGCATGGCAAATCAGTCCAATCAGTCTAAAATAGTCGATATTTCTGTAAAGGAAATATCGACTAATCGATATTTCACGACATGACGGACTACATGAATGAAAAGTGATTAAAGTGAAGGACAAAGATGTCGTAACCAGCTGAATGTCAAAAGTGCAGTGACAATACTGACAAAATAATACAAGTATTAACCAATATTTAATATTATGGGTGACGAAAACCTAAATTCTAGTAAAAAATGTGAGACAAATAAGTGCAATGTCTTAATCATCGGCGCCGGCATGGCTGGATTGGCTGCCGCTAATTATCTTCTTAAAAATGGCATGGAAGACTTTATCATTTTAGAAGCCAGAAAACGTATCGGTGGTCGTATAATAGCAATACCTATGAAAAATCAAAATGTTGAGCTGGGAGCTAATTGGATACATGGGGTACTGGGAAATCCAATATTTGAAATAGCTATGGCTAATGGTCTTGTAAACATCATAAACATACCCAAACCGCATAAGGTTATAGCAGCCACAGAAGATGGTAAGCAAGTCCCATTCGGAGTATTGCATGAGATCCATGAAGCATATGTATGCTTTCTTAGACGCTGCGAAGAGTATTTCTTGTGTCAATACTTACCACCACCAGATATACACAGTGTAGGTGAACACATAAATTTAGAAGCAACTATTTATCTAGAACGGTTGCCATCATCGGAGGAAAAGAAATTGCGGAGACTCATATTCGACTGTTTGTTAAAAAGAGAAACCTGTATATCTGGCTGTAACAGCATGGATGAAATAGATCTCCTTGAGTTAGGAAGTTACACAGAACTACAAGGTGGTAACATTATGATACCAACAGGCTATAGCTCTATTTTAGACCCATTGACAAAAAATATTTCTGCTGACAAAATATTAAAAAACCATGTTGTAAGTAAAATAAAATGGGATTCAGATGAACATAATTCACTGAAAACATTTGAGGATGTTGGTGAAGAATCCGAAGACTCTGATCAAACAGTCATTGAAGATATTTCTAAAAGTCCAAATGATAAAACTGTGGATCCTGGAGAAGGCACTTCTTTGACAGATGTTACACTAAAGCAAAAAAGAAAAAACTCTAATAGTGTGGAAGTGATTTGTGAAAATGGACAATCTTTCTGTGCCAATCATGTAATATGTACCATACCCCTAGGGGTTCTGAAAGACAATGCAAAAACTCTGTTTGAACCTGCATTACCACAATATAAAATTGAATCCATTGAAAGATTATTGTTTAGTACTGTAAATAAAATATTCTTAGAATATGATAGACCATTTTTAAACCCAGAGATCACTGAGATTATGTTATTATGGGAGAGTCCAGGTTCACCTGAAGACATATCAGATTCATGGTACAAAAAGATCTATTCATTTAGCAAAGTATCAGAAACTCTTCTATTAGGATGGCTGTCGGGTAAGGAAGCTGAATATATGGAAGCATTACCTAACGAAACTG
Organism: Eilema depressum; assembly: GCA_914767945.1. NCBI lineage: Eukaryota > Metazoa > Arthropoda > Insecta > Lepidoptera > Erebidae > Eilema > Eilema depressum. The sequence goes on along the minus strand of OU612028.1, from coordinate 9,137,567 downwards.
TATCTACTACTTGCACAAAGATATTACGCAAATTCCTGAATGATCCATTTGTTCCAGAACCACAAAGGTGTATCTGGTTAGTAGAATTTATCAATTAACTTGGGATTTCACATTATTTTCTGAGTGAATAATTTAACTTTTTGTTTCAGTACAAGTTGGAAGAAACAGCCATATACCAGAGGATCATATACAGCTATAGCTGTGGGAGCTAGTCAAAGCGATGTTGAAAGTTTAGCTCAGCCTTTATTTAGAAATGTTCATGACAAAAAGGTAATAAATATGTTCAACTATTTCAGCTATTTATTAATTTATTTGGTAATATGTGTGACATTTATGAGAACTTTTTACATTCCAGCCTGTTTTGCTCTTTGCTGGAGAGCATACACACAGCAATTTCTACTCAACGGCTCATGGTGCATATATTTCTGGCCAAGCAGCCGCACGTCGTTTATTGGCTCCGGAGGAGCCAGAAGAAAACTTTTTAGAGTGTCCTGGGTCAGCTGACCTAAACTCATGGATTCAGGGAATTCAGCTTGAAGGTTAAAAAGTTTAATGGTATGTAGACTACTCCAATATGCACAGTGCCTAAGTAAAATATAGCCATTGCTATATTATCCAACAAACATAATGAGACTGTGTGGCTTTGTTCATAAGAATTGTGATTTTATTTATTGCAGTAGCTATCAATTCTAAAGTTACTTATTTCTGCTATTAGAAAACTCTAAGTGGTCAAGTTATTTATTTATTAAATATTTACTCATTACACCACATTACTGATTAATATTAAAATATCAAATTAATTCCGTTGCTCTCTTTGAAAATTCATTTTAAATGTATGAGTGTAAAGTATTATTAATGCATTGTGGAATGTGCTGCCACTATTTGCATCTACTATTACAATATTTATGTTCTATTTCTAAGTGATAGATAAGGCTGTGTATCTTGTGAATTTTTGTTGTTGTTCTTCATCGATGATGAGAACCCAAAAATATGAATAGGTCTGCAAAATATGGGCCTATTGATATAGGCCCTTAATATAGAACCATTAACAGGCTTAATACTCATAATGATAATATTATATGACCTATTACTATGGGTTAATAAGTCAGACAATCTATAAACCTATATGTTGTCAGTACCAAGTGTTAAGCCAGTCTCAAATTTACATAAAACCAAAGTGGATTAGGTTTTTAAACCTACTTCCAGCCTATATCTGGAATTATACAAAAAGTGCATTTTGCATGATACTTTAATAGGTACATTTTGTACCTATGCAAAAAATTAAAGAGTGAATTAACAATAAATTTACAAGTAAAAGTATTAAAGCTGGAGTTTATTTGACATAGAATGTGCACCTCAAAGTATGACACTGAAATTGTATTACAAACAGTTTGAGTTGTACCTATACTTATTGAATTCAAACATAGATACAAATGTCACACAAATAGATTTTCGTGCAGTTTTGAAATATGAAGCATATTTAACTTTCAAATTCAGTGTTACACTAATTAAGGCCACACTGTAGATCCTAATTTAGTATTATACATTGTAATATTTAAATAGATTTTTGCACAAAGCCTATGTTGATTTTAAACCACTAAAACTGGCAATATGACCTATAAATTAGGTATCAATATTACCAAATTCATAATCAGGATTACTAGATACCTACTCATACTTCTAGTTAACAGCATCTGTACATAATTCGAAAATACATCCTGTTGTTTTTATGAATAAGAAACTTACCTATTTCAAATGATATGCAGGTGCATATTGTTACTATTAATTTATTTGTTAATTTTGACCAGGGTTCTTTAGAGCGCTCTATTATGTATAGCAAGCTAAAATAGCATGTTTAAGCTGTAGAAATATTTGCAATTATTGACCTAATTTTAATGCATTTCCAGAGTTTAGACTTATTAAATATAATTAGGTTACATATTCGATTTTTCTAGTCAAAGCAATGTTTTTTTGTATCGCTTTAATAAATCATCAAACATATAACCTGTTTTAATCACCTTTTGGATCTGATGAGCTATTTTCCTTGAAAATTACCTACCTAACGTTGTGAATAATAGCAATGGCAAAGGTTCAGTAATAGGATTACTAGGAGACCCGGCAAACATCGCCCTGCTCGAAAATGCAGCGCCATCTCATCTACCTACAGTTGTCCTAATATTTGGGGTCGACGTCGTCGTCGCAACATGTCATTTTCCTCCATGCATTCAAATGTCATTTCATTTCCTCAGTCACTGGCAGGAGGGTCTTTGCCATGTCCTCTACCTACCGGAAAAACAACGCCATCTACAGGGTCCAATTGTCAAAGCATCCAGAACCACATTGAAGTATACAAAAATATAATAAAAACCGGTGCAGCTGTTTTGGAGGAGTTAGACACGTCATGTACAAAATAATCCATACTCCACCATTCTAATATTATAAATGCGAAAGTAACTCTGTCTGTCTGTCTGTTACGCTTTCACGCCTAAACCACTGAACCGATCTTGATGAATTTGGTACTGAGATAGATTAGACCTTGGGAAAGGACATAGGCTATGTTTGGTCGCGATAACCGACATCCACGCGGGCGGAGCCGCGGGCAAAAGCTAGTTACAAATATATTACGAAAATATGGATATTATAACCAGATTTTGTAATAAAAGTGGGCCTAAATTGCATTTTATATTTTAGTAAAATTAAATATTTTGGATCTTCTCTCAATAAGTATACATCTAATTCTTCTGCAGGTGTTCTTTACCTAATTCGTCCTAAACAACTGAACTCAGATAAATGAGATCTTGTGTATAGGTACCTACATTTCAGTAGGTTTCTAGATATTTTAAAAATACAATTGGAACCGATAGGTGGCGCGTTGCGCACTTTTTTCGGGCAAGATATCTGCTGGGCCTGCTAGCATTTTTTTTTAAATAGTGTACCTATTTAATACAGCAGCAATAATACAGCCAAAAATATGATTAACATTTTATTAGTAAATAAGGAGATTAATATCATTTTATAAAAATAACAAACATGAAAACGGTTGGTTGAATAATAATTTAAAACATAGAGCCAAGTTTTAAAATATAGAAACCATGATGCATAATCATTCTTGAAGATACAATCCCCACCTATACTTCATCTTATCACCAGTACAGTATTTTCATATTTATAAATGTGTTAGAATTAGAAATCTGTTAGTCCTTATTTAAAAACTTAAAGGAATGCTTCATACAATCATACCTAATCAAACTAACAAAATTGTCATGTGCCTTGTTACTTCGAAAAGTAAATAAATAAACAATGATACTGTCATAACAACATTAATTTCAACCAGCTAATGTCATTTATTTTATCTATTTGTAAAGTCAGGTTTTACCTTTATAATATCATTAATAATACTTAGATAAGTACTTCACTTTCACCAAATTATATGCTACGAGTATAATAAAAATATATAAAGTCATATTCAAATGCCATAACATAATATCAACATATTTTACAATTCTGGATCAACTAAGTAAATAAAGTGATTATCAATTACAGGTACATTGTGAATACATTTTATAATATCATTAGGTTTGTTAGTACATTGGTTAAATTTTATATAAACTATGAATATTGATACTGTCAACTTAAGCTATTAAAATAAAAATATGTCGGGATACATATGAATACATTAGTAAAATTTTATCCCCAACTTGGACCAATTACCTTGAACATTCTCATTGATCATCATCATACATTGAATGTATATCAAAATTATTTTGAACTTTTTATCACCAAAAATAAATTACTGGCTATTTCTACTGTTTTGTTTTACTATAGGAATAATTTGTATATCTTGTATGGGAAACAATGAAAACATACAAGATTGACAGGATTAAGGTATATTTGTGTCTGCTTTGATTAGTTAGAGATTACACAATTAAAATTCTGTCAGGTGTTTTGAATATCAGATCAGATCTGTAATCTTTGAGATTATAGATTTATAAAACTATATAATAAAAAAAGGACGGATTAAGTTACAGTTTTAAGATACAATAAATTACACAACAGTTACAAAATTAACGAACCACGTGTAATTCAATTGATGAATTTTTCGTTGTTATAATGGAAAGCAATCTATCTTCAATATCTGTAGATACCTCTTGCCAGACACATTTGCCTATTAATGGTACTTCTTCAAGGGGTGATCGAAAAGCTACAAGTAATGTAAGACAACAACCATCTGCACTTGGATCATGTTCTAAATTTAGCAAACCCAATGGACGGTGCTGACCCACATCAGCCCCAAACATCTCTACCATAAATCTTCTCAAAGTTGAATGCACACTTTTTCCAGGATTTATTTCACATGTTGGGTAATGCAAAGCAGTTTTTTCACTAAGTAGAACATGTAGCTTATTTGTACTTCTTTTTTTTATAACAACAATCAATCTTAATAAATCTTTGACATGAGGTGTTGGTGCTGGCAGTACATCACCATGCCAGGAACTACTGTTTTTATGACGCTGGTAAGCTTGGGCTTTCTCAATGAGGTGTAATATATCATTGGATCTTAAGGTGTAATCTTGTAAGTTGCCAATCCATTTGGCCTGTAAAGACTCCTTATCTGCTTTAGCTGGTGTTTTTAATTCACCACCTACTACTGTTGCAGCCATAACAAACCTATACCACATACCACCAGCAGTTTCTATTACCAACAATGTGGTGGGTAAACATTCTATACCTGTCTCTTCAAGAACTTCTCTAGCAGCAGCTTGTACAATACTTTCACCTTTCTCCATCCGACCTGCAGGTAAATACCATTTGCCAGCACAACTCTCTTTAGCTTCTTGCATCATCAGCACCTCATTAGATTCATTTATAATCACACAAGCAACAACGTAAGTGACGTTGCTACCAAGTACCGGTTTAAAATTTGAAGGAGTGGTAGGTGTTATACCTTGAGATTCTGCGACAGAATTTTGATCAGCAATAGTGAAATCACAAATCCTATTTTCTTCACCGTCTAGACCTAGGCCGTTTAATAATCTAGAAATACTTCCGTGAACTTGCTGTGACATATTTACCTACTAATTTATTCTTTACTGAAATTTAACTATCTTACGATGCTTTTTCAAGACACCAAAAAATATTTATGTTGATCCACTTTACAATTATTATTCTTTCTTTTTAAAATTTACCTTAATTATGTGGAAAATACTTATTTACCTAATAACATTTTTTAAGTAATTTCGATTGATTTCGATTTCGATAGACTTTTAGAGTTTTTAGACTTTAATTTGACAATGACAGTATAAAGTACCACTCTTGACAGACTATATAAACTGTGAATTGTCTGTGTAGTCTGTAGTTTCTTTTTGTCTATGGATAGACTCTATGGTGATTACATACTCTTCGGTGAGGTGTGAGTGCAGTATATTTCTATGGGCCTACACATGGCTCCAAAATCAGTGGTGATATAGGGACAGTCGTGGTGGAGATGAAATCGGCTATCAGCTACCACTCTACAGTACACACGATACTGTTTTGAAATTTTCCAATTTCGTTACATACGGGAAGTTACGCTCCTTAGACGATACTCGTCCCTGAATCGTGAGCTTGCCCGAAGCGATTTTGGTGTTAGGGTAACAATAAAATTCTGATTATGATTTGCCTATACACGAGGCGATTTAGTAGGTATACGATCTAGGGTCCATCCCACCACTTCCACCTAAATACCACCACCATAAACCAGAAGTTCCTTTCCTGAGATTAGCACGTTCAAACAAACAAACAAACAAACAAACTTCATCTTTAAAATAGTATAAGTTTAGATTTAGAACCAATTCAATATTATAATAGATGGGTTAATTTTAGATAGGTGTAAATATTGTATAATTATTTCATGTAATTTCGCTTCCTTTAACACTATGATATTATTATTATATCTGATTGTGTAATGTGTAAGTTAGTTTAAATAAAGAAAAAATAATAAGAGTATTATTTTTACTATTTTATTCCTACACTATAATATTATTATATCTGATTGTGTAATGTGTAAGTTAGTTTAAATAAAGAAAAAATAATAAGAGTATTATTTTTACTATTTTATTCCTAGTCTACTCTTTCATTATTGCATATTTTTTTAAACGGTCACACTGAGTGGTACTCGAGTTCATCCCCACCACGACTGTCCCGATATCGCCACTGATTTTAGGGCCGTGGCAGGCCGTCACGTCATGTCACTTATTTCATTTGCAATTCGCAACTCGCGCGTAGAGGTATTCCGTCACGAATTCGCACCACTTCGCTTCGTACTTTGCAGTTTGCAGTGTTTTTACTCTTTGAGTGTTCAATCAATTAAATAGATTTTATGTAAAATAATCGAAGTAAAATTACTTATATTATATACTTGATATACTATAAAAAACAATAAAGTGTAAAAGTTTTGTGTGCCAGTTTATCAATTTTGTTAAGAACATGAGCAAAATGAATCCTTTGGCTTTATTAAATGCCAATTATGGTGATTCTGGAGATGAGTTTGAAGAAGACGTGCGTGTGACTAAACTTCAAAAAAAGAACAACGGCAGTGCTGTTATTTCGAATCATAACATCACGAATGCTTGCACTGCCATTCATCCTGCTCCGATCCTGCATTGCCGTAAGCGTTTTATTTTTATTGTTAGCTTGTTACTTAATAATTGTAGTGTTCTATGTTCTATGCTTTAGATTTATGCTCGTAATATGTATCTATTTGTGAAATGGAAATGTGTTTGTGATAATGGTAATTTATGGAGACGCATTCGAAAATAATTCTGTTATCAAAATCTGTTTAGCCGCAGAATCTATTCTGAAAGCAGAATTACTCGTACACGGCCGTTAACCATCTCGTGGTATTTAGTTCAGCAAAAATCGTTTGTGCACTACTATGGAATATGTTCGGGGCTCTGCATCCAGGGAAAACCCGGGAATTTGGGGTCCTACCAAAACCTGGGCCTCAGCTAACCTTACCCATACTCCATTCGGTTAGGTACTTAACTAAGTGTGGACAATCTTCATAATGTCTATTTAATGTCTTTTATTTAAAAACTCAGTTAATAAATATTTTTCTGTTTGGAAAATTATTTGAACAAACTTCCTGAAAGTATTATGACTGTCCAATGTGTCAACAGAATAAAGTCTTATACAGCCAAATGATGTTCAAGTTGTTAATTCTATATCCACATTTTTCTTTTACGTTTATAGCTTGGTCAGTATGATATGATGACTCATACAATCACATTCTAGTATCCATAAGTGGTATAACGTTGAAATTGACATACAGTCATTATCCGTATAGTTCCGGTTACATTCACATTTCAAAGTCTGCAAGTTTGTTTACCTGCTGATTGACGGATGAGGTTTTTTGCATGAATTTCCATACAGGTCCTTTACAGGTTAAACCCAATGCAATAGTGTACACATTTATAAATACAAAAACTGAGTATCTAATCTAATTACCAAACAATATTTGACAATACAAACTAATAAAAGATAATACCAGATAATACCAGACAATACGATAATAAAAGACAATACAAGACATTACAAGAAAATGCAGGACAATACAAGACAATACAACACAATAAAAGATAATAGAGTACAAAACAATACAAGACTAAATATTCAATAACAATACAAATCACAAATAAAGATAAGATAAGATTATTCTTTAATGCACACAAATAAACTACAGTACATTAGGGACAATAAAAGAGATAAAGTTCAAATGGCGGCCTTATCGCTGCAAGCGATCTGTTACAGGTAACCTTTGGACAATTTTTTTAAAATATTTTAACAAAAATAACTGAGTAGTTATGTAAGTTATATAAAACTATCCTCGTGAATTCACTCAAAGTACAAAAGAATAGATCCGTTTCCCTAGTAATGAGGTTGAGTTAAGAGTGCGGAGTACGCACCTCAGTAGCATCCCACTCCACAGGTTCGTTCGTGCACTAACAGCCATGGTTTTCTTCGCCACCACACATTCTTATCCGGAACACAGAGCCTTAGCTGTCTTAAGATATCCACGTTATGTATCCTCTGTCTAAGTAAAGTACTTAACACGCTCAACGCCAGTGTATCATTTTTGATACACGCTGTCCACACACAAGCAACTTTTTGATTTTATCCTTATAAATTTGCTTAGTAAAAATAAATGCTCTGGGTTTATGGCAAATGGTTTTATGTCTACAAGCTGATGAAAAAAAAAAATCTGTGATTGTAAAAAAATCTGTGATTGTAAGCTTCTTTTGTACCGTGTTTTGGTTGTATAGAAAATGAGCATTCGCTAAAGAGGTTCCCCATAAGATTTCTATAAATAATTTGCGATACCATTTTGTACATCGTCTCAGAGCAGAACCATAATTATGTTGCCATTTGATCACTCGGGTCGATGGATGACTTTCACCCTGGTTTTACAATAACTGACCTATTCCTACTTTGACTTTGAACAGTCTTTTGGGCACAGAACAGATTGGTACTCGCTTTAGGGCAGATGTTTTCATTGACAACATTCTCACGTCACGTTTATCTCGCCACTTCGTTACTACGATTCCATCCGCAGTTTGCTCTGCACACGTCTCACCTTTCTTCAATTTCATGTTTATGATATCTTTAGGGAGATGTTTTCTATTGGCCCTTAGGGTTCCAACAAGATGTGTCTTTCTACGTCTCAAACGATAAGCAAGAGGTATACTTGTGTAAAAGTTATCAGTATACAACATTCTTCCTTCATCAAGTAGTCCTTCCGCAAGTGTCATTACTGTTTTCTCAGATACCTCTGTTTCTCTATCCCTTGATTTGACACAATATACGGAGAAATTCCAAGTGTAACACTTTTCGGTACACAGCTTGAAGTTTTTGATCCCGTATTTGGCTGCTTTGTTATATACTGGGAATATATTGGCGAAATATCAATCCGCCTCGCCAAGCAACTAGAGACTCGTCGACACATAAATGTAACAAAAATGCAGTGCGTATCAAAATTGATACACATGGCCTGTGAAATAGGAGTCGCTATGAATCTTATTCACAGGCCACGTGTATCAAAAATGATACACATCGAAAAATAGGGGAAGGACCACAGGTGAAGGGATGAAAATAGAAATAGTGCATTTAACATTAAAAAAAAAAATGCAAAAATAACAGAAATAAAGTTTGGTTAAATTTTAAGGGAATTGGCTAATATAGCTTGGCGCTAAGCTCCTGACTCTTCCTGACTCCTAGTTCGTTGTATCTTACCATACCCAAAACAAATCGATTATGATACTTAAGCGGATAGAACGGGTATACTCCGTATAAACAAAAGTACAAGTACCTAACAAATTATTTTTTTACTCGCTCCAGCATAAGCCTATTTAAAGCCTTATGTAGAGCCCAGCAATGCAATTCTGTAAGTGCACAACGACAAGCACAACATTGTGATAACCTTGATACAGTCGGCCTTACGATCGAGAGGTCCCGGGTTCGAAACCTGGCCATTACACTACCGACGTGAACCCACTCCTAGCACAAGCAATGGGTTAACGGGAATATTAGTAATTTCGGTTGCTAATATTCTTTAAAAAAAAAAAAAGAACAGATAGTCATTGATCGGACTGGGTGACGTCACTGGAGATCGACCTATGATACTAAAAAAATCCAAAAGGATCTCGTATGCTTTTGAATGCGTTGTTGCTACTGTTTTTTTACTACCTTTTACATTGGTTCTACACCTAGAAAACGCTTCGTAATCAGTACTCGACCCACTCGCCTTGTACCGTTTATGTAGAAAAGCTTTTACTTTAATGTCGCGAATTAATTCACTAGTGTACCACTCGTCACTCGGGGTAAATGTACATCGAGGTTACACTATTTCGCTTTTATTGTTACATTATAGTCACCTATTGTAGAATTAATTAGAGTTTAAAAATAATCCAAACTACTTTTCACGTCCAACTCGTATAACGAACTCCAATCTATTACTGCAATTCGGGCATACAAAGGACTGAAAGTCCGCTTTGTTGAAATTACACCCTAAACTTGTTGACATTTATGATTACTGCTTTACTCCCTTAAGTAGTAGCGTGATGATTTATAGCTTATAACCTTTCTCGATAAACGGGATATCCAGTAAATAAAGATTTTTTCAATTCGAACCAGTAGTTCGGAGATTAGCACGTTCAAACAAACAAACAAACTTCATCTTTATAATATTATAAGTCGAGATTTAGAACCAATTCAGTATTAGATGGATTTTTTTTAGATATTGTAAAATTATTTCATGTAATTTCGCTTCTTATAACACTATGATTATTATTATATTGAATGTTTAATTGTTTGTGTAATTAAGTTCAACAAAAAAAAAAAATTAGAGTATTATATACGTATTTACTGTTTTATTCCTCTACTTTTTTTATACTTACTGTATAATCAACATAAGTTTTGATACACTAATTTACACATTACGAACAATAATTTATTATTGGCAGCATTATAATTGAGTACTTTTTCATTTTTTTTAAACGGTCACACTGAGTGCTACCCGAGTTCATCCCCACCACGACTGTCCCGATATCGCCACTGATTTTAAGGCCGTGGTAGGCCGTCACGTCATGTCACTCATTTCATTTGCAATTCGCAACTCGCGCGTAGAGGTACTCCGTCACGAATTCGCACCACTTCACTTCGTCCTTTGCAGTTTGCAGTGTTTTTACTTTTTGAGTGCTCAATCAAGTAAATAGATTGTATATAAAATAATCGAAGTAATATTATATACTTAATATACTATAAAAAAACAAAGTGTAAAAGTTTTGTGTGCCAGTTTATCAATTTTGTTAACAACATGAGCAAAATGAATCCTTTGGCTTTATTAATTGCCAATTATGGTGATTCTGGAGATGAGTTTGAAGAAGACGTGAGTGTGACTAAACTTCAAATAAAGAACAATGGCAGTGCAGTTATTTCGAATCATAACATTACGAATGCTTGCGCTGCCATTCATCCTGCTCCGATCCCGCATTGCCGTAAGCGTTTTGTTTTCATTGTTAGCTTGTTATTTAATAATTGTAGTGTTCTATGCTTTAGATTTATGCTCGTAATACATCATATCTAGTTATGAAATGGAAATGTGTTTGTGATATGGTAATGTATGGAGCCGCATTCGAAAATAATTCTGTTATCAAAATCTGTTTAGCCGCAGAATCTATTCTGAAAGCAGAATTACTCGTACACGGCAGTAAACCATCTCGTGGTATTTAGATTCGCATGAGTCTTTTGTGCAATAATATGGAATATGTTCGGGTCTCTGCATCGGGAAAACGCGTGAATTTAGGGTCCTACCAAAACCTAGGCCACAGCTAACCTTACCGTTAGGTTCTTAACTAAGTGTGGACAATCTTGATGTGTCTATTTAATGTGTTTTATTTAAAAACTTAGTTAATAAATATTTTTCTGTTTGGAAACTTATTTGAACAAACTTCCTGAAAGTATTATGACTGTCCAATGTGTCAACAGAATAAAGTCTTATACAGACAAATGATGTTCAAGTTGTTAATTCTATATCCACATTTTTCGTTTACATTTTTAGCTTGGTCAGTATGCTATGATGACGCATATAATAGGCATGACTCACATTGTAGTATCCTTATGTGGTGTAACGCTGAAATTTACATAAAGTCATTATCATCAACTTTAAAGTCTGCAAGTTAGTTTACCTGCTGATTGATGGATGAGGCTTTTTTGCATGACTTATTTATTCATTTATTTACATTTCATACATACATCTACCTTTACAGGTTAAACCCAATGCGATAGTGAACACAATTATAAATACAAAGACTAAGTATCTAATCTAATTACCAAACAATATTTGACAATACAATAATAAAAGACAATACAAGACATTACAAGAAAATGCAGGCCAATACAAGACAATACAACACAATAAAAGATAATATAATACAAGACTAGACAATACATGACTAAATATTCAATAACAATACAAACCACAAATAAAGATAAGATAAGATAATTCTTTATTGTACACAAATAAACTACAGTACATCAGGGACAATAAAAGAGATATGTTCAAATGGCGGCCTTATCGCTGCAAGCGATACAGGTAACCATGGGACATAAAACTGTCCTCGTGAATTCACTCAGAGTCAGAGTACAAAAGAATAGATCCGTTTCCTTAGAAATGAGGTTGAGAGTGCGGAGTGCGCACCTCAGTGGCACCCCACTCCACAGGTTCGTTCGTGCACTCGGCAGTCGGCACCAATAGCAGTCATGGTTTTCTTCGCCGCCACTCATACTTATTCGGAACACAGAGACCTAACTATCCTAAGATTTTATGTATCCACCCTCCTTCTAAGTACTTTGAATAAATACGAAGCGAGTGCGAGATCACTCCTGACTCCTAGTTTGTTATATCCTACGATACCAAAAATAAATATATTACATATATTACATAAGCGGATAGAACGGGTATACTCCGTATAAACGAAAGTACAAGTACAGTACCTAACAAATTTATTTTGTACTCGCTCCAGCTTATGCCTATATTTAGCTTTATCTGGAGCCCAGCAATGCAATTCTCAATACACCTGGAAAACGCTTCGTAATCAGTACTCAACCCACTCGCATTGTACCGTTTCTGTAGAAAAGCTTTAACTTTAATGTCGCGAATTAATTCACTAGTGTACAACTCGGGGTAAATGTACCTCGAGTTTACACTACTTCGCTTTTTGGAATGAATTAGAGTTTAAAAATAATCCAAACTACTTTCCACGTCCAACTGGTATTACGAATTCCAATCTATTGCTGCAATTGAGGCATACAAGGACTGAAAGTCCGCTTTGTTGAAATTCTACCCCAGTGGTACATGACTAGCCCCGACGGCCAAGTCCGCTGTGTCGGGTTGCTGTCGTAGGGACGTGTGTGTACTTAGCTCAATCTCGAGTGGCAGGTGCTCTGTGCTCTGTAACCATCTTCACCAGTGGCATCTCTGCCATGCGTACCCTTACACTCTCCCCCTCCGCCAGTGTACTCAACACCAAATCCAACTGCCGATCAATGCAATTACACACATTGTTACTCAGAGTGAACCCACAGAGCGTTTGAAAGTACCTATTCATAATAATTAGTAATTTGAACAGGACATTAAAATCGCCTTTAACTAGTATTTCTTTATACTTATTAAAATTAATGATTACTGCTTTGCTCCGTTAAGTAGTAGCGTGATAATTTATAGCTTATACTTATAACCTTTCTCGATAAACGGAATATTCAGTACAAAAAGATTTTTTCAATTCGAACCAGTTGTTCTGAAATTAGCACGTTCAAACAAACAAGCAAACAAACTTCAGCTTTATGATATTAAGTCTAGATTTAGAAACAATTCAGTATTAGATGGATTAATTTTAAATATGTAGGTGTTAATATTGTCAAATTATTTTGTGTAATTTCGCTTCCTATATGATTCTAACACTGTGATATCATTATATATAATGTTTCTAATTTATTGTGTAATTTAGTTTAATTAAAAAAAGATAAAGAGTATTTAATTTACTATTTTATTCCTCTTCTTTTTTATGGTAGCCTAGTGATATGGGTAATGGACTGCTGAGACGAGGTCTCGGGTTCGATCCCAGGTTTACCATGGCACACACCAATGACTTTTCGATTCTTTTCAAAGTTATGTGTGTATTTATCGCAGGTTTATAAGTGCCCGGTTAATGGCAATAGGCTCGCCTCCTATTACATTGGGACCTAAACATAAACGGCGAAATGTGGGTGCTAGCACCTCTGCCTACCCCTTCGGGGATATAGGCGTGAGTTTATGTTATGTATGTTATGATGTTTTTTAATTACTTTTTTGGTTTAATTTAACATAAGTTTTGGTTATCGTCTAATCATAATTGACGGCATGATGGAATGACGCTTGCATAAGCGTGTAATGGACCCCTACAGATGGAAAAATAAGTCGGGCCCTGGAGGGAAAATACCCTAAATTCTTAAGTTGGCTCATTTTACTCAAAGGGGACATCCCATTATTTTTAAAAAGAAACAAAATTACATTTAAAGATTGTTGAAAACTCGCTTGCCACACCCGGTAATCGAACCAACTAAAATCCGAAAAAATAACAACCTTTATAAGGAATCAATCGATAGTGTCAATCATAAGAATCAAATCTCTCGAACAAACATGGTGAATGAAATAATTAAAGGAAGTCCTTGAAATCTTCATTTATAAATTCACAGTTTTGTTTCTCTTTTTTAAAGATAAAGGGATTTCTCCTTTAGGATTTATTTTAGGATTTATTTTAGGATTTTAAGATTAAGATTTAGTTTCCTTCCAGGGCCCGACTTATTTTTACAGATACTCTTTCTTTGGTAATTATAACCGATTTCATCCCCACCACAACTGTCCCGATATCGCCACTGATTTTAGGGCCGGGCGGCCGGGGTAGGCCGTCTGACACAAAAAGCGTGCTTGTCACTACACTCACTACGTCATGTCACTCATTTCATTCATTTCATTTGCAATTCGCAATTCGCACGTAGAGGAATTCCGACACAAATTATTTGCAGTGTTTTTACTCTTTGAGTGCTCAATCATTAGTAAATAAGTTTAAAATAAAATATTTGAAGTAATATTACTTAAATTATATTATTGTACTTAAACTATAAAAACAATATAGTGTAAAAGTGTTGTGCGTCAGTTTATCAATTTTGTTAACAACATGAGCAAAATAAATCCTTTGGCTGGATTAATTGCTAATTATGGTGATTCTGGAGATGAGTCTGAAGAAGACGTGCGTGTAACTAAACCTCAAATAAAGAACAACGGCAGTGATGTTATTTCGAATCCTAACATCACGAATGCTTCCGCTGCCATTCATCCTGCTCCGATCCCGCATTGCCGTAAGCCTTTTGTTGTATTGTTAGCTCATTAATAAAATTGTAGTGTTCTATGTTGTATGCTTTAGATTTATGCTCTAATGTCTAGTTGTGAAATGAAAATGTGTTTGTGATATGTGAATGTATGGCGCCGCATACACTTCGAAAATAATTCTGTTATCAAAATCTGTCTAGGTGCAGAATCTATTCTGAAAACAAAATTACAAGGTGCGAATTTAAATACCACGAGGCGGTAAAACGCCATACTCCATTTGGTTAGGTTCTAAATTAATATGTTTTATGTAAAAACTCGTTTTATAAATATTTTTCTGTTTGGAAATATAAATGAACAAAATTCCTGAAAGTATTGTGACTATTCAATCGGTCAACAGTATAGTCTTAACTGGACAAATGGTGTTCAAGTTGTTAATTCTATATCCAAATTTTTCTTTTATATTTCCAGCTTGGTCAGCATGCTATGATGAATCAAGTGGTTTCACTTATTATTGGAATCAACATACAAATGCAGTAACTTGGGAAGCACCTCCGGAGTACTTACTCGCACTTAAGTTAGCACAACAACAATTAACGGCATCAGGTAAGTCCTATATTTGTTTCATTGAATTCATCTGTCTGGAAAATTTTATTCTAGGTTTCACTTCATTTGGCCTGTAGAAATTTACCTTTACAAGTACTTAACTGATAACTCTTTTCCATTGAAGTCATTAAATATCATAATGGCCAAAATGTTAAATGATATTTTAATGGCTAAAAATTTACATACATTCTTTATATTCAATAATAATATTAGCTTACTAATTACCTAATGACTCCCTTAATGTAAATATACATAATTATTTCCTAATGAAGTTGTAGTATGCAAATTTTATTCTAGGTAATTTTATTCACTTCATTGACCTGTAGGAATTTACCTTTACAAGTACTTAACCCTTTTCCATTGAAGCCATTAAATGTCAATTATTGGCACATTAACTGATATCTTAATGGCTAAAAGTTTATTTAATTACATCCCTTTATATTTATTATTATTAATATGAGCAGAGCATATCAATTACTTCTTAATGACCTATTTCCTAATGAACTTGTAGTATGCAAATTTATTCTAGGTTTCACTTCATTTGGCCTGCCCAATTTACCTTTACAATGTAACTCTTTTCCATTTAAGTCATTAGGTAATTAATGCAGATAATAAGGTTTCTTGGTTCTATGGGGAAATGAAGTTTGCAGATGTTTTCTAACTTTAACAAATAACTAGTTCTGGGCTGTTTCATTATTAATTATATTATTTGTAGGATCTGGCGAAGTGTCAGCAGAAGAATGGCAATTGTACCAACAAGCCTTGGCAGAAAAGCAAAACAGTCAAACAAAGGCAGCATTAAAATCATCAACGAAAAGCAATAAGAAGACTGACTCCAATGTTGCTGGCAACAAAGGAAAAAACAATAAATTCAACAGGAAGCGCACTCTTAGTGAAGATGAGGAAGAGTAAGTGATCATCATTTCTATGTATATGCTCTTTTGAATGTTATTCAACCTCTGAGCCTTTTCCCATCCCACCGGCTTTCAGCTTGGGCTTGGGAGGACAGACGGCAGATGCCATATAAGCCTTAAAAGCAACATTCTATTTGAATGCAAATAGAATGTTGCTTTTAAGGCTTATATGGCACTATGCACTTAATCAATAATACGATAATAGATCATTATCTATTATTGTATTATTGATTAATTGCATAGTGTCAAGTTCAAATTATTATTACAACAACAAAATATAAATATAATAAGCTGGCAGCATAAACTAAAGTCTACTTTTGTTTTGCAGGAAAATTGAACTAATTACTTCTTACCACAATAATTCAGACTCTGATTCTAATGATGAAGTAGATACACCAGTTAAGACACCACAATTACCTGTTTCCAAAATTCAGCCAAAAGCAAATGTGCACAAAAAGCCAAAATTGAAGACTCAAGAATATGGACCAGCTTTACCGCCAAATTTAAATTACACTGTACCTATTGGACCTGAACTACCTCCAGAGATAAGTAATAATGTGTCTAATTCGCTTGTTAATACACATGCTGTGAAACAGACACATTTGGTGAAAGAGACTCATGCTTTGAAAGACATAGATTCTGTGAAAGAGACACATACTGTGAAAGAAACACATACTGTAAAGGAGGCACAGTCTGCCAAAGAGGTAAGGTTGTTTTTAAATTGAATTACATTAACTTATCAGATGCGACAGTCATGTGTATCTGAAGTTTTTGAGTTTTTATGGTAGCCCTCCCTAATGACCTTTACTTCACTTAATCACCTATGATGAGCAAAGCGCCTGAAGATGCTAACTTGTCAATTCATTGAGAAACACAAACAAAAGATCCTTTTGGCATTCATGCTGTTCTAGATATAAAACAATTTGGAATAATCCTTTCATTCCTGAATGATGATGATTTCACATTGTTTCCATTGATCATATTCATGTATTCCTGGCATGTTTTGTAGTTAAAATACCAAATAAAATATGTCATGAGTTTGAGTATGATTATAGTGTTTTCCAATATAATTGTCTTGTTAAAGCAATGTGATGGCTTAAAGTTTTCAATCTGAGGTAACAATGTACTATTGTTTAGAAATAATCTCCATAAATTTAATATACTAATAGTAAGCAATTTTATTTTTAGGATAAGCCTTCCAAAGCAAATGATGATGATAGTCAAGATGAGACTACTCTGTTGATGAAACTAAAAGACAAAGCAAAACTACTTGAAAAACTTGGCGGAGAAATACCCAAAGAATTACAACAGATGATTGATGAAGAAACTGGATCTGGTTATGCTTCACCTAAAACTAATGATTCACCCAAGTCAAATACTGACATAGACGACTTATTAGATGAGATCGAGAAAAAAGAATTACCAAAGATTGCTAAAGCTAAGAAAGTAGGGAGCTTTGAAGGTACAAAGTCAAATGAAAGCAGTCCTAAAAATTCTCCCATCAGAGATGGTACACCACCAATAGAGCCAAAACCACTGTTCCCGAGTTTCCAAAGCATTGAAGAAGCTCCAATTGTTGTAGAACCAGAAAATGAAGAGAAAAAAGTGGAAGTAGTTGAGAAGAAAGGAGTTAATCTATACCTAAGCAATAGCAATGAGCGCATAGAAAAAGTTACCAAGAAAAAGTTAAGAATATCTAACTCGGTACTTCCAAAGAGAGAAGCAACATATACTACTAAATATTCCCAGTTCATAGAAGGATTTTCGAATGAGAGAGTTGGTTTAGGGTTCAGTAAAGATGATGCTGACCAAACTGTGGAGTCTTCAAAGAATGCTATAACTTATGGAAATGGTTTGGTATTTACGAAGGGTGAAACATTAAATGATGAGAAAAAGGAGGATGACTTGGATGATATGGCCGAGCTGGTTGAAATGAAGCTGAAATACTTGAACCAGTTGCAACCGGGTGTGCTGACACCGGTGCAAGAGATGTTGGTACAGATGCAGGTAAATAACATTTTATTTCATTCCCTTACCAGTAATTAAAAAAAAAACATTTTGAAATTGTATCAAAAGTTGCACTATCTTCAAAATAATACAAATTTTAGTCTATAAAAATCGATGTTGATTGATCCAATTCAGCTTATTTCTTTCCATAATGATTTTAAGTTCCATGGAATATTTTTATGCTAAAAAATCACAGTATTAGCACAGAATAAGTAATAGTACGTATTATGGTATTAGCTCGTTTATCAATAAAATTGAAACTTAGCAATAGTACTATATTGCAAATAAAAATGTGGACAATTCCCTCATCTTTATTCGCTATTTTAGAGCGCAGACAACATATTGCGCGGGACATATATTATATTTTGGACCTGAAATGTGCTCAAATGTGCTCTATACGCGCAGTACACACAGTACAGTTTCTTGTGTGTCTTTTGTGGATAGCACGGGGTGCTACTGTCAAATTCACCAAGTATAGATTACTAGCTGTTGCCCGCGGCTCCGCCCGCGTGGATGTCGGTTATCGCGACCAACCATAGCCTATATCCTTTCTCAAGGTCTAATCTACTCATATACCAAATTTCATCAAAATCAGTGCAGTAGTTTAGGCGTGAAAGCGTAACAGACCAACAGATTGACAGACAGCCAGACAGACACAGTCAGACCGACAGACAGACAGACAGGAGTTACTTTCGCAATTATAATATTAGTATGGATTACAAAACAATCCGGCCTCGTATCTCTCACAATTTAGGTCCAAGATAGTGTCCTGAGATACATCTTTAGTTTACAATATCTCATTGCTTGTCTCGTGTCCTCCTCAGACGCTGTGGGGTGCGTACCGCGCGGGCGCCCTGGGCGCGGCGTACTGGCGGCGTTGGACCGCGGACGCGCGGCGTCAGCTGGCCGCGCACGAGCGCCGCGCCGCGCCGCCCGGCTGGACCTGCTCCTTCCTGAGGTACGCGCCACTGCCCTGTGCCCGTCCCTCCCCTGACTACGAGACTACACGTGCACCCACTCTGAACTTTATCGTGCGTGTACGCCTTATTCGTGTTCGCGTGTGCGTAGATCTCGCGCCGACTTGACTTCGGAACCTGAATGAAATTGATTATCGCTCTGAACTGACTCCTTGTGTCTGTTGACTCGTTAACGGCTCTTTTACCGCGTGCGTCTTATGAATTGATTTTTTGTGTTCTCGTGTGTAGACTCGTTCGACTTGATGATTGCTAATACCGATTCTCGGTTTGTCTAGATATCGCGTCAGCTTGAAACGTCGCGGTTTCATTTCTGGCAAGAAAAAATCTCGTTATTATAAAGTTTTTTTTTTTTCATTTACGAACATCACGGTTCTCAAAACTCGCAAACTCTAAGTACATTTTACAAGTTACCTACCCGCGTGAATAAAGGTAAAAAATATACTCGTCTATATCTGACTCGCCGAGTGTTCAGAGCGGTTTTCAACTTTATCAAAAACCTCGCGTTGCCCCATTGACCCACTGTGAACCTGTTTTCATTTCAACTTGTTTTTTATGTCATCGCAAAACCAACAAACGATTGCACTGATCTATTGTACCGTTTGCGGTACCTACGCAACGCGCAGTGTATGTTCCACCGCAGAATATTTAATGACCGATTGAAATGTACTGACTTAGAGCTATGGTTCTGTTCGTTTGTTCGTTTTCGCCTTTGTAAACTGATTTTATGACCATTTTGTTTTTTTATTTACCAAACTTTCTAGCTTGCTACATCTACATCATGAATTTGTACTAAACTCATCGTGGTTAAGCAAAAAAAAACAAAAAAAAATTTTTTGAAACATTGATGAAACAATAATTTCTGGTGTACTTTTTTTCTTTGGAGGTTACAAAACTTGATTTTTCATATTTTATTTCTGATTATGCTCGCAGTGATAGGGTCTTTGTTGAATTAAGTTCTGTACGTCAGTTCAATATTGTCTCTAATGATTCGACTTCGACCATTTCGATAATGTATGGAGACGGTTGAATTCGAGATAATTTATATTGTGTTGTGTAGTCTTCCCAGTCATAGAAATCTTGTAGTCATCTCTTTAAGTTTAACGTTTTTCCTAAAGTGAACTACTTGAGAAGGAGGGAACTGCCAGCGTGTATTTCTGAGTAGGCAGACCACATTGGGGGTGCTTATAATAACGCGTTGTTGGGTACCTATTCCTGTGAAGTGTACTTCTGAGTAGACGCATCACACTGGGGTTGCTTCTAATAACGCATTGTAGGGCACCTATTCCTGTGAAGTGTACTTCTGAGTAGACACATCACACTGGGGTTGCTTCTAATAACGCATTGTAGGGCACCTATTCCTGTGAAGTGTACTTCTGATTAGACACATCACACTGGGGTTGCTTCTAATAACGCATTGTAGGGCACCTATTCCTGTGAAGTGTACTTCTGAGTAGACACATCACACTGGGGTTGCTTCTAATAACGCATTGTAGGGCACCTATTCCTGTGAAGTGTACTTCTGAATAGACGCATCACACTGGGGTTGCTTCTAATAACGCATTGTAGGGCACCTATTCCTGTGAAGTGTACTTCTGAGTAGACACATCACACTGGGGTTGCTTCTAATAACGCATTGTAGGGCACCTATTCCTGTGAAGTGTACTTCTGATTAGACACATCACACTGGGGTTGCTTTTAATAACGCGTTGTTGGGCACCTATTCCTGTGAGGTACTTCTGAGTAGACACATCACACTGGGGTTGCTTCTAATAACGCATTGTAGGGCACCTATTCCTGTGAGGTGTACTTCTGAGTAGACACATCACACTGGGGTTGCTTCTAATAACGCATTGTAGGGCACCTATTCCTGTGAAGTGTACTTCTGAGTAGACACATCACACTGGGGTTGTTTTAATAACGCGTTGTTGGGCACCTATTCCTGTGAGGTACTTCTGAGTAGACACATCCCACTGGTGTTGCTTCTAATAACGCATTGTAGGGCACCTATTCCTGTGAGGTGTACTTCGGAGTAGACAGATCACACTGGGGTTGCTTCTAACAACACATTGTTGGGCACCTATTCCTGTGAAGTGTACTTCTGAGTAGACACATCACACTTAGGTTGCTTCTAATAACGCATTGTAGGGCGTCTATTCTTGCGAAGTGTACTTCCGAGTAGACATCATACTGGGGTTGCTTCTAATAACGTATTGTAGGGTACCTATTCCTGTGAGGTGTACTTCTGAAGAGACACATCACACTAAGGTTGCTTCTCATAACGCATTATAGGGCACCTATTCCTGTGAGGTGTACTTCTAAGTAGACAGATCACACTGGGGTTACTGCTAATAACTCGTTGTTGGCCACCTATTCCTGTGAAGTGTACTTCTGAGTAGACATATCACACTTTTTATCTTACATTAGAAATTCATGATCTTCGCGGGAAGGGCATTTACTTAAACTTTTTAGTCTTATAAATGTACCATCTCGTGAGTTTTATTTTAAAATTGCCAGATAGTTACATATGTGTATGCAACTGCATTTTCTAAAATTTTAAAAATAATTCTATTCAAATATATGGCGGTTCTTACTTGCGCCAGTTGGGTGTGTCATGTACGGAATCAGTAGCACATTTAGGCGTTCGTGTCTTATAGGATCGCTAAAAGACATCACATATTACCGCTGACAGGCTGGATTTGGTCGTTGGACGTTTGCATTGCTTCTGATAAAACATTCAGCCATTTTTTTCTGTAAGCCAAACTAAATAAAATCCTGCTTATAGGTATCTTGAATTGATACATAAAAGTTTGATTTCTAATTTCTACGTTTTACTAGACAATATTCAGTAAATTACCTATTGTAGCGTAGTTTCGTCATTTTATAAACTTTAATACAATTTGTTGGAATTGAATTTCATTTAGAAGTTGCCTCCAGGAGTTATTGCGTATTAGAGATTTTGTAACTTTTTTTTTCGTTAAAATCACTTCTACTTTGACCCCTTAAAATAACAAACAGAAGAGGATAATTATGGTGGTTCTATACAAAAGGCGGAAAGGAACCTCGGAACGATTCTAGTCAAACCGTATCTCTAAGGTTAGCATCATGAGGTTAAATTAAATATTTTGTGAATATAAATATACATTTGTTATAAAATGTCCAAGTAAAGTTTTTAAGAAATAGACATAGTACTTATATAGTGATTAACTTTCCTATTTATGGACATTTATGGCACGGTTAGAATATGTGTGGTATAATGTCCAAATAATTTTCACTTCTGTCAGCTTAAGTGACAGGGGAGAAAAGCGAGTTGCAAATTCTCACACGACTGACATTTCTTAACGAATATTTATTATTCAAAATAGTATTGATTAGGCTTGTCCAACAATTCAAATTGTCCATTGTTAAGAGGTGCGTTCAGCGTATGAAGATATGAAGCCACTTGGTACTTGGATATTTAAAAAAGCCACAAGGTACTATCCAAGTGATTATCGTCCTCTAGTCACAAGTTGGGAAGGTGGTAGTAGAAAATATTTAAAATTAATTTAATACATTTAATGATATTAAAGTAATTATGTATGATTTGATTTAGTAGTCAACAATTATTGTAATTTGAAGGTAAGAAGTTAGTTTATAATTTCATACATTTGACTAGAATTGATCTGTGATTTAACTGTGATACAAACTAATAAATATACACAACATCATACTGAGTTTCTTTAATATTGTATTTCCCAAACACTGTAAAGAATAAGGTTACCTCTAGCTATAAGTGTGAAGAGCGAAGATCTGGACATCGTCGGGTGGCTGACCTCAACTCGGCTATTGGTGAGAGACCCAACTATTAAATTAATATTTTTCTTTATTATTATGATTTTACTCTTTGATCTTTTCCAGAACGCTGGGCCCGAGACGGTCGTGTAAAGGATTATGGACTTGTGTCCGCCATTGTCATATTGATACTTTTTGAATATGATTTCGGGCACAAATCCGGCGCACGGGTTAAAGTATATACTTACAGTGGTTTTATTTCTGCCTTTAGCCCCATATTTTTAGATGGTTTGTGGTGATCTCAAGTTTTAATTATTTTAATATTAATTCGTAAATAGTTAATCATTGCAACTTCTGTTTGGATTTTATGTCCACACTAGTTTCCCCCCGTCTCAGTGGTTTATAGCTGATGTGGTCTTACGTATTCAAGTACTTAGGTAATCCTTGTACTTTCTTTTTTCTTGGACTTTCTATCTATACTTGATATTTGGTCCCTATCCATTCAGAGTCGTTTATCGTGTTCGTAACTATTCTTAACTTCTTGCTTGGGGCAGCGACTCCACTCGCAATACTCAGTTTTTAAACTCTTTTTCTTCTCGCTTTCTCTTTATCGGGACTTCAACTGTCCGAAATTTCAAACCGATGTCTTTAAGATTAACTGCAATTTTAAATATCGAATGTACCAGTATACCAAAAAACTTGTTGCAAACTTTGTGGTTAAACAACTTAAGGTTGACCAGACCATCTAAACCTACCGGGCGTCGTACCACTCTCTACTACAGTTGTTTGTACGTTTGTTTATTTTCTGTATACAGGTCTGAAGGGCGCTATTGCTACCGGCGGGAGTCTGACGGGCTCGTACAGTGGGAATACCCAGCCACGACCCACACGGACATGGACATTTGCACCACGCCGCCGCACCCGGGGGTTGAAGCCAAGGTATGTTTGTGACTTACTACCGTTAGACTTAAAAGTAGGGGCCCACCAGATATTCGCGAACATTTGTTTCAATACCGGACGAGACTCTGCGGCAGGGTTCCTCTCAAAGTTGTGAGGTCAGATGGCAGACGCAAAATGAACCAATAGATGGAAAGAGTAAAAATAGATCCAGGCTCCAAATCTCAAGCTGATTCAAGGATGCAACTGGGTTCGGTGCTCGAATGAAGGAGAAAGTGTCGCAGCAAAGCGTCTTACCTAAGAAATTAAGAAGTTTGTTACACATGTCGCCTTCTTCCTATAACCTTGGGTTCTTGAAGCAAGCAATAGCTTAAGAAATTAACTGTAGAATTTAGCAGACTTTAGAAATAGACGTGCCCCCGCTTTCATCCGCGGGGACTTAGATCATGGTTTTCATTTTTTCGCACGGAACTCTAATACCTTTTCTAAAACTAAAGTAGTCTTCCAAGGGCCACATAAGCCAAATTAAAAGGATGAGACAAGAGGTGTCAGGTTGAGACGTAAATCTACAGCTCCGAGGTGAAAGCCTCGAACATAGCGGAAACAATTCCGGGTGACGTTCTAAGCCATTGTCCTACGTGAGCAATAAGCGCGACAACGCGACGAGTTTGTACGCCGCGCGTAAAATCTAATGGTCGTTGTTCTTTATTGTGACAGCCTCCGTGGCGTAGCGGTAGTGAACGCGGCCGCTGCGCAGGAGGCGCGGGTTCGATCCCCGCTCAGTGCAAATATTTGTGTGCATGAAATATGGATATTTGCATTGATCTGGTCGTGCCTCGGAGAGCACGTTAAGCCGTCGGTCCCGGTTGCCATAAGAACATCTATGGCAGTCGTTACGGGTAGCTGGAGCCCTAAAAAGTCCAAAAACAACGGTTTAGCTGCAAAGCTTCGATATCGCCTAATGGTACCATTGGGTTGTGGAGGTCATCAATCGCTTCACGGAAAATATCGAAGTCTAGCCAAATCCGCAGTTAAAACTGGTAAAGCGGCACCCCAGACTCCGAGCTGAAAGCTTCGGAATCGACTGGGAATTAACGTTAGGTTGAAGAAGTTGTTCTTTATTGTGTCCTACGTCGCGTTGATACGTCATGTAAAGTATGGAAGTCGCGTTCGTCGCTCACGTAGAACAACGGGTAAGATCATTCGTCCAACTGTAGGAGGAAGTGCAGCCCCCTTTGCCGCCCTCGCCCCCGCAGCCGCGTGTGCCCTCCCCGCCAGCCTTGCCACCGGGTTCGTGGCGCGCAATCACACCCCCACCGCCCTCGTGGGTCGACCCGCCTCCGCCCGGCTGCGATGACCTGCCGCCGATACCCGCTGCCGTGAGTATCACCGACATTCCTGCTAGAGGAGAACCTCTTCGTCTGCAGCCACGATAAGATGTTAGGTCCTAGGACTGGCTACACCTGACAAATGGCAGTACGCTCCAGCCGCCGTGACTCTCGTCGAGCAGATACCCACTTGGAATTGTCGCTTCGTCTGATATTTTCCGATTATATTACGTCTTGAGCATAAATATTATTGCACTAGTGAATTAAAATTGTTATCAATATTATCATTTGGGGCCACCCCATCTCCTCCCATACGGTGTCGTCACCAGGCGACTTAGGGATAGGGCTGTTTAACATCAGACAGATATATACAGCCCAGACTCAGTCTCAAATACATGGCTCGAGTCAAAAATAGTGCCCGGAATATGGTAATAGGCTCACACCCTATTACGTGGGACCTAATACAATGATAGGTGAAATGTTGATGTTAATTCACCTCTGCCTAACCCTCCGGGGATAAAGGCGTGATTTTTAACATGTCATGAATGATTAGTTGTTGTATTGTACGAAAATGGACAGGTGCCTCTATCCAATTAAATTGTAATTACCCTGTGTCCAATGATAAAACACACAATAACTAATCATACAAATATAAATGTTATAATTTATAAATATTATGTACATAAAATAATAAATATCTTTTTATATAACAGGAACCAAAGCAAGAGATAGGCGACGAATTGGCTTCCTTCTACAGTGATATAGCCGAATTAGAGAAAGTACAGTCAGCGCCAAACACCGCGTCCAACTCCCCTGAACCCGTTGAGCACAAAGAGAGACCCAAAGAAAAGGAGAGACTCAAAGAAAAGGAGCGACCCAAAGAAAAGGAGAGACCCAAAGAAAAGGAGAGACCTAAAGAAAAGGATAGAGAAAGAGAACGCGAGAAGGATGTCAAAGTCAGCAAGAAGAAGTCGAAGGTGAGTTAGAACTATTTACACACTGACACCAGTGTGTGTTGCCCTACTTTCTTTTTACCATTTACTTTGCTTTGAGGATCTCCGTGGCGGTAAAGCGTTTGACTGTTATGTTGGAGGCAGCTGGTTCGATTCCCGCTCAATACGAATATATTTTTTAGAAATAGAAGTAGAAATCTTTATTCGCATGTCCATGTAGTATATCTTAGAAAACTTATTTATTTTTAATAAGCCCCGATTACAGCATATCATGATAAAATTATACACTACAATGTATCCTTTCTTTTTGAATTTCAGGTAAAAATCTCATCATCAGTAGGATTAAAACACAAATCTGTATCAAGTTTAGTGGCGAAATGGCAACAAGTCGCCGAAGAAATTGGTTCCGATTGATTCCAGATGGACTCATAATTATTAAATCCGTGATATGGCAAAAGTTGAACAAGTGATGACTGTGAGATTAATTTGTAGTTATAATTAAGAACAACAAAGAAATATACTTATTTTAGTTATATACTATCTCACTATTATTGTGAAAAAGTCTTTACCATGCAAATTAGTGGTTGAAGAACCGACTTCGAAACCAGATATTACTTAGAATTCTGTAAGATGGGCTGATGAAACAATACAGCCCATTCATTGAAAGTACTTATATTGGTATAAAATAGCCTTATGTATGTTATCTACTTAACTGTTTAGTCAATCAGGTTTCGGCATTCCTAAAAAGAACTGCATTTATTGTAAGTCTAACAAGTTAACATGTTTATATCTGTTATATAAATGTGGACTTAATCCTGTGAAATGAAGTAACTTCATTGAATGCAATAAATAGAAACAGGTAGTGTAGTTCAAAAATATTTTTGTATCATTCATTATGAAAAATACTATTTAGTATTTATTTAAGTAGCTTGTAATTGTAAATTGTAAATATAATATATTTTGTAAATAAACTGTGTAAACGATATTTTTTTAGTTTTATTTCATTACTTAAAATTATAATAAGTTATCCCCAGAGGAGGAAGTGTAAGCAACAAAGGCTTTGATCAGAATTCTGTTTCGCAGTACAGTCAACGACAAAATTTACTTTACAAATTCTAATTAATTGATAATCTTGACTTCTAAAATTTTCAAAAAATAATAAACAAGACCTGAAATATACCAACTTTCTCCTCTGGGGATTATAAAAGTACTTATTATTCATACACATACCTTCTTCTTCCTCTTAGCGTTAATTCCCAGTCGCATCCGAAGCTTTTAGCTCGGAGTCTGGGGTCCGCTTTTTGTCAGTCTTAACTACGGATTTGGCTAGACCTCGATATTTTCTGTGAAGCGATTGCCATCTGACCTCCACATCCCAATGGTAACATCAGGCGATATCGAAGCTTTGCAGCTAGACTGTTGTTTTTGGATTTTTGAGGGCTCCAACTACCCGTAACGACTGCCATAGATGTTCTTATGGCAACCGGGACCGACGGCTTAACGTGCTCTCCGAGGCACGACCAGACCAATGCAAATACCCATATTTCATGAACACAAATATTTGCACTGAGCGGGGATCGAACCCACGCCTCCTGCGTAGCGGCCGCGTTCACTACCGCTACGCCACGGATGCTGTCTTCATACACATACCTATTCATACGCAAAATAACCGATGACCCTCTAGCGCAGGCTTTTCTCCCGGGCTTGGGAGGTGGGTGGAAAGGAAACACTTCCTACAGTACCTAGGTCTGACATTTAAGCAGGGCGTGAAAAAACAACTGGCCCTCGATTCTGCTAAAGTAAAACCGCTGTCGTATCACAGTCACAGCAAAAATTGGCATTAAATTTTAGACAAAAGATTTAAAAGTCCAAAATTAAATGACTTTTTGTAGAGTAAATGAAATAGTGTAATGAAACTCTTTTCGATTTTAATTCTATATCAATAAAGTCAAAAATTTTGTGGCAATTTTTGCAAAGACTATGGTACGACAGTGTTTTTGTTTTAGCAGAATCGAGGGCCTGATGTGGCCGTCATGCTGAGTGCCAATGTTGTAACATGGTACGTGTCTGTAATGGGGATAGTCGTTCCTGAGACGTTGCCCACAGTTTACCAACAGGGCTAGGTGAAGTCAAATTGACGTGTCCTATAAAAAAAGGAACCTCCTGAGCCAAGTTTTGGGCTTGTCAGACTGAAAAAGGACCGAAATGTGGGTGTTAATACACCTCTGCTTACCCCTTCAGGGATTTACAGGCACGAGTATATGTATGTACTTATTACTGTCAGCCTCAAACTTGATCAATGAGGTCCGAGACCTAATCGAGTCCAATCGAGACATTGGTTCATCGGCTGCGCTGCGAAACGAACGACGATACGATATGAAACTTGCAATCGTGTGAATTATATTGATACCAGTAAGTATGCACATAGTCTGTCTTCATAAGCGAAGAAATTTATCAATGGAGAGGTCGGTGGAGTAGAATCGGGCCACCCCATCTCTTCAGGCCCTCGATTCTGCTAAAGCCACACCACAGAGACTGCAAAAAGTGGCATTAAATTTTAGACCTTATTTCTATAGACTTACAGTCACAAAATTAAATGAAAAGAGTTTCATTAGACTCTCATTCACTCTACTTCTTCCTCCTAGCGTTATTCCCAGTCGCATCCGAAGCTTTCAGCTCGGAGTCTGGGGTCCGCTTTACCAGTCTTAACTACGGATTTGGCTAGACCTTGATATTTTCCGTGAAGCGATTGCCATCTGACCTCCACAACCCAATGTTAACATTAGGCGATATCGAAGCTCTGCAGCTAGACCGTTGTTTTTGGACTTATCAGGGTTTCAACTACCCGTAACGACTGCCTTAGATGTTTTTGTGGCAACCGCGACCGACGGCTTAACGTGCTCTCCGAGGCACGACCAGACCAATGCAAATACCCATATTTCATGAACACAAATATTTGCACTGAGCGGGGATCGAACCCGCGCCTCCTGCGTAGCGGCCGCGTTCACTACCGCTACGCCACGGAGGGGTTACCTATCTTAATCCCGAATTTTAATATTCCGAATATCATAATCCCGAAAACGTTTGGCCATTTTTTAATAATCCCGTTTTTTCAAATTCCGAAGTTTTATTTGCCATATAATCGCAACTCCGAATTTCATTTGCCCAATTATTCATTTGTACGACGTTTTATAATCCAGACGAACGAGTTCCAGACACACGAAATCTAAATGCACAAAATCCAGATGACCGTAATCCATATGCATGAATGCCCAAATTTTAAAACACAATTTTTTGAAATGCATTTAATTGATAACCAGACAAACAATATCCAGATTTTTAAAACCAGCTAGCATCAGGCATGCAGCATGCAGCAAGCATCAGGAATTTAGCATGCAACAAGCATCAGGCATGCAACATGCAGCAAGCATCAAGCATTTAGCATGCAGCAAGCATCAGGCATGCAGCATGCATCAGGCATGCAGCATGCATAATGCATGCAGCATGCAGCAAGCATCAGGCATTTACCATGCAGCAAGCATCAGGCATTTAGCATGCAGCAAGCATCTGGCATTTAGCATGCAGCAAACATCAGGCATTTACCATGCAGCAAGTATCAGGCATGCAGCATGCAGCAAGCATCGTTTCTGTCACAGCTCCGGCGCTGCGGGGCTCCAGCGGCCCCACACGAGCTTATCGTCGCAGATGGTTGTAACGCCCACCACCGCAGCTTCGGCTTGCTGGCCGGCGCAGCGGCGGCGGCCATTGTAACCACCTGCTCCTCAGCTCGTGGGCCGCCTCGCCCCTCCGCGCCTACGCGGGCTTAAATAACACTCTAGGAGCAGGGCAAACAAGACTACGTGAAGTCGCATTTGCGGCAATTCATTTCTTTCACTAACTTTTTTGTGACAATTTTTGACTTTTCAAACCAATAATTTAAGGGTTTACTGTTAATTTTTCCGTATAAAATTCCGTACAGGGATAAATAAAAAATAAACCTAACCTATCCGAATCGGATTGCACTGAGTCGGGGTGTTAACGATAATTTTAATAATTTCGACATTGAAATTTCTAAATTAATGTAGGTACCTTAATTTCTAAATTACATGTGCCTAATAAATGAATCATATAAATTTACTGAATTTTACTATACTTGTATATAGTTTAGCTGGAATACGATTGTATGGGAACCAAATAAAACGATTATGAAAATTTGGTAAATGGTACGATGGGAAACAAAAAAAAATATTTTGAGAATCTGGTATAACTATATTTGGATTATGACAATATGGGAAACAAAAAAAAGCCATTTGAAAATTTGGTTTTAGTGCACCTGGTTATTGATTTATCTGGGAAATGAAAAACGGAATTATAGAAAGTTGTCATTCATTATATCTGTCTTTTAAAAGTTCTACCAACCGTTTTCGGGGTTTTAAGATTCGGGTAACAGAAATTCGATATTTCAATAGGTTACCCCACGGAGGCTGTCCAAGTCCAATTCACTCTATAAAAAGCCATAGGTATAATTTTAAACTTTAAAGGCTAAAATCAAATGTAATTTTCTAGCATTCTCTGTGGTGTGACAGTGGTTGTGCTTTAGCAGAATCGAGGCCCTGGTGGGTGGCGTAGAAGGCGACTAAGGGATAGATAGGCCTGTAGGCACATGCTGTAACTTGCATCTCGAATGATCGAAGTGAGCTCGATAGCTGAATCCGCGGTGATTTGTCAATTTCGCGAAATTGACAAATCACCGCGGATTCAGCTATCGAGCTCACTTCGATCATTCGAGATGTTTGTTACAGCATGTGCCTGCTGCTCTCCATCCGACAGTAAACATACAGCCCATGACTAAGTGCCCGCTTGGCGGCAATAGGCTCACCCCCTATTACGTGGGATCGAAAATAACAGTTGGCGAAATGTGGGTGTTAATACACCTCTGCCTACTCCTTCGGGGATTTACAGGCGTGAGTATATGTATGTATGAAAATTATTAATACATTATTACATATCGAGCCCATATCCTCCACTGCCCTTGAAGCTGTCGTTGAATATAGCAATCAAAATGTTAGTCTCAATTAAAATAGCACCCACGCACGTATCGTGACTGAAAT
This sequence comes from Eilema depressum, assembly GCA_914767945.1. Taxonomy (NCBI): domain Eukaryota; kingdom Metazoa; phylum Arthropoda; class Insecta; order Lepidoptera; family Erebidae; genus Eilema; species Eilema depressum. Next base: position 9,106,107 of record OU612028.1, on the reverse strand, counting down.
AAATTAATTTATGAATTGAGTTCGGAGTTTCGTGGCAATAATAATTTTGCGATCAAATAAACAGAAGTTAATTTGAGTTTGTATTCGACGTGAACGGACTTCACCGTTATATTTGAATAAATGATTTGGCTATTTATCTAGCTCCTGTCCTTCCCTTCCCTGTCACAGGCGATGTTATGACATGAAATAACTAAATGTTTTATTAGGTTCTTTTTTATTCCGCTAGGTCGCAGACAGTGTGCTTGTCTGCGACCTCCTAACGCCTAATAAAAAGTCGTTGAGTACCGTGGCCTATGGACGAGTGCAACATAAGAGGAGTCACACTCGTGCTGCCGTCTCTTTAAGGACAGAAAGATTCTGTGCCGTCAGCGAAGAAGACAAACAGGACAAGCCTTTGGTCTTCCCACTGACAGCACAAAACGTCTCCAGTGAGCTTTGGCTAACCTACTCACCTCACCGCCGGAAATACAACACGAGCTTATTATACCCGCGGTATTCAGTAAGGTGGAGGTACTTCCCCAGTCGGACTGCTCCATTGAGACGGAAATACCGTCGTGTCCTACCTCCTCCAAGATTATTTATTATTTAATTGTTAAACGTACTAATCAAGAGACAAGAAGGTAGGTACATACGGATGTGGTTGAACTTTGACCTAAAATTAATAAAAAATGCACAAGTCCAATTGATGGAGTCTTTTGATATTTCTTTTGTAATGATATATTTAAGACCCCCACCAATTTCCAGCTCTTTGCGAATTTATGCAAGCTCAAATGTCTATTTTGTCTGGATTATAAAATGGATAGGTATGTATTATGTTTTACGTCTTTCACAAAGCGTGATAAAACGGACTCGTAACTCATTTTATGTGTTCCAGTTACGTTTTATTTGCTTGCAATCATTGCCTCCCACCAGCTTCATTAAAAAACAAACGTTAACGTATCGCACCCCCTTTGCAGGGTAGGTTGGGCAATCGCAAAACCCTAAAATGGAAAAGGGTCAACCAAATAGTTGAAAATGTTTTGAACTAGGTACTTAACTATTATGAGTATGTTTAGATGCGTTTATTCGATCATGCAAAAAAAAAACAATAAATTTTGATTAAAAGCATACAGTTAGTAGATAATCTAGCTAGAGTAATAACAAACAATACTTTCTTGATACACCTCTGCCCACCCCTTCGATGATTTACTGGCGTGAGTACCTTTATAGTAATACTTGCATCCTAATACCGGTGAGTGACATTTCCATTTCTCTCTGGACACAATTCTCACAATTATCAACGCAAACAATGGGTGGGTATCGTGGATTATACCTAGTTTTATACAAGGATGCGTTCCACTAGTAAAATGCAAACACTTGAGACGCCATTGTACCTAAAAGCGCTCCCTGAGGCGGCTCGTAGACAAAGGAATTGAACAGTAAACTACCTCGAGAAATAGAATGCAAGTAGTTTATTTATTGATAAAAGTTTGAGGGCCTATAGGTATTCTGATTATATTACTATCTAGGTACCTATATCGTGAGCAGGGCATCGTGTAGTTGCAGGTAGGTATGTAATATTTGGTTCTCTTTATAATTACTTAATTGGTTGCATGTTAAGGCACTTGGAATGCTGAACTAGAAACCTCGTTGCATTTCCTGTGGAACGCAAGCCTTTCCTTTCCACCCACCTTCCAACCCCGCTTTGTCGGTTTTTATTTATTGGTTTATCGACGAGCAGGTAAGGTTGGCTATGACCTCAAAATGTTGGTAATATGTTTAGACCTCGCTTGATGGTAAGCTAAAAGTAAAGTTTCTGGAATGAGTGCCACTATTAGAGACAGGACTACCTACTAATAACGCTAATGTTAGAGACAAAGTGAGGTTTTACTCTGTAAAAAGCGTTATCACAAAATGTTACGATAAACCGCTACATTTGGAGCATAAGGCTATCAATTTCACTGAGTAGGGTGGAGCTCTCAGTTGTAGTCCGTTCATAATTGTAGATCCCAGTTTTTAGCCATCGGTATCTTTTAATTTTATATTTTATCCCCGCCATTAATTAAATAGTTAAGTAAATTACGCTTTGACAATATTAATTATCCTTGTCTGTGAAAAATGTGCATGAATTAATTGAATACGTTCATGAACATCTTCAAGAACTTATTCTATAATTAACAGCCTTGCCTAAGCACAGCTGTTAATTGGATGCTTAAACTTGTAAACTAAAAAGTTAAACATTAAAAGATCCGTTAGGGAAAAGGTATCCATGGTGATTTTATGCACGATAAAAAAAAGATATTATAGATTCTAAAATAATACGCATAAAAATACCCTAACCACATAATATTCATACAAATAAATATTATTTGCACTGCACGGAAATTGAATTCTCGGCTTCCAATTTCTCAATCCACCATCAATCCGTATTATTTCAGCACCCATTTCTAACGTGCTATCTAAAAGACGTGTTCTATCCGTCTGTTTATTTTACGTCTGGTATTAGAGGTAATCTAGTCTGGAACTAGTCGAGTCTAGACAAACAGATGCGAACAGTTTTCTAGTCGTTGAAAAATGTCTTTAGGGTTCTACTTCAATAGCGTGGAGCGTGGAGCGACGCGATTAACTTTGTCCGTTTTTTGTTGTATCTTTCAACATCATTCTCATATTGAATGAAATTTTAAAGCATTTATTATGCTATAACTATTCTTCTCTTTTCTATATCTTATTAATCGATCATTCCCGTAGTGATTTCCCAGTTTGAAGTTTTTATTTTGGCAAGTCGGTTTTTCCGGGAGCGTAGCCTGACCTATCAACCCAGAGACCCTTTAGCAGCACGAGTGTGATGTTTCTGGTGTGACATGCGTCCATAGGCCACGCTGACCGTTTCCCATCAAGTGGTCCGTGTGTTTGTCTGCCACCTAAATAGTAAAAAGAACCTCATCCGTTATTTAGTAGGTGCATCTAATTGCTGGTGACGTTGTTTTGAGCCTCAAAAGAATTGATAGATCCCCGTATATTTTTTTGGAGCTGGATACGCATGGAGCTACTACAGTCATAACCCAATCAAAACTGCATCCAAATATGGCGTAATAAAAGGCATTAGTTCAACAGAGTTCTCTACCCGCTCCGCTTATGAGTAAAGTGCGTAGCTTTATTAGTTGGAAACTATATTTCAGAAGTACCCGCCAGTGATAAATGCTTGCATTCAGACTCAGATATAAGTGAAAATTTTATTGTACAATTTTCTCGCATTTAACCGAAGAAAACGGCACATAGAATAAGAATTGCTTCTATTAAGTGTGTAAAGAGATTCTTGTAGAGATAAACAAATGAAATAAAGATATTGTAGGACTATTTGGTTACAAAAGAAATCAAATATATTTTATTCATTGGTGATTTCATGGATGATATGATAACTCTAAGAAAATATTATGACAACGAAAACTTTACCGTTTTTCTTTCTGATCCGGACAAATTGAACCTTAAAAACATTAAATAATATAGAGCGCGCGTAGCACTCGGGTCCGTTGTACCCAGCGTAGGCACGGGTATGAACAGTACCGAGGTAGATGCTTAGCGATGGTATACGAGTAAACGCACCTATAGTGACAATTTCATACATTACCGAAAATATCAATAGTTGGACTTATGAATTTAGTATAATGTTAAGATTTTTTTTTGTTCGATTTGCTGTTGATGGATAAAATTAAAACCAAGATACAAAATAATGGTATCGTTTTATGTATAACGAAAACAACAAATACTACATATATACGATGTAATATAAAATGCTGATATAAAATATCGAATTAAATATTATTTGCTAAGTCACTTTGACGGATATTGTTTTGCTACCAATTATTGAGGTCGGGCAAGGAGCCTCGGTATGAACAATGCTCGTGCCTACGGATTATACTTAATAGGCGCGCTCAGGGAGAGCTCTGTAGCGCGCCTATAAACTATAGGCATTAATGTATACCTACTCTAAGATCCGATCGATACTTTCAAATGTTTTTATTCGGTGTTAAAGGTCATAAAAATGGGGGTCTCGTGATTTTCAGTAAAACAGTAACTTTTATCATAAAAATGTCTGACACAAAGTTAAACATCATGCACTTATTTATAAAAACCCGGTCAAGTGCGAGTTCGGCTGCGCACTAAGGGTAACTTACGAAACTGAATTGAGGCGGGAACTAGTATTACATAAACGGCCATAATACTTTGACTGCGTCGAATTAGAAATTTTAAGAAGAAATTTTTAGGTACTTCCTGTTGAGCTATAATCATGAAAGGGACGAAGCAAGGTCTTATAGCATCAGTAAAGGTAAGATTTCAAAAGCTGTAAATAAGTACCGTACAGCTACCACATATAGGTGAATTATGGTAATGACCTACATATTTCCGGTTTTCGTACTTTTCTTCTTATTACTATAATAATTAATCCCCGACATAAAAGAGGGGTGTTAAAAGTTTGAAGTGTGTATGTGTGTATATTTGTGTGTGTGTGTGTGTGTGTGTCAGTCTGTCTGTGGCATCGTACCTAGCTCCCAAACGGCTGAACCGATTTCTATTCTGTGTCTTTTGTTTGAAAGATGGTTTCGTCGGGAGTGTTCTTAGCTATGTTTCACAAAAATCGGTTCAGCCATTAGAAAAATATGAGAAGTGAATGAAACCGAAAGTGGCAATGCAAAATCTAATATTTTCAAATATACCCGTGTTGGGTATCCAATGAAAGGTCATAATTTATACATCACGATACAGATTTTATGGAAATCGGTTTAGCGGTTACCTATAAAAAGCATGAAATAAAAAAAAAAAAAAAAAAAAATCCAATAACCCCTGACCTAAAAGAACCTATAAAAAGTAAAATAATAACTATTACATTATGACTGACCCTAAGTATTGACCTTTTTGTCACTTGCCTCGTCGGGGGACCGCCGTCTGACCGTCGCGTCGGGGGGAATAGGGCATACCAAGCTATACTTTAATGAATATAATGATGAATACTATATTAACTATTATTTAAGCTTAAAAGTGTACTTATCACGTAAGTCCACTTTTAAGCCCACATTTTATGCGAGAATCCAAGTCTTACATATTACTACACCAATGTACAGTCACTAACAAAAGTAGTTTAACAATGCTAATATATTAATCGCCGTAGTTCTTATATCTTTCCTCGAAACCTCATCCCGGAATAAAAAAGTAGCATATGTGTCATACTTCTAACTATAAATCTATCCCTGTATTATTAGATCCGTTCAGCCGTTAGAGCAAACATCGAAACATTTTCACAGACTTTCACATTTATAATATTAGTAGGAAGTAGAATTTCAATGTGAAAAAGGTTTGTAAATATTTTCGTGTTAAGCTACTTAAGTCGTTGACTGTACTCTTCACAAGCGAACTTTGTAACATTATCTGCAAGGTAGCTTTAAAGAATTTCTGCTGAGTGTCATCCATCTAAAAATTACTTTGTAATTTATGAATACGTAAGTTTACAAACTTTGTAATCAAATAGCAATTATGTAAATGTTTGAGAATCATTTTGATTTACTTCAATGAAATTCAATTAAGTACTTACATACTAAAACATCTCGATTCTTGATCTTTATCTTATCTCAATAGTTCGTAGTTTTCATTAATTCTTCTCATTTGAATAGGCCTCCAGGTTGAAAGATAACATCAATAATATCTCTGGCTTTATTTCTGCGGGATAGTGGTGCGTTCGACTAATATGTCGGACAATGACATTTCATAACATAGACATGTCATATGCTTACAAATCAACGTAGAAAAATGTGCCGAACTCACACACTCACACTTTTAATTCATCTACACTTTTGGTGTATTAACTTTAGAGTAATAGTTCGTGCAGTGTCTATAAACATACGATGGCATTTTCGTTATTTTTTTAAGTCACTGATGCTTTCGCTCAACGTCCGACCGGCGCCGCTCGGCACGCGGTACTAGAGGCAAACGTTCCAATTGACTCGTTTTCGGATCTTCACGATTTTCGCGCAATAACATATCTACTTCTTTTTATATAATATCTTTGATGTCGGAGGTCGCTGGTTCGTTATATCTTTTTGCGTTTGTCTATATATTTCTATTATATGTATATGTCGCCGCCAACTAGCTTAATCAGCCCTTCAATTCGCTTGGATCGATGACGTTTAATTACTGGTAAATTCGTGGATGTCCAGGGAAGGTTTAAACGGTGAGAAAATAGGTGCAGCGGAAACAGGATCAAAAATTCTCGCAGGCTTAAAAAAAAATTGCTGTACGAAGTTCGCTGTTCGTTGTTTTTATGATGGTCTGAGTTTTAAGTTTTCGGATGCGTTGCAGCACCCGTGGTTGTGGAATTCAGTGATTAAATTACTCAAACTCCAAAACACAGTGCCGTTAATAACCAGCCTTGTCATTAATTATACATATAAGTAATGGAGGGTAGGCGCACAAAAAATGTTCCCTGCACACCTCTCGACCCTCGCAGACCAGCCAAGTTATGACCACGGGTGCTGCAACGCATCCGGAACGTCGACAAAAGTAAGTTTCATAATAATTAATCGCGAAAAGTCCCGAACCATCATAAAATTACGAGTTTACACCGCGATAGTTTAAGAATAATGTGTTTATTATCCGCCTTGTAAAGCACATATTACAAGCTAGTTGAGTTATGCGGCTGCAAATCCATTAATCCAAAATCCAATAAAAGTTGTAGATTCGGGCCCTATATAAGTGCCTAGTCCCCCGCACGTAGACCTCTACGTGCGGGGGACTAGGCACTTATATAGGACAGCAAAATATTGGTACATATTAAAATTTAAATAGTTATTTGTTATACAAGAGTGCAAAGTTGCTTTTTAACCGCGTGCTCAGTTTTGATGACCGAGCAAGCGAAAGATTCTAAATTTGAATCACGAGCGTAGCGAGTGATTCACAAATTAGAATCTTGAGCTTTAGCGAGGGAATCAAAAGAGCACAAGGTGAAAAATCTTTGCACTCGAGTGCAACACGTAACTTTTCATCCCACCTCAGCGAGGAAATAATGAAATGCTTCTCCTTCCTAGCGTTAATTCCCAGTCGCATCCGAAGCTTTCACCTTGGAATCCGGGGTCCGCTTCACCAGTCTTATCTGCGGATTTGGCTGGACCTCGATATTTGCCGTGAAGCGACTGCCATCTGACCTTCACAACCCAATGGTGACATTAGGCGATATCGAAGCATTGCAGCTAGACCGTTGTTGTTGAACTTTTTAGGGCTCCAACTACCCGTAACGACTGCCATAGATGTTCGTATGGCATCCGTGACCGACGGCTTAACGTGCTCTCCAAGGCACGACCAGACAGAACTAGACAGAAATACCCATTTTCATGAATAAAAAATATTTGCACTGAGCGGGGATCGAACCCGTGCCTCCTGTGTAGCGGCCGCGTTCACTACCACTACGCCACGGAGGCTGTATAATATGTGTGTTAATACTAATAATAAAATACAAAAAAATAAAAATTTAACAACAATGTTCAACAATATGACGTGAAAAAAATTGATGCGCGCAAAGCAAATTAAAAAAAAAAAAGTAACTACACCAAGGAGGTTCCGAGTCTGAGTTTTTCATAAATTAAAAAAAGTTGCATGATAAATTCGGCACCATAGAGGTAGAAGTAAATAGGTTTTTCATCCCACCATCTCGGAAAGACTATTTTTGCTCTTCGATAACTGAGCGTAAAAGTCGTTTTTATCCTCTAGAGAGGTAAAGTAAATTTGAATTTAGAACATCGTGTTTACTAGGTTTGTGAACTCAAAACATCATTAAACCTATTTACTTCTACCTCTATGGTGCCGAATTTATCATACAACTTTTTTTTAATTCATGAAAAACTCAGACTCGTAACCTCCTTGGTGTACTTTTTTTTTAATTTGCTTTGCGCGCATCAATTTTTTTCACGTCATATTGTTGACATTGTTGTTGAATTTTTATTTTGTTGTATTTTATTACTAGTATTAATACACATATTATACAGCCTCCATGGCGTAGTGGTATTGAACGCGGCCGCTACGCAGGAGGCACGGGTTCGATCCCCGCTCAGTGCAAATATTTTTTATGCATGAAAATGGGTATTTGCTTTGGTCTGGTCGTGCCATGGAGAGCACGTTAAGCCGTCGGTCACGGATGCCATACGAACATCTATGGCAGTCGTTACGGGTAGTTGGAGCCCTAAAAAGTTCAACAACAACGGTCTGGCTGCAATGCTTCGATATCGCCTAATGTCATCATTGGGTTGTGGAGGTCAGATGGCAGTCGCTTCACGGCAAATATCGAGGTCCAGCCAAATCCGCAGTTAAGACTGGTAAAGCGGACCCCGGACTCCGAGGTGAAAGCTTCGGATGCTGACTGGGAATTAACGCTAGGAAGGAGAAGCATTTCATTATTTCCTCGCTGAGGTGCGATGAAAAGTTACGTGTTGCACTCGAGTGCAAAGATTTTTCACCTTGTGCTCTTTTGATTCCCTCGCTAACGCTCAAGATTCTAATTTGTGAATCACTCGCTGCGCTCGTGATTCAAATTTAGAATCTTTCGCTTGCTCGGTCATCAAAAATGAGCACGCGGTTAAAAAGCAACTTTGCACTCTTGTATAACAAATAACTATAATGATGTTTTGAGTTCACAAACCTAGTACACACGATGTTCTATATTCAAATTTACTTTATCCTCTAGAGGATAAAAACGACTTTTACGCTCAGTTATCGAAGAGCAAAAATACTCTTTCCGAGATGGTGGGATGAAAATAATATTATATATTATATAATCAGAATCCCACCCCATAACACGAAAATACCATTTAGTAATATATTTTTCAATAGGATTACATCTATTACATTTATATAAAACAGTGTGAAATTGTCTATCCTACAATCTATTCTAGGCTCCCGTGTAAGCCTACTGAAGGACCAGTTTTCATCTTAATAAAAGGACACAAGAGCCACAGGACAGACATAATTGAAAATAAAGTGTTTGATTATCCTTATGTTAGACGCGCGGATCGCGTCGTAGCACCGTAGCACTACGAGCCAGTGCCTCTACGGGGACCGTCGGCTACGGACGTCGGTTGCACCGCTACGAGACCAAACTCAGAAATTGTGAGCACGAGACTCATTCGTGCTTGTATTTTCTTCAGTGCGTGGTGTTGTTGTGACTTGGCGAATATTTGTTCAATCATTTGTACAAACATTGGTCGAATTCTATGTAAATATTTTGTTCAGTTCAGGAAATTAAGGTTGTACAAACTTAAAGATTTATTTGTTTTATTAAGGAGTGAACTTTTTTATTGATTGGTGACGGTGCCGATGGAACACATATAAGACGTAAGTACATATTTATGTGTGTGCCATTTTAAACATTATATATAACATACATATTTCAAAAAATAGTTTTTTTATATACGCAATCCTAGAAGAGTTAAGCAGAGGTGTATTATGACAATATATATTAACCAAAAGCTATATTTTCTGTAACAAAGTTATGAACCTAGGTCTATTTGCCATGCCATCACTACTTGAATCATCCTTCCAAACTTCGGGGCAACAACGAATATTTTTTTTACTGAAACACCAATGTCGCTTAAATCCATGAACTTGGTACTTACCCACAGCAGCCTCACTAGCTACTACTGCGCCATTGAGGTAATAAACCTTTAAGTAATATTCAAAAATCAACAATTAAGTTGAACGGTTTTATTGAATGAAATTGTATTGAAATTAAGCGGTGTCAAATATCAGATCACTTAGTCAAAGAAAGGTGGTATTTCAATGACTAAATTTGACCCACCAACAAGTAAGCCAAACTAAATAAAACCGTTACCGTTACTAATATAATGCTCATGTATAGTAATATTATCATCATCATCATCATCATCATCATCATCACCATCATAGTGCGTTAGTTCCGGTTGTATCCCGTTTGCATTTAGGAGCCCGCGGTTCACTTTCCTGTGCCCCGAGCGCAAAAAATATTAGAACTCGTAATGTAAACGTATCGATAGAACGGAGCATTGCGATTGGCAGGCTACACATACTCACAGGTTATCAGTAGGTAGGCGGCCAATCGAAATTCTCCGTTCTCCCGATACGTTTGCGTTACATTATGTATATTATTTTTACTAGAGTACAAATTTAAACATGTCTAGCACGGCTTCCCCCTACAGAGCAAGTCAGCATTCTAGAATTCATTTGCGATGATCGATCCTTCGGCAGATTTGGTCAACCTATTGTAAATAACTGTGGTCATTCTATTAGCGACTAGCAGTTCGGAGTTCGACTTCCCTTGGATATAAATGCTTAAAAGAATCCTATAGGAATTTTATGATCATTTATTGCCTATTTTACGTCTTTAGTAGTGTATGTTGTATGAGGATGACGGTTTTCCAACTGAGAGATTCCCTTGGAACAGCTCCGCTATAATTCCAAAATTTCTTAGTGAATTCTTACACCATAAAGGACATGACCTGCTAAAATTTTTAAGTTTATAGGTCCAGCGGTTCAGGCTCCGCGTTGACGAATCACGCAGTCAAGACAATAATGTTATAGTTTAGATATTGGTAACTCCACTTTACCAACAACACTTTGTGACACTTTTATATCAGTTTATTTACTTATGTAATGCTTCCGTGCTAATCCGATATGTTTCAAATACTGAAAAGAGAACGTGACAATGATGTCTCATTTTCCATTTTTACGAAATATATTGGCACAGAACATGAGCCAATCCTATGTTGTATGAGGATAACGGTTTCACCGTAGACAAATTCCCTTGAAATAGCTCCGCTATAATTCCGTACTCCGTGGGATGATGCATGACGCCGTGACGGGGCAATAACATTCGGATGTTTTCCTTTTGCGCTTCGCGTACGTCGAGTGTCGCTAATAAATTGCTCGTATCTGTCCTACAGTCCTTTTTAATTGTAACTGTATCATAAAAGGAAAAACATAAAATGATACGTTATGAAACACAATACAGCAACTAACGCAAACATTTACAAATTATATATAAAAATATGGTTATGCTTAACAAATTATGTATAAAAAATACGTTATTAATTATTATGCGTATATGTTTTACCATTTTTTGTTAAGTTTTATATTATATTATTGTACATAATATGTACATACATCTATTTGCACTACAAGGTGGGATTTGCAACCGCCTACATCTGACGTCCCGGTACTCGAATTACCATACTCTAACTACAGAAATTACCATAACCACAACTATTGAACTGTAATAACCTTATGTAACATCATGTATAACCACATTTCTGCAAATAAATAAATTTGAATACTGTTTACTTGTTATATTTACTTGTATGTTTACATATTATAACAAGTAAATAACGTAAATTATATAAAAACATAACAAATTGCGATAAAATAAGTTAATATTCGCATAAACTTAAACAATATCATTAGGTACTTTGCGTTACAAATAAGTACTTAATATTTTGTCTCTCGTGGCATGTCGTGTAACAACATGTTGTAATGGCAGTTCGGAATGTCTTTGTTAATTGCCAGCTATTCATTTTATAATAGAACGTTGTAATTATAAATTCTTGTCATAACAATACAGGTGTATTCAAGGTAACCGAAAGTGTTTTGAATTTATATAAGGTTGTGTTGTATACGAAGTAGAAATGGGAGATACGCGTATATTATCGAGTATCTCTACAACGCTATGCGACGTAACGATATTCAAATTGTCTATCATCATAATTACAATTACTTGCGTAAAGTTTTAATTATCTACTAAATTATTTTCATTTATACGAGAACTGAAACTGTCAGTTTAGACAAAATGTAATAAATATAAGTTAAAAGGCTACGTCAATAACATAAACCATTTACAAAATAATGTTTCTCAAGCAGTAAAATACCTAAAGCCAGAGAGATTTATGTGCTAACCTGATCTCAAGACGCTCGCAGCAGCCGAGGGTAGGATTGAATGCTTCATTTCTTATTCCACCATCGTACTTCATTACATAATATCGTTCTGGGGCACTCAATCATTACGAATAGCTACATAGAAATCGACTTTTTCATTGATAGATCGAAAGAACTTACCGTTGTAGTGTAGTTTTATGGCTTCTAAAACTGGAGCGCCTCAGATAAGGTCGTATGGTCTCTGTTGTCAGAAATGTCAATCTGCAGGTCTGTATAGTATGAAAACAATTATTGAGAGTTGAGAGTAAAATTAATTTTTACCTTATTTAATAGGGATTACCCATAGACCTAATAATGGAACTAAATAATTAGGTAATCTATAAATTAGAGTACCCTTTTTTCACCCAATTTTTGCAACTATCAGCAATGGTAGATCAGTTAAATCGTTCAGCGTTTATAGGTTCGGTATCCGTTAAGTTTTACGTCAAAAAGTATTCTTGGAGGGCTTCTCTAATGTCTATCAGGCATTTCTTGATGTAATTGTACACCCTACATCTACTCTACCTTACACCTACACTATATAATACCAATTATGGCAGATTAAGTCAGGATCTTCAGATTAGTTTGTCTGGATACTGGATTTTCTTTTGCTAAGAATCGTTATAACTAATACAAAAACAGTTCACTACAAAGGGGATCGTTTTCAACTGTCTCTTTCTAATTTAACTCAAGTTGATCGCTTTCACCGCTGTCCGTGACCGGGTCAATACCTACTTAATAATTATCTTTGACTTTGCCTTTTGAAGTTGCCACGTTTCAGTTTGTACCGTCACTGGAGGGAGTCCCTTCTTATTAAATTGCTGATGATATTAGATTTCAATTTTGAACATTTGAACTAAAAAGTTGAAAGAAATAAACATTATAACTATTATGTTTTGTTTATAACGTGTGGAAATCTCCACCGCTCCCTGCCGGAGCCAGCGGGGGTGGTTATATCGGACTCGAACTGACCAAAACCGCACGCACGGCCGTCTAGGGCCAACAGTAGCCTCTGGCATACACTCGTATATCTACTTCGCACCCGGGCTGGTATGCCAAAAAAAAAAACAATAATATATGTGACACATAATTATAGTGAAAATATGTAGACATAAAATCGATTCTGTAGTTTGTGACAGTCGACATCACAAAAGTAGAAATTAATTCCAGGGAACTGTATACGCTTCTACAACAACTTTTAATTAAATTTGAAATCCACCCATTAATCACATTAAGAGTCTAATTAAAATAAAACTTTGCTAAAATTCAATAATTCAAGAATATTTAGAGGTCGACCAACCTGCTAGTGAACTGTTTGCTCTACTATCAAACAAAACATACTAATTAGATAGAAGTAGACATATTTGTAAAGAGATAAAAATTCCATTGAGTTTCTTACCGGATTCTTTTGGACTGGGCCGCATTTCGGAACCTGTGTTCCTTTTGTCTAGGCCTTTTGGTCTAGGTTTTATGTTTGACGTTATATAAGTACACCTTTAATGAGCTGTGGGTGGGTACTGATCTGCTTGTAAGCTTGGGTGCAGTTTCAAAGAATAGTGGCCGGCATTATAGATGCTGTCTCTAGAATGGTGAGACCCACCTTGACGGCCGCGATAGCTTCTTCACGCCCTGCTTAAAGAACCAGGGGTTGTATGAAGAGAACACATGTGAGAATAAAACGTCTCAGATATTTATCGTACGACAGATAAAGGAATTTTAGGGCAGCTCAATACGAGATGGTATTTTTATTGAAAAGGATATTAGTAACCGAAATTACTAATAATTCCCCTAATCCCGTCAGCTAAGCTAAATTGCTCGTGTTAGGAGTGGGTTCACGTCAGTAGTGTAACGGCCAGGGTTCGCTCGGGACCTTTCGATCGTATTAACTGCACCGTTTGACGCTGAAACCTGTGTATGTGTGTGTAAATGTGGGGTTAATTTGCATGGAATGCAAATAATATGTAAACTAGTATCGCCAATATTTTGCATATTTTAATTGATCGCTAGACTCATTGTTGTTACGTTGAAATGATATAAACAATCACGTTATTATATTATGTAACGTGCACCACCTTTGGTTGATACATTAAACTTTTCATATGATTTCATTAGTGTAATACCACTTTACTTTGCCTCATCATAAAGACTTGGATCTCTGTATCATGTTTCTTTCTTCCAATCAGGTCCTCCAAGCGGGGTGTTAAAAAGCACCGCAAGCAAAGGCCGTCAAGTTGAGGGCCACTATTATAGAACTATTTATATCAGCAGTGACGACCCTTAATCCTGAGACTTCCCCTTTAACTTACTATCACGCGAGGTGAAGTTATATTGATGTGCCCTACATAGATTAAAGTGCAGCTAGAACCGTAACCAACTTTTATCCGGGTACCCCGGTACGTATAGCCGTTGACCCAGTTGATTACCTATCTTGAACCCTATTACATCATATTATACTTAGGTATAGTTAATTACTGAGTTTCTGGTTACGGTTGAATGTGTCGATTCAGTAACTTTACGCTTATGTAAGACACATAAGCGTAAAGTTACTAGTTCGACAGCATTAACTTTTGTTATATAGAAGTGAGAACTCAGGGTTAACATAATCCTTTTTATTCCAACCATCGAATATTTATAATAATGATTTGAAGCTTTTAAAACTATATGTTGAAGTTATTTGATAAAGTACGATGGATATAAAGGTTGTGCATAATACATAGCCAAAAAGGAACGGCAAACGGTCGTTAGTCAAGCATAACATATAACTCGTATAAGGCGAATTACAAGTGGGTGTTGACGAACAGTTTAGTGACAGACAGGAAACCTCTAAGGACAAATAATGTTGATCTGTTTTCTCTGCCTAACCACAAGGCAGACAGATTTAGTTAGTATGGCAAATGGAACTCAGATAAAATAAAAATAAAAATATTTTCTTCTTTAGAAATTATCTATACCATTCGTAATTTTGAAGAAAATATATTTGGAAACGCGTGTATAACTAAATAGGTCATTTATTCAAGAGGGGAGTAAACACAAATTACCAAACTAAAATGAGATGGGCTGAACCAGGTTGAACCCAGCTGTTCACAGTCACAAATTAAATTCTTGGATATTTTTATTACAGTGACAAGGTAGAACCTGTTTTTAACCGACTTCATGTTATAATTTATTTATTATAGTAGCTTGTCTTGTTGCGACTTCCAGTCACTGGTCGCTCTGGACGGAAATTGCAATATGTCTACTTTAAAGTATAATAATTTCGAAATTGTAGCATTGTTCCACATGGTGGAACACGAGGCAGCCTTTGTACAGCTTTGTTTCAAACCACAAAATATTTATTGTTGTGTGCCTCCACTGTAGGTGCCGCATGTAGTATGTTTTGTAGTGCTTATCTGGTTTTTTATATTATATAGGTACATATCATCATAATTATAAAGAACCATTTAAGAAATATAGTGTGCCTAATGAATTAATTAGGCTATTCAGAATTCTACAACGTTTCCCGGCTCATTTCACTCCAAACCTTATAAAAATAAAATATAATGTAATTATATATTTATTGCACAATATTTAGAACAAGGGTTTATTAAGAACAGCTAGTAATCTTCGTATGTTTTTAATATAGGCCCAGTGACAAACTGTCTCATGAAAATTTTTAATATGCCAACGAAGTTTAGAGGTTAGAATTATTATTTGTTTATGAATATCTCGAAATCTTTGAAAGTTTGTAACAGACAAAGTATACAAGTTCCCATCTTCGTACTTAGCTTATTACATTACCTGAAAGCCGGCGAAAAACTAAAGTGCCAAACTTTTTTCGTAATAATGGCACGAAACAGTTCATAATTACTTTACCGTTAACGTTATAAAGGTATGTTTTGAATATAAATTTAATGGTTAAGTTATTCAAATAAATTAGTAATTTATTACTTTAATAACACAGCTCTTGTCTACCAGACCAGTCAAGTCGTGACCACGGGTACTGCAACTCACCCGAAACGTCGGCACAAGTAAGTTCCATAGTAATCATTAATCGCAAAAAGATTATAGGTATGATAAGATATCACAAACCATAACAGCTCTTGCCTACTTTTTTTAATTTTTTTTTTTAAATTGACAACACCACCATTAACAACAGAGGTGGGTAGGCATATCGGTCTCGAATCAACTAAAACCGCACAGTGTTTCGTAACGTCTGTCTATTTTTCCGATGAACCACCTGGTACGTACCTGGAAGACGTACCTACGTCTTCTGGTCAGGGTTCTTCGAATATCCTACCATATTCGAAGGACCCTGACCAGAAGTTTTCCGTAGGAGGTGAAACAGCCCCTCTAGACAAGTGGCAATTCGTCGGCCGGCGTTTTGTAGAATAGAATGTCAAATGTATGGGATTTGACGTATATGACAGGCGTCAACGAATGTCAAAAACGTCAAATCCTATACATTCGTCATTCTATTCCATGATACGCCGAGCATCGAATTGCCACTTGTCTAGGGAGGTAGGAGATGACCGGCTTACTTCAACCTAGTCCCTCCGGTATTAAAAAGAGAATATTAATAACGTTATAACGAGTCATTATTTCCGTGACAGCACGTGGTACACACTCAAATGTAATTAGAACTAATTATGGTCTATACTATACTGTTCACCATGCTATGTAATTATCTCTACAAATGGATGGTAAACGTTCATAATTAGTTTCATCCCTTCCAAGTTGGAGTAACGGTGTGAAAAGGAATAAAAAATGGGGCAAAATCGGAATGGTTTTCTAGGTGAAAAGGGACATAACCATGACATGACCTCTAAACGATAACAACTTCACAAACCAACACATTTATATTAGTAGGATACCTTATCAGTGATCGTTGATCATCAAGTCAGTATCTACAAACAATTACCAGTTCAATGACCCTGGTCGGTCTTAATTATTGTTTGAATTGTAACCCACCCGTATTGTAAATATATTGAGTTACGTGTATGACATTTCACACTAATGTGTATGGATTCATGCCTCGTGGTAAATTTCACAGCTTTTATCGTCCATTAATGACATGTGTAGCAGCTTTTAAAGTGACCGCACCCATATTTCATTAAGAACAATACGGGTCAGATTTTCTTACATTAAAATACTAATGAAATATTGATCGTTCTTGCAACCCACAGGAACTTTTGAGTTAAATTGACCCCTATTTTTAAACGTACTATACCTACTTGCCTTTTAGCCAAATCCATTCAGCTGTATTATGTGACTCTACATAATGACGTAGGTATTATTTTTTGTCTTCATCGCGCCTGCTGGTAAACAGTAAGTGAATTATGAATAAATTATGTAGATCAATATATGCCTATAAATCAATAATGGTCTTCAGCTTGAAGGCCTCATCATATTCCTTTTCACAACTTGTTTAAAGGAAACGGGATTTTAAGAAAACGGCCACATGTGTATTTGTGAATAATTCTCAATCTTTATAGGGCGGTAAATCAGGTGCTTATTTTTTTGCCGAATATGGGGATAACACCGGCATATTGTTATAGATAGGAAAGGAGAAAGTCGTGGCAGGAGTGGTGAAAAACTGCCTAACAACTAACTTATGAATATGGACTGTGCGACATTGTAAATATGTCTCGAGAGTCGCGCCATCTCAGAGATGAGCACATCTCTGTGACGTATTCAGGTTCTTTTACCAAATCTCAGTTGTTGATTCATTTTAACACACATTACTGTTTCGATAATATGGAGTGTAAGAACTGAAAATGTGGTTTACAGCTACTTGTAGGTTTTATATCACCCATATATATTTTATTTATGATATATGTATAATACTCATGTCTCTCTTTCATCCAAGTTACACAGAGACAATAACTAGCCACCTATTATTATGCCCTTTTACACTTCACGAGCTGCTTCGCTGTCAATTAACCTTTAATACACCCACCTGTTTCAAGTGGTTATACTTTACTTTACTATTTGCCTTTATTCAATACGGCTTTAACTTTATCAATGTAGGTTCTGCGATATCGACCGACTCTTTCCTGTCCACTTCACGTGCCTTATTATTTATACCTGGTGTGTTATTCACTCGGTTCCTACTCATTCGTTCTACGTGCCAAAATAACCTAAGCATACCCTTTTCATTTTGTTGTAAACAATTTTATTTTAACATTTTGAATTTTTTTACATCAAAATAAAAATTAAATTTTCCGACATAGCTTCTGTGACTTAAACTAGATGTACAATACAGTATTTCAACGACCTCCATCCAATTCCAATTTAAGCTGTAATACATATAATCCGATAAAGCCAAAGCTTCAAAGTCAATTTATACCAGACACGGCTATATAACGTAAAGTGGCGTCTGTATTTTATGATTAGATATTATTGTCTAGTTATTAGAATCGAAGTGATCGGACATGAGCTGTAAGAGACCCTCCCAAGATGAACTCTTTCAGATTGGAAGGGCACCATGTAATAGGGAAAAGATGCTACACACTTTTGTAGACTGCGCGGAGCTTCCGTGATTTTCGACTGAGGGTTAACTAACAGTAAAACTAAAAGATACGTGGGTTGAACTAGAATGGGATGCAATATTATATGGATACAATTGATGCAATATAATAGGACGTACAGAGGGAGCAGGAAAGCCGAATATCACGAATGGAACAATGAATACAAAGTGAAGATGAAAGTACAGGTAAGGATCGACCTGGGCAATATGTTTAGGTATGGCAGGCAATGGCCGAGAATACTTAAAAAAAAGATCAGTACAAGAGTAACCGCCACAAGCAAGTATCAAGTATGTATAAACAGAATTGTGAAAGTAGAAAAAACGTAAGTCGTATGCCAGGATCGTAAGTGAAAAAGGCCACCCCATTAAGAAAGACGCATTTTTATGTGTTCATAAAATGAAAATACCTAGGAATTCCAGACTTTTTATTTCTTTTACTTTTACTTTTTAATATTTAATTTATAAACCAGAATTTTTCAATCTTGCTCGAGGCGTAGTTATTCTCGAAGCATAAGAGCTGCTGTTAGTTCGGATTTCTTGTAAATTATAGTCTTAAAACGAAGTTTATTTCTATTGCTCTCTTTTAAAACATTCACTAGCGAAAATGCAGCTGTTAGGCTATGGTTTTTAGGATACATGGGTCGAACCATGTGAATAATATATTAGTCCACTAGTATGTGCAAGACTATGTCAAACTATTAAATTAGCACGACCTGTGTTTTATTTACTCCTAGACATAGTGCTACTACTACAAGTACTACTAATAAGTACAAGTGAAGGGAATGTGAATGCGTATTTTCTCCTATCATAATAGTAATAAGAAATGCTTACTTAATTGCGCATTTATTTTAATAGCCTCAATATTGTAGAAAGCTAAGTATTTAATGGCAAGAGGTTTCATAATTTTAAAATCTAGTACTTAACAAAAGGTCTTGTAAACATTTTTTACAATCACCCTCTTTTCTCGTCTATAAAATAGGGTTTTCAATAAGGCGAATCAAATTAGATTACATTAATACACAAGCCTTCTTGACAGAATTTAGATTAGGTACCTCTCAGATTCTGTAATTAAAATGAAGGAAGGTCGTTATTAGCTTTCGTACAGAGAGAGGGCGCGGCTCTGATCAAAGAAATAAAAATATCAGCGGAAAATTCATAGAAAAATTTGACAAACGGGATCAATTCTTCGAACCAAATGTATTCTAGAATAGAACTAAGGGTGCTTACAGAGAGAAACAAGTTACCAGTACCGGCTACCTGTACGGAAATGTTTCCATAGCATGAAAATTCGTCGTTTAGATACTAACACCACATATGTAAAGAAATCGCCCATATGCTAAAACATTGCGCGAATACTTTGCGATTTTCTGACAAACGACAAATCGACATGATGGAAACACGAACAGGTTTACCTGTACTGGCCCACCCGTACCGAAAACCTGGTTCTCTATGTAAATAAGTAAGGCATAGGTAAGGGGAATGGGTGGGCCAGCCGAGGCTACCTCGATACATACATTGACCAAATTGAAAAAAAAAGGGCTCGTCAGAAGCAATCGGCTTCTTTTTTGTATGGTTTTCTTTTCATGCATGTCTGTGCAAATTAAAAAACTTTTCTTTCTTTCTTTCAATCGAGATCGGCGGGCTTGCATGAGAGGTGTAAAGACAGTAGAGGAAGCTCGTGAAATATGCAAGTGGGGGGGCTGTTGTTTCTACCTACACCGGAGAGGAAAAGACGTGAGTGTATGTATGTATGTAGGAGAGAAAACCAGGTAACGTCTTTATTTTATTCTATTTAGAGATATTCTATTCACAATATAAATATATAATATTCATAAGTAGAAACCAAAATTTTATTTCGAAGTCAATAGTTGTCTCCATTATTTAGTTCCCTGGGAGCTCAGTGTCAAGCCACAGTAGCAAGGGACATTTTACTGAAAGCCGTCAAAGGCACTGATGTAATAACAACGCAAAAGTACAATGTGAAAATACCTCGCATTCTGTTCAGTTTTCCTCCTAAGAAAAAATATGTAGGCGAGATAAATAAAATTTTAGCAGAATTTTTGGCACGATCGGCCATGGGTTACATTCTATATACCTCTTTAGAAGCAAAGCTAGTAAACTTGTTTTCGGATTTTGTCATTGTGTTTTAATATGTGATTTAATATTTGGTTATTTTTTGGAAAAACAGTGAGTTTGTACGAATTACTTTGATGAATCACGACCAAAAGGCTGATTGAGATAAATTTAAAGCAATTAGTTTGCTAGACTAAACAAATTATAATAAATTGGAAAAAGCGAAATCAATTCTCGGGCGTTCCCCCTGTAAGGGAAAGATCGCGGGTTCGAGTCCCGCCCGAGAATTGATTTCGCTTTTTCCAATTTATTACAAAAGGCTGATATTGGGTAGCTATATCAATCAATTAGACTATTGCAGTCCACTGCTGGGCATATGCCTCTTTCTATGTACGCCAAAGTACTTGGTCCTGCGCCTTGCGTTTCCAGTCTAATCCCAGCCATCTTCTTCCACGTCCCTTCATCTTGCTGGGGGTGTCCCCACCTTCCATTTGCCGATTGGCGGCAAATCTAGGATACGTTTGCGCCAGCTCTATATTATTATCTATACAGGCAGTATAAAAATCGGTATTATACTTTTTAGTAACAGGTAGAAATGGCCCCTTGAATCCTAGGTAAGATTAAAAATACCTAACCTAAACAAATACAACAAAATATAAACGAAAAAAAAAAACCTAGCCAATTGGCTACAAAACTCAAAAAGGTAATCCTTTAGCCCAACCACGGCTAAATCTAGTTTCGATCAACAAAAGCGAACAAAATACTTACAAGTTCACGACCTGGTGACTGATGATAACAAATGTCTGCGATAGGTCATCGGTTCAAGTTCAATCCTCTATATTGTATTGAATCCATTGTGGCACAAAGCACCTTTGTTATCAACGAGTATTATCCAAAGAACTTTCTATAGAGGATATAAGCACTGTGAGAATATCGAAGGGATTACTTTGATACGAAAAATCTGATGTAGCGACTACAGGTGTATTCTCGTTCAGTACACTCTAAAGAATAGCACTATTATTACTGGTTGAAAAACAAAACACTAACCCTAATATTTTGCACTGTTATTGGTTGGAAAAAAAAGCGTTGCATCCAGTAACACTTGTGACAAGTTGGAATTTTTTTCCAACCAGTAAATGTTACTGAATGAAAATACACCATCCGATAGGGGTGATTGTAGGAGAAATAACAACTGACGGTATGTTATTTGAGTTTAAACCAATATCGAGCGCTCAGTACGTCAAACAAGTGAGGCAAACCATAGCTGCCCACACCGCGCGGCATACCTACCGAGGCACCTTTGAGCATCAACGAAAACCGATAGCGTTTGACTCGAGCCGAGGCAATGCATCAAGTGAGGCGAATGCCTCAGATGAAACAATGCCTTAGGCACAGAACAGATAATAGTACTAACGTACCTTAGGCGTCCACACTGACCGATATATTACCTTGCACGGACCAACCGCCTCTGAGAACTCAATTAAGGTAGTAAAACACTGCACATTGGTGTACAAAATTTGATATGCCATCGACACGAGAGAAGAAAATCCAAGTGCGAGTCGGATTCCACATGAAGGATTCCGTACCATTATTAAAATCAAGTTTGTTGTTTGTGAGTCCTCACAATTATTTTCTTCTGTTTTTAGCATATTTGAAATACATAATCTGTGAAAATTTTAACTGTCTATGTTCGTGAGACATAGTCTGGTGACAGACAGACAGTGAGGTCTTAGTAATAGGGTTCCATTTTACTTCTTGGATACGGAACCCTAACCCTGCATTTGTTAATTCCAATGTAAGTTAATTTAAAAACCTGCCCGAACGGTAAGCACAGCTTTCAACTTTTAATCCATTGTTTTAATTCTTCGCTACTCTGAGCTTAATTCGTAGTAACAAGGCACGTACTTTTCCAAGGTTTTGCGTATAGAAGATTAATTATTTATTATTTAACGGGAGAAGGATTCTTTTCTTATTTATTTAGGTTTACTTACAATCACATTTACGTTTACATAATAAATAAAATACAATTACAATATAATCTAGCACTTAATATCTAATTAATCGTAGGATTAACTTTTTTTGGGTCCATATTGGCTCACATAAAATTCTAAATCCTATTCTTTGTCTTACTACCGATTTATGCTCATAATAATCACTCTTCATAATTTTTTTTTCATACCTTTTTTATTCATACATTTTTATTGCTACCAACGGAGCTCATAACCAGTGCTCATATTTTTTTTATTAATACTGTTACTACCAAGAACAGTTTGAAATTATAATTTTTTAATTCAGAATGTTCATTTGACTGAATAAAGTTCTACATGGTTATAAAGCCTTCTAACCTAATCTATCCAAGTTGGAATCAGCGGCTTTCTCAATAAATCTATCACTGTCTGTTAAATTATTATTTATTGGAATGATTATGAGTTTCGACCATTAGTCTAAATAAATATATTTAAACAAATATTAGTAACAACAACTGTATAATAAGTGATATTATTAATTTAAATGATTATATATTTTGATAGTTATTTGTTAATTTTTTTATGAAGAATGATCATTATGACTTTAAATGGTATGAGAAATATTTTCGGACATCCGATGATAGGAGTTGAAAAGTCATGTAAGAAAATGCGCACCCACTTTTTTTAGATATATTTTTTATATAATATTAGTAAACGAATTTACTAATATTTCTTCGAACCCCTCCAACTAAGCTATACATACATAAATATACATTGCCCACACCTTCCGTCACTTCATTAAGGTCGGTAATTGTGTAAGTGTATGTATAGCTTAGTTGGAGGGGTTAGAGGCAATATTAGTAAATTCGTTGCACCACTGTGCTGTATATTGTTACCACACGGTGGTAACAACAACTGATGGTCCATTGAATGCAGATGTGCACCACAGTCACAGCCATAACCTCCCGTATCCAGGTAACCTCATTTTATCCGGTTCGCCCTACACCAGCCAACTTGAGACTAGAGGTGTAATGAATATATTCATAACAACTACCGATAACATAATATGAGCACTAAAATTCATATTATGTTATTGATGAATCTCTTAACATGTTATGATGTTATCTTGTTATCGCTTGTTCATAATTAACGAAGAGAATAACATTATAGAATATAACATTTTAATGTATTAGTTATCAGCAATAACAAGATGTTATGATGTTATCTTGTTATCGCTTGTTCATATTAACGAAGAGAATAACATTATAGAATATAACATTTTAATGTATTAGTTATCAGCAATAACAAGATGTTATGATGTTATCTTGTTATCGCTTGTTCATATTAACGAAGAGAATAACATTATAGAATATAACATTTTAATGTATTAGTTATCAGCAATAACAAGATGTTATGATGTTATCTTGTTATCGCTTGTTCATATTAACGAAGAGAATAACATTATAGAATATAACATTTTAATAACACCTCGCATTGAGATTATATTTTTCTCTCTCTCTTATGTAAGTTGTATGAGTGAGGCAGTCTCTTGGACCTAAAATGTGCTCAAAATGTGCTCTATATACGCAGTACACGTTTCTTGGGAGTCTTTTGAGGATAACACAGAGTACTACTGCGGTGGACGAGCTCAAATTCAAAAGGAATAGTTTACTACAAAACAATACGCATCCGCCAGGGCCTCGTTTGTCTCGCGATTTAGGTTTAAGATACGTGTCCCGTGTTTGCTGTTCCATTCGATCGAGGGGGGAGGGGGGGGGGGCGGGTACGAGACAGAAATATTGGTATTTACCTATGTGTAAGAGAGTAAACTACTGTTTAGGCAGTCGAGTCAAATAGTTTGCTTTACATTTCGCTCTTTGTATGAACACTACGCACTACGATTAAACGATTAAATACAAGCGTTCAATGAATGCGTAAATCTTGTAACAGCAAAATGTTTCGTCGCCGCCAGCAAATGTTTCGTTCTAGACATGGGCCTGTAAATAAATATTTTTGTACTATGAATGCGTAAATCTTGTAACAGCAAAATGTTTCGTCGCCGCCAGCAAATGTTTCGTTCTAGACATGGGCCTGTAAATAAATATTTTTGTACTATTGCATATATTTTTATGTAAAAACGTGTGTCGTTAGAACATCTAGACTATTTAAAATCATACAATAAATAGAATATCCATCTACATTTTCAATAAAATTATACATACGTAAAGTTGACGAGTCACGTGGTACTTACAGAGCATTATAACGGGTATCGGAACATAGGAACGATCTATATTAATAGTAAGCAATAACATTCCTCTTGGATGTTATTTCGGTGTTATTGGATAACATTTAAGGTAACATAATATCATCAAAGTGTTATATTCAATAACATGAATATCAAAATCGTCACCTAATATGACATCTCTACTTGAGACCTCAAATAATAATACACGTAACATTGATAACATTGGAAATTAGAAGCGTGTTCAGTACGTTTACTCATTGAGAACAAACACAACAGCAATGCAATTCTGTAAGCGCACAACGACGAGCACTACGATGCGACAGACAGCCTTGATATAGATTGTCATTGGTCGATCTCCAGTGACGTCACCCCGTCCGACTAGTCACACTCTTTATCAAGCTTGTCGAAACGTTGCGCTCGGCGCACTAATAATGTGGTATACAAATGCACCAAATGGGTCCAGATCAGCATGTGCCAGGTAGAAACCTGGTACCGCTGGTTTAACTGGTAGTGTTTGCATGAAAGGTTTAATGGCAGTACAGCAAGCTCGTTAAGTATGTAAGGATTGAAGTCGATGGCGACCTGTCGTCTCTGTAATTTTACATATCGTATTTAGTACCTACCTAACGCCTCTCATACATTTTTCCGTTGACTTTAGCCAGCTTTATTTTCCAGTATTTCACAAAAAAGTAAAAAAGAAAAGCCGGGCTTTATTCGTCGTGTTTTTGTGATGGAGTTCTCTGGCTTCATATTTCGTAATTGCGTAGGTACCGCACTCATGTATGGATAGCGTAGTTTAATATTGAACCTTGGGTCTCTAGATGTTTGAATGAATATAAAGCCGGTCAAACAATAGATTTAAAAAAAAATCCTATACTCCATCATAGGATTTTTTTTGGTGTATTTATATACACGGATCATTCATTAAATTTTCGTATGTTACGTAGGTTTTAATTTATGTTGGTGATTTTTAGCTACGGAGAGAAGTTTTCGGGCCTAATTAAGCATGAAATATTTGCACAATGTACCACAGTTGTAGGCTAATTATTGATGAATGACTCGGATTGAATAAAATTTGGTAATAATTCATTGTAATAGAATTCGCTAAGTTTACTACTATAAATTTTAGCCCTAAGATGAGTATTATTTTTCAGTTAACCACGACAGATTCTGGTAGAATACGTGACGAATATGTACATACATACTATGTTCTGTCTACCTTTATAGGTAAAAGGTGAGGAAAAAGGTATGACCAAGATGTCATACCTTTTTCCTCACCAAGAGCATCTGTGCATGATCTTTGTATACTTCTTCTATTTATTTTCTTTCCCCATTATTTTTAACCGACTTCAAAAAAGGAGGAGGTTCTAAATTCGGATGTTTATATTTTTTTTTTTTTTTTTTATGTTTGTTCGCTCATAGCTCCGCCATGCGTAGACGGATTTGCAAAATTCTTTTTTTGTTCGAAAGTAGATTATTCCGAAATGGTCCCATTTAAATTTCGTAAAGATCTGATGATGGGTTTCCGAGATTAGACTAAGGAACTCTTCAAAAAATACCAGGAAATCAGCCGCGATTGCTGCAATCGCATATTATTGCAATGTCTCTGCCATTACACATCATAACATCACGCCTGAATCCTTTGAAAGGGTATGCAGAAGTGTTCAGAATATTCAGCTATATTTCCGGTATATGCGTTGATTTTAATTAAAAATTCTTTTTGCATTCGTTTTGGTTTACTTTTGAGGTAGTCCTGTATTATTTTATGTATGTTCACCGATTACTCAAAGACGCCTGGACCGATTTGCTTTGTTTGATAGGTTATACTTCCCAGGTAAATTTTATCAAAATCAGTCAAGCAATTTATGAAATATCAACGAAAATCGGTTGAAGTCGGTTTTTTAAATTTTTAATTTGGTGATTATTAACCTATATATCTGTTACCTGTACTTTCGACCTAGCCTGTCCTTAAAATATCCTCGATCTATAATAATAACTAAAATGCTATCAAAATAGGTATGTTAAAAGAAAAACTATACCTTACTTAACACCTGTATAACTTTAACAAAAAACGTACCGTTGAACTAATCTGAAAGCCACAGATAAAGTTTAACAGAGGGAAGCTAATAAAAAAACTTGGTATTCGGTGTGAGCAAGCCTTCAGCCCCGCAAAGTTCCAAGAATCATTAATTAAAAAACTTTGCACCGCAATATTGGTGCGTGAACCCTATCTAAAGATATACATTGAACCTTACGTTATGGGGTAAAGGTTCAATTTCCAATGAGCAGATGATAACGTGGTTACTGGAATAAAAGTTGTTTATCAATTATGAGGTACAATCAGTTTTCGACGTTTTTCTGTAGTTAGGTTAATTTTTTTTAAATGCGATAGCAATATCAAATCTATGACGAGGTGACGAATGTTGCCTCCATAGTCGATATAATTAATAAAAGCATTTGCGGTGGTATGGTCATGTAAAAAGACGCCCGAGCGACCATATGTTGAAGTTTGTCCTGGATTTGCCTACGACAAAAACGTGCGTAAAATACCAACCTGTACATCTGCCGACGATCCTAAAAGACCTGAAAGATGCTCAGCTAAATACAAACAAAGCACAAGACCGTGCTAAACGGAAGATGAAGATAAGGAAGGCCGAGCCCAAATAATGGGAAAAGGTCTAGTGCGAGGAAGAAGAGGTGACGAAAGTAAATATGAACCTTAAGATCCTAAGGGAAGAGAACCTAATCAAGGGATAGAAGTAACCTATAATGTTATTCTAGACCGTACCAAACAACCAGCAGTTCTGTTCAGACTTTATAGCGTGATTGAATAACAGACATCTAAATATCTTCACTAACTTTCACAATTATAATAGCCTGAACTCCTGTAGGTGACAACTCCTTTGTATCAAGCGTTCATTATGTAATTGTAACCGCATACCATAATCCACGTAAGAATGATCAACAAAGAAGTAAATTACCTCACTGAACAGTTCATTGGTGCCATTTAAGAGTCGGGATTAATCAACGTATACCGGAGGACAAATTACAGTCTAGCTTGATTGATAGCTCTTGGGAGAGACCCTACAGAATGTCTCTAAATTAGGTGGGGCGATTTGCGCAGGTGCTTTTGAGAGCTCTAAAGCGAAGAAACGGAAATTAATACCTATTAAAAGTGCTTGTAATTTATTTCTATATAGTTAATATAAAATGTTAAGTTATTCGTGTGTGTTATTTGTGTACGTATCGAAAATTCAAAAAGTTCTACGGTGCTAAAAGCTTTACGATGGATTTTTAGTGCTAAAATGCGCGTTGTCAAAAAAAAAAGCATTGTGATTTTCGAGATGGGTATCAAAATGAAGGAAATTATAAGGAGATTACAAAAATATGTACATATCAAAATCCTAAGAAAATACAAAAAAAAAAAAAAAAAGTACAATATATTTAAAAAAAAAAAAAAAAAATACATATCATGTAATATCACAACTTAAAAGTTTAGTATAAAACAAATTATTAAAAAATAAAAAAAGCCCGACTGCGCTGTCGAAAAGATCGATCGATCGATCTTTCGGTTTTTTTGTGGGTGCTAGCACCTCTGCCTATCCCTTCGGGGATAAAGGCGTGAGTTTATGTTTTTCGATTTTTATGTTCAGGTCACTGCAGAAGAATATTGTATTGTCTCTCGTTCGTCGTAGCTAAGTATCGATAGCACTTTGAACACCCAAATTAAATTCCAATATCGCCGCCTATCTCTGAAACGTAACACTTGACGGCATAAAATTAAAGCTCTTAATATATTTCACATGACAAGGTTGGTACGTCTTTTAAGCCGGATACGGTTGGGATTAGATTCAACTCTGAACACAAACACGTACCTACCTAATCCTTTAATTTAAATGTTAAATATACAATACAAACAAATATGATAAATGTTCACATTTACATCGCGGTTGCTTTTGTGCTCACATGCTCGTACAAGCTTAGCACTTAATAGCGTTCATCGGTAGTAAATTTAAAACTTTTGCGTTGATTACAGTAATTAAAGTAACCATTGTGTAGGATGTTCTCGTATGATGTATAATATACTCTTGAACTGCCTGGTGTTTCACGGGCTGAAGATGGGGGCGTCTACTGACGGGAAGTTTATTTCTTTTATTTTTCTCGTAACGAAATATAATCTCTCCAGGGACTACTAGCAGTGATAATGTAGGACTTCGTCTGCATAAAACCACACACCACGCTGACTTGTGTCTTGATTACCAGGTACTCAATTCGTACCGCAGCTTCACCCGCTTAGAATTTTGATCCCGTTCTCGCAACCCGTGGGAACCTATTCCCGGTATAAAATCCTATGTCTTATTCCAAACTGTAATCTAACCCTGTACAAAATTTGAGCAGCCAGGATCCGTGTTAGTGTGCTTGAATAACAAATATCCAAATAACTTCACAAACTTTTCCTTATGGAATATTAATATAAGTAGGATATAACGGTAGTGCCTTTTTATTTTCGATCTTATTTCAAGAATCAATCTTAACTCAATAGAGAAAGTTCGCAAAACCGAAATAGATTTTGAAGTGTGTTTATTTACTAGCAGTCAAAATAAATTAAGACCACCGACTTCTTCATTAGGAACCTGTCAATCGAACTGGTCGCAAGCGTCTGGAACGACTCGACTTTTCCACGAGCGTGACTCCATTAAACTAGGAATATTTCCTCTAGTAATTTTTTTATTTTTGTCTCAATGGAATTAAGGTCGGGAATCCTTTGGGGAAATTAACTTGGGCCCACATTTTTACAGCAATGATTTTTGGCAACAAAATATAATGATATTCAATGTTTTAGGTAAATTTAAAGTGACTTAATGTAGAACGTTGTATTTTGTAGAGACTAGACAATAGTAGGTATAATACCGTCCATTGTATTGATTCCCTAGCCTCTGCTATTTATTTGCCGTATGTGGGATTGCAGTTGGTTGAGTAGAACTGGAGATAGGACCAAACGTCGCGAGAGTTGGTTCTCGTGATTTTCATCTATCTCTGGTTCCAACCACATGAGAGGATCGGCAGTTAAATATTAGACTCTTCTTCAATACCTACAAATATTTTTACAAGGTTTAACGATAATAGAGAAAGCTCCTAGAGTGAGTGAGTGGAGAGAAACAGATAACGGCACCGACGACTTCCGTTTGCCTTCCCCGGAAAAGAATGGTGTGAATATGTGATATAATATACATAACACTTTTGTAGGCGCCGCCACAGAAATACGCCTCGAACTAATAATTCAATTACGTAGTTACTAATTAGGTTATTATTGAACAACCACAGACCTGCTAAGAATGTCAGTATCGTTCAAGGCAAAATATATTTCGTATTAGAATATAATATAATTACATGAAGCCGTATGTTGCAAATTGCTGGTATTTATGCATGATGAATAGTGTTTTGAACCAATTTGTAGATACTACGAGTTCGTTGTAGTAGTATCACAATTTTGTGCATCCAATTACGATGAAACTTAGTCAAATCCATTTCCATACTAATATTATAAATGCGAAAGTAACTCTGTCTGTCTGTCTGTTCGCTTTCACACCTAAACTAATAAACCGATTTTGAAGAAATTTGCTACAGGGCCCTGTAGCAAAGTCCTTGGGAAAGGACATAGGCTATATTTGGTCGCAATAGCCATCACCCACACTGGCGGAGCCGCGGGCAACAATTAGTTACATAAACTTAATGTGCGAATGTGGGACGGGACAGTGAGCGTAAGGTTAAGTATGGCTTTCCACGGTTCTGATTTTGCGTTTTTTTGTCACGTACGGCAAACGACTATATCTTATACGAAGTCATGAATCTTACACACTACTATTGCCCTGTCTATCGCTTATGCTTCGTTTACATACTCGCGGCAGAGCGAGGGAAGTGGCGAGAGAAGTGGGCAGGGACGTGGTGTGAATGGTATATTCGTCATGCCGCGAGTAGTGCCGCGTATGTTGCTGCGAGTGTCGGCTTGGCAGCGCGAGAAGGAGCGGCAATACTAGCGCGATGAAGCATTCACATACTCGCGTCGCGCACACTTCGCATCGAGCGCTCGTTGTGTACGCGCGTGTCACAGTCACAGGATTACTTCGAATTTATTATCATGACAATGACGCAACCAATCGAATGGTCCAACGAAAAATCAATAGAATTTATTGAAATGCTTGCTACGGATCTAATTAAATAATATAGGTAATACATATGTATATAAAAGATAGGTAGGTAGGTACCTACCTACCAAACTAGAATAGGTAGGTAGGTAGGCAAATTAAAATAGGTAGGTAGGTAGGTACCTACCTACCTACCAAATTAGCCTAATTATACCTACCAAATAGGTAAGTAGGGTACCTACCAAATTAGAATAGGTAGGTAGGTAGGTACCTACCTACCAAACTAGAATAGGTAGGTACCTATCTACCAACCTATTTGGTAGGTAATCAGGCTAATTTGGTAGGTACTACCTACCTACCTACCTTTTTTAATTTGGTAGGTAATTAGGCTAATTTGGTAGGTAGGTACCTACCTACCTACCTATTCTAATTTGGTAGGTAACCTACTTACCAAATTAGCCTAATTACCTACCTACCTATTTTAATTTGGTAGGTACCTACCAAATTAGAATAGGTAGGTAGGTAGGTACCTACCTACCAAACTAGAATAGGTAGGTAGGTAGGTACCTACCTACCAAATTAGCCTACCTACCTATTTTAATTTGGTAGGTAATTAGGCTAATTTGGTAGGTAGGTACCTACCTACCAAATTAGCCTATACCTACCAAATTAGAATAGGTAGGTAGGTAGGTACCTACCTACCAAAGTAGAATAGGTAGGTAGGTAGGTACCTACCTACCAAATTAGCCTATACCTACCAAATTAGAATAGGTAGGTAGGTAGGTACCTACCTACCAAATTAGAATAGGTAGGTAGGTAGGTACCTACCTACCAAACTAGAATAGGTAGGTAGGTGGGTACCTACCTACCAAATTAGCCTAATTACCTACCAAATTAAAATAGGTAGGTAGGTAGGTACCTACCTACCTACCAAATTAGCCTGATTACCTACTAGCTAAGTATCTAAGTAGATAGCCTAGCCTAATAAAATGCCTATACTGCATTCGGTTAGGTGTCCACTTAACTAAAGTCGTCCATCTCCATCGCAAGGCGAATACTGTATGCGGGGCAACGCGATGAACATCGCGATGATGCGAGTGTTGGGCAACGCGATGAACATCGCGATGATGCGAGTGTTTGAATGCTAGGGCATTATTCGCGTGAATATTGCCGGCAAGGCGATGAGCAATGCGAGCGGCAGTATGTAAACGCGGGGTTATACGCACTGTCTACGGCGCGTCGTCGGTACAGACTGATCCGTATCCGTCGGCAGGATCACATCCTTCTAGCAATTTCTCGGTTAAATCCAAAATTTACACTTTGGAGGGTCCACATATTATTTTTGACTAGGTTGTTGGCCTTCTGACCATTAACTCTGAAATTTAACACTGAGAGGCAGCAAGCGCCACCTTTGTTGTTTAGCAGGTATGACAACTAAGCAGGTTCGGCAAGTTAGGCAGGTCTGGTACCTTGGGTCCCGGAGGAGCTAGGTGGGCTGTACTGTATCTTGTAGACAGGATCACGCACCGTGGCCAGCCGCCCTAAATAGTTAATTGTCTGTTTGGAGCATGCGACGTCCTTGTTATCCCTAATCACATTGAAAGTAACTAGTAGAATAAAATATTCATGCGCGTGATCCTTTTGTAGGGATTAGTTTTTATTTAGTAGGAATCTTTTTGCTTCATATAACAGCAATAAGATCTACTGATTTGAAAGTATTCATAGCACGTGAGGAAAATTATACCCTGTCACTTAATATCTTACTTTAAGTTGCATGGTCCTGAATTTTACGGATCCACAATCAATACGGAACCATCTTTAGGCATCATTATCCATTGTTTCCGATAGTTCGTATGATTTATCGGTAGATGGCTCCTACCGGCGCCCAAGATGGTTGTACTCGTAAAGGAGGATTTAGAATGTTCAAGACGTGGCTTAGTAGCTCAGTGGTCGGAGCATTCCCCCTGTAAGGTACAGGTTGTGGGTTCAAGTCCCGTCTGAGGTTCACTTTTCCAATCGAAAGTTTGTGAAGATATTTGGATGTTTTATCGGATGTGAGTTATTCAATCAGGCTCTAATGACGGAACGGATCTAGTTGAAACTTCGTACAGGGATATACCTATGTATTAAAATCTGAAATAACAAATAGGCTTTCCCGGGAATAGGTTCCCTTGGGTTGAAGGAATGGGAATTCCAAATCCTCACCAGCGGGGCCGTGGGTATCAGCTAGTGGTAAAATAAATCTATAAGCCGATGCCTGCCGGCGAGTTTTTTTTCACCGGCTTTCCTTTTGAACGTTTTCACGCTTCGCGACTACTAGTTGGTATTCTCTAGCACAAATAGGTACGTGTGTTGCAGTCAGTCGTGAATGCAGTCTGAACACATTAATGCAAATAAATTCGTCGCGTGGTCTCACTCGTCTGTTTTTTGCAGTCTCTGAACCTGTTTAACATACTCTAACAGAGTGTGCATGAACCGAATCTTTAAGAAGCTACTGGATTATTGTATTCTTTCGTACATCCTATTATGATGTTAAAAGCATACAGGGATAGATTATAGTCAGGAAAAACACAGAGACAGCAATTCCGTGTATCAGACAAATGTAGCCAATTTGAGATTACAGATTTCCTTTGTCTCTACTACCATACAAGCAACAATTACATAATATAAAAGCTACTAGGCTATAGAACACATACCTAATTCAACGCTTTCAGTGTAGAAATGGAAGAAGTAATCGTTAAAATAACAAAGTTACGACGTTTTAATCGCCTTCAGGAAAGTTTGGTTTCATGCAGATTCGCGGCTACGACTAATGCTAGTTAAGCAGGTTTGCAGTATCTCCGTACGCTAGTAGTACTAATCTGTTCTGTGACTGTAGGCTATTTGTTATCCCTAGAACAAGTTCACATGGGTTGGGGGGACGGGAACAGAATTCGAATACAGAAATACAAACATTTATTTGCACTGAGTGGAAATGGAACTAGTGCTCTGTGAATTTGCAGTCAAACGGTGTGTGGTTGCGCTATACTGGTCACTCTAATCTCTTCACTTCTCTCGATTGGAACAAGAGTGTACCTATTGTTTGCCATTGGTTTTGATGTTAGAAACTAATGCTACTGAGTTTTAAAGTAAGAATATAACCGATGGTCAAATGAAAAGAACGTTTTGAGATAAATTTATTTATGCTTTATTTGACCAATTATTTATGTAATTAATTTAATTGTACAAGAAATTGTATGGTTACTAGCATATATCTTGACCCTAATTACGTCACAAAATGTACTCCAAATGCGCAGTACGCGTTTTTAGGATATATTGAGGATAGCATGGGCGCTATGGCGGCGAAGGTACTCAAATCCACTTCCACTAACTATAGATCCGCCATTCATCACACTAATCCGCACCCGCCAGAGCCTCGGACTTGAGGTCAAGAGGTCCGGTAATCTTCATCCTAGCGTTAATACGAGTCGTGTCGAAAGCTTTCACCTCGGAGTCTGGGGTCCGCTTTACCAGTCAAACTGCGGATTTGGCTGAACTTCGATATTTTTCGTGAAGCGCCTAATATATTTACCATAACATAACCAAGTATTAAACTGTGCAATACCGGCAAAAATATAAATAATTTCTATATTAAACTTCCAAGAATATTAATACAGTTTATTTGTAGCTAATTGGTCCCGACGTCGTCGTCGAGTAATATTGCCAATGATGTCTATACCTACTCTGCCGGCTCACTGATTTGTAGACTCTCGAGCCCGTAATTGATTTTAGGAATGGACTTATTTTTATAGGAATAATAGAGAGATTAATTCTTGGAAGAGAGAATTTGAAAGTTGTATAATACTTACCAATGCCCGCGGCTCCATCCATGTGATATTTTGATCCCGTTTCTACTACCCATGGGTAGTAGGAACGGGATCAAATTTTTTAATTTATTTAAAAAAAAATTACCTATGAGTTATTTCAGATGAGGGTGAGGTTAGAAGGGTAAGGCGGTATTCTAAGCTAAGCATTTCATGTCAGGATGCTTTTGTTGCTGAGTGAAGTGAATAGTCACAAAAAAACAACGACTGAGGCGTACGTTCTTTCCCAATCTATTTAAGTCCGATTTGACTAACTGATTCAGGTCCTGAATCAGCTAGTCAAATCTATTTTGGACATTGAACTAAACTGAATTTGCAATCAAAAGTACTTGCTACTTAAAAGTACTCATGAATGCTTAAGAGTTTTGACTCACAATTTCAATATTCAAGTTTCAAATTTCTCTCAGTTCAAAAGCCTCTTGTGATAAGCACGCGAGGCACAAAGCCCATTTTTTTTCCAATTTGCTGATAGAGGAAAGATCTAAGCTAAAGGATCGTTCCTCAAGAAGGTCCTTTGATCGAGTGGTACCCTACTTGATATCGGAGTAGAGCCATAATGATTTTCTATAAGAATAGGTTTCAAGTAGTCATTGACTTAAGTAATATGTAATGGTAATGACTAGGATCATTACTTTGTGATTGCCTCGATGGCACAGTGGTACCTAGTGCGGTTGTAGTATATGAGGTCTTGTATTCAATGCTTGGGTTTGGTAATTTTTTAATTGTTAATCTGTCAGGAAATTCTCAGTGCAGTATAAAGTTGAAAAAAGTATCGGATTATTACACTATAAAGGCTTTCTTCCAGTCACTGATGAAATTATTCGATCAAATTTTTGGCCAAATCGACCATTATTCGTCTGTTGGTAGGTAATATGCTAACTTTAGTCGTTGAATTGCGAATATTGGAAGTAGTTGTGAGTGGTTTTTTTTTTTAATGTTGTAGGACATTCTACACAACGCTATCTAGACCGTAGTATCAGTGGTGTACGGTAATTACGTGAATAACACAGTGTGTGGAGGGTTAAGTGGCGTTTACAATTTATCCTCCTTGGCTTCGTCCACGTGGATTCGAGCTCAGTTGCTTTTTGTGTAGTACCCTAATATTTTTCCAAAAATAACAGTAGCCCAGTTACGGCTTATAGCATAGTAGCTGTTGCCGGCGGCTCCACCCGCGTGGACATCGGTTATCGTGACCAAAGACACCCTATGTCCTTTCTCAAGGTCAAATCTACCCCTATACCAAATTTCATTAAAATCGGTTGAGTGGTTTAGGCGTGAAAGTGTAACAGACAGAAGAGTTACTTTCGCATTTATGATATTAGTATAGATGAGATTATTTCAAAAGAAGATACGAAATCATTTAAGTGATCTGTGCATAGCCTCCGGTAAATAGATACTTAAGGGATAGAAACTAAATAACTGAAAGGTTTATAATGCGCCCGGGTAAAAGTCGCCAGAGGGATAAACCTAGAAACTTCACATTGCCGAAGTTTCCCAACAAATGTTGTCCCGGTCACTTCTTCAGACAGTTTTGCTGCCTTCAGTTATTTTTTGTGGGAACTTCGGCTTCTGAATTATGAAGCGATATGAAATATTCATCTCAATGTTTTATGTTCAAAGATGACAGAATTCGTTAAGGTTTTATTCGAAGTTGAAGTTGTATTGAAAATTTTCCGATCAAAAATTTATGCGTAAACTCTTATAAGCTTACAACCCATATCAATGCCATATATCCTACTAATATTATAAACGTGAAAATTTGTGAGTATGCGATGGTATGTTAGGATGTTTGTTACTGTTTCACGTGAAAAACTACTGAATGGATTTTAATGAAACTTTACAATAACAGTAGTTTTGTAAAAGTTTTGTAAATATTATATATTCTGAACTCTCCAGTATCCTGAGCATTCTGAGGTTCAGACATTTCAAAATACCGCGGCCATAATAACCCCGTTTTGTGTTCCCAGCGGTGAGTAGGGTAGCCAGAGCTCACTGAAAAGTTTTGTGCTGTCAGTGGGAAGTCCAAAGGCTTGTCCTGCTTTGTCTTCTGCGCTGGCGGCACAGAAACTCTCTGTTCTTACAGGGTCGGCAACACGACTGTGACTTCCCTTGGTCTACTACTAGGCCATGGTAACCACTTTCCATCAGGTGGGCGGTATGCTTGTCTGCCACCTAAGTGATATAAAACAAATCTAGCTACCTTATTCTACATGATATTTTCTAAAGTAAATTCTAAAGTAAATAATAACAAATAAATCACGATATAAACCGTTAAAAAGTAGTTTTATTTCAATATACTATTCTACTTCCTATTAGTATTATAAACATGAAAGTTTGTGAAATTTGGTAGGTACAGGAGCTACTAACCCGGATAGATCACAGTCTGGAAAACACATAAGCTAATGGGGCACCATCGGTAGCGGGAAGAGGATAAAAATCCTATTACAAAATAGTAAGTTATCTGATTTGCTTTCTTCATAAAATTATCATTAAGTACCAGTCTGATAAACTATAAAAATAACTTGCTTTTAAAAACCCACTTCAATAATATACTTGATAAAAATTGGACTCAATTGGATGTCAATAAAATGTTAACACGTGAAGGCACACATGTCAATCAACTGAAGTTTTGTACGCCAACAAAGTGTTTTTCTTACAACGACATTTTAGGCAATAGAAGGTTAACCTTTACTTAGTAAATAGTAGCAGTGGCATTCACGGGTTGACAAACATATTGGGTTTGACTTTTACACAATTAGAAAAGTGAGTTTTCTGTAAATGAAAAGCAAATAATGAGGGCATGACTGAATACCGGTAAATCGATATTGAGTACGTACTTTAGATATACAATCATGTTATTGACCCATCGTAGAGCGACTTTTCAACATAATCTATGGCCAATATACCTATAATACTCTGTTTGGGTCTTTTCAAGGTTAGGTTCCGATATCGATTGGAGCTGCGGTGAGCGACGATTCGATGTCGCCGAAAAAATCCCCGTGTGATAACAGATGGTTGATGTATTCTTACCCCTTTAGCCTGTTTTTCAAATTGAAGATGAATGCGCGTATCTGAACTTAATATTTCAAGCGGAAAATGATATATTTTTCTTGCTTTTTACACATATAGTCTTGACCTATTAAGTGGTGTAGAAAATCAGGTTTATAAAAAATCTTTTAGATTTTTTATAGACTTGAACCGACAAAAACAGCATGTGAATGAATGACCACGAAACCAGGTATAACTTAGAAAGGTAATCTCTAGGAACCCCCTCAAATCTTAACAGCGTGGAATCCTGATATCATTTTAATGACATAAATTATACTTTTATATGTTGTTCCAGTTTTCAAGATGCCTATGTGATACTTCAGAGTTTAATCTATCGCTATACCAAAGTTCAGCTAGATCCGTTCAGTCGTTCGAGAGTGATAAATATTTAAACATTCGAATATTCAAGCTTTTATATAAACTTCATATATCAAATAATATTATATTTGTACGATTAGTAGGAAGTAAGATAGTATAATAATATACCTACACTTGTATCATTAATATTCTGGTTCAGGGTTCAGGCAAGTATGATCATGT
The DNA here is from genome assembly GCA_914767945.1 of Eilema depressum. Taxonomy (NCBI): domain Eukaryota; kingdom Metazoa; phylum Arthropoda; class Insecta; order Lepidoptera; family Erebidae; genus Eilema; species Eilema depressum. The sequence goes on along the minus strand of OU612028.1, from coordinate 9,067,762 downwards.
ATCATAATTTCAAACGCCAATCTACGGTTTCGCTGAAATATGAATATTCTTACCTCATTAGATACCATTTAATTATTGTAATTAGGGGTATTACACGGAAGCTTTAGGTACATGATACGCTTATCGCTATCAAAATGTTCAACTAGAAACTCGCTGCATTGTACAGGCTTCAGAAATAATTGCTAAAATAGGAGGCAAATGGTGGCATGTTAAAAACAAAACGATATCCCACAGCAAACATCCTACTAATATATAAACGCGAAAGTTTGTAAGTATGGATGAATGTTTGTTACGCTTTCAAATAAAAGTACTGAATGGATTTTAATGAAACTTTACAATAATATAGCTTATACATCAGAATAACACATATTCTACGTTTAGTCGCGATAACCGACATCCACGCGGGCGGAGCCGCGGGCAACAGCTAGTTCTAAAATATATCAGTGTGATTATGTCGTGAAACTGGAGTGAATTAAGTTGAGATGCGGACATTGCGTACTATCACTAGTATCATAAAGAAGAATCATATACGTGAATAACTGATAGAAAAAATGATCCTATAATTTGTTTAATATCTCCACTGCTGGTTAAGTGTAGCGTCTACTTTATAGATAGACCATCTGAGAACTGCGGCTCCAACCACATGAAAGTTTAAATCCGTTCCCGTTACCCATGAGAACCTATTCCCGGGATAAAAGATCCCTTTACCAAACAGCCAGATCCGTTTAGCGTGATAGAATAGCAAACATCCAAACATCACCAACTTCCATATTTTTTTGTAATATCAGCAGGATTAAAATAAATGCAAGCGTATAAATTAAATCTTATATGTAAGTGGATAGGCAAGCCATAATAGATCTGACCTTGTCTGCCCACTTACATGATAGAACATTCACTGTTCAAATTGATGATGCATTGAAATAATCATAGGTCAGAAGCATTATAACTGACCTTCTATGAAATGTTTGATGACAGTAAAGGAAACTTGTAAATTGTGTTAAGGGTCTACACGTCGATAGTTTCATCTGCGGATGTTAGCGGGGGACGCGTCCGCCGATATGTGGACCAGGTGAAGTGCTCGTCTAATCGAGAGGAGTAAGTTGCCCGGTCTGCACGTCGGCGGATGCGTCCGCCGATGACATCTGCGGATGAATCTGTCTACGTGTAGAGGAGCCATACATAGCGAGCTGTTGTCTCTATATCTGCCTATCCCAAAGGAAGAATGAGTGTTACGTTTGTATTTATGTTTTATAATATATTTTTGGTATCGATAAGCGTTAACAATATCAGTAGATAGTGATCGCAAAATATTGATTTTACTGTTATAAAAATATAAAAGCGATCGATCACTGGCAGGTCTTGCTTGCATTCGTCCATTAGTTGATTGAAAGTGGATCTGGATTTACCTTGTTATAATATTTACTTTACGAGTAGGTATACAATCATTTTGGTAACATGTTTGTATTAGCTTGACTTGTAACTAATGATGTTTATAAAATAAATCTTGGAAACAGAATTAAAATACCTTACTCACACGCAGGCCCTTATATTTAAAAAGTTGATAATATCAACTTTTTGAATATAAAGGCCTCCACTTGGATCCTACTAAGATATGCAGCAAAAACTCACTAGCATATTGTGTTGATAGTCAGTGGATGATAATAAACAAAAATCCAATTCAAAATCTTCCAGGTTATTGTTTTTCATGAAGACATTCGAAGTAGAGTAACATAATTGAGTTGGTGAGAAAAGAACCAGCAAATTCCCTAATAGGGACAATAGAATACTTTCGTATATTTTTTTCCGCCATCATAAATTCAACACAATATTTTAAAAATTCACAGCTTCATATCTGTTGCTAAGGAGCCTGAAATCCGCGCTTATATAATAAAATTAAATATATTTTGCTATTACGGTAGAGATTGTCATCTGTATCTGATAATACTAAGAGGAAACCTGCACCAGAGTATCTTCAATCAATCAATCAGAAGGTTACAGATGAGGTTGACCTAGAAACTGAAGAAATTGTTCTGGCTCCTTACCTCCACACAAACGCACGCCATCACAGCACAGAGGCTGTCAATAAGATAATATAAATAAGTTATACTAATGTTATTTTTAAAGTATCGCGGTGTCAACTCATAGTATTTATAACGGTTCGGGATTTATCGCGATTAATTATTATGGAACTTACTTTTGTCAACGTTTTGGATGCGTTGCAGCAGCACCCGTGGTCACAACTTGATTGATCTGCGAGCGTCGAGTCGAGAGGTGTGCGGGGAACATGTTTTGTGCGCCTACCCACAATTACCAAATATATTAAGAAGTAAGAATATTGAACATCTAGATATAAAAGACATTGGTTGTACTAAAGTTGTAATTTACGAACCGGTCGTATAGCAAACGGCACGCCATACGCCATCGAGATAGCAAGCGTTAGTTTTGTTTACTGCGAGTCGACGTCGGGGGCGTTTGGGTAATTGCCATGACCTTAATAGTTGAGATAACAATAATGGTTTGTTTTATGGCGAATGAATTATAACATGGCGATTGGCGGTCTCTTGGGAATAAGTCTTCAGTATTTGGATATTTCTTGTTTTCATTTTTTTTTTATAACATGGTTTATAGGGTTTATACTAGTTTCATACACACACATCTTTTCGGCGTACCCGTACACTTTTATCACCAACCCACACTTTTGAATAGCGGCAAAGCAATATTTACTAAGTCAGCTTCATGTAGTCCTTATGTTTATATAATTGTAAACATAACAATTTTATAAATATAATCTTTATATTTATAAAATGTTTTTTTAATAACTTTTTTAAATATTTTTTTAAATTCTTTGTATGCATAATTACATTGATGAGATTATGAAGATTAGAGATTATGTGTATGCTTAAAGCTCAAAAGTTCTGCGTCGCATCGCAGTAGGTATAGGTATTTGATTTGAGAGAATCTCAGAATCCGCATGAAACCATTAGAAACATTAACCAATTATCCTGCTTCTTTATTAGTTCTTGCAAAATGAATAGATATCTACATAAATAATAAATAAATACAATATAATGATATTATAATAAATAATTAATTTATTGTTATTCACTCGATTACAAAATTAAACAAAAGTGAAATTCAGCGGTGCAAAAGTTCAAACAACTTCATTAACTGCTAACGCTCGGTAGAAATATCCTCTGTTTGTTTTTACATGAATAATTTCATAGTTGGAGATAAAATTTGGCGTGGCTGCTACTTGTATTTGCTTTACCAAGTTATTGCGAGAATCATGCTTTGAAAGCAAATTCGTAGAGGTAGTGCTTCTACGTATTTATTTAGAATACTTAGAATATTTGATGTAAGTATTTTCGAAAATACTAGAGTTCTATGTTTCATATTTTGTTTATTATTTTATGAAAGAAAGAAGTCTATTACAAGGGATAAGTCGTCAATGTATTAGCCCCTACAGTCCTACAGTCCTTCAGCCCTATAGTCAGATCCTATAGTCTCGGGTCCTTTAAGCGGGGCGTGAATAAGCATCTGATGAGGCTGTCAAGCTGAGTACTACCACTGGTACGTGTCTGTAATGGTGACCTCTGTTCAGAGACTTTGCCTTCAGCTTACCATCAGGCTAGGCGAAGTCAAATTGACGTGTCCTATATAAAAAAATAGCCCTTTGGGTGTGACTGAATGAAAAAATGTAAACATCTTCACAAACTTTAACAGTTATAATAATTATTAGTAGGAAATAGGATTTTTTACAGTTAAAGATGACCTATCTTATACCCACATCAGTTTACTCGTTTGGCATTCGAAGGTTAAGTTATCGATCGATTGTTGTCGGGAGAATTATCGCCGGGGACATGTTAAATATATAAGGTTGATACTTTGACCACCATCGACCCAGTGCTTCAATTGATGCATCGCCTTGCAGTATAACTACTTTGTTTTGTTTGTTTAATATTGTTGTTTAGTTTGATCCCACTTATATCTAAACTATTATAAAATTGTGAATGACTTTTTAATGAAATTTTAAAGCATTTAGTATGCTAACTTTTAAGATCGATTAAGGTGGTTATATAGGAGAATTTAGAATGCTCAGTGGACAGAGCATTCTCCCTGTGAGGGACTGGTCGCAGGATCAAGTCCCGTCTGAGAGTTTCAACTTTTTTAAATCTCAATCGAATTGTGAATTAGTTGTATCCGTTACTAGTTATGTTATATTAAGAACTATTTTTTTAATTTTTTTATCTATTTACTTGTGATGTACGTAAAAACTACTGAACAGATTTTGATGCGGTCTTTTATTAGAATGGTCTTGATCAGACGTAAAATCTTACGTTTGTTTCATTCTCAACAAGTTACTTGCCGTGTTGGTTTCCGGTGGAGTAGAACTGGGCAACCCCATCTCTTCCTATGTGTGTCGGAGAAGACGCCTAAGAGATAGGGCTGTTCTCCGTCCAACAGTAATCATACAGCCCATAAATAAGTGCCCGCTTGACGGCAATAGGCTCGCTCCAAATTACGTGGGAACGAAAATCATAGTTGGCGAAATGTGGGTGTTAATACACCTCTGCCTACCCCTTTGGAGATTTACAGGCGTGAGTATATGTATGTATTACTTAACATGGATATTAATTATAGTATCAAAATAATAGCTGCCGCTAATAGGGCGTAGTATCGATTGCCACTGGTTGAAGATACGCAACGTTAGTGGCTGACCGCACGCCACCTGTCCGCAGACACCTCAATTTCGGTAAATGTCTTTTAATAACTGGGTCACATTCACATTCTGTATACGAGGATCGGTATGGGATATAAAGCGCTTGATTCGTGACGTATCTATTTAAAACTATCATAATATTCCAATTAAATGAAGACATGCCGTGTGGGTTCCCGGTTCTATACTTAAATGTTATCCAAATTTCAGTCTTGTTATGTATTGAATTCCTATATAGGCACATAACAAGATTGAAATTTGATGATCTTTCTGATTTTGTTATCTGTGCTAGGTATATTATTGTCAAGTATAAAAAAAATACTTGGGTTCTTCTTCATCCTAGCGTTAATTCCCAGTCGCATCCGAAGCTTTCAGCTCGGAGTTTGGGGTCCGACTACCATAGATGTTCGTATGGCAACCGGGACCGACGGCTTAACGTGCTCTCCGAGGCACGAACAGACCAATGCAAATACCCATATTTCATGAACACAAATATTTGCACTGAGCGGGGATCGAACCTGCGCCTCCTGCGTAGAGGCCGCGTTCACTACCGCAACGCCACAGAGGCTGTCTAAAAAAATATTTGGGTTATGTTTAGTAACGATACTGGAATACAATTTTGTTTTGGAATTCTTGTTTATTTGTTCGCGATGAATGCAAAAAGTGTGGAACGGATTTTAATGCGTTTTTTTTTGTTTAAAAGGTCTTGATTTAAAATCTTACGTTTGTTTGATTGCATGGTTAAGAAGAACCGGAAAAATAAACATGGTCGCGTTAACCGAGATCCGCACGGGTGGAGCCGGCGGGCATCATCTATATTCTGAATAAAAATCAAAGTACAATTTCCAAAGAACAAACGAAGAAAAACAATTGTTCTATCAATTCGCACAAAAATAAATCAATTGCCGCAAAACCGTAGTCGTCTCCCGGGACATTTACCAATAATTTCTCATCTCCACAGTCAAAGGGAGCTTGGCAGAATCGACTTCCGCGTCACATCCGCCATGAATCTATATTTATTTGTCATTTTTTATGCCGGAGGATACATTTATTTACATTGTCTTATCTCAATAAGCGATCGGGCTGTTCTCTATCCGACAGTAAACATATAGTCCATGACAAAGAGCCTGCTTGACGGTGATATGCTCGTTCTCTATTACATGAGACCGAAAATCATAGCTAGCAAAAAGTGGGTGAGTACACCGCTGCCGGCCCCTTCGGAGTTTATGGGCGTGATGTATACGTATGTGTACGTGTGTACGTGACCGTTACAATTCCCCATGTACCGATAGTTGAACTTGTCGTCTACACATTATTTTAATTATGTTTTAAAGCATCGTAGGAGTTATCCACGTAAATACTTACGTCTGAACGGAACCATAAATGATCTCTGTTTATCTGTGTGTTCGCGATGGACGCAAAAACTACTGAACGGATTTACATGCAGTTTTTTTATAGAAAGGTCTTGCTCAGACTTAATATCTTAAGCTGCGTTTACATACTCGCGGCAGAGCGAGGGAAGTGGCGAGAGAAGTGGGCAGAGACGTGGTGTGAATGGTATATTCGTCATGCCGCGAGTACTGCCGCGTATGTTGCGCAAATACTAGCGCGATGAACTATACGAGACCGCTAGATGGCGCTAAGCTAAATAAAACACGACTTTCGTTATTGCTCCTCGAATATTTACTTTTAAAAATATTCATATCGATCTACGGAAAGTGTATAGTAGTTGAAAGTGATAGTTTTTATTAGTAATCTATTTAATTAATTCGCTATGCTGTAAAAGCTTATTGCGTACACTGCTACAGCGTTGTCCTCCATACGTTTACGTCCGTCTCCGTCGCAGGGCGAATACTGTAATGCGGACCAACGCGATGATGGGAGTGTGTGAATGCTAGGGCATTAATCGCGCGAATATTTCTGGCAACACGATGAGCAATGCGAGCGGCAGTATGTAAACGCGGGGTTACGTATATTTGATCGCAATTGGTTGAGTAGTTTCGGAGATACGACCAAAAGTCACAGGCATCAGCTAGTATTATACATTGATTTATATTGTTACTTTGGTATTATATAGGTACCTATATTGTAAGTAACTATTCACGGTGTCTATAATAACGAAATGTCATTGCTAGCGTTCACAGCAAAAACTTTGCGTGCGCTGCGCAGTTTGCTACGCGAAATAGCCACGTTAAATCTTCATTCTTGCGTTTCCATTACTTTTAGGTACCAACGTTTCAATTTATTTGGACTGTTATACACAATAGAAATTTAATAAATAAAATATCGTTTCGTGCCCCAGAATTTCCGTCAAGCTTAACCTCGGTGACCATAGTATATACTAAATAGGTTGTTTCTAGACAGCATGCTTCATTATCTTTATCATTTGGTCATATCTCTGGCTCTACTCAACCAATTTCGATCAAACTTACCTACGTAATTAGATAACGTTTCACATTCTTGCTATTATACTAAGCAGAGAGAATATAGTGAAAAAAAAAAACTAAATTAAAAATAATAACGGTAAAACAAACACAGAGAAATAAAAAAACAAAAAAAGATCAAAACAACAACAGGCTAAGCAGGCGAACTTTTTTTTTATCTATAGCGACTTAACTGCCCCCCTAGACAAGTGACAATCGTCCTAGAATAGAATAGAAAAGAATCAATATTGATAGAGATCCGATTCTCAGCACTCCATGGATGGTGCGTGCGGTCGCCGGGTCCATAGCGTGATACAGAGAGGAACACCGTGACGGCGACTGGGACTTGCGATCCAGATGTAGGTTTAGGGTGGCCACCTTGTGATGCATCAGCGCTCACCTCCACCGTCAGTAGTGTTCCCCCCCCTACCTATCCAAATTTGGTAAGATCCTATCAATGCCGCTTTTGATATTCGATTTAGTAAAGAGCTTACTGAAGCTCTTGGCAATCCGAGGTCTTTAAGTAAGTTGTACAGGGATTTAGCTGGAATTCCCCTTGCTCCTACTTCAACGGCGTAGAGTTTAACCACGTAGCCGTTTTTGGTTAACTCGTTAGTCAAGTCAAAGTATTTGTTTGTCTTTATAGCGTGGTCTTTAGGTATATTAGTTTCCCACGGTACTGTGAGTTCTACAAGCACTGCACGCCTATGCGATCGTGAAAAAAGGAATATATCGGGTCTGGATGATGAGGCACAGATATCCTCCGGTATTTTATAGTGCTTCTCATACGTGTCTACGAGTATTGTCCAGTCAACGGCAGTTATTAAAATTGAATATGGCTTTTGAGATGATTTCTTTGAGCAGCCTTCCTTTACAAACATAATGTCATTTCTTTGGTTTGTAGTTAATCCTTTTTTCGCTCTAGCTACCGCCAAACTTACAGCCTCACGTATGATTTCTAATACCTTATCATGTCGGCGCGAGTAATGACCCCGGTTATTAAGTTTATGATAGTCGTAAACATATGTCAATCTCATACTATATGAAATAAAATTCTGTTCTACTAAATGAATTGCCTCTTGTCTGGGGGGCTGAGGACTGACATACCACGTGTCACGTTTCACGCGGCAATTGGCGGCACGTGCCGTACCCCTCTACGATTTTCCAGGAAAAATGTATAGTTCTGTACGCGGAGTACGGAATTATAGGTTCTGTATGAGTGAATTCAAACAATGAATATTGGATTCTGGTGAGTGGTTCAAGTGTACTTTTCTGCAGTGGCGTAGAGTGAGAATTTCTAAAAGGGAAGCCGTTTGAAGAAAGTTTTTGTCTCGATCTAGTTTGTCAAATAGTTAGTTTGATTATGATGAAGACAAATCACAACAGTGAAGGTGAGTAGGGTAGCCAGAGCTCACTGGAGAGGTTTTGTGCTGTCAGTGGGAAAACCAAAGGCTTTGTCCTACTATCTTTTGCGCTGACGGCACAGAATCTCTCTGTCTTTACAGGGTCAGCAGCACGAGTGTGACTCCCCTGGTGTTGCACTCGCCCATTTTAATCTTACTTTGTAACTTTCATAGTGTGAATCGGACCGTCTGCGTCTGTCAGGAAACTGACGGTACCAGTTTTATATGGCTTAACTTGATCAAACAGTATCTCTTACTTTAGCGGTATAATTGTCTTACAAGTACACACATATCGACGGACGACAACGTTCAGATTCTGTTTCACACTACGAAAGTAAAGTAAATTTTAAATAATATTACTTTCAAGATACCGTGGTAAGGTCCCTGATGCCTTTTTCGTGTTCAATTTTATAGATGGCAACACGCAAACCCTGCAACACAACATTGTAATAAGATCTGGGTTAAACAAACGTCCGTAGTCCATAAATATTGGTTTTGTAAGCGGCAATCTGTTAGACCAGTAAGACAAATGGCCGTGTAGGAGGCGCAATAAAATCGGCATTACTTTAATGTGCCTCTCTCACCGGCGGCGGTAGGAAGTGAATTAACAGTTTCTATTGGTAAAACTTCCTGTATTGGTTTTTGGATAACCCCTGAATGGTTTATTATCCTGTAGACACAGTAATGACTACTACGAAACGGCGTAAAGAAGCTACTATTTTGGTACAAGTTTGACATATATACTATACATCCCACCGATACTCGTAACATGCATGTATTGACATTAGCTTACTCACAAATAACGCGTTTCGAGCTGTCTTTTCCGATGGATTTTGTTAGCATACTGTATCAATGTTATATTATTATATAGTTAAATATCCTAGCCTATTAATATTGAATATGTGAAAGTTTGTGATGGTATTTGAATGTTTTCTACTCAGGCTTGTCTTCATGCGACAGTAAACATACAGCCTATTACAAAATACATACGCGTATGACGGCAATGAGGCCTCTTATTACGTGAGACCGGGATTTATAGTTGGCGGAATGTGTGTATATAATTTATATATACCACAAATAATGCCCTTTCATTACCACCCATTCTCCTGTCGGATATATTGTTCTACATAATATTCCTCTATATTGTATTCGGGATTTCTGGTATGGAGTTCTACACCATAGTGTACTGTGAACTGTGTATCTAACGTACACAAACGAAGGAACAGACTCATTTGAAGCCTCATTAATCGACACAAACAGTTGATTTCTGTATAGGCTTTATTTTTTGTTAATGGCAAAAGGTTATAGCAATTAGTCTGTGCATTCTATTTTCCGAGCCATCGAAGCGGATCGTCGTGTCTGTATTAATATTATAAAGCTGAATTTGTTTGTTTGGTTGGAGGGGCTTATCTCAGGTAGTACTGGTTCCTTATTTAATGCTATTAAATGAGCAATATACAGGCTTTTCTCTCACTGTTGTTGCGTCATACGAAAATCGCTTCTGCCAATCGATCAAAGCCAAGATGATCCAAATCAAGGGAAAGAGCAGGCGAGCTGACTCCTAGATTCAAAGTACAAGTTTTGGACGCAATGGTGGTTCACCTGTACATGAATCCCATAGATTACTAAAAAAGTTTTTTTTTTTTCGCTAAATTAATACTTCCATACGATTTGGCTATCAAAACTGTACCCAAAATCTTTCGCTCCAAAACGACTATGAAATCATCCGGTATAGAGGATGCAAACATGCATACAAATATTTGTACTATAAATAGAATAATAGCTTATTCCTGATTGAAATAGTTACTGTATGACCACACATTATAACTCACAATGACCACTGTAGTGTGTAAATTTCAACCATTGTGGTGTGTTTCTGAGCCAGGGGTGGTCAATTGTTCGTTGGGAGTAAACATATAATGTTGCAGCCATTTCATTAAACTAGTAAGCTTATTGGAAGGCCAAGCCGTTCAGTGAACGAGGCTTATGGGTACCACGTGCCCTCACACGGGTAGATATTGTATACTTTTTTTCAGTCATTTGGTTTTGCAGTGAATACTTCTTTAGGCGCGTTGGGAATTTTTCGTAGGACATTTTTTGAGATGTCAAAAAATAATTGAACTCGTGACACCGTTACCGACACCTCTTTGACAGATGGTTACAATTAACCGATTATCACCATGACATGTGACACCTCTTTATATAATTACGTATTTATATCATACTGGCTACATAACTTCTCACTTCTGCCGGTAATGCCGGAGTGCCACTGTAGGTATATTTTTTCTGTAAAGTACGTTAATGAGATATTTCACGTCACCTAATATCATGCTAAATGGGTAGTCTTAGGAATAAGTATGACATGATCAGATCCGCTCATCTACTTATCCTATCCATGATTTAGTTTAATTTTACGGAGGTGATTGCCATCTTATAGCCTCGAGAGGAAACCCAACGCTAGAACCACGTCTATCTAGTGTACCAGCTAGCAGGCGATGGACCCTGACCCTGAAGATATTAATAGGACCTATACACCCACACATTTTATATACACAGATGCTTACAACGAATAGCTTTTAGACCCTCATCTCGGTAACCGTGTTAAGTAATCCTTCATCAAAATAATAGAATTTAATGGGATAATATATATAATAATAATCACTACATATAGACAGCCTGTGTGGCATGGCGTGAACGCCGCCGCTACGAAGGAGGCGCGGGTTTGATCCCCGCTCAGTGCAAATATTTGTATACAGGAATATGAGTATTTGCATTGGTCTGATCGTGCTTCGGAGGGCAGTTGTTACGGGTAGTTGGAGCCCTAAAAAGCCAACAACTGTTCTAGCTGCAATGCTTCGATATCACTCAGTATCGCTATTGGTTTGTGGAGGTCAGTTGGCCGTCGCTTCATGGACAATATCGATATCCAGCCAAACCCGCAGTTAGACAGGTAAAGCGGCGGACCCTAGACTCCGAGGTGGAAGCTTCGGATGCGACTGTGATTAACGCTAGGATGGAGAAGAAGAATCAAATCGATATTTAAATACAATATTTAATACAATAGAATTTTTAAGTTACTTTTGTTGTTGACTGTACATACGTAGTCTTCCTGTTTGTTGGAGTTAGTGATAACAATTCAATGTGTTGTGTATTTCCTTTCTCAGTATATTGTGCGTATCTCGTACTAGTTTGTCTGGCTGTGGGTGTTAGAAAGTTCGTTTTTGTTTTTAAATATTCTATTGTTGTATTTGTACTCGTGCACGGTCAGGAAGAGGAATGGAAAAGAGGACAGCAGGAAAAAGGAAATGTTTCATAAATTGTATAAAATGGAGGCTTCCACAACTTAACGTGTATTATGAATGGTGAACTATTGGCGACCTCCCTCTTCTTACAATCCAGGATCTGTAGAGGCCGTTAAGGTTGGGACCACCATTTTGGGCTTCTCAGAATCTGGAATATCATCTGGTCTTCCGAATTTCGATATGGTGGTCCATTTGCTAAACAAATCTTCTAATCTGATCTAATACACACATATTGAATAACACACTTGTACTTTTCAAGTTTATTGTATTTTCCAACCCGACCGGTTTCGCCACACGGCATTCTCAAAGGTTTACATTGTCAGGTCAGGTTGAAAATAAAATATAGTGGAAATGTACAAGTTGTATTCAATATGTGTATTAAGTCTCACTAAGTGCCATCGATCAGAACTAAAAACGATCTAATACACATTAAATGATTTTTGGTTTTGACACATTAAAATGTGTTCTGATTTTAAGGCGATTTTTTGTATTAGAGAGGTCTTGATCTAACCTAAACTCGTCGTATATTTGATTGCAATTGGTTGAAATAGTGATCAAACACGGGCCTATTGTTAATAACAAAACAAACCCACGTTCTAAGAAAGTCGCATTACAAGTATCAAAAAAGTCGTGACCGCCTACCTTAGAGGATTACATTTTCCTTTGAATATTCTATTTTCCCTTTATTCAGAATTTCATATTTAAGTGATAACGAACATTGTCACAGCCTTGTCTCCTTTCCATATCTCATCCAATTTCCCCCGGGCGTCATTAAAGGCCGACGGAATTAATATCAAGAGTGGGCCAACTGTCTGAAGCATATAAATAATTTCTTTGTTATTACGAGTTAGACATAGGCCTGTCCAAACTGACAGTTGTGACGTCACTAATCGGTCACGGATTAGCACCCAATATCCGGCATGATACGTTTGACAAATTAATTAGCTAAGTGAGTGATTTTGAAATGATTTTGGAATATAAATGTTAAGATAGTGTTTGACGGGTCGAAATACGTGTTATGCGTGTGAGTAAGTAAATATTGTGTATAAGCTGCCAATGTGTGCATATGTTATGAAATGTTGTATATATAATATACTAGCTGTCCCGGCGAACTTCTTATCGCCATATTTTTTCCAACCCGCGTGCATTTTTGATCCCGTTCCCGTTGCACCTATTTTCTCATCTTTAAACCTTCCCTGCACATCCACGAATATTTCAATACTAAAATTAGCCAAATCAGTCAAAATCAATTAAAAGGTTCAGCCGTTCTTGAGTTATAAACTAACAACGAAAAGTGGCATTGATTTTTATATATATGTATATATCAAAATCGTACCGAAGTAGTAACTATTTTTTACGCCACGTTGTAGTGGCCATTAGCATTGGCCAGTATATACCTGTGTCTATAGAGTTTATATATAGTCTAAGACTAATTCGACCAATCGGCGGCCATACGAGCGACCCCGCACCGCTCGTGTGGTGCGGCGCCGCAACACACCGTGTGCCCGCGCACTAAAGATGATGAATTGGCATCTATCTATATATTTTTTGTCATGTTGGTTCCGGTAGAGTAGAACAGCCACCTTATCTTGTTCCGTTGTTGTTTGTTGTAGAAGGCGACAACTTTTGGGCTTTTCTCCATGCGACATTAAACATAGACTTCATGACAACGTGCCCGCTTGACGGCAATAGACTCGTTCCTTATTACGTGGGACCGAAAATCATAGCTGATATAATTATAACTGTGGGTGTTAATGAACCTCTGCTATATAAGGAACTAGCGGACCCGGCGAACTCCATACTGCCATATTTTCTGATCCCGTACCCGCTACATATCTCTAAATTTATCAGTGTTTCTCTATAATATTATGTATGTATTATACATATAAACCTTCCTCTTGAATCACTCTAACTATAAAAAAAAACCGCTTCAAAATCCGTTGCGTAGTTTTGAAGATTTAAGCATACATAGGGACGGACAGACAGCGACAGCGACTTTGTTTTATAATAATATGTAGTGATATAGCAGAGGTTCATTAACACCTTTTTATATAAAACTCCATAGTGTCAACGTTTGAACTGTTAAGACGAATATACCTTGCTTTAAGATATTTAATTCCCCAATGATCTACCATAAGCCTTAGTATCATGAGTCGCTCACGAAGCGCTATCATGTACTTAGATAGCAAAATAGCGAAAATCCTTTATTATAAAAAATGTGTAGGCATTCTTGACATACAAATTGTATGAGCTCTAGAGGCGTCAGACTCTGTGTAAACTTTTCTATGCATGAATTTGTATAATTGCACTTCTCTGGGCGTTTTTATGAATAATATTGATGATTTATTTATAAAACAAAGTATCTAAGTGGTAAGTTACGAAAACCCGCGCTTTTCGTGCAAAATATTGAAAAACTAAAACTTCCTTTTTAATTAATTTGAAGAGCTGAAACTTGGACATGCTCAAGCTTTTAAGTCTTTAGATTTTCTTGAAAGTTACTATTAAATCGAGCAGTCCGACTGGGGAAGTACCTCCGCCCTACAGAAGACTCGTGTTGTGTTTCCGACGGTGAGTAGGGTAGCTAGAGCTCACTGGAGAGATTTTGTGTTGTCAGGGGAAAAACCAAAGGCTTTGACCTACTAATCTTTTGTGCTGACGGCACAGAATCTCTCTGTTCTTACAGGGTCGACAGCACGAGTGTGATTCTCCTGGTGTTGCACCGATAGGCCACGGTAACCTCTTACCATCAAGAGGGCCGTGTGCTTGTCTACGACCTAATTAGTATTAAAAAAAATCGAGTCATAAATTTTTGCCCCGCCGCAATCAAGTGTTAAACAGAAACGTTTTTTGTCATCAGCTAAAGGTATAACAAAGACTCACAGTCGACACCTGTGTCAGATGAATCTCATTAACTAAGGCACGGGTGGATGGGAACATTCCCAATAGAAAGTCAATTACTCGAATTGGTCTAAAGGGCAATTCTGTTCAAATGTGAGACTATGATTGGGTGCCGTTTGTTCTAAATTGAGTTTTAGATTAATGCCCTATTATTCCAGGTATAAATCCTTTACACATACTGTATATTTAAAGATCAACGAGGCTGTTTGACTGATTCCAGGAATAATACTTAGAACATTTTTGTCACGACTACACACAATATTTTTTTGATTCGGCTACTGAGTACATCTTTTATATTATTTGAATGAAATTTTGAAGAATTTATTATGCTAACTATTCAAATCGATTCCCTGTAAGGAAAAGATGCAGAGATAAATTCAGTAGGTGAAATACTGAGAGAGACATTTAATAGATGAACACTTTACTTAGCTAGGCCAGGTACAGTACTGAAAAGTAGTAATATATCATACCTATCATACATTAGGTAGGCAGTACGAATATACATAATAATAAATAAATACATACATAAATAAATATATTTACTTAAATATACATATGCATACACACTTAAAAAACACACGAATAATTAGCATTTGAGTGTCTATTTGTAACATTATAGCCCAGGGTAAGCCGAGGTATGTTAATACATTCACTTGTGGAACCTGTGTAAGTAATATTGTGTACAATCATGTTGGTTTAACAGTCATTAATTTTAACGAAAGAAACGTGAAATGAGGAAAAATGTTCAAACTTTATCAACTTACTTCTCTCGAATCATTTATCACGTTGCCTTCATTGTGTCCAGATATATTTTTGTTCGGAAACTTCTGTAAAAAGAAGGTTAATTTTAGAGTTTATATTTAAAATGTTGAGGCAATTAGTGTCGCAAGATTCTTAGGTGTGACAGTTTGTAAATGTTTTAGATAACAGTATACTGTTTTACCTTCGAGTTTGGGAGGTCAATAGGCATCTGCCCCCCTAGACAAGTGGCAATTCGTTGACTCGTCATTCAGACCGGCGTATTGTTGAATACGCCGGTCTGAATGATGAATCATGAACATTTGGAATTTGACGTAAATGACAGTCGTCAACGTATGTCATAACCGTCAAAAAAGGTGTCACATACGTCAAATCCCATACATTCATCGTTCTATTGCGCAATACTCTAGCCGAAGATTTGCCATTTGTCTAGGCCCCCCTAGACAGGAGTACGTCCGTACGTAGGTGTCAAAATTCATTACTTCCTTTTATCTAGTCTCTGCGTACCGTACAACACGGTAGACTATGAACGACGGACGCCATTACCGCCCCGCACTCGGAATTGTTCCACAATTTTTGTTCGCAACAGCTTATCTAATATACATAGAAGTCATATAAAAATAGATACAGACGAATATAGAATCTCCTCGTTTTTGAAGTCGGTTAAAATACGAATAGTAGGTATATGGGTAGGTAGGTTTACTTATAAAATATAAATATTGTAGGACATTCTCAACGCTATCTAAATCCAAAGTAAGCATAGCTTAACTAGCTTGTGTTATGGGTTCTAGAATGCGGATAAACATACTTAGATACATTTTTTTCGTAAATACATACATATTATACACAAATGCCACAATACCAGACCAATGCAAATGTTCATATTTATGCATACAAATATTTGCACTGAGCGGGGATCGAACCCGCGCCTCCTGCGTAGCCGCCGCGATCTCTACCGCTACACCACAGAGGCAATATACACTACAGTATGCAAATAATCTTAAAAGCTAATGGGCACCACTTATAGACCTACTTACATTGACACATGATACGGACAATAACAGTTATTAGGTCAAAGTTATATGTGGGTGTGGTTAAGAATTTCCCCACATAAGGCACTTGTCCCACCGGCCGCGATGAACGAGAAGCGATTAAACGACTATTTTCTCCCTCGCGTACCGTTTACGTACAGGCGATACAAATCTTGCAAATGAAAAAATACATGTTACATGAATAGTTCTGTTAATTGTAACCTTCACACTGCCGGCGAGACTATCTCTACGAGTTCTGTTGCAACGACAAAAGCTGTTAAAGATAATAATAGCTGTGCGATTCTCTTTTGGCAATCAGAAAAACTCGCCAAGCAGGTAGGCAGGTAGGCCGATCAAGCATACGAGTGCTACAAGACCCGTCGCTCTCATACACTCACTCTATATACATTATACAATATAGCTTAGTAACAAAATTATTGAACCTACATACTCACTACTCGCTACCTTGTATAAAGGTAGCTTTTATCTTATCTCTTTAGCTCATGTATCGTCACGCACCGGCGAGAAAACGAACAACTATTGACTATTTTCTCGCTAAGAAATCGTTTAGGAGATAAAATTACGTCCGAATGAATTAGCAATCATAATGAATATAAAAATTTGATCGCTGCCTGTTCACATTGCCGGCGATACGGTGATTGGTGCGTTATCGCCCTCGCACACCAATTACTGATTCAGCGATAAAACTACGCACTCACTACTCGCTGCCTGGTAGCTTTACTCGTTTCTCGTTCATCGCTGGCGGTGGGACAGATGCCTAAGCCTATATTGGCACACTTTCTTTAAATCAGTTGACATTCCGACGTGAATACATCACTAGACAAGCTGAAGAAATTGTGTCACGGATGGGAGTGAGGCGGGGACGGGGGAGGGGATTCTTGACGCGTATCTGCATAGTGTGACATTTTGTAGTGTCATCTATATATTGACGACCTCTGTGAGATTGCGTTCGATTGCGAACTCTGAGGTTGCTGGTTCGAATCTCGCTTATTGCAAATATTTGCAATCATAAAATATGCATTGGTTTGTTGGATGTTTGTTAAAAATTGTATTGAATTTGAACATACTCAGATATTCATATTGAACTTACACATTTGTACTTTTACACTTTCTGTTATTTGTGCAACCTGACCGGTTTAGCCTCACGGCATTATCAAAGGTATTCTTTGAACCGTAACCGGTCAGGTAGAATAATAAAATAAAGTGGAATGGTACAAATTATTCCATATGTGTAGCAAGTTACACCAAGTGCCATCGATCAACAGATATTATTTTTCGGTATATATTTAAACTAGCTTTCGCCCGCGGCTCCGCCCGCGTGGATGTCGGTTATCGCGACCAAACATAGCCTATGTCCTTTCTCAAGGTCTAATCTACCTCTTTACCAAATTTCATCAAAATCGGTTCAGTGGTTTAGGCGTGAAAGCGTGACAGACAGACAGACAGACAGACAGACAGAAAGACAGACAGAGTTACTTTCGCATTTATATTAGTAGGGATTAATCGGTTCACCAAACACTAAGTACTTGTGATTTGAGAAACCGCAGTTACTCGCTAAAGGACACCGAGTTTTGCCCAGTGTTTGAGATATTGCGAGCAGAAATCGACTTTTTAGGCTGTTGACCCTACTAATATTATAAATGTGAAAGTTTTTTAAGTTTTTTTGATGGTAGTATGATTGAATCTCTGTTAATTAATCACACTCTAACGGCCAAACGCTCTATATCACGCTCTGGCTGACATTTGGTACAGGGATAGATAACACATAGACTCTTTATTTCTAGAATAGGTGTTTATCCCGGGAATAGGCTCCCAAGGGTAGCGATAACAGGATCAAAATATCACACTGGTGTCCGCTATTAGGCTATTAAAACAGATTGCGTAGCACATTCTAAGACCTACGACGTAGCCTATTCGTAGACGTTCGTAGCCCAATCGTAGCTGCTTACTTAGCATTTTATTTAAGTATATTTCAATATTTAGTATGAAGTAGGATAGGATTATCAATGTTCACCATTTGTATTCAAAACAGATCGAGTTTATTTCAGTATTGGCCAAATTTGACTGTGCAATGTAAACTTGTCCTCCCTCATCAGATGATTTCCAAAGGGAATAGTTTGTCATTCCATTTGGAAGCTAGTTACGGGAGCGAGATGCGGCGACCTTTGATCTCATTGAAGTGACATTCAAAATGAATTGCAAACTGAAAGGGAAGCAGACAGAAATCCTACTAAAATCACACGGAATTGCTGTACAGATTTTGTTAATTCCATTTTAGCTGTGTGTGTGAGAACTTATCGACTTAGCGATCGAGCTGAGTGGTTAAGGAGTCGGCCTTACGATCGAGAGATCCCGGGTTCGAATCCTGGCCATTACACTACCGACGTGAACCCACTCCTAACACAAGCAATTTAGCTTAAAAGCCTAAAAAAAAACATTTATGTTACGCGCGTATGTATGCATGTAGTTTTCTTTGTTCCCCTCTATACTCGTAAGCCTAACGGTTGGACACATTTCGATAAAATGAGGTCTCAAATAAAAGGTATTCATCTCTCGAGCGTTATAAGTTACCATGTTACCATGCTACAGTGGTGGCACTCAGCTTGACGGCCTCATCAGATGCTTTTTCACGCCCCGCCTTAAAGGACCTATTCCCGGGATCAAAAATAGCCTACAACCTCCTAGGTTCCTAGGAACCAAGGAGGTATTTCATACGGGCGGCACCGTAGGCAACAGCTAGTACAATAATCGTAAAATCTGTAATATCGTCAAATAATATAAAGCAATAATAATCAAAATGGGGCAATTAACTTCAAACAATATTTTAAAAGTAAACAGTATATTTTTCCCTTTTACAGTCTCGGATACGACCTTAATTGTCGTCTTAATTGGTTCTAAAATTAATAATAATCCATCATCTTCCATAATCTGGAGCATCACTCAAATTTGCTGTCGAGCTTTAACTTATATTTTAAACGATATCAAAATAGTAATAACTATTAATATCAAATTTCAAATATCAAATATTCATGTTCGTTAAGAATATTTGGTGGCACTTCAAATGGCTATTTGTGCCACCATTGTAACATGATACGTGTCTATAACGGTGACCCTCTTTTCAGAGACTTTGCCTTCAGCTTACCATCAGGCGAGGCGAAGACAAATTGACGTGTCCTATACAAAAAAAAAAAAAGAAATCTTATAGGTTTATGTATGATAAAAAAAAATTCTTCCTTTCAAATTCGCAAATATGTATAAATAACCATGTAAAGTGCCACCATGAGACAATTTGTAAGATATTATTTGCAAATTGGTGACTGTTCCATAATTAAATATAATACAGAGAGCCATTTACGTATTTAATAATATCATTGCTAGAACACAGATAATATGATAATAATAATATACATATTATTCTCATAGCAGAACCTTAGCGGTATCAGGGCGCAAATTGTTACCATTAGCTGTAAATTACACTGTGAGCACTTTCTAGGGAGACTCGTTTCGGTTTGATGTATGAGGGCTCGTTACTAAGGAATGTGGGCGTACTTTCAATCATAATTGGAATACCTAATCCTTGTTAATTAAGCACATACAATCTTATTAATAAAATATGACACAGAGAATATATAGTTGTTATGTCTTTTATACAATTGCTTGTTATATCAATCAATCAATCAATTAGCCTACTACAGTCCACTGCTGGACATAGGCCTCTCCCAATGTGCGCCACGTTTGCCGATCCTCCGCCTTCCGCATCCAGTCCGTCCCAGCCACCTTTCGCAGGTCGTCGGTCCATCTGGCTAGGGGATGTCCCACCCTCCGTTTTCCTACGCGCGGTCTCCACTCCAGGACTCATTTGCTCCAACGGCCATCGGTCCTTCGGCAGATGTGGCCAGCCCACTGCCACTTCAGCTTACTTATTCTGCGAGCTATGTAGGTAACTTTGGTTCTATGTCGGATTGTTATATCGCTCTTTTGCTATTATATAACCACTTATATATTCGGTGACCCTATGTAATTTTTATTAGTAAGATTGATAGAATTTTAAAAATGGTTTCCATTTTTTAAATAGACTTTTTTCTTTTAAAAGAACAGTCTACTTTACCGATGGAGTAGAATAGCGCCACCCTGTCTCGTCCCGTGGGTGTAATAAAGGTGACTAAGGGATAAGGCTGTTCTCCTTCATTTTATTTTAATCCTCCGTATTACTTAGATATAACATTTGCATCGATATATCTCTTCGCATGATAAAACTGTATATTATCAAGTATCTTATATTTTATTCCAAATTATGAAATACTTCGACAGCAGACTAATGTTTACGCGATAATGAAAAATTTTGAATATAAGACAAAATATATTTCTTTACATTTAAGTATTGTCTTAAATGTAAAGAAATATATTTTGTCTTATATTCAAAAAACATTTCGATTTATATTCTGTATTTGTCTTCTTGTGATACAAATTCAAAATGCCTACGGTTTACAATTTTCTTTTAAATTTTTCTCTACATTTTATACTTTTACAAAAGTCAGTTTTTCAAGTTCAATCCCTAGAGATTGTTACTTTAGATTTAGATTACTAGGCAAATGATAAATGGGTCCGACAGAATATCTGATTCTATTCGGAATGTTAAAAATATTCCTTTCCTATATAGGACAACACGTGCAGGACTCAGATGCCACCCGCATACGGTGCAAAATATTCCATCAAGAACCAAGCGATTCGGCGACTCCTTCTTCTGCCGCACTATTAAGACTTGGAATTCCTTACCAGCTCACGTGTTTCCCTCCTGCTATAGTCCCGGGTCCTTTAAGCGGGGCGTGAAAAAGCATCTGATGAGGCCGTCAAGCTGAGTGCCACCATTGTAACATGGTACATGTCTGTAATGGTGACCCTCTTTTCAGAGACTTTGCCTTCAGCTTACCATCAGGCGAGGCAAAGTCAAATTGACGTGTCCTATATAAAAAAAAAAAAAAAAAAAAATGTACAAAACGCAAAATGAGCACAATCGGCACAATGTACAATTCGCAAGATGTACACAAGCACAATGGCCAAAACGCAAAAGGGGCTCGTCTCTCAAAATGTACAATTCGCAAAATGTACAAAACGCAGAATGAACAAAACGCAAAATGGACAAGACTCTCAAAATGAACAAATCGCTAAATGTGCAAAAAGGAAGTAAGGTCTATTTTACATTGACTAATATACCTACTACACGAGTTAGATTTCTGATTTAGATTTTTGGTCCGCGCTAATGCCTACATGGAGTAGTAAAACCTGACCTTAAAGCATTCACCAAGGAGTCTGATAAGTATTTGAAGAGCCTCTTTTACATATCTATGAGCCAGTATCTCGTACTGGCACTTAAGATTTTCCGTCGTCTATTAACAAGTAATCAATGCCAGTGTCAACTACTTATTAATGTCAACAAAATATTACATAGGTATAATTCCTTCAAGATGGATATTTTACCAATAGTAGAAAAAAACCAAAAAGGTAAACCTACGCTATTGTATCAAGGATATCGTTATAACCGAAATTCTCGACAAAATAAAAACCGCAACATATTATGGAGATGTGTGAAACGGTCAACATGCAGTGCGTCTATAACCAGTGACCAAACTGTATCCCAAATTTTGCGACAAACCCGTCACACATGTGAAGCTAATCCGATTGAAAATGAGGTCTACATTACCATGAACAAGACAAAAAAAGAAGTATGCCAGTCATTGGGATCTATACAAGAAGTTTTTGAACATAATTTTTCAGTATTTAAAGATAACGATCTAGATTGCATTCCTATCTTTGCCAACAAAAAAGACACACTATACAGAACCATCAAAAGACATCTAAACACCGATAAACTTGTTTACAATACTGTTGATGATGTTCATATACCTGATTCTTTAGCAAATAATTTTGTTGTCAGTGATGGTAGTAATGACGTTATAGTTTTTGCAACAAATTTGTCCCTCAGTTTTATGAAAGCGCAAGAATCGTGTGTATATTTTGGTGACGCTACTTTTCGATGTGTCCCGAGGCCATATTATCAGCTGTATACCATCCATGTGGATATAAATTCCAACGATAAATCCACAAACGTAGTTCCAGTCATTTTTGCATTGATGGCAAATAAGGAACCAAAAAGTTATATTCGATTATTCAGAATTATCAAAAGACTAGGCATTAATCTGTCAACATTCAAATGTGACTACGAAGCTGCACAATTGAATGCATATAAAATTGTATATCCCAATGGTAATCTAAGTGGATGCTTCCATCATTATAATGCAGCAATATTTAAAAAGGCCAAATCTCTCAAAGCAAATACAACAAGTGAAGAACGGATGGTGGTGCGAAAAACAGCAATTTTGGCTCTGTTACCAAGCAACATGATTCCGGAATCATGGTTTCAAATAATTGACTCGGCCCCGAATACCTCCAGTATGAAATCGTTTAAAAATTATTTCGAGAGGACTTGGTATCCCCACCTTAACCCAGCTATAATAAGTTGTGCATATCAACAAAGATTGTAACTAATGGAAGTCACGAGCCTATCACAATAGCCGGCGAAAATATAGAATACGTGGAGGACTATGTGTATCTGGGACAGCTGGTTTCCTTCGAAGACCCAACAGAAAAGGACATACACCGAAGAATAGCTCTAGCATGGAGAAAATACTGGGGATTTAAAGAGATAATGAAGAATAAAGATGTTAATTTAGATGTAAAGAAAAAAGTCTTCGACCTAGCCATACTTCCATGTCTGTCTTATGGATGCCAGACTTGGGCCCTAAGAAAAGAAGACGAAGAAAGACTAGCTGTATGTCAAAGAAAAATGGAAAGGAGCATGCTTGGTTTGAAAATGGCTGACAGAGTTAGTAACAAAACTATAAGAAAAAGAACCAAATTGATAGATGTAAAGAAACGTATAAGGCAGCTAAAGTGGGGGTGGGCGGGACACATCTGCAGATTGGAGAATGATAGATGGGCGAAAAAGGTAACAGAGTGGATACCACTAAATAAGAAACGCAAGCGCGGAAGGCCAAAGAGAAGATGGAGGGACATATATGGACAGATATGTGGTCAAGAATGGATGAGAAAAGCGAGGGAAAGGGATGTGTGGAGAGATTTGGGGGAGGCCTACGCCGTAGAGGCGACTATTGCAGATGATGATGATGTGTAAAACCTATCACAATCAAGAATAAAACTGTATTATTACCTATGTTTAGCAAACTTTAATTTGTACGCAATAGAAATAAAGGCTTTTTTATTTTTATTTTTATTTATTTTATTTTATTTTATTTATCAACGGCATCGCACCACAAATGCTGTAGAGGGATGGCATAGGCGATTGCAAGTAAAGATTCCGAAAAGAATAAGTTTGCTATTTTTTATTTACAAATTGCGGAAAGAGGCCAAATTTACCGACAGTAAAATTAGAAAAAGTTTTTTTGAGCATCCGATAAGAAATCGCAGAAAACGCGATATTTTATTTGACATAAAATACAAAAAGAATTTGCGCCAGCTAGACGACATGGAAATAACCCCTTCAGAATTTTTAGTTAAGATGATTTATGCTAGACTATCGTTTTAAACTACAAGGGGTAAAATGTCAAAGTAAAAAAAACCCCTTGTAGTTTAAAACGATAGTCTACTAAAAGTTCTGAAGGGGTTATTTGGGGGATAAGATAACTTAATTTTTAATTTATCAGTTTATACTCGTAGAACTTTCTTGTTGTTGAGTAAGAGAATTTAATTTTAAGGTTATCAGTTTATTACTCGTAGAATTTTCATTTCTTCTAATATAATATAATAATAACTGCTATTGCTTATATATCTACTTAGTTTTATTTCAATTGAATTATTAATTTCCTAAGGTAATAAATTAGTTAAAAATATGTACAACATATATACAGTTAAAAAAGTTTCTTTTTTTTTTATATCCGTTATAATATTTTAACTTATGCTCAAAATGGTTTGTGCGTGAACGTGTGCTTTTTTGCACATTTAGCGATTTGTTCATTTTGAGAGTCTTGTCCATTTTGCGTTTTGTTCATTCTGCGTTTTGTACATTTTGCGAATTGTACATTTTGAGAGACGAGCCCCTTTTGCGTTTTGGCCATTGTGCTTGTGTACATCTTGCGAATTGTACATTGTGCCGATTGTGCTCATTTTGCGTTTTGTACATTATGCTCCGAAGGGAAAATATTCACGACCTTACCAGTGTCTCTGAAATTTCAATATTGAATAAAAATCTGTAGGAATAAATAAAATTAATGAAATTTTTAAAGCAATTAGTATGCTAAATATTCAAATTGAGTTAGATTGGAAAAGGTGAATGCTCAGTCGATTTCTAAATCGGCTTAGAAAATTTTAAAAGTATCAGCTTTTTAATTAATGCATACAAAGGTATATGTCGCAGCCAACTAGCTTAGTCAGCCGTTCAACTAACTGCCCAGGACCTCAATTCTGCTAAAGCAAAACCACTGTCGTGCCACAGTCTCTGCAAAAATTGGCATTAAATTTTAGACTTTATTTCTATAGTATTAAAGTCCAGAATTAAATGACAATATTTTCACTACACGCTTTCGTTCACTCTACAAAAAGCCATTTAATTTTAATTTTAACTGTATTATCTTAAAGGCTAAAATCAAATGGAATTTTCTCGCAGTCTCTGTGGTGTGACAGTGGTTGTGCTTTAGCAGAATCGAGGCCCAGGCCGTTAACATGCTGTTTAATTAAACCGCTAGGAAAATTACTTGGATCGATGACGTTTAATTACTTGCCTAGCCATTTAATCAAACAGCTAGGCAAATCTCTTTTTTTTGCATGATTATAAAAAAAATAACCACGATGGCTAAAGCGGGAGACGCGGGAGACGCGGGAGTTCAGCTCCGCTCCCGCATTCAGCGCAGCCTTCTAACCTAACCTATCCAAATCGGATTATGCTGCTTTTCTCAATAAACCTATCACTAACTTTCTGTCTTATTTCTGGGTAGTATCCCAACGTACGAATGGCCTAAGCATTAGCCAGCCAGTTTGTTAAATGTTGTAACAAACGATACGGCTGAATAACATTCAGGCCGCTAGTTGGCTACGACAAATACGATACCATTATTAAAAACACAACTAATTAACCCATATTGATTAGACAGTGCACTTTTCCACGATATTTATTATTGAATCTAATCGGTTTCGCCTTACGTTTTCTCAAAGGTTAAAATTGACAGTTATGAACATTCCAGTTGTTAAACACTACTAAAAATAGACAGTTAGTTAAAATTATGTCTTTCTGTCTCTCTTTCTAAATGGGCAATCTTCGAAGTGTCAGAGCCGATTTTGACGGTCTTTTTACTATACATAGCTGATGTTCTAAGGCGTAACTTAGACTTTTACCTTTACCGAGACGCAAGTATAGAAGAATTCCGAAGATCCAAGACGTGTCCAGATAACTCA
Organism: Eilema depressum; assembly: GCA_914767945.1. NCBI lineage: Eukaryota > Metazoa > Arthropoda > Insecta > Lepidoptera > Erebidae > Eilema > Eilema depressum. The sequence continues at coordinate 9,041,743 of OU612028.1, read as the reverse complement.
GTTGGTCAGAGTATTCTTCCTGTAAAGAGACCTGGTCACGGGTTGAAGTCCCATCCTAGATGTTGAGACGAGTGAATTGAGAAATGCGAAGACTTTTTCCGACTTGAATCTGTAGATATCAATTTCATATCTATGTAAGCTACTTAAATATCCATATAGATCTACCGCATTCCATCTTCCACAAACTTCATACCTTGGTGAGTACTCATTCACCTGCCATTTTAATTAAACCAGCCATCAATTATACGCCAGACGTTTTAGAGCGTAATCCAACTCGTCTTTCTAATAATTAATTATCCTGTCGCAACAAAACCCGACGTCCGGACAAACTCTCTTTGTGCAGTTACCCGTCAAATGTAATCATGAATCGTACCACTTCGGCTATTGTCGTGAGAGTTCGGTAGACTTCAGAAAGTTTGACTGTCACTGTGACATTCTACAAACGAAAAAGACATGAACTTTATTCTACTTGACAATAAGGGTCAAACGTAGTCGTAACGTGGGTAGACGGTAGATTTCCGGACATCCGGCAGATACATGGCTTGAAATCTATTAAATTACGGGCCTTATTATATGGGTTAAAGGGGTGCAACGGGGGTTTAAAGTATGTCATGACCGAAGCTGGGGAGGGAGCAACGGATAGTTAATTTAATCAATCAATCAATCAATCAGCCTAATGCTCGTATAGTCCACTGCTGGACATAGTTAATTATAATAGTGAAATATTAATCTTTCTTAAAATTGATTAGACTAAAAATTAAAATTACTACTCCCGAAACGATGTTTCTAAGGTCGCAGGGCACGACTTTAATTTGATACCCAATTAAAATTAATGAGCAGATATTATATTAATTAATAAATAATTGAGATATTTTACTTTAATTACTGCAGATTAAAAAATCAGGCCTAGTATCACGTTATTAACATTTTTATGTTGCCCTCGGTTTAGCTTGCGTGAAATTTTGATCCCGTTCCACAACTCATGGCAACCTTTCTCGGCATATGACTGTAATCTTTACTTGTACCAAATTTCAGTCAGATCCGTTCAACCGTTAGAGCGTAATTGAATAATAAACATCCAAACATATAAACGGCTTCACATGCGGTTCCGATACCATCATCAGAACGGTGGCTAATCACTGGAATTCTCCGATCCTGGGGCAATGGATATGTTACTGGCTATCTCCCCTCTGGCACTGAAGACCTGAAGGTGCGTACAAATTATATAGTACATACTAGCTTTTGCCCGCGGCTCCGCCCGCGTGGATGTCGGTAATAGCGACCAAAAATAGCCTATGTCCTGTCTCAAGGTCTAACCTACCTCTATACCAAATTTCATCAAAATCGGTTCAGCGGTTTAGTCGTAAAAGTGAGACAGACAGACAGACAGACAGAGTTACTTTCGCATTTATAATATTAGTAGGGATAACATGTTATAAAACAATGTTAAAGGTGGCAAAATCTCTCTGTTCTTAAAGGGTCGCACAAGTGTGTCTCTCCTGATGTTGCATTCGTCCAGAGGCCACGGTAACCACTTTCCATCAGGTGGGCTGTGTGCTTGTCTGCGACCTAAGTGGTATAAAAGAAAGTTCATTATCGTGAGTTATATTGATATGATACTAACTTTGTGCAAGCAATGCCACAGAACAGATAATAGCAATGCTGCTATAAAGGTTTTAATTGTCATCGTGTGATGCTACGTCACACCTCCCCCTAAGTTAAGTAGAGGAGGCAAGTAAGCCCCAGGGAGGTAGACTACAGTCGGTAATTATTATTATCATTTAAATTTTACATTCAAAGCATAAAACTTGTAATGGATTGTCGTTTAGTACTGGTTGCGATCGCACAAAATTTTGAAATAAAATTTACGTAACTGTTCTGTGAAAATTAATTAAATTTAGTTCCAGTGATTTCAATTATCAGACGGAATATAATAAAAGGAATTAATTATGTAATTGTGGGTTGAAGGGTGAAAACGACATCAATCCTTGGCATTCAAAATACAACGAGGCCACCCCATCGACGTAAGTAGCGTACAAGACGAATGGAGTGAATTTCACCCGAGAAAATCTGGTAAAGTAAATTGAGTTTATACTTTTTAGTCAATGAAGTTCATTGGGATCCCGCTGTTCTCTATCTAGGTAAAGAAGGTAGAAAGGAAGGAAAGATGGTAAAGGAAAGGAGTATCCTTTTGATAAAAAGATTTGTCTCCTGTTGAGTAGGAATAAACCTAGTTTAACTTTTACAAGAGTGAACCTCGAGAGGTAAACCTGCGCCAGAGCCTCATTTTTCAATCAGCAGGTCAGAGCCTCATCATTCAATCAGCAGGTATTGGCTTGAGGGTGAGGTTAAGCCACTTCATATACTGGCCGAGTGCCTAGAATGTGAGTCTTTCGTAACTTTTGTGCGTTCTCGAAGTTTCAGATGACAGTCGGCAAAAGAGATTAAGGTACACCTTTTCATACAACTTTATAGGAAAAGGTACCCCTATCTTCTTTGCCGACTGTACATTTACTGGTTGCCCCCCCTTTCCTTGCTTACTGAAATACATCATGTATATAGCTTATTGCGGTTAATACATTATGAAAGGCATACTAAAAAGAAGTATAGGTACGTTTACAAGACTTTTGTACCTCTAGGGACAAAATGAGGGAAATAAATACAGTTCATTTATCAAGAGCCTTACGGGAAATGATTTATGGACTTACTTTAAAACACTTTTGTTTGGCTCATTGAAGATAAAGTGGCGTACGCGTGACTTTACAAAGTTTGCCAAATCTATTTCTGTCACATTCATTTTTACAAGATGGGCGGTGTCGTTTCTTCTGAAAACTCTAACGTAACTAGAAAGTACCTGAAATTCATGTTTCTCAAATTTATTTATTTAAAATCTTAACGTCTTTTTACATGGTATTATGACAATGATATTACATAAAATAGTCCATATGACATCATTCATGATTATTTCTTACATACATACATACATACATACATACATATACCCGGAGGGTTAGGCAGAGGTGAATTAACACCCACATTTCACTTCACATTTAATCAATCATTGTATTGTATTGGTCTCACGTAATAGGGAGTTAGTCTATTGATGTATTCCAATAGTGCCACTATTGCTGAAGCTGATTCTGGGCTCTATATAATATCTGTCTGATGTTAAAAATAAACATATTAATAAACAATTACCTATTCCAAAAATGATTAAAAGACTTCTAAAACGCCTATGGTTTAATATTGTGGATGATGTATGAGAGGACAATAACAATTACTCACGGGTTCATTTAAAACCATTTAGTATGGAAATTGTCGTTATTTATAGATCCGGAGTATTACGTATACAAGTGCGGGTCGCAAATGGTTTCACGAAAAAAGGTCTCTTTTGTTTTTTTACATCATATACCTACTACTGGTCTGACTCTAGTGACTCAATTTATAAATCTTTTTTTGCTAAAATACTCAGTTTAAAAAATATATAACCATTATTTGATTGAGTAATGTCACATCAAGATTGTTTATCTAACCAAACGTTACACAAATTGAGAATACGTAATAGCTATCGCGATTTCATAACTTTTATTGGTCAATATTTAGTTAATGTAATCTCTCAGTCATGAAACAACGAACCGACAGTGGATTCCCATTATTCCCACCAACTTCAAGCTATCTACTAACTATAATAACTCTCAACATCAATATTAAGCTTCCGCGTTTAATAGCACAATGTCCATAATTTGATCGACACAGGAAATGTTCAAGTTTGGAGGAAATTCTATTTAAGTGCTATTTCCAGGTATATTATAACTAGCGGCCTGCGTCCCGGCTTTGCCTGGAAATAAATTCCTTGCAACAGTTGCAACTAGGTAGACGCAGTCGGGTAAAAATAGGGTAAAGACTTTTTTTGAAAAGTGGGGCAACTATCCGCTATAGTTGCCCCACTTTTCGAAAAAACTCTATTACAAGAAAATACGCACTTAATAGGAATAATACAACATAATTATATTATCTGAACATAATTCTTTAATATAATAAAGAAGCCTATTTTTGTAAACATATTTAATCATGACTGGAGTAAGTCCCGGTTTTACTAGAGCTCTCCTAACAGAGTTAGTCGCCTACTCTAAAGGATACTCGCCTAAAAATACTTAATTTATATCATTATGTTAAAATCTTTTGTCAAATACAACATTATCATATTTTATACTTATAACTATGAAAGAGCGAAAAGTAAAAGTAAAAGTATATAAAAATACTCCCTATTATTTTTATTTTAGTAACTTGACATATAACTTGAGCTACTGGTACCATGAAATGCATTTATCCTGCAATCGGCCCGATGACGACATGGCACTTAGTTCGTTATAAGCCCTACCGAACTGAATCTATTCAGAATGTTATGATGAAATCAAACAAAAATCTTTATTTTTCGAAGCGTGAAACTGTTCTATTCTCTTACGGTTTGAGTACCCATTAGAGGGATTTTCGGCACTGAGGCTGAAACCATTAAACAAAGAATTGAACCAAAATAAGTCCCTTTGTAGGTGACGACAAGAGTTTTAAACGAGAAACGTTGCTTTCTTGGTACATATTGGGGATTATTATTTGTGAAGTACACACCTCAAAACTGGGATGTTTTTACGTTTATACCCTGAATGTATGATTCATATCACGTGCTATTTTCATAAATTCACAATCTAATTTTATTATAATATTAATGTAAGATTCCCTTTAATTGTATGAGGCACTTTTGTAAAAAAATACCCGCTAAGTTTCTTGACGAAGCCTTCTCATCGAGGTCGCGTTTAAACCGGTGCACGGTGGTTAATTTGCTATACAAGTCTTTAATATTTCTTAATATTAACATTGTAAGTGCCGTTTTAATGGTCTGTACAGTATAAAATTTGACATATTACCCGACTGCACCAGCGAGGTAGGTATGTATGTATGTTAGTTGTTCCCCTCTACACTACAGGCCTAACGGCTGGACCGATTTCGAAGAATGCGGTCTCAAATAATCATATTAGATACCGATTTTTTTCGGTTTTTCAAAATGGATTTTTGGTATCACCACCAGGTTTTTAGCTTTGCAGCATATTAGTGCACTTGCGTGAATTTTTTAGTGTTGGCTCATAATTTTTTCTTTAAATGGATAGGTACATACATAGTAGTATAAAGACCATATAAAGTAAACTTACATTATCTTCACGCACGCCTGTGGGAGTACTGCGTTCATTATTTTTTCATATAGGTACGTTCGAATAGGCAACAATTCCTGCTTCTCAAAAGTGTTCCCTAGTGAGGGATTGCTGTTGTCATAAAAAGTTATGGTTTATTTATGTTTCTTTTAAAAAACTGTGACGCGTTAACGAGACCGATGAGAAAATCAAATCCCAGATTCGATTATACATCGAATCTAGGGAATATGATGTTCAGCAATGATTGCTCATTTATTTTTTCTGTTCTCATGTTTTGTTCTAAAATATTGGGTATAACAATTTCTATATAATAAATATGAAAGAGTATTAAGTACAGATGGACGAATGCTTATCACTCATCCCCACCGGAACGGCTTAACAGTAACTTATCCGTAAATTTATAGACGTGACACGCATTAAGTCGGATAAAACATGTACTTGATAAAATATATGTTTTAGAAAAGAAAGAAAGAAAAAAAAGAAGAAAGAAAATACACTTATTTTTGGTCACTGCAGCACACACGTGAACAGTAGTAGCAATAGATTATGAGTAATTGTGTTTTAGTAGGTACTACATGAGTTTTAGTAGGTACTATCCCTCCGTGGATATTCAACCGTAATTAAAAGGTGTAATATTTTAATCAGTCGTTTAGCTTCATTAACGTATGATAGAATGATACCTGCCCAGCGGATGCCCAACATGTGAGTGGGCAGAGAAGAGGGTCGGATTAAGATAAAGTGCTCACGTCAGGACAGGGTGGCCAGTCTCCATCCAGTTAAATTAATATATCAAAATGACTATGATGTAAAACATTTGCCAGCCTCATACCGGAATTTAGAATAAAAAATTAAATATACTGTTACAAAAATGTTTGACTGCTTCTGTCAAAATGATCCGTCAGCTGTCTGCCGACACGAAAACCCTTGAATTAAAATATTAATAAAAGTTACACACCAAAGTAATACGTTGGGAAAAGGCTCAGAGAGTCTAACTGCAAAGCGGCTGAATTTCGATATTTTCCGTGATGCTACCTACAAAATCCACTGGCGATATAACTCCGGACACGTATCTTGGACCTAAATCGCGAGACAAACAAGGCTAGTGCTATCCTCAAAAGACATCCAAGAAATGTGTACTGCGCGTATAGGGCACATTTTGAGCACATTTTAGGTCCAAGATACGTGTCCGGAGTTATATCGAAGTTATGTTAGTAAGATCCAGTTGTCGAACTTTTTAGGGCAACTACCCATAATGATTGGTATGTGCTCTCCGAGGCACGAATGCAATAGAATTGCAAATAAACATGAAATACTAGATTTACGAGTATTATTCTTTAGCTGTTGCTCGCGGCTCCGCTGGCGTGGAATTTTGATCGCGCTCATTGCTGATAGTAGCGTGATGATTTATATAGCCTATGTTGGTATCTGATAAAATTATTTTTGAAATCGGTCCAGTAGATTTTGAATTTATTTGTTACATACAAAAATACAAATCTTTCCTTTTTACTGCGCGACGCAAAGGAGTGGTAATGTGTTTATTTATTATGGTATAGATATAGATTTGTAGTAAATAATATATGTACTCCACTCGTAATTTATTTATTTGAACATAATATGTTCAGTTGAACTTTTGCCTCGTGCCTCCTGTTCACCGAAACAACAAAGAACGAACAAAATTTCGGCTAACAAAAGGTCTGAAAATATCTTTGGCAATGTTGACTTGGATCCGTTATGAAATTTCTCAACTAATTACTTATGTAGCTCATTTAAATTAAACAGTTTATGACTGTCTGACTTTGAATGACATGTAATAAAAAATAAGTTTATGATTATAATCATTTCACATTAATTTGTGCTTAGGTACACGAGTGTTCGTGACGCATTTAGATTTCTGAGTAACGCAGATTGATATTGCGATCTTCTCTTTACAAAATTTTCAGAATCGGTGTTATTTTTATCCACGACATTTTTTTCTTTGTTTACTTAAAATTATTTAAAGATATAGAACTTTGCCTAACCTGGTTTAATTACAGTAGGTATTTGGAGGAGGTAGGACACGATGGTATTTCTGTCCCAATCGAGGAATCCAACTGGGGAAGTACCTCCGCCCCATAGAATACCACGGCTATAATAATGTCGTGTGAACACGTGTTGAATTCTCGGCGGTGAGTAGGGAAGGTGAGCTCACTGGCTCACAGGTTTTGTGCTGTCAGTGGAAAGACCAAATGTTTGTCTTGCATGTCTTCTTCGCTGAAGGCACTGTATCTCTCTGTTCTTAAAGGGTCGGCAGCACGAATGGGACTCCCCTGGTGTTGCACTCGTCCATAGGCCACGGTAAACACTTTCCATCATCAAAAAGGTGTGATTAGTGATGTATGTCCTCTTAGATACTCTCAAGGATGATAATAAAAAGTAGGTAGGTATACTTTAAATACGATGAAAACAAAACTCGATGCGGAGCGGTCATACGGCTTCTAACATTTGAAAGTTTTCGCAATTTCTCTCCAAAGTTAGCACAAAGAGAACAAGAATTGTAAATTAGACGAATATTTTTTTCTTTGTTTGGTCGGTCATCGCTTTGCTGACGTCAAAAGTTTTTCTTGGTAGCTCTGAATGAGGAGTTACAATTATTTTTTATATTCAGCCCCTCAATTGACAACCCACCGTGGATGGTGAGAAACTAGGGTGAAGCCTACATGATTTATGAGCTAACTTTCCAGATGCTGACGATCTTAAAATAGTGGCCCCTACCTAGACAGCCTCGACAGATGCTTTTCCACACCACGCTTGAAGAACCCGAGTTTGTAAGAAGAGGGAAACAAGTGTGCTGGAGCTGGTGCACGTTTATGCGGTGCCCCCGCACAATAATCCCAAAAGTCGTACAGTCAAGATGCGGTCTGTTCCTAAAGTTCATTCATATTTTGATTTAGCTTACCATCAGGTGGGGTGCAGTCAATTGACGATCAAAAAATGAAAAAAATACCGCAAATATACAATAATCACAGAATAGATAATAGTACTGTATACTATATGCATTATACTATATACTGTATATTAAATCTTTACACTATTTTTGTAACAATAGGATAAAGATTAGTATAATAAAAAATGTGATTTTTATTTGTATTTACAAGTTTCTAATTATGTGGTTTCTTTATTTTGTTTTTTTTTTTGAAAAAAAAAAAAAAATAGATTAAAAAATCAAATAAAGCAAAATGTTTTTGATGTATGTACTTATAATATTTTTTTACACTTTCTTATTTTTCCTTACTTTTTTAATTATTTAACTGACAATATATGAAAACTAAGTCTAAACTTATTATTTTTTAAATAAATGATTACATTGTAAAAGTGTTTATTTTATTTTAAATACAAGTCATATCATTTTTATTTTGTGACTAACTGACCCACCATGGGGGCTGACACCCATACCCTAGAAAAGTGCTCATTTTGCGAAGTGCTCATTTTGCGAAGTGCACATTTTGCGAAGTGCTCATTATGCGAAATGCACATTATGAGAAATGCCCCTTGTGAGAAGTGCTCCTTCCGCGTAATGCACATTTTGCGTCGAGTGCTCATTTTGCGAAGTGCGCATTCTTCGTCAAACCCATCGAAACGTATGTATGAAGCCATATCATGATTATGTTAATTCCCGTTAACATTATTGTATATCGTGGAACGCAAGAGTTGAGAAGTTAGTAGGTACCCCAAATATACTCAGAAATGAATTTCTATCAAGAGTTTTTCAAGAATCTTCTCAATTTATTGAATTGGATGAGAAATTGGCAATCTGAGCAAATAATCCAACGTTAAGAATGTTTATTTTCTTTTTGCCATTTGTGAATTGTGTGTAAACTCGAATGTAGGATTTGCTTCAATCTGGAATTAGAGTCATTATTTTGCTTTATGTTTTTCATTTGATATTTTGTTAAAGTTATGTTGTTGTTTTGTTAACATTAAACAAACCGTGTTGGTTCCCGGAGGAGTAGAATAGGGCCACCCCATCTCTTCCTGTGGTGTCGTAAAAGGCGACTAAGGGAAATTGCTGTTCTCCATCCGACAGTAAACTTACAGCCCATGACAAAGTGTCTGCTAAACGGCAATAGGCTCGTCCCCTATCACGTGAAAAAGGAAAATAATAATTGGCGAACAATTATTATTTTTTTACAAGCCTGAGTATATAGTCCAGTCATTTGGGCAAAAACCTAGAACATTACCTGGAAAGTTTTCCGGGAGTTTTGAAAATTGGCAATTTTATAGATTTTGATATGCTCTTTCCAAATTTGAACTTTGCCACCTCGTATGTTTGCCGCTCGCGCCGCCATTTTGAAAAAATGGCGTCCAAAAGCAGTTTTTAGATAATAACTCCTTTCCGACGCATTTTACAGGAAAAACATATTACACAAAATAAAAGTAGAGAAAATTTCCTACAATTTATGTCAAACCTTTGCTTTCCAAAAATCAATAGTTTCAGCGTACGAGCGCCGTAAACCATTATACATCCACACCAACGTGTAATATTTACTTAACTGCTCATACTGTGATTTGTAAATTATAAAAATTATACGAAGGTTATCTATAGTAATTATAGGTAACTATAGTCTGTCATGTCTCCGCAGGTATAAAGAAATGCGCCCCTTCTGTGTCAGGCCCCTTCTTTCCCTTCTAAGAAACATCTAGCCCCGGCTGAGCTCAGCAGAAATATTTAGTCTGAGTCATCAGTATACGTTTATCATTTCACAGTGTCGTTTGCATTTACAGAGCCATGGCTTCTAATGAAGTAGATAGAAGGGATACCACGATAAAAAAACGCGCCGATTTCTCTACCTCATGGTGGTGTGGAAATGAGTATTTCTGCCGAAACGTGTATTGAATTACACTTTACGGCGCTCCTACACCGAAACTATTAATTTTAGGGAAAAAAAAATTATCACAAATTGTAGGAAATTTCCTCTACTTTTATTTTGTTAAATATGTTTTTCCTGTAAAATGCGTCGGAAAGGAGTAATTATCAAAAAACTGCTTTTGGGCGCCATTTTTTCAAAATGGCGGCGCGAGCGGCAAACATACGAGGTGGCAAAGTTCAAATTTGGAAAGAGCATATCAAAATCTATAAAATTGCCAATTTTCAAAACTCCCGGAAAACTTTCCAGGTAAAAATACCAAATGACTGGACAATATGTATGTATATTTATCCACTTTCTGTAGAATGTTGTAACTAATATTTCTATTCACATTATCTTAAAGGCACTTTGCTGAAAACTAGTGATGAATTTATTATATTGAAGGACAGTAAATTCCTTACGGATAATAACACCTTCGTGAGGTTAGTGAGGTATATGAATTACTGTATTGTGAAAACATTATAGTAATAAGTTGTTCATTTAGCGAAATAACAGACGTAATAGTTCGTTCCTTAAATTAGGAATGTCTACCTACACAAACCTGTATTTGACTGGCATAATAATAGCCATTCCTTCAACATTTCTGAATTGGCTTTAGCTTCTGTTTTGTGGTCGACAATAAACGATTGTACTATCTATTATACCTACATTATTTGTACAATAATAGATAACTATTGTCACAATTATTACGCTTGTAACTAGTATTAAGTTATTTAAACTAGGTATAGTCTAATATTTGTCAATAAAAGAAATACGTACGTATAATACGTTACATTGTATAGGACTACTACTCCGCGTTTATTTTACTTACAAACCATTAAAATTCACGGCTCGAGATAGTGAACAAAGAAGTTTAAATTGTGGTTGCCCAACCAGTTTATGAACTTTAGTTTTAAAACTTTATAGAAGTGAAGAGAATATTAAATGTTGTAACACGACTATAAAGATTTTGAAATAAGTCTTTGTTCACAGATAAAAATGGATTGGATACAAACTACGTTGACGAAACTGTAGTTGGAAAGCACGTAGTCCAAAATGTTACACCGATCATCCTCATCGAGGCGACGACGTGCCTCGAGGAGTGCAGCGACTTCACCTCAGGCACGGTCACCGAGGGCGTCTGCACAAGCGTCACGAAGAGCATCATTAGCAGCTACTGAAACTGACGAAGAAATGGAGCAAATATCTATTCCTGCACAGAGGAGTCCACGTGCTAGTTTAGCACCAGAATCAGCACTAGATACTTATCATCGAAGTCCTCGTAACTCAATAGTTCCTGAACCTAGATCAACCAGGAACTCTATAAGCGCAGATACCGTTCCAGCTTTACACCGAAACAGTTTAGCACCTTCAAGAAATAACTTAGCCGTAGACATGACATATGGGTCCAGATTAAGCTTGAATCCGCAGGACTATAACAGGAGTCCGCGAAATAGTATTGCACCAGATGCGACAGCTAGAAGTCCGAGAAGAAGTTTGGTTCCAGAAGGGACATCGTGGAACCAACCGAGAAATTCTTTGGTACCAGATGTTGGGAGAAGTCCACGTCACTCTGTAGCCAGTATTCAAATCGATCCAGCAAGAAGTCAAAAAGAGTTAGGACCCAGTCCAAGAACTAGTCCGAGAGGCAGCATAGGCCCAGAACATACCTCCAAGAGAGATATCCAAGACATCCGAAGTCCGAGAGGGTCTTTGATTCCAGATTCCCAAAGAAGTCCTAGGGGAAGTATTGCACCTTCAGAGAGAAGTGCGCGAGGTAGCTTAGTGACGGGGGTTGAAGAAATAACTAGGGTCAGCCCAAGAGGTAGTCTAACGTTAACATTTCAAGAGCCTCTGGTAACACGAGAGAGGCGAGCAAGTGAAGAAAGCCAGTTCGCTGGTAAGTATTTCATTAATCTTCTTAAGTTTTGGTTCACTAACATAATATTTTCATTTTTTGTTCATGAAGGAAATACAGATAGAAAATGTATTGACATCACAAGCAAAGTGTATATTAATTTTTAACGAGCAAGTTTGTAAATGTTACGACATTGAATGTTTAATATTCATATTATTGAATAGCAAGTCAAGCAAGGTATATTTTAATTTAAAACTCAGTGGATGTACTTTGTAGCTTCACAACTCGTATCTTTCTAAATCTTTGAACCTATTGTGAACATTCGTCTGCTTGTCCTTATAATGAAATCGTAGAATAAATAGATATATAAAATTATTTTTCACAAAAAGTTACAAACTTGGGTAAAATTACACAAAATAGTTTAGGTGTCTGTATTTTTTAACATTTTAAATGCAGGTTCTCGAGGAAGATGTATTTCTCCCTACAAAACATCGGCTGCGGGTCGACAGAGTGGTACAAGTGCTCTCTCGGACACTGGTTCTCGTCGAGCATCCAGCTCGGTCAGTCAGGTAACAATCTGCTTATAGATCTTCTTGATTTGCCGCATAGCAGGTCTTACATGAGATCATAATAATTATATTCTATCATGCTAAACTACGACTCGCTTATTAAAAATATTGAGTGCCAGTAATTTTTATTGACATCACCTTTAATGCATTTGGCCACACATTTAAGATCTTCATAGCATAAGAAAGAAATTATAATCATTATGAATACATCTAGGACTTATTTATCAACAGCAAATTCTAAATGCTTGATTTTATTTTTATAATATTTTTTTTTCAAAAGTCTTTAAGCGGAACTGTTATTGATAACAAGACTTTTTCTGTTCTTACTAGGAGACATGTAGAGGTATTCGGAAATACTATAGTTGGTAAAACCAGACATGTACACAATATCAACTCAAATATTAGTCCTTCAAGGCTTTGAAAACCACCGTAACAAAATATACAAAAATATGCTCAAGTATGCTCAAGTATGCTCAAGTATAAATATGTATAGGCCAGTCTTGGAAGACGAAAACAAATTCTACGGCGCCACCTCAAGATTCGCGTTGTCTTCAAGTTCCATAATGTTAAGAAGTTCACTGTACACAAGTGTTCCGTAGAGGAATCATTATTTTTATTTCGTTAGGCCTTCGCTTGCCTCGTGGCTACTCATAAAAGGGAAAATAGTAAATTAAAGTAATTCACAATTTTATCAAGTTCTTGTTTCTCAGGTATCAGGTGATGAACAACGGCGCCTATGTGGCGAACAAACCAAGTACAGCGATAACCATGGTATAGGCCTAGGTATGGGCCTTACTACCTACGGCTCTGTGGCTTATCAGCTCAAGGACGCCAATATGGAGGCATCGGGCACAATAGACTTTGTATGCAGAGCCGCGAAGATAATGAATAGGACTAGTGAGTATTTTTTTTTATATTTTTGTAAATCTATATTCTCTGCAAACTGTATGTAGCAAGTCAGTGTCGTATAATGAAGTACCTGCTCCTCTGCTTTAAGTCATTACTTTTCCCAGAGCTCACAGGAGAGGTTTTGTGCTGTCACTGGGAAGACCAAAGGCTTGCCCTGCTTGTCTTCTTCGCTGACTGCACAGAATATCTCTCTGCAGTGTCGGTAACACTGAGTGTGACTCCGCTGGTGCTGCGCTCGTCCATAGGTCACGGTAACCACTTTCCATCTGGTGGGCCGTGTGCTTGTCTGCGACCTTGGTGTATATAAAAAAAACTTAAATAATAATCTAAAAAATGTGTCTAGAAAACAATTTATGTCTTTGCCGTGGCAAAGGGAAAGGCATTTCGAGTGGGGGTAGGTAGCTCTCGGTGAGGGTACTAGAAAGACTAGCTTATCACTCTGTTAATTATGTCTCAACACAGTTTTGGACATGGACAACCTTTCTTCAGCTCGACTCCAAGCTCATGCGACATAATGTAAAATTACTGGATTTGACTGAGACTCGGTTTAGAAAAGGACATGTGACATTGACTCTGTGTTTCGATAAAAGGTTCCTGTGGAAAATAAATAAATCTTCATTATTCAGAAAATGTACACAGTTTGTAAACTGGATTAGGGGATATGTGCAAATATGTGATACTCTGACCTTTAAAGTAGACTTTCGTTTGTATTTTAAAAGTCACTGCTCACCGTATTTGGTTTACTATTGATTTTTGTTAGTATGTGTGAGTAAAATTAATTATAAACGTAAAATCCATCCGACATTCGTATAACGAAGATGAGGGTAACTGTAGAAATTAGTATAATTATAAGGGTCTGATTGAATTACTCGCCTTATTCAATAAGGTCCTAATAAAACTTCGATTCAAAGTATTACATAACGAGTTGTTTTACATAACAGACGTATCCCTTAGCTTATGAAGTATATAATTATAAAAGACCTTCGTAGAGACTGTACAGTCGGAACAGACGGTATGTCCACAGTAATTTCGCCGGGTTCATGCGTACATGCGTAACATATTAAAAAAGCCACAGTACATCTGTTTTACAAGAATAGAGATGGAGAGGTAATTTTGCCAGAAACTACCAATCTCAGTTTTGCCACTCATTTCGAAGGTATTGAAGAGAGCCATCAACAAACACTTAATAAACTTTTGGAACTCTGAGAATATCATATCACCTAATCAATTCGGTTTCAGACGGACTATATCAGCAGAAGTGTATATAGTGGAAAATGCTGCTCGGACAGAGCATAAAGTATAGTAATAAGCATAAGCACATAGTTTTATGTCATATCCCTCGACATGACATAAAACTACGCTAGCAGAATGTCACAATACCATAATTAGCTATCACCTATACAATAAAATCTGTAAAATCATACATATTTACAGCATATGTGTGTAAATTTCAGTCAGATCCGTTTAGCCGTTAGAGCGTGGCTTATTCAGCCACGCTCTAACGGCTCAAACATTTAAACATCTTCACAAGCTTTCACATATATAATTTAAGATCGGACTAACTTACCCAGTGACGTTCGATACCCAAATCGCTCTTCCTATGTCTCCTCTCGTGTTCTTCGTATGTGTTTTCTCATTCATAATATTCTTTAAGCTAAATAACTATGACTGAAAGGAAAAACGATGCGAGC
Source organism: Eilema depressum (assembly GCA_914767945.1). Taxonomy (NCBI): domain Eukaryota; kingdom Metazoa; phylum Arthropoda; class Insecta; order Lepidoptera; family Erebidae; genus Eilema; species Eilema depressum. The sequence continues at coordinate 9,026,629 of OU612028.1, read as the reverse complement.
AGCGTACGCACAAAAGAGTACAATGAATAGATAGGTGTCATGCGTACGTGCCTAAAGTATACAATCCTAGATAAAACGAGAATTTATTCATAATACTTTAAAATGTGAGCAGCAGTTGAGCAAAGTGCAAACTACGTAGTATAGAAATGAGGACGAGATTACGAGTCATAATATTATAGCAGGAAATAGGGTAACTCCATTGCTAATCCGGTTCACACTGTTCGCAGGTATCAACGAATTAAATTCTCTTTATTATTTATTTCGCTATTAACGGATATTTGAATTGGCTGTTTGAATTTGTGCCTTTGTTTCAGTTCTGATGACAGTGTTTTTAGCCTGTTTGTCAGCACTACCTGTTGTGATGCTAATAATGGGTAAGTTAAATCTAGGTATTCTTTATTTAAAAAAAAAATGTACTACTACATTTAGTTTAATTTTAAATAAAATGTTTATATTATATATTATATTGCATGCAAATATATACATTAGACAGTCTATTTTTTTTAAGAATATGAGCAACCGAAATTACTAATATTCCCTCTAATCCCTTCAGCTACGCTAAATTGCTTGTGTTAGGAGTGGGTTCACGTCGTTAGTGTAATGGCCAGGATTCGAACTCGGGACCATTCGATCGTAAGGCCGACTCCTTAAGCACTAAGCTACCGACACTTCTCAAGATTATAATTTTTTTTTAAAATCTTTTTATCATTTATTTTAATCATTAATCATAACTACTCCACTTGAAACTATCAATTTACATATTCTTCTTCATCTTTGCGTTAATCAAGGCCTTCACCTCAAAGTCTAGGGTCCCCTTAAATATGATGCTGGGTTGGTTTTTTTTCGCTGTGTTGAGAGCGACTGACCTCCCAGCCTGAGTTTCGATTAGTGGCCAACCACTCACAGAGTAGTTCAGGTCGTATAGGCCTCCATCCATATAGGTCACCGATAAGACCTAACGACTGTTGACAGCCGAAAGAGCCTTGTAACGTGCTTTCCGAAGCATGGAAGCGCTTCGAAAATATCACTAAGCAGTCATCCATTCAAATGCCAACAGCATTCAAGGTATCTGAACCACTGATCGCGCTTTCAAAAGTACTTATGGTCCGTAAATTATTGTAAGCCTAACAGTAAATGCTAATAAATAGACTATCTCTCTCATGAATATTCAAATTAATTAATAATACCACTTGATTAAACTGTTCGACTTGATTGCACCGTATTGTTTCCATCTCGTAACATAACAGTATATATAAAGGTGCTGATAAACTTGAGCATTCACTTATAATTAGCATTCTTGCGAATGATACATAAAGGTGGATTTAGACCAAACGAACATAGAGCTAGAGCTAGAACAAGAGCATTCTTTCTCAATATTTTAGTGTAAACGAAACCTTGTTTTCAGCGTTTACATTAAGAAAGAACAACGTACGAATGTTCTATCACTGTTTATAGAATTTGACGTAGAGGGGATAGATTGAGCATTGGCTCGTTAGATGTAAATCAGAATTTACAGAAAAATAAATGAAAGCGTTCTCGGGAAAGGATCGATCGTAAATCGACATCGACTAGAGCGTTCGATAGTAAGATCATGAAAATATTAGTAGCGATGATTGGCTCTATGCTTAGCTCGGTTCGTTGTTCCGTTCGACAATTATTTGTTCAATGTTCTGTCACCAGTGAAAGTTTAAGTCTATTAGCACCTTAATACAACTGTACGGTGAGTGAAATAGGGAGCACACATATCGTGCGGTGTTATACAGTGCTTAAATGAGCAGTTTTCCTGTAGGTATAATAATCAGTTGGTTTTTAAGTCATCAGGAGATGGCGCTAGCATAGCTTTTGGTAATTTTAATGTACTCTGTGGTTTGTTTGTGGTATTTTCATTGTATCAGAAAAAATGACAGAATATTTAAGTAAAGTAAATCATTACAAAACCGAAGAACATTTTTTCCATAAATTACACTAGATGTGACACCACACTCTTCTTACCAAAAGTGCCGGCTGCGCCATCTAGCGCGTCTTTAGGAACCCTTTAAATACCTACTGGAAAACTGCTCATTAATTGCGAAACATGTAATCTGCTTGTATCTACTTGTTTACTACTCGGTTCTTTAAATTATTTGATAAATAATGAAACGGTAAATAAAGCAAGAAAGCAGTGTTGCACGTTTTAATTAACGAACAAATGGAAGTAGAAATAATGTTGGATACTTTTATTGTACTCGGGAGGCTACTAAGAATATTTTAATCGCAATACTTTTAAAATTAATTTAACTGCTAAGAGATTTATTGAAAGGAAGTTTTATAATACCCTCGGTTGCGTACTAGTTTATAGTGATTAAAATTTTCATTATGATTTTCTTCAGGATGTACACTTACATTGCTGTTTTTTTTACTTAAAACTGTGCACTGTGTATAATAATAAGTTTTGCTATCTGTTTAGATTTTTTTATTCTATATTGCACATATACATGACATATATATTTTGAATAATTTACTGAAATTATATGTAGGTACATACAGGAAAGGAGATAGACAGCCTCTACGGTGTAGCGGTAGTGGACGCGGTCGCTACGCTGGAGGCGCGGGTTCGATCCTCGCTCAATGCAAATATTTGTATGCATGAATATAGGTATTTAAATTGGTCAGGTCGAGCCTCGAAGAGCACGTTAAGCCGTCAATCCCGGTTGCCATATTAACAACTATGGCAATCGTTACGGGTAGTTGGAGCCCTAAACGCTAGAATGAAGAAGACGGACTGCGTAAACAAACTTTTTTTCTCAGGTGTCCACTATATACGGGACTGTCCAGCTGAACCCAGAATTCCAGTCTACATGGTGGTTGGTGGAGCAGCCAGTGGAGCCGGCATATGCTGGCTCCTGTGGACACAGCTTGCTAGCCGGACATCCAATTCTTCTCCCAGTGTGCCTGAAAAGATACTAGCCTACTTACTTACTGGCTTTATTTTTACATGGTAAGTATCATATCAGAGGTTCTAGAAGGTCAACGAAGAGATTGAGTCCTAGACTGGTGACTTCTGTGAACCGAAGAACAAAGTTCAGCTCACTTAGTGAGCACTTGCCTACAAAATTACAAAAATTCAAAAAAAAATTACTGATGTTAATCTCAATTTTCCTGATCAGCTAGACATGTGAGGGTATGGGCTTTACCAGGACATACAGGACCATTCTTTTGGTTGACGGATGAGGTCCTGGTTCTGGTTTTCTTCTTAAGGTTGGAAAGTCAGAGTCAGATTCCACAAAAATCCTATACCCAAACCAAAACGAGCCCACGGTGTTGAGGTGAAAGCATCGGAAACAATCCTGAACAACACTAAGATTATAATGATGATGAGTTTGAGGAACTTCAATAATGTAGGTATGTGTCAAATGATAATCTGGTTATAGGTAAGCTACATTTCTTCCCTTATTATCAGAATATCGAAGGCCTTATTTTTTTCCCTCCCTACCGGTGGTAATATTCGAATTCCCCAATACTGCAAGCGTCCATAGGTAATAGTAACCGCTTCCTCTTTATGTAGGCCAGAGATTAACTTACACATCGCTACCCACAGATTAAGCCAGAGGCGAGTTTACCTGCCGGGATTGTTGTATAATTTACAAAAAATATTTTTTATGCTACATATGTGGCAGACAAGCACAGGCCCACATGATGGAAAGTGGTTACCGTGGCTTATGGACGTATACAACATCAGGGGCGTCCACTCGCGCTGCCGACCCTTAGAATTTGTGATTACAATATACCTATGTACGTTCAATAAAAAAAAAATCCTTACATGAATTGACACAATATACTTGGCACTCGTAAAGAGAAAAAGTAATATTTAAGATTATTTTACTAACAGAATTCTTACAGAATTACGAAGTCTATTAAATAGCGCTTGACATAAAATTTCATAAATCTCTCACTCATTCACAAAATTGCAGACTTGTAACGTTTATTGAATAGGGTCCAGTTCGGTACAAAAAAGTCCCGTGGATCCCATGAACTACAATACAAAAGATGCTTAATCTCAAAGCAGCTAAGAATTCTCCATGTGATGTAGATTGACGGCATAGCACTAGTTCAATATAATTGGCATGAGGGGATTGCATATTTGAGTACAGATTACATCCGCAGGGGAATTTGGATTCAACTTCAAAGTTTTAAGCCGAATCCGAAGAACTTTGAATGAGAATTCCGATGTATAGGTATCGATGTGTTGAAGGCGGGGTCTATAAGTTTAATGAAATAATCACGAACCGAAATATATTTGCAAAGGACGGAATTCTAGAAATCAATCAGTATAATACGAGTATATTGTAATACTGTGTTTTAAAGAATTATTTTAATGTATCAATTAGTTTCCAAGATATGGAACTTTAAAGTGAAGAGCTATCCATTAATCACGGGATACCCGGGGAGCTGGGTTGTTCGGAAAAAATCACGAAATATCACCAGGGGGGAGGATATTTAGTGTATTTATTTTTTCTTATAACGTGCGATTTTTATCACGGTGCTTAAATTTCTAGAATTAAATATTAATTAAAAACTATGAATATTCTGTATTTTTTTTTTTAATAACTTGTACCAAAAAATAAATGTGATTTTGGGTAGGGGGCGTTCTGATTTTTGTTGTTATTTTAGTGCGGATAACGCATCTAGGTATAGTTCATAATATATCATTGATTGATATCACAATCGTTTTAACATTAGACCGAGGCTTATTGTTATTTCGAGATTTAACTTATTTGAGAGTTTGAGTTTAGATCGAGACTGAATTTTGAATAGATTGTCATTAGGCGAATTGGCCTTCTATATTTTAATAAGCCGAAGTTTATTTTACATTTTATTAATTATATTATTTGTTACAGGTTCGCCTTTGGTAACTACTGGATCCTCGAGATCATGTGGCCTGACTTCGCTCCAACGTTGTTCGAGCCTAATCAATGGTGTCACAAAACATTGTACGTGTTTGCGCTGACGCAGCTTGGAGTATGTTGGGGCCTAATCTTATTGGTACTTCTACTATTCCTAGCGCTCGTCGTATGCCAGGTAAGTCTATTACAAAAAGTCAAGGAGATGTTGTGAAGTATGCTTCCCATTTATTATTGTTATTAATAATATTATACAAATTAATGAATGTAAATGACTCCCAAAATTTAACAAAATGTATTACATATATTATTGTCTTGTTATTTATTTATTTTTTAATAATTATGTTCTAGACTTTAATTAGGTTAATTTACAGTATTTGTTTCTTAGGTATTCGGTTGCGGCTGGTTGGGGCCGCCTAGGTACAAGTAGCAACGACGCAGCGTCGTGCTAGAGCTGTGGCACAGGAATATTAATAATACTATGGACGTTGCCGGTGCCTTACTGCCCTTTACGCAGGTTGTTCGCCCTGAACTCACTATCCATGTCCAGGAAGTGCTTACACAGGCAGAAAAAGACGTTGATGGCCATAAGTCCAAAAATCCCATACCAGAAATAAAAGAACCAAGTGACGATGACGTCAAAAGTGCTGTAAATAAAAATTTGGACAATTCTATAAGTAGTGAAGTTAGAAAAATTAGTGATAAAGAGAAAAAAAATGCAGGTGTTGAAGGTGTAAGAAAAAATGAAGTTAAAAGTTCTAATACTGTTAATTTAAAAAATACAAAAGCGGGCAATTCAGCCTGATGGTTGTTGGTCATGCTGCCAACGCACGGCAAAAAGCATGTACATTTCGAAGCAACGGACAGAATATATTACTTTTGAATTTTTATGGACCTTGATTCCACTGTCGAGCAAAATATCGAACATTTCTTAAAGTAACATTTAAAAACTCTTAAATTGAATTGGGTCATGATTATAATATTCTTTTTTATTTTAAAAAGAACATTATCATGTATTTTTCACTTATCGCGATGGTTATTAATTGTACCTAATGTAAGATTTTGGTTTCTAAATAATAATATGTTCGATAATAAAATTTTATTACACTCGACGATATCTGTTGCTTGATTGTCCCTGCTTTTCAACTATACCGTGCTGTTATAATATCTACTGTACATTCTAGGACTAGAAAATAGAAATATATTGTGTGACGTAATATTGTGTAGCTTAGATGAAGTTGTTCTAGAGAATTAACAGTAGGTAATACATTGACGTATTAGCTATTGTTTAATTCATAATCATCGAAGCAGTTACCGTTTAAAAAAACCATTCGTTGACTTTATGGGTGATAACTATTTAATTGTGGATTTTTTTTCAAATTTTGAAACTTCTTTATCTTATTCGTTAACTATGACACTTAAATATTTTGTTGTAGCATCCATATTAAATACCTTATATTCATAAGGATAATCCTTTTAATGGAGTTGTACTTATATACATAGTTTTAAAAGTAAAGCCAGTTATCCGATATTGAGTTGCCATGTCTATAGTCTTTGTAGTGATATCGTAATATATTATTATTAATGCATAACAAAGTAGTTATTTATTAATGGTGATTCATACTGCTGCATTTGGTAATTACTATTAGATTATATGAATACTGAATCAAGTCCCATATCTACTCTATGGCGCTTCTGTAAAAATAAATTATATGTTTTATTATTGATCTATGAATTAAACAATACATGTTACGTCATGTAATATAAGGATTTTAACGCACTCATATGGATTATCCTAGTTATTTATATTTTATCATAGAGTATTATATATTATCAAATCGAGCTATTTAATTATGTTACAACGAATATTTATTAAGTATGGCTTTTATATTTATGATAAAAGGTATAATTTTGTAAGTAGATGTAGTTTTATGAAGTGACATATATTATGTACTGTAGAAACATATCTCGTCACATATTGTATTCATAAGAATATTTTAGGGATAATTGGAGTATTATTATTCGTTAATAATATTACTATCAATAAACTATTACATATTTGACACATCAATCTTCTTTATAGTTTCCGATATCTAATAATGCGCGTGTTCTAATAATGAAGGTAACAAATATACGAGTACATGTACCTATACACTATTGTCATATCTGTATAAAAGAATTGATGACGAATTGATTGAAGATGTCAATAGCGATATACCCAATAAATATTTACCTATGCTATAAGTTTTCAAACCACATCAAAATCAAAGTTCCAGTTTTTGTGAAGTTAGTTCATTAAAGAGAGTTTTAGTAATAGTGGTTGAAGGTTGTTTTTCAATGAGACAACCACACATTTCTGAACCATGTACGCGTACTCTAGGTGCGTACACTGCTATTTATATGAATCAACTAACTGACCATCCGATAAATAGAAATAAAAAGTCTTATTAAAGTTATTATAAAGACACAATGCTGTATAGCTAGGCTTATTTTATTCTGGTCCGTCTCTCTACTTTATAAGTAGTAACTTTGACAGACTAAGCAAGTCTAGTTAAAAACAGTGTATATAGTCCTTTTTAAGCAAGTCCTTCTTGTGTATGGCTATATGGTCAAGGCTTACATACTGTATGTTTGCATCATTTGCACGCATATATTTGCTTCTATAGCAATTTGTATCATTAATTTAATGAGCTAGTACGAATATGATAGTGTATGCATTTGTAATTTGAAAATATACCAAATAAATATTTTATGTGCACATAATATTGATATTTTTAAAATTGTGTACTTAGGTAATCGGCAGTTGGACTTTCGAAAAATTATATATTATGAATCAATTGTAATACACCGCGTAATGCTAAGTCTTGCAATTGCCACCTTTTATTATTGAGAATGAAGATTTAAATAACACAGTAATATGGTATGTGCAGTTAAACAAATACCATTAAAAATTTAGAGTAAGTTATAATTTATAGATTCGAGAAGTTACAATTTACAAATATTCATCTGAGACAAATTTTGGTTTTACAAAAAAAACGTTTCAGGTTTTTCTTTTATGAATGAAAGGGGCTACATAATAGTAACGGCACTTCAGAAGTTTTCCTGCCTTGTATTCTAGTGTGGCTACACACTAGAACCTGTGTTTGCGATGTTTGGATTTGCAGTCTAACCGACTAAAACACACGCCGTCTTGAGTCTTGGTTGAGATTGCCAAAGGCATATCCCTCGCTACCCAGCTGAGCAAAGTCCATATCCGGTTTCCAATTATGAGTTTTTATATGCCTATTACAGAAACATAACATATAATATCTCGAGAGTCACAAAAGCTGATAATTAAACTGCGTGGAACAGGCTTTAATAGAAATTTTATGTGAAAATCATATTTTTATAAAAGAAAATGTTATAGAAGGGTTTTATATAAATACATGTATTATATCAATATGCTTTTAGGTAAATCGAAAATCGAGTCAAGGCTCCGCGCTGTGAGGGTTTCAAATCAAACGGAGTTTCCTTTTACACGAGTATCAAAGCCGCAATGTACCGTAATATTTTATGCCGAATATACCATCTTCAAATTCCTTTTACAGAGCATCTTCATATTCACTTTTGAGAGCATTTATTAATCAAAAACCTAATGCCAATGTATGAAGTAAAATAACACAAACATCAGGGGCTACTTACTTTAGATATATTAAGTTAAAGGAAAGGTCTGCTCTGAAAATTGTACGGAAATAATTTCAATATTTTGCGAGTTAAGTAACTGTTAAGTTTTTAAGCCAACAGTATGAAATATTTTTTGTACTTACTCGTATCTTTAGTACATTTTATTTCGATAGTCGTATTCTATTCGGTAGCAAATTATAGACTATTTAAAACCCTTGGTCTAACAACACACTATATATTTGTTTTCAGCTATGGTTCGTCCACTCTGATCATATGATCCGTTGCAAGTGGAAACGGATCCGTCATTTTAGTACACACCGATCGCGATATCAGTTTCGCCTAAAATTAAACGATTAAAAAGTAGAATCCGATCGCCTGATCCGATTCCACCGAGACAACGTATAGACAATGTCCACTCTGATCACATAAACTTCAAAGTGTTGCACAAACAGGTTTTAAAAGAATCAAATTAAACAAATTAGAACAAATCAACAAAGCTATATTGTCTTAAACATGTTCTCATATTAATTATGTCATATTAGGATACAGCATTCTAAATCTAATCATATACAGGGTGTATTTTTGAAACGGGGCAGTAAGGGCAAGTACAAGTACCTTAACCGTTGCAGTTACAGCAAAACGTTCTTAAAAGACCTTCCCTAACTTTTTGGGACATTTTGAACTGCATTCACAGATTTTGTAAAAAACTTACAGTTAGCAAAAAAAATGCAAAAAGTTCAATTTTTTTTTTATGCCAATCAATTCTATTTCATGTGGGGATCAAAAAACTCTATGGGACCATTTTAGCTTTCAGTACTAGAAAAGACAGAAATCGCCAAAAACGTTTCCCATACATTTCGTACGGAAATATGATAAATCAACTCGAAACTCATAGGTCAGGTAAAATTTTGAACTTTTTTAAATAAAAAAAATCATTTAAACATTTAAGAAATTGGTTTATGAAATAAATTGCTCAAAATGATTTCCATTTTCACGAATACATAAGTCTATCCTTTTTTGCACTGAACGAATGGCGGCTAATAATGTTCTGGGATGAATATTACGTAAAATGGTCATTAATGCATCCTTGAGCTCTTGAACACTGGCGTACGTCGTCTTATACACCTCGTTTTTCACGAAGCCCCATAAAAAAAAATCAAGTGGTGTTAGATCGGGGCTACGAGGTGGCCACTGTGTTGGACCATGTGTACCTATCCACTGTGTACCGAATAGGCGGCTCAAATTGGAACGTGAAAGGTGACTGTTATGTGGCGGAGCACCATCTTGTTGAAAATGAACTTTTCGCAATGTGGAACAGTTGTGGAAATGGCGCGAAGTCTAATGTATGCACATGCTAAAATTCCTCCTGCTCTGTGGGCTGAAATGGTATCAGCATCGGTGTATATCTTAAATAGGACAGGTCCTACCTGTGAAGATGAGAAATCACCGTATGAGCTATGGCATCACAAGAAGCCCAGATTGAGTCATTTAAGAATAATTGGATCTCATTGTTATCCACACATTCCGAAGCAAAGACGAAAGAAGTTGGATAAGAAGGCACAAAAGGGCATACTGCAGCAGCCAGCCTATATTCCCCTTCGGGGAATATGGGCGTGAGTTTATGTTTATGTTTTGTTATATAAAATATATAATTGAATACAGGAATATAAGATAATTCAATATAATAATGTAATAATTATAATAAAAGGACTGAATACTGATCGGCTATGACTCTGATGATGGCTATCGTATATGGGACAGCAACTCGTTCAAACTGATCCGTTCCAGAGATGTCACCTTTGATGAAAAACCTCTACTTGGTAATTTTGAACAGAGTGAAGAACCTGTTGCCACACAGATCAAAAAAGCTGATAAAAGCGCCGATAATCGATTTGATTTCGTCATACCTCGATGTAAGTGTCAAACCCCGGTCAATATGAATAGTAAGCAGCAGTCACTGGCTAATGATATTGCATTGCAGTACCAACAAGGTCAAAATGTTGCTGTTTTTAGAATGCTGTATCCTAATATGACATAATTAATATGAGAACATGTTTAAGACAATATAGCTTTGTTGATTTGTTCTAATTTGTTTAATTTGATTCTTTTAAAACCTGTTTGTGCAACACTTTGAAGTTTATGTGATCAGAGTGAACATTGTCTATACGTTGTCTCGGTGGAATCGGATCACGCGATCGGATTCTACTTTTTAATCGTTTAATTTTAGGCGAAACTGATATCGCGATCGGTGTGTACTAAAATGCCTGATCCGTTTCCACTTGCAACGGATCATATGATCGGACTGGACGAACCCGCATTTTTTATTTATTACCTTTTTACCTATACACTTTTAGATATGTAGACAATGTAGACATAAATATAATACAAACAGGTAGTTTTCAAATATAATATACATAATATACTTACCTACCTACATACCTATTTATATGGTAGGCAGATGTCATTTTGTTGCCTGTAGATAACCTTATATCAAAATACAGTGCGATATTTTTATGTAACTGTGTAAAATGCTGTCCACTGAGCTGTATTTTAATACCACTTACTGGGATATTCATACAATCGGAATGCGATATTCGTGTTTCCTCCTTCCTATAATCTTGAGCGAATGCGGCACGCGAGCGGGCGGCGGCGCGGCGGCGGCGCGGCATAGCAAATCGTCTTTCGAAGCTTCACGAGTTTTGAGTTGTTACTTTGACTGAAATAATTTAGTTGTAAAATATAGTTGTGTTGTGAAATTGTTTTTATAATACGTTTAACATATTTAAAGTTAAAATACAGTATTGTTAAATGCTATTTATTATTCAAAATTATTTGCAAAGATCTAATTCTGCAGTATAGAAAAATATTTTTTGTGTGCTCAAACTGCATTACTCTAGCTTAAAAAACTTATTTTAAAGTTATTTGTTTTAGTTTAAGTTCAAGTTTTTGTGAAAAATCCCAGAGCTTTTTACTTTGATGCTTGTTTCATTTATAAATACGTATAGCGAAATGAGTAAAAATTACATTTTTAATAGTGAAAGTTATGTGAGACTGCCTCTACTAAAAATAACATAGGTTGCTGTAGTTTGAGAACATCTAAATATATATGTGCACATTATACACTATATATTTGTAGACGCGTCCCATTCATATTAGTATACGTCCACGTTTTTGTAAATATGTAAATTTCCTCATGAATGAACAAGATAAGGAAAACTGTCAGCAGTCGAATGTTACCCCGGCACATGAGAACTATTTGAATAGAATAGAAACCGATTTCATAGGATACAATAATGTCATGTACCTTTTTTCCGTGCGGAAATCCCCTCGGATGCGGGTGGCGGAAAGCTTGACGGGGGCAGTTATGCCTGACTCGAACCGAAAAAATCGCACGCCGCCGTCTTAGATCTAAGGTTTTCGGATTCACTCAAACTCTCTGATATAAAACTGTCCTATCTACATATATGTAAGTGAACGTCCCTCAATTAGACCAATTTTAATAAACTGACGCTTTTATAGTATTTTTTTAATACATGCGGAACCAAAATGTAACAGGGACTTTACTTTTTTGCGATGTTTTGAAATAAATTTAATAAAAAGCATTGTCAAATTCAGTAACGCGATAGAATTGAATTCTTCTAGGAATAAGGTCAAAGAAAAATTGTATTAATAAAATATTAGGACCGTATTATATCGCTTATATACAGTTTAACTGCAAATAAAACGATGTATAAGGAATTAAAATGTTGCAGTCAAACTGTACCTAGGTTAAAAATAATCATAGAATTTAACATATTAGTACTGTACTGGAATTGGGAACATAGATGAATTTGTAGTTATTTTTATATAGAAAAGATATATTAACATTTTGAATTTGCATAATTACGATCTGTCATATCTTATCTATATGATAGATAGAAAATCTTTTTCAATATTCCTGTTTAGATATACCTATGATATACTCTTCTATTTACAGAGTGAATCATGATATTTTACTTACTCACTCATGAATAGAAGGCAAGAATAAAAAAAATATGATTAGATTTTTTGAATGTATAATACAATAGGTACATGATGACGATGATTTTGTAGACAATCATCATACTGTATCATGAATGTTAATTTATAAGATTATATTCAATACAATGTACTACTTAATTGATGTTAATGTAGTTAAAAACCTTCAAACGTTACTCAACTATCTTTGAAGGCTCAAAGATTGTTCAACATATTCCGAATTGACCTTAATTTGAAACCTTTCCTATAATAATGAATAAAATATATTGAAGTTTAATGTATAAACATCGTTGGTAATTATGTTAGTGTTCAGCAAATGTTATTAAGTACATCTCTTTCATCGTATTTCGTTGAAATTATTTTACATTTTGATTCACATTTAATAATTATTTATATTTCCATACAGAGGTCGAAGTTTATAAGTGACCTTTTAGTCCGTTTGAATATTATTTTAAATTGTTTTTTGTATGCTCTCTCCAAGACTAGACATTTTAAAAAAGTAATGAAATACAAAACATCTTAATAAAAAAGAACACAAATGTTATTTTTCACCATACCACTAATACCTAAAGCTTATGGAATATTTAAAAATTGCTAATAAAACAAAGACACTCGAAGCTTTACTTATGGAATATTTTCAAAATTGCTAATAAAACAAAGACACTCGAAGTACCTATATTTACAGAAGAATGAACAAACTCTCTGTTAGTTAAGCATTAAATCATTGTCAGAATTAGAGATAATATACTCTTGTATTTATGAGGGAGATATTTTACGAAACGTCTCGATAAATTTTCGTGGCCGTGACCTCGAGCCTCCTTCACCCCACCTTACGCTTTCTATCGCATTCAAATACCTCTCATAATATGTTTTGGAAATAACCAACAACATTTGATTTTGGGAATATAATGATAGTAAATCAAAATACGTGCATTTTTTTTCGTTTTGCTACTTATATTTCAACAAAATTTGAGCAACAACGTCATCAAAATCCTTGCGGTAATCCCAGTTGTACTCGAAGCTTTCACCTTGAGCAACAATGTTAGATGATATTGGCTAATATTAGTATGATTGGTGCTTAGTATAAATTTTGAAGGTACGGTAAAAATTGTTGATAATTTCAATAAAAAAAATTGTATGCTTTCGGAGACTTCTAGTGAGAAGAAAATCTACTCATCAGCAGAAATTTTGAAATACATTGTTTTTTTGTTATGATTACCTATGTTTTGCATTATAATTTTAAAAAGTGTATATTTGCACCTTAAAAAACCTTTCACACTCATATCAATCTCAAAATCGAATAGTAACTCTTGTTTCGCACCTGGTAACATTATGTTTTCCAGGCACATCACAGGTACATTAAAGGAATAGGCACTCTTTACTTATTAACGCTTGTATCTTGTATCTTCTGTTTGAAGTAATGCCTATTACCAGACGTATACCGTACCGTACCGTAGATACGAATTTGAATAAGTTTCCAGTTAGATATATAAATAGGAATTTGATTCCATATAAACTTTCAATTAAATATTAATTTACGAATTTGATCCCATATCTGTTTAAATTTAAATATTTATTTATGAATTTGACTTCATATCAATTTACACATAAATATTTATTTACAAATTTGACCCCATATCAATTTACACTTGGATATTTATTTACAAATTTGACCCCATATCAATTTTCACTTTATATTCTATACTATATTATATATTTACATTAGTTTATGAAGTGGAATATAATTATATTTAAGACTATTAGTGGATGTTTCTTTAACTATACATTTGATAATTATGTAAACTCGCTGGAAGCATAAACTATGGGTACGATAACAAAATAGAGAAATGTAACTATTGTAATGCATGTACTTAATGTGATGACATGTTAATAAATGTGTTTTTTAATATCAAATTGTTTTATTTATGGCCGTGTTGGTTCCCAGTGCAGCAGTCGAGTAGAATAAGGCCACCCCATCTTTTCCTGTGGGTGTTGTAGAAGGCGACTAAGGGATAGGATTGTTTTCCATCGGACAGTAAAAGTGCCCGCTTGACTTGATTTTCGGTCCCACGTAATGGCGGATCGCCCCTATTACCAACGTGGGACCCAAAATCATAGTTGGCAAAATGTAGGTGCATAATACACCTCTGTCTACCCCTTCGGGGATTTATAGGTGTGAGTATATGTATGTTATTTATTCGAATGATTATATTCGCTACAATTAATAAAACATCTTTATTCCCATTGCAGTGGGAAATTTATTAAGGAAATGAAAATGTTTTCATTGAACAAAACACGCCAAACAATTTCTATTTGAATACAAACCCAATTTCATCATATTGTTTGTCAACAATTCCGTGTTTGTTTATCTCCTGGTATTATTGTTCTCGTCTTGCGATTCCCTGTCCAAACACAGGAGGTCACAAGACAAATAAAAGCCATCACCCAGGGGACTGAGGCAGGGTACCTACTGCTGTTAGACAGGGAATTGCTGTGAATAAGTAACGCCTGATGTTGACATTAAGTTTAAACAATGTTTTCGTTTATATACTGATGAGTTTAGTTAATTGCGTTAGTTTGAAAGTCAATGAATAGAACAACCGTTTTCGAGCCTGTTTCAAGGTGAACGTAAACAATTTTATATGTATACACATAATATTTGTACAATATCAAAATGTTTGTAAAAGCACTTTGTATAAATACATAGTGGTTTTATAGTTAAAATGAGCTGATATTGCACAATAATATAAGAACTCATGACAATACAATTTCAAAAGATAAAACCGTTTATCTTAAAAAAGTATTAGGTTGTTGATGGTTTCTATCGCGATTTATTTGATGTTTTATAAGGTACAATAAAGTTAATGGGAATTAACGAGACGTTTCGACCAGGTAACAGCGGTATGGGTCGCATCACAGGCTGACTGGCTCAGTGGTGCACGCTCGCCCGTGCCGTCTTCCAGTTCGTGATGTAGAAGGTTTTCGTCTACCCGCACATTCTCGATATTTTCCATATTTTCTTTTCTTGTACCAGTTGCACCGTCACATACCACACTCACAGTGTTCTTATTCGTTAGGCAAACTGTCTAACATTGGGAGAGGCCTATGTCTAGCAGTTGACTGCAATAGGCTATTTGATTGATTAATAAGAATTCCTGCTAATATTATTGTAATCATGGAAGGCGTTTAAAAGTTACGATATTTTATTATTTAGGAGACTGAAATTAACATCAAAAATATAAGTATATTACATATAAATACTTGCTATTGTTTCCTCTTTAGAATAAAGGTGGAGACTTCTATTCAAACAACACCTTCACCACAAGGGTATGGAACCATGCCCGTTTCTTTTGTTTTGCTAAGTTCTAAACATAACAACGGCACCACGCATTTTAATGTTTTGTTGTATCCGTCTTTGTCAACATAAACAATTCATAAATTTTCCTTTTCATATTAAATTAACCAGTTTTTGTATATTATTACAATATACATACTAGCTGTTGCTCGCGGCTCCGCGCGCTTGGAATTCTGATCCCGTTCATCGCTGATAGTAGGATTATGATACTGTTGGTACCTGATAATGTAGCTATCTAATGGCGTAGAGTTTTTTAAATTATGTGAAATATTTTTGAGTTATTTGTTTGTTATGTACAAAAATACAAATCTTTCCTTTTTATATGTATATATGTATAATAAAGTTAAAAATAAAGAAGAAGATTACAAATTATAATTATGTAGATATAAAAAATACCAAAAAGTTAAGTTTCAATTATATAATTGAAACATATGTTACCTACTTAAAGTAAAAACACAGATGAAAATACAGAAAATATAACGAACGATTCAGCATATTAACATCAAAAAGTCTTACTTTATATGTACTACTAGCTTTTGCCCGCGGCTCCGCCCGCGTGGATGTCGGTTATCGCGACCAAACATAGCCTATGTCCTTTCCCAAGGTCTAATCTACCTCTATACCAAATTTCATCAAAATCGGTTCAGCGGTTTAGTCGTAAAAGTGGGACAGACAGACAGACAGACAGACAGACAGACAGACAGAGTTACTTTCGCATTTATAATATTATATATAAATATATAATATATATATATATATATAATATATGTAAATATGTAAATATGTAAATATGTAAATATGTAAATATGTAATATGTACTATTACAGATATAAACGTTTGTGAAGATGTTTGAATGTTTGTTATTCAATAACGTTCTAACAACTATACGGATCCAGCTGAAATTTGGAGTCATTCACCATCTCGCGATCGTCAAATTCGCGAGCGCGCGCGAGTTGGCAAGTTTCGATTTTGAATTATTTTTGTGTCATCAACTCGCGCGTTTGTGAAAATATTACGTATTTGTGTACAGTCAGCTACAAAAACGTTGTAATAGATTAAATTAGGTACCTATTTTAAATGTACAGGCTAGCTTCACATGTAACGCGCGTTAACGGAGGTCAGTGGTTACTCGGAACATTATATCTTGCACCTAAAATGTGTCTTTTGAGGATAGCATGAGGTGCTACGGCGGGAGCCAGGACCTCGTTAGTCTCGTGATTCCGGTCTAAGATACGGGTCCCGATCCCGAGGTATAAGCACTACCGCGTTTTGCGAGAGTTTGTCAGTTTGTTTCGGCAGAGCTTAGAAAATGGACGTGGAAGAAGCTATTATTTTGTATGTTATAAAGAAATGTAATATATATGTTATAAATACTACGAGATAATATATTACGAGACGTCCTTCCAGAATCGGTTCAGCCACTTTCGAGACTATCCGTAGCCAACAATCCGTAGACAGATCACAAAATTAAAAAAAAAACTATTTTGTTATAGGTAGGTATCTCGTATACATACTAATAATATAAATGCGAAAGTAACTCTGTCTATCCATCTTTTTGTGTTACAATTTCAGTTAAAAAGCTGTTATTTCAAAGTTACAGACATTCAATTTTCTTTATTTGTATAGCTTTTATACCTAAGCTAAATGTAAAACTTACCTCCACAATACATAAAAAACACAAAAGGCTGCCACATTTTTACTAAACGGCAATCTTAACTTAAATGCATAAAATTTTACTGCACTGTACTGGTATATATCCCACACCCCAGGTTAGGTTAGGTATTTTTTTAACGTTAATAAACAAAAACGCTTCATTTAATTTTTTTATCATTTTGCCCAAGGCAAAGGCATAATATTGAGGATTCATACTGACCGAGAAAAGTAATTAGAAATGAAATTTCATCAAATTGCCCATGTGAGAAGGGCATTATGTAAACAGGCCGGTCACTATTCATAGGGACCAGATTTCTCAAGTTGACCGTAACATATATACCTACTTTAAGGGATTCACAGTAAAAAATACTCCTGAAATCGCTTTTTGGGAAGCGTGGGAAATAAATAATCGTTTTTATAGTAATTGATTAGGTATATTTTATTCTTGAATTATATTTTACAACACGATGCTTAAATAATAATAAAAACTGTCTAATTATATATGGTTATATTATATGGATAATTATGGTTGTGGAAATTATACGATCCTTGAAAAAGATACGAAATTAGTTTGGCAAAAAAAAAGCTTACCATCCGACGGCGCAATGCCGCCCGTCCTTTGGGCACTTTACCAGTAAAAATCGATGAGGAGGAATTATTCGATACCCGAACTACTTACCCCAACTAAGTATTTATCCATTTTTTATTGCAACAAAAACAATAGCTTTATTTAATATTTTTATAATAAATATATACATTAAAACACTATACTTACAAATATCATAAAAAATATATGTAATGAAATAAAAATTGCAATAAATACTTTTTTTTATTCTTGTAAATATTTTAACTAGTTTAATATGTGAAACATTATGAAATTTATCTTAAATACAGCCTAAAGTAAAAGATAAGCAAAAAAAAATCTAATTTCATACGAAGCATATTAAGATGACATAGCTACTCATAACAGATATCATAATATCGGCCGTGTCCCCCTAGTGGCGTAGTCTCACTTCGTAAGTCTATATCGAAATCTATGATGAAAAAAAAAACATTCGCAGCGCATCAACCAATGCAGGTAAAGACGCGAGTATACATTAGTTTCCTTTTCATGTTTTCTTTGATCCTTTTTTTATCTGACTGTACTTTAGCATGCGCGCGAGATGATGACGAAAAAATAATTCGAAATCAAAAATTGCCAACTCGCGCGCGCTCGCGAATTTGACGATCGCGAGATGGTGAATGACTCGAAATTTGGGATGGAGATAGATTAGGTATAGTCCAGAATAACACATCAAAAAGTCTTACTTTATTGGTACTCCTATTACAGATACCTATATAAACGTTTATGAAGATGTTTGAATGTTTGTTATTCAATAACGTTCTTACAACTAAACACTGGTAAGCTGTAAATAACAATCGGCAGGGGATCATATCAGGGGATCCAACCGGAATAACTCGTAATTTGGGATGGAGATAGATTAGGTATAGTCCAGAATAGTACTTTTTTTATACCGGGAATATTTTCTCATGGGTTGTGGAAACGGGATTAAATATTTTCACACGGGCAAAGCCACGGGCGACAGCTAGTATTGGATAAATATTTAGGTACTACGAAAATAGAAAATTCCCTTTTGCGGTGTCAACAGATGTTCATATAAATTCCTTTCATGGCCCGCTTTAACGTAAATCGAATATTTCCGCCTCGATAACGCCACGTTGGTGTAAGGACTAACGTGTATAGCAGAGATATAATAATATGTTATGTTTAT
Organism: Eilema depressum; assembly: GCA_914767945.1. NCBI lineage: Eukaryota > Metazoa > Arthropoda > Insecta > Lepidoptera > Erebidae > Eilema > Eilema depressum. The sequence goes on along the minus strand of OU612028.1, from coordinate 9,007,289 downwards.
GAGGTTCCTTGTTTACACAGGCAGAGCAGCTGTACCAGAAGAAAAATATGAAAAAGGGGCGCATCGGGGATTTGTTTACCGTGGTACCATTAGATAGTACCGTTGATGGTACTGAGGCAATTTTCATTTGCCGTGGTACCATTAATAGTACTATGGCATTTTTTATTTGCCGTGGTACCATCGACACCATGGTACCACGGTTAACATAGATACAAACATACATACATACAATTACGCCTACATTCCCGGAGCGTTAGGCAGAGGTGAATTAACACCCACATTTCACCAATCATTGTATTAGGTCCCACGTAATAGGGGCAATAGGCTCACTATTGCCGTTTTTCGGGCACTATTGTTGACTTGAACCATGTATAGGCTGAGTCTGGACTAACAATAAATGATATTTGCCATGGTACCATCGACGCAAAGGTAGGTACCACAGTAAATAAAATTTGCCACAGTACCACCAATGGTACTGTCTAATGGTACCACGGTAAACAAACCTTCAAAGATTTCATTTTCAGATTGTGTTTGTATATCCAGGTCGAGTTCAAGTAGCTAAGTTGATTAGAGTTCAGGGGGCATGCTCTCACAATAAGTGATTGGTCACGGGTTTAAGTCCCATCCTGCCTGTTGACTTCTTTCAAAATCTAATCTATTTTATCTATCCTAATCAAACGTAAATTTCCAGGAAAAGTTCAAAATTTCATAGGTTTTTAGTAACTCAAAGGATAAGTAGAACAGTATGTTATTATTTTGTTTGAAAACTTCGCATTACACAAACATAAACTCATTGTTACACTTTATTCAAATTGAAAACAGTGCATTCAAATAAAGATAATTTTATGATATTACTAGCTGTTGCGCGCGGCTGCCCGCGTGGAATTCTGATCCCATTCGACGCTAATATATAGCCTATATGTTAATCCAGGGTATAACCTATATACATACCAAATTTCAACCAAATCGGTCCAGCCGTTTATGCGTGAAAGAGTAACAAACATCCACACATCCATTCTCACAAACTTTCACATTTATACCTAATATTAGTAGGATTAGAAATAGGTTTAGAACCCAACCCACGCAGGACCATACCTGTCTACTGTCTACGTATTATTAATATTTTGTTGGGCCGAAAAACGTTCTTGTGTCCATAAAATTGACAATACAATTCGGAATTGGGTCAATAACAGCTTTGTTCTGAGAAATAGCACTAGCAAATATCATATTTTTTGACGTCCTTTAGCGCTGGAACGGGGTAAAATTATGAAATGGCCTTTCAGCAGGGTTCCACCGTCGGATCACACCCGTGGCCATCATTTTGTAGTTTGTGAAGTTTTTTGAAATACATAGTTCTAAATAGGAGTCTGAGTAAATATGCTCAGTAAAGAGTTTATACGATTCGTTTTTAATATGGTTTATACATCTTAGGTGAGTATAATTATCTGAAAATAAATAAACAAAAATGATAAAATATTCGTTTTCGAAATTGACGCTTGTCCACACTTTGTTTTTTTCGTTTGAAGACAATAGCAATAAACTTAACTTAAACTACGCGATCCAATTTGTATTTCATTAGAAATTTTCAAATTAAGCCTGCAAATTGGGTCAGGCGGGGAAGTGAAACACAAAATAAACAATTACTACTCTGAATGTATATACATACATACCTATACTAAATGGTAATTGCTTTTCCAGCAACATGCTAAATGTTCGGATCGTATGAAAATTTTCAAACCAAATTATGTGAGCATTAAATATAATTAACCATGTTGAAGCAATGAAGATATTATGTTTATTATCACTAGCAAGCACGAGACTCCTGGAAACAAAATTGAATAGGCAAATAAATAAACCTAGAACAAAAAGTTCAAACATTTCAATCATATTTTATTCTATTGGAGTCTACATCTACAACTGTGGTCAAATCTACAAAATTATACTGAATATGAGAAACAAACCCCAGACTGAACTTCAAATTATCTGACACATGGATTGACAGTTAATAGATTTCATAGTGCGTATGTGAATTCTATTGTACACAATATTTGATCAAATGTACGTGTTATGAATGTACGAATGGATTTCTATTAATCTTGCTTGATATCCAATTGCTTTTTTTGCAACTAATAGTTTGGGCAGCATTTGTCAAACTACATCGGGTCCCTCCTTCTCCTCTTCCTCACCCCTACTGCAATGCCTGAAAACAAAGGTCTTCGATCAGTGCGTCCTACCTGTTATGACTTACGGTGCTGAAACGTGGACACTGTCATTGTAGTTTGTCTAGGACCTAAAAGTTACGCGGTGGGCCATGGAGCGAGCTTTGCTAGGAGTCTCGTTAAAATATAGAATGTCCAGCAGTGGACTGCATTGATTGATTTAGGGACTAATATTATTGCATTCTAGATATTTTGATAATAATATATAAAGATTTCTTGTTTTAGAAATGCCATGCATTTTTAAATTACAATATATCTTCACTATTTATATTATCAAAAAAAACCTACTTTGATAATTGTGTTAAAGACATTGGACTACTTTTGTTTTAATTGACCTAAATATGTTTAACTGCAGTTAAACGCCAGCTAATTTTGCAAATAACTGTTTAAATGCCTGCGCAAACCGGCGGATGGCAGGGGAAATTTTGCTTCCGATACCCGCTGCCATGATATCAATGGATGCTGTGGAATACGGAATACTAATGATCGCAACCCCGGTATCTTTTCACGCGCTTTTCAATACCACGTAGAGAAATGCTCTGTGATATTCCTAGGTTGGTTTGAGTGGTACCTTATTTTCAACTTTAAAACAAACCCATTAAAGAAATTTAATTTCTTCTACAGCTCCGGTTTGCGCAGGCTTGGCGCAGGCCTTAATTGTCAAAGAGTGAGTTGTTTCTGGGTGATAATAAAATTTATACTTAACACGAGCGAGATGGAATTTTACGACGTTCACATATTATGAATTTTCTCAATGTTAATAAAAATATTTTAAAAGAATTTGTGAAACTGAGTGAAATCTTGGCAGCGCTGAAATTATATGTAGTTATATAGTCGTGTTATTAAACAAACATCAAAGCAAATGGGTTGTTTGAGTTTTATGTTCATTTATTAAACAGCTTATATTTATTATACAAATATTCTTTGATGTCATTCAAGCAAACGGTTATTAGAATTTTCCAAGCAATTATAGAAAGATATGTATTTAGATATAATTTAATACACATATCTATCAATATTTCTGAGCGTGCGGGCCCGCTGGTGGTGGGGGAATGGGTGTCAGGTTTCTGGAGTTATGCATACTACTTGCCGCCTTGCCACTTGCCTTCGCCTAGGAGCACCGTGTGTTTTCGATTGCGGTTGTTGTTGTATTTTTATTATTTAGTACTTGTCAATTTGACTTCACCTCGCCTGATGGTAAGCTGAAGGCAAAGTCTCGGAAAAGCGAGTCACATTATACACCGCTTAGTTCTTGATTGAATATTCGGTGCAGCGGGTGATATCTAAGTCCTGCACGTGTTGTCCTGTGTAGGAAAGGAAAGTGTAGTACTAATTGGAAGAGCGCGTCAGAACATTCACCATAGTAGAGACGATATGGCCTTTCATGCAGCAAGAAACGCTGGGGGTATATCACGACACGTGCCATTGCCACCGCTGGCGTGCCAGCCATTCGTGAACTTAATGAGCTGGTGGGTGACGATGGCAAGAGACCGGATAGTATGTCGTTACTGCCTTGGAAGACAGGTAGGCCTCGACACCCTTGCGCCTTTATCCCCAATATTTGGAGTTGGCCTGACATATCATTCGCCTCTATTCCTTCGTGTTAGATGTCATTTTCTGAGTTACTGCCTGCTTTGTCATATCCTCTTTCACGGGCCTGCCTCTGCTCCTCTATATTCATAGTTTGGACATATTTTACAACATTAATGTCATCTCTTCTCATAGCATATCCATACCACTAGAGTCGATCGCTTCTTAAGTTTACATTAATTGGTGCCACTTTTAAACTTCCTCATTCCTTATTTTGTCCATTTTTGTTCACACACATCAACCTCTAATAAGTTATGGTTTACGTTTGCGTTTATAATATGAACTAGCTGACCCCGCGAAATACGTACCTCCTTTTTTTAAAATTTTTCTTTAGGGATTAAATTTTATATTATAGATATTGCTCCTAATTCCTATGAGTAGATATGTATATGAGTACCTACCATCATAAAAACTGTAATTCTCTTCCAATTCCGATAAGTCCATGTTCGTTTTGCAAATTCGTTTTCCCGCAGGATTTGCTAAAGCCGAATTATTTCAAAAAACGTGAATAAAACGAATCGAAGTTTCTCGATCAAATTTACTCAGTGTACTCCCGAGTGAGAATGAATGGAAAATATTTCATTTCACCCCTACTTTACATGTTTTATTTCTTCTATCTTAAATTTATTGCATTTGCCTAATTTAATCTTATTTTTTCGTGATGGAATCGGAACCAAAATTGAGGTTATTTTAGAAAAAAAAGGTCTCGATGTTATGATTTGATGTGGGTATGTCACCCAAGTTATGTGTGATTTACTCATACTTTGGCATTGGCATAGTGATAACTTTTGGAGCTATGATGAAAGGAAATTGAATGAGTAGACCCGCGACTAGGATATTGCTAGCGTCTATCTTACTATATATTATTTTGCAAATAGCACGTTCACTTATATTGACAATAGAGTTATTTATTAGAATATTATACCTGTGAAAAACATTATGGTTTCTTATAACAAGAAATTTCAAACCATATAACAAAAGAAATTAACAAAAAATAATTTAGAGTTCGAGACACCAAAAAGCATGGTTATTTCACATACAAACACATATTCACGCCTTCTTGTGCCGGCGGTAGACAGAAACAGCAGTCCAGCATCTGTTAATGTAACATACATACTTCAGGAGCTTCCACTGTCATTAAACTTTTCATGCAAACCCTAGTGGGCTTTTTCGAGTGCTCTTAACCTGCCATGTTTCAATACGTTTTCAATTTCTGTTTTCTTCTGTGAGAACGAACCTGGTCTACCTGCCCACTTACTTAACTATGCCTCTCAGTGTGTCATTGGTTATTTCCCCAATATGTGAAATAAGTTTGGTTTCGATAATAATTCTATTGAAACCAAGAATTACTTACATGATTCATTCGTGTCGATGTTGGTTCATGAATGATAATAGGGTACGAATAATAATAGTACTGGATGTTCCTCATATAATAGGATTAGCTCTAGAAATATCACATACATACTTTTACCCTACAAAACTTTAACATCCTAAAGGTCGTAAGTTCTTGGCGCGGTATTTACGCCTACACGATATGTTAACATGAGCCACGCCCTTGATTGATTGATTTCTTATAGTAGTTCAATGGGAATTAGTTTTTAACTGCTAGTATATATTATATTTTAGCATACAAAACTCCGTCTAAGAATAACGTAAAAGTTTGTATGAAATATCCTATACCGCCGCCCAACTAAGTCTATTAACTGTATTATGTCTATAAAAAACCTTCGCACCTGTACACTCTGTACAGTCAGCATTAGATCAATCTTGACTGGCAGGTTTTAAGGTTTTTATTTTTTAAGGCAAGGTTAAAGTTTTATTAAGATTTTTTTGAGATCTATCTGATGCTGACTGAATTAGTGTGACCGTATACGGGAATTTCGAATATCCAAGACGTATCCAATTCCAGGTCGAAAAGTTCTCGAGTGGAGGCCACGTATCGCAAACGCAGCGTAGGAAATCCACCCACAAGGTGGACAGACGACCTTATCAAGGCCGCGGGAACGCGCTGGATGCGAGCCGCTTCCAACCGGTCTTATTGGAGATCTATAGGGGAGGCCTATGTCCAGCAGTGGACTTCCTATGGCTGAAATGATGAAAAAATTATGATGATGATCCAATTCCAAATCAGTTGATCAGAGCATTCCCCTGTAAGGGACTGATCACGGATACAAGTCTCGTTTTGGACATTCACTTTTTCTAATACTTACTTACTTAAACAATACTTAAGGCGAGGTTCTAGTGAGACGAGTAGGTATTTTACGTCACTTCAAACCCTGCAGCACATGCGCAATCGACGCAACATGTCACGCCAATGTATAGAAAAATCAGTAGATACATTCTTAAAATAAAATTCAAAAACGTATTATAAAAATTACAAACTATGTATTTTTTTTTTTTCATTTTTCGTTTTCACTCAAAATTACATATCTCATGAAGTCATTATCAAAGTAACGATAAATGCCGATTGAACTACCTAACAAATGACAAGATCTAACCGTGTTGAATTGGATCGGTTCAATTTTGGCATGTGGTGTCTTTCACTCTCGCTCCCAATGAACGCGCAATGAAAGGTCTGAACACTGATTGAACATTAATTCGGGTTCGGTTATTTTGTCTCGTATGCTGCAGGCTGCAGCCCACGAATATAAAAGTATCATGTTCATAACATTGCTTTTGAATCTTGTAAAACTACTGTGTTTAATAAAGAATAATTCGGAACGGACTAAGATTCGGACTAGGCGCCATACTAGTAACTTATATTCAGCTCAAAAATACCTATCCAGCGATGTGACACACATAGCTATTGAAGGTAGGATCAGGTTTCATACAAAAACTGGCATTTCCAAACATACAAATAAATATTGTTATTCCCATGCATGTGGGAGATTTAAATTAATGAGGAGAACTTCTTTACTAAATTTAAACAAATATATGGGATATACTTTAGACAATAACAATATTATGTATAATTTAAATAACGGGCCTGTCCAGATCGAATGGCAAGAGACCGGACGGCTTAACTCTCGTGCCGTGGAGGGGGGTAAATGCTTGGTTTGGGACGCGACCTGCGTCAGTACTGTGGCTGCGAGTCACCTGGGCCGCACAGCTCTTTCCCCTGCGGCTGCGGCCGAAGATGCAGCTAGCAAAAAGCACCAGAAGTATGCAGCCTTAGAACCGCAATATATTGTGGTACCAGTCGCGGTCGAGACCATGGGCAGTTGGGGCATAGAAGCCAAAAAAATTGTTGTAGATAAAGGCCGAAGAATTAGGGAGAAAACTGGTGACTCTCGCTCTGGCTCGTACCTGGTGCAAAGGTTGACTATTGCGATCCAGCGTGGAAACGCGGCCAGTGTTCTGGGCTCCTTTACACCAGATACGACCCGGGCGGGTTATTAGGCTAACAATGGTTCTGTTAGCTGGTTGACAATTTTAAATTTGTGTAGTTAATATATCAATTAGCCTATTGCAGTCCACTGCTGTACATAGGCCTCTCCCAACATGCGCCACGTCTGCCGATCCTCCGTCTTCCGCATCTAGTCCGTCCCAGCCACCCTTCGCAGATCGTCAGTCCACCTGGCCTGGGGGTGTCCCACCTTTCGCTTTCCTTCTCCACTCCACTCTAGGACCCGTCTGCTCCAGCGGCCATCAGTCCTTCGACAGATGTGGCCAGCCTACTGCCATTTCAGCCTGCTGATTCTGCGAGCTATGTCGGTAACCTTAGTTCTATGTCGGATGATCTCGTTGCGAATTTTATCCTTCAAAGAAACTCCAAGCATAGCTCGCTCCATAGCCCGTTGCGCAACCTTCAGGTCGTGGACTAACCCCACCTTCAGTGGCTACATTTCGGCACTGTAAGTCATATAATAACAGGTAGGATGCACTGGTCGAAAACCTTTGTTTTGAGGCATTGCGGTAGGGGTGCGGAGAAAACACGACGTAGTTAATATAATGTAATTTCAAATTTTATAAAACGCTAATTAATTGTGCATAAATAGTTTGAAATCTGGAAAAGACAGTGAGTCCTGAAATACTGGCTGTAAATATCTATTATAGGTCCAAAAATAATTTAAATAATACTATTTATTTTCGGTATCTGAATATCCAAGACGCGCAGTGGCGTGCACTTTTAATCAGTTCGAGTATATAAGCGGTAGGTTTATGTCCATTCATGGGTATCCGCGAGGATTCCCGCACGATAAAGAAAGAACAGATTTATACTTTGGATGAAATATAGGCTACATTTTATCCCTGTATAGGTTCCTCTAGCTAGTTTTTATAATGATTATCGCATAGGGATTAAAAAGACCGATGGCAAGCTACTTTCGACCTTAATGGCATTGCTTAATAAATACGTTTTTTAACCGACTTCAAAAAAGGAGGTTCTCAATTCGTACCCAATATTTTTTTTTATTTTTTTTATTTTTTTGTATGTTTGTTACGCGATTGTGAAGCCAATTCTAGACGGATTTTGAAAATTCTTTTTGTGTTCGTAAGTAGATTATTCCGAAGTGGTCCCATTTAAATTTCGTAAAGATCTGAAGATAGGTTTCCGAGATTAGACCAAGGAACTCTTCAAAAAGTACCAGGAAATCAGCCGCGATTGCTGCAATGGCATATTATTGCAATGTTTCTGCCATTACACATCATAACATCACGCCTGAGTCCTTTGAAGGGGTACGCAGAAGTGTTCAGAATATTCAGCTATATTTCCGGTGTATGTGCATTGATTTTAAAAATTCTTTTTGAATAATGATTTGATTTTTTTTTTTGTAGCGTGGCCGGTTCGATCTGTATTGCAGCGTCAGCAGCGCATGTACAGTCAGGTCACTATACATGCGATTTACAGTCGTGAGACTGTACAAACTCACTAAAAAGAGAAAAATAAATTCATTTTTAACAAAAAAGTTTAACCGACTTCAAGAAACGAAAGAGGCACTGAAAAGCGAAAAATAACTTAATTTACAGACTTACTGATTTATTAGAAGTCGGTGCCAGCCAACTTTGTTTGTTGTGTCTGAACTACTATGATGCAATCAATTGAAATATGGCCTCTCTTGGGCTAGGTACCGACTTCTAATAAATCAGTAAGTCTGTAAATTAAGTTATTTTTCGCTTTTCAGTGCCTCTTTCGTTTCTTGAAGTCGGTTAAACTTTTTTGTTAAAAATGAATTTATTAACATCTATAAATGACACTGATCAACAATATGAAAAAAAAAAACTGGATTCTAGTTGCCGTCAATAAGGTCGAAAAGGGCTTGCACATATTTTTGGAGGCTCTGGGTTATGGTCAATGTAAAAAATAGGCGCAAGCCATTTACGACCTTATCGACGGCAACTAGTACCCAACTTTTTTTTTCATATTCGTGATCAGCGGCATCTATAGTTGTTAAAAAACATATTTTTTAAGAAATGTCGTTAAGATCGGAAGTAGCTTGCATTCGGTTTTATTAATCTCTTTGCGATAATAATTATAAAAACTAGTAAAAGGACCCTTTTAATTGGTAGACGAGCACATGGTCCATACGATGGGAAGTGGTTACCGAGGCCTATGGATGTATGTAACGCCCTCTTAGTTTGAAATAGTACATTAATTTAGGTATCCCGAAATAGATTCTTGGGGTAGCGGGAACAGGATCTCTATTATTTCATTATAGTGGAGCCATGGCCAATGTCTAGTTATAATATTTATTAGTTATAATATATAATATTTACATAAAAATAGAAATAATAGTAAAATCCGTTACAATTCGTTTGTCTAAGTAATTTAAGTTTAAAATTGTAATTTATTTTTTATTCTTATTCACATTATGTGGTATAGCTTCTTTCCAGTTTTTTTGTATCAACTATTTATGTTTTTTGATAACATTTCATACATTGTCTAGGCATTGTATAGAATACCGGCCGAAGTTAACCTACTTCTATTTTTTATACTATAATCGATATTGTATGTATACGTAATGACGTGCGGGGTGCGGCGCGAGGGGGGTTCGCCGAAAAAACCAGCACACGTCCAACCTCGAACGCGCCTCAGCGGCGACTGACTGATGGCCGCGACAGCTGGAATACAGCAATTTTGATGATTTTTGCGGTTTATAGAAAAAAATAATACCTGCTTGATAAAATATAATTTTATCATTCGCTAGATATTTTTATGCTCTATTTTTTAATACAAACTTCGGCATGATTTGATAATGGTGTCTTAGTGAGAAACGTCTTTGAAATAGAGATTTGGAGCGTTTTAGACCCATGTTTGACGCTAATTTCTATCGAGCCAATTATCATGAATCGTGTTTATATTTTTGTAATAAACTTGAGGGTTTAGTCTATTTTATGAATATGCTTTTTATTTGACGCAATTTGCTATATTACTTGATATCCAGACGTTTAAAAATGTTAAAAACTACTGCAACCCGGCCTTAAATTTCAACAAAAAAGCAATAAGTTGACAAAGTTTTATCGCAATCTCAATCTCAATTTGGATGCTTACATATCTTTAGCTGACGTCAATTGTATGTAAATTTGGGGGTAACTCCGTCATAACCGTATATAAATAGATGGATTTGCAAAATTCTTTCATGTGGAAAAGATTTATTTTAAGGGTTAGGATGTTTGTTACTCAAACAGCTGACGTCATCTTGTTGAAATTTGGTACAGGAATAAATTTTAGGTTGGAATAACATTTATGTTACCTATATCTGAATTAGTTTTCTATGGGATGTTTTTAGGGATCGGCATTTCACGTAGCCAGAGCCACGGGCAACAAGATTTTAATAAATCTATAGTATTTGATGTAGTGTAAAAGTGGGTAGCCTTAAAGCGCTCCACGCACTAACAGTTTATCGAACGACAACCGGATGTAACCGTGGACACGAGTGATGGACCTAAATCGGCAAGTTCGCGCATGGTGCACTACCGGACAAAAAATGCCTACTCTATTTTGTGTTAGCGTTTGTAAATTATCAATTTAAATTATTTAGGTATTATGTAGAAATTGTTACGTAATAATATTTAACAGTTAATCGAGTTAATCCCCGTCAACATGATCATGAAACGCTATAATTTAATGGTTAGAAATTAGAATATATTTAATTGTAAACAGTATAAAAAATGTATCTTATTCTGTCAATTTATTTATTTATTAACTATACCAATAGCTAGGTACTAACCTACAGAAGACCGCGGCTTAATAACCTCGTGTTGTGTTTCCGACGGTGAGTAGGGTAGCCAGAGCTCACAGGAGAGGTTTTGTGCTGTCAGTGGGAAAACCAAAGGCTTTGTCCTACTATCTTTTCGGTTAATGGCACACAATCTCTCTGTTCTTACAGGGTCGGCAGCACGATTGTGGCTCCCCTGGTGTTACATCGCCTATAGGCCACGGGAACCACTTACCACCAGGAGGGCCGTATGCTTGTCTGCGACCTAAGTAGTATAAAAAAATAGTAACCAAAATCACTGATATTCTCATTAACCCCTCCAGCTAAGCCAAATTGCGTGTGTTAGGAGTTCACGTCGGTAGTCCCGTAGGATTTGAACCTGTCCCGAGTTTGATTCGAACACGGGACCTCTCGCTCGTAAGGCCGACTCCTTAACCACTAAGCTCCCGATGATAAAAGAAGTTTATTTAATAATCACAAAGAGTACGTGCCTACGCCCCCGTTAAAAAGCTAGTAGGTTTCCTAGGGTAAACAAAAACCGTATAAATCAAAATCAACATATAAATCGCAAAATAAAAAACTTATACGATATCTTAAAAAATTATATTCTATATACTAATTCGAAATAATTATTGTGGTGATAAATTCAAATTTATTTTTGCACGCAAGTGTACGGAGAAGGACGCGGGAGTTTAGCGCCCGCTGATTGGTTTAAAACGTTGGCACGCAGCTCTATGATTGGTGGATGCGTCGTATTTCCTCCGCCGTCACACCCCCGTGCTTTCCTCAAAGGTGACCTAAAAATCGTCTACTGCGCAGGGTCCAAGACATATGTCTTCAGTTATATCAGTCGGTCAGTTTATCGCAATAGCCTACACACTTATATTAGTTTCGTTTACGGTTTTGGACTGACGGCTGAGAGTGTGTAGCCGCTTGAGGTGTGCTCCTGTGAGGTGTTGCAAGAGGTTTCCGCACGAAAAAAAGTTTTTGAATTGCTTCCATATAGATAAATAAGGTAATTATTAGTTTTAGTTGTTTTTAAGAACAATTCAATATTTTTTTGTGGTTGAAAGTACATTTATTAATCTATGACTGATTGCCGACAGGCGATCGTACAATAGGAAACTATCGACTCTTAACTGCACTGTGTAGTCACAAAAGTGGCAGCAGGGCACTGCCGGCAGGCCAAAATCGCTTTAGTGTGTTGGCGCTATTGGCTTAGGACTGCAGGCCGCCAGATAGGACCAGACACTGCAGGCGGACTGTTAATGTGTGGGCGCCTTAAGGAATAGCCTATGGAATATACCACATACACATGATACAGGTTCAATCTTCAATCAAGATGTCTTGTAGATTGCCTTGAGATCCATAGTGAATTGTTATTGGTACTTGGGATAGGCGATAATTGGTTGCTCCATTGTTGACAAGAACTGCTTATCTATGTATTAGTCGTGCGTGTGGTATCTGAGGGCAAGCATGCGGGTCAAAACGGTATTTGTAATCTGTATGCTATTATAGGTATAACCGCTACAGTCAACAAAGAAGATATGTATACAGTTTTTCACATGAAACTATAAATAAAGATGTATACATATTTATTTTGACGACTATACATAGTATACATAGATGTTGAAAGAAACGAAAATTGAGCTTGCAAAAAGCTTTACAACTTGAAAACTCGTATTGATTTGTTCTATAAATCTTCCTATCCTATAATTCCTGTGGGATCGAGGTGATTCCTTAAATAACTTAAACGAGGCATTAATGCTGTATATTCATTCTGCCTTCGTAGTTAAAATCTAGTCTAGTACATTATATCTGTGAAGTTGGGTATCACGACCTAACAAGGTCGACAAATACTCTCAATAACGTAACACCCGAGAGGAAATAACTAACTGAATTTGTGCCTGCCTCGTGGGTTCTTTACATTTCTTATTCCTGAAATATCCATTGTTCAGCGAAGTACAGTCAGCGATAAAATTATTTTTACACATTCTAATTTATAATATTATTATCATCTTATCAATACGTAGTATAATAATAATAATAATTATTATCACTGACAGGACTATTGTCGCCAATAGGCCTGATATAGTGGTGATAGATCGATTAGAGCGCCTTGCAATGATTGTTGATGTCACCATTCCTCATGACGAAAACCTCATGAAAGCCGAAAAAGACAAACAAATAAAATATTTGGATCTGGCTCATGAGGTTGTTGACATGTGGAATGTTGATTCGGCAATCATTGTCCCGATAGTCATATCGGCCCATGGGCTGATTGCTAAGAGCCTCGACCAACACCTTAAGAGGCTCTCGTTAGGTAGCTGGATCAAGGGCTTGATGCAGAAGGCGGTACTCCTCGACACGGCACGTATTGTGAGGAGGTTCCTCTCTCTGGAGCCCTAACCACCGGTAGCTTGGTCCCTGTACCCGATACCGGTGGGGCACTATTTTTTATATTTTTAAATATATGTTTTTGTATATATATGTATTTAAAAATATAATTTATAAGATTTTACAATGAATAAAGAGAAATAATAATAATAATAATCTTTATTTCATAATTGTTGTACAGTATTTTACATGGGTTCTTAATCTATCGTGCGTTGATACATTGTGCATGTGTAGTTATTTTAGGTATGAATATAATAATAATATTTGTGCATTTAAGTGTCTTACATAGGTCTTTATTTAGGGATATTATCTAACTTGTGCCTGAACTAGGTAATCCTGTATTTCAGGCGTCAAGTGCAATTTATTGATACTTCTAAAATACTATTACAGATACAACTATTTACTAAGAAATATACTATGCTAAAGTGCCCCACTACTACTAAACAATTAAACCCTAAGTTAACTGTTTATTTCAAAACAGACAATAACTCCTCTGTGTCATCGTAGGACAAACTTTGGAGGACATTCTTTACAACTTGCTTGCAACACACATGATTTAGAGAATATATGCTTGCTATAGCGTTTATTCTTTTGTACAGAAGTGGTCCTAAAAACAAATAAAATTTGCCCGTGTACTCGTGTTTTATCGCAATCCTTTCAGTGCATACAATATCTTTACGCCTTTTGTTAGTAATATTGGTGCTGTAGGGAAGCGCTGCGTGCTGTTTTAGTACTGTACTCAATATAAATAGCTGGCGGACTGTTAGTACTTCGCAGGATTTGTATAGGAGATCGGTGGGAGATAAGAAAGAGCGGAACGTTGCTACCTTGAGGATCGCTCTCTGAGCTCGCTCGACGGGCAGTAGCAATGTCTTACCCACTCCCCCCCAAGATGTTATGCAATATGTTAATATTGACTGACAAAGGGCATAGTAGACTTGCTTAATCAATTTTAGTTCGCTAATATATCTTATTTTTTTAAATACAAATATTAATTTGCGTAGTCGTTTAATTAATGTTTCGCTATGTTCTTTAAACGACAGGGTTTCATCTATTACAATGCCCAGATATTTTATCTTGTCTGTTATAGCTATAACCGGGCAGGTACACTTATTACCGTTATCATTGGGTTCTCCACAATGATGCGCGTAAAGCAAGTGGTTGGGCCGGGCTGTAGACGGTCTTTTGCGCATCGAGAAAGTAACGTATTTAGTTTTATCAGCATTTAGTGTTAGTAGGTTATATTGAAGCCATTTGTTTACAATGTTAAATCCTCGCTGCGCACGCCCGTACACATCTGATTCTGTATCAGCAGAAAAAAGGAGGGCAGTGTCGTCCGCGTATGATATGATCGTGCCGTGTTCTAGATTTATATTACATAGTTCGTTTATATAAACTAAGAACAGTGTGCTTCCTAAAACGCTTCCCTGTGGAATGCCAAATGAGGTGTTCTCCATGTCTTCACTGATGACACTCCCGATCTTTACGCATTGGGTACGTTCCTGTAAATAGCTTTTAAGGAGTTCCAGCTGCAGGCCTCTAATTCCCATATTGTCAAGTTTGCTCAACAGTTTGGGAATAGATACCGTATCATAAGCTTTGGCAAGGTCCAGAAATATTCCTACTGTACGATTACCCTTATCAAGCTCTTGTGCTATGTAATCCGTCAGATGATGCACAGCATCGGCTGTAGACCTATTTGCTCTAAATCCAAATTGTGTATTTGATAAAATCGAATTAACTTCCAAATATTTTATCAACCTACTGTTTATTATTTTCTCGAGTATTTTTGAGATAGCAGGGAGTATGGAAATCGGTCTGTAATTTGTTACTTGGTCTTTCCCTCCAGACTTATATACTGGGACAACCACCGCTTTCTTAAGGCACTTAGGGAAAACGCCTGTCGCCAAACATTTTTGGAGGATGTTAGTTAATGGCTGTACCAGTATATGCCTGCATTTTTTTAGGATTTTATTTGATATGAGATCCCAGCCAATAGCACACTCATCCTTTAAGTTCGAGATTATCCTCTCAACCTCTTTATCGTCAGTGTCCAATAGCACAAAAGATGACAGGGTAGTCTTATTCGGGAAGGATGGGTTTGTAGGTAATAGCGTTTTTGCTTGCGTTTGCTGTGCGAGTCGCTTACCTACATTAATAAAGAACTTATTTACTATGTTAGCAGATTCTACGTGTGACGGATGGGTGTTTAATAAACTTGAAGGCGATTCTTTTTGTTTCTTAGTGTATGTTACCTTCTTAATATGTTGCCAGATCTTTTTACTATTCGATCCCGCCTTTTCCAGCTCTTTTTTGTCATGATTAATTTTGACTTTTCTTAACAAGTCATTGCAAAAATTCCGGTATCTCTTATAAGACACCTGTAACGTTAAATTATCAGGGTTATGTTTACATTTCAAGTGAAGCTGATCCCTGTGTCTCATACAGCGGATGAGACCTGGTGTAATCCACGGTTTTATGTTGCGGTTTTTGTTATGCAATCGTATTACTCTTGTATTTTTATGTATTGCATTCTTTACATTTTCGATAAAGTAATGCATACAAAATTGCGCGTCATCAGAATAGTAAACTGGGTTATAATCGATGCCTCGTAAATCGTGTTCAAGCTTATCCATGTTTAATTTGGTGACTAAGCTAGTTTTTTCTCTCTTAGGTAACTTGCAACTTAGGGTTAGTAGGGCAGCGTTATGATCGGTTATAGTGGAATTGATGACAAATACGTGTGCGGGATATTGTGTTTTTAGCATGATATGATCAAGGCAAGACCCACTTGCTTGACGCGTGATAAAAGAGTGCGTGGTGAATAAGCCATGAAATGAGCAGAGGTTGAGATAATGCAGGGCATCCTCCTTCACGTCCTGCTGTCCTTGTAGGATGTTTATGTTTATGTCTCCAGTTAATATTATGTTTTTATAGGAAGACAGATCTTGTAAGATGTTATTTAATGAGTTGATAAATTTATACTTATCGCTAAAAGCAGGAGGCCTGTATATTGCTAGTATTACCAAGTCTGTTCCTATTTTTATTAATAATCTATTACACTCATGCATAATTGGTTCTTCTACAGTTGCGTTTATTTCACTTTTTATGTATACCACTATCCCATCATTCTGATTATATATTGTGTTAGTTCTGTACATGTTATATCCCGGTATTACTGGTATGTTATATGGTAGAGATATCCTACATTCCGTCAAGATAATGACGTCCAGATTCATATCTATTCTATGCTGTAAAGTTAGGAAACCATCTATGTTCTTAAAGACACTACGTATGTTTTGGGTTATTATGGTTAATGGGTTATTGCACGATTTCAGATATTGTTTGCACTCTTCTGCCTCACACGTCCTAGACTCGGATACAGAGAAGCTATCTATGTCGTTTATTAAATTATGAGTCATTGCTCCGAAACTTACTTAAACTATAAAACAAAAAGTCAGTAAAAAAATTGGTTAGGGGCGCTCTTAGGCGCCTTCATAATCAATAGAATTCATGTACCTTTTTTCCGCCATTACTTTCGCCGGACAATCCGGCGCTCCCGTGGCATGATTGCTCGGCTTCTTGAATCGTAGGCACGTCGCGCATTTTGCTTCCTCTGTATTCTTTGTGCAGTCCTTCGTCAGGTGCCCTTGCTCTCCACACTGCCCGCATGTGTACGTCGTCTCTCTGCATGTTTTTGCTGCATGGCCATACTGTTGACACTTGAAGCATCGGGTAACCAGCGTAAAGTCTCTAACAGGGCAAGACGACCAGTTCACAAATACCCTTTCTTTGTTGATAAGGACTTTACGAATGCTTGCTGGTACTTCTAATATATAGTTGCAGGTCTCTGCGTCCCTCTTACCTGATTTATGGCTGAGCCTAATCGAGGCTAGGAACGCTTCTAGGCTGCAATCCTGTATCTTATCGCTCAGGTTCTGGTGGAATAAGCAGGTAAAAACTTCGTTTTCTTGCATGCTAGCAGGTACCCCGATAATTATGACCCTCGGCTTCCTTTTCATCTGGTCGTCTACGGTAAGGCCTGAGTTAGCTAGCTGGGCTGATCGCTTTATTTTCTCGACGTCTCCCTTTGTATCTGTGCTAATTATCACGCCACCGTTTTTTGTCTTGCGCAAACCTCTAACCTGCAGCTTTAGTTCTTCAGGGCGGATGATTTTCTGCACAAGGGACTTGGTCTCTTCGCTTGTCTTAGCTTTGTCGTTAGGGTAGATGACCACTGAGCTGAGGCTTGTTCTTGGTATGAATTCGTTGGCCCCCTTTTTTACCATATCGGCGAAAGACGTACCTGTTTTGTGCTTCTCTGTATCTTCAATGGCCTTTTTTATCTCGCACATTTGCTGCGATATATTTAGTCGCTCCTGTAGGGCTAGGCCAAGAGTATTCATTTGCGCAGTTTTAACTTTTAGGTCCTGGTATAGCACGGCCATTTGGGATGTGCCGTGCGACACCTTTCGGCACAATGTGGCAATCCTTAACTTTTGCTCTGAGTTAAGCTTTCCTCCGTCTGTGGCGATGGTGCAAACCTCGTTTAGGCACTTTTCAATCGTGGTCATCCAGTTCTGTATCTCAGTCGTCGATATTGCTTCCACCTGGGTCAAATTTTGATCCTGCTCAACCACATTAGGATTGGGAGCGGGTGAAGACGGCGGCGGCGTGCGAGCGGTCCTGCTACCCCTGCCAAATGGGCTGTTGTCCATCTTGTTGGTATATCTAATGCCTGTTCTAGTAACAGTACATTATAATCGCTAATACTCGATACAAATTGTTATACTTTGCATTTGACACACTTTGTAAAGAAGGTCACGAGTCAACAATTTAATGCAATTGTTATATTTTTAATTTTGTTGTCTGCACACGTCTGATCACCGTGAAATGCCTAGTTAATATCATGCCTAGTATACATACTATTACTGATATTATTAAATACTATACTAACCAAAAGCTCTGACAACAGCGGTTACGCGGTTAATTACACACTAATATAATTATTTAGTCGACGTAAGAATCGAAAAAAAAAAAGAAATTTATAAATTTAAATTGGTTAATTAAAGTCCGACCAATAAAATAAAAAACCTGTACTGGGGGCGCCAAAAACACTATGATTATGACAACACCAAGTATAGTGATACACATGTTAAATGCCAAGTATACAAATATTTTTTCAACACACTTGCTTATGAACAGGCTTTTATTTCCCCGCAATTAAGCACGGAATGACACCTAATATAAAACTGTGACTTTTTCATTGCTTCTTCTTCCTCCTAGCGTTATTCCCAGTCGCATCCGAAGCTTTCAGCTTGGAGTCTGGGGTCCGCTTTTACCAGTCATAGCTACAGATTTGGCTAGACCTCGATATTTTCCGTGAAGCGATTGCCACCTGACCTCCACGACCCAATGTTAACATTAGGTGATATCGAAGCTTTGCAGCTAGACCGGCGCTAGTGAACGCGGCCGCTACGCAGGAGGCGCGGGTTCGATCCCCGCGCAGTGCAAATATTTGTGTGCATGAAATATGAATATTTGCATTGGTCTGGGTATTTCTATGTATAATATGTATGTATTTACAAAAAAAAAAATGTATCTAAGTATGTTTATCCGCATTCTAGAACCCATAACACAAGCTAGTTAAGCTATGCTTACTTTGGGTCTGGATAGCGTTGTGTAGAATGTCCTACAATTTTAATTTATTTATTTATTTATTATTTATTTAGGGCACCAACTACCCGTAACGACTGCCATAGATGTTCTTATGGCAACCGGGACCGACGGCTTAACGTGCTCTCCGAGGCACGACCAGACCAATGCAAATACCCATATTTAATGCACACAAATATTTGCACTGAGCGGGGATCGAACCCGCGCCTAGTGCGTAGCGGCCGCGTTCACTACGCTACGCCACGGAGGCTGTCATGTTTTTCATTGCTATTATTCACAAAAGTGAGTTATAGACTTACAAGGACTGGGCACAAATCACAACACAGTAGTATCCGTATAATAGTTTACTGCTTGGAATGGTAAATACAAGTTAGACATACAGTTACATTACACTATGTATAGAACAGGGACCACGCGATATTGTTTTTCGGACTGCATAAAATTCTTGTATTTTATGCCTAACAGCACAGAGATCAAAATAATCGAGCATGATTTTCTTTTTTGCGTTAGGCTTATTTTTCTTAGGCGTAGAAAATACATTTGACGTTTGACCTTCTCTTCGTATTTTTATTACAGAAGATCGGGATATACCTAAAAATGTGAATAATAATTAGTCACAATAATTAATCAGTAGTTTAGGCCAATTTCATTGCACGTACTCTATGATGTACCTACCCGTCATGTTGACAACAAGGTCCGTGATGTTATTTAGAGGAACAGAGTCCAATCCTTCCTACTTTTTATCCGACAAATACTTTGTTATTATTATAAATTACTTTTCTTAACTGGCTTTTAATAGTTTTCGGCATATTACTATAGTTTTGTAGTTTTGTAGCGCTCTCAAACTCAACAACACGCACAATTGACACCACACTGACAGATGACCATAATGACATTGTATAGATTGTTACCATATGAAGAAATTAGTTCCAATAGTTTACCGCAATATGGCGAGGTATTTTATTTTACTGGTCGGGCTTTACAAAGTTAACCGTTAGTTTAAAAATTAGGTTACCGAAAGAATTCGATAACTTAACTTTTAAACAAAAGCACTACGTGCATTTTTATCTATTAAGTTATATTTTTAATTATTTTAATTTTACTTTTCAGTGCATTTTTGTTCTATAAAAAAAATGCGATTCTCAAACTATCAACACCATGACTGTACGTTGCTATTCATCCGTACGCACCTGAAAAGTAAAAAATCAATTTACCCTTTCCGAAGGTTCAAAGATCAGCTAGCGATGTGAGCTTTGGCAATTGACTATTTTTAGTAAAACACCCGCGAACGTGACCCGTCCCTTCCAATTCATTATTTATATTGGACGCTCTCACACAAGGGAAAATGCCTTAGCCTAGGTTAATATGCTGCCATATGAGGTTCGGGTGATATTTCTAGAGATTGCTTTCATATACTACTAACCTTGAGTTGAAATTAGAAACAAGAATAAGGTTGCCTGGCAGAAATTGCATGAAGCGATTAGGCCGCCCTTTGTAGGTACTACTCATGTCTTCATAATTTCTGTATCAAAATATTGTAATTTGGCGTACAATAAAGTATATTTATTAATATTATAAATACGAAAGTAACTCTGTCTGTCTGTCCATCTGTCTGTCTGTTACGCTCTCACGCCTAAACCACAAAACCGATTTTGATGAAATTTGGTATGCGGATAGATTAGACCTTGAGAAAGGACAAGCTGTGTTTGGTCGCGATTACTGACATCCACGCGGGAAAATCCGCGGGCAACAGCTAGTAATAAATAAAAACAGTCACATTTATAATATTAGCAGGATATGATAACCATGGTCAACCACTTTATAAAATAACTAGCGGTGTGTCTCGGCTTTGCATATGTGTACCCTTGGATAAATTCGTGGATAAAAATAATATAACTCAACTGCTGCAGCACCTTTGGGTCCTATTGTAAATCGAAACCACCTAGGGACCTACTGAATCACTCAAGAAATTTTAATAAATGTAATGTATAGAATTTTATGCCCTTTTTATGAATTTCGCTCTTCGGGGTACAATTCCCAAAATTTTAATACATACAAAGTCTCACCTTTTCACATCGGTGTAGTAGAGAAAACATCTTATCACTTGCTACGCATCCTTTATCAAGTTAAAGTGTTTTAGAGAACAAGTACAAAAAATCATTATGAAATAATATTAGCCACGATCATGGTAGGTATATGTAGACACATAATATAAATGGAGATACACCTTAGAATAGCCTGTCATTTCGACTAGATTATAGGCACTTACTGAGGTCACAAGCAGGTAATTATTGTATAAATAGATACAATTGGAGTACGGTGCTCATTAATTACCACGGGTCTGTTAACTCCTACATTATTAACGACAATATTAACAATCGGTCTGCACCCTGATTCCGCTTATTGTCAACCAGTATCATACCACTGACACTGCAAAAATGGCATTAAACTTCACTACGATATGCCATTTAATTTTATAGACTTTAACTAAATAACAGTAAAGTCTAAACTAAATGGCATCTTGTAGTGAAGTTTTTGCAGCGGTTGTGGTATGCCAGTGGCTGACTGCAGAATCGGGGTCCTGTGGGGTAAGCACGAAAAGCTATCGTACGCGTAAGCGTAATCGTAAGCGTAACGTGAGCACGGAGTATTGCGATTGACAGGCTTCATCCGCACACACGCTCACAGTAATCAGGCGGCCAATCACAATGCTCCGTGCTCTCGTTACGTTTACTATAGTTTTTTGTGCTCTGTTAAAACATATCATAAACATAACATAACATAAACTCACGCCTATATCCCCGAAGGGGTAGGCAGAGGTGCTAGCACCCACATTTCGCCGTTTATGTTTAGGTCCTATTGCCATTAACCGGGCACTTATAAACCTGCGATAAATACACACATAACTTCGAAAAGCATCGAAAAGTCATTGGTGTGTGCCATGGTAAACCTGGGATCGAACCCGAGACCTCGTCTCAGCAGTCCATTACCCATACCACTAGGCTACCGCGGTACTAAAACATATCAATTTTAAATAAATTTTGTCATAACCAACAATGTTTTTTCTTACCTCATCTTGAAACCACACCGGTACGATAAAGCAAGTCTATTGCAGTACAGTCAAAGAATTCTGCCAAGTATCTCCGTTTGAAAGCAGCGAGATGTTCGCTCGATAGAGAATTCATACAAATAGCCATTGTATTATTGAACAAGGAAAACACCGATACGAACGTAATTCGTAGGCACTCATGGACACGATGTTCCCATTATGCTACTAACTGGAGTGATAGAGAAGTAATTAGCTGTTTCACCTTTAGTACAAGAACTTTTCTACGCAGGTTGTATTGATTTGTGTATAACGTAACATGAGATTTAGTAACGCAGTATTTATTTTTCGACTCTTCCAAGTTTTAGTCACTGTATAGTAGATACTATTATCTGTTCTGTGGTAATATGTATATGTGGTATATATGTGGTATTATAAATATGAAAGTTTCAGCGAACGAGTGGATGGTTAGAAGTATTTAACTCTTTCACGCAATAATAGCTTCCCCCCTATTCAATTCGTTCAGCATATTGTTGATTAAAATGGTGAATGTATAGGATTTTACGTATTTTAACTTCTTCCTCTTAGCGTTAATTCCCAGTCGCATCCGAAGCTTTCAGCTCGGAGTCTGGGGTCCGCTTTTACCAGTCTTAACCACGGATTTGGCTAGACCTCGATATTTTCCGTGAAGCGATTGTCATCAGACCTCCACAACCCAATGTTAACATTAGGCGATATCGAAGTTTTGCAGTTAGACCGTTGTTTTTGGATTTTTGAGGGCTCCAACTACCCGTAACGACTGCCATATGATAGATGTTCTCATGGCAACCGGGACCGACGGCTTAACGTGCTCTCCGAGGCACGACCAGACCAATGCAAATACTCATATTTCATTCACACAAATATTTGCACTGAGCGGGGATCGAACCCGCGCCTCCTGCGTAGCGGCCGCGTTCACTACCGCTACGCCACGGAGGCTGTGACGTATTTTAACTATCTCTTTAATATAAAAATGAATCGCTGAATGTGTTGCTGATCGCAAATCTCGAGAACAGCTGAACCGATTTCGCTAATTATTTTTTGAGAATATTTCTTGACGAACGAGTATGGTTCTTAAGCAAGAGAAAAATTTAAAAAATTACTTACAAGGTAAGTTAAAGGCAAACTTCGAGAAGTAAATGATTGTTAAACTAATTGTTTTAAATACATATCTAACTGCTATTAATTATAGTTATATTATTAAAAAAAAAAGTATAATTAGCTCATATGTATAGTAAATTATGTATATACAACATTATATAACATCAAATGAGGTGGAAGTAAAAAAATATTTTTCCTAAAGAATATAAATTTTCTTTTCCCGTCTAAAAATTACGTAATTGCCATATTCGAGATGACAAATGCCTAAGGTACATAATGAAAATTGAGTCTATTTATAGAGGACATACATAAATTTTTCCTCATTTAAGAATTAATAATCTCAAACAATATTCAGTAGGTACAGTCAGCATCAGATCGATCTTGACTAGCAAAGTACTGAAAATTATCTACACTACAGTTGAAATAATTTAATGGGTGCATTTTGACAGTTATTTTGGTTATAGTCTAGGGTTGGAGTGTATCAAATCGATTGTGAGAATAATCAATTCAAGTAACAAACGATTAATCGTTTGAATATATCTAGTATTGATATCAGGATCAGAATATATGTTAGGGTTAATGAAAACATGAAATGGATATTAATAATTATTATTTATTAACTTTCTGTGCTACTTTCGTTTTCCGTATGAGAAACAAAAAAATAATATTCTGTTGCCTCTAGCATTCGATACGGTAAAAGTAACATTTTGAGTTATGTAACATAGAAGTAACATAAGAGGGTCAAAAGTAACGTAAAATGTTACATAAATTACATTCTGGCCACGCTGACCATAAACGTAATGAGTAGAGACAACTTACATACGAATAAAATGTAACCAAAAATAATACAGCAACAACACTAAAATTAAAAACAAAAACGATAAAACGTAGCTCTCTTACGTATTCTCCCAGAAATAAAGAATCACGTCATAGTTTAAATTACTTGTAGTAATTTAAACTGAAATTTGTCTCGCTATACATTTTAGACTTACGTATATAAGTTATTAGTATTACATATTTAAAAATTATTTCAGCAATACAATCGTACTTAGTTACCTTCTATGACTTAGAGCATCTGTAAAAATGCACCTATTAAATTATTTCAACTGTAATGATGTTAATACCAAACTGTTTTATTGATTTAAATTTTTGAGTACTTTGCAATTTAAGATCGATCTGATGCTGACTGTACATAGGAAGTGGAACTTTCCAGAGCGAGGCGATACGATAATACGGCAGTGAGTTTAACCTTGACCTTCTTGCCCGAGTGCCCTTAGCAATTCGTCGTAAGAAGATATTGTGTTGAAGAGGAAAAATTATAGGTAGATATAGAAATTAAAAAAATATATAGTGGTTAGTGTTGCTTAACCTTGCAATGTGTTAATTTACTTGGTTACTTTTATACATCAGTGATAATCATCGATCAAATTTAACAAAAACACGTCATTTACTTCTGAAAGCGAGACGAAAAAAATATCATCAGTAAATATTGGTGATTATAATATAGTACTTACATTGTATTTATTATTACTATATACAGACAGCAAGAAACAGTAATAAAGACTTAATGAAACCCAGTAAACAGCCAAATACAGCAAGAGCAGACAGTGAGATCATTCTGCGTAAATTGTAACACAAACAATTCATCATTTTATTTCTCTCTTCTGGCGATTACGCAGTTTCCGCCAACGACTTAGCACATGGATTTGAATTCAGGTTTCGACTTGGGGGTAATAATGGGTATAAGTATGTGACTGTCCTTGATGTAACCGCGGATTATAACAATTCATCATGATCCGGGTACTTTGAGAAAACATATACTTCAAACTATGTGACAACTACCATCTCTAGTGACCCCGCGAACATGGCTGCTGTATAGTAGCCAAAACGTCGGACTAAAAGTAAATATTAACAAATAAAGCGCGATAGAATCCGTTATAAAGTGGTTTTATTTCAATGAGTGATATTCGCGTAAACATCAGAAAATATCAGTAACTAGCTATTGCCAGCGACTTCGTCCGCAGCCAGCGGGTCGGTGTCCAGCCTCCAGCAGCACGTATGCGCGCCGTACAGCCGCGCCACGTGCAAGGTATGTTCACTGTTCCTATAATTCGACCCTATACTGACCAAGTTAATGGGTTATTGAATTATTAAAGATAAAAACCCGACTGATACTAAAACTTGATCTTCTTAGAGCGAAACAAGCTTGATAGCAGGCTGTACCTGTCTCTGCCTATTCGGAGTTCAACAGGCGTGGGCATAATTTTCAGTTTAACCTTCTTCAGTACTACAATGCTTGATGTATTAGGTATTAAGACTAATTTATTAATCTACCCGTATTCCAAAACTAAACATCATTAAATCTTTCTCTACTTTGTAAAGAACTCAATGAAATCCATTTTGTTCAAGTAATATTTCAAAGTAAATGAAGATGTTAACCCTTTAACGAAATTCATACCATTCTATTTATAAATTAACATGGTTGGAAAGAAAAAAAACTGGATGCAAACTAATTGTTTTGTTAGGCCCATCTGACCCCTGGCCTTGAATGATGTGCGGTCAACGCACAACCCGTATGTTTGATAGCTTTTTGTGTAAACATACGTAAACCACTCTGAATAAGAGACCGAAATTTATTACAGAAAAATATGATGCGGTCTAAATAAGAAATAATGATAGACCATTTGAACCCAACTGTTATCTCTTCATTAGGTTAATTAACACTCTAAGGGTAGAGTGAAATAACCTTGACAATTATACCAGTTTCTGATACTTACCTGAAATACATACAATCTGCAGGATAGTTTGGAACGAGCTGTATTATATGCGGCACAACATTTTAGCCTCGACAGTGCCAGTTGGTAGCCGTTGGGCCAAAATTGAACTCATAGTTTTTATGTTTCGGGACTTATCGCGATTAATTATTATTTGGAACTTACTTGTGCCGACGTTTCGGGTGCTGCAACGCACCCGAAACGTTTGAACCGAAACCGAACCTATGAGTTTACACCGCGATAGTTCAAAATTGAACTACTGTCATTTGCCTAAATTCGTCGTAATATTCTGGGGATAGGCGTATAATATTATCATTGAATGATCTTACTGCCAGGGATATCAAAATATAGGAGGAACTGGAGGAGTAAAAGTCGGTAGGCAGACTCCGGGCTCTGAGGTGAGACTCTGTTGCAACCGAAACTCGACGCTAATTTGATAATGTAGATGTAGATAATACTGGTGTATATTGGGTCAATGTATGCAACCGGCTATAGAGAACATAATAATATTCTCTCTTCATTGGGTCTCACCAGCCAAAAGCCTTTTAGTAACCTTTATAAGAGTTTTATAAATCATACGCAACATTTGCCTGCTTTAATTGCCTCTTGAGAGAATATAAACCAGCGGTGAAACACACATTTGAATATATTTATATTCATACGACACGCACAAAATTCGAATCTGTGTGTTTTACACATAAGAACGGGTGAAGAACTTTCCCCTTGTTACGCCCTCATAAGTCTTGCTGTCATTAGTCAACCGAACCGAGGATTCAAAAACAGGACCCAGTATTAAATCCGACATCAACTCAGTCAATTCTGTAATTTCAATTACAGGAGAAAAGCAGCCGTATCCTAATGGTACAGAATACATTTTTGCAAATATTTTTTAAAAGTTTAGTCTAAATAGCTAATTTATATCGTGTTTAATATAACCAAACTTTTCGATTTCCGATTGACGAGACATGGGATAAGGCCTACGAGATATGGGTTCTAAGGAGGCTTCACCGCAAGATTTAGATGTATATATTGTAAGGGACGAAGAAAAGATTAGATGTTTTGCGTGGTTTTAGTCCGTTAGATATACCCTATATTGGGTGTATAGTGAATACCAAGATCTTCAGGACCTTCTAATCGTTGGACGAAGATCTGGCAATGCTTTCCTTTCGTTGACAGACGATAGTAATATAAAAGTCAAGATAAACCAAATCAAGGTTAGGAGATCGGACCCCGAGCTCTAAAGTGTAAACTGAATGTAACCGGGATTGGCGTTCGGTTTACAATGACAGCACTTATCTACCGTTGGTTTCCGATATAGTAGGAGACGGAAGCCAACCTATGTTTTCATGTCATAGGTGACTAAGGGATAGGACTACCTGAAAAAGTATTTCTAGTTAAAAAATTGTCTTCATCAAGGGTACACCCGCCAGAGCCTCTTCCGTCAAGATTTTGAGGGCCCCCAAAAATACCTATAACTAGTTATTTAATATTCTACTACAAATGAGGTAAAAATTATTAAAAGTTAACAAACAAATCATAAATAATGTTATATTTCTGGTCGTCAAATGTAAGCGCTCTGACCTAACATTTGGGTCACAGTTCGTAAATTTGATTTACGACTGCAGTACTTTGTATGACGTGTATTTCTGTTCATGCTTGTTATTTTTTTTGCTTGAAATTTAAGAGTACAGTTCTATTTAGAAGAAAAATCACCGATATTTAAAGGCTTCGTTAGATGTTTTTCATACCCGCTGGAATTAATCTGAGGGCCAATAATTCTCGCAATATAAATCTGTTTCACATCAATCTAACTCGGCGATCACCAGTACATCATGGTGCTTGTAACAGCGTCGAAATATCAGATACTCGTAAAATCCAAAAAACATAGTAAATATCCGGTACGGTGAGTGTTATACTAGTAATATGAATGTCCATGTCAATCTCAAATCAATCTTTATAATTGTGCTACGAGTGTTATTTGACATTTGGCAGATTGAGATTAGATCAAGACTGGGTATTAGCAGATGATGTCGCTGAGTTTTGAGCTGGATATATGGAATAGCACTTGAGTTTGTTTAAGAAGAAGAAGAAGAACGAAGAAGATGTGAGTAGAGACACCCCTTCAAGTTGAAGTTCTTTTTTGTTGTTGAATATGGCACAAAATTGATATTTACATTACAATACAGCCATAAAATCAAAAGGGTTTGTTTTTACTTTGAATTCCAATATTAAGTTTAGACTGAAGCTGCCGCAAGTTCCCAGAAAATCAAATCAACATCTCCACTGTAACGGAAACTGATATTATTACGTCAGGGTGGAGTTACTTGAAACGGAACATTTGTTAGAAAACCACTCTTGAATGTTTTATTTTAGAATCCATTGCAAAATTTAATACGAGGAAATAATTTCGGTAAACGAATAATAAATTGTTCAAATATCACTGAAGCATTATAGTATAATATATCTATTAATGCATTACCAGAGCTGCAAGTATCAAACTGGTATACTCATACATGATGTTCCTTCTTTCTATTTATATTATTCCTTGAATTTTGCATCATATTTAAACGATTCTCGTCGGCTTCTCTTTGGTACATAATAATGTTTAAATATTCTCTACATAGGTTAATTAATGCTATAAGAATTAAGTGTATAGTGAAGGCAAAAGCAGAAACATCGGTAGGTACAAACAAATGGATTACATGGTGCGTGACAACCTAGATCGAGGTTTTCATCCTTCGCCACTGGAAGCTAATGTCATCCAGCAATACGATAACTTCAACTTCAACTTTTAAGAGTGGCTTTTTGTGGAAGTCCACCACAATTCGCCAATGTCATGTGTCAGAAAGACAAACTGTCAAATGATATTTACACGAAAAAGAAACCTTAACGAAGCCAAAGGAAATTTATAGAGATCACAATAATATTGTGATAAAACAAAACTAGTATTGATATTGAAAACATTAAATAAATAATTAGATATTTATACATTTAGACGGATAAAATCGAATAAATATTAACATAAAAAAAAAGGAAATATTCTTGAATATTAAACTAAAGAAAACAAGATCTTATTGTTATGTTATGAACCTTTTTACAGTTTAATTTTATTAGCACTAATATATCTACCTAGAATATTTACAAAAGGAGTAAAGACAAGTGAAAGAAGAGATTTAATAGAAGTAGGGCGTGGAATATTATGAGGAATAATATCATAAAGAGAATACCTTGTCCTAGGGCAATTAAAAAACATGTGATCCACAGTTCCTTCGAAAAGACCACAATCACAAATTGAATTATCCCTAATTCTAAGTTTAGCCAAGAAAACGGGAGTACACGAATGATTCAGTCTTAAGCGACAAATTGTAGAGGTGGTGGATTTATCTAGATTAGAAAATATGAAGAACCAGGGTTTACGAGGAATTTCAGGCTGAATATCACCATAAAATTTCCCAGTGATAGTTTTGGAAATTCGCCAAATTCTAGACCATGAGTCAAATAGATTTAATTTTAAAGATGAGCATATATCATGGGAATATACTTCAGGATGGTCAAGAGAACCTGAATGGACAGCATTTTTTGCAATGGAGTCCACGGTTACGTTTCCTGAAATACCTGAATGACCAGGAATCCAGGCTAGAACAACCTCTATATGCAAATTATGACACTCTAACAGAAGATTTCTTATTTTAAGGATAATAGGAAAACAGGGATTTGATCGAAAAGGGTTTGACAATATTGATTGAAGACAGCTTTTGGAATCTGTAAAAATTATACTTTTATTTAAATTGTGGGATTTAATGAAGGAAATAGCTTCAAGAATAGCAATTGCTTCACCTGTGAAAACAGATGTGATAGCTGAGCATTTGTAATTCAGAATTATTCTTGAAGATGGAATCCATACAGCAGCGCCAACTGGGCCATTGTCTGATAATTTAGAAGCATCCGTAAAAATTATACGCCAATTATGGTAATTTGAGGAAATTTTATCAATAAAAAGACTGTTAGCTTCTATTGAATCTTTATTTATATTAAAATCCAAGATTATGTTGGGCTGGAATATCAACGCTTCATATGGCGTGAAGAAAAGGGGTAAAACTGAGTTTTGGAAGAAAGGATCAGGCAGTTGAGAATAATGATGATAAGCTTGAAGTAAACAAGGAATAGCATTTGAACGGGGATATCGGGCGTTAAATAAGTTGGATAGATGACCAAGTTTTATAAGAAGAGGGTGATCTAGATTTTGAGCAAGTTTAAAGAAAAACCTTTTAGCAAGAAATTGTCTACGAATAGAAAGAGGAGGATCGACACATTCTACCTGCATAGCATTTATGGGAGAAGACTTCATCGCCCCAAGAATAATGCGAAAGCATTTTGATTGGATTTTGTCAAGTTTTTGCAACCCCAATTTGTTGCAAGGATCAATAATAAATAGACCGTAATCCAAATGACTACGAATAATGGCGTTATATAATAATTTCTGCGAGAAAGGATGAGATCCCCACCAAACCCCAGAGAGACAACGAAGCACATTAATATTCTTTATACATTTCTGCTCTACGTACTCGATATGATTGGCACCTGTAAGTCTGGAGTCTAACCACATTCCGAGAAACTTAACCTTGTTATCCTGCAGAATTTCTTCATTATCTACTTTAATTACTACTTGGGGAATAGATCGCTTTTTAGTAAATACCACCACCGAACTTTTAGAGGCCGATAAAGAAAGACCGTGACGAAGAAGCCATTCTGATAAGTATTTGAGTGCAGATGATAGATAATTCGCCGCCAGCTCAATGGACATATTGGATACATATAAGGCCAGATCATCAGCATATTGTAAAAGATGACAATTAGGCTGAATCACTAGCTCTAGGTCATACGTGTACAAACTGTACAGGAGAGGGCTAAGCACTGACCCTTGAGGTAATCCTTTCCAAATAGTCCTGGGAGGAAGAGAGAAATTTCCACTTCTAATCGATATGGATCTTTCCAAAAATAAATTACAGATAAAGCGAACTAATTTTTCTGGAATCATTAGCTGATAAATGAGTTTATTTTTCAATAAGGGAATTATGACATTATCGTAGGCAGCTGAAATATCAAGGAAACACCCAACAAGATATTCCTGGTTCAAATAAGATATACGAATATCCGAGGTTAAAATACCAAGGCTGTCCATAGTGCCTCGGCCCTTTCTAAATCCGTACTGAGATTTAGCTAGCAAATTTTTGTTCTCCACAAACCATTCAAGGCGATGTTTAATCATATGTTCTGTGACTTTAGATAAGACTGAGGATAATGCTATTGGTCTATAGCTATTAGGGTCGGAAGGACTCTTACCAGGCTTAAGAATGGGAATCACTATTTGATTTTTCCAAGACTGAGGGACAGAGCCTAAATCATAATAATTGTTAATTAAATTTAAAAAATATTCCTTGCTTTTATCAGATGCATGAGTCAAAAATGAATATGGAATACCATCCACTCCAGGAGAAGAATCTCGTAGACCGTCAAGTGCCAACTGAAGTTCAGAGAACGTAAATAATTGATCAAAACTATTTTGAGTAGGAAGAGGAAAGGAAGGAGAAGGAAAGTAATCTAAATTAGGAACAAAAGGAGGAGAAAGTTTATCAGAGAAGTTCTCAAGCCAGGACGAGGGATCATTGGCAGTCATATCAATACTGTTGCAGGAACCTCTGAACCTTTTAATTTGTTTCCAAACTAAAGCAGAGGGAGTGCGAGGGGAAAGGTTGGAACAGAACCGAACCCACCCTTCTTTCTTTTTCTTCGAAAAAAGTTTTCTTGCTCTGGCAGCTTTCAGCTGATAATCTAATAAATTTTCAAAGGTCATGGAAGAGTTGTAAGTCTGTTCTGCCCTTTTCCTATCATTAACTGCAACAGTGCACTCTGAATCCCACCAAGGAGTGGAAACTTTAGAACTATAAGGTTTTTTTAAAGGAAAATTTTCGTTAGCGCTTGAAATAATAGAATCAACAAATTTAGAGTAACAATCTGTAAGGTTACTGGATTCGGGAGAAGGAAGAGCAGCTAGTTTGTTTTCGAGAGAAGATGAAAAAGAGGGCCAATTGGATTCTACTATTCTATATTTAAACGAAGGGTTAAAGTTACGCATAGGACAGACCCTGCCAGAGAGCGATAAAAGAATAGGAAAATGGTCACTACCGTGAGAGTTAGATAAAATATTCCAGGAGAGAGAAGAGGACAAAGAAGCAGAACAAATTGAAAGATCCACAGCAGTACTAGGGTTTTGTGAAGGGAGGACTCTTCTAGTGGGAGATCCATTATTGATAACACAAAGATTGGCATCATCTAAAATTTCAAGAAGAGAGAGAGCAAAGGAGTCGTTGTAATAACAGCCCCAAGATAAGTGGTGGGCATTGAAATCGCCCAGTAAAATGACCGGCGGAGGGACAGAAGAAACAACTAACAAAAGGTCTGGGATCAAACTAGAGTGAGGATTTGGAGGAATATATACAGAAAGGAAAGAAATATCAAGAGCCCTTACAGCTACCATATTTATCACTGGAGAAATTGGAGGAAGAGGAATTTGGTAAAAAGGGAGAGAACGTCTAATAAGAAGAGCACTACCATTATGACCAACAGGTCTATCATCACGAAGACATGAGAAACCTGACACTCTAAACCGAGCACCAGGCCTCAGCCATGACTCCGAAATGGCAATAACCGAAGGACTAAAAGAATTAATAAGGTAAAGGAGTTCATGTTTCTTGGCGCGAAGACTGCCTGGATTCCACTGGAGAATTGAATTCATAATTAGAAGAAAGAGAAGAGATTTGAACAAGTTTATGGGCAACGTTGGGCGGTAAGAAGGATCTATCCTTTGGAATCAAATTAATAATCAAAGACAATAAAAGCTCAAGAAAATCATTGGAAGAAGGAGGGGAGGCATGCGAGGCAAGAAGAGAAAAGCCATTTGGCAATGAAGAAGGCTCATTGGCGATAATGGCCTGATGGGAAGATTTGTCAAAGGACTTACCTAAGGGAGCCCTAGAACGAGGGGAAGAGAAAACTGTTTTCTTGTGAGAAAAAGATGAAGCAGGAGAAGACTGCTGATTAGGAGGTGATGGAGAGAAAAGAGGACGAGGGACCGGAGAGTCAGTGACGACTCTAGAAAAGAATTTATTTACTTTAGGATAGCGAGAGCTAGCCTCTTCATAAGAAAGATTCTCTTGAGACATTAAAAGTTTAATATTTTTTTGTCTGCCCAGCTCCGGGCAACTATTGTTATTGGCAAAATGGTTGCCATGGCAGTGCAGACAAAATGATTTAGCCTCGTCGACAATACAAGAATCCCCGGAGTGGGGTTGAGCGCATCGAAAGCATCGAGGTTTGGACCTACATTGAGCTTTAACATGGCCAAACCGACAACATTGCCGGCACTGAATTGTTGGGAAAACGTAAATTTCAACGGGGAGAGATGAGTGGTAGGAAAAAACACGATCAGGGAGGACTTGACCATGGAAAGTTAAAACAACAGACTGGGTGGGAACCCAGACTGCTTTGCCATTCTCAATGACTTTTCTATTCAGCCTTCTGGCCTTCATAACCTCACAATTAATTGGAAATGATAATGACTGGACAAATTCGTCCATTGACCAGTCAGTTGGCACTTGGCGGACCACACCCATTTTTGAAATAATAAATGTAGGTATATCAGCTTTATATTTATTTTGAGGCAAGATGGGGTTGTCTAGGAACTTATTCGCATCAACAGCGGTAAGAAACTCCACAGAAATTTTATTTCTGCCGACCTTCTTTACGCCGTCAGCGCGAATGTTTAAAATTTTATGTTGATGTAAAAATTGGCCAAATTCAATTGGACGAATTGAATAATTATCTAAGAGAACGTTCGAATCAGACCGAGAAACGTGGACCATAAATGGACCTTTATCTGAAGGTTTATATGCCTTAAAACCTAGGACAAGGTTTGGATGTATAAACATGTTTTGTACCGACGGGATCGAAGATTCCCTATTAAAAATGGACATCTTAGAAGCAATGCCGCTATCTTCTGACACATCATGATGACGCTTACCATGAGCAGCATTGCTTGGCTGGACATCGATATCCATATCTAAACTGTTTAAAAAAATATCAGGATCCGGAGGATCAGGAGGGATTGGGGAAGGCGGGTCCATAATGGAACCCACCTTCCTAATAAAAGGAAGAAAAGAAAAAATAGAAATATAAAGACACTAAATATATAAATAATGAAATATTATATTAAAGATACTAGTTTTGTTAAAAATGAAAAGAAGAAATCATAAATAAAAATAGGAAATTTTCAAATCAAGTGACAGGTGACTAACCACACCGACGTTCTTCAGGCGAAAAAAAAAAACCAATACGATAATAGTCGACCCGTCCGTATGTCATGTCAATCATATTGAGAATATTTTGAAGAAACGCCATGTTCGTCATTCTTCTCTTCAACCATCTATTTTACGTATTCATGTAACATTACTATAAAACTTTTTCCTCTTCCAAAAGATCCGAAAATCAGTCAAAATGTACGTAGATACATACATGATTAGCATGTACATTTTGACTACACACCTATATTCATTGGCACCTAAACTCATTCCTAAAGGGTAAATACTTATACCTATAATATGAAAGTTTCATCTAAAATACATTTTGTTTATCCATGCACTACTCGAAAACAAGGGCTCATTCCTCGCGATCATTCCAAAATGACAATGCTATCAACACAACCAACGACCTTGTAGCCTATTTCTCGGACGCTCAGAGGCTCTAACAAACGATTTATCTGCAGCCCCGTACAAAAGGTTCTAGCGGCTCTTTATGATGTATTATAAGGGATTGAGATAAGCTGCGGCTTAGTTTCGGTGGGATAAGTTTATAAGAATGTAGTTTGTAGGTCTTTTAAACAGGAATAAGATATAGATTACGGATTAAAAAACGAATTTGCGCAGTAACATTGTCGCTGTAATTTTATTTATTTACTCTCTGTTGCATGAACTGTTGAGTTCTGATTCCTGTCTTACACCCGATGGGACCCTAATTTAGAGATAAGAAGTTTTCTCGATTAAGATCAATTCAATCTATAATACTCATTTAAAATTCATGAATCTATTTCAAAAGAGACAATCATTGTGTATTTTTATAAGTTTACATAATTCCGTTTCTTTCCAGGTTTTGTATTAATTTCGTCGTATGAACGTTATGAAAACGTCAATTCGTCCATTCTCAAAAATGATGGAGGTATCTACCTTTTATTATTACTTTTTTGGTTTGAGATAGTATTGTGTATAATGTGGGTGTCACCGCAGTCGTTCGTTCTGGTTAGGAAGGAAGACGATGACATTAGGCAATACTTCGATATCCCCAAGGGGTTGTGGAGTTTACATGGCAATCGCTTCACGGAAATTATTGAAGTTCTGTCGCGTGGCAATTAGAACTGAAAACACGGACCCTGGATAGAGGGATGATGATGACGATGATGGGATTAGTTGAAATAGATTATCAGAACACTCGCCGTGATAGAGGATCCAATTGAACCCAAAACTACAAATCGCCAAATAGGTATTCATGCTAGCCCAAAAACAGTCAATATTACAATTCTTATCCTTATTATTTATTTATTTATTTATTTATTTATACTTTATTGTACACCATATAAAATACAAATTTAAAAATTATGACTAAGGAATCAGTACAAGGGCGGCCTTATCGCTATAAGCGATTTCTGCCAGGCAACCTTTGGATGGTCATAATGTTTGTAGGATTGAGTGGTAGTTGTTTTGGCGTACTTTCTGTCGATATCATAAGTAAATACATAAAAGACAGGTATCATATCTAATTTTATTTACATTAATACACACATACACATATACATACATACATCCATAATACATACACATACATACACATATACATACGTATACATACATACATACATACATACATACATACATACATACATACATACATACATACATACATACATACATACATACATACATACATACATACATACATACATAAAGTTTATACATATCTAGATATAGTAAACTCGCCATCACAGAGCCCCTTCACAGTAATAGATAGTGTTCCTTTACCATGGTTTTGAAATTATTTAAGTTCTGAGCTATTCTTATGTGTACTGGTAGGTTATTCCATAGACGGATAGCCGTAACTGTGAAGGAGTTGTCGTAAAATACAGTTTTGTGCGACGGCATCCTTATTCTTAAGTTCTCTGATGACCTTAGGCATTTCGAATGTGTATCGTGTAGGAACTCGAAGCGTTCCTTAAGATAGGACGGGGTGGAAGGATGAAATAAAATACTGTACAGCAAAGAAAGGATGTGAGCATTCCGGCGAAGTCGTATGGGTAGCCACTTAAGCTCTGTTCGAAACTGCGAAACATGATCATACTTGCGTAATCCAAATATAAATCTTATAGCGACATTTTGGAGGCGCTCAAGTTTATCTAACTGGCTTTCGGTTAAATCAAGATAACTGACGTCCGCATAATCAAGGATGGGCAGTAACAATGTGTTTGCCAGCGAAATTTTGGTAGCAATAGGAAGGAAATATTGTAACTTACGTAGTGATCCCATTGACGCAAACATCCTACGACTCACCTCCTGGAGTTGCGAGTCCCAAGAAAGACTGGAATCCATATATATCCCGAGGTTTTTTACTTTGTCACTAATCGGAACTACAGTGCCATCAAAAACAACCGGCGGGAGCTGCGAAGTAACAACTTTGGCTCTAATCAAGGAGCTGCCTACAATGGCTACCTGAGTTTTTACGGGGTTGACTTTAAGACCGTACATCTTACTCCAAGCAGCTATACGAGCCAAATCTTCGTTGATCATCTCCACAGCCTCCGCCAGCTGTGCATGTGGCGCCTGTGCATAAATTTGTAGATCGTCTGCATATAGGTGGTAGGAACAACGAAGATTATTTGAGATAGAATTTATGAAAATTGCGAAGAGTAAAGGAGATAGAACGCCACCCTGGGGTACACCAACAGAAGTATTACACCAACTAGACAAAGTATTTTCATTGCGGATACGTTGTCGGCGACCACACAGGTAACTGCGAAGCCAATCAATCACCGTCGGAGATATGTTAAGAGAGTGCAATAGGCAGAGCAAAATATCAGAATCAACCGTGTTGAAGGCATTGCTAAAGTCAAGCAGAGCAATGACAGTCAGCCTTCCGCCCTCCATCCCGGACCTGATGTCATCCGTAATGTTAACTAAGGCTGTAACAGTGCTGTGCCCAGGACGAAAACCTGATTGGAAGGGGTTGAGGATTTTATTTTTGGTGATAAATGCACTAATTTGGTTATGTACGAGACGTTCAAGTACCTTTGAGAGGAATGGGAGTATGGATATGGGGCGATAGTCAGTAAAAGATTGTGGTTTAAGTTTTTTAGGTAGAGGAACAATTAGACTATCTTTCCATGTAGTTGGGAAAGAACAGCTGGATATGGAGTAATTGAGGATGTAGCATATAATGGGAAGGACTTCATCGAGAATGGGGAGAATCATTTTACGGCTGATACTGTCATCTCCAATTGCATTTGATGTGATTGCCATTATGCTCTTCCTAACACCACAAGCAGTGAAAAGATTAAAGACGCAAGGTGAGTATTTAGGCGTTGGAAGAGATTACTATTGGTAATAAGGATAAGAATTGTAATATTGACTGTTACAAATATATCTTTTATTTAAAAACATTCTCCTATTTATTCAACGAATGAAGCCTTTCCTTTGAAATAGTGCCCGGTATTGTTTGCGAGCTCCGATAGATGGCGGCACGAGCGTTTTAAGTATCAAAGTGATGAATAGCAAGGAACGAGATACTCACTTTGTTCAATCTCTATATCGGGTCTTGGCTTTTGCTAAGAAAAGAAAGGAAAATATTTTATTATCATCTTTTCCTTTTGGAATACTATTGATGGAATAAAAATGTAAGCAGAATTCCCGTTTGGCTCGCTAAATTGTTCTTGACGTTTGATTTGTTGAGTGTGATATGAAAATCTTCGTGTTTGATAACACGCTCAGAATAAACATATTGCTGTTATGAATGGATTTTTTAAAAGCTCATTTAGGTACTTCTTCGTAAAATTGTGAAATAAACTTCAAGTAATTTCAAATAGCAATCTTACATCAGATTTTAGAATTGATTGAAAATCTAGTTAACCATTTTGTTTGAAACTCCCTCTTCCTATTTCAAAGCCAGTTTAACTCCCGGATGGCATTACAAATTGTACAGGGAAATGAGCTAAGGGTATTTGCTTGCCATTTGAAGTAAATTGCACTAAGAGTTGAAGTAAATTGCACCAGAGCCGAAGATGCAACCTTACCGTTTGAGACGTAGAAATGCTTTATTTCAGACTAGCTGACCCGGCGAACTTCGTACCGCCATATTTACTGATCCCGTTCCCGCTGCGTATATCTCTAAAATTTATCAGTGTTTCTCTACAATATTATGCATGTATTAAACATATAAACCTTCCTCTTGAATCACTCCATCTATTAAAAAAAAACCGCTTCAAAATCCTTTGCGTAGTTTTGAAGATTTAAGCATACATAGGGACGGACAGACAGCGACTTTGTTTTATAATAATTATGTAGGTAGTGTATGTAGTGAAGTAAAGTAAGCAAACAAAAGAACCACACACTTCATGTTGTTTTGTGACTTGTGTTGTGTTTTGTTTGATACACATATCTCTGTAGGTAGCGTAGCGGTTGAACGTTGGTCTACTACGTCCAAGGTCGCTAGTTAAATTTTTTATACCACTTAGGTGGCAGATAAGCACACAGCCCACCTGATGGAAAGTGGTTACCATGGCTTATGGACGAGAGTAACATCAGGGGATTCACACTCGTGCTGCTAACCCTGTGAGAACGATCGGTCCCGTCAGCGCAGAAGGCAAGCAGGACAAGCTTTTGGTCTTACCACTGACAGCATAAGACCTCCTCCAGTGAGCTCTGGCTACCCTCACCGTCGGGAACACCACATGAGGTAATTATAGTTGTGGCATTCAGTTCTTGGGCACTGCGGATTTCCTCTCAATGCAAATATGTGTACATACCTACTTACGTATATTTAGACCTATAAAGCCCTGAAGGAGTAGGCAGAATAATCACCCATTTTTCATCAACAATGATTCTAGGTCCCACGTATTAGGGGGCGAGCCTATTGTCGTCAGGAGAACACTTTGCCACGGGCTGTTTGTTTAATGTCAATAGAGAACAGCCCTATAACTTTGTCACCTTCTACGATACCTACAGGGAGAGATAGTGTGGCCCTATTTTCACTCCACCGGAAACTAAACGGCCACCACCATGAAAATATATCTTAGTATGTCTAGTATGTCCGCATCCTAGAAGCCATAACCATATGTGTTCATATGTAAATGTGTAAATGTGTGTAAATGTGTATTCTAGGGAAGACACGCAGTGTTTACAAAACGACCTGGACCGTTTCCAGTCGTATTGTATTCACAACAAGCTGGAACTGAACGTATCCAAGTGCTACGTTTGTTCGTTTACACGAAAACTTGATCCAGTCCTGACTTCATACAAACTATCAGGTACGGAAATAGCCAGAGTCAACACTATCAGGGATTTGGGGGTAACATTTGATTCTAAATTATTATTTGATACACACATTGATGATATCTACAAACGAGCTTCAAAAGCCTTAGGCTTTATTTTCAGGATCTCAGCAGATTTTAAAAACATTAAAACAATCAAAATTTTGTATTGCACGTATGTCCGCAGTCACCTTGAATATGCCTTCCAGGTATGGAACCCTATCTATAACATATACATTGATAGGTTAGAGCAAGTACAGAAAAGATTTTTAAGGTATATACAGTACAAATGTCATGCATATTTACCCGATTATTATTGTCGCTGCAGAAAATTTCACCTTCTTCCTCTACAAGAGCGAAGGAAAATAGCAGATCTTTCTCTCTTATTTAACATTGCAAGCGGATCGACTGACGTAGCCGAGTTGGTGGGCCGGATAGGTCTTAGAGTCCCATCAGCATTCTTGAGGAGGCATAGCCCGCTGCATGTCTCTGTCTGTCACACTAACTATAGACAGAATGCATATATGATCCGAGCATGTCATACGTACAATGTTGTATGCCGGAGTGTCGACATAGACTTGTTTAGCACAAGTGTTGCTGGGTTAAAGAAGTTGTTGTGCAACGATTACTTCTCTTAGTATATAGCGGTATCGTTATGTAAATAATGTAACTTGTTTTTATTTTTCTTTTTAATAATGTTGTGTACATGCCACAATTTATTACTGTTTATCTTAACTTTTATATCAATGAAAACTTGTAATTGGCCATCACATGATCTTACAATTTATATGTACTCCAAATAGCTGTAAGTTTTCTAAATTGTAAAATAAAATAAAATAAAATAAAGTAAGTAAGTAAAATAAGTAAAAACATCTTTATTGTAAACCATAGATATAACAATATAACATAGAGAACTGAGTTAGGTATGTGGTAAGTACAGATGGCGGCCTTATCACTCTGCGGCAATCTCTTACAGGCAACCATAGGATGGATATATAGGATGGATGGATGCCATAACATAAGCTAGTTAAGCTATGTCTGGATAGCGCTCTATAGAATGTAGCTACTAGATTTTTTTTCCAAGAAATAGATAATCCAGGTTTCAGGAGTCCAGTTTCATTGCAAATCAATATGAACTTTAACTTGGACTTTAACTCGTTCTCAACAAAGAAAATTATACAATAAAATTATACTTTTAAAGCTAAGTACCTAAATTATCAAATCTAGATCGAATCCAAGTAGAGTTTTGAGTCAACGCGATTAAAAGAATTGTTTTTCTCTGTATGGTAGATCGAACGAACAAAAATCAGAACATCAATCTGCAGTCCAGAAGAGACATGTCACGAACTGTTGTAGAATAGGGCCCATACCATGAACTCTTAAAACAGGTCAATAATTGAACTGCTGTCATTCTACCAACTGCAAATGTCACTTTGTAATCCTGTATGTTTATATGACACTAGCTTTTGCCCGCGGCTCCGCCCGCGTGGATGTCGGTTATCGCGACCAAACATAGCCTATGTCCTTTCTCAAGGTCTAATCTACCCCTATACCAAATTTCATCAAAATCGGTTCAGCGGTTTAGTCGTAAAAGCGAGACAGACAGACAGACAGAGTTACTTTCGCATTAATAATATTAGTAGGGATTACAAAGTAGGGATAGGCGTTGAATGAACGAACAGTTTATTTAGACTGTTTATTTCTCATAAACGGTTAAACTAGTTTATAGTATACAGATAAACTGGTTTACTCATGAACGACATTCATTTTGTGCACTGTGAGTGCGAACGAGACCGGTTGACGCGAAGCGACGATAAGCGCGCCGTCCGAGTAAACACGAACTATTCCGAAGGATTACGAAGTACGTAGTAACGAGGACGCGCGTGTATCGATGCGATGCACACACAGACAATCTGTGAATGCACAGTTCGAGGCGTAACTACTTCGTAATACTTCGTTCTTGTCACACTTGATAGATTTTATGACTACCTATCTCTCTCTTCCGATCGGCACGTGCTAAAGAAAAGGACAATCTTCATTTGCGGTCTGGACGTATAGTTTTAAACTCTATTGCCATAGTAATAGAATATGCATCTGTATTATTCGTATACAAAAATGTTTAGCATTTCATTTGTTTACATTACATTATTTTTTTAGTTTGTTTTGAATTTCGCTGTAGGTCAAATAATAATAACAAAAAAAAAAGTATTATGCATAATACATGATTGTACTTTCAATTATTTCAAATCAACAAAAAAAAAAACAAAAAGAAAAAAGTAGGTAGGTATAATGCATAATTTGTAAATGAAAGTTCATTTTAAATAATAGTCGTTGTTCGATTAGCACGTAGTCATCAATTCAATCAAGTTCATCGAAACTAGTTCAAGGAAATTAGTCGAAAATTCAGCAGTTTATTCTATAGTCATCAATTCAATGTCATGAAGTCGCAGTAAACTAGTCGAAAAAAATGTGTTGCTGTTTTATGCACTAGTTTATTGTCGACGATAATCGGTCTAGTTTCGTTTACTAAAAAAGCGTCAACGACCCATTCCTATTACAAAGTGACATTTGCAGTTGGCAGAATGACAGCAGTTCAATTATTGACCTGTTTTAAGGTTTATGGTAAGGCCGCAGTTCTGTCATAAATACTGCCATATCAAAGACTTACTTAACTGCTGTTAACCATGACCCTTGATTAAATTTTGCCAACTAGGTACCTAATACGTATTTTTAATCAATATTATAGCTTTTTTTCAGCATTATTTTCATGGTCAATGAGTTCTCTCATTAAATTTTGTCCGATAATTCTTTAATTATTGGATAAATTTTGTGTTTGTTATTGGATATGGTTTGTATGAAAGAAATTTCTTGGAAAAGTTAATTAGTTTGAAGTAAAGGAATCATTTTTCATAATATATGAATGGAATCATATAAAAATTAATGGAGTAGTACTGTTAATACTATTCAGTTACTGATAGGTACTTTGTGCTAAAAAGCTAGTTCAGACTACTGAGTGTTTCATAACTGAAGCGTAAAACGGTGTTTAATTATGTGGAAAATTCCGAACGACATTTTATCCTCGTTTCAATGTTCAGCGCCATTTTTAAAGATGTCTGCCAAGCCCGTGATAAATATGGATGAAAAGATGTATTTGAAGAAATTTTCTGTAACTAAATTAAACGTTGGAATATTTTGGGTGACAAAAATTATAAGATGATTAATTAGCTACTGTTAGCTTTAAAATATAACGTAAGTTTAAATCCAGATTACTCTGTTGATTGATTATTTTTTATACCCTGCCTGATGGTAAGTGGTTACCGGGGCCTAAGGACATATATGCAACACCAGCCCCCCTAGACAAGTGGCAATTCGTTGCTTGGCGTATGATGGAATATAATGACAAATGTATAGGATTTGACGTTTTTGACATTCGTTGACGCCTGTCATATACGTCAAATCCCAAACATTTGGCATTTATTCTACAAAACGCCGGCCGACGAATTGCCACTTGTCTAGAGGGGCAGGAACGTGATATGGTACTCCTTTTCATTTTCAAACGACAAAATCCTGGAAAATTTATTCGTGTTCATGTTTCTATCTTCTTACAATTCACTACAATCCTAGTCTTTAAGCGGAGCGTAAAAAACGTCTGTCGAGGCCGTTATGTTAGTGGTCAGCATTTTATGATCGACAGTATCTGGAAGAAAATACTTCTGGACTTCACTAACACCCGTATTCACAAACAATACTTCGCTATGCGTACTACCAAACCTGTGCAAAGAACGACAAATTCTCAGTGCGTTCGTTTTGGCAAGCCTTTTTAACGTTGAGGGAACGCACTGCGTTAGATATTGCTCCGTGATGTTTGTGAATTAATTTTACCAGCCCTATGCGCTCGAGCACACTATGAGACCTCACAGTATCGTTTGTGAATACGGGTGTAAGTCTCCATCGTAGTACAGTCAAATGAAGGATTGTATATCATAAACAATATTTCGAAAAATATGTTTATATCTCAGAATACAGAACAAACCAGAAGCCGCATTCGCTAATAGCTGCATATCCCGCACTGTGTCCAAAAACGATACTCTGTCTCGCTCTATAGTGAAACTTCCCGCTCGCGTAATGTTGCTAGGCTAAGGTGCGGTTCCCAACTTT
This sequence comes from Eilema depressum, assembly GCA_914767945.1. Taxonomy (NCBI): domain Eukaryota; kingdom Metazoa; phylum Arthropoda; class Insecta; order Lepidoptera; family Erebidae; genus Eilema; species Eilema depressum. Next base: position 8,963,508 of record OU612028.1, on the reverse strand, counting down.
AGGGTAGTCATAAAACACTAGATAAGAGATATAACACTAGATATTTAATATCTGTATTATACAGAGAGGTGATCAGTGTAAGTTAAAGTTATTAAATATATATAAATTTAATGAAACATGGTAATAAGGTACCTAAGTAGATATTTTTTTAATGGCATAATGATATACAAAGTCTATAGACGCAGTGTCACTCCAATGCGGCGTAAATAATACCTAGCTGCTACTCTGGTACATGTTAACAATATAGGTACATACTTATATCTCCTATTTCATACATTTCAACTTTTCTCTTCATGCATCGGTAGGGAAACTAAAATTAGAAACATTTTATAGAAAAAAAAAAGTACCTACTTACATTATACATAATATTGCTACTGTGCGATAAAACCACCAATTGTATATAGGTACCCACATAATAGCGTGTTTACTTATGATGTCTGTGGTGTACCTACATATCGATTCAAAATGAATAACGATTCGGAAGTTTGTGCGTAACTATGCACGCGCCTGCGAGAATCGCAGCATATTATGCAGTATGTACCTACTCGCAGTGATTGTTGAAATTGTTGTTTGCTATTTATTATGTTAAGTTTGTTATTGTCCTTCCACAAGCAGAGAAGGGGCTATGTAGGGTATACAGCCCTACAAGCCGGACAGCCAGTGAATTTGCGCTGTTGGTACAATAAATGGTATTTCTTCAATTACTGAAGACAAACTCCTATGGTCATCTTCAGACACCATCTACAGATCCTGTATACTAAGAATACCAGAGAATTAGCTAAGACAAAACAAATGAGCTCAAACTCGGTAGGTTTTTCTTGTTTAGTTTAATAGTTCTTAAGGCCATCTTCTGACTATATCATCAGACCAGCTCCATGGTACCATATTAATGCATTATCCCCTAGACTAACATGTACACAAAATTTCATCAAAATCGGTTGAGGATATCTGTTTCAAAATCGAGTTGCAAGATTTCTTTTCGAACAAATTAAGTAGGTATTAACATACCTACCTACATCCTACATACAGTGAAAGTAGGTAATTAAAAGATTTATAATAATATATCATTTACCGACTTGTTTGCAATGCAACAAGGAATAATGCTTGGACGAGTAAATGTGAACAGAATATTTTTGTACCTAGGTGCGCATGGCACTCGTACGTACTACCGAGCCATTTAGTTTGATTTGAACCGTATTGTACAATAAAGAGACCTATCTAAGTATATATCTGTTTAAATTTCATAAAAATAGGTGGGTAAAATTTTCAAATGACATGGCAACACATAAGATGGCAGCGTCTTCGTCTAAATCAATCACAATTAAATTCAATAATTAAATAACTATGCATTTGTATACGCTAATTACAGATGAAATGTGATCCCATCCTGTTTTTTTGTAATCCTAGATGTATTTTTAAATGTAGGAACAACTAAAACCGACATTTTAAAATTAAAATTGACACTGATGTAATACGTCTGACGCGCTACGTGCATACGAGTGAATGCGAGTGACAATATTCAAACCAAGACGATTTGGCTTGGTTTGTGTGTCTTCACTTTTGAGCGCGCTTGCGGTTTCTGGTTTGTTCTGTATTCTGAGGTTTATATGTAGTACCTATGCATTCCTAACACTATGACCATTAAAGAAATTAATACGCAGAATAGCTCCTCGTGCACTTAAATATCTAACCATTAAGAATACGAATAAAAAGAAACACTTCTTTTTACGATGTGCTCGTCATTATGACTTCACTCTGTCTAATAGCAAGTTGTAAACCGAGTCTGAAGGATGAATGAATGTTAGATGCCAAGAATATAACAATGATGGTCTTCAGTTACTCATTAATTTAAGAGATTTTCGGTAATTCAAGAATTCTATTTACCAAATCCTACTTCCTTCCTAATAATCTATATTATTATTCATATTATAAAGATGAAGAAATTGTTTGCTTGTTTGTTTGGTTGAACGAGCGATCCTCACAAACTACTTACTGGTTCGTATGGCATTTTTTTGTATCGTATAGTCCGTTTCAGAAGATCAAGGCTATATAAAATCATCACGTTACTACGAGTATCTATTGCGTAGAACATTCCTTTGGATGTTAGCATCTCACCCTTTTTGATCTTTATATGTCCAAAACTGTCTTGTTTCACGTGCAACAGACCTCTACCTATCATTTAGAAGCTTCATGGGGCACAGAACTATTCGCAATTTGGCAACATCTACACTTGTTTAAGACCATTGCTGAAAATTCCTACTATTGCGTAGAACATTCGTTCGGACGTTAGCATCTCACCCTTTTTGAACTCTATGTCCAGAAGTGTCTTGTTTGACGTGCAGCAGATCTCTTTCTATCATTCAAAAACTTCATGGGGCACAGAACTCTTTGTTATGTGTCAGCATCTCACACCTGTTTAATAAAATTGCTCAAAACGCCTTGTACGGCGTAGAACTTGAAAGTTCTACGCCGTACAAGGCGTTCTGAAGGTAGGCCTTGGCAACTCACCCTTTTTGTAGTCTATATGTCCAGAACTACCTCGTTTCATGTGCATTACATCCCTACCTATTATTTAAAACCTTTTAAATTACACAGAACTCTTCGTAATGTGACAACATAATCACGCTTGTTTAAGACCATTGCTCAAAATTCTTAGTATTATGCAGAACAATCATTTAGACCTTGACATCTCAATCCTTTGTCGTTTGTCTGCTACTATTAGCCATTTTTATAAGATTCAACCAGTAGAACTATCAGCAGAATAAGTTTAGCATGCAGAACTCTTTAGCAATCAACGTCCAAATAGTCCATTTTTTTGAAAATCGGTGAGATGCTGTAATATGTTTGTGAAGTTAGCATCTTAATTTTAAAAGAAATGCGATTTCGGTACTAAAATCGATGGAGCTATTGCTAAAACTTATCGAGAACTGCAGAACTATGTGGAATGCCACTATATGTGAGGTTTTTCGATGAGATACTGGATTTTTTTTTATTTTCATGTCTGTAGGGCGGAGCTTTGACATATCTCTGCATCACCCAAAGGTTGACTAGCAGAAAATGCCTATGGTATTAAGTCCGTCTACGTACAATCATTTTGTATTTGTGCAAAAAGTTCAAATAAATAAATAAAATTCTATCCACGACTTTTCTTCAGTACTATACTATGTAAGTATTCTTCTATCTGGTTCACAATTATAACAGGTCATGCAGTCTAACGACGCGGCGACGTTCATAGAATGACTGGATATTGCGGCCCTTCGTACCCGGGCACTCATATCTACGGATAATTTGTTTTTATATCTCTGACCTCTGCTGCGGAACGATATGGTAATAATAGTGAGAATCGGAATATTATTTCAATAAGTGTCTATACCTATTTATAACATAATATCAATATTACAAAGCTGAAATTTGATTGGTTGAAGGCGCCAGTCTCGTGAACTACTGGTTGGAATGGATTTTTTTTTTGTGTTGAATAGTCCGTTCATCGAGGAACGCTATAGTCTATGTATCATCACGCTTATAACCTAAGGGATCAGAGCAGTTATCAAAAATATTGAGGTATCCGGCAGATTCCCGTAAATTATTTGAAAAATAATAAATTGGATATGGGGTATCGAAGTATGCCATGGGCCAGGCCAGGGAAGCTAGTGTTTATATAAAAATGATCTGCTTGAGTGTACAAATTAACTACAGTTATTTAAGTAGCCAAATCGTAGAGGTTTTCAATAAACGTTACATAATAAAATAAATAGATACAATATGTACACCAGAACATAAGTAATAATTATAGCTTAACTAGCATGTGTTATTCCACTAATTTTGATAGACAACATTTACATTTTCCCGGAACGAGCAAAGCCCGCTTCGAAGCTAATATTAACAGCTCATTTCACTCCGTTGGTTGCTCAAAACGGCGTGCAATCATGTAATAACGATCACTACAGCGCTTTGGATGCTCCACATTCATTACTTAATGTATTTGAGATATAATATTGGCAATATTTGTGAAGATTACGAATATATATATTAAACCTTGGGTAAATTTTAAATAGAAACGGAAATTTTATGTAAATGTACATTTTGATTAAGAAAGGGAAAAAGAATCGACCTCGGACGGGACTCGAACCCGCGATCTTTCCCTTACAGGGGGAACGCTCTGACCACTAAGCCACCGAGACACGTACGAAATCAATCCAAATTCCCTTATACAACCGTCTTAAGGGCGACGGTGAAGCCATCTACCGACATTCATACGAACTTATCGGAATCAATGAATGATGTTACAATCATTTTTAAACATTGATTTTTGATGACTCCGCCCAAACAACTTAATGAAATTTTGAAGCATTTACTATGCTAACTGTTCAAATCGATTAAGAAAGGGAAAAAGAATCGACCTCGGACGGGACTCGAACCCGCGATCTTTCCCTTACAGGGGGAACGCTCTGACCACTAAGCCACCGAGACACGTACGAAATCAATCCAAATTCCCTTATACAACCGTCTTAAGGGCGACGGTGAAGCCATCTACCGACATTCATACGAACTTATCGGAATCAATGAATGATGTTACAATCATTTTTATACATTGATTTTTGATGACTCCGCCCAAACAACTTAATGAAATTTTGAAGCATTTACTATGCTAACTGTTCAAATCGATTAAGAAAGGGAAAAAGAATCGACCTCGGACGGGACTCGAACCCGCGATCTTTCCCTTACAGGGGGAACGCTCTGACCACTAAGCCACCGAGACACGTACGAAATCAATCCAAATTCCCTTATACAACCGTCTTAAGGGCGACGGTGAAGCCATCTACTGACATTCATACGAACTTATCGGAATCAATGAATGATGTTACAATCATTTTTAAACATTGATTTTTGATGACTCCGCCCAAACAACTTAATGAAATTTTGAAGCATTTACTATGCTAACTGTTCAAATCGATTAAGAAATCGATAAGTTCGTATGAATGTCGGTAGATGGCTTCACCGTCGCCCTTAAGACGGTTATATAAGGGAATTTGGATTGATTTCGTACGTGTCTCGGTGGCTTAGTGGTCAGAGCGTTCCCCCTGTAAGGGAAAGATCGCGGGTTCGAGTCCCGTCCGAGGTCGATTCTTTTTCCCTTTCTTAATCGATTTGAACAGTTAGCATAGTAAATGCTTCAAAATTTCATTAAGTTGTTTGGGCGGAGTCATCAAAAATCAATGTTAAAAAATGATTGTAACATCATTCATTGATTCCGATAAGTTCGTATGAATGTCGGTAGATGGCTTCACCGTCGCCCTTAAGACGGTTGTATAAGGGAATTTGGATTGATTTCGTACGTGTCTCGGTGGCTTAGTGGTCAGAGCGTTCCCCCTGTAAGGGAAAGATCGCGGGTTCGAGTCCCGTCCGAGGTCGATTCTTTTTCCCTTTCTTAATCGATTTGAACAGTTAGCATAGTAAATGCTTCAAAATTTCATTAAAATGTACATTTTGCTAGGGATTATACTTTCTTTTATGACTCGCTGACCACACTCGAACCAACTAAAACCGCACGCCGTTCGAGTATCGAATGCCTTCTTCTTCATCATCTGAAGCTTTCACCAGCCTAACTGCGGATTTGGCTGGACTTCGTTATTTTCCTCGAATCTCATCTATACATATTATAAAATTATCTGACCCAACAACCTTGAGTACCTCCTATGAAGATACTACCTATGAATTTTGGAATATTTTCTGCTAAAGGGATAAAATAAGGAATGAAAGTTTGTATGGAAGTCTGATATTTTCAAAGTTAGAAACACGACATTTCACACACCTGCGTCTTTTCAGAAATAAATTGCCCTATGCTTTAGCCCTATATGACTAAAGCATAGGGCAAAAAAATTAAAGGGGCAACATAGGCGAATTTACTTGCGAGTGAAGCCGAGCCACGTAGCGTTAGTATTTTATAAAAAGCCATTAATTCAATGTGATTTGAGTGAACTGCGGGACCATTCAACCAATTATCTTAAATATTCCCAACATTATCCACTTCGCTGAAATCACTTAGGCCGAAGAAATTCTCATGGACAGTAATTTACCAGGGGTTTTGGTATAAAATTACTGGCGCAGTTACCTCGGCCATCCCTGCCGAATTTAGCCGGCCATTATGCAAAGCACCCGGTACCAGGAATACAAATTACGAACCAATCTCCTTTAATATTTTTTTCTTTTTATGCAAAGCAATATTTTGTAATTATATAATGTAAAGTTTATAATATTAAACGTGCTACTAAATAATTGAATGTAAGAATTACATTCGATGTTTAATTTTTACATTAGGTGTTTGCTCTCTTGTCTTGTGTCTCTTACTAGGTTGTGAAACAGCACAACCAAAATAGCACAGATACACAGTTGGTATTGTGTCACTTAATATGCAGGTCGTAGCTTGAACGGAGTTATACGGATCTGTCAAAGTAATTGGATTCTTAAATCTTAATTTAGCTGTGTTTTTCTGACTTTCGGAAAGTAATGGTATAGATTCTGCTATTGCAGAATTTTCTAAACTTGACTAACATATCTTAAGTTTTATAGTTCAGTCGAAACCGATGTGTATTTGAATCTAATTTTGATCCGATGCCAAAAAGGAGTGAATTTTCGAAATTCAAATAAAATCTGTCAGAGATAATTCTATTTTTGTGACGAGCAATAGAATAACCACCGTTGATTGATTCCAGACTATTTTTTCTGTTTTTAAGGTACGTACTCGTTTTTCTGTTCCAAACAAATGAAATCCAAGTTAGTTTTTATTAACAATTACGTCAGTTTGATAAGAATTTTACATACGTATATTCACCTGTAAATCCCCTAAGGGGACATTTCGCCGACTATTCGCCAACTAAAGCTGTGGAATGAACTCTCTGCCATAGTTTTTCCAAGCGACTACAATATGGGGCTCTTCAGCGCGAGTGTGACGTGGTGTTATGCACGTCCATAGGCCTAGGGCATTTTGCCATCAAGCGGGCACTTTATCATAGGGTGCTTACTTGCGGATAGAGAATAACCCTATCCGTTGGTCGCCTTCCACCTTAGTTGATTACTTGTGCACGTTAAGTAAAACACAGATGAGTTAATAGTCTATTAGTATTCAAGTATAATAAAAAGTTAAATTTTATCATCTTTAATAATAAAATATTTTTTTATTATAGATAAAATCGTCATTAGATTCGTCGTAATCGTTATGATTTTCAAGATAGGTTAAAGATTGTCTTTAACCTGTTTTGAAACTAATCATTTCTGTCAAAACAAGTCTAAAGGTTAGATGTGAACATCTTAATGTCCATACCTTTTTGATTTTATATTTCCTGGATCCTGGATAAAGCTGAATCATTTTAATCTGATCTGACGAAACATAAAAGGTTAGATTTTACTTCAACTTGTGACATAAGGATATAACAAAATTAACCCTTTTGCAAACTTTTTTCAATGATCAGTATCTCGTATCTTCAGAAAGGAGAAGATTTCGAACTTCTCCAGTCTTGTGTCATGCGATAAGATTATTAACTAAGTATATACCAGTCGGTAGTATTCGGTAATTCAACATCCAATTCTTTGAAAACCGGAGGCCCTTTAAAATTGTTACTTATAACAATCGCGTCTCTGAAACTTGGTAATTTAATGTTGGGTCTTTTATTCTTTTTTTTATTGATTTTTTTATTCGGACGTTTTGTTGTATTTTCATCACCTCGCTTGAATAATTTTGGGATGTTAGTGAATGCTTGTTGTGCTAATGAAAATACATCCCAGGTGTGATCATCTTCGCTTGCACTAGTATCCATATCAGTATCAGTTACAATAGCATTAACATGATTGATCGCGAACATATTAAATGAAATTACTAAAATCATAGAAATCATTTCGAATTAGATTTGACCGAGTATAGTATTGTGATTTTTTTTTCTTTATAAGTCGTAACTCTTCTTGTTAGATAATGCGAATCTCTTGAAATTGATCTGTTGACAAACAAAAAGAATCGATTAACTAAAATCAAAGACTGTTAATTTATTAACTGAATGATATTCTCGAAGGAAGTTTCGTGAACACATAAAACTATCAACGGAGTTGATCTTCGTTCCTCCACATACTTATTTCCCGGAAACGGCAATAGACTTACCATCTATTACGTGGGGTTTACGAAGTGACTGGCGAAACGTGGACGTAATAAGCGCCTCTGTCTGCCCTTTCGAGGATAAAAACGTAATGTGTGTATGTATGTTCTTTTTCATTATTTACACTGAGCCCAATGTTTCAGCCCGCAGCCTTGGTCACGACACTGTTCGTAGTTCAAGTTGCATTAACATCGTTCAGTATATCTAAACGATTTTGCGTAGAAAAAAAAAACACTTTTAACCTTTTTAAAAAAAATATTGCAATAATTAATTATATTTATTGCATTTGTTTTCACTCCGGTGCCCAGTCCGCTCCTTTATTGAATATACTTGATAACTGCCGAGTTACAATAGTAACAATATATATGAATGTGCTGATGTACATTCTTTGGTATTCAGATCGGCATGCCATTGTTTGTTTATTCATCTGCATTGTAACCTGAGTATCTGTTTACAAACGCCTATAAATGAATAAAACAGTTGTATGATTTATATAATATAACATTTATTTTGTAGACATGCCATTGGAAAATGAATTTATCGCAAACTACTTAGTAGGTACAAGAGAGATAGCTCAATTAAGGGGCAAACCTATAAAATATTCTAGTAGCAATTTTCTTTCGGAATTCGTTGAGGGAGGTCACTGGCAGTCTAAATTTCGATTTGCGTGGTATTTGGTTCATTGCGTTCTACTGGGATTTTTTTCTTTGTCAAATCCAATTTTTCTTATATTAACTCGAAGAAGCAAGATTCAATTATTATACATTTTTAAGTGTGTTAAATTCATTTCTTGGACTGCGTGTACCGTCTGTCAATCATAAACTCTCAGGTTTGACTGCGAAGGGTCTTGGTGGGGCCTCAAACACCCAGCTTATACGATATATAACTAGATGAAATAAACTGGATATTACTAATATATCGTGCCTTCTTCGTCACTAAAAGTTACTCAACTTCAAAATGAGCCCGTATTAGTCACTGTCACTTGCAGAGCCGACGCTGAAACGGCATTTTTCACTGAAGCAACGTTTTTGTGATTAATTTCGCTACATTTTCTAATAATTTAACATTCTTTCCAAATTTTTCATCAGAATCGTATAATTGGGTTTTAAAAAACTTAAGTCATTTTCATTTGGTGTGACCTCAAATTATTTGGTCTTTTGGGGACGTCCAAGATCTTCACGGCCTAAGCTAACCACACTTACAAGGCAAGTTTTGATTAACGGACGAGGTTCTGATGCAGGCTCTCGAGGTTGGGAGATCAGGCAACAGTCGCTCCCATAAAAGCCGTATAGATAACCCAAAGCAAGAGGAGCAAAAGAAGTAACCTCCGAAGTGTGAGCTTTGGATCCGACCAGGAACAACGCTAAGATGATGATGGATGTGACCCCAAATTAGAGTGTTGATAGTGAAAAAACAATTGGCTTTTTAAATCTAAATCGAAAAGTGAACATTCAGGGTTCGGATATGAACCATGGGAATGAAGGTTCCTAAAGGACCCTAGAAACTGAATAGGAATCCACTTATCCAGAACATTTGTCTGGATACAAATGTTCTGGATAAGTGGATTCCTCCTCAATGAGAATTAGTTGTGATTTGCTCCATCATTTTCCGTTTTCAATTATTAATAGAGGGTAGAGGGAGGGCAAAATAAAATCAGTTCAAATATTTTATAGAAATACCACTTAGACTCTAGGTGGCTATTATTAGTTAATAATTGGCATCATTAAACTAATATTGGTAAAGTAAATTATTTTTACTTAAATTTTAAAAGCAGAGCAGTTTCAATCTCTATCATAACTCCACAGCTATTTTCTCAAAAATGTCTAGTTTTGCACTAAAACATAAGTTACAAAATTTAGTTTCATTATAACTAAAGTAAATTATAACAAGCTGTATATTTAGGACATTAACGATATACTAAACTTCCGCAAATTTTGATTAAACTTTGCTTAGTAAAATGCTCATGTATTTCTACAAGGCCGATTCATCACTTTTGCAGACATCGAGACACGCAACGATAACTTTATACTTAATGTTCAAAATATAACTAGCTGGTGCCCGCAGTTCTTGTGCGTCTGCATTCTAGGGACAGCATTTGTAATGGCGGTCACTATTCTTTGGACTGCCCTAGGTTAAATCAGTCGGAGTGCAGTCAATTTGACGACATGAATCTTTAAAGAAAATCATGGAAATATTCCAGGGACCAAGGTGTTATTCAAAAGCTAGATTGATACAGGATAGGCGAGCGAGATGAGCTAAATCCAATACTTTTTAGCAACTGGTTGCCAAACTTAGTTGCTATGGTGGCCGGAGGGAATTTGATAGGTACAATTTGATAGATTATGGAATCTATCCGTTTATCAAATTGTTAGCCAGACACCCCCCGAAATAAGTGGCAATTCGTATTGTAGAAAACATTGGCCCGCGTATAGATTTGATGTATATGACAGTCGTCAATATATGTCATAAACGTCAAACGTATATGAAACGTATCGTACGTGTCATGCCCCCTCTACACCTAGACAGATGCATCTGCAGACGTCGGTAGATGCATCGGCAGATGTCCGTCAGACGTGTGGACACTCCGCACTCGTTGATCCGTGCCACAAAAACTGTCAAAATGACAACAAACAGATTATTGACAGATGAATCTGCAGACATTTAATACCTACGACAGAGGACCAAAGCCCCTCTACACGTCAGCGCGTACGCGTCCCCAGAAGACATCGGCAGATGAATCTGTCTAGGTGTAGAGGGGGCATCATATACGCCCAATCCCATATATTCATCATTCTATTCTACATTACGCCGGTCAATGAATTGCCACTTGTCTAAGGGGACAGTTCAGTCGTTAGAGCATGATTGATTTGTATAACAAGCATACCTACATGTTCGTTACTAAAATTTTAGCTAACAATATTAATTAAATATAGAACTCATTTATTTTGTCAAAATTAAAGAAGTTAAGCGATACCTTAAAGCTGGCAACGCCTATGTACTTTAGTATGTTTGAACTTAGTTATTGATAGATTTATTGACAAAATACCTAGAATCGAATGTAATATTCGATTCTAGAAAAACCTCGATCTCGTGTTCAAAAGTTATTCTAAACTAGTTCGTATCCATCTTCAAAGAGATTCCTCAGGATATCTTAAAGACAGTTCATTCTACGTAATTTATGAAATAATGAGTAAACCAGGTATCCAATAAAAGTGCACTAAGCGACACTGTTGCAACCACAGTGTAATGAACTTTCATATGAATTCGTTCCACTGCGCTTGTACTAAGTGACTAGGATTGAAGGTGCACGCTAGGATCGCTGTTAAGTCGGGCCACAATACTAGCGTAAGCATAGTTACTTTGTCATATTTAGGAACTATTTCAGTCCTATCGTATATAGAGATACGATATATCTGTCTGTCTGCCTACCTGTTACGCTTTCACACATGAACCGCTGAAAGAATTTCCATGTAATTTGTTACAGGGGTAGATAAAACCGTGTTAAAGGACATAGACTATGTTTGATCGCGTTACAGTTAGGTTACATTATCTGACATCTACACGAGCGGAGCCGCGAGCAATAGCTAGTAATTAAATATTTATGAATTTAAATCGGAGATCGTTTGGAATTTATTGTATTGTCATTCATTGCTTTCGTTAATTCGTCATAATTTTCGTTATATGAGTCCTCCGTCTTCCTAAGTACATACCTACCTACGAATGACATAGGAATCTTCTACCGAAAATAATGGAAAATATCAGCTATCTAGGATGGGTTCAACTGTACAATTGCTATTCTTCCTAGAAATAAACTATAACGGGTACAATTTTTATCCTGGTTGTTCATTCACTTCCTCCTATCCTGGTAGTGTCAATGTAAAAGTATTTGGCTCGTTCAACTATCTATCTTTTACTGGCTTCCTAATCCTAACTGTTATACCTATTGTATTTATTGTGGGTGGCCTTAGTAAACGTGTTTTTTTTTCATTTATTCAGGGTTATGTACCTCGAGAGGAAAAAAGGAAGCCCTTATAGGATCACTCTGGTTTATATCTGTCTGTTAAGACGTTTTCCTTTATAACATTGGAAGATTTATATAAGAAAAAAAGTGGATCTCCCATGTTGATCCATTAACTGTACCTTTATTAAGAAATTACAATTAAGTACAATTATTTACATAAATTAATTACTAGTATAAAAACAATATCTGTATGCCTATATACAAAGCTGCAGGTTTAGGCGTCAAAACATTCCTCCCCATCGACATCAACTGGGAGGGTGGCCAGAAGGCTGGCGGCATTGCCACGTTGAATGGCAATGCCAATCCTTTGTGAAAAATATGTTAATATTTATATGGTTCAAGCCGAGATATAATCCGCTGTTTTCGTGTCCGTACCGACGCAGTGCTAGCAACGTCATGCCAAAATACAATTAAGCGTAGCGTGGTAATGTATGGAGCGCTGGCAGCAGCTTACCTCTCTGACGCTGTGACATTTACTTTTATTTTGAAGCTCTTTGTAGCACAGCAGAATCGACTACAGACACTCTGGCTGCTAACTTGATTCTATATTAAAATTTTGATTTTGCAAGTAGAGTAAGGTTGTGTGTTTAGAACATTGAGTGTGATAATTTATTGTTATGATACCTATCTCAATATAAGTTTTTAGTGTAAGGATAGTAATTAGAACTGCAGCATTCGAGATGTTAGACCTGGATTTTTGAGTATTCTAAAATTCAGTTCTAATATTCCGCTACATTCAAACATAGGTATAATACATGTCGACATAATAAAAGTGTGTTAAAAGTCATCAAAATAAAGGACCGTACTAGATTAAAAACAACAATGATCATATTGTGTGTACCTATAGAAATAATATCGGCCAAGTGCGAGTCGGACTCGCCCATGAAGGGTTCCGTAGTAGCAAAGGCGAAAATTGCGGTTTATTACGTATTAAAAAAAAACCACTGACTGGATCTCGTTCGAACCAATTTTTAGTGGTAGTTTTCATGGCAATTTACATCACATATTTTTTTTAGATTTATCGTTCTCTTATTTTAGAAGTTAGAGGGGGGGGGGGGGGACACACATTTTTCCACTTTGGAAGTGTCTCTCGCGCAAACTATTCAGTTTAGAAAAAAATTATGTTAGAAACCTCAATAGCATTTTTAAAGACCTATCTATAGATACCCCACACGTATGGGTTTGATGAAAAAAAAATTTTTGAGTTTTAGTTCTAAGTATGGGGACCCCCAAAATTTTATGCTCTTTTTTTATTTTTGTGCGAAATTCTTCTTTATGCTGTGACATACGGACGGACAGACAGACAGACAGACAGACGGACAGACATGACGAATCTATAAGGGTTCCGTTTTTTGCCATTTGGCTACGGAACCCTAAAAAGAAAAGCGAAAAAAAAGAAAAAAAAAAGAAAGAAAAAAATTAAAAAAACAAAGGAAAGCGTTTTATTAAACACACACACACTTAACAAAGTAGTCAACGTTGTGTTCTTTCTTTCTTAATATAAAGCAATACATGAAAATTATGAATATGGGTAAAACAAGGAAGTAGACAAAGTGGCACTTAATTATCTCTGCCTACCCCTGAGGGAATACAGCTTCAGGTTATATCGCCACACATGTTATTTCCACAGGCTTAGGCTGGTAAGGTCCTATATCAGATACTTAATCAGTTACACGCCGCAGGAAGCCGTTTGATCACTTTGATCTACACAGTAACTGATATTGCAGCCATAGATATTATTTATTCAATGCTGAGAATGAATTGAATAATCAAAATATTCATGTATTTGCTGTTACCCACGGCTGAATGATATTAATCCCGTTCACACGATACCAGGAACCAACCTTTTGACGATGCGAACTGACCTAATTAATGACGAGCTTACTGAATAATATAGTTATTTGAGGCTTTTTTTATGTGCGCACAATTCCAGCGAATGCGAATTCCAAAAATACTGAATGCTCGGAACATCGGCTTATATCTTATTGATCTATTATGTTATAGATGTAATTGTTCAAGGTTACGCGCGCGCGCGTACGCGTGTGCGTGTGCGTGTGCGTGTGCGTGTGCGTGTGCGTGTGCGTGTGCGTGTGCGTGTGCGTGTGCGTGTGCGTGTGCGTGTGCGTGTGCGTGTGCGTGTGCGTGTGCGTGTACGTGTGCGTGTGCGTGATTTTTTTAAGATTCAACCAGTAGAACTATCAGCAGAATAAGTTTAGCATGCAGAACTCTTTAGCAATCAACGTCCAAATAGTCCATTTTTTTGAAAATCGGTGAGATGCTGTAATATGTTTGTGAAGTTAGCATCTTAATTTTAAAAGAAATGCGATTTCGGTACTAAAATCGATGGAGCTATTGCTAAAACTTATCGAGAACTGCAGAACTATGTGGAATGCCACTATATGTGAGGTTTTTCGATGAGATACTGGATTTTTTTTTATTTTCATGTCTGTAGGGCGGAGCTTTGACATATCTCTGCATCACCCAAAGGTTGACTAGCAGAAAATGCCTATGGTATTAAGTCCGTCTACGTACAATCATTTTGTATTTGTGCAAAAAGTTCAAATAAATAAATAAAATTCTATCCACGACTTTTCTTCAGTACTATACTATGTAAGTATTCTTCTATCTGGTTCACAATTATAACAGGTCATGCAGTCTAACGACGCGGCGACGTTCATAGAATGACTGGATATTGCGGCCCTTCGTACCCGGGCACTCATATCTACGGATAATTTGTTTTTATATCTCTGACCTCTGCTGCGGAACGATATGGTAATAATAGTGAGAATCGGAATATTATTTCAATAAGTGTCTATACCTATTTATAACATAATATCAATATTACAAAGCTGAAATTTGATTGGTTGAAGGCGCCAGTCTCGTGAACTACTGGTTGGAATGGATTTTTTTTTTGTGTTGAATAGTCCGTTCATCGAGGAACGCTATAGTCTATGTATCATCACGCTTATAACCTAAGGGATCAGAGCAGTTATCAAAAATATTGAGGTATCCGGCAGATTCCCGTAAATTATTTGAAAAATAATAAATTGGATATGGGGTATCGAAGTATGCCATGGGCCAGGCCAGGGAAGCTAGTGTTTATATAAAAATGATCTGCTTGAGTGTACAAATTAACTACAGTTATTTAAGTAGCCAAATCGTAGAGGTTTTCAATAAACGTTACATAATAAAATAAATAGATACAATATGTACACCAGAACATAAGTAATAATTATAGCTTAACTAGCATGTGTTATTCCACTAATTTTGATAGACAACATTTACATTTTCCCGGAACGAGCAAAGCCCGCTTCGAAGCTAATATTAACAGCTCATTTCACTCCGTTGGTTGCTCAAAACGGCGTGCAATCATGTAATAACGATCACTACAGCGCTTTGGATGCTCCACATTCATTACTTAATGTATTTGAGATATAATATTGGCAATATTTGTGAAGATTACGAATATATATATTAAACCTTGGGTAAATTTTAAATAGAAACGGAAATTTTATGTAAATGTACATTTTGATTAAGAAAGGGAAAAAGAATCGACCTCGGACGGGACTCGAACCCGCGATCTTTCCCTTACAGGGGGAACGCTCTGACCACTAAGCCACCGAGACACGTACGAAATCAATCCAAATTCCCTTATACAACCGTCTTAAGGGCGACGGTGAAGCCATCTACCGACATTCATACGAACTTATCGGAATCAATGAATGATGTTACAATCATTTTTAAACATTGATTTTTGATGACTCCGCCCAAACAACTTAATGAAATTTTGAAGCATTTACTATGCTAACTGTTCAAATCGATTAAGAAAGGGAAAAAGAATCGACCTCGGACGGGACTCGAACCCGCGATCTTTCCCTTACAGGGGGAACGCTCTGACCACTAAGCCACCGAGACACGTACGAAATCAATCCAAATTCCCTTATACAACCGTCTTAAGGGCGACGGTGAAGCCATCTACCGACATTCATACGAACTTATCGGAATCAATGAATGATGTTACAATCATTTTTATACATTGATTTTTGATGACTCCGCCCAAACAACTTAATGAAATTTTGAAGCATTTACTATGCTAACTGTTCAAATCGATTAAGAAAGGGAAAAAGAATCGACCTCGGACGGGACTCGAACCCGCGATCTTTCCCTTACAGGGGGAACGCTCTGACCACTAAGCCACCGAGACACGTACGAAATCAATCCAAATTCCCTTATACAACCGTCTTAAGGGCGACGGTGAAGCCATCTACTGACATTCATACGAACTTATCGGAATCAATGAATGATGTTACAATCATTTTTAAACATTGATTTTTGATGACTCCGCCCAAACAACTTAATGAAATTTTGAAGCATTTACTATGCTAACTGTTCAAATCGATTAAGAAATCGATAAGTTCGTATGAATGTCGGTAGATGGCTTCACCGTCGCCCTTAAGACGGTTATATAAGGGAATTTGGATTGATTTCGTACGTGTCTCGGTGGCTTAGTGGTCAGAGCGTTCCCCCTGTAAGGGAAAGATCGCGGGTTCGAGTCCCGTCCGAGGTCGATTCTTTTTCCCTTTCTTAATCGATTTGAACAGTTAGCATAGTAAATGCTTCAAAATTTCATTAAGTTGTTTGGGCGGAGTCATCAAAAATCAATGTTAAAAAATGATTGTAACATCATTCATTGATTCCGATAAGTTCGTATGAATGTCGGTAGATGGCTTCACCGTCGCCCTTAAGACGGTTGTATAAGGGAATTTGGATTGATTTCGTACGTGTCTCGGTGGCTTAGTGGTCAGAGCGTTCCCCCTGTAAGGGAAAGATCGCGGGTTCGAGTCCCGTCCGAGGTCGATTCTTTTTCCCTTTCTTAATCGATTTGAACAGTTAGCATAGTAAATGCTTCAAAATTTCATTAAAATGTACATTTTGCTAGGGATTATACTTTCTTTTATGACTCGCTGACCACACTCGAACCAACTAAAACCGCACGCCGTTCGAGTATCGAATGCCTTCTTCTTCATCATCTGAAGCTTTCACCAGCCTAACTGCGGATTTGGCTGGACTTCGTTATTTTCCTCGAATCTCATCTATACATATTATAAAATTATCTGACCCAACAACCTTGAGTACCTCCTATGAAGATACTACCTATGAATTTTGGAATATTTTCTGCTAAAGGGATAAAATAAGGAATGAAAGTTTGTATGGAAGTCTGATATTTTCAAAGTTAGAAACACGACATTTCACACACCTGCGTCTTTTCAGAAATAAATTGCCCTATGCTTTAGCCCTATATGACTAAAGCATAGGGCAAAAAAATTAAAGGGGCAACATAGGCGAATTTACTTGCGAGTGAAGCCGAGCCACGTAGCGTTAGTATTTTATAAAAAGCCATTAATTCAATGTGATTTGAGTGAACTGCGGGACCATTCAACCAATTATCTTAAATATTCCCAACATTATCCACTTCGCTGAAATCACTTAGGCCGAAGAAATTCTCATGGACAGTAATTTACCAGGGGTTTTGGTATAAAATTACTGGCGCAGTTACCTCGGCCATCCCTGCCGAATTTAGCCGGCCATTATGCAAAGCACCCGGTACCAGGAATACAAATTACGAACCAATCTCCTTTAATATTTTTTTCTTTTTATGCAAAGCAATATTTTGTAATTATATAATGTAAAGTTTATAATATTAAACGTGCTACTAAATAATTGAATGTAAGAATTACATTCGATGTTTAATTTTTACATTAGGTGTTTGCTCTCTTGTCTTGTGTCTCTTACTAGGTTGTGAAACAGCACAACCAAAATAGCACAGATACACAGTTGGTATTGTGTCACTTAATATGCAGGTCGTAGCTTGAACGGAGTTATACGGATCTGTCAAAGTAATTGGATTCTTAAATCTTAATTTAGCTGTGTTTTTCTGACTTTCGGAAAGTAATGGTATAGATTCTGCTATTGCAGAATTTTCTAAACTTGACTAACATATCTTAAGTTTTATAGTTCAGTCGAAACCGATGTGTATTTGAATCTAATTTTGATCCGATGCCAAAAAGGAGTGAATTTTCGAAATTCAAATAAAATCTGTCAGAGATAATTCTATTTTTGTGACGAGCAATAGAATAACCACCGTTGATTGATTCCAGACTATTTTTTCTGTTTTGAAGGTACGTACTCGTTTTTCTGTTCCAAACAAATGAAATCCAAGTTAGTTTTTATTAACAATTACGTCAGTTTGATAAGAATTTTACATACGTATATTCACCTGTAAATCCCCTAAGGGGACATTTCGCCGACTATTCGCCAACTAAAGCTGTGGAATGAACTCTCTGCCATAGTTTTTCCAAGCGACTACAATATGGGGCTCTTCAGCGCGAGTGTGACGTGGTGTTATGCACGTCCATAGGCCTAGGGCATTTTGCCATCAAGCGGGCACTTTATCATAGGGTGCTTACTTGCGGATAGAGAATAACCCTATCCGTTGGTCGCCTTCCACCTTAGTTGATTACTTGTGCACGTTAAGTAAAACACAGATGAGTTAATAGTCTATTAGTATTCAAGTATAATAAAAAGTTAAATTTTATCATCTTTAATAATAAAATATTTTTTTATTATAGATAAAATCGTCATTAGATTCGTCGTAATCGTTATGATTTTCAAGATAGGTTAAAGATTGTCTTTAACCTGTTTTGAAACTAATCATTTCTGTCAAAACAAGTCTAAAGGTTAGATGTGAACATCTTAATGTCCATACCTTTTTGATTTTATATTTCCTGGATCCTGGATAAAGCTGAATCATTTTAATCTGATCTGACGAAACATAAAAGGTTAGATTTTACTTCAACTTGTGACATAAGGATATAACAAAATTAACCCTTTTGCAAACTTTTTTCAATGATCAGTATCTCGTATCTTCAGAAAGGAGAAGATTTCGAACTTCTCCAGTCTTGTGTCATGCGATAAGATTATTAACTAAGTATATACCAGTCGGTAGTATTCGGTAATTCAACATCCAATTCTTTGAAAACCGGAGGCCCTTTAAAATTGTTACTTATAACAATCGCGTCTCTGAAACTTGGTAATTTAATGTTGGGTCTTTTATTCTTTTTTTTATTGATTTTTTTATTCGGACGTTTTGTTGTATTTTCATCACCTCGCTTGAATAATTTTGGGATGTTAGTGAATGCTTGTTGTGCTAATGAAAATACATCCCAGGTGTGATCATCTTCGCTTGCACTAGTATCCATATCAGTATCAGTTACAATAGCATTAACATGATTGATCGCGAACATATTAAATGAAATTACTAAAATCATAGAAATCATTTCGAATTAGATTTGACCGAGTATAGTATTGTGATTTTTTTTTCTTTATAAGTCGTAACTCTTCTTGTTAGATAATGCGAATCTCTTGAAATTGATCTGTTGACAAACAAAAAGAATCGATTAACTAAAATCAAAGACTGTTAATTTATTAACTGAATGATATTCTCGAAGGAAGTTTCGTGAACACATAAAACTATCAACGGAGTTGATCTTCGTTCCTCCACATACTTATTTCCCGGAAACGGCAATAGACTTACCATCTATTACGTGGGGTTTACGAAGTGACTGGCGAAACGTGGACGTAATAAGCGCCTCTGTCTGCCCTTTCGAGGATAAAAACGTAATGTGTGTATGTATGTTCTTTTTCATTATTTACACTGAGCCCAATGTTTCAGCCCGCAGCCTTGGTCACGACACTGTTCGTAGTTCAAGTTGCATTAACATCGTTCAGTATATCTAAACGATTTTGCGTAGAAAAAAAAAACACTTTTAACCTTTTTAAAAAAAATATTGCAATAATTAATTATATTTATTGCATTTGTTTTCACTCCGGTGCCCAGTCCGCTCCTTTATTGAATATACTTGATAACTGCCGAGTTACAATAGTAACAATATATATGAATGTGCTGATGTACATTCTTTGGTATTCAGATCGGCATGCCATTGTTTGTTTATTCATCTGCATTGTAACCTGAGTATCTGTTTACAAACGCCTATAAATGAATAAAACAGTTGTATGATTTATATAATATAACATTTATTTTGTAGACATGCCATTGGAAAATGAATTTATCGCAAACTACTTAGTAGGTACAAGAGAGATAGCTCAATTAAGGGGCAAACCTATAAAATATTCTAGTAGCAATTTTCTTTCGGAATTCGTTGAGGGAGGTCACTGGCAGTCTAAATTTCGATTTGCGTGGTATTTGGTTCATTGCGTTCTACTGGGATTTTTTTCTTTGTCAAATCCAATTTTTCTTATATTAACTCGAAGAAGCAAGATTCAATTATTATACATTTTTAAGTGTGTTAAATTCATTTCTTGGACTGCGTGTACCGTCTGTCAATCATAAACTCTCAGGTTTGACTGCGAAGGGTCTTGGTGGGGCCTCAAACACCCAGCTTATACGATATATAACTAGATGAAATAAACTGGATATTACTAATATATCGTGCCTTCTTCGTCACTAAAAGTTACTCAACTTCAAAATGAGCCCGTATTAGTCACTGTCACTTGCAGAGCCGACGCTGAAACGGCATTTTTCACTGAAGCAACGTTTTTGTGATTAATTTCGCTACATTTTCTAATAATTTAACATTCTTTCCAAATTTTTCATCAGAATCGTATAATTGGGTTTTAAAAAACTTAAGTCATTTTCATTTGGTGTGACCTCAAATTATTTGGTCTTTTGGGGACGTCCAAGATCTTCACGGCCTAAGCTAACCACACTTACAAGGCAAGTTTTGATTAACGGACGAGGTTCTGATGCAGGCTCTCGAGGTTGGGAGATCAGGCAACAGTCGCTCCCATAAAAGCCGTATAGATAACCCAAAGCAAGAGGAGCAAAAGAAGTAACCTCCGAAGTGTGAGCTTTGGATCCGACCAGGAACAACGCTAAGATGATGATGGATGTGACCCCAAATTAGAGTGTTGATAGTGAAAAAACAATTGGCTTTTTAAATCTAAATCGAAAAGTGAACATTCAGGGTTCGGATATGAACCATGGGAATGAAGGTTCCTAAAGGACCCTAGAAACTGAATAGGAATCCACTTATCCAGAACATTTGTCTGGATACAAATGTTCTGGATAAGTGGATTCCTCCTCAATGAGAATTAGTTGTGATTTGCTCCATCATTTTCCGTTTTCAATTATTAATAGAGGGTAGAGGGAGGGCAAAATAAAATCAGTTCAAATATTTTATAGAAATACCACTTAGACTCTAGGTGGCTATTATTAGTTAATAATTGGCATCATTAAACTAATATTGGTAAAGTAAATTATTTTTACTTAAATTTTAAAAGCAGAGCAGTTTCAATCTCTATCATAACTCCACAGCTATTTTCTCAAAAATGTCTAGTTTTGCACTAAAACATAAGTTACAAAATTTAGTTTCATTATAACTAAAGTAAATTATAACAAGCTGTATATTTAGGACATTAACGATATACTAAACTTCCGCAAATTTTGATTAAACTTTGCTTAGTAAAATGCTCATGTATTTCTACAAGGCCGATTCATCACTTTTGCAGACATCGAGACACGCAACGATAACTTTATACTTAAGGACAGGCTACGCGAAACAGCGCTCGAACTCGAAGGAAATCATGACAGAAAATGTATGATATTAGCGATGAACTGGAGTCGGTTTGAAAGTCAAAGAGTTCTTGAAGGGGCCGAAATAACTTATTTGATGATAAATTTAGTAATGAATCCAAAAAAAGACTCCAAAGTTATTGAAAAACGCGTAAAACTGTGTCATTTGCCTGGCACAGTTTTCGTGTGAAGTTATAATTTTCTTAAGAAATAAATATGTATATAAGTAGATAAAGAGCTATACTTGCCGCTGAACACATTTTATTAATTGTAAATAACTGTTATGATGTCGCATATCAATAAAAATAACTATGTGTGCAAATTTCCCATACAATTTTGCAGCGATCTGTGTAGATTCCTTCGCACGTCAGTCGCCCACGGGCTTTCGGAGAGAGAGCACGTCTCTTTGATGCGTGATGACAGTTCACACATACACAATAGGCATACCAACAAAAATGTGAAGTCAAAAGTGGCGACACTGTCTTCTCAGTGTTGTCAAATTTATTTAGATGTTCAATAAAATAGTATGCATTTGACAGTGACAAACGTAGTTCCGATTTTGGCCGTTTCACGAATTCGTTGGTACATTTATAACATAGTGGTTCGATTTAGTGTCTAACCACAAACGCCTAAAATGTCAAACTAAAAAGTTGGGGATATACTAATCCAAAATATTTTTTTAGAGACAATATTTTTGGGTCCTGTTGTAAGGAAATTATCTTCTTCCTCCTAGCGTTAATTCTCAGTCGCATCCGAAGCTTTTTCAGCTCGGAGTCTGGGGTCCGCTTTACCAGTTTTAGCTACGGATTTGGCTAGACCTCGATATTTTCTGTGAAGCGATTGCCATCTGACCTCCACATCCCAATGGTAACATTAGGCGATATTGAAGCTTTGCAGCTAGACTGTTGTTTTTTTGGATTTTTTAGGGCGCCAAAGCGCCAACTACCCGTAACGACTGCACTAGATGTTCTTATGGCAACCGGGACCGACGGCTTAAGGCCCCGAATCAGATTAGCATCGAAAAATCGGTATTTTCGAAACCGTTTTTCTTTTTAACTATAAAACCTAAAGATCTAGAATTTACATCCCTGCATACTACAGGATATACAGAGTAACTTCACCTTTTCATAAATTCAATAATAAAGGAGTTAATAGTTGAAAAGAGGCTCTGAACATCACTCTACTCTTTTTTATGAAACCAAATATTTTCTACAATATGTATCCAAATGATCTAAAATTTCAGATATATGTTAAATGAGTGTATTAGCATGACGTGACCTTCTTAGTTTGTAATCGTTCCCTATAAAATTATCTATTAAAATTAGTTTTACTGATTTTTACGGCTGAAAAACGAGCGAATGACCTTGAGCATTTGTATGGTCAAAGTCATTCGCGTATGTAATCACCTTAACGTGCTCTCCGAGGCACGACCAGACCAATGCAAATACCCATATTTCATGAACACAAATATTTGCACTGAGCGGGGATCGAACCCGCGCCTCCTGCGCAGCGGCCGCGTTCACTACCGCTACTACCGTTATATCTTTTTTTTTTCTTTTTTCACGACTACTAACGGGCCATGGCTGCTTTAGGCAACGCTTACACCAGCTAAGCTTGCGAGTCTGCAGCATGCCCATGTAGGGAATTCGACCAGGAAAGCCGTGATTACGCACTCTGGGACTGTAAGTTGTACTACACTGACAAGGAAGTAGGTCCTGCCCCCCTAGACAAGTGGCAATTCGTTGCTCTGCGTATGATGGAATAGGTATGATGGAAGGAGAATGTCAAATGTATAGGATTTGACGTTTTTGACTTTCGTTGACGCCTGTCATATACGTCAAATCCCATACATTTGGCATTCTATTCCATCACACGCCGAGCAACGAATTTCTAATTGTCTAGAGGGGCTGGACGCAATACATGCGATCGAGCGGAATGTAGAGGGCCCGCTATGGCATAGTGACTTGGTAAATTGTAGGGATGCCTTTTTACCCGACTGCGTCAGCGAGGGTAATGTATTTATGTATGTAGTTTTCTTTGTTTGCCAATCATAAACCGAAAGAAATGTAATGGGTACCGTACCGCCTGCTATTAAGCTTGTTTCGATCTTTTGGACAGCAGTCAGGTTTTTTATTTTTTAATAATCAATTTTATTTTAACCTTTTTAGTTAAGATATGACATCTATATACTTTTGTAATCTCCTTTTTCTCTTCATTTTGATACCCTACTCGATAAATTTGAATAAAAATGTTTTCTGTCAACACATAATATATTTTACAACACACCTGCTCATAAAAGTGCTATTATTTTACCGCAATTAGGCAAGTAAGTTATAGACATACAAGTGAGTTATAAATTCTTTTTTAAATTTTATAGGAAGTGTCTATGTTCTTAAAAGAGTTTTGATACAAAAAAGAACGTGTTTAATAGTACGAATAAATTAATACGCCTATTGTATGGTCATTTGATGCATTATCGTATTTAAATAAATAATTTCAACTTGTAATACTTGTATATTAAACAAAATTTTCACTCAAACTTAACTTTTTTTTTTCTCTAAGTATAGAAATGTAATTCAGGTGGGCCGTGTGCTTGTCTGCCACCTAAGTGGTATAAAAAAAAAAAAAAAAAAAATAGAAAAAAAAACAGAGTAAAAAAAGTTACATTCAAACCTCATTTTCTTTTTAAATATGGCCGACCACCATTGTTAAATGCGCGCGCATAGGAAAACGAATTAATTTGTAGTATTGTTTATTTAGTATTTGTAGTATTATTTTATTCGCAAGTGTGTTGTAAAAGTCGTATGGCGTTTACCGTTCTCGGCACTCTTAAGACCCTCGCCTACAGCTCGGGTCTCAATAGCGCCTCGGCGGTAATCACCAACTTTGCTCACTTGTACCATAATGTACTATTAGCATCAAAAATCTACCGTATAGTTTTGATGGAATTTTATGTAGGTACCCTATAACACTCGGGAGATGAATACCTTTCATTTGAGACCCTATTCATTGAAATCCGTCTAGGGATTAGGCCTGTAAAGGGGAACAAAGAAAACTACATACATACATATATACGCGCGAAACACATTACCCTCGCTGGCGCAGTCGGGTAAAAACTAATACCCGACTACTGAAAAATTACGCTAATATTAAACAAGAAAATATCTAAGTAGTAGTAGTCTTTAGGGATACTTCGAGCCCTAAGAAGTCCAACAACTGGTTTAGTTGCAATGCTTCTATATCGCCCAATATCGCTATTGGGTTGTGGAGGTCAGATGACAATCGCTTCGCGAAAGTTTTGGATTACGTTAATTAAGAAGGAGAAGAACACAACCCTAAAAGAAAAACAGGTTTTTACGAGACTTTGTTTCCGTTCTTGTCACAGAATTCAACAAAAAAAAACTTACTCCTATATTTAATTTTGTCTTCTGAAATAAATCTGTTCTTTAAATCAGTTTAATTTTCGTTTTTTTAAGCCTGGTTTTATTTTTTTAATATACCTACTATGAATTGTAAAATATTGTAAGATAATACATAAGATATAAAATATAAGTTGTATGTTTTAATTGACCCCAACATACCCTATATCTCAACTTTGATTGAAAAACTCTTGGCTTTATCAGTTGGAGTAAAGTCAATAACCTAAAGCCTAAATCTGCCTTTTATTATTACATATAATAATTGAAACATTAGCTTTCTTTGATTGACATTAGAAACTTTGACTGACTCCTACCTGAGCACATTGTTGCTGAATTAGTGGAACATAACAGTGGAACGAACAGTCCGAAATCGAAGTAAAGACGTCTGATAGGAATGTTTGTTTGTTTGTTGAACGACTCTATAGTTCGGGAACATTACGCGACAAGTGCGATGTTTCCAGTTCAAAGAAAACAAAGTCTCGCGTTGATAATTGTCGTTGTTGGGCAACA
This sequence comes from Eilema depressum, assembly GCA_914767945.1. Taxonomy (NCBI): domain Eukaryota; kingdom Metazoa; phylum Arthropoda; class Insecta; order Lepidoptera; family Erebidae; genus Eilema; species Eilema depressum. The sequence continues at coordinate 8,937,762 of OU612028.1, read as the reverse complement.
TTATGCAACAGTTTTGCACAATATCGCCATAAAATGTGATGTCTCGGAGTGGCTTAAAAATACCTTCAAGGCAATAGCTGTTTATGGCAATGTTTTGCTCATGATAAAAGAGTATAAAAGTAAGGTAGGACAATTTAGTTCTTTAAGAAACTATTTATTTAGAGTATGAGATATTCATCATCTCTCTACTATGATAATTATAGTCTTTCTACGCGGTGGGCATTTTTATTTTACGAACATTTTTAATATTTATATCAATATTTAGGTGTAGGTATGTTACCAACCTTATTTTGTTCAATATCTCAAATCTTTGTAAAAAATTCAAACAACGTCATGTCATGATGCCAAAACAAAAGACATGCCAATGACGTCATGCACGAAATGAAAGGGATGAATATACAAGCAAGAAAAGGAAAAGAAATATAATTTGACAGACGAAATTCGTCTCAATAAATCGTATTACTGAAAATGCACTCTAATCATAAGTAATAAAATAGCTTTTTCAGTATTCGTAAGACAATTTTCTACATTATGTTGACTTGCAAAAAGCATCTTGCAGCCCACTGTGCACCTCGGCGATGTGTGCGTGCACGTTTGCGTCTTATTTTGACAGATTTTGAGTCGTGCGCTCGGCGTAGCCGGCCCTTAATGTTCAAAATATAACTAGCTGGTGCCCGCAGTTCTTGTGCGTCTGCATTCTAGGGACAGCATTTGTAATGGCGGTCACTATTCTTTGGACTGCCCTAGGTTAAATCAGTCGGAGTGCAGTCAATTTGACGACATGAATCTTTAAAGAAAATCATGGAAATATTCCAGGGACCAAGGTGTTATTCAAAAGCTAGATTGATACAGGATAGGCGAGCGAGATGAGCTAAATCCAATACTTTTTAGCAACTGGTTGCCAAACTTAGTTGCTATGGTGGCCGGAGGGAATTTGATAGGTACAATTTGATAGATTATGGAATCTATCCGTTTATCAAATTGTTAGCCAGACACCCCCCGAAATAAGTGGCAATTCGTATTGTAGAAAACATTGGCCCGCGTATAGATTTGATGTATATGACAGTCGTCAATATATGTCATAAACGTCAAACGTATATGAAACGTATCGTACGTGTCATGCCCCCTCTACACCTAGACAGATGCATCTGCAGACGTCGGTAGATGCATCGGCAGATGTCCGTCAGACGTGTGGACACTCCGCACTCGTTGATCCGTGCCACAAAAACTGTCAAAATGACAACAAACAGATTATTGACAGATGAATCTGCAGACATTTAATACCTACGACAGAGGACCAAAGCCCCTCTACACGTCAGCGCGTACGCGTCCCCAGAAGACATCGGCAGATGAATCTGTCTAGGTGTAGAGGGGGCATCATATACGCCCAATCCCATATATTCATCATTCTATTCTACATTACGCCGGTCAATGAATTGCCACTTGTCTAAGGGGACAGTTCAGTCGTTAGAGCATGATTGATTTGTATAACAAGCATACCTACATGTTCGTTACTAAAATTTTAGCTAACAATATTAATTAAATATAGAACTCATTTATTTTGTCAAAATTAAAGAAGTTAAGCGATACCTTAAAGCTGGCAACGCCTATGTACTTTAGTATGTTTGAACTTAGTTATTGATAGATTTATTGACAAAATACCTAGAATCGAATGTAATATTCGATTCTAGAAAAACCTCGATCTCGTGTTCAAAAGTTATTCTAAACTAGTTCGTATCCATCTTCAAAGAGATTCCTCAGGATATCTTAAAGACAGTTCATTCTACGTAATTTATGAAATAATGAGTAAACCAGGTATCCAATAAAAGTGCACTAAGCGACACTGTTGCAACCACAGTGTAATGAACTTTCATATGAATTCGTTCCACTGCGCTTGTACTAAGTGACTAGGATTGAAGGTGCACGCTAGGATCGCTGTTAAGTCGGGCCACAATACTAGCGTAAGCATAGTTACTTTGTCATATTTAGGAACTATTTCAGTCCTATCGTATATAGAGATACGATATATCTGTCTGTCTGCCTACCTGTTACGCTTTCACACATGAACCGCTGAAAGAATTTCCATGTAATTTGTTACAGGGGTAGATAAAACCGTGTTAAAGGACATAGACTATGTTTGATCGCGTTACAGTTAGGTTACATTATCTGACATCTACACGAGCGGAGCCGCGAGCAATAGCTAGTAATTAAATATTTATGAATTTAAATCGGAGATCGTTTGGAATTTATTGTATTGTCATTCATTGCTTTCGTTAATTCGTCATAATTTTCGTTATATGAGTCCTCCGTCTTCCTAAGTACATACCTACCTACGAATGACATAGGAATCTTCTACCGAAAATAATGGAAAATATCAGCTATCTAGGATGGGTTCAACTGTACAATTGCTATTCTTCCTAGAAATAAACTATAACGGGTACAATTTTTATCCTGGTTGTTCATTCACTTCCTCCTATCCTGGTAGTGTCAATGTAAAAGTATTTGGCTCGTTCAACTATCTATCTTTTACTGGCTTCCTAATCCTAACTGTTATACCTATTGTATTTATTGTGGGTGGCCTTAGTAAACGTGTTTTTTTTTCATTTATTCAGGGTTATGTACCTCGAGAGGAAAAAAGGAAGCCCTTATAGGATCACTCTGGTTTATATCTGTCTGTTAAGACGTTTTCCTTTATAACATTGGAAGATTTATATAAGAAAAAAAGTGGATCTCCCATGTTGATCCATTAACTGTACCTTTATTAAGAAATTACAATTAAGTACAATTATTTACATAAATTAATTACTAGTATAAAAACAATATCTGTATGCCTATATACAAAGCTGCAGGTTTAGGCGTCAAAACATTCCTCCCCATCGACATCAACTGGGAGGGTGGCCAGAAGGCTGGCGGCATTGCCACGTTGAATGGCAATGCCAATCCTTTGTGAAAAATATGTTAATATTTATATGGTTCAAGCCGAGATATAATCCGCTGTTTTCGTGTCCGTACCGACGCAGTGCTAGCAACGTCATGCCAAAATACAATTAAGCGTAGCGTGGTAATGTATGGAGCGCTGGCAGCAGCTTACCTCTCTGACGCTGTGACATTTACTTTTATTTTGAAGCTCTTTGTAGCACAGCAGAATCGACTACAGACACTCTGGCTGCTAACTTGATTCTATATTAAAATTTTGATTTTGCAAGTAGAGTAAGGTTGTGTGTTTAGAACATTGAGTGTGATAATTTATTGTTATGATACCTATCTCAATATAAGTTTTTAGTGTAAGGATAGTAATTAGAACTGCAGCATTCGAGATGTTAGACCTGGATTTTTGAGTATTCTAAAATTCAGTTCTAATATTCCGCTACATTCAAACATAGGTATAATACATGTCGACATAATAAAAGTGTGTTAAAAGTCATCAAAATAAAGGACCGTACTAGATTAAAAACAACAATGATCATATTGTGTGTACCTATAGAAATAATATCGGCCAAGTGCGAGTCGGACTCGCCCATGAAGGGTTCCGTAGTAGCAAAGGCGAAAATTGCGGTTTATTACGTATTAAAAAAAAACCACTGACTGGATCTCGTTCGAACCAATTTTTAGTGGTAGTTTTCATGGCAATTTACATCACATATTTTTTTTAGATTTATCGTTCTCTTATTTTAGAAGTTAGAGGGGGGGGGGGGGGACACACATTTTTCCACTTTGGAAGTGTCTCTCGCGCAAACTATTCAGTTTAGAAAAAAATTATGTTAGAAACCTCAATAGCATTTTTAAAGACCTATCTATAGATACCCCACACGTATGGGTTTGATGAAAAAAAAATTTTTGAGTTTTAGTTCTAAGTATGGGGACCCCCAAAATTTTATGCTCTTTTTTTATTTTTGTGCGAAATTCTTCTTTATGCTGTGACATACGGACGGACAGACAGACAGACAGACAGACGGACAGACATGACGAATCTATAAGGGTTCCGTTTTTTGCCATTTGGCTACGGAACCCTAAAAAGAAAAGCGAAAAAAAAGAAAAAAAAAAGAAAGAAAAAAATTAAAAAAACAAAGGAAAGCGTTTTATTAAACACACACACACTTAACAAAGTAGTCAACGTTGTGTTCTTTCTTTCTTAATATAAAGCAATACATGAAAATTATGAATATGGGTAAAACAAGGAAGTAGACAAAGTGGCACTTAATTATCTCTGCCTACCCCTGAGGGAATACAGCTTCAGGTTATATCGCCACACATGTTATTTCCACAGGCTTAGGCTGGTAAGGTCCTATATCAGATACTTAATCAGTTACACGCCGCAGGAAGCCGTTTGATCACTTTGATCTACACAGTAACTGATATTGCAGCCATAGATATTATTTATTCAATGCTGAGAATGAATTGAATAATCAAAATATTCATGTATTTGCTGTTACCCACGGCTGAATGATATTAATCCCGTTCACACGATACCAGGAACCAACCTTTTGACGATGCGAACTGACCTAATTAATGACGAGCTTACTGAATAATATAGTTATTTGAGGCTTTTTTTATGTGCGCACAATTCCAGCGAATGCGAATTCCAAAAATACTGAATGCTCGGAACATCGGCTTATATCTTATTGATCTATTATGTTATAGATGTAATTGTTCAAGGTTACGCGCGCGCGCGTACGCGTGTGCGTGTGCGTGTGCGTGTGCGTGTGCGTGTGCGTGTGCGTGTGCGTGTGCGTGTGCGTGTGCGTGTGCGTGTGCGTGTGCGTGTGCGTGTGCGTGTGCGTGTGCGTGTACGTGTGCGTGTGCGTGAGCGTGTGCGTGTACGTGTGCGTGTGCGTATGTGATTGCGTGTGCGTGTGCGGGTGCGTGTGCGTGTGCGTGTGCGTGTGCGTGTGTGTGTGCGTGTGCGTGTGCGTGTGCGTGTGCGTGTGGGTGTGCGTGTGCGTGTGCGTGTTCCTGTACGTGTGCGTGTGCGTATGTGATTGCGTGTGCGTGTGCGTGTGCGTGTGCGTGTGCGTGTGCGGGTGCGTGTGCGTGTGCGTGTGCGAGTGCGTGTGCATGTGCGTGTGCGTGTGCGTGTGCGTATGCGTGTGCGTGTGCGTGTGCGTGTGCGTGTGCATGTGCGTGTCCTTGTCTTTCTTTTTTTCTTTGCTTTCTTTCTTTCGTAACATTGAGACTTTATTAGATCCTGCCAGAGGTCAATAGACATGGCTACTTCGTTGAGGTTGGTCCTATTGGTAGTACTCTGTACACTGTACACCCTCTTATAAGCTAAGAGAAATACGCGTTTAATTAAGCGTATTTTTCTTAATTAAGAGATTTCATCTATTAAAAGATACTTTTTGTTACAATAACAGCAATCTAAGAAGATCAAAATTCATTAGAGTAAAGTTTCCTAAGTGGCAAGACTGAAAGTCGCCTAAACGTTAGCTCTTATATTTTTGTGGTTGGTTTAATTCATATCAGCACGCGAATTTGAGAAAGAAATAATAATTTGTTCTGGAATTATTCATCGCAATTACATTGATTTTGAAAATAATGATGAGGCCGTCAAGCTGAGGGCCACCGTTGTGATATTTTGTATTGTGTCTATAACGCGCTGGTGACGCGCTTTCTTGAGACTTTACCTTCAGTTTACCATAAGGCGAGGCCGTTTAAAAAACACGCGATTTTATGAGATGATAATGAAGTTTCAAAGTATGGTACGGAAAAAAAGGCTTATAAAAAAGTGATATTGAACTTTTAGACGTACTTCAACCAATACGCATAATGCCTAATGAAAATCGCATCAATGACGAACACGTGAAATGACCAATACGTGAAATGACCACCACGCCAAATGACCAATACGTGAAATGACCACCACCGCAAATGACCAATACACCAAATAGGCTGGTACATTATAATGTCGCATACAGCCATATCATAAAAAAAAATAATTTCATTGTAATGCTACCAAACAAACAGTGCTGGTTCTCTAAGACGGCCGGATGGTAGGAGTGACAGAGAGCTCTATTTAAATGAAAATAAATTTCAAAATTAGTCCCGATAACTACATACATATATATGCTCACGTCATCAAAATGACGTGACGCCTCACCCGCCACAGGATATAAAATTATATTGTTTTTTATTTTATTTTCTCTTTTTGCGTTCTGTGTTTTTTATTTTATTTTATTTTTTATTTTTTGTACCTACTGTAAATAATAATACTGTGTATCCACTGATCTCTATAATAAGATATCTATGTGTGTATCACAATAAACATTTTTCTTTCTTTCTGTCTTTCTTTCTTTCTTTCTTTCTTTCTTTATTTATTTATTTCTTTCTTTTTTCTTTCTTTCTTTCTTTCTTTCTCCTCTAGGGTAGGCAGAGGCAACAGTCCGCCACTTAATTCCATCCTTACATACTTCACGATATCGCCTAATGTTAACATTGGGTTGTGGAGGTCAGATGACAATCGCTTCACGGAAAATATCGAGGTCTAGCCAAATCCGTGGTTAAGACTGGTAAAAGACCCCAGACTCCGAGCTGAAAGCTTCGGATGCGACTGGGAATTAACACTAAGAGGAAGAAAATACTTCACGAGCTTCCTCTACTGTCATTAAACCTTTATACCTTTTAATCCCATCCATGTACATTCCATACTTGCATTACCGATAAATGAAACAGCTAAGTAAAAAGTTGGCGCACCAGAGACGGCAGGGATTCCCAACTATACCCAACTATTAGTATTGCACTAGCACAAAGTTTAACTTCGGTACGCCTTTACACGAGGAAATGATAATGATCCTCTGAAATGCTCTGCAGTGAATGACTGACTTTGAGTTCAGAATGCCTTCAATGGAACAACATTCAAAGGCTCCACAGAAATTTATAATGGTATGATTCCGAGTGGAGGCCACGTATCGGCAAGCGCAGCGTAGGACGTCCACCCACAAGGTGGACAGACGACCTCATTAAGGCCGCGGGAACGCGCTGGATGCGAGCCGCTTCCAACCGGTCCTATTGGAGATCTATAGGGGAGGCCTATGTCCAGCAGTGGACTTCCTATGGCTGAAATGATGATGATGATGATGATGATTCCGAAGCCGACCGCATACGACAACTGCAGACGCATGTAGCAGATATAGCATACCCATTATTTGTTAAACTCCGATACGGAGGATGGAGGATTGAGAAGCCGCAATGAGTTACGCGTATCTGCTGCGTGTGTCTGTAGTTGTTCGTATGCGGTCACCTTCGGAATTGTAACTCCGGACACGTATCTTGGACCTAAATCGCAAGACAAACGAGGCTCTGGCGCCCGCGGATTGCTTTGTAATAATTTATGCTTGGTGAATTTGAGTTCGTCCACCGCAGCAGCACCCCGTCCTATCCTCAAAAGTAACCCATGAAATATGTACTGCGCGTATAGGGCACATTTTGAGCACATTTTAGGTCCAAGATACGTGTGTGGAGTTATACTTAAACCTGTGAAAATTTAATATAAAATAAAAGTTATTTTTCGTCACTAACAAAGAACAGTGAAGCCTTTCTGAAGAGTAATAGACCAACGAAACATAAAGGTAAAGGTTAAAAGGTTTCTTTTAAGAAAATTAATAACCGAAATTATTACTATTCTCCTTATCGGAACCCGTGACTGCCGTTTGACGGGGCAGTCACGAGCATCCATGGTCACGAGCATCCATGGTCACGAGTATGGTTAAGGGGAATACTTATCCATGACACTACCGGTAGTGTCAAGGGTAAAAATTAAGTGTGCTTGTGATAGGAAAGGTTTTAGTCGACAGTGTACCGGTCAGGATTCGAACCGGAGACCGTAACGGAGTTCAACGTAGTTCAAAAATTTTAACAAGAATGAGTGCGAAAACTACTTCGATCACACGTACATGTAACTACATTAATACTTATGTAGATAAAATTAGGATGTAGGTACGGTGGAGGTTTTATCAATACCTTTAGGCCCCATTACGCACTGTAGACTAGTCGCCGGTGACTCGGTCGACAGCAGGTGTCTACGCACTTAGTCGCCGGGAGACTGAGTGCGTAGCGACTAGTCGGTGCGACTAGCAGGTGAGTAGTCGATGCATCTGCCAAACAATGAACGCAGCTCTGGTGCAGACTATCCTTTCAGGATTGGGAAGGCAGATGGCAGTCACTCCTTAAAGATAAAATTAAAAAAAAAATCGCCAAACCTCCTAACGCTTATCCCATAAAATATTGGAAGTTGACCAGCTCCACCAAATTCAATTAAGGTTACATCTTATGAAAGATAACTTTTAATAACTTATTTAAATGAGCTTAGTTTGGGTTGACACCGGTAAATAGGAAAAAAATCTTAAGAAGGGAAGATTTTGTAAGGTATTATATTCGTAAGAAGTATAGGGGTGTGATTTTTAGATTTTGAATTAAATAGCAAATTACAAAAGGTTTTTATCACTGAATTATAAGACTGAATTGAAATTGATATACTACTTTACTTTTTCAGTTGCCATACGAACATCTATGGCAGTCGTTATGCTACGTTTACATACTCGCGGCAGAGCGAGGGAAGTGGCGAGAGAAGTGGGCAGAGACGTGGTGTGAATGGTATATTCGTCATGCCGCGAGTACTGCCGCGTATGTTGCGCAAATACTAGCGCGATGAACTATACGAGACCGCTAGATGGCGCTAAGCTAAATAAAACACGACTTTCGTTATTGCTCCTCGAATATTTACTTTTAAAAATATTTATATCGATCTACGGAAAGTGTATAGTAGTTGAAAGTGAAAGTTTTTATTAATAATCTATTTAATTAATTCGCTATGCTGTAAAAGCTTATTGCGTACACTGCTACAGCGTTGTCCTCCATACGTTTACATCCGTCTCCGTTGCAGGGCGAATACTGTAATGCGGACCTACGCGATGATGGGAGTGTGTGAATGCTAGGGCATTAATCGCGCGAATATTTCTGGCAACACGATGAGCAATGCGAGCGGCAGTATGTAAACGCGGGGTTACGGGTAGTTGGAACCTTAAAAGTCCGACGAGTCTAACTACAGAACTTCGATATCGCCAATTGGTTTAGGTATATAGATTACTAGCTTTTGCCCGCGGCTCCGCCCGCGTGGATGTCAGTTATCGCGACCAAACATAGCCTATGTCTTTTCTAATGGTCTAATCTACCCCTATACCAAATTTCATCAAAATCGGTTCAGTGGTTCAGGCGTGAAAGCGTAACAGATAATATTAGTATGGATATGGATGGATGTATGTTTGTTTGATTAAGGCCTACTGTCTGATCCTACTTCCGTGAACCATAGAATTTTTAACAGTCGAACGCTACGCTAGAGCTACGCCAGGGCTACGTCAGTGCTACGGCAGTACTACGCCAGGGCTACGCCACAGAAGTCGTCCAACAGTCGTTTTTTTCATCTGTACGTAAGACATGTTTAAATCTGGGCCTTTCTACTTGACAATGAGATTCAAACGCAATCTCAACGTAAGCAGACCCTATGCATACTATGCGTAGAAGATAGAATTGGCGTAAAAGTTGCCAAGCTGAATAAGAGTTTAAAACATAAAGATAAAATTACCCACATACCACGGGATCAATACTGCATTGACCTATTTTACATCGACATACCATAAATTTTACGTACAGTTATCGATTTTAATTTCATCCAGCTCCAATATTACGCTCCAAGTCTTTGGTCGCCCGGTAGAATTACATTCCTGAGTCTCTGCTCCAAGTGAAGTACGTGCAGGTATCTAATAGGTACCCTTCCTCGATATTAATTTACCAGCGATGCTGTCGTTTGCCTCGTTCTATTAGATATATTGGAAATCGTTGTAATAGTATCAATGTGAAAGCTTATAAGTGTATTAGTTAAGTTACTGTTAATTAAACATAATTTAAAAATAGTTACACTATTTTAGGTAATACCTCACAAAAACTCACAAAATTGACCTCTCTCTTTATAATATTGATACAGACTACATAAAACAAATTGTTAAATTGAGGCAGGACCACACCGCCAAGCACTAAAATTTTCTACATTACAATAATTAAAATGACAACTTTAGTTTCTGAGTTAATTTAATAAAACGAAAAGTTTTATGTAATAAAGTTTGATACTATCGGAAGTTTACGCGCAAATATCATTGAAATACAACATTTTTTGATGGATTCTATCATGATTTCTTCGGTAGATAATCCCTACTAATATTATAAATGTGAAAGTAACTCTGTCTGTCTGTCTGTCTGTCTGTCTCGCTTTCACGCCCAAACCACTTAACCGATTTTGATGAAAATTGGTATAGGTGTAGATTAGACCTTGAGAAAGGACATAGGCTATGTTTGGTCGCGATAACCGACATCCACGCGGGCGGAGCCGCGGGAAAAAGCTAGTATCAAATAAATCGCGATATAATCCACAAAAAAGTGGTTTTATTTCAAAGCAATAAAGATGTTCACTTTGACTCCAGACTGAGATCTGTCGAGTTCTGAATTTGATCTCACTTAATAAGGATAGTTGAATTTCAAGATTGGAGAAAGCAATAATGAGATATTGCTGAAACCAAGTCTTAATGTTAACTTTCGGATAGTCGCGCGTATCGAACCAATATATAATACAATATTCACGTAATGATAGGTACAATATACACGTAATTATATAATATATACTAGCTGTTACTTATTGCGACCAAACATAGCCTATGTCCTTTCTCGAGGTACTTCTGGTACTTAATTCTATGTCCGTACCAAATTTTCGTCAAAATTGTTTCAGTTGTTTAGGTGTAAAATCGTAGAGCATTAATAATATTAAGTATGGATCATTATAGCAAACCGGTTTGCTATATGCAAACTAGATTGCTTTGTATTTTTTAAATGGCCAAACCTGGTTCTTTGGACTACTTGGTGCAAACTGTGATTGCTTTTAAGGTACCTCAAAAATATAAAGAAGAACCCTTATAGGATCACGAAGTTGTTCTTCTGTCTGTTCGTCTGTTCTGTATTTGTTGTTTATCGGACTGACAAGGCATTTTATTAAAAAACGCATGAACAAGTTGATAACTTGTAATTTATATCAAATACTTAGTTATTCCGCAACCTTTTCAAACTGTGATTAAAATCAAATCAGTTTTGTACGGAGCTCTATGTGTAAATGCGTAAGTTCCACTCACACTAAAATTTAAAAAAAGAACGACAAAAGAACGACTGTTTTAAATAAAAATATTAAGGTAAGACGTTATCTTGAACCATTCTTTGGAGAACAAGTGAGTAAAACATACGCTAGAGGCGAAAACTCTCCTACGTCTCGTTAGATATCACTTGTAGGTATGAGACCTTGTTATTTGACAATACTAAGGCTAAGGCTCCCCTTAGTTACAGATCAAACTGCTCTAGTAGTAGAACTGGCAGTTTCATAAAACATTTAGCTTTTACTTTTTAGTGAAGTGCCTACAATTAAAAAAATACTTTGATATAGTTCAAAATTTACTCTCTTCCGAATTTAAACGCCTGCGTATTTTTTCACTGCAATACATCAGGTTGTAATTATAAATAATGGTGCCGTCATTATTAAGCAGGCGTTTTTAATTATTTCATACTCCCAAGATTTTGAAGATCAGACAAGATAGTCTAACCTGACTAATATGATAAAATTACTACTAATAGTAGATGAGTGAATATTTGTAACTTAATTATGTCAGACCGTTGAATGGGTTCACATCCTGGATGGAATTTTCCATATTTTGCTGATATTTTATTAACTAATATTCATGTGAAAATAACACTACCTATATCATTGTCTGTTATTTTTTCAATGAATTCATCGATATTTAACAGATATAGGTATAGCTTAGAAATTAGTTTGTATTTCGAAAAATCTTTCTTTTTCAAATGTGCACAACCGTGGATAGTGGCTAATCAATTGATGTTTATGGTATTTTTTTAAATAATTAATAATATATCATTGACAATAATAAAAAAGAACATACATGCAAAATTAACAATCATTTTTTTGTATTTAAGTGGAGGTCCCTACAAAATTCTTCAGTATATAAAATTCCTCGATTTTTCCTCAACTGGTGAGCGAGTGCTCACATAGAATAAGTGCCCCTTAGCGACGGTACGGTTTACCCACTCGCTAACAGCTACACAGTTATAGGTTTTCACTCTAGCTTCGCTATGCTTCCGTCGGTGGACTTTGTTAGGTGTAGGCACATCTACATTGAGCTATTTCAAGTTTATGTAGTTTAAAAAAAATGCAAGTGTTACTCCTGCGGTTGCACCTTTACACTTTATATGAAAAAGAGCAGTCGTATCTCCCATGTCGATTGTACATAAGTGACCGACCAAGTTTAAGGATTTAAGAATAAACATTGTGGTTAAGGACTCGGCCTTACGATCCAGAAGTCCCGGGTTCGAATTTCATTACACAACGAAACCAAACATAGCCTATGTCCTTTCCCAAGGTCTAATCTACCCCTGTACCGAATTTCATCAAAATCGGTTCAGTGGTTTGAGCGTGAAAGTGTAACAGCAAGACAGACAGAGTTACTTTCACACGAAAGTAACAACATTAATATGAATTACAACTTCTTTGGGTCTGATCTCCTTATAGGTAATTAGTATTAGTATTCTTTGAAAAAGTTTCATCTAGATCCGTTTAACTGTTCTGGCCATTGATTTAAATGGTTAGGTACTTATTGGTTCTGGCTTAGTGAACTATAAAATTACGATCTATTAAAACTGTCACATTCTCATTCACTCGACGGCTCAGTGCGCGTGAAATTATGATACTTTCCTACCATCCTTGGTATCTTATCCATTCAAGGGATAAAAACTAGTCTATATGTTATTCCAGACTATAAATCTATCCCTGTAACGAGTTTCGATCCATTGGACGTTTGAGCTTGATTGAAACGATCCATCAATCAGTTAGCCTATTGCAGTGATTAAATAACAATCATAAAGACGATTCTGAAGTTTTCTCTTCAGATTCATCTGTAATAAATTCTGAAAACGAAAATAACTGATATTGTCACAGCAAAGTTATAATAACGCGACGTTCCAAGAAATTATTGAAAAATCCTACAATAACCTTACATCCTGCTATACTGATATGTACCTACATAAAATCTTCCCAGCACATTTACACCGGGAAAAACATAGCTCTATCACGGTAATGTATACAGCAATTCAAAGTACACTGAAATACAAAATACGACTTCTGAACATTCCTAACTATCAACAAAATATGAGTGCAGTAAAATTCACGAGGCTCTTGAGAATATCCATTGACCTAAATTTGGCTATACGCTATAGGCAAATGTCAATGACCGGTGGAGTTGACCCCATAACCTCTTACTAGGACACCTCCGAGAGCGCGAGGGCTTTAAGAGGCGCAATACTTGTACATATAATGTATGGAAGGACGGGCTTTCGAGGAATGGAATAAAAATATGAGAATACATTTTTGAAAGTATTTCAAATTTATGTTCTCGGTATTTTGTTTATTTTAGTATTCAGATAAGAATCAAATTCAAATTCAATTCATTTATTCCACATTATCAGACTAAAAGAATATAGACCGAACGTATAGAACTAGCGAGTGCATTCGCCTAAAGTAATACTAAAATAGTACCATTTCGTTCGCACCAGTGCATACACACAAGCGTAGAAGATGGTACACTTTAGTATTTAGGAGGTTTCACTCGCTAGTTCTACACGTTCTGTCTATATCTATTCTTTCCATCTGTGTTAGTCTTTTAGTCTGAGGTTATAACTTATTGACGTCAACAGACTAGGTATCACAAGATGAGCTCTGAAGGCTAATTCTTCTAATGAAAATCTGCTCGAAGCAATTTAAAATGTAGGCTAGTGTACACATGTAGAGCATGATAATGAATCGATTCATCTTCTTCTGTCGATTCGACGGCATATTCTGTCATAATTATTTTGTTTACCCAGTATGCTATCGGAGTGGCTACCACTCGGATAGCGTTCTCAGAGCCACTCATGAGTTCCTCTGGAGTACCTACACGTGCTTATGTGCAGGCAGCATGTATCGATTGATACCTCGTGTTAATAAATTCAGTATCTTAGGAGCTATAGTGAAACATATTATGTAAATACTCGCACATATATATACTACTAACCACGATAACCACAACGCCATACCGTACCGTAGTTTGTAATTTAATTTATTTACAAGTTCGAAACAACAATGTTTGAAACAACATACTACAAGATCGGTACACCCAAATAATATTTACTTGAAAAGTTATCAACTTTCGTATGAATTGATAAATACGCCCACAATTCTCCTAACAGGTTTCTTTCTCAGAATTACGAATTTACCTATAGGTATGCGATTCTATTGTTCTCAAAAAGTCTGGGTTCATACTTTGATTCATTACGGGTCCACGATATTTAAAAGGTTTTTTAGAAGCTTCTATTTAACTTGTACTGTTTCTTTTTTAGTTGGACGACCTCTGTTGCGTAGTAGAGCGTTCGACTGCTAAGTCTGAGGTCAGCCGTTCGATGCCCGCTCAGTGCAAATATTTGAATTCATTTGTACATATTATGATGTATATTTGACTCGATCTGCGAATTTTTATGTATAATAAATATACCTATTACCGTCAAAAAAATCTTTATACAACTCAAATTCCAATGCTTAGTTCGTAGATATTTATACTCGTAGGTATAACCGCACTGTGCTGCATTTCCTAGAATACTACTATCCTTTCATCACCTACCTTTGAACCTGAAACTACCCACACAGAAACTATAAATAAATCACTGGCTGCCGTTCTATCTATACCTACTATACTATTATATATAATTGTGAAGTGGTCGTGTCCTTACATTGCAGATATTTAAAAAAACTTGGGTTGTGTTATATTAGCGATCCTGAACACAAGTTTTTTTTTTCATTCTGGTCTGATTGTCTATTTGTTCGCGATGGACATAAATAGGTATAACCTGCGCCACGTAACTTGGACCTAGAATGTGCTTAAAATGGGTCCTATACGCGCAGTATAAATTTCTTGGGTGTCTTTTGAGGATAGCACGTGATGCTACTGCGGTAGACAAACTCAAATTCACCAAGCATAATAGACTATTACAAAGCAATCCGCGGGCGCCAGATCCTCGTATGTCTTACGATTTAGGTCCAAGATACGTGGCGCGGGTTATATACTGAACGGATTTTAATGCGATTTTTTCTTTGGTCTTGTTTGAACTTAAAATCGTACGTTTGTTTGATCGCAAATGATTCAGTAGGACTGTAGACATGAGAAAAGGTTGCGTTAACCGACATCCCGCGCGGGCAAAATGCTAGTACAAAATATACATAAAGCTTATTTATAGCTCCCCTAGGGCGTCAGACTATTAATTAAATAGATACGGTTATGTTGCAAACGACTTGGATGTAAACGCCTATTAGAAATGCACCTATTTTACTTATAATACGTTCGAAAACCATAATTTGCATGTAATTGCTCAACAAAATGAATAAATGCACTCCAAATTGAGGAAGGTCATTTTCCTCATTTTGGTTTCATCATCCCATCCTTCGAATAAACGAGGTAGGACACGATGGCATTTCCGTCCCAATTGAGCAGTCTGACTGAGGAAACCTCCGCCCTACAGAATACCGCGGCCATTATAATCTCGGGTTGTGTTCCCGGCTGTGAGTAGGGTAGCCAGAGCTCACTGGAGAGATTTTGGGCTGTCAATGGGAAGATTTGACTTGTTCTGCTTTGTCTTCTGCACTGACGGCACAGAAACTCTCTGTTCTTACAGGGTCTGCAGCACGAGTGCGACTCCACTGGTTCACCACACCATAGGCTACAGTTACCACTTTTCATAAGGTGTGCTTGTCTGCTACCTAAGTGGTATATAAAAAAAAAAACAATTTACCATTCTAGACTATAACTACCTCTGTATCTAGACCCGTTCAGCCGTTTATCCGTCCAGACTTCCACTAAAATTTTAGCTCAGTCAGTTGAGACTAATAGTTTTAAAATTCAATTGCAAGCTGACGCTGACCTTAGTAACAAGCGAGCTGCGTCATAAAAACCCACGTTTAAAATGTACCATAAATGCGTTACCTACGAGCCCACACACTCTTCTCGCATGGCCGGTCAAATTTAATATTAGGCAGTTGTCTCACTGGGAACGATGAACGAGTAACGAGTAAAGCTAGAGCTACAAACGAATTGGCGAGCAGCGAGGAGCGAGTGC
Organism: Eilema depressum; assembly: GCA_914767945.1. Classification (NCBI taxonomy): domain Eukaryota; kingdom Metazoa; phylum Arthropoda; class Insecta; order Lepidoptera; family Erebidae; genus Eilema; species Eilema depressum. Next base: position 8,921,523 of record OU612028.1, on the reverse strand, counting down.
GTATTTCCGATAGTTCTGTAGCTCGGCTATAAGCGAGTGTGCGAGTGAGGTGAGCGATTACTCGCAACACTTCGAGCAGCCAAGCGTACAGTTCTAGCTTTACCATGAGTTGACACCGAAATTTTTTGTGACAAATAGTTGATCGCTGACTGTTCACACTGCCGGCGAGTACTCGCTTTACTAGTTTGTCGCTGAGCGACAAGAGCTATGAAAAATAACACTCGCTCAGCGATACTCGCTAAGCGATTAGCGAATATCGCTAATTTCGGTGTCAACTCATGGTAAAGCTAGGACTGTACGCTTGGCTGCCGCGAGCGTGTGTTGCGAGTAATCGCTCACCTCACTCGCACACCCGCTTATAGCCGAGCTACAGAACTATCGGAATTACGCACTCGCTCCTCGCTGCTCGCCAACTCGTTTGTAGCTCTAGCTCTACTCGTTACTCGTTCATCGTTCCCGGTGAGACAACTGCCGCTCGATCTTTGATGAATTCGCGACGTAAAAATTTACGTCGTTTTGACAGCATTAATAATATTTCTTGTATGTTTTAGTTTAGTTTAGAGAGTTTTATAACAGCAGAATAGGCACCATACCTCATTTTCTACCTAGAGCTGCAATTTTCCCGCACATTTTTTTATTTCATGTTACTTTATCAGATACAAAATTCGCCGCAAGCGATATAAGCAGTCAAGTGGTAAGAAAAAGGTGAAAAACATGTAGTAGTGGTTCATTTACTTTGTCTAGCTGGATGTTTTACTCGTTTATCTTGCGCCTCGAGCTACGGAGCCACGCAACAAGATATTAATTAAATTAAAGGTAAATAAACAAACATAACATGGTTCGTTTCCTATTACTTCTGTTCGTGTCTGTCTGTATGGACGTGTCTTTACATTGGAGATATAAAAAAAAACTTTGGTTATGTTATATTAGTGATGTTTTTGGAATTCTTGTCAGTTTTTCCACAATGGACGCAATACTACCGAACGGGTTTTCATGCGGTTTTTTGTTTGAAAGGTTTTGGTGAGCAATAATCACGCCGCCCGCCGCCGTGGCCATAGGGTAGTAGAATATAATATGAGGGCCCACTACGTTATGGAGCACATAACGCAACTTCATTTACAAGCTGGTACACCTATCGATTGATGGTAGAGTCTCTGTCACAGGTTTTTATATTTGGAGGATCTAACCACAGTCACATCCATAAAGATCAAGATAAACCAATAATGGAAAAGTAGGAGAGTGAGCTCCGGTCACTATTACACTGGTCATCCTCATCGTTTGAAACGTTATTCCAACTCAGGATAAGGGTTCACTAAGCAGATCAAGATAAACCAATAATGAACAAGTAAGAGAGTGAACTCCGGTCACTATTACATTGGTCATCCTCATCGTCTGAAACGTTAATCCAACTCAGGATAAGGGTTCACTAAAGTAGATCAAGATAAACCAATACTGAACAAGTAGGAGAGTGAACTCCGTTCACTATTACACTGGTCATCCTCATCGTCTGAAACGTTATTCCAACTCAGGATAAGGGTTCACTAAAGCAGATCAAGATAAACCAACAATGAAGAAGTAGAAGAGTGAACCCCGGTCACTATTACACTGGTCTTCCTCATCGTCTGGAACGTTATTCCAACACAGGATAAGGGTTGGAGGCACTGGAGCTAGCTGATGTGACTGCGAGTTTGTAATAGGCAGCCATGGGGTGGGAATTTCTTTCTGCGACGTTATCTCACGATAGGTACTGATATGGAATACTGGGTTACTTTAGCCAGTTCGCTTCTATCTTCTTCTTTATTCTAGCGTTAATCCCAATCGCATCCAAAGCTTTCACCTCGTAGTCTGGTGACTGCTTTACCAGCCTAACTGCGGATTTGGCTGAACAGCCAGTTCACTTTTGACATAGCCACATTATCGCTAGCACCGACGGAGTATCGATACAGTTTATTCTAACAGGTTATATAAGGTAATTCTCTAATGGATTATCCTAGTAGATTTAAGCCTCGGACGTCAAACGCTACAGCTAAATTACTGAAACATAAAACAAGCATCAATTTGTACGATGTTCTAAACTTTGTTACATTCTGGTCGCCGACGGTCGAGGTGTTAATAGGATTATGTACGATAGTGCGAAACGTAATTTTACACCCGGAGTTTCTATGATCACTGCTACGAGTCTAAATGCCATCTCTATTTAAATGTTTCATTTTGAAATTCTTAAGTACCAGGCAAAGTGTTAAAGAGTTTTAAATCGTATCCGGTTAGCGGCAATACTTCTCGTCGTCGTCCATCAGCCTCGTCCTTTAATACGTAGGATCCATAAATATATAGCCATCATTTGTATATAAATGAAATGTAGACTAATTAGCAACACGCTTACCAGCCTTATAAATGACCAAACCTTTCCAATGCGCTTACCAAGAGTGGTGAATGATCAAAAATTGGCTACACGCTTACCATCTATGTTAATGACCAAAACTTGGCAGTATGCTTACCACCCTGGTAAATGACTAAAGCTTGGAAACTCGCTTACCACCCTTGTAAATGACCAAACCTTGGCAACACGTTTACCACTATTGTAAATAACCAAACACTAGCAACACGCTTACCACCCTATCCTGTTGGCGACAACGCCAGTGGAATCGCTAATTGTAGTATGAAATTGACATAAATCATTAATATAACTATAATTTTTTTATGATATTTGAGTCTTCAATTTTGAACACGAAATTTTCGAATTTTCGAAATGACGAAAACTTGGCAACACGTTTACCAGTCTTGTAAATGATCGAAACTTGGCAACACGCTTACCACTCTTGTAAATGATCAAAACTTGCCAACACGCTTACCATCTTTGTATATGACCAAAACTTGGCAACACGCTTACCTAACACCCTTGTAAATGACCAAACCTTGGCAACACGTTTACCACCCTTGTAAATGACCAAACATTGACAACTCGCTTACCACCTTTGCAAATGGATACAGAACTTTCACGAATAACTACCGACTATGGTTATAGCAATTGTTTATTCGTATGTAAGTAGTCAACCCTATAAAACATAAATATAAAAGGAGTTGCTACACTAGGGTTGCCATAAGTGTGGGGACCCAAACCGGGACATTTGAAGAAAAATTAGTAAATGTAGAAAAATAGGCACTTTTATTACAACAACTTTTAACACTGCCATTAAACAAGCTTTAAACAAGCGGGCAGCGACCCGGGCTTCCTATGTTTTCTGAAAGGCGAAAAATTATCAGAATTAACTTCTGATAATTGTACAAAATATTTTGACGAAATCAACATTACGTTAATCATCATCTTCATGTAGACGCTTTCTCCCGATTGCATACCTGGCCAAGATGACCCCGGAGCTCAGGGTCCGCCTTCCGGCTCTTCCTCCTCCACTTGACACGATCTTGGGCGCCCATGGTAGTGAGACCATTTGCACGCATATCACTCTCCACGACGTCAAGCCAGGACTTCTTGGGCCTATCCCTTCTACCTGGACCTGGCGGGGGCGCCATTGTCAGGCATTTGCTACCCACGTATCCTGGCGGTTGCCGCAAGACGTGGCCGCACCAGCGAAGGCGGCTCTCTTGCATTTGGCTGCCGCGGCTGCAAGAGTTCCTCACGCAGCATTTTTATCTCCGTGACATGCAGCTCTTACGTGCTTACGCTCTTGCTCTCACAACCATGTAAGAGGACAGGCTTAATGATCGTCTTATAGACCTGCCCCTTCAAACTGACTGGCATTTTGGGATCACCCGTGACGCCAGTAATTTCTCACCACCTGGCCCACGCGGAAGCAATGCGTGCCCTGATGTCGTAGTCGATTTCACTGGTCACATGAAGTACAGATCCCAGGTACTTAAACCGAATCATCGCCTATGCGGACCGGTGTGAAATCTGTCGCTAAACTTTCTGTCATCGCTACATTTAGCTTCATACCACCGTTCTCAAGCGCTTCCTTCCACATTTTCACGTGTTGCGCCAATCTGCTCCTGTCCGCGTCCTTCAGCGCAATATCATCAGCATAAATGAGCAACCACGGAAGCTGCTTATGTGGTTTTCTGATACTGTCCAACAAGACGTCTAATACCGAGCTGAACAAGTAAACACTAAGGACGGATCCTTGGTGTACTCCGATGGTGATGGGGAAGGCTTTTGAGTCACCAAAAGCACTCCGAACCACGGAACCAGAATCATGATACATATCTTGGATGGTGTCAATGTTGGTCTCTGGAACTCCCTTAGCCCACAGTACCCACCAGATCACCGCGCGAGGAACACAGTCGAAGGCCTTCTGCATGTCTAAGAATAGGCAGTGCAGGGGCGTGTTCTTCGCCCTGTATTTCCCCACCACAATCCTTAGGGAGAACACCGGATCAATGATCCCGTGCCCGGGACGAAACCCATACTGACACTCCGAGAGTGTACTCTCCTGTCGGATCCGGGAGTCGATTATCTGCTCATAGAGCTTCATGGTGTGGGACATTATCTTTATACCGCGGTTACTACCACACTCCTGCACCGATCCCTTGCCTTTGAATACTGGCGTAATGAAGCTCAGTCTCCACTGGCTCAGGATCTCACAGTGAAAAGTACGCGGTTATACAGATTTGTTAGAATGCTCACACCACGAGCACCCAATGCACCCATTGCCTTCCAAGCCTCGATGGGGATTTCGTCGAGGCCGAGTCTGTACTTCTGCTGGCGTTATCGGTGGCACTAGTCCTTGTTTCGGAAAGAGGTCTGGTGGATGCACCTCTTGCTGCTTATTCAGCATTTCGTTGGAAGTATGAGCGCCATCTGTCCTTCATCGCGTTTTTCTCGTAAAATCATTGGCCCCGGGGTCTTTATTACTCATTAACATATTCATGTATGGAAAAATATCAGCGCTTTCGTCGTTCTATCTACGTATTAATAGCCTAGCTACTTAGTCGCGTTTATTTTAGGTATATTACTGTTTACCAACCAAGTCCAGCTCTCTAATATAATACTAAAAATGTTTAACCGGGACAATTTGCTTATTGGCCGGGACGCCGGGACACCAGGCCTCAAACGGGGACATGTCCCGGCGTACGGGGACGTATGGCAACCCTATGCTACACTGACAGCGTTGATAAACATAATATTTTTATAGATACAATCCAACATAAAGGTACCTATTGGTTTTATTGTAACTTCGAAAAATAAAGTATCTTACGAAAATATGGTCGTAATATTTGTAATGTCGGTTGATATAACATGTTAAAGGTATCGCGTGTGTTAGAATGATCGGGTACTATATAGGTAAATAGGAATTGAAGATAGGTTTTCACGCAACTATTCAAATCAGAACAACCTTCTAAAAAGTCAATGACTAAAATAGAAACTTTCATTTTAGCAGGAACCATTATTAATTCACAGTTTACAGGCATGAAAATATGCATGGTATTTAAACCCCAAAAGGTGACATGGGTTATGCACGAACAAAGTGCAACCTTATTGAAAAGAGGTTGCTTACAAATTCTACTATGCTCCACCGTTGTTTGCGACACTTAAAAAGCTTGACATATTTTTTATATAAAAAAGTAAGATAGAATAAAATTTCTTATTTCTATCAAAACGTTTATAATGACGTGATACATCTTCAAGCAAACATCAAATTTTCCAGCTCCGTGTACCTAACAGTTGCGCGAGGTGGCGCATGCAATATTCAACGAGGTGTGCGTATATTATTCACGCCTCCGTCACGCCGAGCCTACGCACAGCGTGAACACACAAATAATTAACGACATTTGCAAAATGTGATACAAAACAGAATTGTTTTATTTCGTGAAGAAGTCAGGGAAGAAAATGTTGCTAATGAGATAAACTTTTTTAAGAATGACAGCCTAAATTGCTTGTACAGTCACCATCTGTCATCAGTCCCCTCTAGACCAGTGGCAGTTCGTTGGCCGGCGTATTGTAGAATAGAATGAGGAATGTATGGAATTGTTGATACACGTCAGTGTATGACAGTTGTAAACGTCAAAATATGTGTCAAAAATGTCAAATCCCATACATTCGTCATTCTATTCTACAATATTTCACGCCAACGAATTTCCACTTGTCTAGGGGAAGATCGATCTTGATTTTTGCTAGTCAAGATATCGTCTCGTGCTCAAAATGATCTTAATACCTGCTAATAATGTTAATACTAAACCATTTTATTGATTTAAATTGTATTATAATAAATTGGAAAAAGCGAAATCAATTCTCGGGCGGGACTCGAACCCGCGATCTTTCCCTTACAGGGGGAATTTTTTTATTATTATAATTTGTGTAGTTTAGCAAACTAATTGCTTTAAAATTATCTCAATTAAATTGTATTATCGTCCGAACTAAAAGGTGTTTACCAGTGTACCAAATATCAGACCAATCAGTCAACGGGAGGGGGGAAAACTTTGGTATTAAGATCATTTTGCTTGTCAAGATCGGTTTGATGCTGACTGTATAGTATACCCGATCGAAGGACGCTTGCAGGACAGGTTACTGTCTTGTCTGTCCTTCACGAATTTACCACTAGATTTTATTGACCCAGCCATTTTTACGTAAAAGAATAAAAAACAAACTCAATTTCTTAATGACTATCCTTTTTCGGCCTGTCTATCGATCAATAATAATATACGAGTATAACGTATCGCAATTATCCAAGCCTAATACACCCATTCAGAAATAAGTCCAATACAATAATATAACAATTCGATCAAATTAAACTGACATCTACCCTAATCTTTTAATAACTGACGCAAAAAAGGCAACAAAAGAGGACTTATTCGTTTCCCCAAAAACGGGTAAAATACCCAAATCTGTATTCGAACGGGCATCCATTGTGACGCGTGCCGCTGAGCCGATAATGACGTGTTATGCCAACAGATAATAAGCATCTGTCAATCATTGGTAATAGCGATGGCGGTGGCAGTTTGTCAGAAAACTGAACAAGTATGAGTCAGATTCGAGCACTGAAGGTTCCGTACCAAACTGGATTAAGGGATATATTCGTATTTAATTCTGTTGTTCGAAAATTGGAGTTACCTATTGGTAACTCAAATTTCCTGAAAAAGGGTATTGTTGATAGTAGACAGAGACATAGACAGATCGTTCATATATATCTGCACAAACCAGAAGAACTAACAAAGAAGGCGGAGACGAACGGAGCAGAAAATGCGAAAATCACTTAATCTCATGGATAGTAATTACTGCAGGTAAGACTTTTATTCTAACTCTATATTACCTGAGTTAATAGCAAGGTAAGTACAAAGGACTTTTATCCAACTAAATGGCTCGGTTTATCACATTTACTTGAGTTGCTAGGGAGTTAAGTGTACATGAGACTTCGACCGGCCTTGGTCACGTTGTTGTAACTCGAACATGTTGTTGGTGTCAAACCCTACTAATAGAGAAGAGGGCGCGGGTACATGATCCTACCATGACTTCTGCACGAAATAAAAGGGGGGCTGGCTAGTCCTCTTTCTAGATGACTAGCCAGCCCCCCTAGGCAAGTGGAAATTGGTTGTAAAATAGTATGATGAATGTATGGTATTTGATGTATATGACACGTATTTTGACATTCATAACATACGTTGACTGTCATATACGTCAAATACCATACAATCATCATTTTATTCTACAATCGAGTCAACCGAGGATTGAAATCATTGAATCAAAGAGGCGATCACTGCTGCACCCGTGTACCATTTATAGGACAGGTTGATGTTAGAGTTGGAGATGAGCTTTAAATTTTCTAAAGCTTTTATTAGACTATTTATGTTCGCTTTTCTTCTAGGAAAACCTCAGCGTCTCTGAAAGCGCTCTATAAAAGCTTTTACAGTCATGAAGTAATAAAATAACGATAGAAGTGTTACCAGGTTAGGTAGATACATCAAAGTGGATAAGATAAAAATTTTAACATGTCAGAGTTTGTATCAAAAGCATTATCTTGTCATCAAATATTTAAGACCGTTCGTGAGACAATAAAGGGCTTTTTCGCAACATTTAGACAAAAAACCTTCTAAAAGAGATGTGTATCTTGGGATACAAAAAATACGCAATCCTTTACATGTTTGGATGAACAACAGAATCAACAAAAATCGTGTACCTACCATGTTTGTTGTTGACGAAAAAATATTTTAATTGTGTTTTATGTCGTAAAAAGAATTGTACAACATGTTAAGAACTGGTTTTTTATTGTAAGTAGGTATTGCTCTTGAATAATAAATGTTTTGTATAGATCAACATTACGCGAAAATAAAGAGAAATCGACATTGGTAGTTTTTATATTCATGGGTGCGAGGGTAGAACATGTCCTCGTGGTGCACTGTAATTAAATTTTAGCAACATTTCTTCCTTTTTATTTGCGGTATTATGTTATTTGCAGTTATTATTCTATTGGCTTGTGAGTAATTTTGAATACATACATACATCTCGCCTTTATCCCTGGAGGGTTAGGCAGAAGTGAATTAACACCCATATTTCACCTATCATTGTATTATGTCCCACGTAATAGGGGGTGAAAGTCAGCCTATTGCCGTATTCCGGGCACTATTATCGACCTGAGTCATGCATCTGAGGCTGAGTCTGGGCTGTATATATCTGCCTGATATTAAACAGCCCTATCTTTTAGTCGCCTTGTACGGCACCGGAGGGGAAGAGTTGGGGTGGCCCAAATTCTACGCTGTCGGGAACGACAAAGGTCCGAGTCTCACTTTTTTAAGAGGTACGGTGACACGGGCCGTGTACAAGATCTCTATCTCTACATACTGGTAAGCTATAAGGCTAGAAAACTCAAGAACAACATTACTCAAAATTAGCGTCACATACTCAGTTATTTATCCTATTTTATGGTATCCATTACTTTGTGACTGCAAATCCAATGTAGCGGATATAAATTTATATTAATGGTCCAGGAGTAATACGAACTAGATTCGGATTAATGATAAAAGAGGCGTTTTCTTGAAGAAAAAGGGAAAGAATCTAGTGCGTTTTTATACTGAAGAACTTGGACTCATTTGTCACAGTTTCAAACTTGTACATATTTGTAGGATCATATCATGGAGAAGGAAATGATTATTCCGTCCTCCGTGGATCATATACATACATAAACTCACGCCTATATCCCCGAAGGGGTAGGCAGAGGTGCTAGCACCCACATTTCGCCGTTTATGTTTAGGTCTCAATGTAATAGGTGGCGAGCCTATTGCCATTAACCGGGCACTTATAAACCTGGGATAAATACACACATAACTTCGAAAAGCATCGATAAGTCATTGGTGTGTGCCACGGTAAAACCTCGGATCAAACCCGAGACCTCGTCTCAGCAGTCCATTACCCATAATACCACTACGCTACCGCGGTTACAGTGAAAGATAATAGGTATTAGTGGTTCAAGAAGTAAAAGATATATAACATATAACATAACATAAACTCACGCCTATATCCCCGAAGGGGTAGGCAGAGGTGCTAGCACCCACATTTCGCCGTTTATGTTTAGGTCCCAATGTAATAGGTGGCGAGCCTATTGCCATTAACCGGGCACTTATAAACCTGCGATAAATACACACATAACTTTGAAAAGCATCGATAAGTCATTGGTGTGTGCCATGGTAATACCTGGGATCGAACCCGAGACCTCGTCTCAGCAGTCCATTACCCATACCACTAGGCTACCGCGGTTTGTTAAAAGATATATGAAAAAAAAAACAGCGTACGAATTGAGAACCTCCTTATTTGAATCCGGTTAAAAATGCTAGCGAATGGACAGACGCAATACAATAATTGTACAATAAAAAAGATATATTTTTTTATAAATTTCTGGAGAGTGCAATCGATGGGGTCACCGCTAGCGATTAGTTACGATTACCCCTATTGTAATTATATTTATTGCAAGCTCTCGCAAAATTCAAGGTCAACTATAGCAGGAGGAGATGGTGTAGAAGGTGGACCCAGCGTTCCAAAGGGTTCAAGATTCAACCGGGTAAACCGGTATAATGATAATGATGATCAAGTCACTTTGCCTCACTGTGTGTGTTCTACCGTCTATGCTATGGTTTGTGCTCAGAAGAACTGTTTGACATGATGCCAACAGCTACATTCTATAATCGCACCTCTCGCCACAGGCAGGGAATTCATTCTCACACATTGCGTCTGGAATGGTGCGCACTGTGCGGTATGAAAGGAACTTCATCCCACGCACACTCAAGCTGTGGAATGAACTAACTCCCTGCGGTGGTTTTCCCAAGCGACTACAATTCTTCAAGAAGTTTGGTCTTGGAAGGTTTCTTCAGGGTCAGCAGCGCGAGTGTGACGCCCCTGATGTTGCATACGTCCATAGGCCACGGTGACCACTTCCCATCAGGTGGGCCGTGTGCTTGTCAGCCACCTAAGTGGAATAAAAAAAAATGGACTACTCTAAAACTTGGCTGGAACTATAAAACTTGACTGGAATATTACAACGTTGGACATTGACTACAACGTTAGTTAATTAGATCCAACAGAAAACTCTAGCATAATACTAGGTATTCTGTTGAGACATATCCTATCCTGAGCTTGGCGGTTAAAGCAAGCGTACCGTGAATGTCGGTGGTCGTGTCACACAACACAATTTTCAGGTTCACTTGCTCCGAATTCCGGACAGATTCTATTAGGTAACGTGTCTACAACAAAATCTTCGAAGTCACTTTAAAATATATTCTACCCGACTGCGGCAAAGGAAAAAACATACACTCCTTTCAGAAACCTATGGGAACCTATTCTTATAATGAAAAGTCTTTATTACAGCCCTGTACCAAATTTCAGCAAGATCCGTTCATCTGTTAAGAGCATGATTGAATAACAAACATCCAAACATACAAACAACTTCACAAACTTTCACATTTATAATATTAGTTGGAGTAGGATTATTTGGATGTCAAAGCAACACAACATCATAAAAATTACTAATTTTCTTTCCCAGGCTAAAAAAGTTTAAAATTCTAAAATACGACGTATACTAACGCGTAGGTGGCTTGATTTCAGGAAGTTTAATTAGAAAGCAGCCCTCGTTTTATGGCAGTTTTTTACTTTTTAATTCATTAAAGCTTGTTTCGTTTAATTTTTAAATTATATTTTTTATTACTTCGTAGTACCGATCATATTAGTGATGTTTTGAATAAATTGCGACGTCAGAAGAATTTGTTTATGCCATGGAGAAGGAAATGTATGTCCACCGTGGTTTATGATGGTTTTTTATGATCTTCTGTAGTTGTGGCTCCAACCGCGTGTATTTCAATACAGTTTATTCCTTTATCCAATGAAATACGTTGTACGTTGTGCATTTAATGTAGATCAAAATTGCCATTCTTCTTCTGTCGAATCGACGGCGTTAGATTGCCATCGTGGTGTAGTAATTGGTTTCACGGCGGTGCCGCTACTCACGGAGAGGGCCCGAGCATTGGTATCGCTCTTCGGGAAACTGCATTCAAACTTATTTTTGTTTTTTTAAAATAGGTATATTTTTGGTATCACCACTGGTGTTTAACTTTGCAGCATAGCCATATTGTGTTTTTCAATTAAAGACGCGTCTAATGATATACATATTATCTGGTAATCTAATCGAACTAGGTTTAGTGTCTTCCCCTCCCATACTATCTGTGGCGTAGCGGTACGGCATTCGACTGCTGCGCAAAATATATGTATGCATGAATAGGTATGTATATTTGCATTGGTCTGGGTGTTTATCCGCATTCTAGATGATATACATACAAATCATCCCTTATCCCCTGCTAAAAAATAAAATGCGTCGTGGAATTTCTCTGCATCGCATGCCTATTATTAGTTCGGTTAGTTTTAGTTTTATTTTAATTTTTTTAGTACTGTATAAATAGGATTAATTTCATATTATTTACCCTTAAAATTGTATAAAAAAACTAATCAATAAACGCCATCAATCCCATTATACAAGTAGTTACACTATGCTTAATTTGGTTCTAGATAGCATTATGTAGAATGTCATAGAATATTTATTTAATATTTATTATTTATTATTATAGATAAATCTTTAGGGGATCGCGACTAACACGAAATTTTCGCATCCAATATTTTTATTTCTACCAATATTTTATGTATTATGATTTCTTATAAAAAGTAATTTGTCGCCAGTGACCCGATGCACACTCATAATACCGTTGGGAAATTTAACATCGCGCAGCGGGTTTGTTTCTATATAAGTACTATTATTTCTATATTTAACTTGTGGTCTTCGACCTCACAGAAGTAAAGATTTGAGTTATATCCATCGATTTGAATTCGAATTCGAGTTCGAGTATCGATTGATAGAACTCAAGTCCTTTTAATTTACAGCAATATAGCAAGCAATAGTTTATATTAAGCAATCCCTACTAATATTATAAATGTGAAAGTAACTCTGTCTGTCTGTCTGTCTGTCTGTCTCGCTTTCACGCCCAAACCACTGAACCGATTTTGATGAAATTTGGTATAGGGGTAGATTAGACCTTGAGAAAGGACATAGGCTATATTTGGTCGCGATAACCAACATCCACGCGGGCGGAGCCGCGGGCAAAAGCTAGTAGCTTATATCAAAGAATAGCTGATAACAAGAAATACCTGAACTTACATTTAAATGACCGTCGCGTCGGTCCTTATGCAGATACTGCGTTATCTACTGATTAAAACTACTGGCATTTACTAATAATCTGGGTCACAAATTTACTTCAGTTCGCCAGGTATAATGAGTAAGATTCAATTAACCTACTGTAGTTACAATTACTACGTTACAATGACGTTAATTTGATCGCAATTGGTTGAGAAGAACGATAGATATGATGAAAACCAAGTCACAGACAGAATATGATTGACACCCACGCCGCGCGCCGGCGGCGGAGCCGCGGACAGGAGGTTCCATATGTAAATTGAATAAAGTAGTTTTATAAATCGTTTGAACAAGGAAATAAAATGATGTATACGAAGAAATAGTACAACCTTGCTAGACTGAAATAACGTCGGCAATATTTACCAACGGAATGGGACAACTTGCTCGCTGTATGTAAATAGCCTTAGTGACTAATGCGTCTCTCCGACTGTCCTGTGGGAACAATAGGACATGTAAGACGGACATATTTTAGTGGAAAACTAACTTTATAGTAACGTGGAATGGGTCATACATTTTAGACGACAGTATGAAACTGTCGTCTATCGCTCGATTTATATAAGGAGTCTAGTACTCACACACACACACTATTCAATAATTTATTGGGAATTAAAAGAACATGTATATTGAATATGTATTACATATTAAATGTATTAAAAGAGCATGTATAAGTAGTTACTAAAATCTAATTTTTATCCGCATTCTAGATCCCCAACACAGCTAGTTCAGCTATGCTTACATTAAGTAGGTACACGAGCGTACCTGATCACTTGACACAATATGTCATGTGCTCTCGCACAGATTTCGATGTAGAGTCCACGCCAGCCATGGAAGTAATAAGTACTACGTACAACTAGTACTTATACTTCCATGGCGCCAGCTAAAAAGTCCCACGGCAAAACTAGGAACTAAACAAGTTGTACCATACCTATTGGCGTGTATAACTTTAAGGGTCGCCGCACACGGGCCACAGGCGTCAGCCACAAACGTCGCCACAAGAAGCTCGAAGCTGCCACAAAAGTGGTTGAAGCACGCGATAATCACTTGTGGCCGGTGGTTCACACATGCAGTCGGAAGCCGCTACTTTTTTAACCCATGCACACAGTGTCATCATACATCTATAATATTGATATATTTATAAACCTATAATAATTATTATTGTATTGTTTGAACAACGAAAAATGAACCTTCTAACCTAATCTGTCTGTGTTGGACTGCACTGAACAGTACTCTCTCTGACTGTCCGGTGGGATAAACAGACGTAGGTACATATATAAATCTTGTCCCAGCAGTCTCCTAGACTAATTTACATAGACTGTTACACAGTGGAATATAATATGAGAGAATAGCTTCCAGTTGAAACTATTCATAGCTTGTACATTGGGCTGAAATCCATGGACTGCTTAAGATTATATAATCCTTTGAGCACCGAAATCTAATTTAACAGAATTAAATATAGATGATATTACCTCTGCTGACACAACTAAAGAACACTTATTAGAAGAAGAGAAATAAATGTATTTACATACTAGCTGTTGCCCGCGGCTCCGCCCGCGTGGAATTCTGATCCCGTTCATCGCTGATATAAAGCCTATGTGTTATTGCGTAAAAGAGTAACAAACATCCTCACATACATCTATCCATACTTACTAACTTTCGCGTTTATACTATTAGTAGGATTTACAGTTCACAAATTTTACACACCAGTGTATTACTTACCTACTTACTATTCTACTTTTGATTAGGTACTTAGCTAGAGGTAAACCATATGACATGCAGCGTCACTTTATAGGTATAACTGTGGACACTAGTGATGGACCTAAATCGGCAAGTTCGCGCATGGTGCACTACCGGACAAAAAAATGGCTACTCTATTTTGTGTTTTAGCGTTTCTGACATTTATCGCCCGAACTATTAAAAATCTTCATTTTAAATTACCTATTTAAATTACCTATTTAAATTATTTAGGTATTATGTAGAAATTGTTACGTAATAGTATTTAACAGTTAATCGAGTTAATCCCCGTCAACATGATTGTAGGCGTATTATATCATGAAACGCTATAATTTAATGGTTAGAAATTAGAATATATTTAATTGTCAACAGTATAAAAATGTCTCTTATTCTGTCAATTTATTTATTTATTAACTATACCAATAGATAGATACTAACCTACAGAATTAATAACCTCGTGTTGTGTTTCCGACGGTGAGTAGGGTAGCCAGAGCTCACAGGAGAGGTTTTGTGCTGTCAGTGGGAAAACAAGTCTTTGTCCTACTATCTTTTCGGTTAATGGCACACAATCTCTCTGTTCTTACAGGGTCGGCAGCACGAGTATGGCTCCCCTGGTGTTGCACTCGCCTATAGCCCCTATAGGCCACGGTAACCACTTACCACCAGGAGGGCCGTGTGCTTGTCTGCGACCTAAGTAGTATAAAAAAATAGTAACCAAAATTACTAATATTCTCATTAACCCCTCACCCCTCCAGCAAAGCCAAATTGCGTGTGTTAGGAGTTCACGTCAGCAGTCCCGTAGGATTTGAACCCGTCCCGAGTTTGATTCGAACACGGGACCTCTCGCTCGTAAGGCCGACTCCTAAACCACTAAGCTCCCGATGATAAAAATAGTTTAATAATCACAAAGAGTATGTGCCTACGATCGCGTTAAAAAAGCTAGTAGGTTTCCTAGGGTAAACAAAAACCGTATAAATCAAGATCAACATATAAATCGCAAAATAAAAAACTTATATGATATCTTAAAAAAATATATTGTAAGTATATACTAATTCGAAATAATTATTGTGGTGATAAATTCAAATTTATTTTTGCACGCAAGTGTACGGAGAAGTACGCGGGAGTTTAGCGCCCGCTGATTGGTTTAAAACGTTGGCACGCAGCTCTATGATTGGTGGATGCGTCGTATTTCCTCCGCCGTCGCACCCCCGTGCTTTCCTCAAAGGGGACCTAAAAATCGTCTACTGCGCAGGGTCCAAGACATATGTCTTCAGTTATACAATTTCAGTTTCAATGTGCCCATGGACTTCTGCAGCCCACTGTTATAAAGCTACCTGCTGCTAAATGAGTATAAAGCTACCTGCCTGGGGCAAGTTATCCAGCTCGGTAAAAACAACTTCGAAAAAGAAATAGCCAGAAGAATCCAACGTGACCTACGGTGCCGAAACGTGCCACTGACGGTGGGGTTAGTCCGTGACCTAAAAGTAGCACAGCGGGCTATGGAGCGAGCTATGCTTGGAGCCTCTTTGAAGGATAGAATTCGCAACGAGGTTATCCGACATAGAACCAAAGTTACCGACATAGCTCGCAGAATAAGCAAGCTGAAGTGGCAATGGGCTGGCCAAATCTGCCGAAGGACTGATGGCCGTTGGACTAAACGAGTCCTAGAGTGCAGACCGCGTGAAGGTAAACGGAAGGCGGGACACCCCCTAGCTAGGTGGACTGACGACCTGCGAAAGGTGGCTGGGACGGACTGGATGCGGAAGGCGGAGGATCGGCAAACGTGGCGCATATTGAGAGAGGCCTATGTCCAGCAGTGGACTGCAGTAGTCTAATTGATTGATATGAGTATAATAATATAAATATAAATAAAAATATTTGGAACTGCATACTCACTTTGCTCACTGTATAGACTAACGTCTGCAGGATACATTATTTGGGTTACAACAGTGTTATCAACCACTTATTGAACTAAATTGGCACAGTGCTTACAGTGTGTGCCTATGTTGCGTAAAACTCTTTCGTCTAAGAAATAAAGTTCCGTAGATAGTGGAACATTAAGTGTGTTACATTTATTACGTTTAGACGCCCCACGCGGCAATTTGAGGCGCGCTACATCCTGTACAGTTAGCAAACAAATTTTGTTAAAGCACGTTTTTTCTCAAAAAAAGTATAAGAAGGTACAATTAGGCCAGGTGCTACGGGTAACCTAGGTACCTATTACCAGGCCATTAAGATAATTTTATAGAGGTTTTCTTCCTAGTAGTAGCGGCGTAAAGCTTAGTTGTATGAAAGTTTGTCCCAAATTCTGATCCACCACTATGATAGTCATCTAGAGATGAAATTTGTGTTTTATACTGAGCCCAATGCTAATTAAATGAACACGCGAAAAATATACGTAGTGTAGGTACTTTCTTACATATCACTTTTTAACAAATATATAAATCACACAACATAGTTTGTTCTGTAAGAAAGAGGTAGGTTCTGGAAGAAAATAAGTATTTCAAAACCGAGGCCACGTTGACCGTAAGCGCTGCCAGTTACATAGCCTGGGATGCCTCACGAGGTCGTATCATAATACAGTAACTCAAAATACTGACACTCGTGATTACATGAAATTAATGACGATCTCAAGATGTGCAAGAACCTGGTTTTTTAATCGGGCTGCATTAAAATCCAGGTTCTTGCAACTTATTCATATGATGAAAACAACATACTTACATAATGGAGATAATGGAACCAAATGAGGAGTAAAAAAAAAATTGTTCCAATACAAGTTTTTTAGGACATTATTTTTCCGGAAGAAATGGCAGTGCTTTTACTGAATTTGTTGTCGGTACCATCTAAGTAACCACTATTGGACTTAATCTTGAAGCTGAAGCTCATCGCAGATAGTCGAGAACGTGTTAGTTCCTTCCTCAGGGGGATTTGGGCTGAAGGGGTTATAAAATTAATCATTAAAATCTTTTTACCATAATAAAATAAAGTAAATATTCTACGATATTCTGCACAGCGCTATCACCCAAACACAAGGTAGTGAAGTTATACTTACTTTAGATACCTATAGGTACCCAGTCAGCTTAGCTTTCCTAGCTTGTGTTATGATATCTAGAATGCAGATAAATTATACACTTAGATATATTTTTGTACACATTATACCTAGAAATACCCAGTCCCAGACCAATGCAAATATACATATACAAATACATTATTTGCAAAAGATTATAAAGGTCTCTCGTAACCTACTTTCTATTACCTACTTTTTTTATTTCTTATTTTAACATTATAAATGTGAACGTTTGTAAATACCTGGCTGAAATTTGGTAACTACAGGGATAAAATTATAGTCCGTAATAACACATTATTTCAGTAATACAGTTGGGGATATACAACTTAAATATCGGTATGAGTACTTCACCATATAAGGACTCTAATTCCAATACCTACCTAATTCTAAGAGTTCAGGCTAAGGACTTTTGAATAAAAAAATGTAGATTTATTTGTTGACTGTACTTCATACAAAGTTCATTACAAATTCGCTAGGTACATCACTGCAGCTGAATGCATCGCAGTTCATTCTGTCCAACGAAGTTGATTACCTGTGCGGAAAGTTCCCATCATATATTTAATTTATTTTTAATTTAGTTACATACTTAGAGTAGGTATAGGTACATTATATATAGAGCGCGCGTATCACGCGGGTCCGTTGTACCGAGCGTAGGCACGGGTATGAACAGTATCGAAGCAGATGCTTAGCGATGGTACAAACGCACCTATAGTGACAATTCATGCATTATCGAAAATATCAATAGTTGGACTTAAGAATTTAGTAGGTATAATGTTATCAATTTTTTTATTCGTTTTGCTATGAATAAACCAAGATACAAAATAATGGTATCGTTTTATGTGTGTATTACGCAAACAATAAAATACTACATACTTAAATACGATGTAATATAAAATACTGATACAAAATAGGGAACTGGGGTTTGTTGAAGGATACTAGAAAATATAGATATTTGTCGTTTATTAATGTTATGGATTATCCATATAAATAGTCCGTATTCACAGCTCCGTCGTTACTGGATGTATTGTTCACATTCCGATTACTCTTATACTAAAAATTGTGTGTACCTATCGATATGGCTGATTCACGTTTTCGTACTTTAGGACTACGGTTCATTGGGACAGTCATAGGTTCACTCTCACAGTCACATCATAACGATTTCGTCGCCGAACGCAGACCGCAGCAGCAGATACAGCGTACCGTGAAATAGATTTGAATGTCAATGAAATGCATTGCGGTTTTCCGTAATAGCGCCGTTTACCCATATTTAAGCTAAACAAGTAATGTAGTTGGTAAACCGGCTGCTGCATAATTTACTAAAAAATATTGCTTTTTCGCTTAAGGTGTATATACAAGAAGTACGTCACTTTTGGAAAACTTACAGTTCCCGCCTAGATCCAGTTAAATTTTACCTGGAAAATATAAACCATTCTATATTCGAAACAGTTTTCTAATTATCTTCATTAACTAAATAAGAAAAGGTGAATGTTTTCGCCAACAATCCAAATTAAGTTATTGTACCACTTCTAAAAGTTTGCCTCAGAATATAAAGTAGATTTCTCAGCATTATTAGGGATGCGTGGTGTCGAACAATCTCAAGGTGTTTTGTGATTGTGAGAGATCGTTATAATTATAGTATACCGAATAATAATTAAATATACCTACATCTTTATTCATAAGGGTCATGAAGTAACTCTAATGGACGTCAGGATTAGGGATAAGTATTGATTCCCCCGAAAAGCTTTCCGTTTAAAATTAGAGATCACGCTAGTATCACACATAAATTTTCTGGAGGAATCGAGAACAGGGGGAATCAAGAATAGCCCAAGATTAGTGTTTTTTACAATCAGATTCGCAAGACAATTGCTAAAATCTGTGAGATAAAAGTCTGGCACCCTGTCTCCCTTTTATTGTGACAGATTACAGCATCATCATCACAGTTCGTACTTTGGACCAGATTTCCGCTTTATATTTTAAAAACGACAGGATTACACAGGATCACTTCGTTGTCTGTCCATTATGTTTGTCTCTCTAGCTAGATCTTGATTTCAAGAATAAGAATATTGAATGAGTCAAATTGAAATTAATATCCAATATTCAGAAGCGGTAAAAAAGTTTAACTTTTAAGACAAAGTAATCAAAAGATACAGTCACTGATATAATAGGTGCATGGAGAAGAAATAACCATATTCTGTCCTCCTTGACTAGGAGTTTTAGTGAGCTAAAGTCTTATAGCACAAGTTTAGTACAGTCGAAAACCTTCCACTGCATCACAATAACAATTTGCTATCAAACTTATTACTAGGTAGGTTGGTTTAGACTTGAACCAACTAAAAGCGCATACCGTCTCGGGTCTTGAACGCCGGAGTATACGGTGATCTGCTTCTGCTAGGGTGACAGGCGGCTCCAACTGTCACCCTGTCTGCCTGCGCTCATAGGAGACGTCTTCGCCTCAGTTGCGCCATATTTACGAGTAGGTATATACATCATAACTACAGCACTTGTTGCTCCAGCGTCATCGAAGTATTCTCTAATTAAAAACACATCTATTGATACGATCGTTAAAAGAATGAATAGGTATATGAAATAAAATATTTTGAAGACGAAATTATAGATCCTAACCACTAATCACCACATCGCGTGGCCGTGAATGCTTTAAAATGATCATCTTTTTTGAACAATATTTACTACAACATATCCTAAATGAGATTCACGCCTTCTAGCTATTTTATTGGTTTTATTCACGCGAGAGGTCTATAACATACTATCGATACCTGAGTTATTGAGTGCGATGGCCTCCACTAAAGAACATTTTAAGTGGCCCTGGCAGGTCCCAGTTGATGATGGTGATGAAGCCAGCCAGTGACCACGGCCCTTAGAGTATACATTATTTTAAAGAGCGCGCCTATCACTCAGGTCTTTGGCGCCGAGTGTTAGCAGATACTTTGCGATGGTATAGCGCACCTATAGTGAGGTTTAATGCATTACCGAAAACATCAATAGTTGCACTTATTAATGTAGTTTGTTGTTATAAAGTTTTTTGTTCGATTTGATATGCATGGATTAAATTAAAGCCAAAATACAAAAAATTGCGTCATTTTGCGTTATTTTTGCGTCATTATTACTACAAATATGCGATGTTGTATAAAATTTTGATTTAACATATCGAATTAAATATTATTTGCGAAGTCATTTTAATGGGTATTATTTTACTACTGATTGAGGTTGAGCCAGGAGTCTTAGTACTGTTCATACCCATGATAGCAGTTCAGTACTTGTAAGGTTCGCTCTAAAGCAATGTATACTCTAAGCCACGGCCAGTATAATCTGGTCGAAACGTCAGGCAATGGGTAATAATAGGTACAAATAAATGTATATATCTATTTGTATCGGTATGAATTACACTCCCAGGGTGATAGATAATTAATTGATGAACGGTATAATACTTCTGAAGTAAAATATTTTTACTTTTCAACTACAATTGGACTCGATAGGTGATGGTGTAATAGGCTTATAGTTATAGCATTGAAATGAATTACAAGAAGCCGAGTTCCGGGCGTACATAATAACTTTACAAGCCTATACCGAAACATAATAAATCCCATCCCCAAAGGCTACCATAGTAAGGCCATCGTACTAACAGTAGCAGCAGGGTACTTCTAGATATCAAGTAACAAATATATTTCCGCATAGCACGTTAATATGATCTAGACTTCTATAGGAATATAGAAAAAAACTATGTAGGTGTTACTTTTAGTCCTTTATCAAATGTTTTACGAGCACAGATTGCGTCGATGTGGTTGGGCTCAATCAGCCTCTTGATTAGAACAGCCACAAGCTGCGTAACTTCAATCCACTGTCAAGATTACTTCTGCCATTGATGTTGTAGTTTAATAAGATGTGGCACTTGGAACAAAATTTGATCCTATTTCGTGTGATTTTTCAAGTATGTTTTTCTCGAACAGCAATGGGGATTTAGGTATGTAAGTGCATGACGACGATATGAAATGTAACTACTAAATTTTAATATTAAAATAAACTAACGGAATCTGCTGCAATTTGTTTTTATTCCGAATTTAAAATCAAAATCAACTCTAAAATGCCAAGAGATGACCTTAAAAGCAAAAATATGTCGAGCAGAACTTGGTAACTTATTTACCTACATAAAAGTTATTTCAACGTCTTATGTATATCTATACTATACCTTTTTATGTATGATCCATATGTATACCCTTCCAGCGCTTATCTTGATTCAAATTACATAATTTAACTCTATAGCGTTTAGAGGTAACTATGCTGAAAATGTTAACAAAAAATGTGAGGGATGTGTTATTGTGTTAAGACCCATGTTGTAGTCTAGAAAAATCCTTTGGATTATTTTGCACGCTACCGCGTCCATAGATGTCTTATTTGGGTTTTCATAGTTCGAACAACTTTCAAATTGAGTTTTTTTCCATAACACACATTAGGCTGTGTTTTATATGTCTCTTTTTATGAACATTGACAAAGCTTCGGGTAAAGGCTAGTAGAAATAAATATCACATCCAATGTTTCGTTCGTGCCACGTTCTCACTTCAAGTTCCTTCGGCAGTTTGGTTTAAGTGCGGCTTTCTTAATTTTGGACATATAATAACACTTTCGTTCTATATACTATTGTCCACTGGATAAACTAATATTCGTGTTGCCTGTCATACATTTTCTACATAGTTAAAATAACCCATTAACTCCTGCAGTTAACCTGTTACTTGTGTTAGAAGTAGGTTTATAACGGTAGTGTAATGGCAGGTGCTTGAACCCATGACCTAGCATTTCTTTTGCTTGACTTTTTTCTCTTGAAGTTTCGCATTGAATTTTAGGGAAAACGTTCTTGAGAAAATGCTTTTGCTGAAATATCAATATCATTTTCTCAAGAACGCGTGAAGGGTGCACTCCTACATATGCCACGGTCACCACTACCCATCATGTCTGTCACCTAAGTGGTATAAACAAAAATCAAAGGAATCACGTTGATATTAATGTCAAATACTCAAGTTTGCAAATTTTAATATTAACTTAATATCTGTGAAAGAAATTCTAGGTCAACGCAATAAAAAAAAAATACCGTTTATTTCGCATAACTTTGTTCCTCCATTCAGTTTTGTACAGAACCCTGAGTGCGCTAGCCCAACTCGCACTTAACCGGTTTTTTAACATATAATATAATATATAATATAAATATTGTAGGACATTCTACACAACGCTATCTAGACCCAAAGTAAGCATAGCTTAACTAGCTTGTGTTATGGGTTCTAGAATGCGGATAAACATACTTAGATACATTTTTTTTTTGTAAATACATACATATTATACATGGAAACACCCAGACCAATGCAAATATTCATATTTCATGCACACAAATATTTGCACTGAGCGGGGATCGAACCCGCGCCTCCTGCGTAGCGGCCGCGTTCACTACCGCTACGCCACAGAGGCAGTCAAACGTATCACGTAGCAACAATATAATATTTAAGAGCCCTTATCCAAAGGTTCCTAATTATAATAATGACGTAAGCAAATCGAATCATAGCATTGTCACATTACATTTCCACTTAATAAATCCTTCGCAGAATAATGAAAACAAATTAAATGTTTAATTCAAATATACCAACTGGCTGCATTCGTAACACCATGTCTAAATGGTTGGATTACAATAAGATTTGCGTATAAAATTGTACTTGAATTTCCTTAACGCGCTAGAAATAAAGTTCAAATTCATTTGAAATATTATTTGACAATTGTATATGTATGTATACGTATGCACATTTTTAGGGTGCTTTTGTGCAATTTTAAAAGCGTGTAACCCTCTCGAATCAGTTTATTTTTGAACTTAGATTTGTTAGACATAAAGTTGATTTTTAAATGGCAAGATATTTGCGTTAAAATTTCTCGGTAGCTGCTCTGAATAAAACGTCACAAGGAAATAAAATTATAAAAGAATAATATGTGCCATATTCCGTTCAGTTAAGGTCATTTTTATAGTTCACAATTGAAATTGCAATAATAACAAGAAGTTATGAAAACATATGCGCAATACTTGAATAGTTTGAAATGCTTGATTAAATACAATATGGTTCAAAATACAAATAATTGAATGTCACTGTGGTTAAAAGTGTATATTTACAATTGGATACTTGAGTACCTTTCATTAGATTGTTACGTATAAAAGAGTATTAGCGTTCAAGAGGTTATTGTAGTGAGGTTATTGTGAAATTACAACACCCTTTATTGTGGGTTTTTGTAAGTGGGTTATGAGATAAAAGGATTCAGTTGATGTTTTTTTTATTAAATTAATCAGTGTTTCCTCCGTAAGGTTACTATATCTTTTTATTATACCACTAAGGAGACAAACAAATAAGTATATTATGATATTATATACCTGATGTTAAGCGGTCACCGTGGTCTATGAATGTACCGGACCACAGGATGTGTTAGACACATAAGCGTTGTATAAACTATAATTTTTAAATAGTCAATTCTATATTTTTGGTTTAATAAATTTTACAGCTCAGAAAATTCGTTTCGATGTGAGTTATGGACAAAATAAAATAAAAAAAGTTAAAAGTGTTAAAAGTTAAAAAAATAAGTAAATAAATTCATTATCTCAGTGTTGGATCCCGGTTACAAGCGTTTACCGTTTCTTTAAATACTTTTCATAACTTTTAACATTTTTACCTTTTTCTTACACCTTAGAGACTTTACTATTACACGTGTTTCTGTCTCTCTACAATCATGAGACTTAAAAAATGACCTAACCTTGCATTGTAGACATTCATAAATTGTGACCTGCAACCCTGAAGCATCACCTATAACCTATAGCATACCATCAGGCGGAGCAAAAGTGATTGTCATTTTTATATAGGACACGTCAATATGATTTCACACTGCCTGATTGTAAGCTTAAGGCAAAATCTCAGTAAAGAAGGTCACGATTACTGACACCTACACTGTTTCGATGGTGGCCCTCAGCTTGACGGCCTCATAAATAATTATCACACAAAAAGAAGAACAAAAACGTTGAAAATAATAATTTATTCAGACAATGCTCCATTTTGTTAGTAGGTATACATAAATCTTAGAATCTAATGTTAGTAGTTATAATTCTAGTTATATAAATTTATATTTAAGCTAGGACGACCACTGCGCCACAGGTTTATGTAGCCACAGACAATGTCCCCACAGGGCTGTCCCACCGGTCTGCTATAGTGTTCTGAATGTTGTTGGGACTGTAATATATCGATTCTATCGTATAAACTAGGAATCAAAAACACTGTTATTAGGTATCACAGATTACCTTTATTATTTCTTTGTTTTTTTTTCACTTAACACTTAAAACACATCAATCATTAATCACAAGTTATAATTTAACAGAATTACTTACAGTAGGTGCCTACATTTTTTATTTAAAATGAAGGATGGATATAGCCACTCAATGGTAGGTAGGTACTAATTCTGATGTAGGTACACACTTTCTGAACTAGATAAAAATCGCTGAAATTTAGTCCTGTAGTTTTGTAGTTTAATTATATATGCGAAAGTAACTCTGCCTGTCTGTCTGTCTGTCTGTCTGCCTGTCTGTCCGTCTGTCCGTCTGTCTGTTACGCTTTCACACCTAAACCACTAAACCGATTTTGATTAAATTTGGTACAGAGATAGATTAGACCTTGGGAAAGGACATAGCCTATGTTTGATCGCGATAACCGTTATCCACGCGGGCGGAGCCGTGAGAAACAGCTAGTACCCTCTAAAATTAATCATGTTAAGAAGTAAATCAAAGGCTTGCGTCTCGGGGTTGAGGAATCATAATAGCAGTCACTCACGTTAAAGCCAAGATAAGCTCCAAAAAGCTAGATGCACCCGGGACGATGTAATGACGAAATCATATGAACTTCAGTTTTCAGGACAACAATAGAATCTGCCCCATCACATTACCGCACACCTACACTATAAGTACATCACATTTTAATCTCAAACCACACTAACCGCACCGCAGACAAAATAATGGAATTCACCACAAATTTTCACTCCGAAGTAACACGAAACTTAACAAATGATTAATTTCACGCAGTAATAACTGATTACAAACTAAAAAGACCTAATTGCACTACTTTATTTTTCTTTTTACCAGTCTGATAGGTACAACCTAACCTAAAAGGTTATGTACGAGTACGTACATAGTTTAATAGTAATGTGGTTAGCAGTATATGTATAGATATGTATTAACGATGTTCCACTGTATCTCCTAAGATACTAAACTGATTGGAACGAATGAGGTGTCAATCAATTTATTATCATGGTCTGGGTGCAATAGGCTACAATTTTTTATGACTAATCAATCTAAAGTTCAGAAATTTTCAAAAATATCATTCAAAAATATAAATTAGCTTAGCGGTTGGACGGATTTCGATGAAGGAGGTCACAAAAATGTAAGGTATTCACCCTTAAGTTTTTAGGCTACATCTCTTCTTAATTCTAGCTACATATGCCATTCATTCATGCCAGATCGGGTCCCCGTCATATCCTTAATTTCAAACTATTATTTTTTTATATAGGACTCGTCATTCTGACTTCACTTCGCCTGAATTTGAGCTGAAAATAAAGCCTCAGGAAAGCGGCTCACCATTACAGCACGTACCATGTTACAATGGTGGCCCTCAGCTTGATGGCCCATCAGATGCTTTTTTCACACCCCGCTTAAAGTTTTTCATTTTCATAAATCTTTAAAAAAATCACGACTTTGCCAAAGTGACTGACCTCTGCCTGTAACAGAACCGCAGATGTACGCTTTGCAGGTTAGGTTGGCTTCGCCCACGAGGATAATATTAGGCTCTCTTTTTTTTAATTCACTATCATCAGATAATAGGTCTCGTTTGCTTTACAAAAAAATAATACAATGAAAATCTATCACAAATTTGACTCTGGTTATTTATAGCCAGAGGCGGAGCAAGGAATTTTATTTGGCATAAAATGTGTCATAGAAATGTTATAAAAACCCGTATTAAGAGTAAAGCGTGGTGTTTAATGACCCAACAAATATAAAATCGATAGCAAAAACGCGTCTGATGCATTGCACGCGACAGAGCTGTTGAATGAATGAACGAATGAATGAAGGAGTATGCTATTTATAACATTTATTACCTATTATGATTTTATTGATGGGATATAACAGTTTCATGTCTTTTTTCGAACGTTTTGGTTAGGAAGTTACCATTTCAAAGAAATTACAGTAAAATAATGTTTTCTTTTTGGACAGAAAAATTAGACAGGAGGAATTTGAATTATTTAAATCGAAGAACTTTAAGTAGGCCTGCATCTTTAGAATTGTATATAACATTTTAAATGAAATACATAATGATATTTAAAAGTGATTTATTCTTAGAATATTCTTCTTTAAACTTCACGATTCATGGGAATCAAACTGTAAGTATTTTAGTATTAAGTACCTATGTTATCTGTGCTATAGGACCATGACTGCTGAAAAGCAACTGAAACTTCGGGCTCAGTGTAAATAATAAAATAAAATAGGTACCAAATAAATCGCGTAATATAGTGCATTATGGTACAAGCGTGTAAAGGTGGTGATTACCGATGAGGCGACATTGAGTCTTAAGAGAGCCGAGGACGGTAATCACCATACACGCGAGTGCCATACGACTATTTTCAACATACTTGCGAATAAAATAATACTAAAAATACTACATAACACAATCAAAACACAATAGTAAAATTCTATTTGTTGTCATATGCGCGCGCAACTAACATTTTTTTTATTTGTTCCTTTCGGAACAGGCTAAGGTGCTATCACCATTCTGCCTTGTCATCTACTTACTTATTTGAATTATGATATTTTTTTTCTCTGTAAATACTCACAGAGAAAAATAATACATTTTAGTGAAAGTTTTGTTTATTAAACACGTATTACAAGTTGAAATTATCTTTTAAAATAGGAAGTTGCATGAAATGAGCAAGCAATAGGTATATTAATTCGTTTGTACTATTGGACACGATCTTTTTGTATCGAAACTTTTTTAAGAACAAAGCAACTTAATCAATGAGTTTAAAAAAAAATAAGACTAAGTCTATAACTCACTTGTGAATAATAATAATGAAAAAGTCATAGTTTTATAATAGGTGTCATTCCGGGCTTAATTGCGGTGAAATAAAAGCCTGTTTATAAGCAAGTGTGTTGAAAAATATAATTTAATAAAATAGTTTTCAATCAATTTTTATTATCCGACTGCGCCAGCGAGGGTAATATGTTTCGCGCGTATGTATGTATGTATCTATGTATGTATGTATATAGTTTTCTTTGTTCACCTCTACTGGCCTAGCCCCTTGATGGATTTCGATGAATGGGGTCTCAAAAGAAAGGTATTCATCTCCCGAGTGTCATAGGTTACATAAAATTCCAACAAAAACTATACGGCAGATTTTTGATGCTAAAATTATGTGTTGCTAAAATTTATTTTTCATTCAAATTTATCGAGTAGGGTATCAAAATGAAGAGAATTAAAAGGAGATTACAAAAAAATATAGATGTCATATCTTAACTAAAAGGGGTAAAATAAAATTAACTATTAAAAAATAAAAAACCCGACTGCTGTCTAAAAGAATGAAACAAGCTTGATAGCAGGCGGTACCCATTAAATTTCTTTCGGTTTATGATTGGCAAATGGGTACCGCCTGCTATCAAGCTTGTTTCATTCTTTTAGACAGCAGTCGGGTTTTTTATTTTTTAATAATTAATTTTATTATTTCAACCTTATTCAGAAACAAGAACTTTCAACAGTATCTTTCAACTTATTCAGAAAATGTAATTAATATAGCAATACAAAGCACTCTCATCTCCTTTGAAGACTTTTATGTATCAGTGAGGGTAAATTATTTCCAACGCAATTTCCTGTTTTATCGATATAGCAATAATAGCAACGCAATCTTGAAAATCATAGCCTTTAACATTAACAATACAGGCAACGTGCGACTTCAAGGAAACGGGAGTAATTGAATAAAACTTGGTTATGACAGCATAAGGCGCAACGTATACGATACACTTTACTGCATAGGTATAATTGCATAGCCTCACTTTCGTTCTAACAATATGTTTGTTAAAAATATGCACAACGTATTCGATACGATATGTATGAAAACATAGGGTTGTGAATCCGTTGCGAGTAATTTTACATACGTGATACTAGAACATATGCGACGCAAGGTTGCATTTTTACTAACTAAAAGTAAGCTACGGATAATCGATTGCAGTTCTACAATAAACAAATATAACATAGACTGATAATGTCTTTGTATAGATCCCGGCAATCATCTTGAAAAACGTCGGCGTAGTGGGTAAAGTTCAGTGCAGGTCGAGGACAAATAAGGAGCACAGTGTAACACTGTCTGAAGTTTATGCGAATATCATTGAAGTAATACCAAATAAATCACGCAGTTTAAAAAGTAGTTTTATTTTAAATAAGGAGCAATCAAACAGTCTTAGAAAGATGATCAAACAATGAAGCGAGTCCTTTGAGCCTCAACCGTCGCACCCCGCACAACTACCAAAGAGTCTTAAAATATGCTTCTTCGCAGCTAGAGTAGGTATGCATATCGTCAAGATGTTTGCCGGTCACTATTATGTAATCTAAGTATCCTTTACGGTACATTACCTCTTTAAATTCAACATTGCCACGAGTCAAACCCAAAGTATCACCTTTTACAGAACATCTGCCAAAAGAGACAAAAAATGTGACGTATTTAACACTAAATGGCCAAATAAAAATCATTTCTTTTTTAAATAATCGTTCACCATAACTAATTTTAGTTCATTCATGACAAGTAGCACTTCACAATGGCGGTAATACGTCTGCCTCTTAAAGATATACGTAAAAATTATTTAACGTAACACCATGTAACTTAACGCGGTAAATTTAGTGACATTTTTTCTGAAAATACGAGTACAAGCAATAATCAATCTTATTCCCTGAGTATGAACTGCTATTTCGTCAAGTATGCATTCATCATCCGAATCAAATTGCTATCGGTGGTACTTACATACTTAATATCATAGCATTACATTCTATATTCGAATTTAAAATTTTACAACAGATTAAAAACGATTTGTCGCCATGTCAAACGATCGCTTGAATGCAGAATGTAACTAAAGATGGCAGTTATGCAATCAATTAAGGCCCCGAATCAGATCAGCATCGAAAAATCGGGATTTTCGAAACCGTTTTTCTTTTTAACTATAAAATCTACAGATCTGCAATTCACATGCCTGCATACTACAGGATATACAGAGTAACTTCACCTTTTCATAAATTAAATAAAAATGAGAAAATAGTTGAAAAGAGGCTCTGAACATCACTCTACTCTTTCTTATGAAACCAAATATTTTCTACAATATGTATCCAAATAATCTAAAATTTCACATGTATGTTAAATAAGTGTATTAGCATGACGTGACCTTCTTAGTTAGTAACCGTCGCCTATAAAATTATCTATTAAAATTAGTTTTACTGATTTTTACGGTTCAAATATGAGCGAATGACTTTGAGCATTTGTATGGTCAAAGTCATTCGCGTATGTAATCACCTTAAGAGGGCGTTACTCTGCTCCTTTAGAAATCGAACACTGCGCTTTCGGGCCACGAAATTATAATATGCTAGCTGCTCCTCGCGGTTCCGCCCGCGTGGAATTCTGACCCCTTTCATAGCTGTTAGTTAGTAGCGTGATGGATGATATACGAGTACCTATATACAGCCTATGTTGGTTGGTATCTGATAATGAAGCTTTCTAATGACAAAATATTTTTTTAAATCAGTGTAGTACCTAGTTTTCAAAGTGCAGTCATACAAAAATACAAATCTTTCTTCTTTAAATTATAATATTACCTACTAGCTGACCCGGCGAACTTCGTACCGCCATATTTTCTGATCCCGTTCCCGCGGCATATCTCTAAATTTATCAGTGTTTCTCTACAATATTATGCATGTATTATACATATAAACCTTCCTCTTGAATCACTCTATCTATTAAAAAAAAACCGCTTCAAAATCCGTTGCGTAGCTTTGAAGATTTAAGCATACAGCAGTCGCTTTCGCTGTCTGTCCGACAAATGACAACCCAGGCTATAACTTATTTTTTGTTTTTACATTGAATTAGATTAGATTGTTCAGTCAAATTATATTACACAGTTGTGCTAAATTACTAGGAACTGACTAAAACTTGGTTTTTGTGTTCAAGGTAATGTACCTACTTAATAAATAAAAAATTCTCAAAGTTTTTTGAAAAAGAAAAATTGAAATAGATATTGAAATGAGGGAAATATCTATTAGTATGTATGTATAAAAAGTTGAGCAAGACTATAACCTTAGCTCCCTTATTGAATTTATAGAGATTAATGGCAACATAATTCTCACAGTGTTCTCGACAAATGTTGGCTTAGTAATCGACCCTTACTAAGCAAATTGATTGTGTTAGACTTGTGCAAATTTATTTTCCTGAAGAGATAACACATAGAATACGTAAGTGTATACTTAAACGCTACCGCTTATGCGAAACCTGCGATTTCTCTGGCCAAACATCATTCACATATTTTTTCTGAATTACCCGTGGGTACACAACACTCAAAGATACCGCTACCTATTTACGGTAACTTTAACACTCGAAAACCTGCACACTTTACAAATTCCAAATGGGTCAAATTTCGTACGTACAATATCATAAAATAGATCCTGCAAGTAACTATAGCGAAAGGAATGCTTTGCAACCATTCATATTAAAGAAATATGAATAAAACTAACTCTATTTTGATTATTTTTGGAAAGGAAATAAATCAGAAGTTTAGAAATTGTTTTTTTTTTATACCACTTAGGTGGCAGACAAGCACACGGCCAACCTGAATGAAAGTGGGGAAAGTGGTTACCGTGGCCTATGGACGTATGCAACACCAGGGGCGTCACACTCGCGCTACCGACCCTGAAGAAACCTTCTAATGCCCTTCTTGAAGAACCCCATATTATAGTCGCTTGGGAAAACCATCGCGGGGAGTTCATTCCACAGCTTGAGTGTGCGAGGGATGAAGTTCCTTTCATATCGCACAGTGCGCACCATTTCCGGTCGCAATGTGTGAGGATGAACTCTCCGCCTATAGCGAGAAGTGCGATGATAGAATGTAGCTGTGGGCATCAGTGTGACTTTTTTATTAGTTATAGTGCGGAAAGCGCCTTCGATTCTCGAACTGACTAAATCTACACGCCATCTTGGGTAATCAATTGCTGAGGGTGAGGTTTCCTCATGGTATACGCTCATGCCCCAGCTGGCCCAGGGCATCATCTTGCCCCCGATAGGGGGATTTCATTGATGACCAGGAAATCATATTGTTAGTATATTTTGAGCAAGATTTTTGGAGTTCTATTATGAAGTCTATACAAATATTGTAAGAATTTCATCCAGATGTAATAAAAGAACGAATTAAACTATTCAAACGGCATTTCCTGTGATGAGGGAAGTGACGGTGAACGCGTCTGACACGTAGCGCTATTCGCCGGATATTACACCTTAGTTTCAGTCGCAAGTTCTACAAGAACAGTGAAGTAAGAAGTACGCACTATTGGCTTCTGCTCAGGTACAGTCAACAAAGGAGATAGTGTCACACTTTTACATACAACTTCTTAAGAAAAAGTGCAACCGTATCTCCTTTGTTGACTGTACAAGCTCTAGCTGGATGTTTTATTTACAGATACTCCGTCCACGTGAATGTCACATTTCTCGTTTTTTGCTCATATCTCCGGTTTTATTCAACCGATTGTAATCAAACAAACGTAAAATTTTAAGTCTGACTAAGATTTCTCTAAGGGAAAAACAACATCAAAATCTGTTTAGTAGTTTTTGTGTAGAACAAATAGACAAACATACATATTTTTTGTTCGTTAATTTACCAAAATCCAAGTATTCTTTTTAAATATCTGCAATGTACAGACACGACCAGGGACAGTATAGTAGATAGATAACAAGAAAAAAATATGTAAGGCCGACTCCTTAAACATTGAGCTACCGATGTTTTGAAATATTTAATGGAGGCTCCCATAAAATAACTATGATTCTAGATAGCATGGCTAGATAATAGTAAGTACGGAACCCTTCGTGCGCGAGTTTGACTCACACTTCACCTCTGTTTTAATAATGTTTACATTTGAGTCATTTGACACTGTTTAAAACTTCAAACAAACTACCCTCGAACAATGACAAAGCGTTGTATCAGGACGAGTGCGCAGAACTAATCACATTTGGCGAAACATTATCGGCTATTTCATTTACCAGTCGCGATCCGACGCGGCATTCGATTAGCATACGTTTTATACCCTCTAAGTAATAATACGGATGCAGTTGCAACGAGTTTCTGCTTTTGTATTGAGAGAGGGAGGGAATGATCCTACAATATTAATATTAGTTATTTGAGAGAGCACTTTATGCCGTTGGTCCCGGTTGTCATACGTACATCTATGGCAGTTGTTACGGGTAGTTGGAACCCTAAAAAGTTCAACAACTGGTCTAGTTGCAATGAGGATCATTCACGTTTTTAGCTGAGTATGCAGATTTATAATGATTAAAAAAACAATAAACACTGTGAAAAAAATATTTCAATCCGATCAAAAATGACGAAGATACAGCAATTTTAATGCAGTAATCTCAAAAACGCTCGCCGCCGCGCCAAAATACTGTGTGACGTCATCTGTTATGACCGCGCGCGCCGCCGCTATGGAGAGTATGAAGACTTAGGGCTCTTTTGGGTTAAGACTCCATAGCTGTTTTATTTCGTAACGTATAATTTTGAAATTTTGTACGGATTTTAAGTAATTTCCAAAGCTTCTAATAATATAGTTTTTGTGCTATTTACTTCAATACTTTTTTTAATAAAAATAACTATATCTATACCTACTTATAATATTATGAAACTGAAGAGTTTGTTTGTTTGAACGCGCTAATCTCAGGAACCACCGGTTCGAATTGAAAAGCTCTTTTTCTGTTGAATAGTCCATTTATCGATGAAGGTTATAGGCTATATAACATCACGCTACTACAAAAGGGAGCGGAGCAGTGTTCATAAATGTTAACAAATCCGGCAGACTTCCATACATCAATGTTAACATAGTAATAAAGAGGGAAGATTTGTATTTTTGTATTCGATTAAACTCAAAAACTACTAAACCGATTTCGAAAATTCTTTTACCATTAGAAAGCTGCATTATCACTGACTAACATAGACTTTATTTTATTTTCAAACAAATTAGGAATCCTTACTAAAACTTCAATAATGAAATCCAAGATGTAAAAAAATTACTTAAAATATTTCTTACATCGCGTGCGCTGCGAAAACTATTGATGATAGAATAATATAATGTACTGCGGAAATATATAACTTAAAAAGGTCTACATAAAAGTCCGCGATAGTATATGTCTATCTCCTAAGAAAAACCCACAGCAATCATTTTTATCTTTTAAAAATTACAAAATAATAATGTGTCATTATCGAAGCTATTTTTAACAATACAGTATCATTCCTTATCCAATTAAATACGTTCAATATATTGTGCATTTAATGTAGATTAAAATTGCTATTCAAACTATTTGATTACAATGAAGAACTTCAGCGTTAGGTAAGCGTAAGAGCGGGAAACGTGCGGTGCGGTGTGATGCGAGCGCTCAGGCGGGCGTTCGGCAGCCCTCTCTCTGCCAGTTTGTGTCGTCGACGACTCACCGAGCGGTAGGTGTATAGCGCACGGCCTTGAGCGAGTGACGGAGGCCTGACGCAACGCAGCAAAGCAACGCAGTCCACTGTGGTGTATAGACTGGAACGTTTGTTATTGTTTCGGTGGTAATAATGCCCCCATACAAATATTGTATTGTGCCAAAATGCAAGAATACAAGTGTTACTACGCCTAATAAACTGTTTTTTTTTTATGTTCCGAGAGATGCAAAGATAAGAAAAAAATGGGTTAAAGTAATGAGAAGAGATGATAAAACTCCTCTTTCAAGCGAAAGTGATTTACATTGTTGCGAAGATCATTTTGACGTAAGTAGGTATTGTGTACCTATTACTATTAGAACTATCGAGATATTTACCATGTATTGTTTGGAGCTTCCAATAAAGGTCCAACCCCACCAAACGGACGGCATCGGCCCGGATTTTACAATCTTTAAACAAAATTAAATCTTATTATCACAGTGTTTGAAGTTTATATTACCAAGTCACGCACAACAGCTTGACAGCGACGTGCGGCGGCATGACGCACGTCAAGCTGTCATGCGTGACTTGATAATATAATAAACTTTAAATGCTGTGATATAAGATTTATTTTGTTTAAAGATTGTAATGTAAAATCCGTTCCGATGCCGTCCGTTTGGTGGGGTTGGACCTTAATATAGGGTTGCCATACGTCCCCGTACGCCGGGACATGTCCCCGTTTGAGGCCTGGTGTCCCGGCGTCCCGGCCAATAAGCAAATTGTCCCGGTTAAACATTTTTAGTATGATATTAGAGAGCTGGACTTGGTTGGTAAACAGTAATATACCTACAATAAACGCGACTAAGTAGCTAGGCTATTAATACGTAGATAGAACGACGAAAGCGCTGATATTTTTCCATACATGAATATGTTAATGAGTAATAAAGACCCCGGGGCCAATGATTTTACGAGAAAAACGCGATGAAGGACAGATGGCGCTCATACTTCCAACGACATGCTGAATAAGCAGCAAGAGGTGCATCCACCAGACCTCTTTCCGAAACAAGGACTAGTGCCACCGATAACGCCTGCAGAAGTACAGACTCGGCCTCGACGAAATCCCCATCGAGGCTTGGAAGGCAATGGGTGCATTGGGTGCTCGTGGTGTGAGCATTCTAACAAATCTGTATAACCGCGTACTTCTCACCGTGAGATCCTGAGCCAGTGGAGACTGAGCTTCATTACGCCAGTATTCAAAGGCAAGGAATCGGTGCAGGAGTGTGGTAGTAACCGCGGTATAAATATAATGTCCCACACCATGAAGCTCTATGAGCAGATAATCGACTCCCGGATCCGACAGGAGAGTACACTCTCGGAGTGTCAGTATGGGTTTCGTCCCGGGCACGGGATCATTGATCCGGTGTTCTCCCTAAGGAATGTGGTGGGGAAATACAGGGCGAAGAACACGCCCCTGCACTGCCTATTCTTAGATATGCAGAAGGCCTTCGACTGTGTTCCTCGCGCGGTAATCTGGTGGGTACTGTGGGCTAAGGGAGTTCCAGAGACCTACATTGACACCATCCAAGATATGTATCATGATTCTGGTTCCGTGGTTCGGAGTGCTTTTGGTGACTCAAAAGCCTTCCCCATCACCATCGGAGTACACCAAGGATCCGTCCTTAGTCCTTACTTGTTCAGCTCGGTATTAGACGTCTTGTTGGACAGTATCAGAAAACCACATAAGCAGCCTCCGTGGTTGCTCATGTATGCTGATGATATTGCGCTGAAGGACGCGGACAGGAGCAGATTGGTGCAACACGTGAAAGTGTGGAAGGAAGCGCTTGAGAACGGTGGTATGAAGGTAAATGTAGCGATGACAGAAAGTTTAGCGTTAAACTCGACAGATTTCACACCGGTCCGCATAGGCGATGATTCGGTTTAAGTACCTGGGATCTGTACTTCATGTGACCAGTGAAATCGACTACGACATCAGGGCACGCATTGCTTCCGCGTGGGCCAGGTGGTGAGAAATGACTGGCGTCACGGGTGATCCCAAAATGCCAGTCAGGTTGAAGGGGCAAGTCTATAAGACGATCATTAAGCCTGTCCTCTTACATGGTTGTGAGAGCGTAAGCACGTAAGAGCTGCATGTCACGGAGATAAAAAT
This sequence comes from Eilema depressum, assembly GCA_914767945.1. NCBI lineage: Eukaryota > Metazoa > Arthropoda > Insecta > Lepidoptera > Erebidae > Eilema > Eilema depressum. The sequence goes on along the minus strand of OU612028.1, from coordinate 8,885,122 downwards.
GCTGCGTGAGGAACTCTTGCAGCCGCGGCAGCCTTCATGTCCATGACATCGCAGATAAAATGCAAGAAAGCCGCCTTCGCTGGTGCGGCCACGTCTTGCGGCAACCGCCAGGATACGTGGGTAGCAAATGCCTGACAATGGCACCCCCGCCGGGTCCAGGTAGAAGGGATAGGCCCAAGAAGTCCTGGCTTGACGTTGTGGAGAGTGATATGCGTGCAAATGGTCTCACTACCATGGACGCCCAAGATCGTGTCAAGTGGAGGTGGAAGAGCCGGAAGGCGGACCCTGAGCTCCGGGGTCATCTTGGCCAGGGATGCAATCGGGAGAAAGCGTCTACATGAAGATGATGTTTAACTTAATGTTGATTTCGTCAAAATATTTTGTACAATTATCAGAAGTTAATTCTGATAATTTTTCGCCTTTCAGAAAACATAGGAAGCCCGGGTCGCTGCCCGCTTGTTTAATGGCAGTGTTAAAAGTTGTTGTAATAAAAGTTCCTATTTTTCTTCCTTTACTAATTTTTCTTCAAATGTCCCGGTCTGGGTCCCCACACTTATGGCAACCCTACCTTAATAGTAATGTGAAAGGCCATGAAAGTTTAAATACCTATATTGCGTACCTACCTATGTCTATACATGATAACAAAATTCAGTCTAGAGATCTGCAGGCATATACTATATACCTACCTATTCTATCATTTTTAAAAGTTACAGACTTGCACCACTACGAATAAGTCTCCTAAATACTTTTGAAGTGGTCATGATGGCAATACCTACTTAAGTACTTCATCCCTACTTTATAATATTATAAATGCGAAAGTAACTCTGTCTGTCTGTCTGTCTCACTTTTACGACTAAACCGCTGAACTGATTTTGATGAAATTTGGTATAGAGGTAGGTTAGACCTTGAGAAAGGACATAGGCTATGTTTGGTCGCGATAACCGACATCCACGCGGGCGGAGCCGTGGGCAAAAGCTAGTTTTATTATAAAACTTAATACCTTTTCCTTTTCTGAACCTGTATTATACTAGCTTCAGTTAGGTATTTCACGTCATTTCTAACGTGGTTTATTACTCGCTTGACAACACAGTAGGTACAACTTTCGACAGAACATCATAAGGTAGGTAAATAAGTAGGTACAAGCGTTAGGACGAACTACGTATATTATAAAGTATTTTAAAAACAAACTGTATTTGAATAATCACCAAAGAACTTAAAACACAAATAAAGTACTAAGAAAAACCAATAAAATAGTACTAATGAATAGTAAATATAGTAAAAATAAAAAATAAAAAATAGTACCAAAAAAATAAAAAACAACCAATAAAATAAACTAGTCGATCCACGAAAGAATTTGTACTGACTGACTGGCGACTGCGCTAGTCGGGACGCTTTCATAACAGATGACGTCATCGTCTAAATCGCAGTGTAAGCGGGCGTTTTTAAGTACTCGTTAAGAAATCCCTAATAGCTTCGTCATTTCTTGACGGATTTTGATTATTTAAAAAATAGGATACTCAGAAAGGTATAGCGCACCTGGTATACTGATTAAAAATACAATATTCCATTATGTGATTCATCCTCATTATTGGGTTGTGGGGGTCAGATGGCAGTTCACTGAAAATATCGAAGCTCAGCCAAATCCGCAGTTAGACTGGTAAAGAGGACCCCAGACTCCGAGGCAAAAGCTTCGGATGTGACTGGGATTAACGCTAGGTTGAAGAAACACTGTCATCTCACTCACATTGCAAAAAATGCGATTATATTTTAGACTTCTATCAGGTGGGCCTGGTGCTTATCAGCCACCCAAGTTGTATACAAAAAGCATAAGTGGGATCATTAATTTGATCAGTGTATGTTTTGCGCGGTCGACTTCTGTCTGCCTGCTCACTTCTGTTTACGTTACATCAGTGGCGTGGGGTTCCATAACCCGATTTCTGCCGCCTTCCCAATAGGCCGCACGGTGCAACTAGATCGCGATAAGTTCTTTTCTCTACACTTCCCTTCTGAATATTTTTACACTTTGCCACTTTAATATACTTGGTGTGTCACTGAGAAGTTACTTATTATCGTATCAAAAATTTAATGTCAACACAACTCGGGAACCGATGCCTTCCCCTCCAACAAAGAATAACATCGTTTACAACACACCTGGCTCATAACAGTGATATTATTTTACCGCAATCAAGCACGGAATGACACCTATTATAAAACTGTGACTTTTTCATTACTATTATTCACAAAAGTGAGTTATAGATTCTTTTTTAAATTTTATAGGAAGTGTCTATAATTGTCTATGTTCTTAAAAAAGTTTTGATACAAAAAATAACGTGTTTAATAGTACGAATAAATTAATACGCCTATTGTATGGTCATTTGATGCATTTTCGTATTTAAATAAATAATTTCAACTTGTAATACTTGTGTAATAAACAAAATTTTCGCTCAAATTTAACTTTTTTTTTTTCTCTAAGTACAGAAAAAAAAACAAAGTAAAAAAAAGTTAAGTTCAAACCTCATTTTTTTTTAAATATGGTCGACCGCTATTGTTAAATGCGCGCGCATAGGAAAACGAATTAATTTGTAGTATTGTTTATTTAGTATTTGTAGTATTATTTTATTCGCAAGTGTGTTGTAAAACGTCGTATGGCACGTGTGAGCATGATGATTACCGTCCTCGGCTGTCTTAAGACCCTCGCCTGGCGGCTCGGGTCTCAATGGCGCCTCGGCGGTAATCACCAACGTTGCTCACTTGTACCATAATGTACTATTCTCTTCGTAGTCAGGGTATACCGACCACTATCTCATACATTATTCACGATACAAACTGAATACACCATTTATGTTTGCCATACGAATTGCTACATCACTCTGCTTAGTGTTTACATGGGAATTGGGAACATATTATTTAAGGTGTGTGGGTGTCGTATAAGGTGACCAAGGGTTAGGGATGTTCTCTTTTTTTATTGAGGATACGTCAATTTGACTTCGCCTCGCCTGATTGTAAGCTGGTGGCAAAGTTTCGGAAAAGAGAGTCACCATTATAGACACGTACCATGCTACAATGGTGGCATTTAGCTTGACTGCCTCATCACGCTCCGCTTAAAGGACCCGGGACTGTAGGAAGAGGGAAACACGCGAACTGGTATGGAATTTCAGGTCAATTAATGGTGCGGCAGAAGAAGGAGTTGCTGAACCGCATGGTTCTAGATGGAATATTCTGCGCAGTTTGCGAGTGGCATCTATGTCCTGCACATGTGAATAGTATACCTGTGGGATTAATTGGAAGAGCTCATCAGAACATTCACCATGGTAGAGCCGGTAAAATACCGCCAAGCACGTTACATCTCTACGCATCTGCAAAGGTTCGAGGGTGTTGGTGACCTCAGGATTCCCAGTGGCGTGCTCTGAAGAGTTGGAAGGGGAAAGATGTTCTCCATCCGAAAGTAAACATACAGCCCATGACAAAGTGCCCGCTTGACGGCAATAGGCTCGCCCACTATTACGTGAGAGCGAAAATCATAATTGAGGAAATGTGGGTGTTAATATAACTACCCCTGTCTACCCCTTCGGGGATTTGTACGGGGGCGGCAGTATATGTATGTATGTATTAATTAAGGAACGGTTGCAAAGAGGCACTGGTGTAATGGCTAAGTTGTTAGACTTAGAAAGTAACCTAACTAACTAACTTAGGCCCCGGCCACAACTCCACGGCACGGCGCCGTCCGCCGTCGCCGTCGACGGCGACGGCGCCGCGCCGTCGAAATTCACGGCGCCGTGCAACAAAATGGCTACAAAAAGTGGACGGTGTGTTGCAGGGGGTGATACTCAATCGAAATTTCTCAGTTGGCGAGCGCGCAATGACATAATAGTGTCTTACTAAAAATACGTCAATGTTATTAATTTACATGAATTATATTATTATTTATATTACAACATTTTACTTTAATATTTCAGTGATATATTAATAATATTTCATAAAATTACGAATTCATTATTAAAAACATATTTTTTGTGGGTGGCGCATTGTAGCGATTCTGATTAGTAACTAGATACGCAATTGACGCGAAAATCCGCCCCAACACAACATAGGATCACGGTCCTATGTTTCGAATCGCGTCTTTCAAAGACTGATGATACGTCAACCATGAAGTGACAGTGAGACAACAAACGTATTAAATATTATGATGAAAGAGTGCGTTTTTCAGCCTCAAATATCAAAGAACAAACGGAACTACATTTCACGCTTAATTTTATTTTTTCTATATTTACATTTCTTGAAATAAGATTACGAAACGTATTATAAAAATTACAAACTATGTCAAATTTAGGGTTGTCAATACAAATAAAAATTAGTTTTCCCATGCATTTGGAAGATTTTAATTAATGAGGTGAACTTCTTTGCTAATATCAAAAATGAACTTTAGACAGTAATAATAATTATGTATAATTTAAATCATATATTACATATTTTAGTTATCTGAAGATCTAAGATGCGCGTTGGCGTACACTTTTAAGCATTTCGAGTATATAAGGTACCAGCCATCCTGCTGTACTGTTATGTCCTTTTTGTGGGCATCCGAAGGGATACCCACACGATAAAGAAATAACAGACTTATAGTTTGGATGACATTATAGGCTACATTTTATCCCTGTATAGGTTCCTCTAGATAGTTTTTATAATGACTATCGCATTGAGATTAAAAAACCCGACTGCAAGCTACTTTCGACCTTAATGACATTTCTTAAAAAATACGTTTTTTGACATGTATAGATGACGTTGTTCACGAATATGAAAAAAAAACTGGGTATTAGTTGCCGTCGATAAGGTCGAAAATGGCTTGCACGTATTTTTGGAGTCTCTGGGTTATAGTCAATGTAAAAAATAGGCGCAAGCCATTTTCGACCTTATCGATGGCAACTAATACCCAGTTTTTTTTTCATATTCGAGATCAGCGTCATCTAGAGATGTCAAAAAACATCTAGAGGAACCTATACAGGGAAAAATGTAGCCTATATTTAATACAATATTTAGGTATCCCGAAATTAGATTCTTGGGGATTGCGGAAATAGGATCTCTTTTATTTCATGCAAGTGGAGCCATGGTCAACGTCTTGTTATAATATTTACATAAAAATAGAAACAATAATAGAATCCGTTACAATTCGTTTTTTATTCTAATTTAAGTTCAAATTGCAATTTAGTTCTTATCCTTATTTTTTGGTATAGCTTCACTTTCTTCTTACATTTGCGTTATTTTATCCGAAAAAGAATTTATCGTGAAAGACATTTCAGATGTAATTTAACAATAATTATTTAGGGAAAATTTTCATATGGTACGCCACAGGTTAGGAAAGTTTCGTTTTCAGGTTACTGTTTTTTGACGTCGAACTATGAAGACGACTACTCTAATTGGGGAATTGCCCTCCCTTATGTCACACTTTCCACGGCGCCGTAGCACGGCGCCGTGAATTTCTACGGCGCGGACGGTGCCGTGCCGTAGAGATGTAGCCGGGGCCTTAGTAGTAACCTTTCTTCTTTCGTGCGGAAATCTCCACAGAGACCACCCTTTTCGAAGTTGTTAGGGTGACAGGTGGATGCATCTGTCACTTTCACGCATGCGTTCGAAGATCCGCGTCCGTTCGTCCTACCTGCTCTCCATTGTGCCCTAAATGGCTATTATGATACTTACAGATCTGCTAGCCAGAGAAACATGTGGAAAACATCCGAATAACCCTCCACAGCCGTTGCCCGTTGCCCAGGGTGCTCCTACCCAGTAACCTAACCTTCTTTGCATCTTTTAACCCAGTAGACTTATAGTTTTTGATTGATATCACTCACAATCTCTAGCATAAAGTTTGCGTTAGGCTAACCTGCAAGCCAAACGCAAACTTTAGCGGCAAGTTTGTGTTTGGCTTGCAGGTGAGGTTAACTTGGGTCGTAAAACGTTGTGATGTGGCCTTAAGCAGCCATAAGTATATTATTATGTATGTCGATTGAGCCAGGAATGGGGTAATTTTGTATGGTGACTATGAGGCCTCCGTATAGAGACAATACTACTGGAATTAGCTAGAAGACAATAGCATTCAATATTGCTGAATACTATCAGTTACAATAGGCGGTCTGATTGTGCAATTATACGAGCTACCTGTTCACAGAACCGAACCCCAGGATTAATGTTATCACTACTGTCACGCCAGAGCGAGACTAATCAATGTTTGACAACGCGACATTGTCACCCTTTCGCTTTGTATTTGTAAACACGTGTGGACACCCTAGCGCTAATGATACTCTGTGTCCAATGTGACGTTTATACAGTGTTTCACAGATATCGAATTAATTTACTTTTCATTTAAATTAACTAGCAACCAGCCTTTCGCATAGTGGCGAAGGTGGCTAGAATACTCGTGTCTCTTCGACCAATATAATGAATAGTTTTTGTTACGTGACAGATTTCTTTTCGATTTCATTGGTCGAAGAGAAATGGCTGCGTAGGCTGCAGATAGACGTTCGCGTTCTGTGGTTTTATGAGAGTATCTCTAAGAACGGAATGAAATTGACAGTAAATAACGAATGAGCCATTTACAGGAATGAATCAATTGAAGAAAATGATTGGAAGCGCGGTGATATAGCGTATGTGGTACGTAGGTATTATCAGAAAAATAGCCTGAGCACTGTGCGGCACTGCGGCCTTACCATAAACCTTAAAACAGGTCAATAATTGAACTGCTGTCATTCTATCAACTGCAAATGTCACTTTGTAATGTCATATAAATAAATAGGATTACAAAGGGATTACAAAGTGACATTGCAGTTGGTAGACTGACAGCAGTTCAATTATTGACCTGTTTTAAGAGTTCATGGTATGGGCCCTGGTCACTGCTGCCATGAATAAGTCGGCCATTACCAAATTATAGCATCAAACGATAAATATATTTTCCTATGTACCAAAATTTAAGGTATAAGTCTACTGGGCACGCCGTAGTAGCGGCGGTAAGACCCATCATGGGGGAGTGGCTAGAGAGGCCACACGGCGGCCTCTCGTTCTGGCTGACGCAGATCATCACCAATCATGGGTGTTTTGGGCGGTATCTGCATCGGACCGCGAAGAAAGAGCCAACGTCCGAGTGCCATCACTGCGACGCGAGCGAGGACTCGGCGCTGCACACGCTCACCGAGTGTCCGGCGTGGGAGACACCGAGACGGGAGCTGGTGGCGACCCTAGGAGTGAGAGTTCTCACGCTCGCCACTTTGCTCGCAGCGATGGGTCGCTGCGCAGATTCGTGGGCCGTCGGCGACTCCTTCTGCGAGCAAGTAATGCTCGTGAAGGAGGCGGCGGAGCGGGAGCGCGAGGAGCGAAGGAGAATCGCAAACCGCGCGGCCCGCAACGAGCAGCGGCAACTCGGGCGTCGGAGGTCGCAGAATGACCTCCGTCCCCCATGAGCGCGGGCCGTGGGGGTGACGGGTAGAGCCGCCTGTCACCCTAGCAGAAGCAGGCCGCGGCGACGGCACGCGTTGCGTGCCTCCCCATACCCGGGGGCGGGTTGGGGACTCTGTGGTCCCCTCACCGGAAGAGGGCCAGATCGAGAGATATGGTCCTGGGTCGGCCGGGGTGCGAGGGATATGGCTACGACAATCTCACCTCCGGCAACTGACGGCCCACAGACGGCGTGCGTTTTTGTCGGTTCGAGTCCAACATAACCTCCTCCTCCGGCTACGGTGGGGGAGGTATCCGTGGGGATTTTGCGCACGATAAAAAAAAAAAAAAAAAAAAAGGTATAAGTCTACTTTATTTATTTTTTTCACTGATTACACTAACTTGACATTAATTTCACTGAGATTGCTTCATTTAAAATGCCATTACAGCGGAAATGAACTAAGAAAAGATATTGAATACCCTGAAGATTTACCTGTGCATTATACACAAATACAAAACAGTGTCTTTCTGAGAACATTGCTTTCAAATTGTCGAACGATACTGTCGCCTGTCCGTCTGAGAGAAGTCACTACGGGGACACTTGTCCACTTCATTCATAAATTCGTTCATTCAATAGTTCATTCACGTTTTAGACACGGTAATGAATGGGCTATCGATTGCTTTGTGATTTTGCTATTGTAATTGGAAATAAGTTTGAGAAACAGGTATTGAATAGACGCAATACTTTATTTACTTACGTTTTCACCTCTGCAGCACTTATTTTGTCATAAATAGGATCGATTTTGGTTTATACTTTATTTAGTAAATGGTGATTATAATTTGGTTAACGTTAAAGTAATGCTAGTTGGTGGTGTTAATCTTATTTTCGGGATGATTGTACCATTTTTAAGTACATTAAAGTTACAATTAATTTTTATACTGGATTTTAATAATAGTATTTCTCTAACTATTGAAAAAATTTCATGTTGTCGAAGTAAAATCTTGTCGTAGAAGGATTTGTTGGAATTCAGTTTGGGAGTCTAAATACGCCTACTAAAATTTAATTTTAGTAGGTGAATTTATTTTAGGAGTTTTTCGTCTAGATGTTCACAAATTTTCTTCTTCCTACAATTTCTAACTTCTTTAATCGGGGCGTGGAAAAGCATCTGATGAGGACATCAATCTGAGGGTCACTACTGTAGCAGTATTGGCATCTGCAATAATAACCCTTGTTCCTGATATTCCCCATCAATATCAATACAAAAGACATAAGTATTCACTCAAGTTATAATGCTGATGTTCATGATACAATACACAACTCTCTGAAGCATTTTGCGTGTTGTCGCCTGAGGAGGAATGAATGACGAAATTTTATACCCGGCTCCTTAACTAGTACATTCTTAGCAGTTTTTTTTCTTTCTTATATTTTTTTTTCAATATCAGCTATCTTTATGTAATAGACGGCCAAGGGTGATCGCATTTTTCTTCGTCTGTCAAAGTTAGTCGACCGCGTGTAAATTTATTACATCGGTACCCTTTGCCCTTAAAGGGCTTTTATCTTCAAGTGCTCTTTAGGATTTCTTCAATTTACAACGTTTTTTCGCTACCGAATTGAAAGTCTTATGAATTCAATTCCATTATTCATTAAGAAAATTGTGTGAACATTGGCTAACAAAGAAAGTAGGTATTCATTTATCCCTAAAATCGATTATCAATTAGTGACTGAATTATTAACTTACACGATCTAATGAGATCTCGTTATTTACTAATACAAATAAAAACGTCCCTATGACGCGACAACTATCATTATTCACAATTTATTTACAAACTGACTAGAAAGTCCTCTAAGGAGTTCATTTATTTTTTTGTTTACATCATTTAATATTTCTATCTCATTATTTTAGTCTTAACAGCTCATCGTTCGGGAGCTGCTGTGTATCTGAAGCATTTCTGTATTCTGAAGCACAAACAAAGTGCCCGGTTAATGGCAATAGGCTCGCCACCTATTACATTGGGACCTAAACATAAACGGCGAAATGTGGGTGCTAGCACCTCTGCCTACCCCTTCGGGGAATATAGGCGTGAGTTATGTATTAAGAAAATATATCTACTGACTTTTTGTCCTTTGGTTTTCAGGGTCCAAGCTATATAAACTAAACACCGGTTCACCTGCTGACTGACGGCGGATACAGCTCTGACTGGGTTTTCTCTCGAGGTGTGGGAGCCACATAGAAGTCGCTATCCTAAAAGCTAACTGAACCAAAATATATGAAAGAGGAACAGGAGAGTAAACGATAAATTGTTCCAAGGAAGGAGAGGAAAATTCGATAACCTTAGCCAATAATCTAATATATAAAAATCAATGCCACTTTTCGTTGTTAGTTTATAACTCAAGAACGGCTGAACCGATTTGGCTAATTTTGGTCTTGAAATATTCGTGGGTGTCCAGGAAAGGTTTAAAGGATGAGAAAATAGGTCCAGCGGGAACGGGAAAAAATATGGCGGTACGAAGTTCGCCGGGACAGCTAGTAAAATATATTATACATAATATAGTTTAAATAAACAAAATATTGTTACATATTTTCATAATCATTACATGAACAAACGTATCTACATATACTTATGTCTACGCTATAACATGCTGCATTATAAGAATATAAAAATAAATAAATAAAAATATAAATTATAAGAAAAAATATATAAAAATATAAATTATAAGAGAAAATATATAAAATTATAAATTATAAGAAAAAAATATATAAAAATATATAATATACTCCGATGGAACACCAACAATTGTGAATATACTACCCGCACAGAATATAAACAAACAGGAACCCGTGACGTCACTTCTAGGGAGCGAGCACGTGACGCTGGTACTAACAGATAAGAGGGTGATCAATCTCGTCTGTCTAACTCCTACGTAATTATGTTTAGACTAGAACAGCCCTATGTCTTTTCAGGCTATTGTAATACAAATTCGTAAATTTTGGATCCTGCCTCTACACATATCACGCCTTTATCCCCGGAGGCTTAGGCAGGGGTGAATTAACACCCAGGGTGATATATTCACATTGTGAAAAAACCCTCTTACAAAATTAAGATAAAAAAAGTACACATTTCACTAATCATTATATTTGGTTCCACGTTATAGGGGGTGAGCCTATTGCCGTATTCCAGGCACTATTGTAGGCTCGAGCCATGTATCTGAGGCTGAGTCTGGGCTGTATATATCTGTCTGATGTTAAACAGTCTTATCCCTTGGTCGTCTTGTACAACACCGTATGGAAAGAGATGGGGTGTCCCAAATTCTACTCTGCCGGGAACTACGCGGCTTTCCTGCTTCTACTAATATTATAAACTAGCCTCTACCAACTCCGCCCGTTAACCCAATTCCTGCCGGCTTCCCAAAAGGTCGCATGGTGCTTGACAAACTAGATTGAGGTAAGTTTGTTTTTCACCGGCTTTCCTTTTAAAAAGTTGTACCCTTCGCCACTATAGTACATAACACTGTTCGCCACAATACTAACTCACAAAATTGCCATTGTATAATACCTTTTTATTATTATCAATAAAAAAACACAAGAATTACTTTGTACTTTGAGTAGTACCGACTTTTTTTCTATAATTTCTTTTGTTCGGTACCTTTTTATCGACGACGATTTTGTTAAACGAGGACTGCTATTTTATATTATTATTGAAAACAATTAATGTGGTAATTGATTGGATTTGTTTGTGTATTGTTTTATTCGATTCTTTATAATAATCGAATGGAACAAGTCGAGTACGCTGTTATCGATTATAGAGATTGATTGTTTAAACAATGAATGATACAAGGTAAGTAGTATACTTACTGGTTTTTAAACCGCTTCTTACAATACGAAAGTTATTTGAATGAGCTAAAACAATCGAGCAATCTTTGATTAGTTTTTCACGCAAAAACAAGAGAACGGATCCGAATGAAATTGGTAGAGAGAGTAGGGTGGAACGATTTCTTTATTGCTGTGGTTGATCTAACAATGAAAAAGTAGGCACAAATTAATATACACAAAAACATATTTAATTTGATTTTCTGAGACAATCGGGAATGCGACAATTCAATTACATAATCGACGTGAATACAAGCAATTTAGCTAAATTTCCGTTGACCCCTCCAACTAGGCTTAGATGGAAGGGTTAAAGGAAAATCCAGTAGTTTCGGTTAGATACTCTTTAAAATAAAATAAGAATAGGTACATATTAGACAGGTAATTTTAAAGCATTTAGTATGATAAACTAAACAATTTTTTTTTTAAATTGGAAAAAGCGAAATCAATACTCGGGCAGGAAATTTGGATTAATCTCGGGCGAAGCTCGGTGGCTCAGTGGTCAGAGCATTCCCCCTGTAAGGGAAAGATCGCGAGTATTGATTTCGCTTTTTCCAATTTAAAAATAATTAGACAGGTAATTTAAAACTCGAGTATACAATGGTTAAATAATTTTCTATACCCCCTTTTATCTAAAAACATATATAATTTGCCATAGTTTACCGTTGAATAATTTTCTTGAATTATCATTACTGTATCAAAACACCACCTGGGTACCTTGACAACTACACAATTAGATGAATACCCTTGATTTTATTTGGAAATAACCCTTCACATTTAAATTGCGGGGGAGTCGAATATCCATTGAAAATTGAACTTTAAAATCAAGTCATAAAGTAAAATATCGACTAAACCTTTTTTCCATATCCGTGTAATGTTGCCAAAACATTATTTTCATGCTATGTTTGTTCCCTTGCGATTACATCCAGCACCAATAGTTTTATCAACAAAAGAGACGGTGAAAAAATATTTGCTGACTACCGTAAAGATATACGACACTGACGAATTCGCTTACTTATCTTTTTATCTTTACCTTTTATCAATAGCCTGAGGCGAAAACCTTTATCCTCACTTCCTACGAATGTTTTATTTTCATGTTTGTTTACGGTGTTAGAGACGTAAAACTATCCGACAACCGCTGATGGCTATTTCATCAATATACTGAATCTAATTAGTAACAAGATTTGTGGAGTGAGTGTGTGGACATGTATGTCGCACTAACTGATGTCCGCGACTCCGCCCGCGTGGATGTTGGTATATTATAAGACTGACTAAGATCTTATCAAAATCCTAACAAAAAATCGTATCGAAATCCGGTCCGTAGTTTTTGCGTCCATCGCGAACAAACAGGCAAACATTTTTCCAAGAAGTGTCTAAATTTCCCCAACTACGATTTTCGATTCCTCGAATCCTCGTAATAGGGAGCGTGCCCCTTGTCGTCAAACGGGCACTTAGTCTATGTTTACTGTCGGATGGAGAACAATCATATGTAATGTATGAAGTATAATGATTGGCGAATGGGTACCGCCTGCTATCAAACTTGTTTCGATTTTATTAACAGCAGTCGGGTTTTTTAAAATAATTTATTTAACAACCTTTATGAGCCGTCATTAAACGTTTCATACAAGCATTCGAGTACGTTTGACCTACTCTTTTACCAACAATAAGTACAAGCAAGTTAATCAACTAATTAATGAAACCTATAAAGGACCAGAGAGGGTTGCAATAAATTAAGGAGGCTGTACTGAAAGCGAATAAGTTCAGTGTCTACACTAAAACGAGCACGAACAATGTACTGGCGGAACATAAAGTGCGGACAAAGTAGAACTAAACTTGTGGATATGGTATTTTTTCTTTCTTTTTCCATTAAAGCCTTCCGCCCGCGTGGATGTCGGTTTGGCCATATCTACGGTTCTACTCAACCAATGGCGATCAAACAAATTTAAGATTTTAAGGCTAAACAAGATCTTTCAAACACTAAAACTGCATCAAAATTCGTTAAGTAGTTTTTGCGTCCATCGCGTACAAACAGACAAGAATTTCAAAAAAGTATCGTTAATATGTATAACATATTCTAATTTTTTTTTAATATCAGTGTACAGACATGGACACCTTACAATTATTTAATGGTACCAATAGGCTTAGGCTTGTATTTGACCAGTAGACATCTAAGCTGATGAAAAGTAATGATGTGGCCGAAAGTGGAACATATTTGCCTAGAAGTAACCTGTGCACTCTAGACTTGAAGACTCTCAGCTTAAAACTTTCCGTCACCAAACAAAAGTGCCACATCCACATTGCATGATATCAATGAGCACCTATAATCCTGCCAATGTATTGAATTTACGCAGCTTGGGCAGTATTAATTAGGAGACAGATTGGCTCCCGGTCTTATTGCTACAATCTGTAATCGTGAAATGTTCCAATAAATATTCAAAATGATCACCTACCTACAACGGTATTACCTGATTCGAATGATCTAGAACTCTACCATGAGTTTACACCGAATATTCTATAGTGACAGGCGCGCTACCATGTGCTGCTCGAGTATTTTTCCGGCCTGATTTCTTCTCGGAGCCTAGGGTTCATTTATTCTTCCTCCCTTTGGCTTGTACGGCTTTTATGGGAGCGTCTGTCACCTGACCTTCTAATCCCGCAAGGAGAGCCGGCCCTAGAGCTTCGTTCGACATCCAGTAAGTGCACCAGCTTGCAAGTGAGGTTGGCTTCGTGGGAAAACAACCATGGTATCGATGGATTAGGTTAGGATAGATCAGGCAGAAATCAGAAGACAGAAAAGTAGGAGAATTTGGAAAGCTCAAGTCGTGCGATGGTGGTCAGAGCATTCCCCCGTAAGAGACTGGTCGCATTTTTCGTTTCCTGAAATTATTTGAGCTTGGAAATTTTATTAAACATGAAATCTATAGCAATGATAGTTGGATAAATATATCCTAATATAAGGTGATATTAAGAAGTAATACAATGTGGTGCAATATCATTCTTATGTGACGTTTCGCCGTGACATACTTGAGTAGTTTTATTGCACACTGAGATCTCTTTTAGATAAGCAATCTCTTTGAGTCAAAGCTCGCTTTTAGAGTGCTGCACTTCATAAAATACATTGTAGGTATATCGAAACGAATACAATATGGACCGAAAAGATATTTCAAAATTCTTTATAGACTATTTGGCTTTGCAACCATGAAATATTGAGAAGTATCGATTTGATTTGCAGTGCATTGTAACCGGGAAATATCGGGGAGGATGATGATGGCACATTTTATAATAGTCTTAAGGTGGCTTTTGACTATGGGATGTAATGTAATATATATTACATCTTGACATATCGCTCGTCATACATTTTGTACGAGACCGTTTACACTACGCTATAATATATATTACATCCCAAACTATAAATATTTTTTCGAGCGATATTTGAAGGTGTATATTTTACATCACGTCCCCGGACACCACGCCTCCCCCTGTCTCGCCCGTTTGAATGGCGACGTTTGATCGCGCATGCGAAATCACGTTGTCATTTTAAACTGAGCAATCAGAAGTCAGGGAATTCGCGCATGCATTCTACACAGACCAATCAGATTCGCGTACGCAGTTCGATAGGGTAACGAAGTTGTCAAATTTTGGTGTCAACTCATGGTAAAGCTACTGAACTATCCCAAATATATATCTTACAGTGTAAACAGCAATCGCGGGATGTAATATATATCTCCAGATGTAATATATATTACATCCCATAGTCAAAAGCCACCTTCACACAATGGTTGCCGGTATTCGCCATAAAGCCAGAGATGTCGTACGTAACATTCCCTCCACGTGGAAATAAATAACTCTTTTGTACAACGTAGGTGGCAGACAGATAGATAGATAGATAGATAATTCTTTATTGTACACCAATAAATTTACAGTATACAAGTACACAAGACAGACACACGGCCCACCCAATAGAAAGCGGTTACCGTGTCCTATGGACGTGTGCAACACCAGAGGAGCCACTCTCGCACTGCTTACCCTGTAAGAACCTTCTAATGCCCTTCTTGAAGAACCCCATATTGTTGTCGTTTGGAAAAACCACAGCGAGAAGTTCATTCCACAGCTTAAGCATTATTTAGCAGGTGCACTGACTAGCATCACATGGGAGGCTACTTTATTATTAATCTATGAGTACCGCTCCACCCGCGTGGATGAAGATTTTCATTTTCATCCCTGGTTCTTGTCAACCGATTGGGACCAAACATACGTAAGGCAAGGTTTTAAGCCTGAACAAGACCTTTCAAATAAAGCAAAAGCCGCATCAAAATTTTTGCGTCCATCACGAACAAAGATTTAAAAAAATAATATTTTTGTTATAGGTACATTTATCCAATTATTTTTATAAATGTCTTCATTGTACAAACACGACAATAAGAGTATGGATGTTTGAAAAACATTCTGGCATTGGTTGCTGATTGGCAAATTCAAGTGGTGCAAATAATTAAAATTCTACACCATTGTCAACCGGTACGTTCAGCAGTCCAAATTCCGCTGAGAAATGAACTAACACGTTCTTGACTAACCGCGAGGAGCTTCAACTCCAAGATTAAGTCCAACAGTGGTTAGTTGTAGGTACCGACAGCAAATATAGCAAGAAATATATTTTACTGGTTGTTGCCTGCGGCTACGAAGATGTCAGTTATCGCAACCAAGCCTTTCCTTGTATGTCCTTTTACTCTAGTCCATCATTGTAAAAGTTTCATCAAGATCGGTTGAGTAGTTTAGCTGTGAAAGTGTAACAGACTGACAGAGGATAAAGTTACGTTTGCATTTATAATTACCCGACTGCGCGACGCAAAGCAGTGGTAATGTATGTATGGATTTTATCCTTTACTATTTTAAACTTACTTAGTACATAATAATATGTACTCACCTATTTCCCTCTAGGGAAAGCTTTTTAATTTTGTTTGTGGGAAATACAATTACTGAGTACACGTGTTTTCATTTATATAAAGGTTTTAGGTATTTAAAGCTGGAATGGAATATTATAGCGAATCACTTGAAACTTGTTTTTGAAAAGTTTTTAAATAATAATGTAGGTATTATTTTTAACGCAACCATATTGTACGAAATTTCAATGCTATTAATATGCTAACTTCTATACATTTTTTTTTAAATTCTTGTCTGTCCGTCCATCCGTCCGTCCGTCTGTTTGTCGTACCTATGTTGGTTCGTGATGGACGGATTGATGCAGACGGATTTTGAGGCGAGTTTTTTGTCTGATTTTTTTTTGTTGGTTTTGGTTACTTACACTTAAAATCTTACAGTTGTCTGATCGTAATTTTATTGATTGTTTATAATCGATATGACTAAAAATAATATTTATATTCTAGTCAACATAATACAATATTATAGCGAGCCACTTGAAACTTTGTAGTTTTCACAAAATACATAGGTATCCGTTTTATCATATTAAATAGTGTTCGAATATTTGTAGCAATTTCATAGCATTTATAGGTAATTAAAAAGCCGCGGTTCCGCCCACGTGAATGTGGGTTATCGCAACTTTAGGCATATCCCATATATATGTTGACTACAATATAATATTATAGCAAGCTACTTGAAACTTTATAGTTTTCACAAAATATGTAGGTATCCGTTTTATTAAATAATGTTCGAATAGTTGTTGAAGTTTCAAGGCAACTTTGTCGATAAATCTTTAATTGACTTTTTCCAATGAAAATTAAAATACTAATTTTAAACTCCAATAAATTTTATGCATGTAAAAACAAAGATAACTATCTAAAGAAAAAAACATTCGTCGCTGTCGTCAGAACCACAAACCAATCACAATCACAAGGTTAAGAATTTGCCGAGAAATTGCTAGGAGGATGATGATGATAGTATTAGTAATCGTCTAGTATTAGTAATAATAGACAGTATTAGCGTAATCATCATCATCATCTTAGCAAGGTTCCCAGCTGGCAGTTGACATACTAATAATATACTATCAAAGTCTTCTGCTGACCGTACAAGAAGTGACTCAAGTTGCCGCGGGGGACGTCTAAATGCAATAAACGTAACAAAGTTCTTCTCTACTATGCACGTAATTTTATCTCTTGGATGCGAAGATCTCCTCAACTTTTACGTGTACGTAAGTATCTAATCTCATTTACTGAATAGTTTGTAAGAGAATTGGAGCAGATCATCAATTCTACAATGCTGGTATAATATTATGGCAGACAATGACTGCCTCACGAAGAATTGTCATCATGATATTATTATATACCGAGATATAAGTACATATTGGACCTAAAATGTGCTCTTGGGTGTCTTTTGAGGATAGCACGAGGTGTTACGGCGATGGAGAGCTCAAATTCACCAAGTAAAGATTGTTACAAAACAATCCGCGCGCGTCAGGGTCCCGTTTGCCTAGCGAGTTAAGTTAAGATATGTGTCCCTAGGTATATCATGAAAAATGCACACGTCATTATTGCCAATATTGGTTGAAAGGTGTGACGTCACTTCACCCCCAGGTCCATATGCCACAGTAAAACTTTCCATCAGGTAAACCATATCCTTCGTGGCTTTTACTTGTCTGCCACCTAAATAGTTTAAAAAAAGACAATACCGTATGTCTTATTGGGTTATTATGTTTTAGTACATTGTGTATTAAGACGTGGCTCTACGACAACACGTTGCTACTTCTGCTATTTCTAACAATTTTACTTTTAAGTGAAATTTGGTACAGGAATAATCACAGTCTGGAATATCACTTAGGCTTCTTCCTTGTAATCCGAATACCAACTTATCTACTACCTATGTACATATTTGCTATTTGGCACCAACACGACATTTAATATAGGTACAGCGTGAATAATATGAAAAATGCGAGCTTAAAATCTTACGGCAAAATCGCGTCTATTCGTAGGGTGCGTCCCTGCGATTTTGCTTTGATTATACCTTACGTCTTATGGCTTTTGTGTATAATTCAAGCATCACAAAAATAGAATCATTTTAGAAATAACGTTACTTTTATCTGACTTCGCATGTCCGACACAAAAGCCGTCGACTTCTCGACTCACGCGCATCTGCCTAACCCTTTCTGTGGGCGGAGCTTTTTTTAGCCCCATCCAGCTTGCTTTCGTCTCACATTTTATGGGATGGGCCTATTGCAGCGTGTTGGTTTAAGCTATAATATTTTACCCAACATTGGAATCGAATCACATGTAATTTGGCCGGCCAAACATAAGCAAGTAAATATTTTTTCCGTTCCTGTTCTCCACGGAACCTGGATGAAAAGTATCTTATGCGTTAATCCAGGGAACGATCTATCTTAATTTTCATCCATATCTGTTTAAAGGTTTAGGCGTGATTGAGTGTCAAACATTCAAACATAATCACAAACATTCACATGTAAAGAATATAATTACCTACTTCGTCATATCATGTCAAAAGGTCCTTATGACAGGCCGTTCTCTTGTGACATGTATTATACTGTCATGACAATTGCAATAAAACCACTTTTTAACGGATTCTATCGCGATTTATTTGTTATTATTTATTCATAGTCATGACAATTGCAAATTAATAATGTATAGTAAAACCATATTGTCTTTACTGTACAATAAAACAGAATGCATTTGACAGTGACAACCGTACTTCCGTCTATAGCCATTTCACGGAATCGTTGGTTCATGGTTCATCTATACCTAATTGATAAAAAAATTATTACACATGCTTAACATTTATTAGTCGTACTATAACGATTACAAATTTCAGGACAATTCAATCAACATGTACTATACTGCCGTGAGGCCGCTCTAGAACTATCAAACACACAATTACTATTCTGTACACGACCAAGAGATTATCCTACATGAATAAAACTTTGTCCTTACCCCTGGACCACCTAAATCTCCGGTTGAAGACTGTATTAATATTCCGCTCACAGTTCCTCTGTAGGTTAAGGTAAGCCAGTGAAATGGTATCACTTAAGTTTATAATGTCATTAAGAAACCCTGTTGTAATTATTATTTATATTGTTACTAAATGAGTTTTAACTGGAAATTTTCTAATCGTACCTATAAGAAGTAACGTTTTTCAGAGAGAAGTTATTAGCCTTCAGGCAGGCTGAACCTAAATTGAAAAGTGATGTGGTTTTTCTTGGTATAAAAATAGTAAAATACATGTCAGTGAAAGCACTAAACACTATTTAATTTATGATTGGACGGCATCACAATAACAATTTATTTTGGTGCAAAATTAAGATATTTATCAACCTCAAGTTTTTAAATTCAAAATACGATACGCGAGAGAGAGTGACAGAGTTAGCATCTAAAAGCTGACCTACCTGAAACTCTTGTATACCGACGTTGTACGGATGCTCCGTACCATAAGGATGGATTTTACAGGAACCGAGATAGAGTCGAAATATATTACTAGCAATATCAAATTAAACTCGACACATTCTTATATTATTTCCCAGAGGTACGGATATTTACCATGTTTTTTTTTAGTTTTTGTGAGTAGTTATCCTATATTCGTGATCCAAGTGCTTGTAACATGGTACATATCTCGTTGATTCCAATTAAAGTTATTAAATTACCATTGTCAATCTAAAATCATTAATTAATCTTTTTACTACACTCTATCAATTTAGCTCCGATACAAGTTAAAAAGTGCGATTTCGCATTTCATTTACATTTTACTGCCTCATCAAGATACGTAAATAATGAAAATAAAATGACAATGCGATTTAATAAAAATCTCGCAACGATACTTGCCACCCGTATACAGCACAATAAAGGGTTGATTATGTTGTTTGCTACTTAGCCCACGTCATAGGTGATTGCGATTTACGATAGCTATTTATGTCAATAAAATATTGATACCTGAAGTAAGCATAGCTTAGCTAGCTTGTATTATAGGTTCTTCAAATCCAAGATCTTTACTATTATAGAAAAGTAAATAAGTTAGGCCTATATCTTTGAGAATTTAAAAAAAATATCTTAGAGAAATTTAAAAGATCCAGTTTGTACGCCCCTGGTGTTACATGTCCATAGGCCACGGTAAGTAACACGTCCCTTTAGGTTGACCGTGTGCTTATCTGTTATCTAAGTGGTATAAAAACCGGAGATTTATAGAAAGAAAGGTATGAAAAATGGGCAGAGGGAAAAACCGTCTTTCGTAACTATACCTACTCAAAAGAGGTTTTTTCCCTCTGTACACTCTCTCAAGTTTGAGAAGAATGTCAGCCAGACGTTTGAATGATTTAGGTATAATGTTATCAATACATAGACGAAACGCACTCGTGAAAGATTTCATAAATATAATAATATTGTACAAGACAATGACAATCCTTGAGACTAAATTAAAAAAAAACGAAGTAAATTAGCAGGGCTACTCGAAAAAAGTAGTACAAAATGGTCTGCTCTACAATAATAATCCGCTATTCTTCAATGCTTGTACCATCCGATAATAATTTGAATAATCCCTCGTCACGGCTTCCGAATAATTGCTCCTCTGTCTGTACCTGATGTAATTGCGATTTATAACTTTTGTGTGACAAAGTAAATTGTACTCTGCCCGTACATCGTTAAAATTCATTTTGCCATATACAACATTATAGCCATTGTTTTTAAAGTTAGTGAATTATTACAATTTTACTATTTTGTTTACTGTCTTTGTTATTAATTTGTATATATATTATAATTATAATTACTGTAAAATGATTTAGTGGAATAATAATTTATTTCTACAATGAATAATTGATATTGCAATGTAGTAATTATATACCTATTGTTAAGTTTTTATTATAATAAATTATTTATTTAAAATATAGAACCCAAGCCAAACATAGACGTACGGTTATATGGTCACACAATCGTGCAAAGAGTGATAATATATTAAAAAAAACATATGATATCTTATTATTGATTTCGGAACTACTACTTACTTTAGGGATCATAGACCTGAGAGGTCGCTTCACGGAAAATATCGAGGTCTAGTGAAATCCGTGGTTAAGACTGGTAAAAGCGGACCCCAGACTCCGAGCTGAAAGCTTCGGATGCGACTGGGAATTAACGCTAAGAGGAAGTAAGACCTGAGAGGTAAAACCAAGGCATCGTTGCTTTCCTTCTGATTGGTACTGAATGAAATGGAAGAAGAAACTTTGGCAAAACTCAGACGTGAGGTTACTACGAATACAGAACAAGGAAGTAGATTTATTGATGTCGTGGCTAGATTGTGGAATTGATGTCCAAGAAGAAATAATGATCAATTTCCACTGCCTACAATCATCTTCAGTCAGCAGAGGAGATGAGTGGTTTATTAAACTGCTTTAATGTATTTATACCCGTATTGTGAAATTTGGTGTATTTAAAAAAGTATACGCCTTATCTTACGAGTATATATGAAAAGTGAACACATATTTATCTATTTTGCCGACTGTACCGATACCGATACTCAAAAAATATATCCGAAAATCTTAGTAGACCTAATTTATATATCAAACCATGCCGAGTAAATGTGTGGTAGCCGTAAAAGCGTAAAAAAAGCCGTAAAAATACATTATGAACAGACAATTTTTTTTTACATTGTTATATCATTGCATGCGTCGAGCGACACAGAATAGGCTATTTGACAACATTAAAAATATACTACAAATTGTGGCCATCCTATTAGAAAATAACGTTAAAAGACCTACGAGACTACAATTTACTCTCAAATATGTGTATTTTATGAGAATTTCAAATATAAAAATGTTATATTTTGTTGATTTATTGTCTATGACAAAAACGCTCGTGATTGGTTAGAGCTCTGGGTGACGTCATTGCTAACAAAATATCACCAGTTGTATGAGCTATTATTGTTTGTTTCGGTGTTATTATTTGCTTTTTCCTTGATTATCGCGAGTTTTATAGACATATTTTTGTGATTAAGTTCGAAATGGATACAAATTTTGTGCGAGCTGATGATAACAGCAACTTACCTACAATAGAGTGACGTCACAAATCACACGCATCGCCATATTTAAATATCCTAGCGTTTTTCGCGCACTTTTGAAAATTTAAACTTTAGCATTGATTTTTTAACATAATGCATTGTTTTTTTACAGAAATATTAATGTAATATGTTTATACTGTAATAAGCAATCATTTGAAATGGTTTTTGAAAATTAGTCAAATAGCCTATTTTCATATCAATGTTTTGCAATGATATTAAAATGACGAAATAATCGTCTGGACATAGTTAACGATTTCACCCTGTATATTCATGAAGCGACTACAAAGGTACAGCCTCATTAAAATGTAATGTATTTATTCCGAGTGTCAACGTTTTACAAACGAATATTTTGACATCAAACGAATTTATTTAATTGAACGTAACCTGTATGATTCAAGCTGAATTTATTCTAGTACTTTGAATGAATTAAGATAATATAGAACTAGGTTTGCCTGCTACGGTATTGAATTTCAAGAGCAAAAATTTGACATTGTTCAGCCTTTCGGAAACTGGGCGTAAATGACATACAATATAACTAACTTAAGATGAATAGGTTCAAGAATGTGGATAAACTTACTCGGTTGAAACTATCATGGTCACTCATTAGTATTAGAGATATAAGAAATTAAATTCTTCCTCGTAGTCAAACTTAGTAGTCAAACTGATTTGAGCACGAGGTTAGACTATTAAGTTTGAGGAAAAAGGGGAAATATTATACAAAGTGGTTTTTCCATAAAATATCCTTGATAATGATTGACATTTCTCGAGTCGACCTTTACCCGATCTATTTTAGTCACTAACTTCATCTAACGCCCTTATCAGCAATATCTCACTAGCTGTATAATTTTTACTGTTAAAACTTTTATCTAACTATTTCATTTATAATAAGTAAAACATATATTATTTTCCTGACGACCACAATTTTTGTCGAATTCCCAGACGTCGGCGACATAATCCAAACTCCACAATATCAGAACAAACAAACTACATTTAACTAAGTTGAACTCAAACCCTGTTCCCTATAGGCAAAGTTCTAACAGAACTTGCCGACACAAAGAAATGTCTTCGTATTCGGGTAAACATATCGATCAACACGATCCGTTATCTGATTAACCTTTTTGTTAGTTTCGATTCCGACAAAAGCGTGCATATCAGCAAAAAATACATTGAGATGGTGCTTGCCGAAATACGAATTTGTGAGGTACCTATACACACCTCACGAATTTATAAAGGGTTTGAATTTTGATAGCTAATTAAGTGTAAACATTTGGCTACCTATAAATATCTTTAACTCTTGCCGATTTAGTCTTGTCACAATGAAGGATTTTTTTCAAGTTATCGAGGGACGTTCAGAATGATTTTGATGATTTCTAAGTGAATCAAATTACATAAATTGCTTAGTTCAGAAAAGTACACCGAAGCACATGAACAAGGATTTTTACAACATATTGTGTATGTCGAGGCTATACGATTTGAATAATTAATACCACAGATTTTCACATGGCAATCGTATACCTACGAATTTGCTTTTTTTAATTACTAGCCTATACCGCTCTGCCTGCACGAATTTCTACTTAACGCGACTTTTGCTCATATCGTTAAGCCATTTTTGCGTCCATCGCGAACAAACAGACAAGAATTGAAAAAAAAAAGGTATCTGTAATACAACATACCTAACCCAAGTTTTTTTAATATTTCCAATGTACAAACGTGACAAATTTACAATCATATATCTAATAGTATAGAATGATACCGCTTACCTGCTCTGTATAAATCCCGCTTATGATAATAATATTTTGTCCAGTTTTCCAACCGTACAAAAACCGCATCAAGCATTAGAATGATACTATGTCACATCAATATCACAATTCTTATTCGCAATTCATCAATAGAGAAAAATCCTAACATAACTCGACATGAAAGAAAATGACATTTGATGTTTTATCGCTATCATAACAAGTTTGTGGTCCTTTTCAAGAAATTCGAGAAATACCGACCAATAACGATGAACGGCGTATGTTATGTCTCTTTTATGGTTCAAATAAACATGAAACAGGAATGGAACGGCGATATATAAACTATAGAAGTGTTAGTGTAGTTTGTTGGTGGTCTATCGATTGTAACGTCTAAGGTTACTAGCATATACCTATACTGAGATTACGCGTTCAATATTGAGTTGGTTTACGTTTTATACCAGTCTTAACTTCTAAAGGTGAGATAAAAACCTGCACCAGAGCTTCGTCTCATAAATCAGTAGGTGTACCAGCTAGCAGTTGAGGTTGGCTTGGTTTCTTAACACTATAATATACCGAATGGTTGTTTTGTATCTGCTCGCATACCTACTAATTTTATGAAGCTGAATAGTTTGTTTGAATGTGCTTATCCTAGGAACTAAGTAATTGAAAAATTATTTTTATGTAGTCCGTTTATTGAGGAAGATTATCCATGCTAATATTATAAATGCGAAAGTAACTCTGTCTGTCGGTCTGCCTGTCTGTTACGCTTCGACGCAGGTCTAAACTATTGAACCGATTTTGATGAAATTTGGTACAAAGATAGATCTTGGGAAAGGTATGTTTAGTCGCGATAACCGAAATCCACGCGGGTGGAGCCGCCGGCAAAAGCTAGTAAGTTATAATATCATCGCGCTACTACTCAAGGGAGCAAAGCAGTAATCATAAATGTCAACAAATCCGGTATATGCTCATTTATTTTTTGATAGCTAAAGAATGACGGGCATGTACCTAGGTGGTTTAAGAGGATGATTCGAAGAGAGTTCGAAGTATGCAGGCGAAGGACGCTTTGCTTTAATTTGGCTCAATTCTGGAACAAATAGACCGTAACTTTAATTATATTATCTTGCAACGTAATCAAGTTTTGCATAACCGTTTTGTATGATCCTTGACTACTCTAATAAAAAATCGAACAGTATAACAAAAGCTTGACGGCAAGATATATTTGCAAACAAAAACATCCAAGAATCTAGTCTCAACAAGGGGCAAAACACTTGTGCTAATTTTTTGCAACACCATACAGTATTAACTTAAACTGTATCACCAGAACTTTCTCTGCTAACAAAAGCAGGAAATCAAAAAGGCAACGAATATAACAAACCAGACAAGAAAAAAATTGCTTCTAAATAGCAAAATAAACGACGCCAGACTGTCTGTACCCATCCGTCCAGTCCATTCATCCATTCTACGTTCATTCATCGAACATTGTTTGAAAATTTGAATGAACCCATTGTCCAGTGAACGCCTCAAATTCCTTGTCTGTGGTAAAAATTCGAACCGATAATTTATTACATTTTTTGTTTGATTGTACTTTACAAAACAGATTTTGTCAATGAATATAAGTCTTTTGAATTGATTTGCGTGTTAAGTGCTATTGAAGATGTAGTGGGTTGCTTCTATTGGGTTTCAAATAATAGTTAGATACTCTGTGGTAGTTTTTTTTTTCGCAACTGGACCACACTGTGTGATAGTTTAAATAAAGAATGAGGTTTAATAAGATTTTGATGTACTTATTGGCTAATGTGTTCGATTTGTCTCCAAGAGGTTGCAGGTTTGAATCAAAACCAGTACTACCGATGTATTCTCATACCATGGTTGTCCATGGTATGAGTATACATCGCCAAATATGCCAAAATCCTTGTGGATTTTGGCATATTTGGCGATATTAACAAGAATAATGTTAATGACTGTGTTAAAAATTACGGCTGTTTCAAAAATTACGAAGTAAGAACGTTGTTAAAATGTTGTTTAAAATGAATTTAAAATAACCGTACCTAGACTAGATCACAAGCAGACATCAGAAGAAAACAAAAATAGGGCTTATAGATATTACAGTGATTGGAAAACTTGATGAACCCAGTGCAAAGTGCATTTTTAAATCTCTTTAGCAGTAAGCGTGCAACTATACCTTGCTTACAAATATTTACAGCCGGATTGAGAACAGCCGTAGTTATCTTGTCCTCAACATTCAGTGGAAGAGATGAGCTCAGTGGAATAGGTTCTGGAATAGAATACAATAGGTATTCTATTTCACAGAACCAGTTTAAACCTGATATTCAGACCCAAAATACTCTAACAATAGAACAAAGGTAGGTTATCTGTTTCATGCGAGCTGGTGCACAAACAATCATGACTCGGACAGCTTAGGAATTTACATATCCATTACTCGAGGACTCGGTTCAGTAATCGATTCTATTTAGAGTGAGTTCGCAATCCGCTACATGCATCTACGAGTATTAGCTCAAACTGTGACAGTAGACTGATCCCTTTGTAAAGTAGAATAAATAAATATTTTACGACATTCCACACAGCGCTCTCCAGACCCCAAGTAAGCATAGTTTAAGTATTACACTTATTTCGTAAATAGGACTGTACCTAGTTCCATAATCGGTTGACAACCTAAGTCAAATCTTTAACTTAATGTGTTAACTTTAACACTAGATATGTAGATGGCGCGTGGCGTCACTTCATACAATTTTAGTTTCAAATTGTCCGGGCACTTCTGGAGCCCACTGTACATATTGATATATAGAAACACCCAGACCATTGATTCATTCATGCATACAAATATTTGCATTGAGCGGGAATCCAACTCGGGCCTCCTGCGTAACAGTCGAAAACACTACCGCTAGGTCACAAAAGCCGTCATGAAAGGCGGAGTGCCACGCGTATGCGATCACTCTCTCCTCCCACGTACTATGCAATATCATTAGCTGTTCTTGACACTGACACATATACATTATCGGTGGTATGAAGTAGCAAGTAACGATACTGCACTTAATAGATTTTAACTCACGCTCAGTGATTTTGAATAGAGATCATAAATCAGTGATAAATTCTACACTTGTCAATCGCAAGTATAGATTCTATATTTCTTTTCTAATAACTACGTCCCGTATTCTATAACAACGCTCAACGGTAAATCGATTTTCAATTTGTAGTTTTAAGTTGCATGTTATTATGCATTCTTTTATAAATTGATAATATATCTGTGAATATAGGTAATAGTACCTGGTACAAACCAACAAAGTTAATTACACGTAGCAAAAGAACGCGTAAATACCTAAGTTTTGGACCCTATCACAAAATTCAATGGGTATCTATTTTGTGATAAGGTCCAAAAATTACCTAATTGGACCATCTTCAAAATATAATAATCAATGAGACCATATCTTTCTCTTGAACCCTTTGACCCTCTTAAATTAAAGCGAGATACTAAAAAAACTGTCAGACCAATTTTTATTTATACCACTTAGG
The DNA here is from genome assembly GCA_914767945.1 of Eilema depressum. NCBI lineage: Eukaryota > Metazoa > Arthropoda > Insecta > Lepidoptera > Erebidae > Eilema > Eilema depressum. Next base: position 8,857,575 of record OU612028.1, on the reverse strand, counting down.
TGGCAGACAAGCACACGGTCCACCTGATGGGTAGTGGTCACCGTGGCCTATGGATGTATGCAATACCAGGGGCGTCACACTCGCGCTGCCGACTCTGAAGAAATCTTCTAATGCCCTTCTTGAAGAACTCCATATTGTAGTCGCTTGGGAAAACCACAGCAGGGAGTTCATTCCACAGCTTGAGTGCGCGTGGGATGAAGTGCCTTTCATACCGCACAGTGCGCACCGTTTCCGGACGCAATATGTGAGGATGAATTCCCTGCCTGTGGCGAGAGGTGCGAATGGTGCGATGATAGAATGTAGCTATAGGCATCGTGTCAAACAGTTCTTCTGAGCACAGACCATTGTATAGACGGTAGAACACACACAGTGAGGCAAAGTCTTTTCTGAAACTGAGAGGTTCCACATCGCCTGCGAGTATGGGATTGCCGACGAGCCTCAGCGCCCTTCTTTGTACTGAGTCGAAGGGGTCAAGCTGGCATGCAGGCGCTCCGACAAAAAGGTGACAGCAGTACCTACTCCATGTGGGGTCGAATCTGCGCCTTATAAATATATGAGCCAATGAATGAGGTCCAACGGAACACGGCTAAAGTAACGACAAAATTAAAGGTTAAACATTCCAACCGTACAAAGAGGTCCAAAGGGCAATAATATATTTAGATTTGAGGTTATACGAGTTCATGGCCAAAACAACTGTATGTGCAATTATTCGGGAACAATAGGCGGGTTTCGAATGATAAACAATCCGATACGAACTAAATTACTTAACACAAGTCATTTGTAGTTTGTATCTCGGAGCTACGTATTGGAGAAGTTGTTGTTACATTAAGAGAGTAATTGAAGTTCTACCCCCTAGAGGCAGTTATCCACAGTACCTGTGGGTATGTTACGAAACGGACGGATTTGTCTGCGCTTCCACAGAAGATACTCTTTCCACATTAAGTCGTTCGGTGCGTCCGTCTACCAAAGCACACACCGCCGTGGAGAGCTGCCTTAAATCTGCTTTTAAGGTATGCTTCCGAAGTCGACCGCATAAGATAACTGCAGACGCATGCAGCAGATACAACGTACTCTGTGGTACTCATTACTTGTTATACCTACTTTGATACGGAGGAGGATACATTGAGAAGCCGCAATAAATAATTAAGCGTATCTGCTGCGTGCGTTTGCAGTGTTGTCGTATGCATTCCTCTTCGGAATTATACCTTTATGAACCGATAACTGCAAACAATTGCAGCAGATCTTCAAAATCGAACGGATGGAGGATGGAGGTACTCACGATATACCCAACTACCTTTAACAACAAACAATTAAAGCTGCTGTTCCACCACGCGATGTGCTTTTGTGCTTGATGTCTGCCAATCACATTAATTGGTCTATAAATAGTTCAACTAAGCTAAGTTTTAGGTCCGACGTCGACCTTATCTCTATAAATATGCATGCAAACACAAGTACGTACCTACTGTTTCGTGAAAATGGCAAATCGTTTATCATTTTCGCAATAGTAGCATAATGGTGAAAAAACTGCTTAAACTGGATATCCACTACGAGCGAAGAGGACTTTCAATGGACCTACTTTACACGCCATTGAACTAAATGTTTTATCTAATTGTGTCATTATGTCATTAAGGGGCCTTATGTAAACGGAGTGAAAAACGGAACTTACGGTACGGACTCTATTTATTATGCTACATACGGGATGTAGCATAATAAACAGAGTCCGTACCGTACGTAGTCTTTTCCGCTCACAGTGGGCTTCATATTGCTCCGATCGAGGCTCAATTATCTGAAGTTTTCGAAGTTGGAAACACAAACATAGAGTAAGCTGGATATCGCAGGCATTATAGAGACTGAATCAAAGTTGAAAAAATTGTTAATCAGTAGATAATAAAATGAATTGGTACAAAACGTTTATTTTTTCTTACAAAATCGTAAGGTTTAGTCCCTAGTTTTTCTATAATTCATTTATTGCTAGTCGACAATCGACCAGCAACCTATAGTATAATAAACATAAAAATATTTGATTTTGCAATCGCTTGCAAAACTCGAAATTCAAAATTACTATTAATTTTTTTACGGTGATTAGCTCTACGAAGAAAGCACATATTTGTTCCATGCTACTACAATCAGTAGACGTTACACATGTGACGTCATCGGTTGAAATAATGAATAAACAGCAGGTTTAATACAAATACGACATCTAGCCTAAGAAACACTTTATATCTGTAGTTAGACCTACTTATCTACCAGCTGCTGTGCTGTGGAGAACAAACTTGCTTGAAGTGAGCTGTTGATAAATTCCAAATTGCTCTGAATTGTTCGATATTGAAATTTAATTGAACTATCAGGTCTTGAATTTCCAATGATATTTTTGACAAATAAATGACGTATCTATACAGGGTTCTGACCAACCACCTATAGTACCTTTTTGAACGAAGTCAACCTCATCTGCTAGTCGATGCATTGTACGGTCGGCGTAGGTCGGCGTACACCGAACTAAACGTATGCTGTACATGTAAACAAGAGGTATTCAATTGGCAGACCGCACAATGTTTGGCTAGTAAACACTAGATCTTGGGTCGAATCAGGCTGCCCACTACTGAACACAATATTATAACATACTCGTGACTTTGGGCTAGTCTTGATTCTCCCGATAATTGTTGTTTGATAATCTTCTTCATCCTAGCGTTAATTCCCAGTCGCATGCGAAGCTTTCACCTCGGAGTCTGGGCTCGGAGTCTGAGCTTTACCAGTCTTAACTGTGGATTTGGCTGGACCTCGATATTTTCCGTGAAGCGACTGCCATCTGACCTCCACAACCCAATGGTGACATTAGGCGATATCGAATTATTGCAGTTAGACCGTTGTTGTTGGACATTTTAGGGATCCAACTACCCGTAACGAATGCCATAGATGTTCGTATGGCAACCAGGACCGACGACGGCTTAACGTGCTCTCCTAGGCACGACCAGATCAATGTTGTTTGATAATAGCGTGATAAAACTCTACTTTAAAATTTTTTTTTTTTATTATTTCTTTCTCGTTACGACTTTACAGTGTGTATAGATTGATATAGACAGTCTACAAACCCATGCTGTCAATATCACAGCCCCTCACAAGAATTTCACAAAACTCGCCCCCTCACATCAACGAGGTACTAAACAGAAAGGCGCCGACACGTGCCCAAGGATAACGTAGTAATATCAACATAAATAGAGTTATTAGTCTGTTTGTACAGATATAATTATATAGTAATCCTAGCCTGAGGCACGGTCACGTGCATATTCGGAAAAAATGGACCGTGTGAGTCATATTTAGTTAATTATACATAAAGAGATATGGGACTTATGCTTAATAATAAAGTGGAATGAAAATATAATTTAACATTAGTTCCAAAATACCCTTCTTTACCCAAGGCTCAATTACTATGCTCAACTGGTTGTGCCGTGGGTACCTACTTTCGATTCCCTTCTACTCAACTGATTGGTCTGTTGGGAAATAAAAGGTAACTGTGGGCCAACTGACGATAACTCGAATCCCTGGTTGTACCGTGGGTACCGGTAGTTCCATCATAGAACTGTTAATGGTACAAGTGATAATGAAACGTTTTACATCTGGCACATGCTTTTCACACGAGGAGATAGCCGTCACTCACGTAGAAATTTAAAAAATAACGCACCCTGGTCTCTAAAGTAGAAGCTTTGGATGCAACTGGGATAAGTCGAAGATATTAAACAATTGGGTGAAGTTAATTAAAGTGTGTCAAAAACTTAAAGAATAATACAAAACATTTACTTTTGTCACATCAAAAACCTCTCATTTAAAAAAGATAATAAGTATCGGCTATTAAAACTCCAAAGGCTGCAAGTGACATTAACGTTTCAAAGAGAAATAGTTCGAAATAACTTCATAAGCTCATAACACTATAGTGATTTTCCTGTCAACTGTTCGTTCGTTCAACCGTCGCGTCGATAGGTTATCAGTCATCAATAAAACGCGACTTTTATGGTTGAGTAGAGTCACCTGCCGCCTACCAGTGCGGTCACCATGAAATTGTGAAACCCATTGTGGAACACACTATAAGTGTAATGTATGCCTTTAAAATGTGGTGGCTAATGGAATATTGGTTCGATTGATGAAGAAATAAATTGCTTTTGATGGCCGTTGGTAGAATTGCTTTTATTATTAAAACAGTGGGGTAGCAAAAAATAAAGTAGGTACCCGTTAATTGTAATATGTAGGTTATCGATTTGAAGGTCAATTTCCTAATAGCAATTTATTCAAAATACAGTCTCGGTCAAATATCAAACTTCCAAATGTTAAAAACGATCACGATTTTAATGAAAAGAAGGACAATTCTAACAAAATGAAACAATTTCGATAAAATGAAACCTCCATCTTATATTAAAATTAATTACGATGTCAATGTTCTTTCTTGAAAATTGTGTTACAAAAAAAATCGTTTTTGACATTTCTTTTGATTTTGATAGATCAAGACCTGAATATTGCATAATTTTTTATTAGGAGACTGGCTTTCTGATTAGATTGGCGGTAGAGTAGATAGTGAATTCGCAATCTAGATATAGTGGATGTTATTACCGCTCTGTCAACTCTGGGAAAATATTTGTTTGAATGAATTTGTTATGCTCTGCGGGCTTTTATAGATCTATACTATTATAAAATTATAAATTATATGAGGAAAGCGACAATCGGCTCAAGCTCAATGTTAGATGCAATCGGGATTGGCGATAAAGAAAGTTAGGTAGGGATTAATTGCACACTTTATCGAATGAAGCATCATTTAAATTCTTATTCAATATTTAACTCCTAAGTAACATAGTGTTTTATTACTTCCTGGTGGTGTAGGTACGTAAAGTCTGAGATAATATAGGCTAAGATTCTACTTGGTGAAAGTCGTTCTATACTGCGATCCCATACTAATATACTTAGTCATGATATACATCGACAAAGTTTAATATTTAAATCGAGGCTAAGTTATTGTAAGCCCGTAGCGTGGGCGAGTCTAATACAAATTTGAAGCAGAACTTCCGTAACTTAACTACAGCAGTAAACTGAGTTTAGCTTTAATTCACCTATTTTAGTTTATTTACTACAGCATATATGCAATGGGGCCGGAATTAAATACTAGAAATTAGTAGAAATAACTCGTGGAGCGACGGCTCGCGGCACCGCAAGTTTACAGTTTTTTGAAAACAAATGAGCCCCCTCCTTTGCGTTCAAATGACTGTGAACTTTTTCTCCCGTAGATATCATACAAATGTTTACAGTGGTCTTAGGTGTATTTATTGAATATGGTACAATATAAGTATACAATATTTAAGATGAAACTAAAAGAATTATTATACAAATTATACCTAGAAATGAAAATGCGTCGGGAAATTCCTCCCCATCGCATGCCTCTTGTGGTAGGGTTCCCAGAAGACTGGCAGCATTGCCACGTTATATGGCAATGCTTATTCTCTGACCTAAAAGGAGGTTACGAGAAGCGTCGATCATACTCTCCCTGAAGAGATTGCGGGCGCTAGAACCCCATGAACCCATACAAATTGGGTTGTAATATTTTGCCTCGAAAAGTCACTGCCGTCCACTGCCTGCAATTAACCCTTATGTATAACTTACTGTCGTCTACCATGAACTGTCAGTGTCTGACGTCAAGGACGCTATCTTATCTCAAAGCCTGTTAACTTTCAAAATTTACATTTCCCAACGGTTTCATCCTTAAAATTAATCCAAGTTTCTTACTGGAGTACTTTGGAAACAGTATACTTCAGCTCAAGACATGAAACAGGCATTGGAGTGACGACGACTCAAATATGGGAAAGAAACTTTGACTTTTCACTTGTAAATTTTATTTTAAATAGGTACAGTGTAGAAAATATGCAGTAGTACCAGACATAGAATATGTTTGAATATTTTGCTTTGAATCTTATGTACGGGAGATAGGTATAGGTACCTATACATATTCAATCAAACAAATATTTGCGCTGCGGGGGATCCTACCCGCGACCTCTGTCATATTAGTCAGACGCTCTATCACCACGCCTCTGAGGTCGTTAATATTTTTTTTAAGATTAATCAACATACATACATACATACATACAATCACGCCTTTATCCTTGGAGGGTTAGGCAGAGTTCACCAATCATTGTACCTATTAGGTCCCACGTAATAGGGGGTGAGCCTATTGCCGTTTTCAAGGTACTATTGTTGACTCGAGCCATGTATAGGCTGAGTCTGGACTGTATAATATTATGTCTGATGTTAAACAGCCCCATCCCTTAATTGCCTTGTACGACACCGCATGGGAGGAGATAGGGTGGCCCAAATTCTACTCTGCCGGGTTACTGCTAAAAAGGTTTACGAGTTAAATGAAGATGATTGAGGGTTTCAATTAATTTATTTATTTGCGAAAATGGCTTGCAAAATTTTGACATGATATAAATTTGCAAATAATAGTATGTACAGTCAACATCAATAGTAGCGTAGTATCTGAATTGTCCAAAAGAAATGCATTGCAAGATATATCACAATTATCTGACAAAACCGCGTCGCAAAAGTGTTTGGTACATGAATATTTTCATAATGCAAAAAAAACTATCCACCAAAAGTAAAGCAGTATCAGAAATTTTCAAAAGTATTACATACAATGGTTCTATAAAAAGTTTCAAAAGTACCTGAAATACGAATAAAACTTTCGTCGAACATAAACCTTTTTAGAATGCTGATTTTTATTTTTATTTAAATATTGTGTTCTGCCTTTTGTTTTATGTGTCAAGAGAATTTTGTAGTGGCTACTTACATAGTTTCTATTACTGATTATTCCTAACTAGCTGTTACCCGCGGCTTCGCCCGCGTGGAATTCGTATTCCGTTCCAACTTTTTTTTCGTGATAAAGTTCACTGGGACACTATTCCCATCCATCAGCCGGACTCGAATCCATTAAAATCGCTTGCCGTCGCGGGTCTTCAGTTGTAAGATTGGGCATATTCCGCGTTTTTCGACTGACTATATATTGTTAGTCCTCATCCAATTAAATACTTTAGATACGTTGTACATTTAATGTAGATCAAAATTGCCATTCACACTATATAATTATAATGAATACTTTGGGAGCTATCGCAATATGAAAGTAACGCATGGCAAAATAAATTCAAGCAGAAATCCCGATTAACATTAGGTCACCTTGAATCACTCTATCTACTAAAAAATAACCGCTTCAAAATCCGTTGCGTAGTTTTAAAGATTTAAGGATACATAGGGACGGACAGACAGCGACAGCGACTTTGTTTTATAATATGTAGTGATGATGATACAGCCCGGTGCAGATAGCGTAAAAATAAGGGAATTGGGAAATAATTGATAACAGCATGAGACCGGTTCTAAATGAAAAGAAATATGGTAAGAACAATAGGATCCCATCAAAAACAATACTTGTAAAAAGATACCAAGTCTCGCCGCCCTCGCTTCTTTTACCGCAAAAAGTTATGAGATCCATGTAATACCAAGTCGGTTAATTTATTCAGTCCCTACTTCAGGGACCTTCTGTCCTAAGTTATTACGTAATGAGCTTTTATGTTTTAAATATAATAAATTGTCTTGGCAATCGCACTAAACAATCTTATTTAATGTGCGATAGATTGTGTTTCCATGCGATGGCCAAGTCAATTTGTGGTTGCCGGAGGTGAGATTGTCGTAGCTATATACCTCGTACCCCGGCCGACCCAGGTCCATATCTCTGGATCTGGCCCTCTTCCGGTGTGGGGACCACGCAGTCCCCAACTCGCCCCCGGGTATGGGGAGGCACACAATGCGCGCCGCCTCGCTGCTTGCTTCTGCTAGGGTGACAGGCGGCTCCATCCGGTACCCCCAGGCCCGCGCCCTGCGGGGACGGAGGTCGTTCTGCGACCTCCGACGCCTAAGTTCTCGCCGCTCGTCGCGGGCTACACTACACGGTACGCGATTCTCCTCTGCTCCTCGCGAACCGCAAGGTCTGCGATTCTCCTTCGCTCGAGCTGCCGATCCTGCTGCTGCACGCACTGGTAATAATTGAATAATACCACTTCTCTTTTTGTCTGACTATTTTGATTCAGTTAAATATCAGTCACTTTAAAAACACAATATAGTTAAGAGTATTGAAATAAAATCGAATCAGCTTATTTTGAAAATCGTTTTTTTTTATTATTTTGAAACCTTAACGCAAGTGATTAATATTAAACAGAAGTAAGTCAGGTTATTAAAAAAAATTATAGAGTCAATACTTTTGGAACTCAGTTTTTGATCAGCTACTATTGACGCTGACTGTACTTCAATTAGATTCAATTAGATTTTCATTTTCATATCAATAAAAGGTAATGTCAAAGAATAATAAATACCTATAATGTAATGTCATAATGAAAGAAATTGCAACTTACTAAATGCTCTCGACAGGTTGCAGCGACGTGCGGTTCGCATTATTGGGAATCCTGAGGTCACCAACGCCCTCGAGATGTAGCATCCTTAGCGGTATTTTACCGTCTCTACCATGGTGAATGTTCTGGTGAGCTCTTCCAATTAATCCCGCCACAAAGGAGAGCTTTGTGGTGACCCTCTTTTTCGAGACTTTGCCTTCAGCTTACCATCAGGCGACGCGAAGTCAAATTGTCGTGTCCTATATAAAAAAAACATTGGACTTGAGCATTCGACGTTTTTTTTGTCGAACTGAACAACGACCTAAGCCAAATATAGAGCCAAACATCGCTACGAATATTTTCATGGTCGTTCAGGCAAACGCTCTAGTCGGTACTCATCAAAAAAATACTCCATAAAGATGTCAGACTTTACAGTCGATTGTGCTCCTTTTGTACAGCAAAAATCTCGAAGCAAATTTATTGTACTGTCGTTATAATGCTCGCCAATAAGCTTAATAGAATGCTCGCTTAAGCGTCATCGTTTATTTTTATGCAAGAATGCTCACTACAAGCGAATATTCTATTTATCAGCACCTTAAGAGCTATTTTAATAAGTAAAGTAATAATCAACATCCATACTAATATTGTCTGTTACGGTTTTACGCCTTTTTTGGTATAGGGTATAGGTATAGGGGTTGATTAGACCTTGAGAAAGGACATAGGTAATTAATATAATTTGTACTCGTATACTTTCTTTTGTATACGTTGAACCTTCTGCTATTTTTGTATGTTATGTGAGATACACCTGGTGCCTGAACTCAAACCTTAACAGATGCATTTATGTAAAGCAGAAGCTTTCCATTTTTGTAAGCAAAATAATTAGGCTTCCTAAATTATTTTGCTCACAAAAATGACTAAGGTATAGTTTTATATGATGAGGAGCTCTTATGGGGTAAACCTAACTTTGTTTTTGAAAACAAGAAATCAGAACAAATAGTTATCAAATACATACAGAACTATGGCGAAGTACAGATGGCTAACAACGAGTGCTAGAGTGGAGACCTTGGATATGATATGGCGTTGACTAGAACTTTGATTATTTCACAGCATCAAGAGGTTGCAGACCGGATTATTTGATACCAATTACAATTCGCAATCCTGAGAGAATACTCTTGACAAATAGGTAATGAAGTGATCATATAAGAGAGTCCATTTTCTTTCGTAACCCTAAAAATAGAAAGGATTTCAATCTGTTTTAGCTTAATGGATAGAATTGCCCTGGGCAGAGTTCAATATTTTGTTAGGATCTGACTTTACAGCTAAAAAGTTGAAATTCTTTTACTTAGGTACGGATTTGGGTGATTTGTATTATTTTTGCCTTCATGCCATTACCGTTATTTTTTAACTTCTGTTATATACTTAAAGGTTGCTAAGTACCTACTAAATAGGTATTTATACAGTATCCATTTTTTGCGTGCGGAAACGATGTTCCGTCACATAGGCCTACATCTACATGGCCAGGGAATCTAGTGGGTCCACGAGAAGTATTCCAGAGACCCCGAACTTTTCCGCCTCTGGGTCTGGGTCCTTCCAATGGCGCCAAAAGTATTGTATTTTTTTATATTGCGGTCGTCAAACCTTGCTTCAAAAAATAATGTCTGATTCTAAGAATTTCTATTCTATATCTGGTAGTATTATCTATACTCCATACTTACTTTACTTACTAATATTATAAATGCGAAAGTAACTCTGTCTGTCTGTCTATCTGTCTGTTACGCTTTCACTCCTAAACCGCTGAACCGATATTGATGAAATTTGGTATAGGGGTAGTTTAGACCTTGAGAAAAGACATAGGCTATGTTTGGTCACGATAACCGACGTCCACGCGGGTGAAGCCGCGGGCAAAAGCTAGCTTATTATTTATGGTTAAAACTTCCTATTATACATAGAAGTAATTTTTTTTATAGTGAAATATACGTATGTAGGTGTTTATTCACCTTTGCTTAACTCTCTGCTTAAACTATGAATTAAATAATCTTAAAACCAAAATTTAAATACCAAATATGAAGTTGACATTTCAATACCAAAACAGATGATTTGAAATTCTAAAATCCGTGCAGCGGTTAATCCGTTTTGTTCATCGAGTAGCGGTGGAATAAATCAAAATGCATCGCGTTTGCTGTTCCAATACTTCCAATCATAAATATGCAAGCTAGATATGCAAGGAATTTTTTAATTCTCAATTGCATTCATTGCCGTTTTAATTCCCGGTGGAGTAGAATAGGGTCATCCCATCTTTTCCTGTAGGTGTCGTAAAAGGCGACTGAGGGATAGGGCTGTTCTCCATCCGACAGTAAACACTCCATGACAAAGTACCCGCTAGATGGCAATAGGCTCACCCCCTATTACCTGGGACCAAAAATCATAGTTGGCGAAATGTGGGTGTTAAAACACCACTGTCTACCCCTTCGGGAATTTACAGACGTAAGAATATGTGTTATCATCATCATCATCTTTATGTTTTTTTTTTATACCACTTAGGTGGCAGACAAGCACACGGCCCACCTGATGGAATGGATGTAGATGCAATTTCCTGATTGCATCTCCGCATTGCATTTCCGGAGTCTTCTCAGGCCGAGGCCGCGTTTCGAACCGGTGGTCCATTTGCTAAGCTAGTCTTTAGTACATATATGTATAATTTTGACGTTTTGTAAGTACCGTTTTGATGGTCTATACAGAATAAATGATTTTTGACTTTGACTTTGACATCCGTGGCCAAGATGACCGCGGAGCTCAGGGTCCGTCTTCCGGCTCTTTCTCTTCCCATCCCATTAAAGAATGGTAGGCACCTTTAAATAATTGGAATAATGGATACTAAATAATGAATGTATGCTCGAACGGCTGCACGGATCACGATGAAATTATAGCCTAGAATAGCACAATGGCTATATTTTTTCCGGGAATACTTTCATGTGGATCTCAGGACCTGCCCTCCTAGACAAGTGGTAATTCTATGGCTGGCGTATTCTAGAATAGAATGATGATTGTATGTTTTATATAAAAAAGTAGTAAGAACGCACAGGCACGAAGTACAAGTGGTGGAATGAACTCTCTGCGGCGGTTTTCCCAAGCGACTACATTAGGGGTTTTTTCAAGAAGAGCATTAGAAGGTTTATTCAGGGTCGGCAGGACGAGTGTAACGCTTCTGGTGTTGCATATATCCATATGCCACGGTAACCACTTTTCATCAGGTGGGTCGTGTGTTTGTCTGCCGCCGAAAGTTGTACAAGAAAGTACTAGATACTATAGAATTACTTTAGGTGGGTTCACGCGCTAGTTTTTTGCGTTCAGTCCATGTTATTCTTATATTTTGAGATGATATCAAGTATCTCTCCAAAAATATTGAAATGAAAACAACATAATGCCCTTTACCTTATTATTCAAATCACCAAAAGGAATGATGAATTATGAAACGAACGTTGAGAGACATCCATTTCAAGATTACTAAAAGGAAACCTTATTCAAAAGTCATAGAGTGCAATCTTCAACGGAGTACAGAATTATTTGAAATGGAAAAAGTAATGAAATTGCTTTTGAAAACGTGTAAGCTAATTTTTATCACAAAATTGTTGCCTACTGCTTCAAAAGATTTATTTATTACATTAGGAAAATACGTAGTATCGCCTGCGACTTCATCAGTGTAGGTGACGGTTATTGCAAACACGATCGTCGTCGATTTAGATCTTAGGCAATGCGATTGGATCTTAGCAAGGCGATTTAGATCTTAGTAAGTCTTATTACCCCTCTGCAATATTATTTTAAGCATTTTCCTTGCTGACGTTACTTCATACAAATTTTGTATAAAATGAAGAAAAAAAAAATCAATGGGACGAATCACTGAAGGAAAACTTTAATTATTTTTAATTTCTGTGATTCGTCCTATTGGGACGAACCCCTATAGGACGAAACACAGAACTACTCTTAGGTAAAGTCACCCTAAGTAGTTATTAATAAAAATTACTATTTTTTTTAACTTTATGCACAAGTAGGTACATAGGCGGACTTAATGCCGTAGGCATTCTCTACCAGTCAACCAAAGGTGGTGCAGAGATATATTCATAGGTGCATTATTGAGAGTTACTTTTAGTAGATAAACACTTTCCATCATCCAACAGAAGATTTAGTGTTATGGCTAGGATTTGAACCCGGGTCATATCGATTGCAAGGTCGACTCCTAAACCACTAAGCTATCAAAACTGTCTATGTCCCACTATACACTCTTAATCACAAAAAAAAAACTTTATCTGGAAAAAAAAATATTTCGTTGACCGAATCCGAAATTTCTTAATTACTCTTGTCAGGAACAGCATTTTCAATCCAACCCTCTTTATAACAACTAGCCGATCCGTCCCGGCTTCGCCCGTGGCATACTTTAAACCATAATAAGCCGGCAATTTATTAATTTTCAAATAAATTTATGGGAATCTGCCGGATTTGTTGACATTTATGATTACTGCTTCGCTTCTTTGGGTAGATATAGCCTATGACCTTCCTCGATGAACGGACTATTTAACACAAAAATATTTTAATAATTCGAACCAATAGTTCCTGATATTAACCCGTTTAACTGAACAAATTCATCAGCCTTATGATCTTACACACTTCAAACAAATCTTACAAAAAGGATGTAAGTGCAAAAATGACAATATAACAAAACTGACACAATCACAAATTGTATGACAAATCACTATTTATAAGTACATTTTCGTTCATGGAACGCATTCGGTATCTTTTATCCAATAGTGATGTGAAATAATGTTTAATTTATGTCAACATGTGACGAATTGGCTGTCATTGTACTTGTGGGCTGCTTTTATTTGATCGAGATTCCGGGGTAACTTTGATCCTTTATATGATTGAGAAACTGGGGTAACTTTGGCATGCTGTAACGATAATCGATGAATTGATGTTAGCTGTCGTTTATTATATTGATAAACAGCCTCGTGCAATTGACAGTAATATGAGTCGTGAATGACGTCAAAATATGGCAGTATCGACATATTACGAGTAGGTTGTGAGTTCTTTACTGGATTTCATTACCATATAGAAGAAAAGTGATTGTTAATCACATAAATAAAATAAAACAAAAACCTACTGTTTGGTAGAAAGGTAGATCCTTCGACATACCGGTATATGGTAGGTTCTTCTTTTTATAACACTTAGATCACAGTACTGCACCAATCACGTGACTGAGTGCCTATTTGCTGTAGGTACGCAGACGGGTGCAGTGCAGTTCGATTCCCACTCAGTGCAAATGTTGATAGGAAAATTCTTGTATTGATGAAAATTCGTTGTAAAATGCATGAGTAAATGCATGAGAATATTTTCATTGCTCTGGGTGTTTTTGTGTATAATACGTATGTATTTATAAACAAGGGCTCATCTCTTGTCTCCAGCTCTTTGAGTTCGTATTTAGCTGAACAGAATGCGAGCAGAACACAGATGCAAGCAATACTCTATCTATAGTTATATTACGTTAACAAATTTTCACCGCCTCCAAATAGTTATTTCTCTGAAGTAATCATGCTATACGATAATACGCCCTCATTAAATTCAAATTGTCTCAGGAGCAGGACGCGTCGCGTAATCAACATTCCGAATTCAAAACTACCATAACTACCTAACCTGCGCATGTAAGCATTCATGAAATTTGCTACTCGACTGGAGTTGTAAGACCATAATTTATTGATGTGACCACTTCTAATAATCATTAGAAATTGTTGCCTCACTGCGGCCTAATTAATCCCGCCCAGCTTGTTATTAGACCACTAAAATTGATTGAATAATAATCTACGCACCAGAAAATTGGGTGCGGTATTGGAGACAATCTTAAACCTTATATGTAATGGTAACGTAACAAATCAGATGAACTTGAGAGAAGCTTGCGAACAACCCTCAACAGTCGCTCCCGTCTCAGTCAGAGCTCAGCTCAGTCAACGTCTGCCCCACCTTTGAAGAGAGAGGTTGCCTTCTCTGTTGTCCAGGGTACACCGATGAGGAGGTTCCAGATCAAGCACCTCGATGTAGATTAATTCTATCCCTCAGTTACCTTGTACAGTCGACACTCAAAAGTTTCCAGACGACGTTAAAAATATTCTGATTAAAACAGCCAGCAAATTGAAAAGTGTATCGTTGTTACAATGACAAGATCTAATTATTGTCTATTGTTATTTCATAGATAATACTCCGAAATGAGGGTATTATTCTCTATGTTGTTTTACCATAGCGAATTTAACACAAGTGTTTGACAAACAGCTTCAAACTGAGCTTTTGTCAAATGGAACTGGTTGTTTTTGTTGCGCTTACGCTAATGAAGGTAAACAAAAGAGCTTTTGTAAAATTTCTAAGAGCGTTTTCTAACATTTTACAATTAAATGTTTTAACATAATGACTGTAGCTAAGTCGCTATAGGGAATTTTTTTTTTTTTTTTATATAGGACACGTCAATTTGACTTCGCCTCGCCTGATGTTAAGCTGAAGGCAAAGTCTCTGAAAAGAGGGCCACCATTACAACACGTACCATGTTACAATGGTGGCACTCAGCTTGACGGCCTCATCAGATGCTTTTTCACGCCCCGCTTAAAGGACCCGGGACTATAGGAGGAAGGAAACACGTGAGCTGGCAAGGAATTCCAAGTCTTAATAGTGCGGCAGAGGAAGGAGTCGCTGAATCGCTTGGTTCTTGATGGAATATTCTGCACCGTATGCGGGTGGCATCTAAGTCCTGCACGTGTTGTCCTATATAGGAAAGGAGAGGGTGGGATTACTTGGAAGAGCTCATCAGAACATTCATCATGGTAGAGACGGTAAAAAACCGCCAAAGATGCCACATCTCTACGCAACTGCAAAGGCTCGAGGGTGTTAGTGACCTCAGGATTCCCAATAATGCGGACCGCACGTCGCTGCAACCTGTCGAGAGCATCTAGTAAGTACTTTGCGGAGCCATCCCAGAGATGCGAGCAGTATTCCACGCAAGAGCGAATTTGTGTCTTGTAGAGAAGACACCGCTGCTCCGGCGTGAAAAAACGTCTCACTTTGTTAAGGACTCCGAGTTTACGTGAGGCTGTTTTGATGATACTCTCGATGTAGTTTTTGTTGTTCAGTTTGCAGCGAACATCCATACCCAGGATATTGAGATTGTCCTGTAGTGGCAGTGGCGTGCTCTGAAGAGTTGGAAGGGGAAGGAAAGAAGATACCTTTGCTGTAAACGCGCATGCCTGCGTCTTCTTGGCATTGAACTCAACCAGGTTTTCAGAGCCCCATTGTGAAACGAGGCTCAGGATCCGGTCAAGTTCACTGACGAGAAGCTGCCTCCTTTCCGCGATATCAGACTGCTTGGCCGCAGGATGTCCGTGATAACTCCCGTGTAAGGTGCTATCGTCTGCATAGCAATGAATGCTGCCAGTGGACAGCATGTCGTTGATATGCAGAAGAAAGAGAGTGGGTGATAAGACGGACCCCTGCGGCACGCCAGCATTTACCTGCAGGAACTCCGAAGTTCGACTATCACAGAGGACGCGAATACGGCGCCCCTGCAGGAAGCTAGCCACCCAGTCGCACAGTCCGGAAGGCAGACCAAAGGCTGGTAACTTGGAAAGAAGCGACTTGTGCCAGACTCTATCGAAAGCTTTGGCGATGTCAAGACTAATTGCCAGTGACTCGCCATGCTTGTCCATAGCCTCACCCCAAAGATGGGTAATGTACGCCAGAAGATCACCCGTTGACCGCTTCGGTCTGAATCCGTATTGCCGGTCATTGATTAAGGAATGATCCTCTAGGTGACGCATGAGCTGTTTGTTAATTATGTGCTCTAGCACTTTGCACAGCACTAAGGTGACGGCTATGGGCCGATAGTTGCCTGGGTCCGAGCGATCCCCCTTCTTGGGGATCGGCTGCACATTCGCCTCCTTCCAAGCCGGTGGCACTGTACCCGAGATGTATGACATCCGGTACAACCGCGTCAGCACTGGAGACAACTCCGCTGCACATTTTTGAAGAACCACCGCTGGAATACCGTCCGGTCCGCTGGCTTTCCGGACATCGAGTGACTGCAGCACAGCACGGACATCGCGCTGCCTGATACGGATCTCAGGCATTGCGTGGTCACAGGTGGGCATTGTCAGTGGCTGCTTACCGCAATCATCGATTCGGGAGTTGGCCGCAAAGAGATTGACCAGCAAATTTGCTTTCTCTTGCGGCTCATGGGCCAGGGATCCATCAGGGTTGCGCAACGGGGGCAGCGAAGGCTGGCAGAAGTTGGCTTGCACGGCTTTGGCCAGTCGCCAGTTGCCACGGCTGCCCGTGGGATGAAATGTTGTTCTTATGACTTAAGGTTGACCTTATTACTGTACGCGAACGTCATAGTAATGTTAGAAAGGAAGGAAGTCAGCAATTTACGCGAATGTTGTACATTATATTAAAATTAACTACTTTTAATGAATTCTATCGCGATTTATTTGGTTTATTCTTCGCGCTGATCGTGCTATTTTAGATAAGTTAAGATAAGTATTTATTTGCTTTAACACGAGTATACAGGCACAGGCATTTGTAAAATACCTTGCATGCATGTGTGCATGTACTACATTAATAGGTACTAAAATGTCATGTTCAGCCGTTTTATAATTTGTAAATTATAATCGTAATTCAAAAACAATTTTAACTACAAGGACTAAATAATGTCTATTAAATTAATACTGTCAATAAAACTAACTTCCCACCCTAATTGTCAACCAAAAAATCACAAAGACAAATAAATCAAAAATGACAATAGGGAACGCACTTGATGACAGTCGAACCGTAAACGAGAACTGGCTGATGAAAAACAAATTCCAAATGTAGATTCGAAATTCAAATAGATACCAATGAAAAGCTGCCGCGTGGCTGGTTACAGGGCTGCAAATATTATGTTCGCATTTTGAAAATATTGTTATTCTATTATCAGCACTATTACAATACCAGTGAGTAGCTAATAGAATTTTCTAAAATTATCAACTACAAATTTATTATTGTTAACTATTATGGGTGTCATGAACAACAAACTTGCACCTACATTTAAAAAAATAGTCAACAACAAATCTCAACTCTGTGACTCATAACTAAAGTCTATATTTAAAATAGCCTTATGTTGTTATTGGCAAACGGATAATCTGTACAAGTATGGCTGCCACGCGGCGAAGCGTCCCTCCGTTGATAATAAATGCTTTTGGCAAATAATTACGTTATTTGATTTTAGATGGATGATGGTCGTAGGGTAAACATTAGGAATCCGTACGTGGGAGATTTATTAAGCGTGTTGCGTTGCGTTTTAGGGATGAATTAATCTCATGATATGGGACCGACTTTTTCTCTATACAACCACAAAATATGAATTCGAGAGGAAACCTTTGAACCTCTTTAGAATGGTAACTAATAAAGTCAAACTCAGAGCAATCAATCAAAGTACCTACTTAGTGTTTGGTTGTAGTTCTCATTTACTAACTGTAAGATTATTGCAAAATCTGTGAATGCAGTTCAAAATATCTTAAAAAGTTATATTAGGGAAGGTCTCCTAAGAACGTTTTGTTGTAACTACAACGGTTAAGGTACTTGCCCTTACTGCCTTGTTTCAAAAACACACCCTGTATCGGACACGTCAATTTGACTTCGCCTCGCCTGATGGTAAGCTGAAGGTGAAAGTCTCGGAGAAGAGGGTCACCATTACAGACACGTACCATGTTACAATGGTGGCACTCAGCTTGACCGCCTCATCAGATACTTTTTCACGCCCCGCTTAAAGGACCCGGGACTATAGGAAGAGGGAAACACGTCAGCTGGTAAGGAATTCCAGGTCTTAATGGTGCGGCAGAAGAAGGAGTCGCCGAACCGCTTGGTTCTTAATGGAATATTCTGCACCATTGGAACCATGGAACCATGTATAAAATATTGTATACATTGTGATACAATATTTTAAACAATAAAATAAACAATTTGTGACGTCATAATTTTTATTGTTTAATGTACTATTGAAGGTTAGGTGGATGATTAAAAGTAAATACAAACGATATAATAAGAGCACACGCTCATCGTACGCACCTTATGCCCTCCCCCTATTCGTAGTTCCCACAGCCAGGGGGGAGGGGGGGGGGGGGGGGCAGATAGCCCTGGGTCAGCCGGGAGCGACGGATATGCCAATGGTAATCCACGAGGACATGGGGCTTAGGTTCGGACGGTCTGATAGGTTGATTCAGATGGGATTTCCAAAGTTCAGTTCGAAACGAAAAATGTAGCCCCTAGCCTCGAAAAGTGATTACCTACGACATTGTAATACCTTTCTCCCCCGGGTTCGACACAAGCCGTGTGATTAAGAAAGGCTTTGTTCCGTAAACAACTGTGACCCAAAATTCATATTAAATTATTGTTTACGATGATCTGGCTGAAATTTGATACAGGAATAGATTACAGTCTGCAATAACTCATACGTTACTTTATATCCCGTGAACGTTCCCATGAGTTGCGGGAACACGATAAAAACTTCACGCAGGTGAAGTTGCGGGTAATAGATACTTCATAATAAACCTACCTTCATTACTTTTGAAAAGGTAACTGTTATTGCCTTTGTTTGTTTCACTGCCTCAATTGTATAATTCCGCTCGCTATTTTGCATTTTTATTGAGCTACGTTATTAAGTGTACAATAAAATATGAAAAATGGTATTATTCCTGTGTGTTCATGAATAATATGCAAATATTAAGCTTACGTAAACTCATCTTACTACCTAAAATTAGATTGTGCGTCAGTCTCTTTAAGCGGGGAATTCACTATCAGACTGCCCGCGGGCCGCTCGGCCCCGCCCCGCCCCAGTCTGCTGCTTGCCCGTGTTGAGAACACACGTAGCAGGCCTTCATTTAGTCTTTCGGAGAGCTGCAGGTCGGTCAACTGTACAACACGATGACAGATAGAAATCAGATACTCTATCTTCTTTTTATCGAAAGCCAGATGGGCATTATCATGGATTTGGCGGCATTTCTTAAGTTGCCGTTCATAATATTCCTTGCTTTTAACTCTTCACAAACAAGTATAAGATTGGTTAATGGAAATTAAAGCTTGCCAAAAGTCTTATTTTCGCTCATGTTAAATAATTCAAAATACTTTTCGAAAAAATCATGAGATCTCGTCGAACCCTGAAGCTTGAATGCAGGCTGGCTGCCCGACGCTACCATTCCCCTTTCATACAATAACACTTTAACTGTATTAGAACTTTTTGAAGTGACCTTTAGAAAGGGCGGGTGGAATCATGAATTGCATTCCTCATGCAATAAAATAAGGTCAGCTCTAACACTACGCTCTTCGGAGACATGCATAAATGTAGGGACATCTGTTTGCAGAATATGTATGTATTCTGTAGTGCATATAATTTATTTGTATAATTATTCAGATTTTACACTTGTGCAAGTTTCTTACCATTTTTGTTTATTTCGTATCTAAATCCCCACGGATACCACACACCATCTCGGATCTTATATGTCGAGGTGTAAGGTGGTATATGGCAATCCCTCGTATTTCTACTGAATTTGGACCATTTACAACTTTATGATGGCCCGGGCCTATCGGGTTGCAATGAAAACTTTAAGTAGGAAGTGTCTTACAGTGTCTTACCTACTAAACCTGTATTTTTTCCTTTATTAATAAAACTGTCTGGTCCTTTACTGTCTGGTTTTAAATAAAAGTTTATTAAAATTCATTGTAGAGCTGAACTGAATTCTTCTTTGCATTCTTTCTTTGCACCAGGACTATTAAAAATTTTATTATGCAGGCGGACGACGAACGCACTAATGTCCCCTTTATTCAAACCTTGACATTCTTAGTTTTAATTAAATCGCTGCTGCAATAGGAATAACTGTCGGTTTATACTTTAAGTCTTTTTTTTATGAAACCTCAAAATACTATGTGGGTGCATGTTACACTACACGATCTTCGTGGCCCAAGCCGAACTGCAAGCCTACCATAAACTTTTAAAACAGGTCAATAATTGAACGGCTGTCATACCAACTGCCTACTGCAAAAATGTAACTTTGTAAAACTATATATTTATTTGGAATTACAAAGTTATTTATGCAACTCGTAGTGTGATAGCCGTTCAATTATGACCTGTTTTAAGAGTTCATGGTACTGTCTCTGAACTATAAACTGCTGTTTGGGTGGTGGGTTAGACTGCATAGTAAAAATGAAATAAATTGAAGAAAGGAACAGTAATACTTTGGGCCCCAAAGTGGCAACTTTCGATGCAACTAGGAGTAGTAAAAACAGCAAAATGGACTGCAGTCTTTGAAATGTAAACCTCGGATGCGACTGGGCTGGACTGGGCCTCAACGCTGATATGATGATGCCATTGAAATTGGCAGTTGGCAAAAGCCGGAGCTAACTCACTCATGTTTTTAGTTTAATTTAAGTTTTTTCAAAGGGGTGGGTTTCAAAGATGGAGGACCTTTCAAATGTGAAGAATGTGTAAGAAATTGAAAATGTGTTCAAAAATATAGGTCAAAATATAAAAGCATAGGCGAAAATATAAAAATAATCTTTTAGGTGGATATTCAATAAATACACTTATGAAGAATATATGAAGTGTTTTCGCAGACAAGACACGGCCCACCTGACGGAAAGTGGTTACCGTGGCCTATGGACGAGTGCAACACCACAGGAGTCACACTCATGCTACCGACCCTGTCAGAACGGAAAGACTAAGTGCCGTCAGCGAAGAAAACAAGCAGGACAAGCCTTTGCCGCTACTACTATTATCTGTTCTGTGCCTTTGCTCTTCCCACTGACAGCTCTCTCACTGGAGAGGTTTTGTGCTGTCAGTGGGAAAACCAAAGGCTTTGTCCTACTTAACATTTGCGCTGATGGCACAGAATGTCTCTGTTCTTACAGGGTCGGCAGCACGTGTGAGTCCCCTGGTGTTGCACTCGCCCATAGGTCAAAGTGACCACTTACCATCAGGAAGGTCGTGTGCTTGTCTGCGACCTAAGTAGTATAAAAAAAAATTGCAAACAAGACAAGAGTAAAAAATAGACTACAGGTAGCTTTAACTAGAAAATTCAAATTCATGTTCAAATATGAAAAGTTATCGGCCTCCAACTATATAAGCGAAAAACATTTTGACAGACAAACTATAGAATTCACTAGGAATTTTGGACTTTGCATGTGATAGGTGCTGTCAATACAGTCTGGCCCGAACATACAGTTGACCCAACTCTTCATCCTGTCCAATAACGAGTTGTAAACCGAATGAAGGAAAGACGGAGTTACGAGAAATCAATTTGGACGACCGATGGCTTGGCACCGCCAACAAATATTTTGTTTAAAGACATCGAACACGGCTTGACATAGGTAATAGTCTACCGGACCGTACTGACATGTAAATCTCATCAGCAATAGACAGAAGCGGCAGCGGTATCCCGTCGTGACGAAGTTTGACAGTCTAGGATAGGATAGGATACTCTACATAAAGCTATCTAGAACCAAACTTCTCTTAGTTTAATGGGACTGTATTACGTTAGTCAAGTAATTTACGTATTTATAAAAATAGTAATAAGGGAAAACCATTGAATGAAATTTTGAATAATTTATTATGCTATTCAAATCGATTTAGAAAGAAAAAAGAGAATCGTCTTCGGGCGGGACTCGAACCCGCGATCTTTCCCTTACAGCCCAACAAACATTTTAGTCGTATAAGTGAAAATTACACGACTTAATGTTCTATAAACGTCGCATAGAAGTCATTTTAGGTTTTAATACGACTCAGTGCCTCTTTATCCTTATACAACTTGTAGTCGTATAAAGACGTCGTATAAACGTCTCCGCGACTGTTTTCTATGACCATTATACAACTTTCAGTGGTAAAACCGATGATGTCGTCTTACTAACGTCTATACAACTTTTACACCAAACTGAATCGTATTAGAGTCGCAAGAACTACTTATACGCGATAATCGTAATAGAGTGATAAATTGCACTCTTACACGACTTTTAGTCATTTTGAACACTATTATACTACCATTAAGTGACTGAATGTCGCATAGCTGTAGAGTACCTTAACATTACAAGTCAGTCATTCTTTATCTCTATTTTTAATGAAACTGAAGGTGGTTCCGTACAAAATTTAATTTTGAGTTCAGGAGAGTTCCTTGCAAAATCAAAGCGCAGAAAGCGGATCTAGTTGTTTTGAAGTAGTAGAGACAAAACAAGATAAAAATAAGATGAAATATTTGAAAAAATATGTTTCAGTGATAGTGAAATAGACTATGAAAGCGAAAGCGAAACCAGCAAAAAAGATAAACTTCGGATAATGAAAAATTCGTTAAAGCGAGAAATTCGTTATTTCAAGGGTCGTTATAACAAGGTTGCACTATATAATACAGTGGAATTACGGAATTTTCCTCTGGGGCAATTCCGTGGATATAAATACAATATTTATACTGTGCTCAAAATCTCTTCTTCCGAAATGACTATAAAATCGCCCTGTCTATTTGCATATTAGAAAAAAAAGAGACAAGTGATATTTCAAGGTCCGTTTCTTACCTATTTGATTCATATTTATATAGGTAGGTAACTAGAGTTTGTATGTAGAATTACGTAGCTCTTTATGTATATCACCATGGAAGTTATAAGTAAAAAAAATAGTCAAGTAATATTGGTTGGTTTTATTTATTTTAAATGGTGATAGAGATGTGTGTGGATATCCAATAGCCATCTCAAATACATAATTATGTATTAACTTCGAAAAATCTATCTTGGTTAAAAACTTATCGACGTCCATTAAATCACATCATATTATTTTTACTAATAAAATAAAATTTAAAATTTACTCGTTGAACCCTAATTTTGTTAATATGGCGGCTAATTATTGCACATAAAATTAACTGCACAGAATGAAAGGTCGTTTTGTAGTCGTATTACGGTTGTGTCGCGTCTTAGAGTCGTATAAAAGTAACTTTTAGCACGTGCGCTAAAAATATAGTGAGAAATGTTGTTTAATTTTAAGTATTTCTAAGGCGCGTGCATTATACTAAGAAAACTAGCGCATATTACACGATAAAATTAATTCCCCAATAGATTAATGCACTTCAACACGCGTTTCGAGATATAACATATTGAAATTAAATGAATATGGCTAACCTTAACTAGGTAGAGTTTTGACAACTCTAATTTATAATGTCTCTTTCACTCTTCACTGTTATGAGTACAACAAAATTCAATAAAAATGTCGTCATTTGCACTGGTATTCGACAAAGTGTCGTAAAACAGTGGTATTGTAGACCATAATGCAGTAAAAAATGAATTTCACTACATCTATGCGACCATTATACGACTGAATATGTCATTGATACGACTACTATGCGACTCTTATACAACTCTAAGTCGGATAAAATGGGCCCTTTTTCGGTCGTAACGACGTGATAACGACGTTTTGGCGACATGCTTATACAACCAAAAGTTACATTCGGCACGTTGTGGCGACTTCAAAAATGTTTGTTGGGAGGGGATTCCCCCTGTAAGGGAAAGATCGCGGGTTCGAGTCTCTGACCATTAAGTCACCGAAGCCCGCACGAAGCCGATCCAAATTTCTCTATACTTCCGTCTTTGGGGCGACGATGGTGGAGCCATCTACCGATACTCATAGGAGCTATCGGGACCAATGAATGATTTTACAATCATTTTTAATCATTGATTTTTGATGACTCTGCCCAAACAATTGAATAAAATTTTGAAGCATTTATTCTTCTGACTACTCGTATTCAAATCGATTTAGAAAGAGAGAAGAGAACCAAAAACCAAGAGAGAGAGAGGAAAATCAGTTTTCAGTTTGTACAATTTTATTCTCAATACTAACGAAATGTACATTTATGATATCATAATATAATTTATAGATTCAATTTTTATAGCTTTCATAAATTATTATACACACTTATTATAAAAGATATACACGTAATTTTATAGGTCTATATTACTTAATACTAAACTTAGGAATTAGTTGGATTCTCGTAATATCACATTGAGGCCTCGGAGGCAACCGGTAACCACACTGAGATTTTGATGATGAGGTATTTACGAGCACAATTTGAGCTGCTTATAATTATAATTTTCCCTCACTTGCCCTTTTCTAATAATATAATAATTAATAGAAAAGGGCAAGTAAAGGAAAATTCATACTAAGCACTCTGGTCAAACAATACATGACGGGGAATATAATGGTGAATAATATATTATAAAAAAATTAACAGCTATACAAAATGATAATGATTACAACTTACATTCTATAATTTACCTAGATTTACTATTTGTCACTTCTAAATGCACCAAACTTTGTGAACAAAAATAAAATTTGCTATAGGTAAATTATGTAGAAAACATAAAGTCAATACCACCATAATAGTCATTTACTAAAACATTGTCTGTTTTTACTATGTCTAGCTTGGCCACTAAGGAATGATGCTAATTGAGAAGATTTCTTCAAGAATTCTGAAAAAAGTTCTTAGGGCTATAACTCGTATCATTATCACTAACGACATCAATTTGTTCTTGATCACACCGCTCTTGATTCTTTGATAAGCAGGAACTTCTTGCACAACAGCACTCCTTTGACCCAGGTGTTGATGAAGACATAGGAGAATCCTCTTTCTTTAGCTTAACACGGCGATTCTGGAACCAGATTTTTACTTGCTTTTCAGACAACTTCAGCCTTGAAGCAATCTCAATTCTCCGAAGTCTTGAAAGATACATGTTCGTGGAAAATTCTCTTTCTAATTCTAATAGTTGGTTGCCTGTGAACGCGGTTCTGATTCTTTTACTCGAGTCTTCTTTTAAAGGCACACGTTTTAGGTCTTTAGAGTAACCTGGTAGAAGTTCTTCTGGATGACCAAGTGGTGGGCTTGGAGTTTCATTCCGACTTTCATTGGATAAGGAACTTTGACTTTTCGTTGGAGACGGTGCTGTATTGTAAGGATGGTGCAAATGTGGAGATACAGACTTCTTCCTCTTGCTAACAAAGTTCACAGGTTCTTGGCGTTCGGTTTTTATATAATGTTCGAATGGTTTTGGATCAACTTGAGTTTTATGGACGTCTTGACGAGGCAACTGATGGACAAAAGGGTAGCGAAAGTTTAATTGTTCCAAAAACGGCCTGAACACATCCGTTGGACGTTGGTGGTGTAGACCAATATTGAGGAGATTGGTTAAATGCCCAGGATACGGGTAAGGTAAGAACTTCGGACGTGTATCTAGATGATGTCCTAGTAACGGTATATAAGAATGCATAGGCTCACTGGATAACTGACTTTTCTGGCAGTCTTTAGCGTCACTTATTAAAGTGTCGACTAAAAATGAACGCGACATGTTGACGTGTGCAACGAGCTCTCGTGATAAACCCCAGTACACTACTGAGTTTGAATTACGTCTCACATGAAAGTAACAATTACAAAAACTACCCCCACTTAGCGCACCCTATTGTAAATACACACAATAGACATCGAAGCGTTTTGGCAATTATTTAGCCCAGCCCACCCTTTTGTCGGTGAGACGTCAACCCCAGTTACTACAAAAAAATATGAATGGAGCATTTTAGTAGCAATGAATAATTTTATATGGGACGTGAACATCCCTAATATCTGTCTCATTAAAACCAAGTTCGTTTCTGTTTACTATAATATATCTTTGGATAGTAATTTCCAGTAACCAAATTAGCTGGTCTGATCAAATCGATGATGTTCTTCTAAAAAAATGGCAGGCCAGAAGCATTTGAAACTGGTGGCATGAAAGGTTTGATAACAAAAGAGGAAATTTACTTCAGTATTTTCAAAAAATTGTTACCTGCGGACCCGCTTGCACCGAATTTGGATCCCGTATCCGTAACCCAAATTACAAGTTAAGTAACAAATATTTACACAATGGAACATGGGGAAACCATATTAGTAGGACTATTCAATATGTTAAGGTCAGCAAAATTCCCTATTTAATTCACCATCACCGTGAACACAAACAAACTGACAAACAGTGATTACTAGCTGTCTAAAGAGGGATGAGATTACGGGAGGACACGTGCCGCGCAAGAGGCTCTCATTAGCCCTGGCTCTCAGAGGCCGTGGGGTGAGTTATCTTGTTCAATTACAATCGTAATTACATTATTTTATTATGGGGTTATTATGTTTGTATCAAAGCTAATCTTGTCAGATATTTTCTTTTGTTGCCAATGTAGCATAGAACTTTTCCACAGTTAGGAAAACCTAAACTAAAAACGAGCATTTAACATGTTAGGTAGCGGCACAGTTTTATTATTATTTTTGTTTGGCAATCAAAAGGTTACTGATTCTATTTCTATAATTATGTGTATATTTTTAATAATACAATTAATTCAGCTTACTGCATATCGCTCAAGGGATTTGTGCAATAATAACCACATCTCACCGAGAACCGGAGTTGCTAACAAAAAAAACCAATAACGCTTTTGAAAATCAAACCCGAAACAAACCCCAAGACTAACATACACAAGCGCAAATCTGTAGAAACGACCACCGAAGTACCTATCAGACTTTTTATTCATTTTATTTTTTATTACTTTACACTCAAAATACATCGACCCTTACACCAAAAAACTATTAGTGTAACAAAATTACATCATCCTTTAATTTCGTACCAAATAACAAAACTATCAATTCTATAGAGTGCCATCCAAACACTCAATGTCACACACCATCGCGTTTCTATTATGAATAAAACAAATTAAAAGCCAAACCACCCTAACCCCAAAAATATATAAAAACAACTACATTGACCACAAAATTTCGACGTTAAAGCACCCGCGACAATTTTACGCCAGAATCTCGCTAGTATCACAAATATTACAAAAAAATCTATCAGAAATTTGTCGCCGGTTATTTATCGATAGAGGCGGGGCAAGAATTTTATTTGGCGTATATTTTTGTATAGAAATGAATATAAAAATGTATGATAAGTGGAAAACGTGGTGGTTTAATGACCCAGCAAATAGGTAGTCACAAAAACTCGACAGATGTTTTGCACGCGTTGGGACCTATGGATATTTGAAGGGACTCATCGCGGATACACTACGCTATTATAGTTGATAAATTATGAATTATAGATAATGTTACCGGAACATTCACGAGTTTGATATTGGTTTTATTTACAGTAAAAGTTATAGGTACTTATTTATTAAAGTGCGGAGCAAAAATAGGCACTGTAGAAATGAAATGCTATTTACACTGCATGAATGTTATGAAACACGAAAGTTTGGATGTGTGGATGTATCTTAATTTTTTGCTTAAAAATTATTGAGGTTAAATTGATTTACGGCCATAATGTAAGGTTCTTTACCGTCAGTCAAAGACCTAACCAAACGGAGTATATTTATCTTGGAGAAACACAAGAAATCCACTACCCGTTTTAGCATATAAGTGTATTTATATATTCAGGGTTTAATCAATTAGCCTATCGTTTCGCAGTTCAATGTTATGCTTACTTTGGGTCTAGATAATGTTGTGGAGAATGTCGTATTAATTATTTGATTTAAAGTAACCGCTTTTCATTAAAGGGTCAAGTACCTACATATAGAACTGTGCTTACCAGATATTTGATACTTTAGTGGTATAAAAATATTTGTACCTACTAAATCAAAAGTATTGGACATGAAACCCAAATCAGTGATAACAAGTCCTGAATGTTATAAGCAACTTTTAATGTATTCATTAAACTTGAGTTTCGGGAAATTAAGTAGATACTGAGTTGAAAATTCTTTAGTTAGAGTTGGTGGCGCCACTTGTCACTGTTCATATCGAGTCTACGTAAAATTATGTTTTAAAAATAGAAAAAGTGCTTAAACTGGATCTAACTGTGCTTTAAAGTGTGATACATAAAGGAATTTAAATGTCCAATGTGCAGTACAAAGTTAATAACAAGTAACATTTAAATAATAACAAATAACAAAAACTAACGGTAAACGTTCAAACATAAGTTCCAATGACATAAGTGAATTAGTGATACATCCTAAGTATTCGCAAGAATTTGAGACAATTTGGTGATTTGAAGCTAAATGTGACTTAATTAATTGTGAAATAATAATTATCGTTATAAATAACAGAAAAATGTTAAATCATTCCCACTCAAAACCTTAAAACACCGCCATCTATACAGACTTATGTTTAAAATAAAGGGTATTTATAACAATAGTCCTCACTTGTCTCGATTTTATGCTGCCAGGATACTGGTGCATAAATTTGAATAAATCACTAATTGTCATCGTGGTGAAGTCGGTAAGCGGCCGACTTGCATACAGACGGCACGAGATCAAACCCAACTTGAGCTTCCAAACACTTTTTGTGAGATTTTAATTTTCAATAATAATTATAGACATACAACAAAATGGAAGACGAATGTCATGTGAATATTACACAGCGGAGACAATACAAGATACGGAATAACAGTACCATCATTACATGCAGTGAAGATGAATTGGATGTGGTGGATGTTTCGTACAATAGCTTGCCGTGTACTACGGTAAACATTGAAGCAATGAAGGAAGAAATAAATAAACTTAAGATTGAATTACAAGTTGCAAATACAGAAATTGACAATTTGAATACAGAAAACTACACTTTAAGAAATAAATTGGAACATTGTGAGAAAAAAATTAAATGGTTTAAATCGGTAGGCATACAGGAAAACATACATAGTACACCGACCAAATTCTTTTCGGCGCAGTGTAAACAACGAACTCGAACAATGTCTACGAAAATAAGTTCACCTAGGACCCTGCCAAGGGACCTGTTTACTTACCATTCTACAGATTTAAATGACATATTAAATACATCTGTACCTAACTGGAGGGATATGATCAAAAAGACTTTAGTTTATACGCCAAAAAATATGAGCCGTGAAGATACTGAAGGTGACCATGATTCCGTTAAGTCTTCGGACAGCATTAAAGAAAAGGAACATGAGAATTTGTCGGAAAACAGCATGCACTTATGCAGGAAAATAAAAGAACGTGACAATACAGATAGCTACAAGATAACACAACAAAAATTATTATTTAAGTCAACAACAAAAAATAAGCACAAAATTGCTATATTTGCGGATCAGTCAGGGTATGGTGTGCGAAAGATACTGAATAACTATGTTAGAGACTCATTCTCAGTGACCTCATTCATTAAACGAAATGCACCTCTACATGAAGTTGTAAGGTCGTGTGCAACCATCTGCAAAGATTTTACTGACTCGGACTTTATTGTAATAATGGCTGGTTCAAATGATAAAAATCCTCTTAATTTAATAACTTCTCTCCATCATTACTTGCAGAGTGTTGTACAAACAAATGTTTTAGTATGTAAGGTATATCAGAATAAAAGTTTGAATGTTAGTAAGGTAAATGATGTATTGCAACTTGTGTGCAACAACAACCAAAGATCTACATTCCTTGAATTAGATCAAAATCATAACAAATTTAATCATTTTAATATATTACAAGCGTGCCGGTTACTACATCGAGAAATTTTGCAAATAAGTTACAAAATTAGGTATCAAAACTGGTCAATTAACTCCGTGAGTAAACATGAGTTGATCTCTAATAAGCACCTCAAAGACGTGAGTACGCAAACGGGTGCAGATAATGATAGTTGCAGTTGTAACTCAGTTATGCCATGCTTGCAAAATGTTGGCATGTGCGGGGATGGGAATGCTGATAGAATAGAATTTTTTCGTAAATTCAAGTAATATGCGACAAGAACTAATCTCCACTGAACCCACTAGGGACATTGTAACAGATGAGAACAACATTGAAACTTTAAATTTTTTTCACCAGAATGTTTGTAGCATTAATAATAAGAAACATGAAATGGAAATGTATGTTGATCAGCAGGAATCTTTACTGCATTATGTATGTTTGAGTGAACACTTCCTTAATGAGTCTACTGTTGGGTTGTTTAACTTCGCCAACTTTAAGATGGCAGCACACAATTGTAGAGTTAAAAAATATAGAGGTGGGTCTTTAATCCTAGGTCGGCATGACAGAAATTTTATTGAATTACCTATATGTCAGAAATTATATAAAATAGACGCTTTTGAGATCTGTGGTGTTAAAGATATCCAAACTGGAGTTTGTATTTTGTGTTGCTATCGTAGTCCTTATGATAAGAACCTAGAAGTCTTCATGAATATGCTGGATAAATTGCTTGAATACCTATTCGATAAGAAATGCTTTATATGCGGTGATTTTAATATAAATATCTTAAGTAATAAAAAAAAGAAGACGGACTTCATAAATTTACTGACTAGTTATAACTTTAGACCTCTGGTAGATACCATTACATTTAAACGCAATGACAAACAGTCCTGTCTTGACAGTATTTTAACTAACCTCGGTGACGACAACATAGTAAACTGCACAGTTGACCACAATGGATTATCTGATGGCCATGCGGCGCTAATATGCAATACAATTCATAACAATATTAGGTTAGCAAATAGGTACAGTGGATTCAAGATCGTTTATAAAAGGACTTTTAATATAGAGAATAAAAACAAGTTTAGAGCATTATTATTGGCCAATGACTTAAACGCGATGGGTCCGAATACATTTCTTGCGAAATTTAATGAGTATTTCAGTGACAGCTTTAGAAAGAAAAAACATAAAATATATAATAAAAAACAGAATAGTCTCAGGTGGGTAACTAGGGGAATTAAAACTTCTAGTAAGATGAAACGCTTCCTTTGTGTAAAAGGCAATAATCATAGCTCTTTAGATGCGTACAGACATAAATATATCAATATATATAGAAGAGTTTTAAGAAATGCAAAGAAATTGGCAGTACAGTCAGCACTAGCTGAATCAGACAATATCTCTAGAGACATATGGGGCATAATTAATAAGCACAGAAATATAAAGGAAAAAGAGAAAGAAAATTACTCTTTAGTCAATGGTAGCACTATCACATCGGATTGTCAGGAAATTGTGAGCCTATTTGCCAGAACTTTTAACAAGACCGAAAATTCTGATAACCCCAAGTATGAAACCGCTTTAAAGATTCTCCAGGAAAATACAAAAAGAATAGATAGGGAAATGAGCATGGAGTTCGTTAGTCCGAAGGAAGTATATGACGTGGTAAAGAAAATTAAAAACAAACGTTCATGTGGATATGATGAAGTACCCGTTGCTATTATCAAAGAGAACATAGACATATTAGCAGAGCCATTAAGCCATTTTTATAATAAATGTATCCAGGATGGCCTCTTTCCGGACCAATTTAAGATAGCTAGGGTTGTTCCTGTACATAAAAAAGGCTCAAAACAGGATCCTAATATGTATAGGCCGATTTCTTTGCTACCTATTAAATCAAAAATTTTTGAACTATTAATAAAAAATCAATTACTTAGACATTTAGGTTCAAATCATATTATTAATAGAAGACAGTTTGGTTATTTGAAGAGAGTAGGAACACAGGACGCTGTCAATACATTAATCAATGATGTATTGTCCAAGTTAAATTGCAAGCAAAAAGTTGCGGGGATCTTCCTTGATTTAAGCTCCGCTTTTGACACGGTTAATCACGAAATATTAATTGAGAAGTTTGACCATTATGGAATCAGAGGTCCAGAAAAACAACTTTTAAAATCTTATCTACAAAATAGATACATGTTTGTAGAGATCAGTAATGAAAGTTATACGCAAAAGGGATCTATTAGAACAAAATGTGTAGAAACCTTTAAGTCACAAATTATTAACATCAAAACAGGTGTTCCGCAGGGTTCAGTACTCGGTCCTATATTTTTTATCATTTTTATAAATGACCTTATATGTAGCGTAGTAAATAAGTTACCTGACAACATCAACTTGACTGTTTTCGCTGATGATACAAATGCCATTGTTTCGGCTGATACTCTAAGTAATCTAAACCAAAAAGTTAATGAAACTTTAGATCAATTTAATAAATGGTTCTCTTTCAACTGCCTAAAAATTAATGCAAAGAAATCCAACTTAATCTTATTTAAATCAACCAGCAAAAACTCTGACACACTACAATGCAGTCTTGATGGGAATCAATTGGACATGGTAAAGACGGTTAAGTTCCTGGGGATACATGTAGACAGCCTTCTAAATTGGAAATATGAGTTACTTAGTGTGGAGGCTAGTATACACTCAGCTTGTTATGTGCTGAGAAGCTTAAGGGATGTGCTACATCTGAAACAACTTAAGTCTGTGTACTTTGCTTTGGTTGAATCCAAACTGAGGTACAGCATACTGTTCTGGGGAGGCAGCTATGAATATAATATCCAGAAAGCCTTTGTTGCACAAAAAAGGGCCATAAGAACAATGGTTCGCATTAAGCAGCAACAGTCCTGTAGGCAATTTTTTAAGGACTTGCAAATATTAACAGTGCCAAGTCTATATATTATGGTGTTGCTCACAGATTTCGCAAAAAATAAAGACTCTTATGAAAGTCACGAGGAAAGGGTGTTACGGGAAAATACAAGGAGAAAACATATACCGTCCACCAATGTTCCTACACTGAATGTGGTCAAACATGGCTCAAGATACAGTGCAGTGAAGTTTTTTAATAAGCTGCCTTTAGAAATAAGGAGCAGCCTGTATACACCCACATTCTTAATGACACTGAAGGCATTTCTTATTGATAGGTGTTTTTATTCAATAGATGATTTTATAGAATGACATTTTAAGAAATATGACATATTATTATTTAATTTTTATTGACATTGTTAGTGACATTTTTATATTTAATTGTATTTTTATATGTAATTTGAATTTTGATTTACATGACATTTTTTAACCATTAATGTACCTATTAACTTTTATTTCGTGTTTTAGAATACTTAAGTTAGATTGTAATAAATTTCAACACAATGTACCTAAATATTGTTATGAAATAAATGAATATGAAAAATATGAAATAGTATCTCTTATTTTATTTTTTTTGTAAACTTTTTGCACGAATAAAAATAATTTTAAAAGGCGGCATTTTCAGCTATTTTAGGGTGATGTAGATATTTGTGCAAATAGGTGCTAGAAGTATTATTGTGGTGTCAGTTCAGTCTAACTTTTTTAATTTAGTTTAACCGAATTCATTTAAATTTGTTTTTGCAATTCTTGTCTGTTTATTCGCGATGGACGCAAAAGCTACTGAAGGGATTTTGATGTTTTTTTTAAGAAAGGCTAGACTTAAAGTTTTACTTTGTTTGATCGCAATCAGTTGGGTAGAACCGGAGATATGGAAAAAGAATTGGAAAATCGTCTATAACGTAGGGGGACCCGCGGGCATAGACTAGTATTAATAATTGTATAGGTATAGGAAAGGAAACGTTTATTGAATCAACTACAATATAAATTAAATATGACGCTTCAAAAATGGCTCCCCATATACGAATGGCGGCCGTCTCGCCAGTCCAATTCATTTCCTATGTAATTTCCTGCCTCATCAGTGCTCCCACAATGAAGGAGCTCGCACAGTGGGTAGCGATCGGTGACGGTATCGTTGCGATGCCCTGACAGTGTCATTGTGGTATCGTGGCGCTTTTATGGCTTATACACTCGATGCTCTAATAAAGGAGCTCCAACATTAATTTTATTCATGCAAAATTTTATCGTAAAGGGATGAAGTAGTGCATCGGTGAAAAAGACTGGGCTGCAAAATATTCAGTTTAGAAAAAAATTGTGTTAGAAACCTCAATAGCATTTTTAAAGACCTATCTATAAATACCCCACACGTATGGGTTCGATGAAAAAAAAAATTTGAGTTTCAGTTCTAAGTATGGGGACCCCCAAAATTTAATGCTTTTTTTATTTTCGTGTGAAATTCTTAATGCGGTTCACAGAACACATCTTCTTACCAAGTTTCAACAGAATAGGCCTTATAGTTTCGAAGAGAAGTGGCTGTGACATACGGACGGACAGACATGACGAATCTATAAGGGTTCCGTTTTTTGCCATTTGGCTACGGAACCCTAAAAAGAGAGTAAAACAAAAACCGGGAAAATTCGAAGAAAAAAATTTCGGTGCGTTCATTTCATAAATTTATAATAGAACAGATAGGTTATACCTACAGAATTAACGTGTATTACCTACGTTCCATTTTTATGAATGAACGTTTGCCGACGGTTACTATGCTAGGGATTACCTTCTATTATCGTAACATTTGTCGATATCTTTCTATACTACCTGTTAAAGTGTACTAACCATAACTTTAAAACTAAAACCCGAATACTGCAAAATCATGAATCTCTAGAATGTATTGTTTTATTAGAGTAAATGGTATACGACCACGGCTATTCTTGATATTTTCTTGCTTAATACTTCTTAGAGCGTGATTTGCAGTAGTCGGATTTTAGTTTGAAACTTGATTTTTATTTGTATTATTTTGGTGCAAGCAACACCTAATAATGTATACATGTTTTTAATGTGCTAATTGAGCCCTTTAATTTCATACCAAACACGGTCTATATATCTCAAGTTTTTTTTCATTATAGTCAGAGTTTCAGAGAGTCATTCACACGTCATATTGCCTATAACCAGCGGATGATCAAGACGTTTCTAACAATACCACAATTGCCCAGTTCTAATACGGAAAAACAGAAGACATTACAATTTTGTCAATTCGTATTTCTTCAAAAGAGTACATTTTTGTAAAGAAGAATAGTTTCGTCGTCAAATCTTTTATTGGAGTACATCACTATTATGCTTGTAGTAGTATGTTCTAGAAAAATTCAACAATGGCTGTCGCAAATCATTCATAATGTTGGCGCAAATCATTCATAAATGTTGGCACCGTCGGCACGCTGTCAAATTCTCATACTCATTTTCCCAAGTGAGCAATAACTTAAATTTTTTGTCTCTTTTTAGCAGACACAACTGTATATTGGAAAAAAAGAGACAGAGTGATATAATCAAGGTTCAATTCATGTTTGCCTCATATTTGTATAACTAGAATTTCTATATGTTGAACGGGGCCCCCCTGTGGTTCATTTAATTTCTTTTGTCTGTTGTATCTTGTACTACATTTTAGCTTATTTTATGCAGATATTTCTTTCTGCAATTATTTAGAGTTCTGGTGCAAAATTTGAATACATCGGTTAGTTCGAGTAAATTCAAATTTTGCAATTTGACCGCCGGAGCTAAAGCTAATTTGCATAATTATTATTTTCAGAGTTTATTCCAAAAATTAGTTAAAATCGGTACTATGAAGGTCGTATACCAGAAATCAAACCCTGACTTTATATCCAAAGTGTGTGTGTTTTTTAACCATGTGCCATTTCCGCTATATCAACTTCTTTAACATTTTGACGACATTTTTTGTACCAAAACCCAAAGTATCACCTTTTACCAAACATCTGCTAAAAGGTCAAAAATGTAACATATTTAACACTAAATGGCCAAATAAAAATCACAAATTCATAGTTAATCGTTCACCATAACTAATTTTAGTCCATTCATGACAAGTAGCTATTTAGGATGTCACAATGACGACAATATGTAGTACCTTGTGAGGTAAGAAGGCAGAGGCATGCGTGAAATTCTTTTCTATAATACAGTATAACTATTATACGATAACTTTAGTATTTATTCTTGCAGAAATACAAGCAATAATAGCTCTTATTTCTTAACTATCAAATGCTATTATAAATTAGAAGCAACAGTTACATACTTAATATGGTAGCATAAAATTCTAAAATCGATATTGTAAAATTGACAACAGATTAAAAGCTGATCGGACAATAGAATCTTTTGAGACGATTTGTCGCCATGTCAAACGATCGCGTGAATGAACTGAATGGAACCAAAGGCGGCAGTTATGCAATCACTTAAAAGGGGCGGTGCCAACACCTTTGGAAACTAGAAACCCAACACTACGCATTTTGGGCCACGAAAACTCAAAAAAATATTTGCAATAAATACTTAGTTTGTTGCGTCAAGTAATTTTAGGTACGGAAAAAGTTACAAAAATATTTTTTTCTGATATTAAAAATGTAATTTATATGACTTTTTATGAAACAAAGGGTATAATAATAATGTAGACGTGTTCATTTTTTGCTGGAAAGCTTGCTATTTTTATATAAAATCATACATAGAAACAAACAATAGAATTGATCATATTAATGCATATAAACTAAAACTAAGATGCACTAAGCGGGCAACGAACCTTAAACCTTTCCCTTAACAGACGAATAAATTCATCTACTTACAATAAAGTACGAGGTTTAGGGGAACAGTGAGTTTGTAGCTAACCAAAATAGCGATGCCAATGTATAGGCATTTACTCTATAAATAAACCAAATTCAATTTATATTTTTAGAACCTTTTTAGATAATGACGGATAAAGTAACTGTGATTGCGTAAACAAATCTTGAGAGATGTCAGGGTTCATTCCTTAGAAAAGGAAAATGAAAAATAATATAACATCTCTCCATTCTTTTCTGTGAATCGCTATTTAAACATTTGATTATTTCTGTTGTAAGGAAATTGAAAATGAAACTTGGTGTTAGTTATTTTATATATATAAACTAGCTGTTACCCGCGGCTCCGCCCACGTGGAATTTGGATTCTCTCCAACTTTTCTTACGTGCTGAAGTTCCCACGGATACCAACCCCGTCGGTCATCAGGAGTGGTTATGTCGGACTCGGACCGACTAAAACCACATACCGTCAAAGCTCTTCAGATGCCGGGGCTGTAAGATTGCCTTGGGCATATGAAGTAGAAAACAGAGTGCATTTAATTTCGAAAAATGAAAATTTGCTGCGTTATAGAATTTCCCTGAGGATAAAACAGCTAGTGCATATCAATTTATAATTTTTTTTTTTTTTTTTTTTTTTTTTTTTTTTTTTTTTTTTTTTTTTTAAAGAATATTAGCAACCGAAATTACTAATATTCCCGTTAACCCCTCCAACTAAGCTAAATTGCTTGTGCTAGGAGTGGGTTCACGTCGGTAGTGTAATGGCCAGGATTCGAACCCGGGACCTCTCGATCGTAAGGCCGACTCCTTAACCACTAAGCTAAGCACAGTCACAAAGAGGAAAGGACAGAACTCCAAATTTTAATGACAGGTGACGATATAATTTATAAACGGTTATCGCTAATGCTGTACCAACCCGTCTGGCCAGCAGCGTGGAAACAATAGGCCCAAGCCTCCCAACATTGGCAGAGGCCTATGTCCAACAGTGGACTGCGATAAGCTAATTGATTGATTGATATCGCTAAACGCTATCGCCTACTCCCGAAAATCCGCTATTTTCCTAGCCAAACAGCATTCACACATTTTATACAAAGACGCGCACACGCTCAAAGATACCGCTACCTAAACACGTAGACATTTTACACTCGAGTGATACCACATACAGATTCCTATTCTCCCAATGAATGAAATAATGCATTATCATACATACAATACGGTGAATAGATTTTTCAAGTATCCGTAGCGAAAGGAACACTTCTTACATACTAGTATTTCATATACTCCAAATATGAATGAAAGTAAAAAAAATAGCTTCAGTGGCGAAGAATGTCTTCTGTTAGTAACTGGTAAATTATTAGCGTACATTGAGAGAGGGGTTATTGAAATCAGGTTATTATGTGTGTCCATTAGTGTTGGGGTTTATGCTTGTGAAAGATTTCTATAGGAACGAGAGAACAGTTGATTGATTAGTACCTTTCCATATATTCATGGCCTACCTGTTAGTTAGAGCATCGTAGATGCTAGATTAACGTCATTGTATAAAGGTTGAATTTTGTGTGTATGAACGCGCTGGATGCGAGCCGCTTCCAACCAGTCTTATTGGAGATCTATAGGAGAGGCCTATGTCCAGCAGTGGACTTCCTATGGCTGAAATGATGATGATGTATGGCTCAAACTACCATAGTTGTTCGTATGACATACCCAGACCAAATAGACATATTATTTTGATCGGGAATTGAACTCACACCCCCTGCGTAGTACTCAAATGCACTACCATCACACCACAGAGGCTGTCGCCTAGAGTCGTACATAACATTACACGTCCCCAGTAAATATGCCAGTCTCAATAAATCTAATGATAGCAGCAAAAACTATTCAAAATAAATTGAACCGTAATGATGACTCTTCCTGCGTTGACGGAAGTGACGTCCAATACGTTTGGCACGCGGCGCACTATCAACCGGATGTTACGACGCAGTTCAATTAGTCGCTATATTTTCAACGAATACACAAATACGCACTGTTGACTTTTTCCCAGGCGTTGGGAATATTAATACCATGGATATTTGATTATAAGGAACCCTTTATACAAGGTGATTTTGTAGTCGTTTCGGAGCGTTGGGCAGTTTCGATAGCGAAAGCGTCTGGAAGTATTACTATGGCGAAAAAGATTTTTTTTTTTCACAATGTATGTATGAGAATAATGTACAGGTGAAAGGCATAATGTATGGGGGTTGTAAAAAATAAAGTTTTTTTTCGCCAAAATAATACTTCCAGACGATTTTGCTAACGAAAGTGTACCCAAAATCTTTCGCTCCGAAACGACTATAAAATCACCCAGTATATACCCTATAAGGTTATACTAGCTGTTGCCTGCGGTTCCACCCACGTGGATATCGGCTATCGCGATCAAATATAACCTACTAGCTTTTGCCCGCGGCTCCGCCCGCGTGGATGTCGGTTATCGCGACCAAACATAGCCTATGTCCTTTCTCAAGGTCTAATCTACCCCTATACCAAATTTCATCAAAATCGGTTCAGCGGTTTAGTCGTAAAAGCGAGACAAACAGACAGACAGACAGACAGATAGACAGACAGAGTTACTTTCGCATTTATAATATTAGTAGGGATGCCCTTACCCAAGGTCTAATCTCCATTCCACCAGCTCCATTTTTGAAAAGAGGCAAATATAATTTTGGATTTTATAAACTTAGTAGATTTAGTAACTTTATAAAATCCGTGACCGAACTTGAACTAAAGTTTCGAAAATATACATTAGAAAAACTTGGTCTCTAACACTTGTGAATTAGGGCACAATTAAACATTGTCATAGCTCGTATGCGAGTGCCAATGGAGCACGGACATACGATGAAATCGAAATCAACGGAGACGATTGGTGTATTCGAACAGCTTTTGTTTTGTTTCACAGGGCCGTTTCCCTGTGTTCTAGTAACAGGACGTTAGTAAAACTTTCGACCTAAAACAATCTTAGTCGAAGAGTAAAACAGTGCCATTAATCCATTACAGTAACTTCTTAGAGTAACTTTTATACTTAGTCGAAGAGTAACTTCTTTCGTGCACCCGAATACGAGTCATCAACCAAGTGTAAATACGCTATTGTGCATCACGCGCGGTTATAAAAGTCTCTCTATCTCGTGGTTACTAGATGGTTTTATAAAGTGACAGTTTAATCCCTTTAAAGGAATCCCTGACGAAAGATATCGATTCTGCAACTAAACAAACATTTCTATTCGAAATTTGGGCCACAATCGAGGCACCGGAAGGGACCACAATGTCCGCTTAACCCTTTATTTGTATCCTATTTGGAATCCTTTCAAATATTTTCTTGTATTCTTCGGCAAATTTCGAACTGTATTTTTTGTTCAATAAAACTGCTTGACTTCTTTTCATGAATACATTATTTTGGTATTCGATTTTGCTGGTGAGGGCTTAGGAAATTGACTTTGGCGTGAAAGCCTAACAAATAGAACAGATAGATTGGGTTCACATTAGTGCAACATTAGATTATTCTATTTTAAGTAACTGCTAAATTTCTTTGCTTTTTTAATCCTATTCTTTTCATATCTCTTTCCCCTTAACCGGTAGTAGCATAACGGATACATTTTTGTTTCATTCCCAACTCATTCCCTCCCTCTCTCAATACAAAAGCAGAAACTCGTCGCAACTGCATCCGTATTATTACTTAGAGGGTATAAAACGTATGCTAATCGAATGCCGCGTCGGATCGCGACTGGTAAATGAAATAGCCGATATGTTTCGCCAAATGTGATTAGTTCCGCGCACTCGTCCTGATACAACGCTTTGTCATTGTTGGAGGGTAAGTTTTATTAGATTTTGAAGTTGGACGGTATCCGTGAGTTGCGATGAAATGCATGGTCACTGTAGTTTTAAATTGGAGTCACATTAGTAAGCGTTAAAGGAGAACATTCACTCTCCATACATATCTGGGCTAATTTTGAAAGTGCCGGCCAAAGAAAAAAAATACGATATTCTGTTAGAGCTTGTTCTTACTAGCATTTTTTATTATTGCGTCAAAGTTGAGAGATCACTTCCAACGGTTTTATTTGAGTTTAAAAATCTTAAAAATATACACTTTTTAAGATACGAACTATTAAAAATAAATGAAAAATATTGTTCTACATTGGAAGAATAGTTAATAAAAGCAATATAAAATAAACCCTATACTGCATATTGTTGTTTTTCGTCCATTCATTTAGATCCAAAATTGAAAGTGCCGGTCAAAGAAAACAAATATGATATTCCGCTAGAGCTTGTCCTCATCAGCACTTTTTATTACGTCGTCAAAGCTGAGAGACCACTGCCCTCGGTTTTATTGGCGTTCAAAAATCTTAGAAACATATAATTTTTATGATACGATATATTGAAAATGAATGAAAAATATTGTTCTATATTGGAAGAATAGTTATTAAACGCAATAACAAATAAACCCCATACTGCATATCGCTGTTTTTCGTTAGTTTATTTAGGTCTAAAATTGAAAGTGCCGGCCAAAAAAAAATGATATTCCGTTAGCGCTTGTCCTTATTGGCATAAGCATATAAAAATAAAATACACGAGCAATAATACTGTTTCATTGCACTTCACCCTTCTTGTTTTATCTATGATAATGTATGTATAATGTTGACGAACCTGGACATGACGTGACTGCTATCGTCCACGAATCATCCATAAGGCATTGCCATTAGTGCCTTGTAACTGTGGAATATGATGAACTCATTTACTAAGTTCAATTGGAAATGCACTTTTAACCAATATAAATCAATATTTCTCATTCATTTTCAATAATTCGTGAAAAAAAATGTATATATCCAAGATTTTTGAACTCAAATAAAACCGAGGGAAGTTATCCTTCAGCTTTGACACCATAAAAAAATGCTAATGAGGACAAGCTCTAGCGGAATATCATATCTATTTGTTTTCTTTGACCGGCACTTTCAATTTTTGAACTAAGTAATTAAATAGTCACACTTTATACTAAATATTGAACCCTAAATAAAATCTCAAGGAATCGATTTAGAACTTTGGTGTAGTAATAAAAAATGCTTACAATGTTGTGTTCTATCAAAATCAAGCACTTTTTTTTAGTGGCCGGCAAAATATTTACTAAGTTCAATTGGAAATGCACCTTTAACCAATATAAATCAATATTTCTCATTCATTTTCAATAATACGTATAAAAAATGTATAAACCCAAGATTTTTGAACTCAAAAAAAAAAACCAAGGGAAGTTGTCCTTCAGCTTTGACACCATAATAAAAATGCAAACGCGTACAAGCTCTAGCGGAATATCACATTTGTTTTCTTTGACTGGCACTTTCAATTTTTAACCTAGATAAATGGATGAAAAACAACGATATGTAATATGCGGTTTATTTTTTATTACTTATATGAACTACTCTTCCAATATAGAACAATATTTTTAATTCATTTTCAATAGTTCGTATCATAAAAAATGTATGTTTTCAAGATTTTTGAATATAAATAAAACCGAGGGAAGTGGTCCCTCAGCTATGACGCCATAATAAAAAATGCTAATAAAGAAAAATTCTAGCGGATTTTATTTTCTTTAATCGACACTTTTAATTTTAGCCGTAAATAAATGGACGAAAAACAACAATATGCAGTATGGGGTTTATTTTTTATTGCTTTTATTAACTATTCTTCCAATGTATAACAATATTTTTCATTTATTTTGAATAGTTCGTATCATAAAAAGTGTATATTTTTAAGATTTTTAAACTCTAATAAAACCATTGGAAGTGGTCCCTCAACTTTGACGCACTAATAAAAAATGTTAGTAAGAGCAAGCTCTAACCGAATATTGTATTTTTTTTCTTTGGCCGGCAAAATAAAAATTAGCCCAATCTGAATGATGTCCTTTATCCTGTATTTATTTTTTTATTTCAAATGCTATCAGACTTGTACATATTGTGTTAGCTCAGTGGCGAAAGGAAAATGGGAAGCCGGTGGAAAATAACTTACCTCGATCTAGTTGGTTACGCACCATGCGAACCATCGAGAAGCCGGTAGGAATCGGGTTATAGAGACCAGTTGCTACTGTTAGTTTATATAGTAGAGCTAAGTAGTCCTGATTGCCATGCACCATACCCATACCTCCATACACTTCATACAAGGGAAGCAAGTAGCAAATAGATTCCAGTATAGAAAGAGAATCACAATTGGTAATTTCCATTATAAAATATTACAATTGTTTATCAATTAACAGTAGGGCCACAGATTACGTAAATAGTTGGAAGTGTCCAGTTGATTGGGCTCAGTTGATAGGGCCCAGTTGATAGGGCCCCAAATAGCACCAAACTTCTTTCAATTTAAAAAGAGAAAATGACACCAAACTTTTCTATATTGCCATCTACTACAGTCACGCCAGAGCGAGACTAATCAATGTTTGAAAACGAAACATTGTCACCCTTTCGCTTTGTATTTGTAAACACGTGTGGACACCCTAGCGCTGATGATACTCTGTGTCCAACGTGACGTTTATACAGTGTTTCACAGATATCGAATTAATTTACTTTTTATTGAAATATTATTATGATCCATTGCGATAATATCTATGGGTGTAGGTATATGAAGCCCATTGCAAGCCTGTACACCTGCTAACTGACGCATGAGGTTCTAGTGTAGGCTTTCCGCTAAGGGTAGGTAGGTCGCTCCCGTAAAAGTTAAAACAAATTAACAAAGGAGGAACATGAGAGTGAACACAGGATTCCGAAGTGCGAGCTTTGGATGCAACTACCTTAAGATGAAGTAGTAGAAATTCACTGTAATACTATTGTCATCATATTATCATACAGAAAAAAAATGGCGCTCTGGGAGTAATTGAAAACTTAACTTAAAATATAATAGGATGTAGATAGCTACTTAGGTATACGAGTATACAAAGGTGGGAAATGCGGAGTGTAGCAATATGTGAATAGTCACAATTTGTCAAAAAGAGGTGTGGGTAACGGTATCGCGAGTTCAATAGTTTTCGCTCTCAAAAAATGTTCTACGAAAAATGTCCTATGCACCTGAAGAAGTTTTCACTACCAAAATCAAACGCATGGAATCAATTTATTGTTGTACTATGTAGGCTTTGCTGTAAAGTTTTATTTGGATCAACTTAGCAGTTTTGATTAAGTTTCTGTGAAAGAAACAAACAAATTTACATCGGTCGCTTTATATGTTTGTGTACGTATTTGGTATTTGCAACCAAAAGCATATTTATAGTTGTTTGTAGTTTACCTATTTATATTAAATAAGATGTCAATCGCAGCTCCGCCAGCGTGGAT
Organism: Eilema depressum; assembly: GCA_914767945.1. Taxonomy (NCBI): domain Eukaryota; kingdom Metazoa; phylum Arthropoda; class Insecta; order Lepidoptera; family Erebidae; genus Eilema; species Eilema depressum. Next base: position 8,813,549 of record OU612028.1, on the reverse strand, counting down.
GTTGGTTATAGTAACAGACAGAGTAAATAAATTTAATCTCGTAATTAACGTAACAATTCGAAACTTAGGTGGTCTCAAAAAATTAACCAGGTACCCTAAATGTGTTTTACTTGTATAAAGCCCAAATGCCCTATATGATTTTATAACTTACTCAGTTTTACTTCAACTCCTAATGTTTTAATTCTAATGGCTAAGTAGAAGTTATGATACGACTTTGTAAACTTTACCATCAAAGTTCGAATGTGATGCGACCCGCAAGACTTATAATTTCAATTTTATTGAGAGAGAATATACATTTCATAATGATAATGATATCATAAATAGGTTGAATGGGCGTTAACTTATTTTGAAACATCTCTAAATCTTCGGACAATTATTCTCATTGATGATCAGCGTGCTCTTCTTATTCGAGTGGTGACGGAAAAACAATACAAGTACATATTACCACACTATCTCATCCGAAGGGTGGCGTAAGAGGCGACTAACTAACGGTAAAAAACGCTATTTTTAATTTCAGATACATATATCTAATATGAATTAATGAATGAAGGTTTACTGGAAATTACCAATTTAGAAAGTAATTCAATAAAACAAACTAAATATTAATGCAAAGCGTGACAAATTGATTTATTGACCCTTGAAGCATTTGAAAAGAGGTTTATATTACACAATGTACTTTAATTTCGATTCATCAGCATCCTGAACAGCTCCAAAAGGGGACTCTTCAATTAATCTATCAAATGTGGTACTTGTTTTTATTAATTACAATGGCAAATACTCAAACAAAACAATACACAATCAAATCTAACCACCGTCTGCCACATAAATAGCAGTCAACCTCTAATATAATAGTCCTCGATCAAAAGGAATGGACAAAAGAGAGCAAAGAAATAAAGAAAGAAAACGGCGGTACTACACAAAGCACAAGGTAATTCGTGTTTATTGATAAAAAGGTATTGCACAATAGCAAATAGAACTGCGCTGGAGAATTTACAATTGTTATATAATGTGGTGTAAAATATAAACTTAAGGGTGAAAAATGAATGCTTCCTAGAGTAATTTGTTAAGGAATTATGTTACGTGATTTGTTGTTAGAATAAATTTAAACGCCGAAAATGAAGCTGGATGAGCCACACTCTGGATGTCCCAAACAGCCTTGGAGTTTGTGGCAGAAGTGGAAGAAGTGGATGAGCCTCGGTAATATTTGGAGCGAAATTAAATGTGGAGCTCAAAACCGACAGGACACAAAACTGTGGATGCCCTTTGCCCCATCTAGGAGTCATAGGACCAAGTCAAGTAAGTAAGTTAAGAGAGGGAGCCTCGTCCGTCACTCAACAGATATATTGGATTGTAGGTAAGGGAGGCTTAGGCTCTGAAGTTCTTGATGGGATACTCTATAAGAACAAACCACTATTACACTTTAATTAATACAAAAGACTGATAAACAATATTATCGATTTAATAGAACAAAACAAGAGCATTCAGGAAAACAAATGTCAGCTATAAAGCTTTATGCTTTGCACTTAGACCATGCACCATATCGATTCTAAACGATTTGTCAGCGCCAATCACCACTTAGCAAGAAATTCTCGTACTTGTCCGCACATTCTAGTGCTGTTAATACATACTTGAGTTCACAAGAGACGTGAGAATTCAATGTATTGATGCACTTATTTTTAACGACAATTTTCACTGTGTTTACTACTAGAGAAATCACCTTATTCTTTACATTTTAGGGTTCGTCAAGAACCGCAATTTTCGCCTTTCATTCAATTAACTCAGCGAACGTGTTAAAACATCAATCAAAGTTACAACAAACTACAAAAACTTTATACTGTTACTTGCTGCCACGGAACCCTTCATGGGCGAGTCCGACTCGCACTTGGCCGGTTTTTGTACTAGCATTTTGGGTAAATTTTTAGTAAGCACTAAGGTAGTTAATCTAAAGATAGCAGTCACGTTATCTTCAACTCCTTTCCAGAGCAAATTATTAGTTTCAGGCACAATGTATTTATTTAATTCATCTATGGTTTCAGTGACATTCATAGCTTGTACTTTGAAATCTGGGAGCCTGATTTTCTGCCCCTATTATTATTGGCTTAATTAGGCTTTTATGGGAGTCTCTGCCAACTGCGAGAAAACAGCCTGCAACAGAGCTTCGTTCGTCAATCACATGCATTGATTTGCCTATGGATAATTCTGGCCCCAAAAATCTTACAGATAGGCCGGAGAGGGCAAAAACTCAAATTCAAATTGTTGCGGATGATTCTAGGATAAATTTTAACAGTAACATCAATTTTTGTACATCAAATACTACATCGATAACTAAATAAAAAAAATGTACTAGCCCCTCTTGGCTGACGAGTCGAGTCCATTAATTTTGTTCTTTCATGTCGGCAACTTTGATATAACCGTGACTCAGTTTATTTTTTAAATTATAACCCTCTTGATTTAGTTAAGGGTGCATTAAGTCGAATGTTATTACCAGATTGTACTGTACTTTATGGAAGTGATGATACAGTTTTAGAATTTAGTAGCATTTAGTATGAAACTGTGACTGTTGGAACAAACGAAACCTAAAGGGGTGACTATGAATCGGCAAACAAAATGCAAGGACTGGGGAGATGAACTGACACCCTGAAAAAGGTAGTTGGGATAAACTGGTTGCGAAAGGCAGAGGATCGAGTGCTATGGTCGAATTGTAAGAAATATACATACATACATACAATCAATACTTTATCCCCAGAGGGTTAGGCAGAGGTGAATTAACACTCACGTTTCACGAAACGAATTTCCTTATCGTCCATTTTTCTCGATGCATTCCAGCTCTGTACCGGCCTCATGTGTAACTGTTAAAGAGAATATTTATAAAAAATACCTAGAAAATGATCGGCCATTTCGTATTCTGTGAAGTCATTTAAAGACGGGTAAAATGTCGGGCACTGATCACTATCCAACAACCTAAAAGCTTGACCGTTAATGGACAGGGAAAGGCTCTGAAGGGCTTTTTGGGATTGCTAGGATGAACAACTTTGTTAAATGTCACTTTGATGGTCTTATAAGAGGATTATCGATTGGAGTACATTCGCGTCTAAGAAGGCGAGAAAGAATTACTTTCTTTAGATTTCCCTTTTGTATCTTCTAAGGTAATCTGTATAAGATTATGTTTACAGAGATCGTATATGTACTACATAAATACTAGCTGTTGCCCGCTGTTTCGCCCGAGTGAAATGATGATCCCTAATCTATATTGACGCTACAAAGTTTAAGCCAGATCTGTTCAACCGTTAGAGCGTGATTGAATATCAAACATACAAACATCCAAACACCTTCACAAACTTTCACATTTATAATATTAGTAGGATAAAATTTACTATATTAGTAGGAAAGGATAATGATTAATATCCAACATAGAAAAATGTTATCATAGTTATACTAAATCTATAAATACGATATGGTTCATTGATACCCTTGGGCCATACAACAACAGCAGAAGCCAAATAAACAATAAAACAACACAAACAACACTGTGGTCAGACTCTGACCAAATTGCTTGTGTTACAAAAAGTGTTTTCGGCGAATATTTCATCGATAAAAGATTATTTTCATCTGGCACGTTTCGGCTTACCACGATACAACCTAGCCGCAGTGTCGATGAACCACATTATTCTTTATCAACCATGTTTTCTGTAGACAATTCGCCTCCATCCATCATTCCATCACCCAAGGATAATTCGATGAACCATTTGAGACTTCGAAACTACAAAGCTATGGTGATTGAACTTCATAATATAGTAAGTTTCAAATGTTGCAATAGCTGAAACTAAAACATACAATTTTATTCTCAATTTAATGATCTTACAAACGGTACAACAACCCCGAAAAATAAGATCAACGTTATGCACCGACTAAAATATTAAAACTTATTTATAATTGCAAGTTCCAAGCTAAATTTGAACCTTATTACATTCAAATAATGCTACATGTATGGTAGAGAGATGTAAATATAATTTTGCTCTTAATCGATACCTGTGCACAAATTTATCGCCGAACACAATAGCAAAGAATCACAAAGAAATCGATAGCCCATTCATTACCGTGTCTAAAACGTGAATGAACCATTGAATGAACGAATTTATGAATGAAGTGGACAAGTGTTCCCGTAGTGACTTCTCTCAGACGGGCAGGCGACAGTATTGTTCGACAATTTAAAAGCCATGTTCTCAGAAAGACACTGTATTGTATTGGTGTATAATGCACAGGTGGCTATTCAATATCTTTTCTCAGTTCATTTCCGCTGTGATTGCATTTTAAAAGCATTGCCTTTTGAAGTTTTAGTGAAATTGGATTCAAATTGTCAATTTGAAACTAAGTGTTTTGTAAAGAGTTCACTACAAAAATCTTGAACAATCTAAGAATTCTTTAAGATTTTAGAAGTGATTTCTTTAGGCACGTTGAGTACTTTTGAAGGGTTACTAGCACAATGTTTTTTTCGCGTAATGACAATTCAGTTAGATTGACATTGAAGTGAAATCTTTTTGAATGAACAAAAATCATGGCCCGATGAGGACTTTTTGGGTGAATAAAATCAAGCATAATCATAATACAATCATCATTCTCATCGCGTTAATCCCGGTTGCATCCGAATCTTTTACCTCAGAGTCCGGAGGCTGCTTTTTCCAATGTAACTGAGATGCGGTTGAACTTCGATATTTTCCGGAAAGTGCCATCTGAGCTCAACAACCCATTGGCGATATGGGAGTTTTGCAGTTGTCGGACTTTTTAAGGCTCCAACTACCCGTAACGTCGTCAAAAGTTCTTATGGCATAAATTATAAAGGCTTTTTAACCGACTTCAAAAAAGGAGGTTCTCAATTCGTACCATACCACCGTACATAAATCAGTAAGTCTGTAAATTAAGTTATTTTTCGCTTTTCAGTGCAATTTCAACAGCACCGAAATATCGGAATCTCCAAACAATACATGGTAAATATCCCGATATCTCAAACAGTAATTTCAATCCCGTTACAGGCGACTTTATTCCTTTTATCTCAAAGTAGTTAATTTACCATATTTTACTGTTGAATAGTTTACTGGAATTATCATTACTGTGTCAGAATACCACCTGGGTACCTTGACATGTGCACAATTAAAACTATGCCTTTATTTGAAAATAACCCTTTTCATTTATCTCATACGTGGGGGAGTCTTACTTTTGTTAATGGAAAAGTGAACTCTGCTTTTAAGCTGTAAAGACGAATATTGCCTGTTTTTCTTTCTAAATAAACTATATCCACGTAATGTTTGCCCAGATTTTGTTAACTTTATCCTATTGTTTGCTCTCTTGCGATTTCGTGATAGAATCTAACGCACATAGATTAAATAAGGAAAAAATTGCAAAATAGGTTAACTGAGTGGATAATAATCTACAATACCGTAGTATCTTTCCTTTTTATTAATAGCCCTAGGATAAAATCTCAGTTTTTACTTCCTGCAAATGTATTAAATAGTTTGTGTACAATGTTAAAACAAACTAGCTGGAAACTTACTGATAACTGTTTGAATAGTAAAAGCAAACAGCTGTGTTGTTTTTTTATATAAGTGAAAAATATCTTCTACGAGCTAATGATCGATTATGTACCTATGTTAATTAAATTTTTCTTTAAGAACACAACAACCTTATCTTTCAGTCATCGGCAAATACATAGAACGTCATCAATAAAATTATATAAGCTCTAATGGCTAGACGGATGTGGTTGAAATACAGGGTTTGTTCATAGTCTGTAATAACAGATAGGTTACCTTTTATCCCTGGAACAGATTCCCATGTATTACAGGAATGGGATGAATTATCCACACGGGCGAAGCCGCGAGCAACAACTCATATAATATAATTGCCAAAAAACCAGGAAAAGAACCTATATGAAACTATTTTCAAAATATACTTATACATATTTTTTACATATTTGTGAATATACGAGTACATGTATTTTAAAAATCTTAAAATGATCGGGTCCAGATCTCGAACTAAAGTTTACCGTTAGCTTATTCAAGCGAATATATCTAAGGGAATATAAATATGGTGCAGAATATCCCATCAAGAACCAAACGGTTCGGCGACTCTTTTTTCTGCCGCACCATTAAGACCTAGAATTCCTTACCAGTTCACTTGTTTTCCCCCTACAGTCCCGGGTCCTTAAAGCGGGGCGTGAAAAATCATCTGATGAGGCCGTCAAGCTGAGTGCCACCATTGTAACACAGTACGTGCCTATAATGGTGACCCTTTTTTCCAAGACTTTGCCTTCAGCTTACCATCAGGCGAGGCGAAGTCCAATTAACGTGTCCTATACAAAAAAAAATAGATAGCTTATTACAGCACGATTAATATGGCAATGAAATATCATACTGAATGAAATTTTAAATATCTAAAAATTAATATGAGATAAGATGTCTTAAACTCTAAAAACAGTTTCCCAGATGTCTTCACCTCAAAACTCGATGCGCTTATTACACAAAAGTGTAACTGCAACTGTAATATCCATATCTACTAAGTTTCCCATCAAATACTACTTACACAACAAAAGAAATATGCTACTTTACAAATTGATGCTGACATGATAATAACACGAATTGATTCACAATTATAATGCTACCAAGTACAAAATATTAGGGTGCTTTTAATATTTCATAAACTAGTTTTAGAAGGGCGGGGCTTTTTGATTCCCTCCCCGTTTTGCAGGGATTTCTTTGGGACCACGCGTGTACCATAAGGGTTCAATTATGGGGTATTCATATTTAATTAATATGGTGTGTGATGATGGGATGATTTTGACCGTTGCGAGAGATAAGTTGGCCTTGTTATTAAGGATTTGTGCTATAATTTCTGCTATAACTTTATTATAGGCTTTTAGTTTGATAAATAAAAAGTTTCTTTCTCGCCAGATGCAACTAATATTTGTAATTTATTTATTAGCTTCTTTGATATTTTGAATTTGATAAATTAATGTTAAGATTTATGTATCTATTATTAATATTGTTGGTCTAACATGCAAATCTTCAATTAAATATTAAGGATAACCGTGGTCGTATGCCACTTTTCCCTAGGATGTATTATTTTGTTAGAGTTAGTGGCATACAACCACGGCTATCCTTGATATTTTCTTGTTTAACACTTTTTAGAGCGTGATTTTTCAATAGTAGGGCTTTAGTTTTTATATCATGTAGTCATGATTTAGTGGTTCTGAACTTCATTAACCTTATTGTTTCAGAATCAAAATATTATTACCGGCTTATACTGACATAAAAAGTATTCAAAGCACAGAGAACATTAACCGAATATTGAATTTAATGAGACAAATATTAGGGATGTTCGCGTCCCATACGAAATTATTAATTGCTACTAAAATGTTCCATTCATACCTTTTTTTAACTAACACTGGGGATGACGTCTCGCCGACAAAAGGGATGGGCCGGGCCAAATAATTGCCAAACGCTTCGAGGTCTATTGTGTGTATTTACAATGGGGTGCGCTAAGTGGGGGTAGTTTTTGTAATTGTTACTTTTAGGAAAGGCGCACCCCATACTCAGTATTGAACACGGCTTCCTCCCGAGTGCTAGTCAACCGCGCCAATATGTCTCGTTCGTTCTTAGTAGATACTTTGATAAGTGACACGAAAGACTGTAAGAAAAATGAATTATCCAGTGAGCCTATACATTCGTATCTACCACTGCAAGGACATCATCTAGATCCGCGACCAAAGTTCCTGCCTTACCCGTATCCAGGACACTTGAACACTCTTCTAAATATTGGCCTACACCAACAACGATCACCAGATTTATTCAGACCATTTTTGGACCAACTTAATTTCCGCTACCCTTTCGATCATCAGTTGCCTCGTCGGGATGTTTATGAAACGCAAATTGAGCCAAAATCTTTTGAAAGCTGCATAAAAATTGAACAACAAGAGCCAGTGAATTTTGTTACCAGGAGAAAGAAGTCAGTGTCTCCGTATTCGCATCATCCTTACAAAACTACTATATCCCCTTCAAAGAGTCAAGGACAAAGATCTCCTTCTTTATCCAGTGAAAGCAGAAACGGAACACCGAGCCCGCCGGTTGGTCATCCAGAAGAACTCTTACCAGGTTACTCCAAGGATCTGAAAGGCATGCCGTTAAAAGAAGACTCAAGTAAAAGAATTAGGACTGCCTTCACTGGCACACAACTGTTAGAATTGGAAAGGGAATTTTCTATGAACATGTACCTTTCAAGACTTCGGAGAATCGAGATTGCTTCTAGGCTGAAGTTGTCGGAAAAGCAAGTGAAAATCTGGTTCCAGAATCGTCGTGTTAAACTAAAGAAAGAGGAATCTCCTATGTCTTCAACACCTGGGTCGAAGAAGTGTTGTTGTGCTAGAAGCTCCTGTTCGTCGAACAATCAAGAAGCTTGTGATCAAGAGCAGATCGACGTGGTTAGTGATAATGACATGAGTTACGAGACTCAGAATCTTTCTCAGTATTCTTGACGTTTCTATTTTTAAACTGTGAATAATGTAGTATTATAGGCTACCGGTTAAGTAAGATTTTGCAATCGGATACAGTATTTTGATGTAGGATCAAAAGTGCCAACAAGAACATTATTATTGTGATAAAGTAACAATAATCTCATAGAAACAACAAACTTCTAATTACATTTGATTTGTTAATAAATTAATTAAATTGTAATATGTACCTGCTAATTATGTAATCATACATGTTTTTGAAAAGGTAGTACTGCTACCTTTTCAAAAATCTGATCATCTCGCCTAACGTCAACAAGAAATAATTCGCCTAATTTAATACTGTCTGAGGTTTACACGATATCACTTAAAGATATAAAAACTAATTTTTATTGGATTCTATCACGATTGGTATTGTTAATTTCTCGCCTAATTCGGTTCGATTTCGTAAATTATACCTAGGTATATCTTGTATATTGTAGTACGAGAACCGGATTAAATTGTAAATACTTGTGAGAGTTTGGTTAAGTATAGTATTAAGTAAAACATGACTGTAAACTACTAGTATGTTATGTATATCGTTAAATTATAGATATTAATTTATAAAATTCTTTAACATGAAAGCCAAAATATATTTTGATATAAATTTACTGTTTGTTAGTGTATAATAAAATTGTACGAAACAAATAATACTCTTTTTTTTTTCAATATCCTAAAGTAATAACAAGTAAGTACCTCAGTTTACTTGAGAATAATCTTCACAAGGTAATTTTTACGTGAAAACTTTTTTGAGATGGGGAAAAACCACTGAACTCGACACACACCGACACCTCTTATAACAGATTTTGATAAATTACCAATCGTGATATTTTATCTCGGTAGAAAAGTATCTTCACTATAACTGGCCAAGTTTAATTTTGACTTATAAGTCTAATTTTTCGAAGCTTCAAGACCCAAGTATTTGGTATCATCTCGATACCATCACATGTAGACCTGAGTATTTGGTATCATCTCGATACCATGACACATTCGTCAAAAGCCAGTCGTTTGATGTAAAATAGAATGATTATGAATAGACTGATAACTGACTGAGTTGAGAAAACGCTTGTAGGAGGAGTAAAAAATATTTTAGAATATTTTAAATAACAATTGATCCAATATCCATTGTTGTGATTTCATTAAGGTCAAAGAATTTCAAGAGGATAAGAATGCAGGGGACACATTTATGCGAGCCGCTCTCACTACGAGCATATTCTCATTTTGTCCCAGTATAATGCAGGGAATCCACTCTTGTACGATGAGTTTTTTAATTAAATATTATTTTAGATGATCAGGGGTAAATCATCTAACAAAATGAAATAAGTAATGGAAGGTTAAATCGGTCTCTATATTTTAAGTATTTTAAGTGTTTTGATAGGTAGGTATGTAGGTACGTTTGTAATCAATATTATGCCCGGGGTGCGAGGGATATGTCTTAAGGCAATCTTAAACCCCAGCATCTGAAGATCCAAGACCGCTTGCGATTTTAGTCCGTTCGAGTCCGATAAAACCGCCCCCGTAGGGTGGTGGGAGTATCCGAGTAGATTTCGGCAAGAAGGTACTTTTTATATACTTAGGAAACTTAAATTTCACTTCCCCTCGCCTGATGGTAAGCTGTAGAGAAAGTATGACCTCTCCGATATAACAATGGGAGTTCTTAGCTTGACGGCCGCACCAGATACATTTTCACGCCCCGCATAAGAGACCCGAGGCTGTAGGAAGAATTATGTTTTTCATATATATTATAACAACTTGAAATTTATTATATGAAATTAATTCTTGATAAAATGTAAGTACAGTGTATACTTAGTTCGTTTGTAAACCTAATTATATGCGATATACTGCAAATGTACTCGGGCAACACACACACAATAATTTGGTAAAAGCATAATTTAGCAGTTCTCGTTTGTTTTGCTATAATATTTAAAATAGAGCACACAATGAATTTAACTTTGCTTTGTACGGCTTCATATTCATATCATATTTGTACGCCTTATTTGGCAGCATTATGACTAAGGTCCGTATTCTGGAACGATAATCATTCCTGAATCTAGAATACGGGCTTAAGTGGGCCTTATAGTTGCTATATTCGCACTCATATCGCATTTAAGCCCGAATAGCAAATTTAATATGCGTATTCATCCACTGGCCGTATTATTTCGATACACATTTCATGCTTGGCCTTTGCCTTGGTATTTGTGGCTTATTCGTATCATTTAGCACACGCGAATTAACCGAAAAAACACATTATATTTGGCATATTTGATACTCCAGCTCGTAGTGTACATTATTTTATATTCGCTTGTATAACTAATATTTGGGTAAATACCTACAAGCTAGTCGGTTAGTCGCATAACAAAATAACGTAGTGTGGTTCTGCCTTTAGATTAATAATTTAATGGAGAATAATGGACTCGGCTAGAAATGTTGTTCATGCTGAACAATAGGTACATGCAATAGGTACAGGCTATACTGAAATCAACTTTACTGTAATTTAATTATGAGAATACAATACAACGAAAAGCTACTGCCACTTTGTTATTGTTAGGTTAATTTTTTTAAATCTCATATAATAATATAATCAATAAAAGTCCAATAATGTCCAAAGTAGGTAATTCATTTATTATTAGATCCGGTAGGAGGACAATTTTTCACGTAACCTCAGGCGCCGCCGTAACCGGTTTGCTATTATTTTTATAAGTGGATCAAACTTAAGTTAAAAAAAACTATTAAATATCTCAGACGCTTTTGTTGTAGGCTCGCTGCTTAATAGAATTTGTTCGAAATTCACAGCTAGTGAACCTGAAAATTGTCTTGAACATTCACGGTACACTTGCTTCAACCACAGAGTTTTCGGCCTGTAGTTCGGGAATAGACAGCCGTAAACTTGTATCTTCATATTTAGCGGTAAAACTAATTGAAACAATTAGTCTATTATATTGAAACACAATGTTCATTCTGTTAAGTTGTATAGTATCAAGGGTGTTAAACTAATCATTGTTCTGATTAAAAAAGTTGTAACGAAAAAAGAACAGTAACACATTTAAATCGATTAAGAATGGCAAAAGTGCAACGTTCAGACGGGATTTGAAGTTCAGTCAAACCGCAGTTAGACTGGTCCGCTTTTTCCAAATGCGACCGGGAAACTGGGACTAGGAAGCGAAGCTGCGGATGCGACCGGGATTAACACTAGGATGAAGAAGAACCATGTCCGATTATAGTCTGAAATAACACATAAGCTACCTCTCACACCGGGGATAGGTATGGGTTGCGAAAACAGGACCAGGATAACGCGCGGGTGGAGCCGCAGGCGACAGCTAAAGAGTTGTAAAAATTTTAAAATACACACAAAACATAATGGTTAACTATCAAGCCAGCCATTTATATTCACTTGCAAAAACCTATGCCAAAGGGCATTATCTCATACGACGATAGGGATGTGCAAATATCCGGCCGCCTGTGTACCATCCACGGAGCGATTTATTAAGCTATCAATTCATATTTTGTTTGATGTTCTCACATCTAGGTTAGGTGTGTGGCTGTTGAAATGGCGAGCATAGTATCATTATTAAAAAAGAAATTCGCTATCCTATGTTTCGAATATATTTATTATCTTAATAACAAAAATAATCGCTATCCTATTAATATTATATTTTAAAAAATTTGGGCAAAAATGTCTAGATGGGAAAATGTTTGGAACTATGTTATTCAGCTACGCTCTAACAGCTGAATAAATTCGGCTGCAATTTGGTTCAGAGTTAGAATTCAGTTTGGATAACACAGACTACGTTTTATCCCGGGAATAGGTTGCCATGAGCTGCAGGAACGGGATCAAAAATTCACGCGGGTGAAGCCGCTTGCGACCGCGAGTTTTGTAGCTCCACAATCGGGGTCGATTTTAAACTTTTAAAATATAACCCCAGTTTTAATATCCCTTGAATGATGATAAGTATTTTATAAAAATGTTAATATAGAAATATTGCTGTCTAAACAAAGAGATTAAAGTAGTTGTAAGTTGTAACATAATACATTATATTAAATGGTATAGTTTACGTTATAGCTCAGTATTTTACTTTTAAATTATTACAGTATAAGGTGAATACCTGCGAGTAAAAAAAGTTATAGCTACTTTAATACGTACAATTACAGTTGAATATAAATTTGTATTAAATCGCCTAATGTTATCATTGGGCTGTGCAGGTCAGATGGCAATCGCTTCACGCAAAAATATCGAGGTCTAGCCATAATCTATAGTTAAGACTGGTAAAGCGGACCCCAGACTCCGAGCTGAAAAGCTTCGGATGCGACTGGGAATTAACGCTAAGAGGAAGAAGATAAATTTGTATTAAAATAAAATCGCTTTTAAACTGATTCCATCGCGATTTATTTTGTACTTTTAACGTTATAACGTCGGGTTAAATGTAAATATCAAATCAATCAATTAGCCTACTGCAGTCCACTGCTGGACATAGGCCTCTCCCAATGTGCGCCACGTTTGCCGATCCTCCGCCTTCCGCATAAATGTAAATAATACAAAATTAATCGCCATAGAATCCGTTAATAAATGGTTTCATTTCAAAGAATGATATTCGCATAAACTTCGGATAGTATCATTACTTTTATAATTAAATACCTACCTATATTAAGTTCACTTACGGGAACTTATAAAAATCTAAGCTATATACACGTAGACTTAGGGCTTTAGTGTTTAAAGGCCTAAGTGAGGACTTTAATGTTTAATAAAATACCTGTTTCAGTAGCCTGCTCGCTTACTGCAATGCGCATCAAACAAGGAACTTATAAGCGCTAAGCTATATAGCGTTTATTGCAAGTACGTTTTAACGAGTACCTATAAACTCGTAGACCAGGTGCGGTCCGGGGGGGGGGGGGGGTCACAGGGGACATGACCCCCCCCCCCCAAAACCATGCACGTCATATTGAAAAGTCCCAGTACGAGGGGAGGGGGGGGGGTTAAATTTCTTAAGGAATTTCCAAAGTGACCCCCCCCCCCCCCTAAACTTCAAGCTGCGACCGCACCTGTCGTAGACTAAGGGCCATGCTAATAAAAATTAGACAGGGTTATAACAGCTGTATATACCCTATGTAGTTAATTGTTTATTAGTAAGGACCTTAATGTTTAACAAAATGCCTGTTTCAGTGGCCGGCTCACTTACTGCAATGCGCATCAAACATTAAAATTCAAATATGGTTTCTGTGCCAGATATCTAGTAATAGAGATGAATAAAAGATTAAAGCCTGTTGAGACACTGAATATTTATCTAGCCTTATGTTTGATACTACAGAATATTAAATGATTGGCGGTTGCCCGCAGCCTTGCCCACGTGGACGTCGGTTATTGCGACCAAACGTATACTATGTGCTTTACCAAGCTCTAATTTATCTGTATATTGAATTTCATGAGGTTATCGTCAAAAATTACGAACGATGAACGAATGTCAATCAGCAGTTTTGTTATGCAAGCGTGAGTGCGAGGGGACTTATAAATTTTAAGCATACATCCAAATTTTAAAAAGTCACTGACGCCCAATACATTCTGAGTCCTCGATCCTGATCAGATGATCAATGTGCCTCGCAACAAAACTGCCATCGATATTTTCCGGCTCTGTAATACGAGTATGACACAACTCGTCATAATCGCATTGACACTTTGATACTGATTTTCTTTTACAAAGCGGGGTGCGAGAGATGAGTCTGGGATGACGAGGGATGCGTTTTAAGCACTCTTACATCCCTCACCTGAACACTCAAGAGTGCGGTTCTAGTTTATTCGAGTCCAAAATAACCACCCCGCCATGTGGTAGCCCTCTGCCCTCCTGGTGGAAAAAAGTACGCTATACAAAACTAAAGCAAGTAAATCTCACCCAGACTTTCACTGTTATTCAATAAGGTATTGGCATCGCCCCCGTCTGACCCTGGGCCATCACCAGCTTTGAGTTCGACTCCTTGGGTGTTGAAACCACGGTGGAGGAGAATCCCGCTACTGTCCCGGCCTGGTTCTACTAGGGTTACAAGCAGATCCTGTCACCCCCAGGTTTGAGCTCATGGAGGACAGAGGTCAATGACCAACCTGCGACGACTAAGTGACCTCCACTGCACCGCGCGCCGTTCGCAAGCACGGTGAATAGGGAGAGTCTTAAGTCTCTCCCGGGATACAGTTATTACCTACTCATGATTGACAGATGCCAATATTTTGTTTGATCGGATGATTGTCACGCGCCACAATTGACGCCCATTATACCCAACAGACAGGGAATTTTACCCGTATTTAGGGAAAGGACAAAACCCTCTTTTGTTGTTCTTTTTAACTTAGTCATTAAAAGATTAAGGTTGAGCAGGGGAGGTTAGATTGTATTGTTGTAATCGGATTATTTGTGCAAAATTGTTAATAATTGCATTAGTGGTGTGTTTTTAGGACAGTATAGCTTAGGCACAAAGTTTTCGTCAAATTGTTGGAATCGGATCATCACCGGATTATCAAGAGATTACCTATGTCGCGATTTCTTTAGTGTTACTTATTACTTATAATTAGTGTTATTTTATTATTTACACTGATCCTAATGTTTCAATTGCTTTTCAATCTGTTCTGTTCTGTCTTGCTTATCGCCATTTTATTATGAGTTATAGTAAAATGGCGATAAGTTATACAGCCTCCGTAGCGTAGCGGTAGCGAACGCTGCCGCTACGCAGGAGGCGCGGGTTCGATACCCACTCAGTGTAAATATTTGTATGCATGAATATGGATATTTGCATTGCGTGTGGTCGTTCCTCGAAGAGCACGTTAAGCCGTCGGTTGCCATTCGAACATCTATAGCAGTCGTTACGGGTAATTGGAACCCTAAAAAGTTCAACAACAATGGTCTAGCTGCAATGCTTCGATATCGCCTAATGTCACCCAATGGTATACATATCACCAAATATACAACCCAATGGTTGTGGCGGTCAGATGGCAGTCACTTCACAGAAAAATATCGAGGTCCAGCCAAATCCGTAGTTAAGACTGGTAAATCGGACCCCAGACTCCAAGGCGGAAGCTTCGGATGCGACTAGGAATTAACGCTAGGATGAAGGAGGCGATAAGTAAGAAAATAAAAATTATACTATATTGTGAATGAGCTTGAATTTTTATGTATTTTGTTCGAGTTTTCTTTCACAAAACAATGCCACACATACTTTTTATCCTGGAGCGTGAGAATGTAATAAATTTAATCTCTGGTTGAAGTTAATTTAGCTCAGACATGTCTCCAGGATGTCGCCTATATTACTCGTAGACATTAAAGCTACAAGTGTATTTTGAGCGCTAGTTGGCAACGCGGTTTTACTTTCCATACATAATAAAAATTTAAATTGAATATCATTACATTTGGATTTGCCTCCGAGGCTTCCACCTCAGACCCTAGGGACCGCTTTTCTACTTTATCTTTTCTACTTCGGACTATCTTCAGCATTGCCGAAAGTAGATATCATGATGCCAAGCCTTTTTTGAGTTTTTCCTTATTACTCCCCAGTTAACGTGGTCTATCCAGATATTCGGTATAGAGTTCCGATAATATCATGACAAAATCATGCGTCCAGGACTAACGCAACGATAATGATATTGTTAAAATCATGTTTGTGACCAACTGACATGACCGATATGACTATCTGATAATGGTGCGTGTGGTTTATAAAGCACTCATCATCATGATAACATAGTTCTTGAATGCATTCGAGACTTTCATATGAGACTACAGGCTTTGCTTACTCTTTCTCTTCTTATCTTTTTGGGTTGACTTATCCCGATATTATGGTAGCGACTGCCGTCGGCTTTCCGATGAGATTGATTTGGGTGGTTTGGGCCCCGAAGATCTTGATGGGGCCCCAAAAACACCTAACAACGAACTAACCAAATAAAACTAAATAAACTCGTAATATCACTATTCCTTGTTACTTTGGTCATTTAGGTCACTAAGACCTAAATAACCAAAGTAAGAAGTTATTCCTTTGTTTTGCCGTAGCCCTTAAAGGCTTTGGAGTCATCGACCCATAACTTATAGATATATACCTAATACTGTTAGGTTAGGGGCTAGGCAGAGACATCTTACCGCCTGCAAAGATTCTCGCATCTGTCTTTCACTTCTACTATCATAAATTTCATTAGCACCAGAGATCCGGCAACGTTCCTAGTTGACGTTAATAAGCGTCGAATATAATATTGTGTTAAAGGTCAGCTATTTCTTGTGCCATAGCTCGACCTGATATAAACCACAAGCAAACTTAAAGGTAAATTTAAGCCAAGGGAGCAATGAGGCATAACTTTGTACTTACACAGTAAATGATTAATTTGTTTTTGATCACTTTGACAGGTTGGGTAGGTATATGACGAGGGAAAATTTTATAAAGCGGATGAGGTAAGATGATTTTATGATGCTATTTTATCAATATTTTTTCATTAACTATTATGGAAAACTAGGCAAGAATTATTACATCTGTCGAAGGACCGATGGCCGTTGGAGCAGACGGGTCCTAGAGTGGAGACCGCGAGAAGGAAAACGTAAGGTGGGACACCCCCAAGCCAGGTGGACTCACGACCTATGAAGGGTGACTAGGACGGATTGTACGTATGCGGAAGGCGGAGGATCGGCAAACGTGGCATATTGGGAGAGGTCTATGTCAAGCAGTGGACTGCAATAGGCTAATTGATTGATTGATTGATGATTAGAATTATAAACAAGCCAAGCGGTTGCCCGCGGCTGCGTCCGCGTGGAATTTTGATCTTGGGAAGGGAACCTACCCATGGGATGCTGGAATGGGGTGGAAAAGAATGTAATGGATGTGGTGGAATGTAGGTATCCTGAAATGTAAAGTAGCCTGTGTTATTGCAAACTGTGATCTATCCTCGTACTTACCTGTTTCTATAAATTTCAGTCAGGCCGTTAGAGCGTGATTGAATAAAAAAATCCAAACATCTTCCCAAATTATGACATTCATAATATTCAGCGTGAACAATTAGTTCAACTGATCAGTAGTAATCACAAGTCTCTAATCGTCCAAGGTAAAAGAAAAAGATTAGCCCACGAAAAACATTCGTTACTTCTTCCTATGAATGAGGCGTTATGGAACCTTTTACTTTGCCATCGATCTCATTGATTGATGCGACTCGAAGGGATCCCTCTCAACCCATACGTGGGCTGCGCTCACTTTATTTTCCTCACTGAAAAGGGTTGATTGACATCTCCAGACACTTTGATCATATTGAATCCGAACTCGTTTATATGTAAAGCTTTTAATGGTATGATTCTCTGTAGGATCCAGAATTTTCCAAGACGGTCTCCCTAGAGAACTTACATTGGAAGTTTGGAACTGATTACTTACTGCTATTTTTAGATGCGCTGTTTCATCTGAAACAGTTCAAAGTGAAAATAAATATACTACCGGTTGCAGATAACTGACAAGCACATACCCCACCTGATGGAAAGTGGTTACCGTGGCCTAGGGACGAGTGCAACATCAGACACACTCGCGCTGCCGACCCTGTAAGAACAGAGAGATTCTGTGCCGTCAGCCCAGAAGATACCTAGTGGAGAGTATCGATTTCCCAATTATTAAGTTTCAATTAGGATTACAGATCGGCCTGGGGACCTCCTCACAAGATATAAAAGGTATTAGGACGTCGCCCGAATCGTAAATTGATAATAATAGGTAAGTATAAGAGCCACCTATTACATTGGGACCTAAACATAAACGGCGAAATGTGGGTGCTAGCACCTCACGCTTACCCCTTCGGGAATATAGGCGTGAGTTTATGTTATGTTATGTTAAGAAATAAAGTAATAATGTGCATACTAACTCTAATTAAAAAAAGTACTAACACAATGTAATCGGAGAAATAAATTATTTGAATTTTATTCACTGTAGTTCAAGAGCTCTTCGTAGCTTTGCTGTAATAACTACCCTCCATGATATAAGTTCAGCTAAATTCATGAGTGTCTTGATAATATCCGCTGACCTAAATTTCGTAATTCAATATACGAAAATGTCGATGGGCGGTCGACTTGACCTCTCAACCTCTCGCCGGACACCTCCGAGAGTGTCGTGCGACGATTACACGCTTTTATCATATATTTTTACTGGCTGAGGCCGAAACTTTGTCTGCAGGGAACTAGATTGGGGTATTTTTATTTTTGGCGTGGAACCCTAATTCTTTTTGTACAATTAAGCTGCCTAAATTACGCTTTATAATATCAACTATCTGCAAGTCCAGCGACCCATTCTAGTTCACTACAGGAAAACTTTATACTTGACCCCATCACGGACGAAATATTCAAAAAACCTTTCTCAATGAATGCTTACAACACAAAAGACATCGTTTTTGACAAAATTCAAGTACCTACGTACTTCAGGCTCTGCTTCAACGCAGAGCTGTTAGGATTAATATTAAATTCCTTGAAATTTAATTAATTTCACAGTGTAGAGTAATAAAAAAATACTTAAAAATTACGGTAGCTAACACCATTGAATATTGCCCTAGTTTATTTAAGTAAAATATATTCAGTAGTGGACAGGTTCACGTAATTCAAACAAATCCTAATCCCATCTTTCCTTCCAAATTAATGTTGTATCTACTTAGATAGAAAATCTCAGCTGACCTGAAGTTTACCAATCCCTCATTCTCATTAGTTAGTACTATATAAGGTGGCTGGGACGGACTGGATGCGGAAGGCGGAGGATCGGCAAACGTGGCGCACATTGGGAGATGCCTATGTCCAGCAGTGGACTGCAGTAGGCTAATTGATTGATAATAAAGGAACTTATTCTCCACTCTATACTCCATTAGGTTCGGTACTTAACTAAACTTAAACAATCTCTATGTGTCTTTTTAATTTATGTTTTACTAGCTTTTGCCCGCGGCTCCGCCCGCGTGGATGTCGGTTATCGCGACCAAACATAGCCTATGTCCTTTCTCAAGGTCTAACCTACCTCTATACCAAATTTCATCAAAATCGGTTCAGCGGTTTAGTCGTAAAAGTGAGACAGACAGACAGACAGACAGACAGAGTTACTTTCGCATTTATAATATTAGTAGGGATTTCAAAATTCTATTTATTAATATTTATCTGTTTAAAAAAATCATTTTAATGACTAAAAACCGAAATCGAACCACTAGTTATTCAACTGACTAACTAGTGGTTCAATTGGTATTCGACTGGAGTGGACAAACACATATAAAATGAATAAACTAGGGTAATTACTAATAAACTAAAAATAAAGCGTAAAAAGCGTCGGTAGCTTAGTGGTTAAGGAGTCGGCCTTACGATCGAGAGGTCCCGGGTTCGAATCCTGGCCATTACACTACCGACGTGAACCCACTCCTAGCACAAGCAATTTAGCTTAGTTGGAGGGGTTAACGGGAATATTAGTAATTTCGGTTGCTAATATTCTTTATTAAAAAAAAAAAAAAAAAAACTAATAAACTAATAAAAACCTAGTTTATTCGTTTTATATGTGTTTTTTTTTAATTCGCTACAAGAAGTTTTACCTTTAGTTGAATACCTAACCAAATGATTTAGTTCAAAACAACACGAGAGAACATCTTCGCAAGTTGAATTCGTCCGTGTTAAAGTTTTATTATCCTCCGTATGGAGATACATGAATTTTCAAATGCAAATATTTCCTCCACTTCGGACTGCGAAACACCAGATGTTCGTTTGTGATCTCTAATACACGAATGTTTAATGTAAGTCTGGAATGTTTGAGAGAATTTGTTTCAAGGAAGCTGCTTTTACTTGAGAACAAATTGTAAAGACGTCGCTGGATAAAAGAAAGATGTGTAGAAATAGAATTAAATGTAAGAACTAATTAAATATAAGGACTTTTATGCTACAAAGTAAGAGGTATTTAGCAACTAGACATAGAAAAGGATATGGCATAAAAGGATAATATACAGTCTCAGTGGCTTGGTGGTAGTGAACGCGATCGATACGCAGGGGGCGTGGGTTCGATTCCCGTTCAATTCTAATATTTATATGCATGAATGTGGGTATTTGCATTGGTCTTCTGGTCTTGCCTCGGAAAGCACGTTAAGCCGTCGTTGGTCCCAGTTGTAATAAAAACATCTATAGCAGTCGTTACGGGTAGTTTGAGCACTAAAAAGTCCAACAACACTGCAATACTTCGATATCGCCAATGCGTTGTGGAAGTGAGATGGCAATAGCTTAACGGAAAATATCGAAGATAGTCAAACCAAACATCCAAACCTCGCCTTATGCCTCTTACCCTTTACTCACAATTCACGCCTAAGACGCATTCTCTCTTACACTAATTTAGAGCAAAAGTGATCTGTAAATTGGAATACGATAAGCCATTTATGTCGTCATTTGAATCTACCACATTAAATAGGCCCAAAAAGTGTGAAGAAAAATAAAATAAACAAAGTAAATTTCATTTTGGGATAAGAAATCGGATTAAATGCTTAACAAAATGGCAAGTAAGCCTTAAAGAAAATTTAGGTCGTACATACACTTAATATTATTCACTGAAGTATTTCAGTCATTGTATACTTTATAATTCAAGTTGAGTATTTCGTTCCATATCATTATTATTCCTTAAGACCTAAGCTAACCTCACTGGCTAGTCGGTATACCTGCTAAATAACAGACAAGTCTCTAGCTCAGGCTTTTCTTCCAGGATTAGGTTCCAGGTCAGACAATACGAGGACCCTTGACCCGGAAGTGCGAACTTTAGACGGACCTGGTAAATCACTACATAGTGATTTCCATTGTGGTACACAAGGTGTAGTACCAAGTGAACAAGGTGTAGGTATAGGGACCTAGTTACGTACATCACAATAACAATAATTTGCCTACATCAACGTTAAATTTATCTCTCGATAGTTATCTACGGAACCCTCAGTGCACGATAACAACTTGCATTTGATTTTTTTTCTATATAACCCTGTTTAAATATGACCCTGCTCCCTAAAAGATTTATTAACTGCTAAGCTCTAACTTAAACTACGTCATTGAACTGTATTATCACTGAAATGTAATTTAAACTTGATGTTTACACAGCAATATTTCTGTATTAACGTTTTATAAAATACTTGTAATAATTCAAAGGATATTATAACTAGGGCAGCCTATTGAAATAAAAGATCATAAATATATATAGCTCGCTGTGGGGCTTTAAAATAAGCGATGTATAAGTAATTATGTAAAAAAATATATTTTTTATTTCTTTTATGACGAATT
This sequence comes from Eilema depressum, assembly GCA_914767945.1. Classification (NCBI taxonomy): domain Eukaryota; kingdom Metazoa; phylum Arthropoda; class Insecta; order Lepidoptera; family Erebidae; genus Eilema; species Eilema depressum. The sequence goes on along the minus strand of OU612028.1, from coordinate 8,791,769 downwards.
TAAATGACAATAAATGTGTTTCATGCAACGTAACTAAGATCGCATTTTTATTTTCAAAAATATCATTTTCAATTTTCTTACTAACGGGTTTGAATGTGTCGTGTTTAACTCCATGATGGCGTTTGCGATACTCGAATACAATCGACTGAATTAGTTTGCAATAACTGTAATTTTCGTTGAGTTATATAAAGGAGTCGAAACGTTGGGACCATGGGGTCCGAGCGCGCGCAATCTCTTCAGGGAGATTGCGAAGCGTATGGTCGACGCTTCTCGTGACCAGAAGGCTGGCCTCTTTTTAGGTCAGAGAATAAGCATTGCCATACAACGTGGCAATGCTGCCAGTCTTCTGGGAACGTTACCACAAGAGGCATGCGATGCGGAGGAATTCCACGACGCGTTCGGTTTTCGTTTTTAATTTGTCCTTTTATGTATATATTTTTAGTTTTATTGTTAATATTGTACGTATTTAAATTGTAATATGTATCTATATAGTTAAATAATAGTTTAAACCAATTTCTTTCATTGGTGAAACCAGGTGGGTTATTTTAAAAACAGAACTTAATTTTCCGATAATATGAGTTTTTCTCCTAATTTTCATACTTCACATCTTTGAATCATCATCATAAAGAAGATGATGATGACATCTTTCAATAATAACTCACAGATGTAGCTAGCTAAAGTCTGCCAGAATAGATTCTTAATCCGCTATTTTAAAGGCCCCCGTACAAGTGTGAGAATATCAAACAAAATATGAATTGATAGTATCATAAATGGTTTCACGAATTGAACATAGTCTGCCGGATATTTGCACATCTCTAACGCCATTTAAGGGTACAATGCCCTTTGGCATACTTTTTGCAACGAGAATGAATAAAAGATTGTATTATTACACTGTTTACCCTTCCTTGTCTGACCCCTTTGTGCAAAGATAGGCTACATTTACTTCTTTTCTTTTATATTTCCTATTCTTGTAAATAATGTAATTGATTCAAGAGGCAGTCGGATCTCAAAATAAAGAAAACTATATTTTTCAAACACATTTGTGTGTCGCCGGGTTTAGCAACGAGGACTGCGTCATTAGAATGAAAAAAGTCTCGCTCGTCTGTGACTTGCAAAGCCAAACTTGGTCTTGAAAATGCGGTTACAGGGCGCATAGTGCAAATCTGTTACCCTGGCCTAGCCACCTAGCCCTCGATTCTGCTAAAGCAAAACCACTGTCATACCATAGACAAGAAATTTTAGACTTTATTACTTAAAGTCAAAAATTAAATGAAGATTACACTTTTTCATTTAATTCATTAAATTTAGCCTTTAGATTGTAGGTAATATTAATAATAATAGACGTCTTTATTGTACATAAAATACATGTACGGCCTAATGGTCTGCGGCAATTTTTTACAGGCAACCATAGGATGGAGAGAGAAAATAGGAGAATAATGTTTCAGGGCAGTTAGGTGTGTACACAGATATCCGATGATATCCGTGGGTGTGTACGTATGTGTATGTAAATACACATACGTTTGTGCATATTAATTTGCCCACTGCCAACTGTGTAGGAGGCCTTTGGGCGAGTATTGCGGATTTGACGTTTGGTCATCTGGATGCCAATATTGTATGAATTTTGACCAAAATATGGCCTAGCTATAAGAGCTCCAATGTAAGCAAATTTATATTTTTAAGAAGAGATTCTTACACGATGTCAGCTATATTATATATTCCCTATTGTACTATTGGTTAGAAATAGGGTTATATAAAACTTTCGTGGCTTTCATGTAAGCGGTTAAGAGCGAATAAAACTCAAGAGGGTACTAAATGAAAGCTTCGTCTCGCTATAAACTACGCAGTTTACATTTATTTCTTGTGCGTGTCTACACTCGAAGTACCCATGTGATATAATCCTGATATAAATAATGTTGTAGAGTTTGCAGACAATATTTTGCTATCACAATAGAAAGGGGGTAATTGAAGGGCGTATTACCACCCTTAAATTGGATCCAGGGAGTCCAGATCAGATGGTAACTTGGGAAATAGCAGTAAATCCTTTAAATATACACAAAAGTCTCTATGGCCTTTACAGTTATGTAAAGGCAATAGAAACAGAACAAATATGCAGACTTCATTTATTACCTACTTACTTTATTTCTTGATATCCTAAGTGCCTGGAAAATTTTATTAGCAATTATTATATGAAAACGGAATTTTCTTTCTAACCATTTTACTTAAAAACCTATAGCGGCAAGAATCAAAGAAGTTTTGGACTGTTTTTACATTAATATTTTAACCAACATCTATTTGGTAGACGCAATGATCTTATATAAAATGAAGTAGATGCGTTATTGCGTGAAAATCGTGAAGATCCGAAAACGAGTCAATTGGAACGTTTGCCTTGTAGTATCGCGTGCCGAGCGGCGCCGGTCGGACGTTGAGCGGAAGAATCAGTGACATAAAAAAATAACGAAAATGCTATCGTATGTTTATAGACACTGCACGAACAATTACTCTAAGGGAAATGTAGATGAATTAAAAATGTGTCTGTGTGTGTTCGGCACAATTTTCTACGTTGATTTGTAAGTATATGGCATATCTATGATATATTCATCTTTGGGTAGACGAATCTCAATGCATTATTTTTTGCTGAAGAACGTGTTTCATTCAAATAACTACTTCGATTGATCAGATAACGGATTATTTTGATCGATTTGTTTGCTCAAGTAGCATTGAGAACGGAGGTAATATCCTTTGTGTTGGCAAGTTCCGCTCAAACTTTGTCGGCTTGGTATAGAGTTGAGCAGTTGAGCTCGATCTAGTCATTTGATTGTGATGGCACTGCAATGTCTTATATAACGGAGTTCTAACGTAGGTACTGAGCTAACGAGTCTTACCTATTACAATGTCTGGATTAGTTCTTCATATTGTGCAATCATTTTATTGCGCCTCATGAAGTGGACCTGCGAAAAAGAGTTGTCCAAGTACTAACTTAATAAAATTGTGTTAAAGTTGTAGTTATAGTGTTATCAAGAACTCCACACGCGATCCACTGGAGCCTATTCTCGATCGGTGCAACGTCATTCCCTCAGTCACCCTTTTAAAGTCCAAGAAGTTGAACTTTAAATTAGAAAAAGGGAATGGCGGGACTTGAACCGGCGCGGCGGCCAGTTACTTACTAGGAGAACCTTAGAGTATACATTAACTATAAGGTGCGCCTATTGAGTAAAAACCGTTGGCACGAGTATGAACATTACTGAGGCTCCTGGTTCAACATCAATCAGTAGCAAAACAATACCCGTCAGAGTGACTTCGCAAATTATATTTAATTCGACATTTTATAACAGTATTTTATATTACATCGTATATTTGTTGTATTTATTGTTTTCGTATTACGTAAAATGCTACCATAGTTTTGTATCTTGGTTTTAATTTGTCCCTCCATAGCAAATCGATAAAAAAACACAACATTATATCATAAGTCAAACTACTGATATTTTTGGTATAATGCATAAAACGTCACTATAGGTGCACTTATACCTTCGCTAAGCATCAGTCACGGTACTGTTCATACCCGTGCCAACACTCGGCTCAACGGACCCGAGCGATACGCGCGCTCTCTATATTTAATACTAGCTTTTGCCCGCGGCTCCGCCCTCGTGGATGTCGGTTATCGCGACCAAACATAGCCTATGTCCTTTCCCAGGATCTAATCTATCTCTGTACCAAATTTCATTAAAATCGGTTCAGCGGTTTAGGCGTGAAAGCGTAACAGACAGACAGACAGACAGAGTTACTTTCGTATTTATAATATTAATATTGGGGATGAATTTGAATATGGATATACTCTAAGGCACTGAGCCACCCACTCAGCTACATGAGCATTTCATTAAATTAATTAATTTTAAATTTGTTAATATACGTACAGGTTTCTAATTTCGTTAGGCAGCCTATTGTAAAAGCGTAGGTACCTACACAGTAACCTTCACTTGAATTACTAATTTAATGAAGTCGATCATCACAAACAAGTACAATCAACAGTGTACACATTCACCCAATCACGTGTGCTTTAAGCCCTGTGTATTCTGTACACATTGTTACATTGTAAGCTTATTTCATTCCACATTCAGTATTTCGCAAATCGACGTCAAATAGTACAATTCCAATATTCGTATATTTGAGAGAGTAGCGTATTATTCGCAAGTGCACATTCACCAATATAGGATTATCTGCAAGCTGTAGGTTAGCGGTTACGTAATCGGCCGTACAATCGAGTATCTTATGAAGATCTTTCTTTCTCCTACCGTAACTGGTTACGAATCTACAGTTTCGTACGCGGCTGAAGCGTTCCTAACAAGAGCAAATTAGCTTACTTAGCTGGAGGGTTTACGAGGTTACTGCGCGCAAATGGTGATATCTACTATTTTGTGCTACATGGCCACAGAGCTCTTATAAGATGACTATACAACACACAGCCTTAGCCCATTAGATGAAAGTAGTACCTATGGGATCAAGATGTTCGAGACCCAGACCAACCTATCCTGTCAGACATCTTAAATACCGTAACGGACGAGGCTCTGGTTGAGGCCTCTCGGGTTGGGAGGTCAGATGACAAACGTCTCTGCAACGTGAGTGCAATAAAGTGATGTGATGATGATGATGGTGATGATGATGATGATGGTTGATCTTTTTTAGGCAATCTGTCAAGTAAATAGCGTTCGAGCTATCCCAGAGATGAGAACAATGTTCACACAGCAACGACCCTGTTTCTGAGTAAAACGTTGACAGACTACTAACCATTTTATTAGAGCATTGATGGGTGGAGCTAACATGAACCCCGCCCAGCGCAAGGGTTAAAGCAGATGTGCATGAGCCGATAAGCGAAGCACTTTTGTATTGAGGATACGGTGTCGAAAGAAAATTCCATACAAAATTCAAAAAATATACGGTAATCTTAGGTCGATACATAGATACTACGAGTATTATTGGTTTTGTGACTATGTATACATGTAATTATAAAACAAAGTTTGCATGTCGATAAATCGGCGAGACACACCACCTTTTCAGAAACCAATGTAACATCTTTCACATTGTATTTTATGCGAATAAAGATTTCTATTTTATTCAAAATACGTTTGTTTGGATGTTTATTACTCCATACAATAAAATTAATTGTGAAAATTCACTTCAACCTGCTTATTCTGCGAGCTACAGTTACTTCAATATGGTGTAAAAATTTATACCAAACTACACAGCTCTATCTATACCCTTTTTTACTGTGCGAAAAGTCCCCACGGATACCTCCCCTGCCGGAGCCGGTGGAGGAGGTTATGTCGGATTCGAACCGACTAAAACGCACGCCGTCTATAGACCGTCGCGCGTCGGTTGCCAGAGATTATTGTGAAATTATCGTAGACATACCTACCCCTCGCACCCCGGCCGCTCTATTACCTATCTATACCCAAGTAACGAGTAAGCATAATCTAAGTAGTCATTTATAACAATTCTAGATTAAGTTTAATTTTATGTACTTATATAGTCTATTGCAAATTATTGAATAAATTGAGTATTTGTAATAAAGTAAAATTATTTTCGCAATTACCCTCTTTATTCATGAAACTGTAAGCTAAAACACGCTAACTGCCAAACGATAAAGGAGCCCCGCGATAAAAGTATAAAATTACCAGCGAAATATCCACACAACACTATTTAAACACATATTATTATATTCACATTACTATAACTAAACCGAATTAAATGCCGAACACAATGAAAGCGATAAAAATCAAATTATCTTTAATCTAAAATAGTTTTAAAGTGACAATTACACACAATAAGTGTAACAAGAAACTTTACGTCGAACAATATGGCGGTATTGTATGTAACAGGAAACTGCAGAACCCCGTTTTGAATTCATAACCGCGAGTCGTGTAAGTCGAGCAATCAAAATCCGTCCCTAGTGATATTTTATAGCTGATGTAAAGATTCAAATAGCTTTACTTCTATGGAATCCATGGACGACTCAATCGATAGAGTATCAGACCCTAGACAAATGACAATACGTTTGTAGAATAGAAAAGATTAATCCATTTATGGATGACATACGTTGACGACTGTCATAAACGTCAAAATATGTATAAATCCCATACATCATAAACCAAGAACTGAACTGAAATCCCTTACATACATCATTCTATCGTACAGTACACCGGCCAACGAATTGCCACTTGTCTAGGGAAGCACATAGTGTGACCTACGTAAACTTCCTACTAATTTAACGTAAACGTAAATACTGAAAATCTTTTTCACGCAAAAACGGTCGAACGTATCTGGATAAAAATCATAAAGATAATATGGTAGTCAATATGACTTCGACTCGTCTGATTTTAGCTGAAGATAAAGTGCCAGGTGAGAAAAAATTGTCATAATTGGACAACAATGTCCGTATGAAAAGTAGTTCTCTTCATGACATTAACTATTTAGGCGATCTGTGGTCATATAATCGAAAGTTTTCCAAAATCCATAGTCCATTTCCTGTCTTCTTCATCCTAACGTTAATCCCAGTCGCATCCGAAACTTTTCACCTCGGAGTCTGGGATCCGCTTTACCAGTCTAACTGCGGATTTGGCTGGACCAAAGCACAGATTAATAAATAGTTACTACGTAACCAAAGTTCATTTTTTCGAAAATAAAGAAAAAATTACAAGAAAGGTACGAGGGGTCTTAATAACTCAATCGACTTATAATGCCATAAGAGGCGTTATTTTAGCACCCGGAATGTAACCTTAGAATGTATTGCGAATAAATTACATTTTTTATAGTCACTTTATGCCTCGCCAATTGAGGTCATACACTTTTGTAACCCTTTATAAGTAAATGCATATCGATCGAATTGGTCTGGCTAAGGGTATTTTATTTTTCAGGAAAAGTAACACGATCTTGGGGGTCCAGGCCAACCTGGATGAGGTTGTGGTGTCGACTACCTTTCGATGTTGGAGGGTTGGACAGCAGACACTTAGTGGAAGGAGGGGGTGATACCCACCCCTCTCCAGGTAAATGAATTTATGTATACTGGATTTGTAATATCCAAGAATACATTCATATTTAAACTCCACAGGCTACAAGCCTAGCTCAGCAGCAGATGCAAATAATAACCTATTTAGTTAATTTTACTATAATTAGTAATAATTCAGAATAAAAATATGTGTATATATCAAGCTATATATTTTTTTTATGTTTGTGCCAGACTACCTTGTTCTTTGAGACAATAAACATTTATTACTTATTTATTTATTATTTATTTACTCCTGGAGGGGTATGTAGAGATCTCAGACTAAAAGAATAATATAGACGGAACGTATAGAACCAGCGTGTGAAGTCATATAAAGTGATACTAAATTAGCACCATCTCACTCGCACTCTTTGTGTGCACGCACGAGTGCGAGCGAAATGATGCTACTTTAGTATCACTTTATGTGGCTTCACACGCTGGTTCTATACGTTCCGTCTATATTATTCTTTTAGTCTGAGGTAGAGGTTTATTAACTCCCACATTTCACCAACTAATATTCTCAATCCCAAATAGTAGGGGACGAGCCTATTGCCTTTAAGTAGGTACTTTTTCATGGGCTGTATTGTTACTGCCGAATGGAGAACAGTCAAAAACGAATCATTAAAATAAAGAATGGAGCACTTTCTCCAGTTATTTGATTGTAATACGTTAATTAGGTATATAAATATTTGTGTTCCCTTTATCCTTGTTTACTAATTACCTTCATTAGGCAAATTGGATTGCCAGATGTAATCAAAATCGTGTTATTCTGTCACTTCGAAAAGCTTGTCTCAGAATATTAAGTACCTGTGTCTGTTCCATAGACATCAAATTGTAGAGATATGCCATTGAAGTCAATTGTTTAAAAAATGTTGCTTTGCCTTTTTGTATCTATTTTATTCTACGGTCTAACGGTTTGGAGGAGGTAGGACACGGCGGTAATTCCGTCCCAATCGAGCAGTCCTACTGGGGAAGTACAGAATATCGCGGCTTTAATAACCTCGTGTTGTTTCCGGTGGTGAGTAGGGTAGCCAGAACTAGCTGGATTATGGTAGGTATCTACTTGTATGTACTTTATCTTAATAGAAATATGTGGAAGTAGAATATCAATATCCCCCTAGTAGCTAAAAATGAAAAATAAAATACTTTCTTCCCTAAGAGGAGGGCTAAACCAGTACGAATATGTGCAACGAGCAGAATTTGTGAACCGCTTGGTTCATATTGGCATCGGTTGTCTTTTGACACTATACCCGAGTTACGCGATATAGATACATTTCCTCTCTATCATGTATTAACTCTGTGGTCTGTCCACATTAGTATGGATTAGATGTTGTCGAGAAATTCCAACGCAGTTCTAAGAGATCATTGTGTTAGGCAATGAAGTGCTGTGTGACGTCATGTTACAAAATGTTGACACAATTCAACAGTCTACTGTCAATCGAACGAAAGTCGATTACAAAAAGCTACACCACACTTCGTAATCTCGTAATCGGTACTAGGTTTCATAGTGGCCTGGCCGTCGATGCTGGTAGTCAAGTCAAAACTGGTCAAGTCTTGGTGTGTTATCTCCCGAGTTGTAGTGATCAGATTATGACAGGGGCAAGGATTAGTATACATCCAAATCTGGTTGAATGTGGACTAGACTAGTTCGGATGCGGACCAGTTCACCATCTTTAGATCCTTTCCAAAGAGTGGCAATGATGTGGTAGGTGCGTGTCTGCGTTGCGACCACAAACGGCGCACAGTGCGGTATGAAAGGAACTTCATTCCACGCACGCTTAAGCTGTGGATATAGGTGTATAGGTGTGGTATAGGTTCCTATAATGTCAACAGTACAAGTATGACGCCCCTGGTGTTGAACACGTCTATAGGCCAGGGTAATCACTTTCATCAGGAAAGCCGTGTGCTTGCCTGCCACCTGATTGGTATAAAACGAAGTAACTCTGACTAACAACTAGGAACTTACAATTCTTTGATGCTAAGTGGAAAATACCTCTTCAGAAAATCCTTACCAAACATCTACCAAGCTATCTAGTAACTAGTTTAGCGCTGGAGAGCAAGCTAACTTTGTATCCACACTTCAAAGTATCGCAAGTAAACCACTTACGCTCTAAATATAAACAGATATGAACGCAAGGACTCGTGAAAGCGTAGGATGCATTGATGCAAACTACCGCCAGTGAGGCGGTGATCAATCTTAGTCCAACTCTTGCCTAAGTTTAATAGAACTATTCACGATTTACAAGATATTCCGCAATCTCAGAGAGTCTTGGCATCATAGAGCTGGATTCATAGACTGCGTTTAGACTTTGCTAAGGAAGAGGATGTTATCTTTGAATACAAACATTAAACTATGTATAAGTCCGACCTGTGAATTTCACCCTTGCCTTGCCATATATATTTTAGTTGGCAGCTGTGCTGTTTCGCCCCGGGAAATATTTTGATCCCAATCACGTAACTCATAAGAATCTTTTTCGCGATTGAGCTAGAGAATTTTATAATTATCAGTAAAGAAATGATTCCGAAGCCGACAACACACGACAACTGCCGACACATGCAGCAGATACAGCGAACCCATTATTGTTGAATACATATCGACACCTCTGGGTTCAATTGGCGTATAAACCAAAACACGACTTTTCAGGAGAGCAAAAAAACGATTTTATTTTTAGAAAAAAAATCATAACTTTTTTATTTTAGAAGCTACATAAAAAATTCCAAAGAGAAAGATTCTTAGAATTTGGGGATGAAAAAGGCTAAATCATTCAATCATATCTATCTTCTTTGGTTTGGAAGTTAGCATGGATATACGTCTTAGAAAATACCAATTTATGGTGTATACACCCTATGAAAATTGGATGAAAAACCAAATATGGATATAAGCTGTACTTATATCCATATTTGGTAAAATTAAATTCACATTTACTGATGTAAAAGCACGTAACTGTAGATTTTTTTGCTGTAAAAACTGTTTACTTTGCACATCAATAGAATTATAAGTAATAAAAACAATCTCGATACTGTTAGAATGTGGCAGAATTACATTAATATTAGTCTTACTAATGAATTGTGGTCGATATATACGAAATTAAACTACCAGAAAAGAAATTAACTTAGTTTTATTAAATAAAACACATAATTATGGCACACATTATCAGTCATGATTAGATTATCAAACTAATAAAGCCAATTATTTAAATCTGTAGCTCTTCCACAGCCATCTCTCCTTCACCGCGACTTCCTCGTACAACAGATTGTCCTCAGGGTCTTTGTCTTTAATTCAGCGGCATTTGGACAGAGCCTGCGCCATTTTGGCCGTAGAATGCGCCAACTTATAGATAAGCGTTTGTCCCTCAGACGATTCCAACTTGTTATATAGTGGTTGCAAGTGGTCTCGTTTGGCACTGGCTACCGCTCTCCTGGTGGCGCGTTCTGAATCTTTGTACGCGTCGCGGTCATCGAAAGATTTGGACGCTTGCCACTTTTTAAAGGAGGGCTTTCTTCACCCTGATCTCTCTCTGCACTGTGTCGTTCCACCACCAAGTATCCCTGTCATAGATGCGTCCACCCTTAGACGTACCGAGCAGCGCCCTCCCCGCCGCTATCCTAGCTGCCTGAATCCTGTCCCAGCTAACCTGTATTGGTTCGTCTACAGCATCAGCGCACTTGTCACCGATGGCTGAGACGACACTTTGGGACTTGACTTCACCTACACCTGATTCTGCGTTGGCCACGCTCGGCGCGTTTGTCTTTGGGTTTCACGCGGAGGTCCATGACGGGGAGACGGTGTTGGCTAGTGAGACTATATCCGGGTATTACCTTGCAGTTAGCCACCCTGCTGATGCTATGCCTCTTAGTGAGTAGGAAATCGATCTGGGTAGCGTGCTCTCCGCTCTTGCAGGTGACAAGAAGTTCGGCTTTCTTTTTGAACAACCTGTTCACGACGGCATGTTCGGTGGCCGTACACGTTTTGAGGATGTGCTCACCCTCTGGGTTACGGCTACCGTATCCAAAACCGCCGTGGTCATGTCCAAACTCCTCACACCTGTCACCCACATGACTGTTCGTGCAGTGGTTTTACTTTAGCAGAATCGAGGGCCAGGGTCTCGATTCTGCTAAAGCAAAACCACCGTCATAACACGGACACTGTAATAATTTTTTGAATTTTTACCATTTAATTTAAGACTTTAAAGCAATCTCTGTAAAATCTAAAATTAAATGGTCTATTGTAGAGTGAACGAAAGCGTGTAGTAAAAATATTGTCATTTAATTTTGGACTTTAATTCTATAGCAATAAAGTCTAAAATTGAATACCAGTTTTTGCAATGGATATGGTTTATACGTCCATATGTTATTTAAATGTTTGGATTTACGACCTCAATTTTAAATTACGTTTAAGAAATCTATTTATTCGTCACGGCGTAAAATCCATTTACAATCAAGGCAGATCTTACGCCCCGGGTTGGTAAAAATCTTGGTCATAACGTCTTACTAAAAATTTAAAAAAGAAAAATTTGGCTGTTACATTAACATTTTATCTTTTTTGTGGTAGGATGATCTAAATTTTTTGGGTCGTAAAAGCATTTTTTATGCGAATTTGAACATTTTAAATATACAGATCTATAGAGAAAAAAAATCTGAACAAAACGGTGTATATAACTCATTTTGGCCAAAATGGTTTATACGCCAATTGAACCCAGAGGTGTCGATATAAAGGGGACCATTGTGAGGCTGCAATGAACTACGCGCATCTCGTCGGCTACGGAATTATATCTTAACACGCCAAAAAGTGTCATCAAAAAAAGTGTCATCAAAAATAAAAGTACCCAGACTTATGAACTATTACTCTATTGTGCCCAGTAAAATCAAATAACATAATGCACCCTTAACGATATCATGAGGGTTTAATTATAAAGAAACTGCAATGTAGCCGACATCAAAGCGCTATATTAATTAACTGGACTGACCAGAGAGGTTCGTGTATTTTTGCTTTGCTGTGTTCACTTTTTAGTTTGTTGATTTTTATACCTTTATGTGAGTTAATATTTTTCTAAAGAACGTACAATACTGTCGTAAATTAATTTTGTTCAATTAAGATAATTTTAAAGCAATTAGTTTGCTAGACTAAACAAATTATAATAAATTGAAAAAAGCGAAATCAATTCTCGGGCGGGACTCGAACCCGCGATCTTTCCCTTACAGGGGGAAGGGAAAGATCGCGGGTTCGAGTCCCGCCCGAGAATTGATTTCGCTTTTTCCAATTTATTATAATTTTGTTCAACTTCTTTTCAACGCTATTATGGCTGTAGTATAGTAATAGTAAAAGCTGGCTTAATTTATAATTATTTAATTAAAGTGTTAATTATAATTAAAGTGTTAATTATAATTAAAATGTTAAAATTTTGTACGCCAGAACCGGCAGAATATGCGATCCGACACTGTAATGTAAACATCATTTTTGTACCATATTCAACAAATAAAGAACTTTGAACTTTGAACCGGCTGTTTGACGGATGAGGCTTTAACCCAGGCTTCCTTCTCAAGGTCTGCTGGTCAAATGAACAGAGCACGGAATAGAGAATAAATATAAAGATTAAAAACTCCAAACTCGTAATAACTTACCTTAACTATGACACTTAGTACAAACCTCTAAACTTACATCAAAACCGCCCCATTCAACTCCTTGAATTCCACTTGTATTTTATTCTAAAATAATTTCCATAAACACTTAAAAGTTTTGTTACTAAAATAAAATTAATAAAAAATGGTACAATAATGGTGAAAAATTTAATCAACACTACAAATACAAAAGTTTTCAAACACTTCATTTTCCATTGTCATTTGAAATGTGGAACAGAAATCGACCTTACGCTTGTCGAAATACTTGTTCAAAATTTGTTAAAAACCGCAAATTTAAATAGATATACTTATTTCTGATTGATACCTGTGCTGCAGAATTATCATCAAACACAATAGCAAAGAATCACAATGAAATCGATAGCCCATTCATTACCGCGTCTAAAACGTGAATGAACCATTGAATGAACGAATTTATGAATGACGTGAACAAGCGTGCCGGTAATGACTTCTCTCAGAAGGACAGACGACAGTCATCATTTTTTGAGTCTTTTCCCAATTCAGCTGAGGTCTGCTTTCCAGTCTGATTGACATGTGGGTGAACTTCACCAATCGGGGATATTGAAGTTCAGTGGTTAGACTAGTCGGACTTTTAGGGGCCCACTTATCTATAACGACCACACGTGTCGGACAGGTGACAGTATTTAAAAGTAATATTCTAAGAATGATACCGTTTTACATTTTGGTTTTGGGAGCAAATATTAATGGTGGGCCTATAGTTGTCTTTTTAGGAATAAAGGCGTGAATTGTAAGGGTGTATTCGACTGCTCAGCGAGAGGTTGCGGGTTTTATACACCCGCAACTTAATGTGTACAGTGTACTACGATTCTGGCTCTGTGGTTGGGACCGCTATTGGCGACACGAAAACCTTCCACATCACCTAACAAAAACTCCAAACAGTCTAACAAAAAACATAAAAGCGGGCCCAGGATTCAGGGTGAAGGTGTTGAATGCGAACGGTACCAACTCATAAATGATGATGATACTGTGTATTCATTGAATAATTATATAGAAAGTTTTTTATCTAAAGAACAATGATACATTGACGCTAAATAAAAAGCCTATAAAAAGAAGCTTCCTGTAAAAAACACGACTTGATTGTGATGTGCTATCAAATGCCCTGTTTCGTTAATGTGCAGTACTGTAGTAACATACCGAGTGATTTTATGGTCGTTTCCGAGTCACACTTTCAATAGTGAATCGTCTGGAAGTACCTATTCATTTAGATTTTATTTTTGTAATGTACGGGAATAATGTAGTTACCTTTTTTAACCTAAATCTATCCAGGTCGGGCGCAATTGGATAGATTAGGTTAGAAGAAAAAAAAATACCTTCGTGGTTATTTTTTTATAACCATCCAGAAATAGAATTTTTGCAAATCCAGCAGCAGCAAATACAGACCAAGATATATTTGTTTCACAAATTGCCGCTGGCACAGCAGGCATTCTATATAATAGCATACATTGCTTATGCATCGTAGGTATAAAATGTCTGCATTAGGTAAAGCGCCTTCGCTGCGTTAAGCGGGTGCGGGTTGCGGATGTCCGCGCAGTGCGTCCGCCTGTCCGTCGCGTGCGACGGGTATCCGCCTCACGCAGCGCTGCTCTTGAAAAATCATGAAACAAGCACGCGAAGCGGACGTCCGCGCCGTGCGCCCGCTAAACCTGTGGCTAAACGCAGCGAAGGCGCTTATACCTAAAGATTTCCGGTACCATATACAATATGGAGTTCTTCAAGAAGGACATTAGAAGGTTTCTACAGGGTCGGCAGCACGAGTCTGACGCCCCATGTCCATAGGCCACGGTATTCCACTTTGCATCAGATGGACCGTGCGCTTGTCTGCCACCTAAGTGGCATAAAAAAGGTTTATCTATTAATTTACGGATTTACGAACAACTTTGTGACCGTTTTACGACATGTGTTTTCGTATATTCAGCAGCGTCCATGAACGTTAAACACTTTATGTTGCGCACATAAACTTGTTTAGTACATCATCGCTTCAGATAAATTTGTACCTACGTACTAGTATTATATCCCTTTTATTGTACAGTCATCATCAGAAATTGCAGGATACTTACAAATTTACAAACGATCTTTACACAGAGCAGAAAAACCATCGCTGCTGCAAAGATAGAATCTGTTTTATTTCAATAAGTGAGATTTAGGTACGTAAACTTCAGACAGTTGTTATGTAAAAATAATTGTACAAGTACCTAATTGGTAAGCATGTTAGTTCCAGTAAATCTTTTACCGGACTGTCAATGATATATAATGATTTAACCACATAGATAGAGTTTCATTTCAAAGACTGGGCCATTATTCTGCTTGACAATGAGTTTTCATCGCAGTCTAACGTGTGTAAATTGTGGATTTCAATACGTTAACATAGAAGATAAAAGGTGCTGAACTAAAGTATAGGCTACTTACTAAGTAGTAAGTACTAAGTAAATAGTAAGTAGGCTTTATACGTTACGTTAATAAGGACCCAGTTAATTGCCAAATACATACCTACCGTCAAATATAATTTTCACGAATGATCATTCTTACACAAAATCCCACCTGGATACCTTAGGATCTACACAATACGAATCATAACCCTTATCTTTTACAAAAATAGGTAACCCTTCGTATATCTGTTTTATGAAAGATTCCAACATCGATCAAAGAAATCTAAACTTTAATTCCAACAAACAAAGTTGTAATTTGTGTGATGCTTTCTAATCAAATCGACAGTATCCGATCCATGTTTGTCCAAACATTGTTATATTTTCATCCCATTGTTTGACCTGTTACAATTTCGTGATAGAATCCCGTTGCGGCAGATTGTATAACAAAGGAAAAATGTAAATAATAATTGCGGGCTACCGATAGGAAACTGTGACACTGAATTTTTGTGATATTCCTTGATTTGAACCTAGAGGTAACCGGCATAAGGTAAGCTTAAGGCATGCTTAAGGCGTGGCATAGATGACTACTGCGGTTGAAAACGTTTTCATACAAAATGTATGTAACCGACGCTTAGTAAGTTACAAAGAAAAGCCGTGGCGGAGTGATGACTCTTGGTGGTCTCTTCTACGTTCGCATCTAGCTCACCTACTAGAACGACGCGACGAGCTAGAGGCGCGCTAGAGAATGGCTAGAGGTGTCTAGAGACCCACAAAAGTCATACTATCGCAACAAATGCAAGCCATTCATACCTGCTCCATGCTTCATACCTTGAGCACGCCTTAGCTCGCCTAGGGTCTCTAATCTTATGTTGGTAGTGTCAATTGCTAACACGTAAGTTGGACGGTCCAGACGCCCCTCCCGAGGGCCCGCCACTCGTCAAGAATGGAATAATCCCCCGTTCTACACGTTCGCCGACAGGTGTTGGGGCTTTTGCCAACGAGTAGCGGACATTAGTCTTCCAAAATCTCTGTACTATTAAACTTATTTTATAACGTAATTCAGGTGGTTCACTTAACTAGGCGCCATACAATTCATACCCTTCTAATAACTAAGCTTCAAGTACCGTGAATTAATAACGAGACTGCGTTGCCCCGTCGGAGTTTGTAAATTCATACACGCATAAACATGACAAACTTTAAGGCCTCTGCGGTTTGGCGAAGCTTTAAGGTTAATTAGGGTGAGAGAAATATAATATCTGCCTGAAATATGGGGACTCACCAAGATTTTTGGGGCTTTTTTCCTATAAAAACTGGCGCGGACCTGCGGTGTGAGTGTGGAGCTGCTCCACAGACCATGGCCGACCTGCTGACGTGTGTTGCATACCCATTTCCTTGTACACCGGAGGATCTTATGGATGCCTCCGAGAACGCAATCCAGGTAGCACTGGAAAATTACATTCCGTGACCCATCGATTCGACAGAAGAAGAAGATGGGAGACTGTTACCTGACCTGTCAACCTTAAAAAGACTGCACCAGAACCTCGTCCGTTAATAGCTCCAGTATTCTCCCTATTTACTTTAGTTGGATGGTCAGTTAAGCTAAATTGTGATTTTAAGCATGAATTAATGTCAGTAATCTGATAGGCAATTCAAACTCGCGACCTCTTGATCGTAATGCTCTAGCTAGGCTACCGATGCTTTTGACAATATATATTGAATCTAAATTACGGTATAATGTTACTTACTTCAATTTGCAAGTCATTAATTACTGGAAAACCTTGGGAAATGTTCTCGAAGGCACTCGCCGTACTAATGTTGCTAATTTCAGAGTATTATTTCGCAAATATCAAGAACAAGATGACTGACATTATACATAAGTACTTGATTTTGGTACTTTTTAATACAACTTAGGTGGCAGAGGTGTATAAACACAGTACATTTCGCCAACTAAGATTTTCGGTCCCACGTAATAGAGGGGCATCCCCCATTGGTTATTATGTGTAAAGTAAAAACAGCCCCATCCCTTAGTTGCCTTCTACAACATCCACGGGAAGAGACGTCCCCTATTCTACTTCACCGGGAACCAACACGGGTATTAGCACAATCATAATTTTAGACCATCTTCCATTCTAACCGAAGCCACTATCAACCCTCTTATATTTTTCAAACCATTTCACAATCTTGCACACTTCAAATACAAGTTCTTACGAAGACCAGAAGTGCAAAAACAACAATAGAACAACACTTATACAATTGTATGACGAATCATCATTATAAGTACACTCCATTCATTTCATTCATTCACCATCTTACAACTTCCATAGTAGTGATGTGAAATAATGGTTAATTTATGTCAACATGTGACGAATTAGCTGTCATTGTGCTTGTGGGCTGCCTTTATTTGATCGAGAATCCGGGGTAACTTGGTCCTTTATTTGATCGAGAATCTGGGGTAACTGTGGTCCTTTATTTGATGGAGAATTCAGGGTAACTTTAGTACACGGTAACAGTTAATTGATGATAGCTGTCGTTTATTATGTTCATATAAATATGCCTGGCTGCGCCACTGGCATATATTTGGGATAATATTACAAGTACTTTAGTAACAGTAAAATATCGAACTGTAGGAATTCCACGGATGTACTGTGGAAATGTAAACTGATTTATGTATGAACTTATGTTTTTTTTTTTAAGAATTTTAGCAACCGGAATTACTAATATTCCCGTTAACCCCTCCAACTAAGCTAAATTGCTTGTGCTAGGAGTGGGTCCACGTCGGTAGTGTGATGGCCAGGATCCGAACCCGGGACCTCTCGATCGTAAGGCCGACTCCTTAACCACTAAGCCACCGACGAAGCTTAATTATGCATGATACGGAGTCCTTAACAGGATATGGTTTGGCTTGATTTTACATAACCTTCCAATCTCGAGAGGGAAGTCTGCTCATCTGTTTATCAGCAGTTATACCAGCTTGCAAGTGATGTTGACTTGTGGCCGTAGATCTACCAACAATAAAATTTAATTGACACCCCTTGTTCGTCACAACTGACTGAAAAGAGTCGACGAAGTCCTAAACAGATTTTTTTGGCTTCACCTCAAAGGAGTTAAAGATTAGGTATACTTAGCGGACTAGAACTAAGTAACGGCTAAACTAAACAGAATTAGTTTAACGTTAGCGGCCTCTGCTTGTTAATGGGGACTCGTCAAACTTCGCACCGGTGAAAAAAGTTATCTTAGTGGCAAGGCAATCTCCAGTCGTGCGTCCAGACTAGATAACTGACATACTTTTTCCATTTTGATTGATTTTTCCAATACAAATATACAAGAAAAAATTGTGCTTCGAAAATTTACGAGTAAATATTTTTCCGTCGATTCATCAAGTCAGCCTGCAGGCACATGCTGTAACAAACATCTCGAATGATCGAAGTGAGCTCGATAGCTGAATCCGCGGTGATTGGTCAATTTCGCGAAATTGACCAATCACCGCGGATTCAGCTATCGAGCTCACTTCGATCATTCGAGATGCAAGTTACAGCATGTGCCTACTGCTATCCTTCAACGGTCATTGAAAGCAATTTATTTCTTCATCAACGTTCACCTGTATATATTACATTAGCAACTTTATTAAAAGGGATGTGGTGCACTCACGGCGTAGGCTCCACAATTTCATGGTGACCGCACCGGCAGATGGGTTCACTCAACCATGACAGCTGTTTTAATAGTGCTCTATTAGTGCCTGGTATTTTAGAATGACTTTTGCCGTATCCGAGGCAGTCTTCATGTCCGTGACATTGCAGACAAAACGCAGGAGAGTCGTTTTTGCTGATACGGCCACGTATTGTGGTAACTCTTAGGCTACGCAGATCCCGTAGTAAGGGCAGACCCAAGATGTGCTGTCTCATAAAGACCAATAATCTCACTCAGACTAAAAGAATAGTACTATTCTTTTAGTCTGAGTAATCTCATTATCATGGATGCCCAAGACTGAGTGTAGAAGTAAAAGCTGGAAAACGGATTTCGGACTCTGAGGAAACCTCGGATACGACCGGCACTACCGCAAGGATGTTGATGAGAGTGACTTCTCGTACCGTTGGAACAAAAATATCTTTGGTTTCAACAAAATAAGTAGGAAAAATAATATGTAATCTGTGCTTGTATTTATTCCAACCCTGCTTATGACACCGCCCTCAAGCTACGATTACTCGATAATTATTTCCGTAGAAGCGACTTAATAACTCTGTTTACTTTGATATAACAATGTTGTGCTTCGGCACGTGTCGACCTCACTCGTATAGCAATCTCTGCGATATGAGGGGCTAAATTAATGCCGTAAGGGGTACTATTAATTTTTTGTGACTCGGTAGCTTAGTGTTAAGGGGTCAGTCTTATGAGAGAGAACTCGTGTAGGTTCGAATCCTGACCATTACACTACCGACGTGATCCCACTTATGACATAAGTAATTTAGCGTAAGGTTTCAGGGGAATACTAGTAATTTCGGTTGCTACCTAATATTCGTTAACAAAAACAGGCTCTGTGGCTTGGTGGTAGTGAACGCGACTGCTACGCAGCGGGTACGGGTTCGATTTCAGTTCAGTGCAAATATTTGTTTGCATGAATATGTCTATTTGCATTGGTCTGGGAATTTCTGTGCCTCGGACGAAGGCAACGGTCGTGGTTGCCATACGAACATAATCTATGGCAGTCGTTATGGGTAGTTGGAGCTACAGCGACAGAACTTCGATATCGCCAATTGGTTGTGGAGGTCAGATAGCAGTCACTTCACGGGAAATATTGAAGTTTAGCTGCATCACAGTTAGGCTGGAAAGTCGAACCCACCTAAATACGAAAAAGGTTCCGAGAATATTCATTAACAAAAAAGTAAAAATATTTATGTATAGTTTTTTAATTGATCTTGACGATACCAGGGGCGACCACCACTTGACCTGCCAACTCCGAAACAAAAGCCTGTACCAGAACCTTGTTCATCAATCAGAACAGCTTGCAGTTGAAGTTGTTTTGACCCTGGAGGTCTTGATAGACCATAAACGCATAAATAAAATAAAACGGTAGACACTAAAAGTACCATAAATAAAATACGTTCGCAGTAAGTTACAATATAAGGTACTATGATGTAGAAAGTGTAAGCACTCGGATTCCATATAAAATAACGTTTCGTTCCAACTAGTCACTACTTATTTCCCGGGATTCATAGGAAAACTACGGGAACGAATTACTGTGCCTACGACGAAAATCATCACATAATTTTGCCCGGCTCTAAATAGAGACGCCTCTAGATATTGTGAAAATTGTTTACTTAAATATTTTATTTACTGCAAAATAAAAGTATTCTTGTTTGTTTTTTTTTTCTTTATAGAGGTGATATCCAAATTTTGCCAACTGGTATTTATAGTTCCCATGTAATAGGGGGTGAGCCTATTGCCATATGTGTAATTTATATAGGTATATCTTATTCCCGTTGAGCGCGCACTTGGTCTTTGTCATGTCATGATAAAGCATTTGCCTACCTATTCTCAGATTTACAAGCGTAAAGATATATATTATGTATGTTAGTCTTTTTACTGTGTACTAGCTGTCGCCCGTGTATTTCTGATCCTATTCATCGCTGATTATAATAGCCTACGTGTTATTTTGATGTATAAGCTATATTGTTGTAAAGTTTCATTAAAATCCATTCAGTCGTTTGTACGTGAAAGAGTAACAAACACCCTCACATACATCCTCACATTCTTACAAATTTTTGCGTTTATAATATTAGTAGGACTAGAATTTGGTGTCATTAGTAGGACTAGAGTTTGGTGTCATTCTAGTTGATATTACTACCGGTTCGCGAGAAAAACTCTTTGTACCGTATCTCCAGGGGCTACATAAGTGCTACAAGCTACAGGCATTTAATTTTCAGAATACTTTACAAACTTCATCATTATTAAACTTGTACAACAGCCTGGGCATTTTATGATCTCATTAAACTTGGTGCGTGTGGTTAACATAAAACTTTTAATTATAATTTCACCATAGACCGTCAGCCTGATAAGCCTGCAAAACATAATTAACATGCAAATATATTAAAATCTGCAATTTTCGAGGTAGTGAAAATATTGAAATAGTTTTTATAAATCTTATATATAAAACTCTTAGTCCTGACTGACTGATTGACTTAGAGACAACGCACAGCCTAAACCGCTGGTCCTAGAGACTTGAAATTTATAGAGAGTGTATGTTTTGATGCGTGGAGGTGTACTAAGAAACGATTTTTCGAAATTCGGTCCCTAAGTGCCTAAAAAGTGCCAAAAACGTACTTTCTTAAAACTGAAGAACGGGTGAACAGATTTTCATGATCTTTGGTTTTTTGAATGTGGCTTTGTCGCCGAATAGCAATTATCACAATTCCAATGTGGCAAATTTACGAAATAATGTAATATTAAAGAAAATACGAAATATTATGGCGCTAATATCGCTAGCAAATTTGTTACCATGACAACGGGTACTAAAGTGATGGTGTCAACGCTAGGTCACATTTTGATCTGTCAAATGATAATATTCATAAAACGTCACTCTCTGTCACGTATAATTACAAAGAATGTGAAAAATATTAATTTTCAATACACTTGCTCGTAACTGGCGTTTTACTTCACCGCAATTAAGCACGTAAGTACACCTATAATGAAACTGTGAATTTTTCATTACTATTATTCACAAAAGTGAGTTATAGATTCTTTTTTTTTTATTGGTTGAGTTTCTTAAAAGAAGTTGGGTAACCAAAAAGATCGTGTTCAATAGTAACCTACAAATAAATTGATATCCATCATGCAACTTCATATTTAAATAGATAATTTCAACTTATACATGTTTATTAAATAAAACTTTCACTTTTTTATTTTATTTTGTCTACAAAAAACTTTAAATTCCCCATGTTGAGTCCAAAACGCTATCAAAAAAAAGAAACTTCATTCTTTTAGTCTATGGCCGATACATTGTTAGATTAATCTGTGGTTAGATGCGCGCGCATTCGAAAACTTATTAATATTTCCCGCCGATAGGAAAAAAATTACCTACACAACTCATTTTAAGTGTCGAAATTATAGTTATTTATTATAAAATGTCTACAAGTATGTACTAGTTGTGAAGAAAATGATTTATTTTGTACACCGCCCAATATAAAATGTGAAGCCCTTAACGTTATGGAAAGTTTACTACCTGAAAACTCCAAGGAAAAATATCTATTAGCGTACAAAAATTTTATACAATGGCAAAACAACAAGAATACGTAGTCTTTTTCAGAAAATGTGTTCATGGCATACTTTAAAGAATTATCTTCTAAGTATAAACACCGTCCGAACAAAGAATGGAGTGGACTTAAAAACGTACTCTAATTTGAAAGCTTATCTAAAGAGACTATCCGATGGATTTAGAAGCAAAAAATCAAAGGTTTTATCATCTAACGATATTGAAAAATTCAAAAAAGATGCTCCAGATAACCATTATCTGGCTACTAAGGTTAGTTAAATTAATGTACTATTCACTTTTTTGGTTTATTTTAACTACGCGACTTCTGCCGAGTTGTGTGTTGAACTTAAATTATTGTTCATCTTTTTCAGGTCGCTGTAATATTTGGTGTAACTGGTGCATGTAGGATACAAGAATTAACAAATATAACTGTGAAAGACATAGAGAACCATGGTCAGATGCTTTAAGTGAAGATACCTATGACGAAAAATAAAATACCGAGGTCATTCACCATACACGGTCCATTCTACGAAATAGTGAAGAAGTATGAAAGTTTGCGTTGTAAATAAACTTTTTTTCTACTATATAAAATGACTTTTTAGTATTATTTTCCTCACAAGTGTATTGAAAAACGTCGTATGCCACGCGTGAGTATGATGATTACCGTCCTCGGCTCTCTTAAGACCCTCGCCTGCCGGCTCGGGTCTCAATGGCGCCTCGGCGGTAATCACCAACTTTACTCACTTGTACCATAATGTACTATTATGTACTATGTAAGAGTTATGTCACAGATTACCTAATAGTTGGAACAGATAACTCACTGCCAGGAAAATCAACGATCCAACTCAGTTAAGTGCCTACAAGTCCACGTGATCAACCACTCCATACGAATATGTATCTTAACAGACAGCCATACGGTTATTATTACTTTGCAGCCGCTCGGCCTCGTCCTCGTAGTTACGTACTAGCAAACTTTATGACGCTAGGGTTGCCTCGCTTATTATAGGAATACTTATACAATAGTTTGACATTTTTCTCACCTATTCATCGAATATCGAATAATAGTCGAATTTTTTTTGGACAAAAAAATTGGACATTCGGTCAAATATGTATTTCATCTCAATCCTACCAGCAATTCAAGAATAGGTAAGCTAATAGCTCACCGAGCGGCCTTAGATAAACTACTATTCTCAGTGCACAGTGGCAATTATTCCTACTTTATAGGTCTGAACGAAAACAATGCAGTAGAGGTAACGCACCGACAGATTACCTACACAAGTACATAGGAGTCAAGCGCTAGCCCGCGACAGCGGCGCCGGCCGTCGCCGTCGCTGATCGCCTCGCGCTACCATCCTGCCTACGATTTTTTATTTACGATTTTATTTAAGTGTTAAGTCAGGACCCGGGCCGTTAGATATAAGTAGAGGTCAGATAGCTACATCATGTACCTACCAACCTATTATTAAATAGCCTAACTAAGTACTGAATCCAACACTTTTTAAGTCTTTCCGTATAATAGTAGGTAGCGAAGTGGGTAGGTACCTATATTACTTTGTACAAGATATTTTATGTATATTGAATATTGCCATAGGTAGGTACAGTAACTTAACGAATGTAATTGCACTTATTAAGTAGGTACCTACTTGCCGTTCTTCATTAACAGGCAAGCAGAAGAAAGATTTTTATTTCATTTGTTAGATTCCCACCCATACACTGCACACGGAGCCTTCTCCGTTATGCTTTCATAATAGCATCATAGATTGAGTATTAATTATAATAATTAATAACAAACAAAAAGACTCGATTGAAACGTAATAATCAAACGTTATTTTTTAATCGTGTGCACACGCGCGGCTAGCGACAGAGCGACAGCCCGACTGACGACTGAGGACCGTCGGCGACCCGCGGCGAGTAGGTGAATATAGCGCGCAAGTACATGGAGTGAGCGTGGCCTGGTTATGTACTGCGGTTTCTTTATTTAATTGATTGGAAATAGAAAAGAAGTTTTTGAGACTGGCTCACTTCGATGGAGTATCCAATCTTCAGTTAAGTTCCACGGACTGCGAGTGGTATTATAGTAGAATAGCAGCGTGCGTCGCGAGGACAACATTCGGAACTACATATCAGACCCATTATTGGTAGTATTGGCATCGAGCATTAAATAATATAAGTACTAGAGCATATACTGCGTCAGCTACCAGCTACCATGATACCATAGTATTTCATCACAATGACTACACGACATGATAGCACAGCGATTATAGCTATAGATGTACCGTATATGAAAGAAAGCCTAAAAGTAATACAGCACGTTATCATTCAGATGAATACTAACTTATAAGCCCTCACACAGTAAGGTACGTGAATTTAAATCTATACGCAGATATTACACAAGATGCGGCTTCATAGCTAGAAACAAAGTTACAATTTATATCAATGGCTCGAAACGTTTTACCAAATGGGCGAAAGGGGCGAACGCCTGCCTTCTCGAAAACTTCACTTCCTTTCTTGACGAGAAGTATACTAAGTCAATAATTATTAGAGATAGCAGAACACAATAACTTCCTTTTATCAGCTGTGGGCTCTATTAGTCAAGCACAGTGCACTTCTGATTTAGATGACAAGGAATATAATACGAAATGTTTATTTTCTTACTATATTTTTAGATAATTATGAAAAACTAAACCACCACAAATGATATGTTGTTTTATTTATATTCATTTCCTCAACATTTACCAACGCATTGGAGGACGTCTACAAGACTCTGGAGTAGGTAAATCTCGCACCCACTTCGTTTCGCCGGCGACATCATCATAGTTGCGGAGTCGCTGGAACAACTGGGCGAAATGCTGCACAGCCTCAATGGAGCTTCTCGACAAGTCGGCCTTGGTGTAAACTTGGATAAAACCAAGATTATGTTCAACACTCGAAGTTGTTCAAAAATATTATCTACCTAGGGCAGGTTATCCAGCTCGGTAAAAGCAACTCGGAGAAAGAAATAGCCAGAAGAATCCAACAGGAGTGGGCAGCATTTGGCAAACTACGTCGAGTCTTCTCCTCCCCCCTGCCGCAATGCTTCAAAACAAACATTTTCTACCAGTGCGTCCTGCCTGTTATGACCTACGGTGGTGGCCATAGAAGGTGGGGTTAGTCCGTCCGCAGCGGGCTATAGAGCGAGCTATGCTTGGAGTATCTTTGAAGGATAGAATTCGAAACGAGGTCATCCGACATAGAATCAAAGTTACCGACATAGCTCACAGAATAAGCAAGCTAAAGTGGGAGTGGGCTGGCCACATCTGCCGAAGGACTGATGGCCGTTGGAGCAGACGAGTCCTAGAGTGGAGACCGCGAGAAGGAAAACGGAAGATGGGACACCCCCTAGCCAGGTGGACCGACGCGGACGGCCTGCGAAAGGTGGCTGGGACGGATTGGATGCAGAAGGTGGAGGATCGGCAAACATGGCGTATATTGGGAGAGGCCTATGTCCAGCAGTGGACTGCAATAGGCCAATAGGTGATTTATTGTATCCTCAGCATACTACAGCAACCTTCATACTGCTAATATCGCACTGGCGGACAGGGCTCTTAAAAGCAGGGGATATCCCAGTTCTAACAGAGCTTGCGAACCTCTTTGATTCCGTCATCCAGCGGAAGCATCTAGGACATGGAACTGGAGTGCGGTGGAACTGTTCTCCAAGAAGACGAAGAAGAATTAATTATAGACCCATCACTCCTGAGTCATAATTATGTCTATACAAGTTGTTCTTGAGAGTCGTCATGAATAGTTGTGATTTCCACCGGAGCAAGCTGGGTTTTAAAAGGGTTATAGTATTGTAGCCAATACTGTTCAGCAGATTATACAAAAGACCTGAGAGTATAATCATCCGCTATGTATCACATTTGTAGATTACGAGAAGTTTTCTGACATCATCAAGACCTGGGCATTTCTGGATTGTCTACGACTGTGTCGTGCTGATACGATATTTCATTGCTGAGATGCTAATTTTAGATTAGAAGACGAAGCCCAGAAGGAGATAAACGTCGAAAGGTCGACAAGGGTTGGGCAGCATTGGGCAAAGTCATCGAGGTTTCTACTCCCCTGTTAAGACTCATGGGGCCGAAATGTGGGGACAGTGGGGAAATACGGTGGATGATTGAGTGCTATGGCATATATTGGGTGAGGCCTAAGTCCAACAGTGGACTGTAATAGGCTAATTGATTGATTGATTCATAAGAACGAAATGTTAGATAATAGTATGTTTTTCCTACCAGTCTTTTTCTAGCCATTTACTAGCTATTGATATAAAGATACCTATTAATAATATTTTTATTTTGATGTACTTATTATTCTAAAAATCTACCACTTATTTTTATGACAAGGCCTACAGTTTTCATTTAATATTTTGAAAAACTCACTACTGAGAGAGCAAAATAAGGCGTCAAACGTTTATACAACAAGTCCGTCAGTTTAGAAAAAATACTTTTGATGGCAGTAGTCGACATCCACGCAGGCGGAGCTGCGGGCGAAAAGCTAGTAGGTATATAAATATAGAAATACTTTTAAGTTATCACCACACGACCATGGCTGCTGAAAAGTAAGCGAAGCGTCAGGCTAAATGTAAATAATCCAAATAATTGCGACAGAATCCGTAGCAAAGTGGTTTCATTGAGTGAAGTTCGGGTAAACTTCTGACAGTCATCATCATCTTCATGGAGATGCATTTTTCTAATTGCATCCGTGGCCAAGATGACCTCGGAGCTCAAGGTCCACCTGCCGGCTCTTCCTCCTTCCGGCTCTTCCTCCTCCACTTCGCACGATCTTGGGCGTCCATGGTAGCGAGACCATTTGCACGCATCTTCACGACTTCGGACTTCTTAGGCCTACCCTTTCTGCTTAGACCCGGCAGGGGCGCCATTGCCAGGTATTTGCTACCCAGGGCGTTTGCCGCAAAACGTAGCAGCACCAGCGAAGGCTAAACATAAACAAAAAAATCGGACAATATCATAGTGAAAATATAATTATGTACCTATTGGGTTTATCGGAAAAAGGGAAATCCCAAGACGGAACTTGAACCAGTCCCGTACAGGCGGAATGCTCTGCTCTGATCAACTGGTGGCTTGGATATTCGAAATTCTCCCATACATTCATCTTGGGTGCTTTGTTTCCAATAGTTCATAAGAACCGGCGCCAATAAATAGGTCAAACTAAATAAAACTGTTTAAAACAATATTTCAAAATGAATCTTCTTCACTGACTTTGAACAGTTTTATTTAGTGTCTCTGTTCTTACGGGGTCGGCAGCACGAGTGTGACTCCCCTGGTATTGCACTCGTCCATAGGCCATGGTAACCACTTTCCAACAGGAGGGCCGTGTGCTTAGACGGCCCTCTGGTCTGCTTAAACGTTAGTGGTCTGCGACCTGAGTGGTATAAAATAAATGATTCTGATGATCATTTCCACATAAAGAGATACGAAAAATACAAAAGTCTAGAAAACTGTCGTTTCATTACTTCTGAAAAGAACAGAATAATACAATACATGTATAACAATGGCCGTGTTTTCACTTCAATCTAACGCAATATCACGATGTTCAATAGCTGTGTGCAATATTGCCATTGCAGTGCCGCAGATCTTGTTATAGCTCTGGCCCTTTACGCCCTTTACATTTCCTCGATGCAGTAGCGCTATTCAATAACGTTTTCAAATTGTGATTTAAATTCGCTTAAAACCGGTTAACCATCTAACCTCCACAGTGTGATAGTACACTAATCACTCAACTGTAATAAATTAGTAAACCTTACTAGGTACATCTGCAAAACATTGGTAATTCGATATTTATTAGCAGTCGCCATAAATATCCTCACTTAGACGCATTTGGCATGCTTTTTGTTATTTTAAACTTTCGAAAGCAATTAAGAGGCGAGTCGTTCCATGGAAGTTCTCAGGAAAGGGACATTGTTTCACGACACTTATAATATGGGCCCTATAGAAATTAGTCCTACACGTGCAAGTCGTAAAGCGCTACGATTAATGGTCTATGGTGCGGACCTATGGAAGTGTTATTGTTGGAAAAGGACTACCTGCGTTAGGGACGGACGAGCGTGGCGTGGGAATGGCGACGGGTCCTTGGAAAAGGACGGGAGAGGGATGTTTGCGAGGTTGGTCGATCGCGGAGACTCGGGGCATTCGACTTCGGACCGAGGAAGAGGGCGGTTAGGAGATAACGACTTGACATCGGGAGGCCGGGGAGAGCGGACGGAACTAGGAGACGAGAACGGAGAC
The DNA here is from genome assembly GCA_914767945.1 of Eilema depressum. Lineage (NCBI taxonomy): Eukaryota > Metazoa > Arthropoda > Insecta > Lepidoptera > Erebidae > Eilema > Eilema depressum. The sequence continues at coordinate 8,763,182 of OU612028.1, read as the reverse complement.
AGGCGCGGGCGTATCGAGTAAGTTACCGTGGTGAACAAGTAGGCACCGTGAAACTCTACGACCGTGGTGAGTTACTTTCATACAATTATTTACAGTTGTAATTATTGTCGTGTTTATTTGTCATAAGTGTATTTGAGCCCCGGGCTGAGTAATTTAGTTATTCACGTTTAGTCTATATGTTGTTGAACCGTGTAGTGCGTTGATGGACGTTACGTGGTACCGTAAATGGGATGTATGTGAGAGCGTCACATATGATGAGCTAGGCGGCGGACCCGAGACTTGTCAAGCAGAGACCTGGGGTTACCTTCGTCGGGATAGCCTTGGGTTGCAGATGCTCATCTCCCCGGTAATCCGTTAACGATAGCGGCTTCATTATGATGATGGAGGAAGGTGAGCATCACGCGTATGGATGAGGAACAAGTTATAGTGCAGAGGCCGCGACCTATCGTCGTATAAAGTTAATACAACCGCCTCGGGATATCTAGGACCGGGAGTGGTTCGATTCCCTCGGGAGAACTAGCGCTGAAGAGCAGTCTCTCAAGCACAGTGGTCGGTGCAACCAGATATGCCGGGCGGAAGATTGGGGTTTGGACACCCCACGGTACGGAAGCTGTGTTGATGAAGTGCGGTAGCTTGTAAGCCGAGTTTATGCGTGTGATTGAATATATGGGAGGCAAGTAACATTCATCAACGTGCCCGATCTCTTGTTGTATATATTTTGAGTATTCCCTTTTTCGCGGTTACATTCTTTGTCTATTGAGACGGCTAAGTCCAGTGGGGAAATAACTGTCGTTGGTCGTATTTCACAGTATGTGTGCGGTTTGGCGGGGCACCGTACCACTCGCCAAAGGGCGAGTGCTGGCATTATCGACATAATTTCACGTTGAATAAGTAAAATCAAGTTTCATTCAGCTTTGGGGAGGCGGTGTACCGTCACAAATGGTGCCAGTGGACCAGGGTCCTCGTCAGAAAATGCTCTGATTCGATTCAGTGCAACGAGGTTGAACTAAAATGGGTTACTACAAAACACAACGTAGAATAATTAATTTAAAACATATTATAGACGGTCTCATAATGGTCCGTAGTGTAAACGGACGAGGTGACGCTACCAAGTATCTTATAATACAGCGTACATTCAAACAACGGCCAAATTTGAGTTGTCATATTGTGATATATGACAACGACATAAAATATTTACTCAGTGTTCTAAATATATACACATACACCTAGATATTATTTAAAACCTTACGCATACAAAAATGCACGGTTTATGTACAATATAACATGTTAATAGCTCCTGTGAGGCTGGGAGGCCAGACGGCAGTCGCCTCAGATAAATCGTTATACGGCTCATCAAACAACATGCAAACTCTACACTTCTTACAGAGTGTAAGAGCTTTGGCATGGGTGAAATTAATCGCAACTTGCAGAAGATGGCTAACCAAATGTCTAAGGGGTTTTCCTAATTGCTTAGGCTATAATGATATTGCATCATGGCCTTGCCAAACTGCCTCGGTTCGATCCTAAGGCGAAATGACGTGAAATGATAAAAAGAAGCCTGGGTGTTGGGTATCTAATATCTACTATAGATAAACGAATAATCCCCGTTATATGTTATATTAATATAATATAGGTACACAGTGCTGGGCTCGAGACCTAGACCGTCATATGTATTTGCACAATACATAGAATGAATCTATACATGTTTTGCAACAACTATAGAAGATTATTTTAAGTTAAAAATTTTTGTTGATTTATAGCATTGTATGTATTATATACGCTTGTGACACATTTTTAGCGATACAGCTTAAGTTAAAAATCCTCTCATGTGGGAAGTTCGCTAAATAGTCTTAAAGCAAGATTGATAGCGGGTTCGAATCCCGAAATTTCAGAATACAACAGAATATTCGAATGCTGTAAACAAAGATGTTATTCGATGCGTTGTTAGGAGGTTCCGGCTTGCAACACATAAACACGACATAGATCTTGTTGATTTATAGCATTGTATGTATACGCTTGTGACACATTTTTAGCGATACAGCTTAAGTTAAGAATCCTCTTATGTGGGAGGTTCGCTAAATAGTCCTGAAACAAGATTGATAGCGGGTTCGAATCCCGAAATTTCAGAATACAACAGCATATTCAAATGTCGTAAACAAAGATGTTATTCGATGCGTTGTTAGGAGGTTCCGGCTTGCAACACAGAGACACAACATAAGATAACGCCCAAGACTATACTACACTTCTGCCTACCCATTCTGACATGAAACAGCGTGAACATATAAAACATTTAAAAGAATTGGTTTTTAAATGGATGGTAGTTTAAAAGTTGAATGGAGAAAGCTACAAATTTACAACAAAAGAACCGTAGTAAAAAAGGGACTAGGCATTGTCTCACCATCTGGCGGGTATGTTTGGTACAAAACCCAAAAATAACAATAAAACTAGTTAAGGGTTATTGGGTACTATTAAAACCAAGATAATTAGCTGTTACTATTAAGCTATTTCAAACTAAATATATCGTTAACATTAGATATATTATGTACATGGATTACGGTCCGACGTCTGAACTCTCTTGGAACAGATTCTTTGCTCGTGTGCTTAAACATTTCAGCGATACCGGACTTCGAGTTTACTGACATAACCTGAAGGTCCACGGAAGACTCATCACTTCGTGGGCATGAAAATCCAGCGTTGTGCAGTATCGAGATGCAGCGTTGCGTGCTCCAACTCGCAGAGCAGCTGCGGAGAAGGCGAGCATCGTGTCCACGGGAAGCTTCACACTGGAGGCTACTAATCGGTGATCAAATCATCTAATATCTGGTAAATCAGATATGAAGAGGTATTTATACTTTTTACCTATATATAAACTAAGCTTCATTGGATCAAAGGAAGGAAGTGTTTCATTCGTGTTTCGTACCTGCATTAGAAGTGAGTCATAAATCTATTTGTGGCGTCAATCTAACTTTCCATTTACATACTGCTTGTTTGACACCCTAAGGGGACTCACATTACAAAGAAAGATACACCTTGTAGTGTATAACTAGACGCGTGAAGGTTAACAACGTAATTCCTCAGTGAATTATCGCTTATTTAGGAAACGTTATGTGTGTTGTGTGGTGGCTATTATTTGATCGGTGATTGTAACATATATGTTTGATTATGGCATTGAGTCGTGGTTGAGTTAAACTCAAGTCGGTGATCAATTCCCAACACGCTGATGATTATTTTAGATGATTAAGTACCAAATAGTTGCGTATATTAAACTGAAATACTACAGATTACAAATGCGGTTTGAGGAGGCTACTTGTAAATTTAGAACATACAAAATCATATATGACTAGGAAACTTGAGTATGTATGGTGGATGCCAGCATCTGGTTATCAGGGGGGAATCTCGTGTTATGAATAAGGATTATCATAAACAATGAATTTGAAATTTGATATGTCCTTGGTTATTGCCAACTTCTAATAGATAGCGCATGTTGGGTAGGCACTCCGTGAGTAGTCAACCAGCATGGGAACGGGACGCTTGAGTCGTCAATAGAGAAAGATCTTGAGAGTTGAAGGATGTTAAGGTTGTATCTTTTTGTTACTTATGGCGTTTTGAGCTGTGACGTGGCAGTTCGATATATCAAGTGGGATTCCTACAAGTAAAGTAATTATTATTATAATATTCTAACTGATATTATAAGAACGTCTGTGACACGACTGAAAGTGTGATTGTTGAATCGTGGGTGGCGGGTTCGATTCTCGCTTGGAGCGATTGTGACTGTGTTTTGCTGAGAGGTTATCTACTGAACGTTTATCTGGGAAATGTCTGGATGTAGGTACTATACCTACCTCTGGAGTGTGAGTGAAATCTCATACTCGATGATAGTCCTCGAGTCTGAATTTCAGGGGGGAAAATGTGATAGTACACTAATCACTCAACTGTAATAAATTAGTAAACCTTACTAGGTACATCTGCAAAACATTGGTAATTCGATATTTATTAGCAGTCGCCATAAATATCCTCACTTAGACGCATTTGGCATGCTTTTTGTTATTTTAAACTTTCGAAAGCAATTAAGAGGCGAGTCGTTCCATGGAAGTTCTCAGGAAAGGGACATTGTTTCACGACACTTATAATATGGGCCCTATAGAAATTAGTCCTACACGTGCAAGTCGTAAAGCGCTACGATTAATGGTCTATGGTGCGGACCTATGGAAGTGTTATTGTTGGAAAAGGACTACCTGCGTTAGGGACGGACGAGCGTGGCGTGGGAATGGCGACGGGTCCTTGGAAAAGGACGGGAGAGGGATGTTTGCGAGGTTGGTCGATCGCGGAGACTCGGGGCATTCGACTTCGGACCGAGGAAGAGGGCGGTTAGGAGATAACGACTTGACATCGGGAGGCCGGGGAGAGCGGACGGAACTAGGAGACGAGAACGGAGACAGGCGCGGGCGTATCGAGTAAGTTACCGTGGTGAACAAGTAGGCACCGTGAAACTCTACGACCGTGGTGAGTTACTTTCATACAATTATTTACAGTTGTAATTATTGTCGTGTTTATTTGTCATAAGTGTATTTGAGCCCCGGGCTGAGTAATTTAGTTATTCACGTTTAGTCTATATGTTGTTGAACCGTGTAGTGCGTTGATGGACGTTACGTGGTACCGTAAATGGGATGTATGTGAGAGCGTCACATATGATGAGCTAGGCGGCGGACCCGAGACTTGTCAAGCAGAGACCTGGGGTTACCTTCGTCGGGATAGCCTTGGGTTGCAGATGCTCATCTCCCCGGTAATCCGTTAACGATAGCGGCTTCATTATGATGATGGAGGAAGGTGAGCATCACGCGTATGGATGAGGAACAAGTTATAGTGCAGAGGCCGCGACCTATCGTCGTATAAAGTTAATACAACCGCCTCGGGATATCTAGGACCGGGAGTGGTTCGATTCCCTCGGGAGAACTAGCGCTGAAGAGCAGTCTCTCAAGCACAGTGGTCGGTGCAACCAGATATGCCGGGCGGAAGATTGGGGTTTGGACACCCCACGGTACGGAAGCTGTGTTGATGAAGTGCGGTAGCTTGTAAGCCGAGTTTATGCGTGTGATTGAATATATGGGAGGCAAGTAACATTCATCAACGTGCCCGATCTCTTGTTGTATATATTTTGAGTATTCCCTTTTTCGCGGTTACATTCTTTGTCTATTGAGACGGCTAAGTCCAGTGGGGAAATAACTGTCGTTGGTCGTATTTCACAGTATGTGTGCGGTTTGGCGGGGCACCGTACCACTCGCCAAAGGGCGAGTGCTGGCATTATCGACATAATTTCACGTTGAATAAGTAAAATCAAGTTTCATTCAGCTTTGGGGAGGCGGTGTACCGTCACAACAGTCACTAGCCATTGGCGATATCGAAGCTCCGTAGTTAGGCCAGTTGTCGGACTTATTAGGTCTCCAACTAACCGTAACGACGTTCGTGTGACATTGACAGACATTGCCTTTAAGAAAAGAAAAAAGTGTCCCATTTAATAAACCGAGACCGACGGTTTAACGTGCACTCTGAGGTAAGGAGGGTGCTCATCGAATCGTTCTCTTTATGAATCGTCACCCGTCCTAAGATTGACCTAGCTAGTGTTGCTTATCCTACTCGGATATGAGTTAGCTACAACACCCTTAAGTGTATGTATAAAAGTTTGGAATTCCACCAAATCCCGGACTCTTTCCCTTCACTATCCTAAATTACAAACGTTACGTGAGCCTGTATATCACCGCTATTATGACTGCCTACTGTCTATAGCTCTTTTCTTCGTTATTACATAGGATATAAGCACTCATTGCAGAAAAACGTGTTTGAAATAACAAGTCACAATAACGCTGAATTTTTTTCGCATCGCTCCAAACTAAGCTGTCTAGTATTTTTGTTTGAGTTTCGAAATTAAGTTGTTTGTCATCCGCAAAAGGGGGTTGGGTAATGTTGGCGTCGTGTTGGAATTGAGCGGCCATCAATGAAATTGGTATAATATGAAAGTACAGTATAAAGTGATCAAAAGTTACTATGGACAAACTTCTCTAAACTATATCGGGACTTAGCTATACAGGGTGGTATTTTTCGACTTTACTTAGATGGAAGTACTCTAAATACTGGAGATAGCGAATTTCACTGAAAGGAAACATTCCCTTATTTTTTAAAAGAAACAAAACTGCATTCAAAGTTTTCTGAAAATGCCACACCCGGTAGTCGAACCGACTAAAATCTTCCTAAACCTTCTATTTCATGGATTTCCTTTTATTAAATTCACCAAGTTTGTTAGAGAGATTTGATCCTTATGATCGACCCTATCGATTGATGCAATAAAAATACAGGGTGTTATTTTTTCGAATTGTAGTCGGTTCGATTATAAGGCGTGGCAAACGATTTTTCAGCATTCCTTAAATGCAGTTCTGTTTCTTTTTTTATAAACATACTAACCTGTATTCAAAGTTTTCTGAAAATGCCACACCCGGTAGTCGAACCGACTGAAATCTTTCTAAATCTTCTATTTCATGAATTTCCTTTTATTTAATTTACCAAGTTTGCTAGAGAGATTTGATCGTTGTGATCGACTCTATCGATTGATGCAATAAAAATATAGGGTGTTATTTTTTCAAATTGTTCGATTGTGAGACGTGGCAAACGATTTTTCGGCATTCCTTAAATGCAGTTCTGTTTCTTCTTTAAAAACGCACTAAACTGTATTCAAAGTTATCTGAAAATGCCACACCCGGTAGTCGAACCGACTAAAATCTTTCTAAATCTTCTATTTCATGGATTTCCTTTTATTTAATATACCAAGTTTGTTAAAGAGATTTGATCCTTATGATTGACCCTATCGATTGATGCAATAAAAATATAGGGTGTTATTTTTTCGAATTTTAGTCGGTTCGATTACAGGGTGTAGCAAGCGATTTTTCGGCATTCCTTAAATGCAGTTCTGTTTCTTTTTTAAATAAGGAAACATTTCCTTTGAATGAAATTCGCTATCTCCAGTATTTAGAGTACTATTCCTAGCGAGAAGGAAAACGGAAAGTAGCCCCCCCCCCCCCCCCCCTAGCCAGATGGACTGAAATGGCGCACATTGGTAGAGGCCTATGTCTAGCAGTAGTCTGCAATAGGCTAATTGATTACAATAATAGGAAAAGTACCTACTCTTACTACCGGAAATAGCTAATTTCTTTCAAGGGAAACACTCTCTTATTTAAAAAAATACAAAGCTGCATTTAAGGAATTTCGAAAAATCGCTTGCCACGCCCTGTAATCGAACCGACTAAAATTATAAAAAAATAACATCCTGTATTTTTATTGCATCAATCGATAGAGTCTATCACAACGATCAAATTTCTTTAACAAACTTGGTAAATTAAATAAAAGGAAATCCATGAAATTGAAGATTTAGAAAGATTTTAGTCGGTTCGACTACCGGGTGTGGCATTTTCAGAAAACTTTGAATACAGTTTAGTGTGTTTTAAAAAAAAGAAACAGCACTGCATTTAAGGAATGCTGAAAAATCGTTTGCCACGCCTTATAATCGAACCGACTACAATTCGAAAAAATAACACCCTGTATTTTTATTGCATCAATCGATAGGGTCGATCATAAGGATCAAATCTCTCTAAAAACATGGTAAATTAAATAAAAGGAAATCCATGAAAGAGAAGGTTTTGTAAGATATTCGTCGGTTCGACTACCGGGTGTGGCATTTTCAAAAGTCTTTGAATGCAGTTTTGTTTCTTTTTAAAAATAAGGTAATGTTTCCTTTAAGTAAAATTCGCTATCTTTAGTATGAGGGTACTTTCCTTCAAGGTAAAGTCGAAATGTTGCACCCTGTATATCGCAGCTCCGATATTACTTACAATGAAAATAATGACATTTGTACGTGTGTTTAACACAGTACAATGAAGTGGTATCAAAATTATTGATGGCCGCTGAAAAAATTAAGGACGCCACTGTCCATACTGGATTACCCAATCCCCTTTGAAATTCATAAAGATAGTAGGTATGTACTTAAGTAGATATATGTATTAAATATTAATTTCGTGTGCTTCTATTTTGTTAGTTATGTAGGTAGGTATAAATAAAAAAAACTACACACTAACATCGATTTCTAATATTATAATATTTATAATACCTATCTACTTAGTTTATGATAATTAGAATGTAATTAAGAATTATTATCTTATATTATTATCAGTCGCCTTTAGGTTGTCACAAATTCTTCAAAAAAATGTGGAACGCTTCACGATTTTGCGTGTCATCCTTGCGCAGGGGCCATGCTAATCTTCTCTGTATCGTTCCAATTTTAGTATATGTACTGCCGAAGCAAGTACAACTTATATTGCAAAATAGTTGTATTAGTAGTAAAATATATAAAAAATACCTGTGGCGCGATGTAGGATTTTAACTAAATAACGCCTTACAAATGAAGTTACACATTGTAACTTTCTATTATATGAAAATATAGGATAAAAGTAATATGTTTATCAATTTTTCATTTCTATAGATTTATTCTGTTTTAAAAATACACAAATATCTCAAACGTACCAGTTCACATTTTGAACACTGCCCTCTGTGAATTTTGTTATGAACTAACTCCAATTCAATCTCACAAAGCCACTAAAGTATTATATTTCAGTATAATGAAAACTTTCTATATTTCTTATAATAAAAGATAATTATACAAAAATCAATCATCATCACATCAAATGCGTTATAAAATAATTATTAACATCAAGACAGACTAGAGAAAACTGCACTACAATAGCGCCATCTATGTTAGCAATGGTATATTAATTATATTACAGACCACTAATAGAGTTCTAGAAGTAAAGTAGTTCTTTATATTCGTGATAGATGTCAGTTTACAAAGTTTACCTCTATCCTACTTATAATATAAACGCGAAAGTTACTCTTTCACGTGTAAAAACTACTGAATGGATTTTAATGAAACATTACATATTATTATAGCTTATACATCATTAACAGACATCCACGCGGGTGGCGCAGCGGGCGACTAGTCTTGAATAAACCATAGATTAATATAGGGTGGCATTGCACAGGCACGAGAACGAGACATGCGACGCTCAATGCTGCTTCGCACGATGTGGTACATATAGAGTATTATATTAAAACAGACAGGACATTTGTTTTGTGCCGCCCTATGAAATCTTTTACAGCTAGATTAAAGAAATAAAACTAAAAATACTCTTTGAAATAATATAATTAAATTATGTGTCAATATAAGAATTTCTGATCATCGTAATAGACTAAGAGCCCGTGAACGCCAGACCTTCGTCATTTTATAAAAGCTGAAAGTTTATCAGCGCGTGCTCCCAACCCAACACAGGTAAGAACGATGGCCAATTATGAAGTTTGGGTCATAGTATCTTTGGCAGATAGGTATACGGTAATAAAGTTGTAAAAAAAAGTGTGTCATAATATAAGACACACTTTTAAAACATATTTTGGATTCCAAAATATTTCGAACTAATTTGATCATTTTATGGATCAAACAATTTGCTGCTCCGGCGCCGCCGGTGTCGCCTCCGAAATTTCTAACTGTAACATTGAATTCGTTTTCAATAATCTATTTTCTTGTTGCAAACCTTTTATAAGTATTTTCATATTAGCAACTCTCCTTGAAAGCCTTAGAGTTTTAATTTTTAAATTTTTATTTTTTTGTTTTAGCTCTAGTTTTTGTAAAGTTAATTTACAAATACGTTTTTTAAGTGCCGCCTGCATAGGCGATTCGAAAATTGAGTCCATATCCGAAATATCTACAGATTCCTCAAGATTATCTGCACTGAATGCTGCATGTAGAGGAAATCGCGACGATGGTTCCTGAAAATGAGGTTAATGATTTTTTATTAGTGTAGGTATGCTTACGCTTAAGTGACGTCTATGATTTTTTAACAAACGTAAATACCACGTGTAGGGCCTAGTTACAATAGACCGGTAGAGCTGACCTATATATCTCAATATATAGGTCAGCTCAACCGGCCTTGCATGTTTGCTACCTCAGTAGTTTAAAATAACACACTTAATTTTTCAAGGATCTCTGGCAAATCGGTTGAACGTTTAGTCAGAGCTCGCAGGTTTTATTAGATTGGTTTGTAAATTTGCATATTTACAAAGAAGAAAACTGTTTAAGCATGTATCCACTTTAGCGAAATGAGATAAACATATAAATCTTAGAAAATTAATTATTTGATTTTCAACATCAACGAATAAGAAAATAATTAGACACATACCACGTAGATTGGCTCTGCAGTATTTACTAATAGTGATTTATTTTTGGCCGATCTGTATTTGTCCGATTCCTTAAAATGCTCGGAACAAATTCTGCTTGACTTACTAGGCTGCCAATCTTCTTCCCTTCTTTGTCTTCGCACAATCTCGACCCACTTAATACACCTTATTTCGTCTGATGGAAACCTTTAAATAAAAACCATTAAATTTATTCCCTATTGAAAGTTTTCTGAAATTTTAGGAAAACTTTACACTTTGTATTCAGTAAGTATAATATGTATATTGAAATAAAATTCTTGGTAACTATGTTTATCCGCGTTCTAGAAACCATAAAAATAAGCTAGTCACGCTATTTGAAGTTAAACCACTTTTTAGCCAATTATTCTTTCACATTCACGATGTATTTGGTATAATTTTTATTATTTAAACTTAGCCCGGCATTTTGGGATGCTTTTCAGCAGCCATTGCAAGATGATATTCGCGTAAACTTCCGATGATTTATTAGTTATGTCTACTTTGAATTTGAAATAGCTGTAAGTATATAAATTATCTAAGAATTTATTAATGTAAATTAATAAATATATAATTTAATTTGAATAATTTTATTTCATATTACGTTATTTTCTACAATGAGCAGTTTTCCAGTAGGTATAATAATCAGTTGGTTTTTAAATCATTAATAGATGGCGCTACCATAGCTTTTGGTAATTTTAATGTACTCTGTGGTTTATTTGTGCGATGTTGCCAAAGTTTAATTTCATTTACCCATATTACAATAGATAAAATATGATAAAACGCATAATTCTTTTCGCGTCACTGTCTGTAATTTAAAATAATATTATATTTAAAATAATTTTAACAAAAAAAAAAGTCAAAACATTTATGTAAAGTAAATCATTACAAAACCGAAGAACATTTTTCCATAAATTAGGGAATACTAGATGTGAGACCACACTCTACTTACCAAAAGTGCTGGCTGCGCCATCTAGCTTGTCTTTAGGAACGCTATAAATACCTACTGGAAAACTGCTCATTGATACCAAAACAGTTGTAATTATGTAAGTACTAAAAATAGGTAAAATACTCGTAATCATAATATTGACGAGTCTATAATTTTAATCTATGACAGAAGCCATACTTCGTTCTCGTTCGCACTCACTGAGTTGTATATTCTTTGTTGCATTTGAGCCTAAGTTTATGATGTAATTTACGTGAGATTATTTAGATTTTAAAAAACTAATACCCAACAGATGAACTTACCCATGGAATGTTATTCCTTTTGCACAGCTTTTAGGTGTGTAGTTCCCACAACGTCGGAACACACAGCAAGGCATTTTTTTTACTGTTTCCTAAATTATTATGACACAAGTCACAACGACACTAATACGCCCGATGCTTCAGTGATTGTGAATGAAACTGCGTTGTGGTGAGCTAAAAAGCTTACATTTGAGTGAGCGTTTTAGAGCGCCAGTGGTAGGCGTAGACGGAGAAAACTATAGACTGCTGGATAGCTCTATCTCATTCCCACAATTCGTGACAAGAGCAGGATGCAATATATAAGATTCTTTTGATGGAAAAGGACAAATTCAAACTATTGCCATCCCTTCAGCGTGCCATTCATTGATATAAATATTTACCTCTGTCTGTATAACCCGCGCCACGTATCTTGGACCTAAATCGTAAAACATACGAGGCTCTGGCGCCCGCGGATTGCTTCGTAATAATCTATGCTTGATGAATTTGAATTCGTCTACCGCAGTAGCACCCCGTGCTATCCTCAAAAGACACCCAAGAAATGTGTACTGCGCGTATAGGGCACATTTAGAGCACATTTTAGGTCCAAGATATGTGGCGCGGGTTATACTGCAGGCAGGTAATACCTACCTATACTAGAAAAAAAATACTATACTAAAAATAGAATTATTGTAATGTATTACACACTAAAACTACATTTTATGTACCTTTTTAGTTTTTATTATTAATAATTTACTGGTGGATCGCTCCGTGTGCCTTATAATTGCATTTTTTAAAATAGCGACATCTATATTGAACATTGAGTATTACTTTACTCATAGAACTCCTGGAACTGTAATGTGAATGGTATGCTATTGTAAACACAGATGGAGCTAATGTAACTAGATTTTACTAGATTCATCTATAGGTACTTACTATTATATAATTGTGAAGTGGTCGTGTCTGTACATTGGAGATATTTAAAAAAAAATACTTGGGTTATGTTATGTTAACGATACTGAACACGAAAATATTTTTTTTTAATTTCCTGTCTGTTTGTTCGCGATGGACGCAAAAACTACTGGACGGATTTTGATGCCGTTTTTTTGGTAGAAAGGGCTTGATCAGACTTAAAATCTTACGTTTATTTGATCGCAATCGGTTGAGTAGGACCGAAGATATGAGCAAAGGTCGCGTTACCCGTGATGCACGCGGGCGGAGCCGCGAGCGGAAGGCTAGTGAGGTATATTATTATTGTTATTTTAAACCGGTGCAGATAAAAAAGCAGGCAAATAATTAAAAATCTGTTGGAAATGAAAGGAAATATGGTAAAACAACGGGCAAAATAAATTAAACTCGTTATGAAGTCCGAGGGTGAAATGTGGTGCATTTTAAGGGTGAAAAATGGTTTACCTACCACGATTCGCAACGAAACTCAACCTTATCGAAAAAAGTTAAATACCTACAAAAGTTGTACAAGGACTACAACTTGTGAAGTGTCTATAATATTACAATAACAGCAGATTAACATAGTTTTTAGCCGGGAAACAGTCTCCTATGGGTTGCAGGAACGAGATTATTAGGTAGGTACTTATTCCACACGGGCAGAATCACGAGGTTACTTGCCCGCCCGTGACTATGCCCGTGTGGAATATGCAGATATAGAATATAGGCTATTAACCGCTATTACTTCTGCCTATATTACTTACTGTTATTTGTTTATGACACAAGGCGGGCGTGAACTGGTAGCGGTGTTTTCATGCAATCAACTGCTAGTCTTATGATGCGGTGTGCCTCCCCGACGGTGCCGAGCTATTGTTAGAGGAACTTACACTGATTTTTTGTCCTATTTTATATTTATTTCTTAAAGTATGTTACATTTTTACTAAGTAGGTAAGTATAATAAATTCAAAAAAATTCAATATGGTAAATATCTTTAAACATCCCATTATCTCATCTCTCATATTTTTTTTTCAAAGTTCAACCAACCAAAAAAAAAATATTTCAAAACTCAATTTTGAAAAAACATTGACGTCGTACCTATACATTTTTAACATTACGTAAATTAAATTAAATAAGTAAATTTTTAAATTTTTCTTTTTACTAGAATAGACCCTATTTTCATTGAAATCGTGATCGCTTTGAAATTTGGGAGATTGAGATTAGATCGAAACTGAATTTTAAATTAATTCTGGTAATAACATTTATTTTCAAACATACCAAATACGCGTAAAAATCATTTTTTACTTTTTAGGTGAACAAAAATCGTGCAACTCGTCTCATCGTCACCGAACGGTCTTTCACAAGATTATGTTATTTTTTACCCACCAAACGGTAAAAAGACAGTCCGAGTATAAAATCAAATTGTCATCCGTCTAGTGTGCAGTCCTCCTTATCTGTGGGGATGGCAATCAGTGTGCGTTTTACAGCTCACTCGCTGTCGTCTCCCAAGGGGGAAAGCGATGTCTTCAAGCTCTTAGTTCTACGAGGGAGGCGCTGAACGTTTAGCGTATTCTTTTGACTATTGCGACTTAATGGATGGGTGGAGGTGGAGGTGGTGCTTCGGATGTGAATATGGTAGGTAAGTACCTAACTGGTGTAGCAAATAGCAATAGAATACGCAATAAGCGGAGCTTAAATAAGCGGTTTATGGTTTTCTATCGCTCGCGGTTCTCGCGTGGAAGTCGGTTATCGCGACTAAATATAAGTAGATATTGTCCTTTCTCAAGCTGTAGTCTCTATTTATATACCAAATTTTGTCAAAATCGACTCAGTAGCTGAGGTGTGAAAGCGTAGCAGACATTCAAACCAATAGAAAGACAGAGTTACTTTCGCATTTATAATATTAGTCAAGTTATTTATTACTATACAATCATTAAACGTGTTATTCCATTAAACTAATATAGTACATTATGGTACAAGTGAGCAACGTTGGTGATTACCGCCGAGGCGCCATTGAGACCCGAGCCGCCAGGCGAGGGTCTTAAGACAGCCGAGGACGTTAATCATCATGCTCACACGTGCCATACGACGTTTTACAACACACTTGCGAATAAAATAATACTACAAATACTAAATAAACAATACTACAAATTAATTCGTTTTCCTATGCGCGCGCATTTAACAATGGCGGTCGACCATATTTAAAAAAAAATGAGGTTTGAACTTAACTTTTTTTTACTCTGTTTTTTATTTCTGTACTTAGAGAAAAAAAAAGTTAAATTTCAGTGAAAATTTTGTTTATTACACAAGTATTACAAGTTGAAATTATTTATTTAAATACGAAAATGCATCAAATGACCATACAATAGGCGTATTAATTTATTCGTACTATTAAACACGTTATTTTTTGTATCAAAACTTTTTTAAGAACATAGACAATTATAGACACTTCCTATAAAATTTAAAAAAGAATCTTTAACTCACTTTTGTGAATAATAGCAATGAAAAAGTCACAGTTTAATAATAGGTGTCATTCCGTGCTTAATTGCGGTAAAATAATATCACTTTTATGAGCAGGTGTGTTGTAAATATTATTTATATACAGACATACATACTTACATACATACATACATACATACATACAATCACGCCTTTATCCCTGGAGGGTTATGCAGAGGTGAATTAACACCCACATTTCACCAATCGTTGTATAAGGCCCACGTATTAGGGGGTGAGCCTATTGCCGTTTTCCGTGCATTATTGTTGGCTCGAGCCATGAATAAGCTGAGTCGTGGCTGTATATTTCTTTACTATATTTATATAAATTGTATTAATAATTAAGGATAGCGTGTTTTATTCCACTCCATCATTTTTATACTCAGACGGGTAGATGGTAGCTGTACCTGGATACACTTTAAGTGGACGGTACGTGACCATAATTGGCACAGAAAAACGATTGAGTCTCGTTACGGTTTTTAATATTGAAGTATATTAGGAATACCCCATCTGAGGTACTCGGAAGCCAGCTTGGCCAACGCAGACAATAGACTTGTGTAAAGGTATAATTCGAAAGCCGACCACACACGACAACGATAGACGCATGCTGCCCAGGCCCTTTAGACAAGTGACAATTCGTTGCTCGGTGTATGATGGATTATAATGACAAATGTATAGGATTTGACGTTTTTGACATTCGTTGACGCCTGTCACGTCAAATCCCATACATTTGGCATTCTATTCCATCATACGCCGAGCAACGAATTGCCATTAACTAGAGGGGCTGGTTACATATTTCATGAGCTGCCGCCTACGGTCAACTCCGGTCGAGGTTGGCCCTGTTGAAGGTTGCTCAGTGACTTTCGAAAGAACCTTTTGACTAGCAGATGGCACAGTGGAAAGCAGTGAAGACCGACCCTTATTTCAGCAGAAACTGTTCGCCGTGATGCGACATGCCCCCCTTTCCGGGGCAAGACGAGGACGCGTAGTTGGAGCTCTCAAAACTCAGACCAGTTTATCTACTGGACTTCAATATCGTGATTTATAGTGAATGTCAGATGGCAGTCGCTTCATCGAAGTTTATTCAGCCGCATCACAGTTACAATGGAAAGCCAGCAACTAAGTTGCGAATAAGCTCAGAGAATTGGAACTACTCCACTCCTTTCCATTTTCTATATTTCAGAGCTTAAGTGGGTTTTAATAAATGAGTTAGAATGTCTAGACCAGGTGACGGTCTGTGTTGGTATATTGCTAAGCCCGTCGGCTTAGTCCCTTCTAAAACTTCGACGTACGTATAAATAAATTAACTTTTGTTTTGGATATATTTTTTATAAAACCTCCTTCCAACATAATCCTCATCATTTGCATAGTAATTCAGTTTAGGAGGCTTTTAAAGCGAGGAATAAAGTTGAGAACGAATTAAAATTTAAACAGTTTCTTGCGGAAGACGAAGAGAAAATTTAAGTGGGGGTTTATAAATGTTGCGTAACATTGTCTGCAACCCCCCTTAAAATATAGCTTCATGCATTATAGATTCCTCCGTATATCATCATTATCATCATCATCACAGCATTAGTCCCGGTAGCATCCAAAGCTTTACACTTTAGTGTCTGTCACGTACATAAGTAAAACAAAAAAAGAGGAAAGATTTGAATGTTTATACAAATAAACTCAAAAACTACTGGACCAATATCGAAAACTTATTCACCATTAGATTGCTACATTATCCCTAAGTAGCAAAGACTACTATTTATCCAGATATTCCCACGGGATCAGGAATAGTTAGGTGGCAGACCAGCCAGACCTTGCAGAACATACACTGATCAAATTAATGATGTATCAATTGGAAGAAGGACAAAAGCAGATGACGGATACAATATTTGTGAAGAGATCATCTACAACTAGAAAATCTGTTGGTACAGTATGTACCTATTGGGCACAATCATCCTCTAGGTTTTATATTCTATGCTAATGATGAAGGATATTTCACTCCACATTTGTCCGTTTTGCGCTTGTTCGTCAGGCATTGTTCGCCTGCGTTTACATGGTGTGTATCAGACATAAACCTGATAAAAGTGAACATCAAGCTCAAATCGAAAAGCTCATTTAAGAGAGTGCTTTCTTATGAGCCGTGTTGTACGAATGATCATCAAAATAAAAGCAAATAAAGATATTAAGTATATTAATAAAACACCAGATATTCGTGTAGGTACCTACGTACATACTTGATACGTACATGATGTACGTACATACACAGATCAAGATCAAGCAGACTTCTAGGTTAGTAGCGATTTCCGCTATTCTCAAACCCTCCCCCCTCCCATTCGGTTTTAAATGCGTTTGTATGCCGGGCGAAAATTCGAGTCATTCACCATCTCGCGATCGTCAAATTCGCGAGCGCGCGCGAGTTGGCAATTTTTGATTTCGAATTATTTTTTCGTCATCATCTCGCGCGCATGCTAAAGTACAGTCAGATAAAAAAAGGATCAAAGAAAACATGAAAAGGAAACTAATGTATACTCGCGTCTTTACCTGCATTGGTTGATGCGCTGCGAATGTTTTTTTTTTCATCATAGATTTCGATATAGACTTACGAAGTGAGACTACGCCACTAGGGGGACACGGCCGATATTATGATATCTGTTATGAGTAGCTATGTCATCTTAATATGCGTCGTATGAAATTAGATTTTTTTTTGCTTATCTTTTACTTTAGGCTGTATTTAAGATAAATTTCATAATGTTTCACATATTAAACTAGTTAAAATATTTACAAGAATAAAAAAAAGTATTTATTGCAATTTTTATTTCATTACATATATTTTTTATGATATTTGTAAGTATAGTGTTTTAATGTATATATTTATTATAAAAATATTAAATAAAGCTATTGTTTTTGTTGCAATAAAAAATGGATAAATACTTAGTTGGGGTAAGTAGTTCGGGTATCGAATAATTCCTCCTCATCGATTTTTACTGGTAAAGTGCCCAAAGGACGGGCGGCATTGCGCCGTCGGATGGTAAGCTTTTTTTATGCCAAACTAATTTCGTATCTTTTTCAAGGATCGTATAATTTCCACAACCATAATTATCCATATAATATAACCATATATAATTAGACAGTTTTTATTATTATTTAAGCATCGTGTTGTAAAATATAATTCAAGAATAAAATATACCTAATCAATTACTATAAAAACGATTATTTATTTCCCACGCTTCCCAAAAAGCGATTTCAGGAGTATTTTTTACTGTGAATCCCTTAAAGTAGGTATATATGTTACGGTCAACTTGAGAAATCTGGTCCCTATGAATAGTGACCGGCCTGTTTACATAATGCCCTTCTCACATGGGCAATTTGATGAAATTTCATTTCTAATTACTTTTCTCGGTCAGTATGAATCCTCAATATTATGCCTTTGCCTTGGGCAAAATGATAAAAAAATTAAATGAAGCGTTTTTGTTTATTAACGTTAAAAAAATACCTAACCTAACCTGGGGTGTGGGATATATACCAGTACAGTGCAGTAAAATTTTATGCATTTAAGTTAAGATTGCCGTTTAGTAAAAATGTGGCAGCCTTTTGTGTTTTTTATGTATTGTGGAGGTAAGTTTTACATTTAGCTTAGGTATAAAAGCTATACAAATAAAGAAAATTGAATGTCTGTAACTTTGAAATAACAGCTTTTTAACTGAAATTGTAACACAAAAAGATGGATAGACAGAGTTACTTTCGCATTTATATTATTAGTATGTATACGAGATACCTACCTATAACAAAATAGTTTTTTTTTTAATTTTGTGATCTGTCTACGGATTGTTGGCTACGGATAGTCTCGAAAGTGGCTGAACCGATTCTGGAAGGACGTCTCGTAATATATTATCTCGTAGTATTTATAACATATATATTACATTTCTTTATAACATACAAAATAATAGCTTCTTCCACGTCCATTTTCTAAGCTCTGCCGAAACAAACTGACAAACTCTCGCAAAACGCGGTAGTGCTTATACCTCGGGATCGGGACCCGTATCTTAGACCGGAATCACGAGACTAACGAGGTCCTGGCTCCCGCCGTAGCACCTCATGCTATCCTCAAAAGACACATTTTAGGTGCAAGATATAATGTTCCGAGTAACCACTGACCTCCGTTAACGCGCGTTACATGTGAAGCTAGCCTGTACATTTAAAATAGGTACCTAATTTAATCTATTACAACGTTTTTGTAGCTGACTGTACACAAATACGTAATATTTTCACAAACGCGCGAGTTGATGACACAAAAATAATTCAAAATCGAAACTTGCCAACTCGCGCGCGCTCGCGAATTTGACGATCGCGAGATGGTGAATGACTCGAAAATTCAATACTGAGCCCGCCTTTTACAAGCCTACATTAAAGCTTTTGTTGACGACTGTACCTATAGCTTTCATCAGGACAAAATAATATTTCATAAGTTACGATACCTAACAATAATTTATCTGAAAGTTTAATTTGGACCCATCATTCCAGACATAATAGAACTTTGATACCTACTATTGAAAAGTACGTTTCATTTTGTCCAATTTATAGCCGGTTACACAATTGTAAAGAATCACCGACCCGTGTCACTCGAAATCCAATGCTGGGCAACGTGGGCATTATTCAAAGACTAACCCACAATAATTTTCAATTCGCGACTGTTAATAAATTTAAACCAATATTTAATACGAGTATAACAATAATATAATATTGAACAGATTGAACACAAAGTATTCGGTGTATATGTACGTGTGTGTGTGTGTTTGTGTGAGTGTGCGCTTGGCCAAAAAAGAGCTTTGCTAACACTTTCAATTCAATGTGGGCCGCTTGCTTTCAGTCACAGAATTAATAAATATCTAATATTTATTCTGTGGTTCAGTGGTTAAAATAGCTGTTCCTTCGGCTCCGTCCGCGTGTAATACTGGTATAGTACCAGTTGAAGTAAATTAAACAGATATATTACTGGCTGTCCGCAAACTGCTATTACCGTCTTAACTAAGTGAAGTTTTATGCAACGCTAGTGTAGTTTCAAGTTTGTTTCTAATTAAAGTAAGTTTAAGCTACGGTGACTTGTATCTAATAGTTTGTATACAGTACAATTGCGAACTCTTTTACTTAAATTAACAGGTGGGGCGGGTTGGTTTAGGATCAAGATACCTAATTGACGGCAGGTTTCAAAGCGCACGAAAGCAATACAATATATACATTTTAAACCTAAATAATACAAGACTAATCTTCTTCTTCAAGTCAATAGGCAGGTTTACACGTGCAGTTCGGAACGAAGGATTTATTACCACGCACCAGTCCAAAACTGTCGGTTCGGAACGAGCGTGTAAATGCTAGCCACGCACCGGGAACAACAGTTCGATCTGTCGCATCACAGTCCACAGGTTCATCCGCAGTCACCTGTAAATAAATATTGTAGCGAAATGCCATTACACATTTCATAAACTTGTACTGCCAGCACCCATGTTTATGAAAAATAAAACGCTCTGACTATTCAAATAAAAATATACGTAATCTTCTGGGTAATTTTCTCGAAAATCTTTTACTATGGATATATCAGTAGGTATGTCTATATCTTCGTCTGTATTTCTTTTCCCATATTCGAAGTTTTCTGGTGCTGTTCAAATCGACTACGAACCCAGCCAACGCAACTGAAAGAGGAACGTGAAAGATCTGCCTGCGTTCCGAACTGTGGTCATTTTTAGTCGCAAAATATCACCACAGTTTGATCCGCAGTCCAAAACCGACAGATCGGAACGGCGCGGCGCGGCGGTTTGGAACGCGGTCCCGATGCGCGGTCCAAAACTGCACGTGTAAACGCCGCTAATAATGAGCTACGAGTAAATTTTTCTACAAGATTTTTTCGGCCGAGAACTCGGTCACAGCCACGGCTTTTTCCATTGCCTCGGTTGTCCTCGGTTGTATAGTTAACAAAGAAGATACGGTTGCACTTTTACACAAAATTCTAAATATGAAAACGTGCAACTGTTTCTACTTAGTCGACTGTACATACACGTGGAAGGGTACAATGGACAAGCGAGTAAATGTGACATGACATAGGGCACTTGCGACGGAAGACGGAAAGGTGTTCACATCGCCAGATGGTCCTAATTCAGCCACAATGTCATTCTGTGTTCACCATAACAACCCTCACAAACGTTCCAGTGCACATATGTATTACCTTAACACATCAACAATTGACCAATCTATTGTTATACTAAAACAACGATATAGTGTACGTAGCATCACGATACGTGGAATGAATATTCCAAAACACAAACGAAACGACAACACAGTTTGTATTAAAATGTATTTGTGTTTAAATACATAACCAAAGAACAATGAAAAATTAAATTGCAGCCGCGCGAAACCGGGAGGGCGATTTTAAACGGTTTTATATAGTTTGGCCTGCTGGTTGATGGGTGTTTAGTAATTGAAACTTCAATTTGACTGTTGATCTGATATTTGGTGGGTAAACACCTTTTTATAGTTTGGATGACAATATTTCAATTAATCAATATAAAACCTTTTTACTTACTTAATTTTTTCAAGTATTCCATAAATTGTTAACTTTGAATTGGTACAAGTGATTTAGAATTGGTTGAATTAGGTATTCAAGGGCCAAAAATAATTATCTAGAGCCTAAATAAACACTAAAACACATCCATGCGTATCGCGTTTATCTTCTAAATAACTTTTTTATTCAGAGTGTGAAAGTAACAGATAGTATCTATTGGTTGTATATTTTGGGTTGCGTCGTAAAACTCGATAAATTGCGAAGAACAGTGGATTCCCTGAAGGGAGTTAGCAAGTCTGCTGATTTACAATCGGATATGAAGTTGTTCATTTTCATTTACGCTCGGGGATTTTGTTGTGAATATTGGTTCGACGTCGCCATGTTAGGGACTGACATGCGAGAAAATGGTCTCATCACTCTAGCCACTAGGGGTGCTGAAAAGCCAGTCCTCCATGATGGGTTCCTGAGCTTGGTTACCCAAATCGTAGCTTCCACTCCACCATGTACCGGAGATAGGACCTTATGGCCCGGATTTCTACAGACTTGGGTTCCCGATCCCGTCCTTGCTCCCGCGTGACCTTTCGGTAGGTACCGATATGCTTAGTAGGTCCACTGCCTCCAGGTCCTATAGTGAGGTTCTAGCAACGAGACTCGCCGCCTTGAAGGGATCTCCTTCGTGTACTGTACTGTACCGAGGGTACCCCCTGATGACCCCGTTGGCCATCCGATGTTTACCTTTAGGGTCTCTGCCCAGATTGACTAAGGCCATGTACCGCATGAGTCCTCGATAAGCGTATTTACTATTCATTACAAAAATAATTTTTCAATTCGTAGTTCCTAAGATAAGCACTTTCAACCAACCAAACAAACAAACTCTTCAGCTTTATAATATTAGTTCAAATTAGTACTTTCTTATTTATTTTTTGCCTCCTGTGTCATCCCCACGTATTAACATACAACATCAAAGTAGATGTTTTCTAATTTTGTGAAATAATTTGATTTTTAATGAAACTGTCAATTCTCTACGATCTCCCATAATATAAAAGCAGATGAGCAAATATTGATTTATGGTTGTAGCTGTGTTCAGTACCTACACGTGTAACCAGACTGCAGGTAAACCTACACGTTCCCGGCGGAATTCATTGAATGTGGTTGAGTACGAGTATTGCCCGGTTGCACGTATATTAAACTGTGATCGCCTAACCATTCTAATATCGAAATTCAATAATATTAAGATAGATAGATAGATTGATACTTCTTTATTGTATATCTATCAATATTTCACAGATTCTTGAGTAGATATAGTTAAAGTTAAATGCCCAATGGGCGGCCTTATCATTAAATGTGATTTCTTCCAGGCAACCTTAGGATGGACAAGAATGAAAAGTATGTAGGTAATAAAAGTGAGTGTTGATGATAGTGTGTTACCCGAAAAATGACATAGTATTTGTATACTATGTCATGTTTTCATAATATAATGTACATATTTATCTATGTTAATCAGATTGGAATTGAATGATTTGCTCTTACTCAAAGAAAATGTGAACATGTTTCTAAATAGATTTAAAAATAGGTATATACACAGGTCGTCTTTTCAGAAAAGAATCATGTTGTAAACCAGTGGTCAATATTTTAAACATAAGTTCGTATGTATAATTATTTTTGGTTTATTTTTCTGACGTAAGTAGTGCACATAATAATCGTATGATAAGGCTTAAGACGAGACAAGTCCTAACAATATTAGTCTGCAAAGAAAGAAATATAGCAATTTAGATATTAATAAAGGAGGAGGAGGAGGAATGAGATAGACTTCATCATGACCAACGAGAAACGAATATTCAGTGATGTCTCCGTGATCCACAGGGTGAAAACCGGTAGTGATCACAGAATCGTAAGAGGCACATTGGGTATTAACGTTAAACTCGAAAGGTCCCGCCTGATGAAGTCTACACTCCGACCTACTCGTGTCCAAATCCAAAACCCCGAGAACTTTCAGCTTGAGCTTTCAAGTCGCTTTGATTGCCTAGAGAACTTTGCGTCGGTGGACGAGATAAACAACAGGCTCGTAGAAACTGTCCAAACGGTGGGCTCTAAGCACTTCAGACCCCGCCGTTCAAATAGACCTCAGAAACTCTCCGATCACACCCAAAAACTCATGGCTAAACGACGCTCACTTCGACTGCAGTCTTCCGATGATGCAGAGTCATATGGGCAGCTCAACAGACAGATTTCCAAATCTCTGCGACACGACATACGTCTCTTTAATACTGAACATATTAAAGAGACAATCGAGCGGAACAAAGGCTCCAAAGTGTTCGCAAGAAATCTGTCTGTTGGGCAAAGCCAGTTGACTAAGCTGAAGAGAGAAGATGGCAGTATAGCGTCGACCAAGGCTGAGGTTTTGGAGGAGATCGAAAGGTTCTATGGACAGCTATACGCTTCGGTCGCTAATCCTGCTGGCAACATGGCGACCGACCCAAGAGCCAAGTTGACCCGACACTTCACCGAGGATATCCCGGACATCAGCCTGTATGAGATTAGAATGGCCCTGAATCAGCTTAAGAACAACAAGGCACCGGGTGACGACGGAATCACTTCAGAGCTTCTGAAAGCGGGTGGAACACCGGTACTTAAAGTCCTTCAGAGGCTTTTTTAACACCGTCGTCCTCGAGGGCATAACGCCAGAAGCGTGGAACAGAGGCGTGGTGGTGCTGTTCTTTAAGAAAGGTGACAATACCTTACTGAAGAATTACAGACCCATCTCGCTTCTGAGCCATGTTTACAAGCTGTTTTCAAGGGTCATTACGAACCGTCTCGAGCGCAGGCTTGATGACTTCCAGCCTCCCGAACAAGCCGGTTTCCGAAGAGGCTACAGTACCATAGACCACATCCATACGCTGCGGCAAGTTATACAGAAGACCGAAGAGTATAATTTGCCACTTTGCTTAGCGTTTGTGGACTATGAGAAAGTACATCGAAGTGTTGAAGTGTTTGTATAATAACGCCACCATGTCGGTTCGAGTACAGGAACAGAGTTCGAGGGCGATCCCTTTGAAAAGAGGCGTAAGACAGGGAGACGTGATATCTCCGAAACTGTTTACGGCCACTTTGGAGAGTACCTTCAAGCTCCTGGAATGGAAAGGATTCGGCATTAATATTAATGGCGAATACATCACTCACCTCCGGTTTGCCGACGATATTGTAGTCATGGCAGAATCGATGGAAGATCTCAACACGATGCTCGAAGGCCTCAACCGAGCTTCTCAACAGGTGGGTCTTAAAATGAACATGGACAAGACAAAGGTGATGTGCAATGCCCATGTTGTACCTACCCCGATATCTGTTGAGAGCTCGGTTCTTGAAGTTGTTGACTCGTACGTCTACCTAGGACAAGTAGTCCAGTTAGGTAGGTCCAACTTCAAGAAAGAGGTCAATCGCCGAATCCAACTCGGCTGGGCAGCGTTCGGAAAATTGCGCAATGTCTTCTCGTCCGACATACCTCAGTGTCTCAAGTCGAAGGTTTTCGACCAGTCTGCCGTGTCAGACCTATCTGCGTTATCTTAAAAATCGTAGTTTTGAGAAATCGCATCCTAAAGTTTTTTTCAGATATTTGCGTTTTTATAGAAATTTAATGCAAACAACTATGAGATTTTTTAATGATGTAACATATTTTAATGTAACGAATATCGGGATGTAGCAATTTTTTTAATAATAACTGTATTTATTATAATAAACTCCATAACAGATATAGGCATGGCAAGCCTACCATACATTACCTAATTCGCGACGCCCCGTATGTTAAGATATACGAGTTAGCTGTGATAAGTCCTTTTGGGGGAGTTATGCCAAACTCAGTTATTTATAAGTTACCTGAAATTGGTCTGACTCACACAGTAGGGCAAAGTCTCTTCTAAGACTGAGAGGTTCCACATTGCCTGTGAGTATGAGATTGCCGACGAGCCTCAACGCCCGTCTTTGCACCGAGTCGAAAGGGTCAAGGCACGCAGGCGCTCCAGCAAAAAGGTGACAGCAGTACCCAAACCTGTGCCTTACAAAGGAGGAGTCGTTGCCCCACAGTGAAGTACTGCTTCACCTTGTTGAGCACCCCAAGTTTCTTTGATGCCAGCCTGACCTTGCATGACTTCGGTATTGGACGTCGGTCGCTGAAGATGTCGACACCAAGAATTCCGATACTTGTGGAGATGGTAAGCGGTGTGCCCAGGAATTGCGGCGCTACAACAAATGGAGCCTTTTTAGCGGTGAATATACATACTTGTGTCTTAGTGGCGTTGAATTGGATTAAGTTTAGTCTTCCCCAATCGGATACTCCAGAGAGAGAGTAGTCTCGATTTCGGACACAAGTTGTTCGCGACTCTCCTCCACTTCTGACCTAGGGATATTTGCACGGCCCGTGTAATACGTGTCCCCGGTGCTGTCATCTGCATAGCAATGAATGGAGCCATCAGACAGCATGTCATTGATATGCAGCAGATTAACCAGGGTTGGGGACAACACGGAGCCTTGTGGAACACCAGTGTTTATGTCCATGCGGTCCGAACTGCTGCCATCGACGACTGCTTGAATACTTCTATTGGACAAAAATTTGACAATCCATGCGCATAATCCCTCGGGGAGTCCATAGCGCGGCAACTTCGCAAGAAGACCTCTGTGCCAGACCCGATCGAAGGCCTTCGCTATATCTAGGCTGACCGCTAATGCCTCACCCCGACTCTCGATGGCTTGCGCCCATCGATTGAGAGATACACTAGGAGGTCACCGGTAGAGCGACGGTGGCGAAAACCGTACTGTCGTACGCTCAGGAAATCGTTTCCCTCAAAGTATCAGGAGCTGTGTATTAATCACACGCTCCATCACCCTCGAGAGCAGCGAGGTGATAGCGATAGGCCTGTAATTAGACGGATCTGTCCTGTCGCCTTTCTTAGGCACAGGGTGCATGAATGCAGTCTTCCAGGAAGCCGGGACCTGTCTTGTGGAGTAGAAGATCGCGAAAAGGCGTGTAAGCACTGGGCACAACTCGGAGGCACAGTGCTTAAGCACCATCGCCGGTATACCATCCGGCCCACTCGACTTCCGAACATCTAGGGATTTAAGTTCACGCCGGGCCACCCGTTGCGTGAATTTCACTTCAGGCATGGAAGGACCACAGCTGCGAAAAATAGGTGGCTCGGCGTTCCCGTCGATCATAGTCGAGTTTGACGCAATGATGAACGATGACCCAAGCGATCGGCTTTCTCCTTAGCGCCATGGGCCAGACTACCGTCGGGTTTTTGCAGTGGTGGAAGCCAGGACTGGCAGAAGTTTCCCTCGGCTGACTGTTGCTTTTTTACTGGACCTCGAGGCGGCGTTCAATTTCCGCTTCACTTCAGCGATATCCGGATACCTATTGGCAAAAGCTGTGGTCCAAGCCTTATAGGCAGATTGCTTGCAGTCTCTAGCTTCTCTACAAAGCCTATTAAACCACGGGCGTTTGCTCGCTCCTGTTGCGATCCAGTGGTTGTGAATATAACATTCCATGCTCGATAGGATCGCTTCAGCGACTGCTGTTGCATGTTGTTGATAAGTACGATCGAGTTACCAAAAACAGGGCTCATCTGAAAGATCATCAAATTCTGTGTAAGAAAAACCGGTGCTGCAAATCTTAAACACTGGTGAAGGTGCTTGCAGCAGCGATTGAAGATCGCGCGTTGCGCGATTTAGTTTGGTATTTTCACATGAGTGTTTAAGATTTGCATCACCGGTTTTTCTTACACAGAATTTGATGATCTTTCAGATGAGCCCTGTTTTTTGTTGGTAACTCGATCGTACTAATATGAAATACTAAATCAAGCCGCACGACGAGAGACCTTCGATCGCTGCAGCAACCACCTTCGCCAGTATTTAAGATTTGCAGCACCGGTTTTTCTTAACAGAATTTGATGATCTTTCAGATGAGCCCTGTTTTTTTTGGTAATTCGATCGTACTAGATACCTGTTTTCAGGCGGCACTTTGCAAGCTGCTGCCTCTGAAAAGGCCAGTTATGGAGGCTTGTAGCACTGCACTATCATATAATAGTCCTAAATCTCCTCTATTTCCAGGAACAAACGAAAATTGGTAATCTTACTATATTAGGTACCGATTCTTTTTAGCTTTTTCAAAATTGGTTTTTGGTATCACCACCAGGTTTTGGCTTTGCAGCATAGCCATTTCGTGTTCTCCAATTAAAGGCGCGTCTATTGATGTACATCTTATTCAGGAATCTGGTACATGAGTTAGTGACGTTAGCTCGCATACTAAACGATCCTGTCACGGCTATGTCATGTATTTAATAGATACCGGAGTTATAATTTCGCTTAAGTGTTTGTACTTATCACACATTTCATTGTATCTTAATGTACAGCAATTTACCATTACTACATGGGGTAAAATCATAGTCACGTGAGTTTTAAGATAGTGTCGTTCTAGTAATTGGTAGAATATATTTAAAAAATTGTAAGCTCTATGTATAAAGGACGTTAAAATAATACAAATTACACCTTTTACGCGTAACTCATGTATCTTAAGATAACGTATATTGGTCTGACACGGCAGCAGTGTGTGTTACCAGTGATGACTTATGGCACTGAAACGTGGTCCCTCACTATGGGCCTTATGAGTAAGCTCAAAGTAGCCCAACGAGCTATGGAGAGGGCTATGCTCGGAGTCTCTCTGCGAGATCGAATCAGAAATGAGGAGATCCGTAGAAGAACCAAGGTTACCGACATAGCCCAGCGGATTAGCAAGTTGAAATGGCAGTGGGCAGGGCACATAGCACGGAGGACTGATGACCGATGGGGTCGAAAAGTCCTCGAGTGGAGGCCACGTATCGGCAAGCGCAGCGTAGGACATCCACCCACAAGGTGGACAGACGACCTCATTAAGGCCGCGGGAACGCGCTGGATGCGAGACGCTTCCAACCGGTCCTATTGGAGATCTATAGGGGAGGCCTATGTCCAGCAGTGGACTTCCTATGGCTGAAATGATGATGATGATGATGAGATATTAATAAATAGGTATATGTACTATCGCGATCATAAGTGCAGTACCAATCTGACGCAACTATTGCGCGTCAATATTAATCGTACTTATGACCTTATTCTTTGAAGACAATTCACACACACATACACAACACTAGTCGTACAGTACTCTTACTAAACTTTTGAAGTTATGACCTTAATCTTTGAAGATAATTCACACACACACATACACACACATTAATATTGTTCACTCGTTGATTGATATTGGTAATTTCAATATCATACGTAAGCCGCCCCGTAGCTGAGTCGTTTAACGTGCGGCTTGACGAATAGTATGAAACCTGTCGGTGATGGTTCGAACCTACCGGAACTAATATAACTTTTTGTGTTTTATATTTAAAAGTTATGATATTATAAATGTTGATACGAATATAAAAATGTTTCTTAGGTAGAATTTTAAACTTAGCGAGAAAATAATTATTTGAGGGTGCATTTGAAATAAAATGGATTCATTGGCTATGAGTGAAGTTGTTGGTTGGTGAAGTCAGTTACGACTACCCTATTTATATATTATATCATCTATGGTTACGACTGTTTGTGTTAATAACTGTTCGAGCGATTACATTTCTTTTTTAATAAATCAATATGTCAAATATAAGTATTGAAGCAAAAGCTAATATTGTGGCCATATTCGAATGGTCTGAATATATTTCTAATTTCTAATGAGACGGGCTTATCTGTAAGTTAATTAATTAATTAATATTGTTGTAGTGCAATTTTGTTCATTGGTTGCAATTGTGTAATATGGTTGTTGTTTTTTTAGAGAAATACTGGGAGTCGTTGCGTGAAACAATTTGAGGAAGAAGAGTTGCAGAGTTGGAGGAGAAATGGAAGACCTGCTGAAGCGGCGTTATATGGTAGCAGAATATGAAACGAATAACGAAGAGTATTTACTTTAACTGGGAATCAACAATATTTTCTGATGAAAAAACGTTTAAATCATCTCAAAAAGGAAGATTACATTTATGGCATAAGGATAAAACACGGTGGTGTGAAAACAACATAGTACCGAACACTGAATCTAAGTGTAAATTATGTGGGGGTGGATTAGAGCGCAAGGGCCGGGTGAATTAGACCCAATATCTACGCGTGCAAATAGTGCAAATTATGTGAAAGTGTTAGAAGATATAATGTTGCCCACAGTGCGAAATGTCTATCCAGATATAAATGAAGGTTTAAGGGCATTAGAAGGTTTCTTCACGCCCGTAGCACATCTCCGCCGTTTCGCGGCGGACAGCGGAACTGCTAGTTGAGTTTCGCTGTGTTCAAGTGTAGCTGGAGCAGCGAAACATGAGCGGAACTTGACACTTGTTATCTAATATGGAGCGCGTACCCGAATCTAACTGGTCCGTGTAGAACGCATGCGCCAACTACCTGACTTCTGATTGCTCCGTTCAACATGATAACGTCTTTTTCGCATGCGCGAACTTGATACCGTGCGTCAGAAACTTTCAAAATCAACAGGGC
This sequence comes from Eilema depressum, assembly GCA_914767945.1. Lineage (NCBI taxonomy): Eukaryota > Metazoa > Arthropoda > Insecta > Lepidoptera > Erebidae > Eilema > Eilema depressum. The sequence goes on along the minus strand of OU612028.1, from coordinate 8,733,157 downwards.
CGAAATTGGGTAATTGGCTGTCTAGTTAAATTAAATACTTTTTACTAAACGTAACAGTAAGTTATAAATATAATGTATACAAATATAATCGATGATTAATAATTATTAATTATATTGACCAATTATTATTTATATTATGATTGGATAATTTCTATGGTTGGACAATTAAAGAGTGATTGTCATTTTTCATAATTGGACATATAAGTCGTGCAAAGGACACATTTGACGTTATTGCTGGACTGGTCGCCGAGTGCAGACCGAGGGTTCAGATTCAGCCACCTGTCACCGCTTCAACCCGCTGGCGAAGTGGTGTGACATTCATATCCTTCCTTTCCGGAGTACAATGGGGACACCGTGCTTTTCACACCTGAGGGCTCTTAAATTATGGCCCAGAATCAGTCGGGGAGTGCGAGATAGGCGGGCCGTATATGGCGGTATTTGGCTGTCAAGTCAAATTAATTAATTTTTACTAAACGTCTAATCAGTAAGTTATAAATAATGATATGTATACAAATATAATAAAGAGAAAAGAAGATGTAGCGACGGATGTGGCCCTGTGGAGAGGTTCCCTCCATCTGGCAGAAACTTGATACTCCGAAATTCATTAGGCATAACACATTTGACATTATTGGTGGACTGGTCGCCGAGTGCAGACCGAGGGTTCAGATTCAGCCACCTGTCACCGCTTCACCCCGCTGGTGAAGTGGTGTGACATTCATATCCTTCCTTTTTGGAGTACAATGGGGACACCGTGCTTTTCACACCTGAGGGCTCTTAAATTATGGCCTAGAATCAGTCGGGGAGTGCGTAATAGGAGGCGTGCGGTTTTGAGTAGGTGCGATGGCCGACCGGAGTGGTATTTGAAAGGACTACCGAAAAAAAGTAGGAGCGTGATCAGAATTCGACGTGTGTGGAGCCGTGGGCAGCAGTTATGTATAATACTAGCAGTTGCCCGCGGCTCCGCCCGCGTGGAATTCGGATTCCGTTCCCACTTTTTTTTCGTGCTAAAGTTCCCTCGGATATGGTCAGGAGTGATTGTCGAACTGAACTGAACTCTGACCCACTAAAAACGCATGCCGTCGCGGGTCTTTATTTGCTAGCCTATGTTACTCCCATTATTGAAATCAGTCAACAACAAACAAAAAAAAACAAGAAAAGGACTTTCCTCTTTAGAATATTAGTGTACCTAGATGTAGGTAATACTATCCTGTACAAAAAACTGTAGACGGCGAAAAAATAATCAAAGTAAAACTTTTTTACTGATCTTGATTCATTTGGAATTTAAAAGACCCCTAATGCGGCCCTGCAATTTACGTGTTACGTAAAATTGTCACGTGACAACACTGACAAAATAGCGGACGAAGCGCGGAGGTGTGAACGGCATAGGCGAAACTGCGCGGCGAAAGAGATAGAAGATAGGTAAATCTATGCATTAGAACATGCCGTTTCGCTAGAGTTTCACTCCTCGTACAACTGACAGAACATGGCGAAACGACCGCGGTTCCGCTATACGCGGTTTCGCGGCGGAGATGTGCTACAGGCGTCAGGGTCGGCAGCATGAGTGTGACGCCCCTGGTGTTGCATACGTCCAAAGGCCACGGTAATCACTTTCTATCAGGTGGGCCGTGTGCTTGTCTCCCACCTAAGTGGTATAAAAAAATGATATAAGTTTTGTGCACGATAATTCTCCCATCCATCGAGCCACCATACTTCGCGAATGGTTTAGTGAACGTAAATTTATTCCTTGCTGTAGCGAAGGGTGAAAATGTTCAAAAGGGAAGCCGGTGGCAAATCCCAAAGAACAACCATGGCAATTTTGTATGAAATTCTCTCAAATTTTAGATAGGTACTGAATTTTAGGTGTAATACATGTAATAATGCATTAAACTTAAGTATCTCTACCATGACTTCCCTTTGCAGAGCAAGCCGGCAGGAATCGTGTTATGAGTACTCCTCGCCACTGAATTTCTTTGGCCAGCACGATCCCCTGATTTGAACCCTTGTTTAAATATTTTTGTTATTTAATTTCAGTTGAGCCTATTGAGACTACTGAGCCTATCAAGGGACGTGCTGGCCTGTAATTAGTATAAGACTGTATGGTTGAGGTTAAGTTTCAATCCTCTTTTCCGAAAAAAAACTTTCGAGAAAATGAATAATTAAGCTATAACCTCAATATGCAATATTAATTTTATTATAAAAGTATATTTTTTGGATGAAATTATTATAACCACAAATTAACATTGGATAATTCTTTTAATAAACTTTTTTTTAAACTATTGTTTTATTTATAATCTATTGTAAATTAAGTATAATATTTTTCTATTTGTAAATAATTATTTCTAATTCTGTTAACTTGTTCCTAAAATTTCATGAAAACAAAACAACGAAAAGTGGAAAAACTAAGATCCGAACCCACAACATTCGATTTCAACACTATCCGTAGCAGCCTTGTTACCGACCAGGCTACGCACTGCCTTACGTAGAATCACGAATTTTTGCATTACTTTATATAGATGCATGCTTCGAACATAATAGTATGAAAAGGCGAGCATAACGTTTTCTTTGTTTCGCATCACACACATTTATATTTTCTCATATCGATACTGTGTGACGTATAAATGTATGCGTTAAACATTACATACACATAGATACGCGTTTAAACGGACAAGCCATTATAAACATTACGGTGCTAATGCACTTTTAATTACGATAGTACACTCCTAGATATCAAATAGTCGGAATGCATCCTAAAACTTAGTTTTACTGAAAGTTTTGTGTGTTCTTGATTACGGTTAAGTACACAGTGCAATCCACCATTCCACTTATAACACAGGACATGTATTTGTCACCTGAGTCCCGCATATTGTTTGACATTTCACAACGGTATCGCCTGCATACGATACCATGCAATGCAAGATGCACGTCATGTTATGATATGACCATTAAACTGTCTATATGTATTGTATCTAACTGTAATACTATTTTCTTTAAAAGGTTTGAAATTTTCATCAAACCGAGTATATACCTACATACCACATACTTACCGTTTTTATGTAGAAAGAAGCTGCCTACTTATGTAGAAAGTAGCCATAGGTATCATCTCAAAAAATTCTCACGACACTCATAGTGAAGTGAAATCTGTCCTAAGGCTAAAAGGTCCTTGTAATAACATCAATAGTGGTGGCGATGGCGTTGGGACTTCTATGTCGACAAGTTAGCGGTCCGTTGACACAACGACCCCTCAAGTTCTTGCTTACTTTGTGAAACCGTTTCTAGATAGTGTTTTTATTTTTATTTTCTTCCAACTGAATCTTAATAGTAGTATACCTACTATAGAATATAAATAAAACAACATACCTACCATTTGTAATATTTTATTCATTGTCTTTGTCTTCTCTATCATAACACTCCTGCTCCTATCCCATATTTTATTTGCACAACATGTGTGCGGTTTCCATTCATCTCTAATTGAAGTCATCTCAACATTCACTCGCTTCCTAGCCATATCATATTTCGCACAGTCCATCCATTTCCTCTTGGGTCTTCCTCTCCCCTTGTGACCATTAACTTCCACAGTTCATTCCTTCCTTACGACACTACTTTCATCCCTACGCATCGCAAGTCCGAATGATCAGTACAACCGATTTATTCGCAGATTTTCTGTGATTTTTCCTCACAGTTTATCATAATTACATTGTCTAAAAATAATAATTTATTCAATTTAAATTTCAACCCCTCAAGCAAGGGATGTTATAAACTTAGGTTTTTTGAAGATGAAAAAAACCTGGTATCTAAATAAAAGAATAACGATTTTCGTACCTGAAAGAAAAAATTAAATGAATACGATAAATATTTAATGTAAAAATATGCCGGAGCTGCTAGAAAACTAAACTCCGAAACAAAACTGAAAAACTGTATAGCATACCGACATGATACGCCTGCTTTAATTGTGTATTAATTACCTCTGCCCTTCGGGGATATACAAGCAGAGTATATTTCCCTCAAGCTTCAGTTGCTACTAAACTAACAAACTTTCAGAAAGGAATAGGTACTCTACATACTAACATTTAGACCTCTCTTAGTTCAGCGCTTAATAATTCAACACTTTATCAGTTAGGAGTGAACACTTTGACCCTTGCACTGTTTATAGTATCCTCCCTACTCTATTACTCTATAGGGACGGTTGTCGTTAGAGCTTATACTCACGATACAATTTTCCTGCCGAGTTAACGTACCGACGATTCTGAACAAAACGAGAAACTGTTTAGTATGTCACATAAATACAATATTGTATTCAAATATAAAAAAAATAAACGTAGTCATAGGCCTTTTGTACTAAAGTCGCACTGGAAAAATACTAAAGAACTGGAATCCTAAGGCGTGAAAAGGCCTACCTTCCTACGTGACAATACCGTCGAAATAGGCCCACCGTTTAAGAATCTGACATTAGAAAAAAAACCGAAGTTTTCCAGTATATTATTGTATCAAAATATTATAATTATACAGGGTGGAAGATTTTAACCTTACCTGGAGGGAAAGTACTTTAAATACTGGAGATAGCTAATTTCACCCAAAGGAAACATTCCTTTATTTTTAAAAAGAAACAAAACTGCATTCATAGTTTTTTGAAAATTCCCTTGCCATGCCCGGTAATCGAACCGACTAAAATCCAAAAAAATAACATCCTGTATTTTTATAGCATCAATCGATAGTGTCAATCATGAGGATCGAAACTCTCTAATAAACATGTTAAATTAAATGAAAGGAAGTCAATAAAATCTTAACTTATAAATTCCATTCCAATAGATCCAGTACTTTTGCTCAACGTGCCATCACATACCTTATCAACAATAACGCCATTTATTTAGTAAAATGAGTACTAAATGACTAAACTTTGATTCCGATTTAGAATGTAACGTTATTGTGTGGACTGCATGAGGTAGTGAAGTCTCCCGATTTTTTTTTATAAAGAAACGAACGAGTAACCGAAATTACTAATATTCCTGTTAACCCCCCAAGTAAGCTAAATTGCTTGTACTAGGAGTGGGTTCACGTCTGTCTCTGTAGTGTAATGGTCAGGATTCGAACCCGGGACCTCTCGATCGTAAGGCCGACTCCTTAACCACTAAGCTACCGACGGCGACGCTACTATTATGTCGATTTAGGTCCAAGATACGTGTCTCGAGGTATACATGTATGGTTGGGCTTGGAAAGCACTTCGTGGTACACCGCATCGCACCCTGGGCAACGGAGATGGCGAGAGAATTGCCTTATTAGTTCGTCTTATAAAACTTTAATTGAGACTTTTGAATTAACCTGAGACGGCATTAACCTGAGAGGTTTTAGTCGGTTTGAGTCGAGAGAGTAAATACCCCTGCTGGCCAGTGAGGGCCAGCCATGAAAAACAGGGACAAGTAATTTAAATATGGAATTTTATTCTTAATATGATAGGTGATGGATCCTTGAGTTAAGTTCTCTATTTTGTTAAATCGAATTTGAAAATTGAGTTTTCAGGGATTTCCTTTCATTTAATTAACCATGTTTGTTAGACAGATTTGATCCTTATGATTTATACTATTGATTGATGTCATAAAAATACAGGATGTTATTTTTTCGGATTTTAGTTGGTTCGATTGCCGGGTGTGGCAAGCGAATTTTCAAAAATCTATGAATGCAGTTTTATTTCTTTTTAAAAATAAAGGAATGGTTTCTTGGAGTGAAATTCAGTATCTCCAGTATTTAGAGAATTTTCCCTCCAGGTAAGGTTAAAATCTTCCACCCTGTATAAGCGTAAGTATACGATAGCCCTCTCTGCAGAGCCTGCATGAGAGAGGAGGAAACAGCGGCTCACGTCCTCCTACACTGTCCTGCAACCGCCACATACAGGGCTAAGTAATTCAAAGATACAAGTACGCTCCGGAAGATCATAGCGTAAACAGTCTGCTGGCGTTCTTTACCGATCTGGTGTGGATCAAGTAAATTACCCACCCTCACGCAAATACCGCGCCTTGACGTGGAGTTGCGGATACCAGCCAGCGATACCATACCATACCAAGCGTAAATATATAAAAGTCTGTATACAGTGTTGTATTCCTACTAACTCCTAGTATTTAATTAGTACACGGTCTTATCCCATGAGCTATTCTAATAAATCGCGAAAAAATATTACTGTCCCGTGAGAGCAGGATCTAAGTGTAAATTTTCTAGAGAGGCGAGACCGTCAGTAGTAAATTGAGAACAGTTGTTTTAACTAAACGAGTTTGGATGTTTTCATTATAAATGTTCTCCTTTTTGTGCTTGTTCTGTAAAGACGATTTTGTTTGCGACTATGCTAAAGGAAACATTAATTGCGATTCCTTTCATAGTTAGTACAGTGCAGTGGGCTGCAGAAGTCCGTGGACAGTTAGGATCTAAAATCTTTTGAGCACCAAAGTCTAATTTAACAGTATGAAATATAGATGATGTTAATACCTCTATTAACAAAACTAAAAAGCACCTATTACCTACACACAGAAGAAGAGAAAGACAATGTCGTACTTTCTAGCGGTGACATGACGTTTTACAAAGTTCATTCTTTTGTCAAGAAATGTACCAGATGTGTGATATGGAAGAAAGGAAAGGAAACTCACAGTTATAAAATGAATAACATGTGAGAGGACGGATCTGGCTAAAATTTGGAACAGGGATAGATTATAGTCTGGAATAACACATAGGGCCTTTTAAACTCTGCTGCTCCTCTCTAAGTAGATTCGCAGGGGATGCGGGATCGGGAACTGAATACTCCGCAGGTGAAGGCAAGCCAGCCAGCTATTGCCCGCAATGGCTAGTGTAAAGGATCCTCTACACGTAGACAGATTCATCTGAGGACGCGTCCGCCGACGTGTGGACGGGGACAGACGGGCAAGTTCCCGATGAAATCTGTGTATGACAGATTCATACGTGTAGAGGAGTCATAATATAGTTGAAATGCTCTATATACCCGGATTCATGCAAATTATTACTTTCTGTCGGCCCTCCGAAAGTGCAACTATTTTGATTTAGAGCGTTTGTCGCAGAACTGTCATAGAAAGAATAAGGAAAATTTAAGGGCACTTTCTCTTCATTTCACAGTCTGTGTATCTAATAATATAATTAGCACAACTCTGTCTACCCTTCGGGGATATACAAGCTTGTGTATACGGGAAAACACTGAAGTAATTAATATTCCATCCGTTGCAGCAAACCGCGAACTCGTTTATACCTACTATTTAAATTTTGAAAGAGTTGTGTCTGTAGGTATATTGGGAATATTACAAAAAAAAATTTTTTTTTTGGAATGTGACTGTAATAGTGACCCTCTTTTCAGAGACTTTGCCTTCAGCTTACCATCAGGCGAGGGGAAGTCAAATTGACGTGTCCTATAAGTATTAAAAAAAAAAGAATTATTTTCTGTTCGCGGTGGACGCAAAAATTACTGAACAGATTTTGATGCGGTTTTTTAGACAGGTCTTGATCAGAGTTACAATCTATGTTTGATCGCAATCGGTTAAATAGAATTACCAATAGTCACAATAACCGACATCCACACGAGCGTACCCGCGATATTCTACTAATATAGGTTCCGATAAAAGTTAAGCGCATCGATTCCAACGAACTGCCGACGCAAGCGGGCTGTGTTACCACCGATTGAATTTTCAACTTCGAAACTTTTGAAATTGATTGTACGTCGGGTACAATCAAAATGTTAGTGTTGGTGAGGCTTCCAGACGAAAGTTTGAGGCAAATATTAATTATTTCATGGAAGTATGGCTTTAAGGGATATCCTGATTCAATTTGTAAAAGGATTATGGTAATGTAGATAGTGGTTAGGCTTCAGGCAAATCCAATTCGACGCTCAAATGCTGTCTTTTAATATTGCAGGGAAACTGCTCTGTGATTTCCACAGTCAATAGAACTCGATACCATTCAGCTGTGTAGAAACCGCAACGCTAGTTCATTTTAATTATATTATAGCGTCTCTGGGTTGGATTTAGCTGACATACTGTGTGTATTTCAGCTAAATTCTGCCCGGAGACGCTGTAGACAGTAGAATTGAGAGTGTGAGAGTAGAGAGTGAGTAGACGCGGGCGCGATTCCGACTCAATGCAAATATTTGTATGCATAAGAATATCTATTTTGCTAAGGCCTGGGGTATTTCTGTTCCTTATAGATCACGTTAAGCCGTCGGTCCCGGTTGCCATACGAACATCTATGGCAGTTGTTATGGATAGTTGAATCCCTAGAAAGTTAACAACTGCTCTAACTGCAATACTTTCATAATCATTGTGGAGATCGAGGCAGATGGTAGTAGCTTAACGGAAAATTTCGAAGTTCAGCTAAACACACAGACTGGATTGGAGTTGAAAGCTTCGGATATAAGGTATAGACTATTTTTCAATTGGATATTCCAAAAAAAAAAATAACTGTGAGGTGTAACTAGAATAAAATAAACAGAAGCAGATATATGAGTTCCAAATATCTGATCGAAATACTGGCGTGTTTATTTATTATTCGGAACAAAGGAATGAGAGATAAATCCAGTCGTCGCGTTCGTTCTAATGAGGGGCTATTTGATATGTTGCACGAATTTTAATGAACACAACCATTATATCGAACCTAAATAATAAAATATTATATTATTGTGAAGCGACCACTTCGTTTAATGGAATTCTATTGGGCTTCCCAGTGCAACGCAAACGCGAAAGGACCAATAAGTAATTGGTCCTTTCGCCTTTAGATACCTATACACAATATACCATAAAACATACAATCTATATATTATATCTAGTATCTACCATAATCCAACGTTACCAACAAGAAACTTTCATAATCCTTTAACACCTAGTCTTGTCTTTAGTCAAAATCGACCGAGCATAAATTTCCCCGCCATTATCCTGAGGCATCCTGGATCTTGTGACGTAATCCCCTGTTCCTTGTAATTATGGCAGGTGAGGTACGCAATTAGGCTCTCTGTCTACCTGTAATCGCTTCCTGAAGGCGCACATCCCGAAGGAAACAATTTGACCAAGTGTATGCGCTCAGGTAGAAAATGTAGCCGTATATTGACAAAAACACGGTAAGTGCTATTGAGGATGTATTATACTTTTAGGATTACATTGTATTGGTTCAGAAAGTGACCCAATGTATAGGTAGATATCTAGACTACTAGATATAAAATTGGTCGTGTCTGTGCGTTAAAGATTTTATATCAAAATACATGGGTTGTAAAAGTAAGATCCAGTCGTTCGACGACGTGACATTCAAGATTATAATCGAAATGAATAAAAATATATAGCACATTGGACATTGGACATTTTATATAGCACTAGCAGATGCATCTATTAAAGCTCACTATTATACGGGGTGTGGTCTAATTGTTGATCTATACAAAAAGACAGTGTAACATCTTTAATATCTAGTAAGTACCTCAAAAGACGTCCACTACTCAAGAAGGCTGGCCACATCTGCCGAAGGACTGATGGTGAATGTTGGAGCTATAGAGTCTTTGATGTGCCGGAGATTTAAAATGGACTTATGCCCTAAAAAAAGATAGCTGGAATAGATTGTATGCGAAAGGCAACAGATCGGATGCTATGGCGCATATTGCGTTAAGCCTATGCCTAACGGTAGTCTAAAGTATTGAAATAAAACGGGGTTTTAACGGGGGCTATCGCCATTCATTTAGTTGTATTAACATTAAGACTACTTTACAAATTGCCATGTTAACATCAGCATGCATAGCTGCTGAAAAATAGCCGAAACGTCGGGTTAAATGTGAATAACACCAAATAAACCGCGATAAAATCGGATAGATGTGATATTCGTGTAAACTTCCAACAGTATCATGTTTAAAGTATAACAAGAATATTACATTTCTTGGGAATAATTCTTGAGAAAATTTATGTCATAAGTCTATACCTACAGATGTGAGGCATGCGCAAGAAAACACCACAAAAGCTGAAATACAGTACGGTAATCACAATAAGAAATGATAATAGGGTTTGAACAAGTAGCAGGCACGTTTCCCATTATAGAATCTATTCTAACGTTTACACTATGCTAAGTTATGTAAACTCTCGAAGTACTGTGTTCATACCACTGACTGCTACAAAAATATTATCAAGATTTGATGAATTCTCTCGCTTGTAGACATCTCCTTAAATTCAAAATAATATTCAGATAATGTAGCTCAAAGACAGCCTCCGTAGCGTAGCGATAGTGAACGCGGCCGTTACCCAGGAGGCGCGGGTTCGATCCCCGCTCAGTGCAAATATTTGCATGCATGAATATGGGTATTTGCATTGCTCTGGTCGTGCCTCGGAGAGTAAAGCTGTTGGTCCCGGTTGCCAAACGAACATCTATGGCAGTCGTTACTGGTAGTTGGAGCCCTAAAAAGACCAACAACAACAGTCTAGCTACAAGGCTTCGATATCGCTTAATGTTACCATTGGGTTGTGGAGGTCAGATGGCAGTCGCTTCACGGAAAATATCGAGGTCCAGCCAAATCCGCAGCTAAGACTGGAAATGCGGACCCCAGACTCCGAGGTAAAAGCTTCGGATGCGACTGGGAATTAACGCTAGGATGAAGAATGTAGCTCAAAGTTGTAACTATTTAATAGCGTAATTAATTTACTATAATGTTAGACATACATTTATCTGAATTTCTCAGCAGAAAACGTTGTTGAACGTTCTTGAAGCATGTCATATTAGACATCTTCAAAATGATTACAAGGCAACATCCTGGGATATGACGTATCTAGACGAGAATTTCAGGTATCCAGAACACGTTTATGTAGCTGAATTGGCAGAGTACGGTATTTGTCCCACCGCAGGCGATGAACGAGTAACGAGCTCGAACAACGAACTATAAATGAGGTAGCAAGTAGCGACTGTAGCGACTGTCGGTGAGTTTTCTCATCGTGAAGCGAGAATTGATCAGCGGTTATTTTCTTTGACAGCACTTGTTACTGCAAAAACCTAGAGACTTTCTGTGACATTGCCCCTCTTTCTCAACTGGGAGTACTACTGGGAATCTTTGTCCCACTAGTACCATTGTACACGATACTAGTTTTGCAGCTGGGTTTACATACAGCTATACCATTGATTAGTACCAATAATGGTACTACCAGTTGGGAAAGAGGGGACATTGCTAGCGTGAACAGAGAGCGATCACCTATTCATATAATAACACCTTTTTTACATTCACACACGATCGATATCTATAAAGCAGGACGTCCACTAAAGCAGCAAGTAAGAAGCAAATGCTTATGGAAGAAATTAATGCGCTCATATATTTACCAGTGCTAAACATTGAGAAGTGCTAAGCTAAGTAAGCTTGCTGATTTGGTGTGTGACTTGCGGCCTACTTCACATCTACATTTCTTGAGCGAGAAAATATGTAATACTACAACTACAAAGTTTTCACGGCACTTTCAGTGGTGGCTCAAGTGCTTGTTCATCACATTTCTAAAGGAAATTATGAGTATTCAAAGAAGGCGATTTGGGATTCTATTGCCATTTACTGGTATTATTTTAGGCTCGTATTCATGAATGGTACTCAGTTCTGAATCTCGATTTATATGACGGCAGATTGTATAGACAAGATTTATCAAATCTGGCAATCTGTCTATACAATCTGTCCTCAGATAAATGGAGATTCAGGACTGAGTGTCGTTCTAGAATACGGGCCTAGACTGCTGAAACTGCTGAAAAGCAAACCGAAACATATGAGTGATATTCGCGTAAATTACAGTAGTATAAAAAATATAAGTAAATAGTTCATAAATATTTTCGCTACTAACAAAGTTAGAATAATTCAGTATTTTGTTTTCATTTAGTGTCCGTTTAGTGAGGACATTACTCCGTCCTGAATTAATTTTGTTTACAGCTCTCGGGACTTATTCAAGCTTAGTTACGTCTTTGTCTAAGGGTAATTGTATTTTTAAAAGACTTCATAAAGGTTGCAGGAGATGTTTTCTTTCTTGACTGATTATTTAATAGAAGTTTAATGAGTGTACCCAATAATCTCATATCAAAAATATGCCTAATATCAAGACAATACGCAATGAATATGACCTATTATGTACACTGGTGTTTATAAACTGTATACAAATATTTGGATTTTTTTTTATAGCACTTAGGTGGTAGACAAGCACACAACAAGCACATGGCACAAGATATTTGTTATATCTGGATATTCTGCGCCTAAATACAGCCTAGAAATATACAAGCATAACGTCTGTTGGGCTCCTCAGACTCCATCTGAGTATGATAGCTCTGACGGAGATGCTGCTATATTCTAACTTTCACTACCAAAACTACACTACAGTCAGTACAATCACTACCAAAATACACACTAACAAAAAAGGAAACTAATGCGTTTCATTAATATTTTTAATGAGCAAGCTTAACAAAATTACCTACTATTATAAAAGTGCCAGCTACAATCGGTCCTTAGAACAAAAGCGAATAAATGTTCCGCTAGATGTGGCTCGATGTAAAAACAAATTCACTTAAATTATTATTACGTCATAGTTTTAGGAAAGGTTTTCGCTGTTCAGAGCTTCACAAAAGTAGTTACTGCTTAATGGTTTGAAATTTTGAATAGATTTTATAGGAGTGGCACTTTAATTATCTATAAATGTTTGAAGTCTGCTTAATTTGACCCTTTTCTCAATTACCTTGGGACAGATTTCAGTCTAACTAAGAGTACGTGACGGCCAGGCAACTAGGCCCTCGATTCTAATAAATCAAAACCACTGTCATACAACAGAAACTATAAAAATGCTATAAAATTTGAGACTATTGCTAAAGATTTAAATTCCAAAATTAAAGGAAAAGAGTTTCAATAAACTTTTTCATTCACTCCACAAAAAGCCATTAAAATTTAAACCTTATGTTTTAAGTCTGGTTTTTTTTTTCAGTGCTGTGGTATTTGCTTAAGCAGAATCGAGACCCAGTACTCAAGACAAAGTTCACTATTATAGGCTTTATTTACGGTTTTAATATGTCTTTTTATAATTCCTTTTTTTTTATGAACGGCGCTACAGGTGTATAAAATTGACTAAAAGTGTATATAATGCACCTAGGTGAAATAGCTCAGGTGAATTATTAACGAAGCCTAATTTTACGTGAAGCTACTACCATCAGACAAGAAAGCTAATTTTTCTAATTCTATTCAAAATTCAGTCTCGATCTATTCTCAAACTTCTAAATATAAAAAACGATGAAGATTTCAATAGACAAACGGTTAATTCTCATAATAACAATTTTTTTTCGAAATTAAACCTGGATCTAATATCAAAAACACAATTTTCAAGAAAGAACATTGACGTCAAGATCGTCAATGTTCTTTCTTGAAAATTGTGTAACGAAAAAATCATTTATGACTTTTATATAATTTTGACAAATCGAGACGAATTATTGCCCTTCTAAACAACACATGGCGATATTAAAAAAAAAGTTCTGTAGTTAGACTGGTTTGTCAGATTTTTGGTCGCGTCCAATTACCTAACTGACTAACAATACCAGGCTGCGACATATTCACTTATATCTTCCTGCAGTATATACATCCTCAGTCCAGAGTCCATTCATTATGTGGCGGCAGGTAATTCCGGAAAGGGGGACGGACGACTGGTCACACGTGGAATTAAACTTTGGTGCCATTTGCTGCTCGCCCTATTGTTCAGTGGTGGAACTTTGCGTGTATGCTTAGTAAAGTTTTGTTCAAATTTTGTTAAGGATTTACATAATACGAGTATTATTAGGGAGATGCTTAAGTCTATGTGCATGATACTACAAGCGTTTCGAGTTTTTTTTTTCCGCTAAGCCCTCCAATAGCCGTAGTATGGCGGCGTAGACATATCTCTTCGCTTCTCTTCGACCAATGATTTACCTATCTACATCATGAAGTTTTGGTCACATGACACCTTTTTTCAGCGATCGAAGAGATATCTCGATTTTGTCAATGTCCGCGATGTTGACGCCGCAAAGGTTTCTTCTGATTCGTTTAACTATTTTGCTTCAACGAGAACTAAATATCCATCTCTCCTCATGTGAAAGTTCACATCCTATTATTATCAACTAACTGATGCTCGGTCCCGCCCGCGTGGATGTAAGAAATCACAACTTTTGGTCAAATCTCCGGTTTTACTCAACAAGTGGTAACCAAACATATACGTACGTATGGCAGATTTTTGACCAAGACCCTTCTAATAGACTACTTATTGCCCCTAGGTTCTCATGAGTTGCAAGAGCGGGACTGCAATTCCACGCGAGCATCAGCTAGATTATGATTTTTATTTTTAGGATATACATAATATGATCATTTACGGCGTAGACTAGAAAAATATAGCAGTTTCATTACATCTCAAAATAAAAACATTTCATATAGAATGGGAGCAGTTTCAAAGATCGTGGCGCTGCTAGTGTTGTAACATAACAACCCAGCCCTACCGTAAATGTAAAGCCGGCTGTACACATTGATCCATCATAATCTATCTATAAAATATTTTCATTTATTTGTATACATTTTTAAATTAAAAATTTAGTTACGGTATGATCAGTTAGCAAGTAACTTTCATTCAGATCCGATCAGCCGTTAGAACGTGAATGAATATCCAAGATCCAAACATCCAAACAACTTCACAAACTTTCATATTTATAATACATATCTATTATTAATACATTACCTCTGCCTACCCCTTCGGGGATATAGGCGTGAGTTTATGTTATGTTTATGTTTAATACATTATTCTATAATTCTTGATAGTAGGAAATAGGATATTATGAATAACAATTATTTAATAGATTATGAAGAGTGATTATGATATAAAACGTTAAGAGGCACACTTTCAGAAATTCGATTTCAGAACTTAAAAATATGCAGATAAATTAGTGTGTGTATTTTTCTGCATATTTTTAAGTTCTAAAGTCGAATTTCTAAATAAAGAATTTTATTAGCTTAAGTTCACCCACAGTGTTCAGCCAGCATAATATTTAGTAGGAGACGCGCTGAATCTACCCGGTTTATTACATACAGTTTATATCTTATTAAATATTTTGGTGATGTCGTTTACGTCCGGGATGAAAATATACGAGTACGTTGACTGATGTCTGATGTCGCCTTCTTTATTTGAGTGATATGGGTATGGGTATGAAATTTTGAAGTTTTATGAATGGTTTTTATGATCTTCATTTCAGTATAGAGCCCTTAATGTGTTGAAGTTTGGTTTTTTAACATGTTTCTTGATATTTGCTACATATATCTTCTTTGCGTCTGTGCCTCTGTGGTCTGGCTTAGTGAACGCTACTGCTACGCAGGGAGCGCGTGTTAGATTACCGCTCAGTGCAAAAAATTGTATACCTGAATATGTATATTTGAATTGGTCCCGGTTGCCATACGAATATCTATGGCAGTCGTTACTGGTAGTAGGAGCCCTAAAAAGTCCGACTAGTCTAACCACAAAACTTCGGTATCGCAAATCGGTTGTGGAAATCAGATGGCATTTGCTTCACGGTAAATATTGAAGTTCAACCGCATCAGAGTTACCGATATTGTAGGTACATGTTTACTATTTACATTTAGCTACAGTTAAACTAACGAAATTAACAAAATGATATTTTTTTCCAGCACGATTGTAACTTAATTAGAAGATAATCGCAATCAGCACTGAAGATGTAGACAAGAGTAAACCAAATTGGCCGTCGCAGAATTAAAAGTTAAGGTAAGATATATGTATATTGTTGGTCAACAAAGTTTATATTTTGTCACTCATTGGTGCTCAGAATGCTAAATCAAAGTTATTTAGTTTAGCCTTATCCCTCAGGGACCATCAACTCCATGGGGCCAAAAGGTATTTTTGTCAACATATCGTTCTAATACACCTCTTATTAATGTTTCAAAGTCTTCTCCGCATGTTAGAACTAGACGACGCGTAAATGAAGGACTTATATGAGAGACAAGCCGAGTACACGAACAAAGCTGGTTGTAAACCATCCCCAAAGATATTAAAACGAAGTCTTAACTCCACTGTGAGTCCCAGAGACGTAAACACTGCGCTAACGTTCTGGGATATAGCCGCAACAAAGGCACTTACAACTTTGTTACTACTAATTAAACTGCTTGGAAACTGAATAGGTGCATCTATTACCATATATACCCTATTAGGTGAAGCTAGGTCCAACGTTTGAACAAAAGGATCTATGGTAGAATTTTTAATTGATAAATTGGTATGGCGAAAACACATATACAACAGCCTATCCCTTTCTTACTAACCCATCATGAGTTTCCTCTACTGTCATCTTTTGTTAAACCTTTCAAGCACCTGGTTTTCCCCTCCCCTTCTTTCGATAGCGGATTTAATCCATTTTGCTTTAGGAAGCATCGGATAAATAGAGTGTAATCGGCTACACGAGACCTTGATATGTGCAAATGATAAATTGTCTTCATTAATTTATCTATTGTATTAAATAAGTATTGGTCTTTTGTCTTTTAAGTTTAATTATTCGTATTTGAATGAAAATCCGTGCTTGTTTTCTTATACTAAAGTGTTGTATAAAACATATTAATTGTATGTTCCTAAAAATAATTATAGCAGTCAGTACCTAAATAAAGATCTACATAGGTATATTGGTCCTGTTTACACTATAGTTAAGTTTTCACTTCTATCGGCACTCTCGGGTGCCTCTGTTTTTTCTATGCCTATGAAAACTCAACTAAAGTCAAGGGTAGGGTGAAAAGCTTATCGACTAAAATGTCCGCGAAACCAAATTATCGTGAAATTTCAAGTTGAACAGCGGAAGTAATTCAGTAAATTATATAAATTAGTTCACAGACAATTTCACATTTTACACATGAGCGGTCGGGCGGCCTTTTGTACAAATTGCACTTTTGAATTCTCATTTACATAAAACCATAACGTAGAATTATTTTGTAAAATGGTTGACTTTTAAAAATACTTTTAACAAATTATTTGGTGTAGTATTCGAGTTTGGTTCAACTATACTGACTATACGATTGGTAAATCTTGTATCCGGTAATTGTTGTTGCGAGTAGGTATTGGTTATTCGTGTAATATTAAGTATGGTGATCCATCCTAACTTATCGAGTAGGGTATCAATATGAAGGAAATAACAAACGTATAAGTCTACATGTCATAATTAAAAAGCATAAAATAAAATAACTTATTGAAAAATAAGAAAAACATTGCTGAAAAGATCTAAACAATTTCAATAGCAGGCGGTATTCATTTGCAAAATCATAAATCGAAGGAAAATTAATAGGTCCCGTCTCCTGTCAAACTTGTTTCGATCTTTTCAGCAACATTTAGACTTTTTTTTTACAAATACGGCCAACCTGATGGGAAACAGTTACAACATCCAATAGTAGAAACAGTGTAACACCAGGGGCAGGCGTCACCGAGCCTACGTTACCGAGCCTGTAAAAACCTTATATTTCTTGAAAAACACCATAATTTGGATGCTGGGGCTACACCATCAGGGAGATCATTCAAAAAACCTAAGCGTGTGCTGAATTAAGATGCCTTCATTATTTTTATACCACTGTAAGTTGTTACTGTGGCCTATGGATGTGTGCGTTACCAGGGGCGTCACATACCTCACTGTGCGCAATGTGTGATGATTAATTCCAGTCTGGGGTGAGCGGTTATATAAGAAGACAAATTTAATATTAAATAATTCAAATAAATATTAATTCTTCCTTTTATTTCATATCCATAAGGTAGAAAAAAGCGAATACAGCTCAGGCGGGACTCAAAACCGCGATCTTTCTCTTACAGGGGGAATGCCCTAAACACTGAGCCACCGAGCTTCACCCGAAGTAGATCCAAATTTTTCTATACCTACATCCGTCTTGGGGTGACGGTGGTTCCTGTATCGCTTTTTTTCTAGTTCGATTCTAATCGATTTGAATAGATTAGCATTCAAAATGCTTTTATTTCATTTTACGAATTAAACCTAGTTCACACAAGTCACGTGAAGTCTAGGAAACAGCTAATAACACACTAAGTTATTCAAGTGAACGGCAAGGCAATCTCGTAACCGTAATTGAGCACCGATCCCTCGACGGTGGACTACATTACGTCGCTAAGTGTAGGGTAAAATATGGGGCAACTATCCCGGATAGATACCCCACATTTTAATATATCATCCTCTTTCTAAAAATTCAGATTTTTTCAAATCTTTTAATTACAGATTTTATAAAATTTTGCCTTTTTGTCGACCCCCTTGTTTGAGGATAGATGCTTCACTACATAATGTAAAATATAACTTTTACACTTTTGAACCATAAAACATAAAAACATAAAAATATAATAACAAATCTGGTCTCCAAACTATAGGTAAGTTTAAGGGAGGGATTCGAACAATACACTTTTTCCATTACTATAAAAGTGCAAGATAAGGATTGCATCTACGTTCTCTCCACTTGACAAGTTCCACGAACGCGTTTTACGATTCCCAGTGGAAGGAATTCCAATCTAAGCAAAGACCACTTCAATCTACAAAATGTTTCCTTCACAATATTATAACACGGTTAGAACATTTATTTATGTTGCTCGTCTAGGTATACAGACGGTTATAATATAGACCATAAATTATGAGGTATTTTATTAAATTCGGCGAATACTCGGTACAAAAAGACAGAAAGACAGACTGATAATTAAACATATAATATGGCAGATTATTAAGTCTGATAAGAACATTGTAATAAGAAAACAGCACCAGAGTTCGTTCAGTACTTTTTACCTCAACCGCGACAAGAACTCGAAAATGAATAGGTATCTAAACATCCAAGATAGACACAGAATCTCTCTGTTCTTACAGGTTCGACAGCACGAGTGTGACTCCCCTGGTGTTACATATGTCCATAGGCCACGATAACCACTTTCCATCAGGTGGTCCGTCTGCTTGTCTGCCACCTAAGTGGTAGTTATAAAAAAAAACAAGTTTTTGCGTATCAGTAAATTAGTTACAAAATCAAAAAAAGAACACTGCTTATGTCCTTCACTGTGTATGGGTGTCCTTCGTGAACATTTCTTGGCACCGAAATCTTACCTTTTACTTCTGGATCTACTTAAAAAAATGGATGTTGCTAAGCACATAACTCTAAATAGCTTGACCGATTCGGCTAAGTTAGCCGAATCTTCCATATGATCCAAAAGTTCCACGAAAGGCTATTGATATAGGTACGAAAGGTTTAAGAAAAAGTTCCCATAGATCACGAGAACGGGAAGAGAACGCGGGCGAAGCTACAGGCGCCGAAATGCACGTGCGTAACTTCCGGATAACTGTGTCATTGCGAAGACAAGGTTTGTAAAACGATTTAATAAATCTCGAGTGCAAAGGTGGAGCCGCAGCTAACAGCTAGTATCTCGTATATTTACGTCTTACAAAAGCAATCAAGATCATATTTCTACTTAAAAATTATGTATAATGAGACTGAAGTCTGTAGCCCAGGGGAAACGAAATCAAATTAACATTCTGTATAATAATAGCGAATTAGGCTTTTAAAATACTTGTATGCCAATGATCTCTAATTTATATCATTAAGCACATAGCAGGCTGTCAACCGTGTTCATTACTGATGGAGAAGAATAGGGCCAACCCATCTTTTCCCGTGGGTGCTGTAGAGAGCGACTAAGGGATGGGACTGTTTGATTTCTGACAGTGAGTTGAGCTGTATACCCATGACAAAGATCTTGTTTGTCAGCAATAGGTTTGCCCGCCATTACGTGGACGTAAAATCATAGTTCGCAAAATGTGGGTGTAAATACACCTCTGTTTACCCCTCCGGAATATACAGGCGTTCACCTCTGTCACTCGAGGTGGCAGCGCCATACGCGCATTCCCATACCCGGGGGCTAGCCATCTTCACACACGTACGGAATAAATATTAGTCGGTTCAAGTCCGACATACCCGTTAAGTTGGGGTATCCGTGGAAATTTTCACACTATAAAAAACACCCCACCCACGCATCCAAGTAGAGATGGAAATAGCTGTGTTCGAGATCACTTTATGGAAATCTATCCGTACCAAAACAGTTTTTCTAGTAAAATAATAATTTTGATCAAAACCGCATCTTTTCGAGATGTGATTTTTCCTCTTAAATCTTTACTTGAATTTGACGAAGGGCTCTTCACGATGTTTTGGCAAATCCAGTAACCGACTTCCAAGATTTTTTAAAGTAATAACTAATTGGGTTTATTTTTTATTATCCTTTTCTACATTACCTACCTATACTTATTAATAAATAATAATTGTTGTACGAACAAACAAAATCCCATGAAAACATTGTTACTATTTACCCTTTCGCTTCTACTCCTTCCGTTTTTCTATCCCCACTGTGTTTAATTTTCCACGAAACACGATAGGTCCGAGAAATTGAATGATCAAAATATGTATATGTATGAGTAAAGAAAGAAAAGAAAGAAAGAAAATATTTTTATTCAACCCAGCTTACCTATACAAAAATATACACAGCTTAGCAACCAGATATAAAATAAGTACCTATAACAAACAAATTGTAAAATAAGTACTTAAATATCCAATATTTCAAATTCTATGAATCTTGTAGGAACCGCTTCGTATTTTCATCGACAGCACTCAAACATAAGAATTTAATAACAGCATTATGGGGTTGCATCGCTGCGATGCGATATGAGCCTAAAGTCGCGTTTACAACAGATATGTGCTATGATATGCCACGTTGCTATGGATGCGTTTGATATCCACAAATCATACTCATTGGTCCATATAGGATAGCACTGGAGGAAATGGATTCAGCTAAGCTATGTTTTTTATATCGAAAGATGCATGCTGTGAATATGTGCTATGGATGTGTGCTATGGATGCGTAGGTACTGTACATGCATGCTATGGATGCGTGCTGTGGATAGTGCCCTATGAGAATAGATTCTTTTGAACATTTGTAGGAAGCTTTCATTCTGTATGCGGTAAATTATTCATGTGATTGATACATGTATCGCATAGCTCGAGCTGCACATTTTCATAACATATCTTACTCGCTACACTACATAGCACAACACAGGGAAAACGGTAATTAAATAGTTTCATAGCTTAACTTTTACATACTCGTAGCATAGCTGCATAGAGTATCACTGTTAGAAAGGCAATCACGGCTTAAGCATCGTGATAAACGGTTTTAGTTATCTTTGCTGCTAGATCAGCTTGCTATATGAAAATTCCGAATACAAAGCCCGCCATATAAAGCTCGGCCAAAGCTGTGTTGGTGATAGAAACAGGTTCGTTGATAATACGTAAATAGTTGGCGAAATATGGGCATCAATCAAACAATAGCGGAGTGATGCTACAGTCATATTTATAATTGCTTGGCTGGGGTGCGAAGGATATTTAAAAGACAATCTCGCCTCAGCAACTAACAGCACACAGACGGCGTGCACAAGTAGGGGGTGGACACCGGGAATAATCGCGTTTTAGTCGGTTCGAGTTCACCTTCTCCTTCGGGAAGGTATCCGTAGGGAGCTTTCGCACGATAAAAAAAGTCATATAACTAATTTGCCATCTAGAACTGTAAAGTTGGACTACTAACTACTACGGAACCACAAGTCGTGGATCACGCAATTAAGGTTCTTAGTTTCTCAATACCCTAACATCGTCTGTTGGGCCGACTTTGGCCAAACGCGACCCGACATAATCATCTTCTTCACTTTTATCATCATCATTCTTGCCCTTATCTTGTATTTTTATCCTTACCTTATACCTATTTATTTTGGGTTGGACCGGCACGTTTGCTTATTTTCAAGCAATTTTTATTCTTCGGTCCATTCATCTCCTCCCGGATCTTCTTTCCCCGTTCTTAACCGTCCACATCCCTAATGACTTCTTTACTGCAATAATTTCATCTCTACTCATCACATGTCCAAAAAACCCGTTAGGCAGAACCTTCTTTAGAGATAATTATCAGCGTGAGTATGGAAAACTGAGAATTTTAAATATGCTCGAATATTACGAGCGCTGAATGCAATTTCAAGTATGTAACTATGTAATTAAAGGGTACTTCATATATCGAGCATACTTGGTAATAATTACACGAAGTTGTGGAAGTAGGTCGATCGCGAGGGCTCCACGATGACTGTCCTAATGAATTTGCTCCCTCTGAGCTTCATGAGAAGATGAATATATTAGTACTAACTTATTACAGCCAGTAGAATTCTATGATGTGTACAGTACATTCGATCAGTTCCATAATAACAACTTCAGTTGAATACTTTTATTGTTTGTAGTATTTCCTAGATTATTAATTTACTTATTGTTACTGCAAATTACAAGTAGATACAAATTCAAGTTTTCACGTACTAAGCCATAACTACCATGTTCGCCCATTTAGGGCGTACTTACACAATCTATGTGTGGTAAGGCTCTCCTATCCAGCCTACCTATCGAAGGACGAACGGTCCAGTTCGCCTATTTACACGACCTTGACCATACCGTACTGTCATAACTAACGGTCAACTAATTGGATTGGCACCTCAGAATAAAATGTTTGTTACACCCTCGTGGACAGCAGTCTTTCCACGTCATCGTCCTTGTTTACCTAGTTTTAAATAGGTTTCAGTATTACTTGGGTTTTAATAAATAAAATAACTACATGCAATATAAAATAATAATGTCTTTAATGGAATTTCCACAAACGAAACACTAAAACAACTTGTTTAACCAATTACTGGATATTACACAATAATTATTAGTAAAAAATTAAAAACGAAACATACTTATTACTAGATTATTATAATAATAAAATGCAATAGAATTTGCTAAATGCAAATCACTTGTGGATATACGTGACTAGTTCATTTAAAATAATCGTAATATTTATGCACTTAATTTCGAAAGATACATATTAGTAAAATAAAATAAAAATCAATTAGGTAAAAAAATAAGTACCTAATAACAATAATTAGATTATACTCATATGCCTAATTAATAAAATATGATTATACATAATTAAATTAATATGCAATTTAAATGTATAATCTGTATTCTTTGACACATCTGACTAGAGCAACTAGAGTCTAAAAATCTGACATAGTCCGAAATTTAATTTAGAAATTATTGCACTGCCCGAAAGTCAGTCTTCTGAAGTTGAAATGAGACATTAAACTAATTGAACTGAACAGTAAATCCTACACTTTGGCAGCATCGACACAGCGAAGTCAGATTAATACGATAAGCTAAATTTACATGAATATCAGTAATGCAATGGTATCATACAATGCGTGCAACATCAAGTACTTGGAATTCAAACGTAGCAGCTTAACATCACTAGGTTGATTACTTAAAACTTATTGACAAAAATATCTGAACGCAATCCTTTTACAATAATACAACAATTTCTATATAAATACAGCTAACAGACTGGTTGTAGACATTTCATAGGCGTGATACAGGTGATACTAAAAAAAGTCCTGAACCACCTAAACAGATAAGTCGAAATTCATTTACTTATTTATGTTGTTGCTATATCCTTCATTCCTATCTCCCCCAAACCGCGACATAACGTTTTGGTACAAACAGCTTATCTATATAACGGATAAAAGACAATGCAATAACACGGTAAATCGTTCTTAGTAGGTACTGAATGAACAAATTCATCACTTCTGCACAAAAAGTTATAATTAATAGATATCTCCAAAAGCTGAACTAAGATCGTGCTAAATTTTCTAAGCGTTTTTTAGCCTTGCTAGTGAAAAATATACAAGGCCATTCCAGAATTCCAAGTATTCTTTTCTATAAGTGAAAAGTGAAGTCTACAACACTACGAACGATTAGCTTGTTTATAAAACTATTACCTATATTATGTGACTACCTTATATTGCGAAAAATGGTACAATGACGGTAAAATATGATTTAATGATATGAACGCTATATGTTGGGTTGATTCACAGATTGGTCCTTATACATGACTAGTGGGTAATGAAAACATTTTTATTGAAATTTAACAATACCCCCTTATTTATATAGGTAAATATATTTTGGGTAGGTATGCAAAAACAAAATAGAGTAAGGAACATTTCCCGAAAATAAAAGACACACATCATCGCTTTTCATTGCGATAAGGCATATTATCGCAATAAAAATCGATATTAAAAAATATTATATTAAAACTGGCCTTGGAATAGACTTGTTTGTTTAAAATCCCTGAAAATCGTAAAGATCATCAAACAAAGGATTAAGCTAAAAGAAATAAGATTTGTTCCGTGTTCCCTACTAGGTTTTGTAATTGCACGACTGCTTTAATTCTAAAACATTTAATTTCTTTTATTAAATATCAATTCAGAGTTAAACCATTCAGTAAACTTATTTAGACGGAAACGAAACTACTTTCGCATTTATTTTTTGTATTTTCTTTCTTTATCTGGTTCTGTAAACAAAATATATTCAGAAGCTAAATATTCATTACGATAAATGTAGAATGGTGTATATTTCTTTCTGGTAAGATTCGTGGTAACTCTAGTGGAAATATTTAGGTTAACGCTGACTACTCGTTTTTATAAGTAAGGGGTAAGTATCTCTATCTGCCCATCTACCCATTATTTTCCAATATCGAGAATGACGTCATTACACATAATTAAACCTTCATATTATATTTATCAACCATCCTATTGCTATCCGGTGAATCATCCGCAAATTTTATGTCATTTGATGAGTCAGAATTTTCATCTGCAAATTTAATGTCAGCAAAATCTGTTCTTTTCAATGTGTTACAATCTTTTTCTTTGGAGTCAGTGATTCTTTTCAGTGTAGAAGTATCAAAATCACTTCTGTTTTCCTTTCTGTGAACTCGAACTGGGGTTCGATTTAGAGTTAAATCTTTCATTGCTATCGTCACAGGACTTTCCACTTTCTTCTTTTTATTTCTTTTCGTTAATTTGGGTGAATTTTGCAGATCACTTATACTGAAATTTAATGGCTGGATGATATTGCTTTTTTCGACAACTTGACGAATGGATTTGATGGATTCGGTAGATCTATTCGTGCGGTTGTCAGGGTTTCTCTTGAGCGTGCTTGTCGATGGTTTGTCTTCAGGAGACTCGGTATTGCTACCAGGATCGGGATGCATGCCCCTGGTCAAAATTTCCTGTAAAATAAAATAAACGTGTAATAATGTCAGTGCGAATGATTTATATTGTTACTGGGTACACACGGAACCATACACACCTCGTACACAGGGATATTATTCTCGTCTATTTCTTTCAGTATATCACCCTCCTCTAAAGGCGGTATCCACACCAAGAAAGCAGGATCCATGCCCAAATATGAACCGGGAACTGAACCTGCAGTAAAAAAATCTTTCATTAATTTGATGGTAATTTTCACCATAATTTTAGCTGCTCACTATTATTATATTTTGTGTTTAGCATAAAAAATTCAAACAACAGTTACACCCGTAAAAGACGAAATAAAGCAGACTGTGAAAAGCAATAGTAGGAGAGTGAACCTCGGCCTCTAAATTGCAAGCTTTGGATACGACCAGCATTGGCGCTAGAATCAAGAAGAAAGTATTTTAAAATTTGGAAGACCTACAGTTATTATACAATAGAGGCCAAATCAACTCATAAATTACCTATCTAATCTAAACTAAAGCAATATTATACAAAAAGTGAGCGTTTTAGAAAAGTGCAATCCAGTACCTAACATCTTACCAGCGTTATTGACTTCGTAGTCGTAATAGTCGATTTCCATTTCCGGATGTGAAGTAAGGCTGAGGTCCGACTTCAGCAGGCGGCGATTACAAGACTCCTTTGTATGTTTTGGGTTATCGCGGATCTTGGCTGCAGATACGCCGCTCAAAGCAGGAGAATACCAACCCTAAGGAATCAAAATTTATAAATATACTAGCCTTTGCCCGCGGCTCCGCCCGCGTGGATGTTGGTTATCGCGATAAATTAAAATTGCGACTATAATTTGAGATTTAAACTATCCTATCTCTCAAGTTGGATCGAACTGTACATGGTGTGCGAATTTTATTATAATCGGTTAAGTGGTTTAGGAGTCCATTGAGGACAAACATTGTGACACGAGATTTATATATATTAAGATTAATAGGCCACTATTTTATTCAACCGTCGCGTCGGTAATCAAATCAATTGGATATTCATATCAGGTAAATTGAGCTGATGTGGACCGACTTCGCAGATTACTGTTTACATTGATGCTGCATTGAAAAATTGGACACGATATAGGTAGGTAGTTGTGCTTGTATAAGAGGTATATCTCCTGTAATTCTGTACTTAATATTTCATCACTTATAATTATAACGACATCCATTGTAGTCTTTTTTTAATTCGGCAGAAAGTAAAACACTTCATACAGTAACTCACATTGGTCAAAGTTGCCGCTGATGTTGACGAAGACGCTCGACTTTCGCTGCGGTCTTTGTCCCACATGCTGTCCCTGTCTTTCTCGCTGCTACAGCTACCCTCTCTCTCGCTTACACTGCTGACACTTGTGCTCATTTCTACCATTCCAGACTCACTTGTAGACTGTTGAGGTGGTGAGACACATACCTGGTTAAAGAAAATATACTTAACTATTATATTTTAAAAATAATAAAATTACATACTCGAAATCTCGACTTCAACACATACAGTGCGTATGAGGCTCCTCTATTTCGATATTTGTTAATTTTTATATCCTTGTATGGATCATCCCTTATTTTATACACAAGCACAATGTAGCACAACTTCCAAAAATTCTTTCTTAACGGATGTTTACAACATCAAAAGCACTTACTGCCACAAGTAGTGTAGTGAAGTTCTCGCGGTTTAGGCTTTGCGTTGATGAATCAGTCAGTCTGTCAGTCGGGTCAAATAAAATTTTATCGAAGATCAGCCAAAACCTGCAGTTAGACTGGACAAAGCAGACCCCAGACTCCCAGTCGAAGCAAAAGCTTCGGATTCGACTGGGAATAACGCTAGGATGAAGAAGATAGGCAGATAGAAGATTACTATGAGACAAGAACAAAAAGCGGCTAAGTTTAAAGCCTTACCTTTTTCAAGATAACTTGGGGCTGGGCGACGTTCGTTGCCGAAACGGTGTAAGAACGTTTCATTGGCGACGGAATAATAATTTTCCTTCCAGCAGGCGCACTGCTCGACGACACAGTTTCGGGAGTTATCGTAGCTTGACTGGCAACACTGCCCGCGCTGGCTACACTCATGCTGTCTCCTGCGTCAGGCTCGATGTCGGTACCTGGGTCTTCGTCATCTCTAAAGGTTGACAGTTAGTTAATTATTTTCAATTTTATGTTGGAATGGCGTCGAATTCTAATCCTGTTCCCGCATCTATGAGATATTTTCAGTTAATCGGGTTAATACATGATTAATATAATACATAGCCTATGATGTGTGTGTATCAGATAAAACATCATTAACAGTCACTAAAACTGTTGTATTGAGGTATGATTCCGAAATCTGCAGCACGCAGTAGAGTTGCGCTGTTCGTGATGATGTGCTGTTGTTTATTCATTTATTTGTAAGTAGCAGTGCTGCACTGCACTGCAGCTGCAGGGAAATTACTGCGTAAAGTTATAGAGATTATGGGTACCAGAAGTGCTGTACAGTACAGCACTACTTTGCAGCACTGATGGTTGCTGCAAAGTTCGGAATCATACCTTTAAACTTAAGCTCGAGGGGGTTTCTGCATGCAAAAATGCGTCAAACAATACAACAACTAACGAGGCCTTGTACAGTGATACGTGTTCGAACAATAGAGTTATGTCAAACAATATGTACGTACGCTCATTATTATTTGAGAGGGAATGAGTCAAGTGTCGGTTAATTAATTATTACTCAACTCTCATCGCCAAAGGACTCTTTCGAAAAATCTCGAGTGATCCTTAGCGAAAGGTTAGGGACTTTCGAAAGGTGAGTCAAAGAGGAAAATATAATTAAATATAGGTTCTATACTATTAAATAATGGTCAAGTGGTCGTGTCTGTAGGTACTTTGTAAATATTAAAAAAAGTACTTGGGTTATGTTATATTAACGATACTAAACACTATAGGTTTTTTTTATGGAATTCTTGTCTCCGCGATGGACGCAAAAACTACTGAATGGTTTTTATGTTTTTTTTGTTCGAAAGGTCTTGTTCAGACTTAAAGGGGGGCCATTGCAAGCCAGACATAAGGAAATATTATATGACATGAGGAACACCAGAAATAAGGTTTACATATAACAGAAACTAGAAAAAAATTCACGCATGTGACATGAAACTGCGAGCAATAACTATTCTTAGCTAAGTGATAAGGTGAGGAATGGGTTACTGTGGCTTGCGAGAACGGGATCAGTATTTAACGTGCAGAGACTCATGGGCATAAACTCACACTAACCTTTGTTCCTGATATTCAGAGTTCCTGTCTGAGTCCCTGAGTCTGGTGTGCTTGGCTTTCCCAGAAGGCAGCAATCTTCTGAGAGCTACTCCGCCTCCAACCACTTCAGACAAAAGCGTACTGCGGGAGCCTGATACTGGTCCACCCAGCTCTAGGGATGCTGAACATGCTGTGATAGAAAGTTACACGATAATCATAAGAAACACGTTTTGTCACCATCATCCTTGCGTTAATCCTGGTCGCTTCCAAAGCTTTCACCTCGGACTCCAGAGTTCCACTCAGACTAGGAAGTTCTGCCACGCAGCTGAACTTCCATCTGACCTCCACATTCCATTGGTGATGTCGATGTATTGCAAGTAGACCAGTTGTCGGACTTTTTGAGCCCCAACTACCCGTAACGAAAGCTATAGATATTCATATGACAACCAAAACCGACGGCTGAACGAGCTCTTCGACGTACTGAAATACCCAGACCAATATAAATAGACAAATTCATGCATATGCATATTATGCACGCATGCAAATGTTTGCCTTGAGCGAGAATAGAACTAAGAAAAAAAAAAATATTCCGCCCCTCGGGTATCAATCGCGTAGTTCGAGTGGAATATGTGGCATAAGGTGTACCATCACTGTCGGTGAGCGACTCCTTGTCGGCCGCCCGCTGGTAAGCCCGCGTGCGGTGCGCCGAGTGTAGCGCCAGGCACAGCGCCGCCAGCGCCGCCAGGCCCGCCAGCGCCACCGCCGCACCACGTGCCCCCCCTCCACCGCGCCACCACAGTCTACCGCTCACTGAGGCCCAGGCCGCGGATGCGTTGCGGATTGGCTCTGTATAGAGATCAGCTAGTTGAAGCAATTACTTCTATGCATACTAAACGAGTTGTTTACGATACGACATAAATGGTTTCACGGATCCAGGATAAAGTCGGAGTGGGGAATGGCGAAGCGTGCTATTTTTTTAAAAAGATGAAACATGTTTTTGTATGGAATTCTCTCAATTTTAGATACAGAATTTCATTTACATTTAGTTTTAGATAATGTATCTATTATTGTGTATTATTTATTGGAATATCAATTTTAACTTTTCTCCCGTCTCTAGAAAGGGAGCTCTTTTCCAGAGCAAGCCTGCGGGAATCGGGCTATAGGAACCCCTCGCCACTGGCAGGGAGTAAATCTCAGGTCAGGTTAGAGTCTGAAAAGACTCTACCTAATCATTAGTTATAAACTCCACCAAAATATTCAAATTCAACATTCTTCCAATACGTACCAACTTGGGTGGCATGGGCTAAGAAGCCTCCAGTGCAGCGATCGCTGGTGTCTCCCGAGCTAAGTTCCACGAGTATGTGACTTCCACCAGCTATTTCAATCACTCCGTCGGACTCTGTCGGAGT
This sequence comes from Eilema depressum, assembly GCA_914767945.1. Lineage (NCBI taxonomy): Eukaryota > Metazoa > Arthropoda > Insecta > Lepidoptera > Erebidae > Eilema > Eilema depressum. Next base: position 8,703,361 of record OU612028.1, on the reverse strand, counting down.
GTCGGTATTGTCGATCTATTGGACAATACAGACAAATTATTTCTTTATAGAATTATTATTTTCTTATGTTTATCCCATTATTACTTGAGAACGCTGCAGGACGTGTTGTTTTTCACTAATCGGTTTGTAATTTCAACATTTACAACTTTCTTGAATAATATATCAATGACCAACAATGACCTACACACGGCCATGGAATTGAATGAATTAAAATGATCGAATGTACATCTTCACATGTTAAGATATAGGTATAGCTACATATTTCCATGGTTTGTTGGTGGGTGTGAACATCAGAGAGGAATGGTTGATCAGGGTCCCCTGATCAACCATTCACGCGTCCGCTTACGCTTTACGAGGTAATACTCACTCTACTCATTAATATTATAATAAATATTATTGTTATAAGTCCTTGATTTACCATTGGCAGGCTATCAGGTCCATCCCAAGAGGCAAGCAGTGGAGATCCCAAAGATTCACCGTCTCTGACCTTCAAACTTTGACCGGCGCATGGAAGCCGCACGTCTTCCATCCGTAGGCGAACCACCAAACCGACTTCAGCCTATAAAAATAAATTCTGCTATAAAAAGCCTACTCGAATGTGGAACACGTTATTATGATTGCCTCTTGTCTGATAATAAAAGGTGAACTCTTAGAAATGAAGGCCGCCATTATTTCTAAATACGAATAGCTCTAAAATGCCAAAGCAGCTTGATGGTCTTGATAAATGTTAGATGGACTTGGGGTGATAGGGAAAAGTAAACATATGTGTTGGTAAAGAACTCCAAGTTGTTATGGTACATTAATAAAACATTCAATTCGATTTGGAAGCGATAAAGGCTAATCAAATTAAAACATTATGATAATTTGGTAATAATGAAGTAATTAAAGAAAGGAAATGTTTTGGCAGTATTATCTGTAAGGTAAGTAAGTAGAATTTGTGTAATAGTCCTTACACATTGATAATATACCATTGTTGCTAGCTTAGCTAGCACTATTGTTAGTGCCATCTAAAATTGCGTCGATACATACGATTTTTCTTAGATTTGATATTCACACCATCATGCATCAGTTTGAATCCGACTTAAGCTAAGTTTTTAAAACGAGACGCTTTATATAGTTTTAAAAATCTCATATTTATATAATAATTATTACTATATAAAATCTGCAAAACGCATGTTCAAAGACTGGTTTATAATTTTTTTTGTTAACTATGTTATATTTTTTAACAAAGGGCAAATTACAAAATACTTTTCAGTAAGTTTATTGGGAAATAACATCCATAATATAAAAAGGCTTTACAGTCTATTCAAGTGGAAATTGCCGCAATTTCACGGACAATCGAGTAATTCCATTAAACATTTTTTATTTATATACCGGCTGTTACCAGTGACACCGCCCGGGTGCCACCGATGGGATTGTAAATCATAATTCCTGTTTGTTCCAAACCACCAGAAAATCTATTATAGGTACATTTAAATAAAACTACTTTTTAATGGATTCTATCGCGATTTATTTGTTATTAATTACTTTTAGTTCTATATACATAGTATCTATTATATACAAAAGCGAAATACCACTCATTGATTAACCATGAAATCTCAGAAACTATAACACTACAAAAGCCCTTACAAAGCTCAGATCACCATAAAGGATGATGAGCATTATAATGCCAGGACACATTTCGATTGGACGGGTTGCCAAAAGGCCCATCCTCCTTTATGATCAATTTTAATGATTTTAATTACTAAACTAAATTTCTTAGAAAACGAAACACATTGCTCAAAATTATTGTCAATGATTGTCACAGAATAATTTAAATGTTTGTCAAAGAGATGGTAAATCTTCGGTTTTACTATCCTACCTACAGATACGAAATACCTAAACGCCATTATAAGACTGTGCGACTGGGTGTCTAGCTTCCTGCAGGGGCGCCGTATTCGCGTCCTCTGTGACGGTCGAACTTCGGAGTTCCTGCAGGTAAATGCTGGCGTGCCGCAGGGGTCCGTCTTATCACCCACTCTCTTTCTTCTGCATATCAACGACATGTTGTCTACTGGCAGCATTCACTGCTATGCAGACGATGGCACCTTACACGGGAGTTATCACGGACATCCTGCGGCCAAGCAGTCTGATATCGCGGAAAAAAGGCAGCTTCTCGTCAGTGAACTTGACCGGACCCTGAACCACGTTTCCCAATGGGGCTCTGAAAACCTGGTCGAGTTCAATGCCAAGAAGACGCAGGCATGCGCGTTTACAGCAAAGGTATCTTCGTTCCTTCCCCTTCCAACTCTTCAGAGCACGCCACTGCCACTGCAGGACAATCTCAACATCTTAGGTATGGATGTCCGCTGCAAACTGAACAACAAAAACTACATTGAGAGCATCATCAAAACAGCCTCGCGTAAACTCGGAGTCCTGAACAAAGTGAGACGTTTTTTCACGCCGGAGCAGCGGTGTCTTCTCTACAAGACACAAATTCGCTCTTGCGTGGAATACTGCTCGCATCTCTGGGATGGCTCCGCAAAGTACTTACTAGATGCTCTCGACAGGTTGCAGCGACGTGCGGTCCGCATTATTGGGAATCCTGAGGTCACTAACACCCTCGAGCCTTTGCAGTTGCGTAGAGATGTGGCATCTTTGGCGGTTTTCTACCGTCTCTACCATGGTGAATGTTCTGATGAGCTCTTCCAAGTAATCCCACCCTCTCCTTTCCTATATAGGACAACACGTGCAGGACTTAGATACCACCCGCATACGGTGCAGAATATTCCATCAAGAACCAAGCGATTCGGCGACTCCTTCTTCTGCCGCACTATTAAGACTTGGAATTCCTTGCCAGCTCACGTGTTTCCTTCCTCCTATAGTCCCGGGTCCTTTAAGCGGGGCGTGAAAAAGCATCTGATGAGGCCGTCAAGCTGAGTGCCACCATTATAACACGGTACGTGTTGTAATGGTGGCCCTCTTTTCAGAGACTTTGCCTTCAGCTTACCATCAGGCGAGGCGAAGTCAAATTGACGTGTCCTATATAAAAAAAAAAAAAAAAATACTCGTATGGTTCATGAAACGGGATCGTTTCATTTTACTGTCTCTAAAAGAGCAAGACAATGATTTATATCGACACCTCTGGGTTCAATTGGCGTATAAACCATTTTGGCCAAAATGAGTTATATACACCGTTTAGTTCAGATTTTTTTTCTCTATCGACCTGTATATTTAAAATGTTCAAATTCGCAAAAAAAATGCTTTTACGACCCAAAAAAATTAGATCATCCTACCACAAAAAAGATAAAATGTTAATGTAACAGCCAAATTTTTCTTTTTTAAATTTTTAGTAAGACGTTATGACCAAGATTTTTACCAACCCGGGGCGTAAGATCTGCCTTGATTGTAAATGGTTTTTACGCCATGACGAATAAATATATTTCTTAAACGTAATTTAAAATTGAGGTCGTAAATCCAAACATTTAAATAACATATGGACGTATAAACCATATCCATTGCAAAAAATGGTATTCAATTTTAGACTTTATTGCTATAGAATTAAAGTCCAAAATTAAATGACAATATTTTTACTACACGCTTTCGTTCACTATACAATAGGCCATTTAATTTTAGATTTTACAAACATTGCTTCTTAAAAAGTCTTAAATTAAATGGTAAAAATTCAAAAAATTATTACAGTGTCCGTGTTATGACGGTGGTTTTGCTTTAGCAGAATCAAGGCCCTGGCCCTCGATTCTGCTAAAGTAAAACCACTGCACAAACAGTCATGTGGGTGACAAGTGTGAGGAGTTTGGACATGCCCACGGCGGTTTTGCACACGGTAGCCGTAACCCAGAGGGTGAGCACATCCTCAAAACGTGTACGGCCACCGAACTTGCCGTCGTGAAAAGGTTCTTCAAAAAGAAAGCCGAACTTCTTGTCCCCTGCAAGAGCGGAGAGCACGCTACCCAGATCGATTTCCTACTCACTAAGAGGCATAGCATCAGCAGGGTGGCCAACTGCAAGGTAATACCCGGAGAGTCTCACTAGCCAACACCGTCTCCTTGTCATGGACCTCCGCGTGAAACTCAAAGACAAACGCGCTGAGCGTGGCCAACGCAGAATCAGGTGGTGGTGAAGCCAAGTCCCAAGGTCTCGTCTCAGTTATCAGTGACAAGTGCGCTGATGCTGTAGATGAACCAGTGTAGGTTTGCTGGGACAGGATTCAGGCAGCTATCCTTGAGGCGGGGAGGGCGGTGCTCGGTACGTCTAAGGGTGGACGCATCTATGACAGGGACACTTGGTGGTGGAACGACACAGTGCAGAGAGAGATCAGGGTGAAGAAAGCCCTCCTTAAAAAAGTGGCAAGCGTCCAAATCTTTCGATGACCGCGACGCGTACAAAGATGCAAAACGCGCCACCAGGACAGCGGTAGCCAGGGCCAAACGAGACCACTTGCAACCGCTATATAACAAGTTGGAATCGTCTGAGGGGCAAAAGCTTATCTATAAGTTGGCGCGTTCCACGGTCAAAATGGCGCAGGCTCTGTTCAAGTGCCGCTGAATTAAAGACAAAGACCCTGAGGACAATCTGTTGTACGAAGAAGTCGCGGTGAAGGAGAGATGGCTGTGGAAGAGCTACAGATTTAAGTAATTGCCTTTATTTGTTTGGTAATCTGATCATGACTGATAATGTGTGCCATAATTATCTGTTTTATTTAATAAAACTAAGTTAATTTCGATTCTGGTAGTTTAATTTCGTATATATCGACCACAATTCTGTAGTAAGACTAATATTAATGTAATTCTGCCACATTCTAACAGTATCGAAAATTGTTTTTATTAATTATAATTCTATTGATGTGCAAGGTAAATAGTTTTTACAGCAAAAAAAAATTACAGTAACGTGCTTTTACATCAGTAAATGTGAACTTAATTTTACCAAATATGGATATAAGTACAGCTTATATCCATATTTGGTTTTTCATCCAAATTTCATGGGGTGTATACACCATAAATTGGTATTTTCTAAGACGTATATCCATGCTAACTTCTAAACCAAAGAAGATAGATATGATTGAATGATTTAGCCTTCTTCATCCCCAAATTCTAAGAATCTTTCACTTTGGAATTTTTTATGTAGCTTCTAAAATAAAAAAGTTATGATTTTTTTTCTAAAAATAAAATCGTTTTTTTGCTCTCCTGAAAAGTCGTGTTTTGGTTTATACGCCAATTGAACCCAGAGGTGTCGATATCTATAACGGCTACATTATGTGCTGACTCAAAGCATTTTGCATGAACTTTTATAGACTGTTTCGTGGAGGAAGTGTAGCGATCATTTATATAAACGATGTATTCATTGCAGGTCCTTCCGGTTTTGATGTAATTAGTGTTCATGTATAGCACGCAATTTATAATTATTTTAGCAAGATTAATATTGTGGTTTCTACATCTTAAAGATAGATTCGATCAAAAATCACGCCTATTACGTGCAACCTAAAGACAATGATTGTTGAAATATGGGTGTTAATTCATATTTGCCTAACCGTCCGGGGATAAAGGCACAATAAAATAAAGGCGTGTTTATATGCATGTACGAGTATGTTACTTTCTAGATTATTCTTCAATCAAGGATTTTTTAAATTATTATAACTTCAACTTCATCGGGGATTTGATATAAGTTATTACATTGAGGAGCGGCAAAGTATACTTATTACAGAACTTAATGCAAGCACCACATCGGTGCAGTTTCATTACGTTAGCTGGTATCTATTCGAATTAATATGAAACTAGTACGGAGGATAGTATGTTATGCACTTTGAAACTATTACTGTCGTAGAAAATTAACTTAAGGTACTTAATAGCACCAGTTTTGATTACTTCCTGCTAATATTCTAAATGTGCTAGGAAGTTAAAAAGTTTGTGAAGATATTTGGATGCTTGGATATTAGGATGTTTGTTTGTTTGGATGTTTATATTTGTAACTAGCACTCTGCCATCATCAGTCCCAGTACTCCCAGTTGAATCCAAAGCTTGACTTTAAAAACTTCTCCTTTTTATTTGACTTAACTTCGTATTTGCATGAGTGATTGTTGTCTGACCCACAACCTTGGGTGATACGCTAAGGTTATGCCCCATCTGTCAATTAGCAGGTGAGGTTGGCTCGGATCTTTGGAAGGCGGGACGCCCTCCAGCGAGATGGACTGACGACTGAGACAGCCCGGATGTGAAAGGTGACCGATCAGGGGAAATGCCATACATTGGGAGAAGCCTATGTCCAATATTAGTTTGTGATAGGATAATTAGAAATGGTTCTACAAGTAATTCAGCTTGCAATATTTGACTTGCATACAGTAACCCACAAACATTATACATCAAATTAAAACTTGTAATAATTTCAGTAGTAGGTACCTAGATTATTATAAGTACCTCCTATTTTCACCGTTATACATTGAACGCTTGCGAGAATAATTTTAATCAAAAATAATTGAATCATATCGTTGAGTGCTCAACTGAAAATGTCCATTAAGAATTTTGAAATCGGCCTTGCATAAAATGTCCTTTTTACGTTTTGTTGCAGTGTTTCAGAATCTTCTATGAGTATCTTCTGTATACATAAAAATAGAAAAGTCGAAAAAAAAACTGGACTGATTAGGTGGATTTTAGTTTTGAAATGTTCGTCGTAGTCCAGGGAAGGGTTAAACGACTAAAAATATGAAAAGAGACCGTAAAAACAACGATTTCATTTTCCCATTTCATTATCCCATGTAAACCTACTTTTTATGTAAAATATTTAAAGTTCGTCAAAGGCGAAACGAAGTTTACCGGGTCAGCAACAAAATTTCAACATAAACGTAAATGCAATAGATATTATTAAATCAATATTATAAAGGTAAAAGTAACTATCTGTTACGCTATGCTATAGAAATATGTAAGTGGCATAGAGATGTCTTTTCCTAAGGTTTATCCTACCTTAAGAAAGGCAATAGGTTATGTTTGGTCACGATAACCAACATCCGCGCGTATGGAGCCACACCAGCAACAACAAAGATCGATGAAAGCAAACAGGATGTCCTAATTTTCTTAACAAGCTGTATAAATAACTTTTAGTTCTCGATAACTAATTTAGTCGTGAATTAATTGCCATTTCCCAGTAGCTCAGAAAATGAAAATGTCCCTAATATTATTAGTAAAAACCGATATCGACAAGGTAACCTCCCTTTGAAAAGGGACAAGTTTTAATGACTCCATAGTAGAAAGCAACAACTGAGCTCCGTTTAGTTTTGCGCTAGTTACTCGCGGATCGTTTAATGGGTGCTGTACAGTGAAGTGAATGCTTTTGTTATACACTCTACAAACAATCTGAGCTATATAGAAGAATCTCAATTTCGTATTTTGTAGGAGGTTCTCAACTCGATCTCAATTTTTTGAGTGTGAATCATGTAAAACATGATTTCAATGCCAATAATTACTGTGAATTCATATTTATCTTTTTTAGTTTACAATGTACACATTTACTTAGGTATGTTATCGCAGTTGGTTTTGGAAATTAATATTATACAGATGCCCATTATTCTGTACCTATTTGATGATAAAAATGTTACTAGCAAATCGATTAGCAAATCCTTTACTAGCATTCAATTTCCATATTAGTTGAGAGCACTCTCCTAATCAAACACTGTTTCATGTAATTTAATCAAATTGGAAGTGGTTCCGTTGAATGGATTGACGATAAGATCAAACATCTTCATTTATGTAGTAATTGTTGGAATATGATGTGTACCTACATTAGTTATGCCTACCCAACCCAATTCTAATTTACATAATGATTGGAATGGTAGTGGTGGAAAGGTATACTATATTTATTGACTTGTAATTACAATGAAAAGTGGCTAAATGAGAAATGGGACGATATTCTAGAAAATAATATTACAAAGCGCTATCTAGACTCAAACCAAGAAGTAGAACAACAAAACAGAAACACTCTGTAAACAATAAAACATACAAAAGCAACAAAAATACTACCTCACTTCAGGCACGACGAGCGGTTTTAAAGAACTATAAAAGGTGTGAAAGTGTAATTTTAGTTCACTAGGGTCATGGTCAACATTTTAGTTAACCATAACCCTGACACTTTCACATTGATGTTCGACGTAATCGGGGAGATAATAATAAGTCGATAGCTGGCTACCCTAATCATGTCACAAAATGTACTATGCGCATAGCACGCGTTTTTTGGGTGTCTTTTGAGGATAGCATGAAGTTCTACGGCGGCAAAGGAACTGACATCCAACAATCATCAACATCATCATTAATTAAACCAATCCGCGCATACCTGGACCTCCTTTCTCTCGTGATTTGGAGTCAAGATAATATGCCTGGAACTATACCGATATCAGACCTGTTCCTGGGAGAGGCGGCCCTTCAACCTTCTGCCATGATTACTGCCGCCATTTTGAAGGAGATGAGCCTGCACTCGTCTTCTCAATTGTCAATCAATACCATAACTTACCTTAAGCAACCAAAATGATCTCTCTGAGCAGGCTTTCGCAGAACCTGCAAGTAGCCTAGGCGTAGGTGCTAGATGTAGTATGCAACCACATCGACATAGGCTGCCGACCTCTGCTACCACCATGGACGAGTCTCCAGCCCAGGGTGGAGCAGAACACTCACATGCTGCCAGTTCCACCGCTTGGCCCTAAGAAATATATTAAATAAAAGATATGTAATATTAACACTTGGAGGCTATAAGCATCATCATTTTAGTGTTGTTCCCGATTGCATCCTTCAGACCTCAATCTCCGAGGTTTTTCCTTGGAGCCAGGAGTCTGCTGACTACTTTTTCTCCTTTTGATTTAGTTTATATAATTTTAATGGATGCGACTGCCATCTGATCTCTATATTCTGAGAGCAAAGCCTCATCCATCTCTGCAGGAGGTTGCAGATGAGGTTGGCTTGACCACGAAAGTTTTAAAGGGACCCTATACATCCTACTCTGGTATTATTATATATTATGCTGGTATAAGGAATAAAGATGCTTGACCGAAACCCTTTAGGTAAACTTTTGGAGCTGAAACAGTTCACAAATAAAAAATAGTTATTCCACACTCAAATAATAATTTACTTCTTTATAAAATACAAAAGTGACAAAATATTCCAAATGTTATATTTGGCGTCAAAAAACGCCATATCGGTTATTAAAAATTAAGTTTCCTTCAATGACATCTTCATAACAAAGAAGAATCTAACGACATAATATATTATATCATTTATTTATCAAAATCACTGTAGCCGTTTAATCGTCACGGGATATTATAGGGAAGGACATAGGTACATACATACAAACAGGTAACACACAACTCTCCTTTTTTTTTATATCACCACGGCTTGTGCCATTATATTTCAGCTCCGTCATCTCTAATTTGCTGCTCGGAAGGTACATCCACTATTTCTTCCTCTATTTCGGATACAGATGGCGTTTCGGTTTTTGAATCAGTTAGTTCTAAATCATCTTTTGTAACATCTACATCTTCTTGTTCTGCTGGGCTTGACGACGGTACATATACATCTTGTTCTGCTGGGCTTGATGACGGCACATCAGATACAGAAAATCTTGCTTCTTTGACATCTTGAACTACGTCCATTATAGTCACAGATTTTCTTGTCAAGGATGCCGTACTTGGTTTTTGGGTAATAGTAGTTGTGGGTTTTGTTGATGCTATTTGGGAAACTGTCAAATCTTTCAAGATAGATTTTTGGATCTCAATTTTACTTTCTGACAACTGCTTTTCTATATCGGATTTGTCTTTATCATCACTTTCAAACTCTATTTCATCTGAAGCTGTGGATTCTGTTGATTTTATGTATGACTCCGCACTTATTATCTCAGGCAACTCTTTATCTGTATCCTCAGGTAAAACTTGAATACTTGGAACTGTTTTAGTATCCCCACTAACTGAATATGTTGTTTCAGATGAAGTTATAATACTTTTCTTTGACTCAGGTTTCATTAATTCGTCGTCACGTTTTTGTACTTGTTGAGTAACTGGGAAAGCAGATGACCTGGAAGCTTTCTTTTTTGTTGCTGACTTGGGAACAAAACCCAGATCACCTTCATCGTAGACTCTGCTAAACGTGATGGTAGCCAATGAATCCTGTCCTTGAATTTCACGGAACTGTGACACGATTTGCAGCAAATGAGAAAGAAATAATTGCCGATCCAATGTACTTTGTTCAGGGTCAATGTTGGCCCACTGATCTAACTTTAATGCAGCTTGAATAGCTAAAGCAGCTTCTTGTAAAATGTTTTGAAGCTTGTCTCGCTCTTTAATTACTTTTGAGGCATCTACAATAGCTTTATTCTGTTCGCTTAGTTTCGAATTCAAATCTTGTTCTAAAATATGTATTTGTAAACTTAAATTATCATTGTCTTTCGTAAGTTTTTGCACCTTTGCTTGCAGGATATCGAAATCGTAAGTTTTCTTTTCTAATAATCCTTTTTCTTCCTTAATATTTTCAAAAGCAGTTGTAAGCTGATCAATTACTTTAAGTTGAACAATATTTTTGTTAATAGCTGTATCTCGCTCTTCTTCGGCTAATTCTTTTGCTATAGTAGCAGCTCTAAAGTTTTCTTTGTACATCTCATTTTGATCGGAAATCTTTTGTTGTGAGGATAAAATACTGTTTAATTCGTTACTTATAGCTATATTTTCTCTTATAACTCTATGAGTTGATGCGGCAATTCTTAGTTCTGTAGCATCTTGAAAATCTTGAGCTAACTGTAATAGTCTTGATTCCATCTCTTTTTTTAATTTTTCTTTCCCAATCACAAAATTTTTTTCACCTTCATAAATAATTGTTTTGTACTTAATTTCCTGGTCTTCGAAATCTTTTTCTTGCTTTTCAAATTTTTTCATTAAGTCATCTCTAATAGTCCTAAATTCTTCAAGAGTGTTAAGTTTGCCCGCAAGTAACTTATTTTCAGATGTGAGTTGATCTTTCATTATAGTGAAATTATTTTCCAATTCCGTGACAGTTTCGTTAAACTGTGCTCGCTCTATGTCCCTTATTTCTTCTAAGCCTCTCACTTTTTCTTTTAATTCACAATTTTCTTCATTTTTCGCACTAAGTAACTTTTTTAAATACGCTATAATGTCAGCTCTATCTTCATCCAACTTTTCATAAGCGCTTTGTAGCTCCTCATTGCGTGTTTCATATTCCTCTAGAGCCGACCTCAGTCTGGCAATTTTTCGGTTACATTCGGCTACTTGCTGTTCCAAAAATGTTTTTTCGACTTCAGTGAAAGCTCCATTTTTATCCTCTTCTTTTTTACCTTTATCCTTTTTAGGCGCCATTTATTCGAACGTAAGTGACAAAAAGAACAATTTATAAGTAAATAGGTTTGTATCAAAGCGGTTCACTACTTTACTATTGACAAAACTGTTATTGGTTGCTATGGCTACAGTTGCTTAGTAACAGAAAAACTTGAGCAATAACAAACTCATAATAATTTTTATCATTGATTGGAAGTGCAATGTTTAAAACTTTAGATAGGGGTGTAAAATTCTTGATCCTCACGTTTAACCATTGTGCAATATAGCGATCTAGTTGAGACATTAATGTAATGTTAAATTCAAAGCTCATTTTGGTTTAATATTTGCATTTCATTAGTCTTTAGATTGCTTAATCTCTTTTTATTAATTATGCACCTAGGTAAAATTGCTGAAAAGTGAATATTAGAAATAATGGGTTCACTTCGGTAGGTTCAGAACTTCTACCCAATTTAACCCGATTAGACTATAAAAGCGTTCAGCTCGCCTAATGGTAGCCTAGTTACGATCGTTTCCCCCTAGATAAGTGGCACAATCTTTAGTACAGAAGAATAGAATAAATAATAATCTATGTATGGGATTGACACGTATTTTGCCGTATATGACGTTTATGACAGTCGTAAACATGCCATATGTTTACGAATGTCATAAACGTCATATACAAATTAATTATGCATTAAATGTACATATATGCATTTGACATTCTATTATCTTCTATTCTAAGTATTCTACTAACGAATTGCTAATTGTCTAGTCTAGGGGGTCTATTCAATATACCTACTCCAGTTGCATTACTTGTCATCAAGGAAGAACGCATAGATATATTTATTTGCGGGTTCGATCCCCGCTCAGTGCAAATATTTGTGTGCATGAATATGAGTATTTGCATTGGTCTGGGTGTTTCTATGTATAATATGTATGTATTTACGAAAAAAAAATGTATCTAAGTATGTTTATCCGCATTCTAGATTCCATAACACAAGCTAGTTAAGCTATGCTTACTTTGGGTCTAGATAGCGTTGTGTAGAATGTCCTACAATATTTATAAAAAAATCTATATTGAATTTTATGTAGGTAATGTTTGTATTAAATAATTTGTTAGAAGTCAGTGTCAGTTACCTCGCAAAACTTAGAACCGTACGCGGGCGGTGGTGAATCACAGAAGCGATGTCGGCTCCGCGTGAGAGTAGAACAGTGCGCGGGCGTCGGACACGCCGACCATGGCGACCACTCGCCCCAGCCGCCTGCGCCGCCATCTAGAACGGACATATTATAATGCACACAAACATAAACACGTAATAAAATTTAGAGATATTTAGAGCCTACGGCTGAACTATTCATCACGTGGTTGACAAACCTGAGAGGGGCAATGTTGGTAGGCAGTCCATCCTTACGTCAGCGACAGCACCAGTCACTGCTTGCGATACATACACGAAACAGTATTCTGGATACCGCTCGCTGAACAACTGGCATTCGAATAAAGCAGTGTGCTGTCCCCTGGAACAATAACAGAAAATAATACTCTGTTTACTCCCTGCGGTGGTTTTCCCAAGCGACTATAATTATATGGGGTTCTTCAAGAAGGGCATTAGAAGGTTTCTTCAGGGTCGGCAGCGCGAGTGTTGCATACGTCCATAGCAAAGGTCACGGTGACCACTTCCCATCAGATGGGCCGTGTGTTTGTCTGCCACCTAAGTATATAAAAAAAGAACAAGCTACCACCGATAACATCGTTTCCAAGATTTTTGAACTCGAATAAAACCGACAGCAGTGGTTCCTCAACTTTGACTCCATAATAAAAAGCTAATCAGGACAACCTCTAACGGAATACGGTTTTTTTTCTTTGACCGGCACATTCAACTTTGAACGAAAATAGATGATGTCCTTTATCATCTCTTCCACGGCTTCTGTTTGCAGAACAAGCCGGCAGGATTAGGGTTAAAATAACCTCTCACCACTGCTACACAAACTACGTACGTATTCTCTGATGTGGAAGCTTTTACCCGGTATGGATAAACCTCACTTTCAACGCTTTGATTCCGTTGATAGGATTACCTTGCTGACGTAAAGTCTAATTAGTTTGGAACAAAATCCATGCTAATTGCGTTGCACGTTGGCATATAAATATGTTTGACATCACTAAAATATTTGCATTTGCGTAGAGACAAGAGCAAAATGGGGACACCGTAGTTCCCACACCTGAGGACTTCAAAACCAAAAATAACCCTGGGTCAGTCGAGAGGTATGTTTTTCTTATTGGTTTTTAGTTTTATGATTGGTGTATTTCTTTTATTTGTTGTATACAATAAGTCCGACTTTGTACAAGTGTGCATAAAGTTTTTAAATAAATAAATAAAGTGTATAATAAAAAAAATACATATTTAACTCGGTGTCAAGTATGTGGCCCGAACCGACTAAAACCACCCGTTTTATTCGGTTCGGTCCAATTGATCCTTCCGTCTTTCTCGAATATTATGTGCAAGACTAAAAGTATACGTTCAAGTTATCAAACTATAGACCACCATTTTAGAATATTGATCCTTCTTCATCCTAGCGTTAATCCCAGTCGCTGCCGAAGCTTTCACATCTGCGCCTGGGATCTGCTTTTCCAGTCTAGTCTTTATTTTAGAATTGATAGTATCTGGAATAATGACCTTTATATTTCGGAATTCACCTGTATAAGTACCTACAAGTAAATTGACACCTTGTCTGATGTAGTGTATAAGGATATTATGCTATGTAGGTAGCAAGTTCGAATTTTATCGGCAAATGAAAACCAACCTTCATGTAAAATTACTCAACTTTACATTTAATTTGATGGTTGATGCGTACATTAAAACGTTTAAATGTTATGTTAATGTATGTGAGTACGTAACCCAAACTGTGCGGTAAAGGCTCCTTAAATTATATTAAGCCGTTTTCACTCATAATTAATTTCAATTCACATGGAAAATCAGAGTTTCTCAAACTTTATGGACTACCGTCTCTTTGTAGGCTACCTTATTTTCATAGTGTGGAAATCTAGTTTTTATTTAAAAAAGGCAATTAAGAAAAATTAAGCTTCCGCATCCAAGTCTTATGTATTTTCAGTGATAAAATTTATTTGTTTTCTGTACAAAGTATATAGGTTGTCTCTAGTATTATCAAATAAAATGTACTTAAAGACTTATAGCCCTTAAATGATTCTAATAGGAATAATTTTGTTGAAATTTCGAGGCTATTAATACTCGTATGTCAATATTATGCTTTAGATTTAGGTAGGATTAATCATCATCCTCCTACCTTATCCCAAGTTTATTTGGGGTCGGCGCAACATGTTGTGTGCTTTTTCCATTCATCTCTATTTGCAGTCATCTCAACATTCACTCCTTTCTTAACCATATCACCTTTCACACAGTCCATCCACCTCCTTTTAGGTCTTCCTCTCTCCTTGTAGCCATCCCTACGCATTACATGTCCGAACCAAGACAAACCAAGACAAAACAAGACAAGACAAACCAAGACAAAACCAAGACAAAAAAAAAAGGTAGGATTACCTAATAAAAATGCAAAAAACTTTGCGAAAAACAACAAAGAGACGCTTATCAAAAAACAGCGTAGGTTTTGTAATTTTAAACTCCGTTACGGATTTATTCATTGAACTACACGTTGCAGAATGTAAAGGTACATTATCTGAATAAATCATAGTACCTATTATCATCTACGGCCGAACACATCTAAGCAAACCACCATGTAGCACACAAATTATGCCGTCTATTTATTAATATTCTGTGCGAGTTTGGTTACAAATTAATCAAGGATTATTATCAGAATATTGTGTGGTTTCAATAGAGATTATGGTGTCAGTACTGTATTATCAGATATACGAGTTGTTTTAGGGCCGTATCATATATCGAATTTCTGATAGATTGTGGAGATTGTGGTTTTTGAACATTTTAGTAAAACAGCTTAAAAGAGCGTGCCTCTGTGGTGGCGTAGCGGTGGTGAACGCGGATGCTACGCAGGAGGCACGGGTTCGATCTCCGCTCAGTGCAAATATTTGTATGCATGAATATGAATATTTGTATTGGTCTGGGTGTTTTCTATGTATAATTTATGTATGTATGTATTTACAAAAAAAAATGTATCTAAGTATGTTTATCCGCATTCTAGAACCTATAACACAAGCTAGTTAAGCTATGCTTACCTTGGGTCTAGATAGTGTTGTGTAGAATGTCCTACAATATTTATTTATTTATTACTTGTTAAACTACGATTCTGATAAAGAGGACCATTAATAAGCCGCAATGAATTACGCGTATCTGCTGCGTGCGTCTGCAGTTGTCGTATGCAGTCTGCTTCGGAATTATAGGTACCTTTATACCCTTTTATTCCTATGGACCACTTTATGGACAATATATGCGATTGAATGACGTATCGTCTCTTCACATACATTGGGAAACCGCAAGGATTAAAACAATAAAAAATATTATGTATCACATTCAAGTTTTCTTCACTATATGCTGTACCTGCTACTACGGCTACGAATTCGTAAAGGACTGAGCAATAAAAATACAATATAAGGGATGAGTATGATGATGTTTTGACGCTTACCTCCGCACTCTTATTTCAGCTATATACTTCAGTCGATCAGCATCTCGTCCGAACACCCGGACTTTGTCAGCTCCCTCTAGCACGCATTCAGGGTACTGGAAGAGCACTCTGACACCGTCGCCGCAGGGGAACACTGAACCACCGTGCACGTTCAGTACGAATTGCTCCGACCAATCTGCCTGCAGAGGAATTATATTACTTAAATATATAAAGTATGAAGCGTCGTAGCTTAGTGGTTAAGGAGTCTTCCGATTGAAAGGTCCAGGGTTCGAATCCTGGCTATTACAGTACCGACGTGAACCCACTTCTCACACAAGCAATTTAGCTTAGCTGGAGGGGTTAGAGGAAATAATAGTAATTTCGTTTGCTAATATTCTTTGAAAAACTATTTTTCTTGCAGATCTTACAACTACCGATTCTTGTTGGTCTTTATAGAACAATGTTTTATTGAAAAACTTAAAAGCAAAACTTACACTTCTCAGTATAAGATATTCTATGAATTATTCATTTTATGGGATATTATGCGCTAGTTGTTTAGTTTGCGCGAGGGACTGCAGGCTACGTTAGAAAATAAAGCTTGAATGGCATTATTATAATGCGAGTGAATTGAAATTTATTTTTATCCACAAAATGGCATGGGATCTACTTCATGTACATATAAGTTCTCACGCCTATTAATACCCTTTTTTTAGTGCAGAGTTCCCCACGGGTATCCAGCGAAGTCAGCAGAGGCGGTTATGTCAGACTCGAACCAACTGAGACTGAGTTTGCTTGTAGCATATCCCTCACACCCTGGTCTACCCACAACCATCGAGTTGGCCCCCTGGGGTGTGAGACCGCGGCCTATTAAAGTATGCCTATATCCGAAGGCGTAGGTAGAGACGTTTGTGTTAACATCCTTATTTCTCCTGTACACATCCTGTACATATCCTGTACACAGATTGCAGTGGTGTGCAGTTTGGATTATGTGGTCCAAGTTCAGCAATACGTTGCTAAGAGAGTCATTGCAGTTGCTTAGAGACGTTGTTTCTTTGGCAGTATTTTACCGCCTTTACTTGACGTGTGTTTCGATGAGCTGATGAAAGTCGTGAAAAGTGGAGGTTTTATGTGCGGAAATCTTTACGGATACTCCCCTCACCGACTTCAGTTCGGATCTCATGTGGCAGGGTGTTAGGCGGCCCAATAAGGCTTTTCCCTTGCCACCTTGGGTCATCTAAAGGTGAATTCTCATGTGTATGAATGCCAATATTATAGATGGCAACAGTTTTATAATTCTGGTGGTCTCTAGGCTAATAATAGTGGTCTCTAGGCTAATAATAGTGGTCTCTAGGCTAATAATAGTGGTCTAGGTCCTTTAGAGGCGCGTAACATGGGTAAAGAATGGCCATAATGGCCTTCTTGACCCATGTTACATGCCCACTCTAAAGGACCCAGTGGAAACACGTGGGTTAGTAAAGAATTCACAAAAGAGACTCTGAATCGTTTGATTTTGTTGATACAGTGTTCTTATTTTATACCTTAGTATTAAAAAAAAATAACACTTTTATTAAAAATCCATCCATTCCATCAGTATTCTACGAACTTCTAAAACTTTTCAGTAAATTATTCGCGTCATAAAAATGCTGTCAACGAAAAATAATGGTACACAACACTTAAAACCAGCGCCATTTATTACACATAAAGTTTTATGTAGATTGTTACATCGAGTTTATGTGGAATCTCTTGGAAACTGTAATAATTTGCCTGTAACTCATCTTAATGTAAGAAAATAAGGAACAATATTATTAAAAGCAAATTAGATAAGGAAAAATGTAAATATAAGTACCTAGTTAAATTTTTTGTTCAAAGATTTTATCAGAAGCAACAACAAGCAACAAACAGTAAACATAATTATTTTGAATATTATTTAATAATTCATAAAAGAATAATTTTATTAGAATATTAATATCAATAAATGTAAAAGATTTTAAGGATGAAGTCGTAGGCAACAGCTCATCTTGGTCACTTTCCACGATCTTTTTTTCTCCTCGCCGGAGGCGGCGAAGAGGTTTTGTCGGACTTGGACCAACTAAAACGCACGCAGTTTGTGAGTCGTATGTTACCGGAGGTGAGATCACCCGAGACATAATCTTTCGCACCCTGGCCGCAGCAGGGCCATTTCTTTCGAGCTCCCTCTTCGGGAGTAGAGACTACGAAGTCCCCATTTAGCCCTCGGGTATGAGGAATCCATCGCCCATCCACCATCCACATCCAGCCGTCACCTCCAGGTCCACGCTCATGGGGACTTTGCCACGAGCTGCGATTTTACAGACGCGTCTATGATTTCGCGGACAAAGAGGCTAGTCCGTAATATTGCAACACGTTTGTCATAGTAATTACGTCCGTAACTACACCCGCGTTCGTGGAACCTCGTATCGTGGAAAACGGGTGATATAAATACACATTATGAGTGGGGTGGTTGATAGCAGGTATGCACAAGAGCGGTGCACCTGAAAAATACTGTAGTAACAATTTTTTTTATAAGATATGCGATGCAAGGAGCTAATTACCGCCAGAGGAGAGAGAGGGAGGTGGAGGGCAATCTCGGTTGCATCCAAAACTTACATTTCTGCTATCCTGCATCTGAATAGAATTACTTTATTTTTTACAGAAACGACTGCCGCTCGACTCGCCACGCTGAGAAAGCAAAGCCTGTGCCAGAGTCTGATCATGAGTCAATCAGTAGGTGCACTGGCTCCCAGGTGATCCAAACCCTCATGACGAAAATTTTGTGAGTTAAGAGAGACAATCAAATACCTAAAGTATCTGGATTTAGCTCACGAGATTGTCGACATTTGGGAGGTGGACTCGACAGTCATTGTTCTGATAGTCGTTACCGTTAACGGACTTGTAGCTAAGAGCCTCGACTAACACTTAAAGAGGCTTGCGTTGGGCAGCTGGATCAAGACCTCCATACAAAAGGCGGTACTCTTCGACACGGCGCGCATTGTGAAGAAGTGCCTCTCCCTGGAGCTCCGACAACCAGTCGCTTAATCCCTGAATTTGTGTCCACTAAATATTATATACCTACCAAAATTACTAGAGGTATAACAACTGCTGTTCTTCACGTTATTCATTTTTAAAATGATAACAATATCCTAAATCTTGCAAAGGGAAAGAAAGATATAATTTCAGTAATATTTTACCTTTTTCTCCAACAGGGACAATCTACGGTAAAATGCGACACCTGGTTGACTTACAACGTATCTATGTAAATATTTATAGCGCCCGTGCTCATTTGGGAAGGCTTTTTATGAGAATTGAAGTCAACCGAGGTTTCATTTTGATTACATCGCCCTCCAAAATTTAAAAGGTGTCGTAAACAGACCATTTCTACAACACCAGGTAAAATTTTCTTTATTCGAGTCAATTTGAAGAATTTTAATTAACGTTGTTCTGTCGTAATAAAATAAAATATACTGGATTTGAAACAGGGGAAACAAGAAATTAGGTACAAGTTAAAAAATGTCGGCACGTTTTGTTATGTTAATAAGCTTTACCTTGATATTTTTGTGTACCCGTCTTACATGCTAACACGAGACGTTTAAATGAATTTTAGGCCTTGCACTGTCTAATGGTCAGTGGTTACCATATTGAATGGACACTTAAAATATGAGAGACATTTATTATTATCGGGTTGCCAACTTTGTAAGAACTAAGCAATGATTTTGACAAGATAGACTAGGCCATAGCGTAGATAGGAAAATACCGCACAAAATAGTTGGAAGCAACATCGGGCCTAAGCCGCCCTCACTCGCAGGGCAGTACACCAGCTGATAGACGAACAATGCTCTAGCGCAGGTATTTTTCTCAAGGTTAGGAGGTTAGACAGCAGTAGCTTCCATAAAATCCGTATAAGCAAACCAAAAGGATGAGTAAGCAATACGCGACGATTTGGTCCAGACATACAAGTCTGATCTGATGATGATGATTAGCGCATTTGAACAAACAAACTTCCTATCTTTATTATTTAGATTAGAATAAATAGATAACAAAAATATCCTTACCTTGATAAAAACAGTGGTGAGATCCTGAGGCCCAGTGGCCGCAGCAGGCCTCAGCGTGAGCGCGTAGTCTCCGGCTTGGCCGAAGAGTTCACAGCGCAGGGTCATTGTGTTACGACCAGGGAACCCATGTATCTAGATAGAAAGTTATAACAATTACTTTTACAAACTTGATTGCTTCTCAGTACCCTAGTGTCACCAAATAGCTGATAAGCTTTCAATCTCACTAGTGAAGTGGACACTTTATTTAATATTTTGATTCCATATTCTATCAGGCTTCGTTAAAAAATAAAAAGTAGTGCGATTTCTGTACGAATATCATAAAACTTATGGCAATTAATCGTTGGTTTCCTTTACTTAGTCTTAATTTAGATTACATGACGAACAATAGAAATTCAGCTTATTTGCCAATTTTGTAGATGGTAATACCTACATAAATTTAATAATCATAACAATAAAAAAATGTCCAATACCATTTTCCTCACGAGCACGAACCGGGCATCGAATCCAAAACCTCAATAACAAGCTAATAAACGGGCATCGAATTAACTTGTTAATGAGGTTTTGGATTCGATGGATAAATTTATGTAGGTATTACCATCTACGAAATTGGCAAATAAGCTGAATTTCTATTGCGTGAGGTTGAAAAACATCATGCCAATTTTCAATCACCCTTTCAGAGATATGCTAGCGTGAATATAAATATAATAATAAATGTAAAATTAACATGCAGTCTTACCTGTTCAGAATACAAAACATGAGCATGTGAGCTGGTGTTTCTCCCATCACACAGCACCGCTCCACCACTTGAATGACCGCAGTATAGCAGTTCTAGCCAGAAATCTGCATTAGAATCAATAGGCGTACACACCACGCGTGGGAACTCTAGTATAGCCATCACCTGCCTTTCAGGATACGTTTTAATCTGCTCGGGGGTCACAGCCAGACTCGCTGTTGGCCACAGAACATCAAACTTCCAAGACTTCACTACACTGTCACCAGTTTCAACCACACTGACACCGCCAACGTCTCTTTTTACCTTATTTTCCACTTCATGCTCAGTTATCTCTGTAGTATTATCATAATCAGGGAGATAAGTATCCTTCTCGGAGACTAATTCTAGATAATATGTCCCTCCACGGGAGAAATATCCGCAGGGTATAGTCATGCGGTTTTCAAAATCTAGCGCTAGAGGCATGGTGGCAAGGAGTGCTCGGCCATCATCGTCTTCTCGAGCGAGGCGGACGCGCAGGCCGGTGCCTGTAGCTCCGTGGACCTGAATGTGCACGTCTCCTCCTAAGGCGACGAGGGTTGAAGGGATCTCCACCCATACTTGGTTAAGGTCGACGCGGTCTTCGCTCACGTATGGATTTGCGGAGATAGCGCTGCCTGTAAACAAAGTTTACCATTTAGTATAATACGATTTTTTTTTTTTTAATTACTTCTATTTTTTTTTCTTCATTATAAAATTGAAGATTTCATGTCCATCTTAGTATAAGGTTACAGTATTGGTCTAGATGTCTTATAGGTAAAATACTAGTAGGTACCAAGTTAACGTATGTATTGACTGTAAAATTTTAATAAATACAAATTTTTTCATTTCAAATTTGACTTGCACTAAAAATTTTATCATGAAACTGGTGTATTCTTATTGAAACAAATCTTCAGGAGAAAATACTTTCAGAACTTTCAATGCAAAAAATATCTTAAAATAATAATAAAGCGACAAGAACCTTCCACTCCAAACAACGCTTTCAAATAAAGTTATTTGAAATAAGATCAATGAAATCTCTAGCACAGTTTCAAAGGCTTTCATAATAATAGCCTACTCGAGAATATTTTATAAGTTGTTTCTGTCTTTAGTCTCTAGTCACAGAAAAGCTATCCGTACTTTAGACTATAAAAGGCATTAAAACGCGGCTTAAAAATGGCTACTACTTCCGTATAATTTGAAATACCTATATATATTATATCCCATGATATTATGCACACATTGACAGTTTAGAGAACAATTATTAACATTAGCTTACTCATACAAAACGCGTTTTTCATGTCGTTTTCGTCGTGGATACAGTACCTATATGGTCCAAGAGCTATGCATTCGAATAATAGAATACCGTGACGTTATTAAAAATACCGTATTTTCAAACAGGCACTGATATTTTGAAAGTAAATTTCAACAATATTTTTCATCAATATTTAGAGCTAAATTAAAAGCTTTGTTTAAAATAATAAGAAAAAATGTGATTAGGGATAATAATAGTCGTCGTAGGTTGAACACAAACGTGGTATATTTATTTTATATAACCTTTACGTGATTGCGTAGCTATTTATTAATTATACTAGCGGTCGCCTGCATGCGTAGGTACGCGTACGCACAGTCGCCGCACCGGTCGTACGCGTGGAGTCCGTTTTCCCCCCTTAGCGGTGAAATTTCTATAGGGTCTACGCCCTATAAGGAACCTACCTGCCAAATTTCAAGTTTGTAGGTGTTATAGTTTCTAAGATGTTTCAATCAATCAATTAGCCCTACTGCAGTCCACTGCTGGACATAGGCCTCTCCCAATGTGCGCCACGTTTGCCGATCCTCCGCCTTCTAAGATGTTTATACTCGTATTATATAGATTATTATTAGTTGGCAAGTTGCTTCAAGGAAAATAAATCGAAGATCAGCCAAATATACTGGAAAAAGTGGACCCCACCCCAGACTCCGACGTGAAAACTTGGGATAACTGGGATTAACGCAGGAGGATGTAGAAGAATTATATTACTAAAATTATTGAGCTTAACATTTTTTCTAATATCGGTACCTAATCCATCTTTGAGATTAGATAGGAAAATATTTTTTTTTATAATATCCAACTTGGTAGTAAATTAAAGCTTTCCCTTAAAAGGTAAAGCATCCTTTAAAATACTTAACCCTAAAACGCTCATTAAGCGATGTGTCGTCCTATCTACATGAAAATTTGCATATATTTTATCATTAAATGCAAATGTCGGATAACACGGCGTGTATAGCGCTCGTGTGATATTAAGTTTGCAAGTGTTTCATTACCACTCCTTTCTCTAACGATTAATAATTAAAATGAAGCTAAACGTCAGAAATACTTTCAAGTATTGCTGTTTCTGTTACTTCATCTTTATCTACCCTCATAGAAAAGTGACAATTCGTTTGCCGGCGTATTGTAGAACAGATAATGAATGTATGGGATTTGACTTATATGACACGTATTTTGACGTTTATCTCATACGTTGACTACTGTCATATACGTCAAATCTCATACATTCGTCATTCTATTCTAGATACTCAGTAAAGAGTCTATCTACATACTACACGGCTAATTTTCAGTCGTATTTCATAGCATTGACCTTGATTTGACATTATTTGCGTAAAACTCCAATTCCTTGTCACAAGAAGACACAGGTATGCCCTCGGGTAATAAAACTTTCACGCATAAAGCTTTTTCGTTTCCTTGTAAATATATGTGGGATTTAGGTGAAGTATTATACAACATACGTAGGGCGTTCAATGTATTATCTGTATTAGCATGAAAAAAAAACGTAAAAACAATGAAAAATATTGTTATTTAATTATTTTTAATATCAATCAGCTGATGTAGGTAACGACGGACAATGTAATGTTAGCTTCAGCCCTGAAGGTGGAGTACTACGAGTATTACATGATGCGAATATAAATTCCCTATCAGTTTTACTACCATTGGTTATTATAATAAATTATGTGTCATCAAAAACGAATAGATTACGACACCTACAATCATAAAGTTGCTCCAAGTTTGTTTCAAGATTAGTTATGTAAATAACAAACTCCAGAAATCACCAACCTTTTCGCGAAAATATTCACCTGTACTGTGAAATTCTTAGTAGGTACTAAACATGATACCCTCAGCGCCATCTTAGCAACCTCGTAACCTCATAAGCGTTATTCAAGCCGCATTTCCCGGGAGGCGTATTCGATGTGTAGTAAAATAATTTGACTCACAAATGTTTGTTTACCAACGCAGATATCAATATGATTGACACAAGACAAAGTAAAGTTGATAGAATAAGGGTTGCTGGAAGGTAGCCCAACCTTCACGTCATAAGTGGCAAAATATGAAGAAACAAATCATTGTGTCATCACTTGTACCAAAATAATAATCTAGCGAATAATTTGATTTGAATTTTATTAACTGCTAGGTATAGTCAGCGTCAGAACGATCCTGACTACAAATTCTACATACTTTCTGTACTTTCTTCCTCTAGAAAGGATCCATATAATATATATAGAAGAGGAAGAATATAATATACATAGAAGAACATAGAAAAGTGAAAGAAGCATACATAGAAAGTACCTATATGTTATCCACTTTTAAGTATCCTATTTCTGGTGTGCAATAAAGAGTATTTATCTTACCTTATCTTAATCTTACTGTAAATACTGTACCATGAGTATAAAATAAGGTTATATAGGTATTTTATTAATATATATGTTTTGCAATTATACGTCATGTTCATTACGAAAGCATATTTACCATAGAAAATTACAATCCATATGCCCAGTTTGAATCTAAACGATGCTGAGTATATTTGCCTGAATATTATTTGTTAATTAGGTACGTAACTTCTCCTACTTTATCAACCAATGTTACTAAATTAACAAAGTTTTTCGTAAAGGTAGCTATCAAGGCCAGCGCCGCCAGACGGGGCGGGACAGACACATTAATTGATTCTGAGACAACCAGTACTGCCTGGTACATGCGATGGGCCGATAGACCTACTTTATGGGATTAATTGATTCGCAATAAAATAGATATATGGAGTACTTTGCGTTTACGGCTTTTTACAACAGTTATCCAATAAACTTTGGGGCACGCAGCCTAGGGGCTGAACCGAAGACGTCACAACGAAGTTCCACCATAGGAACTAGAAACCTTGCGTTTAATGTTGACTAATTTTATATTCCTTGCTTCGTAATGGTTATTGTTCTCCCTTTAGTCTATTGATATTCTCTGGGATTCCCAAGATGTACAGTCTAACTACGGACTGTATATACGAATTTCGCGGAGGAAACACTGCGATCTCGCGGAGGAGAATCGTAACCTCCTTCTCCGGCCCCGGCGGGGCAGGTACCCGTGGCGATTTTTCGCACGTTAAAAAAAAAGACTGCGATCTCCACCTGGCTGGCACAGGCCAGTGCGGAATTTGCTTCCAATACGGTGACTACATATGTATTAGAGAGAATAAAAACCAACGTTCATCTTGTAACGAGTTAACAGTATAACAGTTTACGTGTCAAGTTGTGTTTTCCTCTCTTCGCCGCACTCACCAAACTACAACTACTAACTACAACTACTAGTAGTTGAGTACAGTAGTTGAGTACAGGTACAAGAATTGATATATATATATATATATATATATTAATTGATATATATTAACAAGTGTATAAACTGTACAGTGTGCTTTTATGAACTAGCAGTACAACAAACAAACTGGGTATCCCAATAATAGTTACAACATAAAAGCATCCAGTAACAATATAAATTCTAGTAAAATTTGTTTGAGTTTAATGGGTGTAATATAATATGATTCTCGTTATAGACTCTAGTTTATTTTAGTTACAGTGTCTAGTTTTTGATTTAATTTAGTACTTGTTTCCATTCCGTTTCATTGTATTTGTTACAAATCTTTATAAAAGCGAAATACCACTCGCTGATTTATCACAAAATTTCAGAAACTATAACACCTTAAACTTGAAATTTATCAGGTAGGTTCCTTATAGGGTGTAGACATCCGCTAAGAACAGATTTTACAAAACTCTACCCTTAGGGGGGTAAAACGAACTCCACGTGTACGAAGTCACGGGCGACCATTAGTAAAGGATAAAATATTCTAGGACATTCTACTTCAACTACAGCCTTTCGTAAACTTTTAACAGTATCAAAAGGAATCCTAAATATTTCAGAACCCAATTTTCCAGGAACATGGATTAAACATAATGTAACGGAACATCTGTTCCCTAAACCCCATTCTCAGGCAAGGCACGTTATCCAGGCAGCACGCAAAGTTTCATGGCTACCTGAAAATGGGCTACGGCTACCTTTGCGTGATTACTTTCGTGCGGCCGGTTTTATGAATGCCGTTACATTTAAAAGAATCAACGCTTCAAACTTTTTGGTTGAAAAGCGCTTCAATCAAATCCGTATTTTAGACTTTATATAAATTGCTTTATATAAGACCCGTATTCTAGAACGCTCAGTCCTGAATCTCGATTTATCGAAAAACAGATTGTATAGACTATAGACAGATTGGTAGATTTAACAAATTGTCTATATAATCTGTCCTCAGGTAAAAAGAGATTCAGAACTGATTACAATTCTAGAAAACGGGTCTAAATGT
The DNA here is from genome assembly GCA_914767945.1 of Eilema depressum. Taxonomy (NCBI): domain Eukaryota; kingdom Metazoa; phylum Arthropoda; class Insecta; order Lepidoptera; family Erebidae; genus Eilema; species Eilema depressum. The sequence goes on along the minus strand of OU612028.1, from coordinate 8,677,018 downwards.
TGATAATGACGGTTTCTGTGGCGTAACGGTCGAACGTTCGATTGCTACACCGGGGGCGCGGGTTCTATTCCCGCTCTGTGCAAATATTTGTGTACATTATATATACATTTGCATTGGTCTGGGTGTCTCATGTATAATATGTAGGTAATTAAATTAAAAACATACTTGCGATAAGAACAAGCCGCAGCAGTGCGGCGAGCGGCACGCAGCGCATTCTGCGTCACCTCCCCATCAATCTGCGGCTGCGCGTACCAGCTTCTCTGGAACAAAAGAATTGAAAGATATAAGACCTAATTATATTATTCAGCTAGATAAGTTTTTTTTTTTTTTCATTATGTTATAACCGAATGGTTACCTCATAACAATTACAATCTAGCCTTGTGGCTAATAAGTAATTTAAATTTAACTTAATTTGCTAGTAAATTTATACTAGCTACCTAGCTAGATAAGTAATTATAATTTAAGTATAATAATATTAAAATGGCGAAGAGTTTGTTTGATTGAAAGCGCTAATCTTAGGAACTGCAGGTCCGCATTGAAAAAATATTTTTGTCTTGAATAATCGGTTTATCCACGATGATCGCTTCAACCCAAGGAAGCGGAGTAGTAACCATAAATGCCAAAAAATCTATATTCCTATACATCATTTGAAAATCAATAAATTGTGGACACATATGGTTTACAAGAGGTGGTATGGTTTCAAAATATGCCTCAGGTCATACCAAAGCGGGCCGGCAAGTATTATGATAATTCACAATAACTTAAATGACTAATAAAGTAGGTACAGTACAATCCTGATATTGTGGTTCAATGATCACGAATCGTTATTTTCGATGAAAGACACCTCATTATGAAGTGCAATGGTCCGATTCAGTGGTTTAACTGATATAGTTCGATTCATACATTCGCTAAGCCAACTACCGTGAGATTTACCGTTCTGTATCATGAAAGGTTGTTAAAGGTAAGCCCATAAATCGAACCCAATCCAATTGGAGTATTAAGTTGGAACCATTCCACCACGATTGTATTTTACTACAGCTTAGTTGCAAATAGTGAATGACTTATAGACCAATGTTCGTGTTATTTAAAAGTATGGGCGAGTATTTTCTACTAGAATAAAGGTTATTTTAACGAAATTACTTAGTTATGACGTTTTAAGGTGGAGTGTATTAACACCCCCTTTTCGTGCCTACCCCTTCGTGGATTTATGTTTATGCATCTGTGCCAACTTTTAATTCATCAGTAAATTGGTCGGTATCGGTTTTTAAGTTTGGCAATGATTGGCCAATGTAACCTCCCTACCTACCTACCTGTACCCCTCTTCTTTCCACTCTTACCATGCTTTTATCCCACACCCATGTGAAGCTCACAATTCCTATTCAACTTCCTAACTAACATTTGATGTCAAATCTATCAATACAATACCTACTTACTTATCAAATAACTCTATCATGATACATATAAATTCTATTACGACTTAATATTAATTTGGCCAATGAACGTCGTAGTGGGAAAGGACTCTTATCATGATACGTAGTTACCCTATGCTCTATAAAGGGGAGTATGTGCTAATTCTTCATTAAAATAAACGCCTACTTAAATTAATATACTACTAGTTTGTAAACATGAATAGCTAACTCTCTAATTAAGATAAGGAACCCTCACTTTCTATAAATATATTACCTGACCTATTTATATTTGTTAAATTGGATACCTACTTAATTTACTACTGAAACTAATTATGATAGTTATAATGACTACCCATCTAAATAATTCTGATATTATCTAACTTATTAAACTTCTTCTATAGTAATACCTACCTAATCTCTTACTGAAATTAATTATAGTTCAGTTATTATACAACTAATGATTTCAACATGTTATATGTTTATTCAGTTCAATATATAGACTAATTGAATCCTGCACTTATGTGATTTATTCATAATTATTAATCTCATTGGATCAAATACCTTATATGAGTTATTGATATATTTATTACCAATGATTGTACTCAACATGATATATTTGTTTTTCGGTCTAGGGCCCCATGAACACACGCCCAAGACAGTACAGTTCACACCAACTGAGGAATAACTGTTCCTATGTCTATTATAGGTAAGGAATAAGTAGTTTTACTCACTCCGCCTGGCCAAGACATCTGGCTCCCATAACAGACAAACACCAATTCGAATGGCGTGGAATTACAATATATCATTCCCTTTACCTAATTAAAGGCTTAATCCCCCTTCTAGAGGTGTAAAAATATCATAGAGATGTATATAACATTCTTTTAATGTAGAACCTAATTAAAGTAGGTATACAATAACTGAGAGAATAATAAGTAACCTTTATATTCCCTTCACGTTAGAGTGCATATTTGCAGTAGATACTTAAGAAATTTACAATAGATTTCATCTTAGAACTAATGTCCATTTCACCAAAACCAATCTAAAGTTTTAGGTAGGTAAAGTTGAGTTGTAAACTTATTAGTTACTCACATCACCAAGATTGCCACAAGTCATTATTAGACTATATATGTGTACGGGTCTATTGCCCAAGTCGAGGAGTTTTGAATCTATTCCATAGTTGGAAAATATCATCTATTGTGATAAGATTCTCATTCTCCAGACCATACTCGATTAAATGAGCAAATACTAAGTCAATTGTTGCAATTGAGAACTATTTTAGTCACAGTAGAATAGACATAAGTCCCGTCATGATAAACTAAACCTTAACGGTTTTCTCTGGTTATTTGCATATAAATATAACTAACTGCAAAACAACACAAGAACATGAATGACTCAATCTACAATCGGTTATCAATCACCAACCCCATATCGTTACACTTTCCGTTAATAGGTAGGTACTATGTTTATCTTTTGTTCATAATATTACTATACCCGGTTGGCTAAACAAATAGTCTAGTATATGATTGAATACTAATATTGTAATACTATAAGATACTTTATTTGACTTTTAGTCTTGTTTTTATTCAAATGACCAATTTGACACCTTAAATTACACTACAAATTATGGTAGTCTCTTGATTTAGAATAACAATAATAATACTTTTCTATAATGCCTTTAAACAGACAATTCATCTTTTGTCAAGGAGTTTGAAATTAATAATACTTGTATCAACTATTAGCTAGGTTGTTTGAATAGTTTCTGTATTGAATTAAAGAGTATAACAGTTAAGATTCTGAAATATTACTTTATCAATAATTCGAACTGACCTTGAGGGAATTCATGACTGTATCATTGAGTTAAAGTCAGATTCAAACACAAAGCCACACACACTCGTAACTTCTTATATCACCGTATCATATTGGTCTAACACTGAACTTTACATAATAATTATAGCCCCTTCCTACAACAAACCATGACGGTTATTAGATTCCATAACAGACGTAATTACGCTTAAAAGTTAGTTTATTCCTAATCCCGGTTTATCAAGTGTACCTACACCTACCTATAAGTCTATTCCCTGTGTTTGTACAAATTATACCCATTTAGACTAATTGTGTGGTGTGTTATGTCCCTAACTATTTTAATAAAGATTACAGGTGAGTCAAGCCTGATTTTGGCGTACCTAAGACCCGTGTTTTGTCACAAGAACAACGACCGTAGTCTGGGATGTTGCCTCATGACGACCCTACATATGTATTGTGTGCATAAATAAATATATAATTATATAAGACTGAGCTGTTGACTTCAATAAATGTGACTAGGTCAAACTATTGGGTATCAACACTCAGATGGCTTTTTCGACCCTGAAACTCAGGTAAAGTCGAAAGCTGTCCCGCCATTTTGGATTATCAGCAAACTAGCTAAAAGTGGTCACGAGCTTAGTTAACACCGTCAGGTCTCCACTCGTGGCTGCCACATCGACAGACTTACCTATTGGGATTCCCTAGCTATTCCTATGGCCTCAGCCCCTAGCCCTAGCCTAACCTTTTATACCTACTATCCCCATTCGAACTCCTAAAACAACATCTCGCGTTAGGAATGGCCGTTGAGCAGACTCACTCGAACGAACTACGCTTCATATCTAGATAATCAGCGAAGCCAGGAAAGGAGTCTTGCTACCATTCCAACAAGATGCTGTTAACGCGACATTTCAACCAATGTTCGAGCTAAAATTTCACTAAAGAATCATGATTTTACACAAATGCAACGCGATTTTATCAATTATAATGAATTAACACGAATTTCAATATAAGAAAATCATTTCAATCAATTCACAAAGCAAAGTTTCACTAGTTTACCACAAATTTTCCAAAATCCCGCTTGGTAACCCGCACTCAGTTGTTCCCCGTTAGCTATCCCCGAAGAAAGTGAACGAGGATCGCGCCAAATCCCAACTTTCTCACTATTTTCGCGGTCTAATTCGGCGGGAGTCTCCTTTGCACCAATCAGCGTCTTCTAAATCCTCTTTTTAATTCCTACAAACCCCGCAATATTTCTAGACCAATCCAGTACTGCTTCCCAATGCTCGCAACTTAATAAATATATTTTTTTTTAATTATTAATATTAACTCCCTGTGAGAAATATTCACTTTATACAATTTAAAATGCCTAACTGAATTAACTTTCCTTCTCTTTACTTCAATTCACCTTTTTTGTAATTCATTCTATTTATTTACCAATATAAATAACTTCCAAACCGGAAACTATCTAAACATCTATCAATATCCCCAACCTAACAAAATATACCAAGTATTTCTTTCCTTCCCTTTTTTTTTTTTTTAATAATATTATTTAATAATAAAAACCCTTTTGTACAACCTATTTACTATAACCAATTTAAAACATTAAATTAAATTAGAACTCCTTATTATTAGAATATCTCTTCAAATAGTATAATTATATCGATTTAAAACCATCATAATCTGATAAGAACAGCGCCATCTACCAGAACCCCGTATTATTACTTAGACTAGTCAATATGATGATGCAATATGAAAAACCCTATCTTTCATTACATTTATCAACAATCCAATTTCATTTATTAGCTTTTCCTCTAAAACAGATTATTTCATGAATCGTATTGCAACAAACCTTTGTTATTTTAATTCTAAATATTAATTTTATTATTGATAACAACGCCATCTCTTAGAAATCGATTTATTACTTATAAAGACATGTGACGTTCTGTCTCGTTACAATCTGATAAGAACAGCGCCATCTACCAGAAACCCGTATTATTACTTAGACTAATCAATATGATGATGCAATATGAAAAACCCTATCTTTCATTACATTTATCAACAATCCAATTTCATTTATTAGCTTTTCCTCTAAAACAGATTATTTCATGAATCGTATTGCAACAAACCTTTGTTATTTTACTTCTAAATATTAATTTTATTATTGATAACAGCGCCATCTCTTAGAAATCGATTTATTACTTATAATGACATGTGACGTTCTGTCTCGTTACATCCGACCCCCTGAATCTGACGAAGAAACTTAACTACAATTTGTTCGAAGTAAGATTCACATTAAAGACTACTTAAATAAATATTATATATATATACACAATTATGAATATGAATTATCAATCTTCCCTTCCCTATAATTATGATTCAACCCATTTCATAACCTATTCAGTTATAACTCAAATTCCGCACCTTTTATGTCTTGTGTAAATTGACCAAATATCAAAATCCGATACCTCCCAATCTCATTACAAGCTTTTTAGTTAAATCACAACATTACATTATTTCCCGTCAGGACTTGATCCAATTCAGTGAGAGAAAATGGTTGTGAGGCACCTTTGCGCTGTCGCACAGAGTAAAAGTTTATACAGGAACCTACATTACGCTCGCCATATAACCAAGTACTCCGCTCCCCAGAAAAAGTTCAACCCTATTGACTAAAGACATAAAAGAATGTATAGATTTTCACCCCACCAGTAATAAACCTGAAAGGCCGACATTAAGACAATGGTATTTGTAGAGTGTGCCAAGTTCCGACCTATTCTGTTTAGTTGGAGATTCATGAAAGTTCTTCTCGACATGCATGACCTTGATTTCAAATTTTGAAATCAATGTCTATTACTAACCTAACTCTTTGCATCTTTCATGAATCCGTTTGTGATGCATGCAGATATTTGAACCATAACTCAATTTAATTATAAACCCTTGAAAATTAATGCTGGTTGGGATGGCCCACCATACTGAATTTAATAGCATTCACTCATTATAACCTTTCATATTGACATCGTTCCGTTCGTCTCATACACTAAAATATTTCTTTAATCCTTTCCAGAACCCTCTTCTATGGTCTTGCTTCCTGCCAACCAGTCAGCATTATGAAATACAAAATATAATGTGGTTATGAACAATAATGTTTTTTTTTTTTTTTTTTTATATATATATATGAAAGAAGACAAGCAATCAATTATTATCCTTCAATATATTTGATAACATTTTTTTTTTTTTTTTTTTTTTTTTTTTTTTTTTTTTTTTAATAATTATTTAATAACAGCTTTTCAAATTTTATTTAATTATACATATATTTTAATATATAAATATACTTTATATACCTACATAAATAAAATAATAATTAAAAGGTAAAGCCACCCTACGCCCCACCATCTGACAGGAAGAGTCAGTTACATTTATTATTATTTTTTTTTCTTCTATTCAAAACTAATATTTCTATATCAATTTTTTTTTTTTTTATCATAAATAACCTAATATCAAACTTCTAACTTAAAAAAAATTTTTTTTTCAACAAACTCATACCATCAGATGGGCTTCACCCCTTTCCTCCATTTAATCTTTATTTATTTTTCTTTTTTTTTTTCACATCTAGTAACATTAATATTTTTAACAAATATTTCTTTAACATTTTTTTTTTTTCTTCTAAATCAAATTTATCCTTATAACAAGTTTCTCAACCTAAACCAATTTATTTCCCCTTTTTTTTTTCCCACATTAAATAACATTTATATTTTTAACAAATATTTCTCTAACATTAATTTTTCTATCCCAAAATTTATTCCAACAACAAGTTTCCCAATCTAAATTAATTTATTCCCCTTTTTTTTTTCACATTAAATAACATTTATATTTTTAACAAATATTTCTCTAACATTAATTTTTCTAAATCAAATCTGCCCTTATAACAAGTTTCTCAATCTAAATTAATTTATTTCCCCTTTTTTTTTTTTTTTTCTCACATCTATTCATACCATCAGATGGTCCTCTCACCTCTCTTCTTCAATTAATATTTATTTATCTATATTTTTTCTTATATAAAATAACATTTATATTTTTAGCAAATACTTCCTTTAACAGATTCTAATGTTTGTATTTAATTAGGTTACTAGTTCCATTATACATTGCAATAGATTACAAATCCTTCTAAATTTCCTTAAGTTAAAAATATACCGTTCTATTCACTTATACAATTTTACATAAATTTAAATCTACTTTCGGCTTCTCGTTCCAGTCCCAACTCAAATAATTATAATTTTTCCTATTCCCTTTAAATGTAAAATTTTGACAAATGAATTGTATTGAATTTTCCTCTAACTTCTTTACTCTGCGGATGAACTAAAATATACACATTTTTATAGGGACTCCCAGCTATCATGTATGGCCCTTCATATAAATTCTCAAATTTTTTTGTCAATTTTAGTTCAGCATTAGATCTATTTAATTTTCTAATTTTCACTAATTCTCCTATTTGGTATTCTATTAACCGACAGGTTTTATTAAATTTTAATTTTCGCTTTTGCGCTGACACCTTTAAATTCTCATGGGCTAATTCTCTAACTTCTAATATATTTAATTTATCATTACCTTTATTTATTTTGTCATCAAAAGAAAGTTTAGTAGAAGTCCCATACATTATTTCACATGGAGTATAACCTGTACTCTCATGAAAGGTATTATTATATAATTCTTCCAATTTAGGCACTGTATCTACCCATCCCTTATGGTTAGTACTATTATAAGTTCTAAACAATCTACCCAGTTCTCTATTAACCCTCTCTACTGTATTTGGTCTAGGGTTCCTAACAGTAGTGTAAATTATTTTGATCCCCAGCGAAGCCATCCCTTCCTTCCATACTCGACTAGTAAATTGTGTACCATTATCTGACATTATTACTTTAGGTTTTATAATTTCTAACAATTTCTTTACTTTACTGAATACTGCTTTTGCTGTAGCCTTTCTCAAAACGTAAAATTTCACGAACTTACTAAATGAATCTTGAAACACTAACATATAGTTCATTCCAAACTTTCCAGTTGGCAATGGACCATAGATATCCACCATAACTAAATCTCCTATATCTTTAGTAACAATAGGACAGCAAGGCCCCACCTTATTAGAGTTAGAGTGTTTTGTTAATTGACAAATTTCACAAATCCTAACCAACTGTTTTACATTTCTAGTCAAACCTTTCCAATAAAAACGTTGTTTTAAATATTTTAGCATTTTATAACTACCCTGATGTCCCATCTCTAAATGTACTTGTTTAATTACCTCTTCTCTAAGTTCTCCTGGTAAAAATATAGAATTTTCTTTTCCCCCTTCTCTAGAAACAACCAAAACTCCGTCTATTAATTTACATCTACTACTTAACCCCTTTAATGACTTTCCTGTCTCATTTGAAACTTTAATTTGTTTAATTAATTTATTTATTTCCTCATCTCTCATCTGAAATTCCGCTATCCGACTTAACTTTTTTAACAAATCCTTATTTTGACTAGACCCCATATATAAAATACTCGGCATTCTGTTTCTTTCCTCCTGTAATACTCCTTCATTCGGTGGATAACGTGATAAAACATCTGCCACTATATTATCTTTCCCTTTAATATGTTGAATTTCATATTGGAAATTCTCTAAATAATTTATCCAACGAGTTATTTTTGCATTGTACAACTTCCAAGTTTTAACAAACAACAAAGCCTTATGATCCGTTCTAATTATTACCTTTGCCCCCCTCAAATAAGTTTCAAATTTCTCTAAACAACAAATTACCGAATAAAACTCTTGTTCTGTTACTGTCCAATTTAATTGTGCCCCCCTTAAAGCTTTACTATAAAACCCCAATATTTTTTGCATTCCATCATTATCTAATTGATATAAAACCCCTGCTAATCCTATTTGTGAACAATCCGTTTGTAAATAATATGGCTTGGAAAAATCTGGATGATGTAACCGAATGGTTTTTAAAAACAATGATTTAATTTGTTCAAAGGTTAGTTGTTCCAAATGACCCCATTTCCAAATTTTATCCTTCTTTAATAGATTATACAGTGGTTGAGCCTGTCTGTTATAATTTGGAATAAACTTCCTATAAAAATTACATAACCCCAAAAATGCTCTTACTTGTTTTAATTTTTTTGGCACTGGAAATTCTTGAATTGCTTTAACCTTATCTGGATCAGTTCGTAACCCTTCCGTAGAAATTATATAACCTAACATTTTAACCTCCTTACAACAAAATTCACATTTTTTTAAATTACAAGTTAACCCTGCTTTCCATAATTTTCCAAGTACTACATTTAAGTGTTCCAAATGTTGTTCAAACGTTCCCACAGTTATTATCGCTAAATCATCCAAATAATTCACACAATACTCTCTAACTTCATGTCCCAATATTATATCCATCGCTCTACTAAAACTTCCAACCGATGTTTTTAACCCTTGAGGTAAAACATTATAAACATAAGATTTCCCATTAAAAGTGAAACCAGTATACTTCTTACTATCTTGTGTAATAGGTATTTGAAAATATGCATTATTTAAATCTATTATGCTTATAAAATTTGCTCCATGAAACGAATTTATCACGTCTAATTGTAAAGGTGGTTTCTCTGTTTCAGCAACCATATATTTGTTAATTTCTCTAGCATCTAGCAACACTCTAATAGAATCATCTTTTTTAATTGTAAATGTTAGTGGGCTACAATATGGAGTTGCTGATCTACTAATAATACCCAATTCCTCCATTTCATTTAATTTAGCTTCAATTCTCGTCCTATAAGCATATGGAACAGGATAACTTTTCCTAATAATTGGTACTTCTGAACTCATGACTATTTTATGTTGATAACAGTTTGCCCTCCCTAATTGAGAAATAAACAAACTCCCAAATTTTTGTAATAAATTTAATAATTCTTTTCTTTGACCTAATTCTAATTTGAGATCAATCTCAAATTCCGACCAATTTATCTCACTCTGTCTATCCTGTCTAGCTATTAACCCTTGCACTTCTTTAAAACTTTTACCATTACCCCCCTCTAAAAATGGTATCACAGATCTTTGTTCCGCTTGTTTCAGAATTAAACCCCTTTCTACTGGACCTGTATTAAGTATCACTTCATTCTTCCTCAACCAATCAAACCCTAATATTATTGGATTTATTAATCCTGGTACTACTATAAACCCAGTTTGCTGTACAAACTCTCCTAACATTAAAGGTAGTAAAACCACTTTCCTAATCTCCCCACTTTTATGACCTACAGCTGTTTTAATATTGAACGGTTTAATCGGCAACCAAGGGATATCATGATTTTCGTCAGCTTTCAATTCATTTAAAAACTCCTCAGATATACTAGTAATGTCGCATCCCGTATCTATTAACGCTATTACTTCACGCTCAAATATTCGAACCATAACTTCTGATGTAAAATTTAAATTTATTTCCCTATCCGTCTCCTCCTCAAACACCACTCCTGCATTTATTGAATCTAACGAATCCCCTTGTTTTATATTATTTACCCATTTAAACAAATTTACTAGCTGTAACTCGATATTTAACTGTTTTGGTTCTAACGTTTTATAACCTAATCCTTCTGTACGACTTCTATTTGTTAATATAGTAGTTATAGGTGTTCTAATACCGTTTCCATTTATTCCCAATGATGAACCTACTTTCCAACCCATTTTATACATTATTTCTAATGCCTTGCTCCCTGAAATTGAGACTGGACCGAGAGCCGAAGTTCCAATCCCCTCTAGTTTAACCCTACTGTTTCTTCTATTAATGTAGCGTTCTCTGCCGAAGCTAACGCCGCTGTAGCTTCTTTTGGTTTTTGGTTTGCTGAAGGTTTTGGCCATTTTTTGTATCCTTGCTGATAATCTTTAAACTTCTTATCTGTTTCTTTTCCTTTAGTTGACACAAATTGATTTACCCCATTGTATTGGTTGGCAATATCATCCATTCCTCTTAAATATTCTGCCGCTTCTATTACTGTATCTATTTTGGAGGTATACCAACCTTGTTGGACGTATTTTGGGAATTGCCTAATTATATCCCCTATTAATTGCTTCTCAGACATTCTGTATGTAAGCATTTGTGCCCTCCCTGTTAAATTTAGGAAATAACCCAACATTGATGGAAAGTTTTCACGATCCCAAACACCATTTACTATACTTCGTCTCAATTCGTTTTGCTTACTTTCACCCCAATAGGTATTCAAAAAATCTAATTTAAAATCCTCTAAGGTATTCCACCGTACATTGAAAACTCTCGCCCATTCCCTGGATTCACCTTCTAAACATTCCTGTAGAATTTCCAATTGATTCTCATTATGACCAATTTTCCTTAAATAAATTTCCAAGTCTTCCAAGAAAGTTACCGGATGAATATGTTCTTTACCTCCAAATTTTGGTTTCTCTATAGTAACATTTCTTATATGATAGTTCACACTTCTAAACAAATCTTGGTCTGCATTCCCCCTAATATTGGAAGCGTTCCCCTTCTTCGGTTCCAGATTTTCACTGTTTGATGTTTGAGATATGTCCGGAATTTCCTGTTCCTCAAGTATAATATTATTTCCTCCCAAAGATGCTTCAGTATTTAAACCACATTCTTCTCTATCTTTCTGCTTTGTTTTAGTTTCGTTCACTTCCTTTCTTAATATTTCTAATCGAGAAGACAACCCTTCTATAGCACGATTCAACCTTTTAAATATAACAGTCGTCAAAGTGGAATTTACTCTCCTGCTCCTTCCTATGCATTTTCTAATCGGACTACGACTCTTTCTTGAGTGATGAGAAGTGGAAACTGGAGGCTCCACTTCACTCATTTCCACCTCCTCTGAACCATCCGTTCCTGTATTTACCGCACTTTTTTCTATAAAGCGAACTGGCACCTTCCTTCGTCTATTAGGCCTAACCATCTTCCTCACCCAAAAACAAAATCTTTTCAAAATAAAATGCACAAACTGTTATTTCCACAAATTTTAAATTTTCTCTATTATAATTCTTTGTTATTTCCACAAATTTTAAAATTAATTAATTTTTTTTTTTTCACAAATTTTACTATAAATCAATTTTCACACAAGTTAATTCAACTCGATTAAATCGATGAGAATTGATATTAAACAAATAATACCAATTCCCACCGTTTCCTATCTTGTATTTCACTAAATTTCCTTTTTGTTTTTTTTTTCAGGCCCTACAATTATTGTTTTAAAATTCTCCATCCTATCATACATAACATTCTATGTTAAACATCACTATATTAAGTTTAATAACCTTCCTAATCCAAATACTCAAATTTTGGATAAGTGGAATTTTCATCAACCTATAACCATCATTTATTTTTACTGGATTCCTTCATTTATTTAGATTAACAACCCCTCATTATTTATTTACAACAAATATATGTAAAACAATTAACGACCCCCATTATTTACTAATAACAACTATGTCTAACTAACGACCCCCATTTTGCTAAACTGTTATTGTCATTCAACAATTACTATCACAATAATATTAATTTATCTTATCTATCGTTCCTCATTATTTATTATTATTAATATAACTAATTAATCGACCCTAATCATTTACCTTTAAAATTAAGATTAATATATTTAAAGTTTCAATCCTCAATTATTATCAAAATATAATTTCTAGCTATTCACTATGTTTTATTATTTTAGCACAACTATTCCCTTTTACCTTTTTATTTATACGGCAACAAATTGTACGGTATAGACATACCGTACCTCCTCATTATAAATACCTCATTATTAACATTAGTTTCCACCCATACCTTTTTTTTTTTTTTTTTTTAATAAATAATTACCCCCTTATAAACTTCAATAATTTATTTATGACTGTTCTAACATAATAATCATCATCATCACTACTATAACATAGCACCAAGACATCCTATACTATCCTATCCTAATTCTATTCTGATCCTGGTCACGGCGCCACCAAATTGTAACCTCCCTACCTACCTACCTGTACCCCTCTTCTTTCCACTCTTACCATGCTTTTATCCCACACCCATGTGAAGCTCACAATTCCTATTCAACTTCCTAACTAACATTTGATGTCAAATCTATCAATACAATACCTACTTACTTATCAAATAACTCTATCATGATACATATAAATTCTATTACGACTTAATATTAATTTGGCCAATGAACGTCGTAGTGGGAAAGGACTCTTATCATGATACGTAGTTACCCTATGCTCTATAAAGGGGAGTATGTGCTAATTCTTCATTAAAATAAACGCCTACTTAAATTAATATACTACTAGTTTGTAAACATGAATAGCTAACTCTCTAATTAAGATAAGGAACCCTCACTTTCTATAAATATATTACCTGACCTATTTATATTTGTTAAATTGGATACCTACTTAATTTACTACTGAAACTAATTATGATAGTTATAATGACTACCCATCTAAATAATTCTGATATTATCTAACTTATTAAACTTCTTCTATAGTAATACCTACCTAATCTCTTACTGAAATTAATTATAGTTCAGTTATTATACAACTAATGATTTCAACATGTTATATGTTTATTCAGTTCAATATATAGACTAATTGAATCCTGCACTTATGTGATTTATTCATAATTATTAATCTCATTGGATCAAATACCTTATATGAGTTATTGATATATTTATTACCAATGATTGTACTCAACATGATATATTTGTTTTTCGGTCTAGGGCCCCATGAACACACGCCCAAGACAGTACAGTTCACACCAACTGAGGAATAACTGTTCCTATGTCTATTATAGGTAAGGAATAAGTAGTTTTACTCACTCCGCCTGGCCAAGACATCTGGCTCCCATAACAGACAAACACCAATTCGAATGGCGTGGAATTACAATATATCATTCCCTTTACCTAATTAAAGGCTTAATCCCCCTTCTAGAGGTGTAAAAATATCATAGAGATGTATATAACATTCTTTTAATGTAGAACCTAATTAAAGTAGGTATACAATAACTGAGAGAATAATAAGTAACCTTTATATTCCCTTCACGTTAGAGTGCATATTTGCAGTAGATACTTAAGAAATTTACAATAGATTTCATCTTAGAACTAATGTCCATTTCACCAAAACCAATCTAAAGTTTTAGGTAGGTAAAGTTGAGTTGTAAACTTATTAGTTACTCACATCACCAAGATTGCCACAAGTCATTATTAGACTATATATGTGTACGGGTCTATTGCCCAAGTCGAGGAGTTTTGAATCTATTCCATAGTTGGAAAATATCATCTATTGTGATAAGATTCTCATTCTCCAGACCATACTCGATTAAATGAGCAAATACTAAGTCAATTGTTGCAATTGAGAACTATTTTAGTCACAGTAGAATAGACATAAGTCCCGTCATGATAAACTAAACCTTAACGGTTTTCTCTGGTTATTTGCATATAAATATAACTAACTGCAAAACAACACAAGAACATGAATGACTCAATCTACAATCGGTTATCAATCACCAACCCCATATCGTTACACTTTCCGTTAATAGGTAGGTACTATGTTTATCTTTTGTTCATAATATTACTATACCCGGTTGGCTAAACAAATAGTCTAGTATATGATTGAATACTAATATTGTAATACTATAAGATACTTTATTTGACTTTTAGTCTTGTTTTTATTCAAATGACCAATTTGACACCTTAAATTACACTACAAATTATGGTAGTCTCTTGATTTAGAATAACAATAATAATACTTTTCTATAATGCCTTTAAACAGACAATTCATCTTTTGTCAAGGAGTTTGAAATTAATAATACTTGTATCAACTATTAGCTAGGTTGTTTGAATAGTTTCTGTATTGAATTAAAGAGTATAACAGTTAAGATTCTGAAATATTACTTTATCAATAATTCGAACTGACCTTGAGGGAATTCATGACTGTATCATTGAGTTAAAGTCAGATTCAAACACAAAGCCACACACACTCGTAACTTCTTATATCACCGTATCATATTGGTCTAACACTGAACTTTACATAATAATTATAGCCCCTTCCTACAACAAACCATGACGGTTATTAGATTCCATAACAGACGTAATTACGCTTAAAAGTTAGTTTATTCCTAATCCCGGTTTATCAAGTGTACCTACACCTACCTATAAGTCTATTCCCTGTGTTTGTACAAATTATACCCATTTAGACTAATTGTGTGGTGTGTTATGTCCCTAACTATTTTAATAAAGATTACAGGTGAGTCAAGCCTGATTTTGGCGTACCTAAGACCCGTGTTTTGTCACAAGAACAACGACCGTAGTCTGGGATGTTGCCTCATGACGACCCTACATATGTATTGTGTGCATAAATAAATATATAATTATATAAGACTGAGCTGTTGACTTCAATAAATGTGACTAGGTCAAACTATTGGGTATCAACACTCAGATGGCTTTTTCGACCCTGAAACTCAGGTAAAGTCGAAAGCTGTCCCGCCATTTTGGATTATCAGCAAACTAGCTAAAAGTGGTCACGAGCTTAGTTAACACCGTCAGGTCTCCACTCGTGGCTGCCACATCGACAGACTTACCTATTGGGATTCCCTAGCTATTCCTATGGCCTCAGCCCCTAGCCCTAGCCTAACCTTTTATACCTACTATCCCCATTCGAACTCCTAAAACAACATCTCGCGTTAGGAATGGCCGTTGAGCAGACTCACTCGAACGAACTACGCTTCATATCTAGATAATCAGCGAAGCCAGGAAAGGAGTCTTGCTACCATTCCAACAAGATGCTGTTAACGCGACATTTCAACCAATGTTCGAGCTAAAATTTCACTAAAGAATCATGATTTTACACAAATGCAACGCGATTTTATCAATTATAATGAATTAACACGAATTTCAATATAAGAAAATCATTTCAATCAATTCACAAAGCAAAGTTTCACTAGTTTACCACAAATTTTCCAAAATCCCGCTTGGTAACCCGCACTCAGTTGTTCCCCGTTAGCTATCCCCGAAGAAAGTGAACGAGGATCGCGCCAAATCCCAACTTTCTCACTATTTTCGCGGTCTAATTCGGCGGGAGTCTCCTTTGCACCAATCAGCGTCTTCTAAATCCTCTTTTTAATTCCTACAAACCCCGCAATATTTCTAGACCAATCCAGTACTGCTTCCCAATGCTCGCAACTTAATAAATATATTTTTTTTTAATTATTAATATTAACTCCCTGTGAGAAATATTCACTTTATACAATTTAAAATGCCTAACTGAATTAACTTTCCTTCTCTTTACTTCAATTCACCTTTTTTGTAATTCATTCTATTTATTTACCAATATAAATAACTTCCAAACCGGAAACTATCTAAACATCTATCAATATCCCCAACCTAACAAAATATACCAAGTATTTCTTTCCTTCCCTTTTTTTTTTTTTTAATAATATTATTTAATAATAAAAACCCTTTTGTACAACCTATTTACTATAACCAATTTAAAACATTAAATTAAATTAGAACTCCTTATTATTAGAATATCTCTTCAAATAGTATAATTATATCGATTTAAAACCATCATAATCTGATAAGAACAGCGCCATCTACCAGAACCCCGTATTATTACTTAGACTAGTCAATATGATGATGCAATATGAAAAACCCTATCTTTCATTACATTTATCAACAATCCAATTTCATTTATTAGCTTTTCCTCTAAAACAGATTATTTCATGAATCGTATTGCAACAAACCTTTGTTATTTTAATTCTAAATATTAATTTTATTATTGATAACAACGCCATCTCTTAGAAATCGATTTATTACTTATAAAGACATGTGACGTTCTGTCTCGTTACAATCTGATAAGAACAGCGCCATCTACCAGAAACCCGTATTATTACTTAGACTAATCAATATGATGATGCAATATGAAAAACCCTATCTTTCATTACATTTATCAACAATCCAATTTCATTTATTAGCTTTTCCTCTAAAACAGATTATTTCATGAATCGTATTGCAACAAACCTTTGTTATTTTACTTCTAAATATTAATTTTATTATTGATAACAGCGCCATCTCTTAGAAATCGATTTATTACTTATAATGACATGTGACGTTCTGTCTCGTTACACCAACAAGACATGTCATATATGCTTACAAATCAACGTAGAAAAATGTGCCGAACTCACACACACACATTTTTAATTCATCTACACTTTTGGTGTATTAACTTTAGAGTAATAGTTCGTGCAGTGTCTATAAACATACGATGGCATTTTCGTTATTTTTTTAAGTCACTGATGCTTCCGCTCAACGTCCGACCGGCGCCGCTCGGCACGCGGTACTAGAGGCAAACGTTCCAATTGACTCGTTTTTGGATCTTCACGATTTTCGCGCAATAACATATCTACTTCTTTTTATATAATATCTTTGTTGGCCAACGTATGAATTTTCTTGTTTTTTTTTTCATCCTAGTGTTAATCCCAGTCGCATCCGAAACTTTTTCCAGTCTAACTACGAGTTTGGCTGAACTTTAGTTTTAGTTTCTTCAGTTTTCCGTGAAGTGCTTGCCATCTGACCTCCACAACACATTAGCGATTGGACTTTTTAGGGCTCCAACAATCCGTAACGACTGTCATATTTGTTCCTATGGCAAGCGAGACCGGCGGCATAATAATTATGCTCTCTGAGGCACGAATAGACCAACACAAATACCCATATTCATGCATACAAATATTTGCACTGAGCAGGGATCGAAAAATTGGGTGAACTGATATCATGAAACTCGCGTCATCGTCGCATCACGTCACGCAGCAAGCTAAAGCTGACGTCACGACGATACAATTCACTTAGTTTTTTTTAAAAATTATATACGGTCAGTAGTTTATGTAACACTAAACGCTTATTATACCTACATATAGGTACTGTATTTGTATCCTACTAATATTATAAAATGTGAAAGTTTGTGAGAATGGATGTGTGGATGTGTGGATGTGTGGATGTGTGGATGTGTGGATGTGTGGATGTGTGGATGTTTGTTACTCTTTCACGCATAAACGGCTGGACCGATTTGGTTGAAATTTAGTATGTATATAGGTTATACCCTGGATTAACATATAGGCTACTTTTTATCTCGGTCAACACACCACGCGGGTGAAGCCGCGGGCGGAAGCTATACTCTATAAAATAATCCTGGTCATTACACTACCGACGTGAACCCACTCCTAGCACAAGCAATTTAGCTTAGTTGGAGGGGTTAGCGGGAATATTAATAATTTCGGTTGCTAATATTCTTATAAAAAAAAAATTCATAAAATATAGACATTAGATAAACGTAGATGTTTTTCCTGATCCCCCAGTCAAACCGTTTACACGGTTTCTTGGGGATAGCAATATATTAGTTCATAAGGTGTACATGTACCTATCTATAGAAATCGAGTCACTATAGAAATAAATAATAAAAAAGCACGACTCAACTACCTAGAAAATACTTTTGTCACTGACTGCCACGCTTCATTCAAAAGATAAAGCCTTTTGAATAAAATGTGGCAGTAAGTTACTGATTGTACTGTACGCTGTATACGCTTGTACATCTAACGAAATCCCAGAATCATCTCTGGGAATACCGACTAGGTACATTGATGTACACAAAGCATCCAGTAACTTTGATTATTCGACTCCGACATCCTGCTGTTTGACAAAGGAATTCGCATTGATTCCTTATTAATAGACAAAGGGGGAACCTTCAGATCAAAACATGAAAGATGGGACTTGATGACTTTTGTTTCTTTGTGAGACCCTGCAAGTCTTTGTTCAAGTTACGCGTGATATGACGCAATCAATGTAACCCGGGATCGGTGTGCTGTGAAGGATGAATCTACACGACTCGATTAGGTTCATATTTACATAATGAACTGATTTCAGTACGCAAAGAGATGAAATAAAAATGTATGTGATTTTAAGAGCGTTATCTTTTTTTCATTGTAATTTCGGTTAGCATATATGCGAGCAGCCGATTCTTTGATTTATTTAACTGCAGCATAAATATGATGGTGAACTGAAGTAGATGGTTAAAGCGTGTTCACGAGTTTTACTGTTTGCATTTATACCGGCCTAGTAACTGTTTAACAAAGGATTCTGGTTTGGTTTGAGGACCGGATGTGCTATATAAAGCCCGTACCAGACGCTCCAATTCGGTCGGGTCCAACCATCCGACAGCCGACGAAGCAACCAACCACCATAGCTTCCAGACGTCCCGACGGTCGGCCATCCAACCGTAGTTCACCATCTCCCTCTGTTTTAAGCAAATTGCTGTGGAGTGGGCGAGATAGCAACAGACGTTCCGACGGTCGGCCATCCAACCGTCGTCAGTGTTGCCAACTTAGTGGATTTTCCACTAAACAGAAATTAATAATATGTATAATAAAATGGATCTCTGCCTTTTCGCCGAAACTTGTTTGGCCGATTATCACTTGCCAACTAACGTTTCGCAGAATTTTATTTCGCATAATAATCATTTGCCAACTTGTGATATAATTTTGTTTTTATTACCCAACCTCACAGTTGCCAATTTTACCTTTGGTCTTCCTTTTAGAATGACACTTTTCAAAATGCCAACTTTCAAGTAGCGAATGTTTTAGTTTGCGGAAAGCTGTGATTCCGTAGCCGACCGCATACGACAACTGCCGACGCACGCAGCACATGCGCGTAATTCATTGCGGCTTCTCAATGGTGGCCTTTATCCGTACCGGAGTTTGACAAGTAATGGTAACGGCATGCGTTGGCAGTTGTCGTATGCGGTTGGCTGCGGAATCATACCTTAATATTTCGAAAAAAAAAATTTGGAAAGCTGCAATCCTGAGCCTTCGATCAAATTTTGAAGAAATTTATTTACAAGGATGCCTTTTTTATTTGAGGCAAATTATATACAAGTTGTTATTATTATTTAATTTGTTTTTCACTCGTGCATTGTTGGTCGCAGTTCTAACCTGATATGAGGAGTGAAAGTGGCATTGCAAAATCTAATATTTCCAAATAAACCCGCGTTGGGTATCAAATGAAAGGCCATAATTTATACATTGTCATACAGTAGGTTTTATGGAAATCGGGTAAGCGGTTACCTATAAAAAGCATAAAATAAAAAAAATAAAATTTAAAAAACCCCCGACCCAAAAAGAACCTTTATAATGTAAAATAATAACTATTACATTATGACCTACCCAAGGTATTAACCCTTCTTTAATTTGTCTCGTCAGGGGACCGCCGTCTGACCGTCGCTCGGGGGTAATAGGGCACACCAAGGTACTTAGCGGTCCCCCGATGAGACAAATTAATAACAAAAGGGTTAATACCTTGGGTAGGTTATAATGTAATAGTTATTATTTTACTTTTTATAGGTTTTTTTGGGTCGGGAGTTTTTTAAATTTTAATTTTAATTTTTTTATTTTATTCCTTACAATCTAGTGACATTTTGGTAAAGTTTATTTTTCCCGAAACGGCAACACTGACTTTTTTATTTTTCCCGAAACGGCAACACTTGTCGGCTGTCGGATGCGTTGGCCATCCAACTACGTCCGACCGGTATTAATAATAATTATGTTGGGCCAACCGCTCTACACACGTTCCGATTCGGTCGGCTGTCGGATGGTTGGACCCGACCGAATTGGAGCGTCTGGTACGGGCTTAACCTAACAGATTTTCTTTATATTTCAAATACTACGATGCGGCGCGGTTTGGCGGGGGACGAGGTAAAAGAAGAGAGAGGCACATTAGCTGAGAGTAAGCGAGATACCACTGTGAGCGCTGGCAGCACGGAGGACAGAATATGATTAGGCTGGCAGCGATATATCGCTCGCACTCATCTTATGCTCTTTCTTTGTCTTTTATTACCTCGTCACCCGCCACGCCACGTTTAGCAGGTCTATAGCAGGTTAGGAATTTAAAATTACCTCCTAGTATTCACGTGCCTATTCGGTCCAGCTAAATTGTTTGTATTGCGAATAGGTACACGAAGGCAGTGTAAAAACCGGGATTTGAGGTAACGAACTCTCAAGAGCAAGAATACCCCTGAGCCACCTAGTACGGTCCAGTAAGCTACAGCCACGTACTTATAAATTTCCATAATAGGTATGGTCATTATTATGTATCTGTAGGTACTAACCTGTGTTCTAATTTAAAAATTAATAGGATTTCACAAATAGTTTACGCTATATTGCACATGATAAGTTGGGCTTTAAAACACGTTATTAAGACAGGCTAAAGGCACGTACATACTCATCACGTGCTCGTGTCAAGCGTTGCCTCTCACCAGTTTCAGCCTGAATTTGCCTGAAAATAAACGCTCCGGTATGAGAGCTAAAAGCCTCTCAGGTTTAATACACGAGGAATTTGAAGCAATTCAACTTAGGCAAATGAATTTCCTCTACTAATAATAGTTTTAAGCGATAAAATTATGCGAATTATAGGTATAAAGTATCATTTAAATATTCAAAACTTGATAT
Organism: Eilema depressum; assembly: GCA_914767945.1. Classification (NCBI taxonomy): domain Eukaryota; kingdom Metazoa; phylum Arthropoda; class Insecta; order Lepidoptera; family Erebidae; genus Eilema; species Eilema depressum. The sequence continues at coordinate 8,655,291 of OU612028.1, read as the reverse complement.
AAAATTAAGGTTAAATTTGTCAAGGGCTTTAGTCGAGGATAAAGTGATGGGCAAAGGGCAGCGCTTAGAAACTTAACGCTTCGTATAAACTAAAAATAAGTTTTTTGGTGTTAAAGATATACTGGAATGTAAAAAAATGAATATCGCTTCAAAATAAACGCATACAGCAAAACAAATCAAATGCCCAGGTTACCGAAGGAGGAATTAGCCTAGCGTTGTTTGTGGCTACCATTGTATTAACTACGTACACTATGGTATGGCAAGATCAAGTGACAATCAAGCGTGGAGATGTGATTGTATTGCGGTCAAGACTAAACTACATAATTACTAGATGCGGTGATGACGTACTCGTAGTTGTGGCTCCGTGTACTCACTTAACAATAATGGACGGATATATACCTAAGAGGTAGGACACGACTGTATTTCCGTACTAATCGAGCAGTCTGCCTGGGGAAGTACCTCCGCTCTACAGAATACCGCAGCTAAATAACCCCGTATTGTGTTCCGGGCGGTGAGTAGGGTAGCCAGAGCCGACTGGGGAGGTGAAGTGCGCCGTGTGCTTGTCTGTGACCTAAGTAGTATAAAAAAATGGAAATTTTGATAAGACGGTGCAACTTATACATAACAAAAGCTGTCGATATAAATAAAGTATGCGAATATTTTTGATCATTGAAGTTAACTCTGAGTTGATAAAAACGTATTCGTGATGGCATTTCTAAACTCTCATAGCATAGATCTTCTTCTTTTGCCTGGCCTTTTCCCATTTCAATTGGGGTCGGCCCTCCGTATCATGCGCCTCCAGGCTGCTCGGTCCTGGGTCGTCTCTTCGCTGACTTGAGCCTTAAAGAGATTTTTATTCACTACGGACATCCATGTGATTAGGGGTCTTCCTCGTCCTCGGGGTTTGGTCTCCAGCAGACCTGCTGCTGAATTTAATGAATCCAGAATGTTTCATTAAATACAGCAGCAGTTTCACGTGAGTATTATCAAAGCCCGCTTATACTCGTATATGTATATACAGGTTTCGGCCTAGTTTAGGATAAGCGTGTCTTGCCTTTCGAGTTTTTATAGTATTAATGTTAAATTGCAAGTATTGTTAAATGTATTTTGAACTTCTGAGTTGCAACTTAAAAAATATATTTATTAATTATTAAAAAGAATAAATTACTTTATGTATTGATTAAGGGTACAGGCAATCAGAGACTAAACATAAAAAAATATATCATACTAGCCTTTGCCCGCGGCTCCGCCCGCGTGGATGTTGGTTATCGCGATAAATTAAAATTGCGACTATAATTTGAGATTTAAACTATCCTATCTCTCAAGTTGGATCGAACTGTACATGGTGTGCGAATTTTATTATAATCGGTTAAGTGGTTTAGGAGTCCATTGAGGACAAACATTGTGACACGAGATTTATATATATATCATAATTTCAGGTTAAAAAATCTATGCTGTAAAAAATACGGCACATCACTACGGATAAATTGGATTTTTTACCAAAGTTTTTGAGAGCGGGCGCTCTGTCGTCATTAATAAATACTTGCAATAACAAGCTTAATCTCCAGCGCAAATTGGCCAAACTGTACAAATTAGGAAAAATATCAGCTTTACACTAATGACCAACTTTTTAAAAATCCAGCCAGCAAGCAATGTAGGCCGGTATTTTGCTAATTTTCAACGAATAAAAATGTAAAAATTCAAAATTTTGTAACTATGCGTATGTATAGATTATTAGTGGTTAACAAGTAGGTCTTACAAACGATAGTACGACTATTCCTGCTAACCTCACTACCTGAGATAAGTTGATTGTTAAGAGAAGGTTCAATGGCTAGAATTCGAACACGGGATCTCTCAGTAGCAAGACTGACTCTTTAATCAATTAGCTACCGACGTTTTACACACCAAACGGCACGGGATTTTGTGGGGTCTTATCTCTATTCGTTGACGGATCTTGATTAAAACCTAGATACAGCAAATTATGGACAGGAGACATCTAGAATGCGGATAAACATACTTATTTAGATTTTCTGTTTTGTAAATACATACGTATTATACATAGAAACACCCAGATAAATACAAATATATACATATTCATGCATACCTACAAATATAATGCAGTGCACGGTTCATCGTAGCGGATCATGGTGTAGACACTTTTATACAACGTTCAGAAATGTCACAATTTATTTACAGACAGAAAAGCATTAAGTATACACTGTACAGTCTACATAAATAAACATCTGTTAAACATTTAACAATCCCACATTACGTATTCTAGAGTGTTCTGTGAAATCCAGTAAATTCCGACAACATTCCACTTAAGCCCTTGGCATTCGATAAATTGTTTCCTGGTGGCCGGCCGTCACAGTGACAGGGGTCGGGTCTCTGAGATGATGCCTACGTCATAGTTATGGCTTATGCTGGAAAATGTGCTATAAAAATATAATAAACTAGACGATCCACCCCGGCTTCGCTCTTGGAATATTTTGAAAACCACGTATTACCTACCCCTTATTCCGATAAATGGACTATTCAACGTAAAAATATTTTTTCTATTCAAAGCAGAACTCCCGAGATTAGCTTGTTAAACCAAATAAACAAAATTCAACTTTATAAATATTATTATAGATAAGAACTGAGCGGGAACCAACCAACCTATGACTTAGCAGTCGGATCCTTTGTCACTATGCCATAGCGCCATACATAACCTACCATGTTTTATATACATCGTCAAGAGGATCAATACCTATATATTCTACGAGATCTCCTTACATAATGCCTACTAACTTGAACTAATATCAAAGACTTTGTTATTGAAAAAAAAAACCAGTCAAGTGCGAGTCAGACTCGCGCACGAAGGGTTTCATATCGCTACCTATTTTTAATATTTTTTATTATAGTGGCAACAGAAATTTCAACTGTGTAGCTATCACGGTTCACGGGATACATCCAGGTAAGAGATAGACACTAGACAGTGGAGTCTTGGTAATAGAGTTCCGTATCTATCCCTTGGTTATGGAACCCTAATAAGGGTAAGTGAGGGTGGGTTGCTTCGCTTCTAAGTAATCAAATAATTATGAAGTGATAAAAACTGTTTCGCTCAAAATTGAGGGCAGTCATATTAATTTGTCAACAGTTGAAGATGCGATCGTGATACGCTGATTAATATATACAAGTTCTACCAAGAATCTCCCTGATTTATAGACCCAATATCTCTAGAGAGATTTGGTGTTTGGTTTAAGTAAAGTAACTAAATAAATATATTATCTACTTTATGCCTATTATCTACTGAATAGAAGTTTAATAATAATTTTATCTACTCTCATACCGAAATAAAACATAACTTGAATGGTCAATTTTACAATTAAACTATCAAAATAAATATTAAAAAAAAATATATATACAGCTCTTCTATGACCAACTGTATCATAATTTAACTTTATTGCCATAAGGATACGACTTCAGCTGGACCAAGGAGGATTCAATGCAGTTTTTGTATATAATCTGCGGACGATGCTAAACGTTTACAATTAATAAAAGAAAACATAATTATAAAGTAGTGTATAATTTGGTCCTAAAATACAAGTATTTTAAGACAACAGTTTATTATAATCTTACATTAAAATTTTCGAGTGAGTAGGGGTGGCCCAAATTCTACTCTACCGGGAACATTTTTTTCTATTACCTACTTTTTTTCCATAGTATGTTAAGTTTAACTTGTAAAATCGCTGGCAGTTCACAACTTAATAACCCGTTAGATTGACCTTCTTTTCTTTGTGAAGTTTATCATAGTTCAGCCAGAATCATTTGTTAGAAGTTAGGCTTCATTTTATACAAAAGCCTTTGTTCTTGAGAGATAATGGGTATAACCTTATTAGGATGAAATTCTAGTAGGTTTTGAAATGGTTTCGTTTTTAGATCAGCCCCCAGACGAGGGGGTGTGGGTTCGGAGGAGGTAGAACACGACGATTTTTCCGTCCCAGCAGTCCGACCGAAGAAGTACCTCCACTCTACAGAATGCCGCGGGTATAATATCCTCGTGTTGGGTTTAGGCGGTGAGTAGGGTAGCCAGATCTCACAGGATAGGTTTTATGCTGTCAGTGGCACAAAATCTCTCGTTTCCTAAAGGGTCGGCAGCACAAGTGTGACCCCTCCTGGTATTTATTGCATTCGTTCATAGGCCACGGTAACCACTTTCCATGAGGTGGGCCGTGTGCTTGTCCGCGACATAAGTGGTATATAAGAAAGTGATCTCCCTAGTCAAATCCCATACATTCTGCATTCTATTCTATAATACGAAACGGCCAGCGAATTGCCTCTTGTCTAGGGGGGCAGAGTTAATTCTTCAAAACTTTATTTCCTTCTGTAGTTATAGAAAGAAAGAAAGAAAGAAAAGAAATTTATTAAACCTCACACACACACACCAACATGTAGCAAATGTTACTACACACAAATGAAACTTACAATAAAAAATAAATAAATCAATGTAGGTACAATTGGTATATAATAAAAAATATTAAAAATAGGTAGCGATATGAAACCCTTCGTGCGCGAGTCTGACTCGCACTTGACTGGTATTTTTTAACACAATGTTCGCTCGACGTCAACTATATTACATGGGACCATTCATTTATCGGTTCGTTAATGACTCGAACCTAATCTACAAAATGCCTAAGTTTCGGTTAAAGTCGATACTTAAAAACTATCTAATGGCCCTTGATTACCTCAGCACAGAAAACATTCTACGAGTATAAAGCAAAAACCACTAGGAACTGGAATCCTTCCATATCCACATGCAGCTCCGCATACACTCATACACACGATATACATGCAGCCGCAAACGCCTAACACTCACCCAGACACATATCACACGAAAACATAGGTCCACAACTAACACCCAAATACAAACAAGATATAGGAACACATACACGAACACACATACATAACACACACGCACACACACATACGCGCACACACACACACACACGACACCACACACACACACACACACACACACAAACACGTATTTTCACACATCCCGATTTATAAAATATATTAGATACTGGCCAGGGGTGGAGGGTTGGTAACCTGAGACACAGGATTCTCCTAGTTCAGGTACCAACCCGCCATAATTCTGATTGACCCTAGCACTAATGTTAAAACTACATTCTACTGTATCTTATTTGAGATTTGTTATGTAACATGTATGGTGAGAAATAAACGTTATTATTATTATTATTATTATAACACTTACAGAAACATCATCACATAGGTATAATAGGTATATACGCGCAGCCGCCGCCGCCGCGTCGCCGCAGTGACTCACTACTCAGTAGGCATCGACCTACAGGACAGCACGTGCGCGTTATTAGAATTTCTGTTTGTGAGCCACTATGGGCGCAGACACAGTGTGTGTCAGCGACGACGAGTCAGCACACCGTACACCCATCATACCGTAGGCATCTACTAACTTGAGCCAACCAACCCGCAAAGTGAAGTGACCATAAACGAACTGTATATTGCAAGTCAAAGACGCTTAACACTATTGGAAGTGAGTGAATGATCTCCCCAGATTCACGATACAGTTGGCCCAGTCGTCACATCGCGAGACTACATTCCGCAGTGTCCCACGTCGCCGAACACAACATCAAGTCTAATGGCCATACCATATAGGTAAGTGCATTTTACAGTAGGTACCTGTTCCCATATGTTATATTATAATTCACGGTTATTTTATTGACATACCTACTAATAACATTTTAGGCCACGACTTGCCGAGTGCCAAGCGACGCGGTCACGCGAGTACTACATGGGGACGCCGCGCGCCCGTTGCCGAGACGTCATACACCTCATCACACCCGCGACGCCCTGCACTATCATACAAGTACCCGAACAAGCAAAATACAAGCTTCAACAATTGTTAATGTCAATGTGGAGTGCGTGTCTAAAAGGCCGCAGTTCAGCTAATGCTGCAGATTAGTTACAATCTGCAGCGCTGGTTTTCAACTGCAGCCCAACCAGAACCAGGTAGCTAACTGCATTTTCAAGTATATCATCTCCCTATCGCTAAAACTATGGCTAAAACTATACTCGAAGGCTCATACACGGGGCACACTACACACGTACCCACGTACATAAGTACATACATTTGTACACAGAATGCACATGGCAATGCTCACAGGCACACATACGCAAAAAGCACGAAGAACAGCAAAAACACAAGCATGCAGAAAGCATACCTTCAATTAAATTATGCACTGTTTCAGTAAGCAACTCAGGCTTAGTGTTACAGATTTTCCGATGCAGATATTGTATAGGATCAGATAGAACAGTATAGATAAGGCAGCATTAAATTCATTTATACTCTAAACAGGCACAACAAGTAACAAATTGTAATCGATAAATACAACATATAATATAGCATACAACCCAATACAACATAACACTATTCGCACCTCCAGTTAACCCGTAACTGCCGCACCACCACACACTGACACACACCACACACACCGGACACAATCAATCAACTAGGGGGGTAAAACAAAACAGACACTAGGGCCCTCACAGGGCCTACGGCACAAAACCCTCATCAGCTTGATTTTTGATCAATAAGTAAAGTCTTTCTGTACGCCATTCGGAAGCCATGTACGCCAGCGAGACTTCTAAGAGGTGGAGGAATGTTATTCCATATCTTACTCGCTCGATATCTAAAACTACCCTGAAAAGCCGCAGTTTTATGTTTAGGTACATGCAGATTTACACGCGACGCTCTTGTCAGATACCTACTATCTTCGTTGAGCCATCTCAATTTAGAGTAAAGGTAAAAAGGTTTTCCTGTTTTTACAATACCAAAAAGGACAGTTGCCAGATGTAGCTCCCTCCTGTACTTCATTTTGAGTTTGTTATTTTTATTGAGATATGGCGTTACATGGCTTCTAGGCGGAATGTTGTAACAAAAGCGCGCGCACGCATTTTGCACTCGTTGAATTAAATTTGCCGTTTTAGCTAGTAGTCGTGGGCCGTATACTACGTCCATGTGATTGAATTTGGACAGTACTAAAGTGTCAACCAGTCTCTCACGGAGTTCCACATTTAGATAGCCACGAATTTTGTACAGCAGTTTTATCCTATAAAAACAATTCCTAACACAATCCGCAATATGACGCTCATACCTCATATTCTCATCCAATAATAAACCTAAGTTTCTAGCTTCATGAACACGCTCAATTTGGATGTTATTAACGTAAATCAAAGGATTTTGATCAGCTACCCGAGTGATCTGATCTTTAGAGCCTAATATTAAGTACTTAGTCTTACTTCCATTCATTACGAGAGCATTTTGACGGGCCCATCGACAAATACTACTCAGGTCCTCGTTCAACTTCGCCAGGGCATCCTGAAGTTCATTCGCCTTGAAAGATATGTAAATTTGTACATCATCCGCGTATATGTGAAACTGACAGTGTTTAATAGCCTGAACAATGTCCGCGCTGTACAGTATAAACAGCAAGGGACCCAAAACGGACCCCTGCGGCACACCTCTATCTACTGCTGCTACAGTAGATCGCAGCACGGATCCGTCACTATTCTGGGTCTCCACAAACTGAGCCCGCCCACTCAAGTAGGAATGAAACCAATGAACTGTTTCACTGTTAAACCCATAAAACGCTAGTTTAGAAAGTAAGAGAGAAACGTGCAGCCCATCAAATGCCCTGGAGAAATCCAGTAGGACCAAAATCGTAGCTCTGCCTTGGTCCTGTGCTGCCAGAACATTATCAGTAACGTCCAAAAGAGTTATGTGTAAGTCTATCTTTATGGTGCTGAAAACAAAAGGAACTGCAAGCCGTTTAATTTTTTTTGGGATTGTTTACACCTTATACCCTGATATTTGTACCCTGCAGGTGTTGCCCTATAATAGAAAGGAGACGGGGACTTCTGGGCCAAAATTGTAATGAGTTGAGATATGACTTAAAAAAAGCGGTATTTTTTTCTATTTCAAAATATTAAAAAACCAGCTCAATTGAAAATCTTGAAGACGAGAAATCTTAAAACTAAATTTATTTCACTAGCAAAATAAAATATCGATTACTAAAAATTATTTAAACAATATTGCGTATTAAAACACTTGCATATTTTTGCATATCATTGCTTGTCGGAGTAATATCGACTAACGACCAATATGAAATAACGTCGGATAAAACCTTACTTCAATGTGACGCAAAAATTATACCGTGCGACCTAAGCAAACATATTTGTAGTCCACTTTATCTCAACATTAGTTTTGAAACAAGGGCTGCCATTGCCCAGATTCTATTTCCTTTTTTAAGTTGACCATTGAGAGGTTTCTTTTGTATTCATCATTATCTTCATGGAGACGCATTTTCCTGATTGCATCCGTGGCCAAGATGACCTCGGAGCTCAGGGTCCACCTTCCGGCTCTTTCTCCTACACTCCACGATCTTGGGCGTCCATGGTAGTGAGACCATTTGCACGCATGTCACCGCACCAGAAGTTTCCTTTGTATTATTGAAATATAATATTTTAACACCCTTTTTTTGGATACTGCTGCCGGGATTAAGTATATCGAACTCAAACCAACTAAAACCGCACACCGTATTGGGTCATCAGTTGTTGAAAGTGATATAGCGACAGGCTATCTCACACCCCGGCTGGGCCATATTATACCATAATACCCTGAGGAAACAAAAACTGATTTAAGAAATAATATTTTCAACATCCTAAAGGTGTTTTCTAATCAGTTCTTATTCAATTTACAAAAGCCAACATCAATTACGTTTAGCCTTTGTGCAAATCTTGGCCTGAGTCGCCCACCCTAAGGCAATTTGGTAATGTCTATCTTAGTTAATTAACTTTAAGAAGCTCTAGCGAACTAGATAAAAATATAATAGCTGAGAATAGGAAATATATAAAAATTAATCTAGATAGTTCAGTATATTATCTTACTGCCCTTGTCTCGTATATATTAGGGGTCGGTGCGACATTTTTTCATTCATATCTACTTGTAATTATTTAACATTCACACAGTCAATTCATTTTATTTCTGCCTTCCCCTTGCTTTACTGTTCACCTCCATAGTTGCATGACCGTAATGAAAATTAATTTATAACTTCAAGTTGGTGTTAAGTAGCTATTGTAGTTTTTCACTTTTACTGAAATAAAAAAACCTCAATATGTTCTTCTATTTCAATAATAATTATGTTCTAAAACGGTTCTACGGCCTAGTCATGAAAAAGTAACAGCCAGAGTTGTCTTCGCATTTATAATATTAACATGGATTAATAAGAATTAATTGGCTGAGAACTTGAATCACAGAAAGATCTTTGATCAAATATACTTATATTAATAACGTACTTCTCTTTGTATCTGAATCTCTACTACAAAAAGAACTAATCCTATTACAGCAAAGTAAACATCCTTTACAGAATCTCACTGGGTTTTAAAGGGTACTTGAGCCAACCCTGTTGACTAGAGAGCACTTAGCGTGACCCAAGCCACAGGACCCAAAGGCGTATTTACATAAACATATGAATAGTCGTTTGTTGGAGGAATTAGGATACAATTTTGGTAGTTGTCCTTAAGCCATTGGATTACGGACTCTGTATTAAAGATAGTGGGTAGGTACGTCTTAAGGCTGCGATGGTAGTTAAACTTTATTGTATGTACCTACTGTAAAATTGAATTGTATGTTTCATAACGTCTTGGTTTTAGTTTGAATTGCACCTATGAAAATTCATTTAACCAAGTTAAAGGGCATTTTAGGGTACCTCGTACCTCAAATAAAAAACAAATCAAATCTCTTATGTTTTAGGATACACAGTCCTGAATGTTGATTTAAAATTAGAACTGAGGATTAGATTGTATTCTAGAATTACAATATGATCGTCAATCACCTGAGTCGAGTTTCATTTCTGAACAACGCTCAGTTGTAAGTCGGCTCTCACAATGACATTAGAACCTAAAGTGCCTCAAGTAAGAGGTACAGTGACTTTCTAGAATAAGGGCTTTAGTCAAGTCAAATCAATCTACTCCTTAGCAGTCATCATCTTCATGGAGACGTATTTTCTGTTTGCATCCATGGTCAAGATAACCTCGGAGCTCAGTGGCCGCCTTCCGGCTCTTCCTCCTCCTTAACAGTACCTACTACTATTATCTGTTCTGTGGCAGTACGCAATACGAACGTAAGTAATGAGCTAAACGTTTTGTGCAAAAGAAAAATTCAAACGCTCAACCATGGTCCCTCGGAGAGATCAGATCTAGACCATACTGGTATATTTTATTCTCCATACTATTTTAAACTTTATACTTTTTTATCCTCATTAAAATTGCGAAATTTCGCCATTTATAGTGACTTAGCAGACACAATTTACTTTTCATTTGATTCCCAAAATTTAACGCTTGATCGAATTTGTAACCAACTTAATGCTAAAGCTATCGCTTCCCTTAGATAAGCTTTCTGCATTATACTACCAAATGAATGGTGAACTAACCATCAACGGATAGATTTAACTGGAGACTTGTCCCTCTCGTAGCTCGAGTAATAAAGATTAGAGGGGTTAACATCAACATTAATAATATTGAAAAATATACGCACGAGGGCGACGTTATGTCTCGCAATATTTCAATGTGCATAGTGGCGACTTATTAAGACCACAGAAAAAATATTTTACAATTTTCTATATAACTTTAAATACACTTACATATACTCACGATTGTTAATCCCCGAAAAGGGAGACAGAGGTGTATTAACACTCACATTTCTCGTAATATGATTTTTGATCCCACGTAATAGAGGGCGAGTCTATTACAGTCAAGCGGGCACTTTTTTCATGGGCTGTATGTTTACTGTCAATCAAAGAATCAAAGAATCAATTTCGTTTATTCATAGGCCGGGGTCCCTAATACATTTCCAAAACTTGATTACTATCAAGCTAATTTTCCGTGAGTAGCTTCGTTTTGACGAGACGCCCAATAATAGCTTGTACGCAAGTTTCGAATGTGGTAGCTAACAGTGCTAGAATGGGTCAAATATGTCGATTTCATGATTCCAAAAAACTTATTACTAACCGGCTAGTTTTTCTTATATCTCAAGATAATTATCTAAGTTATTTAAAAAAATATTTGTCCTACAAAAAGTATGGTTTGATTAAAGAGTCCCCCTCTTCGAATATGTATTGATATCGAGGTCATCAAAAGTGATTACTAACCGACTGATTTTGCTTTTATTACTTGGTTAATATTTATATAGTTTAACGAACATGTTGTCCTACAAATTGAGTGGTACGTTATCCTGGTCCTACGATCAGAAGTTGTTAGTACCACAAGATATTTTTTCTCATTACTAACTGTAGGACAAAAATATAACATAATAGGTAAGTGTGTTCTCTGCACAAAAGTAACAATGTCCTACAAGGAAACTGGTATGTATCACTAGTCCGACAAGAATTGTTATTTTTTCATTTTCCTATTTATAACATAACATGCTGTGAATAAATCTCTTTTCAAATTAAAATAACTTTATATTTTAGTAGACTAGGTAGGTACGAAAATATAATGTAGTATAGCTGTAGTATATTATACAGGGTGGAAGATTTTAACCTTACCTGGAGGGAAAGTACTTTAAATACTGGAGATAGCTAATTTCACTCAAAGGAAACATTCCTTTATTTTTTATAAGAAACAAAACTGCATTCATAGTTTTTTGAAAATTCCCTATGCCTGGTAATCGAACCGACTAAAATTCAAAAAAAATAACATCCTGTATTTTTATAGTCTCAATCGATAGTGTCAATCATGAGGATCGAATCTCTCTAATAAACATGGTAAATTGAATGAAAGGAAGTCCATAAAATCTTAACTTATAACATTTCATTCCAACAGACACAGTACTTTTGCTCAACGAGCCATGACATACCTTACCAACAATAACGCCATTTATTTAGTAAAATGAGTAGTAAATAACTGAACTTCGATTCCGATTTAGAATGTAACGTTATTGTGTGACTGCATGAGATAGTCAAGTCTCCCGATTTTATTTTTTGTAAAGAATAATAGTAACCGAAATTACTAGCCGCTCGCAGCTCAACACAGGTTATTGGTTACCGTATATAAACTTCCGAAACCCATTAAAACAAACCGAAATTTGATACCGAAAATCAAATGGAGATCATTAAAAGAACCACCAGGGAAACTGTTCACAATGGAACTTGCTGAAAACTTAAGTTCCATGGATACCACAGATATGAGGACTAACAAAATGTGGGAAAACTTTGAAAAAATCTGCATAAGCAAAGCCGAAAACCACCTCGGCCGAACAAGAAGCAAAAGAGGTCCCAATAAAGAAACAGAATGGTGAAACCAAACAGTTAAAACAGCGGTTACCGCTAAAAAAGATGATTTCAAAGTGTGGCAGTCGACCGGCGATATTAGTGACTTCGGTTATTATGATTATTATCATTGACTTATTATGATTGAGGTGTCATTCCATTCGGAATGGGATGCAGATCCATCCATCCATGCCATTTGATGTTCATAATTTTGTCCTAGGATCGATATTTTTCGATATAAACCCATCGTCTCATCGAAATGAATTTATTGCTATATTTTGAGCAGAGACATTATTTTTATTTTGAGCGTAGGACCGGGATAACGTACCACTCAATTTTCAGGACAAAATGTTTGTTAAATTATATAAATATTAATCAAGTAATAAAAGAAAAATCAGCCGTTTAGTAATCACTTTTGATGACCTCGATATCAATACATGTTGGAAGAGGGGGACTCTTTAATCAAACCATACATTTTGTAGGACAAATATTTTTTCGAATGACTTAGATAATTATCTTGAGATATAACAAAAACTAGCCGGTTAGTAATAAATTTTTTGGAATCATGAAATCGACATATTTGACCCATTCTAGCACTGTTAGCTACCACATTCGAAAGTTGCTTACAAGCTATTATTGGGCGTTTCAACAAAACGAAGCTATTCACGAAGATTCAGCTTGATAGTAATAATTTTTATATCAAGGATAAGTACTACTACTTTTGAGTGTAGGACTGGGCTAACGTACCACACAATTTGTAGGACAATATGTTTGTTGAATTATATAAACATTAAACAAGTAATATAAGAAAAATCAGCCGGTTAGTAATCATTTCAGATGACCTCGATATCAATACATGTTCAAAGAGGGGGACTCTTTAATAAAACCATATATTTTGTAGGACAAATATTTTTTCAAAGAACTTAGATAATTATCTTGAGATATAAGAAAAACTAGCCGGTTAGTAATAAGTTTTTTGGAATCATGAAATCGACATATTTGACCCATGCTATCTCTGTTAGCTACCACATTCGAAATTAGCGTACAAGCTATTATTGGGCGTCTCGTCAAAACGAAGCTACTCACGGAAAATTAGCTTGATAGTAGTCAGGTTTTGGCAATGTACTAGGGACCCCGGCCTATCAATTTAGGCACATTATCTTAGAGGCACATATAGAGCAAATATGAACGTCAAAATATTACAATTGTGTCAAGAAGTATGTAAACAAAAAATAAAATATTAAATAAATTAAAGTAAACCATTTGAAAATGATTCTTTCGCTGGTTCGGTAGTTGGTTCTACTGAGAAGATACCAGCAAGAAACTCAGAGAACTCAATTATCCTTTTTATTTATTTTTTAATACGGTTTTTATACAATTTACAATGTGCGGGCAAGAAAGTGATTAGGTTGATCATGCATTTTTATCATTAAGATATTCTTCTACTTTATAATAAGCTTTTTCCATTAGACTTTTTTCACGTTTATTTTAAAAATATTAAGTGTCAAATGGAGGATAGCCCTATTAGTCTCTTAGTCGCTTTTTTAACCGGAAGAGATGGAATGTCCCTATTCTACTAAACCGGGAATAAAAATTAAACTACGTACTTATTTATCTATTAGCCTATCGCAGTACACTACTGGACATAAGTTTCTTCCAATTTGACCTATTGTTTATACGCCGGCCAGTCGTGTAGGTATAGGGTTTTATTTTGAGTTTTCATTCTCTTCCCTTCGGATGCGATGGGGTGGGGATACTTGTTTTCTTTTTTCGTCACCACACGGATTTTCTTTCTAAAAATTAAACTAATACATGTGATTCTACTAATTCACGACACTTAAGTACTAATCCTACAATCAATAACTCAATTACCCCAGCTGAAGATAGGCATCTGCCAATATTCGCCATAGCATCCTTCCGTATCCAGTTTATCCCAGCTACCTTTTTTCACTTTATTGACTTGTGATCTCCACTACAGGACTCGTTTGCTTCGGTCTTTCCACAGATGTTGTCAGTACATTAATCCTATAAACTTATTGAATTAAATAAAACCTTGTAAAAAAGGGTCCGTCCGAATCCACTTCGATATTCTACCACTCAGTGAACATTGTCAGCAGTCACTTTCACAAAATAAGGAAAAGCTCATTCAATATCACTTCGTCATTAACCCTCCAATAATTAATATCTAATATCTTTGCTCAAGGGAAAGTAGCTCCAGTAGTGTTTGTATTAATTTTAATCTACCTTTAAATATAGTATTGGCATTAGGAGCAGCTGTCCCGGCGGCATAACCCGAATATTAATTGCCTACATTATCCAGGGATCGAAAATATAAATATTATAGGACATTACGAGATGTTTAGAACTACGTTGGATGTTATGGATTCGTGGAGTTTTTTGCATTGTTTCTTCGCCATTGACGCCTTGGATGCGATCGTAAACTCATTTTTGAGCAGAATTTGACGTTAAAAAGCTGTAGGTAATAGCGTTACACAATTTTGAGATTACAGAATTTGAATTTATGGAAAGATTAGTAATTTTTGTAAAGAGTACAAGAAATTACTAGTGTTCTTTTTAACTCCACCAGCTAAGCTATATTTCTTGTGTTAGAAGTACGAGAACCTTCGGTGCAAGTCGGTAGTCGGTAGTGTAATGGCCAAGATTCCAACTCGGGACTTCTCGATCGTATGACCGACTCAGCCCCTAAACGATCGACGACGCTACTATTTAGTCATTATATTAAATAACCGTTCTGTCTCTGTTGGTGTATTTTAGATTAAATAGCCAGAAGAGATAATATTCAGCAATCTGAATTCCATTTTGTGACCAATATCTTTAAAGTTGAGAATCTCTCGCGCTGAAAGCAAATTCTTCATTACCTGGATATAACAGAAGTTCCCTATTCAAGTGTCGTTACGTTCAGTCGAATCTCGTCCAACTCAGCTTGCAAGCTCCAAGTTTGCAACACCTTGGCTCGAAACGATTCAATTCCACACCTGTTTCTATCATTTGAGAGGGTTTATCGAGAATTTATATTAGTTGGTATCTATTTTACAAAATCGATTAAGTATTTTAGTGTACATTTTATAGGCTTAATTTTGACATTATAGCACTTTAGTAGTATAACAATCGCTAGAATTTTTATCATGTTTACCTTTACCTTTATTTACATTGCCTTTACTCACATTACGGCGAGTGGTATACTTCTAATGTGAATGACCATGTCATTCTGAAATCATATATAACACTTACATACTTAATTAATGGTTATGAACGTCAAAATTAACTATAACCAAACTAAATAATTATATATTTGAATGTTACTACTCGTATCCATTATTCTTAAATATTGAAGTAGCTTATTAACGATTTCCAAGTTGCGTTCAAAGTTTACAGTTTGGAGCCCGGGTCCGTTTTATGTTTTTAATTGGTATATCGACGTTTCCGGGAGTGACTACCGTCTTATCTCCCATCCTCGAGAGGAAAGTCTGCGCCAGAGTCCGCAGGTCTAAAAATTTTATTAGAATCGTATTAGGACATTTCAGCATACACGAAATTGGAATCTGCTTAGTAAATGAATTATTGTGCTAATATGAGAGATCATTATACGAAATTTATAGAAATCTGTAGGGAGCTACTGAAAATGTTATAGGAATCTATTAAGATCTATTGGGAATTCATATAGCTACTTGTTTTTAGCGGAATCACTCAATGTGAACTTTTTAGACCCGCTGGTCCGTTGTACTAGGTGGCACTGACTTGCAGGTTAGGTTGGCTTGGGCTTGAAGGATTGTGTTTGGATCCCATAAACCCTAATTTAAAAAATAACATGAAACAATACATTTTACTTCATAACATTTATTACAAATATAACAAATCTCATATTACTCAGTAATAGTAGTATGAGTTTCCTGAATATGGGGATCCGTAACTTGGATACCCGTAATTGGAGTACCCATAATTGGGATACCCATAACTATTGGAATACCGGTAATAAGGGTTACTGTTGTAATATGGGTATGGGTATTGGTATCGGTATGAAGGTCCGGCGGAGGCATACAAGTAGGCAGTAGCCGATGAGAGGGTCACCGCAATGACGAGCAACAGGAGAAAGGCTTTCGACATCTGAAAGAGATGATAGAAATTTTCAAATTTTACATTTCAAATTAAGGAACAAAATATTAATAAGTACTTCTTATAAAAATGACCTCGACTAACCTAAATAGTGACTTCACTAAATAATAGTTTCTGTTAACAATTAAATTTTTGACTATAACAGAAAATACTAATATGGGTATATTATTATCTATAACATTTGGCGAGCTTACTCAATTCATTGTGGATTGACAACTATAAATAATTAAGCAGCCAGAGCGAACCAACAGAACTGAATTTTTGATAAAAAATAAGAAAAAGATCAGATTAAAATAAGATCAATATGAAAGTATTAAAAAAAAAAACAGAAAGAAATTATCAATATAATTTATAAATGATTAAGTTCTGTGATAAGTGTGTTATACAAACAAAAAAACGAATTGACAATTAACTCTTTTTTTAAAACAAGCATATCAACCCATTGTATGTTATATATATTTATTTTATATCTTCTGTTTGGTGTGTAATACAGATTTGGTATGCAATTTAACTATATTTTATCTACAAAGAATCAATTAATAAAATGTAATAACTATTTTCCAAAACCTTTACGTACAAAATTCATGCACAAAGTTTATAAAATATTGCAATGTGTTTCTTTTAGAACATGGCTCGTTCATATCTTTCCGAGAACTCTACGTATGTAACTTTGACGTTGTTTTGCATTGAGAAAATATTATTTTACTATTTCGAAAAGACTTCGGTACTGCAGCCTTGTATTTTACAATGAAGAATTTTAACTAGGTATATGGAAATATTAAGCCAAAGATTTTTTTGCTGTGACTGCAAATAATATTGTATTATTATATTCTTTTTTTAAACTTTCTTCCATTTTTTAACTTTACTAGAGTAATGGATTGTCAGGTTTAGAAAATGAATATTAAATCTATATATTAAAACCAACAATTCCGTGAACTAAAGAAGGCCGCCACCGTCCCTTCAATATTGTCAAATTGTGCTAAAATGTCTTTGATTTGCAATAAAACAGTATGCATTTTACAGTGATAAACGCTAGTTCTCATTTCAGCCATTTCTCAGAATCATTGGTTCATCTTTGTGAACAATAAGTGAATTACAAATATGTATTTCTAACCTAGAATATTATGAACGAAAAGTTTTTAATTATAACGAACGTACCTTTATTGAAGTATATTGGTATTATTGTAGTCAAAATTTTGAGGTTTCTTGAGGTGTCCGAACCTTAGATGTTCTCTGTTGAATGTAAGTTATAACAGCCCGGCTTCTATATTATATAGGTACACTATCGTTTAATTACCGGGGATTTTGTTTAATTTCTAATGGATATTTAATTTCAATTTATATTTCTTAATCAGGACGTAATGTTGTTACGATTGTATTTTAATGTAGGTACATATTAGGTAAATAAAATAGACGAGTCAACGTGATTAGTAGGTGCATTTATGCAATACATGAATCGATAAGTAAGTACTGGGTAGTTCGCAAATGTCGTGTCTTTCGATGTTGATTACCGAACTATTTTACCTAAAATATAAAAAGATCATTAGGCTTAGAGCCGTTTCCGAGATATCCTGCTAATAATTTGTGAGGATAGACTGATGTAAGTATGTGTGTGGATATTTGATAGTCTTTCACACAAAAATGGGTGAACGGGTCTGAACAAAATTTGAAACAGTGATAGGTGATAATTGTTATTTGTTCTGACTAACAGATTCATCAACGCCGAGTCTATATCGCTGGACCTACAAACTTGAAATTTTAACAGTTGATACCTTTTATGGTGTAAGCATCTACTAAGAAAGGATTTTTGGAAATTTAACTGCTAAAGGGGTAAAAAGGCGACCAAACGACGTATGGAAAAGATTCTTGTATGAATTTATTTCCGGGTGAAGCCGGGATCCTGGCACTATTAGATTGCGAGGCGAATAATAGCTGTGATATTTATCATCACTACATATAATAAAACAAAGTCGCTGTCGCTGTCTGTCCGTCCCTATGTATGCTTAAATCTTCAAAACTACGCAACGGATTTTAAAGCGGTTTTTTTTAATAGATAGAGTGATTCAAGAGGAAGGTTTATATGTATAATACATGCATAATATTGTAGAGAAACACTGATAAATTTAGAGATAATACCACGCGGGCGGAAAATATGGTGGTACGAAGTTCGCCGGGTCAGCTAGTAAATAAATATAACAATTGTGTGTCCTTTAACAAATTACATTATAAATGGTATGTTTTCATCATCATCATTATCATCCTGGTTTGATGTCGTGGAGGGTGACATGCGTGCGAATGGTCTCACTACCATGGACGTCCAACGTGTACATGAAGATGATGTAAGTGGCCTTCTTTGTACATAAAGCTTTTAGTCAAAAGTTTTTGAATACAGACATGTCACTTGGGACATCCCTTCATACCTTTACCCGTGGAATATTGATCGGTGCGACTACTCAGAAAGGGTTTATCTTATTTAACAAAACATAAAAACATGAGCGAGGTAAGGAAACCAACAAGATTTATTTACAGGCATTTATTTTATACATAGAAGATAAAATCAAGACGACATCCTACGTAGCTATCACTTTGTGTGCTACATTGCTACACAGATAACAACCATCATCGGGGATGGTTACTCTTCGCCCTCTTTTAACTTGAACAACTTTTATGGGAATGACCAACCCCGAGAGCAAGGTGGTTAACAACTTTTCTCCAAACTGATCTGAATCGGAGGACAATCAAGTACTGTTGTAAGGGTAGTAAAATGGCAACAGGAGAACCCCGGGAGTTAAACTTGTGTGTTCTCGCGTGTCAATCAACATGACAATTGCTCCGTTTTATACTTGAGCCTCGAAGGTCTTGGTAAATCAAGTTAATTTTCAAACTAAGTTATCTACTAACCCGCCGTTTTCACCAAGGATTAATATAATATTTATTTGACAAGTTGCAACATGTTGCAGACTTCAGTGACGCAAATGTGTTTTAATCTTATATGCAACTTCTTGGCTATACATTGGCTATGCATAATATGCATATACTAGGAGCTGACGAGTCCTAGAGTGGAGACCGCGAGAAGGAAAACGGAAGGTGGGACACCCTCTAGCCAGGTGGACCGACGACCTGCAAAAGGTGGCTGGGACGGACTGGATGCGGAAGGCGGAGGATGAGGATCGGCAAACGTGGCGCATATTGGGAGAGGCCTATATCCAGCAGTGGACTGCAATAGGCTAATTGATTGATTGATTGATTGGCTATACATACACTGTGAACAAAGAAGTATTTGAGACAATCATAATACACGTATAAAAATTGTGTTTTGTCAAGTCTTCTACAAGTTTTATATCAAATAATTTATAACTTGTTTCTTGGTGTAAAGCAGGGGTAACTGACATTTTCTTTTAACTTCGTCTTCTATTGAAAAGTATAACCAATCACATCACTGGTTTGTGTGACGTAATCACTTCAGAGAAAATCCTGTACACACTTGGGGCAGTTTCCGGGAAACGGGTTTCGTACACTTACTGCGTGTTAACAACATTGTACGGTATGTTCACATCCGGCTATATTGTCCCAGTCTACCTTCTAACATATATTCGTATATATTACTGTGACAGGCATAAAATTTATATAGATATACTGCCCAATTATTCGGCTGGACTGATTTGGAAATATCTTTTTTTAAGGGTAGATATAGTTTTTCTACAAGTATTAAATTCTAGGCTCCCTTCAAGATGTTATAGCGAATTGGGTAAATGAATAAATTTTCTACGACACGTTAAGATTGATTTACATCGACGAGCGAATGCTCATTCTATCCCCTCTACGTCAAATTCTATTAGTCTAAACAGTGAGAGAACATTCGTTCGTTATGTGAACGCTGAAAACGAAGTTTCGTTTACACTAATATATTAAGAACGAATGCTCTTCTTCTAGCGCTAGTTTTATGTTCGTTTAGTCTAAATCCACCTTTACGAAGCGCTAAACATAGCATAGTTTGTGTACATACATCTTTCATAGTAATTCTGAATTTCTTCTTGAGAAGCATTATAGAGGTGAAACTGATGATGAAGACCATAGATCACAAGATTTTTATATTTTTTTTATATTTGTGTCGTCAGATTGACTGTACCCCGCCTGATGGTAAGCTGAAGTGCAGTTCAAAGAATAGGGACTGCCATTACAGATGCTGTTCTTACCTTGCCGGAATCGCTAAGTATGTTTTCGTGTTAAAAGATCATTCAATCCAATTCTAATAAAGTTCAACTCGATTTTTACTTTTTAAAAGATTATAGTCATACAAATTATAGCAATTTTCACTAGAACGTAATACATTAACCACTAATAATGACTTCATCATCATGAAATCAATTTAACGATCTTTCTAACGATGTCGTTAAATAACACAATCTTTTGACCTAATATGACGACCGATTATGATTCAACAACAGCATTGTCACCACATAGTATTCAATACGAGTAGCCTCTGCTCGTCCCGGGCTGTGTGGGCTGCGTGCTCCTGCCCGCCACGGTCTCCTTCTCGAACATTATTTACTCGCAGAAGGAGGCCAAGCGCCAATACACTTGTACTTTTCCACAATAGTTTATTAGTGAACCTGACCGGTTATTTCTCACAGTATTCTCAAAGTAGACTGATTGATTCATTAACGCAGAGCTTAAAACTTGGAATTTTGACAGGTGATGCCTTTATGGTTTAAGCATCCAGCAAAGATTTATAGCAATTTCAAAACTGAGGCAGTAAATAAAAATGAAAGTTTGTATGGAAGTCCGTCATTTTTAAAGCAAGCAGCACGAATTTTCATACACCCTACACATCTAGGTAAAAATAAATGAACACGTGTATCAGCGTTTTTCTACCAATGAGGTAAAGTAGGCGATGATGAACGGTTTATATTAATAGGTTTGAACATTCTGTTTCTGTTTAGAAATTGTAGAATGTTAGACGACTATTGAAGATCAAAGAAGAAGATGCAATATACAGGGTGGAAATGCAGGTATTAATGGATTCCGTAAAGCCCTTGATCGTCTGCTAAAGACAGAATATTACCTACCTGACTAATACGTAAACCAATTATTGTCAGTGTTTATTGCTAACAAGCGTAGGGTGGTAAATACATATCAGTGACGCTTTAAGGAGTATATTATGAAAAAAAAATGTCGAATAGGTTTAGCTGTTGTCGAGTTTTGCGCTCAGCAACATACGTACATTTTTATTTATATAAATTCCTAATCAAATCAATTTTGCTATTGAATGCCTGTTAACAAAATGAAATAGGGAAATGTTATTGTGATGTTATTACCTTAGACTGTAAATAGAAACTCTTTATTACATTATTCTACAAAATGACTGATTCATGTTTGCTAGCCATGCTCCTATTCAATATTCACGATCACTCATACAATAGAGAATTTTCAATGAAGCTAACATTGTTAGAGTACCTAGTGAAAACCTCTGACGTTGGCTGGTTTGAACGTGTTCTATTATTGGAAATATCTGACCATTAAATATCGATGTGGCTGGAGGCTATGCTCCCAGCTCATAGCGATTCAGTTGACCGTATCTCACAATGACGTCAGCAATATTTTCGTAACGATATATGCTCATCAATAAATGAATTTGGTATATTAGTGACGAGGGGTCCTTGTAAACTGATTCCTGCCAGCTTCCCGATGTAATTAGATTGAGTCAAGTTCTTTTTTCAACCGGCTTTCCTTTTGAAATTCAGTTTTCTGAAAGCCTCAGTAATAGATAGTAGAAGTCAGGACAAAGTGCCTGATTGACGGTAGCAGTCTCATCTAGATGGTATCGAGAATAGGGTTTCCTTCAAAGTGATTTAAATATCCCTAACAAGATCTGAGACTCACGTGAAATTATTTGCTCATTGGAGTGAGCGGGTATCATACAAACAATATTTTTTCACTATTTTATGGTATAAATTTTAAAAGAATATGCGACTGGTAACATGCAACGCTAGTGTGAAGAATTATTTTTGAAATCACTATCTCAGTTTTCGGGATATTGGTCATGTACCGTTTTTAGTTCCCAATATTTGATAAAATCATAAATATAGTTCTAAAGTCGGTAATTCGGTAATCTAATCTCAGTATCTTATAATGTTAACCTATGCTCAAAGGCATGCAATTCGTTTCGTTCATATATATTTTTAATTTAACGTCTCAAGTATCAAAGTTACATTAAACCGTTTC
The DNA here is from genome assembly GCA_914767945.1 of Eilema depressum. Lineage (NCBI taxonomy): Eukaryota > Metazoa > Arthropoda > Insecta > Lepidoptera > Erebidae > Eilema > Eilema depressum. Next base: position 8,632,585 of record OU612028.1, on the reverse strand, counting down.
TCTAAGGAATAATAATACCTAAATCCAAAACCTTTAAATTCTGTTTAAACATGGTTTAAACTCAATGTTTGTCAAGTAGGGTTCGGTGAAGCAGGACATTATAATTAGACATACACTCACGGCCCACGAGAGCCCTCAACATTCAAAGAAATTCAATCCAGTCTTGTATTTAATTTAGATCGTTTAAAGAGATTTTAAATTAAATTGTAACAGTTAAGTAAATTGGAGACGAGAATGCAATTTAATTACATAAAGCAATTAGTAAACAAACTAACAAATCGATTTGACTGTGATTCATTTCACGACTATAAAATATTAATTACTTAAACATAATTGTAAAATTTTCTACCAAAATAGTACATGATAACAAGAATGTTATCATGTACTATTTCGGTAGAAAATTTTCCATTCAGCAGAATCCAGCAGTACATTTTGGTGTATGACAAACTAGATCTAGGTAAGCTTTTTTTCCACCCAGGGAGGCTTCCTTTTGAAAATTTTCACCCTTCGCCACTATAGGTAGTTTAAGCCGTACTTCTTCTTCTATTGAATCGACGGCGCTTCTACTCTGAGATTATGTTTTCCCAGTGTGCTGCAATATGGATTGCGTTCTCAGAGGCGCTCATAGGATCCTCCGTTAAACAAGTAGATAGACGTGCAGTACACGTTAGCAGGTGGGCCTCTAGCAGCCGTTCCCAATAATTTACCTGCAGATAAAAGTAGATCGATCTATCTGGCTATTCCCATAGAGATTGATGACGTTTTTGTTCTTTAGAATGTCAAAACTGGTAGTAGACAGGTTATAGGGAACGGCCGTATATAATCCAAATGTTCAAAGTATAACATTTTGTAATATTTCTTTTCATTTTGTCATTTTCTTTCTTTTTCTTTATTTCTTTCTTTCTTTCTTTCTTTAATAAATAAATTATATGAATGGTAAGTTTGCCCCAAAGTAATAGAAGAAAAGTTATTAATATTTAGTTGCAGAGCGCGCCCCGTTCAATTTACTCTATCGAGCACTTCCAAAAATTAAATGGTTGTTACTATTTACCAAGGACTTCAATTCATTTAGTGGTTGGATGTGGTTAAGGAAAAACTCAAAACTATTCATAAAATTGTTTATTCACCAGAATGATTTATTCTTCTTGTTGAATTGGCTTGTAGATATCGTAACGGGATTTTGTAGGCAGGGTAACATGAGGAGGCAGGGTAACAAGAGGAATTCGGGCAAATCCTGGGTCGATTTGCGAGTCCGGAGTTATATTAAGAAATCCGAAACTATTCTGTTCTTCGGGTTTCCACTCAGGTTGTTTTACTGATCCAGCATCATCAGTTGGTTTTGCATGGACTGTACATACAGCCCCAACCACACACAGAAGAAGGAATAGTTTCATCTGTAATGTAACATAACATTGTTTGGTTATTTAGGCAATTATGACTTTTATGATGAAAATGTGGAAATAAAATCAATTTTAACATAATGTTTCTAGCGTGATTTATTTCGTATCTATACTATTTTTCTACGTTTTAGGAACTCCTAGTGTAGTAGAATAGGGCCAAGCATTTTCCCGTGAGTATCGTAGAAGGTGACTAAGTGACTAAGGGATATATACCGCCATGTGACTGTAAACATACAACCCATGACAAAGTGTCCGTTTGACGGCAATAGGTCCATTATTACGTAGGACCGAAAATCAATGGCAAAATGTGGATGTTAATATACCTCTGCCTCAAGGGGTAGGCTATGGTATGTTAACCATGGTTACCGAAAACAGAGAAAATTCGTGTTCCCATCACTAATTCAGGTCTGGCTGAGTCACAGAATTAACAATCTCTCCATTGTGAAAACGAGCAATCGTTATTTGAAACAAATAACGATTACTTGTTTTTGAAAGCTTGTGTTTGAAACTGCTGGGCCGTGTACCTATTTAGAAAGGAAGTAAAACTGCTGTCACTAAGTTGAATGGAACTATGTTGGAATATAATCTATTTAATAGTAGTGATAACAGAGATTAAGTTATCTTGTCGCCTTACTAAAACCTAATATAAACTTAGAACGACTCTAACTCAACTTCAACTAAGACATTAAAAACAGAATTATACTACATAATATTTACTCTATGTAAAAAAAAGAACACTAAACACTCACGTACCTTGAGCAAGTAATTTCAATGAAATGACGACTTCTTTCAAAGTATGTTGCGTTTAATTATATTTATATGAATAGCTATTTAAATTATAATAGAACTTGTTTCTTATTGCATTACAATTGATGAATTAATTTTGAATAATGCATAAATAATGGCTGGATCACCGTATAAGTTAATCGATATTGTAAACAACTTAGGAATGATGACAACGAATCCAGTAAAAATCATTTTATTAACTAAAACTGAGAAGTTTTATAACTGATATTATAACCACAGAACCTGATCATGGGTTTAGTCCCTTGAATCAGGTTTTAAAATTAATTTTAAAAGTGACATATCAATAAGAATCGCTTAAATATGCCACTATGCCTACATAGTGACATACCTATATGTCACTATATGTGACTCATAGTGACATACCTATATGTCACTATAAGTCACTGTGTAAATTAGTTGAACTATTGACACAAGTATTTCAGTGTCCCAAACAGGATAAAAAAAAATTATAGGTACGGAAACATATCGACAGAATGGAGCGTTGCGATTGGTTGCCTGGCTGGTGTGAATCTGCGTGTGTATGAAGCCTGAAAATCGCAATGCTTCGTTTTCTCGATACGTTTACGTTTTCGAATTAAAAGAATAAAATGGGCAACTTTCCAAATCGATTAAGATAGAAAAAAGCGAATCCACCTTAGGAACTCGACTCGAACCCGCGATCTTTCCCTTACAGGGGGAATGCTCTGACCACTGAGCCCCCGAGGGGAAGCCGAAGCTGATGTAAATTTTTCAATACATCCGTCTTAGGGTGACGGTGGGAGCCATCTACTGATACTCGTATGTACTGTCGGAACCAATGAATGATGTTACAATCATTTTTAAACATTGAAAAAAAATATACTCGTACAACAAGCTTTGGTGATAACCAACCGTTTGTTTTCTTTAAAATCGTGATCAACGAGTCACTATGAGCCGATATTTAATGATCATCATTTTTGAAAACGATGCAACATTTTCATTGAATTGTGACCAAAATTCATATTCTTCACTGATTTAGCTTAGAGTACAGTTACGAATAAACTAAATACTAAAGTCAAGATTCTTTATTTAAACAGTAAACTGATGTCACTGATGCTTCAAAATTTTGCAAATAATCACTTCATTAGTACCTACTTTAGAAACCGCCGACGCCTTATAATTAAACCTACAAAAACGAGCAACTGTGAGCAAATAATATATAAGCAATGCAAATTAAACACATTGAAAAGGCTCATATTAAGTTAAAAAGTAATTGGTCCTCGGTTGCAAATATTTAAAACCGAAATAAAAAGTAATGGTTACGTGGACGCGCGACCACTGCCTCACAAATAAATCCCTCATGTTTATTCCCCACCTCGCTTGGCTATAATTAATTGAGGCTTTTATAAACACCTCCCTACTTGTCTATCTGTAGAATGCTCGCCTCCCTCCTGAGGTTTTGGTTATGTTTGGTACAAGTAAATAGAGATGAAATAATTTGTTTTTACATTGAATTTGGTTATACAATTAGTATGCTAACTATTTAAATTGGTCGCTCCAAGATGGTTTAGGGCACGTTCTGTTGCACTCGTACCAGCGCTTCTTCTTCTGTCGAGTCAACGGAGAATCGTGTCATATCTTGTTTATCCAGTGTGCAGCAACAGAGACACTGATGAGTTCGATATTCGCAGGTTTGGGCAAGTAGCATATCTTAGCAGGTGGGTCATAGTCTGCTGCGTGGCTCCGCATTCACACCGTGGCCGTGGACCCAGGCCCACCTCCTCAGAGAAATCCCACCTATTCCGGTTTTCGTTACTTACGTTAAAAACATTCGAAGTCTCTGCCGAAAAGCGTTCGAAGTCTATTTAATGACTTCCAGGTGGTCCAGGCAAAGTACCTGCGCTAATGAGGCGAATCAGCTTCCTTTTGAGTGGCTGTTTGTAAGCGTCAGTGCTGTATCTACGCCTTTTTATTATCAATAATGATTGATTGTGTGTACCTATATATGAATAAAGCCTACTTCAAACTACTTTTACATTCTTTAACATAATCTATGTATGTATGTATGTATTTTAGCGTCATTGAGTAGCAAATAAAAAAGCTCACTATTGCATTGAACTCACTAGGATGTGTTTTGGTCTCAGCTGCAAATAAATTGGTCCAGCTTACATCTCTCTATATTGTGATCGATGGACTGTGACACCCTCCTATTTACCGCCAGTCGACAGTATTCACCCAAGAGAGTTAGCTGGATCACTGGTTCTGTGGTCATGGTAACAATATACTACTACAATATTGTAGCAAGCCTGTACGTGTTCAGTGCTGAGTGACCAATCGCCATATTATAGGACAATTACTTAGTTGAACTGTGTGTTTGCCTGTCCAGTCAAGTTGGTTAATTTTTACTAAATATTAAAAGGATAAGTTATATGTAGGGAAACTTGCGTGAAATATATAATTGTGAGGTCATAATTTTACTTGTCTACCACAATTTGTCAAATAGGTACTACTGGCCGTATGGAATTTAAAAAAAACTAAGTAACTTGTGAAATGTACAGTTAGTAACCGGGCCGAAACGTAAGTGACGAAGTTAATTCTATGATTTTTGCTTTTTTATATTTGGTCCGTCAATTGATTACACCCCGCTAGATGCATCTGGTGCCTCCGCATCCGCATCTGGCATCCGCAAGATAGATCTGAGTTGCAGTGCAGAAAATACCGACCATCATTTCTGATGATATTGACCGTAAAATGGTGGTCCCTAACTTAACGGCCAAGACAAATGCTTTTTCACTCTTAGATTTTTGCTCACTCAGAATCATAATATAGAGAAAAAGTATTCAACTATCTAATAAAATTATACATACCTATGTTTAAATTTAGAACAAAATAACTTGTGATAGCATTGCAGACTCAATCATAGGGGAGACTACAGGAAATTGGCAAAAGACAGAGGGTGCAGAACACTGTCTGGGGTACAAATGGGTAGTTTAGTTCATTACCCAATGGAGCAATCTTCTCTTGATTTTTCTGCAAATTACCAGTACGATCGCCTGGTAGGTGACACAATATCGACTTTATGATTTTTACAGGAAATTTCTATGCTAATAGTCGCCTGAATACTGTGTTGCGAGACGTTAGGTTACTCAAACACGTTGGAATGTTATGCCAAAGGTTATGCCATTATGCATTTTTGTTGTGCAAGGTATAAGGTATTTATATTATACCTACCTAAAATAAAAACATAGAACCACGTGTTTAACTCTTCCTACAGTCCCGGGTCTTTTAAGCGGGTAGTGAAAAAGCATTTGATGAGGCCATCAAGCTGAGTGTCATCATTGTAACATGGTACGTGTCTATAATGGTAACCCTCTTTTCTGAGACTTTGCCTTCAGCCTACCAGCGGCCTTACCATGAACTCTTAAAACAGGTCAATATTGAACTGCTGTCATTCTACCAACTGCAAATGTCACATTGTAATCCTATATATTTATATGACATTACAAAATGACATTTGCAGTTGGTGGAATGACAGCAGTTCAATATTGACCTGTTTTAAGAGTTCATGGTAAGGCCGCAGACGAGGCCCTTCAGACGAGGTGACATCAAATTGACGTGTCCTATATAAAAATTAAGCAAAACAGCAATAAAGCACATTATTTTTTATCAGTTCTGTTCTCAAAGCTTGATTTAAAAAGAAATATCTTATTCAATCAGCACATGGTTCCAAAAATAAAAGCAATACATAAAACCTTTCAACCAAAGGTGTTTTAATACATATAAAAAATATAATGTATAAAGGGAACCTTAAGTAACTTACTTCAATCAAGGGGTAAAAAGGAATCAATGTTCAATATTTTCCATTAAGCTTGTTGAATTGGATTTGGGGCATGTGAAGTGTGCTTTCAAGGTAATTTAAAATCACTATGGGGAAGCGAAATGGATAAATGATTTTTGTTTGAAAAAAAAAATGTTCGGAAATAGTAAGCAATATGTATAGGTAGTTCAGTCGCATTAGCTTAAAAAAGGAGTAAAGCTAGAAAACAATCCTATTGGCAAATTTTAATCAAACAATAATTTACTACCTTTTGGGGTGTAAATTGAAAAATATCGATAGTGGACGGCGTCAAAGTCAGTCTGGGTTCCTATGGAGCTCTTTTACAGGTTATGGCCACTAGATTCTTTTCTACGTCAAATTTTAATTCGACCGGGATAATAACTATAATGTCTATGACCTTTACGCAAGAGCAAGCAATAACTTGTATGACAGTTGAACGCTTAAATGTATACAAAAATAAACATTAGGAGATGATGATGTTATTTTATTGAACTCAATAATTCGAAATTATTATTTTTCAAATGACACGAAATTATTAATTACGCTTTGTTCTTTTTTAAAAGCGGTATTCGGTTGTTTGTTCCGTTTCATTTTCCTTTCTTTCCAATATCGTGATATTTCGAACCCATGAATTCGAAAAGCCATTTTGTTCTTTTTTATTTCAGTCACGGCGTGCAAACAATGCGTTCAATACTTCAATCGGTACCAATATCAATGTCGTATACGGACCTTTATGTTTGTCCTGTTTACTGCAGGACATACCTACTGGTATATAAGCCCAGATAAATCAGGAACACACAACCCTTCATATTTAGGCACATCGTATCTTGAAGACGCCTGCTTCACATAATAAAGAGGAACTTTTCACGAATTATCAGCAAAATTATAGCTTACTAGCTGATGCCCGCGGCTCCGCCCGCGCGATCAATATGGGAACCTATTTCTATTATGAATATATCTGGGAATTATTCCAGACGGTAATCTATACCTGTACCAAATTTCAGCAAGGTCCGTTCAGCCGTTAAAGCTTGAATGATACAAACACCCAAACACCTTAACACTCATTCACATTTTTATAATATTGGTCAGAGATAATATCACAAAACAAGAAACAATTTACTTTCTAACTCCTTGGAACTTCTTGTCCAGTTGAAAACAGAGGTGCTCAACCTTTATTAATTATTTAACTCCCCTTCGTTTGTAACGTCACCCATCCATCATGGCGTAGAATATTAGATACAAGATTGATGTTAAAAAATTCTGGTAAACTGCGGCAACATATATACCTATTATGGAACTCTGTATCAATAAATAATTATAACTGGCATGGACCGCATGGAAAATGATTAATTCATTTTTCCTACACTTTAAAAATAAACTAATAAAAGAAAGCCAAGAAAAGTTTCGGCTACTTTTCAGCAGTAATGGTCGCGGTGCCTAAAAAGTAACTGAAACGTCGACCTAGATGTAAATAATACCAAGAAAAATAGAGATAGGATCCATTAAAAAAAGTGGTTTTGTTTCAATGTCTTGTGATATTCGCGTAAACTTACGAAAGTATCATAATTCTGCGATTTCAAATCTCGAATTCTAAGAATTTCAGTTGTAAAATCTAATCTAAAATGTAACGAAACGAAAACAAGAACTTAGATTACTTAGTTTATTAGTATTTGATACTAATTAATTATTATACATGAGCATACTGATGTACGCTATTCTAAAGAACATTAGAATAGTATTAAAATACAAATGCACCTAGTACCTAGGTGTCACAAGTGAAAGGCTAATCTACCTCTTCCTGACAAGGTCAACCATTGTAGGTACTTCATAAGCGTAACTATGTAAATCTGGGTGCACGGCAGTGTCCGCGCCAAGACGGAAATACGAAAGAGCAGGGCACTACCTAGCTTTTTTTGAAGTATAACCCATCTTTTTGTACATAAAAATAAATGTCGCTAAGCAAGAAACTCGGGAACGATTCCACGAATTCCGCAAAATTTTTTGGGATGTTCCTTAAGACACATGGAAGGTTTTTACAAAGAAAAAAAGTTACGGGAACGGGCACATCATTCTACGCGAGTTAAGCTGCGGACATCAGCTAGTTCATAAATATAAATATTTATACTAATCGGGCATGCAACCCGCCCTTCCACATAGTAATCCACAGAGGTCGTCGAAACGTAAACGTTGAAAAACAAAAGCTAATGTGTGCATAATATATTCTCGACATCCTAAAAGTGTTTCCTAATCGGTTCTTATCCAATTTGCAGAAGCCGACATCAATTCCGTTCAGCTTTTGTGCTGATATTTGATTGGCCCGATCGCCCTGAGGCAATTTGGTACTGTCGGCCAGGTGAATTAATGATGTGAACATTTAGTGAACCAAAGAAAAATATGGTTAATCAGGGATACGAATGTCTAAAGGACAGCCTCCGTGGCGTAGCGGTAGTGAACGCGGCCGCTACGCAGGAGGCGCGGGTTCGATCCCCGCTCAGTGCAAATATTTGTGTTCATGAACTATGGGTATTTGCATTGGTCTGGTCGTGCCTCGGAGAGCACGTTAAGCCGTCGGTCCCGGTTGCCATAACAACATCTATGGCAGTCGTTACGGGTAGTTGGTGCCCTAAAAAATCCAAAAACAACGGTCTAGCTGCAAAGCTTCGATATCGCCTAATGTTACCATTGGGCTGTGGAGGTCAGATGGCAATCGCTTTACGAAAAAATATCGAGGTCTAGCCAAATCTGTAGTTAAGACTGGTAAAAGCGGACCCCAGACTCCGAGCTAAAAAGCTTCGGATGCGACTGGGAATTAACGCTAGGATGAGAGAGAGATACGAATGTCTAAAGGAATCTATATGCCTACATACTTGATCATTTGATATGGGCTAGTAAGAAAGCGACATTTAAATAATGTTATGTAAAGAAAATACAATACTTCAGATCATATAATCTACACTAATATTATAAAGAGGAAAGATTTGTACCTATTTTTGTATGTTTGTATGTTTGTAATGAATAGGCTCCGGAACTACTGTACCGATTTCAATAATTCTTTCACCTATAGAAAGCTACACTATCTGGGAGTAACATAGGCTATATAACATCACGCTACTACTAAAGGGAGCGGAGCAGTGAGCATAAATGTCAATAAATCGGGCAGATTTCCATACATTAAAGTTGGACCGGAATCCGAATTCCACGCGGGCGGAGCCGCGGGCAACAGCTAGTATTTAATATATTGATATGGATTAGATTTTTAAGGAACGCTCCGTGAAGTGTTTTCCTGATAACCAAGAAAAGTCATCTATATTATTGTTATAAAGTGACCAATTGGTCTTTTCAGAATCAGTCGGTTAAAATCTGTAGAGTGGTTTAGAAAATATGAGGTAATAAACAATATTACAAGCATACACACATACATACAAAATACGCGCGAAAAACATAATCATTCTTGGCAGTCAAGTAAAAAAAAACTTGGATTATATTATATTAACGTTAACGAACAATGTTTTTAATTCGTACCTAATTGTTTGCGATGGACTCATTACCTACTGAAAGGAAGTGATGCAATTGTTTGAAAGGTCTTGATCAGATTTATAATCTTAAGTTTGTTTGAACACAATTGGTTGAGTAGTAGAACCAGAGATATGACCAAAAGTCGTGATAACCGACACCCACGCGGGCGGAGCTTCGGGTATAGGCTATTTTCAAAATATGTGTTAGGAAAGAGTTCGCTAGACATTATTATAATGTAGATTTGAATGTATGAATGAACAGCACAAGTTAGCATTTTATTTTCACCTGTTTTATATGAAAACTTCTCACAGATTTTTTCATTCGCTTTTTTGCACTTTTTACTAAAGATACTTTACCAAGAACTCAGTCATAATAACAATTTAGCAAGCCGATCAGACAGCAGATGTTCAACAGAAAAATTAAGTTAATTAAAATATCACCAGTGATTCTCAACATTCCAGCATTAACTTGATAAAACCGTGAAAGTTTATAATGGCTTCTATACTATTATATAATTGTAAAGTGGTCGTGTCTGTACATTGGAGATATTTAAAAAAAAATACTTGGGTTATGTTATGTTAACGATACTGAACACGAAATTTTTTTATTTTATTTTCCTGTCTGTTTGTCTGTTTGTCCGCGATGGACGCAAAAACTACTGGACGGATTTTGATGCGGTTTTCTTTGTTAGAAAGGGCTTACTTAGACTTAAAATCTTACGTTTGTTTGATCGCAATCGGTTGAGTAGAACCGAAGATATGAGCAAAAGTCGCGTTAACCGAGGTGCACGCGGGCGGATCCGCAGGCGGAAGGCTAGTTATAACTAAAATATTAAACGACGTCTTCTGAAATTGGCGGCGGTGGTTATGGAGCGCTGTGTTCGCCATTATCCTAAAATATGTTTCTGTAGTGGCAGCACCGTTTGTTACCGTGCAGGTGTTATCAATACATTGTACATTTTAGGGTGCCCATGTATTTGTAGTACTACCTAATAATATTTTTATCCTTATACCTACTAGACAATCCTTCGCGTGACCTCTTTCTAGCACAAAGGGTGGGTTTTGCTATCCAACGGGGCAATACCGCCAGCCTTTTGGGTACGAATTCTTCGACACCAGAACTTTTTACTTTTATCACGTTTTTTAATTAGTTTATTATGTAAAGATTAATGAATGTAATTCTTCAGACCAATTTACAATGGTATTATTATATTGAACACTGGTGCCATTCTCATCGTAAAAATTGACTTGAGTTTTTGAAGAAACAATGCTTATTGCCCTAAAAGTACCTACTAGATATTTTACTTTTGTCGATGAAGTCATCTTGCTATCATTGAATTTACATTAGAGTAACAGTTGCTATTCTTGTGGAACGTTGAATCGTAGGTACTGAAGTGGCCATCTTGCAAAAACACTTTTGAACAAAGGCCATTGCCGTACCGCGTTCACGGTGCTCTGACTTAGTAATTTCCCGCCTTTAAAGTTTCTTTATTTGTTTTATGTTTAGTTAATTAAGCTAACTCTATTGTTATTTTAGTCTAATAAGTTGTGGTGAGTTTGTACTTAAACTTCTGGATGAGGCATACTAAAGACAAGTTAGACAAGTGTTCTAATAGAGATCACCAGTATCCAGTCTATTCCAGCCACCTTTTTGAGGTTGTCAATTCATCTGTCTGGGGGCACTTCCTACCTTCCGTTTGCCACTGACTCGTTTGTTCCAACGGCCATAGGTCCTTCAACAGATATGACCAGCCTACTACCACTTTAACTTGCTTATTCTGCACCATCTATAACTTTAATTCTGTGTCTAATGACGTCATTGCGAAGAGTCTCCAAATACCTATAGCTCGCTCCATAGCCCGCTACGCGATTTTTTGGTTTTGGCACCGTAGATCATAACTGGCAGGACACACTGAACATATTATGTAGGTATGAATACCTTAAAATTACAAAGGTTGCTGGTGTAGACAAGGTTATATTACCTACCACAATTTCCAAGTAACGGAATCCATTATCATAATGACTATCAAATTTCCCCTAGCCTACAATAATAAAACATAATTTCAATAATAAAAAAATCTTACAATATTTTGTAACAACAATTTTCAGGAGAACTTTTATGTCTCAGACGTTTTCATGGCTACTATACGCCGAGTCAATGGAAAATCCAGCCATGAATTACTAATGAGGCGATCGATGCAGTCTGCACGCCAACAGTTACATAATTAAACACTCTTTTGAGCTGATTTAATGCTGTACTTGCATGTGTTGTTAGGTAAAATTATCGTACTTTTTTAGAAATTGTCGTAGGCACCTACTAACTGACCTGCCCCCCTAGACCAGTGGCAATTCATTGACCGGTGTATTGTAGAATAGAATAATGAATAATGAATATATGGGATTTCACGTTTATGACTTACGTTGACGACTGTACGTCAAATCTCATACATTCGTCATTTTTTTCTACAATTCGCCGCCGGCCAAAGAATTCTCAATTGTGTAGGGGGGCTGTTATTTGTGGTAGAATAGGTGCCATATTTTGTTTATCGAATACAATAATTTATTTATCATTCATTTTAATTTCACATTAAATTAAAGGCGTAATTGTGTTAGGAGGGGATAAAGTAATCCAAATCACAGCAAAACAAAAGAAATTGAAAGGAGATCGAAATAAAGAGCCAGCAATTCATAAATTAAAACTTCATTCTTTTATCATTATAGCTAAGAATAAACTTGATCAAAGTGAATAAAGAAGAAATAAGTTCGTAAGGAGCAAAGTTCGAGGGATAATAAAAGAAGTTATAGCGAGAATGTATATTAATATTGCTTAAACCAGTAAATATGAGTTTGCGAGTTTTCCGGGTTCAACGAATAGATCCGGCTTAGCCATAAGGGTGTGTACAATAAATAAGTATGATACTGTTTGAAGTTTACGCGAATTCTATCGCGATTTGTTTGGTAAGTATTATTTACATTTAGCCCAACGTTTCGCCAGCCCTTTTCAGCACCGGCTACTCTTCAGCAGCCATAATCGCGGGCGGACTAAAAGTAGTTTTCACATGGTTTGACGTATAAGTTATGTCAAAGTATAAGTTATGATGAATTGTTGATATTACTAACTTTATTTACGCAGAATGAGCACGCTGCGTCGTAAAGTCTGGCTGTATTTTACTTTTTTTCTAGGTGAAATTAGGCGAATAACTGGGTCCCAGTCTGGTGGTATCCTCCAACCATCTTTTCTATTAAAATTTATATCAAAATATAAAAGTATAACGAGGCATAAAGGGACAATTAATTTTATATTTCGACGAATATACCTTATTATTTTATAAAAAGGCAAATTGTTCAACGTAAAACAACGCTTGAAGAGCATAATAACTTTTCTTTTTCCATACAAATCGGCAAAGAACATCGACAACAAACTTTTAGTTGACAAATTGTATTCGGCCGTCTTGAAACTTTGATAAAATGACGTCACTTAAGAGTCAGGACTTGTTATTTATTTGCGATAATGATGGAGTTATTATTGTGTCTGACATAGAGACAACTTGTCGAAATGAACTTTGCAAATGTATCATTAGTCACGAAATGTCCCGAAACTTCAATAGTTATCGAGTCATGGTAATAGGAGATGCCATTATTATCGTCGCGGCCCCGTGATGCCACCCAATATCATCACTGGTATCATTACAAGGACGATAATGGCATCCGATTACCGATAATTAATACGAATATTTGCATTGGTTTGGGCGTTTTGTTTTCAAATGGATTTAAAAAAAGTTCCTAACTAAGTGTGGTTATCTGCAATTTAGAACCCATAATACAGGCTAGTTTTTTTCTGGTAAGCTGAAGGTTAAGTCTCAGGAAAGAATGACAGACATCAACAATGTTACAATAGTGACCCTCACCTCAGCTTGAAGGCCTTATCAGAAGCTTTTCCACGCCCCGCTTAAAGGGCCTGGGACTGTAGGAGGAAGGTGCTTACTATGAGCCTGTGCCCACTTTAGAACTATTATAGACAGTCTATAATAGTTCTAGAGCGGCTGGAAATAAAAAAAGTCGTTTTGTTCCACACACATCCAGACAGCTATAACTTGGGTGTACTCAAGACTAGAGTAAATAGGTTGCTTCTGGGCAAGCGAGCTCCATCGTCGACCACATCGTCACCGACCAACAGATGAGATAGTGGTCAGACGCGAGCCTGTCGAGTGTCGACTACAAAAGAAAATATTTTGAATAAATTGTACTCTGAATTTCTCAGATCGATGTGACAGATTGAGATTGACACTCTTATTAAGACTGAATTTCGGACGTGCGAGTCCAGCGAAGTCTGACGCTCGTGTAAGAGTGAAATATTAAGACAAAACCATCCACTCCCGGTCATCGAACTGTAACAAAACAACTTATCTTTGTAGTACGACAGCTCCAATCAGTCGAGTGGTATTTCATGTCGTGCCGTCGCGCATTGTAACCATGGAAAACAAACTTGGGGTATATTTTATGGGAAATGACAGCTTTTCTTGTGTTTTTATTTAGTTTTACTCGTATGTAGGTTGTATGTTGACTCTTGACAAGAGGGAAAAGGTACGAGAATATATACGCACACAAAGTCACACGCATACAAACGCACAAACATACAGGTGACTTTTGAGGATAGCACGGGGTGATACGGTGGCGGAGGAGCTCAAATCCACCATTCATAGATAAATAAATAAATAAATAAATAAATAAATATTCCACAACATTCTACACAACGCTATCTAGTAGTCCCATGGTAAGCTTAATTAGCTTGTGTTATGGAATCTAGAATGCGGATATACATACTTAGATACTTTTTTTTTGTAAATACATACATATTATACATATAAACACCCAGACCAATGCAAATATTTATATTCATGCACACAAATATTGGCACTGAGCGGGGATCGAACCCGCGCCTCCTGCGTAGCGGCCGCGTTCACTACCGCTACGCCACGGAGGCAGTCAGATAAAATCAAACCAGCCTGCGCGCGCCATGGCCTCTTTTTCTCGAGATATGGGCTCAAGATATATGCCGGGAATCATAATATTACTAGGACTATCATCACAGCATTAATCCCAGTTTAATCCAAAGCTTTCACGTTGGAACGATGGCCTCCGCTTACCTACTTTTTTCTTGACTTTATTATTGTGAAAATTACTGTTGACTGTCCCTATTATTGGAATGAATATCATCTTTTCATGGACTTTGGTTAAATTTCGACCGTCCAATTGGCCACTAATTAATGTTATTATCATACAAACGAGGAATTTTCCAAACTTGGCAGATCTCAAGTTTGCTACGTAATTATGCACATATAATAGGAACATGCATTTGGAACACGCCCAAGTATTCCACGGTCACTGCCGGTGACGTGTGAGCGCACTGGTGATATACTGTCTGATGTAAATGACCAGAATGGATATTGTGGCCCTAGGTAGGGAGCCTAAGGTTAATATGGCCTACGAGTTAAATAAATCTACTGTTCATGGCTGAACATCCATTTTTCTTAAATCGATAAGCTTCTTATATCCGTGTCAAATGGTGTAATACAAATTATATCTATTCTATTAGAAAATTGAAAATTGTGTACAGACAATCTACAAAGATTGGAAATATTTAAAGAAAATACATAAATGAGGTGATGTCCGCACTATAAAAGGTTACGTTTATCTATTATGAACCCATTTTCAGCGATGGACGCACAACCACACTATTATTGACTAAATTGTATAGTGACTTAATGTATACTCTTATTATTATTAATAGTTGTACGTTCCTTTTCAAAATAATAAATAGAAATACAATAAACCATCTGTAAAATATATTCTGCTTTCGAAATATCAAAATAATACCTTAAGTACAAAATTTATGAAACTGAATTTGAATGGGTCAATGCATTGACCCTTCTAAAATTCGGGTTCCAATATTGGAAAATATATCACGTAACACATGATAATAAAAACCTTTCAACCGGATTGAGATCTAATATATAAAATTCGTGGAAACAGTAGACCAAAGCCTCCCAACATTGGGAGAGGCATCGGCAGAGGCTTTTTCCCAATGTTGGGAGATTCAGCAGTGGACTGCGATAGGCCGATTGATTGATTGATACAAAATTCTCGTGTCACAATCTTTGTCTACAAACGCCTCAGAAATGGCTTGACCGATTCTTATACATTTTTGTGCATATTTTGTAGGTCTGAGAATCGATCGTAGACCATTTAGTAAAACCCTGAATTGTAAGTGTGACCCCACCTCATTATTTTTTTTGCCTTTGGCATTGAAAAATCCATTTGACACTAGATTTTCCGTTCTCCTACTAACCCCAATTTTTTTATAGAGAAATAAAATAAGTGCCGGGTCAGCTAGTTCCTCTACATATTTTTAAGTTAGCAAAAAGCAAACAAGACTGAGTGTGAATTTTCGTTCAATAGAAATTACTTTCAATCAATATTCAGAACAAAGATGTGAAAGAAACGGAATATTCAGAATTTGTCCTACATTCTTGTTATACCTAAATAGTCTGAGACCGCATAACACACTGAATAAGTTAATGAGTTAAATATTTGAATATTTTTCGGCTTTACATGTTACAAAACATAACAATGTAGATACGTTTGTCCATTATTGCGCTAGCAACTAGAGAACAATGGTACATAAAACTAATAAGACTAAAAAGTTTATACCTAAGTAGGTACCATAAAACTAAAAAGCCTAAAAAGTACCAATATAGCTACTTAGGTATACTGTACACCCACACCCGAGGGGGCCATCCTGCCTCCTTAGACAAGTGGCAATTCGTTGCTCGGCGTATGATGGAATAGAATGACAAATGTACTTATAGGATTTGACGTTTTTGACATTCGTTAACGCCTGTCATATACGTCAAATCCCATACATTTGGCATTCTATTCCATCATGCGCCGAGCAACAAATTGCCACTTGTCTAGAGGGGCTGATGGCCCTAGGTCAACCGGGGCGTAAAGGAAATGCCAAAGGCAACCTTACCTCGGCTACTAATAACCTAATACCGCGTGTGGTTTTAATTAGTTCGAATCCGACATAACCACCCCACTGGCTCCAGCGGGTATCCGTAGGGATTAGTACAACTGCACTAATATAATAAGAAAGGTACTCTGTAGATATGTGTATTCGTCAGGCTATACTCGTAGTTATGTCTAATTTTCTCTTTCAATTAACTATTTAACAGCATTGATACAGGCGTTCTAAGAGTACCACTGGAAAAGTGGTTTATGAAAAAAATAAGTAGGTTTATAGCTGACTAAAAGACGAAACATATAGAACAAGGTTGTCTATTGTTTAACCGAAGATTATATGCCATAATCATCATATTCCCGAATTTCATTTACCCGAATTTCATTTGCCCGAATGTTTTGTTTGACCTAAAAGACATATGACATACTTTTAATTGCCCGAAACTTAGATACCATAACATACGAGTGCCATACGTATTGTTTTACATATTTTTATTTGCCATAATAATTATTAGACATAATATTTAAACGCCATAATGATTATTAGACATAATATTTATACGCCATAATGATTATTAGACATAATATTTTAACGCCATAATGATTATTAGACATAATATTTTCTTCTTGCTCTTTCTGGCTGTCGATGTCGATGGGTGTGATGGGTGGATGGGTTAATGGTCACAGCTCTAACCTAACTCAAATGGCACCTAACCAAACTACTTCTGGGTGGTTTATAAAAAAATAACCACGAAGGGGATAGCGGGGTCTATTCGCTCGCTTCGCTCGCTCAAACGACCCCGCCATCCCCTTCTAACCTAACCTATCCGAGTCGGGGTGCCCTAAAGTCCCGATTGCATCCAGTTTCACCTGATATAACCGTTACACACTGTCACTGTTACACAATGTCGATGGCAGTTGATGTTATGGCATATGATAATTATGACATGTGATAATTATGGCATGTGAAAATTATGGCATGTGATAGTTAGGGCATGTGATAATTATGGCATGTGATAATTATGGCATGTGATAATTAGGGCTTACAATGATTCTGACAAATGATGTTATGGTAAGTGATTTTATGGGAAACAAAGATTCTAGCACGTGATTAATATAGCAAATAAGAGTAGGGCAAATGAATATTATGTCTGTTAATATTATGGCTGTTGACTATTATGGCTAATGATATTAGGGTAAATAAAATTCGGGCAAACGGCGGTATACCATAGAACAAGCGTGTGTCGCTCGTACTCTTTATGTGTACGCACGAGAACGAGCGAAATGGTACTACTTTAGTATTATTCTAGACGGCTTTACACACGAGTTCTGCGCATTCCGTCTGTATAATTTTTTTCAGTCTGAGGTGAAAAGCTTTTTCATAAATACGAAATTGTTAGAAGAACATAATATCAAGTTCCATTTTCTCGTTGGCATTTTTTTATGTTGTTTTATAGCGGATGAACGGCGCAATGGTAAGTGATGCTTTGCAATGGTGTATTAATTTAAGAGTGTGTGTATATTATTTTAGGTAGCAAAGGAGCAGACGATACACAGAGTTCGCTACAACTGGTTGAAAACCAGCCTGCCCTGGGATCATCCCGAAGTCTACGAGACTGGTTAGTCGATTGAGGAGCATCCTCTTAAAAATTTTATAGATCCTGATACCAGTTGCCGAATGTAGAGAGAAAGACATAGAGATAAAGCCTCCCAACCTCACACAAACTACTCTTAATACAGCATTATTTTTAAAATTCATCCATTCGTATTGAGAAAAGTATGGCTCAACCTACCTTATGCATTATACAATATTGCTTTCATCTGTAAAATACATATACGGCATGCACTCTGCATATTTCACACTTTCATTTCGATCATTGTAAATATAGATGGATTTTTAGCTCACCTGTGACCTAGAAATGTTTCAGAATTCATACTTCACAGATTGCATCATCACGTCGAGACACTATTTAGATGCCGAAATATCTATATAATGCGCCTAGCCGAGACGAAGTCACTTAAGTTAAGCACTTGGGATTTAAAGAATAGGTTCCTTTTATAATATAACTATCCACTTGAGTAGGTGTGTCTCCACACTCATGTGGAGACACACCAACTCAAAATGCGCAAGTAAAGGTCGCTCTAATTACGACAGTTACTCTTATGCGTAATGCTATTTACATGTCGGGCCGGTATTATGCCATTTTGTGTGAGTTTTCAGACGAATTGTTCGACATGATGCCCACGGCTACATTCTATCATCGCACCACTCGCCACAGGCGCAGAATCCATCCTCATACATTGCGACTGGAAACAGTACGTACAGTGAGGAATGAAAAGAACTTCATCCCACGCACGCTTAAGCTGTGAAATAAGTAATAAACAAGTTTGATAGCAGGCGGTATACTTAAATCCACTGTATACTGAGAAATAAACGGACAGAAAGACGGACAACGAAGCTATCTTGTTTTTTCGTACGTACGCTTTTCCCTAAAAATTAAAAGACTTCTTTTTTTCACAATAGGTATATCTTTACCTATATAGCTTACAATAATATCTTTAAAATCAAAGTGAAGACGTAATGTATACCGCAACGAAATATAAAAATTATTCAAAAACCTCTTTATAGCTCTGTAATATTTTGTGGGCGCATTCAGACAAAATTAACGATATAAAATGGGAACCGTTTGGCTATCATCCAAGGTGTGAACTGAAACGTACATAATCTTATAAAATATAAATTTTGAGTACGGACTCGTTCAAAAAAGGCTGTTTTCATACAATCCTGATGGAGATTAAATTGCAGAATCTTGATAGACGACCGCTTGACCACTGTCTCATAATTGTTCGTGACGATGTAACTCATTACTCTCCCTCGCATCGTGCAGTTAGGTTAAGAAGAAAATTCAAAATTATTCTGATATTATTAAGCACATTATACCTAATAGACGAGCAGCCACTTGCTGTTACGCCCATATAATTATTATCTTTAGTCATTCATCTAGGCGAGATTTAAAACTGTTGACAGATTGATCAGTCACTATCACAACAGTTTCAGGACTCCGATTCTGCTAATTGCAGAATTGTCGATACCCACATCGGCAAAGATTGCCATAATAAAAATAGATTCTGCTAATTTTCGACCACCATCATTACTTTAGTTAAGTTTACTATTATTAGTTTCCTTAGAGTATATATCTTTAGTTTCCGATATTTCCGCGCCAAAATATCGGAAACTCCAAAAATACATGGTAAATATCCCGATAACTCAAATAGCACTTAATGTGAACGACCTTCTTCATCCTAGCGTTAATTCCCAGTCGCATCCGAAGCTTTTCAGCTCGGAGTCTGTGGTCTGCTTTACCAGTCATAACTACAGATTTGACTACACTTCGATATGTTTCGTGAAGCGATTGCCATCTGACCACAACCCAATGGTATCATTAGGCGATATCGAAGCTTTGCAGCTAGACCGTTGTTTTTTGGACTTTTTAGGGCACCAACTACCCGTGAATGACCATGATAGTTTAAAACACCACTGTCAAATCAGTTACACTGTCAAAAATGCCATTCAATTTTAGAATCAGGATCCAGGAAATTTATTCCACATGTCCAATACGCGGTTATACAGGCAGTGGGTGGCAGTAAGGGGCCGTGATTGTGTCCGGAAGCGTTTTAATGACTGCGAATATCACCACTCGATATCGAGCATACTTTCTCACATATTGTCCCTTGTTGACAGCAAACAGTTGCCGAAGTACTGGTGCCTATTTCTATATGTTCGGGTGCAGATTGACCGTCTTATTCAAGGGTCATTTGTTTGGTTAGGCTTTACCAAGGACAGAAGTAAATATGAACTTGTAATGGCCTGCGCAGATGAAGCACTGCTTTTGTTGGCGTACGTAAGTTCTTCAAAATAGATTCACTGAAACTGTATTGAATAATGGATTTAGTGTTATTTATTTTCAATATCATAACCGTAAAATTACCGTGTATAAAAATCCGTTGTACCTACAAACTATAAAATAATTGATAGACCGAACTAGATAAAATTATAGGGAAATCCGAAACAAATAGAACTCACGTTTTTTATATATAGGACACGTCAATTTGACTTCGCCTCGCCTGATGGTGAGCTGAAGGTAAAGTCTCGGAAAAGGGTGACCCACGTAGCATGTTACAATGGTGGCACTCAGCTTAACAGCCTCATCAGATGCTTATAGGACCCGGGACTGTAGGAAGAGGGAACGTGACCAGGCCCGGTATTCTCATCTAAAAATATTTTTATTAAACTTTGTGTAAATAACAACACTGCAATCACAAAATATTTGCTTCTATTTTCGTGACAAATGAACGTAAACTCTGTGCGTTGAATCCGGGGCAAGTTCTCGGGAGACATTGTATTCAAGAATTGGGGATTATTGTCCTCTGCGAATAAAAGTCCCTTGTCTTCACAAGCCGTAAATTAAAAAGCTCTTGAAAGAACTGAAACTGCGTTTCTGAATATTTTGATTAGGTACCTACATAATTTCATTCGGTTGAAATATTTATAGGTAGGTACAAATTGTGTCAAAAAAATTATAGCGATCAACTGAATAATGACTAACACATCCCGAAGATAGATCAAGGAGGTAGATCTTCTTAATAAAATCGAATTTGATTGTCTCTTTTTGAGAAGCGGTGCCTTCTACTCATCATTCGTCATTTTGACAAGCCTACCAAAATGAAAAAGCTTTAATAAAAACTTTATTTGTATCTCACCCTCACCAGACATGATGGTAGTGGGGATAATGTACATCGATGGAACACGTTTGTCTATTCTAACCTATTCGCTCTAACTTTCTGGAAACACAGACAATCCCATCTCATTTTATAATAAAATCCCGCTTCTCTGACGAGTTTTAGAAAAGTTTTCCACTTGCGTTATGAAGAGTTCGCTTTTTTTTTATTGGACAGCTGTTATGGTAAATCAGCTGTCCAATAAAAATAATTTGTAATAAAATACCAAATTTTATTATAAATTATTTTAGACCATTAATCACGTTGTTTTTCAATCCTACGTCATAATTACTTGCCGTACCGTCCTTCTTTTTCCGTCCTTTAAGTGGGCGTGAAAAACATCCCTTGAGGCCGTCAAGGTAGGGAATGCAAGCAGCATCTGTAATGGCGGCCCCATTCTATGCACCCTCGCTTGCCAACAGGTGGGGTGCGTCAATTTGACGACCAAATAAGAAAAAAGTGAAAATATAACACATTCTGTATGTTTTCTGAGTCGAAGACGTTTGGGAGACAAATTCTACGGACACTGTGTCCCTAAGTGTTTCTAGTATTTTATAAGTAAACAACATAATAGAAACCACCACTCTTCCCACATACATCAAGTTAACATGCCTTTATTGACATTACCTTTGTCGAATACAGAATCTTCAGCAAATAATTACAAATGTTTGTCAAGTGATGTGCGTATATTTGAGGATCCGAGTTGGATCAAAGTATCTTTCGCAAATACGCCAAAACTTTTCGTCAAATATAATTTTCGACATATGAGGAACACAAACAGGTAATGTTAAACAAACATAACGCTATTGGATTTTGTTTATTTTTCGTTTAACGAGTGGCTCAGTATCCAATATATTCTGCTAGCTTTTCACGTTTTTGTGCTTGCTGAGATAAGAACAAGATGGAGACGTACACTTACATACTTGACAGTTACGTTATGAAATATTATTAGTATTGTTCAAGTTGCTCGCGCCAATTTTCTGTATTCTCTGTGTACATTTTTTATAGGTAGGTATAGGACACGTCAATATAATTTCACCTCGATTCAAGGCAGTCTCAGGAAAGGCGGTCACCATTACAGACACCTACAATGTTATAGAGTGTGCTGGTAAAGAATTCCTAGACTTTGTGGAGCAGTAAAGAAAAGAGTCACTGAAACGCTTGGTTCCTTATAGAATATTCAACACTGTATGCGGGTGAGTTCTGAGCCCTTTACACGTGGTATGCTGCTGTTCCACTGAAGATGTGTTTTGCTACGTTGCTATTGATGCGTTTTATATCCACCAACCGCATTCATTGGTACACGTAACATAGCACCGGTGGAAAGAGGTTCAGCTAAGCTATGTTTTTTTATGCGTGCTATGAATGTGTGCTATGGATGTGCTGTGGATGCATATGAGAATAGAATCGAATTTTAAAAATTTGTTGGAGAAATAGCACTAATTGCATACGATATTGCAGATGGTCACAATAAAGTTTAGATAGCTTTTTACATCTTCGTAGCATAGCTACATAGCACATCTTCGGTGGAAAGGCAGTGTTATCCTGTATAGAAAAATTGTTTCACTCTCTTCTTTTCTCACTCTTAAGGATAATGATAGCTTTGGTGCTGTTAAGTACAATTAATACAGGGCATCCTAAGTAACAATAAAAATCAATGGGCCATTCTAATTAATGTTATGAATGTTTGTTTTAATCACGTTGAAACGGTTGAACAAATCTGACTGAAATTTGGCACAGCGAAAGATTACAAGCGTGAATATGTGTATGTAAAATGATATTCCTGCAAAATAAGAAAATCCTCTTTTTCTAAAGTTAGTTAAATTCGATATTCATGAAATATTGATAGTAGATCAACATGTGATAGGTATATTGGTGTAGCTTGAATAATATAACACACGATGAATACAATGTAATAGTTCCATTGTCCGAGAAATTCCATTTCAAAAATGTCCTTTCTTTTCGATCTCACAGCCCATCCCATAACAGTGTGATAGGGGTCTCTACAGTAAATTAAGTGTATGTCACCCTGAAACATTGTCTGACATGCCAAATAGTTGGCAATTTTGTGTACACCAGGCATTTGCGGTATTCACTATATGAAGATTAATACGAATTTTGTAAAATGAAATTCAAGAAAGCAAAATTTTTGTTTACGCATATTTTTTAACATGTTTTGTGACGCCTACACTACTGAACCGATTTTAATGAAATTAGGTACTAAAATAGATTAGACTTTGGGAAAGGACATTGGTCGCGAAAACATCGACAAACATAAACAGGGGCACTTAACTAGCTTATCTATACTAATATTATAAATGCGAAAGTAACTTCGTCTGTCTTTCTGTCTGTCTGTTACGCTTTCACGCCTAAACTACTGAACCGATTTTGATTAAATTTAGTACAGAGATAGATTAGAACTTAAGAAATGACATAAGTCATGTTTGGTCGCGATAACCGACATCCACGCCGGCGGAGCCACAGGCAACAGCTAGTTTACTATAAGGCTGAAAACTTATAACCCGCGTGCCGACATAAAGAGTGTTTACCCGTGGTCCCAGTGGGTCGACCCATTACCGGGTCCATGGGTAATTTGAATTACCCGTGGTTCCAGTGGGTCTACCCATTAACGGGTCCATGGGTAATTTGAATTACCCGTGGTTCCATGGCATTAGGGATTGGTCCCGGAATTCTGACTATATCGATAGAATATACAAATCCGTAATAACAGCATACCAAATACGTCAAAAGAGATCACATAATATTAAATATATAAATAAATATTCTACAACATTCTACACAACGCTATCTTGACCCATGGTAAGCTTAATTAGCTTGTGTTATGGAATCTACAATGCGGATATACATACTTAGATACTTTTTTTTTTGTAAATACATACATATTATACATAGAAACACCCAGACCAATGCAAATATTTATATTCATGCATACAAATATTGGCACTGAGTGAGGATCGAACCCGCGCCTCCTGCGTAGCAGCCGCGTTCACTACCGCTACGCCACAGAGGCAGTTTTACAAAGACTTACAAAGAGATTACAGTATTACAAAGAGATATTACTTGAAATAATTTTAAAGCAAGTAGTAGTCCGATGGCAAAGCCAAAATACTGTTTATATAAATTAGTTACTAATAATGGTGTCAAATTCCTTCGCTGAGTTTTAAAAGTAATGCCACCACAAATGTAACAAAACTTGTCAGGATCATTTTTACACTTTCTTGACATTATTTAAGAATCACTTAACTCAGAAAACAAGAAAAAACACTACGCTCTTTAAATAAATAAATTTTCTGAATGCGAGATTAAAACAAAAACGGTTAATTTTTTTTTGGGGTAGTAGCTGTAATACAAAAATGAGTAATAAAATGAGGATAGGTAGGTAATTCAAAATTGGTAAGCGCATTTCTTGTTACAAAATTTTGTTGACCAGTGTTATCAAAGAAAAAAAAAAGACTAATCCAGTTAGAACTAGAACAAAAATAGCAATTGAAAATGATGAATTAATAACCGATACACTAATGGAATTAATTACTGGCGAAATATCATTTGGATACGCACTAGAAATGTTAAGATAGTTTGAGTCATGTCATTAGTGTATTTTTTGAGTAAATAATATATAAATCCTTCCTACTAATATTATAAATGTGAATGTTTGTGAGAATGGATGTGTGGATGTGTGGATGTGTGGATGTTTGTTACTCTTTCACGTAAAAACTACTGAATGGATTTTAATGAAACTTTACAATAATATAGCTTATACATCAGAATAACACATAGGCTATATATCAGCGATGAACGGGATCAGAATTCCACGCGGGCGGAGCCGCGGGCAACAGCTAGTAATATATAAAATAATATATAATACATATTGTAGGTATGTAACTGATGGTTTTCATTCTGATCGATATAGTCAGAATTCCGGGACCAATCCCTAATGCCATGGAACCACGGGTAATTCAAATTACCCATGGACCCGTTAATGGGTAGACCCACTGGAACCACGGGTAATTCAAATTACCCATGGACCCGGTAATGGGTCGACCCACTGGGACCACGGGTAAACACTCGACATAAATGCTTCCATAGATATGTACGCACAGGTCAAAATTGTCATGATACTCCTTCTTTACTATTATAAAAATAGTAATTATTTTTCTTATGTAATGTTAAAGTTATAACAACTATTAAAATACTCACTTAATTTGTTGCTACGCGCAATGATCCTGTAACAAGAAAAATATTAATTAAATTTCAAATTACTCATAATTTTGAAGATAAATGAGACGATTGTAGTTCTTTTTCAATTGAAAGTACAAAGCATGGTTTTTTTTTTGCATTTTAGAACAAGCATCTGCGTATAGATGACACCATGTCACATATTCGTCTTTTAATATACCTACTTTTAACAGTATTCTTAGGGAATTGTTTCCAAAGAGGTACGGTAGGTAGGCAAGTAAGGTAGGTATATACCTAAGTTCTCTAAGTAGGCCTATATCACCGAGTAGGTTACACATTTACCGGTTATTCCCACTGTGGGTGAGCAAGTCATCAATTTTTATGGTGCAAATCAACGACAAACGTAAAGACCTTATCTCTACCATAAATATCGTAAATAGAGATGTAATAAATAATAGCGAATGTGAAACTAAAAGTTTAATAATGTAATATAACAGAATACTACTACTAATTGTTTATAGCAATTAAAAACATCCAGAATAGGACTTTTTTTATCGTGCGAAAAATCCCCACGGATACCCCTCCGCTGGAGCCGGTGGAGAAGATTATGTCAGACTTGAACCAACTAAAACGCACGCCTTCTGTGGACCGGGAGGCATGCAATGTGCGCCGCCGCCGCGGCCTGCTTCTGCCAGGGCATCCAGAATAGGACTTGAATCCGAGACCAGTGCTTTTATAGCCTGATCAACTGTGCTAATTGAATAAGTAATAGTCAGTAGAAGATAGGTAGCCTGTGCCCTCAAGCACCCCTGGCCAAGTGGCAATTCGTTGGCCGGCACACACGCCGGCCGTACGTATGGGATTGGAATATATGGGATTTGACGTTTATGACAAAATAAATGTGCCTTTACGTCTATAGTAACAGCGGGGGTGGTTATGATGGTCTCGAACCGACTAACGGCAGTTCCCAATAACATATCTACAGATAAAGGTAAAGGTAGAGATAGTTCCTTTGTCAAATCCTATTGTTATTTTGCTACTGTGAATTACGTTACCATAGAGGTTGATGACGTTTTTATCCTTTCTAATGTCAAAACTGGCGATAGACAGGTTATTGGGAACGGCCGTTAAACCGCACATCGTTTCAGGACCCATAAACCGAGGTAAGACTGCACCGTGGTATAACCCGTGCCACGTATCTTGGACCTAAATCGTAAGACATACGAGGCTCTGGCGCCCGCGGATTGCTTTGTAATAGTCTATACTTGGTGAATTTGAGTTCGTCTAAAGCAGTAGCATCCCGTGCTATCCTCAAAAGACACCCAAGAAATGTGTACTGCGCGTATAGAGCACATTTTGAGCACATTTTAGGTCCAAGATACGTGGCGCGGGTTATACCCACACCCGAGAGTGTGGGAAGCACGTTGTTTCTATCATGCCCGGAAAGGGGGGTTGGGCGTCGCGCTGCGCTAGCCTGTTTCTGCTGAGGTGAGAGATACAGGTTAGCTGAGATTGGCGGAGTTTAGGTTCTTGTGATAATGCACGAAGGGCATACGTGGGGCCCCGTCGACATTTCTCAAGACTACAATTCGGCAACAGATCCACTATTATGCAAACGGATCTATTATTTTGCTATGCTAATGCTATTATTTGTGTACAATAAATAATTATCTATCTATACTTATATCTATTAGTCGAACGGACCTATGATTTTGCGAAAGAATCTATTATTTTGTGGACCAGCGCGGCGTTCAGAATTTGAAGCGGTATGTTTCTAAATAATTTGTACTAAGAACTTGGTTCCCGGCTAATGGTTTCCCGTCACGGCGACAGAGTTGAGCGCAATGCCGTTTTATCGCCGGAGCATAATTAGTGGTGGAGCTTTCAAGTCACACTGCAAAGATGAATAATATGTTTTTTTTTTTCATTTGTAGGCTCTATTTCAACATTTCGGTATATAATACTTGGGAGTATCGGGTTCGAATTACTTCTGAGTTCAAAAATAGTTCAAAGGATGATAAATTCAGAGTGTAGGTACGTAATGTAAACGTACTTGAAACAAACATGTTATTTTGTTTCTTATACGTTAACAATCAATATCTACTGAACTACTCGCGTTACGATTGATTAGACATGAATCCTAACGAAATAAACCCCCTGCTTTAATTAACTCCAATGTTACCAGACTCTGAATGTATTATGCAGAAGGGTTCCCTGCAAAAACTATACTGCTGCTAATACTTTATGGAGATGTAACACTTCAAAGGAAAGCATTTCAGTTCATCAGTCTTGCTTACTAGTTGTGTGTATGATATACTACAGAAATAACACGCTTTAATTAATGTACTCTCTTTTACTTGTGCTTTTACTCAAGCAGCTTACGTCGCTCATTTCATAGCACATTATCTGGTTCAGCGCCAAATTCATTAAGAGCAGAGATGAAGAGTGGTAGCATGCCAGATTAAATTCACTCACATTAAGAAGCTTTCACAATGTACCGCATGTACGCAACCTGTAGCAGAATAGACTCTAGACATGGCAGTAGTTTCGGTCTCACTGTCACTGGTCACATGTTTAGATCTGGCTGCGATGTGGTACAGGGACAACATATCGTCTGAAATACAACACCTTGGTTACTTTTATCCCGGGAATAGGTTCTGGGCTCGGGACGAAATTCCACGCGAGTTGAGTTCCTGTTTTTGTTTAAAAAGTAACCGAAATTACAAGTATTCCTGTAAACCACTTCAGCTAAGCTAAATATTGTATTATTGGCATGAACCCACCCCGGGTCCACGTCCGTAGTGTAGTGAGTTTATTCCGAAATTATGTCTGAATTGGTTTCCACAAATATGTATTACTAGCTTTTGCCCGCGGCTCCGCCCGCGTGGATGTCGGTTATCGCGACCAAACATAGTCTATGTCCTTTCTCAAGGTCTAATCTACCCCTATACCAAATTTCATCAAAATCGGTTCAGCGGTTTAGTCGTAAAAGCGAGACAGACAGACAGACAGACAGACAGACAGAGTTACTTTCGCATTTATAATATTAGTAGGGAAGTAGGGATATTGTGCGTTATCACAAAAGTAACTTCTAACCATCTATTTGTGTCGGGGTGCGCGGAGTGACATTCTGCGGACAATAGTCGATATGTAATTGGCGGCAGATATACCATTATTTGGTTACAGATTTGTGATTATTGGAAAAAGATTTACATTAGATCACAAATATATTTTTCACCATTGACACTCGAAAAAGGGCCCGTGATTCATCAAAAACAGTGAATAAAACGCTCTTTGTTTCACCGAGTGAATAAAAAAATTTGAATTTGGAACATGCGCGAATGTACGGATTCTAGTGAAACATACAAGGAGGTTGCACACTCTCACTATAAAAACGTACTAAAAGCCACCTAAATGTAATCACTGGCTGGATGGAATGTGGCTCAGTTTAAATTAAGAAAAAAAATGCCGCCATTTTCTGTGTAATTTTCCTTGTAAAAGTTTGTTTGTCTCATAATCATAAAATGACTTCATCTAGTTATGAAAATGAAACTCATATTCTCGAACGCGAAAAGACTCCTGAGTCTTTTCGCGCTAAAGCGGTAGCTATTACTGATAATTTGCTGCTTCTTTTGTGTACTAAGTATCCATAACAAAATGTAATTCATAATCACAGAGTAATCGTTTTCTCGTAGTCAATGGTGAAAAGTTGAGTACCTAACACGTGAAAAAAGAATTCATCTCGGCTCTTGTATCCCTCGATCCACTCAGGTTTCTCTCTAGAACCCCTCGCTACGCTCGGGATTCTACCGGAGAAACCTTCACTCCTCTCGGGATACAACTTGGTGCCTCGAAAAGAATTCACCTTTTTTTCACTTGTTGGGTAATCTACTATTCATCCCACCATCTCGGAAAGAGTACTTTTTTTCTTCGATATCTGAGTGTAAAAGTCGCTTTTATCCTCTAGAGTGGTAATAGTTATTTGTTATACAAGAGTGCAAAGTTGCTTTTTAACCGCGTGCTCAGTTTTGATGACCGAGCAAGCGAAAGATTCTAAATTTGAATCACGAGCATAGCGAGTGATTCATAAATTAGAATCTTGAGCGTTAGCGAGGGAATCAAAAGAGCACAAGGTGTAAAATCTTTGCACTCGAGTGCAACACGTAACTTTTCATCCCACCTCAGCGAGGAAATAATGAAATGCTTCTTCTTCCTAGCGTTAATTCCCAGTCGCATCCGAAGCTTTCACCTCGAAGTTCGGGGTCCGCTTTACCAGTCTTAACTGCGGATTTGGCTGGACCTCGATATTTTCCGTAAAGCGACTGCCATGTGACCTCCACAACCCAATGGTGACATTAGGCGATATCGAAGCATTGCAGCTAGACCGTTGTTGTTGAACTTTTTATGCATACAAATATTTGCACTGAGCGGGGATTGGACCCGCGCCTCCTGCGTTGCGGCCACGTTCACTACCACTACGCCACGGAGGCTGTATAATAATTATGTGTAATAATACTAATAATAAAATATCAACAAATAAAATTCAACAACAATGTTCAACCATAGGACGTGAAAAAAAAATTATGCGCGCAAAGCAAATTTAAAAAAAAAAGTAGGTACACCAAGGAGGTTCCGAGTTGAGTTTTTCATAAATTAAAAAAAAGTTGTATGATAAATCGGCACCATAGAGGTAGAAGTAAATAGGTTTAATGATGTTTTGAGTTCACAAACCTAGTACACACGATGTTCTAAATTCAAATTTACTTTACCACTCTAGAGGATAAAAGCGACTTTTACACTCAGATATCGAAGAAAAAAAGTACTCTTTCCGAGATGGTGGGATGAAAAGTAAATTTGAATTTAGAACATCGTGTGTACTAGGTTTGTGAACTCAAAACATCATTAAACCTATTTACTTCTACCTCTATGGTGCCGATTTATCATACAACTTTTTTTTAATTTATGAAAAACTCAACTCGGAACCTCCTTGGTGTACCTACTTTTTTTTTTAAATTTGCTTTGCGCGCATAATTTTTTTTTCACGTCCTATGGTTGAACATTGTTGTTGAATTTTATTTGTTGATATTTTATTATTAGTATTATTACACATTATTATTATACAGCCTCCGTGGCGTAGTGGTAGTGAACGTGGCCGCAACGCAGGAGGCGCGGGTCCGATCCCCGCTCAGTGCAAATATTTTTATGCATAAAAAGTTCAACAACAACGGTCTAGCTGCAATGCTTCGATATCGCCTAATGTCACCATTGGGTTGTGGAGGTCACATGGCAGTCGCTTTACGGAAAATATCGAGGTCCAGCCAAATCCGCAGTTAAGACTGGTAAAGCGGACCCCGAACTCCGAGGTGAAAGCTTCGGATGCGACTGGGAATTAACGCTAGGAAGAAGAAGCATTTCATTATTTCCTCGCTGAGGTGGGATGAAAAGTTACGTCTTGCACTCGAGTGCAAAGATTTTACACCTTGTGCTCTTTTGATTCCCTCGCTAACGCTCAAGATTCTAATTTATGAATCACTCGCTATGCTCGTGATTCAAATTTAGAATCTTTCGCTTGCTCGGTCATCAAAACTGAGCACGCGGTTAAAAAGCAACTTTGCACTCTTGTATAACAAATAATGTGTGTGATTAGCTGATAAAAGTGGATTTAGACCAAACGAACAGAGCATTCTTTCTTAATATTTTAGTGTAGGTAAATGAAACCTTATTTTCAGTGTTTACATAAGAAAGAATAACGGACGAATGTTCTGTCACTGTTTTCAGAATTTGACGTAGAGGGGATAGATGTGAATCAGCCTTAATAGAGATTTTAACTTTATTATTTACAACTTATTTTCATCATCATCATCATCATTTCAGCCATAGGAAGTCCACTGCTGGACATAGGCCTCCCCTATAGATCTCCAATAAGACCGGTTGGAACTCATTTTATTCGTAGGATAAATGTTCAATACTGTCTCTATCGTTATGGTTATGGACAATACAATACAAAATAAGCACTATAAAGTCATTGTAGAGGCTCTGTTTCAACTATAATTGCGAATGCACTCAATGTACATACCACGTTTGCACTGAAGAGAAGCCTTAATGAAGGTATAACCGAGATGCGGCATATTAGAGTAGTGTGCGACAAAGACCTGAGCATGTAATACCATTACTCACAAAGCCAGAATATAAAGGTTATGTGTCACTAGCTATAATTCCCACAGCTCCGCCTGCGGGAACTACTAAACCTCACCCCGCCAACTACGGCACTGTATTCCCAGAATAAAAGTAGCTTATGTGCTATACCAGATTATAATCTATCACCAAGCCTCTTTAGCCATTATAGGCACGGAAAATAAAATAAAAAAAAGACCAATGCATGTAGACATATTCATACAAACAACACCCCCTACGTGGCAGTCGAATGCACTACCACCACGCCACACCTTGCCACGTCATGTCACGCCACGTCTTCTGCTTAGTATTATTTTGAAATCCTTTATGTAAGTTGAAGCTTCGAGATGGATCTCCATCCTGTAATGTATATTTGGATGACGTCTATTTGTATTGGATGCATGGATTTCAATCCGTTTGGAAATCCAATGCTGGAAAACGTCCATTTCATTGGTATACATTTATCACATTCACGAAACGATTTTGGAAAACGTCCACTACATTTGGATTGATGGACGTATCGTCAATGGCTACCTTTATTCCATAAGTTATCTTTATAAGGAAGTTTGCACTTCGTGGATGATGGTATGGCAGTAAGCACTCTCAATTCCTTCGCTAATGTGTTGTTTAATCCCGTTGACTACCCATGTGGACTAAGTAATGTAGACACTGAAGTTAGTACAATGTTGCAAAGTTATAAAACAATGTTAGATAATGTGGACGTGCTATATAACACAAGTTATACAACATGTTACATGATCACGGGATAAAACGTAGCCTATGTGTTGTTCCAACCTAAAATATATCCCTGTACTTACCCAGCCAGATCCAGCTAGCCGTTAAAGCGTGATTGAAGAACAAAAATCTTCATAAAATTTCGCATTTATTATACCTATTAGTAGGAAGTAGAAAAATAGTAAGTAAGATTAAGTATATCAAACCAAGACACTCTTTAAGTAAAACCCGAAAAAATAAAACCCGCAGGCATCAGTTGCAAGGGAAACATGTTGAAATCGTATTCTATTTATGCGTAACGTGCGTAAACATCAGAAAACATATTCGAACGTCAAACGTAAGTACATTACTCAAGGCAACCGACTCCTTTGTTCATTTCTACGATAATATACTCACACAGCCCTTCGTTAAATCTTAAGAAATACCTCAATTTTCGACACGGGGATTGAACTGAGTATCTTTTGATGTTAAGGGTGCGGGGGGAGGGGCGAGGTTGTAATACCTGATACCTTTCACTGGAGTGATGAATGGTTGCTGTTTAAATTATTGGTTGGATTGGTGTTCCTGTTTTGCTATACTTAGATTAGGAAACTGACTGTGTAAATTCTGATGCGTAGACTTTTCGTTTTTATTTTAGATTTACTGCATTTTTTTTTATGCATGGGGTCCCATCAAGATCCTCGGGGCCACACTAACGGGGCAGGTTAGTTTAGCTTAGAGAAGTAGCAATTCGTTGGCAAGCGTATTTTAGGATAGAACGATGAATGTGACTCCCAAACTGAATTCCGACAAATCCTTCTACGACAAGATTTGCTATTTTTGAAATTTTGAAGCATTTATTATGCTGACTATTCAAATCGATTTAGAAAGAGAAAAGAAAATCGACTCCTTGCGGGACTCAAACCCGCGATCTTTCCCTTTCAGGAGGAATACTCTGACGCCCCAAAGACGGAAATATAGAGGAATTTGGATGGCTTAGTGGTCAGAGCATTACCCTGTAAGGGAAAGATCGCGGGTTCGAGTTCCGCCCAGAGTCGATTCTCTTTTCTCTTTCTAAATCGATTTGAACAGCTATTTTCTTGCATAAAAACAGTTTACGAAAATGACTGACTAGAACAGCTGCACATTTGCGTATAGAAGAAAGAAAATGGAAAACGGTAAAAGAAAATGAGATAAACCTGCGGCAGTCTAGCAGTGCAAAATGTAGTTTATTTTACACGTAACATTGATATAATTGCTGAGAGGACGGACTTCCCAGCTCAGAGCGGTACATTATTTTGTGCGGTAAAATAAAAATATTATACAGTACTTCTTGTGCATTTTTCAATTTAAAATACATTATGATAATGAAAGAATAGCTTACGTTTACATAGTTGAATTTGAAAGGGATATAATATTGTTACAAAGAAAATGAACGAGATTTTTAGGTACCTACTAACTAAAATCCTGAATGATTTATTTTAATAAGTAGGTAGGTAAATACTTTTCGATTACATCGTCGATGTTGATTAAATCACTGATTTCTTGACACAGTATGATTTCTTATGAAAACGGAAGGCGGGACACCCCCAGCCTGATAGACTGAGGACCTGAAGAAGGTGATTGGGATGGACTGGATGCAGACGGCGGAGGATCGAGAGGTATGGCGCACATTGGGAGAGATCTATGACCAGCAGTGGACTGTGATAGGCTAATTGATGGATCCTTTACAAAAGAAACCAAAAAAGGTGTCAAATCTGCAGCGGTAGTCCCTTTTGCAGAGGATACAACACAGAAATGCGACAATATAGACATTTGATACTCTGAAAATAACTTCTACCTAATGCTTCAGACTTTAAGAAATCTAGACTTAAAATAACCAAGTAACCTATACCTCTGATATACTGTATACTTTAATCCCAATCCTAGAAAACAAGAAGTGAACTATCTAAGAACATCTAAAGGCGTCAGCTAAAACCAAATTGAAACTTTAGCCCACAGCCATATTCAAACTTCGCTTCTGCGGTGCGCCCTACTAAATGACATTTTAAAGTTACTGCTCATTACGTTAAAGTTATAAGCGTACGACAAAAGGATTATCTTACCTTGTGAGCTTATGACTATGGTCTGAAATAAATGATAACTTATTTATTATTATGTGGGTAAAAGGTTTCGTTACTACGTAGATTTTAAATTAATGTATAGGATTTGACGTTTTTGACATTCGTTGACGCCTGTCATATACGTCAAATCCCATACATTTGGCATTCTATTCCATCATACGCCGAGCAACGAATTGCCACTTGTCTAGGGGGTAGAGCTGCCCACCTAAACAAGTAGTAATTCGTTGGCCGCCGTTTTGTTGAATAGAATGTATGGAATTTGACAGTCGTCAACATACGTCATAAACTACAAAATACGTGTCAATGAAAAAATTCTATCCTACAATACGCTGGCCAACGAATTACCACTTGTCTAAGGGACCTGATCAGTACAGGTTAAGTCAAAGCCAGGATCTAAAAGTTTAAAAATCATATTTATTGTAGACCTTTGTAGTGTAGCAGTGTATCTATTAATTGTTATTAAGTACACTTTGAAAACGCAGCAACTTTATCATCATTATCATAGTGATTTAACAGTTACGTTCAAAGTTAGCTCTTTGGAGCCTGAGGTCCGTCTTCATGACGTAAGCAAAATAAACATAAAAAGGAATTTAAAAAAAGTAAACATACAAACTAACATAATATATTACTATACACAGAACCTCCTTTTTTGAAAACGGTTAAAAATATCTAAGCGGTTTTCTTTTTCCTTGTAAGGCTTCTCGAGATCCTCACGCCACACATAAAGTTGAGAAAAGCTCAAAAGTGACATGCTTTAGAACAAAAAAGTGCACACTGCCGCCAGTAATGGCTTCTATTCAGCTACCGCCAGTACCGTCAGCATAAAAGTTTGGCTAAACTGTGGAATAACAAATGAATTACTATTAGAACTATCGGGATATTTACCATGTTTGTTTGGAATATACAATATTTAACAAAATAGCCCGATAGTTCTAATAGTAATGTGAACGACCATGAAAGTTTAAATAACAAATGAATTAGCTGAAACTTAAAAGATAAGATAATTTATGTTTTACATAATCTTCTAATGGCCTTCTACATCTATTCCACATGTAGATCTAGAAGGGCGAATGAGTTGCTCGGAGACTTATCACATGTACCATTTATCCTAGTGATTTTGCACACCTAATATGTAACATTTCTCATTGCGATTAAACAAAGTTAAAATTTTATGTCTGATCTTTCAACCACAAAAAACACATCAAAATTCGGTCAATAACTAGTTGTTGTTTCCATCATGGAAGAAAAAA
The DNA here is from genome assembly GCA_914767945.1 of Eilema depressum. Taxonomy (NCBI): domain Eukaryota; kingdom Metazoa; phylum Arthropoda; class Insecta; order Lepidoptera; family Erebidae; genus Eilema; species Eilema depressum. Next base: position 8,596,810 of record OU612028.1, on the reverse strand, counting down.
TTGTTCAGTATCGTTAATAGAACATTATACATATTTTTTTTTAAAATACACGATTACTTTACAATATATAATAATAATAGGTGGCGCATAGAAATTTAGGTATATCAGAAGCTAAAAAGAAAGACCTACAGAGACGAAAAGGATTCACTATTATAGGTTAAATACATAATTATATATACTCGTATATATTTATAAAAACAATTACAAGAGTAGGTATGTAAAGCTAAAGCTGTATGTCATTATGGTAGGTAGCTAGTGGTGTATGTATGGTCTCTGCCTACCCCTATGGAAAATATGTGCGACTATGCGTATGTAAAAATAATATTCGACCAAAAGTTAATAAATAATTAAATGAAATAAAACCTTTTTTCGGATTCTATTGCAATTTATTGGTATTTGCATTTGTATTAGCTTTTGCCCGCGGCTCCGCCCGCGTGGATGTCGGTTATCGCGACCAAATATAGCCTATGTCCTTTATCAAGGTCTAATCTACCTCTATACCAAATTTCATCAAAATAGGTTCAGTGGTTTGGGCGTGAAAGCGAGACAGACAGACAGAGTTACTTTCACATTTATAATATTACTAGCTGTTGCCCGCGGCTCCGCCCGCGTGGATGTCGTTTATCGCGTGGTGTTGTAAATAGTGCTGAAAGTTGAGCGTTGAACGCTGTATAGACATTGTACTCGCCTCTCTATTCGACTCGAGGAGGTAGGTACACCACGGTATATTCGTCCTAATGGAGCAGTCCGACTGGGGAAGTATCTCCGCCCTACAGAAGGCCGCGGCTTAATAACCTCGTGTTATGTTTCCGACGGTGAGTAGGGTAGCCAAAGCTCACTGGAGAGTAGCTTGTGCTTTGTGCTATCAGTGGGAAAACCAAAGGCTTTGTCCGACTTATCTTTTGCGCTGACGGCACAGATTCTCTAAGTTCTTACAGGGTAGGCAGCACGAGTGTGACTCCCCTGGTGTTGCACTCACCCATAGGCCACGGTAACCACATACCATCAAGTGGGCCGTGTGCTTGTCTACCATCTAAGTGGTATAAAAAAAAATTCTACCTGCATTATTTACTCGAGTCTCTACTCCCCATACCTTTGCCCTTCCCCCACCCTCTCCCCTTTTCCTTCCCCTTCCCCGTTGTATCTCTTGTCTACTCCACTATATACCTCACCACGCTCTAATCCAGGAATGGCGAACCAATGGCACGCGTGCCAAAGGTGGCACGCGGCACAATTTTTTGGGCACGCCAGCAGTGCCACCACAAAGTACTCGTACCTAGGTATTTAGATGCGCCCGTGTTATACGATAGCCACAAAAAAGGTTCGCCATCCCTGCTCGATCTTAAGACAGTACCGACATCTAGTTCATACCTGAGAAAATTAGAAAATTGAAAAAAAAAAGGTTTAAAAATGCTTATATACGTCCAGTTGGAACGAAACCATAGTAAGTTCAAAACCGCGTTAACGCCATCTAGTTACGCAGGTGGAAATAAATTCATTGACAAAAAAATAATAATTTCATGATGAAAATCGCATTTGTTTACACAACTGTAAATGTAAATTGAAGTCTATTTATTTACATACTTGCTCGGATGTAATAAGATATAAAATTTCATCCATAAGAATAAAAAAGCGCCATCTATATTTCCGCTCATATTCCGTATAATATCAATATTGTTCACAACTCCGGTTCTACTCAACCGATTGCGATAAAACAAACGTAAGATATTAAGTCTGACCAAGCCCTATCGAACAAAAAAAACCGCATCAAAATCCGTTCAGTAGTTTTTGCGTCCATCGCGGACAAACAGACAAACAGACAAACAGACAAACAGACAGGAAATGAAAAAAATATATTTTCGTGTTCAGTATCGTTAATATAACCTAACCCAAGTATTTTTTTTTAAATATCTCCAATGTACAGACACGACCACTTTACAATTTTATAATAGTACTAGCCTTTGCCCGCGGCTCCGCCCGCGTGGATGTTGGTTATCGCGATAAATTAAAATTGCGACTATAATTTGAGATTTAAACTATCCTATCTCTCAAGTTGGATCGAACTGTACATGGTGTGCGAATTTTATTATAATCGGTTAAGTGGTTTAGGAGTCCATTGAGGACAAACATTGTGACACGAGATTTATATATATTAAGATAGATAGGTGACGTAAATAGCAGGTTCAAAACTTCCGCCTAATGATGGACAAGTTCTAGCAGTTTTATTTTACAAAGACCGTGAAGTGGCTTTAACTGTCAATGAAAGCGCGAATCTCACTATTTGCGAGTGTACGAAGGTGGTCCGATAAGTATGTAGGTACACTATGTAGTTGGTCTAAAAAAGAAAAATGAAAATTTTGGAAAACTTTAGACTACATAATAATTATTTCTCAACGTAGTTTTAGTTCGATGTACTTGACCCAGCGATGCTCCAACTTGTTTAATCCGTCTGATGCATACGTTTTCTCAAGATCTACAAAATAGGCCTCCGTGACGGTGATGATCTCCTCATTCGACTCATATTTCTGCCCAGTGAGTGATATTTTCAAGTTCGGAAACAAATAGAAGTCATAGAGAGAGCGGAGGTATGATGAGCCGGTGCCTTACCGTGACGGAGGAGCATTTTTTCTCCCTTAAATGGGGTATTTTTCTGTAATTCAGTATAGTTCAGCCCTCTGACCGTTTCGTCCCTCTCCAGGTAGTTGACGTAGAGGTGAATTCCAGAAAACAGGGGCTATCACCTTTCCAACCGATAGAACAGTCTTTGCCTTCTTTGGAGCACTTTTGCCGGGTTAAGAGTGAACTTCGTTTCAACTATTCCTTGTCTCTAGTGAATACCAATGGATCCATGGTTCATCGAAAGTTACGAAATGATACAGAACCTACCTTGGTTTGAGCTTAGACTGTGGCAAACACTGCTCTGAAGTGATCTCACGGTTGCCTTTTTTTCCGAAGTGAGCAATCGCGGCAGCCATTGCGCTGATACCTTTCTCATGCTCAAAATTTCATCACCATGTGGTCTTTAGAGATGTCTACTATCTCAGTTATATTGTACACCTTCAATCAGGCAGCGGCATGCCAATACGATATCGTAGAGTTTTGTAACGTTATCCTCCGTGGTAGCAGTTTTTGGGGTACCTGGACGTGGCTTGTCAAAAACTGATGTGTGACCATGGTGAAACTTGATATACCAACTTTTGGTGGTCACCGTCGAAGGCGTAGAGTCACTGTACATAGCATCCAAGTTTTCCTTTTATCGTTGAGCGATTTCACTCCCAAAAATAAGAATCAAATTGCAGACAGATATTGCTTTCTTTCAATTTTTCAAAAATTCACGGATATATGCGATTCTATACGCGGTCAAAACAAAACTACGAATCCGATTCTTTTTTTATTGATTGATATTGATTTTTTAAATAATGTTTAAATTAACGGGTAAGATACGCGAAGAAATTTCATTTATAAGTGTTTTTTTACTTTTGAAATAAATAAAATTTTAAATAATATTGAATTGTTTTCATTATCATAACCTAACATGATAACTGAAATTGATCTTGTCTTTATGGTATACTAGCTTTTGCCCGCGGCTCCGCCCGCGTGGATGTCGGTTATCGCGACCAAACATAGCCTATGTCCTTTCTCAAGGTCTAATCTACCCCTATACCAAATTTCATCAAAATCGGTTCAGCGGTTTAGTCGTAAAAGCGAGACAGACAGACAGACAGACAGACAGACAGACAGACAGAGTTACTTTCGCATTTATAATATTAGTAGGGACTAGCTTTTGCCCGCGGCTTCGCCCGCGTGGATGTCGGTTATCGCGACCAAATATAGCCTATGTCCTTTCTCAAGGTCTAATCTACCCCTATACCAAATTTCATCAAAATCGTTTCAGTGGTTTGGGCGTGAAAGCGAGACAGACAGACAGACAGACAGACAGAGTTACTTTCACATTTATAATATTAGTAGGGATTTACCTACATTTACCCCGACTTTGGTTTTTCTTCATATATTCACGGAAATCATAGAAATCCATAATCACTGCAATCATAGTATCCTTTAATGCAAAGATATTTTTAAAATTGTTGGCTGACGGTACATTAAGAAAACTACACGTTGAATGCGCAACTGTTCGTCGTCGTCAGCGCAAAAAAAGGTATTATTTTTGCTTAAGTGAGCTGCGCTAATTTGTGCCATATTCAGTTGAAAAAAAAAAGTTTTTTTCCTGACTGCCAACGTCTAACCCCGCGTTTACATACTGCCGCTCGCATTGCTCATCGCCTTGCCGGCAATATTCACGCGAATAATGCCCTAGCATTCAAACACTCGCATCATCGCGATGTTCATCGCGTTGCCCAACACTCGCATCATCGCGATGTTCATCGCGTTGCCCCGCATACAGTATTCGCCTTGCGATGGAGATGGACGACTTTAGTCAAGTGGACACCTAACCGAATGCAGTATAGGCATTTTATTAGGCTAGGCTATCTACTTAGATACTTAGCTAGTAGGTAATCATTCTAATTTGGTAGGTAGGTACCTACCTACCTACCTATTCTAATTTGGTAGGTACCCTAGCTACCTGTTTGGTAGGTATACTTAGGCTAATTTGGTAAGTAGGTTACCTACCAAATTAGAATAGGTAGGTAGGTAGGTACCTACCTACCAAATTAGCCTAATTACCTACCAAATGAAAATAGGTAGGTAGGCAGGTAGTACCTACCAAATTAGCCTGATTACCTACCAAATAGGTAGGTAGGTACTTACCTATTCTAGTTTGGTAGGTAGGTACCTACCTACCTACCTATTCTAATTTGGTAGGTACCCTACCTACCTATTTGGTAGGTATAATTAGGCTAATTTGGTAGGTAGGTAGGTACCTACCTACCTACCTATTTGGTAGGTAATCAGGCTAATTTGGTAGGTACTACCTACCTACCTACCTATTTTAATTTGGTAGGTAGGTAGGTACCTACCTACCTACCTATTCTAGTTTGGTAGGTAGGTACCTACCTACCTACCTTTTATATACATATGTATTACCTATATTATTTAATTAGATCCGTAGCAAGCATTTCAATAAATTCTATTGATTTTTCGTTGGACCATTCGATTGGTTGCGTCATTGTCATGATAATAAATTCGAAGTAATCCTGTGACTGTGACACGCGCGTACACAACGAGCGCTCGATGCGAAGTGTGCGCGACGCGAGTATGTGAATGCTTCATCGCGCTAGTATTGCCGCTCCTTCTCGCGCCGCCAAGCCGACACTCGCAGCAACATACGTGGCAGTACTCGCGGCATGACGAATATACCATTCACACCACGTCCCTGCCCACTTCTCTCGCCACTTCCCTCGCTCTGCCGCGAGTATGTAAACGAAGCATAAGATGGAATTTGAACAAGTATATATAAAGTTTATTATTTGAACATACGCTACTCCGTTAAAAAGAGAAATACAATGCAAACTGAGCTAGACCTTTTCGTATAAGTTCCAGCTCCCCCTAGACAAGTGACAATTCGTTGCTAGGCGTATCATGGAATAAAAAAACGACGTTTTTGACATTCGTTGACGCCTGTCATATATACGTCAAATCCCATACATTTGACATTCTATTCTACAGAACGCCGGCCGGCGAATTACCACTTGTCTAGAGGGGCAGGTTTGAAGTGTGAAGTGCCTCCTCAATCCGGAAAAGACGTAATAGATGGTACTATAAATGGTACACAAATAAGACACAATGGTACAAAATGTATTACCTTTCTACACACACGAGTGTGTAATATTAATAAACTCTGTATATAAGTTCGATATTCGTTTACCAATCGCTTCGCCCTATATTATGCTCCTAATCCTGGCCACACCACAGGTAATTAAACTTCATGAATTCATGATTTATGGCACAAAGACAATTTTATTTCCTCTCTCAGGAGTTAAGAGGCAGTGAATTAAATTACGGTACGTGCTTAAGTAAATGGAGTGTTTATGCAGTGAGAATATGTAGGAAATGTGGCGCGTACGTGCTCAAAAATACAGGTTTATTTTATAAAAGTGTGCTCGTTTGAAACTCTGATATTATCTCGAAATATGTCGTGGCAAAGTCAGTTTTATGTTTATAAAATTAAAATTGTATTGTCACATCATCATCTTCATTCTTGTAGTCCCGGTCCCGGTCGTATCCGTAGCATCTTTGAAAATATCGAATTTCAGTTTTTTAGATATTTTCTAAGAAGCGACTGCCATCTGACCCTCACAACCTAGGCATAGGAGATATCGAAGTTCCGTAGCTAAACCAGTTTTCGGACTTTTTAGAGCTCCAAACTTCAACTACCCGTAACAACTGCTATACCTAAATGTTCGTATGGCAAACGTGCTCCTAACAGGCACGGAGGGGTCCCAATGTCTTAAGAATGGCCATGAGAAATATTATTACGTGAGTTAAGGAAACTAGGGTAGGTAAACATATTCCTAAACTATGATAGTCACATATTTACCATTCCCTATTCTTAAAGATATTATTACGTCACGTACAATTTTCTACCTTATAAATACCGTGTTTAAGTAGCAAACTACAAAACACCAATTCTATTAAATTGAGGGAACTCAGAGCAATTTCAGCCCTATTATTTATACCAGAAAGTTCGAAGTACTTTAACTCGGTGTTGTAGTTTAATATGCAAGTCTTGGGTTACAAGGGCTGCTCCGGTCACCACATCGCGCTAAGGATGCCGAACACGTATTAAATCTACTATTAATCCCTGTGGTATTATGTCTATTATACAAATCCTTGCACCTCCGGGTAATATTAACCCTGTTTAACATTTAAACGCTTGGTTTCGTGGAGACGTCGAAGCCAATTAGGTATAAGGTTACGCGGGGTTTTCACGGTGCGCAATTTCGCGAACCACGAAAGAGGCTCGCACTCTCACGAATGCAAGTGAGGGGTACTACTTTAGTATAACTTTAGGTGGCTTCACTCGCTAATTCTATACGTTCCATCTATGTGATTCTTTCAGTGTCAGGAAAAGAGGCTCCTCCGCGATGCTGCAGATACATTTGTCATAGTAAACGCGTCCGTGTAATCTTGCACCATGGAAACCCAGCGTTAAATATACAGGAGAAACAAGAGAATAAGAACGTCTGTCGAGATTTTTGAGCGAGTAAATGAGACTAAATTAAGTCTGACTGATGTGAATCAGACTCGCATCCTGAGGGCTCCGTACAAAACTGGATTGAGGGTCATACTTTTGGTTACTATATGTGAAAACTAGAGCTACTAACATAGTTCGCATGAGCTCGCATAATAACCAAACCGAAATGTCAATGAGCTGGCCACATCTACCGATGGACCAATAGTCACAAACGATTTTCTAAGTAACCCAATAGTACTTTCGAACAAAATATGTCAATACTTTTCGAATTCTCCAATCTCCGTTTCTATTGGCAAGGGATTCCCCGAGCTCACAATAAACGTGATCCTTTACGAATCTCACAATTGTATAGATATCGGGTACGTTTGGCTCTCGGCCTACTCGTATCTACAGAAAGATCTATATGTTTAAGTTAGTTGGTGTGGCTCTTTATATACAGGAGGTGATCTATTAGACCTGTTAATTGAAAAGAGTGTTATTTAAAATTTATCGATAGTCCTAGCCACTATAACCCCTATCAAAAATACTAGCCTGCCGCCCGAGGCCCCACCCGCGTGGATGTGAATTTGGTCATATCTCTGGTTCTCCACTAATTGCCATTAAACAAACATAAGATTTTAAGTCTGATTAAGACCATTCAAACAAAAAATGCATAAAAATCAGTTCAGTAGTTTTTGCATCCATCCCAAACAATTCCAAATTTTGTGAATTCTGCTCTGCTTATCTATTAGGCAGACAAGAATTCACAAAATATATTTCTATGTTTGTTCAGTATCGTCAAAACATAACCCAAGTATTGTTTTCCAATACACGATTAATACTAAATATCTCCAATACACGACCACTTTACAGTAATAGTATCAACCTACGAATAAACGCATTAAATCGCGGAACTGTGGAAAATTAATGTCGCCTTCGTAACAAGATCTCCATCTAATAAGTCCGCAACACTGAACCCAATTCCGTAACAGATTGAATTGAAGCTTTTAATTTGTCAGCACATCGGACCCTGGTAACTAATGGAGTGGCCGGACAGTGGACAGATTGGACGCCCGACTGTCGACTGGTGACCCACGCCTTTATGGCAGACTAACGGTATTTTTTACCGGCTTTAATTATTTATCTACTAGTAATTTAGTTTTACTTATAAATAAATACATTCAAAGGTCTGGTAAAGAGTAGAATGTACTAAGTAGAATTTCGTAGAATTTCGTAGAATATTTAAATGTACCTACAAGATAATTATGACCCGACCAATTTTCAATTTTACAATAGTATGGGGTTTAAATCTTATAAACTTACCTACATACTTACATACAGAGACAACAGCCCGCTACTTGTCTCTCTCCTCTTTCATGCAAACCTAATATCTTTTAAACTTAGTATTTAAGTCAAATTATAATATGCAACATATTTTTTAGGGATATTTGTAGGCTTTGACCATAAAAAATGGCCTTGTATTTTTTATTAGTAAGGGCCATACAATATAGACACAGTTTGTTAACAAAATTCATACCGAAAAACGGCTTGAAATACGTATTATTGTGTGAATAACTTCCACCAAAGTAGTAGATCTTTATTACGCCCAGTTGTAATGCCACTTCCTTGGTCTATAGAGTTTGCATATAGGTACTCTAAGTATGTAGGCATATTATGTTCTAAACGTAATTTCACGGTGCGCAGCGGCCAGTACCGCGTCATCACTTTTAAGTACCCACCCCTCCGCACCCTCTATGGAACGTCATTAATATTATACAAGTTTATCAAGCTAGTATCAAGTATTCTCCGTAGTTCCTTTGAAGGAAATACATTCTTGTATCAGAAGTAAAACAAAAGATGCAATGGTACCTTTTTTTTTATTTTTTTTTTTTTTTTTTATCGTGCGCAAAATCCCCACGGATACCTCCCCCACCGTAGCCGGAGGAGGAGGTTATGTCGGACTCGAACCGACTAAAACGCACGCCGTCTGTGGGCCGTCAGTTGCCGGAGGTGAGATTGTCGTAGCCATATCCCTCGCACCCCGGCCGACCCAGGACCATATCTCTCGATCTGGCCCTCTTCCGGTGAGGGGACCACAGAGTCCCCAACCCGCCCCCGGGTATGGGGAGGCACGCAATGCGTGCCGCCGCCGCGGCCTGCTTCTGCTAGGGTGACAGGCGGCTCTACCCGTCACCCCCAGGCCCGCGCTCATGGGGGACGGAGGTCATTCTGCGACCTCCGACGCCCGAGTTGCCGCTGCTCGTTGCGGGCCGCGCGGTTTGCGATTCTCCTTCGCTCCTCACGCTCCCGCTCCGCCGCCTCCTTCACGAGCATTACTTGCTCGCAGAAGGAGTCGCCGGCGGCCCACGAATCTGCGCAGCGAACCATCGCTGCGAGCAAAGTGGCGAGCGTGAGAGCTCTCACTCCTAGGGTCGCCACCAGCTCCCGTCTCGGCGTCTCCCACGCCGGACACTCGGTGAGCGTGTGCAGCGCCGAGTCCTCGCTCGCGTCGCAGTGATGGCACTCGGACGTTGGCTCTTTCTTCGCGGTCCGATGCAGATACCGCCCAAAACACCCATGATTGGTGATGAAGATGCAATGGTACCTATATCTGATAGCAAATGGTAAGCGTAACTTGTAACAAATCATACATATTAATATCTTCCGAGTCCAAGGCTACCTCGTCTGTTAGCTGATATACCTGTCAATCGACGAACGAGGCTCTGGCACAAATTTCCCTCTGGTGGCTGAGAGTTCACACGGGAGTTCTCCCCGTAAATACCCAAATGTAGATTGAGAAGCGGTCTCCGGGCTCCGAGGTGACAGAATCCGAGATTTTCACCTTAGAGCCCGGGATTATTGGCAAGATGATGATGTCCTGCAACAGTTGACATAGAAGATTATGTAAGAATTGCTGTAAAACATAAAATGAACTCTTAATTGTTTAAGGCCTGTATTCTAGAACGACAGCACAGATTAATAAATAGGCAGTCCTGAATTTTGATTCATCCCAGGACTGATTCACAAAATAAATCTGACAGATTGTTTATACAATCTGTTGTACAATCACTGTTCTGTTGTACAATGGTTAAACAATCTGTCCTCAGATAAATTTACATTTAACACTGAATACCATTGTAGTATACGGGCTTTAATATAGTCGTTAAAACTGGAAATTATTTTCAGAAAATATCACCAACCCAAAATGCCAGCACAATAACATCCAATAAGAAATATCCTTCTCAAAATTTATACTTAACTGAAGTAATTGAAATTTAAAACGGGGATGCGTAAATCAAAACGATGTACAATTTCCCTCAGGTGAACTGCTCGGCCACATTTGTGAAACCCTTATTATCATACGAAGAGCGAGCGGTTGAAAAGTTGAATTATTTGTGTTAGGTACAGTTGGGAGCGGTTGCTTTAAATGTTAGACCTGAAACTTTAGTAATCTCCACTAGTTCGGTATTTGATCTGTTACAAGTTTTGAAATTGTTAATTTTAGTCGTTGCTATTTCAATTATTGTTCCTCAGTGTTTTGTTTCAGTTGCGCGGCTGTAGCTAGTGGATTAAATTTTTGGGTCGGACACAGGTCGAACTAATTGGTATTGGATCAGCTTTTCAATAGTAGTACCATGTTTTGGTGAAATTCGGTTGACTCCAATAAGAATTATTTCAGTTTCTTGATCAAAAGCATTACTAAGTCCATACACACAGCATGACCATCACGTGTATAATATGTATGTATTTACAAAAAAAGTATCTAAGTATGTTTATCCACATTCTATATTATATAACACAAGCTAGTTAAGCTATGTTTACTATGGGTCTAGATAGCGTTATGTAGAATCTTGTAGAATATCCTAACATCTCCAAAACGCGGAATAGGCACGGGGTTATTTTTACTCCTTTAAGAAGTAAATAAAAACTGCGAGAAAGACTTTTCATGAAGCAGCTTGTTTGCGTCCTTGACAGTAAAAATGGTTCGTTGTCAATAATAATGCCCAAACGTTTTGTAGTGGCAAATGGGGTCGAACAGTTTTAGGGCTGCCAAAGGGTAATCTAAAATCATTTGAATTGGCACTTCATTCTTCATTGTTGTTGACCGATGAGCAACGCAAGCAAGAATTTTCGTTTCAACAAGGTGGCTGATTTTATTTTCGTTTTATCAAGATGCACAGGCCGCATTTTTTACTCAATTTTCACCAAAATTGGCACACGTGTTCTTTGATTAAAAAAAAAATTTGTCAAGAGTTTTTTATAGGGGGAAAAATGGGAGCAAAAGAAGGAAGTTTATGAACGGATCTCGATGATTTTTGACTCAAATATCAAGGAAATGATCGCCCATAGGTCGTTGGGAAAAAAAATGCTCGCGATGTGTACCTTTCACAAAACTACTAGCTATATTGAACAGATTTACAGGCAAGCCTGTACAGTTAATTATGATGAACGAAACTAATAGGAAGCGACTGAGGAGGACATGGAACATGCACGAGTCGACCGGCATTGTCTCCTTTAAAAAATTGCTCTGGTTGACTGCTGACAGAGACGAATAGTATTCTAGGGCAATGTGTCCTAGGACATTGTTATACTCGTAATACTTGCGTTCACCACAGCTGTTTGTTATATCAAAAGAAATTGTAGTGCAGTATAATGTAATATTGTACTAGATATCCATACTAATATTATAAATGCGAAAGTAACTCTGTCTGTCTGTCTGTTACGCTTTACTAACTACTGAACTGATTTTGATGAAATTTGGTATAGGGATAGATTAGACATTGAGAAAGGACATAGGCTATGTTTGGTCGCGATAACCGACATCCACACGGGCGGAGCCGCGGGCAAAAGCTAGTATCTTATAACACTTTGTTAGTAGGTCAAAACAAAACAGATCACTTCTCACACAGTTTTGTCCTCTACGTATATTTTCGAATCAATAACTCTTTTATACTATTTTAGGTAAAAATATCTTGGCAACTGTATCTGCCGACAACCCTGAGCCCATTTCACAGACAACACGATTCTTGCCGTATTTGGGTACGCAATGAAAATATTTCAGCAGCCTCTTTTGAATTTCAAATAAAACCGGCCAAAGCACCCGGACTTAGGAATCAATTTGATAGCATATTGTGAACTTTATTGTTACCGAGCTCGAATGGCTATCCAATAACCCGATAAATGGTAGTAATACGTACTTTTGGCTTTAACGTAAAAACATTCATATATTATTATACTCACGCCTTCTGCCTCTTGGGATAAGTAGAGACAATAGTCAGGTCATTCGCGCGCTGTCCATACACATCCCACGAGCTTCCTTTACACACAATCAATATTACGTTAGTATCACCGAAAGAACTGATTGAATCTAAATTTCGGCATTCGGAAATTGGGTCGTGAGTTACTTTCGTTTAACATGAAATGTCGGCCTATTTGGGGTTTTTAAACCCCTCACCCTTGCCCTCGCCCTTTAGACTGCGCTAACTCTGTTATGTTAATATTTTTCAGTAATCTGTTAAATTAGAGAAAAAACAGTCTTATATTTCAAGGACTTGTCATTAAAAAATTCCGCTACTGAATACCTTACCTGATACTCCTGATAGCCTTTTTGCGTGAGCATCTCCTGTAGTCTCTTTTTAATATAGTCCTTGTTATATTTTAAATTTGTTTTGGCAACTTTTTGCATAATTGTTTTTTATCTATTAAATAGTGAAAGTAAATATAGGGAGAAGATGACTTAAGCGTAGAAAGCTGCTATGATTAAAAACACAAATTGAATTGTACACGAATACAATTAATTACGCTCGAAATAATACGACTGTGCGACTACTAGGTAATAGGTACTTGTGATAATTAAAGAGAAAAGCTCTTCTAAAAAACAGATTTAAGGAATTTAAACATAACCAACGTACTGTCTTCGCTGACTCATGTTAACCTCGTATGTGGGCGCACGCACGTCGTCGTGCAAATTGTATGGATTCGACACGATTCTGTGCAAATAATCTCGTCCCAATTGAATCTGTGGAAAAATTGAATTCACCTCGGATCCTGGGTTCGGCCTTCCGGCTTTTCCTATTCCATTTTGCATGGTCTTGGGCGTAATTTGGGGTATAGCCAGCTATATTTTTTTTGAACTCTGTTTCGACTATCTAATGTGTAGTTTTTAGGAAGGGCTGGGGTATGTGGGATAATTTTCGGGGTTCAAGGATATTTTAAAATGATATACTTCATTATACCGCGATTTCTTACAGACAAAGAAGAAGCGATGGGTACAGAGTTTGTTCTGCTACAAAACAATAGTTGCCTAGTTGTGGTTAAAATCTATCAAGGATTGGTGAACGTTTCACATCCCAGACCTTTTGATAACATGTCTGATTTCAATAGTGTAGTTTTAGTCAGTCCGACTGCAACATTACCATTTCAACATGCCAGTCGTACGCAAAGCCCGTTAATGGAACATTTGAATCAGTCGTAGCCACAGGCGTACCATGGTCGTGATAATTGCCTTTAACATTATTGTATATCATGGAACGTAAAAATCTTAAAGTTGGTACTCCCAAAGGATTCCACAATGAAACAACCGCAAGTCATATCTGACGCCACCCTTATTAATTTACATTTTATATAAGGTTATTCAAAAGGAAGTGTTTACCGAAACGTGCATCGCAATATTCTTGGTCAAGAACGACACTAAACTTCATCTGGGGCTACGTGCCTTAAAATACGTGATTGGATTTCAATATAGGTAATTTGGTTATACAAAAGAATTCACCGTGAGGTAGGCGGCACAGGTGTAGAATTATTACACTCCTATTACCTCAATCTTTGTAATTCAGAACATTTGCCATTCTTTTTGCTGCTGTTCTATCCCTAGTGTATGCATTTCAAAACATTGTGGGTAAGAGTCAAGTCATTATCTTTGCATTGGATAATGTAATTGAACAAAACTTGTCTATTTATTTACTTCCACATTGTATTCTTGCATGCCAACAAGGTAGGCCGAAGAGGACTTCTAAATGTACTAAATACCTTTGTAATACCTTTGGTCAGCAATAAATTATTTTGATTTGATTTGATTGAACAGGAAATAGACTATGTGATCATTTCATAACACAGTTAAAAAAATTAAACATCTTTGGTTTAAGTTTTCATGTTAGTCATTCATTACTATAAAATACTAGTTATATTTTTTTCTTATTTTAAGTGTACCTACCTACATCTACATATAATACCGGCATAGGAAACCCGAGATTGACATAGGAGACCCAAGACAGCAAGTGGTTTGAGTCCGACAAAACAACACATAACGATAACTATATAAGTACCAGAAACAAAAACAATCTTGTAGTCTGTGATAGTAGACTCCAAAAAATGTGTAATTCTTGCCAGGGCAACTGTATACGCTTTTTTAACAAGATCCCTAATGAAATTAGGGATTTACCTGTATATAAATTTAAAAATGTTGTTAAGAGTAACTGTACCAAAAAGGCTGATATAAAATCAGACAATATTTAGATGATAAACAGGCTTGCAAATGAGCTGCTCGCACAACTATGCTACTCAAGCAAACTATTATACTCGTATTTAGACTAAGTAAATGTTTGTTAATAGACCAAAAAAATGCCCACCGAGTTTTTTGCCGGAGTCTTCTCAGGGTGAGGCCGAAGTCCGCGTTTGCTAAACTAGCTTTTTTATATATATGTATTTTTAAATTTTGACTTTTGTATACAGAATAAATGATTTTTGACTTCGCAACTATAATAATTTAGCCACACTTACAGCCAAATTCGAAAAACAATCTGACAATAAAATGCTTTACAAGCTTTCGTGGTAATTCGTGGCTCTTACTATTTCACCAGGCGTTGTTTCTAACACACCGATGTTGACTTCATTTCATCCTTTTATAAACGAGTGGTTTTGGTTTAATTTTGCAATCAATAACTTTAGCCTATTCATCATTCTAGGGTCAGGATATTTTCTCAATTCTTACTTTAAACGATTACCTGTAGGTATCTATCTACCGTAGCTATGCCTCTTTCTAAACTAGGCCTCATGTGAACTTGTGAGAAAACTGATAATACCAGAATAAGTAGGTAGTTATATTATTTTCACCTGTCGGTCCACCAATTCGGCCTTCCGTTGTCATTTTACTAAGCTTTTTATTAAATCGTCAAATTGACTGTACCCCGCCTGCCACCAACGTGTTCACCCTAAATAGGTGGACCCCCTTGCCTGTCATAATATTTGCCCCGATAACATCTTGATCGGGTTTTGAATACCGATGTCTCTGCTTAATCATTTCGAAAATTAAAAAAATAATTACGCCAAGGGTTTATTTATCTTTTTAATTGGAAATGAAAATTTTACGCCACATTGAATTATCAATTTTACCTTCAACCGATTCAAATCAATTCCGAATATAAAGGGCTTTCCAATTTCGGAGTTTGAACGCTGTGATTTAGCAACATTCCAAATATCCTTTATTTATTAACAAATAGCTATCCGCTACTGAAAGTTTTTTTATCAAAATACGATACACAACAACCACGATTTATTGGACCCAGATGGATTCATCATGGAATTAGATAAGCGGCGAGAACACAATAAAAAAGTATAATCAGATCTAGAGTTTTCCAATTTTGTAGCAAAAATGCTCAAAGTTAAAAGGATTTTTGGATTATTTCATTGTACGCCCGAGCAATATTTGTAATGTATTGAATCTGTGTGCCAATGACATTTGTTTCAAAAGTGTATTTAGTCATAAATTGAGAAAGTTTCGGTTTAAAATCTAGATTACAGTATTTTGTAATGCCGGTGTGATCGTATATTAGATAAAACAAAACAAGTTTTAGAATTATGCATTGTTCAGTAAATTTAAATCATAAATATCAACAACTCTAATAAATGAGCTGCCTGGATCTAGCACAGTATTTGTAGAAAACGTTACGCATATAATCAACTCCCTCATTATTATTTTTCTTCATAAATAAGTAATGTTATTTTACCTTTCTGCTTCCGATACAACACATATTATGTACATTTGAGCTTGTTTGTACTTTCCGTTGCAATGTAATCTGAAATTATAATTGGTTAACAAGAAGCAAGACGTATTTTTTGTTACCAATGTGAAAGCTAATAAATTGTTTTCAGATATTATTTAAGGCACTAATGAGAAATGTAAAAACTGTTTTCCTAGTAAAGAAAAATAAAATACAATTGCTTCCAAATTCAATAAGGTAATTCCTGTACAATCGAAATTAATGAAACTGAGAAGAATATAGCGCGTACGAAGGCGCTGAATTTCTTCCACCTAATCCCCAAGAGTACAGTGAGTATAATTACATTTAATGTTATTGAAATTTAGTTTACGTAAATGTACTGTAATAATATAGGAACGTTTCCACTATTCTTTCACCGTCTCTTGGAAAGTCAAAATCAGTCCAGCCTTTTCAGAGATTAGCCAACTCAAACGGATAGAAATATAGCCAAAAATACCGCAGTCGCAACCCAGGCTCTCAAGACGGAGTCTGGGTTCTGCCTACATATACATACACATACATTAATAACACCCACATTTCACCAATCACTGTATTAGGTCCCACGTAACAGGGGTGAGCCTATTGTCGTATTCCGAGCACTATTGTTGACTCGAGTCATGCATCTGTCGCTGAGTCTGGGCTGTATATAGTGTATATATCTGTCTGATGTTAAACAGCCCTATCTCTTAATCGCCTTGTACGATACCGCATGGGAAGATAAATATGGGGTGACTCAAATTCTACTCTGCCCAATTCACAAACATACACATTTTTTTATTGTACAGATAATAATACAAATTGAAGGAAAAACTAATTCATGCGAATTTGTAAGCGGGAGCTGTCCACGCCACACCAGTGCCCATCTTACTTATTTGAAGGTAGGTAGTCGAGAGAAATAGGAACACGCACATGTAAATTATGAAAGTGGTCAAACGAAACATGTTCTGAATATAAAAATATATAGGTTTAGACCCGGTTTGTAATTCCAGTTGGAACCTATATAACTTAATTTAGAAATTGGACTACTAAGTTCCTCCAATTCCTAAATCCACTTACAAACTACGCTTCATACATTCTCAATGCGATTGTAACGATTATGCGTTGATTGAATATATTTATGTTTGATGTTAATATAAAGTATTCTACTTCAAGAAAGGCATTAGGTTCCTACAGGGTCGGCAGCGCGAGTATGACACTCTGGTGTTGCACACGTCATAGGCTACGGTAACCACTTTTCATCAGGTAGACCATGTACAGTCAGCGTCAGAGAAAACAGACCCCCTCAATACTTAAAGAATATGGCCGCCTGCGCCGCGCGCCGGCCGCGTCACATGACTCACGAATGACGTCACGCGATGCGATCGTCGCTGAGCTGCAAACAGCTTCATTTGCCTTTTATTTGCATGTTCATATTTGTAATTTTCTGATATTTTTCGTCTTTCGGCTCAATTGTATACCAAGATACAACATACTCACAAAAAGATGCCACATTAATTTATGTGCCGTTTGAGGATACGAACCCGCATCTCCAGCGCCAGCCGATTACTTAGACCGCGCCTTACTCCACTAGGCTACGGTTCACTTGATAATAATGGCGAAAATATGAATTACATTACCTATTCCTATTATCGAACAAAGTTGATTACGGTGTTATTTTGTAGACTTTAAGGTTCAAATTTCAACTACACCATATGTGATAATAATAACTGCTCAATTGACTAAAAGATAAGGTTGAAATTAGTATAGATTTCTCGTTTAGTTCAATAGATTACGCTTGATACAGCTTGTTGCACTACCGTCATTTTGTTTTTTACTTCAAAAACTTATCTGCTGTATGAGCTGCGGCTATAGTATTTTAATATCTGTGACAGCGCGGTTGCAATTAGAATACTTCTTTGTCTTATTTACTAAACTGTGATTGAAGGTAACTTTATAATTCGTGGTAATTTGCATTGGTGTTAATCCTCCTCGTAATATTATTCAATTTATTAAGTTGTTGATCAGTTTTTTGAGTAAATTGAAAGTATGGTTCGAATAACAACATTTTTGAAAGCTAAAATTGTTATTCTCTGGAAGCAAGAATAGAGGCATAACGGTAAGAGTTACGATAAAAATATAGATATTATATACCTATTTAATGCTTAATCATGTTACATTTTCATTTACAAGTTAGATTTTTGGAGTTTCTTTTATTTATTATCATTTTCATTACAGAGAAATACAGTGCGTAGATGGATTCGAAGGTATCAAGCGACGGCTGATATAAAATGTGAACGCCAAGGACCTCGCCCAGTTGCTTACACTCATGAATCAGAACGGCACCATGATATTGTGGAAGTTCACTCAGTGGCACCCTTCAACCCTAAAAACGTATAAGACTTAAGAACAAGCGGGCGGTTAACATAAGGTAGGTAAGTAAATGATTATAATAATATTCTTTAAAATAAAATCACAAAAAAAAAACAGATTTGAAAAGGTTTATTATTTTAGGTTACTGGAAGGAGATGGATGTCATAAATGGGCCCAGGCGAGCTAGTGGAAATGAACAGTGAGCGATACCTTGAAGTGTTGAAAGACGTAATGCTGCGCATAATCAGTGCGGGTCGCATATCCAGAAGGACAAATTTACCTGGTTCAGGATAACCTTTTAGTGCATCCCGAATTGTGCAAGACTGGCTAAATGCACAAGAAGATATAACGGTGTTTGAGTGGCCGCCTAAAAGCCCGGATCTTAATCCTATAAAAAACTTGTGGGGTCAGATAATATTATATTATTATTAATACCTAATCCTATTACTCTTGTTTACAAGTTTAGTAATCTTCTAATGTGTTAACGATGCACCATCTGACCTCACATATTTTTCTAATGTTGTGTTAAAAGGGTTACTTATCAGAAAATGTGATCAAAGAGGAAGATGTATATTGCTATACAATACTGTTATAGTTTAGCATGTTGGTTCTTTCTTTGTGATTCACAGGCATAAATAACATTTCATTTTTCAACCATTCTTTTATATTCAAAGATTATACAGAGTGTAAAAAATTAATGTTTGCAACTTTAAATAAATAAGTAAATAAATATTGTAGTTATGTTTCTAGAACTATGTGTAATATTAAACATTTTATACTTCACTTAGACCCTAAGTGAAGTAAACATTTTATACTTAGGGTATTGTGTTTTGTCAATAAATTTACGTTCTAAAAATAAGTAAATCTAAAAATAAGTAACCCCAATTTAACTCAGATAGAAAAACTGTATACTCAACCAGGAAATGGACTCCATGTAGTCCTAGAAATGTAATTCGAGAAATAAATTAATATTGTTTATACAACAAGCCTATCTTTTCTTACAAACCTCATACCTACTATAAAATTTGATTCCTTAAATAATAATTAACAAAAGTGCTTATGAGAATAAAAAAATAATTATACGAAATAAAAAAAGAACTTTGTGTCCGAGGATTTGAACCCCCGGTTACGTATTCACAAAGCATAGGTCATAACCACTAGACCAACATGACATTTACACAAAGTTTCAAAAAACTTCAATGCTTTCATGTCATTATCAAGGGGGGTCCCTTTTCTCTGAAGCTTACTGTACTTGTCTGCCACCTAAGTGGTAAAAAAAATTAATGGAATCATGAATGTGGGATTGGCTACATTTATCAATCTATTCTATTCTATTTTTTGCAAACGTATCTAGAGCGGCTGAAATCGGGTTTCATCAACAATAAACTAAGACATAATAAAATAATATTAAAGCAATAAAGAACGTTGACAGTCTGGTTCCGCGGGACGCTGGGCGTTATTTGCGTGCCAGATTAAACGTCACCCCGCCATAATTGCCTATGTCGTTACAATATATTGCGTGACGCAAATGTTTTGATATTAAACAAATAACTTGTGTTAGGATCATTAACGATTACTTATGATTAAAAATACTCTTATATGTAGCTACTTATTCGGGTCTGGGGGTGACTGGTAGAGCCTCCACAGTACCGTATAGCCACGCGCGTACCTCCCTCTATCCGGGGCAAGATCGGAACACCGTGGTCCCACAACAGAATAGAGAGGCCATTTAAATGGCCCTGGGTCAGCCGGGGCGTGAGACAAGATGGCGTGCGGTTTTAGTCAGTTTGTGTCCGACATAAACACCTCCGCTGGTTCCAGCTTTATCAGTGACGATTTCCGTTCTAGATAAATAGTGCCTACTTATTTGTCAGGGCAATTTTGGTTGCATTCAAAGCGATAGATTAAATAACAGTAGGTACTATAGTATGACCTTCATGGAATTGTTGGTTTTACTATATAACAGTGGCGAGGGGTCCCTTTAACAGGCTATAACCCCATTACTGCCGGTTTCCCAGAGGGTCGCATGGTGCATGACAGACTAAATCGAGATATGATGTTTTTTCCACCAGTTTCCTTTTCGAAAATATTGACCCTTCACTACTGCTATACAAGATAGTCGAACTATGTGCGACAACATAACCATATTTTCTTTATGTTTACGTTGAAGGTTACATCTCATCACAAATTCTTTATTACATAGAGCGCTATGTAATAAAGAATTTTCATACCATTTTTGTTGCTGATTAAGCTCATATTGAGTGCGTCTGTCTCGTAATATATATATGTAGACGGCTGACGGCTGTAGCTCAATAACAAGGGTCTAAATCATCTCTAAAGTGAAACATAAATTACGCCGTCTCGAGGATCAATAAAAGAGTATTCGTTAGCGCCAAATTAAATCTGGCAGTCGGGAAAATTGACGGCCTACTTGTGAGTTATTCCTCTACGAAATAACTACCTAATGAAGGAATCTGATAAACATGCTCTTCTGAAACCCTAGGGTTATCTTCACAAAGTCTTAAAGTTAATCAACCGGATATTCTTTTGAGCTAAACTATTGAAATGTGCGAGTCAATAAGTCAATACAACTTTGCAGAACACTTAAGGGATTAATAGAAGAAAAGTATTATACGAGTATATCAAACAAAACATGTATGCCAATTCATTTATTGCAAATAGGTTACACCACAGGGTTACACTATGTCAACGCGCCCCAAAAAATCTAAGCACGAGATGTATTAAGCACTAAGAACGGCCCAGGCGTCCAATTAGCTGGCTACTGGCTAAGTATATTAGATGGCTTTCATATACAATATATTAAAGTGAGATACTAAGCAGACATTTTTATCAGTTCTTTTTTTATATGGGGCACGTCAATTTGACATCAACTCGTCTGATGGTGAGCTAAAGGCAAAGTCTCGGAAAAGAGGGTCACCATTATAAACACGTACCATGTTACAATGGTGGCACTCAGCTTGACAGCCGCATTAGATGCCTTTTCACGCCCCGCTTACAAGACCCGGGACTGTAGGAAGAGGGAAACACGTGTACCGGTAAGGAATTCCAGGTATTAACGGCAAAATAAGGAGTCGCCGAATCGCTTGGTCCTTGATGGAATATTCTGCACCGTATGCGTTTTTGTGTTCCGTACTATCTTTTTTCATCATCATTTCATCATCATTTCAGCCATAGGAAGTCCACTGCTGGACATAGGCCTCCCCTATAGATCTCCAATAGGACCGGTTGGAAGCGTCTCGCATCCAGCGCGTTCCCGCGGCCTTTATGAGGTCGTCTGTCCACCTTGTGGGTGGATGTCCTACGCTGCGCTTGCCGATACGTGGCCTCCACTCGAGGACTTTTCGACCCCATCGGTCATCAGTCCTCCGTGCTATGTGCCCTGCCCACTGCCATTTCAACTTGCTAATCCGCTGGGCTATGTCGGTAACCTTGGTTCTTCTACGGATCTCCTCATTTCTGATTCGATCTCGCAGAGAGACTCCGAGCATAGCCCTCTCCATAGCTCGTTGGGCTACTTTGAGCTTACTCATAAGGCCCATAGTGAGGGACCACGTTTCAGTGCCATAAGTCATCACTGGTAACACACACTGGTCGAAAACCTTCGACTTGAGACACTGAGGTATGTCGGACGAGAAGACATTGCGTAATTTTCCGAACGCTGCCCAGCCGAGTTGGATTCGGCGATTTACCTCTTTCTTGAAGTTGGACCTACCTAACTGGACTACTTGTCCTAGTAGACGTACGAGTCAACAACTTCAAGAACCGAGCTCTCAACAGATATCGGGGTAGGTACAACATGGGCATTGCACATCACCTTTGTCTTGTCCATGTTCATTTTAAGACCCACCTGTTGAGAAACTCGGTTGAGGCCTTCGAGCATCGTGTTGAGATCTTCCATCGATTCTGCCATGACTACAATATCGTCGGCAAACCGGAGGTGAGTGATGTATTCGCCATTAATATTGATGCCGAATCCTTTCCATTCCAGGAGCTTGAAGGCATTCTCCAAAGTGGCCGTAAACAGTTTCGGAGATATCACGTCTCCCTGTCTTACGCCTCTTTTCAAAGGGATCGCCCTCGAACTCTGTTCCTGTACTCGAACCGACATGGTGGCGTTATTATACAAACACTTCAACACTTCGATGTACCGATAGTCAATACGGCACCGCTGGAGAGACTCAAGCACAGCCCATGTCTCGACCGAATCAAAGGCTTTCTCATAGTCCACAAACGCTAAGCAAAGTGGTAAATTATACTCTTCGGTCTTCTGTATAACTTGCCGCAGCGTATGGATGTGGTCTATGGTACTGTAGCCTCTACGGAAACCGGCTTGTTCGGGAGGCTGGAAGTCATCAAGCCTGCGCTCGAGACGGTTCGTAATGACCCTTGAAAACAGCTTGTAAACATGGCTCAGAAGCGAGATGGGTCTGTAATTCTTCAGTAAGGTATTGTCACCTTTCTTAAAGAACAGCACCACCACGCCTCTGTTCCACGCTTCTGGCGTTATGCCCTCGAGGACGACGGTGTTAAAAAGCCTCTGAAGGACTTTAAGTACCGGTGTTCCACCCGCTTTCAGAAGCTCTGAAGTGATTCCGTCGTCACCCGGTGCCTTGTTGTTCTTAAGCTGATTCAGGGCCATTCTAATCTCGTACAGGCTGATGTCCGGGATATCCTCGGTGAAGTGTCGGGTCAACTTGGCTCTTGGGTCGGTCGCCATGTTGCCAGCAGGATTAGCGACCGAAGCGTATAGCTGTCCATAGAACCTTTCGATCTCCTCCAAACCCTCAGCCTTGGTCGACGCTATACTGCCATCTTCTCTCTTCAGCTTAGTCAACTGGCTTTGCCCAACAGACAGATTTCTTGCGAACACTTTGGAGCCTTTGTTCCGCTCGATTGTCTCTTTAATATGTTCAGTATTAAAGAGACGTATGTCGTGTCGCAGAGATTTGGAAATCTGTCTGTTGAGCTGCCTATATGACTCTGCATCATCGGAAGACTGCAGTCGAAGTGAGCGTCGTTTAGCCATGAGTTTTTGGGTGTGATCGGAGAGTTTCTGAGGTCTATTTGAACGGCGGGGTCTGAAGTGCTTAGAGCCCACCGTCTGGACAGTTTCTACGAGCCTGTTGTTTATCTCGTCCACCGACGCAAAGTTCTCTAGGCAATCAAAGCGACTTGAAAGCTCAAGTTGAAAGTTCTCGGGGTTTTGGATTTGGACACGAGTAGGTCGGAGTGTAGACTTCATCAGGCGGGACCTTTCGAGTTTAACGTTAATACCCAATGTACCTCTTACGATTCTGTGATCACTACCGGTTTTCACCCTGTGGATCACGGAGACATCACTGAATATTCGTTTCTCGTTGGTCATCTTTTTTAAATATACTTAATTTGAATTCGCCGTTTGTGCGCGTACGCACGTTGCCGCGTTGCTGCCAGTAACATTGACACCTGTTCGATGTCAACTAACACTATGTGTGACCGTCGGCGAGACGTGCGCCATGCATTATACATGATGCCGTTGACCGCGTGTTGCAAACAATTATAACATTGCAAACATGTAGTTCTCAAAATTTATTTTTAATACACTTCATTAGCTTTACATATAACGGTGCCATGATCATTATCTTAGCGTTCTTCCTGGTCACATTTCCACTTTTTCTCCTCCTTTTCAGCTTGATTTATATCGCTTTTGTGCGAGAAATGCTATCATTTGACATACCTAACATTTAACTAGCATGTTTTATCATACTGTAAACCATTGTAATTCTTCTTCTTCTTCCTCTTAGCGTTAATTCCCAGTCGCATCCGAAGCTTTCAGCTCGGAGTCTGGGGTCCGCTTTACCAGTCTTAACTACCGATTTGGCTAGACCTCGATGTTTTCCATGTAATTGCTACTTATCAATAGACTTACCTTCCTATCCCATATACATAATAAACTATAGTGAAGAAGTTTGTGTATTTGGATGTTTATTACACAATCACGCTCAAGGGGTTGAACGGAGTTGGCTGAAATATACCTATCTAGCTCATACAGGGATAGATTTGTAGTCTGATATAACACATAGGGTCCTGGAAATGAGTTACAGAAATGGGATCAGAAATTTATGTGAGCGGAGCCGCGGATAGCTAGTAGGTAGAATAAAATCACTCCATAAAAACATGATATTTGTAATAGGTACTAGGTTTAAACAAATAACGTGTTGGAAATGGTCCACCTCATGACCTGCGGTTACCGTGGCCTATGAACTGAACAGCGGAAGAGGTAGGAGAAATTGAATGATGGGGAAAAATAAAATGTTAGAAAAGTCCTTTTGTATTTGTCAATATAATGTTTGTGTGTACAATAAAGAGTATATGTATAAGAAAAGACTTTCAGCGCTGCAATAAACTATTACTTAACGTTGATATCAAGTAAGAAGGTGATCTAGATCTACATATAGGTATATCAGTTGCAAAGGATCCCTATAATACGATTTCGGTCGACTTTTCTTTACAGAGATGACAGAGAATAATGAATCTCATGGTGCGTTTCAAACTAAATAGCGGTAAAAAAAATCTACTGGCTTCCCTTTTGAAAAATTTCACCCATAGCCCCACGCGAACATTTAACAACCTTATTACGTAAGTTACGTAGTTTTTTTTAATTACTTCCAATAGACTATACATTTTACTATACTCAAATTATTTAAAATAGCCATTGTTTGGTACACTCAAGAGTATTCACTCATTATCATCGTCTTAAAGCGTCACGGCGTTTCACCGGTTATATTGTACAAGAACGAGGCCTATTAGCAAGAATAATAAACAGAACTAATTCACTTTCACACAACGATTTAAAAAAGCGCTTTATTTTCCATCGTTAGGCTCCTTGCTGAAAATACTGTACCTATCATTCGACCTATTACTTGATTTGTGACTCAGCAAATGTAGAAAATTATTCATGAATATTAATAACACTACGATTTCTCAGGTAAACTTCGCAGTAGCAGTACGCAAATCACGTACTCACAATGACAAGTCCTAATCGACTGCTGTTACACAACCAATGATCCTCGGAGAGGAGGCCAATGTCACACTCGCCCAGAATTTCGATCATATTGGAGAGATGACACATCCGGGGATCGCGGAAACTTCGAAATTGTACAAAGTATAAAAGCGAAGGAACATTCCAACACAGCATCATTCGTCTTCGGTCAGTCGTAGGAACTAGTGCAACATGAAGGTTTTTGTTTGTGTCGTCCTATTAGCTACCGTGGTTTTAGCTGAGCCTCCATTCAGACAGAGGCTCTACAGGTTCCAGCGACAGGAGCTTGCTGAACCAGAAAATCTAGAGCCCCCTAAAGCTGAAGAAGCACCATATGCACCGGCTGGCTACAAACCTACTAAAGAATTCAATTTACCTGCACGTCAAGAAATTGCTCCACCATCTACCTCTTATGGCGTCCCTGATGATAGCTATAGTGCTCCAATAATATCATATGCCGTCCCTCAAGTATTGTACGGTGTGCCTCAAACTGAATATGGAGTGCCAGACAAGAAAGAAGAAGTTGAAAAAAAAGATGAAGTGAAACCTGAAGAAAAGGAAGAAACTGCTAATGAAGAAAAAGGGAAACCTGATGGAGAGGAGAAAGAAAATCTTAAAGAGGAACCAAAGAAAGACGCCGAAATTGTTAGTAATCAAGGTGTGTATTACGTTCTTCTACCCGATGCACAGCTCCAACGGGTTCAGTTCCAGACAGAAAATGATATTAGAAACATGGCATATACCGCCCGTCTTCAATACAAGAGTGAAGATCGCGCGCCAGTGTACGTCTACACGACAGTGCCTCAATACCAAACAGCGGCTTATGTACAATTATACTAATTCCCGTAATCCTTTCAAACAGTGATGTTATAAAGGGATGTAATTTAGATTTGTAAGGATTATACCAGATCTAATACCCGCGATACGAAACACTGTTTTTCAAACGAAATGATTATTCTTTGTTGGTGACCTGTATAAATATTTAATGTTATTGTTCGGTACGATACAAATAAATTTCTTTGTTTATTTATTTTGTTTGACTACTTTATGACAACTGTGGCCCGATTCAGTAACATCGCGTTTTTGAAACGCTTGATGTCAAATAGATTAGAAAGAAATGTGTAGAGACATAACCTAACTACGTTTTCATGGGATTAATACACTTTCAAAGTTTGATTCGTTGTCAATAAGGTTTTGAAATTTAAATTTTATAAGTTTTGAAATGCTTTACTGAATCAGGCCCTTGATAAGTTTCAAGCCTCAGGGTATAATGCTAAATTTTAGTAATTATGGTTCTTTTACAAAAATGTTATATAATGTTACTTTTAGGGGTTACTGTAAAAATGCGTTGAATTAGGTCAATTTACACCATGTCCTTGATAAATATACGCTATTAGAAGCTTTGAAGAGAAATATGAAAAGTTATTTGGCACATTATTGACATGGAAATAAATTAAGTAATTATTCAGTAACAACATGTTGACGGACAAATTTATGTATTGCATAATTGTTTTGGATTTGTTGTATACTAATGCTATCATATAGAAATAAGCTGCTTATTATTTGGTTTATTCAAAATTAAGCGGCATTAAAGATTTCATAAAAATATAATCACTAGCAGGAAGAAGCTTTAAAAGATAACAACGATTTCAACAAATTACCTCTTCAACATTCCAACCTAACGACCAGTCAATTAAACTTTACCACTTTCCACCAGGTGGGCCGTGCGCTTATCTGCCACCTGAGTGGTATCAAAATAAACTCGGCAGTTAGTTAGGCTGAAGGCCAAGTCTTAGGAAAGAGTGGTCGCTATTACAGTCAGCTACGATGTAAGAATGGTGGCCCTCAGCTTGACGGCCACATCAAAACAGTTAACATTTCATCATAAATTACTTATTTTTCTAATTTCTTATGTACCTTTCTTATGTACTAAATAGAAAAACACGGATATGTATTTTATTACTAATATAGTAAAGAAGCCCTCACCTCATAGCAGGTATGTGATTAGCATAACCTCTGAATGCTTACACCGCCACATGTCCTTTCCGTTCTAGTCTCATCATAATAGGATGACTTCTTGATGACAGGAGGTAACCATGTAACAGTTGCTACACGTAACAAGCAAGTACACTCCGTCTATGTCCCATTACCTCTGTATAATCAGCCATGTCCGAAGACGCACACCGTTCGTAGGTTCATATTAAGCAAACAAAAATTTTGAGAATACTTTCAGATAATTAACATAACAGACGCTGTCCCGATTTGGTAATTACGTTTAGTTTTACTTTTTGTACAAAATGTGACAGGTTATGACATAGCTGTTGCGTTAAAAGTTACTGTAGTTACTTTACTACAGTATTGCTTTTACATATTTTTTCTATTTACCTAAGTTTTCTTACAGGTTGGGTAACTTTAAAAATGTAATACCTCTAATTTTTTTTATATACCTACACTTAGGACACGCCAATATGACTTCACCTTGCCTGATGATCTGCTTAAAGCAAAGACTTTGGAAAGAAGGTCACCAATACAGACACCAAAAATATTACAATTGTGGCCCTCAGCTTGATGACCTCATCGGATGTTTTTCACTACACGCTTAAAGGACCCGAGACTGTAAGAAGAAGGAAACACGTGTACTGGTAAAGAATTCCAAGACTTAATGGTGTGGCAAAAAAAAGAGTCACTGAACCGCTTAGTTCTTGATAGAATATTCTGCACCATACGCAGTTGACATCTTAATCGTGCACGTGTTGTCCTGTATAGGAAAGGAGGAAAGGAATCAAACAACTGTGTTTAATATTATAAGACGAGCCATCAATCGCGGCTTCGCTAGCGTGGAATAATCACCCCGTTCCCATGTCTCAAAGAATCTATTCCCAGGATATATAGTATAGTCCAGTCATTTGGTATTTTTACCTGGAAAGTTTTCCGGGAGTTTTGAAAATTGGCAATTCTATAGATTTTGATATGCTCTTTCCAAATTTGAACTTTGCCACCTCGTATGTTTGCCGCTCGCGCCGCCATTTTGAAAAAATGGCGACCAAAAGCAGTTTTTTGATAATTACTCCTTTCCGACGCATTTCACAGGAAAAACATATTTAACAAAATAAAAGTAGAGGAAATTTCCTACAATTTGTGATAATTTTTTTTCCCCTAAAATTAATAGTTTCGGTGTAGGAGCGCCGTAAAGTGTAATTCAATACACGTTTCGGCAGAAATACTCATTTTCACACCACCATGAGGTAGAGAAATCGGCGCGTTTTTTTATCGTGGTATCCCTTCTATCTACTTCATTAGAAGCCATGGCTCTGTAAATGCAAACGACACTGTGAAATGATAAACGTATACTGATGACTCAGACTAAATATTTCTGTTGAGCTCAGCCGGGGCTAGATGTTTCTTAGAAGGGAAAGAAGGGGCCTGACACATAAGGGGCGCATTTCTTTATACCTGCGGAGACATGACAGACTATAGTTACCTATAATTACTATAGATAACCTTCGTATAATTTTTATAATTTACAAATCACAGTATGAGCAGTTTAAAGTAAATATTACACGTTGGTGTGGATGTATAATGGTTTACGGCGCTCGTACGCCGAAACTATTGATTTTAGGAAAGAAAAGGTTGGACATAAATTGTAGGAAATTTTCTCTACTTTTATTTTGTGCAATATGTTTTTCCTGTGAAATGCGCCGGAAAGGAGTTATTATCTAAAAACTGCTTTTGGGCGCCATTTTTTCAAAATGGCGGCGCGAGCGGCAAACATACGAGGTGGCAAAGTTCAAATTTGGAAAGAGCATATCAAAATCTATAAAATTGCCAATTTTCAAAACTCCCGGAAAACTTTCCAGGTAATGTTCTAGGTTTTCGCCCAAATGACTGGACTAGTAGCCTAATTTTATTAAATAACAAATTCGTTCAACCAAATTTTGAAGTTGAACGGAAGAGTTGAAAGGATTTTTATTAATGAAATACAGCTTAGACAAAAGTTAATTTTGACATTTTCTTCGGCAGTATTTAGATGGCAATTTGAAATTTAATATAGGTATGTATGTACTTATATGTATTGTATATCCTATGTGTCATGGACAGCCTCCGTGGCGTAGCGGTAGTGAACGCGGCCGCTACGCAGGAGGCGCGGGTTCGATCCCCGCTCAGTGCAAATATTTGTGTTCATGAAATATGGATATTTGCATTGGTCTGGTCGTGCCTCGGAGAGCACGTTAAGCCGTCGGTCCCGGTTGCCATAAGAACATCTATGGCAGTCGTCACGGGTAGTTGGAGCCCTCAAAAATCCAAAAACAACGGTCTAACTGCAAAGCTTCGATATCGCCTAATGTTAACATTGGGTTGTGGAGGTCAGATGACAATCGCTTCACGGAAAATATCGAGGTCTAGCCAAAATTCGTAGTTAAGACTGATAAAGCGGACCCCAGACTCCGAGCTGAAAAAGCTTCGGATGCGACTGGGAATTAACGCTAAGAGGAAGAAGAAGAAGATCCTATGTGTCCTGCTTTTCCTATTCCATCTAGTCCTATATATCTTTACCTATAATATATAGTTTGGACTAGCAAAGAGTCATACTTTCGCACATAGGTAGATCTACTGAGAAAACACTATTCTATCGTTTATTAAATTAATATAATATACAAGCGAACTTGCCTCGACTTCGCCCGTGGCCTACTTTGAAACCTCGTGTCACCCCTTGAAGCCATATATGTGCGTAATTTTTAGTGTTCAAGCACAGAACAGATAGTACTGTTCAAGTATTGTATGGGAATCTGTCGGATTTTTGACATTATGATATTTCGCTCCCTTTTTTTCAATTCGCACGAGTTGTAGCAAACAAACAAACTCTTCAGCTTTATAATAAAAACCAGCCGCAAAGTTAAGGTTAAATATGTTTCGTCATAAAATTGCTATCGCTTTTCGTAATTAGAATATTTCCGAACTAAAAATGAAACGTCAAGAATATGATGTTTAATTTGCGTAAACTGTCAAACGTTATAATTGTTATTTCAGTTTGACAGCCTATTCTAATATCTAAAATATAATTTATAGGACCGACTTCGTGTTGTAACTCTTTAATGAAATAAATTAAGTTCTTGTTACTGAACCCAATATGTAAATAATTTAATACCACAGGTAATATAAAAATATTTATCATTTTATCATTTTAAGTAACAGCACGTCACTGCTTCGTGCGGAATAAATGTATTTGTTTTTATTTAATTATTATATACTTTAGAGTACGCGAATTGCAATATTCATGGTGCAGAAATTAAGAAGACAAGAACAGTACAAAGGCACAGCAAAGGGCGGCCTTATCGCTTAACGCAATTTCTTCCAGGCAACCTAAATGTGGGTGCTAGCACCTCTGCCTACCCCTTCGGGGATATAGGCGTGAGTTTATTTTATGTTAACCTAAATGTTAAATGAATTCATAGCGATCCATTTGAAAGGAACTACTCGAACTCGAATCAACCGATCATACTCTGGTCCACTATATCTGCTTCGTTAATAGCTCTAACTGCAGGATATTGGCCGAATTAATACTGAAAGGCCAGAGCTATTCATAAAAAATATCCTTAAGAATAATACCTGACAAAGCTGATCTGGATGATTATGACTCACTCTAAAAAAAGAATCACCAGTCCTCAGCCATGCATCAAACAGATGTCAGGCTCGCACACTGAAGGGTTATAAAACTGAATTAAAGGAGAACGAACTTATTCCCTTCTACCATTGACTTCAAAAAATCTTAGATATTATTTTATATACTTACAGTTTCTATATCAACCCTTATTTCTCCACAGATTTAATTGTTGGTTGTTTACCTGAGGTTCAATTGAGCCACTATAGAAAATTAATAATAAATGTGATTCAATAAAAGACCGAAACTCTTTTACAAGGTTACAAATAACAAAGACCCAATCATGTCTATCTACAGTTCGTCAAGTTACTTGAGAGAATATATCCCTATGCTCCCGTCAGATAGGACTAAATGTATCCTTATAGCTGACATTATTGTCCTACAGTGTAAGTGTTCATATATTACTATAGTAATTTTAAATGTGGTTGATATACTGTAAACACGCTTCCATTACAAAAATTGTGTGCCTTTCGCCTTCCTTTACCTTCCTTCAGCGAGTGCGTCATGACGCAGGCTGGGTTTTAGTAAGTTCAAATCTAACATGTGCAACATGAGCACCGTATCACCAGAAAAACCTATTGTTACGTACCATGTTTTCTCTAGTCAAAAGTGGCCCATGGTTAGGGTAACTCTGCTGCTTCCGGATTCCTTTGGAGTAACAGATAAAAACATAGGCTAGACTTATATCTTCA
Organism: Eilema depressum; assembly: GCA_914767945.1. NCBI lineage: Eukaryota > Metazoa > Arthropoda > Insecta > Lepidoptera > Erebidae > Eilema > Eilema depressum. Next base: position 8,564,898 of record OU612028.1, on the reverse strand, counting down.
TCATAACCCTAAATTCAGTCCATAAACGGAATGGAATCGGTGCTCTTCGGGGCCGCAAGAACGAGAATCTTAGTAAAAAAATAATCAGAAAGGGTGAGTTTTCCATCTCTAAATTCAAGACGTGATGGCCACCACTAGTTTTGAATGTAGGTTAAAATTTCGTTGATATTCCATTTCAGGCATCGCAGTCGTCGTTGGGGCATCCAGTATCCTACTTTGTTTCTGGTCTCCCGACGGATCTACTTTGGACCTTGACAAGCTGGCCCGCATTATGTACTTGTTTGACTTTCACGCTTGTGGGTATAAATTGCAGATGTCGAAATCTATGAACAACTTGCATTTCAGCAACGATACGAAAGGGTTAAATATCCTTCCTATTACGTGGAAACATCCTGTTCATTCTGTTTCTACCAGGCTGACAATAAAGACTAGGAGGTAACTATATTATTAATCTACATAGACTTATATAAAAAATCTTTAAATTATTCAAGAAATATATACCACGAGCTTGTATTTACCGATAAGGCTGCCGCGTCTAAACCATATGAGATCATAATTGCCATCGCTAAAAACACAAGCTACACGATACGGAGCTCTAAATTATACTTACTTAAGGTAGGCCTCCTTTAATACGTTTTGCTTCGATACAGTTTATTATTTTGTTTATTTACTTCCAGGTATATAGAACTCAGTTTAACACTGCACTGCTTGTGGCTACTAGTGGCAGTCGTAACCAGATGTTTCTCTAAAAGAAGTCTCCGACTTCGATCTCTGAAGGGTGTTCTAGCGGTGTTTTTCTACAGCTTTATCTTTATGCTACTTTTCGATATATCCATGGCCCTCGTATACATCTCTCACATCAAACAAAGTCTGAGTCAAGGCATGATACTGAGGTACAGTGGATGGAGCAGCACGTTAAAACTTAAATCTTATGATGACTTTGGCGGTTGGCTTCCTCTGTTAGCTTCTTGCTGCTGGTTAAGAGGGATTTTAATTTTCCTCTCAAACATCTACTGTACTAGGTTGCTTAAACAAATCAGACGAAAGATAAGACGTAGGGAAATTAAAAAGAAGTATGAGAACGACCAATATATGCTGATTCCTGAACCTAGGCCAATGTATTTTGGTTTAAACGTCTTGGTTTATCATGATATGGAGCATAGGCCTACTCGTTTCCCACTATAGGAATTAATTTACATTAGATGTAATTTTATTCATTTTTGTTTTAAGTTATAATTTGCCGAGTTTTGTTAGATTGCGTCCATGTTAATTTAATATACGGTAGTTCTAAGATAAGATTTGAATGTTTAATTTTCAAACACTGATGCTGTCAAATACTGTAGGCGTCTAACTCATACGCAGATGGCATCTTTTTACTGCTTAGGTTTTCATTGCCTTATTTATAACTTTTTAATGAAAATACATTAAAGATACTCATAATACTCTATCTTAATAAAATATCGAGAATTACTTAAGTAATTTTATTACTATAAGTCGGTAGCAGAACCCAACTTTTCCCAGTCTCTATATACACATCGACCAGCTTGAACGGGAAAGTAAAAAACAGAAAAGAAAAAAAGATGCCCCTTATATTACCCTTCTTTAAGCAGCAACATAGCGTTGTCATGTGCCCACATTTCATCGCGTCCTTTTTGGAATTGTTATCTGATTGTAACGAGTTATCTCCGAAATGGCAAGGCTAATTTTGACGGGATTTTAACAGTAGATAGCTGATGGTATCAGGTGTTACTTAAGCTACTTTTATTTTTGAAAAAGAAAAACTTAAGGTTCCGCGCATTAAAAATGAAACTCAGACGAAGTCGCGGGCACAGCTACAATGTATCTATTTGAGTATAACAATCATTCAAAATGTCCCAAAGTGTTAGAGGCGGGTATTTTTAATGACAATCTTGAAGAAGGACAGCGCCGTTAATTTTAGAGACTTGTAATCAAAACGGTTCTCCCTTGTTTGTTATAACAACGTTTGGTCGAATATCACTTGAACTAATTTCAGTTACAATAAAGTCATTTCACATAATTATTCATTTGACCGAATATTTAATTGGTAGAATTTTATTTAGCATAATTATTTAGTTGGAATAATATCATTTCACCGAATTTTCATTTGCACTAATTTTATTTAAACTAATCCTTCATTAGACTAATAATGATTTAGTCGAGAGATCATACCGAATATTCGATTTAGTAATAATTAGTTTCCTTTCATTGTCAATAAACTGACGGTGGTTTCATTGTTTTTTCATATTTTGTTTTTTATGGTCACAGTTGTTGCTTGTTGTGGTCACAGTTCTAACCTAACCTAACCCTGCCGATTGCACTGAGAGTTTTTCAATTTTACTTGTATTGTTTTTCATGAAACATACTCTTAATGGTTTTCTTACATCACGGAAATCGGCAGCGGCCGCCGAGGGCCAGATAAATTAATTTCTACACTACATTAACATTATACCAATTGAATATTCGATGAAATACATATTAATACCAACTGAACATTACATGAAATCAGCATTATACTTTTTGATCAATAGCGCAAACGTTGTTATCGCAAATAAATATTCGATGAAATGAAAATTATGTCAATCGATATTATGCAAAGCAATTATTTTCTCAAACGTTGTTCGAATTAATAACATTCGACCAAACGTTGTTATACCAAACAAGGGAGAACCAATCAAAACGGAGGAGTGTTTTAGTAAAAGCAAATTGTTACACAGCCTACTTGAAATTCATTTGCCCTCTAGATTGTCGTGGAAACGATTTGTAATGAGGTTAACAGTAGCCTAAGATTAAAGGTATATCATATTAAATAACCGTTGGAACAATAAGGGAGAAAAATGAGTTCCCTTGGCGTTTGGAGTTTGGTCATAATATTGTACCAAAGTGAGTATTACTTTTAGTTGCTTGTAATATACCTGTAAGTTCAAAAAATTGGAAATATGTATCTAGGTAAATAATATATCTATGTCTATACTAATATTATGAAGAGGGAAGATTTGTGTTTTTAAATGTAAGGAATAAGCTCAAAAACTACACCATTAGTAAGCTAAATTATCACTCACTAACATAGGCTATTTTATATTATCAATAAAAATTGAGATTCTTACAGAAATTCCAGCAATGTTACCCAAGGTGTAAAAAAAGTCCTAAAATTCCTTATATCACGTGCGCTGCGAAAACTATTGATGATAGATCATAATAATGTGCAACTGAAATGTGTGACTTAAAAAGGTTTGCAATAAAGTCCACAATAGTATAATTATGTCTATCTTCCAAGGCTGACCTACATATTTATATCTTTTACAGGTTCCTAAAAAACACATTAGATACGTTGTGCATTTAATGTAGATCAAAATTGCCATACCTACCAACTATATAATTTTAATGACAAGAACAATTTTAATGACAAGAACAATTTTAATGACAAGAACAATTTTAATGACAAGAACAATTTTAATGACAAGAACAATTTTAATGACAAGAACAATTTTAATGACAAGAACAATTTTAATGTTTTAGCAATCTTCTGCGTCATGGTCAGCTTAATAGTCCTCGATTGTAAATGTGTGCCTGACAAACACGAGCTCCACGAACTCACTATGATGAAGTTTCTCTACCTATATGACCCTAGGGCCTGTGGTAAAATCTATATTTATAATATCACAAGTTTCAGTGAAGACCAAGTATACGGTAACATTGTATGGCCTCTTAAGAACAAAATTGCTGCTAGTTTTAGAACGTTAGTATTCCTTTTTTATTAAATAGAGAATTTTTTCTTCCTGTACCCGGTACCCATGAGCACATATTCCTAGGATAAAAAGTAGCCTATAAGTTATGCCAAACTGTAATCTATCCTTGTACCAAATTTCAAACAGATCCTTTCAGTCGTTAGAGCGTGACTGAATAACAAATATTCATACATTCAAACATCCAAACATCGTCGCAAACTTTTAAATTATTTACCTACTATAACATCAGCAGGGTTCACACCTAGCATGACTATGTAAGTAATAAACTAAGCGTAAGCATATCACTCACAGCAATGACAAACTTACCTTTAAAATTTTACCTTTTATTTTAGCAATTTTGTCTACACCCCTCGTCTATGAATCAATAGATAAATAAAAAATAATTGCCAAAACGATACAATTATGTGGATATATCCGTTAACCCCACACTTAGGCAAGCCTGTCCTGTCCATGAGATATATCGGCTAGCCGAGGAAAGGTCTTTGAATCCCACATTAAAATGATACTGAATACATACATACGCTCACACCTATTTACTTCCAGGGTACACAGAGACAATAACCCACCATATTTTTTTTTAAATTATTTATTTTTTATTTACTTCACAGAAACTTACTTATAATAAATTTTACTTTTTTCAGCAAAATTCAAGTATGGCTATATCTTCACTTACTCTGGCTAGTATTTGCTATCATTAACGTGACTCAGGGCGAACGGCCTTGCAGCTTTTACGCGACCCAATTACCGTTTAGCCTTATAGGCATTGCTCTGCTCGTTCTGGACGTGGTGTATGCTAGTATTTTCATAACAGATGCAAAATATACAGCAACTGAAGGTATTCTTCTCATATTTTTCTTATTTACATAGTCCCTGCGGTGGTTTTCCCAAGCGACTGCAATATGGGGTTCTTCAAGAAGGGCATTAGAAGGTTTCTTCAGGGTCGGCAGCGCGAGTGTGACGCCCCTGGTGTTGCATACGTCCATAGGCCACGGTGACCGCTTCCCATCGGGTGGGCCGTGTGCTTGTCTGCCAACTAAGTGGTATAAAAAAAAGACAGGGAAATCATCATCATAAGTAGCAACCGGAAACAGTGCACACAGTCAGGTATGAAAGGAACTTCATTCCACGCACGCTTACTGTGAAATGAACTCCTTTCAGTGGTTTTACCAAGCGACTACAGTATGGGGTTCTTCAAGAAGGGCATTCTATTAGAAGGTTCCTGCAGGGTCAGCAGCGCGAGTATTGCATACGTCCATAGGCCATTGTAACAATTTTCCACCAGGTGTACTGTGTGCTTATCTGCCACCTAAGTGGTATAAAAAATATCACCTAACAAACATTTTGTTCTATAACACGTATCGTATAGTCAGAGTTGTAAGTATCAGTTTAGTTTCAGATTTTAAGCAGTCATTTTTGAGCAATATAATTCGCATTTCTTAATAAAAGTGCTTTTAATCTCCAAGTTCTGTAGAAGAGAATCAGGTTCGAAAAGTCATATTATATGATGGCTACACTGTAGGTGACTGTACTTTCCAGGAAGTTATAAAATGTTATTGGCTTTGATTTCTGAGATTCGTCCCCACAACTATATCTACACTATATTTTTTCTTTTTTGAGTCTCGAAAAATAATGTTACCCTCTGACTTTTTCACGCTGACTCCAAAGTACAAAATTTTACTCGACTAAGTGGAGCAAATTCGTTGAAAGATATCAATTAAGTTATAGCAAATTAAGTTAAGTTCAAATTACTTATTAGCTTCAAAGTCTGGATTATGAGTACCTAACCGTTTACTAAAAATTTAATCATTATTAAAAAAACTAACGTTATGGATGAATTAACGTAACAGAAATAAATGCAACTGAGATGGAGCATGAAATACCCTGAACTAGTAATAAATCACACGGGTTCGACTTTACTAATGATGGCAGCTGCTACAGACGTACCTTCATATAGGTCATTTGTGCTATATTAATCCTAAATGTGTGAGTGACGTGGCTGCTAAATGGACCTTTAGGTTGTCAATATAACGACAAAATATCCAAATACTGGTACTTATATCCTCGGGATATATATTTTGGATCTAAAATATGCTCAAAATGTGCTCTATACGCGCAGTAGGTACACGTTTCTTTGATGTCTATTGAGGATAGCACAGGGTGCTAAGGCGGTGGATGAGCTCAAATTCACCAAGCATAGTTAGATTACTTTCCTTGATTTTACTGGAATTGTTTGCACAGTTATTAACGTGATACCTCAGTCTTCTGTATCTATATATATAAAAATCAATGCCACTTTTCGTTGTTAGTTTATAACTCAAGAACGGCTGAACCGATTTGACTAATTTTAGTCTTGAAATATTCGTGGATGTCCAGGGAAGGTTTGAAGACGAGAAAATAGGTGCAGCGGGAACGGGATAAAAAATTCACGCGGGTAAAAAAAATATGGCGATACGAAGTTTGCCGGGACAGCTATTTGTTCTATAGAAATATAGCGTGGGACTAATTGGAAGCTCATTGGAGCACTCGTCGGAGTTGTTGCTGTAAAATACTAACGAGCTTCAAGAGTATTTCCTCTTGATTTCCTATACCTATACCTATTCATCATCATCATCATCACCTATTATATACCTATTTTAATATACCTATAATAAAGTATATTAAACACGAATCTAATGATATACATAATTACATATCCTAGACTAGAGTTAGTGTTATGTGCTCTAATGCTATTAGGATAGGATTTTTGTTACGTCTTCTCACTAAGGATCTGTAAAATATTTTTTCCAGCTTCAATTATCGCATACGTATCTCAGCAGGGTCATCTTCGAGTAATAAACGAGCGTCCCCTGACCCTAAGGCGCAAGTTTGACGCCGACACCTCATGGATAGCTCTGCTTTTAGCTTTTGTGAGTCTACGAGGTATTGTGCAGTGGATTTTAAACTTCTGGATTATCAAAGACAACTTCTTTGAAGGTTTAGAGCGCTATAGTAAGTATAGTAACTGGATTATTATACTCAATCTTAAGAACATGGTCGCTATGTGACTTTCGAAGGGCGGTACTGATGTGGTCGAAGCTGAATTGCCTATCATTATGACTGCCTCTGTGGCGTAGCGGTGGTGAACGCTACGCAGGAGGCACGGGTTCGATCCCCACTCAGTGCAAATATTTGTGTGCATGAATATGAATATTTGCATTGGTCTGGGTGTTTCTATGTATAATGTGTACCTATGTATTTATGTAAAAAAATGTATCTAAAGCCCGACCAGTAAAATAAAATACCTCGCCATATTGCGGTAAACTATTGGAACTAATTTCTTCATATGGTAACAATCTATACAATGTCATTATGATCATCTGTCAGTGTGGTGTCAATTGTGCGTGTTGTTGAGTTTGAGAGCGCTACAAAACTACAAAACTATAGTAATATGCCGAAAACTATTAAAAGCCAGTTAAGAAAAGTAATTTATAATATAACAAAGTATTTGTCGGATAAAAAGTAGGAAGGATTGGACTCTGTTCCTCTAAATAACATCACGGACCTTGTTGTCAACATGACGGGTAGGTACATCATAGAGTACGTGCAATGAAATTGGCCTAAACTACTGATTTTACTGTGACTAATTATTATTCACATTTTTAGGTATATCCCGATCTTCTGTAATAAAAATACGAAGAGAAGGTCAAACGTCAAATGTATTTTCTACGCCTAAGAAAAATAAGCCTAACGCAAAAAAGAAAATCATGCTCGATTATTTTGATCTCTGTGCTGTTAGGCATAAAATACAAGAATTTTATGCAGTCCGAAAAACAATATCGCGTGGTCCCTGTTCTATACATAGTGTAAAGTAACTGTATGTCTAACTTGTATTTACCATTCCAAGCAGTAAACTATTATACGGATACTACTGTGTTGTTATTTGTGCCCAGTCCTTGTAAGTCTATAACTCACTTTTGTGAATAATAGCAATGAAAAACATGACAGCCTCCGTGGCGTAGCGGTAGTGAACGCGGCCGCTACGCACTAGGCGCGGGTTCGATCCCCGCTCAGTGCAAATATTTGTGTGCATTAAATATGGGTATTTGCATTGGTCTGGTCGTGCCTCGGAGAGCACGTTAAGCCGTCGGTCCCGGTTGCCATAAGAACATCTATGGCAGTCGTTACGGGTAGTTGGTGCCCTAAAAGGTCCAAAAACAACGGTCTAGCTGCAAAGCTTCGATATCACCTAATGTTAACATTGGGTCGTGGAGGTCAGGTGGCAATCGCTTCACGGAAAGTATCGAGGTCTAGCCAAATCTGTAGCTATGACTGGTAAAAGTGGACCCCAGACTCCAAGCTGAAAGCTTCGGATGCGACTGGGAATAACGCTAGGAGGAAGAAGAAGCAATGAAAAAGTCACAGTTTTATATTAGGTGTCATTCCGTGCTTAATTGCGGGGAAATAAAAGTCTGTTCATAAGCAAGTGTGTTGAAAAAATATTTGTACACTTGGCATTTTACATGTGTATCACTATACTTGGTGTTGTCATAATCATAGTGTTTTTGGCGCCCCCAGTACGGGTTTTTTATTTTATTGGTCGGACTTTAAGTATATTTATCCGCATTCTAGAATCCATAACACAAGATAAGATAAGATAAGATAAGATAAGATAAGATAAGATAAGATAAGATAAGATAAGATAGGATAAGATAAGATAAGATAAGATAAGATAAGATAAGATAAATACGCTTTATTGCACACCAAACATAGGATACATACAGTGATTTAACATGATAGAGCTAGTTAAGCTATGCTTATTTTGGGTCTAGATAGCGTAGTGTAGAATGTCCTACAATATTATAATCATTAAATTCTGATAAATAAATTATTCAATATCAACTTGTGTACCCAACGACTATACAACCAGTCGCTCTGTGTACCTAACGAGAAGCTGGACTTGTAAAACAGACGTCCTCCCTAGTTTAAGTGCAGTAGCACCTCGCTCTTAACACTTAGCCACTTATAAGTATAGGTGTATTAAATGTTAAATGTTAAATTTATTGTTCGTGCGTTTGTATTTATGCCAAAATCACTGAATTATTATCATCAGGCACGATTTACCTGGGCTACGCCCCGCACGCACAGGCAGTGCCCTTCCTTGAATAAATTGTAATGAACTATTAACCTTGAGAAAGCGGCAATACCTACAGTACCGAGTAGGCATCATTCATTTGCAAAGTTTATCATTTTGATTCAATTTGTTTGATACATTAGACTTATGGACGCCGCGTTTTAGCTCAGTGTTATTATTTTGACTACGATACGCCTCTGATACTGAAATTCGACCTGAATTTTAGAACTGGATTCAGTTTTCGTCACACAGGTTGAAATTTACTGTGTTCACTGACGCACTGTACAGTGCTATCACTGAATTCCAGGCTCTGGATGCCACGCTAAATTGAAATCCGTCTTTATTGCCTACATTTGAAAAGTTTTTAACGCAACAAAATGCTTTCAACTGTTGAGAGCTCGAAAGTCATTGATTCAACTGGTGGTCTACTATCTTCTAGCAGTATTATTTCAATCTCACTTCTGTATAACTTTCGTTGTACTTTCATAGTGTGAATCGGACTCGAACTGTCACCATCCGTTAGAATATTTATGAATTTTATATATTTAATAAATTAAAAGAAATACATAAATTTATCCAATTATATAGATAGTAAGAGATTCTTTTTGAGCCAGTTTAACCACATAACCCTAGTATGCCTCGGGACAATTATCTTGGACCTAAAAACAAACGAGGACCTGGCGTGCGTGGATTGTTTTCTAATGGGTAATTATTCACGATGCCAAATTTTTTGCTAATTTCGGTGGCATTTTTCAATCATTGGTTTTCCGATGAAAAAAATTAATGGAGTTCTTTTAGAATATCTAGTAGTATATACTTAGTGTTCTAAAAGAACATTAAAAAAATTTTTCATCGGAAAACCTATGATTGAAAAATGCCACCGAAATTAGCAAAAAATTTGGCATCGTGAAATTACCCTAATAATCTATGCTTGGTGAATTTGAGCTCATCCACCGCAGTATCCAGCCGTACTATCTTCAAAAGACACCGAAGAAACGTGTATTGCGCGTAAGTATAGAGCACATTTTGAGCACATTTTAGGTCCAAGATGAATGACATGTGTCGCAATATCCTGACAGACGTATTAACGAACGGTCCAATTCACCTTATGAAAGTCACAAAGTAAGATTGCAATAATATTATTAGATTTGGTATTCATCGTTTATTCAAAAACTATTAGTATTGTAGTATGCCTTTTTATCATGTACCATAATAAAGTTGCCACTGTGGCGTGGCGGTAGTGAACGTAGGTAACTGCTACGCAGAAGGCGTGGGTTCAATTCTCGCTCAGTGCAAAAATTTGTATCATTAAGTATTATTACTATTAAAACAGGAAAATAAGTACATGAACAATAAGTAATAGCACAGAAAACCACTAAGGTATGCAAAATGTCTATTTGCACTGGTCTGGGTATTTCCGTGCTTATGAGAGCACGTTAAGCCGTCGGCCCCGTGTGCCATACCAACGTCCATGGCAGTCATTATGGGTAGTGTGAGCACTAAATAGTCCAAGAGCTGGTCTATTTGGTCTATCTACTACTTCGACATCGCCAGTGGGTTCTGTAGGTCAGATGGCAATCGCTTCACGGAAAATATCGAATTTCAGCCAAATGCGTAATTAGACTGGAAAAGCAGACTCATCCGAATGGAAGTGAAAGCTTCGGATGCAAGCGGGATATCCTTACTAATATTAGAAATACGAAAGTAATATAGGTATTTAAACTTTCATGGTCGCCACCGCCAGTACTACAGTTCCTCCGTGATCATGGTGCTTGCAATTCTTCTTGTTCTAATAGTAATACGAAAGTAACTCTGCCTGTCTATCTGTTACGCTTTCACACCTAAATCACTGAACTGATTATGATTAAATTTGGACTTTGGGAAACGACATAGGCTAAAGCTGGGTCCACATTTGTATCATTTGCCCGATCCGATCACCGTATCCGTAACGGCGACGCGTATCATGATCACAATGTATATATCAGTGATACGCGTATCATCACCCGTCCACATATGCGATTATGATACGCGTCGCCGATACGGATACGGTGATCGGATCGGGAAAATGATACAAATGTGGACCCAGCTTAACGCCCAGTTTCCGAAAGGCTGATCAACGTCAAATCAACTAATCGGCTGTCAAATCTCTTGTCAAGTAGCAATTGGGTTGCTAGAATCATGGTTAAATAGTTTAATTTTATCATCGTGCCGGTTAAAATAGCTGATTAACCAACACAATGATCAAATTATACTATTTAACCATGCTTTTAGCAACCCAATTGCTACTTGAAAAAAAATTTAACAGCCGATTAGTGAATTTGACATTGATCAGCCTTTCAGAAACTGGGCGTATGTCTAGTCGCGTTAACCGACATTCAGGCGGGCGGAGCCGCGGGCAACATCTATTATTATAAAGTTGACGGTTTTACTGTAAGTGAGTTCGGTTCACGATGTGTGAATAAAGTTGACTTTGCTATTAATTAGTTTGCCTTTACAGGACATATGCAGTATACAGCGAGACCTAAATTTAATTTTCGGAGGAGCTCACGTGTTATATGAACATGGGACTTCATTGTGATTGAATAAAGCACTGTAGGATTGTTAAGTTGTTATAAATATTAAAATTAATTTAATAAATTTTATTTGTATTTTCTCTCATTTTATACCACTTAGGTAGCAGACAAGCACACGGCCTGCCTGATGTGAAGTTACCGTGGACTATGGATGCGTGCAACACCAGGGGCATCACACTCGTGCTGTCGACCCTTTAAGAAACTTCTGATGCCGTTCTTGAGAACCCCACTTGTGAATCCACAGCTTGTCCTATAGTTATTGTTTTATGTTTATGTGAACAATATATAATTAAGAAGGTGTTAGGCAACTTGTAGGTAAGGCAAAAATCTGTGATAAGTATGAATATCAAGGCTTACATTCTGCAGAAAAAAAAACATAATGAGGTAGAGCGAAAAGGTACAATTCATTCAATTTGTTTGCCTATTACTGCTAACAAATTGGAGAAAACAAAATATCTTTCTTCCTTTCTATCATAACATAATATCCTCTAGTCTCAGTAGTCCGGTTGCTAGTCCGGTTGACCGGACTACTGCAACTTTTCAGTAGCAGTAGTCCGGTTGTCAAACGGAATCGAACTGTTGCTACTTTTGTGTAGCAGCAGTCCGGTGAGTAGTTCGGTTGACCGGACTACTGCAACTCTTCAGTTGCATTAGTTCAGTTGTCAAACAGCACCGAACTATTGCTACTTTTGTGTAGCTGTAGTCCGGTGGGTTGTAAGGTTCTTAAAAAACATCAAATTATTGCTTCCTTACCATAGGAAAGAGTAATTTGGTGAATAGTTGATAGTTGCATTAGTCCGGTTGTTAAAAAAAAAACACCAAACTGTATGCAATTCTTGAGTTGCATCAGTTCCATTGACAAAAGAACATCGTCTTATTGCTCCTAGACTCATAGAATAACAGTAATTTGGTGAGTCGCACTAGTCCGGTTGATTGAACTTCTGCCACAGCTCAGTAGCATTAGTCCGGTTGAGTGAATTATATGCAATTCTGCAGTTGCATCAGTTTGGTTGTCGAAAAAACATCAAACTGTTGCTACTGCAGCGATAGAACAGCAGTAATTCGGTAGGTAGTCGATAGTTGCAGTAGTCCGGTTGTGAAGAAATACACCAAAATATCTGCAATTCTTGAGTTGCATCAGTTCAGTTGTCATAAAGACGTCGTATTAATGCTCCCCCTACTGATAGGGCTGCAGTTATTCGGTGTGGAGTCGATAGTTGCAGTAGTCCGGTTGCAGAAAAATCACCGAACTGTATGCAATTCTTGAGTTGCATCGGTTCCATTGACAAAAGAACATCGTCTTATTGCTCCTAGACTCATAGAATAACAGTAATTTGGTGAGTCGCACTAGTCCGGTTGATCGAACTTCTGCCACTGCTCAGTTGCATTAGTCCGGTTGAGTGAATTATATGCAATTCTGCAGTTGCATCAGTTTGGTTGTCGAAAAAACATCAAACTGTTGCTACTGCAGCGATAGAACAGCAGTAATTCGGTAGGTAGTCGATAGTTGCAGTAGTCCGGTTGTGAAGAAATACACCAAAATATCTGCAATTCTTGAGTTGCATCAGTTCGGTTGTCATAAAGACGTCGTATTAATGCTCCCCCTACTGATAGGGCTGCAGTTATTCGGTGTGGAGTCGATAGTTGCAGTAGTCCGGTTGCAGAAAAATCACCGAACTGTATGCAATTCTTGAGTTGCATCGGTTCCATTGACAAAAGAACATCGTCTTATTGCTCCTAGACTCATAGAATAACAGTAATTTGGTGAGTCGCACTAGTCCGGTTGATCGAACTTCTGCCACTGCTCAGTTGCATTAGTCCGGTTGAGTGAATTATATGCAATTCTGCAGTTGCATCAGTTTGGTTGTCGAAAAAACATCAAACTGTTGCTACTGCAGCGATAGAACAGCAGTAATTCGGTAGGTAGTCGATAGTTGCAGTAGTCCGGTTGTGAAGAAATACACCAAAATATCTGCAATTCTTGAGTTGCATCAGTTCGGTTGTCATAAAGACGTCGTATTAATGCTCCCCCTACTGATAGGACTGCAGTTATTCGGTGTGGAGTCCATAGTTGCAGTAGTCCGGTTGCAGAAAAATCACCGAACTGTATGCAATTCTTGAGTTGCATCGGTTCCATTGACATAAGAACATCGTCTTATTGTTCCTAGACTCATAGAATAACAGTAATTTGGTGAGTCGCACTAGTCCGGTTGATCGAACTTCTGCCACTGCTCAGTTGCATTAGTCCGGTTGAGTGAATTATATGCAATTCTGCAGTTGCATCAGTTTGGTTGTCGAAAAAACATCAAATTGTTGCTACTGCAGCGATAGAACAGCAGTAATTCGTAAGTAGTCGATAGTTGCAGTAGTCCGGTTGTGAAGAAATACACCAAAATATCTGCAATTCTTGAGTTGCATCAGTTCGGTTGTCATAAAGACGTCGTATTAATGCTCCCCCTACTGATAGGACTGCAGTTATTCGGTGTGGAGTCGATAGTTGCAGTAGACCGGTTGCAGAAAAATCACCGAACTGTATGCAATTCTTGAGTTGCATCGGTTCCATTGACAAAAGAACATCGTCTTATTGCTCGTAGACTCATAGAATAACAGTAATTTGGTGAGTCACACTAGTCCGGTTGATCGAACTTCTGCCACTGCTCAGTTGCATTAGTCCGGTTGAGTGAATTATATGCAATTCTGCAGTTGCATCAGTTTGGTTGTCGAAAAAACATCAAACTGTTGCTACTGCAGCGATAGAACAGCAGTAATTCGGTAGGTAGTCGATAGTTGCAGTAGTCCGGTTGTGAAGAAATACACCAAAATATCTGCAATTCTTGAGTTGCATCAGTTCGGTTGTCATAAAGACGTCGTATTAATGCTCCCCCTACTGATAGGACTGCAGTTTTTCGGTGTGGAGTCGATAGTTGCAGTAGTCCGGTTGCAGAAAAATCACCGAACTGTATGCAATTCTTGAGTTGCATCGGTTCCATTGACAAAAGAACATCGTCTTATTGCTCCTAGACTCATAGAATAACAGTAATTTGGTGAGTCGCACTAGTCCGGTTGATCGAACTTCTGCCACTGCTCAGTTGCATTAGTCCGGTTGAGTGAATTATATGCAACTCTGCAGTTGCATCAGTTTGGTTGTCGAAAAAACATCAAACTGTTGCTACTGCAGCGATAGAACAGCAGTAATTCGGTAGGTAGTCGATAGTTGCAGTAGTCCGGTTGTGAAGAAATACACCAAAATATCTGCAATTCTTGAGTTGCATCAGTTCGGTTGTCATAAAGACGTCGTATTAATGCTCCCCCTACTGATAGGACTGCAGTTATTCGGTGTGGAGTCGATAGTTGCAGTAGTCCGGTTGCAGAAAAAACATCGAACTGTATGCAATTCTTGAGTTGCATCAGTTCCATTGACAAAAGAACATCGTCTAATTGCTTCTAGACTCATAGAATAACAGTAATTTGGTGAGTCGCACTAGTCCGGTTGATCCAATTACCGCAACTTTTCAGCTGTATCTAGTCCAAAACCTCTTTTTAAAAATACTCTTTTGCATTATATACTCTTTATTTTGAAAGATATCACTGGCATCATGTTAAAATATAAAACCATCATCATCGATCACTGATCTGGGGGCAGGGCAGTGCCCCCGCCAAGTCGAGCAAAAAAGAGTAGCACGGCCGTAACACTATTTTTGACCCCCGACAAAAAAGAGGGGTGTTATAATTAATCCCCGACAAAAAAGAGGGGTGTTATAACTGTTATAAGTTTGACGTGTGTTGTGTTGTGTGTGTGTGTGTGTGTGTGTGTGTGTGTGTGTGTGTGTCAGTCTGTCTGTGGCATCGTAGCTCCCAAACGGCTGAACCGATTTCGATTCTGTTTCTTTTGTTTGAAAGATGGTTTATTCGAGAGTGTTCTTAGCTGTTTGATAAAAATCGGTTCAGCCATTTGAAAAATATGAGAAGTGAAAGTGGCAATGCAAAATCTAAAATTTTCAAATATACACGTGTTTGGTATCAAATGAAAGGTAATAATTTATACATCACGATTCAGCTTTATGGAAAGTTTTATGAAAATCGGTTAAGCGGTTACCTATAAAAAGCATGAAATAAAAAAAAATTAATTAAAAATTTAAAAAACTCCCGACCCAATAAGAACCTATAAAAAGTAAAATAATAACTATTACATTATGACCTACCCTAAGTATTGACCCTTTTGTCATTTTCTCGTTGGGGGACCGCCGTCTGACCGTCAGGGGATGGTCAGGAGGGTATAGTATAGAGCATACCAAGGTACTTAGCGGTCCCCCGACGAGACAAATGACAACAGGGTCAATACTTAGCGCCTTCGCTGCGTTTAGCGGGTGCGTGTCGCGAGTGCGGGTTCGGATGCACGCGCAGTGCTTCCACCTGTCCGTCGCGTGTGACAGGTATCCGCCTCACGCAGCGCTGCTCTTGAAATAACATGAAACAAACACGCGAAGCGGACATCCGCGCCGTGCGCCCGCTAAACGCAGCGAAGGCGCTTAGCGTAGGTCATAATGTATTAGTTATTATTTTACTTTTTATAAGTTCTTTTCTCGAAGCACTTCAGGCCATTTTTGACCCCCTATAAGTTCATTGTAGATAAACTTTGAAGCCTGAATCTTCGGTTACCAAGTTCGTACTGTAAAAACACTTTATTTTTCAATTTATTAATCATCAACTCAATTTATTACATTTAAAACATAAAAGCTTATTACGTAATAACTTAGGACAGAAGGTCCCTGAAGTAGGGACTGAATAAATTAACCGACTTGGTATTACATGAATCAACTTTTTGCGGTAGAAGAATCGAAGGCGGCGAGGCTTGGCATTTTTTACAAGTATTGTTTTTGATAGGATCTCTATTATCTATACCCACTGAACTCTATAATCTATACCACTGGAAATGTGGCTGTCAAACTAATATTGAGCCTTTTTGATTCTCGCCATTTTGGTTCAGAGAACTGAAACTAGTGATGTGCCAAACTTTCTTGATGTGACGCATATCGATGGACTTAATTTGACATTAAAACATTTGTAGAATGTTTTAAAATATTTTATTTTATTTTATATAATAATGCAATATAAGAATATTAGTACAGTCGTTTAGTATTTTTACTTGGAAAGTTTTTGAAAATTGGTAATTTTATAGATTTTGATAATAATATGCTCTTTCCAAATTTCAACTTTGGCACCTCGTATGTTACCTGGAAAGTTTTCCGGGAGTTTTGAAAATTGGCAATTTTATAGATTTTGATATGCTCTTTCCAAATTTCAACTTTGCCACCTCGTAATTTTGCCGCTCGCGCCGCCATGTTGAAAAAATGGCGCCCAAAAGCAGTTTTTTGATAATAACTCCTTTCCGACGCACTTTACAGGAAAAACATATACAAATAAAAGTAGAGGAAATTGCCTACAATTTGTCATATTCTTTTTTTCCCTAAAATTAATAGTTTCGGCGTAGGAGCGCCGTAAAGTTGACTGACGAAAAATTTCCAATCCTTTTTCCTTCACTTCAATAACTTCACTTTCTTGCAGTATATCACCACAAACAAAGCAGTTTACTTCATTAAAAGCCATGGCTCTGTAAATGCAAACGACACTGTGAAATGATAAACGTATACTGATGACTCAGACTAAATATTTCTATTGAGCTCAGCTGGGGCCAGATGTTTCTTAGAAGGGAAAGAAGGGGCCTGACACAGAAGGGCGCATTCCTTTATACCTGCGGAGACATGACAGGCTATAGTTAGCTAGGTTTTCATTCTATGGAACAATATTTAACCTTCGTATAATTTTTATAATTTACAAATCACAATATGAGCAGTTTAAAATAAAATTTACTTTTTTCTTTCAATTTTTACTTTTTTTTTAAATTTACTTAATTACCATTATACATCCACACCAACGTGTAACATTTAATATTACACGTTGGTGTGGATGTATAATGGTTTACGGGGCTCGTACGCCGAAACTATTGATTTTAGGAAAGAAAAGGTTATGGCATAAATTGTAGGAAATCTTCTCTACTTTTGGGCGCCATTTTATCAATATGGCGGCGCGAGCGGCAAAATTACGAGGTGACAAAGTTGAAATTTGGAAAGAGCATATCAAAATCTATAAAATTGCCAATTTTCAAAACTCCCGGAATACTTTCCAGGTAACCTCTATTTTTCGACCAAATGACTGTACTATATTAGTAGCCGAAATTATTAATAACTAGCTTTTGCCCGCGGCTCCGCCCGCGTGGATATCGGTTATCGCGACCAAACATAGCCTATGTCCTTTCTCGAGGTCTAATCTACCCCTATACCAAATTTCATCAAAATCGGTACAGTGGTTTGGGCGTGACAGACAGACAGACAGACAGACAGACAGAGTTACTTTCACATTTATAATATTAGTAGGGATTAATAATAATATTCCCTTTAAAATTAAGCTATTTTTAAACTCAAATAAATCCGAGATCAGTGGTCCCTCAGCTTCGACGCCAAACTAAAATATACCAATGAGGACAAGCTCTAACGGAATATCATTTTTTTTCTTTGGCCGGCACTTTTAATTTTGGACCTAAATAAATGTACAAAAAACAACGATATACAGTATGGGGTTTATTTTTTATTGCTTTTATTAACTATTCTTTCAATAATGAACAATACTTTTCATTCATTTTCAATAGTTCCTATCATAAAAAATGTATGTTTTCAAGATTTTTGAACTCAAATAAAACCGAGGGAAGTGGTCCCTCAACTTTGACGCCGTAATAAAAAATGCTAATAAGGACAAGTTCTAGCGGAATATCACATTTGTTTTATTTGATCGGCACTTTTAATTTCAGACCTACATAAATGTACGAAAAACAACGATATACAGCATGAGGTTAAACCTCATGCTGTATGTAGTTAATAAAGAACAATATTTTTTATTCATTTTCAATATTACGTATCATAAAAATGTGTATTTTCAAGTTTTAAAATTCAAATAAAACCGAGGAAAGTGGTCCCTCAACTTTGACGCCATAATTAAAAAAAGCTAGTATGAAAAAGCTCTAACGAAATATCGTATTTTTTTTCTTTGGCCAGCACTTTCAATTTTGGACCAGAATGGGTGTTGTCCTAGGGATGTTAGGGAGCTCCGTAACCGTAACCGAAACTATCGTATATCCGATAGAAAAAAATATCCGTAACCGTAACCGAAACCGAAATAAAAGTTTCGGATAGTATCGGATAGGGGCGGAGCGTAATTGAAATTGACAATTAATTGAAATTGATAAATTAGTGGCTAAATTGATTGCGTTACAAAACTTGCCATTTTATTCTTGTAGAAGGTGTGGGATTTCAAAGAGTGCAGCCTTACCACGTTATAATCTTAGATTAGAGGTCGGCAGTACTTTACTAATTTACAGTGCAATGTATCTACGATAAAATGAAGTTAAAGATTCTGAACTTATTGAAACAATTTGAAAAGTTATCATTTACTTCAAAATCTTAATAACCGAAATTATCCGAAACTAACGGATAATCCGAATTAATTTCATATCCGTATCCGTATCCGGTATAATAATCATTCCTATATCCGTATCCAATCCGTATCCGAAATTTCATATACATAACATCCCTTATAGAAACTTTTTTATTCTTCAATGTTCATTATTGACAGTGTCAACGAAGCTGAAAAGAGTTTGCATACCGGGGTGAATATAAAACTAAGCATAAGTAATAGTAATAGAAGCAGCTATTTCCTCACAACGAAACTTAAACAACTGCCGGCATCGAAGTACTGCCATCTTATTATCAGTACAGTAGTAATAATACGATGTTCTTTTGTCAATGGAACCGATGCAACTCAAGAATTGCATACAGTTCGGTGATTTTTCTGCAACCGGACTACTGCAACTATCGAGTCCACACCGAATAACTGCAGCCCTATCAGTAGGGGGAGCATTAATACGACGTCTTTATGACAACCGAACTGATGCAACTCAAGAATTGCAGATATTTTGGTGTATTTCTTCACAACCGGACTACTGCAACTATCGACTACCTACCGAATTACTGCTGTTCTATTGCTGCAGTAGCAACAGTTTGATGTTTTTTCGACAACCAAACTGATGCAACTGCAGAATTGCATATAATTCACTCAACCGGACTAATGCAACTGAGCAGTGGCAGAAGTTCGATCAACCGGACTAGTGCGACTCACCAAATTACTGTTATTCTATGAGTCTAGGAGCAATAAGACGATGTTCTTTTGTCAATGGAACCGATGCAACTCAAGAATTGCATACAGTTCGGTGATTTTTCTGCAACCGGACTACTGCAACTATCGACTCCACACCGAATAACTGCAGTCCTATCAGTAGGGGGAGCATTAATACGACGTCTTTATGACAACCGAACTGATGCAACTCAAGAATTGCAGATATTTTGGTGTATTTCTTCACAACCGGACTACTGCAACTATCGACTACCTACCGAATTACTGCTGTTCTATCGCTGCAGTAGCAACAGTTTGATGTTTTTTCGACAACCAAACTGATGCAACTGCAGAATTGCATATAATTCACTCAACCGGACTAATGCAACTGAGCAGTGGCAGAAGTTCGATCAACCGAACTAGTGCGACTCACCAAATTACTGTTATTCTATGAGTCTAGGAGCAATAAGACGATGTTCTTTTGTCAATGGAACCGATGCAACTCAAGAATTGCATACAGTTCGGTGATTTTTCTGCAACCGGACTACTGCAACTATCGACTCCACACCGAATAACTGCAGTCCTATCGGTAGGGGGAGCATTAATACGACGTCTTTATGACAACCGAACTGATGCAACTCAAGAATTGCAGATATTTTGGTGTATTTCTTCACAACCGGACTACTGCAACTATCGACTACCTACCGAATTACTGCTGTTCTATCGCTGCAGTAGCAACAGTTTGATGTTTTTTCGACAACCAAACTGATGCAACTGCAGAATTGCATATAATTCACTCAACCGGACTAATGCAACTGAGCAGTGGCAGAAGTTCGATCAACCGGACTAGTGCGACTCACCAAATTACTGTTATTCTATGAGTCTAGGAGCAATAAGACGATGTTCTTTTGTCAATGGAACCGATGCAACTCAAGAATTGCATACAGTTCGGTGATTTTTCTGCAACCGGACTACTGCAACTATCGACTCCACACCGAATAACTGCAGTCCTATCAGTAGGGGGAGCATTAATACGACGTCTTTATGACAACCGAACTGATGCAACTCAAGAATTGCAGATATTTTGGTGTATTTCTTCACAACCGGACTACTGCAACTATCGACTACCTACCGAATTACTGCTGTTCTATCGCTGCAGTAGCAACAGTTTGATGTTTTTTCGACAACCAAACTGATGCAACTGCAGAATTGCATATAATTCACTCAACCGGACTAATGCAACTGAGCAGTGGCAGAAGTTCGATCAACCGGACTAGTGCGACTCACCAAATTACTGTTATTATATGAGTCTAGGAGCAATAAGACGATGTTCTTTTATCAATGGAACTGATGCAACTCAAGAATTGCATACAGTTTGGTGTTTTTTTTTTTAACAACCGGACTAATGCAACTATCAACTATTCACCAAATTATTCTTTCCTATGGTAAGGGAGCAATAATTTGATGTTTTTTAAGAACCTTACAACCCACCGGACTACAGCTACACAAAAGTAGCAATAGTTCGGTGCAGTTTGACAACTGAACTAATGCAACTGAAGAGTTGCAGTAGTCCGGTCAACCGAACTACTCACCGGACTGCTGCTACACAAAAGTAGCAACAGTTCGATTCCGTTTGACAACCGGACTACTGCTACTGAAAAGTTGCAGTAGTCCGATCAACCGGACTAGCAACCGAACTACTGAGACTAGAGGCATAATATCCACTTACCATCAATTGGGTCGGGTGCTTGTTCACTACCTAACTAACGTAATATGGTGTTATCTTTAGTAGACCCATCAATCAGTATAATGTTGAAACCTTTCCGGAACTCCTATGGCATGCAAACGACGGGTTTATGGGCGTCCCTTCCCGTTGGCGAACGTACTGATATCGAGATAACCAAATGTGCTACTAGGGATAACAGGTGAAAATTTGTAGGTTTATAATATAACTAGCTGACCCCCCAGCTTCGCCCATGTTATATTTCGAAACCCCGTATCATCCAATTTTCAAATAATGTACCTATGGTAATTTTCCGGATTTGTTTATATTTATGATTACTACTCCGCTCCCTTGAGCAGTAGCGTGATGATATCCTCACCCATTGCGACCGGAAACGGTGCGCAGTGCGCGGTATGAAAGGAACTTCATCCCTTCCACACTCAAGCTGTGGAATGAACTCCCCGCGGTGGTTTTCCCAAGCGACTATAATATGAGGTTCTTCAAGAAGGGCATTAGAAGGTTTCTTCAGGGTCGGCAGCACGAATGTGAGGCCCCTGGTGTTGGATACCTACGTCCATTGGCCACGGTAACCACTTTAATCCATTCCAAGTAAGACAAGCCTTAGGTCTTCCCACTGACAGCACAAAACCTCTCCAGTGAGCTCTGGCTACCCTACTCACCGACGGAAACACACCACAAGGTTAGCCGCGGTATTCTATAGGGTGGACGGCGGAGGTACTTCTCCAGTCGGACTGCTCTATTTCCATCTCAATCCCACACCCAAAGTGTATTAGGACAGGACGTATCCTAAAGCTTAAGAATTGTAGAAGAGGTTCGTGTGCTATACATAATTATTAGGTATGTAAGGACAGACATTGCCGGTGTTTTTTAATAACACTGCCTAAACCAGATAACGTATCAAAGATCTCACGATCGCCAATGTAAAAGTTAGAAAGACCAATCTAATTATATTATATCTCTCGAAAATATAATAACACAAACAAAATTCGTTACATTTTTCTTTTATTTGTGACAGTATTTCCTTAATATTAGTAATTGGAAGTTGAACAAAATCAAAAATAAGTCCATAATACAGCATTTATCAATTCATTCCATAAACGCAAATTAATTTTATAATTGAAACGACAAAATGTGTACCTATAATAAAATGTACATAATACAAACAGCGCAGAGCCAAAGTAAATGAAAACTGTAAACGAATGCGGTGGAGCAATTAAATCTGCCCATTATGAATGACATAATTACAGCGGAGATTCCAAGCGGCCATTGGTCGTTATGAAAGCTTCGCTGAATTTCTTAACTGACAGCTTTTGATAAAATATACTAATATTTAATTTTTAGCCTTAGAAACATTGGCTTGAGTGGTGGTGAGAACGTTGAATTTTAGCTAGAAGATGGAACGTAGAAGAGAAAAGTGTATTAGGGTGGCAATTGATATAAAAAATCGTCGGATGTGAGCAAGTTACAAGTCAAATATTCGCCATACAGCGAGCCGAGCAGCTTGATAGCACAAAACACCAAATCTTGGTATTACGTATTAGTACGTCAACATCACCTGCAAGGCGGTGTACCCACTATTTAATGGACGAGCTTTTCTTTTCAATTAAGTTCTCCAAATATTAATATACACACGATTCTGGGTTCTGGGTGCGCTAATATTGTGATAGGTACTAGGTATAGTAAGAATGATAGACGAAAAGCTAGTGCCAGCTTTAAGGTTTGGTTCATGAAATTTCTATTGTAAAAGACAACATCACACATCCATCAGGTGGGCCGTGTGCTTGTCTGCCACCTAAGTGGTATAAAAAAACATGACATGAAGAAGAAACTACATATTCAACAACGAAGATGGTACATGATAAAAAATCACAGAAGCCGAACCACGCATACACGCGTCTGTTTACAAGTGGCAATCACAAGAATGCGAATATTCGCGTCGAGCAAATATTTCTATCAGGCGCTACCTTTATTTGTAACAAAATGCTACGTCTACATATTATTATATCTAACTGTCTGTTCGAATCTTTAAAATCACAAGTAATGGTTGGCACGGCACAAACGCTACGATTTTTTATTATTATCGCTTTTGTACCTATCGTCTACTGTTCGAATTGAACCTATAAAATAGTTGCTTGTGTAAACTAAAGATTTTATCATACACATATCGATGTATCGGTGCAATTTGAAGGGTGCCTACAGTGCTATCGTTGTAACGATTTCAATAGCAACCCATACTTAAAGTGATCAGGGTAGTAAACAACTGTGTAGCCTCTGTGGCATTGCGGTAGTGCATTCCTCTGCTATGCAGGAGCCGCGGATTCGATGCAAATTTTTGTATGCACGAATATGTCTAGTTGCATTGGCCTGGGTATTTGCGTGCCTTGGAGAGCACGTTAAGATGTCTGTCCCGATATCATAAATATGAATATCTATGGCAGTCGTTACGGGTAATTGGAGTCCAAAAATGTCCGACAACTGGTCTCACTACAATACTTCGATGTCTCTAATATATTGTAGAGGTCAAATATTGAAGTTTAGCCAAAGACACAGACTGGAAAAAGCAAAGCCCGGACTCCGGCCTGAAACTTTGGATGCAACCGGGATTAACGCTAAGATGAAGATGAAGAGGCCTATATCCAGCAGTGTATTGCAATAGGCTAATTGATTGATTGAAGATGAAGACGGAAATTGGGTCTAGATGGCATGATGTAACATAATATATCCTGGTATAACAACAACTCTGATTTAACACCTAACTTTAAAGTAAGGTTAATTAATTATCTATATATATAAAAATGAAACCCGTTTTCCGTGGTCACGACATAGCATGAAAACGGCTGGACCAATTTCGATAATTCTTTTTTTAGAACATTCCTTAAAGTACGGGGATGGTTCTTACGGAGAGAAAAATTGAAAAAAATAAAAGAATTGACTGTTAGGCGGTACGAAGTTCGCGGGGTCAGCTAGTAGGAAATAAGAAAAAAATAAGTCTACCATTATTGTGACACTTTATTACGATAACTTAAAATCAACACATTAAGGCCTGAAGACTAAAAACGGGGCTGGATCACGTAACTGAAGCCTGGCAGTATACTTCATGTTCTGTATATCATTCTCTGTCATAAACTCAACTTTCTGCAATTGACCATTTGGTAGCAGCACGAAGTATGTTCCGATACTCTTCTGGACTTCCACAGGTCCTTCTAGACTTTCAGCTTGAGGGTTATCTGTAGTTGGAGCATCAGTACTGTCAGGAGCCCCATATGTATTAGCAGGGGCTCCGTACGTGTTATCAGGAGCGCCATAACTGTTCACTGGGAATTCTTTTGGTAATTCAAAAGCTTGTCCTTTAGGTCTCCATCCAGAAGGGGGATATGGACCATCAGGAGGTCCATATTGGTCAGCAGGAGGTCCATATTGGTTAGCAGGCTGTTTGTCTTCGTTGGGAAGCGTGAAGGGCTCTCCTGCTGGTCTCCACCCAGATGCAGGATAAGGTCCTGATTCTGTTGTCGCTTCTGTTGGTGAATCGGTGGTAGTCGGAGCCAATTCTATGCGTTGGGACCTAAACCTCGCTGGTCGGAAGCGAGGAGGTTCAGCAAGAACTCCGATCACAACACAGGATAGGATGAAATACTTCATGATTGTTGGTGAATGACTGATGCTGTTTGTCTATGCCGGACGAATTTATACCATGGTGATGTGTTTATGGTGCTTTGTTGTATCATAAATGGTTTGATAAGGACGTTATTATCAGGATATTCGGTGATTTGGAGTCGTCTCACGTAGCACCTGGCGACATTGACATGATGTCGGCGTTCGGAGACCCCGTGACGATTAGATGACGTGTATTTAATTAGTGTAATGATACTTTATTGTATGTGCCTATTCATGGAAAGAGCTTTAATGAAACATCATTAATAATATTAGGTATTGGATAAATAAATAAATATTCCACGACATTTTATGTAGCGCTATCTAGACCCAAGGTAAGTTTAGCTTAACTAGCTTGTGTTTTGGCATCTAGAATGCGGATAAACATACTTAGATTTTTAGTTTTTTTTTTTTGTAAATGCAAACATTAGACACCTAGACAAAAAACACATAAATACCTAGACCAAAGCAAATATACAAATATTTGCCTTGAGCGGGAGTCGAACCTGCGCCCCCTGCGCAGCAGTCGAATGCTTTACCAATACGCCAAAGAGAATCTATCTTATTTTTCACGGAGTATTTGATATTTGTTAAATTGTTTCATACTCCTAAGCGATCTGGTAGATATCGTGTGATCTGAGAAGTGTAGACAAACAGATTGAAATGACTTTGTATCATCAAACTTATCTTTAAAGGTCGCCCAGTGACAATAAAAAGGACTCTAAACAAAAAATGTTCAAGATAGGATCGCACCTTGAATTTCCTGTTGTTGTCAATCTGAAACGGTATCGTATTTTCCTTTATGCTATTGCCCATTTTAAACATTCTATGACTATTTACTAAATCTACACAGTACGTATATATTGTTAGATATCAGCGACCTTCATGCTTAATAGGAAAACATTACCAAATCGTATTTTTTATGCCAATATGTAGTGTATCCGGAGTACTACCAGGCCCTAGATTCTGCTAAAGCACAAGCATTGTTATACCACAGATACTGCACAATATGGCATAAAATTTTAGACTTTATTGTAAACTAGCTTTTGCCCGCGGCTCCGCCCGCGTGGATGTCGGTTATCGCGACCAACCATAGCCTATGTCCTTTCTCAAGGTCTAATGTACCCTATACCAAATTTCCTCAAAATCAGTTCAGTGGTTTAGGCGTGAAAGCATAACAGACAGACAGACAGACAGGCAGAAAGGTAGATAGACAGACAGACAGAGTTACTTCCGCATTTATAATATTAGTATGGAAGTATGGATGTATAAAGTTTCATTAGGTAGGTACACTCTTTCATTCACTCTACAATCAGCCATTTAATTTTAGACATTAACGGCATTACTTTAAAGACTAAAATTAAATTACTTTTATTACAGTGTTCGTGGTATGACAGTGGTTTTGCTTTAGCAGAATCGAGGCCCAGGTGCCCTCGGCTTCGGGAGTTTTTCCCTACCATCCTGTATATGTATACCTACACGAGCGTCTCAGGCGAGTGAAACCTTAGGCGTAGGCGTTTGCTACATGAATACTAATTATAACTAGTGATCAAACTGAGCCGCCTAAGGTTACAGATTAATTAGTATTCCTTATCAATACTAATAAATCATCCTCAATATTATTTTCTTACAACATTTAACGCAGCTACAACCGCTAGCGGGTGGCTAATTATAGGAGAAAATCGAAAATTATTATACAATAATAATAATATCAGCCCCCTAGACATGTGGCAATTCGTTAACTGGCGTTTTTTTTTTATACCACTTAGGTGGCAGACAAGCACACGGCCCACCTGATGGGAAGTGGTTACCGTGGCCTATGGACGTATGCAACACCAGGGGCGTCACACTCGTGCTGCCGACCCTGAAGAAACCTTCTAATACCCTCCTTGAAGAACCCCATATTGTAGTCGCTTGGGAAAACCATCGCGGGGAGTTCATTCCACAGCTTGAGTGTGCGAGGAATGAAGTTCCTTTCATACCGCACAGTGCGCACCGTTTCCGGTCGGTGTAGTAGAGAATGATGAATGAATGGAATTGACACGTATTTTGACGTTTATGGCAGTCGACGTATGTCATAACCATCATAAACGTCATTCCATTCATCATTCTATTGTACAATACGCCGGTCAACAAACAAAGTGTGTTCCGATACTCTTCTGGACTTCCACAGGGCCTTCTAGTCTTTCAGCTTGAGGGTTATCTGTAGTTGGTGCATCAATACTGTCAGGGGCCCCATATTATGTGTTAGCAGGGGCTCCGTACGTGTTATCAGGAGCGCCACTACTTTTCACCGGCAATTCTCTTGGTAATTCAAAAGCAGGGGGCAGAGCGCTATCTACCCAAGCTTGTAATGCCATAAACATTGGATGTAGGTAGGTACCTATATGAGATCTCATTGAGATCTTCGGGAGCCAACTCAACCTCACCTGCAGGCCGCAACACCTCTTGATTGACGGAATAGACTCTGGTGCAGGCTTCACCCTCATGGTTGAAAGGTCAGACGGCAGTTGCTACCATAACACCAAAATGAACCGACAAGGGACTCAATTACCGGGTTTGGATGTCAGTGTAACGGCAAGAAAGTAAGAATTAACCACTTAAACTTACCACTCAGCTGCAATTCTCCAAAATTATCTGTGAAAATGAAAATAGAAATATATAAGTATGAAAATGAAATTAATGATCACCTATTACGTGAATCGAATAAAAACTAAAATGATAAATGAATGTTGAATAATATTATTTACTAGCCTTCCGCCCGCGGCTCCGCCCGCGTGCATCTCGGTTAACGCGACCTTTGCTCATATCTTCGGTATATATATTAATCTATGTTCGGTTCTACTCAACCGATTGGGATGAAACACCGTAAACGTAAAATTTTAAGTCTGACCAAGCCCTTTCTAACAAAAAAAACCGCATCAAAATCCGTTCAGTAGTTTTTGCGTCCATCGCGAACAAACAGACAGGAAATTAAAAAAAAATATTGTGTTAAGTATTGTTAATAGAACATACCCCAAGTATTTTTTTTTAAATATCTCCAATGTACAGACACGACCACTTTACAATTATATAATAGTATAGATAGATTTATTTATCTGACCAATTTACAACAAGTTATCCCTAATTAATGACCTAAAAAGATCGAAACGTACCCAATTCATTTTTTTTTTTTGTTTAGTTACAATTTGCAAATCAGTTCCACCTGTTTATCAAACTAGTTTCGATTTTTGAAGCCAAGTTTATTTAGATTTTAGTTATTAAGATATTCTTCCTCATACCAGCGATCTCCTGACTACGACGCTTGATGCTCTGAGGTACGCTCTTGTGATATTTACACAAATGATAGTAATTTAATGTTACGATAATTCAAAATAATCCTTTAATTTTTCCGTATTGCACACTCCCTCAAAACAATTTTGAGTTAAATACAATCTATATAACATCATCTATACATAATAAAGTTAACATTTCAGCAATCAATTACATGAATCTAAACTCTATCGAAGGCTGATCAAAGCAATTAACTTCGATATTGGCTCGCCGTCATCTTTTCAAAGGGCTTTTGATCATTCGTTTGGTAAAACGTTTAGAACGATTTTTTTTTCAACCCTATTGAAGAAGGGTGATCGAGGCATCGAGGTCATGTAATCATGTTACATTTTAGGAGCATGACATGGTTTTTAATGATTTCTCGTCAGTTTAGTCTCTTGCGTTCTGCGGCTGATTTCAGAAGACACATGTATTCAAATCGATTTAATTTATGTGTCTCAAGTTTTAAAATATTTTAAGTTAAGTAGTAATAGTTTAACTAAAAAAATATTTAAGTAAAGGACTGGTCGCGGGTTCAAGTCTCGCCTGAGCATTCACTTTTTCTAATCAGTTAACTTGCAAATGCAGTTTGTCTGACATTAAGTAGGTTTATTGGTATAAAAGGATAATACTATGATTCCATTAAGCAAAAAAATGTTCTATCTAAAATACAAGAAGGTGAGAAACTCACTCGGCAACGGAGTAGGTATCTGTTGGAATTAAAAATAAATTCAAGGTGACTGAATTCATTATACTATACCTCATGATGTACAAATTAAATGATCTCGTAGATGAAGATTCTGTTTTAAAAATATATATCTAATAACACTATGTAAGTAATTAAAGTAAGAAACCGGTGGCAGGAGAATCGGCCGCATCCACCAAAGTTCTGTAAAAAACGTTAGTTTTTTAACTGATAAGGAAGTTAAGTTTGTACTGGAAGTAGAATATAATGGTTCGGGTGCTAATAGACACATTAGGGGAGGCCTATATCCTCCAGCAGTGGACTGCAAGTAAACTGAGTCCTTACGTTTTCAATCAATCAATCAATTAGCCTATTGCAGTCCACTGCTGGACATAGGCCTCTCCCAATATGCGCCACGTTTGCCGATCCTTCGCCTTCCACATCCAGTCTGTACCAGCCACCCTTCGCAAGTCGTCAGTCCTTACGTTTTACTCATTGTCATTCATAATGTATTGTAAAATGTAGTGACGCAGTTTTTCCTTTCATGGATACTGACATTAGTGAAACCACTTTATAAGTAGGTAAGTTTGCCGATGTATAACCGACCAGCCATTCTAGACGAGGGCTGTTTAGAAACCTCCACGCCACGTGTTCCTGTGAAGTCACTTTTGACGAGAGAGACGAATAAAAGTAGAAGTTTTGACAGAGATTCAAAAATGCGAAAGAGACTTATTTAACTTTTAGTGTTGACCTACAGAAGAAACTGTGTAGTGCAGGTGTACCGACGGATACTGTCTCCATCCTCGAGCACTCGTAAGTACTCAAATCAGATGAAATGGGTCAGTACCTAGTTAGATGAATGGAGGTTGGAATGCGGCGTCAGACGGGGGAATTGAGCTCGCCACTTTTATTTGTTTGGCAGTTAGCTTAGCGAGCGACTCAGCTCTGGCCCTCGATTCTGCTAAAGCAGAACCACTGTCACACCACAGAGACTGTAAAAATGGCATTAAATTTTAGACCTTATTTCCATAGACTTACAGTCTTGAAATTAAATGAAAAGAGTTTCATTACACTCTTTC
Organism: Eilema depressum; assembly: GCA_914767945.1. Classification (NCBI taxonomy): domain Eukaryota; kingdom Metazoa; phylum Arthropoda; class Insecta; order Lepidoptera; family Erebidae; genus Eilema; species Eilema depressum. Next base: position 8,534,754 of record OU612028.1, on the reverse strand, counting down.
ATTCACTCTACAAAAAGCCATTTAATTTTAAACTTTAACGGCATTGCTATAAAGGCTAAACTCAAATGGAATTTTCTCGTAGTCTCTCCACAGAGACTGCGAGAAAATTCCAACACTGTGACAGTGGTTGTGCTTTAGCAGAATCGAGGCCCTGCTCTCATGTCGGCTGTTGCATTGACGGTACAGTCAGCATCAGATTCTCATTTATCTCGACTGGCTAACTACTCAAAATGATCTTGATACCTACTAATGACCGTTTTATTGATTTAAATTGTATTTAAACTTTCATGGTCGTTTACATTACTATTAGTAAATATCCCGATAGTTCTAATAGTAATTAAATTGTATTATCGTTCGAACCGCGGCGGCGCGAGTAATTGAAAAAAAAAACAATAATATCTGTAAAACTATTTGTCGTAAGAATATTTCTCTTTAGTAGTGGATTCCTATATTATTACAAACTGGTAACTTTTCGAAAAAAATTACAAATAGCCCATTCATACTTCTTATATTATGATAACGATACATTAATTAATATAACCGGTACGTTATGAGACAGAGCTAAATTGATATTATTGTATTTTATGTATCTACGTGTTCTTTCAGATGTTTATTTTATCACATTTAAATAATTTTATTCATACAATGGATGATTATTGTAAGAATACCTAACCTAAGCATAAATGAACATAAGTTAGGTATCTTGTTTTATTCTATCTGTCTATTGTCTCCGAACAATATACCTAATTGTTCTGTTGCTGTTTGTTTGTTCTTACAAAACGTAATACCTACATAAGTAGGTACTAATAAGTAGGTACATTTGAATTTTCAATAAATACATTAACTTACAGCTTTAGTGTTTCCTATATGAATATTCTGTTGGATTCAGTGTTGAAAACATAAAATTTATGTAGAAAATTTCAAAAAGCAGAACTAGCTGCTTGATTTTAATTACACTGACACTGATTTACTGCAAGTAATTTAATTTTACGCTATTATGACGTACCTACTGGTGTGCAAAAATGACACAAAAACCTCTTTTTATATCCAGTTCACCTACTCTAGATGTATAGTACATAATTATTTATATTCCAACTCGTAACAGGACAGGCAACACCTATTAAAGTAAACACCTGAATCATAATTTTAAAATTACTGAAAGGACAATTTATTTTACTTTAGGTGCACTTTGGAGATCTATAGGGGAGGCCTATGTCCAGCAGTGGACTTCCTATGGCTGAAATGATGATGATGATGATGATGAGGTGCACTTTATTTTACTTTATACTTTACACTTTATTTTAGTACATAGAGTTCATCGCCATGTGCGCTACCTGATTTTAAAGTTTATATTACAAAGTCACGTATGACAGCTTGACGTGCGTCATGCCGCCGCACGTCGCTGTCATGCTGTTGTGCGTGACTTGGTAAAATAAACTTCAAACACTGTGATAATAAGATTTAATTTTGTTTAAAGATTGTAAAATCCGGGCCGATGCCGTCCGTTTGGTGAGGTTGGACCTTTATCCGTAATTTCTGAACCGATTTTGATAATCCTTCTTTTTTTTCTGAAAAAGCGTACTTCCGGGACTCATTGTCACCAATTTGGGATCTGATGATAGGATCCCAAGAAAATCAAGACAAGAAAGTATAATTTGTTATAATAACTATTTAATTGCTTCTTGTAGTCTGAAAAGTCGTATCTACTCGTATATTTATCTTTCGAATTAATTAAACAAACATACATACAGCAGTCACGCCTCTTTCCCAGTGGGGTAGGCAGAGACCACAGCTTTCCACTTGCTACGATCCTGGCATACATCTTTCGTTTCTTCTACTTTCATAATTGTTTTCATACCCGCTCGCCGGTTTCAGGTACTCTTGACATGTACTTTCTCTATAATGCCTTCGGTCTGATTGACATGCATATTATGTCTAGGTCGACCCTTACCGGGTTGCCCATTCACCCTAGCTTCATAAATCTGTTTCGTCAGTCTTCTTCCGTATTAAAATTTTGGCGTTTTTTGGTTTTATTTTTTGAGTTTATTTCATTTCAAAAATGTGCTATTCTCAAAGTATGCTCCATGAACAAGCGGCCAGAGTAAAATAACTCAGTAGCAGCTCTGTCTTTGAACATTTAAATTATTTTTAGTGTCAAATAGTTCCATTTAGGGTCGGGTCTTCAAGTCACAATGAATCATGAAATGGTTTGTACCTATGTCCTCTTCCCAACACATCTGCACAATAATATCCAATATAAAATATCCTGCTCCAAATTTATAGCTAAATTAATTGCAACTAAGACGGGGCACACGTAAATCAAAATGATGTATACTTCCCACAGGTGAGCTTCCCGAGTGTGTCTGCGGTACCCTCATTACCATACTAAGTGCGAGTGGTTGAAATATTGGATTATTTGCGTAAATGTTGCCAACTGTTCCTATAAGTTAAACCCAAAACTTACCATATATCCGGTGGTAGGGTCCTTGAATGTTAGGTACTTTGAAAATTAAACATCATAACGAGAATAGCAGAGCGTGAAAAAGCATATGATGAGGTCAAGTTAAAGGTCACCATTATAACATTGTCGTTGACTGTAATGATGACCTTCTTTCTAGAGAATTTACCTTCAGCTTACCATCAGGCGAGGTGAAGTCATACGGTGAAAGGTCAGACGGTAGAAGAAAAAAATACTTGGGTTATGTTAACGATACTGCGTTGATATAATCCAAGTATTTTTATACATGCCCACTTTACATAGATAGTTCCATTCATCCCGTTCTCTTCGGCGCGAGTAATGCTAAGAGAGTTAAGTAAAGTAACCTAATAGCTGATAAGGCCCGCATGATGGTATGATACAAAATACAAAATTAACCTAAAATGAAATACATTATGATCACGAAGCACGAACCCTTATATTCGATCAATAAAATAAAATATGATGATTCAGTTGCATACCTTCGAACAATACAAATTTTCTTGTCAAATTTTCTCACAAGTCATATTATCTAATTCGTATTTCATTGCGTAAAAATGAAATTGCCAAACATAAGGAAAATTCTATTGTTATACAGAATTACCAAGAGTGCTCCAGATTTTCATGTTATTACAAAATCTCTAGTACAGTCAGCATCAGGTGGATTTTCACGAACAAAGTACTCAAGTGATCTTAATGGTTTTTCCCCATCCTGTTGACGGATTGTTCCGATACTTTGTACACCCACACCTTTAGTTCGGACAATAATACAATTTAAATCAATAAAGCAGTTGGATTTGCTCTTAATACCTTGATGTTTGCAGTCGGTTCTGACGCTGTCTGCACCGAAAGCTTGTTGTATTACAGATATGTTTTTGTATATCGTTGTGTTCTTTTTTTCGACCATTTCAAACGTTCAAACTCACGACACTTGTAATCTCGCTTTTCTGCATAGGTACCTAGTTGGTTTTAGTATGAGACATTTTTTTAAATTGGTATCTACGAATTCTTAAATTGGTCAGAGGTTACTTACGATACGAGACTATACTATCTAAATATTTACATATTTGTTATCGATAGTAATAAATATGTACCTAAATATATTTAGAGCTTCAAAACTCGATTTACTTGATTTGATTACATCAAAATAGCAATTATTTTAGGATATAGTGAATGTTTGTTTGTTATTTTTTTACAGTATTCCCGACATTTAGGTCTTTTTTCAGCTGTCATGGTCACGACTCAGATAGGTATTGGTTGTTATCGACTTTAGGTATTAACTATGACTGATAGTGGCATAATGATAATAACACACAATGAGAATGCAAAAGGGTGACACGCAAAAAAAACAATAAGCATTTTCTGTATATAACTAGCTAATGCCCGCGGTTTCACCTGCGTGGAATTCCTTCCCCGTTTCCGTTCAATTTTTCCATATTTTCTCAATCCTTTCCTGGACTACGACAAATATTTCAAAACCAAAATAAGCTAAATCGGCTTTTAGCGACAAAAACGAACAGCATTTTGATTATTGCTCCGCTCCCTTAAATAGTAGTATGATGGCCATGATTTATTTATTTAATAGATTCACCTACAGTTATATACAATAGTACAATTGATTAGTGATTGATGGGTGATATATAGCAACAAACAAACAAAAAAACAAACTCTGCAGCTTTATAAATATTAATATAGATTAATATAGATAATAGCTATGTGTAGACAAGTATTGCGAGCACGGATTCGTTCGTTCCTTAATAATATCAGCACCTTCATTCGCTTGGTGTGTACCCGGCTTAATATGAATACATAAGCCTGTTTGAAGCTGTTATCTCGATTTCGCTGACCGGCAGGCCGGCCCCTCAGTTGGAACTTAACCATCTAATAGACGTGTGTCACCACAGGTATGTAATTTATTTTCCTCAATTTATTGATTTAAAATTTACTACATCTATATATCTATACTATTATATAATTGTAAAGTGGTCGTATCTGTACAGTCAGCATTAAATCCATCTGGTAAAACACTCAAACTGATCTTAATACCTTGGTATAGCCCCTTCCTGTTGACTATTTGTTTTGATATTTTACACACCTTTAGTTCGGACAATAAGACAATTTCAATCATTAAAACAGTTTTAGTATTAACATCATTAATAGGTATTAAGATCATTTTCAATAGTTTGGCAGTCAAGGTCGATCTGATGCTGACAGTACTTTGGAGATAATAAAAAAAATACTTTGATTATGTTATATCAACAATACTGAGCACAAAAATATTGTTTTGGATTTCTTGTCTGTTTGTCAGGGTGACATGCCTTTTAAATGGTGACACTGCCATAGACGACCAAGATCGTGCTAAGTAGAGGAGGAAGAGTCGGAAGGCGGACCCTGAACTCCGAGGTCATCTTAGTAACGGATGCAATCAGGAAAATGCGTCTCCATGAAGATGATGATGATGATGTCCGCGATGGACGCAAATATTACTCAACAGAGTCTGATACGGACTTTTTGTTGGAAAGATCTTGGTCAAACTTAAAATATTACGCCAATTTGATCGCAATTGGTTGAGTAGAACCAGAAAATATAAGCAAAAGTCGCGATAACCGACATACGCACGTACGGAGCCACGGGCATAGGTATAAATATGCTAATCCCTGATTTTCATTTACGCAGTAAACACACAAAGATGGTGGAAGTTAAAGTGCAGCAGGGCTGGTTGTCTGGTGAGCAGCTGGCGACTGTTCAAGGCGACGGACAGTATTACAGCTTTAAAGGCATTCCTTACGCTGAGCCGCCATTGGGAAAACTCAGGTTCAAGGTGAGTATTACCGCCGAATGCGATTAAGCAACAAAAATAGAAGCAAGTACCGTTTAATTGCAGGTTTTATTGCTATTACTGCGGTCAAGTGCTAGTCGGGCTGGCGCACTTATGGTTCAACTCTAACGTTTTTGGGTTTCATACTTAATGATTTGAAGAGTGGCGTAGATGTCGAATTTAATATCATATTACTTATCATTATTATAGGTATATATAGCAGTTATCTACTTGTTATTATGTAAGCTTTACATAACGACTGCAAACTCGCTTGACGAGCATTGATCGTGGGTCGGCGTATCTGCACGACACCAAACATGTTTAGCATGGACGATAATACATTCATACAGATACAGTCGATAAAAGAGATACATAGGTACTTATACACCTTTACAATAAAGTTGTATGTAAAAATGTATACGTACGTATGTAGTGCCCTTTGCTGAAAGGGTTTGCAAAATGCTACTAATTGCAGCGCAGTCTAAGCATAAAACTTTTTTTTAAATATGAACGTCTGCTTTCTTTCAGGCCCCACGACCCCCATTGCCATGGGAGGGTGTAAGACCAGCTACTGAACATGGCCCTAAATGTCCACAAATGGATATATTCACTCAAGAAATAGATCTTGGTAGTGAAGATTGTCTTTACCTTAACGTTTATACACCAAATTTGAAACCCGCTACTCCGTTACCCGTCATGGTCTTCATTCACGGAGGTGGCTATAAGAGTGGTTCCGGGAACGTGGATCGGTTCGGGCCTGACTTTCTCGTCAGCCACGGAGTAGTACTTGTAACTATTAACTATCGACTGGAAGTTCTAGGTTTCTTATGTCTAGACACTGAAGAAGTACCAGGAAATGCTGGTATGAAAGATCAAGTCGCTGCACTGAGATGGGTGAAAGCGAATGTACTCAATTTCGGAGGAGATCCTGAAAATATTACAGTTTTTGGTGAAAGCGCTGGTGGTGCTTCGTCTGCGCTACACGTCCTGTCACCAATGTCGAAAGGGCTAATTAAAAGAGCGATCCCGATGAGTGGTGTACCTTTTTGTAACTGGAGTGTAGCTTTTCAACCGCAGAAAAGGGCATTCACCCTCGGAAAGCAACTTGGTTTGGATACTAAAGATCCAAATGAGCTACTAGAATTCTTACAAAACATGCCAGTGGAAAAATTAATTGACACAAACCCAACTGTAATGGCCTTCGAGGATCGTGCCAATAATATTATGAAAATGTTTCATTTCACGCCAGTTACTGAAAAAGATTTTGGCCAAGAACACTTTATGACACAAAGTCCTCTAGAGGTCATTAAAAAAGGAGAAATAAATGACGTTGATATCTTAATCGGCTACACTAATGAGGAAATATTATTTGGTATTCCCTTAATTGAAGAAACTTTAATAAAACAATATAATAGATACCCAGACTTGATTGTTCCCAGAAAACTTCTAAATAAATGCACTGCAGATCAAATATTGCAATTATCGGACAAAATTAATTATTATTACTTCAAAGGGAAGCCTATAAGTTTAGATGTTATGAGAGAGTTTGTGAAGTATGGTAATAATTACAGCTTTGCGTACGACGTCAACAGTTTTATTTCTAAATTGCCGAAAGTAGGCAAAGGCAAGCGCTACGTGTATAAATTTTCATGCTTTTCGAAAAGGAATGTATACGGCGCTTCAGGTTTGAAATATGGGATAGAGGGTGCAGCCCATATGGATGACTTAATGTATTTATTTGATGCGAAACTGCATAATTTGAAGGTTGAGAAAAATACTAAAGAATATGAACTGATTCAACTAGTGTGTACTGTGTTCACTAACTTTGCTAAATATGGGTAAGTTACATAAATACTTATACTAAGCCATCAATTGATGCCATCTGATCATCATCCTCGGAGCCTTTTCCAACTCAGTTGGGTTCGGCTTTCCAATCAAACTGTGATGCCGCTGAACTGCGATATTTTCCGTGAAGCAATTTGCCACCTGACCTCCACAATGCACGATATCTAGTAATGCAGTTAAACCAGTTGTTGCACTCTTTCGGGCTCCTACTACCCCTAACGAACTACCCTTAACGATAGCATCCTCGACTGACGTCATTCTTAACGTACTCTCCAAGTCCCGCAGACACTCAGACCAATGCAAATATTTTATTCATGGATACAAATATTCGCATTGAGCGGGAATCGAACCCGGGCCCCCAACGTAGTAGTCGAATACACAACCGCCACACAACAGAGGCGGTCTAATATATTTTGATAATTTGCACACGAACCTCGTCGTGATTTCACGATTACTTTTCAAACAATAAAAATACATTTTAAGGTTGTATATGTATGCTGTGGGGCCCCAACACGAAGTTGGGCTATTCTTGATTCCCCCTGTTACTGATTTCCCCCGAATAGACATAATTCATGCATATACAAATACTTGAACTGAGCGATAATCGATTGCACTACCACCACCCCACAGAGATTGTCACGAAACCTATGAAATATTTTTACAATTAGAAAAATTTAACACCACATCCCGTAATAGTGATTCCCCAATTTATTTGTAAATAGATAGTATACTTGAGTAAGATATGAATTATGTTATGACTGTTATAATCGAAGAATACACATAGTATTCCTTCATCCCTCATATCACTATCGTTTATAACGTAGAATATTTTCATATTCACAGGACCCCAACGCCTGACGCTTCACTGGGAGTAACTTGGCCAGAATACAACAACACTACTCGACCATATGTGAACATTACCGATATCCTTACTCCTGGCACCAATCTCGACGCGGAGGCTGTAGAGTTCTGGAGCAGTGTATACGCACAAGTGGACTCAGAATATAAGATCTAAGAAGGTTACAGTTAGGGTATGCTCGGGACATAATATATACTCGTATCTTGGGCCTATTATATGCTCAAAATGTGCTCTATACGCGCAGAATACGGCACAGAATCTCTCTGTTCTTACAGGGTAGGCACACGTACACGTTTCTTGGGTGTTTTTTGAGGGTAGCACGCGGTGCTACTGCGGTAGACGATCTCAAGTTTACTATCTATCCTCTTAGCGTTAATTCCCAGTCGCATCCGAAGCTTTCAGCTCGGAGTCTGGGGTCCGCTTTTACCTGTCTTAACCACGGATTTGACTAGACCTCGATATTTTCCGTGAAGCGATTGTCATCTGACCTCCACAACCCAATGTTAATATTAGGCGATATCGAAGCTTTGCAGTTAGACCGTTGTTTTTTTTTTTTTTTTGGATTTTTGAGGGCTCCAACTACCCCGTAACGACTGCCATAGATGTTCTCATGGCAACCGGGACCGACGGCTTAACGTGCTCTCCGAGGCACGACCAGACCAATGCAAATACTCATATTTAATTCACACAAATATTTGCACTGAGCGGGGATCGAACCCGCGCCTCCTGCGTAGCGGCCGCGTTCACCACCGCTACGCCACGGAGGCTGTCATCTCAAGTTTACTAAGCATAGATTATTACAAAACAGTCCGCGCGTGCCAGGTCCTCCTTTGTCTCGTGATTTAAGTCCAAGATACGTGTCTCGAGGTATCAATTCTTCGGGTACAGGGTAATTCGGGTGCCATCACCTAATAAGGTTTTGGTGAAACTTGAACGTTTCGCATTTATATTTTGTTAAAATTGTAATATTTGTACCATTATAATAAATTTAATATAAAACGTTCGAAAAGTCTTATTTAATAGATTGACCCTAGATTCAGCCAATTAATACTATTGTTTTCATTTTCTAAGACGTACAGTCAACGTCAAAAGTAGGTAGATGATCATTTTTGGATTTAAAACATAAAATTTGCATGAAAGGGGTTTTAATTGAAATACAATTAATTATTTAATCAAAATCGATCTGTCTATACTAAAAATGTAAATTATTTATGTTTGAGAGATATTATCATTAGAGATGTTTAAAAATACTTGGGTTCTGTTATATTTATATTAATGACTAGCTTTTGCCCGCGGCTCTGCTCGCGTGGATGTCGGTTATCGCAACCAAACATAGCCTATGTCCTTTCCCAAGGTCTACTCTATCTCTGTACCAAATTGCATCAAAATCGGTTCAGTGGTTTAGGCGTGAAAGCGTAACAGACAGACAGACAGAGTTACTTTCGCATTTATAATATTAGTATGGATTCTGATAACTACAGAACCTATTTTGATGCGGTTTTTTTATTAGGATGGTCTTAGTAAGAGGACAAAATTAAAGTGCAGCAGTCTGGTAAGCAGCTGGAGATGTTCAAGACGACGGTCAATCATCATTCTCGGAGCGAATGCGTGTCACAATGAAATTCGTTAAGAGACTTTTGAGGTTAATTATTCGTTATTGTATTGTTCTATGACAAAGCGGAGAATCTTATTATTTTTTATACGTTTTTTTTTTTTTTTTTTTTTTTTTTTTTAACTCCCTTGATCCTGCAACCTGCCCCTGACTGGGCATTTAGCTGGAGGTTAAACATTTCTTGAAGTTTGGCATGCATGGTATACACCCAGTGGTGCACCCATATGATTTAGGGGGGTTTTCCGAGACCGTGTACTACGATTGAAGGAGGTCCTGTGGAGCTCTCCTTTTTATGCGTCTGAAGGAGCTAGTTGGCTTTAATAGTTCTCCTGCAAGCTTGTTGGGATGATTACCAATACGACGTGAGTATGACTTTAGCTTTTTTGTAATCTCCTCTTTCACTGTAGGCATCTTTAAGTCTCGGTGCAGCTGAGAGTTAGTGATGAACCATGGAGCGTTCGTTATCATGCGGAGCATTTTGGACTGGAAACGTTGAATAATATCCAGGTTTGAGTTTGCTGCGGTGCCATAGAGCTCCGCTCCATAAGACCAAATAGGCTTGAGGATGGATTTGTACAGGAGGAGTTTGTTGTTTAAGGAGAGGTTAGATTTCCGCGCTAAGAGCCAGTAGAGTTTGCGAAGTTGAGCGCTTAGGGCTTTTCTTTTGGTGAATATGTGCTTCTTCCATGTAAGGCGTCTGTCTAGGTAGATTCCCAAGTATCGCACGTCATCCGATTGGGGGATTGCGATTCCGTTAAGGTTAACGCAAGGACATGTGTCGTGTCTAAGAGAGAATGTTACTTGAACCGACTTAGTTTCGTTGGCCTTAATTCTCCAGTCTTTCAGCCAGACTGAAACTGCATTTAGGTTTTCCTGCAGCATTTCTGATGCGGTAACTGGGTTTTCATGACTTGCAATGAGAGCAGTATCATCAGCAAATGTCCCCACCAGAACATCCTCTGTAGTTGGCAAGTCAAAGGTGTAAATAAGATATAAAACGGGGCCCAGCACGCTGCCCTGAGGAACACCTGCCTTTATTTTACAAAGGCTCGTCCTATCGTCTCCGTGCTTCACATAGAAGTGTCGATGTGCGAGATATGATTTAATTATGAGGTAATAATTAATTGGCAGGGCTTGCAGAATCTTGTAGAGAAGGCCTTCGTGCCACACACGATCAAATGCTTGAGATATGTCCAGGAATGCAGCTGAGCAATATTTTTTGTGTTCGTAAGAGTCATTTATCTTCTCTACCAGACGGTGGACCTGTTCAATGGTGCCATGAGCCTCACGGAAGCCAAACTGGTGATTCGGAATCATTTCAGATTTCGCGAGTTCTGGAGTCAAGCGTTTCAGAATAAGCATTTCCATGATCTTAGAGGCAACTGGGAGCAAACTTATGGGGCGGTAAGACGAGACGCTTTCTGGATTTTTACCAGGTTTGGGAGTTAAAATTATTTCAGCCACTTTCCATTGGGCAGGCACGAATTCTCGTCGCAGGATGGCGTTGTAGATCGCAGTTAGGAGAGCGACCGCTGCATAGGGTAGTTCTTTCATGACTTTTGTTGTTATGAGGTCATAGCCGGGAGCTTTATTTAGACTAAGTTTCTTGATTATGGAACAGACTTCAGTGATAGAAAACTTTTTGATTGGAGGTGCAAGCTGGTGAGGATTCGAAAGAGCTTCCATGACTTGATCCACCTTCGTCGAGTCAGAAGCAGAATTTGGAGTAAATACTTTGGATAGATGTTCGGCAAACAATAAACATTTTTCATTATCACTTCTCGCCCAAGTACCATCATTCCTGCGTAGTGGAGATTGGAATGGCGTTGGTCTTTTGAGGGATTTAGTCACTTTCCACAGAGAGTAATCCGTTGCAGGAGTAGCATCTAAGGCAGATAACCGGTTTTCTAAGTCCTTATTTCGAATGATTACGAGAATGCCTTTGACTTGTTTGACAAGCTGGTTGAATCGCTTCTTATCCCCAGGGTGTTGGGTCAGTTGCCACTGCTTTCTGGCTAGTCTCTTTTCTTGGATCAAGTCAGTTACGATTTGAGGATACATTGGGATCATTTCTGTGGCTCTATGATGAGGGGTTGCATCCCAGGCAGCGGATTGGACACAGTTATTAAAGATCTCAATAGCTGATGTGATGTCATCATTCGATTTAAGTGGCACATATTTGTCCAAGGTGTTTTCTATAGTTTCTCTAAAACATTCCCAATCAGTTTCCCTTGAGTGAATTTTACAGGGTTTCGATACTGCCACATATTTGTTGTGTAGTTCAGCAACAATGGGTGAGTGATCGGATGATAGATCGTAAGAGGCGTGACAGAGTATAGCTGAAGTTGGAAGTCCTTTGGTGACGAAAAAATCTACCAGATCTGGTTTTCTCTTTGGGTCGGTTGGCCAGTAGGTTGGTTTGCCTGTGGACTTGACACTGAGATTTAGGTGCTGGACGGATTTCATAAGTTCTCGACCCTTGGTAGAAGTGATTCTTGAGCCCCAGTCGGTATGTTTAGCGTTATAGTCGCCTCCAGCAATAAATCTGTTGCCAAGTTTATTAAAGAACGACGTATAATGTTCACATTTCAAATTGTGCCTGGGGGGCATGTAGAGAGCTGAGATTAGTATAGGGCCATTTGAACTGTCAATAGAAATAATAGTGGCCTGGATTTGATCAGTACAGTGTGGGTTGAGGACGTGATGTTTTATGTTATTTCTAATCAATATGGCTGATCCTCCATGGGCGTCACCGTTAGGATGATTTGCGTAATACAGCTTGTACTTCGGTACTTCAAAGTGGCTTTTTGAAGTGAAGTGCGTTTCAGAGATTAGCATTAAATCAACTTTATGCGCATGCAGGAATATTATGACTTCATTCGTGTGATTCAACAGTCCATTTGCATTCCACAGGGCGAGAATAATAGGTCTAAGATGTGTTAGTCGCGGGGAGGCAAGGTTTGCCGCTTGCCTCCCGCCTGAGTAAAATTCTGACTACTCCCGAGTCGGGCTGACGATGTACGCATTTCAGTCATTAGACTTAGTAATAGATTTGTCATGGAACTCATTTGTTGCATCATCTGCTTAAACATGTCCATTAGTTCCTTAAATTCGTTAGAACTCACAGGAGACTTTTCTTTTTGTTTCACTTGACTGTTGTCCAGTTTCAGTTCTTGTTGAGAAGGAATTTGTATTTGTTCCTCTACTTTCTGGGATGGTGGAGAGGTATGAACTGATTTGTTCTGTTTTCGACCGATGCGGACAACGTTGGCGTAGGATTGATTTTCCCCTTGTTCAGGAAGTTATTTGCAGTTATAGTAACAGTCTGGTTTGGTTTGGCGATTTTATTGCGAAGCGGGGGGAATTTCCGCTTCTGGAGTTCTTTATATACAGTGCACCCTTTGTAGTTTGCGGGATGATTTCCATCGCATAGAGCGCATCTGACGTTGTCGGATCTTTCCTTCCGCGAGCAGGCTGAGGACGCGTGAGGACCAGCGCATTTGATGCATCTTGGATTTCTGCGACAGTAGGATTTAGTATGGCCATATGCTAAGCAGTTAGCGCATTGAGGGATTGTGCGTTTTGGTCTTGGTGGTTCTAACTTCACACGACAATGTAGAAGATTTTTAATGTCATACACTTCTTTATTGTTTGAGCTTGATTGAAGTTCAATCACAAACATGTGCAATGGTATTTTGGTTGAAGCTTGTTTGATGTTCCAAATATTGTTGGCGACATGTCCAAGCTTGGCCAGTTCGTCTCTAATTTCATCAGTGTCAGTTGATGGATGAATATTCTTAAGGATGACTTTAAAGCCTCTCTCTTGTTTGGGTTTATATGTAAAATATTCTGTCCCTTTAGCATCCAGTTCCTTGACAATTGTTCTGTAGGCGTCACTCGTTTTCGGTTGAATTTTAACCTGTTCCTTGGGTAGAACTTTTAGCTCGAAGAGATCATGCACAGTTTCATCGAGCAATTTAATTAGGGGACGAATGTTCGTTACCTTATCGATAAATATAGGTGGAGGCTTTGGTGTTTTTGCTGGCGGTTGTGGTTGAGATTCTTCAATGTCCTCGTCGCTCGAAAGAGCAGAGAAAGAGTTGGATGTGGGTACTGGCTGGCTCAGCCAATATGTACCGAGTTTTAGTTGTTTTTGGCTTTTATCAGCCTCAGGACTGTCTCTTTGTCTCTTGCGGATTTGAACATCTGTCCACTTTGTGGATTCAGTGGACGAGTTACCTGGAGTATTTGCTGGAGCTTCCGAGCTATCCTCAATTGTAATGGTTTGACTGCAGTCAGTGAGAGACTGAGATCTCGGTCTATTGAAAAGGCTTGGATGAAAGATTTGCTGAGTAAGCGTTTTGTTGGATTTTATTAGATTTTTAGAATGGTCCATTGTGATTCCCACGAGTAGGGCAGATATTAATGTCACACCGTCGGGTAACTCCCATTCCGGCGGTGAGGGCTATATACTTTCAACGTTCGCCAGTTGCGTTGAAGATGGCGCTAGCGACTGTACTTCCCAACAGCCATGCATCCTATTGACGCGTCTCCCATCGTAGGATTTGGGGTGATTTATTAGAGAGGATTTCTTCCTCGTAGCACGGGCGATTAAGCCAAGGCCACCGTTCTCACGAAACATGACCATGAGGTTACGGGTTGAGAAGGTTATTTCCTACCTTCACTGCACAGACTGGTTAGGCCTGGATTGGTCTGGTTAATACTGCCGCCAGAGTTTCGGCGTCCGGTCACACTTGTAGGGTGAGTCAAGGAAGAGGTTATAAATCCTGCAGACGTGAGAGTCATCTAGAGTTTGATGGTGATTATAACTAGATGTCAGTAGATATTTGACATTGGTTGGTCAGCCTGATAGAGTAATTTTTTCTTCGGGGTTGTTTTCCCCTAGCCAGAAAATTCGGTTAAATGGCATCTACAGGTCCCAAACCGTCGGAGGACCGAGGCAAACCAGACACCACGGAGTCGTCAGTCTCCACGGTGTAGCCAGCCCCGGCCCCCCACCGGAGTGGGCACTGCAAATGACACAAGGCGCCGAAGACTCGCCTTCGCACGTCATACTTGGCTGTTGTGGCCACGAGGAAGGATGGAGAATGTGCGAGCTCGTTATCGACCACAACAGTGCCCAGGGAGGACGACCTACATAGATGAAGTATGCAGGCCCATCACTAGTCTGCGACGGCATACTAGAGACAGCGTGGACGTGTATGAGTGCTTGTCGGTGCGCGCCTGATAGCCTAGCTCCGCACTCCTAGGCGTACACTATGGTATTACTTAGCATTTTATAGGGGCGAGTTCCCTGGCGAAAGAACTCGTCCCACTAAGACCTACACCGACCCCCCCTATTTTTTATACGTAAGTAGATTAATTGAACTGATAAAACAAACAAACCTGAGATTTAAAAATAAATTAACAAGAAGATTTAGAGTTTAAAAAATCATTATATTATTGTGTGAATTACGAATTCGAGGGGTTAGCGTTAGAGGGAATATTTTTTTTTTATATAGGACACGTCAATTTGACTTCGTCTCGCTTGATGGTAAGCTGAAGGCAAAGTCTCTGAAAAGAGGGTCACCATTACAGACACGTACCATGTTACAATGGTGACACTCAGCTTGACGGCCTCATCAGATGCTTTTTCACGCCCCGCCTAAAGGACCCGGGACTTTAGGAGGAGGGAAACACGTGAACTGTTGTTACTTAGTAACTTGTTGCTGTCCGCGGCTCCGCCCGCTTGGGTGGTGGTTATCGCAACCAAACATAGCCTATATCCTACACCAAGGTCTATTCCTATACTAAATTTCATCAAATAATTCAAATTAAAATTCAAGTGCTTTATCGTGAAACAGACTGAGTGCGGAAGGCGGAGGATCTGGAGAAATGGTGCACACTCGAAAAGGCCTATGTACAACAGAGGACTGCGATAGGCTCATTGATTGATTGATTGTAAAACAAGCATTTGAATTAGACGTAAAAGTGTAACAAGCAGACGGTCATAGTATAGATTTCAGTTATTATTAGTATTTATTATTAAAAAAATCTGAGATGAACTAGTAAATATTATCACAATATACAGTTGCTCGTAACACAATATGATCTTCGTCATATCTTATATATATGTAGGCATGAGATCATCGATAAATTACTGCAACAACTGAAATAATTTAATAAAAAATTGACCTCAATTACTGGTTAACCTCTGATAAACTCTGAATTAATAAAATTATCACTGAATAGACTGAATTATACTCGTGTGCATTATGCACAGAGACCACGTCTTGATGCATAAAAATACACTAAACGCAAGAGACGTAGATATAGATAGACGTAGATATTTATCCCTCCTGCTTCCCTTGCTTAGAATCCCTACTAATATTATAAATGCGAAAGTAACTCTGTCTGTCTGTCTGTCTGTCTGTCTGTCTCGCTTTTACGACTAAACCGCTGAACTGATTTTGATGAAATTCGGTATAGGGGTAGATTAGACCTTGAGAAAGGACATAGGCTATGTTTGGTCGCGATAACCGACATCCACGCGGGCGGAGCCGCGGGCAAAAGCTAGTAGAATAATAAATGAATAATAAAAGCATATTATGATGAGGTCAAGCTAAATGTCACTATTGTAACATTATCGAACCTTCTTTCCAGAGAATTTACCCTTAGTTTACCATCAGGCGAGGTGCAGTCATACGGTGGCAGGTTAGACTGATGGTAGTCGTCGTAAAAGTCGTATAAGCATTAGCTATGCCAAGAGGAGTAAAAGGAGTAAGCGCACCCTGGACTCGAAGTAAAAGCCTCAAATGTCGACGCTAAGATGATGATGACGAATAATATTTTTTACTTTATGTACCGAGAAAGTAACAATTTAAACTCGATGTTAAGCAGCAGTATCTTGAGTAGCCAGAGCTCAATGTAGAGTTTTTGTGCTGTCAGTGGGAAGACCAATGGCTGATCCTGCTTCGATTTCTGCGCTGACGGCACAGAAACTCTCCAGTGAGCTCTTACATACTACTACTCCCCTGGTGTTGCACACGTCTATAGGCCACGGTAACCACTTTCCATCAGGTGGACCGCATGCTTGTCTACCACCCAAATGGTATAAAATAAACTATTCCTTTCGTTCTTTTTTTCATCCTGTTTTCTTTTTCATCTCTTCTTTTCATAGGTACTTAGAGATTGGACTTGTTTAGTCTACTACGTTACTGCTAAGGGAGCTGCATAATTTTTGTGCTTCATACATAATACATTTGACAGCCTCCGTGGCGTAGCGGTAGTGAACGCGGCCGCTACGCAGGAGGCGCGGGTTCAATCCCCGCTCAGTGCAAATATTTGTGTTCATAAAATATGGGTAAGTATTTGCATTGGTCTGGTCGTGCCTCGGAGAGCACGTTAAGCCGTCGGTCCCGGTTGCCACAAGAACATCTATGGCAGCCGTTACGGGTAGTTGGAGCCCTAAAAAAAAGTCCAAAAACAACGGTCTAGCTGCAAAGCTTCGATATCTCCTAATGTTACCATTGGGTCGTGGAGGTCAGATGGCAATCGCTTCACGGAAAATATCGAGGTCTAACCAAATCTGTAGTTAAGACTGGTAAAGCGGACCCCAGACTCCGAACTGAAAAGCTTCGGATGCGACTGGGAATTAACGCTAGGATGAAGAAGACCTAATACATAAGGCCCGCATAAAACAAAATAATACAAACTACAAAATATGCCTAAAATAAACATTAATATGTAGTATCAAAGACCTTTATATTCGATCAATAAAATAAAATATTATGATTCTGTTGCAATACACTTCGAACAATACTGTCAAATTTTCTCACAAGTCATATTAACTAATTCGTATTTCATTGCGTAAATGAAATTGCCAAACATAAGGAAAATTATATTGTTGTACAGAATTACCAAGAGTGCTCCAGATTTTCATGTTATTACAAAATCTCTTGTACAGTCAGCATCAGACCGACCTTGACGAACAAAGTAGGTACTCAAATGAGCATAATGGCAACCGTGATAATGGTTTTCCCTCATCCTGTGACTGATTGTTCCGATACTTTGTATAGGTACACCTTTAGTTCGGATAATAATACAATTTAAATCAATTGGTATTTGCAGTCAAGACGTTCTTACGCTGACTGTACCGAAAGCTTGTTGTATTACAGACATGTTTTTGTATGTCGTATAAGTCGTTCTAAATATTTACATATTTATCGCTATATGCAAAACTCGACAGAAAGATTATTATGTTAATTTGATAAGGTACATTAAAATAAAAATTATTCAACCGAATTTTGGATATAGTGTACGTTTGTTTGTTACTTTTTACGATAATCCCGACGCGGCGACGCGACGTTACGGTTACGGTTACGTTACGTTTTACTTACTGTAGGTCTACCACGAGTTTGTAAACGAGAGTCGTATACGTACACGAGAGTCGTTATGGGACCACGTGACTAGGCTTACGGTAGCTGGGCTGTCATGAGCTTTGTAAACCGTAATGGCTCTCGTGTAGACGGCAATAGCTGAGGTATACGTCTAGAATACTTGACAGTTTGGTGTTCGTTTGAATTTTGAGTGATGGAGTATCGTTACCGTAATATGGCGGCTTTCTAATAATCAGCTGTTGGGCACGTCAAGAATGTCAAGATTTGTTTGGAATTAATCGAATCCATGATTTCATCATCATCATCATCATTTCAGCCATAGGAAGTCCACTGCTGGACATAGGCCTCCCCTATAGATCTCCAATAATCCATGATTTATTAAAAGTAATTGATTTGTGACGATATAACACTGGATGGACTGTGTAAATGATTATTGAGAGGTGTTCCACCACCGAGAACCAGCACCTCAAATGCGATGTTGGAGAGGACACTGCGCTGGAACCTCATCCATTAGGTACTCAGCAGGTATACCGGCTAGCAAATAAAGTTTGCTATTAGGTATATGAAATATGGAAATTTTTGACTAGCTTTGTAAAAGAAAGAGGTTTCATTTTATTAGGTAAAATGAAATGTCTTTGGGTAAAATGAAAGTTTCTCTCAAACTAAATCAAAATAAAATAGAGACATTATTTATTGTTATTTATTGTACAACATTCTAGTCATTACGTACAAAGAATTCGCTATGAAATAGATTAGATAATGCAGAGGTTGTTCATCAGTATTGGCATAGATTGTGCAGGATTTTTTGTTATCAATTTTTATTCATTTGGCTTTTCCTGTTTTAAATTACTCCAACTGTAAAGAATAGAATGTATTAGGTACATTATTTACATTTTTAAATTCATGTTTTCTATTAAAATAGGATTATTTGGTGATATGGTGGTAGGACACGACAGTATTCCTGTCCAAATTGAGATGTCCGGCGGCGGGGCAAGTCCCTCCATCCTACAGAATATCGGGGCCATAATAACCTCGCTTTGTGTTCCCGGTGGTGAGTGGGTAGCCATTGCTCACTGGAGAGTTTTTGTGCTGTCAGTGGGAAGACCAAAGGCTTATGATGCTTTGTCTTCTGCGCTGACGGCACTGAATCTCTGTTATTACAAAGTCAGAAACACGAGTGTAACTCCTGTGGTGTTGCACACGTCCATAGGCCAAGGTAACCACTTTCCATCAGGTGGGTTGTGTGCTTGTCTGCAAACAATGTTGTATAAAAATATTAGAGTTCATATTATTGAGGTTTAAGACCTACACTTTAAATTTGGGTATGTGCCCAGGTGCCCACACAATGATTGCAAACCCCATCAAGATGGCCCCACCAAGGTCTTCGTGGCCCAGGCTCTGGTTCAGGCTTTCCTCTCGGGGCAAGAACACAAAAACCTAACCATTCTAAAGGGAGAAGCAGAATACGAGCGCCTTAATGCGAGCTTTGGATGCGACTGCCATCAGATGAAGAAAGTTAGGAGTACACATGTTCTTTTACATACCTTTTAATAGATTTTAGCTAGTATTCGCTTAAATAATGCAAGATTGACTTATAACAGGTTTATTTAGTACATTTAGCATACATTTTCCAGTTCCTTCAGCATATCAAAGATCAGAAATTCCAGACCTTTTTATTTACGTGACATCACATGTCAAAAATAAAAATAAAACATCACTCCAACATTCGTAAACATATCTAAATAGGTTGTATAGCTATACCGCGAAATAAAATAATTCAATCATCATCATCCCGGCATTAATCCGCGGTCGCATCTGAAGCTTCCTAGGAGTCCGGGGTCTGCAAGTTTGGCTAAACTTCATTATTTGCCGTGAAGCGACTGCCATGTGACCTCCACAACCTATTAGCAATATTAAAGTATTGCAGTTAAACCAGTTGTCAGACTTTTAAGTCTCCAACTACCCGTAACGACTGCTACAGATGTTCGATGACAACCGGGACCAATGGCTTAACGTGCTCTCCGAGGCACAAAAATACCCATACCGATGCCTAATATACCATCGACAAGCAAATGTTATTAGATTTATAGCAGAATACGAAATGTCCAAAATTATTCCGAATCAAAACGCTATATTTATATAGCAGACTTGCCCCCAAGGTGAGTCACACTCATGCTGCCAACCCACGGAGTTTCTGTGCCGTCAGTGCAGAAGACAAAGCAGGACAAGCCTTTGGTCTTCCCATTGACAGTACAAAATCTCTCCAATAAGGTTTCCCTACTCGCCGCGCCGCCGGGAACACAACAAGACGTTATTATGGCCACGGTATTCTGTACGGCAGAGGAGTCGAAGACGTTTGGGACACAAATTCTACGGACACTGTGTCCCTAAGTGTACTTTCAAATTTATTTATTTTTTCGAAGACGTTACGGACACCAATATAAAACGATAGTTTTGTACACTGTACAGTCGAGTCGGATGGAAAACTTATTCAATATTGGATAGGTTGTACAAAAGAAAGTGTTAATATGTTGTTGGAGGAAGTGCCTGGAATAAGGGAAATTCGGAAGGGCCCATTGGGCTTCTGGTGGTTTTATTAAAACTAAGGACAGGTGATTCTGATGAAAGAATATCTACATTAGTTAATGTGCCTAGGCGCACTTTAGAAGTTCTTTTACAGGATTTTGTGCCAGCCCAGCTTGGGATTAGCCATATTCAGTGATGCCAACTTAGGGGTTTTTACCCCTAAATTTAGGGGGAAAGAACATGTCTAGGGGATTTTCTAGGGGGTAAATTTTTAGGGGTGATTATTCAAGGATTATCGTTGTTTTTTTTAAGTGTCCGCCATTGGTGCTTTATTATTAATTTGTTTAATCATCCAAATAATGTTGTGCCGTATCTTAGTCACGAAATAAAAAATCACGAAATCTCACCAGGGGGGAGGTATAATATGATATCACGTGTATTTATTTCTTCTTATACGGCGCGATTTTTAGGATAGATAGATAGATAACACTTTATTGTACACCAATAGATGTACAGTAGAGACAAGTAGGTATCATGTATACAGCTAGATTCGATTTTTATCATGTTTCTTAATTATCTAGCATTCACAAAATTATTAGAAAATACACATGATCTTGGGTAAGGGATGGGGGGGGGGGGGGGGGTAGTCTAAAACCTCACCAGGTATCACCATGTGGGAGGGAGGGTTAAAAAATTTGTACAAAAGTTTAGGGGTTTTTAATCGATATTTAGAAGAATTTTGTAAGTTGGTTCTAGGGGGGAACATTCCGGAGGAGTTGGCATCACTGGCCATATTGCCAGGGAACAATTAATCAATCGTACTTTGTTAATACCTAATGGGCTGTATGGTAAAAGAAAAGACATATCCCATCAAAATCAATACTTGTAAAAAAATGCCAAGCCTCGCCGCCCTCGGTTCTTCTACCGCAAAAAGTTGTGAGATCCATGTAATACCAAGTCGGTTAATAAGTTATTACGTAATAAGTTTTTATGTTTTAAATGTTATAAATTGACTTGGCAATCGCACTAAACAATTTTATTTAATGTAATTATTGTAATCTGCTATACATTGTGTTTTCATGCGATGGCCAAGTCAATTTATTATATTCAAAACATAAAAACTTATTAAGTAATAACTTATTAACCGACTTGGTATTACATGGATCTCACAACTTTTTGCGGTAGAAAAACCGAGGGCGGCGAGGCTTGGCATTTTTTTACAAGTATTGTTTTTGATGGGATTTCAGTTCTTTTTGTAGATTACCTTTCTGGTTTCTCTGTGTCGGACAGTCCCAGTCCCAGTCCCACTCGCACTCCCACTCCCAATCCTACTCCCAATCCCACTCCCACTCCCACTTCTTCACTTTTCGTCATCATCAAGTTTATTCAGTTACTAATTTAGACGTGAAAGCGTAATACTAACAAATAACAGACGCTCAGATAGTTACTTTCGCATTTATTATAATACTTCGTTAGACTGATATGATATTAGTATGAATGGATTCATGTACACTGAAACGTTCACTGCAAATGTAACTTTGTAATCCCATATATTTATATGAGATTACAAAGTTATTTATGCAGTTGGTGAAATTGCTGAAATTGAAGAATAATATAATACTCAGAATCTCGATGCAAACTGGTCAATATGGTCATCCAATTTGGCCCAATTTTTCCTATAAGAGCATTGAACATTTTTTTATGCCACCCTTCAAGACAATTTGTTGTCCGGTGTAGCTCTCCATAAACAGACCACTTTTTTTTTTTACCCATCGAACTACAACAAATTACAGAATCGCCGTAGTTCGATTGATCGAACAACAAGGACTTAAAAATTCCTGGTAGTTCGATTAAACCAAATTGATCGAACTACAAGGAATTACAAATCTTCGTAGTTCGATTGATCGAACCACAAGGAAATAAAATATCTCGTAGTTCGATTGATCGAACTATACGATCGAACCTGGCGGCCGGAAGGTAAATTTAGGGGGAAAGCCCCTAAGTTGGCATCACTGAATATGGCTAATCCCAAGCGGGGCTGGCACAAAATCCTGTAAAAGAACTTCTAAAGTTCGCCTAGGCACATTAACTAATGTAGATATTCTTTCATCAGAATCACCTGTCCTTAGTTTTAATAAAACCACCAGAAGCCCAATGGGCCCCTCCGAATTTCCCTTATTCCAGGCACTTCCTCCAACAACATATTAACACTTTCTTTTGTACAACCTATCCAATATTGAATAAGTTTTCCATCCGACTCGACTGTACAGTCACAGATTACCTAATAGTTGGAACAGATAACTCACTGCCTGGAAAATTAACGATCCAACTCAGATAAGTGCCTACAAGTCCACGTGATCAACCACCTCCATACGAATATGTATCTTAACAGACAGCCATACGGTTATTATTACTTTGCAGTCGCTCGGCGTCGTCCTCGTAGTTACGTATAATGACGCTAGGGTTGCCTCGCTTAATAAAGGCTTTACACTAGTTTACAATAGTTTGACATTTTTCTCACCTATTCATCGAATATCGAATAATAGCCGAATATTATTGGACATTCGGTAAATATGTATTTCATCTCAATCACAATCCTACCGGTCAGCAACTCAAGAGTAGGCAAGCTTAGACAAGGCCTTAGATAAACTACTATTCTCAGTGCACAGTGGCGATTATTAGGTATATATTTGGTCTGAACGCAAACAATGCAGTAGAGGTAACGCACCGACAATTATAAACTGAAGACACATGTCTTGGACCCTGCGCAGTAGACGATTTTTAGGTCCCCTTTGAGGAAAGCACGGGGGTGCGACGGCGGAGGAAATACGACGCATCCACCAATCATAGAGCTGCGTTTGAACGTTTTAAGCCAATCAGCGGGTGCTAAACTCCCGCGTCCTTCTCCGTACACTTGCGTGCAAAAATAAATTTGAATTTATCACCATTATAATTATTTCGAATTAGTACAATATGAATTTTCAAGATTTCATATTATAAGTTTTTTATTTCGCGATTTATATGTTGATCTTGATTAATAGGTACGGTTTTTGTTTACCCTAGGAAACCTACTAGCTTTTTAACGCGAGCGTAGGCACATACTCTTTGTGATTATTAAACTACTTTTATCATCAGTAGCTTAGTGGTTAAGGAGTCGGCCTTACGAGCGAGAGGTCCCGTGTTCGAATCAAACCCGGGAAGTTTTCAAATCCTACGAGACTACCGATGTGAACTCCTAACACACGCAATTTGACTTAACTGGAGGGGTTAATGAAAATATTAGTAATTTTTGTTACTATTCTTATACTACTTAGGTCGCAGACAAGCACACGGCCCTCCTGGTGGTAAGTGGTTACCGTGGCCTAATAGTTAGGTTAGTACCTATCTACTTATTGGTATAGTTAATATTAATAAATAGATAAATTGACAGAATAAGATACATTTTTTATACTGTTGACAATTAAATATAATGTTCTAATTTCTAACCATTAAATTATAGTGTTTCATGACATAATACGCCTACAATCATGTTGACGGGGATTAACTCGATTAACTGTTAAATATTACTACGCAACAATTTCTACATAAAACCTAAATAATTTAAATTGGTAATTTAAAATGAAGATTTTTTTAATAGTTCGGGCGATAAATACCAGAAACGCTAAAACGCAAAATGAAGTAGCCATTTTTTTGTCCGGTAGTGCACCATGCGCGAACTTGCCGATTTAGGTCCATCACTCGTGTCCACGGTTACAAGTACACGAGAGTCAAACGCAGCCCGCGACAGAGCGGTGCGGGCGGCGGCGGCCATCGCCGGTCGCTGATCGCCTCGCGATACCATCCTACGAGTACTTACAATTTTTTATTTATGATTGCATTCAAGTGTTAAGACTGAACCCGAGCCGTTAGCTATAAGTAGGTACTAGGTCAGATAACTACATCTTGTAACAACCAATCTGTTACTGAATAGACTAAGTACTGAATCCAACATTTTTTAAGTCTTTCCGTATAGTAGGTAGCGAAGTGGGTAGGTAGGTACCTATATTACTTTGTACAAGATATGTACCTACCTACCTATGTATATCAAATATTGTCATAGGTAGGTACCTATAGTAACTTAACGAATGTAACTCAGACTAATAGAATGTAATTACACTTATTAAGTAAGTACCTACTTGCCGTTCTTCATTAACAGGCAAGCAGAAGTAAGATTTATATTTGATTTGTTAGATTCGCATCCGTGATATGCTTTCATAATAGCATCATAGATTGAGTATTAATTATATTAATAACAAACAAAAAGACTCAACAAACAAAAAGATTGAAACGTAATAATATAACCAAACCTTAGGTACTTTATTACGCGCGTATGCACGCGCCACGCGCGGCTAGCGACAGCCCGACTGACGACCGAGGACCGTCGGCGACCGGCGGCGAGAGCGCGCAAGTACATAGAGTGAGCGTGGCCTGGTACAGTGTACAAAACTATCGTTTTATATTGGTGTCCGTAACGTCTTCGAAAAAATAAATAAATTTGCAAGTACACTTAGGGACACAGTGTCCGTAGAATTTGTGTCCCAAACGTCTTCGACTCCGGCAGAGGTACTTCCCCAGTCGGACTGCTTGATTGAGACAAGAATACCGTCGTGTCCTACCTCCGTTTGTCCACGATTTTTATATGTATGCAACTTTTTGATAATGTATTGTAGGTATGAATAAAAAAAATTGTACAACATTTATTGTATATTATACTCGATCATATTAAATATTGTCAAATACTTTTTCAATATGGCTCTGTTTGATACCATAATTTATAATAGGTTGATAATCATTTTGCTGCGAAACAGCTGTCCGACCTCCTTTCAAATAAATATGTGTAGTGATAGGTGGTATAGATAATAGAGTTCAGTGAATGATAGCCTGTGTATTCTATTGGTTAATCCATAAGTATCATAAACAAAATCGCTCTCACGGTAACGTATCACTCAAAATTCAAATTTTCAAATAGGTGCAATGACAGCCACACGGGAGCCCGTCGGGGCATTCTATTGGTTGATCCATAATAACCATAAACTAAATCACTCTTACGGTAACGTATCACTCAAAATTCAAATTTTCAAATAGGTGCAATGACAGCCACACGGGAGCCCGTCGGGGCATTCTATTGGTTGATCCATAATTACCATAAACTAAATCACTCTTACGGTAACGTATCACTCAAAATTCAAATTTTCAAATAGGTGCAATGACAGCCACACGAGAGCCCGTCGGGGCATTCTATTGGTTAACCCATAATTACCATAGACTAAATCACTCTCACGGTAACGTACACGGATATCAC
This sequence comes from Eilema depressum, assembly GCA_914767945.1. Lineage (NCBI taxonomy): Eukaryota > Metazoa > Arthropoda > Insecta > Lepidoptera > Erebidae > Eilema > Eilema depressum. Next base: position 8,508,878 of record OU612028.1, on the reverse strand, counting down.
GTATCATTCAAAATCGTTACCTACGGTAGAGATGGGATAGCCCTATTCTTACACCATACAGAACCAGCACGTCAAATACGATGTTACGAACCCCAAAAGGAGACTGCGCCGGAACATCGTCCATAACTCAGCAGGAATAGGCTATCGGCTAGCAAATAAAGTTCCCTATTAGTTAAGTATATGAAATATGGAACTTGAATAGGCAAAATATTATTGAAATAGATTTTTTTTCAAAATAAAATACAATAGAGACATTATTTATTGTTGTTTATTGTACACTAGTGACTATAAAGTTTCCGCTATGAAATAAGATTAGAATAAACAGTATTGGCATCGATTTTGGTTATCAATTTTTATTCATAATGGCTTTTCCTTTTATTACGTTTAGTACTCCAACTGTAAAGAATAAAATTTATTATATTTACATGTTTTAAATTTAGGGTTTTGTATTAAAAGTGGGATTGTTTGCTAATATTGGATTTCACTAACGAGGTTTGAGAACACGTCTTCATCTTAAATTTGGATTATGTACAAACGCATTGGCTGGATACGAGCCCCACCAAAGTCTTCAGGGCCCAGGCTCTGGTGCAGGCTTTCCCCTCGAAGTTCGACGGCAGTCACTAACACAAAAGCCTAAACATTCTAAAGGGAGCTTTGGATACGACTGCCATTGCATTGGCACTCAGATGAAGAAAGTTAGGGAGTGGTACATGTTCTTTTACATACCTATTAACAGATCTTAGCTAGTATTCGCTTAAATAACAGGTTTATTTAGTCCATTTAGCAAACGTTTTCCAGTTTCTTCGATACATCTGCTGGACACATCAAATATCAGAAATTCTATCTTTTTATACTGAAGTGACATCTCATGTCAAAAATAAAAATAAAACATCACTCCAACCATAGAGTAAAGTAATACATCGGAAAACAACAACATTACATTCGTAAACATATCTAAATAGTTTGTATAGCTATATCACGAAATAATTTTAACTAAAATTAATAATAAAAAATCAATTAATTATATTTAAAACATAAAAGCTCATTACGTAATAACTTTAGACAGAAGGTCCCTGAAGTAGGAACTGAATAAATTAACCGACTTGGTATTAGGTACATGGATCTCACAACTTTTTGCGGTAGAAGAACCAAGGGTGAGGCCTGGTATTTTTTACAAGTATTGTTTTTGATGGCATTTCATTTCTTTTTATAGATTTCCTATTCGGTATCTCTGTCACGGACACTTCCAGTCCCAGTCCTAGTCCACTACCCTGCGGAAGAGAGGCACTGTAATTTTCGTTGTTCAGGGTGCACCACGTGGTCGTTCTGGACCAACCACCCCTGTATGTTAATACACCTCCAAATAAATACAGAGCACAATTATTATTAAGTACCTACCTACTTAAAACACTTATTTCATAGCATTTTTCTATCGTTACAGTTTTTCTACCATCGACATTATACCAATAACTAAACTGAATAAAACCTTTTTTTTTTCGAAATAATACTGCGTTTTATACTTTGTTTCATTTCTTCGACCATTTAAAGTCCGACCAATAAAATAAAAAACCTGTACTGGGGGCGCCAAAAACACTATGATTATGACAACACCAAGTATAGTGATACACATGTTAAATGCCAAGTATACAAATATTTTTTCAACACACTTGCTTATGAACAGGCTTTTATTTCCCCGCAATTAAGCACGGAATGACACCTAATATAAAACTGTGACTTTTTCATTGCTTCTTCTTCCTCCTAGCGTTATTCCCAGTCGCATCCGAAGCTTTCAGCTTGGAGTCTGGGGTCCGCTTTTACCAGTCATAGCTACAGATTTGGCTAGACCTCGATATTTTCCGTGAAGCGATTGCCACCTGACCTCCACGACCCAATGTTAACATTAGGTGATATCGAAGCTTTGCAGCTAGACCGGCGCTAGTGAATGCGGCCGCTACGCAGGAGGCGCGGGTTCGATCCCCGCTCAGTGCAAATATTTGTGTGCATGAAATATGAATATTTGCATTGGTCTGGGTGTTTCTATGTATAATAATATGTATGTATTTACAAAAAAAAATGTATCTAAGTATGTTTATCCGCATTCTAGAACCCATAACACAAGCTAGTTAAGCTATGCTTACTTTGGGTCTAGATAGCGTTGTGTAGAATGTCCTACAATATTAATTAATTTATTTATTTATTATTTATTTAGGGCACCAACTACCCGTAACGACTGCCATAGATGTTCTTATGGCAACCGGGACCGACGGCTTAACGTGCTCTCCGAGGCACGACCAGACCAATGCGAATACCCATATTTAATGCACACAAATATTTGCACTGAGCGGGGATCGAACCCGCGCCTAGTGCGTAGCGGCCGCGTTCACTACCGCTACGCCACGGAGGCTGTCATGTTTTTCATTGCTATTATTCACAAAAGTGAGTTATAGACTTACAAGGACTGGGCACAAATCACAACACAGTAGTATCCGTATAATAGTTTACTGCTTGGAATGGTAAATACAAGTTAGACATACAGTTACATTACACTATGTATAGAACAGGGACCACGCGATATTGTTTTTCGGACTGCATAAAATTCTTGTATTTTATGCCTAACAGCACAGAGATCAAAATAATCGAACATGATTTTCTTTTTTGCGTTAGGCTTATTTTTCTTAGGCGTAGAAAATACATTTGACGTTTGACCTTCTCTTCGTATTTTTATTACAGAAGATCGGGATATACCTAAAAATGTGAATAATAATTAGTCACAGTAAAATCAGTAGTTTAGGCCAATTTCATTACACGTACTCTATGATGTACCAACCCGTCATGTTGACAACAAGGTCCGTGATGTTATTTAGAGGAACAGAGTCCAATCCTTCCTACTTTTTATCCGACAAATACTTTGTTATATTATAAATTACTTTTCTTAACTGGCTTTTAATAGTTTTCGGCATATTACTATAGTTTTGTAGTTTTGTAGCGCTCTCAAACTCAACAACACGCACAATTGACACCACACTGACAGATGACCATAATGACATTGTATAGATTGTTACCATATGAAGAAATTAGTTCCAATAGTTTACCGCAATATGGCGAGGTATTTTATTTTACTGGTCGGGCTTTAAATACGGTACCGTATATACACACTTTATACGAAACGGTAACGTTGAGACCGTGAAACAATCTCAACCAATGAATGACGCGTACCCGTGCGCTTGGGATGTTGATAGTAATTGATGATTGGTGGATTGATACGTGCTCTCGCGTCTTCCTACGGTTTCGTTGTAATTTTGAATGGCGATTAAAGTATCGTTTACGTAAAATGGCATTATTCACATACATAGAGCAGAGTAATACATTGGAAATTTACATAATCCTATTATAGATATATGATATGATATAACTGATCGATTTTTCTGTTGAAAAGTGATAAGGGACGCGCGAAATGACTTCTCATTATTATTTAGAATGGCGAATGCTCTATGAGAGCAATCGCCAAATAACCAATTTTATTTTAATATGCTACAATAAACGTATTTTGGCCAAAAAAAAATGTTTGCTAGTCTCTTTCATAATTCATGCAATAGGGGGTTAAACAGCCCTGGATGTTTCACCAAAACATAAAGACGATCCGTTCTTAAAAAAAAAACGCTTTTCTCATCTATTTTTTTTATAACAAAGTCGCCTTTACGAGGCGAACTGACAAACAAACAGACATACAAAATCGGCTAACTTGTCGGAACACAGACTCGCTTGGTCAATATTTTTTCCACTATTTTTTTGATAATTGAATTGTACAATATTTATTATATTCAATCATATTAAATACTAGCCTACCACCAGCTGCTCCACCCGTGTGCATCTCGGTTAACGCGACCTATGCTCATATCTCCGGTTTTACTCAACCGATTGCGATCAAACAAAAGTAAGTCTGACCAGCCTGACTTTCTAACAAAAAAAACCGCATCAAAATCGGCGTCCATCGCGAACAAACAGGCAAACAGACAAGTAATTTAAAAAAATATTTTCGTGTTCAGTATCGTAACATAACATATCCCAAGATTTTTTTAAGCTATTGCATAGCTTCTATCGCGGGCCTTGAGCGTGGAGACCGAATCCAGAAATTCCGTAACGAAAAATGGTAACACCCCCAACTCCGAGCTCGCACGAATCTAGCCGAGCTGCTCCGAAGTACCTCCGCTTAACGTACAAATATAATAATTGCATAAGTTGTTAGTTTTCAAATGCAAATTCAAATTCAAATTCAGACTCAGACTCAGAACTCAGAACTCAGACTCAGACTCAGAACTCAAATTCAAATTCAAATTCAAATTCAAATTCAAATTCAAATTCAAATTCAAATTCAAATTCAAATTCAAATTCAAATTCAAATTCAAATTCAAATTCAAATTCAAATTCAAATTCAAATTCAAATTCAAATTCAAATTCAAATTCAAATTCAAATTCAAATTCAAATTCAAATTCAAATTCAAATTCAAATTCAAATTCAAATTCAAATTCAAATTCAAATTCAAATTCAAATTCAAATTCAAATTCAAATTCAAATTCAAATTCCAATTCAAATTCAAATTCAAATTCAAATTCAAATTCAAATTCAAATTCAAATTCAAATTCAAATTCAAATTCAAATTCAAATTCAAATTCAAATTCAAATTCAAATTCAAATTCAAATTCAAATTCAAATTCAAATTCAAATTCAAATTCAAATTCAAATTCAAATTCAAATTCAAATTCAAATTCAAATTCAAATTCAAATTCAAAATTATATTATTACTTATTATAATTGCATAAGTTCATAAAAAATGCTATGCAATAGCTTTACCGCGGCAGTCCCCGAGTGCCACACGTCTTTTTTAAATATCTCAAATGGATACGACCACTTTACAATTATATAATACTAGCCTTCCGCCCGCGGCTCCGCCCGCGTGCATCTCGGTTAAGGCGACCTTTGCTCATATCTTCGGTTCTACTCAACCGATTGCGATCAAACAAACGTAAGATTTTAAGTCTGAGTAAGCCCTTTCTAACAAATAAAACCGCATCAAAATCCGTCCAGTAGTTTTTGCGTCCATCGCGGACAAACAGACAAACAGACAAACAGACAGGAAATTAAAAAAAAATATTTTCGTGTTCAGTATCGTTAATATAACATAACCCAAGTATTTTTTTTTAAATATCTCCAATGTACAGACACGACCATTTTAAAATTTTATAATAGTACTAGCCTTCCGCCCGCGGCTCCGCCCGCGAGCATCTCGGTTAACGCGATCTTTGCTCATATCTTCGGTTCTACTCAACCGATTGCGATCAAACAAACGTAAGATTTTAAGTCTGAGCAAGTCCTTTCCAACAAAAAAAACCGCATCAAAATCCGTCCAGTAGTTTTTGCGTCCATCGCGGACAAACAGACAAACAGACAGGAAATTCCAAAAAAATATTTTCGTGTTCAGTATCGTTAACATAACATAACCCAAGTATTTTTTTTTAAATATCTCCAATGTACAGACACGACCACTTTACAATTATATAATAGTATAGATATAGATAGAAGTATAGATATGTACTAAAAATATTTTTAATAGTTAAGGGTTCGTTTGATACCACAAAACCTACCTAACCTAATAATATAAACAAGATAAAAGAAGACCATTTTCATGATGTTGCTTTGCTATACAACCTATTTTACTAGGTTTACAAATGTACATGTTGATGGTTTTTAATTTTTGACATGAAATGTCACCCCAACATAAAAATGTCTAGGATTTTTGTGAGATATCGAAGAATTTAGAAAATGCATGCTGTACCTACCCAATACCTATATCTGCTAAATAAATGTGTTATCAGTCAATCTTGCATAATGCTTATATTGGACTGGACATCTTTATTAGGTATGTAAAAGAATATCTCCATCCCGCATCTCTCTCCCCCAGGGTCTGCTATTTTGACCCCTATTAACTTGTATAAGTTTCTCATGATTGAATTTAACTTTTTAGAGAACCAACCTAAATTCAATAAGTAACATTAACATGATAAATCCTATTCTTTACAGTTGGAGCAATTATAAGGAAAGGCTGCATGAATAAAAGTTGATAACAAAATCGATGCCAATACTGATGAAGTCACTGCATTATTCTAATAATCTGGCTAGCTATATTATGGCGAATTGTATAAATTATAGTTACCTACATACTAAACTTTACTTTTTTATTTTGATAAAGTTCTATTTCAATAAAATTTTGACTCTTTTGTTTTCCAAGTTAGTCACCAAATTTCATATTTCATGAACAAACATCTGCTAGCCGGTACAACATGCTGATTAATGGACGAGAATACGGCGCAGTGTTTCCTCTTAGGGTTGGGAAGTCAAACGACAGTCTCCCCCCAAAAGCCAAGATAAGCAAAATGGCTTCAAAGTAGGTACAAGCTTTGGATGTAACCGGAACTAACAACACGTTTATTTGAATTTTGAGTGATACGTTACCGTAAGAGCGTTTTTGGTCTATGGTAGTTAGGTTTAACCAATAGTAGGTATCATTATGTGCACGTATGGCTGTCACTGTACATATTTGAAAATTTGAATTTTGAGTGATACGTTACCGTAAGAGTGATTTTGTTTATGGTAATTATGGATTAACCAATGGCATATCATTATGTGCTCTCGTATGGCTGTCACTGTACATATTTGAAAATTTGAATTTTGAGTGATACGTTACCGTAAGAGTGATTTTGTTTATGGTAATTATGGATTAACCAATGGCATATCATTATGTGCTCTCGTATGGCTGTCACTGTACATATTTGAAAATTTGAATTTTGAGTGATACGTTACCGTAAGAGCAATTTAGTTTATGGTAATTTTGGTTTAACCAATAGAATTCTTTCGTGTCATACCATAAACTCTATTAAGTTTATGGTCACTTCACAATCTGCGTCTATTTGAAAGGAGGCCGGACAGCTGTTTCGCAGCAAAATGAAAAAGGTGATAAATATTAAGTATCTTCTTTTATCATGGTACAATATTTATTTAATTGAGAAAAATAAGTGTTGACATACAATTCTATTCACATTATCAGAAATGGTTAATCCAAGCATTTGCTTTACCGTCAGTCCAAATCGGATCGACGACCAGGCAATAATTATAGGAAGTCACCATTTTCGGAGACAGGTGGATGCGGCCTCTCTCCCGCTTATCACCTTCCATGGTATAGTCGTACTCGTGATTTCACCCGCATTTTCGTTCTGTATGGCTGTGTGTAACACTAAGAACCTACTCTAGTAGATAAGCTCATGTTTTTTTATATAATTATCGTGCATCTCTGTACAGAATAAAAAACCTTTCATTCTTTCTTTCTCTTTCTATTTCCTATGCCCGGCAGTCAAAGACCTTGGCTTAGTTGACTCTACCCTGAGCAGTCTTGAAACTTACAGAGTGGAGAATGTTGACCCTAGACTCCTAGGAAACCTCGGATGCGACCGCGGATTAATGCTGGGATGATGATGATTGAATTAGTTTATTTCGCGATATAGCTATACAACCTATTTAGATACATTTATTACAGTGATGTTTTATCTTTATTTTTGACATGAGATGACACGTAAATAATTCTTGACATGCCCAACAGCTGATTATTACAATGCCGCCATATTACGGTAACGATACTCCATCACTCAAAATTCAAACGAACACCAAACTGTCAAGTATTCTAGACGTATCCTCAGCTATTGCCGTCTACACGAGAGCCATTACGGTTTATAAAGCTCATGACAGCCCAGCTACCGTAAGCCTAGTCACGTGGTCCCATAACGACTCTCGTGTACGTATACGACTCTCGTTTACAAACTCGTGGTAGACCTACTGAACGACCTACTCTTTTCGGCAGTCATGGTCACGGATAGACTCAGATATTGGTTGTTATAGAGACTTTAGCGATTAGTTATGCTTATGAGTGATAGAGGCATACGATAACAACACACAACGAGGAATAAAAAGGGTGACATACAAAAAGAAACAAATAATGCAAGTATTTTCTATTTGTAACTAGCTGATGCCCGCGGCTTAGCCTGCGTGGAATTCCTTTCCCGTTCCCGTTCAAATGAAGTTTTTTTTTTTTTTTTTTTTTATATAGGACACGTCAATTTGACTTTGCCTCGCCTGATGGTAAGCTAAAGGCAAAGTCTCTGAAAAGAGGGTCACCATTACAGACATGTACCATGTTACAATGGTGGCACTCAGCTTGACGGCCTCATCAGATGCCTTTTCACGCCCCGCTTAAAGGACCCGGGACTATAGGAGGAGGGAAACACGTGAGCTGGTAAGGAATTCCAAGTCTTAATAGTGCGGCAGAAGAAGGAGTCGCCGAATCGCTTGGTTCTTGATGGAATATTTTGCACCGTATGCGGGTGGCATCTGAGTCCTGCACGTGTTGTCCTATATAGGAAAGGAGAGGGTGGGATTACTTGGAAGAGCTCATCAGAACATTCACCATGGTAGAGACGGTAAAATACCGCCAAAGATGCCACATCTCTACGCAACTGCAAAGGCTCAAGGGTGTAAGTGATCTCAGGATTCCCAATAATGCGGACCGCACGTCGCTGCAACCTGTCGAGAGCATCTAGTAAGTACTTTGCGGAGCCATCCCAGAGATGCGAGCAGTATTCCACGCAAGAGCGAATTTGTGTCTTGTAGAGAAGACACCGCTGCTCCGGCGTGAAAAAACGTCTCACTTTGTTCAGGACTCCGAGTTTACGCGATGCTGTTTTGATGATACTCTCGATGTAGTTTTTGTTGTTCAGTTTGCAGCGAACATCCATACCTAGGATATTCAAGTTCATTAGACTGTGATATTAGTATAGATTAGTATAGATATACCTAGCTATATGTAAATAAGTATTACGAGTACGGATTCATTCGTACGTTAATAATATCAGCACCTTCATTCGGTGTGTGTACCCGGCATAATATAGGTACTTACTATGAATACATAAACCTGTTTGAAGCACTTATCTCGATTTCGCTGACCGACTGGGGCCGGCCAGCTCAGTAGGAACTTAACCATCTGATAGACGTGTGTCACCACAGGTATGTAATTTATTTTCCTCAATATATTGTTTTAAAATTTACTACATCTATATATCTATACTATTATATAATTGTAAAGTGGTCGTATCTGTACAGTCAGATCCATCTTGACTAAGTAGGTACTCAAAATGATCTTAATACCTTGGTATAGCTCCTAGCACCTTCCTGTTGACAGATTGTTTTGATATTTTACACACCTTTAGTTCGCACGATAATTAGGTAAACAGAGATTAGTATTAACATCAGTAGTAGATATTATGGTCATTTTCAATACTTTGCCAAGTCCAGTCAAGGTCGATCTAATGTACATTGGAGATATTTAAAAAACATACTGAGGTTGTTATATCAACGACACTGAATACAAATATGTATAAATGTTTTGGATTTCTTGTTTCTTGCTGGTACCTCTTCTCGTCTCCTCTTCTCAGTAGAAACAACTTATTGAACCAGCGAAAGAATCATTTTCAAATTATTTATTTTACTTTATTTAATATTCTTCATGACATAATTGTAATATTGTTACGTTCATATGTTGCTCTTTATGTGCCTCATCATCATCATCATTTCATCCATAGGAAGTCCACTGTTGGACATAGGCCTCCCCTATAGATCTCCAATAAGACCGGTTTAAAGCGGCTCGCATCCAGCGCGTTCCCGCGGCCTTAATGAGGTCGTCTGTCCACCTTGTAGGTGGACGTCCTACGCTGCGCCTAATAAACGAAATATGTTCCCAATAAACGAAATTGATTCTTTGATTATTCTTTAATTCATGTCTGTTTGTCCGCGATAGACGCTAATATAGCTCAACGGAGTTTACTACAGATTTGTTTGAAAAGACGGTCTTGGTCAGACTTAAATCTTACGCGAATTTGATCGCAATTGGTTGAGTTGAACCGGAGAATATAATCAGAATACCTACGCACGGGCGGAGCCGCGGGCATGGGTCTGTATATAGCTAATACCCGATTTTCTTTCACGCAGTAAGCAGACAAATATGGTGGAAGTTAAAGTGCAGCAGGGCTGGTTGTCTGGTGAGCAGCTGGCGACTGTTCAAGGCGACGGACAGTATTAGAGCTTTAATAAACATCTGCCCTTTGCAACATTGTTGCGAATATTTTTGCTGACCTTTAAGTTTATGTTAATTTAACCCTTTTAAAAGTGTGTATGGTAATTTTGACCTTTTCTTGCAGGTCACCGCTCCCTGTATCATCAAGCTCGCCCATCATTCAACATCCCCCGCCGCCGCCCCGGACTACTTTTACTTGGCGTCCACCCGTTGATGCCTTATCGGGCAACCCGCCGCCTATGCGCCGTCAGCGCATTGGCCCCTTGATCATAAATCCTGCGCCTTATTCTCCGGTTATAGAACCGGATCTGCACGAAGTTTCTACTCCAACAATGATCTTGTAAGTGTCAGTTGCATTCAGTATCTCGTTGTGTTCACAATGAAACGACAGATGTAAGCTGATTTTATTTTATTTAATATTTCGGTTTTTACAATTTGGTTTTTTAAATATAAATTTTCTAAATTAACTGTGCTTTTATTGTTCAAGTCCTTTTTGGTGCTGGGTAACGATGAGTATTACCTTGTGTTGATACACTACTGTAACCACTACTACTTTGTGGTGGCTGTGAACTACTGCTACTGCTGTCACCACTTAGTTTTTTGTATTTTTCTTCAATTTTTGCGATTGCGTCTGCTGCTACTTGTGCTTTTCGTTTTAATTCACCTATTGCTGAGTGTTCCGTTTTTGCTGATGTTTCCAACGTGTTAATTTTGGCTTTTTCACTTTCTACTTTTGTTTTTAATTCTGTTAATAATGTTTTATTATATGTGTTATCGTGTTTAATAGCTTGTATTTCATTAGTAATATCTTGTTGTGTGAAAACAGTATATTAAATATTATGGTAGAAACGTCGATAGAAGTAGAGGCAATGTCACATGGTGGCAATCTACTATTCGGTGCAATGAGAAACCCACAACCAAATCCAATGGTAATGGGATACAGGATGATGGACCACAAACAAAGTGGAATTATCTTGGGTCATCAGCCAATTACAGATCTTATTACAACACCACTTGAGAAACAACCATTGCCTGTGGCTGAGAACATTGAAGTTGCATCAGGAGGTCGCTCTAGAAGACACGCAGGCAATGATTCATATGATCATTCGCAGTTAGAACGCACACAACAAGAAATTACAAATGAAATACAAGCTATGAAACACGATAACACATATAATAAAACATTATTAACAGAATTAAAAACAAAAGTAGACAGTGAAAAAGCCAAAATTAACACGTTGGAATCATCAGCAAAAACGGAACACACAGCAATAGGTGAATTAAAACGAAAAGCACAAGTAGCAGCAGACGCAATCGCAAAAATTGAAGAAAAATACAAAAAACTAAGTGGTGACAGCAGTAGCAGTAGTTCACAGCCACCACAAAGTAGTAGTGGTTACAGTAGTGTATCAACACAAGGTAATACTCATCGTTACCCAGCACCAAAAAGGACTTGAATAATAAAAGCACAGTTAATTTAGTAAATTTATATTTAAAAAACCAAATTGTTAAAACCAAAATATTAAATAAAATAAAATCAGCTTACATCTGTCGTTTCATTGTGAACACAACAAGATACTGAATACAACTGACACTTACAAAATCATAGTCGGAGTCGAGACTTCATGTAGATCTACCGGTTCTATAACCGGAGAGTAGGGAGCAGGATTTAGTATCAATGGCCCTATGCGCTGACGGCGCATAGGCGGCGGGTTTCCAGATAAAGCATCAACCGGCGGGCGCCAAGTAAAAGTAGTCCGGGGCGGCGGCGGGGGATGTTGAATGATGGGCGAGCTTGATGATACAGGGAGCGGTGACCTGCAAGAAAAGGTCAAAATTACCATACACACTTTTAAAAGGGTTAAATTAACATAAACTTAAAGGTCAGCAAAAATATTCGCAACAATGTTGCAAAGGGCAGATGTTTATTAAAGGCATTCCTTACGCTGAGCCGCCATTGGGGAAACTCAGGTTCAAGGTGAGTATTACCGCCGAAGCGAATAAGCAATAAAAACAAGCAAGCACCGTTTAATTGCAGGTTTTATTGCTATTACTGTGGTCAAGTGCTAGTCGGGATAGCGCACTGATGGTTCAACTCTAACGTTTTTGGGTTTCATACTTACCTACTGATAAATTCCATTTACTACTGCTACATAAACTCACGCCTGTAAATCCCTGAACTGGTAGGCAGAGGTGTATTCAATCCCAATTTATCCATTCCATATAATCCAAATAAATATACCTACAAATAAATGTCATAACATTATTCACAATCGCAAGTTTCGTCAGGTGTGATTATGTCACGTCAAATAACCCGCCGCGTATTGCTCCCGGTGCAAAGGGGGTCTGAAACATAACTCCGACAAAGGGTTCTCCGCCGAAGGTGCCCATGATACTGGCAGCGTTGCCGCGCTGAAACGCAATGACCATCCTTTGCCCCAGAAACGAGCCGGAGTGGGAAAACTCCGTTAAGTTACCTTATTGAATAAGATAAGATAAGGTGATTGAGACAAGATTTAGATACGATATTGATTAAGATGGACATTACTTAACATAAATATATCAATTAGCCTATTGCAGTCCACTGCTGGACATAGGCCTCTCCCAATATGCGCCACGTTTTCCGAACATCCGCCTTCCGCATCCAGTCCGTCTCGTAACATATACCTACTTACAGAATAATAACAAATAATATTATTATGTTATCATATTAAGTATATGTTAAGTAATGTGTATCATAACTAATATCGTAGGTAAAGAACAAATCTAGCCTTCATTATACTCGCAAGTACCTACCTACTTACTTTTTGTACTGCTTTACTGTAATTATCTAGTTGCAGTTGGAATTTATGAGATCATCACTTATAAAAAGTTCTAAAATTGACCGCATTTACTGCTTTTGATACACTTTGATTTACTAAATTTATTTTTGTATATTATAATGCACACAGACGTTACTAACTAACTAACTAACTAAATCTTCTGTATTTCCACATACATATATACAGATTTGCAACAAAAAAAATTACCTACCTGTTTAATTTGCGCAGACTGTTGCACTGTTCTCTAGTGCTCATTGATTTGAAGAGCGGCGTAGATGTTGAATTTAATATCATATTCCTTATTATTATTATGTATATGTAGTAGGTACTTGTTATTATGTAAGTTTTACATAACGTCTGCAAACGCGCATCTGCACGACACCAAACATGTTTAGCATGGACGATAATACATTCTTACAGATACAGTACACAAAAGAGATACATAGAACACCTTTTCATCCCTACTAATATTATAAATGCGAAAGTAACTCTGTCTGTCTGTCTGTCTGTCTGTCTCGCTTTCACGCCTAAACCACTGAACCGATTTTGATGAAATTTGGTATAGGGGTAGATTAGACCTTGAGAAAGGACATAGGCTATGTTTGGTCGCGATAACCGACATCCACGCGGCCGGAGCCGCGGGCAAAAGCTAGTAATATATAAAGTTGTATGTGAAAGTATATACGTACCACGTACGTGTGTGTAGTGTTCTTTGCCGACTGTACCTAATGAAAGGGTTTCCAAATGCTACTAATTGCAGCGCAGTCTAAGCATAAAACTTTTTAAAAATATGAACATCTGCTTTCTTTCAGGCCCCACGACCCCCATTGCCATGGGAGGGTGTAAGACCAGCTACTGAACATGGCCCTAAATGTCCACAAATGGACATATTCACTCATGAAATAGATCTTGGTAGTGAAGATTGTCTTTATCTTAACGTTTATACACCAGATTTGAAACCCGCTACTCCGTTACCCGTCATGGTCTTCATTCACGGAGGTGGCTATAAGAGCGGTTCCGGCAACGTGGATCACTACGGGCCTGACTTTCTCGTCAGTCACGGAGTAGTACTTGTAACTATTAACTACCGACTAGAAGTTCTAGGTTTTTTATGTCTAGACACTGAAGAAGTACCAGGAAATGCTGGTATGAAAGATCAAGTCGCTGCACTGAGATGGGTGAAAGCGAATGTACTCAATTTCGGAGGAGATCCTGAAAATATTACAGTTTTTGGTGAAAGCGCTGGTGGTGCTTCGTCTGCGCTACACGTCCTGTCACCAATGTCGAAAGGGCTTATTAAAAGAGCGATCCCGATGAGTGGTGTACCTTTTTGTAACTGGAGTGTAGCTTTTCAACCGCAGAAAAGGGCATTCACCCTCGGAAAGCAACTTGGTTTGGATACTAAAGATCCAAATGAGCTACTAGAATTCTTACAAAACATGCCAGTGGAAAAATTAATTGACACAAACCCAACTGTAATGGCCTTCGAGGATCGTGCCAATAACATTATGAAAATGTTTCATTTCACGCCAGTTACTGAAAAAGATTTTGGCCAAGAACACTTCATGACACAAAGTCCTCTAGAGGTCATTAAAAAAGGAGAAATAAATGACGTTGATATCTTAATCGGCTACACTAATGAGGAAATATTATTTGGTATTCCCTTAATTGAAGAAACTTTAATAAAACAATATAATAGATACCCAGACTTGATTGTTCCCAGAAAACTTCTAAATAAATGCACTGCAGATCAAATATTGCAATTATCGGACAAAATTAATTATTATTACTTCAAAGGGAAGCCTATAAGTTTAGATGTTATGAGAGAGTTTGTGAAGTATGGTAATAATTACAGCTTTGCGTACGACGTCAACAGTTTTATTTCTAAACTAGCTTTTCGCCCGCAGCTCCGCCTGCGTGGATATCGGCTACCGCCACATTAGTATTTGTTCTAAACTGACGGACTTGTTGTTATAAACTTTCAACGCCTATTTCACCCTCTCAGTAGTGAATTTTTCAAAATGTAAACTGTAAGAAACATTGGCCCTGTCATACAAAAAAGTGGTAGGTTTTAAGAACATTATATCAGAATAAAAATATTGTTAGCATCTGTTTATTAATAATAGTAAATGGCAAGAAAAATACTGGTAAGAAAAAATTTACAATAATTGCTAAATATTATACAATGTCATTTAAATTAATCATTTAGCCTATAGCATACCACTGTTGGACTTAGGCATCAACCAATATCCTACATTTATCAGTCTGCTTTACTATATCCCCACTGTCAGTTCCAAGTTCCGGCCCCGTGTGTCATATCATAACAGGGAAGTAGAAACTTCGACGAATTTATCCAATGTAGCCCACCCAATTCGATCCTTTGGTGACCCCAGGTACACTTAATCTTGAACAGCTACGAAAGTCGACCTTTCGATGGGTATCTCCCTCGTCTCATTTCACGATATGAGCTTTTGGGCTTCATCTTCTGATCTTGGAGCTGGACACAGCTGGAGGACATTGTGGCGGCATCATAAGCATCTCAGTGCTCATCATTTGCGTATAGACACATTTTCCTGATTGTGTCCGTGGCCAAGATGACCTCGGAGCTCAGGGTCCGCCTTCTGGCTCTTCGTCCTCCGCTTCGCACGATCTTGGGCGTCCATGGTAGTGAGACCATTTGCATGATCCATTTGCATCGTCGAGCTTGCTCGCGAGACAATTCATGACAACTCTCAAGAACAACATGTAGATATTATGACTCAGAAGTGATGAGTCTGTAATTCTTCTGGCCTTTTCGGAGAACAGTACCACCGCACTCCAGGTCTATGTTCTGTGTTCTGTATGGTGTTGCATACGTCCATAGGCCACGGTGACCGCTTCCCATCAGGTGGGTCGTGTGCTTGTCTGCCAACTAAGTGGTATAACGCCTATTTCATCCTCTCAGTAACTGAGTTTTTCAAAATAATAAATGTAAAATGTAAGAAGCATCGAAAGCCTCTGTGGCGTAGCGGTAGTGAACGCGGTCGCTACGCAGTAGGCGCGGGTTCGATCCCCGCTCACTGCAAATATTTGTATGCATGAATATGTGTATTTGCACTGGTCTGGTCTTGCCTCGGAGAGCACGTTAATCCGTTGGAGCACTAAAAAGTTCAACAACAACGGTGTAGCTGCAATGCTTTGATATCGCCTAATGTCACCATTAGGTTGCGGAGGTCAGAATATGGCAGTCGCTTCACGAAAATATCGAGGTTTAGCCAAATCCGCATTTAAGACTGGTAAAGCGGACCCCAGACTCCGAGATATAAGCTTCGGATGCGACTGAGAATTAACGCTGAAACAGAAGAAATAAGAAACATCGGCCCTGTCATACAGACACAGTAGACTGTAAGACATTGGTATCTTTACATGAATAGTAAATGGCAAGAAAAGACTGGTAGGAAAAAATTTGAATACGTAAAATTATACTATTTCGTTCATATCAATCAATCAATTAGCCTATTGCAGTCCACTGTTGTCCAATGTGTGAAACAGCACCCAATCCTCCACCCAATTTCTCTGGTTGTATGTCCCCATTGTCGGTTTTCACGTTACGGTCCCGTAAGTCATAATATGGAGTAAACTCGGCGAACTCAACCCAATTGGATCCTTATGGTGGAAGTCCGTATGGTATTCCGAAATACCGCTCACCGAATAGGACGGTTGTCCGATAACACTCTACTCCGACGGTTAGTTGAACGAAAAAATACTTGGCCGATGGAACGTTTCGCCGAAAATATGATTCATCGACGGTCGGCAGTCCGAATGAATCCTTCGCCGGATCTAAGGTAGACCTATTCTTGAACAACCTCGGGTGTCGACCTTGCGGTGGGTATCTCCGTTGTTTTATTCCACTTTGTAGGCTATTAAGGCTTCGTCTTATGAGCTTGGAGCTGGACGGACATTATGGCGGTATCGTGTGTGATACGTCATATCAGCACGATACCTTAGTAGAGAATCTAGAAATACCCAGGTCTCGATGAAGGGTTTCTTGTAATCTACAAAAACCGTACACAGCGGCTGATTGTACTCTCAGGTCCTTTTTATGATCTGCTGGACAATGTTGGCTACAATACTATAACCCTTTCAAAATCCGGTTTGCCCCCGTTGGTTGGAACTCATCGAGCTTACTCGTGAGACAATTCATGAACCAGCGTCCCTTGTGTTGTCATTTATATTGTATCAGCGTCAATAGGTTTAAATTCACATACCTTGACCTTGCTGTTTCAGGGCCTGTAAGTGAGTATTCAACTGGATGATAACGTGTTGTAGCATTGCTTTTAGGCCGTGGAACTTACTGAAGATTCTATTTCTTTTAGATTGTTTTTCTATTTCTAATCAATTAAATAAAGAAACTGCAGTACATACATAATATTTTTCACGTTCTTGCTTATTATACGTGACAGAGAGTGACGTTTTAAGAATATTATCATTTGACAGATCAAAATGTGACACCATCACTTTAGTTCCGTTGTCATGGTAACAATTTTGCTAGCGATATTAGCGCCATAATATTTCGTATTTTCTTTAATATTACATTATTTCGTGAATTTGCCACATTTTAATTGTAATAATTGCTATTCGGCGACAAAGCCAAATTAAAAAAACCAAAGATCATAAAAGTCTGTTCAGCCGTTCTTGAGTTATAAGAAAGTACGTTTTTGGCACTTTTTAGGCACTTAGGGACCGAATTTCGAAAAATCGTTTCTTAGTACACCTCCACGCATCAAAACATACATTCTCTATAAATTTCAAGTCTCTAGGACCAGCGGTTTAGGCTGTGCGTTGTCTCTAAGTCAATCAGTCAGTCAGTCAGGACTAAGAGTTTTATATATAAGATTGCCGAAAGTAGGCAAAGGCAAGCGCTACGTGTATAAATTTTCATGCTTTTCGAAAAGGAATGTATACGGCGCTTCAGGTTTGAAATATGGAATAGAGGGTGCAGCCCATATGGATGACTTAATGTATTTATTTGATGCGAAACTGCATAATTTGAAGGTTGAGAAAAATACTAAAGAATATGAACTGATTCAACTAGTGTGTACTGTGTTCACTAACTTTGCTAAATATGGGTAAGTAAACAAATATATAAATACTCATACTAAGCCATCAATTGATGCCATCTGATCATCATCCTCTGAGCCTTTTCCTAACTCAGTTGGGTTCGGCTTTCCAATCAAACTGTGATGCCGCTGAACTGCGATATTTTTCGTGAAGCAATTTGCCACCTGACCTCCACAATGCACGATATCTAGTAATGCAGTTAAACCAGTTGTTGGACTCTTTCGGGCTCCTACTACCCCTAACAAACTACCCTTAACGATAGCATCCTCGACTGACGTCATTCTTAACGTACTCTCCAAGTCCCGCAGACACTCAGACCAATGCAAATATTTCATTCATGGATACAATTATTCGCACTGAGCGAGAATCGAACTCGGACCCCATACGTAATAGTCGAATACACAACCGCCACACCACAGAGGCGGTCTAATATTTATTTTGATAATTTGCACACGAACCTTGTCGCGATCATGAGCTCACGAACCGCATATAAATGTGTATTTTACGATTACTTTTCAAACAATAAAAATACATTTTAAGGTTGTATATGTATGCTGTGGGGCCCCAACACGAAGTTGGGCTATTCTTGATTCCCCCTGTTACTGATTTCCCCCGAATAGACATAATTCATGCATATACAAATACTTGAACTGAGCGATAATCGATTGCACCACCACCACCCCACAGAGATTGTCACGAAACCTATGAAATATTTTTACAATTAGAAAATTTTAACACCACATCCCGTAATAGTGATTCCCCAATTTATTTGTAAATAGATAGTATACTTGAGTAAGATATGAATTATGTTATGACTGTTATAATCGAAGAATACACATAGTATTCCTTCATCCCTCATATCACTATCGTTTATAACGTAGAATATTTTCATATTCACAGGACCCCAACGCCTGACTCTTTACTGGGAGTAACTTGGCCAGAATACAACAACACTACTCGACCATATGTGAACATTACCGATATCCTTACTCCTGGCACCAACCTCGATGCGGAGGCTGTAGAGTTCTGGAGCAGTGTATACGCACAAGTGGACTCAGAATATAAGATCTAAGAAGGTTATAGTTAGGGTATGCTCGGGACATAATAAATCTTGGACCTAAACTGTGCTCTATTCGCGCAGTACACGTTTCTTGGGTGTCTTTTGAGGGTAGCACGGGGTGCTACTGCGGTAGACGATTTCAAGTTTACCAAGCATAGATTATTACAAAACAATCCGCGCGCGCCAGCTCCTCGTTTGTACGTATACGTGTCTCGAGGTATCAATACTTCGGGTACAGGGTAATTCGGGTGCCATCACCTAATAAGGTTTTGGTGAAACTTGAACTTTTCGCATTTATATTTTGTTAAAATTGTAATATTTGTACCATTATAATAATATAAAACGTTCGAAAAGTCTTATTTAATAGATTGACCCTAGATTCAGCCAATTAATACTATTGTTTTCATTTTCTAAGACGTACAGTCAACGTCAAAAGTAGGTAGATGATAATTTTCGGATTCAAAACATAAATCTGCATGAAAGGGGTTTTAATTGAAATACAAATTATTTAATCAAAATCGATCTGTCTATACTAAAAATGTACATTATTTAAGTTTGAGAGATATTATCATTAGAGATGTTTAAAAAAACATAGTACAACTGATTTAGCTCAATTAAGGGGCTAACCTAGAAATAATTCCTAGTAGCAATTTTCTTTCAGAATTCATAGAGGGAGGTTACTGGCAGTCTAAATTTCGATTTGCGTGGTATTCGGTTCGTTGCGTTTTCCGCCATCTTGAATTTAAGGGTACATTTTTGTTTACTAAATAAGTCGTTTATTTTTGATTTTACACGATAAATTATTACTACAAAGTTGTTTAGAATTAAATTTTCTACAATTTTGCCGTTCATATTTTTTTCCTAGGATCGATATTTTTTGATTTATACCCCAAAAAGTGGTAAATCTTTGTTTGACTTTTTTGACTTAAGAAAAATGCCTAGTAGCAATTTTCTTTCAGAATTCATTAAGGGAGGTTACTAGCAGTCTACATTTGGTTTTGCGTGGTATTCGGTTTGTTGCGTTATCGGCCATCTTGAATTTAAGGGTAAATTTTTATTTAACGAATTTGTCGTTTAGTTTTATTTTTACACGAAAAATAGTTACTACATAGTTGTTAAAAATTAAATTTACTACCGTTCAATATCGTTTTTATTTTATTTTAACGTTCTATAAAATAAAAACTTCCCAACACTAGTAACTACTGATCCGTAGGTGCCATTGTGGAATAAAAATTTAATTTATAAATTGTTCCACTAATGGCACCTGCGAAAAATATCGGTAGGTGCCCAATGTGGAATACCTTAGGTGCCATTAACTCAGGTGCCATTAAAACGGGTGCCCAATATGGAATACTTCATAATTGAAGATATTTTTCGATGTATACCCCAATAAGGTGGTGAAATTGTATTCGATTTTTTGACAAAGGAAAAACTCCTAGTAGTTATTTTCTTTGGAAATTCGTTAAAACAGGTCACTGGCAGTCTATATTTCGATTTGTGTGGTATTCGGTTCATTGCATTCTTCATCATTTTGAATTTAAGGGTGAAATTTTAGTTACTGAATAAGTCGTCTATTTTTATACTAAAAAGGGTAATTTAAAATTTGTTTAGAATTAAATTTCAAAAAGAAAAAAGATGATTTATCACCATATTATTCGGTTATCGCGACCAAACATAGCCTATGTCCTTTGCCAAGGTCTACTCTATCTCTGTACCAAATTTCATCAAAATCGGTTCAGTGGTTTAGGCGTGAAAGCGTAACAGACAGACAGACAGAGTTACTTTCGCATTTATAATATTAGTATGGATTCTGATAACTACAGAACCTATTTTGATGCGGTTTTTTTATTAGGATGGTCTTAGTAAGAGGACAAAATTAAAGTGCAGCAGTCTGGTAAGCAGCTGGAGATGTTCAAGACGACGGTCAATCATCATTCTCGGAGCGAATGCGTGTCACAATGAAATTCGTTAAGAGACTTTTGAGGTTAATTATTCGTTATTGCATTGTTCTATGACAAAGTGGAGACTCTCATTATTTTTTATACGTAAGTAGATTAATTGAACTGATAAAACAAACAAACCTGAGATTTAAAAATAAATTAACAAGAAGATTTAGAGTTTAAAAAATCATTATATTATTGTGTGAGCTACGAATCCAAGGGGTTAGCGTTAGAGGGAATATTTTTTTTACATAGGACACGTCAATTTGACTTCGCCTCGCCTGATGGTAAGCTAAAGGCAAAATCTCTGAAAAGAGGGTCACCATTACAGACACGTACCATGTTACAATGGTGACACTCAGCTTGACGGCCTCATCAGATGCTTTTTCACGCCCCGCTTAAAGGACCCGGGACTGTAGGAGGAGGGAAACGCGTGAACTGTTGTTGCTTAGTAACTTGTTGCTGTCCGCGGCTCCGCCCGCGTGGATGGTGGTTATCGCGACCAAGCAGCCTATGTCCTACCCCAAGGTCTATTCCTATACTAAATTTCATCAAATAATTCAAATTCAAGTGCCTTATTGTGAAACAGACTGAGTGCGGAAGGCGGAGGATCTCGCCTCAAAGCCTCGAATGTAACCGGGACGCTAAGATGATGATGACGAATAATATTTTTTACTTTATGTACCGAGAAAGTAACAATTTAAGCTCGATGTTAAGCAGCAGTATCTTGAGTAGCCAGAGCTCAATGTAGAGTTTTTGTGCTGTCAGTGGAAAGACCAAAAGTGGGAAGATCCAGCTTCAACTTCTGCGCTGACGGCACAGAAACTCTCCAGTCTCCAGTGAGCTCTTACATACTACTACTCCCCTGGTGTTGCACACGTCTATAGGCCACGGTAACCACTTACCATCAGGTGGACCGCATGCTTGTCTACCACCCAAATGGTATAAAATAAACTATTCCTTTCGTTCTTTTTTTCATCCTGTTTTCTTTTTCATCTCTTCTTTTCATAGGTACTTAGAGATTGGACTTGTTTAGTCTACTACTAACGGAGCTGCATAAATTTTGTGCTTCATACCTAATACATAAGGCCCGCATAAAACAAAACAATACAAACTACAAAATATGCCTAAAATGAACATTAATATGTAGTATCAAAGACCTTTATATTCGATCAATAAAATAAAATATTATGATTCTGTTGCAATACACTTCGAACAATACTGTCAAATTTTCTCACAAGTCATATTAACTAATTCGTATTTCATTGCGTAAATGAAATTGCCAAACATAAGGAAAATTATATTGTTGTACAGAATTACCAAGAGTGCTCCAGATTTTCATGTTATTACAAAATCTCTTGTACAGTCAGCATCAGACCGACCTTGACGAACAAAGTAGGTACTCAAATGAGCATAATGGCAACCGTGATAATGGTTTTCCCTCATCCTGTTGAATGATTGTTCTGATACTTTGTATAGGTACACCTTTAGTTCGGATAATAATACAATTTAAATCAATTGGTATTTGCAGTCAAGATGTTCTTACGCTGACTGTACCGAAAGCTTGTTGTATTACAGACATGTTTTTGTATGTCGTATAAGTCGTTCTAAATATTTACATATTTATCGCTATATGCAAAACTCGACAGAAAGATTATTATGTTAATTTGATAAGGTACATTAAAATAAAAATTATTCAACCGAATTTTGGATATAGTGTACGTTTGTTTGTTACTTTTTACGATATTCCCGACGCGGCGACGCGACGTTACGGTTACGGTTACGTTACGTTTTACTTACTGAACGACCTACTCTTTTCGGCAGTCATGGTCACGGATAGACTCAGATATTGGTTGTTATAGAGACTTTAGCGATTAGTTATGAGTGATAGAGGCATACGATAACAACACACAACGAGGAATAAGAAGGGTGACATACAAAAAGAAACAAATAATACAAGTATTTTCTATTTGTAACTAGCTGATGCCCGCGGCTTAGCCCGCGTTGAATTCCTTTTCCGTTCCCGTTCAAATGAAGTTCGTTAGACTGTGATATTAGTATAGATTAGTATAGATATCATCATCATCATCATCATTTCAGCCATAGGAAGTCCACTACTGGACATAGGCCTCCCCTATAGATCTCCAATAAGACCGGTTGGAAGCGGCTCGCATCCAGCGCGTTCCCGCGGCCTTGATAAGGTCTTCTGTATAGATATAGCTATGTATAAATAAGTATTACGAGTACGGATTCATTCGTACGTTAATAATATCAGCACCTTCATTCGGTGTGTGTACCCGGTATAATATAGGTACTTACTATGAATACATAAACCTGTTTGAAGCACTTATCTCGATTTCGCTGACCGACTGGGGCCGGCCAGCTCAGTAGGAACTTAACCATCTGATAGACGTGTGTCACCACAGGTATGTAATTTATTTTCCTCAATAGGTATATTGTTTTAAAATTTACTACATCTATCTAGCTATACTATTATATAATTGTGAAGTGGTCGTATCTGTACAGTCAGCATTAGATCCATCTTGACTAAGTACTCAAAATGATCTTAATACCTTGGTATAGCTCCTAGCACCTTCCTGTTGACAGATTGTTTTGATATTTTACACACCTTTAGTTCGCACGATAATTAGGTAAACAGAGTTTAGTATTAACATCAGTAGGTAGTAGCTATTATGGTCATTTTCAATACTTTGCCAAGTCCAGTCAAGGTCGATCTAATGTACCTACATTGGAGATATTTAAAAAACATACTGAGGTTGTTATATCAACGACACTGAATACAAATATGTATAAATGTTTTGGATTTCTTGTTTCTTGCTGGTACCTCTTCTCGTCTCCTCTTCTCAGTAGAAACAACTTATCGAACCAGCGAAAGAATCATTTTCAAATGATTTATTTTACTTTATTTAATATTCTTCTTGACATAATTGTAATATTGTTACGTTCATTGTGTTCTTTATGTGCCTCATCATCATCATCATTTCATCCATAGGAAGTCCACTGTTGGACATAGGCCTCCCCTATAGATCTCCAATAAGACCGGTTTAAAGCGGCTCGCATCCAGCGCGTTCCCGCGGCCTTAATGAGGTCGTCTGTCCACCTTGTAGGAAATATGTTCCCAATAAACGAAATTGATTCTTTGATTATTCTTTAATTCATGTCTGTTTGTCCGCGATAGACGCTAATATAGCTCAACGGAGTTTAATACAGATTTGTTTGAAAGGACGGTCTTGGTCAGACTTAAATCTTACGCGAATTTGATCGCAATTGGTTGAGTTGAACCGGAGAATATAATCAGCCGCGGGCATGGGTCTGTATATAGCTAATACCCGATTTTCTTTCACGCAGTAAGCAGACAAATATGGTGGAAGTTAAAGTGCAGCAGGGCTGGTTGTCTGGTGAGCAGCTGGCGACTGTTCAAGGCGACGGACAGTATTACAGCTTTAAAGGCATTCCTTACGCTGAGCCGCCATTGGGGAAACTCAGGTTCAAGGTGAGTATTACCGCCGAAGCGAATAAGCAATAAAAACAAGCAAGCACCGTTTAATTGCAGGTTTTATTGCTATTACTGCGGTCAAGTGCTAGTCGGGATAGCGCACTGATGGTTCAACTCTAACGTTTTTGGGTTTCATACTTACCTACCTACTGATAAATTCCATTTACTACTACTACATAAACTCACGCCTGTAAATCCCTGAAGGGGTAGGCAGAGGTGTATTCAATCCCAATTTATCCATTCCATTTTACAAATAAATGTCATAACATTATTCACAATCGCAAGTTTCGTCAGGTGTGATTATGTCACGTCAAATAACCCGCCGCGTATCGCTCCCGGTGCAAAGGGGGTCTGAAACATAACTCCGACAAACGGTTCTCCGCCGAAGGTCCCCATGATACTGGCAGCGTTGCCGTGCTGAAACGCAATAGTAAGAGAGCTTGGATCATTAACTCCGGTGCCATCAGCGTACTCAATGAGATGTACATCATTAGACGCGCCTTTAATTGGAGAACACGAAATGGCTATGCTGCAAAGTCAAAAACCTGGTGGTGATACCAAAAATCAATTTTGAAAATGCTAAAAAAATCGGTATAGGTGTACCAGAATCTCATGGTAAATTGGGAAATTGAAATTTGTAAAGTGCAATACTGGGGAAACTATAGTAAATATTAATAGTAATATGATACTTTTTTGTTTTTCATACATAGCAGTAGTCATATGGTAGGTAAATATTATTTTAAGGGTGTTGGCTGACGCGTGTGCGGCTACGCTAACTATATGGACCAACGTCTGTTAATTTGAGTTTGAATTGGAATAACTATAACAGGCAGACGCTTAAAATATTTACGGAATATGTAAGTAGTTTTATATTTGTCGCATCCAACTAGCTTAATTAGCTGTTCAAATCTCTTGCATGCTAATCTCTTTACCAAAAACCATCGTTCAACGAGCTTCGATATTCAGCTATAACATTTGAAAACTGGTCATAAGTACAAATGGTGACCAATGACAGAAATAAAAATCGATTATCTGACTGTTGTCAAAGAGAAACAAGATAGAGGACGGCCAATAGGTATATATGGCGGTCTCAAGGTCTTCTGGTTGACGGCGAGTGGACTGTGTGTAGGGCGGCTTCGTACGATACTGGCGGGTGAGCGACGACGGTACCTCGCACTGCTCGACATCTGGCAAAACCTCGGTATAGTGGCGCGTGAGAGGGGCTTTGTGGTCTTTATCGCTGTGTCTTACTCTTCTTTTGCGGTTTACTCGTCCGTGATGCATATAGCTGTCCATAGACTTTCTCGATCTCTTCGAGTATCTCGAACTTTCAGGTTATCGTTTTACCATCCCCAGTTTTAAGTTTCGTCAGATGGGGCCACCCCAACTGCTGAGCGAACACTTTCGACCCCCAATGGACAATTGCCTCCTGAATGGTGCGAGTGTTGGAGCGTCAGGGGTCGCTTAAACAATTTGTAGAAGGTAGATAAATCAGTCCTCATAGTAGAAAATGGTTTTACAATTTGCAAAACTTTTGAACGAAAATTAAGTAGAATAATTATATATCATCCCAATCGCACCATCTATAGACAAGTCTAAGAACTGCTTCAACAAATTAAATTAAACGTAAAATGTGTCATGGGATTCCTTCACATAAGTTGAAATAGAACAATATCTATAGAAGATAAAATATAATATGATTGCATGTTAATCTGTAATCGTTACAGCTATATTATCATCATCATCACTAAGAAATGATAATATAAATGGCAAATAATAAAAATTTATGTAAAAGCAATGATATCTACTTGAACTATCCTATTATAAACATGTCATGGTGTAAAAGTATCAAAATGGTACAACTCAACTATACGTCAAAACGCAACATAGACCAGCAACTCCAAACCAAAAAAATATTTGACATCTCGATATATCAATGTCAATTTTATATGGAATTTGTATGCCGGTATGACTTGTGCGCATGTGCATGTAATGTCTCCCAAAATTAATAAACATACAGGAGTTGTACGCCTATGTGCAGGTAAAATTTGACATGATGACCGTAACATTGCCATATAAAAATCGTAATTCTTTTTTTAAACGCGTACCATGAGATTCAAGCCCTGTTTTTTTTTGGTACCTCGATAGTACTAATGTGAAAATACCAAACCGAGTCACGCAACTCGCGATCTTCAATCACTGCTGCAACCACCTTCGCCAGTGTTTAAGATTTGCAGCACCGGTTTTTCCTACACAGAATTTGATGATCTTTCAGATGAGCCCTGTTTTTTTTGGTAACTCGATCGTACTAATGTGAAAATTACAAAACCGAGTTGCGCAACTCGCGATCTTCAATCGCTGCTGCAACCACCTTCGCCAGTGTTTAAGATTTGCAGCACCGGTTTTTCCTACACAGAATTTGATGATCTTTCAGATGAGCCCTGTTTTTTTTTGGTAACTCGATCGTATAAATGTGAAAATACCAAACCGAGACGCGCAACTCGCGATCTTCAATCGCTGCTGCAACCACCTTCGCCAGTGTTTAAGATTTGCAGCACCAGTTTTTCATACTCAGAATTTGATGATCTTTCAGATGAGCCCGGTTTTATTTGGTAATTCGATCGTACCAGATACCTGTTTTCAGGCGGCACTTTGCAAGGTGCTGCCTCTGACAAGGCCAGTTATGGAGGCTTGCAGCACTGCACTATCATATAGTCCTAAATCTCCTCTATTGCCAGGAACAAACGAAAATTGGTAATCTTTCAATATTAGGTACCGATTTTTTTAGCATTTTCAAAATTGATTTTTGGTATCACCACCAGGTTTTTGACTTTGCAGCATAGCCATTTCGTGTTCTCCAATTAAAGGCGCGTCTAATGATGTACATCTCATTGAGTACGCTGATGGCACCGGAGTTAATGATCCAAGCTCTCTTACTACAATGACCATCCTTTGCCCCAGAAACGAGCCGGAGTGGGAAAACTCCGTTAAGTTACCTTATTGAATAAGATAAGATAAGGTGATTGAGACAAGATTTAGATACGATATTGATTAAGATGAACATTACTTAACATAAATATATCAATTAGCCTATTGCAGTCCACTGCTGGACATAGGCCTCTCCCAATATGCGCCACGTTTTCCGAACATCCGCCTTCCGCATCCAGTCCGTCTCGTAACATATACCTACTTACAGAATAATAACAAATAATAATATTATGTTATCATATTAAGTATATGTTAAGTAATGTAATGTGTATCATAACTAATATCGTAGGTAAAGAACAAATCTAGCCTTCATTATACTCACAAGTACCTACCTACTTACTTTTTGTACTGTTTTACTGTAATTATCTAGCTAGTTGCAGTTAGAATTTATGAGATCATCACTCATAAAAAGTTCTAAAATTGTCCGCATTTACTGCTTTTGATACACTTTGATTTACTAAACTTATCTCTGTATATTATAATGCACACAGACGTCACTAACTACCTAACTAATCTTCCGTATTTCCACATTTA
Organism: Eilema depressum; assembly: GCA_914767945.1. Taxonomy (NCBI): domain Eukaryota; kingdom Metazoa; phylum Arthropoda; class Insecta; order Lepidoptera; family Erebidae; genus Eilema; species Eilema depressum. The sequence continues at coordinate 8,480,742 of OU612028.1, read as the reverse complement.
ATTTTATACAGATTTGCAACAAAAAAAATTACCTACCTGTTTAATTTGCGCAGACTGTTGCACTGTTCTCTAGTGCTCATTGATTTGAAGAGCGGCGTAGATGTTGAATTTTATATCATATTCCTTATTATTATCTATTATGTATAGTAGGTACTTGTTATTATGTAAGTTTTATATAACGTCTGCAAACGCGTATCTGCACGACACCAAACATGTTTAGCATGGACGATAATACATTCTTACAGATACAGTACACAAAAGAGATACATAGGTACACCTTTTCATAATATATACTGTTGTATGTGAAAGTATATACGTACCACGTACGTGTGTGTAGTGTTCTTTGCCGACTGTACCTAACGAAAGGGTTTCTAAATGCTACTATTTGCAGAGCAGTCTAAGCATAAAACTTTTTAAAAATATGAACATCTGCTTTCTTTCAGGCCCCACGACCCCCATTGCCATGGGAGGGTGTAAGACCAGCTACTGAACATGGCCCTAAATGTCCACAAATGGACATATTCACTCATGAAATAGATCTTGGTAGTGAAGATTGTCTTTATCTTAACGTTTATACACCAGATTTGAAACCCGCTACTCCGTTACCCGTCATGGTCTTCATTCACGGAGGTGGCTATAAGAGTGGTTCCGGCAACGTGGATCACTACGGGCCTGACTTTCTCGTCAGTCACGGAGTAGTACTTGTAACTATTAACTACCGACTGGAAGTTCTAGGTTTCTTATGTCTAGACACTGAAAAAGTACCAGGAAATGCTGGTATGAAAGATCAAGTCGCTGCACTAAGATGGGTGAAAGCGAATGTACTCAATTTCGGAGGAGATCCTGAAAATATTACAGTTTTTGGTGAAAGCGCTGGTGGCGCTTCGTCTGCGCTACACGTCCTGTCACCAATGTCAAAAGGGCTAATTAAAAGAGCGATCCCGATGAGTGGTGTACCTTTTTGTAACTGGAGTGTAGCTTTCCAACCACAGAGAAGGGCATTCACTCTCGGCAAGCAACTTGGTTTGGATACTAAAGATCCAAATGAGCTCCTCGAATTTTTACAAAACGTGCCAGTGGAAAAATTAATTGACACAAACCCAACTGTAATGGCTTTCGAGGATCGTGCCAACAATATTATGAACATGTATCATTTCACGCCAGTTACTGAAAAAGATTTTGGCCAAGAACACTTCATGACACAAAGTCCTCTAGAGGTCATTAAAAAAGGAGAAATAAATGACGTTGACATCTTAATCGGCTACACTAACGAGGAAATAGTAATTGGCATTCCCATATTTGAAGAAACTTTAATAAAACAATATAATCGATATCCAGACTTGATTGTTCCCAGAAAACTTCTAAATAAATGCACTGCAGATGAAATATTACAATTATCAGATAAAATTAACGATTATTACTTCAAAGGGAAGCCTATAAGTTTAGATGTTATGAGAGAGTTTGTGACGTATAGTAATAATAATTGTTTTGCGTTCGACGTTAACAGTTTTATTTCTAAATTGCCGAAAGTTGGTGAAAGCAAGCGCTACATGTATAAATTTTCATGTGTTTCGAAAAGGAATGTATACGGCGCTCTAGGTTTGAAATATGGAATAGAGGGTGCAGCCCATATGGATGACTTAATGTATTTATTTGATGCGAAACTGCATAATTTGAAGGTTGAGAAAAATACTAAAGAATATGAACTGATTCAACTAGTGTGTACTGTGTTCACTAACTTTGCTAAATATGGGTAAGTGTGTAATTAATTACTTATACCTACTACCATCAATTTATGTGATCTTTTTCCAACTCAGTTGGGGTCGGATTTACGATCTAACTGTGGTGCGGCTGAACTTCGATTTTTTCCGTGAAGCGACTGCCATTTGACCTCCATAACCTATTAACGATAATTATCTATGTTTTGTAGGTAGACAGGTCAGATTTTTTAACGCTCCCGTAACGACTGCCATAATAGCTCTCCAAGGCCCGGAGACATTCAGACCAATGCAAATTTCGGTTCCCGCTCGGTGCAACGTATTTATATGCATATTTGCATTGGTCTGGGTGTTTCTATGCATAATAAGTAGGTATGTAGGTAACATAGATATCCGCATTCTAGAACCCATAGCACACGCTGGATAAGTTATGCTTACACATATTGATAACACACTTGTACTTTTCCACGATATTTATTATTGTATATCGTACAAGTACAAGTGAACCGTCAATATAAACCTTTGAGAATGCCGTAAGGCGAAACCGGTTAGGTCAATAATAAATATCGTGGAATAGTACAAGTGTGTTATCAATATGTGTAACAAGTTCCACTAATTTCCGCACTTAAAAAAAGTGTGTCCCCGCCCCCCCCCCCCCCAAATCTTAGGCTGCGTCCACGCCTAGTTATAATCGAAAAATACTCATAATATAGTATTCCTTCATATCTCATATTACCACTCTCGTTTATAACGTAGAATATTTTCATATTCACAGGACCCCAACGCCTGACGCTTCACTGGGAGTAACTTGGCCAGAATACAACAACACTACTCGACCATATGTGAACATTACCGATACCCTTACTCCTGGCACCAACCTCGATGCGGAGGCTGTAGAGTTCTGGAACAGTGTATACGCACAAGTGGACTCAGAGTATAAGATCTAAGAAGGTTACAGTCAGGGTACCTATTACTTATGTATGACATATATCTTGGACCTAATATGTGCTCAAAATTGTGTCTATACGCGCAGTAGGTACACGTTTCTTGGGTGTCTTTTGAGGGTAGCACGGGGTGCTACTGCGGTAAGCATAGGATATTATTACAAAACAATCCGCGGGCACCAGCTCCTCGTTTGTCTCGTGATTTAGGTCCAAGATACGTGTCTCGAGGTATACAGGGTAATTCGGGTGCCATCACTTATTAAGTTTTTGGTGAAACTTGAACGTTTCGCATTTATATATGTTGTTAAGATTGTAATATTTGTACCATTATAATAAAAATATAAAACGTTCAAAAAGTGTTATTTAATAGATTGACCATAGATTCAGCTAATTACATACATATTATGTAGACGCCTATAAATCCCAAAAGGGGTAGGCAGAGGTGTATTATCACCCACACTTCGCCAACTGTGATTTTGAGTTCCGCCTAACAAGCTGCGATCCTATTGCCATCAAGCGGGCACTTAATACAAGGGAGAATCAATCAATCAACGACTGCCATCTGGCCTCCACAACCAATTGGTGATATCGAAGTTTTGTAGCTAGCTTTTTAGAGCTCTAACTACCTGTAACGACTGCCAAAGATGCTGGTATAGCAACTGGGTCGGGAAAGAGCCAACGTCCGAATGTCATCACTGCGATGCGACCGAGGACTCGGCGCTGCACACGCTCACCGAGTATCCGGCGTGGGAGATGCCGTGACGAGAGCTGGTGGTGACTCTGGGAGTGAGAGTTTACACGCTCGCCACCTTGCTCGCGCGTAGTTTGAACTTAAACAGATAAAGTATATAGTTAGGGAGTGTTTCACTACGGAAGCCTGGTCTCAGGTCTCATCTCGTAAAAATGCTCCGAGTATGGATTGTGATACAATCATGCAGTTAGGTGCCTCCAAGAAATATCACTGCAATCGCCAGTGTAACATAAATGCAGGCGCTGCCGTGAGAATCGGCACTCTTCATTGAAATCGTGATCGTATTTTGACATTTAATTTGATTTAACAACCAATTAGTGGGTCACTAAGTGTAGCTTTGAATATAACATGTAAATAATAAATTACCCATATCCATGTAAATATTGTGCAATTGCAAATTATTTGTGTGCTGAAACATTCTAGATACCTAGATACATACCTATCGAAATATAATAATTTATACAAACGATACCGGATTTTATTTTATTTTTTTTATTTTTATTTTTTTCTGTCTGTCTGCCTGTCTGTTACGCTTTCTCGCCTAAACTACTGAACCGATTTTGATGAAATTTGGTATAGGGGTAGATTAGACCTTGAGAAAGGACATAGGCTATGTTTGGTCGCGATAACCGACATCCACGCAGGCGGAGCCGCGGGCAAAAGCTAGTCTAAAATAAATGGAATATTTTTGCAGTGGCCGTGGTGGCTTGGCAGTGGTTTTGCTTTAGCAAAATTGAGGCCCAGTTCGATGACCTATCAGCCGCCATTGCTTTTATACACGCACGTGTACGTAAAAACCCATTCTCTTGCCTACTACGGTTGTATATATTACGTGAATAAACCTGTTTTGAGAATATCACTCTTCCACTAATACGTACTTTAGTCTGGCTTTAATTCGATCTAGGCACCCGTGTCCAACAGGTGATAGTAAATTATTTCTTCACATTACTTTCTTACATTGTTACGTGCTTCAATTCGATTTTATTTAACTTGGTTAGCATATTTGAATAGATTACAATATTTAACTTTTCGAATTCGGGACAACTTTTGTGGGATCAATACGGAACAACCCTAATATTATAGTGGCATTTAACTTCATTCGGATTAGGTACTTTCTCAATTATTAACAAAAGTTTGAAAGAAATCTATTATTATTGCGTTTTACTACAAAATTTAAACTTATAAAACGTTTAAAAAACATAATTCTTCTTGAAAGTCGGGTAAAAAAGGAAATCATAAAAACTTTATGAAACAGTGCAATTTACAGTGAACCATCAGAAATGGTAAAAGTTGAAGTGCAGCAGGGTTGGTTGAGCGGTGAACAGCTTGATACTGCTCAAGGCGATGGACAATATTATAGCTTCAAAGGCATTCCTTATGCAGAGCCTCCATTGGGAAAACTAAGATTCAAGGTAAGAATTACCCTATAAATTAGTTCAATATAATGTAATTGTGTGTTCAATAAATTTAATAAAACTGCGTTCAGGTACATTAATTATTTGATACATTTATTCAAATTTGAAAAAAGGTTTATAAATATTTTACTGTTAACACAATTTTGTCGTTAACTGTACAATGTAAAGTACAATAGTAGTTAATTTAAAAGTATATACCTAATAATAATTTTAATTGTACCATATTCAATAAATACACACACACAGTGACGTTTTAAAAACCGGCCAAGGTTCCGTAGCAGCAATGGCGAAAATTGCGGTTTATGACGTAATAAATACCTACTCGATCCAGTTTTCGGTGGAAGTTTGCATGGCAATGTACCTCCATAGCATTAGCAGGATTTGATGAAAAAAAAAATTCTACTCTACTTACGAAATTTCAAAACTAGAGCTTGGCAAGGGACATAAGTTATGTTTGGACGCCATAACCGACCCAGGCGCAGCCGTGGGCAACAGCTAGTAATTAATAGTTAGTAGTGATTAACTACAATATCGTTTCGTGCATTTACTTGTTCACGAGTAACGCTTCACCATTCACCTATTGGGTATTAATCAATCAACCTTTCTTGCAGTCAATTGCCGTAGCCTAGGTCATGTTGGGGTAGGCAGGGGTAGGTATAGAAAATTAAATAGAATATTTTTATAGGAGTGTTTTGAGTACATCAGTCACATAGGGTGCAACCCAACCCTGAGAGTCTCGTCCATCAATCTGAGCTTGAAAGTGAGGTAGGCTTGACCCGGAGAACCTTGATGATGGGCCCCATATACTTACCCATATAGGTAGATGATAATTGTGACCCATGAAAGGTATATTATTTTACCATAAAAAAAACAAAGGAAAATTCATTATATTTCACACATGCCTTCCGCCCGCGGCTCCGCCCGCGTGCATCTCGGTTAACGCGACCTTTGCTCATATCTTCGGTTCTACTCAACCGATTGCGATCAAACAAACGTAAGATTTTAAGTCGGAGTAAGCCCTTTCTAACAAAAAAAACTGCATCAAAATCCGTCCAGTAGTTTTTGCGTCCATCGCGGACAACCAGACAAACAGACAAACGGACAGGAAATTCAAAAAAAATATTTTCGTCTTCAGTATCGTTAACATAACATAACCCAAGTATTTTTTTTTAAATATCTCTAATACAGACACGACCACTTTACAATTTTATAATAGTATAGTCCGAAAAATCATACCGAAATATAAGACTTACATATTTTAAAATTTTCCATGTATTTTTATTTTCCAGGCTCCTCAACCACCATTGTCATGGGAGGGTGTAAGACCAGCTACTGAACATGGCCCAAAATGTCCACAATACGACATATTTACTGAAGAGATGGTAGCGAGTAGTGAAGATTGTCTTTATCTTAACGTTTATACACCAGATCTCAAACCTTCTTCACCATTAGCTGTGATGGTTTTCATTCACGGAGGTGGCTATAAGTGTGATTCCGGGGACGTGGATTACTATGGCCCTGACTTCCTCGTCACTCATGGAGTAGTACTAGTTACTATTAATTACAGACTGGAGGCTTTGGGATTTTTGTGTTTAGACACTGAGGAAGTACCAGGAAATGCTGGTATGAAAGATCAAGTCGCTGCATTGAGATGGGTCAAAGCGAATATAACCAACTTTGGAGGAGATCCGGAAAACGTTACTATTTTTGGTGAAAGTGCTGGAGGTGCTTCAACCGCACTGCACATTTTGTCTCCTATGTCGAAAGGGCTTTTCAAAAGAGCTATATCTATGAGTGGAGTACCTTTTTGTGACTGGTCGGTACCTTTTGCACCGCAGAAACGGCCATACATTCTTGGAAAGCAACTTGGCTTAGAGACTAATGATCCAAATGTGCTACTAGAATTTTTACAAAAAGTTCCAGTGGAGAAATTAATCGACACTAACCCTTCTGTTTTATCTTTAGAGGAACATAACAATAATACATTTAAAATGTTTCATTTTACACCTGTTACTGAAAAATACCTTGGGCAGGAATATTTCATGATAGAAAGTCCTCTGGAAGCTTTGAAAAATGGAACAATAAACGACGTAGACGTGTTCATTGGTCACACTAACGAGGAAGCGTTGGATGGAGTTCCGTTTTTCGAAAAGTCTATCATAAAAGATTATAACAGATACCCAGACTTAATTGTACCTAGAAAACTTCAAATCGAATGTACTCCAAGACAAATTTTAGAGTTATCGGAGAAAATTCATGATTATTACTTTAAAGCAAAGCCTATCAGTTTAAATAATATGAGAGAGTTCATAACGTTTTGTACCCATGCTTATTTTGTGTACGATATCCACAGTTTTATTTCTAAGTTACCAAAGGTTGGTGACAGTCACCGATATATGTATAAATTTTCCTGTGCATCAGACAGGAACGTTTATGGCAATCCAGGCGGCACAAAGTACGGCATTCGAGGGGCCGCTCATGTGGATGATTTAATGTATTTATTTGACGCTAAGCAACATAACTTGAAGCTAGAGAAAAATACTAAAGAATATGAACTGGTTCAACTTGTATGTACTGTGTTCACCAACTTTGCAAAATATGGGTGAGTAACAAAAAATAATATCAAGTAATTATATAACTATCCCGTCCCCTCATATAGTATCCTATCTACCAAGAAGAAAAATGTTTATTAGGTATGCAATTTATTTATGAAAGATGTTGATATAGTATGACTTAATACCTACCTCCAAAAATAATAGGTAATATACCTAGAAAAACAGCCTCCGTGGCGGGCGTAGCGGTAGTGAACGCGGCCGCTACGCAGGAAGCGCGGGTTCGATCCCCGCTCAGTGCAAATATTTATGTGCATGAAATATGGGCATTTGCATTGACCATTTTGATTTTAGTGACCCTGATAGTGTAGAAGTTTAAATATGTAAACATAACTCATGACAATAATAATTATGTTCACAGAAACCCGACGCCTGACTCGTCACTTGGAGTTATTTGGCCGGAATATGACAACACCACAAAACCATATGTAGACATAGGGGATACACTCGTGCTTGATGCAAACTCGGATGCTGAAGCTATTGAGTTCTGGAAGAGCATATACGCATACGCGCAATTAGAATATTAGAACTAGTTATTTTATTAAACCCTCTTTTCATATAAGTTACGATGCTTGAGAACTAGATGTAAGATTGAAATTGTATACAGGGTGTATTTTTAAGACGGGTAAGTAAGGTCATGTACCTTAATAAACGGTTAGTTACAGTAAAACATTCCTAGAAGAATATCCCTAACCTTTGAAGATTGCAATTTGTTATGTGTTGTTTATGTTCCAAATAAAATAATATCTATACCTATTAATGTTGATTTTATTTTAATTTCCTTTAAAAAATATTAAATCGCTGATATTTTTGCATTAGAAGTGAAATGCGTCAAGCATTAGTAACCAAGGCGTTCAATGCCTTGCATACTTGTACGAGATTGACCTTCAGCTATACGGTGTACGCTCTGAAGTTCAATCCCATAATATTAAAAAAAATGGTCAAACTTATAATATCTCATCTCGTTCTCACAAATGTCATAAATTGTATACTCGTAAGTTATCAACGTCCAACATTGACTGTTATGTGATTATATCGAAATGTGCCCCAAAGTTGAAAATATATCCAAAAAAAAACATAATTTAAGAGACAATTTTTTTTTATTTCATGCTTTTTATTGGTAACCGCTTAACCGATTTCAATAAAACCTGCTGTATCGTGATGTATAAATTACGACCCGTCATTTGATACCCAACATGGGTATTTTGGAAAATATTCGATTTTGCATTGCCACTTTCACTCCTCATATCTTTCAAATGGCTGAACCGATTTTTATGAAACAAGCTAAGAACACTCCCCACTAAACCATATTTCAAACAAAAGAAACAGAATTGAAACCAGTTGAGCCGTTTGGGAGCTACGATGCCACAGACAGACTGACACACACACATCCATACACACTTCAAATTTATAACACCCCTCTTTTTTGTCGGGGGTTAAAATGACAACTAGTAGAAAATAAAGACAGTATTTTAAAGCATTTACGCTAACTACATACTCTTATCGATTTACTTTTGACCTTCTCTTTTCCAATCTAAATCCATTGGAACAGTTTGGAATCCATATCCATGCTAATATTACAAATGCGAAACTAATTCTGTCTGTCTGTTTTTTGCTGTCGATTTTGTTACAGATATAGGTAGAGTTAAACTTGGGAAGGGAAATAGGCTATGAATAGTCACGATAACCAACATGTCGACATTCACGCGGGCGGAGCCGCGGGCAATTAAATAGTATATCTGAAACAAATCCCGATTTGGAGCAAAACAAATGGAAAAATCCAGATACCCAGCTAAGTATTGTGGTAACAGGCTTGCAAAATGAACCTTTAAATTATTCCGAGCTTTATGACACAAAGTGGTCATAAAACACAGAGTATGACGTCACGTCCGCCATCACATTTTTTTGGTGGAAATTATGTACACACGGCGCCAGACCTCGGTTTACAGGCCACACCAACATAAAGGAAGTGTGCGTGACAGCAATACTATTAATACATTGCTTAAAGATGTGTGTGTCATAACAAGTAAACCAATCAGGGCCCTTGACGCACTCACACAATCGCTATTTTACTTACATGAAATATAGGTATTGATGATAGCCACTGCACCAAGTTATAATAGCATATTTAGCGAGAAACGAATAAGTAGATATAGCTGAATGGTTTAAATATGCAGCTGAACCAATAGAATCAATACCGGGTTCGGTCCTCGAGCGAGGTGCACTTTTTGTTCCTCAATATATTGAAGTCCAATTGGTCTAGTTTATTTACAGGAAACTAAGTGTATAAAATTCATATATATAATATAATTTAATATATTTTTTGTATATTTCCTTGATGATACTATTTATTCTTAATGGATAAAAGGAAAGGAAAATAAAATAATTAACTTATTGTTGCAATGCAATAATATATTTACAATATAAGCATGATATTTTTCTTAAGTATGGGTATAATTAATTATTTATAGATAATAATTAATTAAGTATCAGATGAAAATATTTGATCTTTAATAAAAAATATAAAAAACACATAAGTATAATTATTATAAACTTCTAAAAAGATATTGGAACATAAAATAAAATGTTATGTCTAATAAATTGACTGACATAAAGATGCACGAATGACAAAAAGAGAATTCCGTTGTTAAGTTCCGAACCAACGACCGGCGACAACGGTGAGGTCCAAACTTACTTACCTGCATTCTTATCCATCTCGACTATGAGAACAGATAGTATAGTGACTAAATTTGATAACTCCTATTAGTTATAGAAACAAAATGCTGCATACATTTCATAAAATTAGTTTAGAATATGATATTATAACCTTGGTGCATTTTATGTAAGTAAAATAGCAATTGTGTGAGCGCGTCAAAGGCCCTGATTGGTTTACTTGTTATGACACACACATCTTTAAGCAATGTATTAATAGTATTGCTGTCACGCACACTTCCTTTATGTTGGTGTGGCCTGTATACCGAGGTCTGGCGCCGTGTGTACAACCGTGACACAAAACGTGTAGCCTATATTTATAAAGTAAGCAGAAGGTTTATGTATCCATCTTAGTTATTTTTTTATTATTAGGTACCCCCGCCCTATGACAATAGGGCGGAGTACATAAGCATAGAACAGATAATAGACATAAGTAGGTATAAAGCTAGGTCGGTATACCTAAATGGCATAAAAAACTATGTATTTAATTTGTACACTTCCTGGATCTTGTAACACACAAACATACGAACGAGTTCTTGTCTTATGTAAATGCAATCATTAACTGGTTTTATACCACTTAAAGGATACAGAAAAAGCATCTTTAGACAAAAATATGATAAGGAAGTTATTCGAAATTTTGGTCATTCAGTAGAAAATTCATAACAATATTTAAGGTGATTATTGAGAACCAATTCAGATAAAATTAAACTAAGAAAGGTTGAAAGACGATCAAACGGGAAGAGGGTGATCAATGGGTTCTATAATAAACAAGATGGAAACGGGTTACTAAAAGTCTGCGTCATGGAGGACAGAATATGGTTCAGTAATTTCTTTCTCCATAGTCTGCGTACCTACTGAAGATTGACACAAAATGGCATTGAAAGATGTAATATAATTTACAACACACCTGCTCATAAAAGTGCTATTATTTTACCGCAATTAGGCACGTAATGACACCTATTATCAAACTGTGACTTTTTCATTGCTATTATTCACAAAAGTGAGTTAGATTCTTTTTTAAATTTTATAGGAAGTGTCTATAATTGTCTATGTTCTTAAAAACAGTTTTGATACAAAAAATAACGTGTTTAATAGTACGAATAAATTAATACGCCTATTGTATGGTCATTTGATGCATTTTCGTATTTAAATAAATAATTTCAACTTGTAATATTTGTATAATAAACAAAATTTTCACTCAAATTTAACTTTTTTATTTCTCTAAGTACAGAAAAAAAAACAGTAAAAAAAACTTTTTTTTAAATAATATGGTCGACCGCCATTGTTAAATGCGCGCGCATAGGAAAACGAATTAATTTGTAGTATTGTTTATTTAGTATTTGTAGTATTATTTTATTCGCAAGTGTGTTGTAAAACGTCGTATGGCACGCGTGAGCATGATGATCTCACTTGTACCATAATGTACTATTGTCACAGTAAACCTTATTACTGAAAAATATATTCTAATCACAAGTACCTATTAGAATTGATATTCGTAAGATTATTTCGAACACTCTGAACGCTTGGATGCCATTAAGCGACCTATTTGGACAATATTATTATGGATATATTATGTACTTATTATGCATATGAACATTTGCATAATATGATAGCCAACATTAATTATGGCAAAGTGATTGCTAAGCGGTTTTGACCACTCTGAATGCTTATAACTTATTTGAACACTATGATAGTACTGTACAAATTATCAAAACGTCATAGTTTATTTTAACCTATGATTCCTTTCTCCGTGGTTTTAACGAATACCGTAAATATATCACAACAAAAACAAGATTAATCAATAATCAGTCATGTCAGTCAGAATTTGGTCGAAGAATGTCAGTCAGAAGTTTACAATTCATTAGTAGAATAGTTTACGGCTGTCTTAAACATAATAATATGTCAATTCCATACATTTATTCTCATTCTCTGAGCCTTTCCCCAAATCAGTTGGGGTCGGCTTTCCACTCTGACTGTGATGCGGGTGTACTTCCATATTTTCCATGAAACGACTGCTAATTGGCGATATCGAAGTTCTGCAGTTAGACTGGTCCCATACATTGATCTGATATACTGATCTACTCTATTTATAGCTGGGTGACCCAAGTCAAAAGTCTATAAAATTATGAATTTAAAGCTAGGTATCTCTGAAAGTATTTGCTGTTATTATGACCACGTAGGTATATTCCGTTGAACATATTTCTCTGTACAAATCATAATGAAGCTGCTTTGCTCAACTTCAATTTCCCGTCTTTGTTGGTTTTATCTCAGATGATAGTTCGTTGGGGATTAAAATTTAATTACAAGAGCCCTCTGTTAGTGGCAAGTTTCTCTCAGTTTTCAGTTTTAAATGACAAAGTTGGAAACATTTGTTAACAGGAACAATGTTTTCATTGTTCTGTCTGTTATTCTATTGTATGCGTGGAAATAGATTTTTTAATGTATTCATTTACGCTATTATTTATTCATTTACACTTCTATAAATTCAACAAGGAAGACCGACTAGTATTAATAAGTTGAGTGTTTGTTGTTTGTTAAATAGTCTAGGACATTCTATACAATGTTGTCTAGATCTAAAGTAATACATTTCTCTAACCTAACCTATAATATAGCCTGTGACGTGGCACGCCTTGCTTACACTCATCTTCTCAATGCCTATGATACAGTTACGCGCAATGTGCACCAGCTATGTGCACTGCAACATCTACATGCACTGCAAGCACAGCTACGCACAATGCAACAGCTATTAGTAAATGCAACAGCTACGAGCAATGCTACAGCTACGTGCACTGCAGCAGCTACAATATCTTGTTATATGCATAATACAAAATATTTCTACGATAAAGTGTTCAGAAAGTACTCAACAGTGTTTCCATTTTGTGAAATACACAACATTTATATTGGAGTAAAACCCCTTTTCCCATGAGTCTCAAGGCGGAAGCTACGAATAAATCAATCGCAAACTTGAGAAGATTTTTCCCCTGTCGAAATTAATATTACATGACAAATTATAAATATAATTCAACTTTACTAACCATTATTTATTATTTTACTATCGAGAATCGAGATGGTAAAAATTACAATCATTCTTCAACTATTGCTACTTTCCATAAAGGCAATACAGACTTACTTTGATTATAAAGTATAATTTTGCTATTATTTTGTAACTATACCGCGAGTACTCCGCAAGGTGCTGATAGCTCCCCTGACATTTATGAACGTAATTGCAAGTGTCAGTTTATTCAAGTAGTCTAGTTTCGGTAACAGAGGGGTTCTGTAGCTAATTTAAGCACCTACTTTTTGTTGGAAAAATATACTTTAGGAATACAAAGTGGGTTGTATGTATTTATTCTAAGTTTAGATTTTATGGATATTCTGTTATTTTATTTAATATGTTTGTTAGAGATATTTGATTCATATGTTTGATCCCATCGATTGATCCTTTAAAATATTATTAACTATATGATGCTTTAAATATTATTTATTTCCCTTCTTGTAAAATATGCTATCTCAAGTATTTAGAATAGTTACTTTCTAGGTAAGGTGCAAAACCACTAGAATATCAAAATATTTAGGACCCTGCTACCCCAGCACATTAACCGTATTTGTAAACAAAAACAGCAATAACAAAAATGAAAACTTGATAAGTGACATCACCAAAGTAAACTTTGAGCTCCACTTCAACTCACCCGCCGTAGGATATACTGTAGCCATTTTGCTATAAATTGTTTGTTCAATTTATACTCCCCTGTTCTCTAGAGATGCGTTACCATTGCGTTACCATATTGTTGCACTCACAGAATTGTGTGTCGTCAACCTTCTTATAAACTGCATAAGGCTCAATTTAGCTAGATATGAAAATAAAGTTTATTGGTCTTGCTTGTTTAGATATCTCGAGGAAATGTTGCGTTTTCAGCACTTAGGTGTCAATGAACTTTGCATAGGGCAGCTGATGTTTCTATATTTGAGTCTAGACTCATTTCTATTTGATGAATAACGTTACAAATGTATTCACAAATTTAATGTTACTTTACGTTGCCAAAAACGTTATAATGTTATGATATTAATTTATCATAAAACCTATTTTCTTTGTTTTTTTAATGAAATTTTAGAGCAATTTGTATGCTATTCAAATCCATTTAAGTAGATTGGTAAAAGTGAAATACAGTCTCGGGTCCTCCAAGCGTGGCGTGAAAAAGCATCTATGAAGGCCGTCAAGTTAGGGACCATTTTTTTAAGGTCAATAGCATCAGAAATGGTGGTCCTTTTCTTCTGGATTGCACCTCAGCTTTTTACCATCTAGCGGGATGCAGTCAATTCACGGACCAAATATATAAAAAAAATTCAATCTAAACGGATTATTTCTTTGTATCATACAACTACTGAAAGAAAATTTATTTCACAGCCTTCTGAACACCCAACAAACATTATGTATTCTTAGTTTATCCTGTCACGTTTGTACAAAAATTGTTCGTACAAAAGACATTCCTGAACGAACTAAAGTTTTTTTTTCATTTTTACACCTTCACGTGCCGAATTTATAGCGCGAACGAGGACTAAAAATGGAAATAAAATTATATTTTTAGATGCAATTCAGCTGAGTAACTAGCCGGAGAACTTGAATTAAACATTTACATATGAATAAGATATTTTATGCAAAACTGCTTCAGACAAAATCGTTTCTCACTTGAGAATGTATGATTTAGTAGGTGTAGAATGTAGAAAAAAAAGACAAAAAAGTCAGTTTTGTATGACGTGATTGGTCATAATATATGTGCGAGTTTAGCAACTCTATTTCACAAACTACTCATACACAGCATGGAATCCTATCGTACTTAATATTATATAGACCAATGCAAATAGACACGTACTTACCTACACGTAGGTACCTAGCAGTTGTATTCGCTACTGCCACCCCGCAGAGGCTGCCAATCGCAAAATCGTCGATCACAGATGCTAAACGTTACAAGGTATAATTTGTATGTAAGTAAGAATAACGAAAGGAAACACACGAAAGGGGACGGTCGGCGCTAACAAGACCAGATCAATCCAATTAACCTTTTCTTGCAAGTATTGCGTCATGTATAACACATGTTACTGAACACAAACAGAAGGTGAGCCGGTAATAGTAGGTAACACAATATACATAAATTCGATTAGACATCGATAGGCGCTGACCCCTCTCCCTTTTTAGTGAATCTACTAAGAAATGGATACGTACAGGTGAGGTGTACGTGAAAGATACGAGAGGGCGTTTGCATTGAGTGTAGCGTAGGGTTAAAACAATAACAGTGTTTAGAATAATAAACCATAAGTTACATAGTAAGTAAGTAGTAAGTTAAGTAAATTACACCTGCCCGTTATAACCTTCGGTGTAGAAACATGGACACAGATAGTATAGCTAGTCCACGAATTAAAAGTCACGCAGCACAGCTATGCTTTGAGTCTCTTTGAAAGATAGAGTTCCAAATGAGGTTATCTGACAAAGAACCAAACTGATCGAACGCAGAATAAGCAAGTTGAAGGTTGAAGTAGTATTCTCCCCTATGCCAAGTTTTAGGCACATTTTACTGAAAAATAAACACAAAATTGAGGTACGGCAAATAGACAAAACAAGAAAACAATAGTAATTTTTATTGTTGCACTTTTCTTCACGAGCTCCCCGGCCCCTGGTCGCCCGCTACCTGTTATTTAAACCGGACCCCTTATATTTAAACTGGGCCCCTTATATTCTCCCCTTTGCGCCCATTACATGTTACGGTAGCCCAGAGGCTACCTGTGGCCAAGAGATAGGTAGATACCGAAGAAATACCGAAAAAATATAGCAATAGAATATTCAGAACTGTCGATATCAGCTGAGAATGCCGTGAGGTGAAACCAGTTACTTTTATTTTATGCTGTTTTCAGTTTTTTGTCATAGCGACAACAGAAATAACATCATCTGTGAGAATTTCAGTGGTCTAGCTATCATGGTTTATAAAATATACCCTGGTGACACACAGACGGACAGTGGAGTCTAAGTTATAGAGTTCCGTTTTGTACCATTTGAGTACGGAACCCTAAAAAAAGTAACTAACTTTAGACTGGACAATTAACACCCAACTATATGGCGTTTAAAGATTTTAAGAAAATGTGAATTTAAAAGTCATGTTAGCAGATCGCGTTTCGAACCGGTGTGTGGTCCATTTGCTAAGCTAGTCTTTAGTACATATATGTATATTTTTGACGTTTTGTAAGTGCCGTTTTGATGGTCTATACAGAACAAATGATTTTTGACTTTGACTTTGACTTTGACTTTGACTTTGACTTTGACTTTGACTTTGACTTCGTTGCGCTGATTGTAAGTACCTATTTATTTATTTATTTAATCTTTATGCACAAATATAAAATAAGAAATAGAAAAATATTAAGAACTCAAAATCGATTTCAATTTCAATTTCAATGCAATTTATTTATTTCGTTCAAATACATTGAAATATTATAAGGCATACGAATTTAATTCTTAACAACTTTGTAGTAACTATTTTTCGTGTAAAAATAAAACTAAGCGACTTATTCGGTAAACAAAAATTCACCCTTAAATTCAAGATGGCCGATAACGCAACAAACCGAATACCACGCAAGACCAAATGTAGACTGCTAGTAACCTCCCTTAATGAATTCCGAAAGAAAATTGCTACTAGGCATTTTTCTTAAATCAAAAATAGTCAAACAAAGATCTACCACTTTTTGGGGTATAAATCAAAAAATATCGATCCTAGGAAAAAATTATAAACGACAAAATTGTAGAAAATTTAATTCTAAACATCTTTGTAGTAATAATTTATCGTGTAAAATTAAGAATAAACGACTTATTTAGTTAACAAACATATACCCTTAAATTCAAGATGGCGGAGAACGCAACGAACCGAATACCACGCAAATCGAAATTTAGACTGCCAGTAACCTCCCTCTATGAATTTCGAAAGAAAATTGCTACTAGGAATTATTCCTGTGTCAAATCCTTATTTAGTTGGGCTAGTATTAGTTCTCAGTAAGTGAAGTTTATCGGAGCGACGTTGACTCTCTACAGTACTAAATAAGTGCATATTGGTTTTTACGAAAATGTTAACTTCATATATATAGAGAGATGGTAACGTTAGAAGTCTTAGTTTTTTGAAATATGGCACACAGCTATCCGTTTGTTTGAGTCTACAGATTGCCCTGAGGCATTTTTTTTGTGCTATAAAAACATCGTTGTTATTAGTGCCATTGCCCCAGAATATTAGGCCAAATCGCAAAGTTGAAGTTACGTAGCCATGATACGCTACAAGCAGTGCTTTATCATTTGCAACTTTACGCAGCATATAAAGCGCATAGGAGAATTGATGCGTTTTAGTGCATACATGTTCAATGTGTGTTTTCCACGACATACTACTGTCAATATGCAAGCCTAAAAATTTTATAACTTTTGTCTCATTGATTTCTTGTCCGTTATATTGAATGTTTATGTTGGATTCCCATTTTTCTCTGATTTGGAAGTTTATATATGATGTTTTTGTTACGTTAATTTTGAGATTATTAAGATTCAACCATTTAGCAATGTCAATGAGGCTATTATTTACGTTACTCTCGATGTCTTTTAAGTCTCCAGAGTCATAGATTATTGTGCTGTCGTCGGCGAATAGGGACATCTGATGTCTTGTAACATTAGGAAGGTCATTAATGTAGCACAAGAAGAGCAAGGGACCTAAAACGCTTCCCTGTGGTACCCCATATGATACAGTTCTAGCTTCAGATGAGTAAGTTGTTTTTAGTAGAAGTGTTGAATGAAATACATTAGTGAAGATAGTCATAGTTATGATGCCAGAATGAACGAATTAGGTAACATACAAATGGTACCTACGCCTACGCGAAAATCAATTTCTTTGTAGAATCCGACACTAAAATCATTAAACCATGTGTTATGATTAGGTAATCTATATCATCCATGCAAATATTTTTCTGTCCCCGTAATAAGTAAATTTGCAGCCTTCATGCACAGTCATCAAAATTCTCTGTACCAATTAGAACAGCGCAAAACGCAACGAATGAATCCACCCACAAGTACCACAGAGTTCAATTGCAAAGGAATTTCACCCTTCGTTGGATACGCTGCACAATTAAAAAGAAAAAGTTTTCTTTTTTTAAAGAGCAACTAGTTCAGAGCCTTATCACCATTTATATTACAGAAACTGCTCTAACTATATGTATTTGGGTAAGATTTTTGAAGTTTGTTTTTATTTTTATTACCCGACTACGGCAAAGCCAAAGGAGGGTTATGATTTTGACAGGCTATGTATGTATGTATGTATGTATGTATGTTCGTTTGTTCCCTCATTGCTCTTTAACCACTTATTAGAACTGGACAAATGAGGTATCGATAGAAGCGTCTTGATCGTCCGCTGGTTATAGGAATCCAATGTGGCGCCCTCTAACGGCCATAAAGTACTGCGTTAAAAAATAAACTTGAGGTAAATATACCGTGTTTGGTATCAAATTCAAGGACTCAATTAGCTCATTTGAAATATGTAAAAATTTTGGGTATTGGTTGCCCCAAAATAGTATAAATAAAAAATTAAGTTTAAAACTAAAACCCGACTACTGCAAAAGCACGCTCCAAAAAGTATTAAACAAGAAAATATCAAGAATAGCCGTGGTCGTATGCCACTTACTCTAACAAAACAATACATTCTAGGAATTTGATATAAATAAAAAAGTGAAATTACGATTTCATTATACAGGGTGGAAGATTTTAACCTTACCTGGAGGGAAAGTTCTCTAAATACTGGAGATACCGAATTTCACTCCAAGAAAACATTCCTTTATTTTTAAAAAGAAATAAAACAGCGTTCATAGATTTTTGAAAATTCGCTTGCCACACCCGGTAATCGAACCAACTAAAATTCGAAAAAATAACATCCTGTATTTTTATGTCATCAATCAATAGTATAAATCATAAGGATCAAATCTGTCTAACAAACATGGTCAATTAGATGAAAGGAAATCCCTGAAAACTCCATTTTCAAATTCGATTTAACAAAATAGAGAACTTAACTCAAGGATCCATCAAAATTCCATATTTAAATTACTTGTCCCTGTTTTTCATGGCTGGGGCCCTCACTGGCCAGCAGGGGTATTTACTCTCTCGACTCAAACCGACTAAAACCGCATGTCGTCTCAGGTTAATTCAAAAGTCTCAATTAAAGTATTATAAGACGAACCAATAAGGCAATTCTCTCGCCATCTCCGTTGCCCAGGGTGCGATGCGGTGTACCACGAAGTGCTTTCCAAGCCCAACCAAGTATACCTCGAGACACGTATCTTGGACCTAAATCGACATAATAGTAGCGTCGCCGTCGGTAGCTTAGTGGTTAAGGAGTCGGCCTTACGATCGAGAGGTCCCGGGTTCGAATCCTGACCGTTACACTACAGACGTGAACCCACTCCTAGTACAAGCAATTTAGCTTGCTTGGGGGGTTAACAGGATTAATAGTAATTTCGGTTACTAATATTCTTTATAAAAAAAAAATCGGGAGACTTAACTATCTCATGCAGTCACACAATAACGTTACATTCTAAATCGGAATCAAAGTTTAGTCATTTAGTACTCATTTTACTACATAAATGGCGTTATTGTTGATAAGTTATGTGATGGCACGTTGAGCAAAAGAACTGTATCTGTTGGAATGGAATTTATAAGTTAAGATTTTATTGACTTCCTTTCATTTAATTTACCATGTTTATTAGAGAGTTTCGATCCTCATTATTGACACTATCGATTGATACTATAAAAATACAGGATGTTATTTTTTTGGATTTTAGTCGGTTCGATTACCGGGCATGGCAAGGGAATTTTCAAAAAACTATAAATGCAGTTTTGTTTCTTTTTAAAAATAAAGGAATGTTTCCTTTGGGTGAAATTAGCTATCTCCAGTATTTAAAGTACTTTCCCTCCAGGTGAGGTCAAAATCTTCCACCCTGTATATTGCAACTCAATCTTTGAGTTATGTTAACTTATTGAATCATTTGCATCGATTTCAAAGGTGCTGAGTACCTCTGAGCTCTTTAAATCCCATTCTCTGAGCATTTTCTCAACTCAGCTGGAGTCGATTTTCCAGTCTAACTGTGATGCGGTTGAACTTCGACATTTTCTGTGAAGTGACTCCTCAAATAATTGATGATATCGAAGACCGAAGTTCTTTATTTCGACTAGTGGTACTTTTGAGAACTCCAACTCTTTAAATGTAAGAAACTATTATTGCACACATTTTCCAAGATAACCTTTCATCTCAATTCAAAACGAAGTTTAAATTCATCTCTTCCCAGCGCAATTGTGTAAAACTGGATCATAAGAAGCTAGCTCCATATTAAATTCTTTCAAGTCGAATAAATCGCAATCCCCATACGTTCATGCCCGCCTAGTACTTTCATACCAAGTAGATATAACCTAAAGCTCTCGTAAGTAGGTTATTCCGGCGAGGTCGAGTCGGTTCGTTACGCTCTGATGTTATTTAGAGCGGGCCACTTCTTAATCGCTATCCTTCTAGATGTTTCTGAAACTATGAGACTTCGTTACCTTGATATGGCTAGTCGAAATAATCCAAATTATAGTACCTATCGAGGGACATATATATTGAATGGCTGAATTGTTTCACATTGGTATCAATTTCTCTCGGTACAATTAATTTATCTAGACGAAGTTGATACTAATATATAAGTACATCTCTTTAATAAGTTAAGCTAAATACAACTTTGTACAAATACCATTTTTTTTACTTTTTATTGCAGTTACCGTAGCAAGCAGCAGAATAGCAAACAAAAATAGGAGTGTGTTGGCTACATCAATCCTTCGTGGGAACGATAACCGTTGGTGCAAGCAAGTCCTAAACAGTGGAGTATCGAGTAGGCAATATAGTTCACATTGGAAAATGACATTGGTTAATAATAGCATTGATAAACATAACTACGACTTTCTAAGCACATTTTTTGCGGTTGTTTTGAAACAAACGTTTATACCTACGGTACGTCTAAAAAGAAAAGACAAACACGAAAATGGTGCACTCGTTAGGACAAAAGGAAAGTTTGAAAAGTCGGTGTTTTCAACAAATGTTTGATATTTTTAATGAGAATACGGGCTCTACGGTGTGGGCGTACCTCGACGACTTTGATTTCAACAGTATGTTGCGTATTTTTTAGTAAAAAGCTTTTATAAGCTTCCATATGCTTTTATTTTATTAATTAACCTGTTAAATTCCACTGCTGGACATCGGCAGAGCGGAAGGCAACGCGGAAACACCCAATATTCGCCTTGCGCAATCATTTCAAATATTTTTATTATATACAAAAATGCAAATATGACACATGGTGAGCATTGTTCTTTCTGGAAGGTATTTCGAAATTATTCTATACAAATAGGTAGGTCTGTACATTTCTGGTAAATGTTTAAAGTGTTTAAACACAAAACACAATATATTATCGGAATTGTGCAAGGAAGGAAGAAGGCTATCGGTCAACGTATGCGTCCAAGAAGCCTGCCATTTGTTACCTGAATGACTTAGCAAAACGGACGTAATAGAATTGAATGTAGACGCAGTCGGATATCTAATATATTATGTATTATTGTGTATCCATACATGACCTGATGTAAACTTCCTCATGTCTGCTATAATCTGCTGAGTCTTTTAGATATGTAAAATATTATATTATGTTAAAATATTTATATAACTAGCTGCCCTGGCAAAATGTTTGCCTTTTGCTATTTACATATAATATAATGGCAAATTAATTTATATGGTTGAATTAGAATTACCCTCTGCCTAACCCTCCGAAGATAAAAGCGTAAATATTCTATGGTAAATTTTATATAAATTCATTATTACATTATAGTTATAGTACAAAAACACTTTGGTAATGTTGTGTTGTCCGCAATGACCGCAAAACAACTGAACAGATTTTAATGCGGTTTTTTGTTTTATTGGTCTTATTCAGACTCTTTTAAGTAAAAAGCATCTGATGAGGCTGTCAAGCTAAGTGCCACCATTGTAACATAGTACGTGTCTATAATGGCAACCCTCTTTCTGGGACTTTGCCTTCAGCTTACCATTCAGGCGAGTTGAAGTCAAATTGACGTGCCCTATATAAAAAAATACTTAAAATCTCACTTTTTTATCGCAATTGGTTATGTAGAACCGAAGATATAATATGACCAAAAGTCGCGATAACCGACATCCACGCGGGCGGTGCCGCGGGCCTAGGCTAGTAACTATATATTAACATTGCTTAAGTACCTAAACCCCCATCAAAAAGAAGATACAAATGTATTGAATGAACCTATAAGTAAGCAATCGATTACTCCATTCAAAAGCCGAGCCTAATCGCCTCAGAGTTTTTCACCTATCCATCTACCCGCCACCAGCAGACCCGCTTACATTTTCATCTCGACAAAAATGATGTTCACTTTTATAATAATGCTTACAACCAGCTGGCATTGTCGTCCACACCTCATATCGGTATAATAGTTGTGGGTGCAAACGAATTACTTCGTTCGGACCCACAACTGTTCGTGAATACGAAGGAATACGATGAATAGCCACAGAAATTGCTTAGGAAAAATAGATTAACTGTAATTTCTTATCACCGAGATGTGAAGGTAAGTACTTAGTATGCTCAGTAAATATTAACGCAAATGAGCTTTTTTGTTGTACATTTATACAATCTATATCTATGGGTACTTTAGGTGCTAATATCATAAAGAGGAAAGTTTTATAATATTATGTAACGAATAATCTCAAAAACTACTGCACCGATTTCAAAAATTCATTTTCACGAAAAGCTACATTATCACTGAGTAACACCATGGGAGCGGAGAAGTGATCATAAATCTTAATAAATCCGGTAGTATATAGTTTGAAATCTATTTTTGATACATTATATGGGTTAAAGGGGTGCAACGGGGGTTCAATATATGTCACGAGTGAACCTGAGGAAGGAGGGTCAGCTGAACAGAAGGTGCAGCGTGAACAGGCTCTGAATTCTCGAAGCCTCGAGCAACAGTTAGTTTATTATATTTACATTGATTTAGACCTTCGGGTAAATTTCTTAACAAATTTCTGTTTTATATCTTACTAGCTGACCCGGCGAACTTCGTACCGCCATATTTTCCGCCCATCCGCGCATATCTCTAAATTTATCAATGTTTCTCTACAATATTATGCATGTATTATACATACAAACCTTCCTCTTGAATCACTCTATCTATAAAAAAACCGCTTCAAAATTCGTTACGTAGTTTTTAAGATTTAAGCATACATAGGGACGGATAGACAGCGACAGCGACTTTGTTTTATAATATGTAGTGAAGTTCATAGGTGCAACTAGTAGTCATATCCACGAACTTAAGTTGCTTCCGACTGAAATGAAGTATACATTGAATATTAATGATTTATGAAATGATGTTATTTTACCCAGATCTCAACCACGGAAACCAAACTTTAGCACAGAAGAGCTTCAAGTACTTACTAAACAAACAACATTATAATACGCCAACTATAATAGTCAAGGCCAACAAAGGAAACGCTTTCGTAATGAAATGTGAATCTTCAGTATACATACTAATAAATGCGAATGTAACTCAGTCTGTTTTTCTGTGTGTCTGTCTGTTACGCTTTCACGCCTTAACCACTGAACCAATTTTGATGAAAGGTACAGAGGGAGATTAGACCTAAGCAAAGGACATAGGCTATGTTTGGTCGCGTTGATCGACATTCACGCGGGTGGAGCCGCGGGCAAAAGCTAGTAATATATAAATCATTGTTTTATAAGCTAGAATACCTACAGATTAACTAGCTGATTGGAGTACCTATTCTTTATGTCTCTATTGAACCATTTTAAAACTCGATTTTTAAAAGGCTGGCGGCATATTTATCCTGCCTGTAGTTGGTATGAGAGGGGACAACACAAAACCTAGTTCGACCAGATTGCCAGATTATATGTATATCATTAGACGCGTCTTTAATACCTTTAAAACTGAAGAAATGTGTATCTAATATGATAAGATCACCAGAAAAAATCAGGTGCATCTGAAAGATCATCAAATTCTGTGTATGAAAAATGCTGCTGCAATTTCTGTATATTGGCGAAAGTGATTACTAAGCGCCTATTGTTTTCAATGATCGATAGACACATTGATATAATTGTTAACACAAAACTGAAGAATGGAAGTTACGGTAGGTAAGTTTTAAAATGCATTATTTTTCTTCTATTTCAATTATTTGACTTCTTGATATTAAACTTATATGAAATTTAAAAAAAGCCAATTGCTACAAAATTACCAGTTGCGTTTACTATGATTGTATTACCTCTCTCCTGTTTATCTTCATTCTCATAAATCATCGATACGTTGCAGCCAATATAAACACAATTCACAGGTCAATGTGTACACTCGATATCTGAAATATAAATGAAATAAGTCATTGGCAACTTAATTAACACTAACGTTGCGTTGTTGGCAAAATGTGCATACCATGAAGCCAATGAACCTGATTTTATTAACTTTCATATTTTATTTGGCTTTCATTATTTCATTTGCCGACGAGTTCAATCATAAATTGATTAAATTCTTTTTAAAACGGTCGCTCTTTTGAAAAATTGCTCTTGCTTTTTATAAAAGCAATATTTTGTTTAGTAAACTTTAAGGACTATAAAAGCCTTCTATAAAAATATACTGTATAGACACAGCTTCCTAAAAACGGTCTGAAAAACATGGTTTGTGGTTTTTTGTGAGTTAGCTAACATCAATATTGTTCTTAAAACTGTAAATATGTGCATGTCAGAGGATGCCAGAGGACCTCCACTTTATTACACCTCATTGAAATGACATTTACTGCGTCTAGGTATAGTTTGTTTATATGTAATCTAAGTATAAAAGCTACAATATATCTAAGCTTCAACGTTTCTTTAGATTTAGATCAGAAGAGATGAATATCCAAGACGGGACTTGAACCCGCAACGAGTCCCTTACAGGGGGAATGCTCTAGCTGACTTAGCATCATCATTCCATTTCGGACAAATTGCGAACGGAAACGGTGCACACTGTGCGGTATGAAAGGAACTTCATCCCACGCACGCTCAAGCTGTGAAATGAACTCCCTGCTGTGATTTTCCCAAGCGACTGCAATATAACGTTCTTCAAGAAGGGCATTAGAAGGTTTCTTTAAAATCAGCAGCACGAGTGTAACGCCCCTGGTGTTGCATATATCCATAGGCCACTACTAACTTTCCATCAGAACAATTTTATCACACACAAATTAAATAGTAATCCCATATAATGGTACTCTCAACGCAACATGTTTGTGATACTGTGTATTGAGTAATACAATTAACTGGCTGACGCATTCGCTCTTTTTACGAAAAATGTTTGTTAAAAAATCCTATAACGCAATTGCAGCACTCCTTCAAAGTCCATTAAAATAGTACCCAGTACTAAAAGATACTTTCGACGTTGATACATTAACGGTATTGCTACTTAACTGGATAAGTATTTACTTGTCAAGGAAATCTTTAGTGATTTGGACCAGTAAAAGGTTTGAGTGCATTCTTTGGCCCAAGTAATGACCCATTTCCGTCAATAGTCCAACTCACTTCACTTCAAAGCTGTTCGGAAATAAGAAATGGGTGACTTGAAAATCAAATCTTTTCGTTTTAAAACAAAACTGTGAAGTAGTCTTTAATGGCTTAAATTTAAATTCAGAGGCAATGTGTAAGGACACAGAGGTAAGGTACAGATAAGTGGGATTTTCATTCAATTCTTTATACGTTTACCTATATATATCTCCTCATAAACGGGATCAGAGGTGAATCCGCTGCTGATCAGCTGCTTGGACTTTCGATTCATACCTGCAACCCGTGGTAACATGTTTTGTTCTGCAGGCGTGAGCAGTGCCGGATTTAGGGGGGGGCCAACCGGGGCCATGGCCCCGGGCCTCCACAAAAAGGGGGCCTCCACGAGAGAAGGGCTTCGAAAAAAAAATTGAACACTAAGTAGTAAACTTTTACGTTGGTAGTTTAGGTGATTGTACTGTAGATGATTGAAGACATGATTGAAATCTAATCTTTGAAGATGTAAAAAAAAATAGACCAAAAAAAAAAGCCCGCTGAGTTTCTTGCCGGAGTCTTCTCAGGCCGGGGCCGCATTTCGAACCGGTCGGTGGTCCATTTGCTAAGCTAGTCTTTAGTACATTTAGTACATTTTTGACGTTTTGTAAGTACCGCTTTGATGGTCTATACAGAATAAATGATTTTTGACTTTGTCTTTGAGTTTGACTTTTACTTCGAGTCTGATATAACCAGTTAACCATCCCTGATGGCCGACAGGATTTCCGCACGCAAAAAATGTATTTACACAGTTTATGACCTCTAATGTATGTTTTTCTCGGTATGATTGCTACTTTCTTATACATAAGTACTTCGAATGATGTCTATATTAAAATCATAACATCATACCAACTCACTCAGCAATCTCTAGTCATTATCACTTGTCTAATGTCACTTACAAGTTGAACGGTTGAACCCCGGTTCATAGTTATGACAATCACTTGTTTCCCCGAGGCTGTGACGACTACTCATAAAGCCATTAAAGCCCTAACTAGTAAGTCCGTTAGCCAGCAAACATTGTTACACAAACTTCAATGGACTGTTTATAGGAAAGGTCAGATGTCTACGGCACTCATCATCCTGCCAAGGTATAGTTGCTGAGATATTAATGTTTCTAAATCGTTACATTTACACTATACTATTATATAATTGTAAACTGGTCGTGTTTATTAAAAAAAATTAAGGTTATGTTATGTTAGTTGTCTGCTGCTCGCTGGTCCGCCCGCGTGGAATCCTGATCCCGTTCATGGCTAATTATAGTAGCGTGGGTAAGCGTGATGATATATGATGATAGCCAATGTTAGCACTTACCTGATAATGTAGCTTTCTAATGGTGAAAGAATTTTTGAAATCGGTTCAGTAGTTTTTGAGTTTATTCGTTACATACAAAAATACAAATCTTTCCGCTTTATAATATTAGTATAGGTAGGTTTAACGATACTGAATACGAAAATATTGGAATTCTTGTATGTTTCTTCGCGACGGATATAAAAACTGCTGGACCTTTATAACTAATGACCTTAAATAAACAACTTCGTAAAGAGTTTAGTTTATTAGTCCAATTAATCGACCTTACATACTGATCTTTGTAGTTCCGTTTTATATCGACACGAGTTTCGTTGGAGATGGCATGATATTGACAATAAGCTCGTAGCTAAGTGCAAGATTAGACAACAGCCAGGTCAGTCTTAGGATGGGTGGCCATTTTTGCCCACAACACCCCTCCCAATGGGGTCCCAATACCCCTCTGTGCCTCGAAGTGTATTATTTCCTGACGTCTTCTTCTTAGACGTATACTCCTGGCGAAGTGGTTGTGTTCAAGGATCGTTTAGTATGAGAAATGTCTCCATATTCCTCTATTCGTGACCCTACGTGCCCTACCAGCCATAATAAGGTTAGCTATTCCGCAGTTCAGGTACAAATGAGAGCCACACATTGTAGGACGTAACGAATTACAATTTAGACAGTGCGTTACGATTATTTCATTATGTGGGTCATTAAAATACGAACCTCCTCCTAGATTAAAGTAGTAAACAACAATCTCATAGTAAAACTAAGGTTAAAGGGGAAGGGAGACAATTTGGTTGGTTAAACTACCCAACTATATTATTTTTTGGGTCTTATATCTGTGAACTAAGTGCTTAGTAATTTAATTTTCTGTTGGGCATGAAAAGTAGTAAAGATGTATTAGGCACTTCCTGTCAATTATTTCAGTTTTTCCTTTCTATGTTCTATACAAACTAATACATAATATCTTTACTAATAATAACATTATAAAGATGAAAGATTTATATTTTTTTTGTATGTAATGAATAAACTCAAAAACTAATGGACCGATTTAAAAAAATCTTTCGCCATTAGGAAGCAACATAGGCTATAGGTATATTATCACGCTACCAGCGATGATCGGAATCAGAATTCTACGCGGGTGGAGCCGCGAGCAACACCCAGTAGCTAATAAAGATGTTTGAAAAATAACTACCATTGTGAGATAAATACTTGAAGTTGAAATTTATACCACATACTACAGACAGACAGACAGACAGACAGACAGGTGGACAACGCAGTGATCGAATAGGGGTTCCGCATTTTTCCTTTTCAAAAAGCTGCAACGCAATGACAAATAGCTATCGTTTAAAAGCATCCGCAACTTTACGAAACTGTCACATCATTTCACAGCAATAAAAATCGCTTGAAAAGAGTTTTAAATAAAAAAATATTATGTAAATACGTGAGCTGACCGCAAACATGATAAATGATGGGTCGTCGTGATTAATGGTGTTCGTCATTGGCGCACAGAATTATTGTGTTACCCATATTGTATTTGCAAGGGTTGTTGAGATTTTGGGCAGTATAAAGACAACTCAATAGTATACTAGCTGCTGCTTCACCCTAAAATAAATTCGTAGTGAAATTAGTGAAAAAGAGCTATATAGATCTATATCTATTCCATTTATTACGGACCAATGTTCCATACAACCAATCATAGCTAATTTTATCTCCTTAGTAGCGAAATTTCTAAAAATCTGTTATGCTTATGCCATAAAAGGCTTCAGATAAAAAATCTCAGATTTCTAAGTCCAGATGTTTAAATTACGCGTATCTGGTACATGCGTTTGGAACCTTCGGCATCCCTCCGTGTACACATACGCGGTATACACCTTCCAAAAAATCATATACAGCAATCCCACCCTCTCCTCATACAAGAACACAGTTTGGGCATTGATCTCAAAGCAGCCAAATGAACATGAATTTCGAATTACTAGCTAAAGACTTTACCGCAGTTTTCCTTTAAACCGACAATCACCTCGAGGTTACCCGTTAGGTTTCAGAATTAATAACATCCCTAGTAATATGTAGAGTGGAAATTAAACGTCCAAACCTTCGCTTCCAATAATGGAACACAAACATGTGACGAGGGGTGAAAAGTTATTTAACACAACAAATTGCTCGAAACACTGGCGTGTAATTGCGTTCGTGATTGCGTAATAGTCTTAACATTATATTATAATATATTATTATTACAATTGTACATAATTACTAGCTGACCAGGCAAACGTTGTTTTGCTGCTTTTAAACAAATAATTTGGATTTAAAAAATGGGGGTTGGTGTTGGGGCTGTAAGGGAGTGTGATCACGGATTCCATTTCCATCTTGGATGTTTACTTATTCAATCTAAAATTATAAAAAAAATTAACATACTAATGCTTTCAAACTGATTTTTATTTTTACCCAGGATACGCTCCAACTCTAGATCTACCAAATACCCATACAAAAAAAATAAAAAGTCAAAAAAAATTGTCCTAACACTGTGACAAGCATACACAAACTGCTAGATGAGTGGTTGTAGTTACTAATATAAATGTCGGCTTTTAAAATCACATCTGATACTATTTGCTTAAAATTTTCATCAAAAAAAAATCACACCTATGCCTCATTGGCGTAGGCAAAGAATTGTCTCTACTTATGGCAGCGATGGAACTCTTCCTCTTATCACGATCTATATGAGGGTCGGACTGGGCCGAAAGGGCCCGGGCGGCGGACCACAAATTTGGGCCCGGACTCGATAATTATAATAATAATATAGCACCAGTAGCTTCATCCCTGTAACCGATACCGATGGGGCACAAGTTTTTATATTCTTAAATATATGTTTTTGTGTGTGTATATGTATTTAAAAATTAATTTTATAAGATTTTTTCAAGAACTTATAGTTCTTGAAAAAATCAAAATATATTTTCATTCTAAAAAAAAAGGTATGGTCATAACATAACAGTTATCAGAAAAGTATAAAAAAATGTCTTTTACAACACACCTGCTCATAACAGTGATATTATTTTACCGCAATTAAGCACGGAATGACACCTATTATAAAACTGTGACTTTTTCATTACTATTATTCACAAAAGTGAGTTATAGATTCTTTTTTAAATTTTATAGGAAGTGTCTATAATTGTCTATGTTCTTAAAAAAGTTTTGATACAAAAAATAACGTGTTTAATAGTACGAATAAATTAATACGCCTATTGTATGGTCATTTGATGCATTTTCGTATGTAAATAAATAATTTCAACTTGTAATACTTGTGTAATAAACAAAATTTTCGCTCAAATTGAACTTTTTTTTTTCTCTAAGTACAGAAAAAAAACAGAGTAAAAAAAAGTTAAGTTCAAACCTCATTTTTTTTTAAATATGGTCGACCGCCATTGTTAAATGCGCGCGCATAGGAAAACGAATTAATTTGTAGTATTGTTTATTTAGTATTTGTAGTCGTATGGCACGTGTGAGCATGATGATTACCGTCCTCGGCTGTCTTAAGACCCTCGCCTGGCGGCTCGGGTCTCAATGGCGCCTCGGCGGTAATCACCAACGTTGCTCACTTGTACCATAATGTACTATTATTTTTAAAATGATTGCAAAAAAAATCTTCCGGAAAATGGACCACCCTGTAACAGTTTTTACTTTCCTGTTGCTACAAATCTTTACTTTTTGCCATTTTTTTTCACTTATTTCATCCTGAATAGTGTTTCTGTAATTTTTAACCTTAAAATCTGAGCTAACTGCTCCAGCTTAAAAGAAGAAGTCATGTTTTGCAGAACCACGTTTTGAAAATCAGTTTTTCGCCTACTTTAACTGACGGTCCTGAAAAAAAAATTATACCAAGGAAGTCTGGCAAGTAACTTTAAAAGTTAGCGCGTTTAATAAGGATTCTAAAGTGGTATAACACTTATAATATAACATTGTTTCTTAGATCGGGTACAAAAATATTTTTCAAGGAAGTTTGGTTTTGAATAATTTCTTTGCCTTTACTAAAAGTGATTCTAGTGTATTTTTTTAAAGTTTTAAAAGTTTTTAAAAGTTAAATGTAATTTTTTTAATATTTCTCTGATAACTGTTATGACCTTACCGACTTCGGCTTGACGTCAACTTTTGGGACACCCTGTATGAGGGGCCATCTTAAAATCGTAGATGGTCTTACACCCCAGCAACTGAAGACCCGCGGCGGCATTCGATTTTAGTGGTTTCGAGTCCGGCTGACGGGAGTAGTATCCGAGTGAACTTTATCACGAAAAAAAAATTGGAATGGAATTCGAATTCCACGCGGGTGAAGCCAGGGCAACAGCTAGTAATATAATAAAATAAGCTTAGCAAATTAACAAATAATATATCCAATATAGAAGCTAGCCAATCAACATTTTTTTCAAAAGAGGAAAGCTTTCAGCTAAACCGTTTATGACTTGATCATAAAAGCCACTATTCTCGTTCTCGTCATCCTTGACTAAATCCGATTCCGTATTTAATATGATCAATGAATCTAGTAATTCTTGCCCTAGTAGAGAGCGAAGTCTCGTTTTGATGCGCTTTAGAGCTGAAAATCTTCTCTCGCATGTCACTTGTGTAAATGAAATTGTAAGAGTAATACAATATGCAACGTAAAGAGTGGTGTACGAGCTGATATGCATGTTATACTTTGTCAAAAGTTTACATGCACATGGTATGCAACTTTGACATATTTCTCGACCACTTTTTGAAAAACACATGGCGTCCTTTGCTATTTTGTCCAAGTCTAAGGCATGTTCGTCGTCTTCTTCTTCACTTTGTGAATCTTCGTCTTCCTTATGTGCCGGCCCAGGGGAAACATGCTCATCCCAAAGAGTTTTACTTAATTCCTTAAAATTAATTGCGAAAGACTTGAGCTCTTTGGACAGCAACTGTAGATCGACATTTGCAATTGATGCTAGAGTAGTTAATGCGCCATTAGGAATACCATTTTCGTTGATATTATTGAAGTTTTTCGGATCTAAACAAGCGCCATCTTTCATTAAATCTTCATTGCAGATAAATTTTTCATTTATTTTAACTAAAGCTGTATTAATAATGACTTTGTAGACAGAAATAGAATAGAATCTTTTTGGGTCTGTAACCAATAAAGTTATTTCATCTTGGCATAACTCTTCATGCTTCTTCGGTTTTTTAGAAATTCTTCGTAACGGCAACGTGGTTTGTATGTCGAGATCTATATTTTCCGCGTGCATCAAGTCTTGAACATTGGATGCAAATAAACTTGCAGCTTCGAAAACATCATCAAAAGTATCTAAACATTTCCGTAAATTCAAATCTAAACATTTGATAAATCCCCAAGCTTTAAGATAATCCAATGTAGGGGTTTGGAGATATTGGCTTACTGGGGTTGATAAGTCAAAGATTTTCTTCGAAGGCTGTCAGAATAGTTTCAAATTTCATGAAAGAATCCATCAATGCCTTCGCTTGGAACGAAACTTTTGGCTCGAACTCCGTGCTCGAAGATATGGCACTTAAAGTTTTTATTAATGCGACGTATCGAGTTTTTTCCATAATAGTGGTCAAGGCTTTGTCTTTAGCCCACCATCTTGTTTTCCAATATTCTGTAATCTTCTCAATTTGTCTTGTCCATCTGTTAATTCCGAAATTTTGTCCACCCATAGAAATGTTCGCTTAAACGATTCATGAATGAACACACTGGTAGACTCCAAGAGTCCAAACAAATTCTTTGCTTCTACACAGCTTGACGTCGCGCCTCCTAGCACTAAGTTCAAAACATGTGCATAACAATGTGTGAAAATTAATTTTGGCACTTCTTCCTTCAGTTTTGCTTGAAGACCATTGTACTTGCCCGCCATATTTCCGGCGCCACCAAATGACACGCTAATAAGATGTTGCAAATCTAAGCCTAACCGGGTAATGCATTACGCTATAATGATACCTACACGTCAAAATAGAATTGCCGTTCGGGTATGTTGTGAAAGAAAGACAGGTTAGGTAGACAGTGGCGTAGAAAGGTGCTCAAGGGCCCCGGTGCAAAACGAAATAGGGGCCCCTATATTTTGCTGCAAATGTAATGATGAATCTTTCGTTGTGGTGACAATACTGCACAAAATTCCCTACAAGTGTAAAGGAGTTGCATTCTGAAAGATATATTTCTAGCTCAATATGAGATTTGCTAGTTTGAGCCCCCTGAACTTGGGGGCCTCCAAGCTCATATCTACAATATAGCTCATATTTATAAGCTTGGGAGCTTCCTGAGGGCTCAGGGGCCCCCACGCTAGCTGCAAATGTGATGACGAATCTTTCAAGGTGATAATACTGCACAAAACTCCCTACAGTTGTTTTTAAATGAGTTGCACTGATTAGAGTTGTGTTGCAACTCATTTTCGCATTCCAAAAGTAAGATATTCAAGTTCAACCATGGATTTGCTAGTTTGGGCCTGGAGGGTCACTGAGCTTGGGGGCCCCCTGAGCTTGGGGGCCCTGGTGCACCGCACCACCTTGCCCACCCATAGCTACGCAGGTGGGTAGACCATAGACTGATTTCTTCATTACTTTCACGGGGTGACTTGCTCAGATTCAACCATGTTCGTTTTTTTTTTTTATCATTTTCATTTTCAAACCAGGCCCAGGGGGGGGGCCGCGAAGGCTGGGGCCCGTGCGGCAAATGCCACATTGAATGTATGGCCAGTCCGACCCTGTATATGTACGATGATTATATTTATAATACGCATGTATTTACCAAATAAAATAAATGTAATGTATCTAAGTATGTACCTATATCTACAGTTTACAACTCATCTAGTTAAGCTATGCTTACTTTGGGGGCTAGATAGCGATACGTAGATTGTCATAGAATGCTTGATCGTAGAATCGAATGCTACGGCAAGGTTTAATTTTATCCCACTGCAAATATTTGTACAACATGTCCGTGTGCATTGGCCTGTATATTTCTAGGCACAATATGTACCTATATGTTTACAAAAAGGAACTGACAAATTCCATAATACAAGCTTCACTTAGTTAGGCTCCAGATAGCGGTGTATGTCCAAGAATATTACTATTAGATAGCAATCAAGGTGCCACCCACATTAAAGTACATAGCGTAGTTGTTAGCCATTGAGCTAGCGGATCGATACGTGTACCTACCTGTAAGGCTTCAGCGTACCATTTTATTAGCGAGTAGTGGCCTTACG
Organism: Eilema depressum; assembly: GCA_914767945.1. Taxonomy (NCBI): domain Eukaryota; kingdom Metazoa; phylum Arthropoda; class Insecta; order Lepidoptera; family Erebidae; genus Eilema; species Eilema depressum. The sequence goes on along the minus strand of OU612028.1, from coordinate 8,446,417 downwards.
TGTCTACGGGTCGTTGCACTTGCCTCGTAAGCTTATTCATAATTTGTAAACCTTGTTGTTGTGTTGTGTTTATGTATCTATACATACAAAATTCATTGCCCCGACTGATTAACTGACTAGTTGACTGATTGATACATTAACACAGAGCCTACAAACTTGAAATTTCGGCAGTAAATTATTTTGAAGTTGTAAGCATCCATCATAATATAATGAAATATTGGCCAATCCGAAGCTTTTTAAACGTTTTTCAAGAAAAGTATGAAATATACGTAACACTATTATTCATTAAAAAAAACGACTCAAAGATAAAAGGATATTTGCAACAAAACCAACGTTTAGTAAAACTTATTTTTCTCTTTCATTGTTTTACTTACAAGTTCCGTAACTCCGGTAACACGGCGTTGTCGACTCCACAGATGTCTCTTTGTCCAATGAAAGAAGTCGCTTTGAGTTTTTTCTATTTCATTAGTCGAGGAGACTCGAGAGACGCGAGTCTTTATGGCACAATCATGGCAATGACTAAACACAACAATAAAAATATTGTTCGTATTTTATGCGCTTTACCATTCATTTGATTACGATAAAATTTTATCAAAAACGAGAAATACGTTACTTTAAAGGTATGTATCGTGTACATGATCGCGTGACTTCCTGTTAACATTATTGTATTCATAGTTACATACGAGTTACATCAAAAACTTCAGGCTCCTTTTTTTCCTTTATTTGTTCAGGCAGAAAGCCAACCTTATCTACAAGCTGGCTTTGTCTCACTCTCTGGACAAGTCTCTAGCGCAGACAGTCCTCCCAAAGTTCGTAGATCAGACAGCAGTCAATCAAACCAAATCATAGAAAGTGGGAATACAGAATGGGTGCGTCCTGGATTCGGGCTTAGATAAAGAGAAGAACATTATGTATTGTATATCATGGAAGTAAAGGAAGAAAGAAAGAAAAAAAAAGAAAAGAAAATGGTTTGTGGTCAAGATCAATTAAAGTAGGTTTAAGCTTAATGAATTAATTTCGGAAACTCATTCCACAAGCGAATAGCCAGTCAAATTGGAACTTCATAGAAAAATAGTTGACATTTCCGAACATACTTACGCAGTAGCTAGTGTAGCTAACTAATACTCGTAATTCCCCGACCCGATAAGTACAGCTCGCGTGATTATAATTTATACACATACTATTTTTCCTAATAAAAAATTACACAGGGTAAGTATATACAGCTGTTACAACAACATTTGACATTACAGCTGTATATATACCCTGTGTTTTTTTATCAGTAGGTAAGACATGTAATGTTTACCACAATCTATCGTATTAACCCGCACTTCCTGCTTACATTCCATGAGTCTAACCTCGTTAAGCGAAATATAATAACCGTACAACAAAGATAAAGGGCACTATACACGGAGCTGCAAGCTGCTGCATGCTGCTGTAGCTGTTCGAAGCTATGTTTTTCCCGACTGCATTTTGGATAGAGCCCATGTAGGTATGTTTGATCTTTATGATGCTCTGAAAACGACATGAAATATATGCAATATAACGTTAATAACAAATAGCGTTTTATTTTCACTTATGATATTAGTCCCCCAGCCAGAAAAAAATTACAGCTACAACAAATATCATGAAGAGGAAAAATCTGCTGGTTACATCGTGGAAATTACGTCAGCTAGCAATACGAAAATGAAAAAAAAATCATGTAAAAGTATATTATTTAAAATTATATATATCCTTAAATTCGCCTTATGTCATTACTTCCCAGAATTAATTCCTTATTAGCAATACTATCGAATCATAAAATTATAACTAGGTGACTAAGCCCTCGGTAATAACTAAAATCAACTACAGTTTTCCCAAACATTCTTCATTAAGATAGTCCAGTATAAAACAGTAAAAAATACTATAAATCCATCAATCTCAACCACCTTGCCTGACCAAGGCCCTTTTACTTCGAACAAAACACTTATTTTGTTTTTGTCGTTCAAAACAAACAGGTGAACATGCCACATGGCAATGAATTATGAGGACGTTGCCACGACTCCTCGTTCTGTCACGCGATTCAGTAAAGTTCCCGGAAAAGTTTCATTGGAATAGTGCTGTAAAAGTTACATTTAGACATACAAATGTGGACGTAGTTAAGGCAGAATCAACGCCTTTCTTTCCATCGCGGCACAATAATATTAGCAGTTTGCCACTTGGTGTAGAAAAACTATACCAAGCGGTAAACTGCTCGAGCAGTATTTAAGTGTTGATTAAATTTAAACCTTATTACATTAAAACAAAGCTTAATATAGGAAGCAACGACTCTTAACGGATAGTCATAGTCATTTATTTTCACTGTTGAACAATACACTTGTATCTTATTGATGTCAATAATAATGATAATAATTCTACTCAAGATAAGTTCACCACCGCTCCCAGGGCGCTGGGGGAGAAGAAACAGTGCAACAAACTATAAGGATAAGATTTAATGTTGCATACTATTTTCAGCATTATCCGTGCTTGTACAAAGGGAATAAGGTTGATAGTTATTTAGTACTTAAAAACTTATCGAGCAGTTTACCGCTTAGTCTAGACTAGAATTACTCTTGGGGGGCCACACCAGCCCACTAGACAAGCGGCAATTCGTCGGCCGGCGTTTTGTAGAATAAAATGCCAAATGTGTGGAATTTCCATGGAACTAATAAGTACTACGTACAATTAGTACTTATTAGTTCCATGGGAATTTCACGTATATGACAGGCGTCAACGAATGTCAAAAACGTCAAATCCTATACATTTGTCATTCTATTCCATGATACGCCGAGCAACGAATTGCCACTTGTCTAGGGGGGCAGAGCAGTATTCGTTGCGCACGCAGTGCTTTTAAACATCTCTCTCAAGCAAGAGGCAATTTGATTTGTGCGCAAATAATATGGTGCTTTGGTATATAGCACGGCTAGTGGTTCTACGAATATTAGGTAGTAAATCTATAAATATTATGGAATAGTGGAGACACCCTCAACATAGCCTGAAAATTTAAACTGGAAATATAAACAAGCGGAATTTACTGAGTAAACGAGTTGTTCATTTAGAAGCCCGAAAAGTCAATGTCAAAGTAAAATCAAAAGTGAAGATTGGGCTCAGTAATTATTGTGGTGAAGTTTGTTATCTTCAAAGTGATGTAGATATACGTACCTAGAACCTTAGTCGTAAATCAGAATTTATACTAAAGTAATGCGTGCAATTTAATAGTAATTAGTAAATTGACGACGTCTCTGACGTAGCAGTTGCGTGTGTTCTATATAATAGTTCAACAAAAAAATGTGCTAAAGTAGCAGGTTCGATTCCCATACTGAGCAATTCATGCATAAATATGTCTATTTGCATTTGCAAATAAGCATTTACAAAAAAAAACACAATCTATGCAGTTATGTTATGCTTATTTCATACATTATGCTTGGTATGATAAAGGGTACGATCGACTCTATAACCATATCAAAACAAACTACGACAATTGATATTCAATATTAATAGCACAGTCTAGTCATGCCACATATACGATTATTATACCTGTGAAATTCTAGTCCACTCAATCAGGTTTCTCTGGCCGAAGTCTCAACTCCATCTGTAAAGAAGATATTGTATTTAGTTTCCTTTACACTTCAACGGCATCCACAGCCTTCTTTTAAGAGGAGTAGGACATTCTGGACATTCACAGAGCGTCGTCGTATAACACATATAAGCTAACAAGCTAACTATTTCTATATTATAATAGCTCGTATCGTATCGTATCATCATCTCCATCCCAAAGGCATACCTTGTTGCTTCCAAAACTTAAACTTTAGAGTCCGGGGATCACACAGCTCCGAGGGAAAACCTGCGACAAAGTTCAATCAACTGGTGTACCGGCTGACAGGCGAGGTTGTCTCAAGCCACTTTGGTGACCTTTGGTGCTCAAGCATCAGAGGTCACCAAAGTAGCTAGAGTGATGGGTCCCACATCTCTTCATTACTAGGGTTTGTTTCATATTATCCTAGAACTTCTTGTTGTGTTGTTCAACTATAAATACGCCAAGTATCTTTGGTCCGTGCAGCTTACAGATTTAGTTTAGATTGAACAGACTGATTCCTTTCAGTTCATAGATTCGTTGGTAGGACTATAATATCAGTTTTGACAATACCTACGGATGTAAAATTACTACCAACTGCCAACAGGCAACAATTTCCTATCGTATAAAGCCTTAATTAATGTAGCCATCAAACTAGTTTTAGGTTACGGGAAATTTGCGAGCGGCCCGATCACCCACCATGAAGCCAGTGTTGGGAAGTCCATGCATGAAATCGATTTGAAGCAGGGGGCGATAGCGTGAGTGCACGCCTCAATACTGTCCAATAATTTGACAACACAATAGTGCCTTAGTGCCTTGTTATTATCTGTAGGGTCCTTTAAGCGGGGTGGGGCGTGAAGTAAAAGCATCTGATGAGGCTGTCAAGCTGAGTGCCACCATTGTAACATGGTACGTGTCTATAATAGTGACCCTTTTTTCCAAGACTTTGCCTTCAGCTGACCTTCAGACGAGGCGAAGGCGAAAATGGGTTATCTAAACATTAATACTGTATTTAAAAAATATTAACTTGCGGTATGATCAAATGACCATAAAACCATTAGGTTAAAAGCTAAATTTTCAAGCCATAAGGTTATAGCCTCCTAAAATCCCAGTCTGTCCTCTGTAACTGAAATTGCGGAAAAAAACATCCTCCATTTTGCAAGCTTAATAGTCTTGTCAATCATTTACCATCAGTGAACTCGTTTAGAATTCAAAATGAGGTTAAAAATTCTACCAATTTGTCCCACCGTCTTCACCGTCACCTTTCTATACTTTCATGTGGTACAAACAATTCCATCAAGAATAATGGTTCGAATGAAATGGTATGGAATTCCATAATGGTTCGGTACTCTTTTCTTTGCCGCACCATAAAGTCTTGGAGTTTTTTACCAGCACACGTGTTTCCTTCTTCCTAGTCTCGGCTCCTATAAACGGATCGTAAAAAGGCATATGATAAGGCCATCAAGTTGAAGGCAAAAAAAACTCAGGTTACCTACCATCAAAAGTCGTAGAATAAGCAAACAGACTTCAAGAAAAAAATCCTTGACAGAATGACACACGGTGATCTTATAACTTTTACCTTTTGAAGTACGCTGTCCTAAAAGCAACCATTTTCACAGTAACTATTTCATAGAAAATTCTGTAATTTGGCAGTCGAAACAAGCTCTCAAGTCGACGGTGACAAATATCTAGACAAAGGTTTACTAATTACAGTCGTTCGCTGTAAAACACTTTCAAAACAACACGCTAAAAAAAAATGCTCAACCCTCGTTTGCTTCGCTAACTAATAAGCCCCTCGGTCTTTTGCCACGCTCGCCGCAACAAGCGGCTACTGTAAAACATTTTTCAACTAATCGAACAGAGCAATGAGTTCCATTTATGAGCACTAGCCATGGCTCGTACAAAAGGCTGTAAAGATCGCACAGTTTTATTACCTGCTCTGAAGTTTGATTTTATGAGCAGAAAGCTAGTGCTTGTAAAAGTTCTAGGGTTTGATGTCTATATGGACAATACCTATCTTGTTCTTATGACATCTGAGGCGTAGCGTTTGACTAATATTATAAGTTCGAGCTTGAGAGTTCCAGTCAAATATATGGACCTACTTACTATACATTACATCTCTCTTAGAAGAAGTTTTATATTTACATCTTTCAAAGAATGTTATTCAAAGTAAGTGGAATAAAAATAAAATTAATAAAATAACTGTCTGTAGTTCCTAGACAGATATGTGTAGTCATTTTCAAGATGTTCTTGTCTTTAAAACATCTTGTCAAAGTACTACGTATAAACTACAAGGACTCTAAATCAAATATCTTTCTGTCAAAGTGTCTTTATTCGACTATTTTATTTACCACTTATCTATTTCTTCAATAATATTATGTGACTTAACTAAAAAGCAAGGGCAAGTAAATTTGAAGTGGCAGATAGAATTTTATTTCTAATATTAGTAGACATTTTTGTGTTAAATTGCGCAGAAATATAGGTATAATCGTGATAAAAAAAGTCCAAGTGTTTTCGTACTCGAGGGTTCCGTACAAACTAAGAGTTCGTTCGACTGAGCATAAACTATAAAAGTGCCGAACATTGAACTGACTTTTCTTGGGAAAACTGTCCCCCTATAACTAGTTTACGCTCAGCAACTGCAAATAATGTACCTAATATAAATGATCGCAAATAAAATTATTTTGTATTTAATGTTATTTATATTTGAATAATAAAACATTGCTTAGTCAGAAAATGTCTATGACACAAGTAGTGATCACCGCGCTCACAATCCCATTGTCATGACGCACTGAAACTTATGCCCGAAATAAAATACATCCTATCCTATAGGTATACGTATAACTACTATTTACGGTTTTAGAATTTCTTTTTACCGAATGTCATGCTGCTAGATCGAATATAGATACTTACTAGGTTTTGTTTCTGTGACTATGCGGCATATCTACCTAAACGTTCAATTTAATAGTTCGATATTTTCACAGCTCTAAAGGATTATAGACTTGACTTGAATATTTGAGTATTTGATATTATTTACTTTGAAGCCTCCACGCGTTTCTGAGACAACCACTTTGACAGACACAGAACGAAGTAACCTGATTTTTTTGGTTTTCTTTACGACTTACGGAACCCTTAAAATGTTAGGGAATTCATTAATACGAGAGCAATAAATATTCGCATTATTCCTTAGGGGGTGAGTAATAAATTCGTAATAAAGATGAAGAGAGAAGCGCGCGGCGACAAAGAGCCCCGGCAACGAGTCGTACACAACAGCGAATTCGTAACACCCCGATTCCTAAACACGGTTATGACATCTCTTTACATAAAAATGTGGTTTATACAGGATCAGTGCATACTCTGGAATATGGCACTAAATCCCGAATATATTATCGTATGATATATATTAACGTCCTACGGATGAGGTGTTTATTTTTTGTATATTCCGTTTATCTACCTTTGACTGCAGTCAATCATGAAATTTTAAGGTCGGTGGTCGTATTTTCATTGAATAAAAGTTTAGGATAACCGAAGGTGAAATACCGATTGTTTTTTGCAATAAGGCCGCTTATTGTACACATTTCTGTTGATTTGTTTCTTTTGGTGTAGAATAAAGAATATTTATAACAGTGTTATGAAATACCGTTATTACTCTTAAGCGGTGTTAGGGATTTCTTCACAAAGTTTAAGTCCATTTCGCCATTAATTTTTTATAAAATTTTGTAGGTAAGAAATTATATACAGGTTGTCTTTTTGAAACGGGTCAGTAAGGGCAGGTCTGGTACCTCCATCGTTATAGTTACATCTAAACGTTCTTAGGAGACTATCCCTAACTTTTCAAAATATTCTGAATTCCATTCACAGATTTGACAAAGTATACGAAGGTAGCGGTTTACCACCAAATGAATCGTTTGCGTATCTTAGTCTTCGCATTTTATATTCCGAACTGAGCTACGCGACTATAAAACGTAAACTACTAAAGCATAATGCAGTTACAAGTATAACAATATAAAATGGCAACAAAATATAAAAATACATAAGATACAAGAATACAAAAGTGGAAATGGAAATAGAAAAACTTATCAAAAGTAAGTTTCAGTAAAAGGCACGCGGCGGTGGTGCGGCAGATACCGTCGCGAACTTTTGACTCAGACAGCGGAATAACAATGTTTTTGTTTTTATAGTTTTCCTATTGTACAAAGAAAGAGTAACAAAAAAATATGATAAAAAGGGCTATGGTAGACCAAAAAGGATTAAAAATCAACTAAACAGTAACACTATGGCTTCTTTAGATGAGGCGAGTTTTTCGCCTGCACGAAACGATTTCGTCCAAAAATTTGCAGAAACAATACTACTTATGTATACAATAGCATTGCCTCGCAATTGAATACTAGTAGGTAGGTGTCCGTCTAAACGGAATTTTCGTCTAACTATTCTAATCTATTTTTGCACGTATTTTGTTATTTTATTTTTTATGACTTCTATTTGGCGACGTAGTGGTAAGGTTGGAGTATTTAGGAAACTATTTAGATTTGAGCTTTTTATCTCTAATGTAGCCAGAACAAACAGGTTCAGTCGATATGATTAGACAAAGGAGATAGCTCTGCAACCCTGCGCTATGTAGATATCTACACTAGTGTACAATTATCGATCACACTGTCTGGAAACTAATGTACAGTCACGTGCACTGATATGTATACAGTGATTTTGTAGAATGCAAAAAATGCAAAATGAAAAAAATTTACGTTATTGCGAGAAATCCCGATGATTACAAAGAATATATTGATAATGTGACTATTTATTTCTGAAATTTTCAGAGTGAACATTTATTCAAAATTCTGTCCGTGTATACATATTCACGTGCAAGATAAGTAATAATTATTATCTAATAATATCAATCAATTTATTGTAAAAAATAATTGAGTAAGTACTTAAGTAAGTAAGTAACAGTATTTTTTTGTAATTAAATATTACAACAATTATGTCTCCACACACGCTACCCAAAATTAGTGGTTATCTGTCCGTATTAATAAATAAATAAATAAAACCGCGTTAGTCACGCCAAACTACCCTAAAATTACAAGGGGCTGGGGACGGCGCTCCTGGGGTGATTTTATTATCGATTGTGCAACTCCGGACTTATTACGCTGGTAACACTGATTCTTCTATTTTTTATGTATAAGAGAAGAGTCCGATGTATAGTGACCGGTACACGACTTGATAATAATTATATTATAGTCTAATTTTGTAGAAATCTTTTTTAGGTAAGTATGTTTGGTGGAAGAGAGTAGCAATAGGGACCTCTATTAATTGATTTGTAGCAATTATTTGTATGATTTTTATTAATTCTTTACATTTGATAATAGTAGTTCCATGTAGGTACAGTTCAAAATATCAACAGATCGATAATGGCAATCTTCACTTGAGTAAGTATATTATATTGCTATGTATATAATCTATTGTTGGTCGCCTAGAGCTCCTTCGCTACGGTAGCCGGGGTGCTACGGTAGCGAAGGAGCTCTCCTCAACATACACCTGAAACGCATACCTACGTCGTATATAGTACATTTTGTGACGTGATTGGGGTCAAAATATATGCCGGTAACTACTTATGCCAATGTGGATTAAGGTATGCCGACCGCATGCGACAACTGCCGACGCACGCAGCAAATGCGTGTAATTCATTGCGGCTTTTCAATGGTCTCCTTTATCCGTATCGGTGTTTAACAAGCAACGGGCACGCTGTATCTGCTGCATGAGTCTGTAGTTGAATCATCGATCGATAATCATACCCTATATTGTAATAACATTCAGCCGTGATTCAGTTGTTGCAATGAACAACATGTCCCACTTGTGCTTCAATTAAACCCGATTCGAATTTTGAACTTTTGAGTGACGTTTTAAAGCGTCAGTATTATTCCTTTTATGCGAGAGATAAGTCTCTGTCAATGTCATCTCAATCTGCAACCCACGGACGGTGTGCACTTTAGCTTCATCTGGCCCGATGATAAGCTGAAGACAAAATCACAGGAGAGCGGGTCACCATTACGGACACAGACATGGCCCTTAGCTTGACGGCCTCGTCAGATGCCTTTAAGAAAAAAAAACGTGTGCTGGTAAAGAATTGTAACACTGTATCTGTGACTGTATAGAGTGACAAAAAAAAAGTCCAGAACCTCTTTTTTAATATAAGATCATTATAATATAGCATAATAACTGTAACACTGCCTGTACCGAAGGGACAAAGGCATGTATGTATGTGTGCCTATATGCAAATCGATACTCGACCACGAAATACATCGAACCACACAACCACTAAAATCAACAAACAACACGTTCCATTAACACTCCAGTAATTATTTTGCCATCATTCACTACCAAGCTACTGATAATTTCTCCCAATGAATAGCTACATTTCACTGACCTACCACAATCAATAGTTAATTAATATTACAATCGGTACGTGTATGTTTAATAAATTCAACTCAAAATGAGTACCTAGGTGCGTCTGCCAGAGGGTGTGTGTCAATGACTGCGCGTGTGTATGTGTGTGTGTGTGTGTGTGTGTGTGAGCACGTATGAAACGTATGATAGTGTTGTGCACGCAAAACGGGAGCGGCGCCAAAATGCGGCCCCGTCACGCATCTAACTTAGGGCTAAATATTGATTCATCCTTGATAAGGTAACAGAGCGTTGACCGTTGACCATGCGATGGGAATTTTGTAGTTAACAAGAATTACAAGTTTACATAATATGCCTACCTAACCCACCCATTAGGTACAAAAATATTTCATTACTAGCGGCCGCACGCGACTTCGTATGTGTGGAGTCCGTTTCACCCCCGTAGAAGTGGAGTTTTATAAAATCTTTTCTTAGCGGATGTCTAACTACACCCTAATAAGGAACCTACCTGTCAAATTTCTTTGTAAGTGATATAGTTTTTGAAATTCTTTGATTAATCAGTGAGTGGTTGTTTCTCTTTATAGGTTAAAACCTGCGAACGTTAGAATATTATGATGGGATTGGGATTAAATTCCTGCAAATTTTAAAATATATAATATATGGATAATTACCAACAAAACATTGTATGAACATACATACATATAATCACGCCTTTATCCCTGGAGGGTTAGGCAGAGGTGAATTAACACCCACATTTCACCAATCATTGTATTAGGTCCCATTGTTGACTCGATCCATGTATAGGCTGAGTCTGGACAAAGCAAATAACATGATTTGAAAACTTTCTAGGTACAATTTCTAAGTTTTAAGTACCACATTCTAATCATATACCTACTTATATTTTTACCTTCATGCGGTGTAACCTGGGTCTGCGACCAGAGACTGCGGTCTCGGATATTCCGGGCGACGCGGAAGCGACCCCGTTGAGGGCAGCATGGAGGCTTTCCGCGTGTATCTTTAACTAGCAGAGGGTTTGAAATATATCAATTAAGCAAAGCTTGATATAGATAGTTAGGTATACTGATTTTTTTTTCACTTCCCGCCATATTTTGCTAAGTACCTACCTCATTTTATATAATGCGGTGACCGTAATGCTTGCACTTCATTCTCGTCGAGGTTAGGCGAGGTAGCTCAAGCACGAGAGTGTGGTGGGAGCCCTCGCGTCACATCGCCGCGCCTCGCCTAACTAAGATGTTTGCCGATCGCGCCTCGCCTAACTTCGTCAAACCTCGCCTCGCCTAACCTCGACGAGAATGAAGTGCAAGCATAAGGTATACATTTCTTTGTCAATCTAGATCCGTTCAGCCGTTAGCAGCACAGTCAAAAGTTCCAAGTTCCACTGTGATAGTAGTAAAAAGTATCTCGCATTGTCACCTCTGCTCATAGTCACTACGGTAAAAGTTACTATAGCAATACTTACAATTTTCCCATATGTCAGCTTGACAGCGAGCTCACACGTCAAGCGCAGGCCCGAATCGTTATTTATTTACCCACTTATCTTCAACTCACATTTCCTCTTCAACATAAAAAAAATATCATGGTCCTATTTTTATGGGAAGCTATTATGAGTTAGGGTTGTTAAGTAACTGCCTATCAAAAAAAGATGTGTTACTCATACTAAGATGCTGATAAACTTGAGCATTCACTTGTAATGAGCATTCTTATGTATGTTACATAAACAGAAAAATAAACGCAGACGTCGCTAAAAGACAGTTTTAGCATTGAATAGAGCGTTCGCTAGAAAAAAATGAAAATGTTCGTAACGATGTTTGGCTCTGTCTCTCGATGTTCTGTTACTAATGTAATGCTCAGGACTACCATCACCTATAGAATAATGCATAGTACCTAGATGATCGAGGTTCGCTTGGACGCTTTCCGGTTGCATCCAAGGCACGTTTTTTTCTTTTGCGATTTGTGTTCAAGATATATGCCGATAAATACCCACCGCAGGCCAAAGCGACTACCGAACACGTTTGAAAGCACAATACAGCCTTATTCTCCAAAGCACAATTCATCTTGGTGAGGATGCTGTCAATCAAACCGGTGCGGTGGGCGGACAAATTGATGACACAGCCATATTACATTCTATTTGAGACTGTCGCACTAGGTTAAAGGCGTTAAGGAGGTGTGGGCTAATGTGAGATTTATTGATACCATAAGTACTGTTCAACTTCTATATGATTTTATATGAGTGAATTCCGTCTGACCTCAAAACTCTGAGAGGAAAGCCTTCGTCAGAACCTCGTACATCAATCAGTAGTTGTTGCTGGATGACGTTGCCGTGGTTTGTCGGTGAGGTTGGTTAGACCCTGACGATCTTGATGAGGCCTCGAAACATTCATTCAACATTCAGCTGGATTTACCATTCATATGCTGCATTTGTATGAAAGAGTAACACGCATTCCATCCATTCATAGGTAGTATTAGTAGGATCATTTTATTATTTTCTGTGACGTAATTGATCGTAGTACTCGTATATGAAAGTGTCTGCGACCCTAATTTCCATACGAACAAGGTTTAAGGAACATAAAATCAAGTAAATACTTCCCTCATTTTAAATGCCGTCCCCAGGACCAATAGTGTTATTTGAGGCTCTCCTAATTTACCAAGGGCGGAACCGCAGGGCATAGTTAATGTGGCTTCGTTATAGATACGTTTCAGTTGTGAAGGTACTGTTGCTAAGGTACGTACATAAACCTGCCCCGGTAATGACTTAAGTGCTCCCAAACATATCAGTGAACTGAGTGAACTCCCTGCCAAGATAATTGCGTTTTCGGAACTTCATGAAGGATATTGTGGAACTTAGTGTACAGGATACATTTGGCATAGAAGGATCTTTATGTCATAAGTTAGAAATCTTAATACAGTCATTAGTGTTACTTTGTACTACTTTATAGTACTTTAGTGGTACTTTGTGTTACCTCATCATCATCACAGCGTTAGTCGTTTAGCGGGGCGTAAAAAAGTATCTGATGAGGCCGTCAAGCTGCGGGCCACCATTGTAAGGTGTTTGTAATGGTGACTCTGTTTCCTGAAACTTTACCTTCAACTTGACGTTGCATCCAGTATCCAGTGGTTGTGCATTTCTTCACTCCCAAGGTGGGGATGACACTACTGCCTGCCTGCATCTGCAATCGATGCGGAAGTGGTCCTATTGAAGGTTACTCGTAAGCTCTCCACAAGTTCCTCTGATTAGCAAATAGCACAGTGGAGAGTAGACAAAAAGGCGGACGGGTTTTCTATCACTGGTTTCGTTGTATAGTGGGGACACGGTCTAACACAGACCACCCTCTAAGATTGGGGGTGACAGGTACAGCGGTGTCAGATTGATTAGCAATGTACTCAAAAAGATCTTAATGCTAGTCAATATCGATCTGATGCTGACTGTACCTACTGTATAGTTTGTACATAAGTAAACACGAAAATAGCTACGCGCGTGTTGACATAAGTTTCCGTGCGCAACTAACTTAAAGTAAATCGTAATTAAAACGTATTTTATTCCTGGTAGTTAAAATAACTAACGTAATGAAAAAGGTAATTACATTATAGCAAGGTCTTTTGGCAAGTCACGAATTTTAGAAAAGTACTTCTAAAACTCAATTTGTAGAGCTTCCATTAACACTTTACGTATGGTTAATATGAAAAAGATGTGTAAAAGTTTGTTTATTCCATCGAGGATTATCCACATTCTAGAGTCCTTTTTTCGTGAACATCCTTACAAACTTTCACATTTACAATAGAAAGTGGGATTTTTCATATTAGTAGGATTGTTTACGGAATTATTTATATCCCTTTCCCCTTCCTAAATCCCTTTTTAAAACGATGAAAACATAAAAATAAAGGTGTTCGTATCTGAATCACGAGAATGTGTCAATCAAACATATTGACTCGTAAAATGTAGGTGCGAGGTTTATATGGCCAATTGAGGGCCCATATCGGTTATGTCACGATATAGTTATTCGCTATCCTTCCTTCGTGTTTGGCTTAACCTCGCCTATTTCTCTTTCCCAAACCATGAAACAAATGAGAGTAATAATGGAGTTCGGTGAAACTGAAATATTTCTATTTTATGCTTCCAATATCCATTCAGGAAATAGGCAAGAGTGTGATAAATTCCTTTCGACTTTCGATTCTTATGACATTACATTATGTTTTGAGTTAGCATTTATACAAATTACAAAAACGTAAACGGGACGTGAAAAAACATCTGTTGATTCCTTCAAGGTAGAGACTGCCATTCCGGGGACAGCATCTGAAATGTCGTCCACTATTCTTTGGAGGTACAGTCAATTTGACGACCTAGATATCCAGTATACCTAAATAGCAGACTCCGAGCCCCTAAGTGCAAGCTTTGGATGCAACCCGCCTCGACGATCGGGTGATGTGATAGTGGGTCGCGTATTACTAAATTGATATAGTATAGATTGTAAAGTACTGTAAAGTTTTTATGAATATTGGTGACCTTTCTTTTTGGAAAATCGATTTCGCTCACATCCTTTAGTTTATAAACCACAGATAAGTATTTATGATTCGATGCCGATATGAAAACCTATAATATGCATAGGTAGTTCATTCTAGATAGCGCTCACTGTGTAAAATAAGTCCTACCTGTTCCAGCACAAAGAAATTAATTTGATTCTCATATTGACAATATACGAGCAGTACTCGCGTGTCAACCCTGCGGTTGCAAAGTATGGTAACCGCTTTTCAACAGAGAAATAATGGTGAAAATAAAAAACTTTAGTGATCGAAATTCAGCAATACTATTGCGGTTGCTGAAGAATCCTTAAAACTGTAACAGTATTTCATATAAGTACTATATTTCATCTATTTTCCTAAAACAATTCCGAAAAGACAACGAAACAACATCCCTGACAAAATAAAAAAAGTAGTAGTTTTCCGCAAACACAAAACCACAAATAACTGTCCCATTTTAATTAACTGGCAGGAAACACGGAGCGTAAAGTATACTTCACATTAGATGCTATTAAGCAGCCCGAAATGACATCATTACTCTACAAAATGGGGAAATCTTGACCGTTAGCACACCTGGTACATGATACACTCATTTCATTATTTTATATCGCAGAAACGTGCTCACGAATATATGCCGTAGTTCACCGTCAACATCCTCTTCGATTTGCCACAAATTCCGACGTGTACTGGTCCAAATTACAACCCTTTTCGCCCCTAGAGTATTCGGCAACAGTATTACGTTGAAAGGTCTCGGCAAGTATCAATATAAAGTATTCATCGTTCTCATTCTTCGCGAACGATGGGAATTTCCTGTTACTTTTGTCGTATAAATCACTGTAGGATTATTTGTATAAGAGCTAATACCCGCTTACAGTCCTTTCGTTTACTTCAATATAAAAATGTATGAGCGAGCAGATAAAATTGAACTGCAGGAGAAGCATTTTGATAATGTGAATACGATAGCGATTACAGTATTATTTCATTGTTCCTTGCGACTAGAATTTACCAACATTTTCAATTCCACACATTAATTTGACATCACCTCGCCTGATGGTAAGCTGAAAGCAAAGTCTTAGGAAAGAGAGTCACCATTATAGACAACTAGGATGTAACAATGTTGGCCCTAGCTTGAGGGCCATTAGACACTTTTTCGCGCCCCGCTGAGGTACAGGACCCGGGACAGTATTCAGAAGGAAACACATTGGGTTTGTAAAGAATTCCATGACTGTGTGTGGCATAAACAAGAAAAGCTAGTTTACAGTCAGCGCAGGCGGTAAGTAAACTCGTAAAGCGCTTGAATTGCTGTCAACGCGGGTTTTTATTACAAGTTTATTTAACTTACAATGTACCTATGTTCGGATAACATTTTGCAACTTTTCAAGCAATTATTCACAACAAATAACATGAAATGCGTACATTTCATTTGTACAAGACGACATCTTAACATACAGGTATACGGCGTTCACCTTCGGAATCATACCTTGACCATTTCAGTGTAGCTGGAAAACTAGGTACTGATTTCAGTTACTAGAACTCTTTAAAAATACACTAGCTTATAGATCAAATTATCTATTCTTTGAAGAAACTTTCTTCAAAGAATAGGATAAGGTTTTTAACAAGATTGACAACTTGCAAGCTATGTACATCCTTGGTGTTTATAGGTGATGGAGGCTGCTTAGTAGTGGCGAAGGGTGAAAATTTTCAAAAGGGAATCCGGTAGAAAAATACCCCTTATAGGACGACCATAGAAATTTTGTATGAAATTCTGAGCATTCTGATTTCAGATACTGAATTTCATATAGATATTCTGAATTTCAGAGATACTAAATTTTAGAGACTGAATTTCAGATACTGAACTTAACTGAACCGAGTCTTATATTTATAAATGAAAAATCCCCACTAATTCAACGTGTAAGGTTGCATTTAATTTCAACGTGCGTGGAATATAATTTTATTAGGCTGGCCACACTGGGTCGGCAGATGGTGGCGGGTAGGAAGGAAGTAAGGAAGGAGGACGGCTGTCAAGTGAAGAGTGTGAATGGTTGTAAAATCAGATGTTGGTTAATAATTTTATGATTATAAGTTTGAAAGTTTGTTGATGAATAATATGAAAGTTTTGATAACCACTAAGTTTAATAACCGATAAGTTTTGACAACCGTATAAGTTTTGATACCTACTGATAAGTTTTGAACCAGATAAGTTTTGATGATATCTGCTGGTTTTTAACCAGATAAGTTTTGAAGATATCGACTAATAAGTTTTGAACCTGATAAGTTTTGATGATACCTGCTGATAAGTTTTGAACCAGATAAGTTTTGATGATACCTGCTAATAAGTTTTGATGATATCTATCTACTGATGCGTTTTGAAGAGATAATTGTACCAAGCGAATAAATGAGTTTTGTTAACCTGATCTACGCTGTTTCCTTCTGAGATACCTTACATTTCAGAAGTGGGATGGAAACTATTTCGAGTTCGAGAATGGATAAAGAAATGCAGATTCTGGCTCCATGAGGCATGAGACCGTCGTGCTCCAGTCGTAGACATTCCAGGCGCACTAGCGCTCAAAGAAGTAGCCGCAGCGGTTGCCGAGGCAGAAAGAAAAAGAGCGTGCCTTGGAGTGGGAGCGGGACAAGATAAGCCGTATTAAGCGAGACCTTCGGATAGAACGTGAGGAAGATGAACGTCGCAACCGGCGGCGTAGACAACGACGGGAGACTCCGATTGGGGAAACCAGCGGCGAGTACCGCAGCCGAAGCATGCTGCAGGGCGTTCGTGATTCGGCGTGCTTCGGTCGTCGCACAGAAAGGTTATGTAGCCGTACCCATGATATACTCGAAACTATTGACTAAGTATAGTCAGTGTGATAAGGTAGGACACAAGGCAGATGTGTGTAAACCCGAGCCATAGGGTCGTAGGGTCTAACTCAGCAACTTATGAACGTCACGTCACCTCACTACCTAGTTCGATGAAAAGCTTCTAAGGTATTACCTATACCTTTCACACACACGTACCACACGTACACCTTTTTATTATCCGACTGCGCGTCGCAAAGGAGTGGTAATGTGTTTATCAGCCTATGTATGTAATTTCCTTTGAAGCATTATACAGACTAAACGCCTGGGCCGATTTTTATGATTCACACGTCAATCGATTCCTCTTAGTTCGGCGATCGTCACTAAAGACATGACGTTAGTGAAAATTCAATATGGCATCTACTGGACCGCTGGACGCCATAAATATTGTGGAAATGAAAGTTAACAAACCATGTCAAGTAGGGTATCGTTGAATAGGAATTCAATAATCATTTTTAGTTTCCTCTCACCATTTTTCGATTCTACTTACCATTTAGCTAATACATTTCCAACATGGATGGTAACTGGAAATTTTCATGGTTTTTGTAAATCGGATTTTGTTACTCAGCCACGATAATAATCCTGCATCAATGTAACGGTTCGGCAACTGTCTCGTGTCATCAGGTAGCCCTGTCGAGTTGTTTGTCAGTGGATGGTGTGACCGCTGCTGTGATGTTGTGTAGGATCGTAAATGATGACTTACTGGAGAAACCTCTACTTATTGGTCAAACTGTCTCTGTACAATCGCACATTGTAGTTAAGGATGTCTCGATGCGGTATGGTAAACCAGCTGTGGATATGACGGAGGCCACAATGGTTTGTGTTAGGAAACGGTTTGCTGTATTGAGAGGCCAACATGCTGTGTCAGCTGTGAATATGTCGGAGGTCACAATGGCAATGTGGTATGTTGGAACTGTCTCGATGCGGTATGGTAGACCAGCTGTGGATATGACGGAGGCCACAATGGTTTGTGTATTTGGAAACAGTTTGTTGTATTGAGAAGCTAACACGCTGTCAGCTGTGAATATGTCAGAGGTCACAATGGTATGTGGTATATTGGAACTGTATGGTATGCGGAGGTGTTTACCAGATGAAAGATGGGTTTTTATCAGTTATGTAATCATAATTGATTACACCCATGCATTGTGGCTTGCGTTCTGTCAAAAGATTTTAGTGTGTCGCAGCGGGCAGAAAGAGTACAGAACGTCGATAGGTTGATAGATTCAGATACCTGCTCATGAAGATTTACAAAAATTCGTTCAGGCAATTTGATTCCCTATAATGATAAAAGTAGGCTCCTGCGAACTGGAGTCATTAGACGTGTTTTACTTTCTTATGAAGTTTAGAGTGTACCTTTTAGAATATCCTTTCAAATTACCTATCATTGATTGTAGTGCGTTACAGTCTAAGTTTGTTAAGCGTGATCTCATATCTCGTATAGCTCGGTGGTCGTTGTTATTACAGGAATTTGACTGTTCTTGGAGTATAGAGCAGGCGCTAAGATGGGACACGTTGAAGCTCCGTCAAGAAACTCCATTACTGTATGAGCGATACAAAGAACTTCGAGCAGTGTCTGAAGTCAGTTATGGTCATTGGTGAGGAGAATTAGTGGCTTAAAATTAGGAGACTTGGAACTGCGTTGTGTATGCAATATCTTGAAAAATGATTTTGCAAAAGGGGCTAGAATATTTGAGACATTTGCGGTGAAGAATAAAAAGAATATTTCGCTGTGTGTGATAAGGTGATAACTTGATAAGGAATGTCTTAGATTAGTACTTCCGAAGGAAGCAAGGTGGCAGATTTGTAAGAGAAGTAACGATGTCGTTTGATTGTGTGAGAAGTAGCCAAGGTCTTCTACATCCGATAGAAAAAGTAGAGATACCGGTTCATACCTTGCGTGCCCAATTACCATCTTGGCCTCTTTGTGAAGTCGAAGAAAGGTTATACACATCATAGCAATAGTCGACTAATTTACCAAGTACTTATTTATCAAATCGGTTAGGAACACAAACGAGGTGAATGCTATTACAATATTACAGGATATTTTTGATACGAGTACATTTAGAACACCTGATAGATTCATAACTAATCGAGGTTCTTGTTTCCTAGAGCGGGGAAAGATGCACGTGTTGAATGCGTAGCCAGCCCACGATCTAACAGTCAGGTCGAATTTCGTGATGGGACGATCCTTGATTCTCTAACCGCTCAAAATCTACACGGTGATGATAAAAATTGGGACGCTGAATTCAAATGGATCAAAGGATCTAAATGGGCCTAAATAACGCAATATAAAACACAATAAGTTCTTTTGGTGTTAGGATGAACAGTGAGTTTCACCCCTCGTTGAATGAAGTGACTAGAGAGATCTGTAAAAATTCCGACATATCATCCATCCGTTAGACTGTTAAATGTAATATCGACAAGGCTCAGGCTGCTCAAACTATGATAAAGGTAAACTTCCTGTTCGAAAGTATGAAAAGCAAAAGAAAAACAACGGTTGCAACCGATCGTAGGCAACCATAGATTCATGTGACTTCTGTAGAGCTTGATAAAGCGATAAGGACTTATTGGATAGCTAGTATGTGCCTTGTTATTAGTAAAGTGTGGTTTCCTGTATTTTTGTACTGTTTTCGTGACATTACATAGCTTCGGAATTTATTGTAATAGTTCGTGCCAAGTGTGGGGAAACAAATACGTTTGACTTACCTGACCTGAAACGTTTCAAATTGAATGCCTGGGCTATCTACTATGTTACGTATGGAAAAATTCGCTATATGATTAGGCTTCAACCAAATCTATAGCTATACCTATAATAATATGTAATAATAAAGCTTCATTTATTCCATGCACTGATTCATATATAAATATTATGTCTAAAGACGTCCCGGACGAGACGAGTGAGGAATTTGGATTGGCTTCGTGCGGGTCTCGGTGGCTTGGTCAGATCATTGCCCTGTAAGGGAAAGATCGTGGATTTGAGTCCGCCCGAGGTCGATTCTCTTTTCTCTTTCTTAATCAATTGTAATAGCTAGTATAATAAATGCTTCAAAATGTCTAATTAATCTATTGTAAATTCCCTTGGAGACATTTGTGTTAATTTATAACAATGCTTCTTTCCGGTTGCCGTTGGAGCAGGAAAGACGAGTCCTAGAGTGGAGACTGCGAGAAGGAAAACGAAAGGTGGAACGTCCCTAAGGCAGATGGACTGACGACCTGTTAAAGGTGACTGGGACAGACTGGATGTCGAAGACGGAGGATCGGCAGGCGTGGCGCACATTGGGAGAAGCTTATGTCCAGCAGTTGACTGCAATAGTCTAATTGATTGAATGTTTCTTTCACCGAGTGTAAGGTTCCACCAGGTGCGTGCATGAGGGCATGCACGTTGTTCAGGATGGTCGAGTGTAAGGTTGCATTTAATTTCAACGTGCGTGGAATATAATTTTATTAGGCTGGCCACACTGGGTCGGCAGATGGTGGCGGGTAGGAAGGAAGTAAGGAAGGAGGACGGCTGTCAAGTGAAGAGTGTGAATGGTTGTAAAATCAGATGTTGGTTAATAATTTTATGATTATAAGTTTGAAAGTTTGTTGATGAATAATATGAAAGTTTTGATAACCACTAAGTTTAATAACCGATAAGTTTTGACAACCGTATAAGTTTTGATACCTACTGATAAGTTTTGAACCAGATAAGTTTTGATGATATCTGCTGGTTTTTAACCAGATAAGTTTTGAAGATATCGACTAATAAGTTTTGAACCTGATAAGTTTTGATGATACCTGCTGATAAGTTTTGAACCAGATAAGTTTTGATGATACCTGCTAATAAGTTTTGATGATATCTATCTACTGATGCGTTTTGAAGAGATAATTGTACCAAGCGAATAAATGAGTTTTGTTAACCTGATCTACGCTGTTTCCTTCTGAGATACCTTACAAACGTCACCTTCCATATAGTATAATGAAGCCTCACATGTTCGTAAGTAAATATGGCTCACTTGCGAATGTATTAGTCACGTCACGATCAACATGCTGGAACTAAATAGTATCGATTTCAACAATGTACTTGAACCTACCTGCCTGATGATCGCCTACATTTTTGTTACCTACGTCGAAGAGAAAGAAAACTAAAGTGAGTATAATAATTAAAATAATTCATACATTTTATAAAAAATAATAACAACCGAAATAAAATAATAAACTTCTTTATTTTCAGACCAGTGATCCATTACATAGTGTTAGTAATTAAATATTATCTTATCCTATTCTTAGTTATGACTAATACTCTCTTCAACCCCTCTAACTAAGGTAAATTGCTTGTGCTAGGGGTGGGTTCATGTCGGTAGTGTAATGGCCAGGATTCGAACCCGGGACCTCTCGATTTTATATCGATACTCGATCACTGAGCTACCGACGCTTCAATACATGATGAATTCGATGGTCTATGCGCACTATTAGCTACAAAACGAACGCAAGTACCTACAGTGATCATCAAATCGATCTTGACTGGCAGGACGCTCAAAAGGTACTCAAAACGATGGTATTAAGAAGTCTTTGAGTACTTTACTGGTCGTTACTATCTGATGCTGATTGTACAAACCATCGATTTAATACACCAGAAGGCCAATTCTGCTAATTTATCAAGATTAGATTTCGATTCGATTGGCTGTCAAAATCAAATTAAATAAGAAAAACGGTGTTGACTTTGCACTATATTAGAGGGTTTATCCCTCTAATACAGGGCGTCCCACGGCGATGCCACATGGAGGGAAAGTACCTTAAATCCTTGAGTTAGCTCATTTTACTTAAAGGAGACATCATGTTATTTTTGAAAAGAAACAAGAGTTGTGAGGAATCAAAGCCGAGCTTACATAAAGCGGCTTTGATCTTATGAATGTCACGGTGATCACCTCAAGCCTCAGGTATGTGTGAGTGTAACAATACATATCAAATAATGTTATTAGTCTTACTTAATTGAAATAAATCAGGGATCAGCTAATTCTTTAATGAATTAAAGAATTAGCTGATCCCCGACTAGACTTGAAAAAGGAAACAAAATAAAGGCTAACTTATTCCTACATCTGAATAGTGAGAGGAAAAGAAAAATATGATACATGCTATACATGGTGTCCTTTTATATTTCGATAGATACAATAACTTATCGTATCTATAACTCAAACGTGGAATTTATTATTGTGATGTTGGACACACTGGACACAAAATATTACAATTTGACGATTGAATGGGTGAATGGTATGGCACCGAATATAAATGGCTTTCCTAAACGGCATAAGTGACCTAGATAAATAAGTATTTGTAATATAGATACATACATTTATCACGCCTGTAAATTGCCGAAGGGGTAGACAGAGGTGTATTAACACCCACTTTTCGCCAACTATGAATTTTCGGTCCCACGTAATAGGGGGTGACCCTATTGCCATCATTGCACTTAGTTATGGGCTGTAGGTATGTTTACTGTCGGATGGAGAACAGCCCTATACCTTTTTGTTGTATTTGTAAACCAAACATGGTATGTACTACCAAACCTCAATGCTTATTACTGCCGACCCGAAAGGTTTTTTAACACTTTTATGGCAGAAAACTTTCTTATTTGTATTTATCTGCCAAATTGGAACATAAAAAAGTAAAGCCACTGTCCCATGGGATGCATACAGGAAAAACTCGAACAACTTTAATTCTTTTATAACTTTTTGTGTCTTTTTCTCTCCGTGTACTGATACCATACACACACGCACACGCGCACACACACACACACACACACACACACACACACACACACACACACACACACACACACACACACACACACACACACACACATATATACACACACTCGCACAGGCACACGCAAATGCTTTTTGTTTCAATAATTGAAATTAACATAAATACACATAGTAATTAAGGCAAGAAATGCCGTGCCCAAATTGGACTCTAGATACCTACAGTCAGTTGAACAAGGCGTCCCTGATTTTTACAAGAGCTGCAATACCAATCCTCTTCAACTTCGGATGCGTCCGGGATTAATCCCAATAGCGTTAACGCTAGGATGATGAAAAAGAACCGATTAAATTACAATTTTCAGGCAACCATAACTACAGCTGTGATACTGAAACCAATTACAGCACACAAAATAGTCGAATGAATTTAATCAAAGGGTAGGTCAGCAACAAACAATGCTTCATTCACACAGGGCAGAATAGAGTTCCAATTAAACACTATCTATATTTAGATACACTCCTGAGCGAGGGCGACATACCATGTGAACATTTAGCTACGAAACAAATTTTATGATGAACTAGATGCTATCCACTGTTCCACCCGCATTAAATTCAGTTCCCGTTCCCACAACCCATAGGAACCTATTCACAACATTGGTGGGCTGCCACCATCTCCTTTTGCGAGTAAGTAAAACTCGCAAAGGAGGCGAGGGGGCGGGTCCTGAGTCTCTCCCAGACAAATCACAATTATTCTGATAATCAAGATTTTTTCATGTAACAATGAATATGTATACCATTATGAAGTAAATAGGACACGACAAAGCTCAAATAACACAAGATAATATCAGCCCATTAGGCGGGCCGGTATAAAAATGTGGATTAACGTCACAGATCGCACCAGTTGCGTAATATAACATGACATGGTCGGACACACGAGGTACTTAATCAAGTGCTAAGATTGGAATTGTATTCGATAAATTACGACAGGGTTACACCCACTAAACAACGGAAGGCACGACCCTAGTTTACAAGTTCTCGAAATGACGGTACTTTTGTTTGTAGTCTATTGTCCTACAGATATTAGTATAGCATAATATAGCCTCTATATTTCCTTTATAATCTTATCGCTAGCTTACTGCTATGGTTATCCACAGGACAAGATTGGATAGCCTTTGCACTCTACATAATTATATAATTATGTATGTAGAATCATAATGGCTTACAATACAATAATTCAAATTGAGACACAAAAATGGGTAAGTATAGTAACCTATTGCCATATTTATAAAATTTCCAATAAAAAGAACGGAAATTGAATGGCACCTATTTACCCTATATAACCTGTAATGAATATAAAAGCTACTGCCACCGGATATTTGAAAAAAAAAAAACAACTTTGTACTTTGACTCAAAGTGCTCAAAGGACTCAAAGTCACGCAACTTGTCATTAATCAAACGTCAAATAAAATTTGAATTTTAAAGAATTCTTTCTCTTCTCTGACAAAGGCAATATTTTTAACGTAACGACAACACTCGACTTACAGTTAATAAATTGTCGCTTTTATTTAACGCAACAATTATGAAAAACGGAACGCTTAAGGTGAAAAGGGTCATTCATGGGCGACACTTTCGCTACGAGTTTTTCCTCACTTAATGTTGAATACAGAACCATGTGCTCCTTAAAATTAAGTTCAACAGAAAAGGAAGCACGACAGTCAGAAAAATAGGGGCAAGTCAATGACAACATTTCTCTTTGTCCTGTAAACCCTAAACGAGATGCAACTAGGACTCTTTTTTATTTCTTTAAATAACTGAAGTAGCAAAGTGGCACATGGCCTGTCTGATTAATTAAAGAAAAATATCGAATACGACATTTATAAGAAAGTTGTACAATTAGCGGGCTAATCGCTGTTAGCAATCTCTCACAGGCAACCACTTTTGGGAAGAATGATGGAGATAGATATCCGAAAAGTTTGTAGGTACTTCTATCTTATCCACCTTATTTTGCTTTTTATTCAAAAGAGAGGTGTCATTTGAGAGAGAAATGAGATGGCAAGACGTTTAGAAGAAAAGGAAACGGTGCCAATGAAGGTCAACGGCCAGGCTACATGGGTAATAAATGTCTGGCAATGATGCCAGGAGAGGTAGAACCAAGAAGTGCTGGTTTGACATGGTTGAGGACGACATGTGTGCCAATGATCTCACTACCACGGATGCCCAAAACCTTACGAAGTGGAGAAGTGAAAACCGAAAAATGGACACCGGTTTCCGAAGTGCCCAAGTATTCAGCAACAGTAGACCTCGCGAGCACCTATTTAAAATCAGGTATCCTTAAAAAATTCAATACGTACCTTATCTTCTTATTTTAAACAGCCCTGAGTGTTAAAAAGGGTAATGCTCTTAAAATCTCATCTCATCTGTTCTGTTTTTTATAACGAAGTTCATCTTTATAAGGAATGTTTTTTTTTTCTACATCAACCTGTGAGGATTCATGTCCTTGATGTTTCAGCCAAAAATCATCGAGATTCGTTCATAAATAACGCGACAGCAAACTTCCCCATTTATCTCCTCCTTTTTTCCTCCTATCAAAAAAAGTCTCGCCAAATGTTGTTTTAAATCAAAAACATGTGTGCCCTAGACCGAACAAACAGACATACCTACGGACAAAAGCAAAATCGGACACCTTGTCCAAACGGAGACTCCCGCTTGCTTCGCTCGTTCGGTCAATAAAGTCTTTTTTTTTATATAGGACACGTCAATTTGACTTCGCCTCGCCTGATGGTAAGCTGAAGGCAAAGTCTCTGATAATAGGGTCACCATTACAGAAACGTACCATGTTACAATGGTTTACAATTTTGCCACACGTTCACGCTCAGCCTATCCTACAGCCTAAAGCACCGCAATATACTCGTATTAAGCCTCACCGATCACAAATTATTGCGCTTGTTGACATATAGTAATTGTTCCTTACACTACACGCATGTTATAACTCAGTTTAAACTCTAACAATCAGGAGGTTAACAGAAATTCACGGTATATATTCTGTTTCAAAGTAATTTGTCACTATTTAGTTATAATTGGCAAGTTTAGATGTATGTTTCAGTGTTATTAGACATGATTTAAGCGTCTGTTGATTTTGTTTTAATGAATATATACCTTCTATTGTATACCTAAATGTAAAGTTTCTTCTTAAATGTCACATGTACAGATAGCTGTATTGGGATATTTAAAAAGAAATACTTACTACTTACATAAGTAAATACTACTACTGAATGATTTTTTTGTCTTCTCTGTTTGTCCGCGCAAAAACTACGTACCTACTCAACAAATTTTAATGCGATTTTTCTTGTAACTTTGGGATGAAAAATCCTAAGTAAAATTTAATGCGAAAATAAGATTTATTATTCCCTTTTTAATTAACTCGTAATTTTAATATTCAACAAATTATCATGAAGTTCTTTGCAGACACATCGTCATGTGTACAGAAATGTACACATGATCCCTTTCGTTCAGAAAAAGTACTGTTAATTAAATATTTTCTACCCTGCTAGAGAAACATTTTAATTTTACTAGTAACTGTATCACTAGAGTTCTCGTTGACTCCTCCAGCTAAGCTTAATTGCTTGTTTTAAAAATGGGTTCACTTCGGTAACGTAATGCTGGGGTTTGAAGGGGCCACAACGCTACCAGACGCTGTATTTTTAACCTACTTCTAAACAAGTAGGAGGTTGTCAAATCGGATATTTACACATATTTTTTTATATATTATTTGTACACGCATAGCTCCTATCTGTACACGGATCTGGACTACTCGGCTCCCAATAGTAGCGAAACTTGGTAAGTAGCTGTATTCTGTGAACCGCATTAAGAATTTCATACAAAAATAGAAAAAAGCATTAAATTTTGGGGGTTGAAACTGAAACTCAAAAAACTTTTTTTCATCATACCCATACGTGTGGGGTATCTATAGATAGGTCTTTAAAAATGCTATAGAGGTTTTTAACATCTTTTTTTTCTAAACTGAATAGTTTGCGCGAAAGACACTTCCAAAGTGGAAAAATGTGTGTTCTCCCCCCCCCCCCCCTCCCCCTCTAACTTCTAAAATAAGAGAATGATAAATCTAAAAAAATATATGATGTACATTGCCATGTAAACTTTCACCAAAAATTGGTTTGAATGAGATGCAGTAAGTAGTTTTTTTTAATACGTTATAAACCGCAATTTTCGCCTTTGCTGCTACGGAACTCTTCATGGGCGAGTCCGACTCGCACTTGGCCGGTTTATTATCTATATTCTATATACTATTATATAATTATTTTTTTTTACGGTAAAAAATTTTATTCAGTCACAGCTTACAATTATATAAATATAAATATGTAATACATATTACGTCTATAACAGCCCGTCCGTGACCGTTCCCCGTGGAAAGGTGCCCATCACACTCGCCGCGTTTCCACGCTGGATTGCGACGGCCATCCTTTGCACCAGGAATCTTATATATAAAACTCTTAGTCCTGACTGACTGATTGACTTAGAGACAACGTACAGCCTAAACCGCTGGTCCTAGAGGCTTGAAATTTATAGAGAGTGTTTGTTTAGAAGCGTGGAGGTGTACTAAGAAACGATTCTTCGAAATTCAGACCCTAAGTGCCTAAAAAGTGCCAAAAACGTACTTTCTTATAACTCAAGAACGGCTGAACAGATTTTTATGATCTTTGGTTTTTTGAATTTGGCTTTGTCGCCGAATAGTAATTATCACAATTAAAATGTGGGAAATCCACGAAATAATGTAATATTAAAGAAAATACGAAATATTATGGAGCTAATATCGCTAGCAAATTTGTTACCATGACAACGGGTACTAAAGTGATGGTGTCAACGCTAGGTCACATTTTGATCTGTCTAATGATAATATTCATAAAACGTCACTCTCTGTCACGTATAATTAAGAATTAAACGAACTTACCTCGTGAAGTTCGATTCTAATTATATGAGTACCACGAACGAAGATGATTACTGTTTACATGCAGCAGTACGTATGTTGCTGTCCTTGTCACACTTGTTTAAATCTACTAAAAAGAAAAAAATAAATCCTATTGCCGTCTCGCTCACTCACTCCCCGCCCGATCGGGCCATCCGCTTGCGCAGACCGCCATTAATTTTAGAGTCAGCAATTTTTTTTTTTTTTTGGGGTGATATGACACCGGGTTGGGAGGGAGTAGGTAATCATCTTCGTTCGTGGTACTCATATAATTAGAATCGAACTTCACGAGGTAAGTTCGTTTAATTCTTAATTATATTTCGTACCCCTCTCGAAGATGATTACTGTTTACATGCAGATGTTTAAAGTTGTAAAAATAAAAAATATAAAAATGTTTGAGATAGATGAGATAAGGGAAAATAAATTACAGATTTGACAAAATCAATACTTTTTATATTATCTCATTTTCAACGAGGAAAAAACAAACAGACAATCATAAGTATTTCTTAATTAGGTACATATTACGTATGATTGAACAACGAATTGGCAAATTCACTGCCGTTAGCGGGCGAATTTACCTCCCGGTTATAATATTTAAGAAAAACATTAGAAGTATTACTCCAACCTGCTGCCTTACGAACCACTTGTAGACTGACTCCAGCACGACGCGCAGCTGACGTAGCAGCGTGACGTGTGCTGTGAGCACCGAATATGTTCGTATCTATACCACTTTTATTCAAAACAGCCTTTACCCAATGTGCAAGTGTTTGTGATCCCACCTTATTGTGCGGTTTTTTGAAGCTGATGAATACATGATCCGTTGTGCTGTGTCTGATGTTCATGGTTTTATTGATATAAGATTGCAGAGTTAGCGCGGGGCAAATTTTAGGGTTTTCTCTAATGTATGGCAGTCTAATAAGTGGTTGGTAAGCTCCAGGCCGGGAAGTTTTTATTAAATCAATGATTCTTATTATTATGCAGTCTCTTTCAATAGTGACATTGCTAATTTTAATCAAACTTAAGGTTTGCATCCGCTGAGCAGATGCAATAGCAAGCAAAGATATTGCTTTTAGGGATAAATCACGTAAACTAATATCATCATAAGGATAAAAATTACTTAAATAATTAAGTACAACTATTGGGTCCCATGTTAGGTCATACCTTGGTGTGGGTGGCTTTAGTTTATAGACACCTTTCAGGAGTCTTGAAATCATAACATGTGTGGTTACTGATGAATCTAATATTAACGATAAAGCCGATCTAATTGTATTTAATGTGCTGTAGCCGGCACCGGATTCAAATCTTTCTGTTAAGAACTTCATTACCTGTGAAATGTTGGCTTCGGAATAATTATAATTATTAACCTGACAAAAGTTCCACCATGTACTTAGAGACGAATTATATTGATTTAATGTATTTTCTGCGAAAGATGCCATTAGTAAGTCTAATGAACTTGATGGAGCACCTCGCTTCATTAGTATCTGCCGGATAACTTCGCCGCCACCAGGGAAAGGTCTGTATGAAGAGGATGAGCTTCCCTGAAAGGAGAATGGAGTAATGACTTGTTTGGCTGAAATATGATCTCATGGGAAACAATCATTTTTCGGTAATTTGGAAACCAAGGCTGGGATGGCCAGTACGGTACGACAACAATGCCCTCAGCCTTGTCAGCTTTGATTTTTTGAAGGACTTTCGTCACTAAGCAAAATGGGGGAAACGCATAAAAATTTAAATGTTGCCAGTTAAAGGTAAACGAGTCAATAATCTCAGATTGTGGGTCAAGTTTCCACGAAGCATACCTCTCACATTTATAATTCTGTACAGTTGCAAAGAGATCAAATTCCGGAGTACCGAGAGATTCTACTATTTGCTTAAACGCATAATCAGCGAGTTCCCATTCAGTATCAATTTTTAAATCTCGAGATGCACGATCTGCTTCGATATTATCGGCTGATTTAATATATGATGCGAAGATATATAACCCACGTTCTTCACACCACTGCCATATTTCACGTGACAAATCATTGAGATGTGTGAATCTCACACCACCCATTCGGTTGATGTACGATATGGCTGTACTATTATCAACTCTGAGAAGTATGTACAGTCATATATATGGTTCGCAAATGTTCTCAGTGCATAAAAAACCGCCTTTAGTTCTAAGTAATTGATATGTCTTTGTACGTGAGATGAATCCCAGTTGCCTCCAGCTGTCTTACCATCACAGGCAGCGCCCCATCCCGTTCTGGATGCGTCACTATATATGACTATATCATACTTATCATTTCGAATCGGGTTAAAGCTTTCTTCAATGCCTGATATCCACCACTTGAGGTCATCATGTAAGTTACAATTAATGTACATTTTTTTATTATAGTTTGCTGAATTATCCAAAGCTAAGTACTTTTCTCTTTCCAATAATTTTGTATAAAGCCACCCATAAGATACAGCTGGGCATGCTGATGTTAAAAGACCAAGAAATTCAGCCAAATGTCTGATGGTACATTTATTTATTTGGAGAAGCATTGTAGCTTTCTCTTTTATACGCTGTTTCTTATCATAAGGTAGAGATAAGGTCATATTTGTAGTATCAAATATGAAGCCCAGAAATTTACATGACTGTGTGGGAGACATCTGACTTTTATTTAAGTTTATAATAAATCCTAATGATTCCAAGAGCTTAACAGTAACAGCAATATTTTCAACACATTGATTATATGATGATCCGATACAACAGAAGTCATCTAAATAATTAACAGATAAATGACCATCCAAGCGAAGTTTATACAATACAGGTTTTAGGAGCTTTGTGTACACAAAGGGCGCTGTGCACAGGCCAAAGGGAAGAACGTGGAATTCAAAGAGCTGTGAATTCCACTGAAATCTTAACTTTTTACGATCCTCTACATCAATATTTACTAAAAAATATGCATCCTGAATGTCTATTGTAGCCATGTAGTCATTGTATTCAATAAGTTTTAAAACCGTACGGTAATCCTCCATTTTAAAATGTTGGACATCTATAAACTTGTTTAAGCCCTTAAGATTTAATATAAATCTATGTTTACCGTTATGTTTTGGAACAGTAAATATTGGTGAAATATATTGCCCTTCGCATGGACTACAGGGTGAGATAAATTTAGATTGTAACAAATCAAAGATACAGTTGTCAATAGTTTTGACTTCTGTATCGGAGTAACATTTAGCATGAGGTATTTGGTATTGTACTGGATTCTCTTTGAAAGGTATTTTATATCCTTTAACCCATGATAAAATCACAGGATCATTTGTAATGTCAGTCCATTGTTGATAAAAATATTGTAATCGACCAGCTATAGGAATAGGTACCTCTGGATTGAAGTTTAAGTCCTCCTCCCCCGATGACGCTGCACGTTCCTCGGGTTGTAGTTGTACCGGCTGCGGACTGGAGCCGCCGGCCTCCTCCGTGGAATGGGGTTGGTTTGCGTCTGGGCGGCTGATGGCTGCGGCGGCGCCCCCCTCGCGTTTAAAGTCCCTCGACGAACGATAGATGAAGGTCCAGCGGTGACCGGCTTAGGCGTTGGTCGAATGGTCTGTTTAAGTTCCTGTCCAGACTTCGAAATCGCCTTGGATGATTTTAAATGTTCAGCTAGGTCAGAACCGAATAAAAATTCATCCACTTTGGTATTTTTTATAGTGTCCTTGGTTTCCTTATTGATAACATTGATCACAGCGTACCTGCGTGATTGCGATTCTTTGAAGTGGTAATCACATAAAAGACGACCCGCATCACTCAATGATTTAATCATTTCTTGTGTGTTATCCTTTTGTTCATTAACTAATATCATATTTAAGGCTTTGCCCAAAGCTGACAAACAGCTGGCTAGCTGATTTTGTTTCATTTGTCCATAAGCATCTTTCTTATAGTTTATTTCTGTTATAGCTGCTTTTATTTCCAAATTGAGCTTTGGGGCTCTAAAGTGCGGGCAATTTTCTGGTGGTAGGTACGCCTTCAATAATTCAGATCTGTTGTCCTTTTGTAAGCCATTCAATAGAATGTGTTGCCACCTGGAGGCGATATCCTTGTGTAGATTGTCCCCAAATGCTTTTTCTTTAGAAGAATCTTCGCCAAGAATCATTAGAATATCTTCATTCAATTCCTGACATTCATTTTCGTCAATTTTGTCTGAAAGGATGTATCATGTATGAAATAAAGCAATAATTCATATGATAGATCATTGGCATTCCCGTGATATGGACCAGTAGAATCTAGTTTATTGTCAATTACATAGTATAATGCGGAGCTAAGTTAAGGCGTTGCATATTGTGCAAAAAATAGCAAAATATCCGTATAGGTTTCGTAAAGGTCATACGCGATATACGCGGAGCTACGATTATGTAAATAATGATTAATGCTCAACGCGATTTACACGGAGCTATGATCCAGTAGCCAGATAGGTATGTACATCGTATTCATATAGAATACACAGTACCTAACGCTCATACGCGGTTTACGCGGAGCTGATAGGGCTATGATGCTTTTGCATTTGCTTGCAAAGCGATGATTGCCATAAAAATAGGTAGGTACTCGACCTGATTAACAGGGAGAGAGAGAGTACGAACAATGTACGTAGGGTGATTATTAGGTAAGTATATGCATGAAAAGTTATTATTTCGAGGTAAGTACTAGCCAAGGCGCGGTATACAAAGCATTCAGGGAGAAAATGCGTAGGGTAGTTATAGGTATAGCGCCTAGTTAGGCGAAACATACCCGCAGCGGCCGCATGGCCGCACCCGCGCTTAGCAACAGCATGGATTCATGCATACCTACTTATATAATTGTGTGTACAAAATTTTCTTATTATTACTTTTACTTACTTACCACAGGCAACTTCTTCCAGGTTATCAAGTTGCACCGAGGTGCGTCGGTCTTCGTTTTGTGGTTGTGAATCCAGTGAATCACTTGAACTGGAAGACGAAAGACGTAGACGCGTACGCGACTTCTTCTTCAAATGTTTCTCCAACTTCCTTATCTTCTTTTTTATGGCATCATATTCATAATGTCGTCTTTTTCTTCCGGCCATCGTAATATGTATTATAATACAAAACAAATTTTATTTTAACAAAGTTGCGTGTGCGGTGTGACTCGGACGACACAAAACACGTAATGGCGGTCTGCGCAAGCGGATGGCCCGATCGGGCGGGGAGTGAGTGAGCGAGACGGCAATAGGATTTATTTTTTTCTTTTTAGTAGATTTAAACAAGTGTGACAAGGACAGCAACATACGTACTGCTGCATGTAAACAGTAATCATCTTCGAGAGGGGTACGAAATATAATTACAAAGAATGTGAAAAATATTAATTTATGTACTATGTAAGAGTTATGTACTGCGGTTTCTTTATTTAATTGATTGGAAATAGAAAAGAAGTTTTTGAGACTGGCTCACTTCGATGGAGTATCCAATCTTCAGTTAAGTTCCACGGACTGCGAGTGGTATTATAGTAGAATAGCAGCGTGCGTCGCGAGGACAACATTCGGAACTACATATCAGACCCATTATTGGTAGTATTGGCATCGAGCATTAAATCATATTCTAGAGCATATACTGCGTCAGCTACCAGCTACCTCATGGTATCATTACCATAGTACATATTTCATCACATTGACTACACGACATGATAGCACAGCGATTATAGCTATAGATGTACCGTATATGAAAGAAAGCCTAAAAGTAATACAGCACGTTATCATTCAGATGAATACCTACTATAAGCCCTCACACAGTAAGGTACGTGAATTTAAATCTATACGCAGATATTATAACACAAGAGGCGGCTTCATAGCTAGAAACATAGTTACAATTTATATCAATGGCGTAAAACGTTTCGAGCCGAGTCTGAAACGGTTTACCAACAGTCGATTGGTCCATGAACCGTTGGTCAACATAATCTTTCAAACATAAACTTTTCCTCCAATGGACTTTTCATCCACGAACGTTTCGCCAGCATTACTCTACGTCAGTGAATGCTTAACCAACAGAATGTTTTGACCAATAACTTTTCACCCAAAGAACAATTGGCCCATGGATTGTTCCCCAAGAGAACGGTACGTCATTCAGTGAGCGTTAAGTAATCTTTACAAGCAATAATGGCCTAGGGATATGACCGTTGGACTACCAAGGTCGTAGGTTCGAATACCCGGCACGTACCAATGTCTTTTTTATATTTATGGCATTAGTGCATTGCAATGCAACAATAAATTTTAGATAGGTTAATTGAGGTGTAGGTACGTCTACAATTAAAACCACAATGTATAAATCAAAATAAACCAATATTCATTTTACAAAAGAAAATAATACAGCAACTGCAATCATAAACTTTTTAACACGAACAGTCGTTCAAAAAACATTACTTTCGTAAATGGCAAATGTGTGCCCAGCCACTTAAATAATTAGCTATGTAAACCCAAATTCCCACCTTCTATGTGGTCAGTAGTTGACAGTTACCGATCACAAGTGCCCTCGAAATGCCTCACTGTATCTCAAAATGCCCTCGAGTCCTGGCATAACAGGTGGAACATTTTGCTGGGCCGGCGTAAATGTAATATATTCAGAACTACCTATATCTGAAATGAAAAAAGAGCAGAAGAATACGGATTGCATAACAGAGCGCATTAATGCTTCGGAGTCCATGCCGAAACGGAAACGAGTAGAACAAAAATATCAAGAACGCATCTCCCATCACTTGTCAAAGAAAAACGAAATGGATTTAAAAACTTATTGAAGTGGCTGGGCACACATTTGCCATTTACGAAATAAGTAATGTTTTTTGAACGACTGTTCGCAATGACATTTCATAACATAGACATATCATATGCTTACAAATCAACGTAGAAAAATGTGCCGAACTCACACACACACATTTTCAATTCATCTACACTTTTGGTGTATTAACTTTAGAGTAATAGTTCGTGCAGTGTCTATAAACATACGACGGCATTTTCGTTATTTTTTTAAGTCACTGATGCTTCCGCTCAACGTCCGACCGGCGCCGCTCGGCACGCGGTACTAGAGGCAAACGTTCCAATTGACTCGTTTTCGGATCTTCACGATTTTCGCGCAATAACATATCATTCTACTTCTTTTTATATAATATCTTTGACTGTTCGTGTTAAAAAGTTTATGATTGCAGTATTATTTTCTTTTTGTAAAATGAATATTGGTTTATTTTGATTGTAGACGTATCTACACCTCAATTAACATATCTAAAATTTATTGTTGCATTGCAATGCACTAATGCCATAAATATAAAAAAGACATTGGTACGTGCCGGGTATTCGAACCTACGACCTTGGTAGTCCAACGGTCATATCCCTAGGCCATTATTGCTTGTAAAGATTACTTAACGCTCACTGAATGACGTACCGTTCTCTTGGGGAACAATCCATGGGCCAATTGTTTTTTGGGTGAAAAGTTATCGGTCAAAACATTCTGTTGGTTAAGCATTCACTGACGTAGAGTAATGCTGGCGAAACGTTCGTGGATGAAAAGTCCATTGGAGGAAAAGTTTATGTTTGGAAGATTATGTTGTCCAACGGTTCATGGACCAATCGACTGTTGGTAAACCGTTTCAGACTCGGCTCGAAACGTTTTACCAAATGGGCGAAAGGAGCGAACGCCTGCCTTCTAGAAAACTTCACTTCCTTTCTTGACGAGAAGTATACTAAGTCAATAATTATTAGAGATGGCAGAACACAATTTAATAACTTCCTTTTATCAGCTGTGGGCTCTATTAGTCAAGCACAGTGCACCTATGATTCAGATGACAAGGAATATAATACGAAATGTTTATTTTCTTACTATATTTTTAGATACTTACCTAATTATGAAAAACTAAACCACCACAAATGATATGTTGTTTTATTTATATTCATTTCCTCAACATTTACCAACGCATTGGAGGACGTCTACAAGACTCTGGAGTAGGTAAATCTCGCACCCACTTCGGTTCGCCGGCGACATCATCATAGTTGCGGAGTCGCTGGAAATACTGGGCGAAATGCTGCACAGCCTGAATGGAGCTCCTCGACAAGTCGGCCTTGGTGTAAACTTGGATAAAACCAAGATTATGTTCAACACTCGAAGTTGTTCAAAAATATTATCTACCTAGGGCAGGTTATCCAGCTCGGTAAAAGCAACTCGGAGAAAGAAATAGCCAGAAGAATCCAACAGGAGTGGGCAGCATTTGGCAAACTACGTCGGGTCTTCTCCTCCCCCCTGCCGCAATGCTTCAAAACAAACATTTTCTACCAGTGCGTTCTGCCTGTTATGACCTACGGTGGTGGCCATAGAAGGTGGGGTTAGTCCGTCCGCAGCGGGCTATAGAGCGAGCTATGCTTGGAGTATCTTTGAAGGATAGAATTCGAAACGAGGTCATCCGACATAGAATCAAAGTTCCCGACATAGCTCACAGAATAAGCAAGCTAAAGTGGCAGTGGGCTGGCCACATCTGCCGAAGGACTGATGGCCGTTGGAGCAGACGAGTCCTAGAGTGGAGACCGCGAGAAGTAAAACGGAAGATGGGACACCCCCTAGCCAGGTGGACCGACGCGGACGGCCTGCGAAAGGTGGCTGGGACGGACTGGATGCAGAAGGTGGAGGATCGGCAAACATGGCGTATATTGGGAGAGGCCTATGTCCAGCAGTGGACTACAATAGGCCAATAGGTGATTTATTGTATCCTCAGCATACTACAGCAACCTTCATACTGCTAATATCGCACTGGCGGACAGGGCTCTTAAAAGCAGGGGATATCCCAGTTCTAACAGAGCTTGCGAACCTCTTTGATTCCGTCATCCAGCGGAAGCATCTAGGACATGGAACTGGAGTGCGGTGGTACTGTTCTCCAAGAAGACGAAGAAGAATTATGTCTATACAAGTTGTTCTTGAGAGTCGTCATGAATAGTTGTGAGTTCCACCGGAGCAAGCTGGGTTTTAAAAGGGTTATAGTATTGTAGCCAATACTGTTCAGCAGATTATACAAAAGACCTGAGAGTATAATCATACGCTATGTATCACATTTGTAGATTACGAGAAGCTTTCTGACATCATCAAGACCTGGGCATTTCTGGATTGTCTACGACTGTCGTGCTGATACGATATTTCATTGCTGAGATGGTAATTTTAGATTAGAAGACGAAGCCCAGAAGGAGATATACGTCGAAAGGTCGACAAGGGTTGGGCAGTATTGGGCAAAGTCATCGAGGTTTCTACTCCCCTGTTAAGACTCATGGGGCCGAAATGTGGGAACTGACAGTGGGGAAATACGGTGGATGATTGAGTGCTATGGCATATATTGGGTGAGGCCTAAGTCCAACAGTGGACTGTAATAGGCTAATTGATTGATTGATTCATAAGAACGAAATGTTAGATAATAGTATGTTTTTCCTACCAGTCTTTTTCTAGCCATTTACTAGCTATTGATATAAAGATAAGATTTTTATTTTGATGTACTTATTATTCTAAAAATCTGCCACTTATTTTTATGACAAGGCCTACAGTTTTCATTTAATATTTTGAAAAACTCGCTACTGAGAGAGCAAAATAAGGCGTCAAACGTTTATACAACAAGTCCGTCAGTTTAGAAAAAATACTTTTGATGGCAGTAGTCGACATCCACGCAGGCAGAGCTGCGGGCGAAAAGCTAGTATTATATAATTGTAAAGTGGTCGT
The DNA here is from genome assembly GCA_914767945.1 of Eilema depressum. NCBI lineage: Eukaryota > Metazoa > Arthropoda > Insecta > Lepidoptera > Erebidae > Eilema > Eilema depressum. Next base: position 8,408,607 of record OU612028.1, on the reverse strand, counting down.
GTCTGTACATTGGAGATATTTAAAAAAAAATACTTGGGTTAGGTTGCACGTTAATATAATTACGTTTCACCTGAAAGTAAGCTGTTAGTTCAGTGTAAAGAGGTCGAGTCTTGGTACGGCAAAGAAAATAAAAATATTTTCCGGTTCATGTTCTTACACTGACAGGTGAACGTATAGTAATAGACAGTATTTGTTGGACATGACACATGTTCAAGGCCCGGACACCTGTAGGTACGTTGTGCACAATTTCTCACATTAAACCGGCTACATTTTTGAAACGTTATTTTAGTTCAAGTGTGGTTAAAGATGTTTCTCGTATATCCGATTTCAACTTTATCTTCTTAAATTTCTTACAACATTGACTCTTATCATTTTTTTCCTAGGATTGATATTTTAATTTAATTTCAAACAACTTTGTTGCAGTTTGAAGACAAACGGACCGTGGGACGCCCCCAGGCCAGATGGGCTGATGACCTGAAAAAGGTGGCTGGATTGGACTGGATACGGAAGGCGGAAGTCTGGGAGGTATGGCGCATATTGGGAGAGGCCTATGTCCAGCAGTGGACTGAGATGTGATAGGCTTCTTTTATAGTGCAGAAATCCTCACGGCTATTCCCTTCCCCCACAAGAGTCAACGGGGGTGGTTATATTGGACTCGAACCAACTAAAACCACACGCTGTCTTGTTGCCTTGTCATTTGTTGCCGGAGGTGAGACTGCCACTGGCCACTTAAAATTTGAAGAACCACAATAACCTAAATTTAACCGACTTGTGAGGATCCTAAATGAAATATTTTACTTTCCTTCATTCATTCTAAAGAACGTAGATTATACCTAATAATCCGCGAGCATATTGAAACTAAAAAACACCTACATTTTAATAAAGAAAATGGTTGGAACGTGTCACCAGTCTAGAACCCAGTTATTCACTTAATTAAACCTAAGAAAAAAGCAAAATACGGCAAGACTACACGACACAATGAGCTCATTCTGTATAAATAGTAACACAAACAATTCATTCACCGTTCGGGTATTTTAAGATAACTTACATTCCAAACTATTTAACAACTATCATTTTTAATCACTTTGCGACCATAGCTGCTGAAAAGTAGCCTAAATAATCGGGCTAAATGTAAATAATACCAAATAAATTGCGATAGAATCCATTATAAAGTTGTTTTATTTCAATGAGTGATGACTGTGATGAGTGATATTCTCGTAAACTTCCGAGTTCCGACCGACGCTATCATGTAATAGTGATGTGCCAACTCGGAATAATTTTAACTCGAGTTTACTCGAAATACCACAGTTAGCCCCTTTGGAGCCCCTTTACCCCTTTAGCTTACCATTTGAAAGAGATTACTTAAAGCAAAGCTTCTGTACTACTTTTTGGAATATAGTATTTTTATTTGAGATAATTTTAAAGCAATTAGCCCGAGAATCGATTTCGCTTTTTCCAATTTATTATAATATAGTATTTTTATGTTTGATTATGTGTGTGCCTACATAAATAAATGAAAATAATATTTTGGTAGCAGCTTCATTCGTTGTAATAGGAACATTTTATTTCATTAATACTACTCTTCATTTTAATATTATTAACCTAATTGAAAACACAATAGGAAATCCCACTTCAGTACCTACTTGAAAGTAGTTATATTCAATATTTACACTTGAAACATTAAGAAGTATTAAGAATTTATGAAAACTAATCATGTAAATCATGTACAACCCAACTCGAGCTAAGAAGAATCCACGTCGAGTTAGGTGTAACTCGAGGTATCTCGAGTTGGACCGTCACTAATTTATTCAGTTGTTGTGATAGACTATCAATCTACACACGCTATGTATTGTTTCGTTTTGTTTTTGGTTGTGAATATGAGTTTTTTCGCTGAGTCCAGTAAGTAATTAGAACGTTAATTTAATTTAACCAAATTATATGAAATTATTGAAAGTTTACACGAATATTACAAATTGGATGAAAACTATTTATTTTGTGATAAGTATATTATATATTCACGTTTTTTCCAACGTTTCTATTAACTTTTCATCAGCTTAGGCAATAAGTTGAAAAATCCGTACTAACCACAAAATGTCATCTATATTAATATTGTAAAGCTGAAAAATTTGCTTGTTTGTTTGGCTGAACGCACTAACCTCCAGAACTACTGGTTCAAATTGAAAAATTATTTTTGTGTTAATCGAGGAAAAATTTTTTTTATGTTAATGAATAGTGCGTTAATCGAGAAAGGTTTTTAGCTATATATCCTCTCGCTACTACCCAAGGGTACGGAGCTGTAATCATAAATGTCAACAAATCCAGCGGATTCCCAATACATTATTTCAAAGTTAATAAATTGCGGGCATATAGAGGTGATACGGGAATCCATATCCATACTACCTAATATTATAAATGCGAAAGTAACTCTGTCTGTCTGTCTGTTACGCTTTCACGCCTAAACTACTGAACCGATTTTGATGAAATTTGGTACATGGGTAGATTCGACCTTGGGAAAGGACATAGGCTATGTTTGGTCGCGATGACCGACATACACGCGGGTGGAGCCGCGGACAACATCTAGTTTGAATATGGCACAGTTCAATATGCATATAAATAAAAACATCTTTTTACAAATAATTAATAGATACGTGTATCAACGTTTTCGTTAAAGGATTTCTTGATCTTGGGTCATTATTAGCTGTATAAATAGTAGTAGTGTGGAATACTAAAATAGTCGTTACTGGGACTTCCCAATCAAATCGTTTTTACTATACGGAAATCCCCACAGATAACCCTTCGACCCCGCCGGCCAGCACTACCGCTTATGTTGGACTCATTCCAACTAAACACGCGGCCGTTTCGGGTATCACATACCGGGGTCATAATATCCATACTCCTTACTTTAATATTATAATTATTATGAATGCGAAAGGAACTCTGTCTGTCTGTCTGTCCGTCTGTCTGTTCGCCTTCACGCCTAAACCACTGAAGCGATTGTGATGAAATTTGGTACAGAGATGAATCCTTTGAAGCGGCGAGTCTCCTCGCCGGATCGCTACCGTGGATCCTGGAAGCGAGATCCCTTTCGGCGCTATACCGCTTCCGAAAGGCGGCGCGGGAGCGGGGACACGATCCTGAGCCTGAAGAAATTCGGGCCGTGAGATCCCGGCTCCACAGGGACATGGTGGCGGAGTGGGAGCTACAACTTGGGCAACCACGCGCAGGGCACGCCGTAGTAGCGGCGGTAAGACCCATCATGGGGGAGTGGCTAGAGAGGCCACACGGCGGCCTCTCGTTCTGGCTGACGCAGATAATCAATCATGGGTGTTTTGGGCGGTATCTGCATCGGATCGCGCAGAAAGAGCCAACGTCCGAGTGCCATCACTGCGACGCGAGCGAGGACTCGGCGCTGCACACGCTCACCGAGTGTCCGGCGTGGGAGACGCCGAGACGGGAGCTGGTGGCGACCCTAGGAGTGAGAGTTCTCACGCTCGCCACTTTGCTCGCAGCGATGGTTCGCTGCGCAGATTCGTGGGCCGCCGGCGACTCCTTCTGCGAGCAAGTAATGCTCGTGAAGGAGGCGGCGGAGCGGGAGCGCGAGGAGCGAAGGAGAATCGCAAACCGCGCGGCCCGCAACGAGCAGCGGCTACTCGGGCGTCGGAGGTCGCAGAATGACCTCCGTCCCCCATGAGCGCGGGCCTGGGAGTGACGGGTAGAGCCACCTGTCACCCTAGCAGAAGCAGGCCGCGGCGGCGGCATGCATTGCGTGCCTCCCCATACCCGGGGGCGGGTTGGGGACTCTGTGGTCCCCTCACCGGAAGAGGGCCAGATCGAGAGATATGGTCCTGGGTCGGCCGGGGTGCGAGGGATATGGGTACGACAATCTCACCTCCGGCAACTGACAGCCCACAGACGTCGTGCGTTTTAGTCGGTTCGAGTCCGACATGACCTCCTCCTCCGGCTACGGTGGGGGAGGTATCCGTGGGGATTTTGCGCACGATAAAAAAAAAAAAAAGGTACAGAGATGGATAAGACCTTGGGAAAGGAGATAGACATACGCTATGTTTGGTCGCGATAACCGACATTCGCGCGGAGAAGCCGCGGGCAACAGCTATGTGTAATTAATACTAATAATGAGTCAACAACATTGTTAAATCGCAAAATACCTACAACCATTGTTTTATATTGTTACTAAGGTAACTAGATCAGTAGTTGATGTGCAAATCCCCCCCAATACAGCATAGGACCACAGTCCTAAGTCCTGAATCGCGTCTTTCAATTGCCGATGAGAGATCAACCAAGTGACAGTCAAACAACAAACTTATTAAAATGCTGAAAGAGTGCGTTTTTCGGCCTCAAAATTTTTCCTTGTTTGTTAATTTATATTATTTCCCTATTATTTAGGCGATGGGGTTATCATGATGAGGATAAAATAACTGTAGTAACACCAGGATAAGGGACTATATAATCATTATTCTTTCTATATCATCTAAGTTTTATATCCAGACTAATATCACACTAATATTAGGAATACGAAAGGAACACTGCGTATTTGATCCTGTTTTACGCGTACTTAACTTAGGTACATCAAGGTTCTCCATTTGATTTTTTCAATAATATAATTTATAATATACTAATACCTATTCCAAGCTATGCTTCGTTTAGGTCTTAAGTATTTTTATATGATACTAGCTGTTGCCAACGACTCCACCCGCCTGGATGTCGGTTATCGCGTGACGATACATACCCCTATATCAACTTTCATCAAAGTCAAAGTCAAAGTCTTTATTTCTCAAAATAGTGCAACACTATTACAGCTTTTTGACGTCAAAAACTCCTTAAAACTAAGTTTACCACCGCTTCCTAAGCGCTAATGGAGAAGGAACGGCGCAACAAACTCCACTGCGGCATTTTAAGGACGTCAGTTTACAAAAAATAAAAGGGTTTCTTAAGACTAAATATGAACGTATGTACATTTGTCTCGCGTCAAGTAGGTATATAAAAAATAAAAATAAAACCTTATATAAAATAAAAATAAGACAACTTCAAGAGGGGCCTGCACCATGCTCAAGCCATACATTTGTCTGTCCTATAGTATGCTTTTTTGCATAGGGTGGTCTTTACATGATTTTTAAATTGGTTTTCAGGCATACCAAGGACCGATTCAGGCAACTTATTATAAAATCGGTTTAGTAGTTTATGCGTGAAAGCGTAACAGACAGAGTTACTTTCGCATTTATAATATTAGTATGGATTATAAAATTAATAGTAACTTTCCTTTTATTCCAGACATATACACCAATGATAATTATAATATTCTATTGAACTTGACAAAGCAAACATACCAAAGTCGTTTTTTTGAAATCGAACGCGTTTTTGTGGTGTTGATAAACAAACGTTTCGTCATAAAGTTGCTAAATTACCAAGCTGCAAAATTCGCGTAAGTTTTTTCCTTGTTTTTATCCGACTTTGGTAAAGCCAAAGGACGGTTATGATTTTGACAGACTATGTATGCCGTGCGGTCTGTTGCTTCACTGATCGCCTCACAAGTCTTCTGCGTAGCAGTCGCTACCGCTATAAGCGCTATTACACCTTCCTAAATTTAGGAAACGATATTTAGGAAACGATTTAGGACGAGAAAATCAGTCGCCGGAGCTCGCGATTACACTTTTCCTAATTTAGGATCCTAAATCAGTTTTGTTGGACGAGCGGCAAGTGACGGACGTGTCGCAGGTGTCGCTGTCGAATAGAGATGGATGATAAATTAGGTTACGATTTTGATATCGATGTTATTGAATATTACTTTGATGATGTTACCGTATGATGTTACTGTTATATATTTCTAACAAATTACATTTCATAATATTGTTATGGTCGACTCTATTTGCTGAGGCTGCTTTTTTAATTCGTTACTTAATTTTTAAGTTAGCAACTTAGTCTGTCAATAATCTCATTGTGCGCATACTTCTGAATAAAAAAGAATCGATAATACATACATACATAGATACATACGTACATACATACCTACATATATACGTACATCATACATACATACGTACGTACGTATACATATATACGTACATGCGTACATACATACGTACATACGGTACATACATACATACATACATACATACATACATACATACATACATACGTACGTACATACATACGTACATACGATACATACATACGTACACGTACATACGTACATACATACATACATACATACATACATACATACAGACGTACATACGCTACATACATATATACATACGTATGTACGTACTTATACATACATACATACATATATACGTACATATATGCATACATACCTACATACCTACATACATACATACAAACATACATACCTACGTACATACCCACGTACATACATACATACATTATGTCGATATATCGATAGCTTTATTATAAAATTATCAATATCGATATTTATCGATACAATATGTATCGATACTGCGGCGGTGAGAGGCCACTGAGCGTCCTAAATTTAGAAAATGCGATTACACTCATCCGATTTAGCCATTTAGGACGTCGGAAGCCGTCCTTTATCCTAAATCGTTTCCTAATTAGGATGCTACCATCCTAAATGCGATTACACTTTCCTAAATTCAGGACGTCCTAAATATCGGATTCTGAATTTAGGAAGGTGTAATAGCCACTTATGCTACGTGTGTCCGATTCCCGCTCAATGCAAATATTTGTGTGTATGAATATGGGTATTTGCATTGGTCTGGTCGTGCTTCGGGGAGCACGGTTCCGATTGCCATATTAACATCTATGGCAGTCATTACGGGGCCTTAGAAATTTCAATAATTGGTCCAACTGCAATGCTTCGATATCACCAATGGGTTGCATTGATCGAAGATCATCCAAACCCGCAGTTAGACTGGGAAAAGCGGCACAAGTCTCCGAGGTGAAAACTTCGGATGCGACTGGAATTAACGCTAGGATGAAGAAGAAGAAAACCAACCCGCCTTGCCTATAATCCCGCATTGGATGGTGGATGTCGCGTCCAGTCGGCGTCAAGACCACCTAACCTAACTCGTATCAGGGAAAAGATTTACTGTGCTATATTGTTCTATGTTATTTTACAGAATTAAACAATGGCTAACGCTATGTGTCATTCATTTAATTAATTGTTATTAACCTTATTTACCGACTTGTTGTTGTAGTTGCGGATTTTCGACGCATTTAGAAATTGTCAACGAAGAAGGTATATTGAACTCCATTGTTGAAGTAAGGCTAGCAATTTTATTATTCTTAATTAATTTAATAAATATTCAGAACTTGTGCCCGAGAAAATAAAATATTGTCGTTAGTAAAGGACCTGTCCATTAATCACGTGAGGCTCAAAATGCTAGATCTACTGCCGAATATCTGTCGTATCGTATCTGTCTATCGCCAACTCGATCATTCATAGCTCAACATTCATTTACCTACAACGAAATCTAGAATTTAGAAAAAGGATAACTTGTCATCTTTGCCTCGGTATCCGAATGCAGTGATCACGTCTATAATATTGTAAATGTAGCATAAAAGCTCTCCTCTTTCACGATTGAAAACTGTCTCCCAAAATGTCTACAAGCCATGTGTGAATTTGCTTGTGACAATAAATAATCCTTTTAAATATTACACAGGTTGCATCGGCAACAGAGGAAATGACTGGTAAATGGAAATGCCTTATAAAGAGAAATGACCGTACTACTGATTTGGACATTACCTTTAAAGTTCGCGTGAAGGGCGGTTCTCAAAGTAAGTTTTTCATAATAATATCCTAAGTATTAATAATATTTTAAATGTTAAACAATCACAACAATCACAACTAACCCGAGATTTAAAAAAAAAATTCTAAAAATTTAACTAACGAGCAATTAATCTAAGTATTGTATGAAAGAGCTGATACTTTTATTACTGTTCAATTTGTACATTAATTAGTTTGTTTTTTTTCTTAAATTCTTTTCATTAGATACATAAAATACTCTACGTAGTAAAAGTAACTAAGATTAAACTTAACTTAAAGAAGAAGTAAACAAATAAAGTAGGATGAAATGAATAGATCTAATTATAAAATTAGTAAGTACTTAGCGTACAATCTTTTATCATTATATAGAAGTCAATATGGAACTAGGCGGATTTAAACGGAATGGGAAATTATCGACCTCGCCAGAGGATCATTATGATGAAGTTTTCCGATACTCCTATTGGCATGGTGAGACGGTGGACCTGGTCTGTTCAAATGAGCAGCATTACGGCAAGATATATTTACGCTATTACGATTTAAAAGGTGAGACCAACAAACCATTTTCTTATGATTGTCACACAAAATACTAACCTCGAAAAATCCCGAAGACTCCACTATGTAACCTGGAACATTGACACGCTGATCGGCCAGGAGTTATGCGATCGAGTTAGACAATGCACTCTCCAAGCGGAAGGTGCTTATGAAGTTCCTGAAGAGCGGGAAGCTTTGGTTGTACTCTGAGTAACGGGTGACATTTTAAAAGTATATATAACTAACGCTATAGCGAAAGGCTTATGACAGGGTGCTTATAGTTCCGACGGTGTCGGGGCCATCTCGAAACCGGAGATGACCCTGGGTCAGCCGTGGTGCAAGGCTTATGCCTCTGGGAATCTCACCTCCGGCATAAGAAACCCAAGATGGCGTGCGCTTGTAGTCAGTTCGAGTCCAACATACTCTTTATGATTGGACTTGTTACTTATGTGATGGACTTGTTACTTATATGTGATGAGTGCCAACGCGTTAATTGCAGTGAAACCTAAAGGATATACTTAGTTCAGAAACCTACTCTGAAGTTTTTCTTAGTGTTCCGTTATCTCAGGGGACAAGTGATAATTTTTACCCTACGCTATTATTTGCTGTAGGTCTTAGAGTATACATATGTAATGTATACTCTAAGTAACACAGGTGCATTACAAAAGACGAAGTCTGATACAGTATTTTACTTTTTTTCGTCTTAAAATTTCAGAAAGTGGATTGAAACCTATAATAAGAACCGGTGAACTATTAAAAGGTGATAATATAACCTTTCAAAAAAATATGTACACCAAGCACAATTACAACATGATTGACTGTACGTACGTGACGGAGGAGGATCAGCTCGAGTTTTCATATAGAGTCATTTTTGTGCTTAGACCTACTCCATCTAATGGTGAGTAATCAAGTTATTTTTTGTAATTTATAGTTAGAGTAGATGAAGTTCCTTTCATACCGCACGGTGCGCACCGTTTCCGGTCGTCATGTGTGTGGATTAATTACCTGCCTATGTCGAGTGGTGCGGTGGCGGTGATAGAAATTAGCTGTGGGCATCATGTCGAACAATTCTTCTAATTTTCTAAAGCTTGTTTGTTTGATAAAAAAATAAAGTGTAGTTTGTTGAATTGAATGTTATCAATTCTTGTAGTTGTACTTCCCTTTCTAGTCCTTTCTAGGGGCAATACTCTGATCACCTGAGCGACCCGCACCTGTCCTAGGAAGCCGAAATTCTCGACTTAGTGCGACATCGCTTTGGAGCATCTCTAGAAATATCATTTAATTTTCAGGTGATATGAAAATTGTTATAAACGATGTACAGCTGGCACCAGAAGACGCTATTACTAACACAGGAATAAGTCTGTATCACTTTATATTCTTTCCGGACGAAACATTGACCATTACATGTGAATTGTACAAAGATGGCATCTGGGATCTTAATTTTTATAATAAAGGGTTTCCAAATGAACCCTTGAAGGACGTAGTCAAGTTTGAAGGTACTTAATGCAATATTTAAATTTTAATTATTTATATGAATTTTCTAGAAGTAGGACAAGTGTTTAGGTTTAATGTCTGAACTATACCGAAAAGTCATGAGACAACCCTAAAGGCATGCTTAAAGCTCAGTACACACGAAAATGTACGAAAGCGATGCTCCAAAAATTATTGCTTGGACATACATCTTGAACCTAAAATGTAGTTTATACGCACAATAAACGTTTCTTGGGTGTCTTTTGAAGATAGCACGGGGTGATACGGCGGTAGCCATTCATCAACCATATTCGCGCGCCAGGATCTCGATTGTCGACTCGTCCGTCGTGATTTAGGTTCAAGATACGTGTCCCGACGTATGCACAGGCAAAGGTGTGGTGGAGGCATGCCGCTTGGTCGCCTGTTGTGCATCGCTAGCAGGTGAGAGTGGCGTGCAAGACGCGCGCTAGACATAAGTACGTTGATTGTTATACAGTGCGAGTACTATTCACACCATCTTTTTGCTTTACACCTTACGCTCACTTTATACCTTCTGCCTTTTCTGTATAATTCAGGCCTAAGCGCACGCCACAATACACAGGCTCTCATGAAGGAAGGTTCCGAGAGAAGCTATGGCTCGATCTAATAGTGACTAGTGACTATGTACTACTATAGTAGCAAATAATTTGAATTGCAGTTAATGAATGAAATATTTTCAGAAATAGGAAAAAAGACAGCAATATATTCACCAAAATATTATGTTGAGGTGCCTGTTATATGCACTGCGATTCAAGATGAACAAATTAAGCTCGCCGCATACATATACCTCAGAAAACGTAAGTATGAAGAAAAGTAATGGTTTTTTTTAGTGCCTCGACATGTCAATATCATAAATCAGATCAGCGGTTAGGATTTTATGGAATATTTCTTTTCATTTATTTATTTATACTTTTTAAAGAAAGCTTACGGACTAATAGATCACAATGAGTACACGATCAACATTGTCAGATAGCCAATTACAAGCCCTCACATTTTAATATTTACATGAAATAAACAAAGATAACACTATAAACAGTTATAAAATAAGAATTACAGCAAAAGTCCGCGTTTAACCACGGTCTCGCCCGCTAGTAAATGATGATAATGGTTGAATGTGAAAGTCTTTCCTAGAAGTAACCTACTCACTGGAAATTTTAACTTCTTGTTCCTAAGTTAAAATTTACCAAAAATACGAACTCTGACAATGTGGTAGGAGACAATATTTTAACGTTACAGATAGATAGTTCCATGCAAACTTTGGATGCAACCATGACTAACGTTTGTTTTTCAAAGAGAACATCCAAAGGAAATAATGTTTACATACTTTTCTCGTATGTATTTCAAGGAGTATCTAAAAAATAATGATGTTTTTCAAAGAGAACACCTAAAGGATGATAATGTTGCCGTACTTTTCTCTAAGGAGACCATCCAAAGGATATTAATACTTCCGTACTTTTCTCGTATGTTTTTCAAGGAGAACGTCCAAAGTTGCAAGTATTAGGACTCAATCCAAAGGATGTGATCACCCAATACACTGATACGAGCAAGGATTGGGTCATCGACTACTCGTTCAATGCGGGACAGGTGCTTAATATTACATGTGTTGCCCGTAACACAGGGGCTCTCCGGTTTTTCGAATGTAAGTAAATTTATAATTGTACTAGCTTTTGCCCGCGACTCCGCCCGCGTGGATGTCGGTTATCACGACCAAACATAGCCTATGTCCTTTCTCAAGGTCTAATCTACCCCTATACCAAATTTCATCAAAATCGGTTCAGTGGTTTAGGCGTGAAAGCGTAACAGACAGACAGACAGACAGAGTTACTTTCGCATTTATAATATTAGTATGGATGATATATCACAACTTAAACATGCATGCTTACGTGTATTCTGCATACATTATATTCTCGTCACTATTCTATTTATAGCCACCTTCTACAACTCCCACGGGAAAGGATGGTGTGGCTTTGTTCTCCTCAGGAAAATGTTTTATTTAATATTTAAAAAATCCAAATTTATGTTTGGAGGCATTATTGCGAAATATTGTATTTTATTTTTAGCTTCAAAAATTGAAAATAACACGATAGCAGAGGCTCAGAGCATTAGCAAGCTATTTGCTTTGGGGGACGCACATAATAAAAGTACAATAATTTGCCAAGACGGAGATCATGGAAAAGAGTACAAGCGGAAAGTAATCATTAAACTTCATCGAAAACCAGTGAAACCTAGTGATGGTAAATCTTGTTGACGTACCTTTATATCTTTGAATATTTAACATGGGAGTTACCTTGTGCGCACTCTCGCTTATCATAGCACAGATAGGCACAGTAAAATTCTGTGTCATAGGTGGGCACCGTAGGTATTTAACTACACATGACAAAAAAATTAGGTATACCTTCTGGCCACACTAACAAAAGACAGACGTGTATGTGTGTAATCTCTAAAGGAATATTAAGCATTTTACGCCTATGCATATCTACCTATTCTGTGGGTTATGTGTGCATAATTCTACACTCACACATTGCATCATTCGAAAACGATTAAATATGCGTTAGTGATTTACCTGCAGGAGGCGTGGGTTCGATCCCCGCTCAGTGCAAATATTTGTGTTCATGAAATATGGGTATTTGCATTGGTCTGGTCGTGCCTCGGAGAGCACGTTAAGCCGTCGGTCCCGGTTGCCATAAGAACATCTATGGCAGTCGTTACGGGTAGTTGGAGCCCTCAAAAATCCAAAAACAACAGTCTAGCTGCAAAGCTTCGATATCGCCTAATGTTACCATTGGGATGTGGAGGTCAGATGGCAATCGCTTCACAGAAAATATCGAGGTCTAGCCAAATCTGTAGTTAAGACTGGCAAAAGCGGACCCCAGACTCCGAGCTGAAAGCTTCGGATGCAACTGGGAATTAACGCTAAGAGGAAGAAGAAGTGATTTACCTGCATCGAATAAGACAGTAAATTTTACTTTTAGCAGTTCACACACATGTAAATTATACCTTTAACATACCGCGTAACATATTATTATATCAACATAACACATACATGTATAATTTACTGCGTGTACACGACACCTTGGGGTCTTCGGGCCTACCATGACGCGCATAGGCAATTCAAGTCCGATTCAGACTCAGCAGCGATTCAGACTTCACACAGACGGAGAGAGTTGGAGCCTTGAACCTCTAATCTCTTCTAAAAGAAAAAAAATCTTAAATAGATTTCTTTAGTATACTTTTGTTTCGTTTCTTGTTTTGTGCTCAGGTGAAAGACAAACACACGGCCCACCAGATAGAAAGTGGTTACAGTGTCCTATTGACGTGTGCAATACCAGGGGTGTCATACTCGTACTCCTGACCCTGTAGGAACCTTCTAACGCCCTTCTTGAAGAACCCGATATTATGATCGCTTGGAAAAGTCACCACAGGGAGTTCGTTCCACAGTTTGTTATTAAATGTATGTTCATTTTGAAAATTTTTTAGTGCCTGGAGAACTCATTGCTTGTGGCATAGTTGTTTTAACAATATTGATCTCGGTGGTCGCAGCCCTGTGTAAGGTTTACATTTGTCGAAGCCTAGGGCAACAGGTACGTTTAAAGACTTTTGATCATTTTATTAGGGTATTTTTTCGTGTCGGTGCAGCTGGGAGGGAGGTAAGAAAGTCAGCCCCCCTAGACTGTAAGTGGCACAATATAATAATCAATGTGTGTGATTGATATACTCGTATATACCACTACTTACGACTTGTGTTTTGATTCAACGAATATAATTTAAAATTGTTAGCCAAATGCTGTTATAATCCCATGGATAAAATGGAACGGTACCTAATTATTTCCATAGAAATCGTAGTCAAGTGGCTGACTTTCGACGAATGAATTCCACTGCTAATGTGTTATACATTGGAAGTTGAATTCATTCGTCGAAACCACTTGACGTGGATTTAGATAGCGTTTTGTAAAATGTCCTAAAATAATTATTTATTTATTTATTTCAGTCAAGCGAAAACTCACTATCTGAATCTTATATTCCACCATATCCAGCGCAGTGGGATTTCATACCAGAATACAATATGAATACTGAAGAATGCATGTTACATGGTATCACGGACAACCACAGCGGTAGTCATCAAAATGAAAGTGTCGTCAACAACACTAAAATTGAGTGCACAGATACACGTGCAGTACAAAATGAGGATCTAAGTGTTCTAAGTCCAAATTTTAGCAGTATTTTAAATCAAATGAGTGAGTGCCCCGAGTCCAACGATAAACAAATTTATGATTATGTGTATGCTCAAAGAAAATAGTTACCTAAACAAAACCACAATTATATTATTGATTGTTAAATAAAAGAAAGTCAGACGAATGAAAAAATTGCACCGTATTATTGGCATAGTTATTGGTCCTTCGACTTACGAGAAAAGGTGATTTAAGATGGCCCAAAAATCTAATTTCCTTCGTGAGTGTATTTGTATACCGACATCTGCTGCCCAGAATCTACCGCGGCCGAAGCGTAACGGTTTGGCTTTTAATACGTTCACTGCCGCCTCCCGGTGAGCCTCTATCTTCCGCCGGGACTCGGTCTGCTCCCGTTGGCAGTTGACCAGCCTCGCCATGAGGGCCCTATTTGTCTTGGCGATGCCCACTATAACATTAATTGACCCGCCGCCGGCTGACCCTTCGACGACGGAATCAGTCACCTAAGTTCCTCTTAGAGAGGGCCTCGGTAATCCTGCTGTTTTCGGGCGTCGCCGAAGTGGAAAGTATTGACGGCACTGCCGCATCATCCAGAGCCCGATCCCACGGAGAGGTGGCACGGGGGGCAACCCTCTTGCCACCCGAAGGGGGCGGACGCATCTGTGTGAGTTTATTGGTAAGCGTAAAGTCCAAATGTGACTCGGCCCGCGGCTGAGAAAACTTTTTCCACCTCCGCTTTTGTGCAGACTTAAGAGTCTGCAGGCCCACCGGCCATTCACCCTAGGTACTTCTCTCTAATTTCTCCGACACCACTGCGGCTGGTGTAACCTCAGCGCAGGCTATTTCACTCGGTTTTGATGGAGACGCTCATTCCGGAAAACGGGATTTTGGAGGTCCCCTGGTATCCACAGATTTTCACGAATTCGCTGTCGAGTTTTAAAGACATTACTTTGAGACTTCTCAACGAATTCTAAAAGAAAATTGCCGCTAGGTTTTCTCATTTTTGAGCTAATTCGACTAGCAACTAGCTATAACGCATGGGCGAATAATTATGTTAACACTAAGTAAATAATAAATGCATTATTCAGGATTATTCAAATCCATTTTCTATAAAAAAATATTGTGTTGAAATACAATCACGAATATGTATTCAAGTATCAGTCCGTGCATATGAGTTTGTTGACAATAACCTATACCTCACCCTTCCTTTCTTATCCTTATATTCTATCAAATTCATGGTCTCTTTGTGTGTATCCGTTAGAGCGTGCTCCGCCAAGAAAAGATCCTCATTACACGATACACAAAACCGATTTTTAATATACTGCGTAACTCAACGCACAAACGAGAAAGCTACACAAGCTACACCTCGGCGCCGCAATCGATGAAACAATCACAATATCAAAGATAACAATACAAAATATAAATATGTATTCGCCACGGTCTGCCTACCGCTTTGTCGTAAGTCGTTACGCGAGACGCAGTTCGAAAGCTCTTTCTTACAATAACGTACTGTATATAAAATACACTGTTATATATATTACATGGTACATGTATAATGAACTGTACATTCGTAAATGTACAAGTTTACTTTTATATTATTTTAGAGCTTTGTATTTTTGGGTTGTTCCGTATCCTTAGCCTGGAGCTGAAAAAAAGCAGGCTTGGTATTTCTGGTTTTATTTTAAAAAGGTTTTTTTTAATAAAACCAGCAAAAAGGGTTTATTTTATATTTCCGAGTATAAAACGTGATTCATTCGACATGAACAGGATTTATAAGTGACTAAACTAACAATTCGAATATAATCAATTTACGAGACTGGCACGGAAGCAGTTCGCAGCCGGCTAGCGGGGATGGTTATGTCGGACTCGAATCGACTAAAACCGCATGGGATTTTTGAGTCTCTTCTGCAAGGTGGCCCATCAAAGTATTTACCTCGCACCTACCTACCTACTTTAATTTGCCACAATGGCTGCTATTTTAGGCAAGCTGTTTAGAACAAAAACGCCTCACAGTACTTACCTGGGCGAGTCTAGAATAGCGCGCTTTTCGTAATATCATGTGTATGACGGTACTCAAAGTGGCGCTATGTTGCTGGTCAAGAATTGTTATAGACTACTGGCCCGTGTACAAAAATGATGGGTCATTTGAACCACCAGGTGACCTTTATAGAACGATATAAGAGCATAAAATAATAAGATTCAGCACTATGCCGTCACTTGTAAGCTGTCCAACTGAGTGCAGGTGAAGAAGAGGGGGTTGTAACCCACGATTACTTCACCATGTCGCATGATTTTTGTACGGCGTTGCGGAATAATGGATTAGAAGCAGTATTGAAATATTATGAAACTGATGCCGTACAAAATCAAATGACCAAATTTACCCTGGTAATGTCGGAAAATAAAATAAAAATTCCGACTTTGTGGCTCACCATTTTTTGTACAGCACTACGCGTTTGCTTGTTATTTTTCATGGATCTATCGATGGTAAGAATGCCGTACAAAAATATATGACCAAAATGTACTCACTCTACCTGTACTTTGTACCTGTACTCACCTGCACTCAGTTGGACAGCTTACAAGTGACGGCATAGTGCTGAATCTTATTATTTTATGTTCTTATATCGTTCTATATAGGTCACCTGGTGGTTCAAATGACCCATCATTTTTGTACACGGGCCAGTAGTCTATTAGTTATATGACCGAATAGTACTACCTACCTGTGTAGCACGTGGCAGACTGCCTGTGTAGCGCGTAGCAGACTACCTGTGTAGCGCGTAGCAGACTACCTGTGTAGCGCGTGGCGTAGCAGTAGAGAGTTTACGGGCTACGCTAGCTCTCTACTGTCACGTCACGCGCTACACAGGTAGCCCGCTACGCGCTACACTGATAGTAATCTATTCGGTCATAGATCTTTTAGGACAGAAATATCAAAAATTAAATTAGATAAGAAGCTAAGAATCCAGCAAAGTCACAAACTGTAAGAGATGACCTTCTTTTCCTTTTTTGTAAATCCCCTCGGACGTTGGGAGGCTGTATATAGATTTTTGTTTAACAGTTCCCCCCTATTCTAGCTCAGATGTGCGATGACATAATTATTGTTAACTCCATTTATAACTCTTGATATACTCGTAGTTAATATCCTTTACTTATGTCGGTTGTTCTCCTTTTTATTAAAAAGATGCTCGATCCTTTGCCTGGGTCCAACACGCGAAGGCCCTTGAAGAATTTTAATTTAACATGGGATGGGTTAAGTTCTGCGTGAAGAAAATCCACGGCCATATATATATTAATGGACCGACCCTGGAGCTGAACTATTGTAAAATGGGTATGCTATAGGAACTAGGGCATCGGGTTGAATGAAACGGCAAGTACAGCAGCAAAAAACGTTGGCAAAGAGGAACTTAGTCGGCAATAGCAATGAAATAGATACTCATGAATAAGAATAACTCAGTCATACCATGAGAAAAAGTTAATATTATATGAAATTTTAAAGCAATTAGTATACTAACTATTCAAATCGATTTAGATTGAAAAAAAGTAAATGCTCAGACGGGACTTGAACGCGCGATCAGTCCCATACAGGGGGATAATCTGACCGAGCTACTGAGCCACGTCGTGAGCATTCGGAATTCTCCTATACAACAATCGGGTGATGGTGGGAGCCATCTACCGATAAATCATACGAACGATCGGCAACAATGAACGATGTTACCATCATTTTTAAACATTGTTTTTTGATATTCGATCAATTTAATGAAATTTTAATCAAATTAGTACCCTAACTATTCTAATCGATGCAGATTGGAAAATCTAAATCAATTAGACAAATCGATTAAGAAAGAGAAAAGAGAATCGGCCTCGGCGGGTCTCGAACCCGCGATCTTTCCCTTACAGGGGGATGCTCTTACCACTAAGCCACCGAGACCCACACGATGCCAATCCAAGAGTAGTTAGCATAATAGATGCTTAAAAATTTCATTCAACAATTAGACATAGTTAATATCTTGACATCGGAAACGTACGCAGTAAAGTCACTTAACACCATTTTCCACCACTGAATTATCAATATTGCATAATTATACTTATTTGTTTCGTGTGAAAATCCCCACGTATAAACTTCAGAAACGCATTTTACCTATTTTTTGTTTCTCGGAAATACTCTGAAAATATCATATATAGGTACTACAGCTTCCTTCAAACCGAGAAGGGTTTTCTACAACAAAAGGTGTGCATGACAAGATATAAAATCAACATAAATATAGGTGAAAATTGAAATATGTTGGAGCGTAAGACAAGTGTTATTAATTATTACAAAGAAAGAAATACCAATTTATTGCTGCTAAAAGATAAGACAAGACACGGTAACAACCGACTCTTACCAGTTTGCCCATTCACCCTCACCTAGGGTTGCCAACTCTTTTTTCGAGAAAAAAAGTATATTTAGGTCTGAGAAGAAAATTGAACAGTATTCTAGAAAATAGAACAGTATTTTACAATTACATAAATTAATTTTAACAAAAAAGTTTAACTGACTTCAAGAAACGAAAAAGAGGCACTAAAAAGCTAAAAATAACTGCGGTGCCTAGCCCGAGAGGCTGTTAATTTATTTTTCTCTTTTTAGTGAGTTATAATCGATCCATCGTCCATCCTTTGCTTAGGTTCCTATCATCAGCAGCTTAAAATCACGAGCAGATAATTTTTAAATGCAAATACTAAAATTAAATTATGTTAAAACAGCAGAAACAGTGTTTTGCCATCATTTTGAGGATTTCCCTAGATCCTGTTATCCAATCCTGACTCCCTTGATCCTGTCATCCGATTCTGGCTCCCTGAACCAACTTTCTCTCTCCAACAAAACAAAGATCATAAAAATCCGGTTCACAAAATTTGCCCCCTTAGGTCTGTCTGTCTTAAAAGAAAGCATGGTTTCGTAAACATCTAAAATGGTAATATGGTTTCCATCAATTTTTTTATGGATAAATTAAACATAACATATCATAAACTCACGCCTATATCCCCGAAGGGGTAGGCAGAGGTGCTAGCACCCACATTTCGCCGTTTATGTTTAGGTCCCAATGTAATAGGTGGCGAGCCTATTGCCATTAACCGGGCACTCATAACCTGCGATAACTACACACAACTTCGAAAAGCATCGAAAAGTCATTGGTGTGTGCCACCGGTGGATAAATTAAAAGATTTGATATGGCTGGCAAATAGAAGATAGCTGTTAACTGTATTATTTTCTATATTATGATTTATCATTAATAAATTTTGGATTATCATGGGACAATCAACACCTACACTTATAAAATAATTGCAAATTGGTGCCCAATTAATTAAAATTGCATAAATTGCTGCACATTTTTGTAGTGTTATGCATTTTGATGCTGAAAACAGTATTTTGGATACTGTTTGTTTGTTGAACAGTAAACAGTATAATTGGGTGTAAAACAGTATAATACTGTTTTAAACAGTATGGTTGGCAACCCTGTCACCTCACCACTTAAATCTGTGCCGTCTATCCACTCTGTGTCCATCTAAGCATCCCTTTCTCTGTCTTATTTATTTATTTTCAGAAAAAATACGTACCTAGGTAGGCTCCCATATTCTTATAATTTTGCAATATAAAATGGAAATATCTTCTTGCAGACTTAAAACTGATCCTCTCCGTGATTTCCGCCGAAACATTTTTCCAAGTTTCCTTTATCCTACAATTTCCAACTTTACGATGTGCTGTCGTATGTTATAATAACAACTGAGGACATGTGCCGAGCCAACCTTTTTGTTTCTGTATAGGCCTTTCTACAATCTAACACGGACATAACTTAGGTACCTAGATAGATACTCCACAAATTGAAAACAAAAAGGTACATTCAAATTGCCATTGAAATGTCGACTATGCCGTCTGTTGATCCCTGACACTGACACATCAATAAACACAGGTAGTAGCGACAAAAACATTCTGCGACCTATCTTTTCATTACCTTTCCGATGAAATCCTTAATTTAATTAACTTCAATGACTACCCCATAAGAAATATTCGTAGTTTTCAGTGAAAACATAACAAAACGACACATTATAGGTTAAAAATAAAACGGTAACTAAGCGGTGGACTAATAATTAAAATAAGTAAACGTGTTCGTAATTATTGGTCAACCGCGTAGTCATAAAATTAATTGAAGGTCATGGTCAATAAAACTCAGATCAAACGCAATGCAGTAGGTATGTAGGTACTTACGTAAGTTTGCTAAATGCGGATGTCCAGAAACTACATCAACACACGTCAAAATAATAATTAGAAACAAAACAACACTAGTTAAAAAAGAAACAAAACACCAACAAATATTTGCAACGGTTTAAGTTAAAATCCAAGCGGACACAAGAGGTAACTTGAATTTTTTGAAATATTGCACTAGTTCGACAGAGATCGCGGATATTTGCAACCGTCACGACAAGCGACAAGCGACGGGCGCTAGGGTTGCGGGTGGAACGCGAACTGAAATTTGTTACCGTGAGGGACGCGAACAGTGGGGTGAAAACGGGATGAAGCGGGGGTGCAAACCCTAGCTTGAATGGACGCGCCGTCGTCGTCGCCGTCGCCGTATCGGCTACGCAACGCATGACGGTTTTCCGTCGTACGATCACAGAAAATGCTCCCTAGACGCTGACGCCGACATCTCGCAATGAATGTTTCTCTAATTATTATGGGCTCGTATTTTGAATATTTTCATGTTGCCTACAGCGGTAACGTCGGCGTAATGAGTAGGACTTGAAATACGTAAAATAACAAAATGTAATCGGTACAAGAACCATTTTAATTATAAGTAATTGCGGAACCTTGTTCAGCTTTGTAGTCTAAATAATAGCATATTGTGGCGTAATAGATCCTAGGTCCTTTATATTAGGATTGTTGAGCTTTTATACTTGAAATATTTGTAAAGACGACCTTCATCGTCGAGGACATTATAAAAATATCCTTTCGTGACCCTAGGCAGTTATTCCAATTTTGCGAAACAGGGAAAATTACGTCCCGAATTGAATCTTTCACTGAATGAGGCTGGTCTTCTGCAACGTTTCATTACGTCTAATGCGAACTGTAAATGTTAAGTAACGATAAATTAACTTTGCGAAGTTCGTTAATTATATTTTGGAATGTGTTGGGTAATACCAGTAATACCCATGTTAAGTTGGAAGGAAATTCGGATGTAGGTTGGCATTAGATCCACATTTCGACAACGACAGGCGCTTTCAAGCTATAACTAACTAATATTTTAACGCTTCTCTAATTTGCGCTAACAAGATATAATATTAAGGCTGAATTCCTTCGATGAATGTAAACGGGTCTAATTCAATTTAACCTGCGTTAGCATACTAAATGGAATTTATTTTGAACGGATTTATTTGCTATAAGTGCTCTCTCATCCTAGCGTTAATTCCCAGTCGCATCCGAAGCTTTTCAGCTCGGAGTCTGGGGTCTGCTTTACCGTCTTAACTACAGATTTGGCTAGACCTCGATATTTTTTCGTGAAGCGATTGCCATCTGACCTCCACAGCCCAATGATAACATTAGGCGATATCGAAGCTTTGCTACTAGACCGTTGTTTTTGGATTTTTTTTTTTTAAGGCTCCAACTACCCGTAACGACTGCCATAGATGTTGCCATGTTGTGCAACCGGGACCGACGGCTTAACGTACTCTCCGAGGCACGACCAGACCAATGCAAATACCCATATTTCATGAACAAAATATTTGCACTGAGCGGGGATCGAACCCGCGCCTCCTGCGTAGCGGCCTCGTTCACTACCGCTACGCCACGGAGGCTGTATAAGTGCTATAACATGATAAAGCAGTTTAGTTCAGCTTGTTCTTCGTTCCATTATTGCCGCATTATCCACTGTAATTTTTGCTCCGTTGATATCGGGCATAGTGTCGTAAGTTTATGGTAAGTGTGTTCACGAAATTCTGTATTTCGGGAGTCGGGTAAGCGTAGACTCAAAGAAGCTTGAGGTGTTTATAAAAGTAGGTAATTTAAGCACATGATACATCAAGATTTCTGAGGGGCCTGTGGCTAAGTGGCAATCAAATCCGATTAACACATTGCATGGTTAAGCAACACTAGCCAAGTCGGTCTTAGGATGCGTTACCACTCTTAAGACATTGAGACCTTCGTGCCTCGGAGAAGCGCGCTAAGCTGTTTCGCATTAAAATAAGCAACGTGTAGTAGGTATACTCCTAAGTTCATATTCACATGAATAAACGTACAGAATCGTGGGTTCTACTGTACTGCTGTGCAATTCACTAAGCAAGCACAACGTAGCGAGTCGCAACGTTCGATAGAAATTGTCATTGGTCGATCTCCAGTGACGTGACCCAATCCGACCAATGACAATCTCTATCGAGCACAACGTTACGACTCGCATCGTTGTGCTCGCTTAGTGAATTGCAGTGCTGCATATTCTGCACCATCCACAGCACACATCCATAGCACGCATCCACAGCACACATTCATAGCAAACATCCATAGCTTGCATTTTTCTATATAAAAAACATAGCTTAGCTGAATCCGTTTCCACCAATGCTATGCTATGTGGACCAATGAATATGATTGGTGGATATCAAACGCATCCACAGCAATGAATCATAGTACATCTCTGGTGGAAAGGCAGACTATGTAATGTTGACTCGCAGAACATATACCTACTGACTAAATTAATGCTGTAAGTATATATTTAAAAAAGGTTCAGGTACAAAGCACTCGACACCGGAGTAGAGGAAGCTCGTGAAGAATGTATTATTTATTTTTTATTTTTTTTATAATGTAGGTACCTAATGTACCTAAGAATAGAACCAGTGATGGTGAGTGTTATTATCTCTGTCTACCAGTGGCGAGGGGTCAAATCAAATCAAATCATTTATTTCCTTAATCAATGTACAGTCCACAAAAGAGATGCGGTTGCAACTTTACATACAACTTTACCAACTTTATGTAAAGAAGTGCGACCGTATCTCCTTTGTCGACTGTACATTAAATTACATAGGTTCTTAACTTTATCGCGCCAATCCCAGTCACATCCCTGTCCCTATAACCCGGCTTGCTTTGCAAGGAGAAACCGTTACCACGGCTTCTCCTTGCAAAGCAAGCCTCATCAGCAAACATCTCTACTACCTACCGGAGATGTTTATAATACTTAGAAATGAAATTCAGTACATACCTATGGAATTCAGTATCTGAAATCAAAAAGCCCAGAAGCCCAAACCAAATTGTTATGGTCGTTCTATAAGAAGTTACTTAAGATTTTTTTTTCACTGGCTTGCTTTTTGAAAATGATCACCCTTCGCCACTGATGTCTTCCCCGTAGAGGAAAAGGCTTGAGCATAGTATGTGTAGGTGGGTTGATATTATAACTAGATAATATAAACACACAAACGGACCAATGCAAATATTTATATTCATTGATACAAATATTTGCACCGAGCGGGAATCAAACCCGCAACCTTCGACTTGACAGTCGAACGCTCTATCGCTACGCCACAAAGGTTGTCAAGAATTTTATATAAATAATATATTTATCAAAAACCCTTTGGATAGATTTCAGGAAAGTCAAATCATCGAAAATTGAGACTCTAGACTTAGTATCGTACCTACTAAAATATGGGCCCATTCTACTCGTCGTAGTACTGTAAAAAGTTACCCTGACCCCATTCGCAAAAGCATTCTCTAATAAATTTCCGCGTCTCCGATATAGGAGCACAAAGTGCATACATTCAAATGAATTAAAATCGATAATGAACACTTCACAAAATCCAGACGGCCGTCGGCGTCGCGTCAGGGGTGCGCCGACGTACCGCGGTAAATAGCGAGGGGCCAAACACCCTCCTAAATTGTACCCTTAGTAGATTAGGTGCTTTGTTTCCCAGTCTAAATACAACAAGTGCGATATACGTATAGACAATATTTGGGTACTTACGTACTACAGGTCGTAAAACGGTAGGAGGCGTAATACTTTGTAGGTCTGTAGGCTGTAGGTATGTAAGTACAGTGTTGATCCTTCCTATAGGTACTGTTGACTGATGGTAGTTGGTGGAACTTGCTACGCATATTGATCGACTGGTACTGGTCAACTATAGAATAGGTATTTTTTATTATTAAACCTGACCGGTTTCGCCTCATTCATACTAATCCATTGGTTCACCCTTGTTTGACTTGTCATTTGTTTTTTGTCAAATGATAGGACACCTAATCCATATTATGTACCTAAGTACTAATTTTATAAATGTGAAAGTAACTCTATCGGTTACGACTTACACTTTCTTATCAAAGCCACTGAACTGATTTTGATGAAATATCGTACCTACATAGCTAAATTAACAGAAGAGCACAAAATGAGGGCATCAAATCAAACCTTTCCGGGCCATCTGTAGATCGAGACAGGCGGTGTACGGTTTTAGTAGGTTCGAGTCCGTTATAACCGCTCCCGCCGAGCAGCGGGGGTATAACCCGCGCCACGTATATTGGACCTAAAATGTGCTCAAAATGTGCCCTACACGCGCAGTACACATTGCTTGGGTGTCTTTTGAGGATAGCATGGGATGCTACTGCGGTAGACGAACTCAAATTCACCAAGCATAGACTATTACAAAGCAATCTGCAGGCGCCAGAGCCTCGTATGTCTTACGATTTAGGTCCAAGATACGTGGCGCGGGTTATACCGAGTCTAGTGCTCTGACCGAGGAGTGCTCTGCTCTGTTTACTTGGTTAAAAGTACCTATGATGAGTTAAGGGAGTCTAGGTAGGTACCTACTTACTATAACAAGGATACAAAGCATTAGCATGGATACAAAATTATTCGGTTCACGTAAGTAGTGACATTATAATTATCTCATCTGTGATTCATTGAGGATTGAGGTGCACGTGCTAGGTGCACGTACCAGAAGATACCAACGTACCACCAAGGGACTAGGTTTGAAAGAAATCTTTGTGGTAGGTAGGTACCTAATACCCTCCGCTAGATACCTACCACAAACGATTTCTTTTAAACAATGTAAATACCTTTGTGGGGACAGAATGCTGACGGGCATTGGAAGAGATACCCAACACCTTTATTAAATCTATGAATGTGAAGTAGATGCTATGCTTCCTTTTTAGACACTATACATACACGAATATGAAGTAGATACTTGGTTGATACCTCCTTTAACCTTTTTAATTGTTCGCGCGCGTCACTAATTATTTGTGACGCGCGCGAAGAATTCAAAAGGCGGCACAAAACCATAAATTTATAATAGAACAGATAGGTTATACCTACAGAATTAGCGTGTATTACCTACGTTCCATTTTTATGAATGAACGTTTGCCGACGGTTACTATGCTAGGGATTACCTTCTATTATCGTAACATTTGTCGATATCTTTCTATACTACCTGTTAAAGTGTACTAACCATAACTTTAAAACTAAAACCCGACTACTGCAAAATCACGAATCTCTAGAATGTATTGTTTTATTAGAGTAAATGGTATACGACCACGGCTATTCTTGATATTTTCTTGCTTAATACTTCTTAGAGCGTGATTTGCAGTAGTCGGATTTTAGTTTGAAACTTGATTTTTATTTGTATTATTTTGGTGCAAGCAACACCTAATAATGTATACCTACATGTTTTTAATTTAATGTGCTAATTGAGCCCTTTAATTTCATACCAAACACGGTCTATATATCTCAAGTTTTTTTTCATTATAGTCAGAGTTTCAGAGAGTCATTCACACGTCATATTGCCTATAACCAGCGGATGATCAAGACGTTTCTAACAATACCACAATTGCCCAGTTCTAATACGGAAAAACAGAAGACATTACAATTTTGTCAATTCGTATTTCTTCAAAAGAGTACATTTTTGTAAAGAAGAATAGTTTCGTCGTCAAATCTTATATTGGAGTACATCACTATTATGCTTGTAGTAGTATGTTCTAGAAAAATTCAACAATGGCTGTCGCAAATCATTCATAATGTTGGCGCAAATCATTCATAAATGTTGGCACCGTCGGCACGCTGTCAAATTCTCATACTCATTTTCCCAAGTGAGCAATAACTTAAATTTTTTGTCTCTTTTTAGCAGACACAACTGTATATTGGAAAAAAAGAGACAAAGTGATATAATCAAGGTTCAATTCATGTTTGCCTCATATTTGTATAACTAGAATTTCTATATGTTGAACGGGGCCCCCCTGTGCACAAAACAAACACAATACATTCAGATTCAAAAATTTATAATGTTGCCAAAGTAAAAAGAAGTACGATTCCATTTGGTGCCAGACATTTAACAATAAGCACCTGAAAGAAAAGGTTCCGAAAATCATGAGCTCTGGACTGGACTGGGCTTTATAGAGATTGAACTGAACCTGGATCATTCTGAAGTTTTAAGAATATGTGAGGCAAGGCGCCGCTTTTTAGAAATATAATATACTAGCTTTCGCCCGCGTGGATTTCGGTTATCGCGAGTATCGCGACCAAACATAGCCTATGTCCTTTCCCAACGTTTAATCTATGTCTGTACTGTACCGAATTTCATGAAAATCGTTCAGTGGTTTAGAGACGTGAAAGCTAACAGAAACAGACAGACAGAGTTACTTTCGCATTTATAATATTAGTCTATGGAGTATGGATATTGATGGATATGGAAGTATCTTAGAGTATCTATCTTACCTGTAGAGCGCGTCTTAGCAAGTATGAACTGCTATCACAGGTGTGAACAGTGCCTAGAATTTTTGACAACTGCAATCAGTAGCAAAACAATATCTGCCAAAGTGATTTCGCAAATAACAGTTTATTTCATTTTGTGGTAATAATGGTGAACTCTGCATTGCCAGGCTCTCAAAACGATTCCCGGAAGAAAAATAAAAAGAATGATAACATTTCATATCACCCGTGAGTAGTATTATATGACTAATTTATTTGTTTTCATAAAATTTATACGGGTCTCCTAGGGGGATGCGAGAAACGCGGGGCGGGTTACAGCTGACGGCTGTCACCGGCCATATTTTCCATATATTTTCTTTTAAATGAATAGTGATGTAGCACATGCACTTTCGGTTACGATAATTTTCTTTTTGCAATAGAATTTCATTGTAGGTTTATTTTCTTTTATGTAGTATAGAGTATTTACTGCGTAAACAAATAAATCTGCTCATTTTACTTTTATATATTATGCACTATTATTTTTAGGTTTACAAAAATACTAAGATGCATAATAATAGATGCATGAGTGAAAGCTAAAAGCTATAAGGAGGCCTGATTGGGAGCCGAATATTCGAAGTTTCATCTGTTCTATCTATTTTAAGCTTGATTTCAAATAAGTAACTAAGAAAGGGCTTTGCAAGCTGAATGACGATGCAGTACCAGAACTTTACCTCCACGTAGGTAAATGCTTATGCAAAACTTTATATTTCAATTAACCACTGGCCTCTTCCAAAGTGCGTCAAAACTTTATATGCTTATCCATACTAATATTATATACGACTCTGTCTGTTGATATGTTAGATTTGTGGGATTTTAATTTCTGTAATTCATTCAATGATACTAATATTTGTATCTTGGTTTTAATTTTATCCATTCATCCACGCATGCGTCATACTAAATTCACAACATAACCAACTATCGATAATTTTGGTAATATGTACATGAAACATCACTATAGGCGCTTTATACCACAGATAAAAAACTGCTTACACTCGGCACAATGGACCATAGTGTTAGACTTGCTCTATACTATAGTAATGGATACTCTAAGGGAAGTATGGACATGGATAAATTATGGATATATAAAGAAGCTTTTCGAAGGTGAGGCCAGCCCCAGTGAGAGCATTTAAATACTCTTTGAGTGAGAATAGAAATTCTAATTTGAATATTAAAAATGTATGTTTTATCTGTTTTATTCATTCGTAGATAAAAAAAATAAACTGATTCATTGTCACGTTTTGATTCACCTTTCTTTGAAATAAGTTTCTCAATATTTTGAAACTGCACAACAACACATACGCATTATTATTAAGATAAAATTAAATTTAAGTAAGTTAAATGAACAGAGTATCCAGATTGGTATTGAATTTGTTAGAAATACTGTTCAAACTTATTGTATTCATAAGAAATTTGCCATAAAAAGTTGGTGCAGTTACTAAACGATAAATTCGTTTTGAGTTTTCACAGCCGCTGTGTCTGCTGTTTGGTTTTACAGTTTAATCAGTTGTATTATTGTTGAAATGTTTTGAAAGTTCTTAATTGCAAAAAATTACTGTTGGGTAGATCCACATCCACTAAGAACTCAATAGGTAAAATTTTCATCCACCATATCTGTTTGATGCGACTCCACTGAGTATTCTTACCTGTAAATTTTGTTTTTAACATTTTATAAAACAATTGTTTTATCTATTTAACTTGGAGAATGTCCCTTTTGTAATTTATATTTGTCTTAATCTCTCTTTTGGCCTACATTGATTTTTTTATTTCAGGTTATTATCGACCTGTCAAGAAGACATTTTTTCCGTGAAGCTGTACTTGCAAAATTCGCAAAATAGGAGACGTAAACCCTTTTAGGTTCTCCAATTTTATATCGAATCTGCCACCAATAGTAAGTTTGATCAATATTAATTACATTTAGCGCTTATAGCTTTCGTTCTTATGTATTAGTATTCAATTTGCATTCTGATGTGATTATAAACAATTTATCAATTTCATCGAAAAAAATTAAATGATGAAAATCATCTTTCATGGATAACATTTACAAGTCTACCAAAGTACCTTAAGATAACTAATGGATCTAATGTCTTTTTATGTCGAAGTTATTTAGAACTTAACCTCTAAAAGCCTACAATGTATTCATTATCATGTTTCTGTCACACCCAGCTGTTTAGGCATCTAATTTTATCAAGGTTAGAGCTAAATTCCTAGACAAATATACCACATTGGTGTAGGACGAAATTTACAGAATATCTAATTATACTTAATTAAATATTAAATAAGTAAACAATTGGAACCAACTAGTCTGTTCTCAGTCACAAAATGATTATTATTTATCTTTATTGTATAAAAACCTGTTATAAAATTATCAACTTTTAGTCTTGAACTGCTATTAATCTTATACAACTTAATAATACATGCGTCATAATCATAACATTTTAAATTATCTCCTGTGTGTCAATCTGAAAAATATTAATAGCGCACATGTACAGTGCAACATACAACAGTAGAATTTACTAAGTCATAAATTATTTGGTAAATTTTAAAGCACTTATTGATATGTAGTATGTTAACTATTCAAACAGTTTTAGATTGAAATAAGTGGAATGCTTAAACGGGACTTGTACCTGTGACCATTTGAGCCACATCTTGCAGTCCCCAAAGATAGGTAGAATTTTAAATGCTCAATCATTTCGTCTACTATGATTTTCAGTCCGATGTTATATGGGGTGAGCCTATTACCTTCTAGTGTTCAAGTGGACACTTTGTGACACTTTCGCTGTGGGCCATTCCACTTAACCATGGGTATTAATTTGACACATTGCAAGTTAAAATTTGAAGAATGTTAAATTCTTATAAGAAAGAAGATAACAAAAACGTTACACCTATTTATATCAATGTAAACATTGTTTTCTAATGTATATTGTTAGAAATGATCCGTGGACGTTTAGCCGTCGGTTCTGTTTGCTATATGAAAATCTGTGGCATCCATTAGGGGTAGCTACAGCCCTAAGAAGACTAGGCGACCTGAAAGGTCTAACAATAAAATTTCAATATGGTAAACTGCTACGAATACTTTGGGAATTAGGTAACTTTGGTACAATTTCAAATTAGATTTTTAATAATAAACACTAATGTACGCTTACAATAATATGTAGATTATTAATATGTATAATAGTCTGTTACTTCTTCTTTCGTCTGTTACTTACGTTTGCCTGCTGCTTTTCAAAAAATCAAAGTTACTGAAATAAAAGTTGTTAAAATATCGAAATTCGACCATTTCGCATTTTACTGAAAGCAGGTAGCAACATACTGGGAAAATAGTGTCTGAGAATAGAAGTGCCATCGATTCCACAGAAGAAGAATACTGAAAGTTTCCAAGTCTTAATGTATGCTTTATTATTGTTTTTTGCGTTAGGGTGGTGGAGCGATGCCACGCTCCAGCAAACGGACGCGGAGCAGCGCTCCCGCGAGCGGGGGCGAAGTTGTGCAGGGAGCGACCGCTATAGATGACCATCATCACCATAAAAGATCTAGAAATAGCAGGTGTGTAACATTGTTTTGTTTGGAATTTCCGATATTTCGGCGCTTTTGCGTGACCATGATAAATTAAATATCTACAAGGTTCGGAACACCACCTATCTATCTTATCAATTTCGATTTATATGTCAACACAGTATGTCATCAAAAACAATACTTGTAAAAAAAAGCCAAGCCTCGCCCTCGGTTCTTCTACCGCAAAAAGTTGTGAGATCCATGTAAGACCAAGTTGGTTAATTTATTCAGTCCCTACTTCAGGGACTTTCTGTCTTAAGTTATTACGTAATGAGCTTTTAGTATGTAAAAAGATGCAGTGGCAGCGCTGCATCGACGCAACGCGCCGTGTGGACCGGCTTTAAATTAATCGACTTGGTATTACATGGATCTCACAACTTTTTGCGGTAGAAGAACCGAGGGCGAGGCTTGGTATTTTTTTAGAAGTATTGTTTTTGATGGCATTTCATTTCTTTTTGTAGATTTCCCTTCCGGTATCTATGTGACAAACAGTCCCATTCCCGGTCCCGACCCCGGTCCCAGTCCCGGTCTCAGTCCCGGTCCCGATCCCGGTCCCGGTGCCAGTCTCAATAACAGTTCCACTCTCTCACTTTAATCTACATAATTATACATACATATGTACCAAATTTCATCAAATTTAGTTCAGTTCAGTAGTTTAGGCATAAAAGCCTAACAGACGGGCAGACAGAGTTACTTTCGCATTAACTATAAGATTTCGTGAAGACTGGTATTAGTATGGCTGAATTCAGGTACACTGACTCATTCACTGCAAATGTAACTTTGTAATCCTTTATATTTATATGAGACTAGCTTTTGCCCGCGGCTCCGCCCACGTGGATGTCGGTTATCTCGACCAAACATAGCCTATGTCCTTTCTCAAGGTCTAATCTACCTCTATACCAAATTTCATCAAAATCGGTTCAGCGGTTTAGGCGTGAAAGCGTAACAGACAGACAGAGTTACTTTCGCATTTATAATATTAGTAGGGATTACAAAGTTATTTATGCTCACCTAGACTGAAATTGTAGAATATTTTAATGTTCTCTTGATTTGTACACTAAACACACTTGTCTTCTAAATTTGAGGCTTCTATATCTGCTAGAAGTGCCTTAGAGTTTCAATGATCGGTCAGTCAGTCAGTGAGTGACAAAACTGCAAACTTTGACTAGATATAATTCTTAAACCACTGATTCAAATTGAATGCAATTTTAAATAATATAGTGTTTTTACAGTGCCTACATGGTAACCAAAGATTCTGGCTTCTAGGTTTATCCACAACGAAGTTATAGGGGGTCGAAATCATTTTCGACCCCCTATAACTTCTTTGTGGATAAACCCGTGTCCGGGTAAGGCCGTGCCCCTTTTTGCTCGACTTGGCGGGGGCACTGCGGTGCCCCCAGATACTTTTTCTTTTAAATTGTTTGGAAGTGGTCCTGTACCGAGCTGTCATAGCCACAGCTGTGAACACAGTCATCCATACAGCTTGTGTAGCAATATTTTATTAAATATTTTTGTGAATGTTTCAGTTCACGTCGACATTCCAAAGCAGAAGACACAAGTTTTAGCGTAAAGAAATGTTTAACTTGGTTCAAAGAATATACTACAATTGCAGAACCAGATGTTTTAGGTGAGTGACATTCTTTTTAACCAATCTTCTTCCTCCTAGCATTATTTCCCAGTCGCATCCAAAGCTTTTTTCAGCTCAGAGTCTGGGGTCTGCTTTACCAGTCTCAACTACGGATTTGACTAGACCTCGATATTATCCGTGAAGCGATTGCCATCTGACCTCCACAACCCAATGTAACATTAGGCTATATCGAAGCTTTGCAGTTAGACCATTGTTTTTTTTTTTTGGACTTCTTTTTAGTGCTCCAACTACCCGTAATGACTGCCATAGATGTTCTTATGGCAACCGGGACCGACGGCTTAACATGCTGTCCGAGGCACGACCAGACCAATGCAAATACTCATATTATTTCATGCACACAAATATTTGCACTGAGCGGTAATGGAACCCGCGCCTCCTGCGTAGCGGCCGCGTTCACTACCGCTACGCCAAAAAAACAGCCTACGCTGTCTTTTTAACTAATACCATCATGTAGAAAGAACATAGTCTGATAGTTCCATATTTGAGAATTACTGTTTACTTCTTCTCTCCTGTTTAAGCAAATACTCTAGATTACTGGACATAAAAAAGAATACCATAAACATACATACATATAATCACGCCTTTATCCCTGGAGGGCTAGGCAGAGGTGAATTAACACCCACATTTACACCTATTAAAATGTCATAAAGACGTTATGTGCTTCTTTACTGTGACTATCCGTGTAGTACCACCCGAAAAAAAACCTGTACCAACCCATCTGACCAGCATGCCTCCCAACATTGGGAGAGGCCTATGTCCAGCAGTGGACTACAATAGGCTGATTTATTGATTTGATGCTGTCACAGTATTATAAAAAGAAAAAAAATCCTCAGGTCCCGAAGGCATGGAAAAGTTCTGCGAAGACTTAAGTGTTGATCCAGAGAATGTTGTGATGTTGGTTATTGCATATAAAATGGGAGCAAAACAAATGGGATTCTTCACACAGGACGAATGGTTAAAAGGTAAACTGTTTTCATTAATAAAAAATTTAAGTAATTAGTATGCTATTCCCGCCTCCAATTTTTTACTTGTTCCTGCTCCCCATGGAAACTTTTTCCCGGGATAAAAAGTAGCCAGATCCATTCAGCTGTTAGAGTGTGTGAACAAACATCACAAACTTTCACATTTACAATATTCATAGGTCTAGAAGGATAGTAGAATAAGAATATCTTATCAAGTTCTTTTGTATAATTGAAGTGTATAACACTAATAAATATGTAATTTTTGTTTCAGGACTAACAGAGTTACAATGTGACGCTGCGCACAAATTGCAGAACAAATTAGAATACCTTCGGAATTTACTCAATGATCCCTATATATTTAAGGCTATATACCGATATTCATATGACTTTGCAAGGGTAAGTATTTACACACTTATTTGTTATATGAGATCAGTGATCGGGGCACAGGCCTCTATTCAGAGTGCGAATCTGTTTCGTAACTAAGCTCGTTCCTAAAAACCGACACATTTAAGTTGGCCCACTTTTCACTTTTATGCCAGGCCGCTCTTGTATGTTAACGTATTCTTACGCTATGTTCGAATTCGACTCGATAAGGGGCCAGATTCTTGCGCCCTATTGGTAAATGAATATATTGGTAAATTCTCAGATGGTGTATAACACCTAGTGACTCTTATTGATCGATTGAGGTGTAATATTGGGTACAGAAAAATGAGGCAGATGACGTCAAAGAATCCTGGCCATTACACTACCGACGTGAACCCACTCCTAGCACAAGCAATTTAGCTTAGTTGCAGGGGTTAAAAGGAATATGTATTAGCAATTTCGGTTACTAGTAATCTTACTACAAAAAAAAACATAAATCATAACAATATACTAGATTTGTACTGAGTAATAGTGTTATTAACTAGTTATTGCGACGTGTGTACAGGACAAGGACCAGCGCTCACTGGACACAGGCACAGCCCGCGCGCTTCTAGGCGTTCTCCTGCCGCGCTGGGCGCTTCGCCCCGCGCTCGGAGAGTTCCTGGCGCGCGAGCGGCGCTACCGCGTCGTCAACCGCGACCAGTGGTGCAACATCCTCGAGTTTAGCCGCACCGTCGACACGCAGCTCACCACCTACGACGCCGACGGCGCATGTTAGTATCTGTCGCTCATAGATGCCACCCGCATAAGGTGCAGAATATTCCTTCAAGAACCAAGAGGTTCGGCGACTCCTGCCGGACCATTAAGACCTGGAATTCCTTACCAGTTCACGTGTTTCCCTCTTCCTACAGTCCCAGGTCCTTTAACCAGGGCGTGAAAAAGCATCTGATGAGGCCCTCAAGCTGAGTGTCACCATTGTAACATGGTACGTGCCTATAATGGTGACCCTCTTTTTAGGGTTCCGTAGCCAAATGGCAAAAAACGGAACCCTTATAGATTCGTCATGTCTGTCCGTCCGTCTGTCTGTCTGTCTGTCTGTCTGTCTGTATATAACATAAGACCTATGAAACTATAAGACCTATGCTGTTGAAACTTGGTAAGAAGATGTATTCTGTGAACCGCATTAAGAATTTCACACAAAAATAAAAAAAAAGCATTAAATTTTGGGGGTCCCCATACTTAGAACTGAAACTCAAAATTATTTTTTTCATCAAACTCATACGTGTGATCTATAGATAGGTCTTTAAAAATACTATTGAAGTTTCTAACATATTTTTTTTCTAAACTGAATAGTTTGCGCGAGAGACACTTCCAAAGTGGAAAAATGTGTGTGTGTGTGTGTGTGTGTGTGTGTGTGTGTGTGTGTGTGTGTGTGTGTGTGTGTGTGTGTCCTCTAACTTCTAAAATAAGAGAATGATAAATCTAAAAAAAATATATGATATAAATTGCCATGAAAACTACCACTAAAAATTGGTTCGAACGAGATCCAGTCAGTAGGTTTTTTTTTTAATACGTCATAAACAGCAATTTTCGCCTTTGCTACTACGGAACCCTTCATGGGCGAATCCGACTCGCACTTGGCCGAATTTATTTTAAGACTTTGCCTTTTTTTTTTTTTTTTTTTTTATATAGGACACGTCAATTTGACTTCGCCTCGCCTGATGGTAAGCTGAAGGCAAAGTCTCTGAAAAGAGGGCCACCATTACAACACGTACCATGTTACAATGGTGGCACTCAGCTTGACGGCCTCATCAGATGCTTTTTCACGCCCCGCTTAAAGGACCCGGGACTATAGGAGGAAGGAAACACGTGAGCTGGCAAGGAATTCCAAGTCTTAATAGTGCGGCAGAGGAAGGAGTCGCCGAATCGCTTGGTTACCATCACGTTAGAAGAAGTCAAATTGACGTGTCCTATTTAAAAAAAAAAAATTAGGATCGGTAGTTTCGGAGAATATCGTTTTTCTATCACTAGACAGACTAATACTCGTGGCAACTATATATTTAATGTTTGTTGTACATTGCTTCATTCTTCTTCCTCCTAGCGTTAATTCCCAGTCGCATCCGAAGCTTTCAGCTCGGAGTCTGGGGTCCGCTTTACCAGTCTTAACTACGGATTTGGCTAGACCTGTACATTGCTCCATAGCAGGCACTAATGATATATTCCTTTATTTCAGGGCCCGTAATGTTAGACGAGTTCGTAGAATGGCTCCGCGCCGAACGCGCGGGCGACGCTGCCATGGCGCCCGCTAGCTGAGGCCCGCGTGAGTAGCCGCCGTACATCGACACGGGACACACAGACACACACGCGAACATACATACACACACACAGACTCATAAAACCAACGACCGAAGCCTTGCTCGACCAGGAAAAAATATTTAACTGCGAACACATGTGAAATACTCGATGCAACCAGTATTTATTATGTACATAACATGACGAAAGCATTAGAATATAGAAGCTCATCAGTTGGAAGTTGCCGTACGAATCGACCGAATTAAATGTAAAGGGTTGCCGTGTTTAAAATTGGATAAACGTTTTTATGAAAATACAATTTTTTTCGAATACTGAATAATAAATTTTATATAATATTCATTCCTGGTCGTAATGAGTAACATAACACTTAAGGTTCTCTTGGAATTTGTGAAAGACATGTTTCGTATAAGTTCCTCACGTTCTAACGTTTATCCTTACAACAGAAACTAACGTCCACTTATTATGATACCGTAATAATGACTATATGAAAGCTTCACACTATACAGGCTGTTTACTCTCTGTTGGTATCTTTGAAAATAAAAAATGCATAACAATACACCATTCGGTTAGGTACTTAACTAAATCTTGTGGCGGCTATTTATAAAATCACGTATTATACAAATAAACTAGGCTCACTAACTGACTAACTAGTGGTTTAATTTTGGTTTTTAGTCTTTAAAATGAGTTTTAAAACAGAAAAACATTAGTAAAACATATTAAAAGACACACATCAAGATTGTTTAAGTTTAGTTAAGTACCTAACCGAACGGAGTATAATGCTGTCCAAAATGCATATTTCAAAAAGTATTTCATATACAAAATAAAAAAGTTTAATAAGAAAACGTACTATATTCCAAATAATCATATTTCTGCGTATTGCGAAGGTAAACGAAAGTATGACACCATAAGAGCGCTTATATTGTAAGAAGTGTTGTGATATAAACGTTAGAACACCAACCGTACTGGCCCTCGATTCTGCTAAAGCAAAACCACTGTCATGCCACTGACACTGCAAGAAATTTCCATTAATTTTAGCCTTTAAAGTAATACAGTTAAAGTTCAAAATTAAATGGCTTTTTGTAGAGCGAATGAGAGAGTCTAATGAAACTCTTTTCATTTAATTTTGGACTTTGAGTCTATAGTAATAAAGTCTAAAATTTAATGTGATTTTTTGCAGTCCCTGTGGTGTGAAAGTGGTTTTGCTTTAGCAGAATCGAGTGTTCCGGCTATAAACGTCGCATCAATATGATACAATGTATAACAAACGGCAGTACTACTACTTAGCATTACACGACTATCGATCGTCACTACTCCCTAGTATTTAATACTTGAACCATAAAAGGTTTATTATTTAATGTAGATTATTAGAAATGAAGAAGTAAAACAGGGATATAATTCTATACTTATTATCTCAGGCTCTACTCGCATTTCTTATTCTCAAAAATAACATTTTTGTAAAATGAAAATGGTAAGTCGTCGCTCATCTCATTCGATATATTTATTCTTTATTCAATCTTTTGTTTCCAATGTTAATTATTACAAACAATGGTAGATAACGAATTTTGCTACTTACGCCAAAATGTGATAATGAGAGAATGTTTCAGTATGTTTGTTTCGATTGAGATATAAATATTTCTAATGGATATACTAAATGATGCGAGCCATCTCGCTAACGCGCGACTCCTTTGGCATTTGTATTCTTATTTAAAAATAAACGGGTATTGATTGTAAAGATTGCGTTTTTCTAAAATTTTAATACCAATTGCGCGCATTCAGAATGGGATTGACATTGATTGGAAAAATGTGATATGAGAAACGAAATAGTATACCTCACAAAGAGTACGTTTATTAAATATTTTGTACTAACTGCTTGTTTCTGTTCTTTAGTAATGTCGGATCCCGCGGGCTCGACACCCCAAGCGAGCGGCGCGAGCGCAACCTGATCCCATTCTGATCACGCCCACCTTATCTATGACCTTGTCTATGACTGCGAACGTTTAATTGTTTCTAGAACATTCTGCACAATTTCAGTTATAATTTTAATGATTTGCTTCACAAATGATGTATATAGATATTAAATTAATATTGTACTCTTAGTTGGCCGACGCGAGGAGCATGATATTTGTATGGCCACTACATTGTATTATGTATTATTTTGTCTTATAGCCGAGTAGATTTAATTTAACTTGTATATTTTTAGATATATGTATATTATGGTTTGCCCTGCTCCTCTCACGTGTAACAAACTTATTTCAGTGAATAAAAGCAATCTCATGTGTATGAAAACTGCTAAAGTATAAATTATAATATTATAATACCCACCGAACCGATGTTATGGACATTTGAAATGAAACAGTACAATAGACAGTATACTAAATAATATGGCGGCCATGTGTTTATTAATGAACTAGTATCCTTACCTTGGGATTGTGTAACGTAATACCACACAATGAATAGGGCCAGGAGACGGGCTTCGGCCGACCTGAACTTCAGATCTAATCTACAACATTGAACAAAAACGATGTTTCGATCAAATATGTTTTTTCGTGTAATTGGTGTAGACTACGCTGAAAGCAGTCAGTGAGTTTACAGCTCAATACATTCACTCTATTGTCAATACGAAAGTTGGTGTCACAAAAAAAAAATTGGACCGACTTCTTCCGAGATCCGCGTAATATGAAGCCTACCTTCTGTATTTAATTATTTTGTGGGAATTGCGGTCAAGTGCTTATGTATATCATCTGATGTCAATCTCCGATGGCCTTACCACTCATTTTGAACACAATGCAAATGATAACACTGTCATGTGATCACGTGCAACACATCTCCAGTTTTTTTTTCGTTTTAGGGCAATTCATCAATGAGCATTTAAGTTGGTTAGCGCTGCGATAGAAAATATTTGTTTTATTTTAAGTTAAAATACGTCACTGGTGAAATTCTGGTAATGTGTTACATGTAATCTTACCTTCAATATTATAATAGACTTACAATGTTAGACTGGACTACTGAGGCCACTACAAATCATGTTCCAATAGACTAGCTCTGTGTCTAGTCTAAACAACTAGCCTTAGGTGTAGATATCGTTTTAAATAAGATGTGTAGGTAGTATATTCAAATTCTCTGATTGTAAGCGAAATATTTCTCTGTAAAAATACCGTGTATACAAAATTAATAGTTTGCACGCATGATGGCCGGTGGGGACTGCTATTAACGGCGCTAAATGATCACCAGCTTATTGACCAATACGCGTATGGAAACATACAAACTAAAAAAGTGCTCTGACCTAAAGACAATGAATCGAACACGACCCATTTCGAGTTCGATCATGAATACAAACGTCGAATGGAATTGGCAGAAATATTGCACACGAGTATAATCGGGTATAGGGCGTAGATTCCTGTATATCCAAGGTGTAATTACTGTCCTACTTGGGACTATCCTACTAAAAATTGTACATGTGAAAGTTTGTTTCGATAGATGGATGGATGTTTATTACTTTTCCATTCAAAAGCAGCAGAATCGATCTGCGATATAGGTACTATAGTCTGGCGTTTTAACCTAGGAATAAATACCTGTAGATCACGGAAAGCAGATCAACCGCTGGCAATTGCTAGTATAAGATATTCTTACCTATAATGAAATTAATGTAACTAATAAACTAAAACTAACGTAATAAACTAAAATATTTTCAGGAATATAAAAGGGGATCAAAAAGTTCAGGTGTCAATAAATCCTTCCCATCAATGTCGACTGGTAACGTGCTCAAAAGGCTGGCGGCATTGCCTTGTTGGATGGCAATGCCAATCCTTTGTGCAAAAACAGAGCCCAGCCCTTTGTTCACGCGAAAGACAGCAAAAGTAAAGCGACCGGTCGCTTTACAAGTACCTCCTGTACCTCTATAATATAAAAATGAATCGCTAAATGTGTTGCTAAGCTCAAATCTCGAAAACAGCTGAACTGATTTCGGTAATTCTTTTTTTTTTAGAATATTCCTTGAAGTACGAAGATGGTTCTTACGGAGAGAAAAAAAAATAAAGAATCGAATGTTAGGCGGTACGAAGTTCGCGGGGTCGGCTAGTTTCTTTATAAAATTAAAATAAATCAGTTGAGAACACCTATAATGATGACTTTATTATATGATGACTTTGGCTAAATGATACTAATACATTTTGAAGCATTTGATAACTTGAACTTTAAAATTTAATTGGAAAAAGACACGGGATTTTGATATAAGCATTCATTTTTTCAATAAAATATTTTGGTAAAAAGTTAGCATAGCAAATCCTTATGAATTTATTATTTTATTTTATGCTGATGTCATTGAACAATGTTCAAAAAATTATAGTGTAGTTCTCATTTAATGTTCTGTTGTAGCCTGAAACATACATGGACACGGAAAAATCAAGAGGTATTGCCATTAAACCTCGTTAATATGAAAACTGGTATCGTCTAAAGGTGGATTTAGACCAAACGAACATAAAGCTAGAGGTACAACAAGAGCATTCTTTCCTAATATCTTAGTGTAAACGAAACCCTGTTTTCAGCGTTTACATAAGAAAGAACAACGAACGAATGTTCGGTCACCGTTTACAGTAATAGAATTTAACGTAGAGGGGATAGATTGAGCATTCGCTCGTCTGATGTAAATCAGCCCTAGCTCGAAACAATTACTTTCAAGAGAACCAGTCACGTCACAAAATGCACTGACCTGACTGAAAATGGATCTAAACTTCAGTCAGATATTAACATCCGTCCAGCATTGTGACACTATACTGGGCACTTTCCTTGATTTATTCCGTGGCAAATAGATACCATACCCGGTGAATATACAACATTGATTTCATACAATTATGAGTCAATTAGTAGCGTGTCTCAAGACGTATGTAGGAGAAATTTGAATATTCAGGATGTATCTAGGTAGCTTAGTTGGTCAGATTTCCCCCTAGAAAGGGACAGGTCGCGGGTTGCAGTCCCGTCACGGATGTTTCCAATCTGAAATCTATAGAAAATTCACATTCTGAGATGCAATCCCGCATTATGCTGCGATGACTGTTTACCTTGTGTTCATCCGTGTATTGGTCATTTTGAATATACTTCAACATAATCGGGATCATGGAGCGTCACTATGCGTGTATACGGAATAACTGCTACGTTTAGGCATATGTACAGGATGTTATTACAAGAGAAATAAATGAAAATATTTGAAAATAAATGTGTTTTGTTTACCAAATCATTATTTGAAATGTAATTTGTGTAATGCTCTCATTAAAAAAATTGGTTATTTTATTACTTGTTTTATTGTTTCCTATATTCAGTAGAATAGTTTTGGGTTGTCCGTGCGTCGGGTGGGTAGGTACACACGTTGTGGCCAAACGTTACGTTGCGTTAAGTCCGCCTGTGTACTTATGTGCATGAAGTTTTAAATAAATAAAAAATAATAGGTTTCTAGTTCTAGACTGGCACATCACTTCTATTTTTTTCGGGGAATCCCCCGTACTTTTGTCCGGTCCGCTCCCTGCATGTCCTCGGTTATTCGAAGGACTTTTTGTACGCGGTACTTTTAATCCTTCGTTTGCGTTATGTACTCGATACAATGATTATTTCTCACATCTTCAGATTCGTATTTCTGCAGAATCGCATTTTTTTTTCAGAATCTCATTTCTTAGGATTCGTTTCTCTTTATTTTAGAGGACAAAAAGTCCGCGGAGGAAAATCCCTTGTCTGCGCAAGCCCTAAGCGAGAAATGTACTTATTTTGCCTGCAAGTTCTAAAATATGAAAAACGCAGCCGTTTGACCAAAATTGGGGGTAGACGAAAGTCCAAGTAATAGATATTCACGCCTGTAAGTCCTCGAAGGGGTCGGCAGAGGTGTACCATTACCTATTCACTTTGTCATGGGCTGTATGTCAGATGGAGAAATAGCTCTATCCTTTAGTCGCCTTCTACACCTACGAGAAAATGAGGTACGGTGGCACTATTTAATTCCACCTGGAATCAACACGACACGGCAATTAAGTGAGTGTACAACTTGCGGGCCGTTTTTCGACAGTCAGGCTGTTATCTTTCGTTTTAGAAATAATTTATTTATAACCAGTGTTACTTTAGGGCTGTCATGAGTTTTAGGTATTTACGCATAAAATACAAAGTATTA
The DNA here is from genome assembly GCA_914767945.1 of Eilema depressum. Classification (NCBI taxonomy): domain Eukaryota; kingdom Metazoa; phylum Arthropoda; class Insecta; order Lepidoptera; family Erebidae; genus Eilema; species Eilema depressum. The sequence continues at coordinate 8,366,895 of OU612028.1, read as the reverse complement.
TCTGTAATTTGTTTTCATTGAAAAACAAGATAAAAAATAAATTGTATTTATAAATTACACTTATTTACAATAACGATCTGCTTTCATCTTGCTCCTACGATCTAACAATGTTTCGTGAAGCGTGCCCTCCTTCTTTGCTACCTTCAGTTCTTTAACGCTCCCATCATTCAAGCGCAGCTTCTTGTCTTGGAATTTTTGGAACTTCTTTCTGTAATATAAATTAACATACAAGATATAACCACACATTAAATAAGTGAGTATGATGTATAGCGGGGTGGAGCCAACTCGGGGATCTTGCGCCTGGGTTGGCGAAGCCTTATCCTCAGCATTCCTCCAGTGCTGAGGATAGTAGGCCATGGGGGAAGCGCAAAAGTCGCGTTAGCACCCCCACGGCCAGACAGAGGTTACCTGCACGTGGTACCGCCTGCTATTGGTCTGATTCCTTAAGAAACAGACGTAACTAAATTCCTCTGTCGTAGCAACCCCTCTTCTCCCTCCTCACCACCACTCCTGTCCTATTTCCGTGTCTGGGCGGCGCATGTCGCACAGGTTAGCTTGGGCGGCATGCGGCGCACAGACACCCCTATACCCTTACCCTATACCCTTCCCATCCATCCCATCAAGATATCCCCTCCCCTCCAAAGCCCTATCCACATCCTCTCAATCAATCCGGCAACCCCGGCAACGTCAACCATGAGCGCAGATCCAAAAGAAATTATACCCCAGGAGGGTACCGGCAAGGCCGGAGAATCCCTCCCTGTATCATCTGATGCAGGCTGTCCCTCGTATTCTGGGGGGGGACACATCAGCGCAACAACTAAAAATCAACACTCAAGACTCAAAAGCACCATGCCTAAAGGTAAGACCCGGGAGATCCGTATCGGAGTCTCTAGGGGAGGACCTTACCCAAATGAGCATAGGTGAAGGAACGAAGTCACATGGTAGCGAGTGGACGACCGTCAAGTACAGGCGGAAGAGGACTCGCAGAAAGAAGGAACCAGCGGAGTCTTCGAACCAGATCCGACCCGGCGCGTCGACCAGCTCGGGAGCGCCGACGACAGATCCAGGTAAGAGGGCTCAAAAAGTCAAGAGACAAGGCACGGACCCCGAGGAACGGACGCAGCAACGTCCCACCAAGCGGCCGAGAAACCATCCTCCGAGTACCGAGGGCCCGCGAAAACCCACGGCGGGTCAGAGCGAGCTCTCGGTCATTATTGAACGTGAGGATGGAGTCACAATGGACGAGACCACAGCGGCGGAGATCAGAATCAGGTTAGTTGACCTGATAGAGATCGCTGCGTTGAGCGGAATTGGCGGCCGGAGCCTGCAATTCGTCGCCTCGGGATTAGTGGCGGAAGGATACTTCCTGGTCAGCCCGAAAACCGAGGAGGCGATGACATGGCTGCTAGGGTGCGAGTTCGGTAAGTTCAACGGAGTTGCTCTCAGGCCAAAGAAATTAGACCTTTACCGAGTGGCGGTCTGGCTTCCCGGCAACACAGGCGGAATCAGGATCGAGCCCCTGGAGCTGATCAAGATCCAAAACGGAGACCGGGAAGAGGACCTCAAGATATCTGAGTGGAACCTCATCCGCAAGGAAGTTCTCCCCCTGGGGATGCGACTTGTGGTAGGGGTCCCCAAAGAAGCTTGTAAAGACACCTGGCTTATCTATCAGGCAACGACGGTCTTCGCCCGCGCCTTGAGTAAACCAGCACAAGACCCAAAAAAGTCCGAAGAGGTTAGGTGTACTTGTCCCGTCCACCCCACAAAGACACCGGGTATGGAGCTAAGCAGTAGTGCCGATCAGCTCGTAGCCCCGAAGGTGGGCGCAGCCGACACTGGTACGCTGCAACACAAGCGCCCCAACCCAATCAGCACACAACAAGCGCCCCACACGCAGGTGGCATCGGTCGTAAGCGGGGGGAACGAACCCCGGACAGGAACCTCGAAGGAGGACCTCTCCGGGACTAGGACACCCCGTAAGCAGCCATGCCCAGACACCATTACACATCCCCTCCCTGCAAAGCGCAGTGATGTGACTCCTCCACCAAGCGTAGCATTATTGCTACCGTCTTGGATGGAGAAGAGTCCGCCTGCGTAATGCAGTATAAGGAGGTAGCAGGAACACTCACGAACAGACACACACAACACACTCTCACTCACATGAACACAAACAGGAACACACCACAAACAAACACACAAAAAATAAGAATAGTTCAAGTAAATCTCCACCACTGTCGCGATGCCATGACAGAGTTATGTAGACACGTGGTAGATGAGAAAATAGACATTGCCCTACTGCAAGAGCCGTACGTCGTCAAAGGACGTATCTCTGGACTAAGCTCTCTGGGAGGAGAAACTATCTACCACGAAAACGGTGAGTCAACTCCCAGGGCCGGCATATACGTCAGCAGCAGGGTAAGATCATTAGGTATAATAAAGGCAGATTGTTACAGTGACCTAGCCAGCGCCACAGCAACAATACAGTTCAACACAGGTGAAAAAGTGAGGGTGCTCATAGTCTCCGCTTATCTACCGAGCGAAGAAGACTACAAACCACCATCGCCAGAAATGGAGGAGATTACAAGAAAATACCATGGTAAGAACATTCCCATTATTCTAGGTTGCGATGCCAACGCCCATCACGTGGTGTGGGGCAGCACCGACTGCAATAAAAAAGGTGACTTACTACTAGATTTCATTAGTTCCACAGGTTTCGACATACTAAATGTGGGCAACACACCGACATTCGTAACGAGAAACCGAAGGGAGGTGCTTGACATTACTATTGCAACAGATAGGATAAGCAAGCACATTAAAGACTGGAAAGTAGACGAAAGAGACTCGAAGTCGGACCACAGACGGATATCGTTCTATCTGAGCGCTGAAATCGATAAGACCTTGACAAGAAACGCGAGGAAAACCGACTGGTCGATATTTGAAAACCAAATCAAGAAGTGGGGCCAAGTCGATCAAAACTCGCTTAAAGACATAGAAGATATAGAAAGAGTAGCCAACCGACTGGACGAAGCCCTTAGGGGGGCATACCATAAGGCGTGCCCACTCAAGGAGATCAAGCCAGGAAAAGGTCAGCCATGGTGGACAAAAGAACTGGAGAAGAAAAGGAAAAAGACAAGGCGAGCCCTACGAAATGCCCTCAGGAAGGGCGACGAGGAAAGCTGGCTTATATATAGGAGCGAAAGAAACACATTCAAAAAAGAATGCAGAAGGGAGAACAGGAATAGCTGGAAGGCCTTTTGCGAGGGAGTAGAGAAATACCCCGACGCAGCAAGACTCGCTAAAATGTTCCCCAAAACTGACACCTGCAAACTAGGAAGCATAAGAAAAGGGAACGAATTAATATCTGACCCAGCAAGAATACTGGAAATTATGCTGGACACCCACTTTCCAGAATGTGAGGAGTACACAAGCGCAGACACTAACGTCGCAGCAGACACCCCAAATCACACCGGGGAGAAGACACTGATCACCAAAGAGCATCTACTCTGGAGCATCGGATCGTTCCAGCCCTACAAGGCCGCTGGACCAGACCAAATCTTCCCGGGAATGCTACAAAAAGCCATAAAGTATATAGGAGATGACCTTCTGGCTCTGTACAACAGCAGCATCAGAATGAATTACATCCCCAAAAAATGGAGGGAGGTAAGAGTGGTATTCATACCTAAGCCCGGCAAGGCGTCGTATCAAGAGGCCAAAGCCTTCAGATGCATAAGCCTATCCTCATTCATACTCAAGACAATGGAAAAGATATTGGATAGATTAATAAGAGAACAAGTGGCAACAAGTGGATCTCCGTTGCACCAGAACCAACATGCATACATGGAAGGCAAGTCGATTGAGACAGCCCTGCACAACCTGGTCAACAGAATACAGAGATCGATTAGCAACACAGAATACGCATTAGGATGCTTCTTTGACGTTGAGGGCGCCTTCGATAAGGCTACCTCAGCCTCGATTGCAGAAACCCTAAATCGCGAAGGAATAAACAAAGACATAGCAGGATGGGTCAAAACCATGCTAAACCAGCGATTGATACAAGCCGAAATTGCAGGCACAACACGCACGGTGATTGCAAGGAGAGGCTTTCCCCAAGGAGGATGCCTATCACCCTTGCTATGGTGTCTACTAATAGACGAACTAGTAAACAAGATAAATAGGATGCACATTTACACACAGGTATATTCTGATGATGGAGTGCTTCTAATAACAGGTAAAGTTCTCAGTGTCATGTGCAACATCATGAATAGGGGGCTAAACAAAGCACTAGAATGGTGTAGGAGCAAAGGCCTAAACCTGAACCCTGATAAAACCAAACTAGTAATATTCACTAATAAAAGGAAACTAGGACGAGCTGAACCAATACGACTGGATGGCAAGGACCTCGAAGTGGTGAAAGAGGTCAAATACCTGGGCGTAACACTGGACAGCAAACTGACATTCAAGACCCATATAAGTAATGCATGCTCAAGGGCCAAAATGGCCATGATGCAATGCAAAAGAGCTATTGGAAGAAGCTGGGGAATGAAACCAGCCATAGTACTATGGATCTACAAAGCAATCATATTGCCAAGGATCCTGCATGGTGCCCTAGCATGGTGGCATAAAGCCAACTTAGGGAGTAACAAACAAGAACTAGACAAAGTCCAAAGACTGGCGGCACTACTAATCACGGGTGCAATGAGAACAACACCCACTGCCGCGCTAGAAATAATACTGGGATTAAACCCCCTAGATCTGGAAGTAAAAAAGAAAGCAGTGGAACATTGGTTCAAACTGAAAAGCACTGGACTCTGGACTGCAAATACATTCGACAAGGGCCATGCTAAGATCAGCCAGGGCTATGAAGACAAACTATCAATGATCCTCTCGAACAACGATTTAATCAAAAAAGAGAGGACATTCGATAAGAAATACAGAATTCACATAGGACAAAGAGCTGACTGGGAAATCAATACAGATGGCACCATCTGCTACACAGACGGCTCCAGAAAAGAATCGACAAAGCTATCTGGCTCCGGAGTGCATATTAAATGCGAAGACGGTACAGAGAAAAACAAGTCAATATCATTAGGTAAGTTTGCAAGTGTCTTTCAAGCAGAGATCTTTGCCATTATGGAGTGCGCAGATATGACTAAACACCGGAACACAGGGAAAGTAACCATATACAGCGACAGCCAAGCTGCGCTGAGGGCGCTAGGCAAGATCGAAACCACCTCAGCGGTAGTGAAGGAATGTAAAAAGGCACTGGAAAGACTGGCTAGCACAACAGATATAACGCTCGCCTGGGTGCCCGGCCATGAAGGCAATACGGGAAACGAGACAGCTGATGAACTGGCCAGAAAAGGAGCTGATGAAGACCAAGTGGGCCCTGAACCCAGGCTGCCAATCGCCCACAAAATAACCAAAGGTGTCATCAGTCAAAGTATCGTGGCAGAGACCAACCAGAGATGGAAATCCTCGCCCGTCATGAGACAATCGAAGATTTTCATAAAAAGCATGGACAAAAAAAGGACAAGCCAACTGATATCACTATCAAGGGGAAACATGAGGCTTGCTATAGAAGTAATCACAGGGCACTGCCGACTGAACAGGCACCTGACATTAATAGGAGTAAAGACTGATCCCACATGCCCAGAGTGCATGGAGGCCGAGGAAACCAGCCTCCACCTGCTGGCTGACTGCCCTATGTACTCACTAAAAAGATGGGAAATAATGGGAACGGACAAGCTGGAAACAGAAGACATCGGCGATCTGAAGGTGGGACAGATCGTAAGTTTTTGCAAGGAAACAGGTAGGTTCGACGATACGCCGTGATAGCCGGATAACCCCAAATCCTCTACGGAGGAGACTTAGGGGAAATGGGTGAAGTGGCCCACACCAAGGGGCGGATCACCCGTCCGGCCAACGGCGTCCCCAGCTGGAAGTAAGTAAGTAAGTAAGTATAGAAACCACAATATTTTTTTTTATTTCCATGACCATCAACTGGCCACTTTCCTTACCATAATAATATATCTTCCCGTACATTGGTACGGACCACTTGGCACTCAACAGCAGATGACCTAACTCATTCACATCACTTGCAATGGCTGGAGGCAGTCATCCACTTAAGTTTCAAAACTTTCTTTAAGAAATAATGTTTTTATACTTACACATAATTGACCTCAACTTGTGACAAATCAGCTTGTTCTTCATCAGGTATAACAGATTTGTCCTCCTCTTTAGTCTTGTTGCTCCTAATGTTACAGAACTCATGCACCCCTGCAGATGTGGATCTCACAATAACCGAATCGTCTTCAGGGTCTACTGCCATGAACTTGCTTAAGGAACTCAGGATTGCTGTTTTACCTAAAAATGAAACATTATATTCTGGGGTATTATTATTTCCAATGATGCTGGTGATCAGGCAAATCTTCTACTCTTCATTTAGATTACAGGACATAACACAGCATTATTAGACCTAAACTAGTAATCCATAGTAACCCATAACTGATAATCCTAAAATGCTGATAAACATGGACCATATACTTTTCTTTGTAAATACATACATAAATGTATGTATTTAGTAACATCCAGCTTAATGCAAAAATAGATAATAATATGCATTCTACCTGGCATGCATAGGTACAACAAAAAAATTAATTAGATGAAGTTAATATTAGTTTAAGTTCATTTGGTAAGCTCACTGACTTTCTTGCCAGTCTCTCTTGTTTTTTGACATTTAATGCATATATAATATAGAGGTCCTATTTTGTTACAAAACTACTTACCATCTTCCCAGACAGGCTCCCACTGTTCCATGGGACCAACAGCATCTGATCTTCCTATTACCACTCCATCTTTAGTCACACCCAAATACTTCCCATACCCTGACTTAAGAGCAAATTTGTTCTCTCCTGCGGGAAATGCTGTAAAGATTTCTTCTGGTGATGGGCCAGTGCCTTCGTCATGAGGAGCGCCGACAGTAAATAAGCCATTATCTAGAGCAGACACATATGAACTGTTGCCAAACTGTATGGAGATGGAACCAGTAACATCTTCTATCTTTGTAACTTTCCACCAACCGCCATGTTTCACAGAATCATTATCAACGTCTGATCCTTCCAACTGTTTCCTTTTGTCGCTCTTGTGCTTACGTTTTCTAGACCTAAAAAAGGTATTGTTATATAGTTTACACTAATTTAACATATAAATAAAAGGTCACTTATAGCACCACACTAAATGAATCAATAAGAATGGTGGGTTGGTATGAAATAAAACTTGGACTCAAATATGTTCTACTTATAAACTTATAAAATTGGCTAATCTATCTATATAAACAAAAATGAATTGCTGTGTGTGTCTTGCTAAAACTTGAGAATGGCTGAAGTGATTTGGGTAATTTTAGTCTTGAAATATTCGTGGATGTCCAGGGAAGGTTCAAAGGTGAGAAAATATGGAAAAGAAGTCCACGCTGACGGAAAAATATGGCTGTACAATTAAGTTATAAAACTTATGGTCTTCCTCATTTAGGTACATAATATAAATATTGTACTATAAGTCATTGTGTTATCATTTATCATTCATAAATTATATCTCGGTAAGTTATTCCACAAGTCATTATCATCACATTAAGTTTGAGTTCAAGATTTATCGGTTCATTTATATCAAAGAGATATTAAATACACTTAACATGCACTTACTTGGGTTTGTCTCCTTTTAAAACTAATTTGCCACGTTTAACTGCTGCGTATTCATCGGCCATAATACTAGAGTTATGAAGGTGGATTGGATTATCAATAAATCTATAATATTGCCCCCAACACTGAAAGGTTAACTTGAAGATGGAAATGGCACGAGCAAATAGATGTATCGATATTATAATTATTAGAATCTCACTAAAACTATATTGTACTAAAGTATATATATAATGTCATGTATTGAATGAAATAACAAAATACTGAAACGAAACCGTATTTTTTACTACTATTTATTTATTTGTTTACTTTGTAGGTTACCTATGGACAAGACAACTTTTCTCCGTTGACAGCATCATAGACTTGTTGACAGTCTTGACAGATGAAGCAGGTCATGTCATGTCATGAATTCTAAGGTCAGCGCCAGACGCTCCAACCCGACCATCCGACCATCCAATCAACAACCAGTATTAATGTAATAATAATAATTAATACATCAATACTGGCTGCCGATTGGACGGTTGGATGGTCGGGTTGGAGCGTCTGGCGCTGGCCTAATGCTTGCACTTCATCCTCGTCGAGGTTAGGCGAGGTAGCGCGAGCACGAGAGTGTGGTGGGGGCCCTCGCGTCACATCGCTGCGCCTCGCGTCGCCTGTCCTCGCGCGAGGGGACGCGAGGTGCGAGGCCACAATGTACATGTTCAACAATGTTCATGTACAGTCAGAGCTCATAAGTGCATTAGCACAACAAGGCTCAAAATGGTGTGGCGTGCGGCCACCGCGCCTATCTAATGATACACACAATGTATCATTAGATACAAATACAGTAATTTACCAACCTAGTAAATTAACTGATAGCTAAGTGGCTGAAGCAAGATACTATTGATTCACAGTGATTAGGGATATTTGTGGTTCGATTCCAGCTTATAACGATTTTTTTTATAATTATGATAAAATTTAATTTAAATATTGGTAAAGTAATTTTGCATGAAGTTGTCATTCTTTTTATATTTTATGTGGATCTTTGCTAAAGTTAACAAATAATAATTTTTATTAATAATGAAACGCAAAAAGTGTTATTGCAAGATCATAGAATTCGAACCATCAACCTTTGCATTTCTATAAAACTCATGCTAGAACCACTCGACCACGGGTTGCTTAAGTAATAACAACGAAATTATCGATAATATTCCTACGGAAGAACAATTTATGTGTGTGTAAATTGTCTTAAAAGAAAAAGGTCATAAGTAGCGCCAGAATGTTGACGCTATAGTTACGTAGGATTGCTACTGCACTTTTGAATTCTACTGTACATGTTGTTCAGTTCTCAATGAGTTGTCAACGTACATGTTCTCATGTTCTTAATGTTCTTGTTAAACAATGGTGAGAGTGAACCTCGTCTAACTCCTCTTCTAACTTCGTCAAACCTCGCCTCACCCAACCTCGACGAGAGTGAAGTGCTAGCAAACCTCGTGTCGCCTCGCCTCGCATAACCTCGCCTAACTTCGTCAAACCTCGCCTCGCCTAACCTCGAGTCGACTCGCCTAACCTAACCTCGAGTCGACGAGAATGAAGTGCAAGCATTATGCTTGCACTACATTCTCGTCGAAGTTAGGCGAGGTAGCGCGAGCACGAGAGTGTGGTGGGAACCCTCGCGTCACATCGCCGCGCCTCGCGTCGCCTCGCCTGGCATCGCGCGAGGAGACGTGAGGTGCGAGGATAGACGAGGCGAGGTGCAGCCTCCATATTCTCGCGTTCGTTCAATCAGTATGCCATAGTCTTGCTTGTGCTTAATCGGACATTTGCCGGTATGCACCGTACTAGTACAGTAAAGAAAATTACGATATTTACTTCGTCAAACCTCGCCTCGCCTAACCTCGACGAGAGTGAAGTGCTAGCAAACCTCGTGTCACCTCGCCTCGCATAACCTCGCCTAACTTCGTCAAACCTCGCCTCGCCTAACTTCGACGAGAATGTAGTGCAAGCATTAGGCCGCCTTTTCACTATGGGATGTAATATATATTACATCTTGAGATATATATTACATCCCGCGATTGCTGTTTTCACTGTAAGATATATATTTGGGATAGTTCAGTAGCTTTACCATGAGTTGACACCAAAATTTGACAACTTCGTTACCCTATCGAACTGCGTACGCGAATCTGATTGGTCTGTGTAGAATGCATGCGCGAATTCCCTGACTTCTGATTGCTCAGTTTAAAATGACAACGTGATTTCGCATGCGCGATCAAACGTCGCCATTCAAACGGGCGAGACAGGGGGAGGCGTGGTGTCCGGGGACGTGAGGTAAAATATACCTTCCAATATCGCTCGAAAAAATATTTATAGTTTGGGATGTAATATATATTATAGCGTAGTGTAAACGGTCTGGTACAAAATGTATGACGAGCGATATGCCGAGATGTAATATATATTACATTACATCCCATAGTCAAAAGCCACCTTTAGAGTATAAAGTACACTGTAAAGGTGCGTACAAATTATATTTCAGTAATGTAGACACTGAAGTTAGTACAATGCTGCAAAGTTATGAAACAATGTTAGATAATGTGGACGTGTTATATAACACAAGTTATACAACATGTTACATGATCTGTACGCACCTTAAGCATGAATTTTAACATAGGATTTTCATCATTTTCAAAATACTACATTATATTAATTAATATTACATTATTATGCGGATAGACTCTTTGAATTCCGAATTTATATGCTCATTCATTATTCATAAATTTTACCTGCAACCTGCCTTTTTTTTTATCGTGCGAAATATCCCCACGGATAACTCCCCCGCCGGAGCCGGAGGAGGAGGTTATGTCGGACTCAAACCGACTAAAACGCACGCCGTCTGTGGGCCGTCGGTTGCCGGAGGTGAGATTTCGTAGCCGTAGCCATATCCCTCGCACCCTGGCCGACCCAGGGCCATATCTCTCGATCTGGCGCTCTTCCGGTGTGGGGACCAAAGAGTCCCCTACTCACCCCCGGGTATGGGGAGGCACGCAATGCGCGCCGCCGCCGCGGCTTGCTTCTGCTAGGGTGACAGGCGGCTCCACCCATCACCCCCAGGCCCGCGCTCATGGGAGACGGAGGTCATTCTGCGACCTCCGACGCCCGAGTTGCCGCCGCTCGTCGCAGGCCGCGCAATTAGCGATTCTCTGCCGCTCTTCGCGGGCTGCAAGGTCTGCGATATTTATTAAAATATTTTTATTGAAATCGTGACCATTTTGACAGACAATCTAATATTCGGCGTGTTTTGAATTCAGAAATTCAGACACTGAATTCAGAGTCTTTCTCTTAAGGGTGGCCGCACATGTACGGTTTCCGGAGACGGTTTCCGTCCACGGTTTCCTGATTTGGAATTCCATGTGCCGAGCGCACACGTCAGGTTTTTTGCATTAGGTTTTTTTATTATTAGTTCGAAGCGAGCAGTGTTGCCAGTGCTAAATTATCAAATGTAACACAAGCTGGCTTAAAAGTTGCATTTTCGGGGGAAAAGTTACGTATTCTTGTTTTTTTATATAGTAGAGACAAATCCTCTCGGTTTATCTCGGGTATTCGCCCAATTTAGGAGCCGGCCTTCCGAGATGCTCCTTGAAATCCAAAGTTACGCAAAATGTAACAAAAGTTACAATACAATCTGGCAACCCCGGAAGCGAGACACAATCAGTGTTGCCAATTACTGATGATCTGACTTCCCCACAAACCCAACAGTAAGGCCCCAATATTAGACATTGATAACTATATTACTTCTCTTGAAGTTTCCCGCTATATTCACCACTTGCGATGTTTATTGCGGCTCGTGTAGATATATTGCCAATAAAGAGTTAAATAGTACCTTAATGTCGGATATTTTGCTTTAATAATTTATCAATATGTATAATACTTGCCACTTATTACTTCTGAGTTTAGGTCTAGTGTGAATGTCTAAATGCCCCACATAAGCACAATCCCCACAAATTCCCTAATCGGCTTGAAAGTCCCCACTCTCTTGGGAATTGACAACGCTGGACACAATTTAAGCGCGATTCCGGATGGAAATTTCCTGACGTGTGCGGCGATTAGTACAAAATGTATGCGAGTGCTGCGTTCGGTATGACGTCATTAGGTTTTTTCCATTCTGAACCGAACGTCAGGTTTTTTCCGTTCTGCAAAAAGTAAGGACGTGTGCGGCTAGTAGAACGTTTTGTATGAAAATGGAGCATTCGGTTTTTTTAATCTGACTTTTTGATCAGGAAACCGTGGACGGAAACCGTACGTGTGCGTGGAGCCTAATGCAATAAAACATAGACAACCTACGTAGTATATTCTTAGAGTATATTACAGATTACTTACTCTGTGGCTGTGGTCTTCTACAAACGCCATTTTGTAGTTTTGAGCATGTTGACTCTGCTACAAAAATGATTTTATTTTCGCAAATAATAGCTGTGGCGGTGTAGATTTATAATTTAATTTGTGAAGATAAGTAATACACCACAATGGAAATGCCAGAAGTCAAGTCGTTCAACGCGGAGGTATAATTAAATACGGTGTTACATTCAAGTAAATGTTCCGTGGCAATTTACTAACAATCTTTTTCTTTCAGTTATCCGGGTTGTACGACAATAAACCGCCTATATCAAAGGCGAAGATGAGTGCTATTACCAGAGGTGCTATCAAGGCCATAAAGTTTTATAAACATGTAGTGCACAGTGTTGAAAAGTTCATACAGAAGTGCAAGCCAGAGTACAAAGTGCCTGGTCTTTACGTGATAGATTCAATTGTGAGACAGTCACGGCACCAGTTCGGGCAAGACAAGGATGTATTTGCCCCGAGATTCGCAAAAAACATGCAACAAACATTCGCTAACTTATTCAGATGTCCTCCAGAAGATAAGGTTAGTTACATAAAATAACTGTTTTAGGTTATAATCGGTCCCTCTTTTTTATCTATGTTACTGTACAAATAAGCTACAGACACTGATAGTGCTGATAAAATCAAATAGAATCTCATTCCTGAATGTTCCTCTCATTTTTCTTACTATAGCCCTTCTGTAACCAACTAAAACTGTATCATCTGTGATACCACTAATAATCAGCCAAAGCTTAGGCTAACTGAACTCCCAAATAAAAATATTTTTATAATAATTCCTTAACAATTTACATACAGGTTGTCATACATTTTTGTTCTGTAAACTAATTTTTCTTTCTTTTCCTTAACATGTAATCATATCTGCATCCAATTTAGACTGTTTATGACTTGTTTGAAATGTAGCAAAATCAAAAATTTTCACAAAAAAAAAATTACAATTTCAGCGCAACATCATCAGAGTGCTTAACTTATGGCAGAAAAACAATGTATTCAGTCCGCAAGTGATCCAACCTTTATTGGATATGGCTGACCCCAACCATCCTTTGCATCAAGAAATACAGATGCAGCAAAATAATACAGCCAACGGTATGTTGTTAACACTATGTATAATATAATATAATATATAATAAGAATGGTTATGTTGCTAAGTGCAATAATCAAGAATGGCTCATCTGTTTGGGCAATTATTTTTAGTGTATTCCATTTTATCAACTAGTATAACCATATTTTGCCATCTATAGTAATGTAATCGCTACCAATATTATACATTTTTTTTAAATAGAATTTTTAGCAATTAGCATGCTCACTATAATTCAAATCAAGTTAAGGGTGATTCACTTTTCCCATTCCTATAAGATTTTTTTCATAGTATCTATTCTGCAGATCAACAAAACCCATCATAATGTAAATATTCAATCTTTGTGTTACCGGAATACCATATTTGACATTTGGGAGATGGAAATTAAATCAGTACTAAGTTTTGATCTGAACTTTAAGCCATATGGGCCCTCACAATATTTAGTAAACCAATTTTTTTAACTTCAAAGACCAGGCCTATATTTATCTTGATTATAAGAGTAATGCCTCTAGTTTTGCATACATCCCAAGACCACAGTAGCCACTTTCCATTAGTGGATAATTATCACTTTGAACCCTGCTTAACAACATGCCCTAAGATTATACACAGGAATTTAAGGCTTAACCAGGTTAGGTCCAAGTAGCTCTGTTAATCAAAATATTCCCTGTGAGAGTGGGGATTACTCATGGGTTCTAGTCTTATCTTTGATGTTGACTGTTTTCCACTTAATTCTTATGGGAATAGTTTATGAACTATTAATAGTTAAAATAAAATTTGGAAGCAATATTGACTGTTTTCCACTTAATTCTTATAGGAATAGTTTATGAACTATTAATAGATAAAATAAAATTTGGAAGCAATAGTATGCTATTGCTTCCAAATTTTATTCATACTTAGATAATTTTATTTTATTGTGTGTGTGATATGTAAGCTATATTATCTAAAATTCTCTAAAAAAAACCTAAGTTATTCATATCCACAGACAGGCAGGTAGTATTTTTAAAAGTTTCGAAATCTAAAACTGGGCAGTAATAACAGGTCAAATTTATTATGATTACAGGAAGCAGCCTGAACATAACATCAGATAGTAAAATGTCACCTGGGCAACACAGTCCACAAGCTTCATCTCCAATGGGTGGTGATCAGGTAAGATATACTATACCCATATATTAAGAAAAAGCTCATGAATTTCATAATTCATTTTATAATTCACAATCATTTTATAATTCACAATAACAAATGTATCCAAGAATGATTATCCACATTCTTGAATCCATAACACAAGCTAGTTAAACTATGCTTCCTGTAAGTCTAGCTAGATAGTGTTGTGTAGAATGTAGTAGAATACATATATCAGTAACTAAGTATCATGTATCACCACCCCACCTCATCCAAAGGGTGTTGAGAAGTGACTAACAGAAACATAAATAAAAATTAAACAACAAAACTCTGTATCATTATGTATGTGTATCATTTGACTGCCTCTGTGGCGTAGCGGTAGTGAACGCGGCTGCTACGCAGGAGGCGCGGGTTCGATCCCCGCTCAGTGCCAATATTTGTATGCATGAATATTAATATTTGCATTGGTCTGGGTGTTTCTATGTATAATATGTATGTATTTACAAAAAAAAAGTATCTAAGTATGTATATCCGCATTCTAGATTCCATAACACAAGCTAATTAAGCTTACCATGGGTCTAGAAAGCGTTGTGTAGAATGTTGTGGAATATTTATTTATTTATTTATTATTTAATTTATCCACAACAGTGTGGAAACAGTAGTCCAAAGCCTCCTAACATTGGCAAAGGCTTATGTCCAGCAGTAAACTACGATAAGCTAATTGATCGATATAATGTAATGATTTCCAGTTCCAAGACGAGCCGGACGCGCAACCGAAGTTCAACCGCAAGTTGCTGAATGACTTCGAGTACGACAGCGAGGACGATGCGCCGCCCGAGCCGCCCGCGCCGCAACACTCTTCAACACACCACCCGGCTACGGACGCGCTAGGCAGGTCAGTGTACCATAGTAATACTTATGAACGTCATTACAATGTCCTGCAACCGCCACATACAGGGTATGGTATGGTATAACAGGCTGGTATCCGCAACTCCACGTCATGGCGAAGTTTACCCACATCTCAGTTAGACTGCAAAGCTGACCCCAACTAAGTTAGGATGAGTGATGAAGGATGAAGAAAGGAATGATGAGTCATCATTCTCTGAGACTTCCCTTTTCATCATTGATGACGCCTGAAAGTAATTGATGATCAAACAAACTTCCCTATATTTTAAATTCTTTCATGATTACTATAAGTGCTTCATTCGAAGATATTAGCTTGTCTCCCGCCCTAAGGTCACTACATATCTGACGCAACATGCGTCGCGTATTAGCGCGTCAGGGGCCTTACTCCCAAAAACGAACATGAACGTTTCGGATCGAAACGAACGGTCGCCGAACACGGACCATTAAAGTTACTCTGAAAACCTTTCGGTGACGACTGACGGATGCCGCCGTCTTCGGAATCATAGACTAACGATCGAGTCTAGATAAATAGTGTGGACCAATATATTATAAACATCTAAAAACCGTTAACAAATGAAAAATCAACAAATATAGTTGTATTCTCTTGAAAAGAGCGTCAAATTAAAAAATATATGAGATTTTTATTACAAAGATACTGTTAGATCACTAAAATGTCATTTTTCAAGAATTTACGTATATTTTATGTGAACGATCTTAAAAACCCTCGTGCCATAATATTGTTCTATGTTTTTAATACGTACTTTGACAGTTTGACAATTTCAAATTTGAAACTTTGATACCCGTATGCACTATCTCTATTAAGTTAATAGAGATGAGTGCCCGTCATGGTGTCCGTAATTGTGTGTAGCGCCATCTACTGGGGTCATCAAATACTTCCGTAATGGATAATGGTTGTTGGTTTGGTTCAATGCCCCTTTGCCAAAATGTTGTTTTTTTGAGGAAGTAGAGGAATGATTTCCTCGCATAGCTCCTCAAAAAGTACCCTCGTCAATCTATAATTAGAGACAAATTCCATGTCCGGAATTTGCCTCAAAAATTTTTTTTCACGAAGCCGGTGACGATTTTGGCTTCGCTCAGCCGCTTCTTCCCTTATCATTTCGTCCAACAATAAAAATCTCGCCATTTTCTTAGATAAAAATTCAGCTTCGAAAGCCTTACGAAAGGTATATAGCTTTCGTTGAATTTCAAGTAATAATCCGCAAGATTACTTGTCAAACAACGACAACGAAAACGTCAAATGTATTTTGGGAGTAGGTGCACCGACCACGATCGACAACCTCAATGTCAAACGATCGAAGACGGATACGAAACACTTTCAGGGTAGCTAAATGGCCGAAACGTCAACGAATACGATAGTTTTCGATTTTCGGAGTAAGGCCCCAGACATGTACCGACCCATAGACTACTCTACCATGTACTCAGAGCATAGTATGCAGTCTGTATAAATTAAATTAGATTCAGAGCTGCTTTGTGTGCATGTATTTAATAATGCTAGTCAAGTTATTTTTAACATGTTACAGTATACTAACAAATCCCGAGATCATGAGACAGCTACAGAGCTTGCAGGCGCAAATGCAGATGATGACGGGAATGCAGATACCTGTAAGTGGACCGAAATTATTTTACGTACAATTTAATTAATTGTTGAGAACCCTACATGGTTCCTAAAATAATAGTATCCAAATCCTAGTGGTGCCAAGCCGGTCTAAATTTTTTATACCATCCAAGTCAAGCATGTCTGATGGGAACACCTAGGGACGTCACACTCACGCTGCCGACACTGTAAAACTTAATGCACTTTTTGAAGTATTTTCTGAAATGGGTTGTTGTCGCTTGGGAAACCAGACATAGGAATAAATGCCTAAATAATGCAAATAACTAATAAAAACTGTTACTACACTCTAATTGAGATGATGTTAAGGAACAATTGGTGGGCCTGTTCAGCCTCCCTAGACAAGTGACAATTCGTTGGCCGCAGTATTGTACGTCAACGTGTGTAATAAACGTCAAATACGTGTCATATACGTCAAATCCCATACAATCATCATTCTATTTTACAATACGCCGGCCAACCAACTGCCACTTGTCTAGGGGGGCAGATCAATAAATATTTATATAAATATTCTATTTTGTATCACAGAATTTAATGCCGATGATGTCAGACCTACAAATGCAACACAATCAAAACCAAGGCCATCCATTCATGGTATGTATCAGGATTTAAGGCCTTTATATCGAGTCTCGTTAACGCCTACTTACGCACAGTGGCCAGTATGAAACTGCTTAAGTGGGCATTGACGTGACTTAGCTCTGGACATATTGCTTTTTTGTGATGCCTAGGTCGCATATTTATAACACATATGAACTGCGATTAAATACTGTAGTTTACGCGAATATCACACTTTGAAATATAACTTGCTTGTATCATCTGAAGTACCAAATATGATAAAAAAGAAATGAAGGCACCTGTTAGTAGCACTTGTGGAATACAGTAAACCTACTGCCTCTGTGGCGTAGCGGTAGTGAACGCGGCTGCTACGCAGGAGGCGCGGGTTCGATTCCCGCTCAGTGCCAATATTTGTATGCATGAATAGCAGCGTTTTACCTGAAAATAAAACGCATATTAATTTACTTACCTTATTCGAAGCTTATTTAATTGAGATAGGCACTTCCGTTTCCGCCTAACTATACCTGTCTTTTTCCAATGTTTCTGTCTCTTTCTGATACGTCACTTCCGCCTGGCAGTGGTGGGGTAAGTAGACGATCGCCATTTTAACTTCATTGAGTCTTGTTCACCAGGCAGAAATTATTTATAAGCTTCGAATAAGGTAAGTAAATTAATATGCGTTTTATTTTCAGGTAAAACGCTGCTATTAATTTGACTGTACCGTTATTCGAAGCTTATTTAATTGAGACGTGTTTGTTATCGCCTGGTGGAAGTGACGGAGGACGCCAATGTGATTATTAAAAATTATAAGAATAATATTTGCTGTAAAGTAATAGTAGTAATACAAAATAGAAATTACCTATGTTAGATAGGTAATATGGTTTGGTTTAGAAAAACATGTTGAAGCTGTATAGAAAAGATATTTATTAAAGTAAACCACTCTATACGTACATAAAGTGAGACTAAGTAATCAATAGACATTATTAATTAGAATCAATGAATTATATGAACTTCTAATGAACTGGACTAAACAATGTGGTTACCGAAGATTGATTAACGCTGGGCATAACTTCACGTCTATAGAATTTGCAAAAAGTATTTTGCGACCGCCAATTTCCTCTGGCTAATATATCTTCAATAGGATAATTATCAACCCAATTTTTTGAGGCCACAGCTGATCTAATACTCCCAGGGGAGGCCTTTATACCAGCTTCCACTAGTAAGGATTTGATCCAGCCTGCAATTAGGGTTTTTGAGGCAGGTCTTGGTTCACCTCTAATATTTAAGAACAAATTACTGGATTTTGCTGAAATTCTGCGATTCTCTAAAAGAGAGATCGTTTGCTTAACCCAATAAACTGGGTTCAAGTTTTTATTTTCTAGGTTATCAATTAACCTCCAGCCTGATTGCCTGTAATCCACAGAATCAGTTTTAGAACCGAAAATTGGCCAAAACACTAGCGCATTATTTTGAATCAAGTAGTTTTTTGAATCAATACTTAGCAACGTTAAATCATGTATCCTTCTCCCTGAGCATAGAAGAAGTAGAGTGGCGGTATGCCTCTGTACTTGGAAAAAAATAGCTTCATCAATACGATTATTTTCTAAGTAATTAGCCAAATCGTTAATGTTCCAAATAGGAGGCTTTGCGTGAGAGAAAGGCTTCTGTAACGCTATAGATTTTAGAACGTGTTTTACTAGCACATTATTACTTAACTGCCCGGATAATTCGGGATTGCAAACGGTTGATACTACCGACTTGTGTAACAAGATAGTATTATAAGATAATTTGTGAATTAAATGTAAATCTGACAAAAATCTTGCCAAATCACTATATTTTGGAGTTGAAGGGATAACCTGGTGATTTTGACACCAAACTAACCATCTCTTCCAAGCTGAATTATACACCTTACGAGTCGATGGACGCCATGAATTCTCCAGCAGTTGGAGTTGACTATCATTCCAGTCTGTTAGAGACCCAGTCCACCCCCACATTTCCATACCTCTAGAGTCATGTCTAGAACATTCGGTGGTGGTAGCCCTGTTGTTATGTCGATCAGGACTTCTTCTAGATGGTAAAGTGTGAATGGAGCTGCTAGGGCACGTGATTTGATATCGGGACGCCAAAACACTCGCTCCCATCGTGGAACTACAAGAAGGTACGTTCCCTGAGCTTGATTGAGATAACTCAACACTTTTGGAATTAGGTATGGTGGAGGAAACACCCACGCTAGGTTGTAGTTCCACCTCTGGGAGAAAGCATCGTGAAACAGGGCTTTGTCGTCGAGCTGATCCAGAGTCACGTAATTCGACACAACATGAGCCCGATTGGATGCAAACAGGTCGATTAGTGGAACTCCCCATCTGGAGAAGACTTTGTTTGTAGCCTCTGGTGTCAGATGCCACTCCGGCGCCACACGAAATCTGGACAGATGATCCGCGTGGCTGTTGTATATGCCGGGTATGTAGAAGGCATTCATATGTATGTGACAACTCTCTGCTATTCGGAAAACTTTGTTGGTCAGTTCTAGGAGAGGTACTGACTTGGTACCTCCTTCGTGACGAAGGTATGCGACTACAGACTTGTTGTCGCTTTGAATTAATACCGTCTGGTGACTCAGGAGGTGACAATGATTTTGGAACACCTTTAGGATTGCCAACATCTCTTTTTGGTTGCAATGGAGGTTTTTCTCCCCCTCTGACCACAGACCCGAGAGAGACAGGTTGTCCAGGCGGGCTCCCCAAGCTATGTCCGACGCATCTGTAGTCAGAAAGTGCGAAGGAGGTGGCATATGTATGGCCGACGGGTTCTGGCAATTCTGATGCCACCACACCAAGTCGTCTAGAGCCACGAGGGGCAGAGTGTGAACGATCCTGTGGTCCGACCTCAACACTTGGTTTAGGAAGTTCAAAAGCGCTCGAAACTTGAGTCTTCCTTTGGGAACTGCGAAGCTCGCAAAATTGAGAAAGCCTACGAGGCTTTGAAGTTCTTTGAGAGTTGTTCGTTGCCTTCGGAGCATGTGACTTATTTTGTCCAACAGGCCTGGTATTTTCTCGTCGGGAAGACGCTTGCGGTTCAACCATGGATCCCAATGAATTCCTAGAAACACTAGGCTCTTCGACGGGGTCGTTATAGAC
This sequence comes from Eilema depressum, assembly GCA_914767945.1. Taxonomy (NCBI): domain Eukaryota; kingdom Metazoa; phylum Arthropoda; class Insecta; order Lepidoptera; family Erebidae; genus Eilema; species Eilema depressum. The sequence continues at coordinate 8,346,408 of OU612028.1, read as the reverse complement.
TTTTGGTAATTGATCACCCACCCTAGTGTTTCTAATGTGTTGAGCACAATATTTACCTGACTCCGAAGATTGCTCTCGTCCTGATTTGCAATCAAAAAATCGTCGAGATAGACTATTATCCTGATGCCTTGTTGCCTGAGAGTCTGAGCTATCCAATTTGTTAGCGCAGCGAAGGTCTTGGGCGCTGTGCTTAGACCAAAAGGCAAACAAGTCATCTCGAGCAATTGATTTCGATAGACGAGGCGTAGGAATCGCCTGTGGCTGCGAGCCACGGATAGATGAAAATAGGCCTGTGACAGATCGATTTTGCATAGCCAATCCTGTGGTTGCAGGAAGTCTGGTATTCGATATGCATTTATTAGTTTGAATCGATCTGTTTTGATGTACTGGTTCAGTCCTTTCAAGTTGAATATCGGACGGGCCGAACCGTCGCCTTTCGGAACAAGAAACATCGATGAGAGGAAGCTTGGCGAGGCTACAGCTCGTTCTAGAATTCCCTGCTCTATCATGATATCTATGACCGACGTCATTGCAACAGATTCTGGGATATTTAGATTTGAGCTCATAACACCTGGGTGAATAAGTGGTGGCTTCCGACAAAAGGGTATGCGATACCCGGTTATGATGTTTAAAATATAATCTGGTGCATTCATTTGTTCCCATCGATTCCGAAAATGAAGGAGACGGCCTGCTCGAAACGAGTCAATACTTACGTCGTTTTCCGTCATTCCGATGGGTAGGTGAAGATGCACGCTTTTGCCCGTACCTTGGCTGATTATTGTGTTTTGCACCTGAGCGGCCACGAAAATTACGACTATTCGGTGCGACCGAACTGTACTGGGCTGCTTGTCCATGAATGTCATGAAAACCCTGCGAGGGTGGTTTACAGCAGTTGTGTCCACCTTGCGAAGGCGGAATTCTTCCAACACAATGCACCTGGGCATTACTGTGTTGACGAGCCGAAGCTAGATGAGAATAACCCTGCGAGGGCTTGTGGCGATACCTGGATCCCTGCGAGGGACCACGAAATTTTTTCGCTTCAGCCTGCGAGGCAGAAGACGTGCCAGCCTTTGGCCAAAAACATTTCCTAATTCCACCAGCTTTCTCAACCGTAGCAGTAAATTTCTCCGCATTAAACAAGTTGGTACAAGTTGGTGGAATTTTCTTCAGGCTGGCCTTCAACATAGGGTCCTTTGCCTGTTTGGTGACACAGTCTCTACGCATCTGTATAATTTCAGCACGATGTCCACAAACCATCTGTATCAAATCTGAGGAACAATTGTTAAAATCTCCTGTGGAAAAAAGATCATTAACTTTTTGCTGCAGGGCATCATAATTAAGCGACTCACAATGCCTTGCCCACAGCAATAGGTCCGCAAGGGTTTCTTGTAACCCCTCCCGTTGTTTGAGAACACACATGGTCAAGGCTGCAAACGCTTTATCAGCATATACAAGGTGTCGTGGAGAATCGTATGCCTTAACTTCTTCATTTATTTCGATATCCGTATAACCCGGCGAATGGTTATACATTTTTTGAGTATCGGAATACCTAATCTGATCCCAGTCACTCTTATCTAAGTGTTGCAAATTACACAACATCTCCAAATATTTTTCGGAAGTTTTAGGCATTGCCGGCTCCTTTAGTTTAGTTTCTAATGATAAGCCAAATCCTTGATCGATATGAGAACCACTAATATCATTTTCAACGTTCAGAATATTTTGTTCGTAGTTATTTTCACTTACCCCCGACAATAAAGAAATAGAATCATAATCAAAATTTGTACTCACATGATGATCTTTTTCCTTATTATTTAATTGCTGGCGAAGGTCACGTATTTCTTTCGTTAATTTACGTACCTTACGATTAGAAACAAGCTTACGATTGTCACTTTTTTTCACCTTGCGACGACTCCTTTTCGGGTTGCCTCCGCTAGACGAGGAGCTACTTTCAGAGCTTGAGCTACTAGAACTAGAGCTGCTCGACCGAGCTCGCTGCCTACGCGGGGCTGAAGGACCCGGGAGCACATTACTAACAACCTCATCGACATTATTACACGATTCTTCCATATTAAATATCGAAAGTTATTAAACTTTGTTCACACAGAGAAAAACCGTTAATTTAGTGTCGGTACTTGTAAAACTTAAAACTTTTTGAATAAAACGATATATCAATCTAATGTAAAGTAATGTAACTGTTAATAAATTATATGATCACGAGTTATGTACTTACTCAGCAGGTATATTTAAGGTATAGGTATGGTCTTGTGGCTAAGAGTCACACGACCGTTCACGGCGGGAAACAAGACGCCAATGAAGTTAAAATGGCGATCGTCTACTTACCCCACCACTGCCAGGCGGAAGTGACGTATCAGAAAGAGACAGAAACATTGGAAAAAGACAGGTATAGTTAGGCGGAAACGGAAGTGCCTATCTCAATTAAATAAGCTTCGAATAACGGTACAGTCAAATTAATATAAATATTTGCATTGGTCTGGGTGTTTCTATGTATAATATGTATGTATGTATTTACTGCTAATAAGATTGATAGTATCTTTAGGCACAGCTTGCAGAAAGAGTTTTCTAACGATCATACATACATACACCCGTTTTATATTACTGTAATAGGTGTTATGGTTCTTGATACTTAGGCAATATCGAGGCAAGCGATTATGCTATTGCACATAATTTCCTGGAATACTTTATAATAAAGTGTGTTTCTTTTCAGTCTTCGCAACAGGATAACCAAAAACAGTCAGAAAATAAGGATGAAATGGGCAACAACGAGTCCGACATAGAATTCGTCGAGACTGGCCCGCAAGTTATAGAAATACCTGATGCCAATGATTCTAGGTAAGAAAGTTTTTAATCTTGAATGTATATTACTATTTAATATGTACCTTTTTATTATTCATGTTGAAGAAATTTAATTACTTATATGTTTGAATGAAATTTTACAGCATGGAATGCTAACTGTTCAAATAGATTAGGATAGATAAAGTCGGATACAGCTCAGGCGGGACTCGAATCCGCGAACGGGTCCCGCTCGATTAAGACAGAGAAAAGAGAATCGACCTCGATTCTCTTTTCTCTGTCTTAATCGATTTGAATAGTTAGCATAATAAATGCTTCAAAATTTAATTCCACAATATTTATGGTAATTACCTTTAGCCAATGATACCTTATAAACTGTAGATACGTTATCCGCACTCTGAAATAGCGAGAAAAATGAGGACGAGTCCTCAAATAAATTTGCAATAATAATAATATATTGTCATCTCCAGTAAAATCTCCAGTATAAACAATAATAACATTATTCATATAGGTACTAACATAACATAATTAATATAAATGAATAAAAAGGCCGATTATTTCTTCACGTGATGTCATTGCCTTTAGCGCGCAACAATACAAATACGTCCTACAGAATACCGTGGTTATAACACCTTGTGTTGTGTTCTTGGCGGTGATTAGGGTAGCCAGTGTTCACTGGAGAGCAGTGGAGAGGTCTTCTGCTGTCAGTGGGACGACCGAAGGCTTGGGTTGACACCGCTAACTGATACGGGCGTGGAAATGTGGAAAGTTGCCGCGGCGGTCAGGGAGACCCGGTGAAACGGTTATCCGCTGGCCGCCCACAGGCTGTACAGTTTCAAACCTGGGGATCACTTGGGGTCGGCAACGCGTGTGTGACGTTGTTGCACATGTCCATAGGCCACGGTAACCACTTTCCATCAGGTGGACTTGTCTGCCACCTAAGTGGTATAAAATAAGTTATAGTTGGTCCCTTATAGGTATTTAAACTTTCATGGTCGTTCACATTACTATTAGAACTATCGGGATATTTACCATGAATTTTTTGGATCCATGGTCAAAACAATACATGGTAAATATCCTGATAGTTCTAATAGTAAGAGTTGGTCCCATCTAGAGTCACGCTAGCTCCTAGTATCAGCGGCGCCGGTGTGTCTGTCACGTACTATATAAGCTCGTGTGTCCGCAGTCCGTCGCCTAAGTCGCGGCGTCACCGCTCTCGCTCCAAGTCACCGCGGCGCCGGCGCAGATCTCGCTCGCGCTCGCGTTCGCCGCGCAGGCGCAGGGACCGAGACCGCGATAGAGACAGAGATAGGTAATCTTTTTATTCTTCAATTGAATTTAAAAAAAAAAACTTGTTTATGATTAAGTTTATTTAAACCATGACGTTTTTAGGGTTTTTAAATTTTACATCCACAATTCAAAATACTTATAATGTTTTGCCACACTCGAACTACGAGTATGTTGTGCTAAATGTATTTTTTATATTATAACAGGGAGAGAGAAAAGGAGAGAGATAAAGATAGAGAAAAGGGTTACAAAGATCGCGAGGTAGAAAGGGAAAAGCAAAAGGAAAGAGAGAAAAAAGGACTGCCGCCGATAAAAAAAGATAATCTTAGTGGTGAGTATTGTTAACGTTACTGATTTATATGAATATTTTTAAAATTATTCCATTCATAACCTATTTGATCAGTCCTTTTACTGGGATTTTAGTATGCCATTGCACATGTGCAATCGTTAACAATACCTAATAGAACAGAAATATTTATTTGCATGAAACACAGTATGAAAGATGTTACATTGCATTCTGAAAGTGCGGTGTGTTTCGCCGATCTATCAGCATGCAAACTTTGTCTTGAAATTACACAGTTACAAATTAATTAAACGTTAAATTTCAAGGATGAATGAAATTAAACATCCACACGAATATTATAAATGCGGAAGTAACTCTGTCTGTCTGGCTGTCTGTTACGCTTTCACGCCTAAATCACTTAACCTATTTTCATGAAATTTGGTACAGAGATAGATTAGACTTTGAGAAATGACATCCACGCGGGCGGAGCCGCGGGCAAAAGCTAGTATCGAATAAAGCACTTGTACTTTCATCAATCTCCAGTGTTAACAATGAAATTAAACGTTAAAAAGTTAGTTCAAAAAGTTGCTCGTATTTGACGTGTGTCCATCTGTACACAGTGTGTAGCACGACGCTATGGGTTGGTCACCTGTCGAAGTTGGCCACGCCCGAGGAGCTATCGGACCTGTTCGGCGGCGTGGGCGGCGTGGCCAGTATCGACGTCGTAGCGCCGCGTGGTTGCGCCTTCGTTGTCATGGAACGGCGCCGCGACGCTAGCAAGGCCATCGCCAAGCTCAACAAGCATAAGCTGCACTCCAAGGAGATTACTGTGAGTATACCTGTCCTACCTCCCTGTCTCCTAATCTTTCTGATTAAACAATAGGGATGTAGACCACTTTTTAAGCTATTGCATAGCTTCTATAGCGGGCCTTGAGCGTGGAGACCGAATCCAGAAATTCCGTAACGAAAAAAAGGTAACACCCCCAACTCCGAGCTCGCACGAATCGAGTCGAGCTGCTCCGAAGTAGCTCCGCTTAACGTAAGTAATTATAATTGCATAAGTTGTTAGTTTTCAAATTCAGATTCAGATTCAAATTCAAATTCAAATTATATTATTATTTATTATAATTGCATAAGTTCATAAAAAATGCTATGCAATAGCTTTACCGCGGCAGTCCCCGAGTGCCACACGTCTTTTTTTTTTTTTCTCTGAAAATTACCACCTTATAATAATAAAATACATTACTGCTAAAGTGAAATATTCTTACGACAAATAGTTCTAATGATATTTTTAGCCGCCCGAAAACGCTCCATACAAAATCGTTATAAGCAGGTGACGTCACGCGGTTGTAGCGCGTAACGGAAATGCATAGAGCGCAAGAGAATATCGCATTTATCTCGGTCTGCATTAAGTTTTTATTCGCATCACTACCGCTGATTTGGTAGGGCCTCTACCAAATCAGCGGTAGTGATTCGTAAATTCACTGTCATAAAATTAACTTGTTGACGGCCTTAAAGGAAATGGGAATGTTGCCACCATCGTCTGAATACTGCTTAATGATTTAATTTTTTCACATAATAAAAGATGCATTGTAAAATAAAATATTGATTAACTAAATTGAAACTATGATTTTTCATTATTTTTAATTCTGAAAAATTTATCATAATATAAACAATCAAATTGAGTTCAAAGGAGACGGGGACTTCTGGGCCAAAATTGTAATGAGTTGAGATATGACTTAAAAAAAGCGGTATTTTTTTCTATTTCAAAATATTAAAAATCCAGCTCAATTGAAAGTCTGGAAGACGAGAAATCTTAAAACTAAGTTTATTCCACTAGCAAAATAAAATATCGATTACTAAAAATTATTTAAACAATATTGCGTATTTAAACACTTGCATCACAATTTGATATTAAATCAATCAGAGTGAACAAAACTTAATCATAATAATAATAATAACCATTTAAAATACCAAATAATAGTGTAATAAAAATAAATTCTGAATCGATTTCCGTTAATCGATTAATTATTTCTTGTGTTTATCAACTGTATTTTTAAGCTGTGACAGCTGACAGCTCCATTTTCAGTCAATCAGTTTATTTATTCAATCTTCAAAATTAATTATTTTATCGAAAAATTGTATAGGTATTTACACGGCTTATGGGATATACAATTGTTTATAAAATATGTACAAAAGTATGCTATATCAGTATGCTGTATCAGTTTATTGGTTTAAATCCAATGATCAATTGACTTCTGCGTTTTTAGTATTTCCAGTTGATTTCTTGATTATATTCCCTTAACAGTGATTTCTCTTTACGGACTTCTCAGCTTGCTCCTGGTTACCTTAAAGTACAATGATAAACTTGTTTACTTGTTCGAGTTTTGCTCGGTATTTTGGATTTTGACATGGATCTCTGTGTGAATTGTGGCATAGAAAATGAAGTAAATAAGGTAATATATTTCCACCTGCGTACTTCTTAGACAATACTCTAATTATTATTGAAGAAGAATAAAAGATCATTATTATTTAAAGTGTTTTTTTTTTAACATAACATCCTTGTACTCCATATCTTTAAAATCTCTTTGTAAGTTTTCGTACATTATCCCTGAGTAAAATATAATACAGTACAATTTAAAAGTATTTTAAGATAAAAAAAATGACCACTTTCTATTAAAACACCACAGAAATCACAGTTCTAAAATGTCAATTTCTTGCATAACCTCACTTTTACTAAATCTCTTATAACTCTGCTCTCAGATATCCAAAATCTGCAGAATTTTCAGGGATGGTTTAATAATTTATATGCTCTTAATTGATACCACCCTCATCTTATTACATTTTTGGCCCAAGAATGTATGAAAGCCTCCCCATCTCCTTTATAACTATTATATCAAATAACTTTTATTAATGACGCTTCTCGTTGTGCAGGTGGCGTGGGCTCCGGGTAAGGGCGTGAAGGGGCGCGAGTGGAAGGACTACTGGGAAGCTGAACTGGGAGTGTCGTACTTGCCGTGGGGAGCTTTACATCAACGCTGGGCATTGGGAGCGCTCTCCCTAGACGCTTTAGAAGATGGTGGGGCTGTGGATGAGGACTCGCTGCCACCATGGCTGCCACCTAGGGTATGTACTGCTGTAAAACTGAAACTGCGAGAATGTCTCTCTATCGTATGTCAGATTGACGGCTTGACATCTTTATAGAGTAGCTATAACCGTTTGTATTATTAAAGTGTTAAAACTGTAACTTAGGTTTTAATTACTCTTAAAACTATCAAATTTGCATGCTTTATATTAAGAATTACTTGAGGAAAATCTTTTAAAGAAGTTAGTTATCAGTGTGTTTCTATTCGATTAGATTGTATACAGAATATTCCTGCCCCAACTAGGATAGTACTCCCATTCTGCTGAGAATGGTAGCATTTTGAACATTTGCTAATATTTTGAAATAAAACTATTTTATCGCGATTTATTTGGTATCATATTATTATGTACACTGACTTAATTAAGAGTCCAGCTAATGAAAGTTTCTCAAATAGAAACACATCGCGTGTTTGCCCGCCTCTAATTTTGGTTACCCCATCGAATTATGAATGCGCTTACCAATTCCACCTTTAGGCGATAAGTTAACATACTACAATTTTCGTCTACAGATACTACCAAAAACGATGATGGAGAATATGTCAATGTTGGCGGGCATGCCTCCGCCCGGACCCGGCATCATGGCCAACATGCCGCCGAACATGCCGGCCAACATGCCGGCCAACCTGCCCATGCCGCCAGTCAGCATGGCCGGGGCTCTGCCGCCAGCCAGCCTGCCGAGCCTGGCCCTTGCCTCAAGTTTACCTACGCCCACCGCGCTCAGCATGACCGTACCTAGGATGCCACCACCCGGGTAAGACACACTTCTATACACACACCCCTGTCTCCTCTTAAGGTATGATTCCGAAGCAGACCGCATACGACAACGACAGACGCATACAGCAGATACAGCCCACCCATTACTTGTTAAACTCCGATACGGATAAAGGGGACCATTGAGAAGCCGCAATGAATTACGCGCATCTGCTACGTGCGTCGGCAGTTGTCGTATGCGGTCGGCTATGGAATCATACCTTTAAGCACGCAACTTTACCGAGTTAGTTCATCTCTTCCCGTGAGTGTCGTAGAAGGTGAATAAGGGACAGAGCTGCCCAGACCGCGGTTTCCATTCTAGGACTCGTTTCGTTTGCTCCAACGGTGATCGGTCCTTTGACAAATGTGGCCAGCCCACTGCCACTTCAGCTTGCTTATTCTGCGAGTTATGTCGGTAACTTTAGTTCTTTGTCGGATGACCTCGTTGCGAATTCTATCCTTAGAGACTCCATGCACAGTTAGGAATATCAAAATACTAATAATATTATAATTGTTTCGAACATTAAATTCATTCGTTTGGCGTCCTACTACATTGCTGCCTTGAATATGATGTCTTTTTGAAGCATATCATTTAAAACGTATCTATCTATAATATAATAAAACAGTTTCAACATAAGTTGTTTTGTCGACAGTATGACCGCGGGCATGCCGCCAGGAATGGGACCGGGAATGCCGCCCGGTATTAGGCCGCCGAGCATACCTACCGGAGTGCCAGGTAATGGTTGTGTACTTATTTATATTTTGGCTTCTTACGTAACTTATGAAGGTCTTCGGCACTTTAATTTTGAAGAAAATGTTGATATTCGTAGCCCTTATTTATTTGGGATCGGCACAAAATTCTGTTTTGCTTCCACTATGTTTTTATACTACTTAGGTGTTAGACACGGCTCACCTGATGAAAAGTGGTTACCGTGACCTAATGAACGTATGCAGCATCAGGGGCGTCACACTCGTTCTGCAAACCCTGCAGTAACCTTCTAATACCCTTCTTGAAGAACACCATATTGTAGTCGCTTGAAAAAACCACAGCAGGGTGTTCATTACCCTCCATATGTGCGTCTTTCAGTCAGTCCATGCACTCTGGCCACACGCGTCAGCCACAAACGCCACCACAAAAAGCTCGAAGCGGCCACAAAAGCACGCAAGTGTCAAACTTGAAGTCGGAAGCCGCTATTTTTGTAACTTGTACGCGCAGTGTCATAATAGACTCTTATGTCGAAGGTTTAGGGTGGTTAATCGCGTAAGTGGCGTGTAGCGGTCACTGGCGTCAACCATGTGCGTAAATGTATGAAAACTACAAGAAATATGCCAGTCGCGACATTTTGTGGTTGTGGCCAGTGACCCAGCCCTTAGTTGTTTTGTCTACCCTTTTATCCGTCCACTATACATTGTCCAGCCGGTTAATTTCTTCTTGACGTTTCATGTAGTTATATTCCAATGAGTGACCTGTACGGTTTTGATGTGACAATCGACTTTGTTTATGAAGAAGTTTCAATCGGTTGTACGATTCAATATTTTTGATTTTGCCAAGTGTTTGTAAAGTTTACGCGAATATTAATTGAAATAAAACTATACAGGTTACTCATAACATTGGGACATAACTATGTGGAACTGTCAAAAAGAAAATAAACGGCTAGAACATGTATAGTCCCCTCCATAGCTAACGTGTGGTGTGTCGTACGCAGGTCTACAAAGCGACGCCGGTCTGCCCCCGCCTGGCCCGCTGCTACGCTTCCCGCCGGGAATGCCACCGCAGTCCCTGTCGCAACCCGGTGAGTTGATATTCTCATTCGTTTGTACAAAATATTCACATGTTACCAATATTTATTTCCATTTTCTAGTGCGAAATAACATCTTTGTTGCCTAAAAACTGGCGTCAAAATGCTTTTTGCTGCGAGCATTACGAAATGTGATTTGAATTTCGTACATGTGTTTTACCGTCTATACAATGGTTTGTGCTCAGAAGAACTGTTTGACATGATGCCAACAGCTACATTCTATCATCGCACCTCTCGCCACAGGCAGGGAATTCATCCTCACACATTGCGTCCGGAAACGGTACGCACTGTGCGGTTTGAAAGGCATTTCATCCCACGCACACTCAAGCTGTGGAATGAACTGCCTGCGGTGGTTTTCCCAAGCGACTACAATATGGGGTTCTTCAAGAAGGGCATTAGAAGGTTTCTTCAGGGTCGGCAGCGCGAGTGTGACGCCCCTGGTGTTGCATGCGTCCATAGGCCACGGTGACCGCTTCCCATCAGGTGGGCCGTGTGCTTGTCTGCCAACTAAGTGGTATAAAAATAAAAAAAAATAAAAAAAAACATCGCAATAAAAGATCATTCATGTTGCATACAGTGTTGACTCTGCTCTTAGCTTTTTTTGTTATTATGGAAGTAAACTCCTCGAACCCCTCGATGAGTGTAGCTATAGTACGCGCCAGTTAGTGTGGCAATACGAGTCATTTACATTCCCCCATACAGTGGTGTAGGTATACGAAATTTGCAAAAACGACAGTTTCAATGTTAACAGATAATGTAATAATTCTTATTTCTTAATAATTTTTGATTTACCTTTCTTGTTACTTCGTATTCGTAAGACTTTGTTCCACTCGTATTGCCACACTAACTGGTGCGTACTATAGAGGCACCATTGCCCATTGTGATGTTCGATTTTCGAACGACTCACAACATTTACTAACGCTGGCAGTGAAGCCAGTGAAATGCGATCTTGCTACGAGCTTCTAGGCATCAAAGGTGTCTTTATTTCGTGCGTGAAAATAATTATCGTGCAAATCTATTTAGATAGAAAATAGTGAATAGAGCTCAGGCGGGACTCGAAGCCGAGATCTTTCCCTTACAGGGGAACTCTCTCTGTCTCTGACCACTGAACCACCGAGCCGAGGAAAAGATCGCGGTTTCGGGTTCCGCCTGAGCTGTATTAGTTTTTTTCTATCTAAATCGGTTTGAATAGAGCACACTAAATGCTTTAAAATATCATTTAACTATCGTTTATCTGGTGAGAACCTTCGGTCGACCGGCAGAGTGTTCCATAACATACAGGCTGATATCTAACAAGTAATATGGTTCTCAGGTATGGTAAGCGGGTTCCTAGGCGGGCTACTAGGCGTAGGCGGTCTAGTGGGCGGTGTGCCGTTGTTACACCACCCGCCGCTGCACGCGCCGCCCACTCTCGCGCCGCATCAAACGCACGCTACGCACGCGACCCACGCAGCGCACGCGCAGACTCAGGTGAGTTATACCTCTTTTTCTTCGTGTGGAAATCTCTCCTGTCCCGGCCGGCGGGATAGTTATATTGGCCTTGAACTAAAACGGTATTTCAGGTCTTTATCCTTCATCCTAGCGTTAATCCCAGTCGCATCCGAAGCTTTCATCTCAAAGTCTGGGGTCAGCTTTACCCTTCGATATTTTACGTGAAGCGATTGCCATCTGACCTCATGCTCTTGCGATGGCTCTATTGCCTCTAAACCCAATAGTGCTATTGGGCGTTATCGAAGCATTGCAGCTTGGTCAGTTATTGGACTTTTTAGGACTCCAACTACCTGTAAAGATTGCCATAATATGTGTTCATATGGCAACCGGGACCGACGACTCAACGTGCTCTTCGGGCAAGACCAGAGCAATGCAAATACCCATGTTCATGCATACAATGATTTGCACTCGGGGATCGAACTCGCTAGATTTCGGGTCTCAAATGCTGGAGTGAAATGTTGCCCAGTCAGGCATTTCCCTCGCAACCCAGCTAAACCTGGGCCATCTATCGAGATGGCCCCCTCAGGTGTGGGAATCATAGTATCCCCGTTTGCCTCGGAAAGGGCTCGCATGTTTCTGCTAGGGTGACGGGTGGGTCCATATATCTCGGCCAAGCCAGCACTCATGGACAACGGAGGTCATTCTTGTATAAATGCATACTGTATACTTATGTCGTTGGCCGTATGTATATTACAAAGTAGAGAACGTCGGAACCATGATATACTTTATGTAAATGTCTTCTTTTTATTTATAGCAGAGACCGGGTGAAGTAAACCACAGTGATGATGCAATGGACCTGGATACCGAGGAACATAACGATGAATCCAGCGGTGACGTCACAGATAACGCTCCGCCCGCGTTACTACCCGATCAGGTATTACAGCACTCTTTACCTATTATTAAACAAACAATTCTTCTATATACGAACCTATGAATAGAATAAAGTTACAGTACGGTTAAAATCAGTTGAAGATTCGGCCAACCTCGGTAATTGTCGTGAATCCCTCGTCACTCACACAGAGTTATCAATTTACAGATATGACCTTTAATTATATTACCCGTTGTCTTATTGAATACAATACAAGCACGACATGAACAACAAAACCTCCTTTGTAGCTCAAAACTAACACAAAAATATTATTTTGACGATTATTATTTTTTTAAGCTATTGCATAGCTTCTATCGCGGGCCTTAAGCGTGGAGACCGAATTCAGAAATTCCGTAACGAAAAAACCTAAGCTGACACTCCGAGCTCGCACGAATCAAGCCGAGCTGCTCCGAAATCGGCCGATTTCGGAGCAGCTCGGCTCGATTCGTGCGAGCTCGGAGTGGGGGGATAATTGCAGTTGATAAAAAATAGCTATGCAATAGCTTTACCGCGGCAGTCCCCGAGTGCCACACGTCTTTTTTTTTATACCACTTAGGTGGCAGACAGGCACACGGCCCACCTGATGGAAAGTGGTTACCGTGGCCTATGGACGTATGCAACACCAGGGGCGTCACACTCGTGCTGCCGACCCTGAAGAAACCTTCTAATGTCCTTCTTGAAGAACCCAATATTGTAGTCGCTTGGGAAAACCATCGCGGGGAGTTCATTCCACAGCTTGAGTGTGCGAGGGATGAAGTTCCTTTCATACCGCACAGTGCGCACCATTTCCGGTCGCAATGTGTATGGATGAACTCCCCGCCTATGGTATGATACATTTATGTTTATGAACGCTATATATTATATATTCATTCGTGAAAATATTCGATTCTATCAAATTTTATCAAAATTACCTTACAGTAGTAATATGTATCATGGCTTCAACAAATTTAAAGCGTGGTAAAATATTTTTTGCTCAATCTCGTGAAATTGTAAATAATGTATTAACTATTTTAAAAAAGAAGAAAAATTACTTTCTTCTTTTTTGTTGATAAATTATTATCAACAAAAATCGGTAGAAGTCGGTTTCTAAAATTATTATCAATTATTAATCCGATGTAAGTAACAGTACGATACTGTTACTTACATCAAACAGTAAAATATTGACTTATATCGATGTATTTTTTTATTTAATGTATACAAGTATAGCTTCAATAAATAATGAATTTTCAAATTCATGTCGCTTCTGCATAATTTTCTTAGGTCTACGGTTAGTAATGTCATCTTGGCAGATGCTATACATTGCGTTTATGATATTTCAAATTAAATGCTACATAAAAGAAATCGCGGTAATGTATGTCGTGTCATTTCCGTCTCCGGATTTAGGCGATGATACCCGAAAAAAGCCGAATGTTCAACTGATTTTAATTGTACTGTACGTGTGATTATGAACTGTATCATTTATTCGTATTTTTGTCGCTAACATTTCTCTTACCTATAGGTGTCATTCCTAATAAATAACACATTGCACAGTCAACGACAAAAGTAGCTTAACACTACTCTAGCTTAATTGCTAGTGATCAATTTAAACCTCTCATAAAATAATGAACAACACATTAAATCTATTAACTTTGTCCTCCCGGGATTAAATAACTTTTGAGTTAATTACATGAATTTCATCTTATCTCCGTCACTGTACATAAAAAAGATTGCCGGGCGAGTACATTATGGCTGGGTTTAGCTAGTTGCATAAATAATTTATTTTCTTCACCCAGATCCAAGCACTACTCTCGAAGCCTCCTCCAAACTTCAACGCATCTGAACCACCTCCGGGTTTCAATCTCTCCGAACCTCCGCCGTTCAACGTGAACCAGCCTCCGCCATCGACAGAGGAGAAACAAGACGACGACAGAAAAGATAGAGATAGAGACAGGCGGGATAGAGACCGCGATAGGAGAGACAGGGGGGATAATAGAGCCGATAATAGAGCCGATAATAGAGCCGACAGGGGAGATAGGGGAGAGAGGAGAGATAGAGATCGCAGGGAACGAGACAGGGGGAGGGACAGAGACAGGTAAGCTATAACAATTTTCTTTTATCACCATTCTGCTTCACTCGAAATTTAAATTGCTTTTCTAATCGCTTCTCTTATGGAGGCGTTGTTGCTTCTTACTAACATTTGATCGAGTTTGTGAGAGGTTTTTTATGAACAAATAACAAAAATATTTTTTTATTCATACATATACGCCTGTAAATCCCCGAAGGGGTAAGCAGAGGTAGAGGTGTATGAACACCCACATTTCGTCAACTATGATTTTCAGTCCCAAGTAATAGGGGGCGAGCCTATTGCCGTCAAGCGGGCACTTAGTCACGGGCTGTATGTTTACTGTCAGATGGAGAACAGCCCTATTCCTATTTTTTTATTCATTTTCGTATATTATTTGTATCAAGGGGTGAGAGAGACGACCGGCGAGATCGCGACCGAGACCGCGGGAGGGAGAGGCGTGACCGCGACAGAGACAGGGGAGACCGCGGTGAGCGGGACCGCTTCGCGAACAGGGGACCGGACAACATCAGGTGAGAGGACATTCATATGACTTCGAGTAGACCAGAAATAGCTTGTGCATTAGTATGAAAAAAAAACCGTGTAGTCCATTGAAATGTTAAAAATTTTAGGCTTAGCGTGTATTTGTCATGGGTAGCAATTTTCTTTTTTAGATGTCAAAAGGGGGGGGGGGGGGGGAGGATGTCAGTTAATAGCAAACCCAAGTTTATGGAGTGGTAAATTAAAAATTTTAAATTATTGGCCCCAAAGATATTGCCCTCACCCTTTTCTCTCTTTCCCCATCCCCCAACCATATTATACAACATATTCATATACCTACAGCAGTATAGCATTTTTTTTAATACTGTAACTCGAACATTATTAACAAATAATTAATTTGACAGAGAACGCAGCCGAGAAAAATCGCCCCGAAATGCGAACAGCAATGACAATCCGGAGAAGAGTTTACAAGAACGATTGTGGGAGATGGCGAACGGCAAGCCGGCGAGGGACGACAAACGGGACGAGTTCGACCAGCAGGAGCCGCGTGACGACAATAGGGACAGGCCGCCGCTGATCGACAGGGTGCCGCCCAGGCACGACGGACCGCCGCCCAATATCGATGGCGGTAAGACTCTTTCACTTACTGTTTGTTAATATTAAAGGGAGATAAACGCAGTCGTAGAACAATAATACATGTGACTTTTTATGGTTTCGTACCTCAAAAGGAAAAACCGGAACCATTATAGGACCACTTCGTTGTCCGTCTGTCTGACCTGTTTCTCAGGAATGCGGAGAGGCATCAAGTTAAAATTCATTCCAAATAGTCAGATCTATAACGTCTTGAAACTGCAAAAATCAAACTTCTAAGTCTACGCAAACAATATAAATTGCGGTTTATGTATTTTAAGTTGGTCCCTGAATCCAAATTTGTACAGAACCCCTCAGTGCGCGAATCCTTTTTTTATTACATGTAATATGAGAATTAGAACTAAATCATATAATATCAGAAGTATTTTGCGTATGTTACGTTCTAAAGGAACGGACATAGGCTGCCTTTTATTGCGAATAAATGGGTTGAAAATAGGGTGGGGGAATAGGTTATGAAATTTTGATATTTTTGAAGATATCCTAATGAAATTGATGATTCTGGCTTGGGAACGGACATGGCTACCTTTTATCATGAAAAAAAAAAGTTATAGGGGTTGAAATAGGGGATTGAAGTTTACATGAAACTTTATCATTGAAGATATTCTTATGAAATACGAAGACAGATTAGAGCTTGGGGAACGATATAGGATAGAGAAGAGAGGCATACGGGGCAGGTAAAGGGGTGGGGAAAGCGGGAGAAGTGGTGATACGGTGGGAAAGGGTAGGAGGAGTGCGGGAAAGAGTGGGTGGGTATGCGGGGGAAGTTGAAAGGGTGAGGGAAGAGGGTAAGAGTGGAAGGAGTGAGCCGCGAGGGTAAGGTTGGGGAATTCAAAATGGATTGTAATATTTTGCCTCAAAAAGCCGCTGCCGGCTGTTGCTCTTTTTGTGGGGATTGTCTCTTAGTAAGTAAGCCGCAAGTGGGCGTACTCCAAGCGTATAACAATGAATACGCAGCTATGAAACCACGCTCCTGTGGTCAGTAGGCCGTAACAGTCGACAACGATCTAACGTGGGGTTTTGGACGCAGGTGCGAACTCACCGGGGCCGGGCGGACCAGGCGGGCCGGGGCCGGGCGGGCCAGGACCGGGTGGGCCAGGGCCGGGCGGGCCAGGGCCTGGCCCGGGCTGGTCGGCGCCACGTGCTCCCCCACCTGGTGGCCCTCTCCTGCCGCCGCACTTCCGCGCCGGTTAGTACATTACACGGCTCTCCACTTTCAACACTTTAACATTCAACATACCGAAACGACTATAAAATCACCCAGTATAGGCGATACTGGGTGATTTATAGTCGTTTCGGAGCGAAAGATTTTGAGTACAGTTTCGATAGCAAAATCGTCTGGAAGCTAACACTTCCTCCTTTAGAGATTTTTTTAAAATTATTTATGGTTTGTGACAGTGAACTGGCTGTTATAAAACACAAACAAGTGTGTTTTTTCTCCAAGTAAATACTTCCAGACAATTTTTCTATATCGAAACTGTCTAAAATCGTTCGCTCCAAAACGGATAAAATCAGGGTGTATAATAGACCTTCTGTCAGATAGTATTTTGCCTGCTTCTCGTGAAACCCCAGAGAAGTAATAACTGAATAAAATAAACTTAAAATTATATAATTAAACTGATAGAAGAGCCTTACAGCATGACGAATTAACTGAATCTTCTTACATGTAATTTTTTATTTTTACAGAGCTAAGAATGAGAGGACCCCCTGGACAACCGATGCAAGGTATGTATAGTGAAAACTATCTCGTACTGAAACACTATGCTTTACATAGTAGTTTTAGTATATTCTTTAGTCAAAAGTAGTTTTACAGAATTTACAGCATACTATGAAGTCCGTCGCGTCGTGCGTAAAGTACTTCCGCGACTAAACTTTGTTTTCTATTTGCTTATTTTTCAGGGCCCTGGATGGACGGCCCTCCAGGACCGGGACCATTCGGACCACGCTTCAACGGTATGGGACCTCCACCACCTTTCAATCGCCCTCCCTTCGACGGTCCACGCCCGCCGTTTGATGGAGCTCCTTTATTTGAAGGCGGACCGCGTTTCGAACGACCGCCTTTTGGAAGAATGCCATTTGACAACATTAACCGACCACCTTTTGATGGACCTCGACCGCCGTTCGACGGTCCTCGACCACCGTTTGATGGACCGAGACCTCCCTTCGACGGGCCACGACCGCCGCGACCGTTCGATGGACCGCCGTTTGACGGGGACCGGCCACCATTCGATGGGGATCGACCGCCGTTCGACGGACCGCCCCGTTTTGATGGCCCGCCAGAGTTCTTCGAACGTGGTCGGCGCTTTGAAGACCGCGAACAATTCCCAGATAGAGACAGGGGCTGGGGCGGAGGTGATCGTGACCGTGACCGGGATTGGGGTGATAGGGAACGGGGCCGACCCGACTGGGAAGACCGTCGTCGAGATAGGCGACCCCGGGAACATGAGGATAGGTTCAATAATAGAGACCGTAATGACAGAAGAAGGCCCTACGATGAAAATAGATCTAGGAGACAATCGGAAACTCCAAGGCAACCTGACACTCCCAGACAAAACGACACTCCCAGACAAAACGACAACGCTAGGCAAAACGATGCCCCAAGACAAAGTGATAACCCGAGACACGCAGACGCCTCAAGGCACGACGCATCCAGACAAGACACTCCCAGGCATACCGATATCCCTAAAGATAATGATACTCCGAAGCAGACTGAACTGCCAGAACAAGTCGATACTCCCAAGCCAGCAGATTCTGCTAAAGATGAACGTAATTCTAGGCGGGAAAGAGATAGAAAGTCAAGATGGGGTGCAGCAGAAGAGGCTACCGAAGTAACTGAAATTGTCGAGCAAACCACAATCGATAACGACGTTCCGCAGGAGTTTATGGAGGTAGACAATGAGGTGAAGAGGGCAGAGATTGCAGAACACTCTGAGCCTACGTCTGAGGAACAAAGTGTACAGCCGGAGCGTGAAGCCCCGGCTTTAGAAGACTTTGATAGAACAAAATCATTTGTAGAAGAACCTTATAATGAGCGACCCGATGCACCTGAGCTTCCAGTCGAGTCGTCAGAACCTTGTTATAATGAGAAAGATTCCGGAGATGCTTACAATGAGGAGAAAAATTACGAGAAACAAGCAGTTGCTGAGGAAAGTTTTGC
Organism: Eilema depressum; assembly: GCA_914767945.1. Classification (NCBI taxonomy): domain Eukaryota; kingdom Metazoa; phylum Arthropoda; class Insecta; order Lepidoptera; family Erebidae; genus Eilema; species Eilema depressum. The sequence continues at coordinate 8,327,628 of OU612028.1, read as the reverse complement.
AGCGCCTGTTTTTGTAGAACCTCCTGAGGTCGTCAGGGCTGAACCACCTTCCGACTTGTACGACGCTGATGAATCCATTGACACTAGTTTTTCAATTCTTGCGGGAAATGACAACCAACCGGTTGCACCTGTTGCGTACGACATAGAACCTACAACTGAGGAAACGAAAAATGCAGATATATTTAACCCAAAAGGGGAACAGAGAGATGAGACCGAACCCGTCGAGGAGAAGCCCGCCGAGAACAAGGAAGGAGTCTGACATCGGCGCAAGTGGAAGGTCGGGTATTTCCAGTGGAAATGATTCGGGTGACGTCAGCGAGCAGCGCCGCCACAGTGCAGCTACGCTTCGTCGCGCCACAGTCGCGCTACAACCGGACGAAGCATGGTTGCACTGCCCGTTATAACGCCAAAGATATTTTTTTATACACAAAACAGAGTTAAAATATACGAGTGCCTTATTGGTTACCAAAATGGTGTTTTGTTTTGATCGCCGGCGCATCGGGTGAAGAGGAACGCGCCTGGGCGCTCAAGTCGAGTGACCCGGGCCAGGTACGGTTGCTAATGATACACATGCCACGCGCGTCTAGAACAATTGCACACCACACCTCACTACTCAGTGACGTTGCAACATGGCCGCGAATCAATCACCAAATAACTTTTCACAGTCATGATTTTTTTCCGCTACCTGCATGTTGCAACTGTAAATTATTTTCACAATTGTACTCGGCGGGCGTCTTTCTTTTATTATGCATAATATCGAAATGGAATCAAACAATAGTAGTCATGTAAGAATTGTTCTATTTAACCATATTATATAGATAATCTAAGTTTTAAATATACGTCTGATTGCCATTTCGATATATTATATCGCTAGCAATGTGTGCAAAATACCTCGACGGCGGCCGCGTCACCCGAATCAGCCTCTGGACTTACGCAAGAGTTGGAGCTACGAGAACGGATTCTTCGTGTTACACGGACTCGTGTTCGAACCCCGACGGTTATAATATGTTCTTCAATATTTTAGTTATTAGCTTCGATACCTCGAATTGTATTTGTGTATACTTTCTTTTTGCCAACATCGGTTGAGCTATATACTATTTTATCAGACTACCAAATGTTGGTTGTCGATTATTTACAATTTTTAAATTGAATATGACTAAAAACATTGACTCATATCTCTAGATACTTGGTGGCGGTAGGGATTGGATTTCAAAGTGAACGACTATTTAAATCTATTTGATAGATATTAACCTGTTTTATAAATTTATATAGGCACATTATCTGTAGTTTACTGTTTATGAATTGAATGTAGGTGTTATCATAGGCTGGCAATAAGTATATTTTAATTGAAGAACACTGCGATAACTGCGAAATGTATGCTTATTAGATTTGTGTTCATATGTAACATATTTTTATAAAATTATAATGTGGGTCTTATTAAGATTTAGCTTTCCTATTATTTTGAACATTTCAGTGTTAGGTACATTCTAGCTGTGTAGATAAGCATTATAATTTCAATGCATGCTTCAATATTTGTCATATTTGCTTGAATAAAATTTTATAAAATGTATTGGAGCACTGTTTGATTAGATTCCAAACCACTGTGATTTAGGAAGTCATCAGGTCCTCAGTCGACGTGCGAGGTCACTTTTGCACACATTGACTAGTTTGTGCGTTGTTTTTGTTGTAATTTCAGCCTTCCACAAGCCTCGTACAGCCGTTGAAAATAGCTTCAGATCGACTGGAGTTGAGGACCAGACTTCGCAAATTGATCCTGCTCTTCATAACAACATTAATAAAATTTCTCTCTATTTGCAATGCAGATATGAATATTATAACGTTTTAGATTGTTCGAGTCTGTTTGTCTGCACCTTGTAAATCCTAAGCTATAAATATTGTATATTATTATCCTACATACTTATTTATCCAAATTCCAAAAGCAGAAAAATAATTCCGAATTTTCAGTAGGTACATACTGTACAATGTCGTTGATGTTTAGAATGGAGGAGTAAAGTTAAATGAGAATGGGGAATAAAATTAAAGGGTTAGGCGAAGTCCGAAAAAAGGTATAATCTCTTTCCGGGCTTCGCCGTAGTCGGATACTTTTTTTATCGTGCGCAAAATCCCCACGGATACGTTACATCGTACTTGAACCGACTAAAACGCACGCGGTCTGTGGGTAGGTCGCGTAGGTTGCCGGCGGTGAGATTAGCTGAGACATCTCTCGCACCCCGGCCCACCCAAGGCCATCTCTTTCGAGCTGGCCCTCATCGGGTGTGGGGGCCATGGAATCCCCATTTGGCTCTTAGGTATGGGGGAGGCGCGCCGCCGCCGCCGCGGCCTACTTCCGCTAGGATGTCAGGCGCGGAGGCCGCTAGGGTGCCTAGGGGTGACAGGTCTTCACCTGTCCGCGTTCATGAGGGACGGACAGCGACCTCCGATGCCCGAGCAACCTCTGAAAGTCGCGAGCCGCGCGATCTGCGGGTCTCCCTTCCTTCCCACTCCGCCATCTCGAGAATTACTTGCTCTCAGAAGGAACCGGCAGCAGCCTACGCATCCCCACAGCGTAGTATCGCCGTGAGCAAGGTGGCGAGCGAGAGAACTCACACTCCTAGCTCCGCCACTAGCTCCCGCCTCGGCGTCTCCCACGCCGGGCACTCGGTAAACGTGTGCACTTGCAGCCCCGAGTCCTCGCTCGCGTCACAGTGTTGACACTCGGTTTTTTCCAGATCCGATGCAGAAAATCCCCGAAGCACCCGTGCCCGGTGATAACCTGCGTCAGCCGGTACGAGAGGCCGACAATTTAAAAAGGGGCGCGGTCCGAGGGGGGGGGGTCACAGGGGACATGACACCCCCCCCCCCCAACCATGCACGTCATATTGAAAAGGCCCAGTACGAGGGGAGGGCGGGTTAAATTTCTTAAGGAATTTCCGAAGTGACCCCCCAAAACTTCAAGCTGCGACCGCGCCTGTCAGTTAGTTTACCTCATAGATTAATATATATACTGGAGGTTTACCTCTCCAGTATATATATTAATCTATGGGTTTACCTACTTAGTTTCAGTTTATAGTCGCGGCACGCTACCGATAACTCTAATAGTAATTTCAGTGTAATGTTTACACAAGATTTCATGGCACAGGGGGGATTTTCAAAAGTGTATCAAAAAGGAAAGTGTACCTAAAGAAAACAAACCAAATAATAATAATGTTCCATATACTTTCAGGATCAATTAAACAAATAAACACTACATACGCTTACATATACAGAATATTGACCAGGTTCGATTCCCGGTTATGCATGTGACATTAAAAAAAAGTTTGAATGAATCGAAGCCATGTCGAGATGTCGCTATCTCTCATAGTTTCTGACTTCTCCCTACTGACCCATTTGGATTGATCAGCTAGCAGTCAACTAGAAGAAGAGCCGTTCAATGTACTGCCTAGGCTGTTAACTAAACGGCGCCGTTCAATTAACGACCTGAATGATAACTCAGCCATTTGATTAAATTTAAACAGCTAGGCAAATGACTTGGATCGATGTCATTGAATTAGGTAGGTACTTGCCTAGCCATTTAATCAAACAGCCAGGCAAATCTCTCAGTTCTGCATGGTTATGTAAAAAAATAACCACGAAGGCTATTGCGGAATTCCACCAATGTCTCGCAGTAGAGCTATTATTAACGTAGGAGATACAATAAACCGGAATTTGACCGGTTGACTCGAGTGTAGTTTGTAGTGAGGTACCTACCGCAGATTCTAAGTCAAAAATAATTTACAATTTTAAGGACTTACCTAATTCCTTGTTGGTGAGGATGGAACAACCGAGGTCCCAGCAGAGTAGAGTAGATTAGCAAAGTGGCAGCAAAGCCTAGAAAGTGTTGGCCTGAAAATTAGCAGAACCAAAACAGAATACATGTTCTGCGAATTCTGCGATTAAGGCCTTCTCTCTAGTCATATAGCGCTGGCTTGATGGCGCTCATATACCAACCTGCTCCGATTTTAGGTATCTCGGTTCACTACTGCAAAGCGATGGAGAATTAGATCGAGTCATAAAATACTGGATTAACGTTGGTTTGGATGAAATGGCGGCAGGCTACGACAACTACGTGTGACTCGCGAATGCCCCTTCGATCTATGGGGAAAATCTATAAGAACCTGCCATCCTGTATGGATCGGAGAGCTGAGCCTGAGCCGAGCCGAGCCGTAAAGATGATATGGTTAAGAAGGGAGTGAATGTTGAGATGACTACAAACTAAAGGTGAATGGACAAAGCAAGTAACATGTATATTACTCCGATCCCAAATAAACTTGGGATACGGGTCAGGGTCAGGAGGATGTTGATGATGAATAAGTTAATTTAATTTCTATAAATTTGGCAAGGATTCTAACGAAGGGCAAATATACAAGAGCTATGAGGTCGTAGGACGAGGGATATGGGAAGGAAGGATGTCATACAATGAGATACGCTGGTTGGGACAACAGAAGAAGATATGATTAACATCACCCTCAGCTAAGCCGCATTCGCAATAAATGTTTGTTTAATAAATAGGTTTGTATTTTTTTTTTTAATGAATATCTCTGTGCTTTTAGCCATAAACTTATAGCTTTTAGCCTTTGAGTATGGAGCTTTTAGCACAAAAGCAAAAAGTTTTGAACTGACATTTTTTTGACAGTTCTAACTGTCTGATTTGACTTTGACGTTCTGTCTTGAATTGCGTACCTAATTCACTTCACTTTTCACTTTGTTTTCGGTACAAAATTCACTATAAACTATAATAAAAATCAGTGAAATTCAGCTAATAAAGTTATGGAAGGCATTCAAGTAATAACTCAAGATTTTGTGAACCTACAAATCACGAAATCTGATACTGAAGATGCTGCTCCCGTTGAGAGAAGATTTAAGAAAGGGATTACCGTTGCCGAGTTTAAGGTTAGAATGATTCACAAAATAAACGGGTTTCAGTTAAACTTCTAAAATATGTATGACTAGCTGATGTCGGTGGCTTCACCCGCGTGCAATTTTGATCCCGTTCCTGCAACCCATATAAACCCATATAAATCTATTCCCCGAATAAAAACCTATGTGTTATTCCAGACTATGATCTCTCCCTGTAGTAAATTTCAGCCGGATCCGTTCAGCCGTTAGAGCGTGATTGATAAATCCAAACATCCAAACATGAAAACATCCAAACTTTTTCACAAATTTTCATATTTATATATTAATCAATAGAATAGGATATGAATGGTGTAATTTATACTAGGAAAAAATATATGTACTATTCTTTTCTTGACGCCATTTAATACATACAGAGAACAAAATCGTTTTAAAACATTTTTTATCAATTTACACAGATGAAACTGGAACTTGTAACTGGGGGTTCTGCGGCTACCATGAAATTGAAGATCTACGATTCTAAGAACAACTATGTTTCTGATATAGATAATGATGATGCCCTTTTGGGTTCCTACCCTTTAGATGATGGCATGAGGATACATGTTGTGGACAATTTTACACTTCTCAAGGATTTTGGAGCCAGTGATAGCGCAGAAAGGTAAATCGATACTAATATTATAAATGCGAAAGGAACTGTCTGTCTGTTATGCTTGCAGGCCTAAACCACTGGATCAATTTTGATGAAAGGTACCTACAGAGATAGATTAGACCTTGAGAAAGGACATAGGCTATATTTGGTCGTGATAACCGTTTTCCACCAACAAGTAGTATGATATATTAATGAATTAGCCTATTGCAGTCTACTGCTGGACACAGGCCTCACCTAATGTGTGCCATTGCTGCCGATTCTCTGATCCTCTCCTGAGTTAAAAATAAATAGTTTTGCAGAACTCTGAAATGACTTTTCTACTTAAGTAGGTCTGAATGTAGGGGACACATTCAGATCAATTTTATGAATTGCTGATTTGGATGATTATTATTTATTTTTGAACCTTTTTTATTACATATCTATAGTTTTGCAATTTCACTTAAGATTTAACATAGATGTAATTATTTGTAAGAGATTCTGATTATATATTAGTAAAGCTGACTGCAAGCTAAGCTTAGTGACTAATAGATGTGAAATATTCACAGATTCCGTCTGTCTGAAGAGGAGTATGAGAAAAAGGGTGATACTCTCCGTTCATTTCTGCAGCGCAACAGGCTTGGCAAGTACAATGAGGAGGAAATGTCCAAGATGAAAGAGCAGCAGCAAAAAGAGCTGGAGGATGAGGCCAAGTATGTGAAGATTCTTTATTTTTTTTACCATTTGTTGGTTTCAGGTTATCTTCAGAGATACCACAGCTGATGTTATAAGACATAGGGTACTTTTATAATTTAATAATCATTAGGGTTCTTGACAAAAAACGAAAACAATGATTGATATCCAATACAAAGCCCATGAAGTTGCGGGCACAACTTGTATTAAATAAGAATAATCTCCTGTGAATTGCAGAGACCTCTGAGCCCCCTCCGGGCTCCCTAAGAGCTATTCATTAATCTTGTAATGTTTTTTTAGCATGGTGATACATGGTGGGGACTAGACTACCCCTCCCTCCTAACAATATCACTTGTATAAGCACCGTGATAAAAATCGCCCATTATAAGAAAAATAAATAGTACACGTGATATCTCACTATACCCCTACCTACTGGTGATATCGTAATTTTTTCCGACTCCTCCCTGTTTAGCTTCACATGGTTCAGATGGTTGGTTATTCTCCACGCAGACTAGCGGAGTCGGTGCTCGTAGGCGCGCGCTGCCAGGTGTCCGTCCCTGCGCAAGGCGTGAGGCGCGCCACAGTGCGTTACAACGGGCCACTTGAGGGCGCACGCGGCCTATGGATCGGCGTGCAGTACGACGAGCCACGCGGCAAGAACGACGGCTCGTGAGTATACCACATGCTCTTCATATTGTATAGTAATTACTTGGGGTGGATCGAGTGAAATACCCACCCACACGGAAAAACCCCGCCTTGATCTGGAGTTGCGGTTACTAGCCTGCCATACCATACCTTATAGCAAAAAGAAACTAGATGTTCTATGCGACGCTATCTTGACTCAAAGTAACTGTTTAAACTAGCTACTTATATACATTTATTTCGTAAATAAATATAATTGTATGATGCATCATGTATGATGCGCTGATGCATCACAAGGTGGCCACCCTAAACCTACATCTGGGTCGCAAGTCCCAGTCGCCGTCACGGTGTTCCTCTCTGTATCACGCTATGGACCCGGCGACCGCACGGTGAATCCATGGCTGAGAATCGGATCTCTAATTTAAGTATTATATAGATAAACCTAGACTGACAGTATTAATATTTGCATGAAGCGTAAACGTAATCATTATTATCCATGATTTTAATGTTGCTTTTCATATCACGGGAAAAGATTAACTTTTAAGTATGTTGTGAATCGGTTACACCTTCTAGTGTACTTCGTCGAATTATTATTATAAATTGATAACTTTTGACATTATAATCTTGCAATGACCATTGTGTGATCTATAGATCGCTAAAACTCGAAAACGGCTGAATGGATTTATCTTATCTTGGACTTGAAATGTTCGTGGATGTCCAGGGAAGTTTTAAACGGTGAGAAAATAGGCGTAGCGGGAACGGGTAAAATATGGCGGTACGAAGTTCGCCGGGACAGCTAGTAATATATATATAATAAAAAGGAGATAAGCATGAATGAAAACGGATTCAGTCTAACAAATTTCTCCCGAATCTTAAATTCATTCTGTTGCAAGACTTTCAAGCTGTATAATATATCCTTTCTTTTCCAGTGTGAACGGCAAACGGTACTTCACATGTCCACCAAAGTATGGCGGCTTCGTGAAACCAGTTTACGTGGCTGTCGGTGATTTCCCTGAAGAGGAATTTGATCTGGACGATGAGATATGAATGCAGAAATGCATGTGGAACGAAGACTGACTTAGAATATATTTCAACAACTAAACATACAATGCCATCTATATGTCGCAGGCAATATGTATAATTCTACCGTTTGCATACGGCGTCGTCAGTTTATAAACGCTCGCTGTTATGTAATATGCCGAAGGCAAAATGATAACTCGTCCAATTGCCATACAGCAACACTTTGCGGATGGACGAAACTTCTAATTTATAGATGACTAGCTTCTGCCCGCGGCTCCGCCCGCGTGGATGTCGGTTATCGCGACCAAACATAGCCTATGTCCTTTCTCAAGGTCTAATCTACCCCTATACCAAATTTCATCAAAATCGGTTCAGTGGTTTGGGCGTGAAAGACAGACAGACAGACAGACAGAGTTACTTTCACATTTATAATATTAGTAGGGATTTAAAAAAAAATAACAACCTATAACCTAATCTATCCAAGTCAAACTTCGGCATATTACATAACAGCGAGCATTACTTACTAAGATTAAACTAACATATTGGATTTTCGACCGATTATCCCTTATAAACTCATACGGTGCTTTGCGGTATTGTGTCCTTATTCGGCTTGCTCCTTAGACATGAGTGCGTCGTTATTATCGCTGTGGTGTGTCTTCGTAGCTGTCGTCCTTACGACGCGTAATAACGCATCTAGTCTAGTCTATCGACCGACAAAAAGGGGTACGGGTCCGTATAGTCTCTAAGTTTGGGCCTTATTACAAAAATACTCGTAAGACATCATTGTAAGACCCATTTTTGGTTGAGGTAACTTTAAGCTTGTACGGGTACGTAAGCCTAATAACGCAACTGTGTGGGGGAGGCTTAAAGCGGCATAAACGGCTGCGCTGCAGCAGAGAATTATTGTATATGATCTGCTGATGAGCATTTTTTTACATTATTAAAGAGTAATAATGGCACGAAAAATGTCTTGAAGCTTGCTGGCAGGCTTTGTATATTAGACATTTATTATTAATACAAAAAAAATGCATTAATAAAAAGATAATTATATTGAGAATGTATCACTATAGAAGAAAGACATTTTAAATATTTTTATAAATTTTAAACAAATGATCTTAATATTAAATCAGGTAGACATATCTCCCTAGGTAAGCGAGCGTACGAAACCCCTTTAGTGACATCGCTAGTGGTTAATAAAAACCTACCAAGGTGACTGAATATATCTTTTACGGCAAAGCTAGAGTCCTTAGGCTGGTTCTTGACACGAAATATGTGAAAGCCTATTGAGCGATATTTTCGGTAAAGTGCAGAACGGGTATTATACATTTGGTTAGGGCCCCGATGATAGAGCCCATATTATACGCTAAAGTAAAGAGTGTCACTTTTTAATCATATAGTTAGGGTAATATAAGGTCACTGCTTGCTGTTCGAACACAATGACCTATTCTGTTTCCGCCTTTAAATAGTAGAACGGATTTCACCAGTGAAAGAAAATTCAAACTATTCTGTAGTTAAACGAGAGCACCTGGTTTTTAATTGAGCTCCATCACAATTATTTTCATTGGTGAAATTCATAGTATCCAAAAGAACACTGGTACGCTTCCTGTATATATTAATCTTTTGTAGTTTTATTTTTTAAGATAAAAAGGCTTTTAAATTATTACAGTGTTGTCTGCAATAATTCTTAATACACGGCAATTTTTATGCTTTTTTTTAAATATTTCTTGTATACAGAGCAACTAATCATGAAGCTATACTTAAAAAAGTACTTGTGTTGTATTATAATATTATTATTGTTAACATTCCAAGGAGATTGAAAATGTTAGCAGATCTCTGCTTAATTATATTGCACCTTTGAATTACAATACGACAATAAAAATTGTAAAACAATTTGACCATTTCATTTGAACTCCAATCCCAGTTGCTTCCAAGGAGCCCGTTCTTAGTTTTCTTACTTCTTTTTATCAGATGTTCCCAGCGATCCGGAGATTGAGATCCGATGTAGTCTTCCCTTGTATCCTGGTTGACCCTGGGCCATCTCCGTTTTTGAGATACCTTCCGCCACGGCATGGCATGGCAAGGAGTGCCGCGGCATGCTACGGCATCAGTTTTGCTCTTCGTGTATTCGAAGTTGGTTATGTGATTGTGTCGTTATGTTACTATTAGAACTATCGGGATATTTACCATGTATTGTTTCGAGTATCCCCTATTTCGATCCTTCTATATCCCGATAGAACCATGAAAGTTTAAACATCTATATTGTGTCGTTATGGTTGACTGGGATTTAGTATGAATAGCACTTCTAGCTGAAAATGAAGAGAGACAAACTGCTAATTTGACGATCTACTTACTAATCATGCCAATGCAAATATTCATATTCATGCATACAAATATTTGCATTGAGCGGGGATCGAACCCGCGCCTCCTGCGTAGCGGCCGCGTTCACTGCCGCTACGACACAGAGGCAGTCAAACGGAATGTGCCAGATGGTGCCAGGTCGCGTCATACCGCGGCATCGTGGTGACGAAATAAAGTAAAATGAATTCTAAACTCACTGAAATAAGATTCAAAATAACTTGAACGGTAATCCTTTGCCATGCCATGCCGTGCCGGCAGTGGGCGCCGACCCATAGGGGGCGAAGCGAACCTATATTATTGTCGTCAAGCGGGCACTTATTCATGAGCTGTATGTTTACTGTCGGATGGACAACAGCCCTATCCCTTAATCGCCTTGTACGACACCCACAGAAAAAGATGGGGTGGTCCTATTCTACTCCACCGCCGGGATCACGGGTAAATCACATTACAATAAAACGAAATGTAGCCAAGTATAAAACTATTTATTGTCTATCTAAAACTTCCGTCTCTTCAGTATCTCGGGGCGCCAGTTGATGGGGTGCGTTTCCTCCGAGGCGGTGTCGTCCTCGCGGTAGATCTTGATGGTTTTGTCAGCCTCTGTGGCGATGAGGCGAGAGCCCGACTGGTCAAAAGTCATGGAGAAGATACCGGCTTCGGAGTCCATTGACCCGGGCTGGACTGCCGCCTGTATAACGATAAATAATGGGTTTAGCAGGGTTGAGAACATTATATATTATTTTGTCCAAAAACTAAGTTTTTAACCGACTTCAAAAAAGAAAAGAAGGTTTTCAATTCGTCTGATTTTTTTTAGATCTAAAAATGATCATCAACTTCAGGCGCGGTCGCAGCCTGAGATTGGGGTAGGGGGTAACGTTTTTTTAGGTGCGGAGATTCCTTCGATTGGGGGGAGGGGAGGGGGGGGGGGGCGGGGGCGGCCTCCTAACCTGGATCTACTTTTAACGCAACTTGAAAATGCGACTAATGGTCAGTAAAAAGTGCCCGATTCGATTGAAAATATACTCTCTATCAGGTACAAAAAATGGTATATTTCAGTCAGAAACATTCAATCAACAATTTCAGCGTGACTCGTTCTTACCTGTAGCCTTTGGAAGTTGTACCCGGTCCGCCAGTCCCAGAAGTACATAGTCCCGTTGTCGCCTCCGCTCACCAGGACCCCCTCAGGGTTGACGGCCATACAGTTGACAATCGCGTTGTGCCCCGACAAGTTCTGTATGAACTTGCCCTCGGGACACTTCCACTGTTTGATGTTGTCGGGCGACGCGGACGCGAACGTGTACAGCGTGGGGTGCACCACTATAGAACGAACCGACTTCTTGTGGTTCGTGAGCGTGCACATCGACTTGCCGGCCGCCAGGTCCCAGAGGCGGATCGTTGAGTCGTGGGAGCCTGTTATTATCTGAAATTAACCGTTATTTATAATTATACGAATGTGTGTCAGTGTGGGTATGTGTGTGTTAGTGTGGGTGTGTGTGGGTAGGTGGGTGTGTGTGACAGTGTGGGTGCGTGTGTGTGTGTGTGTGTGTGTGTGTGTATCGGTGTGTGTGGTGTGTCAGTGTGGGTGGGTGTGAGTGTGTGTTGTGTTGGTGTGGGTGTGAGTGTCAGTGTGGGTGTCGGTGTGTGTTGGTGTGTGTCAGTGTGGGTGTGTGTGTCAGTGTGGGTGTGTGTGTCGGTGTGTGTGTGGCGGTTACCTGCGGCTCGGCGGCCTGGCAGGCGAGGCTGGCGATGGTGTCGGTATGCCCGCTGAGCGTGTGCACGTTGGCCTTGGTCCGCACGTCCCACACGCGCGCGGTGCCGTCGCGTCCCGCCGTCACTAACACGTCGATGGTGGGGTGCAGTGCCAGCGTGTACACCGCCGACAAGTGCCCGTGGTAGTGGCGGATAACCTGTGCATACCATATGCTCCATCTAATCAATGCTGTATAATATACTATAAGAAACGAATTTTATGACATGGTAGAAGATGTAGTGACCAAGGACTAGGCCTCTAATTCATAAGTTATGATTAACTGTATTTTGTTTAAAATGAAGGTATTTAATATTAGGATTTCTTGTCGGACTCGGAAGGAGACTTACATTTTCAATCCTAACAGCGTTTGTCCACCGCCACCGTCACCGGGACGGCACCGAGAACGAGATTATTTCGCGCCGAGTTTAAGATGACGTGACGGCGATCGTTTGTCCACCGCGATATTTATCGGTGGCTCAGTTCTAGAGCTTTGCCGTGCGTGGTAGTCGCGTTTTCCTTTTAGAAATAAAACGAAACTAGGAAGATTGCTAGTTTCAACCGGCGACAATTGCTTCTTCTGTTTTTGTATGTTCGAAGGCGTAGGCGCTAATACGTGAACGATACATCACAGGAGCGTTTTATGTACATCACGACATGTTACGGTAGTATGAACACAAGTTTTTTAACTACTATAGGATGTCCATGTTAAAACCGTGCCGAGTTCTAGCGGTCACGCCGATCTACTCGCAATATTGGCGGCCGGGATGACGGCGCTCGGTTGACGGGCATGCGGTGGACACATGGCCATAGTAAATGTATGTATCGCTAAATCGGCGCCGTCATCTCGTTCTCGGTGACGTCCCGGTGACGGCGGCGGTGGACAAACGGCCTTACTGTTAATTAATTGTTAATAGTATTAATTTGCTTGTTATGAACAATACAGTACCTTATTATATTCTAAGTCCCAACATTTGACCTGTCTGTCTTCTCCACAACTGAACAGATATGGGTGTCTAGCTGATACTTCCAACCCTGAAATCATTAAAAAAAATCTACAGTATCTGGGCAGTGGGCTGTGACAGACTGGATGCGTAGGGCGAAGGATCGGATCGGAAACGTGGCGGATATTGGGAGAGGCCTATGTCCAGCAGTGGACTGCAATAGGCTAATTGATTGATTGATTGGGCAGTAGGCCAGAAACACTGGTCCATCATATCTAAGTAATTAATTAGTACGAAAAATAAAAAATAAATGTTTATTTTTTTAAAGAAAAAAAAAAATGTTTAAAGAGAGATAATTAATAAATTTGCTCATAATTGGGCTGGAGATTCCTTTGATCAATTTTTAGCTATTCCTTATAGTGGCCATCCATTCTCAGTTGCAAAGTTCACCTAGAATATTACACAAGAATTGCTTGTTTCAACATACCTCTTACTGTGCTCACGTGGCCTGTGAGTGACACCTTCAGTTTGCCGCTAGCTAGGTCCCAGATCTTTATCACTCTGTCTGCAGCACCTGTTGAAGAATTCACCATAAATATAATGCACCATTTTTTCTATTCTTGTATGACATTGTATTTTTAACAGGTTGAATAGATGTATTTTTAATTAGCTGATGCCCACAGTTGCCCACCCTCATGGATGTCAATTATTGTGTCTTTGGGCATATCCCTGGCTTTACTCATTTGACCAAGGTCTTTCAAACAAAAAAAAAACTACATCAAAATCCGTTTCGAAGTTTAAACATCTATCGCAACAAACAGGCAAGACTTCCAAAAATTTAAACCCAGATGGTAGACAACAGGAGCCAAGTTGCTGGCATAGGTAGTATAATATTTAATAAGCAGTCTATAGTCAATTTACAGATTACGTCATACTTACCAGTAGCAAACCACTCGTTGCCAGGTTCAACGGCCACACATCGGACCCATCCCAAATGCCCTGATATAACTCTGAACAACTTCCAAGGGGCGTGCCATTTCGGTTTAGGCATAGTTGGTGCCTTGCGTGGTACTGCCACCACTCCTGTAGTGGCTGCTGTGGGTGTGGGGCCCGTGAACGGTAGGAGCGCACCTTCAGAGCCCAGAGCTGCTGTTTCGGTGATTTCTGTTGAGATACATAATATTGTTATTATAATATATTGTGTCTATTACTATATTAGGCACCTATTTTAGGTGTTGTTTATTAGTGGTAAAAAGTGTTAGAAATGTCTTTAACTCTAATGATTGTGGATTAAACAAAAAAATCTCTGTCAAGACTTCTTAGTCAGTCATGACTTGTCTAGTTTATGCTTGCATACAAGCAAAGTGCATTTAATCGATTGACACACCAATACCTAAGCATTGGTCATTCACAGACTCGCATATTAGGTAGAACCTGTTCTGTGACCTGTTTTTCATTCTCTTTTTTCTCAGAAAATATTTGGGCATTACATAGTTGAGATTGCCATTGATCAATTGTTGGTTAAACTCTGTACTACCATGAATGGAACTTAATTTTTACCTAACTACAGCTTTGCAGATTGTTTTATTATTTAGTGCTATGAATTTAATATGAATACAGAATTGAGTTACTTGAAAATATATAAAGTAAGTGCAAAACAAAATGGTAATGACATATAAACTGTCAAACTATATAAGTATGTTTGTTGGTGTACCTGTATCATGTGGCAGATCAGGCTGGCTCCTTGTATCTTGATGTTTAACTATCTGATTCTGGGCTCTCTGCACCGCGTCCATCACCTGACCAAAACTGTCTCTGGCTTTTATTCCTTTCAGAATCTTCTCCCTGAAAACATTCTGGTTTTAGAGTCCACTCTGATGGGTCACAGGAACATATTCCTGAGAGACATTTTAATTCCAGATTACAATCTATCTCTGTGCTAAATTTCATTGAAACTCATGCAGCCATGACATCCCTCCAAGCTCTCTATTTGTAGCAAAACCAGTGTTCTTTTATCATCATGTAAAGAACTAGATCTTCTGAGATACTTACTGGGAATTTTTATTATCTAATCTATGCATGATGGGTAATGCGAGTGGTGATACTCAGTGATAGAAGTATTTTTAAACCAATCATAACCCAATTTTTTCAGGAAAAAGCAAGTGCAAAACAGTTTGAAGAAAAGCCAAGTGCAAAGTAGGTTGTGAAATAATTCTATGCCTGTTGAACAATATGACCATAAAGTGCCTGTAGATAAATAATAAAAAACATTACCAGTATTTACGGATTACTGCTGGTTAAAATAGTGATACATGAGTACCATTAACATTTGTATAATATATACTTACGCCTTCTCATCAATTGGCGGCAACATCCCTTGGTTTGCAAGGAACATGTCATGAGATCTTTTCAAAGACCTAAACACTAAAGTGTGCACTGAATGTTTCATCACCTCCTCCGACATTTTGAGTTATATTTATTTCACTGCTTTGGAAACTTGTTTTGTATTATATTAACTTATCGCTTTGTCTAATAGCATACACTCATATTTACTATCTTCTATATTATAGTTCTTACAACTAACAAGTAACAACAAACACCACGAAGTACTATGGACATGGACGCGTGAGTCGGCGTGAGGTATAAGTGTCACTGTCAAATTAAAGTGACAAGTGACAAATGACATTTACTGTCAAACTGTCATTGTGTCATGTTTATAGGCTAAGGTGCTATGACTATGCTGCCTTATTTGGATGATGATAAGGATGAGCATGATGATGATGATGGTGAGTTGATGATGATGACGATGATGATGATTGCTGCCTCAGTAAAGTGGTGGAAACTCTTGTGCGCGTTTTCTTAGACGTTATGTCTAAAATTCCAGCATATTTACACATAAAAACTCGAACTCATACTAATTTTGGAAAATAAAATAATACCGTGAGGCGGGAACTGTCTATCTTCGCGTTGCCGCCAAAAACCCTGTGTCATGTAGTTTGAAAACGCTTTAAGCATTGTCCGCAGCTTACATTTTTCGCAACATTCACTCTATGTAATAAGTACCTTAATAAATAACAACTATTAACAAGTAACAAACAACACAACAAAACATGGAATTCTCTAGCTCTGACTGAACTTTTATTGGACTATGAGCTCGTAAACGCCTAACATCGTTGTCATCAGCAAGCCGATAAACTTGTTGATTGACGAATAAGGCGCGGTGCAAACGGTGGGGCGGGTAGATAGCGCAAAGAGAATCCTATACTACCAACGCACATGAAGGTAAAAAGACGGTGTCGCAGGTGCCCGCCGCCGGGCTCTGGCGGCGCGGCGCGGCGCGGCATGTCCGTGGCGTTTTGTGTTCGCGGCGAGGACAGTCGCGGGATACCTATAATCTCTCTAGTAATTATATTAATCTATAATATACCTACTCTTTGGTCGCGGGCATCGACGGGCAGACGCGGACTTTATTACTTCGCGGTCAAAAAGACTGGCCCGCCCCGCCGTTTGCGCCGCGCCTAAGGTTCTAGCATAGATGTTCCTGTTGGGGTTGGGAAGTCGATTTATTTTATCGAAAGTAGTAGAAGAGCGGATCCAGGGTTTCAAGTTGAAGTGTAGCAGTAAGAAGAAGCGGTGGGTTGTGGTTCAAACAGTGGAATAAATCGATATAAATAATAATCTTTATTGACAAGTACAAAAAATCTTCATACATTATACGCCGCCGTACGCGTCATTACAAACAAAATATTTCTTGGTTTTACAGAGTAAAAATAGACACTTCAACTACTTAGGTCACGTTGTGCTACGAAGACTAGAAAATTGTGACTGCTGACTAGATTAGTACATAGTACCTAGACTATAGATAGTAATAGAATAGCATTTATACAGCTTACACATAGATCAGTAAAAATATTTTAAACTAATATTTACAACAACAGAAA
Source organism: Eilema depressum (assembly GCA_914767945.1). Classification (NCBI taxonomy): domain Eukaryota; kingdom Metazoa; phylum Arthropoda; class Insecta; order Lepidoptera; family Erebidae; genus Eilema; species Eilema depressum. Next base: position 8,310,768 of record OU612028.1, on the reverse strand, counting down.
AAGATTAGATAGATTTAGGGATTTGGATACATAGACTAATAGACTACTGGCCCGTGTAGAAAAATGATGGGTCATTTGAACCACCAGGTGACCTTTATAGAACGATATAAGAGCATAAAATAATAAGATTCAGCACTATGCCGTCACTTGTAAGCTGTCCAACTGAGTGCAGGTGAAGAAGAGGGGGTTGTAACCCACGATTACTTCACCATGTCGCATGATTTTTGTACGGCGTTGCGGAATAATGGATTAGAAGCAGTATTGAAATATTATGAAACTGATGCCGTACAAAATCAAATGACCAACTTTACCCTGGTAATGTCGGAAAATAAAATAAAAATTCCGACTTTGTGGCTCACCATTTTTTGTACAGCACTACGCGTTTGCTTGTTATTTTTCATGGATCTATCGATGGTAAGAATGCCGTACAAAAATATATGACCAAAATGTACTCACCCTACCTGTACTTTGTACCTGTACTCACCTGCACTCAGTTGGACAGCTTACAAGTGACGGCATAGTGCTGAATCTTATTATTTTATGTTCTTATATCGTTCTATATAGGTCACCTGGTGGTTCAAATGACCCATCATTTTTGTACACGGGCCAGTAGTCTATAAGTATTTATGGACACCGATGTTACTTTAGCAAGCATATTCCTATTGGACTACAGTTTCGTCAATTAAGACTTCTACCACATTCAATCATCTGTTTCAGTTAGCTAAATCAATTTTACCGCTAAAGCATCTAATGTGGAACTGCGTGTACTTGATTGAACAGATAAAATGCTAACTAATATAGAACTGAATGCTTTAGATCATGAAGGTACCGTTAAATTATCACTATTGCAACATTAGAAACATACTACAAAGTCCTGAGAATCGAAAACTGTCAGAAAATGATGGTTTTTAAACGAGACGATCGACATTAGGATTCTCAATCGAATGCCAGTCGTAATCGACATCGGTTGTGTTGGCGACGGAGAAGACCGCGCCAGTCTCGGTTCAGATGGCCGATTTCTCCGAATTATTCGCATCACTCACTCGGCGGGAATGCGGAGCCCTTCGAAGAGTCCTAGGCTGGAGATTTAGAGGGGGCAGATTAGGGCGTTCGATCCTTGTAGGCGAGGAGACTAGTGGACGCGTTCCACGGCGGAGGGTGTCCAGTCCATTTCGAAAATAATCCTCAGTCCTATCACTGTAGCTCTCGATTAAGGGAGCTGGGTCTTCGTATTCCACATTGAAGTGCCTAGGTATCGCCAAGTCTTCTGGAGGTCCAAGCTTATATAGAGGGGGTTCCACGCATTCGTAATGATGGTCTTCGGTTTCATCATGAGGATATGTATCAGCGACGAAGTGTCTAGTTCCTCGAGGGGTCAGGGCTGCCCACAGGACTCTTGAGTCTAAGGCAGCACCTCCGTATAATGCATTCGAGCCGGAAGCTTTGCCAGTGCCGCTTTTGCATCCCCCACGAGCCCTGAAAAATAACAAAAATAGTGTAGGTATATAAGTTTCCCACTCTGTATTATGGCCTACTCAAGCTTATGAAACCTTTTGGTCTCACGTAAAAGGCGGTGGGCCTAATGCTAATGCTAACAATTCATTGGACATGTTTTTTAAACTATAGTATGGTAAAGGCTTCCCACACATGCGCGTTATTATCGGTTCATAATACCGGATGCGATATCGCGATGCAACCGGACGCGTTATGGCGATGCTACAGCATCACTGCGATAATGCCGCACGGATTTTGTGTAAGGAAATAGGGACGCTTTATCCGATATTATCGACCGATAATAACGTGCCTATGTGGAAGTAGGTACTTTAACTCTTTAAAGATGAGAATTCTAAGCTGTAGGCACATGCTGTAACTTGCATCTCGAATGATCGAAGTGAGCTCGATAGCTGAATCCGCGGTGAGATGTCAATTTCGCATACAAATTGACATCTCACCGCGGATTCAGCTATCGAGCTCACTTCGATCATTCGAGATGTTTGTTACAGCATGTGCCTGCTGTATTATGATGATAAGATATGTAAGTAAAGTATTACTCTCTGCATTTGAGTAGGAAGAGCGCCAGCAGTGCGGCGATGCACAGCACAGCCACGCAGCAAGTGATGAGCACCAGGAACCATGTGTCGTCGGTCGAGGCCGGCTCTGGAACAATCACTGTCTTATACTTCAGTTGCCGTCTTAAATAAGTTAGTCGATGCCGAAAAAAATGTATTTTACATATTTCAATGTGGATTTGGTTCCCGGGTCGGGTACAGTATCAATATCGATCAATCCTTCATAAAAAAACTAGCTGTCCCGGCGAACTTCGTACCGCCATATTTTTTCCCGTTCCCGCTGCACCTATTTTCTCATCCTTTAAACCTTCCCTGGATACCCACGAATATTTCAAGACTAAAATTAGCCAAATTGGTTCAGCCGTTCTTGAGACTAACAACGAAAAGTGGCATTGATTTTTATATCTATATATATAGATGTGAAAGTATGTGAAGATCTTTGGTTGTTTACGTTTGGATATACCTAAACAAAAACCTAAATATCGCGGAAACAATTGAGAATTAGCAATTAATTACCGGTATACTCGTATACATATAAAATAATGTACCTATACGCGTACATATTAGTACATATTATTATGTTGAACCCAACCGCGTCACAAAATGTAGGTACTCTTGCGCTGTACACGTTTTTTCGGTGTCTTTTGAGGACAGCACGGGTTCCTACGAGCTGCTACGGCGCGGCGGTGGAGGATCTCAAATCTACCAAAGCATAGATCAAAACCAATTCACTCACGCCAGGCCTTCCTTTCCCTCGCGATTTGGGGTCCAGATATATGGCGGTAACTATAAGGCCTCCTTCTTAACCATTTAGTTACAGACGCTCTATATTTACTATACTAGTCAACCCACCCTGGCTTTGCTCGTAGCTTATTTTGAAACCCCGTAGCACCCCTTTGTGTCCGTAATTTCAAATAATGTACAGAAAACTGTTGGATTTGTTGACATTTATGATCACCGCTTCGCTCCCATTAGTAGTGGCGTAAGCAGTTGTGAGTAATAGGTAGAAGTAGAGTCGATAAAAGGGCTATTCAAATAATATTGTTCAGAAGCTCACCATGTCTAGGCAGCTCGTGGTACTCCACTCCTGGGAAGATGGAGTTGTCTTCATTGTTCCTGTTGGGTGGGCACTTTGACGCTCGACATGGGGGCGTCAAGTTTGCCACGTTGGCCAGGAACGATGGTAGCGGCGGCGGAGGCATGTGCAGGATGGAATCCGGCGGGGGGCCAAGGGACAGGCATTCTGCCCCGCAGGTCATTCTAAATAGAATAAAACGTCTTTATAACTGTAATTAAGTGGGTGAGTTCTTGATTCAGTGCGCTTTAAAAACTTTCTACAACAGACTTATAACAGCAGTCTAAATCTTATAACAGCAGTTGATTGATTCGTGGCGTAGACTTGAGTAGTGGCGTGATGACCTAACCTTCCATAATAAACGGACTATTCAACGCAAAAATATATTTTTAATTCGAACCGGTAGTTCCTGAGATTAGCGCGTTCAACTAAACAAACAAACTCTTTAGTTTCAGCTTAATAGTAGGTAGGTACCTACCTATAGTATTTTAAAGGTAGGTAGGTGTACGTAATTTGACTGAATTTACCTACTTATATTAACGTTAGGTACGTTGATATAAGTAGGTAAATTCTTTCAAAAGAATACCTAGATAACGTGTATTTAACTCAGTTATTCACTGACAGAATGTTTTAAAACATTGCACTTTTAAATAAGTAGGTAATAAGGTAGGTAAGCACATAAATAGTATTAATAGATATATCCGGTATTATGATGAAATGCTTCAAAATTAAACAAATCTTTGTGATATTGTGGTAACGCGAATTTTACAACGATGGCTTCATAAAAGTAACCGAAACGTCGCGTCGTCGGTCGTTGGTAAATAATAAAATAACACAAAATAAAATGATAAACATATTCTTTTATTATTAATAAAGCCATCCTTTTTATAAAAAAAAGCTTATCGACACCTCTGGGTTCAATTGGCGTATAAACCAAAACACGACTTTTCAGGAGAGCAAAAAAACGATTTTATTTTTAGAAAAAAAATCATAACTTTTTTATTTTAGAAGCTACATAAAAAAATCCAAAGAGAAAGATTCTTAGAATTTGACGATGAAGAAGGCTAAATCATTCAATCATATCTATCTTCTTTGGTTTAGAAGTTAGCATGGATATACGTCTTAGAAAATACCAATTTATGGTGTATACACCCCATGAAAATTGGATGAAAAACCAAATATGGATATAAGCTGTACTTATATCCATATTTGGCAAAATTAAGTTCATATTTACTGATGTAAAAGCTTTTTTTTTTACTTATGTGCAAAGTATAAAAAAAAAGCTTTTACATCATAGAATTATAATTAATAAAAACAATCTCGATACTGTTAGAATGTGGCAGAATTACATTATCATCATTCATCATCATCATTTCAGCCATAGGAAGTCCACTGCTGGACATAGGCCTCCCCTATAGATCTCCAATAGGACCGGTTGGAAGCGTCTCGCATCCAGCGCGTTCCCGCGGCCTTTATGAGGTCGTCTGTCCACCTTGTGGGTGGATGTCCTACGCTGCGCTTGCCGATACGTGGCCTCCACTCGAGGACTTTTCGACCCCATCGGTCATCAGTCCTCCGTGCTATGTGCCCTGCCCACTGCCATTTCAACTTGCTAATCCGCTGGGCTATGTCGGTAACCTTGGTTCTTCTACGGATCTCCTCATTTCTGATTCGATCTCGCAGAGAGACTCCGAGCATAGCCCTCTCCATAGCTCGTTGGGCTACTTTGAGCTTACTCATAAGGCCCATAGTGAGGGACCACGTTTCAGTGCCATAAGTCATCACTGGTAACACACACTGGTCGAAAACCTTCGACTTGAGACACTGAGGTATGTCGGACGAGAAGACATTGCGTAATTTTCCGAACGCTGCCCAGCCGAGTTGGATTCGGCGATTGACCTCTTTCTTAAAGTTGGACCTACCTAACTGGACTACTTGTCCTAGGTAGACGTACGAGTCAACAACTTCAAGAACCGAGCTCTCAACAGATATCGGGGTAGGTACAACATGGGCATTGCACATCACCTTTGTCTTGTCCATGTTCACTTTAAGACCCACCTGTTGAGAAACTCAGTTGAGGCCTTCGAGCATCGTGTTGAGATCTTCCATCGATTCTGCCATGACTACAATATCGTCGGCAAACCGGAGGTGAGTGATGTATTCGCCATTAATATTGATGCCGAATCCTTTCCATTCCAGGAGCTCGAAGGCATTCTCCAAAGTGGCCGTAAACAGTTTCGGAGATATCACGTCTCCCTGTCTTACGCCTCTTTTCAAAGGGATCGCCCTGTACTCGAACCGACATGGTGGCGTTATTATACAAACACTTCAACACTTCGATGTACCGATAGTCAATACGGCACCGCTGGAGAGACTCAAGCACAGCCCATGTCTCGACCGAATCAAAGGTTTTCTCATAGTCCACAAACGCTAAGCAAAGTGGTAAATTATACTCTTCGGTCTTCTGTATAACTTGCCGCAGCGTATGGATGTGGTCTATGGTACTGTAGCCTCTACGGAAACCGGCTTGTTCGGGAGGCTGGAAGTCATCAAGCCTGCGCTCGAGACGGTTCGTAATGACCCTTGAAAACAGCTTGTAAACATGGCTCAGAAGCGAGATGGGTCTGTAATTCTTCAGAAAGGTATTGTCACCTTTCTTAAAGAACAGCACCACCACGCCTCTGTTCCACGCTTCTGGCATTATGCCCTCGAGGACGACGGTGTTAAAAAGCCTCTGAAGGACTTTAAGTACCGGTGTTCCACCCGCTTTCAGAAGCTCTGAAGTGATTCCGTCGTCACCCGGTGCCTTGTTGTTCTTAAGCTGATTCAGAGCCATTCTAATCTCGTACAGGCTGATGTCCGGGATATCCTCGGTGAAGTGTCGGGTCAACTTGGCTCTTGGGTCGGTCGCCATGTTGCCAGCAGGATTAGCGACCGAAGCGTATAGCTGTCCATAGAACCTTTCGATCTCCTCCAAAACCTCAGCCTTGGTCGACGCTATACTGCCATCTTCTCTCTTCAGCTTAGTCAACTGGCTTTGCCCAACAGACAGATTTCTTGCGAACACTTTGGAGCCTTTGTTCCGCTCGATTGTCTCTTTAATATGTTCAGTATTAAAGAGACGTATGTCGTGTCGCAGAGATTTGGAAATCTGTCTGTTGAGCTGCCTATATGACTCTGCATCATCGGAAGACTGCAGTCGAAGTGAGCGTCGTTTAGCCATGAGTTTTTGGGTGTGATCGGAGAGTTTTTGAGGTCTATTTGAACGGCGGGGTCTGAAGTGCTTAGAGGCCACCGTTTGGACAGTTTCTACGAGCCTGTTGTTTATCTCGTCCACCGACGCAAAGTTCTCTAGGCAATCAAAGCGACTTGAAAGCTCAAGCTGAAAGTTCTCGGGGTTTTGGATTTGGACACGAGTAGGTCGGAGTGTAGACTTCATCAGGCGGGACCTTTCGAGTTTAACGTTAATACCCAATGTGCCTCTTACGATTCTGTGATCACTACCGGTTTTCACCCTGTGGATCACGGAGACATCACTGAATATTCGTTTCTCGTTGGTCATGATGAAGTCTATCTCATTCCTCGTGGAATCATCAGGGCTCATCCAGGTCCATTTCCTGTGCGGCGGCTTCTGAAAGAAAGAGTTCATCATGAAGAGTCCCTCTTTCTCCAGAAAGGCAGCCAGCCTCTGTCCCCGTGGGTTCCGTTGTCCATATCCAAATTGCCCTATCTCAACTCATCATCGCTTTTCTTACCCAACTTTGCGTTGAAATCTCCCATAACAACAGTGAAGTGGGTCTTAGACGTATGTATGGCCCTACTTACGTCCTCATACATAGTCTCCACTTCATCATCTGGGCGTTTCGAGGTCGGTGCGTACACCTGAATGACCTTCAGCGAATACCTCTTGGATATTCTGAGTATTAGGTATACAACCCTGCTCGACACACTTTCGATGGTAATGATGTTGTTAATGAGGGATCTGTGAACAAGAAAACCGACACCACCTTGCTGGTCGCCTTCCCGGTGGTAGAGCAGGTTGCCGGATCCCAGGGTTATCGTGTCCTCGCCCTCTCTACGGACTTCAGACAACCCTACAATAACCCAGCGCAACTTACTCAACTCTTCTTCCAGCTCAGCAAGCCTCTCGTCAGTCCTCATCGTGCGTACGTTGTGCGTTACCAGGGCCAGTCGTCGTTTGGGGTGGTAGCCGGATCTCTGCCGGGGATTCTTAGCACCCCCTGCTCCGCTGTTTCCCTGGCCGCTACCGGAGCCAGGTCTAGCGGAGCTGCCGGGGACTAGGGGCCTGGTCCTATTTGTGCCTGTCATAGGGGGAGTTTGCCCATAATCGCTACGCTGGGCAGGCGTGTTGGCAATCGCAGGACGTAGCTTCGCGGCGAGGATGCTGCTGCCCATCCTCGCCCTGTGCCATTTTTAGCTACGCCGATTTGATATGGTTATACCGCCATTGGTCGGTTCCGCTGTACCTCAGTCGGCTCCTACGACACCTGGTACTAGAGGGGGGTACTATTCTACTCTGCCGGTACCCCACGGTTAATTTATATTAGCTATTAATATTAGCCTAACTACAGAATTGTGGTCGATATATACGAAATTAAACTACCAGAAACGAAATTAACTTAGTTTTATTAAATAAAACAGATAATTATGGCACACATTATCAGTCATGATCAGATTACCAAACTAATAAAGGCAATTATTTAAATCTGTAGCTCTTCCACAGCCATCTCTCTTTTACCGCGACTTCCTCGTACAACAGATTGTCCTCAGGGTCTTTGTCTTTAATTCAGCGGTACTTGAACAGAGCCTGCGCCATTTTGACCGTGGAACGCGTCAACTTATAGATAAGCTTTTGCCCCTCAGAAGACTCCCAACTTGTTATATAGCGGTTGCAAGTGGTCTCGTTTGGCCCTGGCTACCGCTGTCCTGGTGGCGCGTTTTGCATCTTTGTACGCGTCGCGGTCATCGAAAGATTTGGACGCTTGCCACTTTCTTAAGGAGGGCTTTCTTCACCCTGATCTCTCTCTGCACTGTGTCGTTCCACCACCAAGTGTCCCTGTCATAAATGCGTCCACCCTTAGACGTACCGATCACCGCCCTCCCCGCCTCAAGGATAGCTGCCTGAATCCTGTCCCAGCAAACCTGTACTGGTTCGTCTACAGCATCAGCGCACTTGTCACCGATAGCTGAGACGAGACTTTGGGACTTGGCTTCACCACCACCTGATTCTGTGTTGGCCACGCTTGGCGCGTTTGTCTTTGAGTTTCACGCGGAGGTCCATGACAAGGAGACGGTGTTGGCTAGTGAGACTCTCTCTGGGTATTACCTTGCAGTTGGCCACCCTGCTGATGCTATGCCTCTTAGTGAGTAGGAAATCGATCTGGGTAGCGTGCTCTCCGCTCTTGCAGGTGACAAGAAGTTCGGCTTTCTTTTTGAAGAACCTGTTCACAACGGCAAGTTCGGTGGCCGTACACGTTTTGAGGATATGCTCACCCTCTGGGTTACGGCTACCGTGTGCAAAACCGCCGTGGGCATGTCCAAACTCCTCACACTTGTCACCCACATGACTGTTCGTGCAGTGGTTTTACTTTAGCAGAATCGAGGGCCAGGGCCTCGATTCTGCTAAAGCAAAACCACCGTCATAACACTGACACTGTAATATTTTTTTGAATTTTAACCATTTCATTTAAAACTTTAAAGCAATGTTCGTAAAATCTAAAATTAAATGGCCTATTGTAGAGTGAACGAAAGCGTGTAGTAAAAATATTGTCATTTAATTTTGGACTTTAATTCTATAGCAATAAAGTCTAAAATTTAATACCATTTTTTGCAATGGATATGGTTTATACGTCCATATGTTATTTAAATGTTTGGATTTACGACCTCAATTTTAAATTACGTTTAAGAAATATATTTATTCGTCACGGCGTAGAAACCATTTACAATCAAGGCAGATCTTACGCCCCGGGTTGGTAAAAATCTTGGTCATAACGTCTTACTAAAAATTTAAAATAGAAAAATTTGGCTGTTACATTAACATTTTATCTTTTTTGTGGTAGGATGATCTAAATTTTTTGGGTCGTAAAAGCATTTTTTTTGCGAATTTGAACATTTTAAATATACAGATCGATAGAGAAAAAAATTCTGAACTAAACGGTGTATATAACTCATTTTGGCCAAAATGGTTTATACGCCAATTGAACCCAGAGGTGTCGTTATATTATCCATAATTATCTTTAAATTGTCGGTCGGTTGGAATGGAACCTACCTAACTCTTAACAAAAAAATAATATACGGCAAACTAAACACAATGAATAATTCGTTACAAGGAAACAGAGGAATGTATTCGATTATAATACACTATGTATATTGTATACTATCAATACAACACAGAAACATGACACAAACTCACTTTGAACTGTTATTTATAGAATTTCTACACAAAACAAATGCACTTTACTCAGATTTCGTGTTACACTTGCTAAAAATTTGGTCCATCGGATGCAAGGCGCAAGCGCGACTCTGTACTGCGATAATTACATGCTACAAACGATACTATTGAAAATTTAGTTCATACTCATTTCATCGCAGGTTTTGAACGATAACCTTATTTACGAGAATGATCTAAAGCAGCAATGGTTACTGTGTAATAGCTGTATTCGTAATTATGACACAAACATGAAGTAGCATCGTGAGAGGGGGATTATTGATTCGCGCAGGCGCGGGACGCGACGCGACCCTTATTTGAGGGGTGTGAGTGAAAAGCTATGAATATAAAGTCACAGAATATTGTTATCCCAGTCACTTACATATTATTATTCTTATTATGAAGAGCTTAGCAATACTAGGAACGCCACAGAAATCATAAGTGGTGTAAATAATAGTTAGAGGTTTAAAGTTGATTAATCGTCTCGACAGGGTTTTTAATGTCTAAGTAGCTGCTTAGGTAATTGACTATTGTCATTAAATAACTGAGTAATTAACGGTGTAGTATTCCTACACTATTATTCCAATTAAAAAACCATCTACCTAAGTAGATATTACTTTCATTATCTATAATTACTAGGTGCCCCGGCGAACTTCGTACCGCCATATTTTCGGCCCGCGTGGTATTCAAATCCCGTTCCCGCTGCACCCTTATCACTTAGGGGGATGAAAAATAGATGTTGGCCGATTCTCATAGATACCGGATAAGCACAAAAAATTTCATCAAAATCGGTCAAGCCGTTTCGGAGGAGTATGGCAACGAAAACTGTGACACGAGAATTTTATATATTAGATTATTCGGTTATTGATATATCTACATAATTAATTTACTACACAAGTACTTACTTTCTTAAGTACTTACTAATTACCTACAGAAATCTAGAATAGGACTTTGATTAGGACTCTATAGGGTAGTTTCCTATGCTCAGGTAAAATATATCACTGAGTTTAAAAAAGAATAGGAAAAGAGCGGTAGGTAAAGAAAAGAAAAAAAAAGTTTATAAAATACATCACACTTGTGATGTATTATATAAACTTTTTTAAACTTAATCACAGTCACAACACATTGAATCATCAATAAAAGAATAGGTACACATAAACATAACACCCTAAAAAGGCAACTAAACAAATGAAGACAACAATAAAAAAATAAATTACATTAGCCGAAGTAAACAAATATTTCGGCTAGCGTTAATCCCAGTCAGTGGCATCCGAACCTTTCACCTCGTAGTCTGGGGTCCGCTTTACCAGTCTAACTGGGGATTTGGCTGTACTATGATATTTTCGAACTCTTCCTCACGTTTACGTACGTGTTTCCCTCCTCCTACAGTCCTGGGTCCTTTAAGCGGGGCGTGAAAAAGTATCAGTCTGATGAGGCCGTCAAGCTGAGTGCCACCATTGTAACATGGTACGTGTCTATAATGGTGGCCCTCTTTTCAGAGACTTTGCCTTCAGCTTAGCATCCAGGCGAGGCGAAGTCAAATTGACGTGTCCTAATATATAAAAAAAAGAACTTTCGGCACGTAATAACTATTATATTTTATGTAAATATTCGTTAAATAAAAGAAAGACATATAATAATGAAAGAAAAAAATCTTACTATTGGGCTTTCGACTTCCGGAAAAAGGTCATTGTTGTCCCAAAAATCTCTTAGCAAACATCTTAATTTCATTCTTGGAATAAAATTCTTTTTGCGGGTGTACTCGTATCTATGTGATGCTAATTCAATCAGGAGAGGCGGAACTTCCAAGAATACTACACATTAACGTGTGTCGTATTGAATTCTTATTTCGTTGACTAAGTAGGTCATAATATTATGTTTACCTATATTAACATATTAGGTTGGCACATTACATGGAGATCAGTTTTAGGATGTGAGGCACTCCAGCTGGTCTTTGTGAGTGGAAGGACCCTTTCCTATTGACTAACTCAGCTGCTTGCCGAGCGCGGCTGCTTGGAAAGGTATCTGTAGGCACATGCTGTAAAAACCAATGAGAATGAGATTAACCCTAGTAACTATGTAAATCAATGGTACGAACACAAAGCACATAGACATACATCACTTTCGACTTGTGCTCGACAACGTGACGTCACGAAAATAGCATGCCAAATTGAAATCTCACCGCGGATTCAGCTGTCGAGTTCATTCGATCGTTCAAAATTTACAGCATGTGGCTGCTGTACTCGGCCGCCAGGATGGAATCAGGTCCACATGGTGCAGCACGCGCTTGAGGCTCGTCCAACCTGAGTGGTGCAGCTATCCTGCGCTTATTGACCTGCCCCCCTAGACAAGAGGCAATTCGTTGCTCGGCGTATGATGGAATAGAATGACAAAATGTATAGGATTTGACGTTTTTGACATTCGTTGACGCCTGTCATATACGTCAAATCCCATACATTCGTCATTCTATTCCATGATACGCCGAGCAACGAATTGCCACTTGTCTAGAGGGCCTGCAGCGAGAGGTGCTTTATCCGTAGTCGCGTATTTCTACGAAGGACACAGCGGAATGGGCTCGCTGATCTGATCCGTCACTGGCATATCTATAAGCGCGCATTGTTAGTATGGTCGCTGATGGGACCGAAACCATCTACCCTCAAAGGGGAGATGTCTCGATGTGTCACCTTGCATATATTTTAACAGAACAATATTCCTGGCGATCTTCATCAGAAAAAAGGTATCCACTAAGATTGATTTAATACACGACAGAAAAATTAAAATGATATTACTTCAAAGCTGAATAAATACAAAAATATTTATCAAAAGCGGTAAGCGTTTCATAAACACCGGAGATATCTCTGAATGTACCTACTGAATATTTCTGCGAACCTATTTAGCGGGTACAGGCATGATGTTATGTTGTATAATTGCGTAAACAATGCTTAATTATGGCTATGCTATTGTAGTCATAGCGGTTAATTAATTTCATTGAAGAGTTCTGTTGTCGATTACATACATACATACAACATACCTGTCAAAATCACAAACCTCCTGTCGGGTAAAAATTTATAGATTTCAGTTACCTATTACTTTTACATTTCACTTTATTGAATAGGAAGTGTCTGAGTCCCCATTTTTCTCCCTAAAAATCACCCTCTAGTTAACCTCCGTACCTCGAATCTAATTAGTTTTGCCCTTGTTTCGCAAAACTGCCTTCCATTTCCAATAAGTAGGTTTTTGCTGTTTTTAATTTTTCCTTCTCAAAAGCAATTTTTTGTACTTCACTAATAAAATAATATAACTTCGAAGATAAAATAATAAACAAAATAATAAACATTTTTTTAGAATAATTGAATTGTCTATTTACAAAATTGTGTCTAAACCAACTTAAAAGCTTAGAAAATGGCACTGTAATGAAATAAAAAATCTCAACAAAATAATACAGAATGATAGTAGTTTGATAAATCTGATATAAAAGCGAACTAACTCAATATTGAGTTTACTCTCAGCAAACCTTTCAATGATAGACACAAAGAAAAAAGCAAAGGTCATAGGACAAGCTGTCTGGGGCGCAGCGTAGCGGTAGAGCGTTCGATTCCCGCTCAATGTAGATATCAGTAGCGAAGAATGAAATTTTCAAAGAGGAAGCCGGTGGAAACAAAATTATTACTCACGCACCATGTGATGTGACCCATTGAGAAACCGGCAGAAATCAGGTTAGGTATAGGGACCCCACGCTACTTGTATCTCTAAATAAGTCTATTTTGCATTGTTGAGCGTGTTTCTCTATATTGCAAGTGTTATCTTGTGTCGAGTACAATAAAAAAAGCAATACGTGTTAGCTTGTATCGAGTAGTTCAGCCTCAATACGAGTAGGTATACCTATATGTAATATCTACTCCAGGCGTCCGTTCGATATAAATACTCTTTGATATTACCTATTGCATCTGTTATAGATCTATGGTTTATTTATACATAATATATTTATGGTTTATTTTGCCGCCAGAAAAAAGATCGACTTTTGTTTTTTTTCGCGTTGAGAAAATACAATATTTGATATAAATATAATATAATTGAATACAATGGATTAAATATAATAATGTAATAATTATAATAAGAGGATTGGATAGAATATATACGAATTCATTGTTATGAGCATGTAAGTATCGTACCTATTCGTATTATGTAGGTACTGGAAGGAGTAGGAAATGGTAAGCAATAAATGCATTCATTTGTTATTATATAAAAAGGATTCCTGTTGATTAAACCCTGTCCTGAGGTGGGGTTAATAAACGTAGGTATTTATAAAAAAATATCAGTATCTAATAAGTATATGTTGTATATTAAACCGCGGTAGCCTAGTGGTATGGGTAATGGACTGCTGAGGCGAGGTCACGGGTTCGATCCCAGGTTTTACCATGGCACACACCAATGACTTTTCGATACTTTTCGAAGTTATGTGTGTATTCATCGCAGGTTTATAAGTGCCCGGTTAATGGCAATAGGCTCGCCACCTATTACATTGGGACCTAAACATAAACGGTGAAATGTGGGTGCTAGCACCTCTGCCTACCCCTTCGGGGATATAGGCGTGAGTTTATGTTATGTATGTATGTATGTTTATGTTATATTCACATTTTATGTTTTCAAGTTCGTTCGTTTGTTCGTTTGTGTTTTTAGGGTTCCGTAGCCAAATGGCAAAAAACGGAACCCTTATAGATTCGTCATGTCTGTCCGTCCGTCTGTCTGTCTGTCTGTCTGTCCGTCCGTATGTCACAGCCACTTTTCTCCGAAACTATAAGGCCTATACTGTTGAAACTTGGTAAGAAGATGTATTCTGTGAACCGCATTAAGAATTTCACACAAAAATAAAAAAAAAAACCTTAAATTTGGGGGATCCCCATACTTAGAACTGAAACTCGAATTTTTTTTAAAAATGCTATTGAGGTTTCTAACATAATTTTTTTCTAAACTGAATAGTTTGCGCGAGAGACACTTCCAAAGTGGAAAAATGTGTGTTTCCCCCCTCCCCCTCTAACTTCTAAAATAAGAGAATGATAAATCTAAAAAAAATATATGAAGTAAATTGTCATGCAAACTACCACTAAAAATTAGTTCGAACGAGATCCAGTCAGTAGTTTTTTTTAATACGTCATAAACCGCAATTTTCTCCTTTGCTACTACGGAACCCTTCATGGGCGAGTCCGACTCGTACTTGGCCGATTTTATTTTTAGTTTTAAATGAATGCAGGGCGGTATTATACCCACGTTTCAACAACTATTCTCGGCACTATATGGTAGATGCCTCATAATAATTCCTAATAATATTTCAGTGGGCAAGAGTTTCATGTCTAGACTTCGTACTTCCATTTCAAAGGAGTTCACGACGGTATATCCGTCCCAATCGAGCAGTCCGACTGGGGAAGTACCTCCGCCCAACAGAATACCGCTGCTAAATAACCTCGTGTTCTGAGTAGTGAGTAGGGTAGCCAGAACTCACTCGAGGGGTTTTGTGCTGTCTGTCAGTGGAAAAATCAAATGCTTGTCCTACTTTTCTTTTGCGCTGACGGCACAGAATCTCTCTGTTCTTACAGGGTCGGCAGCAAGAGTGTAACTCTCCTGGTGTTGCACTCACCCATAGGCCACGGTAACCACTTACCATCGAATGGGCCGTGTGCTTGTCTGGGACCTAAGTAGTTTAAATAAATACCAGAATCTCGTAACCGATTTTCCAAACACTTTGCAACAAGGTAAGTATCGAACCGTAGACTTCGTTCATAGAGTTCGTACTCGCCACCGCTGATCCATTGTGAGTATTGTGACAGTAATACTGTGACTTAACTTTTTATTTCTGTTAATACTGAACTTTTTTGTGACAAAATATCCGAAGTCATTGCCAAAATACCTACATTTTTCATTAAAGTCACGGCAATACGCGTAATGGCGGTTCATAAATTTATGAAATTGGAAACAAACAGGAATAATAAAACGGCGGCCATGCTATGACGTCAATAAGATGGCGGCTCCATTGATAAAAACGGGATAGAAGCGGTAGCGGCGAGCGGTTTTACCAAGCTTCGCGCGCAGTGCGCATGACAGTGGCTATACACAGCCATTGATAGAGAGAGGGTTGTTTCATATTTCACGATCAGACTACGACACGACACGCCATTGTTTAGTACACTTATGGGCCACATGAATGTTTTCGTAGGCCTAGCCAACCTCAACTGTTAGCCTGATTGATGAACAAGGCCCTGACTTTTCTCTTTAGGACATGGAAGGAGGGGGGGTGTCTGACCGTAGTCACATACATACATACCAAAGTTCACTTTCACTTCAGCATAATTATTCCGGTCAATCTACAAATCTGTAGGCACATGCTGTAAGAACATTTCGAACGATCGAACGAACTCGAAAGCTGAATCTGCAGTGATATTTCAATATCGCATGCTGTTTTAGTAATGTCACGCTGTCGAACACGTAAACATACATCACCCTCATGCTCAAGAACGTGACGACACAAAATTTACAGCAAGCAGAATGGAAATATCGCCGATGATTGAGCTGTCGAGTTCGTTCGATCGTTCGAAATGTTCTTACAGCATGTGCCTACTGATGTGAATCTACCTGGTTACGATAGTTCGCACCCAGCTGAAAGTTGGTAGGGTTGTTCAAAACACTATCATAAATGATAAAAAGTTCTCATCGATTTGACACCTGGATTCTTTTTATTCGGGGTCAACGGTCATAAAAACAGTGTTTTCGCGATTTTCAGCAAAATGGTAAACATAAAAATGCCGAGACAAAGTTAAAAATCATGCAATTATTATTTATTGAAATTGATCAAGTGCGAGTCACGCTCGCGCACTAAGGGTCCTGTTAGGAACTGAATTGAGGCGTGAAATTTTATCACTAGTGGTGAATTGGAAATAAGTTTTTCCCAGTTGAGCACCAGTGGTGAAATGGGGTGGTCTCTATCTCAATTGACAACCGGTGGCAATTTCATGGTGGTCAGACGATCCGGAGGGCGTACTTGTACTACATAAACGGCAGTATAGGTACTTGGATTGCATTAAATTAGAAATTTGATTTTAGGATACTTCCTGTTGAGTTAGAATCATGTAATTTAGGAATAAGCAAGATCTCTCAAGATCCACCACGCAGTTACCAATGGGATGTAGGTATATTTGAGTAGGATGAAGAATAACTTCTCTTCCAAGCACGAAGAAGTACCAATCTGCAACTTAATTCTGATGTTAAGTACGAGGTTTCGTACGGTTTTGAGAGTATCAAAAACTTTTATCTCCATCCCTGTGCTTTTTCTATTGTCCCGCGAGTGTACTGACACGACCTGTCACTGTACTGTACTGACAGTCAGTGTCTGTGTATCATCTCGATGAACTGTGTGTTTCATAGTGACATAGCGGTCTTAACCGATTAAGCTAAAAAAAGCGAATACAGCTCAGGCGAGACTAGCGGGTTCGAGTCCCGCCTGGGCTGTATTCTTTTTTTCTATCTTATTCGATTTGAATAGTTGGCCTACTAAATGCTTTGAAATTTCAATCAATAGCTAACTTTAAAAGAATTAAACGAAAAAAGTAATCTTGATTGTCGTTCGTAAACAGCAGCTTAGCGCCAAAATAAGCTAAGTTTTTTTTTTTCATTTTATTATCGTTGAAGATCTGTGTAGTTTAGTGGTAGAGCATTCGACTGTTATGTCAGAGTTCGCAGTTTCCATTATAGTTACGTCGAAATATTTATATAGAAAAATATATGTACATAGGTATATTTGCATTCTAATCATCCTTGCGTTCGGTGTCGTAGGGTTGTCGGGTAATTGTCGTTCAGGCTTTTACACCGACTGAAAATTTGGAACGTCGTGTATAAAGGGATTTAGAAGCGTGCTGAAGTATTTCGTTAACGACTCACATAGGCTCTATCAGATGCCGCCTTCGCCGTTACTTGTGCGGACGTCTGCTTGTACGGAAAAAGAAGAAAACCGCGAACTTCAATTTTGAATTTCGTACATTCGAATGCTTTTGTTTCCATAGTTCTTTTGTATGGACTTGTATTTTTTAAAGTAACAATCGCTAAAAAGGTTTTGGTGAACACTGAAGTTTTTGCGGATTTCGGGTAAGTTTAGATTTAAACTTGTTTTTTATTATTATTTTGTTATTATTATTTTGGTAAGTAGGTACTTACCAACATTTTTTAATTTTAATTTAATTATACATTATATGAGAAAGAAAACTGCTAAGTACGAGTGGAAAAAAAGTGCTTCCTGCATCCATGTAACTTTTTACCAAGTCAGTTTTACGGTGATTTCACAGTCTACGAAGCGTAGCAATTAGCTACGCTTTTAGTACTCGCGCTACGTAGCTACGTATTCCGTAGCGTGGAAAGCTAACGTAGCAATATTTTGTATCGTTAAACAGAAAATGTTGTTTATATTTAAGTGCTGCTAAATTTTATTTTGGAGTCCACAATAACATGTTTGATGCGTCGTCAAGTCGAGATCTTTTTAGATTGTATTTTTGGATATAATGATATTATTCTAGACCACTATACTATGCAACCCTCTAGACTAAAACCACTCAAACTAAGCACAGCTTATAGCATAATACAAGACCTCGACTAATGTAAATATACATGTATGCAAATATTTGCGCTAAGTACAACTACTACGTCTAATTTCATAACTGATTTTTGATAACTAGCTACGAATATGATTATTTCCCTATCACTACGCCACAGAGGTCTCACAATATTTATGGAAGAACACCTCCACCAAGATCTTCATGGCTCAAACCAGCCACGCCGGTACACCTGTTGATTGATGGACGATGCTCTCGCGTAGGCTTTCCTCTCGGTATAGGGAAGTCAGGCGGTAGTCGCTCATATAAAAGCCGTAAATGTCAAACTAAAAGGAGGAGAAGAAGTCTCCGGGCATCGAGTTAAAAACCAAGGATGCAATCAGGAACAACACTAAGATACACATAATTGCTGCATACAAGGGTTTTTTTTTTTCATAATTGCATTTGAATTACTTGTAACGAAAATATTTCGTAAAATGTAATTTGTAATTCTTATTTGAAATACCTGACGCCCAAGTATTTTGTAAGTATTCCAAATACTTGAAGCTTCAAAATACATTTTAACATTCAGCCCGTGCTGATCTAGATCAATTTTGTATTTAGTAATTTGTATTTCGTATTTCAATTAAAAAAAGTTAAAATACTGCATTATGAATTTTGTATTTAAAATACCTTGCTCAAAAATATTTTGTATTTGGTATTTTAATTACTTGCGGTACACTATTTTTTAATTCGCAATGCATGTATTTTGCCCAGCCCTGATTGCATATAACGGGAATCCAACCCGCGACCTTTGACTTAGAAGTTGGATGCTCTACCACCACGCCACAGGGGTTGTCTACTAGTTTAATTACCGTCGGGGTTGCTCACCTGTAGATACGGCATTATATTTGATTGGAACTCTTTACGAACTTGTTTATTTTAGGTCATTGCACAAAGGTTTTACGTTGAATCTTTTTTTTCTATCCACATGAAACTGAATATAGATTCGAGGTATGAAACCAACGATTCCGTGAAATAGCGAAAATAGGAACTACGGTTGTAACTGTCAAATGCACATGCATATTTTATTGTTAATCAAATACAATTTTAGCACGTTTTGGTTACTGGAATAGATTAAAATAGGGCCACTCTATCTCTATCCATGGGTGTCGTAGAAGGCGACTAAGGAATAAGGCTTTTCTCCATCCGACAGTAAACATACAGCCCATGACAAAGTGCCCACTTGACGGCAATAAGCTAGCTCACTATTGCGCAAGACCGAATCATAGTTGGCGGGAAGTTAGTTAATACACTTCTGCCTATCGGCGGGAAAGTGGCATCCTTCTTCACTTTGTGGAATTTTTGGTTCTACTACATATACTATTTTGATTCCTATTATCATATCACTTGTCTACTTAGTATTTTGGTTTCAAAAGATAAGAAAAAGCTTACTTAACAAAGGAATGAATTCAAAAACTGACGAAGGTTTTTGTACATCGACCGTACCTAAATGTCGCAATCGATTAGGGGAATAGAGGAGTCCTGAGCCTGGATATTATCCGGGGTATTACAAAGAGCCCCTTAACGCCCCGATCATTCATCCTACATCGTTGCTAATGTATTTAAACCGAGGTACTACCTGTCAAATGAACGAACAACCTAAAAGCAAATTGAACGTCCACCAAAAAGTTTGAAAGGTGCTTATTATGCTGCGCGTACGAAATCCGCAACCTGTGACCTGCGACCTGCGACCGCGTATGAAACAAGTGACGGGCGGAGCGACGGGTTACAGATTAATATGAGCATAGAGACATCGGTTATTTTAGTATCTAAGTACTATAGAATTCTATAATATAGGAATAATATCTGAAGTTCTGGATATAGGGTAAAACTGCCAGTGATTGGACGCTACGAGTTATTAGACAGCTCAAAAATTAGTAAATGGGATAACTATGTTTTATACAAAGGCAACAATGATAAAATAAAACCTCTTCAATTAAAATTTAATAGGTACATTACTTATTTAACTGTAAAAACAAACTCACAAAATATTTTATTGCTATTGACAGTCGCAGTGTTCAATGAATATGTATACCCACTGAAAATAGATTGCTGAAGACTACCCACGTTCTTCAACGTATCCTCTTAATTGCTTTTTAATGTTGCTTTACGTGGCTATTATATTAGTGGAAAGTACCACTAATGCAAAGACAAAACAGTGCCTGTTTTTAACGATGTCGGACTCCAACCAACCAAAACCGCAGTACCGTCTCGAGCCATCAGTTGCCGAGGGTGAGGTAGGCTCTGGCATATCCTTGTGAGTGGCCCATGAATACAGGCCTTTACTAATAAAAAATTATACAGGGTATATGCTCCATCCGACAGTAAACATGCAGCACTGAGTGCCCGCTTGACGACAATAGACTCGCCATCTATTACGTGGGTCCGAAAATCTGCCTATCCCTTCGGGTATTTAAAGGCGTGAGTTATATGTATGTATGTATGGAAGGCGGAGGATCGGCAAACGTGGCGCACATTGGGGGAGGCCTATGTCCAGCAGTGGACTGTACTGGGCTAATTGATTGATTGATTGATGTACATGTATGTATGTATATGCCGTTATATAAACAGGTGGTTGGGCTCCAAGGACAGGAGTTTACTCACAATTCACAATACGTGCCATGAGTACCGCACCGTACCGTTCTACATCGAGACTTTGACCCAACTGCCTAACACGAGCCTCTTGAGAGTCGAGAACTCGAGACCATCGGACCAATAATCGCCAAATCCAAAATGAATTAATGATTATTTATGAGCTTGTAACAAAACGTGACTGTATCGTGTTTGTAAGAGCTTAGACACTTAAATAAATAAATATCGTTAGTGACAGTCATGAATTTATGAAATCCAATCAATAAATGTAAGTTTTATGGCATTTCATTATGCGTTCATGTTTTATTAGCCAGAACTACGTTATGTGTGTACTAATGAATATTATAAATTAACTAACTGATCCGGCAAACGTTGTTTTGCCACTATTAAAATGGGGGTTGGTAGTAGGAGGGTTGAAGAGAGTTGTACGTATTTTTCAATATCAAAATATAAAAAAATGGGGTTTTAAAATATTGTATCAATAGTTTACGCTTACTGTTTATATATCAGACCCATCAAATATGCTCAAAAATTTTCATAAAAATCAGTCAAGCCGTTTTGGACTAGTTTGCAGAAAAACACTGCAACACGACAATTTTATATGTTTCGCATAGAAAGAAAAACATAGAAGTCATTGTATTGAGTGGACCCAAAAGCCACCTCGTTAGATTGATGGATATCAAGTGTAAGAAGGCAGCCTAACGTTACTAAATACACATACAACTAAATTCCATGTAGGTCCTGTCACTCACATATTGTTCACGATACAATAGATGTATGTAGGCGTGTCTAGCTCAAGTTTGTCCTATTAGGTATTTGGACAAGCGAACAAAAGCCTAGTCAAACAAAGGTACTTTTGCTTATAACAATAATATATTGTTTGTCTATCAATGCCCGCGGCTCCGTACGTATGAAATATTGATTCTATTCCCACTACTACTATGGGAACCTATTCCCGGGATAGAAATAAATCTATTCCTGTACTACATTTCAGCCAGATACATTCAGCCGTTAGACTGATTGAATAATAAACACCCAAACATTCAAAAATCCAAATATCTTCACAAAATTTTATATGTAGGTATGTAGGAGTAGAATTTCAATGTAAAGATTGTTTTGTAAGTGTTCAGCATCTTCTTATCGTTATACGTAGATCGGCAAGTCTACCCACGCAAGTGTGTTTGGCTTGGGGGTTCCGAAGATATTAATAGGACTTGAAAGTTGAAACGCCTATATTACTTAGCTCGATATCATTTACAATGCTCAACAAAATGCCCTAGCCACCTGTAGGTTTAGTAATTCAATTAATTTGCTGCTAAAATGGTTATTATAGGCGCAAAATTCGAAGGATGTGAGAATATTTCGAGGATCAATAGCTAGAACGGTTAAATTGACACAGAGTTTCCAAAGTAAACACGTCCTAAATGACAACATAAGCACATTACAGCACAGTGATTTTCCTTTGAACTATCGATGTTACTTCGCATAGTTACGAGATTACCTTGGGACCGTAGAACATTTAAAATATTTATAAGTTATTATAAATTAAGTTAAGTTATTATTTATTATTATTTATAAGTTTATTTTTATTTTTTTTATTTATATTTTTTTATTAAGGTTGCAATAATAATATTTCATGTAATGCGTTTTACTTTACCAAGAAATTGATTAGTGACCGTAGCACGAAAAACATTCGAATTCGTAACGTAAACGTATCGAGAGAACGAAGCATTGCAATTGGCCGCCTGCCTACTACAAACCAATCGCAATGCTCTGTTCTTTCGATACGTTTAAGTTACAAATTCGAATATTTTTCGTGCTCGAGGCACAGTGCAGCTTCAATTCGCAAATACACGCGGTCGATGGCGATAGTGCTTCAAACTGCGTCAGAGCCTCGTACCTTTCCTGTCTGACTGCAAGAAATGCCATTTAATTTTAGACTTTTCTGGTACGCTGTTAAAGTCTAAAATTAAGTGACGTCTTGTATCTACAATGAATGAATAACAGCAATGACCTCTTTTTTTTTCATTTAATTTTGGACTTTAAGTTTATTTAAATATAGTCTAAAATTTTAAGCCGATACACCGCTTGCAGGGGAGATTAACTTGGGCCCGAATCGTATTTGGAGAATGAAATACTTTAGAGTCAATAAAATTCATCATCATCCTTGCGTTATTCCGGGGTTCACTTGAAAACATGACACGGTTTGGTTTTTCGGCTATATTGGAAGCGACTGTCGTCTGACCAGCCTGGGTTGTGGTCAGAGGTTAAAAACTGACAGAACTATTCAGGTCGCCTATATAGGCTCCTGTATTGACCAAAAAATTGAGTGGAGACCAACTTTTTAACATGCCCTCAGAAACACGGATGCACTCAAATGAAATAATACTTAACGGTCACCCATGCCAATGGCAACCGCGCCTAGGTACCTTAACCCACTGATCGCTTACCGAACAGTGAGCGTACCTAACCAAAAGTGCTTTTTGGAGTCAATAAAACTAACCTTGTGAAAAACTTCTTATCAGGGCAAAACTTTCTAAACATATAATTTGAACCTCCATAACAATGTTTTAATTTATATATGATTATATGTTTATGATAAATTATACCTTTCAGGCACTGTACCCGGCACCTTATCGTATTTTAATGTACCTTCCTACCTGGCGACACGGCGACGGGCCCGTCTGATGTAGGTACGCCTAATGACTTTCATATCAAATGTTATATAATAATATGTATTTGAACTTTACTGAACTCTTTACTCGTTAACTGTTGCTCACGGCTCCACCCGTGTGAAGTACTGAGCGCAACGCATTGGGACATGTCCTCGCAACAAAATATGCTATTTTGGATAATAATTCTATTTCTGTGCTCATCCAGCCAGATCCATCAAAATATTCAGTCATCCTTAGACATTTTCATAATTATATAGCTCATAAGATTTATAGGGGAGACCTATGTCCAGCAGTGGACTTCCTATGGCTGAAATGATGATGATGATGATGATGATAGCTCATAAGTATGTACATTAGTAGAAAATAGAACGTTTCGGATTTGAAATGTTACCATGTGAAATAAAACTAAATCCCGTCTGGTCAGCGTAGAAACAGGGAGAGGCTTATTTTCAGTAGTGGACTGTGATAGGTTAATTGATTGATCTAATTTGGGGACATTCCGGCTATTTAATGTATATAAAAGAGGATTCAAAGACGAATGAATATAAAAGAAAATATTTGGCACAAAAACATTATATACACGAGTACTAAGTACAGAATAAATGACTCTCAGTAGCAAATACATAAATGATAGAGTCAGAAATAGAAATAAACGAATTGGGTCACGGCGCGAGGTGTGAATTATTGAAACCTTTAGGCCGTTGGAGTTGATTACAAAGCTTCGACATCACGCGATATCTCTTTAGATGAAATAGTAAGTATAATATTTTATACTGTATTTGTAATTGTATTTTTAGTTAAGGAAAAGGAAGGAACGAAAGAAAAACATTTAATTTAAGATACACAAAAACAAAAGACTAATTTTATATTATATGTATTGTAACCTCGAATTTGTATATTGACATGTAACCGCGTTTACATACTGCCGCTCGCATTGCTCATCGCCTTGCCGGCAATATTCACGCGAATAATGCCCTAGCATTCAAACACTCGCATCATCGCGATGTTCATCGCGTTGCCCAACACTCGCATCATCGCGATGTTCATCGCGTTGCCCCGCATACAGTATTCGCCTTGCGATGGAGATGGACGACTTTAGTTAAGTGGACACCTAACCGAATGCAGTATAGGCATTTTATTAGGCTAGGCTATCTACTTAGATACTTAGCTAGTAGGTAATCAGGCTAATTTGGTAGGTAGGTAGGTACCTACCTACCTACCTATTTTAATTTGGTAGGTAATTAGGCTAATTTGGTAGGTAGGTACCTACCTACCTACCTATTGTAGTTTGGTAGGTAGTTACCTACCTACCTACCTATTCTAATTTGGTAGGTACCCTAGCTACCTGTTTGGTAGGTATACTTAGGCTAATTTGGTAGGTAGGTACCTACCTACCTACCTATTCTAATTTAGTAGGTAGAGGTACCTACCTACCTACCAAATTAAAATAGGTAGGTAGGTAAATTAGGCTAATTTGGTAAGTAGGTTACCTACCAAATTAGAATAGGTAGGTAGGTAGGTACCTACCTACCAAATTAGCCTAATTACCTACCAAATTAAAATAGGTGGGTAGGTAGGTAGTACCTACTAAATTAGCCTGATTACCTACCAAATAGGTAGGTAGGTATTCTAGTTTGGTAGGTAGGTACCTACCTACCTACCTATTCTAGTTTGGTAGGTAGGTACCTACCTACCTACCTATTCTAATTTGGTAGGTACCCTAGCTACCTGTTTGGTCGGTATACTTAGGCTAATTTGGTAGGTAGGTACCTACCTACCTACCTATTCTAATTTAGTAGGTAGAGGTACCTACCTACCTACCAAATTAAAATAGGTAGGTAGGTAGTACCTACCAAATTAGCCTGATTACCTACCAAATAGGTAGGTAGGTATAATTAGGCTAATTTGGTAGGTAGGTAGGTACCTACCTACCTACCTATTTGGTAGGTAATCAGGCTAATTTGGTAGGTACTACCTACCTACCTACCTATTTTAATTTGGTAGGTAGGTACCTACCTACCTACCTATTCTAGTTTGGTAGGTAGGTATCTACCTACCTACCTTTTATATACTTATGTATTACCTATATTATTTAATTAGATCCGTAGCAAGCATTTCAATAAATTCTATTGATTTTTCGTTGGACCATTCGATTGGTTGCGTCTTGCGTCATTGTCATGATAATAAATTCGAAGTAATCCTGTGACTGTGACACGCGCGTACACAACGAGCGCTCGATGCGAAGTGTGCGCGACGCGAGTATGTGAATGCTTCATCGCGCTAGTATTGCCGCTCCTTCTCGCGCCGCCAAGCCGACACTCGCAGCAACATACGCGGCACTACTCGCGGCATGACGAATATACCATTCACACCACGTCCCTGCCCACTTCTCTCGCCACTTCCCTCGCTCTGCCGCGAGTATGTAAACGAAGCATAATACGTAAGAAATGTGTATTAGTCGCGATTACCCCCGAATTTTTTTTCGGTTTTAAATTAATTTCTTATTTATTTTAATTGAACTGGCCGGATGTATATTTATTACTAAGCAAATTCTCTTTATAATAAAAGATAATTGGTTTTTATACTAACTATTTAATACATTTGCGATATCTATAAAACTGAGAAATTTTCCGTCTCTAAAGCCAAAAATAGCTTACACAGAATCCATCTGACATAATTCTTCGTTTTCTCATTAAATAAGTCCAATTTATTTATTTAAGTACGCCTACGTCAAGAGTCACTAATGACCTTTAACGTTATTTACGCAATTCTGTCTATTTTTATCTTAGCTGCCCTAGGCCGATTATTTCTTCGGCTATAAGAAAATCGTCTTATATTTCAAGTGAGAGAAAAAGTCAAGGGAACCATCACTCTCTTTATTTAATTCGAATATTTATCCAAGAATCTGTATCTGAAAAAAAAAATCCATTCTATTTATATCTTAAACACACAATAATATGTAGGGGAAACATACCTAATTTTGGCACCTCTCCAATTTATTGGCACAGCTACGTTTTATTAAAAAAACAAGAACTCACAATCGTCAACTTTATCTGTAATAAGTAAAGACTTTTCTATAGTTATTCGTTTTCAAATGGCAATGGTCTGATGTATGCCAATAATATGGGCAAATGTATAAAATTGGATAAAACCTTAATTTTTAAATAATTACAAGTAATTAAATATTTGTTTACGATCAAAATAACGTGAAACAATATTCCTACTATTACTTTTTACTATTCTCTTCCCTTAAAAAGACGTATAATTTCCGTAGATGATAATTATTTTACAAATTTCGCTTAAGGTGCCAATAATTGGGTGTTTTCCCCTACCTACATATTAAAAAAAACTATAAACTATATTTAGATGAACATAAAAAAAAATTATCTATCTGTTTATCTATTTTTGTGCCTGTATGAATGGTCTGTGAGAATGAATACAAGGTTGTATTGGCTGTGTATACATATACATACCCATCATCATCATCATTTCAGCCATAGGAAGTCCACTGCTGGACATAGGCCTCCCCTATAGATCTCCAATAGGACCGGTTGGAAGCGGCTCGCATCCAGCGCGTTCCCGCGGCCTTAATGAGGTCGTCTGTCCACCTTGTGGGTGGACGTCCTACGCTGCGCTTGCCGACACCCATACCTTCGATCAATAATATCATGGTATTGTTGATCGAAGCATCATAATACAAGACAGCGGAAGCGAGTTAATTTTACACAATTTAAAGACAAAGGAAAGTTAACCTACATGTAGGTATTTTAAACGTGTTATCGTAAATACCTAACGCTGACATTCCATTTTCCGACCACCGCCGTCGGCCATCGGAGGCGGTTATGTCGGACTCAAACCGACTAAAACCGCATGCCCACTTGGGTGCATGTCTTCAGTCAACCCTGAGAACGCTGATGTACCAATCTCTTTTATTGTTCAGTACTGAAATAATATACACCGGCAGAGTAGAATAGTACCCCCCTCTAGTACCAGGTGTCGTAGGAGCCGACTGAGGTACAGCGGAACCGACCAATGGCGGTATAACCATTTTAAATCGGCGTAGCTAAAATGGCACAGGGCGAGGATGGGCAGCAGCATCCTCACCGCGAAGCTACGTCCTGCGATTGCCAACACGCCTGCCCAGCGTGGCGATTATGGGCAAACTCCCCCTATGACAGGCACAAATAGGACCAGGCCCCTAGTCCCCGGCAGCTCCGCTAGACCTGGCTCCGGTAGCGGCCAGGGTAACGGCGGAGCAGGGGGTGCTAAGAATCCCCGGCAGAGATCCGGCTACCACCCCAAACGACGACTGGCCCTGGTAACGCACAACGTACGCACGATGAGGACTGACGAGAGGATTGCTGAGCTGGAAGAAGAGTTGAGTAGGTTGCGCTGGGATATTGTGGGGTTGTCTGAAGTCCGTAGAGAGGGCGAGGACACGATAACCCTAGGATCCGGCAACCTGCTCTACCACCGGGAAGGCGACCAGCAGTCGCAAGGTGGTGTCGGTTTTCTCGTTCACAGATCCCTCATTAACAACATCATTACCATCGAAAGTGTGTCGAGCAGGGTTGTATACCTAATACTCAGAATATCCAAGAGGTATTCGCTGAAGGTCATTCAGGTGTACGCACCGACCTCGAAACGCCCAGATGATGAAGTGGAGACTATGTATGAGGACGTAAGTAGGGCCATACATACGTCTAAGACCCACTTCACTGTTGTTATGGGAGACTTCAACGCAAAGTTGGGTAAGAAAAGCGATGATGAGTTGAGAGTAGGGCAATTTGGATATGGACAACGGAACCCGCGGGGACAGAGGCTGGCTGCCTTTCTGGAGAAAGAGGGACTCTTCATGATGAACTCTTTCTTTCAGAAGCCGCCGCACAGGAAATGGACCTGGATGAGCCCTGATGATTCCACGAGGAATGAGATAGACTTCATCATGACCAACGAGAAACGAATATTCAGTGATGTCTCCGTGATCCACAGGGTGAAAACCGGTAGCGATCACAGAATCGTAAGAGGCACATTGGGTATTAACGTTAAACTCGAAAGGTCCCGCCTGATGAAGTCTACACTCCGACCTACTCGTGTCCAAATCCAAAACCCCGAGAACTTTCAGCTTGAGCTTTCAAGTCGCTTTGATTGCATAGAGAACTTTGCGTCGGTGGACGAGATAAACAACAGGCTCGTAGAAACTGTCCAAACGGTGGGCTCTAAGCACTTCAGACCCCGCCGTTCAAATAGACCTCAGAAACTCTCCGATCACACCCAAAAACTCATGGCTAAACGACGCTCACTTCGACTGCAGTCTTCCGATGATGCAGAGTCATATAGGCAGCTCAACAGACAGATTTCCAAATCTCTGCGACACGACATACGTCTCTTTAATACTAAACATATTAAAGAGACAATCGAGCGGAACAAAGGCTCCAAAGTGTTCGCAAGAAATCTGTCTGTTGGGCAAAGCCAGTTGACTAAGCTGAAGAGAGAAGATGGCAGTATAGCGTCGACCAAGGCTGAGGTTTTGGAGGAGATCGAAAGGTTCTATGGACAGCTATACGCTTCGGTCGCTAATCCTGCTGGCAACATGGCGACGGACCCAAGAGCCAAGTTGACCCGACACTTCACCGAGGATATCCCGGACATCAGCCTGTACGAGATTAGAATGGCCCTGAATCAGCTTAAGAACAACAAGGCACCGGGTGACGACGGAATCACTTCAGAGCTTCTGAAAGCGGGTGGAACACCGGTACTTAAAGTCCTTCAGAGGCTTTTTAACACCGTCGTCCTCGAGGGCATAACGCCAGAAGCGTGGAACAGAGGCGTGGTGGTGCTGTTCTTTAAGAAAGGTGACAATACCTTACTGAAGAATTACAGACCCATCTCGCTTCTGAGCCATGTTTACAAGCTGTTTTCAAGGGTCATTACGAACCGTCTCGAGCGCAGGCTTGATGACTTCCAGCCTCCCGAACAAGCCGGTTTCCGAAGAGGCTACAGTACCATAGACCACATCCATACGCTGCGGCAAGTTATACAGAAGACCGAAGAGTATAATTTACCACTTTGCTTAGCGTTTGTGGACTATGAGAAAGCCTTTGATTCGGTCGAGACATGGGCTGTGCTTGAGTCTCTCCAGCGGTGCCGTATTGACTATCGGTACATCGAAGTGTTGAAGTGTTTGTATAATAACGCCACCATGTCGGTTCGAGTACAGGAACAGAGTTCGAGGGCGATCCCTTTGAAAAGAGGCGTAAGACAGGGAGACGTGATATCTCCGAAACTGTTTACGGCCACTTTGGAGAATGCCTTCAAGCTCCTGGAATGGAAAGGATTCGGCATCAATATTAATGGCGAATACATCACTCACCTCCGGTTTGCCGACGATATTGTAGTCATGGCAGAATCGATGGAAGATCTCAACACGATGCTCGAAGGCCTCAACCGAGTTTCTCAACAGGTGGGTCTTAAAATGAACATGGACAAGACAAAGGCGATGTGCAATGCCCATGTTGTACCTACCCCGATATCTGTTGAGAGCTCGGTTCTTGAAGTTGTTGACTCGTACGTCTACCTAGGACAAGTAGTCCAGTTAGGTAGGTCCAACTTCAAGAAAGAGGTCAATCGCCGAATCCAACTCGGCTGGGCAGCGTTCGGAAAATTACGCAATGTCTTCTCGTCCGACATACCTCAGTGTCTCAAGTCGAAGGTTTTCGACCAGTGTGTGTTACCAGTGATGACTTATGGCACTGAAACGTGGTCCCTCACTATGGGCCTTATGAGTAAGCTCAAAGTAGCCCAACGAGCTATGGAGAGGGCTATGCTCGGAGTCTCTCTGCGAGATCGAATCAGAAATGAGGAGATCCGTAGAAGAACCAAGGTTACCGACATAGCCCAGCGGATTAGCAAGTTGAAATGGCAGTGGGCAGGGCACATAGCACGGAGGACTGATGACCGATGGGGTCGAAAAGTCCTCGAGTGGAGGCCACGTATCGGCAAGCGCAGCGTGGGACATCCACCCACAAGGTGGACAGACGACCTCATTAAGGCCGCGGGAACGCGCTGGATGCGAGACGCTTCCAACCGGTCCTATTGGAGATCTATAGGGGAGGCCTATGTCCAGCAGTGGACTTCCTATGGCTGAAATGATGATGAATGATGATGAAATAATATTTGAGTTGATAGGATCGCTACGTGATGTGAATTTTTTAGAACGTTTTAGAAAATTGAGATATTTTTTGTATCATAAATTTCTCAAGAAATGAGATAACGTAGATAGATAGTAATACCCATTAGATATTAAAAATAAAAAAAGATGTATAATCATCGTTCACAGAATATATAAAAAATCCACATTTTATGCCACAGACTAAAATGCATAAATAATACGAGAATCAGGGCTCTTCAAGCGGAGCGTGAAAAAGCATCTGTCAAGGCACTCAAGGCCATAATTGGAAGGCCACCAGGGAGATTGTCAGTATCTGAAATGGTGGTCCACAAATCATCTGGCCCCTGATTTTGCTAATTTTATTGTCAACCTTTGTCCTACCTCCCACTGCAAAAAATGCCATTAAATTTTGGACTAGAATTCTTGAAGTCCGAAATTAAATTAAGAAGAGTTTATCACATTTTCTCATTCACTCTACCTCTTCAAGATGCCATTGAATTTTAGACCTTAAATAATCGTAAAGTTTAAAATGAAATTGCGTTTTTGCAGTATATGTGGTATAACCACTGGTTGACAATTAGCAGAATTGGGGGCCTGGACTTCATCCTAGCTTCTTACCATTCAACGTCTTCTATCCAGTCAATTGACAGACTGGTGATAGACAGACAGACGTACAGACGGGCAGCGGAGTTTCAGTAATAGGGTTTAGTTTTTACTCTTTGGGTACGGATCCCTAAAAAGCATATCCTTAGCAGTGTGGCTGTGCAGTACTTGACAGTCAAAGCGAGAAATTCTAGTTTTAACAAAGGCATTTAGTAAATCTATTTCTAACTAGGGAAAACGCGTTCTAACTAAAATTGAGTCGAACTATCAAGGCAAATAATCTGCGACACAGCTAACCATGTTATACACGTTTCAATTTCACTGGCGTTGCCAACATTAAAGTTAGGTACCGATGCAAATTGAAGTGACTCGTCCGGAGAATGCATAGACCGAGTGATATTGATTCAAACTGACGTAATTGCATTAGCCATTTGCATGCGTACAGTTTCAATTTATAATCAAGACGTGTCTATTGTCTCTGTGAGCTAATACTAATTTAGGCACAGTAAATTTAGGCACCGATATATAGGTAGTAATTTACCGTCTTAGTAATTCATTCGTATTATACTTAATGTCAATCTCCGTCATGATGTTTTACCTATAGTGTACTTCCACATTGCCCCACCATCCCCACTGGTAAGGCAAAGTGGAATTTATTTCTTGTAAGTATAATCTGAACTAATTTCAGTAGGTATACGTAAACTACGAGACGAGGACTGCTGAGACGAGGTCTCGGGTTCGATCCCAGGTTTTACCGTGGCACACACCAATGACTTTTCGATGCTTTTCGAAGTTATGTGTGTATTTATCGCAGGTTTATAAGTGCCCGGTTAATGGCAATAGGCTCGCCTCCTATTACATTGGGACCTAAACATAAACGGCGAAATGTGGGTGCTAGCACCTCTGCCTACCCCTTCGGGGATATAGGCGTGAGTTTATGTTATGTTATGTTATACGTAAACATGTATTATGTCCAACTGTTAAATCATGTTAAATCATACATACATGTCTCCATACATGTTGCAGAAGTTGCTGAACAACGAACATCCATATCCATACTAATATTATAAATGTGAAAGTAGCTCTGTCCATTTGTCTTTCTATCTGTCTGTTACGCTTCACGCCTAACCCACTGAACCGGTTTTGATGAAATTTGGTACAGAAACAGGTAAGATCTTGGGAAATGACATAGGCTATGTTTGGTTGCGATAACCGACATTCACACGAGTAGAGCCGCGGGTAACAGCTAGTGAGCATTAACTTATGTTATGCCAAGCTTTCGGTTCACCTACGTTACGTCAACAAAAATAATGAATGTCATTAAATTTTGCTCAGACGTCTGACTGTGATCGTTCATCTGTGTAAGCATTTGGTTGTTTGGTGCTTACTTTGCGACTTTATACACGTCATGTGGCACATTTTACCTACGCAATTTGCCGAATTTGACTGTCCTGGGACCTTATTCGGATTAACTTACCAACCGTAACGTAACAACGCGGTTACATTATCATAATCGCAAAGTTCATAATATTTTTTTGAACAATAATATTAGTAGAATTTTGAACTTCGGTAGGTACGAGTATTGTATTTGTACTTCGGTATTTCATACATTCAGAATTTTGAAATTCGGTATTTTTATACGACCTTATTACCCCAACTGGATTGGGAAAAGGCTGAGATACGTAGGAAGTGGTCGTGAGTTATTGCCAATTTTGTTACATTAGATATGTAACAAAATCGGCAATAACGGCAGGGTTATTAGTTAACTCGCGATAGCAAAACGATAGCAAAATTTGCGCGATGATCGCGCAAAATCGGCGAATTGGTATTACGTAACTCAAAGCCCAAACGAAAGCAAAACAATCGACCGTGCTGCCTCTACCTTACAATTGGAGAACTAAAAAGTGTATTTTATCGCAAAGTTATCGCGAAAGGAGGTGATTTATTTTCGGCCCATCAATACAACGACTTTTAAGTTTTTGTTTCTTATGTAAAACATCAAAGCGAGAGTGAGAGAAGAGAGAGACAACAGAGAATAGGGCATGAACAGTCATTGTACAATATGCACAAAATACGAATCCATTTATTATCATAATTGGACGAAGAATGTTCCAAAGTCTAACCGATTCACGATAACTTATTAAAGAGTGTTTTTTTTTTTCATTTATTGTATTTGTGAAAATTCTTAATATTTCACATGACAAGATGTTAAAATGTTGCCAGACATCTTCTTTACCATAGACTCAAATCGATTAAAAATGCGATTGTATTCGATAAAACTTCAGGCACATATAGGTTTTTTCTTCAAATCTTCAATCTTACAATTCTCATTCCATATGACATTATCGAAAGTTTTTGCTAATAAAAGTATTTTGCTATAAACGAATCTTCATAGAATGCGTTGTAGATACTTTTATTTCAATGTGTAATTGAAATAAAACTATCTACAACGCATTCTATGAAGATTCGTTTTCAGTTATTTCATTACATACCTACTGTCATCATCATATATACTGATTTATCTCCGGAGAATTAGGCAGAGTGAATTAACACCCACATTTCACCAGTCCCACGTAATAGTTACACAACAGTCCATATTATTTACACTATGCCTGTCTAGAAGTAAACACTAAACTACGATACTCTCAGGTTAAAGCTTTACGAATCCAAAAATACAACGTTAGGTTGGGCATTGCACTATTTACCTACTTGGTTGTCGTCATCATTATCGTGGCCTAACCTTCGAGTCCGGGGTGCACCTCTTCCAGTCATCTGACCTCCACAACCCGATAATGAAGATTATTTTAATTTAAAACTGATGTTTTAGTCTTATTTTAAAGTATCAATTGAGGAATCGATTCCATATGGTAAAAATTGTTAGCGATTACGATTTCATTATTTCGAATGGCAATACAATCCCAAAAGTGCCAAAAATTGTTTGACAGTTATTTTGTGATTATTTCATAGACAGTGGATTATTTTGAGTGATTGATTAGTGAATTTTCTTGTTGTTCAATGATCATTGTAAATAAATAATATTATATAGTACAGACGTTACACAGGCAGCTGCTATGTAAATCAATGGCTAGTATTGAATAATATGGACGAGTGGAGTATTACAGTGTCTATAAGTAATGTAGTCAAACAATTTCTAATAAATACACCAGTCGTACCGCCAACCATCTTTTTCAGATGAATTACTGCAAATCAGTAAACAACCAAGGCACTAGGAGAATGTATGTTATTTACATTAATTGAGTTTTCTTTTTGCTCATTTACTATAATTACTATGATTTGTATGCTTTTTGGACGACATACCTACCAGCAATAAGAAACGTTTTATATACCTATGTAATAAATAAATATTATTATAATATGGTTTTGTTTGTTTTTATTTCATTGGATACCTACTTTCATTTCATGGTGTAAGTATGAATCATCATCTTAGGAATTTTGCCTAGTTGTAACCGAGGCTTTTACCGGCCGCTTGCTCCTTCTCTTTTATTCGGTTTGTAAATATGCCTTTTATGGCAGCGGCTGCCGTCTGACCGCCCAACTAGTAAAGATAATCCTGCTTTTCTACATCCGAAAAACATATAGACTGTGAAAAACGGCACATGCCCGTACTTTGAAATCACATATTGATGTATTCACGGCCATGCGGGTTTTGTCGGTTCGAGTCCGACATAACCACCCTCACTGGCTCCGGCAGATTTGAGTGGATTTCCACTTGTTAAAAAGAAGGTTATTGCCCTATCCATCTTCTATTTATTCAATACATTGCATAAGACATGATTTTAATGACGTCTATTATTATGTCATACTAAATAATAAAATTATAATTTTCTGAGATTGGCGCCATGACAGTTTCACATTCATTTTAGTATCAGTTTTGATTTGGTTTATATCAATGCTCCGGTTAGACTAGCTAAGAAGCAATGTACCATTGTAATCCCGATAAAATTACAAATAAATCAATACTCGTTTCATTATTGTTCTCCAAAATTTGTAGGTGGCCGAAAGCTCAAACATAAAAAATCGTCTCCTTTCCTTGGTGAGTTACAAATTTGGTATTACGTATCACATTTGATAGCAAGCGATTAGCGAAAGAGGCGCGATAAGCAGTGTTGCTCCTTTAGCGACTTTTTTCCCTAGATTTCTTGTATTATAAGCTGAAATTAGAAAGAAAATTAACATTTTTTTCGCTATTGAACTTGGTTTGACTACAACTTTCACACAGATACTAAAACAGCGACTGCAAGCGATTTTCGACCTTAATGACATTTTCCTAATTACGTGTCTTTTTGCGCTTATAGATGACACTGATTACGAATATAAGAAAAAAAACTCGATTCTATGTCATGTCATTAAGGTCGAAAATTGCTTGCACTACGTTTTTTAAGGTTTTTTATCCCTAGCATCCTTAACTAGTCTGTCGGTCGGTCCCGACCACCCGACCGTGTAGAACCCCCTTTATGTTAAGTTATTGGTCAATCACGGCGTGATTGATGGTTAAACTGACAGCAAAACCTACCGTGTAATGGACCCCTTAGAAACATTGTTTTCCATTGAGGCAACATAGTTCCTCTTATCGCTACCTTTTCGCGTTTGGCGCTAGTATCGTAGCAAAAAGTACATTCTTGGCGATCTGATCGCAAAGCCTTACGTAATACCAATTTTTTTGATGTATCACGATCCACCGCGCAGTGATCTCGTTCTTACTGCTCATCGCTCGCTGGTCGCGAAAAGTTAGCTAATAAGCCCGCGGGTTAGGATTAGGGGTTTTTATCCAATTTTATCCATATTTGCCATCATAAAGTATAGGTAAGTGATTCTCAATAGAATTTTTAAGTCTCCAAGTAGGTATAGGTACCTAATTTACAAGTTAGCCGACAAAATGCTCGTAAACTTGTGAAGCTTACTAGATAGTTCTCTTAAATTCGTCACATACGTATATTATACACCTACTAATCATTTTACACTTACATTTCACAAACAGATCCCCAGACTAGCAGAAATTTGTTGGCCTGTAGAATAGAATGATGAATGGGGATTGACACGTATTTTGAGGTTTATGACAGTTGTCAACGTACGAGTAGTATGTCAATTTCATACATTGAAGTTGTCTATGAAGGATCTTAACTAGCAAAATATGATATTCAAAAACCTATAGGTAATATGTTTAAAAGATTTATCTATTCTCTGATATTCAACATCATACGAGAGAAGAACAAAGGATTTCAATGGAATGCAAACGATGCGAACAATTCGCCGAATGTGAAATATAATACCTACTAACTATTATTCGGTATTCCATGAACAACAAAATAATGTTGAGTAAAGTTATATACCAATTAATAGCGAATATTCGCGGTATTGTAAACCCATACTTTTAAGCGGTGGGATTATTTATACCTACATATGGATATAGGTATCTAAATCTCTAAATCCCACCGCTCGCAACCGCGTCGCAGTCGTATTTGGATGGTCAAACACGACTGCGACGCACAATCTACATACCATTGTCATAGTTGGTTTCTGAATTGAAGAAAGTAGCAGTTTAAAGGACAACCAAAATCTTTGAAGCCCAAATCAACCTCATATGCAGATCAGTGCACCTGCTAAACAGATGAGGCTCAGGCGGAGGCTCTCCTCTTTGGGTTCAGAGGTCAGACAGTAGTCGCACCCCGGAAAAGCCGACAGCCAATCATAAACATTAAGCGAACCTCGGTTCCAAAAAGTAAAACTTAATTACAATTTTAAATTAATTTACAGGAAAATCCCTAATTTAATTAGGGAGTCGGTCACAGACTAGAAGATTGTTTTACGTTTTGTCATGCCTGTCACTAGAAAATATTGAAATATTTTTCATTACATACTAGCGTTACGTGGTCAAACTAGATCGATCAAACAGTATCTCTCTCTATACTGTAAGTGGATAATTTTTTTGTTCGATTTATCAGATTTAATACATATCAAATAAGATACAGTAGGTACACAAATATCGACAGACGACAACGGTCCGAGTCTGATTCACGCAATGAAAGTAAAGCAAGATTGAAAATTAAATAATATCTGGCGAAATGAAACTTACGAGTTCACCAATGGACACACCCCACATCGCACTTGTCACGTTCCAATATGACTCCTTCAATTATATTCAGTGAGCCGCCTACTTATCCCTGTTCGACATACTTCTTACTGAATTCCGCGAATATTTTTTATGTAGATATTCTTTGATATTATTTGAATAGGACAGTCGGTAGGTATACCTATCATGTACAATTCAGTAGTCGTAGGCGTAGTTTGTGACGTAGGTAAAAGGACCGAAGATAACAATTTTACTAAAAAATATTCGTCTGTAGTTAGGTACCTAATAAGGTAAACCTACCTATTATATTAATTGTACATTCTTATGGCAACCGAGGCGGACGGCTTAACGTGCTCTCCGAGGCACGCGAACACCCAGACCATACAAATATTTGAATTTGGCGCCCACTGGGTAGCAGTCGCGTTCACTACAACACAAACGTTGTATAGATAATGGTACGGAACCCTTGTTGCGCAGTTTTTAAATTAGATTTCGCAGGCAGCTTTTTGTTGTCGTGCGAACATGTTTTGCTCGATTCTCCACCATACGGTTCCACCTGTTCCACGTCCACTAAATAAATGGGTGCTTTGTGAGTGGCGTGATTTGTTTTTGAACTTTGTATCGCTATCGCTTTGTATCGTAATGTGCGCTTTATTGTATGGCGCCATAGGCAGTACAATTTGGTACAAAGTACTTTTATTTACTACTTGCTGATGCCCGCGTCTCCACTCTCTACTTTTGGTTAGGCTTATAAGGCTTTAATAAAAGCGACTACCGTCTGACCCTGACAGAGAACATGTTAAAACACCCTTTCAAAATTATCCAGTCCTCTCAACGAACACGCTAGTTCACACTGTCTGAACAAATAGCACGAATTACGTGATGTGAACCACCACAGACTAACTTTATTTCACGCAAGAGGTGAAAAGCACAGACGTTTTAAATCTAGAGAGCGCTCTCTTTGTACGCTTAGTGCTTTGTCCTTTACAGAACTTGTTCTAAAACTCGCTTAAACTATTTGCCTGAAAGTTATGCGTAGTGATGGAAATTTTTAGAATTGCGGGTGGCTTCGAATTCAAATAGTAGGTATGAGTTATGAGATAATACTTATAAAACCTATGTAATTAATAAGGGTGCGCATTTTCTTACATAACTTTTTAACTCCTATCATCGGATTTCCGAAAAATTTTCTCATACCATTTAAAGTCATAATGATCATTCTTCATAAAAATTTTACAAATAAATATTGAAATATATAATCATTGAAATTCATAATATCACTTATCATAAATTTGTTGTTACTAATATTTGTTTTCATATATTTGTTTATACCTACTAATAATCGAAACTCATAATCATTTCAATAAATAACTTTTTTTTTTTTTATACCACTTAGGTGGCAGACAAGCACACGGCCCGCCTGATGGAAAGTGGTTACCGTGGCCTATGGACGTATGCAACACCAGGGGCGTCACACTCGTGCTGCCGAACCTGAAGAAACCTTCTAATGCCCTTCTTGAAGAACCCCATATTGTAGTCGCTTGGGAAAACCACCGCGGGGAGTTCATTCCACAGTTCATAAAGGTGTTTTATTTTAATATTCGTTTTAATATTTCTTAATCATAAGTGTTTTTATCTGTATTTTCCGTATCCGACTTGGATAGATTAGGTTAGAAGGCTAATGCGGGAGCGGAGCGGAGCGAAGCTCCCGCATTAGCCTTCGTGGTT
Source organism: Eilema depressum (assembly GCA_914767945.1). NCBI lineage: Eukaryota > Metazoa > Arthropoda > Insecta > Lepidoptera > Erebidae > Eilema > Eilema depressum. The sequence continues at coordinate 8,271,680 of OU612028.1, read as the reverse complement.
ATTTTTTTTTATAACCATGCAGAACTATATTTAATCCAAAAACAAATTTAAAACAAGATTTGTCACTCTAGAAAAATGATAATATGAGTTAAAATATTTTCTTGGTAATACCCTTTATTAATACAAAAATTATGATAATTGAATGTTATGAAGAAAAAAGTTATGAATAAAAAAAATATGATCACTAACGGTTATGAACTCCGTTGTTAGGAATAGAAATGTATGAATAAAAAATATATGAAAAAGAAAATTATGAAGAGTGATTATTATGAGCACAAATCGGTAGTACTTAAGACAAAGAATAGGATTTAAAAGTTTATGTAAGCCAATATGGACCCAATTAATAATAATCTTTGTGAGGACGTAAGAAGTTATTACTAGTAACCTTTAGATCATTTATTTTCGACCTACCCATATATAATACATATCTTAATATGGCAAATAATATACATATCTTGGACGAGGTAATACTTTTTACGAAGAATATACTTTTACCATGTCGCTACTGCGAGATGTTACCTTCTAAAGCGCTCAACGCGCTTAAATATGACTTCACTCCGAAAATAGTAATTACCGGTATCTAAAAATAGCAAGGCCATTAAATCAACTCCGTTAAAATCATGCCACATAATAAACACTAATAACAGCCGTTGTAATCTGTGGTGCGCATTGTATGAGAACGAATGACGTCAGGACATCGATCGTTCATGCCTCACTTAATGGCAGTCCTAATATTTATTCTGTGGCTGTAGATGGAAGAGTAGGTATGTGGAAATGGAATTTAAAGGAGATGGGGAGGCTTTCATACATTCTTGGGCCAAAAATGTAATAAGATGAGGGTGGTATCAATTAAGAGCATATAAATTATTAAACCATCCCTGAAAATTCTGCAGATTTTCGATATCTGAGAGCAGAGTTATAAGAGATTTAGTAAAAGTGAGGTTATGCAAGAAATTGACATTTTAGAACTGTGATTTCTGTGGTGTTTTAATAGAAAGTGGTCATTTTTTTTTATCTTAAAATACTTTTAAATTGTACTGTATTATATTTCACTCAGGGATAATGTACGAAAACTTACAAAAAGATTTTAAAGATATGGAGTACAAGGATGTTATGTTAAAAAAAAACACTTTAAATAATAATTATCTTTTATTCTTCTTCAATAAAAATTAAAGTAATGTCTAAGAAATGCGCAGGTGGAAATATATTACCTTATTTACTTCATTTTCTATGCCACAATTCACACAGAGATCCATGTCAAAATCCAAAATACCGAGCAAAACTCAAACAAGTAAACAAGTTTATCATTGTAGGTACTTTAAGGTAACCAGGAGCAAGCTGAGAAGTCCGTAAAGAGAAATCACTGTTAAGGGAATATAATCAAGAAATCAACTGGAAATACTCAAAACGCAGAAGTCAATTGATCATTGGATTTAAACCAATAAACTAATACAGTATACTGATATAGCATACTTTTGTACATATTTTATAAACAATTGTATATCCCATAAGCCGTGTAAATATACAATTTTTCGATAAAATAATTAATTTTGAAGATTGAATAAATAAACTGATTGACTGAAAATGGAGCTGTCAGCTGTCACAGCTTAAAAATACAGTTGATAAACACAAGAAATAATAAAATTAATCGATTAACGGAAATCGATTCAGAATTTATTTTTATTACACTATTATTTGGTATTTTAAATGGTTATTATTATTATAATGATTAAGTTTTGTTCACTCTGATTGATTTAATATCAAATTGTGATGCAAGTGTTTTAATACGCAATATTGTTTAAATAATTTTTAGTAATCGATATTTTATTTTGCTAGTGGAATAAACTTAGTTTTAAGATTACTCGTCTTCCAGACTTTCAATTGAGCTGGTTTTTTAATATTTTGAAATAGAAAAAAATACCGCTTTTTTTAAGTCATATCTCAACTCATTACAATTTTGGCCCAGAAGTCCCCGTCTCCTTTCGAATCTCTAATGAGTTTTTGTATAGCGAAACTTTGTGAGAATACTGAACGGACATTGATGAAATGTTTCACTCACAGAGCTGTGCAAGCTGTTTAAGCTGTTAGCCATTCTATCGGAAGGGGTGGAATGGAGTAGTGTACGAGACATAGAGATAAGATAGACATTTTTTGTATGTTCCGTAAGGCACATGGAAAGGTTACAATAATTAAAAAGGAAAAGGTTGCCATGGGTCACGGGAACGGGAACAGAATTCCACGCCAGCGAAGCAGTGGTCATCACTGTCATCAGCTAGTATTATCAATCTCTGAGCCTTTTCCCAACTCAGTTGGGGTCAGCTTTCCAGTCTAACTGTGATGCTGCTGAAGTAGAAGAGACTGCCATATGACCTCCACAACCAATTCAACCAAATCAAAGTTCTGCAGTTAGACTAGTTGAACTTTTGTGGGCTCCTACTACCCGTAAGTAACTAACCTACTTGCCATAGATGTTAATATGACAACCAGGACCGATGGCATAACGTGCTCTCCAAGGCACGAACAGATTAATGCAAATAGTCATATTCATGCAGACAAATATTTGCACTGAGCGGGAACCAAACCCGCGCCTCCTGCGTAGCGGTTGCGTTCTTGTCAAGTTAAGTTAGGAATCTGCCCAATCTACGAATCTGTCCAAGGCCAGAAACTGCCGTACAGCGAATAAGTATAGTAGTAGTAAGTATACTAGTAGTAGTATCATAATAATGAGTAAACTATTGCCTTGTGAATCTGACTGTAAATATAAATGTAGAAGCAATAATTCAACATTCATTCCGCCTTAGTAGCCTATGTCCTAAATATGTATAGCATCATCATTTGTATTACATTTCGCCATTAAGTAGTACATTAACGCTTTTATTACCTACACAATCTCATTACGTTTTACTAGGTAGATACGTAGGTAGGTTAGGTATTATGTCACTTACTTTTATCATTATTTTCGTCGTTTGTATCGCTGCTTTTGCTCTCTGCCTGTTAGCAAATAGAGAAAACATGACGTCAACTATTCCGTATTACAATACCTAACTACTTTTATGAAGAGTAAGTAACTACTAGAAAATACCTAATATGCCTATGTAGGTCCTCTTCTACCTATACGATCTTTGATCAACGAAAAAACTACAAACATCGTTTGAAGTGCGGGAAAGCACTTATCTCAAAGCACTCTTCACATAATAGAAAATTGCAAAAAGAGCAAAATATTGTTTGTGTTTCAGTTGTTTGTTTTGCAAATGTCTCTTTTCCATCTTCAGTTTTTCTTGTTACTTTAGTAACAATATAAATTAATGTTTTCTCCCGTAAATAGGTATAACATTCTACTCAAAGTCGGTTGGTCCGTCCGTACGTAACACAACGTTCTACGGTTCTTTGTGATAGCATGTGTTTAGTTGTAAGTGCACCTTAAAAATGCCGTCACTGGTAAAAAAGCAAAGTGCCTAATTGGAAACAAAAAAGTACCTACTTATGTGTTTCCGCCAAGATACACGTAGATGACGAAAAAGCTTTCATGGGATCCTATCGACATAATGTTTTGAGCACACTAAATGAAAATTAGAAGAAAATCTTAGAAAATCGTAGATTTATTTCATACCTAATATATTGTTAAAATAGCTATAGACATATTCTAAGCTTTTGACTTTGCTTTTTATTAGGCATAAAAGCAAAGTCCAAAAAATGAAAAACATGTTTTTTTTTGCTTGGGGCGGTATTAAGTAAGCTACTTTTTATTCGGTTAGTAACATTTCTTTGATTTGAATTACTTAATGATTATAGTATTAGATATCTCCACTTGTTATGGAGCGCGCTGCTTGTAACCGATACTATATACCTACTTGAACAAATACAAGCATTAAGTAGATGATATAGGTAGGTACCCACACACATTCAGAACAACACAAAATTTTGAATAGCCTTCAACCCAACACACATTGTCACGTCAATTTGTCCCAACTCTACCACTGAATCTGACTGACGTATAATATCTGACGTCACACCCCACCGGTGGGGTAGCTGGGCGGTGAGCCGGCAGCTGGCAGACGTAGTCATTTATCAAAGAGAGCCTGCCCGTGACCTTGGGGCGATCGATACGTTGATACTGGCGACGGTTTGAGGCATGACACCCCATTGGAGGAATAACTTATGTATTGAAATAAATATAATTTTGATGAATTCTGTCGCGATTTATTATGTGGTATTTATGTGTTGCCACGTTCTCGTGGAGATGGGGATATGAAGCAGTTTTAAGCTTCAATATATACTGGGTGGCGCAAAAGTAGTGGCACCAAAGAAAATACCTTTATTTTTTTTATATGAAATTTTCTGTCATTCTGTTGTTGAAAATTGTGTAGTGAACAAATGTAAAATACACTGAAAATAAACATGGACCGTTTTACTCCCCAAGAACGTGGAATAATTGTGTCAAACGCTTTTCCAGGCCGAGTTATCTCTCGTTTTGGCGATTTGCCTTGGCCTGCAAGATCACCCGATCTGACCAGTCCAGACTTCTTTCTTTGGGGTTTTTTGAAATCTCGGGTGTATGTGAACAAGCCACAGACTCTCGCAGCTCTAAAAGAAAACATTCGTCAAGAAATAACGAACATATCGCAGGTAGTGTTACGGCAAGTTATGCAAAATGTCATAAATAGGGCTCAAATGTATCAACTCTGGAGGTCACCATTTAAAAGACATCATCTTTAAATCCTAATGGTACGAAATTTAATGGTACAAATATACATTTAAAAAAACCTAAATCTAGTTTTCTAATTTAGAAAAAATGTTATAGCCGAACCAAATAGGGTCTTTACTTTTGCGCCACCCGTTACTAGAATTTTTGAAGTGAAAACTTTTTTAGGCGGATAGAGCACTTTACTTTTTATACAAACCTTTTTCACTTCTGTCGGCATTCCCGGAGTGTGTGGGTTACGTTACTGTATTATTTATTTTACTTGATTAGTAACAAAGGGCAAGTATTTTTAACTCGCATAGATAACATTGTAAATATCGTCGATGGCGTCGTCCTCGTGTAGATATGGACATACAGACAGACGGCTATACCGCGAAACTATAACGGTTAAGCATATTATGATATTTTTGCAAACGGTGCAAACTGAAAACCGACGGCGACGGTCCTATTTTGACAACTAAATGATAACAACAGCTCGGTAGTTATTTTTAAAACTTTCGTTCTAAAGTTTAAAAAAAGAACACTTTGGCCGCGTCAGGTGTCCCCAGAGCCTGTATCGTTTAAAATATCAAGTTATTTTTGAGTCGACCATAGCTAAATTCATTATCTTTTCAAAACATTCGTTGTCTGTCTGGCTCTACGTATTTGAGCGAACAATTAAAAGTACCTTACTACCTTTTATTTAAGCTACCAATCTGCTGAAGTGGAAGGGGAGCCGAATTGAATGTTGAGGAATAAATGTTTATTTTTATATATTTTACTGATTTATTTTCTAGCTGTGCCCGCGAGTTCGACCACGTAAACGTAGATCTGAATAGAACGCTAATACTTTTTGGAAAACTAAAAGAAGCCTGAGTTATGCCTTATAATAATATGTAGGTTTAATTAAAAAGCTGTTATTTTAACATTACAATCAGATATTTCCATTTTATTCATTTGTATAGATGTTGCTCCAATATTTATTCCTAAAAATGACTATGGAACATCGATCATAATTATGTTACGGATGCTAGTAGAGTAGGTGCACTAGGCACCTGTCACTACAATATGGATTACTGGATTCTGGATTCCACTGATATCAATCAATCAATTAATAATCCTGTCGCAGTCCACTGTTAGACATACGCCTCTCCCAATTTTAGGAGACCTACTGTTTCCACGCTGGCTAGATGTGTTGATTAAAGAGTTTTATTTCGAGCCTTCCTTTTCTCGCAGTGATATTTTTTCAGATCTTTTCAGAGACTTTGCCTTCAGCTTACCATCAGGCGAGGCGAAGTCAAATTGACGTGTCCTATATAAAAATATATATTATGACAGCTTGACGTGCGTCATGCCGCCGCACGTCGCTGTCAAGCTGTTGTGCGTGACTTGGTAATATAAACTTCAAACACTGTGATAATAAGATTTAATTTTGTTTAAAGATTGTAAAATCCGGGCCGATGCCGTCCGTTTGGTGGGGTTGGACCTTTAGTCGCCTTTTACGACACCCTTCAGATGAGATGAGTAGTTTACTTAGGATAGTATTTAGTAGTATTCCGTAATATGTATATTAATAAATATCTACATAATCATTAAATATCCTATTCCAGTCCACAGCTGGATATATGCCTCTCCTAATGTGTACCGCTTCCAGTCCATCTCAGCTCTTAGCTTCTTTTTCAGGTCGTGAGTCCGTCTACCTGGGGGTCGTCCTACCTATCGTTTGCCGATTCAAGCTTTCTTATATTTATGTAGGTACTTTTAATGAAAAGCGTAGGTACTCCAAATCGATATAGATATTTGACAAAGACGTACCTACACATCTATATTCTCGAAAGCGATTTTCTATACCTAGATAGGAGAGAGATAAAAGAAATGTCTATGATTAAATGTGACCTTGTATTGCAAGGCAAATAATTTGTCGAGCAAAATAACACAAACAACACACTTGAATGGTATCGGTCTGAATAGGGATCTATTGAAAATTTTATGTTAAGCGCCTTACAAAACGTTTTCTTTGTGTTTTGTTATTGAAGGTACTTATACTTTCTGTTGGGAAAGTAAATTCTCTCGCCCCTACGCTGAGCCTTTTCTCAACTCGGTTGAGGTCGGCTTACTGTGAACTTCGATATTGTCCGTGAAGCGACTGTCATCTGGACTCTACATTTACAACCTATTAGCGATTATCGACGGTCTGTAGTTAAACTAGTTGCCGGACTTTTTAGGGCTCCGTAACGACTGTCATAGATGTTCGTTTGGCAACTGGGACCGACGACGGCTTAATGTGCTGTCCGAGGCACGGAGGAGTCTCAATCTCTATGTCTTAAGAATGGGCAAATTATATGACTTGTGTGATCTTGACTGCAAAGGTCTCAAAAAAATCTTAATACCAAGTTGTTAAGAGCAAATCAAACTGTTTTATTGATTTAAATTGTACCTATTACAGTCCGAACTAAAGGTGTGTACCAAATATCGGAACAATCAGTCAAAAGAAAGGGCAGAAAACCAAGGCATTAACATCATTTTGAGTACTTGGTTCATCAAGGTCGATCTGATGCTGACTATACATAACTAGATATCGTTAAGCTCTGCCACGTTTCTGAACATTACATACATACATACATACAATCACGCCTTTATACCCGGATAACCCTCCGGTGGATTAATTAAAGGTGAATTAACACCCACATTTCACAAATCATTCACCAATCATACAATTTACTGCTATTGCCGTTTTTCAAGCACTATTGTTGGCTCGAGCCATGTATAGGCTGAGTCTGGGCTGTATATATCTGTCTGACGTTAAACAGCCCTATCCCTTAGTCGCCATGTACGATACCGCATGGGAGCATCTGAACATTATAATACATAATATATTCTTCCTATCTAGTTGTTTGTTTGCTCGCAGACAATAACGTCCAGTAGAAATACAATGCAAAGTTGACACAAAGACATGTCTACAAGGAATGTTTGCAGTGTCCGAGCCCCGCGATATTAAACATGAGCGGATTTCTCGGCAATGGAACTGACAGATAGACTATAAGAACAAATAAATAAAACTACAAAATACGACACGGTGTCACATAATAATTATTAATAAATTAATTTTAACAAAAAAGTTTAACCGACTTCAAGAAACGAAAAAGAGGTACTGAAAAGCGAAAAATAACTTAATTTACAGACTGATTTATTAGAAGTCGGTGCCAGACAACTTTGTTTGTTGTGTCTGAACTACTATGATGCAATCAATTAAAATGGAATACATACGCGGGATCAATGGCCTCTCTTGGGCTAGGACCGACAAAAAAATAAAAATAAAAAAACAAAAAATTGGGTACGAATTGAGAACCTCCTTTTTTGAAGTCGGTTAAAAATAACTTAATTTACAGACTTACTGATTTATTAGAAGTCGGTGCTTAGCCTAAGAGGCCACATTTCAATTGATTGCATCATAGTAGTTCAGACACAACAAACAAAGTTAGCTGGCACCGACTTCTAATAATTCAGTAAGTCTACGAATTGAGAACCTCCTTTTTGAAGTCGGTTAAAAATGCGGAAGCAACTTTGTCTGCCTGACTGTTACGCTTTCACGCCCAAAGCACTGAACCGATTTTGATGAAATTTGGTATAGAGATAGATTAGACCTTGAGAAAGGACGTAGGCTATGTTTGCTCGCGATAACCGACATCCACGCGGGCGGAGCCGTGGGCGAAAGCTAGTAAGAAATAAATAAAAGAAAGATGAAAATTATTTATTCATACAGACATCAGTCTACGACAACGTGATACAATGTAGAAGAAAATAAAACACTAGATGTAGATGCTTATGTCGTGCGATGAAATTAAATATGTCAGCAAAAGGTTATTTATCACCGGCGGTATGTAGGGTACCCAGAGCTCACTGGAGAAGTTTTGTGCTGTCAGTGGGAAGACTAAAGGCTTGTCCTGTTTGTCTTTTGCGCTGACGGCACAGATTCTCTCTGTTCTCACACTCGTGCTGCCGACCCTGTAGGCAGCACGAGTGTGACTCCATAGGCCACGGTAACTACTATCCATCAGGTGGGCCGTGTGCTTGCCTGCGACCTAAATGGTATAAAAAAATAGACTAATTCAAAGAATACATAGTAAATTATATCCCGATATGTCTAAGGGTGATTATTTGTAAACCAGATTAGACATGTTTTAACTGAAGAACACATCAATTTATTCTCCAATTATCACAAAAACTTCAGGTTACATAGTAAATAAAAATGTCTATCGACGCATATATTAATTAATTGGGATTATTTAATACAAGCAATAATTTAACTAACAGAAAACAGTAAAAACTAATTAATCTGGTGTGTCCCCATGCCGCTTTTTGTTGAATTATTAGATTTTTTGCGATCTTAAGAAGCGATTATATTAAAATAAGAATGTTGCATCGATATTTGAATATATGTTTCTTGATATGTTATAACTGAAATTCAAAATAATTGGATATCTTCGTAATTACATTACTTTAAAAAATGTCCCCGACGAAAATGATAATTCAACTGGCGCATCTTGTTCAAGCATAATTTCAATGTAAACACAAAATATTTACTTAATGAATACCGACTCGTGATTCAAGTGTTATACCCATTTTGTTAAAAAATACAACTGAAAGTTGTTATTTGGGAGTTTGTCACGCATGTCGCATAATTAATCTGTATTCTTTCATGGATTGCGGGTTTTTAGTTATGTTTTGAAACTTAACCAAGGTCTGTCATAATATTATCTATTCATGTTAATTACACCTTTAATTCTATCTGTTCATAAATAAAGGGGCAGGGTTCGATTAACTATAACTTTCTAATTTGTCTGGCTCCCATTAGTCTGGTTTTATCTGGCTCTTATGCCCAGATGAATTTGACCGGGCCAGATAAATTAGGATTAATTAAAAATAACAACAATAATCTCAACTTATGACCAGTTTTTTTACGTTTTTATGAGCTTTAATGAAAAAGAATTTTTAGGTGCAAGGGGGTCCACCAAGATCTTGGGCCCCAGGCCAACCTCACCTGCAAGCCGGTGCACCTGCTGAAGAACGGACGAGGCTCTGGCGCTGGCTCTCCCTTCGGGGTTGGAGGTTGGCAATTGCCCCCGGAAAGGCCAAAAAATGGCTGACGTACTCTGCAGGCAGAGAGTGGCCGTGGCGTTCCTGCAGGAGACTCGTTGGGGTGGCAGTAGCTCCATGCACATTGGGGACGGCTACCAGCTGATGTACACAGGTGCACTTGATTCGTGGTGCTCTCCCGGATGTTGCGACTTATGGTCGCTTATCAATGGAATTGTAACCCACCTGATAAGTGCCTACGCGCCACAGGCTAGGCGTAGCGCAGCCGAAAAAATCATTCTGGGACCAACTCGAGGAAGTGCAGGCTTCGTGACATCCCGCTGTCGCAGGGAATCGTCCTGGGTGGTGACCTGAACGGTCATGTGGGTGGCGGGTGTGAGGAGTTTGAGCGTGTCCACGGTGGTTTTCGATACGGTAGTCGCAAGTTGCAACCCTATGCGACTGCCGTTCATACCATCGTGAACACGTACTTCAAAAAGAAATCCGAACATCTTAACATCTACTCGTATAAGAGCGGCGGGCGCTCTACCCAGGTAGATTTCCTACTTACTAGGAGGCACGGGATCAGCTAGGTGGCCAACTGCAAGGTTACACCCGGGGCAACTCTCACTAGCCAACACCGTCTCCTTGTCATGGACCTCCGTGTGAAACCCAAAGGCAAACGTGCTGAGCGTGCCCAACACAGAATTAAGTGTTGGCTGTTTGATGAAGTCAAGTCCCAAAGTCTCGTCTCAGCCGTGCTGCCATGCTGTAGACGAACCAGTACAGGTTTGCTGGGACAGGATTCAGGCAGCTATTCTTGAAGCGGGGAGGGCGGCGCTCGGTATGTCTATGGGTCGGTCATTCTCAGGGAGTGAGATTTTCGAACGTCCATTCAATTATCTACTTCATTTTTAAAATTTTGGGATTAATTCTTTTTCTGGGGGCTAGTTTTGGCAATTATCTAATAAGGAATGATATCATATACATCTACTTTGGTACAAAAATACCTCAGAATAATTGTTTTTGATTCATTCTCCTAATTTCCGTTCACTGTCCAGAACCCAGAATAATACTTTCTGAGCCTAAAAAGTGCAAGACAAGCTTTGATTTATACATTTATTGCCCTTTATTTATAAATTAGATAGATTAATTGAGCTATACTAAAAATATAATAACGTTAACATGGCTACTTATTTAGTTACAACGTAAAATATGTTTGTCCTTTCATTATACCTAATTTCTGTCACCCACTACAAATTCGTGAAAACAACCCTAGATATGTAAATTGTACCTATCCCTATCGCATGTATGGCAAGCGTTAGTAGTGCCACAGACATCCAGCGAACTACACGCGTACTACATGTTCTCCGGGCGTCCCAGTGACGTAAGTACCTAATTTCCGTTCGCATGGTTTACAAGTCTTCTAATTTCTGTTCGCTCATTTAATTAATTACTTCTTGCTCGAAATAACTATCAATCAAACAATTCTTACGTAATTATATATTTTTTATGTATGAAAAGAATTAGTTGTTAAAATTATGTTCTAATTACTTTTTAAATTTAAAAAAATCCCATTTTCCCTAATTTCAGTCACACATTTCCGTCACGCTAAAAGTGACCGAAATTATAAAACTCCCTGTAATTGTTGTTCCTACCCACCGAACAAAGTTATAATTCTAAATGTATGTTTTTGAACAATAAACTCGATTATTTTCAGATATTATGGGTAAACCGAAGAAGAGCCGAGAGGATATTTTGGAGCAACTAAAACTTAGACAGCAACGGGGAAGACAAAGGTCAGGAATGATCCTGCTTTATACGCGGCATGCAAAGAAAAAGATCGTCTAAGATATTACAAGAGAAAGGATTTACTCATTTTTATCACCGCAAACCTAATTTCCGTCACCCTCAAAAATATATCACTCCATAAATAAAAAACTAAGTGTTTAAATGCAGTGCCAAATATACCAATTCGTAAAGAATGACGTGTTCTTTCAATTAAATAACTAATTTATAGAATTTAATCAAAATTAAAAATCGTGACGGAAATTATACGAAGAACACCATTTCGTGAGAATGACCGGGGTGGACGAAAGTGTGACAGGGACACTTGTTGGTGGAACGACACAGTCCAGAAAGAGATCAGGGCGAAGAAAGCCCTCTTTAAAAAGTAGCAAGCGTCCATATCTTCCGACCGCGATGCGTACAAAGATGCAAATTCACCCCTAGGAGAGCCGTAGCCAGGGCTAAACGAGACCACTTGCAACGGCTATATATCAAAGTTCAAAGTTCAAGTTCAAAGTTCACAGTTCAATGTCCTTTATTTGTTGAATATGGTACAAAAATGTTGTTTACATTATAGTGGAATCGTCTGAGGGGCAAAAGTCACAGGGTCTATCCAAGTGCCGCTGCACTCAAGACCCTGGGGGCAATCTGTTGTACGAGAAAGTCGTGGTGAAGGAGAGATGGCGCCCATCTACCACGAGCTGCTTAATAAGCAGCATTTAGAGGTGCAGCCACCAGACCACCCTCCGAATCAAGGACTAGTGCCACCGATAACGCCTGCAGAATTCGAGACTGCCATTCGCCGCATTTAGAACCGGAAAGCTGTAGGACCCGACGAAGTCCCTATCGAGGCTTGGAAGGCAAAGGGTACCCATGGTGTAAGCATTCTAGCAAATCTCTATAACCGCGTACCCGGTGAGATCCCAAGCCAGTGGAGGCTGAGCATCATCACACCAATCTTCAAAGGCAAGGAATCGGTGCAGGAGAGTGGCAGTTACCGCAGATAAACGACTCCCGGATCCGACAGGAAAGTACACTCTCGGGTTGTCAGTACGGGTTTCGTCCCAGGCACGGAACCATGGACCCGGTGTTCGCCCTAAGGATTGTGGTGGGGAAACACAGGGCGAAGAACACGCCTCTGCACTACCTATTCTTAGACATACAGAAGGCCTTCGACTGTGTTCCTCGCGCGGTGATCTGATGGGCATTGCGGGCCAAGGGAGTCCCAGATACTTACATTGACACCATCCGAGACATTCCGGTTCTGTGACTCCAAAGCCTTCCCCATCACTGTCGGGGTACACCAAGGATCCGTCCTTAGTCCTTACCTGTTCAGCGTAGTATTATACGTTTTGGTTAGCAACCCCCGTGGTTGCTCATGTATGCTGTTGATATTGCGCTGATGGACGTGGACAGGAGCAGATTGATGCGACGCGTGAAAGGGTGGAAGGAAGTGTTTGAGAACGGCGGCGGTCTGAAGCTAAATGTAGCGAAGACAGAATACTTAGCGTTAAACTCCACAGATCCCATACCCATTCGCATAGGCGATGACTTGGTCGAGCGCACGGACCAGGTTAAGTACCTGGGATCTGTACTTCATGTGACTGGTGAAATCAACTACGACGTCAGGGCATGGATTGCTACCGCGTGGGCCAAGTGGCGAGAAATGACTGGCGTCACGCGTGATCCCAAAATGAATGAATAGGTTGAAGAGGCAGGTCTATAAGACGATCATTAGACCTGTCCTCTCTTACATGGTTGAGAGGTGTGGCCGCTCCTGGAGCGACACAAGCAAGAACTACGTGTTACGGTGATGAAAATGCTGCGATGGATGTGTGGACTCTCGCATCCGCGGTCCGCGGCAGTCTTCACGTCCGTGACATCGCGGATAAAATGCAAGAGAGCCGCCTTCGCTGGTGCGGCCACGTCTTGCGGCAACCGCCAGGCTACGTGAGTAACAAATGCCTAGCAATGGCGCGGATGGTGCCCCCGCCGAGTCCAGGTAAAAGGGGTAGGCCCAAGAAGTCCTGGCTTGATGCCATGGAGGGTGACATGCGTGCAAATCGTCTCACTGCCATTGACGCCCAAGATCGTGCGAAGTGGAGGAGGAAGAGCCGGAAGGCGGACCCTGAGCTCCGAGGTCATCTTGGCCACGGATGCAATCAGGAAAATGCGTCTTTATGCAGGTGGTGATGATGTTTGCCAGATATTTTATAGTAAAGTTGATTGAAGATAATATGTTGTTCTCATTTATCTGCATGTTTCTAATTAATATGGTGCAAAAGCCCATTCATCTGCCTTGGTCATCATTAATCTGGTTGACCAATTTATCAGCACAGTCTATATCCTAAACTACTGGGTACAAATCAGTGCCTTCGAAATATGATATAACATAATATAATGATCTGATCACGATTTTATGTGAGTTAAAGTCTAAAAGTGAAAAAAAAATTGAGCCATATCAATGAGGCAAATACACTCGGTTTCAAAGAATGACCCCTAATATCTAGTCATGTGAGTGACCCATGATAGTTTATATCCCTAAAACCATGTCTAAAACTCACAAAACGTCAAAAAATAAGAAAAACTGGAGGTATCCGGAAGCTTTGGAGAGCCCAAGTTAGCCTCACTTGCAGGATAATGTTCAATGCACTACAATACGAATGTCGAATCCAGCTATGTATTTAAAATTGATTCACATTGTCATTGCCTGTTAGCTACCACAATTGAGATTTTTTGTAAGACTACTTTCAATAATCGTGTATCGCTTCGAGTTTCGAACCGAAAACCTCGTGACGTGACGGAATTTAGAGCTAAGGAAATACACCCAGCTCATAACAAATAATATAAATATATCTTTGAAAATAGCACATAAACCATGTTATTGAAGTAAACATGTAAATTGCATTTTAAGCCACTGTTGATGGCATCGCGGCCGCTTCCATTAGTATAAAGCTATTTTGAATGCTTTTACACTAATTGGAATGGATTTTGTCTATAAAGGATTACGGAACCTACAATACTGCAGAGATAAAATCCATTTCAATTTGTGACAATAAATCCGCTCTCCATTCAAATAGTAAAAAGGAAAAAAGGTATAAAAAATGGTTTCCACAAACGATGCCTCTGCAGTGGCAGCCTTGTCTGTGAATGATACCTTTTTTTTCGTGCGGAAATTTCCTTGGATATCTCCTGCCGCCCAGTGGGAGCGGTTATATCGGATTCGACCCGACTAAAACCACACGCCATTTTAGATGTTCAGATGTATGGTGGCCCCTTAGGACATTTATTTCCCTCGCAACCCGGTTCTGTGATTGATTCCGAAATATGTCAAGGTTTGACCAGTTTTAAACTTTCAATATATTTATATAGGACACGTCAATATGGCCTCATCTTGCCCGATGCAAAACTGAAGGTAAAGTCAGGAAAGAGGGTCACGTCACCTGGTGATAAGCTAAAAATGAAGTCAAATGGTATGCTATAGATGTTAGCACTAAGCTACAATGGGACCTCACTTAATCTCCTGGCTATTACGGGAGCGAGTGCCGTCTCCTCCAACTCTGAAACCTCTAATCAAGCCCTAAGCCCCATATACAACTGCAGGTACCTACTATTTGAGTATTAACCATTCAAGTAGTATCTAACTACTGACCTACAAGTATAATAAAGTATGCAAACGAACACGTGTACAGGCAGTAACAATAACCACGTGTCGTGAAGCTATTGACGTCACAAGGCGCATAACCATTATTGACGTGTCCACATCAGACCCACCCACCGCAAGGTTACAACAACCGCTCGTATTTAATTCATGTACAGTGGGGTTACAAAAGGATTGTAGCTCGATTTCTCGTCTTCGACATTTGCTTGCACCAAGGCCTGTCAACGTTTAATTTCAAAAGTTATACAAGGTGTTAGGCAAACGAAGCCGAAGGCATCTGGTAAGACTACGGTTACACTACATATGGGCATAAAAAAATACGTTTTGTTTTTTTTTTCACACAGTGTAATTATTTGACTCTCCATCATTTTAGTAAAGCTCTAAACGTAAAGCGCTAAGTACCTTGGTATGCTATATTCCCCCTGACGGTCAGACGGCGGTCCCCCGATGAGACAAATGACAAAAGGGTCAATACTTAGGCTAGGTCATAATGTAATAGTTATTATTTTACTTTTTATAGGTTCTTTTTGGGTCGGGGGTTTTTTAAATTTAATTTTTATTTTTTATTTCATGCTTTTTATAGGTAATCGCTTAACTGATGTCCATAAAACTTGCTGAATCGTGATGTATAAATGATGACCTTTCATTTGATACCCAACACGGGTATATTTGAAAATATTAGATTTTACATTGCCACTTTCACTTCTCATATTTTTCAAATGGCTGAACCGATTTTTATGAAACAGCTAAGAACACTCTCGACTAAACCATCTTTCAAACAAAAGAAACAAAATCGAAATCGGTTCAGCCGTTTGGGAGCTACGATGCCACAGACAGACTGACACACACACACACACACACACACACCCATACACACTTCAAACTTGGTATGGTATGGTATCGCGGGCTGGTTTCCGCAACTCCACGTCAAGGCGCGGTTTTTGCGTGAGGACACTTCAAACTTATAACAACCCTTTTTTTGTCGGGGGTAAAACATATTGATTCGTCAATCACTGAGGAGTAAACAGAATATATTTTATTGGAACTCTTTACGAAGTCCTTTAGTCTTGTTTCATGTAAACATGAAACTTTTTAATGGCTTCATGTTGACATTTAACTAGATATAGGTCAGATGTAAACAGAATGGAATTTTTCAACCCTACCTCCTTACCTGGAGGGAAAGTGCCTACTCTAACACGATAACCATCATCCCCGTGGGCGGATCCGTGGGCATAAATACTAAAATAGGCGAAGTAGATAGTTTCATTGAATTAAG
Source organism: Eilema depressum (assembly GCA_914767945.1). Taxonomy (NCBI): domain Eukaryota; kingdom Metazoa; phylum Arthropoda; class Insecta; order Lepidoptera; family Erebidae; genus Eilema; species Eilema depressum. The sequence goes on along the minus strand of OU612028.1, from coordinate 8,255,198 downwards.
AAAATATAAAGCTCTTTCTCACGAGTTGATAACCTAAAAGAACTCTAAAAATAGACACGATTATGGAAGAAAAATACTTAAAAGTATTTAAAAGGTATCTCAGATACTCGTGGAATAATAAGTTTAAGTACTTGGGTAGGACGGTACTTACTTTTGTAAATGAGATTCGGTGGAAGATACTCGTAGTATCATTAATGGTACTGAGGCAAATTCCATTTGGAATTTGGTCCATTTGGTTGGTACCATTAATACTTAGTACTATGGATTTTCCAAAAGTGAATCTGGCACTATGCTATTTATCAACGGTCTAAATGCAGGCCGATTAACACTACTAATGCAAAATAGACTTGCCCCATTATCACATATCGATCGACACATCAATATTGAAGTGAAAACCGCAGGGCAGTTTTCATAAAAAATATTGAGTGAACAAAAATCATGCAACTCGCATCATCGTGCCGTCACGTCTTCGACTTCTCTAACATAACGATTCCATTAGTAGGTATTCATTTGAAAAGTTGTGATAATTCATTAGTGGCACCTCTTTGAAGTAATACTTACCTAGCAGGTACCTGCAATTGCCTATTTCACGCCCCTTGCAATAATGCAAAGGGCGTGAAATAGGCAATTGCAGGTTGAGTATGAGTTTGAAGGCTTCAGTAATAGGAGACAGGCAATTGCCATTTCCACCGCGTGCTTTTCTCAAAGCGTTTAGAGTATACAGTATACTCTAAGGTTGTACCTAATATAATGTCATATTATCTGTTCTGTGATAATGTTCAAAATTCAAAAAACGCTTCTGCAAATGATTGATTTTCTTTCTACGCGTGTTATATTTTTTTATTTATTATTATTATTTATTATTATTTTTATTTATTTTCAACATAATTACTACAACAATACTTCCTAATTGATGTAAAGTCCGACCAATAAAATAAAAAACCCGTACTGGGGGCGCCAAAAACATCTATGATTATGACAACACCAAGTATAGTGATACACATGTAAAATGCCAATATTTTTCAACACACTTGCTTATGAACAGGCTTTTATTTCCCCGCAATTAAGCACGGAATGACACCTAATATAAAACTGTGACTTTTTCATTGCTTCTTCTTCCTCCTAGCGTTATTCCCAGTCGCATCCGAAGCTTTCAGCTTGGAGTCTGGGGTCCGCTTTTACCAGTCATAGCTACAGATTTGGCTAGACCTCGATATTTTCCGTGAAGCGATTGCCACCTGACCTCCACGACCCAATGTTAACATTAGGCGATATCGAAGCTTTGCAGCTAGACCGTTGTTTTTGGACTTTTTAGGGCACCAACTACCCGTAACGACTGCCATAGATGTCCTTATGGCAACTGGGACCGACGGCTTAACGTGCTCTCCGAGGCACGACCAGACCAATGCAAATACCCATATTTAATGCACACAAATATTTGCACTGAGCGGGGATCGAACCCGCGCCTCCTGCGTAGCGGCCGCGTTCACTACCGCTACGCCACGGAGGCTGTCATGTTTTTCATTGCTATTATTCACAAAAGTGAGTTATAGACTTCTTTTTTTTAATTTCATTAAGTTGCTTTGTTCTTAAGTTTCGATACAAAAAAGATCGTGTCCAATATTACAAACGAATTAATACAGAAAGAAAAGAAAAAGAAAGAACTTGTAGTACGTGTTTAATATACAAAACTTTCACTAAAATGTATTTTTTTTTTCTCTGTTAAAAAGTTAAGTTTTTCTCTGTTAAGTTTTCTGGTTAAAATAGAAAAATAGACGCGGCGTGTTATACTGGTTACAAGGACTGGGCACAAATCACAACACAGTAGTATCCGTATAATAGTTTACTGCTTGGAATGGTAAATACAAGTTAGACATACAGTTACACCATGTATAGAACAGGGGCCACGCGATATTGTTTTTCGGACTGCATAAAATTCTTGTATTTTATGCCTAACAGCACAGAGATCAAAATAATCGAGCATGATTTTCTTTTTTGCGTTAGGCTTATTTTTCTTAGGCGTAGAAAATACATTTGACGTTTGACCTTCTCTTCGTATTTTTATTACAGAAGATCGGGATATACCTAAAAATGTGAATAATAATTAGTCACAGTAAAATCAGTAGATTAGGCCAATTTCAGTGGCACGTACTCTATGATGTCGTACCCGTCATGTTGACAACAAGGTCCGTGATGTTATTTAGAGGAACAGAGTCCAATCCTTCCTACTTTTTATCCGACAAATACTTTGTTATATTATAAATTACTTTTCTTAACTGGCTTTTAATAGTTTTCGGCATATTACTATAGTTTTGTAGTTTTGTAGCGCTCTCAAACTCAACAACACGCACAATTGACACCACACTAGAGGTGTAATGAATATATTCATAACAACTACCGATAACATAATATGAGCACTAAAATTCATATTATGTTATTGATGAATCTCTTAACATGTTATTGGATAACAGCGAAATAACATCGAAAGCCGTAGGTGGCGCTATCTCAATAACGTTTCTATGTTTTGATACGTAACGTACATCTAGTTACACTGAGAACATCTTGTTAAAGAATAACTAAGTCTACTACATTGTTATTAGTTATCAGCAATAACAAGATGTTATGATGTTATCTTGTTATCGCTTGTTCATATTAACGAAGAGAATAACATTATAGAATATAACATTTTAATGTATTAGTTATCAGCAATAACAAGATGTTATGATGTTATCTTGTTATCGCTTGTTCATATTAACGAAGAGAATAACATTATAGAATATAACATTTTAATAACACCTCGCATTGAGATTATATTTTTCTCTCTCTTCAATCAATCAATCAACCTAAAATGTGCTCAAAATGTGCTCTATATACGCAGTACACGTTTCTTGGGAGTCTTTTGAGGATAACACAGAGTATAACTGAAGACATAATATGTCTTGGACCCTGCGCAGTAGACGATTTTTAGGTCCCCTTTGAGGAAAGCACGGGGGTGCGACGGCGGAGGAAATACGACGCATCCACCAATCATAGAGCTGCGTGCCAACGTTTTAAACCAATCAGCGGACGCTAAACTCCCGCGTCCTTCTCCGTACACTTGCGTGCAAAAATAAATTTGAATTTATCACGACAATAATTATTTCGAATTAGTATATACAATATAATTTTTTAAGATATCATAATTATAAGTTTTTTATTTTGCGATTTATATGTTGTTCTTGATTTATACGGTTTTTGTTTACCCTAGGAAACCTACTAGCTTTTTTAACGCGAGCGTAGGCACATACTCTTTGTGATTATTAAACTATTTTTATCATCGGGAGCTTAGTGGGAGTAGAGCGAGAGGTCCCGTGTTTGAATCAAACTCGGGACGGGTTCAAATCCTACGGGACTGCTGACGTGAACTCCTAACACACGCAATTTGGCTTAGCTGGAGGGGTGAGGGGTTAATGAGAATATTAGTAATTTTGGTTACTATTTTTTTATACTACTTAGGTCGCAGACAAGCACACGGCCCTCCTGGTGGTAAGTGGTTACCGTTGCCTATAGGCGAGTGCAACACCAGGGGAGCCACACTCGTGCTGCCGACCCTGTAAGAACAGAGAGATTGTGTGCCATTAACCGAAAAGATAGTAGGACAAAGCCTTTGGTTTTCCCACTGACTGCACAAAACCTCTCCTGTGAGCTCTGGCTACCCTACTCACCGTCGGAAACACAACACGAGGTTATTATTTCTGTAGGTTAGTACCTATCTATTGGTATAGTTGATAAATAAATAAATTGACAGAATAAGATACATTTTTTATACTGTTGACAATTAAATATATTCTAATTTCTAACCATTAAATTATAGCGTTTCATGATATAATACGCCTACAATCATGTAGACGGGGATTAACTCGATTAACTGTTAAATATTATTACGTAACAATTTAAATAGGTAATTTAAAATGAAGATTTTTAATAGTTCGGGATTTTTAATAGTTGCATGCCGTATGGTTGAATATGGTGATACTTCCACAATCATAAACACCAATGTATTTATACCCATATTTCGCAAAAATTATGAATAAATGAAATGAAATTAATGATAAATGTCAGAAACGCTAAAACACAAAATAGAGTAGCCATTTTTTTGTCCGGTAGTGCACCATGCGCGAACTTGCCGATTTAGGTCCACCACTCGTGTCCACAGTTATACTACTGCGGTGGACGAGCTCAAATTCAAAAGGAATAGTTTACTACAAAACAATACGCATCCGCCAGGGCCTCGTTTGTCTCGCGATTTAGGTTCAAGATACGTGTCCCGTGTTTGCCGTTCCATTCGATCGAGGGGGGAGGGGAGGGGAGGGGCGGGAACTAGACAGAAATATTGGTATTTACCTATGTGTAAGAGAGTAAACTACTGTTTAGGCAGTCGAGTCAAATAGTTTGCTTTACATTTCGCTCTTTGTATGAACACTACGCACACTACGATTAAACGATTAAATACAAGCGTTCAATGAATGCGTAAATCTTGTAACAGCAAAATGTTTCGTCGCCGCCAGCAAATGTTTCGTTCTAGACATGGGCCTGTAAATAAATATTTTTGTACTATTGCATATATTTTTATGTAAAAACGTGTGTCGTTAGAATATCTAGACTATTTAAAATCATACAATAAATAGAATATCCATCTACATTTTCAATAAAATAATACATACGTAAAGTTGACGAGTCACGTGGTACTTACAGAGCATTATAACGGGTATCGGAACATAGGAACGATCTATATTAATAGTAAGCAATAACATTCCTCTTGGATGTTATTTCGGTGTTATTGGATAACATTTAAGGTAACATAATATCATCAAAGTGTTATATTCAATAACATGAATATCAAAATCGTCACCTAATATGACATCTCTACACCACACTGACAGATGACCATAATGACATTGTATAGATTGTTACCATATGAAGAAATTAGTTCCAATAGTTTACCGCAATATGGCGAGGTTTTTTATTTTACTGGTCGGGCTTTACCTATACTTTAAATCCTTGCATGTTTGAGGCAAAGTGCGTTGAGTATTTTTTTTTCTAAAGTAAATACTTTTTACTTAAACGTTTTTTATACAGACTGTTTTCATCATTTCATTCAGTTTTTATTCGACGTAGGCATCGTGTCTTATTTGTGTCGCTATGTCGCTAACAACTAGGTACTATTGGGGGTATAGGTACTATTTATACTAGGTAATGTTTGCATGCATAGGTAACCGAAGCAACCGACTAAAACGATTCACAATATCATTGATATTTCATATATTTCATAAAATACCTACTGAAACTGACACCACTGGCAATTAAACCGAAAGTTATTTGATCTTAACTCTACGAAGTTGTTTATTTTAGATCATAAGGTTTCATTTCATTTGGTTCATTTGGTTAGAGGTAATATACCCATAATTTTAACTTTTTCATACGAATTAAGTATAATTTTGTTTTAATGTTCTTGTCTATGCAGTGCCTACTTTGGTTTCAATATTTAATAAGAGCCTATAACTTTTTATAGAAATGATTTCAAAGCTGATGAAGGTGTTCCTCCTACCCCGACAGTTGGTACTTTCGAAGTGGGGTCTTAGAGGGCGTTATATTATCTTAACGTTTCAATATTATGCTCAACTTCGTTGTTATCATTAAACTCAGTGGTTCCTGGCAGAGTAAAATTTGGGCCACTCCATCTCTTCCCATACGGTGGCGTACAACGCCTTGTACGGCACTGTCGCCCAGTTTCCGAAAGGCTGATCAATGTTGCTGTAGCTGAAATTTTTTTTCAAGTAGCAATTGGGTTGCTAAAGGCATGGTTAAATAGTATAATTTGATCATCGTGTTGGTTAATCAGCTATTTTAACCGACACGATGATCAATTTAACCTATTTAACCATGATTCTAGCAACCCAATTGCTACTTGACAAGAGATTTGACAGCCGATTAGTTGATTTGACGTTGATCAGCGTTTCAGAAACTGGGCGTGTATGACGCCACAAGTGATAGGGCTGTTTAACATCAGACAGATATATACAGCCCAGACTCAACCTCAGATGTAGGTATGGCTCAAATCAACAATAATGCCCGCAATACGGCAATAGGCTCACGCCTACGTGGGACCGAATATAATGATTGGTGAAATGTGGGTGTTAATTCACCTGTGCCTAACCCGGGGATAAAGGCATGATTACCTATATGTTTATATCATTATCATATCACACATCACTGTATGGTATAGATGATGAACTACAAAACATTTGTCCTTTCCCAAATTCTTATTTATTTGCGTAACTATAAGGTTATCTTCAAAAATGACGAACTTTTATACAAACTTTCATACCCTATTTGAACCCCTTTAACCCCCTTTTTCGCAATAAAAGGTAGCTTATGTGCTTCTCAAGCTCTAGACAAGTCTAGTCCAGCTCAGTACCAAATTTCATCGAGATTGGTTCAGTGGTTTAGGCGTGAAAGCCTAACAGACAGATAGACAGAGTTACTTTCGCATTTATAATATTAAGTAGTATGGATTCACACCCGTATTCACAAACAACACTGTGAGGTCTCATAGTGTGCTCGAGCGCATAGGGTTGGTAAAATTTATTCACAAAAATCACGGACCAGTATCTAACGCAGTGCGTTCCCTCAACGAAGTATTACTTAAGTGTTGTCTATGACTAAAAAGGCTTGCCAAAACGAACGCACTGAGAATTTGTCGTTCTTTGCACAGTTTTGGTAGTACGCATAGCGAAGTATTGTTTGTGAATACGGGTGTCAGGGGGGCTGTGTGCTGTATCTTATACTTCGGACCCAGCTGCTCCGGCGTGAAAATCACTTCGCCTTGTTAAGCACCCGCCGCCGTGTTTACACGAAGCTGTTTTGATGACACCCTCGATCTCTCTCGATGCAGTTTTCAAACATATTCAAAGCCTCACTGGATTTGTCTCCCCCATCCAGGAGAGCTACGACTATGTCCCCCACCAACATCCCTTCGTCTCCCCCAGGTGACACCCTGGGCACGATCTCATCACTCCAATAACTCCCGTCATCTATTTATTTACTGTTTTATTTATCTAAATGATAATAATATGCACGTCATAACCTTATTATGATTATAACTAGTTTGACAAGTAAATAACACGTATTGATAAATAGAAATGAGAGATTAAATACAATATGTACCTATCTAGTAATGACGTATCTATGATAATTACACCTAATGTACTCGTATTTAGTAATGAGTCTAGTGAACAAAATTGAAGTCAAATTACTTAATATGTCATTATGTCATGAGAACTATTAAGAGCTCATGATTAAGTGGTAAAGAGTAGGTTGACGCTTAATACACTGCAAGGTTAAGCAACACTACTACTCTTAACCCCGCGTTTACATACTGCCGCTCGCATTGCTCATCGTGTTGCCAGAAATATTCGCGCGATTAATGCCCTAGCGAATGCCTAGCGATGGGAGTGTGTGAATACACTCCCATCATCGCGTTGGTCCGCATTACAGTATTCGCCCTGCAACGGAGACGGACGTAAACGTATGGAGGACAACGCTGTAGCAGTGTACGCAATAAGCTTTTACAGCATAGCGAATTAATTAAATAGATTATTAATAAATCACTTTCAACTACTATACACTTTCCGTAGATCGATATAAATATTTTTTAAAGTAAATATTCGAGGAGCAATAACGAAAGTCGTGTTTTATTTAGCTTAGCGCCATCTAGCGGTCTCGTATAGTTCATCGCGCTAGTATTTGCGCAACATACGCGGCAGTACTCGCGGCATGACGAATATACCATTCACACCACGTCTCTGCCCACTTCTCTCGCCACTTCCCTCGCTCTGCCGCGAGTATGTAAACGTAGCATAGACATTAGACTCTTCTGTGCCTCGGAGAGCACTGACTACTTACCATTTTGATCTACAATTTTCCGGCTTTTCGAAGATGACCAAAAGCTGCGTCGTTTTTAGAATTACCATAAAATACCTATAAGTAAGGAGAGGTTCTTAAAAAGTTAGATAGTAAATACATAAGTACTGCACGAACGTTTTGTCCATTATTTTAGTATGTAACCTACTTTCCGACAATTCGCCTGTTGAATAATAAGTATCATATAGCGCGAAATCATTGGTGGCAATGAGATTACTAACCAACAGAGGGATAGACGCATCTAGTTATTTAATAAGTAAGTAACAATTTAAATCAATGATTGGTGGTAAAACAAGGTATAGTAGGCACTCGATTATTAGGTATAGATACCTATTATAAGAATGCACATCACATGCTGTATCTAGTCGACTCTAAATCTAAATGTATACGGAACCCTCAACGTGTGAATACTGCTCACACGTCACACGTCAGTTTTTTAATCTTCAAACTTAATGGCAAATGCCCATTTTTTATCTTGCATTTTAATTAGCTGAGATAAGAATCTGAGATGAAGGTTATGTATTGATTATATCATTCAATATTCTTTGCAAGACCAGTCTTTTTTTTTCTTTTGATAACTTCAAAAGCTACAATTTCAATGAGGCATTGTGAAATTCGATTCGAGTAGGTAGAACAAAAGAAGGTAATGCTTTGTAGTTCAGCTGTGCAATTCACTAAGCAAGCACAACGATGCGAGTCGCAACGTTGTGCTCGATCTAGGATCAAGTATACTCTGGATTTGCTACGCAAATAATAATACCGTGTATGAACGAGACACAACATACAAAAACTGTAAGGAATGAATAGGACAAAAACTATATGCTCTGTCTTTGTCAGAGTTTCTGTTTTTTTTGTTGGTCACAAGTGGAAAGTTGTGACCAACAAATCTTTTGTGATCGTGAATTGTTCTGAGAATTCTTCATAATTGACAGTAATTTAAGTGGTGAAACTAAGTGGCATAAGTTTCTTGCTTAAAACTCATTGTATTCAACATGGTGATATGTTATATATTAGGCTGCAAAAGCCGTAGTGAGCGGAAATCACAAGACATAACCTATCATACGTAAGTACGATTTTTAGACAAAATATCCCTTTTTTTGTAAAGATATTAATAGATTCAGAGCCGTAGCATATTAACAAGTTCTTTAAAGTAGAAATAATGGCTCAAAATATTGATTTATTATCACCAACCATTAACCAACCAAGTGTATTAACCAACCAAATAAAGTGGTGAGTTAAAATTATCGAACTCGAAACAAAAGCCAGACTTGTCCGCCATTTTTATCTATTTTATAATTTGTCCGGGTTATAGAATTATTAGGGATACCAGTTGAGGTACTGGTAATTTACCCATAATGTGGGGTATTTCTTATTTATTCTTAAAACTTCACATTAATGAAAATGTTGTTTCAGATTTCCAAATCCAGATCCAGATGCCTAAATTGTTTTGTATTTGAGTTTTTTAAAGGATGTAATGCCACTAATGCCAGAAAACATTAAATTCATATACCACCTAACGGATTTAAAAAAGTCGCGGGGTAAAATTTGGTAGGGACTAACAACACTGGTATCATAAGTACTATGTTGTCGTCCCTTTCGGGTGTACGCGCTTGACTAATCCAGAGTATTCTTCATCCTAGTGCTCGATAGACATTGTCATTGGACGATCTTCAGTGACGTGATACAATCCGACCAATGACAATCTCTATCGAGCACAACGATGCGAGTGGCATCGTTGTGATCGCTTAGTGAATTGCAGTGCTGTGCGTATCTACCAACTAAAGCAGCCTACACACTGAAACCTGCAAACGAAACCAGTGGGTTAGTGCCGGTTGGTGATTACAGCGGCTTCTAAAGTTGCGAGAGATGATTTTGCCGGTGAAACGAACGTGGAAGCATGTTAATCATAGATGATGATTACCAAAGGGTCGGAAAGATTCCATTTTGTTAGATGATAAAGACACTGGCACATCACTACTTCTTGAAAACCAGCCGGCAGGCAGCTATTAATTTGTTTCTAAAGGAGGATACCGGCCAGCCTCGCTCTATTCCTTTGCCTTTGGTGTGTAGAGAGCCTAACTGCATAAACAAGTTGAATTAGCATCTGTTTATGTTATCTTTAAAAAAACTTGTTCATTACTTATCTATCGTATCTTCAAAACAAGTTTCACGATTTTGGAGTTCGATAGTCCACTCATGTATACTATTTTAGAGAAAACTGGTTTTATACTTTTAGAGCATACTGCATTATGTGAAATATAAAACCTCAAGGCCATGTAAATTGACAAATACTGCGACCCAGTTTAATATATAATTGAACTGAGACTAATTGATTGATCATTTTTGGTTATATTAGCCTACCACAGTCTACTGCTGGACATAGGCCTTGTCGGCCACAGCACCCGATTCTATTTGTCCTTAGTGCAAGTAACTTCAGTACGTATGTTCTAAGTAGGAAGAGTAGGTATATTAGGTAGCACTGGGCATCTACCTATCAAAATTCTCCAAGTTTCAGTAATAAAATAAACCTCCATATTTATCCTTGTCACGCCTTCTTGGTAGTAAATCTGATAAATTTTCGGAGGGAATCTGGAATAACGCAATAAACCGAAGCTTTCACCTCGGAGACCGAGGTCCGCTTTTCCAGTCTAATTACGTGTTGGCTGGACTTCGACATTTTCTGTGAAGCAACTGCCATCTAATTTGAAGATTATTTCATTATCATGAATTACGAGTGCTTGTCACTGAAAATACAAACAAAAATATTTGTAAGCATTGAGATGCTGCAATTTTACAAATATAACTAAAATTATTCCGTCTATCGTTGAAAGGATTCAAGAGAGCGTGAAAAGTGGATATATTATTTTATCAATAAGATATTTTCTAGGGACGCGCACATAGTCGCGATGAATTCTCTGAGGTGTAACGTCTGGACATTTTTTAGAGTCTCTACACATCATAATAGTATAGTAAAACACTTTACCAATACGTACAAATAAAACTGTACCTACTAAAATATTGGGAACACCTTGTTGAACTATGCACAAGGTTGTCTGAGACTCTTTAGAAAGAGCCTGCAATTGGCATTTATCAGTCTTGCTGACTGCCTTAAGGTACGAATTAGAAGCCCACCGCAGACAGCAGCAGACCATGTGCCGCTGTAGCAATGATTTTGAACCCGACCGCAGACAGCAATAGGAGACGGCACCACCGTATTTCTGTTGATTAATAAGTAATACTCGAACTACTCAGCCCCCTTGACAAGTAGTAATTCTTTGGCCGGCGTATTGTAGAATAGAATGATGAATGTATGGGATTTGACGTTTATAATCTACGTTGACGACTATAGACCATACCTTACGTGCTATAAAAGCCAGTAGTGTTGCGACAACCCGTCGTTTGCTGCTGTTGTATGCGGTCGGCCACGAACTGTCTTCGCTTCTGCGTATTGCGGTTTGTGGCATGCGGACATCGCTATAACTACGCGCTTTCGACACGCCAGACCAGAATCATCCTTTAACTGTGATGGACTTAGCATTTATTAAATTTTGTAATTTTTTTGTTAGCAGGTAGTCTAGTGGTCGGGTTCTGATCATCATGCATCTCGTGATGCCGGGCTTCATCGCCGACGCGCGGAACATTCCAGCGCTTCGGATCTTCGTGCTATCCTGTGCTATGACGCTCTACTTGATCATGGGTAAGGAAACTTTTACAGACACACAAACATACTTTCAACACAACATGTGTCGGATGCGGATGTATTTATTGTGTGTCTTTCACGCAAAAACGGCATAACAGATCTAAATGAAATTTGGCACAGGCAAAGTGGTACACTATAGTTTGGAATAGGCTTTTAGTAATATATCCTCCTGTGGATACCCTCACGCCCACGGAGCCATGGATATTCTAATTCGTAACTCAAATAATCATCAATATTACATCATTATGCAACAGATTTTGTCCATAATATAAAACCATTCTTCGGTCTAGCTGCAAAGCTTCGATATCGCCTAATGTTAACATTGGGTTGTAGAGGTCAGATGGCAATCGCTTCACGGAAAATATCGAGGTCTAGCCAAATCCGTAGTTAAGACTGGTAAAAGCGGACCCCAGACTCCGAGCTGAAAGCTTCGGATGCAACTGGGAATTAACACTAGGAGGAAGATAATTCTTCATTCCATTCTTATGAGCAACAACTTCAATTCCAGAAAGCAGTTTTTTTAATTCATAAATTTCTACGAGTCACACTTTAGAATACCAGGTTCCAATGCAATATAATATTATATGCTACCTGGTTATTTATATACGAAGCGTATAATCATATACAGGAGGCTGAAAATATTTTGAGCTACATAAAGTGCCTTACATCAATCAGAAAGCGGAGAGAAATCCACTCAACCTAAATATAACTTCTCCAATTTTCATCTGCTTATTTTTTCTTAACATCTGCCTCAATTATTACAAAAGTATTCAAATTCTCAGCTATTTTAAAAATATAAAATATACCTAGGTAGCTAACACATTTCCCTCGTTAAATAGGGTTGCGAGACTCGATTTATGTTTAATTAAAATAAACCACTTTATAACTACGAGAATAAAACGTCATCATTCTCTGAGTTTTTTCTCAACAGGGTTATTTTTTTATAACAATCACCGAGGTACCGAGGCCTGTGGACATGGACATGGATGACCCCTTAAGAACTTCTAATGCCCTTCTTGAAGAACTTGAAGAACATTTTTTTCCAGTCTAATTTCAAAGTAGCTGAACTGCGATATATTTTCCGTGGAACGACTGTCATCTGACCTCCTCAACCTAGTGGCGACATCATAGTTCGGTATTTAGGGCTGAAAGTCAATTCTCCTATTAAAATTATGTTCAAAATGTTCAGTCTCGATCGAATGTCAATGTCCAAATATCAAAAACGATCAAGATGTCAATGTTCTTTTCTGAAAATTGTTTACGAGAATACCGTTTTTTATATTTGGAGATTAATATTAGATCAAGACTGAATTTTGAAGATCTATTAGAGGATTGACCTTCAGATATCAGAGACCTTTTAGGGCGCTAACGCTAACTACTAAATTTTCGCATTTACTTTATTATTTAGTGAAAGATCATTTCGTATTTATAATATTACTAGCTGTTGCCCGCGGCTCCGCCCGCGTGGAATTCTGATCCCATTCATCTCTGATATATAGCCTATATGTTAATCCAGGGTATAACCTATATACATACCAAATTTCAACCAATTCGGTCCAGCCGTTTATGCGTGAAAGAGTAACAAACATCCACACATCCACACATCCATTCTCACAAACTTTCACATTTATAATATTAGTAGGATAGGATAGGATGTAGGATGTAAAAAAATAAACAGCAAAGTAATAAGGAAAAGTATGTAGCTACTTTGTATTAATTGGCACGTCCCCTATTATGTGGGACTGAAAATCACATTCGGCCAAATGTTGATGTCAATACTGTTAATACACCTCTGCCTACCCGTTCGGGAATTTAGGTTTAGATTTTATTTAGGCTTGAAATATAGGTATATGTAAGTACTTATGTATAATTGCTAACCCTATACGTAACTTTACCGCAGGGTGTTCGTAACTCTCTCAACTTTTATAAACCGCTTTGGAACTGAAAAACTTAATAAACTTCTGTTATTTTTTTGTCAAAATTAGCTTTTGCTTTTAGGCTTTTTGAGAGTTATTTTGTTGTTGTGAAATCCCTGCAGATTGCCATAAACTCAATCTCAATATTTAAGTTTATTTAAAAAATGGAAATATGTTTTCTAAATGCGATATTGATATTTTATACGCACATAGACAACGAACACAGGTCGACCGATGCGAGGAGAATCGATCAAGGTGTGGAGAGGTTTCTCGGATGACGTAGACCTGCGGTGTGAGTGTGAAGTTGTTTCACAGACCACTCACCTCCTAACGTGTGCAGCATGCCCATATACTTGTACACCGAAGGACCTTATGAGCGCCTCCGAGAACGCAATTCAGGAGCACACTGGGAAAACAGAATTTGAGAATAGACGTACCATCAATTCAACAGAATAAGAAGAGTCCCCTACTGCACATACCTCGTACTTATGATTATCTCAGGAGTGATATAGAATGTTTTATTCGACAGGTGCATCGGTATTCCAATCGATCGAGGGCCCCGTGGAACAAGATATCGGTGATCACCTTAACCAGCTCAAGATGAACTTCGTTAAGAAGTATCCGACTATCGAAAGTAAGTACAATTTTCCTTGTCACCGGTTGTGATCGTATGTGAAAGAGCCACGCCCCGTAATTGTATACATGACTGTCTAGTGAAATTAGTTTTTACTGAACACGGTTAGTTATGAAACTTTTATGAAATGCACCGGCACAGCCAAGTTAAATAAGTTATTTTAACTACCTACAGGAAAATATCCAATAATGTTGAGAAATGTGAAAACCGAAGAGAGAACTAAGTAGTTTGTGTACCACACTAATACCTCTTGCCTTTTCTGTGTAATTCACTAATCACGCCTAATACCTACATCTGTTATTTAACGATGTATTTGTATTTCAGTACCTATTTTCAGTTTAAAGATAGTTTGGTAATATTTGTAGATAAGTATTCAGGAACCTTTGTCACTAACTTTACACTCTCACTTGCAGTTACACTGCGTAAAAATGCATTTTATTTCATTGCTTTAGTCACGATTCCTCCCGACCGTTTTTTCAATTATGAATTTCTTTTTTTTTTTTCAAAGAATATTAGCAACCGGAATTACTAATATTCCTGTTAACCCTTCCAACTAAGCTAAATTGCTTGTGCTAGGAGTGGGTTCACATCGATAGTGTAATGGCCAGGATCTGAACCCAGGACCTCTTGATCGTAAGGCCGACTCCTTAGCCACTAAGCTACCGACGCTTAATTACCGTTCTATCACGCTATTTTAAGGCAAAAAACTGCGGGGGAATTGCGAACTACCTATTTCATTTTCCTCGCGTTTTTTTATTATTATTAAGCACAATCTAACAGAGGCTACGTTCTTGGCGGTCATAAAAGGAAAACGTAGTATGTACTTATACGAACTCATTCCGACCGACAAAGCTGCCGAGTTCCAAAGGCTTCATTTTCATTACACAGTGCGCTGCCTATAACCAATACCTACTCATATTCTATAGGACGGTTGGTTTGGCACTCTGCCCCGCATCACGCAGCATAGCGTGTACCTACCGTACCGTCTAACTTACAATAAATCGCAAGAGGAAACTTTGAAAGAGCGTGGGTTCAGGTTTAACCATTCAAATGTAGTTTCGTAGACTCAGGTGCCGCAGCCTGGTCTATTTGTCCGCGATGGAATCAAAACTTACTGAACAGATTTGAATGCGGTTTTTAGTTCGATACGTATAGTTCAGACTTAAAATCTTACGCTTGTTTGATTTTGAGGGTCACGTGCGGAAATTCTTTAAAAAAATGCCATTTTAGAAGACTTTTTAACTTGACATGCACGATTTAGGGAGAGGGTGGGGGTCATGTCACCTGTGACCTCCTCCCTTGGACCGCACCTGGAGGGACCTCCACTCATGTGAATATTTTGTCAGTAATCAATATTTATATATTTACACAAAATGCATTCCTAGTGATGAAAAAATAGAGAGAGTAGAAACTATCCATGGCAACTGAATTTCCGAGACCCCGCTCACCCGCGTTCCTGTCGCGACCCGCGAATAATGTGATTTTGTAATTCGCACGCCTTTTGGCCCACTCTGTACTTATCAATATTTCATTTTCAAATTATCCATAAAAAAAACGATTTGTTCAATCGTTGGTCCTTCCTTAATAATTAACTCTTACACTAATAATTTTATGTAATGAACAATAAATGAATTGCCAAACACTTCCGACGAATGAGCGCAACAAATAGGTTTTTTAAGTTCGATGTTAATACATATACAGCTCAGACTCAGCTTCAGATGCAAGGGTAGAGTCAACAGTAAAGCCCGGAATACGGCAATAGGCTCACCTCCTATTACGTGGGACCGAATTACAATGATTGGTGAAATGTGGGTGTTAATTCCCCTCTAATTAATCCTCCGGGGACAATGGCGTGATTATATGTATGTATGTCGATGTTATCATGATAGTTTTTATATGAAAGAAGACTATTAGGAAATTCACAGGTGGAATGATATCCGAAAAATATCTATCGTTACCTACTATATTTGTACTTATCAATATTTCATTTTCAAATTATCCATAAAAAAAACGATTTGTTCAATCGTTGGTCCTTCCTTAATAATTAACTCTTACACTAATAATTTTATGTAATGAACAATAAATGAATTGCCAAACACTTCCGACGAATGAGCGCAACAAATAGGTTTTTTAAGTTCGATGTTAATACATATACAGCTCAGACTCAGCTTCAGATGCAAGGGTAGAGTCAACAGTAAAGCCCGGAATACGGCAATAGGCTCACCTCCTATTACGTGGGACCGAATTACAATGATTGGTGAAATGTGGGTGTTAATTCCCCTCTAATTAATCCTCCGGGGACAATGGCGTGATTATATGTATGTATGTCGATGTTATCATGATAGTTTTTATATGAAAGAAGACTATTAGGAAATTCACAGGTGGAATGATATCCGAAAAATATCTATCGTTACCTACTATATTTGCACCAGGACTCAACTAGTACTTAGTTATCAGTAATTTATAACAAAGCTTTTGAGTTCATCTTTTGCCTCCATCAGCAAACTACCTAACATAATATTGCACCAACTAAATCGAATTGGAAACTAGGTCAAATTCAGCTAGTGAAACTTCATTATAGGCTCCCGGGCCGGTGAACTAGAAACCTGAAAACTGGATTTCCAGTGAAAAATGTAGTTTTGCATTTTCCGAGTAGGTAGGTACAGTCGACGACATAAATTCTGACGGAGGTAGGACACGATGATATTCTCGTTCCAATTGAGCAGTCCGACTGGGGATGTACCTCCGGCCATAATAATCTCGTGTTGTGTTTCCGGCAGTGGCAAGGGTAGCCAGAGCTTACTGGAGAGTTTTTGTGCAGTCAGTGGGAAGTGAACTGAGTGCACAGAATCTTTGTTCTTATGGGGTCGGCGGCACGAGTGAGACTTCTCTGGTGATGCACACGTCCATAGGCCACGGTAACCACTTTCCATCAGGTGGACCGTGTGCTTGTCTACCACCTAAGTGGTATAAAAAAAGATTAATATTAAAATATTTACAAACCTTTCTTTAGACTGGAAAACATGTAGCAATTCATGTATGTAAGTTTACTTGTAAATTTATGATCCCCAGATGACAAACGTGAGGTTTAGGCCCTAAATTTAGGGGCAATCAATAAATTAGAATTTTTTGAGCGACTTTAGTAGGTGACAGTAGAGACTCTACGCGCAACGCCAGCCACATAATAATCAAGTTATCAAATCGAATGATGTGTCGTCGGTGGTTGATGGTAACCGTGTGACCTACTTCACCACCGGAGATCGGCGTTTCGAACGTCAGTACGTTTGCTAAATAAGCTTTTTTAAACGGTATTTAGGCTCAATAGGCTCGCCACCTATTACATTGGGACCTAAACATAAACGGCGAAATGTGGGTGCTAGCACCTCTGCCTACCCCTTCGGGGATACAGGCGTGAGTTTATGTTATGTTATGTTATGTTATGTTATTTACAAAAATCTAAAAATTTTGTAAGTACGATTTTAAACATAAAATAATTTATTTTATGTTTTGACTATGATCGCGGCTGCTGAAAAACAACCAAGTCGTCGGAATGAAGATGATTCATGTTACGACTGCGATTACAACTTGATTTCATACATTACACCTGTAGGGTTAGGAATAATACTGCGTAGTTAATGTTCTATGACTTCAATGACCCTAAGACTCGAGGTAGAGCTGGTAAAGCCACGTGCACCTCTTTATCGCTGTCACGCCCCCTTACGTCAAATCGTCCTCTCGCTATCTTTAACCACAGAACAGATAATAAACTTAAACTAATGCAGGGTTTACATGGGTGTGAAAAACACATTTTTGCGAAACTCGACCATATAAACGGCAATTCAGCTAGGTCGCAACTGACTAAATCCAAGAGCCCCAAAGTTAGACAGCAACGGACTTTGGCAGCGCAGCGACCGGCGGCATGGGATGGCGAGGACTAAAATCAACCGTGTAAAATATCAGGCAGCTATATGCAGGCGGCACAAATTATTTGGTGTTCTGCTCAACATTTTCCAAGGCAATGACCAAGCCAATGTGCTATGCTAAGCTACCAAACTTTGTGGCCGTTTACACTGTGCTGTGTAGCGTAACAAATAAGATGTGCTATGAACATACGCAGCTCAAGCTATGCTATATCTAAATCACATGAATAAATTTACCAGAGTACACATCCATAGCACACATCCTCACTACGCATCCACAGCACACATCTATGATAGTCCATAGCACGCATCTCTCTATATAAAAAACAACTTAGCTGAATCCGTTACCACCAGTGTTGGGTATGCTGTATGGATCATTGAATTTGATTGGTGGATATCGAACGCATCCATAACAACGTGCAATAGCACATTTGTGGTGGAAAGACAGTCTCAGCACAGAACTTCTAAGGAGGTACTCACTACCTATAATCTGGGATACGGGCCTAAGAAGACTAGAAGTTCTATTATCATCATTTGAATAACTTTGCAAAATTATTAGTATCCATTATACAAGGAAGCTTCAATGTGCTGATTTGCATATACGTACGTGAATGTTGTGCAAATGCAAATTAACACATAGTAAACTAGTACCTACATTGGTAGATACCTAGATAATGTAGATATCTTTTAGATAACTAATACTCCTATCTTCCTATCTCCTTTCTTTCAGTACCTTCACACGATCCACAGCAGAGACCTTCGTTCGAAAAACAATCTTCTTTTAACATGTCCTACACACAAGACTAATTTCGTGCACTCTTCGTTTCCTGTACAATCTGTGCTCCTAAGGAATGCGCTACCTCTGGAAATCAGAAAGGCTCCCAGTCGTCATGTGTTCAAGGCGAAGGTCCGCCCTCGTATTCGATAAACTGGCAGAAGCATCGGAATAATATCAAATTAATATTATTATTAATTATTATAATATATTTATGTACATCTTTTACTTATATTTATGTCCTCTATAATTTTATTGTAATCTCAATAATGCACCTACTTAGTTTTTCTCTGCACCACCTTTGGTTGACTGGTAAAGAATGCCTGTGGCATTAAGTCCGCCTATGTACTTGTGCATGAAGTTTAATAAAAAAAAAAAAAAAAATTCATAATAGACTAGTTGTATGTTATCCTTTCTCAAAGTCTAAATTACCTCTATAATTTTCATCAAAATCCGTTCAGTACACCTAAACGGTGTGAAAGCCTGTAATAGATAGACAGACAAAGTTACTTTAGTATTTTAATCTTCTAATATATAAAAATCAATGCCACTTTTCGTTGTTATTTTATAACTCAAGAACGGCTGAACCGATTTGGCTAATTTTAGTCTGGAAATATTCGTGGGTGTCCAGGGAAGGTTTAAAGGATGAGAAAATAGGTGCAGCGGGAACGGGAAAAATATGGCGGTACGAAGTTCGCCGGGACAGCTAGTATTAGTATAGATTAGCTTTGTGGTCACACCCCTGTACATTAATCGGTCCTCTCACTATCTTTAACCTAGCACATTCGTTATCGAGAATTGCGCAGTTCTTTAGGCATATATTACGTAGGTACATGGACTATAGATATAGGTAGGACTAGATTTCATAATTTGTTATCACTAGTGTAGAATAAATACAGTATACTACGTCAATAATACGGCGTTTTCCACATCAAGCCATCATGAAGTGTCACCTTTTTAGTGATAACCTGGATGTGAAAAACACGATACACATGATTGTTATTGGAATTCACTATGGAAGGAAAAGTGGAATTTTGTTCACTATATGGAATACCTAGTGGAAAAACTTGTTTACTTAAGGGAGCTCGCCGAGATCTTTGCGGCCTTATCTACAAGCCGGTACAAAATCTAAGTATGGAAAAGTTATGTTGATAATGCCCTTTTTTATGGTGGGGACCACGGAGTCCCCATCTAGCGCCCCAAACAAATGGGTACTTGACTATATTTTATAGTTTTTTTTTAATATATCACTTAGGTGGCAGACAAAGACACGACCCACCTGATGGGAAGTGGTTACCGGTTACCGTGGTCTATGGATGTATGTAACACTAGGGGCGTTACACTTGTGCTGCCGACCCTGAAAAACCTAATGCCCTTCTTGATTTTTGTCATAAAAAGTGTGAATCTTATACTTTATTGTATAGAGCGCGTATATCACTCCTTTGGCGCCGAGTGTAAGTAGATACCTTTGCGATGGTAAAGTGCACATAATAATATGGTGACGTTTTATGTTTTACCGAAAATATCAATACTTAGTTGCACTTATGAATTTTTTTGTTCGATTTTATATGGATGGATAAAATTAAAGCCAAAATACATAAAAAAATGGTGTCATTTTGTGTATTACAGAAACAATAAATACTACAAATATAACCTATGATGTATTATTATACAGTATAGTCACTGTTTTGTCGAGAATATCGTGTGCGTGACAAATGGGCCACGTGACAGCTGTGTGCTCGGCATGGAGGTCCAATGGGAAATGATTTTCTCTTTTGTATTTTTTACTACTCATCATCACTTTATTTATTTAGTTTTATAAGCTACGTCCATTTTCGTAAATGACTTTGATAACCAGTTACGATAATTGAATTAAATTGTAGCTTTCATAACCAACGACAATTTTTTTTAATATTAAAGTTATACTCTTATATTCGATATCGCCTAATGTTACCATTGGGTTGTGGAGGTCAGATGGCAATCGCTTCACGGAAAATATCGAGGTCTAGCCAAATCCCGAAGTTAAGACTGGTAAAGCGGACCCCAGACTCCGAGCTGAAAGTTTCGGATGCGACTGGGAATTAACGGACTATACTCTATGGCCCCTAAACCCGAATTGATAAATATATGAATATTCTAGGACATTCACAGCTATCTAAATTAGAATGAGGTTCAACATTCTTATTGACTCCATTTTCAAATGTTTGCTTTTTGACGGTAATCGCGTTTATTACATTGTCTCTCTTAATAGTTGCTCATTTACTGATTAAGTTTATTTCTAGGTGCTTAGCTTGCAGTTAAATACAAAAATGACCACATTTAGAAAAAGTTTTTAATGAGCTCATTAGGCGGATGTTAACGAAGAGTAAGTACAGTCAGTATCATGACCCTAATATCTTGGTATTTTTTTTTAATATATATAGGTATATAGGACACGTCAATTTGATTTGATGGTAAGCTCAGGGCAGTCTTGGAAAGAGGGTCACCATTATAGACACCTACCATGCAACCATGCTACAATGGTGTCACTCAGCTTGACGACCTCATCAGATGCTTTTTCACGCCCCGCTTAAAGGACCCGGGACTGTAGGAGGAGGGAAACGTGAGCTGGTAAAGAATTCCAGGTCATAAAGGTGCGGCAGAAGAAGGAGTCACCGAACCGCTTGGTTCTTGATTCCATCAAGAACCCCTTCCTGTTGACTTATTGTTCTGTTATTTGGTACACACCTTTAGTTCGGACGATAATACAATTGAAATCAATAAAACGTCGGTAGCTTAGTGGTTAAGGAGTTACGATCGGAAGGTCCCAGGTTCGAATTCTGCCAATTTAGCTTAGCTGGAGGGGTTAGAGGTAGTATTCGTAATTCAGGTTACTAATATTATTTAAAAGAAAAAGAAAAACAGTTTGACTTGCTCTTAATACCTTGGTATTAAGATCATTTTGCAACTTTGGTAGTCAAGATCGATCTGATGCTGACCGTACCTACCTAACTATCTACCTATTCGAAATCATCTCTCTGTGACCTGCGTTATTAATTTATTTACCAACATCGAACAACTTATTAAATAATGTGGGTAAACCGATTACGTTATCATTATCTTATCTTGGGTACTTAACCAATAAGAAGCGAGTCAATAAATTTACTTTTAATGTATCTTGTGTGCCGCGCCGTTCACTCAGTCATCGAACGCTCATTGCCGCGAATACTCCGTGTAAGCATTCGTAAAATACCAACGAAATTAAATTCCATCCAGTGTTACGAAAATGCATAAAAATGGTGATTCATAAACTTGAAAATTGTAGACGTGATACCAAAGTGACGGAAATATTCGCGCTTTTCGTTGAACCCGATCATCCTAAAAGATTTTTTAAATACAGTTGACCAAAATCCCGAACGTTCCGGGAATTTCGGTTTGTGTTCTGGAACTGTGGACTATTTTGACAAGCCTTTTAGAAGAAAAACAACATTTTCTTACATAGTTTGTGTGTTATTTAGAATTTACGGAGTGTTTTGAAATTAGAATATAATTTTTCCTTTTTTTTTTGTTCAAATTGACATAACTTTTTTTTAAAATGGAAAAGCCAAAGTATACACGTATACAGTCCTACGGAAGTATGTGTTCAGGCAGAAGCGATGATGACATGACGGTACACAGTCAGCTGTATCCCTATCCGAAGAAAATGGTGGTACAAAGAGAAATATTATATGAAGAGGAGCACCCTCCCTTCCAGCCTCTGTTAACGACCACCAGAATATTTGGGGAGGCAAGATTCACTTTTCTGCTGGCGGTTTACTTGGTGTTCTACGTGGTATACCTGGCCTCTGGAGCCCTCGTGTTTTCAGCTTTAGAAGCGCCGTTGGAGAATCAGATACGCCTCGATGTGATAAGAGCTAAGGCGGATTTCATGGCTCGTCATCCCGATATCACAGGTATCTTTCTTTGATAATATGATATTATAATTAGTGTAAAAAAATAAGGAACTGGGTCAAGTCGTGAGTCATGACATCCTGTTATCTGTTAATCAATGATCAATTTTAAATTTACCTAATGACTCGCGTTACAAGACATAAAAGAGTACTTAAACTCACATTTAACCAAGGCCAATTCTCGTAAAATTCCAATTAACCAAATGTCATTCACAGACCACAGTACTTTCGTAACACAATTTTACAATTCTTTCATTGATTCTTTTTGACATTTGGAAGATGGAAATGAGATCGAGACTGAATCTTTAACATTTCTTTATTATGAGAATTGACCTTCAGGTGTAAGTGTAACACATGTTTTTTTTTCATAAGTCCACGTTGTAAAACGCGGGTAAGAAGATTAAAATAGGTGATCATCACCTTAGCGTTGTTCTCGGTGGCATTCGAAACATTTTTCCCTAGCAAACCGGGGTCCGTTTACTCGTGGCATGGCAACTTGTCCCAGGGTCCCAGAATAGACTACAGTAGGTGATGAAACAATGTTTCATTCTGTCGTTCGAGCACGATATAAACTTTATTTTTTATAATATGCAATAGGATTACGAAATATATGATTAACCGGATTAATACACATGTGTGGACATTGATAACGTAAATAATAAATAACATTTAAGATAAGAAGGTAGGTACGCCATTAAAATATTGAAGCTATCGAATACCGAATACCTATTTGTTATGTTGTTGTGTCAACCAAGGTGAACTAGGCAGACCTCTTGCATTATGTTGGTAAAGTCGAGCTCACAGTATGAAATCTATAGTTAGCGGCGTATATCTTGACCCTAGTCACGTCGCAAAATGTACCTACTTTATATGCGCAGTACTGTACGCATTTTTTAGATATCTTTTGAAGATAGCACGGGGTACTATCATAGTACTATGCTACGGCGGCGCGGCGGAGGAGCCAAATCCATCAATCATGGATTATATTAAAGCAATGCTTGCGCCAGGGCCTCGTCTGTCTCTCAATTTGGGCTCAAGTCAAGATATACCGTGAACTATAATCGTAATCGTAACCCCGCGTTTACACGCTGCCCATCGCATTGCTCATCGTGTTGCCGGAAATATTCACGCGAATAATTCCGTAGCATTCACACACGCGCATCAACGCGATGGTCCGCATTACAGTATTCGCCCTGCAATGGAGACGGACGTAAACGTATGGAGGACAACGCTGTAGCAATGTACGCATTATGCTTTTACAGCATAGCGAATTCATTAAATAAATTATTACTAAAAACTATAATATATTTAAAATAATAAAATATACGTCTTATATTTTTAAAGCCATAAGCGCTCGATGCAAAGTGAATTCATCGCGAGTGTGTGAATAGTTCATCGCGCTAGTATTGCCGCTCCTTTGATTCGCGCCGCCCGCCATACCAACATTCGCAGCAACGTACGCGGCAGCACTCGCGGCATGACGAATATACCATTCACACTACGTATCTGCCCACTTCTCTCGCCACTTCCCTCACTCATCGTCGAGTATGTAAACGCAGCATAGATTGTTTACCCGCAGAATTCTATGACATGGTGGGTTCAAGTCGGCAGTGTTGTAACCAGAATTCGAACTCAGGACTTCTCAATCTTTAGGCCAATACCATAATGCTATCGAGGCTTTTTATTTACTATAAGGTTTGCAGTCGCTTCTGTGTGGCAGCTATGTGGTATAGGACGTTCAACTGCTACATAGGTCACGGGAGGTCACGGGTTCAATTCCTGCTCTGTGTAAATATTTGTCTGCATGATTTGATTAGTTTTATGGCGCATATACACGCTGGCCGAGCGATGGCCAATGCCAACGTGTAGACAGTCTATTTGTCATCGCTCGGTGTCGCTTGCCTAGTTGACCGAGTAAAGCCAAGCGCCAACCGCCAACATGTGTAGCGCTCATAAGAAAAACATAGTACTTTTCACACTGTATTTCTGGTAGGTACCACGTAATAGATTTCTTGGTTCCTCCTTGTGTCAATTTTACTGCTGAGACTTCATAACAAGAAAAGAGTAACGTTTTAACCTGAACGCCAAATATTATTAAAAGCAAATATATTTTTATACATTTTATACTTATCATAATATTAACTATTAAAATTGTTCAGAAACTTTATTTCTATAAAGTTTCTCATACCTTATTACTCTTATTAGTCGTAATTTTCAAAGTACACCTTGCCTATTGCCAAGTTTTTGCAAGTTTCATTTTCTCTTCGAATAACATTTTAACATGGAGTTAGTTAATAACATCGTTATTATTGTTAAATTGGCTTTATTACTCGGTAACTTAATTAAATAAAATATAAACATCCGAATTGAGAACCTCCCCCTTTTTTGAAGTCGGTTAAAAAGGACTAGCTTCTGCCCACGACTGCGTCTGTGTATTTTGTAGAATTATAACCATCGTGTATTATTTTCGTGTAAGATGTATCTGCTTCAGCGGTCGGCTATGAAATCATACCTTATGTTTTTACAGCGAATGCGAGATTCTGTTTTAGTAAAACGTAATGACCCTGAACATGAATTCACTAAATTGTCATAAACGAGTTACTTTTTTACTAAAGGTACCTTTTCACAGTTATGTGTCCCTATTATGTTACGTACCCACCCATTGAGTTTCATTTAAATGTGAAACGAATAAAATATGAGTAGGCCGAATGTGTACTAATTCCCTGAAGGCTTATAAAGCATTTACCTACGTCACATTTTGTTATGAAATATCAGCACAGTTTAAAATAGGTTTTAGGTAGTTACATAACGGTTTTTTATGACTCGAAACGGCGAAGTTTATTTTCAGTCTATGATACGAAATGGACGAACTTCGATATTTCCCTGAGTTACCATCGGATCTCCGCCCACAGGCTATACATATAAAAGCTTTGTAAGACTTTTACGGGACTAATCTCTTCCACACGCACATTATTGTAATTCCTCCCAACAACTTAAGATCAACAGTAAGTAGTCACCCGCGATCCAAGGGATCAACAAAGTAGCCTGTGGAATTCTGAACTTTGATATAATCTATCCCTATGCTAAAGTTCTTTCTTCCAGGCTCTTTGGTAGTTTTTACATGAAAATTAACAAACGTCCACTCATGTCCAGCCTCAATAACTTTCACATCTATAAAATGTGTTGTAGATGCCTATCTATACCACATACAGAATAACTAATAGTACATACTAGTCCTACTATAATAGTTACCTCGACTTACGTGCAAGCGTGCTGTTATAAACAATAACATTTACTAATACCAATGAAATAACTTATCCATACCCAAAAGTGGAACCCAAT
The DNA here is from genome assembly GCA_914767945.1 of Eilema depressum. Taxonomy (NCBI): domain Eukaryota; kingdom Metazoa; phylum Arthropoda; class Insecta; order Lepidoptera; family Erebidae; genus Eilema; species Eilema depressum. Next base: position 8,229,020 of record OU612028.1, on the reverse strand, counting down.
TTGTGTTTGAGTTAGTCGTATTATTTTAGCTACGCCATGTCTAATTGGTTGGGCCCATAGATATAACTACCTACATACTCTGTGCTTTGGGTCCCTCGAGTTTGTAAAAGGTATTTGTGTTTAACGGGTAGATAAACTTACTTACATACCTATGAGACAACCTGCACCTGTGAATCCTGTTATTAAATGACTGCCTCTGTGGCGTAGCGGTAGTGAACGCGGCTGCTACGCAGGAGGCGCGGGTTCGATCCCCGTGCCAATATTTGTATGCATGAGTATAAAATATTTGCATTGGTCTGGGTGTTTCTATGTATAATATGTATGTATTTACAAAAAAAAAAAAAAAAAAGTATCTAAGTATGTATATCCGCATTCTAGATTCCATAACACAAGCTAATTAAAGCTTACCATGGGTCTAGATAGCGTTGTGTAGAATGTTGTAGAATATTATATTATATTATTATAAATGCCATTATTTTATAAGGTTTCATTCATTATGAATTAAAAAAATATCGCTAATAATTATATAAATAGGGATGGTTTTATATCAGCGCGTGCCAGGGCCTCGTTTGTCTTGCAAATAAGGTCCAAGATATGTGCCCCGAGGTATGTAAATCCCCTCAAAATCAGCCCAGTTTCTTCCTCAACGGTTCAAAAATACCTTTTTGTTTTGGTTTCAACTAGTAATTTTATTTGTATAGTACTGATTATGATGACGGGTTTTGACAGTTTGACAGCCTTCTAGCTATGTGCTATTAGCGCACCAATTCCGAATCACTCCAAAATTATTCCATACAGCTAAGGGATAAGTAATTTTGAATTGGTGCTATTCAAACTGGTGCTGCAAATAGGCATGCTCCACCATATCGATGCAGAGAGAACAATCATATCATAGTTATGTATATGATATATGATATGATAATATGCGTTACTAAGTCATACACAAATATCATAATTATGAATAGTTCGTGGAATAGTTCTATTATAGAGCAGCCTCAGTGGCGTGGCGGTAATGAACACGACCGCTACGTAGGAGGTGAGGTTTCGATTCCGGTCAGTGTAAATGTTGGGCTGTCCATTAATCACGTGATGTTTTTAGCAATTTTTTAACCCAATGGTGATACGTGGTGAGGTTTTGGACTACCCCCTAGTCAAAATCACGTGTATTTTTTTATTCATTATATAATGCTAAAAAACTAAGTATCGTGTCAAAAATCGCAAGTTAGGTATAAGAAAAAATAAATACACGTGATATCTCAATATACCCCTCCCTCCCCTCTGGTGATGTTTCGTGATTTTTTCCGAAGCCCCCCCCCCCCCCCCTTTGAGCCTCACGTGATTAATGGACAGCCCCCTATTAGCACTATTAGTGATATATCGAAATTCTGTAGTTAGACCAGTTGTCTAGCTTTAGAGCTCCAACTACTCGTAACGCCATAGATGTTCGTATGGCAGGTTAGGTAGAAAGGGTAGGCCTAAGAAGTCCTGGCTTGACGTCGTGGAACATGACATGCGTGCAAATGGTCTCACTACCTTGGACGCCCAAGATCGTGCAAAGTGGAGGAGGAAGAGCCGGAAGGCGGACCCTGAGCTCCCAGGTTATCTTGGCCACGGATGCAATCAGAAAAATGCCTCTTTATGATGAGATGTTTGTATGGCAACCGGGACCGACGGCTTAACGTGCTCCTCCGATGTACGAATCAAGGTCTCAATGTACCTATCTAACAGGAAAAAATACTTATTTGTCTTTGCAATACGAATAAATTGTTTATAATCATTGTTATCGACTGACACACCCCCGTGCACTCCCTGACTCCCGGATATGAGACTGAGTAGCTGGTGCTAGAGCTAAGGCTATTTACATTGACGACGCGACGCGCGACGGCGCGAGAATACAGAACTTATTACACGCTGGAATAAAATTATTCTTATAGTTACGTTATTTAGTTTACGATAGACTAATTGATTTATTGATGTCCGCGACCTCGTTCACGTGGACTTAAGTTGGGTTGTATTTTTGCTGGGATCCGATATACTTTTTTCTAAAAATAAAATTAACGGGTATCAGTAAATTTTATAATGGGTAAAAATTATATTTAAGATGATGAGGAAGGGTCGTAAGTACCTAATTAGCCTAAGTGCCTAGTTACGTAAAATGTGCCCCGCTCCCGCTCCGCTTGTCACTATATCTAAGCTTACTTGACCCAATTTGAGACCATTAGCACCAATCGGATTGGAAATGCATCGACCCCATCTTACTCGTACTACTGAGTATACTGATACACAATACCTACTGAGTAAAGTATGAGGTTATGACGTAAGCAAACGCATCTCTGTAATGTACCTACTTGTGATATTGGCACTACGACTAGGTACCTATATTACTTCAACGAGTACTTTCCCACATATTGATTCATGATATGGTCTGTAGGCTTTGATTTATTGATTCGTGTAAAATAGTACAATGTATATGCATTTATGTAGTATACAGCTTGGTAAAGAAAAAAAAAATGCTTTTTAAACCTAAATGATTGAAGATAGGTAGTCTCTTCAATCATTTAGGTTTAAAAAGCATTTTTTTCCTCGTCGGAAGTTTACGCGAATCCTGTCTTTTATCCTTAAGCTAAGCTTTCTGCTTTCACATCGGAGTCTGGGGTCCGCTTTTTCCGGTCCAACTACGAGTTTAACAGATCTTCGATTTTTTCCCATGAAGCGACCGCCATCTGACCTCCTCAAGCCATTGGTAAAAAAATAAGACTGTCTTCTGACTCCCACCCCTGAGAGAAAAGCCTTAGCCTCATCCGTCTTTAAACAGTTGCTACAAGTGCGGTTGACATGGACCCCTAACCTCTTCGTCAAGCCACATCAAATCACCAATAGGAGGTGACTTGTTTCGTCAGTTCCATCTCTTGGCCAATCATAAACTCTTTTTAATCTTTATTTTCATTTTATAGCAAAAGTGCATCGCGTCATCCTACAATCCCGCGGCCAATTTGTGACGTTTTAAATGTCATAGTATCGACCGACCTCAGAATGGAAGTAGGTTATCGAAAGCGGGGGCGGATCAAGTCTGGGGGAGGTCATCACTAGTGTAGCTTGGGTTTTCTTTATTATACTACTTACTTAGGTCGTAGACAAGCACACGGCCCACCTGATGGAAAGGGGTTACCGTGGCCTATGGACGAGATGCAACGCCAGGGGAGTCAAACTCGTGCTGCCGTCCCTGCGAAAACAGAGAGATTCTGTACCGTCACTGCCGTCAGTGCAGAAGATAAAAAGGACAAGTCTTTGGTCTTCCCGCTGATAGCACAAAACCGATTCAGTGAGCTCTGGCTACCCTACTCACCGCCAGGAACACACAAGAGGTTATTTAGCCGCGGTTTTCTGTAGGGCGGTGGTACTTCCACAGTCAGACTACTCGATTGGGACGGAAATGCCGTGGTGTCCTACCTCCTACATGCTTGGGTTTGGTTTTAAAACCAAGGTTTGGTTATTTAGGATAGCGGGGAGTAAGGGGAGGGGGGGAGTAAGTAGGCGTCAATGGTAATACCTAGATTAGACAGACAGCCTCCGTGGCGTAGCGGTAGTGAACGCGGCCGCTACGCAGGAGGCGCGGGTTCGATCCCCGCTCAGTGCAAATATTTGTGTGCATGAAATATGAGTATTTGCATTGGTCTGGTCGTGCCTCGGAGAGCACGTTAAGCCGTCGGTCCCGGTTGCCATAAGAACATCTACGGCAATCGTTACGGGTAGTTGGGAGCCCTAAAAAATTCCAAAAACAACGGTCTAACTGCAGAGCTTCGATATCGCCTAATGTTAACATTGGGTTGTGGAGGTCAGATGACAATCGCTTCACGGAAAATATCGAGGTCTAGCCAATCTGTAGTTAAGACTGGGACCCAGACTCCGAGTTATTCAAAATATGCACGATATACCTATTCAGACATTAAGGCTTAAATCACACCGAAATGGCAGCGGCTAGCAGCGCAGGGCAGCGGCCGATAAGTCGCGCGCCGCCGGTGCTTAGGAGTCGTCAGAGTGCTCGCGGCGTCGCGGGCGGCCGCGAGCACAGATTAATAGTTATGTACTAGCCGCGAGTCTTTGCAAGTCTCTCAAGCGATACCATGTATTACAATAATGAAGATAAAGTTTAAAATCATATGACACTGAAAAAGCTCGCCGCTGCGCTGCCATTTCGGTGTGATTTGAGCCTAACCGTTGAACCTATAATGTTGCAATTGCCCCCGGTCTACTCTACTTATGCATGAAGTTAATTAGTAAGTAAGTAATTACTTGTAGGAGATAATTTACTGTAGTACCTACCGATAACGGTCGAAGACAGTACGTAGTACTATTTTATTCTGTGCTGCGGGGCTATATCTACTACCTACCTACCTACTTTATACGATTAGGTATATGTGATTTATTTCACAATAAAGGTCAGTGTACCTAGCCTTTGTTTACGTTTATTATTAAATGTTAAAGGTTAGTTAATTACTCATTGTAAATTGTAACCCGACATTCATGTCTCCCTGTACCAGTGATTTCTATGTTAAGGTACTAGACAAGCAATTAACATAACATAAACTCACGCCTATACCCCGAAGGGGTAGGCAGAGGTGTTAGCACCCACATTTCGCCATTTTAGGTCCCAATGTAATAGGTGGCGAGCCTATTGCCATTAACCGGGCACTTATAAACTTGCGATAAATACACACATAACTTCGAAAAGCATCGAAAAGTCATTGGTGTGTGCCATGGTAAAACCTGTGATCGAACCCGAGACCTCGTCTCAGTAGTCCATTACCCATATCACTAGGCTACCGCGGTATATCAGCAATTTCGAACAAAAATTATGCCCACCTCGCCATACCTGTATCTCTCTTAGGTGAGGTGGGAAGAAATCGAAATCTCTCGGAACGGTTACCCTAGGCAGTCCCCACTTCATCAAGTAGCCCATTGCATACAACCTTATTTATAGTGCGGAAGTCCACTCCGTTAATATGCCATCCGGCAGGGGTGGTTACGTCGGACTCGAACCGACTAAAACTGTACGCCGTCTCTGGTCTTCAGATGATCTGGGATTGCCAAGGACATATCTTTTGGGACCCAGTTTACCGAGGGCCATCTCCGGGATACGGAATGGTCCCCTCGGGTGGGAACCACGGTGTCCCCATCTCACCCCCGAAAAGGGGGAGCTCATGATAAATTTTATTAAGTTTAATATTAGCATAACCCGCTAAGTAGGTACTTGCGATTTAATTAAGGCACCTAAATTTAATCAAGTTTTATGGTAGATACTTGGGAATAGAGTATGTAAGCAAAAGAAAAGCAAAAATTACTTTCCTACTTGAATTTTTTATATTTTCCTGCACAAGGATTGGCACCGGGTTACCTACCTACCCTGTTCACTCGAATTAAGCTGCCGACTAAATAGTCTGTTTAAAAATAATAACCGAGCCCAAACAATCTAAATAATACATGTACAAAGTAACTAAGTAAATGAAATTCCTCACCTTAGAGAGAAGGCAGTGCTGGAGCTATAGGTTGTATAGTTCCATCCACCCCTCTTTCTCGCTCAGAACACGATCCAAACCAGGATAAGTAATTTTTCTATGATTGAAATACTTTCAAACTTCCTCTAAAGTACTCATTCCTAATCTTATCCATTCTTGTCATGAAAATAGCGTTGTCTTTCGACAAAATTTTCCAAAAGTTATTTTTCGCTTTAGGTGAGAGTATTAGAGGACTTGGGTATTTTTGGCATAGTGAAGTTATCAGTCGTAGCGAGGCGCTGGCCGTTCATGTCCAGTATCATGCCATATTGTATAAAAACTCGAAAGTCTATTTACTTAAGGTGCCTGCATAGTGGTGCCTTTTAAAATATAATATCAGCCCCTCAAGACAAGTGGCAAAACGTTTATAAAATATAATAGACTAGCTTTTGCCCGCGGCTCCGCCCGCGTGGATGTCGGTTATCGCGACCAAACATAGCCTATGTCCTTTCTCAAGGTCTAATCTACCCCTATACCAAATTTCATCAAAATCGGTTCAGCGGTTTAGTCGTAAAAGCGAGACAGACAGACAGACAGACAGACAGAGTTACTTTCGCATTTATAATATTAATATAGTAGGGTTTGATCAATGCATAAAATTGACATACGTCGATGACTATCATAAATTTCAAAAGTGTGTCAATCCCCTACATTCATCATTCTGTTGAACGAATTGCCACTTGTCTTGGGGACTGGTTGTAAAACGTAGATGTTATTAAGTGTAAACTACAGGCTCAGCGACTCTGAGAAGTTAAACAGAGACAGAGATTTTTCATTTATTTATTTACTAATCATTTCCTTTTCCTTTACAGATGATGATCTGGAGGCTCTCCTTGATGAAGTGGTGCGTGCAAGCAACCGCGGCGTGGTCGCCTCTCGAAACGTGAGCGGTGGACCGAACTGGAGTTTCGGACAGTCTATGTTTTTCTCATCGACTGTAGTCACCACCATTGGTAAGCAGGTTCTCTTCCTCCGAGTTTCTTTCATAAATCAGTTGTTGTTTTCCTAACTCCTTAATAACAATGACAATAATGTACGCCATCAGACTGACTCGTCTGATGGCATACATTAAAGTCATTGTTATTAAACTGTCCACTACTTGGCTTACGGTAACATGCACGACTTTTTGGATCTGTCATGCACATGACATTGCTAAGAAGTTCGCATGTTTACATAAATAAGTAGGTAAGTGTCCAAATTCATTAACTCATATAACTATAGTTCATCATTCTGGTCAATGTGCATCTAAACGATTCCAAATACAAATATCATTCCCGCCCCACCCTAGAATTTGAACAGATTATCTAGTAGTAGATATAGTTACCCAGTCACGTCACAAAACATATTTTTATACGCAGTACGCGTTTTTTGGGTGTCTTTTGAGGGTAACACGGGGTGCTACGGCGGCGGAGGCGCTCAAATCCACCAGTCGTAGAAGGTAGCACGGGGTGCTACGGCGGCGGAGAAGCTCAAATCCACCCGTCGTAGAAGGTAGCACGGTGTGCTACGGCGGCGGAGGAGCTCAAATCCACCCGTCGTAGAAGGTAGCACGGGGTGCTACGGCGGCGGAGGAGCTCAAATCCACCCGTCGTAGAAGGTAGCACGGGGTGCTACGGTGGCGGAGGAGCTCAAATCCACCCGTCGTAGAAGGTAGCACGGGGTGCTACGGCGGCGGAGGAGCTCAAATCTACCCGTCGTAGAAGGTAGCACGGGGTGCTACGGCGGCGGACGAGCTCAAATCCACCCGTCGTAGAAGGTAGCACGGGGTGCTACGGCGGCGGAGGAGCTCAAATCCACCCGTCGTAGAAGGTAGCACGGGGTGCTACGGCGGCGGAGGAGCTCAAATCCACCCGTCGTAGAAGGTAGCACGGGGTGCTACGGCGGCGGAGGAGCTCAAATCCACCCGTCGTAGAGGGTAGCACAGGGTGCTACGGCGGTGGAGGAGCTCAAATCCACCCGTTGTAGATTAAGATATTAAACCAATTCAAGCGCACCATGACTTAGTTTTTCTAGCACGGGGTGCTACGGCGGCGGAGGAGCTCAAATCCACCTGTCGTAGAAGGTAGCACGGGGTGCTACGGCGGCGGAGGAGCTCAAATCCACCCGTCGTAGAAGGTAGCACGGGGTGCTACGGCGGCGGAGGAGCTCAAATCCACCCGTCGTAGAAGGTAGCACGGGGTGCTACGGCGGCGGAGGAGCTAATCCACCCGTCGTAGAAGGTAGCACGGGGTGCTACGGCGGCGGAGGAGCTCAAATCCACCCGTCGTAGAAGGTAGCACGGGGTGCTACGGTGGCGGAGGAGCTCAAATCCACCTGTCGTAGAAGGTAGCACGGGGTGCTACGGCGGCGGAGGAGCTCAAATCCACCCGTCGTAGAAGGTAGCACGGGGTGCTACGGCGGCGGAGGAGCTCAAATCCACCCGTCGTAGAAGGTAGCACGGGGTGCTACGGCGGCGGAGGAGCTCAAATCCACCCGTCGTAGAGGGTAGCACAGGGTGCTACGGCGGTGGAGGAGCTCAAATCCACCCGTCGTAGATTAAGATATTAAACCAATTCAAGCGCACCATGACTTAGTTTCTCTCGCCACTCAGGGTCAAGATATATGCTGGTAATTATATACAAAGAAGTCTCATTACCTTACCTATTTTTTCCAGGCTATGGACACGTAACACCACTCTCCAAGCCAGGCAAGCTCTTCTGCATGTTATACGCCCTCCTCGGTATACCACTGACACTGGTGCTGCTGACAGCGTTGGTAGAACGCCTGCTGCTGCCCGTGACTGGTCTGCTGAGGGCCCTGAATGCATCCCTAGGACATCTGTATCGTCCGTTCACAATACGGCTGATGCATTTGACGATCATGGGTGAGTTGAATTTACATCTACTTGCTTGTGAGGCATGTCACTTTTAAAAATTGAGTTCTGCGGACAAAATAATAAGTAGGTACATTTGGCAGTTTAGTACCTACACTACTAACACATAATAAGGCACTCTGCGTAGGTATAGTTGTTTTGTGCAAAGCCTATGCATTTTTGAGTAAGATTCGCACAAAATTATTTGCACGAATGAAAAGCCCACATGCGTGCACACTCATAAGGCAGCAGACGGCCTGACATAGAAAAATACTTCATCAGTCCATTTCGGTTTCGGTTAATCACCTACTGTAGACTAACCGCTATGAACTGAGTGATTTGATTTTCACAAATCACAATAAATTAGGGTTCACCTACCCTTCTATAAGTCGCGCCAAATCAAAAGCCGAATTCTGCGCATAGAAGTTTTTTCATATTGACAAACAAAATATTAACGTTCTTTTTAAGTTAGTAAAACTGTTGCGTTGGGATTAGCCGGAGTTCGTGTTTACCCGACTACCCTCTGCTACGTAATATACTTAATTGACTGTGGACTTGCCTTGCCTGCCTTCAAATATTCATTAGACACTGACGCAGGCCGCCAGTTTTACGAAATATTAATGAGTTTCAAAGTTATTTTACCTTGAATTTGTTTAATAGGTAGGTAGTTGTTATTTATAAAAATTCTCATCATTGATTTCAAGCACTTTGAGCTTATTCTGTGTAAACAGTAACATCAACAACTGAATTTAGGGACATTACGGTAATCTTTACACTTTAACATGTGCGACCACCATCGCACTTAAGGTATGATTCCGTAGCCGACCGCATACAACTGCCGACGCACGCAGCACATGCGCGTAATTCATTGCGGCTTCTCAATGGTCCCCTTTATTCGTATCGGAGTTTGACAAGTAATTGGTACGCTGTATGTGCTGCATGCGTCTGTCGTTGTCGTATGCAGTCGGCTTCGGAATCATACCTTTAGTTTCCCGGTGATAACCGACCGTACTTACTGACGGCGGTAAGACAAAAGGGTGCAAGTGACATGACTTTTCAAATGTAGTTAACATAACCCTCTACATCCTCTGCTTAATTTTTAATTAATAATTAATATTGTCATGTTAACACACACTAAACCACCTATTTTATTTTTTGCAGTTATAACATTCTTGGTATTCTTTTTAATCATCCCGGCTGGCGTGTTTGCGTACTTGGAGCCAGAGTGGGACTTTTTGGACTCGTTCTACTATTGCTTCATCTCCCTGACGACTATCGGACTCGGCGACTACATCCCCGGCGATGCTCCTGGACAACCCTACAGACCCTTCTACAAAGTCGCAACCACTTGTGAGTTCATTTTCCACGCCCTAATTTTTCCCCAGTTTTTATAATGGTCTCGTCAATGCCACTTCAAGAAGGTCGTAAGCCCCAGAAATGACTGTCACCATTTACCACACTTGTACTTCTCGACGATATACTATTAACGCAAACCTTTGAGAATGCCATAAGGCGAAATGCCATAAAGCGAAACGAGGTTCAATAACGAATATCGTGGAAAAGTACAAGTGTGTTATCGATATAATAACACCACAATGGTGACCTCCTTTAAACCTACTATTTAGTTTGTTACGAATTTATTAATTGATTCATTCTCTGAGTCTTTCTGGAAAGTAAAATATCAGATTTAGTTATACAATTTTGAATAATATTCAACATATTATAGAATCTTGTGTACAATTTTTAAATGCAACTTCTTCTTTTTTTTTCAGTCTATTTAATGATTGGCTTGACGTTCCTTGTGCTGACGCTGACTGTCTTCTATGATATCCCACAACTTAACCTGAGCACGGTCTTCTCGTCCATCAAACTCGACGAAGATCCAGAGAAGTTGCGTCTTAGTGGCTCAGGGGCCGCGTGCCCTGGATACGGTATGGGTGGACTTGTAATGAGGGATGATTATAACCATCATGACCAACGCCGCTCCGTCGTCCATATTCGCCCGCATGTGGATGACAGCCCGAGCCCCGAGGACACCACTCCGGTCCACGCAAGAGACATCCGAATGCATTAAACTTCGAATCTGTTGTCATGTGTGACTTGTTGGCTATTCGGTGCTATGGATAAAGCAACGTTGAACGACCATTTTGATTATTTTTTAAATTATTGTTATAATGTAAACGAGAACCAATAAAGGAAATAAGATTTTTATAGGGTTGGCAACATGCGCGTGATACGCGATACGGTTACTGGCGTATAGGAATAGGGGTATTGACTGCTTGACAGTTGGCTGTATGCATGTTTTCTCTTTTGGCAATATAAAAAAATGAGATAGAAAACTTCTTAGAAAAACGATATTTTTAAACTGTTGTTCCACGTTGCCAGTTTCCGGAATATAGCCACATGATTAGATAACTGGCCAAAAAGTTTCGGTTAAAGTTTGCTTATACAAAAAAAATCAAAATCAAAATTAATAAGTATTCAGACAACATGAGTCCATTTTCTTAGTAAATTTAAATTAAATCAACTTTCACATCACAAGCACAAGCACTAGTAAACAAATTACATCAATAGCCTATGTCAAAATATAAAAGCAGAATTTAAAATTCAAGTATTTTTATTTAATCTTAATAAGTTTGAAGTTGAAAGAAAATTTATAGCGCATTATACCCCTTATATTTAGTTTTTCACCTACCGTCCTAAAAATTGCTGAAGTAAATTCTCTAAAGATATCGTAGTAGGTACACCGGTGATTTTGTATAAAATAAGACTGAAGGAAAATTTTCAAACTTTTCAAATTTTTAACTTTAATTTTTTTTTTAGACTTTTGTACCTAGCTAATGTGGCGGTAAAAGCAAATTACCTAACGACGAAAACAATGTAATATCTAAACAGACTGAATAACAACATTTCCTTCTATAGGTAGGTACCTATGTATACGTTTTATATTTCCCTAAAATATAGGAATTTTTCTAACATGTTTTCCACAACCGTTTTTTAATAATTCAAATTTTGGCATATCAATACAAATTTAAAAATGTACTAGGTATACCTATTCTATACAATACATCAATAAAACCAAAGTCAACATGTTACAAATAAACATAAAAACTGTTCGAAACATTATAAATCACACTCATCTCTTTACACTTGATATTACAGAGTAAAATGAATATTTAACTGTAGTTGTTATAATAACGTAAATAATAAAAATATATATGTTATATGGATAGGAATTGATGTATCAATTTTATGTGTGATAGATGACCAATAACTTGTAGATTCAATGGATTTAATCAATGGATATTATACTCATAAAAAATATTTATACTCTTTATCTCTACATGCATATATGCAACTGCTATAATAAATGTCTACTAGTAAAATTACAACATAAAAATATGTGTATGGTAAAGTTATAAATTAGAGCATAATGGAGGGAAGTAGGTATAATTAAATATTAGGTGTTGGTATACACCATACCTACGCCATTTTGTGAAAAACAAATTGTGAAAAAAAAAAGTAGTGTCGATTTGATGTTGATAATGTTGTAACCCGGATGTAGTGTTAATGATATTGTTGGTGTCGCACCCACGTTTATTTTTTTATTTTTCAATGAAATGTGTGGCTGTGACAACTCTTTTTAACATTTCGATTTTTACACCTACATCCCATTAATTTCTTAGACCCAAAATGTGCTATAGGTAGGTATTTTACGGTGGCATTTGAGAATAACACGGGGTGCTATGGCGGTGAATGAGGTCAAATCCACCATAAATTATTGAAAACAATCCGCGTGCACCAGGGCCTCGTTTCTCTCGCGATTTGTGTTATCTTAGGTCCAAGATATATGGCGGGAGGTATACCTACAATATTTTTTAAATTAATAACATTGTTTGTCGGCTCTACTACCTATCTACTGTTTTGCCCCAACTTTCGTTTATCATATACATAGTTATACATATAAATACTTTACTTAATTTAAAACGCAAGCTATGACAATATGCTCAACTTATGAAAGGGTTTATAGATCATAAAAATATCCTAATTAGATGTTATTTTCGTACAAAAAAATGATCTTGTAATTGCTTTGCGTAAAAGGATTGAAATTTATTATGCACTTAATATAAAATAAACTATTATTTATTTATGTATTGTAATAGTTACTTAGTTATGGAATGAAATGTATTAAGTTTTGGATTAATATTATTTCTAAGTAGCCTAAGCTCGATTACCTTAGAACCCACTTAGAGCCTAAAAATAGTAAGCATGTATCCTTGAGTGTAAATGTATCTTAATTTTTAAGCACAATTGTTTGATCAGCAAGTTGTTTTAGTCATTATTGTATTGTAGTACATACCTAGAGATAAAAAATACCTTTAATGGATAACCGCATCATAGGAACAAACTGTATCCGAATTCGTAAATAAAACAGCTTGAAGATGTTGTAATCATTGTTTCAATATTCCTCTTTTCTTATTTTTTAGACGAGTTTTACTTGACTACGGGTCCGTGAATAACTTGGCACAATGTGATTACGTTACGATAATGTTATCGTTTGAAAGTTATACAGAGTACTGTCTAGGTATATCAGAAAATAACTATCAGACCTTATCAGACCTATGCCCGGCAATCTTGAGCAGTATCTAGGTACAGAATAAGTAGTGCCTACACAGAAGTTGTAAACTAAGATGCTATGATGCTATGATGCACTTTGCAATTATACCACCACTAAGTATGCGTTATCTAATATCTTTGTATTTTGGTGTTTCGTATTCAAATCTAGCCGCCAAAAAGGTAGGTAGAACTGGCTTAAAGCATAAAAAACTAAATTTCCGATGACCGATCGTTTTTCTCGCACTTTTTAAGCCATTTAATCAAATCAAAGTATTATTTTGGGTACGGTAGGTATACCAGTACTTATAAAATTCTACATCTTCTAAGATAGGTTCCCGAAATTTGTCAAATACTTAATTAACAATACAATAGGTAGCTACTTACATAATTTAATTATACTATACAACTGTCGTGATTACTTACTTCAAAAAAAATCATAGTACCTTCATAGGTATATCAACAGCTCCGGTATTTGGGTCCGTTGTTGCAACCTTTTGATTTTTCAAATTTGCCGCCGTTTTCTTGAATCATCTTTCGTTGGGCAGACTAAAATCAGTAGAATCCATCAGTATAATAGTATAAGGTCGGGCGGGGCTATTCCGCCGGAGGGGCTAACCCGTCGTTTCGCTTTAACTTCATTATTTTAAAGTATTATCACTATTGACATCTATGATTTGATAAAGAAATTACTAATTTTTTTGTTAAAATATAGATGGCAGCGCTAACTCTTATACTGTTGTACCGACAGCCATTTGTTTTTAGGATGCCATTTTAGCTATGCAGTAGCAAAACACGTGCTTACCCTAATTTAGTTTTTAAGTGGAATAAGTGAGTTTTTAAAACTTTATCAAAGGTGAGTGATGATTTGAAACAACCAAATTTAATTCTTTAATATCAATTTTACTGCACGTTTTGTTTTTCCTGAGTTATTGTGTGCGACATAATAGCCCCTCAATATTTTGAGAGAGGGGCAAACACGTCTAAAGTGAGGTGGCGTAATAGCCCCACGATTTTTATATGAGTTTGCAAAAAGTTAGTGTTGTTGCGAGTCGATAAAACTACGATAATTTTGTTTACTGTAAATGCACTTTCGATACTCAAATCCTTAATGGCTGAACCGATTTTGATGAAATTGTTTGTATGCTTTCGCCTGGATCTTTGAATAGTTTCGCTTTAATTATTTGATTTATCGTTTATTCCATGTTTTTCAACATTAGAACTTTATTAACATTTTATTTTTAGATGGTCCGACATTACAAAAGAAAAACAGAAAAAACTTATTCAGAAAACCAAATTCAGAAACCTCCTATTGTAAAAACAAAAAGCTGATTTTTATACTTAATTACTTTAAATAAATGAAAGTTATATTTCCGAAATCTATTTATTTTATTGAAAGACAAATTCAACATACTGAGACGAGGCTCGTGTCCCAGCAGTGAGAACATGAAAAGGCTGATGATGGTGACAACAACCGTTGATAGATTTTTCAGGGTGCGCCGCCTTTTTATTAGAGGTTGCGCCGCCTATTTATTAGATAAAATGTCAGGCGTTATTGTAAAATGTTCGTAATCAAAGTTTTAATAAGTGCACTACTATCGATGAAATGCAGCACATCACTAGCATGTATGGGAGCACGGCGGATTTACCCCACGTTTGACCAAAAAACATTTTTACTCAAAAGTAAGCGTTAGGAATGAGCCATAGAGTCATAGATAGCATGCCAACTATTTCAAACTTTATTTTGTACTGTGTTTTAGATTTGTAACTGTTTTAAAACTAAAGATATAAATAATCGTCGTAATTGCCCCGCGGCGGGGTAAACCCGCCGTTTATTGGATCCCCGAATAACCTTAGCCTTTTTAATACACTATTTGTTAGTTATTTACGACATAAATATATTGATACAAATCTGAAAGCAATACTTTTTAAAATAAATTCATAAAATTATTAGAATTTTCATCCGGAATGACTCAATTTTGATTCAAAGTTAAGGTATTATTTTTTTTCGTCGGAATAGCCCCGCTTGACTATAGATGTAAAAATCCCGAATAATTCTGAATTATTCCATATTATTCGGAATTATTCTCAAATATTCTCAAATATTCCGGAATTATTCCCGCTAAACTCACCTACAAAAAATGAAATAACTGTGCTTCCACCTACCTACTAAGCGAAAACTTAAGTACATACCTATGTAGGTATTGGTATATAGGTAGGTAGATACCGGAATATTATATATCTTGACCTCAGTGATGTCACAAAATGTACATACTTATATGAATGTAGGTATATGCGCAGTAACACGCGTTTTTTGGCTGTCTTTTGTGGATTAGGTGGATTTGAGCTTCTCCGCCACCATGGCACCCCATGTACCATGGTGACGGAAAGGCTCAAATCCACCAATCATAGACCATATCAAACCAATACGAGCATCTCTCGCGACTTGGAGTCAAGATGTACAGTACCTACTTATTTTATTATAATATGTAGGAATATTATATAATAAAATTTGAGTACAACTTTCACACAGATACTAAAACAGCGACTGTAAGCGACTTTCGACCTTAATAACATTATCTTAATTACGTGTCTTTTTGCGCTAATAGATGACACTGATTACGAATATAAGAAAAAAAACTCGATTCTGTCATGTCATTATGGTCGAAAATTGCTTGCACTACGTTCTTTAAGGTTTTTTTATCCCTAGCATCCTTAATTAGTCTGTGCTATGGAGCAAATAGCCAAATCGGACCAATTTTATCGAATATTTATATGAAAACAACGTAATAAATGGTGTCGGATATCGGATATCGGCCATCGTCGTCCGATACAGATATCGCATGGTGTGAAAACACACTTAAAGAGTTTAAAAGTGTATAAGTAGGTACTCAGTTATATCCCTAACTCGGTAAAATCAACCGGATCGGTTTAAAATTGACAAAGTTTCGTACAAACTTTCATCCCCTATTTTATTTCCTTGGGGGTAGAATTAATCAAAATCCTTTCTTAGCGGATGCCTAAGTCATAACATCTACCTGCTTGCCAAATTTCAGCCCGATCCGTCCAGTGGTTATGGGCTGTGCGTTAATAGATCACTATGTCAGTCAGTCAGTCAGTCAGTCAGTCACCTTTGAGTTCTATATATATTTAGATATCTATAATCTATAACCGTATAAAACGCGAATCATAAATTGCATTTCGAGTCACAAGACTATCAACAAGAGTCAAGACTCTCAAGTCTCAATACTACATCTATCTACCTACATAAATATCGACCGGAATAATTCCGAATTATTCCGGGTCATTTGGGAATTATTCGGGATTTTTCGTTTTATCCTCATCGGAATATTTGGAATTATTCCGGCCTTACATCTATACGCTTGACCTTAGTACTCTGTGGAATCCATTAAGCAAGGCTGTCAAGACAGTAGCTGCGTAGCGCCAACCTAAATTATTTACAATAGGTATAAAACCCACTTCGGCCGGGGTCCGAGGGATATGGCTATAACCTATGACAATCTCACCTCCGGCAACTGATGACGGCCCACACAGAAGGCGTGCGTTTCATCGAATCCGACATAACCTCCTCCTCCGGCCCCGGCGGGGGAGGTATCCGTGGGGATTTTTCGCACGATAAAAAAAGGTATAAAACCCACTTGAAATAATAATAGAATATGCACGCATCATCATGGAAATGGGAATATTTCCGGTGGAATAATTTAAAATTGGCGCTATTGTCCTTTTAGGGATTTATTCCAATAGCAATATTTTCATTATACTAAAATAATTAAGTACAGGGAAACGGATATTATTTCAGGTACCCACTTGAAGGGAAAATAAAATGGCAATATGGAAAATTAAAAACCATACAAACATAATATATATAATTATGTATTCAAATATAAAATATTATTTTAAAGTAAGCTTCTGCTCGAACCGGATGCCTTCTTTGACAGCTGATCTCAAGAATCGGCATGTGGCAACTGGCAACTCTGTCATAATAACATAACCTAACTTCTTGCGAAATGTGTATGGAAATGGCCGGATTTATCTGCCAATATTATTTTTAGAGCATTCGTTGTGAAACAAAGAGAATACCATGCTTGTGAAAGTTATAACTTGTGAATGATATTGTTATAGAAAATAGAATAAAGTTGTTTGTATTCATAGAAATAAGCATAAAATATCTGCGGATATAAGATAAGGTTCACGTGTGCTCATATTAGTTCCAAAAAATGGATACAACAGTGTCAGCTTTTGCTATTTACAAAAATAATAAATCAACAAATCAAGCTAAAAAACAAAAGAAACGAAACAAATCGAAAGCTAAATCAACCGCACTAAAATTATCCAGTAAACTAAATATAGATGAAATAGCTAAAGAAATCGCTCAAAAAGTTAAAAGTAAGCAAAACAAGGCTAAGGAAACAAATGGTATAATGAAAAAAAAGCAACACAAGAAGAAAAAGGCTAAAGGTAAAGCAGCCAAGAGTAAAAATAATAGAATAATAATTGCAGAAAAGAAAACTATAAATCATGTAGATTCTGAAGTTCCTGTTCTTGTTCATGTGCCTGCAACTCAACCATTTCCCCTAGAGTCAGAGACTGAAATCGAAGAACTGTACTCTGAATCAATAATAAGTAATGGCAGTCTAGAAGATAGTGATGACACAACACAAAGCACTGCCAGCATTGAATTTGTTCCAGTACAAACTGATAGTGTTGAAGAAGCACTGAAAGTATTCAAGTGGATGATTGCTCCTTACGACCCAGATGAATTTCTTAACAGGGTATGGGAAAAGAAGCCATTGCATATAGCCAGGAAAAAACCAGAATATTATAAAGAATTAATAAATACACCTGCCATTGATAACATGTTGCGAACAGAAAATATTCAATTTACCAAAAATATAGATGTAACATCTTATGTGAATGGTCAGAGAGACACTCACAATCCTGAAGGAAGGGCCCACCCACATCTTGTATGGGACTTTTATCTGAATGGGTGTAGTATAAGATTACTAAATCCACAAACATACATGTCCAAACTACATTTATTAAATGCTACTTTGCAAGAATTTTTCAACTCATTTGTTGGTGCCAATGCATATTTAACTCCTCCGGACAGCCAAGGGTTTGCTCCTCATTATGATGACATTGAAGCTTTCATATTGCAAGCTGAAGGTAAAAAACATTGGCGTATTTACAAACCTTTACAAGAAAATGAAGTGTTGCCGAGAACTTCATCAAAAAATTTCAAACAAAGTGAAATTGGAGAACCAATACTTGAAGTAACATTAGAAGCAGGAGATATGCTCTACTTTCCCAGAGGATATATTCATCAGGGAGTTACTATTGATGGAGAACATTCACTTCATGTGACAGTCAGCATGTATCAAAAACATTCATGGGCTGATTTGTTTGAAAAGATACTTCCTGGTGCTCTCCAATTGGCAGTAACTGAAAATGTAGAATTAAGGCGAGGGCTTCCTTTCAACATCTATGACCACTTTGGCCTAGTCCATTCAGATGCAAATACTCCTGCCAGAAAAATGATTGAAGGTGTTATATTTTCATTATTTGATAAAATTAAAAATCATTTGCCAATAGATGAAGCTGTTGATCAGATGCATAAAAACTATCAACATGCTGCATTGCCTCCAGTATTGAATGACATTGAAAAAGCAGTCACAGTGTATGGTGACTCGGATGTCATGATCAATAATGGTAAAGTTATCAATAGGGTTGAAATCAGTCTCGATACTAAAATAAGACTTCTGCGTAAGAATATCCTCAGGATGGTATCAGAAGACAAGATAAGATTGTATTACTATGTTGAAAATTCTTTAGAATATCATGGAAGTGAGTTGCCCTACTTGGAAATTGAAGATGATTTTGCCCCAGCAATAGAAACTTTAATAACTTCTTACCCAGAGTATGTTTCAGTGGAGAGTCTAGACTTGGGTAATGATTCTGATAAACTAGACATAGCTGATGCTTTATGGAGCAGGGGACTGATCATGTCCGAGTACCCTTTGGAGAATGTTGATGATGATTGAATAAACATTTAATTGAAGCTCATGTGGTTTTGCTTTATAATCCTGACAATATCTTTAATTCCTGTATTAATCTTGTAATTAGCGAGCTATGTGGATAAACATACATAGTTTATTTTTGACGAACTATCTTCTATTTTTTTTAGCCCTAAAACTAGCCGGGCTGAAAAAAAAATCGTGAAAACGTCAGTTTAAATAACGTATTGTCTTAAAAAACGTTCGGTAAGGTAAACCGACATGTCTCCGTGTGGACGCAGCGTTAGCTATAATAGCTATAGCTTATATATTATATCCCAACATGGCCCTCGATTCTGCTAAAGCACAACCACTGTCATACCACAGAGACTGCAAAAAATGGCATTAAATTTTAGACCTTATTTCTATAGACTTAGTCAAAAATTAAATGAAGAGTTTCATACACTCTTTCAAAATCCATTTAATTTTAAACTGTAACGGCATAACTTTGAGGGCCATAATTAAATGGAATTTTCTTCAAGTCAGTGGCATGACACTGGTTTTGCTTTAGCAGAATCAAGGCGCTGGAAAAATACGGTCACCACCAACACAGGCCGAACAGGCCATGGCTATGGCCCATGCCAGCAATTTCAGTAACTCACAGAAAATGTCCACCTACTGAGTTTACTCGGTAAGTTAAAGAGATAAGGTGTATTCAAACCTAAGTCTAGGCTGCCATTAGACGAACTGCGCGCGGTCGATATATTTAACTGCATGCAATTGCAGTCAGATCTGACTTCACGCAGTTGAAGTCAAGCATGTTTATGCCCTTGTTCTGCTCATGCGTTAGTGGTGGAGAGCATGCGGCGACACTACACGACTTAGCCGACCGCGCGAAGTTGAAGGCACGACTGTATGCAGTTGATATTGACTTCACACGACTGCGCTGCGTGCAGTTGATATCATGACTGTATGAAGTCAAACATACAACTGCATGCAGTTAAATATATCGACCGCGCGCAGTTGCTGCGATGCAGTCCGTCTGATGGCAGCCTTATGCCCGCTACAGACGCTCCAATTCGGTCGGGTCCAACCACCCAACCGCTTCCGCAAGCCGACAAGTGTTGCCGTTTCGGGAAAAATAAAAAAGTCAGTGTTGCCGTTTCGGGAAAAATAAACTTTACCAAAATGTCACTAGATTGTAAGGAATAAAATAAAAAATTAATTATTTATTATTATTATATTTTAATTATTTTATTCCTTACAATCTAGTGACATTTTGGTAAAGTTTATTTTTCCCGAAACGGCAACACTGACTTTTTTATTTTTCCCGAAACGGCAACACTTGTCGGCTTGCGGAAGCGGTTGGGTGGTTGGACCCGACCGAATTGGAGCGTCTGTTTAAACTTTACTGTGCCTCAGCGGTATTCACTACTCGCTACCGTCTGCGGTAGAGAAAACCGTGTTTAACAACTACATAATATTCCGTTCTAGTTGCAGAACTGCGTATAAAATACCCAAGCGAAACCCGCACGTAGTTGTAGGTACCTACCACTATACACAGGGGCCAGATGCAGCGAATACCATACAGGGTTTGAATAAAACTTAAAGCGCACAATAAAAAACACAAGAATTTCTTAAATCATATTTATTTTAAATTGCATATAAATTTGTGGACTTTCTGTTACAATAGTACTCTCGAACTGATATTTTTTGTATAAAACGCTAAAATTATGTTTTACAGCTATTGTACCAGAGTGCCATGTCAATGCCGCAAACATTCACCCCAAGTAGGTACATGTTATAAACAAAAAATACACACACAATAATTTATACTCTAAGCTTATTATTTTCTCTTCAAGAAATTAACCTATTTAAAAATACACCCTAAAATTTAGGTACTTAAGATTTCCTAATGTTCACACACACTCACGCTCGGGACGAGCCGCTATCGATAACAACGTAAGGGTAAATGGAAAACAATTTAATAAAATATTAACGGGGACCATACCGCAATGTACAAACAAATATAGTCACGTAACAAAATGAACAGATTAGGCGTCGTCTTCATCGTAACCTGCAATCTATCCTTTACACGTGCGTGTGGGTGCGATTTTTTTGCTAAGGCGTCTTTCATATACACAGCAGCGTGGTGATTACTCGATATTCGCACGTAACAGAGCGGTTCAAACATACCGATATCGCGTGTCCTCGTTCACGCTCACGCAAATCCGCGATGCGATCATTGCGTAAAGTACTACTATGTAAAAAAAAATAGTAGCTAAAAGGACTTATTCGTTATATGCATGTTTGATCGCCGTTCAGTAAGATTAAATTTTATTTTATATATTTATAAATGATTCACAAATCGGAACATAATACAGAAATAATAGATACTGCTCCTAATTGTCACACACTTAGGAGTACACAGTATAACTTGAAATAAGAGAAAAATAAATCAGATCATCGTATCGATATAGTTTGCAATGACACATTATAATAGGTAGGTCCATACAGCATCCACGCACGTTTAGTTTAGCATACTAAATGCTTTAAAATTATCTCAATTTTATCATTTATATTTTAGTACCTTGTTAATATCGCGTAATCACTTTGTATTAGGACGACGCCTAACTTGTTTTATATCGCATCGCAAATCCACGCGATGTTAGCACTTAGTTCTGTATTATAACGTCATCTTATATAGTTTGAGTCGCTCAGAGAGTACGTCAGAGTTCTGTACACAAGAAGTAAGTACAATTTGAATGTAAAACACATAAGAACCCTAAACGCGTACTATTAACTCGAACTTAGAAATTATCTAGCTGCGATAAATATATTTCATTTAACTATTAGATATTTCAAATTACTTTAACAGTAGGCAGTGATAAATTTATAACATTTGGTATTTGACTATAAAGTCACAAACACAAATTTTCACAAACGAGTTTGGTCCAGGCTGGAGATAAAATGGTATTCCGAAGACATTTTTGAAATTTCTTCAACATTAAATTTGTTTATCGAATGCGTGACAATATCCCCACAAACCGCGACAGTACATTTCTACAACCTTAGTTCAAAAATAAACACTGATCATATCAAAATATATTTTTATGTGAAGCCGAAACGTCCAATGATAAAAACATTATCTGATAACTTTTAAATTCTTTGTACTGATATACAAGATTTCCATCGCAATATCTAATTGAATACTACGCAAACTTTAGAATTTATAGCCTAATCTTATTTAATACAAAAAAAAAAACGAAACTTTAAATCTATTGCTTATTTATTATAGAGGTGTAAATACCCCCTAGTGTCAATCGACTACGCGTAAGGGTTAATCTACATTTAAACGCATTTATTGCTTTAACATTGTGTATATTTGTCAGAATATTGTTGTTGCGATTATTAAATAGAAAATATTGTTATAGTTAAATTGTAAATTGAACTGTACTGAGAAAATACTAAGAATGAATCGATATTTAACCAATTCGACTAATGAATGTCAATTGTAAAACGAACATTGCGAATAAATGTAACTACACCCTCTAAAAATTGTGGTGTTCATGTTACCTTACTTGTATATATTTACATTGAATGTTCTTATAATTAGTTATCGTTAGTAAAACCTATTATACCTGTTAATTCTTTTCCACGCGCCACGTCTTTACTTAAACAATATCAATATATTGTGATGTTTTTTCACCTTCACTATATCTAAAGCCATCTTACACTACACGAGTCCCTTAGATTCGATTTAATATAAAAAGTCAATATTTTAATTTGCTAGATATCGCGCTTGCCGAGGTAGAACAGTATTTAAACATCTAATCTCTCACAAGTCATTAATACGATACGAAGTTATTGCATTTTAACAATTCCACAATCACAAACAACATAAATTTTTGGTCATGTAGTGTAAGTTCGCACGTTCATTATTGCTTTACGGTTACTATTCATACATAAACAATATTTTATATAAAATAAGATTTCATTATAACCCAACATGGCAAAAGGCATCATAAAATGGGCTAATAAGTATAACTGAATATTTTGCAAAACCTTTTTACCGTCAAATATGACTCTTTGACAATAGTTGCCACATTTGCCTTCAGAAATCGCTTTAAGTAACTTATCAAATAGAATTATGTATTTGAAAAAAAAAATACACAAAATTGTGCTAACAGTTATAATAATTATACTGTACTTCATTCATAATAATAAAGAAATATATTTAATGTTAATATACCGGATTCCACCAATATATTACAAAGTTACAATAAAACATGATTATGCAGATAGCAGGCGACCGATAATAAATATCTACTAAAAATATAAAACTAATAAATTCTCACTTGAAATAAGACTTGAATACCACCAAGGTCTGTGTAATTCATTAATTAAATAAATATTATATCTACAATTGAAACAATGCGGGGAACCCATCATGCTATCTTAGCTGTGTCGATTGGAATCAAGAGGCCCGAATACGAGTACCACTTGATAAAAAAATAGATGTTTTTAAGTACAAATCCTTTTTTATACCACCAAGTTGGTAAAGGAGCATACGGCCCTGATGGTAAGCGGTCACGGTAACGTGTAAATTCCTGCTATATCAGAAATGTTACTGCAGACCCTGTAAAATCCCTATTTCAGGAACCACATACTCCATTTGAATTGAAAAATTGACCCTATAGCATAAATATTCAATGTTAGACCTACGAGCGGCGCATTCATAAGTTCAAAAGAAAACCATGTTGAAGGATAAGAGATAGAGAGAAAATATATTAATAGAGAATTTTGAAAACATACGTGACGCGGTAACAATCCGTTACGCGGGTTCGATCCTCGCTCAGTGCAAATATTTGAATGCATGAATATGAATATTTGCATTGTTCTGGGTGTTTTTATGTATATTAAGTACGTATTTACCAAAAAAAAAAATATATCTAAGTATGTTTATCCGTATTCTAGAACTCATAACACAAGCTAGTTGCTTACTTTGGGTCTAGATAGCGTTGCGTAGAATGTACTGCAATATTTAAAAAAAAATATTGGTAAGTAATTCGAATTTAGAAAATTGCCTGCCATTCTTTTTATTAACATTTCTTTATATTATGTTCCAGAGTTCATTAACTACTGTAACTGCACCATGTCCATCCGCTGATAGGTTTTGCTTAGCGTATTATTAAGGCCTATTTGCTTCATGGATATTAACTGTTGCCATGGAGGTTGATAAACCGAAGAAAGTTAAATTTCCTCCCACATTATTTTAGTTTTCCGTTAGAAAATCTATAACACTTTCTGGAGAACAGGTAATATTAACAACACGAAATTTTAGTTTTAAACACAGTGACCATTGGCAGTATTTGAGTTAAATTCCAAGTGAGTACATCTATAGTTCATTCTTAGTCCACTCGTAAGTCGTGAGGGGTCGGGAACCTAGTTTAAAGTTTAAGACACTTAACAGAGTAGGTACACGGTTGGTCACAAAGTCCGTAGCCATGCCTTTGGCGGGCCGGGCGAGGCGCGGAGGCACGACGTGTATTATTTCTTCGCGGGCGGTTTCCTCGGCGTACGGGTGGTCTTACCGGTCGAGGTGGAGGGAGTCGCCACTATCGGGGACGCCTTTGTTTCTGGGAAGGAAGTACAAGGTGTTGTGTAAGTACATAGAACTAATATGAGGTTTACCTCAGACCCAGACAAGTGGCATTTCGTTGGTCGGCGTATTGGAGAACATGAAAAATGTATGGGATTAAACGTTTATGACATGCGTTGACGGCTGTTGTTTTGTAATAATCTATGTTAGGTGAAATTTTGGCTCGTCAACTGCCATAGCACTCCGCGCTATCATCAAAAGACAACCAAGAAACGTGTGCTGCGCGTATAGAGCACATTTTAGGTCCAAGATATACATATGTCTCGACGTATTCGCTTCAGTTCCAAAACCGATGTCGTCATTTTCTTGCTATTTACATAGAAACCTTAAGTAAATGGTATCTTAGAACTATGTAACTTTGTTCAAAGATATTACCTCAGAATACAGAACAAACCAGAAACCGCAAGCGCGCTCAAAAGTGAAGACACACAAACCAAGACAAATCGTCTTGGTTTGAGTATTGTCACTCGCATTCACTCGTATGCACGTAGCGCGTCAGACGTATTGAATCAGTGTCAATTTTAATTTTAAAATGTCGGTTTGAGTTGATCCTAAATGTAAAAATACATCTAGGATTACAAAAAAACAGGATGGGATCACATTTCATCTGTAATTAGCGTATACAAATGCATAGTTATTTAATTATTGAATTTAATTGTGATTAATTTAGACGAAGACGCTTCCATCTTGTGTGTTGCCATGTCAATTGAAAATTTTACCCAAATATTTTTATGAAATTTAAACAGATATATACTTAGATAGGTCTCTTTATTGTACAATACGGTTCAAATCAAACTAAATGGCTCGGTAGTACGTACGAGTGCCATGCGCAGGTAGGTACAAAAATATTCTGTTCACTTTACTCGTCCAAGCCCAAGCATTATTCCTTGTTGCATTGCAAACAAGTCGGTAAATAATATTATTATTATTATAAATCTTTTTATTACTTGCACTGTATGTAGGATGTAGGTAGGTAAAAGAAATCTTGCAACTCGATTTTGAAGCAGATATTCTCAACCGATTTTGATGAAATTTTGTATACACGTTAGTTTAGTTATTTTAGTTTCCCTACCGATGAAGAGAAAAGTTGAAATGGATGAAATAGGAGATATAAGTATGTACCTATATTTTCAACATGTACCAGAGTAGTAGCTAGGTATTATTTACGCCATATTGGAGTGACACTGCGTCTATAGACTTTGTATATTATTATACCTTAATTAAACATTATTACCTTAAAAAAAATACTTACCTTATTACCGTGTTTCATTTATATATATTTAGTAGCTTTAACTTACACTGATCACCTCTCTGTATAATACAGATATTAAATATCTAGTGTTATATCTCTTATCTAGTGTTTTAAGACTACCCTAAAGTTGGGTACCGCACCTTAGCCTAGCAACATTACGCGAGCGGGAAGTTTCACTATAGAGCGAGACAGAGTATCGTTTTTGGACACAGTGCGGGATATGCAGCTATTAGCGAATGCGGCTTCTGGTTTGTTCTGTATTCTGAGGATATTACTAACAAATTATGTCCTTCAGTAGACTGCAGTTGTGTAAATAGTGAATTTTATCTACCTGAACATAGAAAAGATACCTGGTAGGAATCGTATATATTCTTCTTCGAGGCATATTAGTAACTGAAATTACCAAATACTACCGGCAAATATTTCCACTAGCCCCTCCAGGTAAGTTAAAATTGCTTGCGTTATAAGTGGGTTCACGTCGATAGTATTGCACTACTAGCGTGAACCCAAATGGCCAAGATTCGAACCCAGGACCCCCCAATCGTAAGGCCGACTTCTTAAGTACTCGACGCATAGTCTTAGCCTCTATAGGAGATTTATGTATGTGATAGAAAGATACATCTGAACATAATAATACCTTTAACAGCTCTCCTGCCTGTACGCGTAGGTGTTGCGACCGGCGTCGGTTTCTGTTTGGGCGATGTTCTCTTCGGCGTGCTCTTAGTTTTAGACTTCTCGCTCACAGCCGTCGCAGTCTGATGAAGTCAATCAATTAGTACATAAGCTATACTTAAAAGTAATTCAAAACATAAAAACACACATAGAAAAATAAAGATTTTTGTGTCAATAAAATTATGTTTCATTTAACACCTGACCTAAAAGTCCAAGGACGTAAGAAAAAATTAAAAAAAAAAATTTTGTTAAGTCAAAAACAAAAATCTTTATTTCTTTTTCATTCTGGGGGTTTAGGAATCTTGCTCAGCTTTGACAAGAAACATTTGTTTGGCTTACAGAGCAAGATCCTAAATCGACATCTATACATAAAATACTCCAATATAATTAACATACACACATAAATCATGCAAATGTACATGCCAGATATTCGAAAAAATGGCAAATAATAGAAGAAAACAGCTAATAATAAAGAAAATCATACAATTTTGAACACAATAAGCAAGCAATGTTTATGAATGAAGATGGATGAATGTTATGACAGACTAAAACTAGACCTTAATATCCGAAATCGTTATTTTTCATCTAAAAAGGAAAGTAGAATATACATGCATTATTTGAAGTCCTACTCTATTTATTTAAATACTTTGCCTACATGAAGTCCACGACGCACTTGCTGTTAGCATTCCTAGTTTTATATGAAATCGCATCATAATGCAGCTGGCAATGAAGTGAGGTTTCATACTATGGGACTATTTATCGTAAATTGACGTCCTGGAAAATACTACAGTGGAGTTTGGCACCGCTTCTTCTCCACTAGTGCCTAAGAAGCGATGGTAAACTTAGGCTAAGTAGAATTGAAGTCAATAAGTTGTAACTATGTTATACTATATTGAACAATAAAGTATATTGAATATATAATAATCTGTTATAGATTTTGAAACCTGACAACCAATTTACTCTAAAGCGATCTCATTAGAAAGAGACCGATAGAAAACCTATCTTCCACTATTGTGTTTCATTTAGGTCACAAAGTAAAGCCTCAAACACACAGATACGTTATTATCGGTCATAATATCGCACACGTAATTGCAATATCTGAAATTATGTACGACGACACGCTGCTGCGATAATAACGGCGCACGCGATTGTTTGAAGGAATATGTATTCGCATGCGCAATAATGCGGCCGATGATAATCCTGTGTAATTCGACAAAATTCTGGAAACCTTTGAATGGAGACTTGTTTCTCTTTAAAAATAAAGGAATGTTCCCTTCGAGTAATAGTTGCTATCTCGAGTATTTTGAGTGCTTTACCTTCAAGTAGGGTTCAAAAATTCCACCCTATATATAATTTTCGTATATTTTAATATATTTTTTTGTATATATTTATTATC
Organism: Eilema depressum; assembly: GCA_914767945.1. Classification (NCBI taxonomy): domain Eukaryota; kingdom Metazoa; phylum Arthropoda; class Insecta; order Lepidoptera; family Erebidae; genus Eilema; species Eilema depressum. Next base: position 8,201,004 of record OU612028.1, on the reverse strand, counting down.
CTATCGAATGAAATATACATGTCGATCTTATTCTATTGTGTGTGGGACATTGTGTACATAGGAACCTATCTTTATTCAAAAAACTTGTTAAAATAATGTAAAGCAAACCAACTGAAAATAATTATTACTAATCATGCAGTCACCATGCATCCCAATCACCCACACTTTTTGATTCCACGGCCCGCGGGCATTAGTTAGTTCGTTATACATTTCTCATCATTTAGTTTTCATAAGGTAACTGCAGACGCACGAAGCAGATATGCGTAATTCATTGCGGCTTCACAATGATCCCCTTTATCCGTATCGGAGCTTAAGTAATGGGTACACTGTATCTGCTGCATGCTGGGTACAATAATTGTACCCTTACACCTATGATTTCGTTTATACTGACCGGACTTTATAAAGATAATAATTTAAGTGAACTCAATAAAGTCTACTGAAGAATCTGCAGTCGTTTTCAGAACTAAGACATTGCCTTTTGAAACATTTATACCTATGTATTGCTACTATAGTGTTTAATAAATAATGCATCAGTGGCGGAAGATGAATAATATCTAAAAAGGGCAAACTATATATTGTATGTACTACAAAGTATAGAAGTATACACCTTTTCATTATAGTTGTACGAAAAGGTATACTTATATATTTTGTAGACTGTACAGTGCCCGTTTTTAGAGTTGCGTATCCAATTAGTAAAAACGGTAGCCTATTGCTGTCTGTCTGTTTGTTTACTGTGTTTGAAATTTCTTCCAGCCCAGTTCTTGGGGAACATCGTAGGCTATTAACAATACACTACGAGGAGCGACGACTTTTAGGAGTCGATCAATAAGAAAGAACATTTACGCTTAGCCACATTAACGCATACAATGATATCTTCGATGCGTGGAATGACGAGTGAGTAACTAAAATAAATCAATACCTTGACCCAAAATAATGCTGACCGTGTGTTACACTGGAATTTTAACTTGCATGATGCAGATTACCACAACTGTAGCAAAACATTGTCAAAAATCTTATTAAAATTTTAATATAGAATGGCACCAAGGATGTTTGCAACTGTTCCAACAAACCATAAAGGTTTTTTTACAAGATTATGTCATTAAATTAGTTTATGATGGGGGGAGGCAGCAAGCATTTATTTCAACTCTAAATAATGCTTTTGGTACATAATTCATTAATTATTTACAATGCAATTAGGTACTTGTTTTTTTTTAAAAAATATGATAGTCGCTATCCTTAGCCAAAAACTGTATTCTCATAAAGGGATTTACATCAGATGAGTGATTGCTCAATCTATCCCCTCTACATCAAATTCTATTAGAATAATGTAAATAGTGACAGAACATTCGTTCGTTGTTCTTTCTTAGGTAAACGCTGAAAACAAGTTTCGTTTTACACTAAAATATTAAGAAAGAATGCTCTTGTTCTAGCTCTAACTCTGTGTTCGTTTGGTCTAAATCCACTTCAACACAATTTGCAAAATTTGACATTATAACCGTCTTTCACATTGGTAGATTCAGGTCTCAACCAAGATGTAAATATCTTTCTCTCAGTTTGTATTTACAATATTTTACATGTAGATTTTTGACAATATTTACTAGCAGTATGGTAAAGTGCACGTAATTATTAGCATGCATATAATCAATAATCAATACAATAATAAAATCCATCGACGTATCTCGAAACTCCGTAATATAATAACATCATTACTTCCATTGATCTAACTAGTTCAATTCACTTCGACAACTCAGGCTGTGGGTGTCTGACAGGATAATATGAGCAATACTTTCAATATGTATCTGCGTGTAAGTCAATAGTATAGATTTCGATTTATCTTTTTCAAATTCCGTCGTCCGATATCAATCACTAAATACGGTTGCAAACCCCTATCAGATATTTCCCATGGTTTTAAAAAAACACTCCCAAATTAATAGAGTCGATTCATACACACAGTGTAACAAGTAATTTTACAAAATAATAGTCATCTTGTCAGACAAATATCTGTCCCGCTCTCACACACGAGCGAAACAGACAACCCACAGCGTCACACACACTCAAACGGCCTTATCACTAATCAATCGAATCAAAAGCTCAACTCAACCGCTTTACATTTACTCTATCGAATCACGGTATCGATTATATTATCGATCGATTATCTATATTCGAATCATGGTAGTTGAATATGGGAACTGTTGACCGATTGGTTAGTGAAGTCGGGCGTGACTCACTCACACATGAATGTAAATGGCGGTGATTGCGGATACGTACATTTCTATATATCCGTTGGACTATGCCTACCTTGCTTGTGCTCGCCACAAGGGGCGTGGTACCTGCCGATTTCCGTTGGTTGTTTTGTTTAGTGGCGGGCTGTGTCTTAGCCTTGCGAGCGCTTTTTGGACTGCGCTTTGGCGTCGACCGCACGCGTTTCACGGGCGTCGCCGAGTCCTGGAACAATTTGTTTTGTCATTTAAAGTACCTCTTATAAACTCTTTTTGTATTTTGTCAACGTTACGGTCAAGGGCCGTAGAGGTAGCTAATGTTTACGGCATAGGCCGATCGGGGTTACTAACATTGATGGCATAAGCCGAAGGGGCCGCTAACCGCTAACTTCGATGACGGAGTCGGCCAATAACGTTCGGCTATTGTTACGTGGAGTCATATATTAGATCTTATAATCTCTAGGGGAAAAATTTCTTACCTCAGAGGCATTAGAGTCATCTTGCTTAGCTCTAGGTGAAGACTTCGAGCTGTTCCGTTTGCGTGACTTCTTGTCAAGCTGCGACTCATCCTTGTAGAGTGACAGATCAACTGTGGACGAAAAAACTACATCTGAAGTTATTATTTCTGAAGAACTCTGTACTTTTTAATGCTTAAACCAACTTATATTACTAAATTAGTATGGATTCATTTCGTAGTGAAAAAATAAACTACACGTCTGAGCGTCGTACTTTCACTGCTATTATAGCAGAAGAACCGATTCGTTACCACCTTCATTTTTACAAATTATACTACCCACTAACCCAAAGTTTATTCATTGACGCATATCTGCGTCATCGGTCATGCTAAAAGACAATGCACCGCAGCGTCATTGGCTACCTGGTTATGTTCTTTTTGCATTTCATCAAGTAAGTATCAAGTGTGTTTTTCGATAGTTCTGCTGTGACGCATATGTGCGTCATCACCATGACGGCTACAATTCGGTTAACTACATTTTTAAAACATTTATTTAAACTTCATGCACACATGTACACAGGCGGACTTGAAGCCATAGGCATTCACTACCAGTCAAACTTATAGGTGGTATAAATAACAAATCACTACAGCGAGCGATATCTGTTCTATTCTTTTGGTCTCGTACGTGGTCTTTGGTGACTGCGGTCTGGAGAACGTAGCGCGTCGCTACAGTGCTCGGGACATATATCTTGGACCTAAAATGTGCTCAAAATGTGCTCTATACGGAGTACACGTTTCTACAAAAATCCCAGTATTTTGAGAATAGCACCGGGTACTACGACGGTGAACGAGCTTAGGTTAACCAACCACAGATAATAATAATAAATATTCTACAACATTCTACACAACGCTATCTAGACCCATGGTAAGCTTAATTAGCTTGTGTTATGGAATCTAGAATGCATACATACTTAGATACTTTTTTTTTTTTGTAAATACATACATAGGTATTATACATAGAAACACCAAGACCAATGCAAATATTTATATTCATGCATACAAATATTGGCACTGAGCGGGGATCGAACCCGCGCCTCCAGCAGCCGCGTTCACTGCCGCTACGCCACAGAGGCAGGTCATTACAAACAATCCGCACACGCCGGAACCTTAAATTATCTTCATAATAATCATATCTAATTAAATTGCCAATGTTAAAATGTAAAATAGTCGTTAAGTTACATTGTAAATTAACTTAGGTATAATGATGTAGATCTGGCAGCTAATAATTTTGTACTCTACGCAATGTAATGTAACTGAACTGAATGAAAAATCCCTACTAATATTATAAATGCGAAAGTAACTGTCTGTCTGTCTGTCTCACTTTTACGTTGGTATAGAGGTAGGTTAGACCTTGAGAAAGGACATAGGCTATGTTTGGTCGCGATAACCGACATCCACGCGGGCGGAGCCGCGGGCAAAAGCTAGTAAAGAAATAAATTAAGAAAAATTAAGAAATAAGTAAGTCCAAGATACGTGTCGGGAGCTCCCGAGCTAGGTACCCAGTACCCAGTACGGCGGTGGTAGTTGGTGTCGGTACGTACGTCCGTCGGGGTGCTCCTCGGTGAGCGCGCGGTCGCGCTCGCCCGTGGCCTCGGCCTGCAGCGCGCGCTGCAGGATGGAGCGCGCGCGCGCCGCCTCGGCCGCCCGGAGCAGCTGCGCCCCGCCCGCGCCGCGCGCCAGCGACAGCGTCGTCAGCACACACTCCATGTCTGCACAACACATTACTCACCTTTATATGCGGTGAATAGGGAGCAACGGGTGAATAGGGAGCAGTGGGTGAATAGGGTGCAATGGGTGAATAGGGAGCAATGGGCGAATAGGGAGCAGTGGGTGAATAGGGATCAATGGGTGAATAGGGAGCAATGGGTGAATAGGGAGCAGTGGGTGAATAGGGAGCAATGGGTGAATAAGGAGCAATGGGTGAATAGGGAGCAATGGGTGAATAGGGAGCAATGGGTGAATAGGGAGCAGTGGATGAATAGGGAGCAGTGGGTGAATAGGGAGCAGTGGGTGAATAGGGAGCAATAGGTGAATAGGGATCAATGGGTGAATAGGAAGCAGTGGGTGAATAGGGATCAATGGGTGAATAGGGAGCAATGGGTGAATAGGGATCAAATGGTCAGCTAAATTCTGTAGTTATTTTCTTTCAAGTTTTATTTTATTTATTTATTTAGGCGCACAAAACATATTACAATTATTGAAAAATAATAATACTAAAATACAGTTCCGTTCTGGATTGTAGCATAACCACATGTGCATACAGCTAAAACAATATGTTAGAAACAGGAAAAGCCTAAAAATTGGCAAAAGTTTAATAATTATAATGACGTGTTTAAACATTTTTTATTCAAGTGAAATTATGGATTAGTTCAATTTAATAATGAGTAGAGTTATCAATAATATCTGGTTAGATACTTGGAATTCGGAAGAGAAATTATTTAAAAAATCTAACAACCATTTTATCCCTATTCACCCATTGATCCCTATTCACCCATTTTACGGTACGTTTTTTTTTTGGAATGTCTTTGGTTTGATTGCAAAGACCTTTGAGCCATGTCTTCATTTGATATTTTATTATCTTATTTGATGGTGTTGATGATGATGATTGCTACCTCAGTAAAGTGGTGGAAACTTTACTAAAGGCTTCTACAGAGATTTGAAACCAACACGAGAAGACGCAATTCACTGTAATATTTCACTTTCCTACTCTTGTGCGCGTTTTCTAAGACGTTATGTCTAAAAATCCACCATTTTTACACATGAAAACTCAAACTCACGCTAATTTCGGACAATAAAATAATACCACGATGCGTCCATCTTCGCGTTGGCGCCAAAACCTCAGGGATAAATTAGGGTGCGTCCAGTGGGGTGAGCACGAAAAACTATAGTAATCGTAACGAGAGCACGGAGGATTGCGATTGGCAGGCTTCACCCACACACACGCTCACAGTAAGCAGGCGGCCAATCACAATGCTCCGTGCTCTCTTTACGTTTATGATAGTTGTTCGTGCTCACCCCACAGAGCTCATTTCGCAACATTTTCACTAAAAACACGCAACACAACATAATAGAGATATACATGTCTATGGTTTCTCACAACATTTTTTATTTCATTTGGCATTTTAGAGAAATGATACTTTCTCTAAGGTGCCAAATATTTACAACAAGCACCTTTTACATGTTGTGTTTTGTGTGAAAATTTTGGGGAAAAAATGAGCTCTAGACGCACATCCGCGTGCGATGAGAATGGGATGGAAACTTGTCAAAGAAAAGTAAATTAAACTCGTCCAGAAATGCCGCACTGAAAACCCAACTTCTCGTGAGCTTCGACATGAGTTTGCCGACGCTACGGCTGGTCGGCGGACCACATACGTAATAGTACGTATCAGTTTAAAAGTTCCCATCCCATTCTCATCGCGTGCGGATTATACTACTGAGCAACGACAGAGAGGACGCGATCAACTAACTTCTGACGTCATCGTGGTGCGACCTTAGTTTACACTGTCGGTGTTCGTCATGTGCACATCTCACTCAAATCTACAAATAAAAGAATTGAGACTGTTTACACTGGAGATTGATGGCGCTTGGTGGAATTCGCTACACATATTGAATTGAATAAAGAATATAATAGAAGAATTGAGTTTTTTACTATTAATCGATAGAGGAAAAATAAAGAAGTGGGTGGGTTAGATCCCCTTGCAACGCACCTCCATCTCCACTAAGTACCACGCGTTTTTTCATAGGGAAATCTAATATTCCATACGAACATAAGAAAAGAACCTCACGTGAACTGTCACATGTTTGTAAATCCTCAAGTTCATCCTATAAAATGTTAACTTGCCTGTCGTATCATAGAAGTCGGGTTTGTAAGTCTCTCCCGATGGGTCAGAGGCCTTATCCTGTGACAGCCAACGTATCTTAATCTTGCGCGTAGTACGGTACACATTTTGCATAGTTTGACACACGTAGAAACCTCCTTCTGCGTTACGCACTGCTAGGTATTCATTCCTAGGAAACAAATTATTATGAAAATTAATATTATTATTTACATGTAGTTACTTCATGTCTCCCCTTCTAAGGAGATACTGCAAGAAAACCACGGCGAGGCAGGCAACTGTAGCTATATTTTTTTTTTTTCATTACCATTATCTACCTGCCTATTGAGTTGACCGCGTGGTCCGACTGCTTCATCCGATTGATCAGACGACACGGACCTTTCTTTCGTGTTGGTCCGACTGATCGGACGAGGAATTTATTTCCTGTTAGTCCGACTGACATGAAGTTGGTGCACAGTCATTGTCTATCAAAATTAAGATTATCATCATCATCTCAACGTCGGGTCCTGGTTGTGCCTGAGTCCTTCATGACCCAGTGCAGAGGAGGACCAAAAATGCTAACTTTGTGGAACCAGGATAAGCAGTAGTACGTTAGGTATGTTGGTCTGTTTTCCGCAACTCCACATCATGGCTCGGTTTTTGTGAATTTTGGTGCTAACAGGTCTGAAAGCACTTCCTTTGAAGTCTACAATCCTGGACAGCAATAGGATTGATCTCTTTCTAAGATAAGATAAGATATTCTTCATTGCACACCATAAAAGTATTACAAGATATTGATTTAACAATGTTAATACTACTCTACTTACTTGTAAAAGACGATGAGCTTATCGTCACTAGGCTTGGTCGGAGTGGAGCGGCCAGCAGATGCAGATAATTTGGTTGCCATAGCGAGTTCCGGAGTTGGTGACTGGTACAGCTGCACCTGTGAATTTGAAGATTTATATTATTACTAGCAGACGCGAAATGTGAAATTTTGATCCCATTACCACTACCAATGGTAAACGTTGGCAGTATTACCAGACTATAATCGATCCCCAAATTTCAACCAAATCCTAAAACAATCGTCGTCAATAATTTGGTTGTGTGCGTAAAGCCTCGTCCAGAGCTCATGTTCTTCACAACATTTTCACTAACACAACACAACAAAACATGGAAATCTCTACATCTCTATGGTTTTTCATAACATTTTTTATGATGTTTTGTACTTTAGAGAATAATACTTTCTCTAAGGTGCAAACATTTATCAACAAGCACCAAATGATGCGAAAAACATCAGCTGTAGCCGTACTTAAGTGTTCGATGGTGGGGCCGGTCATTTGGGCTTAGGCAAGCTCTAAAATAGTCAAGTGATAAATATTTTGACCACTGAAACCTCGACTGACCTACGATCTTGATGTGAATAGCGTTCGAATAAATAAATATTTTAGAACATTCTACACACCGCCATATAGCCCCAAAGCAAGCATAGCTTCACTAGCTTGTTATGGAATTTAGAATGCGAATAAACATACTTAAATACATTTTTAAATACATAATTAATTATACATGTAAACAATAATAGACTATCTCTGTTCAAATATGTGATTAGGCAAATTATAGCATTTGCTTAATTAGATAATTTGACTATACATACATTACATACATTAACTACTATAAACAGCATTTATTGAAGCGGAACTATCTATACTATTATACAAAATCGTTGCGTATGTCTGTTAGTTCGCGATGGGCGCAAAAACTACTGAACGGATATTAATGCGGTTTTTTATACCTAAAAGGTCTTGGTCAGGTTAAAATCTGATCGCAATTGGTTGAGTAGAACCCAAGATATGAGCATGTCTCGTTAAAATTCATGTACGCGGGCGGAGTCGCGGCATAGGACAGTATTTCAAAACTTTTTGGCTATAAAGGTGCGTACAAATTATACAGGGTGGAAGATTTTAACCTTACCTGGAGGGGAAGTTCTCTAAATACTGGAGATACCGAATTTCGCTCAAAGAAAACATTCCTTTATTTTTAAAAAGAAATAAAACTGCATTCATAGATTTTTGAAAATTCGCTTGCCACACCCGGTAATCGAACCAACTAAAATCCAAAAAAATAACATCCTGTATTTTTATGACATCAATCAATAGTATAAATCATAAAGATCAAATCTGTCTAACAAACATGGTTAATTAAATGAAAGGAAATCCCCGAAAACTCAATTTTCAAATTCGATTTAACAAAATAGAGAACTTAACTCAAGGATCCATCACCATTCACCTATCATATTAAGAATAAAATTCCATATTTAAATTACTTGTCCCTGTTTTTCATGGCTGGCCCTCACTGGCCAGCAGGGGTATTTACTCTCTCGACTCAAACCGACTAAAACCGCATGCCGTCTCAGGTTAATTCAAAAGTCTCAATTAACGTATTATAAGACGAACCAATAAGGCAATTCTCTCGCCATCTCCGTTGCCCAGGGTGCGATGCGGTGTACCACGAAGTGCTTTCCAAGCCCAACCAACTATACCTCGAGACACGTATCTTGGACCTAAATCGACATAACAGTAGCGTCGCCGTCGGTAGCTTAGTGGTTAAGGAGTCAGCCTTACGATCGAGAGGTCCCGGTACGAATCCTGACCATTACACTACAGACTTGAACCCACTCCTAGTACAAGCAATTTAGCTTACTTGGGGGGGGGTTAACAGGAATATTAGTAATTTCGGTTACTAATATTCTTTATAAAAAAAAATCGGGAGAATTGACTACCTCATGCAGTCACACAATAACGTTACATTCTAAATCGGAATCAAAGTTTAGTCATTTAGTACTCATTTTACTAAATAAATGGCGTTATTGTTGATAAGGTATGTGATGGCACGTTGAGCAAAAGAACTGTATCTGTTGGAATGGAATTTATAAGTTAAGATTTTATTGACTTCCTTTCATTTAATTTACCATGTTTATTAGAGAGTTTCGATCCTCATGATTGACACTATCGATTGATGCTATAAAAATACAGGATGTTATTTTTTTGGATTTTAGTCAGTTCGATTACCGGGCATGGCAAGGGAATTTTCAAAAAACTACGAATGCAGTTTTGTTTCTTTTAAAAATAAAGGAATGTTTCCTTTGAGTGAAATTAGCTATCTCCAGTATTTAAAGTACTTTCCCTCCAGGTAAGGTTAAAATCTTCCACCCTGTATAGCATAATGTTATAAAACAATGTTACATAACATGTTTCAGTAATGAATGTAGACACTGAAGTTAGTACAATGTTGCAAAGTTATAAAACAATGTTAGATAATGTGGACGTGTTATACATATAACACAAGTTATACAACATGTTACATAATCTGTACGCACCTTAAGGGATGGTAATGGGTCATGTGTCCTGTACAAAAACAATTATCATTTTATCGTTATTCTTTGGAAGTTGAGTTTCTAGAAGGCCAATTCGCCAAAATCCAGTCTAGATCTAATCTCAAACTCCCAAATGTCAAAAATGATCACGATTTCAATCAAGAAGTCCAACTATCGTTACAACAATATTTCAATACCTATATACAAGCCTCGATCTAATGTTAAAAGATCATGATGTCAATGTTCTTTCTTGACAATCGTGTTCCGAAACAACCGTATTTGACACTTCATTTGATTTTCACTGAATGAATTTTGAATAGGTAGATTTTTATTAGGAAAAATTAATCTTCAGAATAATACATATTTGATGAATGTCATCCCAGTATGAAAATTGGCCCACGACTATACTGAAGCGCAAATTAATAAAAATGTCATGTTATGAATCAGGCACTCAAAAAATGCAAGACGAATGTTGAGCATGCATTTAGTTATACTTTGGCATAATATTATTTCAAAAGTATATTATAAAGATTGTTCAGATTTTAAAGTCTTAAGTCAAAAACTAATCTAATTCATACTAATATTATAAATGCGAAAGTAACTTTGTCTGTCTGTGTCTTTTACGCTTTCACGCCCAAACCACTGAACCGATTTTGATGAAATTTGGTACAGAGGTGAATTAGACCTTAGGAAAAGACATAATGTTCGGTCGCGATAACAGACATGCACGCGGGCGGATCCGCGGGCAACAGCTAGCACACGTTAAACCCAGCCCTACAGCATAGAATATTCTTTGTCCCATTCACAAAGCAACTTAAAAATATATGGTAATTGTAACGACAAAAATTAGTACTCAACTCATCAATGTTTCAACCATAAACATACTTCTACTTTCAACCATAAAGCGCCTATCATTTTCAACGATAGATAGACACATTGATATAATGTGCTAACACAAAATTAAACAGGCTGTCCTTTCTCATACCATTATTTAAAGTACCAAATACCATTGTCCCAAGTTTTCCGAATGCTCAAGACGCGTTCATGTAGTTCAGTTGGCCAAAGCATTCCCCCTGTAAGGGACTGCCACGGGTTCAAGTCCCATCTTGAGCATTCACTTTATCCAATCTTAATCAACTTGAACTTTATTTGTATAAATGTAACAATGAAATGCTAGATTCAAAACATCGTTCAAATTGGCTACTGGATTAGTTTCTATCGTGATTTGAATAAAAATTTTTTAATGAATTTGTCTGAAAAAACTTCCACTTTACATACATTAGAGATACTATGATAATAAAATATTGCATTCAAAGTAATTTAAGCCGTCTCTCAAACGAATAAGGTCTACTTAAATGCACAACAATATATAGTTTGCTTATGTATTTAGTTCAGCATGTTTCATAAAATGTTTATAATTTAACTAGCAGCCCAAGTCCCGATTTTGCCTGGGCATATATCTCATAATAAGGCAACTGTGTAAACAACTGTTAGGGCTTGCGCAGACGAGGGATTTTTGTCCGCGGACATTTTGTCCTCTAAAATAAATCGCTTACAATTGTATCGAGTAACGCAAACGAAGGAATAAAAGTACCGCGTACAAAAAGTCCCCCGAATAACCGAGGACATGCAGGGAGCGGACCGGACAAAAGTAAGGGGGATTCGTTGAAGAAAATAGAACACGTGTGACTGTGCGATGCCACGCACATGACGGAATTTAGTCCGCGTTGTGCGCTCGAGAATGACGTACGTATTCACGACGATAAACAACAATAAAAGCAGCATTTTCTTTTAAAATGTCTTCCCTTTTTCTTAAACTTCATGTAAATTGCAACACAACGTAACCTCTGAATATTTGCTACCATAGCGTGCACTTCTCTACATTTCCGGACAACAAATGATCGCACACCGTGTGCATTAAGTTCGTGGTAATTCCGCAGCGAACTTTTTATTCACGGAGCGTACTTTTTTCTCCGCCGCGGAGAAAAATCCCTCGTCTGCGCAAGCCCTTAACAATTTTTTAAGTCTATTATTGTGTGTCATTCGTTGCAATTAATAACTGCATTCAAAGCTCTAAACGGGCCTTTAGATGCAAGTTTATATGTATGAGTAGATTTTACTACCATAAACTAGGGTTAATTTGAACAGAGGGGTAATTTTGGGCCAATTTTTTTTTCAAATGCAGGAAACAATCATAAGAAACAGATGAATGACAGGAATAGCATTTCCGCTTCTAAAGAAAGTAACGATAAAATAAATATTGATGATTGACATTGTTGTTTAAAAAAATCAAAGGACACCATTGATTTTGATCCAAAATTATAAGTGCTGGCCAAAGAAAAAAAAACGATATTATGTTTCTGACCGTTACTTTCAATTTTGGACGAAAAACAAGGATAAGCTGTATGGGGTTTTTTTATTGCTTTTATTAACTGTTGTTCCTAAGTATAGTAGGTACGATATTTTTATTCATTTTCAATAATTCGCATAAATAGAGATGGAATAGATTTTTGAACTCAAATAAAACTGACGGCAATGGTCCCTCAACTTTGACGCCATAAAAAAATGCTAGTGAGGACAAGCTCTTAAGGAATTTAGTATTTTTCTTTGACTGGCACATTCAATTTTGGACCAAAAATTTATGAAATGTGAATGATGTAAGTTTACATTGTCACAAAGTAACTCTTGTGTCCAAAGTAACCCCATTTACGATACTTCTAACTAATAAAATCAATCCACAGACTGTTCTAGAGTACAGAGATAGACTATAGTCTGAAATAGACTACAGGCACACCTTTTATCCATGTGACATGCCCTGTAATCTTTTGTTATTATAGGTACATGTTACAAAATGTTAAAAATACAATGTGCAATGTAAGTGTGAGCTTAAATCGGTTATTCCCAGAACATTATTGGGAAGTAAAGTATAGCAGAACTTTCACCACTACAAAGTTGTAAGGACTTGTAAATATTTAAATATCAAACTTTAATAATTGATTCAAGTCTAATAGTAATATTAGTAACAATAATAAGTACTTTCTGTTATCAACCCATTTTATTCCACTTTTTCCTACTAATATTAAGAAGAATATCCTACTAATATTATAAATGTTTGTTTGTGAAGATGTTTGTATGTTTGTTATTCAGTCTTGATCTTTTGGTAGAGATAGTTTATAGTCTGTAATAACACATTAGCTACTTTTCATCCTAGAAATAGGTTCCCATGGGATGCATGAATGAGATAAAAATTACACAGAGGTGAACCCATGGGTAACTAAATACTTAAACTCTCTGAACTAATCTTACATTTACTGTCATAAGTTTTAATTTGTTTGAATTTGCTAATTTTTAAGCTGTGTGCAAATTGAAAAATACTCTGCATACATAGCCTAGTTATTCGGGAAGGTTCATTATCAATTCATCAAAATCATAATGTCGTTCCAAGTTGCATTTGAGGCTTTCACCTCAGGCCCAAGGTCATATATACTTTTGTATTTCTATTTGGCTTATCTTGACTTTAACAGAGGCAACCCTCAACCTTCCAACTCCGAAAGCAAAGCCTGCACCAGACATCTATTAATCAGTCAGTGAGGTTTGCTTGGTTCCAATGCCCTAAGTAGGGCCCAATACATGAGCCGAGAGAAGTAGGGATACAGCTACACCTAGTGCTTATTTCACTTTCTTATACATAATATTGAATAAAAATACAAACCTGGGTCCTGTTCCTTTTAGTTCTTGGGTCAGGAGTAGCATCACCATCTGCCGATTTTTTGGCTGGGCTGACCCCATCAGTAGACTTGCTCGGAGATGTTTGTCTTCTCTTCCTAATAGGAGTAGTAACTGTGGCCAACTTTAATGTGGGCTTTGGCTTATTCTCAGCTTTAGCTGGTTTAGCTTCAGGTTTCTTCTCATCTATTTTCTCTTCCACCTTCTCAACTTTATCTACCTTTTCAACAGGTATTTCCTCATCTTTCTTAGATTCTTCCAATATTTCTGGTTTCACTTCTTCTTTCTTTTCCTTTTCTTCATTGACATTTGGTGGTTGAACTTTTGGTTCAATTTTACTTTCCTCTTTTTTCTCTACCTCTACACTCGCAACATTTTTTGAGCTTTCCGTGTTTGGAGATTCAGGTTTAACGGGTGTAGGCGGCTTCTCCTGTACTGGACTCTCATTGGCCGATTCCAGAACAGGCTTGCTATCACTTTGTGATGGTGCTACATCTGCTGTGGGAGATGGTTTTGGCTCTATAGGCTTTGTAGGCAACTTCTCTGAGAGTTCATTGGCTGTAGCCACTTTAGGTTGAGATGGACCATCAGCTGCACTGACAGCATTAACAGTTTCAGGTTTCTGAGGAGTACTTGGAGTGCTAGGTAGCTTTTCAGGAGGTTTTGGAGTACTAGGTGAAGACTTAGCAATATCCTGTTTGTCCTTATTCAATTCAGGATTTTGAGGCTTCAGTGAGGAGGGAGCACTTGCTCCTGATTTGGGAGAATCAACAGTGCCATTAGCATGCCCAGTGGAATCTGGCTCATTCTTCTCTGGGGTTCGTGTTAGTGCCAAAGCTTTCTCTTGAACAAGGCTTATCGGTGTATTTGCGTTTCCGCCTTTGGTAGGGCTAGCGGCCAAGTTTGAGGGTCCTACCGAATTTTGAGTAACATGAGAGAGGTTGCCATGGTGACTCATGTTTTGTGCCATTTGCGCCATGTTAGCAGACACAGGCGCCATAGGAGGCGGTCCGTGCCCTACAGGAACAGGGATCGGCGCAGGCGCGTGGTGTGTTAGGTTTTGTACAGCGATGTTGTTACTGGCGTGATGTAGCGAGTTTTGAGCGCCTTGTGGATGACCAACTGCGTGGTTCGCGTTGGCCACGTTCCCCTTCGCGGGGCTCCCCTGACCGCCTGGCTGCGCAACTCCCGGCTGAGACAACACCGGTTTTAAAGCAGAATTCATTTCAGCCGCGTCCAAAAGGGCGATATTTGTCTCGTCCGTAAACAAGCTGAAACATAAAGTTATCCCAGTTTACGACACTGTTTTCATAGTAGGTTAACAAATCGCAATGTCTTTGACCCACAACAATAATTCATACATAATGAATGTATATGCAATACGCGCGTAAGAACGCGGGGACAGCTCTTGCCCGCCTTGAGGCCGCTTTCAAGGTATGGCCCTAATGTATAGTTAGTATGTCATTGGAAAGTTACCACTAATTGTAAAAGCAATGAACGCCCATGAATTAGGTCCTGTGTAGCACGCCGCGTTGTGATAGCCGCAAAAAAATATGCGTTGCTATAGACTATAGTCAAGAACTTCCGCAAGATATGACCCGCCGTTGCCGAAGTCGTCGCGATAACACTATCTTGTATAATCACTTTCAACAAACACTTGATCTCACTTGCGATTGTATAATTCCATGTTTTATTCTCACTTTAAAACCACGATTTAGCATTAACTTTACTCTAGAACAAGTACATAATAGGCAAAGTAGTTCTAGAGATGGCGTCGGCATAACGCGCATGCGCCACCCTCGTCTACTGCTCTCCTCCAATGAAATCCCGTGACGGAACGAAGCACAAACGAATGTTTCCGAAACGGCTATCCTTGTCCCACGCATTGTATCTGTATGATACCCTTTCATTTATATATAGTGCGCATTCGGATACGTTCAAAATTTACAGAAATTGACTTAATAATTTGGTGATGTTTCTTGAGTTTCAAATAAAATTAAAAAATTAAATTAAAAATTAAATTTTTAATTTCATTAATAGCTTTGTAAAAATTATGGGTTGAATGTAATAAAACCTTCGCACAATAACTATAGTAAAAAACACGAGTAGAATTAACGATTCCGTGAAATAGCGAAAATAGGATTTGACATTATTGAAGGGAAAGCACACTGAAGATCGCTTAATGGGTGGGAGAGGCAGATGCTGCAGATGTCCAGCAGTGAACTGCAATAGGCTAATTATTGATTGAGTGATTGAAGGGAAAGTGGCGGCTTCCTTTACGATTAAGTTACTATTTTATCGAGTCCGTCTCTCTACACACAACACAAGTACTAAGTAGTTTTATTTTTGCTGGGGCGCCGGCCGCTAGCCTGCGCCCTGGGAAATGGGCCTAAATTAGAGGTCGACCAGGAGCTGCTAGGACTCTCGAGCGTGATCTGCCTGGTACGAACTCTTCGGATAACGCTCAAAAGTTTTCAACAACATCTTATGGTGCGAAGGAAGTGGGTCCATGGGTGTTCCCACTAACCCAGATTCCCTAACGGAACCACTTCAATGAAACGTAGGCACCTTGTTTCCAGTGAAAGAAGAGGAGCACTGGCTGGAGCAGACTTCAACTTCATCATCACTTAGTGGCTCCGACTCAAGTGCCCTAAGTAGAAGCTGACATCGCACCCGAAGTCATTTAGTAGAGTAAAAGGTAGCAGACGAGCTGTGTTATGGTATGGCTCAAAGCCAAAAACACTGCTCCAGGACCTGATGGCACTCTAGATTCTAACTAAAGGCTCTTGGATCCATGTAGACTCACTGTTCGCCTACCGGCTCATTAACAACGTTCTCAACACCTTCCCATAATACTCATAATAGAGCCAATAACTAGGTACCCAAGTAGAATTACTTGGGTAGATAACAACTCTCTTTAGGGGTCCATTACACGCTTATGCAAGCGTCATGCCATCATGCCGTCATCATGATTGTTATTGGTCAATCGGCTATTGACCAATAACATAATACCTATCGTCTAATAGCCGATTGACCAATAACATTCATGATTGACGGCATGATGGAATGACGCTTGCTTAAGCGTGTAATGGACCCCTTAGGGCAAGGTTTAGATGGCGATTAAAAGATTCGGTTGCTTGGCCAATTACAGCTGTGGACATTTATCGCCCGAACTATTAAAAATCTTCATTTTAAATTACCTATTTAAATTATTTAGGTATTATGTAGAAATTGTTACATAATAATATTTAACAGTTAATCGAGTTAATCCCCGTCAACATGACTGTAGGCGTATTATATCATGAAACGCTATAATTTAATGGTTAGAAATTAGAATATATTTAATTGTCAACAGTATAAAAAATGTATCTTATTCTGTCAATTTATTTATTTATTAACTATACCAATAGATAGGTACTAACCTACAGAATTAATAACCTCGTGTTAATGTTTCCGACAGTGAGTAGGGTAGCCAGAGCTCACAGGAGAGGTTTTGTGCTGTCAGTGGGAAAACCAAAGGCTTTGTCCTACTATCTTTTCGGTTAATGGCACACAATCTCTCTGTTTTTACAGGGTCGGCAGCACGAGTGTGGCTCCCCTGGTGTTGCACTCGCCTATAGGCCACGGTAACCACTTACCACCAGGAGGGCCGTGTGCTTGTCTGCGACCTAAGTAGTATAAAAAAATAGTAGGTAACCAAAATTAATATTCTCATAAACCCTCACCCCTCCAGCTAAGCCAAATTGCGTGTGTTAGGAGTTCACGTCAGCAGTCCCGTAGGATTTGAACCCGTCCCGAGTTTGATTCGAACACGGGACCTCTCGCTCGTGAGGCCGACTCCTTAACCACTAAGCTCCCGATGATAAAAATAGTTTAATAATCACAAAGAGTATGTGCCTACGCTCGCGTTAAAAAAGCTAGTAGGTTTCCTAGGATAAACAAAAACCGTATAAATCAAGATCAACATAATATAAATCGCAAAATAATTATATAATAACTTATATGATATCTTATCTTATAAATATATATAGGTACATACTAATTAGAAATAATTATTGTGGTGATAAATTCAAATTTATTTTTGCACGCAAGTGTACGGAGAAGGACGCGGGAGTTTAGCGCCCGCTGATTGGTTTAAAACGTTGGCACGCAGCTCTATGATTGGTGGATGCGTCGTATTTCCTCCGTTGTCGCACCCCCGTGCTTTCCTCAAAGGGGACCTAAAAATCGTCTACTGCGCAGGGTCCAAGACATCTGTCTTCAGTTATATACATAGTTGGGCCAGCGAAAGATGAACAAATCTCTTTTTTAAAGGTTTACATGGCAATAATTTTTCCTGTTGATAATCAGACTCATAAACAATTTTATGAAAACTTTCAAAATGAATTAATTTTTTTTATTACTAGACATTTCTATAATTAATGATTATTGGTTTTTAATTAGCAAACATTATAGTACCTACTTGGTTATTAATTATTTTTAAATATGGGCGCTGAGTAGGTACTTGATGTCCATATTATCCATACTTCCATACTTATTATTATAAATGCGAAAGTAACTCTGTCTTTCTGTTTGTTACGCTTTCACGTCCGATTTTGATGAAATTTGGTACTGAGGTAGGTAAAATATTAGATTTTGGGAAAGGACATAGGCTATGTTTGGTTGCGATAACCGACATCCACGCGGTCGGAGCCACGGGCAACAGCTAGTTTATAAAGGTCCACATGTATTATATTAATAGAGTCCAGCCTGTTGACTGGTAATTATGATAATATTAGTTACCAATAAAAACTGTTGTGATTATTACGCATAAATAGGTACATACCTATATCTAAAAAAATAGATTTAGCTACTTTAACCCTGTGTTTCATAATTAAAATTGTTTGTGTTTGTTTGTATTTATGAGTACACACAAGTCTAGGTACTATTAGGTATAGCGCTGCGCTGCTTAAACCCTGTATGTCATTAGTACCATGTAGATTGGTTCTATGCGTGCTTAATAAAAAAAAATATGAAAAAAAAATCATAGATACTATCAACTCCGTTGTTTCGATTTCTTACCTAGTCAGTGTTGCAGCCTGTTGATTTCAAATTTATTTTGCCGTAATTTTTTTACCCTTCTTTCGTTGGCCAGACTCTATGTCCCGCGGTACTAGGGTCGCCTCTGTGGAATATTGGCAAGGACTCCGACTCCGGACCCCGTGTCACCGATACACCGATGATGATACCCTCGTGGCGCTACGAAGTTCAATGCATCACAAGACAGCCATAAAGACCACGGTTAGGGTCGCTCAAGTCATCGGGCGTATTTGGTGGTCAGGTCTCGAGGCGATCCACCTCTTGGACATACCTGGATACTCTAGCCATACGCCAGATGTGAATAAACACCGTGCGATTTTAAGCGACTTGAGTTCGACATAAGCCATCCTATAATCAGCTCCGATGAGGTGATATGGAAATGTGAAAATTATGGAAACCTACGTGACTACGTGGGTAATAAATGTAACAATGGCTCAACGTCGTGGACTATGAATGCTCAATACTGTTCGAAGAGGAGAGGTAAAGGCCAGAAAGCGAACCTTGGACTCCGAGGTGAGGGCCTCGTATGCGACCGGGATTATCGCAATGATAATGAAGATGCTGATGATGAGGTAATGTCTACGCTGACGACAGTGACGACACCCTCTCGTGATGGTGGTATATAGTCGAGTCCTGAGGAAAATTGTGAATAATGATTGTTTTTTGACGTGCATAGTGCATAATTTATTCATGTCAACTGTGGTTACACTTACACAATTTGTATACAGGAACTGGTGACATTTTTTTAATACCACTTTGGTGGCGGAAAAGTACCTTTATTTCCAATAGTTCCTTTGCTAGTTCCTTACGACCCACGGCCACGTGATGGAAGTAGCCACCGTGGCTTATAGTCGTACGCAATTCTAGGGGCGTCATACTCGTGCTACCGACCGACCATGTTGGAACTTTCTATTAGTTTATACCTACCTACTCTACTACGCTATGCTTCTCAGTTTAGTTTTTGAAAGAAAGGAAGTTATTTTTCTATTCTTTTTTTTTTTTATATCACTTAGGTGGCAGACAAGCACACGGCCCACCTGATGGAAAGTGGTTACCGTGGCCTTATGGACGTATGCAACACCAGGGGCGTCACACTCGTGCTGCCGACCCTAAAAGTTCTTTTGAAAGTCATTGTTTACTATCACAAAATCTGAATTATAGTGTACTAGCTGTTACCCACGGCCCACGGCCAGACCCACGTGGATGTCGGTTATCGCGACGCGACCAAACGTTGCCTATGTGTTATTTTGATGTATATCTATTATTGTAAAGTTTCATTATAGCAAACATCCATCAATATTTACAAACTTTCGCGTTTATAATATTAGGAGGATTCGCAGGTCGCATGTATCTTTTTTAGGGTGTCCGAAAGCCAAATATTTATCAAATTTTGTAAAATGTGGGTAGATTTAAAATTGATTATTGTACCTACCAAAACAAGTGGTTATTTTTTTCATGATTGCTAGCAGTTGTTTCACATATACTAGCTTTAGTTGTGGTTTTATTTTTCGGAGTCCATGTACTACTAGAAGAAATGTAATCATCGTTAGTGTCATCAAAAAGCCCAATGTCTTCTATAAGTCTGAAATAAATAAACATAAACTGTTAAAATTATACATACACAACAAATGGCACATGTATCGGAGAACTCACTTACTGTTTTAACTTATTATTGTTCATTTTGCAAATGAAATTATTGCTTTTTACAGGATTAATAAAAAAACTTTCTCAGTAACTTGAGATAAATTTCAAACTGTGATAAGAAAAACGACTTCTGGAATCTCAGAAGTCGTTTTAAATAGATAAATAAATATTATAATCACTTGCTATATATACACATGGCTAATAGACTTATATACAAAAAGTCAATGTCTATATAAGTATTAATTATTTGTTGGTTAATATTGGATTTAAACCTACCAACAAATCTTTACAACAAATTAAAAGGGTGACGTCACTGTCGCTTCAGTGTTGCTAATTCACTTGGATACGATATGCAGTAAAATCTGGCAAGTCAGCAAATATAGTATTATTAGTAGAAAAGAAATATCCATAATTCCATATTCTATTATTATAAATGCGAAAGTAACTCGGTCTGCCTATCTAAGTATCTGCCGCTTACGCTTTTAAGTCTAAACCACTGAACCGATTTTGATGACATTTGAAACAAAAATAGATTTGACCGGAAATGATATAGGCGATTATGTTTGGTCGCGATAACCTGATATCCACGCAGGTGGAGCCGCGGGCAACAGCTAGTATTTTTTATATGCCTCGTTATCTCACCTGTCTATAAAATACACCTCTTGTTTGCCTAGGTGATATTTTTTTTTAACTCGCAATACCTATTTACCTGATTGCCTAGAAAGAAGGGTTGTGTTATTTCATGCGCGTATCTTTCTATGCATGTTATGTATGTTTGTAAATTCTTTATTAACTATAGCTATCTCCTATCTTCTGAACCACGTTATGGATTTCAATGATTGATGTCCTAAATAAATTCTTCATCGCCCAAGATTTTAGGGACTAGGTAGTTAGAACGTTAAAATTATGAATTACTTATGTATGATGCACACACAGCACAGCACAGCTAATAAGATGAACTTTTGGCGCCAAGACATTTCTGTAAAAAAAATAATGGTTTATGCACTCTTATTATCAACAAGCTCTTTAACAAAGCTCAAATCCTTCATCCTGGCGTTACACCCTGGTCTAATATTCGAAGCTTTCACCTCTGAGTCCGGGGTTCGCTTTTTTCAGTCTAACTTAGCTGAACTTTGATATTTTCCGTGAAGCGACTGCCATTTGCTTGCTCTGCTCAAATATTGACTGACGCTGCGAAAATGGTTATTACGCTGTGCTGCAATCGAGGT
The DNA here is from genome assembly GCA_914767945.1 of Eilema depressum. Taxonomy (NCBI): domain Eukaryota; kingdom Metazoa; phylum Arthropoda; class Insecta; order Lepidoptera; family Erebidae; genus Eilema; species Eilema depressum. The sequence goes on along the minus strand of OU612028.1, from coordinate 8,179,405 downwards.
AGAGGACTTTTTACAAATTTATTCCCGGGCCGCTAGTATTATTGAAGACGGTTCTTACTTTAACCCTCCGTAGATGGATGGGATGCTTTTATATTGTTATCATGCATATAGATGTAAAAATCCCGAATAATTCCGAATTATTCCATATTATTCGGAATTATTCCCAAATATTCTCAAATATTCCGGAATTATTCCCGCTAAACTAACCTACAAAAAATGAATTATTTGTGCTTCCACCTACCTACTAAACGAAAACTTAAGTACAGACCTATGTAGGTATTGGTATATAGGTAGGTAGATACCGGAATATTATATACTTGACCTCAGTGACGTCACAAAATGGACCTACTTATATGTATGTATATGCGCAGTACGAGTAACAGTACGCGTTTTTGGATGTCTTTTGTGGATTAGGTAGATTTGAGCTTCTCCGCCACCATGGTACACGGGGTACCAAGGTGACGGAGAAGCTCAAATCCACCAATCATAGACCATATCAAACCAATTCGAGCATCTCTCGCGACTTGGGGTCAAGTCAAGATGTACGGTAAGTAACTTATTATAATATGTAGGTAATATTATATAATATGACTACAACTTTCACACAGATACTAAAACAGCGACTGTAAGCGACTTTCGACCATAATGACATTATCTTAATTACGTGTCTTTTTGCGCTAATAGATGACACTGATTACGAATATAAGAAAAAAACTCGATTCTATGTCATGTCAATAAGGTCGAAAATTGCTTGCACTACGTTTTTTAAGGTTTTTTATCCCCAGCATCCTTAACTAGTCTGTGCTATGTAGCAAATAGCCAAATCGGACCGATCTTATCGGATATCTATATGAAAACAACATAATAATATGGTGTCGGATATCGGATGTCGGCCATCGTCGTCCGATACGGATATGGTATAAGTGTATAAGTAGGTACTCAGGAAAACATAAGTCTTATACTGTATTTTCTTAATTATACCGATAGGTATATACACCAACTAGCTGTTGCCCGCGACTTCATCCGCGTTAAGTTCGGAATGTTGTTCATCCCCTATTTTATCCCCTTGGGGGTAGAATTAATCAAAATCCTTTCTTAGCGGATGCCTAAGTCATAACATCTACCTGCATGCCAAATTTCAGCCCGATCCGTCCAGTGGTTTGGGCTGTGCGTTAATAGATCACTATGTCAGTCAGTCAGTCACCTTTGAGTTATATATATTTAGATATCTATAATCGTATAAAACGCGAATAATAACTGCATTTCGAGTCACAAGACTATCAAAAAGAGTCAAGACTCTCAATACCTACTACATCTATCTATATAAATATCGACCGGAATAATTCCGAATTATTCCGGGTCATTTGGGAATTATTCGGGATTTTTCGTTTTATCCTCATCGGAATATTTGGAATTATTCCGGCCTTACATCTATAATCATGCATAATATCGTGTACGTGTTGTGGATCATAGATAACATAAAAGCGTCCAGTCATTGCTGTTTCTATTTACAGGTTTCATAAAATGGAAGTATAAATCAAGTCAACCAATGCATTCAAGCCGGTAAGTAGAACTATATATTGGAATATCGATAGATATACAACCAGGTTACGCTGCAATAGGGTTTTTTTTTAATGTCGTGTACGTGTCGTGGACTATAGATAATAATTATAAAAGCGTCCATTAGCTGCTGTTGGTACAGTAGCGTTGCGGATAGCAAAATATAATTTGGGCATATTATTAGCATAAATCGAAATACTTAACTGTCGAGAATCAAGTCACCCAAGCCACGGTGTCCAAACTGGTATTTGGAACGTGACTTTTTTTAGACATTCGGTTTGCTGCTGTCCCATGTGCATTATTTATGATTTTTTTCAACTTTTGTGACAGAATTTAATAACGAAATATACCGGCAGATATCATCTCAACATGGTAAGATTTTTTTTGAAATATGTACATTTAGTACTAAGTATTTGAATAACTGCAGAAACTTGACGTTAGGTTCTATAATTTGTTTCCTATTTTACTCCTTACCTCAATAATTTATTGATGTATTTGGAAGTTTAATCTGCATTTTTACTCAATTGTGCTCTTGGTCACGGTAGAATGACTGTAGGTAAGTAAGCGTATAGATGTTTTCTGTTGCTGTGAACTAAACTAATGCCAAAAAAAATATTTTACAGGACGTGCTGTCTAGACCGGCTGAAGAATTCGGCAATGACGAAACTTTAGAGCGCTTGTGGGCAGCGAAGGCTATGGAGCATAGTGATATATATTTTAATGTAAGTAGTGTCATAAATTGCAACTTAATTCCTACAGCACAATTTTTCGCCGATCTTACACAAAAATTCAAAGTTACAATACTGTGTATTATTGTGTAAGATCAGCGAAAAATTGCGCTGCATCTAAATATTCTTCGTTTTATATACATTTTCGACAGTTTGGGTTAAAATTATAATTTCAAGCATTATTTTATACATCCATTTCAAGTGTTCCAAAAAGGAAATTGGTCTATGTTCAACGGTTAAACAACTTTATAATTTAGGTATTTAAACTTTCATGGTCGTTCACATAACTATTAGAACTATCGGGATATTTACCAATACATGGTAAATATCCCGATAGTTCTAATAGTTAACTTTATAATTCTTACTAAAAAGAAAATAATATGATCATTTAGGTCACAATTCATACTTATCAAAGAGTACTCATTGAAAATGAAAATGTATCAAGTATTACAGTTAAGTATCACAAGCACATTCTTATTAATTCTTACAGTTTGTAGACTCGGTATTTCTCAGGGCTATGAGGAGAATACAGGGTAGCGAGGAGCAGGGTCGCTTTATAACCAACTTCAAAAAGGAGTAAGGTTCTCAATTCATCGGATTCTATTGTATTGCCAGTTCTTTAACCAACTACAAAAAGGAGGAGAAAAAAAACAAAATTTCTAGTGAAACTAGTATTCTTCACAACATATCTTACTTGATTTCTCCCTCATTTGTGAACTGATTTAAGAAAATCTTGTATTTAAAAGAGTATACTTACTAGGTTGTCCTATTGCCACCGAACTGATGTATGCCACAAAAAATCCAGAGAAATACTCAAATTTTATAGAATTTCTTCTAATAATCATATATTTACTTCTGGTTATCAATGATGACACATATCATCTGTTGATATTGTTAAGCAGATGATGATGGGAGACACAACTACTCAACCATTAGGAGTTAGAGAATATTTCTTGACATATTTTACACCCCTGACCTATGACAAACGACGAATTGACATGATTTCAACATAGATAGGTTTGCCCATACTGGTCCGCCTGTACCAGTCCATCTGTACCCGTAACCTGTTGTATTGTTGCTTGTAATGCTAACATTTAGAAATAAAGGGGGTGACACCTAACCTATACTTTTAGTTCTTGACCCACTTCTGAACTTACCTCAATACATTTATGTATTTTGCATACTAGAAGTTATATTACTTTACTAGCAAGTTAAATTATGCTTGCTTTGGTTGTAGATAGCATGGGACCTCTGTCTGGATATTTTTTTTTTATAGTGTCTACCAGACTGTAATGTTCTCTAAAGAAACTGTTCAACTACAAAACATTATGAATAATTTTAATGATACCTTATTTGTACACAGTAGACATATTCAGGGTTTTCATGAGAATTATTGTGTTTTCAGATGTTATGTTCCGTGGACACTAGATTGCTGCAGCTCACCCCTCATGATGATCTGATCTACACACATTTCAAGCAAGACTTCCCTGACTTGGACCTCTCATACATTAATGAGAATGAAATTAAAAACAGCATAAACAAAGCAAAATGGAGGGTATTCTGCGAAAAGTTTAAAAACATCATCGAGGACTACAGTTTTGGTACTTTAATGCGAGCTGACACTAGAGGGGATTATTCCGAACAAAATACAATGCTGGTACCTCGAGTGCAGTTTTATGCCATTGAAATAGGGAGAAACAGAGAAAATTTGAATAACGATGTCAAAAAGCTGTATAAGTGTACAGCTAAGCCGAATATAGATACTCATGAACATGCCACAAAAATTGCCGCTTAAAGCCATAAGCAACCAGAGGCTAGTTTTGACAAGAATGGTTGTCTCTAAAACAGTTTGAAAATGAACAATGAACGAGATGTGTGTTATGAACCAACCGTAACCACTGTACCACACCTTGGGTGTGTATTGCTCGGGACATATATCTTAGACCTAAAATGTCCTCTATACGCCCAGAACACGCTTCTTGGGTATATTATAAAGATAGCACCGGGTGCTATTGTGGTGGCCGAGCTCAAATTCACCAAGCATAGATTATTACAAAACAATTCGCGCGCCAGGGCCACATTTGTCTCGCGATTTAGGTCCAAGATACGTGTCCCGGGGTATCCAGGCGGGGGGAGTCCAAATCTGACGATCGACCGTCAGATTTGGTCAGTCTGCTGCCAACGCTCACGGCGGTATCACGCTCGCGTTTCGTGCTCTTTCTTCACCTCGTTCCCCGCCATACCTAGCACGCGATACAGCAGTTGCGGTCGGTCTATACCAAAATGATTGTAAAAAAACAATTACACATATTTCGGCTAGCCATTTAAATAAACTTGTGATATTAATTGAAGTGAAATGATTTATTTTTTAATGATAGCAAGTTGTTGGAATGTCAATGAAGACATGTTTCTTTCAATAAATTATTCATAAAATCTGACTTAAAAATAGAATAATGAAATAACAGTAGCAGCTTATATTTTAACTAATTGACAATGTGGAGTGTAATGCAAAACATCTATTATAAGAAGTGGAATATAAAGCTTTGTGTACGTCTGTTTGTGTAAATTATCGCAATGTCTACTCATATTTTTTTCACTCTTATCAGAATTCATAGTCATCAGAATTCATAATATCATTAAACATACACCTAGTTTATACTAATATTTGTTTATTCGGAGTAGTAACAAGTAGTAATAAAAATTTATGAACAAAAAAGTAAAGAAAAAACGAAAGTAAAACTTTTTATCTACAAATTGGTTAGAAAACAAACTCTAACCAGTTTGTTTTCTTACCAATTTGTAGAGACACAAACAAAAATTTGGTAAAAAATTTCATGTGAGTCAACAAGGACCCAAGGATCTCTTTACCATAAAAGACGTTAATGACGGGGAGACCCTTTTGTTTTACAATAATTTAACTGCCAGAGTTTGCTACACATTGGATATATTCCACTCATATGCATGAAAAGTTTTGGAAATATGTTCATTATGCATAATGCTAAGGAACTTGCCAGTCTGTCTGTCTTTCGCCCCTCTAGACAAGTGACAATACGTTTATAGAATAGAAGAGATTGATCGGTGTATGGGATTTACATAGGTTTACTACTGTCATAAACGTCAGAATACGTGTCAATCCCATACATTCATCATGCCGCATCCACTTGTCTAGGTGGGCAGGTAAGATGGTAGAACTTTACTTTTTAATAAAAAAAAACAAAGCTCTTCTTGTGCAAACTAGCCAACATTATGACAAGCTAAGCACTCTCAAATAGTGATCATATTACACATAGTGTGTATTTATAAACTAAAAATACTATTAACGTTAATACAGGCGGATAGTTTTACGTTAGACAGTAGCTACCGTCCTCAGAAATACAATATTTGTAATACTGTGGGTTTCCATGAAACATACATCTTGAACTACGGACCCGTATGAAATATGAGCAAAATACGTATCTATACGTACCATGAAGTAACCTCAGATATCTTTTTTAGTAGGGGTTTAAATCGGACAAAGTATCACATGCAGTTTGGTCCGATTGTTGGATAAATGCAGTTTATGGTACCATTTGCCCGAATCTTTAGTCCGTAAGTTCGGATGTACATTTCATGGTAGGCCCCCTGTTTAGGTCTATCATTATACTTATAGAGCCACATAATCAAGTATAACTATGACATAAATAATGTTAATTTAGATATACTCTTTTTACAAAAACAACTTTTAATTTTAACAAACAAATACTCTATATCAAAAATATGACCTTATTAGAATTTGTTTTTGTAAAAATATACACCTACCGATTAGTAAGTTGTGATTGTCTTAATTGAAAAATGAATGAGGTGCTGTATTGCTCATACATTTTTTCTATTAAAGTTTGTACCATAGGTTTTTGAATTGTTTAATTTCAATCACCAACCTCAGCTATTTGCGAGTTGCGTCTAAAGTTTGCAATTTTGATTAATGTGTCGGCTTTTCCGTCGGCTATGCCGTTTGACGCTTTCAAAGGCTCTGGCGCAGGGTTTAAATGACAGTCGCTATCGAAAAAGCCAACCGAACGATATCAAGAAGTAAGAAAGTGGATTCCCGGTAAGCGCACTGGAGAGTTTTTGTACTGTCAGTGAGAAGACTAGTCCTGGTTTGTCTTCTGCACTGATGGCACAAATACTCTCTGATCTTATAGGATCGGCAGCATGAATGTGACTCCCCGGGTGTTGCACTCGTACATAGGCCACGGAAACCATTTTCCATTAAGTGGTATAAAAAAGTCCAAGTAAAGACAGTTGTAATCATTTTGATACTGCAGGGTGCAAGGACAAGGCCTCGTCACTTGCTCGAAATGGTGCGACAAATACGTCACGCTAGCATTATCCTCGGCGGTGAGTAGGGTAGCCAGAGCTCACTGGAGAGGTTTTGTGCTGTCAGTGGGAAGACCAAAGGCTTCTCCTACTTATCTTCTGCGCCGACGGCACAGAATCTCTTCTTATAAGTTAGCAGCACGAGTATGACTCTCCTGGTGTTGCACTCGTCCATAGGCCACAAAGAAAAATCTTATAACATAATCGTCTGTGGTCTATGGTACGAGAGCTAATAACGTCGGGAAAAAAAAGTTCACTGATGAACGCAACCTCTACCGCCAGCAAGATAGCCCGGGAGAGTGAGAGAGTTGGCATTCTAAATACTGGTCGACCTGAAATTCTTTCTCTAAAATGTTGCTAGCTCTTATACGATTCTTATACCTACTTATACGATTTGCCGAATATTTTCATCAACCGCCTTGGCTCATTGACGCAGTCGCGCAGTTTTCAACTCTCGAATCGCGGGCGGAAGGCGGAAGGTATATTTGTACTCTGCATCGGATCGCGAAGAAAGAGCCAACGTCCGAGTGCCATCACTGCGACGCGAGCGAGGACTCGGCGCTGCACACGCTCACCGAGTGTCCGGCGTGGGAGACGCCGAGACGGGAGCTGGTGGCGACCTTGGGAGTGAGAGTTCTCACGCTCGCTACTTTGCTCGCAGCGATGGTTCGCTGCGCGGATGCGTGGGCCGCCGGCGCCTCCTTCTGCGAGCAAATAATGCTCGTGAAATGGGAGGCGGAGCGGGAGCGAAGGAGAATCGCAGACCTTGCGGCCCGCGAAGAGCGTAGGAGAATCGCTAACCGCGCGGCCCGTAACAAGCGACGGCAACTCGGGCGTCGGAGGTCGCAGAACGACCTCCGTCCCCCATGAGCGCGGGCCTGGGGGTGACGGGTGGAGCCGCCTGTCACCCTAGCAGAAGCAGGCCACGGCGGCGGTGCGCATTGCGTGCCTCCCCATACCCGGGGGCGAGTTGGGGACTCTACGGTCCCCACATCGGGAGAGGGCCAGATCGAGAGATATGGCCCTGGGTCGGCCGGGGTGCGAGGGATATGGCTACAACAATCTCACCTCCGGCAACTGACGGCCCACAGTCGGCGTGCGTTTTAGTCGGTTCGAGTCCGACATAACCTCCTCCTCCGGCTCCGGCGGGGGAGGTATCCGCGGGGATTTTTAGCACGATAAAAAAAAAAAAAAAGGTATATTTGTACTCGGCTATTATTGTTAAGAGAGTTATGTCTTGTCTTTATCTTCTGTGGGGATTTCCAAGCGACTTCAATATGGTGTTCTTCAAGAATGGCATTAAAAGATTTACAAGGTGCCTACCGAGTACCAAGCAATCCACATACAATACAGTAGGTACCTACCTACACTAAAACGGCCTCTTATGATACTGGCAGGCCTACATACAACCTAACCCTTGGCGTTATACGAATTTTAATAGATTACACTGTACTTTAACTGATACAGCCTCTGTGGCGTGAACGCGGCCGCAGGAGGCGCGGGTTCGATCCCCGCTCAGTGCAAATATTTGTATGCATGGATGGATATGTCTATTTGCGTTGCTCTGGTCGTGCCTCGTCCCGGTACAAATATCTGTGGCAAGTGTTACGGGTAGTTGGAGCCTTATAAAATGTCCAATAGCTGCAATGCTTAGATATCGCCTAATATTGCCATTGGGTTGTTGAGGTCAGATGGCAGTCACTTCACGGAAAATATTGAAGTTCAGCCAAATCCACTGTATATAGGAAAAAGTGAACCCCACTAACCCCAGACTCCGAGGCGAAGGCTTCGGATGCGACTGGGATTAACGCTAGGATGAAGAAGAAGGAAGACCACCTTAACTATTAGGTACAGTTACAATACATTATATAAGTTAAGCCATACTGTTGATTATCGCATAATATACTGACTGTCTTGTATAATTATCTATATTTTTTAATGAAATAAATTATTTTTATTTTTTATCTTATCTTTATACTTATGAATACATGAATGCCTTTCCTTAATATGCAGCTCCGACCTTTGCCGCGTCCAGGATGTGACTTTTGCAATTTTAAATGAGCACGGGCATTCACACTCGAAGCGACCAATGAAAATTAAAAGTGTAAGTCTGAGGGTTGCAATTTCAAGAGGAAGTTTCTTGACATTGATTGTGTATTGTGTATCATAATCAACTAATTTTGCTCGAGGAATTATCTAGGTACCTAAATACCAAAGCTGAAATAACTGATTGCATTTTACTTGCACGTTAGCCTAAGTAATGGCCGTAGTGGTAGCCCGTGAAGTATGTAAGGGCAGAGTTAAATGGCAGGCGGTTGTGTCTGCACTAATTAGGTAGTTACCTATCATAAGTAGTTCCCAGCATAGGTACCTACCTACTTATATCTTGATCTTGACCCCAAGTCGCGAGAGAAAAGAGGCCCTGGCGCGTGGGTATTGTTTTAAAATAAACTGATTGGTGGATTTGAGCTCCTTCACCGCCGTAGAACCCCACGCTATTTTCAAAAAACAAGTCCCGAAAAACGCGTACCTAAGCACGCGCACCTACCTACTGCGCAAGTACATTTTGTGACGTCATTGGGGTCAAGATACATGTCAGTATACCTAAATATTTTTCAAAGTAATAAGAACTGACACGAAGTATGAAACCCATTTGCCGGGAGCCCCTCTAGTATCCAAACCAGTAATTTGTCAGTTAGGTTAGCGACCTTGGTCAACATAATATCGTGATTATCGCATCGCATGTTGTCGGTTTGACGCCCTCGGCCCATCGGCTTCATAACAACATTCGGATCGGTTTACGTCAATGGGTTTACGATTAGTATCATTTTCGATTTGTTGGCACACGGACGTGTAAAGAAAAATGGTTCGCGTTAAAGTGAACGAGGGATTATTGGAAGGAGAAGTTGTACAGAATGATTACGGGGGTACGTTCTACAGCTTTAAGGGAATTCCGTACGCGCAACCGCCAATTGGAGACCTCCGCTTCAAGGTACAATATTTAAATCTGTGATTTTGTGTTCTTGTTATGTTTTTTTGTTTATAAAGTGGGCAGTGGCGAAGGGAGGACATTTTCAAAAGGGAAGCTCTTGAAAAAAAACTTACCTGGATCTAATTTGCCATGCACCATGGGATCCATCGGGAAGCCGGTATATCTTGGTCAAGGTGTCAAATTTTTAAATCTATGTAATATTAGCTGTGCCCGCGATTTTTTCCACATAATTTATTATTTTTTGTGAAATAAAAGTAGAGACTACTTCTTTTCTTTGCCCAAATCTATTTTCTTCCCCTGAACTGTCTGCAAATAGCTGAAGACATATTTGTTACCTTATTACCTATCTTGTCTAAGTTACGCCTTTTAGCATCAGCTATCTACAGTAAAAATCCCATCAAAACCGGTCCAGGCGTTTCGGAGATTACCATTAGGAACAGATAGACAAATTAAAAAAAAAGTAAAGTGCTGTGTGTAACGTCAACGCATAAAAAAAGTTATGATATTGTTGAAAACAGACACTTCAATTTAATTTATTTGTACATACGAAATATATAGATATTTAAGTATTATACTTAGATAAGATAATATACTAGTAGATTATACAGTTGTAAAGTAGTTGCGATTGCGTCTGTGCTTACATTGGAGATACAAAAGAAATGCTGGATAATATAATCAAAGTAGCAATTCTGAATATAAAAAAATATTTTTTGGAATAGTTTGGTGCGTTTATTTGCAATGGATGCTATTTTGCCGGGAGGCTACTACCACCTGACACCCACAGAGTCCACAACCCATTGGCGAAATCGAAGCATTTTAGTTAGATCAGTTGTTGGACTTTTTAGGGCTCCAACTACCCGTAACGACTGCTATAGATGTTCGTATGACAACCGGGACCATCGGCTTAACGTGCTCTCAGAGTCAGAGAAAAGGACCGATGGACCCATAAATTTTGACATAGAGCGGAGATCGAACCCGCGCCTATTGCGTAGCGGTTGCGTTCACTACGCCACGCCACAGAGGGTTGCTTGCTTGATATCTTTTACTTAAGACAGGAGAATTTTTAACTTTCTGTCTGAATCGGTTTTAATCACTCTTAAAAGGTCCGATGTACCTACGATAGAGAAAAAGCTCTACAAAATCGTAGACGGTCTACAGTTTTTTTTAAATTATATTTCGTCGTCAAATTGACCCCGCCAGATGGTAAGGTGGGGTGCAGTCACTGACCTGCTGGGTGCAGTCCAAAGAATGGCAGCCGCCATTACAGATGCTGTCCTTTGAATTGGCAGTCCCTACCTTGACGGCCTCCACAGATATTTTTTCACGCCCCAAAAAATACTCGGGACTGTAGGAGGAAGGAAACAATTTGTGCTCGGCAATTCATTTTTTTAATATATAATATACAAGATACAAGCCGACCCAGCCCGGCACACCCGTGGCACATTTCGAAACCCCGTATCACGCCTTTCAGTCTTCTTCCTCCTAGCGTTAATTCCCAGTCGCATCCGAAGCTTTCAGCTCAGAGTCTGGGGTCCGCTTTACCAGTCATAGCTACATATTTGGCTAGACCTCGATATTTTTCCGTGAAGCGATTATCATCTGACCTCCACAACCCAATGTTAACATTAGGCGATATCGAAGCATTGCAGCTAGAGCTAGACTGTTGTTTTTTGGACTTTTTAGGGCACCAACTACCCGTAACGACTGCCATAGTTGTTCTTATGGCAACCGGAACCGACGGCGACGGCTTAATGTGCTCTCCGAGGCACGACCAGACCAATGCAAATACCCATATTTAATGCACACAAATATTTGCACTGAGCGGGGATCGAACCCGCGCCTCCTGCGTAGCGGCCGCGTTCACTACCGCTACGCCACGGAGGCTGTCTGCCCTTTCAGTCTATGTAAAAGAAAATCTATTGCCAAATTCATCTACCTTTAGGCCCGCAATTTGTTAATTCGCAAATAAAGTATGGCAATCTGCCGGGTTTGTTGACATTTATGATTACTGCTCCACTCTCTTATGTAGTAGCAAGATGAAATTTAGCCTAAAACCTTCTTTGATAAATGGACTATTCAACACAAAAATATTTTTTCAATTCGATCCAGTACCTAGTTTCTGAAATTAGCTCGTGCAAACAAACATTCAACTCCAACTCTTTAATATTAGTATAGATACAATAATACCTATGCCAATGTCATAAAAACCTAATCTAATTCACTACTTTCATTTTATATAATCACAAACTGTGTACTTGAAAATATAGACCTGCAAAAATATTCAGGGCAACAAAAAAGTCATTTTTTGTGTAGCTGTGTAATGATTGCGTTATTTTTTACACAGTTATGAAACACGTTTGACTGCCATTGTCAAGAAACCGTGTTAAATAATAAATACATTACTTTTTTCGGCTACCTCGATGAACACAGTTGATGGTAAAACTGGTTGTCCTGACTCGAGGAATTCGCTTTTTTATTAATATGAAGAAAACCGAACAGCAGCAACGCAAAGCGCAAAGCCTGCAGCAGATATACAGCGTACCGTGAAATAGACTTGAATGTATAATAATGAATTATTGTATATTGTTTTAATTCATTTGGTGCCGTTTACCCGTATCGAAATTTAACAAGTAATTGTATATGATATTTTCTAAAGTTTCCGCGAATGTACCTCATTGAAGCAAATAATATCTAACAATTAAATCGCGATAGAATCCGTTAAAAAGTGGTTTTATTTCAATAAGTAATGTAGGTATATGAAAAGAAGTTAGAGGTTACACATTTTTCCACTTTGGAACTGTCTCTCGCGCAAACTATTCAGTTTAGAAAAAAAATATGTTATAAATCTCAATAGTATTTTTAAAGACCAGCCTATCTATAGATACCCCACACGTATGGATTGATAAAAAAAAAAAATTTGAGTTTCAGTTCTAAGTATGGGGACCCCCAAAATTTTAATGCTTTTTTTCTATTTTTTGTGTGAAATTCTTAATGCGGTTCACAGAATACATCTACTTACCAAGTTTCAACAGCATAGGCCTAATAGTTTCGGAGAAAAGTGACTGTGACATACGGACGGACAGACAGACGGACAGACATGACCAATCTATAAGGTTTCCGTTTTTTGCCATTTGGCTACGGAACCCCAAAAAGGAACGTGTAATGTCTTATGTATTAATCGTATTTATCTGAGTATCAAAGTATCGTATCGAACATGTACTTAGATTTAGATAACTGCTACTTAAGATTAAATATAATAGGTAATTATCTAACTCTATAATCGCGCTATAATCTTTTTAATATCAAGCAAAAAACGACAAAAATGTCGAATTTTTTTATGGGGGCCTTCCATAAATATTTAGTTTATTCTGTTTTTTTAGTAGGTATTTAGGCAGCAACAGAAATAATTATATCATCTGTGAATATTTCAACGTGTCTAGCTATCACGGTTCATGAGCACAGCCCGGTGACAGCCAGACAGAAAAACTAACAGTAGAGTCTTAGTAATAGAGTTCTGTTTTTACCCTTTAGGTGCGGAACCCTAAAATGGTATTCTTAAAGGATCACTTCATCGTCCGTCTGTCTGTCTGTCTGTCTGTCTGTTAGTCAATACCTTTTTATAAGGAACGCGCGATGGTATTGTATTAAGGTCAAATTAATATGGTCCATTACCTACTCAATTCTGCAATTTCAAAGCTGTCAGCTTCAAATGAAAAATCAAGCTGCTAGTCTACGTATTCAAAAGATCCAGACGGTTTTTTTAGAAATCACAAGGGAATTAAAACTTAAGTATAGGCTACTTGCCGTTGAGTTAAGTAGGTATATCATGAAAAGCAGGAAGCAAGGTCATATAACATAAGTAAAGGGAAAAGTTCATAAACCTGAGCTAGAGTTAGTAGGTATTAGGTATCCGATCCTCCGACTTCAATATCCAATATCCAGCTAGACTACTTCTTACAATTTTGGGCGACAATATTTGGAATGATCACCCATATCATCTGTACTCTGTACTTTACCCTAGTACCTAATGGTATCATCCAGTGGGGTGCAGTCAATTGACGGATTGAGTTTAAAAAGCTACCTTTTTCCCAACCCACCGGATGTTTACTAACAAAAATCTCAAATTATCATAGGTATAATTAAAGATAATTTACGTGATAATTAAGATCGTATGTATTGTGTTGTTTGATAAATTAACGCTATTATTATAATGCTACAAGTTTTTACGAATATTTTATAAAAATGAATATAATTAAGTATGTAGAGCGCAATACTTGCGTACCAAGATTTTTGGAGCCTAAGGCTGCCTTTCCACCAGAGATGTGTTAAGCTACGTTGCTATGGATGCGTTTGATATCCACCAATCATATTCATTGGTCACATAGCATAGCACTGGTGGAAACGGATTCAGCTAAGCTATGTTTTTTTATAAAGAAAGATGCGTGCTATGGATGTGTGCTGTGGATGTGTGCTGTAGATGTGTAGGTACTGTGGATGCGTGCTATGGAATGAATGGCTATGAACGATTGCCGACGTTTCCCTACTATCGATACATAGCATAGCTCGAGATGCGCATCTTTCTCGCACAGCTACCTAGCGTAGTATTGGTGGAAACGGTCACATATTTTCGTAGCGTAGATTTCACATCTTCGCAGCATAGCAGCATAGTACATCTCTGGTGGAAAAGCACCCTTAGTCTGGGCCGGGCTCGGGCATTTTCTGACGGACGGCGGCGTTATGCTCAAACATGGGATTCCCGCATATCTTCGAGAACGCGCGAGCATTTTTTATTGTCGAGTTCAAGCATTATATGCACTTTGTTTCAATAACTTAAAAGTTGAATTTTATCTTAATAAAATCCTCTCCGCGGCACTCCTGTCTGTCTGCGGTGATCCTAACATATCCTTACCTGTTCATTACCGGAAGACGTTCTAGCACAGGGTTTCATTTATTGATTGCCTTACTTCATTTCGATATACAGGTACTAGCTGTTCAAACATAAAATAAGAAGAATTTTACAAATGATTTATTTCACAGGCTCCACAACCACCGAAACCATGGGAAGGTGTGCGCAGCGCGAAAGATTTTGGATCAAAATGCTTCCAGTTTGACATGCTTACTAAAACTGGGATACTGGGCAGCGAAGATTGTTTGTATCTCAACGTTTATACACCAAACGTTACACCAGACAAACCAGTGCCAGTTATGTTTTGGATACATGGTGGAGCTTATATTTGTGGGAGTGGAGAAGACGATGTTTACGGCCCAGAATTCTTAGTAAAACAAGGTGTTATCGTTGTCACAATTAATTACAGACTTGAAGTTCTCGGTTTTCTTTGCTTAGATACTGAAGATGTGCCTGGAAACGCCGGTTTGAAAGATCAAGTAGAAGCCCTTAGGTGGATCAACAAAAATATCTCAAGTTTCGGAGGTGATCCAAACAATATTACAATATTTGGTGAAAGTGCTGGTGGTACAAGTGTCAGCTACCACTTGATATCGCCAATGACAAAAGGCCTTTTCAAGAGAGCTATTGTGCAGAGTGGTAGTATTTTATGTCCTTGGGCAAAGGCTTACAAACCTCGTGAGAGAGCCCTGGCATTAGCGAGACAACTAGGTTGCAACTCTGTAGACGATAAGGAGTTATATGAATTCTTTAAAAAACAACCACTTGAATCACTTGTAGCCACCTCTGTTCCGATATTATTGTCAGAAAAGTCCAAAACTGAAATGTTTTTCAGCGCAGTGGTAGAAAAGAATATTAATAATACTGAAAGATTTTTCACAGGCGATTTGTCTTCTGTTCACGAAGGTGTTGAAATAATAATTGGGTATACAGCCGACGAAGGTTTGGTTAGCTTGGGACCCGCTGAGGTACTCAAAAGTAAATTAGAAATGGCAAGAGATTATCCGGAATTTTTTATACCTAAACGTTTGGTATTCAATCTGACTATAAATCAACAATTGGAACTTGGAAAGAAAATTAGGAAGTATTATTTCAATGACAAAAACGATTATTCAGATGATTGGGAAGCCTTGGTCAAATTTTACTCAATGGAGATGTTTGTGCACGGTATACTTAGATTTGCTATAGATTGTGCAAAGAAGAATAAAGTATATTTGTACAAATTCAGTTGTAAATCTGAAAGGAACATATTCTGCCACTTATTAGGAATCACGGGAATTGTTAAAAATAAGCCTGTGACTAGCCACGGCGATGATGTGCTTTATCTGTTTAACGCCAAGGTAATGCCAACCAAGATTGATAGCAATTCTAATACATACAAACTTATGGAGAAAGTGATCAAACTTTGGACCAATTTTGCAAAAGATGGGTAAGGCTTTAACCAATAATTTTTAAAACTCACACAATATATATAACATATTAATATACCTACATCCTTAACAATTTAAAAAAAAATGGCTTTTATTCATATAAATAAACATTATTGACAATTGTAACAAACTGTAAAAAATTATAACGGTTGTTGTCCTGTAGGTACTAATCAAATAATCCGCCCCCGGTGCAAAAGTGCTCATTACACTTGCTGCGTTGCCACGTTGGATGGGGATGGCCAGCCTTTGCACCAGGAACGATCCGGAACGATCCGGAACGAAAGTTACCGGTCGCCTGGATGAGCCTCTGTCCGATCTCCTTAATAAGGCCTTTAGCCTCCTTGCCCCAGCTCCCCAGGGTCTCCACCGCTACCGGCACGAAATAGTACAGCGGCTCCAATCCTCAACTTGTCAAATCAATGCCTACATCATCTAATTACATAAGTGCCAGTAACAATACTAATACAAAAATGTAGGAGATAGAGTTTAATAAAAAAATTAATGGTATGACCTGGTATTTAGGTATATAACTATTATATTTGACCTTTGTTTTCCAACATTTTCAGGAACCCAGCTCCAGATGAGTCTTTAGAAGCGAAATGGATGCCTTATACAGTCGAGAAACAAGATTATCTGGACATTGGCAATCAGTTTGTAGCCGGTAGAGCACCTGAGGCGGAGGAGCTTAAGTTCTGGGACAGCTTCTATGACGAGTACGGACAGAAGCTAAATTAATATTTTTAAAATAATGTCGAGTTTATGTGTTAGAAAATAAATTGATCTAAAAGGTTTTCTTTGATTTTGAAAAATCTGTGAAAGTTCATCTCCTGAGCCTTTTCCCAAATCAGTTGGAGTCGGCTTTCCAGGCTAATTGTGGTGCGGCTGAACTTTGATATTATCCGGGAAGCAGCTGCCATTTGATCTCCACAAGCTATTGGTGATACCAAAGTCTGTAGTTAGAAAGGACACACGCTACATCGTAAAAAGGGTTTCGAACAGGGGATGTATTTCTATAAAATATCATCATTTTTGAAGATAACCTGATGAAAATTGGTGCACATATAGGTAGAACAAAGCTTGGAAAAGGACTAGGTCCTAGGATGTTTGGTCGCGATAACCGACATTCACGCGGGCGGAGCCGCGGGCAACAGCTAGTCGTATATAATTTAGTTGTGAGTAGTGATTCGTTTGCACTTTTTAAAAGGCGCTGCCATCCGAGCTGCCATACTAGATCAGTCAGTCAACAGAAAGGGGGTAAAATTTCAATGACGAAATTTGATCCAACAAGTAGGTCAAACTAAATAAAACCGTTTAAAATATAACTTACTAGCAGATACCCTCGGCTCCGCTAGTGTGGAATTTCGATCCTGTTCCATGGGATTCTATTCTCGGGACAAAAAGTAGCAGCCTATATGTTATTCCAGACCATAATCTATTCACCTCTGCCTAACCCTCCAGGGATAAAGGCGTGATTGTATGTATGTATATACAACCTTCTGGTCACAGAAGACTTCGCAATCTCCCTGAAGAGATTGCGGGCGCTCGGACCTCATGACCTCAACGTTTTGACTCCAAACGGCAAAAATGCATAATCACCAATGAGATTGGAGTACCTATGTGTATAATCTATGTATGTATAATCTATTCCTGTAGCAAATTTCAGCCAGATGAGTTCAGCCGTTACAGCGTGATCGATACAGACTGCACGTCCAAAACCAAAACCAAAATCCAAACATCCAAATCTGTAAACATTTTCACAAACTTTGACATTTTTAATACTGGGTGGCGCAAAAGTACTGGCACTAAAGAAAATACCTTTATTTTTTTTATATGACATTTTCTGTCATTCTGTTGTTGAAAATTGTGTAGTGAACAAATGTAAAATACACTGAAAATAAACATGGACCTTTTTACTCCCCAAGAACGTGGAATAATTGTGTCAATGTTCTTACGGAATAATTCATCAGTGATAAGAACACAACGTGAATTTCGTCGACGATTTCCCCACCGTCCGGCACCGATTGGTCGCACAATTCGACGCTTTGCCACACGCCTTGAAGCAACTGGCTCAACATTGGATAGACCTAAGTCTGGGAGACCAAGAACAGGCCGTTCAGCTGAAAATATCGATGCTGTGCGCGAAGATCTGGAAGAGTGTCCAGAAACATCAACGAGGCGACGTGCCACGCAATTGGGCATTTCCAGACGGACCCTGCAACGTATTTTGGTGAAAGACTTAAAGATGTTCCCGTATAAAACTCAAATGACTCATCAGCTGCTGCCTGCTGACCACCGAGCTCGTCTAGATTACTGCCAGCGCGTCATAAACCTCAACCTTGAAGAGGATGATTTTCCTTCAAAATTGGTTATGAGTGACGAAGCGCATTTCCATCTCTCAGGGCATGTCAATAAGCAGAATACTCGGTTCTGGGGCACTGATAATCCGCGCATTATTCAAGAAACACCTCTACACCCACTAAAAGTTACTGTATGGTGTGGCATCTGTGTTGACAGAGTGATCGGACCCTATTTTTTCGAAGACGCTGGAGGCAATGCGATAACTGTCACTGGAGAACGCTACAGAACCATGTTACGTGAGTTTTTGATACCCAGTTTGGACGAATTGGGGCTGGAGCACATCTGGTTTCAACAAGACGGCGCTACGGCACACACAGCGCGCGACACTATGGACTTAGTGAGGGACGCTTTTCAGGCCGAGTTATCTCTCGTTTTGGCGATTTGCCTTGGCCTGCAAGATCACCCGATCTGACCAGTCCAGACTTCTTTCTTTGGGGTTTTTTGAAATCTCGGGTGTATGTGAACAAGCCACAGACTCTCGCAGCTCTAAAAGAAAACATTCGTCAAGAAATAACGAACATATCGCAGGAAGTGTTACGGCAAGTTATGCAAAATGTCATAAATAGGGCTCAAATGTGTATCAACTCTGGAGGTCACCATTTAAAAGACATCATCTTTAAATCCTAATGGTACGAAATTTAATGGTACAAATATACATTTAAAAAAACCTAAATCTAGTTTTCTAATTTAGAAAAAATGTTATAGCCGAACCAAATAGGGTCTTTACTTTTGCGCCACCCAGTATTATTATGACATAAATATACTCACGCCTGTAAATCCCCGAAGGGGTAGGCACAGGTGTGTTAACACCTACGTTTCGCCAACTATGATTATCGGTCCCACGTAATAGGGGGCGAGCCTATTGTCGTCTAGCGGGCACTTTATATTAGGCTGTATGTTTACTGTCGGGTGGTGAACATCCCTATCCCTTAGTCACCTTTTACGACACCCACAGGAAGAGATGGGGTGGCCCTATTCTACTCCATCGGGAACCAATACGGCATTAAAGAAGTACGAGTAGGTTATTACGAAGAAGTGCCTGATAATTTTGAACGGCAACATTTTTTACAACAGCATCTTCAAGTCGTGCATATCTGTTTTTTATTTCCATGATCTACAGATAGCGTAATCTTGATCATAGCATCAGTGGACGTAGAAACGTCGACTTGTTATCACTTCGAATTTGGTTCCGTGCGTGTGTACACGGAGTGAAGATGGTGCGTGTCAATGTAAGTGAGGGCCTGTTGGAAGGAGAACTAGTAAAGAATGAGTACGGGGGTTCATTCTACAGTTTTAAGGGCATTCCGTACGCTCTACCGCCAGTTGGAAACCTACGATTCAAGGTAAATATATACGGAAGTGAAACGATTGTTTATTGGTTGTTTTTGTTTGACAAAAAATAAAGTGGAGGCCCTCAATTCTTTATAGGTATCTAATAATTATGTTGCAATATTTTTGCGTTGCGTTATTCAGGTGCTCATAATAACTTTTTCACTGTGGGTTCGTTTTGTTTGAGTGTGTTCCGAAATGGGACGACTTAGATACCTAGTCCCATTTTAATTGATATTTAACTCTGAATTTAGAAGATACCTCAGATATAGGTAGGTACTTCTTTTATCTGACTAAGAATGTAACCCTGAATTCAACCTAGGCTGTCTTCTGGACTGGTCTGGACTTATATCGTTTTCTTTTTAACCGACTCTAAAAAGGTGGAAGGTTCTCAATTCGTCGGATTTTTTTATGTATGTTCGTCGATATTTCGGCCCGAACCGGATTCGAAATTCGATGTGTTTCAGGTGGTCCCATATTAATTATATTGGACTTGGACTTTGAATTCCGGAATACAATAGAGAACTCCTCAATATCAAATAGGAAATTCGAAATAATAGTCTTGTTATTAGGTTTATGACTTACTAGCCTTCCGCCCGCGGCTCCGCCCGCGTGCATCTCGGTTAACGCGACCTTTGCTCACATCTTCGGTTCTACTCAGCCGATTGCGATCAAACAAACGTAAGTTTTAAGTCTGAGTGAGCCCTTTCTAACAAAAAAAACCGTATTAAAATCCGTTCAGTAGTTTTTACGTCCATCGCGGACAAACAGACAAACAGAAAAACAGACAAACAGACAGGAAATTAAAATAAAATATTTTTGTGTTCAGTACCTATCGTTAACATAACATAACCCAAGTATTTTTTTTTTAATATCTCCAATGTACAGACACGACCACTTTACAATTATATAATAGTATAGATAGATGACCATCCTGTAACAAGGTAGCCACCATTACTGTGGTCAAAGTGTTGGACTACGGTGGCAGACAACAGAACTTCATAATGATGTAAACATGTCAATATTATGAGGAAAAACTATGCTCGCAAGCATGCCGGTGCTGCAGCTGCTTCTGCAGAGGCTCTTAAACGGCGTAAATAGGCACTCCAATCTCATTGGAGATTATGAATTTTTGCCGTTTGGAGTCAAAACGTTGAGGTCATGAGGTCCGAGCGCCCGCAATCTCTTCAGGGAGATTGCGAAGTCGACGGTGGCCAGAAGGTTGGCGTCTTTTTAGGCCAGAAAATAAGCATAGCCATACATCGTGGTAGTGCTACCAGTCTTCTGGGAACGTTACCAGTGTTACCACAAGAAGCATGCGATGCAGAGGAATTCTACGACGGTTTTAATTTATAGTTCTTTTATTTGTAGTTTAATTAAGTTAATGTATGTTTGAATTTTAATTTATGTATGTTTAATTAATTAGTTTCATAAATGTGTAGTTACATAAAAAGAATAACATACATTATAAAATTGTTTGAATTAAATTTAGAGAGAGATTTTAGAGATTTCTGTTTTGTTAGAGATCGGTGCACGCTAGCTCTCCGAGACACAATGATTCAATTTCAATGTGCTAATATCACCCACATATCACGCATTATAAGACTGACTTGGCTTTCTTAGGTATTTTCATATTCATATGTAAATTATCGTCATTACTATTATCTATTCTGTGTGAGTATATAAAGTTGTCAATATCTGACTTGACACTTTTTTAATAGGTAGGTATCTATATTTTTTTGTTATCGTGTTTACTTGGTGATTGTGATACCGTATTATTTTTTGCCTATAATTGTGATAAATGATATTATCTATGAATGCGCTCTATTGATAAAATGTCTTATCTGTTTATGACAAAACTTTACATCACCAATTTAATAATAGTAAAATTTCTCTATCACGTAAACATTATTTATAGTATGCCATTTTTCTCCAGAGAAAAAATCATATGGTACGAGTACAGTTACGTCATGCACATTACACAGTCGTGCTTTAGCAGCAAGCAATATCTGTTAGACAAACCCCTGACACAAAAATACCTCAAAATAAAAAATTGGGGGTCTTATATTTAATTTTTATTTAATACTTCTTAAATTGATCTACTAGTAAAAGATTTGTGAAAAAAAATGTAATTAGCTACCTATTTGGTGGTGGCGGTCATCTGGCACTGAAATTTGTCATAGTTAGTAAGCAAGCCCTTTCATTTGATACCTGTGTTGAGTCCTCCATCAAAATCGGTTTATCCGTTCGAGAGCAATGATGCCACAGCCAGACACACACAGACACGTCAAATTTATAACATCCCGTCGTTTTTAAGTCGGGGATTAAAAACTAGTTATCGCTTGGAATTTTAAAATGGTTGGTTGTACCCCTTTACAATAACTTCTAATAGGACTATTATAGGGCTCCATTCACGTATATTGGGTTTTCAGTGTATCTATTTCTGATTCAATTTCCTTGTATTATATAGAACCATTGTTTTGCAGGCTCCACTACCTCCAAAACCATGGGAAGGAGTGCGCAGTGCGAAAGAATTTGGGTCACCAAGTTTCCAGTTCGATTCGATGACTGGAATGGGGATGCATGGCAGTGAGGATTCTTTGTACCTCAATGTTTATACACCAGAAATTAAACCAGACAAACCTCTGCCGGTGATGTTTTGGATACACGGTGGAGGACTGATTTGTGGAAATGGTGAAGATGATTTTTACGGTCCTGAGTACTTAGTTAAGGAAGGCGTAATCCTTGTCACAATTAACTATCGACTAGAAGTACTCGGTTTTCTCTGCTTAGAGACTGAAGATATACCTGGTAATGCAGGTATGAAGGATCAAGTACAAGCCCTTAGGTGGGTTAACAAGAACATCTCCAGTTTTGGAGGTGATCCAAAAAATATCACAATATTTGGTGAGAGTGCCGGCGCTGGCAGTGTCAGTTACCTCTTAGTATCGCCAATGACAAAAGGGCT
The DNA here is from genome assembly GCA_914767945.1 of Eilema depressum. Taxonomy (NCBI): domain Eukaryota; kingdom Metazoa; phylum Arthropoda; class Insecta; order Lepidoptera; family Erebidae; genus Eilema; species Eilema depressum. The sequence goes on along the minus strand of OU612028.1, from coordinate 8,156,778 downwards.
TTTCCAGAGAGCTATTGTTCAAAGTGGCACTACATTATGCCCTTGGGCACGTGCTTACAAGCCTCGTGAAAGAGCCCTGGCATTAGCGAGACAACTAGGTTGTTTTTCTGAAGACGATAAGGAGTTGTATGAATTCTTTAGAACTCAACCACCTGGGTCACTTGTTGATATCACTGTGCCAATAGTTTTAGCCGAAAAGGCAAAACACGCAATGTCCTTCGTTGTTGCAATAGAAAAAAAATATGGAAACAATGAAGTATTTTTTGCTGGCGATTACGTTTCGGTCCATGAAGGAGTTGAAGTAATGATTGGATACACTGCACACGAAGGTCTGGTTAGTATGGGTCCCGCTGGCGCTTACAAGTCTAAACTGGAATTAGCAAGAGACTTTCCCGAATTTCTTATGACTAAGCTGTTGCAATTTGATCTAACTATAAATCAACAATTGGACCTAGGAAAGAAAATCCAAAAGTTTTACTTTAAGGGCAAAGGCGATTTTTCTGATGATTGGGAGCAGCTCGCTAAGTATTATTCTATGGAAATGTTTGTACATGGCACACACCGTTTTATCAGAGCTTTTGTGAATAAAAACAAAATTTATTTGTACAAATTCAGTTGCGTTTCGGAGAGAAATATTTTCTGTAAATTAATAGGAATTACAGAACTCGTTAAAGACAAATCAATGACCAGCCACGGTGATGATGTACTATATCTTTTTAACGCGAAGATGTTACCAAAAGTTGATATCAATTCTAATACATACAAGCTTATACAGAATGCAATCAAACTATGGACCAACTTTGCAAAACAAGGGTAAGATTTTGCTTTACGTCATAGTAGCAATTACTAATTTTGATGAAATTTGGTACGGAGATACATTGGTATCACCCTTATAAATTTCATCAAAATCGGTTCAGTGGTTTAGGCGTGAAAGCATAACAGACCGACAGACCGACAGACCGACAGACCGACAGACCGACAGACCGACAGATAGACAGAGAGACATAAAGACAGACAGACAGAGTTACTTTCGCTATTATAATATAATATTAAGTATGGATTATTGTTACGGGTCGTTAGAGCCATAAAAAGTTCAATAAACTGGTATTGAACTTTTCTAATCGCCAATGGGTTGTGGAGGTTAGATAGCACTCTCTTCACGGAAAATTCATTTATTTGTATTTATTTAGGTAATAAACAGCTAAATTACAACAGAAACAACAACAGATTGCCAATTATAGTATCTTAGTTATACCGTGTTTGTTTTTTGTGCGAAAAAACAAAAAAACAAAATATTGAGAATTCTAATCAGGTTCACACATAGGTATAAATTTAGATCAGCAAAAGTCAATATCCAGGAGTAATCTGTGATCTAGGTAGCCCTAAGACGTATCTATATTAAGAAGAATTTCGTAGATATATCCAGGATGTTTTCAGAAGTCCAACTCTCCTTATAAAATCCGTTCAAAATTCAGTCTCAATCTAATTTCAATCTCCCAAATATAAAGAACGGTATTCACACACAATTTTCGAAAAATAATGTTAACAAGGTAAATCGCGCTGTGATGGTTTTTGACATTTGGGAGATTGAGATTAGATAGAGATCGATTTTGAATAGATATTTGTGACGAGAATTGGCCCTCAGGTAACTCAGTTTGTGAGAGTATTTACCCTGTAAAGGACTGGCCGCGGGCTGACTCCCGTCGTAGATGACTTTTTCAGATCTAATAGGTGTCAAATGTTTTCAGAAATCCAACTCCAGATGAATCATTAGGGGTGAAGTGGGTACCCTATACAGCTGAGAAACAAGATTATTTGGATATTGGCAACAAACTGGTCGCTGGCACTGCACCTGACGCGGAGGAGCTCAAGTTCTGGGATAGCATCTTTGAAGAGTACGGACAGAAAGTTTAATAGAACAATTTACTTTATTTTGGGTCGGGACTTCCTTTCTAGAGACTCATACTATTATCATAGTAGTTATTATGAGTATATTAAAAAAATAAATTGATACGAATATGTTGTTCTTTTTTATTTACTTTTTATTATTAACTCCTCTTCAACGTCCAAAACAACCTCAATTGCAAGCCGGTACACCTGCTGATTGTGCAGGCTTTCCTCCTGAGGTTGGGAAGAGGGAAGGGGGGGAGACGGCATCTACTCCCGTAAAAGTCAAGACAAACCAACTACAGAAAGCACACGTACTATCTCGGACCCCGAAATCCAAAGCACAAGCTTTGTACGCACTCTGGATTAGCACTCGGATTGCAATCAATTTGACAACCTGTATTAAAAGAATGCTTCTTGGCAGTCGGGTAAAAAAAGCTACCATAATCTACGTAATCTTTTTAATTTTGGTAGATTGCTGGCTATCTGCCAAAAATAAAAATAATCTTGCAAAAACTCATCGACGACAAGCGACACACCGACTTAGTATAATTTCTGATTGGTTATCGTGCGGACACAACTGCAGATGGTGCGTGTTAATGTTAGTGAGGGTCTGTTGGAAGGAGAACTTGTGCAGAATGAGTATGGCGGCACATTTAACAGTTTTAAAGGCATACCATACGCTCAACCACCAGTTGGAAATCTTCGCTTCAAGGTATAAACGTTTCAAACTGCGATTATTTAGTTTTAACCACCCGTGATTGTAATAATATTGTAATTAAATAAAGAAAAAGTACAGAAAATGATAAAATACTTATTTTTTTCTGCAGGCTCCACTACCTCCAAAATCATGGGAAGGCGTGCGCAGTGCAAAACATTACGGATCAAAGAGCTGCCAGCTTGATTTGATAACTGGAACTATAGAGGGCAGTGAAGATTGTTTGTACCTCAACATTTATACACCAGATGTTGTACCAGATAAATCCTTGCCAGTCATGTTTTGGATACACGGTGGAGCGTTCGTTTTTGGTAGCGGAGAAGATGACTTCTATGGCCCCCAGTTTTTAGTTAAGCATGAAGTAATCATCGTCACAGTTAATTATAGAGTAGAAGTGCTCGGTTTCCTGAGTTTAGGAACGGCAGATATCCCTGGAAATGCAGGTTTTAAGGATCAAGTAGAAGCTCTTAAGTGGGTGAATAAAAACATCTCCAATTTTGGAGGTGACCCGAACAATATTACAATATTCGGCGAGAGTGCTGGTGGTGGCAGTGTCAGTTATCACTTGCTATCGCCAATGACAAAAGGTTTATTCAAAAGAGCAATTGTACAGAGTGGGAGTGCTTTTTGTCCTTGGGCACGGACTTCAAAAGCTCGTGAAAGAGCATTAGCATTAGCGAGATCTCTAGGCTGCTATTCTGAAGATGATAAGGAATTGCATGATTTTTTCATAAATCAGCCTCTTGAATCACTAGTTGGTGTCACTGCACCAGTATTATTATCCGAAAAAGTAAAAAGTCATTTAGTATATTTCAGTGGAGTTGATGAGAAAAAATTCGATAACAATGACAAATTTTTCGAAGGAGATTTTAGTTTGGTTCATGAAGATGTGGAAGTTATGATCGGATATACTACCGATGAAGGTCTTAGCTTTTTGGGGCCCGCTGACACTATCAAAACTAAGTTGGAAATGGCAAGAGACTATCCTGAATTTCTTGTACCGAAGTTTTTGGTATTTAATTTAACTATAAATCAGCAATTAGAACTTGGAAAGAAAATCAGAAAGTTTTATTTCAATGACAAAATTGATATTTCAGATGATTGGGAGGCATTGACTAAGTTTTATTCTATGGATGAATTCGTTCACGGTATACTTAGTTTTACCAAAGTCTGTGCAAAGGCAAATAAAGTGTACTTGTATAAATTCAGTTGCAATTCTGAAAGGAATTTATGTGATATTATGGGAGTTAAAGAAATTGTAAAAGACAAGGCAGTGACTTGTCACGGAGATGACGTTCTTTATCTTTTTGATGCAAAGATAGTACCAAATAAAGTTGATATCAACTCTGACACATTCAAATTGATGGAGAAAGTGATCAAACTTTGGACCAACTTTGCTAAATATGGGTAAGATTGTAAATTATCCTTTCAAGTTCCAGGAAATTCATAGAACAATGATCTATGAATTTCCTGGAACTTGAAAGGTACCTACATGATTGCATGATCTGTAGTCATTTTATCTGATCTATTTTACATTATTTATGTATATGGGTATTCTTGTAGTAAAATTTGTGTACTTATTTTTAACAATTTATGAAAATTTTTTTTTCAATTTCAGAAACCCCACCCCAGATGAATCTTTGGGAGCGAAGTGGGTGCCTTATACAGTCGAGAAACAAGAATACTTTAACATTGGCAATCAGTTCGTAGCCGGTACAGCACCTGATGCGGAGGAGCATAAGTTCTGGGACAGCTTCTATGAAGAGTACGGACAGAAGCTAAATTAACATTTTTAATAGAATGTCGAATATTGATGTACTAAAAATGAAATTGATATTTAAATAGAATCAGGCTAGAATACAGATATAATTATTTTGTTGGAGTTTTGATTATTTTATTGTTTATCAACTTCTAATAATACATTTTGTATAAATTTGATAAAATTCGTATGAACTTTATTATATAATGAAACAAATAAAAACATCTTTATTGCAAATAATAAAATTAAAATGTACTATTATAGCGGTATTTGGTCCATAAACCGTTTGGCGATGTAGCAATATTTTAGGTAGGTACACTATCACGCTACTATCTGAACCCACCACCTGTAATAATTAAAAGACCCGTTACAATTTAAAAGAACAATTTACGTTTTTTACGAGTATTATCTTTTATTAATAAATTAATCACTATTACTTAACTTAAATCATTATTTAAGTGTGCTGACTTACAGCACCATCTAGCGAAAATAGAGTGGTTTTATTGAAATTTGGTCGAATATTTCGATCTTAATTGGAGGGAAAGTCCTCTTAATACTTCTTCAGTATTAAGAGGACTTTCCTTGAGGAGCATCATCTACTTGATTCAAATTTCAAAACATTGGGTTAAAATGTACTTATGAGTTATTATTTTTTTATTTACCATGTTTGTTAGAGAGATTTGATCCTTATGATTGACACTATCCATTGATGCTATAAAAATACAGAATTTTATTTTTAAGGTATTTAGTCGGGTCGATTACCGGGTGTGGCAAGCGAATTTTCGGAAACTTTTGAATGCAGTTTGTTCCTTTGAGTGCAATTCGCTATCTTCAGTTCATTATATATCCGCCATTTTCCCTCCCAAGCCGGAATCTTCCACTCTTTGTATAATTCTGTATACAATCATGTAGGTATCTATTTATTTACTCGATGCCTATAATGAGTGATTAAAAATGATTTCTTGGTACCTTGCACACTTGAAAATCCATTTGAAACAAAGATTTATAAGTCATGAGAACAATTTCAACCCAATGTTTTAATCAAGTAGATGTTGATGATCTTGACAAACTACTGAAGCTAACAGATAATGGCAACACTGATTTAGTTCTTTTATCTTATTTGCGATTATCCAATGGCGGGTATTTGATATTTCATCATTTTATTGTTTTGATCACACATATTCTTCAAATAACCTTTTTGTTTGTACAAGTTTGTAAAAAACAGTAGTACAGGAAAGAAAACAACAACGCGATTTTCATATTTTGTTTGTCACGGGGCAATATTTACATGAAATTAGAATCTGTTAAGAAAATGAATTGTTGTAATTCTGCTCAGCCCTCCTGGACAAGTGGCAATTCGTTGGCTGGCATATTGTAGAATAGAATGACAAATGTATGGGATTTGACGGATATAGTCATCAACGTATGTCATAAACGTCAAATCAAAGTCTAATTGACGTGTCCTATATAAAAAAAAAAAAAGATATCCCATGCATTTTTCATTCTATTCTACAATAAGCTGGCCAACTAATTTTTAGCGGAATTATTCATAGAGTATTTTAGCCCATAGTATAATCAAATTAATCAACAGGTAGATTATGGGTTATCTACACTAGAAGAAAACAGTCCACAGGAGATCATCTAGCGTACCAACGTCATTCAAACCATGGCATAAGCATGTTCAAGTTAAGCAAGTCATTACTTATAATTATCAGTATGGAAATCATTAAAGCTTTTGATAGCGATTTCATATCCTAATTGTGCAGTTCTGTTGCCTATTCAACTTGTCTGCCGCTACCCTAAAGAAAAATTTAAGCCTGCCTTAGCTTGCCTGCCTGCCTGAGCCTGAGCAGGCTTAAATTACACCTTATGGACTGTAGCCTGGCTACCTCGCCTGTAGCCCACGAGCTGAGGAGCAGGTGGTTATAACACCCGTATAATATAATTATGTATGACAAATGACAAATGAGTGCTGCATTCCAAATGATTATATATCAGCGAAATGAAGTTTACGCCATCCGATGTTATGCGAAATGAAATTGTTTTAATTTTCTTTCGCAGAAAGTTCCGCGAAACCATGATATACCAGTGAGAACAGTAATCAAACCACAGTTGCTACATTACCATTTGGTTTCGTGTCTTTAATCAACAGATAGCGTAATCTCGTAATATTGATCAGTGGCAGCGACACATCGACTTAGTATCATTTTAGATTTAATGTCGTGTATACAAAGAGAAGATGGTGCGCGTTAAAGTGAACGAGGGTCTGTTGGAAGGAGAACTTGTGCAAAATGAGTACGGGGGCACGTTCTACAGTTTTAAAGGCATTCCATACGCCCAACCGCCAGTTGGAGACCTCCGTTTCAAGGTAAAACAGTTGTGATTCTTTATTTTTTGACCATAAACACGATAGCAAATTACCATTATATACCAATTATGTACCATTTTAAGAAAATACAACTTTATCGATGTTGAAAGTGTTAATTTATATAGCTCCACTGAAAAAATTTGATTAAAGCGGTAAAGCATACAATTAAATTATTATAATAATAACATACTTCTAAAGAAAAAGGAATCACAGATTTGTTCACTATGAGGACAATGTTGTTAAGGGTAATAGTGAGAAGAGTAGGTATCAAAATTAGACCAGCACAACTTATATTCAATATTACGATAGAGTAGATATTATATTTTTAAATGATCTAAAGTGATGGGGCATGAAAAGACATCACTGTTATGCAGAATTAGTTCAAGAGCATTTGATACATAACTTGTCGCTATGAATATATCTTCAATTTATCGTAATTATCGTTATTATCGTAATTACCAGATTATGATATCAAATCGATATTCTATCTGTAATTATTTTTTGTTTATATTATTAAGGTGGCAATCCAGCACATGACCTTCGTGATCGTGAGCAATTATGGTCTATGAATGCTAGCTATAGAATTATTTTCACTCATGCATTGCCACCTACAGGGGAGAAGAGGAAGGCTAAATGGCGATTAATGTTCATATAGATAGATAAATCTATTTATCACTCAATTATGATAATAATATTGGTGCTCAAACAACAAAAATGGAATAATATCACATTTTTCGCAGGCACCATTACCACCAAAACCATGGGAAGGAGTGCGCAGTGCGAAACAATTTGGCCCTAAAAGCTACCAGTTTGATTGGATGACTAAAACTGGACAACAGGGCAGCGAGGATTCTTTGTATTTAAACGTTTACACACCAAACGTTAAACCAGACAAACCGATACCAGTAATGTTCTGGATACACGGAGGTGCGCTAATTAGTGGTAGCGGAGAAGACGACGTCTACGGTCCTGAATTTTTAGTCAAGCAAGGAGTAATCCTCGTTACAATTAACTACCGACTTGAAGTGCTCGGATTCCTTTGCTTGGAAACTGAAGATATACCTGGCAATGCTGGTCTGAAAGATCAAGTACAAGCCCTTAGGTGGGTTAACAAAAACATCTCCAATTTTGGTGGTGACCCGAATAATATTACGATATTTGGTGAGAGTGCCGGCGCTGGCAGTGTCAGCTACCATTTAATATCGCCAATGACAAAAGGTTTATTCAAGAGAGCTATTGCACAGAGCGGTAATACCTTATGCAATTGGGCACGAGCTTATAAACCTCGTGAGAGAGCCCTGGCATTAGCGAGACAACTAGGTTGCTACTCTGAGGATGATAAAGAATTATATGAATTTTTCAAAAACCATTCACTTGAACCCTTTGTAAATACAGCTGCACCAATACTTTTGTCGGAAAAGTCAAAAGCTGAGATGTATTTCAGCGTAGTTGAGGAAAAAGATTATAAAAACAATGAAAGATTTTTTGCAGGAGATTTCGATTCAATACATGAAGGTGTGGAAATAATAGTTGGATATACTACCGATGAAGGCCTAGTTAATCTATCACCCCCTGATTTAGTCAATACTAAGTTAGATACTGCAAGAGATTATCCTGAAATGTTTATACCAAAACCTTTGGTATTTAATCTGACTTTGACTCAACAAGTGGAACTTGGGAAGAAAATCAGGCAATTTTATTTCAAAAGCAATAAATACGATGATTGGGAACCGTTGGTTAAGTTCTACTCTATGGATATGTTTGTACATGGTACAATTCGTTTTGCCAAAACTTTCTCAAAAAGAAATAAGATGTATTTGTATAGATTTAGCTGTAAATCTGAAAGGAATATTTTCAGCTATATTTTAGGAATTGCTCAGCTCGTTAGTAAAAAGCCAGTGACTTGTCACGCCGATGACGTGTTTTATCTTTTCAACGCAAAGTTAATACCAAATAAAGTTGATATTAATTCAAAAACATTTCAACTTATGGAGAAAGTGATTAAACTTTGGACAAATTTTGCAAAACATGGGTGAGATTTGATCCATTTATTTCCATACACCACACAAAATTCATTTACATACATGCATATAATCACGCTTTCATCCCTGGAGGGTTAGGCAGAGGTAAATTAACACCCACATTTCACTACCACCGCTACAACTTCCACCACCACCATCATCACAACAACACCACAAAAATTCATGTGCACAGGCAGAAATTGTATACGAGGCTTGGTAGTAGTTCCCTTAAACGTAAATTGTTAAATCTAATTTAGGAAAAGTGGTAAGCGGACTCCGGGCTCGGATGCACCCAGGAACAATGCTAATATTATGATAATAAGATGATAATATATCGAGGCGTAGGTATCATAGTTTTTGCATCTATTCATATCATTAACATCATTATTTAATAACCATTGTACTTGCTGTGTCTCTTATAAATCTTTTTTTTTTTTAGAAATCCTACACCGGATGAATCTTTGGGAGCTAAATGGGTAAATTATACCGCCGACAAACCAGATTTTTTGGACATTGGCAATCAATTCGTAGCTGGTACTGAACCTGAGGCGGAGGAGGTTAAGTTCTGGGATAGTATCTACCAAGAGTACGGACAGAAGTTAAACTAATATAACAACGTAATGTTCGTTGTCATAATATTCAAAATAAATTGATATACAATTTTTTTGTTGAATTTTATTTCTTCTCATTATCCGTCCCGGTTTCGCATGAGAAAATCTCGAAAAGTTATCTTAATGGTTGCAGCGTAAATACGAAAATAGCGAAAGGGATTAACGCAAGGAGGACGATTATATTATAAAAGCGGACAGACCCAACCTACATATTAAAAACTAACTATAAATAACTTTTTCCCGCTTCTGTCTATCTTAGAGAGTTTTAAAATAATTTCTTTCATGCAATCTTTGTCATGATAATTATAATTTATTCATTCCCTTGTTGAATCTCCTCCTGGTAATGTAATGACATATTTGTCATTAAATAGACTTCATACAAATACGGGTAGTATGAGTTATGATTTTGTAGGACTAGGTGACGAAGCAGATCCCCGATCTGAGTGTGCAGAGTGTGAGAGTCAACATCATCTCACTTATCAGAATCATCTCACCTATGTGAGATAACATGTCTTGCTTGCATATGCATGCAGTTAGGAAGACCTAATTAGAACCTCTAAACAAAATCTAAATGACACAATATACGAGAAGGAGCACATTTACATTTAAAAAAGGGCGGGCAAGTTATTCTGAAAAATATTATGTTACCTACTAAAAGAGTTGATAGATAAGAAAAAAGGCAAATAATTGTTTGTAAGTATTGATTTCGCGTCTTTTTTATCCACCGATAGTGTAATCTAATATCATTTCATGTGTTCTGAAAACAGTGACAAATTGACTTAGTATTAAGACATATTTGTTGTTGTGCGTGCGTATACAAAGGGAAAAATGGTGTACGTCAATGTCAGTGAAGGCACGTTAGAAGGAGAACTGGTACAGAATGAGTACGGGGGTATGTTCTACAGTTTCAAGGGCATTCCGTATGCTCAACCGCCAGTTGGGAACCTCCGCTTCAAGGTAACATTTTAGGCTGACTGAACTCGGTTTTTCGTACTCAATAACTAAAAACCTTAGAGTAGCAATGTATACTCTAAGCTAAAAACGATGTTTTTATAAATCAAAAGTAGCGTTACAAGTACACTCCTATACTTGTACCTATCCTATCTGCAAATAAACATTACAGATTTTTTTGTAAAGTTGTTAGAGTCATAAACTCCAAACAAAATACCAACTCCGAAATATCTCTTATAAGTCCACGCTTGTGGAAGAACGGCAACGGAGTGAAATATTTCTTCGACCGAAAGGGAGGAACCACCGACTAAGCAAGGCCCAACATTGGGGTGTTGTATATTATGATAATAAGCTTTTTTTTAAGTGCGCGATGTATGATTAATAATATCGTAGTAATTCAGTTACGTTACGCTCAGCGGCACTGGATACATTCATACAATTTATTTTTTTGTATAGGTTCCACAACCACCGAAACCATGGGAAGGAGTTCGCAGTGCAAAACAATTCGGATCAAAAAGCTACCAGTTTGATTTAATGACGAATACTGGGATACAAGGTAGTGAGGATTCTTTGTACCTTAACATTTATACACCAGATATCAAACCAGATAAGCCTCTGCCAGTCATGTTTTGGATACACGGTGGAGGATTTCTCTGTGGCAGCGGAGAAGATGATTTCTATGGCCCCGAATATTTAGTCAGGCAAGGAGTAATTGTTGTCACAATCAACTACCGACTCGAAGTCCTCGGTTTTCTTTGTTTAGACACTGAAGATGTGCCTGGAAACGTTGGTCTGAAAGATCAAGTAGAAGCCCTTAAGTGGGTGAATAAAAACATCTTTAGTTTTGGAGGTGATCTGAATAATATAACAATATTCGGGGAGAGTGCCGGTGGGGCTAGTGTCAGTTATCACTTAGTATCCCCAATGAGTAAAGGTCTGTTCAAAAGAGCTATTGTACAGAGTGGTAGTATTCTATGTCCTTGGGCACGAACTTCCAAACCACGTGAGAGAGCACTGGCATTAGCGAGACAACTAGGTTGTTACTCCGAAGACGATAAAGAATTGTATGAATTCTTTAAAAATCAACCAATTGAATCACTTGCAGCTACCTCTGTATCTGTTTTACTATCCGAAAAAGCAAAAAATGAGCTAATACATTTTAGCGCAGTTGAAGAAAAAAAATTCCATAACAATGAAAGATTTTTTGGCGAAAGATTCGATTCGGTTCACGAAGGTGTGGAAATAATGTGTACTGAACGTACTGGCCCCGACCCTAACCCAGCGCTAGACTTTTTATCTGGCGGAAACTATACTGTGGGTGCGCTGAGCAAGGTCGGGAGAAAGCCGGATGCGGAACAGACACGGCGATCAAGGCGGGGCACACCGTCGAGAAGTCCCAGCGAAGGTTCGAGAACGTCAAGAGAGGAATACTTTTAATTGGAAATAATAATCTTGAAGAATCTTGAAAGTAGTTTATTGAGTAGAGTAGTGTTCTCTACGAATACGTATGCCGACTGAGGTAACGGTACATCTGGGCCCTCTGTTTATATAGCCCGCGGAGCTTACACGTGCCGTCTATGATAGGCGCATCGAGTTAACCGCGCTCGATGCGTCCACCAGCGGCCTAACAATAATTTTGCATGTACCTCTATTTCTATGTACAATGATTATTTATATAATCTACTATGCTTATTTACTATCTAATACAACATCTAATAAGAATCTTATAAGAATTTAATAAGAAAAGGAAATTAATTTTACGAAATCTAGTACAAAATGCTTACAAACTAAATGCCCTACTGTGTGTTGAAAAATGTTTATTATGAACTTATAAGCTATAACTTACATACTATGACCTATTTACTATATTATATACATTGTTCTGCACATTCTCCCCCCGTGGGACGCAGTCGCACTTCCTTCGGTGCAGAACTCGAAGCTCCGGATAGCAGCACGATGAGTTTTCTTACAGGCCGTCGCAGCACTCCGCCTTTTGTCTGGAGATCGACGGTCCTGGTCACGCCGTCTGGCCCGGGGAATGTAGAGATGACTCGTCCTCGCAGCCACATGTTACGGGGCGCGTTGGGATCCACCAGCAAGACCAAGTCGTGTAGGTCTATTGTGGGTCCGCGTCCATTTGGCATTCGTCGATGCTGAAGCTCCGGCAGGTACTCTCGGAGCCACCTGGCCCAGAAGAGGTCGGCCAGGCGCTGTGCTGCTCGCCAACTGGATTTTGAGGCGCCATCCTTTTCGTCGAAGACGCCCGGCTGCTGTACACCACCAGGTCCGCCCAACAGGAAGTGGTTGGGGGTTAGTGATTCGGGATCCTCCGGGGTCACTGACACATGCGTCAGTGGGCGACTGTTGACGGTATACTCCACCTCTGCTAGCAAGGTGGCCAAGACTTCCTCGGAGGGTCGTCGCTCGTGCAGTGTGGCGGCCAGTGCTGTTTTCACTGATCGCACCATTCGTTCCCAGGCTCCACCCATGAAGGGAGCACCGGGAGGGATGAAGCGCCACGAAGTCTTCTTCTTGGCTGCTTCCTGTGCTGTTGCTGTGTCGATCGCCTGTCGTAACTCGCGGTCGGCGCCTCGCAGATTGGTCCCGTTGTCAGACCAGATTTCTTCAGGACATCCTCTTCTTGCCATCATCCGTCGTAGAGCGGAGATGGCCGAGTCGGTGCTGAGAGAGTTTGCTATCTCTAGATGAATGGCGCGCGTCGTTAGGCAGGTGAAGATCGCGACGTACCTTTTCTGATTGGTACGCCCAACTGTCACGGTGAGAGGCCCGAAGTAGTCGACCCCGGTGTGTGTGAAGGGTCGCTTATGGTGAGCTAAGCGACACTCCGGCAGATCACCTGTCCTCGGGTACGGCGGCACTTGCGTACGGATGCGGCAATGCAGACACTGTCGTAGTAGCGAACGGGTTACCGGGCGTAGGCGTACGACCCAGTAGTGTTGTCTGCACTCGTTGATCGTGGCTTCGACTCTCGAGTGATGCAATTTCTCGTGAGTGTGCTTGATCCACAGCTTGACCGTCGGGTGATCGCCATCCACTATGATTGGCGACTCGAAGTCTTCGGAGACGTCTCGGGCGGCTTGTATACGGCTTCTTACCCGTAGTACACTGTTGACTGTGATGACACTCAGCTGGTGTAGACGACTTTCTTTCTGTACAGCTCTTCCTCGTTGCAGATCTTCTATCTCGGCGGCGAATGAGTCTTGTTGCACTGCTCGCATGAGTAGGTCTTCAGCTGCGCGCAGTAGCTCGGCGGTGATAGGTAAGTAGGGGTCAGCGACCGACTTACTCAGCTGTGCGGGAGGTGGCTTCACTGTTTTCTTGTTTGTCTTACGCCAGTCTGGGTCTGCTATCTTGTTTTTCTGAGTCCGACGATAGTTCACGTTTTCAGTTCTCTTCTTACACAGCTGTATGAAGAGCAGGACTCTGGCTGTAGCGTACCGGAGTCTATCCCAGCTAGAGAAGCGGGAGACCTCGGGTAGCGCGTCTGACAACTTTTCTTTCTTCTGTGAGTTGATGTGATGTATCTTCTCTTCTGTGTCTTCTGCTTTTTCGGTCTTCGATGTGTCTGCTGGCCATGACTCTTCCGGTAGGTATAGGAAGTCTGGCCCTCTATACCATCGATGCTGCTTACTGAAGTCTGTAGGTACGTCTCGGGTGGCGTCGTCCGCGACGTTTAACTTCGTCGGGACCCACCGCCACTCGTTCACTGTTGTGCTGTCTTCGATAGCTGCTAGGCGATGCGCTACGTACGGCTTGTACGAGCGAGAATCAGTGTTGTTAGATGGTGCCAGCTCTGCATACCCTCTGGATAATTGGGCGTCCATCTGTTCTGTGTATTCTTCTTTGAAGGCTGGATCAGGGTCGAGCTTCTTCTCTATGTTCTGTAGTCTTCTCAACGAGTTGTCGTAGTTGTTCGGCAGTGAAACTTGTTCTTGTTTCTGTAACAGCGCTGTTTCGTGTCTTCTGTCGGGCTTGTGGACTGTATGTTGCTGTTGGACACGAAAAGCTTGTTCTGGGTCTGTGTTCGGTTTCGAGAGTAGGTTGTCCACCTCGAAGTGCTGTTTGACCATCCTATCGAGTTGATGATCGGCTTCATCTTCAAACATGTGCGAGATGTGTTCATGACGCCTGCCCGAAGTCCTCGCGTTGCTGCCGTGAAGAGCCCATCCCAGTGGCGTGTAAGATGCCACTGGCTGGTTCGGCTTGCCTGTTCTGGTTTCGGAGGTAAGCAGGAGACGCCAGTTGTCTTGCCCGATGAGGATCTTCGGTCTTGCCTCTTCATACGTGAGGTCGTTCTTGATTTCTTCGAGGTGGTTGCAACCCCTTAACTGTCTGTAAGTCACCCGTTGAGATGACATGGTGAGATTCTTGACTGTGCGTGCTTGAACCTCTTCTATTTCTGTACTGTTGATTCCTCTGATGCCGAGTGAGACTCTTCTTGACTGTTGATCTGTAGTTCTGGTACTGTTGATGGTCTTCACCCGGAGCGGATCTGTAGGTCCCGACGTGCCGATTTTGTTAGCCACGGCGTCGTCGAGCAGAGTAACTGTAGAACCGTCGTCAATAAGTGCGAACGTGTTCACTGTCCCTGTCGGCCCCGCTAGTTGAACCGGCAGGATCTTTAAAAATGTTTCTTTTTTCGAACCTGTCCACGCTGAGTTGATAGCTTCAGTCGTGTTCGCTGTTTCTTCAGTGGGCTTCTTTTTGTAGTGTAACAGGGTGTTGTGAGTCCTGTTACAATTGTTGATACCGCACCGCCGCTCACTGCAAGTATGTTGTCTGTCACGATGTCTCAAGCACCTGAAGCACAGCCCCTTTTCTTTTGCTATGTCCCATCTTGCATCGACGTCTGCATTCTTGAATTTGTCACACTTATAAGTTGGGTGTTGCTGTTCACTGCAGATAACGCACTTTTTGTTGGTTTGGGCTTCAGTTGCTGTATTGACTCGCTGGGGGCGCCTCTGTTGCACGGTGTGTTGTTGCACTACGTTTTCTGGTTGGGCGTACGGCCCGCACAGGTCGGCTTCTCTCTTCATGAATTTTTCGAACTTCACGAGGTCTGGTGTCTCTCTTGGCTGTGTTGATGCGTAGTCGTAGTAGCGATACTTCAAAACCGGCGTCAGTTTTTCAACCAGGGATCTTGCGACTTCTGGGTTGTAAAGGTAATGTATGCAATCTAGGTTTTTCAGTATCGCGACCGCATTTGTAATCTTCGTAGAGTGCACGCAGATATCTCTCGGATTTTCTGTTAACTTCGGAAGGCTTCGTAGTACTTCAATTTCTGTGGTTGCTATGGCTTCGGGTCGCCCAAATCTTGACTCGAGTGTACGGATGATCTCGGCTGGCTGCGAATTCGTGATGAGAAGACTTTCTACTGCTTCTCTTGCTTTTCCACGGAGATTTCTTCGCAGTCTGTTGAGGTTTTCTATGGCGGTGTAACTGTCTTCTGTTTCTCTATATGCTGCCTTGAACGGCAGCCACTCCTGGTGAGCCCCACTGAAGTTAGGTAGCTCGATGAATTTCGGCCGCTGCGCCGACCTGACCGCCTGTGAAATGGCTGCGGCTAGGTCGGAGTAGTCGTTTTTCTGTTGCTGTTGCTGCTGTTGAACCGGCGGTACCGCTGCTTGCGTCGTCCCACTCGGCTCCTGATGTGGTGTGTCTGCGATGGCTAAGACGGCGGGTGGTGGTGGCTCTTGACGGCTGAGCCACTTACCGACCTTTTCTTCAGCTGCTGCAGACACCTGTTCCTGGTCTTCCAGGTCTTCATCTTCACTGTCGGTTTGTTCTAACGCTGCTAGTCTTGCTGCTGCGAGTTCTATCTTCAATTGAAGTAGATCTTGTTTTGCGTTGGCTATCTTCAATGTTCTTGCTTTCGAACGCACTGATACACTCCCTCCCCCCCTCTTACCGGTGGCTGGACGGGATGCTGCTTGCGGTTTTCGGCTCCGCAACTGTTGCAACACTTCGGGACACGGCGTTGGCCCCGAAGCGGACGGTGGCTCAATGGTGGTCACTGTCTCTTCCGTCGTGGTTCTGTCTGAGGCGGACAACTCTGATGCGGTCGGCTCCGCGGCCCCCTCAGGTCCAGATGCACCCACGGCGTGTGTTGCTGGTTTTCTGCTGGTTTCTGACCTCGTAACCGGCATTTTGATTCTTCAAGCTTGCTGACTATTTGCTGACTCACTCCCTTGACGCTCCCTTGCCAAACCCGGGACGACCCTGGTGCTCCACCTGTGGTGTTCCACACGATTCCTCCGTGCTGCTCCTTGATCCGGCTCGCAAGGACCAAAATGTACTGAACGTACTGGCCCCGACCCTAACCCAGCGCTAGACTTTTTATCTGGCGGAAACTATACTGTGGGTGCGCTGAGCAAGGTCGGGAGAAAGCCGGATGCGGAACAGACACGGCGATCAAGGCGGGGCACACCGTCGAGAAGTCCCAGCGAAGGTTCGAGAACGTCAAGAGAGGAATACTTTTAATTGGAAATAATAATCTTGAAGAATCTTGAAAGTAGTTTATTGAGTAGAGTAGTGTTCTCTACGAATACGTATGCCGACTGAGGTAACGGTACATCTGGGCCCTCTGTTTATATAGCCCGCGGAGCTTACACGTGCCGTCTATGATAGGCGCATCGAGTTAACCGCGCTCGATGCGTCCACCAGCGGCCTAACAATAATTTTGCATGTACCTCTATTTCTATGTACAATGATTATTTATATAATCTACTATGCTTATTTACTATCTAATACAACATCTAATAAGAATCTTATAAGAATTTAATAAGAAAAGGAAATTAATTTTACGAAATCTAGCACAAAATGCTTACAAACTAAATGCCCTACTGTGTGTTGAAAAATGTTTATTATGAACTTATAAGCTATAACTTACATACTATGACCTATTTACTATATTATATACATTGTTCTGCACATAATGATTGGATCTACTACAGACGAAGGTCTTATTTTTATGGGCCCAGCTGACACCATCAAAACAAAATTAGAAATGGCAAGAGATTTCCCCGAAAGTTTAGTTCCTAAATTTTTAGCACTTGATCTGAATATGAATCAACAATTAGAGCTTGGAAAGAAAATCAGAAAGTTTTATTTCAATGATAAAGTTGATATAAATGATGACTGGGAGAAGCTGGCTAAATTCTATTCTATGGATTCATTTGTACACGCTATACATCGCTTCACTCAAATCTGTGCAAATAAAAATAAATTATATTTGTATAAATTCAGTTGCAAATCTGAGAGGAATATTTTCAGCAGCATCATGGGGCTTGAAGAAATTATTAAAAGCCAGACAGTAACATGTCACGCTGATGATTTGTTTTACTTATTCAACGCTAAAGTACTGCCAAATAAAGTTGATATTAACTCTAATACCTTCAAACTTATGGAGAAAGTGATAGCACTTTGGACGAATTTCGCAAAACACGGGTAAGATGGATTTGGTTAATTTATTACTTTTACTATGATGACATGCTGTTCTGCACTATTGTACCAAAGCTGTGTTTGTAACTAACAGTAAGAATCATGTTTGTCTTCTAAAATATGTGTTCGGATAATTGCAGGAACCCAACCCCAGATGAATCTTTGGGAGCGAAGTGGATAGATTATACAGTCGATAAACAAGATTATTTGGACATCGGTAATGAATTCGTCACCGGCACTGCACCAGACGCGGATGAGCTTAAGTTCTGGGATGATATTTATGAGGAATATGGACAGAAGATATTATAAAAATGCTGCATACCAGTTGCATTTTTGAATCAATTAGATTTGAAAATGCTTAGTCCTAATTTGAATCAATCCAGCCAGCAATAAATTGATTTGAAGGAGCTTAGTTTACTTTTCCATTATTTCCACAATTAACCATTGATTTATGTATAAAGCATATTAGCCTGCCCATTGCAACCTAGTATAGTGACCCAGGGAGTACATCAGGGCGTAAACTGATTGGAGAATAATACTAAAATGTAGTTTTTTTATACTTCTTGTTTCTGGTATTAATCATAATTATAAACCTTGACGATAATTACGAAATCAATAAAAAAAAAACAAAAGGAAATCGTAATAGAATCGAAATCGAGCCAGCCACTAACAGGCATTCAGATTAGTTTTTGAACAGTTCGTAGCCCTGGTTGTTAAAATTTTTATCTTGGGGGAATGCAGAAACCTATCGCCATAAGTTCTGGCAATAGCGATGGATAATGCCATAAATCGAAACCCTTATCACATTTCTACTATCATTAGTTATTTTTAAAGAAAAATATAGGTGCATTTTATGAATCTTGACACGTGTTTATACAAATAAATGATTTGATTGATTATTCAAAAGTAAAACTAACCAATATAACCAACCCGCCTCGGTTTCACCCGATTCAGACTTTGAAACCCCGTATGGTGATACGGGGGTATAAACACGTGTCAAGATTTTGGGGACATTTATGCCTTAAATGAGTGCATTTAAGGCATAAATGTCCCCAATTTATACGTACAATGTATCTGCCGGATTTGTTGACATTTATGATTACTACTCTGCTCCCCAGGTTAGTAGCGTGATGATATATAGCTCATAACCTTCCTTGAAAGTATTTTTCAATACGAAGTATTACTTCCTGAGATTAGCGCGTTCAATCAAACAAACAAATAAACTCGTCAGCTTTATAGTATTACTATAGATTAAGGTTAAAGTACATTGAGTGACGATTTTAGCACCACCATACACTAACCTGGCTAAAAACACAAACACGTAAGATTCGTGACCTTCGTCTAAAGATAGCGTAATCAAATTGTTTCGTCGCTACAGTGGCGTACTTTGTTGCGATGAAGCTCCCATTTAAAAATTGTTAGTGTACATACGTCCACGAAGGGAAAATGGTGCGAGTTAGTGTTAGTGAGGGACTGTTAGACGGAGAACTGGTGCAGAATGAGTATGGTGGTACATTCTACAGTTTTAAGGGCATTCCATATGCGCAACCGCCAGTCGGAAACCTCCGTTTCAAGGTACTACATATCATTTTAAATGTTTGTTGTTGGTTTTTATGATTGGATGTTAATAAAATTGGTAAAGGTATCGTTTTAAAATTGAGCGACCATTTATGAAAATCGTAAAATATAAAAGTACGTACAAGATACAAGTTACTTTAACAAACTTCTCTAAACCATATCGGGACGTAGATTTTACCTCAGGGTGGCAATTTTATACCGTACCAGTGGAATATACTCTATATACTGGTGGCGGCACACGACACAGGGAAAAATATTAATCCATAATCAGTTTTGATAACCAAAAGGCCGAGTCATTATTATTTTTTTGTTTTTACTTATAAATAATCTAATGAGGGATCAAGATAAGGTAAATTAATAACTAGAAGTGGGAGCGCAAGTTAATCATGATCTGTAAGCCGGTACGCCTGCTAAAATAACTGATGATGCTCAGGCGCAGGCTATTCTATCGGGTTGTGGAGGTCATATTGTAGTCACTTCTATAAAAGCGACTAGACCCTAGGTCCGCTCTCCCACTCCTCTTTTATAAAGTGCAAGCCCCCGCTCCCGCTCCAAAGTGCAAGCTTTGAATGCAACCGAGGTTGGCATTTGGATCAATAGAGAGACAAGAAGGTATAATTAGAAATAAAAGGACATACATTTCCTTTATGACTAATGAAAAATAATAGGCGTTAATTACTTATTATTTTTTAAATAAATTATTGCATATTATGGACACTTTACACAACGCTGTCTAGACCCAAAGAGGAAGCTTTGGCAGTCATCCCCATAATATCCAATACACCCAACAAAAATATTTAAAAAGTGTAGGAAGGTGAACCCTGGGCTTCAAAATGAAAACTTTGGAGTTAGGGCTTGTTGCCTCCGGAATGAATGGAAGATTTTTTTTTAGTAATGATAATGATACTTACGTTAATAATAACTACTGATAATAATAATTAAAGTAAACATTATTTAATTTTACAGGCTCCTTTACCACCGAAGTCATGGGAAGGGGTACGTAGTGCGAAACAATTCGGATCAAAATGCTTCCAAATGGATTTATTAACTAAAAGCGAAACTGGCAGCGAGGACTGTTTGTATCTAAATGTTTATTCACCAAATATTGAACCAGATGAGCCCCTGCCAGTTATGTTCTGGATACATGGAGGAGGAATGACTTTTGGCAGTGGAGAAGATGATTTCTATGGACCCGAGTTCTTAGTAAGGCAAGGAGTAATCCTAGTCACGATTAATTATAGACTTGAAGTGCTCGGTTTTCTTTGCTTAGATACGGAAGACGTACCAGGAAATGCTGGTCTAAAAGATCAAGTGGAAGCTCTTAGATGGGTCAACAAGAACATCTCTAATTTCGGAGGTGATCCCAAAAATATAACGATCTTTGGCGAAAGTGCCGGCAGTGCCAGCGTTACCTACCACTTGGTGTCACCAGTGACAAAGGGTCTTTTCAAGAGAGCTATTGCTCAGAGTGGTACCTGTTATTGCCCCTGGGCAAGGGTTTATAAACCTCGTGAAAGAGCTCTGGCATTAGCAAGGCAACTCGGTTTCTATTCCGAAGATGATAAAGAATTGTATGAATTCTTCAAAAACCAATCGCTTAAGTCATTTATAGCCACATCTGTACCTGTATTATTATCTGAAAAGTCAATTTCTGGAGTAGCATATTTCAGTGTAGTTGATGAAAAGAATATTGATAACAATGAGAGATTTTATAGTAAAGAATTTGTTTCTATACACGAGGATGTGGAAATAATGATTGGATACACTACAGACGAAGGCCTTGTTTTTATGGCGCAGGGAAATTCCCCTAAAGTTATGTTAGAAATGGCAAGAGACTTTCCAGAAATGTTTGTACCTAAATTGTTGGCAGTTGACCTTACTGTAAACCAGCAATTGGAAGTTGGAAAGAAAATCAAAAAGTTTTACTTTAAAGACAAAGTTGATATTTCTAATGATTGGGAACAGCTGGTTAAGTTCTGTTCTGCAGTAAACTTGGTGTACGATATACATCACTTCACGAAAGTTTGTGCAAAGATAAATAAAGTATACTTATACAGTTTCAGTTGCAAATCAGAAATTAATATTTTCAGTAGCTTACTGGGAATTAAAGAACTCATTCAAAACAAACCAGTGACCTGTCACGGAGATGAACTATTTTACCTTTTTAATTTCAAGGCCCTACCGGATAAAATTGATAGCAGCTCTAAAATATTTCAACTCATAGATAAGGTGACCAAGCTTTGGACCAATTTTGCAAAATATGGGTGAGATTTCTTTTAATTTGAAGACACTGTTAACAAAATTTTTGTATTTCTTTTTCATTTTTGTATCTCAACTAATTTTGACAGTTTAAATATATTTCTAAGGTCCCAGTTGAGGGTTGCTCGAACTTGTCCCTCAGATTGTTTTTTTTTAAACACTAGCACCATTATCTATTCTTTGGCCTTATGCTCATTTTTAAAAAATGTGAAAATAAGGAACTTTTTTACTTAAAATATTTTCAAGGCGTTTATAACACTAGAGGTGAAAAAACTTTTTATAATAATTTAGGTATCTATCTATAATGTTATATAATTTTATAGTGGTCGTGTCTATATAATGGAGATATTTAAAAATATACCTGGGTTATGTTATATTAACGAAGTATATTTATTTTATTGGAATTCTTGTCTGTTTGTCTGTCTGTCCACGATGGACGCAAAACAAACTTTTTGATGTGGTTTTATGCAGAGTTTTGGTCAGACTTGTAATCTGACGTTTATTAGACCAAAACCAGAGATATGACCAAAGCAAGCCATAGTAGAATTGCAAATTTTTTATTTATGACTCGGAATCAGTCAGGCATTTTCGTAAAGAAGGATGGAAAGATAATCCCTGGGTGCAATATCTTAACTTATCAATATCTTATACGGGAAAGCGTTAAATTAAAAATAATGTATATTTTCAGAAATCCAACTCCCGATGAATCTCTGGGAGCTAAATGGGAACATTATGCAGTGGAAAAAGAGAATTATCTGGATATTGGCAACGAGTTCGTCGCTAACACTGCCCTCGATGCGGAAGATGTAAAGTTCTGGGGCGATATCTACGAAGAGTACGGACAGAAGCTAAAATAATGTTACAAACGTGATATTTTTTTATAATAAAAAAAAATTGATACAGTCAACAGCAAAAGTAGTACCCACTCTAATTTATAGATCATCTTAGTTCAACATCATTCTCATAGCTATTTCCCAGTTGCGTCCAAAATTTATAGTTTGGAGACCGAAGCCCGCTTATTATTTTTGATTGGTTTCCTGTCTGATGACTGGCCTACCAACTCTAAGAGGAAAGCCTGCGCCAGATAATATTCTTAGCATGATACTAGTTCATAACATAAGTATAAGACAATCAGCATCCAGTATAGGTATTTAAACTATCATGGTCGTTCACAATACTATTAGAACTATTGGGATATTTACCATGTATTGTTTTGAGTTTCCGATAAATATCCCGATAGCTTTAATAGTAATCAGCGTCAGATCGATATTGATACCATGGTATTAAGATCTTTTTGAGTTCTTTGCTAGTCAAAATCGATTTGATGCTGACTGTACATACACTTACATGCATTTATTAAGAAGTTATTTTAACATTGGGTACAATCAGACACTTTAGTTTTATTTATTTGTATACCTAGATAAGCGAATAACCATACCAAAGGATTTGAATTTCAAATCGACTTCCAGAGGAGATTATTAATTTGACACGTTTATCATACGTATTGTCTGATTGTTTGCAATTTCGACGAATTAAGAAAATAGTTAGGTACTCAATCGATTTTAATAAAATTATACATTCAAAAAAATATATACACCAATTAAAAAAATACCCATACGTCCCAAGCGTCATTATTTGTTCGGCACGTATTGACTAATCATTCATCATCATTATCCTCTGAGCCTTTTCCCAACTTTCCAGTCTAACTGTGAAGCGGCTGATTTTTGATATTTTCCTTGAAGCATCTACTATCAGATGTCCACAACTCATTGGCGATATCGAAGTTCTGTAGTTATACCAGTTGTTGTATTTTTAGTGTTCCAACTACCTGAAACGCCTAAGATGTTCGTATGGAAACCGGGATCAATGTATAGAGGGGTCTAACCTCAATGTCTTATGAACGGTCACCCATCCTTAGATCGACCTAGGTTGTGTTACCACTACATAAGTCACAAGCAGGAGGGGCTTAGTTGTCGGTTCAGTGCGTGTAGTTCAGTAATCATTATCACCCACTATAGTGGGTATTTTATTAAAGTCACAATAACCGCTCATTGTTCAATTTAGTCAATTAAACTCAAATTTATTTAATGATGGCAATTAAACCCAGTTTATTACTGCGTGGAATCATCAAGACCTCGGTCACGAAGTCGGCGGGTGGCAGGACTGGTAAGAGCCGGTCGGAGATGGCGACGACGCGCCAGTTCAGTTCAGTTCGGTTCAGTTCGGTTCAGTTATACACAGAGCTCCATCAATGCCATGTGTGTATTAGTATTAAAATATTAATAGCGCGTTGAGGAGGGCTGTTACCATCTCTTGCAGTATTATTAGATCCTTACCTTTGAAAATGCCATTTTCTATGAAATAAGTTAAAAAAAATTTGTATTTCTGTTATTCAAAGTTATCACCCATGCAATCGATGCATCTTTGCCAATACAGCGGCAGTTTATTGATGCCCTTCTTGTTATCAACTGGATGGGAGGCAACAAACTCTTCAAAGGCATTTTGTACGGTCTCTCGAGAATTGACTTTTTCCCCGTTTTAAAATTGTCGAAATTTTGGAAAAAGTAATAGACGTACGTAGGTGAAAGGTATGGTAAGTATGACGGATGAGGGCAAGCTTCCAATCTCAACTCTTGCAGCTTGCAAACTGTTGTGTAGTTTGAGGTCGCGCGTTATCGCTATGAAGCAGCGGGGATGACCGATTGGCCAAAGCTGGTTGCAGATGTGTGACTTTCTCCATCATTGTCTTAATTTCTTCATAGTTCACATCTGCATTAATGCTCATGTCCTTTTGTGAAAAGCTGTGATGAATCACACCGGCACTAGCACTTCTGAATGTCGAACAGAATCCATATTTCGTCACAGGTAACCATTCTGTTGGAAATTCCTTGATTTCTGAGCCTGTTCTATCTATGATATGAATCTATGCTTGATGAGTTTAGGGTCGTCTACCGCAGTAGCATCCCGTGCTATCCTCAAAAGACACACAAGGAACGTATACTGTGCGTATAGAGCACCTTTTGAGCACATTTTAGGTCCACGATATTATGTCCCGAGGAAAACTACCAGTACTACGCTACGGTGTGTTTCGCTGATCTATCGGTATGCTGAGTATAATAGCTATTAGGTGAAATAATCATACCTACTTAACTAAAAAAATGAATTTAAATTTAATGGAATAAATAAATTATGTACTATATTATAATTTCATTTGAAAGTCTTCGTTCAGCTATTTTTGCGCCCGATTTCTTCAGCTTGTTCGAATGTGTCAGACAGTTTGACGCCTCGGGTCTCCGGCGTGACGAACACGAGGGCGCCCGATATCAGCGCGAAGGAGGCGAACAACACGAAGGGTAGTTCTTCGAACCATTGTGCACCCTGCAATGAGATCGTTTCATTCATGTAGAAAACTGCATTGAGACCTCCTTCTTGGTCAAGCTGAAGTTGTATTTTAATGTAAAAGGTAAATTATGATACAGTTTTCCATAGAAGAGCTGTATCATAATGTATTTCATCTAATCTCATACTGAAATGTACACAATAAAATATTAAAAACAGAACTTTAATGATAGTCTTTACGCACAGAGTATCAAAATAAATTTAAAAACCTCTATGGCCACCTGCATCATGACACAATTTTTTTCTATTACGATACAACTTCTGTTAGATCCAAGCAAACTTCAGTGCAGTTTGTCTCTATACATATAATCTGTCTCCGTTCATGCGCGATGAGCAAATTTTTTTTTTGGGATTTTGGCGCCCAACCAATTCTGTCATTTTACACAAATTAAATTAATTATTTCATAAAATTAAATAAAGTAGTGTATGAAACTGCACATAATATTTTGGTCTTAAAACACTCGTGTGATACTATAATTATTCACACTCGTGTTTTAAGAACCCTTATTATGCAACTGTTTCATAAACTACTATTTTAATTAATTTTAATAGTTTGTGCGTAAACACTGTCATTCAAGTTTTTTTTTATATTACACTTCAGTATGAGATTAGGGAGATCCGATTCTCAGCACTACTACTATGATCGGATTCACCGTGCGGTCGCCGGGTCCATAGCTCGATACAGAGAGGAACACCGTGACGGCGACTGGGACTTGCGACCTAGATGTAGGTTTAGGGTGGTCTTGTGATGCATCAGCGCTCACCTCCACCGTCAGTAGTGTTCCCCCCCCTACCTATCCAAATTTGGTAAGATCCTATCAATGCCGCTTTTGATATTCGAGCTTACTGAAGCTCTTGGCAATCCGAGGTCTTTAAGTAAGTTGTACAGGGATTTAGCTGGAATTCCCCTTGCTCCTACTTCTACGGCGTAGAGTTTAACCACGTAGCCGTTTTTGGTTAACTCGTTAGTCAAGTCAAAGTATTTGTTTGTCTTTATAGCGTGGTCTTTAGGTATATTAGTTTCCTACGGTACTGTGAGTTCTACAAGCTCTGCACGCCTATGCGATCGTTACTACAACCATGACGTTTCATTTTTGTACACCGATCGTAATTAGGTACATAGTGCATCTAGGAACTAATATAAAATGAAAATAGTTTTGTAACTAATTACTGCTAATGAGAGTGATTTTTTTAAGTATTCCTCGTGGCATTCTTTACCAGCATACGTGTTTCCTTGTTCCTACAGTCGGGTGCTTTAAGCTGTACGCGAAAAGTCGCCTCATGAGGCCGTCAAGCTAAGGGCCTTAGTAGATATAATAATAGGTATACTCACAAATGCTGGTGTAAGCGGTGCAAACATAGACCCGAGCCGGCCTATCATAGTCGTGACAGAGAACAGGCTCTGTCGCGCCTCTGTGGGGTACAATTCAGCCGTGTATATGTAAACTGCTACCATCTCTACCGCGATGCAGAACTGGGATATTAGGTACACCGCGAGAGATAGTCCGTACATTCCTGTGAAATACATGACATGTAAAAAATATAATGTGGTTTTTGAAATTAGATACTTATAAAGATTTATCATAATTAAAGTTAAGATTATGATAATACATTTTATCAAAGGAATGCATTTTATGATAACAACTTATTCCTTAAAGTTTTTTTCGGTATTACAAACACCAGGTACCTACGTAATCATGATAAACAGAAATACTTTTAATTGTGACCTATTGAATAATGACAAGAATACTTGTAATAAAGACTGCTTGGTAGTTAACAAAGATTAAATTTGAGATTAAAAAAAATTACACCTGTATCAAAATTAATACTTGGGGTTGGCAACGCTCTAAAGAATAAACTCAAAAACTAATGGACCGATTTCATAAATTCTTTCACCATTAGAAAGCTACATTATCAGGTACCAACATAGGCTATGTATCATCACGCTACTATCAGCGATGAACGGGATCAGAATTCCACGCGGGTCAAGCTGACAGACATTCGCGTAAACTTCAGTACGTAACTTACGTACTTACAGAAAGTAAACTTAGTTTTTTTTTCTGCAAACACATACCAACATAAATATACATAGAATAGAACTTTTAAAATAATGTCGCACAGAGGTGTGTATGTCCATATGGGCTGTATTAGTAAGTAACTTTAAGACTTAAGCCACATACATCAAAGATTAGATAAACATTGACTTGAAATTGATACATACCTTCAGGCATAAATATGTAAGCAATTTGACACGCTGCGCAACACCAAAATGCTAAGATTAACACTGGTTTCCTTCCCATTCTGGTTAATAAGAACACAGAAAACCAATGGCCTGGTATTTCGATCGCGGCCACTGCAATGAAGTTAAGGTACCGGTTGCCAGACATATTCACAGAGTTTATCGACAAGCCGTAGGACACGAATGAACCAGTGATCCACCAGACTGGCGCTACAATACAGCGTAGTAGCACCCGCTTGTGTTTAAATAATGTCACAATAAGCCATTCTTTCTTGGACGCCTCTTCTTTTGAGGCTTTTTTTCTAGCTTCTTCTTCTGTGTTCTGACGCAATGCCTCTAAAGACTCTTCTGACAATTGTCTGCCATTGACTCTTGCTGCTTCTTTTAACACAGCTTCTGATTCGGCATAGCGACCTTTACTCATGTACCAACGGACAGATTCGGATATTATAAAATAGTAAAATATTGTGAAAAGCTGTGGTATGTAGAAGGCGAGTATAAGGGATCTCCAGTAACGGAGTGCCCACGCCGTTAAGCCCATTAGAATTTGTCCCAGAGAGAAGAAAGAACACATAGCTGCTCCAGCACCTATCCGGAATTTCGGCCCAAGAAGTTCCATCACTGTCAAAATTGAGTCATATTGATTAATTAAAATTTTGTCCATAATACACAGTTATCGAACTAAGTATAAATACCTAATATGACAATAATAGTTTCCGAATTATCTACAGAGTTTATGTAGGTGAATATGTTTTTAGAAACCCAACTTTATCTATCTGATCTTCGAGACCTTAACAACCATATTAATGTACTAGCAAACGCTTATGTCTTTATTGCACTTACTTAAAATGTACGCGCTGGTGTAGTTACCAGATCCAAACAAGTCCTCCATAAACTCTGATACGACGAAACCGATGTACGTATTTGCCCAGTACCTGGTGAGGCCAATCCAGGCACTGTTGAAGGTTGTGATACAAAGCGCTACGCGGCGGCCCCATCTGTCTGAAACGTACCCGACGATAGGCAATGCTA
Organism: Eilema depressum; assembly: GCA_914767945.1. Classification (NCBI taxonomy): domain Eukaryota; kingdom Metazoa; phylum Arthropoda; class Insecta; order Lepidoptera; family Erebidae; genus Eilema; species Eilema depressum. The sequence continues at coordinate 8,128,495 of OU612028.1, read as the reverse complement.
TAAGTGCTCCCACAGTTCGAATTGTTCCAACCAGTGACCGAAGCCATTCATTGCACGCCAGATCAAACTAGGGAGAAAACACATTATAAACATGCGGCATGTACGGTAATGGAAATCGCAACATATCAGCAAATGTAGGAAGGGAGGCCCATTTTAGTATTAAATGATATATTGGCAGTAGGTCACGTTTTGTGGTAATCACCAGGCTACGTGGTTTGCCGTCGTGGAGGATGACATGCGTGTCAATGACCTCACTACTATGGATGGATGGATGGATGGCCAAGACCATACGAAGTGGAGAAGTAAAATCAGAAAAGCGGACCAAGGACTGCGAGGTGAAGGCCTCGAATGCGACCGGTATTAACGCAATGATAATGATGATTATATTGACTGTCGTTTCATGTTTACCATAATGTGTTGTGGTTCAAACATGTTGAAAATTTTCTGCCTTCTCCTTATTCGACTTTAATAACTTTAAATTTTTATAAAAGCTAGGATAATCCTGATGTAACTGAGAGTTCTTTTCAGTCTAATATAATAAACGTTGTAAGTTTGTAACTGAGGTTGTAGGACATGTTGTGGCTTCCTACAGCGTGGAGGTACTTCATAACACGAATTCTTCAATATGATGGAATTGTCCATTTTAGGATAATAAATCTTACTTTTAATTTTGAATAGGGTAAAAGCTGTCGAGTCAAGGCTGATAGGCTGATACAATGTAGTATGCAATGCGTTGTTTCTGGATAGTCATCCTTAGATGTCTGATGTCTTGTAGATTAACTTATGTAAGAGATACCCAATGTACTATTACATTTCATAATTACGATTATCAATTTGTAATCAATGCTTAAAGATTTTTACTTACTTCATAAGCTATCGTATATTTATTTTCATACACATATTCTTCGCAATATAGTAGAGTGTCTCGGTCGAAGAGTGCGCTAGGACACGTGTTATTGTTAACCATCTGCGGCAGAACAGTTGTGTTGCCGAAACGCCGGCAGTTGTCAAATGAGTTGGCACCAGTGGCTGGCACGGCGTTTGGTAACCAGTGCGGGGACCACTCTGGCTCATCGCCATCACATTCAGGAATCACGCATCTAAGCAGGATACCAAAATATATCTTTTCTTTTTGACTTGTGATACTGCACTTAGGCAGGTATTTACTTTAAAAAAGTAACCTCCAGATGGTTCTTGTACTGATCCAGTAGGGATGTTGACTACTTTTTTAAGCTATTGCATAGCTTCTATCGCGGGCCTTGAGCGTGGAGACCGAATCCAGAAATTCCGTAACGAAAAAAGGTAACACCCCTAACTCTGAGCTCGCACGAATCTAAACGAGCTGCTCCGAAGTAGCTCCGCTTAACGTAAGTAATTATAATTGCATAAGTTGTTAGTTTTCAAATTCAAATTCACATTCAAATTCAGACTCAGACTCAGACTCAGACTCAGATTCAAATTCAAATTCAAATTCAAATTCAAATTTTATTATTATTTATTATAATTGCATAAGTTCATAAAAAATGCTATGCAATAGCTTTACCGCGGCAGTCCCCGAGTGCCACACGTCTTTTTTTTTCCATTCTCGAAAAATGTCCACCTTATAATAATATAATGAACTGCTAAGTCAAATATTCTTACGAAAAAATTAAATAGTTTTGAAGATAAGTATAATCATTTTGAAATATCAATTTCTCGAGCCACCCAAAAACGCTCCATACAAAATCATTATAAGCAGGTGACGTCACGCGGTTGTAGCCCGTAGTGCAAATGTATGGAGTGCAAGAGAATATTGCAAAGGATTATCCCTTTCGGCCGCCATGGCAACTAAAATCTCGATCTACGTTGCGTTTACACGTATATAGGTCATAATAAAAGTAATTTGGAATATGATAAGGAATCTAAAAAGTCATATATTTGGACTTAATGTTGTTTATATTTTGATCAATTTTAGAATTTAAAAATAATGAAAAGTCAATTTAGTCAAGAACCTACTTGAAATAGTTTCAACTTAATTAAGCAATGTTTTATTCTGCATCAATGCATCTGTTTTTTGTGAAAAAACTAAAATTTTAAGCTGTATTAGTAAGAATCCGACGATGGTGGAATCATCCCCTATTCAGTAAGCGATGACTTACTAATAATAAAAATAAAATACGACTAAGTGCTGTCAACCCTAGCTGTTATTTTTGGTACAATGGCCCAGTGACACCACCCAATGACACAATTGGTACTTTCAAGGGTATTATTCTATCCCCATGTCGCCACTGGTGGTGTCATGGGCATTTTTCGTAGCTTTATAGTAATAGACAAAGTTTTTTAGTCTGGGTGGTCAGGCCCAAAACTGAGTTTCTCCTTTGTTTATTTTTAAGTGTTTTTGTGTGATGGTCCGCCGTTGTTAATATACATAATATACAGGATGGAATTTTTGGATCCTACCTCAAGTGAAAATATCCTAAATACTCGAGATAGCATTAACATTTTCTGGGATATTGTAAAACTTTGATAATCGCGCAACAAACCTTGAGGCCGGCCTGCATTCTGTAGCGCTACAGTCTGGTTATAGTTTTATTTCTTGAATGAATTTGTTCTCGTGCGTGTGGATCCGGGCCCCGGGGCCGCTAGTAGGTACCTACTAACTATAATTTATTTACTAAAATAGTAAAACTGTAGGTATACAAATTCTTACCTGCTATTGATTCTTCCAGTAGTAAAGACGAATCCAGTACTACTGACCGCCACGAAGATGCCTATGATCGCGGCTAAAATGCAAGTTCTTAGTTGGAACTTGCCAAACTGACCTATTTCTTCTACTAATATAGTATCTAGGTCTATTTTCCTCTTGTCGACCTTTTCCGGGTCCATTTTAGTAATTCTACGCGCAAAGCTTAAATGCGTTATCCTAATTCCTACCAAATGTTTGCGTAAATTAATTTACCGTCTTTATATATAGCTATCTTTATCTGTGGAGTACTTAATATAGGTAAATAAGTACGTACATACTGATATGATTACACAGTACATGTGCACACAGATATTTTCATAATAAGAGTATATGGACTCAAAATAAGTGTATTAAATACGAGTATAACTTAATTTACTACTGATGTTGATGTTACTTACTAGATTTTTACTATACCACTTAAGTACACAGTCCATCTGAACGAATTTTTATGATCTTTCTAGAGAACGCAAATTTTCTGTCCTTTCCTAGAATGTTCGATAGAAAACTCATTAAAACGCTTTCATTATTTTTTCTGTAATGTAGCAATCATTAGAATCCTAAGTACCTACATACAAGTGAATGCTCAAGTTTATGAGCACCTTAAGGAGCCATCAATTTTCACATTGTTTTAATACAAACCATCTAAACTTAATCACTAGAATTCATAATGTCAATAATGTAAAATGAAAATCAGGTTAATACCTACTAATATATTATGTTTTAACAGAGTTTCTTAACGATCGAAACTCCTAATAATAATAATCGAAACTCCTAATAATCCTCCTAATCTAATACTTAACGCCAATATTACTATTTATTTTCATATCTCAGTAGTTCGGTTTCTAGTCCGATTGATCGGACTAGCAACCGGACTACTGAGACTAGAGGTTCAATCTATCAAATCTTGTATTCGCATGGGAGTGAACGAGCGAGCTCGTGGACTTTGCATGTCTCAATATGAAATAGACGATGACGTCAATGATGTCTCTGAGTTTGAGATTAAAGATTGAGCAATAACATTACTAATTAAGAAAAAAAAACATGTTCTTAGTAATGACGGCATTGATACAAAAAATATAAGAAGAGTCTACTATGACTTCTGTAGCTGTATATGTTGGTAGTATATACCTACTTAAAAATATGAACAAACAAAAAAGCATGAGAAAAAAACGAAAAATCGTAAAGTCGCGACTTTTGATCAGATAGCAAATAATAAAATAAATTCATAGTTAGCATTTGGGTGTATTTCTATTTAAAGCTGCATGATAACTGCTGAGGTTCCGATGCAGCCTGTTCCCATGAAAGCCGTATAAGCCAAACCAAAAGGGAGGAGCTGAAGTAGGTAACAGTAATGAATAAACCATAATGATGTATGTATATTCTACAAATTGTATAGAATAGGCATATATTACCTAAGCATTGGTCTAGTCTAGGTAATATGTATTTATGCTATACTTGCTGTTGCCCGCGCCTCCACCCGCGTGGAATTCTGATCCTGTTCTTCGCTGATATATAGCCTATGTGTTATTCTGATGTATAAGCTATATTATTGTAAGGTTTCATTAAAATCCATTCAGTGGTTTTTACGTGAAAGAGTAACAAACATCCATCCATCCATATTTACAAAAACTTTCGCGTTTATAATATTAGTGGGATATAGAATGCCTGCTCCTCCACCGGAAATTTGTGAAATAAATAGATCTTGCTTATTACGTGGATGACTTTATGGAACTTCTATATCTGGATGGTTATAAAAAATATATTATGTAGCTATTATTATTAATGAATAGAAATAAGTAGGTCTGCTTTCATCTATTATTTTCATTATTATTGCGACCAATATTTTCGGCTTGTTCAAACGTGTCAGGTAGCTTGACGCCCCTGGTTTCCGGCGTGATGAAGACGAGAGCACCAGACAGAAGTGCCAACCCGGCGAACAGCATGAATGGTAATTTTTCAAACCATTGTGCACCCTGGAATCACAATTTAAGATACTTTAATTTTGGCTATAAACTACAAGTTTATTACACACACAATGGAATCGGAAAAAATCTCAATTAAGTACATTACAAAAAAAATAACGGTCAGTAAACGAAATTCTTTGAAAATATAAGATTTAGGCTATTATTCTGAGTAATTGTTATGTCATTTTATCAGCGGTTTACCAGTTTCAAAGTTTACATATTTGTTTTTCAATATTATTTCGGCCTTTCCGGGGAGCGATTGATGTCGCAACTCCAAGAGAAAAGCTTTAAACAGTACCTAATATATTATAGATATCATAATCCATAGATGCTAAAACGGCAACAAAAATCAGGACATTGTCCAATTTTACGCATCACCCGTCAGTGTGCTGTGCAGAAAAACGTAGGTATGAAAGTTTAATGACTGGTAGAGTAAGCTCATGAAGCATAACGAAAGCAGGGATGCATACCTACACGTATGTAAAAAATACTACTTACAAATGCTGGTGTTAGTGGCGCAACCATAGACCCGAGCCGGCCAATCATAAGTGTAATGGAAAAAAGGCTCTGTCGCTTCACCGTGGGGTACAACTCAGCTGTATATATGTAAACTGCTACCATCTCTACCGCGATGCAGAATTGAGCTATCAGGTACACCGCAAGCGATAGTCGATAAAACCCTGCAAGTTAGACATGTTCATAATTAACATCGTAAAGTCATATCAAGACTCACTGTATCTATCTATAGTCGGATTCGCAAGAAATCTCAAAATAACAATTTGCAAACAAAACTTTCAATTTATTGTTATTCAATTGTAAGTAATTTATAAAGACGGTTAGCAAATTGTTTCGGCAACGGCAAGTATTGCTAGAATTATTGAAAATGCCATGAAATTATTAAAATTAAATATAAATATAATGTAATATAAATTATACTGTAATATGTAAAACATTGTTACATATAAATTATATTATTTGCGTATATTATTTTCAATATTTGATTAGGCCTGAAAAGCTCGCAATAAAATATTGTATTTTCTAAATATTAAAAATAGATCTACTATTAACGCCACATGTAAAAAGATGAATTGAATTTTGACTGATACGTACCTTGAGGCAGAACCACATAAGCAAGTTGACATGCTGCGCAACACCAAAAAGATAAGATCAGCACTGGTTTCCTTCCCATTTTGGTCAACAAGTACACAGAAAACCAATGACCTGGAATTTCAACCGCAGCTACTGCAATGAAGTTAAGGTACCGGTTGCCAGACATATTGACAGCGTTTATGGACAAACCATAGCAAACAAATGTTGTGGTGATCCACCATACTGGCGCCACTAGAAAGTGCAGTAGCACACGTTTGTGTTTAAAGACTGTTACAATGAGCCACTCCCTCTCAGCGGCCTCGTTCTGTAAGGCTCTCTTTCTAGCTTCCTCCACTGTATTATGACGTAATGCTTCCAGAGACTCATCTGACAATTGTCTACCATTCACTCTCGCTGCTTTTTTTAACAAAGCTTCTGACTCTGCAAAACGGCCTTTACTCATGTACCAACGGACAGATTCGGATATTAGGAAATAATAGAATATTGTTAGAAGCTGCGGTATGTAGAAGGCTAGTATGAGATGTCTCCAGTAACGCAGTCCCCACGCTGTCAAGCCCATTAGTATTTGTCCCAGAGAGAAGAAGGAATTCATCGCTGCACCAGCACCAGTTCGAAATTTCGGCCCAAGCAGCTCCATCACTGTCAAAATTGGTAATAAGTACCTTAATAATATGTTTATTATTTTGTTAATCAAAAAATATCTAGAAGTACCCATTGCACTTACTTAAAATGTAGGCGCTGGTGTAATTACCAGACCCAAGCAAGTCCTCCATGAATTCTGATACGACGAAGCTGACGTAGGAGTTTGCCCAATACCTCGTGACGCCTATCCAGGCAGTGTTGAAGGCTGTGATACAGAGCGCTACGCGTCGTCCCCATCTGTCTGAAACGTACCCCACGATAGGCAATGCTATAAGTGAACCCACAGTACGAACTGTACCAATCAGCGTACGAGCCCACTCATTGCACGCTAGATCAAACTGGGGAGAAAACATTATTATTATAAATATCTCGCAACTTCTGGCAGTAACAATAGTCTTAGGAGGTATCTTAGGAGTTGCTGATATAAGTGAATGATTTTTGTTACTAAAAATAATTGCAAGATAATGAATTAGTAATATCTAAAGTGTTCAATAATTTATGCAAGTATAAAGATGCCTTGCTTGAACATGGTCTAACGGTCTTTGACGATTCTAAATATGAAATTCAGGTTGCTGTTTCCGTGGATGTTATCATCATCATGAAGGCGTTCTGTCCCAATTGCATCCGAAGCCTACACCTCGGTACCTCCTCGGGGTTCACTTGCAGCTTTTCCTGATCTACTTCGTACGGTCTTGGGCATCTATGATAGTGAGATCATTGGCAACACCCTCTATCGACGACGTCAAGCCAGTACTTCTTGGGCCTACCCCTCCTACCGGGATTACTAAATATTTGTTACCCACCTAACTGAGTGGTCAAAATGTGACTGCACAAGTGAAGGTGACTTTGCCATCGATGTTACGAGTATTATAACCTCTTAAACATAACCAAGCTACCAAAGGCTTATACTTACTTCATAAGCAATGGTGTCTTTTGTTTCATACACATATTCATCACAATCCAGCAAAATGTTTCGATCGAAGAGTGCACTAGGACATGTATCATTGTCAATCATCCGCGGCAAAACAGTTGTATTGCCGAAACGCCGACAGTTGTCAAATGAGTTGGGACCAGTGGCTGGCACTGCGTTTGGTAACCAGTGCGGGGACCACTCTGGCTGATCGCCATCACATTCAGGAATCAAACACCTAAGTATAACACGGGAATCATTAAGAAGGAGTACATTATATTTTGACACGACAATTCAAAGATAGCGGATGAAGCATGATAAAGTAATCATGATGATGTTATTGCACATTTTAGGTACATTATCATGGGTTAAGTTTTCTTGTGGTACATAGTATTCTTGCGATACGTTTCTAAAAGAAACTTGTTCATCGCCAATTGAGATTTGATGTACAGTCGCTTTGAATTGGAAAAAGTAAATTGAACCGGCGAGCAGTCCCTTACAGGAGGAATAATCCGAGGTGACAACTTCGGATGCGACTGGAATTAACGTTATTCCTAGCGTTAATCTCAGTCGCAACCGAAAATTAACACTAGGATGAAGAAAAAGCGTACTAATTGCTTTAAAATTTCTTTAAATTACAAATAATCTTTACATTGAAATAAACCAATTTTATAAATTTTTGTTTATTATTTATGTAAAGTTTTAGACCCAACATGGAATGTGGAGTGTATTCAAGTATGAAGTTGGTTAAAATCCGATTGTATAACTAAAAACTAGATTACTAAGAAGTACTTTCTAACTTTACATTTCTGAATCCAGTAGTGATAGTAAAATAATAATTCTCACCTGGTGCTTATCCTTGCAGCGGTAAATAAAAATCCAGTACCACCCACTGCCACAGAGATTCCTGTTATAGCGGCTAGAATAAAAGTTCTTAGCTGGAACTTGCCAAACTGACCAATTTCTTCTATAAGAATAGTATCTAGGTCTACTTTCCGCTTGCTTTTTGATTCAGCTTGCATTTTGGTGGCTGCTTCATTTTGCTCCATGCCAGCGGCGACGTCGTTATCGTTATCACACTAAATGTTTGCCTGAACGATTTTCTTTTTTTATCTGTGGAGTAATATAAAAGAATAATGAAATGATTTACACAATTGTTGTATTTGTGTACATAGACAGATAATACAACAATAAAACTAGATAGTTTGTGCTACTAATGATGCTATATTAAACGAAGGTATTTGCTACCGATATTATATATTATTATTGTTATGACGATTGTAAGTAATGTTTAAAGATAGGTTAAGAAATAATAAAAAAAAATGAAAATGGGCTTTACCATATACCTACAGACAGAAAATGTTCATGGTTCACGCAAAAAAGCGTAGGTAGGTACTAACCATATAGAGTACATTTTGAACACACTTTGGGGTCTAGATGTATGCCGGAACTAAGCTAACAACTAAATTTATTGAAGACTAGTTGTTGCTTGCGGCTCCGTCCGAGTGGAATTCTGATCCCGTTCATCGCTGATAGTAGCGTGATATAGCCGATGTTGGTACCTGATAAAGTAGCTTTCTAACAGCGAAAGAAATTTTGAAATCGGTCCAGTAGTTTTTGAGTTAATCCGTTATTTATACAACAGTACAAATCTTTTCTCTTTATAATATTATTTATTTATTTATTTATTTATAAAACTTCATGCACAAGTACATAGGCGGACTTAATGCCACAGGCATTTTCTACCAGTCAACCAAAGGTGGTGCAGAGAAAACTCAGTAGGTGCATTATTGAGAGTACAATAAAATAATAGACGTTAGATTAGTAAAAGATGTACAAAACATGTATTAGTATAGATTAAGCATACATACTTCTTTAATTTAATGATCTTATTAATTATATTTCTAAATACAGTATATAAAAACATATATTAAAAATAGGTACATTATTATTATTATTATCAGAGAAGAATGAACTGTTTATATTGATTCACATCACCTGACGTCTGAGAAAGGTATTTATACATACATATACGCCTGTAAATCCCCGAAGGGGTAGGCATAGGTGTATTAACACCCACATTTCGCCAACTATCAAACTATCTAGTGGGCTGTTGCTACTAATATAGTATTACTTTCAGCTTCTTCACATGCTAGTTCTATGTGTTCCGTGTATGTTATTCTTTTTGTCTGAGGCCTAAACCTCGTCGTTCATTCAGCAGTTTTGTTTTCTCTTGTAATATTGATTAAGTTCATACTTAGACAAAAATTGAAGTGACAAATGGTTGTTGAAAGATAAAATGGGCTATAAATATCGCTTACATGCACAAGATGATGAGAAGACACAGTAACTACAGTGCTAGCACAATCGTTAAGAACACTATCAGACAGATGCTGATAACAGTCTTAGAAATATTCAATCATAGTAATTTGAGCCATCACACACATAGACTTAAGAACTATTATTGTATTTATAATGTGAAAAACGTATTGGGTAGTATATTTTATGCGCAGGCAAAGAACACAGCGTTCGCGTTTAGTACATGCGGTGGACTGTAGATGGGTGTTGAATAAAGAAACAGCCGATGCAAAGCGCCCTGCACTTATCTTGCGCGAAGACAACGTTACATACATAGCCGATACGATGCACAATACGAATATTGAGCTCGGTGCTACATTGTATGAGCGATTGTGCTGACGCGGAGTCGCTACAGTATATTACAAGCACCTTAAATCGGCTCAAAATTGCGCGATAAATATGTCACGGCTAGCATGTTTCCGGCAACAGAGTAAGAGGGGCAACACGGCAAATGCTTCTAGATATCACTTGTCTAGAAGCATATTTCTTGGCTGCTGTTTGTATCGCGCAAGTTCTTTCTCTGTTTTCAGTTCACGCTACAAACTTTTCAAATCAGCACAACCTATACATAGAAATTATTATTATCGTTTTAAGATTTATTAGGGCAATGCATGTCTTTAAATTTTTTTTATTGATAATTTTATTTTCCATTTTTTAGTTTTAGTAACATTGTGACTTCCCATGACCATCTACCGCCCTCGTTTTCAGACCCCGAATATCATGTTAAACCAGAGAGTTTGTGAAGACGAAACAAATGAGCCCAAACTCGATAGGCTTACATTGTTTAGTTAGGAGTTCCTATGGCCACCTTCTGAATCCATCTTCAGACCCTGAATACCATGGAATATCAGAGAGTTTGTTAAGACAAAACCAATGAACCCAAACTTGATCTATCTTGTTTACCTTAGAAGTTCCTATGGCCACATTCTGAATCTTTCTTCAGACCCTGAATACTATGTAATACCAGAGAGTTTCCTGCCACCTTTCTACTCCATTATCAGACCAGCTCCATGGTACCATATTAATGCATTATTATCCAAAGTAAACGTGAGAATATCTGCCTAAAATCGAGTTGCAAGATTCTACCCGAACAAATTATATAAATTCGTACGTACATTTATTAAATTTGGTATAATTTTTTTAGAAGAAACATATTCTTAATTATGTACATAAAGTAAAATTTTAAATGGTGCTAGGTATTTCATTCATTGCTTGTCAATATGTACGAGTATATTATCAGGAACTGCACTATAAAAATACAGTCAATGGACCCATCATGTTGTCTTATCTTAAACATTCCTGAATTTAGTATCTAAAAGTAGTTATTTATCATGTTAATTATAAAATAATATCAATTTTATTGGTTATTTTTTAATAAATAACACGTCGAAACTGATCACAACTGTATTGTGATTGTGAGACAATATTGCACTTGGATATGATTACAGGGTCAACATTTTGTGTGGTCCGAACCATACAAAATGTTGACCATACACCCATACAAGGGGCCTAGGGTAATTAGCCCCAGTTGAGCTCCGGCGGGTTGACCTTCGCCGTCTCTACCAGACTGCGCCAATACCCATTGGTCTCATAACAGCTGCGACGCGACAGCCATTACCTCATATATCTGGCTAAGCAATTGCTGACTTCTGAACGCAATCCAATCTAGATTTGATTACTATGGAGGTCTTTTCGCAAGATGCACTCTTGCGAAAAGACGCTCTTGCGACTTAGGTTAAAGGTGCCCCCGAAGTATATATTCTTACATTCTTACTATCATAAAATTTATTCTATGCATCAAAAAAGGATATCTCTTTAGCTTGTCACATGAGTTTACACAGTCATATTAAGTGAGATAACCTAAGTACTGTTATCCTACCTGACGGTACAGACAGTAGAGGACTCCTTGACCTTACCTAAGAGGCTGCGACTTTGACTTCTCAATCCGTAAGTATTTATTTCAGTGTGTTTCTGTCTACTAGAAACTCTGCAGTCTGTACCTGGTTTTTTACAATAGATAACTCCATAGTTGAAAAAAAAACCAGGTTCATAGCAACCGATATTACGAGAGGTTCTCGTTGTGTTGTAGTCGCGTGGTTACCGGCAGAGTAGAATTTGGCCACTCCATCTCTTCCGATGCGGTGCAGTACAAAGCGACTAAAGAACAACCCTATCTAGTCGCCTGCCCCCCTAGACAAGTGGCAATTCGTTGCTCGGCGTATGATGGAATAGAATGACAAATGTATAGGATTTGACGTTTTTGACATTCGTTGACGCCTGTCATATATGTACGTCAAATCCCATACATTCGTCATTCTATTCCATCATACGCCGAGCAACGAATTGCCACTTGTCTAGAGGGGCTGGTAAGACGCCGCATGGGAAGAGATGCATAACATCAGATATAATATAATATATATCTACACAAAATATAGGAAAAAAAGTGTATAAAAAAATTCGACTGCTGCCGACAAGTACGAAACACGTTTATTAGCAGGTGGTACCCATTTACAAATCATAAACCGACCTATAATTAACAGGCTATCAAACTTGTTTCGATCTTTTCAGTAGTATTCGGATATTTTTCTTTATAATTATTTTTTTTATGATGAAGATGTATATCTAACCTGGTATGGATTCGAGCAGTTGTGAATATGTATTCAAATATCCCCCACATTGCCAATATACCTGCTATTACAATTATTGCCCTAAGTTGAAACTTTCCAAACTGTCCTATTTTGTTTTTAAGAATGGTGTCTAAAGTTACTTTAGCCTTGATATCGTTCACCATATCAGGCGAGTTATTCACCGTAACGGTTCACTCACTCGTGTGTTCCGTAACATCAAAATAGTAATCTGTTTTTATAATAATGTGCTCATAAAATGCAGATATTGTACAAAGCAACTAGAGTACCGCACTCAGAGTAAGAAATCAACATAAGTATGATGCGAAATAGCTGATCACAATTTTTTTAGATATCTTAAATAGATAGGTACTAGTTATTGTAGTATTTATAGTATTGAACTGTCACAACTTTAATTTTTATAGTAACTAACCTTACAAAAATCAACGTAGTCAATGTACACTACACCACACTACACTTAAGAAAATCACGACGATTGGGTCACTTTAGAAAAGTGGTAATTCGTTGGCCGTATTGTAGAATAGAATAATAAATGTATGCAATTTGACGTATATGACAGTCGATAACGTAGGTATATCATAAACATCAAAACACGTGTTATATACGTAAGATCATTCATCGTTCTATTCTATAATATTCTCAACGAATTCCTACTTGTCTAGGGGGGCAGATCATTTGCGGTATGTTTACGTGCCGCCGCCCGTTCTACATGAGTTCTCAACCTCTACTGAGCACCCGAGTTTTGCAAACAACAGCTTGAACTTCTCTGCTAAAGGTCCTCGATGAAAGGAAATCAACATTGACAAAATTTAGGGTCGAACCCCATGAATTACGAACAGACTTGCATCTGCAAAACCAGATATTACGCGTATAGATAAGATCAGAAAAAGTGAAATGCTGAGACGGAACCCGCGACCAGTCCCTTACAAGGGGAATGTTCTGACCACTGAGCTACTGAGCCAGAAGTAGCCAGCCCTGCGCCGCTGGCGACGTCGCCAGGGCGTCCTAGTGAAGCAGAGCCACGTAGGGAACTGTAGCTCGTGGCCACGCTTCCAAGTTGGCGATGTTGCCAAACCGTCACCAAGTGAGTTAGGTAGGTACCATTCATTTCAATACCGGCGATGTCACCATGGCGAGGCCCCGAATCAGATCAGTATCGAAAAATCGGTATTTTCGAAACCGTTTTTCTTTTAACTATAAAACCTACAGATCTGGAATTCATATGCCTGCATACTACAGGATATACAGAGTAACTTCTCCTTTTCATAAATTGAATAAAAAAGGAGATAATAGAAGATGAGAGGCTCTGAACATCCCTCTACTCTTTTTTATGAAACCTAATATTTTCTACAATATGTATTCAAATAATCTAAAATTTAAATAAGTGTATTAGCATGACGTGGCCTTCTTAGTAATCGTTGCCTATAAAGATATCTATTAAAATTGGATTTACTAATTTCTACGGTTCGAGTACGACCGAATGACCTTGAGCATTTACATGGTTAAGGTCATTCGTGTTGGTAATCACTTTATTATTCGTGTAGGTAATCACCTTCATATTATGGGCACGACGTTGCGGCGTCGTTGCCGTAGGGCGGTCGAAGGCGGGGCTACAGTTGCAGTCGGGGGCGGGGTTTGTGCAACGCCGGCATATAATTGTGTCAAGGGCTTAGTCCGGTTTAATAATCCCTTGCATGGATAAAATAAATTGAAACTTACACCTGGACGGCCCCTGTGGCGTAGCGGTGGAGCGTTCGACTGCTACTCGGATACGCGTGTTCGAATCCATTCAGAGCAAATATTTGTTTGCATCAATGTGTATTTGCATTCTTCTGGTTGTTTCTATATCTACCTATGTATATATTTTCAAAAGAAAATGTGCTAGGTATGTATATTCGCAATCCGAATTTTAGAACCGGATAACACAAACTAGTTAATAGAATATTTAAAAAGCGCATCATGGTATATGACGGAAACTTCGCTCCATCAATAGCTGTATTTTTTTCTTTCGGCTGCTGTCAACGCCCAGGCGCAAATTAATTAGTCATTTGCACCCATCGCCTCCTATTTGCGCTAAAAGTGCACCGAGCCCGCTGGGAGAAAAGTCCATTAAGAGTCTAGATGCGGGGTGAAAATAGTCTGATTTGATTATATTACTCACGGTGCGTATTTCCATTCTGTACCATTCCCAATTGGTACTTTTATGCAATAAATCACATGCCAGAGCGAGTGCACTGAGGTAATAGCTGGTTAATCCTAAAACAGGTCAAGTGCGAGTCCGATTCATATTACTAGATATTGCATAGATATTATGAAACTAATGAAACTCAATATTTATTTATTATTATACAATTATAACTCTACTTTTGATTCACAAAACTATTTTAAACAGTTTGTCTATGAACTCAGTTGAGTCTCTGTTTTAAAATGATGGTTTATTTAGCTAATGTAGCTAATGCATGGAAAAGGTATTGGTCACTTAAAGAGATCCTCAAAAGCGAACAATTTCCCATAGCAGCGAAGAGAAAAGTGTTCAACTCATGTGTCCTGCCATGCCTAACATATTATGGCTGCCAAACTTGGGCACTGAGCCAAAAACATCTTCTGAAACTGAGAATATGTCAGAGGGGCATGGAAAGAAGCATGCTAGGCGTTAAAAAAAGAGATCGCATAAGATCAGAAGATATACGCTCCATAACCATGGTTGAAGACATAATAAAGAAAATACGACAGTTGAAATGGAGATGGATGGGACACATGACAAGAGATAGCGAAATAAAATGCACCAAAATCCTAACGGAGTGGCAACCACGCGATGGCAAAAGAAAAAGAGGCAGGCAGGTAAAAAGATGGATGGATGATATAAAGAAAATTGGAGAGGCTACCTGGTCAAGGAAAGCTAGAGACAAAGAGGAGTGGAAAAGGCTGGAAGAGGCCTATGTGTCACAAGACACGCTGATTACTATTTAAGATTACCGATGTGTTAATATATATATTAAGTTAGATAAATAATGTATAGTTTAGTTTCAGCAATAAAGGCTATAATAATAATATATTTTGCGATGGTATAGTGCACCTATAGTGCCGTTTCATGCATTACCAAAAATATCAATAGTTGCACTTAAGAATGTAGTGTAATGTTATGAACTTTTTTGTTTGATTTGATATGGATGAATAAAATTAAAGCCAAGATACAAAAAAATGGTGTCATTTTGTGTATTATAGAAACAATAAATCGTTAATTCTGCGTGTCACCGTTCGCGCGCAAGCTGTGCAAAGCAGTCGTAAGTATTTGCACTACACGCGCACAGCTCCCACAACGTTACCTCTCTAACATGACTCTTCAGCCTACATCATCGACTTTCATAATTCTAAGGATTTAAGATGTGTGTTCAAATCAATCAAGATAGAAAAAAGCAAATACAGCTCAGGCGGGACTCGAACTTTAATGAAATTTTAAAACGTATCTACTAAATACTTTAAATTTTCATTCAAGATGTAGGTATGTTTAGATAAACTTGGTCTACGAATTAGTATTACGGAATCCTAGTGAATGATAAACAATGGGCATTTGGTAGATCCTATTATGAAAGCTAGGGCCGTGCTTTCAGTGTTGATTTATCGGTGCACTCAGGGCCATCTAAATCCCATTATGCACCGGAGTAAGAAAATCAGCGGCACGATGGGCGTCCCCATTTCAAATCAATATCTACTTATACTGAATATGCATACACCTTAGGTATGGTACAGAACCCTGAAAAGGAATAATTATTATTTAGGCTTCAGTACTTCAGACAACTGCGAAACCGTTAAAGAATCAGTTCATTGTCAGTATGTCTGTCTGTCAAGACCTTTTCGTCAGGAACATGTTGAGGCACCTAGTTGAAATTAATGATTAATGGAGCGACTTCTATCTCTAACCTGTCTATTCTTCTAACCCCGGGAGAAAAGTCCGGGCTAGAGCTTCGTTTAATCAACAAGTGTGCCTGCATGCAAGTGATTTCACTTGGCACCGAGGATTTTTGATACTACAATAACAAAAAAAACCCCAAAAATATCTAGGAATATGTTAATGTTATGTGTTTGTGTACCCACCCTAATAGAGCGTCTATCCCTTAATTGACTTACCGGACGTCCTGTGCGCAGGAGCGAAATCACCTATAAATACGTGGAGTGGCGATACAGCATCAAGACTTGCAGGCTCCGTGCAACGCTGTAGTCTAAACGGACTGCTTACTTTGGTAAAGAGAACTGCCAAATATTTTAATTTTAGTTTGAACAGTGTCCATTGATATAATGGAATTTAAATTAAGTGATATACTTCGAGTTTAAAGTGGAGTCGAAATATTGAAATAAATATGAATAATATTGAAAAAGATAGAAATAAAAATTTTCCGATCCTAGTGTATCGCGTGAGTCAATAATAAAATTCGTATAAAAATAAAATAACAAATATGTTCCCGGTTTTATGAGCGACAGTTTATTTTTCGAACTAGCAGATACTTGTGTCCTCTATGCGTACATAAAAAAAATTTACAAAGTATATTTAAAAGTTGAATAAGTGCCTAATATTTTATTAATTATGAGTGACATATTTTATGCTATATTGCTTTTAGCTATGCAACGGAACTGCTGCGCTGTCAAGTTCGTAGCCACCTTCCGTCGTTGCGGAAACGGTCTGCGCACACGCGGATGTATATAGCCTGCTTGTACGTTTGAGTATCGTTGAAGCTGACTATATACATCTAAGTGTGGCTCTATCATATATATATCTAGTTCGCATATCATATCATACTACCATATCATATATATAGCTAGTTCGAAAAATAAACTGTCGCTCATAAAACCGGGAACATATTTGTTATTTTATTTTTATACGAATTTTATTATTGACTCACGCGATACACTAGGATCGGAAAATTTTTATTTCTATCTTTTTCAATATTATTCATATTTATTTTCACGGAGGTAGGACACGACGGTATCTCCCGTTTCAAATCGAGCAGTCCGACTGGGGAAGTACCTCCGCCCTACAGAAGATCGCGGTTTAGCAACCTTGTGTTGTGTTTTCCGTGGTGAGTAGGGTAGCCAGAGCTCATTGGAGGGTTCTTGTGCTGTCAGCGGGAAGACCAAAGGCTTGGGTTAACACCACTGACTGGTGCGGGCGTGAAATGTTGGCGCGGCGGTCAGGGAGACCCGGTGAAACGGTTATCCGCTGGCCGCCCGCAGGCTGTACGGTTCCCGAACCTGGGGAACACTTAATCTCCGCCCCAGGAGGCTGATCCAGCAGCCTGTGTAAAGTTCCCGGTGCTGTAGTCGTGCCGGAGGAGGAGACCGGAGTGGACCCGGCTACAGTATCTGGGAGGGGACCGGGGGCCCTTCCGCCCGCCGCGCCAGCCAGTCACAAAACCTTAACTCGTCGGTGGTGGCATGGAGCCTTGCTTTGTCTTTTACGCTGACGACACAAAGACTCTCTATACCTTCGCCCCCCCCCCCCTTCTACAAATATGGCCAAAAAGAAAAAAATGAGAAACGGTTACACAGCGGCACCATCGTCCACGATACAAGTGGACTATTGTAATATCAGGGGCCTACATTCCAACCTGAACGAGGTCCACCACCACCTCGAAACAGCACAACCGACCCTTTTCTTTCTGACGGAGACGCAAATATCATGCCCGGCCGATACAGCCTACCTAATGTACCCCGGCTACAAGCTCGAGCACAACTTTCTGAGTAAAGCCGGGGTATGCTTGTACGTCCGGGATGATGTTTGCTGTCGCCGTCTAAATGGCCTTGAGGAGCGAGACCTATCAACGCTATGGGTGCGTATGGATCACGGTGGCAACACCCGTGTTTATGCGTGCCTGTACAGGTCTCATAGCGGTGATCTGGGCACGGCTCAACTGTTTGAGCATCTGCAGCGGTCGGCGGACACGGTAATCGAGCAGTACCCTACCGCGGACTTAGTGGTCTTGGGGGACTTTAATGCTCACCACGTGGAGTGGTTGGGGTCCACCGAGACTGATTTTGCGGGAAGGGCTGCATACAACTTCGCCCTGACCTATGGACTCTCGCAACTGGTGCATTCTATCACTAGAATACCAGACATCGAGACCCATAGAAGCTCTATACTGGACCTTCTGCTGACTACGCGCCCGGATGAGTACTCCGTGAATGTGGAAGCGCCATTAGGCACTTCGGACCACTGCCTTGTCCGGGCGCAAGTGACTCTCGCGCGGCCTGAACCACCGCGGCCACCACAGTGGCGGCATGTCTGGCACTATAAGTCGGCAGACTGGGATGGTCTGCGAGAATTCTTCGCGTCGTACCCGTGGAGGCGGCTTTGTTTCACTTCAGATGATCCAAACTCCTGTGCAACAGCAGTCGCTGAAGCGATCCTATCGGGCATGGAATGTTATATTCCTAACCGCTGGATCGCGACAGGAGCGAGCAAACGCCCGTGGTTTAATAGGCCTTGCAGAGAAGCTAGAGACCGCAAGCAATCTGCCTATAAGGCTTGGACCACAGCTCTTGCCAATAGGGATCCGGATATCGCTGAAGTGAAGCGTAAATTGAACGCCGCCTCGAGGTCCAGTAAAAAAGCAATAGCCAGGGCTAAGTTCGAGTTCGTTGGCGGAATTGGCGAGCGGCTTGCGCGGTATCCGTCAGGAAGTCGTGCTTTTTGGTCGCTCGCCAAAGCTGCCGAGGGAAACTTCTGCCAGTCCTGCCTTCCGCCGCTGCAAAAACCTGACGGTAGTCTGGCCCATGGCGCTAAGGAGAAAGCCGATCTCTTGGGTCGTCTCTTTGCGTCAAACTCGACTATGAACGACGGGAACGCCGAGCCACCTATTATTCCCAGCTGTGGTGCTTCCATGCCTGAAGTGAAAATCACGCAACGGGTGGTCCGGCGTGAACTTAAATCCCTAGATGTTCGAAAGTCGAGTGGGCCGGATGGTATACCGGCGATGGTGCTCAAGCACTGTGCTCCTGAGTTGTGCCCAGTGCTTACACGCCTTTTCGCGCTCTCCTACTCCACAAGACAGGTCCCGGCTTCGTGGAAAACTGCATTCGTGCATCCTGTGCCTAAGAAAGGCGACAGGACAGATCCGTCCAACTATAGGCCTATCGCT
Source organism: Eilema depressum (assembly GCA_914767945.1). Taxonomy (NCBI): domain Eukaryota; kingdom Metazoa; phylum Arthropoda; class Insecta; order Lepidoptera; family Erebidae; genus Eilema; species Eilema depressum. The sequence continues at coordinate 8,109,008 of OU612028.1, read as the reverse complement.
ATCACCTCGCTGCTCTCGAAGGTGATGGAGCGTGTGATTAACACACAGCTCCTGAGATACCTTGAGGGAAACGATCTACTGAGCGACCGACAGTACGGTTTTCGCCACCGTCGCTCTACCGGTGACCTCCTAGTGTATCTCACTAACCGATGGGCGCAAGCCATCGAGAGCCGGGGTGAGGCTTTAGCGGTCAGCCTAGATATAGCGAAGGCCTTCGATCGGGTCTGGCACAGAAGTCTTCTTGCGAAGTTGCCACGCTATGGACTCCCCGCGGGATTGTGCGCATGGATTGCCAGCTTTTTGTCCAACAGAAGTATTCAAGCCGTCGTCGATGGCAGCTGCTCGGACCGCATGGACATAAACGCCGGTGTTCCGCAAGGCTCCGTGTTGTCCCCGACCTTGTTTCTGCTGCATATCAATGACATGCTGTCTGATGGCTCCATCCATTGCTATGCAGATGACAGCACCGGTGACACGTATTACACGGGCCGTGCAAATATGCCTAGGTCGGAAGTGGAGGAGAGTCGCGAACAACTTGTGTCCGAAATTGAGACTACTCTCTCTGGAGTATCCGATTGGGGACGACTAAATTTAGTCCAATTCAACCCTACCAAGACACAAGTATGTGTATTCACCGCTAAGAAGGCCCCATTTGTTGTAGCGCCGCAATTCCTGGGCACACCGCTCACCATCTCCACAAGTATCGGGATTCTTGGTGTCGATATCTCCAGCGACGTCCAATACCGAAGTCATCTGGAAGACAAGGTCAAGTTGGCATCAAAGAAACTTGGGGTGCTCAACAGGGCGAAGCAGTACTTCACTGCGGGGCAACGACTACTCCTTTATAAGGCACAGGTTCGGCCCCACATGGAGTACTGCTGTCACATTTTCGCCGGAGCGCCTGCGTGCCAGCTTGACCCTTTCGACTCGGTACAAAGACGGGCGTTGAGGCTTGTCGGCAATCCCATACTCACAGGCGATGTGGAACCACTCAGTCTCAGGAGAGACTTTGCTTCACTGTGTGTGTTTTACCGCCTATACAATGGTTTGTGCTCAGATGAATTGTTTGACATGATGCCCACAGCTACATTCTATCATCGCACTTCTCGTCATAGGCGGGGAGTTCATCCTCACACATTGCGACCGGAAACGGTGCGCACTGTGCGGTATGAAAGGAACTTCATCCCTCGCACACTCAAGCTGTGGAATGAACTCCCCGCGATGGTTTTCCCAAGCGACTACAATATGGGGTTCTTCAAGAAGGGCATTAGAAGGTTTCTTCAGGGTCGGCAGCGCGAGTGTGACGCCCCTGGTGTTGCATACGTCCATAGGCCACGGTAACCACTTTCCATCAGGTGGGCCGTGTGCTTGTCTGCCACCTAAGTGGTATAAAAAAAAAAAAAAAAAAAATCATCTCCCTGCGCTAAGAATAAAGAAGATAATATGATAGATGACCCCACAACCGAAGAAATGAACAGTGCATCATAGCTGGAGGTAAGGTGTAAATCAACGAATACTTGGGGAGCTCCGTTTTTCGTACCTGTTTATTCGGATACATTTTCCTTCTCTCGTCTCCCTTCTTCTAGGCAGGAACTGCTGCGCTTTCAAGTTCGTAGCCACCTTCCGTCGTTGCGGAAACGGTCTGAGCACACGCGGTTGTATACAGCCTGCCTGTACGTTTGAGTATCGTAAGAGGGAGACTGTATACATCTAAGTGTGGCTCTATCATCTCCCTGCTCTAAGAATGAAGAAGATAATGTAATAGATGACCCCACAACCGAAGAAACGAACAGTGCATCACAGCTGGAGGTAAGGTGTAAGAGCGGAAACACACGATGCGTTGCGGCGACGCACCGCAGAAATTTCGCCGCAGTAGCGGGCACACGAGCGGTGCGACGCCGCTGCGTTGTTATGACGCAGCGGCGCCGCGTGCGCCCCAGCTGCGTTGTAATGTCTGTTAATAATAGTGCAAGCGCTAGAGGTAGTTGAGTATGCAAAATCCGAGTGACGGCAACTATGAACGGATTCTTATACCTGATCCTCTAAATAATGACAAAGAAATCATGCCGCCGGGTGTGATGGTCCCTTCCCGCTCCCTTCACATCCCCTCTGCGCCCTTAAAGTAAGCATAGTGCGCGTATGCGTTTAGTGTGTTTCTACATCTATTGACGTAAAGAAGTTGCTTTATTAAGTCGTGTTTTTGTATCCATTTTTATTTTATACTACTTAGGTGGCAAACAAGCACACGGCCCATCTGATGGGAAGTGGTCACCGTGGCCTATGGACGTATGCAACACCAGGGGCATCACACTCGTGCTGCCGACTGCCAACCCTGAATCCATATTTCCATACTAATATTATAAATGCGAAAGTAACTGTCTGTCTGTCAGTCACGCTTTCACGCCTTAACCACTGAACCGATTTTGATGAAATTTAGTATAGGGTTAGATTAGACCTTGAGAAAGGACATGTTTGGTCGCGATAACCGACATCCACGCGGGCGGAGCCGCGGGCAAAAGCTAATATAATATATATCGATGATAAATTATAATAACATTTTGCTGACAACATTAGTATCATTAATGCTACAAAATATAGGTAGGTACCTACCAAGGCATATATAAAAGTACACTTTTACGAAAAGCTCAACAGTGACTTACGTTCACGACAAAATGACTATACAAGCCGTCTTTACCAGAGTTATTAATTCCCCCCATGTAAATGAACTGTAAATTGTCGCACAAGGTCTTGTAATTGCAATAAATCTGAATTGGTTTGTATTTCATTATGTAAATGCATCAATAACAAATGTCAAAATTAAAATAAGTATTTTTTACCTACTTTAAGAAAATGTATGCTTGAATTCGCTGGTTGTTCGAATAACTTTTTTTTTTTAAATATTACTTTTATTTTCGTTTTTTTTTATTAAGTACCTATTTAAGAATCCATCCTTACTTTTACCATTAGAACAAACTATAAATTATAACGGAAATATTCATTAAAATGATTTTATATCATGTACCTACTCAATACATTTCCTTTACGAATAAGACAAGAGGGGGTAAAAAAAATGGACCAGAAAATAGACCGGCAAGATCCACATTATCATTCTTGGACCTTTTCTTCACTTAAATCCGTTGGCGAAATTCGGTAGGTACTCACATTTTGCATACTCATACCTCTAGCGCCCGGTCTATAAATCATAAACAACTACGCGGTGGCGGTGCGGCGCGCGCCGGAGCGGTGCCGCTCCGGCGTCGCAACGCATTCACCCCTCCCCGCCTCGTCTCGGTGGTTGCAAGTCCGGTGCGGCGACGCAGCGCATCGTGTGACATGCTACAGATATTTCTATGTAAAACGACGCAGCGACACCGCTCCGGCGTCGCGCCGCCGCCGCAACGCATCGTTTGCTTCCGCTCTAATTCAACAAATACTTGGGGAGCTCCGCTTTTCGTACCTCTTCAATAAGATATGTTTTCCTTCTCTCGTCTCCCTACTACTAGGCAGGTTAGAACCCATGAGGGTCACATTCAGCTGTTGTAAGTAAGTACCTACTCATATGACTAGGTAATTACTTACCATTCCTTGTGGTCACTCAGCGGTAGTTCAGTTCTCGATCCTGTGTGTTGATGTTGAAAATGTAACAAGTAACAATCCACAAGTTAAACGCTTATAAAAACTACCTGAACCTGAACAGTGCTTATTTGATGAAATCTTGATTTTGTTATTCCTTTAGAGTGTGGACAACATATCTATAGTTTAAATATAAATAATAAGTTAATTCTTGTTGTATTTTGCTTAGGTTCAATTAAGTGAATCCGTTAAAAAGTACCTCTTTATGACGTCATTTATTGTTTAAAAATGACTACTTGATGACCGAACTGTATCGTGTCGTAGACTTTATAGTTTGTAATGTAGATTCTTTATCAGGCAACTACATTTTTCTGCGTGAGTCACGAGTAATTTAATGGAATGTTTTGAATCATAAAATAGGTTTTTGATAAACCTTCAAGTAAATAAAATTATAAATAAAAAAACTATAAAAACAAGCATTTCTTTATAGAATCTGCTGTATTAAAAAGATAATAATAATTTTATCTAAAGGGGGTGCCGATTAGAAAAGCTTGTATCGTGCAAGTTCTTTCTCTATTTTCTGTTCACGCTACAGCCCAACTCGATAGGTTTATCTTGTTTAGTTTGAGTTTCTATGGCCACCTTTTGACTCCATCTTCAGGCTCTGAATACCAAGTAATACCAGAGAGTTTGTTAAGACAAAAAAAATGAGCCCAAACTCGATAGGTTTATCTTATTTAATTTAGGAGTTCCTATGGCCGCCTTCTAACTCCATCTTCAGACCCTGAATACCATGTAATACCAGAAAGTTTGTTAAGAGTTTATCTTGTTTAGTTTAGGAGTTCCTATGGCTACCTTTCTACTACATCAGCAGACCAGCTCCATGGTACCATATTAATGCATTGTCATCCAAACTAATCCTGTATGCAAAATTTCATCAAAATCAGTTGAGGTTATCTGCTTCAAAATCGAGTTGCAAGATTCCACCCGAACAAATTACATACTTATATGTTATCAGTAAAATAAAAGCTTATAAAAATGCTATATTTTGTTCCATCCAATTTATACTCGTAAGTTTAGAAGATTTGCTATAGTTTTTAGAGAGATTTAATCATTATGATTAACCCCTATCAATTGATGCAATATATGTATACAAAGGTTAAAAGTTCAAATTTCAAATTCAAATTTAAATGTTTTGCATTTTAGTCGGTTCGATTATCGGGTATGGTAAACTAGTTTCCGAAAGTCTTTGAATGCCGATTTGTTTCTTTTTTTTATATGAGGGAATGTTTCTTTGGAGCTAAATTTACTATCTCCAGTATTTAGACTACTTTTCCTTCACGGAGGTATACGTATATGTATATATACAGTATCGCCTATTTTCCAGTATGCTAGGCAGAGATCACATTCCTCCTGCTAGCCTAGCACACATCTTTCACTTCTTCTACTTGCATAATAGTTTTCATACATGCTCGCCGGTTCCAGGTACTCTTGACATGTCCTTGTTTTAAAATGCCTTCGATCTGATTCACATACGTAGGTATATCTAGGTCGCCACCTACCGGATTGCCCATTCACCCTCGCTCCATAAATCTGTCTCGCCAACCTTCTTTCCTTCATCCTCCAGGTATGGTTAAAAATAATAAAAATATCCGTAGATATAATACTGTACGGATCGCGCGTATTGCGTTATTGTACTGACTGTCTAATCCCTCCCATTGAGCTATTCATTAAATTTGTTAACAAGCGTGTTCTTTAGTTTTTTAGTTTTATGAATTTTTTTGAAAGTCTTCATTCAGATATTATTGCGGCCAATTTCTTCAGCTTGTTCGAACGTGTCAGATAGCTTGACGCCGCGGGTCTCCGGCGTGACGAACACGAGGGCGCCCGATATCAGCGCGAAGGAGGCGAACAGCACGAATGGTAGTTCTTCGAACCATTGTGCACCCTGCAATGAAGTTATTTCAGTTATGTGACAAAACTGGGTGTGCGTTGTTTTATAGCTAATTGTTTTATAGAATTTCGTTTCACATAAAATTTTTCTCATATTTTCGTTTCATAGAATAATCAATACACAGAATACTTACATTGAAGATTTTTAAATCATTGATTTTTGTTTCACATAAAGTTTAATGTTAGAATAATCATATCATAGAATAACAAATCAAATATTCTTTATTATCATAACATACATTAAATATAAAATCGTTTGACATACCACTCAAAAGATATAAAACTTATTTGCGCTAAGATAATTCGACGGAGCCCCGCTCCGCAGGGCTCCTATTTCTGGGTGGTTTTAAAAAAAATAACCACGAAGGCCTAAGGCGGGAGCTCCGCTCCGCTTCGCTCCCGCCTTAGCCTTCTAACCTAACCTATCCAAGTCGGGGTACTCTGAGTTGGGGTGTAAACTATAATGACGTGTTCTAATTTATTAAACGTTAGACCAAATTATTTTCGATTATGGTGGTGGTTTAATATTCCTTAAAAAATAATTCTACTGTTTGATAAGTTTATTAAACAAAAAAATGTAAATAAAAATTCATTAAATTGTTTTTCTGTGAAATATGTTTCATTCTGGTAAATTGTCTTTGAAAAAATAATATTCGTAATAAAAATATAAGTACCAAATATTATGTGAAACATTTTCTGTGAAACGAAATTCTATGAAATTTCTGTCTGCGAAACAAGGGGCTCCCGACAAAACTAGATCAATACCTTCTTATTGTATACCTACCTACCTTAGCACTTCAAAATTAGTCGTACAACAAAGTAGAGTGAGGTCACCAGGGAGCTGCTGTGGTTTTTATCAGTGAGCCGTAGGCCAATTAATGGTATAAAATAATCTATTGTAGGTAGTAAACTTACAAATGCTGGTGTAAGCGGCGCAAACATAGACCCGAGCCGGCCTATCATAGTCGTGACAGAGAACAGGCTCTGTCTCTTCTCTGTGGGGTACAATTCAGCCGTGTATATGTAAACTGCTACCATCTCTACCGCGATGCAGAACTGGGATATTAGGTACACTGCGAGAGATAACCCGTACATTCCTGTAAAATCGAATAGTAACTAAACCACATGATCTCCTTACAATAATGTGTGAAATGTAATTTGAACTACATCAGTTTTCTTTTTTGATACAACAAATTAGTTAGATGACTTATAATTGCTCACTCTACAGTAAACAGTACATACAGTGGTATATTATCACAACTACGGTAGGCTAGCGTGTCGATGGGTTTCCTGCACGTACATATAGGATATCGCACTGCATTTTTTGGCAGAGGTTGGAGAGTATCTCCGCCTAGTTCTGCAAGAAACCCTTGATGTTTTTGAAGAAGATTCGCCAAGTTGACTTTAGAATTAGAGTATCAGGGTGGCGGGATGGACGTTGGACTGCCATTGTGGTGTAGTTCCAATAGTAATAGGATTCGCGGCGGTGCCGCTACTCATGGATAGGGCCCAAGCATTGCTATTGCCCTTCGGGAGGGCTTACTGCGTCCCTTCCTATTAGTGCTACTACTGCAGTGTCATCTGCCCTTTTATTAGAAGTTAATTTTTGAAAGTGTCTATCCGTAAGATTACTCGAAGGAATCAAATGGATTTGTTCATAATAATGTCATCTCATAAAAGTCTAGTGCAGGCGAAGTATCTAAATCCAATCATCTTCAATACTTAAGCCACTTGCATAAAAGATTAGATAAGCATTGACTTTAAACTGTTACATACCTTGAGGCATAAATACGTAAGCAATTTGACACGCTGCACAACACCAAAATGCCAAGATCAGCACAGGTTTCCTTCCCATTCTGGCTAATAAGAACACAGAAAACCAATGGCCTGGTATTTCGACCGCGGCCACTGCAATGAAGTTAAGATACCGGTTGCCAGACATATTGACGGCGTTTATCGACAAGCCGTAGGACACGAATGAACCAGTGATCCACCAGACTGGCGCTACAATACAGCGTAGTAGTACCCGCTTGTGTTTAAATAATGTAACAATAAGCCACTCTCTCTTAGATACCTCTTCTTTTGAGGCTTTTAATCTGGCTTCTTCTTCTGTGTTCCGACGTAATGCTTCTAGAGACTTATCTGATAATTGTCTACCATTAACTCTTGCTGCTTCTTTTAGCACAGCTTCTGACTCGGCATAGCGACCTTTACTCATGTACCAACGAACAGACTCGGATATAAAAAAATAGTAAAATACTGTAAAAAGCTGTGGTATGTAGTAGGCCAGTATGAGGTGTCTCCAGTATCGCAGCGCCCACGCCGTCAAGCCCATTAGAATTTGTCCCAGAGAGAAGAAAGAACACATAGCTGCTCCAGCACCTATCCGGTATTTTGGGCCCAGAAATTCCATCACTGTCAAAATTGAGTCACATTATTTGATAAGTTAAGGATTTGACAATTATAGTTTTTGAACTAGGTAGAAATAAAATGGCAAAATTTAAGTAACCAAGCAGAGATAGCAAAGGTTGCAAAAACTAAATTTTTTCAAAATTTAAAGAAAAGATATAGGTAGTATAGAAGAATAACTATAGTTACAGAAGTCATAATTTAGGTAGTGTATTTAATAAACTCACAAATTCTTCATGTTGTTTGCATCTATTAATAATTACCATCGAATGACCAAAAATAATAAAACGTAATAGGTATAGTTTTATTGTTGAATAAATAATTTTTAAATCAGTGTATCCTCAGCAAAAAGATTCTTAAGCCTAAGTATGTTAATACTTGCTCAAAGTAATGTACATCTCAGTCGGCTCTTAAGTATTGTGTAGAGTGATTGCTTTTACAACTAACGTTTTGCAACATTTCATAAAACCATAAGTATTCAGAAATCATTCTATTTTCATAGTATGAGACTAATGCCTACTTATATTTTTGTTCCACTTACTCAAAATGTAGGCACTGGTGTAATTACCAGATCCAAGCAAGTCCTCCATAAACTCGGATATGACAAAACCAATGTAGGAGTTTGCCCAGTACCTGGCGAGGCCAATCCAGGCGCTGTTGAAGGTTGTGATACAAAGCGCTACGCGGCGGCCCCATCTGTCTGAAACGTACCCGACGATAGGCAATGCTATAAGCGAACCCACTGTGCGAATTGTTCCAACCAGGGACCGAACCCACTCGTTACACGCCAGATCAAACTGAGGAGAAAACACTTTATGTTAAAAAAATGCTGCATGTCCAGGCAGTAATAAAAAAACGCAAAATATCAGCAAATTTACATTTGCTGATATGTGTAAACGTGATTTTGTGAACGCCCTCATGACAGTCGTTAAACGTATGTTGGCCATAAATGTAGTACGATTTATAGGTACATCTTGAAAGTTTATCCTATCTGCGCCTTATTCGACTGTAATGATATTATTATACTTATAGAAGCCAACCCCAACTGAATTGGGAGAATGCTCAGAGAATGATGAATTATGGAAGCTAGTAATTATAATCGTGCACTATAAGGTACCCACTGTTGACAGTACTTTTTAAGTTAGCCTGTCTCATATGATAAATGATAAACTTGTAAATGTGGTAGTAGGCAATTTTGTCATTCTCTACGGGGGAACTACAAAACACCGGTTCTTCAACATATTTAATATAAAAAGTGCTATTATAATAAATCTTACTTTTTATTTTGTGAACCATTGTTGTTACCATTTAGGTAGAAAGAGAAGCAATCGCTGCATAAAATAAAAGTATATACATACAAGTTGCCATGCTATATATGTTGTCTTTGGATCTGCCTTAGGTCATAATTTTATAGATAAATTTAACTAAGAATTTATTTAAAACTACAATCATTTACTGAGTTATCAATCGTAATCAACGCCTAAAGATTTTTACTTACTTCATAAGCAATCGTATCTTTATTTTCATACACATATTCTTCGCAATATAGTAGAGTGTCTCGGTCGAAGAGTGCGCTAGGACACGTGTTATTGTTAACCATCTGCGGCAGAACAGTTGTGTTGCCGAAACGCCGGCAGTTGTCAAATGAGTTGGCACCAGTGGCTGGCACGGCGTTTGGTAACCAGTGGGGGGACCACTCTGGCTCATCGCCATCGCATTCAGGAATCACGCATCTAAGAAGGACACGGATTTTTTTCTTTTTAAATTACGATACTTTACTTTAAAAAGAAATCTGCATTCCCAAGAGAAAAATATCATTGAATGCCACTTTAAAATTAATAGTAATATTCACGAGTGTGTCTGGTGTTGCACACGTTCATTGATCACGGCAACCAATTGCCATCAGGTGAGCCGTGTGCTTGTCTGCCATCGAAGTGGTATAAAAAACTGGGCCGCGTAACCTGTGTAAAATGTTATGGCGAATAAAATCAATAATGCTTATTGATTATATTATATCAATGAGTATCACTTAACAAGGTAACATGATAATATGATAATGTCTCGATGAAGAGTACTATATTCTTTTATGGCAATTGTAATATACATCAAGTTGTATTGTGATCAGTAAAATAATACAAATATTAAAAGAAATCCTCACCTGCTATTTATTCTTCCAGTAGTAAACACGAACCCAGTACCACCGACCGCCACAAAGATGCCTATGATCGCGGTTAAAATGCAAGTTCTTAGTTGGAACTTCCCAAACTGACCAATTTCTTCTACTAGTATAGTATCTAGGTCTATTTTCCGCTTGTCTGCTTTCACCGGTTCCATTGTAACAACTGCTAAATTTGCCTTCTTCATATCTTTATCTGTTGAGTAATATAAACCATTACTAGTATGATTGACAGAATTATTGTAGGTACTGTACTACGTGTACGTGTGTATATAGATATTTTCATAATAAAATTGAATGAATTGTTATGCTATTGTTATTGCTACATGATAGTGAGACCACGTTCGACAAGTAGTGAAGTGATTTTGGAATGACAATTGAGCAACCATGATATTTGGATCGATGACCCGGTGAATGTTAAACAAAGTCGGTATTCTCGATTGCACCGTATAAAGATAGTAAACTTGATATCTTATCTTATATACATTTTTGATATAGTTGTCAATATATAAGTCTTCTGCTCCAAGTAAGCTGTTAACGTAAATGAGATTGAACGCTCAGATGTTGTTTTAGTTCTGAATTATTTTTGACGAGAATAAACTAACTTTTAAACTATGATATTATAATAATTTAATAATGTTAGCGGGAATTAATGTGATCATGGTATAGGTACATACCTTTGATTTGCCTGACGTTTCGACCAGGTTACACCGGCCATGGTCAAAGGCTGACTAGCCCAGTGGTGCACGACTGCCGTCTTCGAGTCCGTGATGTAGGTTCTTCATGTACCCGCACATTCTCGATATTTTCTTTTCACCATGTACCGTCACATACCACACTCACAGTGCTATTTATATATTTCATCTATGCTCACAGACAGTGTTCGTCTGTAAAGTGGCTATTACACCTTCCTAAATTCAGAATCCGATATTTAGGACGTCCTGAATTTAGGAAAGTGTAATCGCATTTAGGATGGTAGCATCCTAATTAGGAAACGATTTAGGATAAAGGACGGCTTCCGACGTCCTAAATGGCTAAATCGGATGAGTGTAATCGCATTTCCTAAATTCAGGACGCTCAGTGGCCGCTCACCGCCGCAGTATCGATACATATTGTATCGATAAATATCGATATTGATAATTTTATAATAAAGCTATCGATATATAAATAAATAAATAAATATTCTACAACATTCTACACAACGCTTTCTAGACCCATGGTAAGCTTAATTAGCTTGTGTTATGGAATCTAGAATGCGGATATACATACTTAAATACTTTTTTTTTTTTTTTTGTAAATACATACATATTATACATAGAAACACCCAGACCAATGCAAATATTTATATTCATGCATACAAATATTGGCACTGAGCGGGGATCGAACCCGCGCCTCCTGCGTAGCAGCCGCGTTCACTACAGCTACGCCACAGAGGGTATGTACGTATGTATGTTTGTATGTATGTATGTATGATGTACGTATATAGGTATGTATGTGTAGCGTATGTACGTATGTATGTATGTATGTATGTATGTACGTATGTATGTACGTATGTATGTATCGTATGTACGTACGTATGTACGTATGTACGTCGTATTTATGTATGTATGTACGTATGTATGTACCGTATGTACGAATGTATGTATGTATGTATGTATGTATGTATACGTACGTACGTATGTATGTATGTATGTATGTATGTATGTATGTATGTATGATGTACGTATATAATTATGTAGGTATGTATGTATGTATTATCGATTCTTTTTTATTCAGAAGTATGCGCGCAATGAGATTATTGACAGACTAAGTTGCTAACTTAAAAATTAAGTAACGAATTAAAAAAGCAGCCTCAGCAAATAGAGTCGACCATAACAATATTATGAAATGTAATTTGTTAGAAATATATAACAGTAACATCATACGGTAACATCATCAAAGTAATATTCAATAACATCGATATCAAAATCGTAACCTAATTTATCATCCATCTCTATTCGACAGCGACACCTGCGACACGTCCGTCGCTTGCCGCTCGCCCAACAAAACTGATTTAGGATCCTAATTTAGTGAAAGTGTAATCGCGAGCTCCGGCGACTGAATTTCTCGTCCTAAATCGTTTCCTAAATATCGTTTCCTGAATTTAGGAAGGTGTAATAGCGCTTTAAGCAAACTGTCCAGTGTCTATCCGACTGCGCAGAAAAGCGGTGTCAGGTAAATCAAAGGTATACCTATACCATGATCCCGTTAATTCTTTAGGTGCGTTGGGCATTTTTTGAGATGGGAAAGACCAAGGAGCTCGTGACCGTGCGGCGGCGGCGGCGCGCATTGCGTCCCTCTCCATGCCCGGGGGCGAGTTGGGGACTCTGTGGGCCCCACACCGGAAGAGGGCCAGATCGAAAGATATGGCCATGGGTCGGCCGGGGTACGAGGGATATATCTACGACTACCTCACCCGAATACTCAAACCCGAATACTGAAAAATCATGCTTTAAAAAGTATTAAGCAAGAAAATATCAAGGATCGCCGTGGTCGTATGTCACTTACTCTAACAAAACAATACACATTCTAGGGAAAATTGGCATACGACTACGGCTATCCTAGACAGAGGTGGAAATTGCTTTCCCATTTGTTCTATACTAATGGGAAAAACATTACCAGTAATTCTGCCAATAGAACTACTCAACAGAACCATGTGGGAATAGAGGGATATTTTCTTGTTTAATACTTTTTAGAGCGCGATTTTTCTTTAAGGCTCGGTCAAACCAACGCGATCAGCTTGCGTCCGCGGTGACGTGCGCGGTGGCGATCAGCTGCTGGCCAATCGCAGGCCGCGGCGGTGGACTCCTGAACAAACCTTCTAGAACATTGACTTTTTTATAAAATTAAGATTTGTTTTTTAACGCTAATTAAGAAATTAATAAAGTATGATCCTAACCGTCAGGTTACCACTTCGGGTTAGAGGACAAGGGGCCCTAGACAAAGTGACATTCTATTGATGGAATCGCGCTGTAGCGAACCATTTTTAAGGTTTTAACCATGAATTTCGGGACATTGCGGTGGTTATACTAATAATGATTAAGTTAAATAATGTATTTCGAGTTACAAAGACTCAAATTTCATAAAAAAAATATAGTCATATTAATGATTTATGTCAATTTCATACTACAATTAGCGATTCCACTGGCGTTTTCGCCAGTAGAATGTCACTTTATCTAAGGCCCAAGGAGTAGCATTACGGTTCGGGCTAGTTGTGGCCTTAGCCTAGGGTGGTTGTGCGTTGTGTTTGCCGACGCTCTTTTGTAGATAGTCCTCGATAACTCGCTAGAGTTATCAATATTGGTGGCGAAGCCCAGTCGGGGTCTCAGGGGTTTCCTATCTAGGGTGTACTAAATTCCATATACCATGTATTATAAGCTTGAATATAATTTCTGTGAACCGACAAAAACCACTGCTACGGCTGCTAATGGTTTAGATAATATTTTTTGTAATAGTGAACACTTAAGCGAGTCTTTAATTAGTATGTAGCCCTCAGACCCGTGTCCTAATGATACTAAAATTAAGGAGAAAATTATGTGTAGACTCATAACCTCTCACAAAATCAAAGAATTCAAAAACCTGTTAGAGGATAAGCTTAATTCAAATTCAAAATCTTTATTGCTCAAAATTGTGCAACACTGTTACAGTTTATTGACGTCAAATTCTGCTTAGAACTAACTTTACCGCTTCCTAGGCGCTAGTCGAGAAGAACCGGCGCAAGAAACTCCACTGCGGCATTCTATACCTTATTTCGGTAATAAAGGCTAACATATCTTTTACTAAGGAGCCGGATTTTATCACGTTATAGAAATCACCAATCATTTCTGATTACTATATTTATTCAATCTTTATTGACACCAATCATATCGGCTTGTTCGAACGTATCAGACAGCTGAACGCCGCGGGTCTCCGGCGTGATGAACACGAGAGCACCAGACAGCAGGGCGAATGCGGCGAATAACACGAAGGGTAATTCTTTGAACCATTGTGCACCCTGCAAATGAATTATTATTATTATAATCTCTTCCTCTTTCCTCCCTCTTCCTAGAGTCCCGGGTCCTTTAAGCGGGGTGTGAAAAAGCATCTGATGAGACCATAAAACTGAGTGCCCCCGTTGTAACATGTTACCTGTCTATGATGGTGACCCTGTTTTCCGAGACTTTGCCATCAGCTTACCATCAGGCGAGGCGAAGTCAAATTGACATGTCAAAATATATATATTTAAATCCTACTTCCTACTGAAACTGTATACCTTTTGTATTATATGTATGTATGTATCAACCTATTAGATAAAGCTCTAAGCATTTAGTTCTCCTTTGTTCATTTACTGTGCATAAAGATAAATAAATAAATAATAATTTTATAAATGTGAAAAGTGGAGATGTTTGGATGTTTGTGATTCACTCTCGCTCTAACGGCTGAATGGATCGGGCAGAAATTTGGTACAGGAATAGATTATAGTCTGGAATAAGAATAATACATAGGCTACTAACCTAGATTTTTATCACGGGTATAACTTCTCGTGGGGTACGAGAATGGGATTTTCTGTTTACTTCATACCCATTTATTTATTCTACTAATAAAAAATAAAATTAACAAAAAAGTACATACAAATGCTGGTGTAAGCGGCGCAAACAGAGACCCGAGCCGGCCTATCATAGTTGTGACAGCGAAAAGGCTTTGTCGTTTGACTGTTGGGTACAACTCGGCCGTATAAATGTAAATTGCCACCATCTCAATCGCTATGCAGAACTGGGCTATCAGGTACACCGCGAGTGATAGCCAGTACAATCCTGTAAACATAATTTACAGTGAAAATCCTGGAAATACAATTATATCAGTAAGGAAGTGAAGTCTATCCACTTTCGGATAACTGAAACTGATGGATTTTACCGTAGGATAAAGATAAGGTGGCTATAATTATTATTCTTCGTCTAATTGCTTACTGATAAATCTCATCATCTTAGCGTTGGGCCTCGATTGCATTCAAGGCCTTCGACTAGAAGACCGGGGTCCATTTCTTCCTCCTTTACTTTATACGTATTGGACATTCATGGCAGTGAGACTATGGTTTAGTTAAATTAGTTGATTCCTGTAGCTGCGTTAGATCTTTAGATCCGCTATATAAATCTCAGCATGGTGTACTGAATAGAACAGAATGGATGCAAAAGGCGGAGGACCGGGAGCAATGGCGCACATTGGGAGAAACCTAAGTCCAGCAGCGGACTGCAATTTTTTTTCAGTTAGTATGACAGATAGGGACATGCACCGGGGTTTACCTTCTCAAGATGCTGATTGACAGATTGATTAATAAAAGAAAATTGATTCAAGTAATGGCTCACAATTATTCATTTATGAGGCAATCAAAAAAGAGTAGAGAAATATTGAGTGTAAAGTGCGACGTATCTTCAGGCATGAACACATAAGCAAGTTGACACGCTGCGCAACACCAAAAAGATAAGATTAGCACTGGTTTCCTTCCCATTTTGGTTAACAAGTACACAGAAAACCAATGGCCCGGTATCTCTACTGCAGCTACTATGCTGAAGGTAAGATACCGGTTGCTTGACATATTGACAGCATTTATTGATAAACCGTAGGAGACAAATGAACTGGTAATCCACCAGATGGGCGCTACCACGCAGCGTATTAGTACTCGCTTGTACTTAAATACTGTCATGATAAGCCACTCTTCATTTATGGCCTCTTCCTCCAACGCTTTTATTCTGGATTCTTCTATTGTATTGTGACGTAATGCCTCCAGAGACTCATATGATAATTGCTTCCCGTTGGTTCTCGCAACATTTTTTAGCAAAGCTTCTAATTCGGCAAAGCGGCCTTTACTCATGTACCAACGGACAGATTCACATATCAAAAAGTAGTAAAATATCGTTAGAAGCTGTGGTATGTAGAAGGCAAGTATGAGATGTCTCCAGTAAGGTAGAACCCATGCGGTCAAGCCCATCAGTATTTGTCCCAGAGAGAAAAAGGAATTCATGAATGCACCGGCACCTATCCGGTATTTCGGTCCGAGAAGTTCCATCGCTGTCAAAGGTGTAAAGGGTATATAACTATCAAAACTAGGTAACTAGTCAGTAAAACTATTAGTCAAAGATCGAAACATGTTCGATAGCAGGTGGTACCCATTAGGCAATCATAAACTGAAAGAAAACTTTTAAAGGTACCGACTGCTATCAAACTACATAGTTTCGATCTTTTCGACAGCAGTCGGGTGTTTTCATTTTTTAACAATTTATTTTATTTTAATTCATATGCAAGTATACAATTATTAACATTTTCAAATTACAAATTATTTTTTTTAAAAACGCTTGACTGATTTTTTGTACTCACTCAAAATGTAGGCGCTGGTGTAACTACCAGACCCAAGTAAGTCCTCCATGAACTCTGATATTATGAAACCGACGTATGTGTTTACCCAGTACCTGAGGAGGCCAATCCAGGCAGTGTTGAACGCTGTGATACAAAGCGCTACGCGTCGTCCCCATCGGTCTGAAATGTACCCGACAATAGGTAAAGCTATAATTGAACCCACACTACGAATCGTCCCAGCCATTGTCCGAGCCCACTCATTGCACGCCAAATCAAACTGAGGAAAGGAAAAATAATAACATTGTAATTAAATTTATTTATTTATTTCAATCGCAGCATAGGTACTTCTAAATTTCAGAGACATCTCAGAACTGAATATTGTAGTATGAATCAATTAGGTTTTCACTCGACTCCAAAGCCTAGAAGAGCGTTTATGTTTTTTTTGACTAGGCCGACTATATAATACCATTTTGGATAAATGGCTGGCAATTTCGGCTGGAGATTCTAGGATTCAATCGTGTATAGTTCAGTTAGAACACCCAGCCGAATATCACCTGCGCAAATAGCACCTACCCTAGTCCAAAAATGGCACTTATTAGTATTTTTGGTGGGCGCTATTTTTAGATTCGGAATTCCTTTGTATATTTTTGTCCAAGAAGAGCACTTGCGAGTGAGCAGCCTAGTACTGGGATGTTTTTACATCATTCTGACTGCACTCTGACTTCTGACTTGGGTTGTAGTTGGTATCTTAGCTAGACTAGAGGTACCTATCAAAGTTGGATTTCAAAATAAAGTTTTGTCTGATGTGATAAATAAGACATTTTGTGTGTTGCAATAACTTTCGCATCTTCTTTTGTTTTTCTGTGGTAAAATTATTTCGTATAAGATTTAAAAGTTTATTGTAAGCCATGATGTTCACCTGTACTTACAATTTTAAATCATCGTTTTTACTTACTTCATAAGCAACTGTGTAATTATTTTCATAAACATATACTTCGCAATTCTGCAAAATACTTTTATCGAACAGTGTGCTAGGACACGTATTGTTTTCAGACGTTCGCAGCTTGGCAGTTGTGTTGCCGAAACGGTGGCAGTTGTCAAACGAGTTGGCACCAGTGGCTGGTACGGCATTTGCCAGCCAATGTGGTGACCACTCGGGCTGATCACCATCACATTCAGGAATCACACATCTAAGGAAGGCATAGAAAATATTAAGTAGGTTCACAATATATTTTGTCAAAAAAGTCACCAATTCTTTCTTTCAAAATTAAATGAATAGGTGCCTGCCGATCTCTACTTTACTTATAAAATAAATCACCGATAACAAGAGTACCACAAATGAATTCACCGAACTAATAAAGATAATTCACGAATTTTATGTGTGAGCTATGTGTCCCAAAAACAAAAACCAAAAACAAGACCGGCAGCACGAGGGTGACTCCCCTGGTGTTGCACATGTCCATAGGCCAAGGTAACCACTTTCCATCGGGTGGGCCGTGTGCTTGTCTGCCACCTAAGTGGTATAAAAAAAACTAAACTGTAGTTGAAATAAGACTACTTTTTATTTTGATTAGGAAAAAAAAGTAAATTTTAGTTTTGATAAATCAGTTCTTGAATATAATATATATTTTATTAGCTGGTACATAATACATGATAGCAAGAAAACCACACCTGGTGTTTATCCTTCCAGTGGTAAAAACGAACCCAGTACTACATACCGCCACGAAGATGCTTATGATTGCGCTTAGGATACATGTTTTTAGTTGGAACTTGCCAAACTGACCAATTTCTTCTACAAGGATAGTATCCAAGTTCACTTTCGGCTTTGTTAGCTTCTCAGCTTCCATGTTTCTTATTAATAATACTCAATGCTTATGTCTGTGTTATAGTATTAATTTTAATTTGCAGTAAACTTTGCTGTTTCAGATTTTTATCTGTGGAGTAATATAAGAATCAATCAATCAATTAGCCTATTGATTGCAGTCCACTGCTGCAGAAAGGCCTCTCTCAATGTGCGCCATTGTTCTCGGTCCTCCACCTTCCGCATCCAGTCTATCCCATCACCTTAACGTAAGAAGTACTGGATGTACCTAATGGTCAATTACCATTGTAAAATCTTGGTAAGGTAGATAATATAGATGGATCGAGTGCCTAGCCTTACTTTGTTATGGCTCTATATATGTCTGAGCGGCACCGAAATCTCGGGAGCCCAAGCTAGAAGTCAGTACATCTGCTGATGGATGGATGAGGTTCTGGCGCAGGTTGGGAAGTTTGTTCTAATAAATTCCGTAATGTATAAGCCTAACCAAAAGAATCTCAGTGCCCCGAGAACGTAAAATATTCGAATTCATAACGGAAACGTATCGATAAAACGGAGTATTGCGATTGGCCGCTTGCCTACTGTTGACCTGTGTGTGCGCGAAG
This sequence comes from Eilema depressum, assembly GCA_914767945.1. Classification (NCBI taxonomy): domain Eukaryota; kingdom Metazoa; phylum Arthropoda; class Insecta; order Lepidoptera; family Erebidae; genus Eilema; species Eilema depressum. Next base: position 8,090,104 of record OU612028.1, on the reverse strand, counting down.
CCTATCAATCTGCCGCACCATTAAGTCTTGGAATTCCTTACCAGTTCACGTGTTTCCCTCCTCCTACAGTCCCGGGTCCTTTAAGCAGGGCATGAAAAAGCATCTGATGAGGCCGTCAAGCTGAGTGCCACCATTGTAACATGGTACGTGTCTGTAATGGTGACCCTCTTTTCAGAGACTTTGCCTTCAGCTTACCATCAGGCGATGCGAAGTCAAATTGACGTGTCCTATATAAAAAAAAACCAATCGCAATGCTCCGCTCTCTCGATACGTTGCGTTACGAATACGAATGTTTTTTGTGCTTGGGGCACTGAGGTGAAAGCGTTGGATGCAAAGGAAAACAACGCTAAGATGATGATAAAAATAAAGAATGTGAAATAGAAAATGAAATAATCTTATTTAAAAATGTTTAAGTATTTAGTTAAACCACTCAAATCAATTAAGATAGCAAAAAGCGAAATCAAGCTCAGGCTTGACTTGAACCCGCGATCTTTGCCTTATAGGGGGAACTTCAAGTTCTTTATTTCTTTGTAATTATTTTATTTTATAGTTTTAGCCGACTACGACAAAGGTTATGATTTTCATTGGTTATGTATGTATTATGTTTGTTCATCTGTATCTCATAGCTTCTCAACTACTTATTATTTAATTTTTTTTTTGAGCTTGATTTTTCAGATAATGAAGTTTCATAATCTGAAAAAATTACGCTCTAAAAAGTAATAAATAATCGTTATATTAGGTACATCTTTTTGACGTCGCAATGAGTTCATAGCGGCGCCAAAAAGATATCATTTGGAAAGGCGCTACTTGCAGTAATATAAAGTAAAAAGTACATAATATGTGTGCTGAATTATTACTTCAAAAACTTTTTATGAACATGTGAACAAAGTGCTTTCATGTTATATTCACTCCCTAAATGAGATAGGTATCTAAGTACTTCTTTGGTAGATTCAAACTAATTTGGATGACACAAATAAGATAGTTCGTATAATTTTAACAATATAACGAATACTAAATATTCGTTAATCGCAAATATTCTCACATAACGTGAGTAACAAAACTCAATTCAATGAGTTTATTACAGTCCACTGCTGCATATAGATATAGGCCCCTTCCGATGTGTGTCATAGCACTCGATTCTCTACCATCCACAAAACTAGAAAGGTCTTTTAAATAAGACAGTCCATTGGTTGCTTCAACAAGCTATATTAAGTTGATATCTTCATTTAACCCTTATTACGACCAATGTCTTCGGCTTGTTCAAACGTGTCGGACAGCTTGACCCCACGAGTCTCCGGCGTGATAAAAGCGAGAGCACCTGATAGCAGAGCCAAACTGGCAAACAACACATATGGCAATTCTTTGAAGTATTGTGTCCCCTGAAATGAGAGAGAAAATTTTGTTGAATTACATTTTAATCTTTCCGCCCCCGACACCGTCCGCGTGGATGTTGTTTCTGGTAATATTTTCGGTTCTACTTGGTTGAGTGGTTCATTTTATGCTTGTTTAATGACAATTGGTTAAATTGTACAAAGAACAAAAAGTAAAAGTATAAAAAGAGACATATAATCCCATAACATGCACATTGCACATTGACTTCAGCTTACTCACACACATAACGCATATTTTTAAGATGCTTTTTGGTAGGAATACTATGTCTATACAATATATGGATAAACACTAGTAATATATTGAGTGAAAAAAATTAAAATGGCTTAAAAGTACTTACAAATGCTGGTGTTAGCGGTGCAATCATACACCCGAGTCGGCCTATCATAATTGTAATGGAGAATAAGCTTTGTCGTCTCACTGTGGGGTACAACTCAGCTGTATATATATAAACTGCTACCGTCTCTATCGCGATGCAGAACTGGGCTATCAGGTATACTGTCAGAGATAGACCATATAAACCTGTTAAATATTATCACTCAGTTAGAACATGAGCTATAAATCATCAATGGACAATACTCGTATATTGACTTGACGGGACAGCAATAAACTAGTAAAAAAATAGTTCCATCAGATTACCAGATGATATGAATATCATTAGACGCATATTTAATGGGAGAACACGAAATGGCTATGCTGCAAGGCCAAAACTCTAGTCGTGATATCAAAAATCCATTTAAAAAAGTCGGTATCTAATATGATAACACTGCCAGAAAAAAAACAGGCTCATCTGAAAGATCATCAAATTCTGTGTATGAAAAACCACTGCTACAATTTTTAAATACTAGCGAAAGTGGTTACTGCAGTAATTAAATGTAGCAGAAATCGCCTATTAGTTTTGTGTTAGCAATAATATCAATAAAATGATAACACCATAGTATTCTAATTATTTTAGAATGATTGATTAGACTTTCTTCAACATAAAAAACCCTCGGTCAATGAAGAACCACTCGCAAATTGTATATCCAGTTTTAAGTAACAGTATATTGTATTTTATCATACATACATACATAAATGTATAGCCAGAGCTACATGTTTTTAAAATTGTCTAGTCTCACGATCCTATTTATCCATTAGCCTTTCATTCTCGGCTCCACCCGCGTGGATTGGGGTTAACGCGACTTGTACTCATATCTACTGCCTACTGAACCGATTGCAATCAAACAAATGCAAGATTTTAAGTCTGACCAAGGACTTTAAACAAAAAAAAAGGTATCAAAATCCTTTTAGTAGCTTTTGCGTCCATCACGGATATAGGTACAGACATATAGGCAAGAATGCAAAAAGTATAGATAATATAACTTTTATAAATGTATACAGAACGACGACTTTACAATTACAATACGAGTATAATAGTATAGCTATAGATGATGAGCCTGATACGTACCTTGAGGCATGAATATATAAGCAACTTGACATGCTGCACAACACCAAAAAGACACAATCACCACCGGTTTCCTCCCCATTTTGCTTAATAAGAACACAGAGAACCAATGACCTGGAATTTCAACTGAAGCCACTGCAATGAAGTTAAGGTACCGGTTGCCGGACATATTGACAGCATTTATTGACAAACCGTAAGAAACAAATGTACTAGTGATCCACCATACGGGTGCTATCATGAAGTGCAGTAGCACTCGCTTGTGTTTAAATAAAATCAGTACGAGCCACTCTTGCCCTGTAGACTCTTCCTCTATAGTTCTTTTTTTGGCTTCCTCTACTGCATTTTGACGCAATGCTTCCAGAGATTTATCTGACAATTTTTTACCGTTGACTTTCGCTGCTTTTTTCAACAAAGCTTCAGATTCTTCAAAGCGGCCTTTGCTTATATACCAACGGACAGATTCGGTTATAATGAAATAATAGAAAATGGTAAGAAACTGTGGTATGTAGAAAGCGAGTATGATATGTCTCCAGTAAGGGAGCGCCCACGCCGTCAATCCCATTAGTATTTGTCCCAGAGCGAAGAAGGAACTCATCGCGGCACCGGCACCCATTCGATATTTTGGTCCAAGAAGTTCCATCACTAAAAAAAGATAAAATGATAAAATACTTTTAATAAAAAAGTTACTTGACAAAAGTTACTTTTCCCAAAACTGAGACTATAATCTAACTGATGTCAATAACAAAAAAAATTCAAAATTCAAAATTCATTTATTTGCAGAAATGTGGTCAAACATGATGTTACAAAGATTAGGTATTACAGTTCAGCACATCTACCATTCAATGGCATGCAAATATTAAGTTAGGCTCTATTTAAGTCTTTACATGTGCATATTGTGCATGCTTAGCTATTCAAAATAAAATTGAAATAAAGTCAGAAATAAGATTATGAGAAATAAATTAAAATACAAAACGCCATAGAATAACCGTTGTCATAATAGGATGTCAACATAGCAATAATAGTAATATCTTTGATTAACTATATGTCTAGATGGAGTATGGCGCTGCAAAAGAATAAAAAGAAATGGGACGACTTTTCCTTCTTAGTGTGCGTGACAGCTTCGTCTTACACTCGCGTTTGTCAGTTTTCTTTTTTAGTGTGCGTGTATAAATTGATACCAGTTGTTGAAAACTGCCTCAAAATTAGGGAAAATTTTATGTATTATTTAATAATATTGTATGTATATTCAGATGAGAAAAATAATACTCTTAATTTGAAAAATATGAGGATACAACATTAGGTAGGTATGAAGTACTATCGTAATATTAATTATAGACTGGTCTAGACTTCTTAAGGCGGCCACCCACTAACAGTCCGCCTGCAGGTCCTATCGGGCGGGCGGCCTGCAGTCCTAAGCCGATAGCGCCAACACACTAAAGCGATTTTGGCCTGCCGGCAGTGCCCTGCTGCCACTTTTGCGACTACACACGAGCAGTTGGGAGTCGACAGTTTACCACCGTACGATCGTCTGATGCTTCCAAGTCAGTCATAGATTGATAAATGTACTTTCAGCCTCAAAAAAAATTGTTGAATTGTTCTTAAAAACAATTAAAACTAATAATTACTTTATTTATCTATATGGAAGCAATTCAAAAACTTTCTTTTTTCGTGCAGAAACCTCTTGCATCACCTCACAGGGGGTAATTAAGGAGGTGAATGTGTTATTTGGGACTTGTACCGACTACACGTTACACACAGAGACTACTAAGAACAGAAAAACGATTTTCGACCTTATTGACATTTTCTTAATTACATGTGTTTTCGCAATAATAGATGCCGCTGATCACGAATATAAGAAAAAAAACTATGTACTATGTGATGCCAATAAGGTCGAAAATTGCTTGCACTAGTCATAATATTCAATCTGTAGGCGTAGAGCCTTCCGACGGTCGACAGGCCGCCGGCCGACTACCTGCCGACGACACCTGCCGGCGCTGACCGGAATCGTCAAGCGGCCACACACCAACAGTCCGCCCACAGTTTCTTCAGATGGTATTAGCGGTCAGTCCAAAATCGTAAACGAAACTGTAAGTGTATGGGCTATTGCGATGAACTGACAGACTAATATTATCCGGTTGTCATTCGATAAACTGTTAGTGTGTGGGGCGCTTTAGTATTAGATCGCTTGGTATTCTGAAAAAATATAACCAAAAACCCATGATATCGTGAGTCCATTCTGAAATTTCATGAAGCACTACGACGCACTACTGCCCATATTTTGTCTTGTAAAAATGACATCAAATTCGAACTCAGTATGCCGAAAAACCCCTCATACGATACTGTACATTATATTGCATAATATACCCGCCACGTTTTTTTATGGGAGTTTTGACTTAAGTAATTAGCAACACACCTGTTAAGTACAAAATGGCGACGGCAATATTAAATTATTTTAGAAAAAAGATTATGGCTTATTTTGCTAAAATTTGTACGATACAATGGTACTTACCGATGATAGGTAATTTTTTTTATTGATTTAGTGCGTCCTTTATAGTTTCTGCACACTTTCACTACACAAACAGTCATTTTTAAAATTTCAAATTTTTGTCCGTGTCCGCTGACAGTGCATCTGACACTGAAAGCAAGAAAATCGTTTAGCGCCCAACAGTTGGACACTATTTTTTTGGCCGCTTTCAACGCTTTGACTGTCCTTCTAGACACATACATATTCAAAGAGTAATATAATGTCCAAGATAATTCACAATGTCCAAAACAAATACATCAATAATGACCACAATAGGTATTACAAATTTTAATGTCAATAAATTAAATTAAATTTTAAAGTAGTCGTCTAATGAATAAAATGATTTGTCTAAAAGCCATGATTTAAATTGTCTACAAAACCTATTTGTGGGTAAATGTCTGAATTCGTCTGGCACTGCGTTATAAACACGACCGCACATTGCTGTACAACTTTTAATATACATTGTGGTTCTTGGTATCTTTGTCAAGACGATTCTGTCTGGACGTCTAGTATTTCTGGGATACAGATCTTTGGCCTTTTTGAACAGGTGTGGGTGTTGTTTTACAAATTTAGCAGCTTCTAAAATATACATACAGGCCAAGGTAAGTATACGATACTCTTTAAAAAAGGGTTTACATGATTGCCAAGGTGGTATACCAGCAATAGCTCTTACACACTTTTTTTGAGCTATAAAAGCCCTTTGTACTTCTGTGGAATTACCCCATAAGATAAGACCGTAATTTAAGACAGAAGATATGTATCCATGATACGCTGCTAACACTGTTTTTTGATTAGAAGTCTTACGCAGTGTGTAAAGGACATATACAAATCTATTTATTTTGCTACACACTTTGTTTATATGGTATTTCCAATTTAGATGTCCATCTAGATTTATACCTAAAAACGAAGTTTCCGTTACTTCCTTTATTTCATATTCTTTATAATTTACTTTTAGATCTTTGTGTAATATCGGACTTGTGTTAAATTGTATTAGATTGGTTTTTTTCAGATTCACCTGTAAATTATTATCATTAAGCCATTTAATAATATCATTTATTGTGTTATTTATGTCATTTGAGTTATTTTCAATGTTCGCATGTTTGTCACAAGTCATAATCAAAGAAATATCGTCAGCATACAATATACAAGGATTTAAAGTAATGTCAGGTAGGTCATTAATATATAATAAGAATAATAAGGGGCCCAGGACACTGCCCTGAGGAACGCCTAGACTATTACCGATAAAATCGGATTTGTAGGCCGTAAGCTCCTTAGTATCATTAATATTTTGGATCTCGACACATTGCTTCCTGTCTTTTAAATAAGTCCTAATCCAATTTAGTGCCGGCCCTCTTATACCATACCTGTCCAGTTTCTCTAGTAACACGTTATGGGAAACGCGATCAAATGCCTTGGACATGTCAAAAAAAATTACAGTTACTATTTTGTTATTGCCAATATTCTCAACAACTTTAGTGACTAAATCAAAACATGCCAAAGTAGTAGATTTACCCTTCTGAAAGCCGTACTGTTCATTGCGTAAAATATTATGTTTTTGAATGAATCCAGTCAAACGCTTATGCATTGCCACTTCAAAGACTTTTGAGAGAATTGGTATTAAGGATATTGGTCTATAATTTTCTAGAGAAGTCTTTTCGCCCTTTTTATATAAAGGTTTCACGATGGAAATTTTAAGCTCATTGGGGAAAAATCCATCCCTGAATGATAAATTAACCAGATGGGTCAAAACAGGAGTTATTTCTATCGCACACGCTTTAATAACCTTTGTTGTTATTTCAACATATCCCTCAGCATTACTATTATTAAGAGACATAATAATAGAGTGCATTTCGTCACAAATTAATGGGCTCAGAAAAATACTTGTACAAATGCACCCTTTAAATGTATTTTGTGATGGTATTGTATCAGTATATGTAGAATTTATAAAATATTCATTAAATGCCTTCGCTATAGCGATCGGTTCCCTAAGCAAAATTTCATTTTCATAAATACTAGTTGTCGACGACCGGTCTGACCACCCTAGGCGACGGAGGGGAAAGCAACGCGGGGGGGACGGCCCCGCGCCAGAGCCGAAGCAACCGCTGATACTAACGCGCGCGCACACCCGTCTTACAAAAAATATTTAAACCTATTACCTATCTGTATTGCGAAGATTAAAAGTAATTAAACAAGAATCTGCATTTTACTTCACCAACAAAAGTGGCGACCGTGACAGGACAGCCAAAGAACGAAGAGAACTCCGAAGAAGAATTCGTTATTCAACGTTGTAATATCGCTGTACGACACGACGCATATCTACCTACCTACCTACATACAAGTGGACTGGAGCTGCGAAATAAAATAAGTGTGGCGCATTACGGCTGGATAACATTATTCAGGGGAGTAGCTCTGTCCTTTATCTTTCTTTCCTAAAAAATTCCCCCTTTAATTTGTGTTATGGGCGAATTCAGCTGCGAGTGCGTGAAACCTAATAATTTTGTGCGCATTAATTAGTGTTGTTACACTTTGCACGAACACTACGGTGCTTGGCTTCTCAATCTATTGCATATAACTGCACTGTATTTCGTCAATTAAAAATTATTGCGCTTTATTCCTAAAAGCAAACTATATTTATGCCCTTATAGCTCGCTTATTTTTCCTCTTCGATTAGAAGTACCTACCTAAGCTAAAACGCAAAATAGATTTAGTAAATAACATTAAAGTAATTGTTCTCGCCGAACATTCCAGGCGGATTACGTCATCGGCAATAGGCCGTTGCAACTTGCACGGTCATTGTCGACTGCTTTCCACCGGGCGCTGCACCGTGTCGCAGTGTGTCGATTTGCCCATATTACCGGACCGAGGCGCGACACCCGTGTCTCGCCGTGTCTGCACAGCGCGCTGCTGCTTCTATTTGACTGGTTTGGTGCACATTTTACCTAGCTCATTTTATTTATTACATCTCGTAAATAGTCTTAAAAATGGTTGAAACTTCTAGTGCTGAATCAGAGGCAAAGAGATTAAAAGAGTTAATTAAATTACGGGGCACTATTAAGGGTCGTTTGACGCGGTTTAAAGATTACGTTTTAATCTTTAAGGCGTGTTCACAAGAAGAAATTACCGACTTAAAACTTAGTGAATTAAAATTTCGTTTAGAGCGAATTGAGAACTTAATATGTGAGTTTAATGAAGTTCAGTGTCAAATTGAATTGTTGTCTTCTGTGGATGATGAAACCGAAGTGGAAAGTTTCGAAAGTACTTTCTATAGCACTTTGTCGTTAGCTCAACATCTACTTGATACATGTCTTAAAACTCAGGAGAACAAAGAAGGGAGCCTTCATTCAGCTCGCTCGACTTGTTCGAATACGTGTAATCATCATAATTCAAACAATATCAAACTACCCACAATTAAACTACCCACTTTTGATGGAAATTATTTAAAATGGTTGGAATTTAGAGACACTTTTGAGTCATTAATTCACTCTAATGAATCCATATCAGACATAAACAAGTTTCATTATTTGAGATCATCCTTGGAGGGTAGTGCTGCCTTAATAATAAAATCATTAGAGTTCAGCTCAAAAAATTATTCTATTGCGTGGGATCTAGTTCGTGAACGATATAATAATAAAAAGGTTCTTATAAATAACCACTTAAAGGCGTTATTTGAAATAGAATGCTTCTCATGTGAGTCTCACAAAGCAATCCGGTTCATGATTGACCATGTGTCAAAAAACTTAAGAGCGCTTAATACTCTAGACCTGCCTACCGATAAATGGGATGTTCTCATTATATACCTAGTGTCTACTAAACTAGATGTGACTACTTTCAGTAAATGGGAGGAGCATAAAAACACATTTAAAGACTTACCTACCTTGTCGGACTTTATGCAATTTTTGCGTAACCGTGCGGATATTCTTGAGACAATGTCGATTACCAGAAGTGACAAACGCGACAATAAAGCTAATTCTTACAAAGATAATAAAAAAATTGAATCTAAAAACAAAGATTACTCTCAAAATAAAACTTCAAAAAGTTTTGTTGCTTCTGCTAATAACAAACCGGCTATTTCTTGTCCTTTTTGTAACCAGCCGCACCGGATCATAGATTGCCCTTCCTTCAAGCTGTTGTCTCCTGAAAAAAGAGGTGTTGAAGTTACAAACCTGCAACTTTGCTCTAACTGTTTGCGTAAGGGTCACAAGTCAACCGAGTGTCGACTTTTCGGCACCTGTAAGACCTGTAAACAGAAACATAACACGTTATTGCATGTAGATATTCAGACACCTGAGACGAGCACAAGCTTAAATCATTGTAGCTACGTACCAGTGTCTCTGCCTGCTCAGTCCTCGGGTCAAGTTATTCTTGGCACCGCTTTAGTAAAGGTTGTTAATCCTGAAAATAAAAATACATACCTTGTACGCGCGCTACTCGATGCCGGTAGCCAGTCAAGCTTCATCACGTCCAGCCTGAAAGAAAAAATCGGATGCATTAGTAAGGGTACGGATACTTTATGTATATCCGGCATAAATAACTGTCAAATGCCCATATCTGATAGCTGTGACATAACAATACAATCACGTGTTAACGAATATACTACACGTCTTAAATGTTTAGTTGTTCCAAAAATTACAGGGTTATTACCTAATTCTCTAATAACTGTAAAAGAACTTAACTTACCTCATAACATTCAACTGGCGGATCCTAACTTCTTCCGTCCTTCAGAAGTTGACTTACTTTTGGGTGCAGAGTTGTTCTTCGAACTCATGTGTTCCAATCAGATTAAATTGGGATCTGAAAAACCTTTACTCCAAGAATCCAAGTTAGGTTGGGTCGTAGCAGGTCCGCTTTATACTAGTAATCCGAAAGTAAAACGAAAAGTACATTGTAACTTTACTAAAGAGATCAGTGATCAGCTGGTAAAGTTTTGGAGCCTTGAAGAAGTTCCAACCTCAAAACCAACTTTGTCAGCTGATGACGAATTTTGTGAACGCTACTTTACGGCTAATACTAAGCGCCTTGATGATGGTAGGTTCTCAGTCTTCATGCCCTTCAAAGAGTCTCCTGAGGTAGCCCTTGGTGATTCTAACCGCATGGCTGAGAAGCGTTTCTTGAGCCTGGAAAGGAAACTTAATAAAGATCCTAATTTAAAAACTGAATATTGTAAATTCCTCAACGAATATAAGCAATTAGGTCACTTAACTGAGATCAACAAACCTGAGTTCGGATATTACTTGCCCCACCATGCAGTGATTCGCGAGCAAAGCGAGAGCACGCGCTTACGTGTTGTTTTTGATGGCTCCGCGAAATCATCATCTAATCAGTCACTAAATAGTATCCAACACGTTGGTCCCGTAGTGCAGGATGAGCTGTTTAACATACTAATTCGGTACAGACAGCATAAATACGTTTTGTCTGGAGATATTCAAAAAATGTATCGACAAATCATGGTTGATGAGTCACAACGACATCTCCAGCTCATTTTATGGAGAGAGCAGGATAACATGCCGCTTAAAACGCTACAATTAAACACGGTGACCTATGGAACGGCCAGTGCACCTTACTTAAGCACTCGTTGTTTAGTTCAGTTAGCAATGGAATGTCCTGACCCTGTTGTGTCTCAGATCATCAAGAACGACTTCTATATCGACGACCTTTTGACAGGTGCTGCAACTGAGAGTGGACTAGGTCACATAAAAAAGACAATCTCTGAAGTCCTTGAATCAGCTGGTTTTCCTATACATAAATTTAAGACAAATTGTCCACAAATATTTCAGGAGGCCACTGAGTCTGACACTCATAATTTGTCAAAGGAGTCAGGTGTATTGGGAGTCTTATGGGCCCCTAGTACAGATACCCTTAAGTTCAACATAAACATTAATAGAAGTGAAAAACAGATCACCAAGCGTGTAATATTGTCAAATACATGTAAGATTTTCGATCCGTTAGGTTTGTTAAGCCCGTGTACTATCACACTTAAAATTCTATTACAAAAACTCTGGGAACTTAACTTGGATTGGGATGTGGAGGTTCAAAACAACATGAAAAGGAAGTGGGGTAGCATCATTAAGAATTTAGATGTTTTGCTTTCACTTTCAATCCCCAGGTGCGTTCTATGCGCTGCTCCTGTCTCCACAGGCCTTCATTGCTTCGTTGATGCCTCTCAAGACGCGTATGCCGCTTGTGTGTATCTACGATCAATTGACTGTGATGGTAACGTCAGTACCCATTTGTTATGCGCAAAAACGCGAGTAGCGCCCTTGAAACCTGTAACAATTCCCAGACTTGAACTATGTGCCGCGGTTCTGGGGGCACGACTTGCAATCAAGGTTACTGAAGCTTTGCGCTGTAAAATCGACACTAAAACGTTCTGGTCAGATTCTTCTATCACGATCGGATGGATAAAGACTCAGCCGAAACTCTTAAAAGCTTTCGTATGCAACCGAATTAACGAGATCCATGAATTGACAGAGCGAGAATCGTGGAGACATGTACCGACTGACGTTAATCCAGCGGACATGGCATCCAGAGGAATCGAACCTAACACGCTTACAGAGTCTGAGTTGTGGTGGAACGGTCCTCAGTTTCTGTCAAAACCTGAATCTGAATGGCCACAACAGCAGGTTAGTCAGTCAGTTCAATTGCCTGAAGTTAAAGTCCATCACGTTCGGCAAAATACCGGCCACATTGTAAATTTTGAAAGGTTTTCAAAATTTTTACGGTTAAAACGAACATTCGCATATGTGTTCAGATTTGTTAATAATTGCAAAAAACGTAGTAACAAACTCGTAGGTCCACTTAATGAAACTGAACTTCATCAATCTATAACGTTTCTTCTTAAAACCGCTCAGCATGAGTCCTTTGGTTCTGAGATAAATGCACTTCAAGTAAATAAATCACTTAAACCAAAGTCAGATGTACTGCAGTTATCTCCCTTTATCGATGACCAGGGACTGTTGCGAGTAGGTGGTCGCTTAAAACACGCGAGTCTTAATTATGATACAAAACATCCTATTTTGTTGAGAGCTAATCATCGTCTTACCAAAATTCTGATGTCGTATGAGCACTTAAGGTTATTCCATGCTGGTCCTCAATTACTTCTAAGCTCATTCAGAGAACAGTACTGGCCTATTGGTGGTAGAACACTTGCTAGAAAAATAGTACGACAGTGTGTAACATGTGTCAGAATGAAAGGTAAAACGATGGAACCGTTGATGGGTAACTTGCCTTCGACCAGGGTATCTCAATCGTATAGCTTTCAGGTTACGGGAACCGATTTTGCTGGCCCTTTCATGATTGCCAGCAAAAAAGGTCGCGGTAGTAGAACAACAAAATGCTATCTGTGCATCTTCATTTGTTTTTCTACTAAGGCTGTGCACCTTGAAACGGTCAGTGACCTCACAACACAAGCTTTCATTGCATGCCTACAAAGATTTATCGCTAGAAGAGGTAAACCTGATTACATTTGCTGTGACAACGGCAAGAACTACGTCGGGGCAAAAAATGAGCTAGGTAAAGTGTTGCAATCTGACCTAAGTAGCATCACTGATTTTACGACTAACAAGGGCATAACGTTCGTTTTTAATCCCCCCTATTCCCCTACATTTGGCGGCCTCTGGGAGGCTGGCGTTAAGAGTGCAAAATTTCACTTGAAACGGATAGCAGGGAATAGTTGTCTAACGTACGAGGAGTTGAGTACGCTCTTTACACAAATTGAAGCGATCCTCAACTCCCGTCCCCTAACTCCTTTATCACCCGACCCAAACGATTTTTCTCCTTTGACCCCAGGGCACTTCCTCATCGGGCGGCCACTGACGTCACTACCAAGCCCGCAGATGCCAGAAACCAAACAGATTCGCACGAGGTACCAGTTGGTCGAGCAACTCCGATGCAGATTCTGGGAGAGATGGAGGAAAGAATATCTGTCTGAATTACAACAAAGGACCAAATGGCGGTCCAAGCAGATAAACCTAAAAGAAGGTGATTTAGTGGTCTTCAAAGAACCCAATCTACCACCACTTCAATGGAGACTCGGTCGAGTCTACACGCTGTACCCTGGCGATGATGGGGTGGTACGAGTTGCTGATTTCCTGACTTACCGAGGCGTCGAGCGGAGAGGCGTCAATAAGGTCTGCCTCCTACCAACCACTGCCGAGGAGCCTGATGACGATGATGTCTTGGAAGAAGCTGCAAGTCCTTCCAAGGGCCGGCAGGATGTCGACGACCGGTCTGACCACCCTAGGCGACGGAGGGGAAAGCAACGCGGGGGGGACGGCCCCGCGCCAGAGCCGAAGCAACCGCTGATACTAACGCGCGCGCACACCCGTCTTACAAAAAATATTTAAACCTATTACCTATCTGTATTGCGAAGATTAAAAGTAATTAAACAAGAATCTGCATTTTACTTCACCAACACTAGTGATAGCCTCCATTTGCTTTCTGGGTTCTGATTCCTGCTTTATTAATTGCCAGGACGTTTTGCACACATTTTTTGAATTTTGAATCTCATTACGATTGTGATTTTTGATGGATTGATCGATGCCATTACGTAATATTTTTGAGTATTTTTTGTAGTTAAATATGATTGTACTACATTTATTGCTATAGTACTTGTAACGTAACAAACGTTTGGTTCTGCAACTTATTCTTAAACCCTTTGTAATCCACCTAAGTTTACGAACCTTGTTTGATATTTTTACCCTCACTTTTGGAAAACATAACTTATAAAATAAGGAAAAGGTCTCATGAAACAACTGAAATGCAGATTCAAAATTGTCCCCATCATATATTTCCTTGAACGAGAGACTAGACAGACACTCTCGAAACCTTTGCAAATACTCGTTGTTATAAAGAGTCTTTTATGAATATAATACTCTGTAAGAGGTTTTTCTTTATTTTCCGTTGGTATGCTTAGCAACTGAGCCGTGTTATGATCGGATATATCCAGATGCAAAAGTTCTCCCGTCGCATGTGGCAAATTGCTTATGAGGTGGTCTATACATGTTAGCTGTCGGGTTGGTTGGTCTATATGTAGTACTAGATTATAGTTTTTTATAAGGTCAGTAAGATGTTTACATTCTTTGGTTTGGGATTGTAATGTGTCAATGTTAATGTCCCCAGTTATAACAATTTTTTTATTTTTATTGAGTCTGTAAGTTATTTTATGTAGGAGTACTTGGAGCTTGTCTAGGAACAGATCACAGTTCGAGTTTGGTGTTCGATATAAACAAATAACAACCATATTCTGTGACAGTACTTCAATTCCGCAACACTCGAAATGCCTATCCACAGAGTATTCGACACAAAAATTTAATTGTCTGTAGCGTAAACCTCGTTTGACCAAAATACAAGAACCACCACGTTTTTCATTTAGCCTACAGTAAGAAGCAGCTAAGTCAAAACCGAAGACATGAACACTTTGTTCATGCCCCCTTTGTATAAATGTTTCTGTTAAGCATAGTACATCAACTTCTTTATTACATTGTGCAAGACCACTTAGGTGTATTTCTAGAAATCTACGTTTACTGAATATACTGGCAACATTCTGATGCAAGATCCTAAGCGTACATAAATCTTTTAACCCATCACATACGAAAAAGCTGTTGTTCAGAAGTAGGGTTCTGTACTATTACACTTTCGGGTTCCGTTTGAGTATGTTGATCATTAGTTGATGTTACAATGTGTTTACAGCAGTTTATTTTACAACCAATATTACGAAGTCGATCACTCCGCCTCCCAGTACGAAGCCGGTAGACTGAATGACTTTTGTGTGCCAGGAATTTTTCATTATAGTCAATTTGGTCTAACATAGAATTTATTGTCTTGCATAATGAATACCAGTTATATGACTTTTCATAGTCAACATCTATATACGTACATTTGTCATATTGCTTAGAAATGAAATACAACATAGAATTTAATTTACGCTCATTCAAATATTTGTTTTTGTGCACTTTTACTATAAATACATGACATTTGACAGATTTGAGGAATGCACATAGTTCAGCTTCAATCTCAAAAGGATTTGAGTCATTTTGTCCTATAAATAATATAATTCTGTCATCGTACTTTATATCAAAAAGCTTACAACTATTTAGAATGTTCGCTGTACTGGCGTATGGTTTGAGAAAGGACGTGATTTGATATTTAGAGTAATGAGTATGAGCCCTAGACTTATTCAAATGTTCAGTAATTCCAGAATACTCTTGTCCTCCAAAAATATAAGCTTTTTTTTCGTATGTTTCTTGACGTTGAGTTAGTGTATTACCATTTTTGTTCTTCACCGATGAGATGTATTTTTGAGTACTACTCTGTTCCTTTGGTGCACTATTTTTTTCTCCCAAAGGTATATCGAAGGGCGCCGGGTTAGCCTCATCCTGAGATTTGGAGGGAGTGTTAAATAAGTCCGTGAGTCGACGTTTGGCCTTTGCTTTTTTAGTTGATACCTGCAGTTTACGAATTGAAGACAAAGGACTTTTGCAGATTTGTTTTAACACGCCCAGCTCTTGATGTAAATGAGCGACGTGTTTTTTTAGGTCTGTATTCTCCAGTATTACATTTTCTAACTCATGTTGAGTGCTCTGCAAAGCAGACTTTAAACTATTTATTTCTTCCTTCATTTCTTCGCGGTAGAGCGAGAAGACATGGGTAGATATATCCAGACTTTTGCCAATTAATTCACCTGACTCTGATGAATTGAGGGAAACACTCATATCTATATTTTCTAAAGATTTTGATCTTGATACTGGTTTTCTTATAGTTACATTGCATTCTGAATTCATTTTAACACTATTGTTGTTGCGGTACAAAGTTGAAAATAATTCAATTGTTCAAATGAATCCCTGTCAATTATGTGTAGTTTAAATTCCGATTGGTCAATTTCAAAGTATAGTCATATTATTATGTTATTTTGTCAATTTCAGGTGTCGTCCAATTCTGATATTATATCAGTCCAATGGTATTCAATTATGGAAGCAGTTTTTATTTTATTCCTATTATTTGAAATATAAAGTACCACTCGTTATCAATTTCCCTATTTTTGTAATGTTTTAATTTGTATGGCAACACTGGAGCTTGAGAAATCCGATAAATAATCCTGTATATTGTCTTTGGTTACTTACTAATTTACTTATCATTCATTCATTCATTGACAGCGCATCACTATAATTTGTCTTTGAAATATTTACTTGTCTATGGTATTTGTTTTGGTCCAAAGTTCAATTTTGGCGACAATTTGAATTGAGATTTTTTCTAACGGTTTTGCTTTATTGAGATTTAATATATAATCAGTTTTGATGTCACTTTAATGTAGCGAATTAACACTAATAATGCTCTTTGAAAGTTTTTTGGTGTATGTAAAGCGTAAACACTGCCACTTTATCACTTATTAGCATAATTTTATGAAAATATTGATAGGTGATTAATTTTATCGTCACAATGATTTCACACTTCTGCAAACATTATATGTTATTTATTATGCACTTATACACTGTTTTTAATGTAATTCATAAACAACTACTATAAATTACTATTTTTAAAAGTTATAAATACGTAAACGATGTTGACATTGGCAAAGGGTTGCCAGCTTCCTCTACACTACTGACACTAAAAAGTCTATTGCTGTTTTAATTAATTACCGCTTTTGGGTAAACTTTTTATTTCCTAATCATATAGTTTTATCAGATTCTGCACAATTTTATTTCATCTCGTGGTACATCTTAACAAGAGGCCTTTTGTTCGTTTTTCATTATAAAATTGCTTAAGATTTCAATTTCTCTTTATAGGACATATAAATAGAAAATAATGACTGCATATTTAACATTTTGATATTAAAGATCTTCTTGAAAGAAAGAAAGAAAGAAAGAAAATGCAAAACACAACGCACATTACACAATACACAATTTAGAATAAAACAAAAAAAAACAACAATAGAAACTTAAACACAACAACAAAAATTTTGTTATCTATATTATATAAGCTTGGTTTAAAATATAAAGTACTAGCTGTTGCCCGCGGCTTCGCCCGCGTGGAATTCTGATCCCGTTCATCGCTGATATATAGCCTATATGTTGATCCAGGGTATAACCTATATACATACCAAATTTCAACCAAATCGGTCCAGCCGTTTATGCGTGAAAGAGTAACAAACATACACACATTCATTCTCACAAACTTTCACATTTATAATATTAGTAGGATTAGTAGGACTTACTCAAGATGTAGGCACTAGTGTATCTACCAGACCCAAGCAAATCTTCCATGAACTCTGATATAATGAAGCCAATATACGAGTTTACCCAGTATCTGCTGAGCCCAATCCAGGCAGTGTTGAAGGCAGTAACACAAAGCACTATGCGGCGACCCCAACGATCTGAGATATACCCGATGATGGGCAAAGCTATAAGTGAACCGATAGTGCGTACCGTACCAATCAGTGTACGGGCCCATTCATTACACGCTAAATCAAACTGGGAAGAGAACATAGTAATTATAACATAAATTTTGGAAATTCCTGTAGTCGTAAGGAGGGCGTGAAAAAACATCTGTCGAGGCCGTCAAGGTCTTCGGTTTTAAAGAACGATGATTCTAGGGACAGTGGCCGCTATTCTTTGGACTGCACCCCAGCTTAGCATCAGTCAATTTGACAACTTATAAAATATCTGAATTCGTTTTAATTCATCCGCTAATTCTATAGTTCAATGTATACAAGCGCTGAAGACCATTTTTATTAGGTATTTGTTTAAGCAATCCAACAGACTAAGACTTAAATACATGTTGATTGATTTATGACTATCGTGATAGATGCTATCAGAAGCAGGAATGTTTGGGTATAGAACATATATAAGTAAGTTTAATCAAAAGATTTTGGACTGACATTCTAAGTCTCATAATCCAGGTCTGTTGCCCCTTTTTTGTTCACCCTAATAAAATAACCAAAACTAAATTTCATAAATATTATGGGCTAGGTAATATATATTTAAGTTCATTGTAATTAATTTTGATATACTGATTCATTTGAAATTCGAATTGACGTGATGTGCAAACCTATTTGATATTCTATTCATTTGGTACTTTAATTTAATTTAAGTTATTCTAATTTATGTGATATTTTAATTTATTTGATATTCTAATAAAAAAAAGGCTCAATTATTATAGGTGTGATATGAACATAAATTGAAAGTGCGCAAGGTTGTATGGCCGAAATTTTGCGCACACATTTCATTCTCAATCACTGTCGTACTCTAACAACAGTAAATAAGAATGACATGATTTATTTATTTCATTCCTCTAAATCGCGGTTAAGGGGATCAGTATTAGCTGCCGAGGCCGCAGGCATATACATTAAATAAAAAAGATTTCAAGCATAATCTTGCTAAAAGCTAATGATTTGACTTACTTCGTAAACAATTGTGTAATTATTTTCGTATACATGTTCCTTGCAATCCTGTAGAATGTTTCGGTCGAAGAGTGTGCTAGGACACGTATCGTTCATATCCATTTGGAGGAGAGCAGTAGTATTGCCATAACGTTGGCAGTTGTCCAACAAGTTCGGGCCAGTCGCTGGTATCGCGTTTGCCAGCCAGTTTGGAGACCACTCTGGATTCATACACCTAAGAAAAGCGAATTAATAATTACACATATTCTTATAGAACTTTGTTGAAGATTCCCAGATTCTGAAAACTACTTAAAATAAACAAACATTTCTTTGTCTTATTTTTTTTGTTCAATGACGAAACTTCACACCTACGAAAGATTTCTTCCTTTTACCATCGAAATAAATAAACTTCAGGACTAACTATTGTCTTAGCACCCATAATAGTTTATATACAATAGTGTCTCTGTATATTGAACAATACAATTTTATTAAATTTAAAGATTTATCCAGTCGCTTTGCAAAGTATGTATATTATGTACTTTTAAAAGTGGATATTAACCGTTACCTGCTATTTATTCTTCCAGCGGTAAACAAGAACCCAGTACTGCCCACTGCCACGGAAATCCCTGTAATTGCAGCTAGAAAGCAAGTCCATAGCTGGAACTTGCCGAACTGACCAATTTCTTCTATAAGGATAGTATCTAGGTCTACTTTGCGCTTTCCATCTATTTCCGCTTGCATTTTAGTGTCCCCTTTATGTTGTTCCATCTTAAATTGACTTATTTTTATTCACTCTAGATGTACTGAAAGTTTTTCGTTTTCAAGTATTTATTCTGTCGAAAAATGCAAATTCATTTTGAAGTGGTTAGCATAATTTTAGTAATACACGAACGTAGGTACATGTCATATAATTCATTAAACTGAAATGTGATAATTTTGCCTGTGCTTGTGATTTGTCGAGGAACAGCTTAAAAAAATACTAACCTCTCACTTAATTTTAGTTATCTCAATTCTTTCCACTATTATTACTCTCTCTATAGTAACGTTCTAATTACCATTATAGTTGTAAAATATTTATCGTACTTACCGTTATCAGATAAATTAAAAAAATAAATCGAAATTGAACACGGCGTCACTTCTGTTCAACTTTCTACTCTTTGTGTTTCACTGTACTTTTTACTCAACACTATACTAGACACTCTATTCGACCCTCTGCTCGCCTCTCCACTCATCTCTTCATTCGCCTCACACCTCTATTCTCTACTCGCCTCTCTTCCTTGCTGCCTACCCCTTCCTCACTCTTTCTCTACCCATTTCCCCCAATCCTTCCCCTTTCCCTGCACCTTCCACACCACTTCCCCCACTCTACCCCTTCCCTTTTCTTAGTAATTTGCATGTAGGATCGTTGTATAGCTCAAGCTGTGGAATAACTCCCTACTGTGGTTTTCCCAAACGACTACAATATGGGGTTCTTCAAGAAGGGCATTAGAAAGTTTCTTCAGGGTCGACAGCTCCATTTCCGGTCGTAATGAATGATGATGAATTCCCTGCCTATGGCGAGCAGTGCGATGATAGAATGTAGCTGTGGGCATCATGTCAAACAGTTCATCTGAACACAAACAATTGTATAGGCAGTAAAACACAAACATCGAGGCAAAGCTCCTCCTGAAACTAAGAGGTTCCACATCATCTGCGAGTATGGGATTGCCGACGAGCCTCAATACCCGTTTTTGCACCGAGGCGAAGGAGTCAAGCTGGTATGCAGGCGCTCGCTCCGGCAAAAAGGTGACAGCATATTAGGATAACCAGACGGAATATAAGTTACAACAATGGGTGAATTGACCAGCAGCAGCGCTTTTAAAACTTGAGCGTCAAGAGTGACACAGAGTGGCTCGGTTGTACTACTAAAATCAAAATACACACAGGTGGTGTAGTCACGTTTAATGTAAATCATAACCCTCCCTCCCCCCTCCCCCTTCTTTATCGGTAAACAATAGATCACGATTACGGCAAAAACATACGTTAACACATAATTCGCTGTTTAGAATGACAGTTTGTAGTCAAGTTTCTGTTATTAAAATGATGTTGTGGCTGAGAATCTATACTTTCCATACTTCCATATCCATAATAATAATATATTATAAATGCGTTAATATTATAAATGCGAAAGTAACTGTGTCTGTCTGTCTATCTATTATGTCTGTTATGCTTTCACGCCCAAACCACTGAACCGATTTTGATGAAATTTGGTATAGGGGTAGATTAGACCTTGAGAAAAGACGTTAGGCTATGTTTGGTCGCGATAACCGACATCCACGCGGGCGGAGCCGCGGGCAAAAGCTAGTAATTAATAAACTCGAGAACTACTAGACAGACTTCATAAATTTTTTCGCCATTCGACAGTTACATTATCAAATACCGACACAGGCCACATAATATCATCATGCTACTATCAGCAATGAACGGGATCAGAATTCCATGCGGGTGGAGCCGTGATCAACAGTTAGTCTTATATATTAGTCAATGCAATCTTGGTTGCATCCAAATTTGTATTTTAAAGCCAGAGGTTCGTTCTTCCACCCCTCAAATGGTTTGACCGAAAAGTGAGCTAAAAACTAAACGAGGAGCAGACAAATCTTCTAAGAGAAAAATAGTTCGATATCACCGATTATTGTAGACTTATACTCGTAGTTGCAAATATATGACAAATATGTACTCGTAGATATATTTGTAATGATTTCAACAGAAAACATGGTAGTTAAAGTAATCTAAAAGGTAAAATAACATTTTTAAAATAAATAAATACTTATTCGATTTCGACCCACTGATATAGGTATTGTGCAACTCTATTTTCTTAAAAATTGAATAAAGTACAAGGCCTACCTTCAACCGTTCGTAGGTACTCCTGTATTGCTTTACTTGTGTCTTTGCTAGCAATAAAAAATCACTGCCAACACTTATGGTCAGCAGAATATGACATCGCTATGGACCAATTTGAATAATTATTCGCAAAATTATCCAGATTTGTCAGGCTTTTTAACGGTGACTGCCCCGTGGCACTACCCTACTGGTCCACAGTGTATAATACTCAAGAAACACACAACAGAAAATCATAACATTGCAGTCAGCAGTAAAATAAAATTTGCAATATAGCTCACACGTTAACTGTGCCAGATATAACATTATACTACATCTTTGCAGTGAAAATTTTCAAAAGACAGATGTTTATTTTCAACGTTTTCGAAATTTACATTCCATATTTTATGACGTAGGACGTCTCTTGTATTTCAATTTGCCATACGACCGAGCGTCATCCCTGATCGTATTGTGCAGACAGGTGCTCAGACAAAGCACAAGATGCCTTGAAAACAAAACAACTCACGAGCGTGTCGAGGCGAGGAATGTGCGCGGCTAGACGGGGGGGAGTACCGAACGGCAGATTTGGTCAGTCCGCCGCCAGTGCTGGCGGCGGTATCTCGTGTAGTTTGTACCGGACGGTCTACATCAGACTCACATGAGATTACAATTTAAAGATGGGTCGTACACTCGTACGATATCCCGTGATGTGAAGAACGACATTATTAAAAATAAAATATATATACAGGACAACTCTAATTCAAGTTCCGATGGCGAAACGGAAGTGATTGAGTAAATGATCGAATGATCCAAATATACAAATATCTTCACAAATTTTCGCATTTACAAATTGGTAGGAAGCAGGATAGTAGGATATGATAGGATAAGTATTTTTCGGCTGTATTTATTTATTTAACTTACTATACCTGCTTTAGTATAATTAGGTATATACTAGCGGACACCGGGTCGGGTTAGTAGCTTTATGCCTATATCTCGATAAGACTAGGTATCAATTCCCGCTGCATATCTCCAAATTTAGCAGTGTTTCTCTACAATATTATGCATGTATTATACATATAAACCTTCCTCTTGAATCAATCTATCTATTAAAAAAAACCGTTTCAAAATCCGTTGCGTAGTTTTGAAGATTTAAGCATACATAGGGACGGACAGACAGCGACAGCGACTTTGTTTTATAATATGTAGTGAAGTGATAGTTCATTGGTTAAATGAATTATTTAGGTACTCTTATTGAATTAATTATGTTTCTTATTATTGAATACAACATGTACAACTAGCGTATAGAGTCGAAAATTATTAAATATGCATTTTTATTAATATCCAGCCTTTAAATTGTTGAATGATATCGTAAGATCTGTCCCATATTGGTAGATCTCATCGATTCATGCTCTTTCTTTTCTTTGTTTTTCCTCGCCGTGCGCGCGCACCATGAGAACGGTACAGCTCTCGCGGTCAGACTATAGAAGCATAGGGGCGAAATGAAATCGCACTCTCTTTATAGTACCTAGCTACCTACTTAATTACAATGCACGAGTGCGCACGTGCTTTAGTTATAGCTCGATATATAGAGAACTAGCTGTAGACCGCGGCTCCGCCCGCGTGGACTTTTGATCCCGTTCATCGCTGATACATATTATATTATAGCCTATGTGTTATTCTGTTTTTGTATGTTGATGTGTATGATGATATTGTAAAATTTCTTTAAAATCCATTCAGTAGTTTTTACGTGAAAGAGTAACAAACATCCTCACATATAACCTCACATACTCACAAACTTTCACATTTATAATATTAGTTTTTTTTTTTTGATATTCTAAATATATACAGATAAACAAAACTAAATTAATAAATAAAAATATTTACAAGATCAAAAAAAAAAAAAGAAAGGTAAAGGAAAAAGGGGTCAGGTGTCGAAGAATTCCTCCCCATCGATGTCGACTGGTAACGTACCCAAAAGGCTGGCGGCATTACCCCGTTGGATGGCAATGCCAATCCTTTGGGCAAAATACAGGCCAGCCCTTTGGTCACGCGAAGCATCGACCAGACGACCAGTCGCTTTGCAATTTCCGTGTAAAGCGACCGTGCGCTCGGACCCCACGAACCCAACGTTTCAGTAGGATTAATATAAATAATTATATAGATTATTTTTATACTATGGTTGTAGTATTTACACACGCATTACGTTAGTGTGTGTGAGTTTTTTGACAGAGATTTTTCGGTCCGTTCGAGATGGAACACAATAATAATAATGAATATTCATTTGTACATAATTTGAGACGGCTTTGAAATGTATATAGCAGTTTCGAATTATTTATAGCCATAATTATTACTGGCACACACTAGCATGATATCACTTATAGTGAAAATTATAATGAAAACTTGTTGGCATATTTTCACGGCTGTATAACTAGGTGCTTACAGTCCATTCGGTAACGAGAAGTTGGCTATTAAATAAAATACTTGTGACTTTATGATTTGAATTGATATTTTAAATGTGAAAGTTTATGAAGATATTTGTTACTCAATCACACTCAAACGGCTGTTTGGTACAGTGCTAAATTTTGACCTGAAAGGCCCCTTTTCCAATGGGGTAGGCAGATAACACATGTTTCCCATTACTAAGATCCTGGAATACATTTTTCGCTTCTGCTAATTTCATAATTGTTTTCGTACATGCTCGCTGGTTTCGCGTATATTTCGGTATTGTCTCCGAGAGACTCACTTTTTTTATTGGAATGTTGACTTCTGTAGTAAAACTAATTATTAATTACATAATATGTGGTAACTTATCCTTTGATAGTAATCCGCATCCGAAGCTTTCACCTCGGAGTCTGGGGTCCGCTTTACCAATTTTAACTGCGGATTTGGCTGGACCTCGATATTTTCCGTGAAACGACTGCCATCTGACCTCCACAACCCATTGGTGACATTAGGCGATATCGAAGCATTGCAGTAATATACTCGTAAAACAAACTACAATATTCTCGAAAATCAATACAACAGATCACACAAGTCTACGATCTAGGAAGTCTTTACAGATAAAAGATAATTTTATCACAAGAAGTCTCTTAAGTGGCGTAGATGATAATATAATAAAGCAAACTAACAATATAGACTTAGATGGTTCGGACAAAAGTACTTTGATAAATGACGGTACAGTATGTCATCTATTCTAATAATACCTTTTGACAGCCGGACGTGACAGGTGTATGGGTTCTATGTATTAACATCCGTTAAGACTAAGTCAAATTACCCACAAGCTGCTTAATCTGCCGATTAACAAACGAGGTTCACCGCCGCGAATTAAAACGGGAAGGCCCATTAAAGGTATGATTCTGAAGCCGACCGCATACGACAACTGCAGACGCATGCAGCAGATACAACGTACCCATCACTTGTTAAACTCCGAAACGGATAAAGGGGATCATTGAGAAGCCGCAATGAATTACGTGTATCTGCTACATGCGTCAGCAGTTGTCATTTACGGTCACCTTCAGAATCATAACTTTACACGGGGAGAGTTCCTCGCCTGCAATATTCCTCCTAACCTTTGGATATACCAAAGATGAAAAAAAAAAAGACGTGTGGCACTCGGGGACTGCCGCGGTAAAGCTATTGCATAGCATTTTTTATCAACTTATGCAATTACCTATAATTACTTGCGTTAATAAGCGGAGCTACTTCGGAGCAGCTCGGCTCGATTCGTGCGAGCTCGGGGGGTGATAGGTTTTTTTCGTTACGGCATTTCTGGATTCGGTCTCCACGCTCAAGACCCGCGATAGAAGCTATGCAATAGCTTAAAAAGTTGCTTCATCTAAACGTTCGCAAAAATAAATTGACGCTCGCTCGTCGACGATGGTAAGAATTGCCTCGCAATTGAATATTGACTGTGTCCGTCTAAACATATAATTATGAAGCAATAATCGTATTTTAACATAAGTGATATTATGACACTTGCGAATCTCGTATGATTTAGTCGTAGTCGAGAATTTAGCGTTTACCTGTGGTTTTTGATACGACAATGGTATGGCGATTTTTGTTAGTGATAGTAGCGTACGAATTTTCGTATCGAAACGTGAAAGCAACTCTCCCCGTCTAAATGACGCTTTAGTTGCGTTCGTGATACTCTAAATAAGTAAAATATAACATGAAAAGCGGACCTTGGGATTCAAAGAGCAATCGGATCCTGGTTGTATTGGAGGTTTTACGCGATCGTGAAGATGATGACGATGAAGCTGCTGAAGATAAATAGAAACAGATTACAGTATAAATTCCAGAAGTGAGGCTCTTGTAGATCTGTATAAAGTATATTTCATATAGATACAAGTAGTTTTAGTCGGTTATCTCATATGATACTTATCTTAATTTCTTATGTCTATGTTTTGTGTTTGTGATACAGTCGTTGCTGTGAGCGATATCTGAGTTTATGAACGATCGTAATCATACCGAGTGTAAAGGGTTATTATAAAAACAGATCATCATTTAGTTCTATGCTAGTCTAGTAATATTTTTAAGCAAGCAAGTGACTGTGTGCCGACGATGAATAACACAACAGAAAGTAATAAAACAGAAGATGCTGAGAAAGATGCCAAACCAAAAGTAACCTTGGATACAATTCTCGCAAACGAAATCGGACAATTTGGGAAGTTCCAGCTGAGAGCACTTATAGTAGCAGCAATATTGGCAGTATTTTCAGTATGGTCAAATATGGAATACGTGTTTACAACTGCTCGAATCAGTAGCAGGTCGGTTTATTTTTTCTTTTATCATGAAAATTACAATAGGTGCATAATTTTGTTTTTAAATAGCACTAATTTCAAAAGGCACTGAATTTGTATTATAATTAATTATGTAAATAATACCATATTGACAGTGTTTATCAGAAAGGTATCAATTTTATTGCATCGTACATTTTTGATTACTATTACCACACTCGTGCTATAACAAAATACAGCATTGGTATGGGCAATACCATATTATGTATAATAAGTCTTTACACTTATGTGGGTGCTAGCACCTCTGCCTACCCCTTCGGGGATAAAGGCGTGAGTTTATGTTATGTTATGTTAAGTCTTTACACTTATGGCAGTACAGTAAATACCCAAATTAGATTAATAAAGTAATATCGATTTCTATGTGAATTTATCTGTTAGTTGGCATCACTTTAGCGGAAATTTTATGCAAATCTGTCTTAAAATAATTACTATACAAATCGGTTCGATCCTTCCCGTTCTTTCCTCCTCTAATACAAGTTTCAAGTTTTCAAGTTTTATTTGATTTCAGTTATAAATTGGGACATTCACAAGGACAACACAAATAACCGAAATAAAAAAGTTATTCTTCTAAACCCTCTTCCGCTTCTTCGTCAAACTCCCCCTCATCGTCAGCTGTGGCGTCCTGGTACTGTTGGTATTCTGATACCAAGTCACTTACGTTGCTTTCCGCATCTGTGAATTCTATTTCATCCATTCCTTCACCAGTATACCAGTGAACAAATGCTCTTTTGCCGAACATGGCCACGAACTGTTCTGATACCCTCTTGAATATGCTTTGGATGGCAGTTGTGTTGCCAATGAATGTAGACGCCAGTTTCAATCCTCGTGGTGGAATATCGCACACTGCAATCTTGACATTGTGAGGAATCCATTCCACGAAGTATGTGCTGTTCTTGTTTTGGATATTAACCAACTGTTCATCTACTTCCTTCATAGACATTCTACCTCTAAATATTGTGGCAACTGTGAGGTATCTCCCCTGTCTTGGGTCACAGGCAACCATCATATTCTTGGCATCGAACATTTGTAACGTTAATTCGGGGACAGTAAGCGCTCTGTACTGTTGAGCGCCTCTTGACGTCAGCGGCGCGAATCCAGGAGTATAGAAATGTAATCTGGGGAACGGCACCATGTTGACAGCTAACTTCCTCAAGTCTGCGTTGAGCTGCCCTGGAAACCTTAGGCAGGTCGTGATTCCAGACATGGTGGCGCAAATCAGATGATTTAAGTCTCCGTATGTAGGAGTCGTTAGTTTTAGTGTTCTGAAACAAATATCGTACAGCGCTTCGTTATCCAAACAGAATGTGTGGTCAGTATTCTCCACTAGCTGATTCACCGCCATCGTGGTGTTGTATGGCTCCACCACACAATCTGACACTCTTGGACTTGGAAATACAGAGAAAGTCAGGATGATTCTATCGGGATACTCTTCACGGATTCTGTTTACTAGTAGTGTGCCCAAACCGGAGCCAGTGCCGCCACCGAGCGAGTGTGCGATTTGGAAGCCTTGCAAACAATCACAGCCTTCAGCTTCTCTTCTTACTACGTCGAGACAGGATTCTAATATCTCTACCCCTTCAGTGTAATATCCTCTCGCAAAGTTGTTGGCAGCTCCATTTACAAATGTTAAAAATCCATTTTATTATTCAGTGTTTACATTTACTTTCATTTTTGTATCTATACTTTTACTTCACGTTGCGTTTGCTTTTCAGCAACCGGTTTCATTACCTCGAAGTTTATAGCAATTAACTTAGAAAAAAGGGAATATATCTCAGGTGGGACTCAATTGCATTCAAAATCTTAGTTGTCTCAAAGCGCCTTAAGTTTGTTAGTTTGTATTTTCGATTACTCAAAATGAGCTCGAAGTGTTCTGAGGTCTTGCTGTGTTTTGCTTTTTCTTTGGTTTGGGCGAGCGAACAACGACAACCAAATCAACCTCACCTACAAGTCAGTACACCTGCTGAATGACGGATGAAGCTCTGGCGCAGACTTGTCTCAAATACGGTGTAGGTATACAACATCGTACTTATTATCGGGTGAGGCGATTTGTTCTCGAAACGGAATGCCCTGGCAGATCTTGGCTATGTTATTTTCTTACCAGCTTCTTCTATTGGTTTACAAATCTGACCGTAAATGTATCCCTGAAGTACAATGGTGTTATTTGTAACTTAATAATGATTAAAGGTTTTTAATTTAGTTTTCTCCACAAAGTCTCCCAGTGCACATCTATTTTTACGAAATTGTACTATTCTACGTTTTTTATTGGTACAAAGAGTGTTATTGTACTTTTGGTTGCCGTACCGTATACGTTATACAGTCGAAAATTTTCATGATAATACATGATTGATATACTCAATTTTAGATGTAAGATCCCGGAATGTGACAGTGCTCAACCAGAGTGGTCACCGTATTGGTTACCCAATGCTGTTCCAGCTACTGGTGCAAGAACATTTGACAATTGTCAACGGTATGGAAATGCATCTACTACACTGCGTCAGATAGAAAGCGATTCATGCCCTAGCACTCTCTTCGACAGAGATACTCTACAACCTTGTGATGAATATGTCTATGAAAATACGCATTCCGTCGCATATGATGTAAGTTATATATTCAAAAGATTTTGATATTGGCATACATTTAGTTCTAGTATAGTCTTATTTTATTTACTTTACAGTTTGACCTTGCTTGTGACGAATGGCGAAGAGGACTGATAGGGACTACTAGAACTATTGGTCATCTTGCTTCACTACCACTAACGGGGTACATCTCTGATCGATGGGGTCGTCGCTTTGCCCTTTTTCTGAATGCCTTTAACTTGGGTTGGATGGGTGTTATCAGATATTGGACAAATACATACATAGGTTTTATGGTATCGGAATTTATTGAAGCAGTTTTTGGTGCGGGTAGTTTTTCTAGTAATTACATCTTGCGTAAGTATATTATGTACTTCTAAATTTAATTTGACGTATCGGTACGCAAATTGTATTATGAGTAGACCTATATTTCTTGAGTTAAGACAATTACGTGTTATGAGAAAATATTTTGAAAAAACCTGGAATATTACACTAACTGCTTAAATATGTAGCGTATTCTTATTCTTATTAAAACTTTTCTATTTTAACAGTTATGGAAATGTTGGGTCCCAAGTATCGCGTCGCAGGCGGCGTATCAATGAACACTTGCGTTTCCATTTCACAAGTGTTGATGGGATTGATTGCTTGGGGTGTACCAAATTGGAGATATCTAACCCTAACACTCTACATTCCTCAACTTTTTTCAATCTTCGGTTATTGGCTGATATTCGAATCTGTGCGTTGGTATATGAGCAAAGGCCGCTTTGATGATTCTGAAGCAGTGTTAAAGAAAGTAGCAAAAATAAACGGTAGACAAGTATCGGATAAGTCCTTACAGGCTTTACGTGACACGGCCGTAGAAGAGGCGAAGATCAAGGAAATAGAAAACAAACGTAATGGCAGGGAGCCATGGTTAATTGTACAAGTATTTCAGCACAAGCGAATATTGCTCCGTTGTATCGTCACACCCGTGTGGTGGATCACGAACACATTTGTCTACTATGGACTCACCATAAACGCTGTGCACATGTCAGGTAACAGATACCTGAACTACATAGCCACAGCTGCAGTTGACATTCCTGGTTATTGGACAGCATTTATTCTGATGGCGAAGGTTGGAAGGAAACCAGTACTGATTACCGCTTTTTGGATATGTGCTGCTTGCCAAATCGCGTATATATTTATATCTCCAGGTATGTTTCAAACTTCATATTCGAAAAAAAAAAATGTTTTAAAGTATATACTCAAAATTATATAATAGAGAGTCTGAGATAGAGAAACCAAGAAGAAAAAATAACTTTCGCAGTAACGTGCATCGCGGTGACACATGTGTGTCGATGTGAACGTGAATCGCGTTTACCGTACTTTAGGACTACCACTTATCGCGATTTTGAACTTCGAAATTTAGTAGGCCAGTAAAAAAAACGTCAAAGCTTAACTTTAACTTCTCTTTCAGTTTTTAATTTTAATGATTTATTTATTTTTTATTTTCAGATCTTAACGCATTAGTACTAACTGTATACCTCATATCAAAGTTTGCGATCGCAATGGTGATGTCGACAATTTATGTTTACACTACAGAGCTGTACCCTACCAAGCACCGTCACAGCCTATTCGCTTTCTCATCTATGGTGGGCAGAATTGGCTCAATTGTAGCGCCTCTCACACCAGCCTTTGTAGGTTCACTAAACTTTTTGTTTCATTTTGAAAAGAATAAATGAGTTAAATATATCTACTATATTCTACTCATTTTTCGTTATATTACTCATGGGGTAATCGGGCCAAAAATTAGCTTATCAACAAAATCATACACTTTTTTAACCCAAATGTATTTTTTTTCTTAATATTCCAGGGTGCACAATGGTTTGAGAAATTGCCGTTCGTGTTGTTCGCTAGCTTTGCGTTGGTGTCTGGTGCACTGGTGTTTCTTACTCCAGAGACCCATAACACTAAACTGCCTGATACTTTTGAAGAAGCCTGTCATATTGGAAGCAAAAATAATTCGAAGAAATGATTCATATTTTGTTTTAATAATAGGTTTGTTTGTGTCGTAACGGGGGGAAATATACTAGGTGAAATTTTGTATTCGAAAGTTCTAAGAAATTAAAATAATATTCTTACAGTTTAAGTCTGTGTATAATTTCTTTTTATATTAAGCATAAGGTGCTCAAAGTGTATTCCTTAAGGGTTTTTACTGGGTTTTGTTTCTATTTTTATCTATAGTAGACTTTACCTAAAACGTAAGATGTCCTAAATTCATTTCATTTACAGTAACTGTCGTTCTAGAACTACTGAACGATAAACAATGTAAGTAAGGATGTTTACAGTAATGTGCCGCAACATCACCGTTTCATATCAATCTTTTTTTGCTATCTTGGTAGCTATCTGTATAACAACTTAATAACAGGCTTTACATCTAAACAATTAATAAATTATACTATAAACTGAAAATACCTCACATGCTTCTAAACACTTATGTTCATTTAAATCATATTAGCTCACTAATGCTATCTCCACGTCTACTCCTAGTATTTTGATTATTGTAACTCCTACTAACGTAAATAAACTTACATAATATCAGTTAGAACGTTCTATACGCTCTAACTACTGTCACACTAACAAACTTCCAATCACAAACACTTTTCATATTTACTTCTCATTTTCTTGCTTGCTCATTTGTCATTTTGGTTTTATTGTGACAATTGTCTGAGTTTAGTTCAACCTTATACAATTGTGTATCTTGCAACTAAAACATTCTTTTTACGTTGAAAAGTCCTTTTATTGAGGAAGGTTATATCATTATGCCACAACTTAATGGAGTGGAGCAGCATAAATGTCAACAAGTTCGGCAGATTTCTATACATTATTTCAAAATTAATAAATTACGGGCTTATGTGATTTAAAGGAGTGATACGTGGTTTCAAATCGGGTGAAACTGCGGCCGGTCGGTTAGTCATTTCATAATATTTGCGAAAAAATATAGGCATACTTGTTCAAGGGCATTTCGGAGCTAGATTACAAATGACGTTATCACTAGTCGCAAGACTACAGATATATTTACTAGGATTCAAAGTGGCAGATATCATTTCATTGTTGCATTTTACATTTTTCTAACCACTTCAAATTTTTTTTATAAAAATAACGAATACCACTGAAAAGTACTAAAACTGCTAGTGAAAAGTTTTTAACTTAAAGTAAAAATTAAAAAGATAAGTTATAAATAATTTGTAAAAGAAGATCAATTAATAATTGACAAAAGTGAATAATAAACAAGTGACTAAATAATTAAGATGAATAATTCTCATAGTAAGGTAACAGGAGACACTGAAGATGAAAACGATCCAAAAGTAACTTTGGATACAATAATTGTAACAGAAATTGGACAGTTTGGCAAATTCCAGATAAGAACAATATTATTAGGAGCCATAATTGTGATATTTGCAGGATGGGGTGAAGCCGAATATGTTTTTACGACGGCTCGAATTAGTAGCAGGTAATTAGCACTGATATGATTTTAGATTTTAGATCATCATCATCTTAACGAGTGTTCCGTTACTTCCAAAACGTCCACCTCAGATCCCGAAGTCCGCTTTCATTATTTGTGACTTACCCGAGAGATCTGACGTTTAATTCTTAGTCACCTACCATGCTCCACTGACAAACTTTATCCTGTCAGGTTTATAATGATTGTCAGGTGTTGTTAGGGCATGCACAGGGGTTTTCAAGTCTTCTATAGGGAAAAATATACAACCTACCAATAGGTCATTCTATAAAACTATCATTTTGGAGATTACGTACTGTATAAGTCAAATATTTATTTTTGCTTAGTTTCATTTGGTTTCAGAAGTCTGGTTTATTTATTTTAGATGTGTTATTGCGGAATGCGACGGTCCAGAACCAGAGTGGTCACCTTATTGGTTATCAAATGCTGTTCCGAAGACCAGTTCGGGCTCATTCGACAATTGCCAACGTTTTGGCAATATATCTGTTTTATGACGCCAAGTGGAAAGCAGCACGTGCCCTAGCACGCTCTTTGACAGAAATACTCTGAAGCCATGTGAAGAATACATGTATGAAAATACACACTCTGTAGCCTACGATGTTAGTTGGTAACTAAATAAATATAATAAAGCAACAAGTATTAAATTGTAAAAAAGCCGATAAAGGCTCAATATCTTCAACTGCTATAACTCATTTGAGGTTAGCAAATATATTTTTCCAGCTTAATTATTTTTCGTTACAGTTTGGACTTGCCTGTAACGAATGGAGAAGAACACTGATTGGTACAGCTAGAACTCTTGGTACATTGTTTGCGCAACCTATTACTGGCTATATGTCGGACCGTTGGGGTCGTCATGTTGCGCTCACTATCAATGCCTTCAATACAGCTTGGATAGGCCTTGCCAGATATTGGTCAAACACATATACTAGTTTCTTGCTGTTTGAGTTCATACAATCTGCTTTTGGTGCTGGTGCCTACACTAGCACTTACATTCTAGGTAAGTATTATTAAATATTATTATTAACGTTATAAAATGCTCCATTTAAGGCACAGCACAACTTTGCGCTTTTGCTTGTGGATGATCGTAAGGTCTTGGATTCGATTTGGCAAAGGTTTTTACTTCAGGCAATTCTCAGTAGCAGACTTAACTTCGGCTACCACAAATGCAGGTGACGTAATGTGACTGTAGGACTGTGATAGGAATATCTGCACCAGAGTTCCATCCGTTAAACAACAAGTGAACAGGCTTGCAGTGGGCTCATCTAAACACTTTCCCACTAATATTTTATTCCTAAAATGCCTGGTTGACGACCTTAGGTTCGTGACCTAAAAATGGCTGTATAAATGCTTACCCTATACCCACTGGGGCAATGTGTCAGTGTATGTGTGAATGATAAAATTCAAAAATTAAAAATTCATTTATTGTTACATCTATACTATTATAAAATTGTAAAGTGGTCGTGTCTGTACATTGGAGATATTTAAAAAAAAATACTTGGGTTATGTTATATTAACGATACTGAACACGAAAATATTTTTTTTTCATTTCCTGTCTGTTTGTCTGTTTGTCTGTTTGTCTGTTTGTCTGTTTGTACGCGATGGACGCAAAAACTACTGAACGGATTTTGATGCGGTTTTTTTTGTTAGATAGGGCTTGGTCAGACTTAAAATCTTACGTTTGTTTGATCGCAATCGGTTTAGTAGAACCGGAGTTGTGAACAATATTGATATTATACGGAATATGAGCGGAAATATAGATGGCGCTTTTTTATTCTTATGGATGAAATTTTATATCTTATTACATCCGAGCAAGTATGTAAATAAATAGACTTTAATTTACATTTACAGTTGTGTAAACAAATGCGATTTTAATCATGAAATTATTATTTTTTTGTCAATGAATTTATTTCCACCTGCGTAACTAGATGGCGTTAACGCGGTTTTGAACTTACTATGGTTTCGTTCCAACTGGACGTATATAAGCATTTTTAATCAGTTTTTTTTTTCAATTTTCTATTTTTGTCAGGTATGAAATAGATGTCGGTACTGTCTTAAGTAAGATTAGTAAGATCAGTTACAAAATCGTTTTCCACACGAAGACAGATTACTTAGAGCTTGGTGAACAGGCTGGTGAAGGATATAGTGGAGTAGTCAAGAGATACAACGGGGAAGCGAAGGAGTAGGGGAGAGGGTGGGCGAAGGGAAGGGCAAAGGTATTGGGAGTAGAGAGTCGAGTAGATATTATGCAGGTAGAACATTTTTTTTATACCACTTAGGTGGCAGACAAGCACACGGCCCACCTGATGGAAAGTGGTTACTGTGCCCTATGAACGTATGCAATACCAGGGGCGTCACACTCGCCCTTCTTGAAGTAAGTATACTATAATAGTCGGGAGTCGTACTGTAGTCATGAGGTCGCAAACAAGCACGCGGCCCTCCTGATGGTAAGTGGTTACCTTGGCCTATGGGTGAGTGCAACACCAAGGGAGTCACACTTGTGCTGCCTACCCTGTAAGAACTAAGAGCAGGGACGGCGAACCTTTTTTGTGGCTATCGTATAACACGGGCGCATCTGAATACCTAGGTACTTTGTGGTGGCACTGCTGGCGTACCCAAAAAATTGTGCCGCGTGCCACCTTTGGCACGCGTGCCATTGGTTCGCCATTCCTGGATTAGAGCGTGGTGAGGGATATAGTGGAGTAGACAAGAGATACAACGGGGAAGGGGAAGGAGTAGGGGAGAAGGTGGGGGAAGGGCAAAGGTATGGGGAGTAGAGACTCGAGTAAGTAATGCAGGTAGACATTTTTTTTTATACCACTTAGGTGGTAGACAAGCACACGGTCCACTTGATGGTAAGTGGTTACCGTGGCCTATGGGTGGGTGCAACACCAGGGGAGTCACACTCGTGCTGCCTACCCTGTAAGAACTTAGAGAATCTGTCCCGTCAGCGCAAAAGATAAATCGGACAAAGCCTTTGGTTTTCCCACTGATTTGTGCTATCAGTGGGAAAACCAACGGCTTTGTCCGATTTATCTTTTGCTACTCTCCAGTGTGCAGTGCTTTGGCTACCCTACTCACCGTCGGAAACACAACACGAGGTTATTAAGCCGCGGCCTTCTGTAGGGCGGAGATACTTCCCCAGTCGGACTGCTCCATTAGGACGAATATACCGTGGTGTACCTACCTCCTCGAGTCGAATAGAGAGGCGAGTACAGTGTCTAATCAGCGTTCAACGCTCAACTTTCAGCACTATTTACAACACCACGCGATAAACGACATCCACGCGGGCGGAGCCGCGGGCAACAGCTAGTACTTGATACTTTCACGCATTCGATTATTTGAGCGACATTTTTAGCTATTAATTCTTAATTCTTAATTCTTTATTGCACACACACAATTTAGACTAGAGCCGATAATTTTTGAAACAAAAAGTTACCATTTTGAAAAGGATCGACCCCGGTCTAATACGGAGGTAAAACATAATACAATTAAAGAAGCATTTACAAAGGCGAGCTTAACTCAATATGAGTTCTCTCCCAGCAAACCTTCGAGTAGCAGAGAAGTAGGTATATTGTAATGAAGGGGATGTGAAGTGTACAAAAAGATAAAAAAAAAACAGACAGTAAAAAAGCGTACCTAAACAGGTACCTACTCTATCTACATAATATACATATACATAGCATACATATATTCATACATACATACACCTACACATACACGTACATCTATACTATTATAAAATTGTAAAGTGGTCGATTCTGTACATTGGAGATATTTAAAAAAAAATACTTGGGTTATGTTATATTAACGATACTGAACACGAAAATATTTTTTTTTCATTTCCTGTCTGTTTGTCTGTTTGTCTGTTTGTCCGCGATGGACGCAAAAACTACTGAACGGATTTTGATGCGGTTTTTTTTGTTAGATAGGGCTTGGTCAGACTTAAAATCTTACGTTTGTTTGATCGCAATCGGTTGAGTAGAACCGGAGTTGTGAACAATATTGATATTATACGGAATATGAGCGGAAATATAGATGGCGCTTTTTTATTCTTATGGATGAAATTTTATATCTTATTACATCCGAGCAAGTATGTAAATAAATAGACTTTAATTTACATTTACAGTTGTGTAAACAAATGCGATTTTAATCATGAAATTATTATTTTTTTGTCAATGAATTTATTTCCACCTGCGTAACTAGATGGCGTTAACGCGGTTTTGAACTTACTATGGTTTCGTTCCAACTGGACGTATATAAGCATTTTTAATCAGTTTTTTTTTTCAATTTTCTATTTTTGTCAGGTATGAAATAGATGTCGGTACTGTCTTAAGTAAGATTAGTAAGATCAGTTACAAAATCGTTTTCCACACAAAGACAGATTACTTAGAGCTTGGTGAACAGGCTGGTGAAGGATATAGTGGAGTAGTCAAGAGATACAACGGGGAAGCGAAGGAGTAGGGGAGAGGGTGGGCGAAGGGAAGGGCAAAGGTATTGGGAGTAGAGAGTCGAGTAGATATTATGCAGGTAGAACATTTTTTTTATACCACTTAGGTGGCAGACAAGCACACGGCCCACCTGATGGAAAGTGGTTACTGTGCCCTATGAACGTATGCAATACCAGGGGCGTCACACTCGCCCTTCTTGAAGTAAGTATACTATAATAGTCGGGAGTCGTACTGTAGTCATGAGGTCGCAAACAAGCACGCGGCCCTCCTGATGGTAAGTGGTTACCTTGGCCTATGGGTGAGTGCAACACCAAGGGAGTCACACTTGTGCTGCCTACCCTGTAAGAACTAAGAGCAGGGACGGCGAACCTTTTTTGTGGCTATCGTCACAGATAACATAATAATAATACTAAAGTACAGATACCCCATCCCATACAAAAAAATGAGACCACCTTAAGTCGGGTTATTTTGCGGGTTATTTTTAAATATTATAGCCCGTCACTAGATGGCAACGAAATAACCCGTGTTTCAGCGTACTTTACTTAGTAATAGCTACTAGATGGTGCTGTACTTTATTTTCAATCTCAAAGAAATGTCAGTCATAGCAAAAAAAATAAATTAACAAATATAAGCACATATAACTATTTAATTTTATATAGTAAGATTGACTGTGTCCTCGTAAGTACAGATCGCATCTCGAATCGGGTTATTTCTAAAGCAGCTACGAATGCTACGATTATGTAGGAAAAAAGGGTAATACCATCTTTTCGCCAGCTAAGACTTGGGGTTCTTGGATGTTGTGCTGCATTTTTGGAATCCAATATGGCCGCCGCGCTGTAGTATATAACTTGCAATATGGGTATGGAAAAATGGGTTTTTGAGTATGCTGAGTACGAATTTGATGCCATTTTTGGAATCCAATATGGCCACCACGCTGTAGTATATAAATTGAAATATTTATGGGTATGGAATAACGGGTTTTTGAGTAGGTATGCTGAGTACGAATTTGATGTAATTTTTGTAATCCAACATGGCCACCACGCTGTAGTATCTAAATTGCAATAATATGAGTGTTGCCTAATGGGTTTTTGGGTATGCTAAATTGCAATATGGGTATGTTCCAATGGGTTTTTGAGTATGCCGAGTACGAATTTGATGACATTTTTGGAATCCAATATGGCCGCCGCGCTGTGGTATATAAATTGCAATAAGGGTATGGAATAATGGGTTTTTGAGTATGCTGAGTACGAATTTGATGTCATTTTTGTAATCCAAAGTGGCCGCCGCGCTGTAGTATATAAATATGGGTATGTTCCAATGGGTTTTTGAGTATGCCGAGTACGAATTTGATGTCATTTTTGTAATCCAACATGGCCACCGCGCTGTAGTATCTAAATTATTGCAATAATATAATAGGTAGGTAGGTACCTACCTACCTACATATTCTATTTTGGTAGGTACCCTAGCTACCTGTTTGGTCGCTATACTTAGGCTAATTTGGTAGGTAGGTACCTACCTACCTACCTATTCTAATTTAGTAGGTAGAGGTACCTACCTACCTACCAAATTAAAATAGGTAGGTAGGTAATTAGGCTAATTTGGTAAGTAGGTTACCTACCAAATTAAAATAGGTAGGTAGGTACCTACCTACCAAATTAGCCTAATTACCTACCAAATTAAAATAGGTAGGTAGGTAGTTAGTACCTACCAAATTAGCCTGATTACCTACCAAATAGGTAGGTAGGTAGGTACCTACCTACCAAACTAGAATAGGTAGGTAGGTAGTATTTGGTATTTGGTAGGTAATCAGGCTAATTTGGTAGGTACTACCTACCTACCTATTTTAATTTGGTAGGTAATTAGGCTAATTTGGTAGGTAGGTACCTACCTACCTATTCTAATTTGGTAGGTAACCTACTTACCAAATTAGCCTAATTACCTACCTACCTATTTTAATTTGGTAGGTAGGTAGGTACCTCTACCTACTAAATTAGAATAGGTAGGTAGGTAGGTACCTACCTACCAAATTAGCCTAAGTATACCGACCAAACAGGTAGCTAGGGTACCTACCAAATTAGAATAGGTAGGTAGGTAGGTAGGTACCTACCTACCAAATTAGAATAGGTAGGTAGGTAGGTACCTACCTACCAAACTAGAATAGGTAGGTAGGTAGGTACCTACCTACCTATTTCGTAGGTAATCAGGCTAATTTGGTAGGTACTACCTACCTACCTACCTATTTTAATTTGGTAGGTAATTACTAATTAGGCTAATTTGGTATGTAGGTACCTACCTACCTACCTATTCTAATTTGCTAGGTAACCTACTTACCAAATTAGCCTAATTTACCTACCTACCTATTTTAATTTGGTAGGTAGGTAGGTACCTCTACCTACTAAATTAGAATAGGTAGGTAGGTAGGTAGTGGTACCTACCTACCAAATTAGCCTAAGTATACCTACCAAACAGGTAGCTAGGGTACCTACCAATTTAGAATAGGTAGGTAGGTAGGTACCTACCTACCAAACTAGAATAGGTAGGTAGGTAGGTACCTACCTACCAAATTAGCCTGATTACCTACTAGCTAAGTATCTACGTAGATAGCCTAGCCTAATAAAATGCCTATACTGCATTCGGTTAGGTGTCCACTTAACTAAAGTCGTCCATCTCCATCGCAAGGCGAATACTGTATGCGGGGCAACGCGATGAACATCGCGATGATGCGAGTGTTGGGCAACGCGATGAACATCGCGAAGATGCGAGTGTTTGAATGCTAGGGCATTATTCGCGTGAATATTTCCGGCAAAGCGATGAGCAATGCGAGCGGCAGTATGTAAACGCGGGGTTAGAGTAAATGGTATACGATCACGGCTATTCTTGATATTTTCTTGCTTATTACTTCTTAGAGCGTGATTTGCAGTAGTCGGATTTTAGTTTTAAACTTGATTTTTATTTGTATTATTTTGATGCAAGCAACACCCAATAATGTATAGGTACATGTTTTTAATGTGCTAATAGAGCCCTTTAATTTCATACCAAACACGTTCTATATATCTCAAGTTTTTTTTCAATGGAAATACCTAGTCAGAGTTTCAGATAGTCATTCACACGTCATATTGCCTATAACCAGCGGACGATCAAGACGTTTCTAACAATACCACAATTGCCTAAACAGAAGACATTACAATTTTGTCAATTCGTATTTCTTCAAAAGAGTACATTTTTGTAAAGAAGAATAGTTTCGTCGTCAAATCATTTATTGGAGTACATCACTATTATGAGTGGTATGGTCTAGAAAAATTCAACAATGGCTCAATGGCTGTCGCAAATCATTCATAATGTTGGCGCAAATCATTCATAAATGTTGGCACCGTCGTCGGCACGCTGTCAAATTCTCATACTCATTTTCCCAAGTGAGCAATAACTTAAATTTTTTGTCTCTTTTTAGCAGATACAACTGTATATTGGAAAAAAAGAGACAAAGTGATATAATCAAGGTTCAATTCATGTTTGCCCCATATTTGTATAACTAGAATTTCTATATGTAGAACGGGGGGGAAGGAATGTTAAATAGCGCCATCTATGAACAAAAAGAAACGAAAATATTGGATTATGGAGCGGTATCTATTTAGTACTGAAAAAAAGCGTGGACGGCGCTGTTATTTTAACCAATTTATCGAAATAAGATTTAAAAGTTCGTTATTTTATGTTTACATGGTACATGTATTTTAGTTTTATTAAAAAACAACATTTATAGTACTCAATTCTTGTTCATTTAGAATTCTAATTGTAAATTGATACCCCTAACGCCATCTAAATTTTTTACAAGTCATTAATATTTTCTACTATGTAGTGAAGACCCAGTGCTATCGTATAACACGGGCGCATCTGAATACCTAGGTACTTTGTGGTGGCACTGCTGGCGTACCCAAAAAATTGTGCCGCGTGCCACCTTTGGCACGCGTGCCATTGGTTCGCCATTCCTGGATTAGAGCGTGGTGAGGGATATAGTGGAGTAGACAAGAGATACAACGGGGAAGGGGAAGGAGTAGGGGAGAAGGTGGGGGAAGGGCAAAGGTATGGGGAGTAGAGACTCGAGTAAGTAATGCAGGTAGACATTTTTTTTTATACCACTTAGGTGGTAGACAAGCACACGGTCCACTTGATGGTAAGTGGTTACCGTGGCCTATGGGTGGGTGCAACACCAGGGGAGTCACACTCGTGCTGCCTACCCTGTAAGAACTTAGAGAATCTGTCCCGTCAGCGCAAAAGATAAATCGGACAAAGCCTTTGGTTTTCCCACTGATTTGTGCTATCAGTGGGAAAACCAACGGCTTTGTCCGATTTATCTTTTGCTACTCTCCAGTGTGCAGTGCTTTGGCTACCCTACTCACCGTCGGAAACACAACACGAGGTTATTAAGCCGCGGCCTTCTGTAGGGCGGAGATACTTCCCCAGTCGGACTGCTCCATTAGGACGAATATACCGTGGTGTACCTACCTCCTCGAGTCGAATAGAGAGGCGAGTACAGTGTCTAATCAGCGTTCAACGCTCAACTTTCAGCACTATTTACAACACCACGCGATAAACGACATCCACGCGGGCGGAGCCGCGGGCAACAGCTAGTATATACATACATATATATTATTTGAGCGTACCGTATTTTCTTTCGGTTTAAACAACTTTTGATAGATTAAAACCCGTATTTCAGAACGACACTCAGTTCTGAATTTCGATTTATCTGAGGATAGATTGTATAGACAGATTGACAGACTTGACAGATTGTCTCTATACAATCTGTCCTCAGATGTAGCAAGATTCAGAACTGAGTACCATTGTAGAATACGGGCCTAAGAGTTTCGCCAGTAACATTATACGCGCAGATAATAGTTAGGCTTTGTCATATTGTTGAAAATTGTTTAAGCAATACTAATTATATTGTTTTCAGTTATAGAACTAATGGGACCCAAATACAGACTCATAGGTGCCGTCATTATCGACACTTGTTTTGCAATTGGTCTAACATCATTAGGATTAATCGCTTGGGGCATTCCAAACTGGCGTAACCTCACCTTAACACTCTTCTTGCCTCAACTTCTCACATTCTCATATTTTTGGCTAATGCCAGAATCTGTGCGTTGGTACATGAGCAAAGGCCGCTTTCACGATTCGGAGGCATTATTAAAAAGAATGGCAAAAATCAACGGCACGCAAGTATCTGAAAGAGTCTTAAAATCATTACGCGATTCGACTTTAAAAGACGCAAGAACTAAGGAAGAAGAGCAGAATATTCATGAGCCATGGTTAATTGTACAAGTGTTTCAACACAAACGAATATTACTGCGTTGTATCGTTGCACCCGTGTGGTGGATCACAAACCTCATGGTCTACTACGGACTATCAATAAA
Source organism: Eilema depressum (assembly GCA_914767945.1). Classification (NCBI taxonomy): domain Eukaryota; kingdom Metazoa; phylum Arthropoda; class Insecta; order Lepidoptera; family Erebidae; genus Eilema; species Eilema depressum. Next base: position 8,047,792 of record OU612028.1, on the reverse strand, counting down.
CACCGTAAACATATCAGGCAATAAATATCTGAATTTTGCTGCTGTAGCTGCAATTGAAGTTCCTGGCTATTGGATGGCATTTTTTCTGATGGGAAGGATAGGAAGAAAACCAGTATTGATTTCATCTTTCTGGATATGTTCAGCATGTCAATTTGCATACGTTTTCGTACCTCTGGGTAAGTTGCCATATATTCATATTCATATTCATATTCATTTATTTATTCACAGAATGCAGGTACATACAGCAAGTGTGGTCTTATAATTAAAAATAATGTTTCCTTGTACATTCTACCACTTTTGTGTGGTATGTAAATATTCATACAGTCAATAATCAACAAAAATAAAAAGCAATTATAATATCACTGTGGTCCAATAAATGTCAATTTTTAAAAGTTTTAAAAGTAAAGTTAATTTAAAAATTATAATAAAAAATCTACTTTGTATTACTTACCTAATCGGTTACCATCGATTAAACCGATTTAACACAATACAAGATAAAGCAACTCTAGCTAATGCAGTTTTAAGATAGGTCATCATTCTTAAGACCTGGAGTATGCCTCGGAAGACCACGTTTCCCGGTTGCCATACAGACATCTTATGGCAGTTGTTATGGGTAGTTGGAGCTCCTGGATTCCGAGGTGAAGGCCTCGAATGCGATCGAGACTAACGCAAAAATAATGTGTAGTAATAAAAAGGATAATTGAGGTCCAACCAAAAACCTTATGTAATCCAATCTCAACAAGGTGTGCTTTCCTATCGGAGTTGGGCGGTTAGACCATAGTCACTCCCATAAAGGCCGGCGAAGCCAAATAAAAAGGAGAAATAGTATGCGGACCCCGGGCTGGTGAAAGCCTCGGATGTAACCGGAAATAACGGTAAGACGATGATGACGAACAATCAAAATTGACAAGTATGAAATGAGTTGATTGTCTCTTTTAAAACTATTGGCAAAGTTCCTTGGTATCTTTTTTTTAGGACACTTCAATATGACTTCAACTCTGATGGTAAGCTTAGCTCTCAGAATAGAGGGTCACCATGAAGATACCAACAATTTTATAATGGTAGCCCTCAGTTTGAGGGCCTCGTCAGATGTGATTTCACGCCCCACTCGCCCGTAGCACATCTCCGCCGTTTCGCGGCGGACAGCGGAACTGCTAGTTGAGTTTCGCTGTGTTCAAGTGTAGCTGGAGCAGCGAAACATGAGCGGAACTTGACACTTGTTATCTAATATGGAGTGCGTACCCGAATCTAACTGGTCTGTGTAGAACGCATGCGCCAACTACCTGACTTCTGATTGCTCCGTTCAACATGATAACGTCTTTTTCGCATGCGCGAATTTGATACCGTGCGTCAAGAACTTTCAAAATCAACAGGGCCGAAATTGGGTAATTGGCTGTCTAGTTAAATTATTAGTTACTTTATGGTGAGTGATAGGGAAAGGAGATGTTCACTTTTTGTATGGACAATGGGGACACTAATTTGCACAAATATAATATATAATATAAATTAGTTTTATATTTGGTACCATTATACGTTAACATTACAATTAGATAAATATAATATTAATACAATTAAAAGTCTATTATTATAATAAAAAACGTACCTTCCACATTTAATTCCTTCTGAATTTCTAGCCATGCTTGCAATTTTTTCACGTTATTTTTATAATGTGGATGACTTATTAAATAAATAACGGGTCTATTTCTGATCTCTATGAGAACCTTTTCGGTATATTCCACGTCCATCATTTAAAAAAACGTAGAAACGCTCAGTTGCTTTACCATGAATTGACACCAAAATTTGACAACTTCGTTACCAAATCGAACTGTGTATGCGAATCTGATTGGTCTGTGTAGAACGCATGCGCGAATTTTCTGACTTCTGATTGCTCCGTTTAAAATGACAACGTGATTTCGCATGCGCGATCCTTCGCAACCGTGTGTAGATTTCGAATCGTCGTCGCCTGTCAAAATCCAGGGCCGTATAGGGTATTTGGCTGTCAAGTCAAATTAAATACTTTTTACTAAACGTCGATGATTAATAATTATTAATTATATTGACCAATTATTATTTACATTATGATTGGACAATTTCTATGGTTGGACAATTAAAGAGTGATTGTCATTTTTCATAATTGGACATATTATATGTCGTGCTCGTCTCGTGCAAAGGACACATTTGACGTTATTGCTGGACTGGTCGCCGAGTGCAGACCGAGGGTTCAGATTCAGCCACCTGACACCGCTTCACCCCGCTGGTGAAGTGGTGTGACATTCATATCCTTCCTTTTCGGAGTACAATGGGGACACCGTGCTTTTCACACCTGAGGGCTCTTAAATTATGGCCTAGAATCAGTCGGGGAGTGCGTAATAGGAGGCGAGCGGTTTTGAGTAGGTGCGATGGCCGACCGGAGTGGTATTTGAAGGGACTACCGAAAAAAAGTAGGAGCGTGATCAGAATTCGACGTGTGTGGAGCCGTGGGCAGCAGCTATGTATAATACTAGCAGTTGCCCGGGGCTCCGCCCGCGTGGAATTCGGATTCCGTTCCCACTTTTTTTTCGTGCTAAAGTTCCCTCGGATATGGTCAGGAGTGATTGTCGAACTGAACTGAACTCTGACCCACTAAAAACGCATGCCGTCGCGGGTCTTTATTTGCTAGCCTATGTTACTCCCATTATTGAAATCAGTCAACAACAAACAAAAAAAAACAAGAAAAGGACTTTCCTCTTTTGAATATTAGTGTACCTAGATGTAGGTACCATCCTGTACAAAAAATTGTAGACGGCGAAAAAATAATCAAAGTAAAACTTTTTTACTGATCTTGATTCATTTGGAATTTAAAAGACCCCTAATGCGGCCCTGCAATTTACGTGTTACGTAAAATTGTCACGTGACAACACTGACAAAATCCTCGGACGAAGCGCGGAGGTGTGAACGGCATAGGCGAAACTGCGCGGCGAAAGAGATAGAAGATAGGTAAATGTATGCATTAGAACATGCCATTTCGCTAGAGTTTCGCTCCTCGTACAACTGACAGAACATGGCGAAACAACCGCGGTTCCGCTATACGCGGTTTCGCGGCGGAGATGTGCTACAGGCGTCAAAGAACCCGGTACTGTAGTGAGAGGAAACACGTGACGTACTGGTAAAGAATTCCAAGACTTTATGGTGCGGCAAAGAAAATAGGCTCCGAAGGATTTTTATAAATTAGGACATGGTTTCTTTTTTGTTTAAGGAAACAATTTTTTTTTTGTATAAATACAGAGAAACTTATTTTTTTTTAGATCTATTCGTAGTATCACTGACACTATACCTTACATCGAAGTTCGCAATCTCAATGGTGATGTCGTCACTATACATTTACACTTCAGAGTTATACCCTACGGTGCGTCGCCATAGTCTTTTCGCCTTTTCATCTATGATGGGCAGAATTGGCTCTGTGCTTGCTCCACTTACACCAGCTATGGTAAGCTTCAGTGATTACTAGTTTTATAATAATAATTAAAAATTATATTAATGGAGCACTAAAATAAAATCCTGACTACTACAACGTATATATGTCTAACAATATTATTCTAAAACTCGATAACATCTCCGAGTTCTTCACCAACTGCTCACGAGAGACCGGATATGCGTGGTCAGGTGCTGAAATTCTAAATTAATGTTATTTAATAATTCGTCAATTCTTGCGCGTGTCGATATAGTGACACTAGAATTATTATATTTGTGTTTAAAAAAAAAATTAAAGTGGGACAGTTCAAGGTAATAATCACTTTGTTTATTGAATAAATAAACCGAAATCATATTTATCTGATGTCTATTAACTTTTCAGGGAGCGCAATGGTTCAAAGAATTACCGTTCGTATTATTTGCAACCTTAGCGCTGGTGTCGGGTGCGCTGGTCTTCCTTACACCGGAGACTTTTGGCTCCAAGTTGCCTGAAACCTTCGAGGAGGCCTCTCAAATGGGTGTGAAAGATAACAGTGAAAAGACATATTAAGTTTTTGAATATTTCAACAATTAGGATAGCAGATATAGAACACAGGTTTTCGTACAATGGTGATAAATGAAACTTACCTATATGTGTTGGATAAATATTTTCTGATAGTGAAGCAAACGTAATAATATTTCTTAAAGTTGGATCAATGTTATATCGAATACGATTAAAGATTTATATATATTTACCTTTCCTTTCCTCATTCAAGCAATTCTGGTCATGTGGTACTGCTGTTGATGTTTATTGGGGGGTCAAAACACTGCAGTAAATTTGAGTGAGTTGTGCTCTAAGTGTTAATTTCCGTTGCGGCTTTTTAAGGCAAAATATTAAAAACCCTCTGAATCTTATCTACTGGAAAAACGCGACGTCACTCGGCCGCACGAACCTTCTCGCAACTATACATATTATTATATCGAGTAACGAATTTTGTATGTATATAATACATATTATATACTATGTATCAGAAAGGTATCCTTCTACATGACTGTCAGCGTCTACTTGAAACCAGTAGGCTCGTATTAAATGTTTAGAGAAGATTAAGTTCTGTAGATGGGTCCAGATAGTGGCAAATGATCAGGCTGTAGTTTGTGCCTACCTCAGAGGGAAGAAGATGTGAGTAGAACGATGAAAAATAAAATAGTGTTAATAAGTAGTATAGTGAGTATAGTGTAATGATGGTTCATTCTACTGCTAAGCAAGGGACGCGGGTTCGATTCTTGCTCAGTGCAAATATTTGGATGAATATATTATGTATACATATTTGCATTGGTCTGGGTGTTTCTGTGCCTCGGAGGAGCACGTTAAGCCGTCTGTCCCATGTGCCTTACCAACGTCTATCATATGGCAGTCGTTACGGGTAGTTAGAGCGCTAAAAAGACCGACTAGTCTAACAACAGAACTCCGATATCGCCAATTGGTTGTGGAAGTATGAAGGCAGTCGCTTCACGGAACATATCGAAGTTCAGCCGCATCACAGTAAGACTACAAAGCCGACCTCAAATGCGTTGGGAAAAGGTTCAGAGGATGATGAATGCCGCACTGACCTATTGCCGAGGGAGGGTATGACCTCAAGCAGACGCGAGCGTGTTTTGAGCAGAAAGTCTACATAATGCCGCAGATAAATTTGAACTTTCAATGGTTTAAATTTTGGTGGTACTGAACAACAGACTGAGCTAAGTATGGAGTCAAAGATTGCTATGATTTTTTTCACGATCAAACAGCTTTCACTTTGGAGTCTAAGGCCCGTATTCTAGAACGACACTCAGTCCTGAATCTCGATCTATAACTAGATCTGTCGCCCTAGAAAAGTGGCAATTCGTTGCTCGGCGTATCATGGAAAAGAATGACGAATGTATAGGATTTGACGTTTTTGACATTCGTTGACGCCTGTCATTTACGTCAAATTCTATTTCACAAAACGCCGACCGACGAATTGCCACTTGTATAGAGAGGCTGAGGACTGATGTTATTATAGATGACAGTTCTGATTTCATTGCCAGAGTCGATTCACAACTGAGTGTTGTTTTGGAGTACGGAATAAATCTGGAATAAATAATAAAGCACGAGGTGTGCACGGAGAAGGACAGTGGCTCGGCTTGGTTTGACAAGGTCGACGCAAATAATTTACCGCTATTCAGCTAAAAAACTAATTATACAATGGTGACTAAAACGCTACCGAAGGCCAATTTAAAAAGATATTCAAAATTAAGTCTCGAACAAAATTCTATCTAAATCAAAAATGTAAAGTTAAAAACTGTTTTTTCGTAACCCAATTTTCAAGAAAGAACGTTAACATCTCTTAATTTTGTTGTTACGAGAATTGGCTCTGTTTTCACTGAACTTCCTGGTCGTTTTTGACATGGGAGTTTGGAAATTAGGTCTGACTGAAATTATGAATAGATTTTTGTTATTATCTGGCCTTCTGTTATTTTATTGTGAGTTTATACTTGCTAGAATACTCAAGTCTATCAGCGCCAGTAGGCGCTACCAGCGTCACTCGACTCGACAGACATTATTCGTTGAATAGACTCACCATGACCTAGTCTCTGTCCGTTTGTTATTTGTTTTCTGTTAATTTACTTACCCTGATTTATTTATTTGCTTAAAATTATTTAAGTATAATGCCTTTTTCTTAGTAAAGGTTGCTCATGGTTCTTAAAACACAATGACGACAAATATTTTCATACTCGTATAATATTTATTTGTTGTTTCTAAAAATCTAGCTAATAACTAAAATATTGAACACGAATGTTGACGTATTTTACTAGCTAAAGTCTTTTTTTATTATTATTTGTCAGTCTTATCAACTTTGCGACCAATCTCCTCCGCCTGTTCGAAGGTGTCCGGTAGCTTGATGTCCCGGGTCTCCGGTGTGAGGAAGACGAGGGCGCCAGACAACAGCGCGAGACTCGCGAACAACACGAAAGGCAGCTCTTTGAACCATTGTGAACCCTGAAATGAGGTAGTAAGACTTTATAAATAAAGAAACGGCAAGTCGTAATTTGCATCTATCATACACATATACACAGATGCCTTTAAGCCCCAAGCTGGGCATTTCATCTCCATATTTCATATGGGACGGATCTAACCCTGAGTTGTGCAACAATGCTGGAAAGATGATGTTGACTTTTGTAACATACCTACATAATTTACGCCTGTAAATCCCCGAAGGGGTAGGCAAAGGTTAATAACCCACATTTTGGTACCATCCCCCACGAGGGTATTTTGTTATTTTCTGTATGTTTAATGTCGGATGGTTTAATGTCGGATGGTGGTTTTGTAATTGGGATGGTTGTTACGAAAATCACACATCACTCACTCGGCGTATGTTGGAATAGAATGATGAATGCATAGGATTTGACGTTTTTGACTTTCGTTGACGCCTGTCGTATACGTCAAATTCTATACATTTGGCATTCCAATCTACAAAACGCCTGCCGAGTGCCGACGAATTGCCTTGCCTTGTCTAGAGGGGCAGAAAGGAGGTCGGATCTGAATGAAATCTATCTCTAGATTACAGCTTAGAATAATACGTAATAGATTTGTTATCCCTAGAATATATGACTGCAGGTTGCAGGAATAATACTGTCATGGTAAGTGCCATGGAATCAACGAGGTAGCTTTTTAAACAGTACAAGTACTTACAAAAGCTGGTGTAAGTGGTGCAATCATAGATCCCAACCGACCTATCATGGAGGTGAAGGAGAGAAGGATCTGCCTTTTGACTGTGGGGTATAACTCAGCTGTATATGTGTATACTGTATCCATTACTATTGCAATACAGAACTGAGCTATCAGGTACACTGTGAGAGAAAGCCCGTTCATCCCTGAAAACGTAAAAAATAATTCAGTAATTGGACCCTTATAACCTCTGGTTCATTAAGTTGGTAAATATCCGAAGCTTTCACCTCGGAGTCTGGGATCCGCTTTTTTCAGTCTTTGGTTTGGTTTGAACTTCGATATTTTCCGTGAAGCGACTGCCATCTGAACTCCACAACCCATTGGCGATATCGAAACATTGCAGTTAGACCAGTTGCTGGACTTTTTAGGGCTTCAACTGCCCGTAACGATTATCATAGATGTTCGCATGGCAACCGGGACCGATGGTTTAACGGGCTCTCTGAGGCACGACCAGACCAATGCAAATACCTATATTCATACATACAAATATTTGCACTGAGCGGGGATTGAACCTGCGCCTCCTGCGTAGCGGTCGCTTTCACTAGCACCACGCCACAGAGGCTGTCGGGTAAGTAGATACGAAGTGTAATAACAATCGAAAGCTTCCGTTTGATCCCTACGTTAAGTAGTTTAGAGTATAAGATTGATACGTACCTTGTGGCATGAATATGTAAGCAAGTTGACACGCTGCGCAACACCAAAAAGAACTAATCAGTACCGATTTCCTTCCCATGTTGCTTAACAGAAACACAGAAAACCAATGGCCTGGAATTTCGACCCCAGCCATAGCAATGAGGTTCAGATAGCGATTGCCGGACATATTGACAGCATTTATTGATAAACCGTAATAAATGAATGTGGCAGTGATCCACCAGATGGGCGCTATCGCACAGCGAAATAACACCCGCTTGTGTTTAAATAATGTTGTAACCAGCCACTCCTGTCCTTTAGTCTCTTTCTCCATAGCCTTTTTTCTAGCTTCTTCTTCTGCGTTGTGACGTAATATTTCTAGAGATTTCTGTGATAAGTTTCGCCCATTCATTGTAGCTGCCTTTTTTAGCAAAGTTTCTGATTCTGCAAAGCGGCCTTTACTCATATACCAACGTGCCGATTCAGATATTAGAAAATAGTATGATATTGTTAAAAGCTGCGGTGTGTAAATGGCAAGAAGAATGTGCCTCCAGTAGCGAAGTGACCACGCTACCAAGCCCATTAGTATTACTCCGAAAGCAAAGAAAGAATTTAACGCTGCACCGGCGTATATTCGATATTTAGGTCCAAGGAGTTCCAATACTGTAAAAAATTGTGTTGTCATTAATTATTGTGTTTGAGAAACTACAAAAAATCGGTTGTACTCGTATATTCAAGTACCGATCGTTATAAAAGAAATGGCGAAGTTAAAAAAATACTTCTGCTACTAAATCCTGGGGACCTAAATCAGTTAAAACGTTTTAAAAAGTGTGATTAGAAACTTAGTAAAACTTATATAATTAAAATTGAAGATCTAATTGAAAATATTATATAAATCTAAGTGGTTCGGAATGCTAAATAACTACACAAAAACGTAGATAGAATATTTGTTCTAACATAAAAGATATAACCCATCTTTCCCCAGAAAAAGGGGGAAGGGCACGCATCGTGCCGGCGCCGCGCACCGGCGCGGCGGCTGTTCCACCGGTCACCCTCAGCCTGAGGATGTCAGGCTAGGTACCTAATCACAAAGTTAGGCTCAGAGGGCGCTACTAGCACATACAGTAAACTGAGTGAACAAACTTTGTCTTTACTTGTCACTTGATTTGACAAAAATGGTTGCGATTTTAGCTTTGAACACACACTAGTGTTGCACTCTAGCATCAGAACTTTGCAGTATTATCACAGGTATTATCCCCCATGGTTAACATAAGTTTGGGTTGTTAGAAATGATTAACCAAAACTCTACTTAGCCAATCAATTTGAAAATGTTTAAACTTAACTTACTCAAAATATAAGCGCTAGTATAGCAACCAGCTCCCAGTAAAGCCTCCGCAAATTCTGATACGACAAAACCGATGTAACTAGTTGTCCAGTATCTGACAAGACCCAGCCAGGCGGTGTTGAAGGCAGTAATACAAAGTGAAACACGTCGACCCCATCGATCCGAAATATACCCGGTTAAAGGTAAAGCTATAATGATACCGATGTTGCGAATTGTACCAATTAGTGTGCGAGCCCACTCATTGCAGGCTAGATCAAACTGGAAGAGAATAAAAGTTGATGTTAATGGATAATTTTTTGTAGTAATCCTTATAGGTATAATTTAAGATCAATGTAAGCTTTAGATCAGTGCCCCGAGCACGAAAAGTTTTAATAATTGTAACGTAAATGTATCGAGAGAACGCATCATTGTGATTGGCCACCTGCCCACTGTGAACTAGCTACTGCTACTACTACTGTGAACTACTAACTAAGCATTCACTATGTTTATTAGGTGTTTGTTTACTAGGTATATCAATGTGGAACAAATCGGCCTATAACTTTTTCTTCTATATTTCTCTCCATCCTATGCCATCCATCCGTCCTAGATTAACACGGACCGATAAGTCCGCCAGTTGCATGGACCAGATAATATTGTACTTCTAATTCGTGTTTTTATGTGCTTGGTGCGTACAGGCGCGGATCCAGACGCGGAACTTGGTTGTGGGCACAGGTACCTGAAGATCGGTCAAGTGCGAGTCGTAGTGCGAACTCATGTATGTTAAATACGCCTGGGGGGGGGGGGGGTGTCTTTGGCGGTGTTGGTCTCACATTGACCTGTTGAATTGAGACGGAAATCGAACCTTATGGAGTGGAGTGCAGAAATCGCAGGGGCAAATACTAGTCAGATTCCTCGAGTAGCTTTCATTAATAGTTCCTTTAAGAAAACCCCCAACAGGAAGTGGACTTGGTAACGCCGGGACTCTGCGATAAGGAACGAGACAGACTTTTTCATAATGGACAGTAGTTACGCACGTAATTAGAGATGTTTCAAACTGGAAGCGATCACCAACTTATCCGATGCTCTCTAAATATCAACATAAAGGCTGAAAGATTCCGAATGATAAGGTCAACTTACCTACGCCGCTCCAAGTAGCTCTAGGGTCCGAAAAGTTCCAACTGGAACTTCAAAATCGTTTCGCAATGCTGGGAACCTAGCGGCATTGACGAGAAGGCCGACATAGTGGTCAAAACATTGCAGGAAGTGTCTCGAAAATTGTTTCCCGGAAAACGCAAACAGCAAGAGTCCAGGCTCTCTCCTGAGACTTCCGAACTTTAAATCAAAAAACCGATACGACGCGACCTTGAACGCTCCAACACTCGCTCCATCCAGGAGGCAATCGAGCGATATAGGGGGGTCAAAAGTGTTCGCTCAGCAGTTGGGAAGGCCCCATCTGACGAAACTTAAAACTGAGCTATATGCAGCACGGACGAGTAAACCGACGGGACACAGCGACGAAGACCTGTGCAGAGACACACCTGGACAGAGCCCCACTCACGCGCCATTACACCGAGGAGATACCAGATGTCGAATAGTGCGAGGTAGAGGCGGCTCTCAGGCAACTGAAGTACAACAGATGCCCTGGTGATGACGGAAATTACTACTGAGGTGCTGAAAGCAGGTGGCGCACCAATCCTGAAAGAGCTAGCGAGTCTCTTTAATGCCATCATCCGGCAAGAGCTAACACCTAGGGCACAGAGCGGGAGTGCGGTGGTACTGTTCTTCAAAAAAGGTGATAAGACTCTCTCACTCCCGAGTCATGTCTATAAGTTGTTCTCAAGAGTCGTCACAAATCACCTCGCGGATAAGCTCGACGAGTTCCAGCCACCTGAGCAAGCCGGGTTTCGAAAAGGCTATAGTACCGTGGACCACATCTATACTAATCGGCAGATTGTAGAAAAGACGCAGGAGTACAATCAGCCGCTGTGTATGGCGTTTGTGGACAACGAAAAAGCCTTCGTCTCAATCGAAACCTGGGCAGTGCTGGATGCCCTGCAGCAGTGTCGTGTAGATTGGCGATACATCGAGATGCTGAGATGTTGCCTGTTACTGCCACAATGTCCATCTTACTCCAAGACCAGAAGACGAAACCCATTAGCCTCCAGCGTGGAGTGACACAGGGAGATGTTATATCTCCCAAACTATTCACCAACGTATTGGAGGACGTCTTCAAGACTCTGGATTGGACTTTGGCGGGGTACCAACATCCACGGTGAGTACATCTCGCATCTTATTTATTTATTTATTTTTATTTATATACACTTTTTGTACTTACACCATTAAAAATTCGTCATAGTTGCTTAGTCGCTGGAACAACTGGGCGAAATGCTGCACAGCTTGAATGGAGCTTCTCGACAAGTTGGCCTGGGTGTAAACTTGGACTCCTCCCCCCTACCGCAATGCCACAAAACAAAGGTTTTCGACCACTGCGTCCTGCCTGCTATGACCTACGGAGCCTAAACATTACCACTGAAGGTGGGGTTAGTCCATGACCTAGAATTCGCGCAGCGGGCTATGAAGCGAGCTATCCTTGGAGTCTCTTTGAAGGATAGAATTCGCAACGAGGTCATCCGAAATAGAACCAAAGTTACCGACATAGCCCGCAGAATAAGCAGGCTGAAGTGGCAGTGGGCTGGCCACATCTGTCGAAGGACTGATGGCCGTTGGAGCAGACGAGTCCTAGGGTGGAGACCGCGAGAAGGAAAAAGAAAGGTGCGATGCTCCTTAGGCAGATGGACTGACGACCTGATAAAGGTGGCTGGGGCAGACTGGATGCGGAAGACGGAGGATCGGCAGACGTGGCGCATATTCGGGGAGGCCTATATCCAGCAGTGGACTGCAATATACTAACTGATTGATTGATTGAATGTACTTACACCTCAGACCTATGCTCCTTAAAAAGGCGTACAAAAAAGCCGCAATAATAGTGTGTAATTTCTGATATTGTAACAGTATGAACAAATGCTGGTATATCGTCTATATTGCCCTATACGCTGTGTTCCAAATCACGCGTGATTCATGATTCATTTGTTTGGTTTTTTTTTTCAATAAACCATAAAAAAGTGACGTCACAGGTCTATTAAGGTGGTGGGCATGCCCATATTGCCCACCCTAGTGGATCCGCGCCTGGGTGCGTAATAAAGAGATTAATTTGTCTAAAATACTCTCTCTTCAATGTTTAAAAAAGTCCTTCAAAGAACTAGTACGGAGGTTTTAGGCGTTTGTGGAGCAGCAATAGTGAACATTAAAATCAAACATTGACACTGGCATTTAATATTGTTTAGAACAATATTATCATTTTGAGTACCACAATTATCGTTTCGTAGACACTTTATAGGCACTTCCCCATAGCGCATTAATTATGAAATGGAACTTACAATATTAATACGACCATAAGAGACAAAGTAAATGATTCTTCAGCAAAAACCAGCCTGTTAATGAATTTTACTTACTTCGTAGGCAATCGTGTCATTAGTTTCATAGACGAATTTTTTACAAGGCTGGAGAATATCTTTGTCGAAGAGCGTGTTGGGACAGGTGTCGTTTTCGATCAGCCCTGGCAGAGCAGTAGTATTGCCGAAACGCTGACAATGGTCAAAAGGGCTTGAATCAGTGGCTGGTATTGCGTTTGCCAACCAGTGCGGTGACCATTCTGGGCGGTCACCATCACATTCAGGAATCAAACATCTAAGTGAAATATAAATATAATTAGGAGAGTTTATAAAATTATAATGTGTTGTGAGTTTGATGCCCAGATTCTCTATCTTTTCAAGCTTTTGCTTAATTTCTATCTTTTTATAATGGAGGTTGGACACGACGATATTTCCATCCCAATCGAGCAGTCTGACTGAAGTATCACCGCCCTACAGAATACTGCGGCTAAATTAACCTAGTGTTGTGTTCCCGGCAGTGAGTAGGGTAGCCAGAGCTCACTGGAGAGGTTTTGTTCTGTCAGTGGGAAGACCAAAGGCTTGTTTTGCTTGTCTTCTGCGCTGACGACACAGAATGTCTCTGTTCTTACAGTGTCGGCCGCACGAGTGTGACTCCCTTGGTGTTAGTTGCACTCGTCTAAGGCCACAGTAACCACTTTCCATCAGGTAGGCCGAGTGATTGTCTGCGACCTAATGGTATAAAAAGTATCATTCGATGATTGGGCGCTAATCGAGATTTAGAAAAAATAATTATGAAAATATGAAAGAAATTGTACTCATTACAATAAATTACCTGGTATTTATCCTCGCAGTAGTCAATACATATCCATTAATATTTACTGATGCGCAGATACCTATAATGGCAACTAGCATGAATGTTCTCAGCTGAAACTTGCCAAACTGACCAATTTCTTCTACAAGTATAGTATCTAGATCTATTTTCCAATTGCCATCTTTTTCCGATGCCATTATTATGTGCAGTGCAGTGTGCTTGGATACTTTAACTGTGGAGTGTGATTTTAAAAACTTAGTAAAGCAAGATTGATATGATTGACATAATCATACATACATAGTACGGGTATTATCTATACTAATATAATAAATGCGAAAGTAACTCTGTCTCTCTGTTTGTTTGTTACGCTTTCATGTCTAAATCACTAAACCGATTTTGTTGAAATTTGGTGCAGGGGTAGATAAGATCCTGGGAAAAGACATAATATGCTATGTTTGGTCACGATAACCGACAACCACACGGTTGGGGCCGCATGCTACTTACAGAGAATCTCTCAATTGGAAAACCCAATAATACTTTGTCTAACTACAATACCATTGGGAAATCACTATCACTACATATTATAAAACAAAGTCGCTGTCGCTGTCTGGCCGTCCCTATGTATGCTTAAATCTTCAAAACTACGAAACGGATTTTGAAGCGGTTTTTTTAATAGATAGAGTGATTCGAGAGGAAGGTTTATATGGTATAATACATGCATAATATTGTAGAGAAACACTGATAAATTTAGAGATATGCAGCGCGAACGGGATCAGAAAATATGGCGGTACGAAGTTCGCCAGGTCAGCTAGTAAATAATATGCACATCGAAAACAACGAGTCCCCGAAGGAGGTTGTATAAGAACAAATCAATCTTATTGATGTGAAAACTATTTTATGCGTGTTGGGCAGTTTTAGTTTTAGAAAAAAAAATTGGGTGAACTAAAATCATGAAAGTCGCGTCATCGTCACGTCCGATAGACGTCACGTTATACAACGACATTGTTTCTGAATTTCATACGGCCAGTTTTTTTGACAAAATTGTGACAATACACACCTCTTTGAAGTGAAAACTTTTTTTAGGCGCATTGAGTACCTTTTTTGAAGTAAATCTCTAAATAAAAATGAATCCCTATTTCCCTTGGTCACGCCATCACCGATTTCGCTAATTCTTTTTTTAGAACATTCCTTAAAGTACGGGGATGGTTCTTACGGAGAGAAAAATTGAAAAAAAAAAAAAAAAGAATTGACTGTTAGGCGGTACGAAGTTCGCGGGGTCAGCTAGTAGTTTATAAATACTTCTTATAAAGACCATTTTCACATCTGTCGGCATTCTCGGAGTGCCATTTCTTTGTTACACTAGTAGTTTAGATGAAGGACCATAAGAATAAAGATTTTATCAGTATGAAACAGAAAAAAATTCAGTTATTTACCTGCCTTTCTGGAAGTTTCGGATACACTTTCACTAGAAGCCCATGATGTATTTAACACAATTGCAGTATTATATTATTTGTGTGGTGTGGCGAAACTCTCACAAGCAGTACCCTCAGCTGAAAATAAAGAATTGAAACTGTTCAGTTTTCTTAACGAGACCAAAACTAAATCTGTTTATATATCTACAACTGGTTTCAAGAACTACGAGTTTTTTATCTTATATATATATCTTATCTTATCTTGTCTATTTTATAGAAACTAAGATACCTAAACATTAAGTCTAGAAGGTACGCATTTAGATTCATAAAAATCCTGTTTAATAAATGTAATGGCGCAAAAACATAACGATGCAGCTCTTCAGACTTATCAGTCAAAATTTGTACGCCAACAGGCGGATTATATTGTATGCAAGTATTTTTTTATATTAAAACCTTCTGTTCCTACCCAAAATCGTACAAATACGCAATCATAGGGCTGGTTTTTGAGTTGAAGTAAATTACACTTTTAAAAGCTCACCGCCATTAGGTAGGTACTTATACTGCAATTTTATTATCCACAGGAACCATCGAACGTGTCACGGACTTTAAAGGAGACGTGGACGTGGAAGACAAACTATGTATTGTAATTCATATTATTCTTCGGTATCAAATCCGAAGTGTATACTAAGCGCAGAAGCGGCAGAAGACAGCAGAACTAAAATAAATGATAGATGCAAGAATAAGATTCAATAAGATACAAGCTATATTAAACGCTGAATAAATATGCTATGTCAAAGCGACACAGTTTGTTTAGTAAAGCTAAGAACCGAGTGGTCACCGCAATATCTGTATGTCGCGTCGACTGGCATCACGTGTGTTGGCAAGGCGTCAGCACGTGCACATACAGGTGTGCTTCTCAATGCATAATATCATGAATGCAATCTGAGACACAGTCCAAGAGAAGGTAAGGATAGCTATACGTATTATAATTATACTAGCTTTTCGCCCGCAGCTCCGCCTGCGTGGATATCGGCTACCGCCACATTAGTATTTGTTCTAAACTGACGGACTTGTTGTTATAAACTTTCAACGCCTATTTCACCCTCTCAGTAGTGAATTTTTCAAAATGTAAACTGTAAGAAACATTGGCCCTGTCATACAAAAAAGTGGTAGGTTTTAAGAACATTATATCAGAATAAAAATATTGTTAACATCTTTTTATTAATAATAGTAAATGGCAAGAAAAATACTGGTAAGAAAAAAATTACAATAATTGCTAAATATTATACAATGTCATTTAAATTAATCATTTAGCCTATAGCATACCACTGTTGGACTTAGGCATCAACCAATATCCTACATTTATCAGTCTGCTTTACTATATCCCCACTGTCAGTTCCAAGTTCCGGCCCCGTGTGTCATATCATAACAGGGAAGTAGAAACTTCGACGAATTTATCCAATGTAGCCCACCCAATTCGATCCTTTGGTGACCCCCGGTACGCTTAATCTTGAACAGCTACGAAAGTCGACCTTTCGATGGGTATCTCCCTCGTCTCATTTCACGATATGAGCTTTTGGGCTTCATCTTCTGATCTTGGAGCTGGACACAGCTGGAGGACATTGTGGCGGCATCATAAGCATCTCAGTGCTCATCATTTGCGTATAGACACATTTTCCTGATTGTGTCCGTGGCCAAGATGACCTCGGAGCTCAGGGTCCGCCTTCTGGCTCTTCGTCCTCCGCTTCGCACGATCTTGGGCGTCCATGGTAGTGAGACCATTTGCATGATCCATTTGCATCGTCGAGCTTGCTCGCGAGACAATTCATGACAACTCTCAAGAACAACATGTAGATATTATGACTCAGAAGTGATGAGTCTGTAATTCTTCTGGCCTTTTCGGAGAACAGTACCACCGCACTCCAGGTCTATGTTCTGTGTTCTGTATGGTGTTGCATACGTCCATAGGCCACGGTGACCGCTTCCCATCAGGTGGGTCGTGTGCTTGTCTGCCAACTAAGTGGTATAACGCCTATTTCATCCTCTCAGTAACTGAGTTTTTCAAAATAATAAATGTAAAATGTAAGAAGCATCGAAAGCCTCTGCGGCGTAGCGGTAGTGAACGCGGTCGCTACGCAGTAGGCGCGGGTTCGATCCCCGCTCACTGCAAATATTTGTATGCATGAATATGTGTATTTGCACTGGTCTGGTCTTGCCTCGGAGAGCACGTTAATCCGTTGGAGCACTAAAAAGTTCAACAACAACGGTGTAGCTGCAATGCTTTGATATCGCCTAATGTCACCATTGGGTTGCGGAGGTCAGAATATGGCAGTCGCTTCACGAAAATATCGAGGTTTAGCCAAATCCGCATTTAAGACTGGTAAAGCGGACCCCAGACTCCGAGATATAAGCTTCGGATGCGACTGAGAATTAACGCTGAAACAGAAGAAATAAGAAACATCGGCCCTGTCATACAGACACAGTAGACTGTAAGACATTGGTATCTTTACATGAATAGTAAATGGCAAGAAAAGACTGGTAGGAAAAAATTTGAATACGTAAAATTATACTATTTCGTTCATATCAATCAATCAATTAGCCTATTGCAGTCCACTGTTGTCCAATGTGTGAAACAGCACCCAATCCTCCACCCAATTTCTCTGGTTGTATGTCCCCATTGTCGGTTTTCACGTTACGGCCCCGTAAGTCATAATATGGAGTAAACTCGGCGAACTCAACCCAATTGGATCCTTATGGTGATCTAAGGTAGACCTATTCTTGAACAACCTCGGGTGTCGACCTTGCGGTGGGTATCTCCGTTGTTTCATTCCACTTTGTAGGCTTTTAAGGCTTCGTCTTATGAGCTTGGAGCTGGACGGACATTATGGCGGTATCATGTAGGCATCTCAGCACTGATACGTCATATCAGCACGATACCTTAGTAGAGAATCTAGAAATACCCAGGTCTCGGAGAAGGGTTTCTTGTAATCTACAAAAACCGTACACAGCGGCTGATTGTACTCTCAGGTCCTTTGTATGATCTGCTGGACAATGTTGGCTACAATACTATAACCCTTTCAAAATCCGGTTTGCCCCCGTTGGTTGGAACTCATCGAGCTTACTCGTGAGACAATTCATGAACCAGCGTCCCTTGTGTTGTCATTTATATTGTATCAGCGTCAATAGGTTTAAATTCACATACCTTGCTGTTTCAGGGCCTGTAAGTGAGTATTCAACTGGATGATAACGTGTTGTAGCATTGCTTTTAGGCCGTGGAACTTACTGAAGATTCTATTAGATTCTATTTTGAATCTATTCTTTTAGATTGTTTGCAGTACATACATAATATTTTTCACGTTCTTGAAGCGTTCTTGCTTATTATACGTGACAGAGAGTGACGTTTTAAGAATATTATCATTTGACAGATCAAAATGTGACACCATCACTTTAGTTCCGTTGTCATGGTAACAATTTTGCTAGCGATATTAGCGCCATAATATTTCGTATTTTCTTTAATATTACATTATTTAGTGAATTTGCCACATTTTAATTGTGATAATTGCTATTCGGCGACAAAGCCAAATTAAAAAAACCAAAGATCATAAAAATCTGTTCAGCCGTTCTTGAGTTATAAGAAAGTACGTTTTTGGCACTTTTTAGGCACTTAGGGACCGAATTTCGAAAAATCGTTTCTTAGTACACCTCCACGCATCAAAACATACACTCTCTATAAATTTCAAGTCTCTAGGACCAGCGGTTTAGGCTGTGCGTTGTCTCTAAGTCAATCAGTCAGTCAGGACTAAGAGTTTTATATATAAGATTATTTGAGTGAATATTTTAAAATATTTAAACACTCGCTATTGATTGAACGGAATGTGACGTCATGCGTCAGTGTACATAACTTGTAGCTTGTAGTCTATTTGTGGGTATTGGCTCACGCATTGCGTTTCGCTGTTAATGACGTCATCGAGCTTGTCGCTCTAGATCGTCGCCAAGATGGCTAGCGTATATAGCGTAAACATAGGTCTATACCGGGTGTCCCAAACTCCAAAGATAAGCCGTTAGCAGAGGGTGGCCCTGCTTATGACTACTCGATAAAAAAATCTATTTTTTTTAATACTTAAACGTTATTTCTTACCTAATTTGAGTTTTTAAGAGCGGGATATTAATTATTTTACTGTTCTTTAAAAAATTCTTGCATATTCATGATTACATTGATTAACTGCCGACATACAATCAACAACAAACTCAAATCGATACTCTCGTCAGGTTGCAGCAACCTGCGGTCCGCATTATTGGGGGTTCCCGTACGTAGTTTCTACTGCGGTGTCATTCGCCCTGGTGGAATTCGCTTCAATGACTTTTCGCTCCAGCGTACCACGCTAAAAGTTTTTCGCCACAACGACCTATCGCTGCAACGTCATTCGAAACTACGTACGGGACCCAATTATTGGGAATTCTGAGGCCACCATAGAGCTTTTGCAGATGCAAGAGATGTTGAGTCCTTGGCAGTATTACCTATACCGTTTCTACCATGGTGAATGTACTGATGAGCTCTTCCGTTTTAGTCCCACCCTCTCCTTTTCCATGTAAGAAAACACGTGCAGGACTTAGATGTCGACAATTACCGCACCATTAAGACCTAGAATTCCTTATAAGTATATGTGTTTCCTTTTTCCTACAGTCCCGGGTCCTTAGAGCGGGGCGTAAAAAAGCATCTGACGAAGCCGTCAAGCTGAGTGCCACCATTGTAACATGGTACTTATCTATAATTGTAACCCTCTTTTCCGAGACTTTGCTTTCAGCTTACCATCAGGCGAGGTGACGTCAAATTGACGTGTCCTATATAAAAAAATAATACCAAAACAGATGTGCAATACAATGTAACTAAGTGGATAAGAGCAATTTTTCATAGTTTATATCTTAATTTAATTGCTCACATACTCGTACATATCAAATCCAATCAATTGAAAATAAACCTGAGATAACTCAACTCATGAACGTCAGACTTATTGTAGATTCTTTATTTACATCCATATTCCAAAGGCTTATCTATTGCCTTATCTTGTGAGCCATTGATTTTAATTATTATTTAATTAATTAATCTCATTGTTGTGAGCGGTTAATTTAGTAGCTAAAACTTATATTCACTCTGTTTAACAGAAATTGTTATTGTTTACAAACGTATGACAGGTTAGATGCTGCAATTATTACATTACATAACGTAAAATACCTATACATATATAGGCATTGTGTAGAATAATGAGCTGAAACATTCACATAACTGAATCGTGAACAAAATGAAAATGATGTTCCTAAGTACTACGAACGATATAATATTCTTTAACCTGTAAATCACGATATCAAGTCCGGTCAGCCACCACACCACACACTTTCACAAACATGACGATTGACGACAGCCATAGATCTTGCTGAGAGAACCGAGCGGCCCGGTCAACTACGCTACTAAAATAGATACCTAGATAATAATACGTACTAGTTACAATTCAGTTAGTTTTATTCCTGTACACTGGCGCAAAACGTACGAATAAAATATTAGAACGGGCTTCGATTTCAACTGTATTCGGTGTAAAAATAACATCTATATATAGATGGGATCTTCCTGATTTCCTGATAGTGGTAGCCAACGAAGTTTATTACAGACTAGTTGTTTTCGTAGCTCCGCCCGTGTGGGAATTATAATCCTGATTCGGCATACCACAAGGAACTATTCTTGCAATAAAATGTAGCTATATTGTACTCCATATTATAAATCTATCTAAGTAATATTTTTTTTCAGTTGCGTTCAACCACTGGATAGTCGTTAACGTCAAATCCCATGCTTTCGTCATTCTATTCTACAATACGCCGGCCAAAAAATTGCCACTTGTCTAGGGTGGCTGGGGGCAGTAGCAATTTGATTGTAGACTAGAATAATTTCATATGGGATGTACAATGTCTACAACTGTCATAAATTTCAAAATATTTAACTCTAGAGGGGCTGCTGTGAGTAACAAACAACCATGCAATCTCTCCATCCATACAAACTTTCAGATTAAATTATAGAAGAGAGTTCTTTGCAATGCCATTCGTCGCCGTAGTGTACTGTTCTGTGCTAACTATTCTGTGCCATAGGCTTGTGTAGATGCAAATGTGGCCCCGATACTTAAGATGACCTATTGGGGCAAACACCTATTATGTTCACCCTTATCTTGAAAATGTGAAGCAACCTTGTTTCTCGTCATGTCGTGTCGAGTATATGCGTTCGTTTTACGAGCCTAATTTACCTGAGCATACATTTTTCAATTTTTTTTTTATACCACTTAGGTGGCAGACAAGCACACGGCCCACCTTATGGAAAGTGGTTACCGTGGCCTATGGACGTATGCAACACCAGGGGCGTCACACTCGTGCTACCGTTATTGTCGTTACCTACTTTGTTAATCAAATCGCCACCTCACTGTTTCTCTGTTTACATCCTTTATCACTGCATTTATGTACAGTCGATAAAAGAGAAACGTATACACTTTTACGTACAACTTTATATGAAAAAGTATACTTTAGAAGAAAGATAAATCGAATCTTAATAAGTAGATATAGACTTTTGCTAAAAAGTGTCTGATTCAAACCGGAAGATTGCTAATGACATCTTCGACTTGAGTTCACATTTTTAACACTGTATGTGACACATATAAGATTTTTTAAATATTGTACTCTAAAACTAGGTGAGAAAGGTGGTAAAAAAAAATGAGGAAAGAGTGTTGTTGATTTGTTCAAATTATAATATTTAATTAATTATCTACATACGGACGTCAGTGCACAAACCTGTACACGGTAGTTAAGAGTACTTAAAAACAAAATATACTGAAACCAACGATTCCGTGAAATGATAGATTAATAGAAACTACAGTTATCACTGTCTTGCATACTGTTTTATTGCAAATCAAAGACCATTCTCACGATTTGACATTATTGATGGCGGCTTCCCTTTTCATAGAATTGTAGGTTTTATTATAAAAATATATCTTAACAGTAAAAAAACTAAAAGCTAAACACTAAAATCTAAACATACAATACATAATTATTTATCAAAAATGAGAATCATTTCGTCTCTTTCTATAACTATTACTATATTAATAGCAAAGTCAATAATTTCGACAACTTAACACTACTTAATTACAGCTAAAATCTTTATTGATCATTTATTCCTATTAGTTTTAAGACCGATATCGGAAGCCTCTTCGAAAGTATCAGGAAGCTTGGCCCCAAGAGTCTCCGGTGTCGTGAAAATCAGTGCACCGGATAACAGCGCAAAGCCAGCAAACAACGCGAATGGTAACTCTTCAAACCATTGTGCTCCCTGAAAAATTAGGTATGGTATTTAGACGTGAACTCGAAGCAGCTATCGCAGCGGAATGCCTCACGCTGCAGACACCGGTGCTGACTATGGTCACTACTGTCATTAAAACTATAAGAAAAGTCCGCTGGTTTCCAATGCCGCATCATCAATTTTATCAACGCATGTTCGATGAGGTAAACCTCTGCGTGCCTATCCACTTAAACGAGGCTAACATAATTGATGTATCATCTTCCAACAATAAAGTTTTGTCCTGTTCTTTATATTATTAATATAAGAAATTTAGAAAGTGATATTAAGCATTCATTGAACTTACAATAGCCGGTGTAAGTGGCGCCAACATGGAACCAATTCTTCCAATCATAGATGAATAGGCAAAAAGACTGTGGCGATGCTTCGTAGGGTATAGCTCGGCTGTATAGACATACATTGAAGTCATTACCATTGCGATGGAGTACTTGGCGATTAGGTATACTGTCAGGGATACTCCGTACAAATCTAGGTAAGAAAAGAAAATATCATTAATTTGATATATACCTAGTAGCAATGTAATAAGTGAAGAGAGTTCATCCTTGCGCAACATATGTGCCTTTGCCCTTCAGCTCTACAGAAAAAGAATCATCTAATTTGATGAACGACTGTTCGGAAATTATGCGTGTATTATTTTGGGGTTTTCATTTTTATTTATACCTGTAGAATTTATACATCTAAACGGTACATACCTGCAGGCATGAATATGTAGGCGATTTGACAACCAGCACACACCCAGTAAGCTAAAATTAGTACTGGCTTTCTTCCTATCCTTTCAATTAGGAAAACTGCTGTCCAATAGCCAGGGATCTCGACCGCTGATACAGCTACAAAGTTCAGATATCTATTTCCCGACATGTTTACAGCATTTATGGACAATCCGTAGTAAATAAATGTGGTTGTAACCCACCACACAGGTGAAACTAAGACACGGAGCAGTATTCGCTTGTGTTGAAATACTTGCACAATCAGCCACGGCTCCTTACCCTTATTCTCTTCTTCTAATGCCTTATTCTTTGCTTCTTCTATGGCATTATCACGCAATGCTTGTAAAGACTTCTCAGACAATTGCGTGCCGTTGGTTTTTGCCACTTTTTTTAGTAACGCTTCGGATTCATCAAAACGGCCTTTACTCATGTACCAACGCACGGATTCGGTCATGAGCCAAAAGTAAAAGATTGTTAGAAGTTGGGGGATGTATAGTGTCAGGGTGAGGTATCTCCAATTTGGCACACCCCACGCGATTAGTCCCATCGACACTTGTCCAATTGAGAAACAAGTATTCATTCCGGCACCGGCTGCGACGCGATATTTAGGGCCCATTAGTTCCATAACTGGAAAAAAAGGGATTCATATTAATAAGTACATACCTAACTGTAAAATAGGGGTGCTTTTTTGTTTTCAGTTACACTTTTACTACGCTAGTACTATTATTATCTGTTCTGTGCTTTTACATTACGTGTGCAGTCTATCTATAATATAAAAATGAATCCCTAAATGTGTTGCTAAGCGCAAATCTCGAGAACGGCTAAACCGATTGCGCTAATTCTTTTTTTAGAATATTCCTTAAAGTACGAGGATGGTTCTTATGGAGAGAAAAATTAAAAAAAAAAAAAGAATCGACTGTTAGGCGTTACGAAGTTCGCGGGGTCAGCTAGTTCAAAATAAATTACTATTCTACCATATTCTACTATGCAGATATTTTTAGCAATTTAAGGAGTTGTCGAATCTTATAAAAAAGAATAAATTGTAATCTTTAAAAACACTATCTTATTACTTATTAATTACTGACGTAAGCCTATCGACATTGTATCTGTAGGAACTAAATAAATTACACATTTTATAATGATTACATTATCTATAAGACAGTTAGCGGCTAATAATGACAATTAAGTCTTTGACAGTATTTTCCGTATTAATCCGATAGTATTAGTTTTTATTGCTTGACTTCTATGGAAGAAACATTAATCAAGTCTAATTTATGAATTTAATGAAATAAGTCATTTTTTAGATAGTACAGAAATTATTCGTAAGCGTTGTTATTATGTTAGAGGCGGTTGGTTCCAAGACGACACTGCGACGAAAAACCGTGATAAATCCATGTCCGTTGATCAGCTCGAGTACTAATTAGCAGGTGAGCTAGTATTCGGCCTCAACGATATTGATATTGCTATCAATTAATCTATTATTACATTATATACGATCTGTACTTTCTCTTTATTAAGGACTGAGTAGATTTGATCCCCTACTACACACGCCAAAGTCATCAACGTTTGCTGCGAAAACCGGTCATGGTCCCAGGTTTATCCTTCTAAGGACGTACCAAACTCGACAACAGTAGACGTGAAAAACAAATATAACGTTTATAAGTTACAAAAAAATACTTACGCAAAATATAAACACTAGAAAAGCCACCAGAACCGAAAGTTGCTTCGAAGAACTCAGACATCATAAATCCTACGTAGGTATCTGCCCAAAAACGTACGACTCCAAGCCAAGCCGTGTTGAAGGCATTGAGGGTAAGTGCCATTCGACGACCCCATCTGTCCGACACATATCCAGTAATCGGTAACGCAGTGAAGGTACCCAAAGTTCTAATTGTACCGATCAGAGACCTACGCCATTCATCGCAAGCTAACTCGAACTATAATTAATAAAAAAAAAACACATTGTAATCACAAAAGTCGACATTCAGAATGGGACTAGAACTTGACTGGACTGTGAACTTTAATTACTTTTATCGTAGCAGAAGCTAAGAAGAAAGATAGTTTAGGTAAGACATTGAGCGAAATAAAACGAGACATCAAGAGCAACAGAGGGGACGGCGTCATTCATTTTGTTACCTAATAGAAATATTCAATTATATTATCAACTCACATCGTACGCAACAGAGTGCGTATTCTGATAGACAAATTCTTCACAATCCTTAAGAGTAGTATTATCAAAAAGCGTGCTAGGACATGTTGTGCTCTCCACTTGTCGCAACAGTGCAGAAGTATTTCCCTCTGCGCTGACAAATCGCCGGCAATTGTCGAATCCACTACCGGCAGCTGGTACAGCATTTGGTAACCAATATGGTGACCATAATGGTCTGTTACCGTCACATTCCGGAATCACACACCTAGAATTAAGCACAACAATGTAAATTATTATTAGGTATCCGCTTGTCAACGATCGCCACTTTTAGTCATATCTCCGGTTCTACTCAATCAAATGCGATCAAACATATTTTAAGTCTGATCAAGACTTTCTATTACTAAAAAAAAGGATCAAAATCATTTGACACTTCACTTGAATTGAAATTTGAATTTGAATTCGATAATTCGGGTAATGAAATTGCACGAGTACATTATTTTGTTACGATCTTTTGTTAAGAAGAAACCCACACTAACTGAGTAGGGAAAAGGTTCAGTGAATTATGATGATGTTTTCATGAAGAAAGTGAAATGTCATTAAATTTTTATTTTTACTTAAAAAATTTCACTACTTACCTGGTAGCGATACGAGAAGTAGTGAACACGAATTCGTTGGCACCCCATGATGCAAATATTCCTATTACGGCCGCAAGCCCTAATATCCTGAGCTGGAATTTCCCAAACTGTCCAATTTCATTAACTAAAATACTATCTAAATCAACTTTTTGTCTCTTGTCGGCTTCTGCATCTTCAGTAACTTTGGTATCTGTATTGTTCATAGTTTAAACAGGTACAGTCGTAGATATGTTAAACACTATAATAACATAGTGTTTTATAATTATCTGTTTTTATATTAAGCTGGTGATAAAACATTCAACCATTTATTGTCTATCTCTAATTTATTATACCCTGATTATAATTTATCTAGTCGTGTGCAACACTATGATTTTAAATCAATCTGCAACACTGCTATCAACAGTTTTGTTGGCGTCCGACATACTTAGAAAGCTTCAGCTGTCAGCCTTAGGTCTTAAACTAGAGTTTATCTTTAAAAATGCCTCAAATCTCTGAAAAGTAAATGTTACATAATTATGAGCAACTTCATTAACTTCGATTACAAGGTGATCCGACTTATATTACATTCGTTCCATGAGTTTTGTCTTTTTTATATTCATTACGAAAAGAATTTTCAACTAGGATTTATCAGTGTAAACATATAAATAGTGTAATTTTAGAGTTAACGAGTGTGTTTAATCGCTCTACAATTTCGCTTAAAAATATTACCAATACAATGTATAGGTAATATTTCTACATGTATGGAAGTTACTTACAAATAAAAATAAATTTCGTCACTAACAGGGAAGGGGTTAATATGGCAGTCCTGTCGGTATCTTTATTCCAATCCACACTCGCAATAGTTATAAATTCTGTAATTAAGTTGAAAAAACAAATGGTATTTTTTGAGATTATTGGTAATTTACAAGAATACCACAGCAATAAAATAAAATTTGATTTCAACATGATGAAGGGGTCTACTTAACCAAGGTTGCTGAAGAGCAACTGAAACGGAGTCAGTTGAAATAATAACAGGTAACAAAAATAAATTCTTGTGAGAGAATATGTATGTGAATGTGGTAAATTTCTTGAAAGTGTGTGTGTGTATTTTTTTTTCCAAATCACTGTATATTGATTAGAAAATACAATAGCGTAGTATACATAAGTATGTACCTATTCTTCATACAAACGGCTGAATCGGAATGCCACAAATCACGGCCAAACGTTTCCGTCAAACGCAATCGCTAGTGCAACGTTTCATACGGACGCTAGGCACGTCGTGTGCATAATATTTTTCATATTTAGATGGTGAGTTTTTGATTGATTAAATTAATGACTCACATAAAAAACCCAGGCCGTCTATATCATCAAAACTTGGATTACCATCGAAGTGCGCAATTTTATCAGACTGTTTTAATATTTGCTACTGAAGACTTGTACGTTAAATTACGAAACTCGAAATCTGTGAACAATATTTTGACAGTTTATAATGGAAAGAAATAAAATACCTGTATTCAGGACATGTGTACATTACATATAATATGACATAGTTACAGTCAACAATAGTACATTTAAAATTGAGTATGCAAACTATACAGTTCGATTAAGATGGGAAAAAGCGAAATCAGCTCTGTTGCTGTTTAATGCTGTATTTGATGTATAAATGATGTAAAAGGGTCACCATCTGATACATTTCATTATAATAAAGTGGTTTACCCAAATTGCCGTTGACACAATTTCAATATGCAATTACTAAGGTCATATTCATAAATCAGTAGGATAATATATCAATATACCAGTTATCACACAGCTACCTACTTGATCTAATATTTGTTCTACATTTACGTGGTCAGTAGTAGTATTATATTTAATGTTATCTACATTTTCCTTTATGAATATAAATAATCGTTTTGCTTTCACTTTTTTATGGGTTATAGGCTTACGATTGACCTAAATCAGACGGTAGGTGATGATGTGGCATAGAATGAAACACGTTTACTTACAAGGAACCTTTATCATTTAATCAAGTTTTTTTTTCGTTTGGTACCCTTCCACTAATAAAGCCAATACAACTTGTTAATAAAAGTTAACCTCAATATCCAATTATGATATTATACAATTTAATGTGGAAGTTTGTGAAGATTTGATTCTTTGTTTGTTATTCTGAATAAGTAATAAACATCTTCATTATACTCGAACAGTTGAACGGCTCTGGCTGAAATTTGGTACAAGGATAGATTATAGTTCTGTTGGGCATAACATATTTTATTAAAAATAAAAAAAATAAAAAATATTGTAGGACATTCTACACAACGCCATCTAGACATTCTAGACCCAAAGTAAGATCATACGTTTTTACGGGTTGCGGGAGCAGGATCAGAATTCCACACGGATGGAACCGTAGGAAACAACTCACTTATAAGGAAATTACCAGGTGATACTTTTGTATATATTACAGATAATAAATAAAGATGATTGATAAAATAAATATGATATTAGACTATATTGTAATCTAAGTCGGTGCAAGATCTAGATATGAAAGACAAACATGAATTATCAGATAATTTATTAATTGGACAAACAAAGTTCTTTGTAATCCAATTTAATTAGTCGGCTACACTTTTTACTTCTAACACAAGCAAATTAGCATTTGACAAAGAATAAATTTTCTTTCGAAATTTCTTGAGGGAGGTCACTGGCAGTCTATATTTGGTTTTGCGTGGTATTCGGTCCGTTGCGTTCTACGCCATCTTTGAATTTAAGGGTGAAGTTTTGTAGACTGCCAGTGACCGCCCGCGACGTACCTATTTGGAAAGAAAATTGTAACTATGATATTTTCTAGGTGTGCCTCTATTTGGAGCTAATTATCTTAGGGTATTTTTAGGACTTAGTATTAATACAAGAGAAAATTATTTCTTGCCTAACTTACAGGCATCTATTAGTGTGTTGAGGATGTGAAAGTGTGTGTAAGGTAATGAAATGTGTTCTTAACGTCAACAATTCTATGGTCCCATAGAACTCTCTACACACAGATAGGCAAAACACCTCTGCTTACCCCTCAGAGGAAACTCACGCCTATTTCATAGAGTATGAGTCTGAGTGGATTTTCGTTTAGATAGTTATCTTCAATAGGATTTAGGATATACTTTAATCCAATTACTTGATGTTGTATCTATCACAGAGCGTAATAGTTTAAATTTTTATCAACAGTTTATCATAAAATAGACAAGATATAGAAAAAATAACTGGTCTGATACGTGTCACTGATAGTTCCGTACAAAACTGGGCTGAAGAGCAAACGAATCCTTCTTCGTATCCTATCCTACCAATCCTATTCGCTACTAATATTATAAATGTGAAAATTTGTTCTTCTTCTTTCGTGTCAATGATCCTCTTTTTCACTGCTCTAAATTATTCGAGAGTAATATTCTGTCATCTCGACTGTGCTGTCAGTCAGTGGCTTTGTTTAGGTCTTCTTTAGTGCAGGAGGTAGGACATAGGGGACACGACCTGCACGGGGGCTCCGCAGTCACATGCAATTAAACCCGGGTTTCGTGCGTTTAAGTTTGTGAAGATTTTCGATCTTGAATCACAGGCTAACAGCTGAAACGATCTAGCTGAATTTGGTACAGGGATAGATTACAGTCTGGAATAACATATTTATCCCGTAAATAAATTCCCATGAGTAGCGAGAATGGGATCAAAATTTGACGCGCGAGGAACCGCGGGCATCATTGTTTAAAAATAAAACGAAATAGAAACGGGCAAGTGATTCAGGGACTTAAAAACACATTCATAAAGGGTACAGAAATATACGGGGTACACTTTTAAAAGGTTACACATTGAATGTGTAACCCTTATAAAAGTGTTTTTGAAACTGTTAACCATTACCACGGACGATTGTGTAACCGTTACAGAACCCTAACCGATATCAAACTGTTAACCGGTTTTTAAGGGTGCACCGAAATAGCTACGTTGCCACTCTTACTATTCTATCATTTAGCTAACAAATTTTTGAAATAATGGCATTTTGTTGTACACCTCGCTTGGCCTCGCCGCGTGTTATTCGATGAAGAGAGTGTTTAGCTGAACTGAGAGTTTGATGACACGTTATTATAATATTACTAGCTGTTGGCCGCGGCTCCACCCGCGTCGATGTCGGTTATACCGACCAAACATAGCCTATGTCCTTTTAAAGTTCATCAAAATCTGTTCAGTGGTTTAGGCGTGAAAGCGTAACAGACAGACATACAGACAGAGTTACTTTCGCATTTATAGTATTAGTATGGATATGGGTATGGAAAAGTATCGAAGTATCCACCTCTTTTTAAAATAGATAAGTACTAAATGACTGAACTTTGATACCTGTTTACAATGTGACGTTATTGGGTAACTGCATGAGTTACGATCAAGTACCTACCTACCCCAAATTACAAGTAATTTGGCGTAGGTAGGTACTTGATCGGAAACCTCCGCGTGGTACACAGCACCGTATCTTGGGCAACATTTGATCCTTATGATTGACACTATCAATTGGTGCTATAAAAATACAGGGTGCTGCCTGGGTGAGCCAAGCTAGTTTTAGAAAATCTTGGAATGCAGTTTTGTTTCTTTTTAAAAATAAAGGAATGTCTTCTTTAAGTAAAATGAGCCAACTTAACCCTTTCCCCCCGGGGTAGTGATTTTTAACGAATTTCCGGTTTTGAAGTTTATTATCATAATAAGGTAGGTAAAAGGAAACGCACAGATTTTTTTTAGATTTTTATTATACCTAGAAGTACTATTTCCTAGACCTAGACTTAAAAGTACCGTCAGGAACTTCGTGTTATCATAATGTAAGGAACTGTAATAGAAACTACAAAAGTAATGAGATCCAATAATTGACTTAGTAGTTATTAAATAAATAGAATTTAATTACTGATTAACCTCGTGGTATCCAGCAAAACAATTATTCTTCTCATTTACACACAAAAACACGTTGCAATGCGAACATTTAAGTACTATGAGGTTTTGACTGAATCTCTTTCAAACTACAAACCTCACATCTTCCCCTGTTCTCTACGAACGTAGGCCAATGGATGCCTCTGTTACCCAAGTGTACGTCTTTTATAATGGATTAGCCAGATTTACGCCTTTTGGAAGGGCCGCTTTCCTCATTATTATCAGTATAAGTCTTTCTTTTCTGACTAGCATCTTTCATTGCCATCAAGCCTTGAGTAACAGAGCGTCGAAAATCTTTTACGGTAGTCTGTTCCATTATAAGTCCATGAAAGACATATGAATTGCCCAGAAGGATGTCCAGAAGGCCTCAAAACAACCTGTGTCACCATTTCGGTGATTTGCGATCTATACAGTAAAGGGATCTCAAACGATCCGCTGTAGGTATCTACGCCGCCCATGTAACTACGAGTATTGTAATCTTTGACAGCCACAGGGCATGTAATGGCAGACTTCCTTCCATTTTTTTCTTTATATGACACAGTTGTCTCTTGGTTCCCATGATTTGCCATTAGATACTAAATGAACCACTTTGTTATCCTTCCATTTCCAATATCCTTCTTCATCCTTCCTAGCGTTAATTTCCAGTCGCATCCGAAACTTTCACCTCGGCGTCTGGGTCCACTTTACTAGTCTAACTGCTGATTTGGCTGGACATCGATATTTTCCGAGAAGCGACTGCCATCAGACAGATGCCAATATCTTCAGACGGCAGATCAGTCTGAACATTAGATCCAGGTATTAGAGATGTGGGTACCTGATTTATAGGGCACTCCCATACATCCAATACATCTTCATTTGATGGCGACGATGGTGGAACTTCGGCAAGAACACTATATAGAACCCTTTCAAAAACTTCATCGAAGCCTCTTGGTGAGGGTAGTTGAAGATTTTCCACGTCATCATCGGATACACCTGCATCAGACTTTTCGTCCCTGTCCGGAAGCTCTTCTAATAACAGGGCTTCAATTAGAGTAGCATTGTTTGTAATATCCATCTCAATAGCGAAAACAATAAGAAAATAAATCAGAACAATAATAAAAGCAAAAAACCATTCGTTTATGATAAAACAAAATACCCACTTCATCTAGTATGTGTATTATAAAACCCATATTTTTTGAGACTAAAATCACCTGACGGTACTTATAAGTCTGCATCAATTTTTATCAAATAGTCATATAAAATAAAGTGATAATACATTATAACTGTTTTTAGAAATGTAGTCAATAATATAAACAACGTAAATAGTAATAATAAATAGGACTTACCTATGATATTCTATTTATAAAAAAATTCCAAACACACCGCACAGCGAAGTGACAAAATGTTCGACAGGTTGTAACTTGCTGTTCAAATTCTTGGTTACATCACGCGGGAATTTAAATAACGCGCTGTGATTGGCTTACGGATTGGGTACTCTAAAGGATCGTCAGTTGTAGATATCATAAAGTGTTTTCGTACTTAAGTTATTAGGCGAAAAACGTGGTGGTACTTCTAGGTACCGTAAGGAGGGAAAGGGTTAAGGATTTATGGTAGTTTCCATCCAGGGCCCGACTTATTTTTCCTTTTTCCCTGTATATGTTCAAACTAATTGGTATGCATTTTTTTTTATCGTGTCAAAAGTCCCCATGGATACCCCCGCCGGAGCCGGTGAAGGAGATCATGTCGGACTTGAACCGACTAAAACGCACGCTGTCTCTGGGCCGTCGGTTGCCGGAGGTGAGGTAATCGTAAACATAAATATCCCTCGCACCCCGGCCGACCCTGGGACCATTTATCTCTCCAGCTGGCCCTCTCCCGGAGTGGGGACCACGGAGTCCCCACCTCGCCCCCAAGTATGGGGAGGCACGCAATGCGCGCCGCCGCTGTGACCTGCTTCTGCTAGAGTCACAGGCGGCCTCACCCGTCACACCCAGGCTCATGGGGGACGTAGGTAATTTTGTGACCTCCCACGACCGAGTTGCCTCGTTGCTCGTCACGGGCCGCGCGGTTTGCGTCTCCCCTCCACTCGGCCCTCACGCCCAGGGCCGCCACCAACTCCGGTCTCGGCATCTCCCATGCCGGACACTCGGTGAGCGTATGTAGCACTAAGTCCTCGCTTGCGTCGCATTGATGGCACTCGGACGTTGGCTCTTTCTCGATGATCCGATGCAGATATCGCCCGTAGTTTACAGAGCCGGGATCTCACGGCCCGAAGTTTTTCAGGCTCGGGATTGTGTCCCCTTTCCCGCGCCGCTTTTCGGAACCGATATAGCGCCGAAAGGGTTCTCGCTTCCAGGATCCACGTTGGCGATCCGGCGAGAAGACTCGCTGCTGCAAAGGATATCGCGCGGTACCCTCTGATGGCCCTGGAGGCCATTATCCCCTGCGCAGTAGGTCCATGTGTCTGTAGATTGTAACATATTAGTATACAGCGAGACATATATAGATATCTTGAACGCTCAAAATGTGCTCTATACGCGTTTCTTGGGTGTCTTTTGAGGATAGTACGAATTGCTTCCTCATTTTATTTATTTTTAAATCCTCATTTTAAATTACCAATTTAAATTATTTAGATATTAGTTATGTAGAAATTGTTACGTAATAATATTTAACAGTTAATCGAGTTAATCCCCATCAACATGATTGTGGGCGTATTATATCATGAAACGCTATAATTTAATGGTTAGAAATTAGAATATACCTATTTAATTGTCAACAGTATAAAAAATGTATCTTATTCTGTCAATTTATTGAATTATTAACTGTACCAATAGATAGGTACTAACCTACAGAAGACCGCGACTAACCTACAGAAGTTCACGTCGGTAGTCCCGTAGGATTTGAACCCGACCCGAGTTTGATTCGAACACGGGACCTCTCGCTCGTAAGGCCGACTACTTAACCACAAAGCTCCCGATGATAAAAGTAGTTTAATAAATGAGTATGTGCCTAGGTTTGCGTTAAAAAGCTAGTAGGTTTCCTAGAGTAAACAAAAACCGTATAAATTAAGATCAACATATAAATCGCAAAATAAAAAACTTATATGATATCTTAAAAAATTACATTGTATATACTAATTCGAAATAATTATTGTGGTGACAAATTCAAGTTTATTTTTGCACGCAAGTGTTCGGAGAAGGACGCGGGAGTTTAGTGCCCGCTGATTGGTTTAAAACGTTGGCACGCAGCTCTATGATTGGTGGATGCGTCGTATTTCCTCCGCCGTCGCACCCCCGTGCTTTCCTCAAAGGGGACCTAAAAATCGTCTACTGCGCAGGGTCCAAGACATGTGTCTTCAGTTATACCCGCTCGCCATCATTTTAAGACATCTAGGTATAACTAGTAGGTGCGTTGTAGGCGACGATATACGAAACAAATACATGAATACGAAATTTTGTGAATAAGTGTGCGTAATAACTTCGTATTAATCCATTCATATCCATACTTCCATATCCATATCCATACTAATATTATAAATGTAAAAGTAACTCTGTCTATCTGTCTATCTGTCTGTTACGCTTTCATGCCTAAACCACTGAACCGATTTTGATGAAATTTGGTACAGGGGTAGTTTAGACCTTAAGAAAGGACATATATTATGCTATATTTGGTTGCGATAACCGACATCCACGTGAGCGGAGCCGCGGGCAAAAGCTAGTATTCTATACGGGTATACCTCGTCCCCCGAAGAAAACTATAATAATTATAACGGTAATAATTATAATGTTTACATGGCTCAAAACTGAGAATTTAGAGAGTAGAACTCAAAAGTGCAGGAGCAATCCTACGTAACTATAGCGTCAACATTCTAGCGCTACTTGTAACCTTTTCCTTTTAAGACAATTTACACACACATGAATTGTTCTTCCGTAGGAATATGATCGATAATTTAGTTGTTACTACTTAAGTAACCCGTGGCCGAGTGGTTCTAGCATGAGGTTAATGGAAATGCAAAGGTTGATGGTTCGAATCCTACGATCTTGCAGTAACACTTTTTGTGTTTCATTTATAATATCAGGTTGATGAATAAAATATGTTTTTAAGTAGAATTTATTATTTGGTAAACTTTAGCAAAGATCAACATAAAATGTAAAAAATGCCAATTTCATGCTAAATTACTTTAACAATATTTAGAATTATATTTTTGTCATAAATATAAAAAATCGTTGGGTTTATATAAAAAAGCTGGAATCGAACCACAAATACATCTAATCACTGTGAATCAATAGTATCTTGCTTGAGCCACTTAGCTATCAGTTAATTTACTAGGTTGGTAAATTACTGTATTAGTATCTAATGAATGACACACACACACACATTCCTATGTAAACGCAAAACCGGGCCGGCGCGCGGCACACCATTTTGAGCCTTGTTGTGCTAATGCACTTAGGAGCTCTGAATGTACCTATATCTCGGGACACGTATCTTGGACTTAAATCGCGAGACAAATAAGATCCTGCCGCGCGCTGATTATTTTGTAATAGTCTATGTTTGATGAATCTCTTCCACCGCAGTAGCACCCCGTGCTATCCTCAAAAGTCACCCATAAAATGAGTACCTACTTCGCGTATAGAGCACATTTTGAGCACATTTTAGGCCCAAGATATAATTTCCTGAGCAATATGTATCTAGTGATGTGCCTTGCTATATGATTGATATTTATAGGTAAGTATATAGGTATCCTATAATATAGCTACGCGTGTGACGGCGTGTGACGGACTTAAAGCGGCCATAAAGTTCGGTGTGAGTATTTTTTTCTGTGGTGTGAGCATACATAGAAGAACGCGACGTGTTGTTGCCATTCTGTGCAGATACTTAAATCATTACGTTATAACGTTATAAATCTATAACGGTTACACTTATTAACCGTTATTAACAGATATAAACCCTTAACACTTTCAATCGGTTACACTTTCGTTTCGGTTACACTTATAAAAGGTTTTCTTCTAAAACAGTTTCAAAAAACAGTGTTAAAACACTTTATAGTGGTTACTGTTTCGGTCCCTGCAAGTGATTGATTCAAAGAATTTAGTAACAGCATTTTTTGGTGATTTAATTACAAGTTTTCCGTTTTCAGGTATTTCATTTTATCTGTACTAAGTATATATAATAATAGGTACATTACTTTTTGCCAAATATTATGAGTTTAGGGTAACGAGAACTATCTGTCAAACTAAGTATTAAAACTTATATTAAGTTTTAATACCTTTGACTGCCTGTGTGGCGTAGCGGTAGGTAGTGAACGCGGCAGCTACGTGGGAGGCGCGGGTTCAATATTTGTGTGCATGAATATGAATATTTGCATTAGTCTGGGTGTATCTATGTATAATATGTATGTATTTATAATTTAAAAAAATGTATCTAAGTATACTTATCCGCATTCTAGAACCCATAACGCAAGCTAGTTGAGCTATGCTTACTTTGGGTCTAAATAGCGTTTGTTGTGTAGAATATCCTACAATATTTATTATTTATTTAGAGTACCTAATTTGATACTTACAGCATAATTTATTGGCTGTACATTTGGTTTCCATTTATTAACAAGGTTAATTTTTTTCACAGCACCCAGGAATTGTATTGATATTAATTTAAAATTGTACACCCATACATTTTTCAAAAAAATGTTTTGACAGACAGATGGAAATCGATCTATAAGGGTTCCATTTTAATTCTGCGTTGCTGAACTCTAAAAATAGAAGATATTGAAACCATTGTGGAGATAAATGTGGGTTTAGATACTTATCTTGTTAACAAAATTCAACTGGTTCAAACAGTTCGAAAAAATTCAGCTGGTCGAAGATATTGATGACAGTGACAGTGAGATATTAATAAATAATATTGTGATAAATACATGAGGCTCTAGTGAATGTGTAATAAGAACAACTCAAAGCGCAGGTAAATCACGCTTGACATTTTTAACACACACTGGTGTTTCAAATTAACACTGTGTTTTGTAATAATGCTATTAGACACAATTAGTCATTTAATAAAATGATGATAGTGATATATTGATTGATATATTAATTGATATAATAGATGCAGATATGATATGATAGAGACAATGAAATGAACAATATAACCAATAAATAGACAATAATCTTTTCATCTATCATAAAGAAGGAACTCTATCATAGCGTTATAATTAGTCAAGAACACTACTACATTTTTATTTCTC
This sequence comes from Eilema depressum, assembly GCA_914767945.1. Taxonomy (NCBI): domain Eukaryota; kingdom Metazoa; phylum Arthropoda; class Insecta; order Lepidoptera; family Erebidae; genus Eilema; species Eilema depressum. The sequence goes on along the minus strand of OU612028.1, from coordinate 8,010,974 downwards.
GTGTACAATGCTCTTTATATACAATGATGACACTGCTTTGTACGACTACTTTGTAACATTTTACCTAATTCAGCATTTATCTTCAACAGTTTTACGTATCGATAAATTTACCTATCTTACTGATAAAATATTGACGGGTTAAATACCTTACGTCTGTCTATCATAATCTAGATATACGTGTAATTTACATAATTTATTTTATATTATTCCATTGAAACTTCCACCAAAGAAAAAAATATTTTTAAATAGTTGCAGAAGTGGCTGCGAGTTGTTATCGCTAGATTTTTTTCTCTCATAGCCTTATAATTTAGGCAGCCAATAAAAAATATTAGACGTTCATAAGTGTTACTTTAAGATACATATTAATGTGAATATAAATTGTGAATCATTACATGTTATTAGTAAATATTACTAAAAATAGGTGTTAATAGAGGTAATTTGTAATCTATTAGCGTATATTGAGTTCCATAAAGCTAAAACTTTACTATATTTAAAAGATCATTCAGTCATAAATAATGATTTAGTGGTACTATTTATTGGACACGATATCAAAAATGTAATGAAAATATTCGTGATTTTAATTGATCCAATTCAAACAAACTTGGTTGTATGTTTTGTTGAAATCGCACTTCATGTATCTACAAGCAAGGATCGCTTGCTGTAGATACATGTGATGCTACTTATGGCAGTATATAAAAAAGCCATTGTCTCATTTATGACATAGGTATCAGTATTACTTATTTCACTTCATTTATTTATTTATGAATTGTACAAAGGCGGTAGGTACCTAATCCCAAACCAACCTCAGGGAAATGCAAAGATACGTTGAGGTAGGTGCAGTGTATTTAAGTATTATGTATTGATTACTTCAGAGATAAATATGTCAAATTGATTAGTACCAACGCCTTAATAAGCAAAGCACACGAAGATGGAAACAGAGAAGAATGATGATTGGAAGATAGATTTAGATACCATACTTTTAGAAGAAATTGGACAGTTCGGCAAATTTCAGTTGAGAACTTGTATACTAGTTGCAATCATAGGTATCTGCGCATCAGTAAGCATTAATGGATATGTTATGACCACTGCCAGGATAAATACCAGGTAAGCATTATTATCGTTGTGGATCTATTTAACATCTAATTTGCTAATCGAATTGGTCAATAAAACTACTATCAAAGTTTAATTAATGTTTATTATTATTAATATAATGAAAGACCACCTGAAAAAAACACATGTCAAATTAAACATTTTGAAGAAGTCATTTTAAATTTATGACCATCAACTGGGTAAAGATTTATTAAAATCAAAATTACGGCCTTAATGATTTTGATACTTGACGTAGATGTTTGATTCCTGAATGTGATGATGATCACCCAGAATGGTCGCCGCACTGGTTGGAAAAGGCTGTACCAGCTACAGGCCCAGATTTGTTTGACCAATGCCAGCGTTTTGGCAACAAGACTGTTCTGCCAGAACTGGTGGAAAGCGACACGTGTCCTATCAGGCTCTTTGATAGAGACACTCTACAGCCTTGCGAAGAATATGTATATGAAACTCATGACACAATCGCTTATGAAGTAAGTAAATCAGTCACATTTGTTTATACTGCAGAAATTATATTGTACTAGCTGTCCCGGCGAACCTCGCACCACCATATTTTTCCCGTTCCCGCTGCACCAATTTTCTAATCCTTTAAACCTTTCCTGGACACCCACGAATATTGCAAGACTAAAATTAGCCAAATCGGTTCAGCCGTTCTTGAGTTACAAAATAACAACGAAAAGTGGCATTGATTTTTATATATTAGATAACGTTCATGTTGTTGAATGTACTGTTGGTTAGGTTTTAAACCTGCATGATTTCTGCCATGTATCATAATGCCCCTACAACCCATTGAATAATGGTACTATAATATTTACGACATTTATTTTCAGAATGTGGTTTTTTATGGTTCCAAGTTATCGGGACGTTATATATAAGAATTATTATAATGCAATATACGATATCACGAAACCGTGGTCCTTGTTTTTACACAAAGGATTGTCGTGGAGAAATATAGGACGAAGAATACGTCTATGCGTTGCCTATTTTTAGACATGCAGATTACCTGCAAGTGTTAAACGCGCGAATCCAGAATCTTACACCCTGTCCTGATTATAATTACCATTCAAATCATTTCGCCATTTATATTTTGTAAAGATTATACCTACCTGATTCGTTGTTAATAGAAGATCATAAAAATAGAAACTAGCATACACAACTGAAGTCTGGCATGCGAAGAAACTCTTTGGCAGACCGTCATGTAGGAAGCTTGAAGATAAGGAAATAGGTATTCAGACATATCGTATCTGTTTAGCCGTTGTCTACCAATAACGTAATGTTTATCATTATTTAACGTAACGTTTGTATTTCCTCTGATACCATTATCGGTTACGTTTTTGAAGAAAAAAATGCTGATGAAGATGAACGAGACTTTATCTCTTATCTTTATAGATACACAAATAGTTTGACGTAAACACAACTCCCCGTTTTCCATTAAAGAAAAAAGTATTAAATGATAAACTACGTAAATCATAAAATTCATCTGTAACGCTAAAATATTGTTTCTAAGGAGGCATATGAAATCCCTTTTTAGATTTTGTATATATGATAGACATGGATCTACATATTCGTTATCACTGTTGACTACTGGGAAAATTAATTTACTGGTTAACAGTATTGACGAACGCAACATTTTATTCCCATTTGTTCACACTTTCGCTCTCCGGACTCATTTCCGCTGGTCAACACTATTAACAACTGGCCCTGTGAGATCATTGACACGCATATCTTTTTCTTCCCTTTATAGCCAGCAGCAGAATCGCCGCAATTTCACTAATGTCAAGTTTTCATAAACCCACATTATCCTTTCCGTTATCAAGTCAAAATTTATTAGACAAAAAAATTGGTTCAGATATGGCTAACCAGGTGACCGCCACAAAATATGACCACACCACCGAAGGAAATGAGTGCTATATCATGAGCATGAAAGTTGCTATGTGTACGAGAGTTCTTAAGACGTTCCTCTTAAGTTATCGTTATCTTAGCGTTGTATCTCGCTTGTATCAGAATCCTTCACTTCGGAGGCCAAAGTCCACTTTCCTGCTCTCTTTTTGCGTGATTTCGAACATGCACTGAAGTATATTTTGTGACACGCCACATTTGTTACAGTCACTTCATGTAAAAGGACAGACCTGATGATGGGTTTTATAGGTCCACCAATTCTACCTAACTGGTGTTTTGGTGTATCACACCTCAGTTATCCGCTTTTGTACGCGGTATCAATGTCGACGTTGCAATCGATGTTACTAATCGCCTGAAGTGCAAATCTCAGGGTTAACCTAATCAGTTCTTAGCCAGTTCTCAATCTTATTTGATCTTAGCTAATAATTGATCTGGCCTATGTACTGTTTAGCCATCACCATATCTATAATAACACCTATTTTTATTTCCAGTTTGATCTAGCATGCAATGAATGGGCTCGGACACTAATTGGTACAATTCGCACTATAGGTTTCGTTATAGCGTTGCCTGTAACCGGGTATATTTCGGATCGATGGGGTCGCCGTGTCGCACTTTGTATTACGGCCTTCAATACTGCCTGGCTCGGTCTTATCAGATACTGGGCAACATCTTATATCAGCTTCGTCGTATCAGAGTTCATGGAAGCCGCGCTTGGGTCTGGTTGCTACACTAGTGCATATGTTTTAAGTAAGTTTAGTAATTTTTTTTAAAATGATTTCCCATTTGATTAACCTCTTTTAGTTAGTCATCTTAAACTTATTATTATCTTCCAACTGTAATACTTTTTTATCTCGATTTCAATTTGCTCCTATATATTAGATAAAATTAACACAATAAGTCCAGATATATGTTAAAATTGGAATTAGTGTAATACAAATTTCTATTTAGCCATTTTTAGCGATGTTTAACCAGCATTAGTACTTAGCGGTAGCTGCTGTGTGAAAAACTGATCTTTCCATAACCAACAGAAATTTCACTTCATATATCCATTCAATCTTTCGTACCTGGTATTAATACAATAAGCAAAAAAATGGTAAACTTAAACTCGAGTTATAATGTTAAAAAAACTTATTTTTACAGTGTTGGAACTCCTTGGCCCGAAATACCGAATATGCGCTGGCGCAGCGTTAAATACATTCTTCTCTATGGGAGTAATACTGATGGGCTTGACAGCGTGGGCATTGCGTTACTGGAGGCACGTTTTGCTTGCTGTTTACACACCACAGCTGTTAACGATCTCATATTATTTCCTGATATCTGAGTCGGTCCGTTGGTACATGAGTAAAGGCCGCTTTGCAGAATCAGAAGCACTACTTTTAAAAGCCGCTACTGTGAATGGCAGATATTTGTCACAGAAGTCTTTGAAATTATTACGCCACAACGCAGAGGAAGAAGCTAGAAAAAAGGCTTTCGAAGAAGAGACCAAAGGACAGGAGTGGCTGATTGTGACATTATTTAAACATAAGCGGGTGTTGTTTCGTTGTGGAATAATACCGATCTGGTGGATTACCGCCACATTCATTTACTACGGTTTATCGATAAATGCTGTCAATATGTCCGGAAACCGGTATCTTAACTTCATTGCAGTGGCTGCGGTTGAAATTCCGGGTCATTGGTTTTCTGTGTTCTTACTAAGCAAAATGGGAAGAAAACCAGTGCTGATCATATCGTTTTGGTGTTGTGCAGCGTGTCAAATTGCTTACATATTCATGCCACAAGGTGGGTACCAGTTAAATGATAATCAACCTCATGGTAATTTCTCAATTCTATTCAAAGTTTGCACTTCGGTTATCGTTTTTATTGATTTATCGGGTTTTTTAGGAGCTGCCGCTGGCCTCTCAACCGTAGAACCTGCGCTGGAGTCCTGATCGTTATTTAACAGGTACAACGAGTCGCAGATGAGGTTGGCTTGGGCCTCAGCAACCCTTGATAGGGCCCTCTACGCGCTAAGGCTATCAAATTAATGGAATATCGGCCTTGAGCCTAACATACTCTTATTTGAATCTAAACTCATAGTACCTAGTACTGATAAACATTTTGGGATAAACATTTTTTAATTTTAACTATTACGTTTTCAGGGTTGTACGGGCGTTCTCTTGCAGTTTACCTGATAGCTCAGTTTTGTATTGCGGTAGTGATGGTTGCAGTATACACATATACAGCTGAGTTATACCCCACAGTCAAAAGGCAGATCCTTCTTTCCTTCACCTCCATGATAGGCCGGTTGGGATCCATGATTGCGCCGCTTACCCCAGCTTTCGTAAGTTTTGTTTGTCTTTTTTTTTCTTCATAATATGATTAAAAATATAACCTCAGTGAACCCGTATCGATGGGTATCGTAGGAGGTGACTAACGGATAACTCGAAATAAAACCAATCAGTTTGACCAGTGTGGAAGGTAAAGCAAAGCCTTCCACTCCTTCAGAGAGACATAATATTTCCAGTAGGGTACTGCAAAAGGCTAATTGATTGAATTGATATTTACATAATCTTACTTTCTTATTCAAGGGTTCACAATGGTTCAAAGAGCTGCCGTTCGTGTTGTTCGCGGGCTTCGCATTGCTGTCTGGTGCCCTCGTATTCCTCACACCGGAGACCCGGGACACCAAGCTACCGGACACCTTCGAACAGGCGGAGGCGATTGGTCGCAAAGATGATAAGACTGACAAATAATTTATAAATAAACATTTTAAGCTCTTAAAATATATGACCATCTCTTATTTAGAGTTACATAAAATGAGTTGTTGCCCGCGGCTCCCTGAAATACTGATCCTGTTCCAGTTACTCCATATTATAGGTATACTATAATTACCCGGGGCCGTGGGCGAGTTGGGGACTCCGTGGTCCCAACACAGGAAGAGGGCCAGATCGAGAGATATGGCCCGGGGTCGGCCGAGGTGTGAGAGATATTATGTCTACAATAGTAGACATATAGTCAATGCATTTTGTTTGAATGTTAATTTCACTTGACTAAAAATCAGTGGAGAAGGGTTCCTATAAACCGATTCCTACCGGATTGCTCTGCGGAGGGAGGCTGTGATAAAGATGTTTTAATTCATTCTGTAATAAATAATACACATAATGCATTATCTAAAACTGAATGTATGTGCAATACAATATCTGAAACTCGGAATCTAAAATTTAGTAATTGAAATACAGTATCTTCAGATTCTGATACTCTCTAATCTTCTACTAGAATTCCTGAGCTTCTACTACATTTTAAATGGAATTCCAACCGATCTGATTATAAAAACACTGGCTTCCATTTTGACTATTTCCATTCTTCATCACTGACGCATATGGATGTAGTTTTTTTATCTGGTTTAACACTGTATATAACCGAAATTTCGACAAAAATTTACTCAAAATGCTTCAGGTGGCAGTATTAGTCCCAGACAGTAAAATCATTGAATTCTTTTAAATATTTACAGCTAATGAGCGCCTTCTAGCGAAACAATAGTGAACTACTTCGAAACTGTTAGGAAAACATTGATTCATTTTTCAAGAATTTGTACGATTACCGTTCCTTACGTTATAAAGCAAGTTTGTGTTATTGATACTAGTTACAATATCCTTATTCATAACTTATTAAATAGGTATACATAGTATTTCTTTTATACATAGCGCCTAAATATTAAAATTAAAGATTTTACGGGAAAATTTTATATAGATATTTTGAAATAATAACTATACCCTGTATATTTTTTTATTAGTAAGACGGTTAATGTATTAACAATACTGTAATATTCTTACCTAATAATCTCATTATCATGGATGCCCAATTCAGTGAGAAGTGGAGAAGTGAAAACTGGAAAGAGTACCACGGACTCTGAAGCAAAGTCTCAGGTAAGATATTCACCATTACAGGCACCTACCTACAATGTTACAATAGTGCCCACAGCTTGATAGCCTCATTAGACGCTTTTCACGTTCTGCTTAAAGGACTTGGGACTAGGAAGAAGGAAACATGTGTACTGATAAAGAATTTCAAGACTTTATGTGTGCGGTAAAGAAAACTATCGCCGGAACACTTGGTTCTTGACTGAATGCCTCTCAATATTATCTTTTAATGTGTACAAAAAAGATTGAGAATTAGAACAGTATGTCATTTTACAATTTACTCCATTAGGACATAGCTAACTTAAAATAAGTATTAATCATTTGTTCGATCTTTGATACCAATTTGGGAGGCCTCTTCAAAAGTGTCAGGCAGCTTGATGTTGTGGGTCTCTGGAGTGAGAAAGACCAGCGCACCAGACACCAGCGCGAAGCACGCGAACAACACGAACGGTAATTCTTCGAACCACTGTGCACCCTGGAACATTATTGTAATAAAAATTATACGCTCAACATGAATATGAAACACACATGAACAGTTGAACTGAAATATCAATCAGTCAGACAATCTAGTTTGTACGAGTCAGAAATCACTTTCCTATCCCCACATTAGAGCCGATAATAACATCCTTACGATGTACGTACAGTTGTAAATTCGTTTTGAAATATATGCTTATTGGTATCAGTCATTGTGAGACTCAGTCGCACCGATATCAGACATTTTGGGATTAAGCTCTTATGGACCGGACGCGTATATCTTTGTCATACCTCAGATTTTGACCATTTATCTATCGACCCGTGGCTTTATAAGGGTATAAGTCGGTATAAACCAGAACATTATCCATAAAATATCAATAAAGATTCTAGACCATAACCTTCTAAGTAAAAATCATGAGACAGTGACTAATAAAGTATTAATATATTTAATAACAACTTCGTTCGAAATAAACTTACAAAAACTGGTGTAAGTGGCGCTAGTATTGAACCGATCCTGCCTATCATAGATGAAAAGGCAAATAGGCTGTGGCGATGTTTAGTAGGGTACAGTTCTGCAGTGTAAATGTAAATTGACGACATCACCATTGCAATCGAGAACTTTGATATCAGGTATACTGTCAATAATACTGCGCTTCGATCTGAAAAATAAGTTAAATTCAATATTATTAACCTTATCAATGTTCTCATACCTAATGGTTACTATTTTCTCTGATGGACTAAATATTATACAATACATACAGTATTACAATATTATATACATTGTTCATTACGGTTCTTCCAGGTGGACTAACTATTTTGTCATTACCTACATAGGTACAGTTTATTCCTGAAACCTGTAGTTACAGCGAGACCCACAACACACCTGCGGGCATTGATTCATATTGCTACTAACCTGCGGGTATGAAATCCACATATGGGTACTCACAATGTGGCTTCTAGCAAGTACTATGTGTCTCTAATACTTGATCGTGTGTCACTTTCCTTCACCCTATATTTATAAAACGTACAGTATTCTTGGACTTGAAACTTACCTGAAGGTATAAATATGTACGCAATTTGAAAAGCAGCACATATCCAAAAAGCGCTCATCAGTACTGGTTTTCTTCCGATCTTCGACATTAGAAAATAAGCCGTCCAAAAACCAGGAATATCAACTGCTGCCGCAGCTACAAAGTTCAAATATTTATTGCCTGACATATTCACTGCGTTTATGGAGAGGCCATAGTAAACGAATGTATTTGTAATCCACCACACGGGTGTGACGAGGCAACGAACTAATATTCGCTTGTGTTGAAACACTTGCACAATTAACCACGGCTCTCGACCACTACGTTCCTCTTCCAATTCCTTAATTTTCGCCTCTTGCAAGGCCGTGTCACGTAACGCTTGTAAAGACTTGTCAGATAACTGCCTGCCATTTATTTTTGCCACTTTTTTTAATACAGCTTCAGACTCATCAAAGCGGCCTTTGCTCATGTACCAACGCACAGATTCGGACATGAGCCAAAAGTAGGAGATTGTAAAAAGTTGAGGAATGAAGAGTGTTAAGGTTAAGGATCTCCAGTTCGGCACTCCCCAAGCAATCAATCCCATCAACATTTGTCCAATTGAAGCGCAAGTATTTATTGCTGCACCACCTGCGCCGCGGTACTTGGGGCCCAACATTTCTAAAACTGAGAAAATATATAAATAAGTGTTATAGTATCTAAATGTGAACATTAACTCTGTCTGTTTGAACATTTAACGCAGTATTGTATGACAATTTATTGTAATTTTGTCACAAGTCTGCTCATTGAAAGATTACTTACGCAAGATGTAAACACTTGAAAAGCCACCGGCGCCAAAGGTTGATTCAAAAACCTCAGATAACAGAAAGCCAATGTAATTATTTGACCAAAATCTGGCTACACCCATCCATCCCGTGTTGAATGCATTTAGGGTAAGTGCAACGCGACGACCCCAACGGTCTGAAACGTATCCGGTAATTGGTTGCGCCGCGACAGAACCAATATTTCTAATGGTACCTAAAAGTCCCCTACGCCATTCGTCGCAGGCAAGATCAAACTGAAAAATAAATCAAAATATTAAAAAAAAAATTACAATGAAAGCTAATAATTAGAAGTATGTTATCAACTCACATCGTATACAACAGAGTGCGTATTTTCATAGACGTATTCGTCACACGGTTGTAGCGTATTTTTATCGAAGAGTGTGCTAGGGCACGAGTCACTTTCTACCTGTCGTAATACAGTAGATACATTGCCGTAGCGCTGGCAGTTGTCGAATGTGGTCAAACTAATAGCTGGTATAGCATTAGGTAACCAATAGGGTGACCACTCAGGTTGAAGGCTATCACACTCTGGGATCATGCATCTGAAATTGAGTATACAAAAGAATACAGCTTATTAAAAAAAGAACGATAGATGGCATAAAGTTTCGTGACAGGATCAAAGAAAATGAATACTATAAGAAAGAATTTAATGTAATACATGAGAGAAAAGAAATTATTCATTTTGTATATGACAAATGCTTTTCTTTTAATTTTTATATTGTTCATGATACAAAACATAACAGACCTGGTACTGATCCGAGCGGTTGTGAACACATATTCGAAGGCCCCCCATGCTGCGAATATCGCTATTATCGCTGATAGTATAAGAGTTCTCAGCTGGAACTTTCCGAATTGTCCAATTTCGTTTACAAGGATTGTGTCCAATGTTACTTTTGGTTTGAAATTTTTCTCAGTATCTTCTGTTTCTGTCGGGAAATCATTCCCGAAACACAAACTCCTTTATGATTCGGACTCCTTGGTTGAACTCGCTGGCGGCTAGCTATTTCTTCGATGTCAGATTTAAACGTTGAATTGAATTATTGACATTTGTATCAAAAGATTTGTATGAACACAATTTCCAATAGAAACTCTTAGCAGATACTACGTACCTAATTATCCAGAGATTAATACTCTTCGTGATTATCCAGAGATTGAATTGCTAGTAGCCGAAGCCAGCCAAGGATTCATAACTGAACAGTTGAGTATCATACTTTATTAACAAATACGAAATTACCGATACATGATGATTTATGATGTTGTATAAAGTTGTCCCCGGGGTAGTTTATGTGTTAAACTACTTCGGGAAACTAAGTGTGTTGCGGTTATCCACACGTGCCTGCGCGGCTTGCCTGTGTGGCGTGTTATCCCTCGAGAGGAGTTGCCTGCAGGGGGGACTTCTAGTCAGCATCTCCACCATGTCGCGAGAAGCAAAAAGAGAAGAAGGGGGTGTAACTTAAATTTGTTTGTATTCATATTATGTATTGTATTTGCCTGGGTACAGCTGTTCCTGTCTTCTCATTCTGTGGATGTACATCTGGGGACAAAAGATATCTGTTATTCCAAGTTTGGAATAAGTTGAGTATCACCAATAGAATCAAATCGCATTTAACATGCAGGTCCAAACATATCATAAACAGACACTCATCGCGAGTGGTCACCCGAAGGATCGCACTGCCGAAACGGTGGTTCAGTTTGCTTAGTAGGCCTCGCACTAAGGACCACCACCAATCCATACAGGGGCTGACTAGAAGTCCCCCCTGCAGGCAACTCCTCTCGAGGGATAACACGCCACACAGGCAAGCCGCGCAGGCACGTGTGGATAACCGCAACACACTTAGTTTCCCGAAGTAGTTTAACACATAAACTACCCCGGGGACAACTTTATACAACATCATAAATCATCATGTATCGGTAATTTCGTATTTGTTAATAAAGTATGATACTCAACTGTTATGAACCCTTGGCTGGTCTCGGCTATCAATCTGTCCTAAAGCGAATACGGGAGCAATTCAATCTCCAGACTCCAGATGCTTCTTCCACACATCTTTGATGTGAATGTCATTTCAATTCAGCGTTTAAATCTGACATCGAAGAAATAGCAAGCCGCCAGCGAGTTCAACCAAGGAGTCCGAATCATAAAGGAGTTTGTGTTTCGGGAATGATTTCCCGACACTCCCGACGGAAAGCGAAAAGCAATTTGAAAAATTATCACATATCAACTTCTCAAGTTGACTGTGGCATATAAAACTCGTGACCTCGTGACGAAGTCACGACACTCGCGGCGGGACGAAATGAAGTTTAAATTATAAACTGTTCTACTAATTATTATAACCGTTCGTGAAATTCAATAAACCACAGAGTTAATTGTAGTATCCATTTTCATTTCATTTATATTCAACAATATGAAATTTGTTAGACACTATGTCAATAATCAGTCCAAACTCTTAAGTCCAACTGTAATATCCAACTGTATGCAAGTGTACTAGACTGTTCATACCTTCCAATCATCAACTCAATCTGTGTAGTGTACATTCATAAAATATACAAATAGACTTATTCATCTCTTACTTTTCTTTGGATATACAGGCATGAATTCAAAGTCAATGTCATACCGGGTCGATAAAATGTTACTGACATAGGTATCAAATAAAAGCAATCAGTCTTAAAATAATTCAATTCGCTATAATTAACTCTGCTGTTACAGTAGTAAAGTGAGTGTTAAATTATTACTGAAGTGGCAAAATATTTGTTGTGGTATCATTACATGGACTTTCTGGCATAAATGCTTAGAAATCTACTAAATCAGGATATCATATTGTAACAAATTAAATCAATCCAACAATCTTTGAATGAGCATAGTAAGTGAAACTTTTAGCAATAAGGTCTTTCATTATGTTATCAAGGTTATTATTATAATCAAACAGATCCGAAACTTCAAGGGTTTATCACTTATCACTTAGGATGTACATTATATTTTGTACTTTGAACTCTCTTACATTTATCCCTATTGTAGTTATCCTCTCTTGAACCTACATGTAATTGTCATTATCCTACCCTTGAACTCTCCCCTCTGTTAAAATTTTTTGGTCTGTAAAGCGAAGAAGCTAATTGAAGAGACTTACTTGCAATATCACAATTAATTGCAAATTGCGAGTTTGAAATTGTAGTAGGATATACCTAGTAAAACTTTAAGTGGATTCAAGGGATTCAAGAGTATGTTTATTTTAGTAAGTTTTGAAGTGTTGGGTTTACTACGAATATTAAAATTCAAAAACAGAAATAGTTTCTGTCGCTCCCGAGGCAAAGAAAAAAATTGTGAGTAATTGTTACCTGGTCAATATCGATGTAAAATTTATATGTGCAACTATATAACAGCTCATTGTCGTGACTTCGTTACGAGGTCACGAGTTTTATATGCCACAGTCAACTTGAGAAGTTGATATGTGATAATTTTTCAAATTGCTTTTCGCTTTCCGTCGGGAGTGTCGGGAAATCATTCCCGAAACACAAACTCCTTTATGATTCGGACTCCTTGGTTGAACTCGCTGGCGGCTAGCTATTTCTTCGATGTCAGATTTAAACGTTGAATTGAATTATTGACATTTGTATCAAAAGATTTGTATGAACACAATTTCCAATAGAAACTCTTAGCAGATACTACGTACCTAATTATCCAGAGATTAATACTCTTCGTGATTATCCAGAGATTGAATTGCTAGTAGCCGAAGCCAGCCAAGGATTCATAACTGAACAGTTGAGTATCATACTTTATTAACAAATACGAAATTACCGATACATGATGATTTATGATGTTGTATAAAGTTGTCCCCGGGGTAGTTTATGTGTTAAACTACTTCGGGAAACTAAGTGTGTTGCGGTTATCCACACGTGCCTGCGCGGCTTGCCTGTGTGGCGTGTTATCCCTCGAGAGGAGTTGCCTGCAGGGGGGACTTCTAGTCAGCCCCTGTATGGATTGGTGGTGGTCCTTAGTGCGAGGCCTACTAAGCAAACTGAACCACCGTTTCGGCAGTGCGATCCTTCGGGTGACCACTCGCGATGAGTGTCTGTTTATGATATGTTTGAACCTGCATGTTAAATGTGATTTGATTCTATTGGTGATACTCAACTTATTCCAAACTTGGAATAACAGATATCTTTTGTCCCCAGATGCACATCCACAGAATGAGAAGACAGAAACAGCTGTACCCAGGCAAATACAATACATATATGAATACAATACAAATTTAAGTTACATCCCCCTTTCTTTTCTTTTTGCTTCTCGCGACAGTTTCATTTTTTTCCGAAGTATCATTCATTGTTGGGACTATCTCACTTGTGCGTTCAACGATATCAATTAGAAGAATAACGAAGAGCCCAATGTTTATCTCTTTTTATCGTAATCTACTTAAAAAACAAAGATATTGTTCATAGCTATGAGAGTATAAGAAATTAAGATAAATGGCATACGAGATAACCGATCTCGGCATTGTTCTGCTCAATAACGTCAAGTAATGGCGAAATAAGAAATAATATTTATTTGTACTATTATTATTATGGGAAGTATTTAAGGTCTTCAGAACCCAACTCAATTGCGCTTGCGAGCCGGTATACCTGTTGATTAATGCACAAGATTCCGATGTAGGAGTTTCACTTAAAGAAACTATTTTAAGAACAAAAAACAAAGTGTTATTCCAGACTATGGAAGTCTATCCATGTAACACATTGCAGCCTGATCTGTTCAGCCGTTTGAATGAAACAAACATCCAAAAATCTTCACCAACTTCACATTTATACTACTATATAAAAGAATAGTAAGATTTCTTGAAGAAATTGTTCATCTGAATCAATACAAAACAATAGTTATATATAGACAGCCTCCGTGGCGTAGCGGTATAGGAATGCAAGATAAGGCGCAATAGCGGGCATTACTGATTTTATTATATTGGTTGAAATGCCCCAAAGATCTTCAGTCTTTTTTATATTCAGTTGCTTAAAAGTTTTAAGAATGGTTTCAGAATCAATGTACTGAAAAGCAAAGTTAACACTACATTTATCAACACTAGATTCAAGAATAGAAACAGCTACATTTTTCGAAGAATTTAACTTGTAGTGGTAATTGGAATATTTGTGAAAAAAGATTCAAATGCATTGGCCACTGCGGCATCAGTACTAATGTGCTCACCATCAACCTCCAAATCGAAGGATCGATCACGTGACCTTGCTTTACAGGTATCTTTGTTAATAACATTCCATGTTGCCTTAATTTTATTATCTGATTTTTCTATTTTAGTCCGAATAAAATTTGATTTGGCTATTGAACAGACTTTCTTGAACAGTTTTGAGTATTTTTTAATTTTTTCAATTACTTGTGGCTCATTTGTAGATGCCTTTATTTTATATAATTCATACAATTTCTTTCTACTTTTATGGATTCCTGGTGTAGCCCAATCACTAAATTTGGTTTTGAGTTGATTAACGTTTATTGTTTTTTTTAGTGAAAATGTTATTAAATTCGTAATTGATTACTCCGAACAAATCTCTGTAAAGATCATTCGGGCTTTCATCACGATTAAACTCCAAAAGAGGTATTTGATTGTTAATATTTTCTTTAAATTTTTCTAATCTATATGTTGTGATTGGTCTACACACAATATTTTTTGGCAATGGAACATGTTGCTGCTCAAATCTGGCTAACTGACCTGTATGATCTGACTTAAAAATAATATAATAATAATAATAATAATTTATTTCGGATACTATTTTGGATCCATAGATAATATATGTTAGTAACAATGTCTTATACTAGTGTTAGTAGGTAATAAATTAAAATTAAAATCAAAAATTAAAATTAAAATCAAGCTCCAAAATAAAATTAAAATCGATGTCAACAAAATTAAAATCAAATATAATCAAAATTAACATTGAAATCTAAATCAAAATAAAATTTATAAATAAAATCAAAAATTAAATTATCAAAATCAAATTAAAAATTAAAATTAAAATCAACAATGAAAATATAATCCGATTCAAATTAAATTTTGGTATGGATGGAAATCCACCTGTGGATCAGGGGGGAGTCCCATCTCTCAGAAAATACATTCAGGATGCTGTTGGAGGAGGAGCGCAAACGCGTCAGCATTGAAGCGCAACGTTTTCTAATTATAGCACCGAACCCGTCAACCTGCGCATCCGCGAACATGCCCGACGCGCTACAACGCCGCGGCAACCCCAAAAGCACCCTGAATGCATTATTATATTGGACACGCAAGTCGCCGTATGCCCTCCGCGTAAAACTAGTCCACAGGCTGCACGTGTAAAAAGACTGGCAAAAAGCTTTAAACAGCGTAATCTTGACAGAATCAGTACAGCGCGCAAACCTGCGGGCCAGCATATTGCAACGGACAGCCAACGACCTGCGCTCCCTCTCAATATCCACATTATCTTTTAGGTCATCGGTGACCCAATGGCCCAGGTATTTAAACCTCTGAACCCGACCCATAGGAACTCCGGTGAGTGAGAGTTCTGGAAGATGTTCTAATGTATTGGCTCCAGATTTAAAAACTAGCCATTCACTCTTATTGGTATTATACCTGAGCCCATGTGCCACCGCATAACCCTCACAGATTTTGAGGAGTCTCCTCATCCCACCAACAGAAGGGCTCAGCAACACCATATCGTCAGCGTAGCTAATATTGTTTACACAAACACCATCTACGTGACATCCCGTTCTGGTGCCGCTAAGCTCCTCTATCAATTTATTTACATACAGGTTGAACAAACGAGGGGAACTCAACCCGCCCTGTCTTACCCCACAATCCAGCCCATACACTTCAGAATATGTGCCTGCCCATCTCACCCTATTCTTTTGACCACTGTACCAATATCGCAACAGTGATATAATATTAGCCGGGACAGTAGTATCATGGGCAAGCTTATGCCAGAGTAGATCATAATTTACCAAGTCGAATGCCTTCGATAGGTCCAAAAAACAAGCTATTATTGGGGTCTTCCTGTCTGTATAATATTGGACAGTCTGCTTGAGACATAGGATAGCACTTTCAGTGGATAAGTTGGGCCTGAAACCAAACTGACTATCCTCCAGAACAATGTGTTCTGCTAGAGTGTCATCAAGCAGACTATCCAATACCTTGGCAAATAAAAATAATAAAATTTATTATAGATTTATCTTTTACATCAATGTCAGAAAAAAAATTATCCAAGCAGGTAGCTGTTGTGGATGTGATGCGAGTTGGTTCATAGAAAATATTTTGTAAATTAAAAGATTTAAAAAGATTGAGGAACCTTAAAGCTTTCTGTGAGTTTACTAAAATATCAAATCGCCACATACAACTACCGTCTTCTTACATTTATATATCTTTTTTAAGGTTTCTTCCATAATAGACTCAAACAGGTTGTAATCTCCAGAAGGAGGTCTATTAGACGCTAATAAAAATAAATTGCTCAAGCTCCGCACATGATAGTTCAATATTTTGCTCACTAGAGAGTGCTACTATATCTTTTCTGTCTTTAGATTTTAATTTGTTATTAATTAAGATGAGTGACCCACCTCTCGTAGCGGAATCTCTAGTAAACGAACTAATGATTTTATAATTATCAATACTAATTAATAGTTCATGTTTTTTTAACCAGTGTTCAGTAACATAATTATCATTATCAATAATTCCAGTTACAGCTCTTTGCCAGAAAGCCCTTGAATATTTTGATGAATAATATTCATGAGCTCAGGCTTTTTCTTTGTCCCTAAAATTAAATTGCTAGAGATTTCCTCTATTTTCCTAGAATTAAATTTAAATGATTGTCACTATTATTTGGAACATATTCCAAGGTCGCAATACAAACATTGTCATTTTTCTGCTCAAAAAAAGCAGTTTGTTTAGCCAAGTTCTTGGCTGATATTTTAATACAAAAAGATAGCGAAGATGCTATCTGTCTTTTAAAATAACTATTTAAATAGAATTTATCTTTTGTCAATAATAATTTATTTTCTACATACAAATTTATATCAATTAAATTATAAAACAAACTACAAAACTAAGTACCATAGTTTAGATTGATCTATTTAATATTTTAGCTAAAAGCAAATCTAATCTTAGATACAATAATCATTTATTAATATGGCTGTCCTTGCGCCCAATTTCAGAGGCCTCTTCAAAAGTATCAGGCAGTTTGGTGTTATGAGTCTCCGGAGTGAGGAAGATCAGTGCACCAGACACCAGCGCGAAGCAAGCGAATAATACGAACGGTAATTCTTCAAACCATTGCGCACCCTGAAACATTTAGTATATACACGAATATTTTTTAATTACCAGAGAAATTTTGGCAAAGTGATAGGTATTCGATACTGAACCCATCCATGCTATAAAAAAAGAATAAAGTATGTATGTCAATTTTATCCCTAAAACCACCTAATATTTGTTCACGACGTACAAAATTTTACTCAATAGAATATGAAGTAGATAATACTAATTCACGAACAAAATCACTCAAAGAAGTCATTGATAAAATACGCGCTCTCTTTCTCTACTTTAATCCCCTACCCCCCACGTACCCCGCACTACACGTGCCGCGAAACGAGCGACCCGGCGGCGGCGGCATCTCTTTGATGCAAATGACCTTCAGTTTTAATAAAATTCAAATCATAAAAGCAATGCAGTTCCGGTTATGACGTCTTGATGCGCGCACGTTTCCTTAAACAATCGATAAATTATCGAGATGGCGTACCAAATTATCAATCGCGAATGTGCATTAATTGTTACGTACCTACTTACTTTACACCCGGTGAAAATGTGAGTGCCGTTTTACGGATGTGCGGTAAGATACTACCTCAATACGCAATTTGAAGGCAGGTGAATTGGACGGAGGACCCCGGATCTGAGGCCAATTTACATGTGTAGTGAAGTGAAATGTGTATGTCAGTGAACCTATCAACCTACTCGTAATACCCCTTCAGACGGTCCTCAGTCCTCAGTTTGAAATTGAACTTATTAAATCGGGCTCGTTTATGCATCTACTTGTAGTGGTAAGTCTTGCACGTTTCGTAATACATCAATCAATCATTAATTTTGATTTTGATTAGTGTTTAACCTTGAAAATCGCTCGCGTCTGTCGTAGGTACGTAGGTACATTGTCGGTCGTTCTCGGAACTCATCGGCTTTTTTACGACGAAAGTTCATTGATATGATAGGTACCTATTTACTATTCACACATAGTACGTAAAATGAAACGGTGTCTTTGCGTGTATGCACGTATTTTGAGATTTTAAAAACGTCAATAACTTTGTTTTTTTGTATGGTTGGCTATTTGTATTATTCCATATATGTTCAATTATATACGTTCCCTATCAGCCCCTGCAGTTTCTCTGGTAATTAAAAAATAAGGGTGTATAGTGTATGTTACTTTGGCATCGATATGGCCCACTAATAAACGTATGTATTACAACATTAAGAAGGCAACACACAAGCCATGTATAGACACTTTAGTTTTTTCATTCGCAGCTGCTTCGCTGCTGTGACCACGTTTTACGAAAACCACTAGGCTACATTGGTCACGGGGCCTCCGCCGGGTGGGAAAGGTATATCCAATAAGTATTAGTGTGGCACACACTTATTAGGTATAGAAGGTCGCTGAATTTATGTGTTGAATTAAACCACATGAAATGATTGGAGATGGTGAATTTATTGACTCGAACCAAACTACAGTGCCGTTGCTTACATACATACTACCAAATTAAGAGTCCAAATTCGGATACACGCATATTTTATGTTTGGATCAAACATAACTGGGGCCGCAGCCAAAGGTTAACAAGGTATTTACTTATTATTACATATTATTAAACTAGCCTGAGTTTGGTCTATGCTACTTATCCTATGTTTAGTTATAATCTATAGGCAATGGACAAACTTTCATGACACTTGTCCTAATGACTGAAACATTGCCATTTTTGGCAATTTTTACATCTAAGGCACGGACCTTACCGTCTTTGCCTGGCATTACATTTACAATTCTGCCCACTGGCCACTTTAATGGAGATACATTATCTAACTTCAACAACACCATAGTGCCTTTGTCTAGATTGGGCTGTTGGCCTTGCCATTTAGGTCTACTCTGTAACATAACTAAGTATTGCTTATGCCATTGCTTCCAAAAATGCTGTTGCATTTGAGTACATTGCTTCCAAAAGCTAAGTTTGCCGACATTTTCATCTATAAGATTCAACTCAGGATATGAAGTCAATGGCGCACCAGTGAGGAAATGTCCAGGGGTGAGGTAAGTCATATCATCAGGATCGCGCGACATAGGTGTCAACGGCCTAGAATTTAGTATGGCCTCGATTTGGACGAGTACTGTATACATTTCCTCATAGGTTAATACAGTTTCTGCAATTACACGTTTCATATGATATTTGATGCTTTTCACTCCTGCCTCCCACAGACCACCAAACACAGGCGAGTATGCCGGTATAAAATTAAACTTTATTCGTTCAGAATTACCATACTCTACTGTTTTGTTTTGGTGCTCTGTGGAATGCAACAATTCGTACAAAGCCTTCATTTCATTACTAGCACCTTTATAGTAGCTAGCATTGTCACAATAAACCTTTGTAGGTTTATTTCTTCTTGAAATGAAGCGCCTTAAAGCCCCCAAAAAATTATTGGTTGTCATGTCGGATACCAATTTAATGTGAATGGCCTTTGTAACAAAACAAATGAATAACACCACATAGGCCTTCGTAACAACTGGCTTACGGATTCGGGTCTGTTTTACATTGAATGGTCCAGCATAATCTGTGCCTACTATTTGAAATGGTCGGGCAACATTGACTCGATCAAGCGGCAGGGACCCCATTAGCTGGGTTGCATTTTTGGCTTTTAGCCTGAAACATATTACACATTTATGCAAGACTGATTTTATTTCCCTGTTCGCATTGAGTAGCCAATATTTCTCGTTTAAAGAATTGAGGACTGATCTTTGCCCTGCATGTTTTAGCCTTAAATGTTCTTTAAGAATAATCCCTTTTGTTAGTACTGATCCTTTGGGCAAGATAATTGGATGTTTTTGCGAAAACGGCAGTTGTGCATTTTGCAGTCTACCACCTACCCTTAAGAGTCCTGATTTATCAGTAAAGGGGTTTAAGCTGCGTAAATCCGATTTTAACGGAATTTGTAACTTTAAAGCCTTTAAATCATCCTGGAAGAGTATATTTTGCTCCAACTTAATAATACTATGCAGTGCAAAGGTCAGTTCCTCTGGACATAGATTACCCATATACTTGTTTACATTTTCTTTTTTACAGTTATAAATAAACCTGCTTACGTAAGACATTATTCTATTAATCTTTTCTATATCAGCATACTTTGCTACAAGATCATGAAGGGAGCTCGATTTGGCATTTGCATTGCATGCATGAGAGGAAACCTTTAACTCTGGCACTACAATCTCTCCTTCATCATCCTGCGGAATACAATGATTATATTCAACATTTTGTAAATACTGTGGGCCATGAAACCACAGTGAATGGCCTTCAAACATGTGAGGTTCAATGCCTCTAGACAGACAATCTGCTGGATTTTCATTTGTGCTTACATAGTTCCATTGACAGCTATTTGACAACTGCCTAATTTTCTCAACTCTATTAGCTACATAAACCGTTAGTTTTACAGGTTCAATTTTCAGCCATGCAAGCACGATTTTAGAATCCAGGTACAGTATCGTCTTTACCTCATATTTAAGTGATAAGGTGTCATGAACTTTCCTTGCCAACGTTGCAAGTAATAACGCACTATTCAACTCTAGTCTTGGCATAGTTAATTTTTTATTCTTGGGATTAATTCGCGATTTTGAGCATAAAAGATTGACATTGACGTTTTGATTGGACTCGATAACTCTCAGATATAGACAACAGCCATGGGCTATATTTGAGGCATCTGCATAACCAACAATTTCCATAGTCTTGGGCGTCAGTACGTTGATATTTCTAGGAACAGAAATACAAGACATTTGCACCAAGCTTTTTGCAAAGTCAACCCACTGCTTATTGAGAGACTCTGGCAATAAGTCGTCCCATTTTAAACCAGCGCAAAACCAGACCTGCTGCATTAAATGTTTAGCCCTCACAAGAATAGGACCTACGAGGCCTAATGGGTCAAAGAATTTGCTTATAAAGCTTAGCATTCGCCTTTTTGTGTACGTCTCCTGCACTTGTGTCTCAGGACACTTAATATTTAATGTGTCAGTTTCTACGTCATAGGTAAGTCCTAACGTTTTGACATACGCATTATTTTTATCAAAATTTTTCATACCTAACTGATGTAAATTGGACGGAATGTCATTTAAAATGCTCTTAGAATTAGAACACCATTTGTGTAACGAAAAGCTCGCCTTTTCCATAAGCTCAATAAGCTGATGTTTTGTTTGAGTTAGCTCTGCAATGTCATTTGAACCACATTGTATGTCATCGACATAGCTTGTATTTTGCAACACAAAGGAAGCCAAGGGATATTGCTGTTTATAGCGTTGAGCAAGCTCTGTCAAGCAACGGGTAGCTAAAAAGGCAGAACTTTTTAAGCCATAAGTTACAGTATTTAGCTGAATACATTTCACAGGCTCATGCGGTGAATCTCGCCACAGGATATTTTGTAAAGAGAGGTACTCTTCATCAACCAAAACACCGCGATACATAGCTTTGACATCCCTACTAATATTATAAATGCGAAAGTAACTCTGTCTGTCTGTCTGTCTGTCTGTCTGTCTGTCTCACTTTTACGACTAAACCGCTGAACCGATTTTGATGAAATTTGGTATAGAGGTAGGTTAGACCTTGAGAAAGGACATAGGCTATGTTTGGTCGCGATAACCGACATCCACGCGGGCGGAGCCGCGGGCAAAAGCTAGTCACATAATAAAATGTACTTGTATGTTCTGCATGATGTCAGAATGTCAAAGAGATCCTTTTGCACTACAGGTCCGTTCAGCATGATATCATTTAAACACAATCCACTTTTAGTTTTCATGCTGGCGTCAAATACTGCTCGCACTGGAGTTGTCGTGCTATTTGGATTTATTACGGGGTGATGCGGAAGAAAGTACACATTTCCTGCTTTGACATCATACTTAGAGATGTCATAGTATTTTGCATGTCCCTGAGCAATGTATTCATTTATAAAGCATTTATATTGCTCATACAAAACATCATCTTTAGAAAAGCGTTTTTCTAGGTTATAAAACCTTTTCAAAGCACAAGAGAAGGATTCCCCCAAATATACATCATTTAATTCAAGTTTTAATGGCAAGGCCACTGAGAACTTTTTATTTATTAATTTAACTGAGCTCTGAAAACACTCTTCAGCTAATTGATGCTCAGTGGTGCCCTCTTTGAATACAGTAGGCACTGCTTCACATTCCCAAAATTTTGACATAGTTTTATTAATATCTTGTTCCATAAGAACATCTTGTGTTTTGCAATTATTGTTGCTAGTATTATTATTGAAAAGGTTACCTTGAATTACTAGGCATATATTAGATGTCGCAGAAATCCTGCCAGCAGACACTGGCAAACTTCCAGCCACAATATAGCCAAAGCTAGTATTTACCAAAAATGGACCAGACGGGGCAAGGGGCAGTGATTCACGCTGCAATACCTGAAAAAATATGTCACAGCCTAAAAGTAGGGATATTTCACTTTTTTGGTTAAATTGCTTGTCTGCTAAATGGACATATTCAGGGATATTATAGCTTGACACATTAAAGCTTTGCTGGGGTAATTCACATGTTATTTTCTTTGTAATACAACAAGTCACATCCAACTTATATTCGTTTATAGACGAATAGACAGAAAGCTCTGCCTTTTGTGAAATTGTATGACTGCCGTCAATGATGCCTGTGATTTCCCTGCTTGTTGTCATGACCCTGCAATTTATTTTATTTACCAGATTTTCAGTGTTATATGACATTTGGCTCGCGCTGTCTAACAAAGCCTTAGCATTAGTGTTGTAAATATAAGCGCTGAGAGTCGAGCGTTGAGCGCTGAGTCGGCGCTTTTGAGCGCTAAAGACTTGAGCGTTAAACGCTTAAGCGTTGAACGTTTGCGAGCGTTAAGACTCGCAACTTAAACGCTCGAGCTACCAGCTCAAGCGTCGCGAGTCGCGACGCGTTCGTTATAAGTTTTAAATGTGGGTATTTAACAAATAACTAAATATTAAATATTAGAATAGAATATTGTGACAGTAACTTTATGCAAGTTGAGTGGTTAGTGAGCCACGCAATATAATTAGTGAAATAAAAAAAATAAAAACAAAAAAAAGACCACTCTATACAGGGTGATCAATCCAAATGGGTCAGTAGGGGGAAGTCAGAAACTATGATAGATAGCGAGATCTGTTCTTATGAACCATGGCTTAAGACAGACAGAAAGACAGACAGATAAACAAAGTTACTTTCGCATTTATAATATTAGTATGGATTTGAAAATGGAACACTTAATAACTTTTTGTTTTCTTGGGCTGAATATTGTGTTTTAAATCAAACGAGCCTTTTCAAACCACTTTGTGTTAATTGTAAGATAACTTTCACATTATTATTGTGTTATGTGCTATGCACTGTGACTTATGATTCGCATCATCAACAATAACAACGAAAAAAAAAACGAAAAAAGAATCTGAATTTGTTTACTGAGATTTCGACCAGGTTCGATTCCCGGTTATGTATGAGAGTTTGAAGAGAAGTTTGAATGCCATCATTATTAAATCTAAAATCGATGTCATGGTTCCTAAGAACAGATGTCGCTATCTCTAAAGGTTTCTGATTTCTCCCTACTGACCCATTTGGATTGATCACCCTGTATACGCGATTCTTTTGCAAAAATACAGAAAGTAGAGCAATAGTAGATTACCCAACAAGTGAAAAAGGTCTTTTCGAGGCACAAAGTTGTATCCCGAGAGGAGCGAAAGGTTTCTGGGGTAGAATCCCGAGCGTAGCGAGGGATTCTAGGAAGAAACCTGAGCGGATCGAGGGATACAAGAGCCGAGATGAATTCTTTTTTCACGTGTTAGGTACGCTACTTTTCATCATTGACTACGAGAAAACAATTACTCTGTGATCATTAATTAAAATTTGTTATGGATAGTATATAAAAGAAGCAGCAAATTAACAGTAATAGCTACCGCTTTAGCGCGAAAAGACTCCGGAGTCTTTTCGCGTTCGAATTTCATTTTCATCACTGGATGAAGTCATTTTAAGATTAAGAAACGAACAGAAACTTTTACAAGAAAAATTGCACAGAAAAATGGCGGCTTTTTTTTCTTAATTTAATCTGAGCCACATTCCATCCAGCCAGTGATTACATTTAGGTGGCTTTTAGTACGTTTCTATAGTGAGAGTGTGCAACCTCTTTGCATGTTTTACTACAATACATACATTTGCGCATGTTCCAAATTCAAATTTTTTTATTCACTCAGTGAAATAAAGAGCGTTTTATTCACTGCTTTTGATGAATCACGCACGGGCCCTTTTTCGAGTGTCAATGGTGAAAAAATACTTAATTATTTTCTGTTTATTTTGATTACCTAATCCTTTTTTATTTTATTTTAGATCATAATAAAATATTGTTTAATGGTAAAGTTATATAATTAAATATAACATTTAGGAATAAATCTCTCTTAAAGTTATTTCTCGTTTGACGCTCAAGCTCGAATCGAGCGTGGAAGCGTCGAGTTCGAAGCTCCGAATGAGCTTTTTTACTAAAACGCTCAAGCCATTGCTCGAGCGTTTTAGACCCGACTAGAGTTCCGACTCAAGCGTTTACAAACTGCTCGAGCGCTGACTCGAGCGTTTAAGCTTCGACTCGAGCGTTTTTACAACACTACTTAGCATGGATAAATGTTCCATTTTTATTAATTAAGCGCACCACAACCGTGGGCAACAGTACATCCTTCTCTTGGTTCGTGCCCGACATGGACACAGTAGCACTTGCATTTGCAGTTGGGTTAGAAGCGTTGGCGCTTGACTCAGCTGTGTGCACAAGCGTATTATGACGATTTTGGCATATTGTGCATTTTAAGCGCAGCGTGCACTTTCCACGATGGGAATTCAAGCAAACAATACAAAGGTTTATGTTTTTAACAAACTCGCACCGTTCCCTATCTGTAGCTAATTTAAATTGCGCGCACTCATAAAGCTTATGTTCCTTTTGACAGTACTTACATGGGGAAGGAGACTTGGAGTCCTTGGTAGCTGAGGCAAAGCTACCCGCTCGTCCAGACTTTATGGTACCTTTACCTGCAGTTTCTGATGGCGCCGGAGACGCATCATCATTCGTCGTTTCCATAGCAACTGCTCTTTTTTCTAAAAAATCAAGAAATTCTGATAAACTGGGAAACTCTTTTGTGTTGCGCTCTTGGTAGAGCCCCCTAACAGTGTAAGTGTCAATCTTTTTTGCCAAAATGTTTATTAAAAGCGCATCCCAACTGCCAACAGGCAACTTTAAGTTTTTTAAAGCTTCTAAATGTAAGCCTACACCCTCGGTTATTGACCTCAAGTTTTGTGCCGTGCACTTTTTGAACGATTGTAACTCAAGAATGCAATTTATGTGGTGGTTTATGATGATAGAAGCGTTACTGTACCTTTTGTCTAAAATACTTAACGCGGACATATAATTTTTGTCTGCTAGTTCAAGATTTTCAATTAATGAAAGCGCCTTACCTGCTAAAAATGATCGTAAATAATACAATTTTTCACAAAGCCCTAGTTTTGGATCAGAATGAATAAGGGATCTGAACATGTTAATCTTATATATAAAACTCTTAGTCCTGACTGACTGACTGATTGACTTAGAGACAACGCACAGCCTAAACTGCTGGTCCTAGAGACTTGAAATTTATAGAGAATGTATGTTTTGATGCGTGGAGGTGTACTAAGAAACGATTTTTCGAAATTCGGTCCCTAAGTGCCTAAAAAGTGCCAAAAACGTACTTTCTTATAACTCAAGAACGGCTGAACAGATTTTTATGATCTTTGGTTTTTTTAATTTGGCTTTGTCGCCGAATAGCAATTATCACAATTAAAATGTGGCAAATTCACGAAATAATGTAATATTAAAGAAAATACGAAATATTATGGCGCTAATATCGCTAGCAAAATTGTTACCATGACAACGGAACTAAAGTGATGGTGTCACATTTTGATCTGTCAAATGATAATATTCTTAAAACGTCACTCTCTGTCACGTATAATAAGCAAGAACGTGAAAAATATTATGATATTATGTATGTACTGCAGTTTCTTTATTTAATTGATTAGAAATAGAAAAACAATCTAAAAGAAATAGAATCTTCAGTAAGTTCCACGGCCTAAAAGCAATGCTACAACACGTTATCATCCAGTTGAATACTCACTTACAGGCCCTGAAACAGCAAGGTATGTGAATTTAAACCTATTGACGCTGATACAATATAAATGACAACACAAGGGACGCTGGTTCATGAATTGTCTCACGAGTAAGCTCGATGAGTTCCAACCAACGGGGGCAAACCGGATTTTGAAAGGGTTATAGTATCTATTGTAGCCAACATTGTCCAGCAGATCATACAAAGGACCTGAGAGTACAATCAGCCGCTGTGTACGGTTTTTGTAGATTACAAGAAACCCTTCATCGAGACCTGGGTATTTCTAGATTCTCTACTAAGGTATCATGCTGATATGACGTATCAGTGACATGATACCGCCATAATGTCCGTCCAGCTCCAAGCTCATAAGACGAAGCCTTAAAAGCCTACAAAGTGGAATGAAACAACGGAGATACCCACCGCAAGGTCGACACCCGAGGTTGTTCAAGAATAGGTCTACCTTAGATCACCATAAGGATCCAATTGGGTTGAGTTCGCCGAGTTTACTCCATATTATACACCCGACTTACGGGGCCGTAACGTGAAAACCGACAATGGGGACATACAACCAGAGAAATTGGGTGGAGGATTGGGTGCTGTTTCACACATTGGACAACAGTGGACTGCAATAGGCTAATTATTGATTGATTGATATGAACGAAATAGTATAATTTTACGTATTCAAATTTTTTCCTACCAGTCTTTTCTTGGCATTTACTATTCATGTAAAGATACCAATGTCTTACAGTCTACTGTGTCTGTATGACAGGGCCGATGTTTCTTATTTCTTCTGTTTCAGCGTTAATTCTCAGTCGCATCCGAAGCTTATATCTCGGAGTCTGGGGTCCGCTTTACCAGTCTTAAATGCGGATTTGGCTAAACCTCGATATTTTCGTGAAGCGACTGCCATATTATTCTGACCTCCGCAACCCAATGGTGACATTAGGCGATATCAAAGCATTGCAGCTACACCGTTGTTGTTGAACTTTTTAGTGCTCCAACGGATTAACGTGCTCTCCGAGGCAAGACCAGACACTGGTCTGGTCTTGCCTCGGAGAGCACGCCGAGCACTGGCAAATACACATATTCATGCATACAAATATTTGCAGTGAGCGGGGATCGAACCCGCGCCTACTGCGTAGCGACCGCGTTCACTACCGCTACGCCACAGAGGCTTTCGATGCTTCTTACATTTTACATTTATTATTTTGAAAAACTCAGTTACTGAGAGGATGAAATAGGCGTTATACCACTTAGTTGGCAGACAAGCACACGACCCACCTGATGGGAAGCGGTCACCGTGGCCTATGGACGTATGCAACACCATACAGAACACAGAACATAGACCTGGAGTGCGGTGGTACTGTTCTCCGAAAAGGCCAGAAGAATTACAGACTCATCACTTCTGAGTCATAATATCTACATGTTGTTCTTGAGAGTTGTCATGAATTGTCTCGCGAGCAAGCTCGACGATGCAAATGGATCATGCAAATGGTCTCACTACCATAGACGCCCAAGATCGTGCGAAGCGGAGGACGAAGAGCCAGAAGGCGGACCCTGAGCTCCGAGGTCATCTTGGCCACGGACACAATCAGGAAAATGTGTCTATACGCAAATGATGAGCACTGAGATGCTTATGATGCCGCCACAATGTCCTCCAGCTGTGTCCAGCTCCAAGATCAGAAGATGAAGCCCAAAAGCTCATATCGTGAAATGAGACGAGGGAGATACCCATCGAAAGGTCGACTTTCGTAGCTGTTCAAGATTAAGTGTACCTGGGGTCACCAAAGGATCGAATTGGGTGGGCTACATTGGATAAATTCGTCGAAGTTTCTACTTCCCTGTTATGATATGACACACGGGGCCGGAACTTGGAACTGACAGTGGGGATATAGTAAAGCAGACTGATAAATGTAGGATATTGGTTGATGCCTAAGAACAACAGTGGTATGCTATAGGCTAAATTATTAATTTAAATGACATTGTATAATATTTAGCAATTATGGTAAATTTTTTCTTACCAGTATTTTTCTTGCCATTTACTATTATTAATAAAAAGATGCTAACAATATTTTTATTCTGATATAATGTTCTTAAAACCTACCACTTTTTTGTATGACAGGGCCAATGTTTCTTACAGTTTACATTTTGTAAAATTCACTACTGAGAGGGTGAAATAGGCGTTGAAAGTTTATAACAACAAGTCCGTCAGTTTAGAACAAATACTAATGTGGCGGTAGCCGATATCCACGCAGGCGGAGCTGCGGGCGAAAAGCTAGTGAAAGGATAGTATTCCTCGACTTTGGAGCCATCAAACGACTTCATTTTTATTTGAGGCAATTTCTTGAACTCGTCGGTAGGCTTCGTATTCTTTACGTCTTCCGACACAAGTCTGCTTATTGTTTCGTCCATTAATGCCAAAGCATCGAAATACTTTTCTTCATATTCCTCATAGTCCTCTGCGTCCGCAGGGTCCAGAAGCAGGAGCTGTTTATTGTAGGAATCGTATTCTTTAAACGCTTCAATAAGCCTGACTCGCTTGGCCTTCCAGTGTTCACATGACGATGCCGAATCTTGCGCATTTTCAGTACAATATTTGTACAAACGCGTTATCGCGCCTTTTATATAGCCGCGGCCGGCTAAAAGTTCTTTTAACTCCGACATTTTGATGGAATAAGCACGGCACGAAACAAACAATTCGTACAAACTATATAGATTCGTCCAACCACAACTTGAAACAAAAAAAGATGGCGTATGCCCAGACTATTCACCGCACACAGCACAGGCTATAACTTCCCGTCGCAGGCGCCAGGCGTCGCTCCACGCCTAGAAAATGTTCAGCGATTGATGCAACGACGTTAGCCGCAAGCTACGGACGACGGCGGTAAATTCGAACTTGCGTTCGGATACACGTCGGAGACGAAGACAACAGCACTTAGGTACTTACAAATCTTACGATTTTTGTTTCTTAGAAGAAAAATGGCGGCGTAAAATCCTCAATGCAGAATCTGATAATGGATGGATGTTACCTCGACTATGATGATTATGCACCGTAATCTTCTTTTATTGAAGTTTTGAGCTCCTGGGGCCTGATTACAGTATAAAACGCGTCGACACCAAATGTTTTTCATCACACGTTGAAACCACGCGGAGTTGGTGCAACGCTGTATTTCCAGTATATCCAGGAACTACTTGAGTTGATGCATTTTTCATTATCCTCGAAGGACCAATTTCATGTGGCACACACTTATTAGGTATAGAAGGTCGCTGAATTTATGTGTTGAATTAAACCACATGAAATGATTGGAGATGGTGAATTTATTGACTCGAACCAAACCACAGTGCCGTAGCTTACATACATACTACCAAATTAAGAGTCCAAATTCGGATACACGCATATTTTATGTTTGGATCAAACAATTAGCTTGACGTTGCAGTGGATGAAATTGTGTACCAATGGTCTCACTACAATGGATGCCCAGGATTCTGTGAAATGGAGTAAAATGAACCCCATACTTAGAAGTGATGGCCTCGCTCGAATGGGACTAACGCAAAGACGATTAACGACTTTCGTTTTTAATCGCCCATAAAATAATACTGATTTGATGAACTTACAAACGCTGGCGTGAGTGGTGCTACTATGTTGCCGATTCTGCCTATCATAGATGAAAAGGCGAATAGGCTGTGGCGATGCTTAGTAGGGTACAGCTCCGTAGTATAAATATAAACGGACGTCATAACCATTGCGATCGAGAACTTCGCTATAAGGTATACGATCAGCGATGCTGTCTGTAGATCTGAATGGACAGAATAGGAATTTTTAAAATGATAAATTCAACAGCCCGCATGAAGGGGCTTTCCGCATGTGGGTCATCGATTAGCGAAATTATTCGATGGATTAAATGCGTTAATAGCATTTAAAAATTAATAATAAAAAATATATTGCGATAGAATCCATTGAAAAGTAGTTTTATTTCAATGAATGAGATTCGCGTAAACTTCAGACAGTATCATGTAAAATAAATATGTTAAAATCTTAGAAAAAAAACAAGTTTCAATTTTTCGGACCAAATCGGCATTAACTTTTTTTTTATATAGGTATTTGAAAAATTTACAGT
Organism: Eilema depressum; assembly: GCA_914767945.1. Classification (NCBI taxonomy): domain Eukaryota; kingdom Metazoa; phylum Arthropoda; class Insecta; order Lepidoptera; family Erebidae; genus Eilema; species Eilema depressum. The sequence goes on along the minus strand of OU612028.1, from coordinate 7,980,226 downwards.
TAGTGCACAGAGCATAGTCTTAAATAATAAAAAGTTGACTCATACTTTATCCCCTAATAGTAGCTTAGATTATTATATTTTTTAAATAATATATTAAGTTTAAAACTTACCTGAAGATATAAATATGTAAGCGATTTGACAAGCAGCACATATCAAATAGGCACCAATCAGTACTGGTTTTCTTCCAATCTTCGACATCAAAAAGAAAGCCGTCCAGAAACCAGGAATATCAACTGCTGCGGTAGCTACATAGTTCAGATATTTATTACCTGACATGTTCACAGAATTAATGGAGAGCCCATGGTAAATAAATGTGTTAGTGACCCACCACACGGGTGTAACGATACATCGCAGTAATATTCGCTTGTGTTGAAACACTTGTACAATTAACCACGGCTCCTGGCCCTTACGTTCGTCATTTAATGCCTTCATCTTCGCCTCTTCTAAGAACGTGTCACGTAATGCCTGTAAAGACTTATCTGATACTTGTCTTCCGTTTGTTTTTGCAATTTTTTTTAATACAGCTTCTGAATCATCAAAGCGGCCTTTGCTCATGTACCAACGCACAGATTCAGACACGAGCCAAAAATAAGAGATGAATATAATCTGAGGAATGTAGAGAGTTAAAGTGAGATATCTCCAGTTTGGCACTCCCCAGGCAATCAACCCCATCAACATTTGTCCAATTGAACCAATAGTATGTATTGCTGCACCGCCTGCGGCGCGATGCTTGGAGCCCAGTATTTCCAGAACTGTTAAAATTACAGATATTTGGAAGTTTTATTATTTCATCAGTTTTGTAACAAAAATATTTTATTCATTATCACACGTACTATGCTTGTTCAGACTTATCATGCCAGGGGTTATCCCGGTTGCTTCCAAAATATGCAATTTGGAGCCCAGCTTTCTCCTTCTGATGTGACTCATCATGTTTAACAGAAGCAGCTTCAACTTCAGAGCGTCATCCGTTAGTCAGCAGGTGTTTTGCCAGAAGATTAGCTTGGATGTGGAATAGAGGAATGGAGTCTTATAATAAATTTTTGCTTGTGGGAGTATTTATTCTTGAATTTAAAAGTTGTGTCTGTTCAAACGTAATGTGCTGTAAGTAGCATCAAGTTGTACGAATTATGTGATTGAAGTATTTAACACTTACGCAAGATGTAATTCGTAGAAAAACCACCGGAGCCAAATATTGCTTCAAAAAATTCAGACAACATAAACCCGACGTATGTATTTGACCAATATCTGAGGATACCCATCCAACACGTATTCAAGGAGCTCACAATGAGCGCCATGCGACGACCCCAACGATCCGACACGTATCCAATAATTGGTAGCGCAATGAGACTGCCCAGAACTCTAACAGTACCTATCAGTCCTCTCCTCCATTCGTCGCAGGCTAGTTGAAACTGTTATATAAACAAAAACGAGGCCAACAAAATATAAAAAAAAAAAATACCATAAATATGTAGTGATTCATTAACTCACATCGTATGCTACGGAGTGCGTATTTTCATAGACATATTCGTCACACGACTGTAGTGTATTTCTATCAAAGAGTGTGCTAGGGCACGAATCACTTTCTGCCTGTTGTAATACAGCAGATACATTGCCGTAGCGCTGGCAATTGTCGAATGTGGTCAAACTGGTAGCTGGTACAGCATTGGGTAACCAATCAGGTGACCACTCTGGTTGAGGGCTATCACACTCTGGGATCATACATCTGAAATGGAGTGTACCAAAGCATGCAGCATAATTATTTAAAAGTAAGTTAGATATATATTTATGGTAGATCTTTCTTAAGAAATGAAAAATCGTAAGAAAGCGCTTGGGCCTCTAGACCCGACGGCGGCAGCGGGAATGGAACAAATGCATAACTACCAACAACATTCGAGTATTGGTGCTGTTTAAAAACCTCAGTCAGCCGTGTTGGATGGGTATGAGCAATGGTGATGATGCTTTCTGCGTCCCATGCCAGGGCATATTATAAATATAAATAATGGACGGTATGTTATTAATGACATGGGAATTGGGTAGGCCATTTCCCATGCCATTAATAACATACCCTCCGGTCTTTTGTCATCGTCGCGATTATGATAATGATAAAACAAACATAACAAACCTGGTACTAATTCGAGCAGTTGTGAATATGTATTCTAAGCCCCCCCATGTTGCACATATTGCAATTAATCCAGCTAGTACAAGTGCCCTTTGCTGAAATCTTCCAAACTGTCCAATTTCATTTGCAAGGATGGTGTCCAAGGTTACTTTAGGCTTGATATCCTTCACCACACCTATGCTTTCTCCTCTTTCATGTACCTCTGGAGAGTTATTCATCGTAAGGATTCACTCACTTGTGTATTCCGTCATATATCATTTAGAAGAATGACACAGAACAAAACATTTATCTGTTTTTATAATGATCGGATAATAAAATGAAGATATTTCATGTAACAACAGGACTATCACACCACACACAAGAATAAGAAATTAAGATAAGTGTCATACGAGATAAATTATCACAAACTTTATCTGATCAAAAAATTCTTAACTTAAGTACTGATCTAGATGAATATTGCTCCTAATCCTTCTTCCCATAATTTCGATTATTTTAGTTTTATGCCATGAATGCCGTATGACACTGATGATTGTTCCGTATCCAAAACTGTGTATAGTGCCATTCACCTAATTTTGTAGCCAGCGATTATACTCGTATTTATCTATATTAATGACGCTTGTAGCCTGCGTGATGCTATCATGCATTTAATATTTGATAGACACATTTAAGGACACAATCAATCTCTTCCAATGCCACAGTTCACAGTATAAGTGAGTGTAATAAGTGTATAGTTGTACAATATATAGGTAGGTAAAGTATCTCATGACTAAATTACCGAATTGAATCATTCTGATTCTAAATAATTCCATTGGTTCACTGCGAAGCATGCTAATGATAATGATGAATTAGTATTGGGAATGAATAATGATAACAATTTAAGGAAACTCTTCTAGAATATATTTTTCTCTTAAAAAAGATAAACCGACATTCACTAAAATATAATATAAGTGGTAGATCATTTCCTCGAATCGTATTCACGACCAATTCGGGAGGCCTCTTCAAAAGTGTCAGGCAGCTTGATGTTGTGGGTCTCTGGAGTGAGAAAGACCAGCGCACCAGACACCAGCGCGAAGCACGAATACGAACGGTAATTCTTCGAACCTTTCATAATATTATTAGTAAATGAGTTGGTTTCATAATATTAGTAGGTAAATAGGTAATACTCAATAACGTCAGTCGAATCGTCATATCAGACCCGGACGAAACATGTGTCGACACTATTGGTCCTACCCATATACTTACTATTGCTGCTGCTGCTTTTGCAGAGGCCCGCAAATACTCCAATCTCATCGAAGATTATGAATTTGTGCCGTTTAGAATCGAATCTTTGGGGTCATGGGGTCCGAGCGCCCGCATTCTCTTCAAAGAGATCGCGAATAGTATGGTCGACGCTTATCTCAACCAGATGGGTGTCCTTTTTAGGTCAGAAGAAGAATAAGCCTTACCATACAATGTGGCAATGCTACCAGTCTTCTGGTAACGTTACCACAAGAGGATGCTATACGGAGGAATTTCACAACGCGATCTTCGAGTAGGTATATACTTAGATTGTAAATGCGAAAATAACTCTTTCTGTCTGTTATGCTTTCACGCCTATATCACTGAGCCGATCTTAAGACCCCGAATCAGATCAGCATCGAAAAATCGGTATTTTCGAAACCGTTTTTCTTTTTAACTATAAAACCTACAGATCTGGAATTCACATGCCTGCATACTACAGGATATACAGAATAACTTCACCTTTTCATAAATTAAATAAAAATGGGGGAAATAGTTGAAAACAGGCTCTGAACATCACTCTAATCTTTCTTATGAAACCAAATATTTTCTACAATATGTATCCAAATAATCTTAAATTTCACATGTATGTTAAATAAGTGTATTAGCATGACGTGACCTTCTTAGTTAGTAACCGTCGCCTATAAAGTTATCTATTAAAATTAGTTTTACTGATTTTTACGGTTCAAATATGAGCGAATGACCTTGAGAATTTGTATGGTCAAAGTCATTCGCGTATGTAATCACCTTAATAAGATTTGTTACAGGCCCTGGGTCGGCCGGGATGCGAGGGATATGTCTACGACTACCTCACCTTCGGTAACCGACGGCCCACAAATGGAGTGCGTTTTAGTCGGTTCAAGTCCGACATAACCTCTTCCACGGCTCCGGCGGAGGGGTATACGTGGGGATTTTTCGCACGATAAAAAAAAGGGATGGACTAGAGCTTGAAAAACGACACAGGCTACCTATTTACTTATAGTGATTTCTTGTAGATAACCAGACCTGATGAAATTATTGAAATTTGGTACATAGATATATGAAAATTTGGGAAATGGCATAGGCTATGTTTGGACGCGACATCTAAGGAGGCGGAGCGGTGGGCAACAGCCTGTACTCGTATAATATAATTACAACCATTGTGGAAATCAGTCTAGATAGTCTAAATTATAATTTTAATTAATAAACTTGAAATATAGGCTTTAGGTGACGTTTCACCCTATAAAAATCTCAGCTGTAGGTGAGATGCCACTTTTCGAAATCCTTGGTGGTTTATTCACCCACTGTATGGGTGAGTTCACTACGCCCAAATTTAGAGGGGGCCATCTCACCCAAATAATATTTGTCACGCATTTGCAACTATTTACAAGGTTTTTTATGCTTATATTTTACCAGAGTATCTAGCTAATTAAAAAGACATGCCAAAAATGTTTCAGAGAATAATATATTTAGACATAAAAATATCTGTTAGCTATGCCAGTAAATAAACCAAATTTCACTGAATTAACAAAAAATATTTTAACAAAATGTTCAGATAACGTTATTTAACAAAAAAGATGCTGATTACCTCACTAATATGAATTTTCAGTAATTATAATATATGTGGAAAATGGATGACAAAAGTTGATATATCAAAAAATTCATTTAACAAAAAAACTGACAATGATAATAATTGATAAATTTTAATGTAAAACTTCATTTAACTCATTATATATTAAAAAGTGACTATATTATTTTAACTTTTCAATGCAGTGTCCTATTGTGATTTCACCGTCCATCAACTGTTTAATAGAATTTTCTACATATTTTTGTGTAAAAATGGCTTCATTTGTCCGTTTGGTAATATAATTATTTTTACGCCAAGAGCTCAAATAATAATTGGCATCTTTCATCAATGTTTTTATCAATAACGCAATATGCGGCTTGGCTTTAATTTTTTTATTAAGCCTTGAGTTCCACGACTCTGTAACGTTATTCGTTTTATATCTGATGTTATAAAAACACCACTTATCAGATAAATACGCTTTTCCATTGAGCCACGTCCTCTCAAAGTAATTATTAAATATTGAAATATTATGATCTTTTCTCATATTTTCCCTTGATATGTATAGCCAACCATCGGAAGTTATATCTCTTGGAAGATATGCAAGAGCGATGCATCTCCTAACATGGGCTTTACTAAGCTTAGATTTTGTTAAAGTTAGCTGTTTAGCTTTCCTCCAGACCGCCTGGCTAAAGTGAAAAAGACAACCTCGGGATTCTGAATCCGGAAATATTTTTCGAATAGCAGACATTGCACTCACTTCGAAGTCTGTTACAAATACATCAGGCTTGAATTCTGGTACTTGACTTTTAATTAAATCCAGCATGATTTCATAAGTATTTTGTTTTTTATCTGGTAACAATGCGTATAATACAGGGATAACATTCATATCTGTATCATTAGAGGAGCCTAGATCTACATGAATGGTGTACAATTGTTTAAATGGAGGAACCGCACTTTTAAAGGTACCATCACAGTACACTTCTTTCGCATTTTTGAGCATTTCTCGCCCCTCTCGACTGCAAAAAATTAAAATCCTCTTTTTCTTATCCGAATAGTCTGCAAACAAAAAATCTTGCAAAGAGGCAGGTATTAACACGTCTTTTATTTTAAAAAAGCGTATTTTTTTCGCCTGTAGTTCTTTATTTCGGTGCTTGTAAAGTTTTTTTTTTACATTATTGTAAGCTGGCAACTTTTGTAATAAATTTATACCTGCATCCTTCATCGTTTCTATTACATCAGCATATATACTAGGCACTGGCGTGCTTTCAAAACGAACCCTTTCGACACAAGTACTAAGTCTCAGCTTTATTTCATTACCAGTAATGTCCGGTTGGCAAATATGAGCTTGCTGTTTCACAACAACACTAGAATTAGTTATCAAGCTCCCCGTGCATTTATCTTTAACTTTTACACACCGCCATACAGAATGGCCATTACTATTAATACGCCTCAAATTATATCGGTACCCGTTCAACATTAGAACTTTACCTCCTCTTTGTGACCTTATAATAGAAAACTCGGAGCTTATGCTACTTGAACCTGCAGTATCCATCTTTTGTGTGCTAAAATAAAAAAATAAGTAATTCATTTTGATCTATTTAACCTTTAACTGGTGACATGGTATTTTTATAACATAACTGGTGACGAGCGGCCTGACAGGCCGCTGCCATAACTGGTCTTTAATACATATATTAAAATATGGTAGGTTATCCTAATGTTTATTATGTGTTAAATTATATATTAAAGTAAAAATTAAAACAACGTCATGTAGTCTAAATATAATTTTAATTAGGAACTGGGTAGTTACAAAATTTTTGGTCTATGTAATTGAAATACTAGGCTCGAGATCAACAATTGCTTATAAAATAGTAAAAATCAACGTAAATTATAAAATATTTGTGTTTTTATCAAAGTTCAAACACTAATCAACTTAAAAAAAAAATTAAACTCTTATCACAAGTGTCATATCTCAAAAATGACAACTGTCAAACTTTAGTACTTTTCAGTCTACAATTCGACGATCGATATTAGAATATATGACTGATGAGACTTGTTTGCTTGTGCTAGGTACTACATTTTGGTCAACAACCTGTCTACGCTTTTTTCTAGGAGGTCCAGAGTCATTCATTGTAAGAAATATCTGAAAAAAAAACGCAATAAACCAATATAGTCAAAATCCAAAAAAGTTACGTAAGTGGTGACATAAGGTCTGAGAGGCCGCCCGAGAATTTTAAATCGATCTAACTTACCGATTTGGGCCTGGCCGACGCAACTATCCCCCTCCAAGGCACTGGCTTATACTAAACTCGAAGCTACTCAGGCGCTCAAACACGGGAAGTGCGGGGAAGGGGGTGATACGATGTTTCGCTAACGCCGCTCGGCCTGTGAGACCGCACGTCACCAGTTAAAGGTTAAATAAAATGTTATTAAAATAATGTCCGTTTTGTATGTATGTATGTATGTATGCATGTATGTATGTAGGTATGTATTTTATGTAAGTTATTATGTAAAAAAAAACTCCTCACCTTATCGTTTATGTCACAAAAGCTCTCGAGGATAATGATGGTTGCAATTTATTTATAATTATATTGATAGATCGTATAGCGTATAATTAAATTATTAAAGTTTTTAGCTACGGAAATAATTTTACTATTCGTGGCCAGCCTGTATTCCCTTTACTAAATAATCTAATCAAATGACTTGAACAGCGAAAGAATAGTAAAAGTATAAAACTACCCACATTTTCTACACCTGTTAAGAACTGAGATAGAATAGTAGCATTACCGTCACATAAATTTTTATAAAATTTAAAATAATATTTTCTTTTTATGCAGAATAATATATTAAGATATTCTTCTTTTGAACATTTTTTTTCGATGGGGCATGTCTTTATTATTAGCTAGATACCTACTCTGAGATATAAGCATAAAAACCTTGTAAATAGTTGCAAATGCGTGACAAATATTATTTGGGTGGGTTGGCCCCCTCTAAATTTGGGCGTAGTGAACTCACCCATACAGTGGGTGAATAAACCACCAAGGATTACGAAAAGTGGCATCTCACCTACAGCTGAGATTTTTATAGGGTGAAACGTCACCTAAGCCTATGAGCAGCACAAAAATCATTTGTTCGCTCCGTCTTTACGACCAATTTGGGAGGCCTCTTCAAAAGTGTCAGGCAGCTTGATGTTGTGGGTCTCTGGAGTGAGAAAGACCAGCGCACCAGACACCAGCGCGAAGCACGCGAACAACACGAACGGTAATTCTTCGAACCATTGTGCACCCTGAAACATTTGGAAAAATCAAATTGTCATAATCGTCTACATTTCATAAAGGTTCAAATTATACAATAACAATTCATTTTAGGAAATTGGAAACAGGCTCATAGAGAGACAACTGGTGATTCTCTTTCCGGAAAGTTCCTGGTGCAAAGGCTGGCCATGACATCCAGCGTGAGAACGGTCAGGGGCGGGTTATTTGACTAATTATTCACAAAAATGTAGAATCACTTAATGTATACATTATTGTGAATTAGTAACCCGATATTATCAATAAATTATGATGAACTTTAAAAACATATATGGTATCTAAAAAAATAGACATTAGTCACATTTCTCGCCCTGCCAATTTATAAGGCATAATCCTTACATTAAGCAATTCAGAAAATTTCTCCAATCCGCTTCATTAGAAACTGGGCAGTGCCTATTTTGGCTACTACATGTTGTCAAATATTCACCAGACGAGTCTGTCTCTTAGTCAGTCAAGAAATAAATTAATTCGAATATTTTACATATTTTTTGCCTGTATCTAAACGTCCATTTAACTAACTATTATACTACTCGACTACCAAGATTCATTTACAGATTAATAAGTTAAATACCTCTAGTCTCCTCGCGAGCATGGCTGCTGAAAAGTAGCCGAAACGTCGGACTAGAAGTAAATAATGCCAAAAAAACCGCGATAGAATTCGTTGAAAAGTGGTTTTATTGGATGAGTGATATTCGCATAAGCTTCAGAAAATCTCAAGTTAAATACCGGTAATTTGTTAAAACTGTTGCAAATGAGCGCGTCCAAGGCATTAAGGTTCTGTCAGTGAAAAAATAATTTGTAAAGAAGCTAATAATCAATACCTTGCGCATTAGTTGTGTTACATCTGTGTTATAGGACCTCAAGCCTCAAGTAATTTGTTAAAATATTTTAAGGTCAAATGTACTTACAATCGCTGGTGTGAGAGGTGCTACTATAGATCCCACCCTCCCTATCATAAATGAAAAAGCGAATAGGCTTTGGCGGTATTTGGTCGGGTACAGCTCCGCAGTATAAGTGTAAATCGACAATTTCACCATTGCGATCGAGAACTTTGATATCAGGTACATTATCAAGGATACTGCCTGTAGATCTGCAACAAACACCTATAAAATGTGAACAAATTATGCTCCAGACCTACTTAAGACAGGAAATTACTATTTCCGTGGTTATGGGAAACTGAGCGGTAGCCATTTTTCTTCCACGAAGGGTGCGTTAAGTAATAACATAATATGCGTATTATAGTTTTGCATCTAAATAAATGATATACAAATGAAAACACAGTGTCAATAAACCTCACAATACATGTGAAGCCACACAATGTCAAATTGAGCTTTCATATTATCATTTTAAAATGTAGAATGAAATATGATTTATATTTCTTTTTTTTCTGTAATACTGTTATTAGTGCATATCATGTACTTTAGCTGAGATCGTTATATTTATAATAATCAATTAATGAAAAACTTACCCGAAGATAGAAGTATGTACGCGATTTGACAAGCAGCGCACATCCAATAGGTACCAATCAGTACTGGCTTTCTTCCTATCTTTGACATCAGAAAAACAGCCACCCAGAAACCAGGAAGATCAACTGCCGCTGTAGCTACATAGTTCAGGTATCTATTACCTGACATAGTTACAGCGTTGATTAAGAGTCCATAGTAGATGAATGTGTATGTGATCCACCACACTGGTGTAATGAAGCAACGGAGCAATACTCGCTTGTGTTGAAAAACTTGTACAATTAACCACGGCTCGTGGCCCTTACGTTCTTCTTCTAATGCTTTAATTTTGGCTTCTTCTATGGCCGCATGACGTAATGCCTGTAAAGACTTATCTGATACTCGTCTTCCATTTATTTTTGCAATTTTTTTTAAAATAGCTTCTGAATCATCAAAGCGGCCTTTGCTCATGTACCAACGTACGGATTCAGAAATGAGCCAAAAGTAGGAGATCAATAAAATTTGAGGAATGTAGATTGCTAGAGTAAAGTGTCTCCAGTTCGGCACTCCCCAGGCAATCAGTGCCATCAACATTTGTCCAAATGAACCGAAACTATGTATTACTGCAGCACCTGCGACGCGATACTTAGGGCCCAATATTTCTAGAACTGTCAAAAACATGCAAAGGTTTCAACTGTAATCTGCCATTTCGCCTGTTTAAAAAATTATCCTTAGGTAAGTATAGAGCAAGAGATAATAGACGCCAGTACTACGAGTATAACGGAATATGTTTTTTCTTAATTGCGCCTTGGTATTAGCACTGTTCAGCGATCGAACCGCGCCTCTTGTGTAGCGTTCGCGTTTGCTACCGCCACGTCCAGAGGCTCGCCACGCCACGTTTCGTTGTGGAATAATACCGATCTGGTGGATTACCGCCACATTCATTTACTACGGTTTATCGATAAATGCTGTCAATATGTCCGGAAACCGATATCTTAACTTCATTGCAGTGGCTGCGGTTGAAATTCCGGGTCATTGGTTTTCTGTGTTCTTACTAAGCAAAATGGGAAGAAAACCAGTGCTGATCATATCGTTTTGGTGTTGTGCAGCGTGTCAAATTGCTTACATATTCATGCCACAAGGTGGGTACCAGTTAAATGATAATCAACCTCATGGTAATTTCTCAATTCTATTCAAAGTTTGCACTTTAGAGCCCGGGGTTCGGTTATCGTTTTTATTGATTTATCGGGTTTTTTAGGAGCTGCCGCTGGCCTCTCAACCGTAGAACCTGCGCTGGAGTCCTGATCGTTATTTAACAGGTACAACGAGTCGCAGATGAGGTTGGCTTGGGCCTCAGCAACCCTTGATAGGGCCCTCTACGCGCTAAGGCTATCAAATTAATGGAATATCGGCCTTGAGCCTACCATACTCTTATTTGAATCTAAACTCATAGTACCTAGTACTGATAAACATTTTGGGATAAACATTTTTTAATTTTAACTATTACGTTTTCAGGGTTGTACGGGCGTTCTCTTGCAGTGTACCTGATAGCTCAGTTCTGTATTGCGGTAGTGATGGTTGCAGTATACACATATACAGCTGAGTTATACCCTACAGTCAAAAGGCAGATCCTTCTTTCCTTCACCTCCATGATAGGCCGGTTGGGATCCATGATTGCGCCGCTTACCCCAGCTTTCGTAAGTTTTGTTTGGCTAATTTTTTTTCATAATATGATTAAAAATATAACCTCAGTGAACCCGTATCGATGGGTATCGTAGGAGGTGACTAACGGATAACTGGAAATAAAACCAATCAGTTTGACCAGTGTGGAAGGCAAAGTAAAGTCTTTCACTCCTTCAGAGAGACATAATATTTCCAGTAGGGTACCTACTGCAAAAGGCTAATTGATTGAATTGATGTTTACATAATCTTACTTTCTTATTCAAGGGTTCACAATGGTTCAAAGAGCTGCCTTTCGTGTTGTTCGCGGGCTTCGCATTGCTGTCTGGTGCCCTCGTATTCCTCACACCGGAGACCCGGGACACCAAGCTACCGGACACCTTCGAACAGGCGGAGGCGATTGGTCACAAAGATGATAAGACTGACAAATAATTTATAAATAAACATTTTAAGCTCCTAAAATATATGACCATCTCTTATTTAGAGTTATATAAAATGAGTTGTTGCCCACGGCTCCCTGAAATACTGATCCTGTTCCAGTTACTCCATATTATAGGTATACTATAATTACCCGGGGTCGGGGGCGAGTTGGGGACTCCGTGGTCCCAACACAGGAAGAGGGCCAGATCGAGAGATATGGCCCGGGGTCGGCCGAGGTGTGAGAGATATTATGTCTACAATAGTAGACATATAGTCAATGCATTTTGTTTGAATGTTAATTTCACTTGACTAAAAATCAGTGGAGAGGGGTTCCTATAAACCGATTCCTACCGGATGATACCTTAATAGCTCATACTCCCAATCCCAAGATGGGAATAGTTGAGTGCAGTAGAAACAAACTTAAGAAATATATAAAAATTAATAAATACATAAGAAAAACTCAAAAACTTATTAAAAGACAAAAATGTATATACACCAAAGTCAAATATATTAATGAGAGAAGGCAATTAGGCGATGAACTTGATATGTACTCATTATTAGTTGAAAAAAACATCTCTGAACATAATAATAATGTATTAAAGCTAGAAACAGAAATTAAAAACTTACAAAAATCACTAGACATAATGACCAACAAGTATTGTAATGTTAAAAGTGAGTATCAGGAATACATTCTGGCCATGAGGGATCTGATGAGACCAAATTCTGCATTAACATCTAAAGACAATTCACTCAGTCTTCACCCAGTCTGTAAGTCCTCACTGACTTCACATATAAGCCCTTCACTTAAGGTAAATGATAAACCCAGTAGTTCCTTCACCGAACATAATAATGGAAGTTCTGAAGTAATGATGTTTTGTGATGAATTGGGGAAATCAATGGGCCAGTTACTAAGTTCATACTTAGGACAAAATGTTACTAATTATTGTATGCCGGGTTTAACTTATTGTAACATTGTTAAAACAATTAAAAATTATAGCTTAAACAGCAACAATACAATTGTAATTTTAGTGGGAGACAGGGGAAATGCGGACAGAAATGCAATTATGAACTGTTTTGAATTGCTTAGCTCGTTAGATGTAAAAAATATAATTTTATTCACACTCCCATATAGCCGTAGCTTGTCACAGGCAGAGAATAATATTATACACAAACTTAATCAGACAATACATACATTAATATTTCATAATTCTAGTAAATTCCATTTAATTGATATAAAGGAGAACATTCACTCTCCATACATATCTGGGCTAATTTTGAAAGTGCCGGCCAAAGAAAAAAAATACGATATTCTGTTAGAGCTTGTTCTTACTAGCATTTTTTTATATTGCGTCAAAGTTGAGAGATCACTTCCAACGGTTTTATTTGAGTTTAAAAATCTTAAAAATATACACTTTTTAAGATACGAACTATTAAAAATAAATGAAAAATATTGTTCTACATTGGAAGAATAGTTAATAAAAGCAATATAAAATAAACCCTATACTGCATATTGTTGTTTTTCGTCCATTCATTTAGATCCAAAATTGAAAGTGCCGGTCAAAGAAAACAAATATGATATTCCGCTAGAGCTTGTCCTCATCAGCACTTTTTATTACGTCGTCAAAGCTGAGAGACCACTGCCCTCGGTTTTATTGGCGTTCAAAATCTTAGAAACATAATAATTTTTATGATACGATATATTGAAAATGAATGAAAAATATTGTTCTATATTGGAAGAATAGTTATTAAACGCAATAACAAATAAACCCCATACTGCATATCGCTGTTTTTCGTTAGTTTATTTAGGTCTAAAATTGAAAGTGCCGGCCAAAAAAAAATGATATTCCGTTAGCGCTTGTCCTTATTGGCATAAGCATATAAAAATAAAATACACGAGCAATAATACTGTTTCATTGCACTTCACCCTTCTTGTTTTATCTATGATAATGTATGTATAATGTTGACGAACCTGGACATGACGTGACTGCTATCGTCCACGAATCATCCATAAGGCATTGCCATTAGTGCCTTGTAACTGTGGAATATGATGAACTCATTTACTAAGTTCAATTGGAAATGCACTTTTAACCAATATAAATCAATATTTCTCATTCATTTTCAATAATTCGTAAAAAAAAAATGTATATATCCAAGATTTTTGAACTCAAATAAAACCGAGGGAAGTTATCCTTCAGCTTTGACACCATAAAAAAATGCTAATGAGGACAAGCTCTAGCGGAATATCATATCTATTTGTTTTCTTTGACCGGCACTTTCAATTTTTGAACTAAGTAATTAAATAGTCACACTTTATACTAAATATTGAACCCTAAATAAAATCTCAAGGAATCGATTTAGAAGTAATAAAAAATGCTTACAATGTTGTGTTCTATCAAAAGCTTGTTCTTACTAACATTTAATAATCGGACTACTGATACTAGGGGCACGATTGCACGAATCATCCATAAGGCATTGCCATTAATGCCTTGTAACTGTGGAATATGATTAACTCATTTACTAAGTTCAATTGAAAATGCACCTTTACTTTAACCAATATAAATCAATATTTCTCGTTCATTTTCAATAATACGTATAAAAAATGTATATATCCAAGATTTTTGAACTCAAAAAAAAAACCAAGGGAAGTTGTCCTTCAGCTTTGACACCATAATAAAAATGCAAACGCGTACAAGCTCTAGCGGAATATCACATTTGTTTTCTTTGACTGGCACTTTCAATTTTTAACCTAGATAAATGGATGAAAAACAACGATATGTAATATGCGGTTTATTTTTTATTACTTATATGAACTACTCTTCCAATATAGAACAATATTTTTAATTCATTTTCAATAGTTCGTATCATAAAAAATGTACGTTTTCAAGATTTTTGAATATAAATAAAACCGAGGGAAGTGGTCCCTCAATTTTGACGCCATAATAAAAAATGCTAATAAGGAAAAATTCTAGCGGATTTTATTTTCTTTAATCGACACTTTTAATTTTAGCCGTAAATAAATGGACGAAAAACAACAATATGCAGTATGGGGTTTATTTTTTATTGCTTTTATTAACTATTCTTCCAATGTATAACAATATTTTTCATTTATTTTCAATAGTTCGTATCATAAAAAGTGTATATTTTTAAGATTTTTGAACTCTAATAAAACCGTTGGAAGTGGTCCCTCAACTTTGACGCACTAATAAAAAATGTTAGTAAGAACAAGCTCTAACCGAATATCGTATTTTTTTTCTTTGGCCGGCAAAATAAAAATTAGCCCAATCTGAATGATGTCCTTTGTATGTAGAAAATAAAATACTATTGACTAAAGACAAATTCTATTTAAATAGATTTTTTAAAAGACAGATAGCATCTTCGCTATCTTTTTGTATTAAACAATCAGCCAAGAACTTGGCTAAACAAACTGCTTTTTTTGAGCATAATAATGACAATGTTTGTGTTGCGACCTTGGAATATGTTCCAAATAACAGTGACAATCATTTAAATTTAATTCTAGGACAATAGAGGAAATCTCTAGCAAATTAATTTTAGGGACTAAGGAAAAGCCTGCTCTCATGAATATTATTCATCAAAATATTCAG
This sequence comes from Eilema depressum, assembly GCA_914767945.1. NCBI lineage: Eukaryota > Metazoa > Arthropoda > Insecta > Lepidoptera > Erebidae > Eilema > Eilema depressum. The sequence goes on along the minus strand of OU612028.1, from coordinate 7,964,831 downwards.
GGTATTTCTGGCAAAGAGCTGCAACTAGAATTATTTTTGAATGAAAATCATATTCATGTACTCTGTGTTACTGAACACTGGTTAAAAAAACATGAACTATTAATTAGTATTGATAATTATAAAATAATTAGTTCGTTTGCTAGAGATTCCGCTACGAGAGGTGGGTCACTCATCTTAATTAATAACAAATTAAAATCTAAAGACAGAAAAGATATAGTAGCACTCTCTAGTGAGCGAAATATTGAACTATCATGTGCGGAGCTTGAGCAATTTATTATTATTAGCGTCTATAGACCTCCTTCTGGAGATTGCAACCTGTTTGAGTCTATTATGGAAGAAACCTTAAAAAAGATATATAAATGTAAGAAGACGGTAGTTGTATGTGGCGATTTTAATATTGATATTTTAGAAAACTCACAGAAAGCGGTAAGGTTCCTTAATCTTTTTAAATCTTTTAATTTACAAAATATTTTCTGTGAACCAACTCGCATCACACCCACAACAGCCACCTGCTTGGATAATTTTTTTTCTGACATTGATGTAAAAGATAAATCTATAATAAATTTTATAAAGTCAGATCATACAGGTCAGTTAGCTAGATTTGAGCACCAACATGTTCCATTGCCTAAAAATATTGTGTGTAGACCAATCACAACATACAGATTAGAAAAATTTAAAGAAAACATTAACAATAAAATACCTCTTCTGGAGTTGAACCGCGATGAAAGCCCGAATGATCTTTACAGAGATTTGTTCGGAGTAATAAACTACGAATTTAATAACATTTTCACAAAAAAAAATCAATAAACGTAAATCAACTCAAAATTAAATTTAGTGATTGGGCTACACCTGGAATCCATAAAAGTAGAAAGAAACTGTATGAATTATATGAGATAAAGGCATCTACAAATGAGCCACAAATAATTGAACAAATTAAAAGGTATTCAAAACTGTTCAAGAGAGTCTGTTCAATAGCCAAATCTAATTATATTCGGGCTAAAATAGAAAAATCTGATAATAAAATAAAGGCAACATGGAACATTATAAACAAAGAAACCTGTAAGACAAGGTCACGTGATCGATCCTTCGAGTTGGAAGTGGATGGTGAGCACATTAATACTGATGCTGCAGTCGCTAATGCATTCGAATCTTTTTTCACAAATGTTGCAACTACAACTACAAGTAAATTAAATTCTTCAAAAAATGCGGCTGCTTCTCTTCTTAAATCTAGTGTTGATAAATGTAGTGTTAACTTTAATTTTCAGTATATTGACTCTGAAACCATTTTTAAAACTTTTAAGCAACTGAATATAAAAAAGACTGAGGATCTTTGGGGCATTTCAACCAATATAATAAAACCAATAATGCCCGCTATTGCGCCTTATCTTGCATTCATATTCAATAAATGTATAGATGAAAACCAGTTTCCTACTCTTATGAAGTACAGTAAAATCATTCCGTTATTCAAAGCAGGGGAAAAAAGTGATCCATCCAATTTTCGACCCATCTCTATACTCCCAGCCCTTAGTAAAATTTTTGAAAAAATAATTTTTAATCAACTGCTTTCACATTTTACATTTAATAAATTACTTCATGAGAAACAGTTCGGGTTCACTAAAGGCAGAAACACGACGGATGCAGGAGTTGCACTCGTCAAACATATATTTGATGCATGGGAAAAGAAGCAGGATGCCATTGGTATTTTTTGTGATTTATCAAAAGCTTTTGATTGTGTTGATCATGAGACTTTGTTATTGAAATTAGGTTATTATGGTGTTTCTAGTGGCTCACTTAGCTTAATAAAGTCTTACCTCAATGGCAGAGTACAAAAAGTCAACATTAATGGCACCGACTCTTCTGGCGCCCCTTTAGTCATGGGAGTACCCCAGGGCTCGATATTAGGACCCCTTTTATTCTTGATATATGTAAATGATCTTCCTTACTTCACTAAAAATCTTTGTGAAATAGTATTATTTGCAGATGACACATCATTAATTTTTAAAACTGATAGACAAAAAGTAGTACTTGACGATGTGAATAATACCCTTTCCGAAATATTGCATTGGTTCACAAGTAACAACTTGTTACTCAATGCAAAAAAAACAAAATGTGTAAAGTTTACTATGCCCAATGTAAGACAGATAGATACTCATATTGTAATGAACAATGAATCAATTCAAGTAGTTAATACCACAGTTTTTCTGGGAATAACTCTAGATAGTAAACTGCAATGGGGTTCTCATATCACAGCCTTGGCAGGAAAACTTAGCTCAGCTGCCTATGCGGTTAGAAAGATAAGGTCACTAACTGATGAGGAAACGGCACGATTAGTTTATTTTAGCTACTTTCATAGCGTTATGTCATATGGTCTGTTGCTGTGGGGCTCAGCTGCCGATATTGAGACTGTTTTCATATTACAGAAACGCGCGATACGAGCAATCTACGGCCTCAGACCCCGTGACTCGCTGAGAGAAACATTTAAAGAAATTAATATATTAACGGTTGCTTGTCAATATATTTACGATAATATTTTATACATACGGAAGAACTTAAATCTTTTAAAAAAGAACTCGGACACACATGATTATAATACGAGAAATAAAGATAAACTAGCAGTGCCAATACTCAGGCTTCATAAGGTTGGTAATTCATTTGTAGGCAACAGTATAAAAATATTCAATAAAATTCCTCAGGATTTGGTTGACATGCCACTTAATATTTTTAAAATAAACGTGAAAAAAAGTCTAATGGAAAAAGCTTATTATAAAGTAGAAGAATATCTTAATGATAAAAATGCATGGTCAACCTAATCACTTTCTTGCCCGCACATTGTAAATTGTATAAAAACCGTATTAAAAAATAAATAAATAAATAAAAAGGATAATTGAGTTCTCTGAGTTTCTTGCTGGTATCTTCTCAGTAGAACCAACTACCGAACCAGCGAAAGAATCATTTTCAAATGGTTTACTTTAATTTATTTAATATTTTATTTTTTGTTCACATACTTCTTGACACAATTGTAATATTTTGACGTTCATATGTGCTCTATATGTGCCTAAATTGAATAAACGAAATTGATTCTTTGATTCTTCTTTGATTGCTCTGCGGAGGGAAGCTGTGATAAAGATGTTTTAATTCATTCTGTAATAAATAATACACATAATGCATTATCTAAAACTGAATGTATGTGCAACACAATATCTGAAATTCGGAATCTAAAATTTAGTAATTGAAATACAGTATCTTCAGATTCTGATACTCTCTAATCTTCTACTAGAACTCCTGAGCTTCTACTACATTTTAAATGGAATTCCAACCGATCTGATTATAAAAACACTGGCTTCCATTTTGACTATTTCCATTCTTCATCACTGACGCATATGGATGTAGTTTTTTTATCTGGTTTAACACTGTATATAACCGAAATTTCGACAAAAATTTACTGAAAATGCTTTAAGAGGTGGCAGTATTAGCCCCAGACAGTAAAATCATTGAATTCTTTTAAATTTTTAAAGCTAATGAGCGCCTTCTAGCGAAATAATAGTGAACTACTTCGAAACTGGTAGGAAAACATTGATTCATTTTTCAGGAATTTGTACGATTACCGTTCCTTACGTTATAAAGCAAGTTTGTGTTATTGATACTAGTTACAATATCCTTATTCATAACTTATTAAATAGGTATACATAGTATTTCTTTTATACATAGCGCCTAAATATTAAAATTAAAGATTTTACGGGCAAATTTTATATAGATATTTTGAAATAATAACTATACCTTGTATATTTTTTTATTAGTAAGACGGTTAATGTATTAACAATACTGTAATATTCTTACATAATAATCTCATTATCATGGATGCCCAATTCAGTGAGAAGTGGAGAAGTGAAAACTGGAAAGAGTACCACGGACTCTGAAGTAAAGTGTCAGGTAAGATATTCACCATTACAGGCACCTACCTACAATGTTACAATAGTAGCCCACAGCTTGATAGCCTCCTTGGACGCTTTTCACGTTCCGCTTATAGAACTCGGGACTAAAAAGAAGGAAACATGGTGTACTACTGATAAATAATTCCAAGACTTTATGTGTGCGGTAAAGAAAACTATCGCCGGAACACTTGGTTCTTGACGGAATGCCTCTCAATATATCATTTAATGAGTACAAAAAAGATTGAGAATTAGAACAGTATGTCATTTTACAATTTACTCCATTAGGACATAGCTAACTTAAAATAAGTATTAATCATTTGTTCGATCTTTGATACCAATTTGGGAGGCCTCTTCAAAAGTATCAGGCAGCTTGATGTTGTGGGTCTCTGGAGTGAGAAAGACCAGCGCACCAGACACCAGCGCGAAGCACGCGAACAACACAAACGGTAATTCTTCGAACCACTGTGCACCCTGGAACATTATTGTAATAAAAATTATACGCTCAACATGAATATGAAACACACATGAACAGTTGAACTCAAATATCAATCAGTCAGACAATCTAGTTTGTACGAGTCAGAAATCACTTTCCTATCCCCACATTAGAGCCGATAATAACATCCTTACGATGTACGTACAGTGGTACATTCGTTTTGAAATATATGCTTATTGGTATCAGTCATTGTGAGACTCAGTCGTACCGATATCAGACATTTTCGGATTAAGCTCTTATGGACCGGACGCGTATATCTTTGTCATACCTCAGATTTTGACCATTTATCTATCGACCCGTGGCTTTATAAGGGTATAAGTCGGTATAAACCAGAAAATTATCCATAAAATATCAATAAAGATTCTAAACCATAACCTTCTAAGTAAAAATCATGAGACAGTGACTAATAAAGTATTAATATATAACAACTTCGTTCGAAATAAACTTACAAAAGCTGGTGTAAGTGGCGCTAGTATTGAACCGATCCTGCCTATCATAGATGAAAAGGCAAATAGGCTGTGGCGATGTTTAGTAGGGTACAGTTCTGCAGTGTAAATGTAAATTGACGACATCACCATTGCAATCGAGAACTTTGATATCAGGTATACTGTCAATAATACTGCGCTTCGATCTGAAAAATAAGTTAAATTCAATATTACTAACCTTATCAATGTTCTCATACCTAATAGTTACTATTTTCTCTGATGGACTAATATTATACGATACATACAGTATTACGATATTATATACATTGTTCATTACGGTTCTTCCAGGTGGACTAACTATTTTGTCATTACCTACATAGGTACAGTTCATTCCTGAAACCTGTAGTTACAGCGAGACCCACAACACACCTGCGGGCATTGATTCATATTGCTACTAACCTGCGGGTATGAAATTCACATATGGGTACTCACAATGCGGCTTCTAGCAAGTACTATGTGTCTCTAATACTTGATCGTGTGTCACTTTCCTTCACCCTATATTTATAAAACGTACAGTATTCTTGGACTTGAAACTTACCTGAAGGTATAAATATGTACGCAATTTGAAAAGCAGCACATATCCAAAAAGCGCTCATCAGTACTGGTTTTCTTCCGATCTTCGACATTAGAAAATAAGCCGTCCAAAAACCAGGAATATCAACTGCTGCCGCAGCTACATAGTTCAAATATTTATTGCCTGACATATTCACTGCGTTTATGGAGAGGCCATAGTAAACGAATGTATTTGTAATCCACCACACGGGTGTGACGAGGCAACGAACTAATATTCGCTTGTGTTGAAACACTTGCACAATTAACCACGGCTCTCGACTACTACGTTCCTCTTCCAATTCCTTAATTTTCGCCTCTTGCAAGGCCGTGTCACGTAACGCTTGTAAAGACTTGTCAGATAACTGCCTGCCATTTATTTTTGCCACTTTTTTTAATACAGCTTCAGACTCATCAAAGCGGCCTTTGCTCATGTACCAACGCACAGATTCGGACATGAGCCAAAAGTAGGAGATTGTAAAAAGTTGAGGAATGTAGAGTGTTAAGGTTAAGGATCTCCAGTTCGGCACTCCCCAAGCAATCAATCCCATCAACATTTGTGCAATTGAAGCGCAAGTATTCATTGCTGCACCACCTGCGACGCGGTACTTGGGGCCCAACATTTCTAAAACTGAGAAAATATATAAATAAGTGTTATAGTATCTAAATGTGAACATTAACTCTGACTGTTTGAACATTTAACGCAGTATTGTATGACAATTTATTGTAATTTTGTCACAAGTCTGCTCATTGAAAGATTACTTACGCAAGATGTAAACACTTGAAAAGCCACCGGCGCCAAAGGTTGATTCAAAAACCTCAGATAACAGAAAGCCAATGTAATTATTTGACCAAAATCTGGCTACACCCATCCATCCCGTGTTGAATGCATTCAGGGTAAGTGCAACGCGACGACCCCAACGGTCTGAAACGTATCCAGTAATTGGTTGCGCCGCGAAAGAACCAATAGTTCTAATGGTACCTAAAAGTCCCCTACGCCATTCGTCGCAGGCAAGATCAAACTGAAAAATAAATCAAAATATTTAAAAAAAAATTACAATGAAAGCTAATAATTAGAAGTATGTTATCAACTCACATCGTATACAACAGAGTGCGTATTTTCATAGACGTATTCGTCACACGGTTGTAGAGTATTTTTATCGAAGAGTGCGCTAGGGCACGAGTCACTTTCTACCTGTCGTAATACAGTAGATACATTGCCGTAGCGCTGGCAGTTGTCGAATGTGGTCAAACTAATAGCTGGTATAGCATTAGGTAACCAATAGGGTGACCACTCAGGTTGAAGGCTATCACACTCTGGGATCATGCATCTGAAATTGAGTATACAAAAGAATACAGCTTATTAAAAAAAGACACCAATGACTTTTCGATGCTATTCGAAGTTATGTGTGTATTTATCGCAGGTTTATAAGTGCCCGGTTAATGGCAATAGGCTCGCCACCTATTACATTGGGACCTAAACATAAACGGCGAAATGTGGGTGCTAGCACTTCTGCCTACCCCTTCGGGGATATAGGCGTGAGTTTATGTTAATATGTTAAAAAAATGTTATTAAAAAAAGAACGATAGATGGCATAAAGTTTCGTGACAGGATCACAGAAAATGAATACTATAAGAAAGAATTTAATGTAATACATGAGAGAAAAGTAATTATTCATTTTGTATATGACAAATGCTTTTCTTTTAATTTTTATATTGTTCATGATACAAAACATAACAGACCTGGTACTGATCCGAGCGGTTGTGAACACATATTCGAAGGCCCCCCATGCTGCAAATATCGCTATTATCGCTGATAATATAAGAGTTCTCAGCTGGAACTTTCCGAATTGTCCAATTTCGTTTACAAGGATTGTGTCCAATGTTACTTTTGGTTTGAAATTTTTCTCACTATCTTCTGTTTCATTTTTTTCCGAAGTATCATTCATTGTTGGGACTATCTCACGTGTGCGTTCAACGATATCATTTAGAAGAATAACGAAGAGCCCAATGTTTATCTCTTTTTATCGTAATCTACTTAAAAAACAAAGATATTGTTCATAGCTATGAGAGTATAAGAAATTAAGATAAATGGCATACGAGATAACCGATCTCGGCATTGTTCTGCTCAATAACGTCAAGTAATGGCGAAATAAGAAATAATATTTATTTGTACTATTATTATTATGGGAAGTATTTAAGGTCTTCAGAACCCAACTCAATTGCGCTTGCGAGCCAGTATACCTGTTGATTAATGCACAAGATTCCGATGTAGGAGTTTCACTCAAAGAACCTATTTTAAGAACAAAAAACAAAGTGTTATTCCAGACTATGGAAGTCTATCCATGTACCACATTGCAGCCTGATCTGTTCAGCCGGTTGAATGAAACAAACATCCAAAAATCTTCACCAACTTCACATTTATAATATTATATAAAAGAATAGTAAGATTTCTTGAAGAAATTGTTCATCTGAATCAATACAAAACAAAAGTTGAATATAAAACAAACTACAAATACTTACTAAGTACCTTAGTTTAGATTGATCTATTTAATATTTTAGCTAAAAGCAAATCTAATCTTAGATACAATAATCATTTATTAATATGGCTGTCCTTGCGCCCAATTTCAGAGGCCTCTTCAAAAGTATCAGGCAGTTTGGTGTTATGAGTCTCCGGAGTGAGGAAGATCAGTGCACCAGACACCAGCGCGAAGCAAGCGAATAATACGAACGGTAATTCTTCAAACCATTGCGCACCCTGAAACATTTAGTATATATAGTGTATGTTACTTTGGCATCGATATGGCCCACTAATAAACGTATGTATTACAACAAGGCAACACACAAGCCATGTATAGACACTTTAGTTTTTTCGTCCGCAGCTGCTTCGCTGCTGTGACCACGTTTTACGAAAACCACTGCAGTGGATGAAATTGTGTACCAATGGTCTCACTACAATGGATGCCCAGGATTCTGTGAAATGGAGTAAAATGAACCCCATACTTAGAAGTGATGGCCTCGCTCGGATGGGACTAACGCAAGGACGATTAACGACTTTCGTTTTTAATCGCCCTTAAAATAATACTGATTTGATGAACTTACAAACGCTGGTGTGAGTGGTGCTACTATGTTGCCGATTCTGCCAATCATAGATGAAAAGGCGAATAGGCTGTGGCGATGTTTAGTAGGGTACAGCTCCGTAGTATAAATATAAACGGACGTCATAACCATCGCAATCGAGAACTTCGCTATAAGGTATACGATCAGCGATGCTGTCTGTAGATCTGAATAGACAGAATAGGAATTTTTAAAATGACAAATTCAACAGCCCGCATGAAGGGGCTTCCCGCATGTGGGTCATCGATTAGCGAAACTATTCGATGGATTAAATGCGTTAATAGCATTTAAAAATTAATAATAAAAAATATATTGCTATAGAATCCATTAAAAAGTAGTTTTATTTCAATGAATGAGATTCGCGTAAACTTCAGACAGTATCATGTAAAATAAATATGTTAAAATCTTAGAAAAAAAACAAGTTTCAATTTTTCGGACCAAATCGGCATTAACTATTTATTTATATAGGTATTTGAAAAATTTACAGTTAGTGCACAGAGCATAGTCTTAAATAATAAAAAGTTGACTCATACTTTATCCCCTAATAGTAGCTTAGATTATTATATTTTTTAAATAATATATTAAGTTTAAAACTTACCTGAAGATATAAATATATAAGCGATTTGACAAGCAGCACATATCAAATAGGCACCAATCAGTACTGGTTTTCTTCCAATCTTCGACATCAAAAAGAAAGCCGTCCAGAAACCAGGAATATCAACTGCTGCGGTAGCTACATAGTTCAGATATCTATTACCTGACATGTTCACAGAATTAATGGAGAGCCCATGGTAAATAAATGTGTTAGTGACCCACCACACGGGTGTAACGATACATCGCAGTAATATTCGCTTGTGTTGAAACACTTGTACAATTAACCACGGCTCCTGGCCCTTACGTTCGTCATTTAATGCCTTCATCTTCGCCTCTTCTAAGAACGTGTCACGTAATGCCTGTAAAGACTTATCTGATACTTGTCTTCCGTTTGTTTTTGCAATTTTTTTTAACACAGCTTCTGAATCATCAAAGCGGCCTTTGCTCATGTACCAACGCACAGATTCAGACACGAGCCAAAAATAAGAGATGGATATAATCTGAGGAATGTAGAGAGTTAAAGTGAGATATCTCCAGTTTGGCACTCCCCAGGCAATCAACCCCATCAACATTTGTCCAATTGAACCAATAGTATGTATTGCTGCACCGCCTGCGGCGCGATGCTTGGAGCCCAGTATTTCCAGAACTGTTAAAATTACAGATATTTGGAAGTTTTATTATTTCATCAGTTTTGTAACAAAAATATTTTATTCATTATCACACGTACTATGCTTGTTCAGACTTATCATGCCAGGGGTTATCCCGGTTGCTTCCAAAATATGCAATTTGGAGCCCAGCTTTCTCCTTCTGATGTGACTCATCATGTTTAACAGAAGCAGCTTCAACTTCAGAGCGTCATCCGTTAGTCAGCAGGTGTTTTGCCAGAAGATTAGCTTGGATGTGGAATAGAGGAATGGAGTCTTATAATAAATTTTTGCTTGTGGGAGTATTTATTCTTGAATTTAAAAGTTGTGTCTGTTCAAACGTAATGTGCTGTAAGTAGCATCAAGTTGTACGAATTATGTGATTGAAGTATTTAACACTTACGCAAGATGTAATTCGTAGAAAAACCACCGGAGCCAAATATTGCTTCAAAAAATTCAGACAACATAAACCCGACGTATGTATTTGACCAATATCTGAGGATACCCATCCAACACGTATTCAAGGAGCTCACAATGAGCGCCATGCGACGACCCCAACGATCCGACACGTATCCAATAATTGGTAGCGCAATGAGACTGCCCAGAACTCTAACAGTACCTATCAGTCCTCTCCTCCATTCGTCGCAGGCTAGTTGAAACTGTTATATAAACAAAAACGAGGCCAACAAAATATAAAAAAAAAAAAATACCATAAATATGTAGTGATTCATTAACTCACATCGTATGCTACGGAGTGCGTATTTTCATAGACATATTCGTCACACGACTGTAGTGTATTTCTATCAAAGAGTGTGCTAGGGCACGAATCACTTTCTGCCTGTTGTAATACAGCAGATACATTGCCGTAGCGCTGGCAATTGTCGAATGCGGTCAAACTGGTAGCTGGTACAGCATTGGGTAACCAATCAGGTGACCACTCTGGTTGAGGGCTATCACACTCTGGGATCATACATCTGAAATGGAGTGTACAAAGCATGCAGCATAATTATTTAAAAGTAAGTTAGATAAAATTATATTTATGGTAGATCTTTCTTAAGAAATTAAAAATTGTAAGAAAGCACTTGGGCCTCTAGACCCGACGGCGGCAGCAGGAATGGAACAAATACATAACTACCAACAACATTCGAGTATTGGCGCTGTTTAAAAACCTCAGTCAGCCGTGTTGGATGGGTAGGAGCAATGGTGATGATGCTTTCTGCGTCTCACGCCAGGGCATATTATAAATATAAATAATTGACGGTATGTTATTAATGACATGGGAATTGGGTAGGCCATTTCCCATGCCATTAATAACATACCCTCCGGTCTTTTGTCATCGTCGCGATAATGATAATGATAAAACAAACATAACAAACCTGGTACTAATTCGAGCAGTTGTAAATATGTATTCTAAGCCCCCCCATGTTGCACATATTGCAATTATTCCAGCTAGTACAAGTGCCCTTTGCTGAAATCTTCCAAATTGTCCAATTTCATTTGCAAGGATGGTGTCCAAGGTTACTTTAGGCTTGATATCCTTCACCACATCTATGCTTTCTCCTCTTTCATTTACCTCTGGAGAGTTATTCATCGTAAGGATTCACTCACTTGTGTATTCCGTTATATCATTTAGAAGAATGACACAGAACAAAACATTTATCTGTTTTTATAATGATCGGATAATAAAATGAAGATATTTCATGTAACAACAGGACTATCACACCACACACATGAATAAGAAATTAAGATAAGTGTCATACGAGATAAATGATCACAAACTTTATCTGATCAAAAAAATTCTTAACTTAAGTACTGATCTAGATGAATATTTCTCATAATCCTCCTTCCCATAATTTCGATTATTTTAGTTTTATGTCATGAATGCCGTATGACACTGATGATTGTTCCGTATCCAAAACTGTGTATAGTGCCATTCACCTAATTTTGTAGCCAGCGATTATACTCGTATTTATTCATATTAATGACGCTTGTAGCCTGCGTGATGCTATCATGCATTTAATATTTGATAGACACATTTAAGGACACAATCAATCTCTTCCAATGCCACAGTTCACAGTATAAGTGAGTGTAATAAGTGTATAGTTGTACAATATATAGGTAGGTAAAGTATCTCATGACTAAATTACCGAATTGAATCATTCTGATTCTAAATAATTCCAATGGTTCACTGCGAAGCATGCTAATGATAATGATGAATTAGTATTGGGAATGAATAATGATAACAATTTAAGAAAACTCTTCGAGAATATATTTTTCTCTTAAAAAAGATAAACCGACATTCACTAAAATATATAGTAGATCATTTCCTCGAATCGTATTCACGACCAATTCGGGAGGCCTCTTCAAAAGTGTCAGGCAGCTTGATGTTGTGGGTCTCTGGAGTGAGAAAGACCAGCGCACCAGACACCAGCGCGAAGCACGCGAACAATACGAACGGTAATTCTTCGAACCTTTCATAATATTATTAGTAAATGAGTTGGTTTCATAATATTAGTAGGTAAATAGATAATACTCAATTGTATTGGGACGTGCGTCGGGATAACGTCAGTCGAATCGTCATATCAGACCCGGACGCAACATGTGTCGACACTATTGGTCCTACCCATATACAATACTATTGCTGCTGCTGCTTCTGCAGAGGCCCGCAAATACTCCAATCTCATCGAAGATTATGAATTTGTGCCGTTTAGAATCGAATCTTTGGGGTCATGGGCTCCGAGCGCCCGCAATCTCTTCAAGGAGATCACGAATAGTATGGTCGACGCTTATCTCAACCAGAAGGGTGTCCTTTTTAGGTCAGAAGAAGAATAAGCCTTACCATACAATGTGGCAATGCTAGCAGTCTTCTGGTAACGTTACCACAAGAGGCATGCGATACGGAGGAATTTCACAACGCGATCTTCGAGTATATACTTAGATTGTAAATGCGAAAATAACTCTTTCTGTCTGTTATGCTTTCACGCCTATATCACTGAGCCGATCTTAATAAGATTTTTTACAGGCCCTGGGTCGGCCGGGATGCGAGGGATATGTCTACGACTACCTCACCTCCGGTAACCGACGGCCCACAGATGGAGTGCGTTTTAGTCGGTTCAAGTCCGACATAACCTCCTCCTCCGGCGGAGAGGTATACGTGGGGATTATTCGCACGATAAAAAAAAAGGGATGGACTAGAGCTTGAAAAACGACACAGGCTACCTATTTACCTATAGCGATTTCTTGTAGATAACCAGACCTGATGAAATTATTGAAATTTGGTAAATAGATAGATTAAAATTTGGGAAATGGCATAGGCTATGTTTGGACGCGACATCTACGGAGGCGGAGCGGTGGGCAACAGCCTGTGCTCGTATAATATAATTACAACCATTGTGGAAATCAGTCTAGATAGTCTTTCGCTTCGTCTTTACGACCTATTTGGGAGGCCTCTTCAAAAGTATCAGGCAGCTTGATGTTGTGGGTCTCTGGAGTGAGAAAGACCAGCGCACCAGACACCAGCGCGAAGCACGCGAACATCACGAACGGTAATTCTTCGAACCATTGTGCACTCTAAAACATTTGGAAAAATCACATTGTCATAATCGTCTCCATTTCATAAAGGTTCAAATTATACAATAACAATACATTTAGGAAATTGGAAACAGGCTCATAGAGAGACAACTGGTGATTCCCTTTCCGGAGCGTTCCTGGTGCAAAGGCTGGCCATGGCAATCCAGCGTGAGAACGCGGCGAGTGAGATGGGCAGTTTTGCGTCGGGAACGGTCAGGGGCGGGTTATTTGACTAATTTATTCACAAAAATGTAGAATCACTTAATGTATGCTTTTATTGACATTATTGTGAATTTGATATTATCAATAAATTATGATGAACTTTAAAAACATATATGGTATCTAAAAAAATAGACATTAGTCACATTTCTCGCCCTACCATTTAAAAGAAATAATCGTTACATTAAGCAATTCCGAAAATTTCTCCAATCCGCTTCATTAGAAACTGAGGAGTGCCTATTTTGGCTACTACATGTTGTCAAATATTCACCAGACGAGTCTGTTGCTTAGTCAGCCAAGAAATAAATTAATTCGAATATTTTACATATTTTTTGCCTGTATCTAAACGTCCATTTAACTAACTATTATACTACTCGACTACCAAGATTCATTTACAGATTAATAAGTTAAATACCTCTAGTCTCCTCGCGAGCATGGCTGCTGAAAAGTAGCCGAAACGTCGGACTAGAAGTAAATAATGCCAAAAAAACCGCGATAGAATTCGTTGAAAAGTGGTTTTATTGGATGAGTGATATTCGCATAAGCTTCAGAAAATCTCAAGTTAAATACCGGTAATTTGTTAAAACTGTTGCAAATGAGCGCGTCCAAGGCATTAAGGTTCTGTCAGTGAAAAAAGAATTTCTAAAGAAGCTGATAATCAATACCTTGCGCATTAGTTGTGTTACATCTGTGTTATACCTCAAGCCTCAAGTAATTTGTTAAAATATTTTAAGGTCAAATGTACTTACAATCGCTGGTGTGAGAGGTGCTACTATAGATCCCACCCTCCCTATCATAGATGAAAAAGCGAATAGGCTTTGGCGGTATTTGGTCGGGTACAGCTCCGCAGTATAAGTGTAAATCGACAATTTCACCATTGCGATCGAGAACTTTGATATCAGGTACATTATCAAGGATACTGCCTGTAGATCTGCAACAAACACCTATAAAATGTGAACAAATTATGCTCCAGACCTACTTAAGACAGGAAATTACTATTTCCGTGGTTATGGGAAACTGAGCGGTAGCCATTTTTCTTCCACGAAGGGTGCGTTAAGTAATAACATAATATGCGTATTATAGTTTTGCATCTAAATAAATGATATACAAATGAAAACACAGTGTCAATAAACCTCACAATACATGTGAAGCCACACAATGTCAAATTGAGCTTTCATATTATCATTTTAAAATGTAGAATGAAATATGATTTATATTTCTTTTTTTTTTCTGTAATACTGTTATTAGTGCATATCGTGTACTTTAGCTGAGATCGTTATATTTATAATAATCAATTAATGAAAAACTTACCCGAAGGTAGAAGTATGTACGCGATTTGACAAGCAGCGCACATCCAATAGGTACCAATCAGTACTGGCTTTCTTCCTATCTTTGACATCAGAAAAACAGCCACCCAGAAACCAGGAAGATCAACTGCCGCTGTAGCTACATAGTTCAGGTATCTATTACCTGACATATTTATAGCGTTGATTAAGAGTCCATAGTAGATGAATGTGTATGTGATCCACCACACTGGTGTAATGAAGCAACGGAGCAATACTCGCTTGTGTTGAAAAACTTGTACAATTAACCACGGCTCGTGGCCCTTACGTTCTTCTTCTAATGCTTTAATTTTGGCTTCTTCTATGGCCGCATGACGTAATGCCTGTAAAGACTTATCTGATACTTGTCTTCCATTCATTTTTGCAATTTTTTTTAAAATAGCTTCTGAATCATCAAAGCGGCCTTTGCTCATGTACCAACGTACGGATTCAGAAATGAGCCAAAAGTAGGAGATCAATAAAATTTGAGGAATGTAGATTGCTAGAGTAAAGTGTCTCCAGTTCGGCACTCCCCAGGCAATCAGTGCCATCAACATTTGTCCAAATGAACCGAAACTATGTATTACTGCAGCACCTGCGACGCGATACTTAGGGCCCAATATTTCTAGAACTGTCAAAAACATGCAAAGGTTTCAACTGTAATCTGCCATTTCGCCTGTTTAAAAAATTATCCTTAGGTAAGTATAGAGCAAGAGATAATAGACGCCAGTACTACGAGTATAACGGAATATGTTTTTTCTTAATTGCGCCTTGGTATTAGCACTGTTCGGCGATCGAACCGCGCCTCTTGTGTAGCGTTCGCGTTTGCTACCGCCACGTCCAGAGGCTGTCCACAAAAAAAATCTTCATCCCAGCGGTTATCTCGGTTACATCTTAAGCTTGCTTTGGAGCCCGGGGTCTGTTACTCCTGCACTTTTTCCTTTTGATGTGGCTTATCTTGTACTCAAATGACTGCCCCCTTGCCTAACTCCCTCCCAATCTCGAAAAGTAAGTCTACGTCAATACCTCGTCCGATAGCCTCCGTGGCGTAGCGGTAGTGGAAGCGGCCGCTACGCGGGAGGCGCGGGTTCGATCCCCGCTCAGTGCAAATATTTGTATGCATGAATATGGGTATTTGCATTGGTCTGGTCGTGCCTCGGGGAGGACTTAAGCTGTCGGTCCCGGTTGCTATACGAACATCTATGGCAGTCGTTACGGGTAATTGGTGCCCTAAAAAGTCCAACAACAACGGTCTAGCTGCAATACTTCGATATCGCCTAACGTCACCATTGGTGGAGGTCAGATGACAGTCGTTTCACGGAAAATATCGAGGTCTAGCCAAATCCGCAGTTAAGACTGGTAAAGCGGACCCCTGACTCCGAGGTGAAAGCTTGGGATGCGACTGGAAATTAACGCTAGGAGGAAGAAGAAGAATACCTCATCCGGCAGTCAGCAGGTGTAACAGCTTGCAGCTGAGGTAAGCTTAGTGGGGTCCCACACAATTAATATGGCTCGATTTTGTCCTATTGAAAAAATCGATTTTTTTTTATTCCAATATAAACTTAATTTTTAAAAAACCTCCGTCACAATATATTTAACTGGTAAAGCACTCCATCATTATTATTATCGGAACCCTCCAAGGTCCCCCGACATGGCAATGCTTGAATCCAAATATTACTAGGTTAGTAAAGTTAAAGGGCTTTTTATTTTTTATTTTTGGAATTATTTTTGACGGGGGTTTTTAAATTTTGAATTCAATTTTTATTTTATAATTTTTAAATTTATCAAATGTCTAGAAAAAACAATTACAATTTTTTACAAACTTTTTAAATTGATCTTTGACTTGATACTTATATTTTGATATAATTAAGTATCATTATTATAGTCCTACCGGGGGACCTGTACCGTCCCTATGGTGCGCGCGGTGTGGCGGGGGTCGAGGAAAAACAAAGAAAAGAAAGAGCATGAATCGATGAGATCTACTATTATCGGACAGATCTTACGATATCATTAAACACTTTGAAGGCCGGATATTAATAAAATTCCCTATTTAATAATTTTCTGCTCTTTACGCTAGTTGTAAAGATGTATTGAATAATAAGAGACATAATTAATTCAATCAAAGGACCTAAATAATTTATTTATTCAATGAACTATCTATATTATACTAAAGTATAGTAAGTTAAATGAATACAAACAAAAAATATTTATCCTATCATATCCTACTTTCTACCGATAGTACTTTAAATGCGAAAGTTTCTGAAGATGTTTGTATATTTGGATCGTTCGCTCGTTGCTCAATCACGCTCTAAAGGCTGAACGGATCTTTGAAGTTTGGTCCAGGGATAGATTATTCTGGAAAAACATATTTATTAGCTACTTTATTTTCTGGAAATAGCTTTCCATAAATTTGTGGAAAAAGAATCAAAATTTCACCCAGGTAAAGCCGCGGGCAACAATTATATTTAATAAAAACAGGCAAACGATGAGTAGAAACTAAGTAAACTGATAATTAAAATCAGAACTTTTCAACTGAAGTTATTCTCTTCTTTAGTTCATCTATCGTTTTGCCATCGGAACTTGAATCAGAGACGTTCTTTAAATATATTTATTTTTTAAAAATATCGTTCTTCTCATCACGGGATATCGTACGACCTATCTTTGAATTGTAATCTCATGTGCGTCTGACGTAGACTGTCCGGTACAAACTGCACGAGATACCGCTGCCAGCACTGGCGGCGGGACTGACCAAATCTGACGTTCAGTATTCCCCCCCGTCTCGCCGCGCACATACCTAAGGCGCGGTACAGCAGTAGCAGTCGGATTATATATATTATATATGTTTCTTCCCAATGTTTTCCCCTACGTTCTCTAATATAATTATATAAATTGCGTTACTGAACAGTACTTACCTAAGATGTTGATAGTAGCAAAAATACCGTTGCCAAACGTTGCTTCAAAAAATTCAGATAACATGAAACCTAAATATGAGTTTGACCAATATCTGAGTATACCCATCCAACACGTGTTGAGGGTGTTCATCATAAGTGCAGTGCGACGACCCCAACGATCCGACACGTACCCGGTAATTGGTAGTGAAGTAAAAGTGCCCAGAGTTCTAACGGTACCTAACAACCCCCTCTTCCATTCATCGCAGGCTAATTTGAACTGGAAATGTCGTAAAATTCAAGTTAAAAATATTTAACAAGCATAATATTAAAAATATTTCATTAACTTACATCATATGCAACCGAGTGCGTATTTTCATAGATATATTCATCACAAGGTTGTATTGTATTTCTATCGAAGAGTGAGCTAGGGCACGTTTCACTTTCTACCTGGCGCAGTACAGTAGACGCATTGCCGTAGCGTTGACAGTTGTCAAATGTTCTCGAATCGGTAGTCGGTATAGCATTGGGTAGCCAATTTGGTGACCACTCAGGTTCAGAACTGTCACACTCCGGAATTTTACATCTAAAATTAAGTACACCAAAGCATAATAGTATCATAGTCTAAAATTCTACCAATATTATATTGTAATCCAATGACCAAGATACAAAAAGGGATGTTTAGAGAATTCCGACGTGTAAAGAAAATGTATTTATTTAGGAATCTGATAGATTCTGAAGTCTCAAAAATATATAAAGAACTAAAACAAACAGAAATTCGTTGTAGATCTATATCAACATCGAAGAAGGTTTTGACTCTTTTGGAGTTGATGAGTGGTGTGACCAAGAATGCGGTGCTACAAAAAATATTTAGCATTTCTGCATTTGCAATGCATAAAAGATGACACCATTATCACCGTACTGGGGTCCATTTGGACCGCTTTAGCCTTCCCTAGTCGAACACTTTTGCGAGAGTCATCTTGATTTCAGACAAGTTGTTCGTGCTTGGGTGTGTAATGTTTGATATAATAACAAATGCTCTAATTTCAATTGAAATAACGTTCATATGTTATAATTTTCATATACTATAATATCAAATAACCTAATTTCATATGATCTAATGTTTTATATGTTATAATCTTCCTTTGATATAATAACATTTAGTATAAATTTCATATTATATAATTTTCAAAATGCATAATATTCTTTTAATATAACGTTGATTTAACCTAATGTTCTTTTGACCTAATTGGTCGACGGAGCCCCGCTTCGCGGGGCTCCTACTTCTGGTTGGTTTATAAAAAAAATAACCACGAAGGGAATGGCGGGGTCTACGACCCCGCCATCCCCTTCTAACCTAACCTATCCGAGTCGGGGTGCCCTAAAGTCCAAATTGTATCCAGATCCTCCTGGTAACAATAGTTGGATGTGGCTGATGTATAGGGTATAAAGCGTGGAGTTAGCAGGCGTTTAAAATCGTATCAGATATTCTAAATTATATTAAAAGTTACTTAGTGATTATGAATATTATAGTAAATGAATAATATACTAAATGAATATTATGTCAAATGTGCATTATAAGAAATGTTCAGTATATCAAAAGAAATTAGGTAAAATGAAATTATAACTACAATTCATTATGACAACTGATCGTTATATTAAACAAAATTATATTAAGTGAAATTATGTCAAGTGAACGTTAGATTTTTTGTTATTATATCAACCGTTACACACCCTTCGTGCTTTGCATCCATTGCGAATGGAGTGGAACATGCTAAATGTCAGAAGTGGGTTCCCTCCATCTGGCAGAAACTTAATACTCCGAAATTCATTTGGCATAACTCATTTGGCACAATTTTATTTAATCGAACATTTTCAAGGCATAACGATTTGTTTAATAGAATCGTATTTTGGCAGAATGGTCATATATCGCGGAGGGGCGAGGCGGCCCACGAGCTGAGGAGCAGGTGGTTTTAATGGCCGCCGCCGCCGCGGCTGAGGCTGGCCGGCGCAGTTGGCCAGCAAGCCGAAGCTGCGGTGGTGGGAGTTACAACTATCTGCGACGATAAGCTCGTGTGGGGCCGCCGGAGCCCCGCAGCGCCGGAGCTGTGACAGAAACGATGCTTGCTGCATGTTTACTGCCTGATGCTTGCTGCATGATGCTTACTGCATGATACTTGCTGCATGCATGCTGCATGCCTGATGCTTACTGCATGGTAAATGCCTGATGCTTGCTGCATGCTAAATGCCTGATGCTTGCTGCATGCTGCATGCCTGATGCTTGCTGCATGCTGCATGCCTGATGCTTGCTGCATGCCTGAAACATGCTGCATGCTGCATGCCTGAAGCATGCTGCATGTCTGATACTTGCTGCATGCTGCATGCCTGAAGCATGCTGCATGTCTGATGCTTGCTGCACGCATGGTTCTACTTTTTTGATTATTATGCTTTAAAAGTTATGCCAAAAGATGATTCTGACTTACAAAATTATGCGTTATGAAAGTATGACGAATGAGTGTATGCCAAACCTTTTTCTGCGAAATGAAGTTTATGCTATACGTTGTTATGCGAAACAAAATTATGACATAAAAATTTCGGTGAAACGGGGGGGAACCGTCAGAAGTATGCTGTCTTTGATATGCAACAGTTGTATTGAAGGAATAATAAATAATGTTCCTTCATAATAAAAAATAACCAGGATGCAGAGTTTGTAGTCATAAGTTATGTAATACTGATATAAAATCTTTTGATAAAATTAACACTCACGGCGATGACGTCAAGGTCACAGCCTCTCAGGTAAAGTCAAGGAGTCCTCTACCGCGTCAGATCCGATTACAACGATACCGTTGTATGATTATCTCGGCTTATATGACTAAGTAACTATATATGATTCCTATTTATATGTACCTACCTATCTTATTTTTGAGGTATAGGTTAGGTTAGGTTAGTTACCACGCGTTTTTCTGGAAAATTCAGGACTACACAGTAAATGTTATTTACAAAATGTAAAAATGTAGCAAACCTGGTGCTAATACGAGCAGTTGTGAACACGTATTCGAAGGTAGCTGGCGATAAACACATTGTTAGTATTCCTGCTAGTATAATTAACCTCCACTGAAACTTTCCAAACTGTCCAATTTCGTTTGCCAGGATTGTGTCCAAGGTTACTTTTGGCTTAACATCTTCCTCAGCGTCTTCTGTTTTATTACTTTTTGTAGTGTTATTCATCGTGAGGACTCACTCACTTGCTTGTTCAGGTACAACAATTAGAAGAATAACATAAGATAAAATGTTTATCTGCTTTTATAATAATCCGCTCATAAAATGCACACAGCAACGAGAGTATCGCATACATAAGAATAAGAAATCATAGATAAGTATCATACCTCCAAGATAACTGATCCACTAATTTTATCTGCTGTAAAGGAGCCTTGTGCATCTCATATTATTAATTGAATTGTTTCATTGACTTTAATTAGCTTTAGATGGGCATGTAAACCTTCTCTAAAAAAACTTCATTTAAGGACACAACATAAATGAGTGGAATTTACTTAATTATTAGAAAAAAAAAGTTTGTGCTCAAAATCTTTCTAAAATTATACTTTTAATAAAAAAAGTATTTTCTAAAAAGAAAGAAAAACAATTTAAAATTTACTGCGGATTTATTTTAATACCAATTTGGGACGCCTCTTCAAAAGTATCAGGCAGCTTCATGTTGTGAGTCTCTGGAGTTAGAAATACGCGAACAACACGAACGGTAATTCTTCGAACCACTGTGCACCCTGGAATATTTGGAGGAAAAAAATTGTTACTTCGATACAAACATGAAACGATTCTATCCAATAGATAATATACATAGGTATAACGTATATTATTTTATCTATTGGATAGAATCGTTTCGATAGAATTGTGTAGTGGTTTGTTTTATACAATTTCTTGCATGCTCCATGACAATGAGAGACCTCACACTGCGTCAAAAACCGTTATAACTCTATAGGAGCTACAGTTAGAAACCCTACGTCATCCTCCGTGGGTGCGCTAAAGGTATATTAGCTCACAGACAAAAGTTGCTGAAGAAAGAAAGAAAGAAAGAAAGAAATTCTTTGGTACGCCCTACAGCCTGGACAGCTTGACAGATTTTGACATCCTTGATTCGTCGTGATGGTGTGAGTGACATCAGCAAAATTTCTAGAAGATCAAAATGACGGATTTTTGATGCCAAAATTATTAAATTTTATTTATTTGCTTTTCAGTTGTATTTTTACTTTGCAGTTGGGTTTTTTTTTTCTTAATTATTTAACAAGGCGTTATAATACCTATTTATAACGCCTTGTTACTCGTAACAAGTGATTAAGTTAACAAGGACATTTAAAAGTTTAATTAACTATAGGTATATAACTTACAAACGGTGGTGTGAGCGGTGCTACTATGGAATCGATCCTGCCTATCATAGATGAATATGCAAATAGGCTGTAGCGATGCTTAGTGGGGTACAGCTCCGTAGTGTAAATGTAAATTGAAGACATCACCATTGCGATCGAGAACTTTGATATCAAGTAGGTACATTACCAGTGATGCTCCCTGTAGATCTGGAAACACAAAACAAATTTTGGAAGTTTAATATAATAAATTTTGCCAATGTCTGCCGTGTAAAGACTTCTAAATCCATTCTTCTACTAGTCAGTTAGTATATATAGTTACTTTATTTCTTTTTAGTCAATTATATTTAACTTACTCGAAGAAATAAATATGTACGCGATTTGACAAGCAGCGCACACCCAAAAAGCACCAATCAGTACTGGTTTTCTTCCAACTTTTGACATTAGAAAAAAAGCCGTCCAATAACCAGGAACGTCAACTGCTACTGCGGCTACATAGTTCAGGTATCTATTACCTGACATATTTACAGCGTTGATGGAGAGTCCATAGTAGATGAATGTGTATGTGATCCACCACACCGGTGTAATGAGGCAACGAAGCAATATTCGCTTGTGTTGAAACACTTGTACAATTAACCACGGCTCCTGGCCCTTACGTTCTTCTTCCAATGCTTTAATTTTCGTTTCTTCTATGGCCGTGTCACGTAATGCTTGCAAAGACTTATCAGATACTTGTCTGCCGTTTTTTTTGCTGCTTTTCTTAATACAGCTTCTGATTCATCAAACCGGCCTTTGCTCGGGTACACTACATAAATACGAAAAGCTTTATTCCGAAAGTTACAATCACGAATTTCAAAATTCCGAATTTCATAATTCCGAAACATTCAAAATTTCGAAAGTCAGATATCCGATGTATCATAAATCCTATTTATTGAAAACCCGAATTTCAAAATTCCTAATGATTATAACTGCGAATATTAGAATTCCGATTTGAAGATACCGAACCATTACAATTCCGAATTATTAATAATCCGAAATATCATAAATACGAATTCCGATTATCAAAATTCCGAAACAACATAAACCCGACAATCAAGTGCCTTGTAAACCTGCATGAGGTAAGTCGGATAGTTGCTATTCTCGGGGTATACGAGATAAACATGAAATAGAATTATTGAACTATTATTTTAATTTACTTACGCTAATGATTACAAAATACACGTTGCCATACAACTTTCAGCAACAAGCATGCATGCAGGCAAGCATGCAGGCATGCATTAGTTTCGCTCTTCTCCGGCGCTACGGTATGTACAGTCCTTCCGCCCTTGCGTAACAAAGTTCGGGCACCCATGCTCGCTTCCGCAGCTTCGGCTTGCTGGTCGCCTTCGGCGACCAGCCTCAGCCGCTCCAGCTCGCCCGGGCGCCTGAGCTTCATTACTGCGGGCGAGGACTGCCCTCCCTCCGCGCCTCCGGTTTTTAAATAACACTCTAGTGTAGGGCAAACAAGTACTACGGCAGTAGGACCACGGCAAGTCGGGTTTGGCTTAATTTGTATACGTAATAATTGGCGAGAAAATTAATTTATTCATATAAAAAATCAACTCTAAATGCGCAACATGTCAAATCATTTTAACTTTTCCCTATTTTTGATACAAATTTTCTATTTGAGCAATGAATTTTCGGAAATTTGAAATTCGGAATAACGTTTTTCGGGCCAATAATACTACGGACTTTTAATTATTCGTAAAAATGAAATTCGGAAGGATGAACATTCGTATTTATAACTTTCGGATAAATAAATATCGTGTTTTTGAATACTCGGAGTTTTGTTTCTTAGGAATTATAATATTCGGAATTTTGAAAATAGGAATATTGAAATTCGGAATTAAATATTTTGGAATTGTTGGGTGTTCCCCCTTTGCTCATGTACCAACGTACAGATTCGGACATGAGCCAAAAGTAGGAGATAGTTAAGAGTTGAGGAATGTAGAGTGTTAAGATTAAGGATCTCCAGTTCGGTATACCCCAACCAATCAATCCCATTAAGATTTGTCCAATTGAGCCAAAAGTATTCATTGCTGCACCGCCTGCAACGTGATACTTGGGGCCCAGTATTTCCAGAACTGTTAAAACATACATTACCATGTGTTAAAATATTAATATTCTATTCCAGGACATAATAGGTTTACTGGTTTAAACAAAATTGTGCTATTATATATAAAAATAAATAATGCTATTTACATTTTATTACCATATAAATTAATATATTACAATTATTTGGAGAGGCAGAGACTGTTATACGGCGCAAATTTAGTAATATAAGTGGTAATTCTCTCTGAGTATCTATTTGAGCCGTTTGGGGTTGAAACGCTCTGGGATCATGGGGTCCAAGTGCCCGTCTCTTATTTAAAGACATTGCAAAACGCCTAATAGACGCTACCCGTGACCAGAGGCCTATTTTATCCCTTGCACAAAGAATTGGTATTGCCTTTCAACATGGCAATGCCGCCAGCCTTCTGGCTACCCTCCCAGTTGACGTTGATAGGGAGGAATTCTTTGATGCCTGAACCTGCAGCTTTGTATAAAAGTATATTATGTATTGTTTTTATACTATCTAATTCATTCTTCCTCTTAGCGTTAATTCCCAGTCGCATCCGAAGCTTTTTCAGCTCGGAGTCTGGGGTCCGCTTTACCAGTCTTAACTACGGATTTGGCTAGACCTCGATATTTTCCGTGAAGCGATTGTCATCTGACCTCCACAACCCAATGTTAACATTAGGCGATATCGAAGCTTTGCAGCTAGACCGTTGTTTTTGGATTTTTTTAGGGCTCCAACTACCCGTAACGACTGCCATAGATGTTCTTATGGCAACCGGGACCGACGGCTTAACGTACTCTCCGAGGCACGACCAGACCAATGCAAATACTCATATTTCGTGCACACAAATATTTGCACTGAGCGGGGATCGAACCCGCGCCTCCTGCGTAGCGGCCGCGTTCACTACCGCTACGCCACGGAGGCTGTGTTTTTATACTATCTAATTATGTAAATAAAAATTAAATATGCGCATAAAACATACACATACTTACGCAATATGTAATTACTGGTAAAACTACCGGAGCCAAACACTGCTTCAAAAAATTCAGATAACATAAAGCCGATAAGCCGGTAAGTTTTTGACCAATATCTGAGCAGACCCATCCAACCCGAGTTGAAGGCATTTATGGTAAGTGTAAATCGACGACCCCAACGATCCGACACGTAGCCGGTAATAAGTAGTGAAATCAGAGTGCCAAGAGTTCTAATGGTACCCAGCAGACCCCTACTCCATTCATCGCAGGCAAGTTGAAACTAGAGCTGTAAATTCAATATACATGTAGTTTAACTCACATCATAAGCAACAGAGTGCGTATTTTCATAGATATATTTGTCACAAGGCTGTGGAATAGCTCTGTTGAAGAGCGTGCTTGAGCATGCGTCACTTTCTACCTGGCTCAGTACAGTGGATGCATTACCGTAGCGCTGGCAGTTATCAAATGTGCTCAAACTGGTAGCCGGTATAGCATTGGGCAACCAGTCGGTGACCACTCAGGTTCGGCACTATAACACTCTAGGATCAAACATCTGAAATTGAGCATAGCATAATTAGAACGATTGGATTGAACAAGTACAACGTTTTGTCTTCCAGTTTACAAAATTTGGAAAACTTCAGGGTCTGCGGCAACTGCGGAGGCCGCGTTGCCAAATTTTGAACTGGATATGTCTAATATTACTGAAAATTTCCACCAGCTCGATGAAGAAATATAAAAAAAGAAAGATGAGGATAGAAAAAATAGTAATAATTCAGAATACACACATAATAGACAGAAGTTTAAATTAGAGAAGTTACATTTTTGTTTCATTTATTTTAATGAGATAACAATATTATAACCGACGGTACTGATACGGGCAGTTGTGAACACATATTCGAAGCCTCCCCATGATGCAAATATTGCTATTATTGCTGCTAGCACAAATGCCCTCCGCTGGAATTTGCCAAACTGCCCAATTTCGTTGGCAAGGATTGTGTCTAAGGTTACTCTTGCCTTCATATTACTCTCAACATCTCCGGTTTTACTTGTTTCCTGATTCATTGAAGCAACTAACTTACTTCAGTGTTTGGCATTAGTCGTTAGAATGATAACAGAACCAATTTTTTATCTGTTTTATCGGAATCTTCTTATAGATCAAAGATATTGATTACGAGAGTATTACAACAAATGACAATAAAAAATGTGGCTCTCCGGGAATGCCGACAGAAGTGAAAACAGTCTGTATAAAAAGTAAGAAGAATTAGTAAAAGTAATTACTTTGCAAAACCAAATAATCGGTTTTAATCTGCTCAAAACAATATAAATTATTGTGCTCCTCGTTGATACATGATTGCAAAACCTTCGGTGTTCGATTTAAAGGCAAGTAATTTTCTTATACATATTTTTGTTAATACCTACTTTCAATAACTTTGGTTGTTTTCTAGAGATTAATATATAAATATAAATCTAATATTATTTAAAAGTAAGTAATACATTAGTATTTCAAACTTTTGCATTCTCTCGCATTAGTAGGATCTAATATTATAAATCTTACTAATATTATAGTTATACGAGTATGTCAAAGTTTATGAAAATGTTTAGGTATTAATTAAACAATCACGTTTTCGGCTCAACGGATCTGGCTAATGGTACAGGTATTTTTTATTTTATTCCGGGAGTAGTTTATGGGATATGTGAACAGGATCATAATTTCACGCGGGCGATATCTAATACACAATAATATTAACGGGAGTTGACGTAATTATGGTCGTCTCAATGTTGACCCCGTTCTCGAATAGCTTCTAATTTCTATCCATAAAAACCTCGGGACTATAAGAAGCCTATGTGGTATTCCTCCTATAGGTACTAATTATATCCTTATACTAAATTTCAGTCAGATCAGATTTTTTTATATAGGACATTTTATATAGGATTGAATGAGAAACAACAAATGTTCACAAATTTTGAACATTAGTAGGAAGGAGGACAACGTGTCTACTAGAATTACTTTTAACCTTTCCAACTAAGTTAATTAACGTCCGTAGTCTCCTTCATCATGCTAGTGGCAATCCCCGTTGCATCTAAAGCTTGTGCTATGCAGGCAAATTTAAGGTGAACAGTAACTTGGATGGACTGGATGCGGAAGGCGCAGGATCGGTAGAAATGGAGCACATTGGGGAGACGCCTATGTCTAGCTGTGGACTGCGTTAGGCTAATTGATTGATTGATAGTAACTCGAAAGGTGTTATGCTGTTTTAGAAGACGAGAATATTCATATTCATATTCATATTCATTTATTTATTCACAGAATGCAGGTACATACAGCAAGTGTGGTCTTATAATTAAAAATAATGTTTCCTTGTACATTCTACCACTTTTGTGTGGTATGTAAATATTCATACAGTCAATAATCAATGAATTTGTGACACAGAAGATATAATATGATTTATTAGAAGAATCATGCATACAAGCCAAAAATAAAAAGCAATTATAATATCACTGTGGTCCAATAAATGTCAATTTTAAAAATTAATAATTGTCAAATTTAATTCTTGTCAACATAGCTATAGTCCATATTATCATGTCAAAAAAAGTTTAAATTATTCCAATGTCAAATTTTAGCCATAATCAAATTGATTCAGAGTTGTATCCTCTAGAAATTCACTTAAATCATAGTACCTAACATAGTAACTTAATCTTCTGTATTATCAACTTAATGCGGTATTGTAGTTGACAGTGCTTATAAGTTATGTGATCTAAGGATTTTCAGAAAATACTGATGAAACGCTACTGATACGGGGTCTCAATAAACATACGCTTGTGTTTTATTATCACTATTAGATATATTATAAATTACCTACAACAAACATATAATAAAATAGAATACCTAAGATTATTATCTTTTATAATAGTTTACATTGTATATTCATTACATTGAAACAAATGCAATTATTTACTAAACGAATATCAAAGTATACTTAATTTCATAAAATAGATAAGTAACAAAAGGACGTTACTCGATCTTTTTTTAAATAAATAACTATGTTATTGAAGTCCGAGATTTTCATAACGCCATACGTACGTATTACTTACGCGTACTGTAAGAATGTATTACCTACTTACAGTGACGACCCTTTCTCAATGGGATAGGCTGAGATCACATGTTACCACTTGCTACGATCCTGGTACATATTTTTCGCTTATTTGACATTCATAATTTACCTTTCGATTCTTATAATTTATTGGTCTGAAAACAATTCTTAACCTCTCTACTGACGCATACGCAGAATGCATAAAATAAGTTATGTATAAGTTACGTACATTATTTAACTAAATCAGACTAGACAAATTCATGTTATCACCTCCCTTAAAAATCATATAGAACTCCGGACACGTATCTAGGACCTAAATCGCAACACAAACTAGGCTCTGGCGCCCGCGGATTGCTTTGTAATAATCTGTTTGGTGAATTTTAGTTTCTCCACGGCCGCGGCAGTAGCACCCCGTGCTATCCTCAAAAAACACCCAAGAAATGTGTACTGCGCGTATAGGGCACATTTTGACCACATTTTAGGTCCAAGATACGTGTCCAGAGTTATACTTAAGTTTAAATGCACGCAGTACTAATATCTTCTATGCTCCCATGCTCCCATTACTGTAACTCCTGTACACAATCCATTAACCGTAACGCACAACACATAAAACGTGCATGGAATATTTCAGTTAGCCTGCCTTTCCACCAGAGATATGCTATGCTACATTGATGTGGATGCGTTTGATATCCACCAATCATATTCATTGGTCCACACATCATAGCACTGGTGGAAACGGATTCAGATAAGCCATGTTTTTTTTATATAGAAAGATGTGGACTATGGGTGTGTGCTGTGGATTCGTAGCGTGGATGCGTGCTGTGGATTCGAATTTTAAACATTTGTAGGAAGTTTTTATTCTCCAGGGTTAATTATTATACATGTGATTGATACATCGTATAGCTCGAGCTGCGCATCTTTCAAGCACATCTTACTCGGTACGCTACATAGCACAGCATAGTGAAAACGGTCGCATAGTCACATAGCTTAGCTTTTACATCCTCGTAATTACTCGCAATATAGCTGCATAGCACATCTCTAGTGCAAATGTTTTGATGGAAATGAGGGAGGCCTTAAGCTGAAAGGTTTTGAAATCCGCAATGACAATAATCAGAATTGAATTGAAAGAAAGAAACAATTATCATTTATTTAGGACACGCACTCTTTCTTCCTTATCCAACCTATCTTCCCAGTTTATCTGGGATCGGGTCTCTCTGTACACCTGCACCTGGGAGTTTATTTATTTTTAATTTTAATTTATTTATGACATGCATATTAGACTTAGTATATAAATGACATAGGTACATAATATACAATATACATGAACAATGTGAAATTGCAGCGTAGGACGTCCATCCACAAGGTGAACAGACGACCTCGTTAAGGCCGCAGGAACGCGCTGGATGCGAGCCGCTTCCAACCGGTCTTATTGGAGATCTATAGGGGAGGCCTATGTCCTGCTGCAGTGGACTTCCTATGGCTGAAATGATGATGATGATGTGAAAATGCTGTGCTAGTTTTAAAGGGTCGCTATATCAGCATTAAATACTCATTATACAGAATCATTTGTTAGTATTGTCTTTAAGTCCAATTTGGGAAGCCTCTTCCAAAGTATCAGGCAGCTTCGTGTTATTGGTCTCCGGAGTGAAAAAGACCAGCGTACCAGACACCAGCGCGAAGCAAGCGAACAACACGAATGGTAATTCTTCAAACCATTGTGCACCCTAGAACATTAGATATATGAACATTGACTAAGAACTTTAATTAATTTTTTAGTTTTACATACTTGGAGGAAATGATTTTGGATAACAGTTACAATCTACCTATCATAATATACATATATTACCACCTTAAATTTCATAAACCACCAATGGAAAATAACAATCATGATGTAGAAGTACGAACATCTCCAACCAGCTTTGATTAATTTATTCTTCGTCTCCTCTGCTCCAGCACGGTAATGCCCAACGTTATACAGCAGAGTTGAAAAAGTTTAAGAGCTGTGGTTGGAAGCTCTTTGTCGTCTACCGCCCTCAATAGACCTTGCGCCTACATACTTCTACTTTTACCAAAAAACTTCTTTCATGTTTTCAAGATGCATCATCATCATCATCATAGCTATCTTGCAGTTGCCTCCAAAATTTGCATTCTGAAGCCCAGGGTTTGCTTATTGCTTTTGATTTATATTTCGGCTTCTCCGGAAGCGACTGTCACCTGACTTCCCAACCTCAAGAGGAAAGCCTGTACCTAACAACGGATGAAGATCTGTGTCTATGTAGGGATGATGATGTGTTCGTAGGGCCCTATACACAGTGTACTTGGGTGAACCCATGTCTTTAAAATGTTTAAAAAAAAACAAGAATTTAATGAACTTACAAACGCTGGCGTAAGCGGTGCTACTATGGAACCGAGCCTGCCTATCATAGATGAAAAAGCAAATAGGCTGTGGCGATGTTTAGTAGGATACAGCTCCGCAGTGTAAATGTAAACTGACGACATCACCATTGCAATGGAGTATTTCGATATCAGGTATACTGTCAGGGAGACTGCCTTTAGATCTGAATAGATAGAACAGACATCTTTAGAATGTGAATAGTGAGAAGAAAATTGTTGCAATAGATTGCCAGGTTTATTAACCATTTGAATTTATTTTCATCAGAGACTTAAAAATATAATAGATTCAGAGTATCACCACAGTATAACGACTGGAAAGAAAAATTTCGTTTGTTTTTCAGACGGGAAATGTTTGCTTTATATTTACTGAGTTCTTAGTTATTTAGAACACCATTATTATGTTTAGCGAATATTATTTCACAAGCTAGTTAAGGTCTGCTTTATTTGAATCTAGACAGCGTTGTGCAGAATTGCCTCAGGATTTATGTATTACATAAGTAGTATTATATTTTTAAGCATGTAGTTAATTTAAAATAACCAAGTCACAATTTAATTTCTTTTTAATAAAAATTATTTGACTTACCCGCTGAAATGAATATATACGCAATTTGACATGTAGCGCATATCCAAAAAGCACCAATCAGTACTGGTTTTCTACCAATCTTCGACATTAGAAAAAAAGCTGTCCAAAAACCAGGAATATCAACTGCCGCTGCAGCTACATAGTTCAGGTATCTATTACCTGACATATTTACAGCGTTGATGGAGAGTCCATAGTAAATGAATGTGTATGTGACCCACCACACAGGTGTAATGAGGCAGCGAAGCAATATTCGCTTGTGTTGAAACACTTGTACAATTAACCACGGCTCTTGGCCCTTACGTTCTTCTTCTATTGCTTTAATTTTCGCTTCTTCTAAGAACGTGTCACGTAATGCTTTTAATGACTTATCAGATACTTGTGTGCCGTTCATTTTTGCTGCTTTTTTTAATACAGCTTCTGATTCATCAAAGCGGCCTTTGCTCATGTACCAACGCACAGACTCAAACATGAGCCAAAAATAGGAAATAGTTATAAGTTGAGGTACGTAGAGTATTAAGGTTAAGGATCTCCAGTTCGGCACACCCCAAGCAATTAATCCCATTATGATTTGTGCAATTGAAGCGCAACTATTCATTGCTGCACCACCTGCGACGCGGTACTTGGGGCCCAACACTTCTAAAACTATTAAATTTTTTAGCTTAAGCATTAAGTTAGCACTTATGTTATACCTATTTTTTGTTACCTACTAACTTCTAGGCACATGAGGATTGTATCAGAGCAAGTATTGTACAATCTTCAGTTAGGTATATGGATTCAATTTTAACTTATGTTCATTTGATGGAAAATACTTCAAAATCGAAAAAATCATAGGGGTCTCTTGCAAAACAACACCCCTGTTAATTAACGGATGAAGCTATGGCGCAGGCTTTCCCTCGGGGTAAGGGGGGTCAGACGACAGTCACTATTGTAAGAACGGAAATAAACCACAGAAGAAAAAAGGTGCAGGTTAGCGGGCCTCGTGTACCAAACTGCAAGTTTTGCATGCAATTGGATTTACTACTGTGATGATATTGAAATATAATATGAAACTTACTTAAGATGTAATTACTAGAAAAACTACCGGAGCCAAACATTGCTTCAAAAAATTCAGATAACATAAAACCTATGTAGGTATTTGACCAATATCTGAGGACACCCATCCAACCCGTGTTAAAGGCATTCAGAGTAAGTGCAAAACGACGACCCCAACGATCTGATACAAAGCCGGTGATTGGTAGTGCAGTGAGAGTGCCCACAGTTCTAACAGTACCTATTAATCCTCTCCTCCATTCGTCGCAGGCTAGTTCAAACTGTAAAATAAATAAATGAAAATAAGTTCAAAAGTATACTAATACTAACTAAAGTACATTAGCTTTACATCAACTCACATCATGTGCAACCGAGTGCGTATTTTCATAGACATATTCGTCACAAGGCAGTAGTGTATTTTTGTCGAAGAGAGTGCTAGGGCACGTATCACTTTCTACCTGGCGTAATATAGTGGACACATTGCCGTAGCGTTGACAGTTATCGAATGTGTTCGAACCTTTAGCCGGTACAGCATTGGGCAACCAGTACGGTGACCACTCTGGTTGGGGACCATCACACTCTGGGATCACACATCTGAAATGGAGTGTACCAAAGTATGTATTGTTGTAATGTAAAGCATAAAATATTACATTCATAGCCGTGGCACATCTTTTTTAGAAGTTTTTTTTTTTTTAATTTAGTTGTTCCAGTTAGTCTATAAAGAAATTGGTAAGTTGGAAGGGTGACTAATGCTTAAACATAAAAATGATTAAAGGAGACGGGGATTTCTGGGTCAAAATATAATGAGTTGAGATATGGCTCAAAAAAGCGGTATATTTTTCTATTTCAAAATATTAAAAAACCCCCTCAATTGATAATCTGGAAGACGAGAACTCTTAAAACTAAGTTTATTCCGCTAATAAAATAAAATAGGTATGGTATTCTTTATGGTATTCGAACACACATAGAAAGAATAGAGTGTTGAGAGATACATAGACGTTCGACGTTCGTTAGTATCGATTACTATGAATGATTTAAACATTATTGTCTATAAAAACACTTGCATCGCAGTATTATTTCAATCAGATTGAACAAATAAAATAATAATAATATTAATAACCATTTAAAATCATAATAATAATGTAGGTAATAAAAATAAATTATGAATCGATTTTCGTTAATCGATTAATTATTTCTCATGTCACATGTGTATCAACTGTATATTTTATTTGTGCTATGATAGCTGACATCCGTGTATTTATTCAATCTTCAAAATCAATTAATTATCGAGATAAAATATATACAATTGTTTATAAAATAATGTACAAAAGTGTACCAAATCAGTGTGAGTATGAGTTTATTGGTTTAAATCAAATCACAGTTCAAAAACGTTCATGTCTTGCATAACCTCACTTATTTAATCTCTTAAAACTCTGCTCTTAGATCACCAAAATCTGCAGAATTTTCAGGAATAGTTTACTAATATGTAAGCTCTTAATTGAGACCACTCTCATCTTTTTACATCTTGGCCCAGGTATGTATGAAAGCATATCCATCTCCTTTGTCTCCAATCCTATTAATGCTGATCCATTCATAGACATAGAAAATACTCGCTCCCCTAGAAAAGTGGATTGACGTATTATTACGTTTATGACAATATTGACAGTCGTAAATATATTTCAATCCCATACATAGATTATTATATTCTATTCTACAAACGTATTGTCACTTTTCTAGAGGAGATGATCGTTTAGAGTCGGAATGAAGCACCCAAAGTAACCCAGCGAAACTGTCCACTGTTTCACTGCAGTACAATGCAATTGAAGAAAGAGTTGAAATGAAGTAAAATATTTCTCATATCAATTCAATACCATGAGGGTCGTGACTGCCATTTTTGTTCTTCTGTCGCTTTTTTTCTAATTTCATGGGGCATAGGTAGGTATTTAAATTTTTGACAAAGTTACTTAGACTAGAAGCATTTTGCATTAAGATTTCGGAAATAAACTTAGAAATATTCATGTCATTTAATTTCACCTTCTGTTTATAGTAGAGATGGGTCAACTCGAGGTATTAAACCGAGTTAACTTGAGTAGGGTTATACATGATTAATATGAAAAAAAGGAACCAGGTGACAGAGCGAGAGCGCGTATTGTTACAGTTGTTCTGTCATTGTTTGCATGCGCTTTGTGCTGGATGAACTACAATATCTACTATATAAAAATAAGTCGGGTTTTCCTTCCTGACGCTATAACTCCAGAACGCACGAACCGATTTGGCTCATTTTAGTCTTGAAATATTCGTGGGTGTCCAGGGAAGGTTTATAGGTGCAGCGGGAACGAGAAAAATATGGCGATACGAAGTTCGCCGGGACAGCTAGTTTTTTTTATAAAAACACATCTTATGAACAGTTTTGTTTATAAATTGTTATCAACTCAAAGAAACTATGAAATAAAAACATTGTCTGACCTTACGTCAACAATACAGACACTAGATAGCTTCGTTTTCACATAAGAACACTAGTGCATTATTTATTCAAAAACATAAAATAACTATTTCATGTTTAAATACTAACCCTATTATGTCAAAATATTTCCATCTGCCACCAAAATGGTGTAAAAAATGGCAAAGTGTCAAAATCATAAATATTTTGAAACGATTACATTAATGATGTTTTAAGTATAAATTGCACAACGTTAAAAAACTGAATGGGTTTCTACACATCAATAGTTTGACAGTATGTAATGATGGTAAGTTAGTTAGATAAAGGGGCTTACTCGAGTTACCTCGTCAAGATTTTTCCAAGTTTGCACATCACTATATTCATATTGTGTCATTGGTGTAACAAGGACTCGTAACGACTGCCATAGATGTTCGTATGGCAACCGGGGACCGGGACCGACGCGACGGCTTAACGTGCTCTCCATATTCATGCATACAAATATTTGTACTGAGCGGGGAAAGAACCCGCGCCTCGTGCGTTTACTACTGCCACGCACAGAGGCTGTCAAATATACATAACTAAATATTCTACGACATTCTACACAACCCTATCTAGAACCAAATTTAACTAGCTTGTGTTATGGGATCCAGAATGCGAATAAATATACTTAAATAGGTAATTTTTTTTGTTTCTTGCACACATTGGAGGCTGTTGTGTTGTGATCCAATCGATTGTATTGAGGTTCAATATCAAATTAATTATAAATAAAAAAATCACTATCAGTTTCTTTTAATCTTGAATATTGAATACATAATCACTTTCAGTACCGCAAAATGCAGTCAGTTGATAAATGAATGCCAACATTGAGAAATGGCACCTATAACAATTTGTTGATCTCGAATATCTCCTTGCCCGATTATTTTACGATGAAATAAAAAGAAACTGCCTACAATGTAAGGTTATCGAATCCTCAATCGCGGTAAATGCAATGTCATCTAACATGAAACACTTCTGATAAAACTGAAAATGTGATAAGATATTGTATAAGCTAGTGTGTGCAACATTGACTGCATTAATCAGATGACACGATGATAATAATAAGAGGCATGATGCAGGTGCGCTTCTCAGCTTAGGCAAATAATTTTGTTTACGAAAATCGAAAGTTACGAATATATCGGTCGTTCCATCGCACAGTTACGTTATTCAATGACTCGTTCATCGTCCGTCGATGGTCCCGTAACCGGGTCGTTATCAGGGATAGATCCAGGTTTCAAGTCAGTCAGTTGTAGCCAAGTCTCAGTTTCGGGTTGTGCTATTAATTGAGGAAGAAAACAATATGTACAATGAAAATGTGTATGAAACGATTGTTTTATGTGGAAATAATGGTGGAAGTGTCCTCTGAAGAGTTGAGAGAAGAAATTGGAGACACCTTGACTGTAAAAGTTCTCAAGTGTAAAGAGACCCAAGCGCAACATGCGAGTTACAAAGGACTCTAATGATGCGCTCCTAGAAGGAGTGACCTGGGTATTAAGATGATAAAAAAGCAATGCTGCCAACTCGCCATATTTCACTTCACGACCGCTTTCATGTCCGTTTAATTGCAGAAAAAACGTTGGAGAGTCATCTTTGCTGGTCAAATTTGGTGGCACCCGCCTGAAAATATCTAACAATGGCGCCCTTGCCAAGTCCCGGTAGAAGGGGTAGACTCAAAAAGTGCTGATTTGACGGTGTAGATGTCAAAATTCACAAAAGTTTTTGTGAATGAGGAGTACATTATATAAATACTATAAAGATTCCGATGGCATGAAAGTAGTTAACTTAGACATAGTTACAGCAAGTCATTGGCCAGTTATTTTCCTAAACAAATCAAGTTTTCAGTCTAGGTAGCAATGTAAGCAGAATAGGATAAGAATTTGACAAATGAAAAACAACAAGACAAATCTTTACACCTTGCATTTACAATTACTATTAAAGGATATTTACCATGTAGTGATTTCGAGATTCCAATATAACGGCATGCGCCATGATCATGGAGGAACTAAAGTACCTACTGGCGGTTATCAGTGAAAAACTTAAAGAGTATTATTTAAATACATACTTACATTTACAAAATTTAGAGCTCCTTCAAGAGTCACAACATAAATTGTAAATTGTAAATGTAATTTTTAATAAATATTTGTAACATAAAATATTTATAATATACCTAGATGAAAACTATGCTTTTGAAAATAATTATAATATTTTAATAAACTGCACTCATAATTGTTCTATCTATATCTTTCTATTTCCTTCATTAAGAAATAGTAAAAATAACGCTACTCTCTGATAAGTAATGTTACAAAAAGTGAAAACAGAAAAAAAATATAAGAGTTGAAAAATCAGAAAACTTATGCGTTTATCAAAGTTCTGTGAATTTATGTTAATCGGTGAAAATCATTAGTGATGTCTTTTTAACAATTGGATATAGTTATTACACAAAGATACATCATACAAGAATATAGAATTATGTCTAAAAGTAGTCATTTGTAGTAGGTCATTTTGTTTGTATTCTTGTCTTTGCCACTTTTGCAAGCCTCTTCAAAAGTATCAGGTAACTTCATATTATGGGTCTCCGGAGTGACAAAAACCAGCGCACCAGATATCAGTGCAAAGCAAGCGAACAACACGAATGGAAATTTCTCGAACCATTGTGCACCCTGGAACATTTATTTCGACATATTATTTGCTTTAGATCTACAAAAATAATGTAAAATAACTCTACTGTCTGTTACGCTTTCACGCCTATACAACTGTACTGATCTTGATGAAATTTGGAATTGTTAAATTAATTTATTACTTTCATTCTCTAAAAGTTGCATTCTATCATTAAAAATTCAGGTAACTTACAAAGGCTGGTGTTAGCGGTGCTACCATAGAACCAATCCTGCCTATCATAGATGAATAGGCGAAAAGGCTGTGCCGATGCTTTGTTGGATACAGCTCCATAGTGTAAATGTAAAGCGTTGTCACCATCATTCCGATTGCGAACCTTCCTGTCAGGTATATTGATAGTGATACGGTGGTACTATCTGAGTGGAAAGAACAAAAAACTTGTGTTAAATAATTCAAATAAAATCAACACCAATAGACAGTTATTTTTTTAACTATCTAAAATTTATATTTTAAAGTGTTTACTCGGGAACTCACCTGTAGGTACAAATATGTACGCGATTTGACAAGCACCACATAACCAATAGGCGCAAATCAGTACTGGCTTTCTTCCAATATATCTCATCAGTATAACAGCCATCCAATATCCAGGAATTCCAAATGCTGCTACGGCAGTAAAGTTCAAATATCTATTGCCCACCATATTCACAGCGTTTATGGACATTCCATAGAAAATGAGCGTGTTTGTCACCCACCACACGGGTGTAATAATGCAACGCAGTAAAATTTGCTTATGTTGAAACACTTGTACAATTAACCATGGTTCCTGGGCTCTGGTTTTATCTTCCAATGCATTTCGTTTCATTTCTTCCAAAGCCGTGTCACGTAATGCTTTTAAAGATTTTTCAGATAATTGCCTGTTATTAATTTTTGCCACCTTTTTTAATAGCGCCTCGGAATCGTCAAAGCGACCTTTGCTCATGTACCAACGTACAGATTCGGATAAGAACCAATAGTAGAAGATAACTGTTAGTTGAGGAATGTAGAGCGCTAATGTGAGGTTTCTCCAGTTAGGTACTCCCCATGCAATCAATCCCATTATAATTTGCCCGATTGCAGTACAAGTGTTCATTACTGCACCGCCTATGACACGATACTTGGGGCCCATCAATTCAGTAACTGTTAAAAAACGTTTCATAAATGAAATGACGATAATAAATCAAATACGTTGTGTTGTAGCGGTAGAGCATTCACCTGCTAGAGGTAGATTCCAATTTTGAATAAGGCAATATCCTTTATATACGTCTTAAAATAAGTACATTGTTTGCTTGGATAGTGGTAAACTGTGGTTGCTCATAATAATTGTCTGATATAAAAACTTAATTTGTATGCACATATTTGTAAATAAAGTATTGATTTATTTCCAAAAGAATATTAGCTACCGAAAATACTAGTATTCCCCCCCAGACTGAAAGAATAACATGGATGGAACGCAACGAACAAGTGCGTTAAGCTATAAAAAGTCACTACTATCTCGCTCGTACTCGTGCGAATGTGTAATAGATAATTATGTTTTCTGATATGTTCAATCGAATTCAAATAATTGTAGGTACTTACACAAAATGTAATTACTAGAATAGACACCGGAGCCAAATACAGCTTCAAAAAATTGAAATAGCGTAAATCCGATGTATGTATTTGCCCAATATCTGGCTATACCCAGCCAACACGTCGCACCCTTAGAAATGTAGTGACTTAATGCAAAAAACCAAATTTTCGGTAAATGGCGAAAAAAGATTCTTAGGTCTGTACATTATGTAGAAAATATAAAATTATCGGCTATTTTTAAAATATATGCGTATTTTAGTAGTTTTATATTAAACTTCAATTATTTACTCAGACAATACTTAAATATAAAAGAATGAATAATGTAAACTTGTATGAAAAAAAATATTATTAAATTATGGTGAGTATTTAGGTCATTTTATGACTGAACTAATGCTTTTTTTAAAAGACCGTTTAGTTTTTAGGTCTGTATTTTTCTAAGATTTGTTTAAAAATTGTATTCTATTCCCAAAAACGACTGTCTTAAAATAAAATTAATCGAATTTAATACAACATAAAAGAAAACTAATTAAATGCGAAAAATATTTATTTGAAAGTTAAATATGCGAAGTATGTAATTTATAACTTAAATCAACGTTAAACGTTTTATCAAATTACAAAAGTGGTACCTACTTCTAAATTAACAGTAAGTTTGCATTTATGTAAGCATTTTAATTTAAAAAGCTCCTCAGTCTTTAAACATTTTTGATATCTATTATAAAATAAAGTACCTACGTAGGAACCTATACGATGTGTACTGATTTGTACTATCAAGGAACTTGTAGGTAAATAAAATATAAAAAGATATAAAATGAAACATTTAAGAAAAAATAATATTTCTTAAAACTAAATTAAGGTCTTCTTCATCCTAGCGTTAATTCCCAGTCGCATCCGAAGCTTTCAGCTCGGAGTTTGGGGTCCGCTTTACCAGTC
The DNA here is from genome assembly GCA_914767945.1 of Eilema depressum. Taxonomy (NCBI): domain Eukaryota; kingdom Metazoa; phylum Arthropoda; class Insecta; order Lepidoptera; family Erebidae; genus Eilema; species Eilema depressum. The sequence goes on along the minus strand of OU612028.1, from coordinate 7,924,842 downwards.
TTATCTACGGATTTGGCTAGACCTCGATATTTTCCGTGAAGCGATGGCAATCCCTCTGACCTCCACAACCCAATGCTAGCATTAGGTGGTATCGAAGCTTTAGCTGCAAAGCTTCGTCACACTGAATAAGTTTCATTTCACTTTTTCGGAGCGTTATGCTCGAAAACTGATGAGAATTTGGAAAAAGTGTATAAGACAAATTTTGTAGAAAATTTTATAAGCTTTCATTACGTAGAATATATTTTTTCTCTACAACGCACCGTTTTAAAGATATTGGCGGAAAAACTCAAAAATGGGAACTTTGATTCCTTCCCCCCACTCCGGCTCACCTCCTAGACGCGGGGACTTTTAGTATGTTTACTCCCTTAGCTCCCTGAACAACATTCAGATGAAATTTCTTAGGTCCCAGCTCACGCACTCTACAATCAATCAATTAACCTACTGCAGTCCACTGCTGGCGTAGCGCCACTTTTGCCGATCCTTAGCCTTCCGCATCCAGCCTGTCCCAGCCACCTTTCGCAGGTCATCAGTCCACCTAGCTAGGGGGTGTCCCACCTTCCGTTTACCTTCGCGCGGTCTCCACTCTAGGACTCGTTTGCTCCAACGACCATCAGTCCTTCGGCAGATGTGGCCAGCCCACTGCCACTGCAGCACTCTACAACTACTTTGTTAAGTGGACTATTTCAATATTGCCTAGAGACCAATATTTTTCAAATAATAGTTTTCTTTCTCCGTCAACAACATTATCTACACATTTTAATCTACATTTGCAAGGATCTTTCGATATTTTGCTTCCAGTTCGTTGGGTTTCGAATTCGTTTCCGAGTTAATTTTTTCGAAGTATTATCAGTAGCATTTGGAGAAGGTGAAGAACTGCTGCTGGATCGTGATAAATGAATACCACTTCTAGATTGGTCTCCCGATATTTTCGTTTCGTTCGTATGAATTGGTGATTGTTGTGTAAGTAAGTAAGTAAGTAAGTAAGTAAGTAAGTAAGTAAGTAAGTAAATCATTTATTGCTCGAAACACGGTATGTTACAGTGGTGTTACAAAATGAGGTCCGACATGTTTCGCAGATGCTCTGCATGCAATGTTATCAAATTTAAAATTTCACATTATTCCATTTAAGGATTATAATAAGATTAGATAGTATTTTTTATTATTATTTTGGGTGATAATTCGACCTCTACTCTCAGTGTTCTACTGCTGCTACCAGAAGAAGATGACATTGAAGATCTACTTGAAGAAGAAGTACTGTTAGAGGACGTTGATAATGACTTGCGACGTGATATTATTTTAGATTGTGGGTATTCGGCATCGAGAGGTTCTAAAATTATCGATACTTCCTCGACTTTCGTAGTGTTCCTGTAATAATAAGTTAATTGTATTTATATAGAAGATTAGATAAAAATATAATAATCATTACTTATCGTTGAATTAAAAATCCACTTGGTCAGTGTAGCCGTGGATAGCAGGTTATGATCAATGTGTGGAATTGATTGATTATGGAAGGATTATTAGTTAACCTGCCTCTTGTTTCGCTTTCCTGGAAGTCATTGTTTTTTTTCAGATGATAAAATTTTTTCATTGCAGTTGTTCAGTACATATTTAATCAATTAAGTACATAGTAAATTATAATACCTTCATTATATTATTTTTGGTAGACAGTCTATGGAAACATTCCTCACTTAAAGAGTTATTATAGAGCTCAGAATTTTCTTTATCACAGTCAGTGTTAGATATTCATTGTTAGATATCTGCCAATAATTAGGTACAATAAATCACGGATATAGCGATTGCGGAGCGACAGTAGTATGGCAGAGTATGCACCCTGAGTAATAATAGTAAATAATAAAAGTAATAACTCACCGTAAGAACGCAGTTATCATGAATATTTGGTGATGTTTCCATCCTATTATCATTAGTTTCCATCAATACAGGAACAAAAATTTTTTAAACCATTTTGATCGTGAGTAATATTAATAATATTGTAAATGTGAATTTACCTTTACTTTTTCTATTAAATAATCTATTCTTCTCTTCATCTTATCTTAAAAACGTTTATAAAGTACGTTTACAAACTGAAATATAAAAATAATAAATCGTTAAAATAGACACTGTTATAGCGAAAAAATATTTTTTACAATAACAGATAGACTCTTGGCTCAATAGTATTATCTAAATATTTGAACATTTATTATAAGAAAGGTGTAAAAATTAAAGAGTCCTGTAATGTACAAATATTTTCATAATTTTATAGACCAAAATTAGATAACGTCTTTGAATTGTATCTATTATTCATTCAAGGATGGACTTAAACCTCAATAGGTCAGCTATTATGTTTCGATTTTAGCTAATATATGGACATATTTCAAAAGAAGCCCTTATTTTATTAAAACGAAAGATTTTACATACCTCAATATTTGGTAATATAACACCCTAATCCAGTTTAGGTCTCCACTAATACAAACACGTAGCGACTTGCACTTCCAACGTTCGGCGCGTCACTGATTGTGTCACTATCCAACCGAGCGCAGCGCTGGCAACGGTAGGTGCAATATAGACCGAAATATTCATTTATCCTTTTTCTACTCGCAAACAGGTCTCTCTGTTAATATGGGTCGATGCAAATGTTCAATTTAGGTCGTTTGATGAATAGTACTCAAAAATGTGAAATTTTGTATTAGGTCACTCCATTTCTAAGGGTGCGACGTGTTGATAGCGCACAGAGTAAGCGCAGTGCGGCGACCCCAACGGTCCGACACGTACCCCGTAATTGGTAGCGCAACGAGAGTGCCAATAGTTCTTATGGTACCTATTAGTGCCCTACGCCATTCATCGCAGGCAAGTTCAAACTGTGAAAGAAATAAAAGAGGGCTAGCGACATATTTAAATCGAAGTGTAGTTCACGGCTCCGCCCGCGAGATATTCTGATCCCGTTCACGCTGTATCTCCTGAAAAAAAGCGCTGACGCTGACCTTGCACTCTTTTAACCCATATAATGTGCCCGTGATTTAATGGATTTCGAATGATGTATGAGAATCTATTAGAATAATCGACATTTATGAGTAATGCTCCGCTCCCTTGGTTAGTAGCGTAATGATATGTGACTTACTAGCTGTTCCCCGTGGCTCCTCCCGCGTGGATGCCGGTTATCGCAACCGAACATAGCCTAATACCTCTCCCAAGGTCTAATCTACCTCTGTACCAAATGTCATCAAAATTGGTTTAGTGGTTTAGGCGTGAAAACGTAACAGACAGACATATAGAGTTACTTTCGCATTTGTAATATTAGTATGAATATGGATGTTATTTGGTAATAAATATGGATGTAGTTTTCTAAAGGCAATACAATTTTTCAAATTGGTTCTGTAGTTTTTGAATTAAGCTTTATACGCTAATGAATACATAAAAAATACAAATCTTTCCTCTTTTTAACCGACTTCAAAAAAGGAGGTTCTCAATTCGTACCCAATTTTTTTTTTTTTTTTTTTTTTGTATGTTTGTTACGCGATTGTGAAGCCAATTCTAGACGGATTTTGAAAATTCTTTTTGTGTTCGTAAGTAGATTATTCCGAAGTGGTCCCATTTAAATTTCGTAAAGATCTGATGATGGGTTTCCGAGATTAGACCAAGGAACTCTTCAAAAAGTACCAGGAAATCAGCCGCGATTGCTGCAATGGCATATTATTGCAATGTTTCTGCCATTACACATCATAATATCACGCCTGAGTCCTTTGAAGGGGTACGCAGAAGTGTTCAGAATATTCAGCTATATTTCCGGTGTATATGCATTGATTTTAAAAATTCTTTTTGAATAATGATTTGATTTTTTTTTTGTAGCGTGGCCGGTTCGATCTGTATTGCAGCGTCAGCAGCGCATGTACAGTCAGGTCACTATACATGCGATGTACAGTCGTGTGACTGTACAAACTCACTAAAAAGAGAAAAATAAATTCATTTTCAACAAAAAAGTTTAACCGACTTCAAGAAACGAAAAAGAGGCACTGAAAAGCGAAAAATAACTTAATTTACAGACTTACTGATTTATTAGAAGTCGGTGCCAGCCAACTTTGTTTGTTGTGTCTGAACTACTATAATGCAATCAATTGAAATATGGCCTCTCTTGGGCTAGGTACCGACTTCTAATAAATCAGTAAGTCTGTAAATTAAGTTATTTTTCGCTTTTCAGTGCCTCTTTTTCGTTTCTTGAAGTCGGTTAAACTTTTTTGTTAAAAATGAATTTATTATATTAGTACTAGCTGCCCCGGCGAACTTCGTACCGCCATATTTTCGGCCCGCGTGGTATTCAAATCCCGTTCCCGCTGCACCCTTATCACTTAGGGGGATGAAAAATAGATTTTGGCCGATTCTCATAGATACCGGATAAGCACAAAAAATTTCATCAAAATCGGTCAAGCCGTTTCGGAGGAGTATGGCAACGAAAAGTGTGATACGAGAATTTTATATATTAGATAGATATAGAGAAATAAAGTAGTTCATCAACTCACATCGTATGCTACTGAATGCGTATTTTCATACACATATTCGTCACAAGCCTGTTGAGTATTTCTGTCGAAGAGTGTGCTAGGACACGTGTCGTTTTCTACCTGGTGCTGTACACTGGACACATTGCCGTAGCGTTGACAGTTGTCAAATGTTCTCAGACCTCTAACTGGCACGGCATTTGGTAACCAGTACGGTGACCACTCAGGTTCGGGACTGTCACATTCTGGGATCAAACATCTAAAATAGAGTATAGCAAAATATGTAATGTCATGAACTAAAGTATGAAATAATATGACATTCTAGTGTGTCATAACCATAACACTAAAATACTCGTAGTTTTACTCACTTCTAGTCTTCAAAGTTTTGTTTTTTTACGTTTGTTCAACGATGATATTAAATGTCTTTCGTTTTATAATTGACAAATGGGTACTGCCTGCTAGCAAACTTGTTTCGACCTTTTAGACAGCAGTCGGATTTTTTATTTTTTTAATATTTTTCTTGTAAATAAAAAGAGATAAAACCAATATAACTTAATGATAATAAAATTATATTAATTAACTAATTAAATAGTTTGTTTTAGTAATAATAGTTTCTAGTTTTAAAATATCTAATTTATCAATAAAATGGCACGTACCTTTTCAGTTTAGATTATTCTAATAATATAATAATAAAATAAATCTATAAAATAATAGTAACTTGACTGAAAAAAAACCCTCGGAGTGGGAGTCTTTTCGCACAGTGTCATGCCCGCAGCCATGACGCGGAGTGCAAGCGCATGGGCTGCCACCGCCTCCTTCTGCGAACGAGTAATGCTCGAGAAGGGTCGATGTCAGCCTACGCTGAAGAGGCGCAGCGGAGCGTAGGCGACTCAGACGTCGGAGGTGGCTCAACGACCTCTGTCTTCCATGAGCGCAGGCCTGGGAGTAACATGTGGAGCCGTCTGTCACCCATCCAGTAGCAGGCTAAGACGACGTCGCGATGCGGGCCCCGCCTTTCCGGGGGTAGGATGGGGACATTGTGGTTCCCAAACCTGAGGATGCCATCTTGAAACCGGAGATGGCCCTGGATTAATCGAGGTGCGAGGGATAGGAATCTTTTGGGCAATCTTACACTCGATCTGAAGATCGTTTATTTATTTAGGTACTTATTCCGTCTAGGCACCCTAGGCAACAGGGACAGCAGCAGCTCCCACGCCAGAGGGAGATGCGGTAGCATCGGATAAAGAAGTGAAGACTTGACCAATATATATGTAGATACTTATAATATACAGAGGGGTCGCATGTGAATTATCATAATCAGTGCATTGTCACAATAGATGAATTGTTACAATCGGTCACAACATATCTCAAAAAATATTCTACGTAATGTGCCTTACGCGCCTAAATAAGTCACTTCAATGAAAAAAAAATGTTAGTTGACTTAAGCCACATAAAAGGAACCCTGTGCCCATCATATTAATGGATGTATTAATATGATGGGCTAATACGGATCCCAACATCATTAATCTTCATAATACACATAAAGCCAGATTTAAAATCAATACGATATAATATAATCCTTGATATTTTCGCACACGTATATTGTATAATATCATTGGTAAAAAAAAACATAACAAACCTGGTACTGATCCTAGCAGTTGTGAACACATATTCCAAGGCTCCCCATGCGGCAAATATCGCTATTAAAGCTCCTAGCAAAAGTATTCTTAGCTGAAATTTTCCAAACTGTCCAATTTCGTTTGCGAGGATTGTGTCCAATGTTACTTTTGGTTTAACATCGATCTCGGCATCTTCTTCTTTATTACATTCTGGAGTGTTATTCATCCTAAGGACTCACTCACTTGCGTGCTAGACTATAATATTTAGAAGAATGACACAGAACTTAATATTTATCTTTTATATAGTAATCAGAATGGTTCATAAATATAATACAGATAGCGCTCACACTTTGTAGTATAATAATATCACAGCAACGACCGTATCTCAGTACACAACAACGCCCCCGAGGCATCAAATTGTAATAATTTTGTTATTTTAAATATGAATGCAAACAATACAACTCAAGATGGATATGTGAAAAAAGAGTTAGATATACTAATCTGGTCAAGAACATCTATTATTATAGATAGAAAAAAATGGGTGAAGTTGGAATAAGTCTATAGACAGAACACTCTGACAACTAAACCGGGAAATAATGTATTAGTTTGTAAGCTTAATAATTATGTAATAGCTGTGGACCAGACACCGAACGGATCCCGTGATCCCTAGATCAAAGCATAATGCAAAGATTATGATGACGAGTTGCCTGCAGCGGCTCTACGACCTACCAAATATATATTTAATAAGAATCAGTCGAGTCGTTTCGGAGGAGTTTGGTTACAAACACTGGGATACGTGGAATTTATTAAATACATAGCATGTTTAATTTGAACAATAAAGAGAGAAATGCTCAGACGGAACTTGAACTCGCGACCAGTCCCTTACAGGGGGAATGTTCTGACCACTGAGCTATCGAGCCACGCCACGCCATTCCAAATTCTCCTATACTACCCCGTTTACCGCCTCGTCTGAGTATTTTCACTTTTTCTGATCTTAATCGATTCGATTTGAATATTGTTTGAAAATTTTATTGAAGTTATAATTTGTTACGGGGTGGTGATCTCAACCATGGAAGAGTCGAAAGTCACGAACCTATATTATTTATACTGTTTCTGATGTATCAATTACCTTTCAGCAACAGTATCTTCGTTCTATTTAGGTTATAAGATATAACATCTAGATTAAGATCAATACAGTTTTATCATTGCGACTTTATTCATCGCGAGCGTAGAAAGAATAAGAAGTCTAGATAAATGCATCAAGTGATAACAGAGGCCGACATGCTAATAACTACCATTTCAAGATCAAAAGCATCTGAATGATGGCCCGTATCTTCTGGATTTCACCTCAGCTTTTTACCATCTAGCGGGGTGCAGTCAATAAACTCAGCTCAAAAGACGTCATTGTCTGCTTTTCTTCTATAGATGGCATGAATTATTGAAGTAAAGACATCTTTAGGTCAAATATTCGTAGAACATTTATATTGAGATGGGCAAAGTTATTGAACTGGTTTGTTTACCGTGGTAGTCTGTCCAAGGAATAACTTAACTTTGAAGGATGATGTCACGTCAAATATTTATGTACTTTGTTTATGGAGACAATCGATTTTACAAGAATATTATTACACATTGAAGCATGACCATTTCAAATTAATTCTTCGGTAATTAATTTTGTGATATCGTGTTATTTACTACATCCTAACATTTCAGTTGCCCACACGCGATAGGATCCGTTAAAATAGTTATATCTTATATAAAAATCAATTGCTGTTCGTTAGTCTCGCTTAAACTCGAGAACGGCTGAACGGATTTATCTTATCTTGGTCTTGAAATGTTCGTGGATGTCCGGAAAAGGTTTAAACATTGAGAAAATAGATGCAGCGGGAACGGGAAAAATATGGCGGTACAAAGTTCGCCGGGACAGCTAGTAGTACATAAATATTTATAGTAAATAGATATTTATAGTAAAGTTGTCATTTAATCTGCATTATCAATAGGTATGTTAAGTTCTTATACTCGTAGTTGAATTCGACAGAGTGTGGAAGTTATATGATCTAATTACATTCATAATATTTGAGAAAATAATAATGAAATACTGCTGATACGGGGCTGGAAGAAATAGACGTTTGTGTTTTATTATTATTGTAATATAATATTTTAATTTACAATAATCACGCAATAAAAAAGAGCACTTTACACAATTATCTTTTATAATGGTTTGCATTACATATTAATGTATGACTTCATAAAATAGATGAGGCATCGCAAGATATTCGCTCATTTTTACTAAGGTTCTTCATGACGCGATACATTGGTACTTACTATTGGTAATCACGCCTCTTTTCCAATAGGTACTTAGAGATGACATGTTTCTACTTGCTACGATCCTGGTATACCTACATCTTTTGCTTCTTTGACTTTTATAATTTTAATTGTTTGCATGCACATGTATGAAATGTACTTATGACTTAGCTCTAACAGATTTTCTTCTTAAACAATGAAAGTAAGATGCGCATGCAGTCAGCATGCGTGTAAAAGTATTTTTTAAATATTGGTCTGAGTCATTGTGAAACAATACTTAAAATTAAATAAGCTTACGTAAATCAGTCTAGACAAATTCATGTACTTAATCATCTTCTGTAGAAGTAAATCTTAACTTAAAATATACACAGAACTAATCCGTTCCATTCTCCCACTCACTACTGTAACTTCTGTACACAATCAGTGACCCATAACCACGGAGGACAGAATAATTATAGGTCCCATAAAAGTATGAATATTGACACACACGCATAATATGATGTTTCAGTTGAGCTGAACTGCTTTGGAATCTGCAAGGAAATTAATCAGAATTGAATTTAAAGAAAGAAAGAAAATACATTTATTTAGGCACGCATTCTTTCGTCCTTATCCATGCTCCCAGTTTATCTGGGATCTTTATATCTGCACGTTACACATTTTTTATAAATAGGTAACAATTATGAAAGGTAATAAAAATGTGAAAGTACTTTTAGTACGAGTCTCAAAAAGGTCGCAGAGCTATATCATATCCAAAAGACATGTGATGTGATGCGCTGATTTTCAGATTGCGTCCGCGATGTCAAGTAACGAATGTGTGCAATAAGCGGAATCGGAAGAGTTTGATACAGTAAGTTCACTTCCTTCATAAAGCATCAAAAACAAAGCATAATAGCTATATGTCCTATAGGACCTCACCGAAGACCTATAGGACCCATCGGACCTATAACTATAGGACCCATCGGACCTATAAGGCAGAATCATTTGTTCGTATTATTGTCTTTAAGTCCAATTTGAGAAGCCTCTTCCAAAGTATCAGGCAGCTTGGTGTTGTGGGTCTCCGGAGTGAAAAAGACCAGCGCACCAGACACCAGCGCGAAGCAAGCGAACAGCACGAATGGTAGTTCTTCAAACCACTGTGCACCCTGTAACATTAGATTACAAAATGTACGTTAGATATAAATATAAAAAAAATCATTTTGGTCAACAGTAGAAATATTATAATATCTATCATAACCTATGCCATCTCGATTTCATAAACCACCAATGGAAAACAACAATCATGATGGAGAAGTTCATACATCTTCAACTAGCTTTGATCAATTGTATCATTCGTTTCCACGCTCCTGCAAGATAATGCGCAACCTTAACACTGCTCAGCAGATTTGAAAAATTTGAGGAGCTGCGGTTGGAAGCCCTTTGTCGTCTAACATCCTCACCAGAACTTGTGCCTACAGACTTCTACTTTTTTCAGAAAACTTCTTTCATTCCTTCAAAATGCATCATCATCATCATAGCTGCTAATTCTTTAAGCAAAGTTTGCATTTTGGGGCTCAAGGTCCGCTTATTGCTTTTGATTAGTATTTTGTCTTTTCCAGGAGCGACTGCTGTCTGTCCTCCAAACTCAAAGATGAAAGCCCAACGGACGAGGTTCTATTGTACGTTGTTTAACAGATGCACCGAACGTGGGTGAGGTTTGAGTCCCAATGATATACGTAGGCCCTTCAAAACGTATGTACTTATCTAAAAAGAGTTAAATGAACTTACAAACGCTGGTGTAAGCGGTGCTATTATAGGACCGAGCCTGCCTATCATAGATGAAAAAGCAAATAGGCTGTGACGATGTTTAGTAGGGTACAACTCCGCAGTGTAAATGTAAACTGACGACATCACCATTGCAATCGAGCATTTTGATATCAGGTATACTGTCAGGGAGACTGCCTTTAGATCTGAATAGAAACAACAGACATCTTTAAAATTTGAATAGTCTAAAGAAAATTGTAGCAATTGCAGTTAAACTATTTTTTAACGAATTCTATTGCGACAAATTTGTTATTATCGATAATATAGATAGATTGATAAACAGCTTACCATGTGTCTAGCTAGATAGCGTTGTATAGAATGTTGTATAGAATAGAATAGATAATTTTTATTGTTCAGCAATACATTTACAAGTAGTATGACGAGTAGGTAGCATGTATATAGCTTAATGTACCTACAATGGGCGGCCTTATCACTGGAAGCGTAACGTTTCTTCCAGGTAACCTTGTAGGTATAAATATCGCAATAGAATCAGTTAAAAAGTAGTTTTATTTTAGGAATGAGATTCGCGTAAAACTCAGTCAGACAGTAAAATGGTTGCCATATCAGTTTTCTGCTGCGAACTGAAAGTTTAGATTTGTTATTTTCTTATCATTCGAAGTTATTTTCATCGCCAATAATAATAGACCCGTTGCCACCCATATCGGTCTTTTTAAAGTATCGGTAAACTCATAGTTAACCTTTCTGTGTCTGTTTTACAGTCGAGAAATGTTTGCTTTATATTTATTGACTTCTTAGTTATATTATTATTATACTATATTATATTTACTAACCTAGATAGCAATGCATAGGATGTCCTCATTATTCTCGTATAATCAAAGACATCCTTTGATCCTCTAGCTAGAGTATTTATTTATGGGATATAATAAACCGTGCGACAAATATAATAAATGGACGACTGATAATGAGTTACTTTAAATACTGAGTGGGCAACTAAAATACTGAGTGGGCGACTAAAATACTGAGTGACCCGTGATACAGAAAGTGTGTTGCTAAATTGTGAAGTTATGAGGATTCGAGTATAGCGCGTCTCAACTTGGATAGGTTAGGTTAGAAGACTAACGCGGGAGCAGAGCTCCCGCTTTAGCCCTCGTGGTTATTTTTTAGAACCATCCGTAAAAAATAGTGGCTCACTTAGTATTTTTGTACGCCACATTCAGTAATTTTGACACCCATAAATTGAATAAAATGATTCTTCACTATAGCTGCTTTTCGGATTAATTTGTGGCCGCGTAAATACAACCATTTATTTATTATTGTGTTATTATTTATACATATTTTTAAAACTGGAATTTAAAACTTACCCGTAGAAATAAATATGTACGCAATTTGAAAAGCAGCGCATAACCAAAATGCACCAATCAGTACTGGTTTTCTACCAATCTTCGACATTAGAAAAAAAGCCGTCCAGAAGCCAGGAATATCAACTGCCGCTCCAGCTATATAGTTCAGGTATCTATTACCTGACATATTCACAGAGTTGATGGAAAGTCCATGGTAAACGAAAGTGTATGTGATCCACCACATCGGTGTAATGAGACAACGAAGCAGTATTCGCTTGTGTTGAAACACTTGTACAATTAACCACGGCTCTTGGCCCTTATGTTCTTCTTCCATTGCTTTCATTTTTGCTTCTTCTATGGCCGTGTCACGTAATGCTTGCAAAGACTTATCAGATACTTGTGTGCCGTTCATTTTTGCTGCTTTTCTTAGTACAGCTTCTGATTCGTCAAAACGGCCTTTGCTCATGTACCAACGCACAGATTCGAACATGAGCCAAAAATAGGAGATAGTTATAAGTTGAGGAATGTAGAGTATTAAGGTTAAGGATCTCCAGTTCGGCACACCCCAAGCAATTAGTCCCATCATGATTTGTGCAATTGAAATGCAAGTGTTCATTGCTGCACCGCCTGCGACGCGGTACTTGGGGCCCAACATTTCTAGAACTATTAAAAAATTCAGCTTAAGTTAACAGTCAGCAGTTATTTTAATGTTCTGTCTCAATAAAAAACACTCCAATAAGTCAAAATATTATATTAGGGCCTCTTACAAGACGACACATCTGTTAATCAACGAACGAGGCTCTGATGCCGGCATTCTCTTGAGATTAGGGGGTCAGTCGACAGTCACTCCAGTACAAACGGCCACATAAGAAAACGAAAGTTCAGGTTTGCGGGTTTGGTGCCAATGTGCAAGTTCTGGATGCAATTGGGTTAACCACTATAATAGTGATGAAATACAATAAATAAAAAACTTACTCAAGATGTAGGTACTAGAAAAACTACCGGAGCCAAACATTGCTTCAAAAAATTCAGATATCATAAAACCTATGTAGGTATTTGACCAATATCTAAGGATACCCATCCAACTTGTGTTGAAGGCACATAAAGTAAGTGCAAAACGTCGACCCCAACGATCTGATACAAAGCCAACAATCGGTAGCGCAGTGAGAGTGCCCAGAGTTCTAACAGTACCTAATAAGCCCCTCTTCCATTCATCGCAGGCTAATTGAAACTGTAAAATAAATAAGAATAAGTCCTAAAGTATACATTGAAAACTAAAATTTATCAGTATGTCATCAACTCACATCATATGCAACCGAGTGCGTATTTTCATAGACATATTCATCACAAGGTAGTAGTGCATTTCTGTCGAAGAGTGTGCTAGGGCACGTGTCACTTTCTACCTGGCGCAATAAAGTAGAAGCATTGCCGTAGCGTTGACAGTTGTCAAATGTGTTCGAACCTTTAGCCGGTACAGCATTCGGCAACCAGTACGGTGACCACTCTGGTTGGGGACCATCGCACTCCGGGATCACACATCTGAAATAGAGTGTACCAAAGTATGTATTGTTGTGATGCAATGGTAAACGTATCTGCATTCATAATTGTGCCGTGGCACATCTTTTTTTGGAGTTTTTTTTTCATTTTGTTGTTCTAGTCGGTCTATGAAGAAATTGACTGGATTTAAGAATTCCAAATTTAGAATTATTTTTGAAAATAAATCTAAAAATATTAATGTCCTTTATTATCAATTTTTTAAAAGTAATTCTGCTTGATCAAGTTAAGTGATGATAGATAGAGAGGATTTAGATATCGGTCTGATAGGTACAGACAATCATTGGCCCTAACCGTAATCCAAAATTGACAGACGGTGAAAGAGAATTTGAGTTTATGAAACTCAAATTCCCTTTTCTTTGTCACTTTATCTCTCTAATTAAGATTTGAATTTTTCATGCATATTTTTTGCAAATATGTGTGCTTATTTACAGACATTGAAGGCTGCCAGGTGTGTTGGATTGTGGTTCAATATCAAACTATTCTAAATAAAAAATCTCTGTCAGCTATGTTTGATCTTGAACCAATCCTAAAAACACAAAGAAAATGAAATGACCCAAATACATTCAGTTATTTAATGAATGCCAATATGGCGCAAAACATTTTTGGATCGTAAGTAAATGTTACCTTTTCGAGTTAACCAGCATATTATTCCCGCCCGAGTGTATTTCTGATCCCGTTCCCGCTGCACCTTCTAATAGTTTTTTTTATACAGTAATGAACACAAACTGTATAAAAAAAGGATTATCGAATTATGTGCAATCATTCGGAAGTTATAAGTACCACGCGTACATACCTACATTTGGGGGCTTCATTACCCGACTGCGCCAGCGAGAGGGTAATGTGTTTCGCGCGTATGTATGTATGTATGTATGTATGTATGTATGTATGTATGTATGTATGTATGTGTCTATGTATGTATGTAGTTTTCTTTGTTCCCCTCTACAGGCCTAACCCCTAGACGGATTTCGATGAATGGGGTCTTAAATGAAAGGTATTCATCTCCCGAGTGTCATAGGGTACATAAAATTCCAACAAAAACTATACGGTAGATTTTTGATGCTAAAATATGTGTCGTCAAAAATTTTTTTTCATTCGAATTTATCGAGTAGGGTATCAAAATGAAGAGAATTAAAAGGAGAATACAAAAATATATAGATGTCATATCTTAACTAAAAAGGTTAAAATAAAATTAATTACCTATTAAAAAATAAAAAAACCCGACTGCTGTCTAAAAGATCGAAACAAGCTTGATAGCAGGCGGTACCCATTAAATTTCTTTCGGTTTATGATTGTTTTTATTGAATGAAGAAGGAAGCTTTTGGAGTAAACTGTCTCATCAACAACAACAACAACTCTCGTCTGTGTTAATCATTAATAATCTTTTTCTCAGAAATGAACTGAGAAAAAAATAATAATTAAGTTCTATGGCAAGTGCTTAGTAAGCAATCTTTGATGGGTAAGAAACGGTTTAAAAATTATAGAAAGCCAAGTTCTGACAACAGGATTATACCTAGTTTTCCAGGTTTCTAAGATATAAAACATTTTTTGTAAATTATTATTATTTAATAAAATAAAATAATAATAACTTGACTAAAAACCGTCAAATTTATGTTTTATTTGGATTAGATTTTAATTCAATAGAAAAGGACGCCATCATATTTAAAGAAATATTTAATTTACAATTTTAATTTTGTTGCACCTGTTTCTGAGTGCTAGTGGGACTAATTAGTATTTGGTATATTTTGGTACCCAAATTAATGGTGATTTATATTGTTCTGCTTATAAAACTACCAAATGTTCTTAAATAAAGGAGGTGATTTATTTCAGACTAGTTTATATTGCTGGAACAGATACCTATTATAAAAAAATCTAAATATATTATCGTAATTGGACTATTAACATAACACAATACACATAACAAATAAGCCTAACCGATTCAGGATAACGTAATAAAAAGTTAATTTTAAACGGGTTCTATCGTGATTTATTTGGTATTATTACCCTGAACTTTCGATTACATTTCAACAGCCATGGTTGCGGAGTGACTAAAGATGATAGTTGTCATATAGTTCGAAGTGTAACTATGAGGAATTGCTGGTGTTACTATTTACGCAGAATGAGCTCGCATTCATTAAAGCTGACTGTTACGTTAAGTACTATTGTATTTTATATTTTCCAAGGTATAATTAATTAAGTGAATGATCAGATTTGGGAATGGAAGAAGTCTGTGACTTAAATACGATAAATCCTTGATACTTTCGCACATTTATTTTACAACAAAAAGTATAACAAACCTGGTACTGATTCGAGCAGTTGTGAACACGTATTCCAAGCCTCCCCAGGATGCAAATATCGCTATTAGTGCTCCTAGTAATAGTATTCTCAGTTGAAATTTTCCAAACTGTCCAATTTCGTTTGCGAGGATTGTGTCCACGGTTACTTTTGGCTTAACATCGATCTCAGCATCTTCTTCATTACTTTCTGGAGTGTTTTTCATTGCAAGGACTTACTCACTTGTGTGTTCAGCTATTCTATTGAGAAGAATGACACTGAACTAAATATTTATCTGTTTTATAGTAATCAAAATTGGTACATAAAACACAGATAGCGCTCACGGTCTGTATATATCTAATATAATCTATGCTTATAACAACAACAGTACCTATCTCAACTCAGAGAGAGTTAGAGCGCGATTGAATAACAAATATCCATACATCCAATATCTTCACAAACTTTCACATATTACTAGCTGAGCTGGCTGACTTTCGCCTTATATTAAAATCAATGATGTTTTGTTTACCTTTTAGTTATATCAATAATAATTTCTTAATTATTTTGAGAACGGCAAGTATTCGGACAGGTATTTAAATTATTTGACGTTAGTGTAAATATAAATTGTTCCATGGGTTGTTATCTGGTCGATTCCGATTTTACGCTTTGGGTACGGAACCCTAAAAACTAATTTTAGCCTGCGACTCGTATTGAATTTACCGTTTCCGTGATGGAGCGTGATAGAGTAGCAAACATCCATACATCTTCACAAATTTTCAAATTTATAATGTTAGCAGAATACGATAGTAGGATAGGAAGTAGGATTATTATGAATTTAGGATTTACTAACTTTATGCAAGATCCTAGTGCTGACATCTCGCGGTTTATATTTGAAGCTTGAAAATATACTAGTGTTAGTGATTGTCAATAGATGTCACTCGCCACAAAAAACTCTCATTAACCAACTGGACTCCGATTTCGAACCACTATTATAAGAATTGAAGAGAAGAGAGCTACTAGATAGAACTCTACTTTCTACTCTCCAATTCTGAGGTTGCACCACAGACTCTGCAAAAACTGCCATTTAATTTTTGACTTTACCTTTATACAAAATGACAAAACATGGAGAGAGAATTAAAAAATGTAGAGAACTTTTTTTATTTAATTTTATACTTTAGCCCATACGAGCAAAGCCTAAAATTTAATAGCAGTACGTAAATGACAATTAGTAGAATCGGGATCTTGAGTGCCAATTGCGAGTTTTTTCTCACATTCTGAGTTGTATGCGCATTTCAACATTTCACAACAATAATGTAATTATGTGATGAGTGTACCTACTCAATGTTATATTATGTAGACACCTCACATTATTCTTACCTATATAAGATAAGCTGCTAATAAGTTGCTGAAAATTAGGACATAAAATAAATTAACATTTTATAATACGTATCATTTTGTAATATTTACATCTCCATATAAAACTTTTCACAGTGCATTAACACTAGTACAAATACCTACAATAACTGATTAGATGATTATACCTATTATCCTACAGTAAAGATTGCAATATCATGAAAGTAGTTAATATTGACAATATTGTTTATTTACCACATATTATAAATCTATCAAGCTCGCAATCAGTCTGACATTATAAGCTAATAATATAGCTAGGTATATAGCTAATGAAAATGAATACTTATAATATTATCAGTGTTGAAGAACCAGTAGAACCTCCTCATTTAATTTTCTTTTTTATTCTATATATTTCTTAGTTCGTCTACTTCTTCTACATATATGTAGAAGAAGTAGACGAACTAAGAAATATATCAAGAACTATAATATATA
The DNA here is from genome assembly GCA_914767945.1 of Eilema depressum. Lineage (NCBI taxonomy): Eukaryota > Metazoa > Arthropoda > Insecta > Lepidoptera > Erebidae > Eilema > Eilema depressum. The sequence goes on along the minus strand of OU612028.1, from coordinate 7,907,661 downwards.
TATATTATAGTTTAAGTATCAATCAATTAATTAGCCAAACTGCAGTCCACTGCTGGAGATAAATTCTCGTTCCGTGCAACTTGCATTCTAACATTTTTGGGTGTTTTGTGAAGATCGTTATTCATAGAGGTAAAAATCATCATGGAGGAATGGCTGAAGAGGCATCACGGTAGTCTCTCCTACCGCTGATTACACAAATATTTCAATAATAATGATCTTTACAGAGGGCGCCAGCTGTCACATTAACATTGAATCCATGTTTACTTAGCATTAAAAATATATAAAAATCGTTAATAATAATAAATATGTAAAAGACAAAAGTAAATATTTAAATAATGAATATTATATTTTCGGCTTCTGTGACCTTTAAATTTAATGGCTTTTTTTAAATATTTTCAATATAGGTACAGAATTGAAGCTGCTACAAATTTATTATAAGTATAGAAATATAAATTATTTTATAGCTTACTTAATTAATACTCAAAATGAATGAAATATTATCCATCGATAGAGCAATATGCAGTCTCTATATCTTCAAATAAAAACCTTCAGTCATATTATAAACTTTAAATAAATTCATGCTCTTGAATCATTTTAAAATATACAGTAGATCATTTTTTGTTCGTACTGTTGTTTTTGAGACCAATTTGGGAGGCCTCCTCAAAAGTATCAGGCAGCTTCACATTGCGAGTCTCCGGAGTAAGGAAAACCAGCGCACCAGATACCACCGCGAAGCAAGCAAATAATACGAACGGTAATTCTTCAAACCATTGCGCACCCTGAAACATTAAGGATAATATCTCTTTTCACATTCATTTTACATTTCTAATCTGTAACAAATTTCCTTTTATATATCATTTTCAAATCTAGGTCTTCTAATCATCTTATGTTAATGTATTCTAATTCAGCGAAATTATGTGCCATATTTTTTATCATACAACCTATTCAACCAACTACTAAAAAGTAATACGAGTCAAATACATTTCCACTATTTTTATCAAAATTCTATCATCTACTATCATATAATAGTCTTTCGGTTTGATTTCCATCTTTAGAAAAAATCTAACCAACATGGTTAAGATCACGAAAGTTCATTGACCGAAATATAGGTGCATTTGATACAAATTTATCTTCGTTGCACATACTGTGTCGCCAGCTATCGGTTCTATTATGGTATAGTAGTAAACTTGACATTGAATGAAAGGAATTCTATTGGCAAATGCAATCGCGTGGAGGCCACTACTGTGGGCTCGGCGCATGCATTCATGTCTGAAATCTCAGTGTATGCGCAGACTGCGCAGATGCTAGCCTCATATGCACGTGTTCCGGAGTATACAGTCATTGCAGCGGCAATGTGTCGTAGTAAACAACGATCATGCTTACAAGGAATGTAGGATAAAATCATAACCACGTGCAGTTTAAGACTGCAGCCAATTAAATTACGTAGTTTTTTACTAACATGGTTAAAGAGATTCGTGTAAGATATATTATTTGATTATTATGCATTGGAAAGTATTTTACTTTGTAAGATGATCAACGGTGGACATTTCGTAGTCATTTGCTCAAACTAGTCAGCTAATTGGTCGTATAGATGGTTGATCAAACGCCGACATCCAATGAGATGGCTGGAGACTAACACTTCGTGCAGTATCTATTTTATTCGTGTCGACGCACGTGGTGTCCACAAGTTCGCTCCCGCGGCGTTTAATGACTCGAAAATATCTGACTTGTTCAACCAAATGACTGCAACAGATACATCGCTGGGTATACCAAAAGCAGAGTGGTGACGTTGTTATAGAAAAAAAGAGAAATAATGTGCGTTACGTCCAGTGCGTTGTGTCACCTACAGTGTAATTAAAAGCTACTAGTGTATCTGGACGTGATAAAATATTCTTTATTATTGTGTTCCGTTTACATATTAGCAGACATTGTGGACTAGTTACTAGATTTCGGGAATTAATTAGTGACAATAATTGACAGTTGTGACACAATAATTTTAGAGGATTTTAATTCCCTTGTTAAATAATTATTTACTGCGGCGTTATTATAATTAACTATTGTAATAGACTATGTTGATGTGCCAAAACGTTGGTACCGTTGAAGATACAAGTGAAAGTAATGACTGTAAACACCGGCTTGAAGAATATCAAACTACAGATGCAATCAAAATAAAGGTATGTTATATAAAATATAGCATTTATCAGCTAGACGATTTTCCGCATGCAAGAATATTCAAATTCTAATTAAACTTTATGTAGTCTCACAGTCTAACAAATACTTTCATAGGATTCGTTCTACTATGGTAGTGTAGTCCACTGTATAGATCATCATGTTCGGCCTTAAGACAACTGCTTGTAGTGAAGATGCGAATATGGAGGTAGTTCGTATGGTGTGATGATAATGGAGAGAATAAGAAATTAAAAAGTAAAACAAAAAACAAAAGCAATGCGGCGACCGTGACTTCACTATGATAGGTCAGAACAGAAGTTGGTTACCTTATTGTTAAACCTGTAGAATGCTATTATCGTTATACGAGTAAGTATATTAAGATTTTAGGAACTTACAATAGCTGGCGTTAGTGGTGCTACCATGTTCCCGATTCTACCTATCATTGATGAATAGGCAAATAGGCTGTGCCGGTACTTGGTGGGGTACAGTTCCGTAGTGTAAACATACACTGACGTCATAACCATTGCAATGGAGAACTTTGCTATCAGGTATACTGTCAGTGATACTGCAAATAGATCTAAATAAAAAGAAAAAAAAAGTTAAACCTTATTTTAGTTATTACTTTCTATTCTATGTAATGTTTAATATGAAGTGACTAGAGATACCGAATTATCTACAGTACCTATACTCGTAATTCATATAGAATAAGACACTTACCCAGAGGAATAAATATGTACGCGATTTGACAAGCAGCACATATCCAAAAAGCGATAATTAGTACTGCCTTTCTTCCAATCCTCTCCAACAGAAAAACTGCCGTCCAATATCCAGGAATTTCAACTGCTGATACGGCAATAAAGTTCACATATCTATTGCCTGACAGATTAACAGCGTTGATGGAGAGTCCGTAGTATATGAACGTGTTTGTGACCCACCACACGGGTGAAACGATACAACGAAGTAATATCCGCTTGTGTTGGAACACTTGTACGATTAACCACGGCTCCGAGCCCTTACGTTCGTCTTCCAATTCCTTCACTTTCATCTCTTCCAAGGCCGTCTCACGTAATGCTTGTAAGGATTTCTCAGATAATTCTCTACCGTTTATTTTAGCAATTTTTCTTAATACCGTTTCAGAATCGTCAAAGCGGCCTTTGCTCATATACCAACGCACAGATTCGCATACCAGCCAATAGTAGAAGATTGTTAAAAGTTGAGGAATGTAGAGTGTTAGGGTGAGGTGTTTCCAGTTCGGCACACCCCAGGCAATCAAACCCATCGTCACTTGTCCGATTGAAAAACAGGTATTCATTGCGGCTCCACTTGCAACGCGGTACTTAGGACCCATTGTTTCCATAACTGTCAAAACAAATAAGTTATATCTCAATTTATGAACTTTTTATTAGCTTTGCGTGTTGTATTGATTCATCATTTACATCAGTTTACTTTTCTTCAATAAATATTAAATAGTTAATGATATTACATTTATAGATATATTAATCCGTCGTAAAAAATGTAAACAGAGCAAAATGTAACCTTTTTTTTTATCGTGCGAAAAATCCCCACGGATACCTCCCCCGCCGGAGCCGGAGGAAAGCCGGAGGAGGTTATGTCTGACTCGAACCGACTAAAACTTACGCCGTCTGTGGGCCGTCAGTTGCCGGAGGTGAGATTGTCGCCATATCCCTCGCACCCCGGCCGACCCAGGGCCATATCTCTCGATCTGGCCCTCTTCTGGTGTGGGGACCACGGAGTCCCCAACTCGCCCCCGGGTATGGGGAGGCACGCAATGCGCGCCGCCGCCGCGGCCTGCTTCTGCTAGGGTGACAGGCTCCACCCGTCACCCCCAGGCCCGCGCTCATGGGACATGGAGGTCATTCTGCGACCAAGCAAAATGTAACCTACTATTAATATACAGGGTTATTGGTAACTCGACGTATTCCTGTCAGGGGGTGTTAGGGGAGCCAAAATACTAAAACTATATATGTATGGCCGAAAATCAATAGTTTTCGAAATAATTGACTTTTAGTGTTTTTTTCGTATTGCAAATTTAAAAACAAAATGTTTGCCAAGTCATAATTATAAAAAACACTAAAAGTAATTTTTTTCGAAAATTATTGATTTTCGACCATACCTACATAATGTGGGCTTAAAATTATAGCATTTTTCCCCTAACACCCCCTGACAGGAATACGTCAAGTTCCCAATAACCTTGTATATATCTATATGTGTTTGTTATTTCATTAGGCACAGGTATACTTACGAAGAATGTAATAAGTAGAAAAACCACCAGAGCCAAATGTTGCTTCAAAAAATTCTGATAGCATAAACCCAATATATGTATTTGCCCAATATCTGACAACACCTATCCATGCCGTATTGAATGCATTAAGAGTAAGCGCAACCCGTCGACCCCAACGATCCGACACGTACCCAGTAATGGGTAGCGCAGTAAAGGTACCAAGAACTCGAATGGTACCTATTAATGATCTACGCCATTCATCGCAGGCAAGTCCAAACTGTGAATACAAAAAAAATGGCTAAGAAAATATTGAAGAAAAACGTGCGAGATAGTATTTGGGGACTGCCGATAAAAGTAAAAATTAAGTAAATGGGTGGATTCTAAGCTCCTCTTATTATGACATGACCTGACTCATTCAGTGACAGCTCAAGCGTTAGGTGACGATGACGCGAGTTCACGCAAGATGTGCTCAACGCACCAAGAAATGTTTGCACTTTAAAAATAAAAGATTATAAAAAATATCAACTTACATCATATGCAACAGAATCTGTATTTTCATAGACGTATTCATCACAAGGCCGTAGAGTGTTTGTGTCAAAAAGTGTCCTAGGACATGTGTTACTGTCAACCTGCTGCAGTACAGTAGATGTATTTCCATAGCGTTGGCAGTTGTCAAATGTGTTTGAACCGGTATCGGTAGTTGGCACTGCGTTAGGTAGCCAGTCCGGTGACCATTCTGGTTCGGGACCATCACACTCTGGGATCAAACATCTAAAATTAAGAATGCCAAAGTACTGATACTTGAAAAATTAAAACGTTTATGAATGAATGAATGATTATTATAGATACCTCAACTTATAGTTAAAGCAAAACGTTCTTAGGAGACTATCCCTAACGTTTTAAAATATTCTGAACTGCAATTACAGATTTTGGCAAAATCGTACAATCAGCAAGAAAAATGCAGAGTATTCCAAAAAAAAATGATAAGAGCCAATTGATCCTATTTCATATGGGGATTAAAAAACTATTTAAGGTATGAGTAAGTACTAGAAACGACAAAAATCGCCAAAAACATTTGTATGGAAAATAATATCAACTCAAGTTTTAATCATCGCCAACATGATCTTATTACTGTAATCAAACAACTCTTCAAGATCAAGTGATATTTGAGTACAGAAACCGTAATTTAGTACAGTTTAGTGCTAGTTAGGTACTAGTTTATGGCTGCGTATGGAGTCGATGTTGTGACTAACCGTGGCTTCTGTTTTCATAACACATTGTAATAGTGTTGGAACATCAGCTGAATAGGTACTATACTTCATAATCCTTCGATTATCTAAATTCGAACTATACTTTTACGTGCTTTGTTTAAATTTGGTTCGTAATGACTAGCCGTATCTGATGAGTTATTTATCGCGACCTTTTGTTTAAAAGAGGGGATAAGAAAGTCAAGTGCGTGAATAAAAAAGCTGTATAGTGCCTTTATAACAAAAATAACAGACCTGCTACGAATTCGAGATGTTGTGAACACGTATTCGGTGGCTCCCCATGATGCAAATATCACCAATATTGCCGCTAGTGTTACTATCCTTAACTGGAACTTTCCAAACTGACCAATTTCGTTTACCAGGATTGTATCTAAGGTCACTTTTGGCTTATTATTGTTTTCAGCATCTTCTGTATTATTTTCTTCAGTAATGTGTTTCATGGTTCGAGCTCACTCACTTGTGTTGTGTGTAACTATGTATATCCATTCAAATAATAACTTGTTTAAACAATAAATTGTTTATCTATTAGTAATCGACTCATAAAAGAGAAAATCCTACGTTATTTATGAACAGGAATTGAATTAGGTACGTATTTATTACATCTCGATTATAATTCATAATAAGAATCGTGTGCAGGGTCATCTTGTAGGTCAATGTAGCAACGATGTACTTAAGTAAGGATAATTCAGAAAATAATCTTTACTTTATATCCTTATTTGAATATGATTTCAAAGGAAAAAAAAAATTAAACGCTGACAGTTGCCGGCTTTCATCATGAGTTACGAGGGAAATGAGGTCCTGGCGAGCGGATTCCTTAAATATAATCTATGATTGATGGATTTGAGCTCCTCCGCCGTAGTATCACTTCATACTATCCTCAAAGATACCCGTAGGTACTGAGTATATTTTGTGACGTCAAACTGTGGTCAAAATATATCTAAGCCGGTAACTATACTAAATACCGTTGCCAAGGGATAATTCTATCTTAATAATATGAGTAGTACCTACAAGCTTTTGGACCAGTATCGGACCCAGAATTATCCTATAAGATAGTAGTAACCAATAGGTATCTACGCCCTAAAAAGGAAAAGTATTACATTTTTATAATTTCTCATGCAATTTCAGCTTTCCCATCCTATAGGTTCAACTCACGTTAAGTGTGTTGCATTGGATATTTCATCAGGCGTGTTCCAATTTCATGTGATTTTCGGACGAATGGTAACTGGAAGTACCTATAGTAGTAGTAGTAGTAACAATGCTGTTTTGAATATTCGTACCCTTTATTGCCCGTGGTTCACCTGTGTAGTCTAGCCAGGTGGACCACGGGAAATTATTTCTTTCTATGGTTTACGTAGTAAACGGCTATTATGAGATCTGCACGCCTATGCGATCGTGAAAAAAGGAATATGTCGGGTCTGGATGATGAGGCACAGATATCCTCTGGTATTTTATAGTGCTTCTCATACGTGTCTACGTCTCTTTGATGTTTGATAAATAAAAAGCTCTAGTTTTGATTTTCAAAGTGTATTTTTTATTTTTTTTATTTAAACAAAATATTTACATAAAAAAGTGTGATCAGTTTGTCTGCAGGATCCAGTCTTCATACATTTAACTGACTCATTGATTTCTATTTTTTTACCATGAGTAGAAAAATATATAGATATAGGCCAAATGGGCGACGACAGAATAAAATTGATGACCGTATTTATGACATTTTGCATCATTCTTGTCAGAAACTTCGCCGATAGGTTTGCACATTCCTGACAGATATTCTCCTTGAGGAATTCAAAACTTTGGGGGTTGACGACCAATGGCCAATGGACGACATAGTGCTTGGCTTGGACCTATTAATTGGAGAGTGTGGCCCATACACTTATTAACTAATCACCAGTGACTATCTATCTAGTTAAAACATCTAGTTATGTATTAGTCCGATGTGACGTTTTTAGTCCTATTTGGGAAGCCTCCTCAAAAGTGTCAGGTAATTTGGAGCCAAGGGTCTCCGGAGTGAGGAAGATCAGGGCACCAGATAAGATGGCGAGGCCGGCGAATAAGGCGAACGGTAATTTTGCGAACCACTGCGCACCCTGAAAATAAAAACACATTTGGAATGATTTTAGTTAGTAAAATCACAATATTTTTTTCTTCTATTTCTTCTTTTTTTTTTTCATATTATTATCTTTTCTTCTTCCTCTTCAGTTATTTCAGTTTGTTTTTATTTGTAGAGCATTTTCTCTATTGGTGGACCGTATCTCTACAACTTGACAATAATAACAAAGATTAGAGTAGTTAAAACCGAAGCAATAATTTTAGTATATTATGAACAGTTTTAACGGCTCTATAAAGAGTCAAACTGTCATTTCAATATCTAATAGAGAGAAGAATCTAACGTACCAAATCAAAAACCCTGGATGTCGTTATCATTTTTTTTTGTTTTCTTTTTGTCTTAAAAAAAAATAGGAACTGCCATCCCCTATTTGAACCCCTTTAACCTCTTTTTCACGATTAAAGTTAACTTTCCGAAACTCTAAAAATTTCAAACAAGTAAGTATGTATGAAATTTCGGCAATTTCAATTCAACAAGATCGGTTCAGTAGTTTAGGTGTGAAAACTTACCTTAGAATTTATAATATTAGTAGGTATGGAAAACCGTCGTAAAAATGTCAGAAAACTTACAAAAGCTGGTGTAAGTGGCGCAGTGATGGAGCCAATTCTACCCAGCATGGAAGAAAAGGCGAACAGACTATGACGGTACTTCGTAGGGTATAGCTCTATAGTGTAAATATACATTGACAATATAACTATCGCCATTGAGAACTGTGCTATTAGGTAAACCGTAAGGGATAATGCGTACAGATCTGGAAATAAAAAAAAAACTGTTATATGTATGATATTTCATATTAATTAGTACGCCGATCAGAATTATAAAAATCATAACCTACTTATTATCCGCATCACCTTAATAAAGATAAAAAATTTAACGTCTATAGGAAAGCTATTTCGGAAGCTGAGTTTGAATTGATCCCCGTACGTGCTAGCAATGAACTTACTATTTGTATAGAAGATGAAACAACGTCATTTCAAACTACAAAACCAGAAAGCTCAGAAAAAATACAAATTTAAAGGTTACCTGGGGGCATAAAAATATATGCAATTTGACAAGCAGCACATGTCCAATATGCTCCAATCAATACAGGTTTCCTCCCGATTTTATCTATGAGTAAAACTGCGGTCCAGAAACCGGGAATCTCAACGGCTGCTACAGCTACAAAGTTCAGGTATCCATTGCCTGATATACTCACAGCATTTAAAGCCTGTCCGTGGTAAACAAAGGTAGTTGTTATCCACCACACGGGCGAAACGATGCATCGAAGCAATACTCTCTTGTGTTGAAACACTTGTACAATTAACCATTCCTCTTTAAGCTGATGATCTTCTTCTAATGCCTTATTATTCGCATCTTCCAGGGCTGTATCGCGTAAAGCTTTTAATGATACCTCAGACACTTGCCTGCCATTCGTTTTCGCAATTTTTTTTAATAGCGCCTCGGATTCATCAAAACGCCCTTTACTAATATACCAACGTGCAGATTCTGATATTAGCCATAGATACAAAATTGTTGGCAGTTGAGGAATGAAGAGTGTCAAGGTAAGATATCTCCATTTCGGCACGCCCCACGCAATAAGTCCCATCAATACATGGCCCAATGAGAACCAAGTGTATATTAAAGCGCCACCTGTGACGCGGTACTTGGGGCCCATTAGTTCGGTAACTGTGAAAATAGTAAAAATTTTATACATACCGATTTCTAAAAGTACCTATCAAATAGTAGGTATAAAACGTAAGTTTGATAACTTTATTATCAAACTCACATTTTATAAAAAAAAATATTCTTTCAATTGTCTTGATCAATTAAAAGGTCACTGGTTTTTATAAAATCAAGTTACGATATTTAGTGAATGTGGATATTTTTATCATGCCTTTGATGGGCTGGCACTTGTTTATCTGCTACTACGTAGCGTACTCGTATAGTCTATAAAGGAATAACTAAATGTTTATTTGTTATTAACCAGAAATAATAGCTTTGTGTTTAGAACTTTAGTTTTCCGATCCTGTATTTCAGATATTTTAAATTCTATTTTCACACACTTACCCAGAATATAAATACTAGAAAAGCCACCGGCACCAAAAACAGCTTCGATACACTCGGACAGCGTAAAAGCCAGGTACGAATTTGTCCAAAACCTGATAACACCCAACCAAGCCGTGTTGAAGGCATTCATTGTGAGTGCAACACGACGACCCCATCGATCCGACACGTACCCGGTGATTGGTAGCGCAAAAATGGTACCAAAAGTTCTAATAGTACCTATAAGTGATCTACGCCATTCTTCGCAGGCAAGTCCAAACTGTAAAATAAATATAGGTAAACATTTTTTTTAAATATTGTTATCCTTATGCAGTGTGATGCAGTCGGGGTCACAGTAAACTACAGTGCAGTGAACTCGCTATTTATAAATGCGAAAGTAACTCTGTCTGTCTGTTTATCTGTCTATCCATTACCCTTTCACGCCTAAACCAGTTACATGACAGTTGATGAAATTTGGTATAAAGTTGAATTAGAATTTGGGACAGGACATAGGTTTACAATAAATAAGTACATAGAGATTTATTTTACCATCTGCCACGGACGACCGCATATCCTTTGTCGACTGTACCTGTACTCACTGATGATTAGTGATGAATTGATGATACAATCGACTGAGACTCATTTTCAGAGACCATTTTTAAGCTTCAGTGTTGTACCTATTTACCTCTTTTTATATAAGGTCATTATTAGCAAATATTAAATCGTAAATTTCAACTCACATCGTATGCAACTGAGTGCGTATTTTCATAGACATATTCTTCGCACGGCAGTGTTGTATTTCTATCAAAGAGTGTACTAGGACAAGTATTATTGCCCTCCATCTGATGTATAAGAACAGATGTATTACCAAAGCGCTTGCAGTTATCAAAAGAATTTGAATCTATCTTTGGAATAGCATTTGATAGCCAATTTGGAGACCATTCTGGCTGAGGACCGTCACACTCCGGGATTACACATCTAGAAATAAAGATCAATGTAAAATAATTATACTCAAAGTATATCAATTTGATGTATGATTTATAGACCGGCAAACTTCTTGACAATATACCCTATTTGCGCAGAAAGAGTTTTAGGTATCTTTATTTATAGTGCCATCAACCAAATAGATTAAATTGAACCTTGAAATTTTTCTATTAATAAAACAATAAAAATGGTTGAACTGGCCCTAAAGTCCCATTAATTTTACTCGTATCTATGTGCCTATTTAGAAGTAAAAAAATCTAATTATAGCAGATAGCCGGGACTATTATTTCAAACAATTACTATTGGGTAGCGTCTCGACGGGTTTCCTGCACTGCACGCACAGGATGTCGCACTTCGTATGTTGCCATAGGCTGGAGAGTATCTCTGCCTTATTCTGCGAGAAACCCTCGATGTTTATCGAGACGACTCGCAAAGCCGACTTTAGAGATGGACTGTCAGAGTGGCAATCCATCAATTATTATTAATTATAGGAATATCTACTTAATGACAATCGGATTACTCGCATTTTGAAGTGTGTTTAAATACTTACTTAATTATTTTGTCATGAAGGTGTTTTTGTTACGGTGCATTTTGCATTGATTTAATTTTGCAACTAAAGTTGCATGTCCTGTATAAAAATATTGGGCTAAACTAGATGCGGCAGGGGGGGATACTATGGCGCACATTCGAAGATGCATAATGTTATAATAATGTCCAGCAGTGGACTGCAATGTGCTAATTGATGATTTAAATAAATGAACTAACAGTATTACTTACCTACTGTTAATTTTAGCAGTTGTGAACACATATTCGGTAGCTCCCCATGATGCAAATATCGATATAATTGCACCTAGCAGTACTAGCTTTATCTGGAATTTTCCAAACTGTCCAATTTCATTTACAAAAATAGTATCCAAGGTTACTTTAGGTATGCATTCGGCTTCAGCCTCTTCTGTTACTACATCTTCAGAATTCTTCATCGTGTGAGCGTTTGTACACTAAACTTGTTACTACACTAACACAATCAATGTCACTATAGGATGCGTTAAAGATTATAATAATTCCGCTATCTTTGTATCTATATTATGAAAAGTTTATCATTAGTCGATTATGTAACTTTTTGTAGGTATATCGAATAGACTTATGTTTCTAACTATCGACAATATTACTGATAGAAGGTATATTATATTATTAGCGTCATATCTAAGCCAATCTAAAACACTAAATATACCTACCTAAATCACCCGTATAGAACTGAGAAATTTGGTAGGTATGATACAGTCGCCAAATCGATGGTGATTTGATTTTTTATAGAGGTTTTCTTCTTTGTAGGTAGAAGAAAACGTGGCTAAAAATGAGTTAAAATGCATATCATTATGGGGACGATACTGACTACTGACTGACGATCTCATCAAGTGGAGGCAGTCTCTGGCTTAATTAGAAGAATAGGCTATTTGACTAATTTTCAAAAACCATTTTAAATGATTGCTTAATATAGTATAAACATATCACATTAATATATTTCTGTAAAAAAACAATGCATTATGTTAAAAAATCAATGCTAAAGTTTAAATTTTCAAAAATGCGCGAAAAACGCTAGGATATTTAAACATGGCGATGCGTGTGAGTTGTGACGTCACTCTATTGTAGGTAAGTTGCTGTTATCATCGGCTCGCACAAAATTTGTATCCATTTCGAACTTAGTCACAAAATATGTCCATAAAACTCGCGATAAACAAGGAAAAAGCAAATAATAACACCGAAACAAACAATAATAGCTCATACAACTGGAGATATTTTGTAGCAATGACGTCACCCAGAGCTCTGACCAATCACGAGCGTTTTTGTCATAGACAATTAATCAACAAAATATAACATTTTTATATTTGAAATTCTCATAAAATACATATTTGAGAGTAAATTGTAGCCTCATAGGTCTTTTAACGTTATTTTCTAATAGGATGACCATAATTTGTAGTATATTTTTATTGTTGTCAAATAGCCTATTGGGATCGTGGTGAAAAGGGTGAGAAAAGGCGCAAGAATGCAGGGGTCACTTCATCTATCCATCTTTCAAGCGACCCTCAGTTTAGATGGCAATAATTTGCTCGTTACTATCGCTCTCGTATCGGACTGTGCCTACAGTGTACAGTCATTCTAGAGTCTGCCACACGGATAATGTTCAAATAATCTACCACATAATGGGACGCATACTATTATTCCATATTATGCAGCAATATATATTATGATTTCATTGTCATCAATGTATGATGAGGGGTTCTTTATCCGACTGTAAACATGCAGCCCATGACAAAGTGCCCGCTTGACGGCTATAGACTCACCCCTTACCACGTGGGACCATAAATTATAAATTAAGAAAGAAAGAAAGAAAGAAAGAAAATATTTTTTTTTTGTTGAAAAAATGAAAATTGATGAAATATGCGTGTTAGTGCACCTCAACCTCAGCCTACCCCTTCGGGGATTTACTGAAATGAATAGATGTATGTATATGTATTGTATGTATAAGTTAGTTTTACTAGGCAATACAATCAGGAGGTGGTATATAGATACAGAGATAGGTAGTAGCCGTGGGCACAGAACAGATAATCCGTCAGCTTAGACAGCAAGAAGCGCGGCAATCCATTTTAAATGAGGAGGAAAATAAAAGTTATTCAACTCATGGATCGATGAGGCTGAGTTGATAGATGCCATCATTTATACAGAAACGCATGATAATGATTTTTGTACTATTATATACAAGCACATGATAAGGACACACTGGTTGATATCAATATGGCAACCTGTCCCGGTTGCCATACGAACATCTATGACAGTACGTAGGCGTAAATAGTATGTCAATCAGATCTAGGAGATTTCAAGATAAGGCTAGGACCACGGTTCTGCTAATTGTCAGTTACTGTCATACCACTGACACGGCAAAAATGGCATTTTTATACTTTATTGACATAGGCTTAAAGTCCAAAATTAATTTAATAAGAGTTCTCTACATTTTTTCATTCACTCTACACGATACCATTTAATTTTAGACTTTATTAGCATAATAGTAAAGTCGAAAATTAAATGTATTTTTTGCCGTGTCTCATATTAGTTGACAATTAGCAGAATCGGGATCCAGGTCAATAGTTCCTACTCTCAACCAGTGAACATGTATGAAAACTGTTCAAATGTCTGTATTATTCCAAAAGTAAAGATAGGTAAAAAGCTCTTTATTGCACAGGAGTGCGTGCGTACGTGCGTGCATGCGTGCGTGTGTTATCGCGTGCATGAATCATATTCACGCACGCACTTACACACACACACGCAGGTACTCATGTAGGTACCTACAAAAAGTTGCTCTGTTGACTGAGAATGTCCGATGTGTGACTATCTAAAATCCGTTTTCATGTAGGACTCTAACCAATTAGTGATTAGTATTTAGAGCTTCCAGAAGGCCAATAAAATTCTTGTACTAAAAAGATGTTCAAAATTCACTTTTGATATAACCTCAACCTCCCAAATGTCAAAAACACTATTCTCATAACACAATTATAATTTGTCATTGACATGGTCGTTTTGACGGCTCCAACTTTATTAATAGGTATACTCCGTTTGGTCAGGTGCTATTAAAAAGGTAAACAATCTAGATTGTGTCTTTTTGCACTAACACTTAATAAGCAAATACACTGCTGCTTAACTAAAACAAAAAGAATAATTAACTGAGTTTCTAAGTAACAATATTAAAACTGAAAGACACATCAAGACTACAAAATATATTATCCTTCAAATGGCAAATGAATACCACAATAGTCAGAATATTTGAATAAGAAACACTTGAATAAATTGGTATTATTTTAGAAGTCAGAAGTGCACATCTACGTAGTACACGAAAAAATAGCTTAAGAAAAATATAATTTAAGTAGAAGGAAACACAACAATAGTATGTGTACGTTAGGTCTTGTAACCGCGATTTTTTTTTTCAGAACGCGCGCACGCGATATGTCAGCGTCAGTAGCGAATATCGACTGACGTGACGGAAATTGCCGAGTGTGCACGATCCCGCTTGGTTGTCTCCCTCTCAAGCCATTATGTTCGGCGCCCGCGCCGTGTAGCAGTACTTTTTGAATGTCAATATAATCCGAGAGCTGGTAAGATTTTTTCAGTACATTCTTAAGGCAGGCTGAAAACTTGTCACACAACTCTCCTGTTATACCCCAACACGAAGCTGCAGACCTGGCTGGTAGGTACGGTACGATACGGTACTCGCCTGGTAATGGTAAAGCCCCCACCAAATCGCCTGTCTTTTTTATTTATTCCTTTAACAATAAACTACAACATAAAAATTGCATATTGCCTCAAACATGTTTTTTGGAGATTATTTTTTTAAGTTTTAAAAATTCAGGGGTTGATTTAGCCTCATACTTCCAGTCAGGTCTGCAGCTTCGTGTTGGGGCATATTAGGAGAGTTGTGTGACAAGTTTTCAGTTTACCTCAAGAATGTACTCAAAAAATCGTACCAGCTCTCGGACTAATAGCAGCAATAGCTCGTTCTCGTAACTTATATCAGCATTGCATTCAATTGACTTGTATCAGATGACATGACACAACACACGATTACTCGTAAATGCAGAAGTTAACCAAGATTGGTTAAGATTGTTCCTTTCGAAAGATATGCAAATGAACTTGGCCGTGCCATTTACCCTCATAATCTATGGTAGATATGGGTGATGGCCGGGTTGCGTGCGAGGGATAATATATTATATTATGTTTCCGACTACCTCACCTTCGGCACCTGACAGCCCAGAGACGGCGTGCGTTTCAATCGGTTGAAGTCCGACATAACCTCCTCCGGCTCCAGGGGGGATTTTCCGCACGATAAAAAAGAGTAGATATAGGTAAAAATGGCATGGTTTTTTCTACACATCCAAATCCGAATTTTCTACACATTCGCTTAAAGAACATAATAATGGGGGTATAACATCCACAGAACTGTGAAGCAAATGTATCTTGAAGGCGACACCAGCAGTTTCAGCAAAAATATTTTTAAATTTATGAGCATAGCCATTGTATTGACAGCAACATTGTAATATATTTATCTTATTGCATTACCTAAGTAAATATAGTCGATACAAATCGATATCATATCATGTTCAACTACAAATAGGTACATAAGTATGATACTTACACATGATTATAGGCGCTTCCTTACTTTATCTACCCTTCTCTTCTTTTTATCTCTTTTACTGCTAATCTACTCTCTTATGTGGTACGATAACATGTATTGTAAATTCAAATTCCGGTACTACTTCCCATAAGAACCTATTTCCAGGATAAAAAAGTAAAAAATAGCCTATGTGTTATTCCAGGCCATAATAATCTAACCCTGTACCCAGCCTTCTGACGTTGGAGTGTGACTTAACAATAAAAAGAATAGAACATACAAACGATCATAATTCACATTTACAATATATGTAAAAAGTAAGATAGGATTACTTACAGATGATAAAAATAGATATTTAAATGGCCATCAAAGTCTAAACTCAACATAAGTACTGTCAATTGATACAGGATTAGGTTACAGGCTATAAAATTGATACGCTGGAAGCACGTGTGGCAAAACCGGTAATAAAGATAAAATGTGTAGGTACGAGTATCACTCTAGTCAAGGACAGTTTTGGAAAAACTTGTCTGAATATATCAATCAAAATAGCTGATGCCTGAATAGATGTCAGTTTAGTTCAATCGGCTCTATCAACTTATTACAATCAAACTTAAAGTACTTTTTAAGTCTGAACCTTTCTAATAAAAAAGGTATCAATGATTTTGATACCTTTGAGTAGTTCAGTAATTTCTGCGATCCTCAGACAAACATTCCACAAAAAAATTGGGTTCAGAATCATCAAGTTAACACAAGTTGTGTTAACAATTTTTTTACACAGCTGTGTTACACAGCTCAAGGTTTTTTTATATCTCTGAAGTACACAGAGTATATTCTATCTATACGCCTCAAAGTATAAACACAACTAATTCACAAATTGATAATAGTACAGATTTTGGGCACAAAAATAAGCTGACTCTACCGCGAAATTGAAACTGAAAGTGAATAATGACTGGTAATGCCTAAAGTATGAATAACTACATAACATCAGAAAGCGTGTTTTGCTATTCTTTTTAAGGTTAAAATTCAATTTCGATTCAACCTCATACCCCGAAATGTCTAAAACGGTATTTTAGTAGTTAATATAATTTTTCAAGATAGAACATTGAAATCGAGCTGCATTGGCATTAAACCGATGCAAAATTAATAAATACATTTTTAATACAAGAATTTGCCGTAATATGAAATCGTGATTTTTTTCTTATAATTTGATTTTGACAACCAATCGAATCGAAATTGAATCTGTTAACAGAATTGGCCTTCAGGTAGCAAAGGACGCGTTTGATGGGCATGTAAGCAGGACTGCAGCTAAGGAAGACATCAATAAAGCATTATATTTTGTTTCTTTCGCTATGACAATGATTAGGACAGATCGATCGTGATTTAAGAAACGTAGACTATGTTTAGTATATCATTATGTATTATTATATTTAGTATATTATTATGTAGACTATGTATAGTATATTATTGTGATCTATTGTATTTATAATAATTACCACTGTATATTTGTGACTTGTGTGTGTACCTAAGTGTTTTTCTCTCCTGCTATTATACACACATTTACACCTATTTTCTTGTTCCTCACGATCTCCTCTCGCCGGTCTGCTGGGAGAAATTTCTTTATAGAAATAAGCAGTACCAATGTACAAATTTTCATCTTCCATTTTATATTATATTGTTCTGTGTGTGCATAAATCTTAAATAAAAAATAAATAAATAAAGTTTTGGAAAGCTATGAAAATCACTTTAAAACTGTCCAAGAGACGTTTAAACAAGCTTACATGCCCATGAAAATGATTTTTTTTTCTTAACCTATCTTATCAATAAATTATCATACCTATTGTCGCTAAATCCTGTTGTAAACAATTATTACCTCAATACGATTTAATATGTACAATTCTTAAAAGCTTCTATTGATCCTTTACAGTTACCTAAATTCTAAAAAATCTACTCCAATTCGGCCTTTAAAGTAATTACTAAAAACTCTCAAATTGGTCTCATTTATAAACAGGTAATAGAATCTACAATAGCATGAAAGCTATTATCATTATCATGAATTGGTCAATAAAGTATATTAAAATGATAAGATACTTTCAAAACATTACGCATAGTGCAAACGATAAATAAATTAAATGCAAAAATGCTGTATACTGAGATAACTAAAGTTGGTTGAACGTTATACACAATTATTTCAACAATGGAAGATAAACTAAATCTCTGAGAAAGGATAAAAATAATACTATAAGAGAAAGACCAACACAGGATGAGTACTGAGAAAGGGGAGGAGACCCGGGTGAAAGTGGACCTGGACAAAATCCTCGTCGAGGAAGTGGGCCAGTTTGGGAAATACCAACTGATCACTTTACTTTTGGCTGCATTTCCTATCATATTTAGTGCGTTTGCATCTGAAGAATACGTCTTTACTGCAGCAAGAATAAACCACAGGTACAGTTCTTTTCTAAGATAAGAAACCTATCACCCCTCTGATCGAATGAGGTGGTGCATAGCCCTACCAAAAACTTCTGGGTACAAGCCAATCTTACCTGCTAATCGGTACACCGGATGAGGTTCGGGAGCAGGTCTTGCGCTCAGTGGCAGTTGAAAGTAAAAGAGTAGGAGAGCAGATCTCGGATTAAAAAGTAGGTACAAGCTTTGCATCCAACCGGAATGATGATGACGTAAGTAGTGTTGTTTAGTTTGTTTCATGAACTGTGGTAGTTCGTTCGTACTCAGACTGCATTCTATTTGCCTTTCGGTCCATTAGGTCCCATTATACATCATTCCATTAGTAGAGGAGGCCCTGTCACATTCTTTACACTTTTTTTTATTTATCTGTTTAACTTCTTGCACAATGTACAATAGCGGACTTAATGCCGTAGGCATTCTCTACCAGTCAACCATAGGGTGGTGCAGAGCCTCTTGGGGTTGGGAGATTCAAAATACACCAAATAATGGAAATGAGGAGTGGGAGAACCGGACTCAAGAGATCAAGTTTTACTCGTAAATGCAATCAGGATTGGCGCTTGGATGAAGAAGAAAAATTACGGTGAAAGACGCCAAACCAAATGTTTAATTCACAAAACATCCAACGCAGAACAGTCAATGAACTGCTTTATTTCCTCGAGAAAAATAAAATAAGTAAAATGGGTATATGAATTCCAGATGTCTGATCCCGGAATGCGATGATTCAAATCCAGATTTTGCACCATCTTGGATTCTAAACGCAATTCCCGGTACCAGTGAAACTTCTTTCGAAAGTTGTGAGCGGTTTAGCAATATCACTAATCCATCGACCAGACCTTCGCCAGATAACTGCCCCGCCGAGGCATTTGATAAAAGTAGCAGGCAAGAATGTGATGAATTCGTGTACGAAAACCAGCTTAGCGTAGTTTATGATGTAAGTATGTTAAAAAGTTTTATTTTGTAAATTAGGTGAGGTCCGCGGCTATATCGGCATTAAGTTCGATGGGTCATTTTCCTTCAGTAGTCGTAACTCCAACTGTAGAAGGTTTAATTCCAACTCCAACTACAAAAAAATGTTTTTATAGTATCAATAACGTGCAAGCCTTGTTGCAGGCATCCTATGTCCGCTTGAGTAGTAAGCGGTCATCGTGAGAGTGAGCTGTATTCTCAATCTTCATCATATGGTTTTACTAGCTTTTGCCCACGGCTACGCCCGCGTGGATGTCGGTTATCGCGACCAAACATAGCCTATGTCCTTTCTCGAGGTCTAATCTACCCCTATACCAAATTTCATCAAAATCGGTACAGTGGTTTGGGCGTGACAGACAGACAGACAGAGTTACTTTCACATTTATAATATAAGTAGGGATTTCACTATTTGATTTCAATGAACTGATTTCATTTTACCAGTCTCAGTTATAGTAACGTTAGTAATCAAAAACGATATTTGCACAGAAACAATCAATTATTTTGTCATTTACGAGTGACTCCCAAACTGAATTCCGACAAATCCTTCTACGACAAGATTTTACTTCGACAACATGAAACTAATAATAATAATTTATTTATTTCCATAGATTGATTACAAATATATCCTTATAATAGTACTAGATTAGAATAATTAAGTGTAATATGACAGAAAATTTATTACAAGGACTGCAGAGGCATTCGTAAAAAATTCGTTTGAAAAAATACAAAAAATAATAATCCAAATGTGTGTGTCCGTGGGCGTGTATGTGTTTTGTGTGTGTGTGTGTGTGTGTGTGTGTGTGTGTGTGTGTGTGTGTGTGTGTGTGTCTCTGTGTGTGTGTGTGTGTGTGTGTGTGTGTGTGTGTGTGTGTGTGTGTGTGTGTGTGTGTGTATGCGTGTGTATGTGTGTGTGTGTGTGTGTGTGTGTGTGTGTGTGTGTGTGAATGGATGTTTGTTGTTTATTCAGGTTTATGTAGAAGTGTTTCTATTTCGTCATATGTCAGAGTTCTGAGCCATTCACTAATCACTCGTTTGCAGCCATGCGGGGTAAGTGCAGCAATATTTAGGTGTTGATTCGCTTTATTATAGAGTCTGGCACCCAAGATCCAAAAATGTCTCTCGGCCGTTGCGGTTCTGTGCCTTTCGGAAGTGAACACGTTTAATCTCTTGCGCATACCAGTTCTCAAGTTTAGAGACTGCGATGCTGAGACGTGCTTGCGTAGGACTATTTTGAGCACAAAGAGCTGCCTAATGGTAAGGACCTCACAGTCCAAGTAAAGGCTTGTTGTCGGATACCTAAAGGGTCTCCCACACATAACCTTAAGAACAGCTCTTTGTGCTCTCTCTAGTCGGATCATGCTTGTTTGAAAAGTGCCACCCCAGGCAGCAATACAATAGCCCATCAGGGATTGTGCAAGAGCGAAGTAAACATTCCTTAAAGTTGAAAAATCCGCTGCCGATCTAAGCTTTTTAAAGACAAACAACAGCTTGCGAATCCGCGGAACCAGAGTGTCGATGTGTTTGTTCCAGCTGAGTGTACTGTCAAGATGTACACCCAGGTATTTCAGATCCGATTTCCTTGAAATGGTGGTACAGTGGCAGGAAGTGTCTTGTGTACAGCATTTGTGTATTCTGATGGGGTACATCTCAGTGCCGGGCTGCCCCACAGTTGAACACGAGAATGTTATGTAGGATGTTTTTTCTACATTTAGAGTAAGAAGGCTGCAGGACAGCCACCTGGAGACAGTTTTCAGGCTATCCTCAGCAAACTCTCGTGCCTGACCCCAGTTCCATCCGTCAACTAATAGTGCGGTGTCATCGGCGTACGTAATTATTCTAGTGTGAGGTAATTCTAGAGCACATAGACTATTTATATACACTAAGAATAGTGTGGGGCCCAGAACACTACCCTGAGGGACTCCATAGGTGACACGCTGTTCACCGCTCCTGACGCTTCCTATCCTAACATATTGACTTCTTTCTGTAAGATAGTCTCGAAAGATGTCAAGCACTATTCCTCTTATGACTACCAACTCCAATCTATCCACAAGAATGGGAATAGAAACCGTATCGAATGCCTTCGACAGTGGGGTGAGCACGAACAACTATCGTAATCGTATCGTGAACGTAACGAGAGCACGGAGCATTGTGATTGGCCGCCTGCCTGAAGCCTGCCAATCGCAATGCTCCGTGCTATCGTTACGCTCACGATATGATTACGATAGTTGTTCGTGCTCACCCCACAGATCTAAAAATATACCAAGGCACTTCTTGCCGGAGTCAAGTGTCCTAATGATATGATCAGTCAGGTCAATCACTGCATCCTCTGTTGATCTACCCTGTCTGAAGCCATACTGGTTAGGCATAAGAATATTATTTTTGCTTAAATAGTCTACCAGCCGTTTGTTGAGGATTTTTTCCATTATTTTGGACAGTGTGCTGAGTACTGCAATTGGCCTATAGTTTGTGACATTTTGCTTCGATCCCCACTCTTGCAGAACGGGTGAATCAGTGCTTTCTTGAAGACAGAAGGGAATATACCTTTTATGAAGCACAGGTTTATAATGTGCATTAGGGGAGGGATTAAGAAGTTGCGTGCTTCCTTCAAAAGTTTGGCAGAGATGCCATCCCACCCAACTGCACAGTCGTTTCGCAAGCCCAGTATAATAGATTCCAGCTCCGCCTCGTCCACACTCAACAGAGCCATAGAGTTACCTAACTTGTTTTGGGAACGGTCATTTCCCCCAAAAGATAGGGCCGAGACGGGGAGACGGGGGCCAGTATCGACAGTACTATTTTGCTGGGTGGTGATATTATCGGCCAAAGTCTTACCTATATTAGCAAAAAAGTAGTTGACGTCATTAATTGATGATGAGTCATCATTCGATGTCCTTAAAAGTTCGACTGGGGTAGACTTCTGCGGCTGTAATTGTGCAATTTTTTAAATTGCTTTCCACATGGACCTTGGGTTGCCCTTTGCATTATTTAGTACTTCCCTTTCGTAGGCACCTTTAAGGCTTTTCAGGAGGTCGTTACAAAAGTTACGATACCTCGTATAAGTAACCTGATGGATCATGTTGGCAGGGTCTTTTTTGGCTTTCATATGAAGTTTGTCGCGGTTCCCGATACATCTCAGAAGGCCCTCCGATACGACTATCCATGGGCCTATCGAATTTTGAATCAAAAGTGATTTGATTTAACTTTTTGACATATAAATTGTATAATATTGTCGAAACGACTAATTACAGAAGAATATAATTATACATTTACATACATACACGTATGCCTATAAATCCCCGAAGGGGTAGGCAGAGGTGTATTAACACCCACATTTTACCCACACAGTGGAACGTAGGCGTTTTTAAAACTGTAAAATATCGAAAGCGCCTGTCTAAACCTTGTTAGCGTATAGCGTTTAACAATATCAGGCGCTTTAAAGACTTTGTAAGACTTAGTGCCAGTTTGTACAGCTTCAAATTACGGCTCCAAAAACTTCGGGGTCCAATTAACGAAGAAAATTGATAGCAATTTTCTTCCGGTAATAGTACCTACCGGACGAGGCTCTGGTGCAAGATTTCCACTCGAGGTCGAGGTCATTTATTTTAAAAACGAAGGTGAGCTACTAACTAAATAAGTAAACTTCACGGGCACAAGCATTGGTAGTTATAGATTTATTCAGAAACATTTAATCTAAAAAATAATAATAGCGAACCTATTTGAAATGTGCTTAATAAATCGGTTTCCAGTTCAACTTAGGCTGTGATGAATGGCGCCGCTCACTGATCGGTTCCATCCGCACGATCGGTACGCTACTTGTGCTGCCTATCACTGGATTCATCTCAGACCGCTGGGGACGACGAGTTGCTTTAACCATCAATGCCTTTAATACCGCCTGGATAGGGTTGGTCAGATCGTTCGTGAACTCGTATAAGTGGTTTCTTACACTTGAGGTCCTTGAGTCTACCGTTGGCTCTGGGTGTTACTCCTCATGCTATATTTTAGGTGAGAATTTTGAATTGAGATTTCAAACTAGTCTTTTTAGCATATTTTGTGACTGTTTTTTTATAACGTGTCTTAATTTTATGCATTTCCAGTCACCGAGTTGGTTGGTCCTAAGTACCGTGTCATTGCTGGAGCGACAGTTTCTTCCCTTTTCGCAGTCAGCCAAGTATTCTTGGGGCTGATCGCCTGGGGCATGCCATCTTGGCGTCCTCTTACCCAGATCCTGTATGCGCCACAAATTTTAGTCGTCTCTTACTTCTGGATCCTCTCCGAATCCGTCAGATGGCTTATGAGTAAAGGCCGTTACGAAGAATCCGAGCAAATTCTCCAAAAAGTTGCCAAAAAGAATAAAAAGGAGTTGTCACAGAAAAGCCTTGAAGCGTTACGTGCAACAGCGGAAGCAGAGAAGAATGCTCCAAAGACAAAAGAGCCTTGGTTAGTGATCCTAGTGTTTAGATCGAAGACAATTTTGTTCCGGTGTTTGGTGGCACCAATTTGGTGGATTTCAAACACACTGATCTATTATGGAATGAACATCAATTCAGTAGACATGATTGGCAATAGGTATTTGAATTATGTAGCTGTGTCAGCGATAGAGATTCCCGGAAATTGGGTAGCGATCCTTCTATCGGATAGAGTTGGTCGTAAGCCTGTGCTCATCTGCGCGTATTGGCTATGTGCTGCATGCCAATTCGTTTTCGCATTTCTAAATACAGGTAATATCACATAATATATTTGTCACTATACAGTAGGTATAGTGTTATATTTTACTGGTATTCATCATTACTATTATTTTACTTTCTATGCAACTGAAGAGTTGCAGTAGTCCGGTTAACCGAACTACTCACCGGACTACTGCTACACAAAAGTAGCAACAGTTCGATTCCGTTTGACAACCGGACTACTGCTACTGAAAAGTTGCAGTAGTCGGATCAACCGGACTAGCAACCGAACTACTGAGACTAAAGGCACCAACACTGCC
The DNA here is from genome assembly GCA_914767945.1 of Eilema depressum. NCBI lineage: Eukaryota > Metazoa > Arthropoda > Insecta > Lepidoptera > Erebidae > Eilema > Eilema depressum. The sequence continues at coordinate 7,883,298 of OU612028.1, read as the reverse complement.
CGATAACTTTATTTTTCCTATTTTTGTCTATTCATCCTATGGTTGCCTGTAAGAAATAGCCACCAAGCGATAAGGCCGCCAACTGTACTTACCACGAACCTGTAACATTATATTGTAACATTGTAAAATCCTTCGTGTACAATAAAGACGTTTTTATTATTATTATTATTTTAGTGATATATTTGTCATTGCATTTTTTTAGACAGCAGTGGCCTCCGTCTAGGATTATATCTCTTTGGCAAATTTTGTATAGCAATAGTAATGACGTCAGTTTACGTGTACACTGCAGAGCTGTATCCCACAAAGTACAGACACAACCTTTTCGCCTTTTCTTCTATGGTTGGTAGACTGGGATCTATTACTGCACCCCTCACTCCTGCATTCGTAAGTATATACTTATCTTTATTTTATCAAAGATCTGTGTACTTTCTCTCTTTTCTTTTATTGATCAGAATAAAATGGTACGTAGTGAGTGACGCATAAGTGGCCTGCCTATGTATTGCACTTGAATGATCATTTCGTGTCAATTTTTCACATTTCACGACTCATTGGATCCCTAATCCTACCCTGAATATCCATAAATTCATGCAAAGCATTAAGAAAACGAGCCAGTGGCTAAAACTACAAGTATAACTAATTTTAAGAAGGAACTTAAAAGAAAAGCCAGAACATGCTGTAATAAATCTATTCTGTTCTGGAAATAAATTTTGTAACGGTTATAAAAGTATTATCAACCTGTTTTCTAGGCCCAGGAGGTATGGGAACCATTCCCATCAGTATTGTTTGGCAGTTTCGCTGTACTATCTGGTGCTCTAATCTTCACTACACCAGAAACTCGCGGCACTAAACTGCCTGAAACCTCTGAAGAAGCAGGGCAAATAGGAAAGAAAAAAACCTCATCTTAATCTCATGAAAAGTATTTAGTTTATGATATATTTTTTTTGTTATGTACCTATACTTACATTATTAAGTTTGTCATTCAAAAGTAAAGAAAATAAATAAACGGCGTGCGGTTTTAATCGGTTTGCGCTCGACATACCTAAATACTACTGCTGACCAGCAGTGGTCTCCGCACGATAAAAAAAGAAAAGTAATTTAAATATGGAATTTTATTGTCAATATGGTATCAGATGGATGGATGAACTTTGAGTTAAAGTGTTTTATTTTGCCAAATTTAATTTATAATTTTAGGTTTCAAGGACTTCCTTTCATTTAATTTACCATGTTTCTTAGAGAGATTTCATCCTTATGATTGACACTATCGATTGATGCCATAAAAATACAGGATGTTACTTTTTCGGGTTTTAGTCGGTTCGATTACCGGGTGTGGCAAGCGAATTTTTAAAACTCTTTGAATACAGTTTTGTTTCTCTTTAAAAATAAAATGATGTCTCCTTTAAGTAAAATGAGCTAACTTAAGGATTTAAGGTACTTTCCCTCCATGTGGCATCGCCGTGGGACGCCCTGTATAAACATCCGAATTGAGCACCCCTCCTTTTTTAGAAGTCGGTAAAAAATAAGCCAGAAAGACTCTTATTTGACCCTGTAATATGTATGTATTGTATGTATTTCATTAACCGACTTCAAAAAGGAGGAGATTCTCAATTCGATGGGGGTTTTTTTTTTCAACTTTTAGCAATCACTGCTACGAGTATAATTAAAATCTAAATAAATACTTACCAAAATGATTTTTCTGTCATACCTATTCAATTAAATTTTTCCACAGGTAGGATTTTGCTATCGTAACAGTGTTCAAAATCTTTTTATCCGACTATAAAATCACCCGCTAAAATAGGTATAGGTACTTAAACACAATAAACCTTAGAGTTTTGTATTTAAACTTAACTTTACTGTTTCATTGGTAATTTATGCGTAGGGCGATTGAAATGACAAATCCGGTTTCTTATCAGTAACAGTAACCGACTCGAACGCGTCGCATGCGATGCTTCTCCACTCTTTGAATAGTAACCTTTTAAAACATATACGAAATGAACGAAACGTACGAACGAAAAGAAAAAACGATAATTGTTTATTAAAACCTGTAGCGGACTGTCAAATTTGTTTAAATTTAGTAAAAAATGTGTCTGACATTGTGTGTTTGTGCTGTGTAAAAAAAAAAAATATTGCCCAGTGTTTTGAATGCGACAATGCTCACCAACACCTGCAGAATTAAATAGATACCTATCAACTAAATCACTGGGTTCCTTGCGAACTTCAAAATCATCTCAAAGGTATGTGGATTTAATATTTATCACCTAATTATCACTTAGTAATCTGAAAATATTAATAAAGAATAATAATAATAATCCTAATATTTGGTCACTGTACCCGATGGTGGCGCTCTATTTTTTCTTATATTTTGAAATCAAATGTATTTTTTATAATATTATTTCAAAACGAAATAAGAAAAAAGTTGTATAAATTTGAAAATCGGTGTCTGTTACTTTTCATGCAAAACGACTGAATAGAAATCTAAATGAAATTATGCACAGAGTCAGAGATATCAATTTATCAATCAATTAGCCTACTGCAGTCCACTGCTGGACATAGGCCTCTCCCAATGTGCACCACGTTTGTCGATCCTCCGCCTTCCGCATCCAGTCCGTCCCAGCCACCTTTCGCAGGTCGTCGGTCCACCTGGCTAGGGGATGTCCCACCTTCCTATTTCCTACGCGCGGTCTCCACTCTAGGACTCGTTTGCTCCACGGCCATCAGTCCTTCGACAGATGTGGCCAGCCCACTGCCACTTCAGCTTACTTATTCTGCGAGCAATGTCGGTAACTTTGGTTCTATGTCGGATAACCTCGTTGCGAATTCTATCCTTTAAAGAGACTCCAAGCATAGCTCGCTCCATAGCCCGCTGCGCGACTTTCAGGTCACGGACTAACCCCACCGAGATATACGAGTAGGTATAACCTACACATGCAATTACCATCATGCTGGTAGTAGGTTCACGGCCTGTGGATCGCGGGAACGAGATTAATAACCACCTATATAGGTAATCCATAAATATCTGAATTTAAAGTCACGTCAAAATAAAATAAGTAGGCGAAAAGAATACAAGTCATTTTATCATCCTCTTTGTATTAGTCCCGGTCGCTTTCACCTGTAGGTAAATACTCGTATCTACTAGTGTTATGTTGCAACTTGCAACTAAAATATATGTAGGCGCACTAGGCTCAAGTTTATCAGCACATAAAGAAACAATTAGAATAAGATCAATTGTTTACTATACCATCATCATCTTCATGAAGACGCACTTTCCTGATTGTATCCGTGGCCAAGATGACCTCGGAGCTCAGGGTCCGCCTTCCGGCTGCGAAATAGAAATCTCACCGTGGATTCAGCTGTCGAGTTCGTTCAAACATTCGAAACGCTCTTACAGCATGTGCCTGCAGAACTTTATTACATTTGAGAGCAAAAAACTACCAAGTATGAAATTTTTGAGCAAGATAAATCGACTCATACTTTAGCACTAAAGTTAAAAAACACTTGAGTGCTAGAGTTACAGTATATTTTTATGCTCTCGAGTGTACTTACTTTTGGGAGGAAGTTTATAATTATGTTATTGTATATCTATATAATTATGGTATATTAATATCATTTTATTATCGAAAAGACTTTGAGATTAAAACAGGCCTTGAATTCTATGGTGGGACATTACCTTGACTGATACGGAATACGTTTAAACATTATGATTGAGATTGAGGTCGATTGATAAATGGTACTACATTAGTATTACTTTAGGCGGCTTCACACGCTAGTTATATGCATTCTATATATTTATAATAAATTGGAAAAAGCGAAATCAATTCTCGGGCGGGACTCGAACCCGCGATCTTTCCCTTACAGGGGGAACGCTCTGACCACTGAGCCACCGAGCTTCGCCCGAGAGTGACCCAATTTTTCCAATACATCCATCTTACGGCGATGGTGGGAGTAATCTACCGATATTCAAACGAACTATCGGAATCAATGAATGATGTTGCAATCATTTTTAAACATTGATTTTTGATAACTCCGCACAATCAATTGAGATAATTTTAAAGCAATTAGTTTGCTAGACTAAACAAATTATAATAAATTGGAAAAAGCGAAATCAATTCTCGGGCGGGACTCGAACCCGCGATCTTTCCCTTACATTCTATATATTTATTCTTTTATTCTTAGTCACATTGATATACAATAAGTTATTTTGAACAAAAAAATTGAACCGACCGGACCTCTAGAACACAAATAGGTACACCGACAAGTAAAAAATAGCGATTAGAACTTTTATTGAAGCAGGTGCCAAGCCAAACATGTAGAATTTCGATCGAAGCGGTTGGCAATGACGTCAATCCAGCCTGCCCATTTGTATTCTGTTGCCTTGCTGTTTTACACAAGACCCTACATCTGCGGTGACATACACTGATACACTTACATCTGCGGTAATTGTGGACATACTTACCTTACATGCCTGCGTTATACGGCTTTGACTTGGCTCTGATTTATTTTTATATTTTTAGTAAACTTAACAAAGCGCTTTCGGATGAGCCCATCAACTACGAGATATATGAGATAAATCATAAAAATCAATAAATGTTAAATGAGATGAATTGTATATTTACATTAGCCTGGGTGTTCTTAATATTTATTTACAAAAAAGTATCTAAGTATGTTTATCCGCATTCTAGATTCTATAACAAACTTGTTAAACTATGCTTACTTTGTGTCTAAATAGAGCTGTGTAGTATATCGTAGAATATTTTATTTATTTTAAATCCGGATTAAAATATTTATCACATTGATTAATTTTTGAAGAAATAATCGATATCTATTAGTAGTTAATAGGACCCTGCACACGAAAAAATAATAATGCCCACGACCAGATAATTCCTATCGGAGTACAAAAGTTGTCTAATTTACTGATATAGGTAGATAGCGGCTGGATTTATCATTAATCTTCAATAGGCACGTTTGGTTTAATGTTATACGCAAGTGTATACTCATAGTAGTCATATTGGTGATTCATATTGTTTAAATGACTGCAAAAACTCTGTTCCTTCTGTTAGGTACATAATAATCACGGTATCCCTGTTATTTTTGAACAATAAATCATATTTGGTAAGAAAACGCTTTTTTATCTGAGATCGTCTGTCCGTCGAAGCTTGCTTGTTTGCTTGTCTGCGACCTAAGTAGTATAAAAAAACGTACACGCGCTGCGGCAGCCCCAATCGTCTGCAACATATCGACGTACACAAATTTTGAGCATCCGAAAGTGTACTTACGGTACCGCTAATCTCTGTTACCATTCCTAGGCGGTAGTACAGCTACAAAAGAACGATGTATGCCCGTGTCAACGGAGCCGGCTAATCTGTCGCGAAACCGTTCAGCCACCGAGGGACATCCCTCGGTGGCTGAACGGTTTATATTAAAATGAACTTGAATTAAAGTTCATATTTCGGTGACATCCACATGGATGTCACCGAAATATGAACTTTAATTCTTGCTAACACATTTCAGTTTCCTTTAACACATTGTAAAATGCCACCAAGCTCACCTCGATACAAGTACTTATAGCGTAAATAAATACAATAACAAATTCTTAAGTTCTCTGTCTATATAGGAGATTGTTGACTTTTTTAACGAGCAGTATGATTATGACAGTGTTGATAATGTGGCCAATTGAATGTTCTGTGTGCTAAATAAGTGATTGAGTGGTCATTGTTTGTTTTATTTCAGTGTAGCTGTTGACCGTCTATACAATGGACGATCCAGAGAATCATGAAACAGAAAATGCTGAAGCCGAAAGTTTGCAAAAGAAAGTAACGTTGGATACCATTTTTATAACAGAAATTGGAGAGTTTGGAAAGTTCCAGTTAAAATTAGCGGTGCTAGCGGCAATTATAGCAGTATTTGCATCTTGGGGAGCCACCGAATATGTGTTCACTACTGCTCGGATTAGCACCAGGTAAAAAGTATATAAATACATATCTTACAAATATATAAAACTCAAGTGTCTATTTTGTAACGTTAATATAATTCTATTTCAATAATAGAATTTGAGAAGTACGATATATACAAGAAACTAAATCAATTTCGTATTTGTGTGTATGTATAACCGATATAATCTACATAAATATATCTATAAAAAATAAGAGCTCTACCGGAGGAGTTTGGTTACATACACTGTGAAATGTGACACGAGAATTTTATAAATATAGGTATATATTGATGTTAATTGATTTCGGTTCTATTTTAGATGTGTAATACCGGAGTGCGACGGTCCTGAACCAGAATGGTCTCCACAATGGATATCAAATGCTATTCCAGCAATCGGATCGAATGCTTTTGATAACTGCAAACGCTTTGGCAATACATCTGCTCTCTTACGCCAAGTGGAAAATGAAACATGTCCCAGCACCCTTTTTGACAGAAATACTTTGCAGTTTTGCGAAGCATTCGTCTATGAAAATACGCACTCAGTTGCATACGATGTGAGTTTTTGGATATCCTATCCTACTTAATATTATAAATGTGAAAGTTTGTTAAGATTTTTTGATGTTTTGATATTTTGGATGTTTGTTATTCAATCACGCTTTAACGTTTGAACGGTCACAGAACACTTGCAGGGTAGGGTCAGCAGGACAAGTATGACTCCCCTTGTCTTGCAAATTTGGTGTCTCGAAGAACACATGGGAACAAAAACACTTGATCCTGGGAATATGTCCCTTGGGGTAGCGGGAACACGATCAAAAATTCACGCTGGCTGAGTCGCGGGCATTTTAGCTTGTGCACTTACATTATTGATAAATTATACGAGTAGAAATATTTCATAAAAGTTTTGTTTATTTCACAGTTTGGACTTGCCTGCGATGAATGGCGACGATCACTGATAGGTACCATTAGAACTCTTGGTACTTTTGTTGCCCTACCAATTACTGGATACGTCTCGGATCGATGGGGTCGTCGAATAGCCCTCACCCTTAACGCCTTTAACACAGGTTGGCTGGGCCTCATCAGATATTGGACAAATACGTACCTGGGTTTTTGGATGTCTGAGTTTCTTGAAGCTGCGTTTGGTTCTGGCGGTTTTTCTAGCATTTATATTCTGGGTAAGTAGCATAAAACATGTTATTAAACGTATGTAAGTAATTTTGATTAAATCATACGAAAGTTGAATAAGCAAACTGTCTGATATTTTAGCAACATAAACACATCAATCGTCTAGATCAGTAGGTATGTTTATTTCTCCTATTAGGTAAGTTGTTACGTAACGTGTTTGTTATTTACGCACAATAATTGACATATAAAAAGCCAATTGAATGAACATGAGTGGACCTTGCATTGATGTACGACATATTGATTTTTACCGTATCAAACAACTTCACTTCTATATAAATATAATTGCAAAGAACATAAATTATAATACAACTTTTTCAATAAACACACGAAGAATGAAGATTGCAAATAATAAAAGTCAATGTTAAGCAATAAATATGAACAGCACTTTACTTTAAAACCAATAAATTTTATCTATTTTCAGTGATGGAACTAATGGGTCCCAAGTACCGCGTCATGGGTGGCGCCCTTATCGACACTTGGTTCTCAATGGGACAAGTATTGATGGGACTAATCGCGTGGGGCGTACCAAACTGGAGATACCTCACACTAGTGCTCTACATTCCTCAACTTCTAACAATTTTATACTTTTGGCTCATATCGGAATCTGTGCGTTGGTACATGAGCAAAGGCCGCTTTGATGAATCAGAAGCTGTATTAAAAAAGATAGCAAAAATGAATGGCAAGCAATTGTCTGAGAGGTCCTTAAAATCGTTACGCGATTCAGCCCTAGAAGAAGCAGAGAAGAAGGTATTAGAAGAGGAGCTTAAGGGTAAAGAGCCGTGGTTAATTGTACAAGTGTTTCGTCACAAGCGAGTATTGTTGTGTTGTATTGTTTCGCCCGTGTGGTGGATTACAACCACCTTTGTCTACTACGGACTGTCTATAAACGCTGTGAATATGTCGGGCAATAGATACCTGAACTTTGTAGCTGTGGCATCGGCAGAAATCCCCGGTTACTGGATAGCTGTTTTTCTTATGAATAAGATTGGAAGAAAACCGGTATTGATTGGAGCTTTTTGGATATGTGCTGCATGTCAAATTGCATATATATTTATGCCTTCAGGTAAGTTTCCATATTACCTGGATTAATATCTATTCGATTAAAAAAATATATATTTCATCGATTTTTTTTTGTATTCAGATCTCTACCCGGTGGCACTAACAGTATACTTGATAGCAAAATTCACGATTGCTATGGTGATGTCATCTGTATACATTTACACGATGGAGCTGTACCCTACGAAATATCGCCACAGTCTGTTCGCCTATTCTTCTATGATAGGCAGAATTGGTTCCATAATTGCACCACTTACGCCAGCATTTGTAAGTTTTCTATGTTATTTAAATCTTTTTCACGGACCACTATAAGAGATTATCATTCTCATTATGCCGACCGCTTAACTCAGGCATCGCTGCCGGTTACACACATTAACATAACGAAAAAATAAATACACTATTTATGTTTATATGTACGGAAATATCCAGACTAATACAAACAGACGTATTCATGCATACATAATATGTATGCATAAAATATATTATATTTGCACTGAGTAGGAATCAAACTGGAAGCGATAGTTAACGTTCACTACGTTCACTACCGCCACGCCACACAGGGTGACAAGTAATATAAAAAGAATATTGTAATTGGCGTACAATAAAGTATATACCTAATAAAAAAATAAATAAATAAAAGTATAAATAATTAATAAATCAATATTCTACGACCTCCTGGACCCAGATTGCTTAGATATATTTTTTACATACAATATTATGTAAGTATATGCAATGTCCTCTGAACGCCATTCCCAGTTGCATCCACACCCAGCACTTTGGAGGCCGAAGGCCGCTCTTTTACTCTGTCATTCAATTATTTGACTTATTATCACTTAAATTAAGGCAGAAAATTTACAGCAAACCTTTGAATTGCCTGACGTTTCGATCATAGTCCGTGCACGCTTTTATAATATAAATAGGTAATAAAAACAATTTTAAACTTGTGTTTTATGAGAACCATTTACCCCGGTTCTACAACACAAAGACAAGGACAATTTTTTTTGTAATAACTACGTTGTACCTAAAGATAAATAATTGCGAACAATCTCTTGGTTGTAAGACTAGTGCAAATCAGGTTTCTGATTTGATTGTTAAATCTACCTGCTTAGCCACATGGGGGAGCTGTTATCGGTAATTGACTTATACCAATCATTACCATTTTCATTTTCGATGATTAGAGTGATATTTTTCACGGTTTTTGTTCATGACACTATGATACGGTTACGTCGACTCACTGAAATAAATTCACACGGTCCCTTTGAAACACTCTCCGACATCGGACGCTGGAAGAGACCGTTATAGAGAACCTTTAATATTATTCCTCTTTATTATTTTTATTTAAAAAAAATTATCAATTTATTATTAAAATACATTAGGTATATAAATATAATACAGGGACCAAGTTACCGGTGGTTAGGGCTTCATAGAGAGGAATCACCTCACAATACGTACTATATCGAGAAGTAGCGCCTTTTACATCTAACCCAGCTGCCTAACGAAAGCTTCTTCAGGCGGTGCTCGAGGCTCTTAGCAATCAGCTCATGGGCCGTTAAGACAATCGGGACATGATCGGGATATCCGTTGTTTAGCTTAGTTGGAGGGGTTAATGTCAATACTTACCTGTATGAATGATCATGTCAATCTAAAATCATACAATTTTATTATATACTAGCCTTCCACCCGCGGCTCTGCCCGCGTGCATCTCGGTTAACGCGACCTTTGCTCATATCTTCGGTTCTACTCAACCGATTGCGATCAAACAAACGTAAGATTTTAAGTCTGAGTAAGCTCTTTCTAACAAAAAAAACCGCATCAAAATCCGTCCAGTAGTTTTTGCGTCAATCGCGGACAAACAGACAAACAGACAAAAAGACAGGAAATTAAAAAAATATATTTTCGTGTTCAGTATCGTTAACATAACATAACCCAAGTATTTTTTTTTAAATATCTCCAATGTACAGACACGACCACTTTACATTTATATAATAGTATAGATAGATGTAGTTTCAGGCTTGTACCTAATTCCTTAAAAGGTTATACATTTTTGCGAACTAAGTTTGCAATCTAGCGTTAAGTACCTTACCGAATGGAGAATAGAAGAATATAAGATGGAAGAGACTATTCTAAATATATTTTCACTAACTATTTCAGGGTGCGCAGTGGTTCGAGGAATTACCCTTCGTGCTATTCGCTGGTTTTGCTCTCTTGTCTGGTGCGCTGATCTTCCTCACTCCGGAGACCCTTGGCACCAAGATGCCTGACACTTTCGAGGAGGCCTCTCGAATTGGTGTTAAAGACGATATATCAGATTGATATAATAATAAAAATAAATTAGTGTATTGCAAAATAAAGACTTAATTAGTGATAAGTGAAGAAAATACTTAAGTTAATAAGTCTATACCAGTAATAATAATATTAATTGTAAAAATCGCTTTCGAAAGTATTTTAAAAGTAAATTTAAAAGAATAACCATAACCTACCTGAAAAAGACAGAAAAGATAGAAAAGGAAAGAAAGTAAAGGAAGAAAAATTTGTATCTGTAAAATGAAATCACAAGGTACAACTTACAGTATTAGTGATCCAAATATTGTATTATTTATTTTTTTATATTGTTTATGGTGAAACAAGAAAAGAGCTAATAGTTTCACAGAAGCCAGTTATGTAACATACATACTCGTAGTTAATAATATAATGAATATGGAACTGAAAGCCTCTATTTATTGTTAAACTAGAAAGAAATTATCTTTCTAGTTTGTTTCAGTTTTTGCTCAATTACAATATTGATCATAATATGGCTTTGATTCTAAAACATAAATTACCTCGAATACGATTTAAACCTTAGCAACCCATTATAGGTGCATAGTTTGTAACGTAAAACTGACCAGTAGTGTCCAACAGACTCATTTTATAAATGTAAGGTATCATTTTGTTTATTATCATAAAACCTAAAGTATTTATTTACATGAATCGGCATTTCATCTAATTTATAGCCAATTTACGAATTTAAATGTGCAATGAAAATATTTTTAACATGTTTAATATACCTATTATTAATACATGAAAATAGTACCTTCATCAATCCAAAAGTGTCCGACAGACACAATAATATTTTGTTTTATTCATTTGAATAATTTTTAAATTATTCAAATGAAAAAAAAAATTGAAAGCAAAGGTGAACCTTTCAAACAACATTGCTCTCAATTTTTTACATCTCACTCATATACTTAGTAGTAGCCACTCGATTCTCAAGTTTCTGTTCACTGGTGCAATTCTCCAACTCAATCTTAGGTATATACTCAATCTTTACTTTATCTAATCTATAAAAAAAACAAATGGAGTGTTAAACTTACGTAAGATAAGATAAGATATTCTTTATTGTACACCATAAAAATATTACAAGATACTTAATTATCGTGGAATACTTACGTGTTTGTATTTTATTAATTCTTTATTAAAAAATAGGCGTTCACCACCTGTCTGTATCTGTCCTAGCCAAACGTACTTGCTAGTCGGTGCACCTGCTAAGTAACGGAAGAGGCTATGGTGCTAGCTTTCATCTTAAGATTGATAGGTCAGACGAAAAAAACAAGAGTTTCAAACCGTTGGCCACCAAAAGCGAAAAACACTTGTTAACACACATGGTGTTAAACTTGTCGCACTTGATCATCGACTTAGCTCAGCCTTACGACACATGTGACACAGGTATGCACACATAACATGTGCTTCGAGGCCAGTAGCAATCTAAGTAATTAAATACAGATTGTTCTGCATTAAATAAATAAAACGTTCCAGTACAAATTACACAGCATTGACCTAAACTAAGCATTACTTGATGTGGGTTCCAGAAAAGCAAATAAACACAATTCCTTTCCATGTCACACGTGTTTCCTTCTTCTTATAATCCCGGGTACTTTAAGCGGGCCATGAAAAGTCTATCGAAGCCGTCAAGGTTGGTACCACCATCTAATATATAAAATTCTCGTGTCACAAATGTGCGTAATCGAAGTCCTCCGAAACGGCTTGACCGATTTTGATGAAATTTTTTGTGCTTATCCGGTATCTATGAGAATCGGCCAACATCTATTTTTCATCCCCCTAAATGTTAAGGGTGGTCCACCCCTTAATTTTTATTTTTTATTTTTCAGACAAAATTTTTTGTTTTTATTTTTTTATGATACATCATACAAAAATACATGCAACCCTAAATTTTCACCCCTTTACGATCAACCCTTATTTTTTATTTGGTAATTAAAAAGTTTTATTTTTTTTGCAAGAATTTTTTTTTATTTTGTCATGACTTACAATGAAAAATCTCATATGACTCTCAATTTTTCATCCCTCTACGATTTCAATTTTTTTGGTAAGAAATATATAAAATTCTTCTGTCACGGGGTGCGTAATCGAACTCCTCCGAAACGGCTTGACCGATTTTGATGAAAATCTATGAGAATCGGCCAACATCTATTTTTCATCCCCCTAAGTGATAAGGGTGCAGCGGGAACGGGATTTGATTACCACGCGGGCCGAAAATATGGCGGTACGAAGTTCGCCGGGGCAGCTAGTTTTAATATAAGAATCTAGATGTGGTCCTTGACTTTTAGATTTCACTATAGCTTCTTACTATCGAGCGGGGTGCAGTCAACCGACTGAAGACTATGAAAAAACACCCAGACTAATATAAATGGACATAATATTGCTTAAAAATATTCGCACTGAGGGGGTACCGAACCCGAACCTCAAATGTTACAATAGAACACTGTGCCGTCATGTCACTCAGAAATGTGGCAAGCATCGCAATGTTTTCTATAGATTTTCTAACGATAGTAACAATGCTAGTGACCGGGGTCCCGATTCTAGCATAACAGTAAATTCTAAAATTCCTTTGCAGTATCTGTGGTATGGCAGTGGTTTTTTTATTAAATAAAGTTAGCAGAATCAGGGCCCAGTACGGATTAAGATTTTGTCCATCCATTCTTTGTCATCATCATCTCCGTGTTGTGTTCCGGGACAATTTTCTTCAACTTCACACGATCGTGGGCGTTCAACTTTCAATCAATCATCAATCAGTCTACTTAGATCTTCAACCCCGCTTATTGTATCTTACTAATATTAACAATGATTAATTTGTCTAGCTCGTTAATTGAATGTGAAATAGCCTGATATAGCACAATAAAAGAGAAATCAAATTAACAGATAAAATGTAATTGTGTTATCAATAAAAACTTGACGTATTGTACACAATACAACAGATTCATGTGATTATGATAAGATTGTATTCTTTGGTACTTCTGAGGTTTTCTTTTTTCCTAACTGCTCCGCGTCTTCAAAGGTGTCAGGCAGTTTAGTGCCGAGAGTTTCTGGTGTAGTAAAGATTAGAGCACCAGATAGAACAGCAAAACCGCCAAACAATACCGATGGGAATGGTTCCCATATTTCTTGAGCCTGTAAAGACACATCAAAATAATGGAACTCGTTCTGGAGCAGAAAATAGAACAGAAAGAAAATTTATAATACGGTTTTTTAATACATTATAGAATCGAATTTTCTACTTTTTTCATCTTCCAAAGTAAAGTTACTTTTTACTGATTTAATACAGTTCATTACCCATAACAAGCCTACTTTGAATCCTGGTAAAGTTTTACATTAAATATGCAACGATTCTGAGAGCTCTAATTTCTGAGGGCCAATAATTCTCGTAACAAAGATCTGTCCAAAATTCAGTGTCGATCTAATCTCAATTTCCCAAATGTCAAATACAATCACAGTGTCAATGTTCGATCTTAAAAATTGTGTTACGGGAGGTTGAGATTCGATCGAAATGGTTTTTGGACCGGTCGGCTCCGGAATTATGCCATTACGTGTAAGATGTCACAATATGACAAAGAAAAGGATATATGTACTTACAAATGCAGGAGTCAGAGGTGCAGTAATTGAACCCAGTCTACCAACCATTGAAGCAAAAGCGAAAAGATTATGTCTATACTTTGTGGGGAAGAGCTCAGCAGTATATAAGTAGACTGATGTCATCACGATCGCTATACAGTATTTGCCAAAAAGATATAACCCTAGACGGAGACCACTGTTGTCTGAAAATAATGAGGACCATTATTATTACAATATAACGTGCTGCATTCTGACTTATATTAGTCATAAAATCTATTCTTAGTAAAAAAATGCATCTAAAATTACATTTTGATAATAAGTACCACAAACCTTGAAATAGTAGCATTTTATATTATTATTATTAAAAAAGGAGTGTCTACCAGTAATTAACTAGTATCTAACGCTAAATCACGCCTGGCATGGAGTGACCCTGGAGCCGATAGCAATATCAATTGGTATATACTATTTAAATAATATTCTGGAGAGAAATATTCTCTTGGCCAAACAAACTATAATAGTGCTACTTGAAATGTCTACAAAAGTAAAATTACATACGTTGAATTACCTGCATCTATAAAAGCAAACGCAAACTGGCATCCCGCACAAAGCCAGTACGCGCAAATAAGCACAGGCTTACGACCAACTCTACCCAACAGTAGGACCGCTGTCCAATATCCAGGAATCTCTATAGCCGCAACAGCAACATAATTCAGGTACCTATTTCCAATCATATTCACTGAGTTTATGTTCATTCCATAATATATCAGAGTATTTGTTATCCACCAGATTGGTGACACCAAACACCGGAACAAAATTGTCTTCGATCTGAACACAAGAACCACTAGCCAAGGCTCTTTAGTCTTTGGAGCATTCTTCTCTGCTTCAGCTATTGCACGTAACGTTTCAAGGCTATTATGTGATAGTTCCTTGTTATTTCTTTTGGCAACTTTTTTTAGAATCTGCTCTGCCTCTTCGTAGCGGCCTTTACTCATGAGCCATCTGACAGATTCTGAGAGTATCCAGAAATATGATACGACTAAAATTTGTGGTGCATAGAGGACTTGGGTAAGAGGGCGCCAGGATGGTACTCCCCAGGCAATAAGTCCTACTAGCACTGTTCCGACTGCGTAAAGGGAAGAAGCTGTCGCTCCAGCGATAATACGGTACTCGGGACCAACCAACTCCGTCACTGAAAATAAATTTTAATTATACTTTCAGCTTCTATGACATAATAATATCACGAGACGTCGGAAATTCTTCATATTATTTAGCCGATACTAGTCTTGGCACTACTAGATCCCACACCCATCCGCATAGGCGATGATTTGGTCGAGCGCACGGACCAGGTTAAGTACCTGGGATCTGTACTTCATGTGACCGGCGAGATCAACCACTACGTCAAGGCACGCATTGCTGCCGCGTGGGCCAAGTGGCGAGAATTGACTGGCGTCACTTGTGATCCTAAAATGCCAGTCAGGTTGAAGGGGCAGGTCTATAAGACGATCATTAGGCCTGTCCTCTTGCACGGTTGTGAGGCGTGGCCGCTGCTGGAGCGACACAAGCAAGAGCTGCGTGTCACGGAGATGAAAATGTTGCGGTGGATGTGCGGCGTTACGCGTAAAGATCGCATACGGAATTCTCGCATCCGCGGCAGCTTCCATGTCCGTGACGTCGCGGATAAAATGCAAGAGAGCCGCCTTCGCTGGTGCGGCCATGTCTTGCGGCAACCGCCAGGCTACGTGGGGAACAAATGCCTGGCAATGGTGCCCCCGCCGGGTCCAGGTAAAAGGGGTAGGCCAAAGAAGTCCTGGCTTGACGTCGTGGAGGGTGATATGCGTGCTATGGTCTCACTACCATGGACGCCCAAGATCGTGCGAAGTGGAGGAGGAAGAGCCGGAAGGCGGACTCTGAGCTTAGAGGTCATCTTGGCCACGAATGCAATCAGGAGAATACGTCTATATGCAGATGATGACTAATCTTGGCACTACTAATGTAGGAATTAGGATCTGCGGTTGACATGACGTTACCATCCATCTGCAACAACACTAACATGCATCTTTTTAGTTTTGAAACTGGTTTTTTAAGGTAGGCGACAGTCACGTAGATCACCGCCTCTGCCCAATGCCGCAATCGGCGTTTTTACTCCAAACGTAGAATATACACCTTTGATGTTTAATTAGAATCGTATTTTAGAGCGTATTGTAAAAAAAATTTGGTAGAGGCTAAGGTGAAGAAAAATATGCTATACGTTTCTAAAACTTATATAAATTAAATTGTATATTAGTGCTCACCTAAAATAAAACATGAAGAATAAGCACCTGCGCCGACCGTGGACTCAATAACTTCTAGGGCCGTGAACCACTCGTACGAGTTCACGAAGGATCTGACCAAACCTAACCAGCCAGTGTTAAAGGCATTGATGGTTAAAGCAACTCGTCGTCCCCAGCGGTCTGAGATGAATCCAGTGATAGGAAGCACGAGTAGTGTACCGATCGTGCGGATGGAACCAATTTGTGTGCGCGCCCATTCTTTGCAGCCTAAGTTGAACTAGAAACCAAACAATACACAGATTTTGAACCATTTTCATAAGGTGTGACGATAGCATATTATTAAAGTGTTCAGGTACAATTACATAGAATGGCAAACCTACTGTGGCATTTCTGCGTGTCACTTTCTGGAAAGAAATTGATATCTATATCCCCCCCCCAGTGTGGGGTTCCTTCCTAAGGATATCCATACGACGGTATTTGGTACCGTGTGCTTTTAGTCAGTTCGAAGCCAGAGCTCAAGGTGGTTTTGCAGGACAGAGGCCGCACTTATAGATGTTAACAATATCAAAGACCCGTTGTTTTAGGAAGACGTCACGTGTCTCAGTAATTAATTCTAAATCATTATGGTGTAGCTGAGAAGAAAAGAATTACTTTAAAGAAGCTTCAGTTAATTGTAAATGATAATTTAAAGTGTGTTGTATCCCTATTTTAAATTCTATTCATAATCATATTTAAGATAAGATAAAAAAGAATAAATTGTAATCATAATAGTAGTACAGTACACACAAAACGACTTATTTACAGAGGATTATGATAGATTTTTGTCAGATAAAAAGAGTACCTACATTAAATCGGCCATCAAAGTATAAATTCAATGCAATATTGATAACAGCTTAACAGGATTATATTACTCGTTTTGAAATTGATACGACACAGATAGCATGTGCATGCATCAGTAAAAGATAATATCAAAACAAACACAGAGATGCTAACACTATAACAAGTCAACCACCTACGAAATATCAATTTCTTTCAGTATGTCATGTTGATTCAGAAGGTCACCAGGCTCTCGATTCTGCTAAAGCACAACCACTGTCATGCCACTGATACTGCAAGAAATTTCTATTTAATTTTAGTCTTTAAGATGATGCAAATAAAGCTTAAAATTAAATGGCTTTTTGTAGAGAGAATGAGAGAGTGTAATTAAATTCTTTCCATTTAATGTTGGACTTTGAGTCTTTAGCAATAAAGTCTAAAATTTAATGGCATTTTTTGCAGTCTCTGTGATATGATAATGGTTTTGCTTTAGTAGAATTGACGCCCAGGTGGATACATAGTTGTCTTGTTGTCAACTGCCAACCTATGCGTCGACTTGGTAAGGTTCTCAAAAACATGTTCACTCGAAGACCATATATTCTTTGTGAGACAGTAAAAGTGATTTAATTTTTTTTTAAACCACTTTAATTTGACTGCATCATGACTCCTTTGTCTACAAACAAGATTCAACAAGATTCTAATAGTTGCAGAATTCCTAGTTTTCCAACGTGATTTATAACTTCCTTTACTTAATGTGAAATTGAGTTGAACTCTGACGATCTTAGAGTTTCATCAGAGTCATAATACACAGATAGCCTTCGGCTACTGTCGGTTATATTATTATGAATCTTTTCCTTTCCATGGGAATAGATTCCCATGAGTAGCAGGAACAGGATCAAAATTTCACGTATATGAAGCAACGGGCCTCAGCTAGTTTGAAATAAAACAAAGGTCACTTGATACTTACATTGTAAACCACACTAAGCGTGTTTTCGTATACGAACTCATCACATTCTTGCCTGTGGGTTCTATCAAAAGCATCGGCGGGACAGTAACCTGGCGTAGGGACTGTCGTAGTGTTAGTGAAGTTGCTAAACCTGAAGCAGCTTTCAAAGGAGGTATTACTAGTTCCAGGAATCGCATTTAACATCCAAGTGGGTGAAAAAACTGGGTCTGGACCATCGCACTCTGGGATCCGACATCTGAAAAATATGATGATGTTTTTTGTGCAATTATAATCTATTGATGAAGGGTATTAAAACTCAGGGTATTAAAACGATAAATACAGTTATTACAGTTGTAGTTCGTCTGAAAAAGGGGTGACCCATGCCATCTACTATTCATAGGCCGTATGATTGTCGAATGCCTATATCGAGTTCGGTCGCTTCGTAATTAGGCTGAAAAGCCGAACCCAAGCGAGTTGGCAAAACGCTTGGTGGATGATGACAGTAAAATTATAGTTACTTTCACGCATGCCTGAAAAAAGTGTTTTTACAGATACAGACGGACATTCAAGTTGGTCATATCCCATAGTGTACCATATACCTGATCCCCGCCTTTTTGACCTTTAGAAACACCGTATCTCAAGAATGGTGATTCGTAAGAATAAATAGTAAACGAACAAATTCTAAAGCAGAAAACGGAAAGGAAAAGTGAGGACAAGGAGTAAACAAACTGCAGCCTTCGAGATGATCGCCTTGGATGCAACCAGGAACAATGCTAAGATGAGTAGTTAAAATACCTGTGATTTATTCTGGCTGTGGTGAAGACATATTCCCCAGATGCAAACGCAGCAAACATAATTGGAAATGCAGCGAGGAGTAACGTAACCAATTGATATTTCCCAAACTGCCCCACTTCATCGATCAAGATATTGTCTAGGTCAACCTTTTTTGTTTGAACTTCTTCTTTCTCAGTACTCATCTTGAGGATATCTTCTTCGACTCCTAAAATTAATTTTATATCATTTATCACCTAGAAAATTGCGAGCGATGTCACTTTTCTTGGTAAATAATACTATTTTCTTTTCATCTCACTTCACCTATCAATAATGTTCAGATAAATGTTATATAATTTTTTTTACAGTAGTCAATTTGTGATTAATTTGAAGGCTTTTTTTTGCATGCAAATATAGATCATATTTCCTATTTGTTAAGGTGATTAACTAGTTTGAGAATTAGCGTAGGTATGATCTCAATGATTAATAAGGAAGGACATTAATAGGATCTGTAATATTAAAAGCGGATAATTTATTCAATTGATATTCTATAAATATCTTAAATGTGTCTATGAAAATGTGTGAATATTTGGCTTTCTATCACTCAGTCAAGATTCGCGGAACGGATTTAGCTGAAATTTGGAACAACGATATATTTTATTTATTACCTATGTGTAATATTCAAGCTCTGGATGCAGAATAGGTTCTAATGGTTCCAATGGGGATAATAAATTTTGATTATTAGTTGAAACTCCAAGCAGCCTAATATTCTAGTATAAGAACGTACTATCTTAACAACTTCTAAAGAACACATAAGATCTTGCAAAAAGGAGAAGGAAAAGACGGAAAGTCGAACCCGGGCTTTGAGGTGAAGGCTTCGTGCAATCGGCACTCAGCCTTAAAATGAATTTTCATGTATTATATTAGGTAACCAAACACGAAGAGATCAGCGACAGATCTACAATATTTGACGCATATCTACCTTTTTGAGTATATTTGATGGCAAAATAGAAACTTTGGAACAAACATACTTCATTTTGTATAGTATGGAACTTACCTTATTAGAAAGGAAAAGAGTCCTTTAAGCCGTTATTCTGATACGGAGGCGATAACATCACAATCACAATTAACTAATTCTAAGTTAGTAGTAATAGGTACATAAGTTACTCTTTAAGTTATGTCATATACCTTGTTACCTAATAAGGGTACAAGGTGTCACCATGTGACATTTGATGTGGTGAGCGTTCATTGGAACACGTTCTTGTTGACTAGTTTAATAATATATGTAAAAACCTAAATTTAAAAATTTACTTTGACGATTCAGTAGTGTGCCAGCCGTTCAATTATAGACCTCTTTTAAAAGTTCATGGTACGGGCTCAGGCCCCTATGTATCTGCTACGGTTTAAGGGTGAAGGTAGCCTGTTAACTACGAAGGACGATGACGATATCAGATATGTTTTTCAAGAGACTACAATATGGGGTTCTTCAAAAAAAGCATTAGAAGGTTTTACAGAGTCGGCAACATAAGTGTGACGCCCCGCGCCCCTAGTGTTGCACACTTTCACGGTGATTGTTTCCCATCAGATAGTCTATGTGCTTGTCTGCCACAAGCTTAGCTGGAGAGGTTATTAGAATAGAAGTAATTTCGGTTATACTAGCACTGTTTACAATAATGAATGATGAACCAAATAAAATGAAACGAACTGAATAAATATTTATTAACTAAGTACAATGTTGTACTATCATAAAATTAATACTGGACTGGTTGTACACAATACAACAGACCCATGAGATTAAGAAGAGATTTTCTTCGTGCCTATCTGTTCTGCGTCTTCGATGGTTTCAGGCAGCTTAGTACCAAGAGTTTCTGGTGTCGTAAATATTAGAATACCAGATAATATAGCCAAACTTCCAAACAAGACCGACGGAAGTGGCTCCCATATTTCTTGAGCCTGAAAAAGATAATGCCTCTATACATTGGCACAGAAAAATAATAACAAAAAAATATTCTGGCGTCATCTAGCTGTTGTGTAGAATGGCCAAGATTATTTTTCATTAACACGATAAAGACAGGTATATACTCACAAGTGCCGGAGTGAGTGGTGCAGCAATAGATCCTAGTCTACCAATCATAGAAGAGAAAGCGAAAAGATTGTGCCTGTACTTTGTCGGGTATAGTTCTGCAGTATATACGTACAATGCTGTCACCACTATAGCGATGCAGTATTTCCCAAAGAGATATATTCCTAATCGGAGGCCACTTTTATCTGAAAAAATATTAATTTAAGACTTAATAGTTGTTACTTGGCTAGCCAGTTACTTGCTGCATTCTCGCTTAAATATTAAATACACGTTGAGCCTGGTTGACATTGTGAACATCTATAGCCTATAGTACTCGTAATTATGGTTAGTTGAAGCGCTAAAAAGCCCTATTATAATAGCCCTTGCGTAGGCTCTACAATCTATGGCGATATCCAAGTCCTATAGTAGTATAGGACTTGGATACCGCCATAGATTGTAGAGTCTAATGGCAGTCACTCACTTCACGTAAAATATCTAAATTCGACCATTTTCTTGTTAGACTGAAAACTGATCCTGACTACCGGGAAAAGGCGCTGAGGATAATGAATAAATACATTATATTGACTACCCTCGTAGCATAGCCTTATCGTGAGGATGCACAGTAGCCGCACATGCTATCAGGCCCTCGATTCTGCTAAAGCAAAACCACTGTCGTGCCACTGCCACTGTAAGAAATTTCCATTTAATTTTAGCCTTTAAAATGATGCATTTATAGCTTAAAATTGAATGGCTTTTTGTTGAGCGAATGAGAGAGTGTAATGAAACTTTTTTCATTTAATTTTGGACTTTGAGTGTGTAGCAATAAAGTCTAAAATTTATTGCCATTTTTTGCAGTCTCTGTGATTTGACAATGGTTTTGCTTTAGTAGAAGGTTCATGTAAAAGAAGGCGAGTCTATGACCGTCAAAAACTAAATTTTTTGAACTGCTTGTTTGTCATGGACATTTACAGAAAATAACAATAAAACAGGACCTCATGCACATGTTGTCTTACTACGAATATCATAACTAAGAATAATCGAAAACAAACGTATTGAGAAAACGGAGCATTACGATTGGCAGACTGCACATACACGCAGGTTCACAGTAGGCAGGTGGCCAATAGCTATGCTGCGTTCTCTCGATAAGTTTACGTTACGATTACGATAGTTTTTCGTGCTCGGGGCACAGACAATTCCATGTAAAGTCTGAAGTACTCGTAGTTAATATGATAGTGAAGTAAAATTACCTGCATCCATAAAAGCGAAAGCAAACTGGCAGACAGCGCATAACCAGTACGAGAAGATGAGCACGGGCCTGCGACCAACTTTATCCAATAAAAGGATCGCTGTCCAATTTCCAGGAATCTCTATAGCTGATACAGCCACAAAATTCAGGTACCTATTGCCAATCATGTTCACTGAGTTGATGTTCATTCCATAATATATTAGTGTCATCGTTATCCACCAAATTGGTGACACCAAACACCGGGACATAATAACTCTAGATCTGCATACAACAATTACTAACCAAGGCTCTTTTATCTTTGCAACATTTTTCTCTGATTCAGCTGTTGCACGTAATGCATCAAAACTCTTCTGTGAGAGTTCTTTTTTATTAACTTTGGCAACTTTTCTTAGAGTCTGCTCGGACTCTTCATAACGGCCCTTACTCATGAGCCACCTGACGGATTCTGAGAGTATCCAGAAATAGGATATAACAAAAATTTGTGGTGCATAGAGAACCTGGGTGAGAGGCCGCCAGGATGGTATTCCCCAGGCGATAAGTCCTGCGACAATTTGGCCGACTGCGAAAAGAGTAGAAATTGTGGCTCCAGCTATGACACGGTACTTGGGACCGACCAGCTCAGTTACTGAAAGCAATTTTGGTAGTTAATACTTTTAATTTGCATGCTATAAGCTACAATTGTTATGTGTGTGTGTGTGTGTGTTTAATAAATGTATTTTCTTTCTTTCTTTCTTTCTTTCTACAGATTTGAAACGGTTTGAAACTTTATTTCTTTATCACATGGCAAAACGTGGAATGATTGAGTCGCACGCGTGTTCTCTCTTCCTACGATATTGAGCTCTTTAAGCGGAGCGCAACCACCACTTTTGGTTTCTTATCGCCTGGACTTTTTAACTCTTTATATAATATTCTTTTTTTTGTACCCCTGTCAATGTTTTACGTATCGTGTCACTGTGTCTAGCAGAATTATTTGTATATGCAGCAATAAATAGACCCTACTTGCTTTTTAATGTAAAGAACTGTACTCACCTAAAATATAACATGCAGAGAAAGCTCCAGCACCGGTACAAGCCTCGGTGATCTCAAGGGCCACGAACCACTCGTAAGAGTTCGCGAAGGATCTGAGGAAGCCGAACAAGCAAGTGCAGAAGGCGTTGATGGATAAGGCAACTCGACGTCCCCAACGGTCTGAGATGTATCCAGTAATGGGCATTCCGAGAAGTGAGCCAATAGTGCGGATAGAACCGATCTGTGAGCGACGCCATTCATTGCAGCCCAAGTTAAACTGAAACCAATTTGCATGGTATTGTAAAAGCCCGAAAACCAGTGGATCTTAAGATTTTTTCAACTCATCACAAAAGTGCGAAATGGGTTTTGTGGACATAACACAGAAGGTGTTCCGCGTACAAACCGGACTGCGCAAAACTGTGGTGAAGCTTGTGCGTAATGGTATGGTAGGCCCAACACACAGACAGGATAACGATGTTGATATCATACTTACATCATAAACAACACTAAGCTGGTCTTCATACACAAATTCATCACATGCTTGTACCTGGGTTCGGTTAAAGGCTTCAGCGGGACAGTAATCTGGTGAGAGGGGGGATGGTGGGTCTTTGATTTTGACAAACCGCTCGCAGCTTTCGAAAGACGTAGCACTGATTCCGGGAATTGTATTTAGGAGCCAGGGAGGTGCAAGCACCGGATCAGGTCCATCGCACTCCGGAATACGACATCTGGAACAGAATGAAAAATATCTATAAATGGGAATTAAATTAAAAATGTAAAATAAAATTAAAATCTTTATTTAATGTATGTTACATTGAAATTCCATTGAAATGTTCAATGGAATGGGTCAAACGGAGAATAAGCCTGTCCTTTACAATAGTAGTTTTGATCATTGACAAGTTTGGGAGAAAGTAAATTTTGTATGGTGATAGAAACATTTTGGAAAGCTAGGTAAACTAGGCTAGCAATAGGGTAGTAATTAACTCTAATAACCCAAGAACTATTACTGAGTCAGGAGTTCAATATTGATTCATTTTGTGACATCTCCAGATATATTTTAATACCTAACTATTGTTTATCGTGAGACAAACGGGCAACACAATGACTTGGGCATAAGTGAAAAGTGATGTTTAAACAAAAAAATCTGTGACATAAACTGTGAAAAATACTTTCGTTTGTAATCTTAGTGATAAAATACCTTACCTATGGTTTATTCTCGCTGTAGTGAAGAGGTATTCTGTGGTTGAAAACGCAGAAAATATAATAGGGAATGCAGCTAGGAGCAACGTGATCAGTTGGTATTTCCCAAACTGGCCCACTTCCTCCACCAGGATGTTGTCCAATTCTACCTTCGTTGGGGCATCCCCCTTCTCAACACCATCACTCATCTCCATTTAATATTCCTCTTATATTCAATCTTCTTCTTCTTTCTTAAAATTAAAGAATTATTATTTTAACATTACAGAATAAATATAGATATGTACCTTTTGGAAACACATTTAATTTTATAATAGTCAGACGGCACTTTTCTTTATTCTTCTCGCTCTCACTTTCATAATAACCGCGTAAGTCAAATCTAAAAAAAGAAAAGAAGTAAGCGGACCCCTAAGCCACGAAGTCAAAACCTCGGGTGCAACTGGTAAGGATGATGATCTTACTTCATGAGATTACGCACTAGCTATGGATGGTCTATGTGGGTTTCAATTCTCGATAATACCTTGGATTTGCACTTCTTCTCTAACAAAAATAATAATGAGTCATTTAATAATAGATACTGATGACAAGTAGTATTTGTCCGTTCCAATTTGCTCGCCTCGTGTATATTTGTATCCAGCCTAAGACTCACACAGTGGGTCAATGAACTAAGTACCTATACTTACCTATGTTTAAAATGTACTGGATACACCTCCGGACCGTCTCACAAGCAAAAAAGTACCTAGTGTGTAGTGGAGTAAAAGTATCAGCCTACCTTAATAGGAACGAGGCGTGACTATATTTTTATTTAGGACACGTCAATTTGACCTCGCCTGATGGTAAGCTGAAGGCAAACGCTCAGGAGAGAGGGTCACCATTACAGACACGTACCATGTTACAATGGTGGCACACAGCTTAGTGGTTAAGGAGTCGACCTTACGATCGAGAGGTCCCGGGTTCGAATCCTGGCCATTACACTACTGACGTGAACCCACTCCTAGCACAAGCAATTTAGCTTAGTTAGAGGGGTTAACGGGAATATTAGTAATTTCGGTTGCTAATATTCTTTTTAAATAAAAAATAAAAAAAATAAAAAAATATATAATATTGACTGCACCCTGCTGGATGGTAAGAAGATGCATATGCCCCCCCCACCAGTTGTTTTGTTCGCACTGTCCAATGCAATGTATACTCTAAGGTCCTAGTCTATCTATGTCTTAATTCTACTCCAAATTTTTATGCAGGTCATATGTCACTTATTGGTATGTGACGATTTGGTCGACGGTGGAGCACGCTTGCCCAGAAGTAATCCACTATTCTTGAAGCAAGTTGTAGCTATCGGAAAACACAGTTTCGGCAGGGCATTCCATTCCTCGGCAGTAGGTACGCATAATGAACGTATACTATCGCCGTATCGTTTAGTATTAGTCTATCAAGTTTACTAGACATTAGAATCCTAGCGTTATTCAGTTTTACTTTTATAAAATTTCCAACTAACGAGCGAACATTGTTGTAAAATAAATGCACAGTCTTACCTCTTATTGCCGGTCAGGTGTTCGCGATAAAAATCACTGATTTTCCAATTAAACTAAAATTGATTTTCACAATAACTTGATCATTGCATTTGCACTTGATTATTGAGTTTTATTTGTGAATAATGTGTGCTATTTCAAACTACAATTATTAATGTACACAAAATCGGAAAAAAATATGGTAATACATGAGTTGAGATGCAAAATAATACCTTACGCGATGAGTGCTGTAAAATTACTGTATTTTCGAACGATGCATGCATGCAATTGCCGGACTTGCAAAAAATGCGCAATAAATTGGTTATTGTAGCTTATGAAATTTTGAATTAATTAATATATATTTTTCCTATAGATATAGATATAAAAAATTCAACAATCAGGATGCTACTGAACCCGCCACCGACTTGTACTTCACAGGAGGAATCATATCAAATCAAATCATTTATTTTATTCTTCTTGTCTAATCTCACTATTTGAGCTTCCCGGACAAGTTCTGAATTTTAACCTGTTTAGATCTAAAACTAGAACGAAACAAGGCTAGGCTAGGGCGGTGTTCTCCATCCGACAGTAAACATACAGCCCATGACTAAAGTGGCTATTACACCTTCCTAAATTTAGAATCCGATATTTAGGACGTCCTGAATTTAGGAAAGTGTAATCGCATTTAGGATGGTAGCATTCTAATTAGGAAACGATTTAGGATAAGGATGGCTTTCGACGTCCTAAATGGCTAAATCGGATGAGTGTAATCGCATTTCCTAATCGATACTGCGGCGGTGAGCGGCTGCTCACCGCCGCAGTATCGATAATATTGTATCGATATTAATATCGATATTGATAATTTTATAATAAATCTATCGAAATATCGACATAATGTATGTATGTATGTATACGTACGTACGTATGTATGTATGTACGTGTGTATGTATGTACGTTTGTATGTATCGTATGTATGTACGTACGTAGGTATGTATGTACGTATGTATGTATGTATTATCAATACTTTTTTTTCAGAAGTATGCGCGCAATGAGATTATTGACAGACTAAGTTGCTAACTTAAAAACTAAGGTTACGAATTAAAAAAGCAGCCTCAGCAAATAGAGTCGACCATAACAATATTATCAAATGTAATTTTGTTAGAAATATATTACAATAACATCAATACGGTAATATCATCAAAGTAATATATTCAATAACATCGATATCAAAATCGTAACCTAATTTATCATCCATCTCTATTCTACAGCGACACGTCCGCGTCCGTCACTTGCCGCTCGTCCTCCAAATTGATTTAGGATCCTAATTTAGTGAAAGTGTAATCGCGAGCTCCGGCGACTGAATTTCTCGTCCTAAATAGTTTCCTAAATATCGTTTCCTAAATTTAGGAAGGTGTAATAGCGCTTTAAGTGCCCGCTTGACGGCAATAGGCTCGCCCCCTATTACGTGAGACCGAAAATCAGTTGGCGAAATGTGGGTGTTAGACACCTCTGCTTATCCCTTCGGGGATTTATATGCATGTATGTATGTAAAACTAAATTATAGTTTGATGGCTAATTAAAGAATTATGTACATCGAGAGAATATTTATGATTGTACCTCAATGATGGATTTTGATGTATTTACTCGTGTAAGCCCATGTGCTCTGTTGTTTAAGATAATATATTCACATAAGATTTTATTTATTGCTTGACATAAAACACTTTACTTAGATAATCATTTAATTAAACACATTTTAATCGTTGCGGTAGTCATTTGTTTACAGTTCACCCACATTCTAGACTTGGGGGTAGATGGAATTTTAATCACAGACAGATAAAATCCCTACTAATATTATAAATGCGAAAGTAACTCTGTCTGTCTGTCTCTCTGTCTGTCTGTCTGTCTCACTTTTACGACTAAACCGCTGAACCGATTTTGATGAAATTTGGTATAGAGGTAGATTAGACCTTAAGAAAGGACATAGGCTATGTTTGGTCGCGATAACCGACATCCACGCGGGCGGAGCCGCGGGCAAAAGCTAGTAATAAATAGATAGGGTTATTTTAAATTCGCCTCAGTGAATATTCGTCTCAGTCAAAAATAGTAGTGAACTCGTCTCAGTCCATTCAAAATGATATTTCATGTGCGAAAATTCGTCTCACCCTCAAAAGTACTGTCAGCAAGATAAGTTAAAGTGTTTATACCAGATTATTTATGACTTTGTCATATTTTTGTTGCAAGTATATGTGTGTAAAAGCTGCTAAAAGAAAAGATGGTCATTCCGACTTGGATAGATTAGCCTTCGTGGTTATTTTTTTTATGACCATACAGAACTTCTATATGCCACCACGGTAACCACTCTCTTTCCATCATCCCTGTGCTTGTCAGCCACCTAACCTGATGGAAAGAGAGTGGTTACCGTGGCCTATAGAAGTTCTGCATGGTTATAAAAAAAATAACTACGAAGGCTAATGCGGGAGCTCCGCTCCGCTCCCGCATTAACCTTCTAACCTAATCTATTCAAGTCGGAATGAACAGTTATTCTTTCAGCAGTAATATCCATTTTTCAAATCCATAGAGGGCTTCTTATAGGATCGAAAATAAATGACGCTTTGTTAATGTATTACTTTGTTTACTAACAGTACTTATTTATCAAGGTGAGACGAATTTTCGCACATGAAATATCATTTTAAAAGGACTGAGGCGAGTACTACTATTTTTGACTGAGACGAATATTCACTGAGCCGAATTTACTACAACCCAATAGATAGTACCTATTATTGTCAATCACTGTCATAGATAAAAGCCATAGCTGATATAATGTATTGCGTTAAATTCATTACAGAGTGTCACCAGTAGCGTGCTTTTTTTTTTAAATATAGATACATACCTAGATATAGATAGATAATTATTCTTTATTGTATGTACACCAATAGATTTACAAGTATGACAAGTAGGTAGCATGTGTATAGTTTATGCATACATAGAACTCAGAATACAGAATGTTCTGTATTTATGTTGTTGTTCTGTATTCTGAGACATAGAAATAATACAAGTATTCTTACACATTGACACAGAACACATACCACCAGGGGTTTGTATGTCTCTTAAAATGACCACTATTATATTTTAAACCTTTTACACTTAATTATTCAATATTAGAGAATCACCACGAGTATCCTCTGTTCTTACAAACATGCTACTAAGTTAGTTGAATTCATTAGTAAACATAAATTCATTTACTTAACACATAATTAGTAATGAAAAAAACGTTGCTTTATTTCCCCTTGTCTTCCTCGTTTTCACCAAGAAACAAGTTTTGTAGACTTTATTATTAGAATTATCGGGATATTTACCATGTATTATTTGGAGTTTCCGATATTTCGGCGCTGTTGCAAGCACCATGATCACGGAGGATAATGTAGACGACCATGAAAGTTTAAATACCTATTTTGTAGACTTGTTTGATACCTACACAACTTCTAGAATACTTGTCAAAACACAATTACTTGTTTTATACATGTCATATATTATGCATATATTATGTACTGTGCATGTATTAAATATGTAATTAATTGTGAGACTTGTCTTAAATACTCTTTTGTACACACTGTGTTGCCAACTAGAATGCAGGTTGTCTCAAAACTCAAGGACAAATGGGCACCAGAGGTTTGCTTATGGCTACTCGAGAAGAAAAAGATTTTAAATTACTTAAAAATTTTAAAAATCCTTCGATGTTCGATACATACAGAAATGAAGTTTGAACGGACGAGTTAGTGAATTTTGAAACTTTTTTGTATCATTCAATGATTGGACCGATTCCGCTAACACTATCAACCACCGTCATACCACAGACATTGTAAAAATGCCATTAGACTTTAATAGTAAACAATAAAAGTCCAAAAGTAATTGGGAAAGAGTTCATTACATTTTAAGCTATTGCATAGCTTCTATCGCGGGCCTTGAGCGTGGAGACCGAATCCAGAAATTCCGTAACGAAAAAAACCTAACACCCCCAACTCCGAGCTCGCACGCATCGAGCCGAGCTGCTCCGAAGTAGCTCCGCTTATTAACGTAAGTAATTATAATTGCATAAGTTGATAAAAAATGCTATGCAATAGCTTTACCGCGGCAGTCCCCGAGTGCCACACGTCTTTTTTTTTCATTCACTACAAGATGCCATATAATTTTAGTCTTTAACGTCATAGCAGTAAAGTATAAAATTAAATGTAATTTTTTGCCGTGTCCGTGGTATGGTATTGGGGTCCTGTATCATAACTACAATAGTCACGCATTATTGTTGGTCAACTGGAGATTTTGAGGGTCCGCTTGATATTTTGATTAAATAAGGAATTTAAAAAAAATAGCTATACCTACTCACATTCTGGTGGGCTTTATACACAGTAGGTTAGGTACGACGATGTCCTCAAACTCAACGGAGGATAATTTCTGCAGCGTTCTTCTTAAAACGGCCACTATTATCTTTAAGCTTTTGACACTTAATTAATCAATATTAGAGAATCATCACGAGTATCCTCTGTTCTTACATACACGCTACTAAAATCGTTGAATTCATCAATAAACATGAATTCCTTTAACGCATGATTAGTAATGGAAAAGACGTTGCTTTATGTACAGATCTATTTCTAATGGTCAGTCAGATAAGCGTTAGTATCTTCTATTGTATTAAGAGTAATGAGTACCGCATTGTTTCATGTATACTTTTAACTGAGAGATATATATTTGGAATACTATGATGTCATAGTATGTCAGGATAATTATCCATACTTACATAATTATTTTATATGTTTAAGTCTATCGGCCCGTCTGTTAGTTTTCACGCCTAAACCACTAAACCGATTAATGAAATTTGGCACAGAGATGAAAGTTACTGTTTGGGTTACTTTTTATCGCTAATGGGGTTAAAAGGGTTCAAATAGGGGATGAAAGTTTGCATGAAATGTCGTCATTTTTGAAGATAACCTAGTGAAATTTCATAGAGCTAGGCAGGGACATAGGCTATGTTTGGTCACGATAGCCGAGTTCCAAACGGGCTGAGCCGCGGCTAGCAGCTAGTCCACTATATCTCTTGTTTATCCAGGGTTAACCCCGAACACATACAAAGTTTGCACTTTAGAGCTCAGGATTCTCTTACTTTTTCACCACCTCCATAAATTCTTTGAATTTTTAAACTTCTATGAATTGCACTGCTGTCTGTTAGTAGCACATGTAGCTTAATTATCTTTTCGAGACTGTGTGAATATTAGACCAGGTTCCCTAGAACATTTCCAAAACGTAATCAAGTTTTGGAATTTGAAAAGAAATTTATTCACAGCATGTTATGTTACAAATTGGAAAACGAAAAAATAACAATTCTTGTCGGACTAGTGATACATACCAGTTTCCTTGTAGGACATTGTTACTTTTGGGCAGAGAACACACTTACCTATTATGTTATATTTTTGTCCTACAGTTAGTAATGAGAAAAAATATCTTGTGGGACTAACAACTTCAGATCGTAGGACCGGGATAACAAACCACTAATTTGTAGGACAACATGTTTGTTAAATTACCTATATAAATATTAAACAAGTAATATAAGAAAAATCAGCCGGTTAGTAATCATTTCGGTTTTTATATCAATACATGTTCGAAGAGGGGGACTCTTTAATCAGACCATATATTTTGTAGGACAAATATTTTTTCAAAGAACTTAGATAATTATCTTGAGATATAAGAAAAACTAGCCGGTTAGTAATAAGTTTTTTGGAATCATGAAATCGACATACTTGACCCATTCTAGCTCTGTTAGCTACCACATTCGAAAATTGCATACAAGCTTTTGTTGGGCGTCTCATCAAAACGAAGCTACTCACGGAAAATTAGCTTGATAGTAATCAAGTTTTGGAAATGTTCTAGGGAACCCGGTCTATATACCTAGATTACTAGCTGTTGCCTGCGGATCCACCAGCGTGAATGTTGGTTAACGCGACCAAACATGGCCGGTCCTTCCTCAAACTCCAATCTATCTCTGTACCAAATTTCATCAAAATCGGTTAAGTGGTTTAGGCGTGAAAGCGTAACAGACAGACAGACAGAGTTACTTTCACATTTATAATATTAAATACAGATACTTGTAATTCCGTGGCGCGCGCGCGTCGTTTAGTTGTAGTATTCATGTATTTAGATACGCATTATGCACGCATTAGAGTGTGTGACATTTTTGACAGCTTTTTTCTCTGCTAATTGCACTGTTTCTATGCGCACGCACACATTCACACGTATACTAACACGACATGAACAAAACTATAAAGGCTCGTTTAGACGAGAAGAGATTCTCGCCGCGAGATAAGATTATCGAAAGGAAAGAAAATAGTTGCTTCGTCTAAATATTCGCAGAAACAATAGCCGCTCGCTCGCCTAGCGAGAATTACTTCACAATGAAATATTGGTAGTGTCCGTCTAAACAGAATATTCAAGCAATAATCGTAATTTGATGTACCTTCGCGTTATGTCACTTGCGAATCTCGTATGATAGTGATAGTGATACGATATGTTATGTATGTTATGTTATGTTAGGTTATGGTAAAATTTTCTCTGTCTAAATGAGCCCTAACGCGTATTTGTAATCTGCAACAACTTTAATATACGTGTTTATATAACTAATTACCTAATTAAAATAGTATAACTTGGACACAAACAGTTGTTTGAACATCATTATGTATTTTATTTGTCGTACACTACTGGTATCAAGGCAAGTCAAACCTATTTGCCTTGTTACAATAATTGCTTGGTACAAAAAAAGAGGAAGTACGACTCCTACTTTCTCTTTTCTTTACAATGAGCAGTTTTCCAGTAGGTATTTATAGCGTTCCTAAAGACAAGCTAGATGGCGCAGCCGGCACTTTTGGTAAGTAGAGTGTGGTCTCACGTCTAGTGTTCCCTAATTTATGGAAAAAATGTTCTTCGGTTTTGTAATGATTTACTTTACATAAATGTTTTGACATTTTTTTTTTTGATAAAATTATTTTAAATATAATATTATTTTAAATTACAGACAGTGACGCGAAAAGAATTAAGCGTTTTATCATATTTTATCTATTGTAATATGGGTAAATGAAATTAAACTTTGGCAACATCGCACAAAGAAACTACAGAGTACATTAAAATTACCAAAAGCTATGCTAGCGCCATCTCTTGATGATTTAAAAACCAACTTATTATTATACCTACTGGAAAACTGCTCATTTTTATCTTCTTCTACATCTTACCGTCCCAATCGCATCCCAAGCTTTCACCTCGGAGTCCGGGGTCCGGTTTTTCCAGAATATATGCGGGTTTGACTGAACTTCAATATTTTCCGTGAAGCGACAATTCATTGGCGATATCGAAATATTACAGTTAGACTTTTTGTTAGAGTTGTTGGACTTTTTAGACCGTTCGAACGGTCTAAAAAGTCTAACACATCGAATGGTCTAAAAAGTAAACAACGCGTTCGTATAAGACATCCGGGACTTCGGTGACCAATGTCAGGCCAATACAAATAGACAATACATAAATTCATGAACACAAATATTTGCACTGAACGGGAATTGAACCCATGCCCCCTGTGTAGCAGTCGCGTTCACTACCGTTACCCCATTGACAGCAGTCGATAGCAATCTTCTTTACAAATTCCTCGAGAACCAATAATTAATTAAATAAGATATTTTGGTAGTTTTATTCATAAAGACCTTAACGAATAATAAAGAACCTCGAGGCTCTGACTATAGGCAGTGACAGAAAAAAGGACTTATACTGGCAAATTTTTAAATTCAAAATAAAGCAACAGTAACTAAATTAAAATTTTATAATAAATTCTGAAATATTTTAACATTAGCACTATTCACTCTCAGATTCAACTGGAGACTTTTCTCTTTTGAGTTTTACCATCTTTCTGTCTCTCATCTTTAGACTACTGATCAACTTCATCACTTGTATCCTGAACTCGAACTTGGAACTTTCAGACAACGTTTTTACGGAAGGTGTAATAGATTTGAAGAATGCTCTATCTTCGTCTTCTTCTTTCTGTATCAGGTTAACAAGGACAGAAACAATATTGTCATCACAGTCCTCTTTAGGTGTATCTTTAGGACTATCTGTGACATTTAAATCATTATATTCTAACTTTGGTCTTTTAGCAGTTATTTCATTTTCAGGCACATTTTCGTCTATATCAACAAATACTTCATTGATCCAATTTTGTGTTTCCTCGTGTTCGCCTTCGTCACCTTCTTCCGCATAAGAGTATTCTTTAGGCAGCCTTTTGACATTCAGAGTTTCGTCAAGGAATCTGAGTTCTTCAGAATATAGATATGGCTTATTTCGACTGTTTCCTTTGCGTGATTTGACGTATGAGTCTCGTGCATTGTGCCATTTACTTGTGATAGTGCTGCCTGTTAAAAAATAACTTTATTAATAAACTGCTAGGTACATTTTACTGTAAATCTATAAGTGCTATTATAAAATTGAAAATTAGTAGTGTTCGTACAATGGAATTATCTAAAATAAGTACTTAGGTAAATTTAATTTAAAGATTCTGAAGCCTTTTTTTTTGCAATTCTTGTAGTGTTATTTTTTATTAAAAAGGTCTCGGTCAGACAAAATCTGCCGTATGTTTAAGAAGAACCAGATATTTGACCAAAAGTTACGATAGCCAACCTCCACGCGAGCGGAGCCTAAGCCAGTAAAAATAAATTGATTCTCACCGATAAAATTCTTCTTAGCTTGATCAAATGTGTCGAAATTCGGTTCAAGTTTCTTGTAGATCTCGTGCCAAGATTGGTCTTTAGCTATCTTGTCCCTGTACTCAGGGTATTTGCGGTCCCATAGGCAGCGATGAACCCGCACCAGCTCGATCAGTTCACGTGTGGGAATCATCTTCTTTGAGAACTTTATAGCAATTTTTGTACTGTGAAGAGAAATTAACACATCTGTTATTATTATTTATGTATAACACACTAGCAGCCATTGAGCTCATGTGTGTATGTTCTGAGATCTGGCGACTTTGTGAAGTTAGATATTGTTAAAACAACATCTGCCGGTAGTCTGGTCCACTTTCTAACTGATTATAAAGAGGTGAAGTTTTTGATTTTGTGACTTCCTACTAATCCCGAACCCCCTTAGATGGACTAAGAGGTTACTTATGACCGAACTGCTGCGATTTTGAACGAAAGGGTATTCTGTTACCTTTGGTTCAAATCCCAAGAAGGTACTCATCTGCGAAGCATGTATTTTTTTTATGTGGGACACGTCAATTTGATGGTAAGCTCGGAAAATAGGGTCACCAATGTCACCATTATAGACATGTACCATGTTACAATGGTGGCACTCAGCTTGACAGTCTCATCAGATGCTTTTTCACGCCCCGTTTTAAGGACCTGGGAGTGTAGGAAGAGTGAAATACGTGAACTGGTACGTATGGAGCCCTACTAAGATTCGGGGTCCAAGTTAACTGGTATATCTGCTGATTGATGAACGAGGCTCTTATACAAACTTTCTTACGGCATTCGCTCCCATTAAAGCCTATATAACAAAAGTAATGTCACTACGCATATTAAAAACGCAAATGACGTGAAGTATGCTTTTTAGTTTACTTAATTTCATTGTAATGTCATCTGTATGCCATTTGTTAATGAAAATTTAAAGCACTTAGTGACTCGGAAACTCAGTGGCAGAGTATTCTCGCTGTAAGGGACTGGTTCCGGGTTCCGGGTCCCATCTGAATCGTTTCACTTTTTCCAATATTAATCCTCAGAATACAGAACAACAACAGTTTGTTCTGTATTCTGAGCCTACAGAAAAAGTTGAAAAATAAAAAAAAATAAAAACATTAAAGGATCAAAATAGTGATTACCTAATGGTACCTTAACAAAGAAGTGTAAGTTTAAGGTCATATAATAAATAAATCTAAGGGTCATCAGTGTCATCACACTCATCACATCATTTAGCAACACAAACCGAATAAAAAATAGATACCTAAGTAGGTAGGTAGATTACCTAGGGCAGGTGCTTACCTACTTATGCAAACTAAAATAAACACTATGCTAATTACCACTCCTTTGCGTCGCGCAGTCTGGTAAAAAAATGTGTAGGGTGGTGGCACCATATATCGGCCATGTCAACATTTTTTGACCTTTGATTGATTGTATTTTTTTGGTTTATAGCATTTACTTTCTTGCAATGCCTTTTTTGGGTAGAGGGATACTGAAACTCAATTACTACATTCGCAAAATTACCAATTCCTTGTTATTTTTGAAAATATAGATGTTTTTTTCCGAGTATGTCGATTTCCCTTAATATCGGCCTCTAACACCCTAATTTCTGCCGCCTGTGACCCTAATATCGTCATACCTTTTCCAACGTGAATTTAGGTCAATAAAACTAAGTAAAGTAACAAATTGTAACGTTTTATATTCCAATTCAGGTTCAAATATTTTTTTTAACGCTTATCTATCATTAATTTGTCTTTTCTTTATATCTCAGCCTTAAAAATTACAGTAATTGCTGTTATTACAAACTAATGATCACAATGATTAAAAAAAATTAAGACAAATAAAGATTTCCAAAATATATAATTATAAAGAAAAAATATTATTATATAAAGTCAACAGAAAACTTGACTTTCTTTAAAAGTTTTTCAATTTAAATGCACAAAATAGTGACGGCAAGTAAAATCTTCTTCAGCCACATCAATATAATTTCGCCCACGATGAACTGTACACTTTAAGTGGAACCCTTTGGGGCATACCTATGTCACATTTAATATTTTTGGCTTCATCTTTTTCGACATCACTAATTAGTTCTAGGGTGAAGTTTCCTAGTATCGGCCACGTCCTAATATCGGCCTTTTCGAAAAAATGGATCATAACTATGAAAATAACCCTAAAATTATGATCGTTTTTATGCAAAAAGCGACTCTATATCCATACGAATAACATCCCATATTTTGGTGCGGGTACCTCCACATTTGAACGTTCAGGTGGCAATAGAGCACGCGCAGGTACCGACTTGTATCGTTTGTTGGCATTTCCGAGTCAAATCCCGGAGTCGACGCACTCCGTTGATAAGTATTTGAATAGAATTAACCATACCGATGGTATTTTATATTATTTTATAATAAAGAAAAACAGTCGAAGTACCATTTAGGTAGTGTGTTTTTAAATTTATTTGTACTTTTTATGAAATAATCGGGGGGTCGAGATTAGGGATCTATATTTTGGATAAATCTCAATATCGGCCACCTGGTCGATATTGGGGAAATGCATGAAAACATCAAACTATAGGTTTAGCTATTTTATACATTAGCAGTAACATTAATAAGGTTAAAAATGAAATAACAGCTCTGTTTGATGACTAGATCCTAACATCGGCCGCCTAAAAACTTTTTTTGCCAGCTACGGCCGATATATAGAGAATCGATGCGTAATAACGGCCACTTTATTTTGTATACCTTCGAACTTGTTGTGTTTATTGTTAAACAGGGACGTGGTGAAAAATGAACAAATACTTAGGTATTTTAATTTTAGTCAACAGGTAGGTATGCCATAATGATGTCCCAACAAAAAGAGAAAGGTTTCAAACTTATGGTTATATGACCATAGGTTCTATGACCCGTACAGGTTCTATGACCCGTACAGGTTCTATGACCCCTATAGGTTCTATGACCTCTATAGGTTCTATGACCCCTATAGGTTCTATGACCCCTATAGGTTCTATGACCCCTATAGGTTCTATGACCCCTATAGGTTCTATGACCCTATAGGTTCTATGATCCCTATAGTTTCTATGACCGTAGTAGAATAAGAGATGGAGTAAATGCCGTTCAAAGAAGCAGGCAGTAATACAATGCTTCGATGTTACCATTGGGCTTATGGAGGATAGATGGAAGACGTTTCACGGAAAATATCGATGTCTAGCCATATCCGCAGTTAAGACTGGCAAAGCGGACCCCAGAATCCGAGGTGTAAGCTTCGGTTGCGACTGGGAACTAATGATAGGATGAAGTAGAAGAAGAGTAGCATTTCGACAATACGAAATTTTCAGGATCACTTTACAAGACAGACTTCCTAGAAGTTAGATACAGAGAGAAAGAGAAATCTGGACAATAGAATATAAAACATAAACCAGTCAAATAAAATAAAACTAGTAGATAGAAGAAGAAGAGTATTAAAATAGAAGAAGAGAATATTAACGGACAGCGTAACTGACCTCATGATTTACCTTTATAAGAAGAAAAGATGAAAATTCTTTATGGTGGCTGTGAAGTAGAACTAATTAATGATGTCGAAGAAGATGAAGCCAAAAATATTAAATGTGACTTATGTATACAAATGGTTCCACTTAAAGTATATAGTTCATCGTGGGCGAAATTATATTGATGTGGCTAAAGAAGATTTTACTTGCCGTCACTGTTTGCATTTAAATTGAAAAAACCTTTAAAGAAAGTCAAGTTTTCTGTTGACTTTATTAAATAATATTTTTTCTTATAATAATATATTTGGGAAATCTTCATTTGTCTTAAATTTTTTTAATCATTGTGATCATTAGTTTATAATAACAGCAATTACTGTAATTTTCAAGGCTGAGATATAAAGAAAAGACAAATTAATGATAGATAAGCGTTAAAAAAAATAATTTGAACCTGAATTTGAATATAAAACGTTATATTTTTTTACTTTACTTAGTTTTATTGACCTAAATTCACGTTGGAAAAGGTATGACGATATTAGGGTCACAGGCGGCAGAAATTAGGGTGTTAGAGGCCGATATTAAGGGAAATCGACATACCCGGAAAAAAACATCTATATTTTCAAAAATAAGAAAGAATTGGTAATTTTACGAATTTAGTAATGGAGTTTCAGTATCCCTCTACCCGAAAAAGGCATCGCAGGAAAGCAAATGCTATAAACCAAAAAATTACAATCAATCAAAGGTCAAAAAATGTTGACATGGCCGATATATGGTGCCACCACCCTACTTCACAGCCACCACAAATAATTTTCAAATTTTCTTCTTAAAAAGGTAAATCATGAGGTCAGTTACGCTGTCCGTTAATATTCTCTTCTTCTATTTTAATACTCTTCTCCTTCTATCTACTAGTTTTATTTTATTTGACTGGTTTATGTTTTATATTCTATTGTCCAGATTTCTCTTTCTCTCTGTATCTATTCTTCTAGGAAGTCTGTCTTGTAAAGTGATCCTGAAAATTTCGTATTGTCGAAATGCTACTCTTCTTCTACTTCATCCTATCATTAATTCCCAGTCGCAATCGAAGCTTACACCTCGGATTCTGGGGTCCGCTTTGCCAGTCTTAACTGCGGATTTGGCTAGACCTCGATATTTTTCGCGAAACGACTTCCATCCATCCTCTACAATCCCAATGGTAACATCGAAGCATTGCATTACTGCCTGCTTCTGTGAACCGCTTTTACTCCATCCCTTATTCTACCACGGTCATAGAAACATTAGAAACTATAGGGGTCATAGAACCTATAGGGGTCATAGAACCTATAGTGGTCAAAGAACCTAAAGGGGTCATAGAACCTATAGGGGTCATTGAACCTATAGGGGTCATAGAACTTATAGGGGTCATAGAACCTATAGGGGTCATAGAACTTATAAGGGTCATAGAACCTATAGGGGTCATAGAACCTATAGGGGTCATAGAACTTATAGGGGTCATAGAACCTATAGGGGTCATAGAACTTATAAGGGTCATAGAACCTATAGGGGTCATAGAACCTATAGGGGTCATAGAACCTATAGGGGTCATAGAACCTATAGAGGTCATAGAACCTATAGGGGTTATAGAACCTGTAGGGGTCATAAAACCTATGGTCATATAACCATAGGTTTGAAACCTTTCTCTTTTTGTTGGGACATC
Source organism: Eilema depressum (assembly GCA_914767945.1). Taxonomy (NCBI): domain Eukaryota; kingdom Metazoa; phylum Arthropoda; class Insecta; order Lepidoptera; family Erebidae; genus Eilema; species Eilema depressum. The sequence continues at coordinate 7,843,504 of OU612028.1, read as the reverse complement.
ATTATGGCATACCTACCTGTTGACTAAAATTAAAATCCTAAGTATTTGTTCATTTTTCACCACGTCCCTGTTTATTGTAAAGTTCGAAGGTTGTAGGAAAGTAAGTACCCAATACAAACTAAGGTGGCCGTTATTACGCATCGATTCTCTAGATATCGGCCGTCGCTGGCTAAAAAAGTTTTTAGGCGGCCGATGTTAGGATCTAGTCATCAAACAGAGCTGTTATTTCATTTTTAACCTTATTAATGTTACTGCTAATATATAAAATAGCTAAACATATAGTTTAGTGTTTTCATGCATTTCCCCAATATCGACCAGTTGGCCGATATTGAGATTTATCCAAAATAAAGATCCCTAATCTCGACCCCCCCCCCCCATTATTTCATAAAAACTACAAATAAATTTAAAAACACACTACCTAAACGATACTTCGACTGTTTTTCTTTATTATAAAATAATATAAAATACCATAGGTATGTTTAATTCCATTCAAATACTTTTCAACGGAGTGCGTTGACTCCGGGATTTGACTCGGAAATGCCAACAAACGACACAAGTCGGTACCTGCGCGTGCTCTATTACCACCTGAACGTTCAAATGTGGAGGTACCCGCACCAAAATACGGGACGTTATTCGTATGGATATAGAGTCACTTTTTGCATAAAAACGATCATAATTTTAGGGTTATTTTCATAGTTATGATCCATTTTCTCGAAAAGGCCGATATTAGGACGTGGCCGATACAAGGAGACTTCACCCTATTCCCAAATCACAAATTTAAAAATCAATAAAATGCTGTCCAAAAAACACCAAAATATTCCTACACCATTGACCTTGAACTAGTTAAAAAAAAATGTGATAAGGACAGCGATGTATCAAATAAAAAAGAATCTTATCCGAACGAGATAAAGCCTAGAATTGCGTACAGATTTCAATTTACAAGCTGTCTTCGTACACATTCAAATAAATTCGTTAACTAAATCAGTGAATGACAGAAAATTATGAATAGACGTAGATAGGTAGTACCGTAGTATCTACCTACGTATTTAATAATATACAATAAAGGAATGAGTAGCTAGCTACATCGTTCGAAAGGCCACGCACCTTGTGTTAGTCGTATCTGAATCCGACATTGTAATGTTGTTCTGCTGTCATCCGGTTTTAAATGGCGGCTTCTTCTGTCTCACTATCGTAAATTTAACATTTTATCAACCACAAATGAGTCTTTTTGAAGTAATTTGAGTTGAATTATGAAATATTTGTGGTGCAAAAATGCGTATATTCTGCCGGCGAGTTTACACAATACTGTCGGGGAATCGGGGCGGCGAAGCGGAGCGGCACCAAGCGCCGGACGGCCGCTATCCGGTCGGCGGAACGGCAACGTCGTGTTTGTCGTGAACCGCATTGAAAAGTCTCGCAACGTCGCGTCGTTGGCCTTTATAATAAAGGCGGCCACCCACTAACAGTTTATCGAACGACAAGCGGATGATATCGGTCTGTTAGTTCATCGCAATAGCCCACACACTTTTCGTACCTATACGATTTTGGAATGACGGTTAATATGTGTGTGTGGCCGCTTGACGATTCCAGTCAGCAAAGACAGTTAAAGGCCGGACAGTCTATCGATATTTTTTACGTAATAACATCAGACTAAAAGAATAAAATAATGTTATTATTTTAGTCTGAGGTAATAAAATTTTGATGACATTGATGACATAAGGACTGCACTACAGGGCCCCCGATAGGACCAGAAACTGCAGGTGGACTGTTAGTGGCCGCCTTGACTATTATTTTTTCATAGTTAATTCCTATATACGATACGACACGTCTCTATAATTATTATAATCATAGCTGTTGTTTTATTTAGGTGTCGCTAGGTGTCTAGAGCTCAAATATTCTCTTATAATTTTTTTATTAGTTTGACATGATTCGAGTTTTAGGCATGATTTTAATATCTTCTTCATTCTAGCGTCCCAGTCGCATCCGAAGCTTTTACCTCAGAAGTTGGGGTTCACTTTTTCGTACAGCGACTGTCATTGACCTCCAACAACACTCATAGGCGATATCAAAGTACCTACTTATTACAGTTACACCAGTTGTTGGAATTTTTAGCGTAGATGTTCGCATGGTAACCGGGACCGACGGCTTATCGTGCTAAATAGACATAGGTATTCATGCATACGAATATCTGCACTAAGTGGAAATCGAACCTGCACCCTATGCGTTGCAGTTGCGCCACGCGGGCCTCGCCACAGAGGCATGAAATTTTTTTATGATCTGCTGACTTCTACATTTTATAACGGTCACACAAATGACATTATGAAAACTCACGCTATAGGCACCTACAGGTAGGTGTAAAAATTAAAAATACATTATCTCATTTACCACGTTTTTTTTATTTCAGTTTTATTTATTTCATTACAGTTTCCACGTTTTCACAGTTAATATAGACAAGGGACAGAAGAAAACATATACATAGTATAACATAAACTCATGCCTATATTTCCCGAAGGGTTAGGCAGAGGTGCTAGCACCCACATTTCGCCGTCTATGTTTAGGTCCCAATGTAATAGGTAGGTGTCGAGCCTATTGCCATTAACCGGGCACTCATAAGTTATAACCCTGCGATAAATACACACATAACTTTGAAAAGCATCGAAAAGTCATTGGTGTGTGCCATGGTAAAACCTGGGATCGAACCCGAGACCTCGTCTCAGCAGTCCATTATCCATACCACTAGGCTACCGCGGTTACTTGACAGAAGAAAACCACAAGGGAAAGAACTTTAGAGGCTACCTATGGGTATATAGATACCTACTCTTTTTTATACTAGGTACCTACTTGGGTGGCAAACAAGCACCCAGCAAAACAAGCGGTTCACTTGATGAGAAGTGGTTACCGTGGCCTATGGACGTATGTTACACTCGTGCTGCCGGCCCTGATGAAACCTTCCAAATCTTCCAATGCCCTTCTTGAAGAACCCTATATTGTAGACGCTAAGCTAGAATCATGAAAAGTCAAAGAAGACAATTAAATATATTTCACGTTACGCTGCTGTATGCTGCAGCTGATAGTGCTGATTGCGGTCGTATCTTTCCGGGGGGAATCGGAACTAACTCGAACCTTTTAAGGTGGGTGGGAGAGTACACGGTGGAGTTCCATGAAAGAATTCATGGGATTGCTCTAGTTGGAAGGTCAATAAAATCAAGGTAAATAAGTATAACTGTTGTTTGAGTTTTATTTAATGTTTATAATTATTAGTACTTATATAATACTGTAAAACAAATTGTGTACCAATTCTTTTTATACATAACTTGTATACTTACATAAATATAATTATGTGTATGTACATATGACTTATTTATAAGATTGATACTTAGAAAAACATTATAAACATGATGTATTGCATCTGGCATTTTACTTGAAGATATGACACTGAGGCAGTGAGCCCTAGAACCCCTAGAACTAAAAGAATTCTATCTAGAACGACGTTTAGTCCTGAATCTCGATTTATCTAAAGATGATTGTAAAAGATTGACAGATTGTCTAACTAAACAATCTGTCTTCTGTTAAATCTAGATTCAGAATAAAGTACCATTCTAGAATACGGTCCCTAAGATCATTACATTCATTACCCTTATTTAGATTAGTCTAATACTTAAAAAATAGAATCATAAAAATAATGTTGGTTCCTAGTGGAGTAGAAGAGAGTAGAGTCTTTCCGTAGGGGTCAGAGATGGCGACTTATACCTATTATAAGTCGCCTTCTCTGACCCCTACGGAAAGACTCTCCATCCCATACAATCCATGACAAAGCAAAGTGCCCGCATGACGACAACTGGCCCCCTATTACATGGGACAGAACGTTGTGCGAACGCTAATACACCTCTACCTACCCCTTCTGGGATACAAGGCGTGAATATGTATTGTAAAATAATGTCTAATATCAATAGTCAGTATCAGAATCTTGATGAGTGTCCCGGGACTTGATGATGCCCAATTTGGTAGCAAGGGCAGCGACATTGGCGCGAACTTCTTCCTGAACCAAATTGAAGGACATCGCCAGCAGGGCGATCCCAAATAGGAGATACAAGGAGCATAGGGCAATGGAGTGCACAGCTGCAGCAGCGTCTTCGCTTGCCCCTCGCTGGCTGTCTTCCTTTCGGCGTCCCTGGAGACGAAAATTGAATTGGTCACTACTTTTAGAAGGTTTTATTCAGCTCATTACAATCATGACGAACCTTTAGGCAACTTGGTATAAGCTCATGCCATATATCGTGGACCAGTCATGAAATAACGAGGCCCTAGCATGCGCGGATTATTTTGATATAATCTGCTATTGGTGGATTTGCCTCGTGCTATCCTCAAAAGAGACCCAAAAAACAACGACGCATACTTGATAGTCTTTCGGCATTCTCGGTTTCAGGGAACGTGCGATGGGGGTTCATGACCTGATTCCTTCTAGCTCTTTCCACTAGCATATCATCAATTACCAACAGTTAAAATAGAGGTCAAACGCGGGCCATTGTGAATATAAAAAAGATGTAGACATTATGAGATGAGATCATTTTCAGAAGTGGATCTTTTATGATACAGCTATTTAGCAAAGAGGTCATTGTATTGGGTATTGCTTTGGATGCTTTTTGATTGATTAAAGTGGAAAGAAAAATCTATTAAAAATGGTCATGCTTAAATAACATCAAATAAGTGCTTACCTGAGCAGGAACGAAATCTCCAAAACCGATTGTGGTGAGAGTGATGAAGCAGAAGTAAGCAGCGTCCAGGTACGCCCAGGATTCCCAGCGCTTGAACAGGAACGTCCCCGCCACGATGTACGAGGCAACCAGGAACACACACAGCCATATCGGTACTGGTTTTATCTGGATAGGTAGACAGTCTTTATTGCACATCAAACATAGGATACAACGGAAGGAGGATACAATTGAAAGTTAATGGGTGGTTTAAGTTGTAACAATGAGTGGTCTCATTTGGATTTGGATTATGAGTAGAGTAGTACTAAATTATGACTACTCAACATACCTGGTCTTTTGCCATGACGTCTGACGGCGGATGATAAATATCAGACTGCCGAGAGCTCCATGCTGCAACAACATTTAATAGCATCATTAGTTAACTATATTGCAATTAGCTAAGAATACACTAACAGTATAATAACGGGTGGCGCAAAAGTAGTGGCACCAAAGAAAATACCTTTATTTTTTTTATATGAAATTTTCTGTCATTCTGTTGTTGAAAATTGTGTAGTGAACAAATGTAAAATACACTGAAAATAAACATGGACCGTTTTACTCCCCAAGAACGTGGAATAATTGTGTCAAACGCTTTTCCAGGCCGAGTTATCTCTCGTTTTGGCGATTTGCCTTGGCCTGCAAGATCACCCGATCTGACCAGTCCAGACTTCTTTCTTTGGGGTTTTTTGAAATCTCGGGTGTATGTGAACAAGCCACAGACTCTCGCAGCTCTAAAAGAAAACATTCGTCAAGAAATAACGAACATATCGCAGGTAGTGTTACGGCAAGTTATGCAAAATGTCATAAATAGGGCTCAAATGTATCAACTCTGGAGGTCACCATTTAAAAGACATCATCTTTAAATCCTAATGGTACGAAATTTAATGGTACAAATATACATTTAAAAAAACCTAAATCTAGTTTTCTAATTTAGAAAAAATGTTATAGCCGAACCAAATAGGGTCTTTACTTTTGCGCCACCCGTTATAATTACAATGCTTTGTTTGGCTTTACAGATATGATGTGAACACGATCTTAAATTACCTAATAGTAGTCCTGATCAATCGTTCGTCGCACATGGATTAGCATGACGCATAGCTGAAGGAAAACAGAGTGACAAATTCCAAACAAAATCGACATAGGCAGCTTCTTGATTTTAATAAGGACACGTGTGTCTCTATAGAGTAGGGTATTTGATCCAAAAATAATGCATCCTAGGAAACCAGAATTTAATTTTTCATGGTGCATTTGATTTCCTATCAATATTATTTTGTTTGATAATAGAGGTATCGAATGGTTTTAGTCGGTTCAAGCCTGATATAAATTCGCCTCATCTTTACCTCTGGTGAGGTTTACCTCCTTCCTCCTTTAGCCTGGGGGGAGGGGGGGGGAAACAAGATCATAGTAATAGTTACCTTGAGGTGGTCTACTTCGGCGGGGCACTGCGGCCACATCGTCGCTCCACTCTTCTCTTTCCAACGATGGCGACTGTAACAGAGTAATTCCTATTTATTATTGAGAAACAATCCGTACCCGTACACTGCAAAAAAGTTCTTGACAAGCGATATCAAGAATCTATGGCACCGAATCAATATAATGCTGTGTGCGCAGGAAATGCTGCCTTGGCGTGTGGCCCTCCTAAAGAAAGAGTTTGTAAGACAATGTTTGTGCTTTAACACCATATGCATGTAATACTTACATGCCTGTACTGTGGCCTGGTGTCATCAACGGTAAGCAGCCTCCTCAAAGGCCTGTGATGTGCAGGTGGAGGGGGATGATGATCATCGTGCCAGCGTTGTTCGTGATCGTAGATAGCTGAACGAGCGCGGCGTTGGCGGCGCTCCCAAGGTTCTTCTCGATCACGTTCGTAATATTCTGATCGGCCACGTTCACTTCTGGTGATGGAAAGTGGAAAATAAAATATATACAGAGAGCATCATCACCCTACGAGCCTTTTCGCAACTCAGATGGGGTCGGCGTGCAGTCTACATAACTACGAAACGTTCGAACTCATAGTGACTGCCATCTCATCACAACATTCACAACCCATTGGCGACGGTAATTTTGATAGTATCACAGTGGGTAAGTAGGTGGGTAACACAGGACTCAAAAAGTGCTCAACATTATCTGAATACCAAAATTATTCCAATGATAAATCAACATTACAATGCTCAAATAGTTGTAAGCATCAAGAGATAGGTTTAGAGTACTTTTTAGTCAATATCAATCTGATACTTACGTGAAGAAGTGGAGCCTCTTACCCAAGTCTTTGTTTCTAGAAAATAATGTATGACATAGGAGAGTCTATACGTCTAATTATTATCATTACTTAATTACTTCAAATATTATACACATTTCTTTACTAAAACATTTTTTTTACCTTAATTCCCGTCTTGGTCTCCTACCCCTTGGATAGTCAAATTCGTAGTCTTCATCTTCAGGATCATATCCTCGATCTCGCATACCGTAAACATCTTCTCTTTCCATTCTCCTTTCTCGCTCTAACGCTTTCCTCTCTTTATAATTTTCATAGTCGACGTCATGTAGATCGTGCATTTCATACATATCCTTAGGTTCGTCTTCAAAATGCCTCTGGTCATCAAAATCACGTCTTGGTCCATAGTCTGCCTTTGTTTTAGCTGGTCTTGGTAAGGATTTACTTCGTAATTCAGGTTTGGAAGCTTTCATTTGGTGGGTGTCTAAATCTTTGAGTGCTGCTTCTAAATCTTGTAATGGTAAAGATATTTTTGGGAATTCTTCTGAAAAGTTAAAATTATCAGTGTAAAAATTAAAACGATCTAACCTAAAGATAAGACAATGCAAAAAAAATTGTCAATTTGTACTAATATATTGAAGAATATTAGTCCATAGGTCAATAAAATATGCCTACAGGATATAATTATGAGTATGATAGGTTTGAGTGTAAAATTTCTTATTTCTCCCATATATTTCTACTAATTTATGCCTATAAAATTGGAAAGTCGCCCAGTACTATACGTACAATCTAAACTTATCACAATGTCGTTCAACCCGTAATAATAAATAATTCCTTGATCTGATTGGTTAGCATAGGCCTTGATGTCAATCTTTGCAACTAAATTTTAATATCAGATTTTTTTTCTTATGAATTTCCGATACCAAGGTAATTTCACCAAGTTTCGAGGGTTAATTTTAAACACCTTATATGAGCGATTGTCTACTACTGGACAGCCAATCGCGTTCTAAAAACTTCGGATATTCCATCGTCATCATCTTTGTGATACATCATTATTCTATTATTTATTTTAATTTTATCACCATCAAATTCTATCAATTGCGTACCATCTTCTTCGTCGTAGGGATCCCGCCCCCTATCGTATCTCTCGTAACGGACAGGTGAATTTTCCTCTACATCGTATTCCTTTGGACCTTTAAAGAAAAAAGTAGCTATCAGTGTCTCGTTGATCGATCTCTTCTTGATTAATACTTGGAAGAACATAATGAAAATATTGCCGCTAAAAGGAGGTATGTATGAGCATTTAGTAAAGTCATTTTATGTGCAATTAAGCATTATTATTAAAAATCTCATACCAAATTACTATAGACCATTTCCAAATGGATGGGCAGAAGTGTTATCCAATTGAATTAGGATTATCCATTTGGAAGTTAAGCACAAAGTCACAGATAAATATTGGTTAAGTATTATACCGTATTGTCTTTCAACTCTAGCTTGTGGGGGTGGCTGCGACCTGGTCCGAGGTAGCGAAGATGCCTGTGCCAGCAAAGGAATGGGCTGACGAGGTCTTTTGACGCGACCACTGCTGTACCCACTGTCACGGTACCTGTAACCAAACGTAGTCGCAAAATAATCCCCTCCAAATCTTCGGAGGCCAAGTTCACCTGCTGATTTACAGACGAGGATCTGAAGCTGGCTTTCGGAGTTCAGACGGTAGCCATTTCCTTCAAAATCGTAGGCCGACAATAATACAATCGATAACCGCTCTAAGATCATGAGGAGTTTATGCTACGAATCTGTTGTTAAAAAAAAAGATTAGATAAACTTGCCTCAGGTTTCAAAGTGCATGCTGTGGACGTAACAGAAATTTCCGCTGGGATGAAGAAAGATAGAGATAGTGGGTTTTAAAACTGAGTGTTCACCTACTACTAAAACCTCTTTGGTACGAATAACTAAAGTGCTACCTGCAATCTGTATCCGAATGCGCCCTCTCTATTGGCCGCGGTCGGCGCCGCGTGGAGCCACGGACACTACCGCCACGTACGGAGCGCCTGCAATAAAAAAATTGCTAATGCACTCACTTGCGAATTGCGTTAATTTAGGCACAGTTGATAGCCCGCACCAAATTATAATATTGGTATTGTATTGAAGTCATAATATGGTTATTGATTCATCTATTTTGGTAGATTTAAGTGGTTTCTCAAAATTCAGATGGTCTGGATAAAAAGTAAAGCCTGATAAGTATTCAGTGAATTTTATTTTTATAATTTTGGTTTCAAAGAATATTAATTATTATCTATTTTAACTGTACATGATAAATTACAATAAATTCTGAAATAATATTGACAAGAAAAAGAAAAGAGATAAATTAATATGAATGTAGGTACCTGGATGAATGATGATGTCGGTGCCGTCTTTTTGGTGGTCGCGTACAAACGTAGCAACATACGCGCCAGTATAAAAATCTAGAAATGGATTATTAATTCAATTATTCACGATATATAAGATTTAAAATATAACTTCCACTTCAATTTAAAGTACCTAACCTATAACACAGATTAACCTTTATCCTAGTTCACAATAATTTACTTTTGCTGTATTGACGCGCCTGATATTTTTTTATTAGCAAATTCTGTTGAACATTTCTTCTATAGGCGCGTTTTTTGCGTGCGATAGCCCCTTTTGCTTCATGTCATCGGAGCTAACTTTTAGGTGGATAGGTACATCGAATGTGACCTGACTAAAACCGCACAGTGTTCGTCACATCGGCCCGTGTGGCCGGGGAATCTGGTGTACTCTGGAAAGGATATACCGGGACCAGGGATCCCGACTAACCTCACTTAATCATGCCTTTGACAAGCGCATAAAATTTAAAATAACTCATAACACGTAGGTATCTAAGTTTTACCTGAATGAGGAGGCCATGACGTCACCGATGTTAGATAGGCATAGCAGCATCAATGGTATCCCCAAGATGGCGTAGAATATCGTCACCACTTTACCAGTTTGTGTTTTTGGCGCTATATGACCGTAACCTGTAACAAAATATTTTTCATTGAGAGGTGAAATGCTGAATTGCGTGAAATGGGACAGATGAGGAATGACAATGACAGAAGAGGAAACTAAAATATCCGAGTAAGTTCCATTTGTAAATCGGTATGGTAGGTTAGTACTAGTACATAAGCATTTTTCATTTAAACCGACTTCAAAAAAGGAGGTTGTCAATTCGATAGGTATTTTTTATTTTTTTGTATGTTTGTTATGTGATTGATTAGGTACACAACGTCAAATAGATCAATGGATTTTTTATAAGCACAAGCGAAAATAAAACTGATTTCGCAAGCGCAGAATGACGTCACGGTTTTATTTTATTGTGTTGTAAATAAATATTTCAGTTACTTAATTTAAAAAGTCGTTAGAATTCCTTGGGCATTGACAAAATACATATTTAACAAGTTTCCGCATGAGCATCGGTGGTTCAGTGGTAGAATGCTCGCCTGCCACGCGGGCGGCCCGGGTTCGATTCCCGGCCGATGCAATTCTCTTTTTGCACTTTATTTCTCATAATATAATATAATCATTATGACACCTATTGTAATTATTTGACCATTCGTTAAATTAACTATTACAATATTTTAACAGCTGTTTTATTTTTATTACAAGAACAATGTTTAGCAATTACTGAGTGGTACATTGACTACACTGGTAAGTGAGTGTTACTAAATAACGCAATAGGTACCTATCGGTGATTGGGAATTACGTGTTTAGACAGAACTGGTTATTTTAACAGTTATTTTGTTGGTTAAGTTAGTGAAACAGTGTTCCTGAGTCAATTCAATATAGGTATGTAATAGGTGCACCAAGTAGGTAATGTCAGCGCTATGCACCACCAGTGCTCTACTTATTTTGAGACAAAAATATTTTTGGTCAACAAGGTTTGTATTTTATTGTTTTCAAATATTGATACTCAAAATGGTAAATTTGTCGTTAAAAATGGTAAATTTGCCTCCAAATATAACTGAACTATGTTACACTATTATTTTTAAAACAACTAGATAGGTTTGTTACGTATTTACAAAATATTTAACTCAAATTATAATAGTTTTATATTTAGTTCCAACTTTCTACGAAGTAAGGCATCACTGGCAAAATGTACCTAATAAATTATTTCAACTTGACTTTTACGTAAAAGGCACGAAGAAATAGTCGACATCGCTCGAAACTACATTTTTACTATTTTGCTGACAAACTATTATTCTGGCGATAAATAAATCACACCTTTTTTCATTCTGTCAGCAACAGAACTAGTAATAAATAAATCCGTAATACAAAATGATACTTTAATTTGCCGTTTTATTTTTTGCTCAATTATTAGGCAACAGACGGTCCCTTCCGTGTCCAAATGCTATTTGTACTGAATCATAACATATTACACTTATTATTAAATGTTAGAGTTACCAACTATAACGCTGAGAGGATCAGGAAGAATGTGGTCAGCCTTTTACTTGTGGTGTAAAAAAGTAGAGACTTGTACTTGGGCCACATTGACTGGACGATATGGAACGCATACGGAAGGTACGACAGATTGTACATTCATGACCATAAACTGGAGATTACTATTACCGTAAACTGGGGATTACTTTGTGATAACAGGGTTAGTTTGTGAAAATAAAAATAGTTTTTTTTAACCTTTGGACCGGCAAGTGACCCTGGATTGGTCGCATACAATATTTTGTTTAATAGCCCGATTATCGGGGAAGGTTATAGGCTAAATATCTGATGACATTCAGCCTTTGTTCTTCCTAATAAGAAAAGAGGAGAAGATGAGAGATGATGAGTAGAGGAGAGAGGAGAAGAAAGATAAGAGGCTCTCTTTAGTAGTAGCGTGATCGCTACTACTAAAGAGAGCGGGGCGGCACCATAGATGTCAACAATTCCGGCAAATTCCTATAGACTTATTTGAAAAGTAATATACCTACTTATTATTACGGACTACGTTATGCCTTCTTGGACATTATGACACTTGGCCCAACATACCCCGTACTCATTATAATAATATATGTTCTAAAGGCAAGGGGTGATACGGGGCTTCGAAGTTTACCACTGGCGAAGCCGGGGTCATTTATAATATTAGTATGATAATATCCCATGCAAATAATGATATTTGGCAATACTAACGTATTTTACGTGCTATTATAGTAGATATCGTGACGAACAAAGATAATTTTTTAATCATAATCTCCGATCGGGCTGAATCAAGTAGGTACCAATTATGTCATTTTTTTTTAAATCGAATCCGTTTCCGTCGTTATGTTTGAAACGGATACCATCGAGGTCGTATTCTTGTGACCTCCTCCCATATATGTGGAACAAAGAGGGTTTGAAATTAAGGCTTGTGGTATATACAGCTTTATAGCGTGCAGCGTCACGCAAATACGTTTACATTCACGCGTGTAAATTCTCGAAGCGGTAGGCAGAGGCGTATTAACACCCACATTACAGCAACTATGTTTTGTAGGTCACACGTATTGCCGTCACGTGGGCATTTTGTACAAAAATAGTTAAGTGCCAATTAATAGGCTTCACAATACAAGCTTTGGATCCAACAGGGATTAGAGCTCTTGGGGACTCTGTGGTCCCCTCACCGGAAGAGGGCCAGATCGAGAGATATGGTCCTGGGTCGGCCGGGGTGCGAGGGATATGGCTACGACAATCTCACCTCCGGCAACTGACGGCCCACAGACGGCGTGCGTTTTAGTCGGTTCGAGTCCGACATAACCTCCTCCTCCGGCTACGGTGGGGGAGGTATCCGTGGGGATTTTGTGCACGATAAAAAAAAGGGATTAGAGCTCGGATGTCTTTATTGCTCGCACTTGGGAGTTCAGAGTTTACTCTCCTACTCTTTTTCTTGATTTAGCTTATTTTGGTCTGGCGATACCCTCGTGGCAATAAAACAAATTTGCGAAAAGTGTATAATTTTTACGCCTCAACCTACACCTTTAGGAGCATATAGTGTGGACTTCCTTCATTATCGCAGATGAATCATATTAGATCACCTTCCTGTTTACTAACAAATTAATTTTTTTAATCAATCAAAATGAGGTAAGCACATACAGTAAGCGCCTGCCTAATGGTAGGAAGGAAATCCTGTTATGATCTAACTCTTTTAGGAATCTGGTCACCTATATCCTTTGAGAGATTGCAAACTCGCTTACTATGTTTTTTCAGACTCCCATACGATTGATCGAATTACCCATAAGCGATACAATAGTCTTCAGAAAGCATGGTTCATCATCACTCAACAGTGACAGACAAACATATTCAAAAGTGTAATAACACCCACATTTCGCCAACTACGATTCGATCCCACGTAACCGAGCACTTTGTCATGGACAGTATGTTTACTATCGGAAGGAGAACAGCCAAATCCCTTAGTCGCCTTCTACGACACTCACGGGAAGAGACGAGGTGGTCCTATTGTACTCCACTGGGTACCAATATCTTCTTTCGAATCGATGGCGCTTCTATTCTCAAACTCTATATTCCCAGTATGCTGCTACCTAGATCGCGTTCTCGGAGGCACTCATAAGGTCCTCCGGTGTACAGGTAGATGGGCATGCAGCACACGTTAGCAGGTGGGCCATGGTCTGTGGAGCAACTCCAAACTTACACCGTAGGTCCGCGTCATCTGAGAAACTCCACCGAGACCGATTCTCCCTGCTTCGACCTGTTCGAAGCCTATTTAGGGACTTCCACCTGATCCAGAAAAGTTCATGTCCAGGGGGAATACTCTCTGACAGCGGGATGAAAAGGGCTGGTGGCGGGCTCCGCACTTTCCAAAGGTTTACTCTAGCCTGCCAAAAAAATATTAGTAGATATTATTCAGTTGCTCGTGGTTAAATGGTAGCACATTACAAGGTCAAGCAATACTAACCTGGTCAGCTCTAGAACGGGTGACCATTCTTAACATAATATACAGACCCCTTCAAATCAAACACATTCAAATCAAATAAGATAAGAAAGAGAGAATCAAATAAGTGAGATAAGAAAAAGTGAGATGCTCAGACGGGACTTGAAGCCGCGACCTGTCCCTGACAGGCTCTGACCACTAAACTACCGAGCCATGTCTTGAGCATTTCAAATTCTCCTATACAACCATCTTGGAGTGGAGCGACGCGACGGTGGGAACCATTTACCGATAATCGTATGAACAATCGGAAACAATGAATGATGTAATTATTTTTATACATTGCGGTTTGATTATTCCACTCAGCAATTTAATAAATCCATCATTTCAGCAATCCAAACCATAAAAGGACGCGGTCAGAGCATCCCCCCTTTATTGGACTGGTCGCGGATTCAATTCAGTCTGAACATTTCACTATTTACAATAATACTATTGCTTTAAAATTTCAAGAAACCCCTTCCCCATGTCCTCTAAATCGATGGAACACAATCGCTGTCGCTCCAGCTCCATCTATGTCTGCAACACACGTACAATTATCTGGTAAACAATACAGAATCTATTACAATTGGTCCGGTCCAATTTAATGGGTTGATAAGAAAACAATGGCTCTGGTTGTTATTTCCGACCTCCGTATTTCCCCAGCTGTAGCATCACAGCTGAGGTGTTACGTACGAAATAAGGCTACTGATTTCTCAATTGCCGTTTTGATTGGCGTTGATGAAGATTATTTCTAGTACCTACCTATCTATACTATAGCATCACTATCCGGCTGAGGTGCGAGAGACGACCGGGGTGCGAGAGACATACATGCATACAATCACGCCTTTATCCCCGTAGGGTTAGGCAGAGGTAAATTAACACCCACATTTCACCAATCATTGTATTAGGTCCCACGTAATAGAGGGTGAGCCTATTGCCGTTTTCCGGGCACTATTGTTGGCTCGAGCCATGTATAGGCTGAGTCGTGGCTGTATATATCTGTCTGATGTTAAACAGCCCTATCCCTTAGTCGCCTTGTACGACACCACATGGGAGGAGATGGGGTGGCTCAAATTCTACTCTGCCGGGAACCACGCGGCGAGAGACATCTCAGCCAATCTCACCTCCGGCAACCTACGACCTACAAACGGCGTGGGTTTTAGTCAGTTCAAGTCTGACACAACCGCCCTCGCCAGCTTCGTGGGGGCGGAGGGTATCCGTGGGGATTTTGCGCATGTTAAAAAAAGTAAAGCATCATTATCATTTTCCGAACCTTTTCACAAAACAGGGTTGGCTATCCAGTCTCACTGTGATGCGACGAACTTCGATATTTTCTATGAAGCGATCTGACCTTGACAATCAATTGGCGATATCAAAGTTCTGTAGTCAGATTAGTCAGACTTTTGAGAGAGGCAGAGGGCTGCAACTACCCGTAACGACTATACATATGGATACGACAATGTGCAAATACTGAAACCGCGAAGCATCCCTACTAGTTTCTGCCCTTAATACTGGACCAATTTTGTTCAAACTTTTCCTGCTTGAAGCTTAGGGGGTACCAAGTATATGGTTTCAATTATTGCCTATATGTCGTATCCATATTGTACTACTATAGCAACCGGGACCAACGGCTTAACGTGCTCTCCGAGGCACGGAAACTTTTCCAGTAAATAGAGGAACCAATACCGGTGCCAAAGTCAACCTCATCTACAAGCATGAGGTGAGTCTCAGATACAACCAGGAACATTATTCCCGGTTGCATTCGAAACTCACCTCAGAGACCAAGGTCCGATTTTTCCTTATCGCCCTTTTGGTTTGGTTTATACGGCTTTTATGAGAGCGACTGTCAACTGATCGTCCAACCCGAAAGAAAAGTCCTCGTCGGTTAATCAGTTGGTGTACTCAAGTATCACAATGGCTCAGTTTGACATTATCATCAGATGATTTTTCACGTTCTTAAAAGACCCGGGACTGTAGGAAGTAGGTAATACATGTGCTGGCAAGACTGTATGGTACGCGGCTGAGAAATACGGTGAAAACCAAATTTTATGGTTCCTATGACCCGAGGCCTATTACACCTCTGCCTAACCCTTCAGGGATATAAAGACAAGAATTCTTGTCTTTAAATCCTCAAGAATTATAATAAACAATTAATAATATGAATCAATAATGCATTCATCAATGATTCATATTATTAATTATTATAGACATAATCATGCCATGCCGTGTGGCATAGGTCATACATAACTAGGTATGCCACACGGTGGGTTCTGTTTTAGGAGAAGTCCTTCATCGCCCAAAACCTCATCTTCTTTAGTATTTTGATCTAGAATGCAATAGTGACAGTAGGCGTAGACGACCTTCAACTTATAACCAAAACTTTAGGGGCGCTAAAATGGCGCTCTGACTGAACACTGAGTCAATAATCCATTTCCATAATATCCATATAATATTATAAATGCGAATGTAACTCTGGCTGTCTGTTACGCTTTCACGCCTAAACCATAGAACCGATTTTGATGAAATTTAGTACAGTGATAGATTAGACCTTGGGAAAGGACGTCTTTGGTCGCAATAACCGACATCCATGCGGGCGCAGCCGCTGGCAATAGCTAGTGCTATCAAATACATGAACCATATCTTGGACCTAAATCGCAAGACAAACTAGGCCCTGGCGCGCGCGAATTATTTTGTAATAATCTATGCTTGGTGAATTTGAGCTCGTCCACCGCAGTAGCACTTTGTACTATCCTCAAAAGACACCTAAGAAACGTGTACTGCGCGTATAGAGTACATTTTGTTAACGTTTTAGGTCCAAGATATACCTATAACCCGAGCAATATAAAAGTCAAATCATGCGAGAGCGAATCACTGACTCCAAAGGAGAAGTTTTGAATGCAATTGTGATAAGCTCACATCATACGCTGCAACTAACAGTAAGTACCTACTGATACCGGCCAAATTCTTGAAAAATAGTCAAAATTTTCGTACCCACATGGACTAACCATATATAATAAACTTCTTTATTTCAGACCAGTGATCCATAGTGTTAGTAATTAAATATAATCTTATCCTATTGTTAGTTACACATAAATAAACGACAAAAGTGAAGTGGGCATGGTCACGACACTAGGACACTGGCCACGCTACAGTACATGCGCACGTACCCAGTGTCCCAGCATCGGACCGTCCCACTTATCAACTAATGCGCTCAGGATGCTGTGGGAGCTCTCCCGCATCCTACGCAGGACGGAAGCACATCTCTTTCGGATGATGGCATTAAAGCCATCAACCCTTGCCTCCGCCAACATCGCCGACGCACTACAAAAGCGTGGTAGCCCCAACAGCACCCTAAACGCATTATTATATTGAACGCGCAGCGCGCTGAAAGCCTTCTGCGTGTAGCTAACCCACAGACTGCAGGTGTAAAATGACTGGCAGTATGCCCGAAATAGTGTCACTTTGGTTTGTTTAGAACACCTTGCAAATCTGCGGGCCAGCATATTACATCGGACTGCCAGCGCTCTGCGCTCTCTCTCGATGTCGAGATTGTCATTTAGGTTATCAGTGACCCAGTGACCCAAGTATTTGACTTGAGTGACTCTTGTCTTGTATATGTATATGTATAACAAACAAAATATATATAATTATTAATAATTATTAATAAGTTACATTTTAGCGGCGCGGAGCCTGCGCAAGAGCGCATGGTCGCTAGTGCAACTGAAATCGGTGTGCGCGGTCGAACAGCACGCAGTTACATAATAGAGAGCCGACAGTACGCGCGCTCCATACGAACGAACTAAATTATTGTTTATTGTGATTTAATAATAATTAATATTTATAGTTAAAAAGTACAAAGTTGATCAAAATATTTTAGTGCGAAGACTGAAACATAAAATGAAATTAGGTGTGTATTTTATTTTTATTTATTTATTGCGTTTATTTATTTTTATTTGTGTTGTTTATACTCGTATTTATATTTTTAATTATAGTATGATTTTTTTAATCTTAATATTTTGACACAGCGTTAATTAATTTTAAAACAAATAATTTATCTGTAATACCTACTTACAAATAGCAGTTAATTATTATAACTTACTTATGTGTTAAAATATTTTATTTGTTCAATTTTACACATTTTTTTATAAATAAGAAACTGATCCTGTCCGACTTCGCAAGTGAAAATTTCGTAAATAAATTCCACTAACCCGATTGCAGTAGGTAACATCTGCGTTCAATAATTTTACAATATCTTTAAAGATCGCGCAAGCGCACCAAATAAGTTGACAAACTTATCGTATCGTATGAATGTAGCGCGGTACGAGTTATTACCCGCTTGCGAAACCCACAGGAACCTTTTCCAGGGATAAAAAACGTATGTGTTATTTCTAACTAGAATTCTACTCATCTGCCAATTTCCAGCACGATGCGTTCAGTCGTTTATTAATTTAATACAAAGATCCAAATATTTTCAGAAACTTTCAGACTTACATTTTTTGTAGGATGTATAATATTGATAAATGATAAAAAAATATATTGAATGCAATTTTAAAGTATTTAACGGATGTATAGGAAAATTTGCATATTTTATGAACACAAATATTTGCCCGCTCAGTGCAAATATTTGTGTTCATGAAATATGGGTATTTGCATTGGTCTGGTCGTGCCTCGGAGAGCACGTTAAGCCGTCGGTCCCGGTTGCCATAAGAACATTTATGGCAGTCGTTACGGGTAGTTGGAGCCCTAAAAAATCCAAAAACAACGGTCTAGCTGCAAAGCTTCGATATCGCCTAATGTTATCATTGGGCTGTGGAGGTCAGATGGCAATCGCTTCACGAAAAAATATCGAGGTCTAGCCAAATCTGTAGTTAAGACGGTAAAAGCGGACCCCAGACTCCGAGCTGAAAAGCTTCGGATGCGACTGGGAATTAACGCTAGGATGAGAGGAAAATTTGGATAGCTCAGGCGTGGCTTGGTGATTCAGTGGTTTCCCCCTGTAAGGGAAGATTGAGATTGAGTCCTGCCTGAGGTGATTCGCTTTTTTCTATCTTAATCTAAAAAATATAGATAGATAGATATCTATTTATTGCAGGCATGGCAGGGTAGTTTGAGGTACATAATAGGTATCTCTATTATCGTGTTTAGAAAAGGAAAAAGGAAAAAAAAAGTTCATAGAATTCACAATTCAGAAATGGCACAAATCTAGTTAAGTATTAATATACATACAAACCTTTGAGATTTGCGCAACCCGCTGAGAATTCACACCGCCCGCCCACTGTATAACCATAGTTACTATGTATTATCTATTCTGTGCCATAGTGAAATAACAACCTATTGCGAACCATATATACAAAACATGCGTGATTATAAATGGGCATAAAGACATTCAATTAGATTATAAATAAACATCTATTGCACACAGACCTTAGCCTTTTGGTTTTATCAGGTTCTCACCAAAAACCTTCCAAACCAACAAATTCATAAATCTTATAAAATTCCAGTATATTCCACTATCACAAATTGTATAAAATGTAGCATGTCGCTACTTTAAGCTATATTGACTAAGAAGGTAGTGCTTCCCGGGTTAAGCAGGTTATAAGAGGGTTATATCAATAAAAAGAACCCAATACGAAATCATTCTTCAAGCGAAAGCATAATTTGTGTAGTGGCCGTCAAAGTATGGACCACCATTGTGGTACCTATCTAGAATATTGCTCATATCATCTGTACTTCACCATCCAGCGGGCTGAAAAAGCCTCTCGTAACAAAGTGCTAGCCTATTGTTATCATCCGATCATATTTTCCAGACTCCGGGCTGCTACTGAGAGCTTTATAAAATAATAACTATTAACATTTTCCGGACTCGCATTCAAATACTTATTATTAGTAAGTAGTTGCAATTGCAACGGTTGTTACCGAGGTTTAGGTATGAAAAATAGGTTATACATAATTAGGTTTGGGTATACATAACATAGTTAACTGGATATCGTTTATCGCGACTAAACATAGTCTATGTTTTTTACCATGAACTTTATCTTTGTACCAAATTGCATCCAAATCGGTTTAGTGGCTTAGACGTGAAAGCGTAACAGACAAACAGACAGGCAGAGTTACTTTCGCATTTATAATATTAATATGGATTTAGGTAGATAATTTACAAAAATAAATTACATTAGTACCATAACCCATGCCTAGGTCCAGCAGTCACAGCCGCCTTTTTCAGATCCATCTGCTTAGGGGGTGTCCACCATCTCTTTGCTACTTTAGGACTCGTCTGTTCTCACGGCCATCAGTCCTTTAATATATATGGCCAGCCCACTACCGGGCACTACCACTTCAGCTTGCCTTATTCTGCGAGTTATGTCGGTAACTTTCTGTAGTTCTTTGTCAGATGATCTCGTTACGAATTCTATCCCTTCAAAAATACTCAAGGATAGCTTTTTCCATAGCCTACTACTCGACTTTTCGGACGCATTGGTCGAATAGCTTTGTTTTCAGGTATTACGTAGGGGTGAGGTGAGAAGAAGAACTTTATAAAATCGAATATAATTAATCTTACGTAATTAACTAAGATGAGATCAAAATAATTATAACAGTAACACACGGTATGCTTGAATACCACGTGCAACGCATTTAAAATGCCTAGGGGAGCGGGGGGCTAGATGTAACAGGGGAAATTAGTAACAAGCATTTTTTTACATTCATAATAGAGAATATTCATATAATTTTCAATTTAACATACTACGTAAGACCCATTTTATCATATAAACGCGAAAAGTAACCCGCCGGACAGCGCAGGAAGCGGTGTTGTGCAGTGTACGTGTAGTGTTATACAAAATTGATTATCATAGATTATAAATTGTTTAGCAGTCGTTTATATATAAACATGCATTTAGCATTTGTTCGGTTTGATTATAATATTAATAACTGTAATTTCACACCAAGTAGGTACCTTAGCGATTTTTTTAATAGAAATTATTTCAAAAACCTCGCAGTGGGGTATGATGTGACACTTTTACGGGGCAAGTTCGAACAAGCCCCTACAACTTACAACTATTGCTTAATTTTTATATTTTTTTATTTAATATTTTAATAATATATTATTAAAATGTGTGAGTAGGTACTTTCTTTCTTGCTCCAACATTTACTTTGGATTGCTTCCTTAGGAAGTAGGAATGTTAGCATAGCATTCAAAATTCAAAATTTCATTTAGTTTGCTATTATGATTGAAGTGAAAAACGTACCTCTGTCATGGCGTGAAAATGAAGCAGCTGGACCAGATTGGTAGTATAACACTCACCGGGATATTTATAATGTTTTTTGGATTTTTCTCTAAAAAAAATTATGGCAAGGAATCCAAGACTGTCTCTAAGGAGCCCTGAAGCTACACTTCTAAGCCGCCCAACATCCTTTGTAACTGGAGTGACTACAGTCCACAAACCAAAAAAAATTGATTTCACTAGGACAAAAACAGCTAGGGGCTTTTACTTCTGCTGAAAAGTGTACCCTCGTAACTCTTGTATGTGCCATCAATGCCTTAGCAAATTCCATCGCGCCTATGTTTGCGATCCCAAAGCTTCTATACACTGATGTATTTGTAAGATGTCCTCATCTGGTTGTATTGGATTGGTTGTATTGGAGCTGGTAACTCTTCAAGGTGGATGACGGAAAAACAATGTTCTTTATTTCTGGATCATTTCATCAAGTTTGTCAAACCGTCGGAGCAAGAACCTGTCCTCCTATTACTCTTTAATCACTATCCACACATATATAAACATCTCAGTAGTGAGAAAAGTAAAAGAAATTCACGAAAATTCCTTAAAAGTTGAAGTAAAGAAAAAACATGTTATGTGATTATTTTTCTATTAGATTAAAAATAAAACTTAAAAGCCTCAACCTGTTTTAGCGTTTGTAATGCTGAGTAATAATTGCCACACGAGTAATTAAAAATAAAAACAGGAAGGATAAAAAAAAATAGTACTACATATTTCCAAGAAAATTTATTCAACTGTTCTGGGTGAAAACTCCAAAGTCCGAAGTCTTTGCGCTTCTTGTTCGGGTTTACGTATTTCAGAGAGTGCAGCAGTGGGAAACTAATATACCTAAAGACCACGCTTTAAAGACAAACAAATACTTTGACTTGACTAACGAGTTAACCAAAAACGGCTACGTGGTTAAACTCTACGCCGTAGAAGTAGGAGCAAGGGGAATTCCAGCTAAATCCCTGTACAACTTACTTAAATACCTCGGATTGCCAAGAGCTTCAGTAAGCTCTTTACTACATCGAATATCAAAATCGGCATTGAT
Source organism: Eilema depressum (assembly GCA_914767945.1). Classification (NCBI taxonomy): domain Eukaryota; kingdom Metazoa; phylum Arthropoda; class Insecta; order Lepidoptera; family Erebidae; genus Eilema; species Eilema depressum. Next base: position 7,821,285 of record OU612028.1, on the reverse strand, counting down.
AGGATCTTACCAAATTTGGATAGGTAGGGAGGGGAACACTACTGACGGTGGAGGTGAGCGCTGATGTCATCACAAGGTGGCCACCCTAAACCTAGATCTGGGTCGCAAGTCCCAGTCGCCGTCACGGTGTTCCTCTCTGTATCACGCTATGGACCCGGCGACATACTCCAATATGGTACAGAGCTGTGGGGACGCGCTGCTGATTGGGAACGAGCGTTCCGAATGCAGAAGCGTGCTATTCGAGCGATGGTAGAAATTCCACAGGACTCTTCAGCGAAACCCTACTTCACCCAGCTAAGAATCCTCACCCTACCTTCGTTGATAATATATCAGGTCGCAACGCATGTTAGGGCAAACCTTGAGAAGTTTGAGAAGCGGGGTGATGCGCACGCGTATTGTACACGAAGCCGTGAGAAGCTGAGAACGATGACTCGGTCACTAGCGAAATCCGACAGGACAACTCATGTCATGGGGCCGCTAGTGTACAACAAATTGCCGCCTAGCGTGACTTCCGCTTCAAGTATTGTCTCCTTCAAGCTGCGATTAAGGCAATGGCTTATTGAGCAGGCATTCTACTCATTTGACGAACTTGTCACTGAACGATATTTAGGTTAATAGATATAATAATAATTAAGAATAATAATTTGTTGACATCGTAATTTTCATTTGTATTTTTATTTTTATTTTTTTGTTTGACTGTGAACCTGACATTTTGGACGTGAATTAATTCAGTAATCTAATCAGTTGACATTGTAATTATTTTGACATTTTAATTATTAGACATGATACCTGACATTCCGTTCTACATTGACATCTTTTAAATTGTGACATACCTAGGGTGTTAAGTTATTATTTATTATTTGTATTATAATTTACTGACATTGATATTATTTTACTCATTGACATTGTTAAATTGTGTACTAACTAGATAAACTCTGTGCCTAATAGGTACCTAATGAATTATATTAAGATTTAATTGATGAATATAATAATTTAAATAATATGATTATGTTTATATGACGTGTAATGTTCTTATGAATAAATGACTTATGACTTATGACCGCACGGTGAATCCATGAAGTGCTGAGAACCCGATCTCCCTAATAAGGTCCAAACTCCTCGGCTCAACAGGGCCTACCTGTACTATAGCATTGTTAAATACCATACTTAAAAAATGTTGAATTCCAACTTGGCTACAGTCTTGCTTGTGACTGTGAGCCAACTACACTGCAACAACTAAGAATTTTGTAATGTAAGCGATGGTGGCGTAACAGCTAGGGTGTTGAACTTGCAATTAGGAGGTTGCGGGATCGAGCCCCACCCAGTACCTATACCACTAATAGAAGTAAACCTTGAATCACAATATCACAAGCAATTTAATAAAAGCATATATTTTTGTAACAGTAGTCGGCCCTCCCCAGCTGCACCCGTGACATACGTCTATTTGTTAATTTTTATTAAATAATGTTTGGAAATCTGTCGGATTTGTTTACATTTTTGATTAGGTACTACTTCTCTCCCCTCGGTAGTAACGTGAGTGAAAGAGTGTAGTAGTGTGCACACAATGAAAACTAACACCCGTATTCACAAACAACACTGCGAGGTCTCATAGTGTGGGGCTGGTAAAATTAATTCACAAACATCACGGAGCAGTATCTAACGCAGTGCGTTCCCTCAAAGAAGTATTACTAAGTGTTGTCTATGAATAAAAAGGCTTGCCAAAACGAACGCACTGAGAATTTGTCGTTCTTTGCACAACTTTGGTAGTACGCATAGCGAAGTATTGTTTGTGAATACGGAACTAAGCCTGGCAGCCATTGATTTATATTGTTAGGTACTAAAGTCTGGCAGCTATTTTGTCCAGATTTCATGAGAACTTCCAGCTATCCTACTAATAATGATAAATGTCGAAGTTTATGAAGATGTTTGTCACTCAATCACGCTCTAAGGACTGTACGAAACTGGCTGAAATTAGGTACAGTGATAGATTATGACTATAGAAATAAAACATAGGTAATACGTTATTTCTTATCCTTAGAATAGGTTCCTATTTTTCGCGAGAGTGGGATCTTATACAGCAACAACTCTTGTAAATAATATTCCTTTGAGAAAAACCTCCACCATTGTAACGTTGTTAGTGTTTATAATATAAATCCAATAATCTTTCCTGAGACTGTGCCTTCAGAAATCATATTGACGTCTCTTATATTTAAAAACTAGCTGACCTGGCGAACTTCGTACCGCCATATTTTCCGCCCGCGTGGTATTATCTCTAAAATCAGTGTTTCTCCACAATATTATGCATGTATTATACATATAAACCTTCCTCTTGAATCACTCTATCTATTGAAAAAAACCGCTTCAAAATCCGTTGCCTAGTTTTGAAGATTTAAGTATACATAGGGACAGACAGACAGCGACAGCGACTTTGTTTTATAATATGTAGTGTAGTGAGTGATAATGACTTAGGATTCAAAGAAATGTTGATTCCAGAATCATTGATTCCAGAATTCTTCGCCTTTCCCTTCACAGATAATTATATACACGGAAGTAGGTATACGTTTGTATATATTTATCTAAGTTCTATCGTCAAGTAACATAGTCTAATGTTTTCGATAGCCAAATCCAATATTTGTAAATTATTTGGCCCTACAAACGTCCGCATCGTGTTTGTTTTGAATTGGAAATATTATGAGTCATCAATCATGAAATAAGCAGGAGTCTATTGTATAGTATTATGTCAGATACTCGTAGACAATGACTTAACAGGTACGCTGCTTTCACTTCCCATGGATATGGTAATATGATATGGCGAATAAGGCGAATAATGGATAAAACTTCTCTTCAAAATAGTACAGCATCATCATCGAATTCCGGTTACATCAAAAACTTACACTTTGATGCACTGGGTTTGCTCTCCTAGAAAAGAGGAGTGACAAGAACTGCGATCATGTCTGTACATTAGAAAAATTTGAAAAAAAAAAATTGAGTCATTTTTTTTGGAATTCTTGTCTGTTGTCCGCCATGGATACAAAAATTATTGAACAGAATTTGATGTGGTTCTTTTGTTTGAAAGGATACACGTAAAATCTTACGCTTGTTTAATCGCAATTGGTTGAGTAGAACCGGAGATGTTATGACCAAAAGTCGCGACAACCGTCATCAATGCGGGCGGAGCCGCGGACGAAAGGCTAGTTCTATTTATATACGTGGGAGTCATTAAGCCTTTGATGTTTATATCAGCGCAGAGTCTACAGTGCTCTTTGTTTGCTTCAGAAATACATAAATAATATAAATAAATATTGTAGGATATTCTACACAACGCTATTTAGACCCAAAGTAAGCATAGCTTAACTAGCTTGTGTTATGGAATCTTACATTTTTTTTCGTAAATACATAAATATTATACATAGAAACACCCAGACCAATGCAAATACCCATATTCATGCATACAAATATTTGCACTGAGCGGGGATCGAACCCGCGCCTCCTGCGTAGCAGCTGCGTTCACTACCGCTACGCCACAGAGGCAGTCATAAAGTTGAACAGTTTGTTTGTTTGGTTGGTTGAACGCGCTAATCTCCTATATTCTCTATATTCTCCATAATCTCAGTAGTCCGGTTGCTAGTCCGGTTGATCGGACTACTGCAACTTTTTAGTAGCAGTAGTCCGGTTGTCAAACGGAATCAGGAACTACTGGTTCAAATTTAAAAAATCTTTTTGTTTTCAATAGCCTTGGAACTACGAGCTACCCAAGGGACCGGAGTAGTAATCAAAAATGTCATTGAATCCGGTAATTTCCCATAGGTACATTATTTAAAAATGTATCAATTGCGGGCATGCATGGTATAAATGGTTGACACGGTGTTTTGAAAAATATGCCATGGGCGAAACCGGGCTTGTAGTACTAACAGATTTCAATCAGCCATTAATCTTCAAGGGGGTAAAACCTATCAATTATAATCGATAGCTTGTAATTTCTTTACAATCACGCAACACTAGCGCTGAGTCACACTATTACGTACCTAGTATTAAAAGTCACCCACTGGTGAATAAAAAATGAATAAACTAAGTACAATAGAATCTTGTTGCAAACAGCTCGAAGAAAAATAGCGTAATAGCAGTAAGAGCACAAACTTTTGGAGAATTTTGAAGGAGGCAGGACAAAGGTATTTCCGTCCTAATCGAGCAGTCCGGCTGGGGAAGTACCTCCACCTCCACCCTACAGAATACCGCGGGTATGATAACCTCGTTTTGTGTTTCTGGCGAGATGAGTAGGGTAGCCAGAGCTCCCAGAAGCCAGAAGACCAAAGGCTTGTCCTACTTGTCTTCTTCGCTGACGGCACAGAATCTCTCTGTTCTTTAAGGGTCAGCAGCACGAGTGTGCTGGAGGTGTTGCACTCGTCCATAGGCCACGGTAACCACTTTTCATCAGGTCTGAATGGTATAAAAAAAGACGAACGAACTCTTCCATAATAGTAGCTGCTGTGTCTTTGGTGCAGGCTTTTTGGGGGTGATACGGTAGTCATTATTAGGTATCATCAGCAAAGATAAACTAAATATGAGAATTAGGAGAAGGGATCCTGATCTACGAAATGTAAGCTTTGGATGCAACCATGCGCTCAGATGAAGATGGACCTTCTGCAAACAATGACATTTTTCCCTTATGGACCTTCTGATTCGGAGGGTCTTATACTGTCGTAAGGAGAAACCCTTATTAGGTGCCCTTACAGCACCTATGGGAAGTGATAGGGTGATGATGATATTGACTAAAGCTATAATAATGTATGGTTCACAGGAGCACTATGGTGTACGTTGGCGGTGGTGATTAGCAGTAGTAATGCAGGCCAGTGGCGGTGGCCTGAAGCAGGGTCAGTGCGCATCGACACCAAAATAGGATTCATCGAGAACGAGCATGGAAATAATAAGTGAGTGAATTTCTTCAATCTTAGGTATATAGCATAACATTTTTAAGCTATCGCGGTGTACGTTCATAGTTTTTGTGATATCGAGACTTATAGCGATTAATTGTTATTATGTATTATGGAACTTACTTGTGCTTGCGTTTCGGGTGCGATGCAGCACCCGTGGTCACGACTTGACTTTGCGATGCAATAAGTAGGTAAGTGCCGATATCACAAAAAACTATCATAATATAATATCCTTCCGCCTGCGGCTCCACCCGCGTAGATGTCGGTTTTCCCGTTTATTGACCATAATATATCTCCGGTTCAATTTGACGGATTGCAAAACTTACGTAAGATTTTAAGTCTGACTAAGACCTTTCAAACAAAAAAAAACCGCATCAAAATGCATTCAGTACTTTTTAGAATCCGTCGCGGACAAACAGATAAGAATTCCAAAAAAAAAATGTGTTCAGTATCGTAACAGAACATAACCCAAGTATTTTTTAAATATATCGAATGTAGACGACCACTTTTAGTCATTTAAATAATTCATAACACTGTTATCATAATGCTATGATGACAAAACGACGATAAGATGATCATAACAACGTTATAATATCTTAATTGCGTCCGAGGCCTTTACCTTGAGACACGTCAACTTTCAGACTTTTAGTCCTCTACTTAGCACGGTCTTGGGCAACCATGATAGTGAGACCATTGGCACGATTCTATTCGACTATGTACGACGTCGAGCCAACACATCTTAAAAGCATGAAATTTAAATAACTACTCGTATACATACATAATAATATATCTACTTCCATTTTGACTGACGGACAGACGGACTTGCATGAAAGGGGAGAAAGCTCTTGAATTATTGTGTAAGGACAGAAAAAGATGGTAGGCTGCTGAATTATCCGAAATTCTCCATCTCCTAAATAATTCAAGAGCTTTCTCCCCTTTCAGGCAAGTGCGTCTGTTGTGCGCTCATTGAAAAACAATGTGTATACAACTAGTATATGAAATTCTAACCCATTTAAAAAATACTTCAAATTTAAAAAATACTACAAAAATAAGTACAAATAAATTAATTACTGAGGAAGTTCAAAGGATAAAAATGCGAATAAGACCTGTTGTAGTCGATGCTAAAGACATACCTACAAACATAATATCAATGGTAATGATATTAATGAAGTCAAACCTATGTATTTATAATGATTTTTTTTTAAAGAATATTAGTAACCGAAACTAGAAAGAAAGAAAAATGCGTTTATTTCGACTACTAGTATTTCCGCTAACACCTAGCTCTAACCCTAATTCTAGCAGGCTCTTGAATTTGAAAATATTGAAGTCTAGATTATACGAATGCAAGCTTACGACACAACCGGAACTTTATGAAGCTCTTCCTATAAAACGACAATAAAACTTGAACAATTCATATGATAATATGAGTCGGCCATTGTACTGTCGTCGTAGGGGTTTACAGTCATCTACTTGTTATAATATTAAGTACATACGTTGTTAATAACCAGTCTCAGTAATGAAAGTGTACAATACAACTTCAATGAGCAGTTTTCCAGTAGGTATAATAATCAGTTGGTTTTTAAGTCATCAGGAGATGGCGCTAGCATAGCTTTTGGTAATTTTAATGTACTCTGTGGTTTGTTTGTGGTATTTTTTATATTTTTTCATGAATTTGCGATGTTGCCGAAGTTTAATTTCATTTACCCATATTATAATAGATAAAATATAATAAAACGCTTAATTCTTTTCGCGTCACTGTCTGTAATTTAAAATAATAATATTATATTTAAAATAATTGTATCAGAAAAAATGACAGAATATTAAATTAATTAATTAAGTAAAGTAAATTATTACAAAACCGAAGAACATTTTTTCCATTAATTAGGGAACACTAGATGGCGCAGCCGGCACTTTTGGTAAGAAGAGTGTGGTGTCACGCGCGTCTTTAGGAACCCTATAAATACCTACTGGAAAACTGCTCATTCTTCTTCTCTTCATCCTAGCGTTAATTCCCAGTCGCATCCGATTCTTTCACCTCGGAGTCTGGGGTCCGCTATACCAGTCTAACTGAGGATTTGGCTGGACTTCGATATTTTATAATACAATTTCATTAAGTACTTAATTAGCGGATTTGTAATAACAAAATTATATTGTCGATATTTTTACCTGGACAGCTAAAAAAGGGTTATGTGTATCGCTCGTTTTTAGGGTTCCGTAGCCAAATGGCAAAAAACGGAACCCTTATAGATTCGTCATGTCTGTCCGTCCGTCTGTCTGTCTGTCCGTCTGTATGTCACAGCCACTTTTTTTCTAAACTGAATAGTTTGCGCGAGAGACACTTCCAAAGTGGAAAAATGTGTGCCCCCCCCCCCCCCCCCTCTCTAACTTCTAAAATAAGAGAAGGATAAATTAAAAAAAAATATATGATGTAAATTGCCATGCAAACTTCCACTAAAAATTGGTTCGAACGATATCCAGTCAGTAGTTTTTTTTTAATACGTCATAAACCGCAATTTTCGCCTTTGCTACTACGGAACCCTTCATGGGCGAGTCCGACTCGCACTTAGCCGGTTTTTTTTTTTCATTAAGTACATATAACGTACTTATTATCCTATCTCAATTATCCACCCTATAAGTATATTGACAGGTTCGTGAGGATCGCAAAATATATCATATCAAATATATATAAAAAGTCGTTTATGTGTGAATCATCGAGTATACAGGCGATTTAGCGTCAGCCTCACCCTTATTGATGTACGATGTTATGGTCAGGATAGAAGAGTGCAAAATCGTCAAAAGGATTATTGTTATTTAATAAAACACAGCCTTTTTTGACAGCCTCCGTGGCGTAGCGGTAGTGAACGCGGCCGCTACGCAGGAGGCGCGGGTTCGATCCCCGCTCAGTGCAAATATTTGTGTTCATGAAATATGAGTATTTGCATTGGTCTCGTCGTGCCTCGGAGAGCACGTTAAGCCGTCGGTCCCGGTTGCCATAAGAACATCTATGGCAGTCGTTACGGGTAGTTGGAGCCCTAAAAAAATCCAAAAACAACGGTCTAGCTGCAAAGCTTCGATATCGCCTAATGTTATCATTGGGCTGTGGAGGTCAGATGGCAATCGCTTCACGAAAAAATATCGAGGTCTAGCCAAATCTGTAGTTAAGACGGTGAAGCGGGCCCCAGACTCCGAGCTGAAAAGCTTCGGATGCGACTGGGAATTAACGCTAGGATGAGAGAATAAAATAGTGGGCTTTTTAAATTTGACCTCATTTAAACGATTTATTCTCATGATAATGATCTACTTGAGTCATCGGAGAGCCAAGTCGCCTTCTGTGACTGTTGCCTTCGGGAATTCCAATTTGATCACCTTAACTGTTGCCCTCGGGAATTCTGATTTGATCAAATCTTCATACTAATTAATATAGCCATTATTAGCGATATATGTCGAATTTTTATTATTATGATGTCTCTTATGTAAATGTCAATGTCAGACCAGATTTCAATGAAATGCCTGTTTTGTTGTTATAATAATAAATTATTATTTATTTATTGTTAGAGTCCATTTATATTTTATTGGTAACAATAAATACTTATAGCTATACATATACTTGTAATTGACTTATATAATTTAATACATATCTAACAAGAATTTTGTTTCATCAAAAAATATTTATCGTAATTGTGCAATTAGGTACTTACCACCTAGAAATATCAAAGACATGGTGATTTGTGCAGAAATAACTGTCAAAGTTACGCGACAATATCATGAAAATGGCTACTTTACAATGACGGCTATATTAAATACTAGCCTTCCACCCGTGGCTCCGCCCACGTGGATCTCTTATCTCCGGTTCTACTCAATCGATTGCAATCTAACAAACGTAAGATTTTAAATCTGACCAAGACCTTTCTAACAAAAAAATCACATCAAAATCCGTTCAGCAGCATTTCGTCCATCGCGGACAAACATTTATTTTCCAATTTACAATTATATATAGATAATGTTCATATAATAAGGATCCAAAATCATCACCATCTTAAATCTTCCACCTCGGGAGTCCGGGGTCCACATTTTTCCAGTATAACTGTGAAGTGGCTAAACTTTGTTATTATTCGTGAAACCACTGCCAATGAATGATCTTCACACACTACCACCAAATGCCGATTTTTTAAAGCCCCAACTACCCGTAACGACTACCATAGATGATCGTATGGCAACCGGGACAAAAATGCCAAAATAGCCTTAAAAAATGGGGGTGGTTGTAGGAGGGTTAAAAGTAATTTACATACTATTACACTACTATACTATTCTATGTTCATAGTGAATTTTACGATATATAAAAAAGGTACCTCCACAGTCTATTACATTTATGGTAGTAAGTAGAAATAGAACAAACAAAAAGTTCGAAACAAATCAGGGCTTTTATAACTCTAAATACAACGTAAAAAAGAAAATATCGTAACAGCACTTAACGAGTTTGTTCCTCGGGGCGTTAATATTAATTACTCTACTTTCAATGACCTTGGTCTAAACCTCCTGCGTTTTGTTAAGGAAAAACCCACAAACACATGTTGGTATAGGACTAGTAAATAAACAATGACTGATGTAAGTAAGTACTCGTTACATTATACATATTTGCAACGTTGTGCTTCGCCGGTTTCGGCGCCTTGGCCGACATTCGCGTTTTATCGACGGCGCACAATGGTTCACACGCACTTACCTGAAGCCAGATTAATTGCATTAAATACCGTATAATAGTACTATCTACAACTGATATTATAAAAGTGAATAGTTTATTTGTTTAGTTGAAACTTCGGAACTACCTAATTATCCAATTGGAAAAAATATTTTTGCATTAGGTACCTAGTATGTTTGTTGAGGAAAGCTATAATATTAACACGCCCTACCCAAGGATGACGAACGAAAGCGTACGAAAGGTACAGGAGATGTCACGGTCACGCACATTAGGGAGGCTAAAAGAATCCCCTTTCCAGGTACAGGAGAGAAGGTCTACATTGGAAACAATCGAGAAGCGAAGAGGAAAGATGGTTGGCCACCTGATAAGACACGACTTATTTGAAAAAAAGATAATAGAAGGGGAGATGGGAGGAAAGAGAGGAAGAGGAAGGCCAAGAAGAACGTTTATGGCACAGATAAGGGGAAAGATACAAGTCGCGTCGTATCAAGGGGTCAAAGAATTGACGGAGAAGAGAGAAGAGTGGCGATTTCTCCACCGACAAGAATGTAACTTTTAAATTTAGAGAGACAGAGACTATGTAAGGGCCCTTGCCTTACTGCACAGTCGGCCTATAGTACATACTGTACTACAAACAGATATCGCAATAACACTTGCGGTATCGGTCGATAATAACGCGCTTGTGTGCGTTAGGCTTTACGGTTTGATAATTTATTGGAATGCTGTATAATTTCACAAAGTTGAAGTCCAGCTACAGTCTGATATCTGACGTTACTTTACGCAAAATGTCTCGCAGCTATGAAATCTTGCAGCTCACCTAAACTTAATAAGATACAAAAAAAATTAAGACTCAGTTCAGTTGAGAACATCCTTAGTTAGTGAAGTCGGGTAGAGTCCAAGGGGAAAGCCCTTATTGCCTATAGCCTACTAACGTCAACCTGGATCCCGATTCTGCTAATGGTCAACCTCTGTCATACCACTGACATTGCAAAAAATGCCATTAAATTTTAGATGTCCAATATTAAATGAAAATAAGTTCATTATACAATTTTCATTCATTCCACAAGATGCCATTTAATTATGTACCTACTTTAAAAACATAAGAGTAAAGTAAAAAAATAAATGTCATTTTTTTGTAGTGTCTAGGTATGACAGTGGTTCTAGGTATGACTTTATATCTACTACCAATGAAAAAGTGCTAGTTTACCTATGACCTACTAAGTCTACTAACCCACCCTACCCACTGTCCTATTCCTTAGTCACCGCGTAAAACGCCCATGAGAATGAGTGCATGATGACCTTGTGTCGATTACTAGCATAATTATGTGACTCTAGTTAATTCCATGTGACGACAGCTGGTATTCAGAAAGAAAATTATCATCATTTGTGATTATTATTTCCGCTTATTATTACGTCCCATTTATTATGATAAAGCAAGTTTAGCAATAATACTGCAAGAGGTTGTTAAGAGTTTGCGTGAATAGAAATAACACTAAAAATAAAAATAAAATTTTACATAAGTATACATATATGTAAAATTTTACTTTTTCTGTAGACTGAGGACACGTATAGAACTTGCTTTGAAATTAAGTCATTATATCTTGTACTGTTTCACAATATTTATTTACTACACCTCACGGCATTTCAAAGGTTTCTAAACAGTTATGGTCATAAAATAAATATTATGGCAAAGTACAAAAAGTGACTTAACTATATGTTGCCAAACATTAGCTATATATCTAACGACAAGCGCAAGAAAACAAATTAACCACGAAAATCGAAGCCGGGAATCTTTAGCCCTTGCACTCGATGCGCAATCGAGGCACAGACTATAAACATAACATTTATCTAATTATCTAAATATCTTATAAATCATAACAATAATTAGATACATCCGAAATACACACGCTCCAACACATTTTTTTAAAACGGGGGTCACACCGACTGCTAAGCGAAGCGAACTCTTACAAATCTTCACGTACTACGGTCTATTTAAATTTGTAACCACTTCACTGTTTCGTCGTTGGTCACAATATCTGAGAGCTTAGCGACACTGGTTTCCATATACGTTGCAGCTTTAGTCGCACAGACCTGCCAATCAAACAGAAGAATGGTGCCACCGTCCCTTCGTGCAAAATGAAGTTTTATGTGCAATAAAATAGTACATTACGTATTATATATTTTTTTCACTTACATGGCATATTAATACAAATTAAAAAGAAATTTATGTATACAAAGGCGAGCTTAACTCAAGGATGAGTATTCTTCCAGCAAACCGGGGTGCATAGAGGAATTATTGCAATCTAATGAGATTATACCTCTAACAGTGACAATGATAGATTCGATTTTAGATTTTCGATTCCGTTTCACGGATTCGTTGGTACATCTATACGTAGGCTAAGTTAAACGAAGTTAGCTTAGCATAGCTTTCGGTGTAGCCCGGACTTTATACAATTTTGTATTTATGACCCAACAAAGTTTCCATTAGTATTCGTGAATCATGCATGACAGATAATTTAGTAGATACACACAAAAAATGCCCTTAACAATCAAATAAAAACCTCTGCAAGAAGTTAATACTTCTTGTGGTTTTTTACGAAATGAAAATCTAATATACATAGGTATACAGGACGATTACCCTTGTACATTAACTCCTGTTGCGGAGTATGCTGTTATGGTTAATAAGTAGAGATAAAGGAAAGATTGCCCGCAAGAAACTTAAAAACATATTATTGTATAGTTAAAGTCAAAAGAGTAAATATGTGCCTAATCTTTCCTTGACAGTGCACTAAGTAAAAGTTGCACTGATACTTACACCCGTATTCACAAAAAACACTGTGAGGTCTCATAGTGTGCTCGAGCGCATAGGGCTGGTCAAATTAATTCACAAACATCACGGAGCAGTATCTAACGCAGTGCGTTCCCTCAACGAAGTATTAATTAAGTGTTCTCTATGACTAAAAAGGCTTGCCAAAACGAACGCACTGAGAATTTGTCGTTCTTTGCACAATTTTCGTAGTACGCATAGCGAAGTATTGTTTGTGAATACGGGTGTTAGTTTCCAAGTTGAATTGTTTGTAAGTGCATATAAATAGAAGTGTTACGAAAAGTCAGGACGTATATTACTGGTTCGGCCTGTGGCGCAACGCAGTGTCAGCAGCGCATATGCACGTATACTGTCATGCTCATGACACTATTAGGTAAATGCGATGTACATTGTACAGTCGTGAGTGTATCGGGCCGAGGAGTGCCAGTAAATAAATATCACTTGAAAAATGTTAGTTTTATCAAAAATCCAAAAAAAAAAAGTTTAACAATAAATTTCAACTTTTCTTATAACAATAAATAAACATTTAATTTGAAGATGTAAAGTATCTATAAGAAGAATTTTGATCCATTTCAAATGGTCTCAAATTATAAACATTTTTAACTTAAGACAATACCTGTATGAACTACTGTAAGTTATAATAATGTACGATGTCTTAAGGTTTTCTCACACGATCTTGCAATTATAACTTGCTAATTACAACAGTTAGCCTTGTACTGATTTTTCTTTCATTATTCAATCAATTAGCTCATTAATTTTTTTTTTCTTTAATCGCATTCGATTGAAGACGTAGGAGTTGAGTGTTGAGTGACTCTAGGAGGGCCACAGTGGCTCTGGTAGAGCTCTCTTTTGAATGCTATGCAGGGGGTGCGGGTTCAATTGCTTGTTCAGTGTTAAATATTTGTATGACTATGAATATCTTCATTGGTCTGGGTGTTCTATGTATAGTATAATCTGTATGTAATAACAAAAAAAAAATGTATCAAAGTATCTTTATCCGCAATCTAGAACCGATAACACAAGCAGGCAGGAGTAGCGGCTTCCAGCAGAGCCAGTAAGGGCGTTGGTGTTCTCCTTTCCGCTAGAATGAACGAATGTGTAACTGAATTTGAATATGTGAGCCCAAGACTCCTTTGGCTGAGGTTGAAGGTTGGTCTTACCCGCATCTTTATTTTAGGGGTATATGCTCCACAAGATGCGGCGTGGCAGCAGTCCCTAGCAGCCCAAAGTGAGAGACAGGAGTTTTGGGATAGTATGAGAGATATACTGAATAAATGCAAGCAAAATGAGAGAATTATCATGCTAGGTGATTTTAATAGCTGGATCGGAGTGAAGCGGGATGGATATGAGAGTGTGCTGGGAAAGTTTGGTGATGACAGAGTAAATGAAAATGGAGAAAGTCTGCTTGAAGTATGTTTGGAGGGGAATCTTGTGGTAACAAACACAATGTTTGCCCACAAAAAGATCCACATGTATACTAGAGAGGAAGGAAGCCAGAAAAGTATGATTGACTTTGTAATCGTAGATGTAAGATTGAGAAAGAATGTTTTAGACACTAGGGCATACCGCGGTGTTGGCGGCATTGACACAGACCACTTCCTGGTAGTTAGCCAAATAAGTGGCCTCTTTAAGCGATGGCGACACCGGGTGCATGAACCTATTAGTGTACTAGAGCGTATAAAAGTTGAGAATTTGCAAGAGAAAGAGATAAAAGAGGAATTTGTGAGTAAATTGAGGAACAAATTTGATAGCATAAATGAAACGTGTGAGGTTGAAAAACAATGGAAGGTATTTAAGGAAGGACTTGTGGAAGTTTCTATTGAAATGTGTGGCGTATGTAAGAGAAGAAAAGGATGCAAGCGGAAGACTATAAGTGTAGAGATCCAAAAGGCAGTGTCTGAAAAAAAGAAAGCGTGGTTGGACTGGTTGGCGGCAAGGGCGAATCAGAGAATGCAAACAGCAACGGATGAGGAAGTAAAAGTGGCAAAAGATGAGTATAAGAGAAGTAAACTAGTGGTAAAAGAGGCTGTAAAAAGAAAGAAAGAGAAAGATACAGATGATTTTGATAGAAGGTTATCTGATGACTTTCAAAAGAATATTAAGTTGTTTTGGAAGTCAATAAGAACATCCAGGGCGCAAAACACCACCTCTGAACTGGACAAAATCAGAAACCAGGATGGAAGCTTTGCGAAAGGAGAGCAATGTGTGCTAAAGAGATGGAAGGAATATTTTGAAAGCTTATTTGAAAAAGAGGATAATATGCAAGGACAAATCCCCCATCTGGATATAAATGAAGGTGGTGACGAAAGTGATATTAGTATGAAAGAAATTGTGGATGCGATGAACAGTATGAAATTAGGTAAGGCTGCAGGGTATGACCGGATTACCGTTGAGATGTTGAGGGCTGGACAAGGCGTGGTAGCTAATCAGCTGTACTCTCTTTATAACCTTTGCTGGAGGAGTGGCCGGGTACCAGGAGACTGGTGCAAAGCCGTTATCGTACCGCTTTATAAAGGAAAAGGGTCACAGCAAGATTGCAAGAACTACCGCGGCATTAGCCTGCTCAGCGTCGTCGGTAAACTGTATGCAAAGATTTTGATTGGAAGAGTAATGAATGAAACGGAAGATAAAATGTGGGATGTACAAGCAGGATTCATGAAAGGAAGGGGGTGTATGGATCAGGTCTTTTCCCTACGAAGCATAGCCGAAAAATTCTTGGCTCAAAGACAAAAAGTCTATTGTGCTTTCGTAGATTTGGAAAAGGCCTATGACAGAGTGGTGAGGAATGAATTGTGGTCAACATTGTCTATGTATGGGGTGAGCGGCAGCTTGATACGAGCACTTAGATCACTCTATGAGGGTTCTAGTGCTTGTGTCAGGATAGATGGAGTATACACGGACTGGTTTAACATTGAGAAAGGTGTTAGACAGGGATGTGTGGCTTCACCAGGGCTGTTTAACCTATTTATAGATAATTGTATGAAAGATTTGCAAGAAAGTGCGTATGGATTAAAAATGAATGATCTGACCATCAAATGTCTCCTATATGCTGATGACCAAGTTATTTTGGCATCATCGGAGGAGGAGCTGCAGGCGATGGTCAGTATTATGCATGGTGCCCTAAAAAGCAAAGGAATGAAAGTGAATGTAAGTAAAACGAAAGTGATGGTTTTTGAAAGAGAAGAAAGTATGACAGACTGCACAGTTGTGATTGAAGGAGAGAGATTAGAACAAGTGAAAGAGTTTGTGTATCTGGGGTCGAAGTTTACGAGAGATGGAAAATATGAAAGTGATATTGAAAGAAGAGTTATGGCTGGAAATCAAGTAAATGGGGCAATGCATAACTTTATGAGCAGCCAGAATGTATCGAGAGGGGCGCGCCTGGCTGTACATAGAGGAGTGCTCGTCCCTACACTTATGTATGGTAGTGAATGTTGGGTTTTGAAGAAGAAGTATGAAAGTAAATTGAATGCTGTGGAAATGAGAAGCCTGAGAAGTATAGCTGGGGTGAAGATGACGGATCGAGTGAGGAACACTGTTATAAGGGAACGTTGTGGTATGGTTGAAGATGTAGTGACTAAGATAGAGAAAGGGATGCTTAGATGGTTCGGACACGTGGAGAGAATGGACGAAAGAAGACTGACGAAACAGATTTATGAAGCGAGGGTGAATGGGCAACCCGGTAGGGGTCGACCTAGACATACGTATGTCAGACAGATTGAAGACATATTAAAGAAAGGAAATGTCAAGAGTACTCGAAACCGGCGAGCATGTATGAAAACAATTATGAAAGTAGAAGAAGCGAAAGATGTATGCCAGGATCGTAGCAAGTGGAAAGCAGTGGTCTCTGCCTACCCCACTGGGAAAGAGGCGTGACTTTATGTATGTATGTATGTATGTATGTATAACACAAGCAAATTATGTCATACTTACTTTGGGTCTAGCTAGACACCCCTGTGTAGAATGTCCTACAATCTCTATATATAAAAATGAATCCCTATTTCCCTTGGTCACGCCATCACGCGTGAACGGCTGGACCGATTTCGCTAATTCTTTTTTTAGAACATTCCTTAAAGTACAGGGATGGTTCTTACGGAGAGAAAAATTTAAAAAAAAAGAATTGACTGTTAGGCGGTACGAAGTTCGCGGGGTCAGCTAGCTTATTGAAACAAAGTTATGTAAAAAATGTTTGTAAAAACGCTACTGTCGAATACAAGTTGGTGGTCACCTAAATTTACTGTCGTAATTGTGCTACATTTAGCAACCAATGATAGATTGATACAATTTGTACGTCGGTACGTCAAGTTACCAAACACAAATGTTACGTTCTGGGAAGTGACGATGCAAAACTTACTTAACATTCTAATACTGAACCGTTCTGGTATAACAGCGTTCATTCTTTTCTCTTAATTTACTTTTCAAATTGATTTGAAGTACCTACTTCCTTTTAAGTTAATTACTTCAGCTACTTAAGTACTTAAAAGTAAAGAGAGATAACGAGTAGTGAGTTATGACATGGGTGAGAAAATCATTGATGTGTAGGTATATTACTAAAGAAGGGTGCATGGTCCAGAAGAGTTCTGTGTTAGGTGGTGCAGACAAAACTAGTCTTTATAAAAAACTGTGTTTATTTTAATTATAGAAATAGTAAATTATAACTAGATTTAGTAACTAAGAGATATAGATACAGCGAATGTAGGAAATAGAATGTGTCGGGAGAGCCAGGATTTGGGTACTTAAAGGAATCGAATCAGAGTGGGGACGTGTTGGGGATGTTTACATTTGTGTTAGTGGGTCAAAGGTGTGGGACAAAAAAAGGTAGCCAGATAAAGTGTGTTAAAATATTGCTTACAGATATGGTAACAAGTGGTGAGAAAATCATGATAAAAGATAAAATTAGCTAAACTAAAGAATTCAAGTGGTAGATAAATTATGTTAAGTTAATATACAATTAATAATATAATTATGTTTATAGGTAACAATAATGTAATTAGTGATAATATATGTACATGTACGAGTATGCTTATAGATATGTAACAACGAGTATGCTTATAGATATGTAACAATGAGTATGCTTATAGATATGTAACACCTCCCCCCTTAGAACAAAGATTGGGCCGTGTTGCCCGATTTTTGAGAGCTGGTAGTTGGGCGGGCGATGTCTTCGTCCTCTTCGTCTTCACTGCCGCAGGATGTATTCGTGTGACTATTCGACGGCACCATGGGTATTTGAAGTTGACGTCGTTGCGATCGTTCAAAGCAGTTGTTAAATATTTGAATGCATCCGTCGCTGTGATGTGCAGTTGGTGTTCTTTGGAAACATTTCTTATAAGGATTTTTGTTGATCTTCGAGGCATGGGGTCATCATCAGTATTGAGGCCTTGAGTTGACTTGTAGACGATGAATTTTGCAGATTGAGTTGACGTTGTAGATGACGAATTTTGCAGATTGAGTTGACGTTGTAGACGGCGAATTTTGCAGATTGAGTTGACGTTAAAGACGACGAATTTTGCAGATTGAGTTGACGTTGTAGACGACGAATTTTGCAGATTGAGTTGACGTTGTAGATGACGAATTTTGCAGATTGAGTTCACGTTGTAGACGGCGAATTTTGCAGATTGAGTTGACGTTGTAGACGACGAATTTTGCAGATTGAGTTGACGTTGTAGATGACGAATTTTGCAGATTGAGTTGACGTTGTAGACGGCGAATTTTGCAGATTGAGTTGACGTTGTGGACGACGAATTTTGCAGATTGAGTTGTTGGGTGCGAACGTCTTGCAGCTGTCCAGTGCGTTCGTCGCGATGTATTGCTGTCTGCTAGAAGTAGTGGCAAGATATGTTTGCTCCGGAAGGATGGTATAGAGTCAGGATGAGGTATTGGGATTGAATATAATAAATAATATAAAGTGAAAATATCGTGTCTGACTAAAGGAAATTCTAGTACAGAAATAAGCTTATTCATATAGATAGATTTATGAGGATGGATGCGCATTCTAAGATGTGATGGATATTATCTACAGTTATTGGAGCAACGAGGCGTCTATTAGACCTAGCTGAACAGGCGGAGAGTAACTCCTGATTTAAACGAGTAGTGGAAATTGAAGTAGTTATTAATTTTTTTGATGTTCTTAGTGTATCTGATGTTCATCGTATGGGATTTTTAAAGTACATGTAGGCTTTGTATAGAATCATGTATAATATTAATTTAATGTAAGAGCAAATCATGAAACTGACATAAGGGTCGTTTATGAAGGTTGTAAAGTAATTGTTTGATATAGTAATATTATTGATTTCGCGAATTGGGGTAGGATGGGCCATAGATCTGGTCATCCTGAAAATGAATTAAAACTGGAGTTTGTTCTAAGAGAAACAGAGACTTATTTTAAACTAACCTAGATAAGAATTTAAGAGGGAGAGTCATGTATCGGTCGTAGGCGATTGGCATGCACTAATTGGTTTTTTGTTGAGATTTATACATCGGTGTCATAAAGTGCATGTTGCTTGTCGAGATATGGGTCTACTTGAGAACATTTCGCGATTGCTTCGTTGAAGAGGTCGTTCTTATCAGAGGGTTCGCACGAGATAGGGATGAAAATATTTTTATGACGGTCGTCTAAGAGGTAATCAGGTGAGATTTGTAAGTTTGGAGTGTCGAAGCTATATTGGGCATTTTCTGAGAAATGTTGATAATTATGTTGTAGATAGTTATCGGGCATGTCAGAGCTTGAGTTAGTGATTTCGTTATCGCCTGTGAGATTAACAATATTCGTGTTACAGATTGGAGGTCGTGAAAGTGCATCAGTATTTGTGTTATTTTTACCAGCTTTATAGAGAGAGCGACTGTTAAGTATTTGTTCGTCTAGATTTGGACTTTGTTTAGGACTTTCGTAGAGATAATGTAGATTGTAGATTTTGTTACGTAGTCTCATTGTTTTTGACTGGACATAAAGTTGACAATTAAATTCAGACATAAAGTCGTTACCTAATATGCCATCTGCTTTAATGTTTAGGTCGGCAACATGGTATTCGTACTTGGGTAAATCGTCTAAGGATAATTCGGTAGTACCTGAAGTGAGAGTGGACGATTGTGTGCTAGATATTCCTACAATAGACACGACTTTAGATTTGTTCAAAGGAGAAGATCCTATCTTATTTGTTTTGATAACGGAAATTCCTGCACCGGTATCGATTAACAGAGTCACGGGTTTTCCATCAATGTGGAAAATGCAGTGTAAAAGGTTTTCACATGGAACATCGTTCAAGGATGAGATTGTAAATGATTCTATGTCAGATTTCGATTCATTAGGTTTAGGCTTCGATTCAGAGTACTTAGTGTTTGATTTATTAGATTTTGAATTCGATTTATTAGGTTTAGACTTTGATTTAGAGTACTTAATGTTTGATTGAGTAGACTTAGAAATTGATTTATTATTTGATTTAGTAGACTTAGATTCTGATATAGTAGATTTAGTAGAGTTTGAATTATAAGATTTAGTAACATTTGATGAAGCAGAACCAAGGGTTTGGGGCTGGCTACCCTGTTCGTATGATTCGCTTACCATCGATTCGGTGGAGATAGAAAGAGTTTGTATGGATGCGTCTTTAAACTGTTTTTTGTGAACGATACTATCTGTATAGGGTGATTTGTTCAAAGTTGGAGGTTGTCCAGGTCTTCGGTCAATGTTTGTGAAGGCGAGCAATGAATGGGGGCGATCTCCAACGGGCTGCTCATTTCGTTGGTCGCCCTGGAGTTTAAATTATGTACGCGTGTACCTGCTGGAGGTAGCTACAATAGGAGGGGGTCGACTAGGTTGTGGATTAGATGGGGGAAATTTATTTACTGTTGGAAAATTACACCGTGATGGAGCGATTCTTATTGGACTGGAATTAGTATTGATGGGCCGTTGGGTTGTCAATCTAAACATGGATTGCCGCGCGTTGTTCATAGCGCGTATTTTATCCTCTTGTGAAGCGAATCGCCCAGCCTCGTTTAAGGTGGCGAATCCCTTCGTACGGAGCATAACTCCTATGTCAGAACTGAGCCCGTTTACGAAAACGTTCAACGCCGTTTCTTCGGTTGTTGCTATACGACCTGCTAAAGTTTTATCGGAGATGTCCGCATTTAATTTATCTATGATTTGACTTCTACATAAATCAACACGATGGAGATATTCAGTGATGCCTTCGTTTGGCTTTTGAAATAATGATTGTAATTCTAAGTTAAGATGTGAGATAATTTTGCTGTTGGAAAACCTATCAATTAGAAATCCACGTAGATTTTCCCAAGAAGAGTACTGTTTACAATGGACATCAGATGCACCAGAACCCGTTATGTTGTTTAATGTAAATATAAGTAGCACAGATTTTTGGTCTGCGGTGGCTAAGTTAAAGGCCGAATCACAGGATCGGACAAATCTATATATTTGACCATTGTTGTCCGTGTCGAAAGATGGTACAAGTTTTAAGAGAGTTGCAATGTCTAGAGTCATTTTAGAGTTAGAATAATAAGACTTTGCGAAAAACGAGGATAGATTAGAATAAAGCTGTTGGGAGGTCTCGTTATAGAAAAATATAGAGAATAAAATAGATGTAAAATAGAAATATGAACAGGATATCAGACAGGAAATCAGAGCAGACAAGTTATGCCACTTACCACACAAACAGCAAATACTGGACTCGCGTTCTAGTTCGGCGAAGTTCTTCAAAAGCCTGCAGCTACCACGTCGTAATTCTTCGTTCTCTGGGCGATGCTTGTCCCGACGATGAGTTTCCGACGCGTTTCACTTCGTCTTATTAGCGTGTTTATAGCGAGATCCTACCGACTGCGCCAAATTTGTTAGGTGGTGCAGACAAAACTAGTCTTTATAAAAAACTGTGTTTATTTTAATTATAGAAATAGTAAATTATAACTAGATTTAGTAACTAAGAGATATAGATACAGCGAATGTAGGAAATAGAATGTGTCGGGAGAGCCAGGATTTGGGTACTTAAAGGAATCGAATCAGAGTGGGGACGTGTTGGGGATGTTTACATTTGTGTTAGTGGGTCAAAGGTGTGGGACAAAAAAAGGTAGCCAGATAAAGTGTGTTAAAATATTGCTTACAGATATGGTAACAAGTGGTGAGAAAATCATGATAAAAGATAAAATTAGCTAAACTAAAGAATTCAAGTGGTAGATAAATTATGTTAAGTTAATATACAATTAATAATATAATTATGTTTATAGGTAACAATAATGTAATTAGTGATAATATATGTACATGTACGAGTATGCTTATAGATATGTAACAACGAGTATGCTTATAGATATGTAACAATGAGTATGCTTATAGATATGTAACATCTGTGATTCGGAAGGGCTGCCGGAACCTACACGCGTTGCACCTTGGGCAACGGATACGGCAGCTCTCTCTCCCTCTCCAGACCTTTTTTTATCATGCGCAAAATCGCTTCGGATACCTCCCGCTCCTCCCCCCTCCCAGCGGAGCCTATGCCGAACATGCAATCATCGTTCTCTGAGCCTCTGCCCAACTCATTAGGGTCGACAGAGGTCGTTATTCCAGTCAACTGTGATATTTTCCGTGAAGCGACAACCATCGGACCTCCACAACCAAAAGGCGGTACGAAGTTCTATATAATTAGACTAATCGAACTTTTTAACTCGAACTGACTAAAAACGCACGCACGCTATCTTGGGTCATTAGTTGACGAGGGTGACATTACGTCAGGCGTATTCCTCACGTCTCAACAGTACAGCCTAGCCAATTTCCATTCATTTACATCTAGGTTTTGTTATACAAAACCTAGATCTAACTAAATTAATGGAAATTAATTCAAACTAATAAAATATAAGTAGGTGCTAACATGCCATAATAATGTCTCGCGTTTTATCGTCCGTTATGGCATCGAGAAAGTGAAACAGAGGAAATATAAATATAATGCATCATGCGCGCATCGTTAAAATGAAAATTTTAGATTTAGTAATCATATTCTGTATACCTCAGAAGTCGAGACATAACTATATCTTGGACCTAAAATGTGCTCAAAATGTGCTGTATACGCGCGGTAGGTAGGTACTCGTTTCTTGGGTGTCTTTTGAGGATAGCACGGGATACTATAGGCGCGGCGGTGGACGAGCTCAAATTCATCAAGCATAAATTTTAACAAAACAATGCGGAAGCGGAGTGGATATCATTCAGGCGGTTCACCCTTGTTTGACCAAAAAACGTATGACAAAACATCATTTTGACAAATAACGTTTGAATAAATAATCATTTGACAAACTTTCATTTCGCAAACATATTACTTTAAAAATAATCATTTGACATAATACACGTTTCGCAAATGTATTAAGTAGGTACTTGGAAAACATTTCGATTGCTAAAATTTTATTTTAAAAATGTTCATTTGACTAAATAAAGTTCTACATGGTTATAAAAAAAAATAACCACGAAAGCTAATGCGGGAGTGAGTAGTTTATTAAACAATAGTTTGTCAAATGATACATTTACCAAGTATAATTTTGTCAAACGTTGTTTGTCAAATGAAACTTTGTCATTCGTTTTTTGTAAAATGATAGGACACCCATTCAGGCCATTAATTGAACGGCACCGATTAGTTAACAGGCAAGGCGGTAAATTGGACAGCTGATTAAGCTAGTTGGCTGCGACATAACTACCGTCTGATCTGCTACCTCCCAACCCTGTGGGGAAAGCCTACGTCAGAATGTCGTCCGTCAATCAGTTGAAGTACCAGCTTGTAGATGCAGTTGAATTGAGCACCAAAGACCTTGATTAGACCTAAAATATACCTACACCGCCTGAGACCTGTTTACTTATAATTATATTTGTTTATACAGACACAGCCAAGCAAATCGTCAGGACGACGATGTATTCCATGAGCCTTCAGAGACTGAAGGATTCTACAACCGACCACCAGGTTCTGGAAGATATCCCGTCAGGATAGAAGGACACCGCAACCAAGCCTACCGGGCTGATGGACATAGGCACGCCATATACCCTTTGAGAAACGAGTAAGTTTGCAGTTTATTATCTCATAAGGGCGTGTTTGCACGTAAGTGGAGAACAGAGCAGTGGAAAAGGGGGAAATCGAATAATCACGTGATTAATGGGGGATGAGAAGCTAATCTCAGCAAGCCAGTATACTTGCTGAATAACCGACAGGGCTCTGGCGGAGGCTTTCGTCTTAGAACTGACGGCAGTACCTCCCGTAAAAACTAAGATAATTTGAAAAGGAAAGGAGGATAAAGAATAAGTTACTAGTTGTCAAGAACCAAGCGGTTCGCAAAGAATTCCAAGACCTTATGGTGCGGTAAAGAAAAGAGTTATTCTTTAACGCACCATAAGGTCTTGGAACTCTGTACCTGCACACGTGTGTCCTTCTTACTACAGTCCCGTTTCTTTTAAGCGGGACGTGAAAACGCATTTGATGAAGCTGTCAAGCTGAGATAAGCATTGTGACATTGTCACACTGTCTGCAATGGTGACCCTCTTTAATCACACATTACCTTAAGCGGGAAATATTTGAAAAAAAAAAGAAAAAAGAAAGAAAAGAGTCGTTACTGATAGTTGGAGCCCTCGAAATGCCGATTAGTCTAACTACAGATCTCCGATATCGCCAATTGATTGTGGTGTGGAGGACTCAAGGCAATCAATATCACAGTTAATGCCTTATCACAGTTAGACTGGAAAGCAGATGAAGATTAAATTAAACCGATCACAGGCTCAAAGAGCTCAAATTATTGGTTGATCAATCCTTTCATTGATTTTTAGTTGGTTCGTAGGTATAGTGTGCACTCCACGGACTTTCCCCCATATCACCGTCTTTTCTCTAAGGTGTCTGTAAGGTATTATAGTAATATTGTCTGTCTGTACGATTTTTATATTTTTCAGTCAAAAAACGTACTCATCAGCAAACAATGACGGCACTTTGGATGGTCTGCAATACTGTAAGTGCGTCAGTACTCCAGAGTGCAGCCCGCACCAGAACTCAGAGGTAGCTTTATTGTTCTTTTCTTAATTTTATTGACTGCACTCCGCTGCATGGTAAGAAGCTAAGGGGAAGGTCACAACAAAGGACCCACTATTCAACGTTGTTTCAATATTCTAGTGAATATGTTGATAACAAATAACTGACATAAGTGAAATAATACACATAATTTTATCTATTTTATTGTAAGTCAAGATCAACGTTATAAAAGTCAATGGTATATTTACTATGTTTATTTCAGTTAACTCACTGTTGCAAGCGCCATGATCACGAAGTAAGTACTGACAACCGCTGAGTTAGTTCTAATTATAGGCCGTGATCAATGGCGCATGCAACAGCGCCGAAATATTAGATTAACTCAAATAAATGTCCTGTTGACTTTTACAATAGTAGTATCAATGATCAATGACCATGTCAATCTATCCATGAGCAATGTGTTTTAACAAATATCCAACATGAAGATGTGAAGATAAACTATACATCCATATCTATACTAACACTATAAATACGAAGTAACTCTTTCTGTCTGTCTCTTACGTTTTCACGCCGAAATTAATGAACCGATTTTTATGAAATTTGGCACAGAGGTAGTCTAGAGTATGATAAACCACCAGAGCCGCGGGTAGTCCATGATACTATTGCCAACAGGCAACAGCTCGCAGCTCCACCTGTGTATTTGTCGATTAACGCGACGTTTGGTCATATCTTAAGTTCTACTCCACAGATTTTAAGTCTGATCAAGTTAGTAAAATTCTGGACAAACAGACAAGAAATCTATACTTCTCAGTCTTCTCATTTCCACAGTATTCAAGATATTGCCCCCTTTACTTGATTTCCAGTCATAACTCTTCGTTACTTCGTTCAATATCACTGCCACTGCCATAGATCCCATCGCTCGTAAATTTCAAACACAAAATACACACTCTTTCACATTTTCTTGTTCGTTAATCGATAATTTAGCATAGGTAACCTTTCTTTTTTAGAATATCTGCAATAAAATTAATTATACATACATACATACAAGCACGCCTTTACCCCCGGAGGGTTAGGCAGAGGCGAATTAACACCCACATTTCACCAATCATTGTATTAGGTCCCACGTACCAGGCGGTGAGCCTAATTGCCGATTAAATTAATTATAAAATTTCTAATTAATGTACCTATATCTGTTTGCAATGAACTGTAATAGGTTAATTAATTTATATTATTTCGTATGTTCTGCAGGCAGCGTGCGGCGTTGGCAGATACCTGTGCTGCTTCAAAAGACCAAATAAAGTAACTCCACAAAATTCAGGTACTAACAGAATTCATGTTCTATGTGGACAATGCATATTATGTATAATATAGTGTTTTAGGCGAAATAAGCCTTGAATTTAAGCAGTTACCAAGTTATTTTACTCATTGAAATAAAGCCACTTAACAAATTCTATCGCAATTTATTTGGTATTAGATTGTTTATTTACACTAGCCCGTTGTTTTGACTTTTTATTATTGGCCCCGCTTTGCAGGGTGGCTTTTGAAAATATTCATTCATTATTATAAGATTTTATTGCGACTTCATTTTAATATTTTTATTTTTCATTGTTGTTCTTCTCCCTCATCCCTGCCTGCCTTTGTCCTAGATAAAAATAGAATCGAACAGGAGGTAATTTCTAACATCAATCTTTAAAACATTTCTGTCAGATCATTCCCTGATCTGATACTCCTTTTCCAGCCATGTCGTCCTTCGCGCTATCATCCATGTTTTCTTCGGTCTACATCATGCGTTAGATACCACCTATATGTAATATATTTATTATAAATAAATAATCACTGTGTTCACAGAGTTCTTCAATGAGGTGGAAGATGAACGGCCAATGTTGTTACCAGGACGAGAGACCCTCGCGCGTCCGTTCCCGCCACCACCCGGTTCCGAGCTACCTGGCTATTATGGCTCCTTCGATCATGGCCATGATAACACCCTCGCTGCTCCCTTTAAAAAACAGCAACCAGCTATACTGATCGGTCCGGGAGGTCCAACAGGCGTCGTTGGCCCAACTGCAGGCGTCGTTGGCCCACCTACGAAGACAGACGTCCTCGTAGGACCAGGCGGACCTACCGGCGTCATCGGACCCGCGCCGGTGAAGGACGACACAAGACAAAGTGAGTCCGCACAAAGAGGTGTTCTCGTAGGTCCGGGTGGACCCACAGGTATCATAGGCCCTGCGTATGGACGACGACCGGTTCTAGTTGGTCCCGGGGGCCCCACCGGAATAATTGGACCCATTAGAAATGGCAGGGGACCCGGTGTTTTAGTAGGGCCTGGCGGTCCTACAGGTATTATTGGGCCTGGATACGGTAGGCGGAATCCTGGAGGGCTAAGTGGACCCGGGGGTCCAGGCATTATTGGGCCTGGAAGGCCTTATTATGCCGGTCCCGAGGGTCTCACCGGACATTTTGGTTCACAATTCTATCGTAAATAAGTGTGACTCGATTTGTGTGTGTCTACGCGCGGTGACTAATATTTACGCTAATACTTAGACTAGTGAATGTTGTATAAATTAAGACTGTCAGTGTTTTGTAAATATAATGACTGTTCACTAATGAGTTTTTGTTTAACTAACTGTAGTAGCTTAGTAACAATAGTTACCATATTGTTGTCTGGGGTTTGTTGTATTGTGATGTGTGCACGCTTGCAGGCAACACACGCTGGGAGAAAGGACAAGGGACTTTGAGAAAGACACACCGTTTAGGATGTTCGTGTCATCATTAACAATAAATACAATACTTTTATATTTCGCTGTTTTATTCACTTTCCTTATGAAGATAAAATGATCAGAAGACCAACTCTCGTAATATATTGTCAAAGTTTAGTTCCAATCTCATCTCTATCTCAAAAATGTCAAAGGTATTCTCGTGGCAAAGCTTTAATTTGAATAGTAATTTTAATATCTATCATGTACCTACTGCATTAAGATTATGACCGATGACAGTGTAAATGCGTTCCTAACTTTTAAACTCTCACGTTCTATGTTTAACATTAATATTATCTACGATCACGTTAATTTCCGTTGATAATATTAATATATAATTTGCATTCTCTTCCCCTTTTATATCCGCTAAGTTTGAGTAGGGCCAGTATCAATAGGGGATTTTTTTTATGAGCAAAATATTTATTTTCAATTAACAATTAGGAGAGGATTAATAATTCATAATTCGATCTCAATTCATTTTCGTGCATAGATAATATAATTTGAAATTACGAGAATTAGTCTTCTGACATTTCTAACCTTTCTGGGATCCTGCCGTTTGGCAAAATATGTTTCGTCAAATTTCACTTCCCAAAAAACTTATCGCAAATTTTCATTTCCCAAAAGAATCTTTAGCAAATTTACATTTCGCATTTTAATCACTTGGTCAAATATTCATTTGGCAAATATTTACTTGCTCAATTTTCGTTAAGTCAAATATACATTTAGCAAATGCTTTATTTTGTAAAGGCGTAGTAAAGGCGTAGTTTGTAACGGCTTAGATTGGAACTGCTAGAAGGATTGTATGATAACAATATAATTATTATAGAATTGGAACTGCTAGAAAAGTGGGTTAGGTTAGGTTAGAACTGTGACCCCAACAGAGCGCGAGCCGAGCGAGCGAAGCGAGCGTGCCGCGGCAGCGGCCGGCGAAGCGCCGGAAATGATTTGTATGGTAATAATATAATTATTATCGAAGTTCTTACCTGTAAATTATTTGTCCAAGGTGAAAAAAACATCCATGCAGCAGTGTATTTTAAAAATTGGATCTTAAAATTAAAAATTTTAATGCAGTGAATTTAGATTCTAAGTAAATCACAGGCCAAACCATATTTGACTACCTAATATTTGGTAAAATGAAACTTTGCCATGTACCTAATTATTTGGTTAACAATAATTTGCCAAAAATAGTATTGCTAACTGTAAAATTGCGAATAGTGGTTTTGCCAAATGTTTTTTTGCCAAATGAAAATTTGGGAAACATACTTTGGCATGTGACACTTTGGGAAACGTTTTTTGCCAAACATTAGTAAACCAACTTTTCTATGTCCAAAAGTTTAACTTTCCCTGGTACTTCATTTGTGTCATTGTTTATTCATTCATTATTCGGTGTTTTAGTCTTATTATCACTACTATAGACCCTGGTATACAGGACGTAGGTAGTGAAAATACGGTTGGATTCATGTTTTTGAATACCCTTTATAGATATATACCTACATTCTTTTTCTGCGGGATAAGTAAGTATAAGTTATATAATATCAATTAAGTCTTTTGTGCGTGTTTAAAATTATCTGAGTGCTAAGAATTAAAGTATTAAAATAATATTAGATACGTTAGTATATAGTAATAAATTTTGTATGCTAACCTTTCGATAAAAAATAATTTAACAATAATTTTAAGATGTAAATGCCTCATGGCAAACTGGTTTACCATCGGGATCACTCAACAGTCAACACTCCCTTTCATACATAATTATGTCATACACATATACAACCAATCATATAACATAGAGTAGCTAGTAGGTACCTATCTGCATGAATCCTAGCAGTGGTGAGGGGTCCCCATAACCCAATGCCTGCCAGCGTATTGGTACGCTGGCAGGCATCAGGTTATGGGGTGGCATGACAAACTAGATCAAGGTCAGATTCTTTTCCACCCGCTTCCCTTTCACAAGGTTTCACCCTTCACCACTGTATCCTAGTCTTATGTTTGCTACAAATCTTAAATCTTAGTCAAAATGTATGGCTTAGCAGTTTCTTTTCCAAAGACCTATTGACAAAATTAATGCATAGTTAATGTATAACTTTCTGTTCATAAGCCCATAGGAGTGTCTACGTCACTATTAAGAAACGGCCTTCTATTACACGACCACAATTCAAAAGTTTAATTATTGCGTATCATTTACAGTGTTCTTCAACATAGAAGAGCAATTAGCGATGCTGTTACCAGGACGAGAGAAACTGGCGCGACCCTTCCCACCACCACATCTCACCGAACACCATGGAGTTTTTGCCCCCTTTGGTCCCGGTAAAGATAACTCTCGCATTGGTGTCCTCGATAACCATAATCAAGGAATCTTTGTAGGTCCTGGTGTACGTAAAGACGTTGTTGGTCCACAGTCAAAACTCGGTAACAGAAAAACTGTCGTTTCTACTGGAAGTATGGGATTGGGCAGAAGAGGTCCTGGACACTCCTCCGTTCCAAGATTTCCTGAAGCAGGAAGTTTAGAATCTGCGTATGAAACCCAATTGTCACTGTTGCTCTCGAGGCTGGACCCAGTAGGTATACTCACTAATAAATGGCCTATAAGATCAAAGATAAGGAAAAAGGGGTCATTACATTCCAAAGATTGCAGCTGCAATCATAAAGATTAAAACTAACTTATAGAACAGTGGTTTTATTTGACTACCTCATGTAATATGCAGTATGCATAGAGAAAGAGAATGAGTGAAAGAAATGAATAAGAAAGCACTAAGTGACGAAGTTTTCTACCGAATTAATTAGGTATTATTTATTTTAGCATTAATAGCCGGTTTTATCTCAAAAATGCTACTAGGTATACACGATAAACAGGCATTAAAATGACTCATTATGTACGTATATAGGTTCGTAATTTTTGTAAGCGCCTGCCGAATGATCTAAGCACTGCAGTTAAATGAACGA
The DNA here is from genome assembly GCA_914767945.1 of Eilema depressum. Classification (NCBI taxonomy): domain Eukaryota; kingdom Metazoa; phylum Arthropoda; class Insecta; order Lepidoptera; family Erebidae; genus Eilema; species Eilema depressum. The sequence continues at coordinate 7,791,148 of OU612028.1, read as the reverse complement.
TCAGTGTCATAAATGCGTGAGGCGTTATGCCACTGTAATAAGTGTTTGTGTTTCGAGTTTATGAGGGTGTGTGTGTTCATAGATTGATGATGGTTATTAATGTGGATACATATACGGATTTCTTTTACGAAAAAATTACCGAATGATGAATGAAATTTGGCTTAGGTAGACATAGTACGACTTTTTTTCTGAGCAAAACAAAAGTTTGACGCAAAATATATGCTGTGCTACAAATCCATAGTTCTACGATATAGAAAATGTATTCTTAGACTTTTATTATCTGAATGAGAAATTCTTTCAGACAGTATGCCAATAGAATGTCGAAATAAAACTGATTGTAGGTGCGATGATGTAAATTTATAACAAAAATAAACATTAGTTCTCGCGGGTGATAGTTTTGGAGTATAAAAAGCATGACGGATGGCAGTAGTCTGGCGCGCGTCCAGGTGCCACCGACCGGCGCGCGCGCAGCTCGTGATTGTTTCCTATTCCTTGATTATGATATGATGATAGTGAAACTCAAACTAAAATGATCATCATCATCCTCATAACTATGATGTTAGCTTCTTGATGTTGATGATTACTTGTGTCGGCTTTTCTGGTAGCTACTGCCTCCCAACTCTGGGTGGAAAGCCTGAGTAAGACTCCCATCCGTTCTTTAGCAGGTGCACCAACTTGCAGGTGAGGTTGGCTTGGGTTTTAAAGGTCAGCATCAGATTGATCTTGACCATCAAGGTAATCAAAAAGATCATAATAACTTAAAATTTAATACCTATAAAGATAATCAATCTACGTTTACTGGTAGTGCCATTGTTTTACACCACTCAGGTCGTGGAAAGTCTTCACTCAGGAAAGATGTTACCGTGGCCTATAGACGAGTGCAACATCAGGGAAGTCACACTCGTGGTGCCGACCCTATAAGAACAGAGAGATTCTGTGCCGTCAGCGAAGAAGACAAGCAGGACAAATCTTTGGTCTTCCCACTAACAGCATAACCATTTACATGGCAATAGGTAGTTAAGCTAGTGTGGAAAGATAGTAAAATATCTCGGGCTGATGAATGATCCCGCTTTTTCCGTACGAAATCCTCCTCGAGCTTCACGTCAGCCATGTTGAGCTGCATTTAAATACGAGGAGGTCACTCAAAATTTGAAAATATCTACGTAAAAAAAAAATCAATGTAAGTATCCAATGAACTAAAAATAAATATACATTACTTACAATATGTAAGAATACAAGATTTACAACGTGTTGTAAAATCTATGTTATTATCATAAATTACAAACTTGTTAACATTGAAACAATGTTCATAATTGCTTCAGAACGAAAATAATGGAATGAATAATACCTTTAGGCAACAGTACCTACCGTAGTAATAGAACAGAACGGAATATCAGAAGAATAGGTTCGTCTGCCCATCTTTAGATTTATTTATTTTTTGCTTTTATGGAAGCGAATCCACGCAAGAGCCTCGTCCGTCATCTATCAAATCAAATCAAGGCAAATCCATTTATTGCATGAAACATGGCAAGGTTTAAAGATATTAAATTACAATAGTGTACAGGATCTTTACCGTCTGTGAACGTTAATAACATAAAATTGCGTTCTCTGACTTCTGCAACCCCAAATGTAATTTTCAACAGATGACGTGAGACTTTTGACTTCATTTGAATTGACAAGTCAATTGGAAATTCACCGAATGCTCATGTTTCCTTACAACTGTGATTAAAACTCACTTGCACAGAGAATAATGCCTCTGGACGAGTTGACCACAATACTTAGATTCGAACAATTTGAGTTCTCTGTTTCCACATCTTTTATAAGTACCTTGGTAAAAAAATGGGGGAAAATATCTCTAGGTGATAACATAAAAACTTCAAAGGCGACTCACCGATTGTCGTGATGACTATAATGGAGTAGAAAAGCGCTCCCGTGAAAGTCCACTGGATGGATTCGATGCTCTCGTTGCCATCCCAGCCATGGACCTTCATCTCCAGAAGAATGGCATTCTCGAAATCCTGCAATTTTGCACTGTTCTTCAGTTTGTTCTATTGTCTTGAAAGAATTGAGAATCCATTAACCCTAATAAACCTACTGAACATTTTTTAAGTTTTACTAATTATTTAATCTTGGATATTTGGACTTCGATTGCTATGGCACTGATTGGTAATAATTCTCCGGTAAGCAACGAAAGCGAAATGGCAGTTTACAAAACCATAAAACCAATTTGGACATTAATGGCATGGAACTCTAGGGAACAGTAATAGCAACATTGAAAATCGGGAAATGTTTCAAACTAAAGCTATTCGTAAATCAGCTACTGTCTATTCAGCTACATCTAAGAGTAACTGTACCTTGAGCATATCCACGACTTCGCACGTCCAGTTCGTTTGGTTGAGGAGAGGGACCGTTCTCGTCATGGTCCAAATGCTCTGCGTCGTGTTACGGCGGATGTGACTTATGTTCGTCTTCACCTGCGTAAATACAATCATTTATTTACTTAAGAACTAGCAATCACTCTGCACTACTACTAATAAAGGACGCTTTTATGGTATCCACGACATTCGTCATTCTTTGAACCTTTTCCCAACACAGTTGGAGTCAATTTTCCAGTGGTGCGGCTGAACTTCAATATTTTCCATGAAGCGACTAACACCTGAGTCCCACAACCAATTCCTGCAGTTAGACTAGTCGATCTTTTAGGACTCCAACTACCCGACGCCTGCGACCACCAACGACTGCCATAGATATTCGTGAAACCGATTGACAGACCGACCATTGCAAATAATATTTGTGCATACAAGCACTGACCGGTTCACTGAAAGTGACTAGACATCCAGTTGTACCAGAGCCTCGTCTGTTAATCAGCATATATTCCGCTTGCATTTGAGGTTGCCTTGGCTCCAACGTTTTGGTGAGGCCTCATATACCGACTTAAATATGTGAATATAGTACAATTCCTATAAATTACACACATACGAGTCGATGCAGAATCTTTTTACTTTTTTTAGTCAATTATAAAGATAGAAAAACATACGAATGCGTTACGAATGTTCAAAACATTTTAGTAAAAGTACAAAGACAAATAGTGTATACTAGTTTTTTAAAAGACATAGTAAATCTTCCTACACATAACAGAAATGTAGTACTCGCTCGTTTATAAACATGCCAATAACAGTCAATATACTAGACGCAAAATTGAACATTAGTACGACTCAGTATTATTCACAATCTTCTTTTTAGTGGGCAACGACCCAAGAGTGTCAAAGGTGTTGTAATATTATGTACCCATAACGCATATATAGGAAAAGAAGTGTTTCTTCTTGCACAATAAGAGGAACCTCATAACAAACTAAACGATCACACATGGCGGGCCAAGGATTGAACTGAGATTGGGGAGGTAGTGCGTGAAAACTTCCAATGCGCGATGTAGGATCGGTAATTTCTTAGAAGTTCAATGTATCTGCGCTAGATGACGCTGAATAAATATGGCATCCTGCACACCTGTAAAGTCTGTGGTGCTCTCACAGAATACAGCTTTTATCTCCTAGTTCGCAAGGGTCACAATAGTGAAATTCGAAATTCACTACCCAGGGGGCGCGGGTTCGATTCCCGCTCGTTGCAGTCCCGGTTATCATACGAACATCAATGGCAGTCGTTACGAGTAATCGGAGCCATAAAGACTCCAACAACTGATCTCACTGCAACACTTCGATATCGCCAATGGGTTTTAGAAGACAGATAGCAGTTGTTCTGCGGAAAATATCAGACTTCGAGGTGAAAGCTTCGGATGCGACTGGGATTGACGCTGGATGAAGTAGATAGGACGTTAATAATTAAGTGAGCAGTTAGAATGAGACTGCTGACCGAAGACCGCATTTTAAACGTAAACCAGTCTGTATATCCAAAAAGCAGACAGCCGGTGTATTCTAAACACTTCGTATAATTTATAGCTCTCTATAACATATATCTACGTAGATATATATCTTACTGTGAGGCCGGTCGTAGTTGTATGCTTCAATCGGTCGTTTATCAAAGAATTTCAGCTTCGAATAAAGCTGTGGAACGCTTTGATTCAAGATTTATATATAGTGGTGTGGCTGACGTGAAGAATGTAAACTTGGGTCGGATAAAACAATTAATTGAATCAGAAAAGTGTTCTCTTGGTATAATCAAGTGCTGATTGCTTCATGATTGGATTTTACACAAATACTTTTTAATAGATAGACTGTATGGATAAAAAACTTGTTATTTTACGTTTCGTATCTATTATCTGCAATACCGCGAATATTTCTTTTGACATTTTAATGAAACTTGCGCTATACATTGAATACATTTAGCACTCCAAAAAGAGAGCTTATTATATTGTTTGGATGTTTGAAAGGAGTTAAATAGTATTATTGATCATTTGGTCGTCAGACTAGGATAATGCTAGCAAAGAACGTCCTATTAAAAGTGTAAGAGGCTCACAAAGATATTCGCGGACCAATATTTATGGATAAGGCTATGGCTTTCTTGCAACCCAATTGCTATTCGAAAATTGAACCCTGAATGCCAAAGGTAAAAGCTTCCGATGTGAGCGGGATTAACGCAAAGATGAAGAAGAGATTTCTATGGAAAAATAAATTAAAATTTTTTCTTAACATACCTCTCGCTCGTGCTGCGCCTCTAGTCTTTCGAAGGTGACGGCGCCGAGGATGCAATACGCCACCACCAGGCTTATCATCACGAAGTGCGAGAATACCACCGAACACAGCTTCCATGTGTAATACAGCACCTGCCCACACATCAATACGCGCTTAACATTGTTAAGATAGATTCACAATTCGGACTATTCCTTTTGAGATAGTACAAAAAAGGCAGCATTTTCAAGCACTTTTGACATCGAGCAATGTCTACGACATTCTTCTCAGCGCTATCACAAAGTAAAGATTAACTAGTTAGCTTGTGCTATGGGATAGATAGGGAATACCGATATAAATACTTGGTTAGATTATTACAACATACAATAATATATTATACAAAAAGACACCCAAATCAATGCAATCCAAAAGAGATAATGAGATAAAGTGTATATTTATGTCATATCCATGTCGTAGGATCTATCGCTGACGTAGATAGATTAAGTTATAGGGTAGTTATGGCGGAGGCCTCGGACTGTAGTCGCTCTCAAAAACCCAAATTATTGGAAGGAAAGTATTTTTCATTTCTCTTACTCGGAAAGTAGTGTTGTTTTGATCCGATTATTGGGTGGAAAATGCAAGCATCATTTCCCTCCCTAGACAGGGAAAAACTCATACAAATTACTTCCAACCTAAGGGCCGGAATGAACTCTAAAATTTTTTATTTATTTATTTCTATTTATTTATTAAGCTATTGCATAGCTTCTATCGCGGGCCTTGAGCGTGGAGACCGAATCCAGAAATTCCGTAACGAAAAAAACCTAACACTCCGAAGTAGCTCCGCTTAACGTAAGTAATTATAATTGCATAAGTTGATAAAAAATGCTATGCAATAGCTTTACCGCGGCAGTCCCCGAGTGCCACACGTCTTTTTTTTTTACATAAAACTCTTCACAGCTGACAGCAGTTCTATTTTCTATTGCATTGGGATAAACCTGTAATGATAGTTGTAAGGAGAAATAAATAAAATACCTCGGGAATTAATTCTTTCAACCCTCGGTTAACAATCTACTCTTACCACTTAGATGGCAGACAAGCACAAGCCTGGTTGCTAAGCTGTGTATATTTTTGTTTATGTAAGCTGGGTTGAATAAAAATATTTTCTTTCTTTTCTTTGAAAGTGGTAACCGTGGCCTATGGTCATATGCAACACCAGAGGAGTCACACTCGTGCTGCCGACCTTGTAAGAGCAGAGAGTTTCTGTGCTGTCAGTGCAGGAGACAAGGCAGGACAAGCCTTTGATCTTCCCACTGACAGCACAAAAACACTCGAGTGAGCTCTGGCTACCCTACTCATCGCCAGGAACACAACACAAGCTTATTATTGCCGCGGTACTCTGAGCTATTGCGGACTAATAGCCTTGGTGCTTCAGGTGGGAGTATAATATGCTAATAACTTTAAATTCACTCCAGTTAAAAAACAGTTTCGATTTAACATAATGTTTTATTGGCAATCACTCTGTAGTCATAAAACTAAATGCGTCATCGTGCTCTGGACGTCTGATTAGGAGAACTACGTGGGTTGACTCATTGTGTTTGGGCTTGTATTTCAATTCCTTCATTTCCGTGCAGTCTATTCTGTGCTCAGACATATGGGTGGTTGTGAGAAACTATGAATGCTGGCTGGACGTCATAAGGGATACTTAAATTAGCTGACATGGAGGATATCTAGCTATGACCTTGTCTTTAGTTGTCCTATTAATCCCGAGAATCGGTTCTTCTAGGTCTCGGGAACGGGTTCAGTATTTCTCTTTGCTCTTCTTCGTCCGCGTGGATGTAGATTATCGCGACTTATTACGATTATACATACGTAAGATTTTATTACTGACCGAGTCATACTTTACTACCTACCTAATAAAAAGAAGTCTCGATTTGTGATTGATGATTGATATGAGGCAAGTCCTTATATAACCGACGGGACGGCTAGGTGTCATTAGGTATTATTTTGTTTATATGTAGATGTGGAAATACTAGTGGCCATGACTAGTTAAGTGTCGAAATACCTTAAATATCTAATCAAATCATGTGAAACCGGCTCAAGGGCTAGATTATAATAAATAGATTTTTCCTTGTAAGTACCTACATAAGATGTACGCGGATACATACGATTTTAATCTCATAAACTTATAAGGCTCGTACTTATGCATATGAACAACGGACTATAAATGCAAAAATATTTTTTTAAATCGCACCGTTCCAGATATTAAGCGCTTTCAAACAAACTCAGCAACTTCATTATTTCTAGAAGATAGAAAAAACTGTCACAGTTAGCTGTGCACTTGATCAGCTAATCGGCCTACCTCAACCCAAATACAAGAGGAACAGGACATGCACTTATCAGAGTTCGATTGATAGCTTGATAGCGATAACTTATACCTATCATACAGCGCCAATAAATAAGTGCATATTAAGATAGCATAACTTATCTACCTCAACGCTGATCTCAGAAACTAAGTATAATCTAGGTACAAAGAGGTAGAACAGAGAGTTTCTGTGCCATCGGCTTGTCCTAGTTTATATTCTAATGAAGCTGGACAAGCCGATGGCACAGAAGTTTGTCTTCTGAGACAAAGCAGGACAAGGTTTAGCCAAATCCGTAGTTAGGACTGGTAAAGCGGATCCCAGACTCCGAGCTGAAAAGCTGCAGATGCGACTGGGAATTAACGCTAGAACAAGCCTGCTTTTGGTCTTCCCACTGACAGCACGAAAACTCTCCAGTGAACTCTGGCTCTGTAGGGTGGAGGTACTTCCTCAGTCGGACTGCTCAAATTGGGACTGATATTGTAATGATTAAGCTAAAAGTTAGTTGCAGATTTTTTTGAAGGTTTATCACACAGGTATAAAGTATCGTTGTAACAAATCATGCAAATAAATTTTTGCAACCTACTTTGGCACATTTACTTGGTGGAGGAAGTGGGAATTCCCCACGCTCAACGCGACCCTCCCTCCGAGACATTATCACTTATTCAATCTAACATCCACTATCACAATATCACGACATTATCACATCACCAACTAACACTATCACCCTAACACATCACCTTTTATAAAACATAACATAAATAGCTTAAACTTAAACTACTGTTTAATTAATATACAGTGTTTTATTTCACATAATTTCGTAATAACGTTTCACGTGTATTTATTCGTCTAGGTGTTTTGGTATGATGCGCGCACGCAGTCCGTGCTCGACTGTGGGATAAATCGGGAGTTTTGGGTCGAATCCGCGATCGCGTGGTTTTACGATCAAAACGAACTATTTGGGTCGTAATGCATAAAACCATTCACAAACTGTTTTAGAAATGAAGGTGAACGTATATACGTACACATTTACGCACCATTCAAGTACCTATTTTAACTATTGGTAGATATACTCGTATAAATAGATAGTCACAAAGCTTAACTCTTTGCTAGTGTACCTACGTACTTTTTCTAACCAGTAATATTTTTTTCATCCCTCCCTATCTCAGAAAGAGTATTTTTGCTCTTCGATATCTGAGTGCAAAAGTCGTTTTTAACCGCTAGAGGATAAAGCAAATAGTACAACTAATAAAGGATTTGACATAGGAAAAATTCCTAGTAGCAATTTTCTTTTAGGATTCGTTGACGGAGTATTCGGTTCGTTGCGTTCTCCGCCATCTTGAATTTAAGGGTACAATATTGTTTACCGAATAAGTCGTTTACTTTTAATTTTACACGGAAAATTGTCACTACAAAGTTGTTTAGAATTAAATTTTCTAGACTTTTGTTATTCATCATTTTTTCGTAGGATCGGTATTTTTCGATTTATTCACCGAAAGATGGAGAATCTTTGTTTGATTTTTTTGTCGTAGGAAAAACTCCTAGTAGCTATTTTCTTTGGGGATTCGTTAAATAAGGTCACTGGTAGTCTACATTTCGATTTGCGTGGTATAAGATTCATTGCATTCTCCGCCATCTTGAATTTAAGGGTGAAATGTTAGTTACTGAATAAGTTATCTTTTTTTTAATTTTACTCGAAAAATAATTGCCACAAAGTTGTTAAGAATTAAATTTCCTACATTTTAGTATGAATAATTTTCCCCTAAAATCGATATTTTTCCATGTATACCTACCCCAAAAAAGTTGGTGAAACTTTATTCGAATTTTTTGACAAAGAAAAACCTCCTAGGAGCTAGTTTCTATGGGAATTCATTAAATAAGGTCACTGGCAGTCTACATTTCGATTTGCGTGGTATTTGGTTGATTGCATTCTCCCTTAAATTCAAGATGGCGGAGAATGCAATGAATCGAATACCACGCAAATCGAAATGTAGACTACCAGTGACCTTATTTAATGAATTCCCAAAGAAAATAGCTACTAGGAGTTTATCCTAAGTCAAAAAAATCAAACAAAGATTCTCCATCTTTTGGTGAATAAATCGAAAAATACCGATCCTACGAAAAAATGATAAACCCCAAAATTGTAGAAAATTTAATTCTAAACAACTTTGTAGTAACAATTTTTCATGTAAAATTAAAACTAAACGACTTATTCGATAAACAAAAACGTACCCTTAACTTTAAGATGGCGGAGAACGCAACGAACCGAATACCACGCAAATCGAAATTAAGACTACTAGTGACCTCCCTCAACGAATTCCGAAAGAAAATTGCTACTAGGAATTTTTTCTATGTTTGCCTCTTAATTGAGCTAAATCAGTTGTAGTAAAATTGAAATTATTATTTCAAAATTAAACAATAACAAATAAATCGCGATAGAATCCGTTTGTTTATTTCAATAAGTAAATTGAATTTAGAACATCGTGAGCACTCAGTTTATGAATTCGTTCTCTGTCATTCGCTTGTTCTGCCATCAAAATTGAGCATACGGTTAAAAGCTAAGGTTAAAAGCAACTTTGCACTCTTATAATCACGAATATCTATTTTGACTGATAAGCATAGACACATCTAGATATGAAGATAAGTTACTATGTTAGAGCACATAGGCGTGAGTCTTTCAATAAATTGTACCATGAAAATAATCCGGTTGTGGGATAGGCTTTGTCGCTTCGTTTGCCCTAATAAATAACTACATATACATACAAATACTCGTAGGTAGGCATTTGTGTCTATGTGGTAACGAAGTGGCCTAATATATTGCAAAGTTAATAGCCAGGTCAATTTAGGGATAGGTTAACTAATTCTTAACACGTAGAAGCACAGACGGGAGCTTTCTCGGAGTGCACGTTAAGACATCTTTCCCGATAGCTATTTGCAGTTGGACCCAATAGGTGGCACTGCAAACGAGTCATCGGATTTTTTATGAATTGACTACAATACTCGTGTTGTCACCGTTTACGATTAAGATCAGATGGCTGTCAGTCCTGATAAATGATAATTTTAATAATATGATAACGAATAGACAGGTTATATGACATTCTGGAGTACCGATCCTAGGAATATGATAAGGGCATAGAATATATACCTATTGTGTAATAGTATACCCCAGGACACGTAACTTGGACCTAAATTGCGAGACAAACGAGGCCCTGTAGGCACATGCTGTAAGAACATTTCGAACGATCGAACGAACTCGAAAGCTGAATCTGCAGTGATATTTCAATATCGCATGCTGTTTTGGTGATGTCACGTTGTCGAACACGTAAACATACATCACCCTCATGCTCAAGAACGTGACGACACAAAATTTACAGCAAGCAGAATGGAAATATCGCCGCGGATTGAGCTGTCGAGTTCGTTCGATCGTTCGAAATGTTCTTACAGCGTGTGCCTACTGGCGCGAGCGGATTGTATGCCTGTTGAATTTGAGCTTGTCCAGCGACGTAGCACCCCGTGCTATCCTCAAAAGACATCCAAGAAACGTGTACTGCGCGTATAGAGCACATTTTGAGAACATTTTAGGTCAATTTATTTATTTATCTCAAACAATTTTACATTGTGTAGGATATGGATCATGCAAAAAAAAAATCTAATACGAACTAAACTGCAACAAAACAATACAGATACTTAACAATAATAATTATGACTAGCATGAACAAAAAAAATAAAACTTACTCCCATCATAGTTTAAATTTAAAATAATGTTAAGTACATCATAATTTAAGCATAATGTCATAATTTTAATTTGTCAGTAAATCGATAACTTCAATGTCTTATCATTATTCATGTCAATAGATTAAATTCATTCATTAGGTATAGTAAATTAAATATAATATTAACTACAAAAAATAAAATAACACTCACAATAAAATAAAATAAATTAAATTTCATAACATAAATTTCATAACATAATTTTAAGACCAGTGGAAGTCAATCAGTCCAGTCCATTAATAATGTAAAATTCAAAAATATCAACTTCAGAGACATACGTCCCGAGCAATACTGCGATAAAGGCTAGACTATACCTACTAGGTATAGATATAAGTGTACGAAAGCAATAGCTAACAGTAAAAACAAATGAACGTTACACAGTATCATATAAAACTAGATTGTAATGGAAATTAGGTAGTAAGGTAGACTAATTAGGAAAGGATATAAAACTACTAGCTCCAACGATACTACATGTGGGACATTATATCAGATAAATTGGTGGATACATATAGCTATTTGAATCCTTTAGACATAAGTACATGGCAACCGGAACACACTGAAAATATAAAAATTTAGATGCAACCGGCATTGACGCTCGTATGAAGAAGAGAAGCAATTTATGTGACCTAATTGCATCAAATAAACTTTTCTTGCTTACTTCTAAGTGCTAAGGGAAGACTTTGACTAAAGTGGGGAAATCCTTTCGGAAACGAGTCATGACATTGAAGGAAGAATGGAAGGAATGGAGGTAGGGTAAACAGAAATTTTGAAAATATGTTTATACACAGTGACCTCTGGTATATCTACTATATTTAAACTATCATGTTATTTACTCTGTATCTTATTATAAGTAAACTATTATGTAGGTATGTTCTTATGAGAACTGTTAAAAAGTCCAACAACTGGTCTAACTACAATGCGTCGATATCGCCACTGGGTTGTAACATCACTTTACGGTCAATATCTGACTTTAGCTAAACTCGCAGTTAGACTGGAAAATGCGTACCCAAAACTCTGAGGTGAAAGATAAGACTGATGATGACTTAGAGGGAATTGTAGTTTCTGTCGCTTGTTAAAATTGTATATGTTGAAGTTGAGTAATGACGTACCGACAGCCTGTCACCGCTGTACTACTCTTATGTGCAAAATACAAAACTGTAGCATTTCCAAATCGTGTCAATTCTAAATCTATACTAATATTTACCTATATATAGCCTATAGGGATGGCAAACCAGTGACACGCGTGCCAATGATGGCACGCGGCATATTTTTTGGGTCTGAAACATAACTCCGACAAACGTTTCTCCGCCGTTGGGCACGCCACCACGAAGTACCTACGCTGAAATGTAATTTGTCCAAAGTTTACGCGAATATCATTCACTGAAATAAAACCACTTTTTAAAGATTCTATTGCGATTTATTTGATATTATTAACATTAATTAGATCGACGTTTCGGCTACTTTTCACCAACCAAAGTCGCGGCGTGACTAAAGATGGTAGTTTGCAGTGTAAGTTATCTCAAAGTACCGTTTTTCCGGTGTCGGTCCGGTAAAAGCGTTAAAATAGATAATAATCACAAAGTCAAACTTATTTGATAGCACGTCTAGAGGTTCATTGAACTTTTTTTTAGAATGATGGCACGTTGATGCATAAAGGTTCGCCACCCCTGGCTTTTAACCTTCCTCGATAACTAAATTAAAGTTCGTTAGACTGTGATATTAGTAGAAATTACAAATAAGATTAGTAACATCGCAAATATTTGAGGAAATGTATGGCGTGGCAGCAGATTCGTATAGTACTCATGAAAAATGTCTAACTTTTTTTTTAAACTTAGGTGGCATTTAGGTATTTGCAATGGTTTGTTGGTTTCTATGATCGTTTTTAAGCCATTTCGCAACTCAAGTCACATAAACATACTAACTAACGCCCGCGGCTCTGCCCGGTGTGGAATTTTGATCCCGTTCCCGTAACCGTAGCCCGTAGCTTGTCGCCTATACTTATGTCATTCCAGACTACGATCTATCCTTGCACCAAAATTCAGCCAGATCCGTTCAGCCGTTAGAGCGTGATTGATTAACAAACATCCAAACAAATACTAGTAGGATAATTTAATTTTTCAAGAAGCCAAACTTGTGAAATGGTGATAGAAAAATTATCTCCTTCTTATTTGAAGTACATACCTAGATAAAATAATAAAGTACATGTGGACAGTGATTGGAGTGATAAACATTTCAAAACATAATGTTGTAAATAATAATCTCCTCAAAGTGATGTTAAAAGTCCAAGGATTTTTAACCAAGCTGTCATACGGTGTCAAGTTTATTCTTTAACTAATTCTATCCCCACAGGAACCTATTCGCATAGTAAGATGGGGACACCGTGCTTCTATACCCGGAGAGGTCACCTCAAAACCTTAAATGACCCAAGGTCAGCCGGGGTGCGAGGGAAATACCTTATCCGGAAAAGGGGCCAGCGGTGCAATTCACTAACAAGCACAACGATGCGAGTCGCAACGATGTGCGCGATAGACACTGTCATTGGTCGATTTCCAATGACGTGATACAATCTGACCAATGACAATCTACGTTGCGCCTCGCATCGTTGTCGCATCGTTGTGCTCGCTTAGTGAATTGCAGTGCTGGTCGAGAGATATAGCCCTGGGTCGGCCAGGGTTCAAGGGATGTGTTTACGATTACCTCGCCTCCGGCAACCGACGACGCATAGACGGCGGCGTGCGTTTTAGTCGGTTTAAGTCCGACATAACCCCTTCCACCGGCTCAGGCTTGGTATCCGTGGGGATTTTTCGCACAATAAAAAAAATTGAAATACCTTACTAATATACACGCTAGGTTTTGCATGATGGCTATGCATGCCTTACACCTCAGATTGACACCCGGAACGGGTGTATTGACAACCGGAAAAATAAAGATACATAAAATGGTAGAAATAAAAGTTCTTGATTATTATATTATCTAACATTATATTTTATTATATATAGTCATTATCAAAATAATTTAATTCTGTTACTTACATAATTACCTACTTAGTATATAACTTAACACAATTTGTAAGAACTTAATAATTAACTTAACAAAATAACTAATTACAAAATGTCTTCTTTTCGCTCCTCTAAAAAACAAAATGCCAATCATTTACACTTATAATTATTATTCGACGGTTAATAGCCGAAACGCCTAAAAAAATGGGAGAGGTATTATAGAAATAACGTCAGAACCGACATCAAAAATGCTTAGAGTATTCATCCCGTGAACTGCTGATGTCGCTTAAAACGCTTTACTTTTCAAGCATCGTATACTTAGTAAGGCATTACACATAATAATTATGGTAAAGCTATGATCTCCTAAAAATGTGTTCGGCGCCGTACGCTGCATCACACCGTCACACGCCGTACGCTGCGTCATGAAGCTGATATTAACTTAGTGGATAAGAAGAAGTCGGCCTTACAATCAAAATCTCCGAGGTGTGAATCCCGGCCATTATATTGAACGTGAACCTACGCCAAATATAATAATTATAAGTATCTTAACTGGAGAGGTTTACTAGTAATTTTGATTAGGTATCTACCTCTTTAACAAAATGAAATAAAATGTATTCACGGAAAAATACACACGTTTACAATTTTATTAATTACTTCTGCCAGATTGTATTGGCAAATAACTTAATGATTCACGACATAATAGCATAATGATACTTCACAACATAGAGAAAAATAGAAATAAAATAGCACCATCGACACGAGCGGGGTTATTCCCCGACTGCGGCGAAGTCAAAAAGAAGACCTATTTACAATTAACAGCCTTAAGGCAAATATCTCAATATGTAAAAATCATCGCAACTGTGTCTAACCATAATCAAAGTCATTTTGTGAATAATATTAGTTTATATAATTATCACCTAGGTTTTGGACCCGATAAGTAACGCTGTCGCCGCAAGATTACCTGCTTACTTTTTTATTGAAAAATTCGGTCTATTATTGCATGAGTTGAGTATCAGTATTGGGATCGGGACCATTATTATCTTATATTAAATAATAATTTATTACCGTATTTGACATGCTTAAAGCTTGTTGCGGATGCTACATTAAACCAATCAGTCCCTCTAGGCGTTTTGTAGAATGCCAAATGTATGGATTTGATGTATATGACAGGCATCAACGAATGTCAAAAACGTCAAATCCTATACATTCGTCATTCTTGAATCCAGTACTTACATTTGTCATTCTATTCCATGATACGTCGAACAGCGAATTGCCACTTGTCTAGGGGGCAGTACCCAGACTGTGTCCATAACTATTACGAGCAACGAACTGCGTTGCTTGATTGTTCTCCGCACCTGCTTGTACGAATGCTCACTTTAGAGCATCGTGTGCGAGACTATGAAGACTATTCCAGTCCAGCAGTTGAATCCAGTACTGGAATGCTACTAGAATAATCTGAACTGGCATTGGAACGTTTACATTCCAGTAAGAAATCCATTCCATTGACTGGATTGACGATCTACTTATGATTGGAACAGGCCCATAGCAGCGCCTCTGGAATAATATAGATATAGACAGTCATTCCAGCACTGTACTCGTATTGAAAATCCGCCAGTGAAAACGCATTGTATTCTTTGGATATTTTTTGAAAACGATGAAGTTTCCAGTAGCTTTAAAAGACTGGAATAGTAAAGACGAATCCAGTACTGGGCTGGTTGCTGTAAACGCATGATCAATCTTCGATCAAACAACAAGTTGCGTGTTGCTCCCGTTGTTCCTGCAACCTATGGGAACCTATTCCAACGAATAAAAAGGAACTTGTATTATTCCAGTTAAAATCTATCATTGTATTAAATTTCAGTCGAATCCGTTCAGCCATTTGAGCGTAAGTAACAAACATTCAAACATCTTCAGAAATTTTCACATTATTTAGAACAGGCATTGTTGAGTTTTTTAAAATGAATCTTTTATCAGATGACCCATACGTATCTCATCTTCTTCAAGGTATACATCCCTGTTAAGGTGACCCGTTATACTACATACATTATACTATTGCAAATAATTACTCAAACGGATTTTCACATTCGAAATTCAGACTCAAAAGATATCTAAAATAAACTTTACGAGTAACATTACATAGCATAGATATATTTTTATAGTAGTACAAAACAAAATTATCATATTTAACTAAACTAAATTCGAAAATCAAGTCGGGTTAGTCACGATTCTCCCCGTTCTATGCTAAAACGCTATTTTAAAGCCGAATAATTTCCAAGGGGAATTGAAAACGAGGGGAATCACGACTAAACCAATAAGCAGCTTTACATTTTTTTAAAGTTACAGTACCGATAATACTTAGGCCTATATATGTACATCCTATCATCACATCCGGCTGTTCATTTGTATATCTTCTTGCGGTGGCGACCGCTCCGGAGCTTTCCCGGCTAGTTCTTCGGCTTCTTGGATCGTATCTGGCAACCTTTTGTTAAGGGTCTCCGGTGTGGAGAGCATAAGTACGCCAGCGATCATAGCTGTGGACCCAAATAGTACAGAGGGTAGCCAGCTATAGTAGATGGCCTGAAACAATACAATTTCAACATTTTATAAGAAAGTAGCTAAACATCCACTATAGATCGCTTTTTGAGCGGGATGTATAAAATTACAAGCTGTTAATCCAACAGGAAACAAAGGACAAGGCTCTGGACAGGCAGTCAATCTCAATACTCCGTTCTTTCGATACGCTTACGTTAAGATAATTATGAGCCGAACGCATACGACCTGCAGACGCATGCAGCAGATACAGCGTAGGTACCCATTACTTGTTAATCTCCGATACGGATAAAGGGGACCATTGAGAAGTCGCAATGAATAACGCGCATCTGCTGCGTGCGTCTGCAGTTGTCGTATGCGGTCATTCCTTCGGAATCATAACTTTATGATTACGATAGTTTTTCGTGCTAAGGGCATAGACGTTTACGAAGGAGTGAACGTACACCGCGCTCGCTCTGAAATAAAAACCTCGATAGTAACCCTGGAAAGCTTAGATGATGATGATAATAAAGGTACGTTAAATAAATGTACATACCAAGAGAGGCATCTGTGGGGCGACGATGGATCCCATTCTTCCGACCATGGAGCAAGCGCCAAGGAGTGTATGCCGCGCGTTCGTGGGGAACAGCTCTGACGTATACATGTAAATGCCGCTAAAAGCTTGCGTGATAGCCACCTTACCCAGAAGGTATAACGTCGTCGCCAACCACGGCAGATCTGTTGAAGAGATGAGATGATAAAAAAATGAAGAAAAAAGAATGGAACTCCTAGGTGAAAGGGAAACAACTACCGGACAGTCGACAAACTGTCTATTTTAAGATATTGCGTGCACTATATTTATGCCTCTTTATACTCGTAACACCAAAACGGTTATAATTTTGGGTTAAGTAACTTTGCTACTAGTACCTAAGCTATAAAACTTTTGAAGAAGCATCTAGGTTTCATATGTAAACTTGTAAAAATATTCAGTTTTGTTTTTAACAATTGTAATAACTGACACTAAATATCTACTTCTGTTTCAAGCCAAAATCAATTATAGACAATTAGAGTCCTGTAATAATACGTGTATGTGTAGGACAAAAAGTTTTTCTTTCTTTATTATTTTTTCTAAATAAATACGAAGAGAGATAAACGCATACTCACTTTCTGGCACGAACGCGATTGAAATGCAGGCAACACCGCACATGAGGTACGCAACCAGCAACGTCCTCTTCCTGCCGATCCGATCCAGCACCAACGCATTGGTGACAACGGCAATCACCTCCACAGACACCACAAGCATATAATTAGTATACTTGTCACCAGCCAACAACACTGAGTTGATAGCCAGACCGTAGAAAACAAAGGTACAAGTGATCCACCACCACGAACAAATCGCCAATCTCTTCATGATAATCGGTGACTTTAAGACTTGCATCCATATTCCCTTATTTTCTACTTTTTCTTCTTGCTTTTCATGTATCGGTTTAACTTCCTCTTCGGCCAATTGTTTCATCGTCTGTTCTGATAACGTCACTTTATTCATTTTTGCTGCTTTCATAATTATTGCAACTGCTTCCTCTTTGCGTCCTTTAGAAAGTAGCCATCTAATGCTCTCAGGCAAGAAGTAAATGTATAGTATGAACAGGAGAGATGGAGGGTAGGCGACAAGAATGAATGTACGCCAGTATTGGAATGCCTGCGCTAATAGGGCTAGACTGAGGCCGCCTAAAACCAACATAATGCCCAAAAAGGCGGTGCAAAGAACTCGCTTGTCTTGTCCTAAAAGTTCGATGGCTGGAAAGAAAATAAGAAACGATTAGTATGTGAATCCAAAGTATGTGAGTCTACTAACAGTAATTAGGTAGGCATATCTGTTATTAAATGATAAATACAAAATTATATCAATCGTCTTACTGAAGATGTAGGCAGCTGGGAAAGAACTGGCTCCAGCAAGCGTCTCTGCGAATTCCAAGATGACGTACATCTCATAAGACATGGAGAATGCTTTCAGAGTGCCTACGACACCAACTAACGCACAACTTAAAATCAATGCAGGCTTGCGGCCCCAACTGAAATAGAATAAAACAAAGTTAGTAAAACCTTTTTTTTATACCACTTAGGTAGGTGGCAGACGAGCTCACGGTCCACCTGATAGAAAGTGGTACCCGTGGCCTATAGACGTTTACAACGTAATGAGAGTCACACTCGTGCTGCCGTCGACCCTGCCGTCAGTGTAGAAGACACTCGTGCTGCCGACCCTGTCGACCCTGCCGTCAGTATACAAGACACTCGTGCAGCCGACCCTGTATAAACCGAAGGTTTCTGTGCCGGATAAACTTTTGGTCTTCCCACTGACAGCACAAATACTTTCTAGTGAGCTCTGGCTACCCTACTCACCGCCGAGATCACAACACGGGGTTATTATGGCCGCGGTATTCTGTTTTACTGTGAATGGAGGTTTTACCCCGCGGAGGTAGAATAGCGTGAGTATATATCAGTTAAATTCAAATCTAAACGGGAATTACTATTTGCATCAACTCCTTTTAAATTGAAATGGACAAAGATGATACGTACCGATCGGACATGTATCCAAATATGGGCAAAGACACCAACATAGCAATGTTGTGTACTGTGCCTACGAGGGTACGCTTCCACTCTTGACACGCCAGGTTAAACTGAGAACAAAATATTCAAATTAAAACAGTAAACATAGTTAGGCACCGCCCGCGAAACAATCACGTTCTTTATTTTCAGGGCTCCAACTACCCGTAACGACTGACATGATGTTCATATGGCAACCGGGACCAAAGGTTTAATGTGCTCTTCGAGACACGACCACACCAATACAAATAGATACACTGTCATGCATGCCATAATCATGCATAACAAATATTTACACTGAGCGGAGATCGAACCCACGCCTCCTGCGTAGCGGCCGCGATCCCTATTTAGCTATTTTGAAGTTACTGATGTACATATTATTATGTAGGTACCATTTTTAGAGCGCGATCCGAGTCCGACATAGGTAACCAACATAGCCTCCCACCGTAGTCGGCGGGGGAGGTTATGTCAGACTTGGACCGCCTAAAACCGCACGCCACCTTGGGCCTTCAGATGCCGTGGTGTAAGATTGTCTAAAAGACATCCCTTGCGCCCCAGATAACCCAAGGAATATAATGTACCTAAAGTGCAAAAACGACATTACCCTTACCAGCTTTAAACGAATAGAATCTAGAGTCATAGAAATCCGATATCAGTATGATGTGTCGTTAAACTCCGTTCGTTTCAAATGATAAGACATTAATATTATATTACAAAGCACTTGTGTTATTATCAAGACGATTGTAATATTTGTAATGAATCAATAGGACATAATTATTATCATCTGGGTTCTTCAAAAACGGCATTAAAAGGTCCCTACAGGATCGGCAGTGTCCTATCATTTGACAAAAACATTAAATTGTCATTAGTTTTTTGTCAAATGAAGCGTGAAGCGACTGCCATCTGACTTCCACAACCCATTGGTGATATCGAAGTATTGCAGTTACACCAGTTGTTGGAATTTTCAGGGCTCCAATTACACGTAACGGCTGCCATAGATGTTCGTATGACAACAGAGACCCACAGCTTAACATGCTCCGATGTAGGAGTACGAAAGGATTTTTTGTCATTCCAATAACTTATTAGGTACCTTCTTCTTCTCCTTAGCGTTAATTCCCAGTCGCATCCGATGCTTTTCGCCTCGGAGTTTGGAGTTCGCTTTACCAGTCTTAACTGCAGATTTGGCTAGACCTCGATATTTTCCGTGAAGCGACTGCCATCTGACCTCCACAACCCAATGGTGACATCACCTACTGACTATTGTTTCCATTACTTAATAATCCAGCCAAAATAGACGAAATTAAATGGTAAGCTTACATAAATTCGCACAGATCTGAAAATTGGTGGGGATCTTATATATACTACATATTGGTGTTTTTATGACCTCTAATTTTTCAGTTATATGCGAATATATGCAAGCTCAAATATTTATTTTAACTGGATTAAAATGTTAAACGCGCGTGATTTGCAGTAAATTTGCAGTCATAAAAGTAACGCGCCCCGCCAGTGCCACACAGACTACCGCCACATAATTATTATGTTCTATATTCATTCAGGTTTTCCTAGCTCTCACATAGTCCGTACTAGTTTAGAATAATAAATAATGATAACAGCTGTTATATCTCGAGGGTATACTGCCTCATTAGATGACATTAATATTATAATAATGTAGGTACCTACCTATGTTTATACAATAAAAGTATCTAAGTATGTTTATCCGCATTCTAGATACCATATCAGAAGCTAGTTAAGCTACGCTCACCATGGCTAGATAGCGTTGTGTAGATGTTGTAAACTATCTGTTACGAAGTGGAGGAGGAAGAGCTGGAAGGCGGACCCCGAGCTCCGAGGTCATCTTGGCCACGGATGCAATCGGGAGAATGCAGATGATGATGCAAAGTGAAAGAAATCAGAACGTCGTGAGTGTATGAATACATATTTTTGCAATACGTGCAGTCCTAACTGCATGTAGACGCATTTTCCTGATTGCATCCGAGGCCAAGCTGACCTTGGAGCTCAGGGTCTCCGCCTTAAATGTGGTTCTACATGAAGTGTACGTACTTTGAGTGAGATTGGGCACGTGCACGACATGTAATCATGACTCTTGAATAGTCTTGAATTATCTGCTTTGAAGAATACCTACCTTTATGTCGAATTTAAAGGTTTGATGAAAAAATAAATTTATAGAAATTACAATAATGGATGTGGCAAGGATTATTCATGTGGCACTAATAGGTAATTATACTTGTCGTATTCGAATTCGAATTTCTAGAACTGGAATAAATAGTTGAGTTTACCATTCAATAACTCGTATTCGAAAGGTGTTCTCAACTATTTATTCAGTTGCAACCTTTGATTATATACAAACTGTTGCAACACTGTATACTTTGACGTTATATGACTGATAACAAGTTATGCACGATGCACGCACAGGCGCGGTCGCAGCTTGAAGTTTTGGGAGGGGTCACTTCGGAAATTCCTTAAAAAAATTTAACCCCCCCTCCCCTCGTACTGGGACTTTTCAATATGACATGCATGGTTTTGGGTGGGGTCATGTCACCTGTGACCCCCCCCCCCCCCCCCCCTCCCCCCGGACCGCGCCTGTGCACACAGTCTACAGTCAAATAGTTCTTTAAATTATAGTTCTACTTTCCATTTTAATTTCAACACTAACTTCGTTGAGAGAGTTATCAATATTACTTGGACGCATACATGCATACTAATTAGAGAGGCGATGTAAAATGTCTTAGAATATTTATTTACGGATAAATCATTAGGCTAATAACTACCTACTAATCATCACAGTAATGTTCTCACTGCACTAAAGTTGATAAATTCTTTGCTACACTAATGTAAATCTAAATATTCTAAATGTACCCTATTGAACCAAATGTATCCTTCATTAATATGCATACTAGCTCTGCACCACTCTATGTAGACTGGTAGAGAATACCTACGGCATTACGTCTGCCAATGTACATCGTGCATAAAGAATAAACAATAAAATGATGTTGAAAATCGTAATCACTAACTGCTATCAATAAACTGTTAGAGTTTTAATTTGTGAAGGCCCTATCGGGTCTTAGAACTGCTACCTGCAAAGCCGAGGGCCTTCCCTTCCACTTTGCAGGTCACAATATTAAGTTGCTGTAACCAGCCCCCCTAGACAAGTGGCAGTTCGTTGCTCGGCGTATCATGGAATAGAATGACGAATGTACCTATAGGATTTGACGTTTTTGACAGTCGTTGACGCCTGTCATATACGTCAAATCCCATACATTTGACATTATATTCTACAAAACGCCGGCCGACGAATTGCCACTTGTCTAGAGGGGCTTATCAATATTTCAGCGTATAAAGACATACCTCAGCAACTACGGTGTTATTATCCTGATACAGCCAGTCGTCACATGTCATCAGTTCTTCTGAGAAGGAGGTATTCGCGCTGCAGGCACCGTGGTCAGACAATGGAACTCGACGACTGCAGCGTATGTCCAAGGCATTGGAAGTGTTCGAAGGTAAAGCACCCTCGAGCCAGGGAGTTAAGTAGTCTGTGCTGTTTGGTGCCTCGCATTCTGGTACCACACATCTGTAAACAAGAAAAAAAAACATTTTTTATTTGAATTCTTTTATTTAATGTATTATTTTGTGTCCAATAAGATTTGGTTATACCCTAGTCCCTACACATCAGGAACTATAATAAAAATAGGTGTTACTAGAATATAGTATTCATAATTGTGTGACATTACTGTGACATAAGTACCCATATAAATTTAAGTACCTACTAGATATTTAATAAAAACAATCATGTAGTTCGTGATAGTCGTGACCACAAGATTAACAAATAATTCATGCTAGGTTATCTCGCGCTTCTCTAACAAGCTCCCTAATGAAGTAAAGGATTAGAAGGAATTTGAAAGTCTAATCAGAAGTAAACCTCCAAAAAGGCTAATCTCTATACATAAAAATGAATCCCTATTTCCCTTGGTCACGCCATCACGCGTGAACGGCTGGACCGATTTCGCTAATTCTTTTTTTAGAACATTCCTTAAAGACGGGGATGGTTCTTACGGAGAGAAAAATTGAAAAAATAAAAAGAATTGACTGTTAGGCGGTACGAAGTTCGCGGGGTCAGCTAGTATACAATATAAAAATACGTAAAAACCAAGGTAAATCAAATACGGAAAGGAGGAGAAATTTAGAAGATTAAATTCAATAAGATACGTTTGTAAAACATGATTTTTTAATACATTGCACACGTCAATCTGACTTCGCCTCGCCTGATGCTATAGTCTCAGGAAAGAGACATCAAAAATGTTACAATGGCTCTCAACTTAAAAGTCTCTTTTCACGCCCCGCTTAAAGGACGCAGGACTGTAGGAAGATGAAAACACCTGTAAAGAGTTCCAAGACTTTAAGATGCGGCAAAGAAAAGATCTGCCAAACCGGTTGGTTCTTGATGGTTTTGAAAACCCCTGCCCACAGACCCCGAGTTCCAAAGAAGGGATTATTGCTGAAACGAAGAAAAAGACTGTAATTCTCTCTAGCTCCCAAAGCCTAATTTATGCACATTAGGCATATTATATTAATTGGATTGATGTGTACTAAATTAACTACTAACAAATAACAAACATTTCGAACAATATCGATTGAGTTAACTGTGTGTACTAACTGTTCTAGCTGTTACACAACATAATTTCTTTATAATACATAGCGTATAACCTGTCACCCTGTAGTAACTTGGCAATTCAATGATAATGTACTTCAAATTGTGACACATAATATAGATAAGATCATATGGGATATGTGGAAACAGTTGTCGAAACGCGTAATAGATATCTGATTCTACTGATATACCTACCCTTCATTCAAATGATGTCCACACGCTGGATTTCAATCAAACCATTTTATATCTAATGATGTATTATTTTTATAGATACGTCATACACCAAGATGGCGGCTTTCAAAAATGGCGCAAACACAACATATTAGCTACTTCTAAAAATACGACAATGTTATTAATTTCTATGAATTATATTATTATTTATATTAATAATATTTTTTTATTACGTATTTATTATTAAAAACGTTTTTTTTTGGGTGGCGCACTGTCGCGATTCTGATTGGTGCATAAAATGATGACCAAAAGTCATCATTTTTTTGTCGCCATTTTAGAGTGTGGACAACATATCTATAGTTTATAATATATCATTGTTTATATCATTCTTATTACACGTTTTACATTAGATATATCATAGATAGATAAGTTTGATGTCCAATGTATATGAAATCTTCTCAAAGATAATGTTAAACCGCTCGGCACCGTTACTAGATATACATCAACTAAAGAAACAGGCAGGTTTTTGGAAAAACATCTCAAGGATCGATGATATACAGATTGTAATCAACTTTTTTTATACTACTTAAGTGGTAAACAAGCACACGGCCCACATGAAAGTGGTTACCGTGGCCTATGGAGACAACACCAGGGGCCCTAGACAAAATGACATTCTATTGATGGAATCGCGCTGAAGCGAACCATTTTTATGGTTTTAACCATGGATTTCGGGACATTGCGGTGGTTATAGTAATAATGATACCTAAGTTAAATAATGTATTTCGAATTACAAAGACTCAAATTTCATACAAAAAATATAGTGTTATTTTAATGATTTATGTCAATTTCATACTACAATTAGCGATTCCAGTGGCGTTTTCGCCAATAGAATGTCACTTTGTCTAAGGCCCCAGGGGAGTTCACACTCGTGCTGCCGACTCTGTAAAAATAAAGAGTTTCTGTGCCATCAGTGCAGAAGACTAAGCAGGACAAGCTTTTGGACTTCTCACTGACAGCACAAAAACACTCCAATGATCACTGGCTACCCTACTCCCCGCCAGGAACACAACACGAGGTTAATATGGCCGCGGTATTCTGTAGGGCGGAGGTATTTCCCCAGTTGGACTGCTCAATTGGGACGGAAATACCATCGTGTCCTACCTCTGTCAACGAACATAATATGAATCACACATAACCAACAGGGTGTGAACACGAGTTATATACAACTTGTATACAATCTTCTTCCTCCTAGCGTTAATTCCCAGTCGCATCCGAAGCTTTCAGCTCGGAGTCTGGGGTCCGCTTTTACCAGTCATAGCTACAGATTTGGCTAGACCTCGATATTTTCCGTGAAGCGATTGCCATCTGACCTCCACGATCCAATGTTAACATTAGGCGATATCGAAGCTTTGCAGCTAGACCGTTGTTTTTGGACTTTTTAGGGCACCAACTACCCGTAACGACTGCCATAGATGTTCTTATGGCAACCGGGACCGACGGCTTAACGTGCTCTCCGAGGCACGACCAGACCAATGCAAATACCCATATTTAATGCACACAAATATTTGCACTGAGCGGGGATCGAACCCGCGCCTCCTGCGTAGCGGCCGCGTTCACTACCGCTACGCCACGGAGGCTGTCTTCTTCTTTTGTCTGTTCTGTCTTCTTGTATACAATATTTAGTCTAAATGCACAGCAAAAATTAAACTTATAAAATAAAGATAAGATTCCGAAGCCGGCCGCATATGTACGATAACTGCAGTTAAACTCCGATACGGATAAAGTGGACCATTGAGAAGCCGCAATGAATTACGCGTATTTGCTGCGTGCGTCTGCGGTCACTTTCGGAATCGTACCTACCATACACAGGAGAGAAATATATAGATGGCGAAAAGTGATGGAAAGAACAGTCCTGCTAAGGTAAGTATTTTACGCTAAATGCTGGTATATTAGTGGTAATAGACGAAATACCGGCTATAATAAACACATTACATTACTATTAGAACTATCGGGATATTAACCATGTATTGTTTGGAGTTTCCGATATTTTGGCCGCGTAAATATCCCGATAGTTCTAATAGTAATGTGAACGACCATGAAAGTTTAAATACCTACATTAACATTAATTTTAGATATACTAAATAGTGTCAAGGGAAATTAAGTATTATGGGCAAATTAAATTAAAAAGTAATTAGAAGTAAATAGTATCTAGATATCGAATGTACATAAAATAAGTATATCAATACTTAAAGGTATTCGTGAATAATGAGAGTATGAGTTTTAATTGTGATGGGTTATGTTCAGTTGAAACAGTTTGTATTCGACGCAGTGGTTATTCCGTATGCATATGCATCCAATACAAACCTTTAGTTCCTTGAAGTCATCCAATTTTAAATAGGACACGTCAATTTGCCTTCACCTCGCCTGATAGTAAGCTAAAGAGAAGGCAAAGTCTGAAGAAAGAGGGTCACCATTACAGACACGTACCATGTTACAATGGTGGTACTCAGCTTGACGGACTCATCAGATGCTTTTTCACGCCCCGCTTAAATGACTCGGCAAAGGGAAACACGTGAGCTAGTAAGGACTTTCATTTAGATCTTAATGGTTCTTGATGAAATATTCTGTAGGTACCGTATGCTGGTGACATCTAAGTTCTGCACGTGTTATCCTGTGTAGCAAAGGAGAGGGAAGGTTCCTTGAAGTCTCTTAGTTGATTTTAATTATTAAATTTCTTTGATTCATTTAACGTCCATAATGCCTATAAACCTTGTTATATGTAGGTATAGTCTACGGCAGATTTTTTATTATTTAAATACAGTATTGTTTGTAAGTACGAACACTTGTTGCGGATGGTTGCCTCGCATCAATGTCATGATGTACCTACTCAGCGGTCATCAACAATACAATGCACATTCATTGTAAATGACACGTAATTGCGACAATAGAAAATTTGAAAGATATACCTAATAATGAGGGTTCATTGAAAATGTATGGTATTCTGAGGGACACGATGGAGACGGCTCGGCACTGGAGATGCTGACAAATGGCAATAATGAACGTTTTTAGAATAGAATAAAATAGGTGAGTCATTCACCATCTCGCTAGCGTCAAATTCGCGAACGCTCGCGAGTTGGCAATTTTCGATTTTGAATTATTTTCGTGTTGTCAACTCGCCCGTTTGTGAAAATATGACGTATTTGTGTACAGTCAGCTACAAAAACGTTGTATAGATTAAATTAGGTACCTATATGCAATGTATGGGATTGACATACGGTAACGACTGACATAAAGGTTAAAATACGTATCAGTCCCATACATTCATCATTCTATTCTACAATACGCTGGTCAACGAATTGCCACTTATCTAGGGGTGCTATACGGATAGATAGAGCAGAATGTCTTGATAATAAAGATTTGATTTCCATAGAAGCAATTTAACAATAAATAATTCGGATGGATGGTATGCAACCGTATGCTTGTCTGTTACCTAGGTGATATAAAAAGTAGTACTACCATTAAATAAAATTGTATGTAAGTAGCTATTATTTCTGCTGTTGATCGTAGTATGTTGAGCGTAATGTATAGAAAAAAGAGGACAAGGGCAGTAGGTACCTTCATAGTACCGAATTCCAAATGTCGCAATAGTTCGCACCTATACGTAGGTAGGACAGAGCGCACAACACGCGTTAGAACAGACCAGAGACATAAATGGCACTTCCATTTTAACCCAGCAATGACAAAGGGTCTCTTTCTAACACAATTATCCTACCAGTTTCTCTTTTAAATAACCCAGTTGGACCCAATATAGGAGAGAAACTCTGCCCGCGTAGTAACAAGTTTGATAGCAGGAGGCGGTACATAAATACATTCGCACGTAAAACATTGCCCTCGGTGTCGCATTCGGAAAAAAGACGAAATTAAATAAAAGTAGACAGCGTACTCAAAACGAATCGAATACCACGCAAAACCAAATGTAGACTGCTAGTGAAAGACTTGTAATTTTTATAAGTCAAAAAACTCAAACAAAGATTCACTACCTTCTGGGGTATAAATCGAAAAATATCGAACCTTGGAAAAAATTATAAACATCAAAATTTTAGAAAATTTAATTCTAAACAACTTTGTATTAACAATTCTTCGTGCTACTAAGAATTTTTCTAGGTTTGCCCATTAATTTGTGCTATCTCCCTTGTACCTACTACTTTCATTTATTTGAATTAATGTCGAGGCCGTAAAACTGACGACTGTCATTATGATTAACATGACGGTGTTTGGTGACCTTAGTTTTTATTTTATTACTAGCTTTTGCCCGCGACCAAACATAGTCTATGTCTTTTCTCAAGGTACCAAATTTCATCAAAATCGGTTCAGCCGTTTAGGCGTGAAAGCGTAACAGACAGACAGACAGACAGAGTTACTTTCGCATTTATAATATTAGTATGGATTTAATACTGTTAAACATCAGAGGTTAAAGAATGTATGAATGTAGTATTGACGTGTGTGCAACATAAGAACAAAACGATTTGGCAACCAGGTGAAGTCCCTATCGATATACCTACCTACCTATAATATAAGACTTAGTTCAATTATTGTATAGTAGGTGTAAATTGTAATGCCAAATATTGACTAGTGGTCAATGATTATATTATACAGAATTCGGGTTTTTACCTGTTTTTATATAAACTCAGATATAATTGGTATTACTACATAATATGTATAAAAGTAGTGCCGATGTTTTTTTTTTGTTTTAAAATTATGTTGGGGGTTTGGAAATAAAAATACTTATGTAAAAACAAATCAAAAAAACTCATCAGCTTTATAATGTTATAGTTATGTCACTAGACGATATTATTATACCTAAGTAGGTATAATATGTTGATGATAATTCATCAAAGTAATAAAATAAAAGCTCGCCATCAACCTGTGCACTGCGGTTGATAGCGAGGGTTATGTGAATACAAAAAAAAAGCGAAAACAAAAACTGACGTTTGTTTTTCTTTCACTAAACCACAAACAGGAAACTCATAACCAGATTCTGCGCACGGGTCCTTCACCTTTGATACATAATCATGGTAAGATTCATCTGTATATAAATTTGTGTGATTTGATAATCGTAAAATCGTATTAACGACCTCGAGACCAAAGGACCTCGAGACAGAGCCAGAGGTGTAAACCTCGGATGAAATCGGGGAAACCCAGATCATGGTAATATCCGTAGTATAGAAGTAGGTATGGATGAATTAAGTAAAGGGCCGGTTCACACAGCGCGTTGCGTTGCGTTGCGTTGCGTTGCGTCGACGCAACACAAATATTTTGACGCATACCCGACGCATACACGGGCGCTGCGCACCGCAGCGTTACTACGATGCAGTCACAACGCGTACACCCTCGGGCGCTTCGCCTCGGGGGCTGCAACTCCGTCGTGCGTGCGTTGCGTCGCGCAACGCGCCGTGTGGACACTATGATTATTAGTAAGTATGTAAAACGACGCAGTGTGGCATGGCCCAGCGCTGCGTAGAGGCAACGCAACGCAACGTAACGCAACGCGCCGTGTGGCCCGGCCCTAAGTCTCACAAGACTCTTTCTTATCAGATATTGTCATCTAGTTTCATGTTATAGTCTTGATCGCCTTGGACCTAGGTACGATAGAAGTTATGAGCACAGCCACACGAAAAAAATCAATTAGTATGCAATATTCACGGTGAGTGGAACTTTTTGCGAATGGGACCTTCTGAGAATGGGACGTCTTGGCTATGGAAACTTTTGAAAATGAAACGTTTTTCTTTGGGAATAGGACATTTTGCTAATAAAATTTTTGGAAGTCGGACACTAGGACGTTTTGCAAATAGGACTTTCTTTTTTATCGTGTCATTTTGCATATGGGAGGTTCTGCCATCATTCACTCCATTCATCCCATATTCCATGTTATACCTATATAACTATCTCTAGTTTATCTTCTTCAAATTCTTCATAGGCATAGATTTTCATCCCCTGAGCCATTTCAAACTCAGTCTAATTACAAAACAGGCAAACTACGATATTTCCCCTTGAAGCGACTACCATCTGATCCCCACAAGCTATTGACGAACCCTCTAAACATTAGTTAGGCTGAATTTCAATAATGAAAATGAACCCATTTAATTAAAGTTTAAACTATGTTAACTTATTTCTCTCAATGAATCTTAATAAGTAAAACATGAAAACTCAATTTAGATAAATGGATATTCACTATTTATTTTAAAATAATCTCAGTTCCTATGACGGGTGTCCATAGAATGGATTTTAAGAAGTATGCGCTGTATGTTCATGTTCAAACAAAGTACATTTTTTTTAAAACCTGTTTAAATATTTTTAACTGTTTAGTCAGTAGTTTTATTTATAACTACTATATTTTTTGTGAACGCTTGAGAATTCTATGATTCAATTTGTCATTGTTTTTGGTTGCTCCAATGAGAAACTTATTTACGAAGGTACTTGAAGGTACGAGGAAATGATTATGGTATAGAGGTCGAACTGTTGGGTTTCAAGGTATTAACAGTATTTATATTATGTTTGTCAATCTGTTTAAGTCATGGCAGATAATACTCGTATTATTATTGTGGAAACATCAGGGATTCTGAGATTATTGGACTAACTACCTACGCCAAATAGCAACCAAACGTAAGGGCCAATGTTTTGTCCAATAGCATCCAACAGTCAGGACAGGACGGACGTAGATAGTTAGTCGGCTCCTGCTTTATAGGTCAAGTGTTGATTTTACTCGTGCGTATAATCAAATTAGAAATCATACCCTTAGAAATGTCAAAAGAGGTCAAAGTTAAAAATGCTCACGATATTTATAATATGTCAAATTCACAAGACCACTACCGCTGCACCGACCGGTTCGAAACACGATCCCGTCTGAAGAGACGTGAGAAAAAAAGTCCGTTGAGTTTTTTGCCAATTTTTTGTAGTCTAGGTATAGTGTTTTGTGGACGGGAGCATAGAGTTTACGCTTGGCTTGTTATATGAACATTTAAGTATTGATTTATTGAATTTTTCGTAGTATAAGTTCACGTTGGTACTGTATTAGACAGTACTGGGTTAGGTTGCAGAATGACCTCCGTCCCCTATGTGCGCGGACCTGGAGATGACGGGTGGAGCCGCCTGTCACCCTAGCAGAAGCTCTCTAAGTTCGAAAGAGAAGGCCCTGGGTCGGCCGGGGTGCGAGGGTTATATTATGTCTCAGCCTATCTCACCTCCGGCAACTAACGACCCACAGACGCGTGCGTTTTAGTCGGATCACGTCCGATATAATCGCCCCTGCCGGCTATGGCTGGGCGAATTTTACGCACGATAAAAATAAAAGTATGAGATAATTTCTGTTAGTTCTATGACATGAAAGGTAATTATAAAAATCTTAATTCTCTTTATTATATAACTGCGACAGGTTGGTTGAAAGAATCCGTCATTTTACTGTCAGATTCATATTTTGATTTCATTTCTGTCAATAGATATTTCGGTTAGACCAGAAAAAAAATAATAGGCATAGGTACTGTTATTATAATCTAGACAAAATTAAAAATTTTTGACTTAGACCATTTTGTACATAGCCTAAGATTTCGTAATTTAATTATGCATGATACATATTTCAATATGGTTTGCTAGAATTTGAAGTGAAACTAATCCTCAAACAAAGCTTCTTTATAATATATCCGTGGTTACATATTTCATATTGTCTCGGCTGAATAATATTTTTAAGTTGCAGATTAAGTCTATCGAATTAATTCTAGACTGGTCCTTTGTGGTTTAGTAATTTATTCATGCTTGAATAAATTTTACAAAGTGTTGGTACCTACCTAATGCAATTTTGACACAATAGATAATTTGTATGTATGTTAAGTATTTATTTTTATTTATTTATTTACTGCAAATCGTACACTGCACTGCACTGCTCTTAGGGAAATTATAATGTTGAAAATAGTTCATTGAACTCAACGTTATTGAGGTAAATAAAAATTATATATTTGTCTTCTCAAGGGTGACACTTCGTACCTCTCCGTAGTCCATTGTAAGTTTTTACTTACTAGTTATCTGCGTGGGTAATCGGTCGAGGAGATGAAACAACTATGTATACTGCATTTGCTTTGCTAGGTACCTAATAAAGGTAAACAAGCTTGTAGCAATGTTTTATTAAAATATCATCATCATCATCATCATCATTTCAGCCATAGGAAGTCCACTGCTGGACATAGGCCTCCCCTATAGATCTCCAATAGGACCGAATATAAATATACTGACTGACTAACTAGTGGTTCGATTTTGGATTTTAATCTTTAAAATGAATTTAACAGAAAAATATTAATAAACCGAGTTTTGAATAAAATAATATTAAACAAACACATCAAGATTCGCATATATTATTATAATCGCAATATTAAATTTTTTATAGATGATGAAACGCCTCAGCCAATTAAGTTATTTTTAAATTATTATCTTCATCCTAGTGGTAGGTTTTAGTTGCCTCTAAAGTCTAGCTTTGCAGCTTGGGGTCCACGCTTATTTTTTTTTTTCAATCCCAATTCCTTAGAGTACACGTGTACTGCATTTCTGCACCATCTACATTTGCAAGAAGTGAGTTATGTTTTTTTTATTTACCAAAAGGCATAGGCTTGATCATGCAGTGATCATGGCCACAATGGCCGCCATAGGAAACTACTAAATACAATAATTCTAATAAGTAAGTAAATTGCGTGCATGTTCGCTATCTTAGTAGCATAGAAAATAAGGATAAAATGACAGAACGTACACATAAATTGAAGCACAAGGAACCACGATCATACTAATGTATTTGCCTTGAGTCTATTTTACGTATACTGTGAATAAGCTCCACTATTCCATTCACTTTTAACCAAGGTCCTTTATTACACAAGTACAAGAAGATATGAATAATCAAAATGAATTGTGTCAAGTGGTTCCGTGCAGTAAATAAGATTCTAAACTTTATAATATTTTCTGATATATGATGAATAATGATGACATAATATAATGTAATTTATAAGTGCAAAGACCTAGTGCAAACGCTGGCCATTGCCATCCAAAGGGACAACGCTGCCAGCGTGATGGGCACCTTTGTACCGGGTACAGATCTGACCGCATCGTAGGACGAACCGGGTAGGGGATATTGACAATGTATTATAATGTAATTTATTGACGAAAACGTATAAGTATTTAAAATAAATAAAGATGTATAATAATAATGACGGTACTTTCTCACTCTGAAGCCAGAACCATCCGATTCGGTTAATATTTTTATATTTTATACAGTTTAGATATGTACACATACTATATACTTGAAAATGTAATTTAAATTGATTTTTGTGAAATAAATAGGCCGCGGTAGCCTAGTGGTATGGGTAATGGACTGCTGAGACGAGGTCTCGGGTTCGATCCCAGGTTTTACCATGGCACACACCAATGACTTTTCGATGCTTTTCGAAGTTATGTGTGTATTTATCGCAGGTTTATAAGTGCCCGGTTAATGGCAATAGGCTCGCCACCTATTACATTGGGACCTAAACATAAACGGCGAAATGTGGGTGCTAGCACCTCTGCCTACCCCTTCGGGGATACAGGCGTGAGTTTATGTTATGTTATGTTATGTTATGAAATAAAGAGAATAATATGAACAATACGGGAATACTTTGTGGAATACAGCAAACGTCCCTAGGTGTCTTGTCAACCAAGTTTTCCTCATTTTAATATAATATATATTTTTTGTTTTATGTTAATTTTATTACGGTCAGAGAGTCTCCATCTATAATACATGTCTATGCAGTATACAGTTAAAAACAATATAAGTAGGTATAAAAAATATATATCTAATCACTCATTTAATCTTATTTTATTTCCCATAAATTGTATAGCACCATTAAATCCCATACTAAGCATTCAGTTCTAGATGGCGCTATATTGATATGTTTAATGAAAAAGATAACATGCACGGAACCCTAAATAATAGCGGAAATATGTATCTACCAAGAAACTCAGTACACATGATAGATATGTTTATGGTTAAACTAGTATGATACTACACAAGACGTTTATGGTTCTCGTGACCAAGACTGGTAGGTACCTAACAGCCGCTCGTAACCTTAAATATTGCTGGCGGATATTGCAAAGCGACTAATGACGCGTATGCCGACTGCAGGGCAGGGCAGGCATTTAACTGGCACAGATTTAGATAAGGCATAGATTTGTTCAACTACTCTGTCGCTGGCGCAATTGAGTCTAAAGTTTTTGACACGAATATGCGACCCCTTTCAAAGACGATTTTAACCTTTATACCTGGGAAAGGAAAAGAAAAAGTATGATAATATACGATATTTTGCTTTTTTAGACTATGCTGCTTGATGCTGCAATCGAATGTATTCCGGCTTCACCCGGAATCCAGGCTGCTAGTTATTAGGCTTATAATAAAATTATGGGCTTATTACAGAATATTTCCTTTAAGCGGGGTGTGAAAAAGCATCTGATGAGGCCGTCAAGCTGAGTGCCACCATTGTAACATGGTACGTGTCTGTAATGGTGACCCTCTTTTCAGAGACTTTGCCTTCAGCTTACCATCGGGCGAGGCGAAGTCAAATTGACGTGTCATATAGTATATATTTTTTTTATTTTGCTTTACTGAAGGCATTGCCCATAAGTGGGACAAAATTACAGCAACTCGTCAGCACCTTTTTGGATTGGCAATTATTCACTGTAAGTACAACGTTCCGATAACCGGTTATGCAAAAATTTATAACCTTGATTTTGGACTCTCACTCAGCTGATATCTACATAAACTGAAAACCCGTTGTGATATTTCTCCGTAAACGGTTTCCGAACTGCTTACAGAACAATTTCAAAACGGGTTTACTGCCTTTTAACATTTCTTTGTCCAAAATAATGCACATGGATTATATTCATCTTAAATTTTGATTGAGTGAAAGGTCGTCATTTTCAAAGTAAGAAGCGCGAAGAAAAGGCAAGAAGTTCGTCCATTTTTGAGCGAAGAAGCTGATAATATTAAACTGAATACGTGTGTTTGAGTAGATCCTTAGTAGATGTGTTATTGTCAACTGGCGAGCGTGGAACTCGCTAGCGCGCGAGTATAGCAGTATTAGCGCGCCAACTTCTATTTAATTTTAATATTGGTGCGAACGAGTTATAGTATTTCATTGTTTGTTAATAATGATAGTTTTATTTTATTTGTGTACTAGCTGACCCTGCGAACTTTGTACCGCCTAACAGTCGATTCTTTAATTTTTTAAGTTTTTTTTTGTTACTTTTTCAGGCATTTTTTTATTTTTTTCTCTGCGTAAGAACCATCCTCGTACTTCAAGGAATATTCTAAACAAAGAATTAGCGAAATCGGTTCAGGTGTTCTCGAGATTTGCGCTTAGCAACACAATCAGTGATTCATTTTTAGGGTTCCGTAGCCAAATGGCAAAAAAAGGAACCCTTATAGATTCGTCATGTCTGTCCGTCCGTCTGTATGTCTGTCCGTCCGTATGTCACAGCCACTTTTCTCTGAAACTATAAGGCCTATGCTGTTGAAACTTGGTAAGAAGATGTATTCTGTGAACCGCATTAAGAATTTCATACAAAAATAAAAAAAAGCTATAAATTTTGGGGGTCCCCATACTTAGAACTGAAACTCAAATTTTTTTTTTCATCAAACCCATGCGTGTGGGGGGGGGGGGGGGTATCTATAGATAGGTCTTTAAAAATGTTATTAAGTTTTTTAAAATATTTTTTTTCTAAACTGATTAGTTTGCGCGAGAGACACTTCCAAAGTGGAAAAATGTGTCCCACCCCCCCCCCCCCTCCTCTAACTTCTAAAATAAGAGAATGATAAATCTAAATAAATATATGATGTAAATTGCCATGCAATCTTCCACTAAAAATTGGTTCGAACGAGATCCAGTTAGTAGTTTTTTTTTAATAAGTACGTCATAAACCGCAATTTTCGCCTTTGCTACTACGGAACCCTTCATGGGCGAGTCCGACTCGCGCTTGGCCGATTTTATATTATAGAAGAATATAGGTACTTATTTAATCTCGAACCATTTTGATTGAACAGGTTTTTTATTCTTATGTTTTTTTTTGTTTTGTTCTACACGCTTACACTCACATTAGCCCAATTTAGTATGAGAAATAATATTTTACAGTTAGGGTGACCGTGTCTCAAGTCAGAACGTCCGTATTCGTGTCTTGAGCAAAAAGTTGAAGGACCTGTGCGGTCACGAGGCGATACAAAATCCGGCTTGCCTGTATAAGTATACAAAAATACTCGAATTATGGATATTGGTGCTGGGGATGGGGTGTTTCAAGTCTATGAAATAATTTCATAGTTGGAAGTCGTTTTTAATGTTAAATAGCTTTAAATTTAAGCATATTACTTAACTGTAACTGATAACTGTTTTCTTATATAACATAATATAAGTAAGAATGCTACCTTAAGTAGGTACCTACCTACCTACTACAACGAACAACGAGTATTGAACTTAAACTTGAATCTATATAGGTAAATATAAAAATCAATACCACTTTTCGTTGTTAGTTTATAGCTCAAGAACGGCTGAACCGATTTGGCTAATTTGTAAGTCTTGAAATATTCGTGGGTGTCCAGAGAAGGTTTAAGGGATGAGAAAATAGGTGCAGCGGGAACGGGAAAAATATGGCGGTACGAAGTTCGCCGGGACAGCTAGTAGACTATAATAAATTGTTAGTGCAGTTATAACAAATATCACATCCATTCAACTAATTATTGCAATATTGTTTATCTTCAAGTCTTCTCTAGTCAAATAAAGCATCCGCTAGATGCGACTCAGAGGCTGAGGGTCGCCCAACGACCTACGCGACGGAAAATAACACGATATTAAATTCCTTGCTTCGATTTAAAGTGTGAGTATCCAGAGTGTGTACATTGGGCCACGGCCCAGGGGCGAGTTGCCTCCTAACTCGTATTTTCTGTTGCATCACCAAACATGTGCTCAAAATGTGTTCTTTACGCGCAGTACACGTTTGTTGGGTGGTCTTTTGAGGATAGCACGGGGTGCTACTGCGGTGGACGAACTCAAATTCACCAAGCATAGATTATTACAAAATAATTCGTGAGCGCAAGGGGCCTCGTTTATCTCGTGATTTAGGTCCTAGATACGTGTCTCGAGGTAATAGTAGACACAACACAACACAATAACAAACATACGTTCCATGACTTAACAAAGATTTGTGTGTAAATACACTGCATGTGAAAGTTTAATGAACATTTTATCAATGTTATCTCTATAAGAAGTTATAATCGCAATGATGATAACTACTTCATGTAAAGCCTACTAATATTTTAAATAGGTATGAAAGTTTGTTTGTGTTTCATGCAAAAACGGCTGAACGGAGGCAGGGAAATGCCTTATTGGGCCGAGCCACCGCCGATCTGACATAACACTGCCCCCAATGAACAGCGGGGAGGTAGATATTGCCCGAAAGGTGCTCTATACGCGCTGTACGCGTTTGTTGAGTGTCTTTTGAGGATCGCACACGCACAGGGTGCGATCTACTGCGGTGGACGACTCAAAATTCACTAAGCATAGATTATTACAAAACAATCCACGCGCCAAGGCTTCGTTTGTGCTATTGTTGCGATTTAGAGCCAAGACACGTGTCCTGAAGTATACCTATCAGGTATCCGTGGGGATTCCTCACAAAAAAAATGGTAGATACCTACTGCAATGCATATTACTATTATTTTGTGAAAATAATGCATGTGAAATGTACAATATTTATGAAGTATCGCTATCTTATGTTATCTAGTTAGTTTGTAATTCATAAAATAAGGAGAATGATAATATAAATACAGAGTTTACAATAGTGTAAATATAATCGTAATCCTTAGAGTAAACATATAAATACTTAGTTACTTACCTACTTACATTTAAATAATAATTTATATAAAACAAAGGATTCATAAAGCTCATGTTAAATATACGTGTTTGTATTATATTTGCGTTGAACAGAATACAAAGTAGGTACCTACTAAGTACCACAGTGACGCAGTAGCAGTGCTTGCATCTACAGTAGACGCAAGCACTGCTACTGCTACTGCGTATCAGATGGAGCATGTTTGATTCCCGGATTGAATAGAATGTTATGTTGTCAAGAAATTCTTTACAGAAAAAAGCTGACGTACAGATAGATGACTTTGAGGATGCTCTTGATTTTTGTAAGTGTAGGACAGTGGCAATTGATGTTGTGATGATGATGATGATGTGTGCTTACTCCAGGGGAACAAAGATGTGAGTATACATATAACAATATGTATGGATGGATGGATGGAAATTGGCAGTTAAAATAAATTGGCAAGTGTTGATATCAAAAGACTCCTTGACATCACGTGGAGCCCACGTACCTATAACAAGGTAGTCAGCGAAATTTTCATGTTATGTAAACATACAGCCCATCAATAAGCCCGCTTGACGGCAATAGGTAAGCTAGCCCCCTATTAGGTAGGTACGTGGGACCGAAAATCATAGTAAGCGAAATGTGGGTGTTGTGATAATACACCTCTGCCCACCCCCACGGGGATTAACACGCGCGGTTATATGTCTATGTATGTATGTAATTATTTACTGGCTACCCTTTGAAAGATACACGGGCGCGAGCGTGATTACATAAAATACAAAGTTTCCCACGAAAGAGTAAATTGTAAAATTATATTTACGGTTCGTGCCACGTCTAATTGTTTGGAATTCAAGAAGCGTTGACCCTGGCGTGTATGTCAAGATTATTCATGACTCATGTATGATAGAGGAAGTTTGAGGTGTCTGAAAGCTAAAAGCCTCTATCTGGAGAGCGAAATTACCTACCTAGTCGTTTTAGAAATGAAAAGAAACCTGTCTCTTATGATTC
The DNA here is from genome assembly GCA_914767945.1 of Eilema depressum. Lineage (NCBI taxonomy): Eukaryota > Metazoa > Arthropoda > Insecta > Lepidoptera > Erebidae > Eilema > Eilema depressum. The sequence goes on along the minus strand of OU612028.1, from coordinate 7,752,495 downwards.
CGAGGCCGACCGCATACGACAACGACAGACGCATGCAGCAGATACGGGACTGTCCTTTAATCACGTGAGGTTCAACTTGGGGGGGAGGGGGGGGGGGGGTTCGGAAAATATCACGAAATATCACCAGGGGGGAAGGAGGGGTATATTGAGATATCACGTGTATAGTATATTTTTTCTTATAACTCGCGATTTTTGTCACGATTCTCAGTTTTCTAGCATTAAATAATAATTTAAAAAATACACGTGATTTTGGCTGGGGGGGGGGGGGGGGGGTGTTAGAAAATTGTTAAAAAAACATCACGTGATTAATGAACAGCCCCAACACCGTACCCATTACTTGTTAAACTCCGATATGAATTAAGGGGACAAGTGCATCTGCAGTCGGCTACGGAATCATACCTTAAACCTAAACCCTCTATTTTGGCGTAAACGTAATATCTATTAACCGTCATCGGCTTATACAAATAACAATACTGTTGCTCGTATAGGCGATAACATTACAATGTAAACAGTACACTCAGTTGAGTTGCGCACAGTATTGCAATATTTAACTTGGTGTCCGTGTAACTGACCATACAAGTGCCAGGCCACTGTGTCCTACACAAGTGCATGGTAATTATCACTTAAAATAACAATGACGAGATTATAAACCGATTTTTAGGGCATTTAAAGGTTGACAAAGATCCTGTTTTATTTCAAAGCATAGCTTAATACTTTTATATGTGAACAATGCTTAGTTTAGATGCTAACTACATCAAAGAAATATGTTCTGTCAGTTCTAAATAATGCCAGTCTATTGCCATCAAATAGGTACTTTCTATGGGCTGTAGTTATGTGATCTACAATTGAATGAAGAACATACCTATCTCTTGTACATAAGACGCTTTTTACATGGTCCGGGTTCACGATGTACCGCAATGAGCCGAAGCTAACCGCCGCCGGCGGCATCGTCGTGCCAATGACTCCAAAGTATGCTATACAAGACTAACCATACGATATAATTTGCCAGGCCCAGTCGTCGAGAAACCTTATCATGGAAATGCAGCCCTGTACGGTACCACTTTTGATTAGGTTACTCTAACTGGTTATCTAACCTGGTTGTATCCAAAGCTTACACTTCATAGGCGGCCGGGATAGCCGGCGAAAATTTAACAGAGGTCCAAGAAATCCGGGACCTTGGTGTGATGCTCGATGGCCAGCTAACGTTTCGCTCTCATATCGACGCAACTATCAAAAAGGCGGCACAGCTGCTCGGGTTCATTAAAAGAAATACTGGCGACTTTAACCAATACCAAACGAAGGTAATTCTCTACAACGCCTTGGTGCGCAGCCGACTCGAGTTTGCCTCGGTAGTGTGGAACCCTTTCTACGATACCCACTCACAACGTATAGAGGGCATTCAAAGGGCTTTCACTCGACACCTTGCGTTCCGGGCCACGGGTTTCTCGCACAGGAACTCCTACGACCGTCGTCTAAGCCAATTTGGAATGGACAGTTTACATGACCGGAGACGGATGCTGGACGTCTGCTTCCTGTATAGGGTAGTGAATGGTCATTTCAAATGTAGTGAGATGTTAGGCAGGATTGCATTATCCGTCCCTCATCACTATCCCAGGCAGCCTATAGTCAAACTTTTTTACACACCATTGTGCAGAACAAACCTCGGCAAGCAATTGCCATTGACTCGGATTTGCCGCAATAGGCTTGTGTCCTATTTTTTTTTTATTATCGTAATCTGTACATTTTTCAATAATATAATTAACTGCTAAAGTGAAATATTCTTACGACAAATAGTTTTAAAAATATTTGATTTTGAAAATACAATTTCTCGAGTCGCCCGAAAACGCTCCATACAAAATCGTCGCACGTGGTGACGTCACCGCGTGTTGTGCGTAGTGCAAAATGTATGGAGTGCAAGAGAATATCGCATTTATCTCGGTCCACGTTGCGTTTACACGTGTACAGTGCATAATAAGATCGATTTGAAATTTAATAAGGAATCTAAAAAGTTATAAATTGTGACTTAATTCGATTGTTTATACTTTGACCTATTTTGGAAATTGCAAATAATGAAAAGTCATAGTTTCAGTTTAATTGGGCAATATCTTAGTTTACTATGTATATTTTTTGAGAAAAAACTAAGATACTAAGCAGTATTGGTAAGGATCTGATGACCCAGGACACTACCCAATTGCAACGATTTGATCTGTGAAAGCAATGACCTTGACATTTTTCACATCCGCTTGGCTATTTTGAAGTCCAAGTTGCTGCCTAATTATAGCACTTAGATGGCAGTTCTTTTTGGATTTTATTTCTTTTTTTTTTTTAATTTAACTTTTTAATTTAACTTTTTGAAATTTAATTTCTTTTGGTTTGCTGTTTGTACTTTTTTTTTTTTTTTGGTTTTTTGTTTTGTTTTGTATTTTTTGTTGTAATATAGCCGCTGTGTTGATTTAAGGCTTTCCTAATGCATGTTATGTACACCGTAATTATTGTATGTATCGGGAAAATTACCTATAATAATTATTTGTTTAAATTGTGTCAATACATATGATGTGGTTGTACTTATAAATAAATAAAAAATAAATAGGCCATGGCTCCACTACTATTCCTCCTATTCATAACTTGGTTGGCGCCTGAGTGTAATCTGACCCCGAAAAGAAAGCCTGTACCAGAGTCTCGTCGGTTGGTCAATCAACGGGTTTAGTGTCAGATTAGCTTTGACCCTGAAAATCGTATAGTCACATACACCTCATCGATACGATAAGGTGGACAGACAACCTTATTAACGACGAGCCGCTTCCAACCGGTCTTATTGGAGATCTATAAGGGAGGCCTATGTCCAGCAATGAACTTCCTATGGCTGAAATGATGATGATGATGACATACACCTCATCGATACGAGTAATCAGTAGGTTATTGATTTGGTAAAATACGTTGCTATAACCACAGTCTTACTAGGTAGGTATTACATATTTACAATTAACACGATATTTCGCAGGGTCGCAGGGTGACTAAAGTTGATAGTTGTCACATAGTTTGAAGTTTAAGTTATCTGAAAGTACCCATACTGTGAAGAATTGCTGGTGTTACAGTGTAATTATCGTATAAATAGTAATACAGTAGGTACTATAACCTTGTATTTTACCTCCACAGGTACATAACCTTCACCTCCGTCTTAAATTATTATAAGTTCGTGGTAATTTTTCGGCACTTGACTATCAAAATAAATACTTGGTAAAATGACTAACAAGGAGACGCGGATGTATTTTTACTAAAATTTTAACGAAAATTTTAAAATAGTTTTTCTTTAATTCTTTATTTAAAGGCATCACACACTGGGCTGTTATGTTGGGAGTAGAGATAGGAGGTCGGACGACAGTAATAAACCGGGTTCCAAGCAAAGATGATATTATGTCTCCTTACCGCACAGCTCGTCTCCGCTGCAATGGAAACACAGCCTTACTCCCGACGCGACGTCACAGTAAACAGTAAGCCGACTTCATAGAAATGTGCCGTTGCCGGTTTAAATGTGTGCGTGCGCGCGGGGCGCCGTGTACGAACGCGCTGCCACGCACACATTCGCATAATTTAGAACTGTTTAGGACTGTTTCAGTGCGGGCTGTGTCGCGAGCGAGATCGCACGCGTACGTTGCACTTTATCTAGGTACCTAATTTTTGCGCGATGACTTCGTACAGAGCCAGAGTATGTTGTTGTGTCTACGGGTGTCTGAATAATAAGTAGGTACCTACTCAAACCCGGACTTATCATTCTTCGAAATACCACATGAAGAAAATAGATAAGTAGATACCTACCTTAAAAAACACGACGACGACGCGTTTACTCATTTGTGCATTCTACCTCCTACCTACATACTACCTACATACTACCTATTAGATAACTTGTGTACAAAAAAACTGTTATTTCTGACCCGTTTAATAAAACATTGATGATTTGTAAAATAACATTTAAAAAGTAGGTATCTACCTAATACAGACACAGCAATTCGACAAAATTATGTAAACCTACGCGGGAAATCACTAAGTACATCAGATAGGTATGTTAAATCAAAGTTCTTGAGTGCAACACGTATAGTTACCGGCATAAATTTTGACCCCAGTAACGTCACAAAATGTATAAATAAATAAATAAATAAATATTTTAGGACATTCTACACAACGCTATCTAGACCCAAAGTAAGCATAGCTTAACTAGCTTGTGTTATGGGTTCTAGAATGCGGATAAACATACTTAGATAATTTTTTTTTTTTTTTGTAAATACATACATATTATACCTACATAGAAACACCCAGACCAATGCAAATATTCATATTCATGCACACAAATATTTGCACTGAGCGGGGATCGAACCCGCGCCTCCTGCGTAGCGGCCGCGTTCACTACCGCTACGCCACAGAGGCAGTCATGTATGTATCTAAATATATATAACTCAAAGGTGACTGACTGACTGACTGACTGACATAGTGATCTATCAACGCACAGCCCAAACCACTGCACGGGTCAGGCTGAAATTTGGCATGCAGGTAGATGTTATGAATTAGGCATCCGCTAAGAAAGGATTTTGATTAATTCTACCCCCAAGGGGATAAAATAGGGGATGAAAGTTTGTATGAAACTTTGTCAATTTTAAACCGATCGGGCTGAGACTTTGCATGCATAAAGCTACTATGACGTAGGCATCTCCTAAGAAAGGATTTTGATTAATTCTACCCCCAAAGGGATAAAATAGGGGATGAAAGTTTGTATGAAACTTTGTCAATTTTAATCCGATCGGGCTGAGACTTTGCATGCATAAAGCTACTATGACGTAGGCATCCCCTAAGAAGGGATTTTGATTAATTCTACCCCCAAGGGGATACAATAGGGGTAGAACAACATTCCGAACTTAACGCGGACGGAGTCGCGGGCAACAGCTAGTTCTTTATACACAGTACGCGTTCTTCGATGTATATTGATGATTGCACGAGTTGCTGCGGAGGTGAAGGAGCCCAAATTCGCCAATCGTAGATTATAGGTATATAACCAATCAGCGCGCACCAGGGCCTCGTATATGTCGCGACTTGGAGTTACGAAGACATATGCCGGTAACTATACGTGACGCACTCAAGAACTGTGATTTACCATAGAATGAAAAACTAATTTAATAATAGGTACTCTGAGCTGAGATCACGAGTTAAATAAGAACAAACTATTATGTGGGTAAATACAATTGGCGGCCTTATCGCACAGTAGTAATGGCAATATGTAGGATATAGGTAGGTACCTACTTACAATTTTACACACACAGATACACACACATACACACGCACGCACGCATACTAACACACACGCACACACGTGTTGCACACGTCCGTAGGCCACGGTAACCACTTTCCATCAGGTGGGTCGTGTGCTTGCTTGCGACCCCGGTGGTATAAAAAAAGCAAGCGGGGTAAACTTAGCTTAAGTAAAATAGTAGGATTGACGTCAATAAGCTAGAATCATGTTGTAAATATTATTTTAACTAAAATTAAACGTTACAACCCTAAGCGCCATTGCATGTTTAGGCACTTAACTCGCCAAGCGGCCTTAGTTACCCTACTTCTCTATTTATACTATGGCGACGTGGTGGCAAGTTATCTTATTTGCACAGTTCATCAATGATAACTGCTGTATTTCCTATTTGATAAATTATTGTCTTACGTCGTTGTGTTTAAACAGCAAATCTTAACATAGTATAAAATAAAGTCAGTTCCCACTGTCTGTATGCTTAGATCATCTAAACCACGTCAGATTTGTTTGTCCTGGAAGAAATCGCTTCCAAAATGCTACTTTCTTATCATACTTGTAAATCTATTGATGTACAATAAAGAACTATCTATCTTTCTATTTATCTATCTAACTCAAAGATATTATATATAAAAAGAAGTAGATTCGTTATTGCGCGAAAATCGTGAAGATTCGAAAACGAGTCAATTGGAACGTTTGCCTCTAGTACCGCGTGCCGAGCGGCGCCGGCCGGACGTTGAGCGGAAGCATCAGTGACTTATAAAAATAACGAAAATGCCATCGTATGTTTATAGACACTGCACGAACTATTACTCTAAAGTTAATACATCGAAAGGGAGTTCATATCACATGGAAATAATACATATTTCGACTGATAAAGACCAAATTTCTGACTTTTCTGACTTTCATAATATTCAAGTTAAAATTGTTAAAAAGAGACAGTATGATATAATTTGGTGCGTGAGCGACAAGGACGTGTGTGATCCGAACATAGATTAAAGTACAGATGAGAATATCGTAGGCATTAAACTCACTACATACTACCTCCCAATTTTAATTTGTTGTTTTTTATAATTGCCTACTAATACTATGTGGTTCAAGTAAGTTAATAAGTGCGAACTTCACTTCACTGGCAAGTATCTACTTAGGTAAGTACCTACTTGTTAAAATTTGTAGGTACTATTGGCAGCAACAAAATAATGAAATAGAATAAACATACCTAGCTTTTTTATACTTAACTAGCTGCCCCGGCGAACTTCGTACCGCCATATTTTCGGCCCGCGTGGTATTCAAATCCCGTTCCCGCTGCACCCTTATCACTTAGGGGGATGAAAAATAGATGTTGGCCGATTCTCATAGATACCGGATAAGCACAAAAAATTTCATCAAAATCGGTCAAGCCGTTTCGGAGGAGTTCGATTACGCACCCCGTGACAGAAGAATTTTATATATTAGAAGATACAATAACAATGACAAACAAACATCTTTGTCTAAACAAAATTACGCAATTATCTCAAACTTCACTTTACTGGCAAGTACCTACTTAGGTACACACGGCGCCAGACCTCGGTTTACAGGCCACACCAACATAAAGGAAGTGTGCGTGATAGCAATACTATTAATACATTGCTTAAAGATGTGTGTCATAACAAGTAAACCAATCAGGGCCCTTGACGCACTCACACATTCGCTATTTTACTTACATGAAATATAGGTATTGATGATAGCCACTGCACCAAGTTATAATAGCATATTTAGCGAAAAACGAATAAGTAGATATAGCTGAATGGTTTAAATATGCAGCTGAACCTACAGAATCAATACCGGGTTCGGTCCTCGAGCGAGGTGCACTTTTTGTTCCTCAATATATTGAAGTCCGATTGGTCTAGTTTATTTACAGGAAACTAAGTGTATAAAATTCATATATATAATATAATTTAATATATTTTTTGTATATTTCCTTGATGATACTATTTATTCTTAATGGATAAAAGGAAAGGAAAATAAAATAATTAACTTATTGTTGCAATGCAATAATATATTTACTATTATAAGCATGATATTTTTCTTAAGTATGGGTATAATTAATTATTTATAGATAATAATTAATTAAGTATCAGATAAAAATATTTGATCTTTAATAAAAAATATAAAAAACACATAAGTATAATTATTATAAACTTCTAAAAAGATATTGGAACATAAAATAAAATGTTATGTCTATTAAATTGACTGACATAAAGATGCACGAATGACAAAAAGAGAATTCCGTTGTTAAGTTCCGAACCAACGACCGGCGACAACGGTGAGGTCCAAACTTACTTACTTGCATTCTTACCCATCTCGACTATGAGAACAGATAGTATAGTGACTAAATTTGATAACTCCTATTAGTTATAGAAACAAAATGCTGCATACATTTCATAAAATTAGTTTAGAATATGATAATATTATAACCTTGGTGCATTTTATGTAAGTAAAATAGCAATTGTGTGAGTGCGTCAAAGGCCCTGATTGGTTTACTTGTTATGACACACATCTTTAAGCAATGTATTAATAGTATTGCTGTCACGCACACTTCCTTTATGTTGGTGTGGCCTGTAAACCGAGGTCTGGCGCCGTGTGTACTTGTTAAAATTGTACTACTGACAGCAACAAAATAATGAAATTTAAAAATTATACCTAGCTTTTTCATAATACATTAACAAAGTTAAACAAACATCTTTGTCTAAACAAAATTAGGCAATAACCTCAATTCAGAGAGCTCTGTACCTTCTTTTTCAATAATTTTGTTAGCCTATGTCACCGACTAGCAACCGCACTGTGATTGGTACATTGTTATCATTAAAGTCCAAGTGACAAACAATAGCTGTCTTCTTCTTTTATATTGTATTTTTCATGTCCTCTCTTTTCAATCCATTGGTTATGTAGGGAAGTGTAGATGAATTAAAAATGTGTGTGTGTGAGTTCGGCACATTTTTCTACGTTGATTTGTAAGCATATGACATGTCTATGTTATGAAAGGTCTTTGATCTAACTGAAGAAAAACTACAAATAAAGTAAAATCCGTGTGAAGCCGGAACGGATAGCTGGAATGCCAATATGGAGATGAAAATGTTTCTACAGCGTGAATTGACTATAAGGTTCAACGTATACGACACTTAGTTGGCAATTGGTACACGGCATCTGATTTTATCAAATCCAATGGTATGTACAGTACATTCCGGCAAGGACCAGAACGAACGAACAGAGCCGTTACGGGCCGTCCGTGTACCTAATGGAAAAAAAAAATAACGAAGCGAATTAGATTCAAAAATTTTGCTTAGTCCTCATCTAACAGATTCCGTTACTGTTTTATATTCACACAGAGCGTCTATACCTAATAGGTTCAAGAAAACCAGTTTAACTCTATACTTTAGTAATTGTTTTATTTTTAACTCTTCAAGTTACAACTGGTTATAAAATCGGTGCAACGATCAACCGCGTGAGACCTGAGGCGTCTGTTTGTGCCTAAATAAAAGAAGGTACGAGTACGAAACTGGGACACAATTTAATATAATAGAATGCAATACAAATTACAATGAACGTCACTTGGAGTCGGCGCGTGCGCTAGCGAGCGAGCGTGGAGTCGCGTCGAGTTAACGTGGCTGACTGATCGGCCGGCGCGGCAGAGTGCGGCGTGCGCGCGGCCGCGAAGGTAGGTAAGTACCTACCTTCGGATTCGATGCTACGACTCGCTCACAGCGCTGCGCGCCGCGCCAGAATACAAAATAAAATAAAGTAGGCGCCACATCACCCCCCCCTTGAGCCCGGGCTACGGGCGATAATAAGGGCCGTAATGGTCGGGAAAACGTACGGTTCGTCCTGATCGCGTTTTTCTGACACCCTGATCCTCAGCTTCGGGTGCAGACTTGGTGATGGGTGTACGGTATGGTGGCGTAGTCGTGCTGTCTTGTGTAGTTTGAGTAGTATGTGAGTCACGGTCGTCACGGAACATGTATGCTGGCTTAAGTCGGTCTATTGACACTGTGACTGTTTTATCCCTAAGGAGGAGTTTAAAGGTTTTTTCCCCCCGTTCCAGGACCTTATGTGGTCCGGTGTAGGATGGTTTAAATGACCCGGATGACGCGTTATCTCTTAAAAATACATGAGATGCCGTCGCGAGGTCCTTAAATATAAATATGGCACGATTATTACAGTGACGTGAGGCTTGCGACGGTTGCAAGTTCCTTGCGATCATGCGTAACCTATCCACAAACTCGGTTATGTCAGTATTGTCGTGAGGTTCAGGTTGAAAGAAATCCCCTGGTAGTCTTATTGTCTGACCGTATACTAGCTCTGCAGACGTCGCCTGAATGTCATCTTTGTAGGCATTACGTATGCCCAGGAGCACCAGTGGGAGAACGTCCACCCAGCTGTTGTTCCCGTGACAAGTTATAGCTGCCTTTAGCTGCCTGTGGAATCTCTCAATGATCCCGTTTGCTGCGGGATGGTATGCGGTCGTCTTCCTATGTTCGAAGCCGGCTATCTCGGACAACTTCTTGAAGAGTGCAGACTCGAACTGCCGCCCGCGATCTGTAACAATTTGTGTGGGACAACCAAAACGCGCAATCCATCCATGTAAGAGGGCTCTTGCTACGGTTTCAGCCGTGATGTCCTTAATCGGTATTGCCTCTGGCCATCGTGTGAAGCGATCGATAGCGGTGAGACAATATTGATATCCTTGCGACAATGGGAGGGGGCCGATTAGGTCAATGTGGATGTCCATAAACCGAGAGCGGGGCAGCTTATAATTACTCAGTGGTGCTGAGACGTGCCGTGTTATTTTAGATTGCTGACACGCTATACAGTTCTTCGCCCACTCTCTGCAGTCTTTCCTGACTTCAGGCCATACGTACCGCTCAGCGACCAGCTTGGCACTTGCATTAGCCCCAGGATGGCTAAGGGAATGGAGGCTGTCGAAGACTTGTCGTCGGAATACTTTTGTGACATATGGTCTCGGCGTCTTGCCGCTCTCATCGCAGTACAATTCAGACCTCGATCCCGGCAATAAAATCTTTTTGAGGTGCAGTGAAGTACTGCCGTCCAGCAACTGTTTGAGTTCTAAGTCGGTACTTTGCGAGTTCGCTAACTCGTTCAAGTTGATAGGCTGGACGATCTCTTCAATTCGGGACAAGGCGTCGGCTACAATGTTGTTCTTGCCTGAAATATGCCTGATGTCGGTGGTAAACTGCGAGATGAAATCCAGGTGTCTGAATTGTCTTGGTGAGCAATTTTCCTTACGCGTGTGGTACGCGTAACAGAGGGGTTTGTGATCGGTGTAAATCACAAACTCTCTTGCCTCGACCATATGTCTGAAGTACTTGATAGCCTCATAAATTGCCAGCAGTTCTCGATCGTACGGAGAGTACTTTTGCTGTGCAGGGCTCAGCTTACGGGAGAAGAAAGCTAAGGGCTCCCACGCATCGCTCTTCAGTTGCTGCAGAACTGCCCCTAATGCGGTGTCCGAGGCATCCGTCACTAGGGCGAGCTTAGCATCTATGTCCGGGTGCGCTAACATGGTTGCCTGGCAAAGGCCTAACTTACAAGCCTCGAACGCCTGGGTCTCATTGGGTGTAAAACTCACGGGATGAGAACCTTTCACAGACCCCACTAAGAGTGCGTTAAGAGGGGCTTGGTGCTCTGCAGCGCCTGGGATGAAACGCCTGTAAAAGTTTATCATCCCTAGGAACCTCCTGAGCTCACGAACGTTTTTCGGCGGTGTGAAGGTAGCAATAGCGTCAACCTTCGCTGGTAGTGGTTTGGTACCTTTCGCGGAGATGCTATAACCCAAAAACGTTACCTCTGAAGCTCCAAACACGCATTTGGATGGGTTAATCACCATCCCATAATTTTGCAACCTAGTAAACACTTGCCGTAGGTGGTCTTCGTGTAATTTTTTATTTTGTGAGAATATTAAAAAATCGTCTAAATACCCATAACAAAAATCAAGGCCCCGCAACATTTCGTCAACAAAACGCTGAAATGTGGCCCCGGCGTTCCGAAGGCCGAATCCCATAAAGGGAAACGAAAATAAACCAAAGGGTGTAGTGATTGCTGTCTTAGGGACATCATCAGGATTGACAGCAATTTGATTATAAGCACGAACTAGATCAATAGTTGAGAACACCTGGCAACCGGCGAGGTTGTGTGCGAAGTCATGAATGTGACGTATAGGGTAGCTATCGGGAATCGTTCTCGCGTTTAGCATTCGATAATCTCCGCAAGGTCGCCAACCATTGTCTTTCTTGGGTACCAAGTGTAAGGGGGACGCCCAAGGTGAATCGGAGGGTACGGCTATACCATTAGCAAGCATAGTTTCAAACTCCCCCTTAGCGATTTTTAATTTGTCCGGTGCCAACCGTCGCGGCGTACACGATACCGGTGGCCCAGGTGTGGTGCGTATGTAATGTCTAGTGTTGTGTGTAGGTGTCTTATGAATACCCGACGGGCGTGTAATGTCAGGGTACTCGCGGAGTATGTTGTGGTATGTAGAATCACCAATTCTTACCTTAACCGAAGAGACGATGTCAGAAGAAAGGGCAGGCGAAGCCGGGGTCGCAAGTGTTGTATCGCCGTCGATAAGGCGTTGACCTCGTACGTCCACTATCAAATTGTACCACGATAAAAAATCCACCCCTATTATCGCCTTTGTAACGTCGGCAACGATGAATCTCCAGGTGAAGTCACGCCGTAAGCCTATATTTAATTTTAAATTTACATGTCCGTACGTACTTATTACACTACCATTGGCCGCACACAACTCGTAATCACTTTTACAGGTTTTAAATTTCACCGAAGATTTAGGAAAAACACATACGTCACTTCCGGTGTCGACGAGGAATATAGTTCTAGTCTCCCGATCTGTTACGAATAGGCGACCCGTTGTCCGACAGTCACCGGTCGCCATTATTGACTGCCGGTCCCTTTTCCCGCAAAATCGCAGGGCTTTCTACATTGTGTTGCTCCATCGCCGAATTTATAGTGGTACCAGCATACTTTGAACTGGCGATAGTTTGCCTCTGACCGTCCGGTAGGCGTCCGCTCTCGTGATCGATTTCGATCTTGGGCGTGGACCCCGCTCTTGGACCGAGATAATCTGGTAAAATTAGCGGTTAGGGCCTGTACCTGCTTGGTTAGTTCTGAGATTTGTACCGCCACCGGATCCGAGCTGCTACTCGAAGATGCAGTAGACACAGCCGATGTGGATGCCACTTGCGGGCCTGCTACATCATGAATGGCGTCCGCTAGTTCCGCCACCTCATTCAGAGGCGTCTTAAGTTGCGTGGCGATGATTGTTTGTGTACCTCTCGGCAGACGGCTAGTCCATATAGTTCGCAGGAACTCCTCCGGAACGCTGGGCCCCGCTAGCTGCCGTAGGTGCCGTAAAAACTGTGAGGGCTTCCGGTCACCGAGCTCCTCATGGGTTAATAGCTGTTGCACCTTCTTTTCTCGTGACGCGGAGAGTCGCTTGATCAGCTCCGTTTTTAATATCTCGTACTTGTCGGGGCTAGCGGGCGCCGTGATAATATCCTCCACCTCTGCTGCATACACGGGGTCCAAAGACCCGATGGCATGATTATATTTTGTCGTATCAGTTGTTATATTCGCCAGCGCGAACTGACTCTCCAACTGCGCGAACCACAGCGCCGGTTTTTCGGGGTAGAATGGGGGGACTCGCACGGCGACACGGTACACGTCATGAGACTGCGTGGTGGGAATTTTTGCGTCCGTTTCCGTATTCATCGTGTTCTTACGGGGTCACCAATGAGGCGTCTGTTTGTGCCTAAATAAAAGAAGGTACGAGTACGAAACTGGGACACAATTTAATATAATAGAATGCAATACAAATTACAATGAACGTCACTTGGAGTCGGCGCGTGCGCTAGCGAGCGAGCGTGGAGTCGCGTCGAGTTAACGTGGCTGACTGATCGGCCGGCGCGGCAGAGTGCGGCGTGCGCGCGGCCGCGAAGGTAGGTAAGTACCTACCTTCGGATTCGATGCTACGACTCGCTCACAGCGCTGCGCGCCGCGCCAGAATACAAAATAAAATAAAGTAGGCGCCACACCACTAAGAAATTGTCTGAGAAAAAATCAGGATAGCAAAAACGCACACACACATCGACACATTTCAAATAAGAAACATCCTACTCTTAGTCTATACCTATATGTACATACAAACTCTTATATATCTAGTCAAAGGTCCTACTGTAACTAATATACTACGAGTATTTAACTACTGAGTCATTATTTCTCTGCTAAATTTTTATGTAGGTATCATCATTTTAATTACATAGTTGGTTAAAAAAGAGAGGTTTTATGTTTAATTACCAGCTCGCTTCACACAGGCTCTAGCTAATTCCATATGTATAAAAACTATGCTTTATTTATAATATACATATGCTACCGCCGTGTCTTGAACCAGGCTCTTATTTGAAAACATTAAATTATGTTTAATGTGCACTATGGTGCAGCGTCAGCGAATGGAACTTTCTCTTAAAATATTTGCCATCAATATGTATCATGTCTGAGAGTAACGCTTTCAGTATCAAATCCTTGATTCAATTGTTCAACTTCGACCTCCTTGTTATTGATGGAGGTACATAGTTAGCATTAACAGAAAGGTGATAGTGATGACACATGAAAGTGACGGAACGATTAATGCCCAATTAACATACCACAAGATGAAAATTTATGTGGTTGCCTCTTCAGCCCACAAGTTGAAGGAATAATAATAATTTCATTTTCATCCCACTGAAAAAAAGGATTCCGTTTTCACCCCATTCCAAAATATAGATTCCAATTTCATCCCAGAAATATTGTAGCTACGTATCTTCCCTAGCAAGATCCAGATATTTTATTTGCTTGGCTTTCTCAGCATTCACGAGATTCAGCAAAGCGGGTAAGTCAGTCGGAGTTTCAAACCGATTAGCAAAGGAAACTGCATGACATTCGAACAATGTCGTGCAAACATTTATACATGTTAGCCATCGCCGACCGCTGTGCCCAAGCATCCTAATATGGACTGAGAAGCTCCTTCAGAACAAACCATTGGAATTATTATAAAAACAGATTGTTGAAGTAATAACTCAAAGGGTTTTTCAACTTTATTACTACTTATTTAGTTCCCATAATAACTCACAAGGTTACTTAAAAAATTATGGTGAACAAGCACCCGGATATTGACTCAACCAATGAAACCATATTATAGTAGATACTTCTTACAATCACTTTGAAGGATACCTATTCAACCATCATGGTGGAGAGCAGAATTTCGACTGCTCAGGACGTGGCTCAGGTAGCTCAGTGGCCCGAGGATTATCCTTGTAAGGGACTGGTCATGGATTCAAGTCCGTTCTTGGGCATTCACTCTTCTCAATCTATATCAATTAATTTGATTGTTTGACGCGAGCGAAACGAAGTGAAACTGGCCTTCTGGTGTAAAATTAAACCAAATTAAATGGCTAATGCTAATGCACGTGTTCTCAATAATATGAACACGCATGTCTTTGCTCTGTCGTAACTATATCTAATCCTTGCTCTGTGATCGTAGCCATACTTTTTATTAACTTCACGACTTTCCTTCTCAGAACCGGTGTCTGCTAGTTGTTGAGGATAACCAAGTCTAGGTTAATGTCCTTCGTCTATATTTATGTAGATGCACTCAGTGCTAAAACAAAAAAATGTACCTATTCAAAATATACAATAATATACATGTATCGCATTGTGGAAGGTTCATAAAACTAGTATTTTTTTTAAATCATTTTAAGCTGATGCAATAAAAATTAATGTACCCTACATACAATAGATGATACCCTTCAAAATATTTGTTAAACTATTAAGTACATAATTGTTTATCTTCGGAATGAAAAAAAACCGGCCAAATACGAGTCAGACTCGCCCATGAAGGATTCCGTAGCAGCAAAGACAAAAATCACGTTCTAACCAATTTTCAGTGGAAGTTTGCATGGCAAAATGTACATCATGTATTTTTTTTTAGATTTTTATCACTCTTTTATTTTAGAAGTTAGAGGGGGAGGGGGGAGGGGACATACATTTTTCCACTTTGGAAGTGTCTCTTGCGCAAACTATTCAGTTTACCGTTTTGTATTTGTAGTTAGATTGCACGGTAAGGCTCAGTGAATGTACCTACCGACTTGACATAAATTACCTACATATTGGCTTGTATGATTACCTCAGTAGTTGCTATTAAACTTCGTGTTATGGGTTCGACCCTCACGTGCTAGAATTATCTGTGTCATAATTGCATAATTGCACTCCTCGAGACGTACGCACGCGGCAGAACTAGTTACTCCTATCACTCAAATGGTTAAACGTTGGTATATCTATCGTAATTGCAGTCATTGTCGACACGAGCTCTTGACGACTTCCAGAACGTATTATAAAATGTGATCAACCGTTTTATAACCGTGGTACTTTTTATAGCACATAGGTGGCAGATAAGTACACGATCCACCTGCTGGAAAATGATTACCGTGACCGATAGAAATGTGTAATACTAGGAGCGTCACACTCGTGGTGCATTAGAAGGTTTCTAATGCCTTCTTGAAGAACCCCATATTGCAATCGCTCCCTCTCCTACTATGGCGCAGGTTCTTTTCTCAGGCAGTTACTCCCATAAGCAAGAGAAACCATCATCATCACCTTAGCGGAGACTGGAGTTCGTTAACTCCTTCTCCTCAATTTTTTTTTCTGCCTTCTGACCTTCGAATCCCGAGAGGAAAGCCTGGTCAAGAGCCTCATCTGTCCATCCGTAGGTACCTGTATCGATTTCCAGGCTTGGCCCCATAGGTCTAATAGGGTTCAATACAGTTTTTTTTATATAGGACACGTCAATTTGACTTCGCCTCGCCTGATGGTAAGCTGAAGGCAAAGTCTCTGAAAAGAGGGTCACCATTACAGACACGTACCATGTTACAATGGTGGCACTCAGCTTGACAGCCTCATCCGGCTCCGCCCGCGTGGATGTCGGTTATCGCAACCAAACATAGCCTATGTCCTTTCTTAAGGTCTAATCTACCCCTATACCAAATTTCATCAAAATCGGTTCAGCGGTTTAGTCGTAAAAGCGAGACAGACAGACAGACAGACAGACAGACAGACAGACAGAGTTACTTTCGCATTTATAATATTAGTAGGGAAGTAGGGAAGTAGGGATAGCTTTTGCCCGCGGCTCCGCCCGCGGGGATGTCGGTTATCGCGACCAAACATAGCCTATGTCCTTTCTCAAGGTCTAATCTACCCCTATACCAAATTTCATCAAAGTGTGTAAATAAATCTCTACCAACACCTTGAGAGATATGTAGGCGTGATATATAATGTAATACGAATATGTCTCAGACTAAAATAATAATATTATGCTTTTAGTCTGAGGAATATGTACTTATACATTATTGATAACACACTTGTACTTTTCCACAATATTTATTGTTCTCCTAACCGGTTTCACCTCACGGCATTCTCAAAGGATTACATTGATGATTAAAAACATTTGGCTTGTTAAAAATTACGAAAAAAAAAAAAAAAAAAAAAAAAATAGAATATGTACTTGTGTACATAATTGTAGCTTCCACGGCCGCAAATAATAATGAATTCTTTCTCTTATCGTGTTGTAAATAATTATGATTTTATGCGAAAAAAGTGAGTTGACAAGGCCAGTTCAACCAAGATCTTACGACACGAAGAAGGTTAATTTAGAAAAACAACATCAGTGCTATGGAATGCGTCAGGAGGACTAATTTGATTGATTTTGTTAACTTTTTAATACAAAAATCTTACAGGAATGACCACCAAGTACCTAGTCGTACGTCACTGGTACTTAAAAACGGTCACTCCAAATTAGTTTTATTATATTTCGTACCCCTCTCGAAGATGATTACTGTTTACATGCAGCAGTACGTATGTTGCTGTCCTTGTCACACTTGTTTAAATCTACTAAAAAGAAAAAAATAAATCCTATTGCCGTCTCGCTCACTCACTCCCCGCCCGATCGGGCCATCCGCTTGCGCAGACCGCCATTACGTGTTTTGTGTCGTCCGAGTCACACCGCACACGCAACTTTGTTAAAATAAAATTTGTTTTGTATTATAATACATATTACGATGGCCGGAAGAAAAAGACGACATTATGAATATGATGCCATAAAAAAGAAGATAAGGAAGTTGGAGAAACATTTGAAGAAGAAGTCGCGTACGCGTCTACGTCTTTCGTCTTCCAGTTCAAGTGATTCACTGGATTCACAACCACAAAACGAAGACCGACGCACCTCGGTGCAACTTGATAACCTGGAAGAAGTTGCCTGTGGTAAGTAAGTGAAAGTAATAATAAGAAAATTTTGTACACACAATTATATAAGTAGGTATGCATGAATCCATGCTGTTGCTAAGCGCGGGTGCGGCCATGCGGCCGCTGCGGGTATGTTTCGCCTAACTAGGCGCTATACCTATAACTACCCTACGCATTTTCTCCCTGAATGCTTTGTATACCGCGCCTTGGCTAGTACTTACCTCGAAATAATAACTTTTCATGCATATACCTAATAATCACCCTACGTACATTGTTCGTACTCTCTCTCTCCCTGTTAATCAGGTCGAGTACCTACCTATTTTTATGGCAATCATCGCTTTGCAAGCAAATGCAAAAGCATCATAGCCCTATCAGCTCCGCGTAAACCGCGTATGAGCGTTAGGTACTGTGTATTCTATATGAATACGATGTACATACCTATCTGGCTACTGGATCATAGCTCCGTGTAAATCGCGTTGAGCATTAATCATTATTTACATAATCGTAGCTCCGCGTATATCGCGTATGACCTTTACGAAACCTATACGGATATTTTGCTATTTTTTGCACAATATGCAACGCCTTAACTTAGCTCCGCATTATACTATGTAATTGACAATAAACTAGATTCTACTGGTCCATATCACGGGAATGCCAATGATCTATCATATGAATTATTGCTTTATTTCATACATGATACATCCTTTCAGGCAAAATTGACGAAAATGAATGTCAGGAATTGAATGAAGATATTCTAATGATTCTTGGCGAAGATTCTTCTAAAGAAAAAGCATTTGGGGACAATCTACACAAGGATATCGCCTCCAGGTGGCAACACATTCTATTGAATGGCTTACAAAAGGACAACAGATCTGAATTATTGAAGGCGTACCTACCACCAGAAAATTGCCCGCACTTTAGAGCCCCAAAGCTCAATTTGGAAATAAAAGCAGCTATAACAGAAATAAACTATAAGAAAGATGCTTATGGACAAATGAAACAAAATCAGCTAGCCAGCTGTTTGTCAGCTTTGGGCAAAGCCTTAAATATGATATTAGTTAATGAACAAAAGGATAACACACAAGAAATGATTAAATCATTGAGTGATGCGGGTCGTCTTTTATGTGATTACCACTTCAAAGAATCGCAATCACGCAGGTACGCTGTGATCAATGTTATCAATAAGGAAACCAAGGACACTATAAAAAATACCAAAGTGGATGAATTTTTATTCGGTTCTGACCTAGCTGAACATTTAAAATCATCCAAGGCGATTTCGAAGTCTGGACAGGAACTTAAACAGACCATTCGACCAACG
Source organism: Eilema depressum (assembly GCA_914767945.1). Taxonomy (NCBI): domain Eukaryota; kingdom Metazoa; phylum Arthropoda; class Insecta; order Lepidoptera; family Erebidae; genus Eilema; species Eilema depressum. The sequence continues at coordinate 7,733,542 of OU612028.1, read as the reverse complement.
CCTAAGCCGGTCACCGCTGGACCTTCATCTATCGTTCGTCGAGGGACTTTAAACGCGAGGGGGGCGCCGCCGCAGCCATCAGCCGCCCAGACGCAAACCAACCCCATTCCACGGAGGAGGCCGGCGGCTCCAGTCCGCAGCCGGTACAACTACAACCCGAGGAACGTGCAGCGTCATCGGGGGAGGAGGACTTAAACTTCAATCCAGAGGTACCTATTCCTATAGCTGGTCGATTACAATATTTTTATCAACAATGGACTGACATTACAAATGATCCTGTGATTTTATCATGGGTTAAAGGATATAAAATACCTTTCAAAGAGAATCCAGTACAATACCAAATACCTCATGCTAAATGTTACTCCGATACAGAAGTCAAAACTATTGACAACTGTATCTTTGATTTGTTACAATCTAAATTTATCTCACCCTGTAGTCCATGCGAAGGGCAATATATTTCACCAATATTTACTGTTCCAAAACATAACGGTAAACATAGATTTATATTAAATCTTAAGGGCTTAAACAAGTTTATAGATGTCCAACATTTTAAAATGGAGGATTACCGTACGGTTTTAAAACTTATTGAATACAATGACTACATGGCTACAATAGACATTCAGGATGCATATTTTTTAGTAAATATTGATGTAGAGGATCGTAAAAAGTTAAGATTTCAGTGGAATTCACAGCTCTTTGAATTCCACGTTCTTCCCTTTGGCCTGTGCACAGCGCCCTTTGTGTACACAAAGCTCCTAAAACCTGTATTGTATAAACTTCGCTTGGATGGTCATTTATCTGTTAATTATTTAGATGACTTCTGTTGTATCGGATCATCATATAATCAATGTGTTGAAAATATTGCTGTTACTGTTAAGCTCTTGGAATCATTAGGATTTATTATAAACTTAAATAAAAGTCAGATGTCTCCCACACAGTCATGTAAATTTCTGGGCTTCATATTTGATACTACAAATATGACCTTATCTCTACCTTATGATAAGAAACAGCGTATAAAAGAGAAAGCTACAATGCTTCTCCAAATAAATAAATGTACCATCAGACATTTGGCTGAATTTCTTGGTCTTTTAACATCAGCATGCCCAGCTGTATCTTATGGGTGGCTTTATACAAAATTATTGGAAAGAGAAAAGTACTTAGCTTTGGATAATTCAGCAAACTATAATAAAAAAATGTACATTAATTGTAACTTACATGATGACCTCAAGTGGTGGATATCAGGCATTGAAGAAAGCTTTAACCCGATTCGAAATGATAAGTATGATATAGTCATATATAGTGACGCATCCAGAACGGGATGGGGCGCTGCCTGTGATGGTAAGACAGCTGGAGGCAACTGGGATTCATCTCACGTACAAAGACATATCAATTACTTAGAACTAAAGGCGGTTTTTTATGCACTGAGAACATTTGCGAACCATATATATGACTGTAACATACTTCTCAGAGTTGATAATAGTACAGCCATATCGTACATCAACCGAATGGGTGGTGTGAGATTCACACATCTCAATGATTTGTCACGTGAAATATGGCAGTGGTGTGAAGAACGTGGGTTATATATCTTCGCATCATATATTAAATCAGCCGATAATATCGAAGCAGATCGTGCATCTCGAGATTTAAAAATTGATACTGAATGGGAACTCGCTGATTATGCGTTTAAGCAAATAGTAGAATCTCTCGGTACTCCGGAATTTGATCTCTTTGCAACTGTACAGAATTATAAATGTGAGAGGTATGCTTCGTGGAAACTTGACCCACAATCTGAGATTATTGACTCGTTTACCTTTAACTGGCAACATTTAAATTTTTATGCGTTTCCCCCATTTTGCTTAGTGACGAAAGTCCTTCAAAAAATCAAAGCTGACAAGGCTGAGGGCATTGTTGTCGTACCGTACTGGCCATCCCAGCCTTGGTTTCCAAATTACCGAAAAATGATTGTTTCCCATGAGATCATATTTCAGCCAAACAAGTCATTACTCCATTCTCCTTTCAGGGAAGCTCATCCTCTTCATACAGACCTTTCCCTGGTGGCGGCGAAGTTATCCGGCAGATACTAATGAAGCGAGGTGCTCCATCAAGTTCATTAGACTTACTAATGGCATCTTTCGCAGAAAATACATTAAATCAATATAATTCGTCTCTAAGTACATGGTGGAACTTTTGTCAGGTTAATAATTATAATTATTCCGAAGCCAACATTTCACAGGTAATGAAGTTCTTAACAGAAAGATTTGAATCCGGTGCCGGCTACAGCACATTAAATACAATTAGATCGGCTTTATCGTTAATATTAGATTCATCAGTAACCACACATGTTATGATTTCAAGACTCCTGAAAGGTGTCTATAAACTAAAGCCACCCACACCAAGGTATGACCTAACATGGGACCCAATAGTTGTACTTAATTATTTAAGTAATTTTTATCCTTATGATGATATTAGTTTACGTGATTTATCCCTAAAAGCAATATCTTTGCTTGCTATTGCATCTGCTCAGCGGATGCAAACCTTAAGTTTGATTAAAATTAGCAATGTCACTATTGAAAGAGACTGCATAATAATAAGAATCATTGATTTAATAAAAACTTCCCGGCCTGGAGCTTACCAACCACTTATTAGACTGCCATACATTAGAGAAAACCCTAAAATTTGCCCCGCGCTAACTCTGCAATCTTATATCAATAAAACCATGAACATCAGACACAGCACAACGGATCATGTATTCATCAGCTTCAAAAAACCGCACAATAAGGTGGGATCACAAACACTTGCACATTGGGTAAAGGCTGTTTTGAATAAAAGTGGTATAGATACGAACATATTCGGTGCTCACAGCACACGTCACGCTGCTACGTCAGCTGCGCGTCGTGCTGGAGTCAGTCTACAAGTGGTTCGTAAGGCAGCAGGTTGGAGTAATACTTCTAATGTTTTTCTTAAATATTATAACCGGGAGGTAAATTCGCCCGCTAACGGCAGTGAATTTGCCAATTCGTTGTTCAATCATACGTAATATGTACCTAATTAAGAAATACTTATGATTGTCTGTTTGTTTTTTCCTCGTTGAAAATGAGATAATATAAAAAGTATTGATTTTGTCAAATCTGTAATTTATTTTCCCTTATCTCATCTATCTCAAACATTTTTATATTTTTTATTTTTTATTTTTACAACTTTAAACATCTGCATGTAAACAGTAATCATCTTCGAGAGGGGTACGAAATATAATTAAGAATTAAACGAACTTACCTCGTGAAGTTCGATTCTAATTATATGAGTACCACGAACGAAGATGATTACCTACTCCCTCCCAACCCGGTGTCATATCACCCCAAAAAAAAAAAAAAAAAATTGCTGACTCTAAAATTAATGGCGGTCTGCGCAAGCGGATGGCCCGATCGGGCGGGGAGTGAGTGAGCGAGACGGCAATAGGATTTATTTTTTTCTTTTTAGTAGATTTAAACAAGTGTGACAAGGACAGCAACATACGTACTGCTGCATGTAAACAGTAATCATCTTCGTTCGTGGTACTCATATAATTAGAATCGAACTTCACGAGGTAAGTTCGTTTAATTCTTAATTATATTATGTTGTATGTGTTTTATTAATCATACTAGCTGACCCGACGAACTTCGTACCGCCATATTTTCTGATCCCGTTCCCACTGCATTTCTCTAAATTTATCAGTGTTTCTCTACAATATTATGCATGTATTATACATATAAACCTTCCTCTTGAATCACTCTATCTATTAAAAAAACCCGCTTCAAAATCCGTTGCGCAGTTTTGAAGTTAAGCATACACAGGGACGGATAGACAGCGACAGCGACTTTGTTTTATAATATGTAGTGATTTACTTATTTTAGGTTAATAAATATCGATTAACTTCCCACACACACAAAATATTGCAAGTAATTTAACAAGTACACATTTCAAATAAATTACGATAATTATAGTGGTTGCGTGTTTAGTACAATGAAATCGACTCATAGGTAAATTATTTATTAATAATAAATAGATAAATATGCATTATGCATGTTAACAAACATCTATATAAATCGTGACCTCTACACTACCTACTCTAGATTAGATATGACACCAATGAAATAAAATTAGAGTGTTTGTGACACTAAAATAACAGATTTAATGACTACATAGCATATTATGAATGTTTAAGTACACGATACCTACCTATAACAAAAACGCAATCATCAACATTTTAGTCTGTTATTTTTGTATGTGTTTTGAGTAATCTCCAAAACGTCTGGTCCGATTTTGATAGGATTTTTACTGCAGATAGCTGATGTTATAAGGCGTAACTTAGGCAATTTTTTTCAGAAAAATTATTGGACTCCGTGAAAAAAAAATACTTGGTTGTTTGAACGCGTTAATCACTGGAAGTACCTACCTGTTATGTGCGATTTGAAAAAAAAATGTTTATGTTTAATAACCTACTTACTTCTTGAAGAAAATTATGTGTTAAACCCTTACGTACGAGCCTAAGAAATAAATTCGGTCAAGTGCGAGTCGGACTCGCCCATGAAGGGTTCCGTAGCAGCAAAGGCGAAAATTGCGATTTATGACGTATTAAAAGAAAACTACTTAATGGATCTCGTTCAAACCAATTTTCGTTGGTAGTTTGCATGGCAATATACATCATATGTTTTTTTTAGATTTATCATTCTCTTATTTTAGAAGTTAGAGGGGGGCGGGGGGGGGGCACACATTTTTCCACTTTGGAAGTGTCTCTGGCGCAAACTATTCAGTTTAGAAAAAGAATATGTTAGAAACCTCAATAGCATTTTAAAAGACCCAGCTATAGATACCCTACACGTATGGGTTTGATGAAAAAAAAAATGTTTAGTTTCAGTTCGAAGTATGGGGACCCCTAAAACTTAATACTTTTTTTCTATTTTTGTGTAAAATTCTTAATGCGGTTCACAGAATACATCTACTTACCAAGTTTCAACAGCATAGGCCTTATAGTTTCGGAGAAAAGTGGCTGTGACATACGGACGAATAGACAGACAGACATGACGAATCTATAAGGGTTCCGTTTTTTGCCATTTGGCTACGGAACCCTAAAAAGGGAGGTGATGGGTCGATGACGCAACGAAGCAGACTCGAAAAGAGCCGAGTATAGCCGAGTGAAACCGCGATAGTATTCCTCGTAAGTAAATAATATCACTATAGAAGTAGGAAACAAGTACATGGCCCTAAAAATGGTAAGTGGTTACGAGGCCAATAAATGCCCGCACGTAGCGTACAGATAGAGTAAAACTACAAAATGATTATTTCTTTGTTTCCCAATATGTTATGCAACTCCGCGATTTGCCATAACATGCAAATTACTTATTTGTTAGGTAATATTTTAGTCAACGACACTATTTTGGTAATAAATAAATAAGTTGCTGTTTAACATCAGACAGATCCTATTAATATTATAAACGCGAAAGTTTGTAAGTGTTTAAGTATCTTATTCTTAAGTATGTAACCGCTGAACGTGTCAAACGGCCTACTCATCGGCTACCTCAGTAGTAGGTTGCACGAACTCCAGAATCCCAGGGCGCCTTTTACTCAGAGACAAAAAAGGAAATCAGAGACAAAAAAATTAAATAGGAAATTTAAAAGTGAAAAAGTTTGTAATAACCTGTATTCGCGCAAGTCAGCAGCCACGAAAACAAAAGTTAACGCATATATTGCTGACGAGAACACCACAGCACCATACAAAAAGTAATTCATAATATGAAAACGGCTAAATTCCCCCAGCTCCTCCATGATGCTGTCTGGGTCCACTGACACGGTACGGCACATGGTGGTAACTATTCACTGCACTATTTATCAACAAAATATTGAATCTAATGACACAGTCTGCACAAGCTTCCTTGCAAACTCTCGAATGGACTGACACTATTTCTGTATGATTTAAAGTGGTAAGTTGGGGGCTCGTTACATATTTTACTCCCTTATCAATATACTAATGAATTGTTAAGATTGAAAGTCCTAACGAGATGGGGTAAATATACAAAGTTCATGCCTACGCAAAATTACACTAAGAGCGTTTTCACATTATCCGATATCCGATATTGGTGGCAGAATGAAACGGTGCTACCAACACATCTGCCACCTAGACAAGTGGCAATTCGTTGCTCGGCGTATCATGGAATAGAATGACGAATGTACAGGATTTGACGTTTTTGACAATCGTTGACGCCTGTCAATACCTCAAATCCCATACCTACATTTGGCATTCTATTCTACAAAATGCCGGCCGACGAATTGCCACTTGTCTAGAGAGGCTGTATCGACTCTGATATCCGATATCGGGCTAGCACCACAGCGGTGTCGGGTCCGATACCCGATATATCGGACCGGACAATGTGAAAGACAGATACATAACATAAGTCATACCTTTGATTTCCTCCGATATCGGATATCGGACAATGTGAAAACACTCTTACATGTAACTTAATGAGAACTTGATTACTTTCTAAATAGAATTGTAATTTATGTATTTTTATTCTAATTATATTTGATATCAGTTACTTTTTTTTTTTAAAGAATATTAGTAACCGGAATGACTAAATTCATGTTAACCCTCCAGCTAAGCTAAATTGCTTGTGTTAGGAGTCACGATGCAGGATTCGAACCCGGGACCCCTCGATCGTAAGGCCGACTCCTTAACCACTAAGCAACCGACGACGGCGACGGGCGACGCTTCAAACTTTTTAAGAATACCTACATAGGTAAGTTTAAATAGGTAAGTGATTACGCGATACACACAAAAAAAAAACAATTAAATCTGAGACCTATTCCTATTATCAGGTTCATCATGAGGGTGACTCACGGGGTCGATTTGTACCCATTTGTAAATCACAAACCGTATGAAAATTAATGGGTACCTACCGCCTCGCCTCCATCAAACTTGTTTCGATCTTTTCAGGATCAGTCGGGTATTTATTTTTACTATTTGAAAAATCGATCTGAATGTTATTATTCGAATTATTTTTTATTGATTCATTTTAATCGAGTTGCAGTTATAAAATTATATCTTTGAGCTGCGAAGGTCGCTCTACTCGTGGTTGCATCATGCAGAATATTAATATTGAATCATTAAGTAGTTATAAATCACAAACTTATAAATACTAGACCAGATTATATTGAATATGGATCGGACGGCGTCGCAAGCAACATTACATTATATTCCCATACCAGGATCTCGTTAATGCCCGTTAACATTTTTGTAGATCGCTAATATATTTATAAAGCTTAACTTAGACTACTTATGCCAGAGAAAAAGAATTAGGGTTCCGCGCAAATAAGCGTGCAGTGGCCACAGTATCTAGGTCACCATCAAGTGCATTGAACGTCAACATGCGTCGCGACTATCACGAGTTCTATGGTCACAGTCTCTCAAGAACGTATTCGAACGTAATGTGAAAGTGAAAGGTTTACTAATGTTTAGTGTTTCGGAAGACCAGTTTATTATTTTTTAATTTTAGCTTACAATTTTATACCTATACAGTTTTAGAGACAAAGTGGTGTGTAACGTCTGTTTTGGGATGTGCTAAGCTAATACCCACTGTTCAAACATTTCGTCTAATCATTTTTATTTACTTATATAAAACAAAATAATAATATGTTTAACATCAGACAGATATATACAGCCCAGACTCAGCCTCAGATACATGGCTCGAGTCAACAATAGTGCCCGGAATACGGCAATAGGCTCACCCCCCATTACGTGGGACCTAATACCAAGATTAGTGAAATGTGGGAGTTAATTCAACTCTACCTAACCCTCAGGGGATAAAGGCGATTGTACATCTATACTATTATATAATTGTAAAGTGGTCGCGTCTGTACATTGGAGATATTTAAAAAAAAATACTTGGGTTAGGCTATGTTAACGATACTGAACACGAAAATATTTTTTTTGAATTTCCTGTCTGTTTGTCTGTTTGTCCGCAATGAACGCAAAAACTACTGGACGGATTTTGATGCGGTTTTTTTATTAGAAAGGGCTTACTCAGACTTAAAATCTTACGTTTGTTTGATCGCAATCGGTTGAGTAGAACCGAAGATATGAGCAAAGGTCGCGTTAACCGAGATGCACGCGGGCGGAGCCGCGGGCGGAAGGCTAGTATGTCATAAATATGTATTAAGGAAATTTATCTAAGTAGGTACATTATGTTTATCCGCTTTTTGTACAAGATATTAATCATAATCATCATCCTCATAGAGACATATTTTCCTGATTGCATCCGAGGTCAAGGTGAACTCAGGGTCCACCTTCCGGCTCTTCCGCCTCCACTTCACACGATCTTGGGCGTCCAATCCATGGCAGTGAGACCATTGGCAGATATGTCAATACAAAATATAAATATTATGTATTTACTGTTTATATTTATATCACACTAGCCTTCCGCCCGCGGCTCCGCCCGCGTGCATCTCGGTTAACGCGACCTTTACTCATATCTTCGGTTCTACTCAACCGATTGCGATCAAACAAACGTAAGATTTTATGTCTGAGTAAGCCCTTTCTAACAAAAAAAACCGCATCGAAATCCGTCCAGTAGTTTTTGCGTCCATCGCGGACAAACAGACAAACAGACAGGAAATTCAAAAAAAATATTTTCGTGTTCAGTATCGTTAACATAACATAACCCAAGTATTTTTTTTTAAATTTCTCCAATGTACAGACACGACCACTTTACAATTATGTAATAGTATAGATATAGATAATATCAACGTTCAAATATTTAATTTCATTCAAAAATAGTTATTTTTTTTACATGGGTAAGATCCTACGAGACGTATAGCACGTGAATCATGCGCAATCAATCAAAAACCTATTCGCGTGCTTATCGTTCAGCCGTTTTACCTCGTCTGGTCTCAAACGTCACCGGTCACAACACAATTTAAGAACATCATTACATTCATTACATTACAATACGGTACTAGGTATCTATTATTTATAGCAAAGTTAAGAATTTTGAAAAAACCCACGACACAAAGATTACCTCCCAAAAGTTAAAAATAAATCGTGTTGGTTAGCCCTTTAAATTTTGATTCTAGCGTTGTCGTATCAGGGGACCTTGAAACGTTCCGATAACATGTGGAAGTGCTTTACCAGTGTTAGATTAGAAGAAATATCTCGATTTTGTCTATGCCCGCCATTACTGAGGCTGATGGTGTCAAATGTTTAAGTATTACAATTATTTCCCTAAGAAAAGTCAAACTTAGCAAATACCAGCGATACTTAGATACTATTTGATTTTTTGTCAAAACTGGTAGACTATGGTCTATCACTACGCTGTCAGACATTGGTCTGATATATAATTATATTTGCATTGGCAAATATATATATTCATGCATACAAATATTTGCACTGAGCAGGAATCGAACCCGCGCTCCCTACGTAGCAGTCGAAAGCTCTTCCGCTACGCCACAGATAGGTGGAGAAAAATTAAAAGTAAATTAGTAATTACATTTTCTGTTTGTGTACCTATAGTGTTATCGCAACTTGACCACACTATAACTGTGTTTATAATTAAACTAGCTGTTGCCCGCGGCTCCGCCCGCGTGGAATTCGGATTCCGGTCCAACTTTAATGTATGGAAATCTGCCCGATTTATTGACATTTATGCTCACTACTCCGCTCCCTTTAGTAGTAGCGTGATGTTATATAGCCTATGTTACTCCCAGATAGTGTAGCTTTCTATAGGTGAAAGAATTATTGAAATCGGTACAGTAGTTCCGGAGCCTATTCATTACAAACATACAAACATACAACAATAGGTACAAATCTTTCCTCTTTATAATATTAGTGTAGATAAATACTTATTAATATTTGTGAGCGTGCTGTGTACACAGTTCTATAATTAGTACTTTAATTGCAATAATAATTTCTATTCTTTATAGCACTACGGGAAGTCACTGACCAATTAATTTTATCATAAGTAATTATTTATTAGGTACATAATCAGACAACGCTGTGACAGTGATGACCAATGAAGCTAAAATCTTTACTTTAATACCAAGTCTGATCAAGATCTTTCGCACCGCATCAAAATCCGATCGATACTTTTTGCGTCCATCGACAACACAAACAAACAAACAAGAAATAAAAAAAACTGTTACTCCATCATCTGCATATAGATGTATTCACCCGATTGCATCCGTAGCCAAGATGACCTTGGAGCTCGGGGTCCGCCTTCCGGCTCTTCCTCCTCCACTTCGCACGATCTTGGGCGTCCATGGTAGTGAGACCATTTGCACGCAGGTCACCCTCCACGACGTCAAGCCAGGACTTCTTTGGCCTACCCCTTCTACCTGGACCCGGTGGGGGCGCCATTGCCAGGCATTTGTTACCCTTACCCACGTAGCCTGGCGGTTGCCGCAAGACGTGGCCGCACCAGCGAAGGCGGCTCTTTTGCATTTTATCCGCGATGTCACGGACATGGAGGCTACCGCGGATGCGAGAGTTCCTCACGCGATCTTTACGCGTGACGCCACACATCCACCGCAGCATTTTCATCTCCGTGACACGCAGCTCTTGCTTGTGTTGCACATCATCGCTCACAACCATGTCTAGAGGAACAGAGAAGAGGACAGGTCTAATGATCGTCTTATAGACCTGCCCCTTCAACCTGACTGGCATTTTGGGGTCACACGTGACGCCAGTCATTTCTCGCCACTTGGCCCAACTGTTACTATTCATTTTTTACTGTTGATTGATGGCACTTAGTGGAACTTACTGTTACATATACTGATAACATACCTTGAACTTTTACACGATATTTTTTATTGAACTTGACCGGTTTCACCTTACGACATTCACAAAGGTTTACTGTCAATATATTTGTGACGAAAGCGGCCAGGTTCAATAACAAATATCGTGGCAAAATACAAGTGTGTTATCAATATGTGTATCGAAATTGTTAATTTAACATAACATAAGTCTTTTTTTTAAATAATCTATGTACTGATATTATTAATTAATAAATAGTATAGATACAGACATACGTTCTCTATGTAGTCGCCCTGCTCCTCTAGACAAGTCGCAATTCGTTGCTCGGCGTACGATGGAATAGAATGCCAAATGTATGGGATTTGACGTATATGACAGGCGTCAACGAATGTCAAAAACGTCAAATCCAAAAACATTTGTCATTCTATTCCATCATACGCCGAGCAACGAAATGCCACTTGTCAAGGGGGGCTGGTATCTAATAATAAGTCATCAATTATTATAAGAACCTACTACCTATTTATGGGTGAACGAGTTCAACTATTTAAGTAATTAAAGCTTGTTTCAAGTTTATAAGTTGCAATAAAATGTAAGTAGAAGTACCTACGCGGGTCTGCAATGTAATCTAATTTAGAACAAACGCATTAAAACATGAATATTTTTATACCTACAAAAATATTATCATATTAAAGTTTATACCTACAAAAATATTTTTCATACTAGGTAGCTATCCCGAGCTCTGCCTGCGTTGATGTCGGTTCGCTACTTTTGCTCATATCTCCGGTTCTAATCAACCGATTGTGACCAAACAAACGTAGATTTTAAATCTGACCAAGACCCTTAAAAAAACGGGTTTACGTCCATTGCAAGCAAATAACAAACAATAATTCCAAAAAATAAAAATCATTGTATTCAGTATCGTTAGGTAATATAGCATACCTAGCATACCACCCCATTTGATCCGAAGTGTGTCGACGTAAGAGGCGACTAATGGAAAAACACGTAAACGATATCACTGAACTTGTAATAAACCCCTGTTCCCAATAAACAAAATACCAAATCATTTAAGTATATGTTGGAATTGGAAAGCCTCAATATTTATTAAATTCGGACTGATAGTAGAATGATATCTCGATAGCGATTTACGTATCCAAAAAGATATGTTATAATAATATAATATAATAAGGTAAGGGACTGGTCGCTGGTTCAGTCACGTCTGATCATTTAAAAAAAAAAGCAAAAAAAATTCAAAACACATAAAATTAAATTACCTATATTTTAATTAATAAATTGACAGGTCTAAGTATTAGTTTCGCCCAAATTAATTATAAAAAAGTAATATATAATATAATAACCTGTATAGCACATCGCCTGCTACGAACACAAAGTTCGTGGCGTACACTGCTGAAGAGGCAACAGCGAACGCCGAACAGATGTAGGTGATGAGATGAAACCTCTTCAAGTGACCCAACTCTGAGAACAGGCGCTCCGTGTCAACACCAGCACTACCGGAGCAATCCTCCGGTACCGTTTCACCGGTAGCTTCACGTTTAGACATTATGACACTTTATTAAATTGTCCACAAATCATTAATTAAATTAAACACTTTAGTTAAATCGTCCAAATAGTTCATAACCCTTACGCGGTAAGTTTAAAATTTATTGCAATTCGTGGCACATTTAAATTTCGAATGTCCGCAGTTGCGCTTTGCACAGACAAGCGCGCGCGTCTGTTGTCGGTAAGTTTTGCGTGTGCTGCCTGCGCGCGCGTCGCTTGCGATGGCAAGGGGGAGGACTGTGCAATTGGCATTTAACGCGAACGCTCTGCCCTCCAGACACCTACCTCTGTAGCCAGTTTTTAGTTCTTAGAATACGCGTCAAAGTCTAACGCTTTATGCTGTGAATTAAAATGTATTAATAAGTACTTATTAAACGTACTTCCATTTGAAAATTCGCGGAAATATTGGTGATAAATACCTACTTACCAATTGTTTATATTTTTTATTGGAACACCAATTTTTATAAAGCAAGACGGCTTATGGCTTTAGTCGGTTCGAGTCTGACATAACAACCACCTCAACCGTCAGCTCCAACGGGGGGTGTCCGTAAAAAAAAAGGGGGATTGTTTTACTCTCGCGATTTTACCTGTAAATTATCATCATCATGGAGACGAATGTTCGGGATTGTATGTGAGGCCAGAGAAACGAGACTCAGACGCGCGCGTATTGGTTTGATTCATTTATATTTAGTGGATTTGAGTTCCTCTGCCAGTGGGTGGTAGGTGGATTTGAGTAGCCTAGCTAGGATGACCAACACAATATCCAATGATATTAAGAAGAGATGTAATTGAAAGGAGTACACTACATAAATACGAAAAGCCTTATTCCGAAAGTTACAATCACGAATTTCAAAATTCCGAATTTCATAATTCCGAATCATTCAAAATTCCGAAAGTCAGATATCCGATGTATCATAAATCCTATTTATTGAAAACCCGAATTACAAAATTCCTAACGATTATAACTGCGAATATTAAAATTCCGAATTTGAAGATACCGAACCATTACAATTCCGAATTATCAATAATCCGAAATATCATAAATACGAATTCCGATTATCAAAACTCCGAAACAACACAAACCCGACAATCAAGCGCCTTGTAAACCTGCATTAGGTAAGTAGGATAGTTGCTATTTTCGGGGTACACGAGATAAACAGGAAATAGAATTATTGAACTATTATTTTAATTTATTTATGCTAATGATTACAAAAAACACGTTGCCATACAACTTTCAGTAACAAGCATGCATGCAGGCAAGCATGCAGGCTAGTGTTGTAAATATAAGCGCTGAGAGTCGAGCGTTGAGCGCTGAGTCGGCGCTTTTGAGCGCTAAAGACTTGAGCGTTAAACGCTTAAGCGTTGAACGTTTGCGAGCGTTAAGACTCGCAACTTAAACGCTCGAGCTACCAGCTCAAGCGTCGCGAGTCGCGACGCGTTCGTTATAAGTTTTAAATGTGGGTATTTAACAAATAACTAAATATTAAATATTAGAATAGAATATTGTGACAGTAACTTTATGCAAGTTGAGTGGTTAGTGAGCCACGCAATATAATTAGTGAAATAAAAAAAATAAAAACAAAAAAAAGACCACTCTATACAGGGTGATCAATCCAAATGGGTCAGTAGGGGGAAGTCAGAAACTATGATAGATAGCGAGATCTGTTCTTATGAACCATGGCTTAAGACAGACAGAAAGACAGACAGATAAACAAAGTTACTTTCGCATTTATAATATTAGTATGGATTTGAAAATGGAACACTTAATAACTTTTTGTTTTCTTGGGCTGAATATTGTGTTTTAAATCAAACGAGCCTTTTCAAACCACTTTGTGTTAATTGTAAGATAACTTTCACATTATTATTGTGTTATGTGCTATGCACTGTGACTTATGATTCGCATCATCAACAATAACAACGAAAAAAAAAACGAAAAAAGAATCTGAATTTGTTTACTGAGATTTCGACCAGGTTCGATTCCCGGTTATGTATGAGAGTTTGAAGAGAAGTTTGAATGCCATCATTATTAAATCTAAAATCGATGTCATGGTTCCTAAGAACAGATGTCGCTATCTCTAAAGGTTTCTGATTTCTCCCTACTGACCCATTTGGATTGATCACCCTGTATACGCGATTCTTTTGCAAAAATACAGAAAGTAGAGCAATAGTAGATTACCCAACAAGTGAAAAAGGTCTTTTCGAGGCACAAAGTTGTATCCCGAGAGGAGCGAAAGGTTTCTGGGGTAGAATCCCGAGCGTAGCGAGGGATTCTAGGAAGAAACCTGAGCGGATCGAGGGATACAAGAGCCGAGATGAATTCTTTTTTCACGTGTTAGGTACGCTACTTTTCATCATTGACTACGAGAAAACAATTACTCTGTGATCATTAATTAAAATTTGTTATGGATAGTATATAAAAGAAGCAGCAAATTAACAGTAATAGCTACCGCTTTAGCGCGAAAAGACTCCGGAGTCTTTTCGCGTTCGAATTTCATTTTCATCACTGGATGAAGTCATTTTAAGATTAAGAAACGAACAGAAACTTTTACAAGAAAAATTGCACAGAAAAATGGCGGCTTTTTTTTCTTAATTTAATCTGAGCCACATTCCATCCAGCCAGTGATTACATTTAGGTGGCTTTTAGTACGTTTCTATAGTGAGAGTGTGCAACCTCTTTGCATGTTTTACTACAATACATACATTTGCGCATGTTCCAAATTCAAATTTTTTTATTCACTCAGTGAAATAAAGAGCGTTTTATTCACTGCTTTTGATGAATCACGCACGGGCCCTTTTTCGAGTGTCAATGGTGAAAAAATACTTAATTATTTTCTGTTTATTTTGATTACCTAATCCTTTTTTATTTTATTTTAGATCATAATAAAATATTGTTTAATGGTAAAGTTATATAATTAAATATAACATTTAGGAATAAATCTCTCTTAAAGTTATTTCTCGTTTGACGCTCAAGCTCGAATCGAGCGTGGAAGCGTCGAGTTCGAAGCTCCGAATGAGCTTTTTTACTAAAACGCTCAAGCCATTGCTCGAGCGTTTTAGACCCGACTAGAGTTCCGACTCAAGCGTTTACAAACTGCTCGAGCGCTGACTCGAGCGTTTAAGCTTCGACTCGAGCGTTTTTACAACACTAATGCAGGCAAGCATGCATGCAAGCAAGCATGCATTCAGGCAAGCATGCATTCAGGCAAGCATGCATGCAGGCAAGCATGCAGGCATGCATTAGTTTCGCTCTTCTCCGGCGCTACGGGATGTGCAGTCCTTCCGCCCTTGCGTAACAAAGTTCGGGCACCCATGCTCGCTTCCGCAGCTTCGGCTTGCTGGTCGCCTCCGGCGACCAGCCTCAGCCGCTCCAGCTCGCCCGGGCGCCTGAGCTTCGTTACTGCGGGCGAGGACTGCCCTCCCTCCGCGCCTCCGGTTTTTAAATAACACTCTAGTGTAGGGCAAACAAGTACCACGGCAAGTCGGGTTTGGCTTAATTTTTATACGTAATAATTGGCGAGCAAATTAATGTATTATTATATTATAAATCAACTCTAAAATGCGCAACATGTCAAATCAATTTTAACTTTTACCTATTTTTGATACAAATGTTCAATTTGAGCAATGAATTTTCGGAAATTTGAAATTCGGAATAACGTTTTTCGGGCCAATAATAATACTACGGATTTTTAATTATTCGTAATAATGAAATTCGGAAGAATGAACATTCGTATTTATAACTTTCGGATAAATAACTATCGTGTTTTTGAATACTCGGAGTTTTGTTTCTTAGGAATTATAATATTCGGAATTTTGAAAATCGGAATATTGAAATTCGGAATTAAGTATTTCGGAATTGTTGGGTGTTCCCAATTGAAAGCGTTGTATGTATATTTTTTTTATAAACTTTAAGCGTTATATATATCAAAATTATATTAAAAAAGATAACCTGTAAAGCACTTCTCCAGTTAGGAACACGAAGTTCATGAAATACACCGCACCAGAAATCACAGCGAGTCCTGACAAGGTATAGATAGTGATATGAAACCTCTTGAATTCACCTAACTCATTGAACAGGCGCTCCGTATCCACACAACCGCCATCTGTCATCTTCTCATCAGCAGCCAGATGGTTAGATATTACAAAATTAACTGTTTTTTTAACTGTTCGATAAATTATTTCATGTACCACAGTCGTCAAACCCTCCAATAGCTCACAAACCTTTATGTGCAAGATTTCAATTTATTGCAATTCGCAGCACATTTTTAAATTTAGAATTACCAAGTGAGCGTATTAACATTAAATATTGTGTGTACCAACTGCGCGCGAGTCACTTGTGTATACGTCAAATAATAGGTATTGCTTGCCTGGTTTTAGTATTTGAGTTTTATGAGTTCCATGCATGAAATTATTCGACTTTACAAAGTTATTTTTCAGATGAAATCTTTAAGTATAATGGATGCCAAAAACAGTTAAACATGTCAACTTACTTATACATACTTTTTTATATACATACAAAATCATATATATATCGGAGGGAGGTCGAAGAGACGAAACCACCAACTTGAATACCCTTCGAGCGTAATCTAATCCAATATGATTTTTAGAATGTACCTAGTTCGAATGCAATGTTCCCTATTAGATTATCTTAAGACAAAGATTTGTTTGTTATAGAAACTGTACTAATGACTTGTGGTCATAAAAAGTACTTTGCAAAACAGATTATTGATTAACAGCTAATTTACCTTCGAGCGTAATCTAATCCAATATGATTTTTAGAATGTACCTAGTTCGAATGCAACGTTTCCTATTAGATTATCTTAAGACAAAGATTTGTTTGTTATAGAAACTGTACTAATGACTTGTAGTCATAAGAAGTACTTTGTAACACATATTATTGATTAACAGCTAATTTACCACAAAAAGATAATGTAACTTCATACTATAGATTCAAATTTATTTTACTGTATTCCACATAGAAATATTGCAACACGTATTTTAGCAGAGACCCTAAAAAGGGTCTTGAGTGAAGTCGAACGCCATGTTGTTTTTTGGTTTTGGAAAAAAGGCGAGGGTTCAGGTGGAGACAAGTACCTAGTGGGACGGACACTAGACAGAGGGACTCGGGATCGGGAAATGGTCGTGTACGCATGATACGCAGGATGCGTTGTATTAATGAGTGATCTATGGTGGACCGTTTTCCCGAGATGAGACGTATTAAATTGGAAGTATTGTAAATACCGGTTGTCAATCATTGTGATTTGTGAAGCGTCTCGAACTCACTGCACAAAACGCGTGATTCAATAACCTTGAATTAGTTTAAAGATGTTTTAAAGTGTACGCGTAAAAGTTGTGAAAACGAAGTAAACTGTTAAATAACATCATTGTTTTGTGCTGGCATCTACCCTTTATCGCCCACGAATCCTATGCGTGGCGTCGAGTATCGATGGTCACGTCCCTTCTCCGACATATACAGGGTGTCCCAAAATTCAAGGATAAGCCGGCAACAGGGGGTGGCCCTACTTATGGCTGCTCAGGAAAAAATAAGAAAAAAAATATATCTCTATTTTTTTTTAAATTACTCGAACTTTTTTAAAATCCCTCGAAATTCGGTATCCTTAATGATATTTTCAACTACCAGGTCCACAATTTTGAAAATATTTTTGAACTCTTTTCTGTATTAGCAAGCTAAGAAGCATGGCTATCCATCACCACCCTGAAAAATTATAGGATATTTGTAGTTATTTTACAAAAATAAGTCAAAATATTTTTTTGTCGTCAAATTTTCATACATTTTTACTTTCGACCCACTTTATCTTATCTCGGTGAAAAAATAAAGTATGGACACCACTATGGCATTCTTTTTCAAAAATTGGCGCAACTATCCAAAATTTCAAAATGGTATGATTTGGGTATGATACTATAATGAAATAGTAAAAATTTTTTTTTTTTTGTAAATAAGAATCACATTTAATACATTGCTCTTATTGAAAATCACCAGATTTACTTCGTACACAATGCATTCATCCTCAATAAAAAAACATTGACGGGACTTGTGACAAAGTAGTAACCGATAAGGTTTACATTACGAGGTTAAGCAACATAAGTCAGGGTGGTTTTCGGATGGATGACCATTCTTCATAAGTAGGGCCACCCCCTGTTGCCGGCTTATCCTTGAATTTTGGGACACCCTGTATATATATGAACACCCAGCCTAATACAAAAAGACATGTTTATTAATAAACTGAGCGGTAATCAAACCTGCACCCACGCCCTAACGCAATAGTCAAATGCGTTACGGCCACACTATTACCTACCTGTGCTATTACTCGTACACAGGCAGAATAATAAGTTATTTTTATTATTAATCTAATTTATTCTCCTTTTGTTTTTAAGATAATTAATCAATTATATTATTAGACTATACTTAATGCGATCGGGGGTGAAATAAATAAATAAAATAAATAAATGTCGGAATCGGATGGACTAGAACTGCACACCGCCGCCGTCTCGGGTCTTACTGTGAAAGGGTGTAAGGTTATCATTAGGACATTTCGGTTTTAGGATAGACCTCTCTGGTGTAGGTAGCCCGGTATCCCATGGACCCTGGAAAGGAGGGAAGGTTGCGCCAGCGCGGCGTGGGCGAGGGGGTGACAGGTAACCTCACCTATTTCAGTCTACTGTTTCTTTTTCTTTCATTTCCTAAAAGTTATATTAAATAAATAGTTTGAACCGATCTTATTATATTTGGACGAGCAGCATTTGAGCTTTTAATTTCCCTTCAGCCACGTACGAAACCAAGTTTCGAAACCAATTTCGGAAGAAGAAACATTATTCTTTTTCCGAAACTGGTTTCGATAACAGAATAATATTTCTTCTTTCGAAACTCGTTCCGAATTCCGATAGGCGAATATTTTTTTCTTCTTTCGAAACGTGGTTTCTTACGCGGCCGAAGGGCTTTATATAAGCGTTTTGTCTTTATTTCTCCTATATTGGACAGCAAAATTAAATGAGATCAGAATGGTTTTCAAGCAACTGGCTAATTTATTGTCCTGTTTACTACACTCCACGGGAAAATGACAATTTGATCTTTCGAACTATTGCATTTTCCACGTAAATAATACTTCGACGTATTAACGTTTCGACCTAACGTACCAGCGACAATTTGATCGTCCGACCAATCGTTGTCGACCCATTGTTATTCGATTATTTAACTTTCGGTATTATGTACGAAACCCATTAGAATTAGTATTTGGGCGCATTAGTAGGTACTGCAACGCCAATATCCGATTCAGACTGCGTTGGATGATTTTTGTACTAAAATCATGTATCTAACGCTCGGCATATCACTGGCATAACTCAGACCAATAAAAAGGTACATTGTAAATAAAAGTAAAAATAAAAATGGTCATCATTCATCATTAATTTTGGTCCAATGTGAAAGTGCCGGCCAAAGAAAAAAATACGATAATTCGTTAGAGCTTATCCTCACTAGCAATTTTTATTATTATTTTAATCGGTATAAACGGCTAAATATTAATTAATAAAAAACGATTATCAATAATTAAAGGTGTTGACATTAATAAATAATTGATGTCATTATAAGTATTGTACAAGAAAACACAACATACTTATCTACCTCACGCGCCAATATATGTATTGGTGTAATCTTGATGCTTCGACTGGTTAATCGTATGCATCAATATTTATCTATATTTATCTATATTATTATCTATTTTGCAAGTCACACCGGTCGTTGTTGATAATAACCACAAGATTAAACTAACTATAGATCTAACACTATCTATAAGATAATATCGAATGAACCAAAAAACTTGACAGGAATAGTTATGTTGCAATAAATTTGCACCACCTCTTTTGATACAATTCATCTGTTCCTGTCACATAATTCTGGAGTGTCAGTGAAAAGTGATGTAACTCGAAAATCATAGTTTTGAGAAAATCCAGTTTAAAGTTTTAAAAAATTGTCACTTATTTTACAGTGAATTAAAATAAAAACATGCTACTGCGATTAATAAACACTATAATAACGAAGGTTTTTGTGGTTGAATTTGAGGATTAATATGTATAGTTTTTTTATAATTTATGAAAATATACAGTTGAATCAATAAACACATCAAACATTTATTAACCAATTTTGTGACCATTAATACAAATTAACTTGACTTACTTTACACATAGTCTATAGGTTTCATGACAAATGGTACAATTTTTTTAAATTCTTTTGTTGTGCTCTAGACAAATGAAAAAATAGAAAGTGTTGAAATAAATATTATTCATTTAAGTAAATGTGAGTTGTATTGAGCGTTTAATTATAAATTTGTCAGAAAAAACACATTCATATCATTAGACACCTCTAGAGTCTATAAAAATATGATGTGTTTTTTTCATACAAAGTGTGGTTAAGATGATACAACTGAACATATCAGCGTTGTTTACAAGCTGTTTTCAAGGGTCATTACGAACCGTCTCGAGCGCAGGCTTGATGACTTCCAGCCTTCCGAACAAGCCGGTTTCCGAAGAGGCTACAGTACCATAGACCACATCCATACGCTGCGGCAGGTTATACAGAAGACCGAAGAGTATAATTTGCCACTTTGCTTAGCGTTTATGGACTATGAGAAAGCCTTTGATTCGGTCGAGATATGGGCTGTGCTTGAGTCTCTCCAGCGGTGCCGTATTGACTATCGGTACATCGAAGTGTTGAAGTGTTTGTATAATAACGCCAACATGTCGGTCCGAGTACAGGAACAGAGTTCGAAGGCGATCCGTTTGAAAAGAGGAGTAAGACAGGGAGACGTGATATCTCCGAAACTGTTTACGGCCACTTTGGAGAACGCCTTCAAGCTCCTGGAATGGAAAGGATTCGGCATCAATATTAATGGCGAATACATCACTCACCTCCGGTTTGCTGACGATATTGTAGTCATGGCAGAATCGATGGAAGATCTCAACACAATGCTCGATGGCCTCAACCGAGTTTCTCAACAGGTGGGTCTTAAAATGAACATGGACAAGACGAAGGTTATGTGTAATGCCCATGTTGTACCCACCCCAATATCTGTTGAGAGCTCGGTTCTTGAAGTTGTTGACTCGTACGTCTACCTAGGGCAAGTAGTCCAGTTAGGTAGGTCCGACTTCAAGAAAGAGGTCAGTCGCCGAATCCAACTCGGCTGGGCAGCGTTCGGAAAATTGCGTAATATCTTCTCGTCCGACATACCTCAGTGTCTCAAGTCGAAAGTTTTCGACCAGTGTGTGTTACCAGTGATGACTTATGGCACTTAAACGTGGTCTCTCACTATGGGCCTTATGAGTAAGCTCAAAGTAGCCCAATGAGCTATGGAGAGGGCTATGCTCGGAGTCTCTCTGCGAGATCGAATCAGAAACGAGGAGATCCGTAGAAGAACCAAGATTACCGACATAGCCCAGAGGATTAGCAACTTGAAATGGCAGTGGGCAGGGCACATAGCTCGGAGGACTGAGCTCGGAGGCTCGAAAAGTTCTCGAGTGGAGGCCACGTATCGGCAAACGCAGCGTAGGACATCCACCCACAAGGTGGACAGACGACCTTATCAAGGCCGCGGGAACGCGCTGGATGCGAGCCGCTTCCAACCGGTCTTATTGGAGATCTATAGGGGAGGCCTATGTCCAGCAGTGGACTTCCTATCGCTGAAATGATGATGATGATGATAATTGTATTATTAGACACTTATACCGACACTGTGTTTATATTGATACTAATTTAGTTATATCACTCGACACATTTTAACAATTGTAATATATCATGGTGTTAATTGATTCTTTAAGAATTGTATCATTTTACACATAACTTTATTAAAATGTATTTGTTTTTTTAACGTCATAAATATAATTGTATCACTTTTTACGAAATAATCTAAAGTAAGTTTTAAAATGTATATTAATGGAAGTGTACTTATATTACAATGTACTAATTCTAATTCATACATTTACATTGTGTTAAACTCGTTGATTCAATTTGTATCATTATACAGTACAGAAATAAAAATATTGTTTAGTTCAATTTGATATGATTTTAAAAGTATTATTTTACACAATTGAAATGGTAAAAAAACGTTCAGTTATATCATTATGCTCCAAATTAAGTCGCTCATTTTAAACCCTAAAGATACGGGGATAAGAGTCAAAGATAGATAATTTTTTATAGATCTTCTATATCAAAAAATAAAATAAATAATATAACTCGAAATGTATCACTTTTCACTGACGCTCCAGAATTATGGTATGCATCCAATACAATAACATTGAAATCTTCTTCATCCTAGCGTTAATCGCAGTCGTATCCGAAGCTGTCACCTCGGAGCCTGGGGTTTTCTTTTTACAGAACACGTCAATTTGACTTCTCCTTGCCTGATGGTAAGCCAAAGGCAAAGTCTCGGAAAAGAGGGTCACCATTATAGATTGTACTATGTTACAATGGTGTCACTCAGCTTGAGACGGCCTCATCAGATGCTTATCACGCCCCGCATAAAGGACCCGGAACTGTAGGAAACACGTGAGCTGATAAGGAATTCCAGGTCTTAATGTTGCGGCAGAAGAAGGGTTTTAAATCGTAAAGGTAAACATCCTGGATGGGACTTGAACCCGCGATCCTTTTTATGGGTAATACTTTGACAATAATTTTTAATAATAATTTTATGTAGATAATAATGTGACTGACAAAAGGGACCATTTCCCCGGGTAATCATTGATATCGATATTAAATATAAATTACTGTATTCCTAGGATAAGTGAGACTTTTCCATTCATCATTTTCTTCCTTCATTTCCTTTATTCCAACTCCAGAAACCGCCTATGATATGACACATTATATTGCTAATACTAATACTAGGTATAAGTCAATAAATATTCAATACTTATTTGTTATTCAATTAGATCAAAGTGGTATAATTTTTTCTCACCGCATGGAAAACCCCGTCTCTGACAGCTTGGTGAAGTGATTATTTCAGAATCACATTAACTATAAACACGTGCTGTTCTGTCAAGTCTAGTATTCCAAACCGCACAATTCCCCCCCCCCCCCCCTCCCCTACCCCCACCCCCTCTCATCAAAAGTCTCATGTTGAGCAGCAGCCGAGCCAAAGTGATAGCTATGCTCTCCAAATTAGGGATCAGATTTCAGACTTGCGGCCCGCGACGAGCGAGCGGCGGCAACTCGGGCGTCGGAGGTCGCAGAATGACCTCCGCCCCCCATAAGCGCGGGCCTGGATGTGACGGGTGGAGCCGCCTGTCACCCTAGCAGAAGCACGCCGCAGCGGAAGCTCGCATTGTGTGCCTCCCTATATCCGGGGGCGAGGTGGGGACTCTGTGGTCCCACACCGGAAGAGGGCCAGATCGAGAAATATGGCCCTGGGTCGGCCGGGGTGCGAGGGATATGGCTACGACAATCTCACCTCCGACAACTGACGGCCCACAGACGTCGTACGTTTTAGTCGGTTCGAGTCCGACATAACCTCCTCCTCCGGCTCCGGCGGGAGAGATATCCGTGGGGATGTTTCGCACGATAAAAAAAAGGGATGAGATTTCAGAGATGTTTCCTGAAGTCGTCGGCCCAAATACTTCCTTTGGGGCCTGATATACCTACCTACATGCCTCCCTATTATAAGGCTGGATCCCTCAGGTGTCACACTCCAAGACTCATGAAAGAACAAGACCTCAGATTTGTGTAGACCCACTGACCCACCACGAGACACTGGCGAGTAACGAACGTATCGTCCGACACGTCGCGGCTACCACCCTATGAGATCCGATGATTACCACAAACTTACTTCAAAAAATGTCATTGGATATCGAGTTATGTCAATCGCAGGTAATTATCGCACTGCGATTTGTATCATATTGTAAACAAACTGTATTATCTTGCGTTTGACATACTTACTTGTACGTACGTATTGTAAATCAGATAGTTTTTTTATTCAATGCGATTATCGACTAAAGATTATCCTACGATAATGCGTACAAGACTTCACATCCTTAAGTACTAATAAGAACAAATTGATAATCGACACGGTAGACTTTTTTCTCGACATTATTAGGTTTGAGGTCATCTCAAAACTATCTTATCACTTCTATGGATATGTTATTTGGAGTTAAATATACCTATCGTCTATTATGTGGATATACTCGTAATCTTCTAATATATTATGTAAAAATCAATACCACTTTTCGTTGTTATTTTATAACTCAAGAACGGCTGACCCGATTTGGCTAATTTTAGTCTTGAAATATTCGTGGGTGTCCAGGGCGAAAAAAATATGGCGGTACGAAGTTCGCCGGGACAGCTAGTAAACTATAATATAGTCAGTGTTAAAAGTACCTACTTACTTATTTAGAATGATTGCGCAGATTTTAAAGTAAGTATTGAACAGTAATTATTATATTTGAAGTACCTAACCTAACCTTTAGAAGTTATTTTTGTTATGCGAAAATCATCATCTATTAAAATTATGTACATAATTATAGGTATCATAATTATCATCTCAGACGTTAATTTATAGTCAGCGTCCTAATACTTAGATGATCTAAATCAAGTAGGTACTTGAACGTTAACTACATGATCTATAGCGCCTGTGACATTCTACTAACTATATATATATATTTGAAGAACTTTTTTGTGTAGATTATTTGCACGACATTTGTGTAAATTATTTGCACGAAATTAGCTCCATATTATTTGTACGAAACACGCACGAGCGGACGACCTAAAGGCGGCCACCCACTAACAGTCCGCCTGCAGTTTTTCGTCTGTCCGGCGGCCTGCAGTCCTTATGTCATCAATGTCATCATAATTTTATTACCTCAGACTAAAATAATAACATTATTTTATCCTTTTAGTCTGATGTTATTACCTACCTTTAACTGTCTTTGCTGACCGAAATTGTCAAGCGGCCACACCACACACATAATTAGCCGTCAGTCCAAAATCGTATACGAAACTGTAAGTGTGTGGGCTATTGCGATGAACTGTCAGACCGATATCATCCGGTTGTCGTTTGAAGGTGGCCGCCTGTCATACTTGCGATTACTAAGTATGTTTCTTTCCTTGAACATAATTAGGTACCTGTTTTATCCGTTAATGTATCCTGCGGTTAGCAAAAGGGTTTTCCTTGTTTTAATATTCACATTTCTAGAAGTTTAATATAGGTTGTTAGGGAAACGCGCGCGAAGCGGGTGTCAGGTGGCTGGCGGAGGCACCTGGTAGTACTCCGGGTACACTAATAAAAATAAGATTTTTTAATGACATTTATAAAATACATTAGATACGAGTATTTATTATTATTATGTATCTTTATTAACGGATAATTACAAAAATCTTACATAAACACGGCCCCACAAAACCGTTTCTACGGTTTGACTGTGACATATACACTGTAGTGTACCCAGAGTACTATCCAGGTGCCTTTGGCTTTGTGAGCGTTTCCCTAACACCCTGCATAGTTCTTTTAAGCTCTCACGTTCCATTTTCAAAAGTCCCTATACGGTCGCGTTAATTCCCGTTAAAGGTATGATTCCGAAACCGACCACCTTATATTTTTCAAAACAATTGCAATGTTTCTATAGATCATTCAAAATCCAACGTTTTTTCAGCTTTTTTTTTTCTCACGTTTTTCAACTCATTGGTTAAGACTAAATGAGATTACAGTGTTCTTTGGACTGTGATAAGAACATTACGGCCACTCAACGCCTGTCATTTGAACATAACCTTCAGAGCAATATGCATGAGTCATAAAAATAACGTTTAATTGTACAGACATTCGAGAAAACCACAGCTGCGGCCTGCGGGTGACGTGAAAATGCATCAGTTCAAAGAAGTATGATAAATTTTCAAAGTCACGGTGTGGGAGCAGTTTCTTACATGCGGCTCTTCCCGTTGATGTCTGTTTTCGTTTATGATCATAATCTCCAGTTCTACTCATACAATTACAATCAACCATGCGACGATTAAAAAAACTCGCATCAAATTCCGTTTAATGGGTTCCTGTATCCATCGGTTGGTTTTTATTCTAAAAAAGAATTTCGAGTTCAGAATCATTTAAACATAACCCAGGTTTATTTTATTGACCAATGCGCAGAAACCATTAATTTGCAATTATATTACTAACATAGTTAAAATGTTTCTACGAAGTCTGTGAGTGGATTTTCCCAACAAAATTTACAATTTATCCCTCTTCTTAAAATAATTAAAGTATAACTATATTATACTATCTGTGACTTAATCTTGACTTAATTAGCAATTAATTTTTTTTTTTTTTTTTTCAGAAACAGTTTTATAGGCACTTAATTGTCTTTACGCGTACTTATTGTCTATGACTAACATAGATGTACGAGTATTAAAAAAAACCCTTATTTTGTATATCAATGATGAGTATGATGACTAATAATAAATTGTTTTACTAAATTAGTCATATCATAATCTCAACATAACTTGATCATTTAAACTTTCATGGTCGTTCACATTACTACCGGGATATTCGGGAGTGAATCGCTAACCTAATAACTTGATCATTCAAATAATTAATTATTTTAATGTATGCATTAATTTACGAGTATCCTGTGTAGTTTTATCTTACTACTATCTGTTGCCCGCGGCTCGACATAAGATTGCCTAGACCATATGCATATCCCGTGCTCCCCAGCTGACCCTGGGCCAGCTACGGATTTAAGATAGCCCTCTCAGGAGTGCGAAGCACGGTGTCCCTATCGAACTCCGGAAAGAAGGTGATGGGGTAACGGTGTAATAGGCGGATGCATCTGTAACCCACACGTCTGCGCTCGGCAACCAGCCCGCGTCTCCCCTGGGCGACGCGGGCTCTGCCGCCTTCGTTTCCCAGAATTGTCCACCGTATGGAGGTTCTGAACCACGCACTCGGATTCCGTTCCCGCTGCATCTTTTATTCAGCTGACCCTCCTCGGCTTCATTCATGACATACTTCGAACCCCCGTTGTACCCCTTTAAACTATGCCCGTAATTTAATAGTTCTCAAATTAATGATAATATAAAGATAAATGATAAACCGGATTTATTGACATTTAAAATTTCATAACATCTTTTGAATGAATATAACGTCCGAGGATGTCGTTTCAAAATTAAGTACCTACATTTCATAATACCTTTTATCGTACTGGTAACCCCGCGGATACTCCTAGTGGGAGCGGTTATGGCGCACTCGAATCGATTAAAACCACACGCTGTTTTGGGTCTTTGGATGTAAAATTGCATAAAACATATTCCTCACACTCCGGATCACGCAGGGTCATCTCCGGTTTCGAGATTCAGCCCCTCGGGTACCTATTAATGCCTTCAGAAAGTACCTAGTACACCACATAGTAGGTACTTAGCTTGAAGTTTTCAAAAAGTGTTGGGTTGGCCAAAAGCCTTAGGAGCTGCCCACCTAGACAAGTGGCAATTCGTTAGACGGCGTATTGTAGAATATAATGATGACAATGTAGTATGAGTAGGAGTATCAATTCTCATCTTTTGTGTCCACTATAAGTGCCTATCAATTGAAATGATAATGACGATATCACGTAGATGCCTTCATCCATACTAATATTATAAATGCGAAAGTAACTCTGTCTGTCTGTCTGTTACGCTTTCACGCCTAAACCACTGAACCGATTTTGATGAAATTTGGTATAGGGATAGTTTAAACCTTTAGAAAGGACATAGGATAAATGTTTGGTCGCGATAACCGACATCCACGCGGGCGGAGCCGCGGGCAAAAGCTTGTATTGATATAAAATATCACTGTTTTGGGTTCCGTACCTCAAAAGGGAAAAAAAGCCTTTGTCGGAAAACTTCGTTGTCCAATTATTTGTCTGTCAAGACAGCCTCTGTGGTGTGGCAGTGGTGCATTTGATTGCTACGAAGTCATAAACATAACACATGCACTGAGTTTTGCGGCCATGAAAACACAAATCGGGAGGTCCCGGTATCGATATCTGACCATTAGGTTAGGTAAGTAATTTCAGCTACCCCCTTACGGATAACCTTCAGAAATGCCTCATTTTAAAGGAGTCCACAATTATTATTAGAGCTACTGGAATATTAACCATGTGTTGTTTAGAGTTTCCGATATTTCGACCCTCCTACGTGATCATGGTGCTTGCAATAGCGCCGAAATATCGAAAACTTCAAACAATACATGGTAAATACCTATTCCAACAGCTTTTTTATACCACTTGGGTGGTAGCCGAGCACACGGCCCACTTAATGGGAAGTGGTTACCGTGGCCTATGGACGTATGTAACACCAGGGGCGTTACACTCGTGTTGCCGACCCTGAAGAAACCTTTTAATGCCCTTCTTGAAAAACCCCATATTTTAGTCGCTTGGGAAAACCACCGCAGGGAGTTCATTAGCATTCCACAGCTTGAGTGTGCGTGGGATGAAATTCCTTTTATACTGCAGTGCGCACCGTTTCCGTTAGTTACGGAAGTGACCATGATAGTTTGAATAATTTTATGAATTATACTCGTAATTTAAAACCTGCCAAGTCATCTGTGTAGAAAAGTTTTGTGATGAATTTATCGCGAGAATATTTCAAGATGCAATATTACGATATAATAAAACGTGGCTGATAAGATCGCAAATACCTACAATCCAGACAGTAGGATCACGCATTAATGGTATGAATGTTTATTGATGGGTAGGTATAGTAACGACAGACATACTATCGCACACCATTATTATATAGTAGGTACCTACTCTGTACTACGAGCACAGAGTAGTACTTACATGACGGGCATTAAAGGAAGCTCACATTGCCGATTAGTCGTTTACGGGAGATTAATTATTGTGCTTGGTGAAACTTGCTACACGTTGAATTTTTTTTTTTTCATTTCCTTTTTGTTTTCTTTTTCACTTGTTGTTGTACTTTTCCACATTTTTTTTTATTTTCGGACCTAACCAGTTTCATTGAGAATGCCGTGACCTGTAGGTACCTATAGGTAGGTATACCGCCGTTTGCCCGAATTTTATTTACCCTAATATCATTTGCCATAATAGTCAACAGCCATAATATTAACAGACATAATATTCATTTGCCCTACTCTTATTTGCTATATTAATCACGTGCTAGAATCTTTGTTTCCCATAAAGTCACTTACCATAACATCATTTGTCAGAATCATTGTAAGCCCTAATTATCACATGCCATAATTATCACATGCCATAATTATCACATGCCCTAACTAACACATGCCATAATTTTCACATGCCATAATTATCACATGCCATAATTATCATATGCCATAACATCAACTGCCATCGACATTGTGTAACAGTGACAGTGTGTAACGGTTATATCAGGTAAAACTGGATGCAATCGGGACTTTAGGGCACCGCGACTCGGATAGGTTAGGTTAGAAGGGGATGGCGGGGTCGTTTGAGCGAGCGAAGCGAGCGAATAGACCCCGCTATCCCCTTCGTGGTTATTTTTTTATAAACCACCCAGAAGTAGTTTGGTTAGGTGCCATTTGAGTTAGGTTAGAACTGTGACCATTAACCCATCCACCCATCTCACCCATCGACATCGACAGCCAGAAAGAGCAATAAGAAAATATTATGTCTAATAATCATTATGGCGTTTAAATATTATGTCTAATAATTATTATGGCAAATAAAAATATGTAAAACAATACGTATGGCACTCGTATGTTATGGTATCTAAGTTTCGGGCAATTAAAAGTATGTCATATTATTATGTCTTTTAGGTCAAACAAAACATTCGGGCAAATGAAATTCGGGTAAATGAAATTCGGGAATATGATGATTATGGCATATAATCTTCGGTTAAACAATAGACAACCCTATAGGTATGCTATAATCTGGTCAAGTTAAAAGAAAATCGAAAGAATAAGCTGACCCCACGCTATAAAGTGAATGTCTTTGATGCAACTGAAATCGATTCATATTACCAATATTTATAATTGCGTAAGATATTGGAAATTGGAACTACTGCTATATATAAATAATATAATTACCATATATATATGTAATAAATATTTACACAGACATGATATTCATTCTGGTTACAATGACAATGGGAACATCTGTTAACCCGTCAACCTGGTGAATAAAACAGCTTTTGTTGACGATAGTTGCCTTTTTGTCTTCGACTTAGGTATATACAGTCACACTCAGAAGTTACAGAACACCTTATCATCATTCATTTATCAGTCTTTGAATTGATGATTTTTTTAGTATTCGTTTTGAAAATGAAACCACACAATTGTCGTAGGTACTTACTACGAGTACTTTTTGTTGTGTCCGTTTTATTGAATCCTTTGGTATTATGAAACGAACGGGATGTTAGGAATTCTAACGATGGCCCGTATTAAAAATCATGGTGGAAAGTTAAGAAAGAAGGTAAGTACATTATAATAACTAATAGGGAACCCTAAGAACAGACTCTCTTTTGGCCGTTGCGTTGTGTAAAAATAAGGTTGTTCTCCGAAATCACCCAACTGACTTTCCAGAAATTTTGTAATTGAATACGTTGGATTCCTCCAGCTTGGAACTGAAAGACAGGTAAGTCTTAAACTCAATAGATTATCTGCTCGGGCCTATAAGTAGTGTAATATTGTTATAGATTATTTTCAAAACTATACTGCAGTGATGGACTCAGAAATCTATAGACGATATAACTATCGTTGGTCTAGGGAACACCAAGCCACAAATGACTATAATTTTAATGAATTAATTAATCACTTCTGGGTTCTGACCAATTTATTTCAATGAAATATTGAAACAAACATTAATTACATTTTATCAAAGGGTCCCTTAGTCAACTCTAATGAAACATAACATTGAAGGATGACTACAAAGGGAAAATTTATTGTGCATCACATTAAATAATCTGCTCATCACAAGAATCATTCAATATGGTAGAACTATACCAACCGGTCTTATTGGAGATCTATAGGGGAAGCCTATGTCCAGCAGTGGACTTCCTATGGCTGAAATGATGATGATGATGATACCATATAGTTTCCAGCATATACTTATCCCCCAGTCGCGAGCCAAGACCGTGGTGTGCGCGTATTGTTTTGATACAATCTAAGATTGGTGGACTTGAGCTCCTCCGCGCGATCGAACCCCATGCTATCCTCTAAAGACACCGAAAAACGCGTACGCGGATATAGAGTACATTTTGTGATCCAAGTTATATTCCGGTAACTATAGGTACTTTTATATAAATACTTACATATATATGGTCCATGAATTGACTGCACCCCGCTAGATGGTAAAAGCTGAGATGTAGTCCAGAAGATACCAACCACCATTTCCAATACTGACCACCATTTCCGATGCTGACCACTATTTCCGATGCTATTGGCCTTAAAATGGTGGTCCCTAAATTGACGGCCTTGATACTTGATAGATGCTTTTTCACGTCTCGCTTGAAGAATCCGGGACTGTAGGTAGAGGGAAACACGTGCACGGGCAGCACGTGACGAGAGCATGTGTGACACATCCTATGTAGTTAAGCTTCCGTAGTCTGATTCAATGTCTTTAATTTGTTGTTAAATACATGCGGAAATCCCCAACGAGAACCGCTTGCTACCCTCCTAGATAAGTGGCAGTTCGTTGGCATATTGTGGAATAGAATGATGAATGTATGGGAGTTGACGTCATGACGTATGACAGTCGTCAACGTATGTCATAAACGGTTCACCCTTGTTTGACAAAAAACGTATGACAAAACATCATTTGACAAACAACGTTTGAAAAACTAATCATTTGACAAACTTCCATTTCGCAAACATATATTATTACTTTAAAAATAATCATTTGACATAATACACGTTTCGCAAATGTATTACTTAGAAAACATTTCGATTGCTAAAATTTTATTTTAAAAATTTTCGTTTGACTAAATAAAGTTCTGCATGGTTATAAAAAAAATAACCACGAAAGCTAATGCGGGAGCTTTTTCTAACCTAATTTGGAATGAGTAGTTTTCTCATTAATCTATCACTAACTGTCTGTTTGTCAACTGTCAACTAACATGTATTGTGTTTTTAAAATGAGTAGTTTATTAAACAATAGTTTGTCAAATTATACATTTATCAAGGATAATTTTGTCAAACGTTGTTTGTCAAATGAAAATTTTTCATTTGTTTTTTGACAAATAATAGGACACCGTCATAAACTACAAAATACGTGTCATATACGTTAAATCCCATACATTCATAATTCTATTCTACGAATTGCCACTGTCCTGCTTTCGCGTCTCTATGATCAGCCATCCTAGAGCCGGGTTATTCCTACTATACCGGAACTACCGAGCAGCTACTGCAGCGTGGCTTAAGATGGATTTAGACCAAACGAACATAGAGCTAGGGCTAGAACAAGAGCATACTTTCTAATGTCGGCTGGTGGTTGCCAGACGTGAGATTGTCTAGACTCATATCCCTCTCACCCTGGCCGGTCCTGGGCTATCTCTCTCGATCTGACCCTTTCGGGTGTGGGGACCACGTAGTCCCCAACGCCGCAGCTTTGCCTGCTTCTGCTAGGGTGACAGATGGCTCCACCCGTCACCCCCAGGCCCGTACTCGTGGGGGATAGAGGTCATTATTATTATTTAAGGGTAACTGAAACCTTATTTACATCGTTTAAATAAAAATGAATAGCGAACGAATTTTAACTAATTGACTTTCACGTAGAGGGGACAGATTGAGCATTCGCTCGTCTGATGTAAATCAGCCTTTAGAAGCACTGTAATGGCACGGCTATGCACCTAACATGTATGAAAATGCTCTAACTGTTACGTAAGTTAAGAGTTTAATATAAAAATTGCCCACTTAGAACCCGGACACGGACATCAGATACCGTTAATTTATGAAAATACTAGCCTTCCGCCCGCGGCTTCGCCCGCGTACATCTCGGTTAACGCGACATTTGCTCATATCTTCGGTTCTACTCAACCGATTGCGATCAAACAAACGTAAGATTTTAAGACTGACCAAGCCCTTTCTAACAAAAAAAAAACCGCATCAAAATCCGTTCAGTAGTTTCGTAGCGTCCATCGCGGACAAACAAACAAACAGACAGGAAATGAAAAAAAAATATTTTCGTGTTCAGTATCGTTAATATAACATAACCCATTTTTTTTTAAAATATCTCCAATGTACAGACACGACCACTTTACAATTTTATAATAGTACCTATACATAGATATAGACTCCTGCGCCGTGCTATACGGAAGTGAATTCATATAATTGAATGCTGGCTTGATGAGGTCATAAGATCTTGAGGAAACATGCCATATCAGTTATTAACAGGTATATTTACAGGGTACATTATACATGAATACCATGACATGCACAAATTAACAGTTTGAATAACATTATAGACATTAGCTTACTCACACATATCGCATTTTTCAAGCTTTTTTTTGTAGATAACACGTGTAGGAAGCCAAGGAGAATTCCAAGCCGCGAGCAAGACCTCCAACGCCCAAGTTGCCTTCAACTTGGGCGTTGGAGGTCGCAGAATGACCTCTGTCCCCCACGAGCACGGGCCTGGGGGAGACGGGTGGAGCCGTGAAGCTGCGGCGTTGGGGACTCCGTGGTCCCCACACTCGAAGAGGAGGATCGAGAGAGATAGCCCAGGATCGGCTGGGGTGAGAGGGATATGTCTAGACAATCTCACGTCCGGGAACCAACAGCCCACATAATATGGCGTGTGTTTTAGTCGGTTCAAGTGCGACATAACCTCCCCTACCAATTCCGGCGGGAAAGGTATTCGTGGGGATTTTTCGCACGAGATACATATTTTGTTTTGATAATGAAGTATCATATAAAATATCAAACTTTCTTGGATATTTCGTATAAGCTTATGACTTCTACAAATTTGCCTCCTACCTATAAGGTTTCTACATAGTATGAGGTTTCTACAAACTTTTTACAAATTTCCATGAGTCATTTACAAGTTTTCTACACCTTATAAGTACTAAGTAGTACTTGCATTACTCTACTTGTTTCTTGGCTTGAACGAGGAGTTAAGAGTTGAGTATCATGAGAGTGACTGATTGTTGCACTTCGAACAATTATAAACAACTATCAAGCTGTTGCCCGCGGCACCGCCCGCGTGCCAGTCGGTTATCGTGACCAAAATATAGCCTACTAGCTTTTGCCCGCGGCTTCGCCCGCGTGGATGTCGTTTATAGCGTGGTGTTGTAAATAGTGCTGAAAGTTGAGCGTTGAACGCTGATTAGACATTGTACTCGCCTCTCTATTCGACTCAAGGAGGTAGGTACTTACACGACGGTATATCCGTCCCAATCGAGCAGTCCGACTGGGGAAGTATCTCCGCCCTACAGAAAGCCGTGGCTTAATATAACCCGCGCCACGTATCTTGGACCTAAAATGTGCTCAAAATGTGCCCTATACGCGCAGTACACATTTCTTTGGTGTCTTTTGAGGATAACACGGGATGCTACTGCGGTAGACGAACTCAAATTCACCAAGCATAGATTATTACAAAGCAATCCGCGGGCGCCAGAGCTTCGTATGTCTTACGATTTAGGTCCAAGATACGTGGCGCGGGTTATAACCTCGTGTTGTGTTTCCGACGGTGAGTAGGGCTTGTGCTGTGCGAAAACCAAAGGCTTTGTCCGACTTATCTTTTGCGCTGACGGCACAGATTCTCTAAGCTCTTACCGGGTAGGCACCACGAGTGTGACTCCCCTGGTATTGCACTCACGGCACAGATTCTCTAAGCTCTTACAGGGTAGGTAGGCAGCACGAGTGTGACCTACCCGGTGTTGCACTCACCCATAGGCCACGATAACCACTTACCATCAGGAGGGCCGTATGCTTGTTTGCGACCTCGTTACTACAGTACGACTCATGACTATAGTATGGGGTGTGACGCCCCTGGTGTTGCATACGTCCATAGGACACAGTAACCACTTTCCATCAGGTGGGCTGTGTGCTTGTCTGCCACCTAAGTGGTATAAAAAAACTTTCCACCTGCATATCTACTCGACTCTCTACTCCCCATACCTTTACCCTTCCCTCACCCTCTCCCCTACTCCTCTCCTTCCCCGTTGTATCTCTTGTCTACTCCACTATTATCCTTCACCACAATCACCACTCTCTAATGATTAGAGAGTTAATCTGTCTTTGTGCTTTGTGTGAAAAACGATTTTGTAACTGATCTTAAAATAGTGCCGACATCTATTTCATATCTGACAAATTAGAATTAGAAATTGAAATAAAAACTGAATAAAAAATGCTTTATTCGTCCAGTTGCAACGAAACCATAGTAAGTTCAAAATCGCGTTAACACCATCTAGTTGCGAATGTGGAACTAAATCATAAGACAATTTTTTTTTAATTTCATGATTAAAAACGCATTTGTTTACACAACTGTAAATGTAAATGAAAGTCTATTAATTTACATACTTTCTCGGATATAATAAGATATAAAATTTCATCCATAAGAATAAAAGCGCCATCTATATTTCCGCTTATATTCCGTATAATATCAATATTGTTCACAACTCTGGTTCTACTTAACCGATTGCGATCAAACAAACGTAAGATTTTAAGTCTGACCAAGCCCTTTCTAACAAAAAAAACCGCATAAAAACCCGTTCAGTAGTTTTTGCGTCCATCGCGGACAAACAGACAAACAGACAAACAGGCAGGAAATTCAAAAAAAATATTTTCGTGTTCAGTATCGTTAACATAACATATCCCAAGTATTTTTTTTTTAAATATCTCCAATGTACAGACACGACCACTTTACAATTGTATAATAGTATAAGAAGAAGAAGATAGATAGATATGTAATGTTCTCTGCCAAGCTCTAGTCTATCTCTGTACTAAATTTCATTAAAAAATGGGTCAGTGGTTTAGACGTGAAAACATGACAGACAAACAGAAATACTTTCGCATTTATAATATTAGTATGGAAGTGACTCACAGGTACTATGTCCCGAGTCTGGGTGTACTTTGCGAAGCCATTGATTCCGTAAACAAACGTCAGAAACAAAATGAGTAAGTTCTACTGAGTAAATTACGTATAGCAAGGTCATCGAACGATATGAAAAATGTAAACAACATATATAAATTTAAGTACATAGGGCATATAAAAGGAAATATTTTTACGTCCCTATGAAAGTCCCGGTGTCGCTCTCTCCTACTCCACGATTACTGGCTTATCTTAGTTATCTTGAACAAACCCTTTTACATGAACAAATCCCCCAACCCCGACCGTTCAACACTTATATTTTTTTATAGGTACTCTTTGATAACTGTAGACTGTAGACATAAGACACATTATAAACAGAAAAAAAAACAATTAAAAAATAGACGCCTGTCATAAATATCACAGCAAAACTGCTTACGACGTCTTTTGTGTTGAAAGTATCTAACTAATAACAACCATAGCAGCAGGCTGCAGCACCTTAGTAGGGTATAGTCAGATTGTGAGGTCTCCTAACAACCTATTTAGAAAAAATCAGCCGTCTATCACGCTTCATGAAATATACCCTGGTCACAGACAGACAGCCGGACAGTGAAATCTCAGTAATAGGAAACCTTTTTAGGGTTCCGTACCCAAAGGATAAAAACGGAACCCTAAAAAGGTGGGATTACTAGTAATTTTGGTTATTGCAGTGCATTGCCACACTTCATAAAGGGTAGGTAGGTACTAATATTCTTTTTACCTACCTTGCTGTAGGTAAAATTGATTGGAGTTAGATACATTTTAAAAATAGTAACTAGGCAGGTATAGAATTAGTAACAATATTATCGAAGGCATCTCTTGTTAAGAAACTTTTTATGATATGTCCTGCCTCTTTATATGCAAAAAGAAAATTTTAATGTAGGTCAGTTTGCTGTATGTTTGCTGCATGCAACTTTGGTGTGTGCCCTTATAATAGGATGTAACTTTGTCTAGATGCAGGCTGTAGTACCTACACACATTTCGCTTCTTATTTCTTTTCATGTTACCAATTGTCTTCCCCCCGGACATGACCTCCCCTGGATCAGGTGGAAGTCCCTAAATAGACTTCGAACACAAGTCGGCCGAAGCAGGGAGAATCGGTCTAGGTGGGGTTACTCAGATGACGTGGACCTGGGGTGTGAGTGTGGAGAAGCTCCACAGACCATGGCCCACCTGCTGACGTGTGCTGCATGTCCATCTACCTGTACTCCGGAGGACCTAATGAGTGCCTCCGAGAATGCGATTCAGGTAGCAGCATACTGGGAAAATAGAATTTGAGAGTAGAAGCACCATCGATTCGACTGAATGAATGAATGAATTGCGTACCTTTGCGTTTTCCTTAAAATGTCCTCAATCTAATCGATCAAACTTGCTACCCATTATATAACAGAATGTTTCGCAGTTTGTGTGCCCATACGCACTGGCCCATGACATGCCTGGTACACAATGCGACCATGATTGATTTTTCATTGTTATACCATAGCTGCATCAGCTCGATTTGCTCGATTTACAATTTGAGGCCAAACCGGTGAGCAGAATGAAAAATTTTTATTCCATCATTATATTTTTCTTATCAGATAATGATAAAAAACATTAAAACATCAAATATATACTTACTTACAATACAAAAGCAAAACTTAAGTTAATCATTTATTTTCTCATTGTGGCACTTCAGGAATGCCAACAGAAGTGGAAACAGTGTAAAGTAAAAGTACTCATTTACTTCACAAATAAAACCGGCCAAGTGCGAGTCGGACTCGCCCATGTAGGGTTCCGTAGTAGCAAAAGCGAAAATTGCGGTTTATGACGTATTAAAAAAAAACTACTCACTGGATCTTGCTCAAACCAATTTTGGGTGGAAGTTTGCATGGCAATGTACATCATATATTTTTTTTAGATTTATCATTCTCTTATTTTAGAAGTTAGAGGGGGGGAGGGGGGGACACACATTTTTCCACTTTGGAAGTGTCTCTCGCGCAAACTATTAAGTTTAGAAAAAATGATGTTAAAAACCCCAATAGGATTTTTAAAGACCTATCTATAGATACCCCACATGTATGGGTTTGATAAAAAAAATTGAGTTTCAGTTCTAAGTATGGGGACCCCCAAAATTTAATGCTTTTTTTTCTATTTTTGTGTGAAATTCTTAATGCGGTTCACAGAATACATCTACTTACCAAGTTTCAACAGCCTGCATAGGCCTTTTAGTTTCGGAGAAAAGTTGCTGTGACATACGCACGGACAGACAGACAGACGGACAGACATGACGAATCTATAAGGGTTCCGTTTTTTGCCATTTGGCTACGGAACCCTAAAAAGGGCATAACGTTAGGCGCGATAAGTACGTAAAAAGTTTACATTTAGGTGTCACAAACATGTGAATTGTCACATTTGTCAAATTTTAATAGTATGAGAACTGATGACAATAACTTAAATCACATTCCTGGACGATATGTATATCATTAGATTCTTTAATTATAGAACACGAAATTGCTATGCTGCAAGGCTTAAAATCTGGTGGTCATACCAAAAACCAATTTTGAAAAGGCTGAAAAAATCAGTACCTAATACTGACTGACTGGCCTTGTCAGAGGCAGCAGCTTACAAAGTGCCGGCCGCCTGAAACTAGTACAATCGAATTACCAAAAAAAAAACCAAGCTCATCTGAAAGATCATCAAATTCTGTGTACGAAAAACCAGTGCTGCAATTCTTAAACACTGGTGAAGGTGGTTGTCACGCGACTCGTGAACTTCAATCGCTGCAGCAACCACCTTTATCATGAACTATGAAGGTTTTATTTTACATACAACAGAAGTTTTCACTTCAAAAATAGGTAAACTCAAAGAACATTGGGTGACACTTGTATATTACTATGATAGGAAAATATTTTAGGCGTGAGTAACTCTACAAATAAAAAACATTTTAAGGCCAGTTGAAGATATCAGTTCAATTTTTTAATTATCTTATTGTCTTCAAGGTGATAAAAAACAGTTCTTGATCCCATTCGATGACATTGCTCTTATTTTTTTATCACAACGTATTCAAACAAGACGATGATCTTTTTCATACTAAGTAATTGACTAGTAGTCTTTCAAATGATAAACAGCCTGCTGCTCCATTGAAAATTTAAAATTTAAAAAACCCCCGACCCAAAAAGAACCTATAAAAACTGAAATAATAACTATTACATTATGACCTACCCTAAGTATTGACCCTTTCGTCATTTGTCTCGTCGGGGGACCGCTAAGTACCTTGGAATGCTATAGTCCTCCTGACGGTCAGACGGCGGTCCCCCGACGTGATAAATGACGAAAGGTCAATACTTAGGGTGGACCATAATGTAATAGTTATTATTAAACTTTTTATAGGTTCTTTTTGGGTCGGGGGTTTTTTAATTTTTTTTTTTTTTAATTCATGCTTTTTATAGGTAACCGCTCAACCGATTTCTATAAAACTTACTGAATCGTGATGTATAAATTATGACCTTTCATTATTTTGATATCCAACACGGGTATATTTAAAAATATTAGATTTTGCATTGCCACTTTCACCCTTCATATTTTTCAAATGGCTGAACCGATTTTTATGAAACATAGCTAAGAACACTCTCGACTAAACCATCTTTCAAACAAAAGAAACAAAATCGAAATCGGTTCAGCCGTTTGGGAGCTACGATGCCACAGACAGACTGACACACACACACACACACACACCCATACACACTTCAAACTTATAACACCCCTCTTTTTTGTCCCGACAAAAAAGAAACATTAGGTTTTTAACCCCCGGGTTAAAAACCTAATGTTTCTATCTTATACATTCATCATTATATTGGGGGTAGTTCATTTTGATAGACGGTTGAAACGGTAACGGAGATTTGCACATGTGTTGTACACGGATAAATCGTCAGAAATCATGCAGAAATCTTAAACACTACGGAGTAATCAGTAGTTATTTAAGGAAGCTCAGGCGGGACTCGAACCTGCGATCTTCCCCTTACAGGGGGAATGCTCTGACCACTGAGCCACCTAGCCACGCCTGAAGTTATCCAAATTTTCCTATACATCCGTGTTGGAGCGACCTTGGGGTTTAATCAATTTAAATAGTTAGCCACTAAACATTCAATCATCATCATCAGCATGGAGACTTATTTCGTTTTAGTTTCAGAATGATGTAACTTGTAGTTGACGTGATCCTCCCGAGCAAAAGATGACGTGATCCTCCCGGTCAAAAATTTGAATGTTAAGTGAATTTTAGTTATAAGTTTTGACATGGTATGTATATTTTTTTGTATAATAAATTATTTATTTAACTTGTAGTTAGTTATCTTTATAAATGTTACTAGCTGCCCCGGCGAACTTCGTACCGCCATATTTTCGGCCCGCGTGGTATTCAAATCCCGTTCCCGCTGCACCCTTATCACTTAGGGGGATGAAAAATAGATGTTGGCCGATTCTCATAGATACCGAATAAGCACAAAAAATTTCATCAAAATCGGTCGAGCCGTTTCGGAGGAGTTCGATTACGCACCCCGTGACAGAAGAATTTCATATATTAGATTAGACTAGCTGCCCCGGCGAACTTCGTACCGCCATATTTTCGGCCCGCGTGGTATTCAAATCCCGTTCCCGCTGCACCCTTATCACTTAGGGGGATGAAAAATAGATGTTGGCCGATTCTCATAGATACCGGATAAGCACAAAAAATTTCATCAAAATCGGTCGAGCCGTTTCGGAGGAGTTCGATTACGCACCCCGTGACAGAAGAATTTTATATATTAGATTATATCAAAATTCTCATTTCATAATTCTCAATTCTGAGCATAAACTTTGTACAGCTGCCAACCGGCTAAGTCGATTCGATATGCTATATGCTATAATATTATAAAGCAATGTTTTTTGAAAAACATTTTAGTAATGTGGCATTGCAAACATCACCTTCGAACATGTGAGGGCATTTACCTGTCGATCTCCGACTAGCTGTTGCCCGCAGTTTTACCTGCGTGGAGTTATGATACCGTTCTCGCTACTTATGGAAACCTACATATTCCCAAGATATAGCATAAGTATGTGTTATTTCAGGCTGTAATCTATCCCTGTAGTCATGGAGCATGAGCCGTTAAAGCGTGATTGAGGAACAAACATACTGACATCCATACATCTTCACAAACATCCACATTTATACCTAATATTAAATTAGTATTAAGTAGAGTAAGTAGGATAGGATGTAGCCGACGTTACTTACAGTAACATTGTGTAAGAAAATTCAACATTGAGTTAAGCTCGCCTTTGTACAGAAATATCCTTTTACTTAGTAAAAAAAAGTGTTTGTGAGTACAATGAAAAATACTTTTAAAAAAAACATATTTGTCACCCAAAGGTCACTTCTACTCGAAATTTTTTTTTTTTATATAGGACACGTCAATTTGACTTCGCCTCGCCTGATGGTAAGCTGAAGGCAAAGTCTCTGAAAAGAGGGCCACCATTACAACACGTACCATGTTACAATGGTGGCACTCAGCTTGACGGCCTCATCAGATGCTTTTTCACGCCCCGCTTAAAGGACCCGGGACTATAGGAGGAAGGAAACACGTGAGCTGGCAAGGAATTCCAAGCGGCAGAAGAAGGAGTCGCCGAATCGCTTGGTTCTTGATGGAATATTCTGCACCGTATGCGGGTGGCATCTAAGTCCTGCACGTGTTGTCCTATATAGGAAAAGGAGAGGGTGGGATTACTAAAATTGTTCATGTGATTGAGACAAAACCAAACTTACCTGAAAGACGTAGGTGCAGTTAAAAGGATGTATGAATTATGAAGTAGCTCAATATAAATGGTATAAGCAGCAATCATCACAAACAATTGAACACTGAACCTTCCCGGATTACCCAATTGTTTTAGGACACTGTTGATATTCACTCCACCAGTTGTCGTTTCGCACACAGAAGACATTTTTTACAATTCAATATTATTTTAGGAATCTGTAGTCAGAAGTCCATTCTATCAAAAAATCAATTCAAAATTAGGCGACTCGCTGCAGAAGTCTATAAAAAGAAGTTTCGATCTGTCCAAATCAAATGAAATGTCAAAAACTGATTTTTTTTTAATATTTCAAAAATTTACAATTTACTTGACATTGGCCAAATTGCGGCGATTGATGCAAAAGTCATTATGAAGAAGAAGACGAATGAACATTGACATCGTAGTCGTTTTTAATACTACATTCAAAATCCTAAGTTTTTGCAATAATTGCGTCATTTAGTTATGATATAAACTATAAAAGTAAACGAAATGTAGAAGAACATTATTTTTTATTACAAATCCTGATAGGATTTTAAACATGGTATTTTGTTTTAAGTACCTAAGTCTTTACCATTTCCTTGTATATAATATTGTTAGGTATCTGTAAAAGATTAAAATATCCCTAGACAGTTTTGGAATGTCTTAGGTCGAGGGATAATTTGAAAAATTGTTGTTACGAGAATTGACTTTCTTTTCATTAATATCGTTATCGTTTTTGACATTTGGGAGTTTGAGATTAGATCGAGACTGAATTTTGAATAGACTATTATTAGAAGAATTTGTCTTTATATGGCTGCGAGCATATATTATAAATAGCATTACAGGACCAGCATCAAGTTCACTTGTTACATTCAGCACAAAAGTATGAAAACTGTAAAATCAATCAAATTCATACCAAAACTGAACTCCAATGTGATTCTAATTTGTCATTTCCAGTACTATAGAGTTCCAGGAAAAGGTACAACTTTATGTGATGATAAAGTTTATTTCACTATTAAATCCAACATTGAAAAGTTTAAACAGGTACTTCAAACAGGTACCCGTATATGGGTATACACCTCTGCCTACCTCTACAGGGAGTCATAGTTGTGAGTACACGTATGTAAGTAATTACAAAGATATAAAACACAAACGATTAAGTTATAGATCTTCGATTCGACTTTACAACTCTGAACATACACAAAACGAACCGAACCGAACATACACAAACACTTAAGTTCTGAAATGTAGTCTAATCGAATTATTAGTGCCGCAACTGTCCACGCGAAGAATGTAATAGCTACTAGTGGTAAATATATAGGTACTTGTAAATGTTAATAACTAATTTACATTTATGTATTATTCTTCATTTTAAGCGAGACGGAAATATTAAATATTTGTGTTATTTTCAATATGGGACCCTAATTTACAGCTGCGAATACTGAATTGATTCGATATGGCGTAGATCATATTAATATTAAGTTACAGTCGGTCCAAGGAATAAATTAACTTTTGACGTTTCATGTATTTATGTCCCAATGAGTGACGTTCATTTCATATGACAATCGACTTTGTTTATGAAGAAGTTTCAATAGGTAATACCTACGATTTAATATTTTTGATTTTGTCGAAAGTTTACGCGAATAAGATTAAGATATTACTAGTGGTTTCTGTAGCACAGGAGAACGATGAAAGAATAGGAGAAGAGGATTGTATAGGAGAATTTCGAATGCTCAAGACGTGACTCAGTAACACAGTAGTCAGAGTATTACCCCGTTTAAAGGACTGGTCGCGGGTTCGACATTCACTTTTTCCAATGTAAATATGATATATGATATGATATATTTGAATAGTTAGCAAATTCCATAATATTATTTCAATCTTACTTTCATAGACTGGGACCGTTGTCGTCAGTCGATATTTTGTGTACTGTATCTTGTAAGACAAGTGTAAATTCTCTACAGTAAGAGATACATACTGTATGACCCAGTTTGACCATTTAACACTAGTATCCTGAGAATCCCGACGGACAATGGTGGACCAATTCACACTATGAAAGTCGATGCACGATGGTGGTGCATATCGTGATATCACGGCCATGACTGCCTCTGTGGCGTAGCGGTAGTGAATGCGGCCGCTACGCAGGAGGCGCGGGTTCGATCCCCGCTCAGTGCAAATATTTGTGTGCATGAATATGAGTATTTGCATTGGTCTGCGTGTTTCTATGTATAATAAGTATGTATTTACGAAAAAAAAATGTATCTAAGTATGTTTATCCGCATTTTAGATTCCATAACACCAGCTAGTTAAGCTATGCTTACTTTGGGTCTAGATAGCGTTGTGTAGAATGTCCTACAATATTTTATTTATTTATTTATTATTATTTGAAAATCCGCCCCCCTCATCACATGTCGATGGCATATAGCTATAGTTGATGAAGAATTATAGTAGATAGATAGATAGATAATCCTTTATTGTACAC
Organism: Eilema depressum; assembly: GCA_914767945.1. Taxonomy (NCBI): domain Eukaryota; kingdom Metazoa; phylum Arthropoda; class Insecta; order Lepidoptera; family Erebidae; genus Eilema; species Eilema depressum. The sequence goes on along the minus strand of OU612028.1, from coordinate 7,688,930 downwards.
AACTACATTACAGTAAAACGGACAGTATAAGACAATTATGTACAATCGGCGGCCTTATCGCTATATGCGATCTCTTCCAGGCAACCTATTAGTATGCCTTATATTTCGGCAAATATAATAGTAATAGGTAGTAATAAGTACAAAAATACGTTTGCGTAGGATCGGCAAACGTGGCGGATATTGGGAGAGGCCTATGTCCAGCAGTAGACTGCAATAGCCTAATTGATTGATTGATGATTGAATAAGTACTTAATGTGATTATCGTAAAATAAAACTTACCTGTAAGGCACAGACGGAACTACTAGGATGAATGCATTTCTGAGTATCCCATAATGAATACAAGTTAAAGCCACCGCCACATAGACTCCTAGATGGAACCTTCCTATCTGCCCCAATTCTTTCAAGATACTATCTATATCCACTATCCCAGAAGACTTCTCGTTTACACTTAAATTTTCAGAAGGCATTTTGTTGCGGTCAACTTCTAGCACTATCAACGGGCACTATCGAAGCACAGGATATAAAATCAAGAGAAATTGCCCCTAATCTTCGTTATTCTAGAAATTAACAGGTCATAGTAATGACCAATCATGTTACACAAAACCGTGAATTGATTGTATTGATTTTATAATATAATGAGATAGACACGATCTCAATCTCAATTATCAGTGTCGGAAGTGTATTGCTTTGTATCGACGGATATATGCCTTCTGGCAAGAAGGCCTGTCCACCTGGGTAGGTTGATTCTTCACAGCATTGAGGCACATAGGTAAGCAATAGCTGCAAGGCACTTTTTCTTGACCTTAGGATTCCATGACAGTAATAATTCACTCGTTATATTAAGCACAACAACGTCAATATTAACGAATAAAACCACAGTAAGTTCTAACTTTATTCAGTCAAGTAGATTATTATATCTAATGATTATAATACAAATGTCAAATGATTCGGTTACGAAATATTTGAATTAAACACAAAGAATTTTATTAATTTATTATTGCACTTTCGAATTAGCACTTATTTTAAATTAATTTATCTTAATACAGTATCTTAACTGTGGACGCGTCGCTCACACACCGCGTTTGTTACTAGCGAACACTCATAATGATTACTTAGTTTTTGCACGTACTTAGTGCACGAGTGAGCAACTCATTTGTTTTTATTTATCTCTTTTGTTCATTTACATTACATTTCAAAAGCGCACGTGTGTTTGTCAGTCTTAAAATGATACAGTGATTGTATTGTTTTGGAAGACAGGCGTATAATATAATTTCCCACGGGGTTAAGACAATTAAAGATATGATTTCGTAGTAGTAAGTATATTTGAACGTGATACGAGTAATATTGTTTATTGTTTTAATACATTGCGGCTTCTTAATGGTGCCGTTTACCTGTAAAGAAGTTTAACAAGCAATGTATGTGAAGAGATGACTTGTTCACATCATATGGTATGGTAAAAGAGTAAAAGTCCCGCAATCCGCGCATTTTTATAGTCTATAACTACACGTTTTCCATACAATATTGTCACATTGAAGTCTATTTCACGGTACGCTGTATTTGCTACATTCTGTGGTGCTGCTGATTATAAATTCGTACCTTTAGTCATTGGTAGTATTTCGAATCGTGCACAATATGTATTTCGTGTTATTCATTCGTTATATTTAGTGATAAAAGATTTTTCTGAAGTCATCGAATCCAGGAGGTACCATAAACCTATTGTTGATGATAAATATAAAAGTGACTCTTAATAATGAATAAGGTAAAGGTACAGTCAACAAAGAAGATACGGTCGCACCTTTACATACAACTTCATAAGAAAAGTGTAATCTCCTTTATCGACTGTATATTTGGTGATTTACACCAATCTTGCACCCGGTATCTAAATACCCGAGAAGGCGTGTGGTTTTAATCGATAAAAGTCCAACATAACCACCCCCGTTAGTCGACGTTGGTGGCATCCACATACACACGAAAAAAATTCTTATATTTTTTGGAATTACCCAGTAGTACTAGTAAGTACCTAACTAAAAGATACGGTCGCACCTTTACATACAACTTCATAAGAAAAAGTGCAACCATACCTCCTTTGTCGACTGTATATGGTGATCTACACTAATTTTGCACCCGGTATCTAAATACCCGAGAAGGCGTGTGGTTTTAATCAGTAAAAGTCCGACATAACCACCCCCGAAAGTCGACGGGGGTGGCATCCACATACACACGAAAAAAATTCTTATATTTTTTAGAATTACCCAGTAGTACTAGTACCTAACTAAAAGATACGGTCGCACCTTTACATACAACTTCATAAGAAAAAGTGCAACCATGCCTCCTTTGTCGACTGTGTAATGGTGATCGACACTAATCTTGCACCCGGTATCTAAATACCCGAGGTGTGTGGTTTTAATCAGTAAAAGTCCGATATAACCACCCCCGAAAGTCGGCGGGGGTGGCATCCACACACACACGAAAAAAGTTAAGTTTTTATATTTTTGGAAGTACCTAGTAGTAAGTAGTACCTATATAATGATTGTAATCACTTCACTACATATTATTAAACAAAGTCGCTGTCGCTTTCTGTCCGTCCCTATGTATGCTTAAATCTTCAAAACTACGCAACGGATTTTGTAGCGGTTTTTTTAAATAGATAGAGTGATTCAAGAGGAAGTTTTATATGTATAATACATGCATAATATTGTAGAGAAACACTGATAAATTTAGATATAATACCACGCGGGCGGAAAATATGGCGGTACGAAGTTCGCCGGGTCAGCTAGTAAGAGATAAATTAAAACTTACCTGTAAGGCACAGATGCAGCTAGAAAGACATAATTGAAGTTAGTCAGTCCATAGTGAAGACAAGAAAAAGCTATCAGGAAATACCCTCGAAGGTGGAACCTTCTTATTTGCCCTAATTCTTTCAGGACATACTCGATATTCAGTTTCTCAGAAGACATCCCGTTCACACTTATTGCTTTCGGCTTTTCAGAAGTCATTTTTAATTAGTTTTAATTTTTTTTTTGAAGATGCTACAGATATTCTCTACTTAGAATATTAAATTCTGGAATGAAAACCCTAATTGAGTTTAACACTTTCTACGAGTAATATAGCACAGGTATTTATCTAAATCGAAATATTTTGGTATCTTAACTGCGCACGCGTCGCTTAGGTACACACCACGTTAATTACTAATGATAAAATTATGAACAATTTAGTAGGTACTTAGTGCACGACTTGCTCAATGGTTTTTATTTATTAACATTATTACAGGTGTTTTATGTGTTTCACTTGTTATTTTCAAATGTAAATTAACTAGGTACACAGGTGTATTTGTGAAAAACAACTTTAAGACAACAGGACAGCCTCCGTGGCGTAGCAGTAGTGAACGCGGCCGCTACGCAGGAGGCGCGGGTTCGATCCCCGCTCAGTGCAAATATTTGTGTGAATGAAATATGAGTATTTGCATTGGTCTGGTCGTGCCTCGGAGAGCACGTTAAGCCGTCGGTCCCGGTTGCCATAAGAACATCTATGGCAGTCGTTACAGGTAGATGGCCTAAAAAATCCAAAAACAACGGTCTAACTGCAAGGCTTCGATATCGCCTAATGTTAACGTTGGGTTGTGGAGGTCAGATGACAATCACTTCAGGGAAAATATCGAGGTCTAGCCAAATCCGTAGTTAAGACTGGTTAAGCGGACCCCAGACTCCGAGCTGAAAGCTTCGGATGCGACTGGGAATTAACGCTGAGAGGAACTTTTAGACAAGTTGACACTACAAATCATTTCAAACAGGTGGTGAAATCACTATAATCTATCTTCTATAGTTACTATTATATTATCATTGTAAAGCGGTTGTGTCTGTACATCGGAGATATTTAAAAAGAAAATACTTGGGTGATTGTGTATGTTCTATTAACGATACTGAAGACAAAAATATTTTTTTCGGAATTCTTTTGTTTTTTTTTTTCAAATGTCTTGGTCAGACTTAAAATCGTACGTAATTTTGATCTCAATCGATCAAGTAGAACCGGAGTTATGGCCAAAATCTATGCGGGCTAAGCTGCGGGTGGAAGGCTAGTACCTATTCACTTAAACTAGCCTAGCCGTTGCTTGCGGTTACAACAATTTTGTTTGCCGGCGTCGATATTATTACATTCATTACATTGTTGATTAACGACTCATAAGAATTGTTATTTTGATATTAGGACAATCAAAGACCTAGGCAAAATGATATCTAGTCATTTTGCGGTGCAGTCTTTCAGCTAATTAGGCATTCTGCTATGTAGACAACATTAGGACCTAAGTCATTATGCTATCTTAACAACCTAAGACCCACCCGTTTTACGGAGAGTCTTCTTTTGTTACACTACCGTATTCGGTTTCTCTCTACAAACATTCTGCTCTAAATGATATCTAAAGGTGCGTACAAATTATATAGCATAACATGTTATAAAACAATGTTATATAACATGTTTCAGTAATGTAGACACTGAAGTTAGTACAATGTTACAAAGTTATAAAACAATGTTAGATAATGTGGACGTGTTATATAACACAAGTTATACAACATGTTACATAATCTGTACGCACCTTAATACTCTTAAAAGGAACGTGTAACATTTTTGTCAAAATATATTTATTATATACAAATTGTTGCTAGCAGCTCAGCCCGCATGGAATAGATCCGATTCCATTGACCCACAGAAACCCAGAGATATGTGAAAAAAGATAAGAAATATATTTGTGGAAGTAAAATAAGATAAAACACAGTACGGTTGAACTGTATTTACTCATTTGAATGAAATTTTAAAGCATTTATTATGATAACTATTCAAATCGATTAAAAAAGAAAAAAGAGAATCGACCACAGGCGACCTCCCGCCAGGTCGATTCTCTTTACTCTTTCATAATCGATTTGTATTTACTCAATATAGCAATATGTATTTTCTTTCTTTCTTTCCATATCACACATATAACAGTTCTTTTAAACTAAGGTCTTCCACTATTTGTGGAAAGACAGCAGCTCTCGATGTCACGTGCTATGGATTGAGCTGGCTTGCATTATTCTTACGATGGCAGAGGACGTAATATCCTAAACGTGTAATATTATTATTTATCTATTTATCTACACAATAATTATAAAGGAAAGATTTGTATTTTTGTGTGTACTGGACCGTTTTATAAATTCCTTCGCCATTATCATCATCTCATCACGCTAATATTAAGCGATGAACGGGATCAGAATTCCACGCGAGCAGAGCCGCGAACAAAAACTAGTACTTTATACATTCCTTATAGAAATCACGTTCCTGCTTGCCATAGAAGACTTCTATGTGCCTTTTCCAAATTTATCTGGAATCTTCAGTCTTGTCTTGAACACTTTTGTTCTTCCCTGGATTGTCAGCGGGGCCAAATTCTGTCTCAAGATATGATGGACAATAAACATATCCTGAGAAAGAATGTGGATGAATGGATCCTTTGAGAATCCTTTGAGAATTTGGATCAATCTTGCACGTTGGAGCATCAATTAGCAGGGTTAGGTTTGCCGAGTATATGGAGAACTTACTTCATTGAATGACTTCTCACCTTTTAACATAAACCATACAACGCTGGTGGCCTCTTGCACTTTTTCATACATAAGAACTACTTTATAATAAGGGTATAAGGGCCCTTCAAGACCCTCAGGGCCAAGTCAATCTCTCCTGTTAGCCGGTAAACGGTTTCTTGAGGTTTAGGGGTCAATGACAGTCATTTAATTTTTATTACGCTATTATGGGAAAGGTGTTGCGCAGTAAGGAGCAGATTCGATCTAAACTATTACATTGATAAAATCTTCATAATACCGATGTAGATCTTCGTAAAATTTTGTAGTTCGAGAGAACTCGTAGACAGTTGTCTACTTGCACTTAGAAACTATCAATATAATATATTGGCGATCCAATCAATATCTTAGGGATCAATCATGTTTTTTACACACGCGTCAAAAAAACGCTGTTGATCCCTAATCACGAATTTGGATCGCAATATATCTCATACACCTTATACCTACGCCTCCCATAAGGTAATGAGCAGTATATATTAATATAAAATCAATAAACTAAAAACGTTATCAATCACGCGTAAAAGGCTTCCCACTACAGTATTAGCATAGAAGTATGGATAATCAAAAATATAATGTTGAAATTACAGCAGTTATGCGAATTGGGTCGATACTGCAGAAGGAAAAATGCCTTGACATATTACGAAGTTAACGCAAATGCAGTCGCAGGCGACAACTAATAAATAATAAAAGTAATAAATATCCCGAATTAGTATAATGTATAGCAATCACTAGAAATATTTAAAATATACCTACCTACCATTTTAAATTATTAAATAAAATTTTAAGGATCAAGAAGTACAAATTGAAGAAAAGTCTACATAATTTTAAGGCGACGTAGCACCTATCTACCGTCGGTATATGAACTACTAAACAAGAATGTAACAATCAGTAGCATTACTAGTTATACATTAAGGGTCTGTTCAATACAGGCGGACAAATCTCTAGCAGTTTTTAAGTGGTAATTAAATATCAAACTATTAATATAAAGCTTAAAAATTGGATGCAAATACGCGCAACAGTTTTATCACACTACCGCATATTCACTTAGTCTAAGAAATGGAACACCTTTCCAGTTGTTCTGAATTGACCCTAACATCACTGTACTTCATAGTACTCAATTGCGGAATTCCGCACAACAAGAATTTACCAATTGAGCGACCTGGACGCGTCCTGGATAGTTACAGTTCAGAGTTCTCGTCAACATTCATCTCAGGGTGACGTAAAACGCAGTAATAACCATGAGTTTATTTGTGCACGTAAGTACTACTCGTAGCTGTTCTGAAATAATGATTCTGAAATTCTCCTATCAAAATTCTCGTAATTCTTGTTTTCTATTTTTCAAAATTAAATGATAGATTAAACCTTAGTTGGACTATGGTTAACTAACACTAATATCATAATGTCAATCTTGGAAATTATGTTTACGAGAAAATCGTTCTTGACAATGTCATTTGATTTTGACAGATCGAGACTGAGTTTTGAACAGTTTCTTAGAGAATTGGCCCTCTATTTCTACAACCCAGAGAAACCTATTTTCGGAAACTACCCTTTGTGCTACCTATGCCATCTCTGTGCCGAATTTCATCTAGATCCGTTCAGAGGTCTTTGCTGAAAAGAGTGACAAATTCATTCATCTTTCCTTTTCATGATACCCTTCGAACCATTTCTTTTAAACCGGTACGGTCAAACATTGACGTGAAACACTTGGTACAAATAAATGGTAGTTTAACCTATAACATTAGTAGATAGTTAGCTACGATACTACTTATTATAAATTTGTAGTGACATTTAAAAAAAATCGTGCGTTACTATATTGGAACAGCGATTCAGAACACCAAAATATATTTTGGAACTCTTGTCAGTTTGTCTAGAGTAGCTCCCTAGTACTGAGGGTGTTGGTGGCCTCTATACCAATACCCTCGACCAGTTGCTGTCGTGTAGACATACAAGACCGGACGGGAGGACTTCTAGGAGATCCCAGATCAAAAGAATATATTGGGGGCAATATCGCCTCACTACCTGGCTATTACAATACCGACGTGAACCCACTCCTAACACAAGTAATTAGGCTTAGCTAGGGAGAATTAGGGAGGTAAGTAATTTCGGTTACTATACTCTTCTTGACAGGCTCTGTAGCGTGGTGGTAGTGCATTTGACTGCAGGGGGCGCGGGTTTGATTCCCGTTCAGTGCAGATATTTGTATTCATGAATGTCTATTTTCATTGGTCTGGGTCTACCTCGATGAGCCGTCGGTCCCGGTTGTCACAGGAGTATCTATAGCAGTCCGTAATAGGGAAGACGTGAAATTTCATATAGCACTTTATGGTTCAAAATATATAATACTAGGTATATCTATATTCATGCCCATATCGCTGTTTTTCAAAATTTTTCAGATTGTAAAATAGGCAACAGTTGTTTAGAAAGTTCTTACAGGAATCTTTTTTGCGAATTTACTCCCGGCGGAAGTCGGAACCCGGACCGCAAGTTGCACATATAATTTTGATACAACAAAACTCACCTGTAAGGCACAGTTGCTGCTAAAAAGATGTACGTAGTATGAAGCAGTCCAACCTGGATAGCACTGAAAGCGACCAACACAAACACTCGAAGATGAAACCTTCCTGTCTGCCCCAATTCTTTCAGGACACTATCAACATCCACTACCCCGGACCCGGATGACTTTTCGCCAACACTTTTCTCAGGCTTCGGCTTATCAGTTGTCATTTTGTTTCTGTTCTAATTGCAGTATAATCGAGCCCAGGTGTGTGGTCACCGGCTGCCGGTCCGATACTGTGAACTGCACTACAGGTGCACTATCAAGTTCACTCGTTACACTCAGCACAATGTCAACATTGATGATTTAGAAAGCCGATAGAGAGTCAAGGCTGCGAAATCAATCAAAACTCCACGAAATACAATCTGAATACGCGGTTACATCGGCACACCTACTCAGCCTCTATTGATAATAATCGACAATGGTTCTACGCTACGTACTAATAAAGAGTGTGCACATTACAACATGATGTACTTATAGTTCAGATGTTTAACATAAGCTAGGCTTATTATTTAGAGATGTAACAGATATCCGGTGTCCACCATATCCGGCTATTACTCAATATGATTTTTGTTGAAAATGAACGTATAATTATAATAATGGTGGATGGATCAAACTGTTAAGTTTAGAAATGTTATAAATAGAACTTGGATTGAATTTTGCACTTCCGAATGGAGATTCGGTTCAATATTCAATTATTGTAGTGAAAAAGAATTGAACGAGATGCATACATTTTTTTAAATATTTATTTATTTACTTCATTGCATGACTACCTCGATGGCGCGGCGATAGCGGGAGCGTATGCCGTGGATGATGAATTAGATTCGATTCTTGGATTGGACACAAGTGTTACAACCTGTTACAATCTACTGATTATTTTTTCTGTTAAGAAATCCTCAATAGAAGTGCAATTTCTGTAAATGTTAGCGTAAAAACGGCAATAGGTTTGCTTTCATATTATATGAGATCAAAAAAAGTAATAACAGTAAATACGCCTTATGGCTCCTCTACATGTAGACCGATACATCCACAGATATCATTCGCGGATGCGTCCGCCGCTAACATCTGTAGATGAATGTGTCTAGTGTCTACGTGTAGAGGGCCCTTTAACTTACAGTATTGGGACGAGGCAGACGTGAGTGATTATAAAAACTAAACTTTAATTAAAATTGCATCTCCGAATATGGCTCCAATTCTGAAATGCCAGAATGCTGATATTTTAGTTTCGTAACTGCGTTCGCGCCTCTCTCGCGTCTCGTGCGTGACTTTGACTAGTGAAAAAACTGCCAAAAGTATGTATAATTATTACATTATTTTGTATTAAATATTGAATCTAACGATTGTGTTACAGACGACTATTTATGTAACTTGTACTTCCATAATTTTAAGGTTATTTTCAATTGGTTTGAAATTAAAAGAACTACGATATTATTTAACATAAACATGAACTCAAAAAAAACCACTGAAATAACCTGACCATGGAATCTATAGTTTGCTCAGTGAGCTACTGTACACTGAGTGACGGGTATAAAGACATAACGTGAAATAACAATAACCAACCGATTTCAAAATTAAAACCAATAACAAAATCGTTATAAGTGTTATTATCACCACATAGTATGCGGATATCCGTCTGATTTATTGCTAAAAATATAAGTCTCTGCACTAGTTTAATCTAAACAACTTGTCAATTCACATTACAACGTTGAGAATCAATAGTCCATCTCTGTTTTGAGCGTCTTGTTTTACTTTTGCAGTCTTAGTAGGTATATAATACCTACTAGCTGATGCCCGCGGCTCCACCCGCTTGAAATTTTGATCCCGTTCCCGTTAACTATGGGAACGTATTCCAGGTATAAAAAGCGTGTGTTGTTCCAGACCATAATCTATCTCTGTACCAAATTTCAGTTATTTAGGGCGCGGTTTTATAACAAACAACCAAATATCTTCACAAACTTTCACATTTGTATTAGGGTAGGATCTTGGAAAGTCAGACTTTGTTTGGGTCTAGATTTATAATGCTCCTTGCGTTAATTCTGGTCGCATTCGAGATTTTCACCTCGGAGTCCGGGGTTCGCTTTTTCTTTCCAGTCTAACTGCAACGTGGCTGAACTTCAATATTTTCCGTGAACCGACTGCCATCTGACTACGAGTACAACCCATTGTCGATATCGAAGTAATTCAGTTAGACCAGCTGTTAAACTGTTTAGGGTTCCAATAATCCGTAAGAACTGCCATATAAGTTCGTATAACTGATCGAGACCGAGAGTTTGAGTCTAGATTGTGCTCAGTAAAAAATGTACTGGAATCGAAAAAGAATAGAAAAAGTGAATCGCTCAGGTGGGACTTGAACCCACGACCAGAGCTTTGCCTGAATGATTTTATCAAAATCGGTTTAGTGGTTTGCGTGAAAGCTTAACGGACAGACTGAAAGACAGACAGACAGACAGACGTATTTATAATATTTAGTATTGCTTATCCAAAAGCTCAATGTATTAATATATGCTTTGATGATCATCCGGATTCTTATAGTTCCTCGACGAATATTTTGCTACCTTAGCAAATTGGCTTGCAAGCAGGACGGCTTGGCCCGTGGCCTCTTGGCCCCCGAAGGTCTTGCTGGAGTCCCATACACCCACAAAATATACCTTATTAACGTTTATTGTATACCTACATATTTATTTAAATAGCTTTTTAATTGACTTTATAATCAATGGAAAGCACTTCAAAGGCTGTATAGGTGAACGCCTGCGAGTTTCGACACACTACGTTCCACTACTCGAAGCCGAGAGTATTTGCAATGCAACGCAATTCTCAACACTTACTCGGTACTCCTACTTGACATTAGTAGTGACATTGTAACTATTTATATTTCATTTTGAAACTATTATTAATAACCTTTGTTATGTTTAATGAGGGCTTAGTTCGGATACTTATTAACTTGTCAATTTTAGTGGGTAGGTACTTATTAACATACTTCGTAACCTAATAAGTTGGAGGCTGTAAGAAATAATAGACTTTCACGTTCTATTCTTTTGCATAGGTATGCGTAGGAATGTCAAGTATGCCTGTTCATCTATACAAATATATGCAATTGAAGTATCTGTTTGTAATACCTATACAAAAAAACCATACAGTTATCCCCGGAGGGTTAGGCAGAGGTGAACTAACACCCATATTTCACCAATCATTGTATTGTGGTGGTGAGTCTATTGACCAATCATGACCAATCATTGTGGTTGGTGAGTCTATTGCCGTATTTCAGGCACTATTGTTGACTCGAGTTATGTATCTGAGGCTGAATCTGGGCTATATATATAATATATCTCTCTCTGATGTTATACAGCCCTATCCCTTAGTCGCCTTGTACGACACCGCATGGGAGAAGATGACTGAAACAGCTGGGCCAGTTATGATACAACTTTCTCCGGCAGATAGCTGATGACATGACGCGTAACCTAGGCTATTTTTATTTTAGAAAGATAATTAAGTCAGACAGTGAGAAGACCTTTCCGGTGTCGGTGTGCGTCCTCTGCAATCGAGGATTAAAGTGGACATAAAAGTGTAAAAAGATCCATCAATGGATTTTTGTAATGGATCTTAGTGGACGGAGGGTGCGAGCCGAGATGAACGAGATGGTATTCAGGCAGTCTGGATTTCACCAGTGAATACCTATCTAATATCGTTCAGCTAAACAGCCCCCCTCCCTTAGACAAGGTATGATGGAATAGAATGACAAATGTATAGGATTTGACGTTTTTGACATTCGTTGACGCCTGTGATATACGTCAAATCCCACACATTTGGCATTCTATTCCATCATACGCCGAGAAACGAATTGTCACTTGTCTAGAGGGGCAGGGTTCTCGTCTTTAACTCCATAAAATTACTAACAACTGTTTTATTTTCAAGACTCGGGTAAAATCGTAAAAAGAAAACAACACATTATCAAAATATAAAATAGCAGTTTATTATACGAATACTATTAGGTTATTAATAAATTGGGGCGAATAACAGCTCTCCACACGTCACTAATACCAATCGCAATTTCATAATACGTAGGTACAATCAACAGCAAAAGTATCAAATGTACAATATTCGTACCCATACTCACCAAGTAGGTACGGGCGGGCCAGCCGGGGTCAACCTCGCGATACATACACGGGCCAAAGTGGTAAGGTATTGAATGAAGGGGTCATTCAATGGCTGGTTTAATGACAGTAAAGGAAGCTCGAGAACTATGTATGTATGCATGTTCGTATTTCTTTAAATGGTCTCTCATAAAAGTAATAAAGGTACCTAAGTAAAATATTTAACATTTCAGCTTCCTGTAATGCAAGCGTGTACAAATAGGTACCTTACTACCAACATCTATAATTTACCACCAGGCTCCGGACGTATATATTTTTAATGAAACATATTGAACGAAAATATTATTTAGATATCAATTTTTATGACTATTTAGAAGGTACTCTAATAATCCACTTTTGCTTTTGATTGTACTACAAACAATATTATCGACCATTACCAATCAAATTTGACTTTAGGATAAATGCATTTGGAGTGAAAATTAAAAAGAGGATCTCAACTATTTTCAACATTCTTAAACAATTAATATTGTTAGATTCTATTGTTAATTACAAATTCCCCGGTATTGGGTCTTTAATTAATAAAAATGGTGGACTGATCATTTTGAATAAACCACCAAGAATTATGAATACATACGGTATGCCACTCATAATTATTCATAATTAAATTACTCATAATTTATCCATAATACAAAAATTATGAGTGCGATTGGGAAATTACAAGTGGCATACTTATGTATGATAACCACTTAAACGGTGAGTGATGGTATTTCTATCAGATTTTTATAAATGAATCACAGTTTCTCATAAAACAAGAGATTCATATCTCTGAAGTAAGGATGTATTGAAATAAAAAACAAAATCTTATTTAAGCTCATATAACTATTAAACCTATTCATAAATGCTAAAAAATATCATTATAACTTGCTTTTAACGTGAGTTGAAATTATACATACCTACTTATTAATATTTCACTGAACTCATAAACTCATAATGCAAGACACTCCGGGATATAAAATCAAGAAGCAGAGCCCTTTTGCTACCGCTTGTGTGATGTGAAGATGTTCAATATACTTTTAGCCTTAGGGTTGACTCAGATCAGGCGGAAAATTTAAGCACTTTTGAGAATTTATCTACGGAATATCAGCCTTTTTCCATTTAGATCAGACAGCAGCATAAAATCTTATCCGATAAGACAGACAGCGCATTGTTGTTTTCTATTTTAAACTCTGTCTTAATGAAATTAAGTTGATAGTTAATTACCACTTAGTAACAACTCGAGCATTTTTCAGCCTGATCCGAATTGACCCTTAATCAGTGATGAATCAGGTAATTTTTTGTGTAAAGAATATTAAATGTAAAGTACCTATATGCCTATTATGTACATATTTTTTGTCGCGACTATGATACGGAGTCTTGGCGATATTAGTTTCAATACTCGCGAGGTTTAAAGGCTCTTCCTTTAGATTATAAGTAGGTATATATCCGTGTTACTGCGAATTCCAGTGTTGAGACAATGTTAGAATCTCTTCATAAATCATTTTTAAATATCGTTAAAAGCAAGTTATGATGCTGTGTACAGCCGGCAAAGGAGATAATATATTCGCCTTTACCGACTGTATTATATTATTAAAAGAATACATCTTAAAAATAAATTAATTGTCAGAAGCCACTGATACAATGTCTCCTCATTCTCAATATTATTGTCATTTTTGTACTCTTATTTGAAACTTGAAGCTGTGTCTTTAAGACACAGGCTCTTTGAGATCAGCTATTAAACATTAAAATTGTACAAGATGTTTGTTTCAAAATGAGTTTGTGAGAATGGACTTTGTTCAATTACATTGAAACATTAAAACTACTACAGAAGGTTCATATTTAATGTAAAGAAAACAAATACGTGCATGAATCCTCTTGATTGGCAATTCATTTGATTATTTATACATCTCAGGCTCAGACTAAAAGAATCAGGGTTTCGAGTTCCATCCTAAAGTAAGTAAAACTAGCTCTTTTTGTTTCTTGAAGTCGGTTATTTTAACTTAAACACGTTAAAAAAAGATATGTAAAGAAAACTCAGGGCCAATTTCAAAAATCCAATTACATATTTTGCCATTGGAAATCTTGATGATTACTGAGTAACAAATACTTGGTGGATGTGCAGCAATGCGATTCTGTAAGCGCACAACGATGAGCACAACGTTGCGACAACCTTGACATAGATTGTCATTGGTCGATGTCCAGGGATGTCACCCTGTCCAACCAATGACAATCTATATCAAGCATATTGCATTACTGAACATAATTTCAGTGTTCTATACCTAATTCTTATGAATGTCGATAGGTAGATGGTCTCTATATCCCACTGAGATGAGATGTATGTAGATAAGAATTTCAGCCATCCAGGTCCAGGACGGATCGAAGTAGTTAACCGCGCATGACGTAGGTATAACACATACCAGCGCATTTTCCAACAAGAAATAAACCACACATAATCATGACGTCATCACACGCAGCTGTCAAACTGGAATCATGAAATACCCTCAATTTCGTGTAAAATAATATTCAGCTTCACGAAGACTCAAGAGCCGCACTGTCATGATTCCATTTCGACAGCGCACAAGTTACTGCAAATATTAATTAATTTACTTTATTACTAATTTTATGACAAATGCACACTAGCTGCAAATTATTGCTACGACAATAAATCACCGACATACAACTACTTACAAGTTGGTGTTTCAATAGTATTGTGAGCGAGCATGTTACGCGCTAAAAGTGACCATTAACATAGAACTGCGTTGGTGAACATGTTCGCCAATGAATGGCCACTTTTATGCAAAAAAACGTGCTACTATCTAACAGCCATTTGTCCACCCATTCTCATAAAGTGCACCATAAGATAAGTCTATTCTATTCTTTCTTTTTAAAAGAAATTTCGCTTTCAAAGCGAACTATACTATATTAACTTAACGATATAGGTAATTATGATGAAATATAAAATGTGTGAGCATCTCCGTTGACGAAAAGGAATGATCTTACCCCATTGCTCGTACAAAACAGGCAAACCGCACACTCTCAATAATATTGTGTGAATCGATAATACGAGCCACACACACAATATTATTTTCAAGATTTTAATGTCAATAAATGCGTGCAGTGTTCCATGCATTGACTAACAGTGGAATTAATCGTGATTAGTTGTAGACGTGTTTTTATGAAGTAAATCAATCAGTTAGTCAGTCAGTCAGTCAGATAAATTATGTAAGACTCGATGACATTTTTGACATTCAAAATAATCTGTAAGTTTATTTACTTTGATGTTAAAGTTGTAAAAGTCTGTTCATTCAAACTCAGTACGTTCACTGCAAATATTTGTATGCATGATTGTGTCTATTGGCATTGGTCTGTGTGTGTTTTTATTTATAATATGTACGTATTTACAGAAGATTATTTTTTAAGTCTGTTAATCTGCATTCTTAAAAACCCATATTTATAAGGCAGTTAAGCTAAGTTTACTCTGGATGGTACTGTGTAGTATGTCATAGAACTCGTAGAACATCTTTCAACAGTCGTAAATATTTGGTCGAGATGTTTTTATTTCTATCCGTAAGTAATAAGAATGTTAATGTATGTATGTATTAAGTATGTGGAATTATCACGGCCGTCTGTCAACATCTGCCAACTAATCACATACCTACAATGCACATTTTTTTCTGTTTACAACTTAAAAGAGAATATTGGAACATCAAAATTTCCTCTTCTACGTTTTAAGCCTTAGGCCGTACGCTGCCTCACGCATGCGAGAACCCGACATCAGGCAAATCGTAGGATTTAATTTTTCACCATATTGTGCAAATTATGTACACGAAATTGGCTCAGTATTTGTCACATATGGCCGCATGGTAGTACATGAGGCTGCTGATGGCCTTAGACCCTTTGTTATCAACTATTGATATTGTTACCGACATATATCATTGCCCAAATCGCGAGAGAAATGAGGCCCTGACGCGGAGATTGCTTTGATATAATCTATGGTTTGTGGATTTGAGCTCTCTTGTCGCTTTAGCGCCCCGTGTAAACCTCAAAAGACACCCTAAGAATGCGCACTGCGCTTACAAGACGTGACTGGGGTCAAGATTTATACCGGTAACTATATTTCAGATCGAACATAATGTTATATCTACAGAAAAAAATTACAGTCAAGGTGGTGACACACACGTTTAGTAGAATCAAGGGTGTCATCATACGGTGTCCTGTGCGACGTCGGCGGAGGTGTCGAGGTCGGCGAAGGAGTCCGGCAGACGCCGGTGCAGCGTGTCGGGCACCAGCCGCGTCAGCGCCGCCGATAGCAGCGGCAAACTGCCGAACAGTGCGGTCGGTAACCACCACTTGTACGCTGCCTGCAATTTAAAAATCGAACGTTTAAAAACTGTTCATTTTATTGACTGGCTGGCTGAGTTAAATAAAGTACTAAAGCAACTCAACTGGTAAGTCAGGTTGTGAAATCTTTGCCTATCCTGGGATCAGAAAGGCGTATTTGTATCATCTATGTATTTATTTTGAATCTTAACTATATGTATATAAGTACTAAAATGCTTTCTTACCAGTGCAGGTGTGAGTGGTGAGACAATCGCTCCTATACGTCCCAGGGTAGAGCAGGCCGCCAAGAGCCTCTGTCTCGCTCTAGTGGGAAACAGCTCAGCTGTGTACACGTAGAGCGCGTTCAGCGTCATTGTCGCACCCATCTTGCCGATGAGGAACAATGCTATGCTCCAATTGCCGCTCGCTGCAAAAATAAACGTACTCATAACATGAACTACAAGAGTTAACCGCCTTTTTAGGAACAATTATAACATACTAGCTTTTCCATGGCTCTGCCCATGTAAGAATAATTATGTTTGGTTCATTATTTTATGAGATGTTTAGAAGCCACAGTAATTAATAAATTAGACTTTGTCAAGCTACTTTTGTCGTTGACTGTACAATAGCAGTCAACTGCTCCACCGTTTCGCCACTGACAGTAATCATTACAGGAGTTCAATGGAGTATACACTTACATTGCGGCAGACACGAGATTCCAATAAGCGAAGACGCAGTGAGGAGCAGTGCAGCCGTGAAGAGAGGGCGGCGGCCTACGCGGTCCAGTAGCAGCGTGTTAGCGAGCAGGGCCGGCAGCTCGGCCGCGGCCACTAACGCGTAATTGGCGTGACGGGAGCCGGCCAGCGCGTGCGCCGATACGGCCAGTCCGTAGAAGACGAACACCGCCGACATCCACCATACGAAGCATACGCATAACCGCTTTCGGAGCGCCGAGTACCTGCGGGAGAGATATGATCAATGACTAAACAAATAAGATAAGATATTCTTAAGTGTACACCCATAAAAGTGGTGGCAAAAAAAAGAACAAAAATTGTGTCAATCCAAAAATCAAAGAATCCTTGCTGATGCGAATGAGCAAAGATGGCTCTGGCCTAGCCGTTGCTCTCGGGATTGGGGCACAGATTACCTAAATAGTTGGAAATAGTTGCTTGGGATTAGACGGCAATCCTTCCTATTTAAGAGTCAAAATAAATCAAATTGTAGAAGGGAAAAGTCCAGGGCTGACTCCAGGCCCCAAAGCTTTGACTGCAATCGGAATTAGCGCTCGGATTAAGAAGAACATCTGGTTCGTTGTGCTTCACTTCAGTAATAAATATTAATAAGAGACTACTTCTACATGTTTGGTAATATTACTCACTTCATCAGCGCCGTGAACAAGCCCTCATCCAGATTTGAATCTCCTTTTTCTGCCAACTGCTCCTTCTCCAACAGCATCTTCTCAAATGCATCAGTCGGTAAGTTGACTTTGTTACATTTAGCAGCTTTCTTGATCACGTCCACTGCTTCATCCAATCTCCCTCTTGAAACCAACCAGCGGACGCTCTCGGGCAGAACCCAAGGGTACAATAACAACAGCAGGGAAGGTGGGTAAGCCCACCTCGCCCACGTTCTCCAATAACCTGTCGCGTAGTCTAGTAGAGAAAGAGATGCAGCTCCCAGGGACAGGGGTATGCCCAGCACCAGGCTGGCCAGGATACGATGTTCCACGCCGAGCCATTCGATCACTGGAAAACATTCAAAAATAATAATTTTAGTGATAGTTCTGTTGGGATGGTATTAAGTACTTGGGCGAATTATGAACTTCATTGTGTATCATAATGAAGTCCTGCTTTCTGTTCCAGAATTGTGAAAAGTGTTTTAGGAGTCAGTATATACCAAGCGCGCGAACAAGCCAAGGTTGATCTAGCAGAACATAGTTACACGGATCAAATGTATCCTGAATGGATAAAAAATTTACAGAACACTAGAAACTAGCGGGCTTGTGTGGCAGCAGAGGAAGCTGTGGATGGCAGGCAGTTGCTTCTACCTACTTTGAAGGGCATATAAATTCTCTGTAGTAACACGAATATTGAAAACATGCCCGCTTACCGTCAATAGGTTCGCCATGTAGGACCATGGTTATATTCTACTTATGTGAGATTGCATATTAGGATTACTTACTTACTATAATAATAAGTATTATAATTATTAAATCTAAGGTATTGTACAAATAAGATCCCTTTTCAAAGGATATTAAAACAATCTTGTTTTTTAGTTGCCTTGTTTGCCATCCAAAACAGCACTTGCATAGTGTTGTTTTATGTAGCTGACCCCTTCAGCAAATTACTTGTAATGGCCAGGATTCGAATCCAGGGCCACTCGATCGTAAGACCTACTCCTTAACCACTAAGTTCCATGAGCGAGGGTCTGAGGTAGATCAGCAAGGGTCTGAGGCAGATCAGCACCCAAGCAGAAAGAAGCAGCGTCGATAAGGCGGCAAGACGTGATTGGACCATGTACTCTAAACCAGAGGAGGTGGACGCAATCCTTGGGTTTCTGCAGGCAAGTAGAGTCGTCAGTCCTTTCACCTGAACGGCACCTCAGAGGAAGATAATGTGTTTACAATACCTAATCGATAACCTCTAACGATTGTTTTCGAATTTTAGTGTGCGCGGTTCAACAGATATACGAGTATTGCACTATTACCCTACCAGTTTTCTCAGCAAGTGGCAACGCGTGAGTGACATTTTTGATATTGCAAGCATTTTAAAGCACGGTTTCCACTAATCATTGGATGGTGGGCGTACGCTGGTCTGATAAATAATAATATTAAAAATAAAAGGTTGTTGTCGCCATAATTTCCAGCCCAATTTCCGATAACTCTAAATACGGCATATATTTAGTCAATTAGCAATTCCTAGTCCAATAAATCCATCCAATAAGTATTAAAACTATTAGTAAAATCAGTTGAAAATCAATACCCAACCCCCATGGTCTGCCAACCTTTTTACAACATGTTCTCTTCTGAAACATGGGGTCTCATATAAGTGGGAACTAACTGAGCACGAAGGCGCAGGGGTATACGCTGGCGCCCAGTACTGTTTCCAGCAGCTCAGCCACGAGGTACGTGACGTATGAGGGCACGAAGGACTTGATCAGCCCAAACACTCCGGCGCCACAACCACTTATCACCAGAGCGCCGCGGCGACCCCATCTGAAACAATACCAAGATTTACCATTAATACCATTAATAATAGCCCAGGCTCACCCTCAGATATATGGCTCGAGTCAACAACAGTGCCAGGAATACGGTAATAGGCTCACCCCCTATTACGTGAGACCTAATACAATGATTAGTGAAATGTGGGTGTTAATTCACCTCTGCTTAACCCGCCGGGGATAAAGGCGTGATTGTATGTATTGTATGTATGTATGTATAAATTCCACGCGTAGATATCTCGTGAGGAACTCCATCTACAGCAGCCTTCATGTCCTGACTCAGTCACGTTAGGAGGGGCAGGCCCAAGAAGTCCTGGCTTGACGTCGTTGTGAGTTAGAGACATCTTCCATTTAGATTCTGATCGATGTTAAAGTTTATGAGGTCCAGATAAAAGGCGCGCTATCATAATGATGTATTTTTTCTATTGTAAATAATAAATAAAAAAAACCTCACAGAATACATGTACTCTGTTCAAACAAATGGAAAAAAGGCTCGCAGAAGTACATAAAACTGATAGTCTTGAATGTGATGGGTAGGTAATGCCACGGGGCAGTCACCAGTTCAATGACAGTAGCGGGAGCTCCTGATGTCGATAAAGTAAGGACAGAAGCATATAACAGGCTATCGTCTCTACCTGTCCCGGATAGAGAGAGGCTTGAGACTTCTTCTTCCTCCTAGCGTTAATTCCCAGTCGCATCCGAAGCTTTCAGCTCGGAGTCTGGGGTCCGAGGCTTAAGTACTAGGCATTTAATATAGATATGAATGAACGTAGAATTCTCTGTAACTATTTTTAGAACAATCCAAGTTTTTAATACACATATTACTATTGAGTAATTTTATACATGTGTGACCTTAGCATTAGATACATAAATATTCAATATTTACTTGCTATTGACACAATACAGTATACCTACTGTGTTATTGATTTACGTTTGTTCATTCGCCTAAGTAAACACTAGTTTTTCTAACAGGGCAAATGTTTTAACGTTCTATTCTATATTCACCCGTACAAAACTGAGTAGGTGTGAATAAATAATGTTTTTTTTTTTGTAATAAACTTTCCGTTGGAAAAAAATCAACACATAAAACCGTTAAGATATAAATAAGTTAAGTATGCCATCTTACCCCAAGTCGCAACAGAAACGAGAGCTTAGTACGCGCGTCTAGTTTTGATAGGTGGATTGGAGCTCCTAAACCGCCGTAACACTACGTGCTATCCTCAAAAACATCCAAAAATCCCTACGTCCCATGACCACATCACAAAATGTACTCTATATGCGCAGTAACTACCTACGCGTTTTTGGGTGTCTTTTGTGGATAGCATGGGGTGCAACAGCGGCGGAGGAACTCAAATCCACCAATTTATAGATTGTAATTATCAAAACTGTTTAACTTCAGACAGATATGAGTACATAAGACCAGACTCAGCCTCAGATGTTTGGTTCGAGTCGACAATAGTGCCCGAATTACGGCAATAGGCTCACACCCAATTACGTGGGACCGAATATAATGATTGGTGAAATCAGGGTGTTAATTCACCTCTGCTTAACACTCCGGGGATAAAGGCGTGATTATAATATATTGTAATATATGTAGGCGACTTCGTCACTACTTCGTTACCTACTCACGTGTTGCACGAGAATGACGCATGGCTGATTTTTATTTAGGTTTTTTTACAAGCTTTTAGTTAACTAAGCATTTTGTGGTCCCCTTCCAAAAAATTTGCATAGGTATCTAGTAAATGGTTTAAATTTTGGACCAAAAAAATTTGCTCACTTAATTCTTTAAACCTTATTCATATTCATATTCTTTATTGTATACACAATTTATTAAAAAATACAAAAGGATATTTCTGTACAAAGGCGAGCTTAACTCAATGTTGAGATTTCTACCAGCAAACCTTAGAGTGATAGAGGAACATAAAATATAGATAGAGGGCAGAGCCAAGTGTATAGAAAAATGGATATGATAGATCGGGAAGAGAAAATTTAGAAAAAATAGACAGATATCAATTGAATAGGTAACACCTATGTTGTATGCTTCACCTGTAAACCTTCAGTAGATGGCTATTAAATCAGACTCCAATTGAATTATATGAAGAAACATGCTATCATCTGGTTGAACTTAGTTAAGTAACAAATATCGAACTGAACTTAGGCATATCTATTAAATATAATGGTATATAATATAATAAATGCTTTTATAGTAATTTGTAAATGATTGTTCAATCGTGATTATTGTCGAAAATCCGTGGATATTAGGGCGCGTTCCCATTTTATCGTGACGACAACTACTTATCCGCTTTGGCCGCCTACGCAACTGTGATTTGCAACTTGTTGCGATGGAAGAATTTTATACCTTTAATAGCATCATGATAAACTCTCATTCTCATTCACGACTTTTTTGTCTGTGAAGACAATGATAAAAGCTAGTCGTAAAACGATAATAAAGTGACTTCTAGTAACCGCGATAGAGATTTCTTCAAAATAACGTCGACTGAGATTCAAACGATTTAATGGAACCAGCTTGATACGATCTTTTTTAGCGATAAATATGGATATATTTAGCGATATGACATAGTCGATATAATCGTCAACATCTCACGATGAGAAAAATTACCGCTCCGTCATAAATCTCGTTCTTGTTTACGTTCATCAAAATCACC
Organism: Eilema depressum; assembly: GCA_914767945.1. Taxonomy (NCBI): domain Eukaryota; kingdom Metazoa; phylum Arthropoda; class Insecta; order Lepidoptera; family Erebidae; genus Eilema; species Eilema depressum. The sequence goes on along the minus strand of OU612028.1, from coordinate 7,666,444 downwards.
TAAAACTGGTTGAATAATATAATCATCTTTCAAATTTAATGTGAATCCAAATTTTTATTCAGACAATTAGGCGATGAATCAATTCACAATGGTTACAAGAAACAATTTATTATAATAATAAAATGCAGATAGCTTGCGTAAAAGGAAAAAAAACAACTGCGTCTTACATTATGCTACAATAATAGCCACCATGACCAACTTGACAATAATAACAATGTCATGGTTTTTTAAACGTTTTATTTTTCACAAGCCTTGCCGTTGCCCGCAGCTTCGCTCGTTATATTTGCTAGTTTGGGAAATTACAAGTCTAGTAGTACTTTATATAATACTATCTGAAGCCTGGGGCTCGGCCTGCGTGGATGCCAGTTATTGCTTTCTACTCAACCAATTCCAATCAAAATATACTTAGATTCATACTTACGAAAAAATTTAAGTCTGACCAAGACTAAAAAACCGCTTCAAAAATTCTGTAGTTTTGCATCCATCGTGAACTAACAGACAATTCCAAAAGTAAAGAATCTTAGAACTTAGCATAACTCAAGTTTTTTTTAATAATTAATTGAGCGTTCAGACACAACTATTTTATAATTAACTAGCGACCCGCCCCGGCTTAGCACGGGTGCAATGCTTTACGACATCACATTAGAAGTCTCTAATCGCGTTTGTTTATATATTTAGTAGTAGTGGTAGAATATAAATGCGAGTGTGTGTGACTGTGCATACCTGTCAGAGATGAAGCCCATTATAGGCAGCGAGATGAGCATGCCGACGTTGTGCACCGTGCCCACGAGCCGCTGCATCCAGTCCGCGCACGCGAGGTCGAACTGGAAAAACAAAGTTTACATTTCCATTAGCAAACATTTTAAAGTTTTTAGTGTGGCGAGTATTGCACAAGTTAAAGGTGCCAGCAAACTTCTTGAAGAATAGGAAGAAAGTTCGCGCATGTGCACTATACGGACCAATCGAAACACCAACATAAGGACTGACCCTTCAATCAATGACGAAAGACCATGCGTCCGTGATTGGTTTGCTCAATAGGCGCACCACAGCCCCCGCGCCCCGCGCTTACCACCAAAGAGACCTAAAAATGAGTAGGAAGATACTGTGCAGCTAAGTACTTTTTACAAGCTTGCACTCTATGTATGAAGTGTATGAACATAATTATAAGTATGTAAAAAAAAGATATGTAATTTGTTCGGGTACAATCTTGCAACTTGATTTTGAAGCAGGAACCTCAAGCGATTTTGAAAATTTGCATACTCGTTTAGTTTGGATGACAATGCATTAATATGGTACCATGGAACTTTGGACTCATTTGTTTTGTCTTAAACTCTCTACTTACTTACTTACTGAATTAATTTCTGAACTAAACAAGGTAGAATAGTGTTGTGTTTGGGTTCGTTTGGCTGGTCTTGGTAAGCACTCTAGCGCTACATGATACATATTACTATAATTAAAAAATGGAAAATAATATAATTTTAAAAAAACCTTTTAAAAACAAGCTTTTCCTTCAAGTTGTACCTACTTAAACGATAATAATATTATTTGCAAGGATTGTGCTGATTTTAAAATCCTGTACAAGATATTCAAATCAGAACAATGCTTGCAAAAAATATTACTATCGTTTAAGTATGTACAACAGATTATTTAAAGAAAAGCTTGTTTTTTAAGTTTTTTCATTACTAATTTAATCTTTCTTTCGTTCTTTCAAGTACCATTGTCAAGAAGTTTGCCGATCATCGTTGTACGGAATCTTATGTCTACCACAAAATAAATAGATACAGTTGATCAATCTTCACTTTGGTTAAAAAAGCTTCTGAAAATGAAAGGAAGCTAGCAGAGACTGAAGAAGCATATAAATAAATAGATCGAGAGAAACTTCAAACTTCTCGAATAATGTCGAAGTTGAGCTTCTAGAAAGGGGGAAGGAAACTAGCGGGCAATATTCAGGACTGAAAAGGCACATAAACAGTGAGAAAAAATCTTCTCGAATATAGTAATATCGGTTCGAAGCTTCTCAAAAAGAAAATAAGATAGCGGCCAGAATTGAATCACATTGGAGAATCCGATGAAAACCACACAGTGTTTTCGATAGAAAATCAACTGGAAAAGGCTAAGTGTACGGAGCGAAGTAAATACTAGCCCAGGGGGCCACCATCCCGGGGCCTTAGGGAAGAAAAAAAACCCTTGCCCTTTACAGAAATGCACTTCATACTTTAAGGTCTCTCCTACCCACTATCAAGATTATATTTATAGAAGTTTTCACCATTTTAGGACCTGTAAGCTAGTATCCATCACACGCTGTATGAAGTCAACCTCCTGTAACTATTTATTTTGTCAATCTACTGAGGTGACGGATACATAATAGGATCCAACACCGATCAAGATGCATGCGGTCGAACAAAGAGAGTTTAAAGTAATCAAATCCAGCTCACTCAGGACTGTTAGAGTCCGTGTCCGTGGTGCTCTTTCTCATTTAGTCTACTGTCTGTCCTTGGTGCCTTCTCTTATTGTCTCTCGTGTATGCGTTTATATCCCGTATTGCTAAGGAAGTAAGTAAATTTAATTTTCGGACAGTTTTACTTTACTTAGGACTCATTTCGATGAGTCTAAGGGAAAGTAAGATTGCCATGCTAGGATGTTTCTTTAGGTTAATGCTGTTGGACAGGGGTTACTGTAAGGGAAGTGTGGGAACGATTGGTACCGGGTCAAAAAGAGGTGTATTAAAAGTGACTCCTGTGCTACTCACCTCCGCAACTATACTACTTCCATGTTCATATACATAATTTTCACAGGCCACTGTCGAGTTCTCGAAGTGGTCGGGAAGTGCACACTCGGTGTGTTTCGGCACCCGTCGCTCGCACTGCGAGCCCTCTGGAATCGCCCACTGTGACCACTCCGGAGACCATTGATCTACCGCAGCAACACCAATGGTGGAATTATCTTCGCATTCTGGTACGTGACATCTGCGAAAGAAAAAGTCCAAAATTGTAGCATAAACATTATGATACATATTATTATACTTCAAAAGTGCTTCAAAAGTCTGACTAGTCTAACTGCAGAACTTCGATATCTCCAATTGGTTGTTGAGTACAGTAGTTGCCTCACAGAAAATATCAAAGTTGGAAAAAGGTTTAGAGAATGATGATATTTTTACTATTGTAGGATGGCCCGGTTTTGGGAATACTTAATTCTTGTGAATAATAATTGGGAATACATAAAAGCCTATCATATTAGGAGGATATTTTAACGCAGTTACCAAGCAAAGTATATTTAATGGAAACTTTCAGCCCTGGGATTTCTCGAGTGAAAGTAAGTGAAAGGAATAATATTTTCAGAGCCTGTTTGAACGTGCCTGTGACACTTCGATTAATAGATCTATGTGTTTATACATTATTATACTTAATATTTTACTATCGACGACATACTATACAGCGCCACGAATAACAGAGCTGGTAGGTAATAAGCTATAATATATCAATGCCGTGAAATCACTCTTATTACACAGCTCATATAATAATGTGATTAATAGTGATACTTTCGACAATATTCAAACTACCATCATCATTATCTCAGCGCTCTTCAGTGCATCTGGTCTTTCCCCGCAGCCTGGAATTAGACGCAGCCATTACCCCTAACCCCTAGAAGAAAAACTGCACTAGAGACTGGCCCTAGATTCTGCTAAAACAACACCACTATTATACCCCAGACACTGCAAAAAATGGCTTTAAATTCTAGACTTTATTAAAGGACTTAAAGTCCGTAAATTATTAGGACTTAAAGTCCAAAATCAAATGAAAAGAATTTCATTATACTTTTCCGCATTACTTTAAAGTCTAAAATGGATTTTTTTGCAGTGTCCGTGGTATGAAAGTGGTTTTTCTTTAGAAGAATCGAGGCCCAGCAGGTGTTCTTAGGTTATCTCAGTAATCTTTGTTAGAATCACTCACTGTCCTTCATTATTCTATGTTAGAATTAGAATCACTCGCTAAACTCGTGATCCATTTCTTATTCACTTTGCTACTTCGTGATTTGAAATCGACATTCACAGCAAAAACTAGCTTAGACACTAAACTTGTTGATCAAACAACTATTTATATACCTATTCTGTAATTAAGATTTATTGAGGCCATTTGTTTAAACGTTTATTAATACATACAATGAGTCATGCGTCATTTACGACTGGCTATTGCCAGCGGCTCCGCCTGAGAGAATTTATGAGCTACCCACAGGACTCCTTGATACATACGTTATTTTACCTCTTAATACCTTCATTAATCATTTATTTATTTATTTGTGAATATTTATTCAACTTGACATATAATTCGTAAACCGGATAAATTGAATTCCATTTTGGTATACTGATTGCTGTACAGTCAACGACAAAACTCCTTGAATACAATTGACCAAAAAACCTGACTGCTGGTGGTACAACTGCCGAACAACGAACAAGGCTCTAATGCAGGACTTCAGTAAATCTGTAAATTCACTTGTTTTTCGCTTTTCAGTGTCTCTTTTTTCAACCGACTTCAAAAAAGGTGGAGGATTTCAATCCGATTGAAATGTTTTTTTTCCTTTTTTGTATGTTTGTTACGCGATTACAACACCAATTAATTATGAATGTTTTATTGGAAAGAGGTTATCTACTTCAAGTGTGGTTCCATGTCCAGAGAGTCAGGAGCATATGGCGCTGGAATCATTAGTATGATGTTGAGCTGCTAAACCTAGCTATTTAAAGTTTTGATTATTTTATGAAATGTTTAAACCTTTAAGTGTTTCTTTTTTCAATAACTTTTTTGAAGAACCTATTATTTTTTCTATCTACTTTGTTCTGTACTACAATTCATTTTTTCGCTGGTAGAAGTACAAAGTTGTATAAAATCGATCTGTCAATCGAGATATGTCAAACTGCATTTGTTACTGATTGTACTGAGGCTGTTTTGATCCTTACAAGGAAAATAATAAATTTTGAGACGCACATAAAGATGAAGGTCGTAAAAAATAATAAAAACCCAATTGGTTAAATTACACACCCATAAATTGGTTTCTTTTTTTCAATTTTATGATATTTTTATTGCTGGATGTCAATAATATGACTACAGTGCGCCGTACATTAAAATACAAAATATTTGTGTTGTATGTGTTGTGTATGTATGTTATGTAATTTGCCAAATACAAAATACGGAATTTAAAATTTGGAGGAGGCCTTAAATCTCATTATGGCGGAGACCAATGTCCCAAACTCTCACATTATGACGTCACGCAAAGCAGTGACGTCATAATTCATTAGTTTCTAGTTCCAGTTCAACCGTTTTCAAAATTATTGATAAGTTTTCCCAACAGCTTATCATGAATTTCTTTGAAACCTAGTCAATTTTCTAACTGGTCACGTTTCTAACTGAGGTAGAAAACCACCGTAATCATCATCTAATAATTCAAAAGGAAGCTCTCATGACATTGTGACCTTGGCTATAATGTTAGCCAAGGTCACAAGAGAGCTTCCTTTCAAAAGAATTACTCCTATGAGGTCATACTGGTTACTGGTACTTAGCTGAAATTAGATAATGATTACTTGGTTAAAGCAAATTGAGGATTAAATTTGTCATGGCTCAGTAATATTCGTAATAGCTATGTTGATTGTTGAAATTAGACTAATCAAAGAACAATGACAAGGCAGTCTGTTAGAGCAGTTTTTCTCAAATTATGGAAGGCGTTTCCGCGTCGGACCACCAATTGCAGCATTGTCATATTATTATTCGTTTTTCGTACCGACTTTTAAACATACACGCATAGATATTATTATGTATATCGACATAATAATATACGTGTATGTTTTATTGTATTTAAATTAGGTACGTTGTAAATTTATTACAATTTTAAATTATGCATTAGGAGGGTTAAAAATAGAGATGAATCACGATACACACGATGACGATTAGCGACACATTATAATAACCGAACATAAAAATGTTTGAGAAACTAAAAGAGTTTATTAAATAAAAAGGTAGGTAAGCAGGTACTACGGAGGCGCCACCTCCAAAACGCACGCAGTCTCTGGGCCGTCCTCGGTAGCCAGAGCAGAGATTATCGCACTCGCTGCCCGGCCGACCCCCCAAGGCCATATCTCTCGATCTGGCCCTCTTCCTTCCTGTGTGGGGACCACGGGGTCCCTAACTCGCCCCTGGGTATAGGGAGGCGCGCGTCGATTATAATATATCAAACCAATACGCGTACGCCAGGGCCTAGCAACTTCGGGTCAAGATAGAGGTATGACGAGAATACATAGATTGATGATTGATACGCACTAGATAATAAATCATGATCATATTGCTATGTCCTAAATTATTGCTCGAGAGCTAAATACTAAAAAGCTTTTCGAAGGCACATCAATCATTGGTTGTTTTTATTAAAAGAAGACAGCGCCACACATCGAAATAATTACAGTAGGTAACTTACTGAATACAATTTTGAGCAAACCATGTAACCTACACGTTTTCGATTAACCCTGAATCAACGGCCTATTTTTGATGTTAGCTGTTTCAGAACTGGTATTCATGTTGTTTATAGTGAATTTGTGAACAGAGCAGACATCGCACGGGTCGTTGACGGCACCCAAATAGCCTGTGCTCATAGTGTGGGTGTGTGGGTGTGTGCGGATAAATGTGTGCAAGCCGCGTGGAACGCACGTGACGAGTGTTAGTGCCGGTCAACCGCCGCGAGATACCATGCGCCTAAGTTAGCACTAGGGTTGACATACTTTCGAGTTTTGTCGGATAAAGTACCTAGTAATGCGAACGAAATAAGTACCTACGTTATTGGTCTAGGATAGAATTAATAGTGAAATATTGTGGAAAATGATTTATTCAAATCCTTTCCGCAAAGACAAAAAGTAGTCAGTCGTCTTTTTGTACACTTTCGTATAAGGAACATAACATTTTAGATCGCGAAAGGCCGTATCCCGACCATCAACCACACGACACTTTTTTAGCTGTCACATAGATCTAATATATAAAATTCTCGTGTCACAAAATGTGCGTAATCGAACTCCTCCGAAACGGCTTGACCGATTTTGATGAAATTTTTTGTGCTTATCCGGTATCTATGAGAATCGGCCAACATCTATTTTTCATCCCCCTAAATGTTAAGGGTGGTCCACCCCTTAATTTTATTTTTTATTTTTCAGAGAAAATTTTTTGTTTTTATTTTTTTATGATACATCATACAAAAATACATGCAACCCTAAATTTTCACCCCTCTACGATCAACCCTTATTTTTTATTTGGTAATTAAAAAGTTTTATTTTCTAATATATAAAATTCTTCTGTCACGGGGTGCGTAATCGAACTCCTCCGAAACGGCTTGACCGATTTTGATGAAATTTTTTGTGCTTATCCGGTATCTATGAGAATCGGCCAACATCTATTTTTCATCCCCCTAAGTGATAAGGGTGCAGCGGGAACGGGATTTGAATACCACGCGAGCCGAAAATATGGTGGTACGAAGTTCGCCGGGGCAGCTAGTAATATTATAAAAAGGCGCGCTTTATGTACACAAAATGGGTGAATTACCATTTCGATCCATCTCTGCTTCCCCATTTCCGTCTTATCCCCGAACCGTGACACAATATTAAATAGTTTGTATAGTTGTAAATGGAAGTATCTAATAGAATATATATTTAATGCTTCGTTATTCGTACCTTTCCGCAGGTGTAACGACGCACACGTTACACCTGCCTATTAATTAACAATGTTTACTCTCCAGGTGCAACTCAAGGTCGCGTACATTTACAATGTAGATTAAAAAACCGTTGACCGAATCATCGAATAGAGTGCCTTCCATGTAGTCACAGGTTTTAAAAATACTATCCTAATATTATTATAAGTAATTTATTGATAACTGTGTTAGTTTGTGAATATGTTTGGATGTTTGTTACTCAATCAAGCGCTAACGATTGAATGGGTCTGGTTGAATTTTGTTAGATATAAGTTAGCTAGTTACTAAGTGTTTTCTAGGTGTAGCTACTGTTTTTAAAGTGGTATAAGGAATTATAACCTCATCATCAAATTCAACACCTTGATTAAATGCGATTTTTATTTCTATTATCTACACCCAAAAAACAATTATCAATATCTACACCACTCACTGACACAGAAAATACTAACTAGCAATTCAATATTAATACCTACCCAAACATTTTTAAAGCCATAAATTGGTACATAGATAACACTCCCTAACCTTATGAGGTCATCTAGGTATTCTTTTATCTCTACTCCCTGCCCTAATTATTTCTAGGTAGATTTAAAAGAATTATTGCCATCAATAAATTGGAGTGGATAACAGATTTGTTACTATCTGTACCTCGAAATTTCATTCTAGGATTACGGATTAAGTCCCTTTTCCTTCAAATAACTGCGTGTGACGTTATTATCGCGGCAGTGTGTCGGCGTAGCCGCTTCCTTCCTAGAACATGTACAAAATGCAGATATCGCAATAACGAGTGCGATATTATGAGGAACAATCCCTACTAATATTATAAATGCGAAAGTAACTCTGTCTGTCTGTCTGTCTGTCTGTCTGTCTCACTTTTACGACTAAACCGCTGAACCGATTTTGATGAAATTTGGTATAGAGGTAGATTAGACCTTAGGAAAGGACATAGGCTATGTTTGGTCGCGATAACCGACATCCACGCGGGCGGAGCCGCGGGCAAAAGCTAGTAATATAATAATTATCGATCGATAATCACGCGCCTTTGTGTTTAAGGCTCAGCACTCTAAAGATGTTCAACTAAATTTGCAACGTAATTTATAGGGTGTATCGAGCCCCACCAAGACATCTGGGGTCAATTCAACCACACCTAAGTACATCTTCTGATTCACGGAAGAAGCTTGTGCGCATGTCTTTCTCTCGGGGTTGAGAGGGCAGGCAGTTTTGTCGTTCTCATAGAAGCTCTTTAAGCCAAACGAAAAGAAATAGAAGGAGTAAGAGAGGCCTAAGATGCATCCAGGAAAACGCTGATATATCACTATATTTTTGTTCCACACACTATGTTAATATTTATGCAAATAATTGACTCCCTTTGCGGACAAGACAATGGATAGTTGGGGTGCCCGTCGCCAAGAAATTAGTAAGCTAATTGGGGCACTGATTGAGCGACAAAACTGGTGACTCTCTCTTCGCCTCGTACCTGGGGCACAGGTTGACCATTTGCTATCCAGCGGGGCAACGCCGCCAACGTGATGGGCACCTTTACACCTGGTACGGTGAAGAGCAGTTTAATAAAGTAGACGAATGTATTGACTTTTGATTTTGGAATAAAAAAAAAATACTCTAAAAATATTTTAGTGAGAAAAACATATAGCATGGTCATCCTATTCAAGTAATAACCGCAGGGTCTAACCCGTCTAACGACACGACACCCGTGCATGCGAAAGTGCGCAGCGCAGGCGCCTCAGTCCGTGCCCCGCCCTGCAAACTTTTTTACTCATTATTGTGTACAAACAACAATGGCCCTCACTCACTACTTCATTACCAAGGCCATGTGCAAGAATTCCGTTTCGCATGAGAAACAAAGGTAATAGCTACAATAATAAAAAGATAGGAAAGTTCACGGACACTTTTTTAATTACTTAACAACTTTTACAATCTGAATTGTGCTACTGAAAAAAAAAGTAATCAGTGACAACTTACTGAATAGTTTTAATAGGATAGGGATATATTATTATATGTACTTGATTTTGTCTTAGAAAAAGCAGACAGAAATTTTAAAATTGCTTTTTTGTTATACATTCCCTGTACCTACACATTTTGTATTACAATTTTATTTATTTGTATAGATGTACAGATTGGCGCCAACGTATATCTTATATCTTCATTGATGTGTGTAAGTGTGTATGTCGTATACTGGTTTAACAGGACAAGATAACCTAAATGTCCTTCACTGTCCTTCAATTTTCATCAATACCAAAAAAATTAATAATTCTTAGAAAAACTGACAGACAGAAGGAAGCTATGAGTAATATTCTAAATTACATTCAAATTAAATTTCAAGATAAACGTATAAAATTCACGTGTTTAGTGTCAGACACGTGAAGTTATATTGCTCGGGGCATTTATCTTGGACCTATAATGTGCTCAAAATGTGCTCCATACGCGCAGTACACGTTTCTTGGATGTCTGTTGAGGATAGCACGGGGTGCTACTGCGGAAGACGTGCTCAAATTCACCAAGCATAGATTATCACAAAACAATCGGCGCGCGCCAGAGCCTCCTTTGTTTCGCGATTTAGGTCCAAGATACGTGTCTCGAGGTATACCTACACATTAACAGAAATAACATATTGATGTATTCTAACGATTATGTTAATTGAGGCATTTTATCAATGTCAGGTTTTTTATAGAAACTGACGACAGAACCTGTACCCATAATATTTTTATAAAAAAAGGTATTTTCCTATACTTACACATAACTTGTCCGTGGTGAATCAGTAGAAGTGTATTTTGCGTAAATATTATGTATATAAAATAATTAAATAATAATAAACAAAACAAGTATGTATTGAATAAAGGATGATGGGCACAAATGTATGGAACTTGGTCCCACCCTCCAATCGGAATAAATGATACACCATTGGAAAGGTATTTTTGTGTGGATTACGAATAACTATGGCGCTAGTCCCGATTTGCTGTCCGAAAGCAGTATTTTTTGTTTTTTTGTAGCATCCTGCATACACTTCTATTATTATTGGTCTCGATTATGGCATGTTATAAATATAATAATAATAATTACAATAAGTAAGATTTTCGAGAAATAAGTGAATATACACTTTATTTCTTGTTTTATTTTATACCACTTAGGTGGCAGACAAGCACACGGCCCACCAGATGGAAAGTGGTTACCGTGGCCTATGGACGTATGCAGCACCAGGGGCGGCACACAACCCTGAAGAAACCTTCTAAAGTCCTTCTTCTTCTTATTATTATTCACACTAATATTATAAATGCATAGTAGTAATGCCAAGTGAAAATCGCTTGTCTGTCACTTAAGTGGTATAAAAAAAAATCAAGCACATAATTTCACAAAACCGGTGCCAACTTAATGCTTATCTGCTTACGTACACTTAGAGCTAATAAGAATAGTATCATCATCAAAATCGGTCAAGCCAGATATTTTTTTTTTTTAATTCTATTTCGATGTAACTTCTGAGGAGTATATTACAAAACGGACAATAGCTGTATCTATTGTCCGTTTTGTAATATACTCCCATAGCTGCCATAGTCGTTTTTTATACTCTTGATAAGAGCTATCCAACGATGGTAAATTCATTTCGATTGGACAATATTGTAAGTGGGCCCAAAACGCCCATCCTCCTTTAACTTTTGATTTCATATGTTTCTGTGGCCATAGTCAAAAGTGCAACGAAACGAAACGTCGGGATCAGTCAATCAGATCAATAATGAAATAACTCTAAATTAATCGCTATAGAATTCGTTAAAAATCATGGAATTTTTTTTTTTAATTCTATCTTACTTTTGATATACATACGAACTAACCCTTAATTCAAACCAATATGTACTTACCCACTACAATTTCAAGGTGGATCTATCTGCGACGACTTGGAAAAAAATGGCTTTGATATTAATTATGAATTGATTTTTGGTGTATAGCCGGGAAATCGTACGCGTGTATTGTACGCCGGTACACATAATATGTTGTATTAACCTTCTAATCTGCACTCTTTCTTTGGCGATACTTAACAGGTACATGATGTGCATAACTGGAAATGTGAAACTTATACAAAAAAATGCAGAAACCATTATTTTGGATTTAAACTCGTTCTCAAGCAAAGCTTCCTTGCACCCGTGGAGTAAAATTTAAAAAACACATGATTATTATCTGGGTAATCCTTCCATCTGATCAGCGAACGGTCATACTACTTTCTCTTGCATAGATACTTAGGTACTAACTATAGTAACATATCTTATCGGCACTAGCTTAGATTGTATAAGTGTGCAAGTGCAATTGTATCTACTGAGACTCTGAGACCGGGACTAGCAAAAGCTTAGGGGTCTGTAGATCGTCTTAATATGATCTCCTTTGTCTGAGTTATTAGTCTGAGGAAATAAGGATTCAGCACAGCCAGTACAGGTTTAATTTCTTTTTTGAAAATTCAAATTTCGAACGTTCCAAATTTAAATACATAAGAGATGCATAACGTGACTCAACTGCACGAAACCAGTGTCTTTTTTTTAATACACGAACAGGTCTGGTTTTGTTTCGTCAGCTTTTACCTCGTTTATGGAAGTAGGTAGGCACCTACCTATATAATATGGAGTTTTCATTTGCGGTCATTGATTTTAAATTCCACAAAATATACCTAATTGTTTTATCATGGAAAGCGAATATTAAACCTAAGTAGGTATATACATTACAGTCTCACTAATAAAAATTACACATGGTGTAGGTATACCTACAGCTAGTGATGTACAAGTCTCGAGGCGTCCGAGTCCCTTTGCCTAGAGCTCGGTGTCATTTACAAGGCTCGCCTCGTTTGTATGGCGCCCGACGACTCGGGAGTCTTTTTCAGAGCTCGAGCTTTTTTGAAGTCACGAGTCCTTTTTGAAGGCTCGAGCTCTTTTTGAAGGCTCGAGCTCTTTTGAAGGTTCGAGTTCTTTTGAAGACTCGAGCCTTTTTTAAAGGCACGAGCTCTTTTGAAGACTCGAGCCTTTTTTAAAGGCACGAGCTCTTTTGAGCGCTCGGTCGATCTCGAAGCATTTCTCTTAAGCGCACTAGTCCTTTTCTGCCCAGATGTTCACTGTTGTGAATCCTGTCTCCTAAACCAGACGGGAAAGCCTGTCTCAGGAAACAGTGAGTAGATAAAAATTATAATATTTCAGGTTATTGTTACGAAATGAAGTAATGTATTATGTATATTATATTATGTAAGGCCCCGGCTACATCTCTACGGCACGGCACCGTAGAAATTCACGGCGCCGTGCTACGGCGCCGTGGAAAGTGTGACATAAGGGAGGGCAATTCCCCAATTAGAGTAGTCGACTTCATAGTTCGACGTCAAAAAAACTGTAACCTGAAAACGAAACTTTACGAACCTTTACGAAGCTTTACGAACGTAAAAATTCTGAAGTAAACATTTATATTTTATCCCTTTCACACTAGTCGCGAGCTTGACGGATGACGTCTCGGTTTGATTGATATGGCGATATTAATTCAGAGAAAAATTCAGTGTGGCGTAGCATATGAATGAATTTTCCCTAAATAATTATTGTTAAATTACATCTGAAATGTCTTTCACGATTAATTCTTTTTCAGATAAATGTGAGAAGAAAGTGAAGCTATACCAAAAAATAAGGATAAGAATAAAAACCAAATTGCAATTTGAACTTAAATTAGATTAAAAAACTAATTGTAACGGATTCTATTATTGTTTCTATTTTATGTAAATATTATAACAAGACGTTGACCATGGCTCCGCTTGCATGAAATAAAAGAGATCCTATTTCCGCAATCCCCAAGAATCTAATTTCGGGATACCTAAATTGTATTATTTCAAATTAAGAGGGTGTTACATACCTCCAAAGGCCACGGTAACCACTTCCCATCAGGTGGACCGTGTGCTAGTCTGCCACCAAAATCGTATAGAAAAAAGATCTATCTCCCTGCCTAGCGATTATGTCCTTTTTTATGGGTATCTGAGAGGATTTTCGCTCAACAAAAAGGACAGATTTATAGTTTGGATGACAATATAGGCTACATTTTATCCCTGTATAGGTTCCTCTAGATAGTTTTTATAATGACTATCGCATTGAGATTAAAAAACCCGACCGCAAGCTACTTTCGACCTTAATGACATTTCTTAAAAAATATGTTTTTTGACATCTATAGATGACGCTGGCGAAAAAAACTGGGTATTAGTTGCTGTCGATAAGGTCGAAAATGGCTTGCGCCTATTTTTTACATTGACTATAATCCAGAGACTCCAAAAATACGTGCAAGCCATTTTCAACCTTATCGACGGCAACTAATACCCAGTTTTTTTTTTCATATTCGTGATCAACGTCATCTATACATGTCAAAAAACGTATTTTTTAAGAAATGTCATTAAGGTCGAAAGTAGCTTGCAGTCGGGTTTTTTAATCTCAATGCGATAGTCATTATAAAAACTATCTAGAGGAACCTATACAGGGATAAAATGTAGCCTATAATGTCATCCAAACTATAAGTCTGTTATTTCTTTATCGTGTGGGTATCCCTTCGGATGCCCACAAAAAGGACATAACAGTACAGCAGGATGGCTGGTACCTTATATACTCGAAATGCTTAAAAGCGTAGGCCAACGCGCATCTTAGATCTTCAGATAACTAAAATATGTAATATGATTTAAATTATACATAATTATTATTACTGTCTAAAGTTCATTTTTGATATTAGCAAAGAAGTTCACCTTATTAATTAAAATCTTCCAAATGCATGGGAAAACTAATTTTTATTTGTATTGACAACCCTAAATTTGACATAGTTTGTAATTTTTATAATACGTTTCGTAATCTTATTTCAAGAAATGTAAATATAGAAAAAAAAAAAATAAACTTGAAATGTAGCTCCGTTTGTTCTTTGATATTTGAGGCTGAAAAACGCACTCTTTCATCATATATTTAATACGTTTGTTGTCTCACTGTCACTTCTTGGTTGACGTATCATCAGTCTTTGAAAGACGCGATTCGAAACATAGGACCGTGATCCTATGTTGTGTTGGGGCGGATTTTCGCGTCAATTGCGTATCTAGTTACTAATCAGAATCGCGACAATGCGCCACCCACAAAAAATATGTTTTTAATAATTGTTGGAAGTTAATTATTTGTTTATTGTATAATCTGTGATGTATGGCGGGAAATATTTTTTGTCATGTAAAAGTGTGTGGCAAGTGGCAACACTGCGTCCCTTCCTTCTCCGCCCTTGTTGCGTTATGTTAAGCTCCGCCATTATAATTAAACTTTATTTAATTAGTACTATAACAGTTCAGTCTATTGTTTGTAAAACATAATAAACTCTGCTAATAACAAACAGTGAGTTATCATTTACAACAGGTTATCGGCCCAGAACGTGAAAACTGAAATTGAAAATTGAAGACGAACAAGTTAAGTACTTTGTATGGGCATGGCGTCGAATTTTTGAGTTTAGAGTTTAGAATAGTTTGATACGTTGAAAACTTTTGAGATATTGGCATCGTATGATGGATCAATCTACGCAACATTGTTTGAAGCTGACGGGAGGCGAAAATTGGGCAATATGGAAATTCCAAATGGAGGTTATCTTTAGAGGACGAAAGATTTTGGAAATTGTTTGTGGTACAGAAGAAAAGCCGACGCCGGATAAGGCGACAGAGGAGAAATCGTGGTTAGAAAAAGATGCGAAGGCGCAAGAGCTTATTGTTACACGTATGGAAGCAGCTCCCCTTACGCATCTACTGTCCTGCACATCAGCGGCTAGCATGTGGACTAAGTTGAAGTCAGTATACGAGAAGGAATCTGCCGTGAGCATCCATCTACTTCAACAAAAATTCTTCTCTCTGCATTTTGGTGATGACTCTGTGGTTACCGTGATGTCAAAACTAGAAGAAATCAACACAAAATTGAAGCAAGCAGGTGAGCCACTATCAGAAAGAATGATTATAACAAAAGTGTTGATGTCATTGCCAGAAAAGTTTAAACACTTTAGGTCAGCGTGGGAGTCAGTCCCAATAGAAAAGCAAACTCTAAATGAGTTAACGTCCCGACTACTCATTGAGGAAGAAAGGAGTGAGCAGGTGAATGAGCCAGAGGTGGCATTGGCCAGTGTCAGCAAAGATAAGAATTTAAAATGTTACACTTGTGGGAAAGAAGGCCATTATTCGAGAGATTGTAAACTAAAAGCTAGAAAGGAAACAAGAAGCTGCAACTATTGTAAGAAGAAAGGACACTTGAAGTCAGATTGCAGATTATTAAAGTCAAAAGAAACCAAAGAAGATAAGAAGGTTCCAGAAATGAACGCTTTTATGTGTATGAGGCAAGCTGAGAAAAGTACCTTTTGGTTCATGGATACAGGTGCCAGTGAACATATGTGCTGTAATAAAGATTTATTTAAGAAGCTGGACATTGGAAAATATACAGGCAAAGTTACTATTGGTGATGGGAAGCTTATTGATGTTGTTGGCTGTGGTACAGTAGAACTATTTGCATGGAATGGTAAGAAATTTATAAAGACATTACTTAGTGGAGTATTTTATGTGCCAGAACTAAAGTTTAATTTGTTCTCTGTTGGGTCTGTTTTAGACAAAGGCATTTGTTTAGTCTCTAATAAAGATAACTGTGAATTTGTAAACAATAAAGGTATGATATGTGCAATAGCTAAACGTGTAAATAAATTGTATAGAATGTTATTTTCTGTAAACGGAACGCAATCAGAATTGTCTTTGGTCACTTTGTTAAATAAGAATAAAATGCATATGTCTTGTATTTCTGAACGATCGTTGAACTGTAGTGAAATTGACAGTGACATGTTTGTATTTGATAAACTTTCTGATAATTGTTTTTCTAGAGATTTTGGTTTGATAAATGTATCTAAAAAGATTGAGAATTTGAGCATATATGGCATCGTAGAATGTGTCATCAGAATATTAGTCATGTAAAGGAATTTTTGTTACGTAACCGTGTGAACTTTTTAGATGACTTTGTTACTTGTGAAGCATGTTTGTCTGGTAAACAACATCGCTTGCCTTTTCCGAATAGTATGTCTAGAGCTAGTGAACCACTTGGGTTGGTCCATGCAGACGTATGTGGTCCAATGGAAAATCAGTCGCTCGGAGGAGCTCGGTACTTCTTACTTTTGAAAGATGATTACTCGGGTTACAGAAAGGTATTTTTTATGAAAAGAAAAGAAGAAGTCAAAGGTTTAATAAAGAATTTTATCGTGAAAGCTGAAAGAGAAACTGGGATGAGAGTGAAGATTCTGAGAAGTGACAATGGCTTAGAATTTGTGAATGCTGATTTAACTAAGTACTTGAATGAAAATGGTATAACACATCAGAGAAGTACTGTGTACACTCCACAACAGAATGGAAGAGCTGAGAGGGAAATTAGAACGTTGGTTGAAGCTGCTCGTTCCATGATAACAGGAATGGAAAAACATTTTTGGGCTGAAGCTTTGAACACAGCAGCTTATGTACTCAACCGCACTGGTGCAAGTCCTGTAAAAGGTAAAACACCATTTGAAGCTTTTTATAGTAAAACACTGCCATTGATAGAATTGAAGGAATTTGGATCTCGTGTATCCATTTTGGTACCTAAAGAGAAGAGATTGAAGCTAGATCCTAAAAACAAGATAGGTATTTTTATGGGTTATGAAAATGATGTGAAAGGATATAGAATATTCATAGCATCTACTAGGAAAGTTGAGGTGCATCGTGATGTGATCTTCCTACCCTGCGCAGTATCTGAAAGAAAAGAATATTTGAATGAACCTGTGAAAGAAATATGTAATGGGATTGATGAAATGAACACAGAGGAAATTGTAGGATTGGAGAATGGTCAGGAAGAGGACTCTAATTTGGAAATTGGGATTATGGAGGAGCCTAATAGATCATTTATAGAGGATGAAGAAATTTGTGAAATCCCAGAGCTTAGAGAAACTTTAGAAACTGAAGAAAGTGATAATAGAGAAAGACAGCCTGAAGAAAGAGTAGTATGTAATAAGAGAAATAGAAAATTACCAGTGAAATATTCAGATTATGTGTTAGTCCATCTTGATGATAAAAGTGTTGATAAGAAGTGGAAGCAGGCTATGGACGCTGAATATGATTCCCTTATGAAGATGAAGACATGGGAACTTGTTGATCTTCCACATGATAAGATAAAACCATTAACCTGTAAATGGGTATTGAAGAAGAAAGATGATGGTCGAAATAAAGCAAGGTTAGTCATTAGAGGCTTCGAGCAAAAGGAAGGTATAGATTACTTTGATACATTTAGTCCTGTTGCTCAGTATACATCAATTAGATTGATTCTTAGTTATGCCTCATCGTTAGATATGCAGTTGATGACTTTTGATGTGAAGACAGCCTTTCTTTATGGTGAACTAGATGAAGATATTTATATGTATCAACCTAGCGGTTATGACGACTCATCTGGTCGAGTCTGTAAATTGAAGAAGAGTTTATATGGGCTGAAGCAAGCGCCTAAGAATTGGAATGAAACCTTTTCGAACTATCTGAAGTCTATTGATTTTGAAAACACAGATGATGATCCGTGTGTTTATTATAACTCTGATAGAAGCATTATTCTTACTTTATTCGTTGACGACGGATTAATTGTTGGAAAAGAAAAACATAAGATGATTGAAGTGTTAACTTTATTGAAAAATAAGTTTGAGATAACTTATTCTGAATC
The DNA here is from genome assembly GCA_914767945.1 of Eilema depressum. NCBI lineage: Eukaryota > Metazoa > Arthropoda > Insecta > Lepidoptera > Erebidae > Eilema > Eilema depressum. The sequence continues at coordinate 7,648,004 of OU612028.1, read as the reverse complement.
TGGAAAATCTTTTACTTACCTGGGTATGCAAGTGCAAAAGAAAGGAAAATGCATACATTTAAATCAAGAGAGATATACACTGAAAATGCTGAATAGGTTTAGGCTTGAAAATGTAAATCCAGTTAGCATTCCGATGGAACCAGGCATGGTGACAGATGCAGATAATTTTGAAAATGACAAACCATTGCCTGAAAATAATAACTATAGAGAGATGGTTGGCTCTCTGTTGTATTTGTCAACAATCTCAAGACCTGATATTAGTTTTGCAGTGAATTACTTGAGTAGATTCAATAACAAGCCTATGATAAGCCACATGAAGGCAGTCAAGAGAGTATTTCAGTATTTAAAAGGAACCATACGTGCTGGAATTATGTTCAATGGAGACACAAATTTGATAGTATACTCTGATTCTGATTTTGGAGGAGATAGTTCCACAGGATGTTCTACAAGTGGTGTTCTGGTCATGCATGGTGGACCAATCCTGTGGTATGCACAGAAGCAAAGATTAGTTTCAACTTCTACAGCTGAGGCTGAGTATCGTGCTGCAGTGTCTGCTATTGATGAGATTTGTTTGTTAAGAAGACTAGGTAGTGAATTAAATTGTATTAGTGTTGAGAAACCAACAATGTTATATGTTGATAACCAGTCTGCTATACATATGCTCAAAAATACAAGAGATGGTAAGATTACTAAGGGTAAGAAACATATAGACATTTCAAGAAAGTTTATTCAGTATCATATTGGTAAAACGGTAGATATTATGCATGTACAGTCTTCAAATCAGTTGGCCGATATTTTCACAAAACCTCTTGCTAGGAAACTGTTTGAAGATATTGGGAATAAAATTATGGTTCCAAGTTTGTAATACAAATAATTAAGGAGGAGTGTTGGAAGTTAATTATTTGTTTATTGTATAATCTGTGATGTATGGCGGGAAATATTTTTTGTCATGTAAAAGTGTGTGGCAACACTGCGTCCCTTCCTTCTCCGCCCTTGTTGCGTTATGTTAAGCTCCGCCATTATAATTAAACTTTATTTAATTAGTACTATAACAGTTCAGTCTATTGTTTGTAAAACATAATAAACTCTGCTAATAACAAACAGTGAGTTATCATTTACAACAATAATTAATTCGTAATTTTATGAAATATTATTTATTAATATATCACTGAAATATTAAAGTAAAATGTTGTAATATAAATAATAATATAATTCATGTAAATTAATAACATTGACGTATTTTTAGTAAGACACTATTATGTCATTGCGCGCTCGCCAACTGAGAAATTTCGATTGAGAATCGCCCCATGCAACACACCGTCCACGGCGCCGCGCCGTAGCACGGGGCCTAAACTGTTGAAATAAGAAGAATAAGAATAAGAAGAATATATAAATAAGTTTCAAGAGCAAGATAAAATAAATATAGATAGATAGATATTTTAAGACTCGAGCTTGTTTTACGACTCTTTTGAAGACTCGAGTTGTTTGAAGGCTCGAGCTCTTTTGAAAGGCTCGAGCTCTTTTGAAGTATCGAGCTCTTTTGATAGGTTCAAGCTCTTTTGAAGGCTCGAACTCTTTTGAAGCCTCGAGCCATGGCTCATAAAACTCGCGGCTTGGCTAGGCTCGGGACTCCGAGCTTACCGAGCTCACTGAGTCTTGCCATTCCGCCTCGAGGCTTCAGAAATAGGACTCGACGCCTCGAGGCTTGTACATCACTACCTACAGCTATTATAACAAAACAACCACGGAGGCTGCTCATGTGAGCATGCTGTCCGATAAAACATCTATAAAAGTACCTATAGACTAATTACGGATCCTTGGTGTACTCCGACGGTGACGGGGAAGCTTTTTGTGTCGCCAATAGCAGTCCGAACCACGGAACCGAAATCGTGGTATACCTACATACATATCTCGGATGGAGTCAATGCAAGCCTCTGGAACTCCTTTTGGACCGCATTGTCCATCACCAGAAACACAGTTACCCTAGTAGTAAGCGTTGTAGTAAGGGCCCTAATGTAAAGGTTTAAAAATTAAAGCAAGGACTAGACCTATTAATCCTAAACCTGCCTTGTGCGTACTGTGCGTGCCTAACGCACCTACGTTTTTTCCAATCAACTTCAATATGGGGACTTAAAATATTACGTATAAAAAAATCAAGGAACTAATAGGTACAGAACTACGGAAATTTTTGATCCAAAAGTTTCCGCTCTCTGTGTGGTACCCCACTTGTTTACAATACAATAGACAATAATTGAGCCACACCTATCAATAAACATGCCGTCTCTGTCCTCGAAATCTACGTTCTCAAAACAACAAACTGCCTCTGTGACACACCAAGTACCTACAGTTACCTTCAAAAGTTGCTGAACAGTAACACATTTATAAAAACGATCTTTTCATTGAAATAAATCAATTGTACTTATAAATTGAAGTGTAATCTTCAGAGGATAAAGGACATATTTTGACAATCTATGTATGGAAATTGGGCCAAGTGCTGCCCAAAATGAATATAATATTGTGCAATTTGTTCCACATGTCAATACTATCCTATAAACCGAACCGCTTCAAATTCTGTCCACGGAGACAAAAAAAATACAAGTTTTTGATATGAAATATTTACTAACCAAAAATGAACTTGAATACGAATAAATGAACTATTTTTAATAATTAATTATTATTAATAGCTATCGCCATCAAACGTAGCCTATGTGCTATTCTGATGTATAAGCTATATTATTGTAAAGTTTCATTTAAATCCATTCATTCGTTTTCACGTGAAAGAGTAACAAACATCCATCCATACTTACCTACAAACTTTCGCGTTTACGAGTATAATATTAGTAGCATAAACTTTTAATAATAGCTATCATTGGTGATTTTTACTATTACAAACAATAAAGGGGTTATTAATATTTGATTTCGATGAAATTTGGTACAGAGATAGATTAGACCACTAATTAACACCTCGACACAGTTTAGGCTACAGTCTGCATGCGATACAAACATAACCCACTTGACAGCGAGCAGTTATTTATAAAGGTAGAGCCATACATAAATACATCGTTATGTACAGTCAGCAGATCGATCTTGAGTAATCTTGACGAGCAAAGTACCTACTCAAAATTATCTTAATGCCTTGGTTTTCACCCTTCCTGTGGACTGATTGTCCTGATATTTGGTGCACACCTTTAGTTCGGACAATAACACAGCAATAAATACTATCTAGATATCTATCTGTGGTTTTATACTTGTCGGAAATAAAATTGCTATTTTGATACTACTTATAAATTATTATTTAATACTATCTAATCTTGCAGAAAATAAAACGTATAATCTGCAGAATTAGATTAAATGTGCAAACTGCATAAAATATGTACAGCTGCTTACAGAACAATGACGTCCGTATAATAATGCAGCGCCGTTATTGATATATGTATACTCGTGATAATATGCAGATTAAATTTAAACTTTATTATTATTAGTATATGTATTAGCTAAAAAGGTTTTGGTGTGTTTGTTTGGTTGAACGCTCTAATCTCAGGAACTATTCGAGTTGAAATATTCTTTTTGTGATTAAAAACAAGAATATTTTTTCAAATTCGTTTATCGAGGAAGGTTAAAGTCTATAAAGCATCACGCTACTACCCAAGGGAGCGGAGTAGTAACCATAAATGTCAACAAATTCAGCCGATATCAGATCAGCATCGAAAAATCGGTATTTTCGAAACCGTTTTTCTTATTAACTATGAAACCTACAGATCTGGCATTCACATACCTGGATACTACAGGATATACAGAGTAACTTCTCCTTTTCATAAATTAAAAAAAAAAAGGGGAAAATAGTAGAAAAGAGGCTCTGAACATCACTCTACTCTTTCTTATGACACCAAATATTTTCTACAATATGTATCCAAACCAAATAATCTAAAATTTCACATGTATGTTAAATAAGTGTATTAGCATGACGTGATCTTCTTAGTTAGTAACCGTCGGTTATAAAGTTATCTATTAAAATTAGTTTTACTGATTTGTACGGTTCAAATTTGGGCACATGACCTTGAGCATTTGTATGGTCAAAGTCACTCGCGTATGTAATCACCTTAATGAATGAGGCTCTGGCGCAGGCTTTTCTTTTTAACCGCTTCAAAATAAGGAGAAGGTTCTCAATTCGTCTGTATGTATAATATTTTTTAACGTGATAAAATCCCTACGGATACCACCTCCCATAGGCCGGGTTATGTCGGAATCGAAGCGACTAAAACGCACACCGTCTCTGGGTCGTAGCTTGCCAGAGACGAGATTGGCAGACATCTCTCGCACCCTGGCCGAACCAGAGCCGTCTCTTTCGAGTTGACCCTCTTCGAATGTGAAGATCACGGGTCCCCATCAAACCCCCGGCTATGGGAAGGCCTGCTTCTGCTAAGGTGCCTTTCGGGAGTTAGACAGCAGTTGTATTTGCAAAGCCCATAAATTTTATCATTATATTTTTTTATTTTTTTATTATAACGTCATGCATACATGTTTAAAGGCGAACTTAATGCCATGGGCATTCTCTACCAGTCAACCTAATAGGTGATGCAGAGAATAAAAATATTTTAAGTAGGTATCCTTCAATTTTCCACGGTACTTAAAAGTCATGGGCTATAACAGTACTCAATAAAATTCACAAAGTATTACATGCTGCAAAGCCTTGGTGAACTGGTTCTTCATATGCGCCAGAAAAGGGACATTCACCGTACCAAAGCAGGGTCGGATATATAAATAAGGTGTTTATGTTAGGCGTTGTAACCAGTATTACGAGACAACTTGCCTTTCCATAGGGCATGTCCCTTAGTTCTATTTATAGGACTGCTTGGAATCTTGTATCGTACTTACCTAAGTATCGTCAGGGGCCTTATTATTCCAATCTTACTTTACTTTCATAGTATGAATCGGACTCGGACCGATGTCGTCCGTCCATATTTGTGTTTCTGTCCCGACTTGATACCAAAATGTAGGTATGTTGGGAACTATTAAGTACCTACCATTTGATCCTTTAGTCCTTTCACGAAACATCAAAACAGAAAGCTCTATGTCAGGCGGGCTGTTAGTAGAATAGATAGAATGTACTAACTTTTGACTGAAGATGACTGACTTATTTAGATCCTCCCAACCGCCCCTGTCACTCATTCATCCTACTCTAACATATCGAAATTTCCCCAAATCCGGTTCATCCGTTTATAAGTTCAGTGACATACACACATACAGAAGGTTTTTATTATACCTACTTATAAGATCATGTCATGTTATCAATGCTCTTAGACAGATCTAGTTCAAGTCAGTTTAAGTTGAACTTGTTTAAATATTTTATCCAAATAGGCCGAGTTTTGCAATAGATAAGAATAAGTGCCTATAATAATTATTATACTGTGCTACGTTTTATTATTAGAGGTTAAGGATTATCTGTTACTGATTGCAGTAATTATTGAATTAAAATACAACAACGACTAATGTTTATACTAAAAGCATTGAAGCGTAAAATAAACACGACACGAATGAAACCCCGATATCTTTGTAGGTAATTAATGTAACTAGGTAGGTATACTTACTTGATTGACCGGACAAAGCCATAAAATCGGTAATTGGGCACTTGACTGTCAATTCAAATCAACCTCCTACAACCTACAGACGGCGCGCGTTTTAGTCGGTTCGAGTCCGACATGACCACCCACTCCAGGTCCAGCGCATCGTGCAAAAAAGAAAAAATAAACACTTCCTTTTCACTAAACTCCAAAACAGTAAGTTCTACAGAAACTTGTACTTATGAAATACAGAAGTGCGACGTCACACTTCATTAATAATTAGTTGTATTGTTAAATAATAATAAAATAAGTATTAGCAATTGAATGGATAATGGATGATAAAATATTATCAAATTATAAAATCATTAATTAACTGACCGCCTTTTAACAAACTTTTTAACAAACAAACAAACTCTTGACTTTCTAACAAAAAAATCGCATCAATATCCTTTAAGTAGTTTTTACGGATCTCTGCCTTTTCGCCGAAAATTGTTTGGCCGATTATCACTTGCCAACTAACGTTTCGCAGAATTTTATTTCGCAGAATAATCATTTGCCAACTTGTGATATAATTTTGTTTTTATTACCCAACCTCACAGTTGCCAATTTTACGTTTGGTCTTCCTTTTAGAATGACACTTTTCAAAATGCCAACTTTCAAGTAGCGAATGTTTTAGTTAGCGTAATATTCATGTAGTTGTTGTCAAAATTACTGAATGTGGCGTACAAAAATACTAAGTGGGCCACTATTTATGGATGGTTATAAAAAAATAACCACGAAGGCTAAAGCGGGAGCTCCGCTCCGCTCCGCTCCCGCGTTAGCCTTCTAACCTAACCTATCCAAGTTGGGGCGCGCTATACTCGATTCGTCTAAAAGTTGTCTGGCCTAATAAATAATTTGACAAAAGATAAATGCCCTAAACGTTTTTTGTCATTACAATAATCAGCCAATATTCTACCAAATGAAACGTTGTCATACAAAAATTTGGCAATCGTTAGTCATCAAAGTGAAAAATAGGCGAAACGTTGGTTGGCAAGTGATAATCGGCCAAACAATTTTCGGCGAAAAGGCAGGATCCCATACCATCCATCGCGAACGAACATTTTCAGTACACAATATAATAGTAAGATTGATTGTTTAACTTTGGGCAGGCACCCGAATGAGCTCTAGAAACTGCCACCGTTCGATTTTAGTATTACACTTGCGGAATTTAAATAGGCACTGATTGTTAAGTTTTCTGAAATTTTGAAATTTTCTGAATAATGAATAAGAAAAGAAATCAATAAATTCGAGTTGCTCCACAGGTCATGGCACACCTGCTGACGAACGCTGCCTGCCAGAGCCCATATACTTGTAACATCGGAGGATCAACTTTAAGAACACAATCCAAGCAACACTTTGGGAAAATAGATTTTGAAACTAGAAGCGCCGCAGTCGAATCGATAGAAGAAAACTTGACCAACTATAAAACTATTATTTCTAATAGTTAAAATATCACGCAGCAGGCATGTCCACATTACGTCTCTCTCCTCAAACATTCATTCATTCTCGGCCATTCCTACCTCCGATTATTTCCTAAATAACAAATAAAATGAGTTCAGTGCTTCATCATCACTACATTATTATAAAACAAAGTCGCTGTTGCTGTCTGTCCGTTCCTATGTATGCTTAAATCTTCAAAACAACGCAACGGATTTTGAAGCGGTTTTTTTTAATAGATAAAGTGATTCAAGAGGAAGGTTTATATGTGTAAATAAACTACATATTATAAAACAAAGTCGCTGTCGCTGTCTGTCCGTACTCCGTCTCTATGTATGCTTAAATCTTCAAAACTAGGTACGCAACGGATTTTGAAACGGTTTTTTTTAATAGATAAAGTGATTCAAGAGGAAGGTTTGTATGTATAATACATGCATAATATTGTGGAGAAACACTGATAAATTTAGAGATATATGTAGCGGGAACGGGATCAGAAAATATGGCGGTACGAAGTTCGCCGGGTCAGCTAGTTAACAATATAAATCAATGGTTCGATGACTTCCTGTGTGTACGGACCAATGGGTACCAACCCTAATAAATTAAAATAATAACACGTGGATGGACGCTCTTAATGATAAAACTTTAAGTTAAGAAGATTGTGTAACTGTTTGTTTTCCTGAATAAATAAAGATAAAAACAAACTACAGATTTTATTCTGAAGGACGAATTTCAGGAGATAAGTGAGTTCGTGGCCGATTTAATATCACCACTACTACGTCAGTACTATTGTCTATTTTGTGCCACTACGCTAATTTGGGTTGCTAATTAGCGTGGGAAGATTAAATAAATCAGACCCAATAATTCGTGTAAGTGAAATTTGGTACAATTATTCCCTAAAGTGCCCAGGTGAACATACTAAAAGTCCCCGAGGGTGGGACACGAGCCGGCGATAGGGGATGAGGATTAAGATACCATTTTTCAGTTTTTTGCTTGTGTATTGAAAACTATTAATATTATCTCTTTAGTTTCTTCTACATTATTTATCTACGTTGAATTTCCTATGAATCATGTCTAGACATTATTACTGTCGGATCAATACTTTAATAAATACGAGAAGTCAAGTGTAACTAACAATAATTATGGACTAAGTCTGAAATAAATTGAATTGAATTGAATTTGAATTGTAACAAAGCTCATAAATTCGAGACAAAATCAACTCAGAGAACAATCATTTTAGGGAATAAGTAATTGTACCAACTTTCAAAACCACATGAATTAGTGTGATCGTCAAATTAAATTATGTAATTGAATAACCATAATTTTCCCACACAAAATCACACATTCGAAATTCAAAATTTATTTCTGCCTCCTCGCCTAGGTATCGTGACAATTTTTTTTCTACAGCTTGTTTAATTTGCACATGCAACGCATTGTATTTGTTTTGTGACCATTCTCATCGCTGTTCATACCGAGCCGTTTATTTCTAAGTATGACAATTATTCCACGAGGCAGTATAATTGGTTATAAAATTAAATAAGCCAATTATAGAAATATGTTTGCAAACAAACAAACCGTCGCACTTGCGGTTTAGATATAGTGAACTTGTTATGACTAATTTGTAAGCGCGCAATACAGTATGGGTGTATGGGTGATTTTCCTCGACATTAATACCACAGATTACCTACCTAATATGGTTATACTTTTTAAATGTATTATAATTAATGTGCTTGGGAGCGATTGCCGTCTGCCAAGTAAACAAGCAAACAAGTCTTACGTCAAATTCCATACATTCGTCATTAAAGTCGTAGTAAATATTTTAAAATTCATAAAAAGTTTTACCCGCTATAGTTAATTACAAAAAATGCGAAAGTAACTTTATCTATGTACCTATGTCTATTACGTTTTCACGAAGCAACTGAACCGATGTTGATGAAATTTGGTACATAGATAGTGCTTGAAAAAGATCCTAATGATCTTTTGAACAATGTGTTTGGTCGCAACAACCCACATTCAGGTGGGCGAAGCCGCGGGCAACAGTTAGTTCATAAGTGTAAAACAGTAATGAAAACTTCTTTTATAGTTCTTTTTTAATATAAGTAATCCTTGTAAAGGCTGTCAGAAATACCTACTTACCTATTTCAGATTTCAGTTGAATCTCTTATGGCACTCCATACATTATCTGTGGGACCGTTACCAGTTATTACTTACTTCTTCTATTCGTAATAACGGTGAATTAAGTGTTATTTATTTGCCCATCTACTCAGAGCTCGCTGTTAAATAATTCAAATGGTAAAGTGTATTCACTCGGATGATATCATCCATCCCTCGCTTCTTACTAAGGTTTATGGTAGAACTTACAACTTGAATTAAAAAAAAAAAAACATTTTAAAAAACTCACTAAGGAAGTGTCAGACGCCATCGCCATCCTGTTTAAAACCTAGTCCCTTCTTATAATCAACTATTTCAATGAAAGGAGTACCAATAATTGGTCCTCCTTTCATTGAACATTTCATTTCATTTTTAACATTAGATCGAGGCTTAATAAGAATATATAATCAATGTTCTTTCTTGGAAATTGTATTGCAAAAACATTGTTTTTGACATTTGGGCGTATAAGATGGACCATGGAACCGAAACTGAATTTTAACCAACATAAAAATTAGAAGAATTGCCCTTCTGATCGTGGAAACTCACGACAAAAAAAAGCACAGAGAAAAAAAACTAAAAAATACAATTTTTGATACGCATATTGCTTCTAAAACGTGCGCGATCGTACCTACTTAGTACATACCTACATACCTACTTCTAGTTTGCATCGTTATTATTTTGCCACGCGATAAAACTTTATCGGTGTATCACGTTTTACCCACGTTTTGAAAACACTTCTCAAGGTCAGACCCTATTACCAATTCATGGCAGATAATAACACCCGAATAATAATGTGCTTTTTAGGGTTCCGTACCCAAAGCTTAGAAAAGAAACCCTATTACGGAGACTTCACAGTCTATCTGTAACCACGCTTTATCTCATGAATAAATAAATAAATAATAATAAATAAATATTCAACAACATTCTACACAACGCTATCTAGGCCCATGGTAAGCTTAATTAGCTTGTGTTATGGAATCTAGAATGCGGATGTACATACTTAGATACTTTTTTTTTGTAAATACATACATATTATACATAGAAACACCCAGACCAATGCAAATATTTAATATTCATGCATACAAATATTGGTACTGAGCGGGGATCGAACCAGCGCCTCCTGCGTAGCAGCCGCGTTCACTACCGCTACGCCACAGTTGAAATTTTCACAGATGATATGCCGCTACTAAAAATTGCCTCGCAATTTGCCGGTATTTTTACTCATTTCTATACTTTTTTTACAGCAACTGACAGTGCTGCCAAACAGTCAAAATCGATTTTCCCAGGACAAAAATTACTACAAATACATTTCTTTATAAAAACTTGTATTCACTTTAACCTACGTACAATAATCGCTTTGCGAACATAATTATTTGTCTCTTTAACTCGTAGTTCTTATTATCTACTGAAATACATTTAAATTATTTATTAGTAAGTATTAAATATACTATAATTTACGGACTAACCCAGTTCTTAGATGACGCATGCCTTCACAAAGGGTGGGGTAAGTAAGGGTGTTAGCCATTGATATTATTATATCGAGTAAAAAGAACCCACAGCGCTTGCGTGAAGGCACCCCATAGCAACTTCGACTTGCGAATTTCAGGACCGACGTAAGGATTCTTGGTAAGGGGACAATTCGTGTTAAGCATAGCTGACTGTGGTTTGATCGGGCAATGTACACAAATAAATAAAATTTAATTGTCTGTTTGTAGTGTTTTTATTTTGGAAAATGACAATTTTCCACGATAAAAGCAAGCCAATTAAATGTTTATTATTTAGACACCGTCAAGCTGTTGAGATATAATAACATTCATGCACTTTTTTATGATAATAATTACAGTAATTACTAACTTATGAAACACCTAATGCGACATGTGTACGACGTACGTGCATGCAACGTGCATGCAACTTCCAAACGACTGCACAAAATTCAATACAATCATATTAATTTATTTTTTACTGTATTCGGTATTGTTACGGTACGGTACAAACGTTTTGCCACTTTTCTTCTAGAAGTTTGTCGCCTTTACACAATAGAATACAGAATAGAATAAAAGAGGATTGAGTGATTGCGTATGTCAATCACTCAATCCTCTTTTATTCTATATTTAATGACTCTCATGAACATCATAAACGTCAAAACATGTGTCAATCCCATTTGTTCCCGCAGCTAATACTAAAATAATACTTAGAATACAATCACGCTGTGTGAGTCATGTATTTTTAACCCGTCTGCGCGCGCGTAGTAAAATGGGCCCGTTTGTGTTTAAATTAACGACCTCTGTTGCGGGCGTGGCGTTCGACTGCTAATTCAGAGGTCGCGGGTTCGACTCCCTCTATTTAAATATTTGTAGACATGAGTACGTTTATTTGTATTGGTCTGGGTATTTTTATACATCCATATACATATAAATGAGAAAGTAATAACTATCTTTCCGTCTGTTACGCTTTCACGCCTAAACCACTGGATCGATTTTGATGAAAGGCACAGAGATAGACTAGTTTAGAATATAATTATGACAGTTTACAGTTGGTTGGTTCCGGGGTCAATTAAATCAATTCCTTCAGCTTATTTATTCTAGTAATTAAATAGTTTCCTGTATAAAGCCATAGCATTTAAACCTAAGACTGGATTTCATTGATGAATATTTTATAAACGTGTTCAACTGAGTTTAAAATGCGTTAACACATTTTAAGTAGGTATACCTTCTTAATGTACTTAGATAGATACTAATTGGAATATTCAATTGAAATCAACCTGAGACCGCCGCTCTATTAATTTCTCTGTTCCTTAAAAATACAGTACGGTTCTGTATTCTTCAAATGTCATTATACCAAATATATTCTATCTAAATATTTATCTTAATTAGGTGCGGAAGACTAAAACACTGGAAGTGTTGTTCATCGATATAAACAGAACAATATTCTTCAAATAGAAATATAGAGGTTAAAAGATGATGCGCGTATTACCACTTCATTATCTTGGCATAAACGCGAGCTTTATTAGAAAACAATGGTCATTATGTACAGACATTACATTAGGCACGCTATATCTACTGACAATGATTACATTGTTACGGCTTGTGGCTATCAATTACTTAAACTGTAGAATTTTTTTCTTCTATATTTGATAGTCTATCTATACTATTATATAATTGTAGGTAGGTACATTGGAAATGTATGTCCACGATGGACGCAAAAACTTCTGAACGGATTTCGATGAGGTTTATTTTGTTAGAAAGGTCTTGGTCAGACTTAAAATCTTACTTTTGTTTGATTGCAATCGGCTGAGTAGAACCGGGGATAAGAGATCCACGCGGGCAGAACCGCGGGCGGAAGGCTAGTAAATCTATAATATCGTAATTACCTAAGACAAATAGTTATGTGTTAGGAGCATTTTCAATTTCAAAGAAAAGTAAAGAAACATAATGAAAATAAGATCAAAGAAATCTATATTTGTTGAAAAATTTATTGGATAACTCCACCGGGCACAGGTCCCGGGGGTTAGATGGGACTCTGCGGTCACCACACCCGAAAAGGGTCAGCTCGAAAGAGGTGGCCCTGGGTCGATCGGGGTGCGAGAGATATGTCTCTCACCTCCGGCAACCTGCGACCCACAAACGGTGTGCGTTTTAGTCGGTTCAAGTGCGACATAACCTCCCATACCGGCTCCGGCAGCTTATTCGTGGGGATTTTGCGCACGATAAAAAAAGACCGGGAACGGTAGACTCTAGAAGTGCTGGTTGAGATAAGAGAGAATGATATCATTGCTAGTGATTCGAGAAACGCTTCACAGAAAATATCGAGGTCTAGCCAAATCCGCTGTTAAGACTGGTAAAGCGGACCTCAGACTCCGTGGTGAAAGCTTTGGATGCGGCTGGGAATTAACGCTAGGATGAAGAAGATATTATCATTGCTAGTGCTGCCCTAATTCCTGCGACGTGAAGAAGTAAAAGCCGAGTAGGGGATCCTGGACTCTGAGGCGAAATCTCGGAATCTGAGGCACTTGAATTCAGTTGAGATGATGAAAAATTACTTATCAAATCACACCAAGGTCCAATTGTGAATTTAATTTGTGTACATCATTTTGACAAACAATGGGTATTGTATTGCCGACAAACAATATTGTGTAGTTTCGTTTAATTTAACCTAAATTGTGTAATTAAAATCTATATCTATACTAATATTATAAATGCGACAGTAACTAGTTAGTCTGTCTGTCTGTTACGCTTTTACGCCTAAACCACTGAACCGATGTTGATCAAATTTGGTACAAAGATAGAATAGACCTTGGGAAAGGACATAGGCCATGTTTTGTCGCGATAACCGACATCCACGCAGGCGGAGCCCCGGGCAATAGCTAGTATTAAATAAATGTCAAATGACACGTGCATATTTGTGATTAATGTCAAAATTGAATGTTAATTTGTAAATTATAATTTTGTTAACGAATTGTTTTTGTCGTGTATGTGATACTGAGACTGGAATAGAATATTGATGACGCGAAAGACATATCTCTAGAATTCTACATCTGATTTATCTATGGTTCAACTATTCACCGGATTTCCCGTTCCACAGATTATTTCTGCTGCTTCTTTCGACGTCACACACACATATACACACGAGTCATGCAAATATTCAATGAACGATAGTGTGTGAAATTATGACTATTCTTACAAGAGAGCTCCAAGGCCCGGACTGGGGATGAGTTAATTCAGTCCAATTTAACCCTATTAAGATGCATTAAGTACATGCGTTCAATGCTAACAAACCCCTAGTCAGGGGCCTTATTCAGTGACACATGTGATTTCAAAACTTATGAGTGCTTATAACATGGGCTGTGGTTACCGTGGCCTATGGTCGGATTTCCTTCGTCCTCCACAAGGACCTCATATTGCAGTCGCTTTGAAAAACTGCAGTAGCGCACACTGAACAGAATGAAGTTTCCATTATATACCACACAGTGCGCACCGTGTGAGAATTAATTCCCGTGATAAGAGGTAAGTTTTTTACACCGGCTTCCTTTTATAAATTTTCACTTTTTACCACTGGTGAGCGGTTCCATGATAAAATGTAGCCGTGCCTTACTTTTTAATGTAGACTTAATCTGAATTCGACATAAAAAGAATTGAAATTCCAAGAATCCACATACATACATGCATTTTGACTCCAATGATGTGGTAACAAGTTTATTATGCACATCCTTTGAAGGCAGACGGGGCCTGGGAATAGACTCATGAATTTGTAAATGGGACTGGCTGCTGTATTTATAAAACTTTCAAATTAGCATAAGATACTTGGTTAAAGTGTTTTTCTTCCTGCTTGTCTTTGGCTTGCATTTTTGAATGACCGCCGCGACTTCAAACGCGTAGACTTTGATTACGCGTAGGCTCTGCATAAATAAATACAACTTCCTTTTCTAAAATAAATGAAGCCTCCATTATGCCACAGTGGGACTACGCCTTATAATATTAGCTATCTGTCAGCGAAAGTCGCATCTGTTTCAATGTTTAGCTAAGGCAAACAAACAGAAAGATAGACACAGATAAAAATGTTAAAAGTTCGTTTTTCATATAGATATAAGCACATGAGTACCTACCCTATATTTAAAGGCTTATTCCCCATTCACCCTTTACTGATTCCCCCTTTTACCGATCCCCCTTTTACCGATTCCCTTTTTACCTATCCCCACTCCCCGAAAATTATTTGTTCTCGATTCCCCTTGAAATTACACTTTCTTACGTATTTACTAAAAATCTGTTATTTTAATATAACAAACATTTCAATTTTATTTATTTTGTATATGTACCTAGGCACTTAGGGCACCTACATAGAAACAATGAATTAAACAAAGTAAATAAATGTTTATCAAATTTTACTCGAGATAGAGGAAATAGGGGCAAACTGAACCACGGGTCGAAAATTGGTGATGGAAAAAAAAGAACAACCTGTACATACGTATTTATTTAAGTAGGTAATGTACTTACTTAAAGTATTAAAGTAAACTATGTTGATAGTTATATTATTAATTCAAATACCAGCATCCGCTGATATGTATCACAAAACCCGTATCAGAAAACCCCGATTTGATGCAAAAATGTGGTCACGAGTGACGATATTTTTTGTATAATAATAATACGCTCATATATAATAGTATATATTAAACAAATTAATATTCAAAATGGTCATCACTGGGACGGTAACCTTACAAACACTGCATTGAATACAAATTTGATGTTTGAAGAGCGTTGAAATCAAGCAATATAGGTTCCAGCAGCTATTGTTTAATTTATAATATTCATGCAATTTTGTCCACAAATCGTTTTGTGATGCCAACTTAGTTTGATTTTACTTACCAGTAGTACAATTACCATATGTGCATTCTGGCACGTACCAAAATTATTATTAATTTTTAAATACGTTCAAAGTCCAAGTCAGTTGTAAGTCCAGTTGTGGATCAGAAAATCTGATGTATTAATATTTTTTTATTGGGTTAGATTGGCAAGAATTAATTGTTTATGTTTGGTAAAAAAATACTAGCCGTCATGTAAGTTAGGTACCTGTAGGTAGTAGTGTAAATATAGGGTAGACTACTATCATTTTATGTATATTTACCAAAAAGGTGCTATATCACTAGGTACCTGCATAAACTTTATCGAAATACAGTAAAATATTATGACATTTTTGTTTTAAAGAATAATTTAAGGGGTATCCCTATATGCATCTTTATAGTTTTTATAGGGGCTAGTATAAAACAATAAGTACATAATGTATAATAATGCCTACAAATAAATTAACTAAGTACCGATGTCAATGTATTGACTTAATATATATTTACAGTTTTTAATGTTAATATAAATGCTTGTCTGCGACCTAAGTAGTGTAAAAAAATCTACATTAATTTTGAATATATATGTAAGTTTTAAAGTTTACCCAGCACGATTGAAACGCTTCACGTGTGTCATAAAGTTAAGAGTTAATTACGCATGCGTGTGTTTACCTGTGCGGCGTGGGCGCTGCAAGGAATACATAGTTGGTCCCGTACGCGCCCGTCAACAGCACCGGCAGCGCCAGCAGTAACGCCAGCCTCACCTGCCATCTTCCCCAACCAGAGCACCACTCTTCGCGCACTCCTGACATTATCTCACAAAAATAATTTTCCGAATCTAAAGTTAAAACTAATGACTCAGTATGCAAATGTGCTTTGATCAAATAAAATCGCGTCCGTGGATAAGTAGCGATCGGTCGCGTCCCTCCCGATGGAAGGTAGGCGTGGCAATGCGCGCCGTGAATCTATCCGCGAGGAGCACCCACGCGACCCACAACTCACACCCGCACGCCCTTCGCCTCGTCCGTTACCCCCCTTCAGAATCATCTGTTTCAGCTAACCGCCCGAAGCTAAACCGAGACAATGTACCCGTTTGACAATTGAGTCACTAAATTTTAACGTGCACCGCTAAAAGTCAACCATAACTCAACACAGCTAAGCTTAGGTTGCGATGGTGACATTGGTGACATTTGCGGAAGAGGTCGCCACGTGCTTACCCTTAAATATAAACACTAAAATAAATGTGTATCATTGTGAAGTTAAATACTTACTAGGTTCAATAGCTTATCTACAGCTGGCGGGGTTCCAAGTGGAACACTGACACATCATCATAGTACATTTTTCTGGCTGCGAACACAATCAGGTAGACACTGATGAATCCTCTTAGTGCTAATTATTTTTCTACACCGATCATCGGTCGATGTTACCATTACATACTTAGGTATTTTAGAATTTGCTAACTGTACATTAAGAGGTGAGTGTTCTAAATTTTTGTTGATATTTATTCACGAAGCCTTAATCACGATAATATCTACTTACTCCTATTTGCATTGGGTAGTGAACATTGACCTCTAGAGTATAGGTATTAGCAGGTATAATATCAGATGGTGAGAATTATTTAAATCATTAAAAAATACAAGTGCTTTGAGTACTTTACCAATGATATTACGAGTATGTAGTGTACCATAAAGGAAATAAAGGAAGACATTAACGACATTAAGTGATAAGTGACATGAAGCGTTACACTAATTCACACGCTCTCACACATTCAAAGCGTAATTCCTGCTAACACGAATTAAAATACTTATAATAGTAGGCCGAGCGCTGGTGGGCATTTTTGGGTAGGTAGGTTGGAGGCATGCTGAAATCTTGTTTAATACTTCTCCTATGATACTAAAACACAGAACGTAGAACCGGTGGGAGAAGCGATACTAAATCATTACCTATACAAAAAAAAAACTTGGTGATTCTAAAGGCAAGTTTGGGTTGACTATGAAGAATCAACAATTATCTGGAGTTTACGCTAATTTCACACTAAAGTTGGTACCTAGTTGTCTCCAGTAGTCACCCGCGACCATGGCTGCTGAAAGGTAGCCGGAAAGTCGGGCTAAAAGTAAATATTAACAAATATATCGGGATAGAATCCTTAAAAAAGTAGTTTTTTTTTTCAATCAACAATTAGTTACAGATATAATGTGTTTTCGTACTTACATCAAGGTAAAATTTCATACCGATGTAATATTTTATCCGACTGCCAAGAAGGGTTATGTTAATCTAGAAATTAAGTACCTTCGCCCATGTACACTTCATCCTCGTTTTAATTTTCTTGAGCTGAACATCAGTTATCTACAGTAAAAAATCCAGCAAAATTGGCCAAGCTACGAGTACATCGGTGATTACAAACTGAAAAAAAAACTCGTACATACACTAATATGCATTAATTACTAAACTATAATCAACATTATTTTAACATTGAAAACAGATATTTTAATTTTATAGTTTGTTTTGTATAGACATTTGTATAGATTATAACTAATTTCATTTTGATATCCTGTAAAATTTAAATATATTGTAATATATGCATGTTTAGGAATAAAAGGGTTCAATTAACCCCGTTTTACCCCAGCCAAGCTCGCAGTTCAATATTTGCTGCTTCTCGTGGCTTATAATATTCGTGATGCTTCATCACGAGTAATAAGGTTCAGATTTTGTCTCGTACGTGCCATTCGGCAGTTTTAGTTCTCTTTGGGTCTTCCTGACTCAGCGCCATCTCTCCACGCGGCGGCGACGAGCACAGCCCATGCTTTCAAAACGGTGGCCTTGCAAATAACAGTTTGTTCACATAAGCATTTCTTTATTCATTTCCTATAGATTGCACGTAATGTACTTTGGAGTGGTAGCTTAGTGGTTAAGGAAGTCGGACATCGATCGAGAGGTCCCAGGTTCAAATAAATGCTGGTCATTGTACATCCGAGGTGAATCTACTCCTAAAACAAGCAATTAGCTTAGTTGGGGGAGTAGGAAGAACATTAATTTTGAGTACAAATATTCATTTCGATTATTCACCAATAAGTTTCAATATCATCTTAGCATTTTTTTATATCTGAGGTTTTCTCCTCAGGCCTGGGAGTGAGAGATGGAGCCGCCTGTAACCCTGGCCTGGCAGAGGCGGCGGTATGATGAGCGGTCACTATTTCCGGGGCCATGATGAGGACACCGTGGTTCTCACATCCGAGGGGTCCAACATGAAAACGGAGATGGTGCTTGGTCTGCCGGAGTGCGAGGGGAGAGTATGCCTTAGGCAATCTTATATCCCGGTATCTGATGACCCAAGACGAGGTGTGGTTCGAGTCCGACACAATCGCCCCCACCGGGCGTCGGGAAATCCGAAAATTTCTGCACGAAAAAAAAAAATTTCTTTCAGAGCCCGGGGTTCGCTCGCTCCTTTTCTTTTTTTATACCACTTATGTAGATAGCAGGGCAGACGGGCACACGGCCCACCTGATGGAAGATAATTACCGTGGCATATGGATTAAGGACGTTTCCTCCTTTTGATTTACAATATACATACAAAGACACATCTATGTAGGTAGAACCAACAGCCCTTGCTCGGTGTTTGATGAAATAGAATGATTAATGTATAGGAATTGACGTTTTTGACATTCGTTGACGCCTGTCATATACGTCAAATCCCATACATTTGACATTCTATTCCATCATACGCCGAGCAACGAATTGCCACTTGTCTAGAGGGGCTGATTAGAAAAAAAATCGTACCACAGTTCCTGGTTGAGGCGGAAATGGGTGAGAAGTAAAATCCTTATTTAGAAAGCGTGTTGTTAATTTAAAATGGTACAATAATGCGTAATCATCTTGTATTAGTAGGTATTATTTATTTAAAGTAACGTTAACACTGACACGTAGGTATATTGATTTAATACATTTGATTAACAGAGGTGTGGTCTAACCAAATTTAAATAAAAACGCTTATCGGCTTCAAAATTAACACAATTCGTACCTACTATCTGCTTCTGTTACGAACTACAGTTTTAGAACTTTTGGATTCAAACGTAGACAGGGTGATCTTTTACCGACTTCAATAAAGGAGGATGCACTCAAGGTGATATCATTTTTTAAAGGATATTAGCAATCGAAATTACTTATATTCCCTATAACCCTTGCCCTCCAACTAAGCTAAATTGCTTGTGCTAGGATTGGGTTCACGTCGTCGTAAGGCTGACTCCTTAACCACTAATCTACCGTCGCTTTTAAATCTGAATTTGTATTATATCCGTGAGGAATTTTGTGTAAGTTACAAAAAAAAAGGAATTTTGCCGGGATAACTCATTTTTGTTCTGATTACCCTTTTCGTTAAAGCATGTACAGTCTCACGACTGTACATCGCATGTATAGTGACCTGACTGTACATGCGCTGCTGACGCTGTACTACAGGCCGAACCGGCGAAGCGCGTCACTATTTGTTGCACAATAATGTGTATTTATATCGACCACAAACCAATAACCTTAGAGACTATCATCACGACCTTACCAGTGAACTCTATCCAGGAAAGATCGGCCACTTAGTAGTTCTGTTAACCTTAACATTACAATAGTTATTTGTTATACAAGAGTGCAAAGTTGCTTTTTAACCGCGTGCTCATTTTTGATGACCGAGCAAGCGAAAGATTCTAAATTTGAATCACGAGCGTAGCGAGTGATTCACAAATTAGAATCTTGAGCGTTAGCGAGGGAATCAAAAGAGCACAAGGTGAAAAATCTTTGCACTCGAGTGCAACACGTAACTTTTCATCCCACCTCAGCGAGGAAATAATGAAATGCTTCTCCTTCCTAGCGTTAATTCCCAGTCAGCATCCGAAGCTTTCACCTCGGAGTCCGGGGTCCGCTTTACCAGTCTTAACTGCGGATTTGGCTGGACCTCGATATTTGCCGTGAAGCGACTGCCATCTGACCTCCACAACCCAATGATGACATTAGGCGATATCGAAGCATTGCAGCCAGACCGTTGTTGTTGAACTTTTTAGGGCTCCAACTACCCGTAACGACTGCCATAGATGTTCGTATGGCATCCGTGACCGACGGCTTAACGTGCTCTCCAAGGCACGACCAGACCAATGCAAATACCCATTTTCATGCATAAAAAATATTTGCACTGAGCGGGGATCGAACCCGTGCCTCCTGCGTAGCGGCCGCGTTCAATACCACTACGCCATGGAGGCTGTATAATATGTGTATTAATACTAGTAATAAAATACAACAAAATAAAAATTCAACAACAATGTCAACAATATGACGTGAAAAAAATTGATGCGCGCAAAGCAAATTAAAAAAAAAGTACACCAAGGAGGTTACGAGTCTGAGTTTTTCATGAATTAAAAAAAAGTTGTATGATAAATTCGGCACCATAGAGGTAGAAGTAAATAGGTTTAATGATGTTTTGAGTCCACAAACCTAGTACACACGATGTTCTAAATTCAAATTTACTTTACCTCTCTAGAGGATAAAAACGACTTTTACGCTCAGTTATCGAAGAGCAAAAATAGTCTTTCCGAGATGGTGGGATGAAATATACGTTTACTCGTTTACTTTCGGCTATCTTTCCTTCGGGTCTCCACAACAAACACCACAACCACATACTCCACAACTGGAGTCGATGTACAGGATAACGTCCCGTACAAAGCATTTTAGTAGACATGACCCCAAAAACCAGTCCCAGATTATTTTCAAATAGTTAGTAAAGCTGAAACCGTATGAAATGGAAAACAAAGACGTAACGAATCCTCTTTTGTTCTATTTTGTTTCAGAGGTATGTGAAAGTAGTCAGTGTTACTTTTCAGGACAGGTAGATATTAATTATTAATTATTATTGCTTTCCTATACAACTGTTAAAATATTTTGTAATACTTATACAGCTGAATTGACAACACTGCCTACATAATATTTATATTTGATAACATCACTACAAAGTCATTAACATAACATCTAAATATTTAAAATTCTTCAAAGATGTTAGACTATAAAAATTGAGTTTGCCAACAAAATCATGAAAATATAGGGTTAGACTACTGGCCCGTGTAGAAATATGATGGGTCATCTGAACCACCAGGTGACCTATATAGAACGATATAAGAGCATAAAATAATAAGATTCAGCACTATGCCGTCACTTGTAAGCTGTCCAACTGAGTGCAGGTGAGCATTCAAAAGCACATGTAGAGTGAGTACATTTTGGTCATATATTTATGTACGGCATTCTTAACCATCGATAGATCCATGAAAAATAACAAGAAAACGCGTAGTGCCGTACAAAAATGGTGATCCACAAAGTCGGAATTTTTATTTTATTTTCCGACAATTTCCAGGGTAAATTTTGTCATTTGATTTTGTACGGCATCCGTTTCATACTATTTCAATACTGCTTCTAATCCATTATTCCGCAACGCCGTACAAAAATCATGATCCAAGGGGCAATAATCGAGGGTTACAAACCCCTCTCTTTCCGTGGTCCAAGGGGTGATTTGACACAACATGAAATAATTTTATTTTAAAAGTATTTTATGCATAGATAATATTTTTTCATATGCCGTACATTTTTGTTGGTTCATAGGGGAAAAAAAACTGAAAAAGAAAAAATCAAAAAGAAAAAATCCATATAACGAAATGTAAGGTGAATTTTTTTTGATACGGCATTTAGATAGTTTAATTGTACTGATTTTCATAGTCTTTTCGTGATTCTACGTTCCTAGTTAGAAACCATGTTAAATGTGGGTTTATATACTATCGATTTATACCAAAATTTAAACATGTTGTCACTGATAATTCCAAAATACAACATATTTTTGAGAAGTACTCATGACACTGAAGTTAGCAGACACCTGTAAAATTTGACCATGACCAACGAGAAACGAATATTCAGTGATGTCTCCGTGATCCACAGGGTGAAAACCGGTAGTGATCACAGAATCGTAAGAGGCACATTGGGTATTAAAGTTAAACTCCAAAGGTCCCGCCTGATGAAGTCTACACTCCAACCTGCTCGTGCCCAAATCCAAAACTCCGAGAACTTTCAGCTTGAGCTTTCAAATAGCTTTGATTGCCTAGAGAACTATGCGTCGGTGGACGAGATCAACAACAGGCTCGTAGAAACTGTCCAAACGGTGGGCTTTAAGCACTTCAGACCCCGCCGTTCAAATAGACCTCAAAAACTCTCCGATCATACTCAAAAACTCATGGCTAAACGACGCTCGCTTCGACTGCAGTCTTCTGTTGATGCAGAGTCATATAGGCAGCTCAACAGACAGATTTCCAAATCTCTGCGACACGACATACGTCTCTTTAATACTAAATATATTAAAGAGACAATCGAGCGGAACAAAGGCTCCAAAGTGTTCGCAAGAAATTTGTCAATTGGGCAAAGCCAGTTGACTAAGCTGAAGAGAGAAGATGGCAGTATAGCGTCGACCAAGGCTGAGGTTTTGGAGGAGATCGAAAGGTTCTATGGACAGCTATACGCTTCGGTCGCTAATCCTGCTGGCAACAGGGCGACCGACCCAAGAGCCAAGTTGACCCGACACTTCACCGAGGATAACGCCAGAAGCGAGGAACAGAGGCGTGGTGGTGCTGTTCTTTAAGAAAGGTGACAATACCTTACTGAAGAATTACAGACCCATCTCGCTTCTGAGCCATGTTTATAAGCTGTTTTCAAGGGTCATTACTAACCGTCTCGAGCGAAGGCTTGATGACTTCCAGCCTTCCGAACAAGCCGGTTTCCGAAGAGGCTACAGTACCATAGACCACATCCATACGCTGCGGCAAGTTATACAGAAGACCGTTATTTTTGTTTGTTCACAGTCACTTCGTCCCAGGTTTGATTCCCGGTTATGTATGAGAGTTTGAGGAAAAACTTGAATGCCATTATTATTAAATCTAAAATCGAAGCCATGGTTCCTAAGAACAAATCTTGCTATCTCTCATAGTTTCTGACTTCTCCCTACTGACCCATTTGGATTGATCACCCTGTATAGTCTGCATAAAAATGTACGGCATCATATTTTCCTAATTTATCTATGTTAATACTATTTAAAACAAGGGATAAAATGTAGAAAACTGCTATATTTAATTAATCTATGATATTCAAAGTTTTACAGTAATTAGCAAAATTTCAGTTTTTGTATTTCTCTATAATTTTTTTTAGAACGGTTTCTTTTGAACGGCAATACTATATAACAATTGTATTTTACAATATCATGTTAAAAAAAAAGTTCCCGTACAGGATCAAATGATTTTACAGCTTTATAAATCAAGAATACGATGAAATTAACATAATTATTTATAATACATTCAAATGAACAATCATTTTTTGACGGCATTATTTATAATAGTACTTTTGAATGCCAGATAATGTTTTGGAACCAAAGCCGTATTTTTTCAAATCACCCCGTGGACCACGGAAAGAGAGGGGTTTGTAACCCTCGATTATTTCCCCTTGGATCATGATTTTTGTACGGCGTTGCGGAATAATGGATTAGAAGCAGTATTGAAATAGTATGAAACGGATGCCGTACAAAATCAAATGACCAAATTTACCCTGGAAATTGTCGGAAAATAAAATAAAAATTCCGACTTTGTGGATCACCATTTTTGTACGGCACTACGCGTTTTCTTGTTATTATAAGAATGCCGTACAAAAATATATGACCAAAATGTACTCACTCTACATGTGCTTTTGAATGCTCACCTGCACTCAGTTGGACAGCTTACAAGTGACGGCATAGTGCTGAACCTTATTATTTTATGCTCTTATATCGTTTTATATAGGTCACCTGGTGGTTCAGATGACCCATCATTTTTCTACACGGGCCAGTAGTCTAGGTGAATACAGTAGAAATGCGATCGAAAACAAGTGATTGGGCGTATCCCCACCATTACTAATACTTTTACTAACATTTAGTATTTTACTTGAGACTAGCGAAATTGCAGTGATTTTTCGACATTAGAAGTTATTTTAATTTAAAGAAGGGGGAGATATACGACCATTGCGCAGTGCCTACGAGTATGTACCAAGTCCCATATAAAATGGTTTCTAGATTTCTTCTGAAATATGTGTTCACAATAGCAAGATCAGCAGCCGCACAGTTTCTGAAATTAAAAAATTTGATATTTTTTTCCACTTGTTCTTTCCTTAAAAGGATTTTAGACGGCAATAGGCTAGCCCCCTATTACTTGGGACCGGAAGTCACAGTTGGCGAAATGTGGGTGTTAATACACCTCTGCCTACCCCTTCAGGGATTTACAGGCGTGAGTGTATGTATGTGTGCTAATTCGGACTATGACGAACGTTTTAAAATAAAGTCAATAATCGTATTAAACATTTTGCTATCGACTGTACTTCTATGCCAGTGCCGAGTTGACCAATGAAAAATAAATTAAAATAATTCGGGGCAACTCGCCACCGAGTGGCGGGTTTTCAAGTGGCGAGCTGACCAATAAGTCAAATAATCAAATCAGTACAGCTTTTCTCAAATAATGGCTTACCAAGGAAAAGAAAAATATTCAATTCTTATAACTACCTACCTACGTAAAAAAGTCCAATCACAAATCATTGATTGGAAAAACTCAAGAGCTGAAAAAATAGTGCCTAAACGTTTGTTCATTTGTTTATACAAATAAAATATTCTAGGACATTCTAAGCATCGCTATTCAGATCAAGTATAGCTTAACTAGCTTATGATAGGGATAGAATGCGGATATAAATACTTAGATACATTTTATTTTGTAAATACCTAAGTATATTATATATACACTGTGATCTCTGCTTATCCCACTGGAAAAGAGGCTTGACTGTATGTATTTATATTAACAGAGACACGCAATAAATGCAACTAAGTAGTCATATTCATGAATACAAACATTTAGTTAGACTAATGACTTCGCACGTAGTAGTCCAACCTGTGGTCCAACGCTCTACCACTACGGCAGAGGTCAAGGTCTTTCTTTCTTTCTCTCTTCTTTCTTTCTTTATTTCTTTCTTTAGAACATAATTCCGAAGAGATTACCTGGTTCTAATTGGTTTCGACATAACCTCCCCCATCTGCTCGGGCAGGGGAGGTATTCGTGAGGATTTTTCGAACGATAAAAAAGGTAGGTAGACTCCACTAATTTGGGAAATTGTGTGAGAATGCATGGTGTGAATGAAATTTTGATATGAATATTCTGGAATAGCACATAGACTAACTCTTATCTAGGTACTGTGTTTTTGTGGAATTATCCACAGAAACCCATTACCTAGATAAGAATTAGTGGAAACCGCGTGGAAAACTATTTCTATGCCCATTAGGGTAGGGCACAGGAACAGTTTCCCACGCGGGTCAAGCCGCAGGAAACTGTTAGCATAATTAGAAACGAAAGTCTCCGAAACATAAATTATACAATGCTTTATTCATCAGTCTTGAAGGCCTCGCGCAAGGTCACGGACCAATCATAGGAGACGAAAAAACCTATCTCTCACTTTCTTAGTACGTACCAAGCTAATAAAAACCATAGCTAAACTTGGGAGAACCTTGAAAATGAAAACCGGTAAGTATTCTGATTCAATTTTGTAAGTAAACTCAATCCAATCATTACTGTAAAAGTAACGTTGTCTTCTTTAAGTGTAAACAAATAGAATAAAGAAGAAATAGTGTAAACAGAAACAGAATAAAGTGTAAACAAATAGAAGGTAACAGCTACGTCAGTCACCTGAGAGCTCACTAACGAAGCTCTCACTAACCAGAAGCCAGTCGCTGTGACCGAACACGGGCGGGAGAGTAGTTTAGTAAACAAAAAATGATGTCAACAACGCTAAAACGATTGTCTTCGTTTTATCGCATCTCTATTCAAAAAACCTATTCAGACCATGGCATGGAGCCCAGAGAAAACCGTCTTTATTGCACCATTTTTATAGTGCGACGAAACATGGTCCACGTAAATATTTGCCGTCAGCTATATGGGGTGACAGCCCCTGTGGCGTGGCGGTAGTGAACGCGGCAGCTACACAGAAGGCGCGGGTTCGATCCCTGCTCAGTGCAAAGATTTGTATGTATGAATATGGTTGCTTGCATTGGTCTGGTCGGTCCCGGTTGCCATATGAATATCTATGGCAGTCGTTACGGGTAGTTGGAGCCCTACAAAGTCCAACAACTTGTCTAGCTGCAATGCTTCGATATCGCTATTGGGTTATGGAGGTCAGATGGCAGTCGCTCCACGGACAATATCGAAGTTCAGTTAAATCTGCAGTTAGACTGGTTAAAGCGGACCCCAGGCTCTGCAGTAAAAGCTTCGGATGTGACTAAGACGAAGAAGAAGAAGCTACTATTTATTAAAACGTATAAATACGCACGCCTTTTCCAGTTTTTATTACTATTCATGATACGTCTAATTGCTCTTAACAATCGCACAGGCAACCAATGTACATGTTGCAGCCAATTAGCTTGATCAGCCATTCAGTTAACCGCCTAGGCTCTCTACTAAAGAGCGCCGTTCAATTAACGGCCTCAATGATATTCAGCCATTGAATACGGATGTTCTGGGAAACGTTTTTCTTGGTATAAGGATACTATGAGAAACGTCTCTAATAGAACGGATGTTTTGGGAACGGGTGTATTGGGAAACGGATGGCATGTTCCGAAGGGGATCAAACGGCTAGGCAAATGGTTGGATCAATAACTTTGCCATTAACTACCTAACTATTTCAATCAAACAGATAAATGACTTGTTTCTGCATAGTTATAATAAAAGATCTAACCTAAAGTATCCAAGTCGGATTGTGCAGCTTTCTTAATAAAACCTATCATAAACTTTCTGTCTTATTTCAGGATGGTGCTGTATCGTACGAATGGCCTAAATGTTACGGCTGAATATCATTCAGACCGTTTATTGCTCGGCACCATTTAGATAACAGACTAGCTGATTAAGCTAGTTGGTTGCGACATACCTACATATACATACATAAGTCATTTAACCCTCTACTTATTGCTAATACAAGAGTGCTTTTAAGTGGAACATTTTAATGTCCCAACAAGATGATTCATAGAGTCAATTAGGTGATACATTCTCGCAACGAGAAACATCACTATTAATAATCTAGTTGATATTAATAGTGTGTTTGTACGCACAGAATTTAAGAGCCTATTGTCGTTACAATTTATTTCAACTGTACCAACCGAACGAAACAATTGAATTAAAAGTTTTTTATACCACTTAGATTGCAGACAAGCACACGGCCCACCTGAAGGTAAATGGTTACCGTGGCCTTATGGACGTTTGCAACACCAGAGCATCATACTCATGCTGCAGACCCTGTAGGAACCGTCGAATGCCCTTTTTGAAGAACCCCATCGATTGCTCGGCGTACGACAGGTTCGTGGACTGGGGAGGCCCAGTCCATGAATCTGTCCAATCCTAGCCTACCCTTCTACCCTAATCGCCGTATCCCGACATGAATAGATTAAGTTATAACTGTTTGACTAGGCACTGACTTCAACAAAAGTCCTAAGCACATTTTAATATTTTTTCAGTTGTATTTGTAATTTATTAGTTATTAATTTATCTTTTCGGTACATTTCTATCCAAGAAATAGGATTTGTTTTTTTTTTTTAAAGTAACTTCTTTCATTCGTGTAACAAAATTTTTAAGGATTACGTCCCTTTTATTTTTGGTTTGTCTTGAATTTGATCTTGAGGCGCTGGGCACGCTTGCTCGAACATTATTCGCGACAGTCGCCGATAATTTAAAATCATGTGGAATTTGGTCACCCAGGTGAATTGACAGCAGGTGATTTAAGGAAACAAAAGTTGTGGAATTTGATCACCCAGGTCATATCACCCAGCTGATCATAGTGGAATAATCCATCTAAACTGACTCTGACAGACAAACTGTTCAGCCCCCCTAGACAAGTGGTAATTCTTTGCTCGGCGTATCATGGAATAGAATGACGAATGTGTTTGACGTTTTTGACATTCGTTGACGCCTGTCATATACGTCAAATCCCATACATTTGGCATTCTATTCTACAAAACGCCGGCCGACGAATTGCCACTTGTCTAGAGGGGCAGAACAAAAACTGTGTCACGGTTCCTGGGTGAGGTAGGAATTAATTTTGAATATCGAATGGGCACAGAAATTATATAAAGGAGATAAGTATCTGCCTAATTAATTTTGACATCTGTATTAAAGCTACAAAAAGTTGGCCATTGTTGGTGGTCTATTTGTGTTAAACCACCACAAATAGACGACCAACAATGCCCAATTTTTTATAGTATGCTGGCTAAATATTTTATTACGTACGGTGCGTACAGCTGGTCTACATACAGAAGTCGTTGGTTGCAGCTTATCAGATATAATTCAAAGAATCCTTTGATAACGTTTTGAAACAAATCTTTGCTGTTATCATTAAAGTGCTTCTTTCAGATGATTCCAAACTCATATACATAGTATAATGTTTATCAACTAAAATGTTAAGGTTCATTGTCCAGGCAACATCATAACAACATTGTATTAGTCAACTCTCATCACAACACAGGTACAACTAAGAGGACCGACGTCTATCAGGCGTTAGGTTAACCTTACAAGTGCAATAATATCGACAATAAAATACATACTGTAAAATTTTGATCGCCAAAAATCGGGTGTTGCACTCGGATTCGCTATTTCAATCTAGCAGGGGATCCTTACTATTCCACAACGATCCCCTAAACGAGTGGATCAAGCAATACTAACATTATCACTTCCTCGTGGATCTATTAGTTTTAGGTTGGAAAAGTCGGTAGTTTCACTACGATCCCCTAAGAGACCGAAACGGGATCCTTGCTCTTCCACAACGATACTTCTAAAATGATCACTTCCACATGGATCTCCTTTTAGTGAAATGACGGAGTCAACATCAAACTTTCATTCATACTTTGTTGAAATATTTTCAAAAAAGTGTAAATTCATAAGAGCTGCGGTTCAAGGAAGTACAAATAACAAACCATTTGTTTCGTTGTTTAAAAATGTGGTGCTTAAAACAACCATCTTTAACAAGAACTTACAAAATTATCATCGTCATCCTTGCGTCCCTCAGAGTCCCGCATTTTCCAGTCTAACCGATTGTTTGGAAGCAACTGCCATCTGAGCTCTACAACCCAATCGCGATATCGAAATATTGCAGTTGTACTAGTTGTTAGACTTTTTAAGACTCCAACTACTCGTAACGATTACCAATGGATCTTCGTATGAGAACCGGGACCGAAGACTTCAGGTGACCGCAGATCTAGAGTCTGCGTTCACCTTTAACGTGCTCTCCGAAGCACTGAAGTACCCAGACCAATGCAAATAGAATTGTTCATGCATACAAATATTTGCACAGAGTGGAAATCAAACCCTCGCTCCCTGCGTAACAGTCGCGTTCACTACCGCCACGCCACGGAGGCTGTCTTCCAACCAGAACTTATGGAATGACAACTATAAAATTATGTACAAGTAGAGAGTATCGTATTCGCTTTTCCTTTTACCAAAATATGACGAAAATTCCTTTAAAAGCAGCCTAGCCACTTTGAAGGCTACGCAGAACAAACTAACAGAAAGCCAGACACAGACCGACCACAATTTTAATTTCTTTTTTTGGTTAGGTGTATTGTACCTACATAACGATATGCATTTATTGAAATGCCGTTGTATATTTGTATGTATTTTTATATGTTACTAGATGTCGCCCACAACTTCGCTTGCATAGAATTCTGTTCTCGTTCCCGTGACCCATGGAAACTTTTTGTCATAAAAACTTTTCGTGGAAATTAAAGAATATACTAAAAGAAAAATTTGCCGAATCGTTCTCGAGCTATTAACTTCGGTTAGCAACATTCATTATTATTTTATATTGATTGATTGAAATCGTAGACTGACAAAACTTGACTGTATGCCGCCCACCTGAATCTTTCGTAAACACAAATAGAATACACGCGAAAAGGTATCTTATCACCGTACGTAGGTGGGAGATGTAACGTCGTCGGAGGCTCTGTGTTACGTAGACAGCGCGGGCACATGCGCGGGTTGAGTCTTGTGGAGGCTCTGCGCTGAGCGCTCAGTGTTCGCGTGATCATGGTGGAGGTAGACGTCGACCGTGCCAGCACAGACTGTAAGCAAAAGGATGCGAGTGACGCACTCGAGAATGCTCTGGCGCAGCTGGGCCCGTTCGGTTTCTATCAGGGATACGTTCTGGTGATGTTGTGTATACCCAATCTCTTCGCGGCTATGTATTCTCTCAACTATGTGTTTGTGGCTGATCAGGTCCCTTTTCGGTGAGTACAGTACCTTATTTATTACTTAATAACTGTTTACAACACATTTTGTCTCAAAAGATTTAAATAGGTGCCTATTAAAAAAGAGTCATTCTAATATGTTTTTAATTACTCTATTAATAAATATACGGATAAAAATAAAATATATACAAAACTATGCTAACTATACTACATATACCTATATACAAAAAAGTAATATCATAACAAGGATAAAATATTAACTATAACGTTGTACGTGTACTTTTGTTGTTAATATTAAGCCGTTATTTTTTATGAATAATACTATAAATATTATAAAAAATACTAGTAATCGAAATTACTAGTATTCCCGTTAACCCCTCAAGCCAACGAGACGCTTCGCAACATTTGTGAAGTTTGTTTGTTCGTTTGATTGAACGCGTTTATCTCAGGAACTATGAAATTCTCTTTGTGTTTGTGTTGAATAGTCCGTTTATCGAGGAAATTTACGCTATCCTACAAAAATGAATATCCTAATAATTATAAATGTGAAAGTTTTTGACGATGTTTATTTATGTTTAAATATTTATTACTCAACCACGCTATAGCGACTGCACGGAACTGGGACACGGAGGCGGTAAACAAGCACACGGCCCACCTGATGGAAAGTGGTTACCGTGGCCAATGGACATGATGTGTAACATCAGGGGCCTCACACTCATGCTTTTTATATATAGGACACGTCAACCTGACTTCACCTCGCCTGATGGTAAACTCCTTCAGCCTACCATTTGAAAGCAAAGTCTTGAAAAAGAGGGTCACCTTTATAGACACTTACCATGTTTAACCAGCTTGATGGCCTCATCAGATGCTTTTTCATGCCCCGCTTAAAGGACCGGGAATTGTAGGAAGAGGTAATCACGTGTACTGGTAAGGAATTCCAGAAAAAAAGAAAGAGTGGGTTCTTGGTGGATTATTCTGCACCGTATGCGGGTGACAGCCAAGTCCTGCACGTGATGTCCTGTGTAGGAAAGGAGAGGGTGGGACTAATTGAAAGAACTCATCAGAACATTCACCATAGTAGAGACGATAAAATACTGCTAATGATGTAACATCTCTACACATCTGCAAATGCTCGAGGGTATTCGTGACCTCAGGATTCCAAATAATGCGGTCCGCACGACACTACAACCTGTCCAGAGCATCTAGTAAGTACTTTGCGGAGCCATCCCAGAGATGCGAGCAGTTTTCCACGTAGGAGCGAATTTGTGTCTTGTACAGAAGATACCGCTGCTCCGGCGTGAAAAAACGTCTCATTTTGTTCTAGACTCCGAGTTTACAGGAGGCTGTTTTGATGATACTCTCAATGTAGTTTTGGTTATTCAGTTTGCAGCGAACATCCATATCGAAGATATTGAGTTTGTCCTGCAGTGGCAGTGGTGTACTCTGTAGAGTGGGAACGGGAAGTCTCCTTCCCTCTTCTTCTCTCGAAGATACCTTTGCTTTAAACGCACATGCCTGCGTCTTCTTGGTATTGAACTCTACCAAGTTCTCAAAGCCGCATTGGGAAACGTGGTTCAGGATCCGGTCAAGCTCAGTGACAAGAAGTTGCCTTTTTTCGCGATATCAGACTGCTTGGCCGCAGGATGTCCGTGATGACTCCCGTGTACGGTGCTATCATCTGCATAGTGATAAGAAGAAAGAGAGTGGGTGATAAGACGGACCCCTGCGGCATGCCAGCATTTACCTGCACGTACTCCGAAGTTCGTCCATCAAGGAAGATGCGTATACGGCGCTCCTGCTAGCTAGCCACCCAGTCGCACAGTCTGGGAGGCAGACCAAAGGCTGGTAGCTTCTAAAGAAAAGATTTGTGCCAGACTCTATCGAAAACTTTGGTGACTTCAAGACTAATTGCCAGTGAATCGCCATGTAGTCCATAGCCTCACCCCAAAGATGGCTAATGTACGCCAAAACATCACCCGTTAACCACTTCAGCCTGAAATCGTATTGCCGGTCGTTAATTAAGGAGTGATCTTCTAGGTGACGCAACTTTGTATATAACTGGGGTCAACGCTATGATGATAATGACCTTGGTGGACCGACACCCAATCCTCCATGCAGTAGTAGTTATAAAAAAAATAAGCGTACAGTCATTAATTTGTCGGTTGTATCATATTATCAGGTAATGCCCTACATTTGTTACCGTTTATTACATTTAAAGATTGCGAAATGTAAACTAGTCTTTGTTACATTAACTAATTACCTACATTTTTTACTGTTAGATAGATACGTGAACACACTCATTATCACGTACAGACTATATTGTATTTGTATAATGTATCGTAATGCTATCCTGCTTCTTGTCTTATATGTGACAATTGGTATAGATGTTTGAATATTAGGTACCTACTCATACTCAATCACTCTCAAACGGCTGAACGGATCTAGCTGAAAGCTAATTTTCACCCCTGAAATGGGTTTTAATTGTTTGCGAAAACGGGATCCAAATTCCACGCGGGCGGAACCGCGGGCTACGGCTGAAATTGAATAATCTTTATTGCACATTATATATGTACAATTCTTATCGCTCCTTACAGAATCTAATAAAACTTTTCCGGTGCCAGGAATGGAACCTAGGACACCATGATCATACGGAGAGACAAGCGGCAACCTCACGGGACCATCTAGGTAAATTAGTCGAGGTCATCGTACTGTCTTAAGTAGATAGCTACTGTGTTGATAATGAACACTCAAGTTAAAAACCGTTTTCAAGTGGGTATATACGGTACAGTTAACTATACAAATATAGAAAATTGTAGTGTCTGATTGTGTGTTAAAATATCGGTAAAAAAATAGCATTTTCTACTTCTACGCTAGGATGATAGCGTTAATTCCCAGTCGCATCCGAAGCTTTCAACTTGGAGTCTGGGGTCCGCTTCACGAGTCTTAACTGTGGATTTGGCTGGACCTCGATATTTTCCGTGAAGTGACCACCATCTGAACTCTACGACACAATGGTGACATTAGACGATATCGAAGCAGCTAGACCGTTGTTGTTGGACTTTTTAGAGCTCCAACTACCCGTAACTACCACCATAGATGTTCGTATGACCACCGGGACCGACGGCTTAACGTGTTCTCCGAGGCACGACCAGACTAATGCAAATATCCATGTTCATGCATTCAAATATTTGCACTGAGCGAGAATCAAACCCGCGCTACCGCGACGCCATCGCCACAGTGGCTGCCCACTGACAGCTCTACCTTGGGATTTGACATTTAAGACATGCGTTGTCAAATCCCATACATTCGTTATTTTATTCACTAGTACTATTATCTGTTTTGTGCTTAGAGTATATATAATGTATACTATAAGTCAACAACGCACTGCCACTTGTCTAGGGGGGCTGGTCCCACAACACCTTGAGTAAAGCATGTGCCAGAGCCCCGCAAAACAGCAGGTGTACCGGTGGTACCGGCTTGTACCCCTAAGATCTTGGTAGGGCATACACCCCCCTGTTGACGTGCCAACGTCATATTGTAATCAAGATCAGTGAGAAGACACTCATTCATCAGCATCGCTCATAAAGATTTAATCTTATCAGTTTTCGATAAGCAATATTTTTGACCTCGAGACAATGCCGCAATGGGCTGCCGTATAATATTGCTTCATTTCTCATGACGGCTGCAATTTACAATGATTATAAGTATAATATCTGTTCACCATGCACGCAATCTAGATCTAAATATACCTATTCTTGTAATAATATGGGTTCTAGTTCTAGAGTTCAAATAAATTAATATACTGAGATTACTTAGAGAGCTACGTTTTATTGAAATGTTTTGAAAAAGTTATATAAACTGTTACATTTACATTATATAAGGTGTAACAAAATTAACCCTTGGAACTTTAAGGGGTTAATCATTTTGTTACACGTTATATAAATTTGATCTAACCCATAACATCCATAACCCTGAGACGCCTTACCTTTGATTATACATTTATATAATCCAAGAATATTACATACCTGATCCATAGATTTATAGACACATTAGACACATAGCACTTTGTTATGTAAGGGAAACGTGTGATATGAATTTAAATACATTATTAACATAACATATCAATGGAATGCATACAATATACTATAATATTATGCATCATAGACTGCGCTCACTGCGATTTTACTATATTGATTATATATTATGTGTGTATTAGTCCAGTCAATTTACAAATCCGAGGCTACAATAATTCGCACCCAGCTAAAGTTGGTAGAATTTCTCAAAACACCATCATAAAATAAATATAAAAATTCCTCACCGATCCGATGCCTGGATTTTATTTATTCGGGGTCAAAGGTCAGTAAAACGGGGTTTTCTCGAGATAATTACATGGTCTTTAACTTCGTCTCAGACATTTTTTTTATAATAAAACCATTTTTATACCCTTGACCTTGAATACGAAAAATTCCAAATATCGGATCGATGAGGGCTTTTTATATTTCATTTATGATAAGGTTTGAACAATCCTACCAACTTTGAACTGGGTGCAAAATCACGACACCACCACCACACGAAACGAAAAGGATTGCCGATCTGATGTACCTACTTTCAAATTAGCACCAATTGGGTACTTTCCTTTAATTAAAATAAATTGAGATAATTTTAAAGCAATTAGTTTGCTAAACTAAACAAATTATAATAAATTGGAAAAAGCGAAATCAATTTTTTCCAATTTATTATAATTTGTTTAGTTTAGCAAACTAATTGCTTTAAAATTATCTCAATTGATTGTGCAGAGTTATCAAAAATCAATGTTTAAAAATGATTGCAACATCATTCATTGATTCCGATAGTTCGTACGAATATCGGTAGATTACTCCCACCATCGCCGTAAGATGGATGTATTGGAAAAATTGGATCACTCTCGGGCGAAGCTCGGTGGCTCAGTGGTCAGAGCGTTCCCCCTGTAAGGGAAAGATCGCGGGTTCGAGTCCCGCCCGAGAATTGATTTCGCTTTTTCCAATTTATTATAATTAAAATAAATTATTTAACTAAGCTTCAGTATTAAGTTAGGAATGGTAAAAGAGCTGTAAAAGTTTAATCCGTTCTTATTTTATCGCTTTTTTAACCGACTTCAAAAAAGGATGAGGTTCTCAATTCGGATGTTTATATTTCGATACCTCCTACGTAAACTGTTGTAACTTCTAAACTGTGATTTTACAGGAGAGCGTTTCGAAGGTACTATTAGCAATAAAAACCGCAGTTTTCAACTAATCTTTATAAAATTCAATATGTGACTTCAGTTAATAATACTTTAGCGTTTACCTCATGGTATTATTCAAAAATACCAAAGGTTTTAGAGATTTTGCTGTTACAACACTTTACCGCGGTATATGACCTTTACAAATTGTTGTATCAGTCACTTACAATTATGTACACCGGAACACATGAGTCGCATTTAGTCGTATGTACCAGATACAACAATTTACGCCGAAAAGCAAGAGAGAAAAAAGGTGTGGTATGTTTTATTTTTACCACTTAGGTGGCAGACAAGTACATGGCCCACCTGATGGAAAGTGGTTACCGTGGCCTATGGACGTATGCAACACCAGGGGCGTCACATTCGCGCTGCCGACCCTGAAAAAACCTTCTAATGCCCATTCTTGAAGAGCCCCAGAGATCCGATTCTCAGCACTCCATGGATTCACCATGCGGTCGCCGGGTCCTTATGGACCCGTGATACAGAGCACACCGTGACGGCGACTAGGACTTGCGACCCAGATGTAGGTTAAGGGCGGCCATTTTGTGATGCATCAGCGCTCACCTCCACCGTCAGTAGTGTACCCCCCTACCTATCCAAATTTGGTAAGATCTTATCAGTGCCGCTTTGGACATTCGATTTAGTAAAGAGCTTACTAAAGCTCTTGGCAATCCGAGGTCTTTAAGTTGTACAGGGATTTAGCTTGAAATCGTCTTGGTCCTACTTCTACGGCTTAGAGTTTAATCACGTAGCCATTTTTGGTTAACTCGTTAGTCAGGTCAAAGTATTTGTTCGTCTTTATAGCGTGGTCTTTAGGTATGTTAGTTTTCCACGGTACTGTGCGTTCTACAAGCACTGCTCGCCTATGCGATCGTGAAAAAAGGAATATATCGAGTTTGGATGAAGAGGTACAGACATCCTCCTTTTATAGTGCTTCTCATAAGTGTAGTCTACAAGTATTGTCCAGTCAACGGCAGCTATCAATTTATCAATCAATTGTAATCGCTTGGGAAAACCACCGCAGGGAATTCATTCCACAGGTTGAGTGTGCGAGGGATGTAGTTCCTTTCATACCGCACAGAGCGTACTGTTTCCGGACGTTGTGTGTGACGATGATTTCCCTGCCTGTGGCGAGATGCGATGATAGAATGTAGCTGTGGGTATCATGTCAAATAGTTCATCTGAGCACAAACCATTGTATATTCGGTAGAACACACACAGTGAGGCAAAGTCTCTTCTGAGACTGAGACGTTCCACATGACCTGCGAGTATGGGATGGTCAACGAGCCTCAATAGTCGTCTTTGTACCGAGTCGAAGGGGTTGACCACTTCAAGTTTCAAGCTGGCACGTAGGCGCTTCGACAAAACGGTGATTGCAGTACTCCAAGTGGGGCCGAACCTGTGCCTTATGTAGGCGGAGTCGTTGCCCGACAGTTAAGTATTCACCCTGTTGATCACTCCAAGCTTCTTTGATGCTAGCTTCACCTTGTCTTCCAATTGACTACGGTATTGGACGTCGCTGGAGATATCGATATCAAGGATCCCAATACTTAAGGAAATGGTAAGCAGTGTGCCGAGGAATTGCGATGCTACAATAAATGGGATTTTCTTAACGGTGAATACACATACTTGTGTCTTAGAGGGGTTCAGTCTGCCCCAATCGGGTACTCTAGATAACGTAGTCTCGATTTCAGACACAAGTTGTTCGCGGCTTTCCTCCATCTCGGACTGAGGGATATTTGCACGGTCCGTGTAACAAGCGTCTCGGGTACTGTCGTCCGCATAGCGATGAATGGAGTCATCCGACAGCATGTCATTGATATGCAGCAGTAACAAGGTCGAGACAACACGGAACTTTGTGGGACACCAGCGTTTTATGTCCATGCGGTCCGAGCAACTGCCATCAACGACGGCTTGGATACTTCTGTTGGACAAAAAGCTGGCAATCCATTCGCATAATTCCTTGGGGAGTCCATAAGAGCTTTGCAAGAAGACGTCTGCCAGACCCGATCAAAGGCCTTTCCGATATCGAGACTAACCGCCAGTGCCTCACCTCGAGTCTCGATGGCTTGCGCGCAACGGTTTGTGAGATACACAAGAAGGTTAAGATAAGATACACCGGTTAAGCTACGGTGGCGGAAGCCGTACTGTCGGTTGCTCAGTAGATCATACAGTTCAAAGTACCCCAGAAGCTATGTATTAATGATACGCTCCGTCACCTTCGAGAGGAGGGAGGAGATTAGCGGAACAGACAGACAGACCGACCAAAGACATTTAAATTATGTTCTTGTTAATGGTACCTGATATACATTCACACCCATTTAGTAAAAACTTGTTATTTTGAATATGATGATGATGATTGATGATCGAAGAAGAAGATTTGATGAAAAAGATGAAGAAGATAAGATGATAAGATGATTAAGTTAGCATAATAAATGCTTCAAAATTTCGTTCAACTTCTTATTTTTTTTTAGGTTCAAATGTTTATTCACTTGTTATTTTGACATTACAAACAGACACTTCAATTTTATTTATTTCTATAGAATTTTGATCACATCTATAAACCGCAAATGTTACTTACAACTTACACAATGTCAGTGATAAGCGAAGTAGATTGTTGTATGTGTTACTTAGTAACCATAAAATAGTTAAATTGACCACGTAAATCATTGTAAGTCATCTTGACATGTACTTTAGTATAACTAATTCCGATGTAAAATGTTGTATGTATTACTTAACACAAAATACTTGTAAATTCAGGAACGTATATTGTTGTATGTAAACAATACCACATTTTAAATAACCAATATTTTAAATACGGAAAATATGTGCTAGTACTATTACGTAATAAATATCAAATCTACACATAAAATACGCGCGTGACATGCAACCTACAGCGAGTTCCAACGTAGTCTGTTTTATGTCACACATACGCGGGATGAGCGCGCTCGTCAGACTTACACCGCCCGCCGTAAACTATTGCAAGTAATAAATACCACAATATACGCCGGGATACTTCGGAACTTACGATGTTATACTTCTGAAAACTACCGAAATTAATAGATTTTTGGATTTGATCTAATTGTTACAGGATACTATACATAAAATTAGACACTTTTACGTGAAAAACACAAAATGGCAATTTTGTGGGTTACAACAACTTACGTGGGAGGTATCGATTTTTTTATTTATTTTTAATCATTCACGAACCTATAATAGCCAATTATTTGACAATTAAAAATTGTAACGTCACTTTTGTTTATTTAAAAAGTACTTAACTTATTTTGCTAGGCAATCAAACACTCAATTATTGATATGATCGAATGAATGTACATAATCTATGTCTATATTTCTTCTCTTATATATAAAAAAAATCAATTGCCGTTCGTTAGTCTCGCTAATACTCGAGAACAGCTGGACCGATTTGGCTAATTTTAGTCTTGAATTATTCGTGGATGTCCAAGGAAGGTTTAAACGGTGAGAAAATATGGAAAAAGGGTCTGAATTCCACGCGGGCGGAAAAATATATGGCGGTACAAAGTTCGCCGGATCAGCTAGTCATTGATAAAATCGAATGAATGTACTTAATTAAAAATAAAGATGTAAATAAATAACTTTGCATTCGAAATGTAAAATTGGCTAGCCAGACAGTTCCAAAACATCTAATCAGAGTTATTTTTCAAGTCTGTGACTTCAATGTACCTATGTAATACCTACCCACCTTTTTATCATTTGTTTATCTTGCAGCATAATTGAATGGGTAGAGGTAGGTACCTACTCTGACTTAACTTCGTATTTTTTCCTGTCTTATGTACATTTTTATTAAATTAACTTCAAATGGAACATTACCTGAGAAGGCAACGCATACATGAGTATGGCTATAAATTATACCTAAATATAGCTTATTTCCTATTACATCCAAATTCACTCTGGACTCATTTTCTTTATTGTTTTTTTTTTTGCTTTTACGGGAGATACTGTTAACATCAGGAGGAAAACCTAAGCCTCGTCGGACCACTAGCAGGTACGCTTTGCAAGTGAGATTAACTGAAAATCCCAAACGTGAAGCTCTATGTCATTAGCCACAAAGATCTCGATGCGACTATTCCAGTCATTATAAGAACGCTATTTTTGTATGTAGGTTTACGTTTAGAAAAGAATTTTGTTGAAAACGATCTCAATTATTTCATATTGATTGACCGAGATCGTCCGTGGGCGTCCGAAACGAAAACTAGAATGAAAGAAGTCTCTGTCTCGTGTTTTCGTTACGATATTGCGATATTTTATCTTTTTATAAATACCTAATTATGTATTCCGAGGAATATCAGTAATGTCATTCTAATTTAATGGTTTTGTTTGAGGTCATCTAAGCACCCGATGCTTCTTAAACACATATTATTATGTTTAAGAAGCATCGGGTACCTATTATAGAATAGTGTTTAGTGTAATTCGCATATTATTATACAAACTATTACTCATGACTCCGCCCGTGTGAATAACTGAGCTCATTTATAGTAATATATACATATACTCTTAAAACTGTGGATGGCAAAACGGTTGCCTCAAAGTTCGAGATTCTCGAAGAGATCGAGAAATTCTATGGACAGCTGTATGCATCACGGATGAACAAACCGACGGCACACAGCGATGATGACCACAGAGCCCCACTCACGCGCCACTACACCGAGGAGATACCAGATATCGAGCAGTGCGAGATGGAGGCGGCTCTCAGGCAACTGAAGAACAACATGTGTCCTAGTGATGACGGAATTACTACTGAGCTCTTGAAAGCAGGTGGCACTCCAATCCTGAAAGAGCTAGCGAGTCTATTTAATTTCGTCATCCAGCAAGGGCTAACACCTAGGGCATGGAGCGGGAGTGCGGTGGTGTTGTTCTTCAAAAAAGGCGATAAGACCTTGCTGAAGAACTACAGGCCCACTCCTGAGTCATGTCTACAAGTTGTTCTCAAGATTCGTCACAAATCCCCTCTCGGATAAGCTCGACGAGTTCCAGCCACCTGAGCAAGCCGGGTTTTGAAAAGGCTATACTCGTAGCACCGTGGACCACATCCATACTGTTCGGCAGATTGTAGAAAAGACGCAAGAATACAATCAGCCGCTGTGTATGGCGTTTGTGGACTACGAAAAAGCCTTCGACTCTATCGAAACCTGGGCAGTGTTGGATGCCCTGAGCGGTGCCGTGTCGATTGGCGATACATCGAAGTGCTGAAATGCTTATATGACACCGCCACAATGTCCGTCCAGCTCCAAGATCAGAAGACGAAACCCAATAGGCTCCAGCGTGGAGTGAGACAGGGAGATGTTATATCTCCCAAACTATTCACCAACGCATTGAAGGACATCTTCAAGACTCTGGATTGGACTGGGCGGGGCATCAAAATCAACGGTGAGTACATCTCGCACCTTCGGTTCGCCGACGACATCGTCATATTTGCGGAGTCGCTGGAACAATTAGGCGAAATGCTGCAGAGCCTGAATAGAGCTTCTCGACGAGTCGGCCTCGGTGTAAACTTGAAGAAAACCAAGATGACCATGTTGCACCGAGACCGATTGCCATCGAAGGGGTGACACTCGAAGTTGTTCAAAAATATGTCTACTTTTTTTTTTTTTTTTTATTGTTCAATACATAAATTACACACATTTTACAAATTTAAGCCACTCGCTTAAACCATAATGGTTTGTATGCGAGCGGGAGTTTGCCCAGCTAGTGATACAAGTACCTAAGCAGTAATGAATCAAATACAATCCTCCAAATTGTTTATAAGATGGTTTTGTAGACTTTTTATAAAGGGTTGCTTTGTTACATATTGTTGCACTATTTGTTCTGGTAAGCTATCCAAAATTTCGGGTAGTATATATTGACAGACATTGATTAACCTGGGACAGGTTATCCAGCTTGGTAAAAACGACTTCGAGAAAGAATAGCCAGAAGGATCCAGCTGGGTTGGGCAGCATTTGCCAAATTACATTGGATTTTCTCCTCGCCCCTACCGCAATGCCTCAAAACAAAGGTTTTCGACCAGTGCGTCCTACCTGTTATGACTTACGGTGCCGAAACGTGGCCACTGAAGTTTCTTTGAAGGATAAAATTTGCAACGAGATCATCCGACATAAAACCAAAGTTACCGACATAGCTCGCAGAATAAGCAGCATGAAGTGGCAGTGAGCTGGCCACATCTGTCGAAGGACTGATGACCGTTGGAGCACACGGTTCCTAGAGTGGAGACCGCGAGAAGGAAAACGTAAGGTGGGACAGCCCCAAGCCAGGTGGACTGACGACCTACGAAGGGTGGCTGGGACTGACTGGATGCGGAAGGCGGAGGATCAACAAACGTGGCGCATATTGTGAAGGTCTATGTCCAGCAGTGGACTGCAATAGGCTAATTGATTATTTGATTGATTGTATTCTGTTAACGAGGTAGAGACCTTTATCTGTACTAATATTATAAAAATGTAACTCTATCTATAACGCTTTCACGCCTAAACCACTGAACTCTGCACGTCTAAAAAGGGCACTTTATAAGAATCATAATGTGGTAATAATAAAGTATGTTTATGGTATTTAAGATATTTTTATAAATAGGACACGTTAATTTGACTTCGCCTCGTCTAATGGTAAGCTGAAGGCAAAGTCTCGGAAAAGAGGGACACCATTATAGACACGTACCATGTTATAATGGTGGCACTCAGCTTGACGGCCTCAGCCTATTTATTAACTGTATTTAGTATGTATATTTATGTACACCTTTTTACTTATTTATGTAAGTACCTACCTATATCATAATTCACCTTCTTACTCTATGATTTCACTGTCAATAATGCACCTACTGAGTTTTTCTCTGCACCACCACCTTTGGTTGACTGGTAGAGAATGCCTGTGGCATTTAGTCCGCCTATTTATGCACTTGTGCATAAAGTTTTATAAATAAATAAATAATATTTGGTCATTTAGCGTTATTTACACGAATTGTTGTGATTCTGCTTATATGAGTGACCATTTTACGAATTTTAGAAAGTTCGTCATTTTTAAAGATAAACTGATGTTTGGTACATAGATAGATTAGAGTTTGGGAACGGGGTATAGGCTATCTTTGGTCGCACTATCAATGCGGGTGGAGATGCGAGCGACAGCTAGTAACTATTTATATAATCTAAGATTACACCAGACGAGAGATAACTAAGTACTCTTTACATTACATTACTCTTTCTTTTCTTATCGTAAAGGATTTATCATTTGATTTGATCTGCGGAATTTGGTGGTATGTCGTAAAGTTAGATTGAACAGAGCTACCGTTCAATTCAACAATTTTATCTGAATTGCATGAATTCCCATAATGACAGACAGACAAAAAGAGTTACTTTGGCATTTATAATATTAGTATGAATACTCACTTCTGTTTAGTACAATAGTTGTTTCTAGCAGCTCTGCGCGTATGAAAAACAGATCCAGTTTCCACGCGACGCGCCACCAGGCGCGAATTCTTAGGTCTACTCACTGAATTTTAGTAGACAAACTACCTATTCAGAACAAAACTTGTGTCACGGATCCTGGGTGAGCCGGGAATAAATTTAAAGATTGCCATTGAAGTCAGTGTCCAAAATAGACATTTTTTTTTTTAAATAATTTTCAGATGTAAATAAATGTTGAGTGAAGTTATTTATGTTTTAAATGAAATTTGAAAAGCTTAAATTGTTATTTAAACTTTCATGGTCGTTCACATTACTATTAGAACTATCGGGATATTTACCATGTATTGTTTTGAGTATTCGATATTTTGGCGCTGTTGCAAGCACCATGATCACGGAGGAAGTTCCTCAACTCAAATAAAATTAGCGTCAATCATAGGTCTAAAACGATCCAAATCGCTATTTCAAACACGTTACTCACTAAGACGCCATTATCAAATCATGCCGAAGTTTGTATTAAAAAATAGAGCATAAAAATATCTAGAGATTGTTGAGGTTATAATTTATCACGCAGATATTATTTTTAAAAAAAAAACCGCAAAAAAAAATCCTCAAAATTGCTGTATTCGAGCTCTCGTTTCGTCAGTCAAAATGTTCGAGGTAGGACGTCTCACTACAATACCCCCTTAAGCGAAATAAACTCCCACGGGGTGATGAATAGAGACCACACTGTTAAAAATCCCTATAAACTCTTCTAGAGCTTTTTGTAGAGATTAAGATAAGCCCATATTTATCTTGAATTAAGTATCTACACACTTAAGCTTTGTTATGTGTGATTAACCACTATTGCTTTCGTAAAAAAAAAAAAATTGGTATAATGTAACATAGTTATTTTTTCATTGTGTTGATTGCATTTTAATTTGATATGCAACTGATTTGAAGATAACAATAATGATTAGAGAAGCCCGATTCATTCAAAGACCGCATTAAGAAACAAATACAACATTACCTATTTTACAAATATAATTGACTTTTATTGTATTTTAAATACTTATCAAGTATTTTAAACCAATATTATATTTTATAATAAATGAAACTATGGGAATATTATCATTAAGTAGGTAGGT
Source organism: Eilema depressum (assembly GCA_914767945.1). Classification (NCBI taxonomy): domain Eukaryota; kingdom Metazoa; phylum Arthropoda; class Insecta; order Lepidoptera; family Erebidae; genus Eilema; species Eilema depressum. The sequence continues at coordinate 7,603,379 of OU612028.1, read as the reverse complement.
ACATAACGACCGCAGTGGTTCGACTGCGGTTTCGAGTACAGCTCAGCGCAGACATCTATCAGACTTATTTAATTAGAATTGGAGCTATTAGATTGGCGATCTATTATAAGTCAATCTAAATAAAAGACAAATCAATGAAGTCTCGGTCGAGGTGAATGAAGGCGGGGGAAATCTTCTCTGGAGTCAACCTCACTTCATCTCAGTGATTTCTTTTTGAAAGAATAAAGAGTATTTTTTTCAAAAGAGTATTTTAAGAGATTTTTATAAAGAAGTTTTTACTTTTAAATAAAACGGTACTACGAGTATAAGCTTGACATAAAGCTCACTGGCAATAAGACTGTTTCGTAAACGGTTGTGGTAAACCCCCATACATCAGATTAGTTACCTACCTACCTTAGGAAATACAATAACTATATTCTCGTGTGTCACACGTGTAAACTAAACTGAAGTAATTAAAATTTACTAGCTTATAAAGGTATAGATAATAATACTTTGACGTAATCGTCATTGTTTTTATTGCATACTATTTTAGTATAAGTACTTAAACAATTATACACGACCTACTTAAGACTATTTTTCCGGTCTAATTTTGAGTCATACCTAATGCACATTATTTATAAGCGTAATAGCAATTTAGTGTTGAATTTCACCTGGCAGCACCGAATCGCACTTACCTATACTTCTATCTTTTTCTATCACTCAGGACCGCCATTTATTAGAGGGGGGGAAAGGGAACGGGACTGCGACTGCATGCGGCGGTATCGTTGAGGCGTCCCTCCGGCTCTTGCAGGAACATGCTGTTAGAACGTTTCGAACCATCAAACACATACAACATGCGAAATTGAAATCTCACCGTGGATTCAGATGTTGAGTTCGAAACTTTCTTACAGCATGTGCCTGCTGGGCCTCGATTCTGCTAAAGCACAACCACTGTCACACCACCGAGACCGAAAAATTCGGTGCAACTTAGTGAGAAAGAGTCTCACTAAATTGTACCGAATTTTTCTCACATCTTCAGATTCGTATTTCTGAAGCCTGAATCGAACAAATGGTAATTCCCAGGTTGAGTTTACCCGTTCGTGCTAAGAGTAGAATGACTTTCCCAACCCTGTCTTCTTCATCTTATCCACCGCAGCAGCAGACAAAATACCGCAGCCGCAGACACAGCGTACCGAGAAATACGACAACTTGAATATGATAATTTTGTTTTTTATTTTAATTCATTGCGGCTTCTCAATGGTCCCGTAATTATCCGTATCGAAATTTTAAAAGTTATTTAAGCGAAGAGACGACAACGTCATCCGACCGTGCCTAAATGGTCCATAGAGATAAAAGAAATCCGCCCCACAATCCGCTCGTTTGTTATTATTATACATGTACATTTTAGTCACATACATTATATTAATTGTTAAACTTCGATACGGATAAATGACACTATTGCCATTGTGGTTAACCTTTTCTTTCATATACTCCTTTGTACGTGTTCATTATTGTTCCTACCATTTCTGCCTTACCGCCTATAAAACTCCTTATTGCTGACTAGCTGTCCCGACGAACTTCGTACCGCCATATTTTTTTCAGCCTGCGTGAATTTAAGATGCCGTTCCCGCTCCACCTATTTTATCACCTTTTAAACTATCCCTAGACCTCCACGAACATTTCAAGACCAAGATAAGATAAATCCGTTCAGCCGTTCTCTAGTTTTAGCGAGACTAACGAACAGCAATTGATTTTTATATATAAATGAATCACTCTATCTATTAAAAAACCCGCTTCAAAATCCGTTGCGTAGTTTTGAAGATTTAAGCATACATAGGGACGGACAGACAGCGACAGCAACTTTGTTTTACAATATGTAGTGAAGAAAGATTTTCTATTTCCAGCTGCGTGGTCCCAGAGTGTGAGAAGGGGGACGTTCACTTTGACAACGAGGTGGCAATGGCCTTACTACCAAATAACTCCCAGTGCACACGCTATCTGCCTCTCCAAGACAATGCCGAGTGCGCAAGAGAACATTTTGATCCAATCGACACCGTGCCCTGTCAGAAGCTCGTCTATGAAAGCTATGATACCATATTTGTTGAGGTAAGAAAGAAAGACGATAGTGTAATAATAGTGTGACAGTAATGTAATAATAGCGTGATAGTAGTGTGACAACAATACGACAGCTTTTCAGGCGCGGATCCACTAGGGTGGGCAATATGGGCATGCCCACCACCTTAATCGACCTGTGACGTCACTTTTTTATGGTTTATTGAAAAAAAAAAACAAAATGAATCATGAATCACGCGTGATTTGGAACGCAGTGTATAGTGCAATAGACGATATAAGTACCAGCATTTGTTCACACTGTTACAATTTACAATATCAGAAATTACACATTATTATTGCGGCTTTTTTGTACACCTTTTTAAGGAGCACACACAGGTCTGAGGTGTACATTCAATCAATCAATCAGTTAGTATATATTGCAGTCCACTGCTTCTCCGAAAATGCGCCACGTCTGCCGATCCTCCGTCTTCCGCATCCAGTCCATCCAGCACCCTAGGTCATAGCAGGCAGGACGCACTGGTTGTGAAAACCTTTGAGGCATTGTGGTAGGGGGAAGGAGAAGACCCGACGTAGTTTGCCAAATGCTGCCCACCCCAGTTGGATCTGGCTATTTCTTTCTCGAAGTTGTTTTTACCGAGCTGGATAACCTGCCCCAGGAGATATATTTTTGAACAACTCTGAGTGTCACCCCTTCGATGGAAATCGACTCGATACAACATGTTTGTTGAACATAATCATGGTGTTGTCCAAGTTTACACCCAGGTCAACTTGTCGAGAAGCTCCATTCAAGCTGTGCAGCATTTCGCCCAGTTGTTCCAGTGACTAAGCAACTATGACGAAGTCGTCGTCGAACCGAAGATGCGAGGTGTACTCACCGTGGATCTTGGTACCCCGCCAAAGTCCAATCCAGAGTCTTGAAGACGTCCTCCAATGCGTTGGTGAATAGTTTGGTAGATACATATAACATCTCCCTATCTCACTCCACGCTGGAGGCTAATGGGTTTCGTTTTCTGGTCTTGGAGCAGGATGGACATTGTGGCAGTGTCATACAAACATTTCAGCATCTCGATGTATCGCCAATCTACACGACACTGCTGCAGGGCATCCAGCACTGCCCAGGTTTCGATAGAGTCGAAGGCTTTTTCGTTGTCCACAAACGCCATACACAGCGGCTGATTGTACTCCTGCGACTTTTCTACAATCTGCCGAACAGTATAGATGTGGTCCACGGTACTATAGCCTTTTCGAAACCCGGCTTGCTCAGGTGGCTGGAACTCGTCGAGCTTATCCGCGAGGTGATTTGTGACGACTCTTGAGAACAACTTGTAGACATGGCTCAGGAGTGAGAGAGTCTTATCATTTTTTTTGAAGAACAGTACCACCGCACTCCTGCTCTGTGCCCTAGGTGTTAGCTCTTGCCAGATGATGGAATTAAAGAGACTCGCTAGCTCTTTCAGGATTGGAGCGCCACCTGTTTTCAGCACCTCAGTCGTAATTTCCATCATCACCAGGGCATCTGTTGTTCTTCAGTTGCCTGAGAGCCGCCTCTACCTCGCACTACTCGACATTTGGTATCTCCTCGGTGTAATGGCGCGTGAGTGGGGCTCTGTGGTCTTCGTCGCTGTGTCCCGTCGGTTTACTCATCCGTGCTGCATATAGCTCAGTTGTAAGTTTCGTCAGATGGGGCCTTCCCAACTGCTGAGCAAACACTTTTGACCCCCTATATCGCTCGATTGCCTCCTGGATGGAGCGAGTGTTAGAGCGTTTAAGGTCGCGTCGTATCGGCTTTTTGATTTATTGGTTTAAGGCTCTCCCATCTGACGAATACGACTGTGTGTATGGTTGTTCAGTGTTCACGCCTCTTCCTCATAAGTTCTAAAGTCTCAGGAGAGAGCTTGGACTCTTGCTGTTTGCGTTTTTCACTTCCTGCAATATTTTGACCACTATGTCGGCCTTCTCGTCAATGCCGCTAGGTTTCCAGCATTGCGAAACGATTTTGAAGTTCCAATTGGAACTTTTCGGACCCTAGAGTTAGAGCTACTTGGAGCGGCGTAGGTCGGTTGACCTTATCATTCGGAATCTTTCAGCCTTGATGTTGATATTTAGGGAGCATCTGATAAGTCAGTGATCGCTTCCAGTTTGAAACTTGTTGATCACAAAGACATCTCTAAATAATTATGTGCTTACTGTCCGTTATGAAAAAGTCTATCTTGTTCTTTATCGCAGAGTCCTGGTGTTGCCAAGTCCACTTCCTGTTGGAGTATTTCTTAAAGGAACTATTAATGAAAAAGAGGCCCTGTGCCCCTCATTCGAGGAAGCTGACTAGCATTTGCCCCTGCGATTTCTGCACTCTACTCCATAAGGTTCGATTTTCGTCTCGCCGCGTTCAGTTCAACAGGTCAATGTGAGACCAAAACTCTGCCAAAGCCACCCCCCCCCCCCCCCCGGCGTATTTAACATGCTTGACATGAGTTCGCACTTTTCACACATTTTCGGGTACCTGTGCCCACAACCTAGTTCCGCGCCTGCAGCTTTTGTGGCGTGGCAGCTCAGCGTGGCAGTAATGAACGCGACCGCTACACAAGAGGCGCGGTTTCGATCCCCGCTCAGTGCAAATATCTTTATGCATGAATATGGGTATTTGTATTGATCTGGTCGTGCGTCAGAGAATACGTAAAGTCGACAGTCTCGGTTGCCATACGAATATCGATGGCAGTCGTTACGGGTAGTTGCAGCTTTAAAAAAAGTTCAGCAATTGGTCTAGCTGCAAAGCTTCAATATCGCCCAATATCGCTATTGAGTTGTGGAGGTTAAATGGCAGTCGCTTCACGTAAAATATCGAAGTCCAGCCAAATCCACAGTTAGACTGGTAAAGCACACCCCAACTGGGGTCCGCTTTACCAGATCACTTAACTAAGTTAACATCATTAAGTGTGTTCCTTTCATTTCACAGTTCAACCTAGGCTGTCATGAATGGATGCGAACTATGGTGGGCACCGTACGTAACGCTGCGCTGCCCTTCGCACTTCTCCTCACGGGCTATACCTCTGACACGTGAGTACCAAGTCTTATAAGCAGTAAGTAAGCAGTAAGCTTACAAGCTAATACTTAGCCGGCCTGGGGGTGACGGGTGGAGCCGTCTGTCACCCTAGCAGAAGCAGGCCGCGGCGCGCATTGTGTGCCTCCTAATACCCGGGGGCGAGTTAGTGACCCCGTGGTCCCCACACCGATTGAGGGCCAGATCGAGAGATATGGTACGATAAAAAAAACTAGTACTTAGCCGAGCACAGTCAAAGGGAGGTTCATTTCAAAATGAACTTTTCACTATGGACTATTCAAACCTAAGCGGTATTCGCTACCGGTGTGGGTAAAGGCAAATACCGCGGGGGTTTTGCTGAGATGTTCAGTATGAAGTCCCTCTGCTAAGGCGGAATTGGGGGGTCTAACGTCAGTCGTAGCCATAAAAGTCAATATAAGCAAAGTTCAAGTCTGTAAAATACGAGTGCAATAATATAGTAATTTCTAAATGTTTCAGTTATGGACGTCGCATGGCATTCTGCATATTCGCGACGTTCGCTGGAGTCATGGGCATCATTAAGGCGTTCTCCCTAAACTACCAGATGTACCTCGCGCTCGAATTCCTCGAGGCTGCCCTCGGATACGGTTTCAATAGCGCCGGATATGTTCTAAGTGAGTTTAGGTTCAGTTTATGTTCATCTCAAGAGGTGCACCAATAAAAGACTGATCAACCAATGACGTGAGGTCCTTGAGCCCTGTGATTGGTTTAATATAATCTATGGTTTGTTAGTTGGCCCGCCTCAGTCCTCTATCCCGCATTATCACCTACAAGACCTAAAAACCTTGTCATATTGTTTACCCTTCATTATACTTGTGAGGCTGTTGGCGTTCACTCCACCTCCACTGATGACGGTATAACCCGCGCCACGTATCTTGGACCTAAAATGTGCTCAAAATGTGCCCTATACGCGCAGTACACATTTCTTTGGGTGTCTTTTGAGGATAGCACGGGGTACTACTGCGGTAGACGAACTCAAATTCACCAAGTATAGATTATTACAAATCAATTCGCGGGCGCTAGAGCCTCGTATGTCTTACGATTTAAGTCCAAGATACGTGGCGCGGGTTATAATCTGTCTAAGACATGCCTCGGAAAATATATCTTTAAACTAAAATGTGCTCTATATTATACGCACAGTACGCCTTTCTTGGGTCTCTTTTGAGGATAACACAAGGTGTTACGGTGGTGGACGAGCTCAAATTCACCAACATAGATTATATTATTACACAACAATCCGCACATGCCGAGGCATCGTTCGTCTCGCGACTTACTCGCGACCAAGATAATGTGCTCTGCAGCTGTATAATATACCTGGGGTAGGGATCTACCATTAATCATACACCCATCCTAAGACTGATCTTTGTTACTTGCAGTGTACTTAGAATTCACTTACCATTTAGCTGAGCTCCTCTTTACATTTATGTAAAGAACTATTACTTCTTTTTTACAGTGATAGAAACGGCGCATCCGTCTCTCCGAGGAGCATTCGCGTGCGCTACTGGCGTCGCTTATGGGATGGGTGGCGTGCTGTTCTCGTGGATCGCCTGGGGAGTGCCCTATTGGAGACACCTGCTATGGACAATCCATTCTCTTGCGTTGATACTGCCGGCATACTATATCCTGTTGGACGAGAGTCCACGATGGTTGCATGCGAAGGGGAATATTGAGAAGACTGATGCGATTATTAGGAAGGCGGCTGCATGGAATAAGGTGAGAAGCAAGTTATAGTTTTAATGATGTATTAAAAGGAACTTCATCCCACGTGCACTCTAGCTGTGGAATAAACATCCTGCTGTGGTTTTCTCAAGCAACTACAAAATGGGGGACAACAAGAAGGGCATTAAAAGGTATCTTCAGGATCGGCAGTACTAGTGTAAACGTCTCTGATGGATGTTGCATACGTCCACAGGCCACAGTAACCACTTTCCGTCAGGTGGGCCGTGTGCTTGTAGATATAGTAATAGAAGAAGGAGCTTGTAATGTGTTTGGACTGTTTTCTAGCCTCGAAGAAGGCTTGCGTACCTATATATTAATGTCTGTATGAATATGGTCACACTTGCTTTTTCTAATGTAAGCCACAAGAAAAAAACATATTGACGCAATAGCGGTTTTTTCCGATACTATTGTGTTTTGTTCCACCAGTCTACTACAGATATTAAAGAGTTATCCATACTTCATTCCAGATAGTCGTAAACGAAGATACAATGAAACAGCTCAATGATAATCTTAAGGATGAGGAAGAAATAGCACAGCAGAGACCTTGGCGGAGTCTCATCCGTTCACGAGTACTCCTAGTGAGGTTCGCAGTCTGCTGCTGGTGCTGGATATCTACAACCTTCGTGTACTACGGGCTGACCATCAACTCCGTGTCCCTTTCGGGGAACAAGTACGTGAACTTCGCCCTCAATATGTCGATGGAGATAGCTGCTTCTCTGCTCATCATGATGGCGTTGGAACGGATTGGACGCAAGCTGTGTATTTTCCTGGCGTTCATACTGTGTGGGGTGGCGTGTGTTTCACCATTTTTTACAGGTAAAATTACATTATGTATTCGTGTATACCTACGTACTTACGTTACGGGATTGAAAACTAATGATAGCCACTTATATCTACGAGTACTAAACGGTTCATCGATACTTTCATCTTACGTACCTACTGCCAAGCCAAGGAGTCGAATGCCTTACCCGAATCTGAGTTTCCGGATAGCTATGCAGCTATGTTTTCAAGACTAGAGTGAATAGGTTACTTCTGCCGGCAATCTGACAAGCTTGTTCCACTATCAACCACATCTTCACTTAACCACACGTGAGATAGTGGTCAAACGCGATGATTATACCTATATGCATCGTCATCATCTTCACTCAGGGCCAATACCATGAACTCTTAAAACAGGGTCAATAATTGAACTGCTGTCATTCTACCAACTGCAAATATCACTTTGTAATGTCATATAAATATATAGGATTACAAAGTGACATTTGCAGTTCCATTATTTAAGAGTTTTAAGAGTTTGAGGTAAGGCCGCGGTTCATCAGACTCCTTCTCCTCCTCTTAGTTTTGGCTTATATGACTCTTCTAGGAGCGAATCCTGCGCAAGTGCTTGCCAGCAGGTGTGCCTGCTATTTTTTAAATTATCGGACTTTAAGAAAGCGACTATCGTCTGATATCCTAATCCTGAAAGAGCCCAGAACTACGTTGTTGGTTTATCTTTAGTTAATTTCATATTATTAAAATTATGACATTGATACTGTTCCAGCCCACACCGGCACAACAATGGGCCTATTCTTCGTGGGTAAGCTGGCCATCACGTTCGCGTTCAACTCGCTGTACGTGTTCACTGCGGAGCTGTATCCCACGTACGCGCGTAGTTCTGCCTTGGCTGCCTGCTCCCTAGTGGGGCGACTAGGATCTGTGCTGGCCCCGCAAACACCACTGCTAGTAAGTATTCTCACACCTGCTCCAATTCTTCTTTGCGTATTGATAGCTTAGGGGTTAGCTAAGGGCTCGGAACAACCTACCCCCGGCATTTTAAACCCCGGCCTCCCCCACTACTTAGCGTCTAACTAATTATTTCCGTTATAATCCGTTAGTTAGTAGTAGGTACCTACTATTTGGAAAAATTCATGGTCGTATTATTTAGGTTTGGCCTTTCGGATAAAACAACTCTAACCTTAACCTTACCTAAATGACTACGATTAGTATTTTGAGCCTACCTTAGGTATAATTTAGTCTAGATTGTTTGTAATATAAAATGTAAAGCCCGTTAATTTCAATACCTTTTTTGTGGTTATTGATTTTTTCTTTTCAAATAGAGGTTACACTGTCATCTGGCTATTCTCCTATTCGTAATACTGCAGGTGTAGTCGGTAGTGCTGCTCATAATTTTCAACCCTATACGACTTCCCCACGTACAACTATCCTCATATCCCTTACACATACAATTTTATAACACTAACGTATTCACACATTGGGTGAAGTGGCCCACGCCGAAAGCTGATCACCTGTCCGGTCAACGGCGTCACCTGCTGGCAGTACAAACACTACAATTTTTTCCCAGAACATGTATGGCCAAGCTCTGTTATACGGCATCTGCAGCGGCAGTGCAGCACTAGCAATACTGTTCATGCCGGAGACGCGGCGCACGCGCTTACCCCAGCACGTGTACGACGCAGAACACATGCGCACCGAGGCCGACCGCTTCGACGAGAGCATCGGCCGGGCGCCACCCCCTCAACAGACGCGGCGGTACCTGTCTGCGGACACTTGACGAGAGCAGCAGTCTCTACAACAGGCCTGCAGGAATGTTGAAGACCTGATGAATGTGGTGTATAGAGGAGACTCTACTGTACGGATTGTCAATTACGAGTAAATTTGACTGATGTTAATGTATTTTTAATGGGCTATTTGACTAATTTTGTGGTCTAACTCCTAAAGTGTATTCTTACGACATATATGTAGTGTTAAAAATATTATTTGATTTTGAAAATTCAATTTCCCGTAGGTACCGCCCGAAAACGCTCCAAACAAAATCTTACTAGCAAGTGACGTCACACGCAAGTTTCGCGTAGTGCAAATGTGTGTAAGAGAAAATCACATTTATCTCGGTGGGTAAAAGTAATTTAAAATTTAATAAGGAATCTAAAAAGTTATAAATTTGGACTGAACTTAATTGTTTATAGGTGTATTGACTTACCTACTTTGGAAATTGAAAAAAATTAAATGTCATAGTTTCAGTTTAGTTAGGCCTTGCCTTGCAAAATAAGATATTGTATTTTGCAAGTCATATTTTTTCAGAACAAACTAACAAATTAAGCAGTATTGGGAAGAAGTGAATGACCCTGTCAAATAGCCTATTATATTAAAAGTAGATATCAATCAATAAGAATTGTAATGAACTAAAATGGTTTGAAACACCCAATGCAAAATGTGTTTTGGGGTGATGCCATCCGTGGTACGAATAACTCGTGATAGTCGCAATATGAAACGCCTGAACACCTGTAAAAACCTCTCCTGTAAAGCAAGCTGCAAGTTGCTAAATAAAAAAAATATCTAAACACAGGATAATTTACGGACTCCAAATTGAAGGCAAATTTTTGCTCCGAGCACAAATAACTATCGTAATCGTAACGTAAATGTATCGTGAGAACGGAGCATTGCGATTGGCCGCTTTTCTACTGTGAACCTGTGTGTGTTTGAAGCCTGCCAATCGTATTGCTCTGTGGGTGAGCACGAACAACTATCGTAATCGTAACGTAAACGTATCGTGAGAACGCAGCATTGTGATTGGCCGCCTGCCTACTGTGAGCCTGTGTGTGTTTGAAATCTGCCAATCATAATGCTCCGTTCTCTCGATACGTTACGTTACGATTACGATAGATTTTCGTGCATAAATCAATCATTAGAAGTTTAAGGTGTACTATCACAGGTGTTAGTCCTGAAGGAGTTGTTAAGTACTTTACGAGCTGTTTCACGAATAAGACTTAACTATGCCTTATATAATTAAGTCATAAGCTTACATGACTCATAATTAGATCGTTAAAATAAAAAAAATTGAATTCTTTCTGACTATATGGAACAAAGACTGGAACTAATGAGAATTATACTGAAATAATAGTCAAAATACTTAATTGTCTCTTTAAACTGTATAAATGTGTAGTTAATTAGTATTATTATGCCAACCTCGTTATGCCAAAGTATAATAAAATATTTGCTAATGAAGGTATCCCAATTTTTTATATTTTTGTCTTTGTAGATACTTAATGGTAAATTGAGTAGGCAGGTGAGTAATTTTGTAGGAACTTTAATTTTATAAATTACGTACATATCTATGTACCGTATTTGAATGAAGTCAGCAGACAAATTAACGGTACACTGTTGTTGGTGCGGGCTGATCAGACTACATCCGGAGAATAACTGATGCATGATGTTGTATAACTCCGGACACGTATCTTGGACCTAAATCGCAAGACAAACGAGGTTCTAGCGCCCTCGGATTGTTTTTTAATAATCTACGCTTGGTGAATTTGAGTTCGTCCACCGCAGTAGCACCCCGTGCTATCCTCAAAAGACACCCGAGAAATTGTACTGCGTATATAGGGCACATTTTGAGCACATTTTAGGTCCAAGATCCGGAGTTATACCTATCCATAACAAGGAAATTGTCAAAAAGTTAACTGCCCAGACAAGTGACAATTCTTTAGTAGAATAGAATATAATTATTCAATGCATGGAAGTATGTTTTAAGAGTTTTACCATTTCATTACCGTCTACGTGAAAATACGAGTCAATCCCATGCATTGATTATTATATTCTACTAACAGTAGGTAGACAGATGCTGTAAGAACATTTCGAACGATCGAACGAACTCGAAATCCGAATCCGCGGTGATATTACAATATCGCATGCTGTTTTGTAATGACACGTTGTCGAGCACATGAACATGCATCAGACAGATCAGACTCATGCTCGACAACGTGACGTCACCAAATTTACAGCATACAGAATGGAAATATCACCGCGGATTTAGCTGTCGAGTTCGTTCGATCGTTCGAAATGTTCTTACAGCATGTGCCTACAGAGCGGTAATAGCATAGTAGGTACATACTACTTATTTATTCTGGATGTTAACCATTGTCACTATAAAATTGTTGTTCTATTTTTATCTATATTGATTTATGATCTGTGATAATAATGTACTTACTGGTCAATATTATACTTATTTGATTTTAATATTCTATTGTTTTTTTAACTTTCATCTTTAGAAGAAGAAACTTCGGCAGCATCGGTGTGAGATATACAGCATGTATACCTACTCTAACGGCCGTTCCTAATAACATATCTACAGATAAAGGTAAAGGTAGAGATAGTTCCTGTGTCAAATCCTATTGTTATTCTGCTACTATATAGAGATTGATGACGTTTTTATCTTTTCTAATGTCAAAACTGGCGATAGATAGGTAATTGGGAACGGCCGTAAGTATACCTGCAGCTTATTGTAGTATACCTCTGGACATGTATCTTGGACCATAAACGCGATACAAACGAGGCCCTGGCGGAATTGTTTTGTAATAGTCTATGCTTGAGGAATTTGAGCTCGTCCACTGCAGTAGCACCCCGTGCTATCCTCAAGACACCCAAGAAACGTATGACTGCGCGTAAAGATTCAGTATAGAGCGCATTTTGAGCACAATATTATTTATAGTTTGGTCGCTTAAATCAGCCACAATCGTCCATCCAGTATCTTTAACAAATTGTATTTATTAAGTTAAAAAATTGTATTTATAATTTATAGATAATCGGTATTATCATACCGCAGATTATCTATAAATTATAAATACATTTTTTTTTAAATTTCATTATTTCGTATCTTTTTCACTATATTAGTATGGATATGAATTTGAAATGTTCACAGATGACGGATAAACAAAATGAAAAAGAAATGATAAGGAATTTTACTTCTTGATAAAATAAAATCTACAAACCTGTGATAAAACACCAGCACCTGTGTTTTATTCTGTGGTATGTGTAACCAAACCTCTTGACTTATGTTATGAGCGGGCAATGACCCAGAAACGAGAAATTCCGAGTCATTGCTCGCTCACATAACCAAGAGTTTTCTTTTTGTTACATAAGAGGGGAAGTCCATAAATACAGTTTATGAGCTCTTTACTAATAGGAAAAGTACGGAACAAATTATGTGCCAAACTTATTGTCCCAATTGATGTGAAATTTCCTAGCATTTTGCCAAAAAATATCTAAGAATGTTTTTTTTCTTATTCTCGGTTAATAATAGATGATTATAAACTACTGAGTACAACTTTTTCGTATACCTACATAAGTGCTCACCTCGTCAGCTCATAAGCAGCCCCCTGTACAGGTAGTAATACAGTGGTCGGTGTACTGTGGAATAGAATGAAGAGTGTATGGGATATGGGATTTGACGTATATGACAGTCGTCATCGCATGTCATATACGTCAAATCCAAGAAATCAAATTGAAGAAAATCAACATACAAGGCGGATGGTAAATTCTGAGGAAAAATTCGAACATAATAAGAGTCTTATTTTGGTAGGACAGACCATTATAGCTAATCGAACACAGCTACGCATGATAAGGTAGGCCTGTCCTACCAGAGTGTGAAAGAAGAAAACAGAAAAACACTTTTGGCACTTAATACATTTTAATCCGTGATCGACGCTGTATAACACTCATTCATTTAGTTCAGTTCAGTTTAGTAGCTTGTACGTATTTGGCGACGTACACGATTATGAATAATAATATTGACAACAGTTAAAACGTATGTAGGTACAAGAATGTAAGTGTAGTCCATATTTCAAAAGGAATAGATCCCTACCTTCATTAAAAATACTTTACTATGCGATGATTTTGCTTTGAACTGTCGTTTTGTCGCTTATGAGTCTTATGACTTTATGTCGTCAATAGAATATTTTATCTGGCTTTTAGAATTTGTACAAGGACATCATTTATAGTTGTTCTAATGCTGTATACGCCTAGCTTATAAACAACCTTATATCTAATAGCATAGAAGCTATATAAATTCAGTCTTATACATACTATAGTCGTCGATAACCTGCATCGCTAACTCGGGCCGTAGGTACTCGTAGTACTATTATTATTCTGTGCCGAGCACCGAGCGTTGATAAGTAGGTAAATATTAGGTACGTTGTATAAAGATAATATAATTGTTTATTCATGGTCTTTTTTGGAGCTTTGTTCTTTTTTATTTAAAAAAGTTTTTCAATCGCTGAAGTTGTGTGAAGGGTAAGGTCCACATCATGCTTACACTTAATACACATTGCGGATAGCCCCAAGTGTGTTGAGGTTAGGTGCGATTTCCCCCAAAAAATTTTGGTTCTCAAACAGAGTTATATCAAGCAAAACAAAAAATTTCGAGGGGCATCGAGAACTGGCGGAGTTGCAACTAACCCGTGAGTTGTGGTTCTAAGGATTAAGCTGACTCCAATAAAAACTATAACCAGAAGTGGAATGAAGATGGCGCTAGTAGCTTAACAGTTTTAGAATTTAAATAAGGGTGTCACTTTGATCTAGCTAGCATTAACTACAAACAAGCACACGGTATATCTGATCACCATGGGCGTACCCAGCTCTCTTTAAGGGATGGGGCAAAAGTCATTAAGGGGGGGGAGGTCTGTTGTCGTGTGTTTTTCCGGCAGAACAGAGCAGGGTAGAGTAAATGCCCTACTTGTCGTTTTTAACGATCTTCATAAACCCATACCTTCTTCGTTCACCCGTATTTTTTTTTTATGAATCAATACTTTCAGTCCAGACATGGGCGTACCCACTTACCCCCCCCCGAAGGGGGTGTTTGCCCCACCCTGATCTGCTCTACCTGAAGTTAAGAATTTAAAAAACCGACAACAAATCCGCGATTTGACTTTTGTCCCATCCCTTAAAGAATGTTGGGTACGCCCATGGTGATCTTTCGTTTCAAAACGACTATTAAATCAACCGGTATATCTGATATAACTTATAAATAAATATGTATAACTTATGTAATTTAATATCCTGAAAGTCAGAATATGAATAGCCTTAATTAAAACCCTTTTTACCAGAAAAATTCATCCACCTCTGCCTACCCCTTCAGAGATATACAGGCGTGAATATATTATTTAAATACGTATGCATCCAACCTCTTGAGCCTTTTTGTGCATACTTCCATTATACTTTAATAAATTGTATATTTTATTATTATTTTGTAAGCTTTTTAAACACTAATGTTACGGCTACACTATCATGATATGCTAAAGGTAGGCATATGCTAGGTATAGGCACGATTTACCGCCTAATTTATTGATATACCTATGTCAGTAAACTGTAGTGTAGAGCCACTAGCCACACCACTTCACGCAGTAATTCAGACGGTAAAAATGTCATAATTATTGCGGTACCTGTAAAGTAGGTAGTGTAGCCTGAATACAGTACTATTATAATATCTATACATATTTACAAGTAACTGCGGCATGGATGCAACTATAAGCGCCTAGGTAGTGCAAGTTTGTTGTTAATTTATTCGATTTCACGCGAGTAAACTGTGACATTTACATAAAACGTCAAAATAAAGATATTCGTACATTTTTATGGAACTCCGACTAGGCACTTTGAACACATATTCGGTTGACAAAGCGACAAAATATGTCGCAACGTAAATTAGTATAGCGACCGCCCACACTGCGAGCGAGGCGGGCGCGGCGCTTCTGTCACGTGGCCTCCTCCTCCGTCCCCTTCAGAGGCCGAAGCTCCCGCGACTCAGGCAGTGGTGCACGCGTAAGCGAAGGCGGTTTCAGTCTTCCGTACACGAGGCGCAGCGCCGCTAACGCTGCCAGTGTGAGCCCGGCTGTACTTCCGAATGTCGCGTCTGGTCCACGTCGGGCGTACACCGTCGATACGAATACTGGGCCAAGAGCTCGGGACAAGCAACCCGCGCCTGTGAGGATGCCCATCCACACTCCCTGTAACGTAATATAGATGATAATGAACAACGATAATAATATAATGCAACAGCAGTGACAGGACTATTATCTATTCTGTGAACAAAGTCTGTGACAGTGATGAAGTAAAGACAAAAACATCAAAGCGTCGTTGTCTAATATTTCTGCCTCCTACAAAGGAGAGAGCTGTTGCCCGGGACTCCGACCGCGTGGATTTCAGTTATCGCGACCAAACATAATGTCCATTTTAGTCGGTTTGAATCCAAATATGGGGTTCTTCAAGAAGGGCATTAGAAGGTTTCTTCAGGATCGGCAGTGTGAGTGTGACGCCCCTGGTGTTGCATACGTCCATAGGCCACGGTGACCATCCCATCAGGTGTGCCGTGTTGTTGTCTGCCACCTAAGTGGTATTAAAAAAAAAACTTAACCACACCAGCTCCGGCGGGGGCGGTATCCGTGGGGATTTTGCAAAAAAAAAATACAGTAGCTGGTGCTTACATACCTGAGGACGTGGTCCTAGAACTTTGGAGAAAATAGTTTGTATAAGCGTAACTCCTAGCGAGTATCCAACAGAGATGCAGACATATCCCGCAAGGAACTGCGGCACGTTGATACCCCTCGACTCGGCGCACCAGGGCTGGGTCTCTTGAGGACACCCCCCGCCTGCTTCTGTAGCGTTCGCTGGTGCGAGTGGAGGTGGGCCTGGACCCCAAGGGATGCAGAGTAGTGACGCCATGCCAGTTAACAGGAAGCCTCCCCATAAAAGGAGTGCGCTGAAAAGGAGTCATGCTTTTAGTGCTACGAATGGCTTTCTACCGGGTTTGGACCGGGGATATTTTATGTTCAGTCTGTCAATTGACGGCACCCCACTCGATGATGAGAAGCTAGTGTGAAGTCCATAAGATACGGGTCTCCATTTCAGGTACTGACTGTTCCAAAGTGATGTTACCTATCTTGAGGACTCTGGACAACGGGATTTTCCAGTCCCACTTAAAAAACCCTGGATTACATACATACATAATAATATACTCACGCCTGTAAATCTCCGAAGGGGTAGGCAGAGGTGTATTAACACCTGTAAATTTTAATTTTGGAACCTAGGGT
Source organism: Eilema depressum (assembly GCA_914767945.1). Lineage (NCBI taxonomy): Eukaryota > Metazoa > Arthropoda > Insecta > Lepidoptera > Erebidae > Eilema > Eilema depressum. The sequence goes on along the minus strand of OU612028.1, from coordinate 7,586,675 downwards.
CCGCTCTCCTATTTTTATCTAGATATGGCTTATCTTGATTTTCACGGAGAGCGGTTGCCGTCGACCCAAAACCACGAGACAAAAACCTGCTACAGCGCCATAACCGTTAATCAGCGTTCCAGCTAGCATATGACGTTGGCTTGGATCCTCATACACCCTCTTCTTCATCCTAACGTTAATCCCAGTCACGCTTCTATCTCGGAGTCTGGGATTTTTTCAGTCTATCTACAGGTTTGGCTAAACATTGATATTTTCCATGAAGCGACTGCTATATGACCTCCACAACCCATTGGTGATATCGAAGCATTGCAGTTAGACCAGCTGTTGGGCTTTCAAGGGCTCTAAATACCCGTAACAACTGCCATATAAGTTGCGAATGGTATGGAACCACATACGACCCCTATGAGATGGCAAAAATAGGCAATACATACCGTTCTTCAAAGCACTTGGTGAGCGGCCCAATCATGGCAAAAGTAATACAAGCAACAACCGCTCCGACGCTCATGAGGGCACCCATGTATTCTAGTGCCTGCCGCTTGCTCCACGCGAACTGGTCCATGGTCAGCGAGGTGGCTAGCGTCTCCAGCAACACGAAGTTGAACACGAGCACGAAGAATGCCAGTACCAGCGTCCAGCTGCTCACCTTATCCGGTTTTAAAGCCTGTAAGGCTTCCTTCTCTGAAATAAAAGAGTTCAGGTAAAGTTTTTGAAAAAATATCTCCCTTAAAGCAAATATATCGTGTATTTTTGAAGGCATGAGGAAATTCTAAATTATAAGATACTAGCTGATACCCGTGGCACCGCTCGCGTTGATGTCGGCTATGGGTCATTTTAGATCAGGTGGAAAAATGCTCCAGCACTTTTTAAGTGCTAACCATTTCCACTGGTAAAATTTCTGGTTTATTATCACAGGCAATTAATAATTAATTATTAATAAAACAAATGGCTTAACAACGCGCTACATCTTATCATACTACTCCATACTTTCTTCGGTCGTACCGATATGTAATAAGGTTAGTATTAATTTAACACTTAAAAAGTGCTCGAGAATTTTCCCGTCTGATCTGAATTGACACCATCGCGACCAAACATAGTGCGGTGTTCGCACGTCGTCGTGCAAATCGTATAGATTTCTTGTGCGATTTCATACTAATAAGTACGTACACAGTTAAATTAATTGAAAGGCATTGGTAGAAGAGACTTAGGTATATACGATTGATAGGTTATTTAAATAAAACAAAACGGACCTAATTGATTGCTCAATTGAGATCGTCAGTCAGCAAGTGTACCGGATTGTGCCCCGAATATTTTCATGGTATATACCCAGTTTAAGTTTCCTTATTTATATCCATAAGCTGCGATAACCTCTTAACATAAAATGGTTGTAGTAATAATGTATGCTAGCTATGTAAATAGTACACTCATTTAGATTAAAACTTTCGCATAAGCAATGTTGGGACAAGAGAATAGGCTCACCAGAATTAGTTCCTTGTGCAATCATGGCTTCTCTCGCTGCAATCTTCCTCTCCTTGAAACACCAAGGCAGGAAGAGCAAGAAGTTGACCATGCCAAGAACAGCATTAATCCACCCTGCTGCCGTATACATGTCTAGCCGTAGAGGAACTGAATAGTCCCCTGGAGGTGGGTAAGGGGACCCAGGGCCCAGTGGAGCGGCGGCCGCCTGCAGTGCGGGGCCAACGACGAATCCCAGCACTTGTGCCAAAGATACGATGGCCACAGCGCGCGTCCTCTCTGACACCAAAGTTGCTGAAGACAGGTACGAGCGCGCCACTGCAACGTTCGCTGGAAAAGTTAAATAAGATACATATTACACCTTTCTTTTCTAGAAACCTCTATTATTATACTCGTATATACTTGTAATACTTAGCAGAACAATTAGGATTCGAACGATTAACAAAGTCTTAGCTGTGTTTTATGTTTTTGGAGTCAAGAAAGTGCCTAATATCCTAATAGGCAATAAGCTCGAAATACCATGGGCAACATGTCCGTTTTGACCGCATGCATGAACCTGTTGTCACGTCACACTAAATATGCGCCATTGCAGCATTTAGTCTGAGATGGTGACCAGATTCACAAAGTTCTTACAGTTTAAGTTATGTCAGATTTTGTCAGGTTTCATTATACGTGTCGTAAATTGTTTGCCTTTCTTTCTTTCGGTACCCTTACCTGGTGGAAATAGCTGAGAATGAAGAGGCTATGTCAGAATCAACCCGACTATAGCAGAAGTCCCCAGGAAACCCTGCACCTACAATACAGCCGTCGGTCTCGCCATGAAGTGCGGGGGAAACCCCTACAAACACGTGTCAAGATTAAACTATCACTTAGCTTGGCCAGATCCCCCTACTAGTAACGGAGTAACATCACAATTCTTCCATCTATAGAATTACCAATGGACTTACCAGAGCTTACTCCTACGAGGAACCTCGCAAACACCATCCAGTACTTGGCATGAGGTCGTGTGAGGTGCAACTGCGCGTATAGTGTGCTAGCAAGCACGAACAGCGCCAACGTAGTCAGCAGAGGTGCACGAACCGACCCTGAACGGTTAGCCCACAACCCCAACAGTGGCGAAAACAGCAGTTGACCCAACGGATTGGCACCCACTGCCACACCAAGGACCTCCTTCTTTGAACCAGGTTCCAACTGTAAACGGAGACCAAGGAATCCTTAAATATATGGTTACGGTCTTATAACCGGTAAAAAACTGGTTACTAATAATCTACTGCAGTATGATTTAAGAAGTTAAATAAAATGCTGTCAACGACAACAAAAATATTAGGTACTATACACTAACACATTTATAAAATGATCTTTACATTAAAGCAAATTAACAAGTATAGTAGGTAATAGTTACATAAGTAGGTACTCTTCAAATTTTCAGAAAACAATATTAATATTATTTCATTTGATTGATAAGGTGATTGTTAAATTAGAACGTGTCAAACTACTTTTTCCGCTGATTATACCCAATTTTTCAATTCATTTTGACTTTAAGTAACAATACTACTTTTTTTATTGATTGGCAGAGTCTTGAAGGCTTCGTGTTTTTTCAATTTGCCCACCATCTTCTATCCGTTCCCTCTGCAGGTGGTAGCGTGTAATTGAAACTTCTGGTATTGCAAATCATAACCACTTAACATGAGGTCGGCTAATAGCTTGTTTAGTAATACGTAGTATTAATCCGAAAGCTGGTATGATTTTTTGAGTAGGCACCTTCGTGAGGCACGCTGAAAACTTGTCACACGACTCTCCTGTTATACCCCTACACGACGCTGCAGACCTGGCTGGTGGGTACGGGGGCTAAATCAACCCCTGAATTGAATTGAAAAAATCAAAAAGTAAATTCCAAAAAACCTGTTTGAGGCAATATGCAGTTTTTGTAATGTTGTAGTTTAGAAGACAGGCGATTTGAAAGGTAATTTCCAAAAAAAAAAGTTAGAAGTGTCGCTAACATTTTTAAGATGAGTAGCAGATATAAAACGAAAGATGGGATGAGACACTTGGGTTGTTATATGACAAGGACATAAGACTATAATCTGAGTGGGCGCATAAAGCACTTCACGTACTAGCAAGCACAAATTTCATGTAATTAAGAATGCAAGAGGTCTATTCTAAGATAATAAGTAACGTACCTAATGGCAAGCAACACGCAAGTCTTCTCACGCTATGCTACAGGAAATTATAGATACATCTAGTTCGTACCTTGAACTCTTATGTACTTATTAGCATTCGGTGGTAATGATATTTTAAAAACCATAAATTCTTTTTTTTTTTGTGAGGAAACGGGATATCTTCTTGTTGAGGACCCCACACACACCCCCACATTAGAACAGAAAATCATACATCATACTTGATTCCACTGTGCACACAGTGCGCATCAAGTTTCAACTTTTCTTTATACCTTTTAGGCAACAGACAAACACACGGCCCATCTGATGGAAAGTAGTTACCATGGCCCATGGACGTGTGCAACACCAGGAGAGTCACACTCGTGCTGCCGACCCTGTAAAAACAGAGAATTTCTGTGCCGTCTGCGCAGGAAAAAAGCAGGACAAGATTTGGTCTTCCTACTGACAGGCCCTTCTCACCGCGCTGGGAACTAGTTTCACGACTCCAAAAACTTTCAGAGATGGTATATTCCCGGGCTTTCCTATTCCCTCTTCACTTTGCTCTTTGCTAACTACAAAGACGCGTGAAGAAACCGAGTACCTGCAACTTTGATCACTCCCACCGCCACCTTAGCAACAAAGCCTCTCGGATGAAATATTTTCTTTAGGAATTCTTGTCAAAACTACTAACTGATTTTGATACAGTTTTGTTTAACGAACTTGGTCAGACTTAAATCTGCCGTATGTTTAATTACAATTAATTGGTTGAGTAGAACTGGAGATATTATGACCAAAAGTCGATTAAACCGACATCCATGAGGCGGTGCTGCGGGTATCATCTAGAATAGAATTTAATATCTGTCTAAGTAAGTATTACGTTTATCATTATAACGTAGTTTTGTAATTATACTTTTTAAGTTTTCGTATTGTTCTAAGCATCATAAAAATATTATCTCTGTGTAACCAAGGCTATATTTTTTACAAAGAATGAAGGCTTAAGATAAATAGAAGTCGGTTAAAAAAACTGAGAACATTGAATCAAAACTTATAATAGTTACCGTGGAGAAGGAAATGATTATGTCCTCTGATCTGTGGTAGTTAGATACCTACCAATAAGAGCTACGGACATGATCCTGTCCTAACACAACCATTTAGCTAATTTAGTAATGTAATTTCGGTGACTAATATTGTCATGAAAAAAATTCAAATTAATTTCGGCCTTTCTGCTTCTCAAAGAAAATAGTCTGATATAATATACCTACTCTCCACCTTCAGTGTATTCACATAAAATACACCACCGTTAATATCCACGAAAAACCACACCCCGATTTTCTTATTTGTCTCTTACCTTTTTTTTGTAACTGTCGCTGAAAGATATCGTATCACTCGCTAACTTCATATCTTATCGTTCGTTCTATTAAATGAATATTGGTTAGATTAAGAACTTAACTACATATGTAGGTAGGTGATAGGTACCTAGGTATAATATCCATAGTTAATACTATAAGTAAATTCGAAAGTAGGTAATTGTCTGTCTATTACGTTATCATGGCTAAACTACTGAACCAATGTTGATAAGGGTATGCTACCTTTAAGTTAACTTTAAGTAATAAAAGGAGTAGAAATAGGGGTTGAAAGTTCGTATGATAGGTAGTTTGTAATTTTTTAAGACAACTTTAGTTGCGACAATCGACATACACGCGGGCGGAGCTGCGGATAAAAGCAGCTAGTATATCATATAGGTACTCGTATAAGTGATAGATTGTGTAGATAAGCGGTTACTGAACCCATCATGACATCGTTCGGTTGCATTCAAAGCTACACAACACACCTGCCCTTTAAACAATTATCTAGGGGAGCTGCTCATTAACGGACGAGCCTCTGACGCAAGATTTTTCCTCGAGGTTGAGAGGCTAGACTTAGATTACACTCTCTTACTAGTATAACTAACCTTATGGCTTAGACTATATGCAAACTCTATACCTAGACGCAGCAAGTATCATTTCATCGCGGCGTAAATAATGGCTGCTACTTCGGTATAAGTTGACATATAAGTACATAAATCCCATGACATGCACACATCTCATGATAGTCGTATTACCTAATAGGTACTCCTAGTAACTCTATATCATTGCGTTCTAACGAGTTGTATATCTCGGGACACGTATCTTGGACCTAAATCGTGAGAAAAACGAGGCCCTGGCACGCGCTTCTGCAAACAATCTTGTTTTAATATAGTTAAACGTTATAAGCTAATTACGTATGCTTGGTGAATTGGAGCTCATCCACCGCCGCCGTAGCACCTCGTATCATCCTCAAAAGACACGCACGAAGCGCGTAATGCGCGTATAGAGCACATTTTAGGTCCAAAATATATGTTCCGAGCAATACCTATTCATCATCATCATCATCATTTCAGCCATAGGAAGGAGAGGGCTATGCTCGGAGTCTCTCTGCGAGATCGAATCAGGAATAAGGAGATCCGTAGAAGAACCAAGGTTACCGACATAGCCCAGCGGATTAGCAAGTTGAAATGGCAGTGGGCAGGGACGGAAGTGGAGGAGAGTCGCGAACAACTTGTGTCCGAAATTGAGACTACTCTCTCTGGAGTATCCGATTGGGGACGACTAAATTTAGTCCAATTCAACCCTACCAAGACACAAGTATGTGTATTCACCGCTAAGAAGGCTCCATTTGTTGTAGCGCCGCAATTCCTGGGCACACCGCTCACCATCTCCACAAGAATCGGGATTCTTGGTGTCGATATCTCCAGCGACGTCCAATACCGAAGTCATCTGGAAGACAAGGTCAAGTTGGCATCAAAGAAACTTGGGGTGCTCAACAGGGCGAAGCAGTACTTCACTGCGGGGCAACGACTACTCCTTTATAAGGCACAGGTTCGGCCCCACATGGAGTACTGCTGTCACCTTTTCGCCGGAGTGCCTGCGTGCCAGCTTGACCCTTTCGACTCGGTACAAAGACGGGCGTTGAGGCTCGTCGGCAATCCCATACTCACAGGCGATGTGGAACCACTCAGTCTCAGGAGAGACTTTGCTTCACTGTGTGTGTTTTACCGCCTATACAATGGTTTGTGCTCAGATGAATTGTTTGACATGATGCCCACAGCTACATTCTATCATCGCACTTCTCGTCATAGACGGGGCGTTCATCCTCACACATTGCGACCGGAAACGGTGCGCACTGTGCGGTATGAAAGGAACTTCATCCCTCGCACACTCAAGCTGTGGAATGAACTCCCCGCGATGGTTTTCCCAAGCGACTACAATATGGGGTTCTTCAAGAAGGGCATTAGAAGGTTTCTTCAGGGTCGGCAGCACGAGTGTGACGCCCCTGGTGTTGCATACGTCCATAGGCCACGGTAAACACTTTCCATCAGGTGGGCCGTGTGCTTGTCTGCCACCTAAGTGGTATAAAAAAAAAAAAAAAAACATAGCACGGAGGACTGATGACCGATGGGGTCGAAAAGTCCTCGAGTGGAGGCCACGTATCGGCAAGCGCAGCGTAGGACGTCCACCCACAAGGTGGACAGACGACCTCATTAAGGCCGCGGGAACGCGCTGGATGCGAGCCGCTTCCAACCGGTCCTATTGGAGATCTATAGGGGAGGCCTATGTCCAGCAGTGGACTTCCTATGGCAATACCTATTATACCTACTAATATAGGTAGGAAGATAGATACCTGCCTTCACTTAAAATGAAAATTCTCTGCTCTCCTTACATACAGTGATTTAAGTGAACAATGTCTGTGTTTTTTTAATCATTTATTTCGGATACCATTACATCTATAGTAATTTTCTATATTATAATTACATGTCACCCCAAGGCCATTTGCGTTTGATTTGAGTGTTCTTTTTGCCAGCGCTCATGGAGGACGGAGGTCATTGAGTGACCGAGTTACCTCCGCTGTGAATTATTTACGCCTATAATGTCGAATATAACATAATATCACCTGAATGAAATCACTGATGTGAAATGAATGAATTCTGATTGTTTCCTTCTAAAATATTGTACCTACGTACAGGTTCGTCTAAATACCTACCTTCTGTTGTACGTTCACTATCTGGTGTTCAGGGTCAAACAGAACTCGCTGTTTATATACATTGGAAATACCAGTTTACCAGTCACACTGTTATTTTTCCGAAAAATTAGATAAAATGTATTTGCAAGAAAAATACAATTTCTCACATTTAATATGATCACACCATGACACCAGATGGCCACATCTATCAAAGAACCAATGGCTAGCAGCAAACGAGTCCTTGTGTGAAGACCGCGAGAAGGCAAAGGGAAGATAGGACGTCCCCATGGCAGATGGACTAACGACCCAAAAAAGGAAAAAGGTGGCTGGGACTGGGATAGACTGAACGCTCTGGACCAAAAGCTCATATAGAGAGAGGCTCATGTCCAACTACAATAGGCCAATCGATTAATTGATAATACGATGATTAAATTATACCAGTTCTAACAGAGCTACAAAGTCAAACAAGCTCATAGGTGTAAGTAGGCACAGGCACCTACATACACCTATCTACTGTCACCTGTTGTAATCTTTATACCTAATTCATCAGGCGCTAGAATCTGAGAACTAGACGCAAATACTGTACAAGTTACATCTGTGTATGTAATTACATAGCCACATCAAATTTTCAAGCGAGTGTTATTATATCGTCTGCCAGCTCTTACCAACTAGTTCAGAGCGTAGGCATAGTTATCGGCATATAATATCTCGACCCAAAGTCGTGAGAGAAACTAGGCCTTGGCGTGCGGTCATTGGTTTGATCTGGGGGCACGGTAGTGGCCCGGCCAAGTCGAGCAAAGAAGGCGGCACGGCCGTAACACTATTTTCTCGAAGAACTACATGCCATTTTCGACCCTATAATCTAGATAGATATCTTAAGTATATAGATAGATAAGTATATTTGAGCTCCTACGCCGCTGCAGCATTCCCGGGCTATCCTCAAAAAGCACCCAACAACACGACAGACGAAATAAAAACATAGCTTATCAGTTATCCCCTATTTAGCCTTGGTACCGTCTATACACGTTATTGTGACGTCTGCGCCATTCAAGTTCTGGATAGCGACGCCCTTCAGCAGCCGCGGACGACGCACCTCGACGTCCTAGCTCTCGGCCCCTCAATAACGATTATTTTTAGATGATATCATGCATCACATCACGCGTTCAAGCGAAAAATATCTTATGTCGCATGTTCTACGACTCTTGTACCTATGTCATGTAGTGTTATTGTATTCATAGATCTTCTGCCTACAAGAAAACCTTCCTTCGTTCTTTCGTTATTAATATTATACATCGGACAGACAGTTTGGTCATTTTATCCTAGCACCTAAACAGTCTACTACAGTGCCAACCATAAGTTACATCTTAATATATCAGCTATCTGCAGTAAAAAAATCCGCCCAAATCGACCCAGGCACTTCGGTGATTACCCGGTACAAAAAGACAGACAAGAAGTCTGAGGAGATGTTCGAAGATGTATAATGTTGTAACAAATCATATATCTACCATTTTATCAACAATTTTGTGATAAACAAATGTGACATCTACTTAACTCTGTCAACCATGATGACTTTCACTATCAGTTATAAAATATTCAAGAGCATGACTAGGGCTGCCACGGGTGTGTAACGGTTGATATAATAACAAAAAATCTAACGTTCACTTGATATAATTTCACTTAATATAATTTTGTTTAATATAACGATCAGTTTTCATAATGAATTGTACCTATAGTTTTTTTGTTTCGGGACTTATCGCGATTAATTATTATTTGGAACTTACTTGTGCCGACCTAGTTATAATTTAATTTTACCTAATTTCTTTTGATATAATGAACATTTCTTATTATACACATTTGACATAATAATATATGCATTTAGTAATATTATTCATTTACTATAATATTCATAATCTCTAAGTAACTTTTAATATAATTTAGAATATCTGATACGATTTTAAACCCACACCCAACTATTGTTACCAGGAGGATCTGGATGCAATGTGGAGTTTAGGGCACCCCGACTCGGGGACCAACTTTTTTTATAAACTAACCAGAAGTAGGAGCCCCGCGAAGCGGGGCTCCGTCGACCAATTAGGTCAAAAGAACATTAGGTTAAATGAACGTTATATTAAAAGAATATTATGCATTTTGAATATTATATAATATGAACTTTAGACTAAATGTTATTATATCAAAGGAAGATTATATCATATAAAACATTAGATCATATGAAATTAAGTTATTTGATATTATAGCATATGAAAATTATAACAATATGAACGTTATTTCAAGTGAAATTAGATCATTATTTTGTTATTATATTAAACATTACACCCGGCTGCCACAGATTTTTCGAATAATAAAAATATAATAACTAAAAATAAATCTTCGATGTATAAAGATTATTGTTCTCGTTTCAGTATTTTTTTAAATGGGTCTTTGAGTTCTTTCCAAGATTTTCTACGACCAAATCAATATAACTTACAAGCCGAGAAACCTGATGATTGACGGATGACGCTCTGTTGGACTTTCCTCTCGCAATATCTCAATTTATTGGTTAGAAATAATTGTTAGTCCAGCCCAGACTAAAGAAAAGGATTACCCTTTCGGAATACCAAACAGATAGCCTTTGATGTCTAAAATAAAAGATTTTTATTAAAAATAAAGGCTTTTCCCTTATTACATGGTATCAAAAGCAAACCGTAGGTAATGTGGTTATTTTCAATAGGCACACAGCCGCCTTCACGTTCGGGGATATAGATACCTATCTAAAAATAATTTGAACAAAATTCGGCATTCATAATATAAAGTTGGTATGGTAACCCTATGTTTGACGCCGCATATGACGAAGTAATGAATGACGGGGTCACGCACGGTGTAACTAATAGCAACTTAGTTAACGCGATAGCGCTCGATTTAATGACTCATTATCATTACAGTACTATTATTTGTAGACAATGAGCGGACTTTGTAACGTGACCCCTATACAAGGATCGCATTAATTCTAACACATTCATACCATTCTTCATATTTATTTATAGCGCGGACAGGGAAAATTTAAATGAAAGGTTTATTTGTAGAAGTGACAAATGTAGAACAGTAGAAATATCTTAATGATTTCAAACATCTCGAGAACAGACGATTACAGTTCAATCAGGCATATTGGGAATAGATTGTAATCGACCGGAGGGGATTTAATAAATGCGCGATTTTGCTATAGAAGGTAGGTATTAAAAGAAAACGAAGATATTGGTGAAATTAAAGTACACCCAGTAAATGAGTGATATTATTTTATAGCAAATGTTAGCATACTAATTCATTAAAAAAAGTCTTTAATTTATGTGTAAAGCAAAAGTAAATTAATGTAGTAAAAAATGCACTTTTACAGTTATCTTAACAAATAAACCTAATCAAAAGATAGAATAGGAGAGCGGTCCCGGGCTCCAAATTGTAAGTTTTAGATACAACCGGGATTAACACGGTTAGATGGTGATTGATGATAAAAAAGGGACTAAGAATACTTCCCTGTGGCACGCCCATGCTGAGTGGTGCTTACAAAGACCTTTTATTGTTGACAGCCATTTTTTATTGAACCTTGCAAGGTAAGGAATTAGATTAAACGCTGTTTAGATATCTACCGTGATATTTCAGTTTATGTATAAGTATTTTTGTCGATCAAAGTCCACCCAAGACAATCAAAGGCCTTTGAAAGATCACAAAACACCTGCGTCTATAGTATGATCCTTTGTGACAATATACTGTTCCAAATAAAATTGTTTATTTAAATTTGAAAGTACAATATAACTTCTCTTAATCTTACAGAAAACATCAGGCGCGTGCAATAGATCATTATCTATTTCAGTCTTTGTACTCGAATTAAAAACACTTCATTTTGCTCTACCTCAGCGTTTCTCAAACTTTGCATGTCCAATTATTTTAATGAACACACTAACAACTTTTTGGATCATGGACGAGTATGATTGAGTATAAACCATGAGATATGTCATTACATATCTCATGGTCGCGACTTCCACTTGGGATCTATGTTATTAAAATAATTGTGGTTGCGTTGGATGAAATCCATGTACAGAATGGGAAAGAGTTGGTTCTAAAAAGGATTCTGTTACCTTAGCAACGGTTCCCTATTCGGTGAATAGTTTAATTAAAACTTTACTTTAGTCTTACTACTTATTCATAATCCTGTAGATTCTCACTGTTGGCTCCTTACTTTTGAATTACTAGCTTCGGTGTTTCACTATATAGTTGCTCTATCTTTGGGAAAAAGACCGATCTCATCTAATCATTTTTATTTGGATCGTACACGCTCTACCGTCTATTGTATTGTGGGAGAAATTCAGTGATTAAGAGAACCCAATCAGTGGTGTGTTTTCTCAAAGTTTGTCTTAGTCGCACGATATACGATAAACACATCCAAATCAGTCAATCAACCTTAGAAAAATAATTATGCCTATTTCAGACAGACTTATCATTATCATACCCGGAGCTGTTTAGTTAGACCCCTAACCAAGCAAGGTTGTATAATATACAGATATAATTATTATTTTATCTATGATATGATACCACGAGTTGAAGGACACGGACTTAGATTGGCACATTTCTTCTAAACACCCAGTCCAATTCAAATAGACATTTATTCGGGTACATTTATCAATGCTTATGTAAATTCTCTATCGTGTCCACGTCCCCTGACGAATCTTTCCAGATGCGTAGAGATGTTGCATCCTTGGCAGTATTTTACTGTCTCTACCATGGTGAATGTATTATTTTATTAGGTATATACCATGGTGAATGTTCTGATGAGCTTCCAATTAGTCCCACCCTCCCCTTTCCTACACAGGACAACACGTGCAGTTCTTAGATGTCACTCCCATACGGTGCAGAATATTCCATCGAGAATCAAACTGTTCGGCGACTTCTTCTTTTACCGCACCATTAAGACCTGAAATTCCTTACTAGTACACGGCTTTCCCTCTTCCTACAGTCCCGAGTCCTTTAAGCTGGGCGTGAAAAAGCATCCGATGTGTGCCACCATTGTAACATGGTACGTATCTATAATGGTGACCCTCTTTTTAACTTACCATCAGGAGAGGCAAAGTCAAATTGACGTGTCCTATATAAAAAAATGAACCAGTCCTTATTATCGACTGTTACTTCAGCAAGTCAAATGATTTTAAAATTTACAAAAATAATAAATCTATGGAATAACTCTCTTTTGTTTAGGTTACATTTAATAGATCGCATCGACTGTGTACTCGTACCTATTATATATGGCTACGTGATTCATGAGGTTATTGTTCAAAATAATTTCCACAGACAATTATCCATTGTTTTATTATATACAATACAATGATGAACTATACTTTTATTCATGTCAGCGATTTCTAAAGTGATTTTTGTGGAATTCGGTGGTTCCGTAAAATGCACAAGGTTTCAACAAAGCTCTGTATTTTAGCAATTAATTATATCAAATTTAAGTACAAAGGTTATTTTAAAACACATATATGAAGTTACCTATCTAAAAAGTTTTTGTTACTAGGTACAACTCCTAAATAAATAACAAAATTGAAGTTTAATGATTGGGTAATCGTTAGTACCTACTATTAACAAATCATTAACCTTTCAAGCCGAGCAAAGACAGACGGCTATTCCCCTTTATAAGTACAAAGGTATAAAGAATGCAAACAACACACGGCTTACCAGATTGCAAGTCGTGATAGATGTTCAAGTTTGCACTTACTGGCACTTCTCTAGTCGAGGAGCTCTAAATTCAGGAAGTCACTTTTACAAAATATAGGCCACCTATATCCCTCTGGCAAACGTGGCGCATATTGGGAGAGGCCTATATCCAGCAGTGGACTGCAATAGGCTAATTGATTGATATCATCAGGCGAGGCGATGTCAATTTGACGTGTCCTATATAAAAAAAAATATCTCACTGGTACAAACACGTTCACAATTTCGAGAAAATCTCGGAACGGTGATACCTACCCGCCTCCTCTTGTTTTCTGCTTTGCACCTGCTGCTTATCGGAGTAACATATTGAGGAACTGAGAACTCAAAACGTAGGCCATTTTCACCTTTCCAGAACAATAGTCTTAAGCAGCAACGCCTGTCCTACAGAAAAGTAGAAATATAGAGATGCAAAGGACGTTATATTCCTTGATAATTTTTTGATTTAGTGCGTAAAAGTTTGTTGTTATTTTCCAAATAAACTTTCTTTTTATAATTTCTCACCAAGATCAATCAAAACGCAACTCTTTGTTACTGTCATACAGAAGAATGCACTCGCTCTACATATAGATCTACACATAGGTGTCCAAATTCATTTATCCGTTTATCTAGGATCTGCGCCCCTTTCGAAATTCAAATTTCATTCCCGCTTTACTCAGGAACCGTGACATAACTTTTGTTCTAAGCGGCTTGTCTAGTTAATTTTTTGTTCTAACCACCTTCTCTACTTTTACCTCCATATTAATAAGTTTGTAAGTCTTATACCTAATTCCTATCAGAGGTGTTACCCCCCATAACATGTCGCCGATAATGTTTTCGGTCCTACGGAAAAATCCCTTGCCAGATTTTGTGCTACTTCATAACTGTTAAGGTTTTCGTGACAGGAAACCCTTGGCGGAATTGAATCTGAGACCCGTTGCACAACTGCACTCGCGATGCTACACTATCGAAGCATGTTCTTTATGCAAAACAAGGGCAAACGTAAACTACACAAAATGCAGCGGGTTTACGATATAATATTGGGTAGTAAACTATGAAGGTCGGCCTCACCTTGTCAAGATACGGCCACACGCCCGTCAGGACTATACTAAATCCTAGCGACATCTGGAACATGGTGAAATATATAACATAGACGCTGTGCCACCGCTCCCGGTACTCCTGCGGCGTCTCTAACTGCGGTTGCTCAGGCTCCAGCTGCTGAGGAGCCTCGGGCGTCACATTCTCATCCACTTGGTCCTTCCTTACTCGTCCTGCCAGTCCTTTTAACCACTCCATTTTTCTAACTACACACTGTCTATACTTACACAAATATTTTACGCACAACAAAGGCACATTTCGCTTCGGATAGCGACAAAATCGTACGAATTAAAAACACGTAGTAAACAAAGAAACGCGCACGGACCGAGGTGTGTTGCGCAAGCGCTGCCGCCGCCCGTGCCTCTCTCTCCGCGACTGACCCAACTTGTATTAGTTGTATTGTGTTGTTATTTCATTACTTGGCATCGTTTCCCTACACATAATCTCTAGCCTCGTCATAACCACTGATAGCGTCGTTAACGTACGTACCTACTTACTAATAAATTTATCAGTACATACCTACGACATACTAGTCATAGTCATACATACTACATTAAGAAACTAATTTGATAGCACTACTTTTTTTTTTCATTATGGTCCATTCATATTTGTTGTTTACGTTTGAAGATTTGTTTTTCATTTTCCATTTCGTTCTGTTCTGTCCATGAGTGACTCAGAAATTATTTTTCTGCAAAATGTAAGCAGTCAGTGCAAATATTTGTATGCAAGAATATGAATAGGTATTTGCATTGGTCTGGGTGTTTCTATGTATATTATGTACCTAAGTATGTATTTTTTACACCAAAAAAAATTGTATCTACCTAAGTATGTTTATCCGCATTCTAAAACCCATAACACAAGCTAGCTATGCTATGTCCACTTTGGATCTAGATAGCGTTGTGAAGATTGTCTTATAATATATTTATTTATTTATTTATTTGTGCCTTCTAGCAATTTAGCACTTATCAAATCTCCTATTTTGACTTTTTTGTCCTTCTATTCTAGAGGTCAAATACATCTTTGTCAAATAATAGATACCTTTTTTATTATTAGATAATAATAATACCTATTCTAGGAGGACCTTCTACACAAAGCTAACTAGGCTAAGCAAGTACCATTTAACTAGGTATGGATTCTAGATTTTAAATAAATGGGGATCTCCATATACATTTTCAATGTAATAAAATAAGTGTTAACGTTCTTACATAAAATACAATTAGGTACCTACTTGAATTAGGAAACAGATAACAGCTAGGACATCGAATTATTTCCTCCACCGATGGAGTCAGTCCCCGTCCCCACCAATCTTCGGAGCCCAATCCAAACTTGCCTGAGGACTTCTAATAAAAATCGGTTGAAGATTCAGTCTTGGTCCAGTCTAGTCTCAATCTCCCAAATGTCAAAAACGATCACGATTTCAATGTTCTTTCTTGTAAATTGTGTTACCAACCCCAACGTGCAAGCATTAGGATACAACCGAGCCGGGACTACCGCTGTGATCTATTATTGTCCTCAAAAACGACACCGTGCACCCCGGTTTGGCTAGGTATGACTTTTGTGACTATTTTGCGGACAAACTCTTTTATTTTTGCGAAAGCTTAAATCATAGATCATAAAAGTATACAGGCTATCTTATCTATCCGGCTTTTGATGAGCAGTTCACAGAGAGATAGGTAGTCTTAAGTAAACCAGCCCCTTTAAACAAGTGGCAATTCATTATTGGCGTATTGTTGAATAGAATGACGAATGTAGGTAGGTAGGTATGATGTATGGGATTTTACGTAGGTGTTTAACCCCGGGAAACTACTGGGTAGGGAATCAAACAAAAATAAACAGGTTTCCCACTTGGAGGCTCTCTCCAAGTCTGTTTAATGGATAACAAAAATATTATAAACTTGGACTTATATACTAGTTGCGGAGGATCTTAACACCGCCATCTAGGTTTCTTTAATATAGCGCCATCTGTGATCCACTTGTGGAACTAAATCAATTAGTTACCAAAAAGGTCACCGGTGACGTGACTTACATGTTGACAGTGTTTACTTAGCGTCGTTTCCGACATTCCGCCCACCAAGGACATATTGGGACACTATGTCCTTAGTGCGTTATACAAATATAAAGACAATGGACTGTAACTAAATAATAAAATATACACACAACAAAAGCTCACTCAACTCACAATGAACTTAACAGGCTAAATATCTTAGCTATAAAGTAACTCTTGCGGTGAACTCAACAGTATGAGCACCGCTATTAAGATATTAACAACGAACATAGCACAACTTATAAAGGTACAACATTAAACTTAATACAAATAACATGTTGACTCCGAATTCTAAACTCTAAACCCCTTGAGGTCACATAGTGTTAATCTTAAAGTATATAGGTAGTAGCATTTATTGATTCTGTAATCCACCGAAATGGCACCACTATTTGGTAGCCTGGCCCTAACTTCCTCCATACATCGCAATCGAACAAATCATACTGATATTTTCGGTTATGCACAAAACGCCACTACAGGACTACCCCTACAATCGCTAGGCACAAAAACCCAGTACAACGGACCCGCGCGCTCCACATTTATTGTATACGCTAAGATGTAAATCACTACTCGCAAGCACAATATTAAACAACAGGCAAAACACACAACTTCGATGTCGGCCTTTTGAATGAAGATGTGCCCGTACGAAGAGTGACTACGCGTGTAAGGCCATCCTGACCAGGGTGTTTCGCAATCACTCTGCCTAGTAGCCACTTACAAGGAGGCAAATTGTCCTCCTTCACTAAAACAATATTGCCGACATCAGGTTCAGGAATTAGTTTCGCCCACTTATAACGGTGCAGATATGTCGTTAAATATTCCGACGACCATCGACGCCAAAATTCTTGCGTCATTTTTTGAACAAGATGCCACCTACGCAACATCGAAATACTCCCCGTTTCATAATTTTGATCTGGTGCGTTAACAAGGGGTTCGCCCACCAAGAAATGCCCTGGAGTCAGAGCGCCAGCTACATCCAAGTCTGGAAGTCTACATAGAGGACGAGAGTTTAGACAAGCTTCTACCTGACTTAATAAAGTTGACATCTCTTCATAAGTCAGCGTAGAGCCGCCTATTACCTTGCGTAGATGTAGCTTGCACGACTTGATCCCAGCCTCCCATAGTCCGCCAAAATTCGGAGCATGTGGTGGGATAAAATGCCATGCCGTGCCCTCATTAGCTAACACTTCTGCGATATCCTTGGTCATTCCCGATTTTTCGGCTTGGAATAAAGTTTGGAGTTCCTTGGAGGCTCCTTGGAAGTTTGTACCGTTGTCGCTCCATATATCCTTACAGGGCCCACGTCTAGCCACGAATCTCTTAAATGCCGCTAAAAACCCTGCAGTTGTCATATCACTTACAACCTCTAGGTGCACCGCCTTGGTTACCATGCATACGAATAAACAAATGTACCCCTTATATGCATGATGGCCCCTACCCTTGGACGTTCGTAAGTTAATGGGACCCGCGTAATCTACCCCACTGTTACTAAAGGGTCTATTAGGAGTGACCCGCGCGGCCGGTAGCTGCCCCATCAATTGGTGTTTGGATGCCGAGTTATAACGCAGACAAGTTGGGCATTTACGTACGTAAGTTTTAACTCGCTCATTTACTCCTAATATATGGTACTTGGTACCCAAATAGTTCCGCATCAACTGCGGCCCACCATGAAGTGTTATGCGATGTGCTTCGGCTATGAGAAGGTCTGTCAATGGTGATTTTCGAGGCAATAGAATTGGATGCTTTCGATTAAAACTCAAATCAGAGCGCTCCAATCTACCGCCCACCCTCAAGATATTGGCAGAGTCTAGGTAAGGATTTAATGAATTCAGACCCTTCCCCTTTATAGTTTTACTTTGTTGCAGGTTCCTGATTTCCTCCTCAAAACTTTGTCTTTGACACTCCCTGATACAGGTATTCAATGCTAATCTCAACTCGCCAGCAGTTAAATAAGACGTGTTTCTTTCAGGTTTACGTGTCTTCCAGTTCAAGACACGCCGACAGTATGCTATTACTCTGACTAGTTTGGTAAGTGAGGAATATTTATCCCAAATCCAATGCTCCAGATCCTCCGATACCTTTGATACTACGTGAGTTTTTATTTCCTCAATAGCTGTAGTGATAATTTTACACTTACCAAACTTGATATCTTTCTCTTGCAGAAAGTCAGGGCCGCTCAACCATAACCCAGACTTCAGCAGTTCCGACGGGTAAAGACCCCTTGAAGCACAATCAGCAGGATTTTGCTTCGATTGAACGTGATTCCACTGTTGTGGTTCCGTAAAGGACAATATCTCTGTTACCCTGTTGGCAACAAAGGTTTTCCACCTATTGGGGTGGCTGTTTAGCCACGCCAAGACTATTTGGGAATCAGTCCAAGCATATACATTAGATTTACTGATTCCCATAACCTCAGAAACTTCGACCAATAATTTCACCAATAGAACTGCTCCACACAATTCTAACCTAGGGATAGAAACGGTTTTAATTGGGGCGACGTTAGTTTTCGCGGAAAGTAAGGTGACATGAATATTACCCTCAGCATCGATTACCCGTGTATATATAACCGCTGCATACGCTGCTTTCGACGCATCACAGAAGCCATGCAACTCGACCTGTTTGTCACTGCATTTCGTGCTTAACAAACGAGGTACCCCCAATTTTGCCAAAAGTGGCAATTCTTCACGGTAAGTAGACCACTCTTGCTTTATATCATCAGGGATGGCATCATCCCATCCGACACCAGTAATCCACAATTTTTGTATAAATATTTTCGCTATAATGACCACGGGAGCAACCCATCCCAATGGATCGAACAATCTAGAAATGTCGGATAGTAATTTTCGTTTTGTTACAGGTTCCAGTATAGGTTCCAGTTGAACTGAATACTGGAAGCTATCTCTGCTTCGGTTCCAGGTAAGTCCCAGTGTTTTTATTATGTCATCTTGTTTTATTCTAATTCCTTCCTCTTCGTTATTACCTTCCTTCTTTTTTCCTTCTAATAATTTCTCCAGTAGTTCATTGCTATTACTTGACCACTTTTGCAATTCAAAACCTCCTCTGCTTAATAACTGGTTCATTTGACTGTAGATTTCTAAACCCTTTTGTATTGTTTCACATCCTGTCATGAGATCATCCATGTAATAATCTTTCAGAACTCTTTCTGCAGCCAATGGATAATCCTTGCCTTCATCGTACGCTGTCTGATGCATTGCTCGAACAGCCAAGAATGGCGCGCTAGCAGTTCCAAAGGTCACAGTAAGTAGTTTATAATCTTGAATTTCAGATTCCTTGTCGTCTCTCCACACAATGCGTTGGAAATCGGTATGCTGTTCATGTACGCGAACTTGCCGGTACATTTTGACTATATCTGCAATGAGACAAATAGGATGAACTCTCCAACGAAGAAGTAAGTGACGCAAGTCCGGTTGCAAAGCAGGTCCAATCAACAGATCGTCGTTGAGTGATGCTCCGTTATTACCCTTACTGGAAGCGTCAAATACTACTCGAACTCGTGTGGTGTCCTTATCATTTCTGATGACAGCATGATGAGGTAAGTAAACTGCATAATTGTTTTGCTTCTCGGCTTCTGAGCTTTCAATTCAGGCTTTCGACTGAACTTATTTTCTAATCCTTGAAACCGTTTTATTGCTAAGTTCCTAGAACCTCCATATTTACAGCTGGGATCCTCATTTCGAAATGGTAAGTCTACAACATAACGTCCATTATTATCTCTTGTGGTAGTAGTTTTAAATATTTCTTCACACTTGACTTCTTCTTCTGTAAGTAGTTTTTTACTTTCGTTTGGCTCTTTTTCTAATTCCCAGAACCTTTTCAGCATTTCCTCAGCCTCCAGATGTACGTGCAAGACAGAAATATTTGATGAATTGTTAGCTGCTGATTTTACCGTACCAGATAAAATCCACCCTAAGGTAGTACACTGCGCTATAATTTGACCACTACTAGATTTTTTTAACCCTTCCTGTATCACCTGCGGGAATACTTCGGCTCCTAACAGAATATCCACTTTATTCGGTATATGATATCGGGGATCGGCCAATTGAATATCTCCCATGAATAATTCCTCCGGGCAGGCAACTTCCCTAACAGGTAAGATGGAGGTTATAGATTTGAGGACATAAGCCCTTACCACCAATTCCGCAGAAGAATCAACCCGAGACTGAAGCCTTATCTCAACGATCGAACTAGATATCAGTGGATTACCTCCACCGACTCCGGATATAATTCCCTTAGCTGACTGTTTCTTTAGGCCCAAACGCTGGACAACACTCTCCGTAACAAAGGACGCCTGAGAGCCCTGGTCCAACAAAGCTCGTACTGTGTATCTAACTCCAATTCTCGAAATAGCCCTGACTAGAGCTGTGGATAGTAACACTTGATTGTTTGCTGACCCCTTCGAAAAACAAGTGACGACTTCAGTTGGATCTTCTACTTGAACTGCATTAGTGAGTTCAGTAGTTGAGCCTGGTTCCACGTTCTGGTCATTAGTCTCTTGATTGCTTTCAGGATGTAAGAGAGTGTGATGTCTACGCCTGCAAATACGACAAGTAGTTGTGCACTTGCATACCTTGACAGAGTGATTGTAACCCAGACAGTTAAAACATAGTTTGTTGTCGATAACAAACTTACGACGCGTACCCACATCGGTGTCTATAAATTGCTTACAAGTTACCAGTCTATGCTCTTCTTTACAATATTGGCACGCCAATGTAGCGAGGTGAAATGCCTTGGTTTTAGTAGGTTTTACACCTTGATTCCTTTGTTTGTCGTCTAGGAATTCAAAGGCCCTATAACGACTTGTCAAAAACTCCTTAAATTGATTGAGAGTAGGTAGCTCGTCACCCTCGACACTGCTGGCAATTCTTAACTCCCACTCCCTTTTAGTCTCTGTGTCTAATTTCAAACTAATTATATGTATGATAAGGATATCCCAGGATGTTACGTCAACCCCCAAGTTACTCAACGCGTCTAAGCAATCCGTGGTAGTATCTAATAACTCTTTTAAAGCGCTAGCTGATTCACTATTCATATTTTTCTGACTTAATAACCTTTGAATTATACAATGCGACAGATACTTTTTATTATTATAGCGTGATTCTAACAAATTCCAAGCTCTTTCATAATTTGCTTCGGCAATTGGAATACGTCTCAACAGCTGTTCAGCTTCCCCGGATAAATAAGATTTTAAATAATAAAGCTTTTGTACCTGTGCTATACTGACATTTCTATGAATGGCCGAAAGAAACAAATCTCTAAAAGTTGGCCATTCAACATATTTTCCCGAAAATGTAGGAATCTTTGTATGTGGTAGCTGTAGTGACGTGTTGTTATTTTCTGAGTTATTTTGCAATGACGAACTCGAGTTCCGAGACACCCTAGATTGATTAATTTGGTCTAACACAGTTTTTAATTCACATTTTAACTCCATGTATAATTCCTCAGTTAGATCATATGTTTCTTTGGTAGTATAAGGCGAAGAGAACAATTCTTCACCTTTCGTATTTTTCATTATTGTTATATGAGTTTTATTAAATTGACACCATAACTCTTCTACAATTTCTAGTCTAGTTTCAATATACTGTAATGTGCGCCGATCTTTAGGGGTTTTCTTATAATTAGTTTTTGCTTTAGACAATCTATTGTAAATATCATCTTGCAACTGAACTAGTGAGATTAATGAAGACATTTTAAATAATTAAAGCTCTGTAGACAATTTAGACTAAATCGTTCTTTATTCTTACTTTTTACCAGTTTTAAGTTTCAACAATGTATTTTTATACGTTCGGATTTTACAGACTTTAACAATGTACATGTAAACAGGAATCAAGTTTTCTAACTGTATCTTACAACACAACTAAATCTAAGTTTTTGGAACTAATTCAGCAAATTTTACAAGTCAATGTAAACAAAGTGAAAATTTTATAAGTGTTTTGAATACAAATAATTCCAAAATTTTTACAAGTCAATGTAAACAAATGCGAAATTTTTCTAAGTGTTTTGAACTTGTAATTCTATCCGAAATCGGGCATAGGTTCCCCGTCTGAACAATATTTGCCTTAAAATTAACTAAGTCTAAGCATGCACAACACAAATTTTTCTAAGTCCTTAGGTTAGCTAATTATTTTAAGTTTTCAAGATCTTGAATTTAAGGTTCAAATTGCTGCTATTTTTAACTCAAACTTTATGCTGATCACTTTTTGATATTTAGATTCAAAGTTAATTTGACTATAGAAATAAGGTTCACTTTGGCTTGATTGATAATTATTGACAACAGTACTCACGGTTTGGATCTTCACAATCACTCACTTCCGTATTATGCAGGTGCGTTATCCCTTACGACTTGTTCGTCGTCTGTATCCAACACAGAGAACTGCTTCCCTCCGCCTTGGTACTGTTTGCACACACTGCAGTATTCCTTCCTTCGCACTGCCCGTCACTGGTTCCACTTGTTAACGGGTTCTGCGAGGCTTGATGTTTCTCCCTGTGTAATCCTTACAACGTTGATAGTAACACCTGAAATGCACTTTGACTACCGTTGCCTAATTTTACCAATGATCCGGCTCGAAGGACCATGTTTAACCCCGGGAAACTACTGGGTAGGGAATCAAACAAAAATAAACAGGTTTCCCACTTGGAGGCTCTCTCCAAGTCTGTTTAATGGATAACAAAAATATTATAAACTTGGACTTATATACTAGTTGCGGAGGATCTTAACACCGCCATCTAGGTTTCTTTAATATAGCGCCATCTGTGATCCACTTGTGGAACTAAATCAATTAGTTACCAAAAAGGTCACCGGTGACGTGACTTACATGTTGACAGTGTTTACTTAGCGTCGTTTCCGACATAGGTATAGGTATATATGACAGTCATCAACGTACCTATGTCATAAACGTCAAATCCCATAAGTTGGTGATTGGTCATTTTATATTCCACAATACGCCGGCTAACGAACTTCACTACTTGTCTAGGAGGGCAGGGCAGGCTGAGGCAGGTTCTGTGAATAAGAGCAGCTTGCTCGGCTTTGTAGAGCGTTCTATCCTATCTATCTTATATAATAAACAAAATTTTCACTCAAAATTTAACTTTTTTTTTTCTCTAAGTACAGAAAAAAAACAGTAAAAAAAGTTAAATTCAAACCTCATTTTTTTTATTAAATATGGCCGACCGCCATTGTTAGATGCGCGCACATAGGAAAACGAATTAATTTGTAGTATTGTTTATTTAGTATTTGTAGTATTATTTTATTCGCAAGTGTGTTGTAAAACGTCGTATGGCACGCGTGAGCATGATGATTACCGTCCTCGGCTCTCTTAAGACCCTCACCTGGCGGCTCGGGTCTCAATGGCGCCTCGGCGGTAATCACCAACTTTGCTCACTTGTAACACGCATTATGTACTATGTATTACAATTCCAAACATTCTCTAGTTATAGGACGAACTGACAGACCAAAGTGCAATAGAGAGAATGCTCTACAATAGGGCATACCGATGCAAGTTAAATTCATTAGATTTTTATCTCGCCATCCTCGCCTCGCCATCACCATCACCATCATTACCTACAGCTAAATCATTAGGTATTTATTTGTATAGTGCATTTAATTGCATAGAACTCCAATCCAAAAGTGCAAAAAAAGGCGCGCGGAATTCAATTTTGCGAAACCATTGGTTGAATTGAAATATGAAATCACACTCACACACTTCAGACAGTAAGGGGTCGTTGGTTTCATACGGACGGTACTTACTATTTAAAGTCGTATTTGACTTATTTGAGTCATGTTTTTATAGTGTTTTCTAAATATACTTAGGGGTCCATTACACGCTTATGCAAGCGTTATTATATCATGCCATCATGCCGTCAATCATGTATCGTTTTCGTTGCCCATAGAATAGATGAACTAACGGAAATTGAAATATATTGCTTGAGAGATTATTATTATTACGATCTACAGATCCAAGAATATTCAGATATTTATATTATATACCTATAAAATAAATATAAATAATTAAGATAATGGCAATGGCATTGACAAAAATCGATTCAACTAAAGTGTGGAATCGATATGGATCACCGCTTTCGAACCGAATAGACAAAGTAGCAACCCTACCATCTATCATCTATCAATTTTTTTCTTTGAATTTTTTTTTTAAGCTGCGAAGTGCGACCGAGTTGTATAAATTTCAGACGAGTCTGTAATTCAGATTTCATTGATTTTTAAGAAATAATAAGAAGTGATCATGTTTATCACACGTCCTGTTGTGTCAAGATTATTCCAGCAGACAGGTATGTCTAATACAAACATTTTTATTGGGAAAAATTTGAAATTCGAATCGATATTCATTGTTTCAATTATTTTGTGCTTCATTTGTTTTACATAAAAATATTTTTCCAAGATTATCATATCATATTTCCTTCAATATCGGTAGCTAAAGTAAAGAGTTAAATTGAAATTATTTTACATGTAAAATGTTACATAACGATAAGATAACCTATATCTGTCAATAAAATATTTAGAATATTTGTTTTACTGATTACTCTCCCTATAGGATTCCTTTATGTATAATAAAGAAACTCTAAAAGCAGATGACTGCATTTTATAAAAAGCTCATGAAAGGATAAGCTACATGATACTCATATAAACTGAAATTCAAATAGATGAATTTTGCTACAGACTTAAAATTAATAATTGCTGCAATGACATTATGATGTGTTGCCTGCATTGTGGTTTCATGCTTAGTTTGGGCAAAATATTAAGTACCTAATTAATATAAGAATTTAGTTATCAATAGTATGAATATGGAAACAACAAACAACAGGTATACCTGAAACATGGGTTGGTTCCTATAGACAATATAAATCATTTAACAAACTTCATTAAATGAAATACAGTAAAAGGACTTTAAATTGAAATATGTATAACTATTGTCAAAACTGTTCTCTTCCAATTGATTTGATGTTCGTTTATATTTTTAAGATTCATTATGTAGAAGTCCATAATTTTTTCTTTCATGAATTCTCTAGGTAGGTACAACAGAGAATTCCTTAGTGTAGCAGGTGATCCTAAATATGACCAAAAAATAGTTTGAAATAACATTGTTGATGTATACAGTGCGTCGCCGCTACCATGACCATCACTTCAAGCCACCCACCATGGATGACCTGCCCGTCCCCCGCGGCTCGTGGCAGGCGCATTACGACGCCAAACAGCGCAGCTATAACGCTGCTCTGCTGTTAGGCATTGCCTTCACCGCTGGCACTATCATTGTGGTATGTATTTCTTTTATGTGCTAGATTATCCCTTCTTTTTTTCAGTAAGTCCCATATTTTGATTGATATCAAACTTATGTATTATTTTATTATGTCACATTTTATGTAGTAATGCAAATATAGGGGATCTCACCAAGATGAAACAAATAATGGAGTTATCAGAAAGCAGAAACCCTTGGCAACCAGGATTGGCCCTCGGATGATGATTAGTGTGCTTGCTAGGTTTCTTCAACTTGCATAAATTTAAGACTGACCCATATTCTGCATCACTACAATTTCTTGAAAATATTAATTCCGTTTTCAAATATGTACCTATTCAATTCCATTTTAAAATAATGTATTTTTTTTGTAATTTCCAGGCCAAGGCAACAGGATTAGTGTACCTCAACTACTCGCCTCCCAAGTCTTTGGACTAAATACAGCTGTGAATAGACAACACCATTCCACTTTTATGGAGTACTAACAGCCATCACGGGTTATAGCTAGAAGCCACCGCATTGGTGTATTTGTTTATATTTTACAAAAGTTGAATGGATAATATACGATAAACTATAGTTAAATTAATCAATAAATAGCATTTTTTTTCTTGAATTACATTTATTGTATTATTCATTTTTTATTTTATTTATTTAAACTTTTTGCACAAATACAAAATCTTTGTACAAAGGCGGACTTAATGCCGCAGGCATTTTCTGCCAGTCCACCTTATAATCTGACGATGACACGGTTGATTGACAGTACAAGTGTATGTAGACACCTTATGAACCTAACGAGACAGTCGGGCTAGGTGAATCCCCCGTCAGTCAAGATGTGTCTCTAGGACCAAGCAAATGTACGCGCTGCCTCGCTCAAGTGTGCATTGGCCTGAGCAAATGGCTGCCTCGCGGGTTCACTCGCTCAGTCAGCACGCAGATAGCCGCATATAGACTATGCATTGCATTTACAAATCTATTTAGATTGGTAGATAGTTCTCACCGTCGCCGCGTCGTCGCCCCAAGATAGTTGTATAGGAGAACTTGTAATGCACAAGATGTAGCTCAGTGGTCAGAGCATTCTCCCAGTAAAGGACTG
Organism: Eilema depressum; assembly: GCA_914767945.1. Taxonomy (NCBI): domain Eukaryota; kingdom Metazoa; phylum Arthropoda; class Insecta; order Lepidoptera; family Erebidae; genus Eilema; species Eilema depressum. Next base: position 7,559,780 of record OU612028.1, on the reverse strand, counting down.
GCCGTGGGTTTAGGTCCCATCTGAGCATTTCACATTTTCCAATCTTTATTGATTTGAATAGTTAGCATACTAATTGCTTTAAATGTTCATTAAACTGCATTTTACTAGACAAAGCAGTGTATTACAAATATAATTAATAGAAGAAAGGAAAAGAAAAATAAAAGCTATAATAGCTGGCTAACTGCATGGTCACTTATTCTTGAGCTCACACAAAAAAGCGTTGATCAAAGCGCATATTGGTTGCATTTTACCCATCGAGATATAAAGGGAGGATGGCGCTAGTGTGCCGTTACTCAACATTTAATCCTTAAAGATTTTCTTTCGTTATGATTCTTACAGTAACCACTTACCATTATACTCCCCATGTTATAGAACGACCCTCAGTACTGAATCTCAATTTATCTGAGGACATGGACAGATTGACAGATTGTCATTCAGAACTGAGTACGCCTCTAGACAAAATATCACACATAATAAAGTGTTAATAAAACATCATATAGGTAAACGTTTATAAATTTTATTAATAATTTACAATGCCCGACTTGTGATATGGCTCGTCGGGAAGAAGAGTGAGTTCGGCTAACATTGGCTTGCTTCGGTTGATCTTGATATTCGTATAGAGTTGTTAAAACCGTTGGGATCGAGATTACACGAAACCTAACAAATTGGGCCTACCCTACCATGAAACATCCACAGTTCCGGACTACTGAAGTTTCAGGCAATCGGCTCCATAGAACATGATTTATCCCGAAATCGGATCCGTACACCGTACGTGATGATATCGGAAAAAATCTCACCGACTTCATGGTACCAACATGAAGTCGGTATTGTGGCCTTAAGTGTCCCGTGAACACGTCACGTGAAGTGTTGGTCATATTATGTCGCCATAGTAGCTACATGTCGCTCACATAGAATAATGAGTTAGCCGTTAACCGGCCTACTTTTTTCCTCGACGTGAATATGCGAAATCAAAAATCGAGAGCTGTACATAAATAAAAATAGATTACTTACAATATAAATAACTTTATACACAATAGTTTATATGCACCTAATTTTTAATAATAAATAGGCAATTCCAGTAGCTGGAATTCAAGTCTATTTAACAGAATAATACGATTGCATTCCATGGGAAACGATAAAAGGAAATTATTCGATAATTTTTTAAGGTACAGCCAGATAAAAATAAAGTAACTCGACACAAATTTTATTACTTCTGTGTAGCATATTAATTGATTATTTCGATATAAAGATCGTCTCTAGATTTGCTAGTGCTAAGCAACTTTATTCACTGACTAAATTCAACAAAAATAGAATGGAAAATTGACTCCAAAGAAGCAGGCGGCAAACTTCATGGAACGTCAAACCAATGACGCGAACCTTTTAGGCCGTGGTTAGTTTAATATTATCTGCGATCGGTGTATAGGCACACCTCACTCCATCCACCAAAGATGCTTAGCTTTGCTCAGCCTGAGTACATGTCACGAAATTTGCCGTTTTCTATAGAGCCAACGCGGTGAATGTTGGGTGGTTAGTGTTCGCGCGCGATGTCGGAGAAGGCGTCCAGGATGTGTTGTGTGGTCAGCGGCAGCGATAACCCAGCCGCCGGGTAGCACGACGCGATGCGGGCCTGAACCACACCACACATATTATATCAATGTACTTAGACGTTTTAGGGGTGTATGGGTCCACCAAGACATACAGGGCAATACTGAGAATATAATATGGAAAAACTAAAAACATTTGATATCTTTTACCGAGGTTTTATAGTGCGGAAATGCCTACGGATATATCAACGCGCCGGAGCCAGCGGAGGTGGTTCTCACTGCACGGCCTTCTCGGGCCAATAGTTGCCGGGAATGAGGTAGCCTTTGGCCACAGAAGGCCCCCTCGTATATCTCAATATACTTAGACATATAAGAGGGGTGTATGGGTACACCAACAGGGGAACATCGAGCATACATCGCAAGCCAAAAACATTTGATATCTTTAAATATAGTGCGGAAATCCCCCTCCCGCCACCGTCGAACTTGAACCGACTAAAACCGCACGCCGTCTTGGGTCATTACCTGCAGGCCGGTACACCTGCTAATTGACGGACGAAGGTCTGGCGCAGGATTTCCGCAGGTATCGGTTAGCGTTAGACTATACTATAGTCTCGAAGTCAAACCGTGACGTGTTGCTACACACCTGTAGTGCAACATGTTGCGCGATGAACTCCTCTTGCATGGCGCGCCACACGACTTGCAACAAGCCGCCTTCTTCGCTGAGGTGCTTCTCCACCGTACGATACAGCCGATGCAAGGATTTGCGGACTGCATAAAAAATATTCAATAGTTTTTATGATATTAGGACTTTTCGCGATTAAGTATTATTATGGAACTTACTTGTTGCTTGCTCATTACTTACTTGCGCAAACATAAAAATACAGTGTCGTTAAAAACTGACGTAGTGAGTGTGGTGTGTCGCCAGCCTTACCATTCACTAATAATAAGTAATGGAGGGTAGGCGCACAAAAAAAAAGTTCCCTCCCGACGCTCGTAGACCAGTCAAGTCGTGACCACGGATGCTGCAACGCACCCGAAATGTTAGCACAAGTAAGTTCTATCATCATCATCATCATCATTTCAGCCATAGCAAGTCCACTGCTGGATATAGGCCTCCCCTATAGGTCTCCAATAAGACCGGAGAGTAAGTTCGTAAGTTCTATAATAATAATTAATTGCGAAAAGACCTCATATCACCAAAACTATGACAACATTCAAATTTCAAGCAGGGGTCGACCACGTGACGTATACTGAAAGGTTTCACTCCGCTCGAACAAGGCCACTTACCCTCGGGAGCAGGGTAGAGCGCGAGTACACGTCGCAACTCGTGCTTACTAAAGGCAGCTCGGTAGCACACCTCGTCCTCTCGTACGCCCTAGTCAAAGTCAAAAATCATTTATTCTGTATGGGCCATCAAACGTAACGCGGCCCCGGCCTGAGAAGACTCCGGCAAGAAACTCAGCGAGCTTTTTTTTGGTCTCTTTACAAAAAATGTTTAGTCTACTTAGTCTAAATACAGCCTGACAGCCTCCGTGGCGTAGCGGTAGTGAACGCGGCCGCTACGCAGGAGGCGCGGGCGATCCCCGCTCAGTGCAAATATTTGTGTGAATGAAATATGAGTATTTGCATTGGTCTGGTCGTGCCTCGGAGAGCACGTTAAGCCGTCGCACATACAGGTATTTGCTCGATCTACGCGGCCAAAAGTCCCATTATCAAAAATTCAATAACATTCATAAAAACTAGTTCCACGATCAGAATATGAACCCTGGCACAATACCCATGCTTTATCTACCTGCTACCTTGCACCCCGCCTCTGTGGCATCAGTCGCAATTTGACCGTTTCACTTAGTGTGCGTATTTCATGTTGGCGCTTTTCTAAACATCAAACTTTCGAAGTGTGTTTCTAAATTCTCAAGTTCTTCCTACGAATTGAAAGTGATGGATTTTGATGGACAAGGTAAAAGACTTATAAAATGCATAAATAAAATTATGATCAATTAACAAGCTATATTTTTTTTTGTAGTGATAAAAAAACCCATTTTCACACCATAACTTATTTCAAAAAAAAATCTTTGCTAGTGTTTTTGTTTATGTATCGGGTTAGATCCGGCTATAATTTTTATTGTAGGTTATTCTCTGATCCTTTACTTTGTAAATACAGTGAAAATCATCTCCGGAAACGTCCGGATAAATACAGTTTAGAGGTATTGAAGAGATTCAGCTAAATATCGTTTAAAATAGGAAATATCTTTTAGTGACTTTCTACATTGTATTTGTTTGTTTAAGGTTCAGAAGATGCATCAGGAGTAAGAGTTGTAACACGCCAACACTTATTTGATCTAATAAAGAAAGAAAATTGCCTTACTTTAGATGCCAAATTAAACTATTTAAAAGATAAACTTTTGTCATGTGAAGGTTACAATAACGACCAAATTCATGATTTGCAATCTGAAATAAAACAAAGGTGAACCAAAGCTCAAGATAAATTTATAAAATACAACCGGTCTTGGCTGGAAGGCACTTTTGGAATACCTGTTGATAAAACTTCTCAAAAAGAGCCAGAGCAAAAGGCAAAAGACTGAAGAACTACGTTCTAACTTTGAAAAGTAGACTTTTATACATGCTGCGAAAGTGGAACTGGGTAGATCTGGTAACAAAGATGCATCAATTGTCTGAAAAGATAAAGGCATTTTTGCTTACGCGACCCAGTAAAGAGGAGTCCTCCTTGACACCAATGCAGGCTTTGCCAAATGTTTATAGATGCCGATTTGACACAAGGACAGTACGAGATTATGAGAAAGACCAATAAGGTTTTTTTTCCGTGTTAAAGTGCATAAAGCCAAGAAGAATCGTGTACGATAACGATTATGGCGCAGTCATAATTGAAAAGGCATTATTGTCAATAGGAGAGCTTTCCGAGATGCAGCTGTGGCTAGAAATAAACACTTCGGCTGTTACCATCAAGATTTAGCAAGAAAATGTTCGAGGACAAATTGCAATCAAGATATAATTAACCGATTCTGCTAAGTTCAGATCCTCTGCTAAGTATATACATACAACATGTATGTACTTAGCAGAGGATCTGAACTGAGCAGAACTCTGCTAAGTAGCATGCGAAGTATAAAAAAAAGGAAAGCAAAACATTTTTGCCTGAAACTTTGGCTGTTTGTGTCTCCAGAATACAATCCAATAATAGAAAATTCATCAGAAAGCGATGAATTAACTTAAAAAAAGCTATATTACTATACTAGGTACTCCACTAAGGCGTTTTTTTGTAAAATATAGTATTATTTAAAAAAAATAAGTATTTTTATTGTTTATTTATCTTGTTTAGATACCAATTATGCATTAAAATAATTTTGGCCGCGTAGATCGAGCAAATACCTGTATGTGCGTCGGTCCCGGTTGCCATGAGAACATCTATGGCAGTCGTTACGGGTAGTTGGAGCCCTCAAAAATCCAAAAACAACGGTCTAACTGCTAAACTTCGATATCGCCTAATGTTAACATTGGGTTGTGGAGGTCAGATGACAATCGATTCACGGAAAATATCGAGGTCTAGTCAAATCCGTGGTTAAGACTGGTAAAAGCGGACCCCAGACTCCGAGCTGAAAGCTTCGGATGCGACTGGGAATTAACGCTAAGAGGAAGAAGAAGTCTAAATACAATCGTTTGCTTGAATAGTATGCATGAGTGAACAGCTCATTTCCAAGCTAGATTATCATCTAAATATTCTTGTATTTTATTATAGTAGTCTTTTTGGCACAGTTTCCTCTTAAATACATTTTTAAATTTATTTATAGGTCAATCCTTAATTTCATTAGGGAGCTTGTTAACCTGTGCTACTGCCTCGGCCACGCCTTCGAAGAACTGCGTGAGCTTCTCTAGCGGCCGCCCGAAGTACTGCGTCACGTACGAGCGTAGCGCGTCCGAGTAGCGCACCTTGCACTCGCGGCGAAGCGCTTCGAGCGCGCTCACGCGAAGCGAGCACAGCGCTGCGTGTAATCTGTGGATAATGTTTACTTTTTAGAGCCTACATCAGTGATGTGCCACAAGACATATCTTGGAACTAAGTCGCGAGATAAAAGAGGCCTTAGCACGCGCGGATTGTTTTGTAAGAATCTATGCTTGGTGAATTTAAGTTACAGTGTGCAGTGACTTAAGCCGCCTACTCTCTGTTTTTGTTCTGAAGGGTCTACTAGCCACCTACTCTCTGTTTTTGCTCTAGAGGGTCTACTAGCCGCCTACTCTCTGTTTTTGCTCTATGAAATTTACTATCCACCTACTCTCTGTTTTTGCTCTGTATGGTCTACTAGCCGACTGCTCTCTGTTTTTGCTCTGTAAGGTCTACTTACAACTCACAAAAGATGGAGCGCGATAAACATTGGTAAAGTGGACCCCAGACTGGTAAAGCGGACCCCAGACTCCGAGGTGAAAGCTTCGGATGCGACTGGGATTAACGCTAGGATGAAGAAGAAGAAAATGATGATGATGATTATGATGGTGATGATGGAGATGATGGTGGTGATGATGATGATGATATCATTATAAAGAGTCACCTGTGGTAATTCTCCAAGTGCACCACGGCGCGAGGTGTGCGTGGGTGCGTGGCGTGTTGTATCGCTTGCATCATGGCGCCCGCCAGAGACACGTACCTGTTAACAACTTGCATTTTATGTTCGTTCATGTATTGTGAGCATAATGCTGGCGAGTCATGATAATACTTACAACATTGGGAACTTATTCCAGAGATAGAAAGTAGTCTAGGTGTTATTTCAGACTATATAGCTGCAGCCACACCACTTCAGCTTTGAGCGTGATTGTGTAAAGGCTGATTTACATCAGACGAGCGGATGCCCATTCTATCCCCTCTATATCAAATTCTATTAGTGTAAACAATGACAGAACATTTGTTCGTTGTTCTTTTTTATGTTAAAGGTTTGGTTCACATTAAGAAAGAATGTTCTTGTTCTAACTCTAGCTCTATGTTCGTTTGGTCTAAATGCACCTTAACAAATAACCAAACATCTTCACAAGCTTTTACATTTTATAATATAGGTAGAATTCTCTTTAGTAAGCAGATCAGCAGATATTTTAGCTAGTTTTCACTGTACCTACGGTCCAACCAAAAAGCTAATAAAAGGAGTGATCACCCAATATAGTCCATACGCCCATGATTGGTTCAATGTAATTTATAGCGGGTGTGAATAATATGATTGGTTACTTCGTGCGATCACTAGCAGCGTGAACAGCCTGTTGGCGATCTACAATGAGTTGGGGTGCATCTAGTCTAGTTAAATGCCCATCCTCTCGGAAAACCGCACTTTAACCTGGAGTTGCGGATACCAGCCCGTGATATCATACCACCGCCTCGCTCTTACCACCTAAAAGACCTAACAATGGACGTGATGTGGACCCTATAATGGCACTTTCTAATGGCAGTCTCGAGGACCCCGTGTTTGACTCTTCGAGACTGTACGTACCAGCGGTCTAGGTCGGCGCGTCGGCCGCTGGCTGCAAAGATGGCTTCACACGCGTGAGACAGTTGCTCCAACTCCGACACGAACGACAAGATGCCGCATTTAGGCTTCTTGGCCGCCTGAAATTGAGTATACGAGTATAATATAGTGTTATGTGATGAATGAAGTATTAAACATTAATATCGGGCTAGATAGGTTATATTTTGTTATGTTCGTTAATACATAGTTGTTGTAAAAATACATGCGCGTGGTCAAGAGAGTTTTGGGGATTCAACACTCTCGCCCACTCCGAAATTCTAATTTGTGACAAGTTAACCTTCTGTTATTTGTCACGCTGTTTAGATTGTGTATGTACAAAACTACTGAGCATTTATGCAATCCTCTACATAACTGATATTAATTTCACGTCAGCAGTACAGAATAAATAATAATTACTCGTTAAATACCTGCTTGACAGCATCAGGTAGGGCACTAAGGCGATCTGCCACGGCGCGGTCGGCCCCGCGCTTGGCTGCCACTGCCACGCCTGCCAGCGCCGCCCGCGCCCAGCGCGCTTCACCCGCCAGCCCCGCCGCAGCCCCGCCAGCCCCGCCGCCCGGCGCTTCACTCAACACACGCCGGCCCACACAGGCCAGTGCACGCATCGCGCCGCTGTACACACATTCAAATATTGTTCTTCTTGTGGTTCGGAACCCTAAGAGCGTTTTCACATTGTCCGATATCCGACACCCGATATCGGTGTCGGACGACGATAGCTCACATCCGATACCATGTGCTGTTTTCACACATATCCGATAAAATCGGTCCGATGTGGCCTTTTTTTTTATAGTACAGACGAGTTAGGGAAGCTAAAGATGAAAAAAGCAAGCAAACAATTTTCGACCTTGTTGACGTGACATAGTATCGAGTTTTTTACTTATATTCGTGATCAGCGTCATCTATTAACGCATAATTAGGAAAATGTCATTAAGGTCGAAAGTCGCTGTGTGAAACTTGTAGTTGATATGAACCATATTATTCAATAATCTAATATCGGACACACAGCGGTGTCGGTTCCGATATCTGGACAATGTTAAAGGTCATACACTTGACTACCTCCGATATCGGATCGGCGTCCGACACCGATATCGGATAATGTGAAACCGCTTTAAAAGTATTGGATTTGGACAACGAAGCTACAACTCACTAAGTATCGTGTCTCTCTTGGTGCGCCACAAGCGCGACCAAATCGCTCTCGAGCGTGGGAAATAGCTCCGACATGAAGCGGCGCGTCTCGGCGCCGGCCCGTACGCGTCCCGTCTCGCTCCGCTCGCGCTCACCCTCGCTCCGCTCACTGCGCTCGCCGTCACTGCCCTCACCCTATAACGGACCCAACCCTAATCGTAAGCAGTGAAGTGTGTAAGTAGTATGTAAGCTCCTGAGCTGACTGAAGTTCATCGCAATAGAATCCTTCAATGTGCAAGAATGTACCGAAAAAAAGTGCAACACTCTGCTTTGCACTAACACCCGTATTCACAAACAATACTTCGCTATGCGTAGTACCAACACTGTGCAAAGAACGACAATTCTCAGTGTGTTCGTTTTGGCAAGCCTTTTTATTCATAGACAACACTTAAGTAATACTTGGTTGAGGGAACGCACTGCGTTAGATACCGCTCCGTGATTGGCCCATTTGTGTTGCTAAGTTCACTACAGTTTGACAGAAAGAATATCGACTGCCTCAGTGGCGTAGCGGTAGTGAACGCGGCCGCTACCCAGGAGGCGCGGGTTCGATCCCCGCTCATTGAAAATATTTTTTGTGAATATTTGCATTGGTTTGGGTGTTTTTATATATAATATGTATGCATTTACGAAAAAAAATGTATCGAAGTATGTTTATCCGCATTCTAGAACCCATAACACAATCTAGTTAAGCTATGCTTACTTTGGGTCTAGATAGTGTTGTGTAAAATATTCTACAATATAAAAAAAAAGATATCTATTGACAATTTTTTTCCATAAAATTGCTGTTTAATCATTTCAAAATTTGATGGGAATTTTATAAATTGTCTAATTTTTAAACAAATTAACCTTGAGACTTTCTTCACAATTCAGATTACCAACCAACACTATGCGTTGGCTAAAATAGCTAAGGAGCTTACTTATCTATGCGTTCACTTAAGGGAACGCACAGTAAGCTTCGGTACTTAAGTGTTGTTTGTGAATTGATTTTACCAGCCCTGTGCGCTCGAGCACACTATGAGACCTCACAGTGTTGTTTGTGAATACGGGTGTAAGTGTGTTTGGCTTAAACAAAGGGGATTCGGCCTATCGTGAAACGTATTCGACTAATCGCGAATTGCGCTACTTTGCCTAGGAAATAAGTATACAACTTTACATATAAAGGTGTGTCCTTATCCTTATCTCCTTCGGCCTTGACAAAATATTTGCGTTATTTTGAAGAACGAGACCTTGCATGTGTACGAGAGTTTTCATGTGTACTGAATATGATGTAGTACCTTCACATCGATATCCAAGAAGAAAAATTGGGCGCAGAAATCCTGCTCTGCGTTGCACAGGTTTTCCACCAGGGACAGCACCTGCAATAGTCAATTTAGAAATTAAATATTCTTTCTTACACATATTGAATAAATCACTTGTACTGGGTGGCGCAAAAGTAGTGGCACCAAAGAAAATACCTTTATTTTTTTTATATGAAATTTTCTGTCATTCTGTTGTTGAAAATTGTGTAGTGAACAAATGTAAAATACACTGAAAATAAACATGGACCGTTTTACTCCCCAAGAACGTGGAATAATTGTGTCAAACGCTTTTCCAGGCCGAGTTATCTCTCGTTTTGGCGATTTGCCTTGGCCTGCAAGATCACCCGATCTGACCAGTCCAGACTTCTTTCTTTGGGGTTTTTTGAAATCTCGGGTGTATGTGAACAAGCCACAGACTCTCGCAGCTCTAAAAGAAAACATTCGTCAAGAAATAACGAACATATCGCAGGTAGTGTTACGGCAAGTTATGCAAAATGTCATAAATAGGGCTCAAATGTATCAACTCTGGAGGTCACCATTTAAAAGACATCATCTTTAAATCCTAATGGTACGAAATTTAATGGTACAAATATACATTTAAAAAAACCTAAATCTAGTTTTCTAATTTAGAAAAAATGTTATAGCCGAACCAAATAGGGTCTTTACTTTTGCGCCACCCGTTACTTTTCCACAATTATTTATTTATTTGAACCTTACCGGTTTCACCTTACGGCATTATCAAAGGTTTACAACTAAAAAAAAAAAAAAAAGTACAAGTGATTTATTCAATATGTGTAGCAAGTTCCACCAAGTGCCATCAATCTCCAGTATAAAATATTCTTTCTTACTTTCTTAGTGCAACCTGGACGAACTAATAGAGTAAAATGGGGTAACCAAAACTTGACGTTTACAGTTATATGATGTTTACAGTTATATAGGGGTGTGTCACGTGCAGCGAGCCCGGAAGCATACGTTTCGTGCAAATGATACTGAATTTATTTCGTGCAGATAATTTCGTGGAACAAAATCGTGGAATAAAAGTAACATTCTGCGACCGCAATGGGCAAGCTGCAGTGGAGGCGGTTACGATAAATATTAACAATAATGTGTATCTATGTACCTATAATAGTACATTATGGTACAAGTGCGCAACGTTGGTGATTACCGCCGAGGCGCCATTGAGACCCGAGCCGCCAGGCGAGGGTCTTAAGACAGCCGAGGACGGTAATCATCATGCTCACACGTGCCATACGACGTTTTACAACACACTTGCGAATAAAATAATACTACAAATACTAAATAAACAATAACAAATTAATTCGTTTTTCTATGCGCGCGCATGTAACAATGGCGGTCGACCATATTTAAAAAAAAATGAGGTTTGAACTTAACTTTTTTTTACTCTGTTTTTTTTTCTGTACTTAGAGAAAAAAAAAAGTTAAATTTGAGTGAAAATTTTGTTTATTACACAAGTATTACAAGTTGAAATGATTTATTTAAATACGAAAATGCATCAAATGACCATACAATAGGCGTATTAATTTATTCGTACTATTAAACACGTTATTTTTTGTATCAAAACTTTTTTAAGAATATAGACAATTATAGACACTTCCTATAACAACCCTTCTGCCAAATTCTTCAATATGCGGATGACCTGGCTCTCTATGTGTCAGCTGGCTCGATTGATGAGATATCTGAGAATCTGAACAGTGCTTTAAATCACCTAAATGGTTGGCTACTGGAACATGGCTTATCCCTATCTCCAGCCAAAAGTAGGGCAGTGGTGTTTACAAGGAAAAAGAATATTCCTCTTGTTGACCTCCAGATAGAGGGTGAGACTATACCACAATGTTCTAGCGCAAAGTTTCTTGGTGTCTGGCTTGACTCTAGAATGACCGGGAACCCTCACGTAGACTATGTCTTGGGTAAGTGTGAGAAAAATATTAACATCCTTCGCTCTTTATCCGGTGTAAGGTGGGGTAGCCATCCTCTCACACAAAAACTCCTGTACAACGCAATTGTCCGTAGTCATTTGGACTATGGTTCATTTCTTTTAGAGCCCTGCAATAAAATAGCTATGATAAAATTGGACAAAATTCAGTTTAAATGTTTACGCATCATTTTGAGCGCGATGAAGTCGTCCCCCACTAATGCTTTGCAGTTGGAAGCCGTTGACCCTCCTCTTTTTCTGCGAAGGCAGTATCTTTGTGATACATTCCTTTTCAAGCTAATCCAAAATTCTCAACATATTCTTCTTGATAAACTCAAAAATCTGTCTGATCTATATAATATACATTCTGATTCCTACCCTAGCAACCTGCCCTGCCTTGTTAATAGCTACATTAAATTTCTCCGCCTCCCTAACCCAGTCATTCAGATTCGGCTACACCCGCTTTACTCTCTACCTTTTAAAGCTATTACTTTCCGTCCCCCTGTTGTCATCGATTTGGGAGTACAAAAAGGTGCTATAGACGCGAACCTATGTTTCAACAATAGCATTGATAATAAATATGAGGGATGGCTTCGGATGTTTACAGATTCCTCTAAACTGAGCTCCAGTGATCCTGTTGGCGTAGCAGTATGGATACCTGCTTATAATGTAATCTTAAGCTATAAATGTCCCCCTATGACCTCAGTTTTCACTGGGGAATCTGTTGCCGTCCTTGAAGCCGTACAATATGTCCTGTCCCACAACCTTAATAAGTCCATCATACTTTCCGACTCTAAAAGTTGTCTGCAAGCCATCCTTTCCCATCCCTTCCGTTCTAAGTCCAAATTCCCTATTATTTTCAAATAAGAGAGGCACTATTCCTCTGCCATCAGCGAGGTTTGGAAATTGCGGTGGCTTGGATTCCTGGCCATTACAATATTCCGGGAAACGAGACGGCTGATTCTTGTGCAAAAAGTGCAATTGGAATTGGTACCCTGGAGCACTTCCAATTGTTAGTCCCGGTACTGAAGGCTAGTTTATCTAGTGCGTGGAGTGTGGATTGGCGTGAATCTAAAAAAGTTAAGGGTAAATATTACGCGGATATTCAACCTGACATCCCGAACAAACCTTGGTTTAAGAAATATCGGTTCTTTAATAAAAGTACGACGTCTATTATTACTCGCCTTCGACTGGGTCATGCCTGCACACCTGTTCATCTGGCCAAAATTAGGATAAGGGATCACTCACTTTGCGAATGCGGTTTGGCTGATGGTGATGTTGATCATATCTTCTTCTGTTGTCCCAACCAGCGTCTCTCACTGTACGACATCCTTCCTTCCCATATCCCTCGTCCTACATCTGTTAAATCTCTCCTAGCCTTAGTATATACACCCTTTGTTAAAATACTTGCCAAATTTATAGAAATTAACTCATTAAAATTGTAAATTCTTTTTGACTTATATATATAAATATATCCTCCTCTGTATTGTTATAATATTCTATTTGTGTTCGTTTATCTATATAATTATATGATAAGTAATAATATTTGTGTTGTCCTTTTGTTTAGATTCTGCGGGAAGTAACTGCAAACTCGAGTCAACCGGTCAAATTCTGGGCCACTCTATCTCCTGCGTTAGTAGCTCTACTACGGGACATTGGCGGAATTGATGCTAAAAGCACAGAGCCATTCATTAAGAATTGAATTGAATCACTTCCTATAAAATTTAAAAAAGAATCTATAACTCACTTTTGTGAATAATAGTAATGAAAAAGTCACAGTTTTATAATAGGTGTCATTCCGTGCTTAATTGCGGTAAAATAATATCACTGTTATGAGCAGGTGTGTTGTAATAGTACATTATGGTACAAGTGAGCAACGTTGGTGATTACCGCCGAGGCGCCATTGAGACCCGAGCCGCCAGGCGAGGGTCTTAAGACAGCCGAGGACGGTAATCATCATGCTCACACGTGCCATACGACGTTTTACAACACACTTGCGAATAAAATAATACTACAAATACTAAATAAACAATACTACAAATTAATTCGTTTTCCTATGCGTGCGCATTTAACAATGGCGGTCGACCATAATATATTTAAAAAAAAAAGAGGTTTGAACTTAACTTTTTTTTACTGTTTTTTTTTCTGTACTTAGAGAAAAAAAAAAGTTAAATTTGAGCGAAAATTTTGTTTATTACACAAGTATTACAAGTTGAAATTATTTATTTAAATACGAAAATGCATCAAATGACCATACAATAGGCGTATTAATTTATTCGTACTATTAAACACGTTATTTTTTGTATCAAAACTTTTTAGAGACACTTCCTATAAAATTTAAAAAAGAATCTATTCACTTTTGTGAATAATAGCAATGAAAAAGTCACAGTTTGATAATAGGTGTCATTCCGTGCTTAATTGCGGTAAAATAATATCACTTTTATGAGCAGGTGTGTTGTAAAATACTTTTACAACACACCTGCTCATAACATCGCTCATAACATCGCAGGTGTGTTGTAATAGTTATTTGTTATACAAGAGTGCAAAGTTGCTTTTTAACCGCGTGCTCATTTTTGATGACCGAGCAAGCGAAAGATTCTAAATTAGAATCTTGAGCGTTAGCGAGGGAATCAAAAGAGCACAAGGTGAAAAATCTTTGCACTCGAGTGCAACACGTAACTTTTCATCCCACCTCAGCGAGGAAATAATGAAATGCTTCTCCTTCCTAGCGTTAATTCCCAGTCAGCATCCGAAGCTTTCACCTCGGAGTCCGGGGTCCGCTTTACCAGTCTTAACTGCGGATTTGGCTGGACCTCGATATTTGCCGTGAAGCGACTGCCATCTGACCTCCACAACCCAATGATGACATTAGGCGATATCGAAGCATTGCAGCCAGACCGTTGTTGTTGAACTTTTTAGGGCTCCAACTACCCGTAACGACTGCCATAGATGTTCGTATGGCATCCGTGACCGACGGCTTAACGTACTCTCCAAGGCACGACCAGACCAATGCAAATACCCATTTTCATGCATAAAAAATATTTGCACTGAGCGGGGATCGAACCCGTGCCTCCTGCGTAGCGGCCGCGTTCAATACCACTACGCCATGGAGGCTGTATAATTGTGTATTAATACTAGTAATAAAATACAACAAAATAAAAATTCAACAACAATGTCAACAATATGACGTGAAAAAAATTGATGCGCGCAAAGCAAATTAAAAAAAAAGTACACCAAGGAGGTTACGAGTCTGAGTTTTTCATGAATTAAAAAAAAAGTTGTATGATAAATTCGGCACCATAGAGGTAGAAGTAAATAGGTTTAATGATGTTTTGAGTCCACAAACCTAGTACACACGATGTTCTAAATTCAAATTTACTTTACCTCTCTAGAGGATAAAAACGACTTTTACGCTCAGTTATCGAAGAGCAAAAATAGTCTTTCCGAGATGGTGGGATGCAAAATACTTTTACAACACACCTGCTTATAACAGTGATGTTATTTTACCGCAATTAAGCACGGAATGACACCTATTATAAAACTGTGACTTTTTCATTACTATTATTCACAAAAGTGAGTTATAGATTCTTTTTTAAATTTTATAGGAAGTGTCTATAATTGTCTATGTTCTTAAAAAAGTTTTGATACAAAAAATAACGTGTTTAATAGTACGAATAAACTAATACGCCTATTGTATGGTCATTTGATGCATTTTCGTATTTAAATAAATAATTTCAACTTGTAATACTTGTGTAATAAACAAAATTTTCGCTCAAATTTAACTTTTTTTTTCTCTAAGTACAGAAAAAAAAACAGTAAAAAAAAGTTAAGTTCAAACCTCATTTTTTTTTTAAATATGGTCGACCGCCATTGTTAAATGCGCGCGCATAGGAAAACGAATTAATTTGTAGTATTGTTTATTTAGTATTTGTAGTATTATTTTATTCGCAAGTGTGTTGTAAAACGTCGTATGGCACGTGTGAGCATGATGATTACCGTCCTCGGCTGTCTTAAGACCCTCGCCTGGCGGCTCGGGTCTCAATGCGCCTCGGCGGTAATCACCAACGTTGCTCACTTGTACCATAATGTACTATTACAACACACCTGCTCATAACAGTGATATTATTTTACCGCAATTAAGCACGGAATTATAATTACTATTATTCACAAAAGTGAGTTATAGATTCTTTTTTAAATTTTATAGGAAGTGTCTCTAAAAAGTTTTGATACAAAAAATAAAGTGTTTAATAGTACGAATAAATTAATACGCCTATTGTATGGTCATTTGATGCATTTTCGTATTTAAATAAATAATTTCAACTTGTAATACTTGTGTAATAAACAAAATTTTCGCTCAAATTTAACTTTTTTTTTTCTCTAAGTACAGAAAAAAAAACAGAGTAAAAAAAAGTTAAGTTCAAACCTCTTTTTTTTTTAAATATGGTCGACCGCCATTGTTAAATGCGCGCGCATAGGAAAACGAATTAATTTGTAGTATTGTTTATTTAGTATTTGTAGTATTATTTTATTCGCAAGTGTGTTGTAAAACGTCGTATGGCACGTGTGAGCATGATGATTACCGTCCTCGGCTGTCTTAAGACCCTCGCCTGGCGGCTCGGGTCTCAATGGCGCCTCGGCGGTAATCACCAACGTTGCTCACTTGTACCATAATGTACTATTATTTTTTGGCGCCAACGAGGAAAAGAGCGCGTTGCGGTATTTTCTGAAATTGGTTTTATGTAGAAAAATGCAGGTGATTAGACATAGCGTCTTAAACAAGAGTAGGAAAGTGGTACATTAACGTAAATTCAGATTTTTCGTGTTCCAAAACTCCTTACAAGCCTCTAGTAAAGACTCCACTACTTTACTGGTGTGTAACACTGACATTGAAGTCCAATCTTGTATTTGTAAATAAGACTGGACCTAAATGTCCATTACCAGGTTATAAAATCATACAACATCTACGAAGCAAACAAAAGCAAATCACAGGCCGCGTTCTACCATACTTACGTTGTCGAGCGACTCGTCGGCTCGGTCGGGTGGTGGTGGCGGCGCGGCGGGGGCGAGTGCCGCGCGAGCCAAGTCACACGCCGCGCGCACCTCGCGCTCGTACACGCGCGCCCATGTGCCCACGTACACCTGCACGCATGCACGCATACGAGTGAAAAGTACGACTTGCAAAATCAAATTAAATGCCAAAAAACGATCACGATGTTAATGTTCTTTCCTGAAAATAGTGTTGCAAGATCATTAGTAAGCCCACCTAAAATATACTTACCGACGACTTAAGCTCACTTATTAAGGTATGATTCCGAAGCCAACCTCAAACGTCAGCGACAGACGTATGCAGCAGACGTATGCAGCAGATACAGCGTAAAAATCTAACAACCTGATTTAACTACAGAACTTCGATATTTCCAGTCGGTAATGGAGGTCAGACGGCAGTGGCTTCACGGAAAATATCGACGTTCCGCCGTTTCGTATTTAGATTGAATCTAAGAATCAATTTCGTTTATTCAGTTTAGGCAAATAAAGAGCACATATGAACGTCAAAGAGCCATTGCAATCTGGGCTCAACCCAGTTGGGTAAAGGCGAAGGGTGACTAAAGACCAGATCAGTCCTCGAGTGCTATGTTAGATATACATAACACATCAGAGTCAGTGGGCACTGACCTTGGCGAGCGCGTCGAAGGCCTTCTCGTCCATATCCTTGAGCCAGCGCATGAAGGGCGCGTAAGGCAGCAGCTCGGGGTGATGCCGGTGCGCGGAGTCGTGCGCGGCCTCGTTGCCGAGATGAATCAGCGCGTTGTTGAGGTGTCGCGCTAGCGCCGCTGCTAACTGTAGGGCCAGCAACTACGTTATACACGTTCTACGAAGTGCCCCTAAACCATTCTTGCGCAAACCGGTATATAACAATAAAATATGGGTGTAGCTGCCCGTTGATTAATGGACGCACCAGCGCAGACTTTCGGAGTTGAGTACTCAGACAGTAGTCATTCTACTCATAGCCAAGATAATAAACCAATGCGGAGTAGAAAAGCAGACCATGGGCTCCAATGTGTACTTTGGATGCAACTGAGACTGTTTCTTGGATGATTATGACGGCTCGTGATTCCCGGTGATAGGTTCTCTGTTCTGACTGTTCTCCATACCTTTAGCACAAACATCGGGCAAAGGAGCAGTAACTTTATCTCTTATTTTTATGTATGCTACGAACTACGAATGTGACAAATTATATGAAGAGGTATCACTTAAATGCTAGAAAACGCAATCTTACCTGATCTTTGGCCCGCACCAGCCGACGAAGTCGCTCACGCACAGCGGCGAGACGACGACGCGAGGCGGGCGCTGTGGCTTCAGCCCGCAGGGCGGCTCGTAGTGCTTCTCCCGCGGCAAGCGCACGCTCGCGGCCATCGGCACTGGTGAGCGACACTTCCGCCAAAGAATCCAGATCTCGAAGAGGCGCCGCGTCCAGCCAATGATATAACTCGCTAAGTTCAGTCAGCAGTTTGCGTGCGTTGGCGTCAGCGCGCGCAGCATCCGTACGCGCGTGTGGTGCGGTAGGAGCAGCTCGCACCAGCGCGTCGTAGCGGCGTAGGCGCTGTGACAGCGCGGCGCCGGCCCCGAGCCCGTCTTCGAGACGCTTGGCTAACGCAGCGCCGGCGCCTCCGCTCTCGGTGGCGGCGGAGAGCATACCGCCGACGTTGAGAGCGTCGAGGCGCGCCAGGCGTGACCCCAGACGCCGCACGCGTCGCTCAGCGTCAACGTCACTGGGTTCAGCGTCCTCGAGGAGCGCGCCGAGTGCCGCGTCAGACGGCGTGGCCTCACCACTGCCTGTCGACCATTGTGACTGTGGAAGGACATGATAAAAAAATTGTTATAAAGAAATGGGTCACACACACAACCTGGGTCAGAATTTATTATGTAAAGCACACTAGCAGCTATCGAGCTGGTGCGTGGGGTCTTGCGATTTGTGCCCCGAGCGCGATAAATAATTAACCATAATAAATATACTAATACCAAATAACATAAACATTAGATGGTTTCAAAGTGTATTTCAAAATATAGTCAATTTTTTTTTGTTTTTTTTTTCAATATGCATAGATAAACAATAGCAACGGTCTAGCTGCAATGCTCCGATATCGCCTAATGTCACCATTAGGTTGTGGAGGTCAGATACCATACCAGACCCCATACTCCGAGGTGAAAGCTTCAGATGCAATTGTGAATTAACGCTAGGATGAAGATAAAAAAACAGCAGTACAATAATTGAACATTGATATTTACAATAGCAATCAAATTATTATGCCTTGAAACAGTCATAATAATGAATCTAAGTAGTCAATTAGAAAATAAGGTACTGCTACTGAACTGGATTAAAATAATGTTGAAAAAGTGATGTGAAATCCATACAATATACCTGTTTATTAAATATATGTAATATACTTTATAGATGCAGAATAATTGATGTTAAAAAGTGGGAGTATAAAGATAGGCCTAGTGTAACATACCACATCTGCACAAGTAGGTTCCCTGCCATTTTCCCACTCTTTCTGTAAAACACTTTCGTCAAACTTCATATTAAAACCAAATTAGAGACAAATGAGATTCAATTACTCAACATTGGTTTAAAATTAAAGTGAAAACTAAAATAAACACTGGTCACTAAAAATTACGTTATTGTAGCCGTTAATTCTTCCTTCCCTGTTTTTATCTTGTAAAATGTAAAGAAAAATAAATGAAACGATTGATTATACGTATATTGTTGGTGCAAAATGTATGTCTATAACAAAAATAAAATATAAATACATTTACAGCAGAAATGTAAACACAGAACGATAATGATGAACTGATGAAGGATAAGGATTTGACATATGTGTTTGACATCTAAATCTGTCAAAATTCTGTCAAACTAAACTGAACTAAACCATAGGCATAACAAAATCTTATTTTCCCAAAAACTGCACGGAAATGAAGGGCCGAGGGACCTCATCTTCGGACATGAAGACCTTCCAACCGAGCCTCTGCCACGAAGAAAGCTCGGCCGCAGTTGTAAACTAGGCGAGTATTTGGAGTCAAAACTTTAAAATATAAATTTTTAGTTTAATTTTGACTCTTTGATTGACTAAGTATAGTATAGTCATATCGCTCGCTTTTTATTCGTTATGATTTTCTACGACTATGCTTCTTTGGGCCCACGCAGTAACTGGCTTTGAGTCTCCTTACGTTCGGAAAGGTATAACACTGTGAGCTACACTCTGCTTAGTCGGTCGGGTGGGAACCTCCCGCGGGGGGCACCCGGGGCAATGGCATACCCATTGCCGTGCGAGCCGTGCCTTTCTACTCTACCAAGATGGAGGAAACACTGCAGGGAGATCCAAATGGCTAACATTCCTTTACAGTCGCGCGGGCCGATTTTGCAAAATAAAAACGCTGATAAAATAGTGGTATATTTTTTGGGAAAAACCACCATTTTTTTAAACTATCTAATCTACAAGGATATCTTTATGATGTAGTATAAAGTTATACTATACTGTTTTTCAAAATCAAGAGTGGAGTGTTAAGGGCTTGTATCCATGGTTATTAAATTTAAAAAAAAGAAATTTAATAACCTAACCTATAAAAAATATCAAAAAAATATTTTCAAGACTGTCATGAGTGTCAACATTCAACAAATGTTGTATTTTAAAGTGTAAACTAAGATTTGGTTAGAGTATTTTACAGAGAAAAGCATCTGTGGATATACATATGATTAAAAACTAGCTTTTCTTAAAATATCAACAAAATATTAATTCACAACAATGGCGAAACCTGTTGCAAAAGGCACGAAAAAGTCAAACGAGGAAGTGTTCGCTGGGTTTCAAACTCTTCGCAGCGAACAAAGACAATTAGCAAATAAGATTTCGGAGTTGGAAATGGATTTAAATGAACATAAGTAATCATCTTTATTACTACCATATTACCATTATTCTTTCATTGCTTATAACCTTAAAATGTAATACTCAATCTGTTCACATTTTGTTTCAGAATAGTAATTGAAACTCTTCGTGGTGTGGATAAAACTCGCAAATGTTTTCGTATGGTCGGTGGTGTTCTAGTAGAACGCACAGTTGCTGAAGTATTGCCAGAATTAGAAAACAATTGCGAACAGCTACCTAAAGCACTTAATGCATTGGAAGATCAACTTACGAAAAAGGGACGAGAAATCAATGAGTACATCGAAGTTCATGATATCCGTTTGCAACGGGTTGATCGTCCACCTGCCGAAGCTGAGCCTGAGCAACCTTCTAAGTCCAATGTTCTGGTTGCAAGTGGTTGACAGTTGTAATTTTTTTAGCATTTCTAACAAATCTCAGATGGCTTCGTTCAAGTATCATATTGTATTGTTACCAAGTGGCAAGTTCAACCCTTGCTTGCTTGAATTGAAGGTCTCCTGAATAATTTTTCTGTAATCTACAATAACAGACCATTATGTGAAGTCCCAACCTACTTAAATGTAGAAAATGTTTAAGTATATGCTAAAAATACCAAACCAGATTTTGTTTCCTATTCAAAAGGTTTGTCAATTTAATCAAGCTAATGATGAAAAATGTTTGTAGTACATAATATTTAAGCTACTTGATCACAACTTATACTGAGGGGTCATAAACTGACTGGTTCAGCAATATTGCTCTACATAGTGGTGTCTGACAGGAGGTCCTTCATCCACTTCATTATACATTTTTATATTTATGTATCCTTACATGCTGCAAGTTTATAATGTCCCAAACTAGACCTGTTGAAAAATATAAGATGTGTACAACCATATACAAGCCACACAATCTGGACAAATAATGCAGTCACACACATTTTGACTGCAAATAACATCAGAATAGGGATACACTGGTTTGCATAACTGTTTATTTAACTTAAAAGTTGAGCACCCTCAAAATTTTGTTGTAACATCAATTTCTGAAGAAACTATTTCTAAAATTAACTATAGCTATTTACTCTTGAGTGCTTGGTAACAAAGTTATTGTATTTAATAAAGATAACATATTAACATTAAGTTATGCTTTAATTACTTGTTTTTTTTTTTGGAATATCCCAACCCTACCCAATTGTTTTTTTATTTTTTTAATGGCTTCTTGCTTAGCATTTAGCCATTATCAAGTAGTTTATAATAATCTTATTTGGATGGGTGGATGGATGATGATGATGGCTGCCTCAGTAAAGTGGTAGAAACTCTACTAAAGGCTTTTACGGAGATTTGAAACCAACACGAGAAGTCACAATTCACTGTAATATTTCACTTTCCCACCCTTGTGCGCGTTTTCCAAGACGTTATGTCTAAAACTCCACCATTTTTACACATAAAAACTCGAACTCACACTAATTTTGGAAAATAAAATAACAGCGCGATCGTTCAGTCTCGCTTTGGCGCCAAAACTCTCCCCCAATACTGTTTAAAATGATGACTCAGGTGTTGAAGAGTCCCTCAGTTTGTTTGTTTGACCACAGTGACCACACCCTTACAATCTGGCCTACTGAAAGCCTAAAAAAATATGACTAAAATAAAATCAATCTGGGTTGTATAGAGAACTTGCACTTTGGTGCCATGGGTTTGTGCTCTTGGCCCTGGGTCAGCTGAAGGCTGAAATGCGAGGGAAGTGCTTTAGGAACTTTATCTGAAAACCGGAAACGGCGTGCGGCTTTAATCACATGACAACCGCCCCCGCCGAAAGACGGGTGGGGTATATTGTTGCGATTTTTTTAAAAGTATGCGTCAATTTGATATAGAAAATAAAAAATATTTCTTAGGAAACAATTTTATTTTTTTAATTTTTGAACAGTGTTATAAAACATTCGAAATGTAATTATACGACTAAAGCACCATTGTTTTATATTTACAACTGTTATTCACAAATAAACTAATGCAAATTTTAAAAACTAGAGATAAAACAAAAAATATTGCTAAAGAATGGAATGACGGGTTTTATTTTTGGAATTATACAGTGCAGTTTTAAAACTGCGAAGTTTAGGCACCATAAATAAATTTTTATTGCATTTTATATGTACAAATTTTTATAGTCACTCCATAATCTAACATCAGATGTCAAATTTTGGAGGAAAATAGTTATTTGTTATACAAGAGTGCAAAGTTGCTTTTTAACCGCGTGCTCAGTTTTGATGACCGAGCAAGCGAAAGATTCTAAATTTGAATCACGAGCGTAGCGAGTGATTCACAAATTAGAATCTTGAGCGTTAGCGAGGGAATCAAAAGAGCACAAGGTGAAAAATCTTTGCACTCGAGTGCAACACGTAACTTTTCATCCCACCTCAGCGAGGAAATAATGAAATGCTTCTCCTTCCTAGCGTTAATTCCCAGTCGCATCCGAAGTTTTCACCTCGGAGTCCGGGGTCCGCTTTACCATTCTTAACTGCGGATTTGGCTGGACCTCGATATTTTCCGTGAAGCGACTGCCATCTGACCTCCAATGGTGACATTAGGCGATATCGAAGCATTGCAGCTAGACCGTTGTTGTTGAACTTTTTAGGGCTCCAACTACCCGTAACGGCTGCCAAAGATGTTCGTATGGCATCCGTGACCGACGGCTTAACGTGCTCTCTAATGCAAATACCGATTTTCATGCATAAAAAATATTTGCACTGAGCGGGGATCGAACTCGTGCCTCCTACGTAGCGGCCGCGTTCACTACCACTACGCCACAGAGGCTGTATAATATGTGTAGGTATTAATACTAAAAATAAAATACAAAAAAATAAAAATTCAACAACAATGTTCAACAATATGACGTGAAAAAAATTAATGCGCGCAAGGCAAATTTAAAAAAAAAGTACACCAAGAGGTTCCGAGTCTGAGTTTTTCATAAATTAAAAAAAAGTTGTATGATAAATTCGGCACCATAGAGGTAGAAGTGAATAGGTTTAATGATGTTTTGAGTTCACAAACCTAGTACACACGATGTTCTAAATTCAAATTTACTTTATCCTCTAGAGGATTAAAACGACTTTTACGCTCAGTTATCGAAGAGCAAAAATACACTTTCCGAGATGGTGGGATGAAAATTATTTTTATTTTTAAATATTTGTTTAAATATAAATTGCAATGATACACTTTCAATATTTGAATATAATAATACTTACTAGAATGTGTAAAATCAAACAGTTCATTGTTACCTAACATCTTATAGAAAAAATAGTTTACCATCTTATGAAATAATAATTGTGATTATGATTTAAACAGTAATATGTACTTCAAAATAATATACCTAAGACACTGGACTTGCAATAAGGTAATTGAAGGTTTAAACCCCATCCAGACTACCACCGATGTGAACCCAATACTAACACAACACAAGCAATTTTGCTTAACTGGACGGGTTAGCGAGAATAAAAGTAATGTGTGATTGTGACCCCAAATTACTAAGTCGTTTATTAAAATATATCGAGCATTCTATCTATAATAAATCAATCTCTGCGGTATCATAAACATGATTATTAAAAAATAACCTATATTAAGTATACAAACTTGTTAAGATTTGGTGCAGAACTTTCTACCCAATTTCTACCAAAATAAAATAGAACAAAATATTCGAATTCCTGTCAAAAATTTCTTATGAAATTTGGAACTATTATCTATTATATAGTCTTGTTACGGATTTAATCATTCTTGTAAATGATGGTCAGTATCCAAGTATCATAAGTATTTCGAGATTCAGTTTATTCATCATAAATCGATACCTATTCTTCACTTTGCGTTTATATAGAAAGGAATAAATACAAAAATAGATATAATACAAATTTTGAACACAAAAAGTATATAAATTCTTATAACTCTTTAAAGAAAATTTTCATAGACAACAAAGCAATAAATGTGTGCAAAACTATTTATAATATAAAAATATGTGAAATACAAACCTACCTATATCACAACCTCTACTATAGATACAATTTAATAATAAAATAATATAATCTTGTACAAAGGGGGTTGGGTAATGTTGGCGTCGTGTCGGAATTGAGCGGCCATCAATGAAATTGGTATAATATGAAAGTACAGTATAAAGTGATCAAAAGTTACTATGGACAAACTTCTCTAAACTATATCGGGACTTAGCTATACAGGGTGGTATTTTTCAACTTTACTTAGATGGAAGTACTCTAAATACTGAAGATAGCGAATTCCACTGAAAAGAAACATTCCCTTATTTTTAAAAAGAATCAAAACTGCATTCATAGTTTTCTGAAAATGCCACACCCGGTAGTCGAACCGACTAAAATTTTCCTATAACCTTCTATTTCATAGATTTCCTTTTACTTAATTTACCAAGTTTGTTAGAGAGATTTGAACCTTATGATCGACCCTATAGATTGATGTAATAAAAATACAGGGTGTTATTTTTTCGAATTGTAGTCGGTTCGATTATAAGGCGTGGTAAACGAGTTTTCAGCATTCCTTAAATGCAGTTCTGTTTCTTTTTTAAAAACATACTAAACTGTATGCAAAGTTTTCTGAAAATGCCACACCCGGTAGTCGAACCGACTAAAATCTTCCTAAATCTTCTTAAATCTTCTATTTCATGGATTTCCTTTTATTTAATTTACCAAGTTTGTTAGAGAGATTTGATCCTTATGATCGACCCTATCGATTGATGTAATAAAAATATAGGGTGTTATTTTTTCGAATTGTTCGATTATAGGGCGGGGCAAACGATTTTTCAGGATTCCTTAAATGCAGTTCTATTTCTTTTTTAAAAACATACTAAACTGTATTCAAAGTTTTCCGAAAATGCCACACCCGATAGTCGAACCGACTAAAATCTTTCTAAATCTTCTATTTCATGGATTTCCTTTTATTTAATTTACCAAGTTTGTTAAAAAGATTTAATCCTTATAATTGACCCTATCGATTGATGCAATAAAAATACAGGGTGTTATTTTTTCAAATTGTAGTCGGTTCGATTATGAGGCGTGGCAAATGATTTTTCAGCATTCCTTCAATGCAGGGCTGTTTCTTTTTCAAAAACACACTAAACTGTATTCAAAGTTTTCTGAAAATGCCACACCTAGTAGTCGAACCGAATAAAATCTTTCTAAATCTTCTATTTCATGGATTTCCTTTCATTTAATTTACCAAGTTTGTTAGAGAGATTAGATCTTTATGATCAACCCTATCGATTGATGCAATAAAAATATAGGGTGTTATTTTATAGAATTTTAGTCGGTTCGATTACAGGGCGTGGCAAGCGATCTTTCGAAATTACTTAAATGCAGCTTTGTATTCTTTTTTAAATAAGAGAGTGTTTCCTTTGAATGAAATTAACTATCTCCGGTAGTAAGAGTAGGTACTCGTACCCGGTTCGACTACCGTGTGTGGCATTTTCAGAAAACTTTGAATACAGTTTAGTGTGTTTTTAAAAAAGAAACAGCACTGCATTTAAGGAATGCTGAAAAATCGTTTGCCACGCCTTATAATCGAACCGACTACAATTCGAAAAAATAACACCCTGTATTTTTATTACATCAATCGATAGGGTCGATCATAGGGATCAAATCTCTCTAACAAACTTGGTAAATTAAATAAAAGGAAGTCCATGAAAAAGAAGGTTTTGTAAAATATTAGTCGGTTCGACTACCGGGTGTGGCATTTTCAAAAGTCTTTAAATGCAGTTTTGTTTCTTTTAAAAAATAAGGTAAAGTTTCCTTTAAGTAAAATTCGCTATCTTTAGTATGAGGGTACTTTCCTTCAAGGTAAAGTCGAAATGTTCCACCCTGTATATCGCAGCTCCGATATTACTTACAATGAAAATAATGACATTTGTACGTGTGTTTAACACAGTACAATGAAGTGGTATCAAAATTAACTATGGCCGCTGAAAAAATTAAGAACGCCACTGTCCATACTAGATTACCCAATCCCCTTTATAAAAATATATAAGTATTTTGTAAATAATGGACAATGACATTAAGAATAAACAGTCTCAATCACTTTTAATATTTGACAGAAGACTTTTCAAAGAATTATTTGTGAATTATTTTAGATACAGCAAAACTAAATAATTCCTCAAAATGTCTAACAAATTATGATTCAAATATTAAATGCAATTGATACACACTGCCTGTCTTTTTATATGTATACAAACGGCGAATGTTTAAATCAGCTTAATATATATTTAGGTACAGCATAAAGTTTATATAAAATTTACTAAAAACAGTAAAAATGTAGGCGCATTCGAAAAATATGGACAATCTTAAAACTAGAATTAAGTTAATTTTTTTAGATAACAATTTCGACGTCATTTTGAATGGCACTTACATGTTCATCTCTTCATTTTTTCTATTACTTAATATGGACAGGCCTATCCAACCATTAAACATAGCATCAATTCATTGGTGTAAAATGTATGTTACACAAATGTAAACTCGGTCAGCCGCTTCTTTACACGTTGTGAATGTTGTCTGGATTAAAAATATCATAAAAATGCTAAAGTCTGGCCAACGAAAGATGAACAACTCTTTTTCTTGTCAGTTAGTATTTCAGTTTTCAAAAACATGTTGACGCATAAGCAATTTGCTGATAACTTTCAAGATGAATATTTTTTTTATATTTGGGCATCGAGTACCTGATGTTCATTTAACTTTAAAGATTCGAATATACATATGTTGATGTTGTTAATAGAGTCCAGCCTGGTGACTGGCAATTAATTAGTTACTAATAATTTAGATTTACTTAAAAACCCTGTTTCATAGTAAAAATTGTTTGCATTTATGAGTACAAACACACAAGTCTACTTAAGTGTTGCGCTGTTTAAGGCCTGCGCAAACGAGGGATTTTTATCCGCGGCCTTTTTAGTCCTCTAAAATAGATCGCTTACAATTGTATCGAGTAACGCAAACGAAGGATTAAAAGTACCGCGTACAAAAAGTCGCTCGAATTACCGCGGACATGCAGGGAGCGGACCGGACAAAAGTACGGGGGAGTCCCCGAAAAAAATAGAGCACGTGTGACTGTGCGATGCAACGCACATGACGAAATTTAATCCGCGTTGTGCGCTCGATAGTGATGTATCGGTGCTTCCTCGTAGTCAAACTTTTTGGTCAAACTTCATTGACATTACACCTTTTTATCTCCCTGTATGCATGCAGTTTATGTATGTACAGGCATAGATAAATAAGATAATGTCAAACGTCAAGTGCCGCGATTTCTTTCCTATATATAATTTAATTATTATTCACGACGATAAATGATGACCCAGGAAATAGAATGTAATATTTTAATAAAAGAAGTCGAAAAAAGAACTGCTTTATATGATACGTCAAAAAAAGAGTATCACGACCGAAATTTAAAGAGAAAGTTATGGAACCAGGTATGCCAAGAGGTTTATTCCACTCCTGTATGGGACTTATTATCGAATGAAGAAAAAACTAAATATGGTAAGTTTTGCTCATTTATTATTGTAAAATAATTAATAATAACAGTTTCATATTAATTTTATAATTCACATCACATCATTCACATCTCGTTCATCATTCATTTCTTTCCTCTGAATATTTGCTTCCATAGCGTGCACATCTCTACATTTCCGGACAGCAAATGATCGCACACCGTGTGCGTTGAGTACGTGGTAATTCCGCAGAGGACTTTTTATTGACGGAGCGTACTTTTTGCTCCGCCGCGGAGAAAAATCCCTCGTTTGCGTTGGCCTTTAAACACATGTGACAACATGTTTACATGCGTACCTAATAAAAAAAATAACGAAAAAAAATCATAGTATCAACTCCATTATTTTTGGTGTATAATCAAGTCAGTGTTGCAACATATTGATTTTTCAAATTTGCCGCCATTTTCTTGAACCATCTTTCGTTAGCCAGACTATAAAATATTTTCAATAAATTAAAAAAATCTTTTTATACGATAAGAAAAATAATAAATGTTTATAATATAACCATTTTAAACATTTTATAATATACATCTTTATGAAGCTCTTATGGTATGTACTAAGCTCTGTTACACAGTGTAATGAAACATTCGCAGCGAACGTTACATCGTGTACCGAAAATCTATCTACAAGTAGCTCACTCTTGCTTTGCTTCTTTGCTCGAAGGCTCGCTTTGTATGGGACATTACGCCGCGTAACACCAGTCAATAGGGTGTCCCTTCGCCCAGCATACTCACCATGGAATCTTGATATTTCATGAATGCCAAAAAATTGTTCTGAAATAGTTTTAAATAGTTGCGAAAGGAAAAAAATAGTTCTCTTATACTTACGAAATTACAGCCATAGTTCTATGAGTATGCTGGGCGAAGGTTTCGTCCAGCATACTCACCTCCGTTTGGGGAATCTGCGTACGCTTCAAACATAATTCATACTTCAAAAAATAGTTCATAAATAGTTCATAATGGTGTCCAAAAAGAAAAAATAGTGCTCTAATAACTCCGGAGTTATAGGCTTTGTTCACTGAGTATGCTGGGCGTAGGTTCTACGCCCATCATACTCACCTCACTGCGCAAATACCGAATGAGCTATAGGTACAATTTATGTCTCAAAAAATAGTTCTTGAAATAGTTGTCAATATCAGTCTAATTTTCGCTTGAATTTTGACCTAGAAAACCATTAAATTTGGTTGTAAACTTCTACAACCACCATACTCAGTGAACAAAGCCTATAACTCCGGAGTTATTAGAGCACTATTTTTTCTTTTTGGACACCATTATGAACTATTTATGAACTATTTTTTGAAGTATGAATTATGTTTGAAGCGTACGCAGATTCCCCAAACGGAGGTGAGTATGCTGGACGAAACCTTCGCCCAGCATACTCATAGAAATATGGCTGTAATTTCGTAAGTATAAGAGAACTATTTTTTTCCTTTCGCAACTATTTAGAACTATTTCAGAACTATTTTTTGGCATTCATGAAATATCAAGATTCCATGGTGAGTATGCTGGGCGAAGGGACACTCAATAGGCAGAATTAGGTTTGTACGATAGGTCTTATGAATGACAACCATTGGGGTTGCAAAATTAGTCTAGATACTGCAAAGGGTATGTCTTAAAATAACAGAGAACTCTAGTCAACAAATTCGTATACGGTCTACTAATTCTGTTTGCCAAACCTTTGATTGTAGAAATACAGTCAACAAATTACGTCTATCAAACAGTCATAAATGTAATTTATACAATGAGTCTGAGACTAAATTTGGCTGTTTAAAGTTATATTATATAACAGTAGTAAAATGAGATTGTATTTGTAATCTGCTGACGAGAGTTTTGTAATCTGGTGACGCATTTCCTAAAAAAGCTGCCATAAACAAGAGTAAACATTACAATCGTTCGAGACGCGTCGATAACAAAATTCTTTATACATCAACTATGTACACTTACTGACTAGTTCATACCATGTATGTAAATATTCGCTACTTTCTAACAAACAGAGATTTATCTCCATTTAGTTTCGTCGTTATACACAATGCAATAATTGCAACTCGGAATGCAATAATTGTAGTACTACGCTAGAATACAAAATTTTTTCAAGTTAAATAGCTACACAAAGTGTACGTTACCCGATCACAGCCATCTATCACCGCCTCAGAAGTGCATAAGGTTGGTCGGAGCGTAGGTCTCGTCGGGGTTCCTGGGGGTTTCGTCAAGCGGGCGTACAGGGGGTGCGGGGTCGGAGGGGGGAGGTGTCTTGTCGCTTCGGCCGCCGCTCTTGTGCTCGACGCGGAGCTCCGTAATGCGCATACCGCGGTCTACGGACTTGCACATATCGAAGAGCGCCAACGCTGCCACGGCGCAGCCCGTCAGTGCCTCCATTTCCACGCCCGTAGCAGCGCGGACTCGCGTCTCGCAGCGAATTTTTACAGCGCCCCCCTTAGCACACTCCCCGCGAGGTAACTCGACATGTATGCGCACCATGTCCAGCGCCAGCGGGTGACACAGCGGGATTAGGTCTGAAGTGCGCTTGGCGCCCAGTGCGCCGGCCAACTGCGCGACCGTGATCGCATCACCCTTGGGTAGACGCGCGTCACGTAACAGGCGCAACAGGCGGCCGCTTACCAACAACGAGCACGACGCTACGGCAACACGTCGCGTCACGGGCTTGTCGCCCACATCCACCATACGCGCGCGGCCGCTCGCGTCCAAGTGCGTGAAGTCGCTGTCGCCGTCTCCCGCCTGCGAGCTGTAGTGTCTCCGCGAGTGGCGGTGGTGGCGGCTCCCCAGCAGCCCGCGCCGCGGTGCCGCCTGGCGCGCTGTGAACGATCCCACACACTGAGCGGAGCGCGGCCGCACCGCTAGCCGCCTATGAGAATCATCGGCCGGTTCTCCATGCGGGCGAGATTCTCCATGCCTAGAAATATAGATCGGGGAGCGTCGGCGGTAGATATCGCTCGCCGCTACAACTGAATTTGCCCGTGAATATTCTCTATGATGATAATGGTGATCATGTGTATTATTTTAAAGTTGTATTGTATAGGAACCAGCTATGGCATGGTATACGGCATAGCAGATTACGGCAAAACTCTAAATAGGCACTACGAAGCACCCAGTTGTAACCAATGTTCCACAGGAGCGGCCCCAACACTGAACCCTGTGGAACACCGCGCGAGTCTCACCG
The DNA here is from genome assembly GCA_914767945.1 of Eilema depressum. Taxonomy (NCBI): domain Eukaryota; kingdom Metazoa; phylum Arthropoda; class Insecta; order Lepidoptera; family Erebidae; genus Eilema; species Eilema depressum. The sequence continues at coordinate 7,528,682 of OU612028.1, read as the reverse complement.
ACCGAGCCCTCTTCTAACTTGTGTAGATTACGGCTCTCTCCGAAATATATTCTACGCTATGAGATTTTAATTTTTGCTTTCGGGAAAAACAAAAAACTAACTCTACCAACACCCTAGAAGCCCGAGTAAACCTCATCTGCCAGTCGATGCACCTGCTAAACAACGGACGAAAATCTGGCTTAGGCTTTCCTATCAGAGTTGTGAGGTCAGACGGTAGTCGTTTCCGGAAAAGCATGCTAAAAATGGACCTCGGGCTCGGGCGATAAAGTGCAAGCCTTGAGAAATGATGATGATGATGTGAGATTGTAGTGCCGTTTGGCCTCTTACCAGCATGCTTAGCTTTCTTGTTGTGTAGTGCGGCTCGCACCAGCTCGTCAAGGCGCGAGTCGGCCGCGCCATCGCGCAACGCATCACGCAGAGAGACCTCGCTTGCACCAAACAAGCACACCTGCACATAATAAGTAAATATTCTACACAGTGCTATCTAGACTAGACCCAAAGTAGGCATAGCTTCCTTAAATATCTGTGTTAAAGTATGATTCCGAAGCAAACCGCATACAATTGCCGACGCATGCAGCAGATACGACGTACCCATTACTTATTGGAGATCTATGTCCAGCAATGGACTTCCTATGGCTGAAATGATTATGATGATTACTTGTTAAACTCCGATACGAATAAAGGGGAACATTGATAAGCCGCCATGAACTACGCGCATCTGCTGAGTGCGTCGGCAGTTGTCGTATGCGGTCAGCTACGGAATCATATCTCTATGGTTATTCTAGAATGCGGAGATACCCTATCCCTTTCAGTGGAGGAGAGGTTAATATACTTTAGCCTACCTTGAGGTTTCCATCAGCAGTGAGTCGCAATCGATTGCAGGAGGAGCAGAAGTGTTGAGTCATGGAGTGGATGAAACCGACGCTGCCCGTGTAGCCCGGTACGCGCCATACCTGCAAATGCAACGGAAGCGGTAATATCTAGGTACTCTATAAAACTCGATAGAAGGCAATGCATTATTCAAAAATGGTTTAATAGGGTGAGGAACAGAGATGGAGCTATTTCGGGCGAGAAAGAGACATAGAGTTATGGTATATACATATACCATAACTCTGTCTCTTTCTCACTCGAAATACCTACTAACACTTTATATGGCATGGATCGCTTTGGATATAGTTAATGATATGATAGAAGATAGAACTCAAATAAAACAGAGAGTAGTGATCTCTCAGCTTTGACGCCATGATAACAAATGCTGATGAGGACAAGTTCTAACGAAATTTTTTTTTCTTTGACCGGCCCTTTCAATTTTTGACCTAAATAAATGGACGAAAAACAACAATATGCAGTATGGGTTTTTTTTTATTATTTTTACTAACTATTCTTCCAATATAGAACAATATTTTTCATTCATTTTCAATCATTCTTGTCACAAAAAAATGTATGTATCCAAGATTTTTGAACTCAAATAAAATCAAGCGCAGTGGTCCCTCAACTTTGACCCATAATAAAAAATTCTAGCGAGGACAACTTTTAACAGAATATCGTATCCCACCAGCATTTCTTTGACAGGCACTTTCAATTTAGGACCAAAATAAGTGATGTCCTTTAAAAGTGATATTCTATTATTAGTATCGTAGTGTGAACACGCGGCGCGTTCGATGACCGACTGTTAACCGATTTCTAAATAATTAACATCATTGAATAGTATGTACAAATTTGCAATGCACGTCTTCACTATACAGTATCATTAAATGGGGTTATGTACAGTCAACGGCAAAAGTAGCTGCAAAAAATCTAATTTACTGATAGCTATACACAGAGTTCATAAAATAATGAACAAAACATGAAATACGTTACGTTTGTCATCTTCTATCTTATTAGAGAATTGAAAATTAGTTCTGTCTCTAGATTGCACGGATAACGAGTAAGGATTTTTTTTAATTCATGTCTGTTTTTCGCGACATCTTGAGCAATTTGTTGAGTAGAATCGGAGACATGGCAAAAATAAAATCACATTACCAACTACAACACGGGTGGAGCTGCGGCCATCTGATAGTTACATTTTTATTAATAACCACACTTCATATTTAAATCTAGGCCCCCAAAATCATGGAAGCGAACTGCAGTTATTTTTGTAAGGTTAACAACTCAACTTTTCAAAGAGAAAACCTCAGTGGTTAAGGTTTAAAAATGTAACAGATAGACCAGTTACTTTTGCATTGAATAATATTAGTATGGATATGGATAGTCGTTTAGACTCTAGCTTCTCAAGTGACGAAAAAATACAAAAGAATCTCACGAACAAATCTTGTGTAACGAATTTCAAAAGTAAACATTTACTTTTTCAATTAGTCATAACCACTTTCATAAATGAATATATTTTTACATATTTTATGATAATTTAATTTACTCAATCGAATAGGTATGCAAAAATATTGTCTTACTAGCTTTTAGCCACGACTTCGCTCTCGTTACTATAACGAACAGGCATTAGTCATTTTTCTATAGTAAACTGAACTAGGTACTTTTCTAAGTGAAAGATTAAGCTTTCATCCAGAAAAGTCATTAGGACAACAAGACAAAGAACTACAGTAGAGCTTTTGTAGGTGATATCTCCTTTTCTGTACTTTTAACAATTTATGGTCGCCCTCAGGTGTCGCTGAACACAAATTTACAAACGATCTTTACATTGAAAAAAATATTATTTACAACACACCTGCTTATAAAAGTGATATTATTTTACCGCAATTAGGCACGTAATGACACCTATTATCAAACTGTGACTTTTTCATTGCTATTATTCACAAGTGAGTTATAGATTCTTTTTTAAATTTTATAGGAAGTGTCTATAATTGTCTATGTTCTTAAAAAAGTTTTGATACAAAAAATAACGTGTTTAATAGTACGAATAAATTAATACGCCTATTGTATGGTCATTTGATGCATTTTCGTATTTAAATAAATAATTTCAACTTGTAATACTTGTATGATAAACAAAATTTTCACTCAAATTTAACTTTTTTTTTCTCTAAGTACAGAAAAAAAAACAGAGTAAAAAAAAGTTAAGTTCAAACCTCATTTTTTTTTAAATATGGTCGACCGCCATTGTTAAATGCGCGCGCATAGGAAAACGAATTAATTTGTAGTATTGTTTATTTAGTATTTGTAGTATTATTTTATTCGCAAGTGTGTTGTAAAACGTCGTATGGCACGTGTGAGCATGATGATTACCGTCCTCGGCTGTCTTAAGACCCTCGCCTGGCGGCTCGGGTCTCAATGGCGCCTCGGCGGTAATCACCAACGTTGCTCACTTGTACCATAATGTACTATTATCTAATTATTTTTGTGATCTGCGGAGGATAAATCTAACATGCACAAGATCGACATTATTTAAAAGTCAAGATGTGTTGCAAAGTCATAATCAAGTATGAGTTTTTGTATGAAAATTAAATATTATACTCGGGGCATATGTCCCGCACCTAAAATGTGCTCTATATGCGTTGAACACGTTTTTTGGGTGTCTTTTGATGATAGCACAGGGTGCTATGGCGGTGGATGAGCTCAAATTCACCAAGAATAAATTATTACAAAACAATCCGCGCGCGCCGAGGTCTCGTTTGTATCGCGACTTAGGTCCCAGATATGTGTAGAGGTATATACAATGGGTTGAACGCTCATAAGCTAGCGATTAATTTATTTGTATAGCCATTTGTGTGATAAGTTGATAAGTCGAGGATACGGTCAGTTTGTTTTACTTATGCTAATAATAATATTTGTTCAACACCAGCGTTTTAGTGCTAGTAAGAGATACCGATCTTCCGAGCTATGTTTGCGTTACACATTATCCCTTCAAAAAGTAAACAAGTAAAAAGTAGGCTAAGACGTAAACCAAATCGTTTAGCACTTATCCCTTTTCTTTTGTCATACGATAAAAATCTAGAACATGATAATTTTTCTTTTCTACCACTTAGGTGGCAGACAAGCACAAGGCCCACTTGATGGAATGTGGTTACCGTGGCCTATGGACGTATACAACACCAGAGGCGTGCGTCACACTCGTGCTGCCGACCCTGAAGAAACCCCTAAAGAATTAGGCTTAGGCCTTCCAGATCTTCGGGACTTCACATGAAAACTGGTGTACATGCCGATTCACGGGCGAGGATCTGGCGCACGGTTAGGGAGTCAGACGGTAGTTGCTGGTAGGATTAAAAAGTAATCGTAAGGACAGGGAGAGAAGCAAAGTGGACTCTGACCTTCAAACTTTGGATGCTCTAGATTGGCGATAGGATGAAGGGGAGAAAGAAATAGATGATCGATACCATTAGGAACGGAATAAATTTACAATTCCTACTGATAAAACCAAATTTTAAAGCATTCGAAAACAATGAACGAAAGCCTTTTTTCATGTTAAAATAACTTACACAAAAGGTAGTTCACAGTCGGCAAAGGTGATAAGTATACACCTTATTAAATTTTACATGAAAATTTGTCTCCTTTGCCAGTTGTACAATAAAGATTATATTTTAACTTTCGGTACCGACTGTACTTCGGCAAAATTGTTAGTGCATAACAAGAGTCCTACTTAACTTTGTGCAACATCTAAAATGCACGTATGATTTTTATAGTTTTAACATTGTATTTGTGTTCTGAGATTTAAAGGAAAAAAAATTGACATTTCATGACTTTGTATATAATTACTATAATTTATTACCGTCTTATTTACTTGTTGTGACTGATTCATCAACACAGAAACATAATCGTTGTGGCTACAAAGTACAATGCCCACTTTTCACCTGTCTGATCAGATTAAGCAATTTGCCCGTATTGCCTAGATAATTAGCTCATAAAATAGCATATTTTTTTCTATTTTTAACAAAAAAACTTAGAAAGAAAGTGTTAGGCTAGAAAATCAGATATCAGTTTTTTAATGATAATCAAAATGATCAGCAATATATCAATCTGCGTAAGACGAAATTCACCATCTTAAAGCAGAAACCATAGACGGAAAATATTCTCTACTCTCTGTCACGTTGTGATTATATTCTCTTTAGAGATGTTACAATCGGGACTATTTAGAATAATCGTATTAATGAACAAATGACTTGACAGATATTACGTTATTCTTCCTGTTACCCAGTAGGACAAATATTAGTCACACACACACACACACACACACACACACACACACATACACACATAATCACGCCTTTATCCCAGGAGGGTTAGGCAGAGGTGAATGAACACTCACATTTCACTAAATCATTGTATTGGGTCCCACGTAATAGGGGGTGAGCTTATTGCAGTAAATAATAGTGGCTGTTTGCACTACTTTTCAATCAAACGACTACGTCCAGTTATTCAATATAATGTAAATGTTATAGGCAATGTGTATAATGCAGGCATTCTATACAATACCTAGGAAATGTATAGAATGCCGGGGTCGTTCAGGCAATGTATGAAATGATATTCAATGTTTAAACTATTTTACACTTTGCCTAGGAAATGTATAGAATACCTAGGCATTGTATAGAATGCCGGTCGAAGCATAGGTAGGTAATGTATGTAATCTATTTTTCTTCTCTATGATTTAGTTAGATACTAATCTTTTGAGAGCTAATCCTAATTTCAACTTCCACCAGCGAAAGTGCTTATAAGACATGTATTGTGTTCTATTGGTAGGTATGGCTAAGTACCTACGTGTTTTTTGCGTAGAATGTTTCTCACATAGCAGTGAAAGCAAAGCTGCACATTCCGACTTGGATAGATTAGGTTAGAAGGTAAATGCGGGAGCGGAGCGGAGCTCCCGCATTAGCCTTTGTGGTTATTTTTTTTATTACCATACAGAATTTCTTTGTTAATCTATTAGGGTACTTTGTTTGCTAGCAGTACTTATTTATTAAGGTGAGACGAATTTTCGCACATGAAATATCATTTTAAAGAGACGAATTTACAACAACCCGTCCAATAAACACATTGCCTGATGCGCTTCTGGCATTTAATACAATACCTAGGCAATGTATGAAATTAATCGTATCATACACATTGCCTGAACGTTTTAGGCAATGTATAGAATTCCTAGGCATTCTATACAATGCCGGATTATACACATTGCCTATAACATAAATACGAAATAGTGACCAACTTTTCCTTCATACTTTAACAGGCTTAGGATTAACGCACGCACATAGATTATAATATCGCTCATTGTCGCTATTATTTTGACTATTACCTAATAAGATATCAAAATAATATGAAATAATTGTATTAGGTATACCTAGTAGGTATACCACTGTTATATTGTGTTACTGGTACCTGCTACGATTACAAATAATAATTGTATTTTGTCCTCTCTCTACGCTATAAACAAACACCGACTATGACATGACAGTGACAGCTTCATTTGGTTTCATGGTTTCGTTTTATTGCTGATGTGTAGTGTAATTCCTCTTTCTGTTGCGTTCAAATTCAATTTGGTACTCTGATATCACCCCATTTGAGAGGAGAGCAATGTCCGCATCCGTGGGATCCTTGTCCATGACATAGCAGATAAAATACAGGAGAGCCTCATTGCTGGACAAGTTTTTCGGCAACCCCCAGGCTACGTGTATGATAAAAATGTCTGGCAATACCGCCCCGCCAGGTAGCAGAGCAAACCTAAGAAGTCTTAGCTCAACTATCGTTGTAGAATGTGTTATGCGTGCCAATTATCTCATTACCAGTGATGCCCAAAACAGTGAAAAGTGGAGACAGACCCTAAGGGCCAGTCCACACGGTGCGTTGTTTGCGTTGCGTCGCCGCAACGCAAATATTTTGACGCATAACCGGCCACACGGGCGCTGCGTCACCGCAGCGCAGCGTTACTACGATGCAGTCACAGTCACAACGCGTACACCCCCGCCCGCTTCGCCTCCGGGGCTGCAGCTCCGTCGTGTGAGCGTTGCGTGGACGCAGCGCGCCGTGTGGACACTATGATTATTTGTATGTAAAACGACGCGACGCAGTGGCACAGTGCTGCGTCGACGCAACGCAACGCAACGCGCCGTGTGGACTGGCCCTAACCTTTTAGAAAAGTCGGAAGACAGACCCTGGGCTCTAAGATTCCTGCCTTCAATTCAAAACACAACATTATTTTGACGATGATTATAATAAGAGAACACATACATTATAAAAAAAAAATAGACGAATAAAAATACCAATTGTAATGAATAAAATGTTGTAAGGTTGTATTATTAATATTCATTTTTGACTTTTCATATTGTCATTTCTGTAATAGCAATAAAGTTAAAAAGTATTTTATTTAGTTATTGTTGAATGCAAAAATTCCCTCAGCCTCAGTGGCATGGCGGTAGTGAACTCGAATGCTACGCAGGAGGCGCGGGTTCGATTTCCGCTCAGTGTAAATATTTGCATGCATGAGTATGTCTACTTGCATTGACCTGGGTCATAATGGTATCTCCGTACCTTGGAGAGCACGTTAAACCGTCAGTACCAGTTATCATACGAACATCTAATGGCAGTCGTTAGGGGTAGTTAGAGCCCTATAAATCCAACAACTAGTCTGCACAATACTTTAATGTCGCCAATGGGTTTTGGAGGTCAGATGGCAGTTGCTTCACCGAAAATATGTAAGTTCAGCCGCGTCGTGGTAGTACTGGAAGAGGTGGACCCCGGACTCTGAAGCAAGGCCGTGGATGTAACCAGAATGAATGCAAGGCTGATGATGATGATGACAAAAATTGCAAACAGTAAATTGTATGTTGAAAGCTCATTTAATCACTGAATATGAGCATATGACATGAAATAAATCTAAATTATTACCTATATCTTGTTAATTGTGACCGTGAAGAATTAACTTTTGATAATATGAGATCGTCATCATCCTAGCGTTAGACCCGGTCGCACCCGGGTATAAGTAAAATGTATGTCAGAACACGATCATTGGTTGTTAGGGGTCCATTACACGCTAGGTTTTGCCAGGGTTTAACCATCAATCACGCCGTGAGTGACCAATAACATAACGTCTAATAACCGATTGACCAATAATATTCATGATTGACGGCATGATGCATGACGTTTGCATGAGCGTGTAATGGACCCCTTAAGTTTTTTGACACTGTCACACAGTTCATTAGTCAAAGCACAGATAAATAAATACTTTACCTACACGTTTTAATACCTTGAATATACATTTTTCTGTCTAAAGATTTAAACCATTATTGGTTTTATGGTTTTAAAGATGCAGTATCTATTCATCAATGATACCAGTACAGTAATACGATAGCATTTTAAAAATGTAATGACAGGTCAACGGATGTATGGAAAGTGGGCATCATTCTTTGCAATTTGCAATTTTGTGTTGAATGAAATCGTTGATTTATTGAGAGATGTATGATTGTCTAATCATTTCACCTGTTGCTTTAAATTTTACCCCTAAAAGGCTGAATGCGGGTATGAAAACTTATATGGAAAAATTCTGCTTATTCATGCTAACTATTCAAGTTAGGCTAGTAACAATTACATAGTATTTAAGATGTGCATACCGGATGATTTCATAGGCGTTTAAGACCAAAAGATTTTGGGCCTAGTTTGGACAGAAAAATCATGATGTGAAACTATTCATTTAGCGAAAAACAAAAAAAAAGTTATAACATATGGCAATTATTATTTTTAATGTAATTATTGTTTTTTCTCCAAATATATACTTTCAGACGATTAGCTATCGAGACTGTACCCAAAATCTTTTTCTCCGAAACAATTATAAAACCAGCGTGTATAATGTGACTTACCGTGGCTGTGTCATTGTCCCTCGGCGCGGCAGGCGCCAAGTCCGGGTAGCGGGCGAACACAGCGCGTAGTGCGTCGCGGTACGACACCAGCTTGGAGTCATCCCATTTGTTGCCCGAGAACGGCATGAACTCTATGAACCGCACCTCCACTTCTCGGTCACGAGTGTACTCCACGAAGTCGCATATTTCGTCATCGTTGAAACCTATAAAATGCATTAATATGTTAAAGTTCAATAACAATAACATAGATACGTAGCAAGCGCTTTCAAGCGAACACTACCCGCATTACTTGATACTGTCGATCTTTTCTGTATCAAGATATGAAAGTTCGTACGCCGACTAGCTCGATATAATAGTCAGAGGGGTTCTCCCTTGTTTGGTATAACAACGTTTGGTCGAATATCACTTGAACTAATTTCAGTTACAATAAAGTCATTTCACATAATTATTCATTTGACTGAATATTTAATTGGTAGAATTTTATTTAGCATAATTATTTAGTTGGAATAATATCATTTCACCGAATTTTCATTTGCACTAATTTTATTTAAACTAATGCTTCAGTAGACTAATAATGATTTAGTCGAGGGATCATACCGAATCACTCGGCGGCCGCTACCGCGGCACGCTCGCTTCGCTCGCTCGCCTCGTGCTTGTTGTGGTCATAGTTCTAACCTAACCTAACCCTGCCGATTGCACTGAGAGTTTTTCAATTTTACTTGTATTGTTTTTCATGAAACATACTCTTAGTGGTTTTGAGCGGGCGAGCGAGCGAAGCGAGCGTGCCGCGGCAGCGGCCGCCGAGGGCCAGATAAATAAATTTCTACACTACATTAACATTATACCAATTGAATATTCGATGAAATACATAATAATATCAACTGAACATTACATGAAATGAGTATTATACTTTTTGATCAATAGCGCAAAGGTTGTTATCGCAAATAAATATTCGATGAAATGAAAATTATGTCAATCGATATTATGCAAAGCAATTATTTTCTCAAACGTTGTTCGAATTAGTAACATTCGACCAAACGTTGTTATACCAAAAAAGGGAGAACCAGTCAGAGGAGCCTGGTGGTATGTTTGACAAATCCCTCCTTGGATCAAAATATACCATCCATGAGTAACTAACTTTCTCAAAATAATTAAGATAAGTACCTTTCATGAGTACGACGTTGATCTTGACAGGCTTATAACCCAGCTGCAGTGCCAGGTCTACGCCGGCTAGCACCCGTGACAGACCCTGGATTTCACCAAATAAATTAGGAGGTTTTTTTATTGAAATAGTTGAGATGTTTTTTTTTTATACCAATTAGGTGGCAGACAAGGATGTTTTGAGATATAAAGATATTAGGAAGAGTCATCAGCTTGTCGCTCATTCATTCCTATTCTGATCATATCTTTCACAACGTTCATGCATCTTCTCTCACCTTCCTCTCACCTTGAAAATGCAACTGACACTAATGCTGTTATGATGTACCGTTGACGGAGACTGACGAATACATCTGGCGCAATCTTTCCTATCATATTTGGAGTCCCGACGGCCGATAAAAGGTTCTTACACCTTCTTTCCTTATGGATTGGTTATAGGCAGCAATTTCAGTTCCAGTTGCAGGCGGGATTGGCGCTTTTCTCCAATCGAGGTGGTCAATTCATGCAAGCCAAAGACAAAGGTTTATAACTAATAGTGTGTATACCGGTCGCCGTGCCATGTGCTCGTAGCGGTCGGCACGCAGCGAGTCGAGGGACACGTTTATGTGCGTGAGGCCGGCACGCTGGTATGCAGGCAGACGGCGGGTCAGCACGAGCCCATTGGTGGTGAGCGCCACGCTCTGCACGCCAACATTACGCAGCTCTGATACTACATCTGGCAGATCCGCTCGTAACGTGGGCTCGCCGCCCGTCAACCGCACCTATACAGCAAGTCAGACCTTATTGTTCTAAAACTTAACCGTTTTATAAATCCTCATGTGAAGTCTGCAGATAATTTGCTTGTTTTGCTTATTGTTAACACAGATAGGTATAAAAATAATATGGTAATCAGTGATATACCGCAGTCGGTGGTACAGTGCACAATACGGTGAAAAAATAAAAATATCATGAAAAAATCAAATAGGAAGCTTTTTTTTATATCCACGCCGTCAATGGACTGCAACTCACTGGATGATAAGAAGCTAGGGTTTAGTTGAGATAATATGGACCACTATTATTCCAGATGCTGACAATCTAACAAAGGAGGTCCCTACCTTCCTACTTACCTTCTTACAAACATAATTGGGTTTACATTTCTATATAATCGATTTCTATGTAATTGATTCTTCTGAATCAATCAATCAATCAGACAATTTGTTTCTTGTACAATTTAGGTTTCTTGTAGAAAATACTCCGATTCGACTTTACCTTTGACGAGGTGGTGATAGAATTTGTGTCAAAAGAATATGGGAAGTACAAATACCTTGTCAACGCCAGCGCGTACGAACACGCGTGCCAATCGTGACAGCTCTTCGCGAGTCAGAAGAGCACTGCGTTTCGACAACGGCACTCCCTCTGAAGGCATGCAGTATTGACCTGAAATTAATTGCATATTATAGCCAATAGTACAAATAAAACACTAATAAATGGTTTATGCTCTTTGTATAGAATCTTGACGATCATTGACTTTTGATGGAATTTTTCCTCCTCTATAACCGGGGGTGGTTATGTCGGACTCGGACCGACTAAAACCGTCACACACACCGTCTCGGGTCTTCAGATTCGGTATGTACGATTTTCTGATGGGCCCCTTGAGTATAGGAAACACGATGTCCCTATCCTCATCGAACTTCGGAAAGCGGGTTTGGGTAAGACCGCGCCGCTGCGCCGGCGGGGGTGAAGCAGTGACAGACGGCCCCACCTGTAACCCCCCACGCCTGCGCTCGGCGACCAGCCCCTTGTCTGCTCTCCACTGTGCCCCATGCAGAAGCTAGTCAGAGGGATACGTGGAAAGCCTCCGAGCGGCACTCTACAATGCCACTCCCGCTGCGGCTGGTATTTGCCGTAGGTAGCCGCTTTGGGGAGAGAGAGAGAGAGAGGAAATATATAGCTATCAACAAGTGACAAAATTATGTAGGTGGCCTGGTGAAAGGTAGTCTATCTCAAAATATCAGAGCAAGTGACTCATCAGCATCACTCTTGTCTCGTATAAAGTCTCTAAGGCCATGGGTTTTCTTTTTATGCTAAGTATACCTATAGAATAGAATAGAAATAAACTTTATTGTACACCAAACAAAAAGAAAAGTATACAATAAATGGCAAACATAATTAGGTAATGTACAAATGGCGGCCTTATCGCTAAAAGCAATATCTTACAGGCAACCTAAAGTGCTAAACTAAGTGCTTTAAAAAGTAAAAAAGAAACTTCAATTGACAATTTTTTTTGTTGTTGCTGAACAAAACATCGACTAATTAGCAGTTTTACATGATACGATCGAGATACGTTTATACGTAGGTATATTTGTTACGGCACATTAAAAAAATACAATACGTACTAAGGTAATTATCGTGCTTTCTAAGTAACTATACCGTACTGGTAGATAACATTTATTAGCGAAAACCAGTAAGTTAAGTGATTAAAATGGGGTCAACACCCTTAGTAATACCCAATTCTTTAATTGCCATTGCTTCAATGCTTTCAATTCAATTCATTTATTTATTTCGTGAACACTGCAAGTAAATGTCAAAGAGGACAAGGCGCTTACTTTAGTGGCATAGAGGAAGAGCCATGCTTCATTAAGTGGAATCGAACTCGTGTTGTACAGGACAGCTTTTATGTGCTGCAACTTACCTATATGTGCTGCTCAGCAACGTATATAAGCGTCAGCAAAATCTTGCAATTATGTGTAATGGTATTCATACACCAAATATCGACTGCTGTAATTCATCGGCAAACTTTAGTCCCGGTTGCATCCAAAGCTTGTTCTTTGGGCCTTGGGGTCATTTGGCTCTTACATATAGGCAAGTAACCATTTAAATCAATGCATATAGGTACCTATGTTGAGTGCGTGTTAACCTTAGGTATTAACACTGCGTAATGCATCCGAAGTTTTTTTTAACGTTTTCGCTAGCAAGGTCGCGCATGTGTTCTGCTTGAGTGATTTAGCATTTTTTTAACTATTGGCCGAATGTCTCATTATTTCGTCTATAATGTTATTTGCAAAGAGTTTGAACATTAACATTTTCATTCTATGCCATAGGTGTCCTGAATAAAGTCATTATTTCTAGATATCGCACTTGGTAAATAAACTACATACGTGTTTTGAGCCCTTGCTCAAATGAAAATAAACAGAATGAAAAATAATTGTATTGTAGGTATCGTAATCTTTCGTGCGGACCCGAAACAGAAGTACATTTCGTAGTGATCCAGCTCGAAGGACCAAATGTACGAGCTCTGCTAGTCGTACGTAAATGCGAGTTAAGATCAACTGTCTATTGCCACTGGCGAAATCAAGGCAGGTCGGCTCGTCTAAAATACTAGTTTAATAAGTACCTACCTACGAGCAGTTGATGAAATACTCGTCTATCACACAATCGTCACATAAGAGGCACTAATAATATTGCAACAAACACACACAACATCTTGACATCAATTCACATCAAGCTACACATACACAGACACACACGCAATACATGCTCAAATTGTGTACTATACTTGGTTCGCAATTGGCTATTAAAAACTTATCGATCTATAGTTATTACGCTGCTATGATCATTCATTACGTAATATTTATAGCTACTTATAATGATAATACATATTGAGTGGTAATTGATAACCAGTAGCCGCATGGTTCTCGGCAATGTAGGTAAAAAAACCTGGGTCAATTCTTTTAATAAAAATCTGTTCAGCCTCGATTTAATCTTCCAAATGTTATAAACGATCACATGTCATTACTCAATCTTGAAAATTATGTGACGAGGATACAGTTTTTGACGTTTACTGACTGGACCCTGAGCTCCAAGGTCACGTTAATGAAATGAAAATGCGTCTCCATGAAAATAATGATGATGAATATCGATTTTGACGTTTAGGAGATTGAGATTACATCGGGACTGAATTTAGATTTATCTATCACGAGAATATGGCCCATTAATTTTGTTATGCTACTAGTTAATGCCTGCAGTTCCTCCCACAGAGAAGTTTGATCCCGTTCCTGAAACCTGATGAGAACGAGGGATAAAAGTTCTAAAATAATGGTTTATGTTATACCAGACTATAATCTATCCTTGTACCAAATTTTAGTCAGATCCACTCAGTTGTTAGAGCATTGTTGAAACATCCAAAGATTATCTCAAACTTTCACATTTATAATAACAGTGGCGGATCCAGGGGGGGGGGGGGGGGGGTCATGGGGGTCATGACCCCCCCCCCCCCAACAACATTTTTTTCATTAAATAACACGCATAAACTGACTATGTAACTACTGGTATTATAAATATGAGGCACCAAACATGAGAATTAATATTTTTGCACGATTGCAAGTTTCAATTTGTCGCGCAGTGCAGTCATCACTCGATGGGGGCTCGATGAAGTCTCGGACCCCACACATTGACCGCTATGTTAGAGAAATAACCACGAAGATAACCAGGCCGGCAGTCAGAGGTCTGGAGCTGAGAGCCGAGCAGAGGTCTTTTTTTTCTTTTCCAAAAAAATTCAAACATTGACTCACAGCGTCCACCTTCACATAAACGCTATACTTTTGCGAACTTGGACCTCTACGACGTCAACCTAGCACTTTTTGGATCTACCCCTTCCTACTGGGTCCTAGCGAGATATTTGTCGCACACGTAATCTGGCGGGTGCCGCAAAACATCGTTGTGTCAGCGAATACGTCTCTTCTGCGTTTTGGTCTGCGATATGACAGACAAGAAAGGTTCCGCTTTCGATTTCGCTATTGTGTAAGACGGGGAAACTGAACCTCATTCGAACTGGACTCGCCTACCGACCCATTGTGTTGCTTGATAAGGTGTGCAATCTCTTTGAAAGAGCTATAGCGGAGCGCCCCGTAGAGCACCTCTCCAGAGTGGGGCTGGACCTGACGAATGGGGCCCCTATGGCTTCTGCCAGAGGCGCTCCACCGTGGATGCCACCATGCGCGTGAGGGTTCTAGCGAAGGCGGTTGCTCGGAAGCGGTTGCTGTCGAGGTGATGTTCGTGGTGTGCTTGTTCCAACACGTTCATCACCTTGTCCTGGAGTTTCATTAGGGAGGCGATGACGGACCCGTCATTTACCCAATGTGACCGGTCGGCGTGAGATGTCGTGCGGTATTCCGCAGGGATCGGTCCTGGGTTGCTCCTGTGGAACGGATACGTCTGGATGCTTCGCAATGAGCTCTCTCGTAATAGGGTGCCGCCGTCACGTATTACGCGGATGATATGACCGCGGATTGGAGCCGGCGGCTGGGTCTCGAAGTGGCTCTGTATAAAACCATTGCCATGGGCCTTGGAGCGTGCTACTCGAGGTATTCAGCCTCACAGTAGAAGGATCGGTATTTCAATGGAAACTTCAAGGGCTCAATGGAACTTCGGGGAGCATCTCCGAAGTTTGGTCACCAAATTGAAGCCCACAGCTGCCGTTCTGGCGGTGCCTAATCTGTGCGGAGACTCTGAAGGCCAATAATGGGCAGATGCTACTGATGGCCAATAGGGTTTTGAGGGGTACTGCCCCTCAAAACCCTATTGGCCATCAGCAACCTCACCATGGATCATGGAGGCGAGAGTCCTTTCATTGCTATCTGCTAAAGCAGTGTAGGTAAGGGATCTCACGAAAGGTGCAAGGGAACAGTGACAGAAAACCGAACCTCGAGAAATCGTGGCCGTGAAGTTTCAGCTCCACTAGGACATCATGGTAGACTGGAAGACATTATAGGCAACCCAGGCGTAGGGCACGTCGTGGTAGCGGTGGTGAGACCCATCGTGGAGGACTGCCTTGAAAGGGGACACGGGGGGCTCTGGTTTTTGGGTTTTTCAGGGACCAAATTTTTCGAAGCAGGAAGAAGCTACTGTCTAGAGTTCCATCACCGTAAGTGTGACGCTAACAAGAACAGGGCTGCACACGCTGGTGTGGTGTGGAAGGCACCGAGTGGTAGGCCCTCGGTGTAGGAGTCCTCTCACTCAGCGCCTAAGTCACAGCCATAGCGCAGGGCGCGAGAGCGTAAGCTGCCACCGCGCCGTCTGCGCAAAATGTGTGAGGAGTTGGCAGAGTAGGCCCGGGAGACTCTGGGTGTCTTCCAATTTCAGAACCGCAGAGCTCGTGAGGCGCCGAAGCAAATTAGACGTCGGAGGTCAGGCAACGACCTTCATCCTTCATGAGCGCATCGCCCGCTACCACATTTCTGTGTAGTCTGTACGTGCCCGACATAACCGTGGGGGGAAGGATGGGAGAGGTTATCCGAAAGTATGTCGCAAAACAATTTCATTGTATCGTTTTCTTCATCCGTCAAACCCCCCCCCCTCCCCCCGAAACTAAACCTTGCTATGACATGACCCCCCCTTGACTTGAATGCTGGATCCGCCCCTGTATAATAATAATATTGGTAACATATTATATATACCACCTTATGTTTAATAGTAATACTATACTTCGACTTTTAATTAGATGCAGTAAAATGACGTTTCAAAATGTCATTGCGTAAAATAATGTTTACAGCCTAATCTCAATAGGGATGTGATTCAGTTCACAGAAGATCATTCTAATCGTTCCATAACTTACTCATAATGATCATACTTACATAATTCTATTTATTATTCATATAAATAAAAGGCTGTATAAACGTTGATCCTTTTACACATTTCCTTTTTGAGTGTTTCGAGGTGTGGTTCGCCGGCATTCTACCCAAACTCAAGCCGAATGCAGTAGCAGTAGTCGTAATTGAGCGTTTTCCAAAAAAAAGTGTACCTACCCTCCACTTTTGAGCCCCTGTGTTTGAATTTCAATAAGAAAAAAAAATATTCATATTATATATCTGGGTAATGATTTTAATATTTTAAAAATATAAACATACTCTAAAGTAGTTAAATCCATTCATTATTTTACCCTATTTGCCGTAATATTTCAATTGTGATTATTTTTTTACACCGAGACATCAGTTTTTGGTGTGGACTCAAGTTATCGAATTTATGTAGAAGCGATACTGAATTTTTTTGGACTAGGCTAGCATGAGTTGAAGGTCCCATTTGAAAGATATCTTAGAGACCTAGCAGCGTCCTAAGTTTTTAATTCGAGTCTTATGCTGTTTAAGTATAGTTTAATCTCAAATAAAAACGTAATAAGTGGTATCTTCCGGACATGTCTGGTTTTGACACGGCTAAAACGGTCTATCTATTTCACGAGGATTTTTTTCACTTCTTGTAATGGAAAAATAACGTTTACATGATAATGAAAGCTATTTTAAAAGTGCTAATATCAAATAAGTTTCGAACTTAATAGTTCTGTTGTGTTTTGTGTGGGTGCCACGGCAGTCAACATTTCTTCGGGTCAGTTTGAGACACTTCTATAACTATTCAGCTTAGTTTACAATACATGATTTAATTATTAGCAACGCTCAATTATATTATCAACGCGCTCTATCACTCTCGATCGAAAGAATCCCGGAGATGTCGTGGACGAAAGCACGAATTCAAGAGTGGCTGACCACTAAAAGTATTGCATTTGAACCAAATATGGTGAAGGCCATTCGAGATGGCTGCACATAAAGGTATCAGACTTCTAAGACTGCCCTCTTATCACTGTGAATTAAATCGATGAGTTATTTTGGTCTCAGGCAAAGGGGCACGTCGCAGATAAATTAATAAGACGTATTAAATGCTAGAAGTGAAAAGTTTTTTCCAAGAAGTAATCAACAATGTGACACCGGCTAAGTGGAGTGACTTTTGTGTCTGACACTATAAAAGAGGAACACAATATGTACCACCTCGATCATATTAGATGATGAATAGACAGACAGATTTGTCATTAGTGTGACCGAAAGCAACAGCGACAGTGATTCCGAAAAATATTGATTAAGTTATATACCTAACATTATTATGACATTTTTGATTCGTTTTGAATGTACACACGGCGCCAGACCTCGGTTTACAGGCCACACCAACATAAAGGAAGTGTGCGTGACAGCAATACTATTAATACATTGCTTAAAGATGTGTGTCATAACAAGTAAACCAATCAGGGCCCTTGACGCACTCACACATTCGCTATTTTACTTACATGAAATATAGGTATTGATGATAGCCACTGCACCAAGTTATAATAGCATATTTAGCGAAAAACGAATAAGTAGATATAGCTGAATGGTTTAAATATGCAGCTGAACCAATAGAATCAATACCGGGTTCGGTCCTCGAGCGAGGTGCAATTTTTGTTCCTCAATATATTGAAGTCCGATTGGTCTAGTTTATTTACAGGAAACTAAGTGTATAAAATTCATAATTATATATAATATAATTTAATATATTTTTTGTATATTTCCTTGATGATACTATTTATTCTTAATGGATAAAAGGAAAGGAAAATAAAATAATTAACTTATTGTTGCAATGCAATAATATATTTACTATTATAAGCATGATATTTTTCTTAAGTATGGGTATTAATTATTTATAGATAATAATTAATTAAGTATCAGATAAAAATATTTGATATTTAATAAAAAATATAAAAAATACATAAGTATAATTATTATAAACTTCTAAAAAGATATTGGAACATAAAATAAAATGTTATGTCTAATAAATTGACTGACATAAAGATGCACGAATGACAAAAAGAGAATTCCGTTGTTAAGTTCCGAACCAACGACCGGCGACAACGGTGAGGTCCAAACTTACTTACTTGCATTCTTATCCATCTCGACTATGAGAACAGATGGTATAGTGACTAAATTTGATAACTCCTATTAGTTATAGAAACAAAATGCAGCATACATTTCATAAAATTAGTTTAGAATATGATATTATAACCTTGGTGCATTTTATGTAAGTAAAATAGCAATTGTGTGAGTGCGTCAATGTGATTGGTTTACTTGTTATGACACACATCTTTAAGCAATGTATTAATAGTATTGCTGTCACGCACACTTCCTTTATGTTGGTGTGGCCTGTAAACCGAGGTCTGGCGCCGTGTGTACATTCCTATACTTTCACTGAAAAAGATCAATTCTTTATCGTATGTAATAATAATAGAATAAAAAAATACATTACAACTTAATATTGAATCTTTAAAACAAAACCAAAGATCATTCATTTATTGAATGATTCACTTACTCACTTAGTCACATCCCTATTTATTTTTCTTCAAAAAGTGGTATCCCACAAAACGTCATTTTACTGCAGCTAATTAAAAGTTCGACTTTAGTGCTAATACTTTCAGTTTGTAGTTGCCAAATTGTATTAGTAACCCTGAAAACAAGAAAGATGTACTTCTTGACATCAACTGGGCACTTTTGGCTGACTTTGAAATTATAAATAAAAAATTTCTAAATCATTTAAGATCCTACCTCACTCAGGAATTAAACTCAAGAAGTTGCTCGTAGTGTGAGCACCACTGAGGCAATTTAAATCTTGTTACAATATTGAAATAACCTTGGAAAGATTTAAATCACATTTTGTATATAAATTAATGTGTTACACTGCATAATAATCATTAAATTTCATAACATGATAAGGTTTATTTTTAATTAACAGTATCGACACTACATATATTATTAACAACAAGTTGACATTAATAACAAGAAACTAGTGAAGATTAATCACATTTTTTACTGCTATATAATCTTTGATAAAAGCAGAAATAAAAATTGCTTGTTAGCTAGTTGATGAGCACAGCGTTGAGTGGATGCTTGCTATTGTTTTGAACTAATTGCAATCAATCAATGGCAGTTTTAAGTCTCGACTAGACCTTTCTAATAAGAAAACCGCATTAAAATCCATTATGTAGATTCCTCTATCACAAATAAAGAAACAATGATTCAAAAAATATTATAAGTATTATGTTTGGATAAAATTAATGATTCTGATCATCAATTTCACTTAGCCAAAGTTTATCTCCATCACAAATAGACACAACTAATTTTTAATACCTGGCATAGAAGGGCAAAACTTTTTTTAATTCTAAAATAATTAAAAATTACTTAATACATGTTTCCATAACTCATATGCTTATAAAATAAAAACTCACATCGTA
Organism: Eilema depressum; assembly: GCA_914767945.1. Lineage (NCBI taxonomy): Eukaryota > Metazoa > Arthropoda > Insecta > Lepidoptera > Erebidae > Eilema > Eilema depressum. The sequence goes on along the minus strand of OU612028.1, from coordinate 7,508,675 downwards.
AGTTGCACCGCTCCGTCAGTGAGATTCGCAGATAATTGTGACGTCTTCCAAACGAATCGATCAAAGGTTCCACTGCGCTCGGCGCTGGCGCACCCGCCTCCACACCTCCTTCCTGATAAGGACATGCGAGGTTCTAATGTATTCATCAAGTAACTTTTGCACTACAAACAATCTAATTAATAAAAAAAATAATACACAACTATACCTGTCTCGGATTTGCATTTGTGTACAATCTGTTATTAACGACCAAGATTCGTGGCTCTGATCTAAATAATATTGATTCTGAATTATTAACCCGCGTAAGTGAGAGTACTTTTCTAAAGTTACTTCTCATTGTAACTCGTTGGACGGGCGTTAACTTTAAAGTTCAATAAAATTGGAGTACGTAGATAATCACTTGCGCTCTTGCGCACGATCAAAGCAAGACAACAAAACAAATTCCGCAAATTCGACAGTTTGACAGATTTGACATTAGCTGACAAGTAACATTGACAATTGACAAATCTGACAGACAACAACATTGACCAAGGACAAAGGAAATATAAAGGTATGATTACAGCTCTTGTTTTTTGCAACATTTTCACTGTGCTCAAAATACGCAACAAAACGTAGAGATTTACATCTCTATGGTTTTACACAACATTGTTTATGATGTTTGGCACTTTAAAGAAAGAATACATTTTTTTTTACCAGCGAGGGTAATGTGTTTCGCGTGTATGTACAGCTTGGCAAAAAAGTCGTGAAATTAATAGGGGCGCCACAATCGTGCATGTAGCCACCCTATATACTACGACCAAAACAGCTTTGATACTTCGATTTTGTACACTATTTATAAAATGTACCTACTACTTCTGTTTGTCAGTATATTTGATAAAATTTGTATGCATAAATATGGATATTTGTATTGGTCGTGGTCGTGCCTCGGATAGCGCGTTAAGCCGTCGGTCCCGGTTGCCATACGAACATCTTATGGCAGTCATTACGGGTAGTTAGAGCCCTAAAAGTCTAAAAACTGGTCTAGCTGCAATACTTCATTATCGCCCAATATCGCTATTGGGTTGTAGAGGTCAGATGGCAGTTGCTTCACGAAAAATGACAAAATTCGGTCAAATCCGTAGTAAGACTGGTAAAGCAGACCCCAGACTTCGAGGTAAGATCTTCGGATGCGTCGCGGATTAAAGCTAGTTCTAGCGTTAATCCCTAAAAGAAAAAGAATAAAACGATTGAACTGAGTGTAATGTAAAACAATTTAATAGTACAATTGAATATGTTCTAATCGGAATCTAAAAAACTTTCATCCAAATATTCCACGCCAGAAAAGTGTTCATCTGAGCTTTGGGGTGGGTCTTCTCTTGGGTGGGTCTTCTTTTCTAGGCCGTCCCGCTCTATGCTATCCTGATGTGGTGAAAATTCCTTTATTTCTTTGTCCTTCCAATGCAATTCGTCTTAAGGTACTGACGGATTTGCCTAAAACAAGATGCGAACTTTATATAGAAATAACATAAAAGGTTGTATGAGGTATACACCCTAAAATCTGAATAATAAACTTTTTTGGGTAATATCATCAAAAAAACTATCAATACTGTTAGAACGCACTACTCTAGAAATCGATTGTAAACAATATAACCTCAAATTCATGGACATTTATTAAAAAGCAAACAATCATTGTTTAAGAGGTTAAATCTAGGTACATTTCACAAGTTGAATAACACAAAATTATATCTGATAAATTAATAAAACAATACTTTACCAGTCATTTCGGCCGTCCTATTATAAATATCGTTCAGATCGGATAGACACTGGCCGGCTTCGCGTTCCAACATACATCTCCTGTAAACTTTATAAATAACCCCTCTGGTGGAGCTGCGAATTACAGGCCTACTCATTTTGAACTCAATATAACAATACAACACTACAATAATACAATTTACTTCAAGTAAATATGAAAAAACGATCGCAGAATGTATTTATTGACACTACAAGTACTAACTTGACGTAATTGACAGAGTGTTGCCAGTGATTAAATATTTTAGTTCCGTTTCATGACTATTTTGCCAAGCTGTATGTATCTATGTATGTATATAGTTTTCTTTGTTCCCCTCTACAGGCCTAACCCCTAGACGGATTTCGATGAATGGGGTCTCAAATGAAAGGTGTCTTGTGTATTCCATGGAAAAATAGATGGTGTAGCTCCTTTCTTCAAGAATTTGTGTTGGTTTGTAACTCCTAGAACAGGTGATTTTTAACATTTTAAATAGGTATGAACGAAATATTATCAAGTGTAAGAATATCCTATACATGGGACTTAGGATAGCAGACGAAATGTGGTTGACAATACACCTCGCTACGCTAAGAATTACTGAATAGATAATAGGTAGTCAAACATTTATTCTTGTAGCTTACCTGTGTATTTACTTGTTATTTCATAATCACTTTCAACAAATTGTTTACCACTTAACCTCGTACTAAGTAATTATTGATTTTTAACGACGAATTGCTTTTAACTATTTTAACAAAGCTTTCGTATTTTTTTCGTGCTAGCACCTCTGCCTACCCCTTCGGGAATATAGGCGTGAGTTTATGTTATGTTATGTTATGTATTTTTATATCCTTCGACATTTGGTGCGTGTCGACTTCAGAGCATTTAGAAACAATACAGCGCGTCATTGTAGCTGTTTGGAATTAATTTCTGAAATTATCCATACAAAAATGCAATGTTTTGGGACAAGCTATGCTGGCGCCATCTGCTTTTAGCTTTCACCGGTCAACCCCAATATATGAGTATCGGTAAATGGCTCTACAGTCGTCCCAAAGATGGAAGTATAGAGGAATTTGGATTGGCTTCGTGCAGTCTCGGTGGCTTACTGGTCAGAGCATTCCTCCTGTAAGGGAAAAGATCGCGGGTTCGAGTCTCGCCCGAGGTCGATTCTCTTTTCAAAATTCATCCAGTCATAAAAATGTTGTTGCGAAAAACGTGAGCTCTTGACGAGGCTTTAGAATATAGATGATCTGTGAAGTGATTAATGAATCTGTCTGTGACTTTGATTTGATCTAGGGTTGGCAATTCTTTCCAAAAAAGATTGATTTTTGAATTGATTCGAAACGTGACCTGATGAATCGATCCACAAAAAATCGCGGTCTAAAAGATCGATTTCTTTTTCTTTTCTTTTTTCTAATTTGCTTTTACAGTGTATAAAGTATAGATCAATTTTATTAAAAACACGACAGAAATTATAATTAACGATCTTTTAATCAGTAAAATCAGGGCAGTCGATAATAACAATTATTTTTATTACCACATAACAGGTAGAAAATCATTTATTTTCAAAATGTATTGGTTACAAAGCAAAAAGATAATTCAGCTTAAAGTTTCCAATGCTTAATTTCTAAACTTTTTAAAAACAACAGTTGTCAAGTCTACTGGGATCCAAGCGGTTCCACCACTCATCACTTGCGAACTTGCGATGTTTCGGCAATTGAAAAATAGGCGCTCACAAGGAACAGATGATCCCACAATACTCTTAAGAATCAGTATCATGGGTATTGAGTGAACGTGGTGTTAAATAGAGTTTTATCGTTCTTGCCAGTAAAGCACAGGATCATACTTCAGGTGCACAACTGCCTGCGATAAATAATGTTTGAATTCTTCATTTAAACCTTGACTTTCCTGTGCAAGTGCACTATACATAGAAAGTTGCTTTTTCACAAGCAAGTTATGAAAATCCCAAATTCGATTGAGAGTTAATTAATGATGACGCAATGACAATCACAGCACAGACACAAAAAAGTCAAAAATTATATACGTGACTTATTTTTATTGAAGAAAAGTGACGCGAAGGAGACTAAACACAGCCATCTCGCGAGTTTTTGAGTAATTAACCAGCAGCACTTTTGTAATGCGAGCACCTTCAACTAATTGTATGGTTTATATCAAAACAGAAAAATTGAAAGTCGATTTTAAAGGATGATGTATCGATCCAATGAATCGATCCAGTCTACGTATCAATTTGAAAAATCGATTTTTTTGGCTCGAAAAATCGAGTTTTCGATTAATCGATCTCAGATCGCCATCCCTAATTTGATCTGTCATCAAAAATCAAATATCAAATTGAAAATTCTACTCACAAAACAATAACAAATATAAATAATTGCCGCACAGACTAAATAATATGTTCCGCTGCTGAACATGAGAAAGCACCTAATTGTTTTCATATATTCTGGAGATACGGACAATTGCGCCTAAGCTAAGATGTCTTTATTTCCTGCTTATGCGAAAGAACTAGTGAAACAAAATGATGACTGTGAAGGTAGGTGGCCGATTAAGCATAAATTGATTTCATATTTCCTATAATAACCGGCGACGTTCAATGTTTGCCTGTCATTATATCATGATAAACAATAAACTTTGTTTTGACAGTGCTTGCCTTACCAGAAAATGCCAACATGTCGTTAGCACTGGAGGCACAACTCTTGGAGAGTGAAGATGAGGAACGACAGTCGATCGCACCAGCAGTGCCTCCTAAGAGACGTCAATCGAGGGAATTGGATTCGGAAGAGTATTACCAGGACCGCAAGTTTGACTGCGGCAACTTAAGAGTTTCTACCCTTTACTATCCTGGCAGACCCCAGTAAGAGTTTAATTTTTTCAGTACTGCTAACAGTTAAGATGTCTTTAATTTTTTCATTTTTCATTTAATTCAAAAATAGAGATAAAGGAAAAACTTTAGTTTCAAAATACTAGGAACTACCTATACATTTAATAGCAGGACTATCATTTGTTTTGAGTAATCCATGAAGGGTCTGGGCCTCTTTTGATGGGCTTTTGACTGCCAATAAAATGATGTTAAAAGGCATAACTTGGCTATTTTAGTTTAGGAAATGTTCATACAAAAACTTTTTTTTTTAAATAGCTTGTAGGCATTCATATACCTTCATTAAAAGCTATTGTTTAAACATAACAAATAGACACTTCGGACTTATGACCTTTTTGAATTGCATATTCAATTATATTCATAGTTAAATTTTAATAGTAGGCTCTATTCAGATCAGGTGGAATATGCTGCAGCACTTTTAAGTGTTAATTAAATATCAACATTATCAACCTTATTCCCTTTAGACAAGGCTGAAAATGCAGCTTTGTTGTAATAGATTAAGGTTGGTATTTAATTACCACTTAAAAAGTGCTTAAGAATTTTCTGCCTCATTTGAATTGTCCTTAAATTGTAAAGAGACCATACTTTATTTTTAAGGTATGAAACCCAGCGTGGGGCAGTGGTGCCATGTGTATTCCTGACAGAAGGCCGTGGCCTAAAGCGACGTTATTTCGAAGTACCCTTAGATAGCTCTGACACGGTCACACTTGATGTTGCTACAGAGCTGACCGATCGCACTAGAGCTTATAGACAGATGCTTGCGGATCAACCCACTGATGAAGCTCTCTGGCTGAGATATATTGATTTCCAAGTAAGTAAGTAACAGGGTTCTTCAAGAAAGGCATTAGAAGATAGTTTCAGGATCAGTACTGCAAGTGTGACTTTAATTTACTTACCACTTTTATTAGTGTATAGGACTCTACTAAGATTGTTGAAAGAAAGAAATAATTTAATTGCTTACAAACTGTGTTATATTTCGTTGACTGTAACAATGTTTGCCTGATGTAATGTACCCATTACAACAAATAGTTTTAACCTACTTAATGGACTACGCATTGTTGTGGGGTTACGGCCGACGCTAGTCAGTCTCATAAAGGGCTAGACGAACCATCCAAAGAGAGGGAGTGTAGGATAGCGGACTGTGGGTTCCAAGGTACAAGCTTTAGATACAACGGTATTACAGTATAGAACTATTATTAGACTTTGTATCAATTTGTAGGAGCGCTGCCATAATGTGGAGGCAGCCTTGGAAGCAGCGGAGTCGGCGCGCGAGCAACTGCCGCGGTCAATGCGTGTTCGCGCCGCACTGTATCGCCTGCGCGCGCGAGTGGCCGTGCCGCGCCGTCGCCTCGCCATGCTGCGAGCAGATCTCTCTCAATGTGAGTGCACTTATCATCTTAGCGTTCTTTCCGAATGCGTATCCAAGTCTGGGGTCAGCTCTCCAGGTTTTGAAATGGAATTTTGAAACTACCGTCTAGCCTTCTAACCTTGGCAGGAAATCTTATTACATATTACAGAGTCTTCAATCAATCAGCCAGTAAACTATTCTGCAGGTGAGGTTTTTTGAATCCCAAAAAACACACCACATTCAATCTAGCTGCACTTGTAAAATACTAATATTGTTCCTGTTCCTGCTATTCATAGAAATTTATTTCAGAGATCGCATGTGCTAGCTAGACCATAATTTACCTCAGTGCAAAATTTAATCAAAATCCATTCAGACATTTTTGCTGAAAGAGAATAAAAATCTTTTTTTTTTTTTTTTTGAATGATTTTGGCTTGGTTTCAAAGACCTTTGAGCCATGTCTTCAGTTTTTGATATTTTATTATCATTATTTGGATGACGATGAGGATGATGTTGATGATGATGGTGAGTTGATGACGATGATGATGAAGATGATGATGATTGTTGCCTCAGTAAAGTGGTGGAAATTTTACTAAAGGTTTCTATGGAGATTTGAAACCAACACGAGAAGTCACAATCCACTGTAATATTTCACTTTCCTACTCTTGTGCGCGTTCTCCAAGACGTTATGTCTAAAATTCCACCATATTTACACATAAAAACTCGAACTCACACGAATTTCGGAAAATAAAATAACACCGTGATGCGTCTCCTAGAATTGCCGCCAAAAACTCCCGAATAAAAATCTATCCATACATCAGTGTTGCCATATCACCATAGGAAAAATTAATGATTATGTTTACCGTTGCTGCTAAAGGTGCAGCCCAAGAACAGAATCCTGAGTTGACGACGGAGTTATGGCTGCGACTGTTGGACGCAGTGGCTCAATGCGGAGAAGGCTCGGAACTGGAGGAGACTGCGGCCGCCGCGCTAAGCGCCACACGAGCCATTCCTTCTGCCTACCCACATATACTCTACATGTATGGTGAGTGTGACTTCTGTCTTTTAAAACTACCCTTAACTATTAACTTACATTAAATAACACTAGCTGCTGCCTGCGGTTCCGCCCGCGCTGATGTTGGTTATCGCGACCAAACATAGCCTATGTCCTCCCAGGTCTGTACCAAATTTGATCAAAATCGGTTATTTCGAAGTGGTTTAGCCGTGAAAGTATAATACATACAGAGTTACTTTCTCATTTATAGTATTAGTATAGATTAGTAGCATTTATTTGTAAAATGTGGTTCAATAGGTGGGTATCTCCGGGCTGCTGGTCTGTGGGAGCGCCTGGTGTTGTTACTGGAACTGGTCATGTCCATGAACTTCCCGCCCGAAGTGTTCCCGCCAGCGGTCGATGTTGCACGTCTTGAAAAGGTGGAGCGAGATCTTCAGGATTTCGAGGACACGGTGTGTTCAAGCTTTTTAGTAAAATTATTGTTTTAGTAGCTTACTTACCTATTCTGGTTACCCATAGTAAAAAGTTATTACTCGTAAAGTTTAGTTAATAAGTGGAAAAAAAGCAGCTTAAATTTTACATTTTAAATAATCGGACATAATTTGGATTATCATTTTCTGTGAATATAACAAACATGCATAATATTGACAGTTATGTAAACGATGTAGAAAAAAAAAGTAAAATCAATCGTTAATAGCGCCAGTAGCGAGCTCCACAAACATGCCCGAAGTTGCTATAACCCGCGCCACTTATCTTGGACCTAAATCATAAGACATACGAGGCTCTGGCGCACGCGGATTGCTTTGTAATAGTCTGCTTTGTAATGGTGAATTTGAGTTCGTCAACCGCAGTAGCATCCTGTACTATCCTCAAAAGACACCCAAGAAATGTGTACTGCGCGTATAGGGCACATTTTTACCACATTTTAGGTCCAAGATACGTGGCGCGGGTTATACCACGTTTGCGATTCCTATTTCGAATATTTAAGACGTGTCCTCAGTCAAAGCATTACCCCTCTAAGGGACTGGTAGCGGGTTCAAGTTCCGTCTTGGGTGTTGACTTTTTCCACTCTTCTCAGGCAGCTCTCTCGTTTGTATGGCCAGTATCCTCGAATTGGGACATTCAAATTTGTTATACAGGTAATTGTGAGCGGTTTACCACTCAGTACGGTGTGGGTGCGAGTGGAGCGAGCTCGTGCCGCTGCGCACTGGCGAGCCCCGCCGGGCGGAGCGGGGCTGTCGGGGCTGGAGGCCGGGGCTGACCCGCAGCGTACGCCCCTGCCCGCGGACGTGGCGGAGCTGCTCCTGCCAGCGCGGGCGGACGATTCGCTGGTGCTCCTGGTGCAGGCGCTGCGCCTCGCCAAGGTGCCCCTGTTGCCGGCAGCGGGGCACGTGGCCGCCGCGCTCGACCCCAGCAACGACGCCGCGGGTAAGTGTAGCGAGGAATATTATAAAAGCTTATCGTAAGTTTGATCTCAACCGATTCAGATCAAATATGCAGCGGATTTGAAGAATATATCTTGGACCTAAAATGTGCTTTAAACGCGCAATAGTACACGCTTTTGGGTGTTTTTGTACAAGTGTGTTATCAATATGTGCCTTTGGGTGTCTTTTGAGGATAGCAAGGGGTTCTACCACGGTGAACAAGCTCAAATTCACCAAGCATAGATTATTACAAAACAATCCGCGCGCGCCAGGGCCTCGTTTTTCACGATGGTCCAAGATACGTGTCCCTCGATACTGAATAAGTAGTAAGTGGTAAGTGATGATGTTGCAGGCGACGTGCGGTGGGCGTCAGGCGGCGAAGCTCTCGCGGCGCTAGCGCGGGCCGCTCGGCGTTTACCCGCCGCGCACCCTGCGCGTGCGCACGGTGCTAACGGAGCGCGCCGATTGGTCGCGCATTTTCTGGACCCGCCGCACTATTTCACTGATGACGTCGGTTAGTATATAATTATCACGTTCTGAAACAGTACCTACTAAAAGCTGTGGTCTGCGGCTTCTCCCGCTTGTATTTTGATCCCGTTCCCACAACCCATAGGAAGTTATTACCGGGATAAAAAGTAGCCTATGTGTTGTCAGACTATAATCTATGCCTTACCAAATTTCAACTCCTTTCAGCCATTAAAGTGTCCAAACATCTTCAAATATTTTCACATATTTATATTATTGTAGGATTTTCCTAAATTTCTAATTGGAAAAGTTCATTCAGGAGGGGACTGAATTCCGAAGTTGTTGATATTATACCAACCAGTGCCCGGAATACGGTAATAGGCTCACTCCATATTACGTGGGACCAAATACAATGATTGGTGAAATGTGGGTGTTAACTCACCTCTGCCTAAACCCTTCGGGCATAAAGGCGTGAAATGGTATTGTCAGTTATGTTCTTGTGCAGGGTACTTGAGCTGGGTGAGTGCTCTATGGGAGGCGGGCTGTTCGTGGACTAGTGGCGCCGCGCGGGTCGCACTGCTCTGTTGGCGACTACGCTGGATGCATGCACTGCTATTACTACTGGATACACAGGTATATCCCATCGCCATCCTCACTCATCTTCTGAGCCTTTTGCTAACACAGTTGGTTGGTTGGCTACCACAGTATTCACTCTAGAAAGAGATTGTCAATGGGTCAAGTCCCGTCTCGAATCTTTTTCTGATCGCAATTTATGTGATCAATACGGAATTGATCTATAGTGTATACCTTACCTGCAAGCGAGTACACTTGCTGATTGACTACTGAGGCTCTGAGGCAGGCTTTATTCAGGAGGTCACAGCAGTTACAATTTTATAATAATTAAATAAATAAATAAATATATGTAACTAGCGGCCGCCTCCGACTTCGTACACGTGAAGTTCGTTTTCAAGTTCTACCAAGTGCCATCGATCAACAGTATAAACATAATATTATTATATTAATTACCATTTTCATTTCACATTTTTTAATATTTTGTGCAATCATCATCATACACTTTTTCATCCCACCATCTCGGAAAGACTATTTTTGCTCTTCGATAACTGAGCGTAAAAGTCGTTTTTATCCTCTAGAGAGGTAAAGTAAATTTGAATTTAGAACATCGTGTGTACTAGGTTTGTGGACTCAAAACATCATTAAACCTATTTACTTCTACCTCTATGGTGCCGAATTTATCATACAACTTTTTTTTAATTCATGAAAAACTCAGACTCGTAACCTCCTTGGTGTACTTTTTTTTTAATTTGCTTTGCGCGCATCAATTTTTTTCACGTCATATTGTTGACATTGTTGTTGAATTTTTATTTTGTTGTATTTTATTACTAGTATTAATACACATATTATACAGCCTCCATGGCGTAGTGGTATTGAAAGCGGGCGCTACGCAGGAGGCACGGGTTCGATCCCCGCTCAGTGCAAATATTTTTTATGCATGAAAATGGGTATTTGCATTGGTCTGGTCGTGCCTTGGAGAGCACGTTAAGCCGTCGGTCACGGATGCCATACGAACATCTATGGCAGTCGTTACGGGTAGTTGGAGCCCTAAAAAGTTCAACAATAACGGTCTGGCTGCAATGCTTCGATATCGCCTAATGTCATCATTGGGTTGTGGAGGTCAGATGGCAGTCGCTTCACGGCAAATATCGAGGTCCAGCCAAATCCGCAGTTAAGACTGGTAAAGCGGACCCCGGACTCCGAGGTGAAAGCTTCGGATGCTGACTGGGAATTAACGCTAGGAAGGAGAAGCATTTCATTATTTCCTCGCTGAGGTGGGATGAAAAGTTACGTGTTGCACTCGAGTGCAAAGATTTTTCACCTTGTGCTCTTTTGATTCCCTCGCTAACGCTCAAGATTCTAATTTATGAATCACTCGCTACGCTCGTGATTCAAATTTAGAATCTTTCGCTTGCTCGGTCATCAAAAATGAGCACGCGGTTAAAAAGCAACTTTGCACTCTTGTATAACAAATAACTATTGTCACTGACTGTCCGTGGACCGTTAGGACGAAGCGGGTGCGCGGGAAGCCCGTCGCATACGTTCCGAGGCGCGTGCAGCGCTGAAGCGCTTTGCAGGCGCATCACCGCTGCCGTTCGCTCACTTCGCGCGCCTGGAACAAGCCTCGGCCGGGGCCGCTCCAGCGCGCCGTGCCGCGCTTCAAGCGCTGCGGGCCGCGCTGAGAGACCGTGACGTGCCGCCCGCGCATCGACTCTACGTGGCCAGGTACACCACTCAACATCTATGTGTACTAGACTAGCGTCGCCTCGCGGTTTCGCCTGCGTAAGCGCCTTCGCTCCGTGAAGCGGGTGCGGGTCGCGAGTGCGGATCGCGGATGCGCGCGCAGTGCGTCCGCCTGTTCGTCGCGTGTGACGGACTTGATCTCGTGGACATATCAAGATAAAAAGTAACTATTGTTAGGATAACATAGTTGTTAAATTTTTAAATCGACCCAGTAGTTTTTGAATTTATCGATTACAAACAAATCTCTCCCCTCTATATTTATTTATTTATTTAAACTTTATTGCACAAATAAATGTACAAAGGCGGACTTAATGCCATGGGCATTTTCTACCAGTCAACCTTAGGGTGATGCAGAGATATTGTTAAGGTTAGGTGCTAGCACAGATAACATAATACTAAAGTACAGATACCCCATCCCATACAAAAAAATGAGACCACCTTAAGTCGGGTTATTTTGCGGGTTATTTTTAAATATTATAGCCCGTCACTAGATGGCAACGAAATAACCCGTGTTTCAGCGTACTTTACTTAGTAATAGCTACTAGATGGTGCTGTACTTTATTTTCAATCTCAAAGAAATGTCAGTCATAGCAAAAAAAATAAATTAACAAATATAAGCACATATAACTATTTAATTTTATATAGTAAGATTGACTGTGTCCTAGTAAGTACAGATCGCATCTCGAATCGGGTTATTTCTAAAGCAGCTACGAATGCTACGATTAGGTATGTAGGAAAAAAGTGTAATACCATCTTTTCGCCAGCTAAGACTTGGGGTTCTTGGATGTTGTGCTGCATTTTTGGAATCCAATATGGCCGCCGCGCTGTAGTATATAACTTGCAATATGGGTATGGAAAAATGGGTTTTTGAGTATGCTGAGTACGAATTTGATGCCATTTTTGGAATCCAATATGGCCACCACGCTGTAGTATATAAATTGAAATATTTATGGGTATGGAATAACGGGCTTTTGAGTATGCTGAGTACGAATTTGATGTAATTTTTGTAATCCAACATGGCCACCACGCTGTAGTATCTAAATTGCAATAATATGAGTGTTGCCTAATGGGTTTTTGAGTATGCTAAAATTGCAATATGGGTATGTTCCAATGGGTTTTTGAGTATGCCGAGTACGAATTTGATGACATTTTTGGAATCCAATATGGCCGCCGCGCTGTGGTAAATAAATTGCAATAAGGGTATGGAATAATGGGTTTTTGAGTATGCCGAGTACGAATTTGATGTCATTTTTGTAATCCAAAGTGGCCGCCGCGCTGTAGTATATAAATATGGGTATGTTCCAATGGGTTTTTGAGTATGCCGAGTACGAATTTGATGTCATTTTTGTAATCCAACATGGCCACCGCGCTGTAGTATCTAAATTATTGCAATAATATGAGTGTTGCCTAATGGGTTTTTGAGTATGCTAAATTGCTAGGTACCTACCTACCTATTCTAATTTAGTAGGTAGAAGTACCTACCTACCTACCAAATTAAAATAGGTAGGTAGGTAATTAGGCTAATTTGGTAAGTAGGTTACCTACCAAATTAAAATAGGTAGGTAGGTAGGTAGTTAGCCTGATTACCTACCAAATAGGTAGGTAGGTAGGTACCTACCTACCTACCTATTCTAGTTTGGTAGGTAGGTACCTACCTACCTATTCTAATTTGGTAGGTACCCTACCTACCTATTTGGTAGGTATAATTAGGCTAATTTGGTAGGTAGGTACCCACCTACCTACCTATTCTAATTTGGTAGGTAACCTACTTACCAAATTAGCCTAATTACTATTTTAATTTGGTAGGTAGGTAGGTACCTCTACCTACTAAATTAGAATAGGTAGGTAGGTAGGTACCTACCTACCAAATTAGCCTAAGTATACCTACCAAACAGGTAGCCAGGATACCTACCAAATTAGAATAGGTAGGTAGGTAGGTACCTACCTACCAAATTAGAATAGGTAGGTAGGTAGGTACCTACCTACCAAACTAGAATAGGAAGGTAGGTAGGTACCTACCTACCTACCTATTTGGTAGGTAATCAGGCTATTTTGGTAGGTACTACCTACCTACCTACCTATTTTAATTTGGTAGGTAATTAGGCTAATTTGGTAGGTAGGTACCTACCTACCTACCTATTCTAATTTGGTAGGTAACCTACTTACCAAATTAGCCTAATTTACCTACCTACCTATTTTAATTTGGTAGGTAGGTAGGTACCTCTACCTACTAAATTAGAATAGGTAGGTAGGTAGGTACCTACCTACCAAATTAGCCTAAGTATACCTACCAAACAGGTAGCTAGGGTACCTACCAAATTTGAATAGGTAGGTAGGTAGGTACCTACCTACCAAACTAGAATAGGTTGGTAGGTAGAATTAGCCTAATTACCTACCAAATTAAAATAGGTAGGTAGGTAGGTACCTACCTACCTACCAAATTAGCCTGATTACCTACTAGCTAAGTATCTAAGTAGATAGCCTAGCCTAATAAAATGCCTATACTGCATTCGGTTAGGTGTCCACTTAACTAAAGTCGTCCATCTCCATCGCAAGGCGAATACTGTATGCGGGGCAACGCGATGAACATCGCGAAGATGCGAGTGTTTGAATGCTAGGGCTTTATTCGCGTGAATATTTCCGGCAAGGCGATGAGCAATGCGAGCGGCAGTATGTAAACGCGGGGTTAGAGTAAATGGTATACGATCACGGCTATTCTTGATATTTTCTTGCTTATTACTTCTTAGAGCGTGATTTGCAGTAGTCGGATTTTAGTTTTAAACTTGATTTTTATTTGTATTATTTTGATGCAAGCAACACCCAATAATGTATACATGTTTTTAATGTGCTAATAGAGCCCTTTACCTTACCTTACCTTTACCAAACACGTTCTAGGTATATAGGTATCTCAAGTTTTTTTCCATTATAGTCAGAGTTTCAGATAGTCATTCACACGTCATATTGCCTATAACCAGCGGACGATCAAGACGTTTCTAACAATACCACAATTGCCTAAACAGAAGACATTACAATTTTGTCAATTCGTATTTCTTCAAAAGAGTACATTTTTGTAAAGAAGAATAGTTTCGTCGTCAAATCATTTATTGGAGTACATCACTATTATGAGTAGTATGGTCTAGAAAAATTCAACAATGGCTCAATGGCTGTCGCAAATCATTCATAATGTTGGCGCAAATCATTCATAAATGTTGGCACCGTCGCGGGCACGCTATCAAATTCTCATACTCATTTTCCCAAGTGAGCAATAACTTAAATTTTTTGTCTCTTTTTAGCAGATACAACTGTATATTGGAAAAAAAGAGACAAAGTGATATAATCAAGGTTCAATTCATGTTTGCCCCATATTTGTATAACTAGAATTTCTATATGCAGAACGGGGCCCCCCTGTGACAAAAACACAGCTCAAACTCTCAAAGTATATCCGATAATCGAATACAAAATACAATACAAAACAAAATAAGGAAGTAGGATCTGTCAAAAAATCGAAGGAATGTTAAATAGCGCCATCTATGAACAAAAAGAAACGAAAATATTGGATTATGGAGCGGTATCTATTTAGTACTGAAAAAAAGCGTGGACGGCGCTGTTATTTTAACCAATTTATCGAAATAAGATTTAAAAGTTCGTTATTTTATGTTTACATGGTACATGTATTTTAGTTTTATTAAAAAACAACATTAATAGTACTCAATTCTTGAACATTTAGAATTCTAATTGTAAATTGATACACCTAACGCCATCTAAATTTTTTACAAGTCATTAATATTTTCTACTATGTAGTGAAGACCCAGTGGTGCTAGTAAGTTATTGAGAGAGTGTGTGATCTAGTATGGTATAATTTTTTGGTGAACATATAACCGATAAACATATTAATACATATATAAAAATGTATACGATATGGATACGACATATGTGCAAATACTGAAACCGCGAAGCATCCTGGTCCGTAGGAATAGAACCAAATTAAATTTAAACTTAAATTCCCTGATTTATAAAATCCGAAATTTTCTAACAAAATAATTATTAAAATAAATGTAGAAAATGCAACCACTTGTATAAGTCATTAAATAGTTTCATCCATTGCTTTAAAGTCATTGACTGTGTCATAAGTCATTAATAAATACGCACACACCTTCACACACACACACAACAACTTCACACACACACACAACAATAGGCATAGTAGGTAACTTACTTGAACAGCTAAGCGGCAACATGCGATTCTACAGAGTGCTCAAAGTTGTTCAAATTCTATAAAATTAAAACTCTAGTTTCTGCCCTTAATACTGGACCAATTTTGTTCAAACTTTTCCTGCTTGAAGCTTAGGGGGTACCAAGTATTGGTTTCAATTATTGCCTATATGTCGTATCCATATTGTATATTCAAATATACAATATAATAAACAATAAAAGTATTGTCATGCTTTAGGAGCGGAGAGGAAAGTCTTTGAATTATTTGCCAAGTCACTTAGACGGGTATTGTTTTACTACTGACTGTACTGTTCATACCCGTGCCTACTGTTCATACTTAATAAGGCGCGTTCTATAGCGCTATGACGCTCTGCCGACAGGGTGGTGAGCGAAATGTGCGAAGGCAACGCCCGCGACTGGACGGGCGTGTGGGCCACGGCGTGTGGCGTGCTGCACACCGCACTGCCTGATGATGAACAGCTCCAGGGTCCCCCGCCCCGGGACCTGGTGGACGCCGCCCTGCAGCGGGTATGTGAGCGGAACCTATGCGTTGATATGCTGGCACATGTAACAATATACCTTCTAGAAACCTTCGCTACGCTCGTGGTTCAAAGTGGCGCCCTCACCGTAAAAATACTATTTTGCTACCTTGTTATAATCTACTATTTCATCCCTTCTATTCGAATATTGTCACTTTGTTCCTTTTTAAGTGGGAGAAAAATAGCTCTTTTCTGTTAAGAACTTTTAGCGGGCGGAAAAGTGATTTGAATTTGGAACATATTATATCATTCATAGAAATCGAACGAATTTTTTTTTAATTACTGGCAGGTTGGCGACCTGTGCTAACAAAAAAAAAAAAGAAAGAAGCGCGCGTATTTCGTTTCAATCGAGAGCAAATTATTTATCGCTCGGGTGATGTACTTTGAACCCCTTGCTGCGCGCAGGATTTTACTTAGAATCCCGAGCATAGCGTGGTTTCTAGAATCCTAGAAGAGAGATTCTAATTCTAGAATCCTTCGCTTCGCTCATGGTTCATAGTAACGCCCTAGCCGTAAAAATACTATTTTGCTCCCTCTACTTTAACTTTAACTTTTTGCTTCCAGACATCATACATTACCCAAAAACGATTGCAAACTAAACATGCAAATTGTGTTTCAG
Source organism: Eilema depressum (assembly GCA_914767945.1). NCBI lineage: Eukaryota > Metazoa > Arthropoda > Insecta > Lepidoptera > Erebidae > Eilema > Eilema depressum. The sequence goes on along the minus strand of OU612028.1, from coordinate 7,492,088 downwards.
TGTGAAACTGAATGTACGGAGTTAGAGGCTACGCTGGACGGAGCCGCCTGGCCGACAGAGGGCGCAGCCCTAGTGGAGTGGGCGCTGTTGCCCGACGGCGCCGAGTGGGGCGCCGCCCGAGCGCGCCTGGCGCCTGCGCCGCGCCGAGCCGTACTTCTACGCGCTTTACAACGCGCCGCGGAAGCGCCTGCTGTTAGTCCAAATCAATGTTTTCATACCATTTTTTTATCGTGCGAAAAACCGCCATGGATATCTCCCCCGCCGGAGCCGTTGGAGGTGGATTCAGTCATTTTTGGGAATTAGTCATTCTGAAAAAAAAAGACCAATCGGAGATTCGGGTGTTTTGGTATTTGTACTTTATGAACCGGAGGGGTCGGACTCGAACCGACTAAAATGCACGCCGTCTGTGGGCCGTCGGATGACGGAGGTGAGATTGTCGTAGCCATATCCCTCGTACTCCGGCCGACCCAGGGCCATATGTCACGATCTGGCCCTCTTCCAGTATGGGGACCACAGTCCCCAACTCGCCCCCGGGTATGGGGTGGCGAGGCAGATCGCCTATCTGATGAAACTGTGGCCTATGGACGTGTGCAACACCAGGGGAGTTACACTCGTGGTGCCGACTCTGTAAGAACAGAGAGTTTATGTGCCGAAGACAAAGCAGAACAAGCCTTTAGACAAGAATCGAACGAATAATGCGGAATTACAAAGTTATTTATGCAGTTGGTAGTAGGACAGCCGTTCAATTATTGACCTGAACCTAGTGTTGTAAAAGACTCGAGTCTTGGGAGTCTCATTTAATAGAACTTGAGCTATTTTTGAAGACTCGAGTCTTATGAATAAAACTAAGAACTCAAGTCCTTCAGAATTTGGAGTCTTTTGTAAAAAGACTTGAGTCCTGCTAAAAAGAACTCAAAGACTGAGTCTTTTAAAAGAACTCATGACTGAGTCCTCTAAATCCATGGTTGTAAAGTATAGCATTAAAATCACAATGAATATAATTTTTATATTATTTATTTATAAATGATGACTATTTTAGTACATTGAGCCACAAAGACAGGCACATTGAAGCCCTTATAGTTTTATTACCCAATCGGTTTCGTCGTTTGGTAATTAAATTTCCTGATTTAGAAAAGGCGATAAATCATTGCATCTACAATTTGGTTTGAATACGGGAAACAAGCTACTAATAGATAATTTTAAAGTGACACTGACGACATTATGTTCGTTTGTGTGACAAAATATATTTGCCTACCATCTTTCACCTATTACCTATTATGAACCTATCTATTGCAGCACTCTGTCGTTTGTTACTCTATCTCGCCAGGTGATGTTTAAAATACTGCGAGGCAGCGCATATGGAAACTGTTTAGTTTTCTTTCCTGTTTCGCATATGACGTCCAAGTTTCCGCCCCGTACAAAAGTGTGCTCAGGACACATGCTTGGTACACTAACATTTTTAACAGTTTAAGTGTCAATATTGCGGACGTCACAGTCATTCTAAAGTATGCCGCACGGATGCTGCTTGAATCATCTATTTGAGATGCAAAGGCCTACTACTACCTATCTATTGAATAATGTTGTGATACACCAACTCAAGTTCATGACTCAGTCTAGTTCAAAGAACTTAAGACTCGAAAGGACTCTGAAGACTCAAAAGACTCAAAGGACTCAGAACTCATGTGACTTACGAGTCCTAGTCTTGAAAAAAGACTCAAGTCTTGAAATGAAGACTAAAAGACTTGAGTTTTTTACAACTCTACCTGGACCCCCCTCCCTCCCCTCCCCCTAAACAAATGGCAGTTCGTCAGCTTTGCCACTTGTCTAGGGGAGCCGTTATTAGAATGTATGGTACGGGTTCTGTACGCCATGCCGCTTGCCCGCAGAGTCGCGCGGCGGCACGCTACTGGGAGCAGTGCGCGTGCGCACTGGCCGTGGCGGCGGCGCGCGAGCACGGCGCGGTGATGTGTGCGCGTGCGCTGGCGCCGCTCTTCCCGCACAACGCGTTCCTTGCGCTCGGTAAGTGACTCTTTCATTATAATCCGTTCTTATGCTCTCGGTAAGAATTCATTTTTTGACATGTACCTACATTATTGTCCCAGCTTGCAGTGGTACATCGCTATGGTGGAGCGGTGCGCGGCCGGTGGCGCCGGGCGGCGCACGCGCATGCGCGACTCACGTGGGTGCGCTCGCGCACGTGTACCCAGCGCTACTACGCGCTGCGGCCAATGACTGGCAACCCCAAGGTATGAAATTCTTTTTTGTCCTTTATTCAAGATCTTACTTCACTGTCTAGTCAAGTTACCTACTTACTTTTTACTAAACGTCGTCGATAGTAACGATAGCGGTGTCAATGTGTGATTCCAGACGCGGCGCGTGCGGTGGCGGCATGCGCACGCGCAGGTCGCGGCGGCGCTGGCGGGCCGCTGCTCCACACGGCGCGCCTGGAGGCGGAGGCGCGCGCGCCTCGCCCCCGCGCCGCGCCCGCGCTGCTCACCGCGCTCGACGAGTACCCGCTCCACAAGGTACAGTATAGTGCGCACGCGCAGCTCTACCGCTGTGCACACGGCGCGCCTGGAGGCGTCGCCCCCGCGCCGCGCCCGCGCTGCTCACCGCGCTCGACGAGTACCCGCTCCACAAGGTACAGTATAGTGCGCACGCGCAGCTCTACCGCTGTGCACACGGCGCGCCTGGAGGCGTCGCCCCCGCGCCGCGCCCGCGCTGCTCACCGCGCTCGACGAGTACCCGCTCCACAAGGTACAGTATAGTGCGCACGCGCAGCTCTACCGCTGTGCACACGGCGCGCCTGGAGGCGTCGCCCCCGCGCCGCGCCCGCGCTGCTCACCGCGCTCGACGAGTACCCGCTCCACAAGGTACAGTATAGTGCGCACGCGCAGCTCTACCGCTGTGCACACGGCGCGCCTGGAGGCGTCGCCCCCGCGCCGCGCCCGCGCTGCTCACCGCGCTCGACGAGTACCCGCTCCACAAGGTACAGTATAGTGCGCACGCGCAGCTCTACCGCTGTGCACACGGCGCGCCTGGAGGCGTCGCCCCCGCGCCGCGCCCGCGCTGCTCACCGCGCGCGACGAGTACCCGCTCCACAAGGTACAGTATAGTGCGCACGCGCAGCTCTACCGCTGTGCACACGGCGCGCCTGGAGGCGTCGCCCCCGCGCCGCGCCCGCGCTGCTCACCGCGCTCGACGAGTACCCGCTCCACAAGGTACAGTATAGTGCGCACGCGCAGGTCGCGGCGGCGCGGGCGGGCCGCCAATTTAATTTCGAATAGTCCTATTGAATCTGGTTGGTTGGTTTTAAAACCGTCTTGATTTTTTTAAATTTGGTTCAGTATTGAGAACTTGATTGTCTAATCAAATTACTTACTTTTAACTAAACCTCAAAACGGTGAGTTCTAATGTCCGCTCTACCTCTACGAGTTGGAAAACAAACGCTAGGAAGATGAAGAAGAAATAATCCAATAGCGATCGCTCATACTCCGTGTGTATTGCAGTGGGTGTATTGTCGCGGCGCGGCGTGGGTCGGCGCAGAAGCGGCGGCGTTGGCTGACGTACTGCTAGAACGCGGCTTGCGCTTACACGCTCTACGGGACGAACTAGAACCGCCACCCTTACCCCCGCAACCCCCCACGGGATAAACTGGCCACGTTGTTGGCTAAAAATTAAAGATTTTTTTTATTCATCGATGTTTAAGATAATACAATAAGTTAAGTTAAAAAAATAAATAATGTAATGCTAACGTACTTATCTTTTGTTATTTGTTTTCCTCACGCGTCAGCCAAAAGGACTAGCCGCCCTAGACAAGTGGCAGAGTGTGACGTCAGCGCGGCCCCGCGCATTTTCGATTGTAATGTACCATAAACTGTGTCGTTCTTAGTTTTATTTGATATCTATGATTAGAAGAACGTACTAAGAAACCATAGAGTCATAAGTTTTTACAAATGGTGGTTTACTTTTTTTATTTCAACGATCGTACAAAAAACTGGAAAAAAATCTCAAAACCTTATTTCATATAGGAATTAATAATACTTTACAAGACTAAACTGGCCTGTAGTATTTTTTTATTATTAGCTTGTTTTATAGCAATTCCAACGACATAAGTATCATATATAGCTACCATACAAAAATTTAGAGGTATCGTCTTTCAATTCGCATGCGACCCTTGCAGCGCGAAACAGCTACAGGTACGCCACGGGTGGGACAGTGACGACAAAACGGCGCCACGGATGAGAGGATATATGAGTTTCGTCAACGTATATCATAAACGTTAAAATATGTCTCTAAATCTCATACATTCTATACTACCAATACACCGCCCAGAGAATTGCCACTTGTCTTAGGCAGCAGGTTCAACATTTGCTAGAGTTAGAGAAAACCTCGTAAATTGCTCGTGGTCCTACTACAGTTTAGTAGGACCATTGCCCATACAAAAATAATGATATTTTTGTTAGTCCTACTGATTGCACTAGGGACAAAAAAAATTGCCCGTGGTCCTACCAGTAGGACCACGAGCAGCAAATGTAAATTTCAGCCTAACCTATTATGAGTCACCGATGATCCTCGTATCTATGAATCATTATGATAGGTCTGGTTGAATTGACAACTTCATTATATCATTCCTCTCGGGGTTAGGAGGGTATTCGCAGCCATAACAAGTCAAATGGAAACGTATGAAGAGAAAAGCGGATCTCAAGCTATGCTGCATGTAGGGGAGCCAGGTCGCCAAACCTAATAGCCGGACATTTGGTTAGAAAGTCCTCAATAATTTAGGTATTGAGGATTTTGTGTCTAAATATTACGACAAAATCAAATGATAGCGCTATGTAGAATTTCATAGAATATTTATTTATTTGAAATGTATTTATGTACCAAACTCAGTCCTCAAAAGCAAAGCAATGCTCAACAAAATCGAAGTAAGCAGATCTCTAACGATGTGCGAAATAAAAAGAACCTACTTTAGCCAATGAAACTTTTTTTTATTGTTTTTGGATATGTCTAGAGTATGATAGAAAATGTCGAGAAGTGGCATTTGACATAAAGCAAAAAGACGTAGGTACGCTTGGTGAATTTTGTAATGTACGTAATATAGGGACCGGATAAGTCAGGCTGGGGTTGCGTTCGGTGCACGGGCAGGCAGGCAGGCAAACGATGTGATGTCGCGCGCGGCGTTCGCGGCTCTGCTACTGTGGACCTCGGCGCTGCTCGCTCTCCTGCAGCCTTCTCTTGGTCAGTGTTCAGTTTCACAACTCCTCTATAAAGTGTTCACTGTCTGCTTTAACTACCTATATCTAATTTAAAAAAGACCGCCTCAGATACATGGGTCTAGTCAACATTAGTGCCCGGAATACGGCAATAGGCTCACACCTTTTACGTGGGGAACTGGTGTTATTCGCCTCTGCCTAACCGGAGAGTTACCCGGAGGGATATAAAGGCGTGATTTTATGTATGTATGTACCTATCTAATTTAAATCGAATAACTAACTCGAACTGCAGTTCTGCAGTATTAGTTCAGATAACAAGCTTTCATAAGAACGTGAAGGGACGGATACGAATGTGATCAGAGGGAGTTTGGCTGCCAGTACTGACCCTGATCAGATTTTGCAAGGTTGTCCTTTAGTGCCTCCCAAATATGACAGACATTTTAAGGACATCCAGTTTCTATTAATTCACCAATTAATTAGGTTATATCAAAACAATCCTTTATTTGACCTGACTTCTCCTGAAATCTTTGGAACTCCTGGATTTTATATTCTGTAATTCAGCAAACAATGATATGTTAGCTAAGAATAATATATTTGTACTTATGTTGTATGGAGTAGGCATTGTTGTTGGTTGCAGCTGGCAACAAATCGCCCGGCGAGCACGAGCTGGAGAGCGACGATGAGTCCGACTCCGCACCCTTCATGGTGAGTCAGTCAACCCACATATACCTACCTAGGGATACTACCTTGGATGATTGGATGTTTACTAAGTACCTAGTTAGTAATTAATATATTAGTAGCTAATAATAATTTGACACGTGCCGCTGGTACCTACAGATCGTGGTGGAGCACGGCAATGGGTGGCGATGCGGCGGTTCGTTGGTGTCGCTCCGCACGGCGCTGACGTCAGCGTGGTGCGTGCGCGGACCACACGACGGTAACCCCCGCGAGCTGTGGGTGCTATCCCCCGGCGTGCCATCAGCCGGCCGACCCGCCTCACGACGAGTCTCACGCGTGGCCCTCGTAGCGGGCGCAGACTCAGATTCACCACCGCCACACCTACAGCCTGCGTGGATCGGCGCTGCGCTCGACATCGCTATATTAGAACTCGAGGCGCCCTTCGGAGGAGGTGCCCGCACGCGCGCTATCCTCATGGCGACGGGACCAGAAGACTGCGCTATCGGCGCTTTATGCCATATAGTGCAGGTCCGAGGTCGCGTACCGAACCTGCGCATCGTGGATGCAACGCTTGTGAAAGGTGAAGTTTGCGGCGCGGCTGCGGCTGGTTGGCCGGCGCTTCGCGATTCGGCTCTGTGCTTGTCAGGCCCGACGCTATGCTCGGTGGGTACCTACTGTAGACTATCTGCACAGGATCTAACTTTTATTTATCGTTTCTTTTTTCCATTTTCAATAATATACCTAGTGGCCTGAAGAACTAAATGACCCAGTTAGTAAACCACTTTTACCACCGCTTTGTATTTCATAATTCACAAGAGCAAGTAGAGGCCTCTTGATAATAGATGTTTAGATCTTAACAATTTTTTTTGGCTCTATGTGTAAGGATTTCCTACTCCTTACTGTCAATAACATTATCGGAATCGAATCAGAAACTTACGATCGGATGGTACCGTAAACATAATAAGTTGTTGTTGCCACTGTGACGGTGACCTGACCTGTGACTGTAAAACGCAACGTGCTACGTGAGTCATTTACTTACCAACGTGGTCATTTATGGCTAATTCAATTTAGCACATAAGACGAGAATGCTTCGAACCGAAACCGTTCAGGGAATTCTGTGGAAATGTGGACAAATGAACAGTCCCTAACCGTGCAAAGTTACATGTTAAATTGTCGCCTATTTGTTAAGTATATGGGCATCGCAGATGGACCGCGGTACAGGAGTGGTGTGCGACGGTAAGCTGTGCGGAGTCCTGAGTCGCTCGGCGCCAGCCGGAAGCGCTCTGTCGCTGAGCAAGACTTTCGAAACTACTAAGGCGGTGGAAGCACTTAACAGCTCTTGTGGCGACACACATGTGGCGCTTAGTGTGGCCCGCATGCGGCGCTTCTTGCATTGCGCGCATACCTTGCGTGCTTGCGGACGGTAAGTACTCACGAAAGTATACATACCTATATCGGTATATATCTTGACCCCTAGTCACGAGAGAAACGAGGCGCAGTCGTATGTGTTGGCTATCTATGATTGGTGGCATTGAAAAATACAATCAAACGCCTGAAGAATAACCATCTACTGTAAATACCCTGTAAAGGTATCAATCTATCAGTCTGGTGTGCGGTAAAAAGATCGTTCCACAAATACGAAATAAGCTGATCCTATTCCCGAGCCCGAGGACACAGCGACCACCTGTGAAATCAAAAGCTCCTATACCTTTGTTAGCAAGGCAGCATGACACAGTTGGCTTTCACAGCGGCGGAGAGTGCTCTCAGCAATGCAGCGAACGTCAGCTGATGGTGTTGGAGGCGCGAGACGCCGAGCCCTTGCGCGCAGATTCTGACGGGGGCGGTGACGGACCTGCCAAGTTGGCATCGACCGCAGAGCATCACCAGCCCGACCGCACGACCCTCGTTCTGACCTCTTCCTCCAAAAGTATCGCGGCGGAATATGTACCAATGTTCAGTGAGTATCCATTCTTATAACTTCACTTTTAGACGACTACCGCCCAACCCTGAAAAGTAAGTCTACGCTAAAGCCTCTTCTGTCAATAGGCTATTTGACAACTTTAAAAATATACTACAAATTGTGACCATCATATTAGAAAATAACGTTAAAAGACCTACAAGACTACAATTTACTCTCAAATATGTGTATTTTATGAGAATTTCAAATATAAAAATGTTATATTTTGTTGATTTATTGTCTATGACAAAAACGCTCGTGATTGGTTAGAGCTCTGGGTGACGTCATTGCTACCAAAATATCTCCAGTTGTATGAGCTATTATTGTTTGTTTCGGTGTTATTATTTGCTTTTTCCTTGATTATCGCGAGTTTTATGGACATATTTTTGTGATTAAGTTCGAAATGGATACGAATTTTGTGCGAGCCAATGATAACAGCAACTTACCTACAATAGAGTGACGTCACAAATCACACGCATCGCCATGTTTAAATATCCTAGCGTTTTTCGCGCACTTTTGAAAATTTAAACTTTAGCATTGATTTTTTAACATAATGCATTGTTTTTTTACAGAAATATTAATGTGATATGTTTATACTGTAATAAGCAATCATTTGAAATGGTTTTTGAAAATTAGTCAAATAGCCTATTAGCAGATGCACCGGCTTGCAGAAAAGGTTGACTTAGCCCCGAAGATTTTGGCAAGACGCCACTATACCCCCCATTCTTCTTTATCTCAGCACTAGCTGCTACTAGCGACTTCCTACGCGTGGAGATTGTATGATGGGCCCTTAAGTGAGGCATGAAAAAGCATCTGATTAGGCCGTCAAGCTGAGGGCCATCATTGCAACATTGTAGGTGTACCTTTTTAACGGTGACTCTCTTTCCTGAATCTTTACCTTCAGCTCACCCTTAGGCGAGGTGAAGTAATAAAGACGTGTGCAATCTTTGCTTTTACAAGAGCGACTGCAGTTTGACGTCTCAATCTTGAGACGAAAGTCTCCGCTAGAGCCACAGGTGTACCGGTACACCTGTGGCTAGGCGCTATCGGAGACTAGTGAAAAAACAAAACAAATTATAAATTGGCGTGATTTGTAACCAGAAACGTCAATGAACACTTCGCCCTCGCGCACCGCTGTGGCGGTGGCCTTAGTGAGTGCGGTGACTGCGCCGCCGGTGTCGTCGTTGCGGCCCAGCTTCGAGTTTGAACCTAACCGCGCCGATTTCAGGGTAAACTAAGTGCTATTACTTCCGAGCGCCTATCAGTATCTAAATCTCCCACTTTGGAACCCGAGAGCACGAATGTGACGCCCCTGGTGTTGCATTTTCCATCAGGTAGGCCGTGTGCTTGTCTGCCACCTAACTGGTATAAAAAAAAAGGTCCGTTCGCCTACTGCACTTTTTATTGGTTTGTTTTGGCATTTGTGGGGGTAACTTCCGTCTCACCTTTCAACACCGGGGGGACTGCCTGCACCAGAGCCTTATCCGTCAAGCAGTAGATCCACCGGCTGATGGTGAGGCTGATTTTGAGAATTGAACATTTTGAACCTGAACCAATATAAAATCTGCGTCATGCGTTACCATCCATGGGACCATCTGGGAATGGGACGATCTGGGAATAGGACAATCTAAGAATGGGACGATCTGGGAATAGGACTATCTAGGAATGGGACCATCTGAAACAGAGTGACGAGTTTGGGAATGGGACGTTCTGAAACCAAACCAATAGAACTTCTTGTTTCATTTTCTAAAAAACTTGCAGTTAAGTACAGAGATAGGTGTATAGATTAGAATAATATTTTAATACTTTATTCTCATTATTTTAATTATGTATTGTAGTTACATGTAAAGTAAGAGCACTGTTCCGCTGTAGAAGGCATCTTAATCTTGGCATTCTTGGCTTACGTTTTTATTCAGACATATCAAAAAACTGTTTGAACCATTTTTTTGTTAAGAAATATTTGAGTAAAAACTTCTGAGATGATCAGCATGATTTTAAGACGACCTTCATAATGATACCAGATAAAAACAGATAGGTACTTAAAACGTTCATTTTGTATCAATTTTTCCTTGCAAAAATATCCCCATATATTATATAAGGACACTCCATTAACATGTAAAAGTCAAGAGATACGCGATACCTATATTGACTTTACACCAACCGTATAGTAGAGCGGTGGTCGTGCGCTGCCCACGAGCTCTCTGCCGCCACCAAGTGTCGGCACTGGGTGTTTCTAGGGTGCACCCGCGCGAACCTCACGCGTGTACTTGAAGGCGGGCGAGTACGGCGACAACGCGCTGGACTACGGTGACGCCGAGGAGAGCGCGGCGGGAGGTGCCCCAGCCTCCACCACTACCCCTGGGCCGTCTCTGCCCGCTCCTCCAGGCTACACGTCGCCAGTCTTCAGATCCGATGGCAGCCTGCCTACCACGGCCAAGCCGCCATTCAGTGCGCCGACCCACACCGAGATGACTTCCAGTACTACCATGAACGGAACAGAAACCACTGTGAAGACGAATACTTCTACTCCTCTCAACTCTACAGCCGACAAAGCGTCCCATGTGCATGTGGACGCCAAACGCGTGGCAACGATTGATGGACAAAAGGCGCAGGTGTTGCGGACGCACAACTCCGCTTCCATATGCCACAGTACCCTTATGTCTTTTGCTTTTGTTTTGATTATATAATGTTTTGTGATTTGAGTTTGGTGTTTTAATTAAAATGTTAACAATTTTCTCTTCTTCACCCTAGCGCCAATGTCCCAGTACTTTGGAGCCCTACTCCTCTTCAATCTACCTACAGCAAAGAAAATTTCAAATTCGGTTTAATCGAGAGTGACTACCGTCTGACCTGCCGAACCGGAGTTGAAAGTCCAGATCATCATCTTACACTATGGTAGATACAAGGCCATTGAAATTCTGTTCTTGAATAACGAACTGTAACCACTATTACTACACCACGATGGCAATCCAACGTGCGTCGTCGACTCGACAGAAGAAGAACCTGACTGAGATGAACCAAGGGTTTTAGCAAAGTGCAAGGACAGGCAGCTTATCACCAGTTCGAGTTACGGTGTGAATTTGTAAATTTTATCATTACTATTACCTACTAAGGGGCTACCTTACCTAGGTAAGGTAGCCCCTACTAGTAAGGGGGGGATCCGAAAAAAAATCATGAAATATCACCAGGGGGGAGGAAGGGGTATATTGAGATATCACGTGTATTTATTTTTTCACTTATAGTGCGATTTTAGGTCACTCTGCTTAATTTTCTAGCATTAAATAATAAATAAAAAATTTAATCTAAAACCTCAGGTTAGTCTTAAACCTCACCACGAATCACCATATGGGAGGGGGAGTTAAAAAATTGTTAAAAAGACATCACATGATTAATGGACAGCCCCTAACTAAGGTATAGAACAATATGGTGGCCCTATTCTTTGGACTGCACCTCGGCATACCATCAGTCAGGGTGCAGTTAAATTGATATAAAAAAAAACCTATAAAGTAAAAACAATCTACCTATAGGTATTTTGTAAACTGCTGCGTCAATTTCAATTTATAGTTCTAATTCAAGGTTTATTCCACCATTAGTTATATTATTAGTAATACTTATAAGTAGGTAAGTGGATAATAATAACTTGAGTAGGTATAAATAGTAGCTATTTTAAACTACCGGATCGTTTGTCCATATACCTACCTAGTCATTATAATGCTACTGTACGCCATTATAATAACCCACCTACCTACAATTAACTCATTTTTTTTCCTCCTTAGCACAATATGTGACAAATTACCTAATTAGAAGGTCGGAATTTTCATTAACTTCCTATAAAAATGTTGTTTTAATTTTTATTAGGTACCTACCTACCTATGAGTATTTAAAATGAATAAAGGAAAATAACGTAATGTTCAAAATAAATAACTTTTAGTCTCTCAAAACAATGAGCAGTTTTCCAGTAGGTATTTATAGGGTTCCTAAGGACAAGCTAGATGGCGCAGCCGGCACTTTTGGTAAGAATAGTGTGGTCTCACAACTAGTGTTCCCTAATTTATGGAAAAAATGTTCTTCGGTTTCGTAATAATTTACTTTACATAAATGTTTTGACATTTTTTTGATAATATTATTATAAATATAATATTATTTTAAATTACAGACAGTGACGCGAAAAGAATTAAGCGTTTTATCATATTTTATCTATTGTAATATGGGTAAATGAAATTAAACTTTGGCAACATCGCACAAACAAACCACAGAGTACATTAAAATTACCAAAAGCTATGATTATTATACCTACTGGAAAACTGCTCATTAAATGTAAAACAAAAATACATAGATGATAGAACTTTATTTCTTAGCATAACGCGAGAAAGAGGAATGGAGTTATTTGTAGATATGACCTATATTATTTTGAAGTTACAGCTGAAATACAGATTAGGTACAGTCAGCGTCCGACTAATCTTGACTGCAAAGTCTCAAACCACCCACTATGACATGTGTGTGTTTATATACGTATAAAACCAATGATATATTATAAACTATAGATAAGTTGTCCGCACTCTAAAATGGCGACAAAAAAATGATGACTTTTGGTCATCATTTTATGCACCAATCAGAATCGCGACCAAAAAAACTATTATAATAATAAATTCCTAATAATATAATATTATTTATGTAGAATGTAGAATTTATTTGTAAAATGATGTTTTAGTATTAAATAAATTATTTCATGTCATCGTTGAAAAAAAAAAATAACTATATGCGTAGTTTTATGTAGATACTTATATATATGGGCGGATGGGCGGAGTTATCAAAAATCAATGTTTAAAAATGATTGCAACATCATTTATTGATTCCGATAGTTCGTACGAATATCGGTAGATTACTCCCACCATCGCCGTAAGATGGATGTATTGGAAAAATTGGATCACTCTCGGGCGAAGCTCGGTGGCTCAGTGGTCAGAGCGTTCCCCCTGTAAGGGAAAGATCGCGGGTTCGAGTCCCGCCCGAGAAATGATTTCGCTTTTTCCAATTTATTATAATTTGTTTAGTTTAGCAAACTAATTGCTTTAAAATTATCTCTACTTATATATAATTCATATAAATTAATAACATTGACATATTTTTAATAAGTAACTACAGGTAAATTAGCTTGGAGAAATTTTTGCGTTTGTAGTAGTGTATGGTCAGCAAATAAAAAAAAAACAACATTTTATTTTTAGTTCCATAATTCCATAAGATTAGAAGATCCTATAAGATGAATTATTTAAATTAATTATGATTCGTTCTGATATTGTGTCTAAAGCTGCGTCTCTACCCTGATATTTGTTTTCCTCCTCAATAGCATGCAGACAAACTTTTCTCCATTCCTCTACAGTTATGGCGTTCATTTTTTCTTCAGCTAATGACATTATAACCTTCATATTCATTGCGAAATTCTTTTTTGCGACATATGTTTTCACTATCCCCCATATATTTTCTATAGGATTAAACTCCGGATAGTATGGTGGTAAACGCAGCACAGTATGACCGTGCTGTCGTAATATTTCGTACTCTCTTTTTCGTACTAATCTTGTACTCTACAAATCTCGCCTGGTTTTGCAGAATCAGTTCATATAATTGAGGCTTAAGCAACGTGGATGAATGCTCAATGTTTCGAAATGTCAACCAGTCAATCATTTGCTGTTTTCTAGAATTACTATTCGGTGCAGGATTTTGTATTGAGTTATGATATGGTGCGTTGTCAACAACAACAACACTATTTGGTTGTAAGTTGGGTATTAATTGATTTTGAATCCACCTTGAATAGTTGTCATAGTTCATTGTCGTGGTAATCTCCACTTTTTTGGTTGGCTTTAAACATAAGCAATGCATTTGGTATAAAGCCATCCATACCACCGGCATGAACAATGATTAAGCGGTTGCCTTTCGATATAATGTTGCTTCAAATCTGAAGTGCTTCCATCTGACCAAGATTTCGAGAGGGTATGTGATGTATGTATATATGTTTGATCGATGTAAACAATTGGTCGGCGTTGTTTTTTTTTTTTTTTTTTTTTTATATATAGGACACGTCAATTTGACTTTGCCTCGCCTGATGGTAAGCTGAAGGCAAAGTCTCTGAAAAGAGGGTCACCATTACAGACATGTACGATATTCAGCAATTTTCATCAAATAATTAATTCGCAAGTATCTAATTTCGTGTTTTTCCTTAAGAAGTTTCCGGTTATCTTCTGTTTGCTTCCAATTAAAACCTAATGACATGACGTGTTTTCGTAACGTGCTGACACAACCTTTATAATCGATATCTTCTTTCAATTCAATTTTTGAATGAAATGTGTGCTTTATGTTCTAACGGTACCAAGCGCGTGGCACCTGCGTACAGCGTAAACTGGTTTATTCTGGTTTTGTGCGTGTTTCCACTATCAAGTGACGATTTATTTATTTGTTTTGTTTCGTAATTATTATGGTCAAAACTTTTTACCTATAGCTAAACTACTATCATCTAAAAATCTAAAAGAACGACACGATATTTTATTGTTTCACGGTAGTCGCCTTATCGTTTGCTCAAGGACGTGATATTGAATGATTTTTTTTTTTTTATAAAGTCAAAACCGTTTTCTTTAAAATAAAAACTTGTTTTTATTGAAAACAAAAATCAGAGTGTTGTTAGGGATAAGTATAAAATTAAATAGTAATGTTAGGATATCGAAACATTTTTGTATAGGCCAGAACGATATAGTGGAAACGCGCTCTAAGATCTGAGTAATATACACACCACTACATATGCAAAAATTTCTCGAGACTAATTTCACTGTAAACTGTTTTTATACTTAGTGTATGCGCCATTTTTGAAAGCCGCCATCTTCTTGTATGACGTATCTATGAATATAATACATCATTGTATAAAACAGAATTAAAATTCAAGAATATCAAGAACAGTTTTTTAAACAAAAAATGCATAATAGAGCAAGAATGTGAGTGACATGTTGTTTAGACGATGCAAGTTATTTATTGCTTCAATGTTATTGTGCGCAACAAGCAAGAAAATTGCATCGTGTAAATCAGCCTTAAGTATAACATAAAGTGGTCAATTACAAGTCTCGCATTTTTTAATATTACCTACTAATTATTATTCAGTCCATTGTCCGATGGATGGAAAATACAAATACAATAGGTGCTATAAGAAACTAAAGTGTTATTTTAATACCAGACGGTAGGTAAACAATAGTGCAGTAGATATTTAAATACCTACCTAAAAAAAGACAGGACAAAGACCAATTACTTACCTACATAATTAGGAAAATCAATCTCAATCTAGAATTTTTTCTTTCTCACACGGTTATCCTATTCGTTCAAAATGTATGATATCGCGAGTTTGTAGGTACCTATACCTACAATCAATAGATTTAGATAGATATAGCATTTTGTTAATATAAGTACGATTAAGTTAATCATAAATATATTCTAGTAAAATCACCCGGCGTTTTCTTAAGTATATTCAAAACTTCACAATCTAAAATAAGTAAATAAATATTTAGGTATATTGATACAGAATGCGTCGTGATTGTCGTGAAATTCCTCCGCTTCATTACCGACCGGTTAACGTTCCCAGCCATTATCACGTTGAATGACAATGGTATTCTTTGTGGAAGACATTGCTAGATAAATAATACATAGTACTATATGCCTATACCTACCCGTGAGTCAAACACTCTCCCGTAGGCCTTTTGCACATTATAAGATACGTACGCCAGACAAGAAATATTTCGTGTCTAATGAAGAGAACACCTTGCACACTGTAAGAAATTATCGACAAGAAATTTCTTACGTACACCAGAAATTTCTTACGTAGCCACAAACATTTATGTTTGTTACAAACATTTCTGTTTGTTGCAAACATGTTTTGTTTATCATTCTGTATAGAATGATAAAACATGTTTGTAACAAAAAATATATTATACATACATACATATTATTATACTTAGGGGTTTTACAGGAGTGCTGTAAATTCCCGAAGGGGTAAGCAGAGGTGTATTAACAGCACATTCCATCAAATTATTTTCGGTACCACGTAATAGGAGCGAGCCTATTGCCGTCAAGCGGGCACTTACCCAATGTTGCTTAACGTCGTAATGCAAAGAACGGTCACCCATCCAAAACCTGACCCAGCCAATATTGCTTAGAAAGAAAGAAAGAAAATTGATTTTTACTTTCTCTCAGCCAATATTGCTCCTAGCCAATAGGTATAACTTAACCTCGTAATGTAGGTACAGAACGAAGTACCTACTTAGGTAATTTCTTATTTCTTTACTTCATTCATTAGTATGTACCTAACCATAATTTGACGGAGGATACACAATCCACAATCATATACTTACCTAGGTAGGTACAAAATAGACAGACGACAGCGTCTTTTTTTGATTGCATACCTATCTATATCATAGACGGGAACTTTAAATCTATACAAATAAAATTGGAGTGTCTGTTTGTAATATTAAAATAACCGGTTTCTACTACATGCATATGAATGTATTGTATACGGTACACATAGGTACCAAAATATATATTTTTTAAATTTTTGTCTGTCTGTCTGTTTGTTCCGGCTAATCTCTGGAACGGCTGAACCATTTGGACGTGACTTTCTCTGGCAGATAGCTTATGTAATAAGAAGTAACTTAGGTAGGCTAAAGTTGGCACGGAATCCGAATTCCACGCGGGTGGAGCCGCGGGCAACAGCTAGTATAATAATAATAATATGACGAGACTCGAGAATCAGCGATGGGACATAATACAAAGCTTGTAGGTACCAGAATTAATGCGAAACGAAAGAAAGTTTTTAATGACCTACGTACGTACATACCTACCTACCTATATGTCCCAAACAACTTTTGACGAGTTGTTAAAATAGGTACTTACTTGAAGATTTCATTACATCGTCAAAATACGCAATTTATAGAAGCTATATCCCCACGTGGAATGCTAGCTGTAACTCTCAGGTAGGTACCTAAGGATTTTAATACCTACCCATTTAGTTCATCGAGACGTCACCAGTTACAACTCACAACCGAAACTGCATTTAAAAATTAAACTGTACTAGCAAACTGAAAGTCATTTGGCATAGAATCATAACCCTCCTTTGGCTTCACGGTAGTCGGGTAAAAATCAAAAGTCGCACCGCCGCGCCGACAGGCGCTAGCGGCACGTGTAGAGTGAGGTGCGGTATGTCGGGGGAGGGGCACAAAGGCGCCGCCGCCGCGGCAGCCGCGCCGCCGCCGCCGCAGAATGAATAGGTACCGAGCGGGCCGTTCAACAACGTCTTGCGAGTTTTTGTGTAAGGTACTTGTTACCTACCTACTTGTAATTATTTTGAAAACTTTGCTTATATTTAAAAGTAAAAATAGCAATGTTCCAATTTTGAATATCTCTCCACAATTTTTGAGAGCCATTGTGTCTCATTTAAAAATGGATCTGCATCGAGAACATTTTCGTACGATGATTGTGCGAAAATTGGTTCAGACGCATGAAACTTTGTGTAGAGGCTGGTGGTATGACAAGCTAGTATGACCACGAGGAAACGGCCTGGTGGAGAGTCCATAGAAAAGATTTAATAAAAATATTTTATATATCGAAGTTAATTTTATAATTTCTCAAAATAAAACTTGATGTAATTGAGTGTCCCACGTACGTAAGAACTTTCTGGTCTAGATCCGCCAAAATGCGTGTGTCTTATCAGACACAAGAAAAAATTTCTTACAATGTGCACGGTCTCATATAACAACAAAGGCGACTGCATTTCTTATAAGAAATTTCTTGTCAAGCACCAGAAATTTTCTTGTAATGTGCAAAGGCACGTACGCTACATAGGCAGACAAAGCACAAATAATTATCTTAAAGTATGTAAGTACTTTAATATAAGTACGATTAAGTTAATCAAAAATATATTCTAGTAAAATCATCAAAAATATATTCTAATAAAAATGAACATGGACAAGACGAAGGTTATGTGTAATGCCCATGTTGTACCCACCCCAATATCTGTTGAGAGCTCGGTTCTTGAAGTTGTTGACTCGTACGTCTACCTAGGACAAGTAGTCCAGTTAGGTAGGTCCGACTTCAAGAAAGAGGTCAGTCGCCGAATCCAACTCGGCTGGGCAGCGTTCGGAAAATTGCGTAATATCTTCTCGTCCGACATACCTCAGTGCCTCAAGTCGAAAGTTTTCGACCAGTGTGTGTTACCAGTGATGACTTATGGCACTGAAACGTGGTCTCTCACTATGGGCCTTATGAGTAAGCTCAAAGTAGCCCAACGAGCTATGGAGAGGGCTATGCTCGGAGTCTCTCTGCGAGATCGAATCAGAAACGAGGAGATCCGTAGAAGAACCAAGATTACCGACATAGCCCAGAGGATCAGCAACTTGAAATGGCAGTGGGCAGGGCACATAGCTCGGAGGACTGATGACCGATGGGGTCGAAAAGTTCTCGAGTGGAGGCCACGTATCGGCAAAC
Organism: Eilema depressum; assembly: GCA_914767945.1. Classification (NCBI taxonomy): domain Eukaryota; kingdom Metazoa; phylum Arthropoda; class Insecta; order Lepidoptera; family Erebidae; genus Eilema; species Eilema depressum. The sequence goes on along the minus strand of OU612028.1, from coordinate 7,473,728 downwards.
GCAGCGTAGGACATCCACCCACAAGGTGGACAGACGACCTTATCAAGGCCGCGGGAACGCGCTGGATGCGAGCCGCTTCCAACCGGTCTTATTGGAGATCTATAGGGGAGGCCTATGTCCAGCAGTGGACTTCCTATGGCTGAAATAATGATGATGATGTAAGTACTTACACTACTTATCTACCCCAAAAAAAACCTTTTTAACAACTTTGTCTTGACAGTTACGAGAACAACAAAAAATAAATCTGTCGAACCGTTTGTAAGTGACCTCTGTCATACATGTAGCAATTCATTTGTTTTTGTTAATATCAAACCTGTAAGTAGGTATTTTATATGAGGAAGATATAAAAATGACGACATCAGCACAGTCTCATTACCATAAATATATAAAATTAGATCGAAGCTATTTTGTATTCAAATCACACTATTTGGTACATATTCCTTAAAAATACTATCCCAAAACTCTAGTTCTTCCTTATCGGGTAAATGTTTTAGTGTCAACTCGTTACCTAGTTCAAGATATTCCTGAGTCGGTAGAGAGAAGGGCCTCCAGTACACGCCAAGGCTGTTGTCAGGTGTTGGGTTCCTAGAAAAAGAAGTTAGATCAATTTGAAAATTAATAGAGGTTACAGCCTATATGTTTTATAATAGCATTGTCGGATTAGTGGGGAATCTTTTTTCCGTGTGGAAATCCCCATGGCGGTCACCGGGGTGGTTATGTCGGACTCGAACCGACTACAACTGTACACCTTCTCGGGTCATTATTAACAGGATGTAAGTTATCTTAGGTACCTAATAATAGGCATTTGCCAGGTACGGTTCTTGGATAGCCCCATGCCCCTGATAGGGGGAGGAGTGCGCATCGCACCGTTGGGCAGGCTTAATTTTGTTAAGGTGCCCGTACTTATCGCCCACAGCCCGGAGAGCCAGCCCGCCACTTGCCTGCTCTCCACTGTGCTCCTTGCTAAGGAGGCTTCAGAGGGGCACGCTTGGGCAGTTCTCTACAGGGCTGCTCCCGTCTTGGCCGAAATTGGTCTAAGGCCGGAGCGTTTCCTATGCCTGAAAGAGGCGCTGCCGTCTTGTTTCCCGGGGTATACCGCGTTAACATTGAAAACGTTTAAAAAAAAGTCATTCTGTAATAGTTCTTTTTACTTACCCATATTTTGCAAAATTTGTCCAAAGTTTAATTATGGTTTCTATAGATTTGAAGCACTCAGATTTGTCATTAACTTTTTCGGTTATGTCTTTTAGTGGGAAAAGGTACGCAAGATCATCCGCGTGACACATTAGTGAATTAACTGAATTAACATGAGTTAAATCTGTAAGTCCCAAATTGCGTCCCATAAAGTTCCTCTCGGAAAGACAAGTGAGCTTGTAGAAATAAACAGTGGTCTTTTTGGAATAAAATTTGGCTGAAAGATATATGCCATACACAAACATATCCATGCTCAGGAACTTAATCACGCCTTGCTCTGTTACATCACCGCCTTTGAAGTAGAATTGGCGCATCTTCCTTCCAACTTCCAATTGATCAGCAATCACACAATGCGTTTTTATCCATCGAGGCACAAAAAAATCATTAAAATATCTTGCATCAATGATCATATTTTCTAAAGAATACTCAAAAGCCAAGGTCATGGCCCATTCGTCTTTAGTGTACCCAGTTAAAACTTCCACCCCTTTATACGCATCTGTTCGTAGAACGTCCGTTACATCACCGTAAAAGAATCTTTCCTGTCCAAAATCTTTTTCATTTGCTATTGCGAAAAATATTTCATACGGTTTTTGAGCTTTCCATACTTGCAATTTTAAAGTAATGAGTGACTCGACAGGTTGCTGTTTTAAGAATTCATAAACAACTTTATCGTCTTCTGAAAAGCAACCCAATTGTTTAGCCAGAAGCAAAGCTTTGTCACGTGATGCAAAATCTTGAGACCACCAGCAAGTAGCTGCTCCGCTCTGAGTAATCGCCCTCTGGAAGAGGCCTCGTGACATTGGTGATATCAGATGGTAGGATACGCTACTTGCACCGGCACTCTCCCCAAATATCGTGATATTTTGCGGATTGCCCCCAAAACTTTCAATGTTTTTCTTCACCCACTTAAGTGCTGCGACCTGGTCTTTCATTCCAACGTTACCTGGTACATCTGCAGTGTGGAGACAAAGGAAACCAAGAGCTTCAAGCCTATAATTGAAGGTAACAAGGATTACTCCATGTCTGATGAGAAATTGAGGTCCGTAAAAATCATCATTACCACTTCCCCAAACGTATCCACCTCCGTGTATCCAGACCATGACGGGTAGAAGCTGCTTAGGTTTCGTATCCGGCGTGTATACATTGAGATACAAACAGTCTTCACTCATGTTGCCGAGGTTGGGCAGCAAAAAATTCGACTGGGGGCATACAGGGCCGAACTCTTTAGCGTTACGTATGTCTTCCCACGGCATTGCAGGTTGAGGCACCTAAAATGACAAATAGAATAAGATAAAAAGACTGCCAAAACTTATTTAGAATCCTAATCTCGAGGCTAAAACGTCACTCCGAACGACTGCAGCAATTTTTTGGCGTTCTTTATTTTCAGAACAAGGTTAGAGGACATTCAGACGTGGTCATTATAATAATTATTATTGTCGTACCTAATTGTTAAAAAAATTACATGTTTGTAACGTATATTTGTTACGCCAGAAGATTACAGTCAGAAATAACATGCCTACAGGATGTTAAGAAAGCTCCCGGAGCCGAAGGCACCTGGTAGTACTTACCCCGGGTAGTACCTACTACATATTGGCTTATAAAATACGATTAAGTAACTTTTTTATACTATTTAATACGCATTATTCACTCTACATCGTGTTACTGTGAGAGAAGGAAAATTCGAAATACATAAAACCCTGTACCAACCCGTCTGGCCAGCGTGGAAACATAGACCAGAGCCTCCCAACATTGGGAGAGGTCACGAGAGGTCTATGTCCAGAAGTGGGTTGCGATTACTTGCGATAGGCTAATTGATGACTTTTATGGGAGTGACTTTTCAACCTCGAGAAGAAATCTCAGTAACAGATTCATGTCAATCAGCACAGGCCTTCGATTCTGCTAAAGCAAAACCACTCTTATACCACAGACACTGCAAAAAATGGCATTAAATTGTAGACTTTATGACCATAATTTTTAAAGTCCAAAATTAAATGAAAAGCGTTTCATTGCACTTTTTCATTCACTCTACAAATAGCTATTTAATTTTGGACTATAACAACATTAATTTAAAGTCTAAAATTAAATGATTTTTTTGCAGTGTATGACAGAGCTTTGCTTTTATTAAGTCTCGAAGGTCTTGGTGGGGTCTGGTGGCAGGCTACAAATAGTATGCTTGTGATTACCTTAAATCTGAGATCTCCAATCGGCGGTCGAGCGTATGGGATACCCTTGAAGCTGTAATATGTACCTCCATACTCATTTAGCACTGTCTCTCCTTCAAGAAGACCCTCCGTTATTTTAATCAGCACCATAACTCCTCCGAAATGTAACTAAGCACACAACAGAAAAACGACTAATTCTGCAACCAGTTCCGTCATCTATAAATAGGTATCATCTACTCGCCTCGTCTCAGCAAATAAAACGTAGGTACTTACAATATTTATTTTTACTGATACAAAATGTTTAAAATCACGAATCACGGTAAATAAGCAAACTAGGTTGGATACCTACCTACTTATAGGTAACTAGCTACTTATAGGTATGTTATTTTATTAATTATGGATACCTATAGGTACATAATTATTATGTTCACATAATTATATCCCTAATTAATAAAGTGTTCACAGTGTTGTGTTAAATACAGTGTTCACACTGTATTATTTACTAGCTTTTGCAGGCGCGGATCCAGACGCGGAACTAGGTTGTGGGCACAGGTACCTGAAGATCGGTCAAGTGCGAGTCGTAGTGCGAACTCATGTCAAGCATGTTAAATACGCTCGAGGGGGGGGGGGGGGTGGGGGGGTGTATTTGGCGGTGTTGGTCTCACATTGATCTGTTGAATTGAACGCGGTGAGACGGACGGAAATCGAACCTTATGGAGTGGGGTGCAGAAATCGCAGGGGCAAATGCTAGTCAGCTTCCTCGAGTAGCTTTCATTAATAGTTCCTTTTTTAAGAAAAACCCCAACAGGAAGTGGACTTGGTAACGCCGGGACTCTGCGATAAGGAACGAGACAGACTTTTTCATAATGGACAGTAGTTACGCACATATTTAGAGATGTCTTTGTGATCAACAAGTTTCAAACTGGAAGCGATCACCAACTTATCCGATGCTCTCTAAATATCAACATAAAGGCTGAAAGATTCCGAATGATATATAGCTCTAGGGTCCGAAAAGTTCCAACTGGAACTTCAAAATCGTTTCGCAATGCTGGAAACCTAGCGGCATTGACGAGAAGGCCGACATAGTGGTCAAAACATTGCAGGAAGTGTCTCGAAAATTGTTTCCCGGAAAACGCAAACAGCAAGAGTCCAGGCTCTCTCCTGAGACTTCCGAACTTTAAATCAAAAAGCCGATACGACGCGACCTTGAACGCTCCAACACTCGCTCCATCCAGGAGACAATCGAGCGATATAGGGGGGTTAAAAGTGTTCGCTCAGCAGTTGGGAAGGCCCCATCTGACGAAACTTACTTACTGAGCTATACGCAGCACGGATGAGTAAACCGACGGGACACAGCGACGAAGACCTGTGCAGAGACACACCTGGACAGAGCCCCACTCACGCGCCACTACACCGAGGAGATACCAGATGTCGAATAGGGCTCTCAGGCAACTGAAGAACAACAGATGCCCTGGTGATGACGGAAATTACTACTGAGGTGCTGAAAGCAAGTGGCGCAACAATCCTGAAAGAGCTAGCGAGTCTCTTTAATTCCATCATCCGGCAAGAGCTAACACCTAGGGCACAGAGCGGGAGTGCGGTGGTACTGTTCTTCAAAAAAGGTGATAAGACTCTCTCACTCCCGAGCCATGTCTATAAGTTGTTCTCAAGAGTCGTCACAAATCACCTCGCGGATAAGCTCGACGAGTTCCAGCCACCTGAGCAAGCCGGGTTTCGAAAAGGCTATAGTACCGTGGACTACATCTATACTGTTCGGCAGATTGTAGAAAAGACGCAGGAGTACAATCAGCCGCTGTGTATGGCGTTTGTGGACAACGAAAAAGCCTTCCACTCAATCGAAACCTGGGCAGTGCTGGATGCCCTGCAGCAGTGTCGTGTAGATTGGCGATACATCGAGATGCTGAGATGTTTGTATGACACTGCCACAATGTCCATCTTACTCCAAGACCAGAAGACGAAACCCATTAGCCTTCAGCGTGGAGTGAGACAGGGAGATGTTATATCTCCCAAACTATTCACCAACGTATTGGAGGACGTCTTCAAGACTCTGGATTGGACTTTGGCGGAGTACCAACATCCACGGTGAGTACATCTCGCATCTTCGGTTCGACGACGACATCGTCATAGTTGCTTAGTCGCTGGAACAACTGGGCGAAATGCTGCACAGCTTGAATGGAGCTTCTCGACAAGTTGGCCTGGGTGTAAACTTGGACAACACCATGATTATGTTCAACAAACATGTTGTACCAAATCGATTGCAATCGAAGGGATGACACTCAGAGTTGTTCAAAAATATATCTCCTGGCGCAGGTTATCCAGCTCGGTAAAAACAACTTCAAGAAAGAAAGGCTGAAGTGGCAGTGGGCTGGCCACATCTGTCGAAGGACTGATGGCCGTTGGAGCAAACGAGTCCTAGGGTGGAGACCGCGAGAAGGAAAAAGGAAGGTGCGATGCCCCTTAGGCAGATGGACTGACGACCTGATAAAGGTGGCTGGGACAGACTGGATGCGAAACACGGAGGATCGGCAGACGTGGCGCATATTCGGGGAGGCCTATATCCAGCAGTGGACTGCAATATACTAACTGATTGATTGATTGAATGTACTTACACCTCAGACCTATGCTCCTTAAAAAGGCGAACAAAAAAGCCGCAATAATAGTGTGTAATTTCTGATATTGTAACAGTACGAACAAATGCTGGTATATCGTCTATTGCACTATACGCTGTGTTCCAAATCACGCGTGATTCATGATTCATTTGTTTGGTTTTTTTTTTCAATAAACCATAAAAAAGTGACGTCACAGGTCTATTAAGGTGGTGGGCATGCCCATATTGCCCACCCTAGTGGATCCGCGCCTGAGCTTTTGCCCGCGGCTCCGCCCGCGTGGGTGTCGGTTATCGCGACCAAACATAGCCTATGTCCTTTCTCAAGGTCTAATCTACCCCTATACCAAATTTCATCAAAATCGGTTCAGCGGTTTAGTCGTAAAAGCGAGACAGACAGACAGACAGACAGACAGACAGACAGACAGAGTTACTTTCGCATTTATAATATTAGTAGGGAAGTAGGGATTACATTGGGTGTACAGTCGTACAGTGTACACTGTAGGTACACCCAATGTAATGCAACCCTACCTACCGACACCTTAGAGTCATAAGTTATGACTCTAAGGTGTCGGTAGGTAGGGTCATAACTTATGATATGACTCATACATAACATAAGGGTGGCCGCACATGTACGGTTTCCGGAGACGGTTTCCGTCCACGGTTTCCTGATTTGGAATTCCGTGTGCCTAGCGCACACGTCAGGTTTTTTGCATTAGGTTTTTTTATTATTAGTTCGAAGCGAGCAGTGTTGCCAGTGCTGAATTATCAAATGTACCACAAGCTGGCTTAAAAGTTGCATTTTCGGGGGAAAAGTTACGTATTCTTGTTTTTTTATATAGTGTTTCTTGTTTTTTACAAATCCTCTCGGTTTATCTCGGGTATCCGCCCAATTTAGGAGCCGGCCTTCCGAGATGCTCCTTGAAATCCCACCGGCCATTGAGTACGAGCCCCAGCTATTTCATCTGGGACTTAATGCAGCTGAGAGCGTCTACCACTATGGGGCTGGGTCGTAAGAGAGTCAAAAGTTACGCAAAATGTAACAAAAGTTATAATACAATCTGGCAACCCCGGAAGCGAGACACAATCAGTGTTGCCAATTACTGATGATCTGAATTCCCCACAAACCCAACAGAAAGGCCCCAATATTAGACATTGATAACTACATTACTTCTCTTGAAGTTTCCCGCTATAGTCACCAATTGCGATGTTTATTGCGGCTCGTGTACATATATTGCCAATAACGAGTTAAATAGTACCTTAATGTCGGATATTTTGCTTTAATAATTTATCAATATGTATAATACTTGCCACTTATTACTTCTGAGTTTAGGTCTAGTGTGAATGTCTAAATGCCCCACATAAGCACAATCCCCACAAATTCCCTAATCGGCTTGAAAGTCCCCACTCTCTTGGGAATTGACAACGCTGGACACAATTTAAGCGCGATTCCGGATGGAAATTTCCTGACGTGTGCGGCGATTAGTACAAAATGTATGCGAGTGCTGCGTTCGGTATGACGTCATTAGGTTTTTTCCATTCTGAACCGAACGTCAGGTTTTTTCCGTTCTGCAAAAAGTAAGGACGTGTGCGGCTAGTAGAACATTTTGTATGAAAATGGAGCATTCGGTTTTTTGAATCTGACTTTTTGATCAGGAAACCGTGGACGGAAACCGTACGTTTGCGCGGAGCCTAAGGCACCTCACCTGCTAGCACAGAATAAAACTGCTAGTCAGTGCACCTACTAAACAAAGGCCTGGCGCGAGCTTTCTTCCTGGGGCTCCTAGAACAAACTTACAAAAAAAAAACAATATGAGATCACTGGGTACCAATCCCCTATTCGCAGTAGTTCGGTGATTAGTCCGGTATACCGAACTAATGCTACTTTTTAGTCGCAGTAAATCGCGCGCTCCTTTGAACGTAACTGGAAAAATCTTTAGGATGATGATGTTGTTTTGAATTACAGCAGATTATAATGCTACTGGTGTATAATAAATAATATCATAGCGAATATTATTAATCAGACGTAGGTATCTATAACAAGTGTGCTGTTATATATTTTGACCTTGTGTACCTATCTGTCTGTGGTAGGTATCAAAAGGATGGAACAATTTTTAATGTAGGAAGTAGTTTTTTGTGTTTTGTGAGAACAGACGTGACCGAGATGGTTTTTTATTTAGCCATTGAATTATTCGATTTGACCCCTTTTTTTTATATACCACTTAGGTGGCAGACAAGCACACGGCCCACCTGATGGGAAGTGGTTATCGTGGCCTATGGATGTTTGCAACACCTGTTGCATACGTCCACTTAAGAACCTCAGACTAAAAGAGTTTAAGGACATGTTAACTGTAGTAGTAGGTATACTAATTAAAGTATGTTATAGAAATTAATTATGAAATATGCCCGCGACAATTTTAACGGTTAAACGGATCTGCATGCCATTTGGCACACAGATAGACCATTAACTGAATCCATACGGATGTATAGGAGAATTTGAATCAACCTCGGGCGAAGCTCGGTGCTCAGTGGCCAGAGCATTCCCCCTGTAAGGGAAAGATCGCGGGCTCGAGTCCCTCCTGAGTTTGATTTCGTTTTTTCCAATCTTTTGGCACTTACAAAATGTCAATTGATCAATTGCCACATGAAAACAGAATGGAACCATTTAGTATGGAGAATGGAACAATTTGGTTCCATTCTGCTTAAATATGGGCAATTTAGCAAATTAACCACCCCGCGGTGGTTCAGCTAGTAGGTACTTGTATAGTTGAGCGAACCTGCCGAACCTGCGGTCAACATATATGTAGTTAAATAAGTAGAAATACATGTTTATTATTTTATTTACCTAGTGGTCAGATACGATCACTAATGAGTCTACACTATCAAGCAGGAAGGTCATGATGTCAATATTCGTAAAAAATGCGTAAATAGGTAAGTACGTAAACACACGATAAGTTCATACTCATTCACACACACAGGACACAGGTTCCGTCATAGACGGTACGTCATAAAACGTGATTCAATACGTCATGAACATGACGGATGGATATCACATTGCATTGCACACGGAAACATGGTTTTATCTAGATTTGGCAAAATGTCCGAATTGATGTTCACATTAGTTTCGAGATTCAGGATTAATCTTGTACGAATTATAATCGAGCAAATCCGTCAAAAAAAATCACTATTTTATTAGTGTTTTTGACGAGCGTGTTTTATATAGTTAGACGATACGAGATTTAAGACGTCTCCGGTATTTTTCACGATACGTGATGGATATGAACACGGGCACTTAAAAGCATAGCCACTGTTAATGCCTACTATAAATCTATAGGTACTTCCGGCAAATTCTCATACGATAATTTGAAAATTTGTAAATTGTGGGCATAGGTATAGTTATTATGACTCAAAGGGGTGATACCGGTATCAGTGCACAGGTGGCTGGCAGCTGGGGCGAGTCAGCTGGTTTTTGTTATATGATGCTCCCTGGCGCAGCGGTACAGCGTTCGAATGATACGTTGGATTGGAGGTGGGTTCGATTCCTGCTCTATTTACATTGATCTACGATCTACGACCCATAACACAACACAAGCTGGTTATGTCTTGCTTTGGGTCTAGGTCTAGATCTAGATAGTATGGTACCGGTTGATTTTATTGTCGTTCTTGAGTGAAAGATGTTGGTCACAGTTACGATAGCAAAATCGTCTGGAAGTTTTAATCTAAAAACGTACATTCAAACATACTTTTTTGCTTTTCAAATCAATGCTTCTAGATTTTCGAGGGAGAGATTTGCTCAAGAAGGACTAATAAAATCCGCTGTTTTCTCGTGGTCCCAGGATTTTGTTCCATTAATGGGACCACGAGGAAGAACTGTTTCTCGTAGTTCCATTAAATCAGCCGGTGTAGAATGTCCTAGAATCTAGAATATGTATGTGCTATAAAACAGGTCTATCTCTTATACGATTTATTTATTTACAATACAAGCTAACAGTGTAACACCAAATCCAAACACCAAAAAAAAAAGACGTGTGGCACTCGGGGACTGCCGCGGTAAAGCTATTGCATAGCATTTTTTATGAACTTATGCAATTATAATAAATAATAATTTGAATTTGAATTTGAATTCGAATTCGATTCCGATTTTCGGATTTCGATTTCGATTTTCGGATTTCGATTTCGATTTTCGGATTTCGGATTTCGGAGTTCGAGTCTGAGTCTGAATTTGAAAACTAACAACTTATGCAATTATAATTACTTACGTTAAGCGATGCTACTTCGGAGCAGCTCGGCTTGATTCGTGCGAGCTCGGAGTTGGGGGTGTTACCATTTCTCGTTACGGAATTTCTGGATTCGGTCTCCACGCTCAAGGCCCGCGATAAAAGCTATGCAATAGCTTAAAAAAATGATAAAATCAACCCGCTAATAAAATATGCAGTCAATGTTCTTATAGAACGCCTGTCAATAATATAATAGCATCACCGCAACATGACTACCACTTATTACCGCTTTGCCTTCGGATTTGCTCGCGTAATAGTCTGATCCCATTCCTGAAAACCATGGAATTTTTTTCCCGGCATAAAACGGAGACTAATCTCCCTCAGAGGGTAGCGTTCTTTTTATACAACTTAGGTGGCAGACAAGCACACGGCACCCTTGATGGAAAGTGGTTACCGTGGCCTATGGACGTATCTCTCTAGTATATATATTAATCTATGGACGTATCCAACACCAGGGGCGTCATACTCGCGCTGCCGACCCCGTAAGAACCTTTTTGAAGAACCCCATACTGCAGTCTCTTGGACAAACCACGGCAGGGCGTTTATTAGTTTCAAGCGTGTGCGAGTGGGGCGTCGCCGCCTCTCGCAGTCTACCGCCTCGAGACATGACCCCCTTCACTCCCTTGGCCCTACGGTAAATAGGCACTTGCTAATGTGTTTTTCCAGACTATACAGGGTTGATACACGGTAGGGGTGTTAATTGAAACAACGAATCACTCGTGAGCGTTTGGACCGCGGGTGTACCGATCAGAATTCTGCTGATTTCTTACAGGATGATAGTACCTATAGTGTACCTCAGTGTACCTTTAATAGAATTCAGTGTACCTCTTTTAATAAAAAGTTGTTTATCAAAATAAATACACCCGCGGTCCAAACGCTCACGAATCACTCTGATGATGAACCGGCTTCGCAACGACATAGTGCATAGGTACTCTCAGAAGTTACAATTTTGTCAAAAGTACACTCATGGTCATAAGCTGCTTCGTCTCCTCACCAAGATGCTCCCTACTTGATGCAAATCCATTCCCAATAAATTGGGATCTGATCAGACTTGCCTGGAAGCATATCTAAAAACACCACCTATTCATAGTGATGTTTAGACAGCGTAGCAGTTGGCAGTATTAGAGCAACCTTTATGTCAATATATTATGTCTAACTCTTTAGAGATTTAAAATAAATAGCTATGTTGAACTTACTTTAAGTAAAACAAAACACAGTATGAGTTTTAGCTTTTTTTATTTCCCTTAAAATCTATGTTTACGAGGTCTCCATAGCGGTGGCTGTTTCCTCTGTGTACTTGCCCTTGTCCTTGCCGAGGGCTGCCAACCTGCCCTTCGCTCTGCGGTCTAGGATTGATTTGCGATCCTTGTTCATCTTTAGCTTGACGATCACGCACTGGGAACAATTAAAAACAATTTTAAATATATACAGATAGAACGAGTTTCATCAGAAATTGTACGCGAAGACTTAGAAACAGTGTCGGTAAAAGTTATCTAGATGTATTGAGATGATAATAATGTTAAGGCGGATAAATCCTCACTAAGGATAGGGGTATCTACTAGTGATCCAGCACATCTACTCCGTTCACCCAGGGTAACGGAGACGGCAGCGCTTCTCTCTAAGCGGAGAACACCGCTCGCGGCCCTCTAGAGAGCTGCTTCTCACCAGCAAATTATTATTAGTAACCGTGTGTTAGAACCGTTAGTAAGTACCCATGTTACATTTTCTGTCAATAGCGCCTAAAAGTACGAATTAATAGTCGACTATTACATGTTTTCTGGGCCACAGAGGGGCCTCAATTTGTTAAGATTAATTACCTTCAGTTTCTATCAATTCAAGTTACTATTACTTTACGGATTAATTACGAATGTTCTGAAGTGTAAGAACGCAATAGGGATACAGCTAAAAGCGAAACGCCGACGATAAGTATGATTTGTAGGCAACCGCATACAGCAGCAGAAGGCGTGTCGCCGCGACACTACTGGCACATACTGGTTTCTATTTATTTGTATAAAATACCTTTTGTAGCTAACAACTAGTCGTCAACCCTTATTTTCATAGAAATCAGTCCATGGTAGTGAGACCATTTGCGCGTATGTCATCCTCTAGGATTTGGTCTCACTACCATGGATGTCTAAGACTAATCAGGAAAATGCATCTCCATGAAGATATTGTGACATAGAAATCAGTGTAGCGACGACGTCGTCTGCTGATCTATTTGCTGTTGGTTACAAACTCACACCTTAAGGTTTAAGACATACTTATCGTCGGTCTTTCGTAATTAGCTATATTCTCTATTGCTTTCATAAGCTTTATAACATCTGTAATTAATCTGTAAAGCAATACTAACTTGAATGAGTGACTATTACACTATTTAACAAATTTAGACATCTCTGTGGCTTGGAGAACATTTATAGCCATCAGTCTGTTTCTGGGAGCCTTAATAAGTACGACAATCGGTATAACTACAGAATTTCAATATCGTCAGTGGACTGTGGAGGTCAGATGGCAGTACCTTTATGGGAAATATCAATGTACAGTCATTTCACAGTTAGATTGAAAAGTCGAACTCAACTGAGTTGGAAAATAGTTCAGGAGAGGATTAAATGGTGTAGTTTGCTAAGCAGGACAGACCTAATTCCCAACCTAAATGTTTGTAGTGCAAAACAATCAGAGCCATAACTGCACCAGGGCACGGACTAGTGGAACATGCTTAAGACTAGTCAGAGAAAACCTCTGACCCATCTCCAGCAGGACAACAATCGTCCGCAGTCTAAGAATGGTTTGTCTTCATCATACTGTTTAGCACTTACAAACATAACCTACAAACTAACGATAAAACTTTAGAAATAGGCATCATTGTTTGAAAGCTATCATATGGGGTGAACAAAACTTCTAAAAAACACTTGTGTGAATACTATTAACTTTTGATTTTTGTTACTAACAATAGACCCCATTTAGCCACTCCCTCAATTTGGTCTAAAATACAACACTGCTATTGTAATAATATTCATATAATAGGAATCAAGAACTCACTTTTGAAGGGTGAATGCCAACATAAGCACTGGCACCGTTAGCTTTTTCACGTTGGATCCTCTCAATGTAGACTACAAACTTCTTACGGTACACCTGAACCACTTTGCCGACCTGCTGGCCTTTGTAGTGACCACGGACCACCTGTAAAAATACATAAATATAATTTATAGCATAAGATTCTGACAAAAACTGAGAAGGAGCATTTTCTTGCATTATTATTAAATCAATTAATTAGTCTATCGTCCACTGATGGACAAGGCCTCTCACAATGAACACCATAGCACATGATCCTTCACCTTACATATTTAATTTATCGCAGTCATCTCTTTCAGGTCATTCATTGTGCTGGAGGGTTCACAGTCTCCATTTTAGGATTTGTTCACCTCAGTATTGTTGATTCATACATAATATTTATTATCACATAGTAATGCGTCTTATTCCAGAAGGCGGGCTGGCTAGGCAGATGTGAATAAACCTCCACATTTAGTGAAAGAATCTGTATTCGGTTGCATATAATTTGGGGTGAGTCTATTGCCAAGATTACTTGTTATATTTCATAACTCAAGAAACAAATTATAAAGGAAAGTATTTGGTAGGTTGGCTAATGATTATTGGGTTGACAATAGATGAAAAGGGGGTGTCTAGATGCCTCTGCCTGGGATATAAACAGTTTGGTTCTTAAATTTTGGCACATGACTAGTATAAAGGCAAGGAATGACAATTACACCCAACCGTACCTATAAGAGCTGAATTCTTATGGGGCTGCTTTTTATTGATCAAATTATTATATGCAAAGATCGGGAGATTCTATAATAATGTAGTCTTGATACTATGATCCAATGAGGTGTCAGTGAATGTTGGCCAGTAATGAATAACATTTTTAAGATTAATACTTAGAATTTAACCATAGCTAAGTGATTTATGCTTTCACATTATCATATAGGTATGTAATTCACACACTGGCGAGGCAAAACAGACCTGACCTATGTCCTAACCATATGTTTGTAGTGCAAAACAATCAGAGCCATAACTGCACCAGGGCACGGACTAGTCGAACATGCTTAAGACTAGTCAGAGAAAACCTCTGACCCATCTCCAGCAGGACAACAATCGTCCGCGGTCTAAGAATGGTTTGTCTTCATCATACTGTTTAGCACTTACAAACATAACCTACAAACTAACGAAAAGTCTTTAAAACGGCAATTAATTATATTTGCTCACCTGCACTTCGTCATCCTTGCGGATTGGCATAGATTTAACGTTGAACTTCTGTCTCAACTCCTTGGAAAGGGGTGCTGACATAAGAACTCGCCTGATGTGTGAAGGTGCGCTGAAGTGGCGCTTTCTATTTTTCCTCCTTGAGGATGTGACGAGCTTATTGTACTTCATTCTGACGCTCTTCGCTGAAAGGCCAAAATATCTCGTTTAATTCACGTTAAGGTAATGTTTAGGTTATTGTTTCCTGCGTGCTAAACGTCAAGTTGCCGCGACGAATATTTCCACGAACAACAATAACAAAACCTAAAATAACCATTATATCTATTGCAAAATACAATACTAATATGTGGTAACTAAGTTAATATCAAGGAAATAGTAACATTTACTAGATTTTCACAGATTTATCAACGTACCCAAAACAACTCGGGCAAAGAACCGAAATAAAAAGAATATTTGTGCAGTGTTGCCACTATAAGATTAATCTGCTGTCAAAAAATTCTAACGCTAGTGAATTAAAAAAGAAATGGCTGTTATATAAAAAAAAAACAATTTAAAACGTCCTGTATCATACATATTTCAAGTAAATATGCTTAATGATCACAATTTTTGGGTAAAATGTCTGTAAATAAATATTTAAATGTCTATTAAAATATTTTTTTTTGTATGGCAATCAAAGATGTGCGCAGAGTAGTAGTATCTGTGGTGAGATGTCAGAGAGTGCAGAGGAGTACCATAGATAACGCATAGATACATCATAGATGAGCATTTCTCAAATTTTTTGCCACTAGACAATAAGCCTCTGTCCCATGTTTTCAATATTTTTTTATGGCCCATATATGGTCACTTACTATTTTTTATAAATTTATTTATGTAGTAAAACTACTCTACTCATTAAAAAAAAATAAACAAAAGAGACATAAATACCATAAGATTTAAAAAAAAATAATAATCAAAAATCAGCTTCAAGCAGTTGTATGAAAAATGAAGTGTCCCAATCTCAATATCTTACCAAACCATCGGTCTTTAGTTGAGTGGACATGGGCATTGCATATGTATCAAATATTATTTATTTATAGCTGTAAGTCATAATTCATCATAAAACATCCTTTTTAGCATTACTTCATTATTAATTTTTTAATTAATGATTTTAACTTGTCCCACAAAAAGTTCCACATTGTAATTTCTGGTTTTGTTACCATAATTTTGGGTTTTTTTACTAGAATCGATTAATGCACATATTTTAGAACAATGGCAAAACTAGCCAACTTGGTATCCATCTTGTTTTAATTTCGATAGGTTCTTTCTGGTGTCGGTGTGAACGGTGCAAGTCGTTAGTTAGGTTAGCGGTCAGAAAAAAATCCCAGCTTTGTTACTCAAAAAACATAGGTAAGTGCAGATTTTATTGTTATTTCACTGAGACTACTATTAAAGCTCCCAATCTTGATTTCCTAAATTAAATCGAATAAGAGTAATCGTTTAAGTTGTATATGTTTACAAATAAAATAATTATGTTGTACTCGGTTCGTTACTTCTTTTTTTGTTACTTTTGTGTGGTAACGTATAAATGAAAAAGAGAGTAACAAAATAGGAAATCATTAGGCTGAGTCGACGACGGCGTCAATTTCTTTGTTTTTTTTTAGTTGTATTATTATTATATATTACAGATTTGTGATAGTAGTATGAAATAGATTCGGAGCTTTTTGTCAGTATTTTTCAGGCGGTTTTGTTAGTTTATTTACAAATGCAGCTTTTAAATATCTACTTGTTTTAATCTAAAAGTGCGGTCATAGTAAAGACGGAACTAATGCATGATATTCAGCTTCTGATATGGTGGGCTAAATTTTAAAATACTTATCTGTTGTTCTGGGCAACCTAAAAAAATAGGGTTCTTTTACACTAACATTATTGCTGTTCGTGTTGCTTAAAAATACAATGAATGCATATTGTTTGTAACCTGCACCGGTTTTGGATTGAACATCAATGGGGTTGGCAACTGTCCAAGTGGCGCTAGTATAGCTTGTTCCCAAAACATTGCAATCTTCACAAGATTGTATACTTGTACTAAGCAGATCAAAAAGGTGTCTTTTCTTGAGCTTGCGGTTTACCAATCTTTCTTCTCTTAGGTTCGCAGAGATTGCTTGTGTATTCCATCGAAAAATAGATGGTGTAGCACCTTTCTTCAAGAATTTGTGTTGGTTTGTAACTCCTACGTTTGTAACAAAATTGAAATATAAGTGTAAGAATATCCTCGCCTCCTTACATGGGACTTAGCTTAGGATATCAGGCGAAATGTGGTTGACAATACACCTTGCTACGCTAAGAATTATTGAACAGATAATAGGTAGTCAAAGATTTATTCTTATGTAACTTACCTGTGTATTTACTTATTATTTCATAATCACTTTCAACAAGGTGTTTACCACATAACCTCGTACTTTTAGTAATAATTAATAATTGGCGACGGATGGTTTTTAATCAAAGCTATATCAAAGCTATTTTTATATCCTTCGGCATTTGGTGCGTGCCGACTTCGGAGCATTTAGAAACAATACAGCGCGTCATTGTAGCTGTTTGGAATTATTTTATGAAATGATCCATACAAAAATCCAAATCTCGAAAATCAAATGTTTGGGTGGTTATTTTTTTAGCTTTCTAACCTAATCTATCCAAGTCGGATTGTGCGGGGTGGACATTGCGCGCCATGACTTGGACACATAATATAGGTTAAAAGAGCATGAGATTGACCTCTATATTATATACAGTCCAACTTAGTCTATACATGGCTCGAGTCAACAATAGTGCCCGGAAAACGGCAATAGGCTCACCCTCTATTACGTGAGAGTTGGGACCTAATAAAAAGATTGGTGAAATGTGGGTGTTAATTCACCTCTGCCTAACCTTCCGGGGATGAAGGCGTGATTGTATGATGATGATAATGATATATTATGTTGACCACACTCTAAAATTTACATTATGAAATTCGGTAATGTAAACTTCGGTATTTTGATATGTAACCATTAGGATTGATTAAAAAGACCGTTAAATGTTTGAGCATGGTTACGCTTAATTTTTTTACAGCTCTCAATAAAAATGCCTCTAACCCCGGCTGAAAAAATGAGGCGGTACCGCGAAAAACTCAAACAAAACCCAGAAAAGATGGAGGAGCAGCGAATACGAAACTTAGAAAGGATTAAATCAAAATATTTATATAAATCAATAAATGAGATGTCAGAAGATGAAAGTCTGAGTGGTATGTCAAACGATTTTATATTTAATGTATGTTATGATAATAAAGAATATTTGATTTGTTATTCTATGATATGATTATTCTAACATTAAACTTTATGTGAAATAAAAATCAATGATTTAAAAATCTTCAAAGTAAGTATTCTGTGTATTGATTATTCTATGAAACGAAAATATGAGAAAAAAATTATGTGAAACGAAATTCTATAAAACAATTAGCTATAAAACAACGCACATAATTAGAACATAATATCTTCTATCTTCGAATCCCTACTTAATATTATAAATGCGAAAGTAACTCTATCTGTCTGTCTGTCTGTCTGTCTGTCTGTCTGTCTCGCTTTTACGACTAAACCGCTGAACCGATTTTGATGAAATTTGGTATAGGGGTAGAATAGACCTTGAGAAAGGACATAGGCTATGTTTGGTCGCGATAACCGACATCCACGCGGGCGGAGCCGCGGGCAAAAGCTAGTATTAATATATATAAATATATAAAGAAAAAAAATATATAAAGACAGGTCAATAATTATTATAATTTGAACTGCTGTGAACACTAGCCTTATAAAATCCTATTTCGTTACCAGTATTCCATTTTTGTTACTGTCCCATAAAAGCCGAACGTATTTCTTTTAAAAATATATTATTATTTAACTAAACCTGCCATTTTTATGCAAAAAAGTATAAGTTAATGTAATATTATTTTAATTTCTGAACGTACTTTATAATAAAATAACATCAAAACTTCTTTACTGTGATTATAAAACAGAGTTGTGGACAAATAGTAACGTAAAGGATATAATTACAGCTTTTATGTAACATGTTGCTGTGTAAATGTTAAGTTTTTTTTAGAAACGTTAAATGATGTTTATGACACCCTATTTAAATCATTAAAAGTTGTCGAAATTGATTTGATGTTTTAATTAACGTAATTGATAGTAGGTAACAAAATAGGAATATTTCTCCCTCTTCGGCATATTTCTACACATTTCTCTACTTATTTACAAATTAAACAACGAAATAAACCTCATTTTCAAAATCTTTAGACACCTATCTACAAATAAAAACAAAATGAATAACTTTATTTTAACTTTTTTTATTTTTGGACATTATCTTTAGATGGTGCAATTATTTTGAGAAATGCTCAGATACAATATTATCCAGAAGTTTGCACTCTACAAGTAAGGAAGTTTGTATGTTGGTTTTATAGGGTGGCCGCACATGTACGGTTTCCGGAGACGGTTTCCGTCCACGGTTTCCTGATTTGGAATTCCGTGTGCCGAGCGCACACGTCCGGTTTTTTGCATTAGGTTTTTTTATTATTACTTCGAAGCGAGCAGTGTTGCCAGTGCCAAATTGTCAAATGTAACACAAGCTGACTTAAAAGTTGCATTTTCGGGGGAAAAGTTACGTATTCTTGTTTTTTTATATAGTGTTTCTTGTTTTTTACAAATCCTCTCGGTTTATCTCGGGTATCCGCCCAATTTAGGAGCCGGCCTTCCGAGATGCTCCTTGAAATCCCACTGGCCATTGAGTACGAGCCCCAGCTATTTCATCTGGGACTTAATGCAGCTGAGAGCGTCTACCACTATGGGGCTGGGTCGTAAGAGAGTCAAAAGTTACGCAAAATGTAACAAAAGTTACAATACAATCTGGCAACCCCGGAAGCGAGACACAATCAGTGTTGCCAATTACTGATGATCTGAATTCCCCACAAACCCAACAGAAAGGCCCCAATATTAGACATTGATAACTACATTACTTCTCTTGAAGTTTCCCGCTATATTCACCACTTGCGATGTTTATTGTGGCTCGTGTATAGATGTAAGGCCGGAATAATTCCAAATATTCCGTGAGGATAAAACGAAAAATCCCGAATAATTCCCAAATGACCCGGAATAATTCGGAATTATTCCGGTCGGTTCGGTTCGGTAACAATTAGAAAAAATGTAGTCTTGACTCTTGATGACTCAAAATGCAGTTATAATTAGCGTTATAAACGGTTATAGATATTGGTATAATATCGGTATAATTAAGATCATACAGTCTACATGTATTTTTATTAATACCGATATTATACCAACCGTGCTAAAACGAATGAAGTGGTGAATTATAACAACATTTTCTTGATTTTACCGAGTTAGGGATATAACTGAGTACCTACTTATACCCTTTTAAACTCTTTAAGAGTGTTTTCACACCATCCGATATCTGTATCGGACGACGATGGCCGATATCCGATATCCGACACCATTTATTATGTTGTTTTTATATAAATATCCGATAAAATCGGTCCGATTTGGCTATTTGCTTCATAGCACAGACTAGTTAAGGATGCTAGGGATAAAAAACCTTAAAAAAACGTAGTGCAAGCAATTTTCAATCTTAATGACATGATATAGAATCGAGTTTTTTTTCTTAAATTCGTAATCAGTGTCATCTATTAGCGCAAAAAGACACGTAATTAAGATAATGTCATTAAGGTCGAAAGTCGCTTACAGTCGCTGTTTTAGTATCTGTGTGAAAGTTATACTCAAATTATTATATGATAAAATAAGTAGGTACCGAACATCTTGTCTCCAAGTCGCGAGAGATGCTCGTATTGGTTTGATATGGTCTATGATTGGTGGATTTGAGCTTTTCTGTCACCATGATACACGGGGTACCATGGTGGCGGAGAAGCTCAAATCCACCTAATCCACAAAAGACATCCAAAAGAACGCGTGTTACTGCGCATATACATACATAAAGTAGGTACATTTTGTGACGTCATTGAGGTCAAGATATATAATATTCCGGTATCTACCTACCTATATACCAATACCTACATAGGTCTGTACTTAAGTTTTCGTTTAGTAGGTAGGTGGAAGCACAGTTATTTCATTTTTTGTAGGTAAGTTTAGCGGGAATAATTCCGGAATATTTGAGAATATTTGGGAATAATTCCGAATAATATGGAATAATTCGGAATTATTCGGGATTTTTACATCTATAGGCTCGTGTACATATATTATATTGCCAATAAAGAGTTAAATAGTACCTTAATGTCGGATATTTTGCTTTAATAATTTATCAATATGTATAATACTTGCCACTTATTACTTCTGAGTTTAGGTCTAGTGTGAATGTCTAAATGCCCCACATAAGCACAATCCCCACAAATTCCCTAATCGGCTTGAAAGTCCCCACTTTCTTGGGAATTGACAACGCTGGACACAATTTAAGCGCGATTCCGGATGGAAATTTCCTGACGTGTGCGGCGATTAGTACAAAATGTATGCGAGTGCTGCATTCGGTATGACGTCATTAGGTTTTTTCCATTCTGAACCGAACGTCAGGTTTTTTCCGTTCTGCAAAAAGTAAGGACGTGTGCGGCTAGTAGAACATTTTGTATGAAAATGGAGCATTCGGTTTTTTGAATCTGACTTTTTGATCAGGAAACCGTGGACGGAAACCGTACGTTTGCGCGGAGCCAGGGTCCATTCTATGGTTAAGGTTTTATAAGTTTATAAGTTGGTTCCTGTTGGTTCGGTTGGATGGATGGATGTTTGTTGCTCTTTCACATAAAAACTACCTTACGGATTTGTACGAAATTTGGTATCGAGATAGATTTTAATCTGACATAACATATTAGAGCCTACTTTTAAACCAGGGAATAGGTTCCTGTGGGTCATGCTGCATGCATGTTCCTACTAGCTAGGCTCATACAAACATCAAAAGGTCGTATCAGCTCTGTCACTTGGCGATTTAACAAATTAACACACAGAGCAGGTACCGTAAAACGGGGTAAATAGGAACGGCGGGGTAAATAGAAATAAAAATCGGAATTTCTAAATTGTTCAATCATAGTAATCCTTTTAAATTTATAAGAACAATTCTTTTATTTTTGAACGAACGAATATTTTTGCTACTGGCTACACTGAGCGGTGGAACCAACCAATCAGATTTCAGTAAAAAAAATCATGCTCAAAGAGAGGTCGGCGCGGACACGTAAAAATTCAATGTTTTAACTTTAAGTTTTTGACAAGTTTCATTTAGAAAAGGTGTGGTAAATGAAGTAATATTTTGTATATAAGTTTATTGTGATATCAATAAATAAAAAGGTGAGTACAAAATTGCGATACTTTGTTGAATATATTAGGTTTTAGTCGGGCGCTCATTTTTAGGTATTTTTGGGGATTATAGGCGCGTGACGGGGGGAAATTGGCACTTGAACAGTTATAATTGGAACAAAGCGGGGGTTATTTGGATCGAATAGGAGGTAAATTAGAATTAGTAATAGGGTTGGCAAAAGTCAAATTCTGAATTCTGACAAAAAAAAGGTACCTATATGTAGGTAGGTATAGATGACCTATTAATTAAATAAGTTTAATTTAATTTCAGGATTTTATAAATTTTATTTTTGCTTTTGCTTTTTATCATTCTGATTGAATAAAAATTACAGCATGACTATTTTTGGTTAAAAAGATTTTAAAAGTCTTTAATTTTTTCAGAATGCCTCGCAACTACATAGCCAAACCCGGCTCTAAAAGATATAAGAAATACGACAGTCTTGTTATAAAACAAGCCCTAGACGAGCTTTCATCGACAAACAGTAGCTTGAGTATAGTAGCGGAAAAATATAATATAGCCAAATCAGTACTATGCCGTCATAAAAACCGCGAAATATAATGTAAGTTTATCCAAAAAGCGGACACGTTCCTAAATAAATACGAAGAGACTGATTTTAGTTTTAAAAACTGTAATTAAAGTCATATTAAGATAATAAATAAAAAATATCTTTCAAAGTATTTTTATTGAACACGTTTTTTATTATAGGTACTTTGTACAGATTAACTGGCAGCTGACAGCCCTAGTTAACATTCCGATTAACCCCTATTGCGAACTTATTATCCCCAACTGGGGTAAATTGGAATCCGATGGGGATTTTCTTGATTTTCTCATAATCTGATAATAATCTGGGAATTTGAAGTTACTAAACATCTAAAAGAACTAACCACACACCCTTGGACATACTTTGATATACTTTACGCGTTACGAAAAAAGGTTAAAAATCCAGTTGAAAGTCAAGATTGGACCAATTTACCCCGTTTTACGGTACCTACATACTTTATAAACCGGGAAATAAGGATCCATACTAATACCCATCCATCCATCCATACGCCATACTTACTTATACTTACTAATATTATAAATGCGAAAGTAACTCTGTCTGTCTGTCTGGTCTGTCTGTTACGCTTTCACGCTTAAACCGATGAACTGATTTTGATGAAATTTGGTATAGGGGTAGTTTAGACCTTGAGAAAGGAAATAGGCTATGTTTGGTCGCGATAACCGACACCCACGCGGGCGGAGCCGCGGGCAAAAGCTAGTCCCTACTAATATTATAAATGTGAAAGTAACTCTGTCTGTCTGTCTGTCTCGCTTTCACGCCCAAACCACTGAACCGATTTTGATGAATTTGGTATAGGGGTAGATTAGACCTTGAGAAAGGACATAGGCTATATTTGGTCGCGATAACCGACATCCACGCAGGCGGAGCCGCGGGCAAAAGCTAGTAATAAATAAAATAAGGGACAGCATCAGTAGGTAGGTTACGTAACAATGTTGTGTGTGGTGTGTAGGTATCTCGTCCCCCACCGAAATCGATAGAAAACCATTACCCTTTTTTGTCAGTCGAATAAAAAAAAATACTTCGCACCGCTTCGTGGTATAAAATATTGATACAACATATCGAATTAAATATTAATTGCTAAGTAACTTTTACAGGTAGTTTTGCTACCGATTGAGGTTGAGCCAGGAGTCAGGAGCCTCGGTATGAACAATACCTACCTACGGTTTATACCTACTTAATAGGCGCGCCAATTAAGTAGGTGTGATACTGTAAGGGTTTTTTTATACCACTTTGGTGGCAGACAAGCACACGACCTACCCCACCTGATGGGAAGTGGTTACCGTGGCCTATGGACGTATGCAACACCAGGTGCGTCACACTTGCGCTGCCGACCCTGAATTATTTATTTTGTAGGTACCTTTTTTTCATGCGGAAATCCCCTCGGACACCTCCCGCCTGCCATCTTGGGTCTTCAGATGGGGTGTAATATTGCCTAAGACATATTTATTCCTGGCCCCTGCTGAAACAGTTTCTCTGGGGCCAGCTTCGTCGTCTCCTTCTCCAGCGTTAGATACTTGCTCGCAGAAGGAGGCAGCGGGAGCGCACGCATTCGCACTCGGCACCATCGCTGTGAGCAAGGCACTGAGTGAGATTACTGCCTCACGCATCCGCATATTTCTGGCCTTCAGGGTCTGCGCCCAGATTGGGCACCCTTATAAGGCCACCGCATACAAGGACGGCGCAGCTCTGTTTTTGACCTCTGTGCCAGTTTTCTCTTCAACGTTGCCAGTGGTTTCCAGCATTGTGAAATGATTTTGAAGTTCTAGTTAGAATTTTTCAGACACCGGCTTCGGTAGCCACTGTAGTGTAAGTCGAATAGTAGACCATATTGAGGCCATGTTTAGAGATCTTCATCAAGTTATTGTCACTATCGTTAATGTTTGTAAAAGCCGACACATTTAAGTTATTCTAGTTTTTCGCTAGTTCTCTCTTCTATGTTAACCAATTGTAATCCACCGTCTTCTCATGTTACGACTGCGTTTGAAACTCGATGTCACTCAGAATAATGCCCCGGGTGTTACCGCAAGTTATTGACACCGGCTCCGTCAGCGGAAGCTGATCTATTTGTCTGTATGTCGGGTATCTGTCATAGGGTCTGCCAATATTGATTACTAACTGTGCTCGCGGCTCCTCCCACGTGGAATTCTGATCCCGTTCTTTGCTAATAGTAGCGTGATGATATATAGCTTATGTTGGTACTTTTTAATGTAACTTTCTAATGGAATAGAATTAGAATTCTAGAATTATTGAAATCGGTCCAGTAGTTTTTGAGTTTGTTTGTTACATAAAAAAGATACAAAGTTTTCCGTTTTATAATATTTGTATAGGTACCTAGACTAACTTTTTGGGCGAGATGGTGTCCATCTCACCCAAAAAGTTAGTCTATACTACTACGAAATGTATTTACATCAGAAACTTCGGATACACACGAAAAAAGAACGAAAGACGTAATCACGAAACCTTCTCTTTTTTGTAGGGTTTAGACCAGTGATGGGCAAAGTATGGCCAGCGGGCAGTTCCGGACCCCGAAGACATTTAATCCGGCTTGCCGACGGTCCTTCGACCTCAATGGTATTTGGCCTGCTATAATTATATTTTGACGGGCTAGTAGTATAATATACTAGAGCCTCTACCTATGTATAAAGGCGCGTTAGCGTTCTGTCTTCATCGCTGTGCATTTTCCCTATAATTCTAGCCCTCCTCTTAAATTTCTCAAACTTTCTGGCTCCCCATTAAGAAAGTTTACCCATCACTGATTAAGACAACAGACAGGAAAATAACAGAAACAAATTATTTGTGTGCAAAAAACGGCATACTGTAACAGCCCACTGGACTCTTCTTTCCACTTCTTCTACTTGTTCTTCTTCCACTGTGATACTGATATTTTACAGCCCATATTGAATACGGGAATTGCACCTTTCTGGACGAGCCGATGTATTCAAATAGGTACACGCACGTGCATCACATTCTCAGAGCGGTTTAAATAATGTAAGTTTATTATTCTTTATTGTCCTTCTTCATCCTAGCGTTAATAAAAGTCGCATCAGAAGCTTTCACCTCAGAGTCTACGATCCGCTTCACAAGTCTTACTGCGGATTTGGCTGGACTTCAATATTTTTTCTTCATTTGGCCTCCACAATCCAATTGCAGCTAGAAATTTCTTAGACATTTTTTAGGGTTCCAAATACCCGTAACGACTGCCATAGAAGTTCATATGGCAACCGGGACCGACGACTTAACGTGATCTCCTAAGCACGACCAGACCAATGCAAATACCTACCCATATTCATGCATACAAATATTTGTACTGAGTGGGGATCGAACCCGCGTCTCCTGCGTAGCGGCCGCGTTCACTACCGCCACGCGGTATTGAAACAATAGCATAATAACTCCAGGCTAGGCAGAGTTTCATACCAGCGCGTAGCGGTAGGTGCCAATGCGATGATATTTCTGTGGACTCGAATCGAATTCCTAATTCGGACATAATGTTTAGGCTTTACCTACTGTTAGAGATTTCTCTGTAACAGCACGGAATAATAATTATTAAAAAATAAAAAAAACCCGACTGCTGTCTAAAAGATTGAAACAAGCTTGATAGCAGGCGGTACCCATTTGCCAATCATAAACCGAAAGAAATTTAATGGGTACCGCCTGCTATCAAGCTTGTTTCAATCTTTTAGACAGCAGTCGGGTTTTTTTTATTTTTTAATAATTAATTTTATTTTAACCTTTTTAGTTAGGATATGACATCTGTATATTTTTGTAATCTCCTTTTAATTCTCTTCATTTTGATACCCTACTCGATAAATTTGAATGAAAAAAAATTTTTGCCAACACATATTTTAGCATCAAAAATCTACCGTATAGTTTTTGTTGGAATTTTATGTACCCTATGACACTCGGGAGGAATACCTTTCATTTGAGACCCTATTCATCAAAATCCGTCCAGGCGTTAGGCCTGTAGAGGGGAACAAAGAAAACTACATACACACATAGACACATACATACATACATACGCGCGAAACACATTACCCTCTCGCTGGCGCAGTCGGGTAAAAAGTAAATGGCCATATATACCTACATCTATACCTATTTCCCTCAGGGGTAGGCACAGACAAAATTCCGCCATTTGCCTCTTTTCAGGCTTTGTGTGGACAGACAGTGGGTTATGTAAAAAATACTGAATTATTGGAAGTTTTACTCTAATCCCGACATTTCGGTTGCTTTTCAGCAGGCCCTCCATGATCATGAATGTCATCTGAAATGCCCTTCAATCATAAACCCTTAACGTCAAAATCAGTGTAAATAACAAAATAAAACGGTTGAACGAACTTTTGAGCGTGATTGAGTAACAGATACCGAAACCCTAAACGTTCCCACCCTGTATTACCTTTATTATAAGTATAAATACATATCCATATTAAATTAATCCGTACTAATATTTTATATGCGAAAGTAAATCTGTCTGTCAGCCTGTTCGCTTTCCCGCCTAAACCACTGAACCGATTTTGATGAAATTTGATACAGAGATAGATTAGACCTTGGGAAAGGACATAAGACATAGGCAATGTTTGGTCGCAATAACCGACATGCACGCGGGTGGAGCCGCGGGCAACAGCTAGTAGTATATAAAATTGAGTTATTAGCAATAAAGATAGTTTAAACTGTAATTCCAATGCTCAAAGTTTTATACGAATTTTTTTTATCACAAATCAGTCAAAGCAACAACATTTCAGGAATGCCCGGCTCCAATGTTTACAGTAATTGTGTCGCTATCAACTTACTTTCGGCCTTGTGACCTCTGAGTCGACATCGGTACCCACTGGCCCATCCCGGTACAACGGGTGGCCGACTAACAAAACAGAGGGAACCAGTCGCCCCCTAAAGGCATATCCGAGTTTGCGCATTCTTCGTACAGCGCCCGGGCCTTTCAGTGAATGACAAGACGCCGCAGAGAGAGCACGCCTGTCACCTCCGGACGACTCCCGACCTCCCATAGGCTCTGATATGAGTGATGTTGAGTGGTGCGTGTAGTGAAGTGTGATGGTACGTGTGTGACTAGCGCTATGGCCGCGCGCTCGCCGGAGCCCGGCCACCACCGACCATGTGCGGCGTCATAGGTGAGTGTTACCCGGCCTTCAAGGTCATTCCAAAAACAATTCACTGGTGACATCCTCGGGCTCCACACCTAAATGATTTCGCTACCATTTTGAGACGATTAAGTACCCCATAATATGACTTGTAATGATTATCTCTGCCAGTGTTAATGCTTAAACGATCAACCGCTTTAAGGCGATCACTTACGTTTAAGGGTTAAAGTGGTTAATTCATAAATCTTATTAAAAATTTAATTTAAAAGTTTTGAAGATATTGTTGTAAGGTTGTTCGATGCTTCAGCGGAGTTGAACGAACTCCACGAAAATACTTACTTATTAGTGTTCTAAAACATATTTTCAAATTCAGAATCTTTATGAAAGAACCTAAGTGGTTTGACAAACGTAGAAAGTGCATGAGCAACGCACTCATCGACATTCTTCAATCCTTTAGAGGACCTTGGATGCCAAAGAGTATAGAAAATGGGGCGTTAATATTAGTTTATACTAAGTAATACAACATACAAATGTTTAGAAAGTAAATATGGCAAACTTTATCCGTTACAAATTGGGAGTAACCCAATCAGAAATCGAAAAACCCTGCACGCTTTTGAGGTCTCGAAGAATCAATAAACACTCGTTCAGATGCTCTCTGGCACTTAAAGTAATTACTTTTTGGGGAAGGATACTTACTTTTTAAGAAGATTTTTAGGACCCAATTAATTAAAACAATAATTAATTGCGAATATATTGCGCGATATAATCCGTACACAATTTGCTGTTCAAAGAATTGTCCATTGAAGCAATATAGTCCCAATATTGAATGCCATTGAAATAAAATTAAACGAGAGAATATTTATTTTTTGAAGTGGAAAATGCGTGAAAATTGTTTAATTTAATAGATTCAACTTTTTAATTTGTATCTATAATATCGCGAAATGGCGAATTGGTCGTGTTTGTACATTGGAGATATTATTATATAATAAAAAGAACTTGTGTTATGTTAACGATACTGATCACAAAAACATTTTGATTTTGAAAACTTTGTCTGTTTATTCACGATGAACGCAAAAACT
The DNA here is from genome assembly GCA_914767945.1 of Eilema depressum. NCBI lineage: Eukaryota > Metazoa > Arthropoda > Insecta > Lepidoptera > Erebidae > Eilema > Eilema depressum. The sequence continues at coordinate 7,445,125 of OU612028.1, read as the reverse complement.
ATTGAATAGATTTTAATGTGACTTGTTTTGTTTATAAGATTTTGGTCAGATATAAAATCTTACGTTTGTTACCGGAGATTAGACCAAACCCCGCGATAACTGACATCAAATTTCTCTGACTTAAGACATCACCAGTCAGATGGATCAACGACTCGAAAACGTTAGCTCAAATGAAACGAAATAAACGGGCCCAACTTCTCTGGCTACCTATACAAAATTATGTTCAGTACAGTAGTTGACCATGATAGTTTAATTAATCTAGCTTACTGAAAAAAAATGCCCGGCAGTGGAGAAGACAAGCACCAGCCTATCTCTTTTCGTGGGTGTCAACAAGGTTATTAAGGGCTAAGATGAAGGTCGTTGAACGTGAAACTGTATATGAATATCTATGGCAGTAGTTAGAGTAGGTAGGTGGGGCCCTAAAAAGTTGACTAGTTTAACTACGGAACTTCGATATTGCGAATCGATATTATAATTGGTTGTGGAGATCAGACGGTAGTCGCTTCACGGAAAAATTCGAAACGGTCTTCAGCATCACAATTAGACTAGAAAGCCCAACTGAGTTAGCAAAAGTATCAGATGATGATGATGTATGTATTGTGTGTATGTGACTTTCTATCTATTTCTATCTATTGCTAGAAGTCTGTTATCTAGTATCTATTGCTTTACTTATTATTATATTGACATTGTCTTTACATAAACTGTAACTGTTTATTATGATGACTTTGGCTATTGACCTTAGGGGTCCATTACACGCTAGGTTTTGCCATGGTTTAACCATCAATCACACCGTGATTGACCAATAACATAACGTATAATAACCGATTGACCAATAATATTCATGATTGACGGCATGATGCATGACGCTTGTATAAGCGTGTAATGGACCCCTTAGTGACATAAAACTCAAATAATTGTGTACTAGCAGGTATAAAAAGGCCACTTTACTGGAATCGTATTAGGATAGTATTTTTTTTTTTTTTTTTTTTTTTATATAGAACACGTCAATTTGACTTCGCCTCGCCTGATGGTAAGCTGAAGGCAAAGTCTCTGAAAAGAGGGCCACCATTACAACACATTTTCATGCGGCGTTATTGACACGAAATTATATTCTGTTTAGTAAATTAATTGTTGTGATTCTGCTCATATGTGTGACCATTATACGAATTTCATAGGAATCTATTGAGATCTACTGGGAATTCATGAAGTTACTGGTTTTCAGCGGAATCGCCCAATGTGGCCTTTTTAGACCCGCTGGTCGGTTAAATTACTTGCATGCCTTGAGGCGGAATGTATTTAATTCTTTCTTCCTTCTTTCAATGCAAATATACAAGGTGATTCAAAAAGTGTATCAATTAATGTTATATCTGTGTCTCATGTAATCTGTTTTCTGTTTCTATACCTAATAAAATAATATAAAATAAAATTTTGTAGTCGTTTCGGAGCGAAATATTTTGGGCACAGTTTCGATAGCGAAAGCGTCTGGAAGTATTAATTTGGCGAAACAAAACTTTTTTTTTTTATAATGTATGGGAAAAATGTACAGGTAGTAGGTACTATTACTTATTCTGTGGTACAGGTGAAAGGTATGGAGGTTGTAAAAAAAATTTTTTCGCCAAAATAATACTTCCAGACGATTTTGCTAACGACACTGTGCCCAAAATCTTTCGCTCCGAAATGACTATAAAATCGCTCAGTATAATATTATATTCATTAATGCATACAAATATTTGCACTGAGCGGGAATTCATCCCACGTCCCCTTCGTAGCAGTCGAAGAGATACCTACCGCAATTTGTAAATATTTTATCAATATCTCGTTACTTCATTTTTTTTTGTAAGTAATTTCTTAGGTATTAATTTAATCAAAAAACAATCATTATGTAACCTTATTAATAAATAAATAATATAATATCAGTAATAAGCGATTCCCAACTGTACCATTGATTAGTACCATTAATGGTACTACTGGGAATATTTTTGTCCCACTAGTACCATTAACGGTACTACTGGGAATCTTTGTCCTAGAAGTACCATTATTAGTACTAGTAGTATTGCTCGGGTCATATATTACGTCTTGGACCTAAAGTATGCCCAATATGTGCTTTATGCGTGCAGTACACGTTTCTTGAGCGTCTTTTGAGGATAGCACGAGGTGCTACTCCGTTAGATGAGCTCAAACTCACCAAGCATAGGTTATTACAAAACAATCTGCACGCGCTAGGGCCTCATTTGTCCCGCGATTTAGGTCCAAGATACATGTCCCGAGGTATTTAGTGTAGATATTTTTCATGTAGTACCATCATCTACTGCAGGTGTTAAAAATTAACCAGAAAGATGTACCCAGAAAAGTCCAGATGAAATGTCCTAAGCCATTCGTACAATTATAATTATGTCATCTTTTGTGATTTTGGTTCCCTAAGAAAGCTCTATGGTGCTCTTTTGGAGAGTGGCACCGCACTACAAATTCGTATGAGGGGTGTAATGCACAGTATAACAAATGTTTTAAAAGGAAATCCACGACAATTAGCCATTTTATTTTTTCATGTTTTGTTATAACTGGTCTTCACAATTATTTCGCATTGAGTAAAACCAGTTTTATGTTAACCAGCTGCATTAGGCCTTGCTTATTATATAAGCATGATACGTAATAGACCTATTTCGGACCGTACCTACATGGCTATAATTTATTTTTCCGGGCTTATTATAACTAAGTATTTAAACCCTCACACAACACAACATTAGTATCGCGCACAATGGTACTAGTGGGACAAAGATTCCCAGTAGTACCATTAATGGTAATAATCAATGGTACAGTTGGGAAAGTGCCGAGCGAGAGTCATCAAGTCACCAGTTAGTTTCATGACCCTTTGCCCAATCGTCCTCATAAGGTTTTTGACCTCTTTGCCCCTCCCTCCCCTCTATGTTACATTAATTAACTATTTATGTTATACTGTATACATATATGTATAATAGAGGCTGTCCATTAATCACGTGATGTTTTTTCAGCGATTTCTAACCCCCCTTCCCCCATGGTGATACGTGGTGGTGGTGAGGTCTTAGACTATCACCCCCCCCCCCCTAGCCAAACTCACGTGTATTTTTTACACCTCCTATTAGGTACGTGGGACCGAATATTGGTGAAATGTGGCTGTTAATTCACCTCTGCCTAACCCTCGGGGATAAGGCGTGATTACATGTATGTATGTATGAATGTATGTTATATGTTTACTTCTAAGTTTATATTTTTAATGTTATGGCACAGATTACCTAATATTATGGCAAGTTTCATTGTTTTAAACTCAATACTGTATCGTTACCGACTACTAATCGTGGTCGTTTATTGTTTCAATAATTAATTGAATTGACCATATTGAATTCCATACCTGTTTCAATGAAGCCAACAGACCAGCAATAATCCACCAAATTGAGCTGAAACCAATTCAGGATTCCTAGAATTGCACGAGCCCGACATTGTGAATTCGAGTTGTTCGTCAACTCGCTCGGAAGAAACTTGCTCGGTCGAGCCAGTTGCAACCATCTGATTGTACCTACTTTTCTTGTCGTCAACTCGCTCGAACGTTCAAAGTACTTCAAAGTACAGTCATTTACAGAATGGGTTGAAACCAAAAGTATAAAGACTGGTACTTGTGATTATATTTTTATAAAAAAATTGAGAAAGAAAAGTAATAAACGATTGTACTAACTATATCGACGCTAGAAAGGCAAAATGTTTTAACAGACATTTAGTAAAATGTTCAGGAGAGACGATTAAAGTTTTAAAAATGTCGTAACTTGTAAAGTATTGAAGATATCTCTATGAAATTTGGGTCGATTAATAATAAATTTATTATACTTATATATACAAATGAACAAAAATAATGTGTGTCTATTATTTCTATTAATTATTGGAGTTTATACAAAATATGTACCTCAAAATTTCAGATAGGTAAAATTAGTTTTTAAATTCAGAAACTAAATCCGATTAATGTCAAGCAAAGTGTTTTATATCCAAAATAGATTTTATTATTTTCAAGTAAGGTGTTTTATATCCAAACGAACTGAATATTGTTATCGAGTAAAATTACTTAAAAGCATATTATCTAATCATGGCTAGAAAGAGGTTTATGTAACCATTTTATATCTATGCCAACCTGGAAAAACAGTTGTACTGACATCATTGTGTTTGAACAAAGAGAGTGAAGTGACTTAACTTTATACCTTACTATAATTTATTCCTCAAACATTTTTTTTAAGTTAAGAAAACCCTGAAAATTTAAGAAAAATGAACCACAATAGGTATAGTTTTCATTAAAGTTATTTAATAATTATAAAGTTTACAAAATAAGGATATTTGCTTGGTTGTACGCAAATGTTTGCCTAGAAGAAATCGCTTGTGGCGATAAGGCCGCCATTTGTACATTTTCTTTTGTTAATGCTTTTCTTACATGTCCTGTTTTATTAGTGTACAATAAATTTTAAATAAATAAATAAATAAAATAAATAAATGTTTTATCACATTGAGACTGACATAACCAACAATCTTACTACTATAAGAACTTTTTATGAGCAAATATTTAAATTTTAATGACGGTCCCGGTTGCCATATGAACATCTATGGCAGTCGTTACGGGTAGTTGGAGCCCTAAAAAATCCAAAAATAAACAGTCTAGCTGCAAAGCTTCGATACCGCCTAATGTTACCATTGGGATATGGAAGTCAGATGGCAATCGCTTCACAGTAGGTATCGAGGTCTAGCCAAATCCGTAGTTAGGACTGGTAAAGCGGACCCCAGATTCCGAGCTGAAGGCTTCGGATGCGACTGGGAATTAACGCTAGGAGGAAGAAGAAGATTTAAATTTTAATGAAGAGACACTGTAAATTATCAAACATAAACGCTATTATCTTATATATAAAATTTCCATGTCACAATGGACAACAAAACCAATTTTACCAAATTTTATAAACTAAACAAAGTATGAATCATCATCATCTGTATATAGACGTATTTTTCTGCTGTGCAATTCACTAAGCAAGCACAACGATGCGATAACGATGCGAGTCGCAACGATGTGCGCGATAGACACTGTCATTGGTCGATTTCCAATGACGTGATACAATCTGACCAATGACATTCTACGTTGCGCCTCGCATCGTTCCCCACGTAGCCTGACGGTTGCCGCAACTCGTGGCCGCACCAGCGAAGGCGGCTCTTTTGCATTTTTCCGCGATGTCACGGACATAGAGGCTGCCGCGGATGCGAGAGTTCCGTACGCGATCTTTACACGCAACGCCGCACATCCACCGCAATATTTTCATCTTCGTGACATGCAGCTTTTGCTTGTGTCGCTCCAGCAGCGGCCAAGCCTCACAACCATGCAAGAGGACAGGTCTAATGATCGTCTTATAGACCTGCCCCATCAACTTGACTGGCATTTTGGGATCACATGTGACGCCAGTCATTTCTCGTCATTTGGCCCACGTGGCAGCAATGCGTGCCTTGACGTCGTGGTCGATTTCACCGGTCACATGAAGTACAGATTCCAGGTACTTAACCTGGTCCGTGCGCTCGACCAAATCATGTCTATGCACTCCACAGATTCCACACCCGTCCGGTGTGGGATCTGTGGAGTTTAATGCTAAGGCCCACGTGGCAGCAATGCGTGCCTTGACGTCGTGGTCGATTTCACCGGTCACATGAAGTACAGATTCCAGGTACTTAACCTGGTCCGTGCGCTCGACCAAATCATGTCTATGCACTCCACAGATTCCACACCCGTCCGGTGTGGGATCTGTGGAGTTTAATGCTAAATATTCTGTCTTCATTACATTTAGCTTCAGACCGCAACCACGGGGGCTGCTCATGTGAGTTTCTGATGTTGTCCGACAAAACGTCTAATACCATGTAAGGACTAAGGACGGATCCTTGGTGTACCCCGACGGTGATGGGGAAGGCTTTCAAGTCACCAACAGCAGTCCGAACCACGGAACCGGAGTCGTAGTTCAAGTCTCGGATGGTGTCAATGTATGTCTCTGGAACTCCCTTGGACCGCAGTGCCCATCAGATCACCGCGCGAGGAACACAGTCGAAGGCCTTCTGCATGTCTAAGAATAGGCAGTGCAGGGGCGTGTTCTTTGCCCTGTAGTTCCCCGTCACAATCCTTAGGGCGAACACCGGGTCCATGGTCCCATGTCTGGGATGAAACACGTACTGACACTCCGAGAGTGTACTTTCCTGTCAGATCCGGGAGTCGATTATCCGCTCATAGAGCTTCATGGTGCGGGACATTATCTTAATACCGCGGTAACTGCCACACTCCTGCACCGATACTTTGCCTTTGAAGACTGGCGTGATAATGCTCAGCCTCCACTGGCTCGGAATCACACCGGTGAAGAGTACGCGGTTATAAAGGTTTGTTAGAATGTTCACACCACGGGCACCCATGGCCTTCCTAGCCTCTATGTGGACTTCGTCGGATCCGACTGCTTTCCGGTTCTTTATGTGGCGAATGGCAGTCTGGACTTCTGCAGGCGTTATCAGTGGCACTAGTCCTTCATTCGGAGGGAGGTCTGGTGGCTGCACCTCTTTATATGTTTTTTATAGTTTCTAAGATTGATTCATTTTATTACTCAGTAATAATCAACTTTTTAAACAATTTATCGGTAATAAACCAAATTCGTTAATCATTGTGATATTGTTGATTATCTCTATATAAGATACATTTAATGTTATATGATAGCTTATACAGTGGATTGCCGGCACGTAATGGAACTTAAAGTGAGTACAAGTGAGTAACTTTCATGACGTTAGCCTTAACCGTGATAATGTATCACCTAATACAAGAATCGTATATTTTTTTTTTATACTGATATCAAATTATCAGCCAAGGTAATAAATGTTTTAAGTATAACATAAGTAATAATAAACCAAACTCTTTAATACTGTAATATTGTTGCTTATTTTTAGAAAGATAATAGAGATATTTAAGAATCTTATAAGAAAATACCGTTTGTACGTACTTTTTTATAGTCGAGTATTTTCAGGAAATACAGTTTATATTTTTAACGTGTTTGTATACATTACATAATCATTACATTTTATCCACCTATATTTACTTATCTTAACACACAAAGGTGCATAATAAAACATCTATGCCAATGGGATAGGCTGTGAAGAGTTCATAACATTTTAATAAGGTTTAATAAATAAATGTATTAAAACTTTTGAAGCCAACTGTACTTAAACTGACATAATATCACGATCGAGCGAGTGGACGACAAGAAAAGTAGGTACAATCAGAAGGTGCTAACTCGCTCGACCGAGCGAGATCCATCCGAGCGAGTTGACGAACCACTCGTGAATTCTGATTTCACCTTGTCGTGAAAAACGTTATGCATGCATGTATGAAAATTGTGTCATTATGTTTATTAACCATACTGCTTAAAAAGAAGTCTTCCCCTCTTGAAATAAAATACATATTCACGGTAAAAACAAATAAGAATCAAGTGGTTTTTCCAAGCTACTACATTATAGGGTGCTTCAAGAAGGACATTCGGAGGTTACTATAGGGTCGGCAGTGCGAGTGTGACACCCCTGGGCTTCGATTCTGCTAAAGCTCAACCACTGTCACACCACAGAGACTGTGAGAAAATTCCATTTGATTTTAGCCTTTAAAGTAATGCATTAAATGTTTAAAATTAAATGACTTTTTGTAGAGTCAACGAAAGCGTGTAATGAAAATATTGTCATTTAATTTTGGACCTTAATTAAATGGAATAAAGTCTAAAATTTTATGCCAATTTTTGCAGAGACTGTGGCAAGACAGTGGTTTTGCTTTAGCAGAATCGAGGGCCTGGTGTTGCACACGTCCATAGGCCACGGTAACCACATTCCATCAAGTGGGCCGTGTGCTTGTCTACCACCTAAGTAGTACAAAAAAAGAAGTGAAAACGCTCTTCTTCCTTCGAACATCAGCTGCAGTTGCAGCTGCAAACCTTTCAAGTCCAGGGTCAATTCTCTTACTCCTTTTCATAATTTGCTTTATCTTGACTTTTATATGTGCGACTGCCGTTTGACCTACCAACTCCGAGAGTCTACACCTGAGCTTTGTCCCTCAATTAGCACTGGCAGATTTATTATACCACTTAGGTTGCAAACACCACCCACCTGATAGAAAATTGTTACCGTAGCCTACGGACGAGTGCAATGTGCAATACACTTGTGCTGCCGACCCCGTAAAAATAGAGAGATTCTGTGCTGAAGCGCAGAAGACAAGCAGGGTAAGCCTTTGATCCTTAGACAGGTGCCGTTGGTTTGGGTTTTAAAGGTGTTCACACCCATGTGACACTAATTTCTAATGAGCGCAGAACCTCACGGATATCCTCGTCCCCGCCACACTCACCGGAGGCAACTCTGTGGTGGTTGTGTCGGACTCGAACCGACTAAAACGCCCGCCGTTTGTAGGTCGTACTTTGCCGGAAGTGAGATTGTCTGAGACATATCTCTCGAACCCGACCGACCCGGGCATTTTTAGTGCAATAGTCAATAAATAGTAGGTACCTACTAAACCAATAGTGCGCACTTCTACTGTGTAGTAATATTAAAAAGTACTTACTATCTGTAGAGCTAGCTATAAACTAAAATTCGCAAAACAGAGAGATTAAATCGTAACGAGGTCATCCGACAAATGACCAAAGCTCGTTAGCTTGCTGCGAGCTATGGCGGTGGTCAAATACAAATACGAAAAGGTCTTTATTGTTCTCAAATTAGGAACTATATTGTAGTGAAGTCAGCTTTTCATCTATTCTGTGTATAATAAAATTAAAACTGAAGAGTTTGTTCGTTTGTTATAGTTGATTTACACCAAACGAACAGTGGGGTAAGCACGAACAACTATCGTAATCGTATCGTGAACGTAACGAGAACACGGGGTATTGCAATTGGCCGCCTGCCTACTGTGAGCGTGTGTGCGGGTGAAGCCTGTCAATCGCAATGCTCCGTGCTCTCGTTACGTTTACGATACGATTACGATAGTTGTTCGTGCTCACCCCACAGAACTAGAACTAGAACAAGAGCATTTTCTTTCTTAATATTTCAGTGTAAATGACACCTTATTTTCAGTCAGACAGAACAACGAACGAATGTTCTGTCACTTCTTCTTCCTCTTAGCGTTAATTCCCAGTCGCATCCGAAGCTTTCAGCTCGGAGTCTGGAGTCCGCTTTTACCAGTCTTAACCATGGATTTGGCTAGACCTCGATATTTTCCGTGAAGCGATTGTCATCTGACCTCCACAACCCAATTACCCAAACATTAGGCGTTCTGTCACTATTTACACTAAATATAATTTCACGTAAAACGGATAGCATGAGCTTTCGCTCATTTGGTATAAATCAACCATTAGGCCCTTTTTAAATGCACACGGTCACGGTACGGTCGCCGTGCCGTGTAAAGTAGAAATGTATGAGCTACATAGATAACTTTCACATGCACACGTGCCGTATGTAGCTCATACATTTCTACTTTACAGGGCTTTACGACCGTATTACCGTGTGCATGTGAAAAGGGTCTTCGACGCTAATATCTGCGACTACATGTGCGATTTGAAAAAGTATACTCTTCATATTTGATAGTAAGTACTGTTCTTGGGGATGGCTGTAGGCTTTATAACATCACGCTATTACTCTTAGGCAAATATCATAAAAAAATTCTCTTTAGAAACTCATTTTAAAGACTAAAAACCAGAATTCGAACCACAAGTTAGTCAGTAAGTCAGCCTAGTTTATTTGTTTATTATGTGTTTAAAAAAAGTCTTAGTTAAGTACCTAAGATATTCAGTCTCTAAGGAGCAGTATCAGAGTCGCTGGCACTGGAATATGAATAATATTTCATGCCACAAATATGCTGTATGCCCTTGTGTTATAAATAAACAATTACTGCTCCAATCGTGTTTAGAGCAATTTCTTTGAATCATATTGGAGAATGCGTTCAGGAAATGCATTCCGCAATATCATACGACGATACTACTTGTTCAATGAATCTATTTCCACATGACATTTCCTGCCTAGCAGACTAGCTTATCTTACATTTATGTTCCTATGGTGATCAATTGTGGTTTGCACCGGTTTGATAGAAGTGAACAATCTTCTGCCGCACCATTAGGACCTAGAATTGTAAAGTGGTCGTGTCTGTACATTGGAGATATTTAAAAAAAAATACTTGGGTTATGTTATGTTAACGATACTGAACACGAAAATATTTTTTTTGAATTTCCTGTCTGTTTGTCTGTTTGTCGGTTTGTCTGTTTGTCGGTTTGTCTGTTTGTCTGTTTGTCTGTTTGTCCGCGATGGACGCAAAAACTACTGGACGGATTTTGATGCGGTTTTTTTTGTTAGAAAGGGCTTACTCAGACTTAAAATCTTACGTTTGTTTGATCGCAATCGGTTGAGTAGAACCGAAGATATGAGCAAAGGTCGTGTTAACCGAGATGCACGCGGGCGGAGCCGCGGACGGAAGGCTAGTCATTTATATAAAAAAAACTTTATTTATCGAAATGGTGATAAGCTACGTGGAAAAAGTTTGACCCGGCCCTCGATTCTGCTAAAGCAAAACTACTGTCATGCCACAGACATTGCAAAAAATGGAAAAATAGCGAGCGAGTAGTGAGTGTTAAATTGGGACGGGAACAGACTTCCACGTGGGTGAAACCGCGGACATTCAAACTCAAACTCAAACTCAAACTCATTTATTGCGAATATGGGTAATTTATAGGTAACATTCAGTACATAAAATGGTCCCTCCATAATCCACCTGATGGCATGCAATTTTACAGGTATTTTCAAATTAATATTGATTATGCACTAGTAATGATTATATAAAATTAGTTATTAATAAAATACATTTTTTATTTTCTAGTATCTTTTTTATACAACTTAGGTGGCAGACTAGGACACGGCCCACCAGATGGAAAGTGATTACTGTGGCCTATGGAAGTGTGCAACACCAGGGGAGTCACACTACTCACTCGTGGTGCCGACCCTGTAAGGACCATCTAATGCCCTTCTTGAAGAGACAGATATTTTAGTCGCTTGGAAAAGCCACAGCCGTTCATTGCACAGCTTGAGCGAGCGTGGGATGAAGTTCCTTTCATACCTATGAAATATAAGAGAGAATGAACATAAAAGAAACAGATCAAACTAATTATTATCACCATTTAATCACATGTTTCATAAATGAATATGGTAAGTTATTATTACTTCCTGGAACGTTTTCCCACGAGTTTTTCTGCGTAATAACTTCAGCAGTTATACAGAATAAACGGACAAATAAAAGGAACAATACAAGATAACGAAAACACTCACTTCATATGGACGGTTAATAAATAAAACAAACACGCATGAATTGAGCCATTTTATAGCTTTCAATTTGTAATTTTTGATGTACACATATCGCAGGCAATTCGTATGATTCCGCCGTTTACATACGGTGTCGTCGGTTTAAAAACGCTCGCAGTTTTTAATATGCGGAAGGCATCCTAGTCAAATTGCGCGGTGTGGACACTGTTCACCCCGACCTAGTTAGAAGGCTAAGGTGTGAGCGAAGCGGAGCTTCTTCATTGGCTAAAGTGGGAGCGAAGCGGAGCTCCCGCTTTAGCCTTCCTGGTTATATTTTTTCATAATCCATCGACAGCCAATGTCTAAATAATGGCAATTGCACGAGTTATCATTTGTTTTCGGCATATTACGAGTACATACTTTCAAAGGTGGTACGGTATATTTTGTTGCACACATACTAAAAATGGAATAAAATAAAATAAAACAAGCACTGAACCCTTAGTGCGCGAGTCCAGCTTGACCGAGTTTTTATATGCTCACGCCAGTCAATGTTGTTTGGTGAGCTCATTCTTATAATCTTACGTATTTATTAGTTTTACACATCGATGAAACCTGCCTTACAAGAAAACAATACATCTATCTCTTTACAGTTCTCCTTATCTTAGGATTGTTTTATCCCAGCTGATGCGAAAGCGACCACCGTTTGACCCCCCAACCCCGAGAGCCAGACCCTCATTCGTCAATCAGCGGATGTACGATCTTACAGGTAAGGTGACTTCTGCCACGCAGAACTCTTTAGGGCCTCATAATTTCTTTTTTTTATAGAGCAGGAGTCCCCTCGGATACCGGAGCCGGCGGGCGCGGTTATTTCGGACTCGAACCGACCAAAACCGTCGTCGCCGCCGTCTTAGGTCTTTTGAGATGTTCAGCCCCAGGCCTGCGCTCATGCAGGACAGAGGAATAATGATTTTATGCCAACAAATGCACACGAAGACGTACAGAACTTCACAAAGTTTTTATGGCTATATCATTCATAAAAAGGAAATGAGATTCGCTTTCTACGAGCATTATTATGGGGACGCTCGCTAACATTAACCTATAACTCATTAATGGCCCTGTTCCGTTATATCTATTCCTAAAACAGTAATGATTATTAGGTTTTGTGTAGCAAGGATCATGTTATAGGTACTTACCTAGCTATAAGAAATCTGGGGCAGTAGGTATTTCTTTTTTATGTACAGTCGACATCTGGGGTCGACATCGGGTGATAGAAAAAATATCGACGTATGATTTTTAAAATAACAATATATTAAATATCAGATATTAATCGATAGTTTAACATAAGAAGAATAAATCCAAAGTTTATCTGATCAATGTATATTCACCCAAGGTGGTTGGGCAGTCTCAGGAAAGTGGGTTCGCAGTGCTTCTAGGTACGCCTGCACCATTTTCGAATAACAAATTGCTTCTAGGTACATGTGCTTCATCGGCGACCACATCTCAACGTCTAATTAACAGGCTTTGTGAGCCCTTATAAGCTTGAGCGCTAATTAATTAGTTGCGATATGTGCTTGAAAACATCATAATAGTAGTGCTCATTCTGCTACTATAGTAGGTATATCTTTATTGTGCACATCAAGGAGAAGTGGTACATTTTAGGTAGGTATAAACAATAGGCGGCCTTATCGCCTAGTGGCAATCTCTTAAGCTGCGTTTACATACTCGCGGCAGAGCGAGGGAAGTGGCGAGAGAAGTGGGCAGAGACGTAGTGTGAATGGTATATTCGTCATGCCGCGAGTACTGCCGCGTATGTTGCTGCGAATGTCGGCTTGGCGGCACGAGTCAAAGGAGCGGCAATACTAGCGCGATGAACTATACGAGACCGCTAGATGGCGCTAATCAGTAAACACGACTTTCGTTATTGCTCCTCGAATATTTACTTTAAAAAATATTTATATCGATCTACGGAAAGTGTATAGTAGTTGAAAGTGATAGTTTTTATTAATAATCTATTTAATTAATTCGCTATGCTGTAAAAGCATAATGCGTACAGCGTTGTCCTCCATACGTTTACGTCCGTCTCCGTTGCAGGGCGAATACTGTAATGCGGACCAACGCGATGATGGGAGTGTGTGAATGCTAGGGCATTAATCGCGCGAATATTTCTGGCAACACGATGAGCAATGCGAGCGGCAGTATGTAAACGCGGGGTTACAGGCAACCATTGGATGGAGAAAAGAGTTCGAGTCTATGTTTGGGTAGTATGGTGTACAAAGTCTGTTTTAAGTATTATATTATGGTAAATAGTAATAACAGTAATTCAAAGTAGTCTTTTAAGCTTTTAAAAGGCTAATGAGAAGTGAACAACAGGCTTACAAGAGGCCCTACCTTGAACTTATCCTATACCTGCCGAGCACTTTAGCACAGCTTAAAGAGATTGGACTTACTATAGTAAAACCTTAGACTATATATAAACTGTATACCTAGACGTAGCAAGTGTCTTTTCAACGTGGTTGTAAAAAATGGCTAATACTTCGGTATAAATTGACATAACATACATCCTATGACACGCACACATTGACAGTTTAAAGAACAAACTGACATTTTTGACGCCGTTTTTTGCGATGCATTTTGTTAGCATAGTCTGTGGCAAGCTGTGTCTATACAATATCTTATTCTAATATATAAAAATCAATGCCACTTTTCGTTGTTAGCTTATAACTCAAGAACGGCTGAACCGATTTGGCTAATTTTAGTCTTGAAATATTCGTGGGTGTCCAGGGAAGGTTTAAAGGATGAGAAAATTGGTGCAGCGGGAACGGGAAAATATGACAGTACGAAGTTCGCCGGGACAGCTAGTACAGTATATAGTAGAAGAATAAAACCAACCAACCTTTTGGATCTTTATAAGTCACTTCAACGACTTTACATGTCACTTCAATGCCAACCATTCGTCAACTCGTTGTTACTCAACAGGATATAAGTGTTCTGTGTTATTCAACGAGCGTAAAGATAGAATACCTACGACAAGCACCCAAAGTCAATGCAAATATTGTCAAATAAGTATTTTTCGTTTCTAGTTGTGATAGGCTGCTGCTGATGTGATAGTCGTTCAATTATTGACCTGTTTTAATAATTCATCTGAGAGGGTCGACCCTACATCAGAAGACACCTGAAGGACTAACGCAATACAACTTAACAATTCTGGTATATTGTATGACGTCACTCAACGAGTGAGCTACTGTTACACACGTGCATTCAATACATCGTTAGACGGCTCAATAGAGTTTCAAGGTCAGATTCAGCTGAACGGTAACGTGCAGCTGCACGTTGCTGTGACCTTGAGTGTATCATAGCCTTCGATTGCGAGAAAATGTATATGATTTTCAAAAGGAAATTTCACTTCACTTTTCCAGTATGAAAAGGGCACAGCAAAATACGATTTTGCGCTTTTGTGATGATATTGCACGGCGGCGTCACTCGGAAATTGAAAGCAGGAGGCGAGTAAATATTGCTAGCCCTCGCCGCATAACGTTATGGGTAGGTACTATCCACGGAGGAAAGAATATGGTACTTCTTCCTCCTAGCGTTAATTCCCAGTCGCATCCGAAGCTTTCAGCTCGGAGTTTGGGGTCCGCTTTTACCAGACATAGCTACAGATTTGGCTAGACCTCGATATTTTCCGTGAAGCGATTGCCATCTGACCTCCACGACCCAATGTTAACATTAGGCGATATCGAAGCTTTGCAGCTAGACCGTTGTTTTTGGACTTTTTAGGGCACCAACTACCCGTAACGACTGCCATAGATGTTCTTATGGCAACCGGGACCGACGGCTTAACGTCCTCTCCGAGGCACGACCAGACCAATGCAAATACCCATATTTAATGCACACAAATATTTGCACTGAGTGGGGATCGAACCCGCGCCTCCTGCGTAGCGGCCGCGTTCACTACCGCTACGCTACGGAGGCTGTCGGAGGAGGCAAGAATATGGTACTATCCTATTGTTAATGTTCATTAAGATGTTTAGATGTCTGTTGATTTCTGATGTTGATTTCTTTCCGCTGTAACGGCTGAACGGATCGTGTCGAAATTTGGTACAGGGATAGATTTATAGTTGCAGGTTCTAATCTAAGTTCTAGGTGGAAATTCGGGGTGTCACATTTTTGTTAAGTGCAGAAATTCCTTCAGAAAATACCTTTTTAGAAGATTTTTCGGTAAGACGTGCACGATTTTTTCATGTTCCCTGGGACACCCTCTCGGATCGCGTATGGTTGGGTGTTGTTGATGATTTTGTTTTAAAACTATCCATGCAAGTACTGCAGTTAGAAATATATATTACCTATATCGCATACAAACTCCAGTAGCACATTTGTTGTAGTGGTAAATTTGTGTTGAGGAATTTCATGAATGAGGCATTAACATTTTAAAGAGATGTCTTTGAACCCATAACGGAATTTAATTTAGAACCCTATTATGTTAGACATCAAAAAGATATGTGCTGACGCGGAAAATTGAGTTCTCGTGCTCTGGGCTTGTGGACACTGCGACTTTATCTTTTAATGATTATTCTACACCACTGCCTCAAAAAGAGTGTTAAGTTTTCAGAATTAGTGTTTGTATTTATATATAAGTTTATTTGGTAGGCATATACTGCAAAGAGTATGCTCGTAAGCATACAACATAGGTGGTACTTCTTTATTTGTTATCTGTATAACTTATTTAAACTTTTTCTTTCCTATATATAGTCTATCATATCCATTCTGCTGTACACTTTGCTCCTATCTATATATTATTTTCCTCTATCACTAGGATTGCTAGAAGAAAACTCAACATTGAGTTAAGCTTACCTTTCTATCTAAATATCCTTTTATAAGTATATATCTATTATCAAAAATGTTTGTTTGTACAATAATAATATGATTAGTAGGAAGTAACGACCTCAATAAGGCCGCGGGAACGCGCTGGATGCGAGTCGCTTCCAACCGGTCTTATTGGAGATCTATAGGGGAGGCCTATGTCCAGCAGTGGACTTCCTATGGCTGAAATGATGATGATGATGAATCTTTACTACAATATTATAAAACTGAAGAGTTTGTTTGTTTGGTTGAACGCGCTGTTTGGAGCAACGGGTTCGAATTAAAAAGATATTTTTGTGTTGAATAGCCCGTTCATCGAGGAAGGTTATAGGTTATGTATCATGACGCTACTCCTTAAGGGAGCGGAGCAGTGATCATAAATATCAACAAATTCGGCAGATTCGGATGCATTTTTTGAAAATAATCGAAATATACCACGGGCGAAGCTGGGCCGGGTCCTCTAGTCTATAAATGAAGGTCATTGATTTAATTAAGTACATGCTAAAGTTGTCGTAGGAACGACCTCCATCGCAGTCGACACAGTCACGTTTTAGGACTTATGGAACGGTCGTGTTTACTTGCCGAGAGCCTGGCTTTACGTTCATTTAGTACATCAAGGGTATCCTACAGCTGTTGCCCGCGGCTCCGCCTGCGTGGAATTCCGCCGATCCAGTTTCCACAACCCAAGGGAACTTCTTTCAGGGATAAAACACTCTTTTTGCTGTACTTATAATAATAGTGAATTTACTATGGGTTATTAGATTTGCCACGTGGATCCCGGCAGAGTAGAATTTGGGCCACCCCATTTTTCCCATGCGGTGTCGTACAAGGTGACTAAGGGATAGGGTGGGCTGTTTAACATCAGACAGATACATACAGCCCAGACTTAGCCTCAGATGCATGACTCGAGTCAACAATAGTGAGCGGAATACGGCTCACCCCCTATTACGTGGGACCTAATACAATGATTAGTGAGATGTGGGTGTTTATTCATCAAATCCTCCGGGGATAAAGGCGTTCCGGCAATCGACGGCCCACAGACGGCGTGCGTTTTAGTCGGTTCGAGTCCGACATAACTTCCTCCTCCGGCTCCGGCGGGGAGGCATCCAGGGGGATTTTCCGCACGTTAAAAAAAAGGGGATAAAGGCGTGATTACATATGTATTAGATTTGCCATTCCCGAAACTAGATTTCTCTTATTTTATTTGAGAATTTAAAAAAACTTACGGCTAGTAGGTAGTACAATAAAGTTAAGTTTTTTTTTATACCATTTAGTTGGCAGACAAGCACACGGCCCACCAGATGGGAAGCGGTCACCGTGGCCTATGGACGTATGCAACACCAGGGGCGTCACACTCGCGCTGCCGACCTTGAAGAAACCTTCTAATGCCCTTCTTGAAGAACCCCATATTGTAGTCGCTTGGCTAATTAACAGTTTTCATAATTATTATCAGAAAGGAAAGATTAGTATTTTTATTTATTTATTTAAGAAAGGTTTTACCATGGCCCCACCAATGACTTTTCGATGCTTTTCGAAGTTATGTGTGTATTTATCGTAGGTTTATAAGTGCCCGGTTAATGGCAATAGGCTCGCCACCTATTACATTGGGACCTAAACATAAACGGCGAAGTGTGGGTGCTAGCACCTCTGCCTACCCCTTCGGGGATATAGGCGTGAGTTTATGTATGT
Organism: Eilema depressum; assembly: GCA_914767945.1. NCBI lineage: Eukaryota > Metazoa > Arthropoda > Insecta > Lepidoptera > Erebidae > Eilema > Eilema depressum. The sequence continues at coordinate 7,427,245 of OU612028.1, read as the reverse complement.
TATGTATGTAAGATTAGTATTGCAAAAGAGGCATTTGAATGTTACGAATGCTATTCTCTTGCTGATTAGTAAAGGTGGATTTAGTCAAAACGAACATAGATCTAGAGCTAGAACAAGAGAATTATTTCTTAATATTTGAGTGTAAACGAATCCTTGTTTTCAGCGTTTACATAAGAAAGAACAACGAATGAATGTTCTGTCACCGTTTACACTAATAGAACTTGACGTGGAGGGGATAGATTGAGCATTCGCTCGTCTGATGTAAATCAGCCTTAAGGCGGCCCACGGCGGCTAAAATAGTAACATTATTTTATTCTTTTAGTCTGATGTTATTACGTATAAAATGCTGACGGCCATAGACTGTCCGGCCTTTAACTGTCTTTGCTGACCGAAATCGTCAAGCGGCCACACACATATTAGCCGTCATCGTCAGTCCAAAATCGTATACGAAACTGTAAGTGTGTGGGCTATTGCGATGTACTGACAGACCGATATCATCCGGTTGTCGTTCGATAAACTGTAAGTGGGTGGCCGCCTTTAAGAGAAAAGTATTCGTTACGTAATATTATCTTAAGTAGTGTAGTTTTATCGATTAAAAATTGAAAGCTCAGACCTGTCCAAGGGGAATGCTCTGTCTCGTATGATTATCGGTGATGGCTCCCCCCGTTGCCCCAAGATAGTTTGAATGTCAAGACGTGTCCTAGTAGCTCAATGGTCAGCGCCCCTAGATAAGTGGCAATTCGTTACCCGGCGTATTGTGTAATAGAATGACGAATGTATGGAATTTGACGTATATGCCAGTCGTCAACGAATGTCAAAAACGTCATATCCCATATATTCGTCATTCGTCTATTCTATAATTCGGCGGCCGACGAATTTCCATTTGTCTAGAGGGCAGAAAAAGACACAAGTCCCGTCGGAGTATTCACATTTTCTATTCTATATCGATTTTAATAATCCCTACTAATATTATAAATGTGAAAGTAACTCTGTCTGTCTGTCTGTCTGTCTGTCACGCCCAAACCACTGAACCGATTTTGATGAAATTTGGTATAGGGGTAGATTACGTAGACCTCGAGAAAGGACATAGGCTATGTTTGGTCGCGATTTCAGACATCCACGCGGGTGGAGCCGCGGGCAAATGCTAGTTGCTTATAAATTTTCCTTCATGTGCAGTTCTATGTTAATACATACATGATCTATGGTTGTTTTTCAATGTAAAAAACCGTTTGAAAACTTTAGTATTCTTTAGTTTTTATCGCTGACTGTACAAAGCATACAAAAACAGACTGAAAAACTAAAATATTAAAGCGTATACCTTTAGATACGTGAACCTGTATAACGTATATTCCTCGAGGGAGCTCGGGGAAAACCTTGTATGTTAATGAGGTCGTAATCATAAAATATTCCCTCTTATATGTGTACTGATTAAAACGATCAAAGGGAAAGAAACTAGAGTAAATATACGAGTACATGTCGATAGATACCACGACTTATACTATGAAGAAAGGTACTCTTAATAGCAAACGTATTTATTATTTACGGAATGACGGAACTCGTGTGAATGAACCCTTAAGATTGATTGTTGGAAATGTTAATTGTTATGTCAGTCATCGGAAGGACCCGTCAAAGTGCGTTATTCAAATCGATTAAGATAAAAAAGCGAACTCACCTCGGGCGGGACTCGAACCCGCGATCTTTCCCTTGCAGGGGGAGTGCTCTGACCACTGAGCCACCGAGGCTCGCCCGAAGCTGATCCAAAGTTTTCTATACATCTGTCTTAGGGCGACGATTACAATTTTTCATACGAGTATATAAGATAAGATAAGATAAATACTCTTTATTGCACACCAAACATAGGATACATACATAAGATACGTACATGACAGAGAGTTGTATATACCTACATACAAAGTTAGTCGTGCAACTAAATTACATTTAATTGCTCCAGGACTCCAGGAAGCAAAGCTGCGTCCCTGAAATTCCTGTTATTTGTAATAATAAAGTACGCAATACTTAAGGTAGTTCATAATATGTAAGAATGTAGACTACAACGCAGGGGGTGCGGGTTCGATGCCCGATACAATTTACACTGCGAAAAATATCATAAAGGCTTAAAGCACAAAATTAAATGAAAAAGAGTTCATTACATTTAACATTCGCTCTACTAGATGCCATTTTATTTCAGACTTTATCGATATAAGAATAATATCTTATCGATATAAGTCCGCCTTTGTACATTTTTTTTATTTGTGCAAGAAGTTTAAATAAATAAATAAGAATAAAGTCTAAATTTAAATGTCATTTTTTGCAGCATCAGTAGCATGACATTGGTTAACGTGTGTCGCACACATGCACAGTAAGTATCAGATTAATCTTGACGAAGAAAGTAAGGCGGCTTTTATTCTACTTAGCTATTTTGATGCATTTACCATTGTTAAGTATGCGCAAATGTTGTAATTTTGTTTATGTAAGCTGGGCTGAATAAAAATATTTTCTTTCTTTCTTTTCTTTTCTTTAAAGTACTCAAAAAGATCTTAATACCTTGGTATTCACTCCTCCCTACAATTTAAATCAATGATGAAGCTGACTCTGAGTCTGCTATCAAGGCTATACATTGGGTAAACAAAACCTGAAGTAGAAAAATATCTATAGACAAAAAAGAAAAATTTTAAATGACTACTTTGCATCTCTTCTTAAAGTTCACTTCATTATTTTTTTAGCTAACACTAATTTGACATTTTAATGATAATTGCCTTTTTAAATAAATAAAAAAATATATATTGAAGTTATTTGAAAATTTCTATTACTGGTCATGCAGCTATGAGTGATAATTGCCTATATAGGCATAAAAAAAGAATTATAGTTGAAGTTATTTGAAAATTTCTATTTACTGGTCATGCAGCTAAGAGGAAACGTATTTCCAAGGACGTTCGGTCGGGGAGGCGTCTTAACCGCTACACTGCGCACACATCCGAAGCCCAGCCACAGCTAGCATCTCTCCACGCAACGAAGCGTCATCGATCCAGCGCTGGAACGCGCCACGGTCGCCCCAACGCGGTGCATTCACCGCTCACCAAAATTTAAAGCAATATGACCCTTAATTCAGAACAACGCTGCTGTGAATCGTCTCTCACAATAACATTAAAACTGTCGTCTAGATTATTTCTGTCTTCAAATCCATACTAATATTATAAATGCGAAAGTAACTCTGTCTATCTGTTACGCTTTCATGCCTAAATCACTGAACCGATTTCGATGAAATTTGGTATAGGGGTAGATTAGACCTTGAGAAAGGACATAGGCTATGTTTGGTCGCGATAACCAACAACCACGCGAGTGGAGCTGCGGACAACAGCTAGTTTAGTTATGAATCGAGAGTCGGGACTGAGTTTAGGAGGCAAGAACACGAGCCTTGGAGTTCTACATCCTACTTCCTTTCAACTAATATTATAAACTAGCCTTCCGCCCGCGGCTCCGCCCGCGTGCATCTCGGTTAACGCGACCTTTGCTTATATCTTCGGTTCTACTCAACCGATTGCGATCAAATAAACGTAAGATTTTAAGTCTGAGTAAGCCCTTTCTAACAAAAAAGACCGCATCAAAATCCGTCCAGTAGTTTTTGCGTCCATCGCGAACAAACAGACAAACAGACAGGAAATTCAAAAAAAATATCTTCGTGATCAGTATCGTTAACATAACATAACCCAAGTTTTTTTTTAAATATCTCCAATGTACAGGCACGACCACTTTACAATTATATAATAGTATAGATATAGATGTGAAAGTTTTGTGAAAATTTTTGGTTTTTGGTATTTGTACAAAACAAATAATAGTACTGTATTTATTTTGTTAAGTGGATTAGATGTTTGGATGTTTGTCATTCTATCACGTTCTAAGGACTGAAAGGATCTGGGCTGAAATTTGGTGCAGGAATAGATTATAATCCGAAATAACACATAGGTTTATTCCGAGAATAGGTTCACATGGGTTAACTTAATCAAATTAAAGTGATCAAAATTTCAAGTGTGTAGTAGTATTACATAAGCCCGTTTGACTTTTTCACATGATTTTAGTGTGGTTTATTTATTGATTTATTCAATACTAGCTGACCCGGCGAACTTCGCACCGCCATATTTTCCGCCCGCGTGGTATTCTGATCCCGAGTTATCAGTGTTTCTCTACAATATTATGCATGTATTATACATATAAACCTTCCTCTTGAATCACTCTATCTATTAAAAATAGCGCTTCAAAATCCGTTGCGTAGTTTTGAAGATTTAAGCATACATAGGGACGGACAGACAGTGACAGCTACTTTGTTTTATAATATGTAGTGATGATGTGTAAAAAGTTCCACCAAGTGCCATCAAGCAACACCGTAAATAATAATTATGAGTTCTAATTTCAGAAACTGAAAATACACCGACTTTTTAATATAAAATATTTGGAACCAGCTTTATCATTCCGTATTATAAAATAATGTAAACGAGAATGCTTTTTTTAACATAGGACACGTCACTATGACTTCTCCTCGCCTGATGAGTGATGAGACACCTACAATGTTATAATGGTTACAAGCTCAGCTTGACGGCCTCAGATGCTTTTTCACGCTTAAAGCTTAAATACTTAAAGAACTGGGTCTATTTCCCTTTTTTCTTGCTTCTCTTGTTGTTCAAATTTAGTTTAAAAATGCATTTATATAAATACACGTCTAGAGGGATTTGCGCGGCTAGAAATATATTCAAACGTAATCTTTGTTACGCACGTGAGTAAAGACGTGTGTGACAGCTACGTCCTACTGTTCTGGGATGAAGAGGATTTATAGGGCAACGCTCTTTTTATACGTTTCTTCAAAGAAAGGATCGTGGATCGCTCTTATATTTCAATTTTTTTTTTTAAATTGGAAACTTCTTTGTTCGTGTTGGGCATTTTTTCGAGATGGGAAAAACCATTGAACTTGCGACACTGTTGCGCAACGTTACATTGTAATGTTACCGGTTTTGACACTTTTAAAACGATGTACATCTATCTATATAAAAATCAATGCCACTTTTCGTTGTTAGTTTATAACTCAAGAACGGCTGAACCGATTTGGCTAATTTTAGTCTTGAAATATTCGTGGATGCCCAGGGAAGGTTTAAAGGGTGAGAAAATAAGTGCAGCGGGACCGGGATCGAAAATTCACGCGGGCTGAAAAAAAATTGGCGGTACGAAGTTCGCCGGGACAGCTAGTAATAAATAAATATTCTACGACACTCCGATAATATCCGTGGGGGTTTTGTGCATGATAGAAAAAAGTCGTTTTCACTTCTGAATGCATTCCCGGAGTGTCTCTGTTTTTTTATTGTATTACACGTATTTATCGCAGAAACATTTTTTAATGATGTTGTTGGACACTGAACACAGTCCTTTGTAGGATATACTATACAGTGCTATTCTAGAAATTTTTACACAGCGTTACTAACAGTAACTTTAGCCTATCTTGCATTATAGGTTCTAGAATGGGGACAAAATATACTCTTATATTTTTCTGCATTTTATTTCCAAATACTTGCACTGAGTGGAAATCAAACCCGCGATTTTTGGCTTAGCAGTTGAATGCTCTATCACTTTGCCACAGATGCCGTTTTTGCAAAGCAGCAAAAGTTATTAAAAATGTTTGAAATCTTTGGAATGTGAAATTTTCTCTCTTTTTTCTTTCTTCGTTAGCACTACATATGAAATAAAATTCTCTTTCGTTTCAATTCAGCATATTTACAGTTCATATAAATACAGTTCTGAAAACTCTCAACCAAACTGTGAGGACAAGTCGGCCAATTATAATAAATGCATATTTCAGCTACGTTATTGCTACGCCGTAGACTGTCGTAGCTCGCAGCTGTAGCGAAACTTGAAACTCGTAGCTTTGCTGCCGGGGCGACGGTATTTCAATTTAGTAGACTAATTTTGTGTTTGAGTCTACAGATATGTTCTTTTTAGGGTTCCGTACTCAAAGGGTAAAAATGGAACTCTATGACTGAGACTCCGCTGCCCGCTGTCGGTGTGTCTGACTGTCTGTCACCAGGCTGTATCCCATGAACCGTAATAACCAGACAGCTGAAAATTTACAGATGATATATTTCTGTTGCCGCTATAACAAAAAAAAAAAATATTGAAGGGTAAATAAATAAGAAAAATAATGATGGTGACCGTACCCTGAAAATAGTCGAGTAGGCAGATTATATTTAACTTCTACGGAGTCCTCTGAGGGTGCAATAGATTTTCATATAAATAGATGTAACCTATAGAAGGTGCGCGAAACGTGTCGGTGGCTAAGTAGGGCGCATAATTATAAACACAGGTATGTGACGCAAGTGAATGTGAAGCGACGAGGGTAGGACAAACTTTTATTTTATTTCTGTGTTGCTAAAGAGGCCGGAATATTATTTGAACCATGGTGACATTAGAATTATTAATGTCTTACAACAATTCTATGTCGACTGGCTAGAAAAAAATAGTATCGTGAAATACCACTTCTTCATTCTAACGTTAATTCCAGTCGCATCCGAAGCTTTCACCTTGAAGTCTGGGGTCCGCTTTTTCCAGTGTTACTGCAGGTTTGGCTTGACTTCAATATATTCCGTAAAGCAACTGCTATCTGACCTCCACGACCATTGAAGCATTGTAGTCAGACCAGTTGTTAGACTTTTTAGGGCTCAATAATAATTAACCATTCCCACAGAAGAAGAAGAAAGGAGTTTATCAGATCGGATCTTGTCAGAATTTCTGAAATAACTTCTGACAAGATCCAATTGTTATACAAGAAACAAATTAAGGAAAAATTGAGTCTTGTTTAGGACACCCCCATTTAGATGGATGGATGACCTGAAAAACTGGGTGGGATACACTGGTTGCATAAGGCGGAGGATCAGGTACTATGGTGCACATTTTTTTTTTATTATTATTTTTTTTTTAAAGAATATTAGCAACCGAAATTACTAATATTCCCGTTAAACCCTCCAACTAAGCTAAATTGCTTGTGCTAGGAGTGGGTTCACGTCGGTAGTGTAATGGCCAGGATTCGAACCCGGGACCTCTCGATCGTAAGGCCGACTCCTTAACCACTAAGCCACCGACGCTTTGACCTACACTATATACTACCTACACTATATAATACTTTCTTCTTCTTCTGTGGGGATCATTCGAAGAGGCCTACATCCAGCAGTGAACTACAACAGGCTAATTGATTGATTGTTTACCTTGACTGTCATCATCCTCCTGCCCTTATCCCAAGTTTATTTGGGGTCAGCACAACATGTGTGTTATTTCCATTCATCTCTATTTGCAGTCATCTCAGCATTCACTCCCTTCTTAACTATATCATCATTCACACAGATTATCCACCTCCCTTTAGGTCTTCCTTTTGCTTGCCTTGACAGTATTTGGATATATACCTATAGATCCCCACTAAGACATTCGGGGCCTAAGCCAAGCTCACCTTAAGCCAGTTAAAAATCGTTAAAGTCAAATCAAAAGGGGGAGCGACCGGTCTTTCGACTTCGAGATACATTGTATATGTGTTATGAATATACCTGTATCACGTTGCCGCTGGCATTATTCATAAGTATTCCTTTGAGGTGAAGATGTATAAAATAATTGAATTTAAAGGCCTCTGCATACGTAACGGGTTTTTTCACGGACAGGACGGGACGTGAAGCAAACTGTATGCGGCCCGTCCCGTCCGTGGCCCCGTGACATATGCACTGCCGCATACATTTTGTATGAAACGATATTTACAAAACTTCACGTCCCGTCCCGTCCGTGAAAAAACCCGTTACGTATGCAGAGACCTTAAGTTTGACTTCGTATTTTCTAAACATTTTACAGCTTAAGTCCGCATTATTGTAAAATTATAAAAACATTAACAATATACGTACACCATGCACACAAACTCTCTTCTCCCTCTCTTACATGCACACACACACACGCACATACGCACACACACGCATATACGCACACATACATCCTCATCCTATGATGCAGGGTGAAAACATTAAGCAATGAATTAATTGATGATTGAAATTAAGTATTGAATTCGAAAGCTATTGCAATTGACTTCTTTTGATTTATATGTAGTATACATAATACAAAAATGTTTAATTACGGAGTTTTAGCTACTCACCCTTAAGACGCCTTTGCTCTTGACCCATTTGAAAATAATTGATAAGGAGGAATCGTCATTTAAGTACGATAACATTAAGTAGGGGCTTATATAAAGATCTTATACAAAAGTTGTTCGAATTTGTTTCGGAATCGGAACTCAATAGATCGTATTAATTTGATTGGTTATACGCGAAACGGAGACTTAAAACAATGGGGCAAAGTAATAACTTTTAAATTTTAAGATATATATATGTTTTACAATGTTATAAATTTCATTTTTGACGTCGTTTACTGTCGGAAAGAGAACAGCCCTATGCCTTAGTCACCTTCTACAACACCCACAGGGAGAGATGGAGTGAACCACGGGGAACCAACACTAAAACTGTGGAATAAACTGAATATATTCTCAAACAGTAGTTTGTAAATTCTTTAAATAAATGAGGTAGACCTAGCAACCTCCAAACATTTTTAAAACAAAAACTCTAACTTTACCTTACAGGGGGAATGCTCTGACCACTAAACTACATGAGCTACAATACATCTTCAGCATTCGAAATTCTCCTATACAACCATCATGGGGCGATGGTGGATCTACCGATACTCATACAAACAGTCGGTAACAATGAACAAAGCGACATCGATGTAAATAGACTCGCGATCAATATAATTCAGAAGATTTGACATTCCGTTTATTTTTAAACTTCATAAACTTCATGCAAGTACACAGGCGGCCTTAATGACATACTGTATTCTCTATAGGTACCTACAAAGCAACTAACTAGAGCCGCCGCAGGAAAGTACTCAAAATGATCTCAATAACTTGGTTTTCCTCCCTGCATGTTGACTGATTGTTCTGATATTTGGTACACACCTTTAGGTCAAATATTAAGATCATTTTGAGTCAGTATTAGAGCGATCTTGACTACGCTCTAATACTGACTGTACTGCCCCTCTAGACAAGTGGCAATTTGGTATGATGGAATAGAATGCCAAATGTATGGGATTTGACGTATATGACAGGCGTCAACGAATGTCAAAAACGTCAAATCCTATACATTTGTCATTCTATTCCATCATACGCCGAGCAACGAATTGCCACTTGTCTAGGGGGGCAGTAGAATTGAAATTCAGAACAATGTATTGGCCACCTGAAAACTTAAAGAAAACAATATGGTAAACATCTTGAGGCACTCAGTAGAGGGAACTTATCAGGCTATAGATGTTGTGAAGTGTGAGTGGGTGTAACGAAAAGGGGTTCCTGCATCAATAACGCTTGAATAAACCCTGACGTGCGGCAGTGGCTTTTGACATAATACTGAGTTCATTTTGAACTAGTTTGTCTCGCTATAACTGAAACAGTGATAATTTATCACCAGTGTCTAATATTATCTATACAAGTATTATAAAGCTGAAGAGTTTGTTCGTTTGATTGTTTGTTTGGTTGAACGAGTTAATCTCGCGAAGTATTGATACGAATTGGAATATTATTATTACTATAACATCATGCTACTGCCCAAGGGAGCTGAGCATTAATCATAAATGTCAATAAATCCAGAAGATTCCCGTACATTATGTGAACTTTTGTTTTGGGGGATGAATTTTACGAGTAGGATACGAATTTTATGAATCGATTAATAAATTGCACTTTGATTCTTCATGCCTCAAAATTTAATTCAAGAATTTGATGAAGTTGATGTATATCGCGATATTAGTGTTTTTTTTATTTCCTACAGCCAGTAAACAGAAGTACTATAGAATATATAGAGAAGAAAATAGAAGCACAGAAGAAATCATTTAAAAATAAAAAGAAGAAGAGTATTTTAGACCGTCAGACAACCAAAACTGTGTAAATAATAAAACAACACAAAATAAGTCACGATAAAGTATATCCTATTTCAGTGTTACTTTCTATAAACTTAGACAGTTCAGTGATCACTGAAAGCCGTCCTGCCAGACAGCCTCATTCATTTAGAATTCATTTGTTCTACTTGCCTTTAGAACACGTAGTCTGTGGTGCTTACGGTGAATGCTCACTGTCACGAATGACTTTTTAAGGTGCTGATAAACTTGAGCATTCACTTGTAACAGAACATCGAGTATTCGCCGTTTTTAAATTTGTCGAACCGAACAACGAACTGAGCCAAGTGTAGAGCCACATAATACTAAGAACATTTAAACGACCACATAATGCTAAGAACATTTAAACGATCTTTCTAGCGAATCTCGAGTCTAGTCGAAGCAAATTTACAGTCGTTTTGCAAGCAAGCTCGCCAGAATGCTCGCCAGAACGCTTGATAGAAAGCTCACTAAAATGCTCTCGTTTATTTTTCTGTAATGTAACATTCCTAAGAATGCTCATTACAAGTGAATGCTCAAGTTTATCAGCACCATAAGGGATGAACTAAATCTGATAGCACCGAATCGCACTATCCTGTAATTCAGCGGGAGTCAGTGCTTGGCCCCGAAGGTTTTAGTGGGACCTCAGAAACCCTGATTTATTGCCATACATATTTCAATATCATATCGTTATCCCTGTAACCTTCACGCTTCGTGATTGGATGAGCACATAAAATAGGAATAAATTCTTTCTGAAACAAACGTTCATGTTATTCAGATGAAATTCCGAGACCATGGCTGCTGAAAAGTAGCCGAAACGTCGGGCCAAGTGGAAATAATAAAATAATACCAAATAAATCGCGATAGAATCCGATAGAAAGTGGTTTTATTTATATACTAGCCTTCCGCCCGCGTGCATCTCTGTTAACGCGACCTTTGCTCATATCTTCGGTTCTACTCAACCGATTGCGATCAAACAAACGTAAGATTTTAAGTCTGAGTAAGCCCTTTCTAACAAAAAAAACCGCATCAAAATCCGTACAGTAGTTTTTGCGTCCATCGCGAACAAACAGACAAACAGACAGGAAACTAAAAAAAAATATTTTCGTGTTCAGTATCGTTAACATAACATAACCCAAGTTTTTTTTTAAATATCTCCAATGTACAGACATGACCACTTTACAATTATATAATAGTATAGATAGATAGATATAGATTCCTGCAAACGGTTATGGTTTCTTCAGGGTCGCAGCACGAGTGTGACGCCCCTGGTGTTGCATACGTCCATAGGCCACGGTAACCACTTTCCATCAGGTGGGCCGCGTGCTTGTCTGCCACCTAAGTGGTATAAAAAAAAACTTCCGACAGTTTCAAACATTCCATGTAATAAAACTATTTTTAACTAGCCTTCCGCCCGCGGCTCCGCCCGCGTGCATCTCGGTTACCGCGACCTTTGGTCATATCTTTGGTTCTACTCAACCGATTCCGATCAAACAAACGTAAGATTTTAAGTCTGAGCAAGCCCTTTCTAACAAAAAAACCGCATCAAAATCCGTCCAGTAGTTTTTGCGTCCATCGCGGACAAACAAACAAACAGACAAACAGACAAACAGACAAACAGACAAACAGACAAACAGACAAACAGACAAACAGACAAACAGACAAACAGACAAACAGACAAACAGACAAACAGACAAACAGACAAACAGACAAACAGACAAACAGACAAACAGACAAACAGACAAACAGACAAACAGACAAACAGACAAACAGACAAACAGACAAACAGACAAACAGACAAACAGACAAACAGACAGACAAACAGACAGGAAATTCAAAAAAAATATTTTCGTGTTCAGTATCGTTAACATAACATAACCCAAGTATTTTTTTTTAAATATCTCCAATGTACAGACACGACCACTTTACAATTATATAATAGTACTAGCCTTCCACCCGCGGCTCCGCCCGCGTGCATCTCAGTTAACGCGACCTTTGCTCATATCTTCGGTTCTACTCAACCGATTGCGATCAAACAAACGTAAGATTTTAAGTCTGAGTAAGCCCTTTCTAACAAAAAAAACCGCATCAAAATCCGTCCAGTAGTTTTTGCGTCCATCGCGGACAAACAGACAAACAGACAGGAAATTCAAAAAAAATATTTTTGTGTTCAGTATCGTTAACATAACATAACCCAAGTATTTTTTTTTAAATACATATCTCCAATGTACAGACACGACCACTTTACAATTATATATAATAGTACTAGCTGTTGCCCGCGGCTCCGCCCGCGTGGATGTCGTTTATCGCGTGGTGTTGTAAATAGTGCTGAAAGTTGAGCGTTGAACGCTGATTAGACATTGTACTCGCCTCTCTATTCGACTCGAGGAGGTAGGTACTTACACGACGGTATATTCGTCTCAATCGAGCAGTCCGACTGGGGAAGTATCTCCGCTTTACAGAAGGCCGCGGCTTAATAACCTCGTGTTGTGTTTCCGACGGTGAGTAGGGTAACCAAAGCTCACTGGAGAGGAGCTTGTGCTTTGTGCTGTCAATGGGAAAACCAAAGGCTTATCTTTTGCGCTGACGGCACAGATTATCTAAGTTCTTACAGGGTAGGCAGCACGAGTGTGACTCCCCTGGTGTTGCACTCACCCATAGGCCACGGTCCCCCACCCTCTCCCCTACTCCTTCCCCTTCCCCGTTGTATCTCTTGTCTACTCCACTATATCCCTCACCACGCTCTAATCCAGGGATGGCCAACCAATGGCACGCGTGCCAAAGGTGGCACGTGGCACAACTTTCTGGGCACGCCAGCAGTGCCATCAGAAAGTAGGTATTTAGATGCGCCCGTGCTATACGATAGCAACAAAAAAGGTTCGCCATCCCTGCTCTAAGTTCTTACAGGGAAGGCGGCACAAGTGTGACTCTCTTGGTGTTGCACTCACCCATAGGCCACGGTAACCACTTACCATCAGGAGGGCCGTGTGCTTGTTTGCGACCTCATTACTACAGTACCTACGACTCGCGACTATAGTATGGGGTACTTCAAGAAGGGCGAGTGTGACGCCCCTGGTATTGCATACTTTCATAGGACACAGTAACCACTTTCCATCAGGTGGGCCGTGTGCTTGTACACAGAATTACTTTCATTTTTTACATTAGATAGACATCTGCAATTTCGTCTGCGTGGAACTATTTTACGTGGCACTTGCTCTCCAAGGCACAAAGGTCTTCATGTGTTAAGAATGCTCATTAGTCACCCATCCCAAGACTACCCTGGATAGTATTGCTTACCTTAACAATGTGTGTCAACTAACTCGGTTACTACTTCAAAAAGGGCATTAGAAAGTTTCTTCAGGGTCGGCAGCGCATCAGGTGGGCCGTGTGCTTGTCTGCCACCTTAGTGGTATAAAAAAATATCCAGAACGAACCTTACTTTAATAAAGGAAAAAACCATTTAACCTAAACTAATTCTATCTCCGTCTTCTAGATATCAATCAATCAATCAGGCTATCGTAGTCCATTAACGGACATAGGCCTATCCCAATGTTGGGAGGCTAAATATAAGATACAAGCTAAATATATTCAGCTATTGTGAAATCGGATATCGACCGTAGTCCTGTCAGTGGTCTGGCGCTCGCTGTAGGTAGATAATACATTGCTAATCTACTTGGATACCGTAATCCGATGCGGTAGCATTTACAGTTTCCGATTCATGTGAACGTTATTCGTGCATCGAATCTTCGGAATATCTAAAGACTTAAATTACTTGCATGTCCAAGTCTATGATCTTCAAGCTGAACCTCACCGGAGGCTCTGGCGTAGACTTTACTCTCGAGGTTTGTACAGCAGTGGGGTGAGCACGAACTACTATCGTAATCGTATCGTGAACGTAACGACAGCACGGAGCATTGCGATTGGCAGGCTTCAGGCAGGCGGCCAATCGCAATGCTCCGTGCTCTCGTTACCTTCACGATACGATTGCGATAGTTGTTCGTGCTCACCCCACAGGCTATTACTGCAGTGAAAACCAAAACGTGAAATATAGGAGTTGGAGAGAAACTTTAGATGTACTTAAATCAAAATCATATCCCAGAACAGATAATCATCATCATCATCATTTCAGTCCACTGCTGGACATAGGCCTCCCCTATAGATCTCCAATAAGACCGGTTGGAAGCAGCTCGCATCCAGCGCGTAATAGAACAGATATTAGTACTACCATATTATGTACCTACCTACCTTAAAAATAAAACTTAATAATAAAAATAAATTAAATTTTGAACTTCAAAATTTGAATTTAAAAAGCACATGAGAGGAAGATTTCGAATGCCGTCATTTGAAAAGAGAAACTTTCTAGAATAATTAATTATGTTTGTCGATTCAGAAGTCCCCTCTCGGTGTTTACACTTCTAATTCACTAAGTAGGAAACTTGGGAGCGACATTTTACAACATGAAATATTTATTCTGTTTTCAGTCAGCTAGGATTTGTGTTTTTGAATGTAAAGTCGAATTGTAGCAAAAAAGTTTTACCTAAATATTAAATCGTTTAATATGTTTCATTAGTGCGGACATGTTATTAATTCTATTAATTAACTCATTTATCTAGTCTCGCACTCCTATCCCTCTTTCGGAACCGCAGCACATATCCTAAACATGTACATTAATTAGACACACACATGCACATACACATACATACACACACACACACACAGACACACACAGCCCTTTTTTGAAATCTCGTTATTCCATTTTCGTATATCATGGAACGTGAAAGTTTAAAATTTAGCACCGGCCAGAAATGTTCAAATCATTTTTAAATGAAGAATTTCACGTGTGGGTCGAGTGGACACAAACGGAACACAACACACGGTTATTGCGTTGCATTGCAGCAATGCTATTGTATTTTTTTGTTCTGATACCGCAACGTGCTAATCGAGATTTTTTAACTTACGTATACGAATTCACCCTCAACATTCTAAAATACTTTTGAAGTTCCTGTGTCATACTCGTAAAAGTAAGTGCCATTCTAATGATCTATACAGAATAAATGATCTTTGACTTTGACTTTGAAAACGATTTAGCGAGTAGTTGCAAGCTGATGTCTGCGGCTCGGTCCGCTTAAATGTAGCTTATAATTTTTTTTTTATTTCTAGTCATTATATC
This sequence comes from Eilema depressum, assembly GCA_914767945.1. Classification (NCBI taxonomy): domain Eukaryota; kingdom Metazoa; phylum Arthropoda; class Insecta; order Lepidoptera; family Erebidae; genus Eilema; species Eilema depressum. Next base: position 7,412,094 of record OU612028.1, on the reverse strand, counting down.
TGGTTCTGCTCAACCAATTGCCCACAAATATACGACAGTTTTGAAGTCTAACTAAGTCATTTGTAATATAAAACAACATCAAAATCCGTTCAGTAGTTTTTGCATTCATGGCGAACCAACCAACTAAACAGGATTTCAAATAGTTCTGGTTTCGGAATCGTTTTTTTAATTTATATCCGTGAATATTATATACCTAACCCAAGTATGTTTCTTAAATATATCCAATCTACAGAAAGAACTAACTTATTATTTCATAACAGTAAAAAAAATATAAATATAATAAATATATATAATATAAAGGTATATTGATAACATAATCAAGGGCTGATTTACTACTTATTCGGCACATGCAGTGTACACCTTAAAACTCATTTTCACATCAAGCCTCATTGGCTCGCAGTCGCAGGTAATTGAATTGCAAATTGAATTTATAACCTACTAGCTTTTGCCCGCGGCTCCGCCCGCGTGGATGTCGGTTATCGCGACCAAACATAGCCTATGTCCTTTCTCAAGGTCTAATCTACCCCTATACCAAATTTCATCAAAATCGGTTCAGCGGTTTAGTCGTAAAAGCGAGACAGACAGACAGACAGACAGACAGACAGACAGACAGGCAGACAGACAGACAGACAGAGTTACTTTCGCATTTATAATATTAGTAGGGATAGGGATTTGAAGGTAGAAAATTACTCTCCAAAAACGTCATTGACCGCCACTTACACTAGTCCATTAGCTAGCTCATTAGCTTGACTTTTAGTAGGTCTGTAGCCTATAAGACTGTTGTATGTAAAAGAAGTTGGTATCCATTTCATACCAATACTTGATCAGTACCAATGTGCCAATTTTTAAAGCAAGCCATTTACTACTAGACTATTTATTAACTACCATAAAAACAGTTTCAATTCTTTTTACCGAGCGGCCGTGGGACAAGCGAGCGTTGCAACCCCACAAACATAGATTTAACTTTAAAGTGACCCCCTTGATATCTACGAAAAAAAGGCATCGTATGATAATAAGTGCACGCTGAACCAAAAAAAGAAGTTAATAATGGACTATTAGGGGTACTTACTGCTACAAGTAATTTCGGTTCTAGTTTTATGCGAAAATATCGATCTGTTAAAGGAATTACCACCCTATCAATGCGTTGGCTCGATGACGCAGTCGCGCAGTTTTCAACTCTCGAATAGTGGATGGAAGGTATATTTCTGCTTGCAGCTATTACTGTTAAGAGAGTTATGGTTGCTCTTGTATATAAGTGATGTATCTGTTATCTAATCAGTGGTATTACGACGTATTCATATTGTCATTGCAGTCCAGAAGATTCCTGAATTAACCAGAATTTACACTGTTTTGATGACGCTCTCGATGTAGTTCTTGTTGTTTAGTTTGCAGCGAACATCCATTCCGATCATCAACTTTTAAGGTGTCGTATTGATTTGAAACTTCATAAGTATATTAATTTGACACTTTCGAGCTAAAGAGCTAATCTAATGGAGTAAGTGGATAGCGTGGGTTAGTGGCAAAGGGTGAAAATTTGCGATACTTAGCATGTACCTTTTTGATCTTCTCAAATAGAACAATAAGTTGATTCGTGACTCTATTTATAGGTATTATTATTCTAAGTGTTTAGAATCTATAGGAACACTCACCCCCTCTCATCAACTGCAACTAGCTCACCCCATACGGACAGTCAGGTGTAATTGTACCTCCCTAATCACAGAACAGATAATAGCAGGTACTGAACGTAGTCTATTGAAAGCGGTGTAATTGTGCATTTTCGCTCGAACGATGCGTAGTGTTCGGACATTTAGAGCCAACCTTGACAATTATAATCTCATATATAAAACTCTTAGTCCTGACTGACTGACTGACTCACTTAGAGACAACGCACAGCCTAAACCGCTGGTGCTAGAGACTTAAAATTTATAGAGAGTGTATGTTTTGATGCGTGGAGGTGTACTAAGAAACGATTTTTCGAAATTCAGACCCTAAGTGCCTAAAAAGTGCCAAAAACGTACTTTCTTATAACTCAAGAACGGCTGAAAAGATTTTTATGATGTTTGGTTTATTGAATTTGGCTTTGTCGCCGAATAGCAATTATCACAATTAAAATGTGGCAAATTCACGAAATAATGTAATATTAACGAAAATACGAAATATTATGGCGCTAATATCGCTAGCAAAATTGTTACCATGACAACAGAACTAAAGTGATGGTGTCAACGTTAAGTCACATTTTGATCTGTCAAATGCTTAGAGTATCTTACTATAGTATGTAATGGATACTCTAAGGTCAAATGATAATATTATAAAAATGTCACTCTGTCACGTATAATCGTATAATATAATATGCAAGAATGTGAAAAATATTATTTAAGAGCTTTGTTTAAGAGTTATGTACTGCAGTTTCTTTATTTAATTGATTGGAAATAGAAAAAATACATATGATAGCAGCGATGATAGCTATCTAGAGCTAGAGCTATATAAAAGAAAAGTAATACAGCACATTATCATCCAGATTAATCCTCATTTACAAGCCCCCAAACAGTAAGGTATGTGAATTTAAATCTATTGACGCCGCCGATATAACACAAGGGGCGGCTTCATAGCTAGAAACAAAATAACAATTTATATCAATGGCTAGAAACGTTTCACCAAATAGACGAACGCCTGGCTTCTAGAAAACTTCACTTTCTTTCTTGACGAGAAGTATACTAAGGCAACAATGATTAGAGATGGCAGAACACAATTCAATAACTTCCACTTATCAGCTGTGGGCTCAATTACTCAAGCACAGAGCACTTCTGATTAAGATGACAAAATGTTTATTTACTTAATATTATTTTTAGATAATTATAAAACATTAAACCTCCACTTTTAAGTATGTTGTTTTATTTATATTCATTTTTGACGTATCACATAGTAATTTATGTATCCTCAGCATTTACCAACGCATTGGAGGACGTCTTCAAGACGCTGGAGTAGGTACATCTCGCACCTTCGGTTCGCCGATGACATCATCATAGTTGCGGAGTCGCTAGAACAACTGGGCGAAATGCTGCACAGCCTGAATGGAGCTTCTCGACAAGTCAGCCTCGGTGTAAACTTGGATAAAACCAAGATTATGTTCAACGAACATATTGTACTAAGACCGATTGCCATCGAAGGAGCGACACTCAAAGTTCAAAAATATTATCTACCTGGGGCAGGTTATCCAGCTTGGTAAAACCAATTTCGAGAAAGAAATAGCCAGAAGAATTCAACTGGGGTGGGCAGCATTTGGCAAACTACGTCGGGTCTTCTCCCCCCTGCCGCAATGCCTCAAAACAAAGGTTTTCGAACAGTGCGTCCTGCCTGTTATGTTTAGCTATGACCTACGGTGACGAAACGTGGCCACTGAAGGTAGGGTAGTCCGTGACCTAAAAGTCGCGCAGCGGGCTATGTAGCGAGCTATGCTTGGAGTTTCTTTGAAGGATAGAATTCGAAACGAGGTCATCCGACATAGAACCAAAGTTCCAACTTTCTGTTTTTCAAATCAGTTTCGAAAACAGAATTATTATTCTTTCTTGGAAACCAGGTTCGCTTAAAGAAAAATAATTCTGCTATGGAAACCGGTTTCCAAACCTTGGTTTCCAATCTGACCGTAGGGTCGCAGAATAAGCAAGCTAATGTGGCAGTGGGCTGGCCACATCTGCCGAAGGACTGATGGCCGTTGGAGCAGACGATTCCTAGAGTGGATACCGCGATAAGGAATACGGAAGGTGGGACATCTCCTAGCCAGCTGGACCGACGATCTGCGTAAGGTGGCTGGGACGTACTGGATGCGGAAGGCGGTGGATCGGCAAACATGGCGCATATTAGGAGAGGCCTATGTCCAGCTCAGCAGTAGACTGCAATAGGCCAATTGATGATTTATTGTATCCTTAGCATACAAAAGCAACCTTCATAGTTATGGTATACTGATGATATCGCACTGGTAGACAGGTCTCTTAAAAGCAGGTGGAATCCCAGTCTAACAGAGCTTGCGAACCTCTTTGATTCCGTCATCCAGCAGAACTTAACATTTAGGATATGGAACTGTAGTGCGGTGGTACTGTTCTCCAAAAAAGGCTAAAAGGTCTTGCTGAAGAATTATAAGACTCCTGAGTCATATCTCGATAGAAGTTGTTCTTGAGAATCGTCTTGAATAGCTGTGAGTTCCAGCCACTGGAGCAAGCCGAGTTTTAAAAGGGTTATAGTATTGCAGCCAATACCGTTCAGCACATTATACAAAAGACCTGAGAGTATATCAGCCGCTATGTATGGCATTTGTATATTACGAGAAGCCTTCTGACATCATCTAGACCTGGGCATTTTTGGATTGTCTACGACGGTGTCGTGCTGATACGATATTTTTATTGCTGAGATGCTAAATTTAGATTAGAAAACAAAACCTAGAAGGAGATATACGTCGAAGGGTCGACAAGGGTTGGGCAACATTGGGAAAATTCGTCGAGGTTTCTACTCCCCTGTTATGACTCATGGGGCCGAAATGTGCAAACTGACTGTGGAGACATACGGTGGAGGATCGAGTGCTACGGCATACATTGGGTGAGGCCTAAGTCCAACAGTGGACTGAAATAGGCTAATTGATTGATTGATAAGAATGAAATGTTAGGTAATAGTATTTTTTTCTTACCAGTCTTTTTCTAGCCATTTACTAGCTATTGATATAAAGATATTAATATTATTTTTGTTTTGATGTAGGTAATATTCTAAAAATCTACCACTTTTTTGTAAGACAAGGCCGATGTTTCTTACAGTTTTCATTTAATATTTTGAAAAACACACTACTGAGGTTAATACAACAATTACTATTAGAACTATCGGGATACCTATATTTGTACAACAAGTCCGTCAGTTTAGAAAAAATACTATTGGTGGTGGTAGTCGACATCCACGCAGGCGGAGCTGCGGGCGAAAAGCTAGTTATACATAAACATCACTGTACTTATACGGCCCAGGCATGTGATCACGATGTAATGGTTTCATAACATTATTTTACAACAACAAATAATTTTTCACGCCTCGCTTAAATATAGGTATCTGGGATGGTAGGAAGACGGAAATTATACGTGTATTGATAAAGAATAGCTCGGGTTACAACTGTTAGAGATGTACGAGCCTGTTACTTTATTACCCTTAAGGCTCAAGACACCCTCACCTAGAAGTCGGAGAACCTACTAAACAAGGACTAGACTCCGGTAGTTCTCCTTATTCTGTGGGAGGTCTGACGTCAGTCGCTCCTGCAAAAGGCGATATACCGATTTCGGACTCCAAAGTTTGAACTTTAAGAGCAACTGGGAAATCGTTATGACGATGATGATGCTGGTTCTAGGCGTAATTATGCGAACTTAAGTACTAATGTTCAGTGCCCTGAAAAATATTCGAATTCATAATGTAAACGTATGGAGAGAATAGAGTAATGCGATTGGCCGCCTGCTTACTGTGAACCGGTGTGTGAAGCCCGCCAATCGCAATGCTCCTTTCTCCCGATCCGTTTACGTTACGAATTCGAGCATTTTTCGTGTTCGAGGCACAAAGGTCTTTCTACGATAATACTGCAACGTAAGAAAACAAGAATCTGGTTGAAGTTCAATCAGAGATGGCTGTTTGCTCGTAAAACTCGCCTCACCTTACCGTTTACGACCGCGGACAATTTATGACATAGTCAATATTACTCTCTCTGACACTCACACATTGAATATCTTTACAGGCCAGTAATGTATTTTATGACGACAAAAAAGTCGATAAAATAATAAAAAACGTCATGGATTTTTTAATTGAAACTTTTTCATTCTAATGAAACTTCTATAAGTTGACCTGTTTTGGATGTTTGTTTTGGGACAAGGAAAGGATTTTCTTGCATTTAGACGTAATGTTTTTTTCCTATAACATTAAATTGGTGTATTCCCATCCTACTGGACACCCAAACGAGTAACAGTGTGACACGTTGGGTTTTTTTTTCCCAACCAGTAACACCATTACTGGAAATAAAAGGTCCCATCTTGTCACAGTGTTACTGGATGCAATGTAATACTTTTTGACCCAACCAGTAACACCGCTAAATACTCGGTACACCCCACGCTTTTGAAACAAGAAAAGCTAACTCATTTGTGAATTCAAGTGTCTAAATAAAGTTACTTTTGTTATGTGCCATAAATGTGTAAACGTAACGTAAACTGAGATATACCCGATATTTTCTTGCACTACGTGCAGTTAGCATCAGATCGATCTTGACGAACAAAGTAGGTGCTACCTTAGTATCCTTTCTGTTGACTGATTGTTCTGAAATTTTGGTACACACATTTAGTTCGAACGATGATAACATTTAAATCAATAAAGTTTGACTAGCTCTTAATACCTTGGTATAAAGTCCATTTTGGGACTTTGTAATTAAGATAGATATGCTGACTGTACTACAAGTTTACATTCATACATACATACATATACTTACACCTGTAAATCCCCGTAGGGATAGACAGAGGTGTATTAACACTCACATTTCGCTAGCGAGGCGAGCTACCGCCTGTTGCCGTTTAGCGGGCACTTTGTCATGGCCTGTATGTTTACTGTCGGATGGAGAATAACACTATCCCTTAGTCTCTTTTTATGACACCCACAGGAAGAGATGGAGTGGCCCTATTCTACTCCATCGGGAACTAACAATGCAAGTTTTCGAGAGTAAAAAAAAAGTCAACATATTAATTGCACAAAGTACATCTTCGTCAAGATGGCGGATTGTAACACATTACATACCCTACGCGTTCTACTTTCCTGACAAACTGTCTTTGTACCCTGCTATATCCCTACTACCTACTATACTTAGTGCTAATTGGTGACCACATCGCAGTTTTGATCTCATTTCTTGAGCATTTTAAATGCTGTCATTTAACTTTAATATTTTGTGACGTAGTTTCACCATATTGGTTTAAATAACTTGTAGGTACTCTTTGATTATAATACTGTGTAGACACAGTTATAGTTCTAACAAAATGTGCCTTATGTGTAAGTAAGCTTATTGAAACAAAGCCTTACGATCGAGAGGTCCCGGGTTCGAATCCTGGCCATTACACTACCGACGTGAACCCACTCCTAGCACAAGCAATTTAGCTTAGTTGGAGGGGTTAACGGGAATATTAGTAATTTCGGTTGCTAATATTCTTTTAAAAGAAAAAAAAAAAAAAAATCTGAGAAAACTTTTCTTCGAAATTATGTGACAACTACCATCTCTAGTCACCCCGTGAACATGGCTGCTGAAAAGTGGCCGAAACATCGAACTAAAAGTAAATAATAACAAATAAATCACGATAGAATCCGTTAAAAAGTGGTTTTATTTCAATGAGTGACATTCGCGTAAACTTTAGAAAATATCAAGTAAGCTTAAGTCAATATTGTCCTTATACTGTCGATGTGTACTTGTGTACATGTCAAAGTCAAAGTCAAAGTCTTTATTTCTCAAAATAGTGCAACATTGTTACAGCTTTTTGACGTCAAAAACTCCTTAAAACTAAGTTTACCACCGCTTCCTAGGCGCTAATGGAGAAGAAACGGCGCAACAAACTCCACTGCAGCATTTTAAGGACGTCAGTTTACAAAAAATAAAATAGTTTCTTAAGACTAAATATATGAACGTATGTACATTTGTCTCGCGTCAAGTAGGTATATATGAAAAAAAAAAAAAAAAAACCTTATATAAAATAAAAATAAGACAACTTCAAGAGGGGCCTGCACCATGCTCAAGCCATACATTTTTGTCTTTAATATAATCGTCTGTCCTATAGTATGCTTTTTTGCATAGGGTGGTCTTTACATGATTTTTAAATTGGTTTTCAGGCATACCAAGGACCGATTCAGGCAATTTATTATAAAATCGTATACCTTCCCCTTTAAAAGAATCACTAACTTTGCTAAGCCGATAGCATGGAAGGAGGAGTTTATTTTTATTACGCAGATTTCTGTCTGTAATGTCACTTACTTTTGTAAATTTAGTAATATTTTTCCTGACATATAGTATATTTTCAAATATATATTGGGAAGCTACAGTTAAAATATTAATGTCCTTAAATCGTTCCCTAAGAGAATCTCTCTTGCCTAAACAATAAATGGCACGTACTGCCCTTTTTTGTAATATAAAGATAGTCTCTAAATCTGCCGCATTCCCCCAAAGTAGTATTCCATAGGACATCAAGCTATGAAAATAACTAAAGTACACCAGCCTAGCGGTAGCTACGTCTGTCAACTGCCTTATCCGTCTGACAGCATAAGCAGCAGAGCTGAGTTTATTGGCCAAAATAGTGATATGGGGTGACCATATCACTATTTTGGCCAATAAACTCTAACTCTGTAACTTCGAATCTATGGTAATTCCTAGGAAAGTAGTGCTTCTTACAAATTCCAATTTTTGCCCCTCCAGCACGACATCAACGTGAGCTTGCCTTACATTAGGCAGTGTGAACCTAATGCATTTGGTCTTTTCTGCATTCAACAGTAGATTGTTTACAGAAAACCAATTTGAAATAGCGTTTAAAATATTATTAACAATAGTCACATCTGTATTACGCCGATCCACTTTGAATATTAGCGATGTATCATCTGCAAACAATACTATGCCAGCTTGTGTCTCGATCATATATGGCAAGTCATTAACGTAAACCAAAAAAAGAAAAGGTCCTAGGATTGATCCTTGGGGTACGCCTATTTTGACGTTTGATCCGTTTGACTTTACGTTATTCACATCAACAGTCTGAAGCCTATCTGTCAAGTAAGATTCTAATAGTTTTGTGGATTTCTTGTCAAAACCGTAGCGACGTAACTTGAGCAAAAGTGTCTGATGGTCAACACAATCAAATGCCTTAGAAAGATCGCAGAATACCCCAATAGCATCCCGCGATCCCTCCCAAGCGTCGTAAATTAGATCAACTAGGTTAACTCCCGCATCGGTGGTAGATTTCCCGCCAGTAAAGCCATATTGTTGGCTGTGGAAAAGATTATTGGTCTTGAAGTGTTGTTGCATCTGACTGAGCATCACTCTCTCAAACACCTTGCTCAGAGTTGGCAAAATAGAGATGGGACGGTAGTTCCCAAGTTCTGACTTAGATCCCTTCTTAAATAATGGTATTATTTTACTATGTTTCATTAAGTTGGGAAACGTGCCTTCATCTATACATTCATTAAATATAAGTGCCAAATCAGGTGCAATGATATTAATTACATGACTAATTAAACTAACTGATATGCCCCAGTAATCGCTAGACTTTTTCATTTTCAGATTTTTAAATGCTTTTAAGATGTCATTGGGATCAATATGTTTGAAGCTAAATTTATAAGAACTAATATTACTTTCAAGAAGGGCCACAGCACTGTGAGCGTTAGAATTAATAGAGGAAGTGAGTTTAATCGGAATATTGGTAAAATAATCTTCAAAAGCATTGACAATATCTTTTGAAGAGGTAATATCCTTGTTTTCTAATTTAATTTTAGTAACACTATCCCTCATTTTACATTTACCAGACTCTTTGCGAATAACTTTCCAAGTTTCCTTCATTTTGTTAGGGGCCTCAGTTATTTTTCTTTTAATGTGAATGGCCTTTGCTTGTCTACATACTTTTTTGAACACCTTGGAGTAATTTTTAACATGTTCAATGAAACTACTGTCAAATCTGTACTGTTTTTGGGCGTATAAATCGAATAGCGTTCGTCTGCTTTTATAAATGCCTACAGTAGCCCATTCACAGAATTTAGATTTAGTACTATGCTTTTGACATTTTTGTTTGAATATGTGCGAAAAAGCATCAGTTAATGTACTGAATAAACTATTGTAATGAATCTCAGGATTATTACCTAAGTAAGCTATAGAATTGAGTTTATTCTCTAACAAGTCCTTAAATTCTTTAATCTTATTAGAAGTTATGGGTCTACACATTATTTTCTCTTTAGGTTTACTATTATTATCCTTACAAAAGGAGACTATTTGACCACAGTGATCTGAGGGCAGCTTGCTTATTACAGACTTGTTTATGTACACGCTATCACTAAAAAAATTATCCAAACAACTGGCAGTGGTAGCAGTGATTCTAGTTGGTTCACAGAAAATATTTTCAAGGTTATAGCTCTTGAATATGTTTAGAAATTGAGTAGTTTTCCTACACTGTTCCATGTTATTGGATGTATAGTATAATAAGTTACACTTGTACCGAAGTAGTATTTAATTTTACACCACGTTTTAGTAGCCATATCCGAAGAAAAGCTTGTTTTTAAAAGTTTTATTTTACTAATATTTTTTAATTTTATACAGCCAGTAAGGAAGTACCTATTTGAAAAATTCTGCTAATTATTGAAATATGCACTTTTTTGTAAAGTAAATCCTTGTTATACCAGAGTGTTTTCTCTTCTCTTGACACTCCCAGAGACTCGACACTCCCACTCTAGTCACTCCGATACTTTATTTTAAAGGCATTTTACATGATATTCCTGAATAACCCAAAATAACGTTTTGTAATTTAGACAGCCTCCGGTGATAGCCTTTAGACAGCCTCTGGCGTAGCGGTAGTGAACGCGGCCGCTACGCAGGAGGCGCGGGTTCGATCCCCGCTCAGTACAAATATTTGTGTGCATGAAATATGAGTATTTGCATTGGTCTGGTCGTGCCTCGGAGAGCACGTTAAGCCGTCGGTCCCGGTTGCCATAACAACATCTATGGCAGTCGTTACGGGTAGTTGGAGCCCTAAAAAATCCAAAAAAACAACGGTCTAGCTGCAAAGCTTCGATATCGCCTAATGTTAACATTGGGTTGTGGACGTCAGATGACAATTGCTTCACGGAAAATATCGAGGTCTAGCCAAAATCCGTAGTTAAGACTGGTAAAGCGGACCCCAGACTCCGAGCTGAAAAAAGCTTCGGATGCGACTGGGAATTAACGCTAAGAGGAAGAAGAACATTTTGTAATTTAGGTCGTTTATTAAATTTTAGCGTCATCGGGAAATCTCCGTATACAGAAAAACAAGCGTCATTGTCGATCAATCGATTAGGGATTTTAATTGAAAAAAGAACCGAGCTGATCCGCCATTTGCTATCCCATTTTCCAGAAAAGGTGTGAAAAATTGTCGCGACGCGCGTAGATTAGTGATGCGCCCGGTGCAAGAGAATATTCAGTTTGGTACCTACTGTTTTTACACGCGTTGTATATAATATAATCGTGTATTGCTATAATTTCGTTATTGGTAGATATTATCTAACAGCTTTATCGAGTAAACAGTATTATCGATATTATATGAACACTTATATTTGAAACTGCATGAATTTTTCAATAGAATGTTCTTTGTTGAAAAAAATTGTGAGTAATTCATGTACGAACATTGGAGATAACTATTTAAAAAAATGCTTGGGTTATGTTCTAACGATTGCCACATTTTTTTTTTGCAATTCTTATCTGTTTATCTGTATTTTGGCGATGGACATAAAACTACTGAACGGATTTTGATACGGTTTTCGTTATTCGAAACGTCTTGGTCAGAATTAAAATCCTACGTTAGATTAATTGCGTTTGGTTGAGTAGAAATTAAGATTGACTATAAGTGGTGAAGACCGAAATTCACGTGGGCGTGGATGGTTGTTAAAATAGTTTCATGTTCTTTGCAAGTTTTTTGCTCTAACTTTGTTCGCTCTAGCTCTAAGTTTGACTGTAACAAATAATGATTAGCGTTATAGCTTTATCATCATCATCATCATTTTCGTCTGCAAAGCATTTTATCGTTGATGTCAAGGCTGCCTCGGATACGAGTGTTCTTCATAACGTCAGACTCCGTCCTTCACTTAACTTTTGTAACTTTCTCAGTATAACAAACTGTATAACTCGGTTTACAATGTGGAGGTTTACAAAACTTAGATTGAGATTCAAAATAAAGTTAACGGTAACTGGGTTTCACAAAGCAATTTAAAGCAAACAGAAATGTATAATCTATATACATATCTACTATTATAAAATTGGAAAGTAGTCGTCTGTAGGTATATCCTACTTCCTACTAATATTATAAACGCGAAAGTTTGTAAGTATGGATGTATGTATGTGAGGATGTTTGTTACTCTTTCACGTAAAAACTACTGAATGGATTTTAATGAAACTTTATAATAATATAGCTTATACATTAGAATAACACATAGGCTATATATCAGCGATAAACGGGATCAGAATTCCACGTGGGCGGGGTCGCGGGCATAGGCTGGTTTTTAAATATTAATTTGTTCAATTTAGTTACATAATATTGCGTATTCAAATATTGAAACCGGCCTTGTTCCTGTGCAATAGAAGCGCTTTCATGTCACGTTTAGTACGCCAATCAGAGTTAATTGTAAAAGTTTACATGAAACGTGAAATATTTTTTTTTAGTCTGATGGCTATCAAACGAACATGTATAATACGGTTTATATATATAACCGTCATCTCTGTCATTTATCTCTGTTATTTTTATTGATTCAGAGACCGGTTGTCATACAAACATCTATGGCAGTCGATCCGTTCCGGGTAGTTAGAGTCCCAAAAGCCGACTAGTCTAACTACAGAACTTTGATATCGCCAATTGGTTACGGAGGTCAGATGGCAGCCGCTTCACAGAAAATACTGAAGTTTAGCTGCATCACAGTTAGGCTGGAAAGCCGACGCTAACTTAGTTGGGAAAACGGTTCAGAGAACGAAAGTGACATACGAGTAACAAAGGATGCGTTCATGAATATGCAACTGTCCTGGCTGTCTGGCCGCTCTATTATTGAACTAGCTGAAGCTGACCCACCCTGGCTTTGCCCGTGGTATATTTCAAAATCCCGTAGCCATATATACCTGTAATTTATTAATATGAATGTATTTTTTAAGCCACTTATGTGGCGGACAAGCACACTGTGTATCGGAATTTACCAGCTTTGTTGACATTTATGGTTACTGCTCCGCTCATTTGAGTAGTAGCGTAATGATATTTAGCCTATAACTTTCCTCGATAAACAGGCTGTTCAGCACAAAAATAATTTTTCAATTCGAACCAGTATTTCCTGCGATTAGCGCGTTCAACCAATCAAACAAACAAATAAACATACTTTTCAGCTATTAAGTATAGTTGGATATTTCAAAGGGTGTAGGTTCGTAGTCCTATATATTTACTTTTTTTATACGTTGTCATTGTTTACCATTAGAACAGTTAATAAAGTGCTTATCTGATCCGCGATGGATAAATGTACACACATTGTGGATAATGCATAGCTTAAGATATTTGTTATTACTATCAAGTATATTGTTTATTAGCCTATATCCGTGGCTCCACCCGCATTAGCTCATATCTTTGGTTCTACTCAACTGATTCCAATCAAATAAAAAGTAAGAATTTTTTTATATCACTTACGTCGCATACAAGCACACAAGTTTTTGTGTCCATCGCGGACAATTTTTTTTAAATATCTCCTATGTACAGACACGACCACTTTACGATCATAACAGTATAGATAACAGATAGTCTGATAATTATATGAAAAAAAAAAACATTAAAATTGCATGACGTCAAGCTACCGCTTCTTGAATCCACCTCTCCTACTGGGACCCGGTGGGGCAGCATGGCCAGACATATTTTGTTACTCATGTAAGCAAACGGTCGACGTTTATCGTATCCGCACCAGTAAAGGCAACTCTCCTGCATTTTATCTGCGATGGAGACATAAAGGCTGCAGTGGACCCGGGAGTCCCTCATAAAACCCTCCTTACGCCTGACTCCACATTTCCATCGCAGCATATTCATCTCCGTAACACACAACACTTGCTTGTGGCGCTTTTTTTACGTGCGGAGCATGACTCTGGGTCAGCGGGGGTGGTTAGGTCGTCCTCGAACCAACCAAAACCGCACGGACTTCTCTGGCCATCAGTTGCCGGGGGTGAGGTAACCGCTGGCATATACCTCGAATTTCCCGGCTGACCCAGGGCCATCGAAGGCCCCCCGGGTGCCGTCCCCATCTTTACCCAGAAGAAGGGGACGCGCATCGCGCCGCTATCTCGGCCTGCTTCTGCTAGGGTGACAAGCGGCCCCACCTCTCACCCCCAGACTCGCGCTCATTGAACGACCTTCGTCCTCCATGAGTTCTCGATTTAAATTCAATTTTGTAAATACCACTACATTTAAAATGTATTTCATTTTCCAAGTGTTATTTATTTGAAAGCAGAAGAAATATTCACTGGTAGAGAAATTATCTGTTGAAAGCGTAAGGACCCGTTCTAGCATAAAGTATCTTCGCAGCTGCTTCTAGAAATTCAATTTACTCCAAAATTCATTCGAGAAACACAATTTTAACACAATAACAGAGTTTTATTTCTGTACTCGCTGTTATACAGTTTTATAAAACTCCAGGAGAAGTATCTTTGATCGGCAGAGCGTCCTACCGGCTTTGTTAGCTTCGGGTGGAGGTACGCGACTGAACGCACCGGTACCCTCCTATGGTCGCATTGTGCCCCGCGGGTACAGCGCTTACTTGCTACGGTTCAGTGAAAAAAATGCGGAAACTTGTTTTAGTGATCATAAAATATTCTTTCATAAAAAAATTGTGAAGACTTTTGTCTCACTCAATTCAATCGCGCTCAAACATTTTTTATATTGCATTAATGACGGTGCTGGGTGCGAATTATTTTAGCTTCGGATGTGTAGATTGACCGGAGAATGTTGCATTCAGTAACATCTGATTACTCGTTGGGACAAAAAATGTTGGATCCAGTAACACCTGTAACTCATTGGGAATTTTTTTCCTAACCAGTAACAGTGTTAGGTACTCGTTACTGGATGGACATAATATATCAGTATTATTATGCAGGTAAACATTGTCTTATAGAATCACCCGTGTTGTGTGCGTGTAGGTATGTGTGTGTAGGGTCACATGTCATATAGGTTGCCCCCCTACCGACATTTGATGGATTTTATCCCTCCACGATACTGGCGAGAGCAGTCATTGTTCTCATCTATCAGCGTGCATTTTTCGTATACAAATACTTTTATTATGTACTATCGTAATTAAAAGTGCATTAGCACCGTAATGTTTATAATCGCTTGTCCGGTTAAACGCGTATCTATGTGTAGGTATGTAATGTTTAACGCATACATTTATACGTCACACAGTATCGATATGAGAAAATATAAATGTGTGTGATGCGAAACAAAGAAAACGTTATGCTCGCCTTTTCATACTATTATGTTCGAAGCATGCATCTATATAAAGTAATGCAAAAATTCGTGATTCTACGTAAGGCAGTGCGTAGCCTGGTCAGTAACGAGGCTGCTATGGATAGTGTTGAAATCGGATGTTGTGGGTTCGGATCTTAGTTTTTCCACTTTTTGTTGTTTTGTTTTCATGAAATTTTAGGAACAAGTTAACAGAATTAGAAATAATTATTTACAAATAGAAAAATATTATACTTAATTTACATTAGATTATAAATAAAACAATAGTTTAAAAAAAAAAAGTTTATTAAAAGAATTATCCAATGTTAATTTGTGGTTATAATAATTTCATCCAAAAAATATACTTTTATAATAAAATTAATATTGCATATTGAGGTTATAGCTTAATTATTCATTTTCTCGAAAGTTTTTTTTCGGAAAAGAGGATTGAAACTTAACCTCAACCATACAGTCTTATACTAATTACAGGCCAGCACGTCCCTTGATAGGCTCAGTAGTCTCAATAGGCTAAACTGAAATTAAATAACAAAAATATTTAAACAGAATAGCTTAGCACGGAGTAACAATATCACGAGAGCTTTCACTTTAAATTGAGCCTAACTATTTTATATAAAATATAATATATAATAACAATAACTTTTATCTCTCTTTGCACCATTAAACCCCATATATTCTCAATCGGGTTCAAATCAAGGGATCGTGCTGGCCAAGGAAATTCAGTGGCGAGGAGTACTTATAACATGATTCCTGCCGGCTTGCTCTGCAAAGAGAAGTCATGGTAGAGATGCTTAAGTTTAATGCATTATTACATGTATTACACCTAAAATTCAGTACCTATCTAAAATTTGAGAGAATTTCATACAAAATTGCCATGGTTGTTCTTTGGGATTTGCCACCGGCTTCCCTTTTGAACATTTTCACCCTTCGCCACAGCAAGGAATAACTTTACGTTCACTAAACCATTCGCGAAGTATGGTGGCTCGATGAATGGGACAATTATCGTGCACAAAACTTATATCATTTTTTTATACCACTTAGGTGGGAGACAAGCACACGGCCCACCTGATAGAAAGTGATTACCGTGGCCTTTGGACGTATGCAACACCAGGGGCGTCACACTCATGCTGCCGAACCTGAAGAAACCTTCTAATGACCTTAAACCTTCATTTATATCTGGATAGACATTTCGCACTGTGGGCAACATTATATCTTCTAACACTTCCACATAATTTGCACTATTTGCACGCGTAGATATTGGGTCTAATTCACCCGGCCCTTGCGCTCTAATCCACCCCCACATAATTTACACTTAGATTCAGTGTTCGGTACTAACTATGTTGTTTTCACACCACCGTGTTTTATCCTTATGCCATAAATGTAATCTTCCTTTTTGAGATGATTTAAACGTTTTTTCATCAGAAAATGTTGTTGATTCCCAGTTAAAGTAAATACTCTTCGTTATTCGTTTCATATTCTGCTACCATATAACGCCGCTTCAGCAGGTCTTCCACTTCTCCTCCAACTCTGCAACTCTTCTTCCTCAAATTGTTTCACGCAACGACTCCCAGTATTTCTCTAAAAAAACAACAACCATATTACACAATTGCAACCAATGAACAAAATTGCACTACAACAATATTAATTAATTAATTAACTTACAGATAAGCCCGTCTCATTAGAAATTTGAGATATATTCAGACCATTCGAATATGGCCACAATATTAGCTTTTGCTTCAATACTTATATTTGACATATTGATTTATTAAAAAAGAAATGTAATCGCTCGAACAGTAATTAACACAAACAGTCGTAACCATAGATGATATAATATATAAATAGGGTAGTCGTAACTGACTTCACCAACCAACAACTTCACTCATAGCCAATGAATCCATTTTATTTCAAATGCACCTTCAAATAATTATTTTCTCGCTAAGTTTAAAATTCTACCTAAGAAACATTTTTATATTCGTATCAACATTTATATATCATAACTTTTAAATATAAAACACAAAAAGTTATATTAGTTCCGGTAGGTTCGAACCATCACCGACAGGTTTCATACTATTCATCAAGCCGCACATTACACCACTCAGCTACGGGGCGGCTTACGTATGATATTGAAATTAACAATATCAATCAACGAGTGAACAATATTAATGTGTGTGTATGTGTGTGTGTGAATTATCTTCAAAGATTAAGGTCATAACTTCAAAAGTTTAGTAAGAGTATTGTACGACGTAGTGTTGACGTGTATGTGTGTGTGAATTGTCTTCAAAGAATAAGGTCATAAGTACGACTATTGTTGACGCGCTATAGTTGCGTCAGATTGGTACTGCACTTATGATCGCGATAGTACACTAGCCTTCCGCACGCGGCCCCGCCCGCGCGAATGTTGGTTAACTCGACTTTGATCATATTGAACCGATTGCGATAAAACAAACGTAAGATTTTAAGTCTGACCGAGACTTTTCAAACAAAAAAATGCATCAAAATCCGTTCAGTAGTTTTTGCATTCATAGCGGACAAACTGACAAGAATTCCAAAATTCTATTTAATCAGTATTGTTGTGTTCACTATCGTTATTCGTTAATATAACATAACTCATTACTTGTTAAACTTTGATACGGCTAAACGGGACCAATGAGAAGCCGCAATGAATTATCACGGTACCTAGGCTGTATCTACCTACTGCTGCAGTCTGCGGTAAACTACGAAATTATAACCTTAATATTGTAAGAGACCCATCAAGAATTATAAACTGTTTACATCTCTACCATTAACTTTCAATGACCAAAGACGTCATGTAAACCAATTATAAAATCATTATTTACACGGTCGGTTTGTCGTATGACTGCATTATTGTGTATGACCTTCAGTTAGGACTTAGGACTGTGTACCAATCAGTGTTTCTTTGTGTGTGCAGGCGGGTGGTCGCTGTCGGCGTGTGAGCCGGGGCGGCGCGGGAGGTGCGGGCGGCAGCTCGCCCAGTTGACAGCATGCTAAACGCATCCAACGACACCAACCTCACCGATCTGGCGCCCATCTCCGACCTCCCTACAAGCCCCTACAGCCTCGTACAGAAAGTCGTCATCGTCATAATCGCCACAGTTTTCTCGTTGATGACAGTCATCGGGAATTCCATGGTTATGATAAGTTTCAAGATCGACAAGCAATTACAGACTATCAGCAACTACTTCCTCTTCTCACTTGCGGTTGCGGACTTTGCCGTGGGACTGATATCGATGCCGCTGTACACGATGTTCACAGTGTATGGGTATTGGCCTCTAGGGCCGCACATTTGCGATACCTGGCTGGCGCTGGACTACCTCGCGTCGAACGCTTCAGTGCTCAACTTGCTCATAATAAGTTTCGATAGGTACTTCAGTGTGACGCGGCCGTTGACCTATCGTGCTAAAAGGACTACACGTCGCGCAACCGTTATGATAGGAGGTGCTTGGGGTTTTAGCCTGTTACTATGGCCACCCTGGATTTACGCGTGGCCATACATTGACGGGGAGCGGAAAGTGAGACCTTATGAGTGTTATATTCAGTTCATAGAAACAAATCAGTTTATTACATTCGGGACAGCAATAGCAGCGTTTTATGTGCCAGTGACTGTAATGTGTATACTGTACTATAGGATATGGAGAGAGACTAAAAAAAGGCAAAAAGATTTGCCGAACTTACAAGGCGGGAAGAAACATGACTCGTCCAAGAGATCAAATTCTAGGTAAGTCGTATACTTTAGTCAAAATAATCTGATTCTGAATAGTTTGAATTATGTATTTTTTTTAGTTTTACGTGTTAATCCGGTACTGCTTATTTTTTAAATGTAGACACAATATACATTGTGCACTCATGGTATTTGGTATGGTTTGGCTTCAACAAACTAATTAACAGTCTGGAGCTAATCATCATCATAATCATCTACCTGCCGTGGTCCCAATTAATTGGGGTCGGTGCAACTGCAACATGTCATTCCTCCCATGGTCCATGATCTACCTTAGTCTATGTATAATACATAGGCACATACATATACTCAGTCTCACGCCTGTAAATCCCCGAAGGGGTAGGTATAGGTGTATGAACACCCACATTTTGCCAACTATGGTTATCGGTCCCACGTAATAGGGGGCGAGTCTTGCCGTCAAGCGGGCACCTAATCAAGGGCTCTATATTTACTGTCGGATGGAGAACAGCCCTATCCTGTAGTCGCCTTCTACGAAACCCTTTAGTATTCTTACAAAAAAAAACTACTTGGAGGGGAAGATGAATAATTATAATAAATCCGGTATAGTATAGTTCCCGGCAGAGTAGAATGTGGGCCACCCCATCTCCTCCCATCGGAGGACCCCATGGGGTATCGTACAAGGCAACTAAGGGATAGGGCTATTTAACATGTGACAGATAATTATATACAGTTCAGAATCAGCCTATACTTGGCCCGAGTCAACAATGTGCCCGGAAAACGTAAATAGGCTCACCCCATATTACGTGGGACCTAATACAATGATTGGTGAAATGTGGGTTTTAATTCACCTCTGCCTAATCCTCCGGGGATAAAGGCGTGATTATATGCATGTATGTATGTAGGTATAATAAACAAATATTGACAGAAGTAGATTGCAGTTAAAGGGACGGGCGAGATACGAAGCTGCCTGTCTACTTAATATGGATTAACTACTTTTAGGTTTAAAAGCTTTCGCTTGTATTCTGATAGTGGACTATTTATTCAAACTTGTGAAATTCAGTACCGCGTGATATGAACTGACTGGCTCTTCTAAAACGTTTTAATCCATTTCGTGATTGGATTTTTCAATAGGTTGAGCTATTACTAGTAAATTCCTATGTTGGGAATAGAGTCAGTAATTTTTTTGAGAATAGTGAGCGACTACAATGTTATGGGGTTTTTCAAGAAGGGCATTAGAAGGTTTTTAAAGGGTTGGTAGCGCGAGTGTGACATCCCTGGTATTGCATACGTCCATAGGCCACGGTAACCACTTTCCATCGGGTGGGCCGTGTGCTTGTCTGCCACCCAAGTGGTATAAAAAAATGAAAACCGAGTATGTGCTACATTGCAAGATTGAGCTGCCCGCCTGGCATGTGCTGAATTGGACACCTTTGATGCAATCGTGAGGCACATACACACAGTAGAATTGGTATTTAAAAAAAATCTATTCGAGCCAGTAGATCCTGATATTAGCGCGTACAATCAAACAAACAAACTCTTCAGCTTTATAATATAAGTATAGATAACATACCTATTCATTTTGTTACGATAACAACTAAAATATCATGGCTGATACTTTCTAGGTTATTCAAATGGTATAAAACTAAGCTAGACATTTCAACTGAAAATCGAATTGAAAATGTATGGTCTAGTAACCCTGCAAAGAGTGAAGATTTGACTTTCGAGCAGATATTCCACCCTAGGCTAGAAATTTCACAGTCGAATAAATAAAAGCACTTCACATGACTACAACGGCCAAATATTTGAGTGTAGTTCGTGGCCTGTACCGCCTGTATGTAAGTAATTTACAAATGGTTTTCATTCGGAACAAATATTCGCTTTAAAGCGGCTTTATAATTGGTTAGATATACAATTATACATTAATCTCATTAATTCAGTTTATTCATAGATATAATCACGCCTTTAACCCCGGAGAGTTAGGCAGAGGTGAATTAACACCCACATTTCATTAATCATTATATTCGGTCTCACGTAATAGGGGGTGAGCTGAGCCTATTGCCGTATTCCTGGCACTATTGTTGACTCGAGTCATGCATCTGAAGCTGAGTCTGGGCTGTAAATATCTGTCTGATGTTAAACAGCCCTATCCCTTAGTCGATTTTTACTTCATGTTGTTTGAAATTAATCAAATAAATTCAGTAGAAATCCCGGTCGCATTCGAAGCTTTCACCTTGGAGTCTGGGCTCCGTTTTTTCCAGTCTAGCCGCGTTGTGAGCTGAACTTCAACATCTTACGTGAAACGACTACTATCTGAGTTCCACAACCCATTTACACGATACAATTTCTTAAGTAAAAGGTATATACCTATATATTAGAAACTAGCTTTCGCCCGCATCGCGACCAAACATAGCATATTTAGAAAATGTATCGACTGCTGCAGAGCTGAATATCTTAAGATCACAAAGAGAATGGAGGTAAGTAGTAGATATAACTTACTAACGACACACAAGGGACGACTGCTAAAATCAGAACGGTGCCTTAATGCTCGTGGTTCGAAAATTGGATACCTACCCCTGAAATTCCCGGGCTATATTTCGGAAGTAGGGCAATGTAAAATCGAATAATCGCGGCCTGGTAACTTACGGTTTTAAAGAACCGTATTTCAGAAACTTTATTGAATTTAAAGAACATGTTTTCAGTCACTTTTTTTAAGTGTATCCTACGTCATCATAAATGTGACAGTTTGTTCGTTATTCAACAACATTGTAGTCTGGAATAACATAGAACACTTTTTATCCTGGCGACAGATGGTTTGTTTATTAACTGTAGAAAAATGTAAGCGGATTTCGAAAATAACAAGATTTTATATATGTATTTATAGTTTGGGTTGACAAAGGAAAGTATTGTTTACTATGCTAATCTTCGTTAGCGCGAAAGTTCGTTACTCAATCACACCCAGTAGGTACGGGTGAACGGCTTTGGATGAAACTTTTTATTAAGTTAGATTACAGTCTGGAATACCACATAGCTTTTTATCCCCAATTGCTTCGTGTGGGTTCCGGTAGGTAATGTGATCAATATTTCATGTGGGTAGACCCCGAGCAGCCTTTGCACTTTACCAGACTATATTTTGTCCTTGTGCCAAATTGCCATTTAAGTTCAATTCCATTCCATTCCCAATGCCCATTTTTAACTACAGCCGTGAATAATGGGGCAAATATCTGTCCACATATCCAAATCCGTAAGTGTTAAGGAAAAATTGTGGCATTCCGAGAATGCCGACTACCCTATTTATATATTTCATCTATGATGCCGACTGAAGTGAAAACAGTCTATATAAAAAGAAAAAGTATTTACTTCACAAAAAAGGGCTCAAGGCACCCAAAAAAGTTTTCACTTCAAAGAGGTCATCATCCTCCCACTCTTATGCTATTTTCATTTGCGGTACGCATAACAAAAAAAAACAAGGTGCTTTTTCCATTCACCTCTGGTTGCAGTTATTTCAACATTCACTCCCTTCCTAACCATGTCATCTTTCACATAGTCCATCCATCTCCTCTTAGGTCTTCCTATTGTGGCTACAAGAGTGTACGAGCTACGCTCGACATAATTACGAAATCATGTAAATGCACGCATCATCATGTTATTCACTTCAATGTTATAATTATTTAGCAATCAATTCAGTTCGCATTCGGTCATCAAGCATTTCGCGCGTTCTCATCTATCATTCATAGTTTTAGACCTTTTTGTTGCATAATATATCAGTTTTATCTATCTAAAGAGTAGTATCATTTCCCATCATCTTATTAAGTGTATGAGTAGCAAATCGCCCATACAAAGAGATAGCCATCCACTTCCATAGTTATTTTAATGAACCGAACTGCGAGTTCCGTGAATTTTGCTCACGCAAATTTAGCTAGAAACCATATCTAATTTATGCTACATAATATGCATAAACAAACAATCATGTTTGAAGAAACCAAATCCTGCCAAACAGCCTTGAGCTGACCCAAAGGTATCGAAGGAAAAAGGCTCAGCTCACACTTAAGGTGTATTTCCATTTTCACGAAGGGACGGATCTGTTATCGATACGGAGTTAATATTGAATAGCGGCCGATGCACAGCCTTTGAAAACGGTCTCGGGTACTTGCGTAAAGAATGTGAAAGGTGTTTCTTGGATGTATGTATGTTATTTTCTACGAAACTTATAAAGGTTTGTGTGCATTAAAATACTTTTATCTATTAGCTATTGCTCAATACTTCGCTGGCGTGGAATTCTGAAGCTAATAAATGTATGTAAGTTATAAATAAATTTAAAAATATTTCTAAATCCAGGTCATCAAGCGGGCCGCGAAGAAGCGTCTGATGAGGCTGTCAAGCTGAGGGCCACCGGCCACCATTGTAACGTTGTTGGTGTCTGTAATGGTGACCCTCTTTTCTGAGACTGCTAATCATCAGGCGGGATGAAGTCATGTAAAAATCTAGCGGCCGCTGGCAACTTTGTACGCGTGAAGTTCGTTTTACCCCCTTAGGGGTGGAGTTTTGTGAAATCCGTTCTTGGCGAATGTCTACACCCTATAAGGATAGATGTTAAAGTTTCTGAGATTTCATGATTAATCAGTGAATGGTAGATATATTTCGTTTTTAGGGTTCCGTAGCTAAATGGCAAAAAACGGAACCCTTATAGATTCGTCATGTCTGTCCGTCTGTCTTTCTGTCTATCTGTCTGTCTGTCTGTCTGTCCGTCCGTATGTCACAGCCACTTTTCTCCGAAACTATAAGGCCTATGCTGTTGAAACTTGGTAAGAAGATGTATTCTGTGAACCGCATTAAGAATTTCACACAAAAATAAAAAAAAAAGCATTAAATTTTGGGGGTCCCCATACTTAGAACTGAAACTTTTTTTTTTTTTTTCATCAAACCCATACGTGTGGTGTATCTATAGATAGGTCTTTAAAAATGCTATTGAGGTTTGTAACATAATTTTTTTCTAAACTGAATAGTTTGCGCGAGAGACACTTCCAAAGTGGAAAAATGTGTCCCCCCCCCCTCTAACTTCTAAACTAAGAGAATGATAAATCTAAACAAAATATATGATGTAAATTGCCATGAAAACTACCACTAAAATTGGTTCGAACGAGATCCAGTCAGTAGTTTTTTTTTTAATACGTCATAAACCGCAATTTTTGCCTTTGCTACTACGGAACCCTTCATGGGCGAGTCCGACTCGCACTTGGCCGATTTTATTCTATGTATAGATTATAGTACTGTCCTTGATAAGTGTGCAAAATTCCAATCAATCCAACGTTTGAAAGGGCCCCAAAATAGAGTTCAAAGATTCGTATACAAAAGCGTGATGAAAAAGACGGTGGGCGATGCGGTGGGCGACCACTTGAATTGAATCGAGTACAGCGGATGAAACCGCGGGATACAGCTAGTAAATTGACGTATATACCATCATTTTTAAGAATGCTTTTAGCTGATGAATTAGCTATTTACTGTAACACAACCATAAATACCTGTACAGGATATACAAAATATACTGTAAATCTATTGGTGTACCATAGAATTATATATCTACCTATCTATCTATTTATGTATCTATCTATCTGTCTATCTTGTCGGTGTGTGTTCTATCTAATTGGTGTGTGATCAGATGAATTGTTCGACAAGAAGAACACGGCTACATTCCATTATTGCACCGCTCTCATTTAGCGATCGTAACGTATGTAAGAAATTTCATTCCACGCACGCATAATCTGTGAAATAGACTCCCTGTTATGGATTCCCAAGCGACTACAATTATGGGCTTCTTCAAGAATTAGAAGGTTCCTACAGGGTCAGAATCACGAGTGTGTCGCCCCTGACATTGCACACATCCATAGGCCAGGATAGCTTTGACTTCGAAGATTTTAGAGGAGCCCCAAAACACTCCCAAAAAAAATACTTTCCCGAAACAATAAATCATTATTGCTCGTTTGAGATCACTAAAGATTTATTGTCTCAGGAAGACTTCTCAAATAGACATATACCTGCAATAATTTCAACAATAATTCTCACTAGATAACACTATCTAACATCTAACGTTCTTAAATATTTAGCATGATAGACCTTGAAAACACACTGCTCCAGACACTTGTAAGATATATTTGACAGCAGCACGCCCTCACAGCCTCGCTCACAAAATGGTTGCAAGTTTGCGAACAGCTATTAAGGGCTCGGATGAAATCATTCCGACAACCATAAAGTTGCATGTAATATTCTGACACTTTTGCATATATAACCTTTGAATAAGTGACGAGGTTGAGTGTTGTACGTCCCAAAGTTGAATGTACAGTATGTACGCAATGAATGAATGAATGTACTGTATGAATGTACGGTAACGTTGGTTCTTATATATTTTAATACTATTTAAGTGGCAGAAAAACACACGGCCCATCTGATGGAAAGTGGTTACCGTGCCTTGTGGACATATGCAACACCAGGGGCGTTACACTCGTGCTGTAAAATGAGGAAGTTGTAGTATTTTTATTCTATTGCACAGGCTTTCAGTCTAACTTCGCGAAGGAGTGGACAGAGCCACAGGGGTGTATTAATATTCACATTTTACTAACTATGATTTACATTCTCACGTACCTAATAGGGGGCGAGATACTGTGCCTCGGAGAGCATATTAAGCCGTCCGGTCATCTTCATCCTTCTAAGAAAATTACGTAAAATTAATATAGACTAGGTAACTCCTCTATACATTAATTTACACAAAAAATTATAACCCTCGTTTTTATTTGCCGTAGTCGGGTAAAAATACATTACGAAAGCGCAAACCCAGGATTATCATGCAAACCATTTCTAATGAGTATCACTGGCCGTATAAATCGAAACGCTTCGAAGAGTGATGCCATTCACTTCAATGTGAAGGGAGGCGAGCTACCACCCCCTGAGGAGATGAAATGGGTGTTAAAGGTCTATAGGCGATTAAATTTTTAAAGGCTTTTACACGATAGGCATTTTTATTGGGTCTTCGAGGAATAAAATATACCTGAGTACACAAGTTGAACGATTGCTTCAAATATTAAATCAAACTTGTTTTCGGATGCAGGTTTTTGGGAGTGTAGATAATGAAAGACTCGTTCAATGAATAATAAAAAAATCTACTTTTTGTGAATTTCGGCTGTGAAATACGACTTTGGCTCCTTATTTTGAGTGACAAATCGTTTCTTAACTTTCGTAAAAATCGTGTTTAAAATTTTGTTTTTTGTTTGTATACAAACGAAAAAAGCTTTTTGAATTTTGCTTTAAACATTAGCTTTAAACGCGCTAATCAGAGAAACTACTGATTCAATTTGAAAAATTGATTTTATTTTAAATAGTTCGTTTATCTGGGAAGGTTTTAGGCTATAAATCACCACGTTACAACTCAAGATAGCGGGGTAGTACCTAATCATAAAAGGCAACAAATCCGTCAGATTCTCCTACGTTATTTGGAAATATGTGACTTATAGAGGCGAAACCGGGGCGGATCGGCTAGTACAAACATATACAACACTGTTCCTTAGATCAAACACCAAAAAAGAAGGTTATCAAATAACGTTTTATCTCAAAGCGGACGGATAAAGGGCGATGTTTTCTACCACCAGATTATCTTGATATAACATTACATTATACATCACCCGTCCTAATGGTTACCCTCGAACGGTTTGTTTGGTTTTAGCGAAGATATCTTGGGCCAGATAGCATAACAATCAACATAATCTATTCTACTAATATTATTATAAACGCGAAAGTTTGTAAGTATAGATGTTGTATGTTTGGATGTTTGTTACTCTTATTTTATTTTAATTTTATTTTATTTTATTCTTTAAAAAAACTTACAGCTATTACAGTGTAATTAAAACATGAAAATAGGTACAAGGAGATTCACGTAAAAACTAGATACTGAATGGATATTAATGAAATCTAATAAGCGGAGTTTGATGCAGTTTTTTGTACGAAAGGTCTTGGTCAGAAATAAAACCACTTTTTAACGGATTCTATCGCGATTTGTTTTCAGCAGCTATGGTCGCGGGATGACCAAAGATGGTAGTTATCACATAGTTTGAAGTGTAGGTAATATGAATAAAATTTTATGTATGTGTATAATCCGTTAAAAAACTGCACTGACGGCACATAATCTCTCTGTTCTTACAGGGTCGGCAGCACGAGTGTCACTCCCCTGGTTTTGCACTCGTCCATAGGCTACGGAAACACTTTCCATCAAGTGGGCCGTGTGCTTGTCTGCCATCTAAGTAGTATAAAAAAGTGGTTTTATTTCAATGTTCGTTTATTGTCAATATTTCAATATTCGTGTAAACTTCAGACAGTATCACGTCTTGGTCAGACTTAAAATCTTGCTTAAGATTGATTGCAATCGGTTGAGTCGAACTGAAGATGTGACCAAAAGGCGTGATAACAGACATCCACGCTTGCAGAGCCGCGGTATTAGTAGCTGATAAATATATAGCTGTAATATGAAACTGTATTCCCAGATTTGTTATTATCAAGTTTTCTAGATTTCCAAGTAAGGTTTCTAGAATTCAATTTAATGCTTTATTCACCTCAAAACCAATAAATAAAATGAAGATAACATGAGCAATACCGATTGACAAGTTAGTATAGCCATCCCGCTTTCATTTCGTTCGTATTTCGTTCGGTTCGTATTTTACTATATTGATTTGTGAGACCCATCCTAAAAATATCGTTGGGGTAGCCACGTATGTAATAAATTCATCTTAAATCGGGTAGGCAGTGTGCCTTTCATCTTGATCAATAATTAAGGTATGATTCCGAAGCCGACCCCATACGACAACGACAGAGGCTTGCGGCAGATACAGCGTACCCATTACTTGTTAAATTCCGATACGTATAAAGGAGACCATTAAGAAACCGCAATGAATTAAGCGCATGTGCTGCGTGTGTCGGCAGTTGTCCTATGCGGTCGGCTAAGGAATCATACTGTACGGACTGAGGACGTATCCTCCAAAATCGCCTTTATAATGTATTGTTGGAAGTGAAACAACCATTACAAGCGAGCTCAAATATTTATTTTCCTCTTTAACATTATAAATAGCTTGCTGCCAATCTTAACACCGCCATTCAGAATAAGACGATATGTATCGGAGCACCATCTAGTGGCACGTACGCGAACTAAAACTAAGATGTTAAATATGCCTTGCGGCAAATCTTGCTAGCGCGATTCACAAAATACAATAAGCGCCATCTAGTGATACATCTATTAACTAACGATCAAACACATACCTTTATAAGAATTTAGATTTTTTTGGGTTTTTAAGATCCCGTCTAGATCTGAGGGTCCAAGGAAACCACATCAGCTGGATGGTATACCTGCTGATTAATGGACGAGGTTATGGTGAAGGCTTTCCTCTCGGTGTTCAGGGTTCAGTCCGACTATAGTCGCTACTACGTGAAGATAAGCTAAATAAAACAAAAACTAGGAGAGCGGACCCAGTTCTATAACTAGAGCAACCGGGACTGTAATGATGATTTTAGCCTCTTGTGAATGACGTATTATTATTTAGACACGCCGCAGAAACATGGCGGCTTTAAAAAATAGCGCAAACATACTCACGCCTTTAAAGCTCCGACGGGTAGGCATTGTTTTTTAAATTACAGAATATTTTATGAAGAAAATACGGTTTTTTTTTTTAAATATTGAATTGCTATGTAATTAAGTTTATTCCAACTGTCATACATAATATCCCGCCCCCCACATTATTCTTGATTTTATTGAAAAAACCTTAGTAACGTGACTGAAATAATGAAAAAAGATAAATTTCACATTGATAGGAATAATCCAGTAAGTTTGACAGTTTTGATTGATCGGTTTAATTTAATCTCAAAAGTATGAGGAAACGGATGCTTTATTAAATCTCGAACGAAGTTACAATGGAAGAATATGTCAACCCATGTTATCGCGCTTATATTAGAATATCGAGAACCGAAAGTTTAAAGGAAAATGAGTCACCGATTTGCTCAGTGAAAAGACAGAAGTAATTGGAAACGTGTTCAGGTATTTAGTATTTGGAGTTGCAATACTACTAGACTGCCGCACCATAAAGACCTGGAGTTTTTTTACCAGTTTACGTGTTTCCCTCTTCCTACAGTGATCTATAATCCCTACTAATATTATAAATGCGAAAGTAACTCTGTCTGTCTGTCTGTCTGTCTGTCTGTCTGTCTCGCTTTTACGACTAAACCGCTGAACCGATTTTGATGAAATTTGGTATAGGGGTAGATTAGACCTTGAGAGAGGACATAGGCTATGTTTGGTCGCGATAACCGACATCCACGCGGGCGGAGCCGCGGGCAAAAGCTAGTCTGTCTATAATGGTGACCCTCTTCTCCGAGACTTTGCCTTCAGCTTACCATCAGGTGAGTGACTTCAAATTGACGTGTTCTATATAAAAAAATAGACTAAATATAAAGGTACGAATTTGTAGTCGACCGCAGACTGCAGCAGCAGATACAGCGTACCGTCATATAGACTTGAATGTGATAATATTGTTTTAATACATTGCGGCTTCATTTTACAACCGTGTTTGGTGTTGGCTCCTGATGGAGTAGAATAGGGCCACCCCACCTCTTCCTGTGGGTGTTGTAGAATCATCCGACAGTAAACAAACAGCTCATGACTGAGTGCCCGCTTGACGGCAATAGGCTCACCCCCTGTTACATAGGACCGAAAATCATAATTGGCGGGTGGGTGTGGGTGTTAATACACTTTTGCCTACCCCTTCAGGGAAAAAGAGGCGTGAGTATATGTATGAATGTCTTATTATATATCTAACTAGCTGTTGCCCGCGGCTTCGCCCGCGTGGAATTCGGATTCCGGTTTAACTTTAATGTATGGAAATCTGCCCGATTTATTGACATTTATGCTCACTGCTCCGCTCCCTTTAGTAGTAGCGTGATGTTATATAGCCTATGTTACTCCCAGATAGTGTAGCTTTCTATAGGTGAAAGAAGTATTGAAATCGGTACAGTAGTTCCGGAGCCTATTCATTACAAACATACAAACATACAAAAATAGGTAAAAATCTTTCCTCTTTATAATATTAGTGTAGATGTAGATGTATGTATGTTAATTATTGTGACAGATAAGGACAAAGCCAAGCTTGTGTGTCACTCTTAGGCTGCTTAGATAAAGCCCATATTGACGTACGAACCGAACTGGTACCGAAGCACCATCTATTAGCGATTGGCGAACCAATTAATTTCAGCAGCAGAATGCTGCCAAATATGGATTCACGTATGTCGTGGTAAATTGCATATAGCACTGTTCAGAGAACTGAAGAAGCAATATCTCGTAATAAAATCTGTTCAAAATTCAATCTTAATCTAATTTCAATCTCTGTATTTTCTATTTCATCTAATATATTTTAATTTTATTTGTTATTTGACGTCTGCAATACAGGATTACCTAGTTCAGGCGTGCGTCGGCAGTTGTCGTATGCGGTCAGCTACGGAATCATACCTTTATTTAAAAACTAGCTGACCCGGCGAACTTTGTACCACCATATGTTTTGCCGCCCGCGTGTAATTCCGATCCTTTTTCCATATTTTGATACCGTTAAAACCTTCCACGAATATTTTCAGCAGCAGAATGCTGCCAAATATGGATTCACGTATGTCGTGGTAAATTGCATATAGCACTGTTCAGAGAACTGAAGAAGCAATATCTCGTAATAAAATCTGTTCAAAATTCAATCTTAATCTAATTTCAATCTCTGTATTTTCTATTTCATCTAATATATTTTAATTTTATTTGTTATTTGACGTCTGCAATACAGGATTACCTAGTTCAGGCGTGCGTCGGCAGTTGTCGTATGCGGTCAGCTACGGAATCATACCTTTATTTAAAAACTAGCTGACCCGGCGAACTTTGTACCACCATATGTTTTGCCGCCCGCGTGTAATTCCGATCCTTTTTCCATATTTTGATACCGTTAAAACCTTCCACGAATATTTCAAGACTAAAATTAGCCAAATCGGTACAGCCGTTCTCGAGTTTTTAACAAAATTGCAATTCATTTTTATTTATATAGGTAGATATGTGTATTTACAGTAGCTTTGGTGTTGCTGTGCAAAATTTTAATGACCAACATAAAATTTTTAAACCGTTTATTACCGTTCATTGTCGTTTATCACGGACGGGTATGGTGACGAGGGGAAATAGCCTCCGCAAGCCTCCGCAACATATCCAATATTTACGTTTTGTCATGCTGCGTGTCTGACAGCTATTGTTCTCGTATTGTTTCCACGTAGAACGTAGGTGGGACTGACGTGCGTTGAGTAGCGTTCGATTGCTACGCTATGTTTGTTATTCAATCGAGGTTATTATGACATAAATTGATAGCATAAGCGGTTGAATGCTTTAGTAGTATATTTTAATACTGATGCAAGGTGAGAAATCCTGAAATAATATTTTGAAAGATGCTTCATGGCGCTGTCTACTAGTGTATGGGGTCCCATCAAGATTTTCAGAGCTCAAAACCAACCTCGCCTGCCGAGCTGGTCGAGGTTTTAATGCAGAGTTTTTGATAGCCCTCATTTTTGTTTGTGCAAAAAGGCTTTGAAGGACGGATCCCGGAGTCTAAAGCCCAATCTTTGGATGCAACCGAAATTGGCATTCGGATGGGCAAGGAAAATGTATCGATCTCTTCTGAAATAGACAGGCGTTAGTAATAGGCTGCTCTCTAACAGAGATGTGCAAAGCAGCTATGCTACGAAAATGTAAAAGCTAAGCTGTGAAACTATAGGAAACTATGTGACCGATTCAACTGTAATATGCTATGTAGCGTATCGAGTAAGATGTACTATGAAGATGCGCAGCTCAAGCTGTGTGATGTATCAATCACATGAATAATTAACCATACAGAATGTTCTAAATTCGAATCTATTCACATAGAGCTGTCGCATCCGTAGCACACATCCATAGCACGCATCTCTCTACATATATACATAATACGCCAGCAAGAGCAAATGCTATTACACAAAACACTCCCAACTATGGCTCGGAATTGAACATCACACACAATGTTAACAATGTAGTGTAACGTTTCCAGTGTTGTTATAAACGGAATATGTAATTACGGTGTTGTGTGCTGACACGGTGAGTGAACACCAAACGCACTGTCGCTATTCACATTTACCTGCCCCGATAGACAAGTGGCAATTCGTTGCTCGGCGTATGATAGAATAGAATGACAAATGTATAGGATTTGACGTTTTTGACATTCGTTGACGCCTGTCACATACGTCAAATCCCATCATAATCATCATACGCCGAGCAACGAATCGCCACTTGTCTAGGGGGGCTGGTCCTCGATTCTACTAAAGCAAAACTGTCATGCCATTGCCATTGCAAGAAATTTTCAATTAATTTCAGCCTTTAAAGTAATGCAGTTAAAGTTTAAAATTAAATGACTTTTTGTAGAGCGTATGAGAGAGTGTAATGAAACTTTTCTTCATTTCATTTTGGATTTTGTTTCTATATCAATAAAGTCTAAAATTTAATGCCATTTTTGCAGTCTCTGTGATATGGTTGTGCTTTAGTAGAATCGACGCCCTGGTATTATTATGTTGTGGAAACTGTACCGTCTTTATGAAATTAATCTGAGTACCAACGAGTGGTTATGCAAAGTAAGTATAGCTAAACTAGCTGGTGTGGACTTTAAACTAAGATAGCATTGTGTAGAATGTACTACTAGTAAATTATTATTAGAATTGAAACAACAAAAATGGTCAGCAAAAATGCGTTATGGCATCAGAGTGCCTAATGCGAGTTTTTTCTCATATAAAATAAATAAAATCGGCCAAGTGCGAGTCGGACTCGCCCATAAAGGGTTCCGTAGTAGCAAAGGCGAAAATTGCGGTTTATGACGTATTAAAA
Source organism: Eilema depressum (assembly GCA_914767945.1). Lineage (NCBI taxonomy): Eukaryota > Metazoa > Arthropoda > Insecta > Lepidoptera > Erebidae > Eilema > Eilema depressum. The sequence continues at coordinate 7,379,210 of OU612028.1, read as the reverse complement.
AAAAAACTACTGACTGGATCTCGTTCGAACCAATTTTTAGTGGTAGTTTTCATGGCAATTTACATCATATAATTTTTTTTAGATTTATCATTCTCTTATTTTAGAAGTTAGAGGAGGGGGGACACACACACATTTTTCCACTTTGGAAGTGTCTCTCGCGCAAACTATTCAGTTTAGAAAAAAATTATGTTAGAAACCTCAATAGCATTTTTAAAGACCTATCTATAAATACCCCACACGTATGGGTTTGATGAAAAAAAAAAATTTGAGTTTTAGTTCTAAGTATGGGGACCCCCAAAATTTAATGCTTTTTTTTTATTTTTGTGTGAAATTCTTAATGCGGTTCACAGAATACATCTTCTTACCAAGTTTCAACAGCATAGGTCTTATACTGTCGGAGAAAAGTGGCTGTGACATACGGACGGACAGACAGACAGACAGACAGACAGACAGACGGACAGACATGACGAATCTATAAGGGTTCCGTTTTTTGCCATTTGGCTACGGAACCCTAAAAATTGCTAAAACTCTCGCTAAAATTGTTTCACAACTTTGTCGCCAGGTGGCGCTCATACAATGTCATACAACTCACTGTACTCGTCATTGATGAATGTGAGAGAAAACTCCTACCGACTCGTAGTCACACTACATTATCATACCCAATATGACAAACGAAAACTCACACTAGACTCTGATGCTATAAAGCATTTTTGCTGGCCATTTATTTTGTCCCAATCAGAATATTATTTACTCTATTAGCACTTTCACAATGCTATCTTAGTTCGCAGCTTACACAAGCTAGTTTAGTTATACTTACATTACATACCTACCCGTTGGCCAGCATGAATTTCCACACAAAAAAAGGGTATATGGAAAACGCAGATTTAATCCATGTCAATCTGCCTCGTTTGAAGTTTCAGGGTAAATACATGCACACATTCACGCTATATCCCCAAGGGGTCACACGGAGTCGTGTTGTAACATTCTCAGAGCCCACTATCATATTTCTTACTTCTGCCACAGAATAAATCTACTACTAAGAACAAAATCCTAACGTATTATTTGGGATCCCTTTCGTTAACATAAAATGTTTTGTCCTTAAAATGTTTTGGCATAATGAATTTGGCATATTTTTTTTGGCATAATTTTACTATGTAATTATGCCAAAAAAATTATGCCAAAAGATAAGTCTAAATTACCATATATTATGTCAAAATAGGTTATGGTTATTTTTTTTATGCTAATGGATAGTCATACTTTGGAGCCCGGGATCCTGACTTTTGATTCTCCTTTCCTTGAGTTGTTTATTTTGGTTTTTACGGAAACCACTGCCATCAGACCCCTAGCCTTGAGACAATAGCCTGCATCAGAGCCTCCTCTATCATTTAGCAGATGTCATGAACATCATTAGTTGGTATTAAGATCATTTTGAGTATTTTGTTAGTCAAGATCGATCTGATACTGACAGGAAGGGGGAAAACCAAGGCAATAAGATAATTTTGAGGACTTTGTTCGTCAAGATCGATCTAATGCTGAATGTACAAATAAGATTGGCTTGAGTCCTGAAAATCTTTGCCTCATATCTCTTTCATTATTACGCGAGTAACACGTACTTAAATATTTTAATGAAATGATGAACCCTTCACATTCTTCTCTTTAATAGATACTAAAGAGAAGAAATGTCATGATCGACAATGCAAACCAAATGATTACTTCCGTAAGTACGTGATAACTGGTAAATACTTCAGTATCCTATATTCAGCTACGCCCGGCATTCAGTTCCAGCGTATTCATACAAAAACTCAATACAATCTGTTACCAAAAGATTCTTCGACAAAAAATACATTTCCAACAAAATTACATTCCTCCTCTCGCAATTTATTTATTCTTATCGGAATTGATCTCTTTCAGCTTAAAGAAAATACAAGTTCGTTTGTCACGGATTCGATGGAGCTCAATCACTGTTTCTGTCGTTTTTCTGAATATCAATTTTATGCATTACCCTTACCTTTCTTTTGATTGCTGGGAGTTTTATGTAGCTAAAACTAGCATCGGTAGCTTTGTATTTCTTCGGCCTTATGATTGGTAGATCCCTTTTTTATAGTGCGAAAATTCACACGGATACCCCTGTAAGAGTCGGTGGGGGTGGTTATGTCAAACTCGAACCGATTATAACAGCAGACCGTCTTGGGTCATCAGTTGCCGAGGGTCAGATTACTTCTGGCTTATCTCTCACGTTCCTGCTGACACAGGGCCATCAAAATAGGGTGTGGGGACTACTGTGTCCCAAACTTGCTCCGGATAGGGATTGATCCCGAGTTCGAATTTAGCTTAGCTGGAGGGGTTAATGGGCATACTAATAATTTCGGTTACTAGCAGATACTCTTTAAAAAAATGACAACCGTTTATTTCACCCATGGGAAAGGTCACTTTAAAATGGCCCACAATTTGGGTGTATGAGGGCCCCATCAACTTTACCAGCTAGCCGGTACACCTGCTGATTAACGGACGAGCCTCTAGCGTCAGGTTAGAAGGTAAGACGGCAGTCGCTTCATTAAAGCTAAATAAACCAAATCAAGAAAAAGAGTATGAGGACGAACCCCAGGCTACGCAAAGAACTTTGGACTTTGAATCCAATCAGAACTAATACTGTAATGAATATATTATTGCTAAGTTGAAATGCGTTCTTTAAGGCTACGGTAACCACTTTCTATCAGGTGGGCCGTGTGCTTGTCTGCGACCTAAGTAGTATAAAAAAATTTCGAACCTTGGCACAAGTTATCGTTTTTTTATCACAAAGTGGCATTTCGATCCGGCCCTTTTATTCATTACCGGTCAACGTTGGATTTAGTTTGAAACTTTTAACAACAATGCCAACGCCGCCGCGCTGTGTGGTTGATATTTTTTCTCTTTTATGTTACCGGAAAATGTACTTTTTCCGGTAACATAAAAGAGGAAAAAATATACCAGACTGCTGTAAATGAATAAAAAAAATCAGTGCCCTTGAATCTGTTGGCGCCGGGACTGAAGATTATAGAATGTGTAGTCGACAAAGAATATACGGTGGCACCTTTACATACAACTTTATATGAAAAAGTGCAACCATAGCTCCTTTGTCGATTGTATACAAACAGGTAGGTACTACACGTAAAATAAACTGCAAGTAACTAGTAGGTATGCTATTTCGCAAAAGAGGGAAACTACGCATATCTTTATTAGTTTCTATTGTAACTGAACTGAACATTAAGAGAAATATACAAAACTGTAGAATGTGTGAAATTAATAATTCTGAACTCACTCTTTTTAAATGCTTATTATTATTATGTTTGTTTGCAATGGACACAAAAAACTACTGTGTGCTAATTTCGGAGGGTTTCTTGTGGTAAATGTCTTGGTATAATTATTAATATCGGTATTATAATATCGGCATATTAGATTACAATTTCTACAAGGGTTTCTCCTAAACTGCAATAGTTCTATAATGGAACTAGATAATGGTACCACTGGGATACAGCGCATAGAACCGGAGTATATAATCATATAGTTAACAGATTAACACGCGGGCGGAGCCACGGGCCTTAGCTGGTATCTAAAACATCTGGACAATAGCTTTCGATAATATATACGAATACCGGCATATATTGACCCAAAGTCACGAGGAAAACTATATCTATGATTAGTGGATTTGGAGGTCCTCTACCACCGCGCCGTAGCACCCTGTGCTATCCTCAAAAGACTCAAAAGATATATTGTATGGTGTACAATAAAGTTTATTTCTATTCTATTCTATTCTATTCTCCCAAAAAACCCGTATAGATAAAGTAAATTTTGTGACGTCACTGTTGTTTAGATATAACTAAGTATAGTGATCCTAGGAGTTTCCAATTTAGGGCAGTTGACACCGAGACGTCGACGGTATTTCCCGCAGTGAGTAACCTCCGGAATCGTAATGGCGCGAGCGCTAACCTGGTTTAGTAGTTGATCGTAATAAATGGAGCGGATCGGGTTTACGAATGGGTGTAAGGTCATGGCCTTTTATGGCGCCACAGATTATCAAATGACCCCAAAACATCATGTACCTACAGTCAGCGGGAAAAATAAAAGACACATAAGTTCTAATTTATAAATTACCATAGATCAATATAAAATAAGGTAAATATGATTAATCCACTAAAAACCAAGCAGTTCGGGGGCTCTCTTTTGCCGCACCATTAAGACCTGGAATTTCTTACCAGCTCACTCACGTGTTTCCCTCTTCCTACAGTCCTGGGTCTACGGGGCGTAAAAAGGCGTCTGGTAAGGCCATCCAGCCGAGTGGCACCATTGTAATATGGCAACTACGTGTCTATAATGGTGACCCTCTTTTCTGAGTCTTTTCCTTCAGCTTACCATCAGGCGAGGACAAGTCAAATTGACTGTATAAAAAATGGATAAGCGCCCACAGTTTCAGCGACATATAAATGGGCAAATGGCGACAGCTACCCAAATTCAATCATTTTTGTTGTAAATCTAATAATCTCTGCGATACTCGATTTCTTTTTCGTCTCAACGCAGTTCGGGTTGAGTAAAAATTTCTTCGTCTTTATAAATTCTATGGGAATTATTAAAAAAATGCGTACGTTATGTGACATTAAGTATGTACCGTTGGCACAACTAGTTGTGCTATGTAGTTGGTCTACGGGTACGACGCGTTCTGAACACCTTTTTTTTTAAATCTTATCTGTTTATTCGCGATGGACGCAAAAACTAGGTACTGAACGGATTTGGATGCGCTTTTTTTTGTTAGAAAGATCATTCCAATGTACAGTCGACAAAGTACCTTCTTTGTCGACTGTACATTGGAGTGATCTTTGATCTGGTCAAGATCGATCTGATGCTGACTGTACTGTACTGTAAGCACTTATACGAACATTAATTTTTCGAGAAAATTCAATCAGCGATTCTAAGAAGAATCATAAATTGCAAAGAAATAATTTGTAGTAGATTATATTTTTGTAGTAGAGATATGTAGAGATAGACAATAAATATTAAAATCTGGCGAGAGAAAATATAATAATTCTTTGATGTTCGAGTAAAAATATTTTTTATGATATTTTCTAAAGTTTATGCGAATACTCATTGAAATAAAGTCCGCCGCGTGTCGCTCCGCTACCATGGCTACTGAAAAGAAGCCAAAACGTCGGGCTGAAAGTAAATAATAACAAATAAATCGTGATAGAAAATCAAATTGCAAAGAAATAATTTGTAGTAGATTATATTTTTGTAGTAGAGATATGTAGAGATAGATAATAAATATTAAAATCTGGCGAGAAAAAATATAATAATTCTTTGATGTTCGAGTAAAAATATTTTTTATGATATTTTCTAAAGTTTATGCGAATACTCATTAAAATAAAGTCCGCCACGTGTCGCTCCGCTACCATGGCTACTGAAAAGAAGCCAAAACGTCGGGCTGAAAGTAAATAATAACAAATAAATCGTGATAGATACTGCGGGAAAGTGATTTTATTTCAATGATTCAATTTTTATGTTGACAGATAGGTTTTATATACATAGAAATTATAAGCATATATACATATAAATACGCATGTAAACCCCCGAAGGGGTAAGCAGAGGTGTATTAACACCCACATTTTGCCAACTATAATTTTTGATCTCACGTTAGATGGCGAGCCTATTGCCACCTAGCGGACACTTTGGCATAGGCTGTATGTTTATTGGGATGGAGAACAGCCCTATCCCTTGGTCACCTTTTAGAGGACACTCACAAGAAGAGATGGGGTGACCCTATTCTACTCCACCGGGAACCAAGAATGAATGGATGAATGAAAGAAATAAAATATATAATAAAAAATTCAATTATGCAATCGGATTTCTTCTATCTTTAGACGAAAATTTTCGTCTAAAGATAGACCAAAATTTTAACGTCTTCCTTGATAATAAAGAAATATAAAGCGATAGAAAAGTATTTGTTTTCGCTTTCAACGTTATGATTCCGGTTCTACTGAACCAATTGCAATCAAACATATAGACCGGGATCCCTAGTACATTTCCAAAACTTGATTACTATCAAGCTAATTTTCAGTGAGTACAGTAATAATACGCTAATACGGTACATTTTAAATAGACCTTAGACAAGCTATATAAGGTGAAACAAAATTAACTCTCAAAACTTTGAATGGTTGGTCGCTATCAGTAACTAAGGATGCCCGAAAATATAAAATAAAATATATTTTTTCACTGATATTTATAACGTTCATGAGTAGGTTACCGTGGATTACCTGTTATGTTATTTACTACGGACGTGGTCGGACGGACGGATGAATGTGTGGACGGATAGACGGACAGACCGTTCAATGTAATCAATTAGCCTATTGCAGTCCACTACTGGACATAGGACTCTCCCAATGTGCGCCATTACTTCCGATCCTTCGTCTTCCGCATCTAGTCTGTCCCAGCCACCTTTTTCAGGTCGTCAGTCCATCTTACTAGGGGGCGTCCCACCTTAAGTTTGCCTTCTCGCGATCTCCACTCTATAACTCATTTGCACCAACCGCCATCGCTTCTTCGATAGAGGTGGCCAGCGCACTGCCACTTCAGCTTGCTTATTCTGCGAGCTATGTCGGTAAAGTATAAAGTTTTAGGATGCCCCAACATCTTTGTTATGAAGAACATGAAGCACAGCATTGTACACGTAGTTACTAAATAGCTGTCTAAACTTTATAATACAGTTATGTGCTTACCATATCTAGCGTTAGCAAAACAAAGCGGAGATATATTCACAGACAACCACCATTCAAGAAGCGCAGAATACCTATGACAACCCTCAGAGCCTCAGACCCGATACTATCAGTTTTGCCGTCCGTAGCCATGTCCATTATACTCTCAGGAAGGATGTGTCAGCGAGTGAGACAGTATTATACCCGTGTCTAACGATTGAAAGAGAGATACATTTATCATTGTGTTGCGCCTCGATTGTTATAACTTTGTATGCAGAAAGGAAACTTCTTTTATGTCTGCGTGCCTAGTACACCGTATTGGTTTTACGACACACTATTTCGCTGTACTTTTCTACTCTATAATAATATTATTTATTTCCTTTACAAGACATGTTCCTAGAATTTCTTTGAAACTGTGATTGTGCCAACTAATGTTATCTAGTAGGGCTTAGGGCAATGTTTGATTTTTTATTTTTCTCCTACCCTCCCTCTGAACTTCAAGTTTTACTTTCAAATGTCATTACATTTTCCATTATTCTTGGATTGGCAGCTTTTTTCTACCTCTTAAACTACTTCTACTTATTAAATGTATTTACTATTATTACAAATATTTATTCCTTAGGATCTCTATACACCTAATCGTCTCGACAGTTGCAAGTTCCCATACTTGGACGAAATACGCTTGCGTTTGATTGAGTGTGTGTGGAGCAGGCTTTCTGTTCGTATTTATTTAGTGACCTGAGTAGGTATACTATACGTCTAAGGCTGTATATAAATGGATACGACTGTTGAGCAGTCATAGTAACTCGTTAGTTTAGTATAGCCTGCGCCAGATCCTCGTCCATTATCATTCATCATCATCATCATTTCAGCCATAGGAAGTCCACTGCTGGACATAGGCCTCCACTATAGATCTCCAATAAGACCGGTTGGAAGCGACTCGCATCCAGCGCGTTCCCGCGACCTTAATACGAGTAAGGTCGTCTGTCCACCTTGTGGGTGGACGTCCTACGCTGCGCTTGCTGATACGTGGCCTCCACTCGAGACATTTTCGACCCCATCGGTCATCAGTACTCCGTGCTATGTGCTCTGCCCACTGCCATTTCAGCTTGCTAATCCGTCCATTAATGGCCTATCAATTGACCAACCGGCTTTGCCCAGATGGTCTTAGTGAGCCCCGTAAAATAAAAGTAAGTTATTGTTTTCTGTCTCTTAAAATGAAAACACGTTCCTATGGGTCACGGGAACAGAATTCCGAGCGGGTGAACGGGAACGGGATCAGAATTCGACAATTGTACACGGGTGAAGCTGCGGACATCAGCTAGTAATAAATAGATTGAGCCCGAGTCTCTTTAACCAATCATACCGTGTCTTTTTTTGACTCATTTTGTTGGTCGTAATGTTTGAAGAGAAGACTATCGAGCGGGGACTTGATAACTTTTGATCCAAGGTCCAGCTCATTCTAACTCCAACCTACTTCATTTGCAATCACACGCTACTACGTGCAAGGGATTTCAAACGAAAGGTTGGCAAACTTTTGACTTACGCAAGGTTTGACCCAGAATTCCCAATGGCACGAACTTCGGATCGATTTTACTCTCATAGAGGACTTATTCACACCCGTTATGTCATTGAAGATTCGTCATAAAACACGATACGTCATGACCATGGACAAGGATAGTCTAGTTTGCATTGCATACGGAATCGTGTTTTATCAAAATATCCAAATTGATGTTCATAATTTGTGTAATGATTCTAAGTTTAGTCTTAAAAGATTCTAATTCTTTATTGTACACTGAATATAGTTCATAAATAATTCCAACAATTAAATTCTTGATGTACAAAGGCGAGCTTAACTCAGTATTGAGTTTAGTCAAATCATGATTCGTATTTTTTGACGAATTTGTTTTTTAAACGGCGGCGATTCAACGCGATTACACGGCTATTTAAAAAATATAGCAGCCGTCGCGTCCGTCGTCAAAACAGCGAATCGTGAATATTCGTCAAAAAATGAATCGCCTTTGTGTCAATGGGCACTTACTATAGTCGAACTTTTAATTAGCTGCAGTAAAATGACGTTTTGTGGGATACCACTTTTTGAAGAAAATTAAATAGGGATGTGGCTAAGTGAGTAAGTGAATCATTCAATAAATGAATGATCTTTGGTTTTGTTTTAAAGATTCAATATTAAGTTGTAATGTATTTTTTTATTTTATTATTGTTACATATGATAAAGAATTGATCTTTTTCAGTGAAAGTATAGGAATGTACATTCAAAACGAATCAAAAATGTCACAATAATGTTAGGTATATAATCAATATTTTTCGGAATCACTGTCGCTGTTGCTTTCGGTCACACTAATGACATATCTGTCTGTCTATTCATCATCTAATATGATCGAGGTGGTACATATTGTGTTCCTCTTTTATAGTGTGAGACACAAAAGTCACTCCACTTAGCCTTCACTTAGCATTTGTTGATCACTTGTTGGAAAAAGTTTTCACTTCTAGCATTTCATACGTCTTATTAATTTATCTGCGACGTACCCCTTTGCCTGAGACCAAAATAACTCATCGGTTTAATTCACAGTGATAAGAGGGCAGTCTTGGAAGTCTGATACCTTTATGTGCAGCCATCTCGAATGGCCTTCACCATATTGGGTTCAATTGCAATATTTTTAGTGGTCAGCCACTCTTGAATTCGTGCTTTCGTCCACGATATCTCCGGGATTCTTTCGATCGAGAGCGATAGAGCGCGGTGATAATATAATTGAGCGTTGCGAATAATTAAATCATGTAAACTTAGCTGAATACTTATATAAGTGTCTCAAACTGACCCGAAGAAATGTTGACCGCCGTTTCACCCATACAAAACACAACTATTAAGTTTGAAACTTATTTGATAGTAGCACTTTTGAAATAGCTGTCATTGTCATGTAAACGTTATTTTGCCATTACAAGAAGTGAAAAAAATTCTCGTGAAATAGATAGACCGTTTTAGCCGTGTCAAAAACGACATGTCCGGAAGATACCTACCACTTATTACGTTTTTATTTGAGATTAAACTATACTTAAACAGCATAAGACTCGAATTAGAAACGTAGGATGCTGCTAGGTGTCTAAAATATCTTTCAAATGGGACCTACAACTCAAAAGTGGAGGGTAGGTAAACTTTTTTTTTGGAAAACGCTCAATTAAGACTTACGACTACTGCTACTGCATTCGGCTTGAGTTTGGGTAGAATGCCGGCGAACCACACCTCGAAACACTCAAAAAAGAAATGTGTAAAAGGATCATCAACGTTTATACAGCCTTTTATCTAAATGAATAAGTAATAAAAAGAATTAAGTATGATCATTATGAGTAAGTTATAGAACGATTAGAATGATCTTCTATGAACTGAATCACATCCCTATTGAGATTAGGCTGTAAACATTATTTTACGCAATGACATTTTGAAACGTCATTTTATTGCATCTAATTAAAAGTCGAAGTATAGAGTTGTTACCTATACGACTTCAACTGTAATATAACAGCATTTTTAGAACACGTACACACCATATGAACGTGCCTCTGTACATTTTTAAATTGATATGGTGATCTATACTACTATTATAAAAGTCAACGGGATATTTACCATATTTACCCACAACCCAACGCAGTACTCGCCGAGCTAGTTTCTTAGTTTTACCTAAAATTAGAACAAACTATGGAAAAAAAATGCTGACATATGAAGGGGCACAAATACTTATATAACAAACTTCCAAAACAGATTAAACATGTAGACTCATGTAGTGTATTCAAAACTCGGTTAGCTCAATATGTACGTACATCAGTACAATAACTTGTATTCGAAAATAACGATGCGCGATGCACTAAATTCGTGCCTACCCACATTATTATAATTATTGCATGTTATCGATTGTTTCTGTAACGAATATACTAAGTGACTGTTTTTGTTTTTTTTTTTGGCATGTTGCATTCATGATCATTGTTATTATTTATTATTCTTAACTGGTCAAATGACGAACTTGTAAATTTACTTTAAGTTATTAATGTTCTCAAGTAAGTAACTATGTTTTTATTGAGAATAAAGAATCATTAAACACATTTATTTGAGTTAATCCACCTCTTCCCATGCGGTGTCGTACAACGCGACTAAGGATTAGGGCTATTTTATATCAGAAAGATATATACAGCCCAGACTCAGCCTCAGATGCATGGCTCAAGTGAACAACAGTGCCCGGAATACGGCATTAGGCTCACCCCCTATTACGTGGGACCTAATACAAGATTGGTGAAATGTGGGTGTTAATTCATCTCTGCCTAACACTCCGGGGATAAAGGCGTGATTATATGTATATGTTAAACCGATATTTCGGCGCCATGATGATGAGTACGAAAATATTTGTGGACATGGCGCTCGCAACAGCGCCGATCAGTGCCTCTGAACGATGTTAACTAATTCATGTTCATTGTGACCGGTTGGGCCGTTCCCATTGGATTGAAAGGAAAGAAGTTCAATGTTCTATACCGACATGGAAAATACTGCGATTTGATTGAAATGCGGGAGATCCTGGTGGGAGGCCGCCATTTTTTTGTAAATACAATTTTTGAAATCGGTTCATATACGCCAGGAAGATAGCTGAATAGAATGAAATTTTTAAGCATTTAGTAGGCTAACTCGATCGATTTGAATAAGTGATTTAGATAGAAAAAAGTGAATACAGCTCAGGTGGGACTCGAACCCTCTATCTATGCCGATATGCGATCGCCCTAAGACCAAGATGTACCTATAGAAAACTTTGGATCAGCTTCGGCGAAGTTCGGTGGCTCAGTGGTCAGATCATTCCCCTTTTTAGGGAAAGATCGCAACTTCGAGTCCCGCTAGACCTGTATTCGCTTTTTTCTATCTAAATCGATTTGAATATAGCTGAATTTTGGAAGTCGGTTAAAAATACGTACAGGGCCCATACCATGAACTCTTAAAACAGGTCAATAATTGAACTGCTGTCATTCTACCAACTGCAAATGTCACTTTGGAATCCCTTTGTAATCCTATATATTTATATGACAGTACAAAGTGACATTTGCAGTTGGTAGAATGACATCAGTTCAATTATTGACCTGTTTTAAGGTTTATGCTAAGGCCGCAGTACAGTATCGGAACTATTAGCCTGAGCTGGAACAGAAACGGAACTAAGTACGGAGCGCTTCCGGCTTACAGGACGGCGGGAAATGAAAACGTTATATTTTGCGGATGTTATTTTGAAGAATCCGGAATTTTGAAGATTATTTTTTGTGCCTGATAGCTAATAGCTTATTAATATTATACCTAAATAGGAAATCCATATCCATACTAATTGTAATGCGAAAGTAACTCTGTCTGTTTGTTACGCTTTCACGCCTAAACCACTGAACCGATTCTGATGAAATTTGGTACCTACAGAGATAGATTAGACTTTGGGGAAAGTCAATCATGTTTGGTCGCGATAATTGATATTCACGCGGGTGAAGTCGCGGACAACAGCTAGTTAAATAGATTTACCTAGATCGGTAAACAGGTACAACAGGTCTACAAAATCGGTAGACAGAGAACATGCAAGTCCATTTATCGAGGAAGGTTATAGACTAAGGTTATATATGTATAGAAGAATATTATATATTATCGCGCTACTACTCGAGAGAGCTGATCAATAATCATAAATGCCAACAAATCCCAAAAGTTATTTGAAATTAAGAAATTTCCGGCATTTATGGGTTAACGGGTTGAAACAGGGTTTGAAAGGATGCCACGGGCGAAGCCGGGGCGTCTAGGCTAGTATAGCATACATATAGATACTTTGTCTACATGAAATACCTACATGAAAAATATGAAATATTTTAATGAATGCCTGAGGACACAGCAAAGCGTAGCCTTGTTTGGCTATCTACAAAATAAAGTCTACGATACAACGACAGCGATGGTTTTAAGCGAACGCAAATTACGTTTAGTCCCTTTTTAATTTACTTCAGGCGTGGGTAATCCAATAGCTTTGAATCCTGCAGACTTAATTTCCTTGCCTACTCAGAACGATCTAAATATCAAATCATGTTAAAGCACGTCAACTTTATCAATTTATCTCGCAGTGCGGCGCCGTACCCATTATACGATCCCATCAGCCACATGTTACCTCTCCCTCCACAACCCCTCTACCCTCCGCTCCGCCTGCCTGAAAAATGTAGAAGCTCCTGTCGTAGACTATTTATGACAACGGTTTTCTTTCTTAAAAAGTTAATGTTCCACTGTCGCAACGACCCACTTTCAATTATACTCTAACTATCATATGTTTTAAAATTCCACAGCACACAATATTACTTATTACGTTTTAGATATGTTGTACTCAATTTTTTTTTTTCAACAATCAAATATCAACATAAGTTTAACTAGATAAGATTCATAATCGCTTGGCGCACTCTACGTAGTGTTAACGTTTCAGAATGGGCCCGTCGAGTTGAATCAGCTAGAGTTTGTTCTTATTACGGACGCTATGTTTTGTTTGTTCCGTTTGTTTTTTTATAAGCAAACGAATTGCAGTCGTATGTTTATGTGTTTAGGATTATTTTGCCTTGGAGAGGCGTGGGCGCTTACCATAGTTTTTTCCCCTAAGTGTCACATTCACTGAATCTGAAATCGTTTTTCGGTAAGGCGATCCATTGTTACGTTTTTCTACATCTATTTTCCTTGGTTTTTGTTTGTGTAACAAGATATTCTAGCGTAGAGAACGGTTAATGAACATTGATCGTAGTCCTTCATACCCATTACCTTATACTAGCTGGTCAATGGTTTATGATCCCCAGGGGACAACGTTACACAGCCGTGTTGGTTCCCGGTTGAGTAGAATAGGGTCATCCCAAGTCTTCCTGTGGTTGTCTTACGCCTGTAGCACACCTCCGCCGCGAAAACCAGAACAGCGGAACCGCTGTGTTCAAGCGAAACTAGTCCATTTTATTAAAAAAATGTAGTTTCGCTCTGTATTTTTTGTCGATTTCCACAAACACAACGCGGCACCGAAGCGGCGGCGGCCGAAGCGCGGAGGTATGACTGGCGTAGGAACAGATCGGCGAAACCGCGCGGAGAAAGAGATAGAAGATAGGTAAATCTATTCATTTGAACAGGCCGTTTCGCTAGTGTTCCGTGGACAAATCTTGGCGAAATGGCAGCGGTTCCGCTACCAAGGTTTCGCGGCGGAGGTGTGCTACAGGCGATAGAAGACGACTAATCTCTATCCGACAGTAAACATACAGCCCATGACTAAGTGCACGTTTGACGGCAATAGGCTCGCTTACGTGGGACTGAAAATAATAGTTGGTGAAATGTGCTAATATACCTCTGCTTACCCCTTCGGGGATTTACAGGCGTGAGTGTATGTACCTATATATGTAGGTATGTATTCTTTATTATTTTATGTGAGCCCACCATTGGCGAGGGGTCCCTATATCACGATTCCGGCTGGCTTGTCTTTGCAGAGAGTAGAATCCAATGTGTTTGCAATTTGCATGGTGCGTGACATATTAGATTACGGTAAAAAAACCAACGGCTTCCCTTTTGAAAATTTTCACCCTTCGTTCGTCATTCGTTCAATCAAATTACAATTTTTTAAGCTGTTTTTTTCGTCGACTGTATACAATAAGGGGAAATAGACATATACATAAAAAATTCTGTCTCGAATTTATCCGCACGACTTGTGATTGACGCTCAGCATAATTCTATTTGCCGGACAGTGTATCGCTGCACAATGCTAAATTTCGGTAAACTTTTTTGTTCGGGGTCAGAAGTCACAAAACGGGTGTTTGTGATTTTCAGCAAAATGGTAAGTTTTATCATAAAAGTTTCTCAGACAAAGTTAAAAACCATATATGTAATTATAATATTAAAACCCGGTCGAGTGCGTGTCGAGCTCGCGCACTAAAGGTTTCTTACGATACTGAATTGAGGTGCGAACTTTTGCTAAACATAAATGCCTTTTATGTTTAGCAAAAGTTATTACTTTGATATACTTTGATTGCGCTGAGTTAGAAGATTGATTTTAGGGTAGTTCCCGTTGAGCTAGCATCATGAAATTAGGAAAAAAGGAAGGTCTTATGGCACAAATAAAGGGAAAGGTTCGAAAACTGTAAATATGTAGCTCATCACTATACATACCTACATAATAATATACATACATATACTCATGCCTGTAAATCCCCAAAGGGGTAGGCAGAGGTGTATTATTTCACCACACATTTCAAAATCTATGAATATCGATCCCACGTAATAAGAGGCGAGGTTATTGCTGTTAAGCGGGCACTTATTCATTGGTTTCATTCATCAACAGCCCTATCCCTTAGTCGCCTTCTACGATACCCACAGGAAGAGATGGGGTGGCCCTATTCTACTCTATTCCACCTATTTATGGTAGCAACACGGTACGGCACGGGTAGCTACATTTTTTTTTATACCACTTAGGTGACAGACAAGCACACGGCCCACCTGATGGAAAGTGGTTACCGTGGCCTATGGACGTATGCAACACCAGGGGCGTCACACTCGTGCTGCCGACCCTGAAGAAACCTTCTAATGCCCTTCTTGAAGAACCCCATATTGTAGTCGCTTGGGAAAACCATCGCGGGGAGTTCATTCCACAGCTTGAGTGTGCGAGGGATGAAGTTCCTTTCATACCGCACAGAGCGCACCATTTCCGGTCGCAATGTGTGAGGATGAATTCCCCGCCACATATTAATATTCATGTCAACTGACGACAGTTTTACGACGAAAATTACTATTTATATTGCTGGCAATATCAACTAATTATTCTTTGTTATGCACGAAAGCTACTTTCAAACTCGACCCTACAACACAATCTAGGACAATGCACCCTGGCTTCGCGCCAGAATTTTGAGCTTCCACAACACCATTTATGTCTATTTAATACCCTCATATATACCTCCTTCAACATTATTATTATGGAAATTGTCAATAAGAATTATTATCGTAATAATGACCTAGTGTTGTAGTAAAACATGTCGTTTTATATATTAGAGCGCTATCACATAAACGTTTTCGTCGCACTGCAACAGGGGCCTTTCCACCATCTCTTAAAAGTACTACTTATATTATTTCAATCTTACTTTACTTTCATTTTTACACTGTCTCTTATAATACAGAATCTCCTAGTATAAGAGACAGGGTTTAAAATAGAATTGTGTAGTTTTATTTTATTTTTAACATTTAAGTCGCTTAAAATCATGTTAAACCACCAAATCCTGAATGTTAAGCGTCTTCATCTGTACTTACAACACAATGTATATTTTAAAACCAATAAAGTTAATAATTATTTATTTATAGTGTGAATCGGACTTGGCCCGACTTGGACCGACGTCATCCAGCGATATTTGTGTACTTGTATGTTGTAAGACAAGTGTGAAATCTAAAAAAAATAACAAGTAAGTGTATCCCTTACAACAAGAGATACTAATCCTGGGTATCCTGAGAGGTTGCACGAGCACGTCTGGGTATCCCACTAGGCACTAGGCAACGGTATTCAGAATTGCTGCCGTCGCGCGACTGAGGCCCGTATTCCAGCAATGGAGTTCTCTAAGCAGACAGTGTCGATCTTTACGACCAACTAGACGTAGAGCACAACCTAGAACTGATGCTTAGTGAATTGTACTGGAGCAATGCAATTCTATAAGTATACAGCGCTGAGCTCTACTAACGAACTGATAAAAAAAAATAAAAAAATTGTAGATTGCACTGCAGTTCTGTCCCTCTAGACAAGTGGCAATTCGTCGGCCGGCGTTTTGCAGAATAGAATGCTAAATGTGTGGAAATTGACATATACCTATGACAGACGTCAACGATTGTCAAAAACGAATTATAAGGCCGAAGAGCTCGACCTTATAATGCTCAGAGAATTGCATTGTAGAACAACACTCAGTTGTGAATTGACTCTCAGCATGACAACATTAGAACCGTCATCTAGAACACAATCTGTCGTCGAATCTAGCAGATTCAGTTCTAAATCGAGATTCAGGACTGAGCATCGTTCTGGGATGTGTCCCTAAAACGCCTGTAAAGTGTGAAGGTACCTACTCTTAGATGACAACACGGCCAGTGATGTTATTGGGTCAGGGTGAAGCGCTATTTTACATAAGTTCAACTTTGCCAGTGGTGGATCCACCAGTGGTCATTTTTCTTTCTGCATACATCTGACTTTTTATTGTGATAAACTGCTAGCTATTAATAGCATACTCACGACTCTGTACATATTCCCAGGATAAAATAGCGTATGTGTTTATTCCAATTATGCTTTATTTTTGTGCTCAATTGTAATTGAGTTCCATTCAGCCGTTTTGGCATAAAGGAGTAACAAACATAATTCATTCATTAACATTCAAGCATTTATAATAGTAATAAGACTAGTTAGTCTTACTAAGCGAAGATAAGCTTAGCTTACGTTCCTTCGTTACTTACATGAAATTCGTTCTTAATTTACATGAAAAAAAAATATCATCCTTTATACAACACGTGCAAAGAGAAAATTAAATAATGAAATGAAGAAAACCTGTTAAGAAATTGCTACAACTTAAACATGTTAGGAAAATAATGCTACAGTTAAGTTATAGTAGGTACATACACTGGTGTACGTGGGCAGAGAAATTAAGGGTTTGACCGCTTCTCGTGGGAGTTATTTATTACTGTACTTTACTCCTACGCCGGCAGACTGCGAGTGTTTTAGTAAATCGAAATAAGAGATACACATGGATGTTTATTGTAAATTCGTATTGAAGGAGGGCTCCTTTGACGAAGAGCCACGCCCCTATATTTATTCATTCACTAAGTTTCGTAAAGAGGTCGAAGATAAGAGATTACTGCGGTCATACGATCTACCACAACAAATGACTGTTTCAGGTCAAGTTTTC
Source organism: Eilema depressum (assembly GCA_914767945.1). Classification (NCBI taxonomy): domain Eukaryota; kingdom Metazoa; phylum Arthropoda; class Insecta; order Lepidoptera; family Erebidae; genus Eilema; species Eilema depressum. The sequence continues at coordinate 7,361,547 of OU612028.1, read as the reverse complement.
TGACATATTCAGTTTTTTGTGCAAATTGCTGATTTTATTTGCATAAGATTCTAACTAAGACACGGTCGTACCTATTTCAATATTTTTTGTGAAGTGTAGATCTTTGGGAACAACCCAATTAAATATAATTAGGTATGTTTTAACATGTTAATAATTTTGTTTCAGTGACGAGACCAAGGAAATAGATGGACGCGTGCGTTCAGAGTCGGGGGACGCGGACTCCGTGTACCACGTGAGAGGCGCGTTGCACGATCAGAGGTGGAGAGATAACCAGGTGAGGCATATTGCTAAGAAGAAAACGCTTGCCCGGCCGGGGAACAAACACCCTCTCATTTTACTATTAGAACTCAGACTAAATTTAGTCTGAGTATTAGAACTATTGGCATATTTACCATGTATTGTTTCGAGTATCCGATATTTCGGCGCTGTTACAAGCACTATGATCACGGATGAACTGGAGTATTGGCGGTAAACGGTGAAAAAGTTTTTAGGAGTAAATATATCGATCTATCCTCGAAAAACTGCGCCGAAATATCGGATACTCGAAACAATACATGTTAAATATCCCGATAGTTTTAATAGTAATGTGAACGACCATGAAAGTTTAAATACCCTCTCATTTAATATCGCATTTGGGCGAATGGTAGTTAGTATCAGATCGATCTTTGACTAGCAAAGTACTCAAAATGATCTTAATACTACTAATGATAGTAATACTAAACTGTTTTATTAATTTAAATTGTATTATCGTCTGAACTAAAGGTGTGTACCAAGTATCAGGGCAATCAGTCAACAGCCCCCCTAGACAAGTGGAAATTCGTCCGCCGGCATTTTGTAGAATAGAATGCCAAATGTATGGGATTTGACGTATATGACAGGAGTCAACGAATGTCAAAAATGTCAAATCCTATACATTCGTCATTCTATTCACTTTGCACACAGCAACGAATTGCCACTTGTTTAGGGGGGCTGGAAGAGGGGAATACCAAGGTATTAAAATTATTTTGAGTACTTTGTTCATCAAGATCGATGTGATGCTGACTGACACACAGACATAATCGGGGTCCTGTCTGTTCTGAATTTTCACACAGTATACGATAGAGTTAGTTGGCTCGTAGAGGCATGTCACAAAATTCATAAAACCAGCATTTTTACAAACTCCACATAAATCGTAAATAATTCATTGTAGTTTTCGTACATATAAATGTAGAAAAATATCTAAACCCAAAAACACTACTACTTCTACTTCAATATGTGAAAATAAAATGATAAGCAGCCATTTATTTTTCGTATTCGTAGCCAAGTAAACAACCTTTCACACGAAAACAAACGAAATTTAATAAGCGAAACATTCTAGCGCAAGATTTTGAAAGTCAAATTATACGAGAAACATAAAATGTGAAACTCACACGGAATAAATTTGATTGTAAGCGTCGGGAACGATATACAACTTGGCAGATTATGCACACATTTGTACATTTTAAATGAGAATTTTGGCCTCTGAATAAAATCGTTCTCATATTTTGCACCTCGACATCAGTTACACATAACAGTCAGGCTGCTGACGGGTTATTACATACAGTGTATTGAACGTTTTAACTTTCTCCTGCCATGGGGTGAACGGAACTCTAGACACTAGACTGAAAAAATTAAATGAATATTTAACAAAATTCTATGACTGTTTCTACGGGTAATTGGAGCCTTTTCTAAATGATGTTGTCAGCCTACTGTGAAGCAGCTCACTTCAATATTTTCCGTGATGTGACGGCCGCCTGACCGTCACAACCCACAGGGGATATTGAAGTTCTGTAGTTAGACCAGTTTTTGACTTTTAGGGGTTTAAGTACCTGTAACAACCGTACCGTCAGCCTCCGTGGCGTAGCGGTAGTGAACGCGGCCGCTACGCAGGAGGCGCGGGTTCAATCCCCGCTCAGTGCAAATATTTGTGTTCATGAAATATGGGTATTTGCATTGGTCTGGCCGTGCCTCGGAGAGCACGTTAAGCCGTCGATCCCGGTTGCTATAAAAACATCTATGGCAGTCGTTACGGGTAGTTGGAGCCCTAAAAAATTCCAAAAACAACGGTGTAGCTGCAAAGCTTCGATATACCTAATGTTACCATTGGGTTGTGGAGGTCAGATGGCAATCGCTTCACGGAAAATATCGAGGTAAAGCCAAATCTGTAGTTAACACTGGTAAAAGCGGACCCCAGACTCCGAGCTGCAAAAAGCTTCGGATGTGACTAGGAATTAACGCTAGGAGGAAGAAGAAGTACCCGTAAAAACTTTCATAGAAGTTCGTATACAACACATACCTACATAAACTTTTGAGGTATTCAGATAGGTAACGGACAGAAAATTTTTGTAACCAACAACAAAATCCTTTTAAGAGTAATCTACCGCATAGACCCTAACTGGGTCTCACAAAGACTTCATAACATTGATGATGGAAATTCAAAATGTGTTTGCAGTATATTTAAGTATTGCAAAGTTTTATTTGTAAAGTTTTTATTTTCCAAACGTTTCAATTTGAAAAGAACAACTACATTTTATTAAATGGTGACGATGTTGGTGAAAATTCACTATCAGAACTCGCATAAATTGAATTTCTGACCTCATCAAAAATGGCCGTGAAAATATAAACTCGCCATGAACTACAAAATAATGTTCTTTGTTGGGAACAAGTTGCTTGCGCTGGAAGCATTTTGCGCTGGAAGCACTTTGCGCTGGAAGCATTTTGCGTAGTGAATGCTTATTACTCAGTCCAGCGTACGCTTATAGCCAAATATATAAAACGCCGAAAGCTCAGATCACAAAATATACTATCGACGACCTCTGTGGCGTAGTGGAAGAGGGTGCGACTGCTACGTCGGAGGTGGCGGGTTCGATTCCCACTCAATGCAAATATTTTTACACACTATTTGAAAAAGCGAACCCCAGATCCCGAGGTTAAAGCTTCATATGCGACTGGGATTAACGTTAAAATGACGAAGAAGAAGAATATATCTATTTAAATTTTATGAGTCGGGGTGGTTCTATGTATAGTACAAATATATTTACAAAAGAAACCTATAGCTATATCGGACCAATGCACATACATATACATATTCATTCAAATAAATATTTACACTGAGAGGAAATAGAGCTCACTGCCACGGACTGCAGTCGATCGATCGACTGTCACGCCAAATAACTCGTCTACACTGCATTATATACAGCTACGAATCAAATTATTTATGTTTGTACGTTTCTTGTGATGAAATACTCGACGGAAATTAAAAAATCGACCACCTTACAGTGGCCTACAGAAGTCTGTATACCTACAATTTGAAATTAAATACGATGACGTCATACACCATCTAGTAAGTAGTATTAGAGCCGATAGCACATTCTCTAGTCTGATCAGATTACTGGATGATATGTACCTATATCATTAGATGCGTCTTTAATTGGAGAACACGAAATGGCTACGCTGCAAGGCATTTATTGCGACCTTCAAAAGCTGCTGCCACCACCTCGCTTGTACAAAGTTACATTATTTGTCATAAAATTAGCAACATTTGTTCCAAATATTACCTGTTCTTACAGGGTCGACAGCACGAGTGTGACTCCCTTGCCCCCCTAGACAAGTGGCAATTCGTTACTCGACGTATGTATAGGATTTGACATTTTTGACATTCATTGACGCCTGTCACATACGTCAAATCCCATACATTTGGCATTCTATTCCATCATACGCCGAGCAACGAATTGCCACTTGTCTAGAGGGGCTGGTGTTGCACTCGCCCATAGGCCACGGTAACCTCTAACCATCAGGATGAACGGGTAAAAGATGGAGCGATGCCGGCCAAAAATATAATAAAATAAATAAATATTGTAGAAAATTCTACACAACGCTATCTAGACCCAAAACAAGCACAACTTAACTATTTTTTTTTCTGTAAATACATACATATTATACAAAGAAACACCCAGACCAATGCAGATATACATATTCATTCATACAAATATTTACACTGATCGGGAATCGAAACCGCGCTCTCTGTGTAGCAGTCGAACATTCTTCCACAGAGGTCGTCATATATTTTTGTTACGTTCCAACTTTACAAAAGTCATGCTATAAACAATGGTATTAATGCTGAAATTTAGTGATTTCGGTGCACTAAAATTGTAATAAACATCCAAAGTAAATTATGGACGGTTATTTTATGTTCTGCCTCGAATGTAAAAGTTCGGCAAGCTCCAACAAAGCGGAAAGTAGAAATTATGTCTCGTAAATAACTTACAGGGTTTACTTATTTTCAAATCTCATAAAAACCTTTTTGTTGAACTTGGGTTATTAAGCGCTGAGGATTCAAAGAAAAATTGCGAAATCCTCACAGGGCTTGGGACAGCAAGTCTAAAGAGAAAATGTTTAAACTAATCCTGTTCTCATCCATTTGTAATCTGAGTAGCTTTTAATAATGCTTGAGGCATTGATGTTATAAGATAAAAAAGAATATTAAGAAATAAGATTATACTTCGAATTATAAATATTATCAAAGAATTATAACGAAGCCGGGTGCTTCCCGGCAGAGTAGAATTTCGGCCACCTCATCTCTTCCCATGCGGTGTCGTTCAAGGCGACTAAGGGATAGGGTTGTTTAACATCAGACAGATAAATACAGCCCAGACTCGGCCTCAGATGCATGGCTTGAGTCAACAATATTGCCCGGAATACGGCTATAGACTCACCCCCTATTAGGACCTAATACAATGAATGTGAATGTGGGCGTTAGTTAATTCACCTCTGCCTAACCCTCCGCGGATAAAGGCGTGATTTATGTATGTATGTATGTGTATTATAGTGTTTTAATAACTTCTCCAGTACTTGTGCTATAGAACATTGTTTCTTGCCCAATATCACGGCTCTAGAGCAATCGTTCAGGACCCCAATTCTACTAAATTTCAAGCACACGGTATAGCACCACGAACATTGCAAAAAATGCCATTTAATTTTAGACTTTACGATTCTTCTGTTCAAACCTGAAATTAAATGACATAGAGTGAATGAAAAAATGTAATAAACTTTTTCATTCTGGACTTTAAGTATATATCGTTAAAGTCTAACACCCGTATTCACAAACAATACTGTGAGGTCTCATAGTGTGCTCGAGCGCATAGGGCTGGTAAAATTAATTCACAAACATCACGGAGCAGTATCTAACGCAGTGCGTTCCCTCAACGAAGTATTACTTAAGGATTATCAATGAATAAAAAGGCTTGCCAAAACGAACGCACTGAGAATTTGTCGTTCTCTGCACAGTTTTGGTAGTACGCATAGCGAAGTATTGTTTGTGAATACGGGTGTAAAAGTTAATGGCATTTCTTGCAGTATCTGTATGACAGTGGTTGATAATAAATAATATGCTGATAAACAACCGCATATTTCTACTGCATTGAATATTTTTGCAGCACCAAGCGATTACTGATTTGAGTATTTCATATTTATTTTAACTTCAGTTTTCCTTGCGTTTAAGAGAAGTTAGGTACGAAAGGGTCGGCAGCACGAGTGTAACGCCCCTGGTGTTGCATACGTCCATAGGCCACGGTAACCACTTCATTACTGAAATGTATTTTGAATACGTGCCAATGCGCTGGCTGCTCTATACCTGAAACTATGTCCTCTAGCTTTTAATTTCTACCAAGTAATGGCTGGCAGTACCTGTGATTTATGTTTCACCATAGCAATAAATCCACGGACTGCAAATAAAGTGCAGTCTTCTGAAATGTGAGTTTCATTCTTCTAATATTATAAATAGTAAGTTAGTGAAGATGTAATATTGGGTTACACTATCACGCTCAAACTTCTGAACTGATCTGGTTAAAATTTGGTGACCACAATGATTGAATTTAACATAAGTATTTATAAGCTTGAAATGACACATAACCTACTTTTTATTTCCGGAATATATTCCTGAATGGAATGTGGGAACAGGGTCAGATTTCCATGCGGCTGGAATAGCTAGTTAAGTAAAATAAAAAAATAATTTACGTAACTAGCTATTCTGGCCGCAGCCTATTGCAGTCCACTGCTGGACCCCTCTCCCAGGCTGGTCTATCTTGGTGGAGGGCATCCCACCAATGCCACACAAACACACGCACAACACACACACACATTTTTGACCCTCGTCGTTTTTGCGTCGGGGATTAAAAATGTAAAATATTTTATCAACTCTACCAATGTATTGACTCGATGACACAGTCGTGCAGTTCTCTCGTATCGCAGGCGGAAGGTATATTTCTGCTTGCAGCTATTACTATTACGAAAGTTATTAGCTAACTAGAGTCTGTAGCTATACCTACAAACCAAAAATATTTGATTTCCACTTCGCTACAAATTGCGCGACATATTGTTGCTGTCAAATAATGACATTACAAAAAGGCGCACTTAATTCGTCCAACATTTTCAGAATATTGTTGACACAACATATTTACATCGACTTGCCTTTGCCATGCTATAATATAGAAAAAATGAATTGAATTTCTGCAAGCTTGTCACACACATATAAGTCATTGGATGTATGATAAGCTCTTTAGTCCACCCTTTCTGGGATAAAAGCCTCACAATGCAGTGAACGGAAAGAGATTTAGCTTATTTACTTTACTTCGTATTTTTTTAAGTTTACGAGGAAAGGGAGGGTTCTAATCTCCTTATTTGCTTTTCCACTAGAGGTAAGAAAAATGTTTCTGTTGTCCTTTTGGCTTTACCTCGGTGATGAAATGGAATGGGACGTATTTTGACCTGATAATTGATGAACGAGACTCTGGCGTAGGTTATCATTATCGGGATTGGGAGTCAGGCGGCAGTCACTTCCGTAAAAACCAAGACATCAAATTATGGCAAGGAGAAGTAGGAGACCGATACAAATGAAAGTTTTAGGTACAACTAACAATGTTGCAATTCTATTTCGTTGCCGTTGCCAACCTTTGGAAAATAGTAGGACACATTGATAACACACTTGTACTTTTCCACGATATTAATTATTTACGTAACCGGTTTCGCCTTGCGGCATTCTTAAAGGTTTACATTGACGGTTAAAAAAATAGTAGGAAATAGTGATGTCATAAAATAATATAAACTTTAAACCTTAGAAGTAATATTTAACTCCTTTTCCTTCTGATTATCTGCTATTATCAACAATTAAAACATATGTTTTCTGTCTTTAGAATGCAAATGCCCGGCGACCAAAACGTGGTTGGGGCGCAGTAGTAGCTTGGTGCATCGCGTGGTGGCACTCAGGTCGTGAAGATGTTGAGGACACGGAGCCGGAAGAAGAGCCTTCAGACCCAGGATACGCCACTCCTGTGTCTGTGGAGACGCCACTGCAAAGTTCTGTCTCCAGGTGAGGAGTGTTTTTGTACTGCGAAGTGTTCCTTCATATCATCGACGTATACACGTACAAACTATATTAAAGCCTGTCCAGCCGTTTATTTTCTTTTTGAAGTTTCATGTAGTTATACCAATGAGTGATCCTGTACGATTCTATATGATAATCGACTTTGTTTACAAAGAAGGTTGTACGATTCAATATTTTTGATTTTGTCTAAAGTTTACGCGAATATTACTTATAGTTTTGTACTACGCATTGAGAATCTGCCATGGCGTGTACCAAGCCAGAAAGAAAAGTAGTGTATACAGTTCCAGCCCTCTATCTCGTCTAGAATGCAGACTTTTATTTAATACGTCATAGTAAACTCTCTTTGCGAAAGTTGGCGTTGAGGAGAAACCAACCTTATAACAATAGAAAACCGGCCAATAGTGTAATACAGAAAGTAGTTCAACTTGACAGAGCATTTGGGGAGTTATAACTTGAAGATGACCTTGACTCTTAATCAAAAATAAAAAATATATAACTGTGGGTGCAATGCCTCTACCTATCCTATAATGGACAATTTGGCGTGAAAATTATGATATGTGATTATTTATTATGTCTTGTCTATTCTTAGTGCAATTATCACTAATATTATTATTCTTTTTAACAGATGCACGTCACTTAATGTCATCAGAGATCCTTATGCTACTCGAGGAGGATCTAGTGGATCAGGAGGTGATGGAGGCACTTCTCCCCTCCGTCGCAACTACGATCCACCTTCGAACATCCCTGCAGCTCGCGATAGCCGGTCTTTACCACCTAATACTAGAATCAATGCTACTGCCTCACCAGCACCCAAGTCTACCTCTGCAGATTCAGTTTATACCATACTTATTCGTCTACCAGATGGTGATACCGAGAGACCCACCATCAAAATGATCACTGAAGATTCACCGCCTTCTAATAATGTTAGACCACACTATCGACCCGCAAGGGGAGATTCAGAATTCAATCTGCATCCTGCAGGCCAACAAGCGTTGACAAGAAGAACATCCCATATACAAGACGTGAGAATTCCTCTCAATGCAAAAATAATCCCGAAGCAGTTAGCGGGTAAAGGAATAACAAAACCGGCAAAGAAAAAGAAAACGCAAGAGAAAAAGCAAGAAACGAAAGCAGCGAAGACGTTGTCGGCTATTCTTCTATCTTTCATCATAACTTGGACGCCTTATAACATATTGGTGTTATTAAAACCTCTGACATCGTGCAAAGATAATTGTATCCCAGATGAACTGTGGTCATTCTTCTATGCACTGTGTTACGTAAATTCAACGATAAATCCTATGTGTTACGCTCTTTGTAATGCTACATTTAGGAGAACGTACGTGAGAATTTTGACCTGTAAGTGGCATAACAGGAATAGAGAAGCAATGACTAGAGGTGTCTACAACTGAGTAGTGACGAGCTTCAAAGTTTGATTGATCTTTAACAGGTACCAAAATGTTAATTGCCCCGTTTTGGTATCTGAACTGTTATAAGTTTATATGTGTTATTGCTGGTTACGTAACACGATATTTTGGAAATATTTGTGCTACAGAAAAACAGAGCAAACATTACTGTAATACAAATAAACTAATCAATAAGTAAACTAAAACAATAGACAAGGAACATGAAAATACTAGCATTGACGTTGACAAGTACATATTAATTGTATCACCAACGTTTACACATATAAACTTTTAACATTTAATAAAAATAAATTCATGAAGAAAATGGACTAAATTAGATCGATAATAAAATTTGGTAAGAACCATGTCTAAATGAACGTTCATTTATTTGGTCCATTGAAACGATTAGTTGTGAAATTTTAATTTTGATTAGTGAGTTGACCATCCCGTCCATTTAGTAATATTATTTGTAGTTATGTGATACATTTCCTTTTATTGCTTTATTTAATTGATGTTATTTGTGAAATATATTGTATTTAAACTATTACTTCCATTGAATCGCTTTCATTGTAGGTAAGTTATTTGTATCAATTAATGTTATTTGTGTCCATATTAAAAACCAGAATACCAAAGATTAGATTAAGAGATTTTACCGTTTCTAAATCACTCTAAGTCACAGAGCCCATAACATTAAATATGCTATTATCTTCTACTGTTATAAGCAGAAGAGTTATTAGTTTAAAATCAAGAGCAAAAATGTTAGTCATATTATATTAAGTAGTTGTAAAAGTGGTAGCTGCTAAACCATCTGTGCCTTGATTCTGAAAAAGCAAAACCACTGTTATACCACGGTTAATGCAAAAATTCCATTTAATTTTCGACTTTAAAGTAATGATATTGAAGTCTTAAATTAAATGACCTTTTGTAGAGTGAATGAAAAAGTGTCATAAAACACTTTCATGCAGTTTTGGTCTTTAAACCTATATAAAGTCTAACATTTAATGCCGTTTTTGCCGTGTCTGTGGTAGAACAGTGGTTTTGCTTTAGCAGAATCGAGGGCCTGGTCAAGAGACTGGTAAGTACTGAAATAAAATGAGACGTTTTTGAAACTATTTGTTTAAAAATGAATATTTCGACTGGATATTTTCGATTTCAGCGCTGTAAACGTTCTTCAATCAAAATTTCATGTTTTGTTTCAGTCTATAGAATCAGAATAAAAAAGAAAATTGAAAACTTAACCTATATAAAAAAATTATAGATACAGTAAGTGGAACAACAAAACGGTGTCAAAAGATCTACTTTGGAACAAGTTCAAATATAAGTATATCTCATAAAATGCACATATTGACAGTTTAAAGAACAACATGATATTAGCTTACTTGCACATAACTCATATTTCAAGCAGTTTTTTGTGAAATACTGTGTTTATATAAGTATATGTCTAAAGATTGGAAAGCTATGAAATATGATGGCAATTACCAGTTGGGTATCGAGTAGTTTTATGTCGATTCGCTTTTGTGAGAAGCTGCAGTCAAATTTCTCTACCAAGTCCTGAATAAAGTTTGAGCTTTTAGGATTAATACCGACGAATTTAGGTATGTAACATAATAATTTTGATTTAATGTATTTTATATTTGATTCTGTATTTTCATTAGTTATTGTATTATTAATATATCGTATTTTATATTTTGAAAATGATTTCTTTATTGTTTTTATCTCGTCTCTTACTGAATTGTAAACATAAAAAAATTAAAAACAAAACTTTAATGGCGCACAGAATATCAAATAAAATTAAAAAATATACATTATGATACTACTACTGTATCATTATGTAACTTTTTCCATTACGATACAACTTCAGCTAATTTTTTTCTATATAGTCTGTGGACGCGGCGCAACACGCAAACGCGAACATTCGAGCGCTTAACTTACAATTGTACGCATATAATTTGGTCTTAAAACACTCGTGTGATACTATAAAAAAACTCGCTTACGGCTCGTTAATTCACGCTCGTATTTTAAAAACCCTTATTAAGCTAAAGTTTCATAAATACTACGAGTATATTTACATTCTTCAGATTCAATAAAGTACTTTTCGATAAATTGCTTTTGTTTCAGCATATTTCTTACATGGTTATTACTTTGGGAAACTTTAATTTAATTAATATATAAAAAAATATGAGCGACTGAGGGCGTTCTAATACATAAAAATTTTAAGTTAGGGCTTGTCAAACGCTTACTAAGAGATAGCAGTGAGCCATTTATAAAACTATTAAATATTTTTCATCGTCTCATTTATTTAAGTGAATGTTATTGTAATAAATTTTTTAGCAATACTCAAATTATTATTCAAAGTGATTATGAATGTTTGTAACAATAATAGTAAGATTTTGAAACTGGGAATTTTATAAGTAACGTTTATTTATCGTGTACCTACTCCCCGCGGTTCTTTTAGGTATTTTGAATCAAGGCGAGTTTCATCTCTCGGTATATAACTATTATATATCGGTTTAATCATACAACGATCTTAAATCATATTATGTCCTACTAGTTGCATCGTTTTACCTCACTGTTATGAGAAAATTTTATGTATATTATGGAATCTATTATTCCTTTTGATGTCGTAATTACTGTCACTATTGTGATAAAATTTTGAGAAACCAATAATGAGGTAAAATGATCATCCAATTTTAATTCATTGCTAATCGTATTTGAAAATATTTACTTATAATATAATGTGTCAAAGTACATAAAATTGAATATATTCATTAAATTCTAAATAATATATGTGTATGCGTTTTAAAATACATAAATATATAATTGTAAATAAAATATTTAATTCGATATGTTATATTAAGTCTATTGCATTTGTATTGACGTTATTATAAATAGGAATATATATGTATTATATAATTAATTAATGTGTGTGTAAGTACTTTAAGGTATGAGTAACATATACATTAATCTATGAATGTCGTACAACGTTCCTTTGTTGTGTATGAGGTTTTATTAACCTATTTATTATAAAATTATATATGTGTAGAGTTAGAAAATCTATTGTATATCAAAATGCATTTTAAATAAGCCCTAGATTTGAATAATACCCATTTTATACAAAAAAATAAGGAGAGTTACGCATTTTAATTCAGTTTTTGCACTTTATTAGCATTACAACCTGAAAAAATAATAGCTATGATTCCTATTATAATTCAAGGTAGCCTGACTAGCTCATCGAATCACCAAGAAAAATTAAAAAACGTTATGGGTAATTTGGAAAAATTACCCGTAACGTTTTTTAATTTTTCTATATAGTTTATGGCTTTAAGCAATGGCAAAAATTTGTAATCGTGAATGCAGGTATTAAAATAATAAAGGTTACCAAGTCACCGAGCGACAAAGTTGCTGCTCTCTCACTGACTTGGTTGACTTCGGCTGCTAATTAAAAGTCATCAGACATTTAGACTTCTACACCGGATCGTAGAATGACTGAATGACTTCGGTTTTTCTATTTTTTTTTCTCCCTCTTTTATGTTTGTCCTTGCATTGAATACCATTTTCTTCGCCGTTTCGAGCGATTCCCAACGTAAAACAGTTATAGAATTTTGAACGAAGTTATTTTACACATTTTTATTTTAAAATTGAAACGCGTAATTCTTAATTAGAATGCGTAATTCTACTATAACGCCTCTACTATCCACATTCACTGTCTTGCAAATACAATTGTTACACGTCAATGTTTTGTTTACATTGACAACGATTACAAGTGATAAATACATGATATTTTACACCACTGAGCGGTAAATAAGGTTGTAGGCTACTTGACAGTAAGCGGTCACCTTAGCCTATCGACACTTAAAGGTTTTCAAATTAATATTCCTTGGCACTTGCACGTTGAGCCAGATGTGGTTGAGCCAGATCGTTTTCATCTTAGCGTTAATCCCAGGCGCGTCCAAAGCTTTAATCTCAGAGTCTGGTGTCCACTTTACCAGTCTAACTGCAGATTTCGATATTTTCCATAAAGCGACTGCCATCTGACCTCCACAACTCAATGTTGATATTGGGTGATATCAAAGCATTGCAGTTAGACCAGTGGTTGATTTTTTAGGGCTCCAACTACCCGTAACGACTACCATATACCATAATATGAGCCAGATGTATATAGTAAACTGTAAATGATACCATAGTAAAATATTATAATCTAATCAGATATTTTACCAGTTAACATAAAATATTTAAAAAAAGCAAAAGAAAAAACTCTATCTAGACCTAGAGTAAGCGTAGCTTGACTAGCTTGTGATATGGGTTCTGGAATATTTTATTTTGACACTAAAATTAAATATAATAATATATTGTGCCCGACTAATGTCCATCTACATAACAATGGATTCAAATAATTGCACCGAGCGAGAATTAAAGCCGCCATATACATACATACATACTTTTTACAGTAAAACAAACAATAAAAAATAATTCAACTGTTTTAAATTGTATTGTCATTCAAATTAAAGGCATGTACCAAGCCAAAGTAATAAAAACGTTTAATAAAATTTAACTTTATCTTTTGCAGTACTTAGGTATATTAAAAGTATTAATAATAATATGTTAGTCAAGACTCGGGAAAGTCTAAATTTAGTTAGACTTTCCCGAGATTTAGTTTTGACCAAACATAAGAATTATCTGCAAATATGCTCGATTTCGCAGAGGTACGTACTGCTGTACTCCCCGATAATTTGTTATTGTATTTATTCAATTTTATCACAAAGAAAATAAATATATCATGTTCGAAAATTTTTGTTAAAAAGTGTATTATAATATTAATGATTAGTTCGCTGTGCAAAGGAAAAGGCTGTGAAAACAAAATGTGGTTGCTTAGATACAGACGAGGAAAAGATAGGTTCGCAACCATATATAAGATATATATTTTAAATAAACTGTATAATGCAAATATATCCATTATATATAGTTTATTAAAAATATAATATCAACAATATACCTACTAAGTACGCAACGTTAAAGCAATAAAATGTGTTACAAAATAATTATACTAAACTTATAAATATTAAAACAAAGTAAATAATAGATTTGTAATATAGGAACACCCAGACCGATACAAAAATATATAAATATATATTTTCACGCATATATTAGGTACATATATTTGCATTGAGCGGTTATCAACTCGATACCTCCGACGTACACAATTGTATTTGCAATAATATTACGGTAGATGAAATATTTGTAATTCCTAAACGTATTACCAATGCGCACAGTAACATTAGTTAATCCTACCTTTCGTGAGTGTCTTTAACCTAGAATTTTAGATTCAATTGTGTTGTAGACTATATTATTATAGTAAAGTAACACATTTACCTATTAAAACGTACAGTATTAAAATTGTGGACAGTCATTATCTTAAAAGTTATATAAAAATAAATGTTTTTTGTGTATTTTATTATTACCGTTCATCATCATTCATCATTATCTTCATGTAGACGTATTTTCCTGATTGCATCCGTGGCCTAGTTGACCTCGGAGCTCAGGGCCCGCCTTCCGGTTCTTCCTTCTCCACTTCGCACGCTCTTTGGCGTCCATGGTAGTGAGACCATTTGCATGCATGTCAGCCTCTCCGATGTCAAGCCAGGACTTCTTTTATTTCTACCGTTCATCAAATAAAACTATTATATATCTTGTACAATGCATGCAATAAGTTGAAGTAATAATAATAATAATGTACGCGGTGCAATAGAATGCATAGTTGTCTAGGGTACCTACAGAAAAGGACATGGGATATATTTTATTGAAAAGGAGATACTGTTGCTCAAAGATACAGAATAGGACCTTGGTTTACTGACGTAAATAAAGCTCAACATTGTACTCGAAGACCAGAAAAAATAACCTCCCCTTACAAGCAGAAAAACATGGAATGTTTTATAAAACCTGTTCCCAAGTTATCTGAAAACTGCGGGTAATAGTTAGGAACAAATCTGTTAAACAATTTTAATACTGTACACATTTAGTTCGTACCAAATGTACAAATCTGTGTTTTTCATCGCCAGCACGCATTCCACTACACTAACCCTCACCGAATTATCCCCCTTTGTCGACATTCCTATCTTGAGCGGCAACATGGAAAACGCGTCCGTACCTTGGTCTATTTACGCTACGTAGCATATATTAGGTTCATGGCCCGTACTGAATATATTTTTGTAAATATTTCATTTCGTATTTTTTATTTATATTTTTTAACGTTCTTGAAACTTGTGATTTTTAATAGATAACTTCCAAAATCATACGGAATACCTTTATTACATTTTTCTTTAACCCAATTGAAAACTTGATGTTACTATATCGCGGCTCGGTTTGTATATCAGCATATCTCCTTGCATGTACATTGCATTTTGAAAATTTCAATCCAACCATTGATGGTAATATTTGTTGCTTTAAAGGTAATAAAAAAATAATTAATTTGAGTTTAAGAACACTTAAATGTAAATTTCAATTTTTATTTTTTCAATTTTGGAAGACATAAAGTTAATGTGCCTGCCTATTTAGCCTCCTTATACGTAATAAGTATATTGTTTTATTTTTTTCTGTTATAATTATGTTGCATAACTAAAATACAACATTTGAAAAAAAATACGCATTGTCTGTCGCTCTGGATTTAACATAATATATTATACTTTATTGTATTACCTATATTTTTAATACAGCATTATACCTAATATTCATCGATTATAGGAGACTCTTGAAGACTTCTTGTATAAGTATTACTAGATGTTTAAATAGGTATATACCATCTCGATGTTAACAGTAATTCATGCATCTTTAATAGTATATTTATATTTCTTTGCAAATATATTTATATTTATTTCCATAATTATTATCTCGTTTTGCTCGATAAAAAGATTTTGCATACTTTGTATTTCAAATAAAAGCACTTTATCATAAATAATATTAATGTAAAATCTGATGTATTTTAAAGTGATCTTTATAGGAACAATGTGCCAAATAGTTTCAATACACAGTATATAATACCTATAGAATAATAACAATATAAATATTATGTGTGCAGCTCAAATAAGAAAATATAATAAAATCGCGTAGTGAATTATTAATTTATGTTGTGGAAAATTTAGATTTTTCAAAGTAAGGTAAATAAAAAGTACATAGCTAGCTGAATTCATAGATTTTATATACATACCTACATTACTCCTTGCCATAAAGTAAGCCCTAAGGACGCGATCAGATAGTCTGTGAAGCCTAAAACACACCGGCGCGCACGCCTTATTGCCATATCTGATTTTCGTACATTATGTAATAGGAAGTGGCTACGACGACACGAAAGAATAGGGATTCATTTATGCAACACGTGAGGTATTATCGACCGATAATAAAGCGTCTGTGTGTTTGAGGTTTATATATCGTGGATCACGATATTATATTGCCAATCTAATCGGGTTCAACCTCCACTGTTAATGCACAAGTCTTATACAAGAGAATTTTAATATGGTCAGAATATTGTGTCAAATCATCCCATAAAAGATGAATTGTACCTATTTGAACTTAATATTTATCATAATTTTTGTAGTCTTAGTGGAAGATGTCTCAATAATTTTTAAAAGGAAATTATTGGCAGAGGAATTTTAGTTAATGTTAATTAAAAAAATATAAATTTGAATTTCTATATTTTTTTCATATTTCGTAATTTAACCCCCATTAAAAGTCTTGTAGCAACGAAATTAAATAAAAAATATTATTGGAGTTAAAAATAGTGAAAATTAATGTTGCATATTAAAAAAAAAAGTATTAATAATGCTGAAATTGGATTTAATGAATGAATACGCGTTTAGCGTTTAATGCAATAGATTATGCGAAATATATTTTTTGTTAGCAAAGTTTCTATTATGTCATCAAAAATTGTAGTACTCAAAATGGTAGATCTGTCGTCAAATATATCGATTAATGTCCTCAGAATCCGACACCGTGCGCCACTTATGCGTGATTATGCACGAACATATTATTTTTTGGCGAAAGATCTACTAATTTGCGGACAAGCTGTAGTTATTATTTTGGAGACAGTTTAAAATTACACTCTAAATAAACTAGGTACTCAATTAATTTATATAACGTAAAATGTGAAAAGTCTGTCTATGAAATTCAGCTTAATATTATCACTAAATAATTTACAGTTTTAACGTTCGTGATTTTGAAATTTATTGAGACATCTGTATTTTAACGAATCCAGTGTTTACTATTAAATGTTTTAGAAGTTTTTTTAATCATTAATCTAATGACAAGGGAGTAAAATGAACTGAATTACTTAATTAAATAAAACATTGACGTGTATTTGTAGTATTGTAAAATAAATCTATAAAAGATAATGGAATCTTAATCCAACGTATAAGTATATAGATATTCAATGGAATTTTGCATAATGTGTGGGTAGAACTGGAATAATAAATATACTAAATAAAAATAGAATCATTGTTATTTTTGTTCCTTCATCATTTATTCATTTTGTTGACTTTTATGAATAAAAATGCCACAACTTCTAAATGTTATGTGTCATACATTAAGTCATGACAAAAAGTGTTATAAGAAAATCTGCTAATTAATAATTATTCATTAAATATCAATATCGTTAAGTTGTTGATCTAGTCTGGGCATATATAAAAATGTTAAGTTGGTTTGGGTATGCTTCAGAAACTAAGTTCATCATCGAATGAGTTACAATTTTGACATGATGTACTTACAATACAACCCGCTTCAGACATGGTTCAACCGCTCTTAGCTACTTTTTTCTTTTTCGCAAAAAGTAATATTCTATGCTATTAAATAATAATTTTAATATTTACATTAGAAAGTCCTTAAAGTTCTTAAAATTTTAAGTGCCTACGGAGTAGTGGCGAAGAGTGAAAATTTTCAAATTTTTAATTTAATTTTGATTTGAAGAATTTTAATATCCACTAAATTAACTATGCGTTTGAAAATATTTTATTTAATCAATAACATTTAAAAGTTGTCTGGCTACTTCATACTTATCTTTGTGAAGGAATGATCTGATTACTTTTAGTAAATTAAGTGTTATTTTGTCTATAATGTACTTATGTTACTTTGTCTTTAATTATATTATTTTCAAAACCCGACCAAAATACTTTGGGCTTTGTAATCCCGTGTGAGGTGTAATTTTTACGAATCGTATGTCAGGCAGATAGGAACGATGTGTCAAATCTAACAATTTAAAATATTAGGATTTATTACTATCAATGTACAAGTTTAGTCATTCACGTGTATTTATTAATAAAGAAATAAATAAATGTGGTCTTTTGTAAGTTATTTTAAAAATTAATCAATGTTTTTGTATAACCAAAGACAATAAAAATTTAACTAAAACGTTGTGTTCTTTATTTTTGTTCGTGTTCCGTTCATTATTTAAAAATAAATTTGCATATAACATTTTGTTTTATGGTTCTAAAACCCTCACTACTTTGTTTAATATATTATTTGTATTTTTTTTTTCATTTTAGTATGTATTTGTTCAAATTGTGTACTAGGTACCAAAGTATTGTATATATGAATAGAAAAGTATATTGACGCCCGCTTGCTTGACGCGTGACACTTTCCAAGTAGATACACTTTTTGAAAATTCCGCTTTCGTTTCCTTTAGATACTCTATCATCCAGTACAGGCAATTACAGTCCCATTTAAATATTTTAAAATTAAACAAGATACTGGCTGATTTTATAATCGTTTGGAGCAAAAGATTTTGGGCACAGTTTCGACAGCAAAAGTATTAATTTAGCGAAAAATAAATGTGTGGGAAATGTACGCGTGAACGTAATATCAGTATGTTTTTATATTTTTTTTATGATATTTTAACTATAAAATCAGCCGCAATGATTAACGTGAATTCCTCGTAGATACACTTTCCTAGTAAATACACTTTTTAAAAATGGCCGCTTTAGATAAATACAATTTTTGGAAATTTAAGTAAGCATTCTGGTTCGATGAGTCTTTGGCGTTGGCTTTCTTTACGCGGTTAGGAGTCAGAAGGCCGTCGCTTCCCTAAAAGCTAAATTTTAAAAAGTGGAATAGTGGGCAAATGGACCACAGGTTCTAAAGTACCTATAAGCTTTGGATGCAATGAGAATGTGCACTTCGATAAAGAAAGATAAACAGAATCCTTAATAATGAGAATATAAAACTAGTTTAATAATAAACTAGCTGATCCACCCGGCTTTGCTCGTGGCATATTTCGAAATCGTGTAGGTATCAGCCACTTTTCAAACAATGTATGGTGATTTGCCGGTTTGTTGATGCTTACTACTCCGCTCCCTTGAGTAGTAGCGTGATGATATTTTTAACCAGTAAATTCTGATATTTATTACTATCAACTATTCAGCTTTATAATATTAGTATAGATACGTATGTGTACCAAAAAGTGTATGTAAAGGGAACGATTACTTGAGTTGGCAATAAGTGTATCTAAAGGGAACAAAAGCAGGTATTTCCAAAAAGTGTATCCAAAGGAAAGTGTATCTAAAAGGAACAAACCTCTCTGATTGGAATTCGGGAATCCTCTTTATTTCATAGTTGGCGAAATGTGGGTGCTAGTTAATACACCTCTGCCTACCCCTTCGGTAATTTACAGGCTTGAATATAGGTATGTATGTACGTTATAGTATCTAAACTCCGTCTTCATACTGTAGCAGCACAGGCTTTTCTCTCGGGGTTGCAAGGTCCGAAGGCACTGCTAGAAAAACTGACATATTCATCAAAAACAACAAGCAGACCTTGGGCCTCGGCATCCGAAGCTTTCACCTCGGAGTTACCTCATCACCACCTTCGTCAGGAATCTGCTTTTTCCAGTCTAACTGCGGGTTTGACTGAACTTCTATATTTTCCGTGAAGCAACTGCCTTCTGACCTACATAACTCATTGACGATATCGAAGTATTGCAAATAGACCTGTTGTTGGACTTTTTAGGGCTCCAATTACCCGTACCGATTGCCATTGAATTGGTCTTGAACGTGCTCTCCGAGGCACGACTAGACCAATGTAGATACCGAAATATTCGCACTGAGCGGAGATTGAACCCACGCCTCCTGCGTAGCGGTTGCATTCACTACCGCTAAACCACAGAGGCTGTCTCAATCACGAATTTCTTATAATGGAGGACATGATATGAATCTGAAGATATCAGTGATACTCTATATACACAATACGCGTTGAATGGATGTCTTTTGAGGATAGCACGGGGTGCGTCGGTGACGAAGGAGCTCAAATTCACCAAGCATACCCTAGACAAGTGGCAATTAGTTGCTCGGCGTATGATGGAATAGAATGACAAATGTATAGGATTTGACATTTTTGACATTCGTTGACGCCTGTCATATACGTCAAATCCCATACATTTGGCATTCTATTCCATCATACGCCAAGCAACGAATTGCCGCTTGTCTAGGGGGGCTGGGCCTCATTTCTCTCGCGATTTGCGATCCTGCCCCCCCTAGACAAGTGGCAATTCGTTGCTTTGACGTATAGGATTTGACGTTTTTGACATTCGTTGACGCCTGGCATATACGTCAAATTCCATACATTTGGCATTCTATTCCATCATACGCCGAGCAACGAATTGCCACTTGTCTAGAATATGGCATATGGCGGACACTACATCTATGTTAACTAAATCGTTTTAAGATAGAAAAAGCGAATACAGCCTGGGCGGGACTCGAACCCGCGATCTTTCCCTTACAGGGGGAATGCTTTGACCACTGAACCATCAAGCCTCGCCCAAATCTGATCCAAATTCTTCTACTCATCCGTCTTTAGAAGAATTTGAATAGTAAGCATACTAAATGCTTAAAAATTCATTCAATACATCTATTTTAGTATAGAACATGCACTTATAACGTAACTCAACTACATGCAGAGAGATTGCTTTAATTGGTCCACTCCATCAGATGTTAACTAAGTTATCCTCGGTAGATAACAAAATTAGCATATTATTGATTTTGCAACATCGAGAAATAAGGAAATCACATCCATCATTTTATGATTTACGATAGACTAATAATATAATTTGAACCTTAAGTGGTTCATCAAGATATATTCATAATGATATAATTATTTAGAATTTAATTTGTATAAATTGATCATTATCATGAGGCTTCTGTAGTTTCGAGTAAGCAGAGTTTCGGGATCGGCAGCATGAGGGTGACATCACTGGTGTTGCGTGTCCAATACAAGGGGCGTTACACTCGTCCATAGGCCGCGGTAACCGCTTTCCATCAGGTGGGCCCCTAAATGGTGTAAAAAAAACTAGAGGTCGTAAAATCGGCCTTAAATCTAGAGCTCCTAACACAAGCTTAGCGAGAATACTAATAATGTCGGTGTAAAACGGAAAAAAAGAAAAAAAAGTGACAACAATAAATCTAATGGTATGGTATGGGATTTGACGTATACAGACGTAACGAATGTCAAAAACGTCAAATTTTGTCATTTATGTCATTCATGTCATTCATGTCATTCATGTCATTCATGTCATTCATGCCATTCATGTCATTCATGTCATTCATGTCATTCATGTCATTCATGTCATTCATGTCATTCATGTCATTCATGTCATTCATGTCATTCATGTCATTCATGTCATTCATGTCATTCATGTCATTCATGTCATTCATGTCATTCATGTCATTCATGTCATTCATGTCATTCATGTCATTCATGTCATTCATGTCATTCATGTCATTCATGTCATTCATGTCATTCATGTCATTCATGTCATTCATGTCATTCATGTCATTCATGTCATTCATGTCATTCATGTCATTCATGTCATTCTATTCCATTCCATCATACGCCGAGCAACGAATTGTCACTTGTCTAGGGGGGAAAGCATAGGCTTTCTTATAATTTATGCCTGTATGTACCAAAGTTTAACTGGATACATTCAACTGTTCGAGCGTGATTGAATAACAAACATCTTCACAAACTTCTATATTTATGTTAGTACGATAGACATGCGAACTGGGCCTCGATTCTGCTAAAGCAAAATCACTGTCACACCACAGATACCTACTGATAAAATATTGCATAAAATTTTAGATTTTAACGGCATTACTTAAAGACTAAAATTAAATGGATTCTTTTACAGTGTTCGTGGTATGACAATGGTTTTTTTTTAGCAGAATCGAGGCCCTGTTTATGTGTGAATGTACCTACAGGTATTCTCCCTAGCTCTAAATTACATTTAATGTGATTTAATCAATATGTTACGGGATCGCGAAGGATCTGTAAACGTGAGATGTGACTGTGGGGGACTATTATAAGAATTGCAAACATTTCTACGTGAGACGTGGAATACGAGTATAAAAAGTATAGGTATAAGTATAGGTATCTGTTACAGTTCAAACCCAATTTTAGTTAGAACTTGTTTTCCCTAGTCGTAACTAGACGCTTTTTTACTAAATGCCTATGTGAAACTAAAAATCACAATTACAAATAGAACTAATGTCATATTATTGAATTCACACCCAATAGAAGGGAACTGGAGGGTTAATGATTACAGTTTTAAGGCCCACTAGCAGGTTTCTGGGTTACATTAACTCGTAGTTAACTGCTAAGACAGGATTAAATAAATAATTTATCTTGCGCCGTCATAAGTTAGAAGCAAACACCGGGTTTTTTTTTTTAATATTTAACCCCCCATTCGATAACCCTGGGTTAGTAAGTTACGTCAATATTATAGAGGCTATACGGTGTTATAACCTAACCCAAAATTTAACTGGCTCGCTTCGAAAAAACGCGTTTTGTCTGGGAAATACATTTTTGTCTACTAAAAGATTTCCTTGAATTATTATTCAATTTTGAATAGATAGTTAATTATAGTTTTGACAAAAGCATTCAGTAAAATTAGTTTTAACTAAGGAATGAATACAAAATTACTACGCGTGCGGTTTTATCGACCGATGGTAACGCGTCTGAAGATGGCCAATTAATAGTTTTCTATCTATTATTGTATTCTCTTTGCTATCTATAACCAATCTAGTAGGTATACCTACATAAGTGTCATTGATCAAATATATGATTAAGTTGGCATTCAATAAACCTGTGCTCGATAGAGCAAAGAAGGTATTAGGTAGATACTTGATTGCGGACCACAGAATGTCTCAAGCATAACTTCGGCCTCACATGAAGTGCTGTTATTGTCTCCACGATGGATCGCCTGGCTGCACATTAAAGCCGTTTGACTCGGTACAAAGACATTGAGAATTGTCACGAGCCCTCATAGTATCGAACCTCTTCGAAATGTTTGGAGAGATTTTACGTCTTAAGCCTCCGTCACGAAGTCAGCGGGAGCGAGTGACCCATTTCTAGCCTCCTAAATCGGCAACATGCAACATGTGATATTCAACAAGTTCGGCAACGTTGCGCAACACGCACGATGATGCCAGCCGACGTGCAACTTTACACGCAGCTTGTTGTTTTGTTTAATGATTGGTTATTCGTAGACAGCCAACAAAGTTCCACGTTGCTGCGCATCTTGGCCCAACATGTCGCGCAATGATATTGCCTATTGAACACTAGGCTTCAATACATACACATGTACAGCGATGCGACGTGGTCAATGGAGATATGTTAAAAAGTGTCGAATAAAAAAAAAAAAATAGTTCCCGGTGGAGTAGAATAGAGCCAACCCATCTCTTCCCGTGGGTGTCGTAGTCGTAGAAGGTAACTTAGGGATAGGGCTGATCTCCATCCGGAAGTAAATTTACCTAAAGTCCATGATAAAGTGTCCGCTAAACGGTAAAAGGTTCGCCACAAATTACATCATGGCACCGAAAATCATAGTGAACAAACCTCTGCTTACCGCTTCGGGGATTTACACGCTACATTCACGCTGACTTAACCATCACCTTTTATTCATTTACCTACTTATAGATTTCTATACTCTTGCATAATCGCGAATCTCTTCCAATTCATCCAAGTTCTATTCCTTGTATGTAACAAAGGATACCTACCTATACTTTTAAAAGCTAATTTTCTTTCGACCCCAGAATTGGCCTCTAGAGATTTTCGAACCATAAATTTGCTCAGTAGGGATATTTACGACGTAACTTGTATCTTACCTACTTGGGAATTGAACTTCCTTATAGCATATCACACCCGTATTCACAAACAATACTGTGAGGTCTCATAGTGTGCTCGAGCGCATAGGGCTGGTAAAATTAATTCACAAACATCACGGAGCAGTATCTAACGCAGTGCGTTCCCTCAACGAAGTATTACTTAAGTGTTATCAATGAATAAAAAGGCTTGCCAAAACGAACGCACTGAGAATTTGTCGTTCTTTGCACAGTTTTGGTGGTACGCATAGCGAAGTATTGTTTGTGAATACGGGTGTAAGAGTCGTTACACAGTGTCGAACAAAACTTGATGACATTGGTGAAGGGTGAAAATTTTCAGAAGAGAAGCCGGTAGAAAATTAAACTTCCCATCGAAAATCATAGTGGCAAACTAGACCTAGATCAAGTTTGTCATACACATACCCACAGGGAACTCAGCAAGAATCGGGACCCCTGGGAATCTCTCGACACAGGAATGAACTGTTTCTTTATTGCTTTTTTATTATCATAGTGGTCGCAATTATGAACGACTAAATCCCCGAATACTCCAAACATAAAAAATCCTCGAATACCTACTTAGCTATCTAACTGTAAGCAAAGTTCCATTTTCCATTTTCAAAATTTCGTGCAGTGTTTGAACCAATCGAAATTGTTGTTTATTGTAGCTTTTACAGTTGTACAATTAGTCCGAGTCTAGAATCGAACCTAAGGCTAATGTCGGTACACTAACTTATTATAACGTAGGGCACAACTACCAAGGCACAAATAACACAAAAGAAAAGACATAATACAAAAAATAAAAAAAATATAGAGTATAAGATACATAATTAATAACGAATTATCTTTATAAAATAAACGCTTTGTCGCCGTAAGCTTATTTGTTCGCGCCAAATTTGCCGCCGCCATTGTCTTTAATTTTTTATGTTAAAGATAATACACTGAAGCACAGACTGAAGGCAGGGGAAATAACTCGGCCTCTTTTTCTCAAACAGCTGCTTCCTTTCATTTCTTTGAAAATTTTTACAATTTGTTTAACATTTTTCACTAATTTTTGGATACATATAAATATAGTCATCATAGCCTAGAAGGGTTAGACAGAGTGAATAAAAATGCAAATTTCACCAATCTCTGTGTACGGTCATGCATGACAACTAACAGGAATGTATAACAGGGAGGGTCATGTCTCGCGAGAGCTTGGTACTTAGTTCCTACGTATATCTTACTAATACAAACTCTGTAGACGCAGTCATATTAAGTGGCATTACAATGCGGCGTAAAAAATAATACTACTTTGGTATAAGTTGACATAAACATAGGTTGTAGACTATGCGCCAAGTTATAAGTCCCTTGGAGGCAATCGCAACTGCTGTCGCCTACTGTAGGTATGTTGATTGGCTCAGGCCATGAGTGCCATGACAGTAACATGGCCTGAACCAATCAACACACAGTATGGCGGCGATGTCATTTTAGTTCCTTATTTTGCCGCGGGATATTAGCTGACGCTTTACATCCCATAACATGCACATATTGATAGTTTAATGAACAAGATTGACATTAGGTTACTCAGCCATGACGCGTTTTTAAGCCGTTTTTTGCGATGCATTTTTTACTAATAGTGTATGGGTCTATAAAGTATAATGGTCAAAGGTATTAACCTACTCAATTATCACGTAACCACGAGCCTAGTACCATACACCCAATTTTAATCATTCTAAATACAGTCAATGTTGTAGAGCTGTTATGTCTACCTATCCTGGAAGGAAGTGGTCGTGAATATACGTTTGAGATCCGAGGTGTAAACCACAATGAAATTACAGTGTACCCGAGACTCAGCCTCGTAGCGCGCCACTTCATGCGTCTCCGCATTTACCTCCCTTGAATAACACGTGTTATACTTCAATAATACTTATGAAAGCAATGATATATTATAAACTATAGATGCGTTGTCTGCACTCTAAAATGGAAACAAAAAATTAGATATAAATATACATACATACAAGGGCAAGCACCTATAATCCGAGGAGGTAGGACACGACGGTATATTCGTCCCAATCGAGCCGTCCGACTGGGGAAGTACCTCCACCCTACAGAAGACCGCGGTTTAATAACCTCGTGTTGTGTTTCCGACGGTGAGTAGGGTAGCCAGAGCACACTGGAGAGATTTTGTGCTGTCAGTGGGAAAACCAAAGGCTTTGACCTACTTATCTTTGCGCCAACGACACAGAATCTATCTGTTCTTACAGGGTCGACAACATGAGTGTGACTCCCCTGGTGTTGCACTCGCCCATGGGTCACGGTAACCTCTTACCATCAGGAGGGCCGTGTGCTTATCTGCGACCTAAGTAGCATAATTTTTTTTAGTATTATTGACGTACCTAATATTACTTCACTTCACACTTCATTACTTCACGCGAGTCAGTAGCTATAATTTTTTTATACTTTTGCGCCATTTTTTGAAGCCGCGGCGTTTCTGCATGCCGTGTCTATTAACGCCCGGGGAGATCGCGAACATGTTTGTGGATCATTTTAAATTACAGCCGCTTTTAAAAACAAATGTTAGCAACGTCAGTGCCGCAGCTGTCGTGTTAGAGGTGCCTGCCCGCATAACAGCGACGCAGATACGATTAACTATTAAAAATATGAAACGGGGTAAGTCACCGGGACATGACGGCCTTAGCATAGAACATTTGGAGCACGCCGGACCGCATCTCCCACGACTGTTGGCATTGTTATTTACATTTTGTATTCGACACTCCTACCTGCCCTCTGAGCTGATGAAAACGGTGGTTGTACCAATATTGAAAAATAAAACTGGTGATGTCAGTGACAAGGCCAACTATAGACCGATCTCCTTAGCGACTGTCACAGCAAAGGTGCTTGACAGTGTTTTTGCGAGACAGCTTAGCAACCATCTTGAAATACATGATGCGCAGTTCGGATTTAGGTCAAAGTTATCAACTGAGTGTGCTGTTCTGTCTCTCAAGCATACTGTCGGGTACTATACGGAAAGACGTACGCCGGTATACGCGGCGTTTCTGGACCTATCCAGGGCATTTGACCTGGTTAGGTATGATATACTGTGGTGTAAGATGCGCGAAGTGGGAGTGCCTGATGCCATTACGAGTGTGTTTCAGTATTGGTATGGCCACCAAATCAACCAGGTTAGATGGGCAAATGAATTGTCTGTTGAGTACAGGTTGGAATGCGGAGTGAGACAGGGGGGATTGACATCTCCGACGCTTTTCAACCTCTACATAAATCAGCTGATTGTCGAACTCAGCAGCACACATGTTGGTTGTTCTATCGACGGTCTGTGTGTCAATAGCATCAGCTATGCGGACGACATGGTGCTGCTGAGTCCGTCAATAGGCGCACTTAGAAAGTTGCTGGCAGTATGCGAAGCCTATGCTAAAGCGCATGGGCTTAGCTATAATGTATTAAAAAGTAAATTACTTGTATTTAGGGTGAAGCACAGAACGTTCGCACAAATCCCACCGGTTTGGTTGGGTGGTGTAGCCCTGGAAAGGGTAATGTCTTTCAAATACCTGGGACACATAGTCACTGAGGATTTGAAAGATGATGCCGATATGGAGAGAGAACGGAGGGCGTTGGCTGTCCGATGCAATATGTTGGCCCGCAGGTTTGCGCGTTGTACACCGGCAGTTAAAATAGCTCTCTTTAAAGCTTTCTGCCAGTCCATGTACACGTGTACTCTGTGGGTTCGATATACGCAAAAGTCATTCAACGCTCTCCGAATACAGTATAATAATACTTTCCGAATGTTGTTGGGGCTGCCACGATACTGCAGTGCATCGGGAATGTTTGCCGAAGCGCGCACCGATAATTTCAGCACCATCCTGCGAAAGAGGATGGCATCTATGATGCACAGGGTGCGTGGCAGCGTCAACGGCATTCTGAAAGTTATCAGCGAGAAGCCGTGTTGTGCCATCATGGCGCATTGGGTACATGTCCATATGCAGGTGCCCACAGCGTCAGGTGGGTGCGGCCGGTATATGAATTGATTTGTGTTCTTTTTTGTTTACTTTTTGTGTATTTGTTACTAACATAGTTCTTAAGTTGTGCATTACTAACATTTTTATGGATCAAAGGTCTGAAATAAAGCTTATTATTATTATTATTAAAAAACGTTATTTTATGAATGGGTTTTGTTTCCTTTGAGTACTTACAAATTCAATGGTGCGCTTACAGCGCTTAAATGTTTCACGGTGTTATAAATACCATGTTAAACATAAGAAAGAACGAAGTAGAATTCTTTGTTTGCTTAAAACGTGAATGTCCCTTTTGATATTTATTATTCTGTGTCATTATATTTTACCTCTTAAAGAATGTCAATAATTTTAATTTGTACTTTACTTCCTTGAAGGTTATTGTATTGTACGAACTGGTAACAAAAAATGTGTGAAGCGTGATTTTTATCAATTTGTGCAAATTAGGAATTAGACCAACTACCCAAAAATCCCCCTGGTGATAGTGAACGCGACCGCTACGCAGGTGACGCGGTTTCAATTCCCGATTCGAAACTACGTACGGGACCCCCCGCTCAGGACATTAATTTGTATTCATGAATATGTTTATTTACAGTGGTCTAAGTATTTTCGGAGAGCACGTCAAGTCGTTGATCCCGGTTGCCAAAGGAACATTTATGGCAATCGTTATAGGTAGTTGGAGCCCTATAAAGCCGAACTTACAGAATTTCGATAGCGTCAATTGGTTATGGTTGTCAGATGGTAGTCGCTTAAAGGAAAATATCGCAGTTCAACCGCATCAAAGTTAGGCTGAGAAGCCGACCGTAACTGAGGTGGGAAAAGCTTCCGAGAATGATGATATTTTTTGTCATCAAATTTTGGTACTCAAAATGGTGAAACTGTAATTAATCTAGGTATAAAATTGTAATTAGGCCGTGTCTGTCCATTGCAGATATTTTAAAAAATTCTTCGTGTGTGCATGCATGCTGTGCCATGTATTGAATAAGTTTTCCATCCGACTCGACTGTACAAATTATCGTTTTATATTGGTGTCCGTAACGTCTTCGAAAAAATAAATAAATTTGAAAGTACACTTAGGGGCAGTCGTTACGGGTAGTTGGAGACCTAGAAAGTCCAACAACAACGATCTAGCTGCAATGCTTTGATATCGCCTAATGCTTTGAAATCGCGAATGCCATCTGACTTCCACAACCCAATGGTGACACCATTGGGTTGTGGAAGTCAGATGGCATTCGCTTCATGGAAGATATCGAGGTCTAGCCAAATCCGCAGTTTAGACTGGTAAAGCGGACCCCAGACTTCAAAGTGAAAGCTTCGGATGCGACTGGGAATTAACGCTAGGAGAAAGAAGAATGAGAAATATTTCAGTCACATTATGCCAGGTTCGTCAACATTATAGATACATCATCATAGATAAAACTATTGCACGTGTATACTATTTTTTAATACTTTATTATTTATTGCTTTTATCACCTATTCTCCCAATATAATACGATATTTTTCATTCCTTTTCAATCATTTATTTTATTGAAAATGTACGTTTCCAAGATTTTTGAACTCAAATAAAACCGAGTGCAGTGGTCCCTCAGCTTTGACGCCATAATAAAAAATGCTAATGAAGACAAGTTATAACGGAATATTACATTTGTTTTCTTACACCGTCACTTTCAATTTTGGACCTAAATAAATGGACGAAAAAGTTTGATATTATGCAGTATGGGGTTTATTTTTTATTGCTTTTATTAATTATTTTTCCAATATAGAAGAATATTTTTCATTCATTTTCAATTGCTCGTAACATAAAAATGTATATTTTCAAGATTTTGGAACTCAAATAAAACCAAGGGAAGTGGTCCCTCAACTTTGATGCTCTAATAAAAAATGCTAGTAAGAACAAGCTCTAACGAAATATTGCATTTTTTTTTCTTTGGACGACACTCTTAATTTTGGACCAAAAATGTATGCAGCGTGCTGCGTGAATGATGTCCTTTACATATAATATATATTTACCGCAACCCATTTATAGCCTATGACACTCACAAATAATGTAGCTTTCTATCAGTAAAACAATTTTCAAAATCGGCTCAGTTGATCCAGGGATTAGGTACCTACGCCCTACAGTTCACTTATTTTACTAACGCTACTTGAAAACTGTCATTTTCGATTTTCATTACAACAATTATTTTCATTTTCATTGTAACAATGTTCCTTACCTATTTGATCGCGCGCGGAATTTCGGAGGAATTTAAAACCTTTATTACAGGTTGTCGTTCCCGCCACTAAATTTGCAAATTATTGTGTTTTTTTAATTTGTGATAATAATCGTGATTGTTGAAAATGGCCTAGGTAATAGGGAAGTACTGTAATAGACGCTAAACGCTATAATGACTTGAATTAAAAATGCCTATTTGTACTAATTTAGAATAACAATACAATTTTTTATTTATTTATTACACTTTATTATTATAATTTTAAACAGCTCATAGTATGCTAAACGACTCGAGTCCTTTAATAAAAGACTCGCGACTAAGTTGTGAGTTTTTTAATAAAAGACTCGAGTCGTTTTATATCCGAGTCGTATTATAACAACTGGAGTCCTTCAGATTAATAAAAAGACTTGAGTCGTATTTTTGGAGTCGAGTCTTGAAATCGAGTCTAGTCCTAACTTAAGCGACTTAAAAGACTTGAGTTCTTACATCACTACTTAGGGACACAGTGTCCGTAGAATTTGTGTCCCAAACGTCTTCGACTCACAAAAACTATAGAACGGGTTTTCATGCGTTTTTATTGTTTGAAAGGTCTTGATCACTTCTTGACTTAATGATTGCAATTGGTTGAGTGCACCTAGAGATATAACCAAAAGTCGGCATAAACATATGCACGCGGATGGAGCCGCAGACATCAGCTAGTATGAGGCAATATGAATATCTCGCGGATAGTTGAGTAGAGCTGATATTTCAACAGAATGGAACTGGAGACGAAGCTTTTTAATTGCTTTTTCAATTAACGCCGGGTGAGAGCCTCTTGGGAGCCTATCCGTGAACACATAATGGACTGGATCAAAGATGGAACGTGTGAAGATGCGACACTATTCTGATTTTATTATTTGTCTGAATTATATGAGTACCCCAAGATATTGTCCCAAGCCGATGTATAGGTATAAGTGGATTGACAGACGTTGCTTTAGCGCTGGCTGTCGTCTCGGGGCTGGGAATTACCTTTGACTGACTTAGAAAAATACCGCGCTTAGAAAAAAGAAAAGAAATAAAAAAATAGAAAAATTGGCAGCGCGAGTGTGACGCCTCTAGTGTTGCATACGTCTATAGGCCACGATGACCACTTCCCATCAGGTGGGCCGTGTGCTTGTCTGCCACCTAGTGGTAGGTATAAAAAAATACCGTATAAATGGAAACTCCAGGCTATGAATTCGATGAAGCAGTTATGCTTACTAATCGAGGATGTCGTAACAGCGCCCGTCGCTCATTTATAGACTGCATTTGGATTATACACAATACACATTATTTTGGACCTAGGTCGCCAGACAAACGAGGCCCTGGTGCGCTAATAGAAACCTTGAAACTATTGAAACCGCGTGGCAAATTTATATCAAGTAGTAACCGAAATTACTAATATTCACTCTAACCCCTCCAGCTAAGCTAAATTGCCTGTGTTAGGAGTGGGTTCACGTCGGTAGTGTAATGGCCAGGATTCGAACCCGGGACTTCTCGATTATAAGGCCGACTCCTTAACCATTAGACTACCGATGCTAATAGCTAATCTATCTGTATAAATAATAATGAATGTTGCTAAGCGATCCGCTTGACCAATTCAGCAAATTTGTTTTTCGCATATTCCGTAAGGGCCACAGAAGGTTCTTGTTTAAAAAAAAAACATTCCTCTGGGTCACGGAACGGGAACAGAATTCCATGCGGGCGAAGCCGCGGACATCAGCTAATTAAGTAAGGGCATCACGGGATCAGCTCATTAAATTACCACAAAATCAGCTGCTATGTATTAATATCAACATTTCACACACATTAATTAGTAATCGACCCGTATGTAATGAGCTCATAATTAAATTCTGAGTAAAGAACCAGTTTTGCAATATTGCAATATCACAACCATGGATATTGGTTTATCAGCTTTAAAATATTGACATGCAATATGCCTTTTTTATCGTGATTAAGCCCATATAGAAATTAGACTTTTGAACAGGGCCCATACCATGAACTCTTAAAACAGGTCAATAATTGAACTGCTGTCATTCTACCAACTGCAAATGTCACTTTGTAATCCCTTTGTAGTCCTATATATTTATATGACATTACAAAGTGACATTTGCAGATGGTAGAATGACAGCAGTTCAATTATTGACCTGTTTTAAGGTTTATGGTAAGGCCACAGGACAAACTAATGGCGAAATCTGGGTGATAATACACCTCTGCCTACCCCTTCGGCGATTTTCAGGCGTGAGTATATGCATGTATGTAAACTAATAGCGTCATCTAGACTCAAAAAGCAAAGCTTGTGCTGTAATTACCTGGACCTAATATTTTGAAAATACGCAACATGATAAAATTATAATGCATAAATGTTACAGTTTTTACCTAAATCCCTAGTTAAAACTAGATTTTGACTAGAAAATGCCTATGTTAAAATTAGAAATATGCGTTTTAGGTAATTCCGGCGGTCAACGGCCGTTGGCAATTTTGGTTCCCGGAGTAGTAGAATAGCCACCCTATCTCTTCTTTGGATGTCATAGAAGGTGAAGGGAAACATACAGCCCATGAATAAGTGCCCGCATGACGGCAATAGGCTCACCCACTATTCCGTGGGTATATGTATGTGCAGTTCTAACTGCTGAAAACGCGTTTTAACTAAATTGGGTTCAAACTAAAGTCAGATCAGTTCACATATTTTACAGTCAGATCAGATCTCAAGTTACAGTCAGATCAATGCAAACAGACATTTTCATGCACATCATTGACATACATACACTGCAACTAAAGTATGCACACAAAAAATATTTACACACAGCGGGCATGATCTTTCAACAAAACGTTAATGCCTACTCACCCTTCTGTACTTATTTAATCATCGTCAAGTCCTACAAAGACACTCAGACGTCTGTAATTCCATTGACAAGTGAGTCACAAGTACTTCTCTCCCAGTAGTGCGATCCCCTTTAAGTAGGTACATTGTAACCTTAGTGTACAGTCTGAATTCATTTTACTATTCTCGGCAACCGAAAATTGTCGAGAATAGTAAATTAATAAGTTACATGTTACAGTTAAAACCCTATTTTGGTTAAAACTCGTTTTCACAAGTTAGCACTAATTTTAATACATATTTTTATAAAAAATAGAATTAACTAATGCTCGAAATATCACTTAAAACTAATTCTAGTTGAAAAAGCGCATGTTCGTAAGTGACGATGTGGTCTACGGTGGCGCACGCTTCATCATCTTCATGTAGACGTATTTTCCTGATCGCATCCGTGGCCAAGATGACCTCGGCTCGGAGCTTAGGGTCCGCCTTCCGACTCTTCCTTCTCCACTTCGCACGATCTTGGGTGTCCATAGTAGTGAGACCAGCACGCATATCACCCTCCACGACGTCAAGCCAGGAACGCTTGCCACGAAGTAATCTATTAGTTAGACCAGTTTTGTTGAACTTTTTAGAGCTCTAACTACCCGTAACGGCTGCCATAGATATTCGTATGGAAACCGGATCCATCGGTTTAAAGTGCTCTCCGAGGTACGACCAGATCAATGTAAATACCCATTTTACTCATGCAAACAAATATTTGCACTGAGCGGGGATAGAACACGCGCCTCCTGCGTAGCAGCCGCGTTCACTACAGCCACGCCACAGAGGCTGTCGATAACCAATCTAATATTAACAACAATTTATTAAAACTATAAATTACACTAGTATACAGAATACAGAATCGTTGTCTCCTGAACTAAGTTGTTAACCTGTATCTCAGGAGACAGTTCCTTCCCTTATTACATGTTATGCAATATAGTTGCAATAATAGTTATATAAAACAGAATACAAAGTAGAAATAACCCTTCTTGGCAGTCCAATCCGATAATATATATATGTATGTACCTATATTTAACGAGATATTAAAACGATTCGATTTCTCTTCACAGTGGATATTCGTGCCTATAATAATTTAAGTTTTCTTAAATTAACCTTCAGCACTCAATTTATTGGTACACAAGCCGTTACCCGCGATTTCATCTGCGTGGAATTCTGTTACCGTTCCTACCGTCCTTTAGGAACCTATTCCCAGTATAAAAGTAGCCTATATTTTATTTCAGATTGTAATATTTGGTAGTAAAAAAGTAAAGTATATCTTTATGGTGCACACCACGGAGAAAACATGTGTCATTAGGTAGTACATGGGTATAAACAATAGGCGGCCTTATCACCTAGTGGCAATCTCTACAGGCAACCATTGGATGGAGAAAAGAGTTTGAGTCTAATTTTGGGTCAGCCAAATTGAGCCAGATACTTTTAGCCGTTAGGTCGTGGCTGAATAACAAACATCACTAAATACGAGTACCTTCACAAACTTTCAGATTTCATATATAGGTATCACACATATATACATTATTATATCCGCCAGCGAGAATCGGGTTATAGGAACCCCTTGCCATTGGGGTGGTTAGCCTATGAGACCTTAAGTTCTGAATGAAGTTTCTGTTAAAAGGAAACAAAACTCACAACATAAATGTCCTACAATTTTATTAATATATGATGAGCGTAACAGCAAGAATTCTTACGAAAGAACATATTATTTCGAATCATCCTTTATCTTGTTGTTTATCATTTTCTGAGGACAAAATTTCTACATCCTAGCTATGCTCCTTCCCATGTCGATTGTACACGACGACATGATGCCTATATGAACCATGACGGCCATGCTTACGATGTGCAAGATAACCGTTATAGCCCTCATGTTCCTTCTTGTCATCATGCTTGTATTCATGCTTGTAATGGTGAACATCACCATAATACCAGCCATACGGATGTTTCTCGCCATGTTTCTCGTCATGTTTCTCGCCATGTTTCTCGCCATGTTTATGCTCTAGTTCTTCCATTTCCACCCTGCGGGAACCAGGGACAGGTGCAGTTGGACCAATTCCACCATGGCCTGAATAGAAGATGCATATAAGTAAATACATAACATGAAAAGGAAAGGAAAAGAATTGACTTCGGGCGGGACTCGAACCCGCGATCTTTCCCTTAGAGGGGGAATGCTCTGACCGCTAAGCCACCGAAGCCCCGCACGAAGCCAATCCAAATTCCTCTATACTACCGTCTTTGGGGCGACGGTGGACGATGGACGGAGGTTTGAAAAGTTAGCATAATAAATGCTTTAAAATTTCATTCAAAAGAAATCTAATTATGTCTTTGGCCGCGTGTACTTAGATGATTTATTTTTCCCTGCATTCGTAATTGCTGGGCTAGGTTGGACCCTTGATAGATTGCATTTTTTTTTATACCACTTAGTTGGTAGACAAGCACACGGCCCACCTGATGGGAAGCGGTCACCGTGGCCTATGGACGTATGCAACACCAGGGGCGTCACACTCGCGCTGCCGACCCTGAAGAAACCTTCTAATGCCCTTCTTGAAGAACCCCATATTGTAGTCGCTTGGGAAAACAGCCGCTGGGATCATTCCACAGCTTGAGTGTGCGAGGGATGAAGTGCCTTTCAAACCGCACAGTGCGCACCATTTCCGGACGCAATGTGTGAGGATGAATTCCCTGCCTGTGGCGAGAGGTGCGATGATAGAATATAGCTGTTGGCATCATGTCAAATAGTTCTTCTGAGCACAAACCATTGTATAGACGGTGAAACACAAATTCGTTGGCCGAAGTAATGTGGAATATATGACGTTGACGTTTGACGTATATGACAGTCATCAACGTGTGTCATAAACGCCGGCCAACGAATTTTCCCAAGCGACTACAATATGGGGTTCTTCAAGAAGGGCATAGAAGGTTTCTTCAGGGTCGGCAGCACGAGTGTGACGCTCCTGGTGTTGCATACGTCCATAGGCCACGGTAACCACTTTCCATTAGGTGGGCCGTGTGCTTGTCTACCACCTAAGTGGTATAAAAAAAAATTGCCACTTGTCTAGGGGGGCTGATCCGGAAGAATCGGCATCCAAATTTCACTTGGCACGTGCAGCTCGTACGGGGGCTACCGTATTAGCCTTCGCATTCACCACTGCGTTGGCGAACGTATAGAGCGGAAGTTTGTGCCCACGATGGTTTGGTCGTTGGTTACGTGTCCACTCTATACGTAATCGTCAGGGGGGCAGGTAAAGTTGTTTCGTTAATATAGATAGTCTTAATCTTACCATCAACTCCTTGACTCAGACCAAGGACTGCCACCAGGCAAGCCAGCTAAAACGAATCATAAAAAAATTAATTACACATAATATTGTGAAATTATATTAAACTTTCAATGTTTATTTATTGATTTATTTCAAAGTAAATATAGACAAAGTAATTAATATGTTAGTGTTTAAAAGCCTCAAGCACACGGGCGCGTTATTATCGGTCAATAATACCGCAATCGTTATTGCCGTATCCGCTTTTCGTACATTTTGTATTACGACGTGGCTACGACGACATACTGCTGCGATAATAGCAGTGTAATCAGTTGTTTGAAGAAATAGGGACGCATTATCGTAATAACGGGTGCGGTATTATCGACCGATAGGCGCCTATGGATTTAACCTCCGACGCAAAAAGACGGTTTGGCGTGTCTGTGTGTTTGTCTGTGGCATCATAGCTCAAGAACGGATGAACAAATTTTGATTTAGTTTTTTGTTTTAAAGGTGAAGCCGATCGCATACGACAAATGCCGACGTATGCAGCAGATGCGCTTAATTAATTGTCATTTCTCAATGGACCCCTTTATCCGTTTCGGAGTTTTCACAACTTCCTCAATATGGGTATCAAATGTAAGAATTTGACTAGAAGATTAATTTAAATAGTATAAAACAAAAAAAAATGTAAAATGTGCTTTTTACCTTTATGGTACAGAAAGAGCTTTGAAATAAAACGGTATTGCGTACATAAACCTCTCAGCAAAGCTTTTTGCCGAGAGCGAGAGTAAAAGAAATTCGAATTTCAATAAACACCTCTCATAATTGCTCAGCGTTGAAATAAAACTATTTCAATGGGTTCCCGCACGATTTAAATTGGTGTTACATTATGCAACAGAAATATAATACGAGATAAAATATTTCATTATTTACGCTGATCTCAACGTTTCGATTGCTTCGGGCATTACTGGTAAATAAATATTTCTTAGTTTCGTAGCTCATTAAGTGGCAATATAGGTACAAATTGTATGATGGTATGATCTTAGTTAGTTTTATTGTCAACTAGCTGTTGCCCGCGGCTCCGCCCGCGTGGATGTCGGTTATCGCGACCAAACATAGCCTATGTCCTTTCTCAAGGTCCAATTTACCCCTATACCAAATTTCATCAAAATCGGTTCAGTGGTTTAGGCGTGAAAGCGTAACAGATAGACAGACATAGGCAGAGTTACTTTCACATTTATAATATTAGTATGGATATGGATATCTCAATCTGATCTCTTGAAAACAGTGAGAATTTCTCAATAAACTTGTTCTACAGATTTTTAAAATAGAACAAATAAAAGTAAACTCAAATTACTTAACATGTCTTACTAGTTCTTCTGCTTGATTGAACGAAGCCATTTAGTTAGGTTAACAAAACGAGGTTTATAAGTGCCCGCCTAATGGCAATAGGCTCGCCACCTATTACATTGGGACCTAAAAATAAACGGCGAAATGTGGGTGCTAGCACCTCTGCCTACCCCTTCGGGGATATAGGCGTGAGTTTATGTTATGTTATGTAAATAAATCTTTTTAGTATTTCTCAGTTAACGAACTCATTTTAAAGACAAAAAACAGAAATTCAACCTAGTTAGTCAGGTAGTTCTTCTTCTTTATCCTAGCGTTAATTCCCAGTCGCATCCGAAGCTTTCACCTCGGAGTCTGGGGTCCGCTTTACCAGTCTTCACTACGGATTTAACTAGACCTCTTTTCCGTGAAGCGATTGCCATCTGACCTCCATAACCTAATGGTAACATTAGGCGATATCGAAGCTTTGCCGCTAGACCGTGGTTTTTGGACTTTTTAGGGCTCGAACGACCCGTAACGACTGCCATAGATGTTCTTGTGGCAACCGGGACCGACGGCTTAATGTGCTCTCCGAGGCACGAACAGACCAATGCAACCCCTATTTCATGCACACAAATATTTGCACTAAGCGGGGATCGAACCCGCGCCTCATGCGTAGCGGCCACGTTCACTACCGCTACGCCACGGATGCCGTCACGTCAGTCAGTTAGTTAGCCTGGTTTATTTGTGTAATATTATTGTGTTTTCATAAAAAGTCGCAACAAGATCTTTTACCTTTAGCAATGTACCTAATCAAAGAAGTACAGTTAGAATTTACCTACTAATAAAATAAAACTAATATTGACTTTGTATAGTGACTATATTAACCTAATATTGCCACACTCTGTGGAAGAGAATATATTATACTGTACCTACTAGTTCTACCATCTCTGTAACCATATTCGAATCAAATAATAATAAATAAATAAATATTGTAGGACATTCTACACAACGCTATCTAAACCCAAAGTAAGCACAGCTTAACTAGCTTGTGTTATGGGTTCTAGAATGCGGATAAACATACTTAGATACTTTTTTATTCGTAAATACATACATATTATACATAGAAACAACCAGACCAATGCAAATATTCATATTTCATGCACACAAATATTTGCACTGAGCGGGGATCGAACCCGCGCCTCCTGCGTAGTAGCCGCGTTCACTACCGCTACGCCACAACGCCACATAGTATAAAAAAAAACGATAGAATTGAATTGAACTATGCAAAATGCAGAAACGTAAAGGTCAAACAGAATCAGTCTGAATCTATACAGTTTCTTTAGGCGCTCAAGCTGGGGGATCAATCAAATAACGGCCAAACGGCCCATTGAGAGAAATATCAGTTCCTATAAATGCTTGTAACATCAGAGGATTCACTAACGTATCACTGAGCTTAGTTCCCTTTGCAAGATGCTGTGGTGTTTCAATACCAGAATCGTAGCACTAATCACTGAAAGCGATTTAACCTCTATCTCTCTATAGAGCAAATTCACTTCCACTTTTAAAATGCAATAAGTACTTACAGCAATGTACGTGTTCATCGTAGCAGTTCACAAGGTGAGATGAATGTCTGATCGGAAGGCCATCCTTTTATAACAGGATCTCATTACAGCCCACAATATGCAACCGGACGAATCTCGCACGCATTTTATAGATATAATTGATCCACATCATGTACTTTACTAAAATTTGTAAATTTGGTTCTACTAGTCTATTGTGTATAACTGTACAATTAATGTTCTTGGCACAAATTATATAATTATCCCTTGTGCTATAAAGGTCTAGACAGTTAATTACATTGGAACTACAGTTCCTCTGCAAAACAAAGGCCATTCCCCTCGACATGCTCTTTCGCGTTTCATTTCAAATAAATACATTACACATCACAATTAGTTTTTGAATGGATTTTATTTCAAATCATTTACGAAGGAAGTAAGAATAAATATATGTACTAATCTATTTGATTTTATCTAATATATAAAAATCAATGCCACTTTTCGTTGTTAGTTTATAACTCAAGAACGGCTGAACCGATTTGGCTAATTTGAGTCTTGAAATATTCATGGATGTCCAGGGAAGGTTTAAAGGATGAGAAAATAGGTGTAGCGGGAACGGGAAAAATATGGCGGTACGAAGTTCGCCGGGACAGCTAGTATATTTATAAGTATTGATATGTCAATACAGCAGCCTCAACATGACGACATAGACATACCTATATCTCGACGACGAATACAGAGTATCTCACTCATGTCTACAACATGACGTGTTGGTCACGTGGCACCTGTCAGCGATTTCATTGGTCGAAGAGATTTGTACATGTCACCATCTTAACTTTTGACATTTTGCACATCGTGATTCCATCAATCGAGGAGCCTTAGATCAGCTAGGGTCGCTCGTATCACCATGTGCCTCTCTACATCCGCCGTAGAGTCGGGGTGTACCTGACGGAGAGAGCCGCCATCTACCCAAGTGCGACCGGTGTCGGTTGGCGAGAGATGTCGTGCGGTATTCCGCAGCGATCGGTCCTGGAGCCGCTTCCGTGGAACATCAGATACGACTGGGTGCTTTGCAGTGAGCTAGCGGATGGTGCCGCCTTGACGTGCTATGCGGACGACACGCTAGTGATGGCGAGCGGGGCTACACATCGCGAAACGACCCTGAAGGCCACAACCGCGGTTGCCCAAGTCGTAGAACGGATCCGGCAGCTGGGTCACAGTGGGAGACACTCGCATCGACATCAAGCTCCAGATGAAATATCTGGGGCTCGTGCTCGATGGTCGGTGGGACTTCGGGAAGCATTTCCGAAGGCTGCGCCCAAATTGGTGCTCTGGCGCGGCTGCTGCCCAACTTGGGAGGCCCGGAGGACCCCTGCAGGATTTTTACACTTAGAAGTTTGATTTTTTTGAGATGTTCTTATACAAATATTGCGCATATATCAACTTAGTGGGTAGTAAGACTAGTTAGTAATGAACGCGTTTTTTATCGTTCAAAATTTTGTGTTTATTTTTTAACTACTCTAGCTCGGTAAAAATATACGACATAGAATTAGAACCAAAGTTACCGACATAGCTCGCAGAATAAGCAGGCTGAAGTGGCAGTGGGCTGGCCACATTTGTCGAAGGACTGATGGCCTTTGGAGTAGACGGGTCCTAGAGTGGAGACCGCGAGAAGGAAAACGTAAGGTGGGACACCCTCTAGCCAGATGGTCTGACGACCTACGAAGGGTGGCTGGGACGGATTGGATGCGGAAGGCAAAGGATCGGCAAACGTGGCGCATATTGGGAGAAGCCAATGTCCAGCAATGGACTGCAATAGGCGTCGTTGACGTCTGCCATAAACGTCAAAATACGATAGGTTCGTCATTTTATGCTACAATAACTACGCCGGCTAAGGAATTGCCACTTGTCTAGAGGGAGCTGGTCAAATAAAGGAAGAGTATTCTTGAGCAAAGGCATTTAATGTGAACATTTTAATCTGACAAAGTTCCATCATTTCTATCTATCGCAGTCTGTCTAGTTCAGTGATGATTGTTCCATCCCCAGCCAAGAGAACCTCTCCAACCGCCTAAGCCACCCCATTTTCCATAACCACCCCAACCGTAACCATTCCAGCCTGGGCCAGCCCAACTGTTACCATTCCAGCCTTGGCCAGCCCAACCGTAACCATACCATCCCACGGGTTTGTATGCTATGGGAGCCCTGTAGACGTTAACCGAAGAAACTGCTGGGTAGTACCAGGGTGAACCATAACCTGCAAATGAAATGTTTACAATGTAACAGATTTTGTAATAATATATTTAATACACAGTTGTTAAATGTTGTTTGTTTCTTTTTGGAAGTACAGAATTCTTTAGGCGCGTTGTGCAGTGTCCATAGAAAATATTGGAGCTCAAATCGTTACCTCCAATGGCACTGACGTTAGCAAAGATAGAATTCACAACTTACTTACTTTTTTTTAAATTCTATACGGCCAGTGCCTAGTACCTATTTGACAATAACTTGTGACACATAATTTGTGATAATATTTTTTTGTTATCACAAAGTTTACATTCCATATTATAACTATTATAATGAACTTTTACGCAGTCTACGGTGCATAATAAAGTTTATTTCAAAGGGGGTTGGGTAATGTTGGCGTCGTGTTGGAATTAAGCGGTCATCAATGAAATTGATATAATATGAAAGTATTAAATATCGGGTGTGGCATTTTCAGAAAACTTTAAATACAGTTTAGTATGTTTTTTAAAAAGAAACAGAACCGCACTTTAAGAATGCCGAAAAATCGTTTGCCACGCCCTATAAATGAACCGACTGCAATTCGAAAAAATAACACCCTGTATTTGTATTGCATCAATCGATAGGGTCGATCATAAGGATCAAATCTCTCTAACAAACTTGGTAAATTAAATAAAAGAAAATCCATGAAATAGAAGGTTTAGGAAGATTTTAGTCGGTTCGACTAGGGATTGATACTGAATCTCAACAGTCATAAAATCGACAATTAACTACCGGGTGTGGCATTTTCAGAAACCCTTGAATGCAGTTTTGTTTCTTTTTAAAAATAAGGTAATGTTTCCTTTAAGTAAAATTCGCTATCTTTAGTATTAGGTTACTTTCCTTCAAGGTAAAGTGGAAATGTTCCACCCTGTATATCGCAGCTCCGATATTACTTACAATGAAAATAATGACATTTGTACGTGTGTTTAACACAGTACAATGAAGTGGTATCAAAATTATTGATGGCCGCTGAAAAGATTAATGACGTCACGGTCCATACAA
This sequence comes from Eilema depressum, assembly GCA_914767945.1. Lineage (NCBI taxonomy): Eukaryota > Metazoa > Arthropoda > Insecta > Lepidoptera > Erebidae > Eilema > Eilema depressum. Next base: position 7,319,086 of record OU612028.1, on the reverse strand, counting down.
GATTACCCAAACCCTTTAATGGGAAGTCCAATAATGTACTCATGGAAACATAATATTTTTTTTATATTTCAACCCTTTTGTGTTAATACACCTCTGCCTACCCCTTCGGGGATTTACAGGCTATGTATACGTACGATATGTATGTATGTTGTGAAAAATCATAGTTTCCGTTTAGTTACGCAATTACTATTTAACAATACATAATTTCAAACGCCACATCACAGCGTGTGATATGCCCACCGACCGATGGGAGAAGCTCGCATTGCGGCGCTCAGAATGCCGCTCCACTATACTCGGCGCGGTCGATAGGTACGAGCAGCGGCGTCTGGAAGACCTGGATGCGAAACGTCAAATCCGCAAAACTCGCCCAAAGCCCTCCTACACGTATACATACAATCCCTCAGGACAACTGTATTGTGCGCCCTGCAATCGCATCTTCAAGACCAAGTTCGGCTTTGCAAGTCACATTCGAGCAAGACACAGCTAAGATATTCAAATGACGGAGTCGCCGTTGCCGAATACGGCGAGGAGGACTATATATATGTTGTGAAAAATCATAGTTTCCGTTTAGTTACGCAATTACTATTTAACAATACATAATTTTTTCAGAAAATCTAAGGCATTGAGTATACTGCTTGAATTGGTAAGAATCTGAGGACCGGGGATACAAATATTTGAGCTGACCGGGGATCGAACCCGCGCCTCCTGCGTAGCGGTCGCGTTCACTACCATCACGCACAGAGATTTAGGCCCTTTGCACATTATAAGATACGTACGCCAGACAAGAAATATGTCGTGTCTGATGAAGCGTACACCTTGCACATTGTAAGAAATTTTCGTGTGTCTGACAAGAAATTTCTAGGGTTTTAATTTATTGCTATTATTTTGTTTTATTTATACAGTTTCTGCTATTGCTTTTCAATAATAAATAGCCGCAAATAATTCGCCATACAACCAGGTCAATCAACGTACCTAATTAAAATTTTATATCAATTTGCAATATGCGCGGCAACTTTTCACAATATCCACAATGGATATGAAAAGTGAAAACTAGTGTGGCCCAACGGGTTAACTTGTTCCTTGGTTTCTTTATATAGTTTTGTATTAAAATTAATTAATTAAAGAACAGATTCTTCTAAGCTAACATGTTTTTATATTACGATCGTGTTAATCTTACCATAACCAGCATATCCTCCAATAGCGATTCCTTGGGTCAGCCCAAGGACTGCCATCAAGCAAAGCTGGAAATAAAACACCATATTAACGGAACGGAACGGAACTTATACAGGGTTGGATGAAGTATGATGTGGCTCCTCCGAGAACTTTAGGAGAAAACTAATCTCACCTGCAAAGTCGGTCTGCTAGGCTCTGGCTTTGGTTTTCCTCTCGGGGTCAGGAGGTCAGATGGCAGTTGTTAGCATGAAAGCCGTAGGCATCAAACCAAAGAGAGGAAAACGAGTCAGGGGGCGGGGGTCTCTGGGTACAGGACCGCGGTCCCTGATTTCCCTTATAAAAACAATGATTATATTAAGGCTACGGTTCCTACGGTCCCTACTCCCTGTGCTTTTTCTTCTATCAGTATAGGATATTTTGACTTTACCTCGCGGTGTATTTTTTATTGCATCGAATTTGAATTTGAATCTATACTAACACAATATAAAATAATATAAAAGCTGTTGCTGCTGCCGAGTTTTGAACCGACACAATTTAAAGAAATCAGTCATTAGATATCAGATTGACTCGAAGAATAAAGCTGAAAAGTTATTTTTTTTTGTTGAATGCGCTAATGTTAGGAACTATGGATTTGAATTGAAAAATTGTTTTAGCGTTGATTAGTCCGTTTATTGAGGAAGGTATCATGTCATCACTCTACTGTAGAAGGGAGTGGAGCAGTAATCTTAAACGTCAACTAACCCGGCAGATTTCTATACATAATTTGAAATCTATTAAATTACGGGCATATACATTGGTCCAAGGGGTGCAACGGGGGTTCAAAATGTGTCAGAAACGAAGCTGAGGAGGGAGGGTCAGCGAGCCAGATAGGTATAATATCACAAAAATAACAATTTACTTACTGCGATATACGTGTTCATTGTGATAGTTCAATAGGCAAAGTGTAATGTATTATTAGTAGGCAATCGTTTTATACTTTGCCGAAATCCGAACCGGAATCTTTCCGGATGCAATACGCATGCATACGTAAATAATAAACGTCATTATAGACATCAAAATCCTCTTTGGATTTGTAACGTTGATTTCATTATCATCATGTTCGAGGACTGCAGTAGTTCAACCATCCATGAAAACTAAGATGTGGTAATTGTATTGCTGTTACTAGTAATTATGAAGTAATTTGAGCTATTAATAATTGGTATTTTGATTCCTTTGACGATGAATATTTGCATTATGTCTTTTATCAAAAAATTGTGTTTGTGTTCACATTTTCGAATTTTTGAGAAGGCAAAAAACTGGTAATCTCACGACACCGTTACCTAGTGTCATAAGATTATTAGCTTTTTTTTTTCATCTCAAAAAATGTTAAAGAATTTGTAATTAAAAAGAAATATGAGCACCAAATTCAAAAAAATTAAATCGAGAGTTTGCTGATTTCATATATTATTAAAATTGGTTACTACCTGATAATGTTACCGCAATAGTAATAAAAATACTTATAGTTACTTAAGTGCAAAAATTTATACGCAATTTCGATAGTATAGTGTCGGTAAATTTTGATTTATTGAGGAAACACACCTCTGATTACTAACACAACATCAATATTAATTATCTTTATGAAGTTACACAGTGCGTCACGCTGGCTGAAAAATCAATATTACAACACTCAATGACAGTTGCAGCTGGAAAACACGTTGCCGTGCATCGAACCGTGTGAGTTATTCCAACGGATGAACACACAATTACCGAATGCTAATAAATATATAATTAGATAATTACAGCGCAATTATTTCCGATGGATACCTATAGGATTCTCATTTGCAATTTCATGTTTGACCGAGTACAGTCAACCGCAAATGTTGTTGGCTATAAATGGAATATTAAAGTTACTGAATGATATTTGTGGCGAACCTTGTCTAATATAACTTAACCTATAATATGACTTTTGTGATTTTAACGTGCACATTTACCAGATAAATAAAATGGTCACTTAGATTAATATTATAATAATTATTGGAATCTGATAGAGTTATTAAAGCTGACAGAAACATTTAGTATAACTCTATCAGGATGGATTTTGGTGTGGACAAATGTGCGGTCATGTATGTGAAGAGAGGTCGGATTATGGAATCTGAAAGTGTAGAGCTCTCAGATTCTACAAAACTTAGAGCTCTCTTTGCAACCGACACCTATAAATACCTTGGTATGTCGCAGGCGTTAGGCATTTCAGAGGCTGGTATGACACAATCATTGCGGGAGCGTTTCTTTGGCCGTTCTTAAAAATGGTTGGGTCATGCCAGTTTTAATGTACTCCTTTGGCATACTCAAACAGAACTTGACACCTTGAATAGGAAGGTCCGTGCGCATCTCACTGCATACCGAAAGCATCATCCGCGTTAATTTTTGTGATGAGGTTGTACATACCGCGGTAATGCGGGGGTCGTGGTTTTTTAAATGCCATGTGACCTTCCATAACCGCGTGCTGTACAACCTCAGGGAATATTTTTTATCATCAACTTTTGACGATAGTACCATCAATCAGTTTATCAGTCAGTTGTTCAATAGTTTTGTTAAGGAACATTTTAGCGCTAGGTATATTTTCCATGTAAATATAATTCAGTAGCTTTGAACTTTTGCCGTTGACTGTACCAATTTTAACATTGTATCTAAAGTGTGAAACAATATAATCAAAGTAAAATGTAATCATTTTCAACGATGATAGATGATGATGATGATGATAGATAGATAGACACATTGATACAATTGCTAACACAAAAACAACCGGCGTTTTCTGCGACCTTCAATGCTTTGCCAGTGTTTAGAAATTGCTACAGTGGTTTTTCATATACAAAATTTGATGGTTTTTCAGATAAGCCTGGTTTTTTCAGATTATCAGAAAAAAAACAGGCTATATGATAATATTATATACCTATTTTTTATTATTACCAGATGATATACAATACACATGTCTCAGTCAACTAGCTTAATCATGCGGTTCAATTAACCGCCTAGCCTGTAAAGTAAATGGCGCCGCCAGCTTAATTAACGGCCTGAATGATATTCAGTCATTAATTTGATCAAACAGCTAGGTAAATGACTTGGATCGATGGCGTTTCATGACTTGCCTAGCTATTTAATCAAACGCTAGCTAGGCAAATCACTTTAATCTAATTATCAGTTTTAGTGATTATAAGAAAATAATCACTAAGGCTGATAATTACATATCAACTGGTAATCTGATCGACTAGGTTTAGTGTTGTCCCCTTTCATACTACTATTTCTCGTTAAAGGAAGAAATTAGTGCAAGTTTATGTTTGGATGTTTGTAAAGGTTGATTTACATCAGACGAGCGAATGCTCATTTTATCCCCTCTACGTCAAATTCTATTAGTGTGACAGAACATTCGTTCGTTGTTCTTCCTTATGATAACGCTAAAAATAAGGTTAGAATGCTTTAGCTCTATGTTCTAGCTCTATACTAGCTTTATGTTCGTTTGGTCTAAATCCACCTAAATCATGCAAAAACGGAGATTGAAATTAATTAGGTATAAAAATAAACTACAGTCTCGAATACCACAACAGCTATTATTATGTTTTATACCTGAAATATAACCAGTAAGTACGTATCTATCAATCGTGTGCTCGCTACACTACACTGCTAATACAAAAACACACTACGCTGCTAATATAAAAGTATCCAACAAAGGATCACGATTCACGTGTCGGTGTCGTGTCGTCTCATGTGAAATATCCATTGTGCAATGGGCGCGCGTTGGTTGCGTTCCTTTGTTATCACAAATGACTTCTCTCTGCGTTTCTTTTTCTTTTTCTGATGCGTTCTTTTTTTTAATCGCCTCGAGTACAGTAATAACCCTTTGGTACTATTGTGATTACTAATTAGTAACTTGGTCATTAAAAATACCGCAAAGTTATTGCTAATATTAAGTATTATTAGACACACGAAATTCAAGTTCAATATGAGGCTATATCAATTATCTTAAGCGTCGGTAGCTTAGTGGTTAAGGAGTCGGCCTTACGATCGAGAGGTCCCTGGTTCGAATCCTGGCAATACACTACCGACGTGAACCCACTGACTACTAGCATAAGTTGCAGTTACTATTTATTCGTATATTGACCATTTTTGTGTTTTATTGATTTTGTACCTACTATTATAAAAGTCATTAGCACGAATACGAGGATCCTGATAATAGTAATTAAGTAGATACTTACTTCTCAATCACTGAGCCTATTGCAGTCCACTATTGGACGTAGGCCTGTCCAAACGTGCGTCTCCCGATCCTCCACCTTTTGAATTCAATATATCCTATCTATACTAACTTGTATGTATAATAAATTATTTAATTAAGCTTGTTAAACTAAGTGAAAGAGTGGTAAAAGTTACGTCCGTTCTTATAAATTAATTATTGGGCAATAACGACATGTGACGCTACACTTAATTTTTCATGCAAGTTTCGACAGAACTAACAATGACAATTTAAACTTATAACTCCTCTTATTTGCGTTAGGAGTTAAGTATATAGAAATTTCTATTTTTATCCGACTTTGCCAACGAGGGCTATGTTTATAAATTCAGCAGCAAAACCTCTTTACTTTCGGCTTGTGAACTACAACATCGCATTTCAAACGAAATTATTTATTTATTTATTTTATTTATTTATATATTTATGAACAGGCAGCTATGAGCTGATGTGTTCACTTCTAGTGATTAAATATAGGTAATAGTCTATTTTTTTTTTTTTAACTGTCCGTCACTTTTTAAGCGCCATATTGTCCAGTCGTAGCCAGTTGTCAAGCCGATTTTTAAAAGAGTTTACTGAGGTGGCAGTAACAACCTCCTCCGGTAGAGAGTTCCAATTATGGACCACTCTATTACTGAAGAAGTGGTGGGCAACCAGCGTGTCAGTGGGAGCTCGCTTCAAACGAAGGTCGTGTCCACGGGAAGGCCGTTGACTGTCTCTTCTGAGGAGGATGTTCTGAATATCTGGCAGATTGTAGTGTGCTGTTAGGATCTTATACACTTCTATCAGATCGCCTCGAAGTCGTCTTTGTTCCAGTGTACTCAGTTTCAGCGCGCGAAGTCTCTCCTCATAGGGCATGCGACGTAAGGCCTGCGGTATTTTGGTGGCCTTTCTCTGGACACTCTCCAGCAGATTGATATCTTTGTGAAGATATGGGCTCCAGATCTGAAAGCCATATTCAAGGAGTGGTCTAATATAGGTCTTGAAAATTTTCCTGAATACTTCTACTGGTATGGTTTGAAAGGACTTTCGAACAACGTACACAAATGAGTTGGCCTTCTTCACCATGTCGGAGATATGTTCTGCCCACTTCAAATCAGGAGTCATACACACTCCTAGATCTTTTTGGAGAGTGACTGAAGCCAAAGTCTTTCCTTCAAGATTGTATGTTAGTCTTGGATTATTACTCCCCAAATGCAGGACATTACACTTTGAAGCATTTAATTTGATGACCCAGTCTTTGGTCCAGTTCTGGATTCGATCCAAGTCGTCCTGCAGCTGTCCATTCTGTATAAGTGGGTTGGCAAAGAACTTTCCATCGTCAGCAAAAAATGCGGACTGGGACTCGATCAGCTCAATTAAGTCCGAGATGTATACTCCAAATAAGTGGGGGGCAAGCACTGAGCCTTGGGGTACGCCACTCATAACGGGTCTTTGCTTGGAGAGCGAGTCACCCACCCGAACTTGGAATGTTCTATCTTCCAAATAGTCTTTTATCCAGTTGAGCAATGATCCACGTATCCCAAGATGTTCCAGTTTGTTGAGAAGTCGTCGGTGTGGAACCTTGTCAAATGCACGTCGGTTGCGGCTGTCCAGTTCCTTGGTCCAGTCCTGTAGACATGTCAGCAAATTGGTGATTGTTGACCTCCTTCCAACGAATCCATGCTGTTTGGTTGAGATAATGCCTACTCGTCCCAGAAACCCGGTCAAACTGCGTGAAATTATTGTTTCCATCAGCTTCACAACCACACTGGTGAGGCTGATGGGGCGAAAGTTAACAGGTTGTTGCTTGTCTCCCTTCTTATATACTGGGGTGACAATGGCATGTTTCCAGTCCCGTGGCAAGCGTCCGGTTGCAAAGGATGCATTCATTAAGTGTGTAAGAATGGGAGCTAGTATATGCATACAGTTTTTGAAAACACAGCCTGGTAGTTGGTCTGGACCCGGAGAGGAGTGAGCATGTAAACCTTTTATTGCTTTCTCTACATCATCAAGTGAGAAAGTGATGTCGCTCAAACTGTGTTCCACACGCTTGATTGTAGTTATTTTAGGTAATTGGTTTAGAATTGGTTCCACTGTGTAAGCCTTCCCAAATTCCTCCGCCAACACCTCTGCTATGCCACTTGGATCTGTTACCAGGTATCCATTCCGATTTCGCATAGCTTGTGGGATGCTGACCCTGGTGCTGGTACTGCGTCGAATGTGCGAGTAGAAGGCCTTGTCGCCTCCTTCTAGTATGTTGGCCTCAAACAGACTTCTCTGTTTCCTTGTTTGTGCTACACACCTGTTACTGGTGTCCCGGAATGTCTTGTAATCATCATCAGATCCCGTCGAACGGTATCGATCCCACAGTTGTTTTTTCTTAGATATCAGATCCAGTATAGTCTTGTCAATCCAGGGTTTATTTTTGGCCTTGTAATTTATAGTTTTTTGTGGCGCATGTTTGTCGATTGTTTTATTAAGAGCCACTACAGTTTCTGACCATATTTGTTCGACACATCCAGTAGGGGTCAATGCTTCGAGATTATTTAGTAGATCCACTCGGAAATCATCGTAGTCGATATGCTGGTAGAGTCGTCGGAGTTTAGGAGGATTGTTTGATTTTTGTGTTAGAACCTGCATGCTAAGTTCAAGGACACAATGGTCGCTCTTGCCTATAGGTGGTTTAAAGACTATATCTTTTATCAATGTTTCATCGTTTACTAACACTAGATCCAAGAGTGATGGAGTATTGCCCAGCCTAAATCTTGTGGGACTGTTTACTAACTGGTATAGGTTGCAATTAAAATACATGTCCTTAAATTGGTCTGCTGAGCCAGATAGGTGTTGGTCTATGTGAATTGGCCATCTGATAGTCGGATAATTAAAATCACCAGCTACTATTACTGTGTTGTTTTCCGAAGCTACTGTAAGGTTTTGGAATAGCTTAGTGTCATACTGTCTCTGGGCTCCCTCATCAGCATCCTCAGAACGGTATACTCCCACTACAAGAAAATGGTATGAACAGTACTGTATGTCTATATAGAGTGCCTCAACATCATCACACATGTACCTATGGTTAAGTTGGGCTATAATTTTAGTACCATTAAGGCTACCCTTTATGTACATGGCAACACCTCCACCTCTAGTTTTACCTACTGATTTTTTTTTCTTATGTCTACGGTCTTGTCTGATCAAAGTATAATCTGGTATATTGAAGGTACTATTACGGTCAGTGCTATTCAGCCATGTTTCTGTTATGATTGCGATTGTTGGTTTTGATGTGTTCATGTATTGTAAGAATAGGTCAAATTTTGCAGGTAGTGAGCATAAGTTGGTATACATGATTGTAAGGTCGGTGTATGGGCTTGTGTTTGATGCTATTAGTTTTTTTGATCCACAATTTTAGGTACACCCTTCACGTATTTGATTGTGAGGTTAGGTTCACCCTTTTCAACCCTAGACTTAAGAACTTCTCGAAGATAGTTCAGTTCCTCGCGTTGTTTGGGTGTTTTATCATCATAAATTCTTACCTCATTGCTTGACTTGTTTTTATTTTTCAGTATCCGGATGGCTACTTGACGAGATGTTAGCACTACCTTTAATAGTCTGGTTTTACCTGCCTCCCGACGTCCCAATCGTTGCACTGCCACCACCTCTGAGCCAAGGTCGCTCTCACTGGTTATGTCCTGTACCAATTTCTTTACACTTATCTCATCGTGTGACTTTCTTTCGCTGCCAGCATCCGATTCGCACTCCTTCACACCAGCTAAAATTACATTGCGAGTTCTACGTTCCCGTTCCGCAATTTCTTCCAAAATAGCACCCGTATTAAGAGGAGACGGTTGATTTACTACCGGTACCATCGTTGCGTCGTTAGCTGCCGATGCAGGCAAGGATTGCGAAATTGTTTTTTTAATGTCGTCGAGTTCCTGGCGCAGTCCATCGTAAGACGTAATCAGTTTTGGCACCTGGAACAGGGCCTCTCGGCACGCGGGGCACAAGTACAATGTAAGTACAGTGACGTCATAGTGCTTTAATTACGTCATTACGTGGCCCTAAGGTAGAAGCGACATCATTACTCAGCCTGATGCTTTCATTAGGTACAATATGATGTAATTATGACCCACTAGTTATACACATACTAGCTGACCCGGCTTCGCCCGTGACATATTTCGAGACCCCGTACCCGCAATTTTTAATTTTCAAATAATGTATTATATGTAATGTAATGTAATATATAATTTCAAATAATAGGAATTTGCAGGATTTACTTTCCGGTTACTACTCCGCTCCTTTGATTAGTAGCGCGATGATATTTAGCATATAACCTTCGTCGATAAACGTGCTATTCAACACAAAAAATACAATTCGAAGCTCTTGAGATCGTGTACAATTCAACAAACCAACTCTTCAGCTTTATAATATTAAGCATAGATTAGTACAGCACATATAAGTATTTTGGACCTAAAATGTGCTCTATACGCAAAGTAGTCGTTTAATGGGTGACTTTTGAGGACAGTATGCAAGGAAAGCAATGCTACTGCGATGCAAGAGCTGATATTCATCAAACATAGATTATTACAAAACAATTCTAATCGTTAAATGTTTCATCACTTCAGTGAAAATTAAGTTTACTTTTGACAGCTTTTTTTCTCCAATCGAATTCAAATCACATGTGTCTTAACTGAATTGAGCCCCAATATATGTACAGTCAACACCAAAAGTACAATATAAAAAGTATGTTTATTTTCCCTTCATTCTTTTGAGAAAAGCAATGCAATGACGATTGCCTGGCTCGTATTAGAAAGTCCTTGCCCACAGTTCAGCCTTCAAACTCATTCTCGACCTGCAATTGCCTATTTCACGGCCTTTGCAATATTGTACTAGTAGTATGAGAGCTGACGTCACTAACTCTGGTATCATCAGATTCCTGAAAGAGATGTACATCATTATCTGATGATTTAGTATCTAATGATGTACATCTCGTTCAGGAATCTTTCAGGAATCTGAAAAGCAAAGAAAAGAAAGAAAATACATTTATTTCAAAACAACGCACATTACAATATACACAATCTAGAATAAAACAAAACAAAAAATAAAAACAAAATAGAAAAAAAAAACACAACCAACTCAAAAACACGCACGCTCTGGTTACACTATTTGTTATCTATGGTACCAGAGTTAGTGACGTCAGCTCTCATACTATAGTGACGTAGACTGTACCTCTCTATGGCAACACGTTCGACTCTTTGTACAAAACAGGCACGTAACCCATAAAATTTAACTACGTAATGCTCTGAACGGGCGGAGGTAGATTGTTACATGAAGGTACATTTATTATTCATCTCTCTGTCTAACTCGTGTCCGGGGGTTTAATGTTGTATGAAAGGGAAACAGGTAAAGCTGGAAAGGATTACTGTAATGTATGATGTTTGTTGCTGTTATATAGATTTAAGATGAAATTTCAGCACATATATCGAAGCTCGGTGGCTCAGTGGTCAGAGCGTTCCCCCTGTAAGGGAAAGATCGCGGGTTCGAGTCCCGCCCGAGAATTGATTTCGCTTTTTGTGTGTGTTCGCGCAGCGGAATGTTGTTGAATTTAAAGATTTTAATTATGCAGATATTTAGCACATGACGTCGTGTAAATGCTTATGGTAAAAAAAAATTTGTGCATGCAGCCATTGTGGAGAAATTCGCTAAAAACAGATTCCGCTGGGCGTACGTTGTCCTGGCGGCACTTTTTTTGAATTCATGGACTTAGAAGAAAAAAAATGTGTCCAAAAATTAGCGTGTATTTGCGTGTAATTGTGTATGTATGAATAAAATTAATGAATGCATAAACTTCGGAGAAATTCAAGTTTCCGCCACGCGAACGTTTGGCCATTAGCTAGTTTTCATATAAAGCGCTTATATAGAGAGCTGTAGATTTTTACATACGTTGTTTTGAATTTGCTTATATTTGTTTAATAAAAAGATTTAGAAAAAATCGAAGGGTTTAACAGATAAAAATATAAACGTAAAATACGCTTATTAGGTCTTAGTTCGTAAAGTATGCACTTTGGGGTCTAGATTTTTACGTTTATACAAACCTTGTAAGTGTCTGCAACATGTTGCCAAGTATCAATGATGTTCCGCTAGTAATTAAAGAGCAATAGGACAATTTACCATGTATAGACCACTGTTTACAAAGCAGTCAAATATCACGACGTTCTAAAGGAATTGCATAGTAAAATATATTCCAATAATTAGCTTACTGATTCAACTATTCACATGCAAAATTTCATCTCATTATATTCAGTAATTAAAGATAAACAATGAAAATACTGACAAAGCATCGAAACCCTACATAACCCGACCAAGTTCGGATGGCTACAAAAAAGCGGCCGTACCATATATCTAAGTAACGTTCTTAACCTTCCAGTATAGTATTCATTAATATGGTACAGTTGCGTACACAAGCGTTAGGAAAAATAAAACAATAAATTGCATTTCTTGAATGAAAAATATTTTTTTATTAATAACGCCACTATCTACGATAAAAATAAATCTTCAATTAACAAGTAGGTGGGTACTTCTCTAATGAAATATCCGTCTACAATTTATTTCTCGCCACCTGTTACGTAGAAACCCAAAAATTGGCAAAATGTGGAAACGTAGAAACGTAGAAACGTAGAAACCCAAAAATTGGCAAATTATCTATTTTTTCTCTCTAGCTTAATATTTTTGATCAATTCATATCTACTATACTTAGACTATTTAACCAAAGGTCTAGCCTTAAGCGTACCGCTTCGAACAAAATAATTCTGCATATTTTGGTGGGGTGCACGGGAACACGCTCACATACATAAGTCACTGCCGTACCAGTAGGTACAACGCTAACATCATATACTGAGACTGACGCAAGTCTCAAGCGCTTACTTAAATAAAGTACCTACCACCTACGTAAATAGTACTTACTAATCTTAGTCAAATACAATTAAAAAAGTAGGTGTAGAAAAAATAAATGATCTATAAATTAAATAGAAATAACAATTGTGTTATCACCTGTACCAATTCAATACCGGTATTATACTGTAAATTTTAGAATGTTACCTAAATATATTGCACGGCCGCTTTTTTGTAGCCATCCGAACTTGGTCGGGTTATGTAGGGTTTCGATGCTTTGTCAGTATTTTCATTGTTTATCTTTAATTACTGAATATAATGAGATGAAATTTTGCATGTGAATAGTTGAATCAGTAAGCTAATTATTGGAATATATTTTACTATGCAATTCCTTTAGAACGTCGTGATATTTGACTGCTTTGTAAACAGTGGTCTATACATGGTAAATTGTCCTATTGCTCTTTAATTACTAGCGGAACATCATTGATACTTGGCAACATGTTGCAGACACTTACAAGGTTTGTATAAACGTAAAAATCTAGACCCCAAAGTGCATACTTTACGAACTAAGACCTAATAAGCGTATTTTACGTTTATATTTTTATCTGTTAAACCCTTCGATTTTTTCTAAATCTTTTTATTAAACAAATATAAGCAAATTCAAAACAACGTATGTAAAAATCTACAGCTCTCTATATAAGCGCTTTATATGAAAACTAGCTAATGGCCAAACGTTCGCGTGGCGGAAACTTGAATTTCTCCGAAGTTTATGCATTCATTAATTTTATTCATACATACACAATTACACGCAAATACACGCTAATTTTTGGACACATTTTTTTTCTTCTAAGTCCATGAATTCAAAAAAAGTGCCGCCAGGACAACGTACGCCCAGCGGAATCTGTTTTTAGCGAATTTCTCCACAATGGCTGCATGCACAAATTTTTTTTTACCATAAGCATTTACACGACGTCATGTGCTAAATATCTGCATAATTAAAATCTTTAAATTCAACAACATTCCGCTGCGCGAACACACACTCGCTTTTTCCAATTTATTATAACATATATTGAACCGTTTTAGAAAGTGTAGGTATGTGTTACATACACAAATACACACACCCACTCTCTCTCTCTCTGTCTCACACACACAGTTACGTGTGTGTTTGAGTATGTATGTTTGTTTGTCTCCCCGTTCTCAATGTTCTCAACTCAGTTGGCGTCTGCTTTCGGCGTAACTACAAAACGGCTGAATTTCAATATTTTCCACAAAGCGACTACCATCTGACCTCCACAATCCATTAGTGATATCGAAGATATCGTTATACCTACTGGTTCAACTTTTTAGGGCTCCAACTACCTGTAACATATCCCTCAGCCTCAATCTTGATTATCAAAATACTATAATATAATCATACAATATAATCTTAATATCTCAGTATTCCCAATTCCTATTAACTGATTATTCTGATATTTGTTACACACCTTTAGTTCGGACGATAATACAATTGAAATCAATAAAACAGTTTGGTCGTGACGTCATTAGTTGGTATTAAGATCATTTCAAGTACTTTGCTTGTCAAGATCAATCTGATGCTGACTGTACCGCATATTTTGACTTTATATAAAGTGTATTTCTAAGTATATTCTTTTCTGATTTGCAGTTCATTATCATCACCAAATCCATGTTTGTAAGGAAAGCGGGTTTCTCCTTTGTGTTAACATATATTGCAACATTCCTTTGACAATAAAGTATCCGGCTACTACGACGTAGCTCTTTGCTACGGCGTAGCGTTATTAGCGACGTAGCACCGTAAAGGTATAACATGTTAATATAACAACAAAGGTACAACATGTTAATATAATAACAAAACTTGTTATATAATATTAATTTGTTTCATTACTTTTATTATTTTTTATTTATTATACTTATTTGTACTTAGTAATTATTTTAGTTAGTTGAGCTATACTTACTTTGCCACCTAAACTACCCGTTGCTATACCCGTATCTAGCGCTCAGTCTCTGAGTGTCCCAGAAAATTCAGTACAATAGCAAGGTACAATATATTGTGTGCATTACTGCCGTAGTATACGTCTACAGGAGGCAGGACACGACGGTATATCCGTCCCAAACGAGCAGTTCGACTGAGGAAGTACCTCCGCTGGTGGTGAGTAGGGTAGCCAGAGCTCGTCTTAAATGAAAGTTATTCATCTCCCGAGTGTCATAGGGTACATAAAATTCCAACAAAAACTATACGGTAGATTTTTGACGCTAAAATATGTGTAGTCAAAATTTTAATTTCCATTCAAAATTATCGAGTAGAATATCAAAATGAAGAGGATTAAAAGGAGATTACAAAAATATATAGATGTCATATTTTAACTAAAAAGTTTAAAATAAAATAAATATTAAAAAATTAAAAACCCGACTGCTGTCTAAAATATTCGAAATAAGCTTGATAGCAGGCGGTACCCATTAAAGTTTACGTTATTTCTTGCATAATCGTATCTTGAAAGCCTTTAATAGATCCATCTTACTTTTTATTAAATAAAAAATCAAATCAATGCAAAATATTTATTAAATATTAAAAGTTACAATAGTTTCACGCGTTGATATACATGATGCACTTATTTCTTCTTATAAAATTGATTTATTACAATAAAAATGAAAGCATTTTGCGATGGTACTTTGTTGTCAAACTCTTATAAGTATAAACTCTTAGAACTAAAACATTACTTACAAAAGTCCTTCTGAGAAAAAATAACAAAATGCCTTTTCACATATTCACAAATCTGAAAGCAACCAGACTAAAGTACCTAGCTATTATGAATTCAAGACAAATATTCTTAAATATTGATAAATACCACAGGCTGACGTTATTCATAAAGGCGTGGGATGACCAAAATAATTCGTGTAGTTTTGAAAGCTGATACAGTTATTCCCTAAGGTACCTAGATGAACATACTAAAAGTCTCAGAGGGTGGGACACGAGCCGGCGCGGCGGTGTGAGAGGGAGGAAAGTTCTCCTTTTATAGTTTTTTGCTTGTATATTGAAAACTATAAATAATTCCGCTTTAGTTACTTCTACATTATTAATCTACATTAAATTTGCTACGAGTATGTCTAAACATTTTTACTGTAAGATCAATACTTTAATAAATACGAGAGGATGTTCATCTGGGTACCTTAGGAAATAATTGTACCAATTTTCAAAACCAAATGAATTACTTGATCGGATCGTCAATTTTCACGTTGATTCCTTCGCACCTACTATAAAACGTATAAATAATCAGTTTTGTACAGCGTAAACAACGTTATCTTTTATATTTTGTGCAACATTGCGGCATAGATAGGCGATATTTAAAGCAGCAAATGTCGCCTATTTACACCTCGCGTGAGGCGTTGTCCTACGTAAGCGACGAGAGCGGCAAGTAGTTAGCGCCTTCGCAGCGTTTAGCGGGCGCACGGCGCGGACGTCCGCTTCGCGTGCTTGTTTCATGTTATTTCAAGAGCAGCGCTGCGTGAGGCGGATACCCGTCATAAGCGACGGACAGGCGGACGCACTGCGCGCGCATCCGCGACCCGCACCCGCGACCCGCACCCGCTTAACGCAGCGAAGGCGATTGTTAAAAACATGTATTTTTGGATTTTTTTTAAATGTAATGTGTGTATTTAGCCCCCGTTCCCACCAGCCAGGTCTGCATCTTCGTGTTGATGTATAACTGGAGAGTTGTCTGACAAGTTTCCAGCTTGCCTCAAGAACGTACTCAAAAAATCGTACCAGCTCTCGGACTATAATATTGTGGCCTACGTTATATCGCGTGAATACGTCACGTAAAGTATGGGTCGCGTAATATCGCATCGCGTCGCATTACTCACATAGGACAACGGGTGAGAGTGGGCATCGTTGGACAGCACAGGTGAGCCCAGCTACTGGTATAGGCAGCTGTATACTGTCAAGCCAGTCGCAACTCCAATAATCAAAATGTGTTTACCTCCCCTTCAGCCACTTTGGTAACTAATGGTTCATAACCAGCTACGAAACAGTAATTTTTTTCACTGTTTTGTAACCAGTTACTAATAAACACCCCTTCAGCCACTTTGGTAACTATATGGTTCATAACCAGCTAAGAAAAAGTAATTTGTTTCACTCTTGGTTAATCATGAATGCCATAGTCAACAATGCCATACTTGTTACTTTACGCAATCTTTTTGAAAACTGTTTTGCAGGTTAAATTATTGGCATTTGCATATACCTTGATGAGTAATATAAATTCAATACATATAATAAAATAAGAAATGAGGAGATTATAAAAACTTTATTTAAAAATGAAGAAAAACAAGATACCAGACATTGCATGACATTTAAACTAGGTACACCATTGTAATTATAAAAACGAATTGTAGAATACTTGCTGGTCATTATAGCAGATATGACGCAGATGTAATATTTGAAACATGTGAAAACCCAGCAGCTTGCATTTGGGAGTTCACTCTGCATTTTACATTATTCTCGCATTTTCATACACTTTATTATGCTATCAGAATGAAATGGCTCATAAAAATACAATGTTACTTTTACTGGTTATTAAAAAGTCTGTTGTATGAAATTTTGTCTTGGTTGTACAGAAAGTATGTCTTCTG
The DNA here is from genome assembly GCA_914767945.1 of Eilema depressum. Lineage (NCBI taxonomy): Eukaryota > Metazoa > Arthropoda > Insecta > Lepidoptera > Erebidae > Eilema > Eilema depressum. The sequence continues at coordinate 7,302,144 of OU612028.1, read as the reverse complement.
GGTAAAAATATTTCATCACATCTTCACTGGGGATATCTGGATGAAACACGATGTTTTACATTTGATTTGCTTGGTAAGTATTCCAATGTGAAAGCTTTATTATATGGTGCAGTGAAAAAACGACGATGAATTATTTGGATGGGGCAATGGATAAGGGTATCGGCGAGGGATTTCCGAAAAACCGATCCTTGATCTGAAATTCAGTACTTATATGAAATTCGGAATCTGAAATTAGAACACTCAGAATTCCATGCCAAATGCTGTGGTATTTCTGTGCGAGGAAAGATTCTTTTTCACCTGCTTTCAATATTGTGCGAATAAAAAAATGCATAATCCAAAGATATAAAATTTCTGGTCATTACTTGGTTATATATAGGTACATTTTGTTACTTAAATATTTTATCCTTATTAATCATTCAAAATTACACAATGTGGTGCAAAGGTTTATTCCATTGAATTTTAAATCAAACTATTTAAATAAATACATTCAATAAACGCGTTTATTTTTACGTTGACTAACGTTCAACGTGTAACAAATGTACCTATTGATAAAATAAAAAACAAATAAAATATCGAACTTTTGACCGAAACGCAGTTCGACGCATCTTAACGAAAATTGGTAGGTATATTCTTCAGAACGTACAAGGCCGTAAAAGCTACCCTTATAAATTGTTATATACGTATTGTATATATAAATATGTGATGTAAAGTTAAGTTTTAAAAGAAGCCTTTGCTCTATATTGTTTGTAACACAGTTTCCGTTGTTCGACAATTTCGACTATAGTACGCGCCAATTAGTGTGGCAATACGAGTCATTTACATTCCCCCATACAGTGGTGTAGGTATGCGAAATTTACAAAAACGACAGTTTTAATGTTAAAAGATAATGTAATAATTCTTAATTCCTAATATTTTTGATTTACCTTTCTTGTTACTTCGTATTCGTAAGACTTTGTTCCACTTGTATTGCCACACTAACTGGCGCGTACTATAGAATCAGCATTATATTCCAAAGGAATAATGAAATAATGGAACAAGAAGCTTTAAATTTAAATAGCTCTATTGTGTTAACTTCAGAACCTAGCTGAATACACACGTTGAATTTCATGTAACGCGTGAAAGGAACAATACTCTTATCTACTAGACAAACACAAAACTTTCAATCGACCCGTCTACCTGGCCCTCGATGTAAAACCACTGTCGTGCCACAATCACAGCAGAAATTGCCATTCTATTTTAGACTTTATGCCTATAGTTTTAAAGTCCAAAATTAAATGACTTCTTGTAGAGTGAATGAAACAGTGTAACGAAATTCTTTAACGAAATTCTTAGATTTTAACACCCGTATTCACAAACAATACTTCGCTATGCGTACTACCAAAACTGTGCAAAGAACGACAAATTCTCAGTGCGTTCGTTTTGGCAAGCGTTTTTATTCATTGATAACACTTAAGTAATACTTCGTTGAGGGAACGCACTGCGTTAGATACTGCTCCGTGATGTTTGTGAATTAATTTTACCAGCCCTATGCGCTCGAGCACACTATGAGATCTCACAGTATTGTTTGTGAATACGGGTGTAAGTCTATAGCAATAAAGTCCGTCAATAATGCCATTTTTTGCAGTGACTGTGGTACGATAGTGGTTGTGTTTTAGCAGAATCGAGGCCCTGGGCTGGCTTCACCCTGGTGAGTGGATGTGGAATCAATTTCCCCGTGCACCCACTATGACCCACATCCGTGATAGACAATTTGTATGATTTTACTGATAGTTGTTTCATTAAAATTGGTATTAAGATCAAGTTAAACTGTTTTATTGATTTATAATAATAATAAATAATATAATAAATATTGACCCAAAGTAAGCATAGCTTAACAAGCCTATGTAATGGGATTCTAGAATGCGGATAAACATACTTAGATACTTTTTTTTTCATAAATTAACATATTAAATATAGAAACACCCAGACCAATGCAAATATTCATATTCATGCATACAAATATGTGCACTGAGTGGGGATCGAACCCGAGCCTCCTGCATAGCGGCCGCGTTCACTACCGCTACGCCAAAGTGGCAGTCAAGTTGATTTAAATTGTACTAACGTTCGAACTAAAGGTGTGTACCAAATATCAGATCAATCAGTCAACAGGACAAGGTGTTAAGATCATTTTGAGTATATTGCTAGTCAAGATCGATGTGATGCTGACTGTACCAACTAAATATTTCATGAAGCCAGTGGGTGCACGGGTCGTTCCCTTATCTTTCAGTCTCATAATCAAAATCGGCAAGCTTAAGCAAAACATATTCATCTCTCTTCTTCCTTCTGTAATTGAGTTTAAAATAAATGTCGTAAAGCTTCTTCATGTTGTGAGTACACTCATGCTCAGCGGTGAATACAATGATGATATTTTTATAAAACCTATGATGATTTTATCATCAAATGTTCTTATCCTCGCATGTCCCAGGCTCTGGTGGGATAGTTAGAGAGTTCCTTACGTGTTTCGTCTCCATGTGTTCCTGTAAAACAAACATACAGTTTTGTAAGTCAACTTGTAAGTAACCATTTTATAAAGACCTAGCTGTTAATTGTTATAAGAGCTATAGCGTGATCCTAAGAACTAGATCCTAAACTAACTTTTAAATGGCTTATTTTGTGTTGTTAGTTCCAGAGATGAGCGCGTTCAAACAAACCAACTCTTTAATTTTATTATTAGTATACCTACAATACAATAACCAGTTTTTTTTACAATATATCGCGTTGTAAACATAGAAAGAAGTCTTTGGAACCAGTAGTAGACTAGTGATGGGCCGCACCTTTAAAAATGTATATCCGCGGATATTTATTAGTTACAACTATCCTTTGAGGCTAAACCTATTACAATGGGAGTAGGACATAATTTACAATAACAGGTTTCACTAAGTTACTTCAACTAAATACACAATTTACTAAACATAGATCCGTTAGTGTTTAAAGAATATTTTTTTAAATTCATCGAAATTCGGATACGGATCGTGATTTCTTACTCCATCGGTGTCAGTGCACGTCTTGCTATATTTCCTTTTAAGAAATAAACATACCTTAATTTTAATAGTATTTAATAGATATGTTTTTATGGCCACCTAAAATTTTAAATACATTAATAAAATATATGTAGGTAACTACATATATTTTATTAAAGTATTTAAAAATTAATAAAGTCCAATATCTGCCAAAAAGTAACGAATCTTTCTTCTCCCTCGGATATCTACGGATATGGATTCAGATATTCGGCACATCACTAGTAGAGACTTCCATTTATTATTGCAAGGATTCGACGACGTTGACTTACATATATTACAGTTATTACGTACTAGTGTACCGGAACTTAAAGGATTATGAACGATGTTTTCTGCGAGGGGAAAACTTATCATCATTTGCATACAGAGCTGAGTCGCTTAAGACTACTACATTTTAATTTGTTTTAAACTTCGAACATTATCTCCTTTTTCACAACAAAAAAGGGTAACAAGAAAACAAGATAAGTATGTTTTTCTTTTTCGCTGACGGCACAGAATCTCTCTGTTCTTAAAGGGTCGGCACGAATGTGACTCCCCTGGTGTTGCACTCGTCCATTGGCCACGGTAACCACTTTCCAACGTGTGGACCATGTGCTTATCTGCGACCTAAGTGGTATATAAAAAAATATGATAAAAATAAATAATATTTAACCTGCGCAATAATGCAACTACGAAAACAAAAATATTTCAACAGCGTTTACGAACCAAAAGCTAGATGTGTAGCGACGTGAACATTTTATAATAACAAACAAAAGCAAATAACATATTATAAATTTATTGACCTTGCTGCTATCGATACTTGCTACGTACTCGAATGTTTTAAGAGGCTGCTTTAGGCTATGTTTCAATAAGGATAGTAGTAGTAGCAATAGGTAAAGGAATTACTTTGAAACAAAACTAGAACGTTTTTTAGGAAAACTTTGGCAAACTTATTCTAAAAGGCAAGCTGGTTTGGAGCAAAGAGACATACACAAGTATTTACGAGTATATCTTTGATCTAAGCCAACGTGCCTTAATAAAAAGGTGTAAGTGTACAGGTAGCAAAAGAAGACTATAGTGATCATAGTTCTGTAATAAGTTTATACCAACATGTTCCGAATCGAGTATATCCATTTCGTGAACAGATCTCATTATCTTCTGTGTTCTTTTTTGAGCAGACGCTGTTCTCGCTTGCAGAATCTGTAATCAGTCATTAATAAAATTAGTTACATTATATGAGCATATACATGCTGCTCATAAAATATAACTTTGGGTAACAGTTATGTGTGTTTGCCCAGTGATGCTGCTTACAGCTTGCATTTCTGTTCTTGCAACGCATGGGAACTTATTCCCATGCGTTGCAAGAACAGAAATAAAAGTAACTTTTGTGATAAGGCTATAATCTATACCGGTATCGATCCTATTTCCTGATTCATATATCCGATTGCTCGCGTTGTTATTTTACACTTGGTGAATTCGAACTCACCTCCAGTTGACTTACTTACTAACCGAAAGTGATTTGATCAATCTATAGAAAAAAATATCATCCTTAATTTACAGCTCATGATCAGGCGTAGTAAAACATACTGACGTTCATTAAATAAAAAATAAAACTGAATAAAACTGAATGTATAAAATTCGCAGTTATAAGCTACAAAGAACATCGGCGAAATTACCAGCATTAATGAATTTACATTGGAAAATGCAAATATCTTTCAGCATCGTCCAATAATGTTGCATGTTTTACGGACATTTACTGCCAAATTGTCGGGACATTTTATGATAACGTCCACACTTTACAATCTACATACGAGACCTAGTTAGCATTTTTCATTGTTTCAGAATGTTTATATGTACAGTATGTTTACATTGTCTTTGTAAGTTGCGAGTGCTGTTGCAGCATTTTCATATTTCCCTGTAAGTATCGTAAACTTTATACGGCTCCATTGCAGAATAGCGAATGAATTTTTGAAACATTTTGCTCGCTAACTTTATCTTGTATAAAATTGGATTCTATTGACATCCAAGATGGTACTTGAGCTCACGACTGAATGCTTTCACTGAATACACGCGGTTCGCACACTAGTGGAGTTCTTATAATATGACAGCTATTCGGTATCGGTTTCTTTGAAACCTCGCTTGAAGTGACGGTAGTTTAGTAGTTTAGGAGTTGGCCTTATGGTCGAGAGTTCCCGAGTTCGAATACTAGTAACTTTCTAATATTCTAAAAAAACTTACAGATTGTCTTCTCTGCTCAGCCTCTGCCAACTTCTCTTCTATATCTGGTAGGCTAATTTCAGGTTGCGGAGGCTGAAGCAATCTTTGTAGATGAGCTGGTGGTGTCGTCTGCCGCTTAGAGCCATCGAACTCTTCTAAAGGGATCTCGAACGCCACAGCTGGGGTTGAAAACACTAATGAATATTCGTATGTTTTAGGATCAACAGAGAATATTGTCAGAATCAGTATCAGTATAAAATACATTTAGGTTTAGGGTTTTCTTTGTAATTGAACGTCCAGTAGTCCGTGTGATTTCAGAAAATTGTCACTGTGTAATATTTGAAAGTCGCCTACAAATAAATAGGTGTACCTACTGCTATGAATGATAATCTTCTTCAACCTAGCGTTAATTCCCAGACGCCCAGTCTGGGGTCCACTTTACCAGTCTTAACTACGGATTTGGCTGGACCTTGACATTTTCCGTGAAGCGATTGCCATCTGACCTCCACAACCCAATGGTAACATTAGGTGATATCGAAGCTTTGCAGCTAGACCGTCGGTTTTGGGCTTTTTTTTAGGCTCCAACTACCCGTAACGACTGCCATAGATGTTCTTATGGCAACCGGGACCGACGACGGCTTAACGTGCTCTCCGAGGCACGACCAGACCAATGCAAATACCTATTTTCAGTACACAATATAGTACATTTTTCCTTTTTTGTTAACCTTATTCCATTGGAATCATTTTATTTGAAGATCATATTTAATTGCTTAATTATGAGGTGGGGGCGGGGTCAGTTCTACTTCTTAAAACCCAAATAAGGCTTCCATTTCTAATCAAACGTACCTTACGATCGGACACAAACATAACAATGTATACTATAGGACAATACATGAAGTAAATATTTACTTTTAATTTATATTACTGGTAACCGAGTATCTATTAATTAAATGTATTCAATTATTCAATAGTGTGATAATATAATCATGTCATCATTCTCAGTATTGTCACCACTTGTATATATAAAAACTTAGCTAATTTGAATGCCAATTCTAAAAAAATATTTTGTAGAGCACCCAGCAATCGAAGTACGAAATTGTAGTTTTTTTTTTTTAATTACTCAGTTTTATTTCCTTAGGTTTTTTTTAAACTTATGAATTTAATTTGACTAAATAAGGACGAATGTACATTTGTCTCGTAAATGTACATTCGTCCATATTTAGTCTAAATTGAGGCCTCGAAATTCCCACAGTGGAGTTCGTTGCGCCGTTTCTTCTCCACTATCGCCTGGGAAGAGGTGGTAAACTTAGGTTAAGTAGATTCGATGACGTCAAAAAGATGTAATTATGTTGCATTAATTTGAGAAATAAAGACGTACATCTTTATGGTAGCGGCTTCATCTACTACTTAAGTTCCCGGGTACTTTCACACGAAAACCTAATTTCTTGTGTATTGTAAAACTGTAAACTCTAAATGTAGGTAAAACTATTCAAGTAAGTAAAAACTATGAAATGAAAAAGCTTCATCACACAACTTAATAAAATCGGTCGATTTTCATAAATAGGGTGATGGTCACCAAACAGATCAATAAATTTATCGTCATAATAATAGGAACGGAGTCTTTATATCCAGGTTGCGGCGTGAGACTCAAATTGTCCAACCATAATAAAATACGTAGCAAAAAATACGAGTATGAGCATTGAAAAAGTATAAACTATTTATTAATATTAGTGGTTTCATGCGGGAAATTCTGTCGTAATTCATTGAATTTTCCGTCGGAGTTATTTTTGCAATTGCGGATAGTATCAAATTGTTTAAATAGGTGCATAAACTTGTACGTGAATATATTCTGGAACCATTTGGGTCTAATATATTGGGTTCATGGGATAATCCAAGTGTCCAACTCTTTTACTACAAAAACTGGGTTAATTTTTTTTTCTTCGTTAAAGTGGATTACTGTGCTTATTCAATCTAGCTTATAATATATATATACCAAAACTATTGACCTATATACAATTAGTCATAAAATATATACAAAACCATGCTATATATTGTATCTACAAAAATTAAAAAAATAGGGAGTGACTGTAACATTAGGCATCGAAAAATTCCTCCCCATCGATCTCTACTGGGACCGTGCCCAGAAGGCTGATTGCTGATCGGTTAATTAATGTTTCATAAACGCTATAATAATGCCTTGCACAAAGAATTAACATTGACATTCAAAGTGGTTCAATGCTGCGGGCCTTCTGGGAAAATTGCCAGTCGGTGGTAATGAGGAGGAATAATTTATGACGCATATCATTATTTAAGTATCGATTCGTGTGGTGGGAAAAGAATACAAGATCACCACCCTACCTCATCGGGAAGAGGAGACTAACGGAAAAATACGCAGACGATATCACTGTGAGAGAAAAAAGAAAGGAAAAAGAAAATAAAATAAAGGTACTAACATCTGCTCAACTTACGAGGTTTCGGTTTCACGGGGGTCTCAGGCAGCACCACAGTTGGTAAGTCGTCTTCGTCATGATGATGGTGACCGTTCAACCCTGCGCCATTGGCAGCTTTTGTTACGTTGTTGGACGGCTCCTCAGTTACTGCGGCTGCGGACCCAGATGATCCACAACCCATTTTGCACCTACGTACACACAGGTAAGTTCAAAAAGAATTAAATTACCTAAATCAGTAAGGTAGTTATGCTTTTTATCGTATAACAAATTGAACACAGCGAAAATAATAGAAAGTGGATACTGTGCCCTATAATGGAAGTGTGCAACACACGGGCACACATTCGTGCTGCCGACCCTGTAAGAACAAAGAGTTTTTGTGCTGTCAGCGCAGAAGATAAAGCAGGACAAGCCTTTGGTTTTCCCACTGACAGCATAAAAACTTTCAAATGACCTCTCAGATCGATCTTGACTAGCAAAGTACTCAAAATGATCTTAACCTTAATACCTTTGTAAGATCATTTTGATGTCAAGATCGATCTGACAAAATTGAAGTCATTCGAATAGATAGCCATCATCGCCTCGTGCCGTGCGCGGGTGTAGAAAGGTTAAGGCATCAATTACAAAATTCCCTAACATTCGAACTTCCCACCTGACCTCATTTTACAAATCGATTGGATTGACCCGGGCAAGTAATCGAATCACCCTTACCGCCATTCTTCCGTGACGTGTTTGATGATCTATCGGAGTAACAGCTCCACATTTATTATTTACAAAGGATAGCTGTTCAGAAGTTCAACGTTTGACTCCTTCATCTATATAATATGCTAGCCTTCTGCCCTCGGTTTCACCCGCGCGGATGTCGGTTAACGCGACTTTTGCTTATATCTCTGGTCCTGCTGAACCGATTACGATTAACGAACGTAATATTTGAAGAAACAGACAATAATTCCAAAAATATAACAGTCGTTCACATTTCCAATGTACAAACTCGACCACTTTACAATTATATACTTAGGTATAGCATAGATGTACTAGACATGATCCCCGTTTAATTCAAAAGGAATCGAACTATTTACTATATCGGGTTTATGATACAGGAATGTATAAAGGGTCCTGGAAGATATGCGAGACCTAAGAAAACCTCATCTGCAAGCTGGTTCTGTTCGGGATTACACAGCAGTCACTCACGCAAAAGTCATCAAGTCTCCAAAGCACAAATTTCGGATGCCACCGGGACCGACGCTGTGACGTTGATAATGGTGATACGGTTCATCTATGCGGCAATACAGCAGGAGTTTGATTGAAAAAAACTGTGGCCAGCACTGATAAATTAATTCTGACCTGAAAAATGGTAAATTTTTTGTTGTTGCAGATTACAGATGCGCGCGTTTAGTTGTTAGTACACGTGTGAATATGTGTGTGTGTCTGTGCATAGAAATGGTAGGTACACAATAAACACAGAAAAAGCTGTCAAAAAGGTCGCGCACGCTACTGCGTGTGTACACTAAATACTGCATTAAAAACACGAGCGCGTTCCTGAATTGCAAGTAGTTTTTTTTTTTTTTTTTTATGGCGATCCCAACGATTCCGCCAAAGCAAAGTAGGTATTTGAAATTGACATGACGATAATGCGTCACTAAAATTCATTGGTAATTTGAAATTAGAACGATGTCATAAATGTCACGAACGTTAATAGGTTCCGCTATTGCCATGACGTCAGATTAAATATGACGTATTTATCGCGCTTTGAGACAGTAATGAGGCCCTATCTATAGACTGGACCAAGACTTAACTTCAATAGAACGTCCTTGCAAATTCGTTTGTAGTCATTTATTGGTAGATTACTCCTTTCTGCACGCCGTTCCTTGCTCCCTTTTTCAGATGTTGTGTGCCTAAGTACTGTATTTAGATATTTTGAAACAATCTATTGACGCCTTCGCGGGAAATTTAACCATCACAGAAGCAAAAGAAAATTAATTGCGGCCAATTTGTATCGGAAAATATTTGATCCAGATTGAATTTCATCGCAAGATTTGATTTTGTTATTCAAAGAGTTGATTAAGAACAAAATTGTAGAGATTATTATGGCTGTATAGTCTGATTTAAACCAACTTCACGATAAGGTGGTCATGTCTGTACATTGGAGATATAAAAAAGAAAACTTGGGTTATGTTATATTATCGATACTGAAATATTATTTTGTCTGTTTGTGTTTGTCTGCGATGGACGCAAAAATTACTACACCTTGCTGATTAACCAACGAGGCTCTGGCCGCTCCCGTAAACGCTAAGATAAACCAAATCAATAGAAATAGTGACCAGTGGCAGCTAGGACTAACGCTATAATGGTGATCAAGATGAACTGCGTGTTTAATTAATACGTGGAATAAATTACAAAGCCACTTTAATCTTGAGTTGGACCTTTGTTGCAAAGATATTATTCATTGTCACACCTGATATTCCATCCTCACGATATTGTAAAGTAAACACTTGAGCATACTTGACTATAACTACTTAAATTATTTTTGATTTAAGAATATTAATATTCTTCTTCTTTTTTTTTCTTGAGTGGCATCTTACCAACCCATTTTAGGAGACATTCTTGCCAAAGTCGCGTTGTAATGATTGTTGATGATGATGATGAATAATGGTTACTGTCTCGGTAAAGTAGTGGAGACTGTTGGTGGGTGTTTTAGAACTAACACGAAAAATCGTAATTGACGGTAATATGCCACTTTCTTATTCTTATGTTCGTTGTCTAAAGGTGGATTTAGACCAAACGAATATAGAGAGAGCTAGAGTTAGAACAAGAGCATTCTTTCTTAATATTTTATTGCAAACGAAACCTTGTATTCAGCATTAACATAAAAAAGAACAACGAACGAATGTTCTGTCTTGACGTAGAAGGAATAGATTGAGCAGTTGCCAGTTGCTCGTCTGAAGTAAATATCCACCTTAAGAAGTTACCTATAAGTTTACTATTTTACACACAAACCCTTGAATTTACACTAATTTCAGAAAATAAAATAATTTGGTTGGCGCCAAAATCCCTTTTTGCAGTAGACTTTATTGTTTATTAGACGTTTAAAAAAGATAAAGTACCTAGTTAAAATTCAAAAATGGAAGCTCCCAATTCTCAACCTGTTTTCAAATTTTATGTAAATGGCTTGTACTCCTCATTGTTTCCTACAACGTATTTGTATACGAAAAAAAAGTTACGCAAACAACATGGACGTTCGACAGATGGTTAGATATTTTTCAATCTTTGTACCGTCGCTACCCCGATCTCGTAAACACGGATAAGGGGGGAAATTGGATGAATTGCGGCAATATTTCCTGATTATCCTCACCCGGGCGAGGGAAATATGGCTCTATGGCCTTGTTACCTTGACGTTTAAATCTATGACGGTGTTCTTTTTTAATTTCATTTTTTAATCTGTGGGGACTTTGTGTTGTTTTGATATATTGCTTTTTTAGAGATTGATTAGAATGGTTGGTCGAACGAAATGACCTACCTACATTTTTTATGTAATTTTGCTCCTACTGTGTACGAATATTTTTTATTTTATATCCCACGCTTGAATAAACCTAAGAAGGGGTAGGCAGAAGTGTACGAACCAACATTTCATTAACTCCTTTGTACGTTGCCTGGCTACGACCGAGGATTTTCTAAGCTACTAACAGCAAAATTAAAAACAGTTTGACAAATAGCTCTAGCGTCTATATGCAAGATTCCTACATCAGGAAAGGGAGGAGAGAGAATGGAAAAGGGATAAAGTGTTGATAAAGCAGAGTAGAATGAACTCCATCCCTTCCCATTGGTTGTCATAGGTACATGGCGATTAAGGTTTTTACACCTGACAGTAATACAATAAATGTTGCTGACTGCTGTAGCCACTTTGTCAAAGTCAGCCTCAGCAATGTGACTCTGAGCCCTGATCTCGTGTGAAAAACTGGACTTGACTGGACAATACTCGTAGACACGTATGAAAAGCACTATAAAATACCGGATGATATCTGTGCCTCATCATCCAGACCCGACATATGCCTTTTTTCACGATCGCATAGGCGTGCAGTGCTTGTAGAACTCACAGTACCGTGGGAAACTAATATACCTAAAGACCACGCTATAAAGACAAACAAATACTTTGACTTGACTAACGAGTTAGCCAAAAACGGCTACGTGGTTAAACTCTACGCCGTAGAAGTAGGAGCAAGGGTAATTCCAGCTAAATCCCTGTACAACTTACTTAAAGACCTCGGATTGCCAAGAGCTTCAGCAAGCTCTTTACTAAATCGAATATCAAAAGCGGCATTGATAGGATCTTACCAAATTTGGATAGGTAGGGCCCCCCCTACCTATCCAAATTTGGTAAGATCCTGTCAATACCTCTACCGTGGAGGTGAGATGATGCATCACAAGGTGGCCACCCTAAACCTACATCTGGGTCGCAAGTCCCAGTCGCCGTCACGGTGTTCCTCTCTGTATCACGCTATGGACCCGGCGACCGCACGGTGAATCCATGGAGTGCTGAGAATCGGATCTCATAACAGTCAATCAGCAGTTGTAAGTACTGGTTTGCAGATAAGGTTGGGGAAGATTTGAGTCCATATAAAACAGCTTCGCGAATATTTTTATATACATGTATCATTATATTATCTATGCGTCCCGGTCGCATCCGAGGCCTTCACCTCGTAGTCCGGAGGCCGTTTTATTTCAGTCAAACTGCGAAGCGGGTGAACCGCTATATTTTACGCGAACGACTGCCATCTGACCTTCACAACCCTTTGGCGATATCGAAATTCTGTGGGACTGGAGGACTTCTTAGGATTCCAAATAGATGTTCGTATTGCAACCGGGACCTCAGAGAGCACGTTACGGAGGTTCATGCTTGAAAAGACATTGTCTCAATCTCCCAAGACACGCCTGGTTAAATGTTACTTAACCCTACAATGTGTTAATCTACTCGATTACCACTTAGCCACAATCTGCTCAATTATGATGTACGTGTATGTGAATAATAAGCCTAAAAACCTTTTAGTGCATACCTATAAGAATTATTATTTTTAAACTGAATCTCACAGTCACACAGTATTGGTAGATGTTCCACTAGCAAAATGCGTAGATATTGTACTTCACAAGGCACTGAATCACAAACACCACAGTGATGTATTTCACTACATGAATACGTCCTCAGCCGGGTATCTAATCGACGACCCGTGCGGTCGCGACCGCATCGTAGTCACAACTATCTGCTGCGACTAATACAAATTTATTTTCACTATGCTTTTTTCCTATAATACGTCGTTGTATACATGGATTGAATAGTGTTGATACTAGTCTTAGGATTAGGTTATAATATTTAGGTCATACAAAATAATTAAGTATCGAATTCAAACTAATGTAAGTTTTTCATGAATACATTAAAAAAACATACATATAATATTCACCCATGCCTTTCTCCAGACTCCTAATTCTGAGTGACAAACCGCTCAGTAACTACGCGCGTTCTTAAAAGCCGACTCACTTAAATTGGTCTAATTTTAGGTGATTTCTCTCTTCTATGTTAACCTATTATAATTCACAGTCATCTCGCGCTACAACTGCGTTTGAAACTCGATGTCACCCAATAATGCCTCGAAGTCGTTAGAATCAATAATCTGCCCATGTGCTTCTGCCACACCTTAAACACTTTAACCTTTCATGCAAGCCCGAGGTTTAAATGCTTCTGGCCTGTCATTTTTTTCAGCAAAATTTACATTCTTGATGTTTTCACACACAGCACTCATTCGTACTTTAAAGCAACAATTAACTTTTATCAAATAATTAACAAGAAAAGAAAACCAAATAGTACATTCAAAACCTTAAACGATTATTAATGTTCTTCTTACTATACTATTTGACATAATTAAATCTGTAAGTGAACTAGTAATTCCGATTTTTCTCTTCTTCTTCTCAATAGCCAGTATTTACTTCGTTTAACTTAAATAAAAGGGTCACTATATAAAAAGCGAAACGATGTTTGCACCCACGCAAAAAAAAATCTATAATTAAACAAGTATCAAGTCGAGTAAATCCACATATGCGTAGGATTTTAACAATGCTTACATAGAAATTACCTCCACAGGCTGATACACTCACTACAGGAAACTAACGAGCCGACACTAATTATTATGTTCAAACTAGCTGTTGCCCGTGGCTCCACCCGCGTGGTAGTCTCGGGATCAGACTTCTTTCATCGCTGATATAGTGTGTGTCAGGATGGCGTGAGCGAAATCTGAATTGTCACAAAATTTGCACCAAATAACTGTACCTAAACTGTACTAAACTGTACCTATGTTAAAAAAAACTGTACCTCAAGCAATTCGATATTAAATAGATAGTGACATAGACACGCCGTTCTGACGTCAGCTTGGCGCGCATAGTCGTGTATCGCCCCAACGTGTGGGAACTATGTTCTGGAACATATATCAATAAACTGTACCTAAACTGTACCTCATAAAACTGCCAATAAAAATATTAAATCACACGTAATATCTGTCAAACCAACAACAAAAAATTTTTACTGCTCATTTATTTGATTAAATGTAACATGTATGTTTGTCGATAAATTTGCAATAGGCGCTTGTTTTCATTATTACATGTACCTACATAAAATATGGTACAAGTGTGTAATAGTAAGTGAGCCGAGAACGGTAATTAATAAAAAGTTACTTTACCTGATTATTCAAAATGTTTGTACTGTCCACAATTATTAGAAAAAAAATTAGCCTAACAATATGGGTGAAAAAAATTGTGCTTTATTTCTTGTTTTATGTACAAGTTTTGAGAGTTTACTAATTACACTCAAATATTATGATGACCGATCTTGATGAAATTTGGTATAGAGATAGATAAGACCTTGAGAAAGGATATTGGTTGTTTGGTCGCGATAACCGACACCTACGTGGGCGGAGCCTCCGGCAAAAGCTAGTATAAAATAAATGAGCAGTAAACATTTTTTTTGTTGATTTGACGAATATCACGTGTGATTTAAATTTTTTTATTGGCAGTTTTATGAGGTACAGTTTAGGTACAGTTTATTGATATGTTTCAGAACATAGTTCTCACACGTTGGGGTGATACACGACTATGCGTGCCAAGCTGACGTCAGAATGGCGTGTCTATCTCACTATCTATTTAATATTGAATTGCTTGAGGTACAGTTTTTTTTAACATAGGTACAGTTTAGTACAGTTTAGGTACAGTTATTTAGTGCAAATTTTGTGACAATTCAGATTTCACTCACGCCATCCTGACACACACCTGATATACAGCCTATATGTTATTCTGATACTTAATCTGTACTTGAATTATTGTAAAATAGCTGTAGACCGCGGTCTCACCCACATGGATGTTGGTTACTGCAAACACACATAGCCTACAGCCTATGTCCTTTCCCAAGGTCTAATCTATCAGTGCGCCAAATTTTATCAAAATCGGTATCGTGATTTAGGCGTAAAAGCGTAACAGACAGACAGACAGAGCTGTTTTCGCATTTATGATATTAGTATGGATTGTTCGGTATAAAATCGATAACAGAATGTACCTACCCAAGATCTCAGACAATCTCCAATTTACTAAAATTAAAACAATATGAAGTTTTTGTAATTTTTAACGGATGCATGCTATCGTGATTTATATGGTAATATATCTAATAACACACTACTTTTCAGCGGTCATTGTCGCTGGGTGACTAAAGATGGTAGTTGTCACGTAGTTTGAACTGTGAGTTATCTCTAAGTAAGTAACTACCTGAGTTTACACAGAATGACCTCAATATTTTGCTTTTTCTTCTTATGTTAATTAAGTGAATGACCCAGGCTGATGGTATGCTCCAACCATCTCCTTCACTGGAATGTGTGGCGGGGCTTCGGGGTGTGTTCGCCACTGTGTTCACCAATCACCAACGTGTAGAGCGGTTCTGATATTTGGATCGCAACCACGGATGACAATATAATTTCATTATAGCTGTTTTTTTTTTGTTTAATTCTTCAAACGTGTAGTCAAGATTTGCTATTAACATTTATACAGGCGCTCAGGGTGTCTGGAGCTCCAGCAAGATCTTCGGCTCAAGCTAACCTCATTTATTTTTCATTCCGGTACACTTACTAATTGTAGGATGAGGCTCTGTTTCAGGTTTCCTCTGTGTTACGGATTCGGAGAACGGTCGTTCCCGTAAAAAAAATTTAGTCCTAACCACGACTCCATGAATATACTCAACACCACAGACAGCTCGTCATTCAACAACAGAACAATCACCTACCATTGATTGCCCGCTACATAATGCATAGACACCCTACACCACCCCATACCACCCCGGTCTACCGGCATGTCAGTCACTATCACCCTGGCCTCAAATTATTCCACACTCCAGTCAACATTGAACCCTCAGTTAGCCTTACGATAGAACAGTTGAATGGTGTTGAAAGGGTCAATCTAGATTGGTAATCGTATGCATGTTAATAATTTTTCAATCGATTGTATTAATTCTATGCTTGGTTGTATCGCAATTCAGGGTAAGTGGTTTGGTTTTTGACCTATTGCGGGTAAAAGGGTTAGATTTTGTAGGTGGTTCCCAAATTCCGCCCTGTCAATCAATGATATGTAGGTGGTTGATGACGAATAGGTACCTACTCCAGACAGCCTCCGTGGCGTAGCGGTACTGAACGCGGCCGCTACGCAGGAGGCGCGTGTTCGATCCCCACTCAGTGCAAATATTTGTATTTGCATGAAATATGGGTATTTGCATTGATCTGGTCGTGCCTCGGAGAGCACGTTAAGCCGTCGGTCCCGGTTGCCATGAGAACATCTATGGCAGTCGTTACGGGTAGTTGGGGCCCTAAAATGTCCAAAAAACAACGGTCTAGCTTCGATATCGCCTAATGTTACCATTGTGTTGTCGAAGTCAGATGGCAATCGCTTCACGGAAAATATCGATGTCTAGCCAAATCCGAAGTTATACTGGTAAAGCGGACCCCAGACTCCGAGCTGAAAAAAGTTTCGGATGCGACTGGGAATTAACGCTAGGAGGAAGAAGGTACTCCAGTGTCAGAAGTTCTTCATCCAACTCCATCAATAAGCTCCATCATCAATATAGGAATTATATTCTCAGCCCACCAAATCTCATCTTTTTGCACAGTATGCATTTCCATCTCGTTGGAAATTTACGCGAGTAATACCGGTTCCTCAAAGAAAGGTCATACATTTGCAGTGCTATCTATGCCTGCAAAAGTGTTTGAGTCTGCGATCCAGCATAACTTACAGAGACAGTTAGCCACGCAAGTGCCTGATGCGCAACGCGGATTTAGACGGGCGCAAGATAAATGATTTTCGATGTTCCTCTTCATAATATCTTCTGTAGCAAATCGCCGCAATTTTGCCAATGTAAATTAAATCGTAAATTTTAAAAGCTTGTAATTATTAATGGCGAGACGCCAATGCCAACTTTTTCAAGAAGTTATACTAGAGCCACGTTAGCCATGACTGTAAATTTGTTACCGTGTGTCCACCCCCCACGAGATTCAGGTGGTGTGTTTGGATTTTAGGGGACATAAGTTAATGACTAATATTTGATGAAAAGTATGTCTCATCTGGTTACCAGATAGGCCAAGACAAATGCTATAAGCGTTCTTTAAATTACATCAACTCTTTCGGGTATGTGCCAAAACAGATTTGAATTGGGCGAAGTTGTAATGACGAATATTAAACAAAATCTTAAGGGACGCCATATTTCATCATAGTTGACTTCTAGTTTTGACGGTTCGTGTTTGACAGGCTCTCGTCCCAACCGCCTTAGGGAAATTCTACGCATAATGTTACTTGTTGTTTCCGTTTATCAAAAGCGAATATTTACATAGATATTATCATAATTTGATATGACAGTATTCATGAACTAGGTATAGTTCACGTCAAGAATCAACTGCCTCTGCGGGCGTAGTGGTAGTGAACGCGGCCGCTTCGCAGGAGGCGCGGTCACCGCTCAGTACAAATATTGGTATGCATAAATATGAATATTTGCATTGGTCTAGGTGTTTCTATGTATATGTATGTATTTATGAAAAAAAAAATCAAACATACCTAGTTTATCCGCATTTTAGAACCCATAACACAAGCTAGTTAAGCTATGCTTACTTTGGGTCTAGATAGCTTAGTGTAGAATGTCCTACAATATCTATTTATTTTTTATTTTTTTTATTTATTATATACTTTATTGTACACCATTAAAATACATCATATAAAGTATCAAACTACGGAACCACCAAAATACGGAATCTATTTATTTATGTATCTTAACACCAAGTTTTTGGTGCTCCTCTGCTGCCGTAGCACCCCGTGCTACTGCTATCTACAAAAGACACCCAAAAAACGTGTACTTACTGATCTGACTATACAGAGTACATTTTGTGACGTCACTGGGGTCAAGATATATTCCGGTAACTATACTTATTGCTGTTTTAAGATAAGGTTGTATCAATGGCTGTATCGTTCGATTCGTCAATCCATTTCGTAGAATAGGTATGTAGGTACCTAATTACAAAACTCTATTTGTTTTGTCTTGGTTGATTTTCATATAATAATATGTATACCTACTTATTATAGTTAACTACCTACTAATTTACGAACCATTAGAATGGTGTTAAGTGAAACTACACGTTGCCTCTAGGCAATTATTGGTATCTAGGTACCTACCTATTTATTATCCACCTATTAATCTTGTAGGTACCTATGTCATGTTAAAAGCATAAATTACACTGAAATACAGAAATGAATAGAGTTTCAACCGTTTCAACATAATATCGAGTTCAATCTACGAATAAGTCCTAATTAACGCCTTAGGCGCCTTTCAAATGAAACTATCTGCCCCACTAGGCTCTAGCTCTGACTATATAATATATCCTCGATTAGGCAATATATATTATGTTTATTAGCCTTTAGATTATTACTTAACAATCCAACTAGCATTATAAACGTGAAAGTTTGTAAGTATGGATGGATGTTTGTTGCCTACTCTTTCACGTAAAAACTACTGAATGGATTTTAATGAAACTTTACAATAAAATAGCTTATACATCAGAATAACACAATAGGCTATATATTAGCGATGAACTGGTTCAGAATTCCACGCGGGCGGAACCGCGGACAACAGTTAGTTCTATATAGGTACCTACCTACCTACCTTTTAAACACTTCTATATCTAGGCACTCTAGAGTAGATAGGCACCTAAGTCTTGAAAAAAAACAACATATCGTTGAAAATATGTACAGATAAACTATTTTTAATCATCTGAAAATAGTATTTATCTGACTAAATATTATAATCAAAAGCTGAGTATACTGCCATCTATCTGTATAGAGGGTAACTTGAAACTACATTCATTATTCGATGTCTTTGATCGATGCGGTTTTCAGCGTTTAATAATAGATGTCACTACAAGTAACGAATTAGCAATTGTGTTGTGGTTTAAGTAAAAAATATTACCTACGTATATTTATGCCATATATAAGTTGAAATGGTATGTATATTAAGAAATTACAATTTAGTACAATTATTTATATTACTTAGTAGAGGCTTGAATTTAAAAAAAAAAGCTCATCGAATTGAGAACCTCCTCCTTTTTGAAGTCGGTTAAAAAACTAGGCTCGACCTCACCCAGGATTAAATTAGAAAAAAACAAGTTTTTTTCTATAGGTACCTACCTACCTACCATTAACTATTTAATCATTGTCATTGATGTAAATTTTATGCATACGTCCATAGGCCACGGTAACCACTTTCCATCAGGTGGGCCGTGTGCTTGTCTGACACCCGAGTGGTATAAAAAAAAATCCTGTATATTGTCAGATTTCCATTGATACCATATCTTCACGATCTTCACGAAATATATCCATGCATTTATAATGAACCAGATAGAACTGACAGCACATAACATAACCCAAGTTTTTTTAAAAATATCTCCAACGTACAAACACACTGTAATAATACAATTTGTTTGAGCGGAGTAATCAAAAATCAATGTTTAAAAATGATTGTAACATCATTCATTGGTTCCGCTTGTTTGTGCGAGAGTACCGGTAGATGGCTCCCACCGTCACCCCAAGACGAATTTATAGAAAAATTTAGATCAGCTTCGGGCAGACTCGGAGACACAGTGGTCAGAGTATTCCTCCTGTAAGGGAAAGTTTGCGGGTTAGAGTCCCCTCAGCCGCCTGAGCTGTATTTTTTTTTCTAACCCGTTAACATTATTGTATATTATGAAACGCGACAGTCTAAAAGTTAGTAGGTACAATTAATATACAATTTTCTAATAGTATAGAAAGAGGCTACTAGGTGAATAGGTACTACTAGAATTAAAATTGTACAGGGCTCGTGTCCAGGTCACAGTTCATTGCCCCGGATCCCATTATCGCGCTAAAGTTTTCAGGGGAGACTCGCACTCCATTGATCGACGATCTGCAGCTAATGGGGTTACGTGACCTTCGGACTTGACAGCTTTTCGACGAAAGGACTTAGTTCTCGATGGTCGATTATATGAATGTGAATGTGTGTATGAGTGTGTTCGTATGTGTCTGTGCGTGTGTACCTATATGAGACAGGAACAGGCCCCCTAGACAAGTGGCAATTCGTTGCTCGGCGTATGATGGAATAGAATGACAAATGTATAGGATTTGACGTTTTTGACATTCGTTGACGCCTGTCATATATGTCAAATTCCATACATTTGGCATTCTATTCCATCATACGTCGAGCAACGAATTGCCACTTGTCTAGAGGGACAGGATTCGGCAGGACATTTATCAGGTTAAAAAATAGTCGACGTACCTACTATCCGTCTTCCCCGTAGGCTTCCGTCTCGGTTTGGGCCATCATTCTGGTCGTCCCTGGAAAAGTCCTGAAAAAACCGCCAAATAAAATTTAAATAGGTGGATCCCGGGTACCGAGGCGATGGCCTCGGCAGCAATCGGGACCATTCCATTTTAGGGGAAATCCTATAGGCATATAACGACTGCCATTGACGTTCGTACGACAACCGGGTGCGACGGCTTAACGAGCTTTAATACTCGAGGCGGCGCGGGTTCGATCCCCGCTCAGTGTAAATATTTGTATGCATGAATGTGGGTATTTGCATTGGTCTGGTCGTACCTCGGAGAGCACGTTAAGCTATCGGCCCCGATTGCCATATGAACATCTATAGTACCTAGTCGTTACGGGTAGTCGTTACGGTAATTACTACCTATCTATAGATAGTAATACCTTAGATTAACGCTAGGATGAAGATGAAGACACTGAAGACAAGATATTGAGTACACTTTTTCATATAAAGTTGTATATAAAAGTGCAACCGTGTCTCTGTTGTCGACTGTACACAACTGAGAAACAAGTTCCTGTCAA
The DNA here is from genome assembly GCA_914767945.1 of Eilema depressum. Taxonomy (NCBI): domain Eukaryota; kingdom Metazoa; phylum Arthropoda; class Insecta; order Lepidoptera; family Erebidae; genus Eilema; species Eilema depressum. The sequence continues at coordinate 7,281,010 of OU612028.1, read as the reverse complement.
TGTAACACTAGTGAGGTACATTGGTTACTGAATTAGTTCAGTAGTTCTCCTGCCTCGTACCTAACTAATCTTAGTTTGTCTTCGCAATTTGTATCACGAAGTTGCCGGTACGATGTGGTGCAATCAGTAAATTAGACATGTTGATTTCGTACTCTAATTGTGATCGAGCAATTATAGACTCGTACCGCGGTTTTGCCTATTTCAGTTTTGTACCCGTAAGAATATCTATATCTGCTAAGCCTTTGATGCTCAGAGGGAATGCAGCATTATATTGGTGTTATTTTTAAATCGGTACCATAGATTTTGATTATATTCATCACAAACAAATAAATATTTCCTCTCTAAGATATTGGTAAATATAGAAAACTAGCTTTTGTCCGCGGCTCCGCCCGCGTGGATGTCGGTTATCGCGACCAAACATAGCCTATGTCCTTTCTCGAGGTCTAATCTACCCCTATACCAAATTTCATCAAAATCGGTTCAGTGGTTTGGGCGTGAAAGCGAGACAGACAGACAGACAGACAGAGTTACTTTCACATTTATAATATTAGTAGGGATAAATCTTTTAGAAACTTTTTTTATACATACATACATACTCACGCCTATAATCCATGAAGGGGTAGGCAGAGGTGTATTATCACTCACATTTCAACAACTAAGATTTTTGGTCCCACGTAATTGGGGGTGAGCCTATTGCTATCAAGTGGGCACTTATTCTTTTTTCATCTCGGGAATAATTTCCTTTTTTTGTTTTTTATATAGGACACGTCAATTAGACTTCGTCTCGCCTGATGGTAAGCTGAAGGCAAACTCTATGTAAAGATTAGTAATAAAGTTATAATTAATTATACAACGTGTTACAGAAAGGTGTGGTCATATTTAAGGGTCGTTACACATGTCTGATAAGGAACGCCTGTGCACCGACTAAAGTACAAATAGTAATAAAGTGATGGCATCGTTATTCATCGTACAAAATTTTAAAATTCCTAAAATTAATCGATACATTAGTAAACGGGGTAGGTGACATCACTATTGTATTTTGTCCTTTTGCGATAAGTTCACTCAGCTGTTCGCCTGGTAGCCGAACAGTAGTTTGGCGATCAGGCGAACAGCTGCGTAGAGGTGTAGTGTAGGTACCTACAATGGAGCTTACGAATACATCGGAGATATTTTGATTATCACATACCGGGGTCTACTTTCAGCGAAGCGGTGGTATACCTAATCAGGTAAGTGTACAACCACAGGAATGCACTAATTTATCACTTCACGAGCACGAATCAAGGAGTTTTAACTATCACTCACAAACACAAGTTCATGACGCCACAGCATGCTTAAAACTCGACGGCATGCGGCATACGTTTTTAAAATGACATACTATGTTTGCTATTTATTCAGATAGAATAGCTATGTTTACCCTTTTTTTCGTAATATTTTTATAAACTTTAGATACACTGACTAAACAACGTGGTTGCTAAGAAACCACGTCCAAAAAGGTAAATCTTACCAGGATTGCAAAAAAAGTTTTTATTATCAATTATTTTAGGGTACCGTAGCATTTGTTATTTCAAAAACTTTGACGAAATCGCTCTTACATGTTATGTTATCCTGGTATTTGAATATGCTTTTTGTTCTATTTTTGCGTAACATTTTGCAAAAAAAACGTAAATAATGGATGCAAAAAATTTAAATTGGGTACAGAACCAATTTTAAATAGTATAATATTAATGGGCGTGGCTGGAAATTCGGTGGTCCACGGCTCCTGGTATTGAATGTAGGTTAACCTTAAGTAAAGGCAGCGTTTGAGACAGTCTCACATTCAGCATGAATGATTTCAGACACATAAAAATGTTTTCTTATTAATTAAGTGAATTTTATTATCATTTTGAGACTATTTAATAAGTTAGAAGCTACTCCAGATTTTTTTTGCCCGATAACATCATAAAATTAACTTACCTGGAAATCGAGTAGGACGATATTGAGACTGTCTCACCAATTCAGATCGTTTGGTGAACCTACTCGGGTTCAAATGGTAGTTTATTTGTAAACAGCTCTTAACAGCGTGCTGTAGCCCCGGTTATTTTGTAGTGCGGTACGTTTATCGGCAATTTTCACCAGTTTACAAATGGTCGATAAAAAAGAAAAGCATTTTTCTACGTCATAGCAAGTAAATCGGATTTGTGCCCCACGCCAATAAGTTATTTATATGACACTTAATGCGTCCCCCGAATATGACCACACCTTTCTGTAACACGTTGTATATCAACACTTTTTATTAAAATAGTAGCTCATTTCAATTAAGAAAAAGAAGACAATAACACAAAATAACACATTAAAAGCAAACTTTCACAAATAATAATAAAACAACATTTCCTCTCCAAACGCAGTACGGCCACTAACAATGAAATATAAAGTAAATTATAAATAAATAAAATATGTATTTACCTCAGAAGCTATTGATAATACCATTTTCCTCGATATTGTTTTCATTCATTTCCATGCATGAAAGCCCTCAATAAAGTCGGTACCGCAACAAAATAAAAATGGAATATGATTTTATTTAGGTACTTGTTGTTGGTATAATAATAATTAAAAATGCATCAATCAAAGGAGATGATTTATTTTCGGCCCATCAATACAACGACTTTTAAGTTTTTGTTTCTTATGCAAAACATCAAAGAGAGAGTGAGAGAAGAGAGAGACAACAGAGAATAGGGCATGAACAGTCATTGTACAATATGCACAAAATACGAATCCATTTATTATCATAATTTGACGAAGAATGTTCCAAAATCTAACCGATTCACGATAACTTATTAAAGAGTGTTTTTTTTCATTTATTGTATTTGTGAAAATTCTTAATATTTCACATGACAAGATGTTAAAATGTTGCCAGACATCTTCTTTACCATAGACACAAATCGATTAAGAATGCGATTGTATTCGATAAAACTTCAGGCACATAATACTATAGGTTTTCTCTTCAAATCTTCAATCTTACAATTCTCATTCCATATAACATTATCGAAAGTTTTTGCTAATAAAAGTATTTTGCTATAAACGAATCTTCATAGAATGCGTTGTAGATAGTTTTATTTCAATGTGTAATTGAAATAAAACTATCTACAACGCATTCTATGAAGATATAACTTCATTATATACCTACTGTCATCATCATATTACTCATTTATCCCCGGAGGATTAGGCAGAGTGAATTAACACCCACATTATACCAATCATTGTATTAGGTCCCACTTAATAGGCTGTAATAGAATCCGTTTAAATATTTTTATTTCAATGATGTTATATATAATACAACAGTCCATTGAGAGTATTATAGTTTAGAGTGTAGGCATAGTGTAAATATTATTATTTACACTATGCCTGTCTAAAAGTAAACACTCTAAACTATAATACTCTCAGGTTATAGCTTTACGAATACAAAAATACAACGTTAGGTTGGGCATTCATTGCACTCTTTACCTACTTGGTTGTCGTCATCATTATCTTGGCCTTACCTTGGAGTCCCGGTTGCACCTCTTCCAGTCATCTGACCTCCACAACCCGCTAATGGAGATTATTTTAATTTTAAACTGATGTTTTACTTTTATTTTAAAGTATCAATCGAGGAATCGATTCCATGTGGTAAAAATTGTTAGCGATTACGATTTCATTATTTCGAATGGCAATACAATCCCGAAAGTGCCAAAAATTGTTTGACAGTTATTTTGTGATTATTTTGAGTGATTGATTAGTAATGATTAGTGAATTTTCTTGTTGTTCAATGCTCATTGCTCAGAATACAGAACAAACCAGAAACCGCAAGCGCGCTCAAAAGTGAAGACACACAAATCAAGACAAATTGTCTTGATTTGAATATTGTCACTCGCATTCACTCGTATGCACGTAGCGCGTCAGACGTATTACATCAGTGTCAATTTTAATTTTAAAATGTCGGTTTTAGTTGTTCCTTCATGTAAAAATACATCTAGGATTACAAAAAAACAGGATGGGATCACATTTCATCTGTAATTAGCGTATACAAATGCATAGTTATTTAATTATTGAATTTAATTGTGATTGATTTAGACGAAGACGCTGCCATCTTGTGTGTTGCCATGTCAATTGAAAATTTTACCCACCTATTTTTATGATATTTAAACAGATATATACTTAGATAGGTCTCTTTATTGTACAATACGGTTCAAATCAAACTAAATGGCTCGGTAGTACGTACGAGTGCCATGCGCAGGTAGGTACAAAAATATTCTGTTCACTTTACTCGTCCAAGCATTATTCCTTGTTGCATTGCAAACAAGTCGGTAAATGATATTATTATAAAAATCTTTTCATTACCTACTTTCACTGTATGTAGGATGTAGGTATGGTACCTACTTAATTTGTTCGAAAAGAAATCTTGCAACTCGATTTTGAAGCAGATATCCTCAACCGATTTTGATGAAATTTTGTATACATGTTAGTTTAGGGGATAATGCATTAATATGGTACCATGGAGCTGGTCTGATGATAAAGTCAGAAGATGGCCTTAAGAAATACTAAACTAAACAAGAAAAACCTATCGAGTTTGAGCTCATTTGTTTTGTCTTAGCTAATTCTCTGGTATTCTTAGTATACAGGACCTGTAGATGGTGTCTGAAGATGACCATAGGAGTTTGTCTTCAGTAATTGAAGAAATACCATTTATTGTACCAACAGCGACAATTTACTTGCTGTCCGGCTTGTAGGGCTGTATAGTGTATACCCTACATAGCCCCTTCTCTGCTTGTGGAAGGACAATAACAAACTTAACATAATAAATAGCAAACAACAATTTCAACAATCACTGCGTGTAGGTACATACTGCATATGCTGCGAGTCTCGCAGGCGCGTGCATCGTTACGCACAAACTTCGGAATCGTCATTCATTTTGAATCGATATGTAGGTACACCACAGACATCATTAAACACGCTATTATGTGGGTACCTATATACAATTGGTGGTTTTATCGCACAGTAGCAATATTATGTATAAAGTAGGTAGGTACTTTTTTTTTCTATAAAATGTTTCTAATTTTAGTTTCCCTACCGATGCATGAAGAGAAAAGTTGAAATGGATGAAATAGGAGATATAAGTATGTACCTATATTGTCAACATGTACCAGAGTAGTAGCTAAGTATTATTTACGCCGCATTGGAGTGACACTGCGTCTATAGACTTTGTATATCATTATACCATTAAAAAAATACTTACCTTATTACCGTGTTTCATTAAATTTATATATATTTAATAGCTTTAACTTACACTGATCACCTCTCTGTATAATACAGATATTAAATATCTAGTGTTATATCTCTTATCTAGTGTTTTATGACTACCCTAAAGTTGGGAACCGCACCTTAGCCTAGTAACATTACGCGAGCGGGAAGTTTCACTATAGAGCGAGACAGAGTATCGTTTTTGGACACAGTGCGGGATATGCAGCTATTAGCGAATGCGGCTTCTGGTTTGTTCTGTATTCTGAGGCTCATTGTAAAAAAATAGTATTATATAATACAGATGTTACACAGGCAGCTGCTATATAAATCAATGGCTAGTATTGAATAATATGGACGAGTGGAGTATTACAGTGTCTATAAGTGATGTAGTCAAACAATTCTAATAAATATACCAGCCGTGCCGCCAACCATCTTATTTCAGATGCATTACTGCAAATCAGTATCTAAACAAACAATTACTAACATAAACCAAGGTATTAGGAGAATGTATGTTATTTACATTAATTGAGTTTTCTTTCTGCTCATTTACTGTAATCACTATGATTTGTATGCTTTTTGGACGACATACCTACCAACAATTTCCAAGAAACGTTTTATATACCTATACCTATGTAATAAAAGGTAATAAATAAATATTAATATAATATGGTTTTGTTTGTTTTTATTTCATTGGATACCTACATTCATTTCATGGTGTAAATATGAATCATCATCTTAGGAATTGTAGTTGTAACCGAGGCTTTTACCGGCCGCTTGCTCCTTCTCTTTTATTCGGTTTGGAAATATGCCTTTTATGGCAGCGGCTGCCGTCTGACCGCCCAACTACTAAGAATAATCCTGCTTTTCTACATCCGAAAGACATATAGACTGTGAAAAACGGCTCATGCGGGTTTTGTCGGTTCGTGTCCGACATAACCACCTTCACTGGCTCCGGCGGATTTAAGTGGATTTCCACTTGTTAAAAAGAAGGTTATTGCCCTATCCATCTTCTATTTATTCAATGCATTGCATAGGACATGATTTTAATGACGTCTATTATGTCATACTAAATAATCAATAAAATTATAATTTTCTGAGATTGGCGCCATGACAGTTTCACCTAGTTTCACATTGATTTTAGTATCAGTTTTGATTTGGTTTATATCAATGTTCCGGTTAGACTAGCTAAGAAGCAATGTACCATTGTAATCCCGATAACATTACAAATAAATCAATACTCGTTTCATTATTGTTCTCCAAAATTTGTAGGTGGCCGAAAGCTCTAACATAAAAAATCGTCTCCTTTCATAAAATAATTTCAATACACAATTTTTTAATTCCCGCCAACTTTCAAAAACAAAATAATGACAAATGAATTCTTTAAACACCTACAGCCTGCTTTGCAAAGAGTTTTTATTCAAATATTTATTTGGTTATAGTTAAGTCTCCCTATAGTTTAAAACATTTTAATTAGAGAATTAAGTAGATAAGTATATCCGTTTTATTTTTTTCGATTTCATTAATTTGTTAAAAAAACGTCATTTAATATTACAAGAAGATTATGGCCACACATTTTACTAACTATTTCAGACAAGTTTTCATATAACTTACCAAATTGACGTTCAAAAAAAGAAACATTTGACTTTATACTCAACTACTCAAATACTCCATACTCCATTCGGTTAGGTACTTAACTAAGCGTAAACAATCTTAATGTGTCTATTTAATATGTTATATTTATAAACTCAGTTTATAAATATTTTTCTGTTCAGAAACATAATTTGAAGACTAAAAACCGATATCGAACCACTAGTTAGTAACTTAGTTAACCTAGTTTATTTGTTTAATATGTGTTTTTATAAAAAGTCGCTACAAGAATATTTACCTTTAGTTAAGTACCTAAATGAATGGAGTATAGTTATAAACTGTAAAGCTAGGCAAATAAGATAGCTGCTTTACTTTTTAAATTATTGTCTAACAAATTAGAAATTGGAATGAACTACATCCAACTTGAACTGGACGTTCACAAAAACCCCGTAAACTAAAACCAGGATTAAAGAAAATCGATAGCACACTCGGCTCGAACTAATCGATTCCAATCCAAACTCGGTTATTCGTTTTTCTTAATCGGATTCACAAACAGCGTACCACGCGAATTCGAAAAAGGAAGAGATTGGGGTAAAGCACCCGATTGTGGGCATAAACGAGAGGTCAACGAACCATTAATACTGATATAAAACGGTGAATCGGTGACAATAGTAGGGTAAACTCACAAATACACAGCATTTAATTATTTATAGAGTTTTGTCTGATTGGAAGGTTTGCTTTGTGGTTGAAATGGTTATGTTATAACGTGATATTGACAAAGTTGAATGTTGTGAGATTTATCCTATAATATTTGTTCTACTACATACTAATGATATCAATGTGAAAATAGATGAAGATTGATGAACGTATGAATGCTTGCTACAATAAAATCAGATCTAAAACAGCCAATACAAACTTACTAGAATTTGTATTATTGCAAATAAGTAAAACAAAAATATTAATATTTAGATTGACAAAGAAAAATCCATCTCAAATGACTATATTACAGAGTGAGTTGATCGTTTCCGAAACGGATATTGAGAAAATTGAATTCGTTCCGGTTATGCTACAACCGCGAAAGCAATGTCAATATATGTACAATATCTGTCAGTGTGTTTGAATGTACAATATTTCACATATTATCATATAATGTACTTTATTTCATTTTAAATTTTATCATGTATAGGTCTAAATGTACTTATAACCATTTCCAAATTTAGAATTAATATATAATGATACCTACGTGTCAGTGGAAAAGGGTGAAAAAACTTACCTCGAAGTTTACTTTTTTAAGTTTATCATGTAGGTGAATCGGCTTATAGGGACCCCTCGCCACTACTACGTACAGCCAGTGGCAAAAGAAGATCATCATTTTTAGATTTCTAATATTAGTTTTTGAACAAAGTAATTTATTAAATGTTTCTTTCTGAAGGGGTTGTTAAACTAAGTGAATTCTATTCAATATTTTATTCGTTAATAGGATTATTATTGCAAATTTCATTCTGATTCCGAGAAATAATTTATTCAGCCGAGGTACAAAGATGTAAAACTTAAGAGATTTACATTTTGAGTCTTGTATAATCATCACTTACTTTTGACGTAATGAAATGTTTTTATAAATAACTAATAAATTAACTACAGCCGATAACAAGCCGCTTCACCCTAACGAGCTTTCCACACATCTTTGAAATAACCAAATCAGTATCACTATGGTGTCATTTTCTGATTATACAGCCAACAATGGACACTACCCTTTTTCGGTAATTTACGATTGTTTTCTATATTGCGTGGTGAGAGAAAACCGTTTTTTTGCGAAATTAGATCGGTTCGTAACGGTTCTTGATTGTGTATCAGTTTTGTTTTGTTAAGATGAGATCAGACTAACGGTTATTCTAGATATATCTTTTTAAAAAGTTTCAATTTAGCGAAGGAGCTTATGAGAGTGTGTGGGTAAAGTTAATTCGTATATTTAGATATAATATTATCCCGAATAAATTGTTCCATGAATATTATAATACGGTAATATAACTAGATTATTCTATTTTCATGACTAATTTTACAATTCTAGAATAATAAACCAACATGGGACTAATGCTGCCTTTCCACTAGAAGTAGGACGTAAAAGCTATGAAACAATGTTAACGTTTCCACTGTGCTCACATCTTACTCGCTACTCTACAAATTATATAGCGTAGCGAGTAAGATGTGCTATGAAAATGCGCAGCTATGCGCTATACGATGTATCAATCACATGACACGCATCAATAGCACGCATCTTTCTATATAAAAAGGGGTTGGGGTTTCTGTGGTCCCTACACAGAACGAGGGCCAGATCGAGAGATATGGCCTTGGGTCGGCCGGGTTGCGAGGGATATAGCTGCGACAATCTCACCTCCGGCAACCGGCAGCCCACAGACGGCGTGCGTTTTAGTCGGTTCGAGTCCGACATAACCTTCTCCTTCGGCTCCGGCGGGGGCGGTAATCGTGAGGATTCTTCGCACGATAAAAAAAAGGTAGTCAGAGCTCACTGGAGAGGTTGCTGTCAGTGGGAAGACCAAAGGCTTGTCCTGCTTATCTTCTTCGCTGACGGCACAGAATCTCTGTTCTTAAAGGTTCGGCAGAACGAGTGTGTCTCCTCTGGTGTTGCACTCGTCCATGGGCCACGGTGACCACTTCCAATCAGGAGGGCCGTGAGCTTGTCTGCGATTTAAGAGATATAAAAAAGCCATTTCCACCAGTGCTATGCTTTATGGACCAATAAATATGATTGGTGGATATCAAAACTTATCTATCTATAGCAACGTAGCAAATATATATATATATATATATTCTCTGGTGGAAAGGCAGCTTAAGGTTAATGTATTCTTGATATAAAATGGTAAAAAAATTACGTCTAACCCTAGTCGTTTGATATAATTTAGGTTAGAGGCAATATTTTTATCATTTACAACTCACTAGCTGTTGCTTGCGGCTCCGCCCGCGTGGATGTCGGTTAGCACGACTAAATAGTATTTTGTTGTCCTTGCTTAAAATATAACTATCTCTCCACCAAATTTCAAAAATATAAAGTCAGTGGTTTAGGTGTGAAAGCAACAGATAAATAGATAGAGTTACTTTGGCATTTACTCGTAGGTTCTTATCCCTACTAATATTATAAATGCGAAAGTAACTCTGTCTGTCTGTCTGTCTCGCTTTTACGACTAAACCGCGGAACCGATTTTGATGAAATTTGGTATAGGGGTAGATTAGACCTTGAGAAAGGACATAGGCTATGTTTGGTCGCGATAACCGACATCCACGCGGGCGGAGCCGCGGGCAAAAGCTAGTATTAAAATATGGAAGAATGCAGTTTCTTGGAGGAGGTTTTTACCAGAAAGGAATAGAAAAATAAAGCACAGCAATATTATTATTTTTATTCAATACTATCCGACTCCGCGAACTTCGTACCGCTTAACAGTCGATTCTTTTTTTTCTAATTTTTCTCTCCGTAAGAACCATCCAAAGAATTAGCAAAATCGGTTCAGCCGTTCTCGAGATTTGCGCTTAGCCTCACATTTAGGGATTCATTTTTATATTATCGATTTATTTTGTAATATAAATTAATAAATATTTTACAACGTTCTTCACAAAGCTATCTAGATTCATGGCAAGCATAGCTTAACTAGCTTATGCTATAGAATTTTGGGAGGTTTATAAGTAGTTACATCATTATTGTTCCATAGACTGAACGATATTATCTACGACTAGGTACCTATATGTATAATTTAAATTTAACATTGTGTGTGACGTCACATACTCAAATAAACAGACACCAAATCTGGACAAAATTAGTATAAGTGAAATTAGTATGGCTGCTCAAAAAGGGGCGTCCTATATATGGGGTGGAACAAATTGTGTCTACAAACAATTGTGACGTATATGGTGTTCAGAATTGGCGACAAGGCGCTAAGTTTGAAGTTGACGTTATGTTATGTCAAGGCTTCTAGTCTAATTATAGGTGACAATTTGAGAAAAAAAATATTCAATAAGTAGTAAAAAACCCGACGGCTGTTGAAAAGATCGAAATAAGTTTGATAGCAAGCGGTAAATGGGTTTTTAACAAAAAAATTTTAAACGTTTTAGTTATGATAATATGGTATGACATTATGTATCTACCTTTAACCTTTATATTTTTGTAATCTCCTTCTGATTACCATCATTTTGCCCGATAACCCGATAAGCTCGAGTAATATTTCTTTTCAACACACATTTTATATACCCTATGACACTCGGGAGATGAATACCTTCCATTTAAGACTCCATTCATCGGAATCCGTCCTACCGTTAGGCCTATAGAGGGGAACAAAGAAAACTATACGCGCGTAAAACATTACCTACCCTCGCTGGCGCAGTCGGGTAAAGAAGGTAAACTCTACCGATCACGAGTCAAGACCTAAAAAATCATCACCCTCATCAATGCATATGTCCCGGTCCCAGCTGAGTCGTCACGTCATGCTTCACTTCGGAGTCCGCGCTCCATTTACTCTTTCACCTCCCTTGATTCAGCTTTTCTTGACTTTCATGTTAGTGATTGCTTTCTAACCTCCAAACCTCAGACAGGTAAATATGTATTAGCTTCATAACGACTAGTCGCCGGCGACTAAAACTTAGGCAAGCTACCGCGTGACGAAGTGCGTAGATCGGTGGCGAGGTGCCCCTATAATACGATTCCTACCAGCTTGTCTTTGCAGGTAGGTAGGTAATAGGTGCAAATCATTGGATCACACGGTGCGTGACAAACTGTATGGAGTGAAAAAGAAATCCTCTTTTTGAAAATTTTCACCCTTCGCCACTGACGTAGACATATATTTGAGCTAATGGAAGAAACAGTAGCTGTCGACCGAGTCACCGGCGATTAGTCGACAGTGTAATGGACCTTAATCATTAGGTGATCGGTATATCCGGAGTTGAGTTAGACCCTGGAAATCTTACAGAATCGACGATAATAAATACCCATTACACTGCTGACCTACTGGATTTAGAAACCCTACCAATATCCTTGTTTCCAATGCCAACCTCATCTGCAGTCGGGTGCATCTGCTAAACAACGGACCAGGTTCTGGACTCTTGACCTCTGTGGCGTAGCGGTACATCATTCGACTGCTACGCAAGGGGCGCGGGTTCAATTTCCGCTCAGTGCAAATGTTTGTAAGACTAGAGTGAATAGTTACTTCTGGGCAAGCGTGCTTCACCATCGACCCCACTTACCAACAACTGAGAAAGTGGTCAAACACGAGTAAAAAAAAGATCTTATATGATCTGAACGTGGTCACAACAAATACGCCTGACTGTAACCATATTGGTTTTAAAATGTAAGAGTGAACCCCGACCAACGTGAAGTCGTTTTACCAGCTTCGGTTGAACGACCACTTGCGTATGTTTATAAACAGAACTGCAAAGGAAATCCACTCCAAATAGGACCGTACATCTTTAAAGGAAGCATTAATTCTTACTTTAAAGAGACTGATAGGGCAACACTTTTATTTTCACCCACATACATATATGAGTCAGGTATGTTAGTTCACCTTATATATGAACAATGCAGAAACCCAGACGAGCTGGTGAGACACCACGTGCATTTCCATACTAGTAACGAACCATAATTTTGGATCCAATCCATAACCAAGGGACGCTGACTTACTCCAGTTCATATCGTCACCTATATGGTAAAGTTGCGAATGTGTATAATTACGAATTTTACAGGAGAGCCAAAAAACTCCTTTTTCTTATTTTTAAAATGGCGCACTTTAGTAAGCCGACGTCTTTTTAGTTTTTATTTTATGAAAATATAAGCAGAAGACTTCTGATTAATCAGTAAACTATTATAACTGTGAAATAGTCTAATAAATCACATTCGCAACTTTATAACCTCTAAGAAAAAAAACAGAAAATCATTTTTCGCCCATAGTCAATTCACGTATGTGTCAGATTCGCAAGTATGAAATCAATTTCATTGAGTACGACAAAAATCAAATACCAAACTTGCGAATAACGCAGAAATCGATTGCTTTTTTTTAAATATTATATTAATCTTAAATGGTAGTGTAGCACAATATTAATAATTTTAATGGTATGAAATAAAAAAACTGTTTATTAGAGATAAAAAAGTAAAATTTTAATGGAATCAGGTAAAGCTAAACGTCAAAATTTTCACCTTCCTCATCGCTATCCGGTTCGGGCAAACGGTCCACAACGGAATCGGATGTTGGTAAATTCTCATAGAATTCATGATAACTTCTTGGAGTCAAAAGTTCGTGACATAATTTTAGTAGATCTGTTTTTTTTAGCCTTAGAAATAGGCAACCTGTCGTTGTAAACAGTTTTAGGTGTTAGGCGCAATAGTAGGCTAGACCTCACCAGCAGCGTTGTTGAAGTTGGCTGTGTGTCGAACCGGGTAGCGTACCTTATCCTGTAAATCACGAACAGTCGTTCGCTGAAGGTGATACAGGTACATACGCTGACCTCGTCTCACCCCAACAAAACTGCCGAGGCGGAATGGAATGGAAAGGGGACTCTTTTTTTCCGCACTTAGCTTCCTTTTTGGGCCATTGTACGTGGAGAGTGCTGGCTATAGTAGCCAGCCTAACTCCGCCCAGAAGCGCAGAAGCTTACTGGGGGCTTCACAGGCTTCGCGGAGCGACCTCACTGTGCCGAGGATTTGAGAACGTTGGGGGGCTACTGCCTCGCATTCCAGTACTATGTGGGCAACCGTTTTCTCGGCCACGAAGCACCCCCTACAGAGAGGGCTATCCTTGATCCCGATGGTGTAAAGGTGCTTGTTTAGTGGACAGTGACCTGTTATTGTCCCCATAATTGTTCTTAGACTTGTTCTGTCTAATTTTAGGAGACGTTTCGTAAGCCGTTTGTTCAAAGACGGCATGGCCACTTTTGATTGGCTGCAGTCTATGGTTTCTACCCATCTTTGGATGTGTAGGTCGGCGGATCTCTCACGTGACCAAGTACGTATCTGTGAGAAAGGGATCGGTAGTAATGGTAGCGGGCCATATACTGACGTGCCAGAGCCTCTACGTGCCAGCTCATCCGCGGCATCGTTGCCGTAGGATCCACTGTGCCCTTTTATCCACTGTAGCGTTACTACATTGTTTGTGGATAGCTTGTTAAGAGCAGCCTGATACTCCGCTATTAGTCTGCTGTTGGTTATTTGGTGGTCTAGTGCTTTTAGGACAGCTGTACTGTCGGTGAGGAGCCTTATGTTTAAGTCCCTCGCCTTCAGTCTGCTTATTTCCGTCGCAGCTGTTGTTATGACAACACATTCACATTGAAAAATTGAACTGTGTTTGCCCAGTGGTAATTGGATATTTAGAACGAGGTCCAGGGAGTATACGCCAGCTCCTGAACCATTTTCTGTTTTGGAGCCGTCAGTGTAGACGCGTACTTCCTTGATATCGGGTAGTCCTTGTCCTCGGCTTCTGTTATTATATGGTATTTTTGGTGAAAAAGAATTGTTTGTAGATCCTATCACACGGAGCAGCCATTATAGGCTGATATTCCAGAGCTTGTTTGAGGATGGTGGTGTGCGGACTTTCTTGGTTATTACCCCAGAGTCCCAGATGCCACAGCCTGATAGCCGTGCCGAGGTGGTATATGAGGTTAAGAAAAACCGCACAGGAAATGGATTTGGCAACGCCGGGACTCTGCGATAAGGAACGAGATAGACTTTTTCAAAACGGACAGTAAGCACATATTTAGAGATGTCTCTGTGCTCAACAAGTTTGCAATTGGAAGCGATCACCGACTTATCCGAGGCTTTCTAAATATCAACATCAAGGCTGAAAGATTCCGAATAATAAGATCAACCTTCCGACTCACGCCACTCTAAGTAGCTCTAGGGTTCGAAAAGTTCCAACTAGAACTTCATTATCTTTTTGCAATGCTGGAAACCTCTAGGGCATTGACGAGAAGACCGACATAGTGGTCAAAACATTGCAGAAAGTGTCTCAAAACTTGTTTGCCGGAAAACGCAAACAGCAAGAGTCCAAGCTCTCTCCTGAGACTCTCAAACTTATGAGGAAGAGGTGTGAACAACTATTCACACAGTCGTCTTCGTCAGATGGGACCCTTAAACCAACAAATCAAAAAGCTGATACGACGCGACCTCCGAAGCTCCAACACGAAAATCGAATGCAATAGGGGGTCGAAAGTGCTCGCTCAGCAGTTGGGGAGGCCCCATCTGATGAAACTTAAAACTGGGGATGGCAAAACGATTGCCTCAAAGTTCGAGATACTCTAAGAGATCGAGAAATTCTATGGACAGCTATATGCATCACGGATGAGTAAACCGACGGGACACAGCGATGAAGACCACAGAGCCCCACTTACGCGCCATTACACCGAGGAGACGCCAGTTAACGAGCGGTACGAGATAGAGACGGCTCTCAGGCAACTGAAGAACAACAAGTGCCCTGGTGATGAAGGACTACTGAGCTATTGAAAGCAGGTGGTGCTTCAATCTTGAAAAATCTAGCGAGTCTCTTTATTTCCGTCATCCAGCAGGGGCTAACACCTAGGGCATGGAGCGGGAGTGCGGTGGTATTGTTCTTCAAAAAAGGTGATAAGACCTTGCTGAAGAACTATAGGTCCATCTCACTCTTGAGCCATGTCTACAAGTTGTTCTCGAGAGTCGTCACAAATCACCTCGCGGGTAAGCTCGACGAGTTCCAGCCACCTGAGCAAGCCGGGTTTTGAAAAGGCTACAGTACCGTGGACCACATCCATACTATACTAATAAAACAAATAAAGAAATACTGTTCGGCAGATTGCAGAAAAGATGCAGGAGTACAATCAGCCGCTGTGTATGGCGTTTGTGGACTACGAAAAAGCTTTCGACTCTATCGAAACCTGGGCAGTGCTGGATGCCCTGCAGCGGTGCCGTGTCGATTGGCTTATTCGGATTGGTCGGCAATTGCTTAAATGACACTGCCACAATGTCTGTCCAGCTCCAAGACCAGAAGACGAAACCCTTACTTATATTAAGTTCAGATTGAGACTGCGATTATGTTTAGAGAAGAAGATTTACTTTTTTTAAATTGAGAGTGAGTATGAATAAACGAATGCTCACTTAATAAGATTATACCAAGCAAATATTGCTTCTAATGCGACTGATTTTTTTAAGTGTTGAGAGTTTATTAAACGCAAATTGTAAAAAAATGGACTGCCTTATTTCCCTTATTGATCAGTGTAGGTATGCTCAAATCCAAATGTAATAAAATATGCTCCTTTGCAAAAAAAAACCCTGGAAAAATTCGAATGATTCGAATTTAGGTTAAGTGGAAATCGAATAAATAATTCGAAATTGAATAATAATCGAATTTTGCAATCTCTATGACTGACAAGTAATGTCACTTATCGCTGTCTTTATTAATTTTGGATTTTTGGATTTTAAGCCAATTTAAAATGCTTTTTTTACGTATTATTGTTGTTATAAACCAAAAGTTTAACGTATGAAGAAATAACTGAGACCCTATATTAGAGTAACCATATCATTTTATAGCGTATGTGACACATAAGTTAGTTGACTATAGTCTACCATTTAATTATGTTGACAGTAATGCCATAGTAAGTATACGAATAAACTTATGGGGGAACTATCCGCGATTTGTTTCACATTTTTTACGTAAATAATACCATGGCAAATAAACGAATATGACCCATAGGTAAATTTACCATGGTATATTAAATAATTTACAAAGAATGTTATACCATGGCAATTATGCGAATTGTGCACATAGGTAACTTGACCATGGTCCGTTAACATTGTAAGCTTCAATGATACTTCAGTAAAGATACGAATCAACCAATATTCGCATGTTTACTTCAGATGTTCTGATAAAAGCGACTTGATTTAGTTGTGGTAAAATATATTATCTACACTTAGTTAATTTGCCATGGTGCCTGACAACGAATGTTTGGGATACGTAAATATGCTGCTATGATATCTCATAGACTATTATAGATACAGAGCTGATACTTTGCGACATTGTGTATTACGATATTGGGATTACGTTAAACCAAAAAACAGATTTTCGTGAAAACAGCAGATTCGCAACTTTGCCATATAGGTGACGATATAGTGATGTGATCGGTGCTCATTGGAATTATCGATTTAGCAGCGGTGTCATTATCGTTATCACGATTTGTTTATTATGTTATTTAAACAGGAAAATGAAAAAAATCGTTAAATAGTTAATTTATTAATAGTTTAAATAATAACTAGCCTTCCACCCGCGTCTCCGCCCGCGTGGATGTCAGTTTTCCGGACCATATCTCAGGTTCTACTCGATCGATTGCGATCAAGCTTACGCTTAAAAACACATCAAAGCCCGTCCGGTAGTTACTGCCTACTGGGTCCATTGCGAACAAACAGAAAGAAATTCCAAAAAAATATATTATTTTTTAATATCTTCGATGTACCTACCTACAGACACGACCACTTTACAATAATTATATAATTTTATGGATAGATAGACAGAGGATAGAAGAACGCTGCGACAGCCTCCGTGGCCTAGCGGTAGTGAACGCGGCCGCTACGCAGGAGGCGCGGGTTCGATCCCCGCTCAGTGCAAATATTTGTGTGCATTAAATATGGGTATTTGCATTGGTCTGGTCGTGCCTTGGAGAGCACGTTAAGCCGTCGGTCCCGGTTGCCATAAGAACATCTATGGCAGTCGTTACGGGTAGTTGGTGCCCTAAAAAAAGTCCAAAAACAACAGTCTAGCTGCAAAGCTTTGATATCGCCTAATGTTAACATTGGGTCGTGGAGGTCAGATGGCAATCGCTTCACGGAAAATATTGAGGTCTAGCCAAATCTGTAGCTATGACTGGTAAAGCGGACCCCAAACTCCGAGCAGAAAGCTTCGGATGCGACTGGGAATTAACGCTAGGAGGAAGAAGAAGAACGCTGCGTGGGTCGGCAGTTGGCATATGCGGTCGGCTACGGAACATACCTTTACCAACATTTTACTACTTTACCTTTTCCAACTATTAGGTTATTTGTGCCTTTACGCCGACATTTATCAATAAATGACGAGAACCTTTCAACAAGTTAAAGTCGATATAAATGTATCGAATCGAATGTCCCCGCACTATTCTACCTATTTAGCCTTGTCCATCTCGGTAAGGTAGGGACCTAAAGAGGTGATCGGTAAAGATGCTCTTTTTAGCGCACCGGGAATTTCTTTTTGGAGTGAGCCTCAAATGGGAAGTTCAATGTTAATATGTTACACAACGAAGTGAATGAACTGTTTACGTACGTTTTTGTCTTCAGATGTTTATGGCTAGTGTTAATTATATTCCCAATAAACCGACCAAATAAAGGGATCTACAGAGAAAGTTTGTTTTGAAGTCTAAGTATAGAAATAGTATTTACTCCTTTTTTATAAGGCAACTAGACAAGTGGCAATTCGTTGTCCTGATTCTCGCTTTTGATGGTTATAACCCGCGCCACGTATCTTGGACCTAAAATGTGCTCAAAACGTGCCCTATACGCGCAGTACACATTTCTTGGGTGTCTTTTGAGGATAGCGCGGGATGTTACTGCGGTAGACGAACTCAAATTCACCAAGCATAGACCTATTACAAAGCAATCCGCGGGCGCCAGAGCCTCGTATGTCTTACGATTTAGGTCCAAGATACGTGGCGCGGGTTATATCAAACTTCAATAACATTTTAATTTACGCTTCGAAATATTTCGATAAACATCATAAGCCAAAACACCAAGCTATTTACCTAAATAATTTTATATATTACGGCTTCGCCCGTGATAGTAGCGTGATGCTATTATTTAGCCTTTAACCTTCCTCAATTTTTATTTTATTTATACTACTTAGGTCGCAGACAAGCACACGGCCCTCCTGATGGTAAGAGCTTGCCGTGGCCTATTGCGAGTTCAATTAATTTCTTCAATTAATGGACTATATAACACAAAAATAAATTATTTAATTCGAACCAGTAGAGCCTGAGACTAGCGCGTTTAACCAAACAAACAAACTTTTCAGCTTTATAATATTAGTATAGGTGTGGAGTATAGATAGGTACTACTTACTAAACTGTGATGTAAATATAACTGGGAAAATCAACGTCACAATCATCATCATTATCATCACGCCAATCCCAATTGCTTCCAAAGATTGTAACCGTTGCCGTGACCGTTGACCATGACTACTAATACTTACGTCGGAAAATTGGGTAGACACTAAAATAACATTAAAAAAGTGTCACTCCGGTAGTACCAACAGAAAGGAAAAAAATATACTTACATGAGTATAAATTTTTCCTTTCTGTTGGCACTACCGGAGTGACACTTTTTTTGATACTTATACTCATATAGAAAAACCAACGATTCCGTGAAGCGGTGACAATAGGAACTATCATTTTCACTATCAAATGCGTAGTTCTTCTATAACCTAGCGTTAATCCCAGTCGCATCCGAAGCTTTCACCTCGGAGTCGGTTTTTCCAGCCTAACCGCGACTTAGGCTGACCTTCGATATTTTCCGTGAAGCGAAAGCTAAGTGGCGGCCTCTTTCAGTTCAGGGGAATTTTGTTTTTACTATACAGAGGAGGCACATGTAAATAAATTATCACTAGTGTCAACGAGGTTCCGTTTTCAATGGCCTTATCCCATCTCAAAAAGTTTTCACTCCAATAAATCGAGAACCCGTCAAAATTGTTCCTCACATTCTTGCAATTTGAAATACTAGCTCGCCCTTATTACGTGGGACCGAAAATTATAGTTGGCGAAATGTGGGTGATAAATAATGCACCTCTGCCTACCCGTTCGGGGATTGACAGGTGTGAGTATATATGTACAGGGTTACAGGAAAAGTCGTGCTAGATCCGTTCAGGGCGTGGAGTACCCATCAGTTCTGACTTATTTCTCTATGAAACACCCTACCCTAAATTTAACCCCTTTCGAGATTTTCAACGTTTAATTTTTTTATTGGAAATTACCGAATTTTGGGCTACTAAATTTAATTTTGTTTATTTTGTGTACCTTATTATTATTATTGCATTTTTACATGTGTAATAAGATGCTTTAGGACTTCAATCATAAAAATAGTGCACAAGTTAATTGAATAGGCCGCCGTAGGAGACAAGTAAAAGTTAAGAAATTACAAAAATAATTCGGAGGTTTATTTTTCTCTAAGGGATATCTAAAAAAAGTATTATGGCAGTTGTTTGGCAGATGTGTTTTAAAATATTTACGTTTTATCAGCTATCTTACGAGGTATAACAATCTAGGGTTTGTATTACATTTCGTGGAAAAAAACTTGGTTTCATAGGCGACAGTGGGGAAGAAAGTTAGTAAAACAATAGGTAAGCATGAAATATCATTTATTATATCAGGTTTTCACACAACTTTTTCTTACTCATGCCATGTTGAACATGAACTGTAGAGTAAGAAAAAGTTGTGACCGTAACCCCGCCAATTAAACCAAATTTCTTGAGTTACACATTAGCTATGCCTGTCCCTTCAAAGATAAATAGGCACGATAGTAAAAAAATCAAAGGCGACATATTGAAATGCAAACTACACGGCACCATACTGAATAGTAGGCCTAATGACGACACCGGCCGTCGGTGACAAATCAAATGAGCCTACATAGACAGCGTTCTTTATTTTTGATCGGACCAATTCCACTGAAATTCGTACTTCTGAATCGGGCAGACGGTCTAAAATGGGACTTGAACCCATGACCAGTCCCATAAAGGAGGAATGGTTTTATCAAATGAGGTAGGTACTCAGACAGATCTTGGATATTCGAAATTTTCCTATACAATCGTCTTGGGGCGACGGTCTTCCGAGCTACCATGGGCGGTTTCTTATTTAAATCTAAGGAAAAGTTAGATTACTAATTGCTTTGTTCATTAAATACTGTAAATAATTTCTGTACATTCCCCCTAGGCAAATGGTAATTCGTTGGCCAGCGTATTGGCGTATTGTACGATAGATTGATGAATGCATGCATTCATGATATTGACGTGTTTTTTGACGTTTATGACAATAAGGACTGTCATAAACGTTATAAACGTAAAAATACGTGTCAATCCCATACATATTGTTGTGTAGAATGTTGTGAAATATTTATTTATTTATTTATTTTATTTATTTACTCATCATTCTATTCTACAATACGCCGGTCAACGAATTGCCATTTGTCTAGAGGGGCAGGATCAATAGTAAAACTTCGAAGTCCGAATTATAACAATCGGGAAGTCCCAAGGAAAGTTAAACAATCTTAGAACCTAATTACCTATATTAAAATGAAGAGTTCTTCAAGAAGTACAGGATCAGCAGTTTTTAGCGATAAGGACTCTCTTCTCCTCAACCGAGTCTTAATTCCAGCGAGTTTGGCTCACCTACTCCTCGTTTCCATAATTTGGTATATCTTGTCACGGAAGCGACAGCCCGTCTAACCTCCTCTGGTGTTTCACTCGCCCATAGGCCTTGATAACCACTTACCATCAGATGGGCCGTGTGTTCTGCGAGTTAAGTAGTAAAAATAAAACCCTAACCTCAAAGGGAAAACCTGCGCCACTAACTGTGATAGATTGCAGCGAAATGCATTCCGTTATACTGGGAATTGGGAGTAGGTACTAAAGTTTTCAAATATTGCAGCAAAATGCATTCCGTTATATTGGGAGTACGTACTAAAGTTTTCAAACTTTAGCGTTACGCAGAGAGTATTTTATCGACTGTATCTACCTACATTGAACTAAAAAACCCGACTACTGAAAAATCACATCCTAAAAAGTGCTAAACAAGAAAATATCTAGAATAGCCGTATGCCACTTGCTCTAAGAAAACAATACATTCTAGGGTAAAACAACGTTTGCCGGGTCAGCTACTTTTCTATAAAATGGTGCCACATAGTCTCCCCGCAATCGCTGACTTCCTACAGCTGTTATGATTAGCGTGCATGGAGTGATGCGACCTGTAGCTCGCCTTCCCCATAAGGGGAGGCAGGCGATCAGCTTAGTTTACTTTTGTCGCCAACGTCCGCCGGATATGTACCGTTGGACGCACGCGATCGGTGTGTTACCGATTTGATATAAATTTATTGACGCTTAGTATAATAATTTAATAAATATTCTAGGACGTTCTACATTTTTTTTTATACCACTTAGGTGGCAGACAAGCACACGGCCCACCTGATGGAAAGTGGTTACTGTGGCCTATGGACGTATGCAACACCAGGGGCGTCACACTCGTGCTGCCGACCCTGAAGAAACCTTCTAATGCCCTTCTTGAAGAACCCCATATTGTAGTCGCTTGGGAAAACCATCGCATCGCATCTATTTAGACCTACTAGGTTCCACTTGCTATCAAATGTTCTTTAAGTGTTACTTATAAGGTTTTAACGCGGCCGGGTTTTAAAAAAAATAATTAGGTAGGTAGTCAATTAATTTACTTAACGTTTAATACTATTTGTCTTCTAAATTGCATCATTTTTTATTCCTTACTCGATATTATGTTTCATTAAACAAATATATTTACTACTTACAATGCGCCATGTTTGTTGAAGAAAACACCCATGTAAGGACACTGGAGTGTTTAAGATGATGATCGTCAGAGCCCAAGCTAACCTCATCTGCAAGTAGGTACATCCACTGATTGACGGATGAGGCTCTGGCGCAGGTTATCCTCTCAGGATTGGGAGGTCAGACTGTAGCCACAGTCATAAAACTCAAAATAAAGCAAATAATGGCGTCTAAGGTGAGCAGACGTCTAAGGTGTGCTGACTTTGAATACAATCGAGACCAACGCTGGTAATAATTTTCAAGAAAAAAGAAAATGTAAACAAGTTATAGTACTCGTATAACTAATATTAATTTACCAACTACATAAGAGCCGAATTGGGACATGGACGTGGCGCGTGCGCACATCAAGATGGCGATTGTTATGCAATTGGCGCGAAAGTAACTGTCAACTACCTTCCTGTGACACCGGATATTGAAATAAATAAATGTTACTAATATTATAGTGCCGTACACGTACGGACGGGGCTACTTGAATTTATGATTGACATTGAAAATTGTTTGGTATGAAAGTACTACTTCTGTTGTAGCGAACTAGCTGTATCCTGCGGTTACACTCGCGTGCAATAATTCTAATGATGTGTTCGCGATCTAGTCTTTTGATACAAAGCGTCTCGTCGTCGTCTCTATTCAATTTCAGACACTAATCTATCTTTATCGTCCCAGTCTCATCCGTAGATTTCAACCTCGGAGTCTGGGGTCCGCTTTTTTCTGTCTAACTGCGAATTTGGCTGAAATTCGATATTTTACGTGAAACGACTGCCATCTGACCTATACAATCCATTGAGGTATCGAAGCATTGCAGTTAGATAAGTTCTTGGACTTTTTAGGGCTCCAACTACACGTAACGACTGCCATAGATGTTCATATGGCAACTGGGACCGGCTTATCGTGCTTTCATGCTATCATGCTTACAAATATTTGCAATGAGCTGGCATCGAACCCGTTCCTTCAGCGTAACGTTCGCGTTTACTACCGTCACGCCACAGGAGCCATAATTTATGTCTGTGCTTAATTACATCCAAACCCGTTTAATCCACTTCCTACCAAAATTTGGTATTCTTTTGCCGTTACGACAACATCTTCCAAACTTTTTTATGTGGTTATCAAAAATTCAGAACTCGTCATAATTTAATTTGTTTTCCTAATAATATTTACTTAACAGGTATATTTATTTCAATGCAACACATTATTGATATAATTAAACAATAAACGTACAATTAATTATAAACTACCAATGGTACAGAATTAAAATAAGCAAAAAATGGAGATAAATAGTAAACTTAGCCATCTGTAAACGGAAAACTATTTTACAATATAATAACAGTATAAGAAACATCAATAAAAACTGCTAATGTTAATGGAAACAATTCGTTTCAAGAGGTTATAACGAATTAATACCGCGTAATTCAATGCCCAGTTTTTATGACCAATTGTACAGTAATATAAAAATGGTTACAATGTAACTATATAATATGAATATTGAATGAGTGGGTTGGGACTAGGGACAGGTGGTACGTCCCCACCCTTTTAGGGCTGCGACTTAATTCTAGAAAGAACCTGCGTTACAAGAATCTATTTATTGATTGGTCATTGGTTTAAATTCGATCGTAATATTGATGAAACTTCAAAAGAAAAATACGGAGTTGGGCGGGCGGGTTAATAGAAAATCTAATAATGTTTTGGTCTACCCAAGAATCAAACCGTTTGTGCACAGTAATTTCAAACGTACCTACGCCTAACAGTTGCTATAAAAATTACTTAATTCGTTAAAATCATAAAAACCCACTAAAACAAGTAATTGTTCACTCCCTGCCGTGGTTTTTACAAGCGACTATAGTATGGAGTTCTTCAAGAAGGGCATTAGAAGGTTCTTAAGGGGTCGGTAGCGTGAGTGAGCCGCCTATGGTGTTGCACACGTCCATAGGCCACGGTAAACACTTTACATCAGATGGCCGTGAGCTTATCCGTCTAAAGTGATATAAAAAAACAAAATTTTCAGTTTTTCAACTTTTCTTTCCAACCGTACACTCTGTTTCGAATTCTAGACGTCATATTCTACGTACCCTTCAACTCTCAATAACAAAAAGTTTATATAAATCAGCCAGAACATCTCAATTTCCATGCATGTCAAATATTTGCGAAGCGGCCAACAAAGTATCGCCCACCAGACTGCATCGCTCATCGCAATAGAAGCAAAACGCATCAGCATTCGCTGCACATACACCAACACATAGTTTTTCTCCCTGCCACGTGGAATCTCCCGTAAATTCCAAAGAGCGCATTAAAATTGTATAGGATCGGAGTTTTTGCTGTGTATCGTATGTGAGGGTGCACATGCGAGTACATAATTGTAATTAACATAAGATTTCCCGTAATAACCTCGCTGTGCTCGCGCGCGACCGAAATGGCCGCAGCCGCTTTTTGTTGCCGAGCGTACGCTGAATATCATAAGCTACGTGCGTGGATGCGGTTGCACGGGGGCATTCTCACATCTACCTGCTTTTATTTACCGGCTTATATTTAATTTGCAAGGGGTAATTTGCAAGCCGCAACTCACCCTGCAAGCCGGTACGCCTGAGCTGTTTAACAGGCGAGACTCTGGTGATAGCTTCCGGCTCAGGTGATGATATTTATTTTAGGTGACAGACAAGCGCACGGCCATCTACAATATTCACATATAAGTTTATTTTGAAAGTCAAATTTCTGAAGCTGAATAAGAAAGAACTACTTTCCGTTATGCTGCGGAGTCGAAATTTTTTCGTATTGGTTTATTTCCAACTATGTATTATTATTTTTTAATAAAAAAAGATTTTTGGATTGGAATAGTGCTGTTACTGATACAGCCAACCGCTTGTAATCAAAGAGATTTTATCCTAAATAATTTGATTACCAAACTAACATGTTGTCAATGCGAAAAATCACCCTGTGTGAATCAAGGCGTATCGACGGGAGACAGTGCTACACCCTCTACAACTCCGAGTGGCTACTTATCCACTACTGACGATCTCACTCAGTACACACGACACGACTTCTCGTGTACACTGAATACGAATCACCATGTATTCCATTTCAGTACCTACTCTAGGTACCTACTTGATAACATCGGTACAAAAAATACTTCAAGGAAATTTAAGAATTCTTTACACTTTTTTCTAAACTGTTCTAAATTTAATTTCAAACTTACATAAATACGAATGATCTGTTTTGATATCACGATACGACACCGACCCGCTACTGTAAATTTAGCGATATCACAAAAATCGTTGCATTTAAAACCACGTACTCCTTACAAGCCGATCCTTACGCTACGTTGCGTGCGCGCCGCTCGGTGTTTTTGCGCCACCTCGTAACACGATCGTCCCATCTCATAATTTTAGACGTTTTTACATCAACTCCTGCTCTGGCCTTATTAAGGGAGTTCCCGATTACGTTCCATAGGAGTCGTGATTGACAGTTGCTATTGCTATGTAAAAAAGCTGATGAGCACTTGTCAAATCACTATGGGCTAATGTCAAGAACTATTAATTTATTATTAATTCCACTTAGGTTGCAGACAGGCATACAGCCCACCTGGAATCCGGCATTATAGCAAACTTATGTACATCTGCAAAATCAGGGATGTCACACTTGCGCTGCTGACCCTATCAATCAATTAACCTATTGCTGTCCACTGCTGGATATTGGCCTCTACCAATGTGATCGATTGCTCTCGATTCTCTGCCCTCCGCATCCAGTCAGCTGACCCCATAAGAACCTCTTGCCTAAATGCCCATCTTCATGAACCTTATATTGTAATCGTTTGGAAAAACTACAGCAGTTGTCTCGAAGGTGATGAAGTTACGATATCTAATACGTACTTGGATAACTAAGGGCAGTAACGGTACTAGTCGCGTCACAACAGTCTCAAGTATCTATCCTCGTCAGGATGCTACACATAGCCTGCTCGACGGCGAGGGATGCCTAGGACTCGATCATACAGTCTGTATCATAATTACAAAGGTCTTCTTTACACTACTAGCACAGCTACTAGCCTTCCATCCGCAGCTCCGCCAGCGCGGATTTCGGTTACTGTGACTTTTGCTTTCATCTCCGGTCTCACTAACCATTGCTATCAAACTAACGTAAGATTTTAAGTCTGACCAAGACCTTTAAAACATAAAAAACTGCTTCAAACATCGGTCGAACAGAACAGAATTCAATTGAATAATTTTGTAATCAGTATCGTCATAGCCCAAGTTTTAGTTTTTAAATATTTCCAATGTTTCCAC
This sequence comes from Eilema depressum, assembly GCA_914767945.1. Taxonomy (NCBI): domain Eukaryota; kingdom Metazoa; phylum Arthropoda; class Insecta; order Lepidoptera; family Erebidae; genus Eilema; species Eilema depressum. Next base: position 7,254,303 of record OU612028.1, on the reverse strand, counting down.
AGATATGACCACCCTAAGGGGATCAGACCGGAATGACACAGTTTACGGTGGATCCATCGGGAATTAAAACATAATAACAATCGGCAGGGGATCATATCAGGGGATCCAACCGGAATAACTCGTAATGGCGTAGATAGATAAGAAAAAATAGACAGTGCAATGGCCATTCACCCGTGACCTATCGCCATCGAACGCTATACTGCTATGCCATAGAGGTCATCATCGTAGCGTAGAAGTCATATTGCTTACAACAATTTACTGACCTCACACTTCCTTACGCGTGACTCCGCACATTCACCACAGCATTTTCTACTCCGTGACACGCACCTGTCACTCCAGCTGCGGCCACGCCTCATAGTCGTGTAAAAGGACAGGTCTAATTATGGTTTTATAGACCTGTCCCTACAACCTCACTGGCATCACCAGTTACGTGAAGTTCAGATTCCAGGTAGAAGCTGGTCATGTGGTCGACCAAGTCATCGTCTAGATGAGTGATTTGTTGTATTAAATAAAAAGTAATTAAAGTTCGTGGAATACGATGATCATGTTTACTGTACAAATAAAGCAATTTAAAAAAAACATATCGTAATTGTATTGTAGGTCTTTGTATAAAAAAATCCTTTAAAAAATATGCGAGGAAATTCTCATACATTTTCTTTTGTAGAGCTGAAATTATTATCAGCTTATTGAACATTCAAGCAGAAACTGATGGTATAAAAACAGAACGAAGCGTTCGAAATGCTGGTGGTAAATTAAAATAACACAATATAAATAAGAGTTTTATATTCGAGTTCTCTTTCAACAATATTATGATTTCGAGTACTTTTGAATTAATGTAATAATATTAATGAATGCATACATTATTATTGGAATCAATTGTGTGCTTTATCTCGTATATCAGTCGTTTGTGTATTTCTGATTAATTTTAATGCGGTTTCCAAAATAGTTTAACTATTTTGGAAACTGCATTTTTATGGGTCACTACTATTGATCTCGGTTTACAGGAGTTGAAGTGCATGTTGTATTAGTCCATTATACTTTTTTCATGATGGAGTGGCTAGAGAGGCCACACGGCAGCCTCTCGTACCGATTTTCATGACCGGGTACGGGAATCAGTATCTTACATAGAATCAATCTCAAGAACTACAGTACTACTGGTTCAAATAGAATTCACCCAAACAAACAACTACTCCTCAGCTTTGATTTTATTATATCTCAGATGTCATTGTAGGACGATTTCCAGGAAAACCTGTAACTAAATTATCATTATCAGTCCTTTGTTCAATATTTCCACGTGAAAACCGTCCTTCAGCGGCGCGTGCCACGCACCCCAATGCGCCCGCGCCATATTCAGACCGGACGGACGATTTAGGCGGGCGCGTGCGCGGTCATAGCGATTATTTGTGGGGTGACCAAGTGCTTTGGAATTTCAGGATATGTGCTTTTATTTAATAATGACTTACTTCTTACTGACAATCAGCCTTGGAGCCTTTTTCCAACTCAGTTAGGGTCGCCTTTTATTTCTGAAAGTAACAATAATACGCGAGCCTGTGCAATGCGCAGCAGCTAGCATAATTTCTAAGATTTAGTTTAAAAGATATTCTTTATAATCATTTTATTGTTCCTTAATTCAGAATATAACCCATAAAGTCAACTCAGACGAATGTAGAGGAAAATTTCAACGAACTAGAACGGAACCTCAGACCGTGAAATACGGTCATGTAAGATACGTCAAAACCCGCAATAGCCTGAATTACTCAGAAATAATGTTATCTACTACCTAAGCCGTCGGTCCCGGTTGTCATATAAACATCTATGGCAGTCGTTATGGGTAGCTGAAGCCTTAAATAAAAGTGTAACAACTGGTTTATCTGCAATACTTTGATATTACATAAATTGTGGAGGATTGTAAATCGCGATTTTTTAACATTGATTGTACACTCAGCTTTAGTATGTAAGCCTTCTGTACAAATAATTAAATAAATAAACTTTGGTTATCCGATATCCTAATATTTGGTTACCCTAATTAAAAGTGACGCGCGTAACCAATTATGGCCGACATTATTACAATAATGAGCATTGGCAAAATATTCATGTGCGAGCAACAATGAATTTAAAACACGTTGTTCTTTTTGTCGTCAACAGGAAACTTTTCATGGGATTTAATGCCCGAAGCTACCTACTGCAGAAATTGACTGGAAAAGCTGAAGTGTGTGACTTTACGTTCCTAGTATCCCTGAAACTACTAGACAAATTTTGATGAGATTTAGATTATAGCTAGCTTTGAAATGTGCAATACTCAAATTTTCAAAAATAAACCCTTAAGGCTGTTCAATAGGATAGTCAATTTATCTATGAACTGAAAAACTTGGCGAAAAAAATATTTTCGTATAACACAACCACGTACAACTTCAGGGAATATCATGTGTTATTTATTAGTTTTCATCATTCTTGTCATGGACTGACGAACTAAGTATATTTTATATGTCTAATAAGTGACTTTATCGATTATAACATGAACTAGTACGTAAGTATTTACTATATAAAGTACATAAATGCTTACGATACGCTATGAAAGTGACCAATATGGCCAACAGTGTGTGTCCTAGCATTCAAAGTATCATAATAATCGTATCCAAAGCCGACTTGGAGTTAACTAAGATGAAAAAAGTAATGTAATTCAATAAATCCTTGTCGATACGATTTCCTTTCGAATTACATCAACCATAATGAATTGAGTTGTAACGAATGCGAAAGAAATATTACCTTATCGATTCAAAGCTAAAATAAAGCGATGTCAGTGTACATACAGTTTATGTAATTGGATATATTCGTGTAGGTCTTCTTCTTCATCCAACTGGGATTAACCAGTTGCGTCCAAAGCTTTCACCGCAGAGTCTGGGGTTCGCTTTTTCCAGTCTGACTGCGGGTTTGGCTGAACTTCGATATTTTCCGTGAAGCGACTGCATGAGGAGATCCGTAGAAGAACCAAGATTACCGACATAGCCCAGAGGATTAGCAACTTGAAATGGCAGTAGGCAGGGCACATAGCTCGGAGGACTGATGACCGATGGGGTCGAAAAGTTCTCGAGTGGAGGCCACGTATCGGCAAACGCAGCGTAGGACATCCACCCACAAGGTGGACAGACGACCTTATCAAGGCCGCGGGAACGCACTGGATGCGAGCCGCTTCCAACCGGTCTTATTGGAGATCTACAGGGGAGGCCTATGTCCAGCAGTGGACTTCCTATGGCTGAAATGATGATGATGATGATGACTGCATGACCTTCACAAACCATTGACGATATCGAAGTATTGCTGTTAACTTATTTACCTGAGCTTATTAAGAATGGTATTGTATTGTATATGAATGGTAAAGAGTACAGAGTTCTTATTTGTGTTATTTTATCGTTTTAATTCATTAGTCTTCCACCCAACTTTTAATAATAAATTACTATGATATAATTTTTTTTTTTTTTTTTCGTGTAAGTTTCCTTGTAACTGACTGTTTTGACGTTTAGTAAAAAGTAACTTATTTACCGGAAAGTCGAATATCCAATTGTAGTTTAAAAAAGGAAGTAGTGAAAAATTTTTGATGACATCAATAAACTCAGAATACGAGTCTATTGATGATTTCTGAAGTAGCTTGGACATAATAACTTGGATCTAAAATGTGCTTAAAATGTGATATATACGCGTAGTACAAGGTGTATCTTGGGTGTATTTTGAGGATAGCACGTGGTGCTGCTGCGGTGGACGAGCTCAAATTCACCAAGCATAGATTATTACAAAACAACCCGGGGCCTCGTTTGTCTTGCGATTTAGGTCCAAGATACGTGACTCGAGGTATACATCAAGTAAACTGTATGCACTATGTATTTATGAGAACCAATACACAAACATTAAAGTTGAAACCAGGTTTGGCTCCATATCGACGATTGCCTTTCCCTCCTCAACGAATTATTTAAACGCTAGGACACATTTGTATGTATTACATACAGAAATTAGGTTTGCAAACTAGAATGAGTGCTGATACAAGATAGCCCAATAGGGCCGCTGGCCAGCTCAGTTGTCACTAATGCATTTGTAATGCGAAACTTTTACACAACCACGTAAGGCAAAATCGACCTACACATTTGAAAGTTACATGTGATTATGAAACCCAATCACTTTTATGTATTTCCGTCACTAATTAATTAAATTACATTTGATTATGAAAGACAACTCCAACTGAGTTGGGATAAAGGAAAAACCCAATCACTATTTTGTATTTTCTTTACTAATGTTACTCATACTTGATATATTACTATTAGAAATATCGCGATATTTACCATGTCCTGCCTCATTGAAATATCGCGATATCTGTAATGATGGATTCCTTGATAATGCTATATAATGTTCATCATCACTACATATTATAAAACAAAGTCGCTGTCGTTGTCTGTCCGTCCCTATGTATGCTTAAATCTTCAAAACTACGCAACGGATTTTGAAGCAGTTTTTTTTAATAGATAGAGTGATTCAAGAGGAAGGTTTATATGTATAATACATGCATAATATTGTAGAGAAACACTGATAAATTTAGAGATATGCAGCGGGATATGCAACGGGATCAGAAAATATGGCGGTACGAAGTTCGCCGGGTCAGCTAGTACTTGATATATTACTATTAGAAATATCGCGATATTTACCATGTCCTGCCTCATTGAAATATCGCGATATCTGTAATGATGGATTCCATAATAAATTAAATATCAATATCCTACTTGATAATGCTATATAATGTTCATGTAAATATAGTAAGCCTACCAATTGCTTCAAAACTTCTTTTTTTATTCAGCCCGTTAATTGACCGCACCCTTCTGGATATTAAGAAGTTAGAGTGAAATCAGATGCTTTGGACCACCATTACGATAATGATAATCCTAAAATGGTGGTCCCTACCTTGACGACCTCGTCTGATGTCTTTTCATGCCCCGCTTGAATGAAAAGGATGAAAAAATGCAGACCCGACACGGCGCACGGCGTGCAGTTTTACTAATTCCGAGTCCGACACAATCGCCCCTGATGACCGACGGGGGTGGTTTTCCGCACGAAAAAAATAGAACAAACTTTGGTTGCTTTCAGGAAATTGAAGTTTCCAATATAGCTCGCATCAAAATGAAGTGGACATGTTCACGTTTGATCGCGAATGCCTAACAAGTCCTAGCCATGGTTGCTGGCCGTATTGACTGTGCCTACGTCGAACACTGTAGTAATAGACACTTCTGTTAATTGCAGTGCACGATGAATGTATTTATATGTCTGTCATCTGCGTGTTGTGTTGTTGTGATGATGGAGCATAATAATTATCATCACTACATATTATAAAAGAAAGTCGCTGTCGCTGTCTGTCCGTCCCTATGTATGCTTAAATCTTGAAAACTACGCAACGGATTATGAAGCGGTTTTTTAATAGATAGAGTGATTCAAGAGGAAGGTTTATATGTATAATACATACATAATATTGTAGAGAAACACTGACAAATTTAGAGATAATACCACGCGGGCGGAAAATATGGCGGTACGAAGTTCGCCGGGTCAGCTAGTATAGTATATTTTATAGTTTGCAAACCTAATTTCTGTATGTAATACATACAAATGTGTCCCAGCGTTATCCGTGTGGTGACGGAAAAAGAATACAAGTATCACCATCCCATCTCATCCGAAGAGTGTCGTAAAAGGTAACTAACGGAAAAATACCCAGACGATATCGCTGCGAGAGAAGGAAAACTCAAAATAAAACCCTGTACCAACAACCAGCGTGGAAACAGTAGGCCAAAGCCTCCCAACATTGTGAGAGGCCTATGTCCAGCAGTGGACTGAGGTAGGCTAATTGATTAATTGATTGTGTAATTAATTAATTATGGATGTAACAATGTCTGAAATCTTTCTCTCATCCTAGCGTTAATTCCCAGTCGCATCCGAAGCTTTTCAGATCGGAGTCTGGGGTCCGCTTTACCAGTCTTAACTACAGATTTGGCTAGACCTCGATATTTTTTCGTGAAGCGATTGCCATCTGACCTCCACAGCCCAATGATAACATTAGGCGATATCGAAGCTTTGCAGCTAGACCGTTGTTTTTGGATTTTTTTAGGGCTCCAACTACCCGTAACGACTGCCATAGATGTTCTTATGGCAACCGGGACCGACCGTTGCCATAAGAACATCTACGTTACCGTGACCGTTGTTCGTTTCACAACCGAGGGGGTTCAGTGTGTTAAGACTGACTCTTATACTAGTTAACTGTACTTTATAGATCCAACTACTAATAAGTGCAGTTCACAACAAAGTAGCTAGCAACTGCCTACTTCTACTATTTACTTATTCTGTCAGGCACTCGGATGTAAAAACAGGCAACCTTTTAAGTTAAAATGAAACTCATCTACAAACATTTTTTGCATCACTTCAAAAGACAACGGTCTTATAACTATTAACAACTGTGACAAATGATACTAGCATCCTTTACTGAATAAAATTAGTGCAGGGCAATAACAGAAGACAGTCGTTCTTTTGTAGTACAGTCAGCAACAAAAGTATAACAATGTGTTAAATAGGTATATGAACTTTAAAATGAAAATATACACTTCATCATTTATCTCAGATGCATCCAAAACTTGAACTTTAGGGCCGTGGTTCGCTCTCCTGCGTTTTCTCGTCCTGACGTAGCTGGCAGGCGAGACGGCCCTCTGACCCAAGAGGGACAGAGGTAGGTCCATATATCCGTATGAGTGATGTTTCAGTGGTAGATATGGCTTGGGCTCCTAAGATCTAGGTAGGCTTAGTACTTACTAGAATATTCTCACGGTAAATTTCCCTGAAGAAACTTTTATTAACGCTGGAATTATATCTTTCAGTCTCACGTCTTGAGGTAAGCCGACTAATAGAAATTGATTTATGGGTTGCCTGTCAAACATGAATCGTTCAATAGTTATTTGTTCAACAAGTCAACAAAGTTCAGGAACTAGCGAAGTGATCTAGACTTGCATTTCAAATTCTAACATAGACTACAAGCTGAGCACAGCATATTGCTCTCAATGTATGTATTAAACTAAATAAGAATTAGGCCGGGAGCGATCAGGGCGGATTATTTGTTGTTTAATTTATTTATTGACTTGACTTAATTGTATTGACTTACCTTATGTATAATATATTGTGACTAAATAAATGATTTTAAAAACTGTGTTGTATAAAAAAATCTAAAAAGATATGTAGGTACATAAATAAATGCATTCATCATAATGTTGGACAATATATATCTTAAAAAAATAGAATTACGAAACATATTAATATAATTATGTGAAATCTTTTAATTACACTTTTCATACTATTGAATTCTGTATAATAATATACAGATTTTAATATACAGATCTTTATCTGTCGACCGTACTTTTATTGTTTTGTACTGACAGATACTATTAAGTCTCCGTCGATCAGCATTTGTCTTTTGGGTCATTAATATAAAGACTTATTAGCGGTCTCAATTGTTAATGTTAATTGGTGTTCGTCTTTTGGTTAAAATTAGAGTGTATTAATTAGATAAGTACCTTTTGAAATTAAAGGTAGCGAGTTGAAGTTGCAAAACGATCTGTAGCTCTACCATGAGTTGGACACGACACGTACCAACGTCTACGTAACACGTAAATTGCAGGGCCGCATTAGGGATCATTCAAATTCCGATGAATCAAGACCAGTGAAAAAGTTTTACTTTGATTATTTTTTCGCTGTTTTGCCTTTATCTACAGTTTTAAACGGAGCAATCAGAAGTCAGGGAATTCGCGCATGCGTTCTACACAGACCAATCAGATTCGCGTACGCAATTCGATAGGGTAACGAAGTTGTCAAATTTTAGTGTCAACTCATGGTAAGGCTACTGTTTTCAATTCTATTAGACTTCAATAAAGAAGTTTTTCAATACTACACTTGTGCAACGTAATTTAAATGAAACTGTACCATTTTTATGTTATAATAATAATCTGAAGTTTTCACCTCGGAGTCTCGGAGTCTGGGATTTTTTGTACCTGGTAGTGGGGTAGGCAGAGACCAAATCTTCCCACTTACTACACAGCTAATATACACACTCGCTTCTTCTACTTTCTTATCAATTTTCGCATTATAATTATGCTTGTCGATCGCCATCGACTAATAACACTAAACTACTTAATAACTACTAAACTGAGTTCTCATGTTGCATTTAAAATTATTACTTCCGAACGAAAAAAAACGAAGCACGAACGAAAGATGTACGTAGAGTACATCTTTCGTTCGTGCTTCGTTTTTTTTCGTTACATATTCGTACCATATAGTTTTTACCAAGATCCATTATGCTAGGCAACAGTGTCACATAATATATGCTGTTTTTGAGTTAAGTACACCTCCAACATATTATTCACGCCAAACTTGGTAATCACACTGAACTTTGCACTCTGAACTCAGAACGATTGGATACAGAGTACGAATTTCAGATAGCCAGTGGGTTTTGACTTGTTATTTCACAAATTAAAGTTTATAATGGTGTATAAACACTTGCAAAGATATACCTAGTATTGTACTCGTCTATATGCGACTATACCTCGGGACTCGTATCTTGGACCTGAATCGCGATTCAAACGAGGCCATGGCGCGGATTGTTTGGTATTAATCTATGCATGGTGAATTTAAGCTCGTCCACCGCGGGAGCACTCCGTGCTATCCTCAAAATACACCCAAGAAACATAACCTACTGCGCGCACAGAGCACGTTTTAGGTCAATATATATAATGTTCTGAGCAATATGTACCTATGTGCAAGTTCTGACTTGCCAAATCTACCTATTCGTCGAATAAAGATACTTCTGCAAAATTGCGAGGATGTAAGAAGGCCCAATAAGCCATTTCTGTCGCTTCCCGGTACATGGTAGGTAAACTTAGGTAAGTTTATTCTATCCACAAGTTGAAAAGTTTAGTCCTCTTTTTTTAATGTACACAAAATCTTCGGAGATAACTCCCGACCTGCCGAAGCCATCGGGGCTGGTTATGTCGGATTGGAACCGACTAAAACGTAAGCCGTCTTCGGGTCTTCGGTTGCTGGAGGTGAGATTGCCGGAAAGGAAACATCTTTCGCACCCCGGAAGACTCAGAGCCATCTCTTTCGAGAAGTCAAGTGGCATAATAACAGTAAAATAGAATAATCAATGTTGACAAATTATTACATTTATGTTAATCCCATTCATTGATCATTCTCTTCTCTTCTACTAACGTTGTGCCACTTGGCTAGGGCTGCAGAGCGGTAATCAACTTTAGCGAGAAATATAGCTGTCGAACACTTCCCGCCACGCTACATTGATCGTCAAAATCGAATTATAATCTACTAAGGCTGGATATCAGCAGTGATAATTCGTTTAACTTAACTGAGTTTTCAAGCTCTATTCAATAGAAGTCAGTGAGTAGTATGCGTTAACTTAGTTTGAATTGAATTATACGTGTTTATGGCGATGAAAAGGGCTTTTTCTTGGGCCATGGTGCTTAGTGCCAACGTAGTGGAGAAGGCAGAGACCAAATATTCCCACTTACTATAAAGCTAACATACACACTAGTTTCTTCTACTTTCATAATACATACATACATATAATCAGTCTTTTATTCCCGAAGGGGTTAGGCAGAGGTGAATTAACACCCACATTTCACCAATCATTATATTAGGTCCCACGTAACAGGTAGTGAGCCTATTGCCGTATTCCAGGCACTATTGTTGACTCGAGCCATGCATCTGAAGCTCAGTCTAGGCTGTATTATAAATGTCTTACTTTTATAATGATTTTCGTATTAGCTTGCTGGTCACCATTAATCTGATTTACACACGCACTTAGTTCAACCTTAACTGTAATGATTCATAGATACCTAAAAAGAAACTGCAGTCGCAATCTATTTAATCTTTTGAATCAAACATTCAATCACGATTCAATAAAAAAAAGTAACTCAACGTAAATAAAACCAGACGTACGCAAAAACTCCTCGACTATTAAAAAATTACAAATGTACCCAGTACAAATTGACCTCTATGGTACACACGCTCCAACAAATTCTTCGTCAATAATTATATAGCATTCATAGCGAGAGATCTTGGTCATCTGGTGGCGATATTTGGCATAGCTATGTACGATGGTCATTGTTATTCGATATTTAATAACATATTGGTTGAATGGTGATTGGTCGATAGCCAGCCAATGGACAATCAGCTCGTAATAAACGTGTACTTGTAGATAGGAGTCGTGGAGTAGCAAAAACTGATGCTATTAAATTTATTTTGTTGGCTACGACTGGTTTTCAGCCGCGGAGTCGCACGATACAAAAACTATTGTTATTCATAACGATTATCGATAAATATCATGAATATTAATGTCATAGAGAGGCTTTGGACTTAATGAATGTTTTAATTATTTACCCGTACCTAGTTGTGATAGGTACTTACTGAGATGCTTTATCAGCGAATATCTCGTTTGAATCTAGTGCACTTTGGACCATATTCACTCGTATTACCTCTCTTATTTACAATGCCTTTTTCATGTGTAGGGTCCTCAGTAGTACACTGAGGACCACTGTAGGGTAACGAATAGTCGCTGTAACACTTTAAAAAAATACAAAGACAATTTATTAAAACCATAAATTACACTGGTATACAAAGTCCTTGTCTCCTGAACTATGTTATTCACCTGTATTTCAGAAGACAGTTCCTAAAAAGAATTTTATTTCAAGAAGAGGGCATTTAAAGTTGCTTTATCATCAAATCGAGATTAATCCGTTACAAACAAAATAACAATCATGTTCGACTCCATCACGTTTCTGTCCACATTTGACAAGCTCCCAATATGGTAGACATTGCATATTCAAGCATCTACCACGCCAGGCAGCATAGCAATCATGAGTAGGTACTTGCTAATCACCCCGGCGCCGCCCGGTAATACTAATGTACGTGTATGAAGTAACTTGGTATTAATGTATCTTGCAGAGTTTATATAGTAAAACCAATGATTTTGCTAGTCCCTGAAATGGCGAAAATAGGAACTACGGTTCTTCTTCTTCTTCATCCTAGCGTTAATTCCCAGTCGCATCCGAAGCTTTCACCTCGGAGTCTGGGGTCCGCTTTACCAGTCTTAACTGTGGATTTGGCTAGACGTCGATATTTGCCGTGAAGCGACTGGTGACATTTGGTGATATCAAAGCATTGCAGCTAGACCGTTGTTGTTGGATTTTTTAGGGCTCCAACTACCCGTAACGACTGTCATAAATGTTCGTATGGCAACCGGGACCGACGGCTTAACGTGCTCTCCGAGGCACGACCACTACGACCAACCAGACCAAAGCAAATACCTATATTCATGCATACAAATATTTGCACTGAGCGGGGATTTAACCCGCGCCTCCTGCGTAGCGGCCGCGTTCACTACCGCTACGCCACGGTGACTGTGAAAATAGGAACTAAGGTTCTCCCTGTCAAATGCATACTTCTTTATTGCATTGAAAGGTATGTGGCGGCCTCCTACAGTTCATGGAATAGTGTCCCGAGCATGAAAAACTATCGTAATCGTAACGTAAACGTATCGACAGAACGGTAAATTACGATTTGTCGAATAGGTACCTACTTTGAACCCTTGGTGTGGAGCCTGCCAATCGCGATGCTCCTCTCCGTCGGGTCTTTGGAAGGCGTACGTCAGGCCGAAGCCAAGAAGTAGAGGCCCTTTTAAGAGAATTTAATATGCTAGGGAAACACACTTGAATTTGTTATCATTAATACCTACCTATAATAAAATATTAGGTGGATCAGTACGTGATAAAATCTGCTGTATTGGTTTCCAGTGCATTAGAATATGGCCTCCTCATTTCTTCTCGTGGGTGTCGTAGAAGAATGGATAGGTTTTTCATCCGACAGTAAACATACAACCCTGGACATGTGCAATACCAGTGGCGTCACACTCGCGCTGCCGTTGGCACGAGTAAGAACCTTCTTATGTCCTTCTTAAATAACCCCGTATTGTAGTCGCTTGGAAAAACCACAGCAGGGAGTGCATTTCACAGCTTGAGTGTGCGTGGGATGAAGCTGCCTACCACTTCGGGGATGTATAGGTGTCAATAATGTATGTGTAGGTATTCGTAGCCGAAATGAAATAAAAGTCTATCATATTTTTAATACTTTATTATTTTAAAGAAAAATGAAACAAAAGGAACATTTATTTTATCAAGAAAAAATCGTTTCAGCGATGATGTTACGTTTGCTCGATACATAATCAATCATAGACCACAGACTATCTGCACAACTGAATCAAGTTATTTAAAAATAAACATAAAAAAATGTTTGCAAGTTTCAGGTTATTTCGTTGACATAATTATTAATAATACTATCAATAACTTAACAGATTATTAATAAATCAGACCCTGTGATCTATAAGGTAAAAAGAACTTAAATATTGACAAGGAACAAAATTGTAATAAATGCCTTTAAAAGATAATAATGAGACTTACAACCAGTATAAAGACGCGGTCTCACTAACAGCGGAAGAATATGTTGTAGCGGACAATAACATGGTAAAGGTAATATTCGCAGTATATTACCGTTACCTTAAATAAAGTCACCTTCTCCCGAATAAATTTAACTAAAACTAGAAATTAAACAAAATTTAAAAAAAGAAATACACATTAAAAAGTTTATCCGATAGGAGATAAAACAAAACACTTAATTCTGTGACGTTACATACGAAATGCATTTCAAACAAGTTGTATCATCTAAACCCTCATTAATGGTAATAGAAGTATTAATGTTTGGTACAAAAATACACATAATTTGTTATTTTTCATACAAACAATATTAATATCTACTTACTTTAATACAATAAATTAAGAGTTTTGATTTTAATACAATATAATACGAGTTAATCCATTTTTTTACATTGCAAAGATATGCGTTGTGATTGATAGGCTAAATATTTTATTACGTAGGAACAGATTGATTATGAAAAAGGTGGTTACAAAAATAGACCCTGGTTATCACTCAGTTATACGTAGCGGGGTAAGAATTGTGCACTTTGTAAGTTTTAAACAGTCTTATTCAACCATTCATTAATAATGAAATCGTCAACCTTTCAAAGTAAATTATTTGCTAACAAAAGAGGTTAAAATTATTAGTCTAATATCCAAAGGCAAGATGTGCAAATCTTTAAATTTTACCTAATTTAACATACTATAATATACTGTAGGTATCTGAGTCACGTTTTCGCTTCCGAAGAGCAACTAGAGCGAGCAAGACCGGTACTAAAAATATTTATGACAAGACAACGGCAACAGCAGTACTTACCTTCTATAATAATATAAAAATCATCAAAGACAATTCAGAAACAAGCTATTCTACTTTGCAGATAAAGCAAACTTGATTTTCATTGCACTAAGAAACTAATTAAATTAAATAGTTAGCACTGCTTTATTTATTAAGTTTTGAAATTCACGAGCTAAACAAAGGAACGGAGATATAAAAAATTGTAAACAATAAAGCACTTATTGTTTCGTTCGCTGTTAAGCTCAATATCATTGACGTGGTGTTGTTTGAAAAATGTTATTGAATTCCGAGTAAAAACAAAACATTTCAGTTTGTTGCCTTCCTTTCTGAAACTTTGGTTGATTGCAATTTTAATAAATTGTGTAATGAAACTCTATTGAACGACTGAAATACTAACGTTACAACCAATATTTTTATACTAAAATCCAAACGATATATGCACAATAATGAAAATTATTCACTTATGTTAAATTCTCGCTACCCGCTCGCATTAGAACCAAGGCCTTAAGACATAATAATGTTTACAATAACATATAACCTCCTTGAATATGTTTATCTAACTACCAACAATTCTAGATATCTCAATATAACTACAAGTCCAAATATAACACTTTGGTACATATTTTTTTATTTTATATTTTTTCATAAGATTAAATATTGATAATACCATTATTTCAGCCATAGCACGACGATTCTGAAAAAAAATAGAATCAAATTATATTTCGTTCACATACAACTGAAAAGTTCTAGTGAGTTGACAAACGGATTCGTGGCTTAGCATGTTAAGAACGGTCACCCATCCTAAAATTGACCCAGCCAATATTACATAACATCGTAATGCTAAGAACGGTCACCCATCCTAAGATTGACCTGGGTAGTATTGCTTAACCTTGCAATCTAACGGTCACCTCTGGGTTCACCCATGCCACTGCCGGTCTACATACCAGCTACGTTCAAGCGAAGGGGTATCATTCCTCCACTTTATCACCATTTTGCAAAGTGAACTCAAAGTGTTGTCATATTATTAATCATATATTATTAACTAGCGACCCGTATCCCGACTTCGCCTGGGAATAAATTCGTAAAAGTATCCTACACCTTACTGTATCCCTTATTTACTCACAGGCAAACACTAAATTCACAGCTACGATTATATCATACGAGATTCGCAAGTGACATATTGCCTATGTCAAAATACGATTATTGCTTTCAATCAAAAATTACATAGTACAACTAATAAAGGATTTGACATAGGAAAAATTCCTAGTAGCAATTTTCTTTTAGGATTTGTTGACGGAGGTTACTAGAAGTCTTAATTTCGATTTGCGTGGTATTCGGTTCGTTGCGTTCTCCGCCATCTTGAATTTAAGGGTACAATATTGTTTACCGAATAAGTCGTTTACTTTTAATTTTACATGGAAAATTGTTACTACAAAGTTGTTTAGAAATAAATTTTCTACAATTTTGGTATTTATCATTTTTTCGTAGGATCGGTATTTTTCGATTTATTCACCGAAAGATGGAGAATCTTTGTTTGATTTTTTTGTCGTAGGAAAAACTCCTAGTAGCTATTTTCTTTGGGAATTCGATAAATAAGGTCACTGGTAGTTCACATTTCGATTTGCGTGGTATTCGATTCATTGCATTCTCCGCCATCTTGAATTTAAGGGTGAAATGTTAGTTACTGAATAAGTTATCTTTTTTAAATTTTACTCGAAAAATAATTACTACAAAGTTGTTAAGAATTAAATTTCCTACATTTTGGTATGAATAATTTTCCCCTAAAATCGATATTTTTCCATGTATACCCCAAAAAAGTTGGTGAAACTTTATTCGAATTTTTTGACAAAGAAAAACTCCTAGGAGCTAGTTTCTTTGGGAATTCATTAAATAAGGTCACTGGCAGTCTACATTTCGATTTGCGTGGTATTTGGTTGATTGCATTCTCCCTTAAATTCAAGATGGCGGAGAATGCAATGAATCCATAAATTTATAATATAACAGATGGGTTATACCTACAGAATTAACGTGTATTACCTACGTTCCATTTTTATGAATGAACGTTTGCCGGCGGTTACTATGCTAGGGATTACCTTCTATTATCGTAACATTTGTCGATATCTTTCTATACTACCTGTTAAAGTGTACTAACCATAACTTTAAAACTAAAACCCGACTACTGCAAAATCACGAATCTCTAGAATGTATTGTTTTATTAGAGTAAATGGTATACGACCACGGCTATTCTTGATATTTTCTTGCTTAATACTTCTTAGAGCGTGATTTGCAGTAGTCGGATTTTAGTTTGAAACTTGATTTTTATTTGTATTATTTTGGTGCAAGCAACACCTAATAATGTATACATGTTTTTAATGTGCTAATTGAGCCCTTTAATTTCATACCAAACACGGTCTATATAATTATCTCAAGTTTTTTTTCATTATAGTCAGAGTTGATCAGCGGATGATCAAGACGTTTCTAACAATACCACAATTGCCCAGTTCTAATACGGAAAAACAGAAGACATTACAATTTTGTCAATTCGTATTTCTTCAAAAGAGTACATTTTTGTAAAGAAGAATAGTTTCGTCGTCAAATCTTTTATTGGAGTACATCACTATTATGCTTGTAGTAGTATGTTCTAGAAAAATTCAACAATGGCTGTCGCAAATCATTCATAATGTTGGCGCAAATCATTCATAAATGTTGGTACCGTCGGCACGCTGTCAAATTCTCATACTCATTTTCCCAAGTGAGCAATAACTTAAATTTTTTGTCTCTTTTTAGCAGACACAACTGTATATTGGAAAAAATGAGACAAAGTGATATAATCAAGGTTCAATTCATGTTTGCCTCATATTTGTATAACTAGAATTTCTATATGTTGAACGGGGCCCCCCTGTGAATGAATCGAATACCACGCAAATCAAAATGTAGACTGCCAGTGACCTTATTTAACGAATTCCCAAAGAAAATAGCTACTAGGAGTTTTTCCTATGTCAAAAAAATCGAACAAAGTTTCACCACTTTATTGGGGTATACATCGAAAAATATTTATCCTAGGGAATAGTTATAATTTCTAAACTGTAGGAAATTTAATTCTTAATAACTTTGTACTAAATATTTCTCGAGTAAAATAAAAATTAAACGACTTACTTGGTAAACAAAAATGTACCCTTAAATTCAAGATGGCGGAGAATGCAATGAACCGAATACCACGCAAATCGAAATGTAGACTGCCAGTGACCATATTTAACGAATTCTCAAAGAAAATAGCTACTAGGAGTTTTTCCTACGTCAAAAAAATCGAACAAAGTTTCACCACTTTTTTGGGATATACATCGAAAAATATTTATCCTAGGGAATAGTTATAATTTCTAAAATGTAGGAAATTTAATTCTTAATAACTTTGTAGTAAATATTTCTCGAGTAAAATAAAAACTAAACGACTTATTCGGTAAACAAAAATGTACCCTTAACTTTAAGATGGCGGAGAACGCAACGAAGCGAATACCACGCAAATCGAAATTAAGACTACTAGTGACCTCCCTCAACGAATTCCGAAAGAAAATTGCTACTAGGAATTTTTTCTATGTTTGCCTCTTAATTGAGCTAAATCAGTTGTAGTAACAATCAATTGCGAGGCAGTTCTCGCCAGCGTAGACGACCGAGCGGCAATTGTTTTAGCGAATGTTTGTTTTAGACAAAGCAATTTTTTTTATCTTTTTGATAATTGTATTTTGTAGGAACACTCCTCTTATATATGGGCTTTTTGGTAGCTAAAACTACCTTCTAACATTATAAGCACAAGTTGTATAACGTAATTCCACATGGACCTTAATTATTACGTAATTTTCTTCATGAAGAAAATATGCAGATCATTATGCTGGTGAGCACATTTCAAAGCCTGCTTTGTGCAGCTTTAGTCTTTTCTTTCCTTTTATCAAGAATCTAATGAAACAGCGACTAAAGTCAATAATCTAAGCTCTTAATATTAACCAATAGGCTTCATGCCTTAGTTCGTAGTCGAGAGAATCATTATCATTCTCCTAGCGACAGTTGGGCACACCATTGACATTAAGGAATCCAAGGTCCAATTCGAAAGATCGCGGGTTCAAGTGCCGCCCAGGTCGATTTTCTTTTCTCTTTCTAAATCGTAACTCTAAAGAACCATCGTTCCTGTACGTTTGTGCAAGGGGTCGTGACTTGACTCAGGCCATGTAAACTAACCACGGGCCAGCGCTTCGTTAAAATACAGAGACGGCAAGGCAAACCCACCCGCCTCCAGGTTTTCTCCGCACAACGCTATCAGATTTGTAGAGAAATCGAGTAACCCAAAACATAGGTTACACCTACCCAGACCTAATAATAGCCGGATGGACCAACACTACCCAAATAAAGGAAGGGAAGTAGCCGCATCCGTTACCCAGGGAATTTTCTATACCAGCGTTCCCCTTCCCTAAGAGTCCAAAAGAATATTACCTGGGATTTATATCCGCATCATTTTCTGCCAGTGCTCAAGTCTTGTAGTTCGCTGCTATCATCACTGCTGGCGCTAGGACACCCGTTATTGACGGTGGCTGAAGGTGCACCTGCCGCAGCCGCCATTGCCACTGACAGCGGGATGGTTATGAACTGCGGCTGGGTTGACGATGATGCTGTGTACAAAAAAGGTCATTAGTTATCATCATCTCTTCAAAGCACAGAAACTTTCTTTTCTTACAGGGTTGGCAGCACGAGTGTGACTTCCCTAGCGTTACATTGGCCACGGTAACCACTTTCCATCAGGTTGACTACCGTTCCTGAACTCAGTGGGGGCTTTTCAGTCTCTCTATAAAGCGGCTGAATGTCGATGTCTTGGTCGCTGTTCAAGTATGTCGTATTAAAGAAAAACCCACTCACCGCCATCTTGTCCCTGATTAGCCAATCCAAGAATAAAACTGTGAGGGTATCCCACTGCCAGATTGCCTAAACCAAGGTTATTGCCTATCCCGTCCAGTCCAACTCCGGCCAAAACACCTGAGTGGTACAGCATGGCGCCTCCAGGCAGGTCCATAGGTTTGGGCAAGAGTTTTGGCAATCCTGGAATAGCTTTGCTGCTGTCCGCTTCTTGGATATTTGATGATGTTGAGGCTATCGGTTCGCCATGGGCTTCACTGTAAATAAAAAACAATATATTTTGAGCTACTATTGCTACTTATCTTGCTTATTGATAAAATTTTAGTTTGATTTTATTTATAGTTTTATAGAATCTGGCTGGAATTTGGTACATGGATAGATTATAGTCTGGAAGAACACATAGGCTACATTTTATCTTGGGAATAGGTCCCCATGGGTTGCGGGAACGGGATCAAAATTCCATGAGGGCGAAGCCGCGGTTAGAAAACAGTTAGAATTTAATAATATAGGGAAATATCAGATGCTTTTCAAACTTACCGATTAATGGATTCTCTATCACTATTTTCATTCTGCAGCCATTCTTGCTTGTGGACTTGCATCAGCTTCTCACTCGGAGACTCTGGCTCGCTGCCACTCTCGTCTCCGCTATCCCCAGATGATGCTGGTTCATCCTGTTGTTAAAGAAAGTTAAGAGTTAGACATTGCCAGTTATAAACACGTCGCTGCTCCAGTTTTTGTATTAATTTTCATCGTCATCCTAAACGAACACTTGAATTTTTAATTTCTTTCCTAGACGTGGCGCACTCTTGGCGCAGGTGTTTCTGAAGGGCCACTCACGACGTTTTAGTTCGACGTGAAATACTACCTCGCCGGCTTACGAGGTGCACTCGTTCGATGGAGGCTTAAGTGGTTATGAAAATTGAGATTTTTTTATAGTCCAGTAATTTGGAAAATTTTATCTTGAGAGTTCGTTCGGAGTTTTGAAAGTTTGTTATTTCATTGTTAGTTCTATTTTGAAAGGTATATTTTCCGCTCTCGCCGTCATATATTACATATTCAAGCCCGTGAATCCCCAAAGGGGTAGTTGGAGGTGTATTATTATCCACATTTCGCGAACTATAATTTTCGGTTCCACGTAATAGGTTCGCCCTTTTAGTTTTATTTAGCCTATGACAAAGAGCCCGTTAGGTGGTAATCCACCTAACGGGCTCTTTAGGTGGATTACCACGTAATACTAAGTACGCATTCTAGAACCCATAACACAAGCTAGATATTTGCACTGAGCAGGGGTCGAACATGCGCCTCTTTCACTACCGCAACGCCACAGATGCAGACTGAGGCACTTAGTTACAGTCCGACTGTATGTATTGGAGAAAATATCGTTTGAAAACATTTACTGTTGAGACAAATCTTTTTTCTGACTTATTTTACTACTATTCTAGACTAGAGACTAGACACAATTGAAGTTTAAAATATACCCTAATAATACCTACAGACAGACAGACAGAAACACGGATGGAAAACGAAGTGATCCTATAAGGCTGCCGTTTTTTCCATTTGAGGTACAGAACCCTAAAAATACTAATGTTCAACCCACTTTACTCTTCTACAGCAACAATACAATAGGAAAAGAAGAGCCTATATTGTTGTACACACAGACATACATAACCGCACATACAAGGTATTGTTACGTCACGTGGATAAATCACACAAGTAATTAGTTGGTATCAGGCGCATCAAAGCAACACAATTGTAAATAAATACCTACAAAGGATGATTTCCAGGGATGCAGAGCTGCGCGCGCGCCGGTCGATACGATCGTGTATTGTTACTGTTGGAGTAGCGTGGATAAGACCGTAGCGTGAAGTTATTAGAAATATTTATCTGCAGCTATTTACTTATAAATTGTATTTGTTTGTAATTCCTTTAATTTACTTCTCATTCATTTCGATTTGGGTTCCAAGATATTTTATCACGAATTTCATGACCTATTCGATATTTTCTTTTCACGAATTACTAATTTTAAATTCATAATGTTACTAGAAATCTGGATCCCGGCTTTTTTGTAAAAGAATCCTAGCCCAATTGCTGAGTCATCTACCGGCGCAAAAAATAGCTGAAAAGCATCTTTGAAGCGGGGTATATCGTATAATTTTTTCGAGTTTTTGAAGCATACGCAAATGATAGATTTCTTTCACAAATTACACAGCTAATATAAACAAAAAAAAATTGTTCAATGCCGCAATATTACTATTAATGTTCTGTCAATAACAAGAAAATAGCCACCAAAGTAAAAGCATGTAATTATAACTCAAATTTTAGTCACAAAACCAAGTGTATATCCACATAATGCTAGCGCAAGTAGTGCGCGTGGGCGTCGCCTTTATTCAGCGACGCACTAAATAATAATAATTGTGGTTAACTAACTACCGTTTAACGCATTCGGCTTTCTTCTGTACATCTGATAAGTCCACCGATACGGTCAGCAGAAAAATTAAGCAATATTTATATAGTCCAATATTAGTTACATTTAAATTCACTTCTAAAAAAGGAGATTATCAATTTGACATGTATGTATGAGCTATTTATAATCTATATCTGTGTCTTTTACCAAGATCTGTTCAGTCGATTTTGCGTAAAAGAGTAGTTATCTAACATTCATCCATAGATCTTATAAATCACAACGGGTAAGTTTTTGGCCTTCATGTCACCTTATGGCAAATGATGAACAAAGAAGTTGGTAACGAGCTTCATCCGGAATCCTCAACCACACAGAAATTGGGTAACTTTCCTGTTAAAATCGAAATACGACGATTCTATAGTCCTTGTTGTTATGGCGGGAGGCTTAAATATTTTATGAAATTTTAAATTAATATTTATGCTAACCTTTCATATCGATTCAAGTGTCCAAGACGGAACTTAAACCCGCACCAGTCCCTGCTCTGCCTAACTGAGCTCTTCAGACCCATCCTGGACATTTGAAACGCTCCTATACATTCGTCTTTGAAGTGACGTCGAGTGTGTATTAACACTCACATTTAACCAACTATGATTTTCAAACCCACGTAATAGGGGGCGTGCCTGTTGCCGTCAAGCGGCTACTTTGCCATGGACTGTATATTTATTGTCTGATGGAGAACCATATCCCTCGCCTTCCATGAGAACCACTGGAAGAGATAGAGTGGCCCTATTTCTCCCGGTGAAGAACCAAATCGGCGAATATTTATTTACTATTATTTATTTTGCTGACCGTACGTAGCGAAGGCATTAAGTGTCCACAAGTCGAGTCTACAATCGGTCGGTGCTCCGTTTTTGGACGCTACAGTTTATTTTGTAGCGTTGTGACGTCACAATACCACAGTTACCTCATTATTGTACTAACTGTACTTTTGGTACCTACACTTACAATTGTTTTAACCATTAGAGAACGAGTGGGCGTTGCCTATGGTGATGCACTATTTTTACCTTTTAAGAGCAAACCCGAAAGGTTTAGTAAAATTTTGTCATCGTCCTTATTACGGTAGCCCCGGTTTATTCTCGTAGGTACTCTTTCACTTCATTTGGTTTTTCTTGGCTGTTATAGTAGCGACTGCCACCTGACCGCTTGGGGTCAAGAGCCCCACAGGAAAATCCCCGCAAAGCGTCGTCCGGTAATCGGTAGGCAGTACCGGCTTGCCGTTGAAGTTGGTTTCGTAAGGATGTTTTTCTATTGACTGTACTTGCCTGTAAAAAAGACTAAGGGGATCATACCGGAATGACACAGTTTACGGTGGATCAATCGGGAATTAAAACATAAAAACAATCGGCAGGGGATCAGATCAGGGGATCCAAACGGAATAACTCGTGAATACCCAAGTAAATAAATCTTTTCGTAAGTTGTATAAAAAACAATGTTTGATATAATTGTTTGTAACATGATTAATACGATTTAGATGGAATTTTCACTGCAGATAGCTGATGTTATAAGGCGTTACATAGTCTACTTTTATTTCAGAAAATATTATTAGGGTCTCGCGTAAAAAAGCCAGATTTAAGTCCCCGCGAACAAAGTCACGGGTACAGTCAGTAGAAAATAAATTGCACCCAGTTTCATAGCCAATTGACGATCCGCTTTATATTTAAAATAACCTTTTTATCTCAGCAGCGAACAAGGGAAAATTTTCATACAACACAAACAGGATTTTCGATAAAAATCAGTTTTGTACAAACGAAAAGCTATACCGAATACATTGTAAATCATTATTCAAGAGTCCCATACAAATGTCCGAACATATACACTGACTAACAAACATGTGTATAGTGAAGAATTCCTATTATACCAGGCGGAATGCGTCTGCTTGATTTTGAATGGTCGCTTATTATGCACCCATTTACACCCGAGAAGCGATAACGAGGATATCGGTTTACTGGAAGAGCTGCGTAAAAGTTGACAGGGTTGGGTAGAGGAGGGTCGGGGATTTACCACTAAATATAAAGGCAAACAGACGGTTGCCATTATATTATGTTACTAGCTGATGGCTGCGGCTCCGTCTAGATGTAGATTTTCGCGACTATTGGTCATATTTCCGGTTCTACTCAGTAATGAAAGGAATGTATGAATTTAAGTCTGACATAGATCGCATAAAATTCTGTTCAATTGTTTTTGCGTCCATCGCGAACAAACAGACAAATAGATGAATTTGAAAAAAAAATAGGATTAGTCGCGTCCGACCTTGTCAATAAAATGCATTAAGTAAACGTATCGTCACTATAAATAGGTAGATAGGGTAAGGTTGCGATTATTGGACCACTTAATTTTAAACAGACCTGGTATCCAAAATAAAGCATGAAATAAAACAAAAATTGGATGAACGAGTAGTCCGTATATTCAATTATTGGTAACTAACATATTAAGTTAATTGTATTATATATATAGGCGCAAAAGAAGAAAATAAAACTTTATAATGGTTTCCTTGTTTGAACCACCGTCTCTTTCATCGGACCACTTAGTCGCTATGATTGGACTTAGGGCATTATGGCTGGCTGGTCCATTCAAGGTGCATGTGAAAAAAATGAATTAAATACAACAATAATTTTATAAAATTACCTTTATTTTAGTAAATAGAGAGGTAGTTACATTAATCAGTCAACTCTAATTATATATCTTTATTTGGCATGCAAAGTCACAAAAATCTTTCAGGTACGTAAAACTAAAACTTAAACGCAAAAAATCTCTTCATAAATTCTTATATAATAAAATTAATTATTAAAAAATAAAAAAACCCGACTGCTGTCTAAAAGATCGAAACAAGCTTGATAGCAGGCGGTACCCATTTGCCAATCATAAATCGAAAGAAATTTAATGGGTACCGCCTGCTATCAAGCTTGTTTGTATTGCACTCCAAACATTCTGCTCGCCTCATTCAATCCAACTTCTTTTTTTGCTAATGCTTGTAGAGCTAATTTCATACTCGCCTCGTTCCAAGCATAATATTGCCCACTTTTTGCCATGCTAAAACAAATAGAAAAAGAATTAAATATTAAAAAACACACATCATAGAAGTTGCTATGATTGGACCGGTTCAATGAAAGAGCCTCGTACCGGTCCATTGATAGAAACTCACTAACATTCACTAAAATATTTATTTTAAAATAACGTAGCACGTTACTCAACAAAAAAATACCATAGTAAGTATCATAAGTAAATTGAGCAATGCAATAGAAAAAATCACATTAAAATATTGAAAGGAACAGTACTTACATGATATTATTTGCCGCGTAAAAATTATATTCGAGGTCCGAAAAACACAACGACGTACGTCCGTCCCTTACGCTGCCTGCGGCGACACTGGTGGTTGGAGGGCGATGCGGGGGGTTGTAAAGCTAGCGTTTCGACGCATCGATCGGGTTCAAACATGAATCGTACGCGAAATATTGAAGTGGTCCAAACAAAGCGCTGGTCCAATGATCGCAACCTTACCCTACTTTCCTATATTTAAGATAAATTATTAAAATGGGCTTCTTAAATTAAGAATGGTTAAAAAGCAGTAAAAGCTGCATCTGTTGTTATTTTACCCTTTTTATTTATTTTCATTCATACACTTTCTAGTCTTATCGAGAAGTAGTCCTAAAGCTTCTAACCCCACATAAGCTTTAACAGTAAATTATTTTACAAATAAAATGCATACAAATGACCTTGGATCGCATACGGAATAAATTGACTAGACAGCCAAGTACCCAAATATTTGCGAGAGATAAAATATGTCTATGCTAATCTCACCTCCGGCTACCTACGACCCACAGACGCTGTGCGTTTCAGTCGGTTCGATTTCGACATAACCACCCCACTGATACCATATTATTATGTTTATCAGACAAATATATACAGTCCAGACTCAGCCTATACATGGCTCGAGCCAACAATAGTGCCCGGAAAACGGCAATAGGTTCACCCCCTATTACGTGGGACCTAATACAATGATTGGTGAAAGGTGGGTGTTAATTCACCTCTGCCTAACCCTCCAGGGATAAAGGCGTGATTGTATGTATGTATGTATGTAATCGCTTCTATAAAATTTCCAACCCAATCTCTTCCAGTATTTCTCTATATCGCAACCAAAGATACGAAAACAGTAGCCCAAAGGCGTTTGATACGCATCTGGATAGCAGTAACAAGGCCCATGTTCATGTCAATCCCGCTAATGTTACCACGCAGGCCTTTGGCCAATATGTACCTATGTGTTCCTCGTACTGAGAGGTGGTGGAGTGTGGGTGGACGGTGAAAACATATGAAACTAATGGTTTGATGAGGAGAAATTGTTAGAGTTATTCACTACTTTTTTACCCAACTGCCAAGAAGGGTTATTTCTGCTTTGTATACTGTTTTATATAACCACTAGCTGACCCCGCGAACTTCGTACCGCCTAACAGTCAATTCTTTTTTTTTAAATTTTTCTTCCCGTAAGAACCATCCTCGGGATAGTTCAAGGAATAGGTATTCTAAAAAAAGAATTAGCGAAATCGGTTCAGCCGTTGTCGAGATTCGCGCTTAGCAACACATTTAGGGATTAATTTTTTGTATTATAGATTGTTGCAACTATATTGTACACATGTAATAACGGAAGGAACTGTCTCCTGAGATACAGGTTAAAAACTTAGTTCAGGAGACAATGATCCTGTATACTAAGTGTTATTGTTTTTGTTACCATACTAGTGGTACTAGTATTGTATCATTATCAGTTAAAGTTCGGTTTATGCGTCAAAAATTATGAAACTCAATTTTTTTAATATTCAGAAGCCTCCGTGGCGTAGTGGTAGTGAATTCGATCTCCGCTTAGTGCAAATATTTGTATGCATGAATATGGCTATTTGCGTTGGTCTAGTCGTGTCACAGAGAGCACGTTAAGCCGTCGTCGGTCCCTGTTGCTATACCAGCATCTATATGGCAATCGTCGGACAATTGGAGCCCTAAAAAATTCAATAACTGGTCTAACTGCAATATCGCCAATGGGTTGTAAAGATCGGATGGCTTCGAAATTAAAACAAACAAACTTTTCAGCTTTATTAAATTATAGATAACTAGTTTTTGCCCGCGGCTCCGCCCTCGAGGATGTCGGTCATCGCGATCAAACATAGCCTATGTCATTTCTCAAGGTCTAATCTACCCGTATTCCAAATTTAATCATAATCGATTCAGTAGTTTAGGCGTGAAAGCGTAACAGACAGACAGACAGAGTTACTTTCGCATTTTTAATATTAGTATGGAGTATGGAAGTATGGATATAGAACTAATACCTAACTTGCCCACAACCATACTGCTCACTTGCTAAACTTAATCCTTAGGTGAATATTTCTGGTATCGGTAGAAGAAACTTAAAATCAACACGTTCGTTCAACACGTGTTAGGTTAACATCTTCAGACAGAGCAAAACTTGACTGAGATTGTGATCTAGATGCTAAAAGATTTGTTCTTTACAGCACTTGGTAATAGCACTATTTTATTCATCCGCCATCAGGGGTGTCGGACTCGAGCTGACAAAAACCGCACGAGGAGAGCCTCCAAGCAGCTCTCTACAGGTAGGTACTCTTCCACCTGCTTACCGTCCCTGTTGCCCAGGGTGCACTGTGGAGGTTTCAAGCCCCACAACTTTATAAATATTGTAAATAAATAAATATTGTAGGACATTCTACACAACGCTATCTAGATCCAATATAAGCATAGCTTAACTAGCTTGTGTTATGGGTTCTAGAATGCGGATAAACATACTTAGATACTTTTTTTTTGTAAATACATACATATTATACATAGAAAACACCCAGACCAATGCAAATATACATATTCATGCATATACAAATATTAAATTTGCACTGAGCGGGGATCGAACCCGCTCATAGTTCCGTCTTGAGATAGTGTCTTGAGTATTTGAGTAAATCTTGAGATAGAGAGCGGTAGAATACTGCAGGGCACTGTAATATGTCTTCCTTAAATTTATATTTGCATGCCGCATTGGCGGTCGAGTATGGTGAGACAATTAATTATGTATAACGACATCATGTAAACCCATATTTCACAAATTAAATGATTTGATTTGATTTGACTTGGCCTAACGATTATTGTCAGTTTTCGGGGCTGACTTTAATGTGTCCTCCTAAGCAAGGTAGCGTTCAAATAGCGTAACGGTAGAACGTTAGACTGCTACATCGGGGGTGCGGGTTTGATTCCCGCTCAGTGTAAATATTTGTATGCATGAATATGAATATTTGCATTAGTCTGGGTGTTTCTATGTATAATACTCGTATATATTTACAAAAAAAAAGTATTTTTTAAGTTATGTTTATCCGCATTCTAGAAACTATAACACAAGCTAGTTAAGCTATACTTATTTTGGGTTTAGCTCTAAATAGCGCTACGTAAAATGTCCCAAAATATTTATTTATTAAACCACTAAGGGGTCACCCATCCAAATCGCAACCGCACCTATGTAGCTTAACCCACAGATCGTTTACCGAACAGTGAGCGCATCTGGCCACGAGCGCTACCCTGGTGGTAGGTACCTAGTATACCTATAAAACTAAGAGACAAATAG
The DNA here is from genome assembly GCA_914767945.1 of Eilema depressum. NCBI lineage: Eukaryota > Metazoa > Arthropoda > Insecta > Lepidoptera > Erebidae > Eilema > Eilema depressum. Next base: position 7,226,995 of record OU612028.1, on the reverse strand, counting down.
GAACAAACCAACTTTAGATCGTGTTCGAGTGCTGACGCATGTCCATTGTGGCACAGGTTCGATCCCGCGCGAAGTAGATAACCGTCTGACGCGTCGCCTGAATTTTAAACGAGCTAAGGTGCCAATTAACTACCTACGTAGGTACTTTTTGTGTGTTTATATTCACGGTTGTATATCTCCGTTGGGGTGGACAGAGCCCAAAGGATATAATTTCAACAACTAGCTGTTGCCCGCAGCTCTGCCCGCGTGGAATTTTGATCCCGTTCATCGCTGATAATATAGCCTGTGCGTTATTCTGATGTAAAAGCTATACTATTGTAAAGTTTCATTAAAATCCATTCAGTAGTTTTCACGTGAAAGAGTAACAAACATTTTCACATACATACATCCTTACGTAAATCGTCACATACTTATAAACTTTCGCGTTTATAATATTTGTAGGATTTTTTATGACCTAAAATTTAAGTATGTAAAACAACGAAAGCCTTTGTGGCGTAGTGGTAGTAAACGCTGGTGCTACGCAGGTGGCGCGCTTTACACTATTGATGCGTTTTCCGTACTCTAAAATGGCAACAACAAATGCGGATAATATTGTCCTGATTTTACAAACCAAACAGAGACGCAAAAAATACGTCATTAATAATTAATTCATAATAATAATAATATTGACATATTATTTCTTCAGGTGAGTATGTAGCTATATTTTTTTACAAGGTCCTTGTCCCACCGCCACCGCCGCCCGGCGAGAAAATGAGTAACTATCGACTATTTTTCTCGCTCAAGAAACGTACAATAGATAGACATTCCGTGTAAACAAAAGAGATGCATATACAAATAGTTGATCGCTGACTTTTCACACTGCCGGCGAGTACTCGCTTTACTAGCTAATTTGAAAAATAACACTCGCTCAGCGATACTCGCTAATAATACGTCATTGATTACCACTTACCACTTGTCTAGGGGGGCTGAAATTAACATGGAAGTACTCTTAGCGCCACCGGGCTCGTACACGTGTACTTTTAGTGAAACCTGACAATAATTCACGCAGTTGAAGTAACAAGTCGTGTAGGCACACAAAGGCTGTACCCGTACCGATTACAGTACAAAGAGATGTCGTAATTTCTAATGTTAATAACATAATAACAAGCCCCAACCTATTTAGGATTGGATTGGTAACAGAATGGGAGCAGGCGCCGAGCGGCGAAGTTGTATAAGTAAGGTTTTTAAGTTTTTGATTGAATAGCAATAATTTTTTTTTGCGAAAGGCAAACGGAAGGTGGGAAGCCAGATAGACTGACGACCTGGAAAATGTGGCTGGGACAGTCTAGATGCGGAAGGCGGAGGATCGGGAGAAATGACGCACATATTTCCCGCATTTTCAATTACTTATCACTTCTTTTCTTTTCATTTGTCAAAAATGTTGCCAGAAATAATACTAATTATATTATAAATTATCGTTAATAATACTATTATTATTATTAACGATAAGTTATAAGGCAATCTGTATGAAATAAACAATCGTGACGTCATAAATTTTTACAGTCAAATCAAAAGTAGCAAAAAAAAAAAGAACAAATAGTCTAATAGTAGTCTAATACTATAATAGTAAATTAGTTTGGTGGATAATTAAAAATAAATAAAAACGATAAAATAAGAACAGACGCAACTTTTACCACCCTTTTACCATTCCTTAATTTAATGCCTCTGTGGCGTAGCCGTAGTGAACGCGGCTGCTACGCAGGAGGCTCGGGTTCGATCCCCGCTCAGTGCCAATATTTATATGCATGAATATAAATATTTGCATTGGTCTGGGTGTTTCTATGTATAATATGTATGTATTTACAAAAAAAAAGTATTTAAGTATGTATATCCGCGTTCTAGATTCCATAACACAAGCTAATTAAGCTTACCATGGGTCTAGATAGCGTTGTGTAGAATGTTGTAGAATATTTATTATTATTATTTATTGTAGAATATTTATTGCGCTCAGTAGGTAAATAATTCACTTTAAATAAAGGAAAATATCCAATTGAGAGTCAAAACGTTCCCAGAATCTAATTATGGCACGTAAAGCGAGCAGTGCATGCTATATGTTTTATGGCTGAGTTGCTCTCTGTGCAGGTGAATAAACAAAACAATTCGAGGCTTAATTTGGAATATCAAAGGGTTGAGCATCGGAATGATAAATATATTTGCTGTTACGAATATATCGTGGTTGAGTTAAACGTTGGTTTAAAGCTTTTGGAAAATTTGAAACTCATCAGTGGATAAATATTGAAGTCGACCGCGTAGAGTCCAAGCACTGTAAATATTTAATCACGCCTTTATCCCTGGAGGGTTAGGCAGAGGCGAATTAACACCCACATTTCACCAATCATTGTATTTGGTTCCACGTAATAGATGGTGGGCCTATTGCCGTATTCCGGGTACTATTGTTGACTCGAGCCATGCATCTGAGGTTGAGTCTGGGCTGTATATGTCTTTATTCTTATTTTTATCTTTATTTTTAATCCACTTAGGCCGCAGACAAGCACACGGCCCACCTGATGGAAAGTGGTTACCGTCGCAACAACAGCGGAGTCACACTCGCGCTGCTAACCTTTTAAGAACAGAGAGATTCTGTGCCGTCAGTGATGAAGACAAGCAGAGCAGGACAAGCACTTGGTCTTCCCACTGACAGCACAAGCTCCAGTGAGCTATCTGTGTATATGAATATATCTGTCTGATATTAAACAGCCCTATTTCTTAGTCGCCTTGTACGCCACTGCATGGGAAGAGAAGGGGTGGCCTTAATTCTACTCAGCCGGGTACCACACGACATCAATACACCATTTATATCCTGAATTATTCTATTTTAGACCCACGATTACATTGTACGTTTATTACTTACTTACACCAACATAAGTGCACACTAAGTAAAATTTACACCGATTCCTGAAACCACTTCCTCCAAGTAATTGATAAAGCTCATTAACACCCAGTACACTTTACTTCGCATTACCGCTATTACTCTGCATTACCGTGGTACGGTAGCCGGTAATACCGAAGGGTTCTGGAGATTGACGTAAAAGTGAGCGGTGTTTTATTTTCCATTTTATTGAGGGCCCAATCGTTATTATTTATGGGGTCATTCCATTTTTAGTAGTTATTTTATGTCGGTACTTGCTTAGGTTTGCAAACATTGAGTATTTTGTCTTTACTTTCATGGCTGTAAATGTCTGTAGTCGCCTACGATACTATTCCGATGAGATAGGGTGGTGATACTTGTATTCTTTGTCCGTCGCCATACGGATATTCGGACTTCGTAAAAGGCGACTAACTAAAAAAAACGCAGAAGATATCATTGCGAGAGAAGGAAAACTGGAAATAAAAACCTGGAAATATTTTTTTTTATGATATAGGAAATCAAGCCTGTTGCCATCTTGTGGTTACCTTTTTAGACTAAGACTAGACTTTTTGACGGAGTACTCATCAATAACATTATTTTTGACAACAATCAACGTGACCTAGAATAAAGTACGATGCAGGATTCAACTAAATTGGTCATTGCTGTGATGTTACATTGCATTGATATAAATTGATACTTAATCATTGTGCTACGGATGAAATCGGGGCCATTAAATAATAATTAATAATAATAAAAAAGGCACTTATTACCGGTAATCCGGACTTATACGTGTTCCCGTGTTGGGGTATTTCTTACAAGGCACACGGAAGCCCAGGACGGTCACAGAGCACAATGGTCGGTGAGATGAAAGCCACTTAATATGCGTTACGTAAGCTAATGGCGGCTGACCACCATTGTAGTCTGATCCTGTATTTGCCGATATTTTTTGTTATTGCCGATATTGTCACGACTGTTGGTACTTTTGGTAGATTTTTGTTTTTTTATTTTTTTCGAATATAAGATAGGTACAGTCAGCATCAGATCTATCTTGATTAACAAAGTAATGATCTTAATGCCTTGGTTTACCCCCTCCTTCCTATTGACTGATTGTTCTGATATTTGGTACATATCTTTAATTCGGACAATAATACAATTTAAATCAATAAAACAGTTTGATTTGCTCGTAATACTTAGTTATTAAGATCATTTTGAGACTTTTCAGTCAAGATCGTTTTGACGCTGACTGTACCTACATAAAAGGTACCTTAAATAAACAGTCAACGTCCTGATTAAAAAGAATATTGAAATCGGTTCGATATAGGATGATAAAAAGGTTCTAACGTATTGTATTTCTAAACGACTGTAAAAAGGAGAGTCTTTTGCATTCCACAAGTACGACATATCTATCCACTAATTAGCTGTTGCCCGCGGCTTCACCCGCGTGGAATGATGATGACGTTCCAGCAATATGATAATACTTACCGTTCCAGCAACCTAGGGGAACCTATTCCAGGAATAATAATAGCTTATCTCTTTATTTCTCTTTGTGTAATTTTAAAATAGTTGAGTAACAGATCCAAACACATTTTTACATCTATAAAAATTAGTTTTATTTATCTAGATAGGTAGGAAACTCATAGAAGTACTTCCGTTTTTTTATTGTTTTTTTTTTATGACGTCAATCACTTAGTGCAACAATCAGTGCAACAAAGTATCAAAAATCAAAGATCATTGATACAAGATTGGTACATATCAATAAGATATTTGCACTCGCTTGCCTATACATGGTGTTCTATAAAAACTGTATCAAAACGTTTTGATGTGCGAGTGGCATCCAAGACAGATCAAAATCGATTCATCCGTTTTGCAGTTATAAGTTATCATAGGGACTAAGTATACTTATTATACTTAATAGTCATTTAGTCATTTAACAAAGAATGTGTTGGCATTTATAAATAATATTTACTTCTGTACTATTACATATATAAATGTAAAGTGATCGTGTCTGTACATTGGAAATATTAAAAAAGTAGATACCTTGGGTTATGTTATATCAACACGAAAATGTATGTTTTATTGGAATTCTTGTCTATTTGCCAGTTTGTTCGCTATGAACACAAAAACTACTAAACAGATTTTTGAAGGTCTTGATCCGACTTAAAATCTTTCGTTTGTTTGATCGCAGTCGTTTGAGTAGAAAAGAAGATATACCTAACCAAAAGTCGCGAAAACTAGCTTTTCCCCCGCAGCTCCGCCCGCGTGAATCTCTTATCTTCGGTTCTAATCAACCGATTGCAATCAAACAAACGTAAGAATTTAAGGCTGAACACGACCTTTCTAACAAAAAAAACTGTATCAAAATCCGTTCAGTAGTTTTTGCGTCCATCGCGTACAAACATTTTCAATTTACAATTATACCCACAGAACAGCTAAGGAGACCTCTTTAACTGTTCTGTGATTATACCTATAGTATAATATAAAGTATAAATATTGTCTTTGTAACAAAGCAGCTATTCATATAATCAATATGCGCATCTCATTGATTCCCGTAATGTTTACCTACGCTTTTAGAGTAAGTGATCATTAATATTAATATATGTCAATGACTTCTCGTCAGTCAAATGGAACTCGATTGCTGAGGGTGAAAATGGGTAGTTCCGTCTTCATACCACTAAAAGTACCGGTCTTAAGTCATACTAAATGAGTATTCCTTATTCATACCATTCTTAACTACCCATACCATACCAATTATTCATTCGTTAGGTTAGTAAAAAGTACAAAAGAGATCAAAGAATCAAAGAATCAATTCAGTTACTGAATAAACGAAATTGATTGTTTAAAATAAGGTTGCAAGGATTAAAAAAGTGTACCAACTTGTATTTTTACCGACTTTAAAACGGAGGGGGTTATTTACATTCGACGTATCGAACGTTCATCGACGATGTGCACTCGACAAAGGAGATACGGTTGCACTTTTTCATATAAAGTTGTATGTAAAATGCAACCGTATTTGGTTTGTCGAATGTACGTTTTTCAATTTCTCCGTCATTTGTAAACCAATTTTCAAAAAGTTTGGACTTGACGTCTATGTAACGTTATCGACGCCAGGTCTAAATTATAGTACACGGGTTATTGGTATAATATAGTAATAATTCATATAGCCTCAACATAAAATTTTACGTAAAATGTTGAAACATTTTCCATGTTTCCTGACGTGAAACATGACGCGTCACGTCAAAAGTGAAACGCGTGAACACGATATCTGACACAATATACATTTATATACATAACCAGTTTTGCCCGCGTCTTCATTCGCGTGGATTTGAGATTTTTTTTTTTTGCACGTAATACATAATAGGTACTCTGGCGTAGACTTTTCTCTCGGAGTGGGAAGGTCAAACGAGAGTCACCCGCGCAATAAAACAATCTTAAAACACAAACAGAAATTTCAAGAAGCAGATCCTGTCTCCGAAGTGAACGCCCCTGATGTAACCAGGGACATTATTAGGAAAATGAAGAAATTAGTATGGAATACGGAGCAACATAAGTTACACCGAAAATAGAACACCCTATACGCATCCCTCACTCCATCACTAGGACGACGAAGAAAATTAGTATGGAATACGGAGCAATATAAGTCACACCGAAAATAGAACACCCTATACGCATCTCGGCACTCAGTTCACAGGTTTCACACCGGAACGTTCGTAACTCCGCCTCCGAAATTTGCACCGCATCGGTACTGCGTCGAACGTGACGAATTCAAATCGATGCAGCGCTGTTCTAACGCAAATCACAGGCGGACGCGATCAGATGGAGCTGTCGTGCCGCCCGCGGGCGACGATACCGTTCGCTCTTACCGGACGAAAACACGGACATTTCGATTCGATTTTTTTTTATTCGATTCTTTTATTTCAAATGTAACTAAGCGCTTTTTTTTCATATAGGTGGCAGACAACCACACGGCACCCAAATGACACCAAATGAAAAGTGGTAACCATGGCCTATGGACGTGTACAACACAAGAGGAGTCACACACACCCGAGCTGCCGAGTCTCTAAGAACAGAGAGTCTATGTCGTCAGCGCAGAAGACAAGCAGGACAAGCCTTTGGTCTTCCCGCAATGAGCATAAAACCTCTGCAGTGAGCTCTGGCTACCCTACATACCGCCAAGAACACAACTCGAGGTTATTATAGCTGCGGTATTCTGTAGAGCAGAGGTACTTCCCCAGTCCTTACCTATAATTTCCCTCCTAGCATAGCATAGATATTATGTCAACATCCATATTTCGTCAACTAACTACAATATGGGGTACTTCAAGAAGGGCATTAGAAGGTTTCTTCAGGGTCGGCAGCACGAGTGTGACGCCCCTGGTGTTGCATATATGTCCATAGGCTACGGTAAACACTTTCCATCAGGTGGGCCGTGTGCTTGTCTGCCACCTAAGTGGTATAAAAAAATGAGTATGGTCCCACGTAATGGGGGCGAGCCTTTTGCCAACAAGCGGGCAGTTTATCATGGGCTGTATGTTTACTGTTGGATGGAAGAACGCCTATCCCTTAGTCCCATTCTACGACACCCACTGGATGAGTAGGGTGCCCCTATTCTAGTCCACCAGACACCAACATGGCACACTGTCACAAATATATAAAAATTGATTGTAGTGTTAAGCAGCAGATTTTACAGGTTGAACGCGATGATTTTTTTTATTTATTTAAACTTTTTACATAATATACATACATACATACAATCACGCCTTTATCCCCGGAGGGTTAGGCAGAGGTGAATTAACACCCACATTTCACCAATCATTGTATTAGGACGTAATAGGGGGTGAGCCTATTGCCATATTCTGGACACTATTGTTGACTCGGGCCATATATCTGCAGCTGAGTCTGGGCTATATATATAATCTGTCTGATGTTAAACAGCCCTATCCCTTAGTCGCCTTGAACAACACCGCATGGGAGGACATGGGGTGGCCCAAATTCTACTCTGTCGGAAACCACGCGCCGTAATTTTTTGCATGAATACAACATGATTCTACAAAGGCGGACTTAAGGCCATAGGCATTTTCTGCCAGTCAACCTTGGGTGATGCAGAGATAAGTATAATTTCAGGAACTCTACAGGTCCGAATTGAAAAAATCTTTTTGTATTAAATAGTCAGTTTATCGAGGAATGCTGTAGGGCATATAATATCACGCTACTACCTAAGGAAGCGGAGCAGTAATCATAAATGTCAACTAGATTACCATAGATAATTATTGGTGCGAAGTACGCCACGAGCGAAATCGTGAAAATGGGAATTGCATTGAATTCACATATTATCTTTTTCAATCAATCAGTCCACTGCTGGATATAGATCTCTCCCAATATGCGCCACGTTTGCCGATCCTCCGCCTTCCACATCCAGTCTGTCCCAACCACCTTTTCAGGTCGTCAGTCCATCTGGTTTTTATAAGACGTCATTGATTAGCCACCACGACGAGGTCGATTTATTCGTGATACCTACCAATTACAATATGTATTGACATATTTTATAGCACAGTTTTATCACTCATTTTGCTCAAGGATATTTCTTGCCATAATACATAAGACAGCTAAATTGACAGGGATTGTCAAATTCCAGTCAATTTAGCTGTATAATCAAATTGTCGACCACATTGTCCAAATCGGTCACGCTTGAATTCACTGAACTAGCTAATAACAATAGCTTTAGAAAGGCTTTGTCTATAAACGCTTCGGAAGTCTTCCAATCGATTCGTCGATTTGGTTGAAGCGAATTTTGAAATCTTATGTCATTTGAAATCATCTCACATTATATGGGAATCTTCAAAAAGGGCATTAGAAGACAGCACGAGTGTGACTCCCCTGGTGTGGTACACGTCCATGGGCCACGGTAACCCCTTGCCATCAGGTAAGCCGTGTACTTGTCTGATACCTAAGTGGTATAAAAATAAAATAAAAAGACATACATACATACATAATTATAATCATTATATAATTAATAAGAAATAGTTACATGTATATTTTTGTAAATAAATTAATACCGTTATTCAATATCATTAAGTCTCATAACACACTTTCTTAAGGATAACACAGGGGACATTGTCCCTTTCGTGTCATCGGGCCATTACCGCACAATCGCAAATCAGTCCAGAAAGTCCAGATCACTGATTGGACCACACACGAGAGGGTCACGGTTTGTGAACCAGGTCACGTGTGTCGCCATACAACAGATAACGGACCACTGAGGACTAATTAATCTTGTGAAACAGCTGTTTTGTACTCTGTACATTGTACATTTACACCGTGTTTTGTTTTCTTTATACCACAAAGAGTTTTTTGTGGGAGCGATGCTCATCCCGAATGGGCCAGCGACGGGTATATGGGATTAATTAAGGGCCGGTGCTGCGTTATGGGTTTGAACGCATACAGGCGCTTTTTCTACCTCTTCTTCATCAATCCCAGACGCATCCCAAGCTTTCACCTCGGAGTCTGGGGTCCGCTTTTTCCAGTCTGACTGCGGATTTGGCTAATTTTCAATATTTTCAGGCCTGTGTCCAACAGTGGACTGCGATAGGCTAATTAATTGATTGATTGATATTATTGCTGTCATGAAATTTGAACCTCGGTCTACTTTGACCGGGTGGTGAACCATCCCAGTCTAAAAATTAAACTAAACATTCCATTCGTTCTATCTAACTTCTAAGATTTATTGCAAACAATTCGCTTTTTAAATGTAAAGCGCTTATACATCGAACATCGTGTTTGAACGGCTCAGATAACCACGTTCGTGATAGGCCGGTGGCCCGGGGCTCCGTTTGTAGCCTGCCTAATGATAAATCATTGGAGAACGAATGATTGAACGAGTTAGCACTTGTGTGGTGAGATATACGGACTCACATAAAGGTGCTTTCCACCGGCGAGGTCAGGGTTGAATAGGAGAAAATTGAAACATCTTCAATCTACTGTCAGTTTTGATATATTGAGTGACAATTCACATTGATAGGTCTGTGTATATAAGCATCTAACGCTTACACAGTATGTACAAACTCTATAGACGCAGCAAGTGTCATAACAACGCGGCGTAAAAACGCTACTACTTTTCGGTATAAGTTGACATAAATACATACATCCCATGACATGTACACATTGATATTAGCTTTATCACACAAAACGCATTTTTATACTGTTTTTTGCGATGTAATTTGTTATTTGTGTCTATACAGTGTATGATAAATAGATAGAGATAGATAGATAGATAAGATATGGTCTAAGATCTAACGTATATTGACCAATTTGTCATTTCTGTCGATACCCCCGGAGTGCCACTGTTTTCTTTGATTGGATTGTCACCAGTCCTTGGTATATGATTTGAAAATGTGCATTTTGAAATCATTTTGAAGTTTTAAATCCTCTAAAGTCGAGTCCTGAAATTTCGTTATATACAAACAAGCATATCAAGTTAATATAAACGTGAACAAGTATCTACCGCATGCCAATTTGCAGTGCTGCAAATTTGCTCTGTGGTAAGTTAAGACGAGTAAGTTATTGATTCACCGTAGTCGCAAACTATGTCTTACCAAAATTGAGCTCGAACTTTGCAGTTATTGACTAGTTTCGCTTGCAATAAATCTATACTATTATCTATCTATCTATACTATTATATAATTGTAAAGTGGTCGAGTCTGTACATTGGAGATATTTAAAAAAAAATACTTGGGTTATGTTATGTTATCGATACTGAACACTTTTTATTCACTCTTTGTTAATTTGTGTCATGTACGTGTATCCGAATGGAATAAAAAATCATTTCATTTCATTTCATTTTCATATAACACGAAAATATTTTTTTTGAATTTCGTGTCTGTTTGTCCGCGATGGACGCTAAAACTACTGGACGGATTTTGATGCGGTTTTTTTCGTTAGAAAGGGCTAACTCAGACTTATAATCTTACGTTTGTTTGATCGCAATCGGTTGAGTGGAACCGAAGATATGAGCAAAGGTCGCGTTAACCGAGATGCACGCGGGCGGAGCCGCGGGCGGAAGGCTAGTACTATTACATAACTGCTTGCGTAGCTTGGAAATGTTTGTCCGCGATAGACGCAAAAACTACTGAACGGATTTAGATACGTGTTGAGTAGAACCAGGGATAACTCAGGATAAGAGATATACGCGGGCGGATGGCTAGTGTTTAATAAAGCTCGTGAGGAAGCAAAGGATATCGTAAAGATTGAAGCAGATAGCGGCTTTTTGACTCTGCCTACCCTAGAGAGAACACCCGTTAACATTATTGTATATCATGGAACGCGAGATCTTTTAAGAGGCCTACAGATATGACCAAATTACAATTTTACAATACCTACTAACATATAAATTACAATAGTACTTACTATATTTCAGAATCATAAACTACCTACTTCTGAACATGATTCGCTAAATGAATACTTAATACTTCTAGTATTATTTTAAAGCCATCTCAAAACACTGTCCATGGATAGTGTCGATGTAAATCAGATGGGACCAGCCGACGCGTGTTCTTTTAATGGACCGCATTATCCGATATGTATCATGTATTTTGAAATAAGTTGAAAGAAAATAGTAGTGTTGGTTTGTGACCGTCAATAGATAGATACCTACTATACAAATAAATATGAAAATGGAGCGTTTGTATTTTTGGATGAACGCGCTAATCTCAGGAAATACTGGTTTGAATTCACCCGTTTATCTTAGAAGGTTATAGGTTAAATACCATCACGCCACTACTCATGGGAGCGGAGCAGTAGCCATAAATGTCAACAAATTCGACAAATTCCCATACAATATTTTGAACACTAATAAATTGTAGGCTTATAATATGTTTTAAAGGGATGATACGGGGAGAACGGGCCATGTCGAGAATAAGCCGATTCGAGAACGGGCCGTTTCGAGAATGGGTCATTTCGAGAACGGGACGTTACCGTCCTAATCGGTTTCGAAGTACACCACGGGCGAAGCTGGGGCGGGTCAGCTAGTTATTTAATATCAATGAAGGTGTGGTACTAATAGCAGGTACCACAGATAAAATAGGCATTTTAATTCAGCTACTGTAATATGTACCGCGTTAGTTCACTTACCGTTGTTTCAACGTGTTTATGTAGCAATAACGAAAAGATATATGATTATAGCAGATTGCATTGCACGTTCCGTTATATTCTTTGACTAATAACTTTGTTTATCGTGTTTACGAAACGGCTGTGATAGTTGAATAATTTTTAAGAACACTACATACCTACCTAATATGACATATGGACGAACTAAACCGTTTTTGACATTTGTGACATTGAGATTAGATCAAGACTTTTTTTATACCACTTAGGTAGCAGACAAGCACACGGTCCATCTGACATAATTATTATGTATCTATTTAATATATAAATTTATATTGCCAATAAAAAGAATAATCAATTAACTATCTATAATATACTAAAGTAGGTACAGTAAGTTAAATAAATACAACCGAAAAATACTTATCCTATCATAACCTACTATCAGTACAGTACTATCCTAGTTCCTACCAATATTTTGAATGTGAAAGTTTGTGAAAATGTTTGTATGTTTGGATCATTCGTTCATCATTCAATCACGCTCTAACGGCTGAACGGATCTTTGAAATTTGGTCTAGGTATAGATTAGTCTGGAATAACATATTATATTCTGGGAATAGCTTTCCATAGATTTGCCGGCAGTGGAATTTTGATTCCATTCAAAATGCTCTCCCGGTCACAATTTATAACTAACTAACTATAAAACGAACTATTTTATGAACAAACTCATCACCATTCCCACTTACCGATCAACTTCTTACAGTCTAATCGATAGTCCAACAAAAAGAACTGATTCGATTAGTCGGTACACAGACACGTAAAATTGGCGAGGCATCATCGGCTGCAATGGTTTTATAACATTTGCATATAGATGAGAGGGACGCGCTGATCCGCCCCAGTGTAAACATTAACGGCCGGCCACGAGAATAGCCATTGGAGTTACTGGAATGTTAGCAGCTAGCAATTAGTAGCTACTGGGAGAATTTTGCTCTTACAATGTTGATCTGTGCTCCTAGAAAAGTGGCATAGAAAAGAAGTGTGGAATAGAATGATGAATGTATGCGATTGACGTCACGTACCTATGTCATAAATGTCAAAATACGTGTCGTAGGTATACGTGAAATCCCATATGCCTATTCTTTTCTACAAAACGCCCGCCAACGAATTGCAACGAATTTCGAGAGACAGTGGTCATCTTAAAATAGTGTAGGTACTCGAGGCTTTGGGCCACGAGACCAAATTTGAAATGAATTGAAACGTTCATGTTTTTTTTTTAATTCTGGCCATGTTGTGGTGTAAATTCATTCTTATTATCGACCAGCTGTCGCCTGCGGCTTCACCCACGTAGTGATCCCATTCCCGGAACTTGTAGTCTTTAAGTACGAAATTTCAGCCGGATCCGTTCAGCCGTTAGAGCGTGATTTAATAACAAACATGCAAACATACAATCATCTTCACAAACTTTCACATTATTTAAAATATTAGTACGAGTAAGAAGTAGGATACTCGAAAAACTGAAAAATTCTCACAAATAAGCAACTCAAGAACCCCAGGTAGGTATATTGCGCAAGATCCTACACACACTTGACCGGTTAAAGTAATAGGTACTTAGTAGAGGGCATTTGGGTCATTTTAATTTTATTTACCTATCTCCTTTTCAACCCAAACTATTTTAAATTTAGTCAATTTGATATGGTCCGAAAATAGTAATCATTACCGACATCCTTTTCATACTACATCATAGCAAAGGTCCAAGTTCAGACGTGACACCCATCAATAAAAGACCCTCGTCCACCATATGCACAAATACAGCCTTCAGGAATCGATGGCCTCCCTTCAAAAGACCCATTTCCAAAATAGTATCAAATGAAGCATTCACGTTCAAAAATGGATCAACAAACGCCTACATTTCAAATTTCAACTCTATTTCTAGTGAATAGCAGTTGAATTACAGTGAAAGGGGTATATCAATAAATCAGTTTGACACTTTTGTCATCTGTCAAACGACACGTCAAAGTGTGCGTAATTAAAAAAATGTCAACGTAACCTTTGCTCCGGTCTTGGGACTGGTCACTCCTGTCTATTAAAAAATTGGTAGTACATTCATAGGTTATGACGTCATAATGTTTGTATATTAGAAATCGTGTTATCATAGAAATTGAATAATTATTACAATAGTAGGATTTGTAACCTTACTATTTTTGAAATTGGGAAATTTTTGATGGATGTTGTTTATTCATTGACACCAGAACAGTAGGTACCTTCGTATTTTTGCATATTATTATGTAAAGTTTAATAATATAATCTTTTAAACATTAACCATCAGAGTCTTATAACATTAACCATACCAGCAACAATTTATTTCTCGTAGTTAACGTAAAGTAATTAGTATTGTCGTCGAAGCGGTTAAAAAAACGTCAACAACCAATAACTCTGCGAGTCCACTCGATAGATTTAAAGGAGAATCTCATAAAAAAATTATAGGCGTTGATTTATAGACACGATTTTCCCACGTGCTACGAGGAATAAAACCCGGAACAGCCAGTGGGAACTATACACTACGGACTGCGGGGAGTTTTTCTTGAATAACTAGTGATGTGAGCATCGTGTATAGACAGCATCGATATCGATAAATGTTATGAAAGTTATTGGTAGGTATAGCACCTTCTATATTGAGAAATTGTTTATTACTTATGGAATCAATCAATCAAATAGCATATGGCAGTTCATTGCTAGACATATGCCTCTCCCAAGGTGCGCAGGTGACGCTTTCGCTTTCCGCATCTAGTCCATCCCAGCCGCCTTTGGCAGGTCGTCAATCCTACTGACTGGAAGGCGTCTCCACGTTCCGTTTTCCTTCTCGCTGTCTCCACTCAAGAATTGGTTTGCTCCAACGGCCATCGGCCTTCCGACAGATGTAGTCAGCCCACTCAACTGCCACTAAAATTAGCATCGGCAGCCCGCGACATCTCTATACTCAAGTACACTCAGGTGAGCGGCTTTTACATTGGTAAGTGCGAGTAAGGCGAGGCAAAACTATCGATAGTGGATATCACATCACTTTTGTATTACTAGAATACTATAAAACAACGGTATGTCGCAGCTACGTGCTCCTCTATACATAGAACTTGGATGCGTCTATAATCGATATTAATAATTATGAACAAGCAGCGTGTAATAATCGATACATAATCGGTTGTTTTTTCACAATCATGATATTTTATCGATAACGATGATCTACAAATCGATGGTATTATCTACTAGTTTTTCTTTTTTCTTCATTTACTGATATGGCTGGTGATCTGCTATTCGATGATAATCATCCATTACAAGTGTTTTCGTCGTTTTACAATCCCGGGTAAAGACTGCACTTAAAGGTAAACGGGGTGTGAAAAAGTTTCTGACGAGACCAATATGTTGAAGACCACCATTGTAGGAGTATTGGCATTTATAATGTTGACCTCATTCCTGAGGCCACTTTTCTAAGAGGATATTGCCAATTGAGCTACCTGGGCTTCAACTACCATCAGTATTTGTCGAACCATTTTGCGACTAGGTATCTAAGGGTATGACAATTCTCTTTATTACTAAAGACCTCAAAAAAAATCATTTTTAGATACATTATCAGTTTTGAAGTGAAATGGATTTGCAATTAGAAATGGGTTCAGAGTTCATTCAGTATATCACTGATATGAACACAAGCAATTTAGCTTGGCTGGAGGAGTCAAAGAAAATGGTCCACGTTAATAGGTTTTGTAGAAAAAAAAAGAATCAAAGTTTTTATTGGCTTAACGTTGTCGGTGTTTTGTTCGAAGAACACGAACTCTGATGCTTACCTAGTTTAAATATCTATACCATCTATCTGCTACTATTATTATATTTATTAAATTATTGTGCTTAAAAAAGAAACGGGCAATGTAAAATCTTAGCGGGAGTTATCAAAACATCGCCAATTTACTCAATAGCACGCGCACGGAAGAAATACTAATTTAAAACACTTTCGAAGAACGCGGCTCGATCCTCTCTTATTTATCCGATAAATAAATATAAATCTTTTTATTCTGTGGACACGTCCGGGGACGGAATCCGGACTAAGGGCCTGGCCTTAAATGGTGGGGGAGTTCGCATCGGTTTTGTATTCCGAACGAGACGCGCGCGCCGCAAAAAATCTACGCTACGAGTGCGTACGCGATCGTACGGGGATGCCAACCGGCAGGGCTGTCGCGTGCGAGCCAGGGCTGCCAACCGTATGGTATTTGGCGTATTTGGGGTCTCTGGCATCTAATTAAACCGTTTAGACATATTAATATGTTAGTAATTCAAACCCGGATAAAAGGAAAGCCGATCAGCCGGGGCCGACCTCGTGATACATACAATGGCCAAATGAAGGGTTGTGATGATGATGATGAAAGAAAGCTGCGTAATAGTAACCGCAACTAGTGAGCGTGTATGAATATTGAATACTATTATGATTTTAGAAGTTTAAGGAATACCATAGTGCAATCAGTGCAATCTAAGTTTTTTTTTTAAATATCACCAATGTACAGACCCGACTAATTTATCTTTTTTTATAACTAGCATGGGCATAGCCGTGATTCCGTCCGCGTGGAAGTCGTTTCTGGTCATATTTCCGTTCCACTCAACCAATGGTGATAAAAAAACGTAAGATTTTAAGTTTGACGAAGTCCTTTCAAAAATAAAAATTTAACTATTATTTGTTCAGAAAAGTTATTTTCAACTAAAAGCAACAACAAATTGTTTCTTTCATAACACAATAATATGTGCGACGGAAATATTTGCACACCAATCATTGGGGAACCTATTCTCGAAATAACGATATCTGACAATGTCACAGGTTAGGTACAGGATACAAGACCACCCAGTATGCATAGCTGCTGAAAATTAACTAAAACTTTAAGCAGAATATAAATACAACAATAATAAATAGGAAATCGTAAGATAATCTGTTTAGGTATTATAAGTCCTTTTGAAAATATTTTTACTACCGGTTGCCTGTATATAACCACTTATAGTGAACACTTTTTCATTTATGAAAATAGACATTGATTTTCAGTTACTATTTTCATACAGTTATATAAAGCTTTATAGACAGCCTCCGTGGCGTAGCGGTAGTGAACGCGGCCGCTACGCAGGAGGCGCGGGTTCGATCCCCGCTCAGTGCAAATATTTGTGTGAATGAAATATGAGTATTTGCATTGGTCTGGTCGTGCCTCGGAGAGCACGTTAAGCCGTCGGTCCCGTTGCCATGAGAACATCTATGGCAGTCGTTACGGGTAGTTGGAGCCCTCAAAAATCCAAAAACAACGGTCTAACTGCAAAACTTCGATATCGCCTAATGTTAACATTGGGTTGTGGAGGTCAGATGACAATCGCTTCACGGAAAATATCGAGGTCTAGCCAAATTCGTGGCTAAGACTGGTAAAAGCGGACCCCAGACTCCGAGCTGAAAGCTTCGGATGCGACTGGGAATTAACGCTAAGAGGAAGAAGATATAAAGCTTTTTTCGTATAAACCTGCCTTGCAATTTTAGCTCAAGTCATTTGATGTCAATAATAGTTTGAACGTTTCCTGTGAGGCAGGGGTACCTACACGTAGAAATTATTCACAATAAAATATCATTCGATATTAGTTGCACGACATTGTTGGGTATCTCCTCAACCAGAATACACCACCGCGCTTCGAACACAGATATATATAATATCTCAGATGCTGAACCCGTTCAACGTGCGCTCGTCAACTCTCGTCATCTTTATGCGTCTGCGCATGTAGCGGGAACCGCCGGCAATCGCACGTGCGGGAATCTGACGAAAAGGAATATATTATTATTGTATATTTGCCGTGGTTTATAATTTGTAATCATGAAATATCCATACTTCATACTAATATTATAAATGCGAAAGTAACTCAGTCAGTTACGCTTTTCCAAGTGATTTAAAAATGGTTTCTTCAAGAAGGATATCAGAAGGTTCTTACAAGGTCGGCAGTACAAGTGTGACACCCTTAGTATCGCCCCCGTCCGTAGGCCTCGGTAATAATTTTCGATTAGAACTGCCACCTAAATGGTAAAAACACCATAATTTGGTTTGTACGAATTCTTTTACGAACACGGGTACCATCTGACACCACAATCCCGAGAGGAAAGTGTACGCCAAAGCCTCAATCGTCTATCAGCAGATATTCCGGCTTGCAGGTGAAGTTGACTTGGAATTACTTGGTGGAAGGCAATTCAGGCGTTGGAGGTCCCTCAATGACCTCCATCCTCCATGAGCGCGGTAACTCCCGCTGGCGGGCGAAAACGTTATTCGGTTGTGTCAGACTCGAACCGACTAAAACCGTGCACTGTTTCGGGTCTCGAATGCCAAGGTGAAAGGTAGCCTAGTAAAGTATTTCCCTTCTATCCTGGCAATACACATTTAATTTATTTATGTTCGGTACCGAATTTCCGAGGATTTACCGGGGCTGGCATAGTCTGGTACCGGGGAAACCCCGCTGGGTCCAGCTGGGGGGTATCCTTGGGGATTTCCGCACTTAAAAGCTTGTTAGGTGGTGCAGACAAAACTAGTCTTTATAAAAAACTGTGTTTATTTGAATTATAGAAATAGTACAATTATAACTAGACGTATACTAGATTTAGTAACTAAGAGATATAGATACAGCGAATGTAGGAAATAGAATGTGTCGGGAGAGCCAGGATTTGGGTACTTAAAGGAATCGAATCAGAGTGGGGACGTGTTGGGGATGTTTACATTTGTGTTAGTGGGACAAAAAAAAGGTAGCAAGATAAAGTGTGTTAAAATATTGCCTATGAATATGAAACAAGTGGTGAGATAAAGTAACTTAAGTTATAATAAAGTATGTTAAAATATTGCTTACAGATATGGTAACAAGTGGTGAGAAAATCATGATAAAAGATAATAAGCTAAACTAAAGGATACAAGTGGTAGATAAGTGGTAGATAGTGAATTTTGCAGATTGAGTTGATGTTGTAGACGATGAATTTTGCAGATTGAGTTGACATTGTAGACGATGAATTTTGCAGATTGAGTTGACGTTGGGTGCGAACGTCTTGCAGCTGTCCAGTGAGTTCGTCGCGATGTATTGCTGTCTGCTAGAAGTAGTGGCAAGATATGTTTGCTCCGGAAGGATGGTAGAGTCAGGATGAGGTATTGGGATGGAATATAAATAATATAAAGTGAAAATATCGTGTCTGACTAAAGGAAATTCTAGTACATAAATAAGCTTATTCATATAGATAGATTTATGAGAATGGATGCGCATTCTAAGATGTGATGGATATTATCTACAGTTATTGGAGCAACGAGGCGTCTATTAGACCTAGCTGAACAGGTGGAGAGTAACTCCTGATTTAAACGAGTAGTGGAAATTGAAGTAGTTATTAATTTTTATGATGTTCTAGTGTATCTGATGTTCATCGTATAGGATTTTTAAAGTACATGTAGGCTTTGTATAGAATCATGTATAATATTAATTTAATGTAAGAGCAAATCATGAAACTGACATAAGGGTCGTTTATGAAGGTTGTAAAGTAATTGTTTCATATAGTAATATTATTGATTTCGCGAATTGGGGTAGGATGGGCCATAGATCTGGTCATCCTGAAAATGAATTAAAACTGGAGTTTATTCTAAGAGAAACAGAGACTTATTTTAAACTAACCTAGATGAGAATTTAAGAGGCAGAGTCATGTACCGGTCGTAGGCGATTGGCATGCACTAATTGGTTTTTTGCTTGTCGAGATATGGGTCTACTTGAGAACATTTCGCGACTGCTTCGTTGAAGAGGTCGTTCTTATCAGAGAGTTCGCACGAGATAGGGATGAAAATATTTTTATGACGGTCGTCTAAGAGGTAATCAGGTGAGATTTGTAAGTTTGGAGTGTCGAAGCTATATTGGGCATTTTCTGAGAAATGTTGATAATTATGTTGTAGATAGTTATCGGGCATGTCAGAGCTTGAGTTAGTGATTTCGTTATCGCCTGTGAGATTAACAATATTTGTGTTACAGATTGGAGGTCGTGAGAGTGCATCAGCATTTGTGTTATTTTTACCAGCTTTATAGAGAGAGCGACTGTTAAGTATTTGTTCGTCTAGATTTGGACTTTGTTTAGGACTTTCGTTAAGATAATGTAGATTGTAGGTTTTGTTACTTAGTCTCATTGTTTTTGACTGTACATAAAGTTGGCAATTAAATTTAGACATAAAGTCGTTACCTAATATGCCATCTGCTTTAATGTTTAGGTCGGCAACATGGAATTCGTACTTGGGTAAATCGTCTAAGGATAATTCGGTAGTACCTGAAGTGAGAGTGGACGATTGTGTGCTAGATATTCCTACAATGGACACGACTTTAGATTTGTTCAAAGGGGAAGATCCTATCTTATTTGTTTTGATAACGGAAATTCCTGCACCGGTATCGATTAACAGAGTCACGGGTTTTCCATCAATGTGGAAAATGCAGTGTAAAAGGTTTTCACATGGAACATCGTTCAAGGATGAGATTGTAAATGATTCTATGTCAGATTTCGATTCATTAGGTTTAGGCTTCGATTCAGAGTATTTAGTGTTTGATTTATTAGATTTTGAATTCGATTTATTAGGTTTAGACTTTGATTTAGAGTACTTAATGTTTGATTGAGTAGACTTAGAAATTGATTTATTATTTGATTTAGTAGACTTAGATTCTGATATAGTAGATTTAGTAGAGTTTGAATTATAAGATTTAGTAACATTTGATGAAGCAGAACCAAGGGTTTGGGGCTGGCTACCCTGTTCGTATGATTCGCTTACCATCGATTCGGTGGAGATAGAAAGAGTTTGTATGGATGCGTCTTTAAACTGTTTTTTGTGAACGATACTGTCTGTATAGGGTGATTTGTTCAAAGTTGAAGGTTGTCCAGGTCTTCGGTCAATGTTTGTGAAGGCGAGCAATGAATGGGGGCGATCTCCAACGGGCTGCTCATTTCGTTGGTCGCCCTGGAGTTTAAATTATGTACGCGTGTACCTGCTGGAGGTACTGGAAGAGCTAATCGAAAATTTCTATTATTATTATACGCCCGTTTTCGGCATTCCGTTATCGAATGACCTGGATTTTTGCAATAATTACATATTTTTAAATGATTACTAGCTACAATAGGAGGGGGTCGACTAGGTTGTGGATTAGATGGGGGAAATTTGTTTACTGTTTGAAAATTACACCGTGATGGAGCGATTCTTATTGGACTGGAATTAGTATTGATGGGCCGTTGGGTTGTCAATCTAAACATGGATTGCCGCGCGTTGTTCATAGCGCGTATTTTATCCTCTTGTGAAGCGAATCGCCCAGCCTCGTTTAAGGTGGCGAATCCCTTCGTACGGAGCATAACTCCTATGTCAGAACTGAGCCCGTTTACGAAAACGTTCAACGCCGTTTCTTCGGTTGTTGCTATACGACCTGCTAAAGTTTTGTCGGTGATGTCCGCATTTAATTTTTCAATGATTTGGCTTCTACATAAATCAACACTATCGAGATATTCAGTGATGCCTTCGTTTGGCTTTTGAAATAATGATTGTAATTCTAAGTTAAGATGTGAGATAGTTTTGCTGTTGGAAAACCTATCAATTAGAAATCCACGTAGATTTTCCCAAGAAGAGTACTGTTTACAATGGACATCAGATGCACCAGAACCCGTTATGTTGTTCAATGCAAATATAAGTAGCACAGATTTTTGGTCCGCGGTGGCTAAGTTAAAGGCCGAATCACAAGATCGAACAAATCTATATATTTGTCTGTGTTGAAAGATGGTACAAGTTTTAAAAGAGTTGCGATGTCTAGAGTCATGTTGGAGTCCGAATAATAAGACTTTGCGAAAAACGAGGATAGATTAGAGTATACCTGTTGGGAGGTCTCGTTATTGATATCTTTTTGCATTTAGAAAAATATAGAGAATAAAATAGATATAAAATAGAAATATGAACAGGATATCAGACAGGAAATCAGAGCAGACAAGTTATGCCACTTACCACACAAACAGCAAATACTGGACTCGCGTTCTAGTTCGGCGAAGTTCTTCAAAAGCCTGCAGCTACCACGTCGTAATTCTTCGTTCTCTGGGCGATGCTTGTCCCGACGATGAGTTTCCGACGCGTTTCACTTCGTCTTATTAGCGTGTTTATAGCGAGATCCTACCGACTGCGCCAAATTTGTTAGGTGGTGCAGACAAAACTAGTCTTTATAAAAAACTGTGTTTATTTGAATTATAGAAATAGTACAATTATAACTAGACTTATACTAGATTTAGTAACTAAGAGATATAGATACAGCGAATGTAGGAAATAGAATGTGTCGGGAGAGCCAGGATTTGGGTACTTAAAGGAATCGAATCAGAGTGGGGACGTGTTGGGGATGTTTACATTTGTGTTAGTGGGACAAAAAAAAGGTAGCAAGATAAAGTGTGTTAAAATATTGCCTATGAATATGAAACAAGTGGTGAGATAAAGTAACTTAAGTTATAATAAAGTATGTTAAAATATTGCTTACAGATATGGTAACAAGTGGTGAGAAAATCATGATAAAAGATAATAAGCTAAACTAAAGGATACAAGTGGTAGATAAATTATGTTAAGTTATTATACAATGAATAATATAATTATGGATATGTAACAATAATATAATTTAGTAGTATGTACATGTATGCTTATAGATATGTAACAAGCTCCATACATTACTTCTTTGTTTACACAGGTTGAAAATAATAAAAACAAACATCGGTAATCACTAATAGCATATTTACAATTCAATGGTGATTATAACCACACCGGCGGTTGCACCCTGTGGAGTAGTAGCAAAAAATATATTTATTTTATCTATCTAGGAACAGTGAGGTGTGTTGCCAATAAGGCTTTGAGTAGCTGGTAATTAATGTTGGTGAGTTTTAAAGAGATTTGTGGCATCACTTTATCAAGTAGTGTATGAGTTTGTAGGTCGACGTCTCTAATATTTTATCTCAAATAATCTTCATTTCCCTATATTACGACATTATGCTAGAACGGCTGGACTGATTTCGGAAATTCATTATTTTGCTGTATGTAACTTAACATCCATGCTAACTTTTCTAACGTGAACTCCATAATCTTAAAGGGGAAATTTTTTCCCGCACCTCAATTTAAAAATTATGCAAATGAAGTGTCTTCACCAATTAACCTTCAGTATAGTATACTAATGATACTAAATCGATAGGAATACTTTGCGTACCTACTTATTGCTTTAAAATTTTATATTTTGTCACTAATTTAAAGAATATGTACCTAGTACCTAAGAAAGAAAAAGGGCGAAATAAAAAGATAAAAGTATAAAAATAAGTAAAGAAAGAAAGAAATTCATTTATTTAGAACATACCAAAATACAGTACCTAAGTAAAAAGGGTATAGGTAAAGTATCGTAATCCTTACTGACATAGGCAAGCGTATGTCAGCAAGGATTAAAAATAGAAATAAGACAGACTGACAGGCAAAATTTCAGTATCAATCAGTGTCCTTAAACGACGTTATGCCTGTAATCGTAGCCATAAACAAACAGACATAATTGGTTACTAGCCTCAGACAAGGCTAGTTAGGTTTTAATAAACGTGTGTACACACTGCTGACACCTCCTAAGTAGTAGGACAGTGTTACATGAATTGATGCCTAGGGCAATAAGTCCGCGAGAGATATGGCCCTGGGTCGGCCGGGGTGCGAGGGATATGGCTACGACAATCTCACCTACGGCAACTGACGGCCCACAGACGGCGTGCGTTTGGTCGGTTCGAGTCCGACATAACCTCCTCCTCCGGCTCCGGCGGGGGAGGTATCCGTGGGGATATTTCGCACGATAGAAAAAAAAATGGGCACTAAGTCCGCCTTTGTACCTACAATTATTTTGTATTTGTGCAAAAAGATTGAAATAAATAAATAAAAAATAAAATTAATATACAGACTTCTATCTATACTAATATACTACCTACTGTTTGTTTCATGACATAGTGCCCGCTTGACGGCAATAGGCTCGCCTCCTGTTACGTAGGACCGATAAAATTCATAGTTGACGAAATGTGGGTGTTAATACCACCACCACCCCTTTGGAGATTTACAGGAGTAAGGAAGTGTATTTATGTTTCCTATATAAGAAACCGTGATACAATAGGGATGCGGATTAACTGTATTTGTAAAGATGTCGAAAGAAAGATAGTCTATACCGGTACCTAGCTCGTGCACAGCATGAGTGCATAGGTACTGTGCATGCAAGATTGGCCGGACCGAAAAGATCTTGGTCCCATATTTTTACCATTTTAGTTGGCAGACAAGCAGACAATTATTAACCTAATACAATTATTAGGTCCCACGTAATAGGGGGTGAGCCTATTGCCGTATTCCGGACACTGTTGTTGACTCAAGCCATATATCTGAGGCTGTGCCTGGGCTGTATATATCTGTCTGATGTTAAACAGCCCTATCCCTTAGTCGCCTTGTACGACACCGCAAGGGAGCAGATGGGGTGGCCCAAATTCTACTCTGCCGGGAACCAGGCGGCTCTGGAAGACATTGGAGATTATTAAATAGTTTGAGGAAGAATCTCCCAATTGTGGTAACCCATACAACCAATCTTTCAATGTAACCAGCTCCTAACACCTTAGTTTCCGACGTCACTTCTACAACATATTCAAACAAAGTAGTTACGTCCAACCTTCCTCGTTCAATATGGGCATCGTTGAATAAAAAAACTTGTTGAGCACTCGTAAGTTTTTTCCTAATTGTCTAGTTTTATGGCAATCATATAGGCAAAGTGGAAATAAAAAAATATCAGGAACTGATTATGGACGTCTGTATCTGTCTGCTAAATTATGAGTCATGAATCAATGACGGATTATTAATAGACACGGCATGCAGGACCAGCGAGATTTTCAAAAATAGCGCAAATACTATAAAAAAATTATAGCTACTTAGGCTCGCCTTCTATTATGTGGGAAAATCATAATGGATATGAATTAAATTATTATTTACCAATATCAATAATATTATGTATTATAATTATTACGAATTTACTATAAATAACGTATTTTTTTTTTGTGTAGTCCACTGTTGGGTATCTTGATTGGTGCGCAAAAGTAGGACAATTGCCCTTATTTTTTGTTATCATTTAAGAGTGCATACAATGTATCTATAGTTTATAAGTTTATAATATATCACTGTCACGTCATGAACACATTTTTTTACAATGTATTCACAATTTATGAACGTGTGTTTTGATAATACAACTGCGCTTAGGCGCGTATTTCAGAACACGTTCAATTGTGAATCGACTCCCACAATAAGATCAGAACTGTCATCTAGAATACAATCTGTCCTCGGATCTAGTTATAAATCGAGATTCAGAACTGAGTATCGGTCTGGAATACGGGCCATAAAAGATGATTTTCCTTTGGAATAAAGGAATATCATCTATTTTTTTTCGATAGATTTTTCCGATTCTGTTTAGATAAATCCGAAAAAATCTATATCTGGGACAGGAATTGAACCCGCGACCAGAATCTTTCTGGAATGGATGGGAGGAGACCATCGAATATTCAAGACATGTCCATTTACTCCAGTTGGTCAGAGTATTCCCCATAGAAAGGGACTGGTTCAAATTCCGTCCTGGATATTTTATTTTGAAGATATTTTTTTCATATGTGACTGGTAATGAGACTATAGAGTGAAGACCACCATTACAGTTCCATAATCATCATCATCACCCTGTGCTATGAGGCGAAAGCAGCCAGGAACAACTTTTGACTAATTTCGTGCCAGCTTTCACCTCATAGCACAGGGCCCACTTACTCTCTTCTCCTCCTTTTGGTTTCACTTATACGGTTTTTATGAGAGCGACTGCCCTCTGACCTCCCAACCCCGAAACGAAAGCCTGCGGGATGGCCTCCATCAATCAACAAGTATACACCTATAAATATCCTTTTAATGAAATTCTTTAGCACACTCAAGTAGAGCAAACAACTACATTAACATTGTATTATGTTAATAAAATTCTAAAGATTAAGATAAGACATAAATCGCAGTTGTAGAATGCATGATGAAAATCGCAACTAAATGCTTCATAAATATCTCGCGTACGACAAAATTGAGGTCAGTTTTATCAACTTACGTAGATACCTAATGAGTAACATTCTATCGGAATTATTAATTAAAAAGACGATAATAATGATGCTGTATGGAATACTTTTCCGATCTGAACCCTGAGGTCTTTAAAAAAGAACCCTGAAAATAAATTTAATAAATTTAACCGTATTCTTTCCAAAATAAAATGACTTTTCAACGGACAGTGACGACACTGCAGTGAACTGATTCTGCATGAATAGTAAAAACAACAACAATTCATCATACTTAATTCGGGTACTTCCAGATAACTTACACTTCAAACTATGTGGTTGTCACATAGTTTGAAGTGTCCTACCATCTTTAGTCACCCCGCAACCTTGTCTGCTGTCCCTCTAGACAAGTAACAATTCTTCGGCCAGCGTTTCGCAGAATAGAATGCCAAATGTACGGGATTTGAAGTAGGTATATGACAGGCGTCAACGAATGTCAAAAACGTCAAATCCTATTACATTCGTCATTCTATTCCACGATACGCCGAGCAACGAATTGCCACTTGTCTAGGGGGCTGAACGTCGGGCTATGTGTAAATACGAGTAATACCAAATAAATCGCGACGCTAACTACACGACTTGGTCGCCAACGATGGCGGTCAAGGTCGGCTGGAGTCCTAGGGATATCCGGCCTAGAACCTACCCGCTTTCCCAGCAACACAAGATGTCCCCCAAGTCGTATAACTATCCTTGCGTTTAGTTCTATATAGAATTGTTTACTATGGGGCCGAATCTCAACCCTAGAAAAGTAAAGAGAGGGTGGGATTTAGTAAAAAAGCTCATCGAAACACTCGCCATTGTTTTTTTATACTACTTAGGTGGCAGACAAGCACACGGCCCACGTGATGGGAAGTCGTGACCGTGGCCTATGAACAGTTGAACAGTATCAAAGTATGCAACACCAGGGGCGTTACACTCGTGCTGCCGACCCTGAAGAAACCGTCTAATGCCCATCTTGAAGAACCCCAGTAACGCCAAATAATACTGTCAAAGGGTCAATGTCTCTACGCTAGTGCAAAGGTTGAAGTTGCGGGTGTTAGTGACCTCAGGACTCCCAATAATGTAGACTGCATGTCGTTGCTACTGAAACAATGCACTCAAAATCAATTAAGTACATTTTCGAAAGGAATTCAGAGCCAAGATCAAAATGTTTTCCAGAAATCGATATATTTCAATTACTATACAGAACAATAGCGATCCACACTGTTGTCGATGTATTTCTCCTAGTTTTTACTCCAATAAACACATTGCAACAAAAACTCGAACACCCACAAACTAACCAGGTCTCGAAACAAAAACATAAAAGAATCTAAACCATTTTGGCTCCTATCAATATTCATGTGTATACAGAAACCTTGATGGTGGCCTTAACAAGTCGGATTCCACTGCACAGACAGTTTTTCGCTTGTAATTAAACTTTTAAAAAGTTTGAAGAAGTTCAGTTGCCACGCGTCCAGCGCGCGCGTCCCCTAAATGGACTTCGAATCACCCTGATGCTACGGTGCTTTCTCGTCAAATCGATAATGATATAAAACTTACATGCACTGCAATCAATTTGAGACTTAAATTGAAAGAAAAAGAGCTCATTATTGAAGAGAATAATACCTTAATGATATAAATTCAATTGTAATATTGTTAAAGAAGCCGTAAGTTAAATAACGTCGGCAATAATAGTGATAATGTAATTAATGGGTTTATATTGAGTGAATCGTATAGACGCCAGAAGCAATTTATTTCGTATTGTTATTGACATTAAGTGCAAAATGAAATAACAAAATACAATTAATACAATCTGACCAATTCTATTGGGTGAAAATACGTAATTATATTTATATCGTTCGTAAAAACGTTTGCCATTGTGATTAAACTATTTTGATGTACATATTTATAATGAACAAAAAAAATGCGACTACTTGCCATGAAGTGATATCATACGTATCTAGCTGAGGTTCATCTAGAGAAAATATATCAAACTGTTTCGCAAATCCTGCATCGCGATATGAATATTTAATAAGTGGGAAGATCAAAGGCGTGTCCTGCTTTGTGTTCTGCACTGACTGCACAGAAACTCTTTGTTCTACAGGATCGGGAGCACGAGTGACTCCTCTGGAGTTGCACTTTTCCATAGGCCACGGTAAATACTTTCCATCAGGTGGGCCGTGTGCTTGTCCGCCACCTAAGTGGTGTAAAAAAACCATGCGTTTATTTACTACTTTACTTCTAACTATAGGTATTTAAGTTCAAACTAACGATCGGAAACTGGCACATTCGAGTCAAGCTTCATACACGATTTATATGAAAATGGTGCCTCATTAAAAATGTCGTGATTCAAAAAAGTGGTTCACAGTACACTATGAATCGGACTAATGAGTGATAATGATAGGTCGGTGGACAGATCCAAATGTCGCTTCGATGTGACTGATCTTTGACATTTGATGTATATTTTAGGAATTGGAATGCGACACATACAGATTGTTAGATGACTGGGTGATTATTTTGATTTCTAGAGAAGAACATGATTGTGATGAACATCAGATTGGTGAAGACTTTGTCGTTCCTGCCACAACTAATAATTTTACAAAAATCCCATAATATTTAAATATATGATATTTTTTCTAGTTAAATTTATTACAATACCCACTGTTTTACAGTCAAATGAGCTGATGTTTAATATTGCAAATAAACGTTTTATGTTTAGTTGTTATTTTTTCAATACGACGAACGGCAAAGATAGATAGATAGATAGATAGATAGATAGATAATTCTTTATTGTACACTAATAGATTTACAGTATGTCAAGTAGGTAGCAAGTTATATAGTTTAATGTACAATGGGTGGCCTTATCGCTGAAAGCGATTACTTCCGCTGGCGGCAAAGGTGAAAATTTTAAAAAAACATGACCTTTCCGAATTTTACCTTTGCCACCTATAGAACCTATAGAACTGTAAATTTTAAAAACTCTTGGGAAACTTACCAGACAAAAGTACCAAATGATTGTACATATTATTTACAATCAAACGTGTGGTACATACATTAAAACTGAGTTGCAGACAATTCATAAACTGACAAACACGTCTTTATCTTTGACAATTACTATTACACCGTATGTATCGATTAATTTGTAAATCCTTATCACATGATCTACGTACACAAATCAGAACGTCGAATCGCAACTTCTCAATCGCACTAACAAGTATGCAAATCGCTCGATATCGCAACCGTCAACAATAATTAAGCTGGCAAACCGCCTCGATACGTATAATCGATTAAATACACACGATTATAATCGTCGAATCGATCATCGTAACATCGCAGTACGATTTGAGGTCGGCGCGAGTGGGCTGTCAGGGAACTGTACCTTCATTACTATACAGGAGCGGGTAGCAAATCAACCGGACAGACAGACGGACAGACGAGCGCTGGATACAATAAGATATTTACAAGGCGAGGGACGAGTATCGATATATGAGGGCTTTGTTGGGCGCTGATCGAAATATGCGCAGGATTGTAGGCTAATTTTTGTTTTGACAACATAAATGCGTTTGTCCGTTTATCTTTGTATGTTTGTTACCGTTGGAATCATAAAATTTGCGATTTTCATTTTTTTTTTCTGGTTACCAAACATCTATCGGTAGGAAAACTACTCGTATGTAAAACTGTATACGACAAAATTTACATACTGTTATTGTCTACTTATTTCACTAATATTTATATTCTGTAATTAGAAGGTTTCATGGACAAGTTTATCGGTCGAGCCGTTTCGGAGGACTGTGACCACAAACATTTTTATACGGCAGTACGAGTGTGAAGCCCCTCGTGTTGCACGTCCATAGGTCCCGGGAACAATGTCCCACACGTTAAGTAGACCGTGTGCTATTCTGCCACTTACGTGGTAAAGTAGAGCAGCTGACCTGGGACCTTTAAGGCCCGTATTCTAGAATGCCACTCAGCTGAATCTCGATTTACCTGATGACAGATTATATAGAAATATAGACAATCTGCCTGACAGCCTGTCAAATCTGTGGAATATGTGCATACAATCTTGCCTCAGCCTGAATCGAGTTTGAGTTGAGAATCATTCTAGAATACGGGCCTAAGTGTCTGATGGATGCAACTAGGACTAATGTTGAAGGCTAAATGAAGAAGACCTGATGCCAAAATTCACAAAAGAGAATTATGCATGTCAGTGTGTAAATCGGTTATTGAAGAATATTAATAAATGTCAAATTACATATATACGTAGGTAATTCTTTTAAACACGCAACGTACAGTGATGGTATACGTGAATACGAATTCCGCCTAAGGCTATGAACACCCTCAATAAAATATTTTTGAAGAAATATAGTACCACTTTTCATAAAGCCTCTTTGCCCGTCTGGTATAAGGTTGAAATCATGTTAACAAGCGATTGTGAGGTACTGGGTTTGATCCCTGCCCCTCTAGACAAGTGGCAATTCGTTGCTCGGCGTATGATGGAATAGAATGCCAATTGTATGGGATTTGACGTATATGACAGGCGTCAACGAATGTCAAAAACGTCAAATCCTATACATTTGTCATTCTATTCCATCATACGCCGAGCAACGAATTGCCACTTGTCTAGAGGGCCTGATCAACGAAGTACTATTGGGTTTTACTTTGATGCTGGGTATCACTGGCGGAAGGTAAAATTTTCAAAGGTAAATCCTGCGGAAAAGAAAACTTACCTGGATCTAGTTTGTCACGCACCATGCGACTTATTGGGAAGTTAGCAGGAATCGGGTTATATGGACCCCTCGCTACCGCAGGGTATAGACCAATCGAAGGTGTATGGTGAAGGTATGGAGGCTAGAGCCAACTTTATCTGCAAGTTAGCATACCTACTTATTGCTGATTAACGGACGAGGCTCTAGTGCGGGCTTTTGCATCGAAACGCCTGTCTCATCTGGTAGTAAGTAATGATATGGTCTATGATGGAATACATTTGCCTAGAAGGAACCTATTCAATCGAGACTTAAAGACTCCCAGGCTATAGCTTCAGAGTCAGAAAGGAGTAAAGGAGTGAAACCTCCTTAGCAGTACAGTCAACATCAGATTGATTTTGACTACGAACTGAACTAATCTGAACTAGTCCGAACTAAAAGTGTGTATCAAATATCAGAACAATCAGTCAACAGGAAGAGGGGAATACCAAGGTATTAAGATCATTTTGAGAGCTTTGCTATTTGCTAGTCAAGATCGATCTGATGCTGACTGTACATACAATGAAGGGATACGGTAGGATGATACTGATGTGATTCTATTAATAACAAAAACCGGCATAGTGTGTGTCGGACCACGCGCAAGATAGGATTGCGTTTTTATCCATTACAATAATGCTAACTGAGAAGATATGAACAGCTTTTCCGTATTCTACAATATGATTTTTTTTATACTAATTAGGTCGCAGACAAACACACGGCCACCTGATGAAACGTGGTTACCGTGGCCTATGGACGAATGCAACACCAGGGGAGTCACACTCGTGCTGCCGACCCAAGAACAGAGAGATTCTGTGCTATCAGCGCAGTAGATCAGCAGGACAAGCCTTTGGTCTTCCCACTGACAGCACAAAACCTCTCCAGTGAGCTCTGGCTACCTTACTCACCGCCGGGAACACAACACGAGGATATATATTAATGTTAATGGTTTAAAAACGGGCTCACAGAGGAAAAAAACATCATTAATTCTCTGTTTCTCGTTACTAGCTGGCCCTCCCCGACTTCGCCCTTGACATACTTCGAACCCCCGTTGCACCCCGTTTACCCGTATGTGTCCGTAATTTATTAGTTTTCAAATAATGTATAGGAAACTACCGGATTTATCGACATTTATGATTACTGCTCCGGTCCCTGGGGTAGTATATGGCATATCGGGGATAATGTACTTTTCAATAGTGAAATATTTTTTCCAATAATGCAGCAGTGGTGAGGGGTCCCTATAACCCAATTGCCGGCTTTCCTTTGCGTAGATGGGAAAGATATTTTGATAAATAAGATCGAGGTAAGAACTTTTTTCCACCGGCTACCATTTTGAAAATTTTCACTGTTCGCCACTGAAGTTCAGTGATACCTACCGAAGTTTTCCCAGACATTATGAACAAACTCTTTATAAAACAACTAATTATTGCCCACAGCTTTGGGATTTCTGATCCCGTTCCCACTGTTGACCCTCCCCGATTGCGTGATGATGGCGACACTCACAAATAATATTATTTTCTATTGGTATAATAATTTTAAAATCGGTTCTGTAGATCCAGAGATCAAGACAACCCTTAAATACAAAAATAGCATATATAGGTCATAAAATATCTTCGAATTTACGTTCTTATTTACAAATCAAATACAGAACCTGTGGAATGAATTCCCTGCCATGGTTAAGGGAATTAGAATGTTTTTACGGGGTCGGCAGCGCGAGTGTGACGCGCCTGGTCTTGCATTCGTCCATGGCCCACGGTAACCACTAGCCATCAGGTGGGTCTGTACCTGTCTACCACCTAAGTGTTATAAAAAAGAACTACTTGGAGTCAAAAGTTTTATCAGAATAAAAGTTACAAAAACACACAAATAAACATCACAAGCTCGCAACACACACATCAATAAAAATTGTAACCATTAACCGTGAAACTGTTACAACTTAAACTTCTCTCAACTGCGGCAAATAAACAAACGGACATCCAAACGGTAAATTTTAAATGGCCGCCTCAAGGCAGATGGCTCCGTGCTAAAGATCACTTCGGGAATTAATCACACTTGTTGTGCAGATTCACTGATAAAAGTACGAAAAATAACGCCTCGTGAATGAGTTATAAGTATCGTCGGCTTTTAAAAATTAACTGTTTGGCTTGCAGCTATTTAAGAGGATGTCTCGTGTTATCGCGGAATGATAATTTTTCGTACTTTTGGTGTACTGTTTCGGTGTAAATGGTGCGTGAATGAGAGATGAGTGTTTCTAAATAATAATAGAATAAGAATATAAATAAAAATAGTAAAATAATAATAGAATAACTGAACCGAGTAAGCCTCTTTGATGTCGTGGTAGTAATCGATCGCTACGCAGGCGCGGTTTCGATTCCCGCTCAATGCAAATATTTGTATGCACCTATATGGCAGCCGTTACGGGTAGGAGCCAACAAAAGTCCGACTATTCTAACTACAGAACTTCAAGATTGTTAATGTTTAGTTAAGTACCTAACCTAATACTTATGAGAAAGCTCTGATGTTTGTTGAGAACCATTATAATATAAGTATATACATAATATAATATAATCTTAGCATCCATTTTTGTTTTAAATCATAATAAAGATTGTCTACTGAGCCTGTTATCAAATCCCATACTGCTATTACAGTTCTCGTAACAAAAAAAATCTAAATAATTTTTCTCGACTTGAGAATCAAACCCACAACGTCATACAAATACAGTCTAAAATCATACATACAAAAGCATACAAATCACATCGAAATTCAAAACTAAAGTCAGACAATCGATTTTAATGTAATATTTATAAACATCCTAAATTCATCTTTTGAAGAAAAAAAAATTTGGTCCCTAATTGAGTAGTGCGAATAATGACATATTTATGTCTGAAGGAGGATGGGCAAAAAGGGCAAAATTAATAAATTGTTATTGAACTAGCGGGTTCATAACACGGCCCATAACAGCCGGCGCCTGCGCCCGTGTATCGACAAAAACTCATATCATAAATGCATCTTAGATACGGAGGAGGTTCGGGACTTGGGTGCAGTACATGTCAGAATTTCAGAACACAAAAACAATCTCATCACTATAGTGTTCCGATAGGTTCTTAGTCTCATACTATCGGGACATACTAACAATCGGGGTCGATTTGGGGTATCTAATATTCAAGGGGGCGAGTCATTAAAGCAGGCGGGGGCAAGATCCACGGGGCGAGCGGAGCCAACGCCCGATAATATGGTGAGATTTGAAGCATTTGTGGGTAACAATACAGCGGCATATATTTTTTTCATTGTTTACCAATGAAAAAAAATGCCGCTGTGAAAACGTGACGCATGTGCGTTTTTGAAAAAAAAAACTAAACACATAATCTATTTATCTAATCTATCTATATACTTTAAAATAAACATTTCAGAGACCTGATTTCAATAGTCATCATTCTAATAAGAGTGTGATTTAAGATTTCGCCAAATTAAATAAGTTTGAATTTCGTAAATAAATAAGGTTTGTCGGCAAAATAATCGATCTATCGCCAAAATGTATGATAATAATAAAGATACATAGATTATAATTTTGATTGAAATAAAATCACTATTTAACGGATTCTATTGCGATTTATTTTTTATTATTTACCTTCATCCCGCCCAGCAACAATAACTGCTGAAAAGTAGCCGAAACTTCAAAATAGTAAATACTAAGAAATAAATCGCGACTGGTTTTAATTCAATGAGTAATATTCGCGTAAACTTCAGAAAATATCAATTATTTTGATAATAAGTTAAATCATTGTTAAACACTTAATATAGGTACCTAATTAAGTTGATAGAAGCTTTATGAATATTTGAGATATTTCAAATCCTATATCCGAAAATCGTGCGTATACTGTAATCTAAACACAATGCGCCAAAAGATATAACAAGTAGCATTTAGCAATCGAAAAAACGGAATATGATTCATCCGACATACCAGCATTGTTTAATAATACATAATATTATATTATACAATACATTATAGATACAGGGTGAGTTTAGGTTTAATTACATTCTTATTTCAAATTATTTATATATTATCATCTCCATGCAGTGTCGTACAAGGCGACTAAGGGATATGACTGTTTAACATCAGACAGATTTACAGCCCAGATTCAGCCTCAGATGCATGGTTCGAATCAACCATAGTGACGGGAATACGGAAATAGGCTCACCCCCTATTACGTGGGACCTAGTACAACGATTGGTGAAATGTGAGTGTTAATTCACCTCTGCCCAACCCTCCGGGGATAGAGGCGTGATTATATGTATGAATGTATGATTATTATTATCTAACGTCGCATAATATAACAGTTCTTCTACTGTACCGTGATTATCTTCCGACTCCACCATTTCATCGGCGCACTTTTTTATTTTAAAATATCATTGCAACGATCCTAATTATTTGATTTAAATAAGAGATTTTTTAAATCTTCTTAATGGAGTGAATATTTCTTTGCGTCCAATTTATTTCGACACGACACGCACTCTTTAAATCGCCGCTAATTTGTAAAAACAAATGACATACATGTACTGCGTCTCAGCATTCTTTATTTGAGACTTTTATACATTTTTAATTGTCATGTTTCTTACTGGACGGTTATAAAAAATTTATAATTATTGAAATAATTGTCAGAGATTACAGCCTACTATCAGAAGGCTTATTTTCCTAATAAAAATATGTTCTAAATTCAGTCTCGATCTGTCAAAATCAAATTATGTCAAAAACATTTTTTTTAATATCACTTAAGTGGCAGACATGTCAACGGTCTACATTGTGGATAGTGGTTACCGTTGCCTATGGACGTGCAACAACGTCAATGTCACTGTTGCGGTAAAGTTACACCTCTTATAGCACCCTGTATATCTGGATCAATGTATACGTTCAGCGGGTAGAAGAATTTATTTGTTAAAAGAAGGTTTTGCCGCGGTGGCGTTTGATTATTTGCTTTTGTGATTACTATGGGCCTTAATGTGACAGAATGAATGTATTTAGCTCGGGTTTTGTCTCAACTTGTTTAAGAATTGAATGGGCCCGGTATTTTCAATCGGTTTACGGAATTGTTTAGTGGTATTTGAGTTAGTATATTTGATTTAAATTCATAAATTGATTTATAATATTAGCCTATGCCTGCAGCTGCGTAGGTATACACCACGTAGGTAGTACTATCCCTGTCGGCTATAATATAAGGGGTGGGTATGTAGAACAAGCCATTTCGGGTCTCAACTTTCGAGGTTTATAGTTAGTATAGTTACCCAATTAGGCATTTCCATTGCACCCCAACTGACCCTAACCCATCTACGGTTTTAAGATAACCAGGAAGGGGACCTGTAAGAAGCATGATAACAACTCTTTGATAAATGGAAGCCGGTGGAAGAGAAAACTTACTTCGCTCGAGTTTTTCATGCACCATGTGACCCATTGGGAAGCCGGCAGGAACCGGGTTATAGGTAACCCTTGCCACTCCTATGACATGAACCATGAACTACAATTCATCAGAGAGCACTAACAGTCAGTAAAACGAAAATTTATCAACTCGTATAGTATATCAATTCGATTAAGTATCGAATAAATAGCCTTTTTTCGATGCCAATTCAATACAATTCGTACTGAAATCCAATAAACAATAGATAATTGTTGCTTCAGGTTGACAAGAAATACTAAGGTATGGGATTTGATGGTTCGGCGATGCACTTTGTGATAAGGAGGCATAAAGGTTATGATTGATGATCGATATGATATTCGAATTAATACGTGAATCGATTCGATTCGATAAATAATTCATTTTTGCGTGAAGGGAGCCTTTTGAAATGTTTGATTTGTATCGATGCCATTTTTTGGAAGATTTCTGTGGTGATTAAAGATAAGGTTTGACTAAACATGAACCGCGGATTCACCTTTAATTTCGCGAAAGAATCAAGGTTACTTTAGTAGCATAACACAAAAATATGTATAAGATAAGGAAAAAACGAGGGTACGTCTGTTCACTAACGGACTTCACCTCGAGGTTTGGGGGAGGTCAAAGAGTCAAAATAAGTCACATTAATAGGAAATCCAGAAAAGCGGTCTCTGGGCTTTTCAAAGTACAAGCGTTGGTTGCAATCGGGACTAACACTCCGATGAAGAAAGCTACGGTAATAATTAGAGTAATGTATAATCGTTTATGAATCGATTTGATTCTCATAGTACTCGCAATCGATAGTTGCTTGAATGTATAGATTGTATGAATGTATAGATTGATAATACGAATTTTCTTTTTCCAACCCTAAGCAAACACGGCCTAGCCGTTTCGAAGGTTACCCAATACAAATAGACTGACAGACAGGCAGACGAAATTGCGCTTTTCTTCACATGGTCACATGTTTACAATCAAATATTATTATGCAGTATTTAAATACCTGTTATTTTAACGTTATAAACAGACACTCCAATTTAATTATTTTGTATATAGATGTTCCAAGCGCCAGCAGCAGTATGTTTTCATAGCATTTCATCTTCTAAAAGAATTTCAGATTCGCGAGATACTTACGATAACCGACTTATGTTAGCTTTGAATTGAAATGCTTCTAAGAATGTTTTTCTTTTTTAATTTTCTTGCTTTCATTCGTTTCATGTTAAGATATCATTATAATAACCATCAAAGGACCGACTTAAAAAGATACTTACTGAATTCGTTGGGGATTTTTTTCTTTTTATATTTGGTAACAATTCGTTTACACGTGCTAAGCAATCAGTATTTTTTTTTAATTTTGAAAGAGGTTACTTTAAGAGATGTACTATATAAACTCAAGGAATCATGCGAATATAATAAACTAGCTGTTGCCCGCGGCTCCGCCCACGTGGATATCGGTTACCGCGACCAAACATGGTCTATGTCCTTTCCCAAGGTCTAATCTACCCCTGTACCAAATTTCATCTAAATCGGTTCAGTGGTTTGAGCGTGAAAGCGTAACAGACATACAGACAGGCAGACAGAAAGACAGAGTTACTTTCGCATTTATAATATTAAGTATGGATTATATTTCATGTTTGGAGCGGGGCCAGTTTCCAAAGACGTGGAAGACGGGGAAACTGGTCCTCATTCGGAAGGAGAGGCGCCCGGTGGACTCACCGTCCGGCTACCGGCCCATAGTGTTGCTCGATGAGGTGGGCAAGCTCTTTGAAAGAGTTATAGCGAAGCGCCTCGTCGAGCACCTCTCTAGAGAAGGGCCGGATCTGGCGGATGCCCAATATGGCTTCCGCCGAGGGCGCTCCACCGTGGATGCAATCATGCGCGTGAGGACTCTGGCGGAGGACGCAGTCGCTCGGGGCGAGGTGATGTTGGCGGTGGCTCTGGACATCTCCAACGCGTTCAACACCTTGCCCTGGAGTTGCATTATGGAGGCGCTCGTGTACCACGAGGTGCCTCTATACCTCCGCCGCATAGTCGGGGCTTACCTGACGGAGAGAGCCGTCATCTACCCAAGTGCGATCGGTGTCGGTCGGAGAGAGATGTCGTGCGGTCTTCCGCAGGGATCGGTCCTAGGGCCGCTCCTGTGGAACATCGGATACGACTGGGTGCTTCGCAGTGAGTTCGTGGATGGTGCCGCCGTGACGTGCTATGCGGACGACACGCTAGTGACGGCAAGCGGGGCTACACACCGCGAAGCGACCCGGAAGGCCACGACCGCGGTTGCCCAAGTTGTGGAAAGGATCCGGCGGCTGGGTCTCGAGGTGGATCCGCAGAAAACCAAGGCAATGTTCTTTCATGGACCTCGGCGCGGACCACCAGCGGGATCCAGCATCACAGTGGGAGATACTCTCATCGACATCAAGCCCCAGATGAAATATCTGGGGCTCGTACTCGACGGTCGGTGGGACTTCGGGGAACATTTCCGAAGTCTGGTCCCCAAATTGGTGCTAACAGCTAACGCTCTGAAGCGTCTGCTGCCCAATTTGAGGGGCCCGGAGGACTCCTGCAGGAGACTTTACGCGGGTGTCGTGCGGTCCATGGCTCTATATGGGAGCCCCGTATGGGCAGACAACCTGCAAGCCAGGCACGTGGACCTGCTGCGTAGACCGCAGCGGATTATGGCCATCAGGGCCATCAGGGGGTACCGCACGATATCCTTTGAAGCAGCGAGTCTCCTCGCCGGATCGCTACCGTGGATCCTGGAAGCGAGATCCCTTTCGGCGCTATACCGCTTCCGAAAGGCGGCGCGGGAGCGGGGACACGATCCTGAGCCTGAAGAAATTCGGGCCGTGAGATCCCGGCTCCACAGGAACATGGTGGCGGAGTGGGAGCTACAACTTGGGCAACCACGCGCAGGGCGCGCCGTAGTAGCGGCGGTAAGACCCATCATGGGGGAGTGGCTAGAGAGGCCACACGGCGGCCTCTCGTTCTGGCTGACGCAGATCATCACCGATCATGGATGCTTCGGACGGTATCTGCATCGGACCGCGAAGAAAGAGCCAACGTCCGAGTGCCATCACTGCGACGCGAGCGAGGACTCGGCGCTGCACACGCTCACTGAGTGTCCGGCTTGGGAGACGCCGAGACGGGAGCTGGTGGCGACCCTGGGAGTGAGAGCTCTCACGCTCGCCACCTTGCTCGCAGCGATGGTTCGCTGCGCGGATGCGTGGGCCGCCGGCGCCTCCTTCTGCGAGCAAGCGATGCTCGTGAAGTGGGCGGCGGAGCGCGAGCGAAGGAGAATCGCAGCCCTTGCGGCCCGCGACGAGCGGCGGCAACTCGGGCGTCGGAGGTCGCAGAATGACCTCCGCCCCCCATGAGCGCGGGCCTGGGGGTGACGGGTGGGGTCGCCTGTCACCCTAGCAGAAGCAGGCCACGGCGGTGGCACGCATTGCGTGCCCCCCCATACCCGGGGGCGAGTTGGGGACTCCGTGGTCCCCACACCGGAAGAGGGCCATATCGAGAGATATGGCCCTGGGTCGGCCGGGGTGCGAGGGATATGGCTATGACAATCTCACCTCCGGCAACTGACGGCCCACAGAAGGCGTGCGTTTTAGTCGGTTCGAGTCCGACATAACCTCCTCCTCCGACTCCGGCGGGGGAGGTATCCGTGGGGATTTTTCGCACGATAAAAAAAAAAAAAAAAAGTATGGATTATATTTTGACGACCTACGAAGGGTGGCTGGGACGGACTCGATGCGGAAGGCGGAGGATCGGCAAACGTGGCGCATATTGGGAGAGGCCTATGTTTAGCAGTGGACTGCAAAAGGCTAATTGAGTGATTGATATATTTGGTTATATTTTTTTCGTCGTAGGGTGTACTAACCTACCTACCAGCACTTTTGGGGTCAACCTGTAGTCATCAACCCACACATTGCTAAATTACAAACTTGTTCAAACGTCATACGTGTTACCAATCATTGGTTGTACATTGGTAATATCATTAGTAACTCATGACGTCATATTTTCAAGAAGAAATAACTCACGACAAGAAATGCTTCCAACGTTGATCTACTTTAGAACATCCTGTAACTGTCTTTACAAGAACATCCTATATTGAAGTACCACATATCAGACAATGGGCTTCAATACGGGAGTCGCGACCTTTACCACGACCATATCGTATCGTATCATCTCTGCTACCGACTTCACCTTATGACCTGTAGGGTGGCTGTGAAATATGGACTGAGTGGGACAAGTCTCGCTTGTGATACCAGTTTTAATTAGGCTATTAATGTAGCGAAAGGGGACGTCGTTTAATATTCTGGGTAAGAGACAAACAGGAAATACTTCCTCTTAGCGTTAATTCCCAGTCGCATCCGAAGCTTTCAGCTCGGAGTCTGGGGTCCGCTTTTTACCAGTCTTAACCACGAATTTGACTAGACCTCGATATTTTATCAGACAAACAGGAAATATGATATCGAAATTTAGGAGCATTTAGTACATAAAGAAAGAAAGAAAAAAGAAAGACAAATATTTGAACTAAATGCCCGCCTGACGGCAATAGGCTCGCCCCCTATTAAGTGGGACCAAAAATCATAGTTCGCGAAATGTGGGTGATAATACACCTCTGCCTACCTCTTCGGGGATTTACAAGCGTGATTACATAAAAATTTGAATATGCACACATTGCACACTTTCCTATACATTTAAATCGAAAAATGATGAGATGGCTCCAACGTTTCTGTAAGATATTGAACAGATTCAGACAGTT
Organism: Eilema depressum; assembly: GCA_914767945.1. NCBI lineage: Eukaryota > Metazoa > Arthropoda > Insecta > Lepidoptera > Erebidae > Eilema > Eilema depressum. The sequence continues at coordinate 7,185,915 of OU612028.1, read as the reverse complement.
TTCCGCTCCCGGTTGACTTGGGAGGCCAGACGTCAGTCGTTCTCCAATCAAAAACAATGAACGGACCTCGGGCTCCGAGGTGAAAGCCTGGGATGCAATCAGGAATCAACGCTAATGAAATAATGATGAATGAATGAATAAATGAAATTTTCGATGGGATTTGACGTATACGACACGTATTTTGACGTTTTTGACAGTCGTTAACGTCAAAACCAATACATTCGTCATTCTATTCTACAATACGCCGGTCAACGAATTACCACTTGTCTTGGGGGCTAAAGATCACTCGGCTCACGTAAAATGCGAAACAAGTTTAAGTTATAGCAGAAACAAAATTATACAAAACAAAACGTATGGTGACCCTAGTAGTAGCTCTTGTTTTTCGAATACCAACGTTTGTGTCCTGCAGAGCAAAACCACACTCATAAAGTCAGGATCAAACGTCCACTCAAACGATTCGCAATGTATGTAATACATTGACTATCTCACAACTACGTTATTGACAATCGTCGCTTCAGATCTTCAATGGACATGATTGTGGAAACATTTTCGACAGTAAACCTTTCTGTTGTTCTGTCACGGATGGAACCTATGTGCACTTGTTACTATCATTTAGAAAGCTATTTTGAGAGTTATGAGCTGTGAGAACCTATTATTTCTTACGAGTAGCAGGAATTTGTGATCGAAATTTCAAAATATCTTTTTATTTTTATGTATTGTGGTTGTTATTTGCTGTGAACAGTTTTTTTAAATGAAATATGACAATATGTAAGTAGTAATACAGGATTATGAGCATTATGGCGTATTGGTCCCCACCAACCATCTACAGGGCTCAAACCACCAAAATTGACTATATAACAAATTAATAATGCAAGCTTTTGTTTATGACAATCCGATTCGTCGTACTTTTGAATTGATTCACTTTAAGATCGCTTCCCTTCAAAAAATCACTTGATCGTATAAATAAACCAATCTTCAAAAAATCATATTTTAATATGCATCACCGCATATAAAAATAAGATCGCATTAATTGTCTTAAGCATTGTACATCATGGACCGCGAAAGTTTGAAATCCAGTGATCTAAAAACTCCCCGTCATTATTCCCCCTTTTTCATTCTCGTATCCTATAAGTCATCAACTCCAGGCTCCTGTATTTCATATTAACAAACAATAAAGATATAATTTAGCGTATTTTGGAATTAAATCAGCATTTGTGATCGCGTATTAAGCGTCCATCCGACATGAATCATAGCAGACGTCATCAAAACATATTGATTTATATCGCCGTATATATTACGAATATTTTTTCTCACTTATTTGCTGAATTCAATCATAACCCAAGCCGGGACTACTCATCATACTGTCTCATTAAGACATTATTTGAAAACTAAAAAACTTACAGTGGGAAAGCTTCATTGTACTGTACGAGGCTAAAGTCTTTTTATTTTGTAATTTATTGTATGTCACGGAACATTGTGTAAATGTATATGAGTTACGAAGAACTGCCGGATAAAAATGAGCTTAATTGAATTGCATTGTACTGGTTGATGTCGTGAGGTGATGAAAATTTTATGATTGTTGGTAAAATATTGAGTTGCTGTACGGAAGGTGCAGTTGACTGGCTAAGTATATTCCCAGTAGCTCTGTCCTGTAGTTCTCAGTGCCTAGTGCGAGTTTTTTCTCAGATACACCGGTGATTTGTATGACAGTGAGTAAGCACCACCTAGCGGCAAACTTGTGGAACTTTTTTCGCGCATACAAATCACCATTTACCTGTCAGTGTCTGTGAGAAAAACTCAGACTAGGCACTTTGTACAATATATCCTCAATAGTTTTACAACAAGACCGTGTATCGTTCTAGAATACGGGCTCTAGAGTCATAGCATGAGCCATTTCAGCACTTCCCAGCCCAATAAACATGAGACTGAAAAATTAATTAGGCATTATGGGACCTCACTAAGCTATGCATTATGGGACCTTTTATAGTGTGGAATTACGGATACCCTCCTTCGCTACCAGAGCCCACGGAGGGCGGTCATGTCAGACTCAAACCGACTAAATCCGCGCGCAGTATTGGATCATCAAATGCCGAAGATGAGATTGCCACTGGCATATCTCTCGCAACCCAGCTAACCCAGGGCTATCTCGCCACCAAGAACCTCGAAGCCTCACTCTACTTCTGTGGACGTTACAGGAGACAAGGAGATAAAACATCGTACTGGCGCCTGTATCCACCAGATACTTTGTATTCATCAGACGCCGCCAGAGAAACCACTTGAGGAATAGTCTCCAATCTCATTTAAATTGTAAATCTCAATAATAAGCTACGTGTTCACCTCACTAATTACTTTTAATTGCGGTAGGAAGTAGTGTTGGCACATAGCCTATAACCTGGTCATTAGAATCACTTCTAGATGTCATCGTCATATCAACGCCAGTCCTAGTCCAACATCCAAAGCTTCATTAAGATTTTAGGGGCTCAAGCCAACCTTGCCCCCCAGACAAATGGCAATTCGTAGGCCGGCGTATCGTAGAATAGAATAACGATTATATTAATGGACGAATCTGGTTGGGGGTTTTATGGTATTCACTTCCATAAAAGTCAACTTAAGCCAAATAAAGTTCAATAGTAGAAGAGACAAACTCTCACGTCTAATACTTCTCGTAATATTATAAAACTGAAGAATTTTTTTGTTTGTTTGGTTGAACGCGCTAATCTCAGGAACTACCTATTGGTTCGAATTGAAAAAATTGTGTTGAATAGTCCATTTATCGAGAAAGGTTATAGACTAAATAGCATCACGCTTCGACCCAACGGAATCGAGCAGTAATCATAAATATCAACAAATCCGGCAGATTCCCATACATTATTTGTGAATTAATAAATTGGGGGCATATAGGGGTGACCCGGGGTTTCGAAGTACTTATACTTACCATAGGCGAAGTCCAGACGGTTTGAGTTTACAATATTAGTAGAATGAAGTTACGTAAAAGTTTTTGCCAGAGATGTACAGTAGGTACCGATACGTAAGCGACGTTGACTTAGGCCCGAAGATTATAGGAGAGCCCTGTACATCACAGACCATAGTCTGCGGTGGGTCTGTAAATACGATGGGGGCATCCCGCTACCCTTACAGCTTGTACACTTGTACAGTGCGTATTAAGCTAAATGGTTATACAACAAGTTTACAAGACCAACAAGCGATTTTGAGTCTTATTTCTCTCGAAAAAAGGTCTTCAAGAAACAATTGATAAGTAAATTCGTAGTAACTGGTACATCTTCCCGTTTATTTTGACACGAACATAATGAAAAACCTAGACATATTACTTTCGTCTGACGGTGCTTGTATTTTCATCGAGCTTTCATGATTGCCGTCAACACAAAAAATATTAATTATGCATAATATATTTTCATCAGTACGAGCAATTTGACGCGAGACAGAAGTTGCACACGTGAACGTGCATGCTTGACTTTTAGAGATGGTGAATTGATGTTTTTTTTTTTCAAGTTTACATCATAGTTAACCAGCAGCCCGGGTCTGGCCTGCCTGAATACACTCATAAAAATCACGCGAAAATAAGCTGCGAACGATGGTTGGATGACTTATTTTCGCGTCGGAGATGTCTGAAGGGGGTTGCTTGACGTGTCAAAATTTGAGCTAATCAATGCAGATTTTTTTTTTATATTTTTTTTATAAGATGCACAAAACAACAGTTTTATTATATGGATAGATGTTACAGCATACTAATTGTGCCATAAACGTACTTACATTTAATAAGATTTTTTTTACCTCTGGCGAATTTTGTTAAGATATCGCAGATGCCTTACCTGGAACAAAAAAGTAAAAATTACTTTAACAGAACAGAAATATAACAGAATTTCATTAAAATTTCATTGGGTGAACCGTGATAATACAGTTTCAACTTCAACGCGGTTTCTATCATTGGTGAAATCCACCCAAAGGTAGGCTGTCGGTCGTACGAGAGTACTGGATGATTTCTTTCTTACACCCGTATTCACAAACAATACTTCGCTATGCGTACTACCAAAACTGTGCAAAGAACGACAAATTCTCAGTGCGTTCGTTTTGGCAAGCCTTTTTATTCATTAATAACACTTATGTAATACTTCGTTGAGGGAACGCACTGCGTTAGATACTGCTCCGTGATGTTTGTTTTTTTTTTTTTTTTTTTTTTTTTCTATATTTATTTAGAAGCTTTTGGCCAAAATAGCCATGCCAGCTCCATCGTACCCGTACATCGTAACCGTGATGTTTGTGAATTAATTTTACCAGCCCTATGCGCTCGAGCACACTATGAGACCTCACAGTGTTGTTTGTGAATACGGGTGTTATTCTCTTCTTTCTCCACGGCAATAGGCTCACCCCCTGTAACGTGGGACCTAATATGAACAATGACTGGTGAAATATGGGTGTTAATTCACCTCTGCTTAACTTTCTCTATCTAACTAATACAAACTGTCCTCAGACGGACAGACAGACAGGACTGAGTGTCGTTCTAGAATACAGGCCTAGAGCTCAAATATTAAATTGTACATGTATTTCGAAGGCTGCAGAATAATTTGTTCCTTTTCATATGCTATCAGACGAGCCTCATGTAGGCCAACGGTGAAACTTATATTTCGTGTCGTGCTCTTAGTTCGAAAGTTAAATCGCATGACAGATCCACCGGACTTTTCGTTTTCGTCTTGTGTGGTCCCGGCCTACTCATTTCACCGCAAAAACTTACCGATGCGCTTTTTATATAACAAAATTACAACTACATTTGCTCGTGAAGCCATATGACACAATATCGACCTTAATTAGCCGTAATAAGGCACTCTCACTTGTAAGAAACATGTTTGTCGAAAAAAGCATCTAAATAATTGGCTTAGACCTGTCAGAGTGAAATGATTTCGTCGCAATCGACATCCTCAATTAATTGTCCTCAATAAACTTTTTTTTTTCAGTCGACCTCCCTCGTTGTTCACAGTGGGGGTGACGTGTTGACGGCAATTGGGGAGACGATTTCGTTTTCAATTCTTATTGTTTTAGTAAATTTCGAACAGACTTCTATAAAACATAAACGAGTTGGGACGCTTTTTGCAAGGTTAGGGCAAAATTTATGTTTTAGGGAAAGTCTTTGGTGGTCTACATGTTTGGGATGAAACTTAGTATTCAGTATCTGCTCATAGTAAAGTAACTTATTTCTTTTTTATTCATACTTGTGGAATTTTTTTATTCATACTTCGAATTGTTTTAGACCGATCTTAAAAAGTGTAATGAAATTTAAGTAACTGAAAAGCAACTTAAACATATTGTAACTTCAGATATATAACGACAATAAGATAATACTGAACAGCAATGTACCGTTAATGTACTAACATACTTGGCACCTACAGAACAGGCTTGGCTATTGTCGGGTCAGTGTTGTGTTTTTTGGCAATAAATTATATCTACAGGGTGGCGCAAAAGTAGTGGCACTAAAGAAAATACCTTTATTTTTTTTATATGACATTTTCTGTTATTCTGTTGTTGAAAATTGTGTAGAGAACAAATGTAAAATACACTGAAAATAAACATGGACCGTTTTACTCCCCAAGAACGTGGAATAATTGTGTCAATGTTCTTACGGAATAATTCATCAGTGATAAGAACACAACGTTTTGGCGATTTGCCTTGGCCTGCAAGATCTCCCGATCTGACCAGTCCAGACTTCTTTCTTTGGGGTTTTTTGAAATCTCGGGTGTATGTGAACAAGCCACAGACTCTCGCAGCTCTAAAAGAAAACATTCGTCAAGAAATAACGAACATATCGCAGGAAGTGTTACGGCAAGTTATGCAAAATGTCATAAATAGGGCTCAAATGTGTATCAACTCTGGAGGTCACCATTTAAAAGACATCATCTTTAAATCCTAATGGTACGAAATTTAATGGTACAAATATACATTTAAAAAAACCTAAATCTAGTTTTCTAATTTAGAAAAAATGTTATAGCCGAACCAAATAGGGTCTTTACTTTTGCGCCACCCAGTATTATATATCATACTAGCTGTTGCCCGCGGCTCCCACCCGCGTGGACGTCTCGTCGGTTATCGCGACCAAACAGAGCTTATGTCCTTTCCCAACGTCTGACCTACCCCTGTACCAAACATTGTAATTGGTTCAGTGGTGAAAGCGTAACAGACAGACAGGCAGAATTATTAAAAAAAAACTTGTACTTTCGCATTAAAATATTATTATGGATATGGATTATAATCTAACTATAATTGCTATTAAGCAAATACATACTTCACGCCCAGCAAGCTTACATTATGAAATGAGTCTGACAGTACAAATATCAGTGCCTACTTAATATTAAAAAAATATTCTACCCTTCATTACTGTCTCTAAAAGGTCCTCCACAAGCCGGGCATCACCACTCCTCACGTATTTGTGCCATTAACTACCTATTACAGGCGATAGTTGGTACATGATAAATTGCTATAATAACTACATTTTCTTTTAGATAAATAGAGAACCCAAGCTGACGATATGGAAAGGGTAATTGTGATTGATCGTAGTAGTCAACAACGGATGTAGATTTTTATTTAAAAAAAAAAAGATTTACAACACTACATTAAGGTATAATTCCGAAGGTGACCGCATACGACTACTACCGACGCATGTAGCAGATACGCGTAATTTCATTGCGGCTTCTCAATGATCCCCTTTATCCGCATCGGAGTTTAACAAGTAATGGGTACGTTGTATCTGCTCTATGCGCTGTACGCTGTAAAGGATAGGGCTGTTTAACATCAGACAGATATATACAGCCCAGACTCAGCCTATACATGGCTCGAGCCAACAATAGTGCCCGGAAAACGGCAATAGGCTCACCCCCTATTACGTGGGGCCTAATACAATGATTGGTGAAATGTGAGTGTTAATTCACCTCTGCCTAACCCTCCGGGGATAAAGGCGTGATGGTATGTATGTAGGTATGTATGTATCTGCTGCATGCGTTGGCAGTTGTCGTATTTGGTCTTCGGAATCACACCTTTATATTTACACTTACATTTTACATACAATTACATAATAACAACAAAAAAATCTGGTCTGATCGCGGGTTCAAGTCCCGAAGTCCCGCCTGAGCGATGCACCGCTCAGGCGGGACTTCTTCTTCCGTTATTAATCAATTTGTATAGTCATCTTCTCGCTTCGGATTCGCATCGGTACGATTTGATTTTTCTCTCTTCATTCTAACAAGGTAATTATTTAAATTAATATACAGTTTATAACTGCTTCTTAAGCTACTTACTACTTAATATTATATTCCTCTTAGCGTTAATTCCCAGTCGCATCCGAAGCTTTCAGCTCGGAGTCTGGGGTCCGCTTTTGCCAGTCTTAACTACGGATTTGGCTAGACCTCGATATTTTCTGTGAAGCGATTGCCATCTGACCTCCACATCCCAATGGTAACATTAGGCGATATCGAAGCTTTGCAGCTAGACTGTTGTTTTTGGATTTTTGAGGGCTCCAACTACCCGTAACGACTGCCATAGGTGTTCTTATGGCAACCGGGACCGACGGCTTAACGTGCTCTCCGAGGCACGACCAGACCAATGCAGATACCCATATTTCATGAACACAAATATTTGCACTGAGCGGGGATCGAACCCACGCCTCCTGCGTAGCGGCCGCGTTCACTACCGCTACGCCACGGAGGCTGTTACTACTTAATAACCTTCACTATTACTATCCTACCTACCATAATCCTACCTAATATTTTTGCTACCTAGTTTAATCCTAAATTTAAATTTAATGCAGCGAAAAGTTAATTGTCGCTCATTAAATACTGCAATGAAGACCATTCACACTGCACAGGACAGCAACAGGGGCACAAAAAATAATCGGCACCATATCAAAGAGCCTTCCTTTTCTTGAACTATTTTATTTCCAACCCTGCACAAAGCTTTGTTGCAAGAAAACTCAATGCTGAGTTAATCCTGGTTTTCAACGCGGCTCTATTTACCTGTTCCTTTTGAGCGTACACAAAAGAACTGGTATTTATACACAAACGATATTGACTTTCCGACTTTTCGTACCTTGGCGAAATATAAAGCGCTGGAGAATCAGACCGAGTAATAAAGTATCGTATTCATGTTGGTGAAACGTTTTATACTTGAAGGGTTATCTATTAGAGCATGATCCAGCCTGCAGATCAGGGAGCTGGCCCGGTAAGGCACTGACTAAAAGGCTATTACATGCAGCCTGATATCAATGTCGGGTTCGATGTGTAATGTGAGCCGTTTGATTGTGATTGAGTAACAAACATCTTCACAAACTTTACAGTGATATTATTAGCAGAGTTTAGAGATTTTGGATATGAGAATGGAGTTTTAAACATTGGAGACTTTTGGTTTGGTTTGCTATTATAGCGTATTCCAATCAAACCAAATTATGGAAAGCAAGAAGCAGGAAATGGCCCCATCTCTACTTCTGCTTTGTTCGTGCTGCTGCATTTGGATAACGAAAAAGTAAGGCAAACGGTAAGGAAAAAAGGTATGACGGTTCGATAAGCCGTACGTAAGACGGCGTATTGCTACTTAAACAGCCCAGTCCCTAACTTATCAAACTCCGAGGTGAAAGCTTCGGATGCAACTAGATTTAACACTAGGATGAAGAAAGGTCCTTATGAGGGAATAACCTTATTCTTGTATCCCATCTATCTTACTTAATAGTAAATACGTAATAACTAGAATTCTAGCCAACCCCTTTCTTAGCTAAAAATTGCTTGTGTTCGCACCTACGCATTTTAACCACCGCCGCCGCCGCTTATACTTATGACTTAACGCAAAAAACGATAGCTCTTCAAAGATTCTCTCGAAAACAAAATTAATGTCCAGTCCCTAACTTATCAAACTCCGAGGTGAAAGCTTCGGATGCAACTAGATTTAACACTAGGATGAAGAAAGGTCCTTATGAGGGAATAACCTTATTCTTGTATCCCATCTATCTTACTTAATAGTAAATACGTAATAACTAGAATTCTAGCCAACCCCTTTCTTAGCTAAAAATTGCTTGTGTTCGCACCTACGCATTTTAACCGCCGCCGCCGCTTATCCTTATGACTTATTGCAAAAAACGATAGCTTCAAAGATTCTCTCGAAAACAAAATTTATGTCCAAAAATACATCTTGTCTCAAAAGTCTCCAAAAACCAAAAATCCGATTCGGTATTAACGTTAGGGCAATACATTATACGATTGCAAACAATAATGAAAGCATTCACAAACATCTCAGCTCCGGACCGCTCCGGTATCCAAGTAAAAATTAGCAATTAAATGCAACTTGGCACAAAATGGTTCAAAAATACCACAGCGCAAGTCTAACAAGCGAAACACAGGTAAACATTATGCACAAAAACATTCCAGCAAATATTCAGAACACGGTTCTAACACGGTTCAGAACAAGTCCAGAATTTTTTGTGGACATGTTCGAACTTGTCTGATTATGCACGAATCCGTAATGATGTCCCGATTCTTGAATCGGGAGCGGAAAGACGATGTGTGATGTAAAATGGATGTTTTGAGGAGTTATTTGATGCGAAAGAATTTGGTAGAGTGCAGAAATGAATTGCAAATATGTTTCCAGACGAATAAAATAAAAAAAAATGTATTTTTATTCTCAGAGATTAAGCATTGGCGGACACCGGGGCATCCGGGCGGCTATGTTACTTGAGATCGCAATGAAAGATTACGACAAAACAGTTAAGTTAATCAATAGATCCTATTTTAATGGATATTAATACTATTTTCCATAATTTTCACAGTTTTTTGAACCAAAACTAGTATGTCAACAATCCCAGACTGGTGGACACCACTTACCAGGGTTCCTGCGGGTTTTCCAAGGATATACCTGGGGTCCATAGTATAACTGGTATAACTCTCTCGTGATGGAATATTGTATGGTTTTGGTGGGTTCTATTTCGACAGTCACTTAATTCACTGCTTGCTTCAGAACTGTAGTAACTATCCTGCGCAGTTATCATCAACAAAACAAAAAAATGGTCCTTCGAGCTGAAAATATCGAGCAATTCGTGAAGATAGCCTTCAAGCCGAATTAAAACAATCTCAGTTTCGGACAACGCACGTCGTAATATGCTTTTTGTCGACATTTTGACAATGCCTCTGTTCTCATGTATTAATGTTTGGAATTTCTCATATTTGAGGAGTCTTTTATTGCGTTTAGTTAAGCATTAGCAAGTACAATGCAAGCTTAAAATCACGATACGTACATGCGCGGTCGCATCCTGAAATTTTGTAGGGGTTTATCTTTCTTTCAAGTTTTTTTTTTATTTTTTTATATAGGACACGTCAATTTGACTTCGCCTTGCCTGATGGTAAGTTGAGGGCAAAGTCTTGGTTAAGTGCGGCAATTCCTTCAGAAAATCCTTTTTAGAAGATTTATCAATTTGACGAGCAAAATTTGGATGTAGGTATGTTTGTTACTCTTTCACGAAGAAATGACAGAACGAGTTGACACAGAGATTTATAGGCTGGAATAATAAGCAAAATAAATGTTGCTCCAATTGAAACAACTGCTCAACGATATTAGAAAGTTGAATTCAAAGTTAAATATGAAAAGAAAATACCTTAGCTTAGAGTATACATTATAAATATAGAGCGCGCCTATCACTCAGGTCTATTTTTGCGTCATTATTACTACAAATATACGATGTTGTATAAAATTTTGATTAAACATATCGAATTAAATATTATTTGCGAAGTCATTTTGCCGGGTATTATTTTGCTACTGATTGAGGTTGAGCCAGGAGCCTCGGTACTGTTCATACCCGTGATAGCAGTTCATACTTGTAAGGCGCGCTCTATAGCAAGCGCTCTAAGGAAAATACAGTACTTGCCTACAAATTTTATCAGCAAGTAAAATAACCCGTACATGGCGTAGACATAGATAATTTTTTTTTTTTGTTACATTAAATGAAACTATAAGTACAATTTTGATTATTATTTTAAGTAAAACAGCGAGTAATAAGTAGTAATACGCGATCAAATTAAATAAAAACCCAGATCTTACGGAAGAGAGACGGGGACGAAGTCGCGGGCTCAACTAGTTTTATAATATGAATGGTAATAGACCCAGCACACGACAGCAATATAATGATATTGAGAGAAACATGATGACTTTTGATGCATAATGATTCCGGATGAAACACTCCGCCGAGTGCCAGTTAGTGGAGCCACACCCACTGCACTATCCAATAAAAAAAATCGGAAAGTCATTGTAACAGTTTATTTTACCGACAAACGGTAAGCTGCAAACTGTAATCTCTCTCATGAAACAAATAAAGAGCAGATTACGAATTGCTTCGTCTAAACCATTCATTAGTAGGTGAGTTAATAAGTGAATGAATAAATGATGTTCGGGGGACCAACTATTTGGATTTTATTGAACATGTCCTATTTATAATTAAATAACTGCATACCAAATGGATTAAATATAAATTTAAATGCAATTTTACTTATTATACCTACTAAGTTTCCGGAACGGAGTATATTATAGAAACAACAAGGATGTGTAGGTAGGTATTTTGTTATAACCCCGGTAAATATTAAAAATTGTTTTAAATTTAATATACCATAATGTACTATAAGAGATAATATTATCATATAACGTAGTAGAGTTATAGTTTACAAAATACCTAATCAAATCACTTAATACCACCCAAACGATAATATTATTTAAGCTTTACAAAATTCTAATCCAAAGTTATCTTAAGAAGAAGATATACCTAATTTATCAATTTTCTAGACCAGCCTCAAATAAAACCCTTATTTAAATAGAAACTGAGAGCGAATTATCTAAGGGTATTCTCCCAAAGCGCCAAAATATCATTAACTCAATACAAATAAAAAACATGGTAAATATTCCAGGAAATATCGGATACTCGATACGAACAAAAGACATGGTAAAAATTCCGGTGTATGAGACACTATTAATGTAAAACTTAAACTATTCTCTGCACGCATGTGTTGCCTGGTCACCCTACCCACACCCACCGAGTTAGTCGACTCATTATAATAATTTCACACGTCCTGCTCATCGCTGCGGCAATTACGATGAAAGCTGCTGGTAATCTGATATTTGTTCTTGTTTGCACTCATGCTAAGTACTTAGCTTCGTTATAAAGCTTTGTGTGTTAACTTGATACGTTTTTGGTATCAGATTATATCAGAGAAGAACGTTAGATACACCTCATATCTTAAAGTTAAATTTATCCATGTCAGTTAAGTTCTGATAACAATAACGTATATTCTTATGGTGAAAATTTATGTGTGCCGCCTGCTATCAAACTTGTATCGATCTTTTCAACATCAGTCGGGTTTTTTATGTTTAATGATTTATTTTATTATCAAATACTTTTTTAAATAGTTAGTAGCTTTTAATTCGTTTTTAAGTAGTCGACGAGGAAGAGCCGAAAGGCAGGAAAATGCGTCTCCATGAAAATGATGATGACTTTTTAAAATAGTTCGGCCGTTCAGCTATTTAGATTCCGCCTGCTATAAAACTTGTTTCAATCTTTTTTGGCTTTTTTTTTTTAATAATTTTATTCTGAAGTATTTTTTAAATAGTTCAGCCGCTGGGAACTAGAAGCCGCCATAGAGCTAAGAGAAGGCTCAGAAGATGATAAATTTTATTTTTTATCAATGAAACCACAAAAAAAACTTATACTACAGCCTACATATACATGAATAAAATGAGACGACAACATAATTTTCCCAATGACAGAAAGAAACAAAATAAAAGTTAAACATAACCTCAATATTATAGTGACCTTATAAGGACTGAACAGAAATAATTTAATTCAAAACCACGTCATAGCATTATCATACCTATTCAAACTAGATACGGTTCAAATTCAATAGTTTGTACACAATCGTACCGTGTGCAACCACTGATTCTCATTATGACGAGTAAATTATAGTAATATAGGCGTTTGTAATGGTTTAAATTATGTTTTAAAAGTTTTATCGTTGATAAAGACTTCACACATCTTGACCCGGTAATGGTATGAAGACGAGTTCGAGATGCGAGAAGGCTTCATTATGATTTAAGTGAGAAGATAGTTCATACATTATAGGTAGGACACGACGGCATTTCCGTCCCAATCGAGCAGTCCGACTGGGGAAGCGCCTCCCGCCCTACAGAATACCGCGGGTATAATAACCTCATGTTGTGTTTCCCCATAAGAGGTTCACCTATAATATCCAGGCACTACTCATGCCTGGATATCATGGGTGAACCTCTTCAGTGAGCTCTGATTACCTTATTCACCGCCGGATGGTCACATGAGGTTATTATACCAGCGGTATTCTGTAGGGCGGGAGGTGCTTCCCCAGTCGGACTGCTCGATTGGGATGGAAATGCCGTCGTGTCCTACCTATAATGAATGAACTATTCTTCTTCCTCTTAGCGTTAATTCCCAGTCGCATCCGAAGCTTTCAGCTCGGAGTCTGGGGTCCGCTTTTGCCAGTCTTAACTACGGATTTGGCTAGAACTCGATATTTTCTGTGAAGTGATTGCCATCTGACCTCCACATCCCAATGGTAACATTAGGCGATATCGAAGCTTTGCAGCAAGACTGTTTTTTTTTTTTGGATTTTTGAGGGCTCCAACTACCCGTAACGACCGCCATAGATGTTCTTATGGCAACCGGGACCGACGGCTTAACGTGCTCTCCGAGGCACGACCAGACCAATGCAAATACCCATATTTCATGAACACAAATATTTGCACTGAGCGGGGATCGAACCCACGCCTCCTGCGTAGCGGCCGCGTTCACTACCGCCACGCCACGGAGGCTGTCTATATAATGAATGAACTATCTTAGGAGATAAAATACCCCCTCCCCAATAAAGAGACCACCCTGCCTCTACTTTGCTAGAACAACAGTTAGCCCTAGTCCCCGAGCCCGCGGTCATAGTGGATAGAGTAAAGGCATAAGTTATGAGCAAAATAACGTATCTACCATAAAGGTGTGTACACCACTACCACTAGCAGACTGCTGATGTCTGCGGCTCCACCCACGTGGAATTCTGATCCTGTTCTCGCTACACCTTCCGATCAGCTGACTCTCCTCGGCTTCGCTCTTGACATAGGTACTAAGCCCTGTAGCCCGTAAATAGATTTCAATAAACGTGCGGGTATCTACCGAATTGACATTTATTATTACTGGTTCGCTCTCGAGTAGAAGCAATATGCATGATGCAAATGTTTTAAAATCGGTCCAGTAGCCTCGGAGTCTCAGCCGAAGGGCTATTCAATACTAACAAACAAACAATCAAATATTTTTTCTTTATAATTATTAAATATAGATTAGTATATTAGTATAGATCACTTCACCAAAAACATAAATATTTTGAGTAAAACGCTAATATTGACACGTTTTTACGTAGGCACAAAATTAAATAGGATGTTAAACTCTTGCTACTTGTAAACAAGGTGATTTCGTAGCCCACACAGCAATTTATTATTTAAATTAAGTAGGTACTACACACATAAAACTTATATGATTATATTTTATAGGACTAGGTACTATCGACCGTGAAATAGAGTTAAATGAACAGAAAACGATCCTTGCTGGTCTCAATAATAATAATAACATATCCTTATTATTAATTGAGATATTAAATTAATCCTTTTAATTAACTTTAAAGTCCTATAAATTACATTTTTAAATATATATAATTAAGGTCATTTATTTATTATCGAACCCACTCCTAGCAAGCAATTAGTTTAGCTAGAGGAGTTAGCGGGTATACCTACTAGTAATTTCTGTTACAAATCTTCTTCATCCTAGCGTTAATCCCAGTTGCATCTAAAGCTTTCATCTCGGAGTCTGGGATCCGCTTTTTACAGTCGAACTGCAGGTTTGGCTGAACTTCGATATTTTCCGAGAAGCGACTGCCTGACCTGCACAACCTTAGAGTATACATTGCTATAGAGCGCGCCTTACAAGTATGAACTGCTATCACGGGTATGAACAGTACCGAGGCTCCTGGCTCAACCTGAATCAGTAGCAAAACAATACCCATCAAAATGACTTCGCAAATAATATTTAATTCGATATGTTAAATCAAAACTTTATACAACATCGTATATTTGTAGTAATAATGACGCAAAAATACCGCAAAATGACGCCATTTTTTTGTATTTTGGCTTTAATTTTTACCATGCATATCAAATCGAACAAAAAACTTCATGAAAACAAACTACATTAATAAGTGCATCTATTGATACTTTCGGTAATGCATGAAACGTCACTAGGGGTGCGCTATACCATCGTAAAGTATCTGCTAACACTCGGCGCCAAAGACCTGAGTGATAGGCGCGCTCTATATTTATAATGTATACTCTAAGTGCACAACCCATTGGCGATATCGAAGCATTTCAGTTCGACCAGTTGTTGGACTTTTTAGGGCTCCAACTACCCGTAACGACTGTTTGTATTGCAACATGGACCGACGGCTTAACGTGCTCTTCGAAGTACGACCAGACCAATACAAATACCCATATTCATGCATACATATATTTGCACTGAGCGGGAATCGAACCCGCGCCTCCTGCGTAGCCGTCGCGTTCACTACCAGACGCCAAAGAGACTGTCGAATTTTGGTAATTTCGGTTACCAATATACTTATGATAACAAAAATGTGTAGGTATCATAGTTACATTTCTATTCAGCTATATCTGATGCAGGTGAATAGGTTCCTAGCCACACCTGTAGATTGACAAACGAGGCTCTGATACAGGCTCCCGTTAAAGTCACAATAAACCATAATGTGCCAAGTTCCCAACCAGGCCCTCGATTCTGCTAAAGTAAAACCACTGTCGTGCCAGTCTCTACAGAAATTGGCATTAAATTTTAGACTTTATTATTATGGAATTAAAGTCCAAAATTAAATGACAATATTTTCATTACACGCTTTCGTTCACTCTACAAAAGGCCATTTCATTTTAAACTTTAAGAGCATTGCTTTAAAGGCTAAAATCAAATGGAATTTTGTCGCAGTCTCAGTGGTGTGACAGTGGTTGTGCTTTAGCAGAATCGAGGCCCTGATAGAACGGCCATAAGTAGTGTTCACCTGCATGTCGGACTTGGCTACTTTTTCACTGTAAATAAATACTCACGAGAGATAAGAAATGCCTTTATTTTTCTAATGTACTTCTCTATTTTTATTCTACAGTTGGAAAAAGCACAGTATGGCATTTACACAGTATTTTTTATGATGTTATTACCTATAAGCCAGTATTAACAGTTACTGAGTAAGCGTCGGCAAGAATTGTCTAAAAATTTGCTACGCGTTCCCTGCTCATATGAGTATTCTATCCTAATATATTTCTGTATTCCTACACGTCTAATCTCCCAAACCCGAGAGGAAAACCTGCGCCACAAATTTCCTTTCTTTATCAGATGAGGTTGGCTTGGATGTCAAATATTGGTAGAGCTCTATACACCTGGACTTCTGATATTGCCATCATTCATAGATCACGGTAGGTACTCACTTACCGTTAGGCGAGTCGTTTGTTTTCTACCTCACTCAGTAATATAAAAACACGAAAAACAAAAGTCAAAACAAACTTATAATTATTAGATCGAATTCCTACGAAATCAATATCACTTTCACATATTTGTACTACGATGTACAAAATACCTATTCCACGAAACTATAGTATCTACTTACACATCGAATCGATTACCCTATAATATTAGATACCTAGAAATGATATCAAAACAATATAAGGCTAGTGTTTCAGTGTACACATGAGCGGTGAGTAGAGCGTGGCGATTTTGATGTCGAATCTATTGTACTTAATACTAAACGTGAGAGTTTGCGACGTTGTTTGGATATTTATTTGTCAATCAAGCACAAACGGCTGAACAGATATAGCTGTAGATTATAGTCTGGAATTATTTATTGGACACTTTTTATAACTGGAATTGATTTTCATGGATTGGAGGAATGTGATCAGTGTTACAAAAGCTAGTATCATTTTTTTTTCCGTTCACACTTCTACAATACGTTGTCTTCTTCTCTGCATCGCAAGTCAATCCCTATTGTATACCAAACTTTTACTTTGATACCTCCCTATAATTCGGTTTAACCTTTTTTACGGGAGTGGGTACCGTCGTCTGACCCCTCAGCCCGACAAGCAAACCAGTGTCAGAAGTTCGTCCGTCAATCAGCAGATCTTGGTTCCAAAAATCTGAGTAAGACCACAAAGAATACAAAATAATAATAATGAAATGTAATGAAGAAAAAAGTAAATAAAATAAACGTAACGTTATGTAATTGTAACGCTATCGTGACCCCACTACGTTATGTTAACGTAGAGGGGTCACGATAGCGTGACAACCACGCCGTTTGACGTTACAGTATGCGAGTTGGTTCGTTTTCTAATAAAATCAGCAAACGCTCTGCCAATCTCAGTCCGCATCCTAATCCCTATGCATATAACCTTGATACTATGACTAATATATTTTAGCATAGAGCTTCTACATGGCAGTCACGTAACGTTGCTGACAATGTGTTACGAACAATGACATTTATGTTGCATTATCCGCTAATCAAAGTGGAGGCATAATGGATTGATGACGTAGTTAAATTGAAATGGCGCGTGACACGTTTCCGGTTAGATTTGATTATGACAGAGGGTAGTTTTCTATAGATTTTTTAACTCTTCATCTTTTTAATGCCCGTGGCTCCACTTGCGTAGAGTTCTGATTCCACTGTCATAGCCCATGGGAACCTATTAGAAGGATAAAAGGTAAACTATGTGATACTGTCTGAAGCTTAAGCGAATATCACTCATTGATATAAAATCATTTTTTAATGGATTCTATCGCGATTTATTTGGTATTATTTTCATTCAACCCAACGTTTCAGCTACTTTTCAGCAGCTGGGATGGCAGAACTAAACGAAAATAACACCAAATAAATCAAGAAGGAATCCGTTAAAAAATGGTTTTGTTTCAATAAGGTTGTCTGTGTATTCCGGTTTTTATATCTCAGAATTTAAATAGGCAAAAGGTAATCATTTTTGATTGGAACTTATGATAGTTGTTTGGGTAGCACAAACACATAATAAAACAAAACGTAATACATATATAGGTATCACAAACAATTAAACCATCCACTGCCAAAACTTCCACAAGCCTGAATAGACAGTTAAACTCCGTTTAACAAAGCTATAAATTCACAAAGTTATTTTAATCAACAATTAAGCGCATACACAGGGGCTTACTGAACTCGCAGAAAGACATTTAGGGAATTTCCCGAAATAAAATAATTGACGGCGGCTTACGTCAAAATGGGCTCTATACGTGGGAACGAAGGTTTTAATGACTTAATCAAGATAATAAATAAGTCGAGAAAGCAATATAGGTATAGTGTAGTATTGCCACAGGGAAATAATATCGATATCTGGATATCCAGCAAATATCCGGATAACGTAAGTAATTGAACCTTGTGGTTTCATTTAGGCTGTGGAGAGTTCTATTCAACCATTTTATGTTACTTAAACACTTATCCTGTTCAATATTTACATGTTTTATTCCAATATCTTTGTTTTAACTAGAATGATTTATGTATTTTCTATTTAAGCGTTCTCCAGTGATGCAAGACTGTTTTTTGTGTGAATTTGCTATATATTTTTAAGGGATCAGAAATAATAAAGGTGTATAAATCTTTAGAATAAAAAAGTATAAAATAAAAATTGAATTTAAAAAACCCCTGACACAAAAATACCAAAAACAATCGTTCATTAGCCTTTTAATTTTTATTCAAGCGTTGTCGTGTCGGGGATCTTGGATCGTTCTGATAACATCGATATGTTGTTTCCGATGAGTCTAGCCAAATCCGTAGTTAAGACTGGTTAAGCGGACCCCAGACTCCGAGCTGAAAAGCTTCGGATGGGACTGGGAATTAACGCTAGGATGAATAAGTTGTTTCCGATAAGTGCTTTTCAAACTACGATATCAATAGGTTGTGGAGGTCATATGGCAGTCGCTTCACGGAAAATATCGAAGTTCAGGCACAGTTAAAATGCGACCAGGATTAGCGCAATGGTGATGATAATTATATCACGTTATGGATAAAAGAAAATAATTGTGTTTATTTAACAAGCGACGAATATGATGAATAAATCGATTAATTATTAACGTCGCAGTATTTTACAATGTCCCAATATTTATGTCAACGCACTTGTCCTTTTTTGGCCATTAATATAATTTTATTATCATTATCGCAGCCTACAAACAGCCCACTATTAAACATATGTTTATAACACAAGGTTTTGGAATAGTAAATGAAACACACATGGTAAATAAACGGTACATGGTAAAGTTTTCGGTCTATCGGTATCATAATAAATACTTAAAAAATATTATAAGAAATTTTTAGCAAATGCCTGACAAATGGTGGCCCCGCCGGGTCCAGGTCGAAGGGGTAGGCCCAAGAAGTCCTGGCTTGACGTCGTGGAGGGTGACATGCGTGCAAATGGTCTCACTGCCATGGACGCCCAAGATCGTGCGAAGTGGAGGAGGAAGAGCCGGAAGGCGGACCCTGAGCTCCGAGGTCATCTTGGCCACGGATGCAATTAGGAAAATGCGTCTATGGGGTTGTTCCGTTGGGGTTAATTGTGCAGACGATGATTAACCGAAATAAATAATATTCCCGTTAACGCTTCCAGCTAAACTAAAATGTTTTCTTTCTTTCTTCTTTCTTTAGGAGTGGGATTACGTCGGTTGTGTAATGTCCAGGATTCGAACCCGGGAACTCTCGATCGGGAAGTACAACTCGTTAACCACTAAGCTACCGACGCTTCCAATAAATCGTTTTCATAATCATAAAATACGAAATCCGTTTTTGGTTACGTGCAAAATAAGATGATCAGATATTAATAATGAGGTAACAATACGCATCAAATAAACTTCATTAAGAAGTATTTAATGTCCGCCGCTGTTGGGTAAATGTCCAATAAATTTGCTGAACAATTAAACCCAACCATACGCACTGTAATTAACAGCGCACTGATAACATCGAGATTGTTTTATTTTTAAGACTTCTCCTACAAGAAGTAGGTACGTTATTATGAACGAGCTTGCTTCACATACATACATACATGCAAACATAACAGCAAACGTGGAGGAAGACTTAAATCGTGCACGTTTTATAAAAAAGTCTTGAAAAAGGCATTTTTTTAAGGAATTCCCGCACGTGAAAGCCCAAACAATTTTTCGGCCATATCGCCAATGGGTTGTGGAGGATGGTATGGAAAATATCAAAGTTCAGTCAAAAACGCAGTTAGACTGGAAAAAGCGGACCTAAACTCCAAAGTGAAAGCTTCGGATGCGACTGGGATTAACCCTAGGATGAAGAAGATTAAAAAAAATACAGGAACCTGGTACACGTATTGTTTGACGGAAGACGGCTTCGGCGCAGGATCAGCTCTCGGAGTTGGGAGTAAAATAATAAATATATAATGGATCAATATTCGCGACATATCGTGTCTCTGTACTATCCGGTGCGAATGGCCGGCCCGTCGGATGTCACATCCAGATTATCGACACCCGAAAATTTGCATTTTGGAGGTCAGTCACATCGGACATAATCATAATACAAATTGCACATTATGTACACTGCATAAAAACATAGGTACGTTTGGGGACTGTCGATTGGGAAGTGAAAAGTATTTAACGCCGATCAATCTCAGTAGATCCATTGACCAAATCCATAGTGAAAAAGTAAAAAGTGTTTACTTCACGATAGTACATAATATACATGAACTATAAACGCTTTGTTTGTATTTGTCACAATCTGTGAATTGTCATAATTTGTCAAAAACTAAGTTACTTGTGAATTGTATCGTTGTGACGTCAGCATAATGGAGGTGACGATGGTGCGATTTCCATGATTTTTGTTCACTTAAAAAGCGCACAACGCGCCTACAGAAGAAATAAGAGTGTTAAAACGTGTCTAAGTAAGTTATCACTTCAAAATCACCTAGAGATTGCATTGGTCTGGGTAAGTACAATCAGCATCAAAAGTAGATTATGTTATTAGAGATTTCAAACTTAAAAACGTGAATGAAAACAGTTACCTATTTATATTTTCAGTATTATACTGTACTATACGCTGCATCGTACTTTAGCAAGCTAGTATACAGCTACATACAGGCTAGTTTCCTAAACCTATCTATAAAATAAGTTGTCAAAAGTTCATACGACTTCACTTCCTTATTCGCTATGTCCACAGCATACGAAACTTAACGGATGTGCTGTGTGAACTTTCCAAATGACAACATTAAGCCTTCACCTTTCAAACTTCTATTAACACGAAAAATTATTCTTCTGCACATTGTAATAAAGTCTATTTAAGTTTGCTGAATACGACAGTTTATTTTTTGTAACTTTTTCATGTAAAGGAAATAGTGAGTATACATTGATGATATAATAGGTTTTGGACGTGTCCCTCATATACAATAGAGCTCTTTTGGTACTTGTATTAGGATTGTATGAGAGCTGAATACTTAAGCTGTGGCATAGACAATAGGTTAATTTGTGTAAGGTGTGCAGAATAATATTTTACGAGGCGGCGCCATTCAACTTCGGATGTTATGCTAACTTATTCTGAGTGCATTATTGCTAGTAATGGAAGTAAAAAAATTGAGATGATTCAATCATGTCAATCTCAACCGGGAGTAGTACTATTATTCATTCTGTGACCGGGGTAGTAGCTACTACATACACTTAGTACTTTTCCATTGTCTTACAAATCTCAATATAAATGTAAATATGAAAAGCGATAATCTTGATGTTCTCAAAGTGATTAGACGTTCCAACCTCCAAAAAACCTAGGTGTGGTGGTAGGCGATCCGTGTGCTTACGGTATCACCACCCCATCTCATCCGAAGGGTGACATAAGAGGCGACTAAAAGGCAAAATACGCAAACGAGAGCACGAGAGAGAGCACGTTAAGCCGTCGGTCCCAGTTGCCATACGAACATCTATGGCAGTCGTTAGGGGTATTTGGAGCCCTAAAAAGTCCAAAACAATGGTCTAACTGCAATGCTTCGATATCGCCTAATGTCACCATTGGGTTGTTGAGGCCAGATGGCAGTCGCTTCACGGAAAATATCGAGGTCCAGCCAAATCCGCAGTTAAGACTGGTAAAGCAGACCCCAGACTCCGAGGTGAAAGCTTCGGATGCGACTGGGAATTAACGCTAGGATGAAAAAGAAGAAGGAAAACTCGAAATAAAACTCTGTGCTAACCTGTCTGGTCAGCATGGAAATAGTAGGCCAAAACCTCCTAACATTAGGAGAGGCATAATTCGCACCCTTAGAAATGTAGTGACTTAATGCAAAAAACCAAATTTTCGGTAAATGGCGAAAAAAGATTCTTAGGTCTGTACATTATGTAGAAAATATAAAATTATCGGCTATTTTTTAAATATATGCGTATTTTAGTAGTTTTATATTAAACTTCAATTATTTACTCAGACAATACTTAAATATAAAAGAATGAATAATGTAAACTTGTATGAAAAAAAATATTATTAAATTATGGTGAGTATTTAGGTCATTTTATGACTGAAATAATGCTTTTTTTAAAAGACCGTTTAGTTTTTAGGTCTGTATTTTTCTAAGATTTGTTTAAAAATTGTATTCTATTCCCAAAAACGACTGTCTAATAATAAAATTATACGAATTTAATACAACATAAAAGAAAACTAATTAAATGCGAAAAATATTTATTTGAAAATTAAATATGCGAAGTATGTAACTTATAATATAACTTAAATCAACGTTAAACGTTTTATCAAATTACAAAAGTGGTACCTACTTCTAAATTAACAGTAAGTTTGCATAATGTAAGCATTTTAATTTAAAAAGCTCCTCAGTCTTTAAACATTTTTGATATCTATTATAAAATAAAGTACCTACGTAGGAACCTATACGATGTATACTGATTTGTACTATCAAGGAACTTGTAGGTAAATAAAATATAAAAAGATATAAAATGAAACATTTAAGAAAAAATAATATTTCTTAAAACTAAATTAAGGTCTTCTTCATCCTAGCTAGCGTTAATTCCCAGTCGCATCCGAAGCTTTCAGCTCGGAGTTTGGGGACCGCTTTACCAGTCTTAACTACGGATTTGGCTAGACCTCGATATTTTCCGTGAAGCGATGGCAATCCCTCTGACCTCCACAACCCAATGCTAGCATTAGGTGGTATCGAAGCTTTACCTGCAAAGCTTCGTCACACTGAATAAGTTTCATTTCACTTTTTCGGAGTGTTATGCTCGAAAACTGATGAGAATTTGGAAAAAGTGTATAAGACAAATTTTGTAGAAAATTTTATAAGCTTTCATTACGTAGAATATATTTTTTCTCTACAACGCACCGTTTTAAAGATATTGGCGGAAAAACTCAAAAATGGGAACTTTGATTCCTTCCCCCGCCTTCCGGCTCACCTCCTAGACGCGGGGACTTTAACAGCCGTATTCACAAACAATACTGTGAGGTCTCATAGTGTGCTCGAGCGCATAGGGCTGGTAAAATTAATTCACAAACATCACGGAGCAGTATCTAACGCAGTGCGTTCCCTCAACGAAGTATTACTTAAGTGTTATCAATGAATAAAAAGGCTTGCCAAAACGAACGCACTGAGAATTTGTCGTTCTTTGCACAGTTTTGGTAGTACGCATAGCGAAGTATTGTTTGTGAATACGGGTGTTAGTATGTTTACTCCCTTAGCTCCCTGAACAACATTCAGATGAAATTTCTTAGGTCCCAGCTCACGCACTCTACAATCAATCAATCAATTAGCCTACTGCAGTCCACTGCTGGACATAGGCCTCTCCCAATACGCGCCACTTTTGCCGATCCTCAGCCTTCCGCATCCAGCCTGTCCCAGCCACCTTTCGCAGGTCATCAGTCCACCTAGCTAGGGGGTGTCCCACCTTCCGTTTACCTTCGCGCGGTCTCCACTCTAGGACTCGTTTGCTCCAACGACCATCAGTCCTTCGGCAGATGTGGCCAGCCCACTGCCACTGCAGCACTCTACAACTACTAAGTGGACTATTTCAATATTGCCTAGAGACCAATATTTTTCAAATAATAGTTTTCTTTCTCCGTCGACAACATTATCTACACATTTTAATCTACATTTGCAAGGATCTTTCGATATTTTGCTTCCAGTTCGTTGGGTTTCGAATTCGTTTCCGAGTTAATTTTTTCGAAGTATTATCAGTAGCATTTGGAGAAGGTGAAGAACTGCTGCTGGATCGTGATAAATGAATAGATACCACTTCTAGATTCAAGTCTCCCGATAGTAAAAGTTGGATCTGAGTCACATATTATTTACGTCACTTTCGTTCGTATGAATTGGCGATTGATAGTATTTTTTATTTTTATTTTGGGTGATAATTCGACCTCTACTCTCAGTGTTCTACTGCTGCTACCAGAAGAAGATGACATTGAAGATCTACTTGAAGAAGAAGTACTGTTAGAGGACGTTGATAATGACTTGCGACGTGATATTATTTTAGATTGTGGGTATTCGGCATCGAGAGGTTCTAAAATTATCGATACTTCCTCGACTTTCGTAGTGTTCCTGTAATAATAAGTTAATTGTATTTATATGGAAGATGAGATAAAAATATATTAATCATTATTTATCATTGAATTAAAAACCCACTTGGTCAGTGTAGCCGTGGATAGCAGGTTATGATCAATGTGTGGAATTGATTGATTATGGAAGGACTATTAGTTAACGAGTCACTGCCTCTTGTTTCGCTTTCCTGGAAATCATTGTTATTTTTCAGATGATAAAAATTTTTCATTGCAGTTTTTCAGTACATATTTAATCAATTAAGTAGGGGAGAGCGGGGTTGGTAGTAACGGAGGTAAGTATTAACAAGCTTATTCCTGCCAAACGTGAAGTCTTAAAAATATGAAACTTGGTTTACAATATCTCTAGACACAGCCGAACATAACCTGACTTGTCAGTTATCGACAGGTCGTCGGTAGTGATAGTTGTGCGCAGTGCCCTCGGATTGACAGGTAAACCAACATTTCGTACTTCGTGATAAATTGATTTAAGACTTATTTTTTCGCTAAAACGAATCAAAGTTTATCCTAAGTGAAAATGTATTTTATTGACCTTAAAACCATTATACTTGTTTGAGATTATTTTGACTATATTTTTTTCTGTGATTGATAAAGTATAAAAAGTGGCCTTGGGGCTAAAAGTAACAAATTGAGTGGGGTAAGTATTAACATGTTAATACTTGCCCCACTCAATTTGTTATGTAGGTATTTGAAGAAGAAGAAGAAGAAGAAGAAGATACCTGCTTCTGTTTAGTTTGTGCCGAGTCTTATAATGAAGACACATCTGGACTTGACTGGATACAATGTATTATATGCAAAGGATGGGCTCATATCACTTGTATCAGAGGTGATACCAGAAAATACATATGCCTCAACTGTTTCTCAGATGATGACTATTCTGATTAATTATTGACTGATCAAAAGTACCTTTCTATTTTTAAGAACAAATTAGATTAAGGTTGATTAAACTAGTTACCTTTTTATTTAAAATACTTAAAGACTGATACTAAAAGTATAAGCACTGTGACAATTGTTGATAAATATATGCTAACTCATTGAGATTTTAAGACTGTTGATACTAAAAAGTTTATTTGATTAATAACTACCTAATTATTAAGTTATACAGATAAATGTATAAGTTGTAGGTTATAAAAAGGCTTTACTTCTTGACAATGGTTGTTCATTAGTGCAGATTTATAAGTAATTACTATTTTTTCTTACGTAAAACTATGTAAGCTGTACCAATGTTTGTTATTAAGAATAGATTTGAAAGAATCTCGTATAATTTTTCAGTTCCTATGATAAAAATGACTGATTTGTTTAAAATTAAACACAATAAAACTTTTTCATCAGTAAAAGTGACTTTTTATTCAAGTA
Organism: Eilema depressum; assembly: GCA_914767945.1. NCBI lineage: Eukaryota > Metazoa > Arthropoda > Insecta > Lepidoptera > Erebidae > Eilema > Eilema depressum. The sequence continues at coordinate 7,159,858 of OU612028.1, read as the reverse complement.
TTTGATAAAATTTTAATCTCTGTTAATAATTGCCCCTTACGTTAATACTTGCCCCAGCTCTGTTAATATTTGCCCCACTTGCGGGGTATGTATTAACAAATGACTTTTTTTGTTTTCTAGGCTCTCTTTCGGAAAACACTTACTTATTTGATAGTTTTTGTTACTAATATTATAGCTGAATAACCAAAGCATGTTTACAATAAAAAATAAAACCATAAAGTTCACTTTCTACGAAGATATAAATCATAATACAAAATTTGTTAGTACCAACCCCGCCCTCCCCTACATAGTAAATTATAATACCTTCATTATATTATTTTTGGTAGACAGTCTATGGAAACATTCCTCACTTATAGAGTTATTATAGAGCTCAGAATTTTCTTTATCACAGTCAGTGTTAGATATTCATTGTTAGATATCTACCAATAATTAGGTACAATAAATCACGGATATAACGATTGCGGAGCGACAGTAGTATGGCAGAGTATGCACCCTGAGTAATAATAGTAAATAATAAAAGTAATAACTCACCGTAAGAACGCAGTTATCATGAATATTTGGTGATGTTTCCATCCTATTATCATTAGTTTCCAGCAATACAAGAACAAAAAATTTTTAAACCATTTTGATCGTGAGTAATATTAATAATATTGTAAATGTGAATTTACCTTTACTTTTTCTATTAAATAATCTATTCTTCTCTTCATCTTATCTTATAAACGTTTATAAAGTACGTTTACAAACTGAAATATAAAAATAATAAATCGTTAAAATAGACACTGTTATAGCGAAAAAATATTTTTTACAATAACAGATAGACTCTTGGCTCAATAGTATTTTCTAAATATTTGAACATTTATTATAAGAAAGGTGTAAAAATTAAAGAGTCCTGTAATGTACAAATATTTTCATAATTTTATAGACCAAAATTAGATAACGTCTTTGAATTGTATCTATTATTCATTCAAGGATGGACTTAAACCTCAATAGGTCAGCTATTATGTTTCGATTTTAGCTAATATATGGACATATTTCAAAAGAAGCCCTTATTTTATTAAAACAAAAGATTTTACATACCTCAATATTTGGTAATATAACACCCTAATCCAGTTTAGGTCTCCACTAATACAAACACGTAGCGACTTGCACTTCCAACGTTCGGCGCGTCACTGATTGTGTCACTATCCAACCGAGCGCAGCGCGGGCAACGGTAGGTGCAAAATAGACCGAAATATTCATTTATCCTTTTTCTACTCGCAAACAGGTCTCTCTTTTAATATGGGTCGATGCAAATGTTTAATTTAGGTCGTTTGATGAATAGTACTCAAAAATGTGAAATTTTGTATTAGGTCACTCCATTTCTAAGGGTGCGAATATGTCCATCATTGGACTGCGATAGGCTAATTGAATAATGAGCAGTTTTCCAGTAGGTATTTATAGGGTTCCTAAAGACGCGCTAGATGGCGCAGCCGGCACTTTTGGTAAGAAGAGTGTGGTGTCACATCTAGTGTTCCCTAATTTTTGGAAAAAATGTTCTTCGGTTTTGTAATGATTTACTTTACCTAAATATTCTGTCATTTTCTCTAATACAATTATTTTAAATATAATATTATTATTTTAAATTACAGACAGTGACGCGAAAAGAATTAAGCGTTTTATTATATTTTATCTATTATAATATGGGTAAATGAAATTAAACTTTGGCAACATCGCAAATTCATGAAAAAATACCACAAACAAACCACAGAGTACATTAAAATTACCAAAAGCTATGCTAGCGCCATCTCCAGATGACTTAAAAACCAACTGATTATTATACCTACTGGAAAACTGCTCATTGAGGTAAAAGGTAAAATGATTAAGTATATCGGCATATCGATGTCGGTACCTACTTGTCTTCCTGTATACAAAACTAATACGTTTACTACGAGAAGTTTTCTACTCCGAACGAATTTAAACACTTTGTTGGCGCCAGGAAGTGTTCCAGTATATATATTTGGGAGTGCATTGACTATGCACGGTGCAACGGGACAATTAGGAAGGTCCCGGCACGTGACGAAGCTCAAAATAGACGTGATTAGAAATTTAACGTTGGTGAACTCACTCAGCCTGTCGTTGTATTTCGAGAACAGACAGTAGGTCGAGGGACCCCTATTATTAGCCTCGGCACTCAGCAGCTAATAGGTCTCTAGGATGTATGATTCCAATTAGCAGATGCAACAGTAAGATGGTATATACTTATATATTTCTAGTGCTTTTTTACGTCTGCGTGCGTTGGTGGGGGAACCCCAAAATACGTAAAGAAGCATGCAACAGTAACAATTTAAAGTTTTTAAGAGTGTAGGTATAGATGTTGAGCACACTCTCCATACACCCTCACTAACATACATGTTTATGCAAAAAAAAAAACTATGGGTCAGATCGAATCCTACTAATCCTAATATTATACACTAGCCGCCCCGCTCCGGCTCTGCCTGTGGCACATTGCGTAACTGTAGTAGGTAGCTCTTTCAGTTATCTATACGGCTGCAAGTTATTAATTTTCAAATATAGTATGGAAATCTGCCGGATTTGTATACATTTATGATTACTGCTTCGCTCCCTTAAGTAGAAACGTGATTAAAATTTTACCTATAACCTTCCTCGATAAATGAACTATTCAACTCAAAAAGATTTTTTCAATTTGATCCAGTATTTCCTGATATTAGCGCGTTCAACCAAACAAACAAACGCTTCAGCTTTATAATATTAGAAGTAGGAAGGATGGATGCAAAAATTTGTGAAGATGTTTGGATACTTCCCAGGACTATGTTCCCATGTGTAGCAGGACCGGGATCAACTTACACGTGTGTGGAGACGCAGGTAACAGCTAACAGTTAATATTTCATGTCGAGTCATTACCCATTGAATACAATCATAATGAGTAAATTTTTACAAAGAAACCGTGTAAAACGGTGGCCATGCAGCAAACAGAAGTGTTTGTGTCCTGGACACGTGTGGCGCGATTCGGAAATGTTCATTGCACGTTCGTGCCTTTCCGCTAAGTTTCGGTGACATTCCAGTGTCTATATTTCATGAGAGTGGCGGATATTTGTTAAAATGTTTCGTAGCATGTTTATTGAAAGTACATTATATTCAAATAAATAGTCAATTAGAGATCCAAGTAAGGGAATAGAAAAAGAGGCGGACTACAGAAAAGGTCATCGTGACTGCATCAGGTGGGTGGCAGGAGTGATCTAGAATAGACTAGCCTAAGAAAGGTAGGAATGAAAAAGTTTGGACAATGCCAATTTTATTATTGGCAAATGTAGCTACAAAAATAAATGAGCAGTAGATTAAAGTAACAGACATTAGTTAGTCTATTTCTCTCAATTTTTAAATAATGATTCTGCCGATTGTTAAAATTTTTGATTACTGCTTCAATCCCTTGAGTAGTAGCATGATAATATATAGCCTGAAACTTTTCTTAATGAAGGGTCTATTCAACACAATTTTTTTTAAATTTGAACTAGTAGTTCTTGAGATTAGCGTAGCGATTAGATCATACAGGTTTTATTATTAATGAGTATTTCTTTCAGAATCTATGCTACTATTAATAATTTCCTATCAGTAAATCCTTTCACACATTTGATAATCCGAAAATAAAACTTAACGAAGGCAGAGGTAGCTCATGAGGTACGAACGGCGAAAAAAATATGAGTTTGATTTGAAATATTCAGAATTGAACTATCCTTCAAAATCCAAAAATAGAGACACATTACAACAAACTGTCATTTGAAAATCGTAATTCGGCGTAAGCCTTGCATTTCAATTTTTTTTTTCATTCTTATGTCAATGCCCGTACGGAGACGGAAGTGATGTCTGCGCGGAAACCGGGAAGTACTCATTGTGCATTTTTTAAATTATCTATTTACGATTCGCAGGATATTTTCGGCCAGTACGTTGACACCGTGTGCTTCGGGACTGTGATTTAATGGTTTAGCGCCACGACCACGACGTGGCTTTTATAGTTATAGCCTTTTTATTCTATGATGTATAGTCATTCTAATGCCGGAATGACTAATGTGTATTATGCGTAAGTTTTGGAAATGAGCAGGTGGTCTAACTATGTAATATCGTAGATACCCGGATATTTAGGGACTAGTGATTGATTGCATTGATACACAACTTCACTGAAGTCTAGACTTCAGTAATTGATGTGTATTTGAACTTTATCAGTCTTATTACAAAAAACAGAACAAAGTCTGGTTTAGACCCGAACTACAGAGTCCAGGCTTAATCTCAAGACCATGGTTTACACCTCTCCTTATTACAAAAGCTGAATAATCCGGAGACTACTTAGTACCTGGTTTAGACCTTGGCCTAAATAACAACCACAGATAACTCCAACTATTGTTCGTTCATTATGATATCATTCACTCGCAACGTTTCGTTTCTAAAATTTCTGAAATCACTAATTAATAATATTTACCAACAATGCTGAAAAAAATATTTAATCATAAATATTTTCTTTAAATTCAATTGCATGAATAATAGTTATACTTTATTTTATAATATAATATCATTACTACCTATGCTATTATTTAGCAATCATTGTTATAATATTGTTATCATTGTTATAAGACGTTAAATGGAACGAAACGTAGTTTGCCGGAGTTCGCGCGTTCTGTTCTAAAATTTTTCCAATTTTTATATCCACTTTTAAATTTAGTTTAGTATACATAATATAGATACCTATTGCAAGTTATTTTACGAGTTGGAACGAGAAAAGAAAAAGAGAGCCGAAAATTGGACTTCCGAAAAAAAAGTACCTATGCCAAAACATGACGTATGTCAAATCTGATGTATTATTATTGTGATTTATACTTTAGACCAACGTTAAACTAGGGGTCACGCAGGTTTATCTTTAGACCAGAGATAGTCCTAGGTTTAGTACTAAAACGCTTTTTGTAATAACATTTTCTTTAGACCATGGTCCAAAGACGATTTAGACCTGGGTTTAGAGTTAGTCCGTGTTTTGTAATAAGGCTGTATATCTTCTCGTGTTCTTGAGAAAATTGTCTTGACAGCGGAGAGACCGGTTTACAGTTTTCGGACTATTGCCATAACTTATATTGTTCGTTATCCATGTGAAAGAAAACAAGTATCACCCCCATCTCATCCGATGGATGTTGTAAGAGGCGACTAAAAGAAAAATACCTACGCAGACGATATCACTGCGAGAGAAGGAAAACTCGAAAATAAAACCCTGTACCGACCCATCTGGTTAGCGTGGAAACGTAGGCCAAAGCGTCAGAATATTGGGAGAGGCCTATGTCCAACAGTGGACTATGATACGCTAATTGATTGATTGATATTGTTCGTTCCTACTCAATCCGTAATAGAAATCTGCATCCAACTGATTTATTAAAATCAGTTCTTCTTAAATCAAAGACCACATTGAAAAATATGTATCTTTACACACTATTATTATTTTGCTCTAATGAATAAGTTATCTGTCTACAGATGGTGAATGAGATCGGTGTAGGATGCGCAGGCGCCAGTTACGTCACCATACCGCCAACCAATACCAACCTTACTACCATATAAGCAGATTCCATTTTCAAATTACCTTTCCGTGTTTGAGTAACAAAGTTGTACAATCAATTATGATCTTTATTGTCACACTTTAGAACTGCAAATAGAGTAAACATATTGGTTTGGATTCGATAGATTTGGTTTCAATATCTAAACATGGTATTAATGACTGATTAAGTACTGACATGTTTGATTGACGCGTAGGGAACAAGACCGCAAGTTATAGAATAGGGACTTGGAAGTAATCCTTAAATATATAATTATTTACACGGAAAATATTGAAGTTCAGACAAAGCCGCAGTTAGACTGGAAAAAGTGGGTGCCATACTCTGAGGTGAAAGCTTCTGATGCGACTGGGATTAACGCTAGGGTGAAGACGGATGAAGAAACAGTATGCTATTCAAATCGGTTAGTGAAATATTCAGAAGGGACTTGAACCTGAGAACAGGCCAGAATTTGGAATGCTCAAGACAGTTCAGTGGTCAGAACATTTCCTGTAAGGGTCTGGTGGTGGGTTCAAGTCCCGTCTGAGCATTTGACTTTTCCAAACTTAATCGATTTGAAGATGTAATTAGTTAGGTACATAAACTCATTATGGAGTTCTTATTCACATTTTCGTGGCCGAAACAAACCTTGTCTGTAAGTAAGAGGTTTTGGTGTAGGCTTTCCTCGTAAAAGTCAATCTATCTACTTATTAACAAATAAACAAAATTGGATTGTCTGTTTGTGTCTGTTATGATTTAAATTCAAAATCCAGGATATACCCGCAACTAGTCTCGTTAGGGACTACTCTGATTTCTGAATTCTCCTATGCCATACGTCTTGGGATGACAATGGAGCCATCTACCGACACTAACAGAAATAACATTAGCTAAATTTTCTAAAAAAGGTACATCTGAAAAAGTTAAATGAACGGTAAAAATCAACTTCGAAAAATCATGGATCAAATCAAACGTAGGATCAAAAAAAGGTACGATAAAACCAAAGTATATAAAACTCTGCCTATACCTTCGAGGATATAATAAACATATTGTAACCGAAGCTACAACACTTCACACCGGTAATATCCACTTAGAGAACGCATCCATACAATTAATACAAAAAGAAAAACATATCATTAAAATGTACTACGAACGTGAGACATTGATGCATGCCACCTACAATTAAAACCACCTACTGTCTCACTACTACGGCTAACTGATCAACAGTAGGAACAAAAACCTAATTCAAAAGGCGCCAAACACGACCAAGGGTTCAGTACCGCGTACACACTGAGCCAACGAACGCGAACGCAAATCAACATTGTTTTGTTAGTCCTGTGTGGACGGTATAGCGAACATCATCGGACGTTCGTTAGCGTAAGCCGACGATCCGAAGAACGGTGAACGTCAAAGGAAAACATTAGATTGAACGCCAAGTGGATAGTTGTCAAAAGCCAACGAACGAACACTCAGTTGAAGTGAGAGAACGTAACAAGAGAAATAAGTGAAAGCGAGAAAAAGTCGTTTATAATCAACTAGCTTTTGCCCGCGGCTCCACCCGCGTGGATGTCGGTTATTGCAAACAAACATAGCCTATGTCTTTCCTCGAGCTCTAAACTACCAATATACCAAATTTCATCAAAATCGGTTCAGTCGTTTTGGCGTGAAAGCGTAACAGACAAACAGACAGAGTTATTTTCACATTTATAAATATCAGTATGGATTTTGCGAATGCGAATCGGAATTACTAGGTCAAGGATCGTTTGCTTTAGAGTTATCATCGGAGCGCGAGCATACGAGTACGATAGCCCTTTAGTTCGCGATCGTTAGTCTGGTGTGTACACAGCATAAGAGAAAGTCTACCAAAACAAGCTAACAATTAATCTAAGCGTCATTCATACGTTCATTGTGACTTAAGTGGTCCATTGAGACACGGTAGCCTCCCTTAAATGGTAACGTCGTGAAGTTTTGGACAAAAAGCCTGTTTAATTGTTCATGTCCACTGTTTTTGGACGAATAGGAGACAGAATGCCCTTTTTTGGGGGGTGAGTCAGACACCCACGCGGTGATATCGGTACAAGTTAGATTTTGATATCGGTTTGTTTTGTTGTAACGTTTCTTTGTTGTTTTACAAGTTGTAGTACTAGTTGTTGCGTGTGGTTCCATCCGCGTGAAACCTCGGAAAGAAGGTGTTTTCGGAATTAAAACGTAACATAATGTTCTACTTCGGATTGTAAACTATCCTTGAGACGTATGTACACGAGAATTCTGGCTACTCAGGGACTAGTCCAGATAGCTCAGTTAGTCTATTCCGCCTAACGGCTGCATAGATTTATTTATTTATCTATGAGATCTGGCTGAAATTTGGTAGGTACATGGAAAGATTTTTTATGCCTAGAATTGGTTTCCATGGGATGCAAGAACGGGATCAGATTTACACGTGAATGGAGCCATGGGCGTCAGCTAGTAAGTTTATGATATACGCTTACAAGTAAGGTAAAGATACAAAAAGTGCACTTCTTTTTATACAACCTTGGTACTTTTACAATATAATATGAGGAAGTTTATGTTATAGTGCTAAAAGTGTTTTCGCTCAAAAAAGATGTAATGTGGCCAAAACCTCATGACGTAGACATATCTCATCAACTTCATTGGTCAAAGAGAAGTGAAGAGATATGACTACGCCGCCATGCTAAGGCTGATTAGAAAAATTGTCTACACTATCTGTCCTCAAATAAAACAAGATTCAGAACTGAGTACCTTTCCCGAGGGAGCCTTCTATGGCCCTGGGTCAGTCAGGGTGCGCAAGGCATATGCCAAAGTCTACTTCATACACGGCAACTGATGGCCCGAGATGGCCGTGTGGTTTTAACCCCTCCGAGTCCGACATAACCACATGATTAGCTCCAGCACGAGGATTCCGCATGTAAAAAAGTACCATTCTAGAATATGGGCCTTAGAATATAAAAGTAGATAACTCAATAACACACGTTCACATCGCATTCACTAGATTTCCCGGGAGGTACGTTCATATCATGAATTTTACGAGCTCACTTCGATATCGGTGTCAATATTCCCCAGTGTAAATGACACGTTTACAAATTGAATTCTACTTTCAATCTTTGGAGACATTTCCATCTGAGTGACTGATTGATTACACACACACACACACACACACACACACACACACACACACACACACACACATAACAATGACGATGATGTCAGATGATACACACACAACACAATATGATTGGTAATATGAGTTTCACATATAAAAAACTAGCTTTTGCCCGCGGCTCCGCCCTTGGAGATGTCGGTTATCGCGACCAAACGTAGCCTATGTCCTTCCTCAAAGTCTAATCTATCTCTGTACCAAATTTTATCAAAATTGGTTCAGTGGTTTAGCTGTGAAAGCGTAACAGACAGACAGATAGAAAGACAGACAGACCGAGTTACTTTCGCATTTATAATATTAGTATGGAAGTATGGATGACGCTTGTAAATTCCCAAGGGGTATGCAGAGGTGTATTAACACCCACATTTCACTAACTATGATTTCCAATCCCACGTAATTTAACAAGCCTATCGCCGTTAAGCGGGCACTTTGTCATGTGCTGTATGTTTACTATCGGATAGAGAACATCCCTATCCCTCAGTCACTTTCTACGACACCCACGGGAAGAGATGGGATGGTCTTATTCTACTCCACCGGGAACCAATGCGGCATTTTATTGTTTTTTTTATACCACTTAGTTGGCAGATAAGCACACGGCCCACCTGACGGGAAGCGGTCACCGTGGCCTATGGACGTATGCAACACCAGGGGCGTCACACTCGCGCTGCCGACCCTGAAGAAACCTTCTAATGCCCTTCTTGAAGAACCCCATATTGTAGTCGCTTGGGAAAACCAAAGCAGGGAGTTCATTCCACAGCTTGAGTGCGTGATTTTATTGTCAACATTAATGCGCGGCCAGTGTCCCTTAGGATAAAAATAGATCACGTTATAAAGCAAAGGTGTATCTCGCAATTATTCCGCACCTGACAACCGGATTTCCTCGGCTAAGCACAAAGGCAGACTTGGGTGGCCACTCTCATTGTGATAATAGAATGCACTTATAATATTAATGACCAATGGTAAAGCTCTTGGCTTGGACTTAAGTCGTAAGTAAGAAACAAGGGCCCTGGCGTGCGCGGATAATTTTGATACTTTTTTTATAGGACACGTCAATTTGACTTCGCCTCACCTGATGGTAAGCTGAAGGCAAAGTCTCGGAAAAGAGGGTCACCATTATAGACACGTACCATGTTACAATGGTGGCACTCAGCTTGACGGCCTCGTCAGTTGCTTTTTCACGCCCCGCTTCAAGGACCCGGGACTGTAGGAGGAGGGAAACATGTAAACTGGTAAGGAATGCCAGGTCTTAATGGTGTGACAGAAGAAGGAGTCACCGGACCGCTTGGTTTTTTAAGAAGGTGGGATATCTATGATTGGTGAATTTAGGCTCATCCACCTCCATAGCACCCGGTGCTATCGTCAAAAGACACCCAAAAACGCGTACTGCGTGTAGATAGCACATATTAAGCACATTTTGGGTTCAAGATATATTTGTTGCCTTTATGCGAATTTGCCCTTTTGAGAAGTTGCCGTTATGAGAAATTGCCATTCTGAGAAGTTGCCTTTATGCGAATAAGGGGGATCCGGGAGGTATAGTTGGATCTACTGACGACCTAGCTAACGTACTATAATTCTATACAAATAAATAAAATTGAAGTGTCTGTTTGTAATATTAAAATGCTAGTGAGCTAATAACAAGGCAGCACGAGTGTGAGTCCCCTGGTTTTGCACACGTCCATAGGCCACGGTAACCATTGTCATCACGTGGGCCGTGTCATTTGCTACTCAAATGTTTAAAAAAAAATTATCACTTTTCGCGTCTGTAATAATGCAAAACAGTGAAACAAATTACTGTTTCGTAGCTGGTTATGAACCATATAGTTACCAAAGTGGCTGAAGGGGATGCTACTATTACAAATCAACGTCGTCATCATCATGATCTTAACGTTATTCCCGATTGTACCTGAGGCTTTCACCTTCAAGCCCGGAGTTCGCTTATGGAGTCCTGGAATCCTTTTTTTTTTATGCAGGACACGTCAAATTGACTTCGCCTCGCCTGATGGTAAACTGAATGCAAATTCTCTGAAAAGAGGGTCACCATTACAGACATGTACCATGTTACAATGGTGGCACTCAGCTTGACGGCCTCATCAGATGCTTTTTCACGCCCCGCTTGAAGGACCCGGGACTGTAGTCCTTCTTATGGTTTGACTTAAACACTTTTATAGTAGGAGATACCTACTGCCGCTTGACCTCCTAACCACGAGAGAAAAACCTATAGGCACCAAAACGTCATCCGTAAATCAGGTGTTCGCGCTTCTAAGTGAAGTTGGCTTGACTCCAAATACCTTTGACGGGGCCCTATAAAGCACCGAATTACTGAACAATTCGTGTTGAATTCATGATAGCACTGTGTGCTAAGCTGCGACCGCGAAGGAGCTCGAAACTATAACTCCGGACACGTATCTTGGACTGAAATCGCAAGACAAACGAGGCTCTGGCGCCCGCGGATTGCATTATAATAATCTATGCTTGGTGAATTTGAGTTCGTCCACCGCATTAGCACCCCGTGCTATCCTCAAAAGACACCCAAGAAATGTGTACTGCGCGTATAGGGCACATTTTGAGCACATTTGCAATAATAAGTGCTAATGCATTATATTTTTGGCTACATTTTACACATTACTGAGTACTCTCTTCAACCCTTATTGCTAAACTAAATCGTAAAATAAGCATAAACCACAAATATGGCGTTGATGATCTTATACATCCTGTCGCATTAAATTTAGATACTTAAAATAAACAATGTTTCTGCTATCTTTACGATCTCGGCAAGACTTTTAACTTCATAGAATAAAATCGACAAATATGGTAGGTGAACCTTCTCAAGGTATGAAACTATTTCCTAGAAATAACATAAATATATCTATGCGACGACGAGAGTAAATATTGATCAAAACATAGGATACTTTGAAGTCCCACAAGGTAGAGTGTTGGGACCTAGGACCTTTCCACCATCTCTTAAAAGTAATATTGATTCAATCTTACTACACTACTTAGGTTGTAGACAAGCCCACTGTCCACCTGATTCAAAGTGTCTTTACATAGTTTTGGTTAAACATAAATAGCTGTTAAAAGTGATGAAACCTGATGTGTTGAACAGGGTTTTTAGCAAAGTCTAATTACGAGTAAGAATTTTTTTTGACTTCATAAGTTCATACATAATATGCTGTAAGTATACTCGTACTTATATTTACTAAATCACACTGCCGAGTAAGAAAGGGTTGGATTTTTCACTTCTTTGGACTCGTAAAGTCTCTCTCTTATGAACAGTAGGGTCATCCCTACCGTTACAATGTAGAAAACCATTTGCACATACGAGTATTAAAATTTTGTCACGTAAATTTTAATACATTTCCAGTTCGCAAGACAAAAACTGCTAAGTATACATAAGTGATCCACGCTACTCAACCGTGATCGATCAAAATGTTGAGCATTGACAAATAGCGTTAACACGTCGCCACCCCACCACGATGGCTGGCCACCATAGCACCTTAGCCCCACTAGCCTCGAGTTTCCCACTTTCCCGAACCAGCATGAAGTTGGCTGCGAAGCAGTGGGCGGGGCGGAGGCGGGGCGGTGTCGCTCAGTACGCGGCAAGCCCGCAATGACTTCACCGTGTCATTAACCGCGCGCTTCCAAGCGCGAGGCTCTATTGAACTATTGACGAATCGAATATCGATAACGTTCTTCGAAATTTGAAACTTACTTCCAAATTTAAAACTTTCTAACATTGCCGTTTCTTTTTTTTTTCTAGTAATGAATTAAGTCAAATCAGCCAGGTGAGCAAAACGCATTTATAATAAAGCTACTGACCTTTACTTACACTATTTGTCGCAGTTCATGATTAATTCATGATCCTCTCTATAGGTTTTTGCAGTAAATTGCGTATAAACTATTAAACAGCCGGTCGTATAAATAACCGTATTGCGTGAGATTGAGGGAAATATATTTCTTTTTAAATTTGAAGTTAGAGATGTACTGTGTCCGTAAGGTCTATATTATAATTGGAACGCAATTCGAGCTCGAAGGAGATCGGTATGCGTTCGGAAATAAAAAGCGGATACGTGCGACGAAAGAATCGATAGATTACAGTTTTTGTTGGACACCTCACTAGCCACTGCGACATTGTTGGAGTGGACGTCAATTAGGGATAATGATGAACTGTGTTTTTGAGCTTCCAAGCTGCGATTGTTTGAGATTGAAGCCACTTTGATAAATGATACCCAGCACAGTTTTTTACTTGAGAAATTAATTTCACGTTTACCAAGATCGTGTTGCTATACTCAGATGATACTGAAAGCAAGCTGCGTATGAATTAACACTTATTGTATGTATAATCGAGTATGGTTTATCGATTCTATCTTGATTGCTTTAATTCTTAACTGGACAAAGCTAATAATCATAAAAAGCATGGTATGTCACACTAAAATAATAAATGCTTTTGATTAGACGAAAGCGTTTGAGTACATTTGTAAGAGAGTTAGTATACGCGTGGAAATGGCTACACAGAATTCAGTGAAAATCGAAATGGAGATATCTTAGTCTGGAGAACCACGTAACTATTTTTTATTACAAAACAATAAACTAAAAGTAAAACTGCGATTACAGCTGGTTGTATACTAGACTCCAAAGTGCAAGGTTTATATGGGAAGATGATGACTATCATTAAACAAATGGACATACAGAACCATCAAGTACACTCTGTTCTATGGGTATGCTCTAGTGGCAAATGGTGAACATTTTCAAAAGGGAAACCAGTGGTTTTTTTTTGCCTCGATATAGTATCTCACTCACCAAGCGATCCATTGGTTTGTGCTTAGTACCGGCAAGTGTGTGCAAAGATAAGTCAGCGGGAATCGTGTTATAGAGACCCCTGGTATGCTCACTCTATGTCATCTCGAGAGTGTCCTGCAAAGCTGTAGGCACAAGGAAGGTTGAACTTAAAGATATATGGGGTACTACTGATGCCCGCGTGGAATTTGGTACCGTTCCCGCAATCCCTGGGAAAAACCTATATGCTAATCCAGACTGTAATTTACCCCTATACGAAATTTCAGTCATTATATTATCAAACATTCAAACATCTTTAAAAACTTTTTTTTTCTATAGTATAGGATTTAATATGATTTTTTCGTTTTACCGCATTCGGTTAAAAGTTAAATCAGTGCACATTTTGTGAAGTTAAAATAAATAGAACCATTGGAAAGAAGTCTCTCCGACTTCTAATCAAAGTTTCTCAATTAAATCCGTTTTGCTTTGGCGCCGAAGTCGTTCATTAATAACTTTTACGAGTTGAGACAACTCCGTAGCTAGCTAATTGCGAGAGAACAAATACAAAAGACGGGATGATAAAAATTAGGTCAGCTAGTTTGTATAGCAACAAATATAAAATACAGTAATGTACTCCTTCATCCTAGCGTTAATCCCAGTTACATCCGAAGTTTTCACCTCGGAGTCTGGGGTCCAATTTTTCCAGTCTAACAGCGTCGCGGTTGAACTTGTTCATAAAATTATATTAGTATAGAAATATTTATTAAGATCGCCTTTTTCTGTAAATGATCTTTTCTCTCTGTCTATTTTCACACATCACGTGGAATAAGACAACCTTCATATCATACATTTAATAAAATACTGAGAGTAAACATTTATAAATTTTGATCTTAAACAAACAACATTAATCCCGAAGCATGCGCATTAATTCCGAGAATCCCAACAAAAAAAATACTCAGCAGACATAGTTAAACGCACAGAATAATTGGAATTCGCAACGAAGAACGTCTCTATCTAACGAATTTCTAATTTATTGTGCGCGATAGTCCACACCCCGGCAGTAAATCCTGCGCGCACGCATCTAATCAACGCTGGTGGCGGCATCTAGCGGCACCTTTGCGAAACAAGATGCAGAAGCCCGCCGCTCGCTGAGATTAAAAGCTATGCAATATTTCTATTTGCTTTCTACCACCTTATCTCTGTTAGTGCTAGGGTGATAATGGAGTGCGTTTTAATTGTCCATTTAAGTGGCTGAGTCACGGCCGGTAAAGAACGGGAGAGATTGGAGTATCTGCGCGTGCGCTGGTCGATGGAAGGTAATCGGCGAAATTGTAGGCAAAAGGTATGTTGCAGTCTAGATGGTTCATATATAAAATCTGATCGTGATAAAGTATTGCAATAATACAAGATTACATTTATGAAAATGCTGAATAACATTTTATGCTGTATGAAGGCTACGTACGAATTTTAACTTTGACTATTGAATTAAATTTAAAGCATTATTAGTATGGCAACAAGTGACAGCCTCCGTGGCGTAGCGGTATTAACGCGGCCGCTACGCAGGAGGCGCGGGTTCGATCCCCGGTCAGTGCAAATATTCGTGTGCATGAAATATGAGTATTTGCATTGGTCTGGTCGTGCCTCGGAGAGCACGTTAAGCCGTCGGTCCCAGTTGCCATAAGAACATCTATGTCCGTCGTTACGGGTAGTTGGAGCCCTTAAAATCCAAAAAACAACGGTCTAGCTTACGACTTCGCCGGAATGCCCACATCCTTTCTCTGCTGTACAATATACTATTTCATCCTTCAACTCCAACTTACCTTAAGGGACGTTTTGAGTTCCTACACGATAACCATACGAGATATTTAAGGTCATCGGAGAACTTGCGACTAAGGATGGCGTCGCACAAAACTACATTTTATGACAACTCTTTCACCGTTACGGCCATCCGTCTATGGAATAATCTACCAGTTGATATAAGAAAAGCTCAGAGTTTAAATTGTTTCAAGTCTATGGTAAAGGAACACTATTTGTCACTCACGCACAAAAATGCTCCTTTATAGCAGGTTTACTGCATCTAGACTTGTGTATTCTTTGTATAATATTTGTGTTATGTATGTATGTGTATATGTGTATGTATGTATTTGTGTATAATTATATGTGTGTGCGTATGTATGTATTTGTGTATGTATTGTGTAATATATATTAGATATGATACCTGTGTATTATGTATTACGCCAAAACGACTACCACTCAATCCTGCTACTGTTCTGACCATCCAAAGGTTGCCTGGCAGAAATCGCTTGAAGCGATAAGGCCGCCCTTGTACTATTGCCATAGTGATTACTTTTATGTTTTTAATGTATTGTTTTTAATGGTGTAAGTACAAAAAGTGTATATAAATAAAATAAAATAAAAAAATGTTAACATTGGGTTGTGGAGGTCAGATGACAATCGCTTCACGGAAAATATCGAGGTCTAGCCAAATCCGTAGTTAAGACTGGTAAAGCGGACCCCAGACTCCGAGCTGAAAGCTTCGGATGCGACTGGGAATTAACGCTAAGAGGAAGAAGAAGTATGGCCACAAGTAAGAAAGCAAATAGAACGAGTAGCGGTACATGGCTCCCGCCGTCGTCGTCGCCCCAAGACGAATGTATGGAAAAAATCGGATCAGCTTCTGGCGGGGATCTGTGGCTCAGTGGTCAGAACATACCTCCTGTAAAGGAAAGATCGCGGATTCGAGTCCCGCCTGAGCTGTATTCGCTTTTTTCTATCTTAATCGATTTAAATGTTTGACTAAACTTGAATTCACAATGGTTTATACAAAAATTAACTTGTTATTGTATCAAATAGCTGCCTATTGTAGTCCACTGCTGGACATAGGCCTCTCCCAATATACGCCATTTGTCCCGATCCTCCGCCTTCCGCATTCTGTCTGTCCCAGCCACCTTTTTCAGACTGCCAGTCCTTCTGGCCAGGGAGACCCGTTTTTGGATTCACGGTCTCCACTCTTGAACGCGTTTGCTCTAACGGTCACTGATCCTTCGACCAACCCATAGGTACCTAGTAGATGTGACATCTGCTGTAATCCCACGAGCTACGAGTATATCGGTATCTTATTCTTTGTGAGGTAATCATATGACGAATTCGTTAGAGAAATCACAGCATAAAGTATTAAATGCAAACACAATTCATAGAACATACACACATACATACATATAATCACGCGTTTATTTCACCAATCATTATACCTATTTGGATTCCCATAATATGGGGTAAGCCTATTGCCGTATTCTGGGTATATTGTTAACTCGAGCCATATATCCGAGGCTGAAACTGGGCTGTATGTAGTAGGTGTGTAAGTCTGATATTAGCCCTATCCCTTAGTCGCCTTGTACGACACCGCATGGGAAAGAGATGAGGTGACCCAAAATCTTCTCTGCCGGGAACCACGCGGCCAATTCATAGAAAACGTGAGCGCCCGCGGCTCCGCCCGCGTGAATATCTGATCCAGTTCATCGCTGATATAATAGCCTATGTGTTATTCTGATGTATAAGCTATAGTATTGTAAAGTTTCATTAAAATCCATTCAGTAGTTCTTACGTGAGTGAGTAGCAAACTCCTCACATACTTACAAACTTTCGCGTTTATAATAGTAGTAGCTGCTGTGGTAGTAGGTTATGACAACATAATTAGTGACGTGCACAATACCATTATGATTTAGCATATCGATATCGATTACTTTGTCGCGGCGCCGAGCGTCAATAAATCCCGAAACGTCGACACAGAGCCGCGCATGCGTACTAACGAACCGCGCACGAGTCTTTCATTAAACCGTTTCGATTACATTTCGCTTTGTATGAGATATTAACGACTTTTATGCACAAGTTACGATAATTGTTTGTATGAATAAAAATTGTGTCTTACCTGTACCGAAGAGGAGGTGCGCCTTACCTGAAATAATAATTGTACGTTAATACGAAAATTTATTCATCTTGTTTTATTGGCCTTACGTGTGTTGTTCACAAGTTTATTTACTGTGTAATAATTGATAAACTGTTTATTTATGATTATTGTGACATTATTATGATTATTTTGAATTAAGCTTAATTTGAGTATAATTTTAATTAACCTATAATTGACTGTATATCGACCAAACACTCAAAGTTTCGAGTGCTGATGTCACTACACCTTATATTGTATACTTGCCATTTAACCGTTTCTTTGGTAATAATTTTGATAATTATATTTAGTATCTAATAGTTCAGTTTAAAAGAAAAGTTATTATGTACAACATTTTATAGTTACTATTAAGTACTAAATCAATCAATTAGCCAATTGCAGTTCAGTAACTGAACCTCGACTCCACCAAATACATATACGCTATAGCTCCCGGTCCACTTTATTCAGGTACCAATCCAAATACTCAATAGAAATGAAAATAAAACCTGAAGCAAGCAATTACTTTCATTATCATCAAATGACTTTACAAATCACGTTATTCAAAAGAAAGGAAAAACATTACAATGATATTTGCATGTTCGTGTGCGAATATGCAAAAATTGTGTTCGATTAAGTAAATTCGGTGAGCGCGAGCATTAGGTAGCGGCTTCGAGCGTATGCGCTCGATTTGATGTGAATGCAAAGTAAACGTCACGCTCGGTGACTGTAATTGCCACTAGTGATGGGAATCTGTCGATATAATTTCGCAATGATTTGTGTGTATATTTTTATTGGTTGTATTTCTTGTGAGTTATCGATGAAATAATGGCATGGAGTTGTAAGCAGTAAACCTCTATATAAGATGTTAAATAAAATGCAAATGTATTTTCAACTAAAATTGAATGAATTTACAATTTCATGTTCATAATAATATTGTTGTAATTTAGTAATTAAATAAAATACCGAAAATACAGATTTAGACTTAAGTAAATAAGACATAGAGCATATTTTAATGGTTTGGAACCGTTTGCAAACTTTTTGGACTTGGTTTTTCACTGGTGAAATTCAATCGAATGTATCGACCTTATTATCTCTAAAGTAGCAATTAAACACGTGACATAATCTTGCTTTCACTAGTACTAAAATTACAAACAAACATACGATAATAATATGCTAGATTTAAAATACCGGAATCTATAGACATGTGCACAACCCTAATCCCTTCTGGCAGACGTTTTGACAAACACCAGTCAACCGCAAACAGGTAACGTAAGCGTAACTTGAGTGAGCGTCTCCTTAATATTGTAACATTTTGTGTACTACATTTTAGTACATACATACACACAAACCTCTCTTCTTTCTAAATTTTTTCTCATTCGGCAAGGAGTGACAACATCTTCCCACTAACTACAATCCTGACCTTGGATTCTTATACTTTCATTTATTATAAAAACCCGCTGGTTAATTCTGGTCTGTGGTTCAGACTTTTTTTTATACCACCACCACCACCACTTGCCACCTAAGTTGCAGAAAATATTACCGTGGCATAAGGACGTGTGCAACACTAAGGGCATCACACTCGCGCTGCCTACCCTGTAGGAACCTTGTAATGACCTTTTTGGAAAAGAGATTACACATTTCCTATTAAAAGTTTTCGTGGTGGTGGTTATTGACTTATGTCGACACGAATGGGTTGGTTTAACTAGGGTTTAACTTTTTATCCTGTCAGTTAAAAACGAAGTTAAATATCTATATGTTGAGACCTTAGAGTATACATTGCTATAGAGCGCGTCTTACAAGTATGAACTGCTATCACGGGTATGAACAGTACCGAGGCTCCTGGCTCAACCTCAATCAGTAGCAAAACAATACCCATCAAAATGACTTCGCAAGTAATATTTAATTCGATATGTTAAATCAAAATTTTATACAACATCGTATTTTGTAGTAATAATGATGCAAAAATACCGCAAAATGACGCCATTTTTTTGTATTTTGGCTTTAATTTTATCCATGCATATCAAATCGAACGAAAAACTTCATAACAACAAACTACATTACAACAGTACACAAGTGCATCTATTGATATTTTCGGTAATGCATGAAACGTCACTATAGGTGCGCTATACCATCGCAAACTATCTGCTAACACTCGGCGCTAAAGACCTGAGTGATAGGCGCGCTCTATATTTATAATGTATACTCTAAGGTTGAGACTGTTCTCACTCCGACAGTAAACATACAGCCCATGACAAATTGGCATAATAGTTAGACCTCTGTCTACTCCTTCAGGAATAACTAGCGTGAATGGATGTACTATATTTAGGTATTATTAGATGAGTCATACCAACGCTTTTATTCCTTCTGCAAACTGTTGTATTACTGCTAAGATGAAGAAAAAAAACTCATATAAGTATTCATTATCGATATAATACAATCACTACAACATTGGTCGATAATTATGAATGCAACGTTTTGTTTCCGAGTCGCGCACTGCCCGCGGGTAACTCATAATTTTAGCTTTTTTTTTTAAACCGAGAACACTTTCTTTTTAGGAGCGTCTTCTTGAAAGTAGGGGTTCTCCAAGTGCGATGATGTTATGAGATTTGGGTTCCATTCTTTTAAATTATGATTTGAGGAAATGTTGTGTTGAACAAGCAGGGACATTATCACCTGTAGCCCTGCATAGATAAATTGAGAAGATTGATTGTAAAAATGTTAATGATTTATTTTAATTATCGAAGTCAATTGTTTTTAATGTCCAATGCACTATACTTATTTAGCACTAGCAGCCACCTGCGAATACGTACGCGTGGAGTTCGTTTTACTCCTTTAGAGTTGAAGTGTTGTAAAATCTGATCTTAGCGGATGTCTACATCGCGTAATAGGCCTATAAGGCCTTCTCTACATGCCAAATTCCAAGTTTGTAGGTGTTATAGTTTCTGCGATTTCGTGATTAATTGATTAATCACGAAATCGCAGAAACTATCTATATATAGTCGTATTTCCCGTAATAATTGTCCCGTGCTGGCATCGAACCGGCCATCTCTGTCATAGCAGTTGAATGATCTACCGCCTCGCTGGTCGTGAAGCAAAGCCATCGAAAGTAGCTACTTAGTTATAAATCCTATCCACAAAGTATCCTAGTTCATCAGGGATCTCCTCCACTCTTAAAGTAACATTATTTCAATCTTACTTTACTTTCATAGTGTGAACCGGACTCGGACCGTTGTCGTCCGTCGATTTTTTGTGTACTATACTTGCAGTGGCGAGGGCTCCCTATAACCCAATTTCTGACAGCTTGCTCCGTCAGGAAAGAGAAAGGGAAGGCATGGTAGAGATGTTTAAATTTATATCTACTTAGTAACTAAAATGCAGTACCTATATGAAATTCAGTAGGCATCTGAAGTCATACATAACACCCAGAAGTTCATACAAAATTGTCATGGTAATTGGTCGTTCTGTAAGAGATATACCTATCTTAGATTTTTTCCACCGTTTTTCTTTTTGAAAATTTTCACCCTTTGCCACTGGTATCTTGTAATACAGTGTAAAATCTAGAAATTAAACAAATAAATACAATGTAAGACATGTTGACCCAGTTTGACGAGTATCCTGAGTATCCTGACGGACGCTGACAGTCCGATTCACACTATGAAAGACACAAAGATTAAAATAACACTGCTAGAGATGGCGGTAGCCTCCTGAACCCTAAAATATATATCGATATTGTAGCACCTATCATCACCATAAGAGCTAAATACTGTTATTACTAAAATTATCACCTGCTCATCTTACATGTGTAATGATATTTTTTGTCCATTCGCTCTCACCATCGAGTAATACGAATGTTTGTTTAAATCTATTACGGATCGAATACAGGTGGCGTGGTCTATGGTGTAAGCGATTGCGGATTGTTAACGCAGATTAACGCTAATGGAAATTATCTGGTCGAAATCGATCCATGCGATAAGGGCTCCTATTGTACAACTTTCGGGACCGTAATGAATTAATTAAGTACAAATCGATATACATTTTTTTTTTCTCTTTGTAAATCGATTTGAATAATCAGCACAATGAATGCTTCAAAATTTCATTCACTTAATTAAGTACACTTGTTTATCTGTGATGAAGTCATAATGTACGATAAATAAATATTTTACTGACTACTACAATGTTACATGTTTATTGTACTAGCTACTAAAAATGCATAGGATTTGCTGCAACGACTACATAAATAGTAAAGCTTTCAACTGCACAACTATGAAATTTATTAAACCAGTTGCTAAAAAGGTTCGAAATATCTAAAACAATACTACGGGCCATTAATAAAACGTTATAAAACTTGCTTGAAAAATGTTAATGTGTTTTTCAGTTTCAGATTAAGTGCCTGGTCTAGCGCAGGTTAGCTCTCTATTTTATTGAATATTGGAATATTTTGGAGTAACACTTCGTTGTCTTTGGATACAGGCGTACGTTTTTAAATACTACTCCTTTGCGTCGAGCAGTTGGGTAAAAATATATTAGTATTCATATTAGATTGAAGCAAATTATTTTCAAAATTTGTTTAATGACAAAAAAATATCATCCAAAAACTTATCCCATATAAAATAAACTCTTATTGTACGCCTAGCCCGTCAATAACTTGTACCATACATTAAACAATTTCGTTGAATGACAAATAAGAAACTATGATTATACACCGTCCGATCATCCGATCATTAATGAGTAATTGATTCGAACTATCCATCGATCCGAACTATTAGTGACGCTCCTCAATATCTACCGCAATTATCGATTTCATTTTATTTGTTCGATTAATCGATACGACGGATATTTAAAAATGGAAGATCCCGCAATGACTGATGGAATGAATGAAAAACAAATACCGGTATTATTTATTTCTGTTTTGTTGTTGGTAGATAACGGTTACTATGTAGATGATGGTATGAATAACCGTTATAATGTAGGCTAGATAATTTAACGTCTGTTTGCTACGTATTAAAATTATTGAACATGGGTATATCTAGATTAATAAAATTTTGAAGTAACTTTTGCTATATAGAGGTAATGAGTATTTGGGAGCCTACCAAGACTTCAGCATCTGAACCAACTTTACCTGTGAACAAGACCCTCGATTCTACTAAAGCAAAACCACTGTCATACCACAGACACTGCATAAATGGCATTTTTAGACTTTATTGCTGTGTTTATTACAGCAATAAAATCTAAAATACGAGTATAATTTCATTTCTTGCAGTGTCCAAAGTCCACAATAAAATTAAAAAAAAATCATTTCACACTTTCATTCACTCTACAAGAAGTAATTTAATTTTGGACTTTAACGACATTGCTTTAAAGTTTAAAATTAAATGGATTTTTTTACAGTGTCAGAGACTGGTGCAGGCTATCCTTTCAGATTTCGGTGGTATGACGGCAGCCGTTCCTCTCGGCCTGTGCCCCATACATTCTAAGTTTCCCCTGACCACTGACGTTATTGAAAAGTTAACGGAGAGTGTGGTAGCCAGAGCTCACTGGAGAGATTTTGTGCTGTCAGTGGGAAAACCAAAGGCTTTGTCCTACTTATATTTTGCGCTGACGGCACAGAATCTCTCTGTTCTTACAGGGTCGGCAGTACAAGTGTGACTCCTCTGCTGTTGCACTCGCTCATAGGCCACGGTAACCCCTTGCCATCAGGAGGGCCGTGTGCTTGTCTGTGACCTAAGTAGTATAAAAAAAACTTATATAAAGACCCAACGTTCATCTCATGTAATACATTACTGTAGTGACTCCCTGTCACGTTGCGTCAAGGCGAATATATTTTTTACGCGCGTTCGCCAACGGCGTGTTAAAGCTCATAAATCGTGTCATTTTCACGTCACGTACCTTGCATTTTGACGAGGTAATGAGTGTATCCATCAACGTGTAGGGCCACGAAACTGGAGGGCTTAAATAATTTCGTAGAGCGGGTTGACTTTACAAAGGGATTCAGGCATCAAATTCTAATTTCAAGACCTACTAGGTATACTATAAATATTGTGAAAGCTTATGAGCATGTTCTTAACTCTTTCACGCAAAAGCGGTTTAGCGGATATGAAGTGCAATTTTGCTCATAGATTACGTTTACGTTTTCTGTTCGTTTCCACTGAACCGATTTGGATGAAATTGGGTACAGAGATAGATAAGACCTTGGGCAAGGACATAGGCTATGTTTAGTCGCGATAACCGACATCAACGCGGATAAAGCCGCTGACAACAGTTAATCTTTGTATGCCCAATTGCCCATACATACTTATACTGTAAAACCTATTCATCCATACTAATATAATAAATGCGAAAGTAACTCTGTCTGTCTGTTACGCTTTCACGCCTAGACCACTTCACCGATTTGGATGAAATTTGGTAAAGGGGTAGATTAGACCTTGAGAAAGGACAATGGCTATGTTTGGTCGCCATAACTCACATCCACGCGGGTGGAGCCACGGGCAAAAGCTAGTATACTACAAAAACTAAAAAATATAACATGTTATTAAACCGTGATTTCGTGGCCCCAAGTCTGCTATGAGGAATTTGTATAAAACTGCAAATTGTTGATCACTTTTGATCACGAAGAATAGTCAGTCCACTGAACGTACACCACTAGTTTATGATATTAACATATAAATTATATAATTAATTATTATGTGTCTGTAGCTGAGATGAATGAACTGAATGAGCTGAGGTCGGACACGACGGTATTCCCGTTCCAACCGAGCAGTCCGACTGGGAAAGAACCTCCACCCTACAAAATTCTGTGTTGTGTTCCCGGTGGTGAATAGGGTAGCCAGAGTTCACTGGAGATTTTCTGTGCTGTCATTGTCAGTGGAAAGACCAAAGGCTAGTCGTGCTTTGTCTTCTACGCTGACGGCACAGAAACTCTTTGTTCTTACAGGACCGACCGGCAGCTCGAGTGTGACTCCCCTGGTGTTGCACTCGTCCATAGGCCACGGTAACCACTTTCCATCAGGTCTGCTACCTAATTGGTAGAAAAAAACTGATCTGTACCGAGTTCTCACTCTACTTCCCGATATCATTCTCTGAACGTTTTTGTCGGTTTTTCAGTCTAACTGCAAAACGGCTGAAGAAGAAGAGATTCCGTGAAGCGACTGCTACCTAACCTCCAATGAGATCGAAACTGTATCAAATTGAAAACATTGCTATCTAACTTATAAAGTACTTAACGATTACAACGATTACGCGCTAACCGTCGAGCAATGTCCAGATTAATTGAATTAGATTAATAAAGTATCCCGCTAACTCGATTCGATTTTATCGATTAAAATTAATCGATTATGCGTGCGTTATTAATTCCACGCTACTGCGTTACGCTAATATTAACGTTAAATTACTCATTTGTGGGAAAAATTGATGCTATTAAATTACCCATTTAATATTCTCATTATCACAGTATTAATAGCTTTAGATACAAGCTTTAAGTCTTTAGTTTTTGCCGTAGTTTTATTAAGCTACGTACCTAGATCTTTGTAGAGCCTTGGTGACCCTTAAAGAATGTAACTCAATAAATAATTTCAAATTGTGCCGCATATTAGATATACCTAAATATTGGTCTCAATTCGATGTTAGTTTGCCTAACCAGCTTTCGAAAAACCTCCAATTACTTTAATTATTAAAGCGTATGTCAGCAGATAATGAAATAGCAATGAAAAACTATCGGCTCATGTATTATACCATATTTTTTAGTAAAAAATATCGCATGAATTACGTATACCACAGCTCAGGTACCCCGCTGTGTGAGCTACCGTCGGAGGCGAATTCTGGTACACAGAAGCTGCTTCATTGCGATCTAAATAACTCTCATATTTATAGGTCACCACTTTTGTTATTCAATCATGTAATAACGGCTCAACCAATCAGTCGAAATTTGGCAAATAAATTAGTCTGGCGAAGCATGGGCTACTTTCGTGGGATCATCAGTATATCGTACTAGCGAAGTATCGGGCAATAGTTCAGACTTAATAAATCAATATTTTGGTACAAATTACACAATGCGTGTGATCAAAAATCCAAATTAAGGAAAAGTAGTTCGTGATATGGGTTTTTGGAATCCATATGACAAGCTATGCTTAGTTTAGATTCAGATTATAACGTTTAAAACGTTCTAGGATATTCATTTAAAATAGAAAGCAATTTCGAAATCACTTCCAAACAAACGACTTCAAGTCTTATGTTATTTTTTATAGTCTGTAAATAGATATCAGAATACGGATATATCGCCGCTGGTGGTCTTTTAAGAGTGTACCATAGACGTGTGCCGTTCCAATAACATGAGCTACATTACAAATGACTTCCTAAAAAACAAAAGCGAGGATACTTTAAATTCAAGAGATATAGGAACCGAAGAATTCGTAATTTTTTTACAACTTAGTTGACACACGAATATATGTACTTATGAACCTGCAGGAGAGGTAATTGCCACTGGTCTCGTACTCATTTTCGATAGACTTTTTTACGAAGCCTGCTTCTACAACTCGAAATCATTGTAAAACTAACCATGATTTATGCCTTCCCTTATCCGTGTTAATTTCTTACACCGTGGTCACACACCCGTGGGGGCCATTTTGATGGCCTTGGTTCAGCCGGGGTGTGAGGGATATTCTAGTGGAAATTTTATCTCTGGTAACAAATTATCCAAGACAGTGCGCTGTTTTAGTCGGTTGGACTCCGACACAACTACCTCCGCTGACTCTAGGGGGCCACGTCGTGTTAGGTTACATACTTCAGTTACTGCTCGAAGTACCTAATTATGAACCCATCGATTAAATAACCAATCGGGTACATAGCTAACATAGCTTGTCGATAATTTGGTGTTGCAGAAGAGATCCGATTCTCAGCACTCCATGGATTCACCGTGCGGTCGCCGGGTCCATAGCGTGATACAGAGAGGAACACCGTGACGGCGACTGGGACTTGCGACCCAGATGTAGGTTTAGGGTGGCCACCTTGTGATGCATCAGCGCTCACCTCCACCGTCACTAGTGTTCCCCCCCCTACCTATCCAAATTTGGTAAGATCCTATCAATGCCGCTTTTGATATTCGATTTAGTAAAGAGCTTACTGAAGCTCTTGGCAATCCGAGGTCTTTAAGTAAGTTGTACAGGGATTTAGCTGGAATTCCCCTTGCTCCTACTTCTACGGCGTAGAGTTTAACCACATAGCCGTTCTTGGTTAACTCGTTAGTCAAGTCAAAGTATTTGTTTGTCTTTATAGCGTGGTCTTTAGGTATATTAGTTTCCCACGGTACTGTGAGTTCTACAAGCACTGCACGCCTATGCTACCTACGCAAAAATGTCTTTTCAGTGGAAATGGCCGTACATCATCAAACAGAAGAATTCCGCACAATACACGGGCCCTGACTATCACGCCTCGCCGTAACCGAAGATGTCATGTCGTGCGTACATAACTGCATTCCACACATGCGAAAAAGGAGAAGCAATTACCTAGAGTGCAAGTTTATGCATACCTGTTTCCATTTTGCAAATACACAAGTTTCTAAATCCCCGAATAGTAGTTTTTGTTCCACCACCCATATCGCGCATATGGGAATAACATAAGTTCTATCTAGTCCCAGCAAGAGACAAAATTTTGGACCCAAGCTAACCTCACTTACAAACATCTGCCAAATATATAAATATCGCTTAGGTGGGCGACAAGCACACTACCACCTGATGAAAAAATGGTAACCGTGGCTTATGGACGTATGCAACACCAGCCCCTCTAGACAAGTGGCAATTCGTTGCTCGGCGGATCATGGAATAGAATAACAAATGTACAGGATTTGACGTTTTTGACATTCGTTGACGCCTGTCATAAACGTCAAATCCCATACACTTAGCATTCTATTCCATCATACGCCGAGTAACGAATTGCCACTTGTCTAGGGGGGCAGGTACGTTGCACTCGTACTGCCGACCCTGAAAAAATCTTTTAATGTAGTTCTTGAAGAACCCCATATTGTAATCGCTTGGGACAACCACAGCACGGAGTTCATTCCACAGCTTGAGCGTGTTTGGGAGGCACAGTGCGCATAGTTTCCGGTCGCGATCTGTGAGGATGAATTTGTCTATGGTAAGTAGTGCGATGATAGAACAAGATGAGATGAAGGGTCTCTGAAAAGTTCGGAATATTTCGGAAGATTCCAACAAATATCGTGTTTTTATATCCCTATCTCCTATTCATTCCCATCTTCTTTATAAGCGCTGCGTGAATAACACTAGTAGGTACCTACTACTGATATCATGAATAGTCAATAGTCACGATAGCCACTTATCCCTGGACAGTGCCGTTGCTTTTTTGCTACCACAGTAGCAGTAAAAATAGTTATATAATTCAGAGGTCACCTACTTAGCCTTAAGTAGTCAATATTGATAAATCAACGGGTATGCTGCGCCTACGCAGGCCTCGATTACGATCATTCAGACTTGAATAATAAACAACTTCGCTATTTGTATGTGATGTTGAAACTAAACGATATTCAACACATATGTGCATAGTGGTAGAGCGACCGGCTGCTAGGAGGTTGCAGGTTTGATTCCCGCTTAGTGCAATTTCTTTTTTGACTTCACCTCGCTGAATGGTGGGCTGAAGGCAAAGTCTCAAGGTCACTATTACAGACTGGTACCATGTTACAATGGTGACACTCAGCTTGACGGCCTCATCGGATGCTTTTTCACGCCCCGCTTAAAGGACCCGGGACTGTAGTGATATAAACCTTTGAGAATGCCGTAAAGCGAAACCCGTCAGGTTTAATAATAAATATGGTGTACAACTACAAGTACCTATGATATCAATGTGTATAACCATTTAGGCATATAGATTGTATTCGAAGTCACTATTACTTACAAGTGGCTTCCAAAACGCCGACCAGACTTTATAAGGACGTTAAAAACAATAACACAATATCAGATTCTAATAATTTGCTTAGAAAACTTGCTTTTTAGCGAACAAACCCACAGGTGTTCACTATAAAAGCACCGCAGCCTGAAAGCGCAATTACATGACTAAGCGTATTGTGACACACGTTTGTAATCGCATGCGCAGGTGACGTCACCAGATCCAGATCGAGAGGGATTGCATCGTACGGTTGTTTAGATACGAATATCTAATTACTTGAACGATTGGCGACTGATTTGGGTATGTTTGCATTGTTACGGGTTTATTGTGTACTACTTGTAGCCTGCAGTTTCGCCCGTGTGTAAAGGTGATCTCTTTTCGACTATCAATAGAAACCTATTGCCGGGATTAAATGTGCTATTCTAGAGTATGATCTATCTGAGTGCGAAATATCACCCAGTTTTGTACAGCCGTTTTGCGCGCATGCAGTACCAAATTTTCAGGTCTGAAACTTTAAGGTTTTGCCCAATTGATTTACGGAGGCAGGATACGACGGCTTTTTTTTAGCAGTCCGACTAGGGAAGTACCCTTTACCTTCGCCCTGCAGAATATCGCGACCGTAATAACCTCGTGTTGTTTTCCCGGAGGTGAGTAGGATAGCCAGAGCTCACTGGAGAGTTTTTGTCAGTGGGAAGACCAAAGACTTGTCCTACTTTATCTTGTGCACTGACGGCAACTTTTTGTTCAAACAGAATCGGCAGCACGAGTGTAACTCCCCTGGTGTTACATACGTCCACACGCCACGGTAATCACTTTCCATCAGGTGGACCGTACACTTGTCTGCCACCTAAGTGGTATAAAAAAAATGCTTTCACAACAATACATCAAAACCTTACAAAAACCACACCGCAGCCTCGAGGCCAAGTAAAAATTTAAATAACCAATTATTGGACAGCACATCGCCTGATTTATCGGTCAATTTTGTTGGACACCGATTGTGTGGCGAAATTAAAAGTAACCGGCGACTTTTGTACTTCGGCGAGTTAACACTTCACTTGTCGGGATGGATATATTGTGTCCGAAATGTCAACATCGTCATTATTCTGCTTGACAAACATTTTTTTATCGTAATTGCAACTGTGGATTTCAATTGGTTAACTAGAAGATAGAACTGTTATAAAACGAATATAAACGTGTATAGTTACGTTGCTGTTGGTCAAAATAAGGACCCTAGGCTTGTATAGAAAGATAAACATCAATTTCTGAGAAGACTCCGTCGGACTTGGGCTGGGATGGTCGGTGTAGTCCAGTTAGAGCATCCAGCCGAATAGCACCTACCCTAATCCACAAAGACAAAGAGCACCTATTAAAAATTTTGGAAGGCAATCAAATAGCAGACTTTACCCTGAAGAGAGAAGAACTTGAGTATAGCTATTACTGTATGTATGAAATGACAACACCCTAAAATAAAGGGAAAAAAATAAATACATATGAAGACTCTTCTTCTTTCTGTTTTTACATATCAAAAGTAAAAACTCTTAGGTCCGTATACTAGAATGGTATGAATCGGAATCTCGAATTATCTATAAGAAAATGGGCGGCTGTTGTCTCTGCCTTACTTCCAATCCTGGCCTGTGAAAATAAAAATACACTGACATGAACCCCTTCTTCTTCTGTCGAGTCGACGACGTTGGATTGCCATCGTGGTGTAGTAATTGGTTTCACGGCGGTGCCGCTACTCACGGAGAGGGCCCGAGTATAGGCATCGCTCTTCGGGAAGGCTTACTACGTCCCCTATGAACCCCTCGTAACATTAATTTATTTATTTTATACATACAATGTCATTACAGGCGAACCCAATAAGTTGGACGGGTTGTAAGAAGCACTAGTCATTTCAATTATTATCCTTGAAAAAAATAGGGCGGATTTCAGTTATAGAAATATTTGCACTGAGAAAATCAAACTCGTAACCTGCGACTCTGAAGTCGAAAATTCTAGTGCAACCCCGCAGATTGTTATCAAGCCAAATTCAATTCAAATTCGAAATATTTCAGTGCACTTTAGGGTTAAATTCCTATCGACAGATAGATATCGGTATAGAATCGTGATAATACCGCAGCAACATCGATTAGCCGCCCGGTGTCCTGGATGTGTGGTCTAGCCGCGCGCCCCGTGGCGACCCATTCATCCACACTCATATTGCACTTTATCTTACAATTCCCACCCTTGCTGCATGTATGCTCTGATTCAGATCGTTTTGTTTTATCGGAAATGGTGCAAATTAAATTAGAAATCGTAATTGTTATTTTTATAGTTTTATAAAGATTTTTCTCGCATGGACTAAGCTAACTATTCAAATCTATTGAGATTGGCAAAAGTGAAATGCTCAGACGAGGCTTGAACCCGCGAACAGTGTTCCTTACCGGGGAAATTATTGGAATTCTACATGAAATAACCAAAGATTATAGATTACTGAGGACGGTTATTATTTTTAAAACAATTCGGTGTTGCTAACAATTCATTAGCGGCAGCGTATTTCAAAACTACTAGCGAGTCTTGCTGTTTTACCCACAGTTTTTTTTTTCAGTGCGGCCGGGAAGCTCAATGTAGTTTGATTTCAAAAAATCACATCTTCATAGTCGTATACTTAGAAAGGTGTTGAAAGAAACTACCAAATCAAGTTAATTGAAGTATAACCTTGTCACCCTTTCTATCTCTCCACTTCACTGAATGCCCATATGCCCAATTTGAATCACTATGAAGCTTGTGGCTAATTTGTGCCTCAATTTTTTTTTTATACTAATCACTATTTTTCAGCTTAATATATTATATAAGCTGCATTATATGATACAGCAGCAGAATGCGGGTAGATAAAAGCATTATAATCTATTATATCCCCATGGGGATCTGGCAAGTTCCATGCTAGTAAATTGACGACGAACCCCCATATTTTACCAGCTATATTCTATGGTCTAGCTACATATATCGCCATCTACTGGACGTACGTATTTATTTCCACACGACATGTTTTTGTACTGTGGACGTGCTAACAACAATCCTTAATAGTATAGAAAAGCATATCGACGTGGAAAAAAAATCAAAGTGTCCAGTAGATGGCGGTTTACTTCGATCGCTCAAAGCTTAAGCCTTGACGCTACAAAGCTTCCCGCAATCAGACGCGATCGTATTGCGTAAATTTGTCCGTTAATAACGCGATTTTGTCTTACATAACACTAAAATGCTACCGTTTTAATTAAAGTTAAAAAAACTTTAATTGGCGTCGCGAATTAAATTTTCCCTCGTGAGTAACGTAAATCAGACATTAGTGACTTTCGTTTATCGTAAATCGACGATTTTATTATGTTTTTAAAAACCGATAACTTCATATAAAATGTTGTGACAAATGTTTGTGTGATCAACCAAGAAATTCGGCTAATTTTACGTACGAGCACTCGGTCTAGCTGCTGGTATAATTCTCGGCATACAACTTGTTAAAATTTGGCAAATGATAATTTGTGCCATCGACACAATAGAAGAAAGTTGGGAGGGGGGGTTTGGGTCAAAATATAAGCATTGTTTTATTTTTATGTTATGTGCTAAGTCATAAAAAGCTGAATCTCCAAATTTCAGCTTTCTAAGACTAGGATTAACTAGAACTAAGCTATGACTTCAGGAAGCTTCCTAATAATTTTCCGTTTTGATCATGCATACAGACCGAACCAATACGGGTACAAATATACAGCAAAACACTTCAAGAAAGATATGTAGGTAGTGCTCTGCGCTTTCGTTGTTTAGTCTTAGCGGGTGTACCTACAGTACCTTTGCACTCTGCAAAGTGCATTGCATGTCTCTTAATATAAAATGCATGCAATTCACTTTGCAGAGTGCTTTTTCGCATTCTGGTTAGGGTTTTGTGGGTTACTGGTGGTGCGGGATCAGTATTTCACGCAAGCATAACCGCAACAAAGCAATATTCGAGTATTTTCAAGCAGAGTCAGATGCAAATTGAAGCGAAAAGTTATTTCTTGAAAAGTGCCGATAATATAGCAATTATTCGTTTAACAACCCGTCGCCGACAGCAGGACTGTACAGTTAATTTTTATCAGCCTACAAAATATACATTATATATATGCAGTACCTACTTTAAAAATAATCAATTTAGACTTTTTAAGTTTAATACTTTACTTTATAAGACATAAAATTTTCAATTACTTAGGTATTAATTAAAACGAACACATACAAAACACTGACGTTTTTTTTCTCAAATTGCTTGTACAATTTTTTTGACGCAATATTTTTTATAGGGTAGTTTTTTGGGGCCCAAGCAAACCACAAACACTTGCTGATTGACGAATGAGACTCTGGCGCGGATCCTCTCTGAGTTGGAGGGTTAGACGGCAGTCACTCACGGAAGCCATCCCATCTAAGTCATGAATCCGGTTGCATTTGAGGTTTTCACTCAGAAACCAGAGTCTGCTTTCATACTTCATTTTTACTAACTCTAAGAAGACAGTATGGGGTACGTCCGAAGGGCACGGTAACCACTTTCCATCAGGTGGGCCGTGTGCTTGTCTGCCACGTAAGTGGTGTAAAAAAGGCTGTACCAGAGTCTCATCTGAGTTAACCGGCAGGTAAACTAGCAGACGAATTTGGTTTGAACCTCTAAGATGTTCGTAGGACTCCATGTATGTACCGATTGTTCGTCTCATTTCTTGAAGGTCCTGGAGCCGGTGGAATAGGTTATGTCGGACACGAACCGACTAAAACCCACGCCGTCTGTGGGCCGTCGGTTGCCGGATGTGAGATTATTGTAGACATACCTAACCCTCGCACCCCGGCCAAGAAGATTCTTATAGTCATTTGCAGCTCTAAATCAAGCGTCATCTTAGCAAAGCCGTAGTTTACTTGCAAATAGGTCGCTTAACAATTTTAATATTCGAATGCTGACCGTCAATCTATCAATGTCCGCAAACAAATTAAATGTTTACTCGCGCGTCACGCGTCATTCGCGTAGCGTTAAATTTAATTTTAATTTCGCGCTGATGGGCGATGCAATTTTATTTCAATTTGGAAAATGGCGGGAGATTGCGTGGCGGGAAACCATGCGCGCGATGCGATAAATACCTACCTAAGTACCTACAGTGCAGTCGGTATGTTGGATGTTGTCCGTTAAAGTGTTCCTGACATAAGTTGACCCCAAATCGCAAGAAAATCAAGGCTTTAGCGCGCGCTTTGGTTTGATATAATCTATAATTTGTGCCATAGCACACCGTGCTATCATCAAAAGACACCCTAAAACGCGTTACTAACTTACTATGTATATACCCTTAGAGTATCTATCTGTATGTACCTATCGGTTCACTGGTTCACCGTTTCTTGAGCTGTAAATGTTTTACAGCAAGGGTGCCCAACCCTAGGCACGCGGGCCACAAAGTGGCCCGCGGACGAATTTCGGGTGGCACGCGCAAGCCACTGCGAGAGGAGCAAAAAAAAAGCTTGTACAAAAGCAATTGCATTAGTCGCAGTCGCAAATGCTATGCTTTTTTTTCTTTTCACTCAAATCTATCGAGTATTCATCAAAATGATATTATCTCTTCATATCATAACTAAAAAGTTTAAAATAATTTTATTTAATTTTATTTTTATGATTTTGATTGTATTGATAGTTTGGTATTATAATAAACTTAATATTGTAGTACTAGTGCACTTTGTTATTATACTAATTTTTGTAGTTACATTCCATATTATTGAGTTATAATTTATACGCGTAAAAATGTAGTAAAATAGGAGCTGTCACTGGCGTGGAACGGATCCGGCGGCTGGGTCTGAGGTGACTCTGTACAAAACTGAGGCCATGTTCTCTCATAGGCCTCGGCGTGCACCACCGGAGGGATCCAACCTCACAGTGGGAGACACTCTCATCGGCATCAGGCCCCAGATGACATATCTGGGGCTCGTGTTCGACGGCCCAGATATCGGGGAGCGTCTCCGAAGTCTGGCTCCCAAATTAAGATGCACAGCTAACACTCTGGCGTGGCTGCTGTTCAACATGAGGGAGCCAAAGCAGAGCAGGAGGCAGATGCTGCGGGAATCGTACGTTCCATTGCCCTATACGGGTGTCCCGTGTGAGCGGATGCCCTGAAGTCTAGGCACGTGCACCTACCGCGTGCACAGCAAGAGACGATGGCCAACAAGGCCATCAGGGGTTACTGCACGATATCCTATGACGCGGCGAGTTTTCTTACCGGATCTCGGAGAGCAAGGCTATGGACAAACATGGCGAGTCACCGGCAATTAATCTTGACATCGCCAAAGCTTTTATAGAGTCTGCCACAAATCGCTTCTTTCCAAGCTACCAGCCTTTGGTTTGCCTCTCAGACAGTGCGACTGGGTGGTTAGCTTTCTGCAGGAGCGCCAACTTCGTAGTTCTTGCAGGTAAATGCTGGCGTGCCGCAGTGGTCTGTCTTATCACCCATTTTCTCTCTTCTACATATCAACGATATTCTGACCACCCGGCAGCATTCATTGCTATGCAGACGATAGCATCTTACACGGGAGTTATCATGGGCATACTGCGGCCGAGCAGTCTGATATATAGTCTGAGCGCGGGAAAAAAAGCAGCTTCTTGTCACTGAGCTCGACCGGATCCTTAATCATATTTCCCAATAGGGCTCTGAGAACCTGGTCGAGTTCAATGCCAACAAGACACAGGCATGTGCATTTACAGCAAAGGTATCTTTTTTCCTTCCCTCTGTGGCGTGGGCACTGCCACTGCGGGACAATCTCAGTATTCTCGGTATGGATGTTCGCTGCCTACTGAACAACAAAAATTATATTGAGAGTATCATCAAAACAGCCTCGCGTAAACTTTGGAGTCCTGAACAAAGTGAGATGTTTTAACACGCCGGAGCAGCGGTGTCTTCTGTCTCCTGCGTTTCCACGCAGGAGACTGCTCGCATCTCTGGGATGGCTTCGCAAAGTACTTACTTGATACACTCGACAGGTTCCAGTGTCGTGCGGTCTGCATTATTGGGAATCCTGAGATCACGAACACCCTCGAGCCTCTGCAGATGCGTAGAGTTGTGCATACTTGGCAGTATTTTAATTTTACCGTCTCTGCTATGGTGAATGTTCTAATGAGCTTTTCCAATTAATCTCACCCTATCCTTTCCTACACAGAACAACGCATGCAGGACATAAATGTCACCCGCATACGGTGCAAAATATTCGGTGACTCCTTCCTCTGCCGTACCATTAACTCCTGGAATTCCTTACCAGTTTCCCTCTTCCTACAAGTCCCGGATCCTTTAAGCGGGGCGCGAAAAAGCATCTAATGAGGCCGACAAGCTGAGTGCCACCATTGTAACACGATACTTACGTGTCTATAATGGTGACCCTCTTTTCCGAGACTGCATCCAGCTTACCAGCAGGCGAGGTGAAGTCCAATTGACGTTATAAAAAAAGTTCTTTCGGTGCCATATCGTTACCGAAAAACTGCGTGGGAACGGGGACACGAACCCGAGCCGTGAAGGGCACACCGTAGTAGCGGCGATAAGACCCATCATGGGGGAAAGCTAGAGAGGCCGCCATGTAGCCTCTCTAGCCACTCCTCCATCCTGCAGGTTATCACCGGGCACGGATGCTTCGGGGTTTTTCTGCATCGAATCCGGTAAGAGCCAACCACCGAATGCCATCGTTATAACGCGGGAGACGCCATCACCGTAGGAGTGAGAGTTCTCTCGCTTGCCATCTTGCTCACGGCAATAGTACGCTGCGCGAGCGCGTGGGCTGCCGCCCCTCCTTTTGTGAGCAAGTAATATTCCAAAAGGAGACGGCGGGGTAGGAACGGAGGGGATTCGCAGCCCGCACAGCCCGTGACGAGCGTAGGGGACGCGGGCGTCGGAGGTGCAGAACAGGCCTCTGTCTCTCATGAGCATGGGGGGGGGGGGGGGTTGTGGATGTAGTAAAAAGATTTACTGGCCCGCCAAAAATGTCCAAATCGTAAGTTTGGCCCGACAGCTAAAAAGGTTGGGCACCCTTGTTTTACAGTCTCTACGGCGCGGCGGCGTTTTACTTTGAAAATAACTTAAAGAATTTTACAACACACCTGCTCATAACAGTGATATTATTTTACCGCAATTAAGCACGGAATGACACCTATTATAAAACTGTGACTTTTTCATTACTATTATTCACAAAAGTGAGTTATAGATTCTTTTTTAAATTTTATAGGAAGTGTCTATAATTGTCTATGTTCTTAAAAAAGTTTTGATACAAAAAATAACGTGTTTAATAGTACGAATAAATTAATACGCCTATTGTATGGTCATTTGATGCATTTTCGTATTTAAATAAATAATTTCAACATGTAATAAGGTAACTGTACCAATGCTCGACACTTTAAGGAAAAATAAAATTTCAATCTAAAAAATTTAACAAATTAATTACAGCATGGTCGTTACATTCTTTTTTAACTGTTACAGCAACAATTAGACATTAACTTTTGCCCATAAAATCTTTAAAATCTATCATACTTTTACTTTAAATTAAATTATTATGCACTTGGTCGAAAACACCAATGCTAGACATCATTGTCCCAATGGTCCAAGTATGTCAATAACTTCAATATTTATAACGTTTATACTAAAATTAGTAATAATCATAACTTATAAACAAAAAAATCACACCTATAAAAATCAGTACCCTTGGCAAAAATCTTAAGAAATAACACGACCGTGTTCACGGAGTCACATTATTTGCTGTCAACAGTCTTTCTAAATTTACTTCGGATGGTGTTGCGAATATTTGAACATATCTTATAGATACCATTAGGCATCTTTTAAGTCAATAGTCTTATAAAACAAATGGATAATTTTCTCAAAATACTGGGTTTTGTTCGAAAGTGTCTAGCATTGGTACAGTGTCGAGCATTGGTACAGTTACCTTACTTGTGTAATAAACAAAATTTTCGCTCAAATTTAACTTTTTTTTTTCTCTAAGTACAGAAAAAAAAACAGTAAAAAAAAGTTAAGTTCAAATCTCATTTTTTTTTTAAATATGGTCGACCGCCATTGTTAAATGCGCGCGCATAGGAAAACGAATTAATTTGTTGTATTGTTTATTTAGTATTTGTAGTATTATTATTATTCGCAAGTGTGTTGTAAAACGTCGTATGGCACGTGTGAGCATGATGATTACCGTCCTCGGCTGTCTTAAGACCCTCGCCTGGCGGCTCGGGTCTCAATGGCGCCTCGGCGGTAATCACCAACGTTGCTCACTTGTACCATAATGTACTATTAACTGTTTCACTGAAAATGTGTTCTTAACTGATTTCATAATCCTCCTCCTCCGTTCTCCATTCGGGTGTTTTTTTTTAATTGGCAGGTACCTGTTTAATCTACTATAATAGGTATACAAAAATCTCATGTTACGGTGTAATCTATATAATCTATGTATATCACTAAATCGAGGGTAAAAGAAACAGTAAAAGGCAATATAGGTACAAATTAAAATAAAAAACTAAGTGAAAGGAAAACCAACCTTTTGGTACATACTTTTTCAATGGGTATTTTTATGATGGTGGCATTTAAGCTGTCGCAAAAACAGGGCTTAACCGCAGTAAAGCTGTCACCATATTTTTAAAAGAAAGATTATAAAAATGGTACTTAGTAGGTACTTTTTATTACAAGGAAGTTAGATGGTATATCGTCATACAAAAGCGGATTAACTGTAAATTCCATACACACCTAGCCGAAAACAACATAATTGGTTGAATGAAGACATGAAAATTGTTCACAACAGTGGCCAAAACCAATATAACTTGATATAAGTTCATATACGTACTAAACGAAGGCTGTTCCGGGAATCTCCTTGTTAAGGCGAAGTCTCACCTCAAAATAAATTCTCCTACAGCGGTTTTCGGCCTGCGTCCAAAGTTTGCAGTTTAGAGTTTTATGTTCGGTTATTTTTTTATATCACATAAGTGGCAAACTAGCACACGGCCCACCTGATGGAAAGTGGTTGTCGTGGCCTATGGACGTATACAACTTACCAGGGACGTCACACTTGCGCTGCCGACCTCGTAAGAACATTCTAATGCTTTTTTCGAACAATATGTAGTCTTTAACGGGAGCGACTGACTCCTAACATACTAAC
This sequence comes from Eilema depressum, assembly GCA_914767945.1. Taxonomy (NCBI): domain Eukaryota; kingdom Metazoa; phylum Arthropoda; class Insecta; order Lepidoptera; family Erebidae; genus Eilema; species Eilema depressum. The sequence goes on along the minus strand of OU612028.1, from coordinate 7,121,361 downwards.
ACCGAGAGGAAAACTTGCACCAGAGTCGGTTGTTTAGTAGGTGAGGTTGGCTTGGATCCAGAAGGTGTTATTAGGGTTAGCACTCCTGATCTCGAGGTCGATAAAAATTTCAAACACATTTGTGACACAAGCAGATGCGTATATCCAACGTCAATGGTACTTAGTGCTGTATGTCTTTAGACGAAAAGTGAAACAAAAATGGAAGCAGTTTAGTTTTGATGAAAAAAAAAAAACAAAATTCAAGGTTACAAACTTACAAAAATAGTGTTACATATTTAGATGCTACATCGCCATAATGCATGTAGTAGATACCTACTTTCAAACGACTGCACCAATTTCGATAAATTTGTTTTTATTGTGTTTATTGTTTGGTAAAATCATGGGTTAAGAGTTCCACGCGATCAGAACCACGGCTAAAACTCATGTATAATTAATCGTCGCTTATATTATAAACTTTCGAAATTAAAGTATGACCGGGCCTTAAGAGATATTATAGCAATAATTTTACGAGATAACTCGTAATATGAGATCTAAGGATTAGCCGTATTGTTTCAGAGATATAGACATCACAGCATAACATAAAACCATGCTAGTATTCCACGAAAGGGTCTGCCACTCTCCCTGCAGGCAGTATTTATTTTCACGTCTATATCTATCCAAGTCGAGCAAAAAAGAGCGGCACGGCCGTAACACTATTTTCTCGAAGCACTTCAGGCCATTTTCGACCCCCTAGAACTTCGTTGTGGATAAACCTAGAAGCCTGAATCTTCAGTTACCAAGAAGGCACTGTAAAAACACTTTATATTTCAAATTTCATTCAATTTGAACCAGTAGTTTAGGAATTATAACTAGTCAAAGTTTGCAAATTTCGCAAATTTTGTCACTCACTGACTGACCGATCATCAAAACTCTAAGGCACTTCTAGCAGACGTAGAAGCCTCAAATTTAGAAGATAAGTAGTGTTTAGTGTACAACTCAAGGGAAAATTAAAATATTCTTCAATTTCAGCAATTTCACCAACTGCATAAATAACTTTGTAATCTCATATAAATATATGGGATTACAAAGTTACATTTGCAGTGAATGTTTCAGTGTACATGAATCCATCCATACTAATATCAGTCTAACGATATATTGTAATAAATGCGAAAATAACTATCTGAGCGTCTGTTATTTATTAGTATTACGCTTTCACGCCAAAAATACTAACTAAATAAACTTGATGATGATGAAAAGTGAAGAAGTGGGAGTGGGAGTGGGAGTGGGAGTGGGAGTGGGAGTAGGAGTGGGAGTGGGAGTGGGAGTGGGAGTGGGAGCGGGAGTGCGAGTGCGAGTGCGAGTGCGAGTGCGAGTGCGAGTGCGCGTGGGAGTGGGAGTGGGGTTGGGACTGGGACTAGGCCCGGGACCGGGACTGGGACTGTCCGACACAGAGAAACCGGAAAGGTAATCTACAAAAAGAACTGAAATCCCATCAAAAACAATACTTGTAAAAAATGCCAAGCCTCGCCGCCCTCGATTCTTCTACCGCAAAAAGTTGTGAGATCCATGTTATACCAAGTCGGTTAATTTATTCAGTCCCTACTTCAGAAACTTTCTATCCTAAGTTATTACGTAATAAGCTTTTATGTTTTGCATATAATAAATTGACTTGGCCATCGCATGAAAACACAATGTATCGCACATCACAATAATTACATTAAATAAGATTGTTTAGTGCGATTGCCAAGTCAATTTATTACTTTTAAAACATAAAAGCTTATTACGTAATAACTTAGGACAGAAAGTCTCTGAAGTAGGGACTGAATAAATTAACCGACTTGGTATAACATGGATCTCACAACTTTTTGCGGTAGAAGAATCGAGGGCGGCGAGGCTTGGCATTTTTTACAAGTATTGTTTTTGATGGGATTACTATTATACACTTAATTGTAGACTAGTCGTGTCTGTACATTGGGGATTTCATCCTAGCGTTAATTCCCAGTCGCATACGAAGCTTTTACCTCGGAGTCTGGGGTCCGCTTTACCAGTCTAAACTGCGGATTTGGCTAGACCTTGATATTTTCCATGAAGCGACTGCCATCTGACCTTCACAACCCAATGGTGGCATTAGGCGATATCGAAGCATTGCAGCTAGACCGTTGTTGTTGGAATTTTTAGGGCTCCAACTACCCGTAACGACTGCCATAGAAGTTCGTATGGCAACCGAGACTGAGAGCTTAACGTGCTCTCCGAGGCATGACCAGACTAATGCAAATACCCATACTCATGCATACAAATATTTGTACTGAGCGGGGATCGAACCCGCGCCTCCTGCGTAGCGGCCGCGTTCACTGCCGCTACGCCACGACGGCTGTCACGGGGATATTTAAAAAAAAATACTTGGGTTATGTTATGTTACCGATACTGAACTGAACACGTGCTGATTCTAGAGATTACCTCATAGGAACAATCTCACAAAAATCGGCAAATAATAATATAGATAAATGGAATAAAATATCTACGATAAACTTTTTTCAACTTCACTCCGATTGCCAGATCCGAACAGATAATTTGCTTACAATATAATCGTACAAAGATTGCGACTTCATGGAAGGGGGTAAAAGGACCCATAGGATAGGGCTATTATATTCAAATTCACTTGGGAAGGCAATTTATATGGAGTTTATTGACAAGATGGGGGACTGAACGCGACGCAGCGGCTCGCGCGAAATTCTTCCACCGTCTTTCGAATCCTCCTTAATTGAACGCCGTGGACAATATCGTTAAAATTTTATGCAGACTCAGGAAAAAGGCAGCAACACGTTGTTTTCCTTTATAACAAATACTTTAGTATGATATATACCTAATATGTATGTAGGTATCGATTTATATAATAATTTGCATTCTAGAATTCATCATAGAAAATAATTAGTCTATGCTTACTTTGGATCTAGACTTCAATGTAGAATGTCGTAGAATATTTATTCTTATCATTATCGTAGAATGTTGTAGTTATTTAATGTACAAAGTAAGCATAGTCTAATTATTTTGCATGATGAATTCTAGAATGCGTAATATTTTTAGTAATCTACATAAACACTATACATGACAACATCCGGACCATATTTATCAGTCATTGAAAATAGCTAGGCTATATAAAAAAATACTACAATAGGTCTATCATCAATATCATTGGGTGTGTGAGGCCCCACCAAAACCTTCAGGGTCAAGCCAACCTTACCTACCGATACCCTTGGGTCCCGAAGACCTTGGTCCTCTCACACCTAACCGATTCCACTGCAGGTTTCAGTGGCGAAGGTTGGAAATTTTCAAAAAGGAAGCCCGTGAAAAAGACCTTACCTGTTATAGAACGACCTTAAGGATTTTGTATGGAATTCTCTTATGATGGTATCTGGTTATAGGGACACCTCGCCACTGGCAGGTTTTATGGTTAATATTGGTCACAGTAGCTTTTCATTCGGCTTTTTCCCATGTCAGTTTGTGCTAAAGTCAGTCTGTTATAATACCAGTCAGAAGAAAGTAGCTACAATGTGGAATTTCACAAGACAGATTACAGAGAAGCGCATTAATAAGATGACCTTTACACGTATTGATACGATAACTGTACGACACCGACTGGAATCCGTCTAGAATATTTTTTATTACGTAATTGGTAGCGTGGTTCGTGTTATTCAGTAGAGTACCTACAAATCACGAATTATACAATTCAAGATTTTTAGGTTACTTATCTGTTGGCAGCGACTCCGTTCGCGTGAATGTCAAAATACAACCTATGTCGTTTCTCAAGTTCTAAGTCGAAATTTCAGAGATGTAGACATAAGTACAGGGTTACTTTCGAACTCATAATATTAGCATAAATCATTCAAAAATATATAACTATTTTATGTTTCCAAATATTTTGAACTTAAATTTCCATACATACGCTCACGCCTATTTCGCTTCGGGGCAGGCAGAAACAACAGCCGGCCTGATTCTATCCTTATATACTTCACAAGCTTCCACTATAGACTTAATATAAATTTTTAATTACAATAATATCATTACAAAATTATTATTTTAATGATTCATTAATTACAAAAGAGGCATTCAATTATTGAATTGACTTTTAAAATGTAAACTGAAAAAGTCGTCAGATCAAAATGTCTCGGGATGCGCACCGTGTCCCGATCCAGAGATAAGATCGTAATCTTTTCGGATATTGCTCGCCATAATCATATGCACACTTTTTTATTTATTTTTTTCTTAAAGGCGTAGTCGAAGCGTGCCGGACAATGAGACGGGCCTGAAAATATAATGCTATATTGTTGGTTACGCTAACTTTAAGAGTATGCACATTAAAAGGACTTAACTTTTTAATTTACTTTTTTATATTCAAATTTAGGAAAATTCGCCGCGATTTTGTATGTTGCTTTGAACAAAGAACCGCATCAAAATCAAAGTTCTTGCGTCTCAACAGATGAATTCTAAAAAAATATTTCTGTGTTCAGTATAGATAATATAACATAACTTATTTTTTTTTTAAATACCTCCAATATATAGACACGACAACTTTACAATTACATAATAGTACAGATACTTAATCACTTTTTAAAATATCTAACTTACCTAGTCTCAACAATGTCCTAATTTGCATATAAATGACTAATTTGCACCTAGCTAGCTAGGTACAAATTAGAGTCATAGATCCTTTACAGAGTCGGTTCAAATTAGCACGTATAGGGGTTGTTATGGACGATATTAACATAGGTAATTACAGAGACTAATTACTATGAGAGGGAGTTATTTCAAACATAAAAGGCTTAAGTGACATCGTTCAGCACGTATACGCTAATGTTACCAAGTTTCAGGTATCGTTCATCTATGTTATACTTAGTACGTGAAGTGAAAACTTTGTGCGCCTTTTTAAGAAAAATGTGCAAACGTAAGAACATGGAAATTGACACAGTTCAAGTTTATATGGAGATGAAGTGTATGAAGCTCCTATACCTACTAGCTATTGCAAGATATCGAATCGTATAATTTTCTCTGCATTTTATATTCTGTGGATATTCTAGTTTCTTTCTATATCAAACTGGCATTTTTCTGTTAACCAAGTAGAGTATAGACAAGTAGTCGGCATGAATCCGAGCCTGAACGAGGAGGGGGCGGCGCGAATTATGAGCAAGACTCGCCCCACGGCGCGCACGCGCACCGATTTACGCGCGTCATAACCCAGCCAGTGATGTGCTATAAAATGAATTGAACTATCGATAAAATATAACGGAATACTTTTTTTACCCGACTGCGCGACGCAAAGGTGTGGTAATGTGTTTATCAGCCTATGCATGTATGTATGTTTGTATGTTCCTTTGAAGCACTATACAGACCAGACGCCTGAGCCGATTTTTATGATTCACACGTCTATCAAACTAGTTTTGATCTTTTTAGTATCAGTCGGGATTTTTGTTTTTATTTTAATAATTTATTTTATTTTCTTAAATTTTTTGCTTAAGATTTTTCGTCAAGAGGCATTAGAAGGTTCTTATGGGGTCGGCAGCGCGAGTGTGACGTCCATGGTGTTGCATACGTCCATAGACCACGGTAACCACTTTACATCAGGTGGGCCTTGTGCTTATCTGCCACCAAAAATGTATTAAAAAAACTTGAAGCAATTTTTATTTGTTTGTGTTCTATAAACTCAAAAACGACTACTGGGCCGATTTTAAAAGTTCTTTCACGAATAGAATCAATGAGTAACAGAAGCTACTTTTTATCCAAATATTCCTACGGGATCAGAATTTATGCAAGTGAAACCGTGGGGCGATACTAGTGAAAAATAAAACGTTCCCTTGAAGAAATATATTGACGTAGTGATTATTGTAGTTATTTAATCAGGGAAAATGTTCTTTGTCAAGATTCATTAACATAAGCCTAGTGCTGTGTATTCTATAACTACTGTATAACTATAGACGTTAATAGACCACATTATACATTTATATTCCATTAAATGTGTACAACAAGATGCCTAATTAAATTAGGAATCTACTCAGAACAAACAATGCTTAATTAAAATGAAGGCTAAACAAGCTTGAATATTATGTGTATGATCTACTGAGCTACTTAAACAACACATTGTAATTAGATTATGCAAACATGTTTGTTAATAGACCACAAATAAAACCCGCTGAATTACTTGCTGGAGTCTTGTTAGAATGGTCTTCTTAATTTCGCTTACATAAGGTTTTGGCTGGGATATCAGTTCTTAGTTCTTATAGATATGATATATGATACAGACGCTTTTTCATTCATCTCTGGTTGCAGTCGTCTCAACATTATTTTTTTATACTTCTTAGGTCGCAGAAAGCACACGGCCCTCCTGATGGTGAGAGGTTACCGTGGCCTATGGGCGAGTGCAACACTAGGGGAGTCACACTCGTGCTGTCGACCCTGTAAGAACAGAGAGATTCTGTGCCGTCAGCGCAAAAGATAAGTAGGACAAAGTCTTCACATTCACTCCATTTCTAACCACCAATCATCTATCACATAGTCCAGCCATCTCCTCTTAGGACTTTCTCTCCCCTTGTAGCCTTCCACTTCCATAGTTAATGCCTTCCTTACGACATGACTTCCATCCTTCTCATTAAATGTCCGAATCAGGGCAACGATTTCCTCGTTGCTTCTTTCGTCATACAATATATAAGCCCATAATCTCTTTCCTATTGGGGTAGTCAATCAATCAATTAATTAGACTATCGCAGTCCACTGCTTGATATGTCCACAAGGAAACAGTACCTAGACCAAAGCCTTCCAACGTTAGGAGGCTTTGGTCTACTGTTTCCACGCTAGACTAGACGGGTTTTCACAGGGTTTTATTTAGAGATTTCCTTCTCTCGCAGCGATATCGTCTGCGTACTTTTCTGTTACTTGCCTCTTACGACAATCTTCGTATGATATGGGGTGGTGATACTCGTATTCTTTCCCGGCACTACACGGATATAGGGTAGACAGAGACAATATTGTACAACGTTCTGCATAATAGATAATTATTATAAAACTATCGATACTAAACAACGTAATGTCACATCACTAACCCGCCGTCGGCTACCACGCGCGTTATCACGCCACTAAAAATGCACCGTGACCTCCGACACTAACCAAATTATTCTCGGTCCTAACTCAAAGATAGCTGGTTCGATTCCCGTTCAGATTCAGCACGGACCGACAGATATATCTAACCTATTTGTCAATAGACTGGATTACCAGTAACGGGACGATAATTGTAGAGCAAATATTGGTAACAATTTAGTTATGGGTGCACATTTAAGATGGTGGGTAACTTCATATGCAAGCTTGGCGCAAGCTTTCCTCCTCTCGGGGTTGGGTAGTGAAACGGAGGTCAACTCGAGAGTGAACCTGGGCTCCAAGAAGACACATTCAAGGTGGTGATCCCCACACTCCACAGTTTAGAACAGGCTAGATACCACGGGGCAACAGTATGTAGATTTTGATACCATTTCATGCAAATGGTATCAAAATCTATATACTGTTCTGCTGCGGCTTCATACGGTTTATACGGCTATAAACCGCCCAAGGGATAGGCAAAGGTATATTAACATTAACATTTCGTCAACTATGATTTTTGGTCCCACGTTATAGAGGGCCAGCCTATCGCTGTCAAACGGGCACTTTTTCATTGGCCATATGTTTACTTGGATGGCGAACAGCCTTCCCTTAGTCGCCTTCTATGACACCCATGGGAAGAGTTGGGCCTATTCTACTCCACCAGGAACCAACACGGCGACGACGGTGAACCATACCGGCCCCTCTAGACAAGTGGCTTTTTGTTTTTTGTTAGCCGGCTAATTCTTAGGCTACAATTCCCTGATTTTAAAACAGAATGATGAAATGCATGGGATTGATACGTATTTGACGTTCATGACAGTTGTCAACGTATCCATATCCATACTAATATTATAAATGCGAAAGTAACTCTGTCTGTCTGTATCTGTCTGTCTGTCTGTCTGTTACGCTTTCACGCCTAAACCACTGAACCGATTTTGATGAAATTTGGTAAAGGGGTAGATTAGCCCTTGAGAAAGGACATAGGCTGTGTTTGGTCGCGATAACCGATATCCACGCGGGCGGAGCCACGGGCATAAGCTAGTGTCATATACGTCAAAATACGTGTCAATTCACTTTCCACTTTTTACATATCAAAGCAGTCAATCTCCTTTCTTATTTCGAAAACACCTTAAAATGATTGTCACAATAATAACACATCTGTCACAATTTATTCGTCAATATATCCGATCATAAGGTGCAAACTCAATTTTGAACATCATAAAATAATATCAGTAGTTCAATTCGAAACATTTTATGATAATACAGGAATTAAAATGAGGCAATAAATTAGAGTATTTAAAGAAACATTTTCACAACTACCTATTAGTAATAGGCAGATTACTTAGTTTAATCTTGCAAAGGTGGTGATAAACTTGAGCATTCACTTGTAATGAGCATTCTTGTAAATGTTACATTACTGATAAGTAAATGAGTGTGTTTTAGTGAGCTTACAATCGAACGTTCCGTCAAAGCGGGAGCTGCGCTCCCGCATCAGCCTCCTCAACCACTTTTAATGTTTTCTTTTCATAACATTTCATACATTACCGGCTGCGCACTCGGTATTCTATACATTGCCTAGGCATTGTGTAGAGTACCTGGTTATAAAAATTACTATAAATATACACATGAGATGTATCTTCGCATTGGGAGTAGTAAGATTGAAATGCTCTTTGGAATATTTTTTTATTCCACAAATCACCCCTCTCGATTCGAACTGTGTACACAAAAACTGAAAGATCGAGCCAGTCAAAATGATTATATGGGTAACTGTGAGCTCATTCCATGGATATGAATAACAATGTATGTAGATTTGTACTTCTGTGAAGTGCCGGCATGCCTGCGCAGTAGCTCCCGCCTCTCACAATATTCATTAGCCGAGATTTTGATACAGTTTAAATTCGCGTTCTTTTTTAAATTAAAGGGCATTAATTGTTAACAAAGTTGCTTTCCACTGACCATTGCGCTGGTGTAAGGTGGCCCAATGTTTAAGATCTAGCGGTTGAATTGTTGCATTATAATGAGCAAAAGTAGTCTTAATATTTAGCAAAAATATAGACGTATTCAGAACTCCCGTCGACTGAGAACATACCATTAATTTAGATTTTTCAATTTTCATTAGGTGCTACTAATATACTTACTAATAATATGACCTGAAACTACAGAATATTGATCTCAAATAAATGATTACTATTTAATTTAGTACACTACTTCATTGACTGTTAACTGTTTACTGGGACTCTAATCAACGACGACGTTTGTTTTCTTTGTACCCCTTTCCTTTGCAGGCAGATAAAGGCCACAGCTTATCAATAGATGAACCTAGTACTTGTTTGTTACTAGTTTGTAAAATACCGTTAATCGACAGCTGGAAAATGCAGATAGAAAGTGCAAAAATCCTATAGCATTGCCGTTACGTACACGTTCACGTAAAAAATCAGTTTCCACAACACCCTCATACCTATCCTGATTTTTATATTTCATCTACAACACCCACATCCTGATTTATTTCTTTCATTAATTTTCATATTTCTAGCTCTTATAACTTAGACCAACGCAAAAGCAACCGCGCTAAAACCAGTAATTAATATTTATTTGCTCCACTTTGTAATGTGCATGACATAAACACTATCTCTTACCATTTTCATATATTTCTTGTATTTGTACCAATGCTAAAGAAAGGCCAGTTCACAAGTATTCATAACTGGCGAGTATGTTCAAAACAGTATAGTAGAAGAGCCAACCTGAGCCAAAGTAGGTAATATTACAAACTATATAACCAGAGCGAGCCCTAACACTACCCCGCAACCTGAGCATTTTTGTGGTACACTTTACTGAAAAATATCACGCCTATAGACTTGTGCTTCAACATATATGTAATTTAACTTCATACCTAGATGATTAGGATCTCAAAAAAAATTATAACCATAAAAATGAGCATTAACAATTTTATATTCATTAGATTTTGAACAGAATGAAAATCCACGCGAGCCCTATATCTGTGCTAAATTTAAACTTGCTGACGTGATTGAGTAATTGTCTTTTTTATTTTCCTTGAATTGAGTATTTTCCTACAGTTTCGGGTCCTTTGCTTTCAGCTTACCATCAGACGAGGTGAAGTTAAATTGACGTGTCCGAAAAAAAATCCATTACAAGCTTTCTTAAAAAATATCTAATAGTAAAATGGCCGCGGGAACGCGCTGGATGCGAGCCGCTTCCAACCGGTCCTATTGGAGATCTATAAGGGAGGCCTATGTCCAGCAGTGGACTTCCTATGGCTGAAATGATGATGATGATGATGATGAAATGGACATGATAGTACATAACACAAAACATGTACATAAAGCAATGTACATTTTCATCAAGCAATAATCCCTTAATCCTAACACATACACTGCTATAGTTACGAAACTATGTTTAGTCTCAAAGATCAAACAGTGAACCATTATTCGCAAGAAAGTTTCGATGTATAGAGCCTTAAGGCTGGGCGGGTCGGGCGCTTTAACCACGACAACGGGGACTCACGTAAATACTGTATTAATTAATTTGTAACGACAGACAAACAGATTCTGCGATATGTTATACATCATTATTATATATGGAAATATTTTTACATACGTAGGTGCATACCAACAAATATAATAGGTGTAGTACCTAATACCTGTTATCTCATGAGATCGAGATGATAAACACCTACTTTTGGTCATTACGTCTCTCGTAGCTCACCCTCTGATGCCCCTATTGCCGATTACAGGGCAATTTTCCGGGACCGAGACGATCTAGGCTGAGCCTGGGCTGCAAGCACCTATACCTAGTGTCAAATGTAAAATAGTCTTATACTCGAAAGAGAAAAAAAAACAGTGACACTCCGGGGGTGCCGACTGAAGTAAAAACTTATCCAATATAATATGCAGATATTTATATATAGAAGTGTCACATGTGAATTGTCACAATATATAAAAGAGGTGTCGGTAACGGTGTCTCGAGTGAGATGGATTTTCTTATTTCAAAAAATGCTCTACCAAAAATGGTTATTTAGAAAGAAAAATTGTGAACGATAAATCTATTTAAAAACTTATAATGATGTGCTATGGATTTATTTGAAGTTATACGCGAAAAATTTCACCAAGCACTTTTATGTAGGGGGATTGGCCATTTTTATTTATTGCGTAATAGGAGGCCCATTGAAGAAGAAAAACAGAAAAATAGTTCATTTTAGTGCACAAAGAATTAACAATGGACAAAACTGAGCTTCGCTGCACTAAAAGCATTCCTGTTCAACATTTTGCTGAGCCGTTACCAGGCCATTTCTAGTCGCTATGACGCTACTATAAAGTCCCAAGCCCAAAAACACCAATAACATACTAATCGAATCCACAACATGATCAATGAGGCAGCTTTGTAAAAAATGTATTTTTAACACCTAATTATCAAAATATTTTAATAAGGCGTATGTCTACCATTAATCTGAGCGAACACCTCGGACACAAGCGTTACAAATTAAACGAAATAAAACACGAAATATTACATTACATCGCGTCTTTTAATGACTAATTAGACTAAATTAATGGCCCCCTCAGTACTTCATTTGCGTTAATTATGAATAATTTTTCAACATCATTCATGAATAAAGACCTTAATTTCGGTAAAAGGACCCTTAATGATGTGAAAGCTCTTCAAGTTAGTAGATAATACGTCCTTGACTGCCTTCGTATCGCAATAACAGCGACTGTGAGTACCGAGACATTGATTTAATATTACCAAATTAAATAGTGAATTTGAAAATATCGAGGTCTAGCCAAATCCGTAGTTAAGACTGTTAAAGCGGACCCCAGACTCCGAGCTGAAAGCTTCGGATGCGACTGGGAATTAACGTTGGTAAAATCGTATTTATACAATGAACATTATTTCCGCCGGGAACAAACACGGGAATAAAAATTATGATTCGCCTAAATATAATTTTAATGTAATTTAGATGTCAATAAACTATAAAATATTATTTGTTTTGCGTTCGGTACCCGTACATTATCATTACACAGTAGGTGCATCGGAGATAACAAAAAGATGTGGTCGAATAAAAAGCGATCATAACAAAGGCACGACCACGCGGCGACCACCGACCACAGCCGCAACCACATTATTTTATTGTTTAACTTGCTATAACTTGTCTTTTTGTGTACTTATTGAATTAAGGCAGTTATGGGTATTGTTAATGTGGACTCAATCACGATTCATATCACAGATTGCGCTAAGGGCACTGCACTACAGACCAGAGGCCATCACAATTGATAAGATTTTCATGATTTATTTATATTACTGTGCGCTACTTTATGCATGTGCACGCATGCACGACGTACTGTTTTGTGCACATACATAGAGCAACACAGGCATTTGGCACGACATTTTTTACTTTAAAATAATTACACTTTCAACAGTGGTTGCTTCTTAAAGTAACTTGGTAATTAATATAATAAGTGCAATAAAATGGCCGTGTTGGTTCCCGGTGAAATAGGTCCACCCCATCTCTTCCCGGGAGTGTCGTAGAAGGCGACTAAGAGATAGGGCTGTTCTCCAGCCGACAGTAAACATACAGTCCTTGACAAAGTGACTTGACGTCAATAGGCGTCCCCTATTACGTGGTATTACCGAAAATCATAGTTGGCGAAATGTGGATAATATTACACCTCTGATTACCCCCTTTAGGAACTCACAGGCGTGAATATTTGAATATGAATGATGAAAAAACCCTTTAATGTCTGTTTTTTTTTTCTAATCAATTTTTGCTGGTGTCTACGCTACAAGCTTCGATCATTTCCCAGCTTCTAATGATTTCAATCATTACTCTAAAGTATTCTAGTCATCCCAATGACGTAAATGAGGACTGTATAAACGAATGATTTGACTCGTCGGCTGCTCTTGAGCAAAAACTTGCACGTGCGGGAATGCGAAGGACCAAGAGAGGTGAACACTGTGAACAGATTGGAATAGTTTATTGGTTCGAAGGGATTTAATTTACTCTCGAAGGACCAAGTTACACCACGTTCCTTACTACTAGGTAATGCTGATGAGTCTTTTAATGAGGGTTGAGGTATTTGTGATTAAACAACTAGTTTTGCGGAGCGGTTCAGTGTTCAACTACTATGTGGTCGTGGATTAGATTCTTGGGGTGTGCTTTTCTTATTATGCATGTATCATAAATAGTACCTATAAACACGGATAGTTTTAGCATTATACATAATGCGACCCAAGCGACTACAATATGGGGTTCTTCAGTTGCATCAGATGTAGATTTTTTTCAAAGTTGGCCATTGATTTTTACAAACACATTGGCTGTATTGAGTTTTTGAACATCTTCATCTTCAAACAGCAGGGGATGTTATGTTGGACTTGAACCGGCCAAAACGCATGCTGTCTGTGGGTCATTGGATGCCGGAGGTGAGATTTTCCGAGAAATATCTCTCGAACCCAGGGCCATCACATTCGAACTGGCCCTCTTCGGGTGTGGAGATCACGGAGTCCCCCACCTAGCCCCTGCCAGAGTGACAGGCGGCTCCCCCCGTCACCAAGCGCTCATCGGGATGGAGGTTATTCTACGACCTCTTACTCCCGAGTTGCCTACACTGTATTGTGTATACAGAGAATATATTTATGTAAACGGTTTTTTTATATAAGACACGTCAATTTGACTTCACCTCGCCTGATGGTAAGCTTAAGGCAAAGCCTCGAAAAAGAGAGTCAACATTATAGACACGTACCATGTTACAATGGTGGCACTCAGCTTGACGATATCACAGATTAATAAATAGTTAGATATACTGTATACATATAGTAATTTTATTTTACACTAGCTGTTGCCCGCGGCTCCGCCCGCGTGGATGTCGTTAATCGCGTGGTGTTATAAATTTTGTGCAGAGAATTGCGCGTTGAACGCTGATTAGAGGACCTTTATTTTTTAGAGGAGGTAGGACACGACGGTATATCCGTCCCAATCGAGCAGTCCGACTGGGGAATTACCTCCGCCCTTCAGAAGATCGTGGCTTAATAACCTCGTGTTATGTTTCCGACGGTGAGTAGGGTAGCCAGAGCTCATTGGAGAGATTTTGTGCTGTCAGTGGGAAAACCAAAGGCTTTGTCCTACTTATCTTATTCGCTGACGGCACAGAATCTCTCTGTTCTTACAGCACAGCACGAGTGTGACGCCCCTGGTGTTGCACTCGCCCATAGGCCACGGTAACCTCTTACCATCAGGTGGGCCGTGTGCTTGTCTGCGACCTAAGTAGTATATAAAAAAAAAAAGGTTAGGATACTGTGCTCGCCTCTCTATTCGGCTGTCTACTTCACTCTGTATTCCACTCTCTACTCGACGTAATACTTCACTCAGTATTCGCCTCTCTACTTGATGCCACTATACTCGACTTCACTATTACAGTATGGAAGTACCCCATCTTCAAGAAAGGCGAGTGTGACGCCCCTGGTGTTGCATACGTCCATAGGCCACAGTAACCACTTTCCATCTGGTGCGCCGTGTGCTTGTTTGCCACTTAAGTGGTATAAAATAATCTTTCTACCTGGATATGGCCCTTCTTCCACCCTCTCCTTCTCCTTTCCCGTTGTATCTCTTGTCTACTCAACTATATACTTCACCAAGCTCTTACTTATCTTTACGTGAAAAACGATTTTGTAACGGATCTTAAGACTACCAATACCAACATCTATTTCACAATGACAAATTAGAAATTAAATAATGAAGTATAAAATACCGGTTCGGGTATATCGGGAGTTTGAAACCAAACGATAGCTTGAATTTAAACGCGAGAACGCCATCTAGTTATGATTCTGGTACTAAATCATTAAAATTCAAATTTTAATTTCATGATTAAAAACGTATTGGTTTACACAATTGCGTATGTAAAAATAAAATCTATAAATTTACATACTTGCCCGAATGTAATAAGCTATAAAAATTGACCAATAATATTATAAAGCGCCATCTATATTGCCGCTCATATTCCGTGTAAAATCAATATTGTTCACAACTCCGGTTCTACTCAACCGATTGCGATGAAACAAACGTAAGATTTTAAGTCTGATCAAGCCCTTTCTAACAAAAAAAACTGCATCAAAATCCGTTCAGTAGTTTTTGCGGCCATCGCGGACAAACAGACAAACAGACAAACAGACAAACAGACAAACAGACAGGAAATTAAAAAAATATATTTTCGTGTTCAGTATCGTTAACATAACATAACCCAAGTATTTTTTTTTAAATATCTCCAATGTACAGACACGACCACTTTACAATTATATAATAGTATAGATTTATAATATTAGTAGATTATTATAATTTAATTCATCACTTAAACCTTATTCACACTATAAAGTGTACTACACATTCACCCATAATAATTAGTGATAGGATGTCTGCCGTACGATTCTGCGAAGCGCGGCGCCCCTCGGTCTGGACCATTACTCCGCCGGATGGGCCACTGAGCACTCACATACTGATACACGTACCGGATACTCCAACTCCTTGCGAAGGTTTATAGGGAAACTAGGTGTATTGCTACTTGTTGAATGACAAACAGAATTTGAATGGGGTCTAATCCATTTAGATACTGATCGAGAGTTGGGAGGGGGAGACCCCACTAATAGTTTGGGAGCTAAAGCTTCGTCTGCAAGGTCCGGTATGTTGGGTTAAATAACGAACGAAGTTCTGGTGCAGGGTTTCCTATCGGTTGCGGTTAAAAAATAAAAAAAATGGAGTGCTTTACTCAAGCACGTGATTCCTTTGACCATCTTTTTGGACTTTTTTTTTAATGGGGCACATCATTTTGACTTCACCTCGCGTATCAGCTTACCTGAAGGCAGTCTCGGCAAAAAGGGGCAACAAACTAGACATTTAGATTTGGATAATTTTTCGGACTTCACATACGCTTACCATCGAAAGCGATACGATAAACCGACGACGGTACAAAGGAAAAAACATAAAAATACTTAAAATTTGAAAAAAATAATGGTCTTTGGAAGGGTCTTGCCATTGTGATTCAACATCCTCGGAGTATTTTCCAATCCAACTGAGATGCAGCTGAACTTCGATATTTTCCTTCAGTCGCAAAGCGTATTTACTAAAAATATCCCCTATTACATTGAGTTAAAATATAGCTCATGAAAGTAAATATAACTGACCATAATAGGTGTAAACACCTTTACCCTAACCTTTTAGGGATACAAAAAAAACTAACCAAACCTAACCGATTGAAATAACTAATTCGCTTCTAATAACTACACTCTAATAAGGACAGATCCAACCCGGAAACGTCCAAAGCACTCATAACAACCTATCCAGGATGTTGCTTCACATATTAAACTATATAAGGCCTACAGTACGTATCAACTTGTTCCGGCAATAACAGTCTACAAACATATTCGATATCGACTAGACTAGATAAAAAGGCCCGTAGTAACGTAAGGCCATGTCCACACTTGCGATATCGATCACTGCGACGCTCCCACGCTGTCGCGCGACAAAAAGCCGCGCTCATTAGAATGCGGCGCGCGACACGGACGCGCCGCGCTCGCTGCATTGTGCACACAATTGCGCTTTTTGACCGAGCTCGCGCCGCCCGCGCACCGCGCATGTACGAAATTCGAATTATTTTTAAATGAATTGTTTTCAAGTGTACATGCCACTGTTTTTACGTTAGTTTAAACAATGCCTAAGGTTGGTCACTGCGTCGCGCGGGCATTGGCGAATGCCACAGCGGGTTTCTGAAAAATATTAATTATGACTTTATTATAATATCTTATGCCAAAAGTTTTAATGGGGTTTAAGAATTTTGTCTTTTGTCGATACATATCAATATATCTAAAGTTTGTTAAAACTTACTTAAATTTTGAGTTATAGTACGCATAAATTATACGATATTCTGACTGCGTTTATTTAAAAAATAAAAAGACTCGTACTGAACATAGCTTGTGCTAGTGGTTCAAGAACATAGTGCTTATTACTTAAATGTCAATTTGCATTGGGTGTGTACATCTTGTGTGTATATACAGAAAAAAAAATCTAAATATGATTATGGGCACTCTAGAACCCATATTGTACCTACGCTGCTTACTGCCAGCTATCTAGAGTTAGTTCATTTCTAGATAGCAGTGAATATTTGCACAAACCGGGAATACTACAAACGATCCTGCAGCAGTCGATAACAGTGTCAAGTCGAGAATAAATACAAAAGTTTTGTGACTCTTTGTCTTTAAGATCTTGTAATATTGTATACCAATATGTAATCAAGATAGACAAGATAACACTTCAAAGCCTAGAACATAAACAAGGCCATCCTTCAAAATACCACAAATCCAGTAAAACATATTTCAAAGCCAACAATAGAACAATTCGAACTTTTTGCGTTTACAAACGCATCGGGAAATTTTCCGATCGGTAACTTTTTCATTATATTTTTTTTTGCGTTGCGTTTCGAAAATCCGCGCGTTGCAGCGCGTAGTCTCGTCGCGTTTTTTGTCGTACGCCGCAATACGCGTGCCGGTTGACGTCGATTGTCGCCTGCTTTTTGTTGGCTAATCAATTTTCGAACCAATGGGCGTTTTAAGAGGAGTGCAGACTGGATAGTGATCTATTCTTAAAATACAATTTTTTATAAAACCTTGTTATTATAATAAAAATGAAGTTTTGATGACACATTCATCATGATGATCATTCATCGCGGAATGCTCAATGTTCAATGT
This sequence comes from Eilema depressum, assembly GCA_914767945.1. Classification (NCBI taxonomy): domain Eukaryota; kingdom Metazoa; phylum Arthropoda; class Insecta; order Lepidoptera; family Erebidae; genus Eilema; species Eilema depressum. The sequence continues at coordinate 7,103,517 of OU612028.1, read as the reverse complement.
CTAGAAAAAATGGATGATCGGATCTGAATGCGAGTCAGTGGTTTACAACTGTTTTTTTTAGTCAAAATCAAAGGCGATTATTACTGAATACCACTATGTTGAGGTCCTACCGAGTTTTTAATGGAGAAAGAGCTAACGACTACATGGTTTACGTAATAGTAAGAACTAACAGATGTATGATACATAGATGTCACTCACATTGAGTGACATATCTCCCAATGAGGAATGGAATGGAAAGGGGACTCTTTTATCCGCACTTAGCCTCTTTCTCGGGCCATTGTGCGTGGAGAGTGCTGGCTATAGCAGCCAGCCTAGCTCCGCCTAGAAGCGCAGAAGCTTACTGGGGGCTTCACAGGTTACGCGGAGCGACCTCAGTGATGAATGCGAGGAGGTATTTTACTATCCATCAGTAATATCAGGATCTTTGGGGTCCACCGATAACTTCGGTGCCAAGTTAACCTCAGATCAACCTCAGATGAACGAGGTTTCTGATATTTCTCTCAGGGTTAGGAGGACGGCGAAAGTCGCGCCCATTAAATGTCGTAAGTCAAATCAAAAGTAGGAATAAGCGGATGAAAGCCACGAATGCAATCGGGAACAGTGCTAAAAAATGATGATGACATGATGCTGATCTCTCCTGAGAATTATTTACACAATACTGTTGATCCCTCCAGTGCACACTCCCCCTTACAGGTAACAGCCCATTGTGCTCCACAATAGTAAGAGGCATCTCTTGCCTGGTTTTTGAACAACAACTTTATCCGGCGGAATGGGTCGTTAAGTACCCTGACTTTCAGCACAGGGGCGAGGTGTGAATTTTAACGGGAGCCTGCCACAAAAACCTGGCACTTAACTTGACTAATTGTCTTTGCATTTCATTGGATCTTTTTCTTTGCAAAAGATCGAACGTGTAGATGAAGTCTTCGTTGGTGGAATACTAAAAGTAAGTTTTGAATAAAGATAGGACGTTGGTAAGAATGTGTCAAGTTTTTCCCTGTAAATGATAATTGGCGTTTATGTGAGGACTTGGAATCTCATTATTCTGAAAAGCACCGACACCTTAAACAGCTATCTTTATTTTTAATCCGGTTAGAAAAAGAGTTTCGAAGTTATTTTTATTCAACAATATTATCATAAGAATTCTCTACAACACGATATACAGTAAATATAAGGTGTTTTGCTTTCTTCTAAAGAAAGAGAATAATAATTTTAAAGAAGCCGGGGATTCGCTCTCCTAAGCTCTCTCTTGATAGGTAACATCTTGGTTTTTATAGGAGAAACTGTCGTCTTACTCCTTAAACCTTAGAAGAAAGCCTGAGCAAAAGCCTTGTCCAGCAATCAGCAGGTGAGGTTAACTCACGGAGGACAGAACATGATTAGGGTTAACTCACGGAGGACAGAATATATATGTGTTAACTTGAACACCGAAGATCTTAATAGAACCTGAATAACCACATACACTCGTATGAACAATTCTTTTACTCATATACCTTCTTCCTCTTAGCGTTAATCCCAGTCGTATCTAAAGCTTTCACCTCGGAGTCTGGGGTCCGCTTTTTTCAGTCCAACTGCGTTTGGTTTTTTTTTAACGTGCGCAACTTCGATTCTCTTCTTCTTTCATCTTTAACCCTACTATTTTATTACAATGATGAAAGTTTCTGAAGATGTTCGGATGTAGAATTGGGCCACCCCATCTCCTCCCATGTGGTGTTGTACAAGGCAACTAAGGGATAGGGAGGACTGTTTAACATCAGACAGATATATACAGCCCAGACTCAGCCTATACGTGGCTCGAGCCAACAATAGTGCCCGGAAAATGGCAATAGGCTCACCCCTATTACGTGGGACCTAACAATGATTGGTGAAATGTGGGTGTTAATTCACCCCTGCCTAATCCTCCGGGGATAAAGGTGTGATTGTATGTATGTATGTATTCAAACGTACGCCTACTCAATTTTTATTTGGCTAAAAAACGATGTAACGATATTATGTCACCTATGTTATCACACTTATCACATAGTATCAAGACTTTTTACTATAGTCCTTCCTCTACGCAGGACTCTAAACAGATTACGAACCGCTTGACATCAGTAGCAGGATCACGAATCTAATCGTACTACTGCAATAAAACTGGAATGGAGGAAGACATCATTCGTTCAGTAGCCCGCGTTAAATCGGAATTAGTATATAGGGTTACCATGGTTTTGGAAAAGGGGAAGACTTAGGTTAGTCTAAGGTATAATGCGGATTTGGATAATAATTTTGGTATCAGTCTTTTCTTAAATTTTTCTTGCACAAAAACCCTACAAAGTATTAGATTTTTTTTTATTCTATACTTTTTAAATCGATCTACTAGTCAAGCCCTTTGATTTGATACCCATATTGAGGGAGTTGTGAAAAAAATTTAATACGCCATATCGTGGCAGCGGCCATTTTGGATTTGAAATTTGCCATACTTCTTGCATAATATTGTACTACTCAAAAATATTTTTATTTTATACTTTTTAAATTAATCTAAGTACTAGTCAAGCCCTTCGATTTAATACCCATATTGAGAGAATTCTGAAAAAAATATGTAATCCGCCATTTTGTGGCGGCGGCTATCTTGAACCGATTTTAATCCAACATAGTTGACATCACTTCCGACTAATTCACCACAAAAAAAAAAACTAAATCAAAATCGAATCATAACACCCCCTCGCTTTAGCGTTGGTGGTTAGAAATTAAATGACAGGGTACAATTCCACGACTGAGCGAATATCAATACATATATGAATATTTTAGATATTTACCCTGACATCAAGACTTGTCCCGCATTTTTTGAACGAAAGGTGCCCCTAAGTATAGCATCTCTTTGTCGGATAGGATACGATGCAGTAAAGTGGTCGATCGAGCGTCTTGCCAAATAGGATTGGGGAGTCAGAAGGTATTTGCGTGGGTGTATTTCAAATAGAGAAACCATTGGAAACAATTATCGGCTTAAAGTGTATATTGCGATGTTTTTTTAGTGGTTCGTTTACGTTTATTTGAAATTAAAGTGAATTTAGCCATAGTTATAATAACTTCATAATACAATAATAATCGGCCAAGTGCGAGCCGGACTCGCCCATGAAGGGTTCCGTAGTAGCAAAGGCGAAAATTGCGGTTTATGACGTATTAAAAAAAAACTACTGACTGGATCTCGTTCGAACCAATTTTTAGTGGTAGTTTGCATGGCAATTTACATCATATATTTTTTTAGATTTATCATTCTCTTATTTTAGAAGTTAGAGGGGGGGGGGGACACATTTTTCCACTTTGGAAGTGTCTCTCGCGCAAACTATTCAGTTTAGAAAAAAAATATGTTAGAAACCTCTATAGCATTTTAAAGACCTATTTATAGACCACACGTATGGGTTTGATGAAAAAATTTTTTTTGAGTTTCAGTACTAAGTATGGGGACCCCCAAAATTTAATGCTTTTTTTTATTTTTGTGTGGAATTCTTAATGCGGTTCACAGAATACATCTTCTTACCAAGTTTCAACAGCACAGGGCTTATAGTTTCGGAGAAAAGTGGCTGTGACATACGGACGGACAGACAGACGGACGGACAGACATGACGAATCTATAAGGGTTCCGTTTTTTGCCATTTGGCTACGGAACCCTAAAAAGTAGACATCAAGACTAGAGTGAAAGGTTACTTATGGTATGATTCCGAAGCCGACCGCATACGATAACGACAGATGCATGCAGCAGATACAGCGTACCCATTACTTACTTGTCAAACTCTAATACGGATAAAGGGGACCATTGAGAAGCCGCAATGAATTACGTGCATCTGCTGCGAGCGTCGCGTCGGCAGTTGTCGTATGCTGTCGGCTACGGAATTTGTAAAATCCGTTCCGATGCCGTCCGTTTGGTGGGGTTGGACCTTAAGGCAAGCGTGCTTCACCGTCGCCGTCGGCCACATCGTCGTTTACCAACAGATGAGATAGTGGTCAAACGCGAGCCTATCAGCCATAAAAAAAATCATCAATCAATTAGCTTATTGCAGTCCACCGCTGGACATAAGCCCCTTCCAATGTTGAGAGGCTGTGGCCTAGTGTTTCTACGCTGGCTGGGTTGGTACAGGGTTTTATTTCGAGTTTTCCTTCTCTCGCAGAGATCTCATCTGCGTATTTTTCCGTAAGTCGCCTCTTACAACACCCTTCAGATGAGATGGGTTGAAGATAGTCGTATTATTTCTCCGTCGCCATTCGGATAGTCACCATATAATACAATAGGTACAAAAAAAAAAAGTTATAAATTAGTTTATTGAACTAATTTATTACTAATTTTTATCGCGTGAAAAATCCTCACGGATACCTCCCCTGCCGGAGCCGGAGGAGGAGGTTATGTCGGACTCCAACCGACTAAAACGCACGCCGTCTGTGGGCCGTCAGTTGCCGGAGGTCAGACTGTCGTAGCCATATCCCTCGCACCCCGGCCGACCCAGGGCAACTAATTTATTACTTGTTACTCAGTTATATATAAAGATCACTAGCTGTAGCCCATAAATCAATTAAAAATATTTTTTGCTAATAAACTACAACGAATATTTCTCAATAAATACTGGGTATCTTTATACAAAACAAATACATAACCGATCATTAAACTATTACTACCCAACGTTTAATTTAAAAGTGTATCAAAACTTGACCGAGTTCATAACGCAGCCCGTTATATCGAAATTACATATAATCATACAATTTTCAAAATTTGTATGTTGTATGAACCAATTAATCATATCATTAAAATTAAACACACCACACGAATAAATTAAAGGCTCTGTATTTAAGTAATTTCCTTTATAAACAGACGATTTATCTTATTTTTTACTTATCGTAATTAAGTAAAACATTGCATTCTCAAATTCGTAACTTTCTTGCAGTTACGTCACAACTCACAACTCGCTTTAGACCACCACCGAGAACTCTGCACAATCAATTATCTTCCAAATAACTCATAATGCTGAGAACTTAAGAGTCATTGTTGTTCGTATACATACAAACACAAAAGAAGTTCTTACAAAATGTTTTAAATGGATGAGCGATTAATACGATATTTTACGTGAAATTAAAAACATATTATCGTCGTCGGTGAATTAAGACGTAAGTGATTTTTTGTAAGTATGCAATTTAACTGTCTATCAAGGGCTTGGCGAGGTGTAATGAGTGAGTAATGTAGGCGAAGGTTGGAGAGAGGATATTGACAGACATTGAAAGGTAAAATTAAAAGAGAAACTCGATTTACAAGCAATGGACATAAAAATGATGCAGATTTGGAAATTAGGCCATTATTAAAGCACAGAAATATAATAAAGCCCATTGTCTAATAAATGCAAAAAAAATCAAGGTATACAAACATAATTATTCACACCTGTAAATCCCCGTAGGGGTAAGCAGAGGTAATAGGAGGCAAGTCTATTGCTATTTCATGTATACATACCTAATAATTGTCAATGCTGAACAAATGTTTCTATTTTGAAGCAAATCCTCATAATATTATCTATTTATTTAAACTGACTTATCTTCTGTCTTACATAAAAAAAATAATGTTGATAAGCGCAAAACTCGAAAACGAGAACGGGAACAGATTTCCACGCGGGTGAAGCCGGGGGCATCACCTAGTGTATTTATAGGTATGTGGCATCAGCATTTCCAAAACTGTTCTGTCAAAACGAAACTATCAACAAACAATCATAAACAACAAATTTTCCAATTTGAAATCCGAACGTAATGGACGTTTGAATTAGCCAATAAGACGCGTACATAAATCGCGGCAGCACGCGCGCTTCTTTTGTAATTATTCAAAATCTTCGCGGGCGACCAGTAAGGGCATATAAATCGGCCGTTAATAGTGTGGACATGGCACACAATACTACTGGCCGTACCCTTGCGTCCTTTACTACAAGTTAAAGCTGCGTATAACTCGGTACACGAAGTGGGAAGATTAATATTACCGTGTGGTTTGTATCTCAGTAGCTCATGAAAATATGCTTATGTGCCGTGTTTTGACATGATTTTTTCAATAAAATAATGGTCTTATGATGAACTAGCGGACCCACCCCGGTTTCGCCCGTAACAAATTTCGAAACCCCGAATCTTCACTCCTTAAAAACAATAATTTATATGACCGCAAATATTTAATTTTCAAATACTGTATTTGTAGACATTTATGGTTACTACTCCACTCCTTTCAGTAGTCGCGTGATGATATTTAGCATATAACATTCCTCGATAAACGAGATATTCAACACAAAAAGATTTTTTAATTCCAGAACCAATAGTTCCTGAAATTAGCGCGTTCAACCAACCAACCAAACAAACACACTCTTCAGCTTTATAATAGTAATGTAGATTTTATACATAACTATGAGTACCTACCTAATATTGTTGCTCGTGTAGGTATACTGAATCATACTTAACATTACCACTACAAAAATTTGCAACATTAATCAAAAAAATCCTCGTTCCTCGCCAGTTGGTTTCAACTATCACCACCATAATATACGCACTTAATTTAAAGTTTAATGGAATAAGTTCATTATTTACCTTGACTAATGCATTGTACATAATATTATAATAAAGACACGTCGCGCGTTGTTTGTGCCTATTTATGGAAACTCCTATTATGGTTATTTATGATGAGATGGGAATTTAACGCTGTTTGGCTTTCTTAGGTGTATAAATAATTAACGCCTTAGAATACCATCTTTACATCAAATTATGATTTTCTTTGTAACAAACCCAGTAATTTTGTAGATCGAAATTCAAAAACTTAATACAACTAAACAAAAACAATAATTTTATGCAAGGGTTTTGACGGGTTACAGAAAAAACTACAAATTATTATATTTTTTTTAGTAGTAATTAATTCCCGGTAATCTCTCTAGTTAAGCTAAATTACTTACACCTAAAAATTAAACGTATTTCAACCCGTAATCTCCCAATTGCAAGTACCGAACTGTAACTTAAAAATATTTTTAGTCCTCTTTTTTTGAACCGAGGTGCACCTTTATGGGTCCGTGCGAGCGACTCAGTCGTAAATAGAGCAGTGTCACGCGCGCGTACAATGTACAAGCCACCCCGGGAGTCAAAACTAGCTGTTTGAATCAGTGCACTTACGAAAACGATATCAACCTCCAGGCAATTATCAACCTAACAATACACTACTCAGAGTAGAATTTTCATCAACTCATTTTGCATATACTACATTACTGAAAATGAATAAGATAATGTCGCTTGTAAGTGAATTTCGCATGTATTCTATTAAACATAAGGTTTAATATTGAATGGTAGGTATGTTGGATACGATGGTATACAATTAAAAAGACATATTTATGCAAAGCCTGGTCTGGATGAGTCATTTCGTGTAAGAAATGGGAGGCTTATGAAAAGGTATCTATTGTTTTATTACATTGTTAACGATATTACTAGTTATTGCATTCCTATAAATTAAAAATGTAGAGCGTTCAGCCGCTACCTTGTACGGGTTTTATTCCCGCTCAGTGCAAGTATTTCGAGATTATGCAGAAATATACTTTTTTGTATTGGACTGGATGTTTCTATCTAAGCCTACTTTTCTTTTAGAAGAAGTGTTATATTCGTAGCACAGCATAGGCATAATAGAGTTTGTTTGGGTTGATCGCGCTCATCTCAGGAACTACTGGTTTGAATTGAAGAATTCTCGTTGTGTTGAATAGCCCGTTTATCGAAGAAGGTTATAGGTTAAATATCATCACGCTATTAATCAAGGGAGCGGAGTAATAATCATAAATGTCAACAAATCCGGTAAATTCCCATACTTAGTTTGAAAATTAATGAGTTACGGGCATGGGGTTTCCAAATAAGCCACGGGCGAAGCCGGGGTATGATTTGTATTTTTTTTCATATGGTCACAGAATAAGTAATAGTATGATATGGTGTACAAAACGAGTAACTACCTACCTACCTATTGTAGATTTAACTCCGGACACGTCTTCCTCTTAGCGTTAATTCCCAGTCGCATCCGAAGCTTTCAGCTCGGAGTCTGGGGTCCGCTTTACCAGTCTTAACCACGGATTTGGCTAGACCTCGATATTTTCCGTGAAGCGATTGTCATCTGACCTCCACAACCCAATGTTAACATTAGGCGATATCGAAGTTTTGCAGTCAGATGGTTGTTTTTGGATTTTTTAGGGCTCCAACTACCCGTAACGACTGCCATAGATGTTCTCATGGCAACCGGGACCGACGGCTTAACGTGCTCTCCGAGGCACGACCAGACCAATGCAAATACCCATATTTCATGAACACAAATATTTGCACTGAGCGGGGATCGAACCCGCGCCTCCTGCGTAGCGGCCGCGTTCACTACCGCTACGCCACGGAGGCTGTCAACTCCGGACACGTATCTTGAATTTAAAATGTGCTCAAAATGTGCCCTATACGCGCAGTAGGTACACATTTCTTGAGTGTCTTTTGAAGATAGTTCGGGGTGCTACTGCGGTGGACCAAATCAAATTCACCAAGCATAGATTATTACAAAGCAATCCGCGGGCGCCAGAGCCTCGTTTGTCTTGCGATTTAGGTCCAAGATACGTGTCCGGAGTTATATTGTATAATAATACATAGTTACGTAATTTATTTATATTATAACTAGCTTTTGCCCGCGGCTTCGCCCGCGTGGATGTCGGTTATCGCGACCAAACATAGCCTATGTCCTTTCTCAAGGTCTAATCTACCCCTATACCAAATTTCGTCAAAATCGGTTCAGTGGTTTGGGTGTGAAAGCGTGACAGACAGACAGACAGACAGACAGACAGACAGACAGACAGACAGACAGACAGACAGAGTTACTTTCACATTTATAATATTAGTAGGGATAATAGGTATAACTTTTTTTTTTTTTTTTTTTTTTATCGTGCGAAAAATCCCCTCGGATACCTCCCCCGCCGGAGCCGGAGGAGGAGGTTATGTCGGACTCGAACCGACTAAAACGCACGCCGGCTGTGGGCCGTCCGTTGCCGGAGGTGAGATTGTTGTAGCCATATCCCTCGCACCCCGGCCGACCCAGGGCCATATCTCTCGATCTGGCCCTCTCCCGATGTGGGGACCGTAGAGTCCCAACTCGCCCCCGGGTATGGGGAGGCACGCAATGCGCACCGCCGCCGTGGCCTGCTTCTGCTAGGGTGACAGGCGGCTCCACCCGTCACCCCCAGGCCCGCGCTCATGGGGGACGGAGGTCGTTCTGCGACCTCCGACGCCCGAGTTGCCGTCGCTCGTTACGGGCCGCGCGGTTAGCGATTCTCCTACGCTCTTCGCGGGCCGCAAGGTCTGCGATTCTCCTTCGCTCCCGCTCCGCCTCCCATTTCACGAGCATTATTTGCTCGCAGAAGGAGGCGCCGGCGGCCCACGCATCCGCGCAGCGAACCATCGCTGCGAGCAAAGTAGCGAGCGTGAGAACTCTCACTCCCAAGGTCGCCACCAGCTCCCGTCTCGGCGTCTCCCACGCCGGACACTCGGTGAGCGTGTGCAGCGCCGAGTCCTCGCTCGCGTCGCAGTGATGGCACTCGGACGTTGGCTCTTTCTTCGCGATCCGATGCAGATACCGCCCGAAACACCCATGACTGGTGATTATCTGCGTCAGCCAGAACGAGAGGCCGCCGTGTGGCCTCTCTAGCCACTCCCCCATGATGGGTCTTACCGCCGCTACTACGGCGTGCCCTGCGCGTGGTCGCCCAAGTCGCAGCTCCCACTCCGCTACCATGTCCCTGTGGAGCCGGGATTTCACGGCCCGAATTTCTTCAGGCTCAGGATCATGTCCCCGCTCCCGCGCCTCCTTTCGGAACCGATATAGCGCCGAAAGGGTTCTCGCTTCCAGGATCCATGGTAGCGATCCGGCAAGGAGACTCGCTGCTTCGAAGGATATCGTGCGGTACCCCCTGATGACCCTGATGGCCACTGTCCGCTGCGGTTCATGCAGCTTGTCCGCGTGCCTTGCCTTCAGGTTATCCGCCCATACGGGGCACCCGTATAGAGCCATGGACCGCACGACACCCGCATAGAGTCTCCTGCAGGAGTCCTCCGGGCCCCTCAAATTGGGCAGCAGCCGCGTCAGAGCGTTAGCTGTGAGCACCAATTTGGGGACCAGACTTCGGAAATGCTCCCCGAAGTCCCACCGACCGTCGAGCACGAGCCCCAGATATTTCATCTGGGGCTTGATGGCGATGAGAGTGTCTCCCACTGTTATGCTGGATCCCGCTGGTGGTCCGCGCCGAGGTCCATGAAAGAACATGGCCTTGGTTTTCTGCGGATCCACCTCGAGACCCAGCCTCCGGATCCGTTCCACGACTTGGGCAACCGCAGTCGTGGCCTTCCGGGTCGCTTCGCGGTGTGTAGCCCCGCTCGCCGTCACTAGCGTGTCGTCCGCATAACACGTCACGGCGGCACCATCCACAAGCTCACTGCGAAGCACCCAGTCGTATCCGATGTTCCACAGGAGCGGCCCCAGGACCGATCCCTGCGGAACACCGCACGACATCTCTCTCCGGCCGACACCGATCGCACCTGGGTAGATGACGGCTCTCTCCGACAGGTAAGCCCCGACTATGCGGCGGAGGTAGAGAGGCACATCGTGGTACACGAGTGCCTCCATAATGCAACTCCAGGGCAAGGTGTTAAACGCGTTGGAGATGTCCAAAGCCACCGCCAACATCACCTCGCCCCGAGCGACTGCGTCCTCTGCCAGAGTCCTCACGCGCATGATTGCATCCACGGTGGAACGCCCTCGGCGGAAGCCATATTGGGCATCCGCCAGATCCGGCCCTTCTCTAGAGAGGTGCTCGACGAGGCGTTTCGCGATAACTCTTTCAAAGAGTTTGCCCACCTCATCGAGCAACACTATGGGCCGGTATCCGGACGGTGAGTCCACCGGGCGCCCCTCCTTCCGGATGAGGACCAGTTTCCCCGTCTTCCACGTCTTCGGAAACTGGCCCCGTTCCAAACATGCGCTGAGGAACCCTCTGAATCGAGGCTCGAGAGCGTCTTCCCCTAGAGCTATGACCCACGCGCGGCCAGGAATGCCGTCGGGTCCTGGGGCGGTGTTCTTCTTGGCACTGAGCCTTCGCACCGCCAGCTCTAGTTCTACCCAAGTGACTTCAGGGACGTCGTCGTCAACTACGCTGGGTGCCAAAATCGACCGATGTGGCGGAGTCATCTGCGGTGGAACATGTTCCGCCCGCGCCGGGAACAGAGATTCAACCACTCCTCCGAGCAGAGCCGGCTGGAGAGTCCGGGTCAGCGGCGGGGCCCGGGGGCGCAGCTTTCCTCTTACCATAAGGTAAGGCCGCCCCCATGGGTCCCTCTCCAGCGTCTCCATCAGCTCTTTAAAAGCCGTGGCTTTGGCCCGCTTAATCTCCGCTCGGAGGGCATTTCTGGTCTCTCTGTATCCCTCATGAAGCTCCGCCACTCGGGGCTCCGTGTCTGCGGGTCGGCTACGCCTCCTACGGAATCTGGCCCACCGGCGGTGCGCGATCACGCACTCTTGTCGCAGCCTCGCGATCTCCGCAGACCACCAGTAGACCTGACGCCTCGGACTAGGATAATAGGTATAACTAAATTACGTAACTTTTTACGTATCATTTCGTCGGTTTCCTCATTAACTCTGTAATGCTAAATAATTCTGGGAAATTTGCGCCTAATTGGATAATCTTTTCCTCCTCATATATTTCTGATGATCTGTAATGTTAAATAAATACATTTTCCGTCTACAATGTTCAGAGGGAATTTCGCAACGAAAGGTAGAATAATTTGCATCCAATCTCGGAGATGCTCGCCTAGGGAGGCAAACGATAATATATTTAGAAGGAAAAATTCAAAAGTATCTACTTCAAAAAAAATCAAAAGGTTTGTCAGGAAATCATTGGTAAAATAATTATTTTGACTGCCAATTTGTGGTTATAAGGGGATTTTAATCAAATCAAGTCAAATCCGCAGTTAGACTGGTAAAGCGGACCCCAGACTCCGAGGTGAAAGCTTCGAATGCGATTTGAACGTTAGCACTTTTGAACGCAAGGTCTGCTCATTACTTATTTTTGATGGTCTATTGGCCTTACAGGGAGCGACTGGTTTTTCATCTCGGAGTTAGGAGGTTCATCTGACCTCCCAGCCTGCACAGGAAAGCCTACTTTAGGGCCTCATCCGTTATTTAGCACATGCTCCGATATGCAGATGAGGTTGCTTTGGGCCTCGATGCTGTTGTACCCTATACTTACAGTGTGCGATAAAAAGGTATTCCTGATTAATGTTTTATTTTCAGGCGTTTTCATTTAATAGTACCTACTTCATATATACATACATGTAATTACGCCTTTATCCCCCCAGGTTGACTCGAGTCATGCATCTGAAGCGGAGGTTGATTGACCCATGCATCTGAGACTGAGTCGGGGCTGTATATCTGTCTGATGTATAACAGCACTGTCCCACGACACCACACGGAAAGAGATGGGGTAGCCCAAATTCTACTCTGCCGGGAACCACGCGGCACTTCATTTACATACATACATACAATCACGCCTTTATCCCCGGAGTGTTAGGCAGAGGTGAATTAATACCCACATTTCATCCATCATTGTATTAGGTCCCTCGTAATAGGATGTGGGCCTATTGCCGTATTCCGGTCACTATTGTTGGCTCGAGCCATGTATGTATAGGCTGAGTCTGGGCTGTAATATCTGTCTGATGTTGAACAGCCCTATCCCTTAGTTGCCTTGTACGACACCACAAGGGAGGAGATGGGGTGGCCCAAATTCTACTCTGCCGGGAACCACGCGGCGCTTCATTTAACAGTAATCAATATAAATTTTCACCCAGAACGTTAGTCTAGTTTCCGAGATATGTTATATGATATCTATAATTATATATAACATACAAGAATTGTAAATTACATTGAACAAATAAGTCACAAATGGCTACAATCTGACAATAGCGTAGACCAGAGAACTCTCGTAAATCTTGTTAAACAACGACCTAAGAACTAAGTTTATACCGGTACAGATTTTCTAAGCTACATATTTCAATATGGACCTCAACTATGACCACAGACGGGGTCACAGAGCTCCAGGCACTAAACAAATAAATATACGAACATAATAACACCATACATTACCTTCTAATACAATTAAATATCTTATGTTTAACAAAATAGAGTTTAATTTCTATTATCAAAAACAATCAACTAAGAAAACCTCAAAAAGTTGTCTTATTTTCTTTGGTATAAAGGTGAGTTTTAGCTACTTTATAGTGAATAGAAAGGATGTTTTATGCACTAAGTGGTAAGTAAGATCTCCGCAGGCGGCGCCAGGTCATTCAGATAGTATCGGATGACCGAGAGGTCCCCAGGCGTAGTTTAATTGCGGGGTGCGGGTTCGATTCCCTGTTGAATCGGTGGGCGGTCGGTGGCAGTGTTTATAAATGGTCCACGCGGTAGCGAGCTTGGGTGGCGATGGGCGTATTACGACATATGAACAATTATTATAAGTAATGCGATGACTATTTCTATTTGCAATTTAATTTTCTACGTTATCTTTAGTTTGATTCGTTAAGATTTGTATTAAACATGAATAGGACATACAGTACGACCGATAGCCTCTGTGGCGTAGTGGAAGTGAACACAGCCGCTATATAGGAGGCACGGGTTTGATCCCTGCTCAGTGCAAATATTTGTATGCATGAATATGGGTATTTTCATTGGTCTGGTCGTTCCTCCGAAAGCACGTTAAGCTGTTGGTCTTGGTTGCCATACGAACATCTATGGCCGTCGTTACAGGTAGTTGGAACCCTAAAAAGTCCAACAACTGGTCTAGCTACAATGCTTCGATATTTGATATTGGGTTGTGGAGGTCAGATGGCAGTTTACAGATAATATCGAAGTTCAGCCAAATCCACAGTTAGACTGGTAATAGCGGATGGTGGTGAAAGCTTCGGATGCGACTGGGATTAAAGCTACAATGAAGAAGAACAGGGAACTGCCAAACCCCTGTTGATGTGAATTTGTGTCAATCAAATCACTTCGGAGTTCGTTCCAATTACCTCGGCATCTATCATTCTCTACTGTTGAACCAGAGGGCTAATTCTCGTAAAAAAATATGTTCAAAATTAAGTTTCGTTACGATTTCAATCTCCCACATGTCAAAAATGATTACGATATCGATGTTTGATATTGAAATTGAGAATATTATTTTCCTGAAGAAATAGATAAAATATAAATAAATACATTCTACACAACCGATCTAGACCCAAAGTAAGCATAACTTAACTAGCTTGTGTTATGGGTTCTAGAATGCGGATAAACATAGGTACTTAGATATTTTTTTTTTCGTAAATACATACATATTATACATAGATACACCCAGACCAACGCAAATAATCATATTCATGTATACAAATATTTGCACTGAGCGGGGATCGAACCCGCGCCTCCTGCGTAGCAGCCGCGTTCACTACCACTACGCCACAGAGGCAGTCAGATAGAGGTTACCTACATTTCACCAACTATGATTTTCCGTCCCGAACGCGAGCCTATTGTCATCATGCGGGCATTTTGCCATGTATGTTTACTATCCGATGGAGAACAGTCCTACCCATTCAAAGTCAAAGTCTTTATTTCTCAAAATAGTGCAACATTGTTACAGCTTTTTGACGTCAAAAACTCCTTAAAACTAAGTTTACCACCGCTTCCTAAGCGCTAATGGAGAAGAAACGGCGCAACAAACTCCACTGCGGCCGTTAGTGGCCGTCTATGACCCTGACGAGAAGAGGCCCTATTCTACTCCACCTGGATCCTAAAAAGTACGTCATCAAAAAATATAAAGCGCAAGAAAATATAAAAGCAGTCTCAAATGTTATTTCATCTAAATCCCTAGATGAAGCATTATCAGCGTGGTACGTGCGTCGTGAGGCGGGAGAGAACAAACGGGCGGTGTCTTTGGCGACGATCGCACGATTACGACCACGAGGCAGATAACACGAGCTTTCACCCTACCAGATGACTGTGAGATGCATCGCTGACGAATTAGGTTCATAGCAGACATATCAACTCGGAAACGGATCGTAAGCGTGTCGCCTTAAATGAATAAAAATGATAAACAAATGAACACTTGTTTACGGCTCTCCGTGGCCGCACTAGCGCAAGAAATGCCTTATGTAATTAACACCTTTCAATTTAATTATGAACTTTAAGTCTATATATCATAATAAAGTCTACAATCGACGTTCTTTTGACAGCTAGGTCAAACAGCGGTAAGCTAGCTGTAAAGCTGCTTTCATACTGCATAATTTTGTTTGAAATATTTACAAAAAACGCGACATGCCACACGCGCCATGTTAAAACACGCCATAAGGATTTTAGTATATTGCGGCGACACGCTGCAGTATGAAAATAGCGCGTCGCCGCGTCGCCTGGCCGAAAGACGATACGGTGACGATCCCTTTGACGGTTGATATGTCTGATATGACCCTTAGAGGTACACCGACTTGTTGGTAAATTCTATTTGACATCGTATGTGAATTAAACAAACGTTATATTGTTCTCTATCGTATTTGATAAGTACATGCTTAGTCCAAGACGAGCTCAAAAGATAGTTTCCGTTTTCAACCCATGAATATTTTTTCCGATTTCAACCCAGAGGTCTGTTCGTTTTCTACCCACGAATATAAATTGAATTCTTTTTCCGTATTCTTCCCAAAAAATCTGTATCCTACTAGTTAATAGTAATCCTATCCTATTAATATTATAAACTTAGGTAAAAGTTTGTAAAGATGTGTGATTTTTTGTTATTCATTCACACTCTAGCGGCTGAACGGATCTGGTTGAAATTTGGTACAGATAAAGACTATAGTCTGGAATAGCACATAGGCTACTTTTTATCCCGGGAAAAGGTTCCCATGGGTTGCGGGAAAGGGATCAATTCTACGAGAGGGAAGCCGCGGGCGACTATATGAACAGTATTGCAAAGCGTTTAAAGAGAAATATTGGACTAAGTAATTAAATACCTAAGTACTATAAATGAAACAATACAGTAGGTAGGTAGGCATTATGACTACATAGGAATATCACCAGTGAATAGGTACAAAACATTTCATATAAGGATTTTGACTCTGAAAGGAAATTTCTACTAAATAATTATTTTATTAATGAATATGTGCGTATTCCCACTATAGGTATTGACCTCTATAGGTAGGTACTTATTTCATCAATCACGTCATAACATGCATATAAGGATTTTTGAACTAAAAGTAATTGTGGGAGAATCCATTTACGAAAAGGGAAAAAATTATCAAATATTACTCTAAAAAGGATTATCATTATAAATTATTAAAAATTTACCAGTTATTGCATGTCGCCATTTTTGCTTCAAGTCATGTACTCAAGTATAAGGCATCGCTAGGCATTTAATTACGTATCTACTCGGTTCAACCTAGTCCTTTCTTGAAGTCGGACTTACTCCTTTCTTGAAGTCGGGTAGGCAGAGGTGAGGTGGAAAGCACTCAATGCTTGTATGAGGGGTTGGACCCTTAATGACATAGAGCAAACTCGTGAACTTTATGTCAGAAGATAGCGAGCTATTGACTCTGCCTACCCTAGATGAAAAAAGACGTCTGAGGTATATGTATCTACTCTTCACATATTTAATTTTGTAAGACATCAAAAAAATCAGGACATTTCTGGGACCTAAGTCGTGAGATAAACAAGACCCTAGCGCGCGCGGATTGTCTTGTAATAATCTATGCTTGGTGAATTTGAGCTCGTCCACCGCATTGCACTTGCACCCCATGCTATCCTTAAGGTGATTACATTCGCGAATGACTTTGACCATACAAATGCTCAAGGTCATTCGCTCATATTTGAACCGTAAAAATCAGTAAAACTTTAATAGATAACTTTATAGGCGACGGTTACTAACTAAGAAGATCACGTCATGCTAATTAATACACTTATTTAACATACATTTGAAATTTTAGATTATTTGGATACCTACATATTGTAGAAAATATTTGGTTTCATAAGAAAGAGTAGAGTGATGTTCAGAGCCTCTTTTCAACTATTTCCTCCTTTTTTATTTAATTTATGAAAAGATGAAGTTACTTTACTCTGCATATCCTGTAGTATGCAGGCATGTGAATTCCAGATCTGTAGGTTTTACAGTTAAAAAGAAAAGCGGTTTCAAAAATACCGATTTTTCGATGCTGATCTGATTCGGGGCCTTAAAGGACACCCAAGAAAAGTGTACTGTGCTTATAGAGCACATTTTGAGCACATTCTAGAGCCAAAATATATGTAGGTACCGAGATTATAATATGCACGTCTCTACTCCATTCGGTTCGGTACACACTAAACGTAAACAATCTTGATGTGTCTATTCTATTCTCTATAGTCTATAATATAAAAATGAATCGCTAAATGTGTTGCTAAGCGCAAATCTCGAGAACAGCTGAACCGATTTTGCTAATTCTTTTTAGAATATTCCTTGAAGCACGAAGATGGTTCTTACGGAGAGAAAATTAAAAAAAAAAATCGACTGTTAGGCGGTACGAAGTTCGCGGGGTTAGCTATTTTAATATATTTTATATAATATTTTTCTGTTTAGAAACTTATTTTGAAGACTAAAAACCAAAATCGGGTTGTTCCGTATTAACCACAAATCAATCAGTTAGTTAGCCTAATTTATTTGTTTGTTGTCTTTTTATACCAAGTTACTATAAGATTGTTTACCTTTAGTTAAATACCTAACCGAATGAGTACCTAGGTTGAGTATGGGGATAATGTGAGTGGTCATATAACCCTCTGAATACCTATTGATCACCAGACAGCGACAGAGTTCAAGGCTCAAAGCGGTTAAATGAAACATAGTTATGAGTAAGTGAGGATGTGTGTAGGGAAACCATCGCGGATGTCAAATATTGACCGCGAGCACATACAGATTGTGCGGCCACAATGTCGGTGACTTGTGACGATATGTCTCAGTAGGGCCACCATTTCGACGGAACAACTGGGACATGAATTTAAAATTGGTATGCGTGTTCTTCATTACATATTCTGCTTTACAAGGTTTTGTATGCATTCAAATTTCCATGTTTTGCTTCAGAAAAGGATCTTCACGCTTTTATAGTTCGTAAATCGTAAATTTTGTCCTCTAAATAATCATAAGTTGGGTGGGCTGTGTCTGTCACCCAAGTGATATAAAACAAATAGGTAAAAATATAAGTAACCCTCTTCTCATTGACTGTACCACCTTGATAAAACGCTATTATAAATCTGATCAGCTTTGGGGGAGAATTGGTAAAAGGGGGAATTGGGAGTAAACTATATGTTTGAAGCTTGGGAAAGGCTAGGTTTGGTCGCGATAACCAACGCGGGTGGAGCGGCGGGTAACAGCTAGTCCTACTTCCTATTATCCTAATGTTCCTCCTATCCTATCCTACTAATATTATGAATGTTTGTGAATATATTTGGATATTTTTTATTCAATCACGTTCTAACGGCTGAACGGATCTGGCCGAAATTTGGCACAGAGATTAAACCGGGAATAGGTGCCCATATATTGTTAGAACGGGATTAAAGTTACACACGGGCAACAGCTAGTATAAATAAATAATTTGAACGAAATAATCAGATGCGTTCGTACCTAGGTATTTATAAAATTACTATGGTCACGTTTTGAATTCAGACAATTCCTGGAATATTCAAACGCATAGTCATAAATCAAAATTCGTCACTTAAATTATTAATAATTAAGTTTTCCTCTTGTGATACAAATTTATCGTAGCCAAGTATCAATAGGTACGTTATGAATTTGTATGAATTATGCAAAAAATTTAAAAAAATCCAAGTACTTATTAGAAATAAAAATAAGAGTGAGAGAGTGAGTGAGACAGAGAGAGAGGGAGAGATACTTATAGACGGAGAGCTGTTAGTCATTTCTGAGTAGGTGCTTGAGACAATTGGAAAATTTTTCAGATGAATTTCCTATCAAAACTAAACACAGAGATCATCTTACAACCTCCAGCTATCTCATTTGCCCGTTGGATAAATAATCTCACTAATGAAGTTTGAACACTAAGCTCAAATAATATAATCGACGAACACATTTAATAAATTGATATTATTAAATCCAAATGAATAGATATTACTTAATTGATTTGATTAATTTGAACCTGACCGCTTGCTCAATAAGGTTAATTGATATCATTTTCATTCTTTCCGCTTCGTTTTCAAGGTAAATAACAGTGATTTATTATGAACGTTATTAAAAAAATAGGCAAATTGTCCCGTCATAATAACACACAAAATAATATTCTTGTGACAAACACAATTTATTGTTCCTGATTTACTGACGATTTACTTGAAAAGGAGACAAACAAGACTTCAAGTCAAATATTGATGACCGCGGACCAGACTTAGTCGAAAGTGGTGATTGCGAATTAGACTGAGGCCTGTATACTAGAATTGTACTCAGTTCTGAATTTCAATTTATCTCAGAACAGATTGCTTATACAATCTGTCATTCCGTCCTCAGATAACGCAAGATTCAGGATTGAGTGTCGTTCTAGAACAAGGGGCTGAAAGTTCAAATGTGGTAAATGCAAACTAGACTTGAAGTCCAAATGTGGTAACTGCGAACTTGACTTCAAATCCAAAAGCGGTAACTGCTAGCTTGAAGATGTATACTACTTCTACGAGATGATCGATTAGTTGAGGGAGGACAAACCTAGTAACGCAGATTGGGAAAGATACCTACATAGAGCAATGGACTGTAGTTGAATAGTGGATTGATGCATAAAAAGCAGTTGGAGTAGACATAGCCGGCAAAAAGTGTATGCAATCGTGGCGGGCGGGGTGCAGTGAATTTGACGACCTAAATATTAAAAAAAATGTATTGTACATACAGTACAGTAAACAATGAACAAAATTATACAAATATAAATCAATATTAAACCCCCTCCCCCTGATCAAAAATCTCATTTCATATAAAATATTTATTATAACAATACTACATATTTAACAAATAAAATAGTAGGTATTACTTAAATATTTTTTCATCTTCTACACGCGCTAAAAACCGCAATACTAATGCTATTTTTTTGGCACGTGCACGTGCAGTGCCATCTAGGCACGTGCACGGCAGTGCCATCTACCATAAAACAAGCATTACAGCACGCTGCCCCCGCAAAGAGAAGCAAATGCAAAATCCAATAGTTAACGCTTCGAGATACATAATTATTATGACAGCACAATGCACCAAAACACTGCGACGACACGGCGACAGCTGTTTACATGTCGGGTGAGGTTGTGAGACAAAACTGTGAGATACCATCGGACGAATATCGCGGTAATCTGCTGTATTGTTGGACTTTACCATTGTGAACGTTTTACTTGCCTTGTCTTAGAGCATTGTTCGCTGGAGGATATTACCGGCACTGCACAAATTGGAGCTCACTCATATTTTAGGCAATAAGTTGTTTAAGACAAGATTTTTTATACCTACGTATATTGTCTTCTTCCCTTGTCGACTGTACACATAATGTTAGTCAGATACAAGATGTTATGAATAAGCAAAGACGAAAAAATATCCTGTGATTAAACTACTGCTTATACGTATAATAAATCTTCTTCTCCTAGCGTTAATCCCAGTCGCATCCGAAGCCTTCACCTCAGAGTTCGGGGTTCACTTTTTCCAGTTTAACTGCGGGTCTGGCTGGACTATGATATTTTCCGAGAAGTGATTGCCAGCTGCTAACAACCCATTGGCGATATGGAAGCATTGCAGTTAGACCAGTTGTTGGACTTTTCTAGGGCTCCAAGTGCCTTTAACGACTGTCTTACGACAACGAGGAACGACGGCCTAACTTGCTCTATACGAGATATATCTATTGGCTGTTACAGATTGAATTTTGTAGAAAATGTATGGGTGTAGGTATGGCGTCCCATTTAGACTTCGAGACTCGAGACCAACTTCACCTGCAAGTCGGTACAACTGCTAAATGACAAATGAGACTGTGGTGCAGGCTTTACTTTTAGGGAGACAAACGGCAGTCGCTCCCGTAAAAGCAAATGTTTTCGGGGGCCTCGTCCACGGGGGCGTCGACCACTGGGGGCGTAAGCCACGAACCCAAAACCCGTAAACAAAACTCGGAAACAGTTTTGTTTTTGCTGAAGAGCAGGGGAGCGGATCCCATCTATTATGAACAATACGCGTATTATGAACTCTTATTTGGAACACTAGCGTAAAACTCTAACAAACCATATTCAGCTAACATAATTTGATTAAAACGACTACAATTATGTCCAGTGAAACACGCACCGGAAATACAGCAAATAAAGAAAAAAAACAAACAAAAAAAAACACGAAACAGGTTTTTAAACATTGTTAATAACATAAAATGTGGCGTAGGAGTGCCGTGGGTGTGTCTCGCAAAAAGGTCCCTCTTTTAAATAACTAAATTGCTGTATTTTTTGCTATAAATCAAAACTCAGTGTTTGCCTTTGACCCATTTGCTTTTTTGTTTAACCACCAAATTGCTTATTTGCTTAACAATGAATCAAGACTTAATTTGTGACATTTTTACTTTCATTTTGTGCCGTAAACCCAATTATTCGATTGATCAATTTTGTTAATTTTTTGTCGGTTTTACGTAATGAAAGGATGTTTTTAGATTATTATTTGACGGACTAGCTGATGCATGCGTCTCCGCCCGTGTGGATGTCGGTCATCGCGACTTTTGATCATATCTCCGGTTCTACTCAACCATACGGTAGATTTTAAGTCTGAATTTTGAACGGTTTTTATTAGAAAGTCCTTAGGACTTTCTAATAAAAACCGTTCAAAATTAGTTCAGTACTTTTTGTGTTCATTGCGAACAGACAAACAGACTAGAAGTCCAACAAAATTAAAAAAGTACTCTTTTAAGCTATTTTAAGTCTCATATTCATACCACAACAAAAGCCCAGATAAGGGCCTACTGTGGCTTAATAAATAACCGTATATTAGAGACGGTTCGCGTTGTGGGCGGTAGCGAGCTCATATTAAACTTTTTACTTAGGTTTTTTAGTGCTGTGTAACTAGGTTATGTTGTGTTGTTTGATTTAAAAGGCAGTTAATCCAATGTGCGTAAAACAAAGACTGTGTGGGATGCTCGTTTTTGTTGTAGAAAGTATGTTGAATTTGAATTTAGAATGATTTTAAGTAGAACCTATCTACCGGTAGTGTTATTTTGTTGTGGAAAATATCTTGTATTTAAATTTAAAAGGAGAATTTTGAATAGAAGTCTAGATATTGCTCAAGACATAATATGTACTGAGCGTATATAGCACATTTGTGTGCTATATACGCTCAGTACCTACATGTTTTTTGGGAGTCTTTTGAGGATAGCACAGGGTGCTATTGCGGTGGATGAGCTGAAATTCAGTAAGCATAGATCATTATAAAACAATCCGCGGGCGCTAGGACTTCGTTTGTCGTGCGTTTTAGGTCCAAGATACGAGTCCCGAAGTATAGTATTGAATTTTAATTTAGAATAAGTTTGATTGTTTGAAATAAGTTTAATGCTAACATACTTTGACCAAATGCTAAGACCTGTGGGTGTTTGGAAGGCGGTGTAGAGATGTTTAAATCTAAAGTCTACCACCTATAATATTAAAACAACATGTCTGATAGCATACGGTTACCACACCTACCTTTACGATTTAGTTGCGACTTTAGAACTAAGTACATCTAAAACTGCATAACTAGGTATTTGCACCAGCTATATTTTACCCTTTAATCACCTACAAAATACCACCCACATCCCCACAAAAACCATCACACCTATACCGGAACACTACAGCACCACACAGACCGGAGAAATAAAATAATATTGCACAACGATACTTAAGATTTTACTCACTAGATCAGTGTTTCAAAAACATTGTTATGCTCTAGCCCAGTTATTTTATTGTATCCCACCAGAAGTATTTTAATCATACTAGTACATGTATGAAAACTAAAAAAGAAACATTTCAATGTCCATATCATACAAGTAGGTTTATTAAAGGAAAATAGGTTAACTGTTCAGTGCACTGCGAACGTGCGAACGTTCGCGTTGACACGAAAACAACAACTCTTAATTAATATTTTATTATTAGGAGTTATCGGAGGATCGGCAAACGTGGCCATATTGGGAGAGGCCTTTGCCCAGCAGTGGACTGCTATAGGCTAATTGATTGATTGATATTAGGAGTTATATACACGTAGCGCAGCATAATATATAAACAAAATATTTAGATACGATTGACTGTAAGCAAGGAAGCTCGTGAAGTATGTAAGGATAGAATCAAATGGCGGGCTGTTGTCTCTTCGTACCCTGGAAGGAAATAGGCGGGGGTGTAGGTACGCATGTATGACTGTAAACAAGGAGACGATATTGCACTCAATGATAATATATCAATCAATCAATTAGCCTATCGCAATCCACTGCTGGACATAGGCCTCTCCCAATGTACGCCACGTGATGTAATATAAACTTATTGTAGGGCCCCAGTCCCGGATCACGGCCCACCAATTGAGAAACACTGAACTAGACTATTACCAGCAAAAGTTCATACAAGCAATAAATCTTCGAAATGTTAAACCAGTCTTATCGGCACTATCAAGATTGACAAATGTACGGACATACAGACAATCGCGGTACAGCATTACGGGACAATTGTATTCGGTACATTTACAATACTCATTAGATAGTATCTGTGGTGATATTAATGTACTATGTTCGGTGCTACTGGTGTTCGAATTTTGAATGGACTCTTGTTCGAGTTGGTTACGTCATGCGGGAGATTTTAACCGACTTCTAACAAGAAGGAGGTTCTTGTTTCTGATAATTATATTTGATTAGTGTTACCGTAACTCCGGAAAATTGAAATAAAATTAATGAATGGATACATTTTTATTATAGGATTGTCCTCTTTCTGATGAAATTGTGAATGTCTTTGACATTTAATTTGTTTTTGACAGCGAATCGAAATTAATTCTTACTAGGAGAATAGGCCTTCTGAGTAAACGTGAAACTAAATAAGTAAGTGAACTACAAATTTGGCTGTGCGTTAAGTAGGCTCGGCTCGATCTCTTTGCGATAAGGCCTCAATTTCCTAACTCAATTAATTAAGATTTTACTAATTTGATAAGATGCGGTAGTATTTTATACAATTTATATTATATGAAGTATATTTTATATTTTGTATAACATATTGGCAGAGAATCGGCAGAAATGGCGCACATTGGGAGATGCTTATGACCAGCAGTGAGATAAAAAAAAAATCATATTGAGATAGTACGAGTAACGGAAACTATTGAATAGGGCATAAAAAAGCTTCCTATAAATACCTAAATATATCTACAAGTATATAGACAGTAGGTACTTATAGAAATAACTAATGTTTGAAATACTATAATTACTTTGATTTGACTAATCTCTAAAAACGGCTGGACGGATTTTGTCAGGACTTTCACTGCCAGATAGCTGATATTATATGAAGCTACTTTAATGTTAGTAAAATCATCATCATCATCATCCTCATCCTCATGGAGACATATTTTCCTGGTGACCTCGAACCTCAGGGTCCGCCTTCTGACATTACTGTCTCCACTTCACACGATCTTAAGCGTCCATAGTAGTGAAGCCATTGGCACGCATATCACGCTTTACGACGTCAAACCAGGACTTCTTGGGCCTGCTCCTTCTACCTGGACTCGGCAGAGGTGCCATTGCCAGGCATTTGTTACCCACTTAGCCTTTTTATGTTAGTAAAATAATTGATTAGAAATCATTCCGTGCATAACCAGCCCGGGCCCCTAGTAAGAACTAGAATTACAAGACGACCTCACATTGAAAGTTTGATAAAATAAATATGTAAGTGCTCGAGTTCGTCAATAAGTGATAAGCAAACAAGAGCCGATTGGCTGCTACCCGTTTATCACTAATTAAGCAGAGCGCACTAACGCGCGGTGGGCGGGGCATGGGAACCAACCGCACCAACAGAAATACGTTACTGAACCTAAATGAGTGGCCCAGGTGTTGAGAGGTAGCGGTAGCGGATGCTTTTTTATCTAAAACATGTCAATGTAACTTCAACATGCCTTATGCCAACAATGCTGAAATGGTAGTTTCCAATTTGCTTTGATTTCTAGAAGCGTAACAATGGGCTACTTGATTTACTTGCTACTTGAATAGGAATGTGACGTGATTATTTACGTGCCGTCTTCGTCCAGTCCTCGGATGCGACTAAGAGTAATATGATACTTTAGTCTTAGTCGCATCCGAAGACTACACTTCGGAGTCGGAAATCTGCGCCGGTACTTCCATGGACCTAATGAAATGTACTATTTTGCTACCCGGGGTGTTGCAAAAATCCACAGGTTACGGTAAAAAAATGTTCATTATAAACTTAACTGGGGCATTATTTTGAATGACAACGAGTTTCTAACGCAGTTTATGTGAAAAGACAGTTGATTATAAATTGGTTAACATAGAAAAGAGAAAATAGTGTAAAGGTACCAACTTGGGCTTTTACGAAAGAAAGCTCGCAATTACCAACACGGTTTGTTTCTCAGAATAAGGGTCCTGATAGATTACATTAGCCTATACCCTGAAATAAAACGCTTTCTACGCATTCTATACCTCATCAACGCTTATACCTTGTACCACACCATGTGTTACACGCTAATTGTAAGTTAAACCGCGTCAAGTGGTAAACGAGAGAAGTAATTGTTTTACACCCTGTCTGACTGTTAAAGCCTCAAAATGATTGTTTTTGGTGTTAGCCGTTAAAACAATATCCTCTTTTTTTCATGCTTAATTGGTGAACGAAGGTATAAGGCACGAGAGATATATAACTTTTTTATTTATTATCTGTTATTTGAAAGTGATGTTCAGGCTGTGGTTTAGGTGTATGGAGTCTTTTTAAATTGGTCAGCTTATTTTGTTTATATTGCATCTACGTAGTTCTACATTGCTTCTATCCTTAGACTATATAATAAGCTCTCTAAACGCAGTAAGTGTCACTCTAACGCGGCGTAAAAAATAGCTACAACTTTGGTACAAGTTGACATATATAACATGCGCACATTGACAGTTTAAAGAACACTATAGACATTAGCTTACTCACACAGAATACTCGCGTATTTCACACCCTTTTTTGCGATGCATTTTATTAAAATAATGTGTGTCCATATTTTTAGTACCAGCAGCTGCTCGCGGTTTCGCCCGCGTGTATGTCGATTATCGCGACCAAACATAGTCTATGTCCTTTCCCAAGGTGTCATCTACTCCTGAACCAAATTTTATTGTAATCGGTTCAGTGGTTTAGGCGTGAAAGCGTAACAGACAGACAGACGTTACTTTCATATTTATAATATTAAGTATGGATATAATTGTAAAGGGGTCGTGTCTGTACATTGGAGATATTTAAAAAAATACTTGGGTTGTTATGTTAACGATACCTACTGAACACGAAATTTTTTTTTTATTTCCTATCTGTTTATCCGTTTGTTCGCGATGGACGCAAAAACTATTAAACGGATTTTGATGCGGTTTTTTTTAGAAAGGGCTTGGTCAGACTTAAAATCTTACGTTTGTTTCATCGCAATAGGTTGAGTAGAACCGGAGTTATGAGCAAAGGTCGCGTTAACCGAGATACACGCAGGCGGAGCCGCGGGCGGAGAGCTAGTTTATTATATCAGTATGGATATGGTTTATGATCTATCATTATATTAACAAAAATCACACTACCCGATATGGCTCACGACTGAGATAGCCCCCGATGACGGGCCTGCATCAGCGTGACTGTACGTGACTCCTTTGCAAACATGGCTGAGTCATGGCATTCCCGGTAGCCCGACGTGGCTCGTGTTATTGTATGCACATCTGTCGCTCAAGGCTTTATTGTTTAACCTAGCTTGATTTCAAGGTGAAATGACGTCGTATTCGTATGGCAATTGGGACCGACGGCTTAACGTGCTTTCCGAGGTACGACCAGACCAATGCAAATAGCCATATTCATGCATACAAATATTTGCACTGAGCGGGAATCGAAGCCGCGCTCCCTGAGTATCAGTCGCGGTCACTACCGCCACGCTACAGAGTTTTTTTTTTTATATAGGACACGTCAATTTGATTTCACCTCGCCTGATGGTAGGCTAAAGACTTAAAGTCTCGGGAAGGAGGGTCACCATTATAGACACGTACCATGTTACAATGATGGCACTCAGCTTGACGGCCTCATCAGTTTTTAGGGTCTGAATTTCGAAAAATCGTTTCTTAGCAGGTATACCGCCACGCTCCTAAATAAATACTCTGTATAAATTTCAAGTCTCTAGGACCAGCGGTTTAGGCTGTGCGTTGTCTCTAAGTCAATCACTGACTGACTGATTGACTATATATAACACTAGCCTTCCGCCCGCGGCTCCGCCCGCGTGCATTTCGGTTTACGCGACCTTTACTCATATCTTCGGTTCTACTCAACCGTTTGCGATCAAACAAACGTAAAATTTTAAGTCTGAGTAAGCCCTTTCTAACAAAAAAACCGCATCAAAATCCGTCCAGTAGTTTTTGCGTCCAACGCGGCCAAACAGACAAACAGACAGGAAATTCAATAAAAATATTTTCGTGTTCAGTATCGTTAACATAACATAACCCAAGTATTTTTTTTTTAAATATCTCCAATGTACAGACACGACCACTTTACAATTATATAATAGTAATAGTATAGACTTTTACAACGAACGACGATATATAAATAATAAATAATAATAAATATTCTACAACATTCTACACAACGCTATCTAGACCCATGGTAAGCTTAATTAGCTTGTGTTATGGAATCTAGAATGCGGATATACATACTTAGATACTTTTTTTTTTTGTAAATACATACATATTATACATATAAACACCCAGACCAATGCAAATATTTATATTCATGCATACAAATATTTGCACTGAGCGGGGATCGAACCCGCGCCTCCTGCGTAGCAGCCGCGTTCACTACCGCTACGCCACAGAAGCAGTCTTAGTCCTGACTAGGACTCAGAGTTTTATACATGAGATTACCAATTACAATATTTATACATCAGATAGAAGAAGAAGAAAGTCTTCAAAGATAACCCCAAGTAATAATTACAAAATTAAAAGTTCATACCTACAGAAAGATGAATCGAAATTAAAAAGTAATGATTAAAGGAAGACGCAAGAACGTACCGCACAGCGAGCCCTAGGCGCGATGTACGTTAATAAATTCCATTAAGAACAAACTTATATAAGGATGGGTATACACGGTATAAATCTGCAGACTTTCACTCACTGACAGCACAGTTTATTAGCGGAGGGCACAGTGTACAAAAATCAGTGTATTAAAAGTTAACTTTTGCATGCCACCCCACATGCAAAAGTTGTTGTTGGAAAATGTTTAAGAGTATGAAGGAAACCGTGATAGTCCCTTACTACTATTACCAGTGGGGACACCGTTGACTGGACGGGTGATAATAGTAACACCTGTTACTCGTTGGGACAAAAACTGTTGCATCCAGTAACACATGTGACTCGTTGGCATATACCAATAGCCCCTTACATAACCACTTACATAGCCTCATATATAGCCCCTTTCAAATAATGTATCAGAATCTGCCGGACTCATTGATATTTATGATTACTGCTCCACTCCCTTGAGAAGTAGCGTGAAGATATATAGCCTATAACCTTCCTCGATAAACAAAACTAATTATTAAAAACTAACTATTAAAAACAAAAATAATTTTTCAATTCGAACCAGTAGTTCCTGAAATAAGCGCGTTAACAAACAAACAAACTCTTCAGCTTTATAATATTCCTGTAGATTGTCCCACTGCTTTTCTCACACTGCAGGACTACAGATAACACTGAATTTCGGAAGTATCGGAGTCGCGCCGCTCTTCCGAAAGTGAATCGATAAGATTATTGTATAACGCTGATAGCGACACGACAGCTTCTCTCCCATTATGCTGATCTCTGATAACCTCGCTGTGATATAAGACCGACAAATTTTATAAAATGTTTATAAAGATAAAAGCAAGAAGGCAATCATCATTTTATTCTTTTGCATTATTCGGTGCATGGTATGATTTTTATTATTTCACACCTCAAGGGAACTAATAGAACCCTAATAAGTATTAAGACTGAGTTTTGCGTATTCAATTTGCTAACAGAAAAACACAATACACTGCCTGATTCACGGATTGAACCTGAAATTGAATGAAATTTTGAAGCATTTATTATTTAGTCAAATCGATTAAGAAAGAGATCTTTTTATTTTCTTAATAGATTTGAACCCGAAACCCAGTGTACAATAGTTGCAGATAACACTGTTGCATTAACTATTAGTACTCGTAACTATGCTGTTAATCGTAATTACTAGCAATAAAGGTCCAAATTGTCATTAAAACCACATGTCGATATCATTACGTACTTCATTACCATTCCGGGGAGAGCAGTGTCAATGAAACATGGTTTTGTTCGTATTGTCGAAATTCCTTTTAATTCTTTTTGAGGCCTTTGCCTTGCAGTTACGTAGTAACTATTTATTAATCTGTGCTTGCAGTCCGGGATCCGCTATAGCCTATAAAGTTACTTGAAGGCACTTAGCGCGACAACACGATTGAACTAATACCAAAGCAGTTAAGACCCAAAAACTAGACTACCTACTGGGTCTTTTTGACCCAGGCGCAACTACTCGTGGGTGCAACAACCTGTGTTGTGTTATGTATGAGTGTGATGTATTTTTACAGTAGGTACAAAAAAAATGTGTTTATAAGTATCAAGAGACCCTTAATTAAGTGCCTATAACAGCAGATGTATAATATATTAACTACATAATATTTTTTAGTCACAAATTGCCATTGATCACAAATCATTGTCAGCTATGATGGACTAAAAATGTTGCCAAGCATGAGTGTCGCGTTATCCCGTCATTCCTTACTAACAGGTGCTCAGAGAGCGTTTCTTAAGGCTAATTGGCATAACTTTATCTTATTTACTCGTCATAATGCTACGTTCATCTTATAATGACTTTTGTCACTTGGGATATAAAAAATCGGTCAAGAGTTAGTTAGAGTTGTGCACTGAGGGTTTAATACAAAAATTCCTGTACGTAACCCAGAGGAAACTTTCTTGACGGACGGATGGACACACGGTCAGACAGATAGACAGACGGACAGACATACAGAAACCTAGACAGATAAAAGCACGGGAAGACAGGAAGACAGACAGACAGAAAGACAGACGGACAACGACGTGATTTTATAAGAGTTTTTACCTTTGAAGTACGGACCCTAGTAATATTTTTTTGCCATTGTTAATGTTAATACATTTTAAAAACGTTTTGTTATCTTTATCTGTCTTTATTGTCAGCTCAGAGTTGATCCTGGATGCATCTAAAGCACACTGGAGTCCGAGTCCACTTCCCCACACTTTCTCCTCCCGATATGGCTTGAGTTTGTGGCTTGAGAGGAAAGCTTGCGCCAGAGTCTTTAACTAGCAAGTATACAAGATGCAGATGAGGTTAGCCTGGCCCCCAAAGATCTTGCCCTATACATCTAGATATGTTTAGCTTCATCTTTAATAGAGTGAGATCTTAGTCACCCCAGACTTACGTAATTTTATTATACCACTTAGGTGACAAACAAGTACACGGCCCACCAGATGGCAAGTGGTTACCGTAGCCCGTGGACGCATGCAATACCAGGGGAGAAATACTCTTGCTGTCGACCCTGTAAGAGCAGAGAGTTTCTGTGCCGTCAGTGCAGAAGACAAAGCTGGACAAGCCTTCGATCTTCCCACTGACAGCACAAAACCTCTCCAGTGAGCTCTGACTACCCTACTCACCGCTGGGAACACAACACAAGGTTGAATGAAATTTTAAAGCATTTAGTATGCTAACTAATCGATTAAGATAGAAAAATCGAATACAGCTCAGGCAAGACTCAAACCCGCGATCTTTCCCTTGCTGCTCTGCTCTGACTACTGAGCCACCGAGTTTTTTCCATCTTAATGAATTTGAACAACACAAGGTTATTAGGACCGCGGTTTTCTGTAGGGCAGAGGTACTTTCTTAGCTTAGGATCGGTAGTAGAGCATAAACTTTGAAAGGATACTCGCTAAGATGAAAGCGGGACCGTCTTACACGAGTGGGAATAAAAACCTCATCAAAAGCAACTATGCATTACTAATTAAGACAATATGCTGACAATCGCGATCGTGGACGATCTCAGAAATGTAATAATGTATCCTAGGTAATACGATCATAGCCAATGATTAGGTGTACTAAATGAAGAGAACGCTAATTCAATAAATTAAAGAATTCGATACCACTGATGTCACTATCTTTATAAACAAATAAGTCACGCCCCGTGGTTTTATTCACGTCTGTATAATCATAACGGGTTTTTCTTTTGAAGCCGCGTGGCTCCCGGCCGAGTAGAATTTGGGCCACACCATCTCCTCCCATACGGTGTCGTACAAGGCAACTAAGGTATAGGGCTGTTTAACATCAGACAGATATATACATACAGCCCAGACTCAGCCTATACATGGCTCGAGTCAATAATAGTGCCCAGAAAACGGCAATAGACTCACCCCCTATTATGTGTGACCTAATACAATGATTGGTGAAATGTGGGTGTTAATTCACCTCTGTCTAACCCTCCGGGGATAAAGGCGCGATTGTATGTATGTATGTTTTCTTTATACCACTTAACAACACAAGCACACGGCCCATCTGACGGAAAGTAGTTCGCGTAGCCTATAGACGAGTGCACACTCGTATAGTCCTGAAGACCCTTTAAGAAGGATAGATATGCTCAAGGATACCATATTATACACCTGAAACTGCATTATTATTTATAATCAAAACGATTATTTGACTTTTCTTTCGTTACTTTATTTCAATTTGGCTTCGTTCTTTCTTTTACAAGTCACATTTTTTTCTATTTTAGTCATATTCTTCATATGTGAATGAGCGATTACGAAGAGTATTTGTAAAATAGTACTTATAGTCAAAATTTATTTTATTCTCTATACACATTGCCTTATTGAAACGCACTCTTTTTCGACACGCACGCTCAGGCAATTTCTTAAGTCTAACACAAATAATTTTGAGACGCAAATAAATATTCATTGGGCAATAACCGTTGAAATAATTCACCGATAATGAATGCGTGATAGGTACGCACCTACCGCGGTACTCATTGTCTTCAGAACCGTAAAAAGTTTCAATACAGTACCCCGTTCTTCGTGACAATGGCTGCAGTTCCAATGATTTGGATTTTATACAAATTAGGGAATACAAATTTATTCTGAAGCGTTTACTATGCTACTTCTTGTGAATTTAGATTGGGAAAAAATTAACGACATATTATAGATATCTTCTTATAAACTTGCAAGTTAACTAAAATATGGGGTTCTTCAAGAAGGGCATTAGAAGGTTTCTTCAAGATCGGCAACACGAGTGTGACGCCCCTGGTGTTGCATACGTGCATAGGCTACGGTAGTCTTTTTCCATCAGGTGGGATGTGTGTTTGTATGTCACCTAAGTGGTATAAAATAATATTTTTGTTGTATAGATGGAAGCAGCAGGTAATGTGTCGCTGCAATACCTTAGGTGAGCCTAAGGTGCCTGAGGTATGTTAGGAGTACCTACATTCATTTACATTTTCAGCTATAGCCTATATGTGTACGGTGACATTCCATCATAGTCCTTGAAGTCCGAGGATAGTTCTTACGCAGAGAAAAGTTACGCTACTATTTAAGGGAGCGGAGCAGTAATCATAAATGGCAACAAATCTGGCATATTTCCATACTTTGCGGGCCTATAGATGACTGAAAGAGGTGATCGGTGTCGCGGGCGAAGTCGGGCGGGTCGACTAGTTAACTATAAAATCAACGCTTCTATATCTACGCCAGCTGTATGCTCAGATTTTGGTATCGTCTAGTTTTCTAGGTAGCAATATTTAAGACGTATTCTCATTAAAAAAAACCCTTACCTAAACGAAAACAAGGCTCAAGACAGTCACGACCACACGCAGACATAACCTGTAAAATTATGCGACGAGACTAATGAGTCAAGAAGACTAATAAAGAAAAAATAATTAAACTGCATCTTATTACTTGTCTCAAATATAAAAAAATGTACTTAATGCAACTGTACGTCAGACTTAGGCATTCTTCTCCGATAGCTGACTAATTGATGTCAACATGCTGGGCTCAGATCTCACACGGTCCAGGGGGATATATTAAACGAACCGAGCTAACGAAAGGCTCCCTGCAGCCTCATGAATTGTTAATACAATTTTAATTAAACTTCATAAAATTAACATTGGGAGTTGCAAAAAGACTGTACTCTCGACCGACCAGATCGCTTTGACGATTTTTTTTATTCTGTGAAGCGATATAATTAAATGTCTCAGGAATTTGCAGCAGATAGCATTTACATAGCGTTGATTAGATTTCATTGCATATGTTTAAGTCGCCATGCTGGTTTTATAAGTAAACATTATAGGATAAGCAGTTTCTGAGATTAGCGCTTAACAAAAAGATAAAATCTTTCTTTTTTTATATAAGACACGTCAATTTGACTTCAAAGTCTCAAAAAATAGGACACTCAGCTTGACGGCCTCATCAGATGGTTTTTCACGCCCCGCTTAAAGGACCCGGGACTGTAGGAAGAGGGAAACACGTAGGCTGGTAAGGAATTCCAGGTGTTATGGTGCGGCAAAAGAAGGAGTCGCCGAAGCGCTTTCTTGATGGAATATTCTGCACCGTATGCGGGTGACATCTAAGTCCTGCACGTGTTGTCCTGTGTAGGAAAGGAGAGAGTGGGACTAATTGGAACAGCTCATCCATGGTACCATAGCAGAGACTTCTTCAGCCTTATAACGTATATAAAACTATTATATTCACAACAATATCTCATAAAATATGCAACATAAGGAAATTTTAAGTAGATTTATAACAAGCATTATGATAATCGTGTTACGACACTACTCTAAGATAATAAATAAGATAAATACGTTTAATGTCGTGAAAGTAGGTACTAAGATCGCATGACGAAGGCTCTGTACTTTGACCTGGTGACGTAAATGTTTCAAATAATGACCGCTGATTGTAATACAATCGGATACGCCTCAGATTCACAAGGATCAAGCGGGAGTTCGCAACATTTTGTAATAAGTAGCCGACGAAGGAAAATCTTGGCTTATTCAGGCATGATAGGATTTTTGAGACTCCACCAAGGCCTTAGACGGCTTCATCTACAAGTGAGTACTAACGACATAAAGCCGACACCCCAAGTGTGCTGAGAAAAGTCGCGCTTTCTGGATAGTCTTCCACTGTAGAAGTCAATTTAAAGAAGTAGTCCCAATAAACATTTTTATTTTTCGGTAACCCTGACTATAATTTGAATATTATTACGTAATACAATACGGTAAATATATACTTTAGAGATAAATAACTAAGTTAATTAGTGTGGCATAATGTTATGACAAAAGTGTGTCAGATACTATCAGATACATTACTTGCAATAACTAGTATTGAAGATGCATTTGTGTCATAATGTGTGCCACATACATACCTACTATAGTCTCTACATCCAACTTCGCTCGTACGGAATTGTGGTCTTGTAGGCCGACCGCCATGCGGTTGCCTGTTTCATTCAAATAACATCATGCGAATTTTGGAAAAAATACAAAAGAACTATAGTAAGCTGTTTACTATTTAGAATAACATTAATTCCACACCTTGAGAGTGCGTGGAATGAAGTTCCTTTCATACCGCACAGTGTGTTTCGTTTCCAGTCGCAATCTTCTATTTGTTTTTCATAGGGAGAGTAAGAAATACAAGAGGTTGCTATCAATTGTACTTTTCCTTATTCTTGTACTTTTCCCTCTTGTACTTTTGTGTCACTTCAACATAATGATTGCCGTATGACTAAAAGACAACCGAACAAACATACGTCCATATTAATAATGATGATGTACGGTACATATGTAACTGCAGTAAAGATGTATCTATATGTGTAACTGCTTATTAAGTGCACTACTTCTCACGAAATATGAAATGAAGAGCATTGGCACAAATCTAGTTGTTTTATATCATTACAATGCAAGTCTGACACTAGATCAGTGTGCCTAGTGCGAGCGTATTTTCTCGTACCTACGACGCGACGTCAGCAACAGAATATGGCCGGGCCCCGGTATAAGGTCAGTAAATAATTCCCTATACTTTTTAGTTCTCAAAACAGTCTTCTTAGTCAGGATCTATGTGAAAACACTACACAGCAAAGTAACGTGACTATATGTTTTTATATATGTACATCTACACAAATTTTCGCATTTATATTAATGCTATTACTTGCGAATGACGGTAAAATGTTGAACACCCCTAAGTCGATGATATATCTCTAAAATCTGAAGTGTCATCAGCATTCTGAGAAACTGAGTGACCCGACGCCGCTACGAGATCGAGCGGTGTCCGTTGCACGTGCCCGAATTACTTACGTAGGTAGGTAGGTAGGTATATGTAAAGTAGGTTAGGCAAAACATGCACTTTTGATATGCATACCTACATAAGAACTGTCTTAAAAGAATTGTAAGAGATCCGATTCTCAGCACTCCATGGATTCACCGTGCGGTTGCTGGGTCCATAGCGTGATACAGAGAGGAACACCATGACGGCGACTGGGCAAGTCTGTAGGTTTAGGGTGATTGAACAGTGTATGGGCCCCACCAAGATTTCCAAAACCTAGCCTAGATAAGGGACTAGTAAACCAGCAACCAGTCCCTTACAAGGGGAATGCTCTGATCACAGCTACCTGAGGCACGTCTAGAGCACTTAAAATTCTCCTATTTCCGTCTTGGGCACTTCACTTTTAAAATCTAAATAGATTTGAATAGTTAGCATACATAAATACGACGGTATTCTCGTCCTAATTGAGCAGCTCCACTGGGGAAGTACCCCCGCCCTAAAGAATACCGCGGCCATAATAAGAGAGTTTCTGTGCTGTCATACTCGTATGTCCACCGCGACCCCTTTACCCACCAACTTCTCCCACTGGTGGGTGCAAGGGGAATTTATGTTTACCCGTACACCCACTGCATCATGGCGGGAAAAATATTGATATCAATTCAATCTACCACCCGTGCACAAACTGGCCACTTCATTTTGTCCACATGTCAGTGGGAAAACCAAAGGCTTGTCCTGCTTTGTCTTCTGCACTGACGGCACAAAAACTCTCTGTTCTTACAGGGTCGGCAGCACGAGTGTGACTCCCCTTGTGTTACACTCGCCCATAGGCCACGGTAACCACATACCATCAGGCCGTGTGTTTGTCTGCTACCTAAGTTGTATAAAAAAAGCTTTAAAATTTAATTAAAAAGTCGAAACGAATACCACGGATGTTTGTATGGCAACCGGGACCGATGTTTTAACGCATTATACGCCGGCATCCGGGTGACGCCGGGTACGAAAAGCTAGTTTAATTTAAATTTGTTGCCTCACCCACCCATCAACAGCTGCCCAGAGACTCTCGACTAAGATATAAATGGTGTACGTATATTATTACTGCTATTAATCAGGTAGAGAAGCGAGCCTACCGTAATTGATTTTTAACGCATCCTGCAAATAACCAGCATATCCTGCAATTAAAAGTCAACTAACTGCAATTACATATTTGAAATATGATGCGAATGTGTTCTGTCGTGTTTAAGAGTGAGAGTTCGGATAACATCGGCTCGATTGCTCTAGCTAGCGCATGTCCAAAGCTTGCTATTTTTTTTCAGAATATTTGAAATAGACGGTATCTGGAGAGTTTTTGTGTTGTCAGTGGGAAGACCAAAGGCTTGTCCTGCTTTGTCTTCTGCACTGACGGTAAAGTAAAGTAAAGTATATCTTTATTGTGCACACCAAGGAGAAATTCAATTCATTAGGACATTTGGGTATAAACAATCAGGCAATCTCTACAGGCAACCATTGGATGGAGAAAAGAGTTAGAGTCTATTTTTGGTACATAAACTCTTTGTTGGCAGCACGAATGTGACTCCCCAGGTGTAGCACATGTCCATAGGCCACGGTAACGGTAAAAATAAGCTATGAACATAATATATTAAAAAAAAATACAATTCTGAAAGGATGCTCTTATAGAAATTCTTATCAAAAAGTAGTGATTGGATTTTTTTCACGTGCGGATACCCTGCCGCCGCATCCAGCGGGGATGGTTAGATTGAACCCCAACCAAGCAAAATCGCACGGCCGTCACGGGTCATAAGTAGCCCGGGGTGAGGTAACCTCTGGCACATCCCTCGCACACCCCGGCTGACCCACAGCCTTCGAAGGCCACGGGGTCCCCATCTTTCCCGAGAAAAGCAATGAGCCGCTTTTGTTAGGGTGTCAGGCGGCTCCACCTATACCCCCCAGGCTCGCGTTCATGCAGTACGGATGTTGTTCAACGACAACCGACGCCCGAGTCGCCTTCGCACATTGCGAATCGTCAAGACCTCATACATCAATCAGTAAGTGTGCCGACATTGAATATTAGCATAAAATAATATATTATTTAGAAGTAAACGTAACATTTCGACAGTTATTGTCGTCTGCGTCCACTTTAGATTCTAAGGTAGATCAGAACGGACATCCTCAAAGCACCCCGTTGAACTCTTTTAAACGACGCCGACTCAAAAAAGTTCTACAACTGTGGTACAATACTTGCTATGGGATTTTAGTCATTATGTTAGACGTAATAATGCATATAAGTTTAGCATTAGCGTTTGGTATACTGGCGGAAGCGGTGCGGCCTCGTGTTAGTGTGTGGTCCAAGGCATAAGTGACAAATGAGGCTTTCAGTTGATTCTAGTTTTAGTACAATAAAGGTAATATCCATTTTGTTATGTATTTGTAATGTGCTCCTTTTTTCATATTACTTAGGTGGCAAACAAGCACGCGGCTCACCTGATGGGAAGTGGTTACCGTTGCTTACTTTGCTATTTGTTTTCTATATATTTTTATTCATTTTGGTTATCAATTTCAGCAGAAAATATTGCTATATACGTGATATTAAAAATGTGATATTTTATCATTATGCTAGTCATTTATTGATGTCAAAGAATCAAAGAATCAAAGAATCAATTTCGTTTATTCAATTTAGGCACATAGGTATAGAGCACATATGAACGTCAAAATATTACAATTGTGTCAAGAAGTATGTGAACAAAAAATAAAATATTAAATAAATTAAAGTAAACCATTTGAAAATGATTCTTTCGCTGGTTCGGTAGTTGGTTCTACTGAGAAGATACCAGCAAGAAACTCAGAGAACTCAATTATCCTTTTTATTTATTTATTTATTTTTTAATACGGTTTTTATACAATTTACAATGTGCGGGCAAGAAAGTGATTAGGTTGACCATGCATTTTTATCATTAAGATATTCTTCTACTTTATAATAAGCTTTTTCCATTAGACTTTTTTTCACGTTTATTTTAAAAATATTAAGTGGCATGTCAACCAAATCCTGAGGAATTTTATTGAATATTTTCATACTGTTGCCTACAAATGAATTACCAACCTTATGAAGCCTGAGTATTGGCACTGCTAGTTTATCTTTATTTCTCGTATTATAATCATGTGTGTCCGAGTTTTTTTTAAAAAGATTTAAGTTTTTCCGTATGTATAAAATATTATCGTAAATATATTGACAAGCAACCGTTAATATATTAATTTCTTTAAATGTTTCTCTCAGCGAGTCACGGGGTCTGAGGCCGTAGATTGCTCGTATCGCGCGTTTCTGTAATATGAAAACAGTCTCAATATCGGCAGCTGAGCCCCACAGCAGCAGACAATATGACAAAACGCTATGAAAGTAGCTAAAATAAACTAATCGTGCCGTTTCCTCATCAGTTAGTGACCTTATCTTTCTAACCGCATAGGCAGCTGAGCTAAGTTTTCCTGCCAAGGCTGTGATATGAGAACCCCATTGCAGTTTACTATCTAGCGTTATTCCCAGAAAAACTGTGGTATTAATTACTTGAATTGATTCATTGTTCATTACAATATGAGTATCTATCTGTCTTACATTGGGCATAGTAAACTTAACACATTTTGTTTTTTTTGCATTGAGTAACAAGTTCCCCCAGGGCCAGGTCCAGCAGCGTAAAATAAGAAAAACATGCTGATGTGTGATGTGTGAGGTGGATAAATATAGGTAGGTACCTACATGTAAATACATCTACTTATATGAAACATACATTTTTGAACTACTTCAAACTTTCAAAATGGAGCGCGTAAAATTTTAGAGAGCCAAAAAAAAATAGAAGCCAATGGGTCGGGCCATTCTCGTTCAAACCATCGCGTCGTCTATAACTTGCGCCTCTCACTTAGTGGAACGGCGCACGCGCCGACGCGGAAGTGACGTCACGGCGCGCCCCGTCCGCCGCGTTATCTCGGCCGCGCGTGCTCCATTTATCGATATCTTTCCGCTCAGGGGTCACTGGACAGTTTCTCCAACATAGACTTTGAGTGTCTACGAATATGACAGCTGATAACTTTAGAAATTTTACGTCATATTATTTGAAATACTATTGGATTTCAGCAGCGAAAATTATCGTCATACGGTGCGCACTGCGCGCCCTTGTACTGTGGAAACAATTCCAACAAGATCCAAGCGATTCGACGCCTCTTGTTTTGGTTTTTGAACTAATTTTTTTCTGGTTATCTTCAAAGACATTCATGTATCCACAAAACTGGCTGTACGCAACTAAATTGATGGTATTTAATTGCGTATAGTCAGTCTTACCATCAGATTGCTATAAGGTCAGGTGAAAAAATATGTTCAATGTCAACTGAAAGGTGTCCTCAAGTTTCACACAATGAGAAAAGCCTGATGAGTACTGATGATTTAGTTACTTGACTATAGTCTAGCTTATTTGTCTGTTTATTCATCATCGTTTTAGAGCTGTTCTCGTTAGCATTGAAGATTTTCAACTCGGAGTTAGGGGTTCACTTATTCTTTCTCTTCCTTTTGCTTTGGATTTTCTTGGCTTCCTCTCAGGTTGCACAGCAGATGCTCACTTTACGAGCTCATAAAAAGAGTATCTGCTCTCTAACCCAAAAGG
Organism: Eilema depressum; assembly: GCA_914767945.1. Lineage (NCBI taxonomy): Eukaryota > Metazoa > Arthropoda > Insecta > Lepidoptera > Erebidae > Eilema > Eilema depressum. The sequence continues at coordinate 7,063,297 of OU612028.1, read as the reverse complement.
AAAACTTGCGTCAAAGTCTCATCTGATAATACTGTCTGCAATCTACGGATGTACTGGATAGCAGGTGATAGATTGGGATCCTAAGATCTTGAAGATTCTGAAGGAAAAGAAAGAATAATAAGATGCGGTTGCACCTTTACACATAACTTTGTATGAAAAAAATGCAACCGTCTATCCTTTGTCAACTGTACCCGGCCCGCTTGTTAATACCATAATTTCTATAAATCTAATATACTTCTTTTGTGCCTGCCTCATTATAGCTATGCACCACTCTATGGTTGACTGGTAGAGCATGCCTACGGCATTAAGTCCGCCAATGTACTTTGTGCATCAAGTTAAATAAATAAATAAATAATTTCGATAGTTTTGTCATGTTATTTTCAATCACGGCACAATGGTGTGCAGCGAAATTAAATTCCCCCTTCAGCCCTTCACTCACCAGTGAGTGCACGGGTTGTGTCCCAAAAAACAAAGTTATTGTTTTGACGTTAGATTAGTATCGCAAATTACACCTACACTATAATTTGCAACAGCGAAATAATAAAACTAAATGAACGTTTTACAGGCAAATTGTAATTTAATTTGTGTTTTTCTAAGGTTAGTTTTAAATATTTGATTGTTAAGTTATTAATTGGTATGTCATTCATTCATCTTCGAGGCGGCTTTAGTGAACTTGACAACGCCTACGCAGTACAATTATTTCTTAATGAACGAAGAATGATAATATTTCTTCTAAGATTTGATTGACATAGAACTATTTTTAGCGGACATTTTCGCGATTTATTTCCTCATCACCATGGCTTCTGAATAGCAACCATCATTGGCGTCATCATCGGGATCAAATCGCTTACGAATAGTTCTATTTCTACATAGGTATAAACGTAAACTTATACCTATGAAGAAATTGTCCATCAGTCCAACAACTGGCCCTCGATTCTGCTAAAGCAAAACCACTTTCATGCCACTGCCACTGCAAGAAAAGTAATGCAATTAAAGTTTAAAATTAAATGGCTTTTTGTAGAGCGACTGAGAGTGTATTGAAACTCTTTTCATTTAATTTGGACTTTGACTCTTTAGCAATAAAGTTTAAAATTTAATGCCATTTTTTGCAGTCTCTGTGGTATGACAATGGTTTTGCTCTAGTAGAATCGACACCCTGATAGATGACCGAGACCAGGCTCAGTCGCAGCCTGAAATTTGGTGGGGGCCACTTTTTTTTTTAAATGCAGAAATTCCTTCAGAAAATCCCTTTTAAGAAGACTTTTCAATTTGACGTGCATGATTTGGAGCAGGGATCCCCTTCGGACCACGCCTAGGGTAGGTTTTCCTCATGGGGTTGGGGCTTCAGACAACAATCACACCCGTAAAAGTGAATCAAATTCAAAAGGAAGGAAGGAAGTGGAAGTGCGGGTGCGGATCTCAGGCTCCAAAGTGAATTTGTATACAACTAATTGGCGCTCGGATGAAGAGATATTAATGCTGTTAAGGATATGACATAACTACGAGACTCTCTATATTAAATTTATCTATTAACAAGATTAGATCAAATTAGGAATACCATTTCCGAATGCTTTTAAAACATTATGCTAACGGAAAACATGTAATCCATCATCCATACCAATATTATAAATACGAAAGTAACTCTGTCTGTCTGTCTGTCTGTCTGTCTGTCCGTCCGTCTGTCTGTCTGTTACGCTTTCACGCCTAAACCACTGAACCGAATTTGATGAAATTTGGTACAAAGATAGATTAGACCTTGGGAAAGGACATAGGTTATGTTTGGTCGTGATAACCGGTATCCACGCGGGCGGAGCCGCGGGCAAAAGCTAGTCGTATGTAATTCCTAGAGATTATGAAATTGTAAATTAAGTGGTTGTCTGTATATTTGTTGGGTTACGTTCGCTGAATGGGATTAGTTCAAGTTCAGCTGCGTTCCAGTTAGACTGAAAATAGACCCCAACAGAGTTGAGAAAATGCTCGGTAGGTGATGAACTATAACCAACCCAAAAATATTTTTTTGGTATTCTTGTCTGTTTATTCTCGATGGATGCAAAAACCCAGTACAATTATTTTGGTAATAAATGTTAAACGACAATAATTCTTCTAAGATTGGATTGACATAAAACTATGTAGTATAACGAATATTATCGCGATTTATTTGATGATTCTCGCCAGTATCGCGTTTCGGTTTCTATTCATCAAAACTCTTCACGTCGACCGCGGCGTCATCTTCGGAATCTGAAGGGGTTTTGATGACGTAGGTACAATTTAAGATTAACTTTTAAAAATCATTGTTAATTATGAACATAATAAATGATCGAGGTCTACTACGAGCGTGTTGCCACCTGTCGGCGTGTCGCGATTGAGCGATAACCGAGGTCTGGCCGTCAATCTGCGCACCGCTCCAGTGTGTCAGTGTCCTACCGGTTATTAAATATAAATATTGATAATATTCAGGGTATTCTTGGAAATCGCGTAATTAATCGCGTAGTTACTTTGTGATTTTGATTGACAATGGAGTAATTAGGTACCAAAATTATGATGTTCAATAAGAAGTCTTTAGAATTTTGGTACATATGTCACCTTGTAATTCGAGATGAACACTGAACACGAGTCGTTTAGTAAGTAGAGTAATCACATAGCAAATCGCTAAAGTGGGTTCAAGTCCCGTTTGGAATATTAACTTTTTCCAATTTTAATTTATGTTCGGACGCTACGCGACAAGAGTTATTTACACCGCGTTGCCAGATCCACGTCGGGAGTTTGGGAGATCATATTATTAACTCCTACATCTAAAGTACATAAATTGAAATCAAATGGTACTGGTGCTGAGTACTGTTTACGTGCTAGGTACCTATTATTTATTATCTTCCCAGTGAAATGCTTGATGTGGAATAAAGAGTTCAGATATTTGTACCAATAGGTAAATCACAACATTTTGCACTCAACGAATTCTGTCTAGACACCCCGATATTGCACATTTTCTTAACTTAACAGAAAGATGATAATATCAAAGTAACTGTGATAAAAAGAGACGAAAACAGTTCTACCCTATCTGTTTAAATCAATAGGCTTTAAGTCGAAAATAGATAAACAAATGTTAAAGAAATTTGAACTTTATACTGGAGAATAAAGATCGAATTTGAAATGTAGGTGTGGCGTGTTAAGTGAAATCTAAGTATGATATCGGTGGGTTAAGTAATAAACAGTGCTAATGTTAGTACGCATGCGCGTAGATCTAAAAGATACGGTCACAAGTCGCAACGGCGCCTAGGAATAAGGACAGGTGTGCACTAACAGCTTTGTGCGATCGTGACAATTTTATATTTTTATGTTCTAAACTGTACAATTAATTAACACCGTTGCTTTACACCTACAGGCTTCTTTGTTGAATAATTGAAATATAATATGCATGTGTGTATTAAAATGTTGAAATGTTGTCTAAGATACGATGATATCTTTAGCTTTAGCTTTAGCTAAGATTATATTTTTAGCCTACCTACATTTTGCCTTCATAAGTTCAGTTCTTCAGGGAAATTGATTGAAATGATAGCTGCGCCTTAACGGAAGCACAATCTCAACCAATTTTTTTGAATAACCGTATTTACTTCCACCATTAAACCCGACAATGTTTACCCCCGGTAGTTAAAGGTTTTTCCAACTGCAGAAACTCAGATTGTGGCCGAAAAGAAAACCATGACAAGGTTATTTGTATGACTTCCCAAGAAACAGGATAGGAGTTCGTCGTATTCTATAATCTGAAGAAGACCACAGGATAGATACATATCTATCTTTATGCCACATTTTTACTTAAACGGTTCAGCGTTCTAGGCGTAAAAAGGTAACAGACATAGTTACTTTACTACTTCCAGTGGTCATGCCGTTGACCGAACGGGTTATCACCCCTTCTGTGTGGCCCATTTTACCCATTCCCCCTATATAACGACTGTCATAAGTGTTCGTATGACAACCGGAACCAACGACTCTTTGAGGTACGGAAATGCCTAGACCAATGCAAATAGACATATTCATGCATATAAATATGTGCACTGAGCAGAAATCAAACTCGCACCCCCTGCGTAGCAGTTCAATGCACTACCGCTACGCCACAGGAGTTATCTACCTAAAGGTATAATTCCAAAGGTAACCGCACCCGACAACTGCAGACGCACGCAACACATACGCGTAATTCATTGCGGCTTCTCAATGGTCTCCTTTATCCGTATTAGAGTTTAACAAGTAATGGGTACGCTGTATCTGCTGCTTGTCGTATGTGGTCGGTTTCGGAATCAAACCTTAAGCACTTATAATATTAGTATGGATTAGGATTATGACCGCTAACATTTGCGAAACGCAAACATCTATATTTGCATGTACAATACCTGTCTGACCTAAGCTTAACAATTTAAATCTCAATTTATGATAGTTCATACCGCAGATAACTATTAACATGATAATAGTTTAAGATTATTGTATGTTTGTTCGTGTGCTCTGTTCAATTATGTAGGCATCGCTGGTTATTAAGACGCAAGTATCTTTGGTAAACTCTTGTTTATTGAGTAGATAAGGTATTTATGTATAATTTACAGTCGTTTGATGTCTCTTATTTTATAATCATGATATTTAAGCATTATTTAACGACTTATTAACTGTTATTGTGTGCGGATATATCATTCTAAATAGATTTCGTATACCAGTACCCAAATTTTGATTTAAAATTTCCGAGAATTTAGACAAACTAGATGGCTAAAACCGTTTTTTTACCACTTAGTTGGCAGACAGGGGTGTCACACTCGTGCTGCTGTTCCTGTAAGAACCTTCTGATGCCCTGACATAAATTGCATCATATCCTAAGCGGTAACTTCATTAAGAGTTAAAGAATAAACAAATCGTTAGTATACAGGTTGACAGCCTCCGTGGTTTAGCGGTTCGACTGCCACGCAGGAGGAACGGGTTTGGTTCCCGCTAAATTTAAATATTTGTATGCGTGAGCGTTTCATGTATAGTATTTATATATACATACATATGTATAATTATACCATTATCTTCGGAGGGTTAGGCAGAGGTGAATTAACATCTACATTTCACTTGGTTTCACATCTTTATTTGGTCCCACGAAACGGGGGCTGATTCTACTGCCGTATTTCGGACACTATTGTTGACTCTAGCTATGCATCTGAGGCTGAAACTTGACTATATTATGTAGAAAGTCCTATTAATTACAATATTTATTTTGTTTCTTTATACATTCTCTGCAAAATATACCTACGTCCTTAACGGCTGATTAGCGAAAGTCCCATAAATAACAAATATAAATCTGATTATGGCGACTGGACTTAAACATGGGCTATCAGATCTGGGTGGACAGATCCAGGGCCAGGGTTCAGAGGAAATTAACGAGCGTTTGTCACGTGAACCCAAATGCATGAGCAACTTTCGCGAATGTGAAATGGTTTTGTACTGAAGAGTCCTTATTGACAGCGATGAACGATTAAGATTATTTATATTCACGCTGCTATACCTATATTATGTTCATGCTCTTACATTCATGCTACTTCTTCCCATGTGGTGTCGTACAAGGAGACTAAGGGGGTTGAACGACATTGGTCAAATCTGATATTCGTCAAATCGGCATTTCGTCCAATGTGCCAATGGTCAAAGCTGAAGTTCGTCAAATCGTCTGTTTATCCAATTATGAAATTTGCCAAATACGCTATTGGTCAAGTTATTTTAGTACAACCAACCACAAAAATGACTGTACCGAGGGCTGTTTAGGATCAGACTGATATAAACAGTCCAGAATCAGTCTCAGATGCATGGCTCGAGTCAACAATAGTGCCCGGAATAGGCTCACGCCCTATAACGTGGGAGCTAATACAATGATTGGTGAAATGTGGCTGTTATTTCACCTCCGGGGATAAAGGCGTGATTATATGCTAGTATAACCTCGCAAGGGAAGGCTGATAGATACAATACATTTTGAACCAGCCAGCGTTAGATCACTATCATCTGTTTTCGGATTACATAGCTCTATAGGCCTTTTAGAATTTTCCCGACTTCAAAAATAAATTTACCAAACTGGAATAGAAACCAGGATCTTACAACCATGCTCAAAAAATAATTGTAAGTATACCATGGATGAACTGGATCGTCGAAAAATTTAGGTTGACATTTTGTCAATGCTCCAGCTACCCGTAAGCAGTGCAACCGGGAACGACGACTCAACGTGCTCTCCGGAGCACGGTAGGGTTTCACTGTGTTAAGAACGTTCACCCATCCTAAGACTGACCTGGTTAGTGTTCTTAACCTTACCAAGTGCTAGCTTTATTCCCGATAGCATCTGCTTTCTTACTTCCTCTTATTCCCTTCTCTGGTAATGAGTCAATTAACCATGTCATCTTTTACGTGATACACACAAAAAATATTGCAAAATGTAGATGCTATTACACCTCTATGTGATAATAACATAGTAAGCCACTAGAAAACTTAAGCAGTAACTTTTCATCACGAAAAAACGTCTAACGGGTAGCTGCATACATAGTACATCTTCTCACGCACACACACGCGCACCACATGTGTCGAAAACATCCACTCCTGCGCAACGCGTTGCGAAAATCCGCCACCGCGATACTCTATAATGATTTCTATACTAAAAATGATAAAACTGCGAAAATTTCGTACATATAATTACATGATATCGTCACTTATAGAGGTATTTAGTCACATGTGATCACCGTATTTGGTATGTTGTTTTTATATTGCCCTGTCCCTGTCTTTTATGTTGACAGGTTGTATTTCTGTCTCGTACTAATGACGTCACTGAACGGTAGTTGGCGAGTGGTTCTACAGGAATCGTCGAGACACCTTGGAGGTAGCGCAATAGTTTTTTAATTGCCAACGTTTGTTGTAACTTGCAAATGATGGGCATTCATCAACATTCCTCTTTAATTGAGGAGATAGGTAGGCTGTATCGGTTTTAACTAAAAAATAGGCGGCCGCGTATCTTGACGGGAACTATAGGAAGCTGGACCAAAGATTAGAGTAGACTAGATTCAATAAGCTGTCGGTGCTTGACTTGAGTTCCTCGCTTACCACATCTTTCACGCTCTTTTACTTCGGTCTATATTCAACTCAACATAAAACTGATAACTATCCCGTTGCGATGGAAACCATTCTGTTTATGGTGAGAATTATCTTAGAATAGCATCAATGACGTCATTATTTATCATCCGATCATCAATCCCATATTTTTCTTTCTTTCTTTTAATCCCGGTTGTACACAAAGTTTACCCGGACAAACCAGTTCGACCCCTTTGCTACTTCTCCATTTGGGTTTAGTTAGCTTTTACAGAATTGTATGGCATTTGACCCTATAACCCTGAGAGGAAAGTTTGCGCCAGAACCTGCTTACCGAGCAGGTGTGGTTGGTTTGGGCCCTAACAATTTTGGGAGAGCTCCATACATCCAATACCACTTAAACCTTCTTACAATAGTAGTATTGAAAGCCCTACATCATTCACAGACACAATTCTGATTGATATCAATGCAAGACAAGACGAATTAGTAATGGTCTACTTTCTAAAAGCCCATTAACACACGAAATATAGTTAGCACACTTTCAAAGGCAAATTCTGAATGCTTCGAGCCTGTGTGTCATACATCACAAAAATTTGTTTACAATTCCGCATGAGTCACGGAGGTTACTATTGTTGCCACACGACAGTGACCATCAGCTATAAATAACACGATTCAAAAACCACATCATTTGCAAATGATGAATGATCGATTGCGCGTGCGCATCTCTAGCCGTCAGTCTCAATACTAACAAAGGAATATACAGGAACTCACTAAACCTTTTGACACTCCCCATCTTAGAGTTCCTCATCCCTCATCTTATAGGCCTAAGTCAACATTACCTGCAGGCCATCATGAAAGTGAAGTTAACTCGAGTCTGGAGGTCTTGAACCCCATACACCTCTAAATTACTTCCCGCTATGGAAACAAAATGACGTTTCACGTGAAATGATTAAAAACGACAAATATTTACCTAGTACGGAGTCTTAATAACCTACTTTATCATAAGCTAGCTCCTGAACTATCGCATGCAACCTTACTTGTATCAAAACACGGGCTATGCCAGTCGCGTGTCACGGTTGAATTAGTGTTGTACGACGTCGCGTGTCGTCAGCCGCGGCTGTCGATACGTTGTATCGATATTTACCGATGCGAATGGCCAAGTTATTGCCACCGATTGGCTGATAACAAGCCGATTTGTTAGCGATAGCGTGGAGTGTTGTTTGTTTTAACAACTAGAGAGCAATTGGTAGTTGGTATTCTGTATACTTTTTTGGATTCTTATTTAGGTAGGTAGTATTTTTATTTCTATTTAACATTTACAATTACTTCAAACAAAGTAAAATTAAATTAAAAAATGATACAGTAGCTAAATTACAAAACTAAATATGGTTAGGCGTTCATCATCAACATCTGACTAGGTTCACATTTAAATTAGAGTTGGCATAACTGTGCTTATTCCATCCATCCCTACCTATGGACATCTCAATATTCGTTTTTTTCCCGGGTGTATCATATTTCACACAGTCATCAAATCCATCTTCTTGTAGGTTTTCCTCTCCAAATGTAACCGTCTACTACCATACTTAATACTTTTTTACGACATTAAAAAGCTACATATAATGTTGGCTTTTTTAACGTAGGATAGAAAATAACAAAGATTTGTTTTAATTACAAACGGTGAAATGTCCATATTTTATAGTGTAGTAATAAACTTAAAACATGCCTAACAGATAACTAACCAAAAAAAAATATAGCGTGCAAACCTCGCTGTGCAGTTCAATAATTCACACTGTAAATCAAGATAGCAGTGTACAATATTTCAAAAGCGTCGAAATAAATTCATATTCATAGCGCACTTTTTATCGATAACAAGTCACGTCACTAGTATCGAGTCGGCTCGTTAGCTCGTCGGTAATGTGTCGACATTTCTGTCGCCGACTCGCGGCGCTGGTTAAACGCATCGGGTAGTTTACGATATAGACGCAAATTAGCGAGCGGCGCGCACGCAGCGGTTATGACTGCGAGAAAAACGTAATAGCGGGTCGTCTTTAGGTAAAGCAAACTGAAAAGTATTGATGGTTCAACGTTAATGGGGAGAATAAATGTTTTAATCCAAGTAAGGTGGGTAGAATAAAACGTGAAGTTTCTCACTGTTTTTAATAACTGGTGTTTGGAATTTAGGTTGCAGCATCAGGATCTGTATTCCATACTTACAGCAATAAGCTATAAGCTAGTCTAGGTGCAATCCCCTCACTAAGATTGCCTTTAATACGAAGGCGGCCACGCTCACTCTATGTACTTGCGCGCTCTCGCCGCCGCCGCCGGTCGCCGACGGTCCTCGGTCGTCAGTCGGGCTTTCGCTAGCCGCGCGTGCACACGCGCGTAATAAAGTACCTAAGGTTTGGTTATATTATTACGTTTCAATCTTTTTGTTTGTTGAGTCTTTTTGTTTGTTATTAATATAATTTAATACTCAGTCTATGATGCTATTATGAAAGCATATCACGGATGCGAATCTAACAAATCAAATAAAAATCTTACTTCTGCTTGCCTGTTAATGAAGAACGGCAAGTAGGTACTTACTTAATAAGTGTAATTTTATTACATTCGTTAAGTTACTGTAGGTACCTACCTATGACAAAATTTAATATACATAGGTAGGTACATATCTTGTACAAAGTAATATAGGTACCTACCTACCCACTTCGCTACCTACTATACGGAAAGACTTAAAAAATGTTGGATTCAGTACTTAGTCTATTCAGTAACAGATTGGTTGTTACAAGATGTAGTTATCTGACCTAGTACCTACTTATAGCTAACGGCTCGGGTTCAGTCTTAACACTTGAATGCAATCATAAATAAAAAATTGTAAGTACTCGTAGGATGGTATCGCGAGGCGATCAGCGACCGGCGATGGCCGCCGCCGCCCGCACCGCTCTGTCGCGGGCTGGCGTTTGATTCTCGTGTACTTGTGTAGGTTGTCGGTGCGTTACCTCTACTGCATTGTTTGCGTTCAGACCAAATATATAATAATCGCCACTGTGCACTGAGATTAGTAGTTTATCTAAGGCCTTGTCTAAGCTTACCTGCTCTTGAGTTGCTGACCGGTAGGATTGTGATTGAGATGAAATACATATTGACCGAATGTCCAATAATATTCGGCTATTATTCGATATTCGATGAATAGGTGAGAAAAATGTCAAACTATTGTAAACTAGTGTAAAGCCTTTATTAAGCGAGGCAACCCTAGCGTCATTATACGTAACTACGAGGACGACGCCGAGCGACTGCAAAGTAATAATAACCGTATGGCTGTCTGTTAAGATACATATTCGTATGGAGGTTGTTGATCACGTGGACTAGTAGGCACTTATCTGAGTTGGATCGTTAATTTTCCAGGCAGTGAATTATCTGTTCCAACTATTAGGTAATCTGTGACGAAGGTCTATGCGTTCAAGTACGACTGGACACGAAAGGACGACCTCTGCTATGAATACGTATAGCTCATCTTCTGAATTAACAAATATGTTAGATATATAAATTGCGAATAAACAACCCACGGGCAAACCCACTAGGCATAGCAACTGTTATGTAAAGACTGCAACAGTGTAATTCACGATACGCAGGTGCATCCCGTGCAAATATTGTCGTATCACAAAAACGAAGAATTAAACGAAATTATATTGACATTTGCATATTTCTAGTTGCTCGCAACAAAACCCGTTACTTTTTAGGATGCCGTACCCAGCCAAGAAAACCCTAATACCAGGACTCCACTGTATGTTCGCCTAACAAGGGGCACACACCGCTAGACGAATTGGATTTTCCAGGGGTACACAATTTGTACTTTTGCGGCTCTCATACATTTACTATGGCAGGCTTGATTCACCAGATCAAGAGGAGTGGTCCAAGAGGAAGCTTGCGTCAGAGGCATGCATCATTCAACTGATGTGCCGGTTTGCAGAATGTGGTTGATTTGGCCCCGGAGATATTATTGGCATTAATATTCCCATTATAACAACATTGATAATAGATACCCAAGTATTAAATTTTTCGTATAACCTATTATTACATCTAGTAGGTATGCCTTGGGACACATATCATGGATCTAAGTCGCGAGACAAACGACGCCCTGGCGCACGCGGATTGTTTTGTAATAATCTATGATTGGTGAATTTGAGCTCATCCACCTCGTGCTATACTCTAAAGACATCCAAGAAACGGGTAGGTACGCGTACGCATTTTTTTTTTTTTTTTTTTTAGTGTAGAGCATATTTTGAGCACATTTTAGGTCCAATATATAGGTCGCCGAGGTATATGATCATGGTACGGAACCTCGTGTACGAGTCCGACTCGCACATGACCTATTTTTTATCACGCACATCGAATGAAATCGATATTATTAACGCCATCACTTTCTGAGTATTCGATGTTATCGTCAAGCAATAACCAATCTATTGGAGGACAGTTAAAATAATCGAGCTATGCATGTAAATAGGCTCAAACTTACACGCTTATGCATGTAATGATCTTAAAGTTAAAAAGGTTAAAAAGGCTACATCTGCCTATTTTCAGACTTTGTAGTGAAAACGAGTAGTTGAATGAAGCTACATAACAGTTTGTTTTGCCTAGGACCACGAATATTTAATAAAATACCAGTAACAATTAGAAATGTAATTGAAATGGACAGTTTTAAAACAAAACTTCGCAAATTTTTAATAGAAAAATGTTATTATACTATAAATGAATTTTTGGAGGATAACTCACTGTAATTAATACCTATGACAACTTGAATATGAAGCATGATAATTATTAATGATATCTATTATTGTTTCAATTTTGAAATTGTGCGATTTGTATTATTTATTTAATTTTATGTGATGACTTAATTAATAACCTACTTAATATTGTATACCCAAATGGTGAAACATAGCTGAACTCCTTATTCTGTGAACATCTTTTGTACCTATGATTTACAATAAATAAATATGATTATGATTATGATTATGAATACTTTTTTTATGAAGGACATGTCAAATTGACTTCTCCTCGCCTGATGATAAGCTAAATGCAAAGACTCATGCAAGAGGGTCACCATTACAAACCCGTACCATATCACAACGGTGGCACTCTGCTTGACGGCCTCACCAGACGCTTAAAGGACCCAGCCCAAGACTGATAGAAGGAAACACGTGAGCTGATAAGGAATTCCAGGTCTTAATGGTGTGGCAAAGGAAATTCATCTCTTTCCGTGAGGATCGTAGAAGGCGAGTAAGGGTCTAGAACTAGGGCTGTTATCCATCCGATAGTAAATCTCATGACAAAATTTCCGCTTGACGGCTATAGGTTCACCCCCTATAAGATAGGGCCGAAAATCATAGTTGTAATCAATGTGGAGTGTATAACGAACAAAGCAACAAAGAAAAGTACTTAAAACTTTAAATATATCCCATAATTTCACCGCAAAATATCATCACCTGTTCTCAATATTGATTGTAACGCCCATGTAACACAATACAGGACAACTGTGGATGATAGCATCACCACACACACGTCACGGAGGCACTTAAGTTTTAACTTACGCATTATAGTTCTGCGAAAGTGGCATCACATACGTTAAATGATACCATCGTTATGACGAAATCTGCTCGTCTTTTCAACGTGTGAAATTAAAGGCAAGGTTAGATGTGACCGGTGGAGTGGGAATTCGGGAATATTATAAAAAGCCGGTCAAGTACGAGTCGGACTCGCGCACGAGGGTTCCGTATAAACTTGGATTGATAGCTGAACTTATTTTACATAAGCTTATGCTACATATTGATGGTTTCTATTTCATCCTAGCTTCATTCTAGACGCATCTTCTTCTTCTTTCGAGTCAACGGCATATTGTGTCATATTTTGTTTGCCCAGTATGTAGCCACTCCGATAGCTTTAAGGTACTCATAAGTTAACAGGTAGGTCATAGTCTGCGGTGTGGCTCTGCACTCACACCGTGGGTCCATCTCGTCCGAAAGACCCCACTTAATACGGTTTTCGTTACTTCGAGCGACCTGCGTGCGTTTCGACGCATCTAAACCTTGTTTGCTTGTCCTCTCTTCATCTTCTCCTTTGGTTTAATTTGGATTTCATGGAAGCTACAAGTCTATAGTTATATCATGTGGCCAATTAAGAAGCCACAGAAGCAATAAAATAATCGAGTACTTGTCTCAAACGACTAAGTTGCAAATATACCAGTTTGCTAAACGTTCATGTCGCAAATATTAATAAAATAATTTTCATTTTGCATTAAAATTCCATCAAATTATAAATATAGGATTCATTTGACTCTCTGTAAGTCACACTACCCAATAAAGTACTCGATCCAGACATTCACGAAACTACCAATTTGCATACATCCCTACAACACACCTATATTTTAAAAGCAGAAAATTTACGTTACGACTGCTCTATCGTTATAATCTATAAAATTAAACAAAAATAATATGTTGAAACGACTATAATTTTCGACCCTACAACTTTCATATTAAGATTGACGTGATATGCAAATAAAAAAATTGTTATGGTGCGTCCAAAGTCCAAACTGTCCCGTTGCGGTAAACTCACCCTTATGTTTAAAGAGTTAAAACTCGATTTAGCTACGATGACGTGTGGTGAACGCGTCTTGTACGATTTAGTGTACAAAGTGATGAGATTAAATTATAAAGATGCATCTTCCCGGACTGGTTGCGCGTAACGGTGAACGTTGACAGGCGAAATAATGCGCTTAGTGGAGAAATGCGCTCACTAATTAATTCTAAGAACACATTAAAAGTGTCATTAGGGACGATTTCTTTATTTTTAAAAAACTATTTCGGACGGTTATAGTAAAAATATCTACCCCCTACGCAAGTGGCAATATGTTGAATGATGGTACTGTTTTGTAAATGCTGAATTGAAAAATAAAAAGCTTTCTACAGGACAGGCTTAGACAAGTGTAGGAAGCTTTTGGCAATACCGAACTCGTTCCTAGCCAACACTGTGAAGTACAGTCCCGGTAACATGTAAGCAGTATTAATTTATAATGGGAAATAAAAAGATCACTTTTTTTGTATAATGTACATATACACGTATAATAATATTCGATCTATAATCGTTTGATCTTAAATAATGTTAGATCGATCTGAAATATTTCAATTGTTTATATTTAACAATTTCGGGATTAAAAATAATAGTTAGGTAATGCATAGGTATGCATCATCACTACATATTATAAAACAAAGTCGCTGTCACTGTCTGTCCGTCCCTATGTATGCTTAAATCTTCAAAACTACCCAACGGATTTTGAAGCGGTTTTTTTTAAATAGATAGAGTGATTCAAGAGGAAGGTTTATATGTATAATACATTCATAATATTGTAGAGAAACACTGATAAATTTAGAGATAATACCACGCGGGCGGAAAATATGGCGGCACGAAGTTCGCCGGGTCAGTTAGTATTTACATTAAAAAAATATAGGACATAGACTGGTAAGAATTTTACTAGTTCCCACCTAGACCGATATATATCGTATCTCATAAACATCAAATCCCATACATTCGTCATTCTATTCTACATCATTGCCACTTGTCTAGGGGAGCTGAATACTATAGAAACAGTACCAAATACGTGAAATGATTATGGAAGCTTATGGTGAATAAGTCAAAATCGGCATGCGGCGAAGTGTTCCGTCAACAGTCATAAACAACAATAACATTGCCATAAATTGTGGATAATGACGTTAATGCGCTATCCTTTCACAGTAGCTACTGCAATGAGCGAAGGAACAAACTTTGGGCCATGAAAACAGCGAAGTCTAAAAAAAAAAAAATAATAATAAATTAAGTTCACTTTTATATTTTTTAATTTCTTTTTGTAGATGTATTTAAAAATGTAATTTGTTAAACAAATGGAATAAAGATAGTAAAGACATATTGGCATCAGAAATAATTTAAAATTACTGGCTTAAATTATGCAATCTTGAGAGAGATCTTGATACTAGGACCTAAACTAAGCTTGCACCTGTGTTTTAGTCAAAACATGTGACATTATAGACGGAAACCGACTGTATAACCACCCGGCAATCGAATCCAGGACCTTGTGGACACCAAAATAGCACTCGGTACAGATACGCCATACGCCACTGAGCCTTTTAAATTAAAACGAGACGTAACATATGACATGACGAATCTAAACACACAAATTGAATTTATACCGCTAATTTCTTAGCTCCATACAAGATATTTAATAAAAGGTGGCGAACAACAAAATTGCACTGAATGTAACGGCTTAGTCATTCTATCTATATCATTATACTCAAAGCTTATATTATACCGCTTACTTCGTAGCTCCAAGCCCAGTTATACAGGCGATAGAAAGGCCACAAAATTATAGAGGACGATGATGACGTCACAATACATAACCATGTGTTTTAATTTGTCTATTTTAATATTCCGCTCTGCATTTTTGCTAGACCCTCCCGCTGTTCTACAAAATGTCTTAACAAAAATCTAGATACCCAACCGGGCCATCGAATCCGTAACGTAATTTTTAATGAATTTCTAAAGTAATCAGTATGCTAACTATTCACTGATCTGGTCACGGGTTCAAGTCCTGTATGAGCATTCACTTTTTTCAATCTAAATCGTAACAATGCATTGCAGTGTATATTGCAATGTATATAGTGGGATATCACGCGTATTTATTTTTCTTATAACGCGCGATTTTTATGACGGTGCAATCTAACAATAAAAAATAAATAAAAAAATACACGTGATTTTGGTAAGGGGGCCCTACGTCATTTATTTATCATTCAAGTTTCAATTACACAAGCGCGTTATTATCGGTCGATACTACTGCATGTGTTAGGCTGAATTTTTAGAAGATTGTGTTTAAAGGTGCGTACAAATTATATAGCATAACATGTTATATAACAATGTTATATAACATGTTTCAGTAATGTAGACACTGAAGTTAGTACAATGTTGCAAAGTTATAAAACAATGTTAGATAATGTGGACGTGTTATATAACACAAGTTATACAACATGTTACATGATCTGCACGCACCTTTAGGATGCGGCTACAACGTTATACTTTTTTATAATACTTAGGAGAACAATGACAAGGTAAGTTACATATTTATTCCTTAAATCCTCAGTTTAATTTCATCGCTTGTTTCGTGGCCCCAATCGTGATGTCGGTGAAACTGGCGCTATAAAGGCCACAGTGAAACGATAACTCTCAATTATCAATATCATAGACAGTGACGTCACATATATTTGCATCTGAGCGATTTGATATTCCAAGAAACATTTTACATAATACATATGCAATGAGGTGCCTTATCTTTTATCTTTTAGAAATTTGCAACCGGTCATTTCTAGGTCATGCCTAGTATCTTAAAAAAGATAAGATAATGATTTGCTTACCTCATAATGTTGCTAATTAACACAAATAAATGTTATCTGTCTATTTGTCAGCCCTATCTATCTACACAATTTTATACTATTTTTTTATTTCCTTTCTATAAACAAGTTCATTTTTCTCTATTTTTCTATTGATTCTTTAAGACAAACTGCATCTGTGAATACAGTTTGTCTTTTAGAATAATCATACAGTTAGGTACCGTAGTAAAAAATACTGAAACTGAAAATAAAACCTTTAGGCTGATTACTAAGCGAATAATTTAAAAGTGCAATTATTTTGAAAACTATTGATTTTCGGGTCGGGAGGCTTTGTGGACCGGGACCACGCTCCACAAAATTCCCTCGGCCATATTAAGTATATATTTACGGAGGTTTAAAATTGTAGTATTTCGAGACCTCTAAAACCTCCTACTAGGAATACGTCGAGTTAGCAGTATACTTATGGGTAGTAGCCGTCGTGTGTTCATAGATAGCAGTACTTATGGGTAAGGCTAGCTGTCGTGTGTTCAATCGAAATACAAAGTTAGCCTGTTTCCACAAGTCAAAATGATAAGAAAATATTAAACAAACGTACCTTGCACAGTTTCTTCTTGATCGTAGATTCCAGATTCTGTTGGAGAGAAGAATACATTTGTTAGTTGTTAGGCAAGCATTGAAAATCAAATCATGTTAAGCCTCATGTACATGTTAGCCCAGCGCAGTTCGACCACAGTATAGTTTTAATCGAGTATGATCGACTCTAGAATATATTTTTTTCACTAATCATGTATAAAGTATTTTTTTACGTAATAATATTACAGAAAACATATAAAAAAAATGATTCGCGATATGGAAATAATATTTACGTCAAAACATTAAGGTAAAAGAAGATCTAGATTAGTGACTAACATACGATACCTATTATCGTAACTGTCAGTTTTATTAGGTATTAACATTTACCTATTTTAAAAACTACAGGTATTGAGATTTTGCTCTAATTTATTTAATTGGACTTTTGCTTAACATTCGATGCAACTTCAAAATATAGTGAACGATGTTTAATTGTTATGGGTATAATACGTCATTTCGTTTATGAATCTATTATTTATTATTATTATTTTTAATTATTCTATTTTTTTATTAGATATTACGTACAGGATAAGTTAAAGAGAAAGTAAATAGAGCTTAGAGAACGGTTTAAAATATTTACTAATAAAATAAACTGCGGCCTGCACTTTTTTCTTTGGGCTAGCATGTAAGGTCGGCTTTATATTAAGGTTGTCATATTAAAAGAAGTTTAGTTAGTCTGGGATCCATCAGAGTTAAAGAGTTGCAGAAGAAAATAATACAGGTATGTATTAGTCCATTCACATACTGTAATTAATGTAATAAAATATAACATGAAAATAAATATAACATCTCAAGAGGCTCGCTTTAGGCAGTTGGGCCAAGGGCTTGATGCAGGAGACAGTAGGTACTCCTCGATTATCATATCAATAATTGCTTTGACCATTATTTTTCTATATTTTAAAACTTATATTTCTTATAATTCAAATTTTTATTTTAATAACGTGAAATATGAATGATTAAAATTTTAAGTGCTTTTAAAATTAAAAAATAAATTACCATTTCTTTGATACTCATATTATATACTGTATAATACATACCTCCTAAATTGAAAATTTGACATTTATTGTGCCAAATGTTAAAAATTTAGTAGGTAGCGAATTCGTTTCTTGATCACATTTTATATATTTTATTTCATTTTATTGATTTATTTTATATTAACCTTTGCTTAAGGTGTCAGACTAATAAATTTACTGATTTTTGACCTTCTATCGTTTAAAGAACTAATGGGTAGAAAATTTAACCATTTAACCATAAATAATATATTTAAAACGGAAATTATGATCAATAATCGTGATGACTACACTGTATTCGTTATTCAATATTGCAATCACCATAAAGCACCAGGTAGATGATCAAATAATTTGTCAAATTTGACGTGTGATTAAAAATATTTGGCAGTGACCCTGTGACCCTGTTTAATGTATTTTTTAAGAGGGCAATATTTTAGAAATTTGACAAATTATTTGATCATTCAAATGTTGTTCTCATGCAGAAGACAGTAGGTGTAATAGGAAGAGCAGAAATAAAAACAGTAACACATTATTTTGAAAAATTTAATGATACACACAAAAATAGTGGATTGCGAAAACTGTAGGTAGGTATACCTAGAATAAAAGTCCAAAGTTCCAAGACTGTATCTAGGGTTGAAAAAACACTTGCTTCATTCAAACCTTACAACAGCTAATTCTAACAATTTTTGACAACATGCTTTTTAAAAATTTCATTGCTAATCATACTAATCTTCTATAGTAGTAATGTCCTGATTGCCTAACAAACACCTATAAGTTAGTATTTACTGTATTCAATTCCAATTCTTCTAATTACAAAAAAATAACTAAAACTGTACCATGACAAAGTGCCCGCTAGACTAGACTGCAATAGGCTCAGCCTTATTACGTGGGATCTAAAATCATAGTTGGCGAAATGTGGGCATTACTACACCTCTGCCTAACCCTTCGGGGATTCACAAGCTTGAGTATATGTATGTATGTAACTAAAACTTATATGTTTGGGTTTATATTTATGCCTCGACCTTCGGACCTTTGGACTTTCGGAGCCGGAATTATTATACAAAAAAGGTTTAATATACGAAAAATGTATCTTTTAGGTACACTAGTGAAATATATTTTTTGAATTTAGTAACCCGTTCATGGGTTGTTCCGTATTGATCCCACGACGATTGATCCCATTTTTAATTGACCCCAAATGCGTATTCCTTATTGATCCCACTTTAAAATTTTATTTTATATCCTTAATTGATCCCAAAATCCATTCTTAATTAATCCCAATGCAAGAGGTACTAAAAAGTATGGATAGCATGATCATGCATTCAACTAATTTAATTTTACTTACTACTAATATTAGAAGACTAAAAGTTTGTAAAAATGTTCGTATGTTTGTTATAGGTTTGTTTGTAGGTTTATCATACTTGCAAAATAACTTATGTTAAAGAAAAATATCCGCAAGATACCTTTCCATTGACAGTGATCTACAATAATGAGGACGATTTACCATCCAGAGCTTTCATACTACATTATTTTGAAACAAAAATCCATAAAATATATAACGTTTGTAAAAATCACTTTATTAATTTTACACGCGATGTAAGACCCAATTTATACCATGTATAATTCGGCCATACCATTAATTAATCGGATGGTACGACAATAAATATCTTACATACAGTTAATAAAGTAACTTCAATCAGAATATTATTTTATTGAAGGGAGTCACGATATATTCAATAAGCTTAAAAAAGCTCATTTCATGATATACACCTGCTTGAACACTTAACATTGGAGATGATAAGTATTCCACAAAGTTCTTTTAGAAAAATCGATTACTGTTAAAAGAGTACCTACGCTTGTGGAATGCACTGTCGCTTTTTTCAGGAGCATAAATCACACCATAAAACAAAATAATTACCTATCCTACAGCAAATTATGAAAGTGTGCGTGTATCAAACTAATCGACAGATTATAAGATTAACATGCAATGTTTAGATAGCAAGTAGTAGGAAGATATTTGATTTTTTTGCCTATGAATCATAATAAGGAAACACTTCGTCCGATAATAATAATTTCATGTATGGTTAACTGCAATAAATCTATTCAATAAAACATTACTGCGTACCTCTAATAACTCCCTATAAAAATGTTTTTCGAAAATGGTAAAAATGTCAAAGTAGATATCCAATTTTACTGTAAAATTGTATTATTAAACTTCCAAGTTTCTGTAATTTAGCGCACATTCCAGAAACCGACAAAAAATTCAATATAAAAGTTATTCATTATAATCCATTTATTAAACAAGTTTTTAAGTTATACAACGCTACGCTATAATCGATGGGAGTACAGCAGTAAATAGCAAGTAAATATGTGGTAAAAAGTAATAGAAATAGATCTCCGGATTAGGTATGTGCACGAATAGAATGACGTAACAATTCAAGTATTTCAGATAATTGCAAGTACGTAGGTATGATTTCAGAAGAAGATTAGTACTCTCCTGTACCGCCGAAGATATACCTATCAGGAAAAGAAAGGCGCAGAACGATCTGCGGCAACCAATATTACCATGAGTCCAAACAGAGTGCCGATGCTGAGTCGCTGAGAAGACGGCGTGATATGTTGCGCGCGCGCTTGCGTTAGTTGGAGGTTAGTTAATTTATTTAGAACTTCACACTAATCTCCATTAGATTACTATAATATATTACTTTGTATTGATATATTTCAATGTAAAATGTTGTTTTCAATTATCCGTGTTCAAAGCCTTTTGACTGTACATGAGTACCTACAATCAGAATCAAATCGATCTTGATACCTCGGTTAGGTTACCAAATATCAGAACAATCAGTAAACAGGAAGGGAGGAATCCTGCTGACTGATTATTTTGATATTTGGTACACACATTTAGTTTGATAATACAATTTTACTCAATAAAACAGTTTGGTATTAACAAAATTATTAGGCTAAGTTAGCAGATATCAAGGTCATGTTGAGTACTTTGCTGGTCAAAATCGATCTGATGCTGACTATACCACCAGTAATAAGTCAAATGTTACATGCTATTCTACAAGGCTATCAAAACTAGCGCCATATTTCAATAACAAAATCTCATAAGCTGTTAAATCTCATTGTGACTGGTGGTCTGCAGTCGCACGGCGTCGACCCAGATAACGATGTAATTGCGAGCCTTGATCTGCGTAAGCGCCGCCATTACCACGCATTTTAAATACTCCGAGCTCTATCCTAATTGGAGGGATATAGGACAGATGTGAGAATATAAGACTTTAAGCTTACTTACTAGAAATAAAATGGTGTCAGTGTCAGAGGGTTTTATGTGGAACTAGCTGATGATCGTGACTTCGGCCGGGTGGATGTTGGTTATCGCGACATTCGCGACCAAACATAGTTTATAAAAAATATATTCGACTGAACTGCGCAATATAAATTCAGAAAATACCCCGCACTCAGACTAAAAGAATGACATAGACGGAACATATGGAACTAGCGAGGAAAGCCACCTAAAGTAATAATAATGTAGTACCATTTCACTCGCACCCGTGCGTGCACACAAAGAGTGCATGCGAAATAGCACTACTTTAGTATTACTTTAGGCGGTTTTACACGCTAGTTCTATAGTATACGTTCCAACTATGTTATTCTTTTAGTCTGAGTGCGGGGTATTGTCTGATTTTATATTCCGTAGTTCAGTCAAATATATTTTTCAATTGCATATTTAATATACATGATTAAGCTATTAACAATGAGATATTCCCTTTCGAAGACTCCGAAAACCTATAAACCATAATGTATGACACAAAAATGCCTCAATTTCGAAGTGAGTGTCACCAGGGTTGTGTGGGAGGCAAGAGGACGTGAAACGTGCCCATGAAATTGTGTCAAACGGACCGCGGCCAACAGTAAGGAACCAAGTTTATTGCCAATAAATATATTTAGTTAATTAAAAGGTATGTGAATACATTTTTAATTTTGAGAGCGTTTTTAATTAGTATGAATAAATTATTTAAACAGTTATAATTATAATAGTATATTTTTATATTTTTTTTTTCTTATAAATTGAAAATGAACCCGAGACTGAATTTGTGCTAAGACCGTAAAAAGGGCTCCCGTTACTTTAAGACCCGTCAACGGTGGCGACATTCTCCTAAATTAATTGTTAGCTATCATGCATTATAATGATATATTATATTAGTTATCCAGTTAAATTTGACGACGGATATTTTTTGTAGGCAGGTATTTGTACGTAAAGCGCATATTGTTATTATTATGTACATACGCATTAACTAAATGAAATTTAACTACTTTTTTGTGGTCAGAGTATTCCCGAGTGTAAGGGACTGGTTGCGGGTTCGAGTCCCACCTTAGTCGTTTCACTTTTTCTAATTTAAATCGATAAGAATATTTAGCATAATAATTGCTATAAAATATCATAAAACAAAAATATGGTATCTGTTTAAACAAATAAAGATAGGTTAAAAAAATACAGACAGCACACTTTCATGCTAACCGACCTTTACGATGTCTACGGTTCGTCACTGACCTGAAAACATAAAAAATACATCAATAGAATTCACAAATATATACATAGACAAATAATTGAGCAAAGAAACTTAATTGAATTTGGACTGTAAAGGGAGTTTTAGAAGGGCGAGGCGTGACTTAGCTAGGTAGGATGGTATGGGCGTGAATTAATATCTCGCTACACCGAAAAATGCGTATCCAGTGCTATCTCGTACTGTACTAATAAAATTAAAAAATAATTTTTAAATTAAATCAGTATTTTATGAAATAAAGACACTTAACAAAACGTAGTGAGTGATTTTCTGTTTGAACAATTTAAGTCTTTGAACAACAAATAAGTAAGATCAGGTGATCTTGTGGTGACCTATTGCAACGTGTCGCTATATGCGCACTAACATGTTAATCCACCACGCACCTATTAACGACACAAATCAATTTGTATAATTATTACTAATATAAATAATATGCATACAGATTATCATTTAATTACGTTGTTAAACTGTACTCATCAATTGCTTGGACTTCAATTTCGTAGAATGATTTATAATCGTAACAATTAAAGATGGATGCCTACCAGAATATGCAGAAGATGCATCTGCATCTATAGCTATTCTACCCCATTTATATATCTTTTTCTCGTTTTAAAGACTAATAATAAGGATTTATGATTCTTACCAAGACCTTCAGTAAGTACCCAAGTCAAGTCCCCTGCAAGTCGGTACCTACATCAGCTGATTGTAGAATGAGGATACTTGTACTAATTTAAGAAGTCGTTTTACCCAAACCAATAGGCATATAAATTTAATTATAATACAGTCATATGCATAAAATTTGAACAACATCCATAATTCAGTGAACGCATAATTAAATAAATGCCGTGATTAAGACATTAGTCTAAACATTCTTTAGAATGACAGTTGACAACGACGGTTTTTGTTTACTACCCATATGACATAATAAAATGGCGACTATTTGCCGACTACTTCTTGCATAAACAGTTTCGTAAATACCTGTATTTATTTTTAGATTTTTTATCATGTAGAATAAGATAATTGTCAAGTGTGCAATGAAAATTGCTTGAAATCAAGTAAGTGACACTGAGACTCGAATAAATTAGCGCTACTGGCATTGAGACCTCTATAAAATCTGTAAAACCAATAATAATTTGAAAAAAAACACGCCAGAGGTGTTAGGAGGAATGTTATTAACTGCGATTAAAAAAGCCAGTAATAGCCAGTAAGCTAAACAGATAACCTAAACTAAAGAAATATCTTAATAAATGCAAAGCGCATTGACAAAATAGAAAGATACGAATACAATACAAGAAAAGCTAATTGGGTACAGTTTTCGTTGAAATAGTGTCCAATGTGGCATTAAATACTTAATTGCTTTCAGTTTATATATTTATTTATTTTAAGTTTTGTGGTATCATGGCGAATTAATCATAACATTCAATCGATCAATTTATCCATCATTAGCGATATAGGATACTAGTATCGCATTTATAACGATTAGCATGTACCATATTCAATCAAATAAATAAACTTTATCTTGCCTATTGCATAGTAATTATAGCAACCTGTTTGTTAATTTATACATAATTAAATGCATATTCGTTATTCAAAGTGCAATTGGTGTTGATCAAATTAGCGATGTACCTTATCGAAAAACCCGGTCCATCGGCTGGTCAAAAGGAAAGGTCAAAAGTTCTCGAAACAGGCCAACTCGTGTGAAAGATTTTAAAACAGTAGATAAAGCTCATGAAGTGTCTAAGGACAAAAGTATAAGGAGGTGATTAATTCCCCCTAAAGTAGGCAACTAGAGGGAAAAGGCGTATGTGTGTGAATAAAAAGTAATTAGGCCCCAAGGGTAACGTTTAATGGGAAAGATATAATACTTATATTATGTCTTTCCCATTAAGTGTATCCCACAGATATTAACCAGAATTCCATTTCTACGGTATTCATACACTTCGTACACTCAAAAATAAAGTACTT
The DNA here is from genome assembly GCA_914767945.1 of Eilema depressum. Classification (NCBI taxonomy): domain Eukaryota; kingdom Metazoa; phylum Arthropoda; class Insecta; order Lepidoptera; family Erebidae; genus Eilema; species Eilema depressum. The sequence goes on along the minus strand of OU612028.1, from coordinate 7,038,625 downwards.
GGACAGATATCCCAGCTGATACCAATAGGAAGTAACTTGAATTTTTTTCATGTACTACCCTTGTCCCTGCCCACAGGCTTTCGTAACAAAACATTGTGTGGTAACTGTACTTACCACGAACCTGTAACATTATGTAACATTTTGAAATCCTTGGTGTAGGTACAATAAAGACGTTTTATTATTATTCCTCTTTATTATTTTAAAAACTCTTATAAATTATATTTTTAAATACATAATTATATAAAACAAAAACATATATTTAAAAATATAAAAAATAGTGCCCCACCGGTATCGGGTATAGGGACCAAGCTACCGGTGGTTAGGGCTCCAGAGAGAGGAACCTCCTCACAATACGTGCCGTGTCGAGGAGTACCGCCTTCTGCATCAAGCCCTTGATCCAGCTGCCTAACGAGAGCCTCTTAAGGTGTTGGTCGAGGCTCTTAGCAATCAGCCCATGGGCCGATATGACTATCGGGACAATGATTGCCGAATCAACATTCCACATGTCAACAACCTCATGAGCCAGATCCAAATATTTTATTTGTTTGTCTTTTTCGGCTTTCATGAGGTTTTCGTCATGAGGAATGATGATATCAACAATCATTGCAAGGCGCTCTAATCGATCCATCACCACTATATCAGGCTTATTGGCGACAATAGTCCTGTCAGTGATAATAGATCGATCCCAATTACATATATGTATTATTATTATTATTATTATATTTAGTTCAATTATGTTATGATAAATATAATCAAAATATGTGCAAATTCACATTACAAACACATCAAAACCGGAATGAAAATGGTAATCATATTTAATTAAGTCTCAATGACTTGCTTGATAAACGGTAGAAATCAGTAAGTAGTTCAGAACATTCCAGCTAACCCATTACAGCTCCGCACGGAATTCAGAATTAAATTTTCGCATTATAAATTGTAAAAAAACGTATTGTATTGTAATCTAAATGTAGAAAAATTATGGAGATGAAAAAATAACATAAAATAAACCTATAATATGGATTCATTTCAATCAACTCATCACTTATAATAAACCAACTCATATAACACAAAATGTTTGAAAGTATGACTTGTAAGCTGTTGCATAACACAATCCTTTAGAAAACTGAATGATGGACGCGTTCAGTGTGGTCACCTCCAAAACATATTGTACACTGTTATTAAAAAAAAAATGATCCACGCATGCGTACCGATAGTACGCACGAAGCATGCAGCATGCAGTAGATTTTTTATAAGAATTATCAACAAACCGATTTTTTTTTTCTTTCTAACATAAATAATCAACCGGACTAGCAACCGGACTACTGAGACTAAAGAATATTATGAGAGGTAATTATTTAGAGTGGATAAGGATTCGGTAAGAAACGCAAAGGGCTTGTTGTGGTATTTATAAACATTTAATACAATTACATTGTTACGTTAGAGTAGTTAGTAGTAGTATAAAGCAAACAGATTATTTCCTATTAGACAAGGTTTCGTTTTAATAAGACTCTGAAATTATTAATAGGTAAATTTCTAATGTTTTAGTCGGTTCGAGTACAACATAACCTCCTCCTCCGGCTCCGGCGGGGGAGGTATCCGTGGGGATTTTTCGCAGGATAAAAAAAAATAAGGTAAATTTCTAATATCAATAGCGATTTCAGCCTGTTCAACTACTCTACAATTCCTTCGATGTGGTGGTTAGGTTCATTCATGTACTGAACTGAAAATATATTTTTTGCCCTGTGATAATTTCAAATTTTCAATTTTTCGGATTTCAAATACATAATTATTTTGGTTTGATTATTTTAAAATAAGAAACAGTAGAATTTCGGTTCAATTTGTGTTTGAAGTTGGTTAAAACATTCTAACGCACTTTGTCTGCATACGGTACAAGAACGCGTACAATGTCCGTCTACATTTATCATCATAAGTGCCGGCATACACAAGACACAATGCGACGCGTACGACAAAGCCGGACCACGGTACGACACCATTTGTAATACACCTAAATATTGTATTGTTATTTATTACTACCATTTTACAGAGATTCGCTTGTGTGTCCGTGATTTAATAGTATTTTCATCATGTATAATTCTTTGGGATAATAGTTTGGATCTGAATAGACCAACAAAGCATAATATACGATAATTTCGATTTTGTGTAATTGTTGTACTAAACGGACAAACAAATATTATATGTACTTCGAGTCAAGAAGTCCAACGGAAATGCTAACTGTGGTAGCTGGGTTGAATTTGCTTACATTCACGTTCATGACTTTGATTCTTTTGCGTTGAATGACTTCGATCGTTGAACTGTAGGCACATGCTGTAAGAACATTTCGAACGATCGAACGAACTCGACAGCTCAATCCGCGGCGATATTTCCATTCTGCTTGCTGTAAATTTTGTGTCGTCACGTTCTTGAGCATGAGGGTGATGTATGTTTACGTGTTCGACAACGTGACATCACCAAAACAGCATGCGATATTGAAATATCACTGCAGATTTAGCTTTCGAGTTCGTTCGATCGTTCGAAATGTTCTTACAGCATGTGCCTACTGCACTGCGTTATAGGTAGGTATCACTTCTATTAGCGAATCCGTGTGTTGACAGAGAAAGAATACAAGTATCAAACCCTATCTCCTCCGAAGGATGTCGTAAGAGGCGACTATCGGAAAATATGCAGAGGAAATCAATACGAGAGAAGGAAATCTCCAAAATAAATGTAGGTACCAATCCGTCTGGTCGGCGTAAAAACAGGCCAAACACACCCAATAGGTATTTGGAGAGGCCTATGTCCAGCAGAGGACTGTGATACAAACTTCCCTGAGAGGGTTTCGATGAATTAAATATATATTTGGGTATATTGCATAGCACGAGTACTAGTACAGAGCTCTACTAAAATTACCTAAAATCCGAGTACCTAATGCCTATATATGAATAAACTCAATGTATCTACGTATTATACTGAATATTTAATTACAACACTTTCTTGAGAGCTTTTCATTAACTTTTAGTTTGTCAACTTCGCGTTAACTGTAATATCTCGAAGTTAGCAAACTACTCAGAAACGTAAGTAATGGAATATTTTGCACAAGCAAGGAGCATTTTGCATTTAGTATCTATGAATACTTGCTAATCCGCATTCGAAACTGAAAAGTTTTCCATCGAATTTCTACTGAGGGGACCTCCACCTATTACCACCTCCATAACTTTGAAGATCCTGTGTGTGATATTGTATAACAAATGAATTTAAGAGATTAAAATATTGGCAGAAGGTAATGGGAAAAAGAGATATATTGGAAAAATGAAAGGAATAAAACACACACAAATTGCAAGAACTCTAGCTTCTTTAAATTACTTACTTTAATAATATTATAAACGCTGTCTGTCTGTCTGTTTATCTGTCTGTCTGTCTGTATGCTTTCACGCTTATAAGCCACTGAACCGATTATGATGAAATTTGACACAGACCTTGGGAAAGGACATAGGCTATGTTTAGTTGCGATAACCGACATCCACGCAGGCGGAGCCGCGGACAACAGCTAGTATAGACTAGCTAGCATAAACAAAACATTCAAGCTTTGTGACACCGTAGTAAACCCAACGTTCTAAAGTACCCGCGATTATATCGTAAAAATTTACATTGTCGATTTATCTGTATCACCTCACTCGTCGTCTCTTTCCTCCTCCTACAGGCAGAAAAGGACGGTTGAAAGAGAGTGCATAAAATTAAATTGGATGCGATAATTAACAGGGGCTGGTTAAAGTAAACAGAGGGCATAAAGAACATCGGATCGTGATTTTCTGACAAACAATTTTAGGTTATAAATATCGAGTGATGGAACTTTCAACTCTATGTTCAAAGGGATAAGGTACGCTTACTTTCGATAATTACGTAGATATTTTTCGACCTGGTTCTTAACGTGTCACTATAATTGGTTGCGAGACGAGTAGTCGATGATTGACGCGTAATTTTGACGCTGACCAGCTATTACTTGTGGTTTCTCGAAAGATATTTTATTGGTACGCGTATTGATCACAAATTTCGTTTCGTCACGGTAACATTGTACGGTTATTACCATGATTGAAATTATCGCGCAAAAGTCGTTCAGTGTAATAAAAGTTAATGTATAAAAGGTGGGTTAAATAAACTTGCGGATCGAAATCGCTCCGATATTAATGTAAATCAATTTTCATAAATAAATAAAGGTTTGTATCTCTCGAACGACTGGCTTAATATTTCGAGTTGTAATTTATACGGACGCGCAGGAACATCTTAACGGTTCACAATACAAATTAAAAAATATATAATGAATACTCTTTAACAATTTCTACCAATTATATGTTTAATGTCATCGTTTTCGCATGCTCCGATCGTAATGATGAACAAATTGAATACATCATAAAACTTTCAAAATAACTGTATAATTAACACTACGCAATTACAGTGACAGTTTGTGAGTAAAAAAAAGGATTTTTTTGGGACACAAGATGATATTCATCACACACGCCCCGAGAAGATAATTCCCGAACAATTTGCTTGGTTTATCAGTACGTAATTATCCGAAACGCGTAAGTTAATGAACGGTTGCGTTGCGTTGCGGCGCGAGCGATGCCCGGAGGCGGGAGCGGCAGTTTCATGAAACTATGCATTAAAAGCTTTCGTAAATCAAGCACACCCTTCTTCCTACAGTTCCTAAAATCCAGGGTTCTTAAAAGCGGGGCGTGAAAAACCGTCTGTCGAGACTCGAGACCACTGAGACACTGTTCTTTTATTTATCCAATTCACGTAATAATTGTTAGCCTGACTTACTAAAGAAAATTACATTTTGAAGTAATTAAACTTTTACTGACAATTAAAGAATTGCGTTTATTGACTCCTATGTTACCCTAAGACGTTCGTAGACGAGAAATTCAGTTATTCAAGGAAAGGGACGACCCTGGAGAGATTTTATTCAATTTAAATTTACATACATTACATACAATCACGCCTTCATTCCCGGAGGGTTAGGCAGAGGTGAATTAACACCCACAACTAAACTCGCCTTTCCCAGATACTTGAACCAAACCCTAAAATATCGCAGTGTTGCGCATCTTCGCGTAAGAATAATGTGGACGGACCGCCGGCGTATTATTAAACCTGTGAGTTATGGCGTTGACACGTATAGTGTCGGAAAAAAAAAATATTACGCACAAAAGTGATAATTAGCCGTGAAATTTCATTTCCATGAATCTTGGAAAGTTGATTGTGTAACTAATTAAACGGGAGCCGGGATTCTCGAGCGTTTGAGGGTTGAGTGCTTCGGAGTTCATCAAATGATAGGCGATCTGCCTTGCTGCCTTGGATGATGTTCATTATTTACAACGAGGGCGCAGTTTTTATTTTAAATTTGGTCACCGAAATTATTGGCGTTCCCTCTAACCACTTCAGAATCAGCAACTGAACTTTGTATAGCTTATCACATTTTTATTTTGTTACTAGCTGCCCCGGCGAACTTCGTACCGCCATATTTTCGGCCCGCGTGGTATTCAAATCCCGTTCCCGCTGCACCCTTATCACTTAGGAGGATGAAAAATAGATGTTGGCCGATTCTCATAGATACCGGATAAGCACAAAAAATTTCATCAAAATCGGTCTAGCCGTTTCGGAGGAGTTCGATTACGCACCCCGTGACAGAAGAATTTTATATATTAGATAACACTCATTGGATAAGGTGCATAGTAGACGCTTGTCTATCCATATTCAAAACCATAGCCACTGTTTGATAACATGATTAGGTAAATAACATATGTATTTACCTTATGATTTTTTAATATTTTACAATCTCTCTTACAATGAACGAACTTTTTGATGAAATAGATACTAATACTCGTGAAATACGCAAGGAGTCAAATGGCCGGCTGTTATCTCTATCTGCCTACCCCGGAGGGGAAAAGGTATGAGCATATGATGTATGATACTCATTCAACATTTTGTTGTCAAATCCTAAACCTATTTAAATAGCCCGATGAAGTTATAAGTCACGATACGAATATTTTTAAGAACCAGTTCAGTTTTTTGACATCATAACAAAATTGCAAATTATAGCATCAATCTTCCTTGTCAGTCCGTAAGTGCCGTAAGTGTGTCGTCCAATATTTAAATTAGACTAGCTCAAACTGGTTTAGTGATTGAGAGCCTTTAGATGCATTTCATTTGCATTTTCATTTGAATTCGGAATTGTGGTAGAACTTTGAGAATTTATGAAGATATAAAAACACTTGGATGTGGATACAACTCGAATCAATATTCTAAGTCAAGCATCCCTATTTTACATGCATCAAACTGACAATAATTATAAATATTTATACATGCAACTAGTTTCAAATTGCCAATAAAATGTCAAACGTTGGACTTACAAAGAATTTACCTACACAGTCGGGGTTCCAGGTGATATAAGAAAACATTTAAAAACCTCTTTGGCAAAAATAGAGAGAACCTACACCGGTATAAAAACATGATACACAATTTATTATTTTAATAAGGGAAAAAATAACTGCCAACTGTACAGTATTAACTACAGCCAATAAAATGGGTGGTGATGTCAAAAGTAATTAACAGGTGGTTGGTCATTCAAATAAAAATAATACCGAAATGTAAGTCCGAAGTTCCAGAACGAAGTTTCGGGCAATACTTCGGGTAGTTATCCGAAATAATGGCTCAATCAGACCTGAAGAAGGCACGTGAAATCCGCTGTAGCTTCCTCACACATTACGACCGGAAACAGTGCGCACTGTGCAATATGAAAAGAACTTCATCCCACGTACGCTCAAGCTGTGGAACGAACTCCCAACCATGGTTTTTCCAAGCGACTACCATATGAGGTCCTTAAAGAACGGCATTAGAAGGTTTCCACGCCCCAGGTATTGCACACGTCCGTTGGTCATTGGTCACGGTAATCACTTTCTTTCAGGGGGGCCGTGTGCTTGTCTGTCACCTATGTTGCATAAAAAATGCTACTTTTATTCTTGCTTCGTGCGGGCCTAAATTTTGAGACAAAGTTTCGAGATATTCAAGACCTCAGGTATTTTTTAAAGAGTACGTAATTGACTTGAACAAACCTTAATATTTTTTTTTTTTTGCTTTAATTTGACGAAATTGCTAAAGATGTTTCAATATCTAATAAATTAAAGTTCTCTCAGTACCTGGAGATAGGTACTGAGAGAGTTTCCTTAAACGTAACCATTTGTGGTGGACATAGTTCTCATTATAAAAGGACAGTTCATTCGTCTTTTAGTAGGTAATCGGGAATCAGCTGCATTTTGCCAATTATATTTTTTGACCACACGTAACAAGGGACGAACCTATTGTTGTCAACAGGCTACTTTTTTCAAGCGGAATCTTGAAAAAAGTAGCCTGAGAAAGCCTAGTAAGTACTACTGAGAAAGTTCAGACTAAAAATTTTAATGACACATGCGAATATGGCATTTGAACCTAAGATCTCATACTACTGAGGCAGTCATTCAAATATTTACACCTATCTTGTAATAGTGCTGGTTTGGTATGTACGTAGCACGCACATTTAAAACCTTATCTCGAGTTGAAACGACGACGACGTCCATATTCTGATCGCCATTACAATAAATGGCCGTGTTTCAATAATCTTTATGAATTAATTATTGTAATCATATGATTATGCATGCAGATCGTTCTTTTATCTTGGACAGTTGCAGATACACAGATAGACATATATCTTTATCTTGTTTATAGATTCGTGGCGATACCATATGTAGTGACATCTAGCGGCGGTAAGCTGAACTATTTAGCTACAGAATCTGCATCGCGCTATTCAAGTATTATTAGTAGGCGTGAGTATGACGCTGTGTTAATCTATTACATACTTTGTTTGCTAACAGTACTTATTTATCAAGGTGAGACGAATTTTCGCACATGAAATATTATTTTAAATGGACTAAGGCGAGTTTACTACTATTTTTGACTGAGTCGAATATTCACTGAGGCGAATTTCATATAACCCTACATTTAGCACGACAAAAATCTTCTAAGTTTATTTAGATGGATGTACGTTTGTTACTCGATTACGCCTGAATGACAGAACGGGATGAATGACAATTGGTGCCTACTGTATGATAAGCTACTTCTCATCCCAGGAATATGTTCCTGAAAGTCACCACAACGGGATCAATATGCCACGCGGATGGAGCCGTTATCAACAGCTAGCATTTAATTTTAAAGCCACTGGTACTTTAGTACCAGTGTACTAAAGGAAGAACAGGTTATTATACCGCGATGATCATGATTAATACAGGTGTGTAACTTTCGTATATTTCACGTTTGAACGTGTAATTTACACGGCAATTTTCTGGTGTAGGCAGGGGTTACTGTAATGACGAAACTAGTTTTTACGAGAACTTCATCCTACTGCTATTATAAAAGCGAAAGTTTGGTTGGTTGGATGGATGGATAATTGTAATTTGGTTACGCCGGAATGACTGAACATTTTGCATAAATATATTGAGATCTAGCGTTCCGCCCGCGGCTCCGCCCGCGTGCATCTCGGTTAACGCCACCTTTGCTCATATCTCCGACAAAAAAAACCGCATCAAAATCCGTTCAGCAGTTTTTGCGTCCATCGCGAACAAACAGACAGGAATTTAAAAAAATATATTTTCGTGTTCAGTATCGTTAACATAATACAAAATACAACCCAACTATATTTTTAAAATATCTCCAATGACACGACCACTTTACAAATTATATAATAGTATAGATGTAAACCTTTGAGAATGCTGTAAGGCGAAACCGATCAGGTTCAATAACAAATATCGTGGAAAAGTACAAGTGTGCTATCAATATGTGTAACAATAAATTTCACCAAGTGCCATAAATCAACAGTATAAAATACCTAATCTGCATAAAATTTGGCACAATGATAGATACTCTCCTTCTTCCTCCTAGCGTTAATTCCCAGTCGCATCCGAAGCTTTTTCAGCTCGGAATCTGGGGTCCGCTTTACCAGTCTTAACTACGGATTTGGCTAGACCTCGATATTTTCCGTGAAGCGATGGCCATCTGACCTCCACAACCCAATGGTAACATTAGGTATATCGAGCTTTGCAGCTAGACCGTTGTTTTTGGAAATTTTAGGGCTCCAACTACCCGTAACGACTGCTATAGAAGTTCTTATGGCAACCGGGACCGACGGCTTTACGTGCTATCCGAGGCACGACCAGACCAATGCAAATACTCATATTTCGTGCACACAAATATTTGCACTGAGCGGGGATCGAACCCGCGCTCCTGCGTAGCGGCCGCGTTCACTACCGCTACGCCACGGAGGCTGTCATTATCTGTACTCTATCATTAACTTTACGTTAGTCCCGGTTACATACGTGTCTATGTCTCCCCCTTCTCTTCTTTTTGGTGGGTTTATATGGGTTTATAAGAATTGCCGACTGACCTCGCTGCGCTAGAGCCTCTACCGTCAACCAGTGTTAGTATATGCGTATTATATAAATTTTTCACCATTGACACTCGAAAAAGGGCCCGTGATTCATCAAAAACAGTGAATAAAACGCTCTTTGTTTCACCGAGTGAATAAAAAAATTTGAATTTCGAACATGCGCGAATGTACGGATTCTAGTGAAACATGCAAAGAGGTTGCACACTCTCACTATAAAAACGTACTAAAAGCCACCTAAATGTAATCACTGGCTGGATGGAATGCGGCTCAGTTTAAATTAAGAAAAAAAAATACCGCCATTTTCTGTGTAATTTTCCTTGTAAAAGTTTATGTTTGTCTCATAATCATAAAATGACTTCATATAGTGATGAAAATGAAATTCATATTCTCGAACGCGAAAAGACTCCTGAGTCTTTTCGCGCTAAAGCGGTAGCTATTACTGATAATTTGCTGCTTCTTTTGTGTACTATCCATAACAAAATGTAATTCATAATCACAGAGTAATCGTTTTCTCGTAGTCAATGGTGAAAAGTTGAGTACCTAACACGTGAAAAAAGAATTCATCTCGGCTCTTGTATCCCTCGATACGCTCAGCTTTCTATCTAGAATCCCTCGCTACGCTCGGGATTCTACCACAGAAAGCTTCGCTCCTCTCGGGATACAACTCAGTGCCTCGAAAAGAATTCATCTTTTTTTCACTTGTTGGGTAATCTACTATTAAACACAACATAAAGTTGTTCAATAATATAATAAATTCATCAGATGATTATTTTTTTTTATAAATAAGTTTTGTTATTTAAATAGGTGTAGGTATTTCTTGGAAATAAAAATTCCAAGCTAGGCTCGGTCCACAGATTAATAAATAGTTACTACGTTGTTCTAGCACAGAATAAAATCTATTAAAAGAAACCGCTTCCAAATCCGTTGCGTAGTGTTGAAGATTTAAGCATACATAGGGACGGACAGACAGCGACAGCCACTTTGTTTTATAATATGTAGTGATAAGACACGTCAATTTGACATCACCTCGTCCGATGGTAAGCTGAAGGCAAAGTCCGAAAGGATTTTCGTTCGAAAAGAAAAAAGATCTCCCAAGTATTTATAATATTTGCGATAGCTTATCGGAGTTGTCAACACAGAGACGCAGCAGAACCTGCAGTGATCGAGTCATCCGCAACCAGCGCACGCGCAGCTTTCTCTTAACACCGCACTCATTTATTGACACTTTTATTGTTCCACAGTTTTGTTTATTTAATTTATACGCCGATAAATTAAATATATTCGACAGAAGATAAAGGAGTTGTATTTCGTGAGGTCTTCACAATTGATGTACCTACCTATGTTTTTAAGAAATGTGTTTTCTTAGTTATATTAAGTTATATTATATTGCATATATAATATAACTTAATATAATTAACTTAATATATTATATATTATTTAGATAATATGTAATTATGTAAGTAATGTAATTGTATGTAGTGTGTATTGTATTTATAATGTATGTATGATTATTGTGTACAAATTGTATTAAATAAGGACATGTATAAATCACTAGCTGACCCCGCGAACTTCGTACCGCCTAACAGTCAATTCTTTTTTTTTGATTTTTTCTCTCCGTAAGAACCATCCCCGTACCTCAAGGAATATTCTAAAAAAAGAATTATCGAAATTGGTCCAGCCGTTTTCATGCTATGTCGTGACAACGGAAAACGGGTTTCATTTTTATATATATAGATTATAGTAATCCATCTTTTGCCTGCACCTACCTCAATGTATCTCTGCATCACCCTAAGGTTGACTGGTAGATAATGCTTTTGACATTAAGTCCACCTATGTACAATTTTTATGTGCATAAAGTTTAAAAATAAATAAATAAGTTTGATTATAATATTTTTGCCGTGTGTTCCCTGTGGAGTAGAACAGGGCCACCCTATCTCTTCCTGTGGGTGCCATAAAAGACGACTACTGGATAGGGCTGTTCTTCATCCGAAAGTAAACATACAGCCCATGACAAAGTGCCCGTTAGATGACAATAGGCTTGGCCCCTATTCAAGGGACCGAAATCCCTACTAATATTATAAATGCGAAAGTACCTCTGTCTGTCTGTCTGTCTGTCTCACTTTTACGACTAAACCGCTGAACCGATTTTGATGAAATTTGGTATAGAGGTAGGTTAGACCTTGAGCAAGGACATAGGCTATGTTTGGTCGCGATAACCGACATCCACGCGGGCGGAGCCGCGGGCAAAAGCTAGTCATAGATAATTTGCGAAATGTGGATGTTAAGTTTACACGCCTCTGCTTACCCCTTCGGGAATTTACAGGTGAGAGTAAATGTATGTATGTATTTTTTTTTTGAAGACATTTCTATTTGTCTTAAACAAAAACATGTAAGAATATTGGGAGTCGAGTTTAAACAACTGTAAAACTTTGCGAATTATTTTGCCACTATCACGCTGCCCTAATTATATAGTAAGGCTTCTTTTTATATAGAACACGTCAATATGACTTCATCCCGTTTGATGGTAAGCAGTTGTTGGAGGTCCCTAAAAATTAAGACCACCATTATATAGGTAGGTATGCCTATAATGATCAATGCTAAAACAGTAGTCTTCAGTTTGATAGCCTCTTGAGGATAGTAGGAAACACCGAACACGTTCGTGTCTTTAAAAATTATACGTCCTTATGTTGCGGTGCGGCAAAGCAATGATGGTTTACACTATGCTGAATTTAACCAACTGATTTGGCTTGGCGCCGGAGTGGACCCATAATGTACCCACATTATATGTGATTATCTTTACATAATATTATAAATCTGAAGAGTTTGTTTGTTTGGTTGATCGCACTAACCTCGGGAACTAGGTCTCGGGAACTGATTCGAATTGGAAAAACCTCTGTCCGTTTATCGAGAAATGTTGATACCTAACACACTTGTACTTTTCCACGATATTTATTATTAAACCTGACCGGTTATAGGCTAAATATCATCACGCTACTACTTAAAGGAGCGGAGCAGTAACCATAAATGTCAACAAACCCGGCAAATTCCCATACATTATTTGAAAATGAATAAATTGGGTCATGTAATGTTATAAAGGGTTGAGGATGAGTACGCCGCACAGTGGTTCGAAATTTGAGCTCCATTGACATAGAAACTTAAAGTGAGGAAATTAAAAAAAAAAAATTGTAATGGCTCTGGCATACCTCGCTATATGTCATATTAACGTATGAATGGTATAAGTAGCCCCACGCGTGAGAAAAAAAAGTTTTGTTTTTTTTTTGTATGGGAGAAAACACTTAAAGTGCTTTTTCTTTCAACTGAATGGAACTGAAGGGCTAGTGCTCACACCAGCTATTGTACCACACACGGCGATCAAGATGACATCAAATTCACGCACCTTTACGCACCACTCCGCACGTAGTAAAATTTTGAAATATTGAATTTTCGATATGTGATTTTTCAAATCTTTGACGTAGTTAAATGTAGTTGCCGGTCCATTTACTTATAATGTCATTAGTTTTTAGCCTATTAGTGACTTTTAGGATGACAATAATTAAAAATAATATTGATTATACGCATAAGTTTTTTACAAAATTGCATTCCGAGAGCTAAGTAGCTCATTTGTTAATCACCGTGATTATGGTTGTTTATGATGTGAGCACTAGCCCTTCAGTTCCATTCAGTTGAAAGAAAAAGCACTTTAAGTGTTTTCTCCCATACAAAACAAAACACAAAACTTTTTTTTCTCTCGCTTGGGGCTACTTATACCATTCATACGTTAATATGACATAAAGCGAGATATGCCAGAGCCTAATTGGTTAATCTCACGTCAATCATATTTAATCATAAACAACCATAATCACGGTGATTAACAAATGAGCTACTTAGCTCTCGGAATGCAATTTTGTAAAAAACTTATGCGTATAATCAATATTATTTTTAATTATTGTCATCCTAAAAGTCACTAATAGGCTTAAAACTAATGACATTATAAGTAAATGGACCGACAACTACATTTAACTACGTCAAAGATTTGAAAAATCACATATCGAAAATTCAATATTTCAAAATTTTACTACGTGCGGAGTGGTGCGTAAAGGTGCGTGAATTTGATGTCGTCTTGATTGCCGTGTGTGGTACAATAGCTGGTGTGAGCACTAGCCCTTCAGTTCCATTCAGTTGAAAGAAAAAGCACTTTAAGTGTTTTCTCCCATACAAAAAAAAAACACAAAACTTTTTTTCTCACGCGTGGGGCTACTTATACCATTCATACGTTAATATGACATAAAGCGAGATATGCCAGAGCCTAATTGGTTAATCTCACGTCAATCATATTTAATCATAAACAACCATAATCACGGTGATTAACAAATGAGCTACTTAGCTCTCGGAATGCAATTTTGTAAAAAACTTATGCGTATAATCAATATTATTTTTAATTATTGTCATCCTAAAAGTCACTAATAGGTTAAAAACTAATGACATTATAAGTAAATGGACCGGCAACTACATTTAACTACGTCAAAGATTTGAAAAATCACATATCGATAATTCAATATTTCAAAATTTTACTACGTGCGGAGTGGTGCGTAAAGGTGCGTGAATTTGATGTCATCTTGATCGCCGTGTGTGGTACAATAGCTGGTGTGAGCACCAGCCCTTCAGTTCCATTCAGTTGAAAGAAAAAGCACTTTAAGTGTTTTCTCCCATACAAAAAAAACACAAAACTTTTTTTTCTCACGCGTGGAGCTACTTATACCTTTCATACGTTAATATGACATAAAGCGAGATATGCCAGAGCCATTACAATTTTTTTTTTTTAATTTCGTCACTTTAAGTTTCTATGTCAACGGAGCTCAAATTTCGAACCACTGTGCGCCGTGGGTAAATCCGGGGCGAGTCAGCTAGTAAGTGATAAATTAGAATTATATATTTTAATTATACTTGAGTTATGTAGTGCCAATTATATAATCTGTGTTATGATTTAGTGATGTGTCACCGTTTTAGCAATGATTCACATAAATATTGTTAGCATTATAAATACAATGTAGCCTCAGGGTTATTAACAAGTATAATCGTTTCAATAATCTAGATGTCGCTAGATGTATAACTTCGATATATTGCCAGGTTGTTACGTCATCTTGACTTACGTTCTGTGACAGCGGTGGCCAACCTTTCCAAATCTACGAGTTGACAAGGAATGGTAGCAAAATTTTATGAGAACTAAGAAACTCGAATATACATCGTGAAAACACCGCACGCTACTAACATGCCTGGAAAAAGTTGTTTTCAATGTAGTAAGTAATGGTGATTTAACCAATCACCATTACTTACTACATTGAAAACAACTTGTAGGTAGGAAGGAGCCTCCACGACTATCACACACCGAGAGAACAAGGGGCACACTGTTACTTAGCCCCCGTAGGAAATTCGCGAGAAAATTTTCATCTGTTCTAAATCGAATGACCTTAAATTTTGACACACGAAGAACAATCCTCTCAGCACCCATGGACAAGTGTCAATTCGTTGTCCTGCGGCCGGCAGTAGAATATTGTAGGGATTTGACGTATATGACAGTCTTCAACGTATATCATAAATGTCAAAACATTATTCTATTCTATAATTGCCACTTGTATAGGGGGGCAGAAGATGGTTGTAGATGGAGCTACAATCGATAAACTAAAGTGTACCGCTAGCCATAATAATATAAATAGCCTCCTAAATCCTTGAAGTACATACATGTATGTCGATTCGGTATTGATGTTAGTTCGGTACTGTAGATAGGTCAAAACTCTGTGAGATGGCGGCAAAAACAAAAGACCTTAGTTACTATTATCTCCGAAGAAAGATGACTCTGGATCGGCCGGGGCGCGAAAGATATGCCTCAGACAATCTAGCCTCCGCCAACCAACGATCCACAGACGCCTTGCGTTTTAGTCGGTTCAAGTCCGACATACCCTCCCCTGCCAGCTCCGGCGGGTGGTATCCGTGAGGAAATTGCACACGATAAAAAGGTACTGTTATCTTAAAAGCTACAGGGACAGGACGCAAACAACTTGCGATCAGTCGATTTAAGTGAAAACATTGTAACGTTTTAATAAGAGGACGAATATCGTGGGCGGTGACCAGGGGCTTTCGACACTAGTGATTTCACCGACGTAATCGATAGTGGCTCGCTTTCGATACTTCGGATTGCCGAATCATGATTTACCGATGTATCGCTTCAGTTGCAGGAATTTGAAATATGAGTAGCATAATGATTTGCAGTTTCACGTGGTTTGGTCCACAGTGGGTTGCAGTGGCGAAGAGTCCTTAAAACCCGACTCCTGACGGCTCCTAATGGATGGCATGGTACATAACAAACTAGATCGAGGTTTTTACTAGGATGTTTTTTTTACCGGCTTCCCTTTTGAAATTTTTCACCTTTCGCCTCTGGTGTATTGTACGGGAGCCTGCTAAGATCTTCGGGACTCAATCCAAACAAAAGTTAAGTTAAAAGAAAAGCGAACAGCAATGGGACTTGACCCGGCAAGGATTTAATTAACGTCCTGAATTTTACATTTGAAGTTAAAGAAAACCGGTCAAGTGCGAGTCGAGCTCGCGCACTGAGTGTTCCTTACAGAAAAGGTTTGAGGGACGAACTTATGCTACATGTACGGGAATATAATTTTATTGCGTTGGCTTAGAAGTTGGATTTTTCACAGTTATAAGAGCTTGCAGACCTGAGAACTTATTAATTCCGACGTGATACCTTGACGCATAATTGAGAAAATGGTCTGACAGATAGATAAACTCTTTTTTTGTAATTATGTATATACTATAACTTATAGCTACATATTTACAGTTTCGGATCTATATCCCTCTTTTTGTTGTATAAGACCTTGCTTCATGCCTAGACAGTTGTATCTTTTGATGACATTGACTTAAAATTCTGATTTTTTCACAGCTTAAGGCATGCAGACCTAAGTATTTGATATGAACTACAACTAGATGCTTCTACACATTCCCGAGAAAAGTGCGAAAAGCAAAGTTATTCTATAAGCCTTCATTTTTTTCTTTTGATGTACGGAACCCTAAAAAGATGTTTATGAAATAGTCAGTCAATGGTAAAGTTAAGGTCATATCGTACAGGTTAGATTTACGCAAACATAGATACAAAAATAAAATGTAAATTTAAGTTAAAGTTTAAGGAAAAGAAGCGATGACAGGTTGAATCGAACCTTGACGGTGTTTCACTAATGAATGGAAAACAGAGCGTGGGATGACTAGCTTCACAATGGGTCGACGACATAAAGCGAATCGCGGGCTTTACTTGTATAGCACGCGACCATATTTGAACCAGTAAGCATAACGGAGGTTTCAATAGACTTCGGTCGAAAGTATAAACTTAAGAAATTAGTTTTAGGTGATCAAGAGGCCAAGTGAATCGGCTTGCAAGTGAGGTTAATTGCAAAAGTCCAACAACTGGTCTACTACTTTCACCTATTCCCTACGCCTTCTCCTTCTACTTCTCCCCCTCGTACTACGCTTTTCTCCCTACAGGGTGAGTCTAAGTAGAGACAACAGCCTCTTCTTACCCTGTAGGGAGAAAGGCGTGAATCTATACAGGGCGTCCCACGGCGATGCCACATGGAGGGAAAGTACCTTAAATCCTTAAGTTAGCTCATTTTACTTAAAGGAGACATCATTTTATTTTTAAAAAGAAACAAAGCTGTATTTAAAGATTTTTAAAAATTCGCTTGCCACACCCGGTAATCGAACCGACTAAAATCCGAAAAAGTAACACCCTGTATTTTTATGGCATCAATTGTTAGTGTCAATCATAAGGATCAAATCTCTCTAAGAAACATGGTAAATTAAATGAAAGGAAGTCCTTGAAATCTAAAATTATAAATTCAATTTGGAAAAACAAAACACTTTAATCCAAAGTTCATCCATCCATCTGATACCATATTAACAATAAAATTCCATATTTAAACTACTTTTCTTTTTTTATCGTGCTGACACCGCTGCTGGTCAGCAGTAGTATTTAGGTATGTCGAACTCAAACCGACTAAAACCGCACGCCGTCTAAATTAACAGGTTATAAGTTGATCCATAGGGCAATTCTCTTGCCATTTTCGTTGCACAGGGTAGGTACACCACGTGTAGGTTTCTAATCAAGCACCCAAAAATAACTACCTACCCTACCTACACATACCTCATGCAGTTACCCAATAAAGTTACATTCTAAACAGGTAACAAAGTTCATTCATTTAGTACTCATTTTACTAAATAAATTTCATCAAAGATATCTCTAGTGTTGATACCTTGTGAGAAATTCTTACAAGGTATCAACACTAGGGATATCTTTGATGTGTTGATAACTTGTAAGATATTCTTACAAGGTATCAACACTCTAGAGATATCTTTGATTTGATTAGAAACCTGCACGCGGTGTACCCTGTGCAACGAAAATGGCAAGAGAAATTGCCCTATGGATCAACTTATAACCTGTTAATTTAGACGGCGTGCGGTTTTAGTCGGTTTGAGTTCGACATACCTAAATACTACTGCTGACCAGCAGCGGTGTCAGCACGATAAAAAAAGAAAAGCAGTTTAAATATGGAATTTTATCTAAATCTAAACTAATATTATAAAGAGGAAAGATTTGTTTTTTTGTTTGTTTGTTTTTTTGTTTTTTTGTTTTTTTGTTTGTAACGAATAGGCTCCGAAACTACTGGACCGATTTCAATAATTCTTTCACCTATAGAAAGCTACACTATCTGGGAGTAACATAGGCTATATAACATCACGCTGCTACTAAAGGGAGCGGAGCAGTGAGCATAAATGTCAATAAATCGGGCAGATTTCCATACATTCTTTACTAATATTAGATTTGTATTTTTGTATTCGAGTAAACTCAAGAACTACTGAACCGATTTCAAAAATTCTTTTACCATTAGAAAGCTGCACTATCACTGACTAACATAGGCTATAATTAATTTTCAAAAAAATAGGGATCCTGGATAAAACTTCAATAATGTAACCCAAGGTGTAAAAAAAATGACCTAAAAAATTCCTTACATCGCGTACGCTGCGAAAACTATTGAAGATAGAACAAAATAATGTACTGTAGAAATGTATAACTTAAAAAGGTCTACATAAAAGTCCGCGACAGCATATGTCTATCTAATAAGGGTAGCTCACAATAACCATTTTTATCTTTTACAAATTATAAAAAAAATATGTGTCATTTTCGAAGCTATTTTTAACAATATAGTGTTAAGCCTTATCTGACTAAATACGTTAGATACATTGTACATTTAATGTAGATCAAAATTGCCCTTTACACTGTATAATTATAATGAATATTTTAGAATCTATTGCAGTATGAAAGTAAGTAAGTAGGCTAAAAGGGTGCAACCACGGGTGTTCGAAGTATTTCACGAGCGAAGACAGGGAAGGTCAGCTGAACACAAGATGCAACGGTAACGGGATCCGAATGCGGGATTGGAACCTCCATGTGATGCATCCTGGGTAACGGAGGCATTAACGCCCCTCACCCAGGTGAGGCGCTACCGCCTACGGCAAATACATACAGCAACGGGAGCAGCTCTATAGAGGGCTGCTCAAAGGCTTCCTACATGTCCCTCTGACTACGAGGAGGCCCAGTAGAGAGCAGGAAAGGGAAGGGCTGGTCACCGAGCGCGGACGTGAGGATTATAGGTCCGGCCTCCTGTCATCCCTTCACGCCCGTCTCCTCCCTTTCCGGAATTCGATGGGACATCGTGCTTCCCACTTCTGAGAGAGCCATCTTAAAATTGTAGATGGCCCAGGGTCAGCCGGGGGATGCGGAAAATGCCCTAGGCAATTTTACACTCCAGCAACTGAAGACCCGCGACGGCCATGCTGTTTAGTGGGTCCGAATTCCACATGGCACTCCTGATGGCTGACGGGGATGGTATCCGAGGCAATTTTAGCACGAAAGAAAAGTTTGTACGGAATCCGAATTCCACGCGGGCGGAGCCGCGGGCAACAGCTAGTTGTTAATAATATGGTATCAGATGGATGGATGAACTTTGAGTTAGTGTTTTATTTTGCCAAATTGAATTTATAATTTTAGATTTCAAGGACTTCCTTTCGTTTAATTTACCATGTTTCTTAGAGAGATTTGATCATTATGATTGACACTATCGATTGATGCCATAAAAATACAGGATGTTACTTTTTCGGATTTTAGTCGGTTCGATTACCGGGTGTGGCAAGCGAATTTTTAAAAATCTTTGAATGCAGTTTTGTTTCTTTTTAAAAATAAAATGATGTCACCTTTAAAAAAAATGAGCTAACTTAAGGATTTAAGGTACTTTCCCTCCATGTGGCATCGCCGTGGGACGCCCTGTATATGCCTTACGTAAAGAATTACTATTGCCGTTCAATGAGACAATGCCGCCAGCCTTCGACCACCTTTCCGGGTGATATCGATGGGGAGAAATTCTTTGACACCTGAATCCGCCGGTTTGTACCTAAATTGTATTGGTTTTCATATTATTTTTATTTAGATAATACTTATGCACATTGTGTAAATGCATAAATATATGCATAATATTTGAAGTAGCTAGGTAGAAAGCTACCTACCTAAAGAATGAGAACCTTTAAATCACTGAACTAAACAAAATAAATACTAAAGTAGGCACATTATTGAAAATATTAATGAGACTTATTAATAATACTCCCATTAGATATGACAGAATATTAGAATAAAGCATATTTAAATTCAACGATGACAAGGATGTAATCATTCATAAGAAATTATAGTAATATTTTAAGCTTAACTACCGATACCCATGTGAGGTTCCTTATATAGAGCGCTAGTACACGTGACAGATGGTTCAGAAGTCCAAAAATATCAAATACAGTTATATGAAAAATGACTACAAAACTGCTAACTGGAGACCACCATAAGCAACCACCACTCATTAACATAAACACGCTCGTGTTTTAAATCATCATTCTCTGAACGTTTTCCAAGTCGGTTTTATAACTGTGATGCGGCTGGACCTCGATATTTGCCGTGAAGTGTCTGCTATCTGACCTCCACAACCAATTGGTGATATCGAAGTTCTGTAGTAAGACTAGTCGAACTTTTGAGGGCTCCAACTACCTGGAACGACAGCCGCAAATGTTCGTATAGCAAACGGGACGGACTGTTTTCCTAGGCACGGGAACACCCAGACCAATTCAAATAGACATAATATTCATGCATACAAATATTTGCACTGAGCGGAAATCGAATCTGCGCCCCTGTGTAGCAGTCGCGTCACTACCGCAACGCCATAGACGTGTTTTTTAAATAAACACAATTAACACAAAATGTAGGCGAAAGGACAATTCACATATAAATAATTAAGTAATTAAAAACCTAGGAGTGTTTAATAAAGAACATATGAGAGATGTGGGCAGCGTGTATAATTTAAAATTGCCATTTTTTTCCGTGGGCAACCCACGGTCAGATTAGTCAGTATTTCGACATTCTCGGCCCACATGCGCCGGTTATTAACATAAAACGCTACAATTCATTGTGCAATAAACGCGAAATGCGATTTTATCTAGCGACAACATGGCAAAGTAAAACTCAGCGACGTGTTTTTTCGACAAAACCAATATTGGTTTGTTTGTCCGCCCCTCGTGGTAGGTATGGTCAGTTGGACAAATGTTTGCAGAGCCTTTACATTTATGATTTGTTCTCTTATAAGTTCAAGATATACTTTCAGTATTTTGGATTCAGATTAATGTTTCTGCAGAACCCGTTCAAATTGGCCTAGGAATATTAATTAAAATAGATAGCTACTAATTATGTTTAACAGGATTCTAAGAAATAAATGCCCTGTTAACTCCGACAAAAAACGTGCTTGTTAGACACTTCCGAATTTAGCCAGCTTTCTCCGGAAGGAATAGTGATTGGTAATAAAACATTAAAAAAATAGTCGTCTACTATTAAACTGCTCGGCTAACTATGATGAAAGTCAAAAAATAATGACTAAGTTCACTTGCAAAAAATATCACGAGTAGTTTATACGACAATTTTAAATTATTACTTGTTTCCGTACATATGATTAATATGCATTAAGTGCCATTAAATTACCTACTACAAAACAAGTTACTCCAAATATTGGCGCCAGGTTAGAGCCAACGCAAATGCGTGCTATCAGAAGCCCGTATTTCAAGTGGAGAATAAAACGGTACGTATTTTAAAGTTTCCAACTTCATTGTACATTTACACCCCCACAATTGAATTTTACGATACGCCAGTGAATATTTCAATAGTCATTACGCGTCTTATAGGTATTGGGTTTTATGTACTTTTTATTTGTATTTACACTGGATAATAAGCCGTTAATCTTTTTCGACGCGATGAAAGATAATAAAATGTTTATATTCTAATCTAAGTCAATCGATAAATTAATTAATTAGAATTACTGATACTAAATGAATCACTGTAATTCGAGTAATAAATAATTATAGGTAAGCATATCCGCCGCGTGGTTCCCGGCAGAGTAGAATTTGGGTCAACCCATCTCCTCCCATGCGGTGTCGTACAAGGCGTCTAAGGGATAGGACTATTTAACATCAGACAAATATATACAGTCCAGACTCAGCCTATACATGGCTCGAGTCAACAATGGTGCCCGGAAAACGGCAATAGGCTCACCCCCTGTTACGTGTTACGTGGGACCTAAAACCTAATACAATGATTGGTGAAATGTGGGTGTTAATTCACCTCTGCCTAACCCTCCGGAGATAAAGGCATGATTGTATGTATGTATGTATGTATATTATCAAAAATCGAAACAAATCCAACCAGCAATTGAAATAGCGTCACGATTTCTTTTCGACTTTTCGAGCGCAAACGTACCTATGATTTCAAAACTTACGAAAACTTATTAAATTAAAATTTTGAGATCTTATTCAAAGCGAATCAAACTAGGAGTGATTTTGAAGATAAAACCTAGGTAGATTTTGTACAACATCAAACGGAATACCTTTCTGCTTCTTTTTCTTACGCTTTACGGAAGTTCTTTACGCTTTCTTTCTAATCAAATCACGCGTGAAAGAAAAGAAAGAAAACGTGGCGTCTGAATCGAGTATCTATCTGATAAGAATTTAGTGAGTGACATATTATAGAACTTGCAGTCGAGTAATAAACAAATCTTGATACATTATAACACACCAAGATTCAAGATTCACAGTTACAGTTACGCATTTCATTACAGCGCAACTTCGCCCAACCCTAATTCCCGGTGCAAGGGTTAATTCCCGAAAACCTGAAATATAACTGCAACTCGCATAACGAAGCCTTACTTTATCCATCTGATAGTGAACAACCTCCTGCTAACTGCCACAAAAACAATGTCCACCACACTGGTTTACAGATAATATTTCAGATGAAACAAAGCTCATACAATTTTGCCAACCGACAAAGCGGCATCGCAAATCTCATTTGCAGACAACAAACAGATAACTATCTCATTCTTTCAACAATGGCCGGTAGGCTCATAAACAGAGCCTAATTAGTAATATTCCGAGTGCATTGTAGTATCTTAACAAATGGACAATAAGATGGAAGCGTGGTTATCTAGGGCGATAAGGACGCCGCACAGGGGAGCGACAATTATCAGCCAATGACGTTTGCTTGGTGCATTTTCGCTGCAAGCAAATGCGAATTCAAAAATCGCGGAGTACGTTACCCATTGCTGGTTGGTTTAGCAGCAAGGGGAGGTTAGTTGGAAAGTTTTGCGTCGTTGAAAGTTGTTCAGCAGGCGGTCTCGTTTGTTTAAGTTTACGCGTGCGAGTTAAGATAGCATCGTGGTTGGAATACGTAATGGTCGGTAGTGCTCGCCCATGTAGCTCCCGCTTATTGTTCCAACTCTTGTCCGGCGTACAACGTAAATTGAATAACTGAGTCCTAGAAAGCTAAGTTACTGCCCCTCGGATGGACTTTCACGCTAAATTGGACTTTAAGTCATAACTTGATGTATTGGTATTGTGTCGATGTTTGATTGGGAATGTTTCTCGTTCGAAGCTGACGCACTTTATGCGTTGGATGATAGGTTCACTCAGAAAATTCACTTTATCGATGTCAGATCCCTTCAACGTTGACATAAGAAACTAAACTAAAGTTTGGTTATCACGAGAACTGGCTAGAAGACAGTTGCCTAGGAGAGGAAAACTTTCGACAGTACCTACCCAGTCCAATAGGGGTTCCAACTAGTAGGTGAGGGGTTGGGTTTCGAAAAAGTTAGTAAGACCCCATATACTCAAAGCTTTCATACCCATAGTCAGAATAATTCCTCTCGAGGTTGAGAAGTACACAAACTTGCAGCTGTCATATATTTCGCGTAATCTTCTTACTGAGGAAGTTCGCATCGTATAAATGTCCTATGTAATTACTAAACTTATTGTTCGCTCTTTTAATTACTATTAACCAGTATTAACGTGCCGAGTTAATTAACCATGTAGGTACTTAATTATTGAAAATAGTATATTGTTATTCATTCGATATTCTTTTAGATGACTATTAAATTTAAATTAATAGTTATATTAATATAAGTCATAATAATTAAATGTCTGTTAAGATTGAGATCTCACGACTGGTAGGAAACAGGGCTGCATAATTTGGTGCACCAAAATCGCTTCAAGACCTGCGGATAACTTCTAGGACCTGTTTCCTAGACGCATTAGGGTGGTTGTGGGGATATCAAAACACTTCAAAAAAGCGTATTTACTGCATTTCGTGGAAACCGTGTATGTATTTACACCTAGAACTTATATCCCACTGAAAATAAAAACTTTCTCTTCTATCTCAAACAATTTGAAATTTACAACTTTTGCCCTATTAAGTGAAGCCAAAATTTTGCTCTTCCACACCTTTGCCAATGTGACCGTGCTCCAGCTTGTAAGTACCTAAACATGCCCCGGAAAACGATAAAAAAAATTCTCGTTTGCAACCAGTCCATGACATATTACTATTATACCACCTACTTAATTACACATGACACAGTCTAATCTCTATATATAAAAAAAATCGGCCAAGTGCGAGTCGCCCATGAAGGGTTCCGTAGTAGCAAAGGCGAAAATTGCGGTTTATGACGTATTAAAAAAAAACTACTGACTGGATCTCGTTCGAACCAATTTTTAGTGGTAGTTTTCATGACAATTTACATCATATATTTTTTTTAGAATTATCATTCTCTTATTTTAGAAGTTAGAGGGGGGGGGACACACATTTTTCCACTTTGGATGTGTCTCTCGCGCAAACTATTCAGTTTAGAAAAAAAATATGTTAGAAAACTCAATAGCATTTTTAAAGACCTATCTATAGATACCCCACACGTATGGGTTTGATGAAAAAAAAAAATTTTGAGTTTCAGTTCTAAGTACGGGGACCCCCAAAATTAATGCTTTATTTTTATTTTTGTGTGAAATTATTAACGCGGTTCACAGAATACATCTTCTTACCAAGTTTCAACAGCATAGGCCTTATAGTTTCGGAGAAAAGTGGCTGTGACATACGGACGGACAGACAGACAGACAGACAGACGGACGGACAGACATGACGAATCTATAAGGGTTCCGTTTTTTGCCATTTGGCTACGGAACCCTAATGAATCCCTATTTCCCTTGGTCACGCCATCACGCGTGAACGGCTGGACCGATTTCGCTAATTCTTTTTTTAGAACATTCCTTAAAGTACGGGGATGGTTCTTACGGAGAGAAAAATTGAAAAAAAAAAAAGAATTGACTGTTAGGCGGTACGAAGTTCGCGGGGTCAACTAGTAGTCAATACAATAGGTGCTCTTGCCTGCCTTACACCACACTATGACCTATATCTTCGTCGCAAGCTATCATATGTTAAGCCCATGATGTGAGCGACAGACTTAATTGAATCCTTTAACAAATGGCTTCGTTATTTCAACTACATATGTATGAACTACAAATATATTAGTTTGTCACCCGCCTAATGACATGTCGCAATGCAATAATTTTTCTTAAGAGTGGTGTGAATGGCACTGATTGATGAGGAAGGAATTATGTGAACAAGCTTGATGGTTAACTGTTTATAGGTTGCTGAGGGAAACGGACATAAGAGTATAGGCTAGTTAAATTGTAGTGACGAGTGGTGACGGAGAAAAAATACAAGTATCACCCCATCTCCTCCGAAGGGTGTCGATATAACTGCGAGAGAAGGAAAACTCGAAATAAAACCCTGTACCAACCCTTTTGGCCAGCGTTGAAACAGTAGGCCAAAACCTCCCAACACAGTGAGAAGTGGACTGCGATAGGCTAATTGATTGATTGAAATTATAATGCACTGCTCTCAGGTGGATACTAGATATAAAAACTGAAATTTAAAAAAGCGTTTATTCTAACATCTAATAACAATAAGTAAAAAAAATAAAGCTGGATGCACACTACACGGGGTCTTCGGAGATGAAACCGACTGCACCTGCAAAACAGAGCTCCGGTTTTTTGACAGACAAGACTCTACTGGCTTTCAGGGTTGGGGCGTGTCGTGGCAATCGTTCCAATAAAAGTTAAAAACTTTGGAAGTAGTACCCAATGAGCAAACTACTGCAAACTACCACGAAAGTAACCTTCTCCACTAAACAAAATTAATCCTTCTAAACTATTCTGAATTTCTGATTGAGTCATTATTAAATCAAATCTCTCAATCGTAACTACTAAATGCTGATGGGTTTACGATGTCGGACTAAATCGCGAGCTAAGTTCCGAAGGCTTTTGTGCTCGCTGACGGTGCCTTGTCAAGCGTTCGTTTACTGACCGGTTACATAATAACCTCGTGTCAGTGACAAATGAATCTGCCAGCACGAGGATGTCTCACAAGACAGCATGTCAAGACATTACGACTGAAGGGAAGTAGCTACTCTTACAACTCTTTTTATGTGGCTGATTTATGGAGTCTGGTATAACAAGATGAAGGCATTTGCAAACTTTAGCGATTTTATATCATTCTATCAATCCTATCCTATTTCCAACTTGATATAAATGTGAAAGTTTGTGAAGAAGTTCGAATGTTTGTTATTCACGCTCTAACGACTGAAATTTTGTACAGGAATAGATTATAGTCTGGATTAACACATAAGCTATCCTTTTTATCCCGGAAATAGGTTTCCATGGGTTACGGGAACGGGATCACACGGATGAAGCCGGGGGCAATAGTTACTTTTAAGTAAACTGAGGGCGGAGGAGTGCCACAAGCTAAAAGCGTCAATGGAGGGTCTGGCCGGTCTACTGTGGTCGCTTGAAGACAGGAATGGAGAAAGAAAAGTGGGAAAAGGGCAGAAGGATTTTTTTTACTATCCTACTAATATTATACATCTCTGTGAAGACGAATAGATAGATGTTTGTTAGATACCTATGCACAAAACTACAAAGCACTATGATTATAGTCTAGAATACTACATAAGATACCTTTTATTCCGGGAAAAGGGATATGTATTTCAGGCGGAACAAGCCGCAGGCAATAGTTAATTATTAAAAACACTTTCTCACCTAAACATCGAACTATACCTACTAAAGGTCAATGTCAGTCTGTGACAACTAAAATTACTGGACAGTAAAGATTGTGACCAAATTATTTAAATTCCTGAAGAACCCCTTATCAACAAAAAAGGTTCCCGGAATTCGGATAATGACTTCGGAGACGACAAGACATTTTCGCACATTTTCAATAATGTCCATTCTCCGTAGCACGTGTGAGCCCTTTCGAGTACAAGACGAATACCTACCCGCAATATCGATTTCGTGTTCTTAGAGGTTGGTGACCCTTAGTACTATGTATTATTTATTCTGTACCCTTACTCTTTACTGGGAACGCCATGTCATAACGATATGGTGCGAAGTTTTACACGAAGTAATGTCATCTTCATGAAATTTTTTGCCACGTGGAATATAAAAAATCTGTGGCAATCCGGGAGTGCCGACAGAAGTAAAAACTTGACCAGTATGTAGATAGACCTGCCGCCATATATGACCCAAAATGTGCTCTGTAAGCGCAGTACTCGTATTTTGCATGTATTTTGAGGAAATCACAGGGTTCTACGGTGGTGGAGGAGCTCAAATTCACCAACCATTGATCATCAAAACAATCCGCGCGCGCCAAGGCCTCGTTTCTCTCGCGACTTAGGTCCACGATATGTGGCACGGACTATACTTACACATAGAGGTGTCACACATTCTGTCACAAGAGATATTGGTAACAGTGTCCTGAGTTCGGTGGTTTTCATCCATCCCAAAAAATATTCTACTAAAAATACTCAATGCGCCAATGGAAGCTTTCACTTCAACGCTACCGAGGTCAGGGTCCGCGATCCGTTTATGCTCCTCCTCCTTTCGATATGGCTTATATAGGCTTTTATACCGTCTGACCCTTTAACCCTGAGAGGGAAACCTCTGCCAGAACCTCGTCCATTTGAGAAAAATTAGCAGGTGTGCCGGCTAGCAGGTTCTTAGTGGACCTCCTTACACACAGCACCATCCCACCAATATTATAAACGTGAAAGTTTGTAAGTATGTGAGGATGTATGTAAGAATGTATGTATGTGAGGATGTTTGTTACTCTTTCACGTAAAAACTACTGAATGGATTTTAATGAAACTTTACAATAATATATTTTACAACACACCTGCTCATAAAAGTGATATTATTTTACCGCAATTAGGCACGTAATGACCCCTATTATCAAACTGTGACTTTTTCATTGCTATTATTCACAAAAGTGAGTTATAGATTCTTTTTTAAATTTTATACGAAGTGTCTATAATTGTCTATGTTCTTAAAAAAGTTTTGATACAAAAAATAACGTGTTTAATAGTACGAATAAATTAATACGCCTATTGTATGGTCATTTGATGCATTTTCGTATTTAAATAAATAATTTCAACTTGTAATACTTGTATAATAAACAAAATTTTCACTCAAATTTAACTTTTTTTTTCTCTAAGTAAGTACAGAAAAAAAAAACAAAGTAAAAAAAAGTTAAGTTCAAACCTCATTTTTTTTTTAAATATGATCGACCGCCATTGTTAAATGCGCGCGCATAGGAAAACGAATTAATTTGTAGTATTGTTTATTTAGTATTTGTAGTATTATTTTATTCGCAAGTGTGTTGTAAAACGTCGTATGGCACGTGTGAGCATGATGATTACCGTCCTCGGCTGTCTTAAGACCCTCGCCTAGCGGCTCGGGTCTCAATGGCGCCTCGGCGGTAATCACCAACGTTGCTCACTTGTACCATAATGTACTATTTCATCCCACCATCTCGGCAAGAGTATTTTTTCTCTTCGATATCTGAGTGCAAAAGTCGTTTTTATCCTCTAGAGGATAAAGTAAATTTGAATTTAGAACATCGTGTGTACTAGGTTTGTGAACTCAAAACATCATTAAACCTATTTACTTCTACCTCTATGGTGCCGAATTTAAGTATCATACAACTTTTTTTAATTTATGAAAAACTCAGACTCGGAACCTCCTTGGTGTACTTTTTTTTTAAATTTGCTTTACGCGCATCATTTTTTTTCACGTCATATTGTTGAACATTGTTGTTTTTTATTTTTTCTAAATATTAGGTAGATGATCATTTTATTGTGAAAAAATAATTACAAGTTCAAAATAATACTAAATTAAATCAACACTACACACTATAATTAATAAAATAAACTAAATTAAATACATAAAATATTTACATGCATAATGCGTCGTGAAATTCCTCCACATCGTCACCGACCGGTAACGTTCCCAGAAGGCTGGCAGCATTGCCACGTTGAATGGCAATGCTTATTCTCTGTGCAAGATAATAACCAGCCTTCTGGTCACGCGTAGCGTCGATCAGCCGCTTTGTTAAATCTTTGTATACAAAGCGGGCACTTGGGCCCCATGTCCCCAACGTTTCAACCCCAAACGGCTCAAAAATATAATCACCTGTTAAATTACAGTATTTGCGCCGTTTGAGGTTTTCCGCAGATGCAGCAGCAGCGCCGGCACAGCCTGCTGTGCCTGAAAGATGTGAAGGCGCAAGGGTGTCGACGCATGTTGCATCCCACACCAAAGGCCTACCCATCTTCCAAGGCAGCAACGACATACCATCCGGTCTCTTGCCATCCTCACGCGCCAGCCCATTAGGTTCACGAATGGCTGGCACGCCAGCAGTGGCAAGAGCACGGCGGATAATGTCGTTGATGCAGGCGTGTCGTGATATGCGCCCAGCGCTTCTGCTGCATGAAAGGCCATGGTGCCCAAGGCTGTCGACAGCTTCACCGCAGTGGCAACGATGGGGAGAAACACACGGCGCTCCCAGGCGAAGGCAAGTGGCAAGGCGGAAAGTAGTATCGTCCAACATAGTACCTATGTTGGGCGATGGAAGTGCCTGAATCCAGAGACCTGACTCCCATTCCCCCACAGCCAACAGGCGCGCACGCTCTGAAACATGGGAAGACGAGCGTATCAAACTGTCTCTTACCAGCTTGCATAGCGGCGCATCCCATTGTCTCTGGGAGAAAAGGTTGCCAGGCAATTCAGTGTTGGGACAAGCAACCCTCCAAGCATTAATGGCATCGGACTTACACGACACCTCAGAGTTAACCTGTGTATTTATAAGAATTTTCCTGGTTAACTCCTCAGTGCCGTGGACCGATGACAAAAATGCTGGAAGGCTAACATCAGTAATTTTGCGAACGCCGAGCCCACCCAAGCGAACTGGTAAGGACGCTTGGAGCCAGGCTCGGTCGTTCAAGGCCACATTTAGAATTTCGCTGAGAGTGTTTTGAAGAATGTTGTCAATTTTTGCCAAAAGTGTCAAATGTTGCCAAAATTGGGATGAACGAAGTGCATGAGTAAATTTAGGGACAAAAAGGCAAAACCGAAGTATAGTAAAGGCTGAATGAACACTTATTTTTTGTAAACGATCTGCAATATTTTCAAAATTTTGACATTGTTGTTAAATTTTTATTATTTTGTATTTTATTATTAGTATTAATACACATATTATACAGCCTCCGTGGCGTAGTGGCAGTGAACGCGGCCGCTACGCAGGAGGCACGGGTTTGATTTGATCCCCGCTCAGTGCAAATATTTTGTATGCATGAAAATGGGTATTTGCATTGGTCTGGTCGTGCCTTGGAGAGCACATCTATCTATGGCAGTCGTTACGGGCAGTTGGAGCCCCAAAAAGTTCAACGACAACGGTCTAGCTGCAATGCTTCGATATCGCCTAATGTCACCATTGGGTCGTGGAGGTCAGATGGCAGTCGCTTCACGGAAAATATCGAGGTCCAGCCAAATCCGTAGTTAAGACTGGTAAAGCGGACCCCGGACTCCGAGGTGAAAGTTTCGGATGCGACTGGGAATTAACGCTAGGAAGAAGAAGCATTTCATTATTTCCTCGCTGAGGTGGGATGAAAAGTTACGTGTTGCACTCGAGTGCAATGATTTTTCACCTTGTGCTCTTTTGATTCCCTCGCTAACGCTAAAGATTCTAATTTGTGAATCACTCGCTATGCTCGTGATTCAAATTTAGAATCTTTCGCTTGCTCGGTCATCAAAACTGAGCACGCGGTTAAAAAGCAACTTTGCACTCTTGTATAACAAATAACTATTATACATCAGAATAACACATAGGCATAGAATCAGAATTCCACGCGGGCGGAGCCTCGAGCAAAAGCTAGTTAAACATGTTACAAATCGAGCATTGGTGGAATCCAGTAC
The DNA here is from genome assembly GCA_914767945.1 of Eilema depressum. NCBI lineage: Eukaryota > Metazoa > Arthropoda > Insecta > Lepidoptera > Erebidae > Eilema > Eilema depressum. Next base: position 7,007,397 of record OU612028.1, on the reverse strand, counting down.
ATAGACTTTTGGTCGGTAACATTACGCTGGTGAGTGCACAGCTTTACGTTACAAAGGTAATATAATGTTTGTCATAAAAACATGAGGCTAAATATTTATTTTACTAGCTTTTGCCCGCGGCTCCGCCCGCGTGGATGTCGGTTATCGCGACCAAACATAGCCTTTTTCCGATGAATTTTCAGTACTGAATTGATGCCGACTCTTGACCAATAGATGGCGCTGTGTGTCCGGAATAAATTTTATTTTTTTATTTTATTTTTTTGTAATAAAAACTATCCTATGTCCTTTCTCAAGTTCCAAACTATGTCTGTACCAAATTTCACACAAATCGGTTCAGTAGTTTAGGCGTGAAGTAAAGACAGACAGACAGAGTTACTTTCGCATTTATAATATTAGTTTGGATTGACCGAATGATTGACTGACGTAGCCCGAGTGCAGTCAGCAACAAATTAAGTCCCAAAAACGTACCTACCTATTATAAATTTATATCGTGTTCTTTTATGCCCTAACTTCTGCACTAAAATGATCTAAACAAAGCCACTGACAGCGCGGTCGAGATTGCAGAATTTTACTCTCGAATAATTGAAAGTAGGTAAAAAGACGATCATTGACACGAAAGAAGAACAATAATACAATTCACCTATAACTTAGCTACATAAGTGAAATCTGTATTAAGCTAACTTCTATTGACTGTTTATACTGGAGATTGATGGCACTTGGTGGAACTTGCTACACATCATCATCTGCATATAGACGTATTCTCCTGATTGCATCCGTGGCCAAGACGACCTCGGAGCTCAGGGTCCGCCTTCCGGCTCTTCCTTCTCCACTTCGCACGATCTTGGGCGTCCATGGTAGTGAGACCATTAGCACGCATATCACCCTCCACGACGTCAAGCCAGGACTTCTTTGGCCTACCCCTTTTACCTGGACCCGGCGGGGGTACCATTGCCAGGCATTTGTTCCCCACGTAGCCTGGTGGTTGCCGCAAGACGTGGCCGCACCAGCGAAGGCGGCTCTCTTGCATTTTATCCGCGATGTCACGGACATGGAGGCTGCCGCGGATGCGAGAGTTCCGTACGCGATCTTTACGCGTAACGCCGCACATCCACCGCAACATTTTCATCTCCGTGACACGCAGCTCTTGCTTATGTCGCTCGAGCAGCGGCCACGCCTCACAACCATACAAGAGAACAGGCCTAATGATCGTCTTATAGACCTGCCCCTTCAACCTGACTGGCATTTTAGGATCACAGGTGACGCCAGTCATTTCTCGCCACTTGGCCCACGCGGCAGCAATGCGTGCCTTGACGTCGTGGTCCTTAACCTGGTCCGTGCGCTCGACCAAATCATCGCCTATGCGGACGGGTGTGGGATCTGTGGAGTTTAACGCTAAGTATTCTGTCTTCGCTACATTTAACTTCAGACCGCCGTTCTCAAGCGCTTCTTTCCATCCTTTCACGCGTCGCACCAATCTGCTCCTGTCCGCGTCCATGAGCGCAATATCATCAGCATACATGAGCAACCACGGAGGCTGCTCATGTGAGTTTCTAATGCTGTCCGACAAAACATCTAATACCACGCTGAACAGGTAAGGACTAAGGACGGATCCTTGGTGTACCCCGACGGTGATGGGGAAGGCTTTCGAGTCGCCAACAGCAGTTCGAACCACGGAACCGGAATCGTAGTACATGTCTCGGATGGTGTCAATGTAAGTTTCTGGAACACCCTTGGCCCGCAGTGCCCACCAGATCACCGCGCGAGGAACACAGTCGAAGGCCTTCTGCATGTCTAAGAATAGGCAGTGCAGGGGCGTGTTCTTCGCCCTGTATTTCCCCGCCACAACCCTTAGGGCGAACACTGGGTCCATGGTCCCGTGCCCTGGACGGAACCCGTACTGGCACTCCGAGAGTGTACTTTCCTGTCGGATCCGGGAGTCGATTATCCGCTCATAGAGCTTCATGGTGTGGGACATTATCTTTATACCGCGGTAACCACCACACTCCTGCACCGATCCCTTGCCTTTGAAGACTGGCGTGATGATGCTCAGCCTCCACTGGCTCGGGATCTCGCCGGTGAGGAGTACGCGGTTATAAAGATTTGCTAGAATGCCCACACCACGGGCGCCCATTGCCTTCCAAGCCTCGATGGGGACTTCGTCGAGTCCGACAGCTTTCCGGTTCTTCATGCGGCGAATGGCAGTCTGGACTTCCGCAGGCGTTATCGGTGGCACTAGTCCTTGATTCGGAGGGAGGTCTGGTGGCTGCACCTCTTTATGCTGCTTATTCAGCAGCTCGTGGAAATATGAGCGCCATCTCTCCTCCTCATCTTGGTGGAACTTGCTACACATATTGAATAAATCACTTGTACTTTTCCACAATTATTTATTTATTTGAACCTTACCGGTTTCACCTTACGGCATTATCAAAGGTTTACAATGTTTACGTCGTACGCAAAAATCGATACAATACGACATCCATCACGCATCGATTGTACCGATTATCGATAATTTCAAGCCAAAAAGTGGGCCCAAATACCTGCGTTACAACTCGAGTGAATACTTCTATAATGAAATGACAATTACCTACGAAGAGCAAGCGAATTCCTGGAGACATTATTGAACTGTGGATCGAAATACTGGTGAGATTACTTGGGAAACTCGAATGAAAGTCGTGATATGATTAAAATTTATGCGGCTCGTGGCATAAGTTTGTGTTTATGTTTGTAAGCGAACGTGCTTCGAGTACCGAAATGACAAAATTATTAGATATTGGATCTATCTGATAGGCAATTATGAATAACACCATGGAGTCGGGTCGGGACATCAGCCCAATAAACAAAGGGCTCGCTGCCTGTTTTCCGTCTGCGCATTTATCTTTTTTCGTAACTAGTAACCAATATGTGGTTTCTAGTTACTATTACAAAAACAGTCAAGTCACTTTGTAGCTTCGTTTCTTTTGACAAATTTCTCTATGCGGAAATTGTTTGTTTAAAACATTGTAAACCTTTGATAATGCCGTAAGGTGAAACCGGTAAGGTTCAAATAAATAAATAATTGTGGAAAAGTACAAGTGATTTATTCAATATAACTTCTATTGCTAAAAGTAGCTACTAAGTTGTTCAGCAGACGGGCTAAAATATTATTGATCGTTACAAATCATTGACAAAACTAGTTCATGGTGTGCTATTAAATAATAGAATGCAAAGTATTGTTACTATTGTCATAACTAGAACTGCATTTACATGAATCACCATTTAATAGTAATTAAGAATTATCATTGCACGAATTTTCTACAAGAATCTCATCCATAGCCATGGACCATTTGCATAGTATAGTGGCTACGATTTTAAGGTTATATAGGTTAGTGAACGTCACTTAGTCACTTACCTACTACTTACTTTTTGGATGTCACAATAAAAAAAAACCTGACTGCTGCTCATTCCGATTTGCAAAGAGGTAAAAGAGAGTTAAATAATAATTTGATCCAGTGTTTCTTTATCCATCCAAATTGTCAGCACCAATCAGCTGCGCCCAAATAAACAAGCAGCTCGCCACGTCGTACGCAAAAATCGATACAATACGACATCCATCACGCATCGATTGTAGCGATTATCGATAATTTCAAGCCAAAAAGTGGGCCCAAATACCTGCGTTACAACTCGAGTGAATACTTCTATAATGAAATGACAATTACCTACGAAGAGCAAGCGAATTCCTGGAGACATTATTGAACTGTGGATCGAAATACTGGTGAGATTACTTGGGAAACTCGAATGAAAGTCGTGATATGATTAAAATTTATGCGGCTCGTGGCGTAAGTTTGTGTTTATGTTTGTAAGCAAACGTGATTCGAGTACCGAAATGACAAAATTATTAGATATTGGATCTATCTGATAGACTGATAGGCAATTATGAATAACACCATGGAGTTGGGTCGGGACATCAGCCCAATAAACAAAGGGCTCGCTGCCTGTTATCCGTCTGCGCATTTCTCTTTTTTTGTAACTAGTAACCAATATGTGGTTGCTAGTTACTACGAGTATTACAAAAACAGTCAAGTCACTTTGTAGCTTCGTTTCTTTTGACAAATTTCTCTAAGCGGAAATTGTTTGTTTTCCATAAATATAAGCACCTATTTACTATTTAAAACTTTTATCAAAAAATCTAAATTATCTTATAGGTACCTACATAATTAATAACACATCCCAATCCACCAACTACATGTAGTTACAACCAAAAACTTATAAACGTAACTATAGCTGTGTAAACTCATAGTTTTTGTGATTTCAGAACTTTTTGATTAATTATTGTTATGGAACTCACTTTTGCCGACGTTTCGGGTGTAATCGCGAAAAGTCCCGAAATGACAAAAACTATAAAAGACTAATAAATACAATTCTACCTTGAGTTCAAGGCTATAGTAGTGTGCTTTAATATTTTAAAAGCGTAGGAGTTAAGGATAAGGAATATATAATTGAACGAAGGCATCATATACCTGCTACAAGTTTTTGTACTTATAAATATAAACAACCGATTTAATCACTACAATAATGAACCGATACCAGGAAATAAAATGAGATATAAGTACTTACGGTTTTATTTTTGACTTTTTAGCCATCGACTTGATCTCGATGAATAAGAAATACGTGGTTAAGCGTTCAATCAATAAATTGTAATAATTACAAGCTATTATAATTTTATGTTGGTACCTACGACAGATAGTAATTTCATGATCTGTGGGGTGAGCACGAACAACATCGTAATCGTATCGTAAACGTAACGAGAGCACGGAGCATTGCCATTGGCCGCCTGCCTGAAACCTGCTAATCACAATGCTCCGTGCTATCGTTACGTTTACGATACGATACGCACCCCACTGTGCTTCGAGTACCTACGAGAAATATTCGAATTTGTAATATAAACTTATCGAAAGAACGGAGCATTGCGATTGGCAGGCACACTCACAGGTTCACAGTAGGCAGGTGGCCAATCGCTAAGCTCTGTTCCTTCAATACGTTTACCAGTGCGTTACGAATTCGAATATATTTCGTACTTGGTGCCAATGGTTATTTATCGTCATCATAGTGACTTTCCAGTTACGTCCAAATTTTTGATTGGTAATGTCGGCCTTTTCAGGAATTTATAATGAGTTAAGCACCCTTTTAAATAATCTAATTATGTCAGGGGTTTTCTAAAACGTCACTTCCAGAGTTCTAGGCATGTAATGCATGCATGTAGTTAAACACTTTGACGCAACCTTGTTATCTATAGTATTATCTTGAAGGTAAAGTTTAGCCTTGCAAAGGATCTCGTAAAGAATATACTTAAACGAATTTACCATAACCATGAGGTCCATAAGTATTACTGATGAGCACAAACTATTTTTCATTTTCAAAACTTTAAACCTACAAGTTTACCTACAGTAATTGTAAAAAATAAGCAGAAAGCTTCTACTTCTATCTAGAAAAAACGTCAAATTCAAAACCATTGGTAGGGGTAGAGGCGAGCATTTATCGGACGTTCGATTGTTTTATAAATAAAGGCGACAGCAAAAAATACTACCGATCAATCGTGCGAAAGTCAAGTGATGGGAGCCGATAAACACATCCCATACGAATGTCAACTCTCTCTCAAAGATTTAAGACGTATTTCGTTCTCATCACTATACAGTTAAGGGCATTACTCGATAAAATATTAACATGAAAAGAAATTTCAACTTAAGCGTTGACAGTACAGAGTTGAATTTCGTTTGTTGTACGACTACGTCATATTCGTGCGTCTACGAACGTGAAAGATTTTATACGAGAGCTGTCCAAACATTTTATACTTTCAAATCTGTGAGCTTATCTGTAGTGATGATCTGAAAAGTGTTATCTTGGCCGGATCAGCTCATGGGAGGTTCCCTTAGATCTTTATTACATGCGCCATGGCGAGGTGCATCCACACAGTTTAACTTTTATTGAGCAATAATGAGCAACAATTACGATTCTTTAAATGTCAGTTGAGCGCTTCTAATAGAGATATAAATATTGGAATTAGAGTTATGTATAGTTAAAATGACGATTACAGTTTTAAAAAGACACTGTTAGCAATAATAGTGAGAGCTTTACATAAATTGAATAGTTTATAGGAATGTTAACGCGCGATCTCGGCTCTTGGTAGGGGTTTAAAGTTCTTGAATTATGCTATTAGAGCTCGCGACGAGTAGATTAAACTTTGATTACGCTATAGAATTACGTTTGATAAAGTTATTATTATCAAATTAACGAAAGTGTGAACACCACTGTTTAAGGTTAAATCAGAGACAAATAGGTACAAATCTTGTAAATTAATATATCGTGTTCCGTTTCCATATAAGAAGGGCTAAATTTAATTACAATTTCTTTACGGTTCTTGGGTGTATGATGAAACCAAAACCTTAAGGGTCAAGTCAACCTCACCTGCTAGATCCTGCACCTGCTGAGGTTTTCGCGCGCTTGCAGAGTTGGGGGGTCAGACAGTAGATAGGCTAAATCTAGAGAAAAAGTAGAAGAGCTGACTTCGGGCTCCTAAGCACAAACTTCGGAGGCAACCGGGGCTATCGCTGTATGATGATGATGATGCATGCTACAAATAATACGCAAATTAATGTAAACAAAAGTTCAACAGTACCTACTATCATGAATCAGAATAAAATTTACAGAGACGTTGCGTATTATTTACTCAGACAGTAGTTAGCGTTCATAAGCTTCTAAGAGGCAATTAAATCGTTTGCAAACATGTACTAATGAGCTCAGTAATGACCATAAATATATCTTTTTACGTTTGAATTATTTGCGAACAATGCCTTTTTAATGTATACGTATGTTTGAATGAGTATTAAAAAGCATTGTTTTTATATTTGGGTCATCAATTGACTATACCCTACCTGACGGTATTTCATATCTATTCAAATACTAGCTGACCCGGCGAACTTTGTACCGCCATATTCAGATCCTTTATCCATATTTTCTTACCGTTTAAACCTACCCTGGACATCCACGAATATTTCATGACTAAAATTAGCCAAATCGGTTCAGCCGTTCTAGAGTTTTAGCGAGACTAACAGAATTGCAATTCCGCATACGAACATCTATGGCAGTCGCTACGGGTATTGGAGCCTTAAGTTCAACAACACTGGTCTAGCTGCAATGCTTTGATATCGTCACATATTGCTGGTGGTCAGATGGTGCATGCGTCTGCAGTTGTATGTGGTCGGCTTCGGAATCATACTTAGCGGTTTACTCAATAACCTCAATGAGCAAATTTTGTTCCAAATTGAATTAAACCATCGTTGATCTCAACCAGTAGAGTGCTAAGAACAGGTTAGAGACTCATGAAAAGCAATATCATTGAAAGATAAGGAAATCTTTAAATGTAACATTTTGCAATGAACTTTAAAGTGCCTAATTAAAGTACATAATCGTTTTAGATTAGACGAAGTATTTCGAAATCATTGGAACACGTGACCTTAGAGATTTTGTGCACGATTAAGCCACAATTAAGCTTGCACAAAATCTCTAAAGTCACGTGTTGTACTTGAAATTTGGCTAAATTCAAAATACCACACTGTGTAAAATTTTAAAACAATTAGTATGTTGTATTGTGTTATGTATAGGTATGCTTATTCAAATCGATAGATTGGAATAGGCGAGTGCTCAGACTGGACTTGACCACTAAGCTACTCTTGACCATTCGAAATTCTCCTATACAAACATCTTGGAGTGACGGACGCGCGGACGGTGGGAGCTGGGAGCCATCTACTGATATAATCATATGAATATGTTATCACATCATCCCACTATGCTGTTTTATTCGGAGATACTCGTAGATGTACTGTCGGTATATTATTGTCTTAGGTTTATAGTCACAGAAAGAACCACACATACACACATTCATTAACTTATGTTACTACGATTTAGAAAGATTTTAGGCTGATTATTCATTCTGAATTGAAAAGTAAGTAAGTATTCCAGATATTTCTGGTAAGCATAACTTCGCGTAGGGTTAATTTTAAGCATTTACTGAATCTTAGTATCCTTTTTTCTAAGCTAAGCTAATGTTTATTCAAAAAATACATACTAGTATCTAACAGTTAATTTTAACAATAAAACATTGTCCTGACCAAAATCACGTAACGCGACTTACTAAATTAGGTCAATCGTCAATCCCAACTGAGTGAACAAATTTTAATTAAATCAATTCTTGTTACTCGCCGCATAATGCGATCACATTTTCCGCAACAACTTTTGCAACCAATCAATTTAGAGTCAATAGCAACAAATTTCTATGGTAAGAATATAATACGACGGGGAAACGTTGATATTACGTGGGTAATTTTGGCGACGTACAGACTTGTTTTTAACTATGAGTGTCATATTAATGCGCTACGCAGGAGGCGCGGGTTCGATCCCCGCTCAGTGCAAATATTTGTGTGAATGAAATATGAGTATTTGCATTGGTCTGGTCGTGCCTCGGAGAGCACGTTAAGCCGTCGGTCCCGGTTGCCATGAAAACATCTATGGCAGTCGTTACGGGTAGTTGGAGCCCTCAAAAATCCAAAAACAACGGTCTAACTGCAAAGCTTCGATATCGCCTAATGTTAACATTGGGTTGTGGAGGTCAGATGACAATCGCTTCACGGAAAATATCGAGGTCTAGCCAAATCCGTAGTTAAGACTGGTAAAAAGCGGACCCCAGACTCCGAGCTGAAAGCTTCGGATGCGATTGGGAATTAACGCTAGGAGGAAGAAGTGTCATAATAATATTAAGTAACGTCAAACATCTTGAACAGAAGTCGGGATTTCGTGCATGAGCAATATATATACAAACCAAAAACAACAATCCAACCGATAAAACTGACTGGGTACTGACCAAAGGCGAGAGCTTTTTGAGCTAATCTGATCTTCTGCGTCATCTTAGCATTGATCCCCATCCGAAGCTTTCACCTAGGAATCTGGTTCGCTTTACCAGTCTAACTGCGGATTTGGCTGAACTTCGATAAGAATCGAAGGATCAATTAAGCGTGAAGTACCTAGCATATGACCTCTACAACCCAATGGCGATATCGAAGCATTACAGCTAAACCAGTTGTAGAACTTTTTAGGACTCCAACTACCCGTAACAACTGCCATAGATGTTCGTATGGACCGACGGCTTAACGTGCTCTCCGAGGCACGCCCAGGCCCATGCTAATACCCATATTCATGCATACAAATATTTTCAGTAAGCGGGGATCAAACCCGCGCCTCCTGCGTAGCTGCCGCGTTTACTACTGCCACGCCACATAGGCTGTCGATTGGTTTAATCTGCTCTATGATTGGGTACCGTACTACCCCCAAAGAGACCTATTAAATGTGATTTTTTGGCGCAGCTAGAATGTATCGTCAAGTTTACGGGTCATTCCATCGTTCAGTGCCTTCTTTAAAACGGCACCAGTGTGTTCCGACTGTTCCAGAAACTCCACTCATATTTTGATATGCCGTCAAATTATGCCATTGTGTCCATTGCTCACTTTATTCCGCGATGTCAGCACTGTGACATGTTTATTGGTGACGGACTGATGCGATCGCCGGAGATAAGATTATATTCACAACATTTCGGCGAAAATCTCATGAGAGCTTTGGTAGGTCATAAATCATTTGATGATGGATATGTGGATATTTACTGTACGGTATTATTGTATTCGTTAAATCTAAGTGGAAAATCAGCTCTGGATTCACGGTGGGAGGTGAGTTCTGTTATCTGTTTGAAAGGATGATAGGGGAGTTTTTGGAGACGAATTTTTTTTTGTAATAATGAAAGCACTTTCACTATCATCAGAAGTTTTCTTTTTGACATTTCAATTGCTTTACAGCAGCCATGGATTGTCACGGGGAAAGTGAGACGGTGATCATCTCATGTCTTGAAGTTCAAGTTATAATGATACCAACCCACTTCAAGACATGTAATATAACGGAAAGTTCGACAAATAGATATTAATCAAAAGTGAAATTCACATTTTTTTAAAGAATATTAGCAACTGAAGTAAATTATTTAGAGAAAGCAGCCGAGGCTGTAAAAGGACTTAGATACGCTCAGAATATATATATATATATTTCGCAAAAGGAACATTGTACGAAAGGGATATTTTGCGATCTATAGATATTTTGCAAAATGGGTGTTTTACGAATGAGCCAATGACACACTCAACTGACAGATATTTAGGCTGGCAATGGCATGCTAAAATCTATTTTATTGAGTAAAAAAGGTAAGAATCCAGGTCAGTGAACTTTTACTGATAAAATCTAGACTTAAAGGCAAAGCCCTTATTATCGAAAGTCGTTGATAACAGTGAGAGGATGGAAAATACCTATTTCTCACATTAAACGAGCTGATTTGATGCTAAGTCAGATAAACTCATCATCATCATAGCGTCGAGTCTCGATTGCATTCAAAACCTTCATCTTGGAGCTCGGGCTCCGTTTACTGGTATTACTCCTCCATATCGCTGGCACGACGAGGCATGTCATTGACGTCTTACCAGCCCCATAGATAAGTGCCAATTCGTTGACGGCGTATTGTAGAATAGAATGACGAATGTATGAGATTTGACGTATATGACAGACGTCATATAGGTATGTCATAAACGTCAAAATATGTCACACACGTCAAATCTCATACATTCAGCATCCTTTTCTACTATAAGCCGGCTAAAATATTGCCGCTTTTCTAGGGGGCAGTACATTTCAGAAAGACTCATCACTAGTCAAACCTGTTTGAGTTTTGTAATGAGTTTCGAATGAATAACCACAATATCGTCTTAATTCAATTCTGTCTCGTGAACAATAACATTAATCTCAACAAGGCAAAACCAGATTTTCTAAACTAGTGGCAAATCTTTTATTGTCCATTAACGAGTTGTTTACATAGAAAGAGGGTTAATGATCGTACGCCGTGTGCAAAAGTTCCTGATGTAAGAATGAGTCAAACTGAACCGACACAAATGACCTTATAGAATAATATAACGGTGAAATTTATAAAAGACTTAATAACAAATTTATTGTAGAAATAATTATGTTTATGACAAATGCCCATAGACGTATTATGGCGTGTCAGCGAAATTGTTAGAACGATATTTATTTGTCACGCGGCTTGTTTTTGTGTCGCCCACAGGTGGTTTCAAGGATGACGTGGTACAAGCTACAAGATGCAGCCTACCTGTAACCATGACCATTTTGATGTGACAATCAAAATATCGGAACACTGTTCACTTGTAGAGAAATTTAATCAAATTAATTGTATCTAACAAAATGTTCAAATAGGTACGATATTTAACTGTAACAATAGAATCGAATTTAGGAACGGTATAGATAGCTGTTTAATTCATGTTCAATCAACATAGTCTCTACCCTTCTTCTCTAAATCTTGTCCGTGTTTAACCCTCGAAGGGTAGAAGTATGTACGCGAATACAGAATTATCGCATTTCCCCAGTTAATCTTCCCATTAATTTTATTTTCATGTCATTATCTTGATGTCATAATGAGCTCTATTTATTATTCATTTCAAGTATTTTCTATTGTAACTGTAACAGTCAGTTACGTTGCATCAACAGCAAAGGTTTAAACTATCTTGGCATAACCGAAGTTAATCAAAACCACATTGAAAACAGTGGAAATACTCAGTTATTTATTGGGATATTATTGTACCACCTCAGAGGGTGTACTCAATTAAAACCTATTCAAAATTTTCATCTTGGATCCGCCTTCTAACAACTTTTTCATGCACGAAACTGATACGTAAATATTGCCTTGAATGTGATAATTGGTTGCCGTAATTACTAGTTTTGAGGTAGTTACTTCTGACCCGCGTCTTCATCTGCATGAATACTTACGGATCCCATTCCCGCGAACCTTCTTAGAATCGCAAAGCTTTCGCACATGTGCAGATTTATACACGATCGTGCGACTAAGAAAGGAAGATCCGAATCATTAGAGTCGAGAGTGTCGAGACGGTATTGTTTGTACCGTATGAGGGTGGCAACTCTATCCAGCCCGCGCTGTTCTGGATACAAAGGGAGATGATAGTATCAACTGAAAGACTAGATGAAACTCACCATGGTAAGGCGGTGAAATACTGCCGAAGAGGCAACGTCTCTTCGAAAGGAATTATGTTAGTGACCTCAGGAATCCCGACGATTCGAGCTGCAGGCCGCTGCAATCTGTCTATATCGTCTAATAACTATTGTGCAGTCATTCCAGAAATGAGAACAGTATTCCACGCAGGAATTTCCCGGTAGGAAATATTTATTATACATTGTATAGCTATTGAATTAGACCAATCGAAATAAAGATTCAATTATGAATATCGCCTACACCAAACTGACGCGTGGATTCGATACATTCTATAACATTCATTATAAATTACGTTAATGTCAAACTACATACCTACACTGTTCTGAAGGCCACGTATTATACTATTTAGAGATTTTTTGGTTATTTCCAAGTTTATATGTCACAGATGTGCCTACAAGGTAAATTCGGGTCATTGCCGATCAGTGTTTACACCCATCTACCTACACCTGATGAATATTCTATGGCGGAATATGAAGCTTACCTAGGTACCCGTCGAGACATACATCTTGGAGCTAAAATGTAATCAAAATGTGGTCTATCTGCACAGTACACCTTTCTTGGGAGTCTTTTGAGGATAGCACGCGGCGCTACGGCGGTGGATGAGCTCACATTCGCCAAGCATAGATTATTACAAAACTAGCTGACCCGGCGAACTTCGTACCGCCATATTTTCTGATCCCGTTCCCGCTGCATATCTCTAAATTTATCAGTGTTTCTCTACAATATTATGCATGGGTTATACATATAAACCTACCTCTTGAATCACTCTATCTATTAAAAAAAACCGCTTCAAAATCCGTTGCGTAGTTTTGAAGATTTAAGCATACATAGGGACGGACAGACAGCGAAAGCGACATTGTTTTATAGGTAATTATGTAGTGATAGTGATAATCTGCGGGCGCCAGAGCCTCGTTTCTCGCGACTTAGGACCAAGATTTGTATCCCGAAGTATATATAATATTTATTTATCATTACAGTTTCAATTTTTATCAATAATCTCCATTCCGATAATGATTTCAACTCTATAGAAGTAAGCATATCTAGTTGGAAAAGTACTTAGGTGCAGTCTACGCGCAATTTATCTGTCCATCATACTGATGCATTATTAATTAATATATTTGTAATACATAGGTATTAATATAATGTTAAGAGAAAAGGTTAAGTAAAACCGGAGATATACTCAAACAAAAGTCATGATTGCCGACATTCATGCGGGCAGATCCGCATGTAAGAGCTAGTTATAAGTATTACTGAAGGTAAATGATTACTCTTCATAGCAAAAAAATCAGATAACTTAAGTACCTGCATTGTATACTACAACATAATGTCAATAAATATTTATTAAGCTTTCAACTTAAACCCATCCATAACGTTAAAAATAAACTTTATATTGTTAATAGTTCGCAACTTATGAGCAAACTTATCGATGATCAATAAACTTTCTGAAAAAATAAACTGCACTTATGTGACGAAAGTTCGCGCCGGCTGATACGAGAATGAGGAGTTGCAAACAAGAAAAGGTCGTTTCAAACTGCAGTCGGTACAGTTTCAAGGTGCTCATCAACACATTAAACATTTTAACAAAATAATAATTACTACACTCACACAATAACAGCTAATAGCTACAACTGATAAAGGAGAGGCCACACTGCTAGCGAGCAAGCGAGCGGGCGAGCGATCGATCGAGCGATATATCGTTTTAACTCTGGTTACACCGCGAGCGGCTCGAGCTAAAAGATGACGCTGACGAGCGAGCGGAGCTATATCTTTTCAGCTCTTTTTCATATTTCAGATCAATTACGCGCCTGTCCGCCCGTTCGCTGGCGTGTATCCATATCCATTCATCCCTCCCTACTAATATTATAAATGCGAAAGTAACTCTGTCTGTCTGTCTGTCTGTTACGCTTTCACCCCTAAACCACTGAACAGATTTTGATGAAATTTAGTATAGGGGTAGATTAGACCTTGAGAAAGGACATAGGCTATGTTTGGTCGCGATAACCGACATCCACACGGGCAAAAGCTAGTAGTTTATATAGTTTCCATCGCGTGCTAGCTCCCTCGCTGGCGAGAGGGTATCACTGGACACATTTCGTTAGCACCGCAAGTGTCGCTAATAAAGTTTATGTCTTAGGTCACACTATTTGCGGGTGGAGCCAATGTATCAAAAGGTGAAACGATATATCGCTTACTCGCTTGCTATCTGACGATGTGGCCTCTCCTTTATGGAAATGCTGGACCAACCCCTTAGGAAATTTCATATTGAATGACAGTTGTTAATGTTAAATAGACGTCATGCATTACACAAATACGTCAAGACTTATTTAGAAGTAGGTAATCGACTTGCTTAACGAATATTTCGAATATTTTTGCAATCGATAAAGCCCATAATTTAATTAGATAAGTACAATAAAATATAATTGTACTTAGGTATGTCACGTGTGATGAGAATGATGTCTGCAATAATACCTACTAATAATAATTTCAACATAAACTGCTTGCACACTGCTGGAACGACATAGCAAGAGGTGCGTGTCACGGAGATGAAAATGTTGCGGTGGATGAACTCCCAGACCCGCAGCAGCCTTCTTATCCGTGAGCTCCTTCACTCTCGTGAGCTTTATCTGGGATCTCCATCATCATCATGGCACGGTCGCGAAGCAAAATCACACCTAAATCTTCAGGGCTTAAGCCAACCTCACCTGTTGGCCGGTACACCTGCTGATTAACGGAGGCACAGGTTTTCCTGTGTCTCCATCCGCTCTTTTATTCCCACATTCCTGTCATGTCGAGGACGTCAAGAAAGGTACCGCCATTCTAGGGACAGCATCTGTAATGACGGTCACTATTCTTTGCACTGCACCCCAGCTTACCATCAGGCAGGGTATAGTCAACTTCACTACGCAATTTAAAAAAATGCAACCCGGGACCAACCTTATGATAGGAATGATAACTTACTCGTAATAACAATGATTTGTTTTCATCAGATACGTGCGAGCCTGTTCTTGCCACCGTACCTATCCACGAAATGACAGGTGCTCTCAGAGAGGTCAGTGAACTGAAGTAGATCCTCATTGTGTTAATATCGAATGTTTCGGAAGATACTTTCATTCTCTTACATTCTCATCCTCCATGTAGGAGTTTTGCAAAAATATTATGTAGGTTTATTTTATTAATTCAGATCGATTAAAATATGAAAAAGCGAAATTAAGCTCCGGTAAGGGAAATATCGCGGGTTCGAGTCCCGCCAGTCCATTTGAATAGTTTAGCATACCTACTAAATCCTTTAAAATTTCATTTACCTAATAGTTCTTTCGAACACCAAATAAGTACAAAAAAAACAATAATAGTAGCCTAGTGGTATGGGTAATGGACTGCTGAGACGAGGTCTCGGGTTCGATCCCAGGTTTTACCATGGCACACACCAATGATTTTTCGATGCTTTTCGAAGTTATGTGTGTATTTATCGCAGGTTTATAAGTGCCCGGTTAATGGCAATAGGCTCGCCACCTATTACATTGGGACCTAAACATAAACGGCGAAATGTGGGTGCTAGCACCTCTGCCTACCCCTTCGAGGATAAAGGCGTGAGTTTATGTTATGTTATGTAGTTCTGCCGAAATCGTGTGAAAGTTTTCATTCCTCCTTGTGTACTGAGCTACTTCTTAATTTACGATCAATGCGACAATCGCTTTTATAACATCGATCGTATCCCATCCACAGCGCTACAATATAATATGTTAATAGTCCTCTACATCATGACGACAGGTTGATTGTAACCCCTTCATAAATATACACAAAACGCTAGCTGATGAACGAAATGCCATAATTGTTCATCGCTCACGACCCAACCATTACGTGGAATTGATTCGTTTTTAATAGGTGTTGTAAGAAACGCAATTTTATGTGTTTTATTTTACGGAATTTGTACTCAAAGAAATGTGTTAAAAGGTCAATATGAAAGAGGTATCTTTAACGAGCTTCAGAAAGGAAATGGTGCTCAATTCATCGATATTTTTTCAGTGGTCATAATTTATAAACTGGCCTATTTTTAATTAAGTACTGTTTTTTGTTACTTGAAGTGTTCAGTGATTACGCTCCTTAACTGCACGAACCTTTAAAAATCGTCTATAGACGCTTTAAAACATTGTCACTGCAAACAGCCTGTGAGGAGTGGCGGTAGCTACGCAGCGCGCAGGAGGCGTGGGTTCGTTCTCCGCTCAGTGCAAATATCTGTATGCATGATGAATATGGGTATTTAAGAGCCCTAAAAAAATTCCAACAACTGGTCTAACTGCAATGCTTCGATATCGCCAAATAAAGCTGTTGGGTTGTGGAGTTCAGATGGCCGTCGCTTCACGGAAAATATTGATGTCCAGCCAAACCTGCAGTAAGACTGGCAAAGCGGACCCCAGACTCCGAGGTGAAAGCTTCGGATGCGACTGGGATTAACGCTATATAGTCCAGTCATTTGGTATTTTTACCTGGAAAGTTTTCCGGGAGTTTTGAAAATTGGCAATTTTATAGATTTTGATATGCTCTTTCCAAATTTGAACTTTGCCACCTCGTATGTTTGCCGCTCGCGCCGCCATTTTGAAAAAATGGCGCCCAAAAGCAGTTTTTTGATAATTACTCCTTTCCGACGCATTTTACAGGAAAAACATATTTAACAAAGTAAAAGTAGAGGAAATTTCCTACAATTTGTGATAAAATTTTTTTCCCTAAAATCAATAGTTTCGGTGTAGGAGCGCCGTAAATTGTAATTCAATACACGTTTCGGCAGAAATACTCACTTCCACACCACCATGAGGTAGAGAAATCGGCGCGTTTTTTTATCGTGGTATCCCTTCTATCTACTTCATTAGAAGCCATGGCTCTGTAAATGCAAACGACACTGTGAAATGATAAACGTATACTGATGACTCAGACTAAATATTTCTATTGAGCTCAGCTGGGGCCAGATGTTTCTTAGAAGGGAAAGAAGGGGCCTGACACAGAAGGGGCGCATTTCTTTATACCTGCGGAGACATGACAGACTATAGTTACCTATAATTACTATAGATAACCTTCGTATAATTTTTATAATTTACAAATCACAGTATGAGCAGTTTAAAGTAAATATTACACGTTGGTGTGGATGTATAATAGTTTACGGCGCTCGTACGCCGAAACTATTGATTTTAGGAAAGAAAAGGTTTGACATAAATTGTAGGAAATTTTCTCTACTTTTATTTTGTGTAATATGTTTTTCCTGTAAAATGCGCCGGAAAGGAGCTATTATCTAAAAACTACTTTTGGGCGCCATTTTTTCAAAATGGCGGCGCGAGCGGCAAACATACGAGGTGGCAAAGTTCAAATTTGGAAAGAGCATATCCAAATCTATAAAATTGCCAATTTTCAAAACTCCCGGAAAACTTTCCAGGTAATGTTCTAGGTTTTCGCCCAAATGACTGGACTAGATGCTTTAAATTATCGAACAGCAATCAAATAATGAAGATAACCACAACACTTGCAGCCTCTCACCATAATGCATTAAATAAACTCATTTACATGATTCAATCAGCGCGTGCAGATAAACCACTGGTTTTCATTAAAAAGATGGCGTACCGCAAAACGGGCAAAAATTTCCAGCTCGTACACTTCCCAAGTATTTTGGAGATCATTTTTATTTAGAGGATGAGTTATTACTTTATTTGAGGACTAGTCATGCTATTCAGCATAACGCGATCACGAAAAAGCAAAATCATTTAAAAATATTTCTCGTTTAAAATATGACGTAGTAAATTTAAGCTGCTGCCTAAATCAGACAGACAGTAAGGCCCGTATTATAGAATGGTCTACTTGGCTTCTGAATCTCGATTTAACTATACGGACAATGTAAAATCGAACAAATTAAAATAAAATAACGAATGGTGAAAAAAACATTAATTACGAAAATAATTTAAAAAAAAATGTAGTATAAATATAAGTTATGCAACAAGCGGCTTGCGTTCATTGTACAACGCATAATCTCATCAGGGATAATAAACAGTAATTAATATTTAATGAGCGATGTAGCTTACGCAATAATACCTTGAACAAAGGCATCCCCGGGCGATATAACCCTCACGTCGATCGTTCTACACGTACAATATTGCCTATAAAATTAATATGAAGATACAGGCGGTACCAACATGCAAATCATTTATTATCTTGTTTGAGTGAACTATATTTCAGTTTCTATTTGTTTACAACTAGCTTTCTGAGTGTTAATTCGGCTTATTCCTGATTCCCCCGGAAAAAAAAATCAGCTTTATAATAGCGTTTTATCAAGGTGGCACAGCACAGTCAATGAGAAAAATTATCTTGTACTTTCATCTCAGGATTTCTTGCGAACAGATGTAAGAGGTAGGACACGACGGTATCTCCCGTCCCAATTGAACAGTCCGATTGGGGAATTACCTCCGCACAAGTGTAACGCCTCTGGTGTTGCACACGTCCATAGGCCATGGTTGGTTACCACCATCCATGGCATAGGCCGTGTGCTTGTCTGCCACCTAAGTGGTATAAAAAAAGTGTGTGACATCACAGATTAATAAAAAGGTGACAGTCTCATTATTATTTTGCAAAAATATAATATTCAAAATATCAAGGTAGGTGTATTTTTAATATCACACTGTCAGTCAATCTTCATCGACGAACGGTCGTCGAATTATCGCCCGAATATTATCGATGGACAAATTGTTACCCGCGCTTCCAGTAACCCCAAAATTGTTACTTTCAACGTGTTTTGGTGTTTAAAATGCACCGCTTGCGCATCGCTCATCATGAATATTGATCTTGATGAGTATGAGATGTGCAGTAGGATAAAGAGAAAGAATTAAGCATAATTTGATTACATGAAAAAGAAAATAGTTTTGTTTTTGTATAGGTAGCCTATGTGGCATGACGGTAGTGAACGCGGCCGCTGTGCAGAAGGCGCGAGTGCGATCTCCACTCAGTGCAAATATTTGTATGCATGAATGTAGATGATTGATCTGGTCGTACCTCGGAAAGCACGTTAAGCAGACGGTCCCGCTCCCGGTTGACAACGGGACCGTGTTTATATATGGCAGTCATTAGAGAGAAGTTGGAGCCCTAAAAGTCCAATAACTTGTCTTACTGCAATGATTTAACATCGCCAATGCGTTGTAGACGTCAGATGGCAGTCGCTTCATGGAAAAGTCAAAGTTCAACCAAATCCGCGTTTAAACTCGAAAAGGCGGACCCCACACAGCGAGGTGAAAGCTTCAGATGCGACTGGAATTAACGCTCGGATGAAGGTACCTAACAAATGTCTAACAATGTCACCCACTTCGTGTCCTGGTGGGAGGGGAAGACACAAGAAGTGCTGGTTTGACGTCGTAGAGGGTGACATGCGTGTCAATAATCTTACTATGGATACCCAAACCGTGCGCAGTGGAGTAGTAAAAGTCGGAAAACTGAGCCCGAGATCCGAGGTGAAGGCCTCGGATGCAACCGGGACTAACGCTTGGTTAATGATGATTTGGTTTTTCTATAGAAATAATAATAAAAAATCTTTTAAAAAAAGCTTAATTTAAAAAAATAATCTGCTGTTCTTGAATGATAATAATAATATTATGCAAGGGTTGTGGCGATTTGAATGCATGTATCGCGCAAGTTCTTTCTCTATTTTCTGTTCACTCTACTAGTTTGACTCTAACTAGACAGTTGAGCCTGATATGCATGCGATGACATTTCAGATCGTAAGAAATCGTATGTTTGAGGAACTTTCCAAGAAACCCACATCTTTCTAGCAATCTTCAATCAATTAAGATGCAAAACAATCTTCATAAAAACAATTTCACATATTCTTCATTTATCGGCACCAAAACGTTCAATTTCTTACTAAAACAGCTATAAACATAATTAATGTTCAACAATTTTAACTTATCTTACATTAAGTCGGCTTAATGAAAGTAGATTTAATGTTAAATATGATTGCCGAAAGGCTTCCCTTTGATGACAAACTTGTTTTTGTACTCCGTTAAAAACCATTTTTATACTTACGGTACGACACCGACACGACAGAAACGGTTTTCGGTGCAATATATCGTCGTAACGCGTCGTCGATCAGTCGGTAAGTCAGAACAGTAAAATTTAAGAAGATGGCACTTTCATCATTCAATCTTTTATCCAAAGACGAGGGAATATAATAGATTTTTTTTAAATTATACAACCTACTAATGCTGATATAATGCATAGATTATTACAAAACAATCTGCGCGCGCCAGGGCCTCGTTTGTCTCGAGACTTAAGTCCAAGATAAATGTGCCCCGAGATATATCCCCAGTATTTGTGCAGGTACCTACCAGTAGCGAGGGGTCCCTATAACCCGATTTCTACCGACTTCCCAATGGATCACATGGTGCTGGCAAACTAGATCTAGAAGCTTCCCTTTTCAAATTTTTCTCTCTTCACCACTGGTACCTTCACAACATTTCGGGTGCATAACAAGAACAGAAAAAAAATGAATAATTTCTGGATTTGAATGAAAAATAATTAAAACCCTGGGTTGGATTACACTGGAACTAAGTATTGACGTCGTGCTCAATAGTACGGTCAACGAATGGCTTAAAGGAGGGTATAGAGTGCGTGAGCGGGAACCTAAGCGATTTCTTCAGAAACTTATTCAGACTATTTAGAGAGAAAACATACTAAAAGTCCTGACGTCTAGGTGTCGAGCCGGAGGGGGGAGGGGGGGGGCAAAGGTCTCAATTTTAGGTTTTTTGTTAATAAATCAAAAACGGTGCGTTGTAGCGAAAAATGTTCAAAGATAGAATGAAAGCTTATAAAATTCTCTATAACTTTGATCTTATATACTTTTCCATACTCCTACCCGTTTTTGAACTACACGCTCTGGAAAAGTGAAATAAATAAATAAATAAATAATAAATATTCTACAACATTCTACACATCGCTATCTAGACCCATGGTAAGCTTAATTAGCTTGTGTTATGGAATCTAGAATGCGGATATACATACTTAGATACTTTTTTTTTTTTTTGTAAATACATACATATTATACATAGAAACACCCAGACCAATGCAAATATTTATATTCACGCATACAAATATTGGCACTGAGCGGGGATCGAACCCGCGCCTCCTGCGTAGCAGCCGCGTTCACTACCGCTACGCCACAGAGGCAGTTAAAGTTATTCAGCGTGATGTGAAAATTTTAGCCAAAGCCATTAACTGATGTGAAAAATTATCTTAAAATTTATTTTAACATAAGCTGAAAGTGGTGAAGGCGGTTACAGTAAGAAATTGCGTTTCTTATAACAGCGGATAACTGAGTTGAGGTGAGAAAAACAATCATGAAGATTGTTTTTCGTGTACCTAATACTCACTGTAGATAACGCGTCCTTACTGGCCAAAACTCCCATTAACATCGTATACATGCCTTCGGGCTTATGTTATTATTAGTTTTCGTAATTTTATTTTGCTTGGCACGGTAGCCTACCCGGTAACGCAGGGTAGCAGCCACAAAATATTTTTAACATATACCTACACTGTTATAAGTAACACTATCTAATATGAGTACTAATAAGTGTCCTGTATGTAATGAAGATGTGGTTAAAGGAAGTAACAATGTCTCTGAGGTGAAAGAAAAGGGAATACTGGGTCTTCTTAATGCTAGTAGTATGCATATTTAATTATGTTCTTTGAGAAATGATACATGGGGTAACGAAGTTCTTTGTCGTTTGTCCTGCACTAACGATCTTGTTGCTGAAGGAGCAAAATATCACAAAGACTGCTATTATTCATTTTGTGAAGTCTGTCAGTTACCCAAAACTCCAGAAAGCTGAGATCCCTATTGCTTATGTGGAGGGAAGCACTGATAGACTACTGGCCCGTGTACAAAAATGATGGGTCATTTGAACCACCAGGTGACCTATATAGAACGATATAAGAACATAAAATAATAAGATTCAGCACTATGCCGTCACTTGTAAGCTGTCCAACTGAGTGCAGGTGAGTACAGGTACAAAGTACAGGTAGAGTGAGTACATTTTGGTCATATATTTTTGTACGGCATTCTTACCATCGATAGATCCATGAAAAATAACAAGCAAACGCGTAGTGCTGTACAAAAAATGGTGAGCCACAAAGTCGGAATTTTTATTTTATTTTCCGACATTACCAGGGTAAATTTGGTCATTTGATTTTGTACGGCATCAGTTTCATAATATTTCAATACTGCTTCTAATCCATTATTCCGCAACGCCGTACAAAAATCATGCGACATGGTGAAGTAATCGTGGGTTACAACCCCCTCTTCTTCACCTGCACTCAGTTGGACAGCTTACAAGTGACGGCATAGTGCTGAATCTTATTATTTTATGCTCTTATATCGTTCTATAAAGGTCACCTGGTGGTTCAGATGACCCATCATTTTTGTACACGGGCCAGTAGTCTATGATACTCACGTTTTCTCACTCTAATACTCGGTGTTGTAACAGGTGCCAAACCCCAGTGGCGAACTATCAAGGCCGAGTTGGAAAATAAATATTGGGATCGAATACTGATCACACCAGGGGTCAACCGTTTCAAAACGCCGCGCCGGTGGTGTGTTTTAGAGATTTTGGGTACAATATTATCAATCAGGCATGGTATGAAATCATCATCCGCATATAGACGTATTCTCTTAATTGCATCCGTGGCCAAGATTACCTCGAAGCTCAGGGTCCGCCTTCCGGCTCTTCCTCCTCCACTTCGCACGATCTTGGGCGTCCATGGTAGTGAGACCATGATTGCACGCATGTCACTCTCCACGACGTCAAGCCAGGACTTCTTTGGCCTACCCCTTTTGGTACGAAAATAGGCAAAAAAACGAAGTAGAGGAAAAGCTGAGAATTCTTGCTAAAGCTGGGGAAATTTTACGGCAAGATATTCAGAGTCAAGTGTACACACATACCTACCGTGCGATAATTTTTTTAATTAAGATTAATTCCTTAATTTTCACTTTTCCGGAGCGTGTAGTTCAAAAACGGGTAGGAGTATGGAAAAGTATATAAGATCAAAGTTATAGAGAATTTTATAAGCTTTCATTCTATCTTTGAACATTTTTCGCTACAACGCACCGTTTTTGATTTATCAACAAAAAACCTAAAATTGAGACCTTTGCCCCCCCCTCCCCCCTCCGGCTCGACACCTAGACGTCAGGACTTTTAGTATGTTTTCTCTCTAAGTAGTCTGAATAAGTTTCTGAAGAAATCGCTTAGGTTCCCGCTCACGCACTCTACAACTTCTTTATTGACCGTACTACAATGAAAGTCATGAATACTGTCTAAATATAATTCCTTATTCATCCGTGCAATTTAGTCGTGTCGGTCAGCAATACATTCGCCATTAAATCGTATAATGTAAAAACATGTATCATCAAGTGAATTTTTGAAGTGAAAAGGGTTCAGATTTAAAAATAATTTAACTTAATTGTTTTGCAATCAAATTGTCTGTTATATTGCGTATTGCGTACATCATCCTCGCATTAATCCCGGTCGCATCCGAAGCTTTCACCTCAGAGTCTAACTGCGTCGCGGCTGAACTTCGATTTTTTCCGTGAAGCGACTGCCATCTGGCCTTCACAACCCATCTGCGATATCTAAGTATTGCAGTTAGTTTGACTTTTGAGGGCTCCCACTACCCATAAGGACTGCGTATATTGACACTGAAATATGTATGGGGTCCCACAAAGATTTTCGGGAAAAAATCAGCTGTGCACCGGCTAGCAGCTAGCGGCTACTTGGTTTAAGTAGCCGCTAGCTGCTAGCCGATGCACGGCTGATTTTTTTTCTTTTTTATAGGACACGTCAATTTGACGTCGCCTCGCCTGAGATAGTAGGCGGAAGGCAAAGTCTCAGAAAAGAGGGTCACCATTATAGAGACGTACCATGTTACATGGTGGCTCCCTTAAAAGCAAGATAAACCGAATCAAGATAAAGAATAGGAGAGTGTAGTTCAGGTTTCGAAGTACAAGATTGGAATAAATTTTGACTAACGCTGTAATGATGATCATGATAAGCAAAAATTATAATCATGTTATCAATTCTTATATAATTTATGTATGTACATATCTATTTGTTTGTGTACAATTTCTTTCAAGCTGAAACCAAACACATTCCCAAAATTATCTTAAATAAACCAGTGGAGATAACAATATACCTACTACTTAGATACGTCAATTTCGTTAAGATTTCTAAGAAAATAACGTTATAAATATATTTCCTAAAACTGCTACATAAACAAAGCTGCAACGGCTGTGATCATTGCCCATCTACTCGCAATAAAAGTCAGTACAACACACTCAACCGTACTTGTATAATAAAAAAGGGAACATAAGCGACCTGACTTTTCGCTCAACAACGTGTTCAAAAAGCATCAACTTACGCAACTCCACGGCCACGCTTGCATGAATGAGTAAAAATGATTATTTACAAGTAAACCTCCTTCCATAATCTATGTGATTTCTGCCTGCACTGCAAATACTGTCTTACGGACGCTTAACATTTAAATTATGGTTCCAACCGTCAATTTCTTCGCCATATAATTGAAATGAAGTCCCCTTACGATAATTGAAAGAATGAGATATACACTGAAGAACTTTCCAAAATTACTATGTTTTATGCAGCGTCAGGTCAAGTTGACCAGGTTAACGCCTTAGTCGTTATTTAAAATAAAACTAAAAGTTCAGCGTATATGGCAATTTACATATGAATCAGATTCAATATGCCAGAGATTCAAGTAGTAACATTAATGTGTCAATGATTTTTTGAAATTTATGTGAAACTCTTGACATTTTGACGATCTTTTGTGTTCGTAACTTTGAAGCCTGAGATAATGGAAACCAAGGGCTATAACTTTGTATTGACCTAACCTAACTAATATAAATTAACTGGATCAAAAGAAGAGCATTCTTCTAATCGAATATACTGAATAAAACTATCAAACTGATGAACTTGAACATGTTTCTAGAACTATATGCGTGGGCGATAGAAAGTATAGAAAATTGATGCAAATGTCGTTTCTATAATTCGTATTAATTATGTTTCTAATGGATCAATGTTACGACGCACCTAAATTCTTTTGTAATAAAAACAAATGCTAAATGGAAAAGGACGCCACAGCAGCAATCAAAATCATCATAATATACTGAAGGTAGAGTGGCTGCTGAAGAGTCTTCATACATAAAAAAACGCTTTTTGCTGCCTGAAGTAAACAATGCTTCATGGAGTAAAAGGATAGTGTTCTTTGCAATATAGCAATCAATATTACAAAAAGCGATGTGTTGCACTGCAGTCCATGTATCCATTTTTTTCTGCCAAATAAATGCGAATGTTTAGATTGGTTTGGATGGATAGATATTCGTTACTCAACACTCTAGAATGCCTGACGGATTTGTAAAAAAATGACACAGATACAGATTTATAAACTGGAAACTTTTTTATCCCGAGATTAAATTCCTGTGAGTTGCAGGAATGGTATCAGTTTCCAGGCAGGTAGAGCTGCAGACAAGATAAGACCAGTAAAGAAACTATTTCTTGCTTTGGACGAAAATTTTCTGACTGTTGAAGAGTGTCTAATAAAAAAGGTAAGTAAAAGTAAGTTACTAAAGCAAAAGATGAAATGCAAAAAGTAAAAGAATATTGATCAAAACAATTGAAAGAATTATTTCATACATGATTGTATGATGCACGAAAGTCATAACATAAGTTATGCAATCAAGTCAGTATGCTGGGTGAGGTATTGACTATTCTGAGGACATTCAAGTCAGCATTTTCAGTAAATCAGTCAGCATTTGCAAATTACATACATATAAACACTTGATTTTTCTTTTTCAAGATCAACTACTGGCTTAATACGCAATAATTGCATGCAAAAACTCAGTTATATTGAAGTCAATAAACTTTCGAATAAGCAACCAATTAACTTATAACCATAAATTCAGACGTCTATAACTCTGTTATTTTTTCACACCTACATTAAATAAATCTATTTGAAAACAAGGCAATAACAGTATTCCAAATTATTATTCTCAGGTGATAAAAGAAATGGCGACGATATTTCTGCTGGCGGGAATTGAACAATCGATGTCAAGAAAATGCTGGACATGTAGCCTCGTGGCCTTGAAATAAAAAAATACGACACGTTCATAATGGAAAAGTTGTGGGTAGTTGCAACTTTCCACTAATACGAAATGTGTCTCCTACCAAATTTGGAACCATTCTGCCGTATTTTGGATGCTTTTACATATGAAAAATAACTACCGTTTTCGCACAAACAAAGTTATTTGCTACAAGGTCAGGTCATTTTTTGGATAATAAATCCTCAGTTTAGATCTTCGGGTTCTGATACTAGCAATATCTTTCGGGCCCAAGCGAACTTCACCTTCAAGCCGGCACACATCTGTTGACGAGCGAAGCTCTGGTGCAAGTTTCCTTCTCGGGGTTCAGAGGACAGGTGGCAGTCGCTTCTGTATCAACTAAAGACGAAGAGACCCCGAATATTATAATCCGTTAAAACCAGTTTTATTTTTGGCATTCCATTGTTTTTTTATTTTATTTAGGGTGTTTCTACAAAATCATTTGATTTTGTAGATGCATCTTGAAAACAAACGGTGGATTAGGCCAATATACTTATCTACCGACTACCATCCATCAAATAACTTGATATCAAATTCAAGGAATCTTGGCAATTAGTAGTGCGTTCATCACAGCTTTCACTGACCAACATCAGCATAATGTGGCCATCAACAGTCGTCTATCAACATTACACGACACTTATGAAGCGTTACATACATTGCAACAATGCACATTTGTATGTTAAATTGAAACTAATCAATCATTTTGTTGATAGGAGACAGAAAAAATGCGGATACCTTTCTTTAATTAAATTTGATGAAATAATGTACAAACAAATTCGTAAAATCATACTGGACAGTTACACTCGTACATGGTTGATTAAAAAAATAAAGAAATCATTAAAATGGATCCCAAAGTCGTCACCATATGACATCAACTATATACTTTCTATTGACCAAATTAAGACAATTAATTTGGTCAATAGTAAATATTAAAAGAAGTACTCGAAACCGGCGGGCTTGCATGAAAAGATTAATGGCAGTAGAGGAAGCTCGTGAATTATGTAAGGATAGAGTCGAATGGCGGGCTGTTGTCTCTGCCTACCCCCAGAGGGAAATTAAGAGGATATCGTTTACGGGAAACTGTTTTATAACTTTATAAGTTGGTCGTCATGGTCTCCTAGTACAAATAAGGGCACCACTGTACACGTACATGTCTCAAGATGAAAAAACTTTTATGTCCCCATAAAGAACTAACGAACTACTTATGTGTATTAGGAACTTTGTGAAATATACTCTGAAGCAGCGTTTCTCAAAGTGAGGCACGCGTACCTCGCGCGTATCGAAGATCAGCCAAACCCGCAGTTAGATTGGAAAAAATGGACCCCCAGACTCCGAGGTGAAAGCTTCGGGTGCAACTGGGATTAAATGAAGAAGAGAGACTGAGAGAAGAAAATAATAGATTTTTAAATTTAAATATTTACGTAAATGTGTCAAATATGTCAAAGGTGACAAAAAATTTAGGAGCATACATACGTATAATAAACTATTTTTAACGGATTTTATTGGGTTTTGGTATAATTTTATTATTACCTCCCAGCCCGACGTTTCGTTTGCTTTTCAGCATGACAATACAGGAATCCATTGAACACTCATTCAAATTCAGATTAAATATAAGTAAAACTGTTCAGAAATCCGATCTAATTGCCACAAAAGATAAATCTCAATCTATATAAATAAAAATTAATTTCTGTAATTTTTTGAAGAGTTTGCTTTTGTCTCGAAAGTCAAAGGGGGTACGTATAACTAAAGTTTGACAAACCTTGCTGTAGAGTCTTTAAGAAAACAGCGGAAGAATGTTTGTAACGGAGATACGTTTGCCAAGAAAGTGATATAAATATGAGAACTGATTGTTATTGTAGAATCTCGGAATAGATAAGATTTTGAATTCGAATATAGAACGTCGTTATAGAGAATATGTACTTGCCTATATTGTGTTTTTCTTGCATAGACTACCTATATATTTTTAACAACGATAATATAATTATTTATTTCGATTTATATTGGAAAAAGTAAATGCTCAAGACGGGACTTAAACCCGCGAATGCTCTGACCAACTGAGCTACATGAGCAATATGAGCACGTGTTGAGTATTCCAAATTTTCCTTTATACCCATGCTCAAGACGTACTTAATAGAAATTGACCTAAGTGGAGGACTAACTGAAGACCTTTCACAATATTAACTTCAAGCTGCGGATATTGTTGGTTTGTGAGAGTACCGAAAACTTACCTCCTCATCTTCCCTACTTTGGCTTTTCGGGATCTTCTCCCTGTGTAAATAACAACACGTGAATACATAATCTGGTGTACGAACGTTCATATTTCACTACATCAAAGCAATTAAATACCACAGAATAACGAATATAAGCGAGATCAATCGCCATTGTGCTATTATAACCAGTATAATCTCCATACTACTTACTATCATCGCGACAACCCGATTGACGGTCAAATAAAGTCTGCAGATAAAAGGTAGCACGATCCTCTATAAATTTACCCCATTCAAATGACGATCAACCAGCGAAATTACTCGACCAACGTAAAAAGACACTGTCACCCCAATACTAAAATAAGAATTTGCTGAAAACACATAAACGAAAGACGTAATTCGCAGTTCACATTATAATGGACGGTTTTACTTAGTGAGGCACGTAACTGAGATTATTCACAATACGTCACAATATTTTAAACAGATGCATTAAGTCTTGACCCCTTGCAGAAAATATTCTGTCCGGTTTAATATGTTATTTAATGATTGTTGGAAAAATAAGGTGTTGCTTTATGCAGTAACGTGCGTAAGTCATGAGAAGTTGCAATATACGTCGGTGTGAAAACGATAAAAAGAAAACTAATACGTTTCGTGTTACTTATCTCCTTTGTTGACTGTTATGTTTATAGGGCTTCAAGCCAGAATTTATGAAACAGCTTATATTGGTAATGACCTACTAAGACGATCACTTTGTATAGATACACAACGTTTTGCACAAGTCAATCTGTATTGTAGTCATTCTATTGTTTATTAAGTTACGAAATGCATTATTCTGAAAACAATAAATAAACGAGAATAACATTTTAAATAATAAGAAGGTATATGTCGTCACTACTTATACTTATTACTTTTTTCGTTATAGGTACTAATCTGAAGAAATATATTGATACCTGTACCTGAAAAAGCACATCAAAAACACACAAAATGCAATGTCAATCTGTTAGTAGTTAAAAAATCAAGTAAAAATTAGTAAAAATAAAGTAAATTCCCACGTACCTTACCGGAGTCTTCGTCTTCCTTCTTCAATGTTCACAAAACGCAAAAGATTGGCCAATCTTAAATTCTAGTTTATAAACGTAATATAATCGATACCAAAAGAAAGCTGTCCATACTTCTTTCCCCTGTCCAGTGTTCGCAAACCCGAAGGTGGATCATTGAGCAATTATTGTATGTTTATGATTGTAATATTCACGTCTGAACGGCGAAAGTAATTACGGGGACAGCGGTACAACTTTTGGCATCGACTCAGTATGAGATATCAACCAGCTGAATTGAGAATGTATCTTGCGAGGTTTATTTAAATTATCAAGAGAGCATCTCGATTCCGCTGGATTCTGTCATCGATAAAACCAAACACTATCGGACACACCCCTTAATATCGATCTAAGTATCGTAATGCAATTAAAAATTATCAATTGTATGGTTTACGACAGTGTTTATAACAAAATCAATAATGAAAACGCGAAGGGAGGAGGATCCTTATGGTCCATTTTGGCGGCGACCAAAATTAAAGTACAATAAAATTCTATCGAATGCGTACACATCACTTTAGGCCTTTAAATAATGTGTCGAATATCGATAGACTGATGTTGTACTCTAATTGGGGCCCCTCGGTCGCCGCCCCTAATTACATTTTCAGAACAGTGATGCCCTTGTTAATGTTTCACCATTAGTCTGTGGAAAGGCAGAAAATAGTTTCGTTTAGTTTAACTTGATAAGTTGTGCGTTGGTGAAACATCAAGTTCGGGCATAGGACATCATAAAAGATCTAATTCCCAAGGATTATCCGATAGTGGATGGGGAAAAGGTAAATCTTAAATTTATCATAATATAAAAAGAATAGATTTTTCAATGTTTTATTATTTTTTATATATATTTTTTTTGTAATGTCCCTTCCGATTTCATCTACGACATTGTACAACCACATAATATAAATTACTGGAAACGATAAAATAAGTTTATTAAAAATAGAGTAGATTAAATCTTTCAAAAAAAAATATTTAAACAGAAAACCTTGTACAACATTGCATTAAGTATTACAAATGATCTCGCTTATTGTTATTTTTATTGTACATATTTACAAAAAAATGTATTTTACAGTAACAATGATCTAGCGTCTTTAGGTATTGTTTCTATCACATTGTCATTTATGCCACGTCTAGGACATAAAGTAGGTCCCATACACAACATTATAGTAAAAAACTTAATAATGTCAGTTTTTTTAAAAGTCGGTCATTTCACAACCATAGAAGTTTCAGAAATATTGTCACAACACTGCATATAGTATAGAAAGGTAATATGTATCTACCTTAATATTTTTAAAACAGCCCGAATAAAATTGCTAGGTGTAAATGAACAATCAACATTCATAACTTTCGGTTTGTATTGTAAAGCTTGTCATAAGATAATCATTAAAAATAAATAATGTATAATTATCGACTAATAATACAGTTAATAATCAATTTTCATTTACAACTTGCAAACAATTGCCGTTACTCCTCGTTACAATAAATATACGAAGCGATTACACACACGCGCCGCAATAAAGTCGCACATCACAACTGTACTATAAATATTATAATGAGAGCTATAAATTTTATACAAAAATATACATGTAGCTACCGCGCGTGTGTAAAGGCCTTAACATGGACAAGCTCTTAAACGAGAATGGAATTATTGCACGTCGCACATTTATCAGAGAAACATGAGTAATCGTCTCGGAAAGCAATGAGCGCCCGTCGAAAAACTCAATTCCATATTTAAATATATGTTATTGGTGTATGTCTCTTTGTTTTGTGCCGTTCGGCTAATGTTTCTGTCAACGGCCATGTCTAATTTTATAATTGACACTTCGCTTGACGGGTGAGGTGTAGAGGCTTCATTCAGATGAAGGTGCTATAGGTATAGCACCTGCACTGACAATTTTGAGATGATGATAAAATTACATCTCAACTCAGTTCGGCTGTAATGCCTGTAATATTATCTCGCTATAAGTATTATAAATCACATTTATGAGTTAAGATATAATACATTACATGACGTAATACCAAGAAATTTACGCTCATTTACGATAAGGACAAGAGAAGTGTCTGTAGTTATAAATGGAGACATTAAAAAATCTTTATAAATGTTTAAAAAAACTAGACTAGCGTCTGGTTAACTCAATGCTCAAAAAGTAAGCATGTACCAATTCGCACATGACCATAGTTTTGGAAGGACTAATTTTAAAAGATTCCGTAATAATACTGAGAAACAGTCATTTATTTTAATTTTAAGTACAATCTTCAGCTTCTCACTTGGTCGTTCATAAGGCACTAATAAGACATATCATAGTCTTCATAAGTACAGTCAGCAACAACATTTTTATTGACGAACTTGTATAGTTAACTATAAAAACTTTAGTATTTTTAAATATTTACAAGATTACGCCAATCTAGCAAATTATGTAGCTGAGTATACACATCCGCATCACTTGTTAGGAATACATACGTCACTTAACACTTAATATATTAATTTATTATTATTATTTTAATATCAACGTCAAAATCGTAACACCCAATTTCAATAGTATTTCATAGTGGGACTTGCAGTTAAAAAAACACTAGTAAAATTGAACTGTTTATTGGCCGATGCTTCATTAATATTAAGAAAATATGATGAATATTAATAAAAAAATCTGTTTTAAGTGTGTCGAGTCAACACGAAATACTACATTAACGGTACAGGCTGTTTAGCATATCAGCCTCCTAATGTCACGACACATTACCGTCTACAAAAGTATTTTAACAAAGCATCGGCCAACGTTACCAAAATTCACTCAAACACACATCATGCCTTACATTAAACTCGTTACTCTGGATGGATCACAAACAATGTTAAAAATATACACTGAAGCACACACTGGGAATGTTACGTACATACAGGTATCAATAACAGGACTTGGTCCCAAATGGACTCGTCACTAACTACAATATAAATATATATTAGAGATTTACGTTTTAAAATTATTATGAAACAATTTTTTTAAGAGATCACCCATGAATGTATTCGAAGTCGCTGCAACAGCACCAACATAGCACCAATCAAAAAGTATCATTCGTTTTGAGACAGATTTATCTATGGTACCTACAATTAATTCGATGCGTTCAAATTCCGTCGTTGGACTTAAAACTACAAAGAGGATGGCACTCGTTTAATGGCCTGAGAATTAATGAGTAAAATGCATTAGAGTAAAACCTTAAAGTAATCAATTTATTAATGTAGAATTAAATTTTGAATTTCGTTCGCTTTTGCCGAGTGTACTATGTTTCTTACTTTTTTTTGGAAGTGCTGCTCGAAGCGATATTCAAAATTTACTCCTACCATGATTTTGTATCTTCACTTACTGTTAGAATAACGCGAAAGTATAAACAAAATATACATAGCGAACATAATCGTTATGCTAAGCCTCGCTTCTGTGATTTTGGTAATGCGAGTCACGTATGTCTGTTTGTTTGTCTCTTGTCTACATAGAATGCGTCATTCCATTTTTATATATCAACTATTTATTATGATTTTATGTTAAGGACATAGATGATTTCATTTGCAGAGGTTTGAGTTACGGATCGTTTTCTAATACGCTGGAATATAATATCTTAATATTAGTAAATTGAGGAGCAAAAAATGTATTAAGTTAAAAAAAATTATAAACTTGACTTCACGTAGAAGTTCATAGCCTGTGCGTTGGTTAAGTCGAGAGCAATAGTGACATTCAGAACCACAAAGTAGATATTGCAGGACCGTTATTACAAAACGTATCGTGTAACAGTACAAAAGAGAGAACAGAATTAAGTCATAATTTAAGGAGGATGGCCATTTCGAAAGGTTGTGTAATGTCGAGTGTACCGCGAACAGTTTTTATCAAGCGCACCACCTACGGAATGACGTCACACAAGCAGAACCACGCAATTTTAAAATTTTAAAATTCGAATTCATTTTGATTTAAATCTTGTAGCTCGGCTAACATTGTGGCGACGAGACCACCGCTTTGCGATTTAAAAAAGTAAGTTAGGTCGCGTAGGTTGCGCGCGGTGTCGTGGGCGGGCGGAAGTGAGAGCGTCAACGTGGAGACTTTTGCATCCTTATCTAGCAACAATTAACGCGGTTTGTAAGAATAAGACAGCCGATAGACAATTCCGCAATGTCACAGATCAGAAAACTTGATGCTAGACTGTCAAGGCTCGTCAGTTTACGATCACTTTCGGTTCAAATTGTGATGCAACCGATCGAATCTTGACATCGACGTTTACATACTCGTACCTACGCGTGCCTTTCATTGAGTAAAATATGGTCATTATGGGTACAAGTTTTAAATGCAAAATTACGATAAACAAGTCACGTTTTTTATTTTAAATGAGTTTATTGCAATAAACATCGGCTTTAAAGCGAATCGCTTCAAAATTGATACAGTTCAAATAAACAAGTATGTATCAAACAACCGACCCACCAAATTGACATACCTACCTACAAATACAGCTACAATCAAGATTCTTTTCAGAAGGATATTCTTTAATAATATCGAGCTCCTAACATAAAAAGGTATTTAGGTATTAACGGTTGTCAGAACAGATACTGAATAAGCTTGCACTTTTGGGCCTGCCGTCTGAGGTCTGCACTCCTACGCCATGCCAGGAATTGTATATCTTAGCATTTACGGCAGCGATTACCGTCTGACGGTCTGACCTATCAAGCCCGACTTGAAAGCCTGCTTCAAAGCCTGGTCCGCCCATCAGTAGATGTATGGGCTTGCATGTGCGCTTGGCTTGGTTTTTTGAAGATTTTGGCACAACCCCATAAACTCTAATAAATCTCAACCCAACTATGATACTCGTACATAATGATCGTGACGAAAACTGCAATTGTACTAATCGAAATTTTTCTCAGAAGGGTATTTCAAAGGATCATTAAAAAGATGACCTCCACTAAGTGAACTAGCGCTGGTTTTACTTGAAAAGGCGACAGATAATCATGTCACTCGATCGACCATAAGGATGAATTGTTAATAGAACAGTATTTCTAAGATTCAAGAGGCTTTTTCGACTTTTATAATCACATAAAGGTGATTTCATACGGAGTATTGTTCATTCGCACGCATCGAAAATAATAACCGAGGACGGTCCTAAAATTAAATTGCTGAACGCTAGATTACTTTTAGGAAACGCTTAAAGTAATTGCAGACCTTTAGACGACGACACTGAGTTCACTCAGATAAAAGACCGCAATAAAATTGGCGAATACTGTCGTTTTCGCGTCAAATTTACGCGATCAGCGGCGAATCTAACACGATTTCATCGGTTTATCTACGATCTCTATATGGTACAACTTGTAAGAGACGGTTGACTCAGAATAAATTAACTTTCTATGCTATATGGTTAAAAAAAATTGCGTTCCGGTGACTCCAGACTTTAAAGTATTTTTAAATAACGCTCATAATGTTAAATATGTTATTATAGAAACTATCACCATTTTCAATTTCACTGAAATTCAACGAGCCATAAGAGCTTGAATTAGTATGGTGTAACAAGCATACCTACACATACACAAATTTTGGCACTTATATCAATTATCAGAAGCAATAGTAAGATCTGATTACGACTATATTAGTATTGACTTCATTATCTAATAATATAGGTAATGAAATTGTCTGATGTGAAGATTTGAAGATCTAACATTCACCGGAGTGTCAGTTAGCGAGGTAACCGTCGAAATTACTGCGCTGTCTGTGTAGTAATTTAGTAAAAGACGAATACACAAAACTTGGGCTCGCGTTTTTCTTATACTTTGGACCATACATCTTTCGAAGCCACGAGCTCATCTCCACGACTTTACGATCCAATCTTTGGAACAGAGCGCAACCCAACCGCACCAAACTATGAATGGCATTCTACACTTCCTATGTCTAGCAACAGGCTATTCAGACCATAACCTCAGTGTTAATTGAACAAAAATGGAAGAAACTCTCAGGTTTTAGTCGACGACTGTACATCGGAATTGACCTTATGATCACGGTCTGTCAGAGTTCATATTGACATGTTTTGGCACGTATCGCTTGTCCCACAGAACAATGATGCAATTACAAATTTATGATTGGTAAGGAGAATCGTTAAAAAAAATTCTAAGACCCTTATTGTTTATGAGATGACCCTATGCGATTACAGAGTCAATTCCGACTGTTATTTGCAATTATGTCGTTCTGACATTGCACACGGTTAATGACAATTTGGCGGGTGTTCCAAAAAATTCCATTATTTTCCTTCGTATCTCATTTTTTAACTTCGATTTTTTATATTAGCTCAAGTTGCCAATCTCATCTCAATTTATCATGCTCTCA
The DNA here is from genome assembly GCA_914767945.1 of Eilema depressum. Lineage (NCBI taxonomy): Eukaryota > Metazoa > Arthropoda > Insecta > Lepidoptera > Erebidae > Eilema > Eilema depressum. The sequence goes on along the minus strand of OU612028.1, from coordinate 6,971,443 downwards.
ATTCCATCGTTTACGATACCTACCAAGTAATTTTGGTGAAACTATCAAACAATTCCGTTAGTTCAGTATTCACTTAGTATTTTTAGGCCCGTATTCTAAAATGGTACTCGTTCTGAGTCTCGATTTATCTGAAGACAGATTTAATATTAATATATAATAAATATAAAATAGATTGACAGATTTGACCGATTGTGTAAATCGGTCAAATCTGTCAATCTGTCTGTACAAGATTTCTAGAATACGGGTCTTAGTTTTCAAAATTTACGTATAATAACACCGACAGCGCCCCTGGCGACCCACGTAGCAAATTATAGCAAATATATGTAAAAAGAAACGGTGAATTTGGACACGAAATTGTGAAAACTTATACCTACTAGCGGTACTGGTTTCAAAATTTACTTTCCTTTTGAACGTAACCAATTTAATTTGCTACAGTTTTAAAAGGGGTATTCGATTATAGAGAAAAAAGGAACTCGTTTTCTGATACAGTTTTTAAAGAAAGGCCCGCATTGTTAATTAAAGTAATTTTGGTGAGTGGGCTGATTAAAGAGACGGTGACAGACATCGATTACGTATTGAGAGAACTACAAAATGATATTATTTTTCAACTATTAAATACTTTGACTGAAATATTTTTTTCCTTTGGGCATACACGTACTTACGCATTTTCGGATAATCCAATCTGAACATGTTAACACCTCTGCAAGTCCACCTTACATTAGGCATTACATTGAAGATTTCAGATTCAGAACGAGATCGTAACAGTGCGATGGTTGTCCCGGGACATATCTAGTTAAATGAAGCAACGCGAGCCATACATAAATCATGCGCCAGAGTATCGGCGCAGGCGCAATGCACGCGCGCGTATGTGTAGCAGCGTATTACACGATCGACGCTCGATGTGGAAGGACGTCGCCCACGTCTCATTCTAATGCAGCCATGAGCCAATACTTCGATTATATCACCGTTTATGTAGGTGGCCTTATAAGGTTAATGTTTATAACGACAATTAGTCTGTTTTCAAAGGCCCCTCTAATGTGTTTAGGACATTGGACATTTCCCACGACAGTTCGAGCGGAACTAATCCGCACGTACTGAGTATTTGCATTTGAAAAGGTTTTGTTTGTGTAAAGCTCGTTGATACTGCCTATAGAAAAAGTTTTGTGATGGATCGGCGTTCACAAAAGCTAAGGATTTGTTTTCAGTACTGAATGGCCCTCGAGTTAGCGCCGCACGCGTGTTGAATACATTATAACTGGAAGTACAATTCCACTCTGTGTGCACAAGTGTTTGTAGGAAAAACAACGTAACACAATGTACAGAATACGTGTGGATACGTATTATAGCGAGTAGTGCACACTAGGTCTGTACGTGCCTTTAAAGATCGTACTCGCGTGCCTTTTGACAAACACCGTTATCGTATCCAAGTATACGCTAACACAAACAGAAGTGTGTAAGTATAACAAAATCCAAAAGTATTATACATATAGACACTGATAAAAGACAATACAACCGAAGCGTATTCACCGAAACAGCATAACATGAAATTGCATCCATAAATCTTCAAAAACAAAAATGACAATTGTATCCAAATAGCCACGAGCGTTTACACACAATCCCGGTCGATGTTCCCACGTAGCTGTCACCGCGGGCAAAGGCCTATCGGCGCATCTACACCACTCCGGTGGACAATCGTCCTAACAAAGCCTTACCGACCGGAGCAGGGACCCAATCATTTCCCACGCGGTAACGGTTGAGCTCAACTGGGACGCTAGTTTGAATTTATGGACGCGGAACCATCGCACCAAACTACATCCAATACCATTTCACTGTGACCACTTGTGAAGACATTACTTGATAAAGCGGACTTGTATTACAACCGATAGAGTCTAGTCTACACAGTGATGAAGCCAAAACGGCGCACAGATCGCCATACAAAAGCTTGACCGATAAGTTTCTTTTAATAACAGAAGGAAACATTGTTTGAACAATAAACTTGAAAAAAATGCTGTCATATTGCGATAAAGAGCTTTGACCGATGCTCTCGTGCGAATATTTTGAACCATTGCATTTATTTCACCAGTCATATCCATGAGTCTGTAGTACCTACTAAACATTTTATTGTATAGAACCAGCGCACATTGGAAAAACAAAGTTATTTTAATCCGACCACGTGGCGCCCCTCACTAGTAGTCAACTCGTTGGTTGGAATATTTTTAATTTCTATCAGTTTTGTAACCTTGATCCAATCCCTAGAATAATTTTAATGAACGACTACGTTGTTAGACCATTCAGTATTCACCTGGTTTTCAACGTGTGCGCTACGTATAAAAACGTAGTATTCTCGGCATGTTTTCACCGGTATGATCCATGAATCACGCGTGTAGTAAATAACGTGGCAGTGATGGCAGAGAAACAACATCGATGTGATGTGATGTACTGTAACACAATATCTAAAGCAGGTCGGAGCCGGCGTGGTGACGCGCTCCGCTCGCAGTTTACGCTATTCTCGGCGCGGGCCTAATTTTAACCATCTGCGTCTCCCAGTCTAGTTTTAGGATGTGGGCCGATATGGATTCGTCGAATTAATCGACATGAATCTTAATACGTGACGTTAGTCTTCATTAAACGAGCCTACCATCACCCATTACATGTTACATATAATCTGAGATTGCTATTATCTTTTGATTTCGAAAATGAACGATTTAAGCTGATAAATACCCGAACATTACAACTATTTATCTATATTGTAGGTATTTAATTAAAAACAAAACACTTAATTGGACTTATATAAATCCGATGACGCAATAACTGCCAATCAAAGGATCTAGCACAGATGTTTGTGAATTGCGTAAGTGGCACATAATCAAGGGCCCAATTATCGAAAAGACACAGACGTCAGGATATATACTCCGATACACTCCCGACAAAATCTATAATGGATGAGGTGCGTCCTCGTGTCAATCCAGTAAACGAGATCGCATAATCAGACGCATACATAACTGAGAAAACAATGCGGTTGCACTCATTAATTGGGTCGAATTAAAAAGCTAACTAGAGTTTGTAATCGAGAACGCGGATAAATTGCAATTAGAGCAATCGGGCCGTTTCACGGAAGCTTCTGGAGATGAGGCACGGGATAGCAGCGCAACAACGTGCATACGAATGACCGCGTCCAGCGCATACAAAGAGGGACCGACCTCCGCCGCAAATCATTAGAATTGCGGTAAGTGAGATGTGAGCGGAATTGTTAGATCCGATGCTACTGCTAGATAATGACGTTCCCTTCGGATTAGCTGGCACCGGTCACTAGAATGTTTACAAAACAATGTAGTCATGAGTAAATATAGTGGCATTTAAAAGCCTTGTTAATTCGAGCCAGAGATCGGAGGCTCAATTATTTGCAATGGCTGTTCGTCAAAATAGGTAGATCGTTTGTTGTTGATAATATAATGAATGTGAGAGCGGAATTAATAAATGTGTCAGACGTACGTCGCCACGAGAATGATGTACAATATAAACGCCAGGGCATAATTTGGTTAGAGGATTTGTGACGCCCTCCCGAGCGGGCCGGTTCGATACTCGCCAATTTGTAAGCGCCGACATAAAGCGCAGTATAACGAAGCACCTAAACAACGAAATAAGCGAGCGCATCACGACGACCAGCGGTATATCTCACCGTCTGACATGTCGACAACACAAGAAGCTATTCGGACTTTACATTCGCCGACGTAACGAGGGGAGCCGCCGACTCGCCCATTGTATTTATGCCTTAAACACAATTTATTTATTCGCCAAACATTACGGAGACACAAAATCTTGTCCATAAATACATGTGAAAGCACATATCAAGTATCGGAATGCAAACGGCGGGGCTCGTGTCTGAATTATGCAACAGCGGCGCAGGCGCAGGTCGGCCGTAATAGTGCACGGAGTGGACGCCCAACGCAGTTCCTAAAATTATACGGTACCGCGAATGTGGATAAGCGCACTGCTCTCTAAATAACGCGTTGCCCAAATCTTGAGCGGAAGATGCCAATATACCGGGCCGCTGCCGCTGGCAAGTGGCGACGCACCGAGTGATGTTGCGACTTGCTCGCGTCCCGCATTAATTCGGCAATCCATTACCTAAATGACGGCGTGAATGGTATTTATTATGGTTATTATTTTGTAGAAATTTCACCAAATTGCGAGTGCGCCTCCCGTGCGTACGTCGAACGGATCTCTTCATTTGGTCGCAGGTCGGGGACACGGCAAAGGCGGTTTACGAATATTAGTCTTGTGGTTGATCGACTGTGAGTCCATCGATCTTGAGCCCGGGTGGTCGGGCGGCACCACGTTAATTACAGGGGAGAACCGATCATTTAACGAAAATTTCGCAAACATGAAATAATTTTTAAAATATCGAACCGACGATCCGTTCACGCGAAGAATAATAAATTAATGATCGCAGCAACGGAGACGTGGTCGTACTGGATTACGCTTCCTTAAAATTTACACACAAATATGTCTCCCTGAGACTCAGAGGACGCAAACAAAGGAACAAATACGGCTGAAGTAGAACAATAGACGTTGAACGACGTTCATTAACCGTTGATATGAAGCAGTGAAGAGTCGGCGTAGTCTTGTAATCCTAGAACCACACGCAGTGATGATTACAACGCACCTATTAGTCAAATTAGCTTTATTGTTGCCTTTGAGTTGCACAAGGCGACCAATCGGCTTACACTACAGACAATTATGTAGGCACATTAGCTGATACAATACGATGAGTCAGCAGAAATTGCGGTGAGCGTTTATCAAAACAATAGTATTGATAAGTTAATAATGTAGGGTGCGAGACTCTTAACGAGCGATTACTGGGTGATGTGGAAAATAGACGCCACGAGTCTCAGGCGCCTGCGTGTGGAATAAGTTATGTGCTACGTGACTCAACTGCGGTCGACTCGCGCTAAGCCTCCGAGCATCATTGTCAACAGCTAAAAACAATTTACGACTAGTGTAGATGGAACCTCAGCATCTAGGTATAGTAAATAAGTTACCACCAGGTGACACTGGTGTGATACTTAATATGTATACAGAAAATAAAATCCATGTAAGAATGTCTGTGGGCACGCACGCGCCGAAAGCGAAATCTCAAGAGTTTGCGTGATGTTACGAAATGCGTGTATTCTCGATTAGGGGATATGATCGTGTGAGGGCACTGACCGACTTCCACATTTATAACGCTAATTCATGCACAAGAGCATCTGCATCCTACAGCAGCGTTACGCCAAGCACTCGCCCCGCTAATACAGTTTATATTCATGAAACAGACACACCAGACGACGCATATTACACGCCGAGAATACGTAAAGAATTATATTTATGTAAACGACTTCACAGTGATGACAGGTGAAACTGTTCCTAGCGGGAGAGAAAAATGCCGCCTTTGAATATTAAGACACATAAACGAGATGCGGTATGTCCAACACATAACAAAGTCACGAAAACATGTACAGCGAATAGAAACAGCGAGATATAAATCTAAAGCGCGCTCGTCGCGGGACGCGCTTATCTCTCAGAATCGTAATTACCGCGTGAATATTTCAATCGATTCGACTTATCGATGATGCGCGAACAATAACGATGGATATCGGTCCGGACGTATTATTTCCGTACGTCAAACGTGGTACTGGTGAGAATGACCCACCTGAAGTAGAGATTTTTATCGATCCACCCGCGAAACGAACGAATCGACGTAATCGATTTCAACATATCAGAGCTGACAAGCGATATTCGAGGTCGGGGGCGAAGGCTCAGTGGGCGCCGGATGGGTTCGAAATTAAAACGATATGCAAATTAGGCACGAGAATTAATCGTCGGGTGCAATCGACGCGACGGCCGCGAGACCCGCTACTGGGTACAAATCAATGAATAAATAGTGCCCGATTTGTAGCGCAAGGTGTGTTCAGTGTTTAATGGATGAATCGAATCGAATTCGAGCAAGTGAATGAATCGACTGGCCGAACTATCCGTATTTGGTTGTTACTTGTTTTTGATCAAATGCTGTTTTCATTGATTGCCGTTCACGAATAAGATTACTATGTACACAATTAAGTTCGGTTGCTAAAGTGTGAGTGTGAGATGACAAGCTCGAGCGTTTGGTGCTCTGTGACGTATGCGAAGCCAAACGTGAAAGCTACTGCATTACTCGGATTGTTATTCCCGGTTACACGACGGCTGGCGTCAAGTTTTGACAGGAGAATTTATAATGTACGAGTATAATCACCGGCTGTACCACGGCACCACCGAAAGTAATTTTCAATTAAGTTTCTTGATAATCCGGATCATGCGGTCGGGTGGGACTTAGAACCTGAGGCGACAGTGCCCTTGATAATTGGAAATTCTCTAGTTACAAACAACACCTGCCACCATAGAATACGGCTTGGCTTGTTTTATTTAATATTTTAATTCTTACCAGTCTCTGGAATTTCATAAATAGTAAACACCACAGACAAGTATGCAGCTACGTTTTTTCTGATGTTTTTTCTCCAATCGCGCTTGACTGTGCACAGTGTGCACGGTATGCTAATAAAATGGTCGTTAAAGCATCCCGTAACGTATTGGTTTATAATCAATATTATTAAGTACCGTTTGAAACACGTGAACTTTTCAAAGTAGAATGAAAGGCCGATTCATTCATAATAATGAATCAATAGTCGCGCGACCGCTCCCATTTCCGAGTCGTCACTCCTAAACGATAAACCAGTTCGTGGCGTTAATTATAAACGGATTTCAAATCAGATTATTTTGCTACCGAACATCGTTCCAGCGTATATCGGTTTTGACGTCTCCTGCGCACAGATCATCAATTTCATTGATAGGATTTTTCTGTTAGAGATAATTGAATCATAGCTCTTAATTTTAATCTCAGCCCCTATAGAAATGTGTGCATAAGAACAAAACAAATAAAGATGGAAAATAATCATGATAAATGACCACCTCTCAGTCAACGGAAGCGTAAAATTCCATCACATGTTAATTCATTTCTTACGTTCACGGGTGCTTCTTATCTTTAACGACCTGAATGAACACGTCAATCTCGTTTCGCAATCGGTTATGAGACCTTCAATCATCAACATGCGCCGAACATTATTGTTATATTACGTAAAAAGACCTTTCATAAATACATCCGTAACTCAAGCCTCTGAAGTTTTGCGTGATCAGCAAAAACAATCAACTCGTCAAAATATTTACAAAATATATTAACAAAACAGTTTATTGCTTGTATATTATTCTTTCTCTAATCTAAAAAAAGCTAATTCTAGAATGTGACTATCTCGTTAAACAGTCGTAAGCGCCGCTGGGGCCGCGTCGATCAGGATTTAATCTAAGTGCCATCGAAACTACCGTTGTGGGTGATGGGACATGTGAGGGTGAGAAAGGTGAGCATGGGAGTATGGTTGGCCAAGAGAGCCGAGGGGGAGGGGCGAGGGGCACGGCGGGTGCTGATGGTACTGCTGCAGCGGCGACGGAGCCAGCCCGGGGTGATGGTCGATGGGGTATTGCGCGGAACCCGCGTACGCCAATTGCCTCACCTTCATATCCTCGTCTACTACGTTATACGTGAGCTCTGTTTCCTCGTAGCCGGTCGCCGCCATGCGTTGCTCGCTGGTGGTAGGTGGGTCCGGAGAGTTGAGGCACGTCTGGATGAGCCGCTTGCCAGAATCTGATGTGATCATGGGTTGCAGTTTCCGCGTAGCGAACGTATATACGTGACCGGTTTCGGACGCGACTAGTAACATGACTTGTGTCCCCGTCAGGGTCGACAGCTCGTATGCCTAGAAAAGAAAAGAAAACATCCGTTAACACTTTAATCTTGGTCTCAATAAAAATAGATACTTAAACAGTTTTGTGAACACTTGTGATTAAATAATATAGGGTTTTAAAAGCCTACGTGCAAGATACCTACTGTTTCTTGGACTGTGATCGGGTGGCTGCTAAATCTAGGCCACATTTGGCTAATACTGAGAACATCTTATTTTAAACTCTCTCTTTAGCAGCCTTAAACTTGAAATGCTATGAAGCATTTTAAAGTTTGTACCTACGCTATCTTAAACGTGAAATGCTCTGTGATGTCACTTAGACGATTCTGCTGTACTCCTGCGTCGTATCGTGATATAAACTCGTCATCATATAACGAGCATGTCATTCTACTTAATATACATTTAAAGTATTTGGGTAAAGCTGGTCCATCACCTTGACAAATAGTATTATTATAATAAGTATAAGCCTAAAATAATGTAATCGCGGGTGAGACCATCGCCGTTTACCGGGCACTTATTCTCGACCACTGACGCTACCTGGACTGCATACTTTAGTGCCTAGTCTTAGACACTAACAGGAGAGATAGACCTTTGTACTTTTTCCACTTCCTGCATAGTAGCATAAGAAGTACACAACAAAGTACTCAGTCTAGTTCCAATTTCGTAGCTTCAAGTTGAGCGAAGCAATTCCAAACGCTAAACCGTCCTAAAAGCTTCCCTCGCGACCTTTCACCTCTCCCACGCCACTAATTCGTATGTAAACCGCTGGGTTTCGTTTTCGGGAGCAATATCACTCTCTCACGGTACTCTTTGTGTATGCAAGACGAATTATCACACCCACTGGCGCCCAACACCCACATTGGACCCAACGTTTGTTTACACATGGCACATTCTAATTTCGCCTCCAGTGCGCTCGTATTAAGAGATGTGTGACAACAAATTGTAAAAACACCAATTTGACAATTGATCAAAGTCTGATAGTTCGACGTAACTTGTGTCATTCAAATTGATGCTAACTGTCTTGTCAACCTTAGTGCGTTAGGAATAAAGGTTTTTCTTATAAATGTGTATATGCAAATTTTCTTAAATGTGTTTATTCTATTGCGTAAGTACGGTCTGCGATTTTGGTAATCGCCCACTTCTAGCATTGATTACGTTAACTTTGACATATCGTAGATCTATCTAGTTTAACGGTTTCGTTTGTAAAATTATTCCTTTCCCTCTTAAGTATTTGTACTTATTGGGAAAGGAATGGAAGAGGAAGAAAGAGAATGGAATGGAAGAGGAGTCCGAAACACTAAATCATTTATCAGATCAGTGTATCGCCATCGTTCAGAGGTCAACTACTTTTTTATAATACTAAGGTAGTAAACAAATTTGACAGTGGTAAATGTATGCCTTGGCGACTTCGACTTGCGACAATCGCAGTGATACGCGTAACTACCACCTTCAGAGAGAAAGGAGGAAAAGTAAAAAGGAAAGGAACTCGGAGAGGTACAAGAAACACTTTTGAGTACTACAAGTAGCAGTAGGTAAAGCAACTTAAAGTCAGTCCTTTCAAGTTGGAAAACGCAGAACAGTCCCCGTATTGAACAAGCGATTTTTTGTTTGTTGCCAATCTTCGTTAAATAGGGTGCAGTCGTATATATATGCATTATTTGATGGTACAAATTAATGAAAACTGAAGCTAATATTGTTAACTTTACTTCATCGTTTACCTATACAAATTTTTTCTCGGATTGAGATGAAAATTTGTAAGATTCACACAATCATTTTTTTGTCACTCACTAGTCTATGTTAATATCACTGACTACACTCGTGATTTAAGTGATTTTCGGTAGTTTGATTTAAGTCAGCACTCGTAGTAAAAAAATACTTCCCTCACTCATTGAACCAATAACTATTTCAATTTGTCAACAAAAATACCTCTGGTTTTATTGTAGAAAGTATCATTTCAATGGTTCTAAATTTGGAAAACGCAGATAGCCGATGGAAAATTTAATTGAATGGTTGCATTCACAATTTTGAACTCAATCGCGCCCGTGATAAGATTCTATTTAATTATTTTCCAATTGCTCTTTTCTTAAAACTGGTACTTCCTTTCGCCGTTCATTGAAGTGATTGATGATGAAGTTGTAATTAGTGATCCTACTGCTTGCATCTTTGACATGGACACCTTTTATCGCGAAACGGGGTCACCATAAAATGATCCTTATTAGCTGGGTGATAAAGTCCACACTGACAGCTCAGTTTACCCGGTTCGGCATAAAACACTGCCGAAATTGACAATTACAAATGCAGCGATAATGAGCTTCGTTGTTATACATGATTAATGAGGCTTCAGTGAAATTTCAGTGGACTTGAAATTATTGGCACTGAGGTCAATTTCAAAAAAGGCGGAAACTCTTTTGAATAACGAGAGTTGTGATTTTAAGTCATTAATCAGGTTCAATAAAGGATGGGCTTGTTTTCAATCGCAAAAGATGGCACGTTTTTTCAAACTTAGCGAGACGGACGTTTCTTTATCACAGAAGAATCAACACCGCCATTGTGGTCTTTATTTTTTAGAACATTCATCTTAATTTAAAAAATGTAGGTAGATATAATCAAAAAGTATACCTCTCTCTATATATCTGTAAGCAACGTATTCGAGTCTTGCGTCTATTCTTTGACTTGAAGACTGTACGTAATATCAAGGAGACATTTTCCTTCTCCAGTTTATGAGCAATAAATTTAAATAAGTAAATAATAAACAATAACAGCATACAGAAAAATCGATTACAACTATCAAATTATCATATTTGACTGCGTAATTTATACTTGACACATATTACAGATATCGTAAACAATATCAGGCAAAAATAACGTTATATAAAAACAATTATCGAGACAAACGAGTTGCATTAAAAGATTTTATTGATGCAATTGATTTTTATGACCTCTTTTCACGTTTTTATAAATAAATCGATACTGCACCGTAGTGCGAATTGAGCTTAATAATTAATATAGGTAACTTATGAAAAAAGGAAACTCGAACTTCGATGATGATTTACAAACATGTCAAAATGTCAATTATTTGTTTGTTTGTTGATATTTTGTGCCGACTTCTAATTGATAGTTAAAACTTTGTCAACGTATTGATTACAATCGACTTGTGCAATTATGCATATCTAGTACAAAATTGGTATATACCCGATTGTGGTGCACCATAATCGGGTTATAGGATTGCCAGGGTTAATTTCTCTAACAAATCGCGTCTTGTCAACAATAAAAACAACATAAAAAGAAATAGCCATATAGGAGCACGGCTTTGAAGCGATGCACAGAAAAAAAAATTAATACTTAATTGATTTTTATTCATTATTGATTAATTAAATGAAAACATAATATGTACCTATATGATATGAAATCACCCAAGAGATAGCCTTTCTAATAAGTTAAAAATAATAACTGCAATTGGACCACAAGGTAAAAAAATACTACATTAAAAATTCGACGAATTGAGCACCTCTTTTCAAGTCGGTTAGTAATATCCAATTGGATCGAAATAATTAATCGGGTTACAGAAGAAATTTAACGCTTAACAGACAGTAGTAACTTTCAAATGATTAAATGATAAATTATTAATAACCTGCCATGCTCCTGTTAAATATTAAAATTAAGATTGATGAATAAAACACAATTATAATATTTATATGCTTCGATGAATTTTTCGAGCTCAATATGTTATTATGAACGAATCGAGCTTAATGCGATATACAGCGAGTTCACCTTTTAATTTTTAGTTAATTAAAGCAATGAGCAGTTTTCCAGTAGGTATTTATAGGGTTCCTAAAGACAAGCTAGATGGCGCAGCCGGCACTTTTGGTAAATAATTTATGGAAAAAATGATCTTCGGTTTTGTATTGATTTACTTTACATAGATGTTTTGACTTGTTTTCTGATGAAATTATTTTAAATTATAATATTATTATTTTAAATTACAGACCGACGCGAAAAGAACAACAACAAACCACAGATTACATTAAGATTACCAAAAGTTATGCTAGCGCCATCTCTTGATGAATTAAAAACCAACTGATTATTATACCTACTGGAAAACTGCTCATTGCAGTATTTTTTTGCAACAGCAGTCTTTTTGTTTTTTATCAAATTATGACACATAACATGTTAGGTTGTGTGCGTAGAAAGTTTTTTCTTTCTTTTGCTTCTGGCGACCTTTTTATGCCAGAGAAAAAGCACCGCCATACAACGTGGTAATGTCTTCTGGATACGTTACTAGAAGAGGCCGCGATGTGGAGGAATTCCACGATGCGTTTTCATTTCTAATATTTAATTTGTATAATGGTTCTTTTATATTTAGTTTTATTTACTAATTATTTTGTAAATAATATTTAGATAAGATAATATAATTTATTTGAACCTGTTTAAAAAGTAAGTTATCATGTCTTTTACAATTGTCTACAGAACATCTGTAATTTCATTTACTTATTCACGCATAAACGGCTAGAATTAGTGGCTGAAATCTGACATATAGATAGACCTTGAGCTAAGAAATATATAAATTACAGGTAGTAAAAGTCAAACTGTTAGTTTCAAATAATTAGGGCACCTGGAATGGGGGTAAAATTTTGCGTGATATTTTTTATTTAATTATATCCATATAAAGTCTAGTAAAGCATCGATTGCATGCAGAAACGTAAGTTGGAAAGCTACTGTGAGTTCCTTGTTAATTGCGCTACGCTAGGTACAGAGTTGGCAATGCGTAACTAACATTCAATAAAAATACTGGCAAACACAAAATTCTCCATTATTATTGAATTTTATTTTACGTGCGGTTTCCGAGTTAGTATAAAGCGAGTTAGAAAATAAAAGGTTTCTTTGCAATTTAAGTTTCACATAGTTAAGTGAAATCAATATTTTCCATCTGAGAATAAATTTATCACGTCGGTTTTACAGTTACCTTCAAATTACTCTGTCCAAGTTTAAACCAATAGCTTAGTTTGAAACATGATTAGCCGGCAAACAATTGGTTAACCCCCGTTTGACTCGCGCTGACCCGCCATAGGGCTGCTACGAACTTAAAGTTTTAGAAGTTGATAACATTGATAGATGCCAAATATACCGTACAGTAAACCAGTCTAAAAAATATGCCTAGTAGAAGTTAGGTATATTATAAAGTCAAACTACGTTCTTACTTTACAACAAAAAATAATGTAATATTTTTAACGTTTTATAAATTTCAAAGAAATATGATATAGGTATATGAATGAATAATGAAAAATATGGCTAATATGACAATACAGTATTAGCTCTAGATGATAAAACTTTACATTAAAATCTACACTATTATACAGGCTGTTTTTTGAAACGAGGCAGTAAGGGCAGGTACCTCAACCGTTACAGATAAAAAATATACTACATCTATACTATTATATAATTGTAAAGTGGTCGTGTCTGTAAATTGGAGATATTTAAAAAAAAATACTTGGATTATGTTATGTTAACGATACTGAACACGAAAATATTTTTTTTGAATTTCCAGTCTGTTTGTCTGTTTGTCCGCGATGGAAGCAAAAACTACTGGACGGATTTTGATGCGGTTTTTTTTGTTAGAAAGGGCTTGCTCAGACTTAGAATCTTACGTTTGTTTGATCGGAATCGGTTGAGTAGAACCGAAGATATGAGCAAAGGTCGCGTTAACCGAGATGCACGCGGGCGGAGCCGCGGGCGGAAGGCTAGTACATAATAAAAGAATAATTATTACGAGTATATCGTTAATAGGAACGATTTAATATTTTATTTGTATATTTTTTTAATCGTCTGTTTGTCCATTTGTACGCGATGGCAGCAAAAACTGCTGAACAGATTTTTGTTTTATTGTTTGAAAGGTCCAAATGTTGTTTGTTTTAATTCCGAGTAAGAAATAAGAAAAGGTTACTACATAGACCATGGCCCACCTATGAACGTGTACTGCTTTCTCATATGCACATGTATAACTAAACAAGCACACTGGGCAAATTAAATTATTCGGATGATATGCCATCGACACGCACATGACAGAAGTTCTTAGTATTTTTGCCGGACATCGCAATAAAGAATAACTTATACATACTTCCGACAATGTTGTCACTTTTACGACCGATGGTGACCGTAATACGTACACTATACAGGTTTTAATTGCCTTCGCGCCTTGCATTCTAATAGCACAAATTAACAACTTTCACTAATCCCTTAGAACACGCTACTTAATGCGTATTAATCCTTACATCAAAAAGAGAAGGCATTAGTAAGATTGACGGATTGTGTATTGCCAAAATGGAGTAGATAGGTGTCCTGGTTAAGTCCCCAGTGACTGTAGTAAAGTAAAACCACGTACGCATAAGTCAAAGGTGCGAAATTGCACGAAAATTGCCCCAAGACGATTTAAAAATGGAACGTGTGAGTCGATCTCCATAAATACTACTACAATACGCCTATTGTCCTCGAAAGAGTATGAAAAGATTGATCAGACAACGTTAGGTTTTTAAGTTAATTGTATGATTGACTGTATGACGATTTTGGAAAATGAATCGTAGGTAATAAGCTAGCTGAAGTGGCAGTAGGCTGGCCCCATCTGTCGAAGGACCGATGGCCGTTGGAGTAAACGAGTCCTAGAGACCACGAGAGAGCAAACTGATACCAGCCTCCTAGCCAGATGGACTGACGACCTGATAAGGTGGCTGGGAGAGACTGGATGCGGAAGGCGGAGGATCGGAAGAAATGGCGCACATTGGTAGAGGCTTATGTCCAGTAGTGGACTGCAATAGGCTAATTGATTGAATCGTAATGTATAGGGAGCCAGCACAATTATCGGCCCAAGCTAACCTCACCTGCAAGGCGGTGAAATGCTGATTAAAAGATAAGGCGTAGACTTTCCTCTAGGAGTTAGGTGTCAAACGGCAATAGCTCCCGTAAAAGCAAAGATAAATCAATATTATAATTAGGAGTGCGAACCCCGAGCTTCCAAGAACAAGCTTTGGATACAACCGGAATGGCGCTCAGATGATAAATTAAATTAATCTGTATTTACTTCTTATCTGTAATTCTGTAATGATTCACAAGAGTTACAAGAGCCCTGGATTCTATGTTCCATTGTTTCCTCGCTAATTTAAAACTGAAAAGAACACTATATTGCGTGGGCGACAATTTACCAACCTATCTAGACAATTGAGCATATAAATAACTTTTGTGATTCATTTAAGGGCCTGCCTGCTAGTTTTAAATTAACAAAGATAAAGTTTAAAGCAGGGTTGAGGTGTCACCCTCATTTCGTACAAAGAATTTCATGAAGGGCCCAACAGTTCGGCGCCTTTTTTCTTTGCCGTACCATAAAGACTTGGAATTTTTCACCAGCCCACGTGATTATCCTACAGTCCCAAGTCCTTTCAACAGAGCGTGAAAGTGGATCCCGCCGCCTATCCGAGTGCCGCCCTAGGAGCATTATTGGTGTACGTAATGGTGCTCCTGAGACTTGAACTTATCATCAGGCGGGGTTAAGTTATATTAACTTGGCCATTATAAAAAAGAAAAAACAATAATATAGGCTGGGACGCGGACGCTTCCTGTCCTATAAAAACATATTATACAAGATCTGAGGACGGTTCGTTTTCGGTTTGTAGGGTACCCTTTAAATATCCATTATTATTCAGTAATCGAATACCGTTTAAAGCTATTACTACATTAAATTTCTTCTAAAATACAATTAAGATGAGTGTGGATTCCACTAATAGCCAGGGAGATCAAGTGAACCAAACTGCGTTATTCGAAGTCATTGTATAAAACGTGAGAATCAATTTTAGTTTCACCTGATTCAAATAAGTTTTACAGGCGAAAGCCTTAATAATAAACAAAACGAACAAAAAATGTCAGAATAATATAAAAATCGCAGTAAAGTTGTTCCATCTTCAACGTACTATTAAAAATATATTATATTATGATGCTTTCGTAAGTCAGAATCGTATTGTGACATAATCCGACTCAAAATACAATAAAACGTCTCATAAAAATACAAATGACAGTACTGTACGAAAGTGAGATATAAAACTAAAAATAATCAACATCTTAAAGTAGAATTTCGTAAGATAATGGACCAGGAACTGTTTTGCAGACAGCCTCTGTGGCGTGGCGGTAATGAACGCGAGGCGCGGGTTCGATTCCCGCTCAGTGCAAATATTTGTATGCATGCATGCAAGTTCATTCAATAACTTACACCAAAAGCTATCAAATTATGCAACAAAGGAAGAACTTTTGAAAGCAGCAGTAATTTGTAGTAATCAGCAGTGATTGTTTGTACAAAATTACTTACCTACTTCTTTCTTTTTATGACCTACGTCAGATTTATTTCTAAAAGTTGGTTTTAAATAAGTTATAATATTATTTTCGTTTACTATGAACTCGCAGCAACCCTAGCGATCAATCTCGGCGAAGTATCCTAGCTGTCGTCGTCTCCTGGGCGATGAAAACTACACTTTTTGCGGAGATCTGATACAGAATCCGATAGTACGCCAGCTAATAGCTCTATAAACAAGATAATCGGCCAGTTAGCGCTGGGAACACGTCGGCACGGCAATTTATGGAATGTTTTAAAAATATGAAAGTTCAGATTATTTAGATAGCGGCGAATAGGTGAATAAATAAAAACGTCCGCGAAATAGTAATTTCACTAAGTATTTCCCCGAAATGTACTCATTAAATTTATTATTTCTTATTCGAAGAATGAAATTGTGACAAACTTGTTAAGATTAAACAAGATTGTCACAAATCAAATGGTCATATAAACACAACAACTCCGAGGTAAATACTTCGCTTTGTGAAGGGGAATTGTTTCCGGGATTAGAGGCCACCTCCGCAGAAATTCAATTGAAACAATGAGATTTAAAGTTAAAAGAAAAATTTAAGGACAACAAAATGAAAGAAAGCGAATTAAATTTTAATTTCGCAATTGAAGAGACTTCAAAACTTACAACTGACAATGAAAAATGCCAGTCAAGCTGTTCACACGTGAATAACCACTTATGAATTGCAAAAAGTATATTTGATTATCATGCAATTTTGTCTCTTTCGTTTTTATTAAAAGAAAACTCGAGTCCAATGTAAGAGTTGTGGTAAACGCACGAATTAAGAGGGGAAGCATTCGGACCGGGACATACCGATACGACATTACAGTGACAAGTGCGACCTGCGACAACGGGTTCCAAAAACACGCTAATTACGAGTACAATGGAGTACAAAGCAGCCGCTTTTCCCACGGAGCATCCAAGTGCGCATGCGTACCGATCATTTCATGCGTGCTCCTCTTTTATTGCCAAAAATTAATGCCCGGTAAACAGTCCTTAATTGCAAGTCAGTCTTGTTAAAATCAGCGTTGGTGAGACCGCCCGTCACACTAAAAGTAACATTTCTGGGAAATATGAAACCAGAATATACATAAAATTCGCAATGACTGGCTAATAATAATGTAACATTACGAATACCCAGTGATTCCTGTGTCGATTTTTGGTGCACGATCATCGTTTTATGGCATTTTAATTTTATTGGTTAATGCAATTTCGTACGTGGTACTGTCGTCGTCCATTGCGCAATTTGACTGTAACGGCTCTATAGCTAAAAGGCATTTTGACATTTATTCTGAAGAAAAAATGAGAAGATTACAGTGTACAATGGCAATAAATTTCAATGGAGTTTTAAAGACTGACGCAGCTGGTAATAACGAAACGCAAATATACATATGAAAACTACGTATTAACAAGAATAAGTAGTTGCAAGAATCCAACATTGTTTTCGAGATAATGACAATAACGATAGTAGTAATAGTAAAGATGTCCTCAGATAAATCGAGATTCAGCTGACTGGCATTCTAGAATACGGGCCTTAGTTTTATACTAATTGAATGTCCTCACTCATAAGAACAAAATAATTTAGATGGTTCTTTGCAAGTATTATTCAGTTTAAATATAATATTATCATCATCATCATAGCAATCTACATTCTCTGTATTAAAACTACATAGCATGGTTATATTTGTTTACTACAACAGGGGGCTGTTTGTCTGTAGGTACCTAATTTCCAACAGGGGAAAAAAGATTCATTCCGAAAGATGCCATACTCACCATAATCCGATCCACTTTCACTATTGGTTAGGTGTCAACCTATTATCATCTCATGGCGGCTAGACGGCAATTGATATGGTAATGAAGCTGCAAGACAGGTTGCGACTTGCAAGGCTAAACGTTGAGCATTTAGTTTAATTAGTTTGTAGGAAACTGGGCAAGCTCCTATTACATTGTCTATATTCAATACTAAATCGACATAAAAGTAACTTCCGTAACCCAACACATAGTTGGGTTACGGACGTTACTTTTTTACTAACATGATCAATAGCAAAACAAAACATTCTTTACTTCATCCATTCATTTTTATCAGTAAACAAAAAGGCAATATTTTAAAGGAAACCAAACAGACTTAAAACGATGGTATGATCATGTCACCAGAACAAACGGAACAAAAAACGTGAAAACGAAATGATAAGGATGATGACTTTCAGTCAACAGTATAAAAACAAAAAAAAATCGATAACGGTAAATACACGTCACATACCACGTGCGATTTCTATAAAAAAGTAGCCGTAACAAGGGGCTAAGGAAACCCCAAAAACAGGTTATGAAAGGCCAGTTACCATTTGCGGACAGTACACGACTGGATTAGACGTAAAAGGTTTAAACAGGCCGTGTTCGTCTTTTGCCTACCGAAGCGAACCACGTGGCATACGCTGTATTTGTATGAATACTACGTCATCACACACCCTTTATGGCAAGGATGATGCCATTGCATTAAGGACGTCGAGTTGATTCAACTCTGATGGGCATAACAGTTACTGAGTATCTTATTATTTAATAATAACACCGATAAAAAGGATAAAACTTGTCGCCGGAAATGTTTTTAGCAATGAAGTCTCTAATCCTTTTCTCATTTGCATTACAAAAATTACATTAAAGGCCTGCTCATCATGACATTCAAGTATAAAAAGATGTTCAGTTATTTGACACTAATAAGTGATTGTACAATCAATAATATAAAAGGATGATTCGTATTCTGAAGCGAACATAACAATAAATCACAAAGATCTGTAGGGGGTGGCGGTTTTGCGTTCGCTATAATCATCCTCAGCGTCAGTAATGATCGAAGAGTGAAAGTTTCAAGCGTCATTATCTCTCTTTGCGATCCAATCGGAAGCCACACGTTTAATCACGATTAAGACTACTCGTATACAACTGTTAACTACGCCAATTAAAGTCTTACTATCCAAGAACATCGTCAGCGAACAAAATTTCAAGGCGAATGAGTATCAAAATCGTTTAAATCGACCGCAAATGTAAGTCTGTGAGAATTTGCGGCTTGTTTGTTTTGAGAGGTCGTCAGATGTGACCGAAAACTTGATTAAGGTAAAAAAAATATGATTCAGTACGAACTGGTCGTTCGGATGGTTCCTTGAATAGCGGTACAGTATGTAAATTATATTGGAGATGTTGCACACGAGAATTCTGATATCAAAACCTACGCAGGCAGGTGAGGTTTTCTTTTTACAATTTATTTAGGATAACAGTCTGTTGTACAATAATGTTTTTGATTGCTATTACAGCGAATATCTATATATTGAAGTTATATCGATTGCCACACTTGCAATACACGTAGGTACAATTTAGTTAATGATATGGACCCAACAACTTAATCCAGTATAACTTGCTGATAATAAATATAAAAGGAAAATAAAAAGGCCTAAATAACAGAATTACATTGCGCAAATCAGACTTAAATCAGCTGTTAATGAAAACTTATCACGGTAATTACAAAGTGAATGTTGTTAGTCTTGTTCATTAAGCAAAAATGTGTATCGGCAATATTGAAATTGTCATTCAGCTCTTGTAAGAGATTGCACGTTGGACGGCGTCAAAGTAGCACTCGCCAATAGTTAGCGGCGTCTACGGCGATTAGTTTAAACGACGCTTAAACAATAATTACCGATTACGCAGAACCGGTGTAATATCGTCAGTATAACTCGGCTAGTGCGCCACTGCTACGATCAAGATTAATACCGAGACCGTGTTAAAAATTTCAATAACGCTACATTTCAATTTGTCACCGTCTCCGACGCAGATAATCTACAAGCCATTGAAGATGACCGGTTAAATAAATTTGTATTGAAACCGGAGAAGGCGTTTTTCTGTCGACACATTCCGTTAGCACAACTTCACATATAAAATAACTTGATCATTCGCAGACACACCAAAGAAAGCTTGTAAAATAAACCCAAAAGCCCACGAGTAATTTCAGAGCTATTATAAAACGAACAATAAAGGAAGATTCAATTAAACGACCAAATCTCATGCGACAATAGGAGCTATTGCTAACAATACACAATTCACGAACAATGGGCAATCCTTGAGTCAATATATACTGGTTGGGTGTTCTATAGATATCGAGATTGAGCCTAGAGCCGTATGTAAATGGGCTCAGGCGTCGATATCGATGGCAATGGCGTCGGTGATTATACGTTCATAGTCGCATTGGCAGTTTCATTCATAAACATGCAAGATTGCTTTATGAATGGCGGATGGACTATGTCCTTAATGTATTATATCG
This sequence comes from Eilema depressum, assembly GCA_914767945.1. NCBI lineage: Eukaryota > Metazoa > Arthropoda > Insecta > Lepidoptera > Erebidae > Eilema > Eilema depressum. The sequence goes on along the minus strand of OU612028.1, from coordinate 6,950,954 downwards.
CCTCACAAACTTGTTTCCTGTTTGTATATTACCATTTATCCAACGGTGTGTTTACGCTAAATCGGCCATTATAAATTAACTTCATTCATGCATATGGAGCACAAGCACTAATCTCAGACCAATTATGCCGAGTGCGACCAACTCATATACATTGTGTGCGCAGCGATACCGAGATGAATTTATTAAATATATTAACATTCAATTCATTACTGGAACACGCGAAGAACAAACATAACTCAACACGCTATTACCAGCTTATGAACGTAAACCTGTCCAACTGTTAATAATTCTTTTCTTAATGGCCTCTCATGGCTGAATAAATTTTAGTGCTAAATAAACAAGCTTTATCTGTGATCTCCACAATGCAACGGGTCCGAGGGTAACAGGAGCCGACTGAAGCGCCGCCGGGACGATACCATCACGCCGATACGCATCAAGGAAGACCAGTTGTCAATACATTTCACCTGCGAACTGAACTAACTTGATGGCCTGTCGCTGCTCAGAACGAGTTCCCATGAATTGTGTTGCGTGCGGAACATTTTTATACTTCTGTACGACAAGTGTACCCAGCCAGGACCGATGGCTTACATGTTAATGTATTTACTATCGGGTTGAGTCGTATGTGGATGATCTCGTTACGTTTGTTAAGACTCCTGATAGAATTTCTAATTCGAAACGTCGATTCAATGCAATCGAAGATTTAGATAGCGAAGAATGCACCTCGTGTTAAATGCTAATTTCTGTCTCGGCCGTATGCAAACGAATCGCAATGCCACTAAATAGCTTAAAGGCACTTACGAGTAAATATTCCGCTAACCTTATTTACGGGACAATTCATACGTCCAAGCAAACAAACACAGGTGGTCCCAATAAAAGGTTCGGTGGACGCCAAACGCCTGTGTGAGGATGCCGCCCTCCCTAAAAGGATAATAATACGTCGTTGCGCAGCCATGGAGAATCCCCAAGACTCCGAGAGAAATGTAAATTGTCCCGCCACCTGACAAATAGCTTAATTAACGACTAACACGCGACACGAGAATTATTGAGATTATCCGAATGGTTAATTTGTGAATGTGTACGATACTGAAACGTTTTCTTCTTTTCTGTTTGTTTTCTCTTATCTAATAAAATATGCCACCCTGCAATTTATTTAATAGGATCAACAATTGCGGTGTATCCCTGATCTTTATCGCATTTAAGAATTAATGCGTCATCTTGAAAAGATGTTATATTTTTATCTCTGAAAGGAAATTGTGGTATATTTTTAAGTAAAATACTCCTCTCCTATTTAATTATATGAAGACACTCAAGTTATACCTAAGTTGTTTTGACACAATGAACAAAAGAATCAGAGAGGGTATATCTCTATACGAGCTAATTTAACGAAGGCATTAAATCTCAAGGTTAGAGCAGGAGTTACGTTAAGAGATTTAGTTTTTTTCGCAATGTTATGCATTAGTAGGCGTCACGTGGGCGCGCACGTGACGACGTTGTGGTTTTGTGCCTTGCCACCGCACGACCGTTCGCGTGGGCGACAGTCGCAACACTGATAGCGATGGGCGCATTCGATACCTTCACCTTAAGTATTTTGTCATCCAGTATTTTGATTGTGTATCTATGAAAGCTAATTTAAATGTTTACACGGCTTAATTTAGCCTCCGTGTAACTTAGAGTAATATAGCTGCGAAAGTCAATCCCTATCCAATTTAATGTGGGAATGCAACTTAGTGGTCTCGCAAAAACGTCATTTTTTAAAAGCGTCCGTAGACCGACAAGCATCGGAATTCTGTTTGAATATTTCAGATTCCTTCAAAATCAGTACGGCAGGTAAAAAGTTTTCGTATTGTCCATTTTCATGATTCACATAACTTTGAAGTTCCCCTAAAAATCTGGATGTTTACAAACTTTTTTAATTGTTCGGAAAAAAGATTTGATCGTGCTCTCGAACTGCAATCAAATAAAAACTTTACTCGTTAATGTTTTATGTATACCATTCCCGAGACCGATACATTATGGATGGAGTCCCGCTGTCTTGCCGCGTTCAGAAATTTTGACAGAACGACAGCTATCGTCGATCTCTATGGTAGCCACAGATTGCTTTCGATGTTTTTACGCGACTCGGGTGACGATAACATCTGACATAGAATGATGGTCGGAAAGTCTAAAACGTTCCGCAATCTCGAAAGCAGTTAACTATGTAAATTCAGTCATATTAAACATTCATGAGATTGATTTACTAAATATTAAAACTTAGATTGTCATTTTTTTACGAATTCAAAGTATTAGATGCATATTCCAGTGAACGAGATACGAAAAAAGAAATTCACCAAATTTAATAGTCAATTGTTTCAATCAAATATTTAATCTACCTATATTAACTATAAAACAAAAATGTACATACATTACATTATGTACTATTGAAAATATACATTACTTTTGAAAAACGAATAACTCAATTTCAATAAATTTGTTGTGCAACTAATTGCAAAAAGAAAATATTTTGCATAACTCAACAAGACAAAAATGTGAAGGTTTTGTAAAACAATCAAAATTTATTACGGTGACTATGACGACCTGTTTAGATGGGACACCTGAAGGACTATTTCGGTCGTACCAGTTGCACGGGTGTGTTGTTTATTGCGCAGGTGTCAGTGCCTGGTAGGGTAACCACAATCGCATACGCATTAGATCGTATTTTAAATAGGTAGGTTTTTTTTAATTTGTATTGTATTTGTGTAGTGTAATTGTAATAACGATAGTACGAGTATAACTTAGTATAATTCCACGGGAGCCGCGGGTCATCGCAAAGTTATTAATATTTCAGTCATCAGTCAGTCAGTATCAGTCAGCGTCGGCCCTGTCCCTCGCTTGAGTGACATTGGATAGGAAATAATTACGACTATTGGCTAAATTGTCATACTTTTTTTTTTTATTAAGAATAAAAATCGTAACAGAATTATTTGGATACCCATAGCACTAAATAGATGCAGGGCGTAGTTATCTCGAGATAAATCCCACGGTAGCTACATATTGTATGAAACCTGTTTGAAACCATGTCACAGTAACTTCTTAGGCATACGTATTTTTGGTGCAAGGGAGGTGCAAGAGGAGTTTTTCGTGAGGGTAGGCTTGAATTGGCGGAGCCGCGGGCAACAGCTAGTATGTATTTAAAATTGTAATCTATACCAAAACAATAAAAAAATCATCATCATCATCATCATTTCAGTCATAGGAAGTCCTTTAAATGTTTGTAAAAAAATAACGACTATGTGACAACTACCATCTTTAGTCACCCCGCGACCATGGCTGCTGAAGAGTAGCCGAAACGTCGGGCTAAATGTAAATAATCCCTACTAATATTACAAATGCGAAAGTAACTCTGTCTGTCTGTCTGTCTGTCTGTCTCACTTTTACGACTATACACCGCTGAACCGATTTTGATGAAATTTGGTATAGAGGTAGATTAGACCTTGAGAAAGGATATAGGCTATGTTTGGTCGCGATAACCGACATCCACGCGGGTGGAGCCGCGGGCAAAAGCTAGTACCAAATAAATCGCGAAAGAATCCGTTAAAAAGGGGTTTTATTTCAATAACGCGTTTTTAAAGTACATGCATGCATATGAGTCTGTCTTTCTGTCTGTTTGTTCCGGGTAAGCTCCAAAGGGGCTGGGCCAATTTTAACGGAACATACTCGTACTAATGTTAGGTTGAGCCCTGAAGATATTGGTAGGGTCCCATATGTCCGCTATACGCAAATGTTGGCAAATATGTAATTATGTATTCTGCAGAACTACAGATCGCTACCTCTCATGCCTTGTTCCACACGCCGTCTGAAGGGTCTTCGTTACCCGCGATAATGAGTGAATCTATCTGCAAGTGTAATAAGATACCACGAAGATTGTGAAGCTCACGCTTAAAAAATGCAGATAAGAAACAATATATTATGTTTTTATAGAAGTTACATTCTACTTACTACAATTTTTTGTCGACGTAATGTAAACTGTAATATACCTACCTATTATATTTACCTTTTGCTGACTTAACTAGAGGTTAGCCTGTTGAGGGTGAAATTGCAAGGGAGTAGATTATATAAGGATAGAAGCATATAGCGGGATGTTTTTTCTGTCAACCCGGTTGGAAACAGGCGAGAGCAATATGAATGGTTGAAAAAGAAAACAAAACTGTAGTGCAAGGAAATGTGGCAAAAGATAATTTACATTTTATTAGAATCTACTCAAGAATGTTTTTTTTTAGAAAATAACTATTTCTTAAATAATAATGCTAATTACTTTTTGTCGCAACCCAGCATGCTACTTTTTTACTTTCCTTGCATGTGCACAATAATTTATTAAAGTTTCATCGTAATCGAATGATTGAACGAACAATATGTTCAGCATCAATGATTATAAAAGTACGCGCCAGTTAGTGTGGCAATTTACATTCCCCCATACAGTGGTCTAGGTATACGAAATTTGCAAAAACGACAGTTTCAATGTTAAAAGATAATGTAATAATTTCTTATTTCTTAATATTTTTGATTTACCTTTCTTGTTACTTCGTATTCGTAAGACTTTGTTCCACTCGTATTGCCACACTAACTGGCGCGTACTATAGAAGAATTATCTTTAGTGATAGGTAAGGAATAATTACTTTACTTGCAAATAAGGTACTTAATTAATTAGGCCGTAGGACTTAGCATCGGAAGTTACCTGTGTACAAAAACACGTCGTAAATATACTTATGCGACTTGGGCTCATTACGTGAACTTGGAATTTATTTGCATTTTTCCGTTAGGGACCAAGGAGTCCGAAAACGTCGTAATTTCGCCCTCGATTACATGGGACCAAATAAGTATTGTTAGCTACTATTGTTGGTAAATATGGGTGTGAAATAAAACTGCATGCACGTTCGAGGATATAGAGCATCCCAGACTAACAATAACATAACATAGGAAAAAAGGAACGACTTTTCTAGACTGCCAATTCTATTTTTAATCATACCACCTGTACCTAATTGAAAAGTTAAGACAGCCCGTCTTAACCTTTCAATTAGTTTTAAACAAATTGCAATAACTTGATACCCTGTTATTAAATATACATTTGTAGAAAGTTATAAATAAAGTAAAACAATTAAGCGGTACATGAGAAATATTTTCTAAACTAGTTCCTAGGACGATGCCTTGAGACATTAAAATGTGATATTATAAAGGATATTAAAAGAATGCAGATAAATATTATCCCAGATAGGACATTTTCATGAGTATGAAAGTTATGAAACTATGATACATTTCTTAAAAGATTTGAGTTATCTACGCTAAGGAACCATAAATTGTAGGTAGTCAAAAAAATGTTAGCTGCCAATTACGGATAGTCAAAGCGCAAAAATGTATCTATTCTTATAACATCAATTATTATGTTTTTATTAAGTACGTAAAACCGGTCTCCTATCGTCATGTCAGTAAAATATGCTGAATCGATGTCTGGCATCATTTTATACACAATTATATGAAACAAAGCTCCTACATTGACAAGTTCCACCAGCCTTCACAATTCTAAACAGAATTTATGCGATTTTACAGAATTGAATACAATCGCATGTTTTAACATCTTGACCGACATTAATGACAAAAGTTACCATGTATTCGTGAGCATAACTCGGTTTTCTCGAAAACTGGCATCGTGATCGTTTCAGTCGTGAGTCTCGAAAAACTCTTTGATGTGTTCCCGACGACTAACTAACTATGCCGACCGATAAGCCCGACTATTAGTCGGTCTTACATGCCGACAGATGTCGTTCCGTAGACTAATCAGTGCAACCAACAATGACAATTTGTATGAGTAGTTAATATTATTATACCAAAACAATATTGTACTTTTATTAAACTTATCAGTGATCTCTTGTAATTCTACGACCGCAAAATAAAGAATTTGGTAAATATTTCATAAAAATAGTAAAACTCATCAATCAACTGGTGATCGAACAACGTCTGCAATGGCACAAAAGTACTAGGCGCTCATGACAACGAGGCGTTCACACTAGGTGTCGTTGGGAGGCGGGCCGACGCGCCAGACATTCCCTTTCCACCGCCCAAGTGCTATTGATCCACCTCGTCCCCCGCACGACGCCCGTTTCCCAGCTAATAGGGAGTAACTTGTTAGTTGGCGGAGGACCTCTACATTATGGACGCATTTGACAACCTCTTTCGCGAACGTGGACGCCTGGTAAGTGAGTTGGTTACGCGGTCGCGCTGGGTGCTAACGAACCGTAATGTTTGGCAGGGGCGCCTGCGGTATGCTAAGCAAAAATTGTATTTGCCGTTTTAATTTTCAAGGAGTACCTATCCGAGGAGCTCATGCTATAAAAATACGAGAACTGCAGGTAGAAGCTTCAATGCTTCTAAATTAACAGTATGCATTTCACAGTGGTAAGTATAGTCCCGATTAACCATTTTACAAATACGTTGGTAAATATAATAAAAAATAGAGAAATATATAAACAATATTCAATGAAAAGATTTCCAAAAGCAACGAACGCCATCTATTTGAACTAGTTTGGTCACAGTTCACCCAGTTTAACACAAGATGGCCACAATACGGACTGTAGCGAGCCGCATCGGGAACCGAGGACCTCTTCAGGTCAAATACTCTCCTGGTATTTTGGTGTCCATATTTGGCGCTTTCATTTCGTCCACGAGACAAATGTGGCCGAATCGTATTTAGTATACCTACTGTGTCAACTATTGAATAAGAAATAAACGTATTTATTCATCTTGGATTTATTACAATTTTCACAAAATATTGAGCACTCAATATTTTTTGTAAAACTATACCAAGGAATTATAAATGAGATGAGAAAACAGCAGTTAAAGTATTTAACTGCATAACCTCAGTAAGATGCAAAATCAACCTGTGTTGATGTTCTATATATAGGTACAGTCAGCGCCAAAAGTAGATTAACACTTTATAATTTAGAGATTTCCTGAACTCCAAAACGTTACATGAAGTAACCATAATATACATCTATATTTCTATACATACTATACATTACATTGTATATGTAGGATTTCTATACTAAGATGTAACGTTTTGGAGTTCAGGAAATCTCTAAATTATAAAGTGTTAATCTACTTTAGGCGCTCATTGTACATACTCAATTAGCAATCGGTTCTAATTAAATAAAAGCTCATATTATTTGAAGTAAAAATTACAAGAGGCCATTTTCTCCCTGAGAACCGAAAGCTCAAGGGGCCTGCAGTAAATGAGATCAACGTTCCAACAAAATTAATGAGTAATTTTTCGGTTAGTCCATTACGTCTAATTCGGGAACGTTTAATGTTGTAGTGTAACACAAAAGAACGCCACAGAAATGCAAAGGTTGGGTAGCACCCGCATCAGCATTACAAAACAGCGGGCCGTGAGATATGGGTCGCAGATGCGCGTCCGCGCCACCGCAATTAGTGTAGGCGCAACATAATTATAATTGCTCCATCTAGGTATTCCCTTACTAGCTCTCGATGTTGGCAAAATTTAACACGCTCATTTGTATAAAATAAAAATAAAACCCCAAACGTTGTTTGCGCGTAACTTCCGAACTACTGCACCAAATTGCATAAATATTTGTTTTGTGTTCGTTATTGTGTGACCAAGGTTTGTTTAAAAAATGAACAGAAGGTGCAGCAGGTACGGGATCTGATTTCCACGCGGGCAGTATAAATTATGACGGTACGAAATTCGCTTAGTCAGCTATTTTAATGAAAGTTTATAAAACTAAGTAAAGTGTGACACAACTTTTGCTTCTGTACCAACGCTATTAGCTAAAGCTTATTCTCCGTTCAAAATTTAACCAATCATGTTACTGTTTTTAACCGACTTCAAAAAAGGAGGTTCTCAATTCGTACCCAATTTTTTTTATTTTTTTTATTTTTTTGTATGTTTGTTACGCGATTGTGAAGCCAATTCTAGACGGACTTTGAAAATTCTTTTTCTGTTCGTAAGTAGATTATTCCGAAGTGGTCCCATTTAAATTTCGTAAAGATCTGATGATGGGTTTCCAAGATTAGACCAAGGAACTCTTCAAAAAGTACCAGGAAATCAGCCGCGATTGCTGCAATGGCATATTATTGCAATGTTTCTGCCATTACACATCATAACATCACGCCTGAGTCCTTTGAACGGGTACGCAGAAGTGTTCAGAATATTCAGCTATACAGGGCGTCCCACGGCGATGCCACATGGAGGGAAAGTACCTTAAATCCTTAAGTTAGCTCATTTTGTTTAAAGGCGACATCATTTTATTTTTAAAAAGAAACAAAACTGCATTCAAAGATTTTTAAAAATTCGCTTGCCACACCCGGTAATCGAACCGACTAAAATCCGAAAAAGTAACATCCTGTATTTTTATGGCATCAATCGATAGTGTCAATCAGAAGGATCAAATCTCTCTAAGAAACATGGTAAATTAAACGAAAGGAAGTCCTTGAAATCTAAAATTATAAATTCAATTTGGCAAAATAAAACACTTTAACTCAAAGTTCATCCATCCATCTGATACCATATTAACAATAAAATTCCATATTTAAACTGCTTTTCTTTTTTTATCGTGCTGACACCGCTGCTGGTCAACAGTAGTATTTAGGTATGTCGAACTCAAACCGACTAAAACCGCACGCCATCTAAATTAACAGGTTATAAGTTGATCCATAGGGCAATTTTATTCTCTTGCCATTTTCGTTGCACAGGGTACACCGCGTGCAGGTTTCTAATCAAATCAAAGATATCTCTAGTGTTGATACCTTGTAAGAATTTCTTACAAGGTATCAACACATTAAAGATATCTCTAGTGTTGATACCTTGTAAGAATTTCTCACAAGGTATCTACACTAGAGATATCTTTGATGAAATTTATTTAGTAAAATGAGTACTAAATGAATGAACTTTGTTACCTGTTTAGAATGTAACTTTATTGGGTAACTGCATGAGGTATGTGTAGGTAGGGTAGGTAGTTATTTTTGGGTGCTTGATTAGAAACCTGCACGCGGTGTACCCTGTGCAACGAAAATGGCAAGAGAATTGCCCTATGGATCAACTTATAACCTGTTAATTTAGATGGCGTGCGGTTTTAGTCGGTTTGAGTTCGACATACCTAAATACTACTGCTGACCAGCAGCGGTGTCAGCACGATAAAAAAAGAAAAGTAGTTTAAATATGGAATTTTATTGTTAATATGGTATCAGATGGATGGATGAACTTTGGATTAAAGTGTTTTATTTTGCCAAATTGAATTTATAATTTTAGATTTCAAGGACTTCCTTTCATTTAATTTACCATGTTTCTTAGAGAGATTTGATCCTTATGATTGACACTATCGATTGATGCCATAAACATACAGGATGTTACTTTTTCGGATTTTAGTCGGTTCGGTTACCGGGTGTGGCAAGCGAATTTTTAAAAATCTTTAAATGCAGTTTTGTTTCTTTTTAAAAATAAAATGATGTCTCCTTTAAGTAAAATGAGCTAACTTAAGGATTTAAGGTACTTTCCCTCCATGTGGCATCGCCGTGGGACACCCTGTATATCCGGTGTATATGCATTGATTTTAAAAATTCTTTTTGAATAATGCTTTAATAATTTTTTTTTTTTAGCGTGGCCGGTTCGATCTGTAGTGCAGCGTCAGCAGCGCATGTACAGTCAGGTCACTATACATGCGATGTACAGTCATGAGACTGTACAAACTCACTAAAAAGAGAAAAATAAATTATTTTTAACAAAAAAGTTTAACCGACTTCAACAAACGAAAAAGAGGCACTGAAAAGCGAAAAATAACTTAATTTACAGACTTACTGATTTATTAGAAGTCGGTGCCAGCCAACTTTGTTTGTTGTGTCTGAACTACTATGATGCAATCAATTGAAATATGGCCTCTCTTGGGCTAGGTACCGACTTCTAATAAATCAGTAAGTCTGTAAATTAAGTTATTTTTCGCTTTTCAGTGCCTCTTTTTCGTTTGTTGAAGTCGGTTAAACTTTTTTGTTAAAAAGAATTTATGTGTACTTGTAAAAGTCATTCGTATGTTCAGCTATATTAGTCTGTCCATACTTCGAGGTTTACACGCTGATACAAAGGTATTGGAAGAACACGTCTCTCTCATCATTATCTTCATCCTAGCGATTATTCCGGTTCTATTTTTCTATACCCCGTGTTCTAATTACTTCCAAAGTTTGCACTTTGGAACCCCAGGCACGAAGCAAGGGGCTTCGTTTTGAAGACTGGCATCAGACCTCCATTCCCAAGAGCCTCGTCCATTAATCAGCAGGTTCACTGGCTAGCAGGTAAGGTTGGTTTGCATGCCGAATATCTAGGAGTACACTCGAGTAGAACAAATCTATAAGTTCAAAAACGCGTTTGAAGTCTTCCATCTGACACTTAACGCAAATATCTTCGCCCCCAAACACTAAACAATAGTTAACAAAATCTTAAGATCTAAACGTCGTCAAGTCGTGTGGGAAAATAATCTCAAGCGCAATCTACATCCGAGCTAGGTCCTAATTAATTTAGTAATCGTTCGTGACGACTTATTCCGGCCCTAGACCCAACCACGAACCTAACGAAATCACGACTCCGCCAGACAACGATAATCGTTATTTTAAATTTATTAAAATGTCCTCTTTAAGGACTATATCGGAACGCCTACATCGGACTGTATAATTTATTCTTGCAATGGAGGAACGCGCTAAACAATGAGGGCTATTATCATTTCTAAAAGTGCACGTTTTGATTTATAAATGCTTTGCAATATCATCATTGCTTCGAAATGAAAACTTTAATGGCCCTTATCTTTGGACTGCAGTCTACCTTTTTCGGAAATAAATAATCCTATTCTACTATTCGATGATGGATGGATGATTGTCACCGTTTCACGCAAAAACGGCGAAATCGATCTGATTGAATTTTGGCACGGATTTTAGTCTGGAATAGCATTTCTTGTAGGTTATATAAAAGAAACAGGGCACTACACACTAAATAAGTATAACTAGACACTTTTATGGCGGTATGTTTATGAGGTAACAAATGAGCAACAGGCTTCTCGTATATGGATTATGCATAGTGCACGACTGGCTGATCGGTTCCACATGCCGAAATCGAAAACCCGTCGATAAATAGGAGTTCATCCAACCATTTCGCCTCATCTGTAGCTAATCAAAATAGTGGTCATCAATTCGGTGCACCTATCACCTCGTGCAACCGGGACTTTAATTGCGACGCCCCGGGGGCCGTCAGGGCAACACGACGCCATTTTGTTATCCGCATGCTGCCCTGTGCCGACTTTGTCATGAAAATTGCCGACAATATGTTGTTTAGCTAGTTACCGTAGAACAAAGTCCCTGTCACTGTGAAAAAGATCTAGTGTTAAACAAACATTTTGTTGTTTAAATCGGCTAGTAGCCGCAGTAGTAGCTGAGTCAACCCCGGGTTACAAAGCTCGGATGAAGAGTAAAAGTATAAAGCATAAAATACTTTGGAAGATTTACAATTTAACCTACCCTTATTCAAAATTCAACGATCCGGTAAAGCTCAAGCGCGCAGTTAAGGGCGGTATGCGCATAACGAAAGCGGACGGATGCGCCTGCGACGCAACGTTTAGTTAGCTAACAAGCAACAACGCACGCGGCGACTTTGATACCCGCTGAGCGACAGTGCCTTGCGTGCGCTCCAAGCCCGGTGTAGCTTAAGATTCAGCTGATATTTGAAATGATAATATGGAGCATGAAACTTTAAAAAACAAACACTAATATAATGAATAGCATTCAGTAAAAGTGTAGCATAGAGTGCACACTTAATTTTTTTGAACTGACAAGAATGTTGTTTCATTTTGTGTTGCACCGATTTTGCGCAGTTCTTTACATTACTTCGGCAAGGGGATACTCCAATGAACTTATGCTAAAAGAGGGACAAAGAGCACTGGCGCTTGTCACTCAAAATTATGCTAGTTTGCTTGCCAGACGTGTGCAACCGAACCGTTGAATCAAAATAAAGTATGATTTCTGTATACATTTTTGACATCACGATTTCATTGAGATAACATTATCGAGGTAGATTATGGTATCGCAATTATTTTATTTGATCGCCTTCATACACTGGAACATTTTATTTATTTATAGCACGTCAATATAACTTTGAAACATCCGACTGTAGCTGGAAAGTGAAGTCAAAAGAATAAAGGTCAATAATATCGATGACAACGATACTAAAATTGAAATCACTAAATTGACGGCCTCAATAGATTTTTTTATTAATATAGACATTTTGATAGTTTAGAGTTTTAGACTTTATGAACCTAAAGGGATGCTTTTCACCCGCTTAAAGGACCCGCGGTTGTAGGAGGCTGAAACAGAATCCTGACGAAGCAGAACATAAAAGTCACTCAATCTCGTCCTGTGTGTGTCGGAAAAGGCAGTTAAGGAATGACCTGAACCTTCATTCGAAAGTAATTATAGGCCATGAAAAAGTATTCAGTCGATGGCAATAGTTTTAGCGTATTATTTATGTGAAATCGATCAAATTAATAAACTACTGTAACACATATTGAGAACACACTTGTACTTTTCCAGGATATATATTATTGACCTGACCGGTTTCGCCTTACGGCATTTTGAAAATGAAGTAAGAGTACTTCATCGATATTAACTTAATAGAACAGTGGCGCCCCTAACTTTGGCATCCCTATAACCGACACAGTATAATTTTTATTTATACTATGATAACCGATTTTTGCCGGCTACCCAATGAATCACATGGTGTATGACGATAATAAATAGATTTGATTCACCAGCTTCCCTATTAAAAATGTTCACCCTTCGTTACTGCAGCATAACCATACAATTATTGATAACAAGTTCTATGATAATAATATCGATAATCGAAAGATTCATTATTGAATCGAAGTGGTCGTAGTAGTGATGAAGGTAACCCCATCTGTCAAAATTATTCTAATTTTGAGATTACAGTCAGTTTTAAGCCATTTTATTTTACCAGTTTTTATCGATGTGTGTACCAAGTTCACCGGGCTATCTAACATCACTGGCATCTAGTTAGCATTAGCGCATACCTCGGCATCGTCCACCATTTGCATCCAGCTGATTTTGACGGACATCATTGCGGTTCAGACGTTCAGACGTCTCTACACGCATAGATTGACAATGTCTTGTGGTTAATGAAGCTACCGGTAGCAGAGCCCGTGGGATATAGGCAATAAATGGCTTGTTTGTGAATTTATCTAATTTATATTCGAATATAATGACATCATTGAAAACTATTAACGGATTCTATCGCGATTTATTTAGTATTATTTTATTATTTACAATGAGCCTGACGTGTGGGTCATTTTTAGCAGCCATGGGGAGACCATGCTGCGAAAAATCGCGATAAAATAACCGATTTTATCGTGCTTTAACCTTCGTGGTATTTTTTTTATGAACATGCAGAAGCAAGAGATTTGCCTAGCTGTTTGATTAAATGGCTAGGCAAGTAATTGAAAGTCATCGATCCAAGTCGTTTGCCTAGGGCACTTAATTGAACGGCTGATTAAGCGAGTTGGTTGCGAACAAAAAAATCACCTGTATTTTATATCATGCGCATGGCCATTGCTAAATTGATACATAATACAATTTAAGTGTTACAATATTCAGAGACTGTAGGTCCTACCATTATTATTTTCTCCGTTTCATTAGCCAAAATTAATTAACTAAATTGATAGGTGTGATTTTTTCATGTTTTCTCTCACAATTATAGTTTAATTTCAGACGAGGACAATAAATTATTAATTCCCATTCACAGTTTTACACACACCTAGTTTGAAGAAAACAGTAATCGCCTATAAATACGTAATAAATCATGATAGACGAATGATAGTAGATGAGAGGATAATATTAAAATAATAGAAAAAACATTAATTAAACAAAAATGACGTATGTTACAAATGTTACAATCTATAGATGCATTGTCCGCACTCTAAAATGGCGACAAAAAATGAGGACAATCATGGTCCTGATTTTACGCACTAATCGGAGACGCGTCCGTGTGCTACGCAAAAAAACGTCATAAATAATAATTAATAAATTTATATAACCCGCGCCACGTATCTTGGACCTAAAATGTGCTCAAAATGTGCCCTATACGTGCAGTACACATTTCTTGGGTGTCTTTTGAGGATAGCACGGGATGCTACTGCGGTAGACGAACTCAAATTCACCAAGCATAGACTATTACAAAGCAATCCGCGGGCGCCAGAGCCTCGTATGTCTTACGATTTAGGTCCAAGGTACGTGGCGCGGGTTATAATAATAATATTATTGATGTTAATAATAATATAATTCATATAAATTCTTCTGTATAATATTAACCTATTATTTCTTCACGCAAATGAATGAGCTATAATTTTTTAATAGGATTAGTGTTTACGCCGTTATTGAAAGCCGCAATGTTCCTGCATGCCGTGTCTATAAATAATACGTCATTGATGTGCACTTAAAAGAAAGGCTGCTACGTAATACGTTCCCTCCACGTCACACTCTCATCATCATCGTCATAAGGAGTCTCAATTGCGCTCAAAGTTTACACTTTAGAACCCGAGGTCCACTTGTTACTTTTGATTGATAGATAGGTATGTAAGTATGTTGACTTTTCCGTGAGAGTCTGCCGTCCGACCTCCACTTCTGAAATTTGTGCCTGCGCCAGGGTCTCGTACATTGTTTGGCAGGTAAACCGACTCGAAGGTGAGATAACTGTGCCTCTGCCCACTTCTCATCATTAAAAAAAACAGTGTCACTCCGGCCGTGCTAAAAGAAGTGAAAATTCGGCCATTTCGTTGGCCGATATTTGGTGGAATGGAATGATAAATGTATGAGATTGACACGTATTTTCACATTTATGATAGTTGTCAACGAATGTCAATCTCATACATTGGTCAATACCAACTCTTTTCTACATTCGTATTGTCACTTGTTTAGAGGGGCAGGTTCGCTTTATACTCTTTCTCCAAGGTGAAAACCTAGGGGCCCCGGATGCCTATTGATATATCTCATTATATTGTTTTATCTCATTTACGATGTACCTACTTACCTAGAAGTTAAGTAAAGTAACAATAGAATTTAACACAGTTGTTAATCTCAGCTTGTTATCACGTAGGTAGGTATAACCTGTCTCGGTCTCTTCTCTAGTGTATATTATTTGTTAGATAGGTATCTACCTATATCTTTCTTCGATGTGATATCATATCCGTGCTATCGATATTTTTTGGGAAAGCCACAAACTTGTCTATGGCATTTTTAAACTTAGATAATTACTCTACGCTACCGGGATGGTAAATTATTATTAAGTATTTAATTAATTATTACATATTAAAACGATAATATCATTAACCAATTTAGTATCTACCTACGAACAATAGAAGAGACCACTTTTCATTTTGCATAATAACATACACGTGCATAACGTAATTATTATTTTCACAAACAGAATGCAACCACAATCCATGAACCATGAATGCGCCCTTGAGATTTTGATGAATATAATTTCTGAACGAGTTCCCATTAAAACTTTCATTTGGTACGAGTAGCGCCATCTCCCGACGTCATCCATAACTAAAATATGACAGTTTTTCTATTTTATGCATTGTAAAACTTAAAATACGGCATGAAAACAGCTTGTATTAAATTGTGGTTTGTATGATGATAGATTTATGAGTGTTATTCGGTAACATACGCGAGCTGTAAACTTGCAAATAACTATAAAATACTCACAGAGATAACCTCGGAACAGCTGACAGCTGTCAAAACTTTCATCACAAATGTTCACAAAAACACGATAAATAAACATAAAACACATTTTTACGAGCTTGTCGAACAGAAAATAGTGATATATTAAAAGAAAAATATCATATGGGCACGTTTCCGGCAATATTCCATAGGTTTTTGTGTGGAACAAATTATAACCTCTCTACTCAAAACAATGGATTATTTGTTGATTCCAAACTACTTTATGGTATATTTCAATGTTTATCACCGTTCAAATAATAGTTGGACGGGTGTGCAATACATGCTATTGTAGTAATAAATATTTTTAAGTCTTAGCCAGCCACCAATTCTTGATTGTTTACTGTACCCATTAACTATTGCTGGATACATTGTAGTGTTTAGCACTGTTTTGTTACAACTTCATAAATCATAACTTGATATAAACAACAGCTGTTATTAGATGTAATGAGCTAATATATGCCATCAATATTTCTGATAATGATAAACTACATTCAACAAAATTGTGGTGCGCTATTACTTGTCACCAAGTAACTTTATCTGAACTCAATGTGTGAGAAGTCAGGCCACTGCAATTATTTGGCACTAAGTAATAAAGCCATAATTGATTAAAATTGATTGTAGACAAAATGTATAAGACAAATTTATCTGCCAGTAAAAGTGAGCAACACCGCACAATAATAAAACTTTGAACACAATATTTCTCTCTAGCTGACATATAGAGGGGCATAAATATAGCTCGGTCCACTCATATCTGCCATGAACTTTATACATTGTTATGCACTCTGACACTTGTGCTGGTTGATGTAGCCAGCGCTCCATGACGACCCATATGGAATATTGCCAAAACCGGTCCCAGCCACCCACCTTCTTCATTATACCAGTCTTCCGTTTGGAGAATGTCGTGTACCGTCGTAGTTTGTTATCAATATATTCCATTTTAATCTTGACACGACCCTTGGTCTTTTTGCCATTAGAAGGTGGCGATTTCTTGGGTTGGAGAGATGCATAGCCATCGTCTGCTATATCAGGCATGGGGCAGTGGTCGAGGCCGACGCTCTGCGAGGGTCGCTCGTCGTAGCACTGGTCCGAAGGTCTCTTAACACCAGTTCGCGGCATCGGACAAGGCTGCATGCCAGGCCGCAGACCACCGCCGCCAAGAGCACTGGGCGGCCGGCCTGCGCCGTACATATCCTGCATATCGCCGAGGAGTCCCATACCGTACGGCGACCCGAAGCGGGGCTCCCGCGCTCCGCCGGGCGCGTCCATTATAACCTCGCAGTACGCCACAGTAACCGGTGCGCGCAAGCGCAATTCACACCTCACCGTCCGAACGACGAACGGATGACTGAGGACTGACCGAAAACGCGAAAGAACCGAGGGCGGGACTGGCGACTCGGCCGCTCGGACCGCGACTGACTTCGCGCGGCTGCGTCCCGCGCGCCTCGACTTGTATCTGTCTCTTTCTCGCACGGCGCACGCAATACCAATGAAGCGGGACGAAAACGCTGAGCGCGACCGTAACCCGACACATCCGTAGAAAAGCGAACGTTCGCCGGGAACTTGCGAACGTTAACGTTTCAGTGCCCGAAATCCGTATTAAAATAGAGCTTTTATTTTGAGTTTATTTCGTAAATAGAAATAATAGAGTCGGAAGTAGAGCGGCTCGGGTACGGCGGCGGCGGCGGGGCGGTGGGCAGTGCCAGAGCCATATTTAGACGCAAGCCGTGCCAAATATGGCAATCGACGGTCAAATGGGGGCCACTGAAATCCCTCCTACTCGCAGTCGCACCTGGCGATTTTCACATCTAATAATTAAAAACTTTGTCACGTCACTTAGGTATTGAATGATACATACATACCTACCCATTACCTACCTATCTATGTCACGTTACGCATTCATTACATATAGGTACCTACTTAAAACTTAAAATAGGTACCTGCCATACTTACCTGCTTGTGTTCAGTATCAGCTAAGGTTGGGAAGGTAGGATTATCATTGTACCTACCTACCTTTCTAAGTTGGTTTGTAATCTCCAAACTTACTTCCTCTGAATCCTCTGATAGATTTTAAATTTGTCAGTAGGTACGACCTTGGTGCGAACCCCGCACTGACAAAATTAAAAGGAAATAGATTAAGTAAATAAACAAATACTTACATATGTAGTTACTTACATAACTAAGTGTAAGTAAAAACAAAGTTAAAATCAATTTACCCACGTACCTGAATCAGCCTTTCAATAAGTAGGTAGGTACCTACGTAATTAGTAAGTAGGTAGGTACTTCTAGGTACCTATTTTACACAGATTATGCCTACTAACATTATCTATTATTTATCATCACTCCTTTTCCACAATTTCACTTTTTTACGTGCAAATTTCGTAAAACACGTCGATATGAATTTTCGCGCCTATAAAGATTTTTTTTAATGGCCAATAGATAATATATCGACAATTCAGCAGAGGTAGCGATGCATGTAGGTGAAATCCAAATGAAAAAAAGAGTTAAAAATTGTTTATTTCATCAATATTACAATAGGGTACTTAGCTAAAATGTATTGTAAAACTACAAAGATTTTTCAGTATGATACACGTTTCTGAAGATGTGAGAAAAATTCGTTTTAATTATGACAAGTAACCTAACCCTTTAGTATTATGATGTTAACTGTGCCTAACCTAACGTGAAGATAATAATCTATCGAATCGATAGGTACCTATTATAATTAAAAGTGACAGATCAGATCCCACATATTTGGCTAAAAACTGTAGATCTGCTACTGTGTTTAGCACCAAAAATATATTTCCCTTTTGAATTTGCACCTGCAAGCCGAGACGAGGCTTTGACGCGAGATTTCCTTTTGGGATTGGGAGGTCAGACGCAGTGCCTTCCATAAAAACCGCATACGCCAAAAGGAGAAGGAGTAACGGAACAGGATTTCTTACCTTTTTTAATTTTCTTTTTACTTCTTTAATTACTAGTAGTTTTATAAACTAATAGAGCTTCATTTCATCTTTTAGCGGTACCTAGTTAAAAACTTACCTAAAATGTGTTGGGAAATATAAAAATTAAATTATATGTTATTTTATGGAGTTATTAGCAGAAATTTGTAAATTTTCTCAACAACAGACCGTAGACCGCCCACTTTCCGCGGGTATTATCAAGCTTCTCCTTTTAAAGGGTATTTTATGGTTCTTAGTCACAGTTGAATAACCTCGACTACATCGGAAAAGTTTTTGAATGTCTTTTTGTTGATATGTTTAGATTTTAGAATATAATTACCGAAAAAAAATACAGGTGTGAGGGTCCTACCAGCATCCTCAGTAGCTGGTTGAGCAGTATCTAGAACTCAATATTACTACTGATTTAAGGGTGAGTCCCTTGTATAGGCAAAGGCATTCCTATCGAGAAATCACTCCGGTAAAAGTCAACAAAGGATAGGTACCAATATAGGTACACCTTATCATAAAATTAAAGTTGTACACTTAAATCCTTTATCGACTGTACATTTTTTTTATACCACTTAGGTGGCAGACAAGCACACGGTCCACCTGATGGAAAGTGGTTACCGTGGCCTATCGACGTATGCAACACCAGGGGCGTCACACTCGTGCTGCCGCCCCTTACAAAACTTTGGATCCATCCGAAATTGGCGCTCAGACGATGTTGAGTTTTATTGAAAACGCTAACATTAATACTTATACTGTGTTAATACTTTTTTTTTTTTTTATCGTGCGAAAAATCCCCACGGATACCTCCCCTGCCGGGGCCGGAGGAGGAGGTTATGTCGGACTCGAACCGACTAAAACGCACGCCTTCTGTGGGCCGTCAGTTGCCGGAGGTGAGATTGTCATAGCCATATCCCTCGCACCCCGGCCGACCCAGGGCCATATCTCTCGATCTGGCCCTCTTCCGGTGTGGGGACCACGGAGTCCCTAACTCGCCCC
Organism: Eilema depressum; assembly: GCA_914767945.1. Lineage (NCBI taxonomy): Eukaryota > Metazoa > Arthropoda > Insecta > Lepidoptera > Erebidae > Eilema > Eilema depressum. The sequence continues at coordinate 6,931,200 of OU612028.1, read as the reverse complement.
CGGGTATGGGGGGGCACGCAATGCGCGCCACCGCCGTGACCTGCTTCTGCTAGGGTGACAGGCGACCCCACCCGTCACCCCCAGGCCCGCGCTCATGGGGGACGGAGGTCATTCTGCGACCTCCGACGCCCGAGTTGCCGCCGCTCGTCGCGGGCATACTGTGTTAATACTTAATACCAATTACAAGGGGTTACTGTATCACTATTCCTACCGGCTTCCCAATAGGCCGCATGCTGCATGCCAAGCTAATTCGAGATACCTAAGCTATGTTAATATACAGGGTGTCCCAAAATTCAAGGATAAGCCGGCAACAGGGGTTGGCCTTACTGATGGCTGCTCAGGAAAAAATAAGAAAAAAAAAAATATCTCTATTTTTTTTTTAATTACTCCAACTTTTTTAAATTTCTTCAATATTTGGTACCCCTTATGATATTTTCAACTACCACTACTACCAGGCCCACAATTTTGCAAATATTTTTGTACTCTTTTCTGTATTAGCAAGCTAAGAAGCATGGCTATCCATTAACATCCTGAAAAATTATAGCATATTTGTAGTTATTTCACAAAAATAAGTCAAAATATTTTTTTGTCGTCAAATTTCCATACATTTTTACTTTCGACCCACTTTATCTTATCTCGGTAAAAAAAAAAAGTACGGCCACTACTATGGCATCTTTTTTTAAAAATTGGCGCAACTATCCAAGATTTCAAAATGGTATGATTTGGGTATGATAATCCAATAAAATACTCAAAAAAATATTTTTAAGTAAATAACAATCACATTTCATACATTGCTTTTATTGAAAATCACCAGATTTATTTTGTCCACAATGCATTCATCATCAATAAAAATCATTGACGGGACTCGTGACTAAGTGATAACCTAGTAGGTTAACACATAACGAGGTTAAGCAACACAAGCCAGGTTGGTTTTCGGATGGATGATCATTCTTAAGACATCGAGACACCTCCATTCCTCAGAGAGTACCTTAGGCCGTCGATCCCGGTGGCCATATGAGCATCTATGACAGTTGTTACGGGTAGTTGGAGCCCTAAAAGTCCAACAACTAGGTGTCACTACATAACTTTGATATCGCCAATGGGTTGTGGAGGTCAGGTGGCAGTCGCTTCACGGAAAATTTCACAGTTCTGCTGTTTCACAGTTAACTATAAAATCCGACTCTGTATTTTGTAAAGGCTCAGATGATGATGAGTGTTGAAAATCCATACTGTTAGAAAATTAAACAATTAAAATGGTATAATTTTATAATTATTGCGTTATTGTTAATATTTTTTTTATTTGACATGTTTAAATTGTGTGCCACCGGCATTAAAACATTATTTTTCGTGCATATCTTTTGCCAGAAATATAATCCGCAGCCGCATTGATATTTGAATGAAACAAGTCCAGCGTTGTAATTTTATTGCTTTCAGAGACCTAATAGTTCTTAAGACAATTCCAATAAAACTCTGAGCCTCGGATTTCCGGGCTAACTGTGAAATTTTCCGGGAGGCGACTGCCACCTGATCCCTACAACCCACTGGCGATTTCGAAGCTATGTAGTTAGACCAGTTGTTGGACTTGGCAAAGTGGAGGAGGAAGAACTGGAAGGCGGACTCTAAGCTCCGAGGTTATCTTGGCCACGGATTCAATCAGCAAAATGCGTATCCATGATGACTAGTTGTTAGACTTTTAGGACTTCCACTACCCGTAACAACTGTCATAGATACTCGTATGGCCACTGGCATCGACGGCTTAAGGTACTCTCTGAGGAACGGAGGTGTCTCAAGAATGGTCATCCATCCGAAAACCAACCTGGCTTGTGTTGCTTAACCTCATTATGTGTTAACCTACTAGGTTACCACTTAGTCACGAGTCCCGTCAATGATTTTTTATTGATGATGAATGCATTGTGTACAAAATAAATCTGGTGATTTTCAATAAAAGCAATGTATGAAATGTGATTCTTATTTAGTTAACATTTTTTTTTGATTATTTTATTGGATTATCATACCCAAATCATACCGTTTTGAAATCTTGGATAGTTGCGCCAATTTTTAAAAAAAGATGCCATAGTGGTGTCCATACTTTTTTTTTCCACCAAGATAAGATAAAGTGGGTCGAAAGTATAAATGTATGAAAATTTGACGACAAAAATTTTTTTTAACTTATTTTTGTAAAATAGCTACAAATATTCTATAATTTTTCAGGGTGTTGATGGATAGCCATGCTTCTTAGCTTGCTAATACAGAAAAGAGTACAAAAATATTTGCAAAATTGTGGGCCTGGTAGTTGAAAATATCATAAGGGGTACCGAATATTGAATAGATTTAAAAAAGTTGGAGTAATTAAAAAAAAAATAGAGATATATTTTTTTTCTTATTTTTTCCTGAGCAGCCATCAGTAGGGCCACCCCCTTTTTTCCTTGAATTTTGGGACACCCTGTATATATATATCGATGCCTAAGCTTCTTTTTCCACTGGTTACCTTTTGAAAATTTTCACTCTTCGCCACTGATACCTACATACAGGATGTTAGGGAAATGCTCCCGAAGCCAAAGGCACCTGGCAGTACTCCGGGTACACTGCATATTGGCATAATTTGGCCATTTAGTATTTTTTTATTTTACTAAGGTACTTTCATTTTTGTGGTTTGTTGTACTAAAATAACTTGACCAATAGCGTATAATTTGGCAAATTTCATAATTGGACAAACAGACGATTTGACGAACTACAGCTTTGACCATTGTCACATTGGACGAAATGCCGATTTGACGAATATCAAATTTGACCAATGTCGTTCAACCCCATTATTCACTCCTACTCGTATTAGTAAAGCTAAAATGAAATTAGTGAATATTGCTAATTAATTGCTATCCCCTTTTCCTTTCCTTTCTTTTTTTAATCTTGTAAATATTTTTATTTATTAATTTAGTTTTGTTTATCTATAGGTATATAACTAGAATAAAAGATACTATTAAATTGTAATTAGATATTTTAGAACGCAATAATTAAATGAAATACTTAACTAATAAAATAAAAAAACCAAATCGTAATTTTTATGCCAATACGTAGTGTATACCCGGAAAACTGCCCTTGGCTACGGGAGCGATTCCCTATCACCCCGTATTTTCACGCCTCTTAATCCCCAAAGGCATAAATAGGCAGAGGTGTATAAGCAACACAGAACCGAATTTTCACCCACATTTTCGCGACCTATGATTTTCGACCCCACGTAATAAGGGGCAAGCCTACTGCCGTTAAACTGGCACTTTATTTACTGTCAAATGGAGAAAAGTTGGAGTTGTTCGTGCTCACCCCACTGTCCTATCCCCTAGTCGACTTCTACTTTGTGGTCGAAAATATGACCATAGTAGAACGGGAGCCCCTTGTTTCGCAGACAGAAATTTCATAGAATTTCGTTTCCCAGAAAATGTTTCACATAATATTTGGTACTTATATTTTTATTTCGAATATTATTGTTTCAAAGACAATTTACCAGAATGAAACATATTTCACAGAAAAATAATTTAATGAATTTTTATTTACATTTTTTTGTTTATTAAACTTATCAAACAGTAGATTTTTTTTTAAGGAATATTAAACCACCACCATAATTGAAAATAATTTGGTCTAACGTTTAATAATTTAGAACACGTCATTATAGTTTACACCCCGACTCAGAGTACCCCGACTTGGATAGGTTAGGTTAGAAGGCTAAGGCGGGAGCGAAGCGGAGCGGGGCTCCGTCGAATTATCGTAGCGCAAATAAGTTTTCTAGCTTTTGAGTGGTATGTCAAATGATTTTATATTTAATGTATGTTATGATAATAAAGATTATTTAATTTGTTATTCTATGATATGATTATTCTAACATTAAACTTTATGTGAAACAAAAATCAATGATTTAAAAATCTTCAAAGTAAGTATTCTGTGTATTGATTATTCTATGAAAAGAAAATATGAGAAAAATTTTATGTGAAACGAAATTCTATAAAACAATTAGCTATAAAACAACGCACACCCTAGTAGAACGTATGTGGTGTTAATTCTCCTCTGTCTAACCCTCCGGGGATAAAGGCGTGATTATATGTATGTAGGTACTAGGTATGTATGTAGAACGTGTGCTAGAACTACTTTACAGATGAGTCCTTTGTGTAGTCAGCAGGGGTGTCAACTGATGGCCTAAGACGCCCGTGTGGTATTGGTCGGTTGTCGGTTCAAGTCTGAGATAACCACCCACCCCCACTGGCTCCGGGCGGGGAGATATCTGTGGGGATTACCGAACGTTAAATAAAAGTACATCCTGTATACGGCTGTATACAGGATGTACTTTGTTATATCTAAAGAATCTCGCCATGAAAACCTATTGAACGTTTTCATTGCAACATCCATGAATCTGTATATTTTATAGGTTCATAGCAACATCACATTCAGGTAGTGCCATCTATCGGAGACAGATTGAATTATTTCAAAGCCTGTAATTATTCTCACAATCCTCAACATCCAAAAGTGATTTCGTAGTTGTTTCCATGCATTTTGGAGCCCGACGTTAATTCATTGTTTTGATTGGTATGCCATCTTTTCCGGGAGCGACTGCACTGACCTCCCAACCCCGAGAGGAAAGCCTGTGTCAAAGCCTTGTCTATTGAGCAGGTTCACTGAGTTAATGAGGCTGGCTCGGTGTTGAAGTTGTATTGGTATATTTCCGGACACGTATCTTGGACCTGACTCGCTACAAACGAGGCCCTGGCGATGGCGGCGCGAATTGTTTTCTAAATAAATCTTTGCTTGGTGAATTTGATATCGTCCACCACAGTGGCATAGCACCCCGAGCTATCCTCCAAGGACACCCAAGAAACATGTACTACGCGTATAGAGCACAATTTGCGCACATTTGAGGTATACTCTCAATCTGCAAAGAGTCAAGGGCCCTTATCTCTTTGCAGATTTCGACAATTTCCTCGCCACCTAACGGTCCACACTTGTCATTTATGTAGGACTAGCTGGCTCTCCCCGGCTTCGATCGTGGCACACTTCGAACCATACCTTTAACCCATAATTACTTACAGTCCCGCAATTTATTATTCCAAGCTGGGTAATCGATCAGCGTGTGCAGCCCTGAGTCCTCGCTTGCATCACAGTGACGGCACTCAGACGTTGGCTCCTTCCTGATCCGAAAACTGAGGTTCCCGAAACACCCTCTTCCGGACATCACCTGCGTCAGCCGGTATGTGAGGCTCCCGTTTCGCCCCTCTAGCCAGTCCTTCATGATTAGCCTTACCGCCGTTATTATGGCGTACCCATTGCTTACGTAAATCATTAACGTAAATGTATATTATTAAATGTTTAATTAACTTCAACGGCTAATTATTACAGCTAGGAGATAAAGATAAATATTGACGATATTGGATCAAAATACAATTTTATTTAAACTCTTGCGGTTTCATTAGTTACATAAATTCAGTTTCCTCATAATTATCGCAAACGGGCAATAATTTTTATCTATTCAGAGAAATAAACGCTGAAATAGGAACAGTAACAACCTTATTTCCTGTGTTTATCAGGCAAAAACATATCGATAGCCCTTGTGGTATATTCGGTTAAATAAATATTATGATAATAGGTAATTGAAACCTCGGTTCCAAAGTCCAAACGGAGTAGGTACCTATTCGCAGATGTTTCCTGATAATAGGGATGTTGACTATTTTTATATTCTCGAAAAATGACCGCCTTTTATGTTATAATATAATATACTTAATGAACTGCTAAAGTGACATATTCTTACAAACTATTAATAGCTTACTTTTTATTTCTTTTTGTAAATTCAATTTCTCGAGTCATCCGAAAACGCCCCATACGTTAAACTTTAACGTATGGGGCGTTTTCGGACGACACGCGCTTGTAGCGCGTAGTGCAAATGTTCGGACTTTCGGAGTGCAACAAAATATCACATTTATCTCGGTCTACATTGCGATTACGCGTATATATTTCGTGATAAAAATAGTTTTAAATTTATTAAGGAATCTAAAACGTTATAAATTTTAGCTTTCATTATTTATAGTTTGATCAATTTTGGGAATTCAAAATAATGAAAAATCATAGTTTAACCCTAACGTCCTTTTAGGAAGGAGCTATCAGCTAATTGATCTTAGAACTTATATAAATAGTGTAAAAAATAATATATTACGTATAGTAATTTATATTAAGGACAAAGTATACACAACAAAATCAAATAAATATACACGACAAAATCTATATAATGGCATAATTACCTAGGCATTGTATAGAATGCCTGCATTACCTATACAGATTGCCGGTAACATATAGATTTATATAAAGCTTAGGTTAATATTTACAGACCATTGATGGATGGATTGGTAGATGTGCTGAACTGTAATAATTTTATGTAACATCATTATGACCATTGTTATTCTAAAGAATGACCTTTGCCTTAGGTAACTTAGTGTTTATAGTGTCTACGGGAAATACTAAATGATTCTGAGTATTCTGACTATTCAGGGAGGAAATGTTTTCCTGGAAAACTTGCGTCAGTACTTAGGTGTACTTTTACCAGTTTGCAAATGAGGTTTTCTTGAGCCCCAAAGTTCTTGGTGGGGCATCATAGAATTCATTAGACTCTATCGATCAATAATCGAGAGGTTGCATCAAACTATGAGTTTAAGGTAATAAATTTAATAAATATAATTTTATGCGGTTTCCATTTCCCGGTAAGCAAGTATATATTTGTATATTATCTGTATGAAATTATGACATTAATTTCCTGTTCTAAAAATCTATTTTCGACACTAGTATCATATTTTTGTATAACCCGCGCCACGTATCTTGGACCTAAAATGTGCTCAATACGCGCAGTACACATTTTCTGGGTGTTTTTTGAGGATAGCACGGGGTGCTACTGCGGTAGACGAACTCAAATTCACCAAGCATAGACTAAATATAGCAAAGCAATCCGCGGGCGCCAGAGCCTCGTATGTCTAACGATTTAGGTCCAAGATACATGGCGCGGGTTATAAGCAGCAATTGGGACTGTGCGTCGTTGGCTATTGCTCGAGACATATATCTCGGACCTAAAATGTGCTCTATACGCGCAGCACACGTTTCTTGGGTGCCTTTTAAGGATAGCGCGGGGCGCTACTACGGTGGTGGACGAGCTCAAATTAGCCAAGTATAGATTACTAGCTTTTGCTCGACAGACAGTCAGACAGACAGAGTTACTTTCGCATTTTAAATAATATTAGTATGGATTACAAAACAATTCGCGGGCGCCAGGGCCTCGTTTGTCTCACGATTTAGGTCCAAGATACGATTACTGGTATACCACTGTCAATGCTGCACTAGAGCAAAGCATTTATTAAGGTAATTTTCTCAGTCATCGTGATCCTCATAGCGACTACTCGGTTGCTTCCAAAGTTTGCTTTTTGAAGCCCAGGGTCTCAGATTAAAGGAATAACATAGACGTAACGCATAGAACTAGCGTGTGAAGCCACGTAAAGTACGAGTAATATTAAAGTAGTACCTTTTTTTATCGTGCGAAAAATCGCCACTCCTAACACCAGAAGGAGGGGGGGGGAGGAAGGTTATGTGTGACACACAAACCAATTATCGAACTCGAACTCGAACCACCTCTTTGGGTGTAGGGACCTGAGTCCTCAACTCGGCTCCGGGTAAGGGGAGGTGCGCATTGGAGACATCCACCATTATATAGAAAGGGAGGTAAGTTGAGGATTCTCCTTCGTTCCTACTCCGCCGCTTCCTTCACGAGCATCAGCTTCATTCGCGCAGCGAATCATCGTCGCGAGCAAAGTGATGAGCGTGAGAACTCTCACCTATTTATTAATCTGTACTCTCACTTCCAGGATCACTTGGTAGTGATCCTGGAAGTGAGAGTTGGCGAAATGGTTCTACTTTAGTATCGGAAACTGGTGTTCCCGATACTAAAGTAGAACCATTTCGCTGGCACGAGTGCGAGGGAAATTATATTAATTTAGTATTACTTTACGAGGCTTATTTTTATTTATTTAGTCTTAGTTTTAGCCCAGGCTCCACTTATTGTTTTTGATTGATATAAATCGGCTGTACGTCGATAACACCATGAGGGAACCCTGGACCAGAGCCTCATCTGTTAATTTGCTTTGCAGGAACACCGACTTGCAGGTAACGTTGGTTTGGGCCCCAAAAGTGCCGGTAGGTCCTGTAGGGTGTACGGTAACTTCCTCAGTAAAATTATTAGCTTAAGCTGGAACCCATACCGCATATTATGAGCTAAAGTGAGAACTTTCTAAACAAATGAAACTCTTGTCGTCGCAGGCACATTCCTCGCCAAGTTTGGTAGCGCCAGGCATGGATATGTTGACGCAATGCCATTCAATAACATATCGTGGGGTATCTATGATTTAGTATAACAGAATATTATTTTCTTTTATGTAGTAATAAATTTAGATATTTAACGTACCTACTATAAATTTTGTTTTACAGTGGTAGGTAGGGTATAATATCATCACAGTCTAACGAATGTAGTTCCAGTTGTGATACGTGTTGTAGTCAAACAGCTTGACAGATCATGGGTAATTTTTACGGGTAAATTATTAAATTTAGTCTGGAGTAAGTACCTAATGCAACGAGGAAAACAATCTGGACCCCGATTCTGCTAATTGTCTACCAGCTGTCATAAGTGTCATAATCATAACACAAACACTGCAAAAAATGCTTTTGGACTTGTAATTTTAGACTACCTGTATGCAGTTAAAGTATAAAATTGGGGTCCTGGAATATGAACAATTGGAGGCTGTTCTGAAACCACAGTTTATTATTAATGTGATTTTCCTAACTACTGGTAATTATACATATATTTATTTATTCGTAATAAGTTATTTACTAGGTAACTGGGGAATTTACCAGACGCTTCGGCAGCACGAGTATAATGCCCCTGGTGTTGGTTGGGTGTTGGATATATCGATAGGCCACGATAACCACTTTCCATCAGGTGGGCCGTGTGCGTCTCTGCCACCTAAGTAGTATAAAAAAATGCTATGAACTTTCTCAGACGGAGAGGCAGAGAAAAAGCAAGAGAGGCAAAGCCTCTGGCATTCTTATCAACCATACAGCATACCTACCTATTGCTAAGTCAAAGAGGCTGTATTTAAAAAACATAGAAACATCCGAATTGAGAACCTCCTCCTTGTTTGAAGTCGGTTAAAAATGAAAAATAATATTATATTTATCGAAGATTTAGCGAAGACTTATCCTGTTTTATACAAAAAGGGTAGTGGTCGTAGAGGTGCCTGTCAATGACCTTTTGTACATAGCGTTATGGTTACTCGTTATGTATGTAGTTATAATGTTAATCTTTGCGTCAGGACATGCTAATACCTATTGTTATTACTAATTTATTATGTGTATCGCCTTATGTAGGTAATCAAGTACAAAGATTATTCACATTGGTATATTGTATTGCGATTTAACACTTGCCAGCTCCAATTAAGGAAAGTTCAACCGAAATTAAAGCTATAACTAACCAGTAGACATGACAGTATGTACACGTGTACATAGAGGCCTTATTTTTGACTAAACTGTGCGTTGCTTCGGCAAAAGATAAACTAGGTAGGTACTGTACTCGTACCTAGTTATTAGTTACTAGCTTTTGCCCGCGGCTCCGCCCGCGTGGATGTCGGTTATCGCGACCAAACATAGCCTATGTCCTTTCTCGAGGTCTAATCTACCCCTATACCAAATTTCATCAAAATCGGTTCAGTGGTTTGGGCGTGAAAGCGAGACAGACAGACAGACAGACAGACAGAGTTACTTTCACATTTATAATATTAAGTAGGGATGTGGTTTATTGGAGCTCTCACTACATAGTACTTAATAGTTTTTGTTTTCAATGTGGAACAGTACAATTGTTTCCTACTGACGTCAATAACACTAAAACACCCAGCCGTAGCAATGCATGGACCGCAGGGCGTGCGGTGCGTGCGGTTCGTGTGAGCCCGTCTTCTTGTGGTCTTCTTCGTCGAGTGGTGTCCAGCCCCCTTAGACAAGTGGCAATTCGTTGCTCAGCGTATGATGGAATAGAATGCCAAATGTATAGGATTTGACGTTTTTGACATTCGTTGACGCCTGTCATATACGTCAAATCCCATACATTTGGCATTCTATTCCATCATACGCCGAGCAACGAATTGCCACTTGTCTAGAGGGGCAGATACATTCAGGACATCACTCCTTCGTATTCTTCGTAAGATCTACAGAGGCTTCTGTGGCGTGGCGGTAGTGCATGCGACTGCTTTGCAGGGGTCGCAGGTTCGATTCCCATAAATGCAAATATTTGCATGCATGAATTATGAATATGTCTATTTGCATTAGTCTTTTCATTCGTACCTCGAAGAGTACGTTAAGCCGTCGGTCCCGTTTGTCATACGAATATCATGTATAATGGCTGTCGTTATAATGTATAAGGGAAATTGGTGAATTGGTTGATACAGAATTCACTTTGTCTAGAGCCTCTGATCACCCGTCCGGCCAACCACGTCCCCAGTTGTAGTAGTAAGACCTAAGGGCCTAAATCAACCCCATTTACGAGCTGGTACACCTATTGATTGACGAAAATGACTCCGACGCAGGCTTAGGGACACCGTGGTTGTTGCAATTATGTAGGTACGTGTACCAACATATCAATGTGGAGCTCGTTCGCATTAACTTGAGTCGCGTGTCCGTCCGTATTTTAAAGTTAGATACAGTTCAATACAATAGATACGATTTTGAACTTCGACTTTACCTACAGTCATATTATGCTTTTAGACTGTTGCTATCCGCTGCATAATTATGGAAATAATTAAGGAAAACGATGATGCATTCAGTATTCGTTTATCTGGTCAATGACGTAGGTACCTATTGCAAATACATCGTAATACTGGTAATACATTCGTCATCATTGATTTACAGTTTTCTCGTAATAAATTATACTCGTAAGTCGTACCCTAATTAAAGATTGAAGTTTTCCTTGAGGACGTAACATTTAGGTGTTCAAAGTAGGCTCGAGAAGGCGGAGAAGGAGATGGCGGAGAGGGTCCAAAGGAGACTTTTCGGCCTTTTGGCTCACACATCCCGCGACGAGCGGAGGCAACTCGGGCGTTGGAGGTCGCAGAACGACCACCGACGACGACAGGTGGAGCCGCCTGTCATTCTAGCAGAAGCAGGCAGATGCGGCGGCGCAATACGCTCCTCAGTAGGTAGGTATACCCCGGGGCTAGATGGGATCTTTTGGCCCGCACATCCCGCGTCGATGTGTCCCTACACCAAGAAAGAAGAAGGGGCCAACTTGAAAGAGATGGCTCTGAGTGGGCCAGGGTACCTACCTACGAGAGATATGTCTTCGGCAATCTCACCTGCGGCAACCTACGAGTCCTACGACCCACGGACACCGAGTTCGAGTCCTACGACCCACGGACAACGAGTTCGAGTCCGACATAACCTGTGGGGATTTTGCGCACATTAAAAAGAGATCATTCGGGCAGTCAGCACGAGGAAAATAATTATTAATCGTAGATAGGTAGGTACACTTTCCTCCTGGATATAGAAAAGGTAACATAAAGTTTACCTGTCCTGCCTAGGTATGTACTAAGAATATAAAATTTCAGTTATGTAGTGTATTAAAAAAAGTTGGCTGACTGAAATATCAATACCTAAGTACCTACCTATTCCCATCATGGGGGAGTGGCTAGAGAGGCCACACGGCGGCCTCTCGTTCTGGCTGACGCAGATCATCACCGATCATGGATGCTTCGGACGGTATCTGCATCGGACCGCGAAGAAAGAGCCAACGTCCGAGTGCCATCACTGCGACGCGAGCGAGGACTCAGCGCTGCACACGCTCACTGAGTGTCCAGCGTGGGAGACGCCAAGACGGGAGCTGGTGGCGACCCTGGGAGTGAGAGCTCTCACGCTCGCCACCTTGCTCGCAGCGATGGTTCGCTGCGCGGATGCGTGGGCCGCCGGCGCCTCCTTCTGCGAGCAAGTGATGCTCGTGAAGTGGGCGGCGGAGCGCGAGCGAAGGAGAATCGCAGCCCTTGCGGCCTGCGAGGAGCGAAGGAGAATCGCAGACCGCGCGGCCCGCGACGAGCGGCGGCAACTCGGGCGTCGGAGGTCGCAGAATGACCTCCGCCCCCCATGAGCGCGGGCCTGGGGGTGACGGGTGGGGTCGCCTGTCACCCTAGCAGAAGCAGGCCACGGCGGTGGCACGCATTGCGTGCCCCCCCATACCCGGGGGCGAGTTGGGGACTCCGTGGTCCCCACACCGGAAGAGGGCCATATCGAGAGATATGGCCCTGGGTCGGCCGGGGTGCGTGGGATATGGCTATGACAATCTCACCTCCGGCAACTGACGGCCCACAGAAGGCGTGCGTTTTAGTCGGTTCGAGTCCGACATAACCTCCTCCTCCGACTCTGGCGGGGGAGGTATCCGTGAGGATTTTTCGCACGATAAAAAAAAAAAAAAAAAGTACCTACCTATTAATAATAGGAGTTAGTGCACATTAATAAAAACTAATAAAGAACGTGGTACATATGACATGTCGTAATGATGATGAATAAAGAGAATATACTTAATCATGACCCGTTTGACGTCACAAATCCGTTTTCCTGCCTAGGTGCATAGTGACAGTATAGGTATAGGTCAATGCCTGGGTGTGTCAAAAGCCCTTTATCCTCGTCGTGCCACCAACTTAAAGATGTTTGACGTGACGTGATACATCGGAAGGAAACAGAAGCAGTTATTATGTGAGCATTAATAACTAATCTATTCTTACATAGTTCAATATTTAGTCATAGGTATTTTATAAAATAGGAAACTTGGTCGAGTTATTATTAGGTTTGGTCAATTCAATCGTAAAACTTCTGCTGAAACCGCAATATTATTCATATTTATCCTTTTGCCATGCCCAGGAGGAGAACCCGCATTTTTTTATAGTGGTCATATCCGACTAAAACCGTACGACAGTCTTCTTGAGCTGCACAACAAAGCCCCTTCATTTTTTTTACAATTTTATGGTGTTTTTGTCTAAGTATACGCTACGGTGCTTGAAAACGCCTGGTTTCTGAAATTCGCAACGAGTTTCCAGTCCATTTAAAAAATATATAGATATACGCTGTATCGAATATGACTGAAACCGGCTGTAAAATACGAAACAAGAGTGTCTCCCACGTCATCTCCTTAACACAAGAGCCCTTTATCTCTGGAATGTCTAACTAAACGAATACCAACCATCGCCTGAATATCGTCATCTAGTAGCCAATTATTGAAGAACGCTCCAATGGAGTATCGAAACTCATGGAATCCAGGAACGCATTTTATGTCTCTATTCATTAAACCGGGACCATACTAATTAAAATTGTTTCGTTGGTGTAACGCGCGAAATAAATCGCGGATCGAGCTTGCGCTTGTAAAGTTCTTTGTTTTATTTTCGCTTGCTACATATTTGTGGGCCCTGACATTAACACCTCGGCAGTGGTGCGTACAATGCGCTACTTGTCGGATGGTACAAAGGCGAGCGTCGATTTGCGAAGTACACTTTAAATATATCGGAGGCTGACAATGCGTTTAGTCGAGTCGTAAGTAAGCGCGAGAGGATATATGGCGCGCCGGGAGCTTTGTGCGTTGTGATCGCATCTGTTCCGGCTAATAGATTAGCTTTGTTTTCGTACTTAGTCACTGTTCGATTTATAACTTCTGTTATGTGTTTTGTTAGTTCTAAAGGTCAGGCTTACCTTATAGTGACCGTTTGAAATAGGTGCCGTATCAATGCCTATACCTACATATGTAACTAGCTATAGGTATCATGTTGGTATCGGTATAGGTACTCATACCGATTATAGGTAGGTACCACTTATAAAATAAAAAGCCCTGTTGCAAATTGTGACCTATCTTCAGTTTATTGAAGTTGGTAAAATATACAACATACCTATCACTTCACTATCAGTTTTTCTGATAAAAAAATGATAGCAATGTAGACATGTCAAAGGCCAGGCTGTGGTGAGTCTGCGGTGTCACGCGTAAAGATCGCGTGGGAAACTCTCGCATCCGTGGCAGCCTTCATGTCCAAGACATCGCATGTAAAATGCAAGAGACCCTACTTCGCTGGTGCGGTCACGTCTTACGGAAACTGCCAGGCTACGTGGGTAATGTCTGGCAATAGGGCCCCCGCCGGGTCCAAGTAGAAGAGGTATGCCCAAGAAGTTCTGGCTTGACGTTGTGGAGGGTGACATGCGTGCCCTGAGCTCCAAGTTCACCTTGGCCTCAGATACCATCAGGAAAATACGTCTCTATGAAGATGATGATGATGGTACCTATATTATGTACGTATGTATCCCAATCTTCGCCTCTATTTCTTTTCCCATATTCGATGTCTTCTTGTGCTCTCCAAACCAACTACGACCCAAGCCTTCGTAGCAACTACCACATGGGAGTCCATTTTAAAACAATGGGAACGTGAAAGATCTGCTTGTGTTCCGAACTGTAGTCATATTTTTAGTCGCAATAATATATCATCACAGTTTGATTTGCAGTCCGAACCCTGATCGTATGGCGGTTTGGAACGCAGTCCAGGTGTGCGGTCTGAACTGCGCGTGTAAACTCGATAAAGTCGCGATAACCGACATCCACGCGGGCGGAGCCGCAGGAGTCATCAGTGGCGAGGGGTCCCTATAAACCGATTCCTGACGGCTTGCTCTGCAAAGGGAAGCCGTGGTAGAGATGTTTAAATTTATATTATGGTTCTATGTATGAGAGGTAAGATTTTTCAGTCTTCCCTTTTGAAAATTTTCACCTTTCGCAGCTATTATGTACATTCATCACTATCTTAGCCTAGTTCCTGGATACGTAATACGAGGTTCTTTGAATTTCGTTCATACATTCGACTTTTACTGGAGCGACTGTTTTCCGACTTCCAACCCCGAGCGGATAGTCTCCCTCAGGGCCTCTTTCATCAATCAGCATGTGTACAGGCTTGCAAGAGAGTGAGTTGGCCTAGGAGGTCTAAGTGCGATCATCATCATCATCTGGATGTAGACGCATTTTCCTGATTGCATCAGAGGCCAAGCTGACCATGGAGCTCAGGGTCCGCCTTCCGGCTCTTCCTCCTCCACTTCGCACGATCTTGGGCGTCCATGGTAGTGAGACCATTTGTACACATGTCACCCTCTAAGTGCGATGTAGGACACTATAACGGCAGCCCTAATAATGAGGCACCAGGGTAGGTAGGTTCCTAGTTAAAATAGTGTAAATACCTATATTACCTCGGCGTATGTTAATTTCTATTTAGGCTATTCGGAACATTTATTTGCACAATATACCATCTAAGTGCCGTAGTGAGTTACGAAGTAGGGAGCATATAAAATAACGACTGTCCTGTAACAATTTCCCGTGGCATGCGGTGCGCGCGCTCCCTTGTACCGAGGATTCCATTCTACTGTCCCTTTCCACACAGTAATGTTGCTTTTGTCGTGTGTGCAAAAATAAATGGAGCTTAATTTAAATTGTTGTGCGAGAATTATTGACGGGAGCAATCTGTATTTCGCTTGAACAAAATCTAAATTCTAGAACATACATAATTAAATAGTTCCATGCTTAGAGTATCTCTAAGGTTCCATGTATTTATAAAAAAATGCCGGTCAAGTGCGAGTCGGACTCGCACTCCGAAGGTTTCGTACAAGATTGGAAACAGGGATGAACTTATGATACATAAACTGCGATATACTTAGGTATACTCGTATTGTGATTGCGTTGACTTAGAAGTTTATTTTTTGCACAATTTCAAGACGTAACAGACCTGAGCAAACCAAGTAGTTTTAATTACACATAATAAATATAGGAGTCATATATTTTTTCTGCAATACAGCAATAATATTAACATACTTTGATACTTTTTATTATCGTGCGAAAAATCCCCACGGATACCTCCCCCGCCGGAGCCGGTGGAGGAGATTATGTCGGACTCGAACCGACTAAAAGTAAATGCACGCCATCTGTGGGCCGTCAGTCGGTGAGATTGTCGTAGCCATATCCCTCCGGTGTGGGCACAGAGTCCCCAACTCGCCCCGGGTATGGGGAGGCATGCAATTCGCGCCGCCACCGCAGCCTGCTTCAGCTAGGGTGACAGGCGGCTCCACCCGTCACCCCCAGGCCCGCGCTGGGGGACGAAGGTCATTCTGCGACCTCCGACGCCCGAATTGCCGTCGCTTTTCGCGAGCCGCGCGGTTTGCGATTCTCCTCCGCTCCTCACGGACCGCAAGGTCTGCGATTCTCCTTCGCTTCCGCTCTGCCGCCTTCACGAGCATCACTTGCTCGCAGAAGGAGGCACCGGTAGCCCAAGTATAGAAACACCCAGATCAATATACCTAAATACACATATGGCACTGAGCAAGAATCGAACCCCTGACTACTGAGACTGACATAGCAGTAGCTGTTAAGCTCATCCCGCAGGATAGGATATATATTCCAGGATAGGATAGAACAGCACTTATTCCGCAAATCTGTTGCTATAGCGACATTGATTGTTTCTTGGGTTATTCAAGGACTTTGTCTCCTACTATGATGAAGCACGAGTATGACGCCCCTGATGCTTCACACGTCAATAGGATAGGCCACGATTACCACTTCCCATCAAGTGGATCGTGTGCTTGTCTTCCTCCTGTGGAATAAAAAAATCAACCAACCCGTCGAAACAGTGTAAAACACAAAATTAATTCGCGGTAACATTCGCCAAAACTAGTTTCACGAAATTGGTAGATAATATTTGAAGGCAGTCTGATAGGGTAAAAAAAAACTAAATAAAAGACACAAAATACAAATTGATATGTCTCCTTTTATTCACAGTAAATGTACTATTTACATGCTGTACACGATTGCAACAATTTACGCTATTAAGTACTTATAATAATCCTACAACATATATCTACACCGATACGAAATATAACGAACACATTTTATGAACCACCAAATGAACATTGACTAACACACTCACATGCATAAAGGGTGCTTAGGTATATAAAGAAACAGGTAACCCTGGTCCTGTATCGGCTTGATAAACCGACGAGTTTCCATGGCAACAAAAATAATGACATATATGTTTAAAAACAAATGGGCGCGAAAACTGTGGTTATTTTTTGACAAACGACTAATTGACATGATGGCAACCAATAGCCGTAGCCGATACTGATAGGGGGCTGTCCATTAATCACGTGATGCTCAACGGGGGGGGAGGGGGGGGGGGGATCGTTCAAAAGTCACGAAATATCACCAGGGGGGAGGGAGGGGTACATTGAGATATCACGTGTCTTGTCACGATTCTTAGCTTTCTGGCATTAAATAGTAAATAAAAAAATACAAGTGATCTTGGCTAGGGGGAAAGGGGGGTAGTCTAAAACCTCACAACGTATCACCATGGGGTAGGGGAGGGGGTTAGAAAATTGCTAAAAAACATCACGTGATTAATGGACAGCCACTAGGTGACCGGTATCGGCGGTTTCTTTATATAAGCACCCTGACATAAACCTGCGTACAAGCGAATAATGTCAATACATAATAATTGATATTGATTCAGCATACAAACTTTTAGACAAATAAGTCTGTTTCAGTCGAAAGAGAAGGGGAAAACAGTAGACTTTAAACAAGAGTACTTGTGCCTTCTCATACCCCCAACCCCAAGGGAAGCGCTAGAGCCTTGTCTGTCAGTCAGTAGGTCTACCAACTTCCAGGTAAGGTTGTCTTAGGTCTTGAGGATATTTGTGCGATCTCAAAAATATACAATCTATATCAGTGGGTAAGGATTACAGTTTTTTATCGACTGATCACTTTAGATTTGACGTTAGGTATTATTAACATGAATTCTAAAGAATGAACCTTCATGTATTCAAATAAACATAATTGTAGTAATCTCGAATTTTACACTTTAAAATTTTGCACATATAATGCCATAAAACCAACTAGGATCGTCTACTGACCTAAAATTGACCACTTTACCCCTTCTAACGACTCACCTGCGTTCCACTGCATGTACCACGAAGAAATAAAATTATATTCGACAAATCTGTATTGCAATACGAAAACAACATACGGTATCAGCGATACATGGAAGGAACATTCTAAAAAACGTATAGTCAGCATCGCATCAAAAGTGATCGCACAAATTTGAAAAATCAAATGTCGGAATGAAAATGATCATGTATTTTAATCAAATATTAAAATAATTTTAATAGAGAGCCGAAAAGTAGTTCAAGAACATTTATAAAACATAGTTAAATAACTTTGCACAAAAATTAGTATATAAAATCTAAAAATGATAACCTCCTTTCGACGCTGACTGTACAAGACGACGACCCACTATGTATTAATTTATAGATTGCGAGTTAATATATTAAATAAAAAAAGAACAAATGCTTGTGTATAATTTCGTCGGTTATTATGCATGTAGTCTGTACCTAAAGAAAATAACACATTTACAACTTACGCACAACATAAATGCTCAAAAAACAATAGATAGGTACCGAAAATATATTATATTAGGTCTTTACTTCCGAAAATAATATTTTCATATGTACTTAAAAATATATCAGAAACACAATAAATATTACATTAAAATTATTTTCATTACTTATTACACTTTCTGTTTATAAATTAACGTAATGATTTTTCTACACAACAGTACCTTGTGACATACAAAACGATGCTTTTATAACTTATTTAAATCGATATAATAAAATAAGACACTTAAATAATGACTTTTGAAGTATAATATATTTTATCTTAAATTTTGTCATTTTGTCAAATAATATTTTTTTAACATAAATTATTTTTATAAAGTCACGTTCATATAGGCCGTCTAGTCATTCTACTGTTTGCATTATTCGCTCATTAGAAGTGACATCCATATACAATAGCACTACATACTCATTTATATATAATTGCATATTTCCGTCAAGCTCATCATGGATTTTGAAGAAATTCATTTATAAATACTTTACACAGTTTATCTAATCATGTAACCATAAAAATATAAAAACAAAACTTTAATGACGGTCATTACGCACAGAATATCAAAATAAATTTAAAAAAATTACATTATGATACAGCTCTTCTATGGCCAACTGGATCATAATGTAAGTTTTTTCCATTACGATACAACTTCACCAGGACTTTTTCTATATAGTCAGTGGACGCGGCGCAACACGTACGCGCGTTCAGCAATTGGATTTTGGCGCTCAACGTTTCTGTCATTTTATGCAAAGTATATTATTTCAAGAGATTAGATAAAGTAGTGAAACTGCACATAATTTGGTTTTAAAACACTCGTGTGATACTATAAAAAACTCGCCTAGGGCTCATTTTCTTAAATTCACAATTCGTGATTTTTCCCTTATTATGCAAAAGTTTTATAAAATGAATGTTGATGGATATCAATTCTTATGAGCGTTGCATTATATAGTTCTATCACACCTAGCACACAGGCGAGCGTCTAGCACACGTTCTACATACAAAGAACTACCCACACATCAGTCTGACGTTCTGATAGCTTGGTAACACAACATTACAAGTTCCACAACACACCGACAGTTACTCACTAAATGCGAAATTATAAATACATGTATGCGACTAGTCGTTTAGGTCTTTGGCTACAATACAAAATAAATACAACACCTAAAATGTATTTATATTAAAATCAATATCTACTACAACTTGTAGCGAATTCAGTCTGTTCAAAATATTTTTAATTTTAAACATTATCGTAATGTTGGTATAAAGATAAAAAAACACAAAAACATATATACAACAAAATTATACAAATTATATATAAAATGAATGGTATGTTATTTCAATTCATTAATATTATTTTATATGCACTTAGTGTTGCTGTTAATAGAAAAAACTTTTTTCATATAAAAGTAAAAAAAATGGTAGAATATTGAGTTTAGAAATAAATTAGGTACTTTTATCAATATTCTGTAAAATTGTTGATTATTTTCTTCACCCATTGCCTAGCCAGTACAAAGTGAATAGTAATGAATATAATTAATTTAATCTAGTCTATTTGTTTACTATATTTGTACTATCTGGGCAATGCTGGCAACACACATGGTATTTTTTTCCAATAATTACATAATTTTTATCTTCTTCTTCTTCATAATTTTTATAATAAATTAGAATAGTGGCAATTTTCAAGTCATAATTTTTTTCTGATATTTAGAATAGGTTTGACAGACAACGAAATTTCACATACAAAGTCAAACCGTCTAAAATGATCTTACATTTTACGACACATAAAATGTTGACTATAATATGCCCTTAGAGGGCAAGGCATGAAACAGTAAGACGACAACATTGAGCGGTTCATTTAGGGTCGCACATACACAAAAGTAGCATTTGCTGCACAGTAAATGCTGCTTTGCTGCCTTGCATTTACGCAGCAAAAATGCTTCTTGACATCTCTTGTCATGTCATGAAATATTTTTCTTGTCAATTTGCAAAACAATATGACCCGACTTTATGTACACTTCATACCTTGTCCAAGGAGTGTCGAATACCAAAAATATGATATGATACATTTACCACATAAATTATAAACACTAAAATTATATTTCATCTCACTACTTATCGTGCGTTTTACATGTATATCTACATAATTAAAAATATTAGGAATTACATTACAATTTCGCGCAAGCACCGATATGTTAAGATGGACTATTCTGCTATACGTCTATATATATCTATGTACCTTCACTAACTCTTTAGAATATCATTTCTTAACTCTCTTAAGGACAGATGGCATTACTACAACACTTGGTTTTACTCTTTGGTTTCTGTAGTTTGTCAAAATTGAGAAAGTCTATGTTCAACAACTACACTATTCCTGAAGATATTCAAGAATTTTTTAAATTATAGTCTTGTAATTTATCAATAAATTATTGTAAAAATTATATCATTATAATAAACGTACCTACTTACTTTTCTACAATTTCAACAAACAGCAAGAAACTTATTTGCATCGATATTAAATGGTAAGAATTGACATGAAAACAACAATATCACTAACTACGCACAAACTTATTGTCATACAAAAAAATATTTATATACTGAGAAAGGAATGGCAAGTTTCGAAGTTATGCTTACACGGGAAATTTATTTACATGACTGTACATACATTAGGCTATATCTAAAGAAATATTAATTTCGTTCAATAATCTCAATAATATATAAAAGTTGTTATGAATAAAAAGTAAATGCTAGATAATTTTGTTCATAAGATCACTGAAGTAATAATAATAACACTTAAATTAATTTCCCATCTAGTAACACCCAAATGAACACTGTACTGGTTGGGAAAAAAGTTCCCAACGAGTCACAGGTGTTACTGGATACAACACTTTTGTCCCAACGAGTATCACCGCAAAATATTGGTGTTACTGGTTGGGAAAAAAGTTCCCAACGAGTCACTGGTGTTACTGGTTGGGAAAAAAATCCCAACGGGTCACAGGTCTTACTGGATGCAACATTTTTTATCCCAATGTGTCACGGGTGTTACTGGATGCAACATTTTTGTCCTAATGTATCACAGGTCTTACTGGATGCAACATTTTTTGTCCCAATGTGTCACGGGTGTTACTGGATGCAACATTTTTGTCCCAATGTGTCACAGGTCTTACTGGATGCAACATTTTTTGTACCAATGTGTCACGGGTGTTACTGGATGCAATATTTTTGTCCCAATGTGTCATGGGTGTTACTGGATGCAACATTTTTGTCCCAATGTGTCACTGGTGTTACTGGATGCAACTATTTTTGTGTCAACCAGTAACACTGCAAAATATTGGGACACAGCAGTACAGTCATGCACATAAATTCTGTTAGAAACTAAAATACTTATTGCTTGAATTTAAATAACTGATACTTATTGTGTACAATGTCTATTACACTGTAGTATCGTATGATTAAAGTTTCAACTTGTATTTTAAAATAATTCATATGAACTTATAAACATTTATAAAGTGAATAACCACTTAAAAATGAAGTGATAAAAAATAAATAAATCAAAATACGATTTGAGACAATTGTTTTAAGACACGCGTCCATAAAACACGTTTAAAAAAAACAGATTAAATAATTAAATTAATAACAAAATAAACTGTAAAATTGACATGTAAATGCCAATATAATCAGATGGCCGTCTAATAAGGTCTCAACGAAATTCCTTAACGTAAGGACAAAGGTATTTGGAGCGAAAAAAAACTATAAATTATTATTTTTCGCACTGACTATGACTGTACATTTACGGAGGAAATGAGAAATAGTCCATATTTTTATTTCAAATATAAATCATTAACGCAGACATATTGCTTTGGTAAATTGAGTTATTACATACACAAATCTATATACAATACTAGCTGTCCCGGCGAACTTCATACCACCATATTTTTCCCGTACCCGCTATTTTCTCAACTTTCCCTGGACACCCACGAATATTTCAAGACTAAAATTAGCCAAATCGGTTCAGCCGTTCTTGAGTTATAAAATAACAACGAAAAGTGGCATTGATTTTTGTATATTAGAAGAAAAGTGAATCAAAACTGACTGATTAATCACGAACTCTCAGAAATTATAACACCTACAAACTTGAAACTCCACCCCTAAGGGGGTAAAACGAACTCCACGTGTACGAAATCGAGGGCGGCCGCTCATCAATCTAGTTAAAAAAATCTTATGTATAGTCAGCGACAAAAGTGATGATCATTATCGCCAGTTACTTTCTGAGATACCCCCTTCCTGTTGATCTGATATTTGGTACACACCTTTTAGTTCGGATGATAATACAATTTCAATCAATAAAACCGTTTTTTTAAGTATCATCTACTCGTCTATTAGTACCTTTATGTTGTATTTTGTTCACTGTATTAAAACGAAACAGAAAGGAATGTGTCGACAAAGAGATACGCTTGCACCTTTACATATAAAGTTGTAACCGTATCTCATTTGTCCACACAGTCATGCCCAATATAAAACCGCACGAATTTATGTTTTCTTACATAAATAAATAAAAAAGATCATATTTTATCATTTCCTCCAGTAAATATACATAAATAGGATTGTATAGGGGGTAACTGAATGCAAAATTGGCAGTTTTATTCTACATACCCTGGTATAGGGGACGAAATCCCATTTTTATTTCACTTACAGCCTTCTTTCAAATTGTTATTGTCCATACCTCCTACTTTCAATTATTCTAACATGGGGGCCCTCACACATTTTTAAATTATCTTAATATTATGTGTTCACAGGTATCATTTTGGTGACCAACATTAAAAATTATTAAGGCGAAGTCCAACCTTTCTTTTTTTTATAAACACAATCGTAACACAACCATATTATCCTGAAGTCAATGGTATCAATGCATAGAGAAAGCGTTAATCTAAAAATGGATTTAGACCAAACGAACATAGAGAACAACGAACGAATGTCTTGTCACTGTTTACACTAAGGATAAGTGTGTAAGGGATAGATTGAGCGTTTGCTCGTCTGATGTAAACCAACCCTAAAATGTAGTGTCGCAGACTCTAACCCGGTTTTTAGTTTATTAAAAAAATCGCAAATTAATAAATAAAACTTTACAATACTAAAACTAATAACAAAGGTCGCCGATTTCAGTGATAATAATTGTATTATTTTTCATATAATTAATTTTAGTCAAACATTTCGTATAAACTAAATGGACACCCGTGTTAAGTAAACATGCAGTACGACCACGCCTTATTATGGTTGAATTACCATACAACGAGTATTGTTAAAAAATGAAGAGGGCCCTTCACCTTACCTTAACGCTTTAGCATACCAACAACTTTTTATTGCCAAATCGCAGACTTTAATGCACGACTGAAACATTATACCTATATACATATACTGTTAAGTTTGTTTGTATGTTGTGTACGCTTCGAAAACCAAAAAGTCCTGCATCGGTTGAGTTCTAATTTTGACAGTATTCAACGACAACCGTTACAAAAATGGAACATTTTAATTAATTTTCGCTGTTCTTAGATGGCGCTACAATCGGATTCGAATTTCGAATTATTCCCGTGCCAGGGCCTCGCTTGTCTCGCTATTTAGCGCCTTCGCTGCGTTTAGCGGGCGCACGGCGCGGACGTCCGCTTCACGTGCTTGTTTCATGTTATTTCAAGAGCAGCGCTGAATGAGGCGGATACCTGTCACACGCGACGGACAGGCGGAAGCACTGCGCGCACATCCGCGACCCGCACCCGCGACACGCACCCGCTAAACGCGGGGAAGGCGCTTAGGTACAAGATATATCCAGAGATATATCTATAGTTTTTAATATGTAATTGAATATGTACGATTTGGCAACAAAAGTGTACAATTAGCAGGGTGTTTAGAGAGCGCCGATGTCGGGGTAGGCGTGCGGCACGCCGACGGGCGGCTCGCGGTACTGCAGCGGGTCGGCGCGGAACTCCACGGGCCGCAGCGCCATGTGGCCGTACGCGCGGGCGAAGCGCGCCACGCACGCCGAGCGCTGCGTCATGTGCTGCGCGTCGGCCGACAACATCTCCGTGTTCGTGCACTCTGGGCATTTGAACTTTTTGCGGGGGGTTACCTGCAAAAGTATAACCATACTTACAATGACATTTCATAACATAGACATGTCATATGTTTACAAATCTACGTAGAAAAATGTGCCGAACTCACACACACACATTTTTAATTCATCTACACTTTTGGTGTATTAACTTTAGAGTAATAGTTCGTGCAGTGTCTATAAACATACGATGGCATTTTCGTTATTTTTTTAAGTCACTGATGCTTCCGCTCAACGTCCGACCGGCGCCGCTCGGCACGCGGTACTAGAGGCTATTTATTAATCTGTGCTAGAGGCAAACGTTCCAATTGACTCGTTTTCGGATCTTCACGATTTTCGCGCAATAACATATCTACTTCTTTTTATATAATATCTTTGCATACTTATATTATAAATGCAAAAGTAACTCTGTCTGTCTGTTAGCTTTCACGCCTAAACTACTGAATCGATTTTGATGAAATTTAGTACAGGGCTAGATTAGACCTCGGGAAAGGACATAGGCTATGTTTGGTCGCGATAACCGTCATCCACGCGGACGGAGCGGCGGCCAACAGTTAGTCGTACATATTTTAAAATGTGCTCTTTTTCAATTTTTTGTTTAAAGAATATTAGCAACCGAAATTATTAACATTCCCTTTAACCCCTCCAATTAAGCTAAATTGCTTGTACTGGGAGTGGGTACTCGTTGGTAGTGTGATGTCCCGGATTCGAGCCCGGGACCTCTCTTCTACGCTAAAATCGGGTTATAGGATGTTTTTTTTATAAAACTTGCATCTAAATGATATTGATGATGATGATGACAATGATAGATATGTTTACAAACTACGTGAGTTGTCATACCTTGATTGGCGGTTTCCTGGTGATATTGGCGACGAGAAAGTTCATCGCGATGTCTTCACAGTTGAAGTTGTCGTCCACCCACTGGCGGATCTCTGCTGGCATTTTGTACGTATAGTACCATGACCAGATTTTATGGTGGAATGCGGCTCCTGTCAGCACCTGAAAATGAAATAAAAAGACTGTAAGTTTTTTAAATCTATTAAAGGCGAAATACTACTCACTGATTAATCAAGAAATCTCAGAGACGGGGACTTCTGGGCCAAAATTGTAATGAGTTGAGATATGACTTAAAAAAAGCGGTATTTTTTTCTATTTCAAAATATTAAAAAACCAGCTCAATTGAAAATATTGAAGACGAGAAATCTTAAAACTAAATTTATTTCACTAGCAAAATAAAATATCGATTACTAAAAATTATTTAAACAATATTGCGTATTAAAACACTTGCATCACAATTTGATATTAAATCAATCAGAGTAAACAAAACTTAATCATAATAATAACCATTTAAAATACCAAATAATAGTGTAATAAAAATAAATTCTGAATCGATTTCCGTTAATCGATTAATTATTTCTTGTGTTTATCAACTGTATTTTTAAGCTGTGACAGCTGACAGCTCCATTTTCTGTCAATCAGGCCCACGAATGTATGGAAGAGTATCCGTCTCCTTTGGCAGGTAAGTTCCTTAAAGGGTGAAGACGTCCGTTAAGAACGGATTTTACGAAACTCCACCCCTAAGGGGCTAAAACGAACTCCACGAGTACGACGTCACGGGCGCCTGCTAGTCCTACTAATATTATAAACGCGAAAGTTTGTAAGTAGGTATGTGAGGATGTATGTTTGTCACTCTTTCACGTAAAAGTACTGAATGGATTTTAATGAAACTACAATTATATAGCTTGTGCAACAGAATAGCATACAGGCTATAATATATATCAGCGATGAACGGGATCAGAATTCCGCCCGCGTGGAATTCTGATCCCGTAACAGCTAAAATAAAAAAAATAACTAAAAAAATATACCTATTTCAAGAACAGGGCTACTTTGACTTAAATCTTAGCATCACTCAAAGGTTAAGTAGTAGAAAATACGCCTAGCTTATGTACATTGTACAATTTATTTTACAGAAGTTAAAAGAAATAAGTTTATTACTTAGAAACTATATTTTATCAGTGGCCAAGGAGGAAATTTGCAAAAGGGAAGCCGGTAAATTTTTTTCCGCGATATAGTTTGTCACGCACCATGCGATCCATTATTGATCTCTGTCATCTCTACAAAGACAAGCCGGCCGTTATAAGGACAAATCGCCTGCGCTTACATGTATAGGTAAGGTGTGTTCGGCTAAGATCGGATGTGGTAGAAGATCGTATCTTGTAAAAATCCAGCGAATTAAGGGAATATTTTCGATGTTAGCAACATTGAATGCAACTCCATTTAATTGTGCCCCTCTCCTCAGACCGCGTTTGTTGCTCCGAATGATAGGTTGTCTGTAGTGACGAGTTTAGCAAAAAGGACCTTTTTCTCATTTTGGACGGCGATCCGGACTTTTACCTACCGACTTTTTTTGATAGATTTCGGTATAAATTCACTTGTTTTTATTAATATTTAAATTGAATAATAGGAATTATCTAATAATCTCTAGATAAAATTAATTGAAATTGGTCTAGGGCTCTTGTAAGCTGAGATCCGGTCTTTCCACTATTCGGTAAAGATCGGATTAAAACAGTCCGATGTTTTGTTGTGTAAAATATGCCACCGGTTCTCAAACGTAGCGGCGCTCACGCGTGCCATATGACGTTTTACAACACACTTGCGAATGAAATAACACTACAAATACTAAATAAACAATACTACAAATTAATTCGTTTTCCTATGTGCGCGCATCTTACAATGGCGGTCGGCCATATTTAAAAAAAAAAAATGAGGTTTGAATTTAACTTTTTTTTACTGTTTTTTTTTTCTGTACTTAGAGAAAAAAAAAGTTAAATTTGAGTGAAAATTTTGTTTATTAAACAAGTATTACAAGTTGAAATTATTTATTTAAATACGAAAATGCATCAAATGAACATACAATAGGCATATTAATTTATTCGTACTATTAAACACGTTCTTTTTTGTATCGAAACTTTTTTAAGAACATAGAAACTTAACCTATAAAATTTAAAAAAGAATCTATAACTCACTTGTGAATAATAGCAATGAAAAAGTCACATTTTGATAATAGGCGTCATTACGTGCCTATTTGCGGTGAAGTAATAGCACTTTTATGAGCAGATGTGTTGTAAAAGATATTATTTAATTTATGTAATATTATTCAATTATGATTTTGCTGCCTATGTTACTAATAGTTTCTTCAACAAATTTTATAGCCCCGCCAAAATGATGTATACTTACATAAGTTTGAGAAACATAATTTCCTTGAAATTAGACAAGCAGGAAAAGATCGGACATTTAAAACAGTAAAAAAAACAAATAAAACGCTCCCGCTACACATAAAAGGTATTTCTTTCAAAATAAAATATCTCTGTAAACTACAAGAAACACCGGATATTTTGCTCATATGCATCTTAACCTACTAGTAATAGAAGTGAAATTAAATAGTAGTCCGGACTTACCACGCGAAGGTCCGATCTTTTTCTGCCTCTTTAAAATTCTTACCTGAATTTTGAACTGTTGTTGAAACCAAACCATTATGAGTAGAAAGTCTATCAATCTCACGATAATAGCAGGGTTTCTTACGCTTAGTTTACTGTATATTTGGTTGGGCTAACTTACATTTGACCAGAGAAAACATAAAATTTCGAACATCCTCTTAACACACCAAAAATCCGTCCGGACTTAGCCGAACGCACCTTACTATTTATGTTAGATACTCGGTAGGGGTATATAAATAGGCATCCATACAGAGGGCTCTGTAGGTGGGCCAGAGAATATTTACTAAGTTGATTGTGTATTTTTTGCTACTTTAGTAGTATAGATAAATTCTCTTAAACCACTTTCACACGATTTGTGATAATATTTTATAAATTTATCAAAAATAATATAACATATTCATAAAATCTAATTATAAAAGTTTAGAAATTATGAAACTTTATAATGTCCATTATAAAGTTCAGAAAAAAGAACAAAATATTATTTGTCAGAAGTGGGATTCGAACCCACGCCCACAGAAGTGGACTGCGACCTGAACGCAGCGCCTTAGACCGCTCGGCCATCCTGACTCACATCCAGTTCGTCCAAATTTACAATTAGACTATGAACAGTATGTTAGGGATGGGCGATACAAATCGTATATAGTTTTTGAAACACTATATTGAGGCAATATCGTTAATCCGATATTGGTCAAATCTGAAACTATATATCGGACATTCGGACGAAACACTATATTCGTAGGTATGCGTGCGAGGTTCGTTATTCGTTCGTATATCGTATCTTACTACTTCGTATCGTATCGCGATTCCGAATACTGCCGACTAGACTCGAGTAGCGGCTGTGATCAAGCCATGACGTCACTTGCAAGGGCGGTCGCTGCGCCGCTGTTGTGTGAGCCTGCTCAAGTTACACATAAACAATTTTTTGCGTAAGAGTTGAAGTGATTTATTTAAGTTTTTATGTCACACATCCGACCTGTGAGGTCGTTAAATAGGTTATTTATGCACTACACTGATATGCCAAAGTACCTATGTACTAAGAGAGAGTGTGAATGTTTTTTGTGTGAGTTTTGGTGGAAGTATATCTTGGACCTAAAATGTGCTTTATACACGCAGTCAGTACACGTTTCTTGAATATATTTTGAAGATAGCACTTCGAATTCACCAAATATAAATTATCATAAAACATTCCGCGCGCGCCAGCCCCTTTTACATATTGCGATTTAGGTTCATATCTTTTTTACCACGATATTATTATTATCTATACTATTATAAAATTGTAAAGTGGTCGTGTCTGTACATTGGAGATATTTAAAAAAAAATACTTGGGTTATGTTATGTTAACGATACTGAACACGAAAATATTTTTTTTGAATTTCCTGTCTGTTTGTCTGTTTGTCTGTTTGTCCGCGATGGACGCAAAAACTACTGGACGGATTTTGATGCGGTTTTTTTTGTTAGAAAGGGCTTACTCAGACTTAAAATCTTACGTTTGTTTGATCGCAATCGGTTGAGTAGATCCGGAGTTGTGAACAATATTGATATTATACGGAATATGAGCGGAAATATAGATGGCGCTTTTTTATTTTTATGGATGAAATTTTATATTTTATTACATCCGAGCAAGTATGTAAATTAAATAGACTTTAATTCACATTTATAATTGTGTAAACAAATGCGATTTTAATCATGAAATTATTATTTTTTTGTCAATGAATTTATTTCCGTATACGTAACTAGATGGCGTTAACGCGGTTTTGAACTTACTATGGTTTCGTTCCAACTGGACGTATATAAGCATTTTTTTTACATAGCTTTTTTCATTTTCTAATTTGTCAGGTATGAAATTATAGATGTCGGTACTGTCTTAAGATCAGTTACAAAATCGTTTTCCACATAAAGACAGATTACTTAGAGCGTGGTGAAGGATATAGTGGAGTTGTACTGGAGTTAGACAAGAGAAGAGATACAACGGGGAAGCGAAGGAGAAGGGGAGAGGGTGGTGGAAGGGCAAAGGTATGGGGAGTAGAGAGTCGAGTAGATACGCAGGTAGAGGGTTTTTTTTATACCACTTAGGTGGCAGACAAGCACACGGCCCACCTGATGGAAAGTGGTTACTGTGTCCTATGAACGTATGCAACACCAGGGGCGTCACACTCACCCTTCTTGAAGTATCTACCCCATACTATTAGTCGTGAGTCGTACTGTAGTATAGTAATGAGGTCGCAAACAAGCACGCGGCCCTCCTGATGGTAAGTGGTTACCGTGGCCTATGGGTGAGTGCAACACCAAGGGAGTCACACTTGTGCTGCCTACCCTGTAAGAACTAAGAGCAGAGATGGTGAACCTTTTTTGTGGCTATCGTATAGCACGGGCGCATCTAAATACCTACTTTGTGGTGGCACTGCTGGCGTGCCCAAAAAATTGTGCCACGTGCCACCTTTGGCACGCGTGCTATTGGTTCGCCATTCCTGGATTAGAGCTTGGTGAGGGATATGGAGTAGACAAGAGATACAACGGGGAAGGGGAAGGAGTAGGGGAGAGGGTGGGGGACGGGCAAAGGTATGGGGAGTAGAGAGTCGAGTAAATAATGCAGATAGAAGGTTTTTTTTATACCACTTAGGTGGTAGACAAGCACACGGCCCACCTGATGATGAGTGGTTACCGTGGCCTATGGGTGAGTGCAACACCAGGGGAGTCACACTCGTGCCGCCTACCCTGTAAGAACTTAGAGAATCTGTCTGACAAAGCCTTTGGTTTTCCCACTGACAGCACAAAGCACAAGCTACTCTCCAGTGAGCTTTGGCTACCCTACTCACCGTCGGAAACACAACACGAGGTTATTAAGCCGCGGCCTTCTGTAGGCCTTCTGTAGGCCGGAGATATTTCCCCAGTCCGACTGCTCCATTGGGACGAATATACCGAGTATATGGCGAGTACAATGTCTAATCAGTGTTTAACGCTCAACTTTCAGCACTATTTACAACACCACGCGATAAACGACATCCACGCGGGCGGAGCCGCGGGCAATTATCTATATAATTAAAATAGTGTCAGAAAAAATCATTCTGGATTAACATGCCTGTTCAAGGATTCTGGATTAACATGCCTGTTAATATAATTATGTTCGTAATCCAGATATTTTCTAAGTTGGTGTCTGAACTGAGGGCTACCCGAACTGAGTACCTAGTCCTATACTTCAAGCATCAAGTTCAGATTAACAATAATTTAAAAAAATAAGAATTTTTTAACATCCAATTCTTACTGTATTATTTGAATAAATTAATATATAAATAAAAAGTATGCATAACCGCATTTTAGAACCCATAATATAAGAAAGTTAAGGTATGGTATGCTTTCTTTGAGTCCTGAGATACAGGTTGGTACAAACCTTCATAAGATATCAAATCATATTGAAACTAAACAAATATAGTACAAAACGAAGTATCGAGCGAATGTAGAACGATATATCACGACATCACGCAGATATTATACCACGCGAATCCATCCGTAGCGTAAATATATAGTTTCGAAATCCGATACGAAATATCGATATATAGTTTCGATTTGATATTGTAAAAAAGCTATATTACCCATCACTACAGTATGTACTTCTTAGTACCTGTTTATTTTTAGTATTTTGTAATGCGATTAGGAAAATTTATTGTACTGTTTCCAACCAAAGTTTTATTTGCATCAGTCACGCGAGAGTTTATTACCTGCCTTTTTTTATATTGGTATGTCACCAACAAAATTCATTATATTTTGTAGTATTATTTTTAGTACCTATTGTATTTTATTTAATCTATAATAGTTTCATAAAAAAATAAAATATTCCTCAAATTTAATTTGTTGACTCTTTAAGAACAAAGTAAATTGGTATACCTAATCTTAATTCCTCGTATAATTAAGTTATTAGTTAGCCTGTTAGTTTAATATGTATTTTATAAATGTTACATTATTTATGTATTATGTAGCTACAATTAAGTACTGTACATATTTTAAAAAATTAGAAGAGATTTTTTTATGTAAGAAAAAAGGCACTGGAAACTACTGGGACTTGCATGAAAGTTTTGCTGTTTTTGTTTTTATGGGAGCAATTGCCGTCTGACCCCCCTCCCCTTCCCCCGTCCCATCAATCAACGGGTCAATCATCTTACCTGCAAGCCAGGTTTCGCGTCCCAAAGATTTTGGTGTGCTCATTACGTATAATTTAACTAGGTACCTATAGTAAAAAATGTTTGAAGTATGTTCGTTCCGTATTCTAGAACTCATAACGCTTTGAAAAATGTCTCAGAATAAGATTAAGATTTATTATTATAAATTATTTTTTATCCTACAATCACAATCGTTCTACAAGACTACAAGGATCCAACATAGTACCTCTACAAACGAACCGAAACAAATCTCATGTACACGAGCGTCTAACAAACAGTAGTACATAGATTCAATTGGCCCCAACTCTCGGTAACACTAACTACGTATTCAGTCAATTGTCTCATTGAGTTACTCACTAAGTGGTACAGTCGCGCTCATATGTCTCAATTTGTAGCTATCGCGTGCTCTGTATTAATTAATGTATGTTCACTAGCTGATGCCTGCGAGTTCACCCACGTGGTTGTCGGTTATCACGAGTTTTCGTCATATCTCCGGTTCTACTCAATCAATTGCGATCAAACAAATGTAATGTCCGCACTACACGTTGGCGGACACGTTGGTCAACAGCTACACACCCTCCCGACGCCCCGCAGCTAATCAAGAATGGCTCAAACCCCTGCTCTAAACGTTCGTCAATAGGTGTTGGGAAACGCGTTCGGCACTGTTTTCGCCAACGTGTAGAGCGAACGTAAGATTTTAAGCTTAAGCAACCAGGGGCCCATTAAAACATATCTTCTAAATATAATTTAGATAAAAAAATAAAGTGATTATTCAAATTGGATACAGCGTTACTACCCGGTAAGTGACACTGGCAATCCCTTTATTCACCAGCCGTAACTAAAAATATAAAATGTAAAATGGTTTTGTTTTACTCCGGTTTATCCACCAATCCACTTACGACTCACATTGCAAGTACGACTGTGATTACAACTCGTTTCCAATCAGAAAATTGCCCAGGGACTTACTCAAAGATACACACGATGTTTCATCAGCTTTTATAACAAATTTCATATGCCTTCGGCTCAGTCGTAAACTGTCCACTTCGTAAAATGTCTGTAGGTTGCAAAATGTCCCTATTTCCGGTTCAAAACATATATACATGTACGTATGTTATATAATGTACTAGCTGTCCCGGCGAACTTCGTACCGCCATAGTTTTCCCGTTCCCGCTGCACCTATTTTTTCATCCTTTAAACCTTCCCTGGACACCCACAAATATTTCAAGACTGAAATTAGCCAAATCGGTTCAGCCGTTCTTGAGTTATAATTATAAACTAAAAACGAAAAGTGGCATTGATTTTTATATATTAGAAGATAGAATATAATATGTTCACAATATCGGATATTTTGTTAGAAATTATTGTCAATTTTGTTAATATTTATAAACTATTTTTGAACTCGATGGACATAATTATGTACCGGACTGTACTTCCACATCTGATTCAACAGTATGGATGTCACACAAATTGACCAATGGGTCAGCAGTGTGTATAACGCATTTCTATGAATGAGATATACGCATTTTTTTAAGGTACCTAATGCTTATCTACTGGTTGACAATCGACCATAATCTTCCTTGAAACTTTGAGGAAAACGTGTTTGAATGGTGGGGAAGTTTTTTTAATTGACTAAATTGATAACACTGTGACTGTGCCTATTGGCGCACGACTGATATCTGTATCATAATATTATGTCCCGGAGTGTAGGTATTTTAAAAACAAATAGGTACCTAGTTTTTTTCCTTAATACATTCTTGTTTTTTTTTTATATAGGACACGTCAATTTGACTTCGCCTCGCCGGATGGTAAGCTGAAGGCAAAGTCTCTGAAAAGAGGGTCACGATTACAGACACGTACCATGTTACAATGGTGGCACTCAGCTTGACGGCCTCATCAGATGGTTTTTACGCCCCGCTTAAAGGACTTGGGACTGTAGGAGGGAAACACGTGAACTAGTAAGGAATTCCAAGACTTAATGGTGTGGCAGAAGAAGGAGTCGCCGAACCGCTTGGTTCTTGATGGAATATTCTGCACCATTTGCGGGTGGCATTTGAGTCCTAAATAGGAAAGGAGAGGGTGGGATTAATTGGAAGAGCTCATCAGAACATTCACCATGGTACAGACGGTAAAATACCGCCAAAGATGCCACATCTCTACGCAACTGCAAAGGCTCGAGGGTGTTGGTGACCTCACATAAAAAACCTGAAAAAATGACACCCACTTTGAGCAGTCGGCAATTTTTTTTTTATATAAGGACCCGTCAAATTGAGTTCACTTCGCCTGATGGTAAGCTAAAGGCAAAGTCTCGGAAAAAAGGGTCACCATTATAGACACGTATACCATGTTACAATTGTACAAAAATACAAAACAATAAAAAATTTACTGTACCGATGGATTTGTTTGGCCTATTTTCCTAATATAGGTATTACTATGTCAACCCTACATGGTGGTATACAGCTACAGAGTAGCCGACGACGTTTAAATTGAACGTGACACGAAACAAAAGCTGCGTGGTCCAGATACTTCACCACTCGTAGTGACACTGACAAACTAACAAGTAACGAGGAAGGTCACATAGCTGGCCAGTGGGTCATGTAATTGCTACTGTGTCGTTCTATTGTCGTCAATAGTCCATGTACCATTACAGATGTTTCTAGATGAATATCTGAATGTGCTCGAGTTAAAATTTTACATGTTATTCAGCAAATACCTATTATTTATTTATTTATTATTTAAACTTCTTGCACAAATAAAAAAAATGTACAAAGGCGGACTTAATGCCACAGGCATTCTCTACCAGTCAACCTTAGGGCAATGCAGAGAGAGTCAAGGTAGGTGCTTGATGTTTAGTTGTGAAAGTTAAATCAAACAGTAAACGTACAACCAATACACATATTGATATACTTACTTAAATAAAATAGCAAATAATATAGGTACTTAAAATATAATATAGTTATACACATACATAAATATTCTATACTGCTTACACATACAAATCCATACATAAATACATTTATATATAATATAGGTACATAAAATACATATATATAATATATATATACGGGTGTATGGGGGCTCACCTAGATCTTGAGCCCCAAGCCAACCTCACCTGCAAGCTGGTGCACCTGCTGAACAACGGACGAGGCTCTGGCGCTGGCTTTCCCCTCGGGGTTGGGGGGTCGGACGGCAGTCGTCCCCGGAAAAGCCAAAATTGCCAAAATTAAAATAAATGGCTCGTAAAAAAAAAAGGAATCGCAATGAGGGTAGGGCGCCGCCGCAAAACGGCGCGCATGAGGGTCGCCCGCCTCGTGTCGCAAGTGGGCAAGGGCTACCGTGCCTGAGCCGGGCACGGCTAAAGATGTTAGGCCAACTTTGTGATTCCCGTAAACTCCGCTTCGCAACGTGGAACATCGGCACGTTGACCGGTCGCACGAGGGAGTTGGCTGACGTACTCTGCAGGCGGAGAGTGGCCGTGGCGTTCCTGCAGGAGACTCGGTGGGGTGGCGATAGCACCATGCACATTGGGGAGGGCTACCAGCTGATGTACACAGGTGCACCTGACGGGCAGGCCGGGGTGGGCGTGGTGCTCTCCCGGGTGTTGCAGGATGACATCTTGGAGGTGAAGAGCTATAGCGCCCGACTTATGGTTGTGAGGGTGCTTATCGATGGGATTATAACCCACCTGATAAGTGCTTACGCTCCACAGGCTGGGCGTGGCGAAGCCGAAAAGATCTTGTTCTGGGACCAACTCGGGGGAGTGCTTCGTGACGTCCCGCTGTCGCAGGAGATTGTCCTGGGCGGTGACCTGAACGGTCACGTGGGTGACGGGTGTGAGGAGTTTGGGCGTGTCCACGGCGGTTTTGGATACGGTAGTCGCAACCCAGAGGGTGAGCACATCCTTAGAACGTGTGCGACTGCCGACCTGGCCATCGTGAACACGTACTTCAAAAAGAAATCCGAACATCTTGTCACCTACAAGAGCGGGGGGCGCTTAACCCAGGTTGATTTCCTGCTCACTAGGATCAGGTGGTGCTCGGCAACGGCACGCAAAATCAGGTGGTGGCTGCTTGATGAAGCTAAGTCCCAAAGTTTCGTCTCAGCCATCGGTGACAAGTGCGCCGATGCTGTAGACGAACCAGTACAGGTTTCTTGGGACAGGATTCGGGCAGCTATTCTTGAGGCGGGGAGGGTGGTGC
This sequence comes from Eilema depressum, assembly GCA_914767945.1. Lineage (NCBI taxonomy): Eukaryota > Metazoa > Arthropoda > Insecta > Lepidoptera > Erebidae > Eilema > Eilema depressum. The sequence continues at coordinate 6,894,703 of OU612028.1, read as the reverse complement.
TCGGCATGTCTAAGGGTGGACGCAAGTGTGACAAGGACACCTGGTGGTGGAACGACACAGTCCAGAGAGAGATCAGGGTGAAGAAAGCCCTCTTTAAAAAGTGGCAAGCGTCCAAATCTTCCGACGACCGCGATGCGTACAAAGATGCAAAACGCGCCACCAGGAGAGCCGTAGCCAGGGCCAAACGAGACCACTTGCAACCTCTATATACCAAGTTGGAATCGTCTGAGGGGCAAAAGCTCATATATAAGTTGGCGCGTTCCAGGGCCAAAGCGGCGCAGGGTCTATCCAAGTGCCGCTGCATTAAAGACCCTGGGGGCAATTTGTTGTACGAGAAAGTCGCGGTGAAGGAGAGATGGCGCTCATACTTCCACGAGCTGCTGAATAAGCAGCATAAAGAGGTGCAGCCACCAGACCTCCCTCCGAATCAAGGACTAGTGCCACCGATAACGCCTGCGGAAGTCCAGACTGCCATTCGCCGCATGAAGAACCGGAAAGCTGTCGGACCCGACGAAGTCCCCATCGAGGCTTGGAAGGCAATGGGCGCCCGTGGTGTGGGCATTCTAGCAAATCTTTATAACCGCGTACTCCTCACCGGCGAGATCCCGAGCCAGTGGAGGCTGAGCATCATCACGCCAGTCTTCAAAGGCAAGGGATCGGTGCAGGAGTGTGGTAGTTACCGCGGTATAAAGATAATGTCCCACACCATGAAGCTCTATGAGCGGATAATCGACTCCCGGATCCGACAGGAAAGTACACTCTCGGAGTGCCAGTACGGGTTCCGTCCCGGGCACGGGACCATGGACCCAGTGTTCGCCCTAAGGGTTGTGGCGGGGAAATACAGGGCGAAGAACACGCCCCTGCACTGCCTATTCTTAGACATGCAGAAGGCCTTCGACTGTGTTCCTCGCGAGGTGATCTGGTGGGCACTGCGGGCCAAGGGTGTCCCAGAGACTTACATTGACACCATCCGAGACATGTACTACGATTCCGGTTCCGTGGTTCGGACTGCTGTTGGCGACTCGAAAGCCTTCCCCATCACCGTCGGGGTACACCAAGGATCCGTCCTTAGTCCTTACCTGTTCAGCGTGGTATTAGATGTTTTGTCGGACAGCATTAGAAACTCACATGAGCAGCCTCCGTGGTTGCTCATGTATGCTGATGATATTGCGCTCATGGACGCGGACAGGAGCAGATTGGTGCGACGCGTGAAAGGATGGAAAGAAGCGCTTGAGAACGGCGGTCTGAAGCTAAATGTAGCGAAGACAGAATACTTAGCGTTAAACTCCACAGATCCCACACCCGTCCGCATAGGCGATGATTTGGTCGAGCGCACGGACCAGGTTAAGTACCTGGGATCTGTACTTCATGTGACCGGTGAGATCGACCACGACGTCAAGGCACGCATTGCTGCCGCGTGGGCCAAGTGGCGAGAAATGACTGGCGTGACCTGTGATCCTAAAATGCCAGTCAGGTTGAAGGGGCAGGTCTATAAGACGATCATTAGGCCTGTTCTCTTGTATGGTTGTGAGGCGTGGCCGCTGCTCGAGCGACACAAGCAAGAGCTGCGTGTCACGGAGATGAAAATGTTGCGGTGGATGTGCGGCGTTACGCGTAAAGATCGCGTACGGAACTCTCGCATCCGCGGCAGCCTCCATGTCCGTGACATCGCGGATAAAATGCAAGAGAGCCGCCTTCGCTGGTGCGGCCACGTCTTGCGGCAACCGCCAGGCTACGTGGGGAACAAATGCCTGGCAATGGTACCCCCGCCGGGTCCAGGTAAAAGGGGTAGGCCAAAGAAGTCCTGGCTTGACGTCGTGGAGGGTGATATGCGTGCAAATGGTCTCACTACCATGGACGCCCAAGATCGTGCGAAGTGGAGGAGGAAGAGCCGGAAGGCGGACCCTGAGCTTCGAGGTCATCTTGGCCACGGATGCAATCAGGAGAATACGTCTATATGCAGATGATGATATAATATATATATACATATATAAATACTGCCTATGGTTCCTTGTATAGCAGACGTACTCGGTTTCTGAATGTAGAACGATTTGGAGACATTCTGACTTCTAGAGGAAGCGCATTCCAGAGGAGAATAGATTGAACAGAGAAAGAAGAGTGGACGAGGCTTGAAGTGTGAGTGGGACAGTGAAGGAGAAGATTGTTTGAAGAGCGTAGATTTTTATTATGGTTCGAACCAAGTAGGTGGAGATGGGATTTTAAGTAGGCTGGGGCGTTTGGAGAATTTAAAAGTGTGTAGACCAACGTGACAGCTCGTAGACTTCGTCGCCGTCGTATAGGTAGCCAACCCAACTCTGCACGATAAGCCGAAACGTGGTCGTACTTCCTAAGATTGATGACTGTCTGACTGATGGCGCTGTCTAGCAAACACACTTTATAAAGTGCTCCGCGATTTTAATTGATTTAATCAAATTAAAAGCTACAAAAGTGAGTGGAATTACCGTTATTCAGTGGCTAATAGCGCTTTACAACGGCAGGATTATTTATCTATGGATACTGTATTGTAACATTGAAGTAAGGTGTAAACTTAAAATTCTCATATAAAACTGTTAAAACACTGTGTAAATACAAAAATAATAAACTATTATGGTGAAAAGTGTACGCAATTAAATAAACGAGCTTAAGTAACATACAACAAACGTTAGAAGTGCAATATTAAACAAAAAGTGATTTCTTCCAACTTAGCAAGTTACAGGAATTCGAGAAAAAATTCTTTATGCATGAATCACTCAGTTATTCCAATATTATGACAAGTTAAAGGCAATCTGTAATTTCACCAATTTCAACAATTGATCCCGTGGCGTAGTGGTTAACGCTGCGACCATTCGATTGCACTGTGTGGCTCAAGTTCAAAACCTAGCACCTCAAGTCTTTTTGTGATTTGTTATAATTAAAATTTAAAACATCAAGTTTAGTGCCATAAATCTCGCAATAATAATAACAGTACAGGGTATAAGAAAATGGCACCAACGATTAACGCTTGTGGCGGCTGCAACAAAATGATCAAAGGCAAAGACAACATTAAATGCGCAATATGTGCTCGGAAGTACGATATGGAATGTTCTAATATAACACCAAAGATGTTTATCACTATGAGCAGCGAAAGCAAAGCCGCATGGCAGTGTCCTGAATGCCGTTGCAAGCAGCCCAAGACGGACAACACGAATACACCTATTCGTTCTTCACAGAACCCCGTTATAACTACAGCAACCGTAAGCCCATGCGATACGTGTAATGTTACAATAAGGAGTAAACAAGGCAATACCAGAATTGAAAACACCGAAAGCAATGACAGTAATTACATAACTGAAAATAACCTGCGTTCTATTCTAAAGCAGGAAATCAAGACGATTATTAGGGCCAGTATTGAAGAGACCATAAATGATCACCTTAAAGCTATCAATGAACAAATCTCAGGATTCCAAGAGACCATGTCGTTCTTTAATAAAATATTTGAAGACCTCAAAAACAAAATCGAAGAAAAGACAACTACAATTACTCAGCTGCAGAGTGAAAATGACGAGTTGAGGGGTACGGTGCGGGACCTATCAGATAGGCTGGGATGTGTGGAACAAAATATGAGGGACAGCAACATCGAAATCGTCGGCCTTCCAGAATACAGAAATGAAAACTTGATCAACACCACACTGCAATTAGTAAAAGCCGTGGGTGGCGCGATTGAAGATGAGGACATTCTACATGCAACTCGAGTTGCAAAAATTAATAAAGAAAGCAACCGACCACGCTCAATCGTAGTGAAACTTCGCAGTCCACGTCAGCGAGATATCCTACTCGCGGCAGTCTCCATCTTCAATAAGAAAAATGCCAAAGACAAGTTGAGCTCACAACATCTGGGTCTTGGTGGACCTAAAGCTCCGGTATTTGTAGCGGAACATTTGACACCGGGCAACAAGTCTCTTCATGCTGCAGCGCGTAAGAAGGCCAGGGAACATTCATATAGGTTCACTTGGGTGCGTAATGGTAGGATCTTTGTGCGCAAAGATGAACAAAGCCAGGCAATCTTAATTCGTAGTGTTGAGAGCTTGCGACTCGTTGTTTAGTTCTGTAGATGTATTCTTGGTTGAAATGTATTGTCACGGGTATTTTATAATAATGCTTGACATCTACTATCAGAACGTCGGTGGCACTCGAACTAAGGTCAACGATATCCGCAGAAATATTTCAATAAATAATTATCCCGTCATAGTTTTGACTGAATCCTGGCTTCAAGAGAGTGTTTATAGCCGCGAATTATTCGACTCAAGATATGTGGTCCATCGGAGGGACCGATGCTTGGTGGGTGGAGGCAAAAAGGACGGTGGCGGAGTTTTGGTCGCGGTATTGCGTAGCATTCCTTCTGCTCGCATAGTCTCGTGGGAAAGTGAGTGTGAAGATATATGGGTCACACTTCATATAAAAATAAACAATATCCCAAAAAAAATAACCTTATGCGCCGTCTACTTGCCGCCTCCAGTGACGTCCGTTCTTCTTGATAAATTCATTGTAAATACCACTAACATTATGAACAGTGTTGGTGATTTAGTAATACTCGGTGACTTCAACATGCGGTTCATTAAATGGACTCAACATCCTACGGAAAACTATCTAACCCCTTCAAATTACAATTCTGCCTTGGGTTATTCTCTTGTCGACTTTATGTCACTGAACGGTCTGAATCAAGTCAACAACACTAGCAATATAGACGACAACTTCCTAGATCTCATCTTCACTAACCTCTCGGATTGTACAATAAGCCCACTCACTGATCCGATTAGTAAAATTGACAGAAAACATCCTCCTCTACTTCTTCATGCCCCCATCGTAGTTACCCAAGACTGCCTTGAGTCAAACCCACGTAATGACTACAACTTCTTCAAGGCTAATTACGCCGAAATTTCAACGAGACTGAATGCAACCGATTGGAGTGAGGTGTTCTCAGTATCTGTTACAGTAAATGACATGGTGACATCCTTCTATGCCTTGTTGAGGGAGGTAATTGCACATTGTGTACCATTCCGTAGGGTGCGATCATCTGGGACCCCGCCGTGGTTTGATGCTGGATTGACTCGACTTATTTCGGAGAAGAACAGAACTCGACGTAGGTACAACAAATATAAGAACCCACGTGACAAAATCGAATATGACATTCTTAGGCAGCGTTGTCACAAGCAAAAGAAAATTAGTTACAATAACTACATCACAAAAGTGGAAGCAAATATCGCCAAAACTCCGAAATCACTGTGGAAATTTATCAAAGATAAACGCAACGGTGACCAAGGATTACCGGCCACGATGCACTCTGCGGACTTGTCTGAGAGTACTGGCCCGGGTATTGCTGACCTCTTTGCAAAATACTTCGCATCCGTTTATAGCATTGTTCCCTTCGACCAACTAAAATGTAGTGTTCCTGGTCCAATGCTTGGCAACTCGCTAGGTCATATCAGATTCACTGAGAGGGAAGTCCTGAAAAAAATAAAACAATTGGACAGTTTAAAGGGTGCTGGTCCAGATATGATACCTCCTATCTTTGTCAAGCGCTGTGGTTCTTCTCTTGCTTTGCCACTATCTATAATAATTAATCGCTCCCTTGATGATGGTGTCTTCCCAAACGAATGGAAAAAAGCTCGCATCGTACCAATACACAAAAAGGGTGATTACAGCAACGTAAAAAATTACCGCCCCATTTCGATTCTCTCTTGCTTTTCCAAGCTGTGCGAGTCCCTCATACGTCCAGTTCTCACACGTCATATCAGTGGCGCCATTAGCTCGGCCCAACACGGTTTCATGGCTGGTCGCTCTGTGCACACAAACTTGGTGTCTTATGTGTCGGATCTGTCAGCAGATGTTGATCGGGGAAGACAGGTCGATGCCATTTATACAGACTTTTCCAGTGCCTTCGATAAAGTGAGTCACCCTTTACTATTGATGAAACTCAAAGCCCACGGTGTTTACGGTGCCCTTTTGGAATGGTTTCGATCCTACCTACACAATAGACCGCAGTTTGTTTCGGTGAAGGGATATGACTCTGGGGAGTACCTCGCCGACTCAGGCGTGCCACAGGGATCTCATCTTGGGCCTGTGCTGTTCAATCTCTTCATCAATGATATTGCGGGTCATATCGAGCACTCCAGGTTCTCCCTGTTTGCCGATGACCTCAAAATATATCGAACAGTCAATTCCCAGACGGACACTGACCTGATGCAGCATGACCTCAACAGAATTCACGAGTGGTGTCGCGAAAACGGTATGGTGCTCAATGCTGATAAGTGTTACCACATAAAATTCACCAAAAAAAGATGCCCTATTCACTCAACTTATAGCATAGATGGTAAAGCATTAAAGGAGGTTAATGAAATCAGAGACCTTGGGGTCATGCTGGACAGCGAGCTGAGTTTTTCCTCTCACGTGGATGCAGTTGCCAAAAGGGGAGCTCGAATGCTAGGGTTCGTTAGGAGGAATACAAAGGAGTTCCGTCAAGCCAAGACTAAGGTGTTATTGTACAACGCCCTGGTTAGAAGTCAGCTGGAATATGCCTCTGTAGTCTGGAATCCTATATATACAGTAAAATCCCAGAGAATTGAAAGTATCCAGCGTGCTTTCACGAGACAATTGGCATACGGTTTACCTGGTATCTCGCATAGGGCCCCTTATGACCAAAGGCTTGCCTTTTTTAAAATGCAAACACTCAACCTACGCCGTAGGGTCCAAGACCTAGTGTTTCTACACAAGCTTGTGAATGCCAGCATAGACTGTAGCCAGCTGCTCAATGGCGTTAATCTCAATGTTCCCAGCCGAGCGCCAAGGTATCCTGGTATTCGAACGTTCCATATACCGGTCTGCAGAACTAATACTGGTAGACAATCCCCTGTAGCTCGTATCTGTTCCGAGTACAATTCACTGTGCGGTAGCTCTGTGGATCTTGATATTTTCAATGATTCTATCAGCAAGTTCAAGAAAAGCTTCTTGGCACCATCCAAGGGGCCAATTAACACTGAGGGTTGCTAAAACTTGTGAAACTAGATGACATAAAACTTTGTGAATATACTACCAAAGCATGTTATTCTGTCTAAGAGTACCTAAACGATCAATTTAAATTTTTTAATACAATTTTATTGATTTTATTAATACAATTTATAAATTATTGACGTTTTTCACTTGACATGCTTAAATTAATTTTGACATTTTCTATTTTGACATTTTCTATTTTGACATTTTCTATTTTGACATGATTATACTGACATTTGTTTTTTGCCATTACGTTCTGACCTAATTAGGATTTTGCATGTACATTTATCTTTATTCAATGACATTAATAATAATAATAAAACTTGTGAATTGTAATCTCATTCAATATTTTGTATGCCTTTGGTGGAACATAGTTTGTACCTACTATTGTCTTGCAACATCTATTCTGTAACCTATGCTTCATAAAGTAAATAAATTTGAATTTGAATTTGAAGCTTCGATTTCTATTTACTTTTTGTTTGTTTTTTTTTAAGAATAATATTAATGTATATTTTATTTTATTTTATTTTGTAATGTATTTTAAATTTAAATTTAATTTAATTCAACTATAATTTATTAAATTTCATCAATTTTATAATTTCAATCAATTTAATAAAATGTAATCAATGTTCATCTCATTAATACTTTAATGCATGCGAATGTTGTGTACGTCTCTAATGGGTATGCATATTGGAATATTACACGGATGCAAACTATTATAGAAAATGTATAATATGTATACTGTTGATGTACCTTAATAAATAAATAAATAAAGATTGTAGACGAATCGAATGCAATTGTTGAGAAGTCGGTCAAGTTTATTGAGCAGATCTGCATTCAGGTCGAAATAGCACACATCACCATAGTCGAAGATAGGAAAGATTAAAGTCTGCCTACGTGGTTAACGTGGTAATACGGCACATATACGTGACATAAGCAGCGTGTCCCGGAGATGAACATGCTGCGGTGATCACTGGTAACGCACAAAGATTGAGTGGAAAGTATTAAGCAATTACTTAATACAATCAAGAATAGCCATGGGTCACGTGTGCATTAAAAGCGGACCGCGGCCCGTAGTCGTACGCCACTTTTTTTTTATACCTAAGTACATATAGGAAACGTCAATTTGACTTCGCCTCGCCTGATGGTAAGCTGAAGGCAAAGTCTCTGAAAAGAGGGTCACCATTACAGACGATCACAATACATTCTATGGAAAAGTGGCATAAGACCATTCCTTGTTATTTTCTTGTTTATTACTTACATTTTGTTTAGAGCGTGATTTAAGCCTGTCTAGCCTATCAACTAATTTTAACACCCTACTTTATGACCGATATAGGGTGCCACATTAGATTCAGTGACACGTCATGTAGTCTGTAACCAGCGGACGATCAATAAATATAAAAAATAACTAATGATATGTAGGTACCTCATTTCTAACTAAGTAGTTGAGGAACCATGAGGAACAGATACATAGCCTGTCAAAAATCATAACTCTACTTAGACTTTGCCCTAGTCAGGTAATAAATAGGTCACATTTCACAGTACCTACCTACGTACGTACAGTATCAATACCTGGTGTATAAATCGAGGCCGCGTTTGATAACCGCGTAAATTACCGATAGATCATATCAAACATGCACACAATAACTACCTAGATAGTCTGCTGCTGTTTATGTTTTAGCTGCACATGTGTTCAGGGATAATTTAATTATTTACTGCAATCCAATATTTTTTACATACATCCATATATTCACGCCTGTAAATACCCAAAGGGGTAGGCAGAGGCGTGGCAACACTCGACACCCATATTTCTTATTTATACCACTTAGGTGGTAGACAAGCACACAAGCCACCTGTTAGAAAGTGGTTATGGACGTATGCAACACCAGGGACTTCACACTCGCGCTGCCGACCTAGTAAGAATCTGATGCCCTTCTTGAAGAACCCCATGCTGTAGTCGCTTGGAAAAACCACGGCAGGAAGTTCATTCCACAGTTTAAGCGTACTGAGGATGCAGTTCCCTTTGACTGTGCGTACTGTTTGTAGTCGCAACATGTGGGGATGGATTTTCCCAGGTAAAAGGGTAAGAGCCTATTGCCATCAAGCGGACACTTTGCAATGGGCTATATGTTTATACGCTTCTGCCTACCCCTTCAGAGATTTAGAGGTGAATATATATGTATGTATGAACATTCAAATGGGATTAATAGTTCCTAAGGTTAGCGAGTTCATCCAAACAAACAAAATATCTAATTCTCCAACCTCATAATATTACTAAAGAGGAGATAAAGCTGCTTTCGCGTGTCGAAGACAACGACAGATAAGATAGTCTGAGTAAATGTTTACTCTATCAATGAGACTATTTTACTCATTTTACTGATAACATGTATGTAACGGCACATATCTTGACCCCAATCACGTTACAAAATGGTCTCTATATGCGCAGTATGCGTTTTTCGGATGTCCTTCGAGGATTGCATGGGGTGCTGCGGTGGCGGTGCAGTTCAAATCTACCAATAATAGATTATTTCAAACCTATTACGCGCGCGACAGGGTCAAGATATTATGGCGGGAACTGTACTTTGCAAGGACTAGTTTAAGGTGCGGTCGTATTTTAACTCAACAATGCCTTTTAGCGCGAAGTCCGCTATTCTACTCTCGCCAGCGCATATTTAGCTTATCTCGGCTTTTATGGGAGCAACTGCCGTTGGTGTATTAGCTTGGCTGTGCGGGATCTGCGATTGGTTTGAGACTTGAGATTCCTCAAATATCCTGACGCATCTTATCAAAACCCCAATACATAATTTCAATTTCCAGCAACAATTTACGAGTATCTCGACATCCTTGCTTCATTCTCTTTTCGTGGGCATTTTTGTCCTACATCCGATACGGGACAAAGGTTTGAAAACACAAGCCTCGGCAACTCTTTATTTTAAACATCACATCAGCAAACAAACGGGAACATTTTACTATCCAACCCATTGTTACTTTAGTAACAATATAATATCAATGATCCACCTTCATCGCTCCAAAAAGATGATCTGACAGGGTCTGTCAAATATTACCTCAATGAACGTCACACACAAATTCACAGAATTAGATCTCCTCCAATTTTGTGGAACGTCAGTATCAGTAGCGAGCAGACATTTCAACTTTATTGGCGCAAAATTATATAACATTCTGTTTAGGATTCTCTATATTTAATTTTACTCTTTCTCTCAAAATCCGTACCTATAAGTAAATAATAATAATATGATAGAGTACTCACCATAGAAATCTGATTGGTCCACTCAGAGTGGTATCGCCACGAATTGGTAGTGTTGTCCCACACGTGCAGTCTGGACGGAAACCCCACTATGCGGTCGGGGAACTCGCGCCACACGTCGAAACTGGAAATATTAAATACAGGCATTTAGTAACCAGATGTAGGTGGTCTCTTGAGTAAAGAATGTCCACCTCCACCCCCTCACTTAAGTAGACGTTTTATGTACTTTGTACAGTTTGTACGGTACGCGATAAAAATTGCACATATAAAATTTTATTGGCATAATAAAATTTTAAAGCAATTGCTTTGGTAACTATTCAAATCGATTTAAATTGGAAAAAGCGGGTTCAAGTCCCGTCTTATGCATTCCCTTTTTCCAATATAAATCGAATGGCGGTGGTGCTCAAATTCGGTAAAAGCAGTAGGTATATCTATAACAGCACCAAATTTTAAGACTGCCGGATAACTTACACGGTAAACCCTTATTGGAGCACCAAAAGGTTGCCTAAATAGAAGAATAAAAGGATCTTTCACACAAAAAATATACAATGCCTTTTGTCCTTTGTGATACCTAAGTGACAAGAGTGAGTAATCTAGTCATGGTAAAACGAAAAACAAGCATCGATTAAACATGAGCATAGAAATCATAGAATCTAAAAATTAAGATTAAACTTACTCCAAAATGAACTTTATTTGTGATAGAAAAACAAACCCATAAAAATGTGTCTTTGTTTCTTTGTATTTTATGCGGGTCGGTAGACAAATGTCCAATAAATAAAAATGACCAACACGATTAATGTCCAAAAATAAAAATGACCAACACGAATAATGTCCGAAAATAAAAATGACCAACACGAATAATGTCCAAAAATAAAAATGACCAACACGAATAATGTCAAACACCGATTATTAGACGAGTGCACTGCCGTAACTTTCATCCGATCGCTACAAAACTTTGTCAATTTATTGCGTGCATTTAGGCGAACGTTATAGATATACTTAATAGAATTATTGGATGGATAGTGACCGTGCAATCGGGTTATACGGTTTTTAGTTTTACGAAATTTTCCCGTACAAAAGCCGAGATGGTGTAAGTGGTGGCGCTTTAAACAAACAAGTAACCTTATTAGTTTTATGTATGATATAACATAATCAGTCTTTTATGTGGGTTTGCCGTGGGGTAAGTTATGAACTCAGTTGGAGGACGCTAGGCGTCAACAGTTTAAATAAAAATAAAATAAAAATAGCCTTTATTTTCTACTACATGCGAATTTTAAAAATTAAATTAAAGTAAACGAAAAAGTTACGTTAAATATAGGTAGTAGTCGCCTCTACGGCGTAGGCCTCCCCTAACCTTTTCCACGCTTCTCTGTCGCGAGCCATTTGCATCCACCGGAACCCACATTTTTTTTAAAATGTAGTTTAATGCAAACTAATTCTGTAAATTCCCGAATATGAGTAGGAGTAGGTGCCTATGCGAACAAACTAGTCACTCTTTCTAAAAACGGTGTGACGTCATATAAATCCTCGTGTAATCTCAGGCGGAAGCAGTTGTAGACAACACGTCCATATGCGACTATAGGTACACTGTACACAGATTATCTCACAGATAATAAATGTCAACGACCTACTACAAACATCTGGGAGTCTCAGTCAGTTTTCATGAAGTTGTGTTTTTACGAGTCATTCACCATCTCGCGATCGTCAAATTCGCGAGCGTGCGCGAGTTGGCAATTTTCGATTTTGAATTATTTTTGTGTCATCAACTCGCGCGTTTGTGAAAATATGACGTATTTGTGTACAGTCAGCTACAAAAACGTTGTAATAGATTAAATTAGGTACCTATTTTAAATGTACAAGATATTTTAGGCTAGCTTCACATGTAACGCGCGCAAGATATAATGTCCCGAGTAACCACTGACCTCCGTTAGGTCAGTGGTTACTCGGGACATTATATCTTGCACCTAAAATGTGTCTTTTGAGGATAGCATGGGGTGCTACGGCGGGAGCCAGGAACTCATTAGTCTCGTGATTCAGGTCTAAGATACGGGTCCCGATCCCGAGGTATAAGCGTTACCGCGTTTTGCGAGAGTTTGTCAGTTTGTTTCGGCAGAGCTTAGAAAATGGACGTGGAAGAAGCTATTACATATTTTGTCATTATGTTATAAAGAATTGTATAGAAAAATAGAAAACTTAAGCATGCGTTCACGTACATTAATTATTTGAAAATGCGTAACAAAATTTGGCCATCTCAATATAGATTTATACGACTTGAGTTTGAAGTAGAAGAAAACACAGTTTTAGATATAGGTATATAATTTAAAACAACACGGCAAAATGCTTATTTTTCTAATAATAACTAACAATATTCAGCGAATCAACAATATTACAATGACTCAAGAATTTCGTCTGTTACTTATTATGTGTATTGTTTTCGACGATGCTTAAATAATAATAACTGTCTAATAAAAAAAAGGTTGTGGAAAATATACGATCCTTGAAAAAGATACGAAATTAGTTTGGCATAAAAAAAATTTACCATCCGACGGCGCAATGCTGCCCGTCTTTTGGGCACTTTACCAGTAAAAATCGATGAGGAGGAATTATTCGATACCCGAACTACTTACCCCAACTATTTATCCATTTTTTATTCCAATAAAAATAATAGATTTATTGAATATTTTTACAATAAATATTTACATTAAAACACTACACTAATTTAAAATGAATTACAAATATCATAAAAAAAATCCCTACTAATATTATAAATGCGAAAGTAACTCTGTCTGTCTGTCTGTCTGTCTGTCTGTCTGTCTCACTTTTACGACTAAACCGCTGAACCGATTTTGATGAAATTTGGTATAGAGGTAGGTTAGACCTTGAGAAAGGACATAGGCTATGTTTGGTCGCGATAACCGACATCCACGCGGGCGGAGCCGCGGGCAAAAGCTAGTATGTAATAAAATAATAATTACAATAAATACTTTTTTTATTCTTGTAAATATTTTAACTAGTGTAATATGTGAAACGTTATGAAATTTATCTTAAATACAGCCTAAAGTAAAAGATAAGCGAAAAAATAAATCTAATTTCATACGACGCATATTAAGATAACATAGGTACTCATAGAAGATATCATAATATCGGCCGTGTCCCCCTAGTGGCCTAGTCTCACTTCGCAAGTCTATATCGAAATCTAAGATGAAAAAAAAAACATTCGCAGCGCATCAACCAATGCAGGTAAAGACGCGAGTATACATTAGTTTTCTTTTTCATGTTTTCTTTGATCCTTTTTATCTGACTGTACTTGAGCATGCGCGCGAGATGACGACGAAAAAATTATTCAAAATCAAAAATTGCCAACTCGCGCGCGCTCGCGAATTTGACGATCGCGAGATGGTAAATGACTCGTTTTTACGGATCCTATATTGTTATGGATTTTAAATGACTACCAATTATTTGAAGACATTAACCTCATTTTTATGATAAGGTACCAACCTATTCATCCTGGCTTGACGTCGTGGAGGGTGACATGCGTGCAAATGGTCTCACTACTATGGATGCCCAAGATCGTGCGAAGTGGAGGAGGAAGAGCCGGAAGACGGACCCTGAGCTCCGAGGTCATCTTGGCAACGGATGCAATCAGGATAATGCGTCTACATGAGGATGATGATGACCAACCTATTCATGATTTAGGTTTTACACAGACAGACTGTATTCAGCTGCACTTCGATTTCAAATGGGTAAGAGTATTAGTAGGTAGTTGTTCAGCTGGTACGCCAGCTGAACATAGGTGCAATCAAGCTGCGTAGTTGGACAGCAATTTTTATTGCAATCTTACTGACTAGCAGTCGAAATACATTTGAATTGTAGTCTGCCTGTCGAGCTAGAGCCTAAAGATATGCAAATAGTCACTCAAAAGTAACGCAGCATCCTTGCAGTCGTGAGGTCAAACATTGTGTCCTTTGACCTTAGTTCATACCCTCGGCAGACCGAATATTACAAGAACGAAAAGATATAACATAAAAAGCCAAGTTATAAAATATTATAACTTTGCAAAACAAATTATACCAATATTTGACATTACATGACCGTCTGCTCTTGCCTAGGAGCGAAATGTCAGGCACTGAATGCTATTCTAAAAGGGATAGGTGATAGGGTTACTTCAGATCAAGCGAAAAAATAATTGAACACTTTTAAAATGTTATATAAACATCAATCTCATTTCATTTGCACAAGGGTGAAAATAGTATGCAGCAGTAAATCTTATCCGAAGAGATAGATTTATATAGGTACACGCGTTTCAAGTTTAATACTGAATATCGTAGCTCAAAGTCAAGCTTTCTGAGATTAAACGTAATATTGGTATATTCAAGTACGTTATAAAGATTGCCCACCCACCAACCAACGTGAAGGTACAGTTAGCGACAAAACTATTAATAAATTAATATCCTATACTTACTAGCTGACCCAGAAAACATTTTACTGTTATTAAAAAATGGGGTGGGGTGTGGGGTTGTGTTAGAATGGTGAGAATTAAAGTTTATAATGTACTAGCTGTCCCGGCGAACTTCGTACCGCCATATTTTTCCCGTTCCCGCTGCACCTATTTTCTTATCCTTTAAACCTTCCCTGGACACCCACGAATATTTCAAGACTAAAATTAGCCAAATCGGTTCAGCCGTTCTTGAGTTATAAAATAACAACGAAAAGTGGCATTGATTTTTATATAAGTATTAGAGGAAGATTTGCAATACTATTTATCTTAAAAAAAAAACAATATTAAAGTAAAATTTGGAGGTGGGTCGCCCTTATTTTGCCATCTGACCTGATTGACTGAATGATGGCGATGAATCTGACCTGACTGAATGATGATGACATTAATAGAACACTAAATTTAAACAGAACTTTCAAGAATGCACTAGCTTCCCTATACTTTCTAACAACAACTGAAATAGGCCACAAGTCTCGTTACTGCCTTTTGTTGCTGGCTGTACCTTACGAAACAATACAATTACTAATCCTCGTCTTTCAAAGAGGTTGCCTGACGTTAGGATTCACACATAGTAAACGTTGAGATTATGACGTTCAATTACTTAGATTTTCTCATGTAAAATGAAGCTGAAGACTAAGGCTTTTGAGTTTGGTTTAAAGTCGTCAATGCCCGTAGCCATACTCTATTCTCATCAATGCAAGTTGATATATTACGGCTCAAGCAACTGTCAAATACAAAAGACATGTTAATGACGTCACGCAAGAATGATTGGGATGGCTTTACAAGGTAGATAAATTCTTTTTAACAAAAAAGTTTAACCGACTTCAAGAAATGGCAAAGAGGCACTGAAAAGTGAAAAATAAAGTAATTTACAGACTTACTGATTTATTAGAAGTCGGTGCCAAGCCCGAGAGGCAATATTTCAATTGATTGCATCATAGTACGAGTAGTTTAGACACAACAAACAAAGTTGGCTGGCACCGACTTCTAATAAATCAGTAAGTCTGTAAATTACGTTATTTTTCACTTTTCAGTGCCTCTTTGCCATTTCTTGAAGTCGGTTAAACTTTTTTGTTAAAAAGAATTTATTTTCCTCTTTTTAGTGAGTTATAATCCCACCCTCTGCTTAGGTTCCTATCATCAGCAGCTTAAAAATCACGTGAAGATAATTTTAAAAGGCAATTATTGAAATTAAACATGTTAAAGCAGCAGAAACAGTGTTTTGTCATCATTTTGAGGATTTCCCTAGATCCCATAATCCAATCCTGACTTCCTGAATCCTGTCATACGATTCTGGCTCCCTGAACCACCTTTCTCTCTCCAACAAAACAAAGATCATAAAATCCGTTTCACAAAATACGGATTTTACATACAACGGTTCGTCACCTATTTTACCCCCATTGTACGAAAATGGATTTAATGTTGGATAAATAAAATTCGGAAATGCTAATAAGACTTCTTTATCGTGCGAAAGCTCAACAGTCATTAAAATTAAATTTATAAAATTACAATAGGATAATTAAAACTACCGACAGGACGCAGCACCTGCGTATTGCATAAGTCGTGTATGCTCTGGCTCCACTAGTTGCGAGAATAATCCGTCAGGCGCTTTAACGCTTCAACATGCCCCCGGGCGTTGAAACAACGGTTTCAACCAGACTCCGACGGACAGATCCTGTTGAATGCTCGCCGAATGACTCCAGCAGATGTGTTCAGCTTCAACGAGTCCTTTTCTGAACGCCATTGGTCCGCACCTGCAATTCTGCAACATAATTCGTTGCTCCATCTGTACCAAATATTGCCGGAGTTGTCCTATCCGTTGGGAACGAGATAGATAGTCAGGCTGCGGTCGAGAAGTAACGGAGCGTCCAATGAGGAAGTGACCTGGCTTAAGTTGGCGAAGTGTGATCTGCTGGATCCGAGAATAACGGCGTCAGTGCACGAGAGTCTAAATGGCTTCAATCTTCGTCAGTGTGGTGTAAAGCTCTTCAAACCTAATGTTACAATTTCCCAACACTCTTTGTAGGTGGTACTTTTTTGACTTTACACCTGCTTCCCAGTGACCACCAAATGCGGGGTGTATGCGGGGTATAAATGAAACCGAATACCATCATTCGCCGTGCACTCACTCAAGGACAAACTATTCGACCTAAAACTTATGAATTTCGTTACAAACACCGACAAATGAGGTACCGTTGGCCAAAAAATATCAACGGGTTTGCCTCCTCAAGATATAAATCGATACAAAGCTAGCAAAAATCACCCGCAAGCTCTAAATGGATAGCCTTGGATGTACAACAAATGAAATTGGCGATTTACACCTTTACTAGCCTGCATCATAATTAGCACACATAATAGGGCCTGCGTAATCAACGCCCGTAGTCTCAACGGGATAACCGGGACAGAGACACTCACGTGGTAAGTTGCCCATCATCGGGGCTACCACCTTACCCTTCATACGATAGTACCTGACACATTTATAATAGCAAGATTTGCTCAAAATTAAATAATAGGTTTGTTACTTGATCCTAGGTTTAAAGTTTAATGATTATGTGGACTGTAAATAAATAAATAGATAAATATTCAGTTATAGAATAGGTTTTCCTACTGGAAATAATAAATCTAAAAAACATAGGCTAACAAAACGTATGACAACGGGTAACGTATATCATTCATAATGACCGCTCTTAAAACTAGGTACATTAGTTCGAACCTCTGGTAGTGTCTCCGATCCTAAACACTGAACGTCATTGAACGATACTCGCGTCGACGTTTACGTTTCCATTTAGGTACTAAATAATGTAAACAGTGTGCAGCCTTATGATTTACCCACTCGTCATGATTATCGATAGAAACATTACATTTTAAATCATGCGAGGGTAGTGATGAATAGTTCTGCGTAACTGGGCCAGAAACTATCCATCCTAAACGGGTTTCACACAATACTGGCTTCCCAGTACCTAACTTTATTCTTTGAGATCCCAACAAATCCCAAAACAGATCAGCACCTATGAGAATATCAATATCTCCAGGCTTGTAAAACTTGGGATCAGCTAAAGTGATATTCGAGGGTAGTTCAAAATCACTAATATTTATTTCTCGGCACGGTACGTTGCTCGTAATATATGGCAAAACAAAACAATTGAGTTCGAAATCAAAGTCGTCTTGTAATGACGTCAGTTTGACTCGACATACTTTGCCTACGCGCGACGTGACATTGTTTATGCCAAGTATAGATTTACTTACCGGGCTAGTTAGTAAATTTAGTCTTTTGCATAACCGATCTGTTATGAATGACGACGTGCTCGCACTGTCTAGAATGGCGCGAACGAAATGGACACCGTTATTATGGTCGCGCAGTTTGATCAAGGCAGTAGACAACAACACATCTCGCTGCTTATGACCACGGACAGACGCAATGGTAGCTGATAAAGCTACGTTAGCTGAGGTCGTATTGGCAGACGGAACAGATGGATGAAAGTTAGTAGTCGTTTCAGGAGGAGAATCATCTATATGTGTATTCGGAATAGTGCATGTATTATTATTTGTGTGAATAAGTGTGTGATGTCTACGTTTGCAGTGTTGACAACCCGGTTTTTTACACTTGTTAGCGTAGTGACCCGAGTGAAGACAATTGTAGCACACTTTATAGCTAGGTAGTAACTTGATACGAGCGTCAGTGTTTAATGCGAGAAACTGTTGACAATTGTTCAATGTGTGATCGAGACTATTGCATTTAGGACATACTTTCGGAACCGAATGAGTAGAAGAACTGCTAGAAGACTGCGTGGCTATCATAGACTTTAACTTAGGGTCTGATTTAGATGTCTGTGAATAATGTTGACGTGAGGACTCTAAGGTTTCTATGAGATCGGCTCGGCCACGTAAGAACTGTAGAAATACAGCAAACGTAATCGGGCTGTCCTTGTCTAACCTGCCTTTGTATTCCTCCCACTCACGAAAGGTTTTTTGATCAACCTTCGGAGTGATAATACAAATTAAAAGTGTATCCCACTGGTTGACAGGTTCTCCTAACGATGTCAAAGCTCGCAAGTCTTTATTTAATTTATCAATTAAATTCTTCAATGCAACAGAAGACTCCTTATGAATAGACTCAATATTTAATAACGAATTTACGTGATTAGTTACTAATAGTCGTTTGTTGTCAAATCGATCACACAATAAACTCCAGGCTACGGCGTAATTACTCGACGAAAACTCAATGCTTTTTATAACCACGGCAGCAGTACCCTCAAGAGATGCTCTTAAGTAGTGGAATTTGCTAACTACATCAATGTCATCATTAAAGTGAATCAGGCTAGTATAGGTGTCACGAAACTCTAACCAATTATCATATGATCCGCTAAACTTAGGTAACTGAATGGTAGGTAATTTGACTCGTGTGTTCATACCAGTACGAGTGCTTTTACAACTCTGCATCGATTTATTCTCGGTATTAAAACTAACAAGCATACTTTGCGCTCTGGACAAGGACTTGTAATAAATAGACTCGAAGTCAGAACGTTCAGCATATTGCAATTTTACATCCTCAACAAGACATTCTAGGCGCAACTGTACCTCATCGTATCGCTCATACACCGACTCAAGCTTATCCATACGTAACTGTAGTTCCGAAACATCGCAACTTGACAACTCTTTGTCCTGAAGTGAGTCCAGGAAGTGAACGAAGGTCGTCAATCGACCCTTGTAGCTACCTCGCGTTTTAACTAACTCCTTTTCCTCGGCCATACTGGGAAGCAGGTGTCGTCAACCTAGAATTGATACAATGATACAATTAACAACTAATGCTTATATTACCGGAACCATAAAGTTTTCGATGAATACCTACACTTGACTAAAGCTTACAGAAAGTTACTTTTCTAGCAATATGATTCCTCTTATTTAATTGACAAGGGTATATGTAGGTACTTAGGACTTACAATATACCTATAGTACTACTTGTATTAATTTACTATAAAATTACACAATATTATAAAAGACTACCTATATTAAATTAATTTGTAGATCTTTTTACTTTCCAATAATACATTTATTACATATATTTTAATGAATACAATAATAAATCCTGAACTAATAACTATATTAAATTGATTGAAAATGAATGACTTGCAATTATTAATATCGAACACTCGAATGTACCACCTGTGTCAAGATACCTAGCTACCTATTAACAATCACAGTTAATGATGTGAATTAGTTGCAGCGTTATATAAATTTAGACAAATATGTAGCAAATTAGCTAACTATACTATATTAAGTATGATTTATACTAAATATTAAATGCTGATGAAAAAAATACTAATTACAATGTAAGTAGGTACCTGATGATTTTACTCTAACACTGTACGTTTAATGGTAAGCTATAATTAGATAATATGTTACCTGAGTGTTGGGTGAAGATATTAAATTATAATAAATAATTGCTTTACACCACGAACTTCGTCTTTCTTGAACTTAATCCTCTGGTTCAGATCCTTAGCAATCCTTAATCCTTATATTTCTTATTCCTTATTTTGCTATATCCACTTCCGCTAATCTTCCAGAATATCCGGTTCGTTAGGACCATGTACGAAAATGGATTTAATGTTGGATAAATAAAATTCGGAAATGCTAATAAGACTTCTTTATCGTGCGAAAGCTCAACAGTCATTAAAATTAAATTTATAAAATTACAATAGGATAATTAAAACTACCGACAGGACGCAGCACCTGCGTATTGCATAAGTCGTGTATGCTCTGGCTCCACTAGTTGCGAGAATAATCCGTCAGGCGCTTTAACGCTTCAACACCCATAGTATCAAAATTTTGGAAAATGCTGGTACACATAGGTATTCATCTATGACTCTACTATTACTCGTACTACTATAATATATTATATTATAGATACTCCCTAGCATAGCCATGTAGAACGCGTACTTATGACTATTAAGTCACTGTATTTCATAAATATTGATTATTACGTACGTACTGTAAAGTATCATTAATAAAGTTGTATTTTTTATATTATTTTCGCTATACTGTAATTTTAAGAGCAACGCCTGCATGTTCTTTGAAAATAAAACAACATTCATCTGATTGCTAATATAAAAGAGTAGGCGCTTGAAAGCGCATCAGTCTGGTTTCGGAGGATTTCCCTTGATTTCTCCAGGATCATAGCATTAGATCCGGACATCTTGGATATGGGACCACTCTGAAAGTATCCTCTATCAAACAAAAAAAGAATTTTCAAAATCCGTCCAGGATTGGCTTCACAATCGCGTAACAAACATACAAAAAAATAAAAAAAAAATAAAAAAAAATTGCGTACGAATTGAGAACCTCCTTTTTTGAAGTCGGTTAAAAATGATACAAAAAATGGGATTAAATGACTTTGTTAGCTTAGATACCATTTAGTAGCCAGGAGCTTAAATAATTATGGAAAACCGATTGTAAAGATGTTTTGACCACTCCGGATGCTTACAACTATTTGAGTACTGTGATATTTAATATAGAATTTTTGGTGTTCAGATCAATTTGAGTACTTTGCTAGTCAAACTCAATCGGATGCTGATTGTACATCACACCACCATAGTGTATAAGTAGGTACTTTACTAAAAATTTCACGGCGTCAACGCACCACCCCCAAAACTAATCAAATATGTTACGACGATGTTGGCTATAAAAATGTGAACACCGTGTAATTCACAAGGACCACGATATTTCAAGGCCTTTATATTTATGTCCTTTGTAGTATGTATCTAACTGTATTTAATACAAAGGTCCTTTCAAAATAAAATCTTTTAAGGAAAATAAATACCTACATAAATCGTTTATTTGCCTTAAAGCCATTTAAATTATTTGCCCTTTTACAATTCATTTAAATCTATTTTAGCATCATAAAGTAATTTGAAATCTGAGATTGAGTTTACTGCAATAGTAACGCCCGTAGCACATCTCCGCCGTTTCGCGGCGGACAGCGGAACTGCTAGTTGAGTTTCGCTGTGTTTAAGTGTAGCTGGAGCAGCGAAACATGAGCGGAACTTGACACTTGTTATCTAATATGGAGCGCGTACCCGAATCTAACTGGTCCGTGTAGAACGCATGCGCCAACTACCTGACTTCTGATTGCTCCGTTCAACATGATAACGTCTTTTTCGCATGCGCGAACTTGATACCGTGCGTCAAGAACTTTCAAAATCAACAGGGCCGAAATTGGGTAATTGGCTGTCTAGTTAAATTATTAGTTACTTTATGGTGAGTGATAGGAAAAGGAGATGTTCACTTTTTGTATGGACAATGGGGACACTAATTTGCACAAATATAATATATATAAATTAGTTTTATATTTGGTACCATTATACGTTAACATTACATTTAGATAAATATAATATTAATACAATTAAAAGTCTATTATTATAATAAAAAGCGTACCTTCCACATTTAATTCTCTCTGAATTTCTAGCCATGCTTGCAATTTTTTCACGTTATTTTTATAATGTGGATGGCTTATTAAATAATTACCGGGTCTATTTCTGATCTCTATGAGAAGCTTTTCGGTATATTCCACGCCCATCATTTAAAAAAACGTAGTTACGCTCAGTAGCTTTACCATGAATTGACACCAAAATTTGACAACTTTCTGACTTCTGATTGCTCCGTTTAAAATGACAACGTGATTTCGCATGCGCGATCCTTCGCAACCGTGTGTAGATTTCGAATCGTCGTCGCCTGTCAAAATCCAGGGCCGTATAGGGTATTTGGCTGTCAAGTCAAATTAAATACTTTTTACTAAACGTAACAGTAAGTTATAAATATGTATACAAATATAATCGATGATTAATAATTATTAATTATATTGACCAATTATTATTTTATATTATGATTGGAAAATTTCTATGGTTGGACAATTAAAGAGTGATTGTCATTTTTCATAATTGGACATATAAGTCGTGCAAAGGACACATTTGACGTTATTGCTGGACTGGTCGCCGAGTGCAGACCGAGGGTTCAGATTCAGCCACCTGTCACCGCTTCAACCCGCTGGTGAAGTGGTGTGACATTCATATCCTTCCTGCGCCACAATGAGGCGAATAATATGTATACAAATATAATAAAGAGAAAAGAAGATGTACGACGGATGTGGCCCTGTGGAGAGGTTCCCTCCATCTGGCAGAAACTTGATACTCCGAAATTCATTAGGCATAACACATTTGACATTATTGGTGGACTGGTCGCCGAGTGCAGACCGAGGGTTCAGATTCAGCCACCTGTCACCGCTTCACCCCGCTGGTGAAGTGGTGTGACATTCATATCCTTCCTTTTCGGAGTACAATGAGGACACCGTGCTTTTCACACCTGAGGGCTCTTAAATTATGGCCTAGAATCAGTCGGGGAGTGCGCAATAGGTGGCGTGCGGTTTTGAGTAGGTGCGATGGCCGACCGGAGTGGTATTTGAAGGGACTACCGAAAAAAAGTAGGAGCGTGATCAGAATTCGACGTGTGTGGAGCCGTGGGCAGCAGCTATGTATAATACTAGCAGTTGCCCGCGGCTCCGCCCGCGTGGAATTCGGATTCCGTTCCCACTTTTTTTTCGTGCTAAAGTTCCCTCGGATATGGTCAGGAGTGATTGTCGAACTGAACTGAACTCTGACCCACTAAAAATGCATGCCGTCGCGGGTCTTTATTTGCTAGCCTATGTTACTCCCATTATTGAAATCAGTCAACAACAAACAAAAAAAAAACAAGAAAAGGACTTTCCTCTTTAGAATATTAGTGTACCTAGATGTAGGTAATACCATCCTGTACAAAAAACTGTAGACGGCGAAAAAATAATCAAAGTAAAACTTTTTTACTGATCTTGATTCATTTGGAATTTAAAAGACCCCTAATGCGGCCCTGCAATTTACGTGTTACGTAAAATTGTCACGTGACAACACTGACAAAATAGCGGACGAAGCGCGGAGGTGTGAACGGCATAGGCGAAACTTGCGCGGCGAAAGAGATAGAAGATAGGTAAATCTATGCATTAGAACATGCCGTTTCGCTAGAGTTTCGCTCCTCGTACAACTGACAGAACATGGCGAAACGACCGCGGTTCCGCTATACGCGGTTTCGCGGCGGAGATGTGCTACAGGCGTAAAAGTGAAATTTGACTATAAACCCCACTAGGTCTAGCTTGCCTCATGGGTTTTTTTTTTCTAGCAGAAAAGAACCCACTTGCGTACAGCAAGGCAACGCAATGGCGAAAATGTAGAGCAGAAGCGGAGCGGAGAGTTTGTTAAAAAGTGACAGAAGGACAAAAAAAAAACGAAAGCAGCACTATCATTGATTTTCCCGTTATATGGTCGATGAAAGTTTGCCTATGTAAAGTCTATTGAAGGTAAAAGGACAAATTCAACTGATATTATAATTGTCGAAGTTTGTGAAAATGTTTATTACTTGTGAAACCTTTTTTATATGGGTTACATTCAAACAAGTTGGCAAACACACCAATTTATATTTGTATAACCCTCAACTTAACCTATATATATCCTATAAATACATTATTTTACACAGCACACGGGAAATACCAACATTATTTAGTCAAAAGGTAACTGGTGGCCGCGTACGCAATTAACCAAAATATATTCCCCCAAATAGAACATAGGCTGGCTATTCTTGCAGTCAATTACCGTATACATAATTTCCTCATCCCCAACAGCGAGGTATTGGCGTACCATAAAAAGTTCATCCGAAGTTGCAGATCGATGTTTCGGGCAAATGGTATCATTATCATAAATGCATTTAACCCGAAATCGAAGGCCAGGGGATGGCACGTGACACGTTTCTCAGGCTATATAAACCCTTTTTTTCGTGCTGATATCCAAAACCAGCAGCTAGCGGGGTGGTTATGTAGGACTCGAACCAACTACGCACGCCGTCTCGGGTCTCGAATACCGGACCGTATTTTACATTTCAGATTCGCTCCACACGAGAACCCCTTCCTAGCCCGGTTTTATTTGCTTCGGCCGACCTGTGTCTGGAGTCTGTTTAGAGAATTCCATCCGATCCAGGGCAGATCATGCCCGGTGGGAGATTCTCCGAAAGCGGGACGAAAGGGATCGGTAGCCAGCTCTGTTGTCTTATTGGACAACTGTTTGATATCTTCATAGAGTCGTTATTGTATTTCTGAAATACATACTAGAAGTTGCTAGCGGCTGCGCCTGCGCGGATGTCGGTTATCGCGACCAAACATAGTCTAAGTCCTTATATCAAGAGAGTTTATTGTCGCTCTTGTATGGAAGTAATGCATATCATATGTTTTGAAATAGTACTACCTATCTATTAATTATCTAACTAATCTAAACGTCTTTCGTTCGTTTCGTGGTGGCCCGTAGTTTCGGATGTATTCCGTTTTATAGTAGGTTCCATGTTTATTAATGCTTCGAGTAACACAGGGATCTAATATTGATAATTAGATTATAGCCGCATTAATAAATTAGCAGCACTGCGCCGCAGCGAGCGAGTGTTGTTTGTTATTTCGTCTGAATGAACAACTTTATTTCGGGAAATAATGTAGTAATGGAGACTGACGTACATGTAATGTGAACTCTTTTTACTCTATTTGATACTGCCTTCGTTTTATTTGACCTCATTAGATCTTTCAGGCCCAAGCCAATTTCATTTCATTCATTACCCACTAGGTATTAATAAACGAGACTGGCGAGAGGTATGTAAAAATAAATTGCGCTGACCGAGAACCAAACTCGCTATCTTCGAAGTAGTAATCGAACCAATCGAACGCTCTATCATTCCATTATAGAGGTTTGTTAAAAAAAGACATAGGTACATTGAAATGTAACTATTTCACGCATTCTATCGCGCTTCATTTGCAGGTCTAAAAAGGCCTGCAAATAAAGCGCGATATTGTTTGGAATCGTATTGGGATGCGTGCGGTGCTGTTGCGGTGTTATTTACATGAAATTAAAATCTTCTTAGTAAATTAATTGTTTTGATTCTGCTTTGAGTGTCTATTTTACGAATTTTATAAGAATCTTTAAGATCTACTGGAAATTTATCAATTTTTAGTGGAATTGCTCAATGTAGCCATTTTAGACCCGTCGCGTTGGTGTGATTTTATTATTTGCACTAATTCCAACATTTCGGTAGCTTTTCAGTAATCATGGTCATGGAGCGACTATTATACTGTACCCTTCTTTGGCCGTACCATGAGGACTTGAAATTCCTTCTCGGGCGTGAAAAAAAGCATCTGATGAGGCCGTCAAGCTAAGTGCCACCGTTGTACCATGGCACGTGTCTAAAATGGTTACCCCGAGACTTTACCTTCAGCTTACCATCAGGCGAGGTGAAGTAAAATCCACGTGTCCTACATTAAAAAAAATTGCTAGTTGTCTCATAGTTATTTTATTTTTGTGATATATGCGTTAACTTCGGATAATAAAAAAATAAATACGCATTGCTGGTACTGAATATTCCGCATGACGTATGCAGTAATTGTACTTCCGAATACAATTAAGTGCTTTATTGGTATTACATACCATGAATAAATGACAATTCAATATTTGGATTGCATTTTGCATTGAGTTTATAATGAACCGACTTCAAACAGACCAGGATGTTCTGTTTTACTTCTTTAGTGTCTCTTTTTTGGTAAATTTTTGATGATTTTTTTGGCGTCTCAGGTAGTTTCATTTCAACCATCCTCTATATTAAAATTACTTAGTATGTTTTTGGACATTAGGTTATTAGCCTCGCGGATAATTCTAGGTTAGAAACTGTGTTCTACTGAAGATATAGTTCATCATCAAACAAGCCCTTCAGCTTTGTTAACAAACAATCGAAGCATATAATAGGTACACACAAAAAGAAGATAATAGTAAGTAAATATTTTTTTCATACATCTTTACATAAAAAGGTGTATACTCATCTCATGTACCGTGTGTACTGTGTAATTTGTTTTTAATTACAACGATAATACCAAAATTGTTAAAACCATAGCTTAATAGAAGAAAAGAAAGAAAAGAAAATTTATTTTATTGCTTTTTTTTTGTTTGTTTTTGTTAACTGTTTTTTTTTGTTTATTATATTTGTAATTGTAATGTAAATTGTAGTTAATTTATTTGATTAATCGATTATTGCTCTTACCTTTGTAATGACAGAAGTAAAAAATGTAAATTGTAGTTAATTTATTTGATTAATCGATTATTGCTCTTACCTTTGTAGTGACAGAAGTAAAAATAAGAAAAATGCCCGCGCGATGCCGAGACGGGCGGCTAGTTTTCAGTAAGGAATTTATTATCGCTAAACATGCATTAAAAAAAAATATGCCGTCTATTCGGCCTCCGACCGAATATTCGGTTAATAAAAAGTAAAAGGCATTCGTGATCGTTTAACCAAGCGTGACAATTAGTCTTAATTCATACAAGTATCCAGTACACTTTCAATTCAATCGTTACACGTCATGCAACGTTAAGAAATGTGAATTTTACTTTTTTTATTGCTTTGTAAATAACTAGCTGTTGTCCGCGGCTCTACCTATTCCAGACTATAACATGATCCGTGTGCTAAGTTTTATTCAAGTCTATTATTTATTCATCCATAATACAAACTTTTGCAGTATCTACTTTTAATACTGGGATTAGGCTATGAAAAAGAACGGAATACCATTTTCATTGCTTCACCACCGAACAACTAAAATGCACAAGTAGTTAAAAACAAACGAGCATTGCTATAAACGAATGAAGCACATTTTTATACGACCATCACTCCGAGATCATAATAAACAAGAGCAAGCAACTTTCGATCTTAATGACATTTCTTTTAATAGCATGTTTTCTGGCATCTGTATCGTGAAAAAATGTAAATTTTCTGCTTAATTGATCGTACTATTTGTCTACGGAGTTGCAATCGCTCTCATAAAACCAGTGAAGCTGTCGTGCGTTCATAATATTCTGAAAAAAATGTATTTACGTTAAATAAAATTGGAAAATTTTATAAAAATGTATCCATATTTTTTATTTTGAATTTGTTATGAATGATTTGAAGCATGAAAAGAAGTATCAAGAAAAATCGGGGAAAATGGGGTTTATGGATGACTAGAGATAAATAGTCGTCAGATTTTTCCAAATAATTTGTTTTACAAAATTTGACCAGATTTTTGATAATTCTGTTCATAAATATGTTGAACTTAAATTTGTCCATAGTTTCCCTTGAAAGAAAATAACTACAGAATTTTGCTGGCCATTTATTTCTATTCGCCCTTGGAAAATTCCCTATTGTGCGTTTTGTAAATCTATCCCCCCGTTTTACGGTACCTATTCTATTTTAAATATCAAAATACAAAAACGTGAATATTTTAAAATAAGGAGTAAAACCAACGACCGCACATCCGAAACATTCAACCTACGAGTAAGGTAATCTCTCAACCGCCACTTAAGAAAACTTCGGAGCGTGACAATCCCATACCGTAGCTGTGCCGTATCTAGACAGAAGTCGGTAAATATTTAAATGTTTTCATAAAACAACGCAAGAAATAAGGAATCTCAGAATAATTTTAACTTGCCAATTCTGTAATATACAATAATTTTTATACTAGAACAAACACCAAGATCAACAGTGTGATGTATCGACCACATACCTGCAAAATAATAAGAGTACAGAAAATAATTAATTGTGGTGCATTTTTTGTACCTATACACGAGTGACGCATTGGTCTGATAGTTGAAGGTATGGTCTGCCCTTCTCCCAAGCAGAAGCGGGCTCGAGATGGCGAAACGTCGTATTCCCCTACATACTGTATAAAAGGAGGGGGGGGGGGGGGGGGGGGAGTAGGAAGAAAATAATAAATAAATCGCGATAGAATCCGTTAAAAATGGTTTTATTTCAATGAGTGATGTTCGCGTAAAATTCAGATATATAATGTAGAGTCGAATTAATTTATTATTCATTTCATTCCATTTCATTCATATTTATATTTATTTATATTATTTATATTTATGTTTTAGTAAGTGCCAACCCAATTTTGGTAGATTGACACTCTTTCAAGATAAATCTTGTTTCTGATTCAACAGGATTAAAAAGTCATTGATAATGTAACATTCTACAGCTTTTATACAACATGTGGTAACGAAACCATAACGCGATTTAATTTCTTTATAAAAACGCCATCTATCGAGTTTTACATTCAACATTTACCTATGTAAATACGTTATCGTGGCCTTTGCTTGGAACATCAGTTAAATAGGTAGGTTTATACCGTATTATTATATCTATATATATAAAAATCAATTGCTGTTCGTTAGTCTCGCTAAAACTCGAGAACGGCTGAACGGATTTATCTAATCTTGGTCTTGAAATGTTCGTGGATGTCCAGGGAAGGTTTAAACGGTGAGAAAATAGGTGCAGCGGGAACGGAAAAAATATGGTGGCACGAAGTTCGCCGGGACAGCTAGTTATAGATAAATAATATTTTTGATTAGGGAATATAATATACCAATAACGTCAATATAGTTGAGGCCCACTGTCAAATTTCGATTTCGAAATATAATGAAATCTTTTCTTTTTTTTTTAATGAAATGGTTTATTAGCAAATCACAAGGGCACACACCCTATCGGGAGATGAATACCTACCTTTAATTTGAGACACCACTCATCGAAATCCAAGGGGAAACAACAAAGAAAACTACATACATACGCGCGTAATCTCATGTCCGCGGCTTCGCGTTAATCCATACTAATATTATAAATGTGAAAGTAACTCTGTCTGTCTGTTACGGTTTCACGCCCAAACCACTGAAACAATTTTGAAGAACAAAATAAAATAAGTTCAAGACGATATGGTTCAAGATTAATGGACGCTCACCTTGCAGACACATTTCGACGAAATTTTTACAATTGTAAAAATGTAAATATTATATGTAAGTATTAAGTAATAGTACATTATGGTACAAGTGAGCAACGTTGGTGATTACCGCCGAGGCGCCATTGAGACCCGAGCCGCCAGGCGAGGGTCTTAAGACAGCCGAGGACGGTAATCATCATGCTCACACGTGCCATACGACGTTTTACAACACACTTGCGAATAAAATAATATACTACAAATACTAAATCAACAATACTACAAATTAATTCGTTTTCCTATGCGCGCGCATTTAACAATGGCGGTCGACCATATTTAAAAAAAAATGAGGTTTGAACTTAACTTTTTTTTACTCTGTTTTTTTTTCTGTACTTAGAGAAAAAAAAAGTTAAATTTGAGCGAAAATTTTGTTTATTACACAAGTATTACAAGTTGAAATTATTTATTTAAATACGAAAATGCATCAAATGACCATACAATAGGCGTATTAATTTATTCGTACTATTAAACACGTTATTTTTTGTATCAAAACTTTTTTAAGAACATAGACAATTATAGACACTTTCTATAAAATTTAAAAAATAATCTATAACTCACTTTTGTGAATAATAGTAATGAAAAAGTCACAGTTTTATAATAGGTGTCATTCCGTGCTTAATTGCGGTAAAATAATATCACTGTTATGAGCAGGTGTGTTGTAAAATGTCTTAATAATTGTACAAAAAATAAAAAGTAAGTAAGTAAGTACTTAATCATTTTTTTGTACCTCAATAAAAATTTAAACAGTATCCGCCTCCGGTACCCAACTTAAAATTACTTGCCGACCCCTGACCCACTGCTTTGCAAATCAGGCTGTGTGTAATATATTATGTGACCTAAATATATAAACAAAATTTGCCTTATGCAAATTATGGCACAAGGACAGAATTACTGCCACAGATTGTGACAAAAACATCAAACTTAGTTTGTCGGCAGAGATAGTTGTTACGCGGAGAGGAAAGTGCCTCAAAAGTCGTAACATACAATCTGGTGCTGGCATGAAGTGAAACTTGAACTCGTGCTTCGAATCCACACGAGGCAAGCCCAGAATTTCCGTTCCCAAAATAAGCGGAATTTTTCTTTGTAATTTACGTTTTTCTTTAATCTATAGGGCGGTCCATAACTAATTCTATTACCTATTTTATTAATTCATTAGGTACTAATGTTAGACACTAATGTTTTAACGGTTTTAAAGTTTTATTATTTATACCTGCAGATAGTAATTACCGTCTGATACTTATGTATAAAATTGAATTTAAAAAAGAACTAAAACCCAACTATCTACTGTAAAATCACGCTCTTGTTTAGATATACTGTTGTATATCACTTACTCTAACGAAACAATACATTCGAGGGAAAAGTGGCATACGACCACGGCTATCCTTGATATTTTCTTGTTTAATACTTTTTAGAGAGTGCGATTTTTCAGTAGTCGGGTTTAAGTTGTCAAACTTTTTTTTTTATTTATATTATTTGTGGGCAAGTAACAGCCAATAATTTATACATATTTGAAATGTGCTAATCAAATCCTTTCATTTAATACCAAACACGGCATATTTATCTCAAATTTATTTTTTAACACAGTACTTTATGACCGCTAGAGGGTGCCACATTAGATTCAGTGACACGTCATATAGCCTATAACCAGCGAACGATCAAGACGATATAACATACAAAGCCTGTCAAAATGATAACCCTCATTTGGCTTTGCCGTAGTTTTTACTTTTGTATTCGAATGTAGAGATAGAGATACACTTTTTTTCCAAATCGGGTTCTTAGTAAGATAGAATAATAACAGAAATATTCACAACATTCGAGTCAAGCCGCACGAAAGCTTGTTATTAATTTTACCGCTATTGTTGCCTGCACGACGAAATTCTCTTCGACAATTAGTCGGTTTATTAGTTTGAACTCGGTACCGCCTCGTTGTCAGAGCGAGCAATGTTTACTTCAAATTACGGCTACGACATCATGTCCTGCGGTACTGCGCTACAGTTCTCCGGTAAAGTTTAGATATAAAATGTAATAGAGGGAAATGTTGTTTCAGTCTATTCAGGCGCCTACGGGGACAGGGAAGTCGATTTGTCCACTAACAACCCAAGTGCTATATTATACACAATACAGTTTTTTTTTTTTTACTGGAACAATATGAAGAGATCCTACTGGAATTCTTCATATTGTTCCATAAGAGATATCTAGGAAGTTGTCTCAACAATCATGAGCTTCCAATCGCTTCCAGCGATAAGGCCGCCCATTGTACATTGAACTGTAACATGCTACCTACTTGTACTACTGTAAATCTATTGGTGTACAATCAATGATGTATTATTTTTATAGATACGTCATACACGAAGATGGCGGCTTTCAAAAATGGCACAAACACAACATATTAGCTACTTCTAAAAATACGTCAATGTTATTAATTTATATGAATTATATTATTATTTATATTAATAATATTTTATTATTATGCATTTATTATTAAAAACGTTTTTTTTTTCGGTGGCGCAACTGGCGCACTGTCTCGATTTTGATTGGTGCATAAAATGATGACCAAAAGTCATCATTTTTTTTGTCGCCATTTTAGAGTGTGGACAACATATCTATAGTTAATAATATATCATTGTGTACAATAAAGAATTTCTATCTATCTATCTATCTATCTTCTTTTGATCAAGCATGAGCTGTATAAAAATTTGTAATTTCGATGTATTTTTTGGACTAAAACTATGATCTGAAATAATAATTTATTAATTTAAATGTTATGCTTTTAAAAACATTAAAATGAAATTACTGTATCAAGATTAGTGTTGTTGCAGGATATTGGAGGTAATTCAACAAAATGTTATGCTGCGTACACACGTTGGCCCAGCGTCGGCCAACGCCAGCGTCGGCAAGGCAAATGCTTACTATCCACACGTTGGGCCAGTGCACCGAACGCCAATGCATGCGGCCAATTAGACGAGTGCCCGTCGAGCCGTCCGCACGTTGGCCGAGCGCAGACCGCCTTTGATTTAGAGGTGTAATGAATGTACTCGTAACAAGTACCGGTAACATAATATGAGTGTTAAATTTCATATTATGTTACTGATGGATGACTCTCAACAAATTATACCTACTTACTAAATAATAACATAATTATAGGCAGAGGTGCTAGCACCCACATTTCGCCGTTTATGTTTAGGTCCCAATGTAATAGGTGGCGAGCCTATTGCCATTCCGGGCACTTATAACCTCCGATAAATATACACATAACTTCGAAAAAAATGTACGTAGTAAGCAATAAGCAAGCATTCCTCTTGTTTGTTTTTTCGTTGTTACTGGGTAACTTAATACGGTAACATAGTATCATCAAAGTAATATATTCTATAACATGAATATCAAAATTGTTACCTAATATAACATCTCTACTTTGATTTGTGCACAAACCGACAAAATCCGAAGTGAGGCGAGTGATCACGAGCGACGGCCAGCTAAGACCAGCTATCACAAATGAGGTGTACACACGTTGGCGCATGGCTTCACTGGGCCAACTAGGCCAGCGCTACCAGGCAAGGCAAATCGACTGTCCACACGTTGGCGTTGGCCTACGCTGGGCCAACGTGTGTACGCAGCATTAGAGAATCAACGACGTACCTACCTTATGCTTGTTGTTCATCATAAACTCGCAATATAGAAAAATATATTATAAGAAAATTGTTTTACAGTAGGTACCCTAGGAAACACCCAGATCAATACAAATAACTAGTATACACATAAATTGCACTGTGGGAAAATAAACTCCGCGACCTCTAACTTTGAGCCGAACGCTCTACCGCTACCTTTAGTAACATTATGACAGTAATACTCATTGCTACACTACAAAGGTCATCGAATCACCCATTCCAAAGGACGGGTTGTCATAACATATCAGAAAATCTAAGTAATCTGTGACTCATGACTAAATAAACAGGAAAACTCACTCTTTTCGATAAAAAATTCAGTGTCGAGCGCCGACATATTTTTATAAATCTCCTAGAAAGATTTACTTCGTGAAAGGTCTATAAAAGCCAGCGCAACAGTAAGCGGGTGGACCAATCCTCTTAAAAATAACAAGATACTGAGAGTAAGTGGTCGTCATTTGGCGTGAGGAGTTGCATAAGACGTGTGCATTTTTGTAGGTACTAAGTTTTTATATAGTTTTCTGCTGATGACGTCACGAAAGTGATTAATATGCCAGTATTTTTATACCAGTAAGCGGTTACCGTGATCTACGTGTGCAGCACCAGAGGCGTCACACTCGCGCTGCTGACCCAGTAAGAGCCTTCTAATACCTTTCTTGAAGAACCCCATATTGACATGTTTTAGTGGCGTGATATAGGTATACAGTTTAAAAATGATGTTTTATATTCTACTTAGTACAATTAAAGTTATTTTGAACTGGTTTGGAATACGAATCTCAGATTACAAAAAGTTCAGCTAAAAAACTTCAATTTTCACTGAACTCTGTTAAAAGGTGTCTATGATTTCTTTTTTGCAAAAATCATAGCACTTTCAAACGGACAAACGAAAAAGCCTTCGCAGGACAGCCCACAAAGGCTTTTTTTGGTAGTACAGTCAAATGTTTATTTTTCCCAAACATGAAACCGGTCATCAAAGGCCGTATTTCGACATAGCGTTATTTAATAAAATTATTTTCACGAAAAATTCACTCAGCAAAACAATAAAAATACCAAATATCCTTTATTTTTTATACAAGTAGAATATAGCTGTTGCCTGTTGCCCGCGGCTCCGCCCGCGTGGATGTCGTTTATCGCGACCATACATAAATGTAGTCTATGTCCTTTCACAAGGTCTAAGCTGTCTCTGTTCCGAATTTCATCAAAATCGTTTCAGTGCCTAGTGCAAGTTGTTTCTTACATTAACCGGTGACCAGTAAACCATGATAGCATGGCACTGTGTATGTGAAAGGACGTCAAATCGACAAGACATTAATTCCATAATATAGCATCTACGTACACAGTTACTGTAGGTATAAATCCTGCAAACATTCGGCTATTATCAAAACAATTGGTACTGGTCCAACAATTGGTACATTTCCCGTTTATTCTTTACTTCCAAGGCCGAACACAATATATCGGCAAGTTCCGGAATTTATGGCTTAAAACTTCGTGCATCGTACTGTGACCATTATTTTTCGTTCAGAACGGGACGTCATTTCATTTATTATACTTCGTATTTAGGTAGCAACAAGCAAGCAGGTGGAGGGTATTTTTGAAAATTGTTAGAAGAGGAGCCGCAAAAAGAGCTATATTTTGAAACTCGCGGTTGCTGTCAAAATTAATAATTAACACCTATGGATTGATATTATTTCCTGGAACTTTAGCGTATATCTTTCTAAATATAAGACTAGAAAAAAGCAACGATTAAATTTTAAAAGAGAAGTCAGTTCGAATTTCAGATTTGTTCGAATTTATACAAACGATTAGTATGTGTTTAAAGTTTGAACATGAGTCGTTCCAGTGAGAAAAAGGGATGGAGCTTCTTCTTTTATACCACTTAGGTCGCAGACTATTTCGTACGCAGCCTTCTAACCTTTTCACGTCATGGTTAGCCCTCTTTAAGGGGCAACTAACGGAGTCCAGTGGGGATATCTGAACTCCACAATATACATTAGCCAGGCCTACCTACATCTGCAAGCGTGTAAAGACCATGGCGGAATAAAAACCTTCAAGCCACGTATATTTTTACGTATTTTGGAGACAGCGGAGCAGTTTAAAAGCGGAACCGTCCCTATCATAGCAGAACTTATGGCCACCTTATACATAGGTCGTACATAACTCGTACCTTTGAGTTCGTAGCCGACCGCATACAGTAGCAGCATATAACATACAGCAGATACAGCGTAGGTACCGTGAAATAAACTTGAATGTGATAAAAAATATTTTTGGTGGCATTTTTGACGTCATTGCGGTTTCTCGATTATGTGAAAAAAGGAAAATGTGTAAATTATAGACCAATGAGCGGATTGCGGGACTGATACTTTTCAATTCTATGGACCATATTATGTGTGGTCGTATGACGTATGCGTGTCGTCTCTTCACATACATTACTTGCTAAACTTCGATACGAGTGAACGACACCGTTGTGTGACGGTTTTTCGAAGTGTGAATAAAGCAACAGAATAAACGTAAAATACGCACTCGGAACATAACTTTCACAGGGAAGTTATATTCGGAGTTTCAACAGCAGAGGTTTAAATCATGGGCACACGGTAGTTCGCTACTCCGTATTTTGCTTTATGGAATATAAATTGTACTGGTATGAGAAATTCAGTGATAAAGAATGTAAAAGAGGACTTCAGTGTTTCGTCTCAATACGGGGCGAATACCAAAATTTAGGGTGATTTTTTTTCATTTAGTATTTAACTAGTCCTATTTGTTTCTTTATTTATGTACAAAAAATGGTATTAAGTATTGAAATATTTTGAATTATATTTTGGAATATTAACAGACAGTTGGAAGGATATTGTTGCTCAATCATGTCGGAACGGCCGAACGGATCTAGTTGGCACGTGGATCAGTGATAGATTATATTCTAGAATAGCATATATAGGCTACGGTACGGTAGGTTCCTGCAGGTCTCAGAAAGGAGGCCAGTATTTCACGCAAACCGATCAGCGGTCATAGAAACAAGGATTTTTCAGAAAAAGATATTCATTTCATGGTTTGAATTCTAATTGCATAATGCATTCAATGATTTAATTTATGGTATGCATGCATATTGGATATCTATTGGAATGGAATTTATTCCAATATTTAACAAAGCAGCTGCTGTCTACAATTGTCTAGCACTCTAGCTGGCTATTGCTGACTTCAAGTAACATTTTGATTGACAAGGCAATTTCCAATTATAGTAAATCGAAAAGCGAAGCTTTGAGTCTTCGCAGTTGGTTACTTCTCAATTATCGGCGCTGTGTGTAGAAGCAATTGGAAGCAATTAAAAACTAGACTAGCTGAAAATGCCTTCCTTTAGACATTTCGATCACAGTTTGATTTAAGGTTTCTATCAATTTTCAGCTCTTAATTTATTATTTGAAATGTCTATATTGCCCAAACTTTAAAGGAGAAACCCGTTTATAGGTTGACCAATAAAAATGTCTAAAAATATTTTGTTTTACCAGATTTTTCAGCTAATCGCCATTCGCCAATCCCGGTTGCATCTAAACCCTGCATTTTGGTTGGCAGTTATCGCAACTTTTGGTCACACGTCCGCTTATACTTAACCAATAGTGATTATATGTATGTATAAGGCATTTTAAGTCTGATCAATACCTTTCTAATAATACGACTCGGACTTACATCTTGTGTACCTACAAACAAGCCCACGTAAAAAAATTGTCAATTTAATCATAGGTATCCCATCTATTCCAAAATCCGTTTCCGATAAAGGGACTGTAATGAGTTTTCGATAATGATTTCAAAAAGTGGACGAGATCTTAAGCACCCTGTTTATAGGAATAGCTCTATTTAAAAGATAACAGATACAATGTCCTCAGATATAGGGATGGAGATCTAATCACATGATAAAACGATTTTTTTCCGGTTCTTTATTGTTGCACAGGATTCGAATAGGGTAATGTGATCAATCAACTGGATTTGTAAATGCCTATTTGGAAACTACCTATTGTCCGCGATTAAGTCCGCCTTAAGTTCGGAATAAGTTATAATAGTTTTCCTTATGCAAACTCCACACTCGCATTGATTAATTTCATACAATACGAGGCATAATAAGTATGCATAATCATGCATACATAAAGTCATGACTCTTTCCTAATGGAGTAGGCAGTGACCACCTGTTTCCACTTGCTATGATCATGGCATTTTACATCTTTTGATTCTTCTACAGTCATAATTATAACCCCCTCCCCTCTCCGATGTTCGATTGGCAAACCATGTTTTCCACACTTGAGGGGGCTATCTGAAAACCGTAGATGCCCCGCGGTCAGCCTGGATACGAGGGATATGCTCTTTATAATAGGACGAATATTGTACTCACCCAAACTCCAATTCGTCAGGTGTCAGCATAACGATATCATCGTCTATGGTCAGCTGGCACTCAGTCTCAATCTCGTCGTAGGGGAAGAATCTATTTGACAATTTGTTCTCTTTAGTTTGTATCACTTTCAGCGGCTTGTTTATCACTGGCCATTCGGATGCTGTGGACAAAAAAAGCATACATTAAATAATCGGAAATAGTAACAACAAAATGATTACAGTAATCTCGAGGAGTTCGCTGACAGCACAGAATCTCTCTGTTCTTACAGGGTCAGCAGCACGAGTGTGATTCCCCTGGTATTGCACTCGTCCATAGGTCACAGTAACCACTTTCCATCAGGTGGACCGTGCGCTTGTCTGCGAGTTCTGCGACCTAAGTGGTGTAAAAAAGTAATTTTTATGTTTTCAAATGAGATGATATATGTTATTCTAGATTATAAACTATCTCGTGCTAAATTTCATCCAGATCTATTCAGCCGTTTCAGAGTAACAAACATCGACATTCACAAACCTACATAATATACATAATATTAGCAGGCAGTAGTAGGTCATTCAGGTAAAGCTTCTCACACAACACAACACACCTACAAAATACACATTTTCATACGAAAAATGAATTTGCAAGTTTTGCAAATTGAAGCTCCTACAACTAGGGGTACAAAAGTATCTTCGCAGTAGATAATCGTTTGGTCGTCATGGTCGATCGCTTATAGTGATTGATGATGATTGACCGTGAGGATATCCTTCCCATCGGGTCAGTAATAAATCGTTACCCATGCCTAGGGCCGTGGGGCCGACGAACAGCAGTGGCGAAGTGGTTTCTTACCAGATGAATATATATTTTTATATTTACACTAGTGGAAAAACTTCCCCTGGTATTGCACTCGTCCATAGGTCACAGTAACCACTTTCCATCAGGTGGACCGTGCGCTTGTCTGCGAGTTCTGCGACCTAAGTGGTGTAAAAAAGTAATTTTTATGTTTTCAAATGAGATGATATATGTTATTCTAGATTATAAACTATCTCGTGCTAAATTTCATCCAGATCTATTCAGCCGTTTCAGAGTAACAAACATCGACATTCACAAACCTACATAATATACATAATATTAGCAGGCAGTAGTAGGTCATTCAGGTAAAGCTTCTCACACAACACAACACACCTACAAAATACACATTTTCATACGAAAAATGAATTTGCAAGTTTTGCAAATTGAAGCTCCTACAACTAGGGGTACAAAAGTATCTTCGCAGTAGATAATCGTTTGGTCGTCATGGTCGATCGCTTATAGTGATTGATGATGATTGACCGTGAGGATATCCTTCCCATCGGGTCAGTAATAAATCGTTACCCATGCCTAGGGCCGTGGGGCCGACGAACAGCAGTGGCGAAGTGGTTTCTTACCAGATGAATATATATTTTTATATTTACACTAGTGGAAAAACTGAATTATTGTCTGTATGTGTAAACGCCTTAATCGCCAAGACAGCCTTGGGGCTTAGTCACATTACCATTTAGCACTGTGTATCCTGCTGCAGAATTAGCACAGTGCTATATTAAAATTTACGCAAGAAAAGAAGTTGTACGTCGATTCCTTACAATCGAATACAGCTGCTATAATGCCTATAAATGATATACGAGTACGTATGTTATTTAACTAATCTCGTAAATTAACTCGACTGAGCTTCAATCAAATATAGGATTGCTTACAAACCCGATTGGGCTTAAACTAACTGGTATATGCGTAATTAGTTTATGCTACGGAGTGCACTCGACTTCAATGTACTTTGAGGATCATTGCAATGCGATGTGAAGCTAAGCTAGCACATTGAGATAGCATTAGAAAAACCTTTCTTCAATAATTGCACGGGATTTGACGGGATGCGGTATTCAAGCTGATGGGTAACGCAGTTCAATTTGTCAATCAATTGGTTCTATACTAGGTACTAATTTACTAATGTACACTTATTGGACATTATACAAATAGTTAATATCTACATTAACGTTACCTATATTCCGTTTGGTTAGGTATTTAACTAAAGGTAAATCGTGGTGTGACTTTTTATACAAACACAAATTAAACAAATAAACGACTGCTTGAACTACTGGGTATTATTGATTACTGGATAAAAAACGAAAGCTAGTATGTAAGCCATTTTTATTCGCTAGCGTTTTAATGGCAATCATAATAATTGTGCTTGTTATGAATGAGCATGTAAATGATATGCCTTTCAGCATTTATAGTGATCAAAGTAAAAAGGAATCCTTCGATTTATTACCTACATTTTGACTTTTTTTACATGCGAAAATTCCCATGGGTCTAAGAGGTGGTTATGTCGGACTCGAACCAACCAAAACCGCACGGCCGTCTCGGAGCCTCTGGCATATCCCGGCTGACCCAGATTCATCAAAGGTTCCAGATTCCACGCATGCCTACATTATTAGGTACCATGATCACCGTCATAACGTTTTTTCAGTTGTGTCCAAAAGTCCGAAATTTGCTCTTCGGAGCTCGAAGTAGTGTTGTAGAATTAATGCTGTTGATCTGTATTCTTTTCCGGGAGGGACTGCAGTCTGGCCTCCTAACCCACAAAAGAAAGCCTCATCTCATCGACTTGCAGGTGAGCCTCGTCATGTAGCCCTATTATCTTTAAGTAATTGGATAATATTTTATTATTATATAATATTATATTATTCTATTAACTTGGTATGATAAAGGTCCCGTACTCAGTAAGTACTGTAAGTAGTAAGTAAATATATCTGGTCTGACGTAAGTATTGTATAATTCTGTTAAGTTGGATAAAATTAGAATTTTGAGAATAAAATATTCTGAGAACGAAGGCCTAATCCTGTGTATTGTAAGGTGTACGCAAAACATGAATACATTACGGCAACCGAAAACGAACCACAAATAAGAAATATAAATAAGTACAAACGTCCTTTGATATGCAAAAGAAAGTGAAAATAAATGTTCCATGGGT
This sequence comes from Eilema depressum, assembly GCA_914767945.1. Lineage (NCBI taxonomy): Eukaryota > Metazoa > Arthropoda > Insecta > Lepidoptera > Erebidae > Eilema > Eilema depressum. The sequence goes on along the minus strand of OU612028.1, from coordinate 6,854,004 downwards.
AGATAAAATATTTGATAAAATCAAAACACGTTTTTTTACAAGCCCTTATATCAAATAAATAATACAGATCTATATACCTACTATCTAACAAAAAAAAAACACCTTATGCTTTGGGAATTGAATCCAAAATCAAATCATTTTCGGTTTGAGACTCGTCTGTACAAATAAAGTTAAAAATAACTTTGTTGGAAGGTAATACGGTTTAAATTCATTTGGTAACATAATTTAATGATCGCTTGTGTGCTTTGGTCCAAGGCACGTGTAGTGATATCGGTTTATCTAACTGATTTGCACGTGTACATATTCATTAGATATTTAATGATGTTCCTATTACTGATTCAAGAGAGGTGTTTAGCAAAATGTTAACGATCAGCACAGTTAGTACCTGGTAATATAATTTATTCGTTAAATCCATTAACATTTACATAATTCATTCTATTCTAACAAGATAAGTAAAGATACATTCTAATTCTAAGATTAAAATTGTTTTACTCATTCTTATTTGAGTACCATTATTCTGCTCTGTGTTAAATTCTGTATCTCTTTATTCTGTATTTACTCTTACGCCCAGTTTCCGAGTAGCTGATCAATGTCATATTAGCTAATCGGCTGTTAAATCTCTTGTCAAGTAGCAATTAGGTTGCTAGAAGCATGGTTAAATAGTTCAATTTGATCATCGTGTTAGTTAACCAGCTATTATAACCGAAACGATGATCAAATTAAACTATTTAACCTTACTTCTAGCAACCCAATTGTTACTTGAGAAGGGATTTAACAGCCGATTAGTTAATTTGACGTTGATCAGCCTTTCGGGAACTGGGTGTAAAAGTAGTATTTACTTGAATTTGCAACTCACGGATATATCACCGTGAATTTCGCATGACATGAGGCTATTCGCCATCCGATAGTGTACAGTACATACAGAAAACGAGCCTAGTTGATGACAGTAGAAGATCTCCCATCTATTCCGTAGGACCCAAAGACATACCTAGTTGATGACATGTGTAAGTGAATACACCTCTGCCTACTCCTTCAGGGATAAACAGACGACAATACCAAATGTTGTCAGTATTCTTACATAACTTCACTGTACCTACAACATTGTAGCCATTATTTACTCGTTGCAAATTGAAAACCAATCTAGGGAAAAATCGATGAAAACTTCCCCTTGGAGAAAGTACGAGTCGTACGACTTCCATTTATTGCAATATTGTTTTAGGCTTAGTCATTGAAAATGGGACAAGTTTATACTTTCTGTATTGCGCTGTCATTATCTGACACTTAAGCTATTTTGATAGTGTTAAAAATAATGTTGTATAGAATCCGCTCCAAATATACTTCGTGTATTTTAACATATGATACGAGTATTTAACCTTATTAATCAGTTACAGGCAAGGTTATTTTTTTAACCGACTTCAAAAAGGAGGAGGTTCTCAATTCGATGGTTATTTTTTTATGTATGTACACCGATTACTCCTAGGCCTAGCTTTATGATTCGATTTCCGTGATTCTTTTTTTTTACTCGATGTGAAATAGTTGTCATTTGGTCCCATAAAAATTTAACATACAGTTTGGGTTAGTGCATTTTATTTTTATTGGAATAGTTTTTTGAAGTCGGTTTTTTTAAATGTAGTTTTGTTCTTCTATTAAAATTATAATCGCAGCTTTCCACCGATAGATGGCACTAGATGCATTTAAAATTGTATTTTTAAAGTTTAGTGTATTTCACAATATTATTCTAAATTAATATTTTTGAACTCGGGAATGCCTCCTCTTTCATTCGAAGTTATACTCGATACGATTGCTACAACATTTTTAATACCACATAAGCAGCAGACAAGTGAGACAAGCATACGGCCCACCTGATGGAAAGCTGTTACCGCGGCCTATGGATGTGTCGTGCCGTGTCGTGATGCCAAATCTGTTTTACCCTAATCCTTTATTGTACTGTATTTGCTATTGCACCTATTGCACGCAGAGATTATACAATATACCTACATTGCGAATCGCGTAGATTTTCCGCTGGTGCATTTTAATCCGATATTGGATTGCTTGCCGGGAGAGCAAGAAGCCCAACCAATACAACTTACTTTAGGTGATTACATACGCGAATGACTTTGACCATACAAATGCTCAAGGTCATTCGCTCGTTTTTCAGTCGTAAAAATCAGTAAAACTAATTTTAATAGATAATTTTATAGGGAAGATTACAAACTAAGCAGGTCACGTCATGCTAATACACTCATTTAACATATATCTGAAATTTTAGATTATTTGGATACATATTGCAGAAAATATTTGGTTTCATAAGAAAGAGTAGAGTGATGTTCAGATCCTCTTTTCAACTATTTCCTCTTTTTTTATAGAATTTATGAAAAGGTGAAGTTACTCTGTATATCCTGTAGTATGCAGGGATGTAAATTCCAGATCTTTAGGTTTTATAGTTAAAAAGAAAAACGGTTTCGAAAATACCGATTTTTCGATGCTAATCTGATTCGGGGCCTTAATGAAAATTACATAGTTAGATGGCCAATGGCATCCTTCCAGATCTTTAGGTTTTATAGTTAAAAAGAAAAACGGTTTCGAAAATACCGATTTTTCGATGCTAATCTGATTCGGGGCCTTAATGAAAATTACATAGTTAGATGGCCAATGGCATCCAAAGTCTAAATGCCATATTGCGCGAACCTTGGTATTAGTACATATTAGCTTAGGACATTTCACTAATCAAGTGTTACGCGCTCCAGAGTTATCAAAAATACCTCTATGTCATCAAAACTAAGGCCACTATTTTCACAGGTATTAAAAATAATATACCTGCATACCTAGGTTGTTCGCGTTACAACTTCGGGCTATCACAGTCTCTTCCGGAAAGATTCCTATTAGATTTCGTCCTAGGGAATATGTGCATTTTGGAATGCCGGTAGCACCTGAAACGGCTACGAGTTCGGCAGTCGAGGTAATTACATTTTTTTTCCTTCTTTTCCTTTAGATAGGATCCCATTTTAAAGTACTTTTGTATCTTTAGTAGAATATAAATTACAAATGACAGACCAGGGCACAGGATTCGAATTTTAAGAGACGTGTGGGCTCATCGCCTTTGTGCCTAGGTGCTGTGCAGCGTGCTATTAATATTATAAGTGCGAAAGTAACTGTTTCTCTGTCTGTTATGCGTTAAGTTTTCCATGTGTAAATAAATAAATAAAAATGTGAAAATTTTTGAGCACTTAGGATTTTTGAACGAATAATAATATGTAATAGTGATAAGCAAAAAAAAATCGATTCATAATTTCATTGCGTTTTTCGAAGATAAGTACGATTTAGTATTAAGACCTTTGGCATCTATGTATTTAGGTAATCAGAGCCTTTGGGGCCCAAGCCAACCTTCATCTGCTATCCATGACGGACGAGACTGTGACGATGAATCTCACTCCAAGTTCCTTATTTTTATTCAGAAATCTCATATGTAACATATGATTTTATTCCATATTTCGAATATTCTAGATTCTATTTCAATAGCCTCCATTCCCGCGGGTAGGTACAACATATTGGAGTTCGTTTTCAGTCCAACCACATGCGCCGGCATATCATTTATTCTACGGTACGACTGACATCTCATCTACATCTATATTAGCCAGGGAACGAATGTTCTAAGATTACTTCAGAAACCGACGTCTAATCTAAACTGGTGTGGTCACAAATGTAGGGAAAGTTTTTGAAAAAGACGGTTTGGTTAAGAAGAAAGATTTGAAAAAGCAATTGCAGGACGATTATGATTTTGAAGGCGAGCCGTAGGCTTGGCACTGACTTCAACAAAAGTCCTAAGCGCATTTTTATATTTTCAGTTGAAGGTACCTATTATATTTGTTATTTTTTTACTTTTTAGTGATTTTCGTTCTAGAATTCGGTTTAATTTTTTTGTTGTATTTCGTAAATAATGACAATATTTCCATTGATGTTTGAAAAAGGATTTTTATTTCGTAAAAGCCGATCCAGTAATGAAACAGTTTTGTGAAAACTACCGCAGTGCGAGTTTGTCGTGATTCAAACAAGTAAGTACTACTAACTTTTCCGGTTTGTGCTGTTAATTGTGCAACTCCTTCAGAACAAGAAACTACAATAACGTAATTGTTCTTCTATTAACGGACTGAGTTAATTGTTCAACGTCTTGTATTTTTGAAACACTTAGAATAAGTATTTGGTTTGTCGACCCGCCCCGGTTTTACATGTGCGAAATCTGATCGCCCATTAAGTAATACGATATTATAAACAGATGCGTCATTTTTATTTATTTTTATAGATGTAAAGATTGAAATTTATGCATAAAACGAAAGCTTTTCCTCGAAAGCTTTTCAGCGGAGGTAGCTAAAAACTAAAAGCTTTCTGTTTAGCCCGTACCGTTGTTATTTGTAAAAGAATAATGTTCTCTCTGGTTTCATTTCGATGAGCACGATGAGCATAATAATGATGGCGGAAATATAAAAAAAACCGGCCATGTGTGAGTCGGACTCGCCCATGAAGGGTTCCATAGCAGCAAAGGCGAAAATTGCGGTTTATGACGTATTAAAAAAAACTACTTACTGGATCTCTTTCAAACCAATTTTCGTTGGAAGTTTGCATGGCAATGTACATCATATGGTTTTTTTTAGATTTATCATTCTCTTATTTTAGAAGTTAGAGGGGGGGGGGGGGGGGACACATTTTTCCACTTCAGAAGTGTCTCTCGCGCAAACTATTCAGTTTAGAACAAAATGATGTTAGAAACCTCAATAGCATTTAATATTATACTTATCTATAGATAGGTACCCCACACGTATGGGTTTGATGAAAAAAGTAAGTATGGGGACCCCCAAATTTTAATGCTTTTTTTCTATTTTTCTGTGAATTTCTTAATGCGGTTCACAGAATACATCTACTTACCATGTTTCAACAGCATATTGTCTTATAGTTTCGGAGAAAAGTAGCTGTGACATACGGACGGACAGACAGACAGAAATCTATAAGGGTTCCGTTTTTTGCCATTTGGCTACGGAACCCTAAAAATACATAACACTCAGGATTGTAAATTCGCGAAGTCACAAATGATGTTTTGCCAAACAATTAGGAGCGGGTCTATTGCCGTGCACTGGAAAGGATTTCAAGAGAACACGGAGTATTCCACGATAATCTAAGTAGGTAGGTACCTACATCTAATCTCAAAAAACGTATAATATCCAATTTTAGAACTCGTTTTCCTTAGTCAAAACTAGTATTTATAAATGCCTATGTTAAAGTCTTCTTCATCCTTGCGTTAATTCCCAGTCGCATCCGAAGCTTTTCAGCTCGGAGTCTGGGGTCCGCTTTACCAGTCTTAACTACAAAGGACATCATTCAGATTGGGCTAATTTTTATTTTGCCGGCCAAAGAAAAAAAATACAATATTCGGTTAGAGCTTGTTCTTACTAACATTTTTTATTAGTGCGTCGAAGATCGATTAGAGTTTAAAAATCTTAAAAATATACACTTTTTATGATACGAACTATTCAAAATAAATGAAAAATATTGTTATACATTGGAAGAATAGTTAATAAAAGCAATAAAAAATAAACCCCATACTGCATATTGTTGTTTTTCGTCCATTTATTTACGGCTAAAATTAAAAGTGTCGATTAAAGAAAATAAAATCCGCTAGAATTTTTCCTTATTAGCATTTTTTATTATGGCGTCAAAGCTGAGGGACCACTTCCCTCAGTTTTATTTATATTCGAAAATCTTGAAAACATACATTTTTTATGATACGAACTATTGAAAATGAATTAAAAATATTGTTCTATATTGGAAGAGTAGTTCATATAAGTAATAAAAAATAAACCGCATATTACATATCGTTGCTTTTCATCCATTTATCTAGGTTAAAAATTGAAAGTGCCAGTCAAAGAAAACAAATGTGATATTCCGCTAGAGCTTGTACGCGTTTGCATTTTTATTATGGTTTCAAAGCTGAAGGACAACTTCCCTTGGTTTTTTTTTTGAGTTCAAAAATCTTGGATAATATAATACATTTTTTTAAACGTATTATTGAAAATGAATGAGAAATATTGATTTATATTGGTTAAAGGTGCATTTCCAATTATTGAACTTAGTAAATGTGTTGATCATATTCCACAGTTACAAGGCACTAATGGCAATGCCATAAGGTAGATTCGTGGACGATAGCAATCACGTCATGTCCAGGTTCGTCAACATTATATATACATTATCATAGATAAAACAAACAGGGTTGAGTGCAATGAAACAGTGTTATTGCTCGTGTATTTTATTTTTAATTGCTTATTTTTATTGCTTTATTGCTTTTATCAACTATTCTTCCAATATAATACAACATAATTTATTATTCCTTTTCAATTATTTATTTTATTTAAAATATACGTTTCCGAGATCTTTGAACTCAAATAAAACCGAGAGCAGTATTCCCTCAGCTATGATGCTATAGTAAAAATGTCAATGAAGACAAGCTCTAACGGAATATCATATTATTTTTCTTTGGCTTCACTTTCAATTTTTGGACCTAACTAACGAAAAACAGCGATATGCAGTATGGGATTTATTTTTTATTGCGTTAAACAACTATTCTTCCAATATAGAACAATATTTTTCATTCATTTTCAATATATAATATCATAAAAATTATATGTTTCTAAGATTTTTGAACACCAATAAAACTGAGGGCAGTGGTCTCTCAGCTTTGACATAGTAATAAAAAGTCCTAATAAGGACAAGCTCTAGCGGAATATCATATTTGTTTTCTCTGACCGGCACTTTCAACTTTGGATCTCAATAAATGGACGAAAAACAACAATATAAAGTACAGGGTTTATTTTTATTGCTTTTATTAACTATTCTTCCAATGTATAGCAATATTTTTCATTTATTTTCAATAGTTCGTATCATAAAAAGTGTATATTTTAAGATTTTTGAACTCTAATAAAACCGTTGGAAGTGGTCTCTCAACTTTGACGCCATAATAAAAAATGTTAGTAAGAACGAGTTCTAACGGAATATCGTATTTTTTTCCTTTGGCCGGCACTTTCAAAACTAGCCCAGATTTGTATGGAGAGTGAATGTTGTCCTTTGGCTAGACCTCGATATTTTCCGTGAAGCGATTGCCATCTGACCTCCACGACCCAATAGTAACATTAGGAGATATCGACGCTTTGCAGCTAGACCGTTGTTTTTGGAATTTTTAGGCCTCCAACTACCCGTAACGACTGCCATAGATGTTCTTGTGGCAACCGGGACCAACGGCTTAACGTGCTCTCCGAGGCACGACCAGACCAATGCAAATACCCATATTTTATGAACACAAATATTTGCACTGAGCGGGGATCGAACCCGCGCCTCCTGCGTAGCGGCCGCGTTCACTACCGCTACGCCATCGCCACGGAGGCTGTCAACGTTAAAGTCTATTTGTTATAATGTGCTACGATTATTTTCTGATTACACGCTTTTTATGTGTTAAGAAGAAAATGAAAAAGTTAAAACTTGTAGAAGATAATTAAGTAATTTCAGTTTGTGGCCTATAGAAGGTCGAAAGTACCTCAATAGGTTCTTTTGTTTATTCAGACTTAGATGTGGCAATAGCCTATTGCCACATAAGAATATGTATATTTTACGTAAAATTGTAACTTAAATTATTCCTGAGCTTCAAAAATAAAAGAGGTCATCATCACATGTAAATAATGGTAGGTATATTATTCTAATTAAATAGGTAGGTAGAGTGGGCCTGGGGTGCGTGGTCCGGAACCGCCACGCGGTGCACCCTGGGCAACAGAGACGGCCAACCAGAGCTAGCCTCTCCCTCTTCCAAAACAGTTGACACAGTACCTATACCGACATTATTTAATCAACATAAAAGCAATAAACTGTCGAGGACGAAAATTCGAGTGCCTCGTAGCTATATTAAACACGCCCAAATTTTCAAATAATAATCCTACTAATATTATAAATGTGAAAGTTTGTGAGAATGGATGTGTGGATGTGTGGATGTTTGTTACTCTTTCACGCATAAACGGCTGGACCGATTTGGTTGAAATTTGGTATGTATATAGGTTATACCCTGGATTAACATATAGGCTGCTTTTTATCAACACACCACGCGGGCGAAGCCGCGGGCGGAAGCTAGTTATTAGATATTTATTCATTTCCACCAAAAATAACGTTATAGGTATAACATAGTTTGCGTTTTATTATCCTCTTGACGTTGAAATTAGAGAACCAATTTGAGCGGTCGGAAGACGAGCGCGGAATTATTCTCCCCACTTATAATGCGAAATGTGAGTACAATTGAATGTTAACCAAAATCCGTGTTCTATTGAGGCGAAGCCGTTGGCAATATTCAGTATTATTCACACAAATATTGAAATTTAAATAACATTACTTCTCATTTCGTAGATATATTTATTGTGCTAGGTGTACGGGGGAAAGAGGGATGCTCTAAAAACCTTTACACCGTTGAATGGTTACGTGTAAGCCGGTATACCAGCTGATTGATGGGTGATGTTTCGACGCAGTCTTTCTTCTTGGGATTGGAAGGTTAGATAGCAGTCGTTTCCATAAAAACCGCATAAGTGTCAAATCTTAAGAAGAAGAAAGAGTAAGCGGACCTTGGGGTCCGAGATGAAAGCCCGAATGTAATCGGCAACCACTCTAAGATGGCGATGATGCTGCCATGCTGATACATAGAAAAATATTGCTAAATATTAAAGAGAAACACGACGAGGCAATGCTGGTTTCAATTAATTTCAAACACGTAAAGTTAGTACCTACACCATAAAAGATGTACGCGTGGGTCTTTTATGACAACAGATTGAAGGGACGATTTATCTCTAGGCTCAGGGAAAATAAAGAAATCGAGAACGAAAACTGAAAGAGCTTATAATGTACTGAATAAAAACGTAATATTTTTTTTTGAAGAAAGCGAATTCCAAATGGCTATGGGACCTTTTCTCTCCTCTAATTTGTATGTATTAGGCTTGCATATTGCGTGATTGGCGCGCATACAAAAACAAACATAAAACTTTGTACACCTCGCAAGTCATGGCTCACCCAAGTAAATGGTTTGAATAATATTTTTTTACGAAAGAAAACTCGACTCCAACAAACCTACGTTAAAGAAACTACCGAAGGTATACACATATGGTAATAGTTTTACTAATACATAAAGATTTTATGCTAAAAACACGAAAATAATTTTCGAAATTTCTTTGTAATTTTAGAGTTTGGTGACTTTTTCCTGAAACTTATAGTTGAATCTTGACTAAATTAATATATTCAGAACTGAATGGGTGTGTGAGGGCCCCACCAAGATCTACCAACCTTGCTTACTTACATCCTTACATGCCGGCTAGTAGGCACATCTGCTAATTGCTGGACAAAGCTGTGGCACAGGTTTTCCTATCTGAAATGGGAGGTCACATGGCAGTCTTTAATTTGACGCCAAAAATACGTCCAACCGTTTGACAGATATTAAAGAAATTATGTAGATTAGATATTTACGTGTGTAGCGAAAATCATAGTATGAACTTCCTTTTCAGCTTGCAGTCCACAATAAAATAAATAAGATGTTGGTAAGTTAACTATCCCTTAACTCATAGAATAGGCCTAATGTAACTCTGACTATGCAATTTAGCACTTCGCAATAAATCCGCTAACTGCAACGTCATTTCCGTCTTCCGTCCATAAACTACTCCTGAACATGGCTTCCCTTTAGCTAGTGGCATTATCGGTACTTGGAAGTTCGAACATAATGCTTTGCGGGGCATAGTAGGATTAATGCGCTAACGTTCATCCTTCCCACAGAATTACAATTTCGTAAACGAGGACACGGAATGTAGGTGGCAACAGATATAATTATAAGATAGGTATATCTATAAGTAGAAGTGCTATAGTTGGAGTTTTCATCCAGAACCGATTTCGCCCGCTCATGGAATACATACAAAACTTGAACGTCACACAAAGCGTGTTTGAACAACGCTGGCAGTAATAACGGAACGAGACGTGCAGGTCTATTGCAACCAATATGGTTGGTTGGATGAGATCGCATAAAAGCTTTCGCTTTTTTTTTTCATACCGCTTAGTCGCGCTCGCGCAAAATTCAAAGCTTTGAATTTTAAGTTAGTTGCAAAATTGTAAAATCTATTTCGGTTGGTGTACAATAAATCATAGTTGACGAAATGTGGGTGTCAATACACTTTTGTCTACTCCTTTCGGGCGTGGATATTATATAAAGTATGTTCAATAAAGAGTAGGTATAGCTAAATATATCCATCCTTCCATTTCGTCTTTAACCTGTACTCTATATTCGCCTTTTATTTTGATGCTTAATCCGATTCCGATATATAAATATTCGAAAACATCATATTTTTCCATCTACGTTACAAATCTAATACTACTTTCCGTTTACTCGTGGAAAATATATAATGTAAGATGAAATACAATTCTATAATAGAGTCGTATTGAATCCCACCTCTGATTAAATAATATTAACAAATAAATGAGTGATATTCGAATAAATATCCGACAGTACTCATCAAATAACAAAATGCTTTGTAAGTAGGTATAAGAACTAAGTATACTTCAACCAAAGAAAGAAATAAATCAATCATCTTGGGTACCGCGGGAGCCGGCGAGAGCCGGGTGGTTATGTGGGACTCGAACCGACTAAAACGCACGCCGTCTGTGAGTCGTAGATTGCCAGAGTTGAGATTGCCGGACACGGAGACATATCACTCTCTTCCCGGCCGACCAGTGGTCATCTCTTTCCAGTTGCTCTCCTCCGGAGCGGGGACCGTGGTGCTTTCATCTAGCTCCCGGGTATGGGGATAATCAGGATAGTAGTGTTAAACTGGGTCAAACAGTATCTCTACTGTAGTATCATGGTAGGTATGTGTAGTGGATGAAAAAATTTTTTAATTTTTTTTTAATTATAATAATATTATTAATATTATTGAGAGATGTTGACAAGGCCCCTGATCTGAAATTTTACGATTTCGACTACGATTTTCGAACAGAATTATCTCTAATGTTTTTATAATGATCTGAACTATCATGCCACAAGTTCGATTAATTAATTCATTTCATATAAAGCCCGACCAGTAAAATAAAATACCTCGCCATATTGCGGTAAACTATTGGAACTAATTTCTTCATATGGTAACAATCTATACAATGTCATTATGGTCATCTGTCAGTGTGGTGTCAATTGTGCGTGTTGTTGAGTTTGAGAGCGCTACAAAACTACAAAACTATAGTAATATGCCGAAAACTATTAAAAGCCAGTTAAGAAAAGTAATTTATAATATAACAAAGTATTTGTCGGATAAAAAGTAGGAAGGATTGGACTCTGTTCCTCTAAATAACATCACAGACCTTGTTGTCAACATGACGGGTAGGTACATCATAGAGTACGTGCAATGAAATTGGCCTAAACTACTGATTTTACTGTGACTAATTATTATTCACATTTTTAGGTATATCCCGATCTTCTGTAATAAAAATACGAAGAGAAGGTCAAACGTCAAATGTATTTTCTACGCCTAAGAAAAATAAGCCTAACGCAAAAAAGAAAATTATGCTCGATTATTTTGATCTCTGTGCTGTTAGGCATAAAATACAAGAATTTTATGCAGTCCGAAAACCAATATCGCGTGGTCCCTGTTCTATACATAGTGTAATGTAACTGTATGTCTAACTTGTATTTACCATTCCAAGCAGTAAACTATTATACGGATACTACTGTGTTTTGATTTGTGCCCAGTCCTTGTAACCAGTATAACACGCCGCGTCTATTTTTCTATTTTAACCAGAAAACTTAACAGAGAAAAACTTAACTTTTTAACAGAGAAAAAAAATACATTTTAGTGAAAGTTTTGTATATTAAACACGTACTACAAGTTGAAATTATCTTTTAAAATACGAAGCTGCATGAAATGAGCAAGCAATAGGTATATTAATTCGTTTGTAATATTGGACACGATCTTTTTTGTATCGAAACTTTTTTAAGTCAAAGTCAAAGTCAAAGTCTTTATTTCTCAAAATAGTGCAACACTGTTACAGCTTTTTGACGTCAAAAACTCCTTAAAACTAAGTTTACCACCGCTTCCTAAGCGCTAATGGAGAAGAAACGGCGCAACAAACTCCACTGCGGCATTTTAAGGACGTCAGTTTACAAAAAATAAAAGGGTTTTTTAAGACTAAATATGAACGTATGTACAATTGTCTCGCGTCAAGTAGGTATATAAAAAATAAAAATAAAACCTTATATAAAACCTTATATAAGAACAAAGCAACTTAATCAATGAAATTAAAAAAAAGAAGTCTATAACTCACTTTTGTGAATAATAGCAATGAAAAACATGACAGCCTCCGTGGCGTAGCGGTAGTGAACGCGGCCGCTACGCAGGAGGCGCGGGTTCGATCCCCGCTCAGTGCAAATATTTGTGTGCATTAAATATGGGTATTTGCATTGGTCTGGTCGTGCCTCGGAGAGCACGTTAAGCCGTCGGTCCCGGTTGCCATAAGAACATCAATGGCAGTCGTTACGGGTAGTTGGTGCCCTAAAAAGTCCAAAAACAACGGTCTAGCTGCAAAGCTTCGATATCGCCTAATGTTAACATTGGGTCGTGGAGGTCAGGTGGCAATCGCTTCACGGAAAATATCGAGGTCTAGCCAAATCTGTAGCTATGACTGGTAAAAGCGGACCCCAGACTCCAAGCTGAAAGCTTCGGATGCGACTGGGAATAACGCTAGGAGGAAGAAGAAGCAATGAAAAAGTCACAGTTTTATATTAGGTGTCATTCCGTGCTTAATTGCGGGGAAATAAAAGCCTGTTCATAAGCAAGTGTGTTGAAAAAATATTTGTACACTTGGCATTTTACATGTGTATCACTATACTTGGTGTTGTCATATCATAGATGTTTTTGGCGCCCCCAGTACGGGTTTTTTATTTTATTGGTCGGACTTTACATACAACAGATGTACCAGTTTTAAAAACACAGATTTATTCTAACATTCAGGCACAACCACATTCTTATCCTATTGATTTTTTTTTCCCGCTATGTTGCTTTCACACCGCCTGATGGTAAGCTTGGATGAAGTGCAAAAACTAAAGGCCGCTATTCCAGTGCCTTTTCACGCCTCGCTTAAAGAACCCGGGATTATAAGAACAGGGGTACATAACATGTGCGGTAAATGTAAATATTCCTAAAGTCTTTATCGTACGACAATTGAGTGAGTAATTCATGAATATGAAATTTGAATAAGAAGTTATGAGCAATATTCTTATGATAAGCAGAATATTTTGAATAATTATTATACCAAATATGTAGGTGCTGCAAGCGTGGAATTATCATACCGTTCCCGTAACCTATGGGAATTTATTCCATTGATAAAAAGCCCATGTTTTATTCACGGTTAAATCTAGTCCTTCGCCAAATTTTAGCCAAATTGGCTCAGCCGTTTGAGCGTGATTGGGCAACAAACATCCAAACCTATAAACATCTTCACAAACCTTTACATTTTTAATATTCACATCAACATTTATAATATCTTTAGGGTGGTAGGGTTCTTATAGGGAGATTGAGGAATAGGGTAGTTCTGTCTTAAAAGTTCCTAAGAACCTATTACGTTCGTCCTGTCTTACCGAGTATTATATTATGGTTGTTCGTACACTTCCATCTTCGCCTTCGGAGCGTAGTACAATTTCTTAATCTCATCAGTTTCACTACATTAACAAGTTAGTACAACTAGTCACTAGGAACATAAAACATGGCAGTTATTCCATACTCACATGGTGGTGGTGGTTTCTTCTGGTTGTTCCAAACCACCAGGATCTTGGCGAGGCTCGGCGTCCGCACCAGCTTAGTGACGAGCGCGAACAGGCTGTCGACCCGGTCGTACGTCAGTATGACCGCGGTGAAGCCGAGTGACTTCGAGGCGGTTACGGGCAGGAATAGCGGGTTCACGGGACCGTACTGCGGGAAAGAAATAAAACGTTACATTTTTATCCGATTTCAAAAAGAAGGGAGGTTCTTAATTAGTCGAAATTTTTTTTATGTACGTTCTCCTAAATTTCCGTCGTTTACGAACCGATTTCAAAAATTCTTACACCAAACCAGTGGGGAGGGGTAAAAATTTTGCTAATAGTGAAGCTGCGGGCGGAAAAGTTCTTACCTCTCATGGAAGAACCATAGCCATTTTGTATGGCATTCTGGACATTCTGATTTCAAATACTAAATTTCAGTTTCTGAATTTCAGATACCGAACTTTAGATACTGAATTTTCGATATAGAATTTCAAATACATCTAGTTTTAGATAATGCATTATGTATAAAATGTTAAACGTCTCTACCATAGCTGCACTTTGCAGGGTAAACCGACAGATCGTGTTATTATAGGGACCCCTCACTACTGCACCAAACTCAACGTTTGGTGGAATGCACTCGTGGTCCCATATTAGTTTCATTAGTATTGTACCTTGGACTCCGAAGATACAGCAGAAATCTCCTCAATATCAAATAGGAAATGGCAACTATCTACCTATACCTATGTTATATCTGAATTGTCTGGGTCTACATGACGAACGCGAGCACGTTTCTTTCGTAGTGTGGTGTAATCCATGTCTTCTTTCTGCCACCTTTTCACATAAATGAGGGTTGCACACACCTGAGCTCTAACGTATTTTTTCCTCAAGATTTACAACAGCTTTATCACGTTTACTACCCTGTAAGTTGTGTGCCGTGACTGGCTCAGAATAATAATAAAAAGTAACATTCGGTGCCTAATGTCCCAGTAACTCTTTCGGTTCTTAATTATTTACCACTTACGCCTTAGGTTGGTTTGTCGGATATGAGGTAATATTGATGTATACAGGGGCGGATCCAGCTTTCCATTCAGGGGGGGGTCATGGTGTAGCCGAGACATAGTTTCGGGGGGGAAGGGGGGGGGGGTTGTCTAGTCTCCCAATAAAATGTCATTGAACAATGCAATGAAAATAAATGTGTATGAAATTCATGACGAAATAATGGAGGAGGAATGAGGTGAGAGGAGAAAAGTAAGATACCTTGAACGACTGTTGTTAAATACGATCCAGAACCCGGTTAAGCTGCTGGCCCCCAAGTTGAAAGACGCAGCTGGCACTCTGGCTTGGGGGCTGGAGGACTCCTGCAGGCGACTCAATGGCGAAAAAAGATGTCAGAGCACCTTCGGTACTAAATCCGTATCAAAAGGCGGGAAATCGAGGCTTCGAAGTCCCAGCTTTATCGGGACATGGTGGAGTTGAAACTACGACTTGGACAACCAAGCGCAGGGCACGCCGTGATAGTGGTGGTATTTCTTACCACCACTGTCACGGTGAACTAGCTAGCCGCAGCTAACTATCACCCATCATGGAGAACTGGCTAGAAAGGCTTCAATGGGGAACTCTCGTAGCGGTTGACGCAGATGATAACCGGATATGGATGTTTCGGAAGTTAGCCATCACTGTGATGCAAGCGAGGACACGGGCTGCATACGCGGACCGAATACCCGGCATGGGAAACGCCGAAGCGGGTCCTTGTGGCGGCCCTCGGGATGGGAGTTCTCTCGCTCAGCACTCTCTCTCGCTTGCTTACAGTGATGGCGTAAAACCGTAAGCTCGCGGCTGCCACCGCCTCCATCTGAGAGCAAGTAATGCTCGAGAAAGAGGCGGGGGAACGGGTCTGGAGAAGATTCAGTTGTTTCCCATTCCGCATAATGCTGCGTTTACATACTCGCGGCAGAGCGAGGAAAGTGGCGAGAGAAGTGGGCAGAGACGTGGTGTGAATGGTATATTCGTCATGCCGCGAGTACTGCCGCGTATGTTGCTGCGAATGTCGGCTTGGCGGCGCGAGTCAAAGTAGCGGCAATACTAGCGCGATGAACTATACGAGACCGCTAGATGGCGCTAATCAGTAAACACGGCTTTCGTTATTGCTCCTCGAATATTTACTTTTAAAAATATATTTTTATCCATCTACGGACAGTGTATAGGTAGTTGAAAGTGATAGTTTTTATTATTAATCTATTTAATCAATTCGCTATGCTGTAAAAGCATAATGCGTACACTGCTACAGCGTTGTTCTCCATACGTTTACGTCCGTCTCCGTTGCAGGGCGAATACTGTAATGCGGACCAACACGATGATGCGTACGTGTGAATGCTAGGGCATTATTCGTGGGAATACTGCCGGCAACACGATGAGCAATGCGATGGGCAGCGTGTAAACGCGGGGAAATACACAATGCGCGAAGGACTCGGGCGACGTAGGTCACTCAACATCCCCATTAGCACGGGCCTGGAAATGACAGGGGGAACCGCCTGACACTCTAGAAGAAGCAAGCCGCGTTGGCGGCGCGATGCGCGCCTCCCCCTTTCATGATTATCGTACATATTTTCCTGATTGCTTCCGAATCCGAGGTGACCTCGGAGATCAGGGGCCGCCTTCCGTCACTTCCTCCTCCACTTCGCACGACGTTGGGCGTCCATGGTGGTGAGATGAGACCATTTGCACGCATGTCACCCTTCACGACTTCAAGCCAAGACTTCTTGGGCCTATCCTTTCCACCTGGTCCTGCCAGCCATTTGTTACCCACGTAACCTGGCGGTTGCTGCAAGACGTGGCCACACCAGCGAAGGCGGCTCTCTTGCATTTTATGTGTGATGTCGCGGACATGAAGGCTGCCGCGGATCTGAGAGTTCCTCATGCGATCTTTACGTGTGACGCCGCACATCCACCGCAGCATTTTCATCTCCGTGACACGTAGCTCCTGCTTATGTCGCTCCAGCAGCAGCCACGCCTTACAGCCGTGTAAAAAGACAGGCCTAATGATCGTTTTATAGACCAACCCCGTCAACCAGACTGGCATTTTGGGTTCAAATGTGACGCCAATCATTTCCCGCCCCTCGGCCCACATGGCGGCAATTCGTGCCTTGACGTCGCGGTTGATGTGACCAGTCACGTGAAGTACAGATCCCAGGTACTTTTTTTTTATTTTTTTTTATCGTGCGAAAAATCCCCACGGATACCTCCCCCGCCGGAGCCGGAGGAGGAGGTTATGTCGGACTCGAACCGACAAAAACGCACGCCGTCTGTGGGCCGTCAGTTGCCGGAGGTGAGATTGTCGTAGCCATATCCCTAGCACCCCGGCCGACCCAGAGCCATATCTCTCGAGCTGGCCCTCTTCCGGTGCGGGGACCATAGAGTCCCCAACTCGCCCCCGGGTATGGGGAGGCACGCAATGCGCGTCGCCGCCGCGGCCTGCTTCTGCTAGGGTGACAGGCGGCTCCACCCGTCACCCCCAGGCCCGCGCTCATGGGGGACGGAGGTCATTCTGTGACCTCCAACGCCCGAGTTGCCGATGCTCGTTGCGGGCCACGCGGTTAGCGATTCTCCTGCGCTCCTCGCGGGCCGCAAGGTCTGCGATTCTCCTGCGAGCAAAGTGGCGAGCGTGAGAACTCTCACTCCCAAGGTCGCCACCAGCTCCCTTGTCGGCGTCTCCCACGTCAGACACTCGGTGAGCGTGTGCAGCGCCGAGTCCTCGCTCGCGTCGCAGTGATGGCACTCAGACGTTGGCTCTTTCTTCGCGGTCCAATGCAGATACCGCCCGAAGCATCCATGGTCGGTGTCACCCACTCCGGCTCCGGCGGGGGAGGTATCCGCGGGGATTTTTCGCACGATAAAAAAAAAGGACCAGGCATATGAGCCAGCTGCGTCATCCGCAGCAGAAGATTGCCACTGGCCACAATCGCTGGGCCCGCGGTAATAGCGGTAGTAAGGTCCATCCCATTCTATGGGGGAGTGGCTAGAGAGGCCACATGGCTGCCTCTCGTACCGGTTGACGCAGGTTATTACCGGGCACGGGTGCTTTGGTGACTACCTACGTCGGATCCAGAAAGGAAGGCTTCTTCCAAGTTCACAAAAAGTTTTTGTAAGCAAACAGTAACATAAATACGGGGCCTTTGAAGCTGAGCCCAAGTCAAATTGTTGCCCGAATCGAAAAAGGACCTCATGGCTGTCAGCTCCAGACCTTCGACTGCCGGCCTGGTTAGTCATTCGCGCTTATTTCTTTAACATAGCGGACAGGGTGTCAGGTCCGAAAACTATTCGAGTCCATCGGTTGATCGGCTGCGCTGCACGATAAATTGAAATTTTCAATCGTGCGAATAATATTCATACTGATGTTTGGTGCCTCATAAAATTATAATACTATTACTACTACAAAGAGACAGTCTTCTTATGCGTGGTATTTTTTAAAATTTATCAGTGACATTGGGATATTTTTTAGTAGGTGACCCGCCCAGGGGGGGGGTCATGACCCCCACGACCCCCCCCCTGGATCCGCCACTGGATGTATAGGCTGTACCTATACATCAATATTGGTACTGTTACCTACCCGGCTTTTTCGGCAAGAAAAGTGAGTCCAGCTAAGATCGGCTTGCTCCGTTTTTTTTTAAATAATGTCGACTATACCTTGATATCTTTTTCGAAGTTGTAGTTTTAATCTATATAATTAACACAGTTGCTAGTTCCGACTGTCTGTATAATTCATAAATGCGGAGTGAGGGTTACAAGCTTGCTAGAATCGTGTCATCCGTCATAGAATTTTTTTAGGAAATAATTTCCGGATGAAACCTGGACCCGGGTCGCTAGTTTAGCATTTCATAACCAAACAGTCATGACTACTCTACAAACGTACTATACTGTCAGGACGATGTGAGATATATCTACTTTATTATACGGTTTCTAAAAACCTTCAGTTTCGGCTCCTTACGTATGCATGAGGACTTCAACTTTTTGTTCAGTCGACAACGAGTTTACAAACTAGTCAACAATATAATATCAACATTGCTGATTCGTGGGATCTCATAGTAAGCCTTAAAACACTGTTATCCTTTTGGGCTGCGGAGGGTGAAAGGATTCGCTTTGAGAAAAAACTTATACACGGTTGAATCTGATAAGAATAACAATGTTTTTGGAAATTATGTGGATAATATTCTCGTTATAGCGGTGCGCAGTATGTATGGAGTAAGATTACTATATTCTGTTTGGATACATACCTATTTAACTACAAAGGCAAACATACATACTAAACAAGTAAACTGCTGCTTAAACTATTGGCTATCCAGCCCTCCTAGACAAGAGGCAATTCGTTGCTCAGCGTATGATGGAATAGAATGACAAATGTATAGGATTTGACGTTTTTGACATTCGTTGACGCCTGTCATATACGTCAAATTCCATACATTTGGCATTCTATTCCATCATACGACGAACAATGAATTGCCACTTGTCTAGAGGGGCAGTAACGCCTGTGACACGTTGGGATTTTTTTCCCAACCAGTAACAGTGTTACTCATTTGTGTGTCACTGGATGGAAATACGCCCATATTTTGATTAGTGTTCATTCTATACATAAGACATGAATAGACTTCAAAAATCTTTAAATATAAATTACGCTTTTGTATTGCGATTGACGTGTAGGTTTCCAGTAGTATAGGGCCACTTCGTCTCTTCACGTGGGTGTCGTAGAAGGCAAGTAACGGATAGAGCAGTTCTCCACCCAACAGTAAACATACAGGCCATGACAAAGTGACCGATTGACAGCAATAGGCTTGCTATTTTTTATGTGGGACCGAAAATTATAGTTGGTTAATTTGTAATGTGAGTGTCTGTCTACCCCTTCGGGGATTTAGACGTAAATATGTATATTTATGTATGTAGGTATGTATGCCATATTTTGTAGCGTCTCATTACTGAGGTTAATTGAAGTCGGACTTTTCCTTTTAAAAAAGATTATTCGATACTTAGGTATCTATGTCAATTTCTCAAGAACGCTGCGCACCGAGATCGTTAACGTAAATATCTCAAAGAAAAAGTCCTACCTACGAAATTTCATTAATATAGTCGCTTTCATTTGCCCAAATACCCCTCATTTATAAACATTTGTACTAATACATATTGCGATATTCTCCCTCATAGGGCTCATGACAATAACTGAAATTCCGCAGCGTCATGGCGCCACCGCCTGGTATGCGTGGCGCGTGTCGGCTGTTTAAGCCCGCGGAAATTATTCTGTCATGTCACTCACTCATGAGTACATGATAGTATTTTCTTTTTTTATACTACTTAGGTCGCAGACAAGCACACGGCCCTCCTGATGGTAAGAGGTTACCGTGACCTATGGGTGAGTGCAACACCAGGCGAGTCACATTCATGCTGTCGACCCTGTAAGAACAGAGAGATTCTGTGCCGTCACTGCCGTCAGCTCAAAAGATAAGTAGGCAAAGCCGGTTTTCCCATTGATAGCACAAAATCTCTCCAGTGAGACACTGTTAAAGGCAATTATTCAATTAATATGTTTTTCTGAAACATATTTTTTCATGGAAAGTGGTTACCGTGGCCCATGGGCGAATGCAACACCAGTGGAGTCACACTCGTGCTACCGACCCTGAAAGAACAGAATCTAACTAGGTATACACTGTTCTGTCAGCGTAGAAGATAAGTAGGACAAGACTTTGGTCTTCCCACTGACAGCACAAAATCTCTACAGTTCTACTTATTCCTCCGAAGGTCTTACTGGGGCCACAGCCACTATTTCTAACTCGACAGTGAAGTCATAAAATAACCTAGAATCGTATACCTAGCTGTTATAATGCAGCTTCAACGTAATACCGAAGTTAAGAAGTACGAGATCTTATTAGAAAAGTTTAACGTTCGTAAAGGCTGTATTCGTGCCTGCAAAACGCTCCAGTGAAATGTATACCTAGTCAGTAATTGGGGGAGCTCCCGCAGTGCACAGATTTAGATTTGGGTAAAAGAGAAAACACGTTAATTAAGGACACATAAAATAAATACAATACATTATATACCTACTTTAACAGGATATTCGAGAACTCACGGTTCTGATAAGTACTCAGGGGTGGATGTTCTCGACTCTAGGTCTTGCAATAATAACACTAAGTTCCATGATGTTATCTTTCGAGAATCACTAACGTTCATCCCCTATTTAAATCCCCTCAAGATTATTTTCGTGATATAGCCTTACTCCTTTCTTATGCTCTAGTCCGGGTTTCTTTAACTGCCCCATTTATTTCCTACAAAATTTTGAGAATTATATTTAACTAGCAGCCGCCCGCGTGGATATCGTTTATCGCGGCCAAACATAGCCTTTGTCCTTTCCCAAGGTATAATCTATCTATGTATCTTTCATCAAAATCGGTTCAGTGATTTAGGCGTGAAAGCCTAACAGACAGAGTGACTTTCGCATTATTTCGCTCTATAATATTAACATAGTATAGGTAATACTGTGATATTAGTATGGATTACTTTTTTTCTATTTGATGTTTATACTTCACGGTTTAATTTCAAAGTGGATTTCGGTAAAAGTTGTCAAGGAAGTAAATTCATACTCGTATCATATCTCACCGTAAATATTGAACTGAGAATGTGACTGGTATCTACCACACAGCCAGCGGCGGATAACACGGCTAGACCGTCTTTGAAGATTCCAAAACATGGGGATTCGAAATTAGCAAACAAGTGACAAGCTTATTTGAACTTCAGAATACAAACTTTGTTTGATGTTAGGCACGAAGTTCACCTGACTTGTGTGATTGTTTTGATTTTTACCAGATAGCGGGGTGGAAGATATGAGGTAATACGAGTACAGAATATTACATACTAGATGTGCGCGAAAAACATAACCCTTTCTTAGCAGTCGAGTAATAAAAAGGCGTCCAATGCGCGCGGAGACTAGCGAGATGGTGACTGCTGAGGAACCGTTAATTAAACCGAGTTACTCAACACAGTATTCGGTTAGGTAATACCGAGACCCTCATAAAACCGATTAAAACCCGGTAGGTACTCGGTTATGAAGTAAAACTTATATCTCAGCGCATCTCTACTTGTAAATTATCTAAGAAAGTTGTAAGTTATTGATTGTAAAATCGTATGGATCGTACGTACGCTAATAAATTCGTCAATCACATCTGACATTTAATTCGATACCAGTCTGAGATATAACTCACATATAATTTACTCAGATAAGATAATAAAGCAATGTGAATAATGTGATCCTAGTGTATTGGTATTGTTAAAATTATGTTTATTTATAACCTACAATAATTGATATTGTCCTACTAATATTATAAATGTGAAAGTTTTTGAGAATGGATGTGTGGATGTGTGGATGTGTGGATGTTTGTTACTCTTTCACGCATAAACGGCTGGACCGATTTGGTTGAAATTTGGTATGTATATAGGTTATACCCTGGATTAACATATAGGCTATATATCAGCGATGAACGGGATCAGAATTCCACGCGGGCGGAGCCGCGGGCAACAGCTAGTAATAAATATTATTTATTGACGGGCCTGCTTGCAGATGGTTGAAATTAAGAAAGTTCGGTATAGGCCAAGCCTTCCACCTGCAAGACTACGGGCGAGACGCTGGCGTAGGCTTTCCTCTCGGAATTGGGAGGTCAGACGGTAGTCGTTCCCGGAAGAGCCGACATATCAATCAAAAACAAAAATCGAACTTCGAGTTCCAAAACTTTGAACTTTCCAGAACTTTGAACGCAACTAGGAAATCGCTGAGGTTTTTTTCGTTTCTTTTCTTTGGGCGCGTTGGACATTTTTGAATATGGAAAACAAAAAAATTGACCTGGCGACCTGTTATCGTTACCGACACTTAAGTATCTACATAATATTATATTGGTCATGTTTCATTTCCGTCGACACTCTCAAAGGGTCATTGTTGTCTTTTTTTTAAACACAGCAAATGGAAAACTGTCCAGTAGTTAGCAATAGGCGATCCACCGGATCCACGTGATAGAAAGCGGGTAGGTACACAATCCATACCCATTGGTCACTACGGCATGCCCATTTGTTTCAACTGTCTTGAACTATTCAGCGACAGGCACTATTCAACGAAAGATGTCTACATAAGAATAAGAACCCACGTCACTGTCGTCTCGAGATCTCCGCAGAACATTATCTAGAATAAAACAATGGCTCTAACATTGGGTAGTTAGCAACTAAAACACTGTAATGATCAATAAATGGTAGCTATTCTGCGAAGCCCGGCCGAGTGTGTACCTATAATATAATGACTACTTAGATGTTATTCAAACTGATAGTTTGAGTAAGCTTCTATAAATCTATAATACGACCTTATTTAACTGCTTTAGACAGCATTTATTCCTATCGTATTCTATAGGATAATGTTTTCTATTTGTAAATGTTGGATTCTTATAAATACATATGAATAAATTTGTAAGTTAGTGAATTAGACTTAGGTTTTACTTTTACTTCGCTTGAGACGTTTACAAGTTTTACAACTCACATTTTTCCCCTTCAGACTCGTGTCCACATCATTTTACCACACTAGTGTGTCGATGGTATAATACCTGTTACTCGTGGTCATATAATCCGCGCCACGTATCTTGGACCTAAAATGTGTTCAAAATGAGCCCTATACGCGTAGTACACATTTCTTGGGTGTCTTTTGAGGATAGCATGGGATGCTACTACGTTAGACAAACTCAAATTCACCAAGCATAGACTATTACAAAGCAATCCGCGGGCGGCAGAGCCTCGTATGTCTTACGATTTAGGTCCAAGATACGTGGCGCGGGTTATATCACTGGTGTGACTATAGTGTAATACATGTTGTTTGTGGTCATACTAGTGTGACTATGGTGTAATACATGTTGTTTGTGGTCATACAAGTACGTTCATTACTACTGCGTGAACGTGCTTCCAAAACTTCAAATGTCATTATTGTCTGCTTGTTTAATTGCTT
The DNA here is from genome assembly GCA_914767945.1 of Eilema depressum. Classification (NCBI taxonomy): domain Eukaryota; kingdom Metazoa; phylum Arthropoda; class Insecta; order Lepidoptera; family Erebidae; genus Eilema; species Eilema depressum. Next base: position 6,830,149 of record OU612028.1, on the reverse strand, counting down.
GTTATTGTGTGGCCACTTTGCACTAAATAAATGATTCTTTCTTTCTTTCTTTCTTACTTGTGTGACTATGGTGTAATACATGTTGTTTGTGGTCATACTAGTGTGACTATGGTGTAATACATGTTGTTTGTGGTCATACTAGTGTGACTATGGTGTAATACATGTTGTTTGTGGTCATACTTGTGTGACTATGGTGTAATACATGTTGTTTGTGGTCATACTAGTGTGACTATGGTGTAATACATGTTGTTTGTGGTCATACTTGTGTGACTATGGTGTAATACATGTTGTTTGTGGTCATACTTGTGTGACTATGGTGTAATACATGTTGTTTGTGGTCATACTAGTGTGACTATGGTGTAATACATGTTGTTTGTGGTCATACTAGTGTGACTATGGTGTAATACATGTTGTTTGTGGTCATACTTGTGTGACTATGGTGTAATACATGTTGTTTGTGGTCATACTAGTGTGACTATGGTGTAATACATGTTGTTTGTGGTCATACTAGTGTGACTATGGTGTAATACATGTTGTTTGTGGTCATACTAGTGTGACTATGGTGTAATACATGTTGTTTGTGGTCATACTAGTGTGACAATGGTGTAATACATGTTGTTTGTGGTCATACTAGTGTGACAATGGTGTAATACATGTTGTTTGTGGTCATACTAGTGTGACAATGGTGTAATACATGTTGTTTGTGGTCATACTAGTGTGACTATGGTGTAATACATGTTGCTTGTGGTCATACTAGTGTGACTATGGTGTAATACATGTTGCTTGTGGTCATACTAGTGTGACTATGGTGTAATACATGTTGCTTGTGGTCATACTAGTGTGACTATGGTGTAATACATGTTGCTTGTGGTCATACTAGTGTGACTATGGTGTAATACATGTTGCTTGTGGTCATACTAGTGTGACTATGGTGTAATACATGTTGCTTGTGGTCATACTAGTGTGACTATGGTGTAATACATGTTGCTTGTGGTCATACTAGTGTGACTATGGAGTAATACATGTTGCTTGTGGTCATACTAGTGTGACTATGGTGTAATACATGTTGCTTGTGGTCATACTAGTGTGACTATGGTGTAATACATGTTGCTTGTGGTCATACTAGTGTGACTATGGTGTAATACATGTTGCTTGTGGTCATACTAGTGTGACTATGGTGTAATACATGTTGCTTGTGGTCATACTAGTGTGACTATGGAGTAATACATGTTGCTTGTGGTCATACTAGTGTGACTATGGTGTAATACATGTTGCTTGTGGTCATACTAGTGTGACTATGGTGTAATACATGTTGCTTGTGGTCATACTAGTGTGACTATGGAGTAATACATGTTGCTTGTGGTCATACTAGTGTGACTATGGTGTAATACATGTTGCTTGTGGTCATACTAGTGTGACTATGGTGTAATACATGTTGCTTGTGGTCATACTAGTGTGACTATGGTGTAATACATGTTGCTTGTGGTCATACTAGTGTGACTATGGTGTAATACATGTTGCTTGTGGTCATACTAGTGTGACTATGGAGTAATACATGTTGCTTGTGGTCATACTAGTGTGACTATGGTGTAATACATGTTGCTTGTGGTCATACTAGTGTGACTATGGTGTAATACATGTTGCTTGTGGTCATACTAGTGTGACTATGGTGTAATACATGTTGCTTGTGGTCATACTAGTGTGACTATGGTGTAATACATGTTGCTTGTGGTCATACTAGTGTGACTATGGTGTAATACATGTTGTTTGTGGTCATACTAGTGTGACTATGGTGTAATACATGTTGCTTGTGGTCATACTAGTGTGACTATGGTGTAATACATGTTGCTTGTGGTCATACTAGTGTGACTATGGTGTAATACATGTTGCTTGTGGTCATACTAGTGTGACTATGGAGTAATACATGTTGCTTGTGGTCATACTAGTGTGACTATGGTGTAATACATGTTGCTTGTGGTCATACTAGTGTGACTATGGTGTAATACATGTTGCTTGTGGTCATACTAGTGTGACTATGGAGTAATACATGTTGCTTGTGGTCATACTAGTGTGACTATGGTGTAATACATGTTGCTTGTGGTCATACTAGTGTGACTATGGTGTAATACATGTTGCTTGTGGTCATACTAGTGTGACTATGGTGTAATACATGTTGCTTGTGGTCATACTAGTGTGACTATGGTGTAAATATGTTGCTCGTAGTCACACCACCGTTATATAGGACTTTGAACTTCAATGATAATGAGTGCATTCTTATAATGTTGCGCAAACCGCTCAAAATATGTAACATGCGGACGGATCCTCGTGCCTCAGCTAGTATAATATAATATTGTGTATTGGAATAAAAAGAAAATTGGAATGAAATTCTAAGCTCAATAGTAGATATATAATGCTTTTACCTACATACGTTCCCATCCCTTTTGTCAAACACGGTTATTCATCCATTTCTTTGAATGCTGTTATCTATTTAGACATAAGACTCTTCAGATTTCTTAGAAAAACTGGTATTGGAGCGAATATAGAGGATTTACGAAATCACCGCAACTAAGATTGGTATAGGTAACGAGAAACGATAATGTTCAGAACATTGAGCGAACTGTAAGTATCGATTGTCGGAGATGTTCTAGTCACTGAAGTAACAAGTTTAGAATTTAAGGCGTGTTCCGTTCTCAAAATCAACAAAACATTCAACTTTTGTACGAGTAAACGTTGATTTAGATCAAACGAGCAAATGCTCATTCTATTCTATCCGCTCTACGTCAAATTCTATTAAACAATGACAGAACATTAGTTCGTTGTTCTTTCTTTTATGTAAACGCTGAAAATAAGGTTTAATTTACACTAAATTATTGAGAAAGAATATTCTTTTTTTAGCTCTAGCTCTATTTTTGCTTGGTCTAAATCTACTTTAACACGATCGTGTACGAATCATGTACGAATAAAACTATAACTATGGAAAGCAAGGCAAAGGTCCCATAGCATAAAAACATGTTTAGATATCTAAAATTTTGTGCCACGAAAGGCAACACAGTGGTCTAGTTAATTGAATAAGTTAACATTGAAATAGTAAATTAATTTAAAACAGAAATTAACAACTTACGAATTCCCTATATTTTTAGTTAGATAAGTTTTTTAAGTACTAGGTAGTTTAGATAAAATTAAATTGTATATTCGCATAAAAAAAAAAAAAAAATGTTCATCCATCTCACCTAAACTACTCAAGTTATGGAATAATAAACTGTACTCGTATGTCACGAATTTTAAAATTGAAGTACGATTTCCAACTTTTAAGAAATACGTGGTACGACTGCGCCTTAAGACTTGAAAAGTTTTATTCCATTGTGGCTTTTCCGACCAAGCGTGGCTGTACGCCTCGTAATACAGGTTGAAGAAATTAGTAACGCTCCGATTTACATCTACAAGTACTTACCACACATATACTAATATATCATATCTATATTAATATCATAAAGCTGAAAGAGTTTGTTGGTTTGTTTGTTTTGTTGAACGCGCATGAGAAACCAATCGTTCGAATTGCAAAAAAAAAATTGTGTTGAAAAGTTCCATTATTGAGGAAGGTTATACGCTATATATCCTCACGCTGCTACTCAAGGGAGCGGAGCAGTAGTTATAAAAGTCAACAAATCTGGCAGATTCTCACACATTTGAAAATTAAAAATATCCGGGCACACTAAAGGAGTGATAAGTACGTTTCAAATATGTCACGGGTGAAGCCAGGGCGGATCGATTAGTCCTCCATAATTTAGGCATGATGTCTGCTACAAGCCAAGCAACGTCATGCATGGAAATTAAAAATTATGCTAAGCTAATTCTTGTCGTTCATCGTGCGGCTTTTGGCTAATTTTAGAAGAACCTCATTTTTCCCAAGCCTGACGTAAAAGTTTATATAAGGATATTCATCACTTTTCTTATTAAAAGAGTAATAATTTTTAATCTGATGGTCCAAATAATTTTAAAAGTAACTCCCTGTGTGGCGACATAACCACCCCCGCCGCGCCGCCCGCATGGGGGTATGAGTATCCGAGGAGTAATCCGCACTAAAAACAACCCGTTGTTTATTATTTCTCCACTATGAAACTTATCAAGTTGAACAACAAAATATTCAACACTCCCAAGATTTGTTATAATCACCTGCAATATTATGTATAGGTACTTATAAACGAACACGAAATCACTTTTTCAAGAGTATTCTCTGCGAAGTGTAATATTACTCTACTTTATATAAGGAACAATTTACTCTTGCCAGGAAATGAGATATTTCATTTTTGTGCCGAACTAGAGGAAAAATTGTTAACAAAAGCTGGTGTAACATAATAGTTCCAATTTTTTTATATATTTTTTCTTTTGTTAAGTATACTTATACTTTGAGAAAATACGCTTCTAGATTTTTTATTTATGTTCAGTCCGTCAGTTGATTGCAAGTCCGCCAAGTGTTCAGAAGCTACCACTCCAGTTCTTTATCGTGTGATAATGAAAGAAAGTGCCGAACCATTTTGTTCAAGACGGTATTGTGTGTCCGTATAAGGATGTCGTTTTCTATAGGACGAGAGTGCAAAAACTTTATCACCTGCTATGGCAGGGGCGGTAAAATATTGGCAAAGAAGTAACACTCTACACAAATGCAAAGGTTCTAATTCTAACGTACTAGTGACCTCAGGTTGCCAATGCTTCAAACTGCAGAGTCACATGGCTCGTTCATACAAATAGGATATTTCACTAGAAGAAGGTAGGTATTTGCCTTTCAAATAAAAGTACTTTAAAGTATACCCTTCTTCGTGAACCTAATCGTGCCTTCAACACAAAAAGTAAAGAGAATTAAAGGAGATGGATACTCTTCCATACATTCGTGGGCCTGATTGACAGAAAATGGAGCTGTCAGCTGTCACAGCTTAAAAATACAGTTGATAAACACAAGAAATAATTAATCGATTAACGGAAATCGATTCAGAATTTATTTTTATTACACTATTATTTGGTATTTTAAATGGTTATTATTATTATTATGATTAAGTTTTGTTCACTCTGATTGATTTAATATCAAATTGTGATGCAAGTGTTATAATACGCAATATTGTTTAAATATTTTTTAGTAATCGATATTTTATTTTGCTAGTGAAATAAATTTAGTTTTTTGAAATAGAAAAAAATACCGCTTTTTTTAATTCATATCTCAACTCATTACAATTTTGGCCCAGAAGTCCCCGTCTCCTTTACTACTCAACAAGATAGTGGTAAAAACAAAAAAAAATTATGATCTTGATAGAATGACGTGTTGTGCGGGCAGACAGATGATGGAACCCTCCCTCACTTTAACCGAAAGAGAATCGCATGAAAAATTAAAACGAATGAATTCGAATAGTTCAAGAATAGAGTCCTCATTTAGACTTAACATTTTCAAATCATATTCATGATTATTCACGATTCGTGAGCATGTGAATACGGTTACAAGAGTCTACGTGCCCACTAAAAATATAACACATGGTGAAAAATCACGATTCGGAATAAAAATACAATTCGTCGATGTTTGAATGGATCGTAGTCGTCACGCATTTCCCACCACGAATAGACTTACTATCTCGTTACATATCGATGAATACCGCATTACATTTACACCCGTATTCACAATTAATACTGTGAGGTCTCATAGTGTGCTCGAGCGCATAGGGCTGGTAAAATTAATTCATAAACATCACGGAGCAGTATCTAACGCAGTGCGTTCCCTCAAAGAAGTATTACTTAAGTGTTGTCTATGAATAAAAAGGCTTGCCAAAACGGACACACTGAGAATTTGTCGTTCTTTGCACAGTTTTGGTAGTACGCATAGCGAAGTATTGTTTGTGAATACGGGTGTTAGTGTCAGTGGTGTCAGTTTCATGAGTGCCAGAGAGGTCACTCCAGGAACCCAAGTTCCGTAGCCAGATGCTATCGTTTCCTTTAAGCTGATTGATATCCGTGGGTCGCAAAGGGCCTAATTAGAAATGTACACTAAACCAGTAGGCCTGCCATGTAAAGTAGACAAGGAGATAAGTAGGTATACACCATTTCATATAAACTATACGTATCTCCTCTGCCCTCTATACATCCAAACATATGATGTGAAACTATGTTTCAGGCTATTACTTAGTAGTACCCTGAAACGCATTCATCTTACGATTGAGTCCGAAGACGAGACGCCTCGTTGGGCCTAAACATTGCCTAATGAAATTCGAAGTAACTTCATAGCGCTGAAATGAGACTTTCGCTAGAGTGTCGAGCGGGCCCGAAGCTTCGGTACTACATTTCATGGTAGCCCCCATGGGCTGTAGACAAAGTGACATTCTATTTTATCCTGCCGTAGCACCACTCCCCTCCAGCGAGTGAAGTGGTGCTACAGTGGATTACCCTGTTGCTAATTAGGAATAAGTTTTCTTTGTACACAATTTACCAACTATGTAATTACAAAGGAGAAATTGTTTTTGTCTATCTTTAATTCATTTGCAGTAACGAAAGACTGCCATAGATACGTCTATGCCTAATTACTACATCATTGATTGTTTCTGCTCTATAGAAGAGAATAGGTATTTTTGTAGTTGTATAATTTTATTTATCTATAAATAGTTTTTGCGTTCATCGCGGACAAACGGACAAGAATTCCAACAACTACTACTACTGCTGTTATAGATTACATCCATATGCTCACGCCTAACTCCTTCTGGGGCAGACAGAGACAACGACCGCCATTATGTAAATACTTCCTCTAAACTGTTATTAAATTTTTATGCAAGCCGCCCAGATTAGTGTGCTTCTGACCTTACATGGTGTATCACTCGCCAAGTAGGTACTGATTCGCTCTACGTGCTCAAACCACCTTTACAGATTGATTTCTTTTATCTCGACCTCACCAACCCCGAGTGAAAAACCGTCACCAAAGTCTCATCCATCAATCAGCAAGTACCAAGTGTTAACGGCATGCAGTTGTAGCAAAGTATAAATAGGTTGTAGCTCGCTCGGGATCTTTGTGGGGATAAGCTCGACAATATAAATTGGTAAACAAGTTCGCCTTATCTCTCGAATTAATCTACTGGCAATTATAGTAATCAAAATAATTGACGTCTTCAAGAAATGTACCTACATAAAAGAAAATCGAAATGAAACTCTATTTGAAACTAATACATGTATAAGTAGTTACTAATGGTATTAAGATTGAACGAAATTACAGCGGGTCAATGTTACTCATAATCATTTTCTCATTTTCGTTTCCGTCAAATTTTCTCATTTTCGTTTCCGTCAAAGAACATTTTTTGTGTTATAGTGTGGAAATGATGATGATGAAGATGATGAGTGTGGATCCCACCGGAGCCGGTAGGGGTCAGACCCGCTGCCTTGGCCTGTCCTGATTCTGCTAGGGTGACAGGCGGCTCCACCTGTTACCCGCAGGCCTCAGGCTCATGGAGAGCGCTTCGACGCCCAGGTCGCCTCCTCACCTTACTCTGCGCCGCCTCCTTCTCGAACATTACTTGCTCGCAAAAGGAAGTGGCGCCGTCAAAGAGGAACTGAAAAATAAAGCTCCCTAATACACGACAAAGGTTGGAACTTGGAACACAGAGTCCCCAACTCGCCCCCGGGTATGGGAAGGCGCGCGATCCGCGCATCGCCGTGGCCTGCTTCTGCTAGGTAGGCAGTTCCACCCGTCACCCCCAGGCTCACGCTCATGGAGGATGGACGTCATTCTGCGACCGCCGACCCCCGAAATGCCTCCGCTCGTCGCGGACCACACGGTTTGATTTGAACATCTCCTTCGCTTGTCGTAACAGAATAATGCTATTTCCCTTTGTAATCAATTGAAATCAATTCATTATAGGTATCAATGGACAATGAGAACTAATACTACTTAACGTACTCTACAAAACTAACAAGCTATAACCGGTAAACCATAAGATGTAAGGTCTATCGTAATATTATAAAGCTGAAGGGTTTGTACGGTTGAACGCGCTAATCCTAGGGAATACCGGTTCGATTTGGGAAATTCTTTTTTGCGTTTGGTAGCTCTTTTATAGAGGAAGATTATAGGTTATATAATATCCCACTAAGGCGAGTAAAATTGTTAGATAGAGCAAGTTTATTTATTCTTATCCGGACTGCCAGGGGAGGGTTATATTTTTTCGCGCATACCTATGTTGTAAATTTCGGTATTACCGGGGCTCTTCCAAATGACTGGTTGAATGTAATGGGACTCGATACATAAGTCATAAGAAACTAGTTGAATGAATAATAGCCGAGTTTACTGATTGTTTGAGTGCGTTGAGCGCGATTGTCAACAGTGAAGGTGTCGACTGTGCGTACATGCTTGGTGATTACAATGCGAAACCAGGTAATCAATTTTACTATGAACTTTCGAACTTTTGTAGTGACGATGAGTTGCAATGGACATGTGCTGATGTGGCTAAACTAGGTATAACATCTGACACGTTTAGTTTTATTAGTGACGCGAATGGGTCTGTGAGCTGGTTGGATCACTGTGTTGTTACTGGGTCGGCACTACCCACTATTAGAAATGTATATATAGATTATAAGCCCGTCTGGTCCGATCACTTACCACTTATAGTACAATGTAATTTAGACATAAATATTCCACAATTGACCCATGACGAATTTAATGTAGTTTGTAATAAGGTACGATGGGGTGAAAGAAACCCGGAACAAATAAATTTATTTGATAAAATATGTAATGAAGAATTAAAGTTAATTGATTTCCCATCTGATTTTCGAAAGTGTTGCGGTAAGCAATGTAGTGCCCCCGATCACAGGGAAATTATAGATGAAATGTATCAAAATATTATTAATATTCTAAGTAGGGCAGCTTGCGACAGCTTTGCTGATGCCCAACCTACTACGAAGAGAAAACCTGTACTCGGCTGGAATAAGCATGTCCGTGAGGCTCACGGGGTGACCAGGTGTAAATACAAGTTGTGGGTTCTTAGTGGTAGACCGAGGGGTGGTCGTGTATGGACGGAGATGAGAGAAAGTCGTGTAGCATTTAAATCACGCCTGAAATGGTGTCAGAATAACAGCGAACAAATTAGGATGGACATTCTCGCCTCACAACACTCTAGACACGATTTTCGTAGCTTTTGGAAATCTACTAGGAAGTTGAAAACTAAGCCTGGCTTACCCGTGAGCATCAGCGGTGTAAATGATACGATATGTATAGCAAACATGTTCAGAGAACATTTTACTTTGGCGTCGCCTTTGGGCCCGCCACGATCGGTTATGGTGGATGGGTGTCATGGGCAGGAGATGAGTACTACGTTTGCGGTAAAAGAAATTAGAAATACTATAAACTCAATGTCAAGAGGGAAGTCTCCTGGCCATGATAGCCTAAGCATCGAACATCTCAAGCACGCGGGTGTACACCTGCTGAGGGTTCTCACTCTTTTGTTTAATCTTTGCCTGGGACACTCTTACTTACCGTGTGACATGATGAGGACCGTGGTGGTACCGATTGTTAAAAACAAAACTGGTGATATATGTGATAAGAGTAATAAACTTATAGGCCGATCTCACTGGCGACTATAGTATCAAAAGTGCTTGATAGTCTGCTTAACACTCAGCTGGACAAATATTTGAATATCCACGACAATCAGTTTGGTTTCAAAGCGGGCCTATCAACAGAGTCAGCCATTTTGAGTTTAAAGCAGACTGTCAAGTATTACACCGATAGAAGCACGCGTTTTCTTGACCTCTCTCGGGCCTTCGATTTGGTCTGTTATGACATTTTGTGGCAAAAGATGGCTGATGTGTCCATACCCGAAGAGCTGGTTTATATGTTCAAATACTGGTATCTGAATCAGTTGAATGTGGTTCGGTGGTCGAATGTACAGTCAGAACCGTACAGGCTGGATTGCGGGGTGAGGCAGGGAGGTCTGTCTTCACCAAAGCTTTTCAACCTGTACGTGAATGCCCTAATAGAGGAGCTCAGTAGCACTCGTGTCGGATGCCATGTTGACAGTATTTGTGTAAACAACATTAGTTATGCTGATGACATGGTGCTGCTGAGTGCCTCGGTGTGTGGTTTGACTACCTTGCTAGAGAAATGTGAAAGGTATGTACACAGCCATGGTCTTGTATATAATGTACAGAAGAGTGTGTGCATGGTCTTTCAGGGCGGGGGCCGGAAGGGCCCAGACACAGTTCCACCTATTAAATTAAATGGAACAGAATTAAACAGAGTGAAAGAGTTCAAATACCTTGGGCACCTGGTGACCTCTGACCTGAGAGATGATGCAGACATAGCGCGGGAGCGAAGGGCGTTATCTGTAAGGGCCAACATGATTGCCCGCCGGTTTGCTCGTTGCTCGGAAAGCGTCAAATTGACGCTCTTTAGAGCATACTGTACATCGCTTTACACTGGCGGCCTGTGGGTCTCATACACGCAGAAACAATTTAACGCCCTTCGCATACAGTACAATAATGCACTTAGGGTGCTGTTGGGTCTGCCCCGATACTGCAGTGCTTCGGGGATGTTCGCTGAGTTGCGTGTAGACTGTTTTTACACGACTATACGCAAACGGTGCACGTCCCTTTACCGTAGGATACGGGGTAGCACTAATAGCATACTAAGTGTCTTTGCAAATAGGTTTGACTGTCAGTATATGAACCACTTATGTATGGTTCATGCACTGACTAACGAGTCGGTAGTCAGGTGCAAATAGGACATTTATTTATCAACTATTTTTATTTTAATTTATTTAATTAATTGAATTCATTTGTATATTATTTAGTACTAGCTTTTCGCCCGCAGCTCCGCCTGCGTGGATGTCGACTACCATCACCAATAGTATTTTTTTCTAAACTGACGGACTTGTTGTATAAATATAAGTATCCCGATAGTTCTAATAGTAATTGTTGTATAAACTTTAGACACCTTATTTCGCTCTCTCAGTAGTGTTTTTTTTTTTTCAAAATATTAAATGAAAACTGTAAGAAACATCGGCCTTGTCTTACAAAAAAGTGGTAGATTTTTTATACAACAACATAAAAATACTATTAGTTAGTATCTTTATACCAATAGCTAGTAAATGGCTAGAAAAAGACTGGTAAGAAAAAATTACTATTGCCTAACATTTATATTATCAATCAATCAATCAATAGCCTATTTCAGTCCACTGTTGGACTTAGGCCTCACCCAAAGTATGCCATAGCACTCGATCCTCCACCGTATGTTGGGGACATAATTATGCTGTCAGTTTGCACATTTGGGCCCCATGAGTCATAACAGGGGAGTAGAAACCTCGACAAATTTTCCCAATGTTGCCCAACCCTTGTCGACCCTTCGACGTACCTATATCTCTTTCTGGGTTTCGTCTTCTAATCTAAAATTACCATCTCAGCAATGAAAATATCGTATCAGCACGACACTGTCGTAGACAATCCAGAAATGCCCAGGTCTAGATGATGTCAGAAGGCTTCTCGTAATCTACAAATGCCATACATAGCGGCTGATTATACTCTCAGGTCTTTTGTATAATCTGCTCAACAGTATTGACTGCAACACTATAACCCTTTTAAAACCCGGCTTGCTCCAGTGGCTGGAATTCACAACTATTCAAGACGATTCTCAAGAACAAAACTTCTATAGAGATATGACTCAGGAGTCTTATAATTCTTCAGCAAGACCTTATAGCCTTTTTTGGAGAACAGTACCACCGCACTACAGTTCCATGTTAAGTTCTGCTGGATGACGGAATCAAAGAGGTTCGTAAGCTCTTTTAGAACTGAGATTCCACCTGCTTTTAAGAGCCCTGTCAACCAGTGCGATATCATCAGTATACCATAACTATGAAGGTTGCTGTTGTATGCTAAGGATACAAAAAATCATCAATTGGCCTATTGCAGTCAACTGCTGGACATAGGCCTCTCCTAATATGCGTCACGTTTGCCGATCCTCCGCCTTCCGCATCCAGTACGTCCCAGCCACCTTTCGCAGATCGTCGGTCCAGCTGGCTAGGAGGTGTCCCACCTTCCGTATTCCTTCTCACGGTATCCACTCTAGGACTCGTCTGCTCTAACGGCCATCAGTCCTTCGGCAGATGTGGCCAGCCCACTGCCACTTTAGCTTGCTTATTCTGCAACCCTACGGCCAGATTGGAAACGAAGGTTTGGAAACCGGTTTCCATAGCAGAATTATTTTTCTTTTAACGAACCTGGTTTCCAAGAAAGAATAATATTTCTGTTTTCGAAACTAATTTCCAAAACAGGAAGTTGGATCTTCGTTAGCTATGTCGGTAACTTTGGTTCTATGTCGGATGACCTCGTTTCGAATTCTATCCTTCAAAGAAACTCCAAGCATAGCTCGCTACATAGCCCGCTGCACGACTTTTAGGTCACGGACTACCCCACCTTCAGTGGCCATGTTTCGTCACCGTAGGTCATAGGTAACATAACAGGCAGGACGCACTGGTCGAAAACCTTTGTTTTGAGGTATTGCGGCAGGGGGGAGGAGAAGACCCGACGTAGTTTGCCAAATGCTGCCCACCCCAGTTGAATTCTTCTAGCTATTTCTTTCTCGAAGTTGGTTTTACCGAGCTGGATAACCTGCCCCAGGTAGATAATATTGTTGAACAACTTCGAGTGTCGCTCCTTCGATGGCAATCGGTCTCAGTACAACATGTTCGTTGAACATAATCTTGGTTTTATCCAAGTTTACACCGAGGCTGACTTGTCGAGAAGCTCCATTCAGGCTGTGCAGCATTTTGCCCCGTTGTTCTAGCGACTCCGCAACTATGATGATGTCATCGGCGAACCGAAGGTGCGAGATGTAACTACTCCAGCGTCTTGAAGACGTCCTCCAATGCGTTGGTAAATGCTGAGGATACACAAATTACTATGTGATACGTCAAAAATGAATACAAATAAAACAACATACTTGAAATTTGTGGTGGTTTAATTTTTTTATAATTATCTAAAAATAATATTAAGAAAATAAACATTTTGTATTATATTCTTTGTCATCTTAATCAGAAGTGCTCTGTGCTTGAGTAATTGAGCCCACAGCTGATAAGTGGATGTTACTGAATTGTGTTCTGCCATCTCTATTATTGTTGCCTTAGTATACTTCTCATCAAGAAAGAAAGTGAAGTTTTCTAGAAGCCAGGCGTTCGTCTATTTGGTGAAACGTTTCTAGCCATTGATATAAATTGTTATTTTGTTTCTATTCCCTTGTGTTATATCGGCGGCGTCAATAGATTTAAATTCACATACCTTACTGTTTGAGAGCTTGTAAATGAGGATTGATCTGGATGATAATGTGCTGTATTACTTTTAGGCTTTCTTTTATATATACAGGTATATTCTTTTATATAGCTCTAGATAGCTATCATCGCTGCTATCATATGTTTTTTTTCTATTTCCAATCAATTAAATAAAGAAACTGCAGTACATAACTCTTACACAATATTTTTCACATTCTTGCATATTATACGTGACAGAGAGTGACATTTTTATAAATATTATCATTTGACAGATCAAAATGTGACTTAGCGTTGACACCATCACTTTAGTTCCGTTGTCATGGTAACAATTTTGCTAGCGATATTAGCGCCATAATATTTCGTATTTTCTTTAATATTACATTATTTCGTGAATTTGCCACATTCTAATTGTGATAATTGCTATTCGGCGACAAAGCCAAATTCAATAAACCAAAGATCATGAAAATCTGTTCAGCCATTCTTGAGTTATAAGAAAGTACGTTTTTGGCACTTTTTAGGCACTTGGGGTCTGAATTTCGAAAAATCGTTTCTTAGTACACCTCCACGCATCAAAACATACACTCTCTATAAATTTCAAGTCTCTAGGACCAGCGGTTTAGGCTGTGCGTTGTCTCTAAGTGAGTCAGTCAGTCAGTCAGTCAGTCAGGACTAAGAGTTTTATATATGAGATTACTTAATCAACCTATAGTTCTCATACAATATATTATTTATTTCATATTATTTATGCTCAATTGTTTTATTTGTAGACATGACATCGGCGCCTATATACCCACATGATTTTTAAAAAAAATTGTTAACATCATTTTATAATATTAAATACTAACATAGTTATAGGCCAACATATATAGGATGCCTAAGTACTTTTCACTTGGTTAAGCCAAGTATAAAGTACTCAGAAAAGCATGGCATCTGTTAAAGTGAATTCAGAAATTACTTCATTAGATTTGTATTTTAGTATGTAACGAATAAACACAAAAACTACTGGACCGATTTCATAAATTCTTTCGCCATTAGAAAGTAACATTATTAGGCACCAACATAGGCTATGTTGTCAACTTATCACGCTACTATCGATCAACAGGATCAGAATTCCACACGGGCGGAGCCGCGAGCAGCAGCTAGTCTGTTATAAATGCCATAGTTTGATGGATGAATGTCACTTTCTCTCAAAAACGGCTAATACTCGTATATGATTCAATTTGGTGGACAGATTAGACAGATTAGATTATAGATAGGCTACTTTTTATCCCGGAAATAGGTTCCTGTGGGCCGCGGGAATGGGCAACCGCTATTTAATAATATCACTAACAGAGAACTATTCTATAGGATTATTATGTACCAACGAAACTTATTTTAAAGCCACCAAATTTGTTGCGTCATTTCCCACCGGCACCATTACAGGCAAATGAGGGTGTCGGTATAAATATCGGCATCAACCCATATACGAATAACCACACTTGACTAAACCCAATAACAAAATAACATAGCTCGATAGCGTTGTGTGCCTGTGATATGCGATCACAGCGGTTGTTGAATTGTCTGTTTGTTTGTTCGTGTTTTGTGATCTTACTGAAACTCAATATTCACCCTAGGGCCTCCTCAACATCTTCAGGGTCCAAGCTAACTTCACCTCAAAGCCACACACCTGTTGATTGGCAGTCGAGACTCTGGTATCGGCTTTCCTGTAGTGGTGAGATGGTAGTCGCTCCCATAAAAGCCAAAACTTATAAGAATAGAAGTAAGAGAGCGGAAACCAGGTTCCGCGGGCGGTACGAGCTTTGGATTTGACTGCTATTCGCGGTCGGATGAAGAACATTTGTCTCATTTATCTGCGTTTTATGCGTTGTTAGGTAAAAGTTCCCACATACTTTTTGAATTTCTAATTAATAATTTTCTTAATCAATAAATAAGTAAATATTTCTTGCAAGGTTCAAAAGTATCAAAAAAACCTATTCTGTCAACAACAAAATTCTTCCATCGCAACTGATTGCGCATCACAGTTGCGATAGCGGCCGAATAGCAACTGTTGTGTTCGTTCTACAGCATACCCGTGGTCCCATGGCAAAATACCGCGTAATTTCTTAGGTACATAGGGTTTCGACACACCACCTCACCGTTAGCCTCGTTTGGTACCAACCAAAGAGGGTAAAAGGCAAAGCTCGTAATTTTTGCGGCGGCTTGTTGTCTCTGTCTGTCCCAGAGAATAAAAAGCGTGAGAACATGTAGCCATGAATATATTTCCCTCATTTTACACTTTATCCCTATCGACTTCCAATTTCTTACTCTAACAAAAATCGTATTAAAAAGAATCAACTATTTCTTATAGTTATAGCTAAGCAATTCAACTTAGGTAATAACTGCGTAGTTTTAAATCAAAGCTCGAGAACTTTGTAATTTGTTATTTAACTCATTGCAACCTATGGACCGACGAAGACGGAAGGAACTACAGTAACAAGTACCTAAAGCTACGATTTCGTAGCTGACCGCATACAGCAGATACAGCGTTTTTTTTTAATATAGGACACGTCAATTTGACTTCGCCTCGCCTGATGGTAAGCTGAAGGCAAAGTCTCTGAAAAGAGGGACACGTATCATGTTACAATGTGAATTTCACGGTACGCTGTATCTTTCACCGTTCACGGCGTGAAATAGACTTGAATTTGATAATGTTGTTTATTATTTTAATTAATTGCGTTTACCCGTATCAACGTTTAACAAGTAGGTATAGGTACGTGAAAAAAAAAAGAAAATGAGCGGGACTTTTATTTCTTTCTATGGACCATATATTTTATGTGCGGTCGCATGACGAGTGTCGTCTCTTCACATACATTACGTACTTATGAAACTTCTAAACGGGTAAACAGCACCATCGAGAAGCTGCAATGTCATGCATGATATAGCAGTCGCTTTACGAAAAATATCGAAGTTCAACCGCACCGCATCTCAGAGTTAGACTGGAAAGCCGGCTACAACTAAGTTGGAAAAAGGTTCAGATAAATGATGATCATTGTATTGCCATCCGAAAAGGTGTGTACCGAATATCAGACCAATCAGTCAACAGGAAAGGGGTTAAAATTTAATTAGGACTAATTTTGTCCCACCAACTAGCAGGTCAAACTAAATAAAACCGTTTATTTGGGTTAAATTTCGCTAGCTATTATATATCTTAATCCCAAATAATAGGGCGTGATCCTACTACACTGTCTATGGGACACGTTTCCGAGCTCCGACCTCCTATCAATAGTAGGACGAAACTTAAACCGAACAAATAACACTACATAGGTACACGACCCAGCAAATAATCCTATGGCCTCACGTACACGAACGCAAACAAAAGCTCAAACTAAGGGTCAGTTCAGACCAGACGTTTATTATTCCATAACATCGTGTAAGATTTAAATATGTATGTATACTATTTGTCTAAATGGAATAAAGTTGATATTATTTAATTAACACTTATACAATTATACTCGTGCAATTTTCTGCCTGATCTGAATTGACCGTAATATTAGGTCGAACCAGGCAATCATCAAATTAAAGCTTAATTAGATGCTGGTAGTAATTTATAACTCTTTATTGTACACCACGTAATTATACATGTACAGTTTATACAATTAACATTAATATGGGTCTATACAATAAAGTAGGGCCCTCCTTATTGCATAAATCTTCCAGATTATGTAACGTGGTACAAAACTTTTGTTTGTAACATGTTATAAAATAGTAATAGTAATATAACATGTGGTAGCTAATGTTGTAACATGGTATAAATTTTTTGTTTTTAATATGCAATAAAATGTAGCTAATGTAGCTATAGAGCTACAACCGCTCGGGCTTAGCACCTGTGCAATTCAATTTTCCGTTCTTCTTTGGTTATGTCACAGAAAAATCAACTGTTACAAGTTTGTATTGCACCTATTGTGTAATGTTTTTATTTTTTTTAATAGATAATTTGTGTCAATAAATCATATATTATTAGAAACAAAAATA
This sequence comes from Eilema depressum, assembly GCA_914767945.1. Classification (NCBI taxonomy): domain Eukaryota; kingdom Metazoa; phylum Arthropoda; class Insecta; order Lepidoptera; family Erebidae; genus Eilema; species Eilema depressum. The sequence goes on along the minus strand of OU612028.1, from coordinate 6,812,867 downwards.
ACTATAAATAAGTTATAGGTACCTACTCTATACCTATACTGGGACCACGGGTAATTCAAATTACCCATGGACCCGGTAATGGTTCGACCCACTGGGACCACGGGTAATTCAAATTACCCATGGACCCGGTAATGGGTCGACCCACTGGGACCACGGGTAAACACTCATAATAAACCATCCGGAAGAATAATCGTGGGTCACCACGACCTGTTAATAGGCGTTCATTGTCTAAGCGAGAAAGAGGGATAGAGTTTAAGTATATTGTTCCCGGAACTCATGGGAACATATTCCCGAGATAAAAATTAGCCTGTGTTATTAATTCAGACTAACCATAATCTATCAATGTACCAAATTGTAGTTAGTTGAGCCGTTAAAGCGTGATTGACTAACAAACATCTTCACATCTTACACATTTATAATATTAGTAGGGCAGCTTCATCCCTTTTTCTCGTCCAGAAAAGGGGCTACAGAATGATAATGAATGATATCGACACCTCTGGGTTCAATTGGCGTATAAACCAAAACACGACTTTTCAGGAGAGCAAAAAAACGATTTTATTTTTAGAAAAAAAATCATAACTTTTTTATTTTAGAAGCTACATAAAAAATTCCAAAGAGAAAGATTCTTAGAATTTGGGGATGAAGAAGGCTAAATCATTCAATCATATCTATCTTCTTTGGTTTGGAAGTTAGCATGGATATACGTCTTAGAAAATACCAATTTATGGTGTATACACCCCATCAAAATTGGATGAAAAACCAAATATGGATATAAGCTGTACTTATATCCATATTTGGTAAAATTAAGTTCACATTTACTGATGTAAAAGCACGTAACTGTAGATTTTTTTGCTGTAAAAACTATTTACTTTGCACATCAATAGAATAATAATTAATAAAAACAATCTCGATACTGTTAGAATGTAGCAGAATTACAATAATATTAGTCTTACTACAGAATTGTGGTCGATATATACGAAATTAAACTACCAGAAACGAAATTAACTTAGTTTTATTAAATAAAACAGATAATTATGGCACACATTATCAGTCATGATCAGATTACCAAACTAATAAAGGCAATTATTTAAATCTGCAGCTCTTCCACAGCCATCTCTCCTTCACCGCGACTTCCTCGTACAACAGATTGTCCTCAGGGTCTTTGTCTTTAATTCAGCGGCACTTGAACAGAGCCTGCGCCATTTTGGCCGTGGAACGCGCCAACTTATAGATAAGCTTTTGCCCCTCAGACGATTCCAACTTGTTATATAGCGGTTGCAAGTGGTCTCGTTTGGCCCTGGCTACCGCTCTCCTGGTGGCGCGTTTTGCATCTTTGTACGCGTCGCGGTCATCGAAAGATTTGGACGCTTGCCACTTTTTTAAGAAGGGCTTTCTTCACCCTGATCTCTCTCTGCACTGTGTCGTTCCACCACCAAGTGTCCCTGTCATAAATGCGTCCACCCTTAGACGTGCACCGCCCTCCCCGCCTCAAGGATAGCTGCCTGAATCCTGTCCCAGCAAACCTGTACTGGTTCGTCTACAGCATCAGCGAACTTGTCACCGATAGCTGAGACGAGACTTTGGGACTTGGCTTCACCACCACCTGATTCTGCGTTGGCCACGCTCGGCGCGTTTGTCTTTGAGTTTCACGCGGAGGTCCATGACAAGGAGACGGTGTTGGCTAGTGAGACTCTCTCCGGGTATTACCTTGCAGTTGGCCACCCTGCTGATGCTATGCCTCTTAGTGAGTAGGAAATCGATCTGGGTAGCGTGCTCTCCGCTCTTGCAGGTGACAATAAGTTCGGCTTTCTTTTTGAAGAACCTGTTAACGACGGCAAGTTCGATGGCCGTACACGTTTTGAGGATGTGCTCACCCTCTGGGTTACGGCTACCGTGTCCAAAACCGCCGTGGGCATGTCCAACTCCTCACACTGTTCGTGCACTGGTTTTACTTTAGCAGAATCGAGGGCCAGGGCCTCGATTCTGCTAAAGCAAAACCACCGTCATAACATGGACACTGTAATAATTTTTTGAATTTTTACCATTTAATTTAAGACTTTAAAGCAATGTATGTAAAATCTAAAATTAAATGGCCTATTGTAGAGTGAACGAAAGCGTGTAGTAAAAATATTGTCATTTAATTTTGGACTTTAATTCTATAGCAATAAAGTCTAAAATTGAATACCATTTTTTGCAATGGATATGGTTTATACGTCCATATGTTATTTAAATGTTTGGATTTACGACCTCAATTTTAAATTACGTTTAAGAAATATATTTATTCGTCACGGCGTAAAAACCATTTACAATCAAGGCAGATCTTACGCCCCGGGTTGGTAAAAATCTTGGTCATAACGTCTTACTAAAAGTTGAAAAAAGAAAAATTTGGCTGTTACATTAACATTTTATCTTTTTTGTGGTAGGATGATCTAAATTTTTTGGGTCGTAAAAGCATTTTTTTTGCGAATTTGAACATTTTAAATATACAGATCGATAGAGAAAAAAATTCTGAACTAAACGGTATATATAACTCATTTTGGCCAAAATGGTTTATACGCCAATTGAACCCAGAGGTGTCGATATGTAATAGCAAATAGCAAATAATATTAGACCCAAATATTCTTATTACAAAACTTTAGTTTGAACGCGCCCTTACAGCCTACAGGCAGTATAAATACCTAGATTAGTATACTTAATGAGCTTACTGTAATACTAATAATATTGATATTTATTTATATTTACTTTACTCATAAAATGTTATAGTCCCACAGTAAACAATATCATAGGTCTAAAGTTATTCCTAACTTTATGTAGATCGTTCCATTTTGATGTGAAATATTCATAGTCTACCTAGCAATCTAGTGAGGAACAGCGTGCTAAGGGAACGTTGTATTATGGTATAGTAGAAGATGTAGGGTCCATAATAGAATATGAAATGCAACAAGGATTCATAGATAGTTCAGTCACGTAGAGGATGAACAAAAGAAGATTGGCGAAACAGATTTATGAAGCGAGGGTGATTAATAGGCAACCCGGTAAGGGTCGACCTAAGCATACGTTTGATAAATGAGAACGAGAAGGTTTTGAAGAAAGGCCAGGTCCAGACTATACGCAACCGACGGATCGGCATACAATTATGAAAGTAGAAGGTGTACTATGCCAGGATCATAGCAAGTGGAAACATGTACCTAGTCTCTGCAAGTCACATCGAGAAAATTTTTGACTGTTCAGGCGCGTGGTATAGGACTGCCGTATGCCTGTGGATTTAATGCTTTAGTCAACCTTAGGATGATGCAGACAAATTTATGTCAAAGGCAGGTGAAATGATTGCGAGGAAGGGAAAGGCTAGCGCTGTCATATATTAAAAGTTGTCACTTGTCAGATTGTGTAACGTACGTGCTAAATTAGTGTGTACTGTACGCAATAAATATGGTATTTATGAAAGCATGCCAACATTTCATTGCATTGAAATTAACATTGATTAACATGAATTAACTGTATTATAGAAAGTTTACCGGGCTCTGACCGAATCACGACATTCTTCTTTCAGTTTTATGCCACCATACTGTGACCACATTAGTGTAGGTAAATCAGTGTACACCTCGGGACACGTATCTTGGACCTAAATCGCGAGACAAATCAGGTCCTGGGGCGCGCAGATTATTTTGTAATAATCTATGTATGGCGAATTGGAGCTCGTCCACCGCATTAGTAACCCGTGCTATCTTCAAAAGAGACCCAAGAAACGTGTCCTTCACATATAGAGCACATTTTGAGTACATTTTAGGTCCAAGATATATTTCCCGAGCAATATCTGCGGGTAGTGGTTACGCATCATCACGGAATAAGTATTTCTGTGAGCCTGGTACTTTTTGCATGGAGTATTAGGCTCACAAAAACTTCATGGAACTTTGTCAAACAATCTTTATCTGTGCAAAACGTATTTGACGAAATAGAAAGAAGAAAATGTCTACGAGAGACACAAATATACTAGGCCAACAGAAGGGACCATACAACATAATACTCGAACTCGAACGCGGATGAAGTCGCTGGCAGAAGTTACAATAATGACGATAATTTGTTGAAAATGACGAAAGGTTTTCTTCATTTTACGAATTCGGCGCTAGTTTACCATAAACATACATGCATTAAAGGAACCTTTCAATACAAACTATTTGAAAATACGCTTAATTTGGGCCTAGATATAGTTGTGTAGTAGATAAGATGTCGTAGAAGTATTATTACACTTCAGATTTAACACTGAATACAAATTCCAACATTAGGTATTTTCTTGTAAGCACGAACTACAAAACAACTACAAACCACGAGAAATATTTCCACAGGACGATATTAAAAAGTGAATGCGTGGAATTCCGTGAGATCCCAAGGAAGCGGGCGCACATGGTTACACTACAGATACTCCACTGTTTTAATAAAACAGCGCCATCTGAGACAGAATGTGACGTCACTTATTTCTCTCTCGATCTATGCGGTGAATTCAAATGTGCTTTATTACTTTCAGAGAACAATATGAACAGTAGGAATCATGGAACAAAATTTGACATACATAAACTTTCTTGCCGTTTGTGGTGTCTTGTGTAGTGATTATCTATGTAGTTGTTTATTAAAATAATATTGTCTTATCTATACTAACAATAAAGCTAAAAAATATATATTTCTGTTTGAACTCGCTAATCTCTGGAACAACATGTACAAACACATAGCCACGGAGTCCGGAAAGAAGTTATTCCGAAAAGGAGCTAGGTATTCTTAAAAGGTCTCGTTCCGAAAATGACCTAAGTATTTCAAATTAGATTCATTCCTATAATGATCTACAAGTCCTATTATTTAAAGGAGTCATCCCGGAAGTTGCTTAAATCTCGAAAACTGATTATTTACCTAAGGAAGGAAAAAGATTTTCCAGTTAGAATAGCTACAATAGTAGAATTCTAGAGGAAAGTAACAAAAAAAATACATAAAACGTAGAGAATTTTTGATAATTGAAATTTCAAGAATACAACTACATATTATAACAAAACATTGAAGCATGCGCACGATTCGATAGAACACGCGGTGCGTTTCCTATTTCCGTCAATTGTTAAGTGTTATGTCTTATTTCATTGATTAACTAATTTATTCATTATTATTTCCAGTAACGTGAACGTGTTTGATCACCCATTCACCCACGTTCCACGTTCGTTTAAGCTACCGTAAACTGGGATTACTTTGGACAACTGGGTAACTTTTTTTGTTTTTCTTTTTTTCAAAAGCAGCAGGAATACGTATATTCAATAGACGAATGACAGGAATAGCATTTCCACTTCTGAAGACAGTGACGATAATTATTGACGATGTATATTATTGTTTAGTATTAAAATTCAAATTTTAAATTGTCTCAAAGCTACCGTTGTTCAAGAGTCCCAGTTTACGGTATTTATCTATGTGCCAGTCTAAAGAGTCTAACGTACCTAATTATTGGTACCCGTTTATTAAAGGCAATTTGAACACATAAAATAACACTTAAATTCTGTTACTACGGTACATAAATAGTCTTTCAAGCACTCCATACTAATCGGTACATTAAAGTCTATCTGATAGAAGGCTCCGTGTCAAAGAGACAAAAACCATTAGTATTTCAAAGTTGTAACGTTTAATGAAACTTTTCAATTAATGCTAGTATGAAAAGCCAACGGATTTCAATAGGCTACGTAATTTTACTAATTGAACTTTCAGTTTTGAAATAGAATTAGTATCTAAAAGCGCTACACTCTAATATTATTATAATGAAGTCAATGAAATTTTGAAGCAATTAGTATGCAAACTTTTCCTATAGGTTTAGATAGACCGGTCCCTCACTAAATTCTGCTATATATTCGTCTTAGGGCGACGGTGAAGCTACGAATATCCAAGACGTCCAGGTAGCCCAGTTGGTTAGAGCATTCCCCCTTTCTCTATCCAAACCTAGAGCGTAGGCACAGATTACCTAATAGTTGGAACAGATAACTCACTGCCTGGAAAATTAACGATCCAACTCAGATAAGTGCCTACTAGTCCACGTGATCAACCACCTCCATACGAATATGTATCTTAACAGACAGCCATACGGTTATTATTACTTTGCAGTCGCTCGGCGTCGTCCTCGTAGTTACGTATAATGACGCTAGGGTTGCCTCGCTTAATAAAGGCACTAGTTTACAATAGTTTGACATTTTTCTCACCTATTCATCGAATATCGAATAATAGCCGAATATTATTGGACATTCGGTCAATATGTATTTCATCTCAATCACAATCCTACCGGTCAGCAACTCAAGAGTAGGTAAGCTTAGACAAGGCCTTAGATAAACTACTATTCTCAGTGCACAGTGGCGATTATTATATATTTGGTCTGAACGCAAACAATGCAGTAGAGGTAACGCACCGACAATAATTATACCTACACAAGTACACGAGAGTCAAACGCCAGCCCGCGACAGAGCGGTGCGGGCGGCGCGGGCGGCCATCGCCGGTCGCTGATCGCCTCGCGATACCATCCTACGAGTACTTACAATTTTTTATTTATGATTGCATTCAAGTTTTAAGACTGAACCCGAGCCGTTAGCTATAAGTAGGTACTAGGTCAGATAACTACATCTTGTAACAACCAATCTGTTACTGAATAGACTAAGTACTGAATCCAACATTTTTTAAGTCTTTCCGTATAGTAGGTAGCGAAGTGGGTAGGTAGGTACCTACATTACTTTGTACAAGATATGTACCTACCTATGTATATTAAATATTGTCATAGGTACCTAGGTACCTACAGTAACTTAACGAATGTAATTACACTTATTAAGTAAGTACCTACTTGCCGTTCTTCATTAACAGGCAAGCAGAAGTAAGATTTTTATTTGATTTGTTAGATTCGCATCCGTGACATGCTTTCATAATAGCATCATAGATTGAGTATTAATTATATTAATAACAAACAAAAAGACTCAACAAACAAAAAGATTGAAACGTAATAATATAACCAAACATTAGGTACTTTATTACGCGCGTGTGCACGCGCGGCTAGCGACAGCCCGACTGACGACCGAGGACCGTCGGCGACCGGCGGCGAGAGCGCGCAAGTACATAGAGTGAGCGTGGCCTGGCGTAGGTATCTAAATATGGCTAGATTTTCTCGGTCCAAACTAACCTCACTTGTAAGTCAGTACACAACGCTCAGACAAACTAGGCTCTAGCGGGGTTTCATCTCATTCTCAGGTTTGAGGGTTAGACTGCAGTTCTTCTCAGTTTCTAATTGCACTACAAACTATTGAAACCAGAACAACCCTTGTATAATTATTTTACAAACCCGTATCATCTCAGAGTAGTCAATAAAAAAAATCATAATGAAAAATTGTTCGGAGAAATAAAAGACATAAAATTAGACACGCCAGGGCCGCAATCGATCACGCTGGAAGGGTTCAAGACCTAACCCAACATGCGATGACCTAATAATTGCAATCTGACTCATCAAAGAACAGGTTTTATAGCGGTTCACCATAAGCTCCGAAGACGTGGAATTCAGTTTCTTTCATCACACACATTCCGCAGGTTCGGCGGATGGTAGGTATTCTGGGACAGACACCTTATAATATTATGCTTATATTATAATTTAGTACTTTCCACACAAAAAACGTGTGCACACCAAACGAACGGGAACGAAAGACAGCTTACGTACAAACGCGAATGAAGCAATGTGAAAAATAAGGAAGGACATCACAGCTTGCTGAAATAATAAACATATAAAAACTTCCACATATAAAAAATTCTGTAAAGAACACAGCAAAGAAACAGGAGTGAATGATAGCTAATGTTCAAACACGAATGAACTACGCCACGGCGATAGATGGGAATTTCTTTCACAATTTACGGAACGATACGCGGTAATAATTATAGGGATGTCTTGCCTTTTTCTGGTTGGTGTGTACACTGCACACAGCATTATTAAAATTATTGTGATAAGAAAAATCCGGTAAATCGTCGTTATATTCCCAGGGTGACAATTCCAATTTTTATGGGCACCATAAATTCACGTTTAAATTTGATTTAAACCAACATTGTTAAGTTAACAATTTACATTTTGTACACATTTCTCTTTACTAATTACAAATAACACGGTTTCGTATCTTTTAATGAACAGCCTTTGTGCGTGAAATATGTCAAAGGGAGGTTGTTTACTGTAGTGATAATATATATGTAAGTATCTTAGACATTACTTATATGGTAACACTACAGAGTGAATAAATTATAGTGAAGAAATGTAGACACGACGCGTGAGTCTGGATATAAGGAAAAACATCCTATATTTGAGCGAAATTATGATAAAGAACTAAATTATCATAAATATCACAAATAACAGAAGCTTCCAGTCCTCACTGGCAGCTAAAGTTAAAAAAAAAGTCTTGCAAGTATCTCCACCGGGTGGCGCTATATGAAGTAGTCCGTGCACGTATTAACTTTTGGATAATTTGTGACTTCTGTTAGAAATGTGTTTTCTAACAAAATTCACAAATTATCTCAAAGTTTTAATATTTCCCATTGCCAAGATGCAGGTCAAATGAACTGCGCTTATCTTCAATAGGTATATGAAAGTATGTGACACTGGGATTCTAACTTCGCACGAATGTTTTATCTCAAGAACTAGACATTCTATGACCGGTGACCCATACTAACTTTACCCTTCAATTGACTTTTACAACTTGTTTTACGATAAACAGCTGATGTCCTTCTTTCATCGCCATTTGAACATGATTGGTTTGTTTAGATAGTATACATTTTATTGTGAACCAACTGCTTAGCCCCTGCTCCGCCCGCATTGATGCTGGTTATCGCAACCAAACATGACCTATGTCTTTTCCCAAGCTCTAATCTGTGTATCAAATTTTATTAGGTTATAATATTTTAAAAAATGATGAATGTTAATCCCATATTTGAATCCTTTTGCAATAAAAGGTAGCCTAGCCTATCCAGATCTCTAATTCATCTCTGTATCAAATTTCATCAACGGTCTATCGGCCGAATGGACCTGGCTCAAATGTCGTACCTACTGGCATAACATATTTTTTATCCCAGGAATAGGTTCCAATGGGTAGCGGGGACGGGAACAAAATTCGCGGGGCGATGCCGCGGGCACCCAGCTATGGTTTCATACAAGTCTAGTCACCAAGTTTAGTCTAACGAATTCTCGCAGTTGAGCTTCAGCCTGAACTTGACTGAATATCCACATCTTGTATCGCGTTGCTCTTGCTGGTGTTTAAGTGTCGCGGCAATAAATTAATTTAAACTTATTTCGAAGTTCATTAAACAAGTCCAGAAGCTGCAGTACTTCAGGTAGCATAAATTTACAATTTTCTCGAACGCTTAAGTACACTTAAGTACTTAACGTCAGTGAAGGATTACGGTTGACATATTACATCTAGGATCTAGGTAACGTAGAAACGATTAAAAACTGGGTAAACACTAAACACCGAGATTTTTTAAATCGTGTCGTATAAATATACAGTTCGAAGTCGGCCTAACTCTCGAGACATATTCTTCGTCCATCGTGGCGATGGCGCCTCGACACTCAGATAGTATTCTCCCAGTGTGTGCTGCTACAAAAGATTTATTACCGAATATTGTAAATATATGTAAATTCATTTATAATAAAGATTTAACACGGAAATAAGGACTATGGGTGCTTAAACAGGTTACCGATATCGCCTAGCTACCACGACAAGTTTCCATAGCAACAAAAATGATGATAGTTCGTCGTTTACGTTGTAACGCCACATAATGGTAAAAAACAATCGCAACGCATTTGCATCCATATGTTTATAAACACATGGGCGCGAATACTTTGTGCTTTTTTTTGACAAATGACGAATTGACATGATGGTAATTGATAGCCGATATAACCTGTTTCTTTATATCAATGAATCAATCAATTAGCCTATCTAATTGCAGTCCACTGCTGGACATAGGCCTCCCCCAATGTGCGCCACGTTTGCCGATCCTCCGCCTTCCGCATCCAGTCCGTCCCAGCCACTTTTCGCAGGTCGTCGGTCCATCTGGCTAGGGGATGTCCTACCCTCCGTTTTCCTACGCGCGGTCTCCACTCTAGGACTCGTTTGCTCCAACGGCCATCAGTCCTTCGGCAGATGTGGCCAGCCCACTGCCACTTCAGCTTGCTTATTCTGCGAGCTATGTCGGTAACTTTGGTTCTTTGTCGGATAACCTCGTTACGAATTCTATCCTTCAAAGAAACTCCAAGCATAGCTCGCTCCATAGCCCGCTGCGCGACTTTTAGGTCACGGACTAACTCCACCGTCAGTGGCCACGTTTCGGCACCGGTTTCTTTATAAAAGCACCCTATCTCTGTCGCACTCACAGCACTCGCAGCCAACGAGCTTATTCAGCTGCTAAATTAACTGCCTAGACTGTTAACTAAACGGCAGCGTTCAATTAACGGCCTGAATAATATTCAGCCGTATCGTTTGTTACAACATTTAACAAACTGGCCTGGTTATGCTTAGGCCATTCGTACGTTGGGGTTACCCTTCTTCTAGTATTTCATTCGTAGAACATACCGCTAGATGTTTAATTTTGAAGGATTCGTGACAGATACAGAAAGTAATAAAGCGTTCATAAACCCTCATAAACGTTCAGAGTACCCTTAGCTTTTCATAAGCACTCCAACAACGGGCCAAACTATGTTAATAAGACATCGAACTACGAACCAAACTTACTTAAATTATAGTCCTTCAGAACTACGTAATATGTTATTGCCACTTATTAAAGTATAAGAACTTGGAGCCCCTAGATATTGCAGGATCTTACTACAGGAAATTTCAGTAGCAGGATGGAAGGCGAACATGGAAATATGTTCTTTCTCTATTATGCTGCGTTTACATACTCGCGGCAGAGCGAGGGAAGTGGCGAGAGAAGTGGGCAGAGACGTGGTGTGAATGGTATATTCGTCATGCCGCGAGTACTGCCGTGTATGTTGCTGCGAATGTCGGCTTGGCGGCGCGAGTCAAAGGAGCGGCAATACTAGCGCGATGAACTATACGAGACCGCTAGATGGCGCTAATCAGTAAACACGGCTTTCGTTATTGCTCCTCGAATATTTACTTTTAAAAATATTTATATCCATCTACGGACAGTGTATAGGTAGTTGAAAGTGATAGTTTTTATTATTAATCTATTTAATCAATTCGCTATGCTGTAAAAGCATAATGCGTACACTGCTACAGCGTTGTTCTCCATACGTTTACGTCCGTCTCCGTTGCAGGGCGAATACTGTAATGCGGACCAACACGATGATGCGTACGTGTGAATGCTAGGGCATTATTCGTGGGAATACTTCCGGCAACACGATGAGCAATGCGATGGGCAGCGTGTAAACGCGGGGTTACATATGTGAGATTACTAAGTATACATAGGAAATAATGTATAGGCTCGTTGATAGAAAGATGAACGTATATGAGAGCGATGTCAAGCCAAAAGAGAATGTCGCAATGAGAATTAAAAAGGTTATTCTAAGGCAAAACTATCAGCACCGACACCGACCCATGTAGAACAAATGGGTACTGAGCGAACGACGATAACAAAAGTCTGCTGTCTCCAGATGGTATGGTATGGTAACTATAGCTATGGGTGGGTAACTTCCATTAATAACTTTTCTTTACGGGTATATATCTATATACAGGTTTAAGAGTTAACAAGAACACAAATTCATAAATATGTAATACCTTTAACTGAAATGAAACAAATAATAGAAGAAAGAGAAAAAGAAAATTATATCAAAATTGGTGAATAAAAATGATGTGTCGTTTACGGACCTAATCTTGACAGCAACAAGTTATTTTTATTAAGAGCTGAATTATCTACAAGGCGTCGCGACGACGCGTCTTCCTTGTCCTGTGAGTGCAGTAAACTAGGGCATTATTCTGAGTGACATCGAGTTAAACGCAATCTGAACGTGAGAAGACAATGGATATAATTGTTTAACATAGAAGAAAGAACTGGCGTAAAACTAGACCTGTGTCGGCTTTTGATAGTTCGGCTTGACACTCAGAATAATGGGACTGTGTAGGCTTACCATGAGAGGCTCACAATTCGTAATCGGTTCCATGGAACACTTCTGTTCGGCTTATTATACGCTACCGTAAGAAAATCAAAGTGGCTTCATGGTAACTTTTCGCCCTATATCTCGAAAACGATTCAACGTGAATAAAAAAACATTCACAGCAAAAGTTGCAGGAAAGGAGACGGGGACTTCTGGGCCAAAATTGTAATGAGTTGAGATATGACTTAAAAAAACCATTTAAAATACCAAATAATAGTGTAATAAAAATAAATTCTGAATCGATTTCCGTTAATCGATTAATTATTTCTTGTGTTTATCAACTGTATTTTTAAGCTGTGACAGCTGACAGCTCCATTTTCTGTCAATCAGGCCCACAAATGTATGGAAGAGTATCCATCTCCTTTAATCCACTACAATATTGGTTTTTATACAAATACGTAGCAAAAAACCAATTGGAAATAAATTTGCCAAAAACTGTTTTTAGGCGCCTTTTTCCAATATGGCGGCACAAGCGGCAAAAATACGAGGTAGCAAAGTCAAAATTCGTAAAGAGCACATCAAAATCTATGGAATTACGAATTTTCTAAACTCCCGGAAAACTTTCCAACCATGAATATTTGAACCAAATGACCGGGGTATTTGAGTTGTGTTGGTAAATTGTAATTGTTAAGACAATGACAATTTTATTATTATGTGAAAGTTTGTGAAGATATTTATTTGGATGTTTGTTATTGAATCACGCTCTACCTGCTGAATGGATTTGGCTGATATTTGGTACAGGGATAGATTTTAGTCTGGAAAAACACAGGGTACCCGGGTATAGGTTTCCATGGTTACGTTACAGGAACAGACAGTACGAAATATTTTGGCAAATATTCGGGAAAATTGTAAATCAGAAGGAAGAAACGCAGTCATATTTGGTTAAGATTAACAAGGGAATTGCATGACATAGAATCGAATAAGTTTACCAACCTATTGATCGTGCTCTATGAAGCTTTCGTCGCGCCATCGCTAAGTACCTATCGCTTAACCCGCCGCACTATACCTTGTCAAGGACACGGCAAAGACACCAATCTATCTATCTATATGAGACATACGTAATTAGCAGATGTATTTACTTGATGAAAGTTACGATGTCCAGTAAATATGGATAGATTATTTATCGACTAGCGGCCGTCTGCAACTTCGTACGCGTGTAGTTCGTTTTACCCCCTTAGGGGTGGAGATTCGTAAAATCCATTCGCAGCGGATGTAGAACCCTTTATGGAACCTACCTGCTACCTGCCAAATTTCAAGGCAGGTGGCTTTCTAAGATTTCGTCATTAATCAGTGAGTGGTTTTTAGCTTTTATTGTACACTATCTTTCACCTGCGGCTCCGCCCGCGTGGATGACGGTTATTGCGACCAAACATAGCCTATGTCCTTTCTCAAGGTCTAATCTACCACTATACCAAATTTCATCTAAATTGATTCAGTGGTTTAGGTGTGAAAGCGTAACAGATAGACAGAGTTACTTTCGCATTTATAATATTAGTATGGATTGATAGATTTTAGAAACAACCAAGTAGTAGTAGAACAATACTGTCCTACCTAACCTATACTGTCTTTGGAAAAAAAAACGGCTGAAGCTTTATCTATTTCTATGTAAAATATGTAATAACTTAGAAGCTTTTGAGCACAACCTATGTGTAAATTGGAAATTACATTATTACAACAAACTGACTATGTAAGTAGAACATTATGTGTCTTTATTATAACAAAATGTTGTTCGTATGTAATTACTCATTAAGTAAAATATTAGGTAGGTACTGCCGCACTGCCGCTGCCGGGCTACAGTAATGTCCTCATAAGGGTTAATTGACATTTATCAGCATTGATTCACTCTAATGCTTTCAGCTGTTTTGATACGATTAAATCTGTACTGAATACCTATATTTACCATATTATGTCAAATTAAATAATATGTTCACATGCGTAAAAGGTCTGACAAAATAGAAACCCAGGTAACTTATTAACATTTTGCACTGAACCCTGACATACTTCATTTGTTATTTTTACGTGCGCGACTTAGGTACTGTGCTCTCTGACCTCCACCCCCCCCCCCCCCCTTGCCTTCAAATTACTATGAACTTATTTTCCTATAGATAAGATTCAAAATTATTTGTAATATTTTGCCTCAAAAAGTCACTGCCGGCCGCTGCTCTATCAATGGGAATTGACTGTGACATTAAATTACAGACGATTGCTCCAAATCAACCCTAGATTAATTTTATTCTATAATTCAATTCAACCGTCTAGATTTATTTTATTGTTCGCGAATAATGGGAGTCATCATTTAGACTCAGAAAAAAGTTAATTGAAGTTAGATTAAACTGTCCGCTGCACACACTATGCAAATAGGCGACGCTTGACCTATACTCGGTTTTAAGAATTAATAAAATACAGAACAGGGGAATGGGACCTGTTTTATTAGCTTCCCCTGACATTATTAACTAATCTTTGAAGTCAAATTTAACCAATTTCGTATCGATGTGAAACTTTGTATCAGTGTTACAATCACCCGAATGATATCATCATCGCGCTGATGTGATCACTTAATGGAACCAGGGTTTCAATAAGGGAAATGATTTTTGATACTTACTCAAAATTTGCCGTCAAATATTGGTGCTCAAAATGGTAGATCTGTCGCCAAATAATATTGATTTATTGTTTGCAGAATACGACTCCGCTTGCCCCGATATGGCTGGCTTCAGGTTGGAAAAGACCGGTCTGCCAGACCTCCACCGCCAATTTCTTACAATCAGATATCTAAGTATACAGGGCGTCCCACGGCGATGCCACATGGAGGGAAAGTACCTTAAATCCTTAAGTTAGCTCATTTTACTTAAAGGAGACATTATTTTATTTTTGAAAAGTAACAAAACTGCATTGAAACATTTTTAAAAATTCGCTTGCCACACCCGGTTATCGAACCGACTAAAATCCGAAAAGTAACATCTTGTATTTTTATGGCATCAATCGATAGTGTCAATCATAAGGATCAAATCTCTCTAAGGAACATGGTAAATTAAACGAAAGGAAGTCCTTGAAACCTAAAATTATAAATTCAATTTGGCAAAATAAAACACTTTAACTCAAAGTTCATCCCCATCCATCTGATACCATATTAACAATAAAATTCCATATTTAAATTACTTTTCTTTTTTTATCGTGCTGAGACCGCTGCTGGTCAGCAGTAGTATTTAGGTATATCGAACTCAAACCGACTAAAACCGCACGCCGCCGTCTCAATAAACAGGTTATAAGTTGATCCAATAGGGCAATTCTCTCGCCATTTTCGTTGCCCAGGTTATCTGTGCCCAGGGTACACCGCGTGCAGGTTTCTAATCAAGCACCCAAAAATAACTACCTACTCTACCTACCCTGCCTACATACCTACCTCATGCAGTTGCCCAAAAAGTTACGTTCTAAACAGGTAACAAAGTTCATTCATTTAGTACTCATTTTACTAAATAAACATCAAAGATATCTCTAGTGTTGACCGACATTACCTTATAAGAAAGTGTTTTATTTTACCAAATTGAATTTATAATTTTAGGTTTCAAGGATTTCCTTTCATTTGATTTACCATGTTTCTTAGAGAAATTTGATCCTTATGATTGACACTATCGATTGATGCCATAAAAATACAGGATGTTACTTTTTCGGATTTTAGTCGGTTCGATTTCCGGGTGTGGCAAGCGAATTTTTAAAAATCTTTGAATGCAGTTTTGTTTCTTTTCAAAAATAAAATGATGTCTCCTTTAAGTAAAATGAGCTAACTTAAGGATTTAAGGTACTTTCCCTCCATGTGGCATCGCCGTGGGACGCCCTGTATACTACTACTACATATACTATATCCGGTAACTTGTGAAGTACACGAAAATAGAGGCTATGTCGTTCGAGACTGGTTTACAGTACATACTCCATACATAGCCCATTGTAGAACTCTATTATTTTGGCGACAGCTTAAATCGCACCTTTAGAATAATATCAACTTCATCAATTTAAGGCCCAATTGCCTTTTTGGTATTTATAAACCAGTAAGGTAACTGTACCAATGCTCGACACTGTACCAATGCTAGACACTTTCGAACAAAACCCAGTATTTTGAGAAAATTATCCATTTGTTTTATAAGACTATTGACTTAAAAGATGCCTAATGGTATCTATAAGATATGTTCAAATATTCGCAACACCATCCGAAGTAAATTTAGAAAGACTGTTGACAGCAAATAATGTGACTCCGTGAACACGGTCGTGTTATTTCTTAAGATTTTTGCCAAGGGTACTGATTTTTATAGGTGTGATTTTTTTGTTTATAAGTTATGATTATTACTAATTTTAGTATAAACGTTATAAATATTGAAGTTATTGACATACTTGGACCATTGGGACAATGATGTCTAGCATTGGTGTTTTCGACCAATTGCATAATAATTTAATTTAAAGTAAAAGTATGATAGATTTTAAAGATTTTATGGGCAAAAGTTAATGTCTAATTGTTGCTGTAACAGTTAAAAAAGAATGTAACGACCATGCTGTAATTAATTTGTTAAATTTTTTAGATTGAAATTTTATTTTTCCTTAAAGTGTCGAGCATTGGTACAGTTACCTTAACATACTCGTACCAATATCCACTATGTTCGGTAACAACCGTATTGTTTAAAATTATAATACTACTATAGTGTATTTAAAACTTTCGGTAACCAAGAAGAATGAGATAATAGGGAAAATAATAATTAAAATCAAAATAAACAAATCAATTAGGCACATCATATCAGGTGGTAATAATGGTTACAAAATGCGAACAGTAAATAAATATTAACTTCTTGCTATTACAAACTTATCTATGATCTATATTGAGCCCGTTAATTGAGTCGAACTTCGAAGGCTATCCATTACGACCCGTCATAATACTTCTCTATAGATAAGGGTGAAAGCGTTAATGTATAGATTTAATCACTATTTTCACACTACTATAGGCGCAAACAAATGCAATAGGGAAGGGTCTACGGGGCCCCATCACGACCGTCGGCGCTCGTAAATATATGCGGAGAAGACCGAACGAAGGAGAACAAAAAGTGTGAAAAAGTGTTAAAATCGGGACGTCGCGTCGGCGTCGTGTAAAAATCGGAATACCTGGCAACTCTAGTCACGGCGGCTCCTGGATGAGGCGGGAATGATATTTGAATTTCGAACTTGGAACGAGAAGCAGAAACTAGATAGGTAAATGAGTTAGTGAATATTGACACCCTATATCTGTATAGGTATAGCGCGTTTTTTTGTGGTATCTGTATGATAGCTACAAAAAGTCGCGCGTTGTTACTGGTTAAGGATCAAGGAGTGGTCTTCCGCGGTAACTGATTTTTTGATGTAGGGATAGCCGGTCTCGGCGGCGAGATCCGCTACCCCTTATCCGGTGGCAAGATGGAGACACCGCGGTTTTCACACCCGAGGGGGTAATTTCGAAAACGGAAATGACGCTGGGTCAGCTGGGTTGATAGAGATTAGCCAGTGGCAACCTCACCTCCAGCAACTGGTGACGTCCTGCGATTTTAGTCCGACAATCACCCCCGCCAGACTTAAAAATCTACAGTAGATAAGTCTGTAAGTAACATAGAACTCATTGGTTGATAGAATGTCAGTAAGTAAAGTAGATATTCATTAATTCAGTTATTCGAATTGCTCATGGCATCCATTAGTTAGTCCGGTTAATCGAGTCCTCACTCTATAAAGATATATCTAGATGTCCATACATGTGTCCACATAACATTACCTAGCGGTACCTACTTAGGAGAACCACTTACCTTCATATCATGTTGTCATACCGTGTTACAAGAAATAGCAATTAATTAGGGATTTGTAAGGGCGTGTGTAACCTGTCACTATCTCTTTGTATAGGTATCACATGATCCCCGTATAGTACCTACAAAAATATTGCTAGGTATAATAAACTTGTAAACACGTATGAATAAGACGTGGCCTTGTCCTCTCCTCCAAAATAGAATATCTCACATCATCCCGCGGGTATTAAAAGGCAACTAACATCTTTTTAAGAATGACTGGACTTTTTTACAGTTACTTACCTAACCAGTGTTTATAATGAAAGTAATTTTATTGCGATCAAAACAAAATTAACTGGGTATCGTGATAGTCCAATTTAAGCGTGTTTTTGTGTTCGCTATTGTCATGACAAGGTTTGTAAGAAAGATTTTTTCTTGAGAAATCTACGGGTCTTCACTTCATTGACTAAGAACTACAATTACGATTACCACACCACAATCGGTGTTTATTTAACAGCAATCGATCAATTGGTAGCACAAGGCCGTCTAGCGCCTATAGGGGGTCAACAACCTCCAATTAATTACAACCATGTACGTTGTCGCGGCGTTTTGTTTATGCTTTAGCTAGTTAAACTTAACTTCACCACTACCTATGTTAATGATATGAATTTTTTGGTTATGAATAAATAATATAAGATTAAAGATGTAACGTAAATTCGACGCTTCAGACTGGAGCTGATACTATCGTTGAATACGTCTATAAGAAATAAGTAATTTTATTAGCTTTTATAATTTTAAGCTTTTAATAAGAGGATGTAGGTTCCTATCGAGGTCTTCGGGGGTCAAGCTGCTAATAAACGAATGAGGCTTTCTTCTAGAAGTTTGGAGCTTAGAAAGCTGTCACTCCCGTCAAAGTCAAGATAAACCACATCACGGGGAATGAGTGAAAAAGCGGACCTCGGGCTCAAAAGTGCAAGCTTTAGTTGCAACCGGTACTTAACGTAATATGTAATACTAGTAATTATGTAATAAGTTGGTATAGGATTACCATCCAAACGTTCGAAATTACCCTAATTTGTCCCAGTCTACAGGACGTCCGTTTTCCAAAAGTAATTCCAATCAGACGCGTCACGTGTCAGTCAAATGGATATGGGATATGTATTGAAAAATAAATTTTCTAACTTTATGTGCAAAAATATATTTTAGAGGCATCCCTAAAAATATTTTCCCAATTTCACCTAAATGTCCGGGATATTGTAAGTTGTGTGCAGTGGCGGCAATTTAGGTATTAGCAGACCTAAGTTGCTGAGATAAGTCGCATAAGTTCTTAAATATGCATGAAGTGTTGGGTTCGGTTTTTCAGAGTAGGTCAAACCGTTATTGACTTTTTCATAGCGTGTATGTTACTGTCTTTGGAAAAACAGCTAGACATTAGTTGCCTTTACAACACCTTTGGGAAGATGTAAGGACTGTTGAATTTTATATTACCTAAATGCCCAGTACTAGGGAGTTTGCAAAAAACACTTGGGCAGTCATAAACAAAAACCTAGAAATGTTCCCAAAAATTTAAGGAGATAATCTGAGCGCCACCCCGGTTGCATTCAAAGGGTTCCAAGTTCCAATACTCATGAAAAACCCTAGTTACTGGGGTGGCCCTATTTTACTAGGGCCGAGTAGAATAGGACCACCGAGAGGCTCTTGCCGAGGCTTCTCCATCCGACAGTAAACATACAGCTCATGATAAAGTGTCCGCTCGACAGCAATAGTTTCGTTTCGCCCCATTTTACGGGGGACCGAAAAGTATAGGTACTAGGCGAAATGAGGGCGAAATGAATATATTATGTACTAGCTTTTGCCCGCGGCTCCGCCCGCGTGGATGTCGGTTATCGCGACCAAACATAGCCAATGTCCTTTCTCAAGGTCTACCCCTATACCAAATTTCATCAAAATCGGTTCAGCGGTTTAGTCGTAAAAGCGAGACAGACAGACAGACAGACAGACAGACAGGCAGACAGACAGACAGACAGAGTTACTTTCGCATTTATAATATTAGTAGGGAAGTAGGTATTAAATGCATCTGTTTTGCAGATGCAATGCCGAATTTTGGACAGTACACGCTTCAAAAGAAACTAACAACAGTAAGTAATTACTTTCACTATGATTCATTTTAACTAAAGGATCTTGCTCGCACTAATGTCAAGTTTGATTTACATCAGACAAGCGAATGCTCAATCTATCCATCTCCGTCAATCTACGTCAAATTCTATTAGTGTAAACAGTGACAGAACATTCGTTCGTTGTTCTTTCTTATGTAAACGCTGAAAATAAGGTTTCGTTTACACTAAAATATTAAGAAAGAATGCTAGGGGAGAGTCCCACAGTACCGAACGCCTAAGCCTAGGTGACAGTTAAAAAAAAACGGATTTGATATTAAACATTTTAATGAAGTTCTCAGTAACTTAACAATCATAGACATGCATATGCATAAACAGAACAATAAAAAATAAACATTACAAATGTTTTAACCTAGGTTCATCATTGGTAACAATTTTTGGTAAATTATATTATGGCACCTAGTACCGAACATTGATATTAATTGGCACATATGGCCGAACACTCCTAAAAAAGATGACATCGATCGCAAATATATAATTCTGAGCACTCTGGTATATCAGCACATGTCTCGTATGCCCATTCTTTGCATGAATTGCACTGAATCCAGTCTTCATCATGATCTTCTAGATAAACCACACACGTAGTGTCCTTGGTTTGGTGCGAAGATAATATTTTTTGTGCTAATGGTTTTAACTCCACCTCCCTACCGTCTTTAATTAGTTTCAACTTATCCTACAAAGTGGTAGTAGAAATACCATATCTTGAAGCTGCTTCTCTAAGAGACATTTTTTTCGAGTTTACTTTTTCAATGGTGATCTTTAAGTTTTCTGATTGCCAAAGACCTTTCTTGATTTTTTCCATACCGTAAGATACGTTTGTTCCTGAAAGAATTCAATAAATTGATAACATGCACCGCATAGAATAACAGTGTGATCGCCGAAACATTTTTGTTCGGTCATAGGGGAAAAAATACTGTTCGGTACTAGGGACTCACTGGAGAGAAATAATCATCGTATAAAATAAAAACAATAAATTTAATTTATATTTTAGGTAGCAAAACGTAAAAAGTACTTACCAATTATAATTTAGATACGTATCAAAATGAACCCACACTTATATTCAATCCACAACTAATACGTGAAGTTTGTGTGCGCATATACATGCAATCCTTATTTCGGAATCATGGCTAAAGCCTTGTTTACCCACTTCGCAATATACTCTACCAGGATTCAACCTCATCAGAAACGATCGTGTGGAGCGTCGGGCGGGTGGTGTGGCAATCTATCTGCGCACGCACATAACATATACTGTTCTCACTATGTCGCCACAGCCACCACACGCTAGTGAACATATCCTTCTGGAGGTTGAACTCCTGCGCTCTAAACTTCTACTTGGCGTTTTTTATTGTCCTTCTTCTAATATAAACTACTTTTCTTCATTTGAACTTCTCCTTGATACCTTTCTACCTGCGTACAGTCAAAGCATAATCATGGGCGATTTTAATACTTGTCTCATTAAAAACGACTCTCGTTCCTCAACTCTTCAGTCCATTGTCCAATCTTGTAATCTGTCAATTCTGCCTACAGATACTACTCATCATGCTCCTCACCTTGCACCATCTCTGCTCGACCTGATTATAGTTTCCTCTCTTCAGCATGTAGCTAAGCATGGTAAGTATACTGCTGATCAGTTCTCCTACCATGACTTACTATTCTTATCTTATCAGCTTCGTCCTCCTAAACTTAAATCTAAATTTCTTCTGCAGCGTAACTTTAGAGGCATGAACCTCGACAACTTGCGCAGGGATGCCGATGGCCTGGACTGGGGTCCGCTTTACATTTCAGGATGTATTGACGAGCAAGTGAGAATATTTAACACCAATATAATCAAATTGTATGATGTACATGCTCCAGTTCGCAGGATAAGGGTGAAACATCTTCCATCGCCTTGGCTTACGGAGGAAATTAAATCACTCATAAATAAAAAAGCGACAGCCAAGTCGAAATATAAAAGGCGTCCTTCGGATTTAAACCGGGATAACTACATCACCATTAGAAATCACTGCAATCGGGTGTGTAGGAATGCGCAACGCCGTTATATACACAACTCTGTGGAAAATGAGGATCCAGCAAAAGTCTGGAAATTTCTAAGGACATTGGGAGTTGGGAAATCTCGTCAAGATTCGATCCCTAACAACGTAAATTTAGATTCACTTAATGAACATTTCTCTTCTTCGTCGAAATTTGAGGAAACGACAAAACAAAATACACTACAGCATCTTTCATCTCTCTCAACTCCCAACTGCGTTCCCTACTTTTTTAGTCAATTCTCGGCTTGTGATGTCAGGAGGAGCATAATGTCAATCACGTCCAACGCGATGGGTACAGACTGTATCAGCCGTAAAATGATCCACCCTATCATCGATGAAATCCTACCTGCCATCTGTCATATCTTAAATTTCTCAACAACTAGTAACGTGTTTCCAAAGACGTGGAAAGAGGCACAAATAATCCCTATTCCTAAAAAGAAAAATCCTTCCTCCTTTTCTGATTATCGCCCGATTTCCATCTTGCCCTTTCTTTCTAAAGTTCTCGAACGTCTAATTCACACTCAACTTTCCAGCTTCCTTTCTAAAAACGCACTGCTGAATCCTCTCCAGTCCGGATTCCGTCCTGGTCACAGCACTACGACTACATTGGTACATGTTACAGAAGATATCAGATCGGGTATGGAAAACGGTGAGCTGACAGTATTAACTCTATTAGACTTCAGCAATGCGTTTAATACCGTAGATTTCGACGTGTTACTTGGCATATTGAGCACTCTTAACATATCTCCAACGGTGATTGACTGGTTTCGTAGTTACCTGTTTGGTCGCCGGCAACGTGTATGTATCAAAGAGGCTATCTCCTCTTGGTGTACAACAACTGCTGGTGTCCCACAGGGCGGCGTTTTATCTCCCTTACTCTTCGCAGTTTTTATTAACTCAATCACCAATGAACTATCTTCTTCCTACCACCTGTATGCGGATGATCTGCAAATATACTCTCGGGCCCCGCTGGACAAACTGGCGGAAGCGGTCAATGCAATAAATACTGACCTAACATCTATATGCAGCTGGAGTGCCTCGTACGGTTTAAAGGTTAATCCATGCAAGACACAAGTCGCTGTTGTCGGTAGTTCCAGGTTGATTGACAAAATTGACTGGTCAATCCTGCCGCAGGTAAGTTGCAACGGTATAATTGTCCCGTATAGTGAAAGAGTTAGAAACCTAGGAATTATTATCGACAGTCGTTTTTCTTGGGGGCCACAACTACTAGAACTAAGGCGTAAAGTATTTGCCACGGCGGGGTCCCTGCGTAGGCTTCAAAATTTCCTACCCATTGTCACTAAGACTGCGCTTGCACAATCTCTTCTTTTTCCTATTCTCGACTATGCTGATGTCAGCTATCTAGATCTCACTGAAGACCAACTTAATAAGCTTGAGAGACTCCAAAATCTTTGTATACGATTCATATTTGGAATACGTAAATATGATCATGTTTCTGAATTTCGAAGAAAGCTCAAGTGGTTACCTATTCGCCTTCGCCGGAATGCTCATATTCTCTCCTTACTGTACAACATCTTATTTAACCCACTAACTCCTTTTTATCTAAAACAGCGCTTTGAATTCTTGCAAAACACGCACTCGAGAGTTTTGAGATCATCAGAGAATCTGAGATTGAAAATGCCGAGCCATTCCACTAACTTTGCCGACAAATCCTTTTCGGTTCAAGCCGTTCGGTTGTGGAATGCTCTGCCAGTGACTGCCAGGCAAGCTCAGTCCTTGTCTGTATTCAAAAGACTTGTCAAAGAGTACTATCTATCTCTCTGACAAAAGAAGAATAACAAAGATCCTACTGTTGCCTTTTGGTTAAAATGCTAAACATTAGCATTCTCATGTGTATATATTATATTGTGACATCTTCTGTGATATGTATGGTATGTATGTTTATGTATGTTTGCTTATATACCTAGACCTACTCAGGTAGGTAGCTATTATGTTATGTGTTTTCTTCTTCATCATTACTATTACTTTACTTTCTTTATATATATTATCAAAGTGCACCAAACTGCCCGAAAACTTTCTTTTTCCTATTTTTGTCTATCCATCCTATGGTTGCCTGTAAGAGATTGCCACCGAGCGATAAGGCCGCCAACTGTACTTACCACGAACCTGTAACATTATGTAACATTTTGAAATCCTTGGTGTACAATAAAGACGTTTTTATTATTATTTTTATTATTTGTAGGCGACGACAATTTCCCGCGTAAAATCCACAACGACGGTTCTTGCGCGCGTTGCGTGCGACACTAGCCGCTCCCGCGCCACCCGAAGTCCTTCTAGTTGCATCTCTTTCTATTGCACACTAAGGCGTCGTCCTTGTTCGTTTATTAGTGCGGTTACAGCTTTCGTTCGGTACTACCTGCCGTTCGGCGCTAGGGGACTTCCCCCTATTGTTCTAGCTATAGCTTTAGGTCTATGTTTTTTTTTTTTTTTTAATCTGACTCTCCTCTGACTCGATGTTGGAGCCTATTTTCACTGGTTTTTATTAAACTAGGCTTCTACTTTCGAAAACCCTCGCAGGGTTCAAAGTTTAGTTACTATCTATATTCATATACTTATACAATTTCTAGGTCTATGTTCGTTTGGTCTAAATCCACCTTCAGAGGCATCCGTAAATTTTTGTACCTACCACCTACCATAAGCAGTAAAATACAAATCGGAAGAAACATTATTCAACTTTTAAATTTTCTAAAATTATTCTGGTTACTGGTGTTACTAATGAGTAATTTATGCAAATCGTACACTTTTTCCACAGTAAATATTGAAATAATTAGTAGATACGTAGATCTTAAGATTAGCGTATTCAAATATAGTGTTAAAATGTACAATATGATATTTGATATGATAACATATTACACTCATCTACATATTTAGTGCATTAAAATTACACTTGGTTACAATAACTACCTAAGTGTAATCAGCACCTAATAGAATAATAACACTATCTCATTACTTGTTCTCTGGCCATTCTTTGTAGATATCGCACCTATCATTAAAGTATAAATGTTTCGCAATTAACATATAAATGTACATTACAGATCTTTTTAAATTAAAAGAAATTGTAGATTATAATATATGTGTACCAAATGGTGGATTTCACTCCTAAACTTAGACGAAACGTACCTATCTATAGTCACTTTGTTTAATTTTACGACCTATTTCGATCTCAAAGGCTTAGTTGACCTTGCTTCGGTTAAGTTATTCTTATAGAGTAGGCGCTGGTGCGTAGCCACCTACAGAGAAGTGAGGGGGAGGGGGATAGGAGGATGGGCAAAGGAAAATGAGGGGAATAGAGCCTTCGGTACTTCCACGCGGATACATATCGTATGGTCTATCAAATTGGTAACCGCATCTTTCTGGATGTTGTTCACCTCCAACGTAAGTATCGCCGCCTTTCGTTTGCATTAGATTAGAGTGTCCGGGGGCTGTGGTGGTCTCACTACTATGGACGCCCAAGATCGTGCGAAGTGGAGGAGGAAGAGCCGGAAGGCGGACCCTGAGCTCCGAAGTCTTCTGGCCACGGATGCAATCAGGAAATTGCGTCTACATGAAGATGATGAGTGACCGGGGGCCATCAACCTAAGCAGATTTTTTGTACAGATTTTCTATCTCATAATTAACCCATAGAGCCACAATCAATGAGACGATTATCTGTGTCAGACCGAATCCAGTCGTAAAATGAATTTGCAGACGACGAAACCACCCCGCGTGGGTTGATTTTCACAGGCTTTTTTGATAGATGATTGATTACCTACCTAACATACGATTCTAGAGTAGGGTTGCCATACGTCCCCGTACGCCGGGACATGTCCCCGTTTGAGGCCTGGTGTCCCGGCGTCCCGGCCAGTAAGCAAATTGTCCCGGTTTAACATTTTTAGTATTATATTAGAGAGCTGGACTTGGTTGGTAAACAGTAATATACCTAAAATAAACGCGACTAAGTAGCTAGGCTATTAATACGTAGATAGAACGACGAAAGCGCTGATATTTTTCCATACATGAATATGTTAATGAGTAATAAAGACCCCGGGGCCAATGATTTTACGAGAAAAACGCGATGAAGGACAGATGGCGCTCATACTTCCAACGAAATGCTGAATAAGCAGCAAGAGGTGCATCCACCAGACCTCTTTCCGAAACAAGGACTAGTGCCACCGATAACGCCTGCAGAAGTACAGACTCGGCCTCGACGAAATCCCCATCGAGGCTTGGAAGGCAATGGGTGCATTGGGTGCTTGTGGTGTGAGCATTCTAACAAATCTGTATAACCACGTACTTCTCACCGTGAGATCCTGAGCCAGTGGAGACTGAGCTTCATTACGCCAGTATTCAAAGGCAAGGGATCGGTGCAGGAGTGTGGTAGTAACCGCGGTATAAAGATAATGTCCCACACCATGAAGCTCTATGAGCAGATAATCGACTCCCGGATCCGACAGGAGAGTACACTCTCGGAGTGTCAGTATGGGTTTCGTCTCGGGCACGGGATCATTGATCCGGTGTTCTCCCTAAGAATTGTGGTGGGGAAATACAGGGCGAAGAACACGCCCCTGCACTGCCTATTCTTAGACATGATCTGGTGGGTACTGTGGGCTAAGGGAGTTCCAGAGACCTACATTGACACCATCCAAGATATGTATCAGGATTCTGGTTCCGTGGTTCGGAGTGCTTTTGGTGACTCAAAAGCCTTCCCCATCACCATCGGAGTACACCAAGGATCCGTCCTTAGTCCTTACTTGTTCAGCTCGGTATTATACGTCTTGTTGGACAGTATCAGAAAACCACATAAGCAGCTTCCGTGGTCAGGGTCGGACTGGGCCGAAAGGGCCCGGGCGGCTAACCACAAGCCGGGGCCCGAAACTAGATTTATATAGGGGAGGTGAAGTCAAATTGACGTGCCTCAATTTGACTTCACCTCGCCTGATGGTAAGCTAAAGGTAAAGTCTCTGAAAAGAGGGTCACAATTATTTATAGAGACACATACCTTTTTTTTTTTTTCTTTTTTATCGTGCGCAAAGTCCCCACGGATACTTCCCCCACCGTAGCCGGAGGAGGAGGTTATGTCGGACTCGAACCGACTAAAACGCACGCCGTCTGTGTGCCGTCAGTTGCCGGAGGTGAGATTGTCGTAGCCATATCCCTCGCACCCCGGCCGACCCAGGGCCATATCTCTCGATCTGGCCCTCTTCCGGTGAGGGGACCACAGAGTCCCCAACCCGCCCCCAGGTATGGGGAGGCACGCAACGCGTGCCGCCGCCGCGGCCTGCTTCTGCTACGGTTACAGGCGGCTCTACCCGTCACCCCCAGGCCCGCGCTCATGGGGGACGGAGGTCATTCTGCGACCTCCGACGCCCGAGTTGCCGCCGCTCGTTGCGGGCCGCGCGGTTTGCGATTCTCCTTCGCTCCTCGCGCTCTCGCTCCGCCGCCTCCTTCACGAACATTACTTGCTCGCAGAAGGAGTCGCCGGGGGCCCACGCATTTGCGCAGCGAACCATCGCTGCGAGCAAAGTGGCGAGCGTGAGAACTCTCATATAGAGACACATACCAAGTTACAATGGTGGCACTCGGCTTGACGGCCTAATCCGATGCTTTTTAGGCCCCGCTTAAAGGACCCGGGACTGTAGGAAGAGGGAAACACGTGAGCTCCTAAGAAATTCCAGGTCTTATTGGTGTGGCAGAAGGAGTCGCCGAGCCGCTGGGTTCTAGATGGAATATTCTGCACCGTATGCGGGTGAGATCTAAGTCCTGCACGTGCTGTTTTATATAGGAAAGGAGAGGGTGGGACTAATTTGAAAGAGCTCATTAGAACATTCACCATTGTAGAGACGGTAAAATATTGCCAAGGACGCAACATCTCTACGCATCTGCAAAGGCTCGAGGATGTTAGTGACCTCCGGATTCCCAATATAGGGACCGCACATCGCTGCAACCTGTCGAGAGCATCTAGTAAGTACTTTACGGAGCCATCCTAAAGGTGTGTGCACTTGTGCAGTATTCCACGCCGGAGCAAATTTGTATCTTGTATAGAAAACACCGCTGCTCCGGCTTGAAAAAACGTTCCACTTTGTTCAGAACTCCGAGTTTACACGAGGCTGTTTTGATGATACTCTCAATGCAGTTTTTAATAATTATTCAGTTTGTAGCGAACATACTAAGGAAATTGAGATTGTCCTGTAGTGGCATGCTCTAAAGAGTGAGAAGGGGAAGGAAAGAAGATACTGTACCTTTGCTGTAAACGCACATGCCTGCGTCTTCTTGGTATTGAACTCGAGCAGGTTTCTGATTCCCATTGAGAAATGTGGTTCAGGATCCAGTCAAGCCCAGTGACGAGAACCTGCCTTTTTCCCCGATATCAGACTGCTTGGTCGCAGGATATCCGTAATAACTCTCATGTAAGGTGCTATCGTTTGCATAGCAATGAATGCTGCCAGTGGACAGCATGTCGTTGAA
This sequence comes from Eilema depressum, assembly GCA_914767945.1. Taxonomy (NCBI): domain Eukaryota; kingdom Metazoa; phylum Arthropoda; class Insecta; order Lepidoptera; family Erebidae; genus Eilema; species Eilema depressum. The sequence goes on along the minus strand of OU612028.1, from coordinate 6,784,273 downwards.
ATGCATAAGAAAGACAGGTGATAAAACAGACCCCTGTGATACGCCAGCATTTACCTGCAATTACTCCGAAGGTTCGACCATTATATAAAATACGCGTATACGGCGCTCCTACAGGAAGCCATCCAGTCGCATAGTCTAGAAGGCAGACCAAAGCTTGGTAGCTTGGAAAGAAGCGATTTTTGCCAGACTCTGTTAAAGCTTTGGCAATGTCAAGACGATTTGCCAGTGACTCGTGACTCACCTTACTTGTCCATAGCCTCACCCCTTTAGTCCATTTTCATAACTGATTTACATAACTAGTTATTAAACAGGAATTTTCTTTCACTGTTTTATAACCAGTTATTAAAAAAGACTTTTTGTTCCTTTTACATAACTGTTTTACATAACCAGCTACGAAAAATGAAATTTCCTTCACTCTTTTATAACTAGTTATTAAACAGAAATATATCCTTTGCTCGAATACCTTGCACAGCACTGAGGTGACGGCTATCGGCCGACAGTTGGCTGGGTCTGTGCGATCCCCCTTCTTGGTGATCGGCTGTACATTCGCATATTTTCGAAGCCGATGGCACTTCACCCGAGATGTAAGATAATCGGTACAGCCGCGTAAGCATTGGAGACAACTCCGCTGCACATTTTTGAAGAACCACCACTGGAATACTATCTGGTCAGCTGGCTTGCCAGACATCGAGTGATTGCAGTACAGCACGGACATCGCGTTGTCTGATAAGGATATCAGGCATTGCGTGGTCACTGATGGACAGTGTCGGTGGCTGCATCCTAGATTCGGAAGTTGGCCGCAAAGAGATTAACCAGCAAATTTGTTTTATCTTGAGGCTCATGGGCCAGAGAGCGGCCCGGCAGCGACTGCCCATGAGATGCACCACTAGCTTTTGACCAAACCACGCTATGCGCTGAGCATCCGCTCTGACGTAAGCCCTCTCGCAGACCTTTGTGACTCTGTTGTACACCGCTTTGAAGTGCCCCATGTTGGATACGCGCGTGGCGCGCGCCCATACCCAAGCGCAGTACACATACTCTTTTTGGTCAACAGCCTCTGCGCACTCGCGCGCGAGCATAGGGCGCGCTCTGCTGACACCGGTGACATCAGTGTATGGGTTATAGTATTTCATACCCAGACTGATCTCACTGGCAACAGCAGTGACACTGTCCCATGGGTTCTTACCTTCAAAGCAACGCGCAACCCACGGGATGGACGCAAAATACTCACGCAGTGCATCCCAATCTGCTGATGAGTAGTCCAGAGATATAATTGGCACCTGATGGCAGATGGGATACTATCGGAAAATACTGAAATAGAATAGGTGCCGGAGACTTCATGCGACTCCTTTTTCGGAATTAAGGACCTCACAGAAACAGCCTCCGGAATGGACAACATCTCAGTTGGACAAATCCAACACCTTAGGCCTGTCGCCGTGTCATGACTCCTAACACTAGAATACCTGCATGGCTTCTGTTAGCATCCTCCGTGTCTGGTGGAAAGTCGAAGTCATTGCAATTCCGAAACTAGCGTGGTTTCCACAGTGGCGTAGCTAGATGAGCAAGGGCCCCGGTGCAAAAAGACACAGGGGCCCCCCTATTTTAGATTAGAGTTGTGTTACATTTTCACATTCCAAAAGTAAGATTTTTTTGGTAGTTCGATATGAGATTTGGTAGTTCAGGCTCGGGGGCCCTGAGCTTGGGGGCCCTGGTGCACCGCACCACCTTGCCCACCCATAGCTACGCCGGGGTTTCCACCAGAAACCCACTGACGACCCCAGGTACTTCACTTTAGACCAATTTCCCTCTTGTGCCAATTTTTTGTGAAACTTTTTTAGAGGATGCCGTCGATCTTCTAACCGCAGATTTCAGGCTGATCCCAGAGCAGGCCGTTTTCGTACCGCTCAGAAAAAAACCTAAACTAGTTTCTGGGGATGGGCTTGCTCAAGATAAACCATTTGTTGAATTTTCTATTTCATTTCTCTCTCATTTCATGAACGATTATATATGATCTAGTTTTATTTTACATTTAATCCACAAGAGCTGGAACCTAGCCTGTGCGGGCCAAGTATCATCAGTATCAAGTCCTATCTTACGTTTGCCGTCCCTCAAACCAGGACCGGGGGGCCCGCGCAGGCTGGGGCCCGTGCGGCAAATGCCACATTGAATGTATGGCCAGTCCGACCCTGTCCGTGGTTGCTCATTTATGCTGATGATATTGCGCTGAAGGACGCGGACAGATTGGTGCAACACGTGAAAGTGTGGAAGGAAGCGCTTGAGAACAGTGGTATAAAGCTAAATGTAGCGATGACAGAAAGTTTAGCGACAGATTTCACACCGGTCCGCATAGGCGATGATTCGGTTTAAGTACCTGAGATCTGTACTTCATGTGACCAGTGAAATCGAATACGACATCAGGGCACGCATTGCTTCCGCGTGGGCCAGGTGGTGAGAAATTACTGGCGTCACGGGTGATCCCAAAATGCCAGTCAGTTTGAAGGGGCAGGTCTATAAGATGATCATTAAGCCTGTCCTCTTACATGGTTGTGAGAGCAAGAGCGTAAGCACGTAAGAGCTGCATGTCACGGAGATAAAAATGCTGCGTTAGGAACTCTTGCAGCCGCGGCAGCCTTCATGTCCATGACATCGCAGATAAAGTGCAAGAGAGCCGCCTTCGCTGGTGCGGCCACGTCTTGCAGCAACCGTCAGGATACGTGGGTAGCAAATGCCTGACAATGGCGCCCCCGCCAGGTCCAGGTAGAAGGGATAGGCCCAAGAAGTCCTGGCTTGACGTCGTGGAGAGTGATATGCGTGCAAATGGTCTCACTACCATGGGCGCCCAAGATCGTGTCAAGTGGAGGAGGAAGAGCCGGAAGGCGGACCCCGAGCTCCGGGGTCATCTTGGCCAGGTATGCAATCGGGAGAAAGCGTCTACAAGAAGATGATGATTAACTTAATGTTGATTTCGTCAAAATATTTTGTACAATTATCAGAAGTTAATTCTGATAATTTTTCGCCTTTCAGAAAACATAGGAAGCCCGGGTCGCTGCCCGCTTGTTTAACGCTTGTTTAATGGCAGTGTTAAAAGTTGTTGTAATAAAAGTTCCTATTTTTCTACCTTTACTAATTTTTCTTCAAATGTCCCGGTCTGGGTCCCCACACTTATGGCAACCCTATTCTAGAGTCAGAGATTCTCAACATTTGAGCTCTGTCCTGTTATAAGCTGACCTCATTTTCAAATAATGAGGGTAAAGAGTCCTTGGGATTACCTACCATGCGATCTCTCGATCCATTTACTAATTTTACGTTACAGCTGACGGGGGCAAGTGTAACAAATGGTGTCAAAGGTTGTTTTTATAAGTTTTTATTTTATAATAAAATTTGAACCACTTCTCGATGTTTGTTTAAGCTTTAATTTTGCTTATGGATTCCAATTTATACTTCTATAACTAAATATTATAACTGCGAAAGTAACTGTCTGTCAGTTACGCTTTCACGCCTAAACCACTGCACTGATTTTGATGCAAATCGGTACAGTGATAGATTGACCAGGAAAAATATTATTAATTAGAGAAAGATGAGAGAGAGAAATTATATTTGGTCGCGATAACCGACATCCACGCGGGCGTAGCCGCGGACAAACAGTTAGTGTAGTATAAAAGTGACATAAAGTTGATATGAAGACGGTCACGGGAACTCTTTAATATAGTGATACATAAAATTGAGCCTCACCTGAATCGTCATGAATAATAGGTACCTACGAGTAGTTGGATCTACGTGGATTCAAGAGTTTGGTGATGCACGAATCATAAAAATCGTCCCATCCATTTAGTCTCTAGCTAGAGAACCAAAGAACAAACATACATATGTACATACATACGAGTAGACTGCTAAACTAATGACACTTTAATCGCGGTGCAAAGTCGATTAAAAATAAGTGCAAGTTTAATTACTTTGGTTTCCAAGAATCTTGTCGCGCGTGTAAATGAGATCACTCCTCAATGAGACACGTAAACTTCTGCTACCATGGTCTATGATCACCTTTATTTTATTTTTGGGGAATGGCATAACACGTAGGCCTTTGCCGTACGTATAGTTTGAGAATATAGATTACTAGCCTTTCGCCCGCGGCTCCACCCCCGTGGATCTCTTATCTTCGGTTCTACTCAACCGATTGCAATCAAACAAGCACAATTTGAAGTCTGGACAAGACCTTTCTAACAAAAAAAAAACTGCATCAAAATTCGTTCTGTAGTTTTTGCGTCCATCGCGGACAAACATTTTCAATTTACAATTACATAGACATGGATAACCGAGGGCACGAATAACTACCTAATAGTCAATAGTAGTAAGACGAAATATAACTTATAGATTACAAAACACGTATGTGGCGATGAGCAGAAACATGCCTCATCGTTTCTCGACCCCTTGTTTCTTGACCCCGTACATCGCGTACAATATGTGTGTGGTTCCTATAACGCGATGTACGTCAAGGGGTCGGGGGCCTCATGTTAGAGAAACGGTGTTATCTCTAATTGTAAACACTTATGCATATATTACGAATAACTGTGCTCGCATGTTGTACATTCATTAATCAAAGCATCAAGCATCCATTTTACCACGTCCATATTTTTCATAACTCCAGCATTTAATGGTGGGATACTTAAATAGCATTAGTGAAAACGCATGAAACTAGTAGGCAATATTATTAGAGGGATAAATAGACGCTTACTATACTATTTATTTATTGTTGTAGGTACATATACTATAGTTATGGCACGATATAATGGCCGTTTGGACACGACTGGTTTTGCTCGTTTTCTCTTTTAAGGTACGCTTAATATTGGACAACGAACTGTTAGACGAGTAACTAGATAAAAATATGGTGAGACTGGCACAGAAGAAAATAACTTCACACAGCAAAAATATAGCGTGACGCAACTATAGTAAATTATACATAATATAACCATGTAGTAGAATATTAAGGGAAAATATATAATATGTAAAAACTCACCAAATGCTCAGGCATGTTCCACTCTTCATACATTCTAGCTGCCAACGGGAACACTTTCTCGTTTATAATTTCTAAAGCAGTCTGTGTAAACTTCTCAATGCTAGCGAAATATCTATCAAACGCCCATCGGAGCTGCCAATAAAGTTCACCACGTCTCTCATTACTCACTGAATACACTATTTTAACCAGACTTTTAATATTATCCTCTGGTAGAAAAAGAGCTAATTTATTCCAATCTATGTGTGAGCTAAACGGCATCACTACAGAGTCAGCAATCACTACTGGTATACACTGAGAAGCCAAAACATCCATTAGTACAGATTGCATTAATCTCGCACTTCTTACTACTAAACAGAACATTCCCTCCTTCAATATATTGGGGTATTCAAATACTCTACCCGTTGTGTATTCACACCGTTTACTGTGATCTGTACTTTCAGTCTTACATCTACCCAACAACAACAAATCATTGGATGAAGACGCAATATTCTGTAATTCTTCTAAATAATTATGGGGTATATTGAGCTGCGTTGAAATAATTAAATATTTCTTTTGTTCAGGTTGTGTACTGTCAATAGTTTCTGCTGTAGGACTGTACACTGGTATGGAGACGTCAAAACCATGTCTGAACGTCCATGTATTGAATCCAGCTCCTGCTATAATGGCTTTGCTGGTGTTGAGATCAATGACAGTGTTGTAGTTCGGTGCCATACCCGGCAACATGTTGAATATGAGATGATTTTCTCCATTGTTCCAACTGTTGGACAAAATATTTTTAAATTTATTAAATGTGAAATATACAAATGTAATTTTAAATATTATTGGTGCAAGTGCAGTTCCATTATGTTTTTTTCTATAGTTTTACAAAGTTTTAATCAGTACAGTACTTCAATATGTTATACAGACTTCCGATGTACGAATATGGCAAAGCTATATTCCTTTTTAATTATTATTCGTATGACATACTACTACTACGCCCAGGGGTGAAGGGGTGGATTTTATAACATACTAGCTGTTGCCCGCGGGTCTGCGCTCGTGGAATTCTGATCCCGTTCATCACTGATAATATAGCCTATGTGTTATTCTGATGTATAAGCTATATTATTGTAAAGTTTCATTAAAATCCATTCAGTAGTTTTTATGTGAAAGAGTAACAAACATCCTTACATACATCCATCTGTACTTACAAACGTTCACATTTATACTATTATTTTGTTACTCCTTATAAAACATAAATATGTAATGATTTACATTTATCTTTCTTTCAAGTGGTACAATGAGTATAATTATATTCATATTTAGGTATAGTTACAGTCGTCAAAGAGATAAGACCTATATAAATATTATTGAGAAATCATTACAAAGATTATAAAGTATTCTTTGGTCCGTTGACTTTATTTATTTCTTTATTTAACACTATTTCATAAGAAAGTTACTGGTTTTCAAACATTTATTTGAAATATAAGTATGAAAATGAAACATAGGTACCAAAAAAAATTTGCACTCCAGTGAAGTTACTTATCTGTCATAAACAGTCAATTAGTTTTTTTCTTTTTTTATTACTATTCATAGGCTTTTGTTTGACCGCTATCTCACAAAATGGAAAGTGTTGATGTAGTGGAAGGTACCTATATCAGACTTGTTGATAATGTTGAAGTATTTTAACAGATTTATTTGATATAATACTATTATTTACTATTACTATAATTATGTTTAGTTTATTTTTTAGCAACCATGGGCATAGGGATATGCAATAGAATTCGATAAAAGTAGTTTTATTTCAAGGGGTGATATCTGTGTATATTTCTGACTGTGTCTTATTGACAATATAATACACCATTTCCTTTATTTAAAAATATTAACACAATGAAGTACTATATATGTGAGTATTATATTGCTGTCTATATGGGTATACAATATTTTTTGCTACTTACTGTGGCAGTGACTGCAGAACTTGTGAGACATGTTTACTTGAAAAACTGTGTTGATTCAGAGTATCTATGCTAGGTACTAATAAACACGCCTCCTCTGGGTTAGGCGTATAATATTTACTATGCTTTATAGTATCTAATATTAAATAAAATTCTTTGGAAAACTGTGATATAGTTTTTCCATTTTCAGTCTGATATTCTCTAAAGGGATATATGTATATAGTTATCTTGTTGTGTCCTCCTCTTCCACATCTATAGACATCGAAGCAGTCCGAGTATGTGCAGTTTCCCACGCGAGATTGGGCTTCCAGAGAACCAGCACTTATTTTTAACACTTCAACACTTCTAGGATCCAAATTCACAGCTTGATAAACATCTATCCGCGGTGAACTACTAGTAAACGCATTAAACACCACAGTAAACACTAAAGATATCACTATAAACAAAAGCAATCCAACGAAGAACCTATGATACAAGATCTTCCTATACGATATATACTTTGAATGCTTGCCCGTTTTCAGAAGCCACTCCGCAGCCATTTGTGATTCCGACGGTTAAATTAATCTTCTTAATTTATATATGGCACCCATTATTGAAAAAAATCAACTATTTCTCATTCAAAAATTCATGAAAGTACAAAACACGATATCACTGCTTTGCGACGAGAAACTGACGCAGTGAGTGAAGTGATTGACAGCCTCCCGGTTGATAGTAGTGTTGTACAAGTACTGATTTAATATTCGATTCAATGGGTGTCATATATATTTTCAAGGGATGAACCGATAGTTTAATACGTAAATCACTGCTAAAAATTACAAGTAGCTTTTAATTTCATGTCATAAAATGCCCTATACATATTAATATTATTAACCAATTGGCATAATTATTGAACCGTGCTCGAATCAAATCCGGGACGGTTTCGAATCCTACGGGACTCCCGACGTGTACACCTAACACACGCAATTTGGCTTAGCTGGAGGAGTTATTGGGAATATTAGTAGTTTCAGTTACTATATAAAAACCTATAAAAAAGAACCAAATTATGTACTTACTATTAGGTGAATAGAAAATAAGTAGATAGTTTGTTGTCTTAAGTAGGCCTTTCTGAGTTTCTAGGTAGGCAGATAGGTATACCTCGACCTTGAGACATTATATCTACGACCGGAAGTGTGCTCAAAATGTACTCTATACGCGTAGTAGGTACGCATTTATTGGGTGTCTTATTAAGTCTTATAAGGATAGCTCGAGGTGCTGTATGCATCATACAGCATAGTTTATTTACAAATAAATCCACGCACGCCCAGGGCCTCCTTTTTCTGACGACTCGCGACGACGACGAGGTCCAACATACGTGTCCCGAGACATACGCAGGTAATTTAAAAAAAAACTCTGGGTGCGTTAATAAAGCATACAAGCAAATAAGTATCATCATTCTCTGAGCATTTTCCCAACTCAGTTGGAGTTATTAAAGCATACAAAACAAGCAACTATGTATCATCATTCTCTCAGCCTTTTACCAACTCAGTTGGGGTTGGCTTTGCAGTCTAATAGTGATTCGGCTGAGCTTTGATATTTTCCGTGAAGTGACTGCCATCTAACACCCACACTCAATTGGCGATATCGAAGTTCTGCGTGATGATAATGGTGATAGTGATGATGATGATGACTCTGATAAGGAGGGTCTAATTCCATGCTACAGCTCCAGTTCTACTACAGGGGTATCATTTTTACCCGTAGAAAGTGATGACGATATAAGGCTAGTAGCTACCTATCTATAATTGATATAGTTAATAAATAAATATGTTGACAGAATATTTTTTTTACTGTCGAAAAATAGATAATCTAACCATTAAACTAGCACGTTTCATGATTTATAATATTCCTACAATCATCATCATCTTGATGGGAGAAATCGATGTTCGCTATCTATTTATTATATGAATGCAGTAAATTTTTGATAAATTATTTGTCCCTTCAAATATTCAATATGCCAGAATTTAGTACATGTTGATTTAGTATTCTGTAACTTTTTTTCCTACGAAATAAACGATAATCGAATTATTTTAGTTACATAATCGATTAAAAATACCTGTCTCTGAATTGTAATGTTATTAACATCACTACTGTTATTTGTTTTACCACAGATTAAAATATATGAGTAAGTTTAAAACACTTTACGAATCTCCTCGTAGATCTCTAATAAATAAATCAGACATTAACTTGAAATATATTTAAAACAGTAGTCAAGGCCCACAATCAACACTTAAACATTATTTTTTGAACTTATCTCGCACATTAAAAGATATTATAATAATTTATGTAAAGCCCGACCAGTAAAATAAAAAACCTCGCCATATTGCGGTAAACTATTGGAACTAATTTCTTCATATTATGGTAACAATCTATACAATGTCATTATGGTCATCTGTCAGTGTGGTGTCAATGAGCAGTTTTCCTGTAGGTATAATAATCAGTTGGTTTTTAAGTCATCAGGAGATGGCGCTAGCATAGCTTTTGGTAATTTTAATGTACTCTGTGGTTTGTTTGTGGTATTTTCATTGTATCAGAAAAAAATATGGAAAAAATGACAGAATATTTAAGTACAGTAAATCATTACAAAACCGAAGAACATTTTTTCCATAAATTACACTAGATGTGACACCACATTCTTCTTACCAAAAGTGCCGGCTGCGCCATCTAGCGCGTCTTTAGGAACCCTTTAAATACCTACTGGAAAACTGCTCATTGTGCGTGTTGTTGAGTTTGAGAGCGCTACAAAACTACAAAACTATAGTAATATGCCGAAAACTATTAAAAGCCAGTTAAGAAAAGTAATTTATAATATAACAAAGTATTTGTCGGATAAAAAGTAGGAAGGATTGGACTCTGTTCCTCTAAATAACATCACGGACCTTGTTGTCAACATGACGGTTAGGACATCATAGAGTACGTGCAACTGAAATTGGCCTAATCTACTGATTTTACTGTGACTAATTATTATTCACATTTTTAGGTATATCCCGATCTTCTGTAATAAAAATACGAAGAGAAGGTCAAACGTCAAATGTATTTTCTACGCCTAAGAAAAATAAGCCTAACGCAAAAAAGAAAATCATGCTCGATTATTTTGATCTCTGTGCTGTTAGGCATAAAATACAAGAATTTTATGCAGTCCGAAAAACAATATCGCGTGGTCCCTGTTCTATACATGGTGTAACTGTATGTCTAACTTGTATTTACCATTCCAAGCAGTAAACTATTATACGGATACTACTGTGTTGTGATTTGTGCCCAGTCCTTGTAACCAGTATAACACGCCGCGTCTATTTTTCTATTTTAACCAGAAAACTTAACAGAGAAAAACTTAACTTTTTAACAGAGAAAAAAAAAATACATTTTAGTGAAAGTTTTGTATATTAAACACGTACTACAAGTTCTTTCTTTTTCTTTTCTTTCTATATTAATTCGTTTGTAATATTGGACACGATCTTTTTTGTATCGAAACTTAAGAACAAAGCAACTTAATGAAATTAAAAAAAAGAAGTCTATAACTCACTTTTGTGAATAATAGCAATGAAAAACATGACAGCCTCCGTGGCGTAGCGGTAGTGAACGCGGCCGCTACGCAGGAGGCGCGGGTTCGATCCCCGCTCAGTGCAAATATTTGTGTGCATTAAATATGGGTATTTGCATTGGTCTGGTCGTGCCTCGGAGAGCACGTTAAGCCGTCGGTCCCGGTTGCCATAAGAACATCTATGGCAGTCGTTACGGGTAGTTGGTGCCCTAAAAAGTCCAAAAACAACGGTCTAGCTGCAAAGCTTCGATATCGCCTAATGTTAACATTGGGTCGTGGAGGTCAGGTGGCAATCGCTTCACGGAAAATATCGAGGTCTAGCCAAATCTGTAGCTATGACTGGTAAAAGCGGACCCCAGACTCCAAGCTGAAAGCTTCGGATGCGACTGGGAATAACGCTAGGAGGAAGAAGAAGCAATGAAAAAGTCACAGTTTTATATTAGGTGTCATTCCGTGCTTAATTGCGGGGAAATAAAAGCCTGTTCATAAGCAAGTGTGTTGAAAAATATTGGCATTTTACATGTGTATCACTATACTTGGTGTTGTCATAATCATAGATGTTTTTGGCGCCCCCAGTACGGGTTTTTTATTTTATTGGTCGGACTTTACTGTTTTGCCTTGTTGGAAATGGTAAGGTTTGTTTAACTTAACTTTCGAACGAAACCGATTGTGACGTTATGATTTTTTTTGTTATTATGTCAGTTTTGTGTTGTGCGTAGTTGTGGTTGAGTTTCTGATGGCTTAATTTAGTTTGTTATTATTTTATTTTTACCAATTCCGACAAATAATTTCGATTTTAGCTTGACCAGAAATGGCACTGTTACCTCCAGACCCCGTTTATACGATCAGGAACGTGGATAATGTTCCTGTTTATTCGTTGGCATTTAGTTTTTTGCCTGGCGGTCTCGAGAGGTTACTAGCCGGTTCGAAAAACGGCTACGTTTATGCATACAACCTTCAGGTAAGATAACCATAATATAAGTGCGCAGAATACGCTAATATTGTGTCCTATGGCTTCATTTTTTGCGCGTCATTTTTGTTTACTACCCTCGATTTGCGACCTAGAAAGGTACGAGGCGTCTGCCAAATCCATACAAATACGCGTTCTACTTTCGAATAACTTTATCTAACATTTTATTACATTATTTATGACTAAATGCCCTGTTATTATAAGGTCTCCTTCGTTGTGTCGCATAACTTTTCACATATATTTACGTACGATCCTGAGCTCCAGGGCAAAATATATTTTCTTATTAGAATAATATTAGTTATGTATCTTGGACCTAAAATGTGCTCTACATATAAATTTACGGAGTACACATTTCTTGGGTGTCTTTTGAGGACAGCATGGGTTGCTGCGGCGGTGGACGAACTCAAATTCACCAAGCATAAATTATTACAAAACAATCCGCGCGCGCCAGGGTCACCTTTGTTTGGCGACTTAGGTTCAAGATATGTGTCCTGAGGGATAGACAGAAATGGGCTTCATCAAAAATGTTAATCTTACCTTAAAACTGGACAGTACCTGATTAAGGGATTAAGTTCTGACCCAGACTTTCCTATTGAGTTTTCGGGGTAGGCAGTTGCACCCATAAAAGCCTAGTAAAGCCACATCAGGAGAAGAGGGTATAGGAGAGTGAACACAACCCACTGATTCTAAAATGCAATCTTTGATGAAACAGAAATAGGCTCATTATATGGTGCCTTAAATACACCTCATGTATCCTGTGAAAAGAATGGATGTGACAATTATTTTATAAATGTTGTTCTGTAGGTAACGGGTGGCGCAAAAGTAAAGACCCTATTTGGTTCGGCTATAACATTTTTTCTAAATTAGAAAACTAGATTTAGGTTTTTTTAAATGTATATTTGTACCATTAAATTTCGTACCATTAGGATTTAAAGATGATGTCTTTTAAATGGTGACCTCCAGAGTTGATACATTTGAGCCCTATTTATGACATTTTGCATAACTTGCCGTAACACTACCTGCGATATGTTCGTTATTTCTTGACGAATGTTTTCTTTTAGAGCTGCGAGAGTCTGTGGCTTGTTCACATACACCCGAGATTTCAAAAAACCCCAAAGAAAGAAGTCTGGACTGGTCAGATCGGGTGATCTTGCAGGCCAAGGCAAATCGCCAAAACGAGAGATAACTCGGCCTGGAAAAGCGTTTGACACAATTATTCCACGTTCTTGGGGAGTAAAACGGTCCATGTTTATTTTCAGTGTATTTTACATTTGTTCACTACACAATTTTCAACAACAGAATGACAGAAAATTTCATATAAAAAAAATAAAGGTATTTTCTTTGGTGCCACTACTTTTGCGCCACCCGTTACATATACCCTACATATTGAAATATGTAATGTACTATGTCAACATACCTATCATTTTACAACAATGTTTTATGTTGAATTGTTACACTGCAGTGCTGTGATGAGAAATAACTAAATTGAAATTAGTAATTAAAAGGAGTATAATCAGTTATTACAATTTGGACATTATTATAAGTAGAGATGAAAATAATGTTCTTAGATAGAATTCTTCAAAGTATGAATGTAGAGAAAAAGGGGGCCTAAAAGAGAGGATATGGCCATACAGGTATCAAGTAACCTGGCTCTTACTTAATCAGGTAAATAAAATTACTGACTGAATCTGGCTTTCCTGAGTAGGTATGCACATGTTCCACCAATCCCATAAAACAGTTAGGTGATGATGAATTTTATGTTATATACTTAGATGTATTTATACTGGAGCCAAAAGGACCAGTACCCAGTGCTTCCACACATATAACAATGAAAAATAAAAGAAAATAAAATAAAAAGTTAACAGATTTGATGTTAGTTCATGATGCAGTAAATCTTGCAGGCCCAGGGTACATACTGTATCTACTATAATATTTTCTGTTTCACTTTCCAGACTAACAGAGTGCAGCAAAAGATTCAAGTTGGTCAAGCTCCAATCATCCACCTCATCCACACCAGTAACCACCTCATCACTCAGGAGAAAGGTGGCAAGTTTAAAGTATTTAGTTTAACAAACAGTGGCTACGAAGAAGAGGCACTGATAGACATTGATTATCCTGGGTTCTGCCGCTTTGAAGCCAACACAAAACTCGAAACACTTTATGTACCTGACAAGGATTCAAAAATCCAGATTTACAACTTCTCTGGAGAGGCAGTGGGGTGTCTGGAGCCAGACACATCTCTTAAACTTGGAGACCCAATGTGCATGAAATTCATTGAATTTCCTTGTGACCGACCATGTTTGCTAGCCGGTTATGAAGCAGGATGGCTTATCCTGTGGGATCTCAACACTAGTCAATGTATTGGCAAACTTCAAACTCTGCAATGCCCCATGTCGGTCGATTATCACAGAGAGCAGCAGAGAGGCATGGTCGGCAATGCTTCAAATGTGATACAGATATTTAGTATAGGAAGAAAAGACTTAAGCTTGACACACAAGTTGGATATTACAATTAAAAACCCAGGTGTAAATAAAGTTCAGTCCCGGTCTGATGGAAAAGTGTTTGTTTCTGGGGGCTGGGATGGCCACATCCGAATCTTTTCGTGGTTTTCCCTTCGACCACTGGTGGTGCTCACGGAACACAACAAAGCAATTCAAGATGTGGTTTATTCTTCTGAAAAGGTCTCTTACTGGAAAGCAAACATCATGGCAGCCGGAGGACTCGATGGTGCTATTACACTCTGGGATTTGTATAACAACAAACAGTAATACTTTCTTTTTACCAAGCTCAGTGTAGCCATGTCGAAAACTTACTTAGTAAACTAGTAGTTGGCTTAGAATGCATTGGCCTAATTACTTTTTCGACACGTTAACATAATATTGGTGTTCATATATGGGTATACTTGTATAAATTTGGTCTGAAGTAGTCAATAATGCTAGAATATTTTTTATTTTTCTTGAATAATAAACATTTATAGAGATATACCCATAATGAATATCATACATTGATCTAATAGGTGGCTGAGCATGAAAATAAAATATGAATGTTGACAAGTCGATGAATATCTGCATAGTTCTATGTTCATACAAAATGAGTTATTATTATGCCAGTATTGCCTTTAATAGTTCTGTAGCATTTAATCTTGTACTTCCAGTAAACCTTGTTGAAAATATAATTTTAATAATGCAATAATATTTAATAATGTAATGTAATTAGATCTCAAAATATGTACAAATTTCAGAATGATAGTCATACAATCCACCTTGTGTGGTCTAGCACCTAGGTGGTAAGAACATGTTGTTAAAATATATCAATTAATATTTTCCATAAACGGTTTTTAGCGATATTCAGAATCGAGACATTAAAGTCTATAAAATTTTATGATTTTTCTTTATTCCCTTTGTCTCTAACGGCAGATACCAACACACCTGAATCTACATGTATGAATCATTCATTGTTTTTCAGTAGATTGGTGTGGAAACATATGTTTTCAGATAATCTGAGGACGTCAACGAAAAATGAAAATAGCTACTTTAGTCTCGATTTTTACATAGGCCAGTGTGCAATGAATTATTTAAAAGATTATTTGTACCTATATCTTTTTATACAAACTGTGTCCACATGTGTCATACGATTTATGAAATACCTACTTTACTGATTGTAACGAAACGTGTATGTTTTTGAGTAGGACAGGTGGCAAACTAGGACTGTCTGTCAGGTCCTCTAGTACTCTAGTAAATCACTACCACTACCCATTTTTATTTCTAATTTGTAGATTAGATATGTATGATACAACCACGTCACGATAAAACCATGTTTGTTTTGCCAAAAATTTATACAACCTAGGATTAGGCAGGTAGGTACTTATCACAGATAATAAACATGCAGATAACAACAATGAAACCAAGTAATAGCGTAGTTATATCATTTTAATTCACGTACATTGAAGTAATAAGTTACTAATATCACATTTACAGTGCCCCCTAATATCTATAAACATTAAAGTTATCATAAATCTTAAAACTAAGACTAGCAATCTGAATAAACTCTGTTCGGATTATCATGCATTTGTGATATGTATTGGAGACTAATAATGAGATTATTGAAAATATTATTTACACTTCGACAATTTTTCTAGTCTTTGGAATGAGCGCTTCGTCGTCGGTGGTAACTTCGACGAGTCTTCGCCTCTTCCTCAACGGCCTGGTCGATTCCGATGGTTCCCTGCTCTTAGCAACAATTTTGGCCATTTTATTCCCTAACCTTGTTATTTTAAATTTCGGCAAAGTCTGCTCTGCATTTCCGACATCAGCACCATCATTTTCAACTTTTTCTTCCTCTATCCGCTCGGCTGGATCACATTCAGGACTGTTATCCTGAGGTACTTCAGGAATTGGTTCATTACTAATACCTACAGCTTCCTCATCCTTCTTTTTGTCACTATTGATTGTAAAGTCTAAAGGTCCTTCCATATCTTCGGCCTTGGCTTCAGTCTTCACTTTATTCGCGCAGTGGGCTTGGACAAGTGCTGAAAATGGAATCGGAATAGGAATAGGAAACGGTATTGGCAGGAGTACTGGGTATGGGACTAATACTGTTACTGGTGGAGCTGCGCCATGCATCGATGGAGGCAAGTTCAAGGGTGGTGGGAAACGAGGCCTTTCAATTGGGATGCCAGGCCGAGGCATAAAGTTCAATCGAGGAGGGAACATGTGCGCGAATCGAGGGTCATGATTTTCCATGAACATTGGAGGAGGCATTGAGAACATGGGATTGGGAGGAAAAGGCGGGGCAGGTGGGTGTGGGATGATAGGGTGAGGTGGTGAATGCATTGTATTTCCAACTGTTGACGATGCAGGTGAAGATGCTTCACTAGGACTGCACATTCGAAGGTCTTGAGCTTTTGGAGTCGAAGTACGCTGTCTTGCGGTCTGGGAGGTTACTGTCGCGGAACATTTCGATGTCCTCCGCTTTCGTAGATTCATTTTCGTGTTCCTTGCATCTTTTTTCGCTTCTGGGGACTTCTGAACTGGTAAGGATTCTTCGGAAGGTCGTTTCGGCTTCATCAGCTTGGCTGTTGGTGCAACAGTTATTAATGGAAGTGGAGATCTGTTTTGAGCCTTTGTACTTTTCGCTTCTGTCCTTTCAGTATTTGATGGTAAGTTTGGCGTATTTTCTGTATTTGGCGACCCAGATCTTTCAGAGATTGGTGAAGCTGAGCGGCTTTTGCAGTTTTTGAGCCATAGTTCTGGAGTGATTAGGTTAGAGGTAGAAGACGCGTTGACTAAATGCGGGTTAAGGTCGAGATGGGCTTGCGTCTCGCGACAAAAAATGTGCATCTTGTATTGGTTCAGGCACTTGTCCGAACAGAACTGCAGCTGTGTGGCTCCATCCTGAAATGTAATAAATTCATTTGTTAATCTCCTTTGTAGGTCAAAAGCCAGGTATAATAGTAAGTGCTTTTATAGTTTTTAATAAAATTAAAAAAAAGTAGACAACTGTTGTAAGTGGGAATAGAATATCACAACAATATCGATACAGGAGCAGTTTCATACTATTGTGTCTATTCAATGTGAGTCGCAATTTCCACCAAGTGCCATCGATCAACAGTACTACCTATAAAGATTTTTGTATTTCTTGTTTAATATTTTATATACTGAAAGGGCGGCGTTGAACTAATGTCATAGTTAAATACGACAAACGACGGGTAGTTAAAGTACAAAAAGTCCGACCACTGGTCTAACTGCAATACTTCGATGAGTTGTAGAGGTCAGATCTCCGTCGCTTCAAGGAAAATATCCTAGTTTAGCCGCGTCGTCGCAGCGAAGTCGTCGCCGTCGACTCGGCTAATCTAGGCTAAACGAGGCCTTTATCTCGGAAGTCCGGCCCCGGACTCCTGAGGTGAAGGCTTCGAATGCGACTGTCACTAACTTTAATAAAGAATCTTAAAAAAAAATTGAAACCTCACCTGAAAGTCAACATAAGCCACAGTATGCCGCACGTGCCGACACCAGTCGCACGTCTTCGCTCGCTTGAAGTTCGCTCTTCGGGACTGGCTAAAGCACAGCTCGGAACAGAAGGCGGCCCCCGCTTGCTGCAGCGCGCCACTTTCGCTAGTAATGCTCTTGTTACACCAGGAGCATTCGTCTGCTGAAAAAAGAAATGGAAAGGAATGAACAGCCAGTTGGTAATACGCTTTTATGGTGGCGACTGCGGCCAGACCGCCCGACTCTAGCCCGCCTAGCTCTATCAGACGTCATCTCCTCATCTACTCTTTTCTTTATTAAAAAGAGAAAACGAGCAAAACCAGTCGTGTCAAACCAGCTATCATAGCGTGCCGCAACTATAATACCTATAAAATTTCCATTGAATCAATTCGACAAAAAATAAATCACCGAGTACCTAAATTATTGGCAATTTAATTATCCAGAGTTGCAACATTGAATATCGCATTTCCAGCACCTATAAATAAGTAATAAATATTTTTGCAACGGTAAGCGAGCTCCTGTTATCCATCTCCAATTAATTTGTGAATGATATTTGAGAAAGAAAAAACTCATGAAACGCTAGCCTGGCGTTCTCATTACTGCGATTCGTTTTTAAGAACGAAGAATGATAGCTCGTTACAGACCTTATTAATTTCCGTTTTTCCAATCACAATGTAACCAAAAACTAACGATTTCATTTTGAACTCCGAAGCATTACAGTATTACAGTCTCTAGGTAGTTATTTATAAATATAAAAATGTAGGTATAATCGGTTTGCGTATTCTTTAAAACTCAAAAAGTTTTATCGAATGGGTTGAAATTGCTCTTTGTGCTGTACAAATTTCATACAAATAAAATATAATCTGCCCCAACGCTAACAAGAGTTGACCGTGTAAATCCATGGTAGAGATGCTGAACCTAGCTATTCGCGTCGGTAAGTACCTAGAGGTAGAGGGATCTTTAGAATAATTTTTATACAATATACCTAGGTTTTCTCCCTCGCAGCCCATAAGAGACCAGCCGGCCGCTGTCTCTGCCTACCTCGGAAGAACGAAAGCCTGAGTGAGTATTTAAGTTGGAGATATTTTGATGGTTAACCCAACCATTATAAAGCCGGTTAACGTGGGTCCAATGTAGACAAAAAGTGTCGGTAAAAGTTCAAGTAAAAGAACTCTCATGTTCTTTGAAAGCGATACTTGAGTAATTATACTCATGAATAATATTTACTAGAATATTTCAGAAGGAGTAGCATTTCGTGCTAAATTAACGCGTGTTGGGAGTGTATGTAACATTATCTTGTAACGTTATCCATTCCTAATTATTATCACAATTTAACCACAGAGTTCTACATTTTCAGTTGCGGCGCGCCTACATAATTGTACCTACCTACAGTAGTAATAGTAGGTAGGTACGAGTACATGTACTCGCGGGTGTTCATTAGGAATAGTAAACCGGCTTTGTGGTATCAAATTTGTAAATAATGTACGTTTGCTAACATCTATATTCCACGTATTTGAACGTACAGAGCTTTCAGTATTCAGTTTATTTATTGTTCAGTGATTTTACCGAATTTCGTGGTAGTGAATACAGGTAAATTTCTGCAATTTGACGTGCATGCCCAAATCCAAAACTATGAGAAATAGCGAGAAGTACTTACAGGAGTGGTGGCTTGATTTCAATGAAAACTAAAACTGTATTATGGAATAATATTCTTAGCCAGGAATCGAACCCGTTGATTAAAAAAAACATTGAGCTCTTTCCTTAACTTTGACGTACCTAAGTCTTTAGTCATTATTTCGCAGAAATCGTTCCTTACTAACAATAATTCGAATTATAAAATACAGTCTTCTTCATCCTATCGTCAATCCCAGTCGCATCCGAAGCTTTCACCTCGGAGTGTGGGGTCCGCTTTTTCCAACTAAGCGCAGATTTGGCTGATCTTCGATATTATTCGTGAAGCGACAGTAGTCTGACCTCCACAGCCCACCCGCGATATCGAAGTATCAGATAACATAACGACTGTCATAGGAGTTTGTATGACAAGTCACAAGACAACCGGGTGCTCTCCGTACTGGTTTCTCTTGACCAGTAGAAATCATGAGGTGTATTTCATCATAGTTTTCGCAAGATTTTCACCTTTCCTTATAGGCAGTTTCGCCATTTATAATTACACGCTTGAAAAAATCAGTTTATATAGCTAGGTAATAAAAATATTCATATCACACCTCGTAAACAGAAGGAGTTCCGACTTCCGAGAAATGAATTTATTAAACTCAATATGTAATGTGAGGAATTAGATTAGTATCTGTGGTATCTACTGGGCGATTCGTTTTGCCGCCTTTTTTATCATGAAAGCGCGCGAGGGTTAATTACGGAAACACGCCTATTCGTAGAACTACAGCTGCAACGGTAGAGGGTTGGCTTCTTGGAATTTTTATATGATTTATTAAGATTTCATATTAAATTATTATACTACATTAATCCAGGGGGAAAATCCATTTATCAGTTAGTAGGTACCTACTGTACCTAGGATAATGCTATCTGACCACGGATACAGAAGGGATACGAATAGAGTTAGAGAATAAAGGTAGACCGGTAAATTAGAAAACTTCACTTCATTTTTATTATTAGCGATGTATTCTTCTATTTGAATTTGTTATTAAACAAACCTTCGCTTTCGCTACACAATAACGAACACAAAACAAAAAGAATTATCCAATTTGTTGCAGTCGTTCGAAAGGTATGCACGTACCTAGGTAGATACATAGATTTGGGAGGTTTCATTTTTATTTAAGTACCTATATAGATTTAGTTAGCAGAAGTCAACTCAAACAAACACATGACATACTTATTAGTATAAATAATATTCTTATGTATTAACCCGTCCGTCTCTCATGGTACCCGGTGCAAAGGTGCCTTATGACTGAATATCAATTGACCATCAATAATCTTTCCCCCAGATAAAAACTGGGGCGGTAGTCACCGGTTTTGTCCCTCAACATGCACCTCAAGCCCCAATACGCTCACTAAATTCTTCTTGAACAGTTTTAATACAGACCCTGGTGTTGCACTCGTCCATAGGCCACGGTAACTACTTTCCATCAGGTGGGCCGCGTGCTTGTCTGCGACCTAAGTGATATAAAAAAGACTGCATATTATGAAAATGTTATGATAATTTATAAAGATATTCGGGCACAGAATATAAAATAATGAGTAATTTGTGTAATTTATCGCCGCCCATCAACTACTCATATTATGTGGCTCCATCAGCTATCGATTTCACTCGAAACTCGAGACATGGGAAGAGTGAAATAAACCGGTTAAACGTTATAGGACTCAAGTGCCTTAATGTAATGGAACATATTTTATTTTAATTATTCGCTTGAAGCTTCTAAATTAATCAATTAGGTAGGTATACTTAGTTGTAGCGCAGTACGCGTTTTTTGGGTGTCTTTTGAGAATAGCACGAAGTGCTGCAGTAGTAGAGGAGCTCAAATCCACCAATCAGCGAAGGGTGAAAATCAATCTAGTTTGTCATGCACCATGCGACTCGTTGGTAAGCCGGCAGGAATCGAGTTATAGGGACCCCTCGCCACTGTAGATTATATCAAACCACGCGCACCAGGGCCTCGGTTCTCTCGCAACTTGAGGTCAAGATAGGTAGGTATACCTAATAGGTACACCATGAACTACATGTTGGGTACTTAATTGCTGGTTATTCATCAGATAGAAAATGTTTAAAGATTAAGACCGCTTTTAATAGATACTTGAGATGTCTTTCATCAGCGGTGGAAATTTTTCGTGATTTGAATTATAACTTTTACGGTGAAAGGGGCCCACCACAAATCAGTTCATGAGCTTTTCGCCGGTCACTCTTCACTGTGTACACAGAAAACCGTTATTCTTGATAAGTACCTACATCCGAGGCTTATGTATCTACATCTCGAAGACCAGGTTTCGGTTACCTACTCCTTCTCCTCCTCATGGTTTGCTACTACGGCTTTTATGAGAGCGACTGCCGTCTGACCTCCAAATCATGAGAGGAAACCCAGATGTAACCCCGCCAATCAGATGTACACCTTGCAGGTGAGATTGGCTTGGCCCAAAGATCAGGTGGTGGCGTATGACAAAAGGTCCCTATAACCCGGTTCCCGCTGACTTTTCTTTGCAGAGATGATACAGATGTTTTTTATGGTCTACGTACAGTTTATACTGAAGGTAGGAAAAGTAGAAACGTCCGTAGGTACGATCTAATGGATCATAAGGTGGGTGAAACTAGATCGACGTAAAAATGTTTTCACCTGCTTCCCTTTTGAAAATATTCACCCTTCACCAGTGTAGAAAATCGTTAAAGTAGGTATAGGTAGAAAAATAATAATAACCTTTGTTTTTTTGTTCGCTAGTTTGTTCAGGGCTGGAGCCGTCGCGAGCGCGGGAGGCTGCCCATCGTCTCAGCTCTAACCTTTCATACCCGTACCAGCCGAGCAACTCATTCATCGCAGTTTCTGCAAACTCCTGCGAACAAACAATATTATTTGCTTTTTTATTTTTATTAACCGACTTCAAAAAAGGAGGAGGTTCTCAATTCGGATGTTTTTCAACAAAGAGGGTCAACCTTAGAGTATACATTATAATTAATATAGAGCGCGCCTATCACTCAGGTCTTTGGCGCCGAGTGTTAGCAGATACTTTGCGATGGTATAGCGCACTTAAAGTGACGTTTCATGCATTACTTACCGAAAATATCAATAGATATGCACTTATTAATGTAATTTGTTGTTATGAAGTTTTTTGTCCGATTTGATATGCATGGATAAAATTAAAGCCAAAATACAAAAAAAATGGCGTCATTTTGCGGTATTTTTGCGTCATTATTACTACAAATATACGATGTTGTATAAAATTTTGATTTAACATATCGAATTAAATATTATTTGCGATGTCATTTTGAAGGGTATTGTTTTCCTACTGATTGAGGTTTAGCCAGGAGCCTCGGTACTGTTCATATACCCATGATAGCAGTTCATACTTGTAAGGCGCGCTCTATAGCAATGTAGGTAAGGTATACTCTCAGGGGTCAACAAAATGTGACATTGTGTGACAAGGGGGTGTTACGGTTCCTAACTTTCGTGACGTCACATTTAAAATTATATTACAATCTAGTTAAATGCTTAGGTAAACACGAACTTTGAACAGTAATCGAAAAACTCAAAACACTCAACAAATAAGTATACCTATCGCAATATTCGCAATAAGAAGATGAAGACGTGAGTGGAAGAAGGAGGTAACTAACAATTTCTAAATATTGAGATAATCGGCTTCAAAGTTTGAACATTTCATTTGCAAATATTATGTTTTCTGGTTATTTATGTCAAAATATTAAAGTGTCAAATTATTGTAATTGTCCATATTTATTATTAGGGAAGCATAAAAATAAAAATGAGTGGATGGAAATTAATTTATTTGACAAAATGTGCATATACATTCTTCATCCACTGACAATGTAATATGATATTATGCATACTATGCGTGGAAGAAGGGAGTATATAACATTATATATATAAAAAACTAGCTATTGCCCGTGGCACCGCCCACGTAGATGTCGGTTATCGCGACTAATCATAGCCTATGATATTTTTTTATACAATTGAGGTCGCAGACAAGCACACGGTCCTCCTGGTGGTAAGTGGTTACCGCCTATGGCCTATGGGCGAGTGCAACACCAGTCACGCTCGTGCAGCCGACCCTGTAAGAACAGAGAGATTGTGTGCCGTCAGCGCAAGAGATAAGTAGGCCTTTAGTTATCCCACTGATAACACAAAACCTCTCCAGTGAGCTCTGGCTACCCTACTCACCGTCGGAAACAACACGATTTTAAGCCACGGTCTTCTGTAGGGCGGAGGTTCTTCTTCAGTCGGACTGCTTGATTGGGACGGATATACCGTCGTGTCCTATTCTTTTTTTTATACTACTTAAGTCGCAGACAAGCACACGGCCCTCCTGATGGAAAGAGGTTACCGTGGCCTATGGGCGAGTACAACATCAGGGTAGTCACACTCGTGCTGCCGACCCTGTAAGATGAGAGATTCTGTGCCGTCAGCGCAAAAGATAAGTAGGACAAAGCCTTTGATTTTTCACTGACAGCACAAAACCTCTCCAGTGAGCTCTGGCTACCCTACTCACCGTCGGAAATAACACGAGGTTATTAAGCCGCAGTCTTTTGTAGAGCGGAGGTACTTCGCCAGTCGGACTGCTTGATTGGGACGGATGTACCGTCGTGTCCTATTTTTTTTATACTACTTAAGTCGCAGACAAGCACACGGCCCTCCTGATGGAAAGAGGTTACCGTGGCCTATGGGCGAGTGCAACATCAGGGGAGTCGCACTCGTGCTGCCGACCCTGTAAGAACAGAGAGATTCTGTGCCGTCAGCACAAAAGATAACCTCCTATATTGGTAGCTATGTCCTTTCCTAAGGTCTAATCTATCTCTGTACCAGATATCATCAAAATTGGTTAGGTGGTTTAGGGGTGAAAGCGTAACAGACAGTTACTTTTTATTTTTTCATACTACTTAGGTCGTAGACAAGCACACGGCCCTTCTGGCCCTAACTTTGGCATTTAATACAATATTAGTATGGATTAGAATGGATATACCTTGGATATACATACATGTTGCAACTTTTTGTCATCGGCAATAATGTTATCAATATTGATATTCTGGTTTTAGGTTCAACCTTAATGTCTGCTGCTCAAACTTTTAACATATAGATATATCATCATCATCTCAGTGTTGAAGCCGTCACAGTTTTTTTTACTTTAAAACAGTCAAGACAGTCATTCGTCATCATCTTTACAATAGTCGGTCGCATCCGAGACTTTCACCTCGGAGTCCGTAATCCGCTTTCCGGCTTTTACTTTTCCACCGTGCACGGTCTTGGACAGAGTTAGAGAGGAGTCGGTTTAAAGTGGGAGTGAAGAAAGAGAGACTGTTTGGAGTTGAAGTGGGAGTAGAGTTGGAGGGAGACGGAGTGGAATAGAAGGGAGTCGGTTTGGAGTCGAAGTTGAGTTGCTTGGCAACCAGAGTGGAGTCGGTTTAAATCGGAGTGAAGTCTTTCCAAAGTTATAGTAAAGAAGTCGGTTTGAGTCGGATTGAAGTCGGTAAGGGATCGAAGTGAAGTTGCTATGGAATTGGAGCAGAGTCTGAGTGGAGTCGTCCTGCCGACTCCACTCTGACTCTGCTCTCTGTCGGTTTAGAGTTGGAGTAAAGTCGGTTTGGAGTTGGAGTCGGAGGGAATCGAAGTGAAGTTGGTTTGAAGTTAGAGTGTAGTCGGTGCAGATTCAGAGTGAAGTCGGAGTATCAGAGTGAAGTTGAAGTGAAGTTCGTTTGGAGTTGGATGGAGTCGGTTTGGACTTGAAATAAAGAAGTCGGTTTGGAGTCGGAGTGAAGTCGGTATGGAGCCGTAGGTTAGAGTGGATGCAGTTTCGAATCGGAATAGAGGTGTTTGGAGTCGGATTGAAGTCGGCATGGGTTCGAAGTGAGGTTGCTATGGAGTTGGAATGGAGTCAAAGTGGAGTGGAAGTGGAGTCGGCAGGAGTCGGTTTAAAATTAGAATGAATTCGGAGTTGTAGTGAAGTTGGAGTCGGAGGGAGTCGAAATGAAGTCGGTTTGAAGTTGGCGGAAATCAGAGTGAAGTCAGTTCTGAGTCGGAGTGAAATCTAAGTAGGGTCTTTTAGCGTCCATAGGCCGCGGTAACCACTTCCCATCAGGCGGGCCGTGTGCTTGTCTGCCATATATGTGGTATAAAAACAAGATCAGCTAATGAATTTCGACATCATTCTGTATACAGTGCGCCTTTTTGTACTGTTATGTATGACGGCAACAAAAAGTTGCTCTTTGTTGCTGGTTATGTAGTGGTTTTCAAAAATGTTACAATTTTTTTTTGTTACATACAGCCACCCTAGTAATATACATAGAAGAGCAGGAATGAAAGAGCATGATCATGAATGAAATAAAGCATCGTGGCAGTGCATTTTCTTACACATAACCCCTTCTTCCATTGAAGAAATACGTTTAATGGACCGATTTTCAATGGAAGAAGGCGTTAAGGCACATACCTCCTTCTTCCATGTAACTTTTGCTTTTTTTGTTGCAGTTATGCCCTTCATCTTCTGGTATTTTGGAAACTAAGCTTAAATTTCGGAATTTTTTGGTCTAATATAGTTTATATACACCTATAACCGTCATATAACGCAAAAAATCAAAAATTTCAAAAATGTTAGTTACCCCCTTCATCCACTCACGTCTTTATATGTAATGTTATATAAAGGTTTAAATTGTTTTGTCGGCCACTTATACGCGCTGACTACGTTCGCGTTAGTGTTTGGTTTTTTTTAACGTGCGCGAAATCCCCCAGTTACGTAGACGTATTAAAAAAGCCTTCAAGGAAACCGGTTACGAAACTCTGGTTTCCTAGAAGGCCGAAGCGCCAATAACCTGCAGCGGGGGTGGTTATATCAGAATTGAACGATTTTTAATTCGTGCGATTTATTTCACGGGTGACCTCTAGAAGCAAAACATCACAAATAATTTTAATATCATGAATATCTTAATTATATTTATGAACATTTAAAAATATCCAACTATTTTAATACCGAAAAGTTTAAATAAAACAGGATTTATATAAAATAAATGTGCCACTGTTGACCTCCTTACAGTCGGCGTCAGTGCCAGAGAACTCGTTAATAAATTGTTATGGGTATACAAAACGTCCACTTTAAACAACACAACGTAACTCAAGAGATATCTGTGTCACTGAAAATATAAAAAAAAACAACCACATATCGCATTGTATCATTGTCGCACTCAAACTTTGAAAAGTTACGTTTTAATAATTGCCTGGAGCACCGAGATCGCCCTGTGCAGTTTGTTCACTATTTTTTAAAATACATCTACCTAATAGGTATGTTATGTACGTGTACCTATACCTAAGCTAATCCGTCCTAGCTAAAGCATAGAAAAAAATCGAAAAGAAAACCTGTTACCGATTGCAGCACCATACTCTGGGTCAAATACAAGTGCACGCAGAAATAATATAATAACAAGAATACTAACCAAAGATATATAGAGTTCAGAATTTGTTATTTAAGATACCTAACCCAAGATTTTTTTTATTATCTCCCATGTGCAGACACAACTAATTTACAAATTACTTTCTTTACTTTTCTACCAATATACCTAGGTAGGTATGTACCTATACCTCAATCTCAGTCTTGCAGTTTCGGAGGAGATAGGTTACAAACACTGTGACACCGGCATTTTCTTTAAGAGTAGATAGGTATCTATCTAATATACCTAGTCATACTTACAAAATGCCTTGTAGGTACCTACACGAAGTCAGCATTTAAGGATGGAATTTTTTGATTGCGAGACCGACTTTCACTTGACAGGTTTTTCAAATAAAATCTATCATTGTACAGTTTTACTGCGACAATAACATTCCATTCGCAAATAATAAAAACGTTGTAATGTCGTAACCTAGAAAACATGGCTAGTGTGAATCATTCATATTTCGTTTATTAGTCGCCATTCATTTGGCACTGTCTCATGTTGTAAATAGTAGAATACACTTAGTACTCTCTTTTACACAAAAATCAAGGAAAATTTTTCACGATGAACGAAACAAAAGTATTTATTCAATATTTTTTACTAGCTGACCCGGCGAACTTTGTACCGCCATAATTTTTTTCCGCTGACGAGGAATACACATCCTTTTTCCATGTTTTCTTACCGTTTAAATCTTCCCTGGACATCCACGAATATTTCAAGACTAAAATTAGCCAAATCGGTTCAGCCGTTCTCGAGTTTTAGCGAGACTAAGAGAATTTGGAATTCATTTTTATATATCAGAAGATCTATCGTCAGTGGGTAGATGTAGGCATCCAAGTCAACATCATCAAATTTAATTGACGGAGGCAGCTTTGGTGCAGGCCAACACTAGAGCCAAAGTCAAAATCATTTATTCTATTGATCATCAGGACGGAACAGGGCTATACAAACTTGGAGGAAGTAGGACACGATGGTATTGCCGTCCTAATCGAGCAGTCCGACTGGGGAAGTACCTCCGCCTAACAGAATATCGCGGGTATAACCTCGTGTTGTGTTTCGGCGGTGAATAGGGTAGCCAGAGCTCACTAGAGAGGTGTTGTGCTGTCAGTGGGAAGATCAAAGGCTTATCCTACTTGTCTTCTGCACTGACGGCACAAAATCTCTCTGTTCTTACAGGGTCGGCCGCAGGGTGTTGAATACTCCCCTGGTATTGCATTCGTCCATAGGCCACGGTAACCAATTTCCATCAGGTGGTCCGTGTGCTCGTCTGCGCCCTAAGTGGTTTAATAAAATCTGCTTTATTATCTATCATTCCGAGGTGCACTTTTTTATTCCATAATTATATGACTCCTATAAACATGAACACTAATAATTCACTATCAAAAGGGGAAGATCATGGCGAAAGACTAGAAATTCAAACGTTTTGAACAACAAAATGGATACCTAAAGCAGGTTTTCAAAGTGTTCGTATGGAACATGCCTTCATTACGAGGTAACCATATACCTTTGACATATGAGTATCAAAATAGCCTGGTTTTAATTAATCCTTGGTAGCCTTTGCTGACAACGTCCTGCGGAGACAGCTAATATTTCACAGAGCAAGATGACCGGTCATCACGCTAAGATAATTGGGGTCTGGTTACAGAAAAGTTCTAGAACCGATATATAACCGGCAATATTCAGATGATACTGTTGTAAACTATCCAGACAGCCTCTGTGGCGCAGCGGTAGTAAACTCAACTGTTACACCAGGAGGCGGGGTTCGATTACAGCTCAGTGCAAATATTTGTATGCATAAATATGGCTATGGACGTTATGCCATCGATTACGGTTGTCATACGAACATCTATGGCAGCGGTTACGGGTAGTTGGAGTCCACAAAAGTCCGACTAACTAGTCTAACTGCAGAACTTCGATAGCGTCCCTTGGGTATGGAGGTCAGATGGCAGTCGCTTCACGGTAAATATTGAAGTTCAGCCGCATCACAGTTAAACTGGAAAGCCGACCCCAACGAGTTGGGAAAAGGCTCGGAGAAAGATGATTGTTGTAAAGTTATCGGCATAATATGTAGGTATATGTTGACTTCAAAATGTGCTCAGCTGTGCAATTCACTAACAAGCACAACGATGCGACAACGATGCGAGTCGCAACGATGTGCGCGATAGACACTGTCATTGGTCGATTTCCAATGACGTGATACAATCTGACCAATGACAATCTACGTTGCGCCTCGCATCGTTGTCGCATCGTTGTGCTCGCTTAGTGAATTGCAGTGCAGAATGTGTTCTATCAATATGCGCAGTAACTACGCCTTTTTTGGGTGTCTTGTGAGGATAGCACGGGATGCTCCGGCAACGGAGAAGCTCATATAATGAAATATAATAATCATAGATTATACTAAACAATTTGCGTGCCAGGACCTCCTAGTTTGTTCCGCGACTTACCTCCAGGGATAAGTGTGTGTCCCGAAGTAGCTATAGGTACTATATCTACACGGTATTCTTAAATGAAACTCCTTATTGTTTCCCATGAGGCTTCTATTTCGTTAGATCTTATGATTAGCTGCTGGTGACGCAAGATCAATTACCCAATAGACAATGTAATGTTATGAGTACGTACCTACAAGTAGTACTAATATCTATTCTGTGCATACGGTTATATAATAGCCTAGCTACTAGGTACCAGGATTTCTAGATAGGTTGTCAAATAGGTCATTTGAAATTCATTACGTAAAGACTTGGAAAGAAGTGAAATAGTCGTGAACCTGTGACATACTTATCTACCCATTAATAAGTAAAAAAATAAATGTGCGATACTGCACATTAAATTGCGATGATTTAAGAAAAGACAAGACTAGTGATATTTTGAGAAATTCACTGGATACCTACCTATCTAGTGTTGATACTCGCGTGGTAAGAATCGATACATAGAATTCGTCTTAATTGTAATCTGATGCTCAGTCTTCATCGGGGTTTACTTAATATTCTATGAGAGGGCTACATTTCAATCTAGGAGAATTTTAAATCGAATATATGGATACATAGAGACAATAGGCAGGTACCGTAGCATATGCATATCATGTACAATATGTAGATACCTAGCTATATACCTACTATTATACCTAACTAAGTGAACTACTATCTAATGATAATGAAGATACGACCTTCTTCACTGTGCTTAATCCGAAACTAAATGGGACAGAAAAAACCTACCAACGGATTCATCTGTTTTCCTCATTCCAGCAATATACTCATTTTTTAAACAAAAATTAGATAATTATGTCCTTTTACAAAAGGGGCGCAGAGTGGCTGTACTTGTCAAAATCAAAACAAATGTTCCCGTCACTGACGTACCTAATACATAGGCGTTTTGTAGTTCTCAAAAATCTCACAAATACAGCGCGGCGGCGGTCAAAACACGGTCGTATGTAACCTAACTCCTGTGCGTCGATAATATTGTGATATCCAATATAACATAAATGCTTTTAATGGTAGTAGCTTGGCAAAGGTAAATTTAGGAGTGCTCGTAATCGAACACCGGGCGACCTACGCACGGTGTTGCTACAGCAGAAAACTTTAACAATAATTCTTTTGTATAACAGATTGTAAATGTTAAACCCTGCTAAAAACTTTTTTACATACATCTTACCTTATTAATACAGTTTTGAAATAAATAAGCTAGAATTGAAACATTATTATACCATAAATAAATATTAACTATACCATAAAATACGAACAAACGAACTAATTTAAATGTTTGTACGTATCCTACGGTATACCGATAAGTAATACCTAGTGTGATAAAACTTTGATTGGACGGTATGTATATCTTAGCTTAGAAGACTAATAAATAGTACATACTTGTTTGAAGAAGATCGCCTCCACTCTATATCACCTCTCAATCTCCTATAAGCATAATGACTGTTTACAAATTTATATCCTCAATTAACGTAGGTACACACTGACTCACTCACTTTCTCATTTTTACTATTAATAGGATAAGTGTAGACGCTAGGTGCATACAAATATAGTTGGAGAAAGTTTTCAAAGAAATATACCAAGAACTTGAAGTTCCATTAAAATTAAAATGACGGCAGGTACTTAGGTATAATATATTTGGTTCCTCCAATTCCTCCTTGGCGCATGGTCAAGATGGGTATATTAGAAAATGAAAAACCCAATCACGTCACTGTTTTGTGTGAAGTGATATACATATTATAGTCAGAATTGTGTGAGTTTGGCGACATTAGTTGCCTTCATAATAGGGTTTTGAGGGCACATTCTTTTAACCCTTCTCATCATAATACCCATATCAAGATGTTCTATAATAATTAGGACTGCTGTTTTGTTTTAATAAATATAACAACATAATGCTCTGACCCACTGACCGCCGCCGGCACAAAGAGCTCATCAAACCTGCGGATACTAACGTGTCACCCTATCCTTGGAACACGTCATTCATTATAACAAAGTGGGATGACGTCACAGTACAGTGTAACCTGATAGTGTTGCCAGCTAAAAAAATGTTACTTACTGTTAAGTGTTAATGCTGGTTTCAGTCTATTTTTTGTGGTATGCAACAATGGTAGATAATATTGGGATTAGTGTGACAATATTAAATTTAAATTACCCGACAATGAAGTTAGGAACACAAAGCAACAAAATTACTTTTACAACACACCTGCTCATAAAAGTGCTATTATTTCACCGCAGATAGGCACGTAATGACACCTATTATCAAACTGTGACTTTTTCATTGCTATTATTCACAAGTGAGTTATATATTCTTTTTTAAATTTTATAGGTTAAGTTTCTATGTTCTTAAAAAAGTTTCGATACAAAAAAGAACGTGTTTAATAGTACGAATCAATTAATATGCCTATTGTATGTTCATTTGATGCATTTTCGTATTTAAATAAATAATTTCAACTTGTAATACTTGTTTAATAAACAAAATGTTCACTCAAATTTAACTTTTTTTTCTTATCTAAGTACAGAAAAAAAAACAGTAAAAAAAAGTTACATTCAAACCTCTCCTAAGACCCTCGCCTGGCGGCTCGGGTCTCAATGGCGCGGGCGAACTTATTAGTTATAAATTTATTTTTGTTATATTTGGAGTTTTTATTATTATTATAGTAATATGCTTGAATTAACAGCTATAAATTAGAACTTGTCAAGCTACATTATATAGTTGACTGTTCCTATTTTTGTCGCCGTGACTCCGTCAGTCATATGATACGACTCCTCATGTTCTCAAAGCATGCATTTACATATTAAAACAAGCATATTAAAATTATGGAATTTGATATTTTAGTCGAACGGAGTTGATTACATTATTGGTCTTGAATATCCGTGGGTGACGGATAAATATTTACAGATATTTAGTGAAATAAAATACTTTTGGCACGAAAACTTCAACAAAAGTAGGATACCTATATGCACTTTCCTATAGTTCGTAAAAATAAAATAATAAATTCTCAAATTCCCTATTCTGATACTAATAATTTTCTCTACTCCATGAAATGTAGTCTATCTACATGTTTCCATTAGTTTGGAAAGTGTGAAAGGACGAAAGTTGCATGGAAAAACGAGATTGACTTCCCTGATCTTACACTCGTCCATAGTCCATAGGGCACGGTAACCACTTTCCATCAGGTGTGCTTGTCTGCGACCTAAGTGGTATAGAAAAGTAGTGCTTAAAAATAGTATAGGTCTACCAGAAACTATGATTATGAACTAAATTATGATTTTTAAATGGCAACATTAAAATGTCATATCAAACAACAATTGTTATTTGACCCTAAATATTGTGAGAGATTGCTACAGTACCTAATACCTAAATGCTTTGGTAAACCAAATTATGGAGGACTGAATAGGTACCTACTTAGCAGAGCGGACCCCGGGCTCCCAAGTGCAAGCTTTGGATGTAGGTAACCGGGATTGTCGCTCGGGTCACAGAGAAGACAAAATAACAAATAGGTAGTTATCTTCAAACTCCAAGGTGAAAGCTTCGGATGTGGCTGTGATTAACGCTGGGATGAAAAAGAAGAAGAAGGCTATCATCATTTTGTTAGGTAGGTCTTACTACAAACTAGGTAATCTTGACTTTTCTGGGAGCGACTGCTTCCTGACCTAGTCTTGATAGGAAAATCTGCGACAGAACCTTGTCTGTTTTAAGTGAGTGCATCGACTAGCAGGTAAGTTCTTCTTGGGCTGCAGAGTTGTTGTTGTTGCTGTACCTAGTGCACGCGCAATCTGTACGTACACCTTTACCTACATATTACCTATACACTTTATTCCAAAAAGTATCTACTCATTAAATAAAATACTAGCTGACCTGCATCGGATATCGCCTAAATAATGTATGGGAATTTGCCGGATTTGATTTTTTTATAGGGACGTCAATTTGACTGCGCCTCGCCTGATGGTAAGCTGAAGGCAAAGTTTTGGAAAAAGAGGCTATTCAACACAAAAGATTTTTCAATTCCAACCAGTAGTTCCTGAGGTTAACCAACCAAACAAACAAACTCTTTACCTTTATCCATATAGGTAGGTACATACTAATATTATAAATGCGAAAGTAACTGTCTGACTGTCTTTCTGTAACGATGTCACGCCTAGCTAAATCACTGATGGAATTTGGTATAGAGATAGATTAGACCTTGACAAAGGACATAGGCTATATTTGGTCGCGATAACCGACATCCACGCGAACGGAGTCGCGGGCAACAGCTAGTACCTAATGTTATATTAATAAGTATAGATAGTATCTACAGATAAGTACCTACACTTTGTCATAATAAAGTTGTATTTAAAGGTGCTTTTTGGTCCTTTGTCGACCCGTACATTACGCCTTCAGACACAAAACGTCATTATTCATCAAAACATTAAATAAACTGAAGAAAATCTGTTGTTCATTCCGTATTATATGAAATAAATGTTTCTCTACTATAATAAGCCAGTCTGCGAGCAGGGTGAAGTCGAGACCGGCACAGACTGCAAACATATCGTGTTACTGCGACTAGTGAAGCTTATAATTTACCTAATGCCGTGTAAAACGATCGCAGTGCTAATGTACGTAGAAACAAATATGGACGTCACACAGAAAATGTGTACGGCTAGGATGATAAACAGTATTTAGAATAGGATTTCGAATCTGTTATTTGCAGATGGAAATTGGATACAGTAACAATCGCCATCAGAGTGGGCCGTAGGGACGTTCCTTTGATATCATCATTCATTGCTGTTCCAATGCAAATGCATGAAAACTGGGGACTACAAACTACAATAATACGTATCTGAAACTTTGTGCCCACTCGAAACTCAAAAGAATGACGTAGTTTCGGTAGCTTTTACATACTATGAGGCAACCGCGGACCCAAACATGGCAAATCCTAAAATAGTGTAAGTAATTTTTGCGGTATTCATCAATTATCCTATCGCAGTGTGTGTCACAGCAACCGATTCTTTTTTCAAAGTACGGATATCTCCTCGGATCTCACAGACTCGAACCGTCGAAAACCTCACGGCAGTCATGGGCAACCGATCCTCCACCTTCTGCATCTCTGGTTAATTTTAGACCACGTCCTTGAAAAATCTTTACCAAGAACATTACATAACATTGGTTTGAAGTTATCGGGAGTTCCCCGGCTGGGTTCACAGAATACAGAGTCGAAATTAGCTGATTTGCTTAGTTAGCTTAATACTGTTACTTCCTTTAGCTGACGTTGTCGGTATTAGCTAAACACCTCACATTCTAGCTCCTAAAGCTTGACATAAATTGTTAAATGTGTCCTCTGAAGATTACAAAAATAATTAAACATTTTCTTTATACTATTTAGGTCGCAGACAAGCACACCGCCCACCTGATGGAAAGTGGTTACCAGGGCCTATGGACGAGTGCAACCCAGCCAGCCCCGGATCTTCAATTTTTTTGAGGCGGGGCAAAAACTGAAAATGCCGCCCCCGCCCACTTTTTTCCCGTGCGTAAATTCCCTCGGGTACCGGCGGGGAGGGGGGGGGTGTCAATAGTCATTTTCCCTGGGCGGTACATCCATCCATGCACTCACGCTCTGTCCCAGCGCGCTGGGAGCAAAGCGCTGAGCGAAAGGACTCCTCTGAGGGCCCGTGTCAGCGCCTTCCATACCGGGCACCTCACCAGCGTGAGCCCTTGAGTCCTCGCTCGCATCACAGTGACGAGAGATGATATACAGACGTGGACTCCTTTCTGATCCGATACAGGTGGTCCACGAAACTCTCTCTCCCGGAGACCACCTGCATCAGCCGGTAGGGCAGACTTCGTCCGTGTCGCGTCTCTAGCCAGTCCTCCATGATGTCCTACCGCCGATAACACGGCTTGCCCTGCGCTCGGTCGCCCAAGTCATTCCTTTTACTCCACCATGATGTCCTGGTGGAGCTGGATTTCTCGAGGCTCGGGTTCCCGTCCCTGCTCCCACGTCAACTTTCATCATTAATATAGCAATTTTGGAGACCAGACTTTGAACATGCACCCTGAAGTCTTACACCTTATTGCGAACCAAACTTATTGCGAAGCACCCAGTCGTATTCGATGTTCCACAGGAGTTGACAGGAGCGACCCGCCCCGTCTAGACGGCGAAGATAGAGATGCACTTCATGATACACGAGCGTCTCCCTGAGGTAAGTCTAGGGCAAGTGTTGAACGCATTGGCGATGTCCAAGCACACCGCTAGCATTACCTCGCCCCGGGCAACCGCATCCTTCATCAGAGCCCTCATGCGCATGATGGCATCTACGATGGAGCGCCTCTGGCTGAAGCGATATTGGCCATTCGTCATCTGCGGCCACAACCTGGAGAGATGTCCGATGAGGCACTTCCCTATAACTCTTTTAAAGAGTTTGCGCACCTCGTCAAGCACCACTATGGGTCGGTAGGCGAACGGTGAGTCCACCGGGCGCCCTTTCGAACGGGGACCATTTACCTCGTCTTCCACGATTGCGGAAATTGGCTCCGCTACAAAAGTGCGTTAAGATGCTCTGTCAGTTGCGGACTTGGAGATCTTCGACTAGAGCAAGGACCCACTCTCGTCCAATGCCGTCGCCATCGGGTCCCGGGGCGGTTTTGTTACTTCTTGGCTCTGAGTATTGCACCGCCAGCATTAGTTTGGGTCTGAAACATGACTCCGACAAACGTTTTTCCGCCGAATGAGCCTCCGACAGAACGTTTCGATTATCAGTTGTTCACCGACAGAACCTTTCAACTACGAACGTTTCGCTGACAGAACGATTAATTCATGAGTGAATCGGCGACAGAATCTTTCACCAAAGAAGAATTCGTCGACAAACATTATTTAGGCATGGTTTTCTACCCAAGTGACCTCGAGTTGTCGTCGTCATCCACACTGGGCGCCATAGGCGACTGAGGCTCAGTAGTCTGCGGTAGAACGTGTTTCGTCGGCTGCGCTGGGAACAGGGAGCCATCAACTCCTCTGAATAGCACTGGTGGAAACACTGAGGCAACGGGGCCCAGGGGTGCAGCTTGCCGCTTACCATAAGGCAAGGCCGCCCCCAAGGGGGCGGCCTTTCGTCTGCAAAGTTTGATTTTGCCGCCCCCTGATGCTGCCGCCCGGGGCACGTGCCCCGGCTTGCCCCCCCCTAGATCCGGCCCTGAACCCAGCATGGACGATGCACGAGTGCAGAACAGTCACACTCGTGCAGCTCACTCTATAAGAACAGAGAGATTCTGTGCCGTCAGCGCAGAACATAATAGGACAAGCCTTTGGTCTTCCCACTGACAGCACAAAACCTCTCCAGTGATCTCTGGCTACCTTACTTACCGCCGGGAACACAATACGAGGTTATTTAGCCGTATTCTGCTCGATTGGGACGGAATTCGGAAATACCGCCGTGTCTTGTCTCCTACAATATCGCCTCCTACAAAATAGTTCCTTCTCAGTAAGGTGAGATATCTAGGGTAGGGTGGTGTAAGATTGCGCAGTTTGCAATCAATAGGTCATAAAATAAAAAATGTTAATCCTACCTGAGAAGAAACGTTTCTTTATTTATCGTTATTAATATAGCAACAAATTATTATACGAATGGTAACAAAAAACATATAATCTTCTAAGTAATTGAAGCAAAATCACGAATCGGGAATTGCGCAATTTTGTACACCCTAGTGTGTAAAATTGCGCGTTGAGATCGATAAGATTGCGCAACTATATAACCTACAAATATCACAAATAAAAGCAAAAAAAGGTCAGCCAACAGTGCTGAATTTATTTAAAGACTAGACCTTGCTTTCACAATAGGCTTCCCAGACATAATATAGGTGCAGGTGTTATAAACGGTTTTGAAGGGGGCAAAGAGACTAGTTGAGATAGAGAAGGCCCAGGCTGTAATGGATCAATTTCAACAGTTTCATTTTGTTGTTTCATTCATTCATTCATTTTACGTTTAATGTTTGTGCTGACGGAACGATCGCTAGGGTAGGCCCGAGGTGATCTTGATGGCCTAATCAGAACAAACCTTTCAAGCTGTTTTCTTTTCTCTTCTGGACATTGTGTAAAATAAATAGAATTATAAAAGAAAAAACAAGGAATAATTAATTAATCGATCGAAATTGAGTGGAAAAATAAAATTCTGGCGGTACGATTCAAACATATTATTTATATTTACCTACTAAAATTTCGGACGGATAAAATTGCGCGCGCAATTTTACACACACCCGAATTGCGCAATTTTACACATCGGAATACCACTCTAAACATCGTGATATTACTGCCATCTCATAGACAATGTGCAAACTACGTTCTATCAGGTCGAAATATGAGTGATTCTGCCGCGACAAAGTACTAACAAATTACTAAAATGACTGAGAGTTTTTGTACAGTAACGCATTCATTTCATCAAAAAAATAGATCAAAAGGGAATTAAAACTTTGTACTTATGTATCTCTTTTATTTTCCACTTATTTATTAGTATTTTTTGGGGGCACGTGCCGGTTGCGACGGCTAAGAAAACACAGCTGAAGTTGGCTTCGAAGGTCACTCCATTGCCTTGCTATGACGTATGCGCAATTTTATCGCCCGCGCAATCTTATACCACCCTACCCTAGTGGTCAAACAAGAGCTTATCAATTACAAGGAAAAACGAGCAGGTGTCTGTCAACCACTGAACAGTTAATAGAGAAAATACGTCTTTCAACTTCTTCATCCTAGCGTTAATCTCGGGCACATCCGAAGCTTTCACTGCCATCTGACCTCCACAACCCATTGGTGATTTTAACAGTTCTGTGAAAGAGAAGTTTTACCCTCACGTCGTCATTCAACATATTGAATTTTTTGATCCTTTATATTCGAGTTCTGTAATTAAATATTATCTATCGTCACGAAGTGAGGATGGCATGTATGTGTTGTTGTTTCATATGACAATTATTTGGACGAATATAACCTAATCGAATAACGGATAGATAACGCATAACGATGCGTAGTTCTAGCATACAATACAACTCATAATTTGATAATATTACGACATTAGCTCGGTAACTTAAGTAATTCTCTATGGTCTAGTCTTACAGACTGGAGTTTACCGGTAAGATTACACGCGTACACCAGTATACTGAGGAGAGGCTTTAGGGGGTGGCCATTAACTGTGTGAATCAATGAGCAGTTTTCCAGTAGGTATAATAATCAGTTGGTTTTTAAATCATCAAGAGATGGCGCTAGCATAGCTTTTGGTAATTTTAATGTACTCTGTGGTTTATTTGTGCGATGTTGCCAAAGTTTAATTTCATTTACCCATATTACAATAGATAAAATATGATAAAACGCTTAATTCTTTTCGCGTCACTGTCTGTAATTTAAAATAATATTATGTTTAAAATAATTTTATCAAAAAAAAATGTCAAAACATTTATGTAAAGTAAATCATTACAAAACCGAAGAACATTTTTTCCATAAATTAGGGAACACTAGATGTGAGACCACACTCTACTTACCAAAAGTGCCGGCTGCGCCATCTAGCTTGTCTTTAGGAACGCTATAAATACCTACTGGAAAACTGCTCATTGTGGTGATTTTTCGACAAGGTGAGATGCAGTGAGTTTTGGATTGACTTCTCCTGCCACCTTGTAATTGTAGAGATGTCCCAGCCAACTAATGTTACCTGAATGCGCTGTTTAGTTATATATCTAGTTATAGGTCTAGAAAGCGTTGTGTAGAATGTTGTGGAATATTTATTTTATTTTTATTTATTTATATAACAACCTACACAGTTAATTGAACGACTGATTATTATGCTACTTGGCTGCGAGTGCTGCGTCAGCAGTCATAAGATTTTTGAAATGCGTATATCTGGGGAATTCGTGATCGATAGAGGAAAGGAAGGTAATATGAAATACAGTTTTGTTTTAAACTTACAATTCTTTTTATTAATTAGACATCCATTAACTTTAGGCTATAAATTAGCACATTCTAACTATCAATGCAAGCTATCAAACTCGATTAAATATTCTTATACATTAAAACTGTAAGTTTTGTACAATATGATTGAATTCAGTTTTGGAGATGAAGTGGGGGTACCTATTTTGTATACGACGACGCGTTGTCGCATAAAATGCTTCACGTATTTAATAGACACTCCCTTAGTGAATGCTTAGCGAAACTTGCACTCAGGGTTCAGGAATAGAACGCTTGATTCTAAAATTGGTAACTGCGGGTGGGCAGATTGTGAGTCTCGGTCTCGGCACTGAACGGATCTGAAGTTATTAATGCACAAATGTAAATATTATGATGTGTAATATACTGCAAATAGTTACATGTGCATTCAAATATTCAATTCATATCAGCTTTCTGCATGATGGTGGTTCATAGATTTAAATACTTGCTGGGTAGTTGCGTCATTTGAGTCAATACATGCGAGTTAGGTATATGCCAGTATACTACAAGCAAAAAAAAAAAATTGGTAATTCACTGTCACCCAATCTCCCTTAATTCTGATAAAAAAAATCTTGAAATATTTTTATTTAAACAGCAACTCATCGAATATCAAATGTATGAAACAACGACTATTCGATCTGAGTTTGACATTATGACATTTGAAAACATTCCATCTGTCACACAATCCCAAAACGAAAGGGGACGTGTATTAAAATCTGAAACCTGAAAACCTCCAATCGAATGTTATTACATTCCACACCTATTATTTCACAAATCAATCATGTATTAACTTTCCGATCAGCAACGTTGCATAATAAGCTGAATAGTTTCCCACAAGGCAGTACAAAATAAAACCCTATCATCGCCATAGAAAACACAAAGCGAGCGAACGTGGGGCTAACAAAAGAGGCGGCGTAGTATTACGTCTCCGATATCCGCAGATCGATTATGTTTCACATGTTTCTCATTATAACGTCTGGGTACGAAACAAAGAGTGTCAAGTTGCCGTGCAATGCTCTTCTGGCAACCCGAGAGTATAGCACCCGACTGTTTTGGTCATGCGAGAACAGAACGCCACACTTTCGGGGAAAACTCGTTTTAGCTGGCAACATTAGCATCACTTGCAACTTGCAAGCGCGTTCAGAGCGCTCCTTTGTAAAATAATGCCATACCACACATTCTACTTCTAATTATGATGGTACGTGTACAATATAATTTGTTCTAAATTACTAATTTAAATAGAAAGACGTAGGTATCTATAAACCCACTTATTAGAAAAATACTGAAATAGGATATTCATTTATGTAATAATTAATATTATATACAAAATATTCTACAAACGAAGTACCTCCGCCCTACAGAATACCGCAGCTAAATAACCTCGTGGTGTGTTCCAGGCGGTGAATAGGGTAGCCAGAGCTCACTGGCGAGGTTTTGTGCTGCCAGTGGGAAGACCAAAGGCTTTGTCACGGTAATACTATCGCTTTGTCCTACTTATCTTGCGCTGATGGCACAGAATCTCTCTGTTTTGTCTCACACCACCTGCCCATCTTAGCATCTCCATCTTGTGCATGTAAGCCATAGAATATGCTATCGAGAATCTGATTTCCAAACGTTAGTTTCCAAACTTAGGGAGTTGCTTATTCTGAGAGTTAGATTATAGGTATTACTAAGTATTTACCGCGATCACTATCCAAAGTTCTAGTTTCTTGCTTACTGTTTTTTTCCTAGTGTACTATAATTTTTTTATCTGTTCAATTTTTTTTTAATTATAGGTAATAGGTAGGTATGCACTGTGTGTACAACAAAATGTACAACAGGTAAATATTTTTCATCAATATATTTTTAAGTTACCTAACCTATTTTAAAGGTAACCTAAGTTTATATTTATAATAGCTTTATCAAATCCATACTAACTAATATTACTGCGATAGTAACTCTGTCCGTTCGTTTGGTAAGCTTTCACGCCTAAGCACTGAACCGATTTTGACCTAATTTTGCACAGTGATAAATTAGACCTTGGAAAAGGATATAGATAGGTTATGTTTGGTCTCGATAACCGACCTCTGCGAAAGAGCTAATAGACGATTGGGAACCTACTCATTCATAGTCTATTAAAATTCCATTTGTGAAGTGGACTTAATGAATTCCCACGGATATCATATCCATGATATATTTTCTTGACCATGTTCGTAAATTGTTGATGGAATGCGATGGTGAATTTATATTTGTTTGTTGTGACACCTGATACCTTTGCCGAATGCCTTCTAAAAGTATTAAATTGCGGAAACGAAAGTTATTTATTGACAACATGTAGAAGACTAAAATAGTCGATTTCTAATAGGTAGGCAGGTATATTAGTATTGGAAAAATCAAAAGGTTTAAGAATAGAATCCGACTGTGCTGTGGAGCAAAGCATTGAAGGATAATTTACAATCTTATTTATAATCACCAATCAAAAAATCTTCGTCCATACCTAACTGTTAAATTTTAAAAGAAATGCTGTAACTTTAAACCGTCATTTATTTGTTGAACATAACAAAAGGGATTAGGGTATTATTGAGACGAGAAATGTTTCATATTATAAGTTGGCAAAGGATTTCAACAAACTCACGACCATAAAAAAGAGCCGGCCAAGTCTGCGGTGTCCGGTTACGAGATATAACAGGCGCGATGAGACGGTGTACGGTGTAGAGTGTCCGCGAACGGTGTCAGATTACGATATGACAACATGGACATGCCGCTTTAACACCGAGATTATAAAGTTAACGATTTCAGCCAATATTATGTTAATATTAATTCGAGATGTGATTAAATAAAAACTGAGTACCTAGTACCTGTACCTACCT
Source organism: Eilema depressum (assembly GCA_914767945.1). Classification (NCBI taxonomy): domain Eukaryota; kingdom Metazoa; phylum Arthropoda; class Insecta; order Lepidoptera; family Erebidae; genus Eilema; species Eilema depressum. The sequence goes on along the minus strand of OU612028.1, from coordinate 6,742,427 downwards.
AACGTCGCGTCGTTTTGTAATTTTTGTTGGGAATTCACAGTTTACAATTTATGTCGAGATTCTCGTTCGATTCGTGAACTCGATGGATGATTATGCTTGAAATTTCATCCAAATGAATGCATTGTGTACCTTTTGTAATACCTAAATATGGCAAGTAGCTATTTTGTTTTGTACCATAACAAGATTCTACCTAAAACAAAATTCTAATACATTACATGCACATATTTTGCTTGATGGTTACACGACCATCGCGACCATGGAATATCAAATGTGACAATCGCGCGTGGATGTGCATGGGATATGACCAAAAGTCACGAAAACCGACATCCACGCGAGAAGAGGGACGGGATCTGTTAGTTTATAATATTAGTACCTATTCGTATTTAGTCCTTAGCGTTTGTCTTTTTAGAATATGACGTGTGTTTAATCATGTTACAAACATTTCCTAAATTATCGCTTCATCAATTTACTTACTGAGTATCCCTATCTTCTTCCTCCTAGCGTTAATTCCCAGTCGCATCCGAAGCTTTCAGCTCGGAGTCTGCATGGGGTCCGCTTTTACCAGTCATAGCTACAGATTTGGCCAGACCTCGATACCTTCCGTGAAGCGATTGCCATCTGACCTCCGCGACCCAATGTTAACATTAGACGATATCGAAAAGCTTTGCAGCTAGACCGTTGTTTTTGAACATATTTGCACTGAGCGGGGATCGAACCCGCGCCTCCTGCGTAGCGGCCACGTTCACTACCGCTACGCCACGGAGGCTGTCTTGAGTATCCCTATAACTATTCTTAATAATCGCAATAGGTACAATACATCATAGATTTTATACTATAGACGTAAAAAGCAGTACAGCCAGACGGTTCATGTTACACGAAAATTAACGTCAGCCTGTCGGTCGGTTCTGGGTTCTGACGCAAAATGGAGTCAAATAACGCCAGGGCCGGTTTAGTTGAGACGAGCATTAATTATACGGGATCATGTTCAACAACTGGGCTTAACTTAGGGTTCCGCTGACTCGCCGTATTGTGCCACAAAACGGGATTGACTGGATAATCTATACTATTATAACATTAACTTATTGTGTATTTGAGATATTAAATAAACTAGATATGTAGGTACCTATGTGAAAATAACGATTTTTTAATATGTACATTCTTTTTAAATTGTCAGCTTGTTCACGATGTATGTAAAAATTACTGAACGAATTTTAGTGCTGTTTTTTTACAAGAAAGGTCGATTACAAAATTAGTGCAATAGAACCGGATATGTGACCAAAACGTTATCGACAACCTAATGGACAGAGTCGTTTATAAATTGGTGTGTTTTAAACTGTCACCAAAATAATAGGGTTTCTCACAATGACATTTCATAACATAGACATGTCATATGCTTACAAATCAACGTAGAAAAATGTGCCGAACTCACACACACACATTTTTAATTCATCTACACTTTTGGTGTATTAACTTTAGAGTAATAGTTCGTGCAGTGTCTATAAACATACGATGGCATTTTCTTTATTTTTTTAAGTCACTGATGCTTCCGCTCAACGTCCGACCGGCGCCGCTCGGCACGCGGTACTAGAGGCAAACGTTCCAATTGACTTGTTTTCGGATCTTCACGATTTTCGCGCAATAACATATCTACTTCTTTTTATATAATATCTTTGGTTTCTCACCAAAATAGTAAATCTAACATCAAAATAGTAAATCTAACACCAAAATATATTGGTGACAAATTTACCATTTTGGTGACAAGAACTACCTACGTGCTCTCGAGCGACGTCGATAGGCCCCCATTTTCAACCATTATCACAAGGAACCTACCCCAACCTACAAGTATGTTTGGCGCCAGAACTACCATATTTGGTGGCCATGTTGAGTAAAGTAGGGCCCTATCAAAAAAGTATTTCGCTTTATTAGTCTTTCCATCATCTTATTTCCTCCTTCATCCTACAAAGGGTTTATTCCTTCCTGTCCTACTAAGTTCGATGATAGAACTGTTTGAACATTTATTTTCCAAACTGTTAAGATGGTCGAACTGTTTTCAACTATTACTGTCCACATTGTTAGACTGACTCGGATGATCGACCTGTTAGGTCAGTTAACTGTTAGACTGATTTGGATAGGTAGTCGAACTGTTTGGACAAATATTTTCCGAACTGGTCCAACAGTTTGAAAAATATTGTTCGAACTGTTGGACTGACTCGGATGATCGACCTGTTAGGTCAATTATTTTACAAAATGACATAAATATTCCAAACTATTGGACTGAGTCAAGGATAACCGTGGTCGTATGCCACTTAACTCTAACAAAACAATACATTCTAGGACAAGTGGCATAGGTACGAACACTACGAACCTGGTTAGCACCGCCCTGACTGAATGTTAACATTTTTCGATCTAAATCCTTAGGAAAGCTATAATAGAGATGTTTTCAACTATGAGCATATAAGTATAAAATACAATATTCCGCACACGAGCTGACGCCGCCGCGCGAAGGCCGCCCGCGTCTCGTTTTACACTAAAATTAACGACGATCCGAGCGTCGCATCGGGTGTCGAGAACTTACAATCATTAAAACAAGCGATTGTATCCTCGCCGATGTTCTCAAATTATATAATTAAAAATATTTTAATTATACCCTCTCGATAACATAATATTGTGCTTTTAATTTTGTGAAACCTAATAGTTTTTCTGAAAATCATGTGCCGATAAATTAAAATTACTTGAGTAAAGGTTTTTGATAATGTTGGTTAAGAATTTGTTACAAAATATTTTCTAGAAGTTTATCTATTTCTTCATCCTTGTAGTCTCGGGCACATCCGAAGCTTTCACCTCGGAGTCAGGGGTCCGCTTTTCCAGTCTAACTGCGGGTTTGGCTGAGCTGATGTTTGCCGTGAAGCGACTGCCATCTGACATCCACAACACATTGGCGATGAGCTTTGCAGTTAGACCACTTGTTGGACTTTTTTGGGCTCCAACTACCCGTAACGACTGCCATAGATAGATATTAATTAGTATTAGTAGTTATGGTAACCGAAAACGACAGCTTAACGTGCTGTCTGCGGCACGATCGAAGCGCTGGCTTCGCGTCGTAGGGTAGAAGATGACATTCGTAACAATGGTGTCAATACATGGATGCCCAAGACCGTGCGAAGTGGAGGAACATAAGCCGGCAAGCGAACCCCGGACTTCGAGGCAAAAGTCGGAGACGACCGGAATTATTATTATTATTATTTTTTTTTTTTATATAGGACACGTCAATTTGACTTCGCCTCGCCTGATGGTAAGCTGAAGGCAAAGTCTCTGAAAAGAGGGCTACCATTACAACACGTACCATGTTACAATGGTGGCACTCAGCTTGACGGCCTCATCAGATGCTTTTTCACGCCCCGCTTAAAGGACCCGGGACTATAGGAGGAAGGAAACACGTGAGCTGGCAAGGAATTCCAAGTCTTAATAGTGCGGCAGAAGAAGGAGTCGCCGAATCGCTTGGTTCTTGATGGAATATTAACACTAAGATGATGAAAATGAAATGAAATCGAAACGAATTAAAATCGAAAGCAGGAAAGAGACACCACAAATAGTTCAAATTTTGTAACGAAGTAACGTATTTCCGATCGGAATCGATTTTTTAACAAAATTCCAGTGTTGTTAGCATTTTTGAATAGTGTTGTGTTGTTGTGTTAACACCCGTGTGTAGGTACACAGCGCACGGTAGTGTCCGGTCAACTTGTATTGTAACGTAAGCCGCTGTTGTAAACCGATACCGAACTAAAAGCGACCCGTCCAAATTTTCTAGACACATCATTCAACTGTATTGTATTACATATTTCTGTGTAAAGGGTGTTTGATCTAATCCCCATTTAAAATATGAAAGATGAAAGTTTAAATTGCAATAATAAAATCTGTAGAACTTTGTAGCAGACTTTTATAAGAGGTTCTGACCTTAAAGTATACCTACATAAGTATTAGCTGACGTTCTGACTTTCTGAGTAGGTACCTACGACTTTGTTTTTTGTAGTTTATTTTACCTTAAAAGATTAAAGTATCTGATATAATATACTTATCAGTTTTTAATAAAGGAATGTTTCCGAAAGTGACCGCATACGACAACTGCAGACACGCAGCAGATATCTACACGTAATTCATTGCGGCTTCTCAATGGTCCCCTTTATCCGTAGCGAAGTCTAACAAGTAATGGGTGCGCTGTATTTGCTGCCGTTGCTGCAGCTGTCCTATGCAGGAGACATTTTTAACAAAATGTCTATGATTTCGGATTATCTATCGGAAGTGGCTAGATCAAATTTTCACTGTAATTTTTACGACAGTTAATATTTTAGAAAAAAGTACCTATTAGTAGAACAATGTGACCCAGATAGTAACTATTTATTAATCTGTGCCCAGATCTAAGATTGAGATTTAAATGACATTAAACAATAAAAAGTACCTAATAAAAACATAAATATATATTTTGAATATCTGGGTAACATAATTAGGTACCATGCAGTTTTATATCGCACCAGTACCAACCGTTAGAGAATAAGAAAGTTTTACTTCGTATGGTGATGGCAATAATTCGTTATTTATTGATATTTTGTTAGTGAAAGTTGTTTCTATTAATTTTGAATGAAAAAAGATTACATATAAAATGTAAATTAATATTCTATGACATCACAATGCTATCTAGACCGAGAGTAAGCATACAAGTTTGTGTTATGGGTTTTATAATGCAGATTAATTTATAACGATACGTACCTACATAGTAACAGCCAAATCAATGCAAATATTCATATTTATGGAAATAAATATTTGCACTGAGCAGGAATCGAAACCACGACGTCTGGCTTACCTACATCAAATAATCTTCAAAGATAAATGACGAGAAAAGAAGTAAGGACCTAATATATTTTACGCGATGGCTACTATTATTATTTTTATTCTACCATACGAGGTTTTCAGTTCCTAGCCTAGCTAGTTTCGGACTCGAACCTCTGTCGAGTATAGTAAAGAGCACCTTCGCATTTCGTGCAGATATTTTGCATGAGTCGTGCAAAAAAAACACATACGATTTGCCCGACGACGATAAGCATGGGGCAGCGGATCGCTTATTTTGTTCGCGACAGTCCTCAACTGAACATTATGTGTGTGATTTTATTTTATGTGGGAAATGTTAATTTGACTTCACCTCATCTGATGGTAACACAGTATCCTTTTATTCTATGGCTAAAAGGAAAGGGTCAGGATGGAAAGAGGTTCGCCATTACAGACCCGTAGCATGTTACAAATGTACAGTTAGGGGCATATATCTTGACCTCAAGTCGCGAAAGATACACTAATAACAAATTCATGAAATTTAAATTAATTATTCGTTCGAATATCTACCAAATGACCTAAAAGTTAACAATTCACACAATGTGAATTGTCTATAGTATACAGATAACACCAACATTCAGTAATTCAAGCTCCCAGCTAGATTTATCGAACTTTTCCCTCCGAAATCAAACATGTGTCCGAAACACATAATTTTCATCTTTATTGCATTGTGTTACGAACTGCCTTGTATAACCGGAGTTGAATGATAGCGGAGGATCACTTGATACGTACACGCACGCCTCCCGAGCTACGGGGTGGGGACTGCTCACCCCCTTCATATAGATTAAATACTGCTATTAGAAGCGGCACGTTCAGTAACTTCACTAACAAACTAATCCTATTCCACCTACAAACTATTTTCACCTGCAAAGGAGTGCCAAACTCCTATTGATTGACGAATAACGCTCTGGAGCAGGGTTTCCTTTTGGGGTTATGAGATTAGATTAGACGCATTTAGGGTCCTCTACACGTAGACAATCATCTGCGGATGTTAGCGGCGGACGCGTCCGCTGACATGTGGACGGCGTGATTTGCTCATCTGTGGCAGGTATTTCACGTTAATGTTCTGATAGGCTTGAGCATTCACTTGTAACAGAACATCGAGTATTCGCCGTTTTTAAATTTGTCGTACCGAACAACGAACCGAGCCAAGTGTAGAGAGCCAAATAATGCTACGAACATTTACATGATCTTTCTAGCGAACGCTCTAGTCGAAGCAAATATACAGTCGTTTTGCAGGCATGCTCGCCAGAAAGCTCGCCAAAACGCTTGATAGAAAGCTCGCTTAAACGCTCTCGTTTATTTTTCTGTAATGTAACATTCGTAAGAATGCTCATTACAAGTGAATGCTCAAGTTTATCAGCACCTTTAAATATCTACCACAGACGAGCAAGTCACCTGTCTGCACGTCGTCGGCGGACGCGTCCGCTGATGACATCTGCGGATGAAGTCTACGTGTAGAGGAGTCAAGTCAATAGACAGAAGGCGAACAAGCCCCCCTAGACAAGTGTCAATTAGCAGTTCTTTGGCTGGCGTATTGTAAAATACTCAGCGCGTGCCACTCAGTCTCAGGAGAGACTTTGCTTCACTGTGTGTGTTTTACCGCCTATACAATGGTTTGTGCTCGGATGAATTGTTTGACATGATGCCCACAGCTACATTCTATCATCGCACTTCTCGTCATAGGCGGGGAGTTCATCCTCACACATTGCGACCGGAAACGGTGCGCACTGTGCGGTATGAAAGGAACTTCATCCCTCGCACACTCAAGCTGTGGAATGAACTCCCCGCGATGGTTTTCCCAAGCGACTACAATATGGGGTTCTTCAAGAAGGGCATTAGAAGGTTTCTTCAGGGTCGGCAGCACGAATGTGACGCCCCTGGTGTTGCATACGTCCATAGGCCACGGTAACCACTTTCCATCAGGTGGGCCGTGTGCTTGTCTGCCACCTAAGTGGTATAAAAAAAAAAAAAAAAATAGAATGATGAATGTATGGGATTTGACGTACCTACCTATTATACCTATATGACACGTATTTTTTTTGTATTTTGAGTACATTTTAGGTCCCAGATATAATATATTATGCCCCGCGGTATAGTACAAATGTTTCATTTTGCATTTGCCGAACGGTTCACATTTACGGTAGGTATATACCCATCCAGTACCTAACACCTAAACGAGTAACACTGTTACTGGACCCTTATCGTGTTTTCTACAGTAAAGTAAGGTATAAATTCCTATTTTTCATTATATTAACGACAGGATTGCAAATTAAGTTTATTTTTTCTGAAGGATGAATTTCTGACCAAACGACAGTAACCATGATTTCTTTAAAATATTAGGATATTTTAAATGTTTGTATTTCTCCTGTGACACTACACAAAAACTATTTTTTAAATTTGCCTTGGTTCACTTCACATTCAATCTATTAGAAAAATTAGTAAAAATAAACCTACCATTTATTACGTATCTCTAAAATAAATATTTAATATTATGCAGAATACATCAAGTATTTAATGTCCATAGTTTAAATGTACCGAAGCCTATTTTTTACTAAAGTGAAATGTCATAACTTAAAATAATATGACGTATAACGATAATCAATATAGATAAGTACAAATCCGCCATCTGCATAGCCAGTCAGTAATGTTATTTTATTCTTCGAAAGATGTACAATGCAGCGCCTCGCGGTGTCGGTTACGACTGGGTATCGGGTGACATCAGTCCCATCACACCCGTGTTGACTTTCCACGTTTGTTTGTTATTTTATATTTATTGTCATAATTAAAGTATTATTTCATGTAAATATCATGGTTGCACTGTTAATTTTTGGTGATTGTTTTGTTTCTCAGTTTTTAGGAAAAGTAACAATTTGCACATGCGCATATTTGTGTGATTTGGAGGTGTTTCTCTTTCATTGATATTAATATGTACCCTAGCCCTAGATGGTAAAATTTGGCACGACTTATCTTTGTAACTGTGATATTTTTGTGAAGACACGGAAAACATCACAGTTCAGCTATATCACAGTTAGACTGAAAAGTCGACCCCAATTGAGTAGGAAAAAGGGTCGGAGAATGTATAATGGTCTTCTCTGGACCCAGTGGATGGCGAAAACACGGGCGGACGAATCCGCGAATAACAAGTAATACATATTATTATACTAAACACGTGTGAAATAAACTACAATAATAGATATCAAATATGAATGATATCATCAGCTAAATTCACTTCTAATTAGGTTTATAGGTGGCCTACAATATCTTTATAATACCGAAGCAAATGCATCATCAAAATACTTCCTTGACCGTGTATCGCTGACCTCTCGAATTAAATGGCCAGTGTATCAACGTTGCTAAATGCACATACGCTACATAAATAAGATGCGACACTAACAATGTTAGAACAAACGAGTTAACAAAAAGCAACCTTAACTCTACAATCATAAAGTGTAAAACTGCATGCTGGGTCCACGACCTTGCCCCAATAAAGTGCGTTTGCGCATTTGTTGCAGTGTTATATTTATGATCTGACTGAAGTTTCGTGTCTTGTAATGACTTTCTTATACCTACTACACAATTTCAAATAACTAACAGCCCGTCTGGTGGCAAGTGGTTATCGATGTCAACCATCAAGTGATCTATCATCTAACCCACCTTTTTCTTTAAGGAGCTTTGACCCTAGGATGGAGGTTATTATTTAGTCTATTCCTAAAGTAGTCTCCTATTTTGTAATGTTAGCCCTCAATATTTCCGGTATTTCAACTAGACCTGACTAATACTATCACCATTACCTATGAAAGACCGTGAAAGACGTCGTGTCCCAATTATTTGGAGTCGGTGCACTTTCAAGTGGTTACTTTTTTTTCTATCATCCTTCACGAAATCCGTTCCCTTTTTCTTGGGCCTACATGACTCTGTACATTCACGCTTCGAACCTTTCACTCTCCACTCTTTACATAATATAGCCTCCGTAGTTTATTAACTATATTCATTCGCTGGCGCAACAATCAAAGTTCCTGTAATTTAAACACTACATACATGGAAGAGAGATTCTACGAAGGACCTACGAAGGACCACGAAGGATAATTAGTACCACTTGTACTAATTATCTCTATCGATAAATCTAACAATTCTATTACAACTCTCATAATAAAAACAAATGTGCAAAAACAAACAGCTACCAATGACAATTTGATAAAACATTTTCTGATTTCTTTGCATCTAAGAGCTTCACCTCGAAGCCCGGAGACGGCTTTCCTAATTTCACTCAATTTATACTTATTTGACTTTATTTTGGTTTACAGAAGCGATTGCCGTCTGTCCCCTTAAGGAGGATAACCTGCACCAAAATCTCGTCGATTGATCGGCCCCGAAGATGGTAATAGGGTCACATACACCGTGATATCTAACGTTATCTATTTAATTTACTAATTACAAATTATATTTTATTGAAGCTTCCTTATTAACTACTAACAATAATATCATGTAAATTTTACCTGCATGCAGACACATACAGTGTCTTATTGCAATCGCGTGTTCTACTGTTTTTCCATAGACAGTTCCCATAAATTTTCCTCCACATCCATTATAGCATGACGTGTCACGAACAATTCGATGTAAAGTATACTGTAATCAAGTAATGCATTTTACATTCACTATTTGCATTTAGATAGAATGTAGGATTTGATATCACAGTTCTGATTGTTCAGTTTTGAATAAAAATTCCTATGTTGCCCGATCACGATATCTTCGGACATAATCGTGATGCGATTATTTTTGTGATGAGAAATTTTAATATACCTAACAAAAAACCCATTGCCACCAGCCTATTGTTATGCTTCGTTAATAGCCAAAGTATTATAGTAATGTGCAAAGTCTAACAACCTCTGAGAAGGGACTGGTGATGACCACAACCAGTACCATTCACCAAACGATTTTTGAAAAAACGCAATGGTAAATTAATGCGATCTGTGTAAGAAAAAATATTACTAGCACAGCACGTACAGACAGCAACAAAAGTGGACTAAACGTATTTAATCTCTCTTTTACAACATTGTAATTTTTTAAATTCGTCTTCTGTTTTGGGAATGGCGTGGTGGTAGTGAACGCGGCCGCTACGTAGGACGCGTGGGTTCGATCCCCGCTCAGTGCAAATATTTGTATGCATGAATATGAGTAGGTATTTGCATTGGTCTGGGTGTTTCTGTTTATAACATTTATTTATTTTAAAAAAATCTAAGTATATTTATCCGCATTCTAGAACCCATAACTAGTTAAGCTATGCTTACTTTGGGTCTAGATAGCGTTGTGTGGACTATTTGCATTTTGTTTTATAGAAATAATTCGTACATTTATATCATTCCATATAGGCAATTGATCTGTTGAATAAAGTTAAATTTTTCAAAGATAATTGTAATTGTTAATAATAATAATAATAATAATAATTTATTTGTGGAACACAGGTTATTTACATACAGGTCTTATTGCTATGTTATAGTGTGCTCTATGCCCTACCACATTGAGTGATGTACAAATATTATAGTTAGGTATTATAGTTATTGATGCATGCCAAATGTCAGTAAAATAGTTATGTCTCAAATTGATGTCAATAGAACAATATAAAGTAAATTATGTCAATTAAAATAATATCAATTTAGGAGAATAGTAATGTCACAAATATCAATTGAACAATTAGATTAAATGGCATCAGTGAAGAATAATGCGAATTGAAATAAAATAAGGTCAGAAATTGCATTAGGCTAGATTAGATACTTTTGTCATCAAGATACTCCCTTATTGAATAATAAGCTTTATTTAACAAAAACTCCTGCAATTGCTTTTTAAACATCTGTTGTTTTTTGCAGGATTTTATATCTTGAGGCAGTTTATTGTAAATTTTTGGTGCCATTACAAATATACTTTTGTGTAACAGGGCAGTTTTTGATGGCACCAAGCACAAGTTATCAGATACCTACGATGTTACCTACGATTGTAGCCTGTAGGCACTTTGTTCCTATTGTATCTAAGTACATAATTAAATATGTATAGGTAAACTGTTTTGGTAACATTTGCAGACAACTTGTGAAAATGAAACCTTCATAATATTTTCTTACCTAATAATTACCTACACTACACACGTAATTCTATATATGAAAATTATTTAAGGTGATTTTTATTACATTTACTACTAATGATAGTTGAGAATCATCCTTGTTACAGTGAGTTAATATGTCATTAGCAGAAAACAGGTACTTGAACACCTAACGATGTGTACCTACCTTGATCTTGATACATATTTACGAGTGAAATGCACTGCACCATTTGTGTATGAGTAATAACAGGTTGGGAACACTTACAACTTATCAGATCGTTGTATCCAGTTTATTGCTACCGTTGAATAACTTTATGCGACCAGACCTATAATTTCGTACTCAATTTATCACTGTAATGAATGTTCTTTTAATGTTACTACAAATTGTAACTTGGTACCCAAAACAATTGTTGTACCTACCTACAATTTTTGAATCGAGTTACCCAGACAACATAAATAATTCGAATAAACTCTATTTAGCTCTGCATAATAAAAAACCTAAAAATAAAGAACAAGATACCTTTGTAACTAGGGCGGGGAGACGACTAATATAATAAATTAAATTGACCTCAAATTGTTGTCACAAATCGTCGCGTGTGTCCTGTGACGTCACTGACGCGTGGACACCGTCAATGGGGTTATTGACATGTCAAACTATTTCCGTGGCGCCAAAATAAAAGCGCGCGAATCCACAGAGGCGGTCATAAGCGACAATAATGCACAGACAACGCTACCAAACACCCACAATTACGATAAACAGATGAAAACAATAAATTGAAGCGTCGGCTTGTGGCCTGGGACGGTCTCGAGTTACGTTTTGAGCAAAGGAACGTCTAAAATTACCCCGCACGCACACACCTAACATGCTGCCAGTCGGTATACACCAACACAGCAGCACCGCCTATATCTATTATCAAAACATCCAGCGACTCTGGTTACAGCGATCCGAGCGCGCTTCGGATATCGCATTACACACTTTAATGGCTGGAAAAGGCCTCGAAAACGTGATATTACACGCGTTGTATTGTGTAAAGCAAAATGTAATTAATATAGTAATATAACACCGAATAATTTATTCAGCGTAATCCCGAGACTCGAGCAATTGTAGGTCCTCTACACTCCCTTACTGATCACGATTAAATAATATCAAATTTAAAAATACGATTCGTTCATCTCTAATTACGAGACCGGCTGAAACAGGCCGCTTGCCAATAAGACGAAACTGTAACACGATGATGGTTTTCCAACGGAAACTCACGTCAATGTCGGCAAAAATATTTTGTAACAAACTCTTACCTTGATCTCTTCTTCATTTTCCTTTTTAACTTGAGCCTTCGGGGGGGATGAGGGGTTGGTAGGTGTTTTACTGTCCATTTTAAACAATAAAAATCCACTAGATGTTATGCATAACAAATTTTACACACAAAAATTATGACTTGATTATTCAAAAGTTTTCTTTCTCGGTTAACTTTATCGTTCGCGTAAACATTACATTGTGCGCACAACGTTTACGAATCTACAGCACGTGACGTCTGCGCGGCGTTCGCAGTGCGACTGGCGTCCTTCGTGATTGGTCGCCACGGTGCGAGCGCGATGAAAAAAGCTCATTTTCCCGCGAACTGTCGGACCTTGGGCGGAGCTTCCTGAACAGACGAGCCGCATGGGCGGATGACTTTTGGCCATTTTTAAGTTCCAAAATTATTTAAAATTTGATAATCATTACCATTTGTTAAACCTCTGAAACAAAAAGAGACACGAACTCCTTACCTTGGTAAAACTGGGAAAACCATAAATGGTTATTCAATCCCGAATTCTAATATTCCAAGATTTCGATTTAAAAAATCTTAAAAAAAAAATCCTACTAAACACACGATATTTATATTACCACAAGTCAAGAATTTTTTCTAACTTTCACGAATAAATGATAACCCGCAGTGTTATTGGCGCGAAAAACGTTCAAATGTCTAAAAATTCATTGCAAAAATTAACAATTTACGTCAAAAAGAGTACGCGGGCAAGTCCCGTCTTTCCCGTCCGTCCCGATCTTTTTTCGATTTAAATTTGTATGAAACGTAAGCGTAGGTAGTCATTGCACTCAAAGAATTTCTTAAAAAAAAAAAAACAAAAATAAATAGATTCATCCAAACGCCTACTTATTGGCGTTTGGATGAATCTATTTATTTTTGTTTATATGTATGTCCTATTTTTCTTAAGTACCTAACCCTAAGCGATTGTAATTTTATAAATTGCTGTGATTATAAATCGGTATAACTGCTAAAACATTGTGATATACTAGACTTTACCTACACCTAAGAATTACTATTTACTTTTAATTTACAAATACCTAATAAATTAATGTAAATATAAAAAAATGAACTCCAAAGAAAGAATTAATTCAAAATGTTGTTTTGATTTTGTTTAATTTGACAAATAGTTAGTCCTGGAAATTAGTTCGAAAATCATGGTCACTCAACTTGTGGATCAGGCTCAGGCCTATAGATCCACGACAAAAACTATTCTAATATTGAACGTAGTTTTTAAGTAAGTAGAAGAACTTTTTTCAAGTAGCAAAGTAATTTTGATCTGTGTGAAATAACGTACCAACAAACATTTATTTATTTACCTACTATACTACTATACTATTTACTAACATATTATGCAAAAATGAAAAGTCAAAATAAATAACCTATTTTTTTTTAAATTGCACTAATATTAATAATATTAAATAAGTATTGTTTGTAGTTGATCTGGGTGATTGCGAGTAAGCGTGTCTCTATTTAGGTATTTAGTAGGTAGGTATGTACCTAAAATGCAAATAAAAAAAATTATACTGTTACAAGGTCAGACTAAAAGAATAGTAAGTTACAAAAATAGCATATACCTACGCTGATTTTTTTTTACTTACGTGGTGTTAGAACTTAGTGATGAGATAGGTACTTAAAATACGTTTTACACGATCAAATTATTATTTAGCGATTTAGTCGAATATACCTATTATGTTACTACTAGTTGACCCCTATTACTCGTATAACCCGCGCCACGTATCTTGGACCTAAATCGTAAGACATACGAGGCTCTGGCGCCCGCGGATTGCTTTGTAATAGTCTATGCTTGGTGAATTTGAGTTCGTCCACCGCAGTAACACCCCGTGCTATCCTCAAAAGACACCCAAGAAATGTGTACTGCGCGCGCGTTTATGGCACATTTTGAACACATTTTAGGTCCAAGATACGTGGTGCGGGTTATAATATGTTGTTGAATCTATTATGTTGTTTACCCACCTTAATTAGCTGTACAGTACTTATCAATCTCTTATTTATTTTGAGAACAGAAAGCATTAAGGCAAGTAGGTATTTAAATTATTTGACATTAATGTAAATATAAATTGCTCCATAGGTAGCATTTTTTTTTTCGATGCGAGGAATCGACAATTATTCTGTGCCGATGCACATTCCTCGCATCGAAAAAAAAAAAAAAAAAAAAAAATTAAAAAAAAATAATTGTGATCCATATCCATATCCAGATACCTACTCTAAGAGATAAACACGTCCGAGTACAACGCGGCCGACAATTGGGTTTTTGAAAAAAAAATTTTTTTGTGATAAATGGAAAGATTATATATTAGTTTTATAACAAAACTATTTTTTTTTTTTTTTCGCAATAATTCAAAAGTTATTTCAAAATAAAATAAAAATTTTGAATCCAGTACCGAAGACACGCCGACAACTCCCGAACAAACCCGAGCGCGTGTGACGTCATAATGTTAGTTTTCACTCATTGCAGTTGATAGAAAAATAATAAATAAGGTAACTGTACCAATGCTCGACACTGTACCAATGCTAGACACTTTCGAACAAAACCCAGTATTTTGAGAAAATTATCCATTTGTTTTATAAGACTATTGACTTAAAAGATGCCTAATGGTATCTACAAGATATGTTCAAATATTCGCAACACCATCCGAAGTAAATTTAGAAAGACTGTTGACAGCAAATAATGTGACTCCGTGAACACGGTCGTGTTATTTCTTAAGATTTTTGCCAAGGGTACTGATTTTTATAGGTGTGATTTTTTTGTTTATAAGTTATGATTATTACTAATTTTAGTATAAACGTTATAAATATTGAAGTTATTGACATACTTGGACCATTGGGACAATGATGTCTAGTATTGGTGTTTTCGACCAAGTGCATAATAATTTAATTTAAAGTAAAAGTATGATAGATTTTAAAGATTTTATGGGCAAAAGTTAATGTCTAATTGTTGCTGTAACAGTTAAAAAAGAATGTAACGACCATGCTGTAATTAATTTGTTAAATTTTTTAGATTGAAATTTTATTTTTCCTTAAAGTGTCGAGCATTGGTACAGTTACCTTACAGTGTTTTGATCTATTTAATTTTGTTGTCATTATTAAATATTTAAATTTATATTAAAAATTTCGAACCTCAAAAGTTATCGTTCTTGTTTTGTACCATTATGTACGAATACTACAAAGGCAACTCCTGATAAAATGTTTTTAAATGTTCCCCAAGATGACAAACGTCGAAATAAATGGTTTCAAGCAGTGCACCGTGATAATCCCCAAACAAAATCGAATTTTTTTTGTTGTGAAGATCATTTCGATGTAAGTATTTCTTAATACCATTTTTATTAAATAATTAAATATTTTCATTTATTATATTATTTTTTAACAAACTTACCTTGATGCCTTGGCACCTCGAACTTCAGCAGAATTAAACCGAATGTCATTTTTTTAAAAATCGGTGATCATAAATATATCAACATCAGGAATATTATCAGACTTTGCCTTAATAAATCCTTTATCAGTTATCACACATAGCTAATCGAAACCAACTAACAACTCGTATTTTAGCAATAAATTTTTAATATTATTGTCTAGACATGTGTAATAGCCGTAAACGCTGTACTGTTATTAAATAGCTATAACATTATGACGTCACAACTATGGTGACCAATCATGGCGCGTTTATAGTCACGTGATTATTATTTAAATTTCATCAATTTTTAATTGTTTATAATTAATTGAAAAAAAATTTTTTTGAAGTTTTTTGCATTAAATATCAATATTATTAACAATAAAGTTTTAAAATACATAAAAAAAATCAATAATTTTTTTTTTTCAAAAACCCAATGAGCAGTTTTCCAGTAGGTATTTATAGCGTTCCTAAAGACAAGCTAGATGGCGCAGCCGGCACTTTTGGTAAGTAGAGTGTGGTCTCACATCTAGTGTTCCCTAATTTATGAAAAAAATGTTCTTCGGTTTTGTAATGATTTACTTTACATAAATGTTTTGACATTTTTTTTTGATAATTTTATTTTAAATATAATATTATTTTAAATTACACACAGTGACGCGAAAAGAATTAAGCGTTTTATCATATTTTATCTATTGTAATATGGGTAAATGAAATTAAACTTTGGCAACATCGCACAAATAAACCACAGAGTACATTAAAATTACCAAAAGCTATGCTAACGCCATCTCTTGATGATTTAAAAAGCAACTGATTATTATACCTACTGGAAAACTGCTCATTGCCTCCCCGCGGCGGCAGCCGCGGCACGGCACTCCGGATCCGGACATGTATCTTGGACCTAAAATGTGCTCAAAATGTGCTCTATACGCGCAGTACACGAATCTTGGTTGTCTTTTGAAGATAGCACGGGGTGCTACTGCGGTGGACATAACAATAAAGAGTCGGAATCTTTCTTTTTTGGAAGATTCGTGAATAAATCGATAGACCAACAGAACCAAAAGATACCACATCTTATTCACACACACACTTGCAAAAGTAGGTACCTACATAGGTAGGTACCTACTTTTGCAGGTGTGTACAACTTCGCTCACTTCACCCGTCCGCTCCGTCCGTCAGCTGGCAGTGTGCTAGGGTTGCCAACCATACTGTTTAAAACAGTATTATACTGTTTTACACCCAATTATACTGTTTACTGTTCAACAACAAAACAGTATCCAAAATACTGTTTTCAGCATCAAAATGCATAACACTACAAAAATGTGCAGCAATTGATACAATTTTAATTAATTGGGCACCAATTTGCAATTATTTTATAAGTTTAGGTGTTGATTGTCCCATGATAATCCAAAATTTATTAATGATAAATCATAATATAGAAAATAATACAGTTCACAGCTATCTTTGCCAGCCATATATTAAATCTTTTAATTTATCCACCGGTGGCACACACCAATGACTTTTCGATGCTTTTCGAAGTTAGGTATGTGTGTATTTATCGCAGGTTTATAAGTGCCCGGTTAATGGCAATAGGCTCGCCACCTATTACATTGGGACCTAAACATAAACGGCGAAATGTGGGTGCTAGCAACTCTGCCTACCCCTTCGGGGATTTAGGCGTGAGTTTATGTTATGTTATGTTTAATTTATCCAAAAAAAAATTTGATGGGAACCATATTACCATTTTAGATGTTTACGAAACCATGCTTTCTTTTAAGACAGACAGAACAGACCTAAGTAAGGGGGCAAAATAGGTGACGAACCGGTGTATGTAAAACCGGATTTTTATGATCTTTGTTTTGTTGGAGAGAGAAAGTTGGTTCAGGGAGCCGGAATCGGATGACAGGATCAAGGGAGTCAGGATTGGATAACAGGATCTAGGGAAATCCTCAAAATGGTGGCAAAACACTGTTTCTGCTGTTTTAACATAATTTAATTTCAGTATTTGCATTTAAAAATTATCTGCTCGTGATTTTAAGCTGCTGATGATAGGAACCTAAGCAAAGGATGGAAGATGGATCGATTATAACTCACTAAAAAGAGAAAAATAAATTAAAAGCCTCTCGGGCTAGGCACCGCAGTTATTTTCCGCTTTTTAGTGTCTCTTTTTCGTTTCTTGAAGTCGGTTAAACTTTTTTGTTAAAATTAATTTATGTAATTGTGAAATACTGTTCTATTTTCTAGAATACTGTTCAATTTTCTTCTCAGACCTAAATATACTTTTTTTCTCGAAAAAAGAGTTGGCAACCCTAAGTGTGCAGGCCAGGCTTACTATATACTCTAAGAGGCCAGGCCACACTTTACGTTGAAATTGGTAAATAAAAAAGATTGCTTTCCTTGTGATGGTAATACGAATACCGTTATCATCGGGTATTCAGTTCGACCCCTATACAGTAGACAACCTTCGTTCAGTTATTTTCGGGAGGGCAGATACAGATTCGTGCTTTTCTTAATTTATTATTTTTATTAACCTATCCTATCGGGCTATCCTTTTCCTTTCGTTAAATAAAGGGAAACTAAACGCACCGTCAATAATATCAGCTGACACTGACAACTGACTGACACTGTTGACAGCAGTGTTACTGTTAATTTTAGGTTATAATTTCCTCTGGTTATAAAAATATAAATTTTAATAACATTTATCAAGGATTTATATCGCGAAGTTCTCAAAGAAATGAAATAATACTCATTAACTTGTAGGACAAGCGTAAAGTATGCCCTCGAAATTACCCAAAACCGCTTTAAATTTGAAACAGGTAATGTGTTTAGTTCCTCTTCATCATATTATCCTCATCACCAATTTTGTCTTGAAAAGCATTCATTCTTCATTCTTTTGAGTCATAGGTACCTATGTACTTTCTTTAGAATAAAATACCTAGTATTTAGATGCTGTAAATAAGTATCTATTTTAGGTGGTCAAAGTCATGCTGCTAATAAACAACTCAACTTATTCAAATGAAACACTTTTGTAACAGTCAAATATCTTTTGATTTAGTTCCATTTAATTTCATAATAGCCCCATAATTACTTGATACCTTGATATTTTTGAAACTATAGATATGTCTTGATTAAGCAGTGCTAAAACTCTAGTTTACTATTTTTTATCATCAGTTAATTTTTCTTTAGCTTAACTCTAATAAAGAACCAAGGTTAAAAATGTGTTTTTATCTATATGTTTTATATATTTAGTTTCTACTCCGCCAAGAAGTCCTAAAGCTCTACAGGGATATATTCAGAACACTGAGAAAAGTATCAGATGAGAATACTAGAGCTGAATTAACGGAATGGGCTCGATCAGATTTCAGGAACAATATGCATCATAAGGATGAAGCTGCAATAAAAGCTATGATGCTACATGGAAGAAAATCTTTACAGAATTTGCAAAAATCAATGTCATTAAGTAATTGTTAGCCATAATGTCATAGTAAGAAATACACTATCAGTGATGAATAGAGAACTAGCAATGTTGAATTATATAGATTAAATATAGAATTTGTTTTTGTGATAATGAAAATAAAACTATGCATAAAGGAATTTAGATTCATATTCACAATTTTTTTTTTAGAAAAGTACCTCAAAGTACCTACTTGTTCCTAAATAATACAGTGAACTTACCATGACATAGCATTCTCTTTTTTTTTAATAAAGATTTCTGACGAAAAAGTAATTTTCTGGATGAGAGAAGGGGAAGGAGCTGTACAGTGTAAACCCTCCAACTCTAACCTGGAAAACAAATGTTTATAGCATGTCATGGTAGGCCCACAATAAATAAATTATAGTCCATTGACAATTGAAATCCATGAATTATTCTGTGATGTTTGGCACCTTCTTTATGTTTGTTCATAAAAACTATAATTTGAATTACAACATTTTTTAATTAAAAAAAATATAACAAATTATAAACTAACACTTAACTACTTTACTAGTCTGTACTATTTACAATACATACACATAATTAAACATTGATTTCAATTAAATTTCAGCTAGGCATCAATTTAAAAACATGGCACAGGTTATTAGATGAGCCCAAGAATTCAAATAAAGATGATAGTAGACCATTCTGTGAATCCTTACGCATTTTTTTTGTTTGCAATAACCTACATATTTAAATTTAGCCTACTCTACAAAATAATAATTGTTTCTTCTTTATTGAGGCCCATATTTAATTACACCTACATAATAAATAAGGTAAGTAACTATGCTATGTTTATTTAACAGGTAAATATAAATAAACATGTCTACTTATAAGAATATCAGACTTCATCTTTAATTACCATAGCATAATATATTTGGTCTTAACAAAAATGCTGCTCAAATTTTTACACAATGTAAACTGTTCCTTAAAAAAATTAAAATGTGTAACTATTCATGCACCAATTTAAAAGAATCGGTCTTGACTGCTTGTGCCCACTATGGGTTGAAGACAACCAAACCAATTTCAGGGTAGATTTTTTATTTTATTGGTACATATTCAGTTACCAGGTAAAACAGGGTGAATGGAAATCATGAGGCAAGTGGAAAATATCAGGGTGAATGGAAACTATGGACTATTTCAAAGTAATAATATGAAGATCAGTTATCTAGTTAAAAATTGATATTTTGATAACTTTTTATTTTTATTCACCTTATTTTAACAAGTAGTAGCTATTTGGTTAAGACTTTATATAGGTAAGGTAACTGTACCAATGCTCGACACTTTAAGGAAAAATAAAATTTCAATCTAAAAAAATTAACAAATTAATTACAGCATGGTCGTTACATTCTTTTTTAACTGTTACAGCAACAATTAGACATTAACTTTTGCCCATAAAATCTTTAAAATCTATCATACCTTTACTTTAAATTAAATTATTATGCACTTGGTCGAAAACACCAATGCTAGACATCATTGTCCCAATGGTCCAAGTATGTCAATAACTTCAATATTTATAACGTTTATACTAAAATTAGTAATAATCATAACTTATAAACAAAAAAATCACACCTATAAAAATCAGTACCCTTGGCAAAAATCTTAAGAAATAACACGACCGTGTTCACGGAGTCACATTATTTGCTGTCAACAGTCTTTCTAAATTTACTTCGGATGGTGTTGCGAATATTTGAACATATCTTATAGATACCATTAGGCATCTTTTAAGTCAATAGTCTTATAAAACAAATGGATAATTTTCTTAAAATACTGGGTTTTGTTCGAAAGTGTCTAGCATTGGTACAGTGTCGAGCATTGGTACAGTTACCTTACCTACTTTTAAATCGAAATTATGTCTAATAGCTTTCATAAATAGCTCTGTAAAATAAATATAAAACTATAGGCACAGTTACCCCTGTGCCAACAACTACCGCAACAACGGTAAAAAATGTAACAAACTCACCATTTTTATTTAAAAACTTAGCCAATAATTGAATTAAGTTCCTTGTTATATGGTGACCATCCATACCATAGCAAGGTATCACATTTATAAATCCTATGCCCAATGAAAACCAAACCACATATTTTAGTAGTTTTTCAAATTCAGAAGGTGAGAAAAATGAAAAGAGACTTATTCTAGGAAAATACTGGTCTATGAAAACAGTCTTATGTAAGTCATACGGCAACCCTAAAAACAAGACAGAATTTTTACCTGTTCTTTCAATAATTATTAGATAAGTATGGTTATTTAATGAAGGTTTCAAACAATGCTTGCCTCTAGGGCATGAAAAGCCACCAGCTTCTGTGCATTTTATGAATTTATCTTGAACCATATCTCTGGGTTTCAAGCAAGAATATTGACCTGGCAACACAGAATCAGATACTGCCTTAGGTTCTATATACTCGAAGCAGAAGCTGTACAGGTCATCTTTACGGCAGCACTCAACAACATCATTTTCTTTAATAGTTTCCATCATAATCTCATCATTTTGAGCCACAAATTCGGCACTGGTACAAATTCCAAATCTGGTATGTGCCATCTGCAGGCAATACTTCCAATCATGTGCATTTTCAATATGACAACCATTTATATGTGTAATAATATCATCTTTATCTAAGCCTCGTACATCTCTCAGAGGTGAGTCATCGGTGAATTCTGTAATTCTTACACCAATGCCAGTTTCATAGGCAATATTGAATAATATTGGTGCTGAAAAGAATAGAAGAAGAGCAACAAATGCTGTGGTAACATTGTGCCATATTCCTGCACAGTATATCTTCAGTCTTTTGGTTACAGTAAGACTATTCAAATGCTCCGCATTCAACTGGACAAATGCCATTGGTATTATGGTAAACATGTATATTCCTACTGATATGATTTGCACATCCTCTTGAGCGGCTGCCATTGCATGGCCTAGTTCATGGAATATAGTGCTAAATCCTATAGCTAATAAGTACACCCAAAAATCAGAAACTGGAATATTTACACCAGGCAACATTGCCTTAACTTCTGGAACACTACTGATTTGTGAAGTCTCAGTGAAGTATCGGAATATAGTACCTAGAAGAGTCCAAATTGAAAATGGGAGGATTACCCACAGCGTGAATAGATAGCCGCAGGTGTACCATTTTCGGAGAACTCGCGTCATGTTTTTACTCCATCTGTATAAAAATCTGTTAAAAGCGCCCGTGGTCCAAGTGAAGTTAAGAATACCGATTTTTAAACCTGTTCCTTCCAGAAATGCGAAGTAAGGGTAGTGCATACAGCTCTGAAACATAATAGCTTGTTTTCAACACATATTGTAACATAATATTATAATGTTATTTAACTTTGTAAGTGTAAATATTTTGTACCTTGAAAAATGAGTCGAAGAACCATATGACAGCATAAAATGCTAATACAAATGAGCAAAGCACCGTGAAAGACATAGTGAGAATTGCTTAGATACTCTTATTTAAAAATCTGTTTCTCATTTCACAGACAAAATACCATGTAGGTAAGCGGTAAGCAAAACCCGGCACCAATTCACATTGTATTGTAATTTAAATAAATCGAATCGATGACAAGAAAACAGAAAATGACAATTTATACAAGTGACATTGACAGATTTATTTTTTATATTTGTTCCTTTTTTTTTTTTAATTTGTTCCTTTCGGAACAGGCTAAGGTTCTATGACCATGCTGCCTTGTCATCAGTTATTTTTTACATTTACTTTTTTATACTTTGTATTTGGATGATGATGAGGATGAGGATGATGATGATGATAATAGTGAGTTAATGATGATGACGATGATGATGATGATTGCTGCCTCAGTAAAGTGGTGGAAACTTTACTAAAGGCTTCTTACGGAGATTTGAAACCAACACGAGAAGTCACAATCCACTGTAATATCTCACTTTCCTACTCTTGTGCGCGTTTTCCAAGACGTTATGTCTAAAATTCCACCATATTTACACATAAAAACTCGAACTCACACTAATTTTGGAAAATAAAATAACACCGGCGACCATTCATTCTCGTTTTGGCGGCAAAACTCCTATATTTGTTCCTTTTTTTTTTTTTTTTTTAATTTGTTCCTTTCGGAACAGGCTAAGGTTCTATGACCATGCTGCCTTGTCATCAGTTATTTTTATATACATTTACTTTTTTATACTTTGTATTTGGATGATGATGGGGATGAGGATGATGATGATGATAATAGTGAGTTAATGATGATGACGATGATGATGATTGCTGCCTCAGTAAAGTGGTGGAAACTTTACTAAAGGCTTCTTACGGAGATTTGAAACCAACACGAGAAGTCACAATCCACTGTAATATTTCACTTTCCTACTCTTGTGCGCGTTTTCCAAGACGTTATGTCTAAAATTCCACCATATTTACACATAAAAACTCGAACTCACACTAATTTTGGAAAATAAAATAACACCGGCGACCATTCATTCTCGTTTTGGCGGCAAAACTCCTATATTTGTTCCTTTCGGAACAGGCTAAGGTTCTATGACCATGCTGCCTTGTGATGATGAGAATGAGGATGATGATAATGATAATGGTGAGTTAATGATGATGATCATATGATGATGTTGACGACGATGATGATTGCTGCCTCAGTAAAGTGGTGGAAACTTTACTAAAGGCTTCTTAGTTCTTACGGAGATTTGAAACCAACACGAGAAGTCACAATCCACTGTAATATTTCACTTTCCTACTCTTGTGCGCGTTTTCCAAGACGTTTAACATGATCATCATCCTCATCCTCTACATCATCCAAATAAGAATAAAAATAACTGATGACAAGGCAGCATGGTCATAGAATCTTAGCCTGTTCCGAAAGGAACAAATATATGGAGTTTTGCCGCCAAAACGAGAATGAATGGTCGCCGGTGTTATCTTATTTTCCAAAATTAGTGTGAGTTCGAGTTTTTATGTGTAAATATGGTGGAATTTTAGACATAACGTCTTGGAAAACGCGCACAAGAGTAGGAAAGTGAAATATTACAGTGGATTGTGACTTCTCGTGTTGGTTTCAAATCTCCGTAAGAAGCCTTTAGTAAAGTTTCCACCACTTTACTGAGGCAGCAATCATCATCATCGTCATCATCATTAACTCACTATTATCATCATCATCATCCTCATCCTCATCATCATCCAAATACAAAGTAAGTATAAAAAAGTAAATGTATATAAAAATAACTGATGACAAGGCAGCATGGTCATAGAACCTTAGCCTGTTCCGAAAGTAACAAATTTAAAAAAAAAAAAAAAGGAACAAATATTTAAAAAAAATATATATATATTTTTGACGTTTGTTTCAATAATCTGTCTGAACTGAATCTGTCACCTTTCTGTCACTCTGCACTCTGTGTCATTCTGTCATTGTTTATCGAAAATAATTACCCAATTAGAAATAAAACAATATTGTGACAATTTACAAAATATTTTAACATGTAAGTGATGAGTTGTACGGAAAATGAAAGCGGACCTTTTGTCGTGTTCTTCTTACCAGCGGTCGTTGGGTGCCTGACCATACTCCTGGCTCGACGCTGGGCGAACTCCCAAGTGAGCAATACTTCGTCAACGGCCGTCTCTAGGCGGCGAAAAATTATCAAAGACCCGCTTATTAAGCGGCCCTTGCCGCCGATAGCTTATAAAATGGTGCCACCTGGATCTAAAAAAGCTACTGGAGTCAAAAAGGTAATAACTTTCACTTCTGGGGTGAATTACTTTTTAAATATCACGGTCACAATGCACATTAATCAGCATTGACTCATCTGTTGATTATTGTTGAATTAATAAAATAAAATAATTGTTTTTCTAACCTTCAATCTAAAGTAATTTCCTCATTTTGGGGGTACTTACTTTTTATAAATTGCCTTGGCCATAATATATTCAGATACTAATTTTGTTCCAGGGAGCACTACCTGTTCCTGATGAGGAAATGAATGGTGGAGGAAAACGTGTAAGCCGCCCTTCGCGGCTTACTACATCTACCCTGCCTTCCCTAAATCTCTCAGACATAAAGCTAGCAGAGGGACCGATTGCTCCCAAACATATACCTTTCCCATACATACCACAGGATGGAGCTTTCTTGTTTGAAGCCATGACATTTGTTTTTACATTGATTGCTACAGCTTTGCAGTTTTTAAATTTGTATAGAACAGCTTGGTGGTTGCCTCATTCATATACAAATCAAGCAATGGTTAGTATTACATTCCATTTGTACTAATATTATAGATGTGATAGTAACTCAGTTTGTCTGCATATAATGCTTTCACACCTAAACCACTGAACCGATTTTGGCAAAATTTGGTACAGATATAGATTAGTCCCTGGGAAAGGACAAATGCTATATTTGGTCATGATAGCCGACTACCATGCGGGTGGAGCTGCGGGAAACAGCTAGTTGATTATAAAAAAGAAATGTATGTATTCTACAGTCTCAAACTCTCCAAAACTTACTCCATGTTTTAGCAGGCCATAAACTAGTGTAATAATAAAAATATCATTCTGTTTCAGAATTTTTACTTGATAGACCCTCATCTAGTGGCATTTATAGTGACAATAATATTCCGGAAACTCCTTCTAAGCATTAGTCTGGCATTGTTAAGATCTGTGCTGGCACCCAAGTTAATGCCACATGCAACAGTCGCTGCTAGGTACTGAATTTTTCTATTCATTATAAGTATTTAAGCATTCTGATAAGATTCTAACTGGCCGAGTGCATGGTGAGACAATTCAAATGCTTTCAGTACAATTTTTATGATATTTTCACTTCTCCAAGTACATATTAAAAGTTGGTTAACTCTGTACTGTCAAAACTGGGGAGGGATGGACACTTCTAAGAAAAAGTAGAACTTATAAGCTTCATAATGTTGGATAATAAAATAGAATGAGAAAAAGAAATACTTTTGGAAGAAGTTGAACGTTGAAAGTTGAAAGTTTTAAGTTGGCTATACATAAAATGGTAAATAAGTATTTTTGTTGTTCTTTTCTTTCCAGAATGTTCGTTTTGGGTCTGGTGCTTGGTGCTCTAGCTTGGTGTACATACTTCATTGTACTCAAATATCCTGTGATGAAGATATTCTACTTGTGCTATCCGTATGTATTAAATTCTACTAATATTATAAACGTTAAATTAATGAAACTTTAGCAACAGCTAGTTTAACATATATTGACGTGTAAGGCCGTTTGTCCACCGCCGCCGTCACCGGGACGTCACCGAGAACGAGATGACGGCGCCGATTTAGCGATACATACATTTACTATGGCCATGTGTCCACCGCATGCCCGTCAACCGAGCGCCGTCATCCCGGCCGCCGATATTGCGAGTAGATCGGCGTGACCGCTAGAACTCGGCACGTGGACATCCTATAGTAGTTAAAAAACTTGTGTTCATACTGCCGTAACGTGTCGTGATGTACATAAAACGCTCCTGTGATGTATCGTTCACGTATTAGCGGATGAATCCAGAATTTTTTGCATCGCCTACGCCTTCGAACATACAAAAGCAGAAGAAGCAATTGTCGCCGGTTGAAACTAGCCATCTTCCTAGTTTCGTTTTATTTCTAAAAGGAAAACGCGACTACCACGCACGGCAAAGCTCTAGAACTGAGCCACCGATAAATATCGCGGTGGACAAACGATCGCCGTCACGTCATCTTAAACTCGGTGCGAAATAATCTCGTTCTCGGTGCCGTCCCGGTGACGGTGGCGGTGGACAAACGCTCTTAGTGTCCTTTATGATTGGGAATCGAATCCACAGTCTATTTGTAACCAGGGGTCTTAGACAAAGTGACATTCTATTGGTGAAAACGCCAGTGGAATCGCTAATTGTAGTATGAAATTGACATAAATCATTAATATAACTATTTTTTTTGTATGAAATTTGAGTCTTTGTAACTCGAAATACATTATTAACTTATAATTATTACTATAACCACCACAATGTCCCGAAATCCATGGTTAAAACCTTAAAAATGGTTCGCTTCAGCGCGATTCCATCAATAGAATATCACTTTGTCTAGGGCCTCAGGCATATCTGCTACACGCCGGTTCGAGGCCGATAACTGCCCCTGGCCGGCGGCGGCGAAGTGAGTATCCATAGGGATAATTCTGCAGGAAAAAAAGGTCATGCAACCACAAACTGGCTACAATTTTATCAATGTACCCACATTGATAAAATTGTAGCCAGTTTGTGGTTGCATGACCGGCGTATAAGATAATGTTATTATCTATTCTAACATAGTTTTGTTATACACGAAATATAACATAGATGATAGTAAGTAACTTTTTGCTATAGGAAATGGTTAATAAGAATTATTTAACTATAGGCTATTTTGATAACTTCGGAATGTAACAGATAATAGTGAAAACAAATTAAATAATTAAACTCTTTCAAGAGACTGCCTTCAGCTTACCATCAGGCGAGGCGAAGTCATATTGACGTGTTCTATAAAAAAAAAATCTCCGACGGGAACTCCTTGTGATATCCTACATGATGATGATGTTACTCTGTAGTTAACACATTTCACTATCTGAAAAAGCCCTCTACCTATAGTATAACTCCGGACACGTATCTTGGACCTAAATCGCAAGACAAACGAGGCTCTGGCGCCCGCGGAATGCTTTGTAATAATCTATGCTTGGTGAATTTGAGTTCGTCCACCGCAGTAGCACCCCGTGCTATCCTCAAAAGACACCCAAGAAATGTGTACTGCGCGTACGTGTAGGTTAGGTTCAAGTCACGCGTCCGGAGTTACATGTAAACCTATAAGTTATATTTAATCTGAAAATATATTTCTTTTTCAGTGCAGTAATATACTTCCTACTCTTCGGGTTCCACTCTAGTCCGTTCCTAGAACTGAACAGTAGCGATCCACCGCTTCACTGCTGTACACACGACGCCGCCCAAGTAAGGGTCGAGGTGGACGCGCTCAGACAAGACTTCAATGTTCGGATGAAAAAGATTATATTCAACTCTGTTGTTGGGGCATACTACTCAAGTTTTATACCCTGTTGTTTTGCACAGGTAAGGTGAAATTGATTTAGTTGAATGCGCAGGCTGTAGGCTCTAGCATTAAGGTTATGGGCGGCCGCTACGTAGGAGGCGCGGGTTCGATCCCCACTCAGTGCAAATATTCGTATACATGCATATGGGTTTTAATATTGGTTTGCTCGTGCCTTGAAAAGCACGTTAAGCCGTCGGTCTTGGTTGCCATATGAACATCTATGGCAGTCGTTATAGGGAGCCCTAAAATGTTCAACAAAACAACTGGTCTAGCTGCAATGCTTCTATATCACCATTGGGTTGTGGAGGCATGTAGAATGACGAAAATTTTTTTTTTTGTAATATCCATAGGTACATTATAAAAAAAAATCGTCAAATCAATTGAACCAATCATTTATTCAATAAACAAACATTATTGTAGCTGTCAATAATAAACAGGGTACAGTGTCCTGTACTGATCAAACAATCCGCCCCTGGTCACTCCCGGTGCAAAAGTGCCCATTACACTTGCTGCGTTGCCACGCTCGGTGGCGTTGGCCAGCCTTCGAAATTGTGCCCAAATCTTTCGCTCCTAAACGACGGTATAATTTAGTTGGCACATACAGAAGGATATAAATATGTGATGTTGTGGGCAGTCGTACCTCTACTACGACGTGTACGCGGCGTCGCAGCAGACCGCGTTCGTGTGGGCGGGGCTGTTCGCGCGCTACATGGCGCAGCTGTGCGGCGCGGCGTACTGCGACGTGCCGCACCGCGCCGCGCTGCACCTCGGGCGGTGGCGCCGCGACCTCGCCGCCGCGGAGAGAGGTGAGTGTGTGACGTATCGACAGAACGGAGCAATGTGATTGGCCGCCGCCTACTGCGACGTGCCACTAGCGAGTGAAGCCGCGTAAAGTGGCACGTCGCAGTGCACGCTAGCAGCACGAGCGAAATGCAGAGTGCGAGCTATTGAAAATAAATTCGGCCAAGTGCGAGTCGGACTCACCCATGAAGGGTTCCGTAGCAGCAAAGGCGAAAATTGCGGTTTATGACGTATTAAAAAAAAACTACTTACTGGATCTCGTTCAAACCAATTTTCGGTGGCAGTTTGCATGGCAATGTACATCATATATTTTTTTTAGATTTATCATTCTCTTATTTTAGAAGTTAGAGGGGGACACACACACATTTTTCCACTTTGAAAGTGTCTCTCGCGCAAACTATTCAGATTAGAAAAAAAACATTCTAGAACCCTCAATAGCATTTTTAAAGACCTATCTATAGATACCCCACACGTACGGGTCTGTAGAAAAATTTTTTTTTGAGTTTCAGTTCTAAGTATGGGGGGGACCCCCAAATATTTAATGCTTTTTTTCTATTTTTGTGTAAAATTATTAATGCGGTTCACAGAATACATCTACTTACCAAGTTTCAACAGCAGCAGCAGCTTTTAGTTTCGGAGAAAAGTGGCTGTGACATACGGACGGACAGACAGACGGACAGACATGACGAATCTATAAGGGTTCCGTTTTTTGCCATTTGGCTACGGAACCCTAAAAAGACAGGTCAGAAGTATACCACGGGACACGTATCTTGGATTGTTTTGTAATAATCTATACTTTGTAAATTTGAGCTCGTCCATTACAGTAGAACCCTGCGCTATCCTCAAAAGCCACTCAAGAAACGTGTACTGCGCGTATAGAGCACATTTCTTTAGGTCCAAGATATGTCCCAAGCAATACTACGAAGTAAATGAGCATTAGATACTCAAATACTAGCGTTTAGTAAAGACTATTCTATTTGATCAACAGTCAAGTACCGAATCATAGTAATATCTACAAGTGGTTATTCCACCTACAGACGGCAGCGAGGTGGTCCCCTGGAGCCCCGAGCGCGTGTGGGCGCTAGGGGCCCGCGTGGGCCTGGAGGGCCGCTCGTACGTGGCGCAGTCGCCGGCCGTGGCCGCGCACCCCGCCTCCGTCGCGCACTCGCGCTTCCACGTGAGTATCGACACTTATAATGAACCTTGATTTGATGGAACCTTGTCAAAGGAATAGTACATTATGGTACAAGTGAGCAGAGAGCCGAGGACGGTAATCATCATACTCACGCGTGCCATACGACGTTTTACAATACACTTGCGAATAAAACTAACACTAAATAAACAATACTACAAATTAATTCGTTTTCCTATGTGCGCGCATCTAACAATGGCGGTCGGCCATATTTAAAAAAAAAAAGATGTTTGAATTTAACTGTCTTTACTGTTTTTTTTTCTGTACTTAGAGAAAAAAAAAGTTAAATTTGAGTGAAAATTTTGTTTATTAAACAAGTATTACAAGTTGAAATTATTTATTTAAATACGAAATTGCAATCAAATCAAATCAAATCTTTATGAGCAGGTGTGTTGTAAAATAAATTAAACTCGTACAGAAATTCAACTCCGTCTCGTGAGCTTCGACATGAGTTTGCCGACGCTACGGCTGTTCGGCGGACCACACACGTACCAGTTCCAAGAGGTCGCATCCTATTCTTATCGTGCCCGGATTATACTACTACTACTACTAATACTTCTTCCATTGGGGACGCCGTTGAACGGACGTGTGATCAGCCCTTCTGACTGGGTCATTTCACCTATATGCCCTATATAACGACTGCCATAAATATTCGTATGGCAACCGGGACCGACGGCTTGGTGCTCTCCGAGAACGACCAGACCAATGTAAATACCTTTCATGCATACAAATATGTACACTGAGCGGGGTTCAAACCCGCGCCTCCTGCGTACTTACTTTACACACTTACTGCCGACCCCACCTCACCTGGCCACACCACAGAGACTGCAAAAAATGGTATTAAATTTTAGACTTTATTGCTATAGAATTAAAGTCCAAAATTAAATGACAATATTTTCACTACACGCTTTCGTTCACTCTATAAAAAGCCATTTAATTTTAAACTTTAACTGTATTACTTTAAAGGCTAAAATCAAATGTAATTTTCTCGCAGCCTCTGTGGTGTGACAGTAGTTGTGCTTTAGTAGAATTGAGGCCCTGATCTCCGTTCTTGTCCTACCTTTCGCCCCGTGTACCCCGTGGATATCAATGATAGGATTTATTTTGAGTAATGAATGACATATTAATGCATGAAATAATAAAGTAATTTCGTTCTGTCCACAGGCGTTGTTCGTGAATCCATCATTGTTGCTATGCGGTATGCTTTGTCTCCAGCTATCGCTCATCATACTCCAACTTTGTCTACTGTTCAGTTCTATACAGTGGCACAACTTTATGTCAATAGTCATACTATTGTTTATCAATTACTACACGCTGTTCAAGATGGTGCGGGACTATCTCGTGGCGTGGAAAGTTTATAAAGCCGAAAATATGTTACAAGACAAAAACGGTCCAGTACATCCTGTTGCTAATTGATAATTTAGTTGTTAAGATAAACGAGAGATTCCCCGCGCACAAAATTATGTTTTTAAAACGATTGGTTCACAAGCTTCGTAACATAAGTGTTAAGCAAATAAAAATACTGATTAGAAAGCAATTAGTTTAAAGGCCGGATACGGTTTAACAAATAATAGGGGTAACTTTTTGTAGCCGTCTCACTGACGAAATTACAAGAAATGTGAATATACAGCCCAAAGTTAAAATTAATCATCACAATCAAAATTATTCTATTCTATATTAATTAATTCCTTTATCATACTCTTCAGTCATCTAAGTTGAGATTTTTCCATTCCAAAATTAAGACTTTTTAATACTTGTCATTTTCTACACCATTTAAACTACTGGTACCATTGTTATGAGTATAGAGTAAGTGATTCAAATGCACTTTTTTAAACAAACATTCCAATCTATATAAAATCACTTACTCTCCATTGCAATTACTAAATTTAGTAATGGACACTTGCTACTTGATTGAATAACCTGGTATTTGTATTTTGCTTACTGTTTAACAAACCAAAAGTACTCTGCCGCAATGTAAAGAAAAACTAATGAGATTATTAACCAACTATAAAATTTGTCTTGTGTTACTTACTAGGTTTTGGAATTGCACAGCTATTATGTTACGAAGCTTGGCGCATCAAATATTACGGTATTCTGTGGAATACTTGATTGTTGTGTCAAAATTGTACTTAATGTCTCTTTAGACATGCGCTCACGTATTTTAAGGATTCGGTTTTCTAACAAAGTAACACAGTTACATAACTTTGAATGTGAAATTATATAAGACTGATGGTAACTGCGCCATTTCATTTTACATTCATATTTAGAGTACATTGTAGTTATGTCAAAATTGATTCATTATGATTAAACTCGACACAATGTTGATAACTGAACAATTACATCTTACTTGCCATAATGGACAGTTTTATTTTTAGTTAATTTACTATTGACTATACCCCAGCAATCTCATTTCCTCAGTCTAGTCAATAGACATGAATGTAAGTAAATTATAAAAATAAAAACTTGTATTAACGATTGATATAGGTATTTTTATTTTAGTAATAATTACAGGTGAAATATAACAACAGTAAGTTAATAATTATACTACAAGAAAGGTAATACAAAAGAAAGGTAATACAAAGGGGATTGGGTAATCTAGTATGGACAGTGGCGTTCTTAATTTTTTCAGCAGCCATAATTAATTTTGATACCACTTCATTGTACTGTGTTAAACACACGTACAAATGTCATTATTTTCATTGTAAGTAATATCGGAGCTGCGATATACAGGGTGGAACATTTCGACTTTACCTTGAAGGAAAGTACCCTCATACTAAAGATAGCGAATTTTACTTAAAGGAAACTTTACCTTATTTTTTAAAAGAAACAAAACTGCATTCAAAGACTTTTGAAAATGCCACACCCGGTAGTCGAACCGACTAATATTTTACAAAACCTTCTTTTTCATGGACTTCCTTTTATTTAATTTACCAAGTTTGTTGGAGAGATTTGATCCCTATGATCGACCCTATCGATTGATGTAATAAAAATACAGGGTGTTATTTTTTCGAATTGTAGTCGGTTCGATTATAAGGCGTGGCAAACGATTTTTCAGCATTCCTTAAATGCAGTGCTGTTTCTTTTTTAAAAACACACTAAACTGTATTCAAAGTTTTCTGAAAATGCCACACACAGTAGTCGAACCGGGTACGAGTACCTACTCTTACTACCGGAGATAGTTAATTTCAATCAAAGGAAACACTCTCTTATTTAAAAAAGAATACAAAGCTGCATTTAAGGAATTTCGAAAGATCGCTTGCCACGCCCTGTAATCGAACCGACTAAAATTCTAAAAAATAACACCCTATATTTTTATTGCATCAATCGATAGGGTTGATCATAAGGATCTAATCTCTCTAACAAACTTGGTAAATTAAATTAAAGGAAATCCATGAAATAGAAGATTTAGAAAGATTTTATTCGGTTCGACTACTAGGTGTGGCATTTTCAGAAAACTTTGAATACAGTTTAGTGTGTTTTTGAAAAAGAAACAGCCCTGCATTGAAGGAATGCTGAAAAATCATTTGCCACGCCTCATAATCGAACCGACTACAATTTGAAAAAATAACACCCTGTATTTTTATTGCATCAATCGATAGGGTCAATTATAAGGATCAAATCTCTTTAACAAACTTGGTAAATTAAATAAAAGGAAATCCATGAAATAGAAGATTTAGAAAGATTTTAGTCGGTTCGACTATCGGGTGTGGCATTTTCGGAAAACTTTGAATACAGTTTAGTATGTTTTTAAAAAGAAATAGAACTGCATTTAAGGAATGCTGAAAAATCGTTTGCCCCGCCCTATAATCGAACAATTCGAAAAAATAACACCCTATATTTTTATTGCATCAATCGATAGGGTCGATCATAAGGATCAAATCTCTCTAACAAACATGGTAAATTAAATAAAAGGAAATCCATGAAATAGAAGATTTAAGAAGATTTAGGAAGATTTTAGTCGGTTCGACTACCGGGTGTGGCATTTTCAGAAAACTTTGCATACAGTTTAGTATGTTTTTAAAAAAGAAACAGAACTGCATTTAAGGAATGCTAAAAACTCGTTTACCACGCCTTATAATCGAACCGACTACAATTCGAAAAAATAACACCCTGTATTTTTATTACATCAATCTATAGGGTCGATCATAAGGTTCAAATCTCTCTAACAAACTTGGTAAATTAAGTAAAAGGAAATCTATGAAATAGAAGGTTATAGGAAGATTTTAGTCGGTTCGACTACCGGGTGTGGCATTTTCAGAAAACTATGAATGCAGTTTTGATTATTTTTAAAAATAAGGGAATGTTTCTTTTCAGTGGAATTCGCTATCTTCAGTATTTAGAGTACTTCCATCTAAGTAAAGTTGAAAAATACCACCCTGTATAGCTAAGTCCCGATATAGTTTAGAGAAGTTTGTCCATAGTAACTTTTGATCACTTTATACTGTACTTTCATATTATACCAATTTCATTGATGGCTGCTCAATTCCGACACGACGCCAACATTACCCAACCCCCTTTAAAAATAATGTTATTTACAGCCAATGAACACAATTTTAATGGAGTAGCTGTGTGCTAACAATCAATATTGTTTCAAACATTGATGATAAAAGAACATCATAAATAAAATGATTGATAATGACATTTAGATAAGGAAGTCATAAGTATAATAGTGTTGTTTATTTGTACAAGGCTGCAGTCATACTGAGGATATTTGGCCTAAATATATGAGTAGCCTCATTCAAATCTCAGTCATGGAATAGGTTAAACTATAGGTACTATATCTATTTTGCTGACACCCAAGTAGAAACTTGCTGGCTATCATTGATTACTATTTTGTTTTTCTTCATCTTATCTCTAACAATATCACATGCCTGCAGGATCTCTTTATCTTTCCTTTCCAAAGCTTTCAATCTCACAATATGTCTGAATTCAACTAAAGTATCTATTATAGTATTCGAAATAATGCTATCTTGACTGTCTTGTAATTTTAAACCAAATCTTGTCAACACACTAGTAATATAATCGGCTATCAGCACAATAGGTACTGGATAGTAATCTGTTTTGTTCAACTTGATAATCCGGTTTGCATTACTTATTAGTGTTAAAAGATTACTAATGCAAGTTGCAGTATCAAAATCTGATTTCAAAGCCTCTAAGTTAGCCTCTTCTATTCTTTGCAAGTCATTGAGTATTTTATCTTTATAATCTCCACTTCCTGGTGCATTATTGTTGACATAAATGGAAGCATCTCTTAGGAAAAATTTAAACTTGTTCAGTACTTCTTCAGCAGTTCTCATCATCTCATCACTAAATTCTATAGAGTATCTGTAATTTGAAGTCAGACAAGCCATTCTGAATGCATCTGCACTATATTTTTCTAAAAGGTTTGGTATTGAAATAGTATTCTGTAAGGACTTGGACATTTTAACATCTCCTTTTACATGCAAGTGCCCCACATGGATCCAATAGTTAGCCCATTGTCTTGTGTTATGGTAAGCACAAGATTGAGCCTCTTCATTTTCATGATGTGGGAATTGAAGATCTATACCTCCCGCATGAAAGTCTAATTGTGATCCAAAGAGCTTGCTAACCATAGCTGAGCACTCTATATGCCAGCCTGGTCTGCCCTGGCCCCAGGGAACATTCCAAGACGGTTCACCAGGCTTTTCACCTTTCCATAAAGCAAAATCCATTTTATTTCTTTTTTCTTCATTTGATGCTTCACCATCGGGTTGTATTTTTTGAAGTTTACCATATGAAGGATATTTAGTAGTGTCGAAATATACTGAACCATCCAAAGTTACATACGCCAACTCAGAATCAATGAGTTTCTTAATAAAATGTTCAATAGTTTCAATATGTTCAGATACTCTAGTGATTATTAGAGGCTTTTCTATGTTTAAAGACGACATATCGAGCCAAAATTCGTGCTCATATTGTTTCGCGACGTTTGTGAAGGGTATCTTGGTTTCAATCGACTTTTTGATGATTTTGTCATCTATATCTGTGATGCCCATGGCAGTCACAAGCTTGATGTTGAAAAATGATTTAAGAATACGTTGAATAATATCCAGCTTAACGTAACAACTCGCGTGGCCAATGTGAGCCGAGTCGTACACTGTTGGACCGCATGAGTACCAAGTAGCAACATGGGGGTCACTTAATATTACTGGAACTTTTCCATTGGCTACACAATTGTAAATGTAAGCACCGGTTGGGTTTCCGTTGGGCATGAACCATTTTGTCTCTTTGTAGGGTTTCAAACTACACACATGAGACAATCTTCTTGAAATCATTGGAAATAGCTTCTTCATATTTTGTGGACGTCTGATAGAACCATTTGTAACAGTGTGGAATAATCTCTTCAATGGGCAATAGCAGCAATAATAGCAGGCACTGAACGGACTGAATTCATTTGACACGACCACACAACTCAAAACACGCTCAAAATATCTCAAAACACTGAAATAAATCAGCTGTTATCTATCAAGAGTCAAGGCTTATCCGTCAGACAGACAAAATAAAGGTACGTTCGGGAAACGTGTTTTTAATACAACTCAGAAATACAATACTGGTCAGCAACTTACTCCTCGAATGCATCTTCATTGTTTGCGTTTTATTATTTACAGTAGAAACTTGAATAGAAATAAATTAATGGTTATATAATTTTATTAAATATATTATACCCATTTGTTATGAATACCAATGGGTCAATAACCTAAGTATAGGGATCGTAACAAGTTTATCATAAGAAAATGCTTTTTTGGGCAAATGTTTTTTTTTAATGGATTGAATTATGTCAAGTGTGACAAGTGTCAATTTAAATGATTGTCAGTATTATTGTCACTATTGTCAGTTTTACTCGTTAGAAAATTGTCAACAAATATTTTTATTTGAGTATTTCAATATTATAAATAAAAATGGTCACATTTGCACCTGATGAGATCGGCTTAGCTGATAAGTCGCCATGTGCCGGTATCAGAGCAGATCTCAAAATGTGTTTACTAGCCAGCGATTGTTGTAAAAAGGTTAGTATACCTACCTACTTAAAACTTCATCTTTTTAGTACGCTTAAAATTATATAAATTTCGATCTTTGGTAAAGTATAAAATAAATCACTCTATTTTTAATATGAACACAATGTTTACTAAGCTTCAAGTGATTGTCACGTTACGTACCTCCCCAGTGTCCTTTTTACGAGGCCTGTGCAGTCTGCACGAAGCAGTTTCTACAATTCACTATCTCTGTTTATTATTGTAAAAGTCTCTATTCCGCCACACTACCTTCTAAGTCACCTGTATCTCTTACCTTTCCTTACTCAATATTTCTTGTCACATTACAGTCAGAGGTAAAAATCGATAGAGTTAGATTCACATTTTCAGCTTGGAGCCCAGGGCTCTTCTTCTATATTGTCTGATGTCCAATCCTGACAGCAAAGTATGCAGTAGACCCTCACCCATTAATTTTCAGGGCCTAAGGCCACCTTAGGCCCTGAAGATGATGACAGGGCTCACTATATTAGATATAATTATGAAAACATCAATAACAATAAAGAACTAACAATATTTTTAGGAAAAGAAAACCCCTAGAGAATGTCTGAAGGATACTTCTGTTCCTGATGAGTGTATCCAACTGCGTCAATCTTTCTTTGAATGTAAAAGATCGCTGGTAAGTCTAATAATTATAGTATAATAAGGTGACTTGAAAATTTATACAAAATTTAGTACTGGAACCACATGATGTCATTTTGCTTTAAATATTACCAGTTCTTATCATAGTTTTTGCTAAATTCTGGCACCAAGACCTGTGATATCTGTATAGTCAGATCTAGTCTTATCCATTATATTTTTTTTTACAGCTTGACACAAGAAGAAGATTTCGAGGTCACAAGGGTTATTGAGTTGAAGTTGACTTAGTTGTATTAGAGTAGTTATAATTTGTTTATGTACAAACTATTACATTTATTTGATTTAATAAAATATTGTTATTTTCAATAATGGTGTTTCTGTCTACCGTATATCACATTATTACAAGAGAGATTATTAACAGATTTTAAATGTATGTAATAATATCCTACTACATAATTATCTATACCTATATATAAAAAATCAATGCCACTTTTCGTTGTTAGTTTATAACTCAAGAACGGCTGAACCGATTTGGCAAATTTTAGTCTTGAAATATTCGTGAATGTCCAGGGAAGGTTTAAAGGGAGAGAAAATAGGTGCAGCGGGAACGGGATCAAAAATTCACGCGGGCTGAAAAAATTTTTGGCGGTACGAAGTTCGCCGGGACAGCTAGTCTTGTATATAAAAATGAATGTTGCTAAACACAAAACTCGAGAACGGCGCAACCACTTCGGCAATTTTTTTTTCAGATGTTCCTTATGATCCATGGAATGCTTTATATGTAAAAAAGCCTTTCGCGAATATCACATATTCTACCTACTTACTGTATTCAATTGGAAATTAAGCTAGAAAATTTGCATTTTTAAGTGAGGTAATCTTCATCAATCCAGCGGCGGACCAACTGTTCTCAGCTGCTGTAGTGGGAATGTCACCACTCCCGCTATCGCAGCCATAACGAAGAATAATGATTAGGTATTACTCGATTCTAACCGAACTGTGCCATCTAAATCGCTCTGGTCTTGCACACGTCCATAGGCCTCGGTAACCACTTTTCATCAGGTGAGCCGTGTGTTTGTCTGCCACCTAAGTGGTTTAAAAAAAACATCCTCATAGCGATTGCCGAGATGCGTTCAAAGTCCACACTTTGGGTACAACTCTGAACACATACATTATGGAGCCTGAGGCCTGTTTATTGTTTTGATTGTTAAGTCGGCTTTTACGAGAATTACTGCCATCTGACCTACGGAACCCAACCAACCCCAAGTGAAAAGCCTGCGCCAGAGCCTCGTTAGTTGTTTAGCAGGAGCACGGACTAACTTGGGCCATACCCAATCAGCGCAGTGGTGCAATCATGCGATTGAACGCAACAAATTCTTAATACTTACTTCTCATTGCGGCCATTGAGCGCACCAATTTCAATAGTCTCAATTCAAATCGTAACATAACTATGTCATAGCTGAATGGAATAAGTTTGATGCGATTAAAATTGGTGTGATAAATGAAATGGTATGCTTTGGCATAAGTTCTTGATATACTTTATTAATGTTTTCTGCAGTTTCGCCTTCAGCATTTGTCTATCTAAACTTTACATAGACAAATTCTGAAGACCGTTATGGTATGATTTTGAAGCCGACCGCATACGATAACTGTCGACGCATGTAACCATTACTTATCAAACTCCGGTACGGATAAAGAGGACCATTGAGAAGCCGCAATGAATTACGCGTATATGCTGCGTACGTCGGCAGTTGTCGTATGCGGTCAACTACGGAATCAATCATGCCTTTAGAGTCTTCTCCTTCTTCATCCTAGCGTTAATTCCCAGTCGCATCCGAAGCTTTCACCTCGGAGTCTGAGGTCCGCTTTACCAGTCCTAACTGCCTACATGCCTTTAGATTCTAAAGGATAAATAAAGAAAACACAAATTCACGTCAATATTTATTATAAAAATAGTTGAAATTAAATTCTCTATACAATCTGCAAAGAGCTTAGCCCGCGATCATAACCAGCCTTAGAAGCCAAACAGTATTTTTTTGATATTTACCTATAATATCGTTCTTTTTTACAAAGTAGGATTTGATCTTCACTGGCAAAAGTGATAATAACGAGTCGGAATTTGTAAATATAGATTGATCAACAACACAATATAAAAAAAAATACAATGTACCTAAGTAGTTTATTTTTATTGCATAAATATTTTTTTAACTTATGAATAATTTCATAGTTTATACGAAAACCCTTAAGATTAGATCAATCCTCACTTTATTCTCTTTCCTAATAGTTATTAAATAAGTTATTTGTCTAAAGCCACTACCAAGGAGTTCCTATATCTGCAAAAAATAATAAAGCTTAGGTAGTAAAAATAATTCTTTCTGAATATATGGATAGATATAATTAGTACCTATATTGGTACCATTTTATAGGTATTGTTAAGAACATTTTGGTACCATACAACCCACATACTTAAGTTCTTAGATAAATCTTAGCTATTTAACTTTAAGCTTATAAAATTTGCATATTACTCTACCCTATACATACGTTAAAAGGAGATTCGTCAGAATCCTGTGTTCATTAATTTTTTAAATTCTTGAATTTATTTGAATTTTATTAGGTAATATTAAATTGGCAATATGCGTTAATAATGGTTACCTTTTTGAGTTTAATAAGGTTGATTTTTATTAGTGTCATTTATTTATTAATTTTAAAGAATTTACAAGCTGCGTTTGATTGACTAGATTTAGCACCATTGCAAAATAATTATTGTATGTCACTTAGCACGTAATCAGATGTTACAATAGAATTTGTACAGTTGGGTCTACGCTGGACGAACTGAACACGAACAGAGCCATTCTACATTAATGGCAATACGTTGTAGAATAAATTAGAATATATTGATCAATATGGGATTAACATACCTACGTTGACGATCATGTCACATCTTAACGTCAAAATATGTTTCAAACCCATACATTTATCATTTATTTTCCAATACGCCAGCCAACGAATTGCAACTTGTCTAGGGGGTTGGCGTCTCTTTGTCACGTCGTCGGCGTCGTTCGTGGTACCAAATGCGCCCACCAACACTTCGTGTTTTCTGCAGTGTCCCTTTGTGTTCGTTAAAAAACAAATAATTGCTGAAGATAACGAGTCAAACGCTCGAGGTGTGCTCGTTCGAAGCTACAAGTCGGTCCATGTTACACGCATCTGTGTTTGACTTGTGCTCTGCTAGTGCTTGGTTTCTCTAGCGTAGACTCAGTTTTAGATGTAATTTTAAATAGTATATAATATATATTAATTGCCTGCTAGAAATATTATCGAGGGAATCTTCTGTCGATAATATTTCTGGTAGGCATTTAATACTATCATTATGTTCAAATCAAATATCTATTTGAACATAATGAGAATTTCACACGTTATTGTGGTAGTGATAGTGGCAGACATTATCATTAAGCTCTGCGTTATAAATACTAAGTAGGTAGATACTAATAATCGTAGCTAACGATACAATTTTACATCTATCATTGGTTTATAACCGCCTGTGGTGTAATGGTTAATAGCGTCGGACTTGCTATCATTAGGCCCCGGTTAGTATACAGTTGATGTAAACCCTCCTCTATCATTAAGCTTGTTTTCAGCTAATGAATTTGAATTGTGGTGCAGTTTTTTATGTTATGGCGGCACTTCACATGGCTATTGAGCGTTTGTTGTAGGTATTTGCCAAAAAAAATTGAGGTACACGCAAACATGCGACTACAGATCCACACATGGTAGCCAAATATCAAACTGACAAGCGTACGGTAAGGGTATGTGGTCGTATTTGTCAAATAAGCAATAAGGCCAATACTTTGTCAAATATACTGTCCATATGTGGTAATATTTTTTTATATACCTACTACTTAGGTTGCAGATAAGCACACGGCCCTGCTGATGGTAAGAGGTTACGGTAGCCTATGGGCGAGTGCAACACCAGGGGAGTCACACTCGTGCTGCCGACCCTGTTAGTACAGAGAGATTCTGTGCCGTCAGCACAAATTTCCAGCGCTCCAGCGCAATTTTCCAAATATGTCAAATAAGCAAATACCAATAGCTCCATGTGAAGTGCCATTACACGTAATTTAAGTACCTAAGTACATTTAATTTTGCACAGAACAGTTATGTCATGTCAGTCATTATGAGTGTAGTAGAGTGAGATTTTAAACATGTTATAATTTTTTTAGAACCCATGCTGACTATAAAAGTCAAGCTATAGTATACATGTATTTCGATTATACATAGGTATTTAATATTTATTATTATATTGTCCATAGTAAAGAGATTTGGAACAACTTACCTATGTAAGTAATTAAGAATATAATGTGTGTAAATTTTAAAATCTGGGGACTATTCATTACTATAATTAGGTACACATTAGGTTAGTAGGTATTATTATAGTATTAGGTACCTACTTGGTAATATGGTGTTTAAGCAAATGCAGCATCTTAACATGGTAATCTTAATTAGAAACCGTTTAAAACGTCTCTGCCCCTCTAGACAAGTGGCAATTCGTAACTCGGCGTATGATGGAATAGAATGCCAAATGTATGGGATATGACATATATGACAGGCGTCAACGAATGTCAAAAACGTCAAATCCTAACATCATTTGTCATTCTATGCCATCATACGCCGAGCAACGAATTGCCACTTGTCTAGGGGGGCTGTACTGTACCAAGAAGAATATCTCTTGGCCATCGTTATAAGGTTAATAGCAGTATCTATTTTATGAAAATGAACAATTTATCTCTCTTTAATTTTAATTTTTTGTTGAATATATTATATTAGTAAGAAAGCATTAAGTAAATAAGTAGATGTGGCTACATACCATCTGAGCGTCGATTTTACTAAAGCAAAATCATTGTCATTACACGGACACAGCAAAAGAATTCCATTTAATTTTAGACTCTAAAGTAGGTAATGGAGAAGAATGTGGTCTGAAAATGTAACATACCATTCTGTGCCATATTATAATAATTCATTAATATTAATAATAGCCTTATAACTATTTTGCATTATTGTTGTTTTTATTTGTTTGTGAGCATAATTTTAAAAATGTATTAGGTAGGTAGATACAAATATCTTATAGGAGGGTGAATTGAATCTGTAGGCTGATACGAATATAATTTTGAATTGAACATCTGTAGGTTAATGATATGTATTAAGAGATATGTTAGAATTTGAAATTTTGTTATTTATGAAAATACTAGCTTTTGCCCGCGGCTCTGCCCGCATGGATGTCGGTTATTACGATCAAACATAGCCTATGTCCTTTCTCAAGGACTAAACTACCTCTACACCAAAGGAGATGGATATGCTTTCATACATACTTGGGCCAAGATGTAAAAAGATGCGAGTGGTCTCAATTGAGAGCTTACATATTATTAAACCATCCCTGAAAATTCTGCAGATTTTGGTGATCTAAGAGCAGAGTTTTAAGAGATTAAATAAGTGAGGTTATGCAAGACATGAACGTTTTTGAACTGTGATTTGATTTAAACCAATAAACTCATACAGCACACTGATATGGTACACTTTTGTACATTATTTTATAAACAATTGTATATATTTTATCTCGATAATTAATTGATTTTGAAGATTGAATAAATAAACGGATTGACTGAAAGTCAGGGAGTTGTCAGCTATCATAGCACAGATAAAAAATACAGTTGATACACATGAGAAATAATTAATCGATTAACGAAAATCGATTCATAATTTATTTTTATTACCTACATTTTTATTATGATTTTAAATGGTTAATAATATTATTATTATTCTATTTGTTCATTCTGATTGAAATAATACTGCGATGCAAGTGTTTTTTAGACAATCATGTTTAAATCGTTCATAGTAATCGATACCTATTTTATTTTATTAGTGGAATAAACTTAGTTTTAAGAGTTCTCGTCTTCCAGATTATCAATTGAGCAGGTTTTTTTATATTTTGAAATAGAAAAATATACCGCTTTTT
Source organism: Eilema depressum (assembly GCA_914767945.1). Classification (NCBI taxonomy): domain Eukaryota; kingdom Metazoa; phylum Arthropoda; class Insecta; order Lepidoptera; family Erebidae; genus Eilema; species Eilema depressum. The sequence continues at coordinate 6,698,625 of OU612028.1, read as the reverse complement.
TTAACCATATCTCAACTCATTACATTTTGGCCCAGAAATCCCCGTCTCCTTTCATCATAATCGGTTCAGTGGTTAAGGCATGAAAGCGTAGGTAACAGACAAACAGACAGGCAGAGTTACTTTTGCATTTATAATAGGTATAAGTATGGATATGGATTGAGCAAAAAAAAGTACGTTACTTTGAAGTCCGGCAGATGAAATTTTATCTGAATCTATATTGGAAGACATTTTCTAGGCGTGTAACAAAATACAAATATGACTCCCGGGGGTGAATGCGCTCTACTAGGTGCCTGGTCTGTAGTATCAAATATATAGCATAGTTAAATATTTTACGAAGAAAACTAGCATCTACACAATGTCCCCTTTCAATATCTGTTAATTAATATTTATAAGTAATACAAGAACACTTCGGCTCCTCCCGATTGTACCCAGTCATACATTGTACTCCATTTAAGACGATCTTAAATGTAAAAATTAATACTTTTACGTATTGGTCCGTTTGGTTCACAATGTTCTGTGTGTAAATAATTTTGCCACGTGACACCTTAGGATATAGAGATCTGACTTAATACTTGAGCAATGAACTTGCGAAGAGTTGAACAGTTTAAAATACAGTATTTGAGCGACAGTTTCGCTCGATTTTAACGCCATCTCGTAGTTTTGAGGTACTTATATGCTAATATTAATATAAAAAGTGGAAGTACCTCAAAGATTTACGAGTTAGCGCTATATATACCTAATGAAAGAGCGATTTATAAAAAATTGGAGTGTTTTTTTTTTGCAGGAGAGAACGCCTTCTATATATAGATAACTATACAGCAAAACCTTATTTAAAAGTTTATTAGTATTATTATGTTATCCTTATCATACAAATCATTATGCCTAGACAACCTCCAAACTCTAAGTAGAGCTGATGGTATAAAAGAGATACCGGTACTATGGGGTGAATAGGGATCAATGGGTAAAATAGGGATAAAATGGTCAGCTGAATTCTGTAGTTATTTTAGTGAAATTATGGATTTATGTTCAATGTAATAATAAGCAGAGTTATCAATAATATCTGGTTAGATACTTGGAATTTGGGAGAAAAGAGAAAATTATTAAAAAAATCTAACAACCATTTTATCCCTATTCACCCCATTTTACGGTATACCTGATCAAAAGATTTTTATTTCTTTGTTTATGTCTATCCAATTTAAATCATTGGTGCTTCTGTCAAATTTGAGTCTTTTTATGTACCTACAAGTAGCAGCGTCATCTTAAATCCACTCGATTTTTTTGAACTTATTAGGCAATCGGACCACTTCAAAAATTATAAAAATAATGAATATTTAAAACATAGTTAAAAAATAATTTCGTAGTTTCAAAGTACACACCTATCTGGAGGATCAACATTAAATATAGGGCCTTATAATGGGGATAAATCTACAAGATACCTATTGACACGTACCTATAACCAATGTTAAGGAGGTAATCACAACATTTATGAATGTTAACAAATCATTCAAATAAAGCAAATTGCTCTCAGACAGGCATAAATTTCTTCTCAAGTTCACTACCCAACAACTTATTCTACAAACACGTAACATAGATGTCCACAAAATGACAGAACAACACATTAAAGGCCCTTCGTTTACTAGAAAGTCTGTATAGGTCTATAGAGCCCCGTGTAGCCGCAGAGTCGGGCTCGGAGTGCCGTCACCAACATCGCGGCTCCCGACAAGTCGTCCATCAAGTTGGCACATTCGCAAACAAGTAAGTACATCTTGTCGCCGTGGGCGGCCACTGACTTGTGCAGAGCGATCTTTCTCAGTCCCACTGTGTGTGGCAAGTGTCGGTATAACATTCGAGCTCCAGTCCAGTACAGCCAGTTCCTTTCGAAGCGTTCTCCGTCGTCGCCTTCGAATACCTAGAAAAAAAAAAACAAAAATAGGGAATAACATTTTTTTTGTACAGCATGCAAGTAGACTCGCAGGTCGCAGGTCAATAAACGCCACATTGTATGTTTCAACTTCATATTTGTAAATCATCAACATAAAATCATATCCTAAATTAATTATCTCAATTAACAGTTCACTCGGGCTTCGCCGATTGCATCGCATGATTTATTAATTTTCAAATAACTTATGGGAATCTACCGAAAGCGTTGACAAATAAATAAACAATCAATCAAATTAACAAACTCTTCAGCTTAAGAATATCATTCAGGCCGTTATTTGAACGGCGCTGTTTAGTTAACAGCCTAATTGAACGGCTGATTAAGTTAATTGGCTGCGACATAAATATCAAATCAGAATATATGAAATAAAACATAGGCACTCTTACGTCTTCTGTTTTCGACCTACAGTTCGTTTAGGATTCAACCTTGATTTCTTGTAGATAACCCTAAATCCTCACCATTATCTGAGCTGTGCTCATCATCGATCAACGATCGCTCATCGATCTAGCTGAACTGCCTCCGGGGAAGTACCAGTATACCCTCTCTTTCAATATGATGCATTTTTTATGGTTTGTAGAGCGTCAGAAGCCTTTTCCCTCTATCTTCATCTCTGCCAGCAGTGTTACTATCTAACTGTGCCTCTAGTATTGTGAGTGGCCATGGGCCATGTTACTATTAACCCCAGTATTCACTAGGCAACATTTGACGCGCAACATGTTGCGCAGCATAACGCGTTGCTTGTTGTATGTTCGATGATTTATCGAGTGGTTACGCGTTGCTGTGCGTCTTTGTGATGATGCAACAATATAGGGCAACATGGCGCGCAACAATGATTTCTAGATACTAGGCTTTAGTGTTACCTAGTAGTATTAAGAAACAAAATCCTTACCTTATAAACACTAATGATGAAACCTGTGGATGGTGTGTGAGACTTCTTCGGCCCACCAGCCAGATCGTTGAATGGGGGTCTACAAATCATGGCTACTTCACTATACAAGTCCAGTGTATGCGCCGCGGTGTATCTTATTTTCTTGGGATCAAATTTATTCAAGGAAGCACCTCTCATATTATTGTAGAAAAGCAAAGGATCTGTTTGTGTCGTATTTATTACATAGTAGGATATGAAAGGAAATTCTGCATTTTTCTCCATGTTAGCTAATAACATTCCACCAACGGCCGTATTGGCTGTTGCAACTTCATTCAAGAGTTCCCCTGCGGCAATTTTTTGCTTTATAATAGGTTTGGCAAGTGGTGATTCTAATATAGGCTCTATCGGTTCCAAAGGGCTCATGAGATGGGCCAGTACAACAAGTTTCGGGTCAGCTATTTCCAGGATGCTAAGCGAATTTGTGGCAGTCTTTGTTGTCATTCCTTTTTCTGGTGTTGGAGGCGGGACTGGAAGCTGAAACGTAAACAAATAAACTTTTATACACCAGATTGGAGTTTGTGGCAGACAGAGAGGTTGATTTATATAGGTCAGATGTCAACTTCGTAACCGGCGTCATGAAAATGGTTATAATTTGTCACTGTCACAAGGAGTTGTTTCGTCTAGGCTGTCTTTAGTCTCAGGATACTTAAGTAGTGCTATCAACTATGTAAATTGTTACCGATATTAAGATACCTATTCTGCTTTTAACCGTTTTATTTACAAGTTTTGTTTAAAAATTCTAGTGGGTATCAGGTGTTAGAAATGAACTCCTCTCAAGGTAAGGTAATAAAAAGATTGATAGTTCATGAAGCAGCAGGCTAAAATTTTAATCGTAGGTACTTACCGGCACACCTTCAGGCAGGAACCGATGAAGCGCGTGAGCAGGTATTACGAAGCAGTCTTTCTCTAGCGTGGCCAGCGACACAGGTTCGGTACGCCGCCTGTCCGTTGGTACCGTGGTCACTGGTCCCCGGTCCCATCGCATCAGCGACACCGAAGGATCCCTCGTCACCAACGGTTGTGGAGGCTCCGGGTCCGAGCCTACCACTCCGCCTAATACTGGACCGCATCGTTCTGGAAATCCAAAAATATTAATCGTTATTTTTTTTTAAATTTAGAATGCTTAAAGTGCCGGGCATCTGTTGGATGCGAAGAATATCCTTGGACGAATAGAATGTATTTTTATTAATTGCAAAATAATTTTAATTTCTTATCTGCAGTTACAATATAAAGTTAATTCTATGGCACTATTTCCGTTGAAAGCTAAATTAATACAAACATTAATGTTTCAGCATTACTTTGATCTAAAATATAAATACAACATTTATAACAAAGCACGTGGCAAGATGTAAACAAACTGACCACACTCTTTACACAATCGTGACAGCGAACATTAATTTGTACCTGATTTGCTTTTAGATTTAGACATTAACACAGGCGTGGTTATAATGAAAATAGAGCTGTATATCCCTCAAAAGATTGGTATTAAATAAACAGCCCATTACATCGTGCCAATTATAAATATTCTATAATGTGCGTTCCATTTCATAACTCTTACGCGGGAAGTAGCCTCGAGATGTTTGTGTTTCGCGCCAATATTGAACTGGTATGCACCGGCACAAACACGATCACATGCACATGCCTACTGGAGAAAGATACCTATATCTACTAATGTTTGTGTAAAAGTTTAGCACGTTTCTTTGTTTACAATTAAATCGCTTAAAAGTTATATTCGCAGCCCAAGAACTTTTCTGATCAGTTAGCGTGTCTAGCCCACTGAAACTAAACAGTGTCGTGTCTGTCAAAGAATGTATTAATAGTTCACGACGTGTCATGTCAGCTATGTTTTAACGAAACTAGGAGGTCGTGATAAACTCCAACTATGTATATTTATAGCACACACTTCGTTTACAGAACATTTCGTTACCAAACACTTAAACTAAAAGTTAAAAGTACAAAGTTAACCGCTAACATACCTATCAAAACTTTTTGCGTGGTGGAGACATATGGAGGATATTTTACCTGTGATATCGTTATATTGCGTACTGGTCCTCGGTGCTGCTGAGAAGAATATGTGGGTCTTGTAGTGGTGTTCCTCCATGCAGGAGTATCGTTCCCGATCGCGGCGCTTTGCGTTCCTCCCTGCACCTAAAGCTCCCCTCGCCTTCCCCCCTCCACCCCCGCTCGAACTGAGGGTCTTTTCCCCACTGAAGTTCTTCCGAAACATCAACATTTTGGAAAAGTGCCCACTTCCTTCTCTTTCGCACTAAACTGAGTCTATATGTGTCCACACCGCTCTAACGATGTGTGTAACAGTAATTAGTCCACTTTACTACGCCAAGATTAAGCTCGGCTATGTTCAGACGTCTCCTATTCGCCTGTTTGTTTTGGTTTGTTTATTTCCGCTTTAAAATTTGTGTAGTCTCATGGTAAGATTGACTAATGCGAGGTGAATAGACGTTTATCACTAACAAAATAAATGTGAATTCTGTTCGTTACGTTAGAGCTCTTAGCAGTATTGAAACTAACTGGGCTCGAAATAACAGTTCCAGTTTAGACGTAAGTTCTATTTGTATGTCGTGGAGATGCTATTCAGAGTAAAATTCGCTGCAACGGTGAATCAAATGAATCTTCCAACCGAAAGATTCAAATATAACGTTAGATTTACATCTTGGGAGTAGTGTATTATTAGTAAAGATTAAAAATATTAAAATCTTGTAGGTACCTCTTGAGCCTTTAGCATGCTGCCAGGAATCTAGGAAAAACCTTTTGTTTTGCAGAAATAAAATATTATTAACAAGTTACAATACTCTAAGCTATGAATAATTACTTACAGAGTTCGCAGTATAATATATTCATGATGGATCATCGATTCAATGAACCGTTTTATCGTTTATGTAAGCATTTAGTTTTTATAGTCAGTTATCGGATTAATTACGTTACGTTGCACAATGTTACAATGTGCCCCGATTGGAAATAGACTTTTAGCGATACTGTTTCATTGTATACAAAAAAATTGCCGAAAGCTGGAAAGATTCCCGTGGGTTGCAGGAACGGGATAAGAATTCCGGGCGAATGAAATTCATTTGATACTGGTTTTATTTCCTGAAATCTATTTAATAACTTTGTTTGTAATATTCGAGTCAGTCGCATACGGAGTTGCATGGAGTCTTATCAAGATCTTCGGGGCTCACGCCAATCTCACCCGCAAGCAGTTTCAATTGCTCTGCTTCTGCTCGGGTATGGAGGACAGACGAAAGTAATTCGCGTAAAACAACAACAACAGCGGTACCTGGGCTCCAAAGTGAAACTTTTGGATGTTACCGGGATTGGTTTTTTTATACCACTTAGGTCGCAGTCGCAGAGAAAAAAAAGGTAACCACATTCCATCAGGTAGGCCGTGCCTACCTGATGGAACGTGGTTACCTTTTTTTTTATCGTGCGAAAAATCCCCACGGATACCTCCCCCGCCGGGGTCGGAGGAGGAGGTTATGTCGGACTCGAACCGACTAAAACGCCAGCCTTCTGTGGGCCGTCAGTTGCCGGAGGTGAGGTTGTCATAGCCATATCCCTCGCACCCCGGCCGACCCAGGGCCATATCTCTCGATCTGACCCTCTTCCGGTGTGGGGATCACGGAGTCCCCAACTCGCCCCCGGGTATGGGGGGGCACGCAATGCGCGCCACCGCCGTGGCCTGCTTCTGCTAGGGTGACAGGCGACCCCACCCGTCACCCCCAGGCCCGCGCTCATGGGGGACGGAGGTCATTCTGCGACCTCCGACGCCCGAGTTGCCGCCGCTCGTCGGGGGCCGCGCGGTCTGCGATTCTCCTTCGCTCCTCGCGGGCCGCAAGGTCTGCGATTCTGAATGTGGTTACCTTGGCCTAAGGACGAGTGCAACACCAAAGGAGTCACACTCCTTCTATTGACCCGACCCTGTAAGATAGAGTTGAATAATGACAATGATGATTTGAGTCATGACCATTACGTCGTCGTAGGGGGATAAAAGTATTTCAAAATTGAAATTCAAAGTATTTCTGGCTGTGATGATATTTGTTGAACAGGTATCTGTGCCAAAATAACTACTACATCTGCGAGCGGAATATGCAATCACGCAAATGCTCTCAATATTTTAAACCAGCTTCACACCCTGACTTCGCCCCGGAGCAGTTATAGCTACCGATATGTCGACTATCCAAAAAATTATTTCATATCAACCTTGTCCTGGTAATAATAAACCTTCTAATGCCCAAAACGTTTCTTCAGGGTCGGTATCATCAGTGTATCGCCCCTGGTGTTGCATACGTCCATAGGCCACGGTAATCACTTTCATTCAGGTGGACCGTCTGCTTGTCTGCCACCTAAGTGGTAATGTGGTATATAAAAAGGGAAGTGGTACGTTCCATTATTTTATATGATGTATGCTGTATTTTCATCTAACACCACATTTAGAAGCTTCTAGTATAAAGACCAAGTAAACTAACCTATTGTATCGATTCGACACGGCCTGAATATCATCTGTATTCAGGCTACATAGATAAAGTTGTATTATTTTGGCCAACGCCATATTTGGCAGTAAATATCAACTTGTCCTTTAGTACAGGGAACTAAGTAACGCGTGACGCACCGCGCCAACTTTATGGACCAATATAGTAGCCCTAATAAAGGTCGTGGTTTAGTTTAACTTAAATGTCGGGGATACTTGTCTATTAAGGTTTTATTACCTTTTTTGTTGAGGTTTTAAAAGCTTTAGTAGTAGTAGTAGTATATAAATTCTATACCTACATCCTATTAATTAAATCTTCGAAGCGATGGGTGCTGGTTTTGACGGGATTTTCAGTGCCATATTGCTGATGCTATAAGGTGTAACTTTGACTACTTTCAATGTTTTCTCGAAAAACTACGACCCATAAACCCATGAAATTGTAAACAAAATGAGTTCTAGGTACTCGCAAGTATAATATATTTTAGGATACTCTACGCAGCCTTATCTTAGAGTCAAAGTAATGATAGCGTAATATTCGACAGAAGAAGAAGAGCGTAATTAGCCGGTAATCTGGGAGGGACCCATGTTTATTTACAGAGCAATTTTTACACGAGTGGCATGATGTGGTATTGAGATAGCTACAAACACACACAGCTCTTTGGTGCCGCGGTTGTTTCCATCTTTACACATATCACGAGCTTCCTGTACTGTCATTACTAATGCAAGCCCGTCGGTTTCATGTACGAGGTCGACCTTAGTCGATCAGACCACACTTAAAGACTTCATTTATCATTATTTCAGTAATTATTTCTTCCTCGAACCAAAATGAACAGAATTGTCGCCTATCTAGTAACGGTAATAATAGATTGTATAAGATATAAGTACTAATAAATTTCTCTCACAAACGCAATGTGATACAAAGAAATTTCTTGTACACTCTACTCAATTGAACAGTAAACAAAGTCTTAGGCTGGTCCATAAAAAGAGTGATAGCGACGAGAGGAAGGTCTATAAACCAGCTGATTTTATGGCCTCATATGTTACGAATACGAGCTATATAGAGGGTGATGCGGTTGTTACTCATATAGTATGTAGTAAACACTAAATGAATGACAGTATGTAAGTGCTAGACATCTTTATCTTGTCTTGGACAGGAGCAGAAATATGGATGCAGTATAAACTTAGAAGCGTTTTATTGACATTCCTCCTCACTAGCTTGAGCAAAAGAGCATATATTGCAACACCAATGTATATCTCCCAATTTTGTTACCATTATGTTTTTTTTATACCACTTAGGTCGCAGATAAGCACACATCCCACCTTACGTGCTTACGTGGCCTATGGACGAGTGCAACACCAGGGGAGTCACACTCATTGCTGCCTACCGAGAGATTCTGTGCCGTCAGCGCAGAAGACAAGGAGGTTTGGTTTGGTCTTCCACTGACAGCACAAAACCTCTTCAGTGAGCTCTGGCTACCATACTGACCACCGGGAACGCCAACTGACACGACGTTATTATAGCCGCGGTTATATCCTGTAGGGTAGAGGTACTTTTCCAGTCGGACTGCTCGATTAGGACAGAAATACCATCGTGTTCTACCTCCTCCATGTGTTTTGGAATACCTCCCACTGTGGAAATAAATTTAAATACCTATTTACAACATGCCATAACGACGTAAGTTATTGTTTTCTGGCTATTGTGTAAAATGAAATGAGTAGGTAGGTACTTATTCTTCAAAGGTTAACTACAGAAGCGAATGCCAAATCGGTCGATTTACAGTCTGTAAATATAGGTTAATGCTTACGTTAAAATATGTGAAGTGTAGTGTGGCAACACAAAGCTAGAAATTTTAAGGACCGAATTTCCTAATCTAGACATGTCTTCACAATATTAAACCTAATTAATAGAAATATGTTTTTAAACTATGGATGTATCATACACCCATACATCATGTATGGGCCCCACTATGAACTTTGAGGCCAAACCAACCTCACCTGGTGAACGTCTGGCGTAGGCTTTCCTTTCGGGGACTACCGTCAGACGGAGGTTGCCGTCGTATAAATTAAACCAAAAGGAATAAGTAAAACAGGGGTTCTGGGGTGGAAGCCTCGAATAAAGCAATCGTAAACAACGCTAAGATAATGATGTTGTTTCTAAATTATATGATCTAGATTCACAAAATGGGATACCTAATTAATAGCGTAGTAGGTACTTTCTCGATATAGGATTTTTATACAATTTTAAGTTTTACGAATTTGTACATACGTAATAGGGAACAAGTCTATTAAACTGATACGTGATATTGAAACGTGAAATTTCATAACACGGGAACTAACTATACAAAACAAAATATTTCAAAATCACTTATTTGAATATTACTACGAGTATGAGTCATTAAGTAAGTTTAATAATTTCATGATTTTGACAAATCTTACTGAGTACCAAAGCGAATTTTTGAAAATTTTCTTTCCAATCGAATTGAAATAACGCGTTTTCTAAATAGCCCTTTTTCATGGAATGTTTGTTCAACCTTATCCTTCAGTCGCCTTATACGACACCCATGGGAAGCGATAGGGTGGTTCAAACACAACCTACTCATGCTATAAAGTGTTCTATGGATAAAAGTGACTCATATTCACAAAATGCGGTGGTTTAGTTTTTATGATAGTACATACAACTTATAAATCACCGAGGGTGAAATTTGTTGTAGGGTACGTTAAACGGATATGCCAGTCTCGAGTCTAATGTATTCCAGTGTAACAGTGTGATATTTTTGATTTATTTCTGATGACGGGTAGAAAATGGGTTCATGGTATTATATTTTACGAGCTTTTTTCGTGAAAATGAGTGGAATATTCACCTTATAGCGGTGGTGTGTCACGGTGTATCTGGTCCTTTGTTTGTAGAAAGGAGTAGTGTAGTATTCCAGTACACATTTTTAGGAATGCATCTAATAAAATACCGCTCTGAAACCTATTCTCAACTATAAGTTGTTTACGAGGCTCTTGGCCAGTCTATCTATCGTATCCAGTAATATTTTGCTGAACCATCACATAGATAAAAGTAGATACGCCATACAGAATCGTTGCGTACGCTTCGGTGTATTTACTGCCTGTTCAGCCATGAATAATTGCATCGACAAAAATTGTTTCCTAATACTCGTTTAGATGTTTAACACGCTAAAAACATGGCCAGTGTAATGTTATGACGACGTTATACACCAAAAAGTATCACGAGGTTTGTTGACTTGACTGAGTAAATCGGTGGACTGGACTGCTTTTCCCTTCTAGATCTTGCGGACTGATTCCTGGTTCGCCGCTTGTAAGGAAGTCGTTAACGAAAACTTTCCGAAATGGCTTCATACCACGCCATCATTTCACACTACCACCTGTTGAATTATTCATTTTCAAAGCGATATGCAATTTTTTACATTTTTATGTTCACAGTGCAAATACATTTCTTACGGCCGTTCCCAATAACCTATCTATCGCCAGTTTTGATATTAGAAAGGATTAATCTCTATGGTAACGCAATTCATTGTTTGTTTTATTACAAGTGTGCGAAGTTGCGTTTTAACCACGTGCTCAATTTTGATGACCGAGCAGGCGAAGGATTCTAAATAGAATCCCGAGCGCAGCGAGTGATTCACAATTAGAATTCTGAGCGTCAGCGTGGGAATCAAAAGAGCACGAGGTGAAGAATCTTTGCACTAGAGTGCAACATGTAACTTTTCATCCCAACTCAGCGAGGAAATGACTAAATGCAATTGACATCATTTACAATCACACGATATTTTTATTTCAGATTTGGTATTAAGTACTGGGTATATTATAAAAAGTACACCAAGGAGGTTCGTAGTTCCGTTTTAGTGAATGAAGAAGTGTAGAATAATTAACTTTTTAATTCCCTCCATCACGGAAAGAGTATTTTTGCTCTTCAATATCTGAGTGCAAAAGTCGTTTTTAGCCGCTAGAGGATAAAGCCAACATTTTAAGCAAAAGTTTTGAGTTGCGAAAAGTTATGAGCATAAATTAATTCCTCGAGTTTACAAACATTTAAAATGACATTCATATTCCAGACGAAACTATTACGATATGAATAATTTTCAATGAAACACGGAGTAATGGAAGCTTGCATGAGAAATGTTCGTAGTTTTGCTTCAATTTATATTTATTTTACAAGTATGAGCAGCCAAACTTAGATTAATTCATCAGAAGAACATCTGCCTACTGAAATTTTGCTCAAAAGTTAGGATTTAATAATAAACGATCCAGGTCATTCGCCAGCCGAGCACAGCCCGTAGGTATAAATCTTACCGTTAGTAGAACGCACCTTAAGAATTTCACTTACCTTAATTAAATTTGAAACGTAATTTACTTTAAAATTTTAAGTATTTTATGTCTTTTAGAATTTTAGATTTTATTAAACAGCAGCGACGAGTTATTAATTTGAACCTCTGATATCGCAAAAGCCTGCTGATAAACGGTTAATCATTAGGTAGCTACTACAAAACCTTACAAACCTTATATTCTCCTTCCTTAAAAGTGTAAAAAAAAAGGTTTACGTAGATATGTACGTAAAAAAATCCCAACATGTCACTTTTAAACGATGTTTTGTTAGAAAAGAAACGTAACGAAACATTATTATACGTTATGTTACATTATGAAAGTAGAAGAAGCGAAAGATGTATGCTAGAATCGTGGCAAGTGGAAAACTATGGTCTCTGCCTACCCCACTGGGAAAGAGGCGTGACTGTGTGTGTGTGTGTGTTACATTATTTGTTGCAGTTGACCCAGGCTTGAGTCCAGGCATTATGGTTGTCATGTCCGTCATCGGTCCAAGCTTGACTGCATATTAATCTAATAGAGCATGAGGGCGGTAATCAAAAGGCCATAACTCCACAGCACACATTGTGTTATCTTGCAGTGCACGCGAGCGCTCGCAGTAATGAGCCTTGGAAGGCGATTAGAAGATAATTCTACCAACGCAACTACTAGACTTGATGACTGAGAGATTAGGTGTTATAACGATATATTTATGCAAATAAGAAGATAAATTAGACTTTTTGGATCGTTATGTTTGGCTTTAAAAACGATGAATGAAAGAAACATCTACTGCATGTAGAAAACGAATAAGCATATTTATTTTTTTGTAAATACAGTGAAACCTGGTTAAGTGAGACCTCAAGGGACCTGCAAATTTGTCTCACTTATAGAGGTATTCCACTTACCCAGTATCTCAGATATCCAGGTATAAAAAATGTCTGTCTCATTTACAGAGGGTTCCATTATTAGAGGTCAGAATACGTAAACAAAAAAAAACGGTGTTATCTCAGTCATAGAGGTTAATGCATGTGAAATTCACTCGCTGTCTCAGTTATAGAGGTAACTTCGAAGATAAAATCGAAAGAACGAATCCCAGATATAGAGGTTTGCTTCGTCCCACTAATAGAGGTAATTCAGTGCCAAGGTGTAGGGACCTCAGCATGAGTTCCAGTTATAGAGGTTTCTCACTTATCCAGGTCCCATTTATCCAAGTTTCACTGTACATACGCTAACCGGGAATCGCACTCGCGCCCTTGACCTGGCGGTCATATGGATTGCCACCAAAGGGATTTAGGCAGCATAATATTAAAAATTTTGTTTGGTTTGAAAAATGGAGCTGGATTAGTTAAATGCTCCGTATGGACAATAACTATATAGTTACCGTAGCAAGCGCTAGATTGGACTCTGCCAGGAAAGCGTAAGCGTGGCCGTCCCAAGGCGGACTATTGTTGCAGAAGCGGCGAGCCTCGGAAAGACCAGGAAATGTGAAGCTCAACACCGATAGGGATGTCGACGCACAGTGGAGGGCCTCTGCCCCGTCTAGGGGTCACAATCTCAAGACTAGGTCACATGACCTTAAGTCAAGTAGGTCATGTTTAATTGAAATCTAGATTACGCCGTGTAATGTATCCTAGATCATTTATTTTGATAGGAATGATTTCAAGCTTTATCAGAATCTGAGACATCTTAAGTCCGATCTCAGTCATTATGTTACCGTAGACAGATTTTATCTATCAAAACACTATACAAAGTAGGTCCGAAAATACGTTATTGATTTTCTCATAACATTAGACCTATCCATTTCTGTACTGTGCACGAGTTTGTGACTTGAATAATGTATCCGTAGAACTGGGAAATCGATTTTACTGTATCACTGGTAAATGGTTTATTGGATATGAATAGTAAATGATAACTACAATTAACGCTATGAGATTATAGTGCCATTACTTTTTTCCCACAGTGTCATTATAATAATACTAGGTAGTAGGTATCCCGTGACCACTAAGGTACTAACCCTATTACGACAATCTACACTACGCTATCTAGACCCAAAGTAAGCATAGCTTAACTAGCTTGTAGTTTTTGTGTTATTACTATTTTCTTGTTTTAACAGTAACAAATAAATAAAAATATCTTAACGTGTGTGTTCGTACAACGACGACGGAAACAATAGGTACAGTCACGCATTATTTATATGATTTGATTATTTTAGAACTTTTGTTTTTGAAATTGAAATTAGTGTATATGATTTAAGGCCCTGCGTTATCTGCCCCCCTTGTTCTTCATCCTAATATAATTTTAATCCCAGTCGCACTTAAAACTTTTACTTCGAAGTCCGGGGCTCGCTTTTTCCAGTCTAACTGCGGGTTTGGCTGAATTTCGAAATTTTCCGAGAAGCGACTGCCATCTGACGTCCACAACCCATTGGCAATATCAAAGCATTGCATTTAGACCAGTTGTTGGACTCTTTAGGGCTCCAACTGCCCGTAACGAGTGCTATAGATGATCGTATGGCAACTAGGATCGACGGCTAAACGTGCTCTAAGAAGCACGACCAGACCAATGCAAATAACCATATTCATGCATACAAATATTCCACTGAGTGATGATTGAACCCGCGTCTCCTGCGTAGCAGTCGCGTTCTCTACCGCCACGACACAGAAGCTGTCTGCTACCTAAGTGGTGTAAAAAACGTACGTATAATGGTTCTCGGCAGAGTAGAATTTGGGCCACCCCATCTCCTCCCTTGCGGTGTCAAGGCGACTAGGGGATAGGGCTGTTTAACATCCGACAGATATATACAGCTCAGGCTCAGTCTCAGATACATCACTCGAGTCAATAATAGTGCCCGGAATACGGCAATAGGCTCATCCCCAATTACGTGGGACCTAATACAATGATTGGTGAAATGTGGGTGTTAATTCACCTCTGCCTTACCCTCCGGGGATAAAGGCGTGATTGCATGTATGTATGTATGTATAATGATACGAGTAGGTAAACGTTACAGGAATGCATGTCACGACGTCGACGTCGACGCGGCGGCTGGCCGCACGCCAGCACGCGCTTCCGAGTTAGCTAACCGCCTGTCAACACCTCACTTGATAAAACTTTCATAACATAACCAACAATATGACGTACACTTATCTGTCCTACTATTCTTACTTATCCATAATAAATATGCGAAAAATGTGAAAAAAGTCTGTGTGTCTGTTGCGCTTTCACGCCTAAACTATTGAACCGATCTTGATGAAATTTGGTACAGAGGTGAACTAAAGTTTGGGAAAGAGCAGGCTACCTTTTCTTGCGACAAATGGGTTCAAACAGGGAAGGAAAGGAAGGAGGGACATCTCTTATTCAGATGACGATCTGAGAAAGGTAGCTGGGATAGACTGAGATTGTAATATTGATTATTTTTTTAGTAGACTGTCTTTACTTTACGCGGTGTCCTGCGTGAGCGACGAATACGACGCGACGCGACGCAACACGATGCGACGTAATGCGACGCGATGCTACACGCGACAAATGTCCTACGTGATTTTGATCATAACTTCGCGAATCATGAAGAAGTACAGTACAATATTGCTCGAGTTAGCAGTGTCGCGTCTGGTCGCGCTCAAAACAAGTACGCGTTACGTCGCGTCTCGTCGCAGAGTGTCACATAGGTCGCAAGTAGGGTAGGCCGTTGATTTGATCGCGTTCGTCGCGTTCGCAGCGTCGCGTCGCGTCGTATTCGTCGCTCACGCAGGACACCGCGTTACTTTTTTTGCTAGTTTTATGTAGTTGTATGGCATTTTGGACCCAAGGTATTCTATATTATCCAGCTGATAATATGTACCCCACAAATGAGAACTGGCTGGTCGCCAGAGAATCTCGCTAATTCACTCCGTTATGCATACCATTGTAACAAGAATATAGATGGCGACAAGCTGACTGTACGCGCTGACTATCAAATGAGCTGTGTGGAGAAAATTACGTTTCAGCGTCCATTTTACTTCTTCATGTAAGTAAATTGAGTCTGGGTATTAACGCTTTATATTTATATACTAGATCAGTAGTGGGTAAATTTTCTTAATGGGGGCCAGAATATTTAAGAAATTTCAAAGGCCAGAATTATAGGAAAAATGGATAGCGATGAAGGCCACAGAACCCCACTAACGCACCATTATACAGAGGAGATACCCAGTCCAGAGGAGAGAGAGGAGATAACCCTCCCCTCCATCCCCTCACTTGCACCGACAGGGAGGAGCAAAAGCCGAGCGGATCGCCATCATAAAAAATGACACCACCAAATATGAAATAACAATTAAAAATATTTTAATAATGAAAAGGCTTGGTTCGTGTGCTCCTAGATGTATTAATATTTAAGTTGCATGTGTAAGTTCCATTAATTACGTCACTTTTTAGAGGTTGTGAAAATGAATACGCACTAAATTTTGTACTTCAATTTACCTTGCTATAAAGGCAATAGTTACAACATATAAAATATGACTTGCAGGTTGGTTCGACTAAAAGATTAAGTGAGTACACTTGTACGTGATCAAACTGTAGATGCTCTACGTCGTAGGTCTACGAAGAGGCCTCTACGTAGAAGGTCTACGGTTATGTAGCATTTAGAAAATTATTTGATATTTGTGTGAAATATGACTGTTTTCTTTTTGTATGACTAATATAATTTTAATCTACTCATACTTAGAGAGAACGTATCGCTCTTTCATGTTTCATCAATATTTTGAATCTTATTAATCTTATTTCTAACATCAATAGTAGGAAGTTATTTCGATGGATGGATGAATGTTTGTTACTCAATTACGCCAGAGCCGCTGAACTGATCTGCAAGACATTTGGTACAAACATAGAGTATAGTCTGGAAGAGGACTAAGGCTACCTATTGCTCGGAGAATAGGTACCTGCGGGTCACAGGACCGAGTAAATGATTGATTTTATTTTTTCAAAATTCAAAATTAAAGAGTTATGCCAAGGATAAAGCTGTTCGCCATCCGATAGTAAACATACAGCTCATGATATGCCATGCCATGACACATTATGACGTGGAACCGAAAATTATAGTTGGTGAAATTTGGGTGTTAATATACCTCTGCCAACCTCTTCAGGGAGATACAGACGTATGTATAATGGATAAGTTGAGTAGAGGAGATTAATCAACTGTCACAGCCATTTACCTAACACTCTAAAAGCGTTTGTTAGTAAAACTAGTCATACCCTTATGTAACCTATAAGTTTCATATGAGTGAGTATTAATTTTACTGACACATACATCGTCTCATGTATGTCTCTGCCACACATAACTTTTTATTATTAGCTTTATCAAAAAAAAAAATTTAAGTGAGAAAATAATTTGACTGATATACTCGTAAAGTCTATGACCACTAAAAAAGTAAAAAGAAATATTGCTTGTCATAAAAGAGAGAAACAGATTTTCGAAGTTTTCATTTAGTATGTTACCATTATTTATCTATATTTCATACACAAACAATTGTAATAACCTCTTCAATACATTAGGTATATAAAATTATACCAGAAAGGTTAAACAGAGGTGAATAAATACCCATTTCAATAATCTCTGTATTCAGCGCAACGTATTAGGAGCTCAGTCTATTGCCGTTTAATGGGTAGCTACTTTTTGAAATATGCCATAACGACTACCATAAAGTGCCTAGCCAACACTTTTCTTTATGAAGCATCGCTTGGCTGGCGAAACCCATTAAACCACGGCGAAAACTACTCATTTTTCACTGTTACAAAGAAATAACAAAAAAAAGTTTTCTTATAGAAATGCAAATGGACAATCATAAACAAAATGCGTTCAGAAAATAACAACACACTTTTGTTACATCATCAGATAGATTGATAGATGTGATAACAGAAACTTCATCAAACAAAAATATGCTTTACAACTCGGTAACTAAGTTGACATTTCAATGTTTACGT
The DNA here is from genome assembly GCA_914767945.1 of Eilema depressum. Classification (NCBI taxonomy): domain Eukaryota; kingdom Metazoa; phylum Arthropoda; class Insecta; order Lepidoptera; family Erebidae; genus Eilema; species Eilema depressum. The sequence continues at coordinate 6,681,000 of OU612028.1, read as the reverse complement.
GGTAAAGAAAGTCGTCTGATTGAGTGACCTTGGGATAGCCCTGCTAGGGCGGGCCCGACCTTAATACGAGTCCTACTAACCGTGTAGTGTAATAGTGAATGTTGACCTCGTCTTCAGTTTACCATACGTTTTAAAATTAATAGACAATGGTGGGTATACTCATGTGCCAATGGAGGTAAAATTAATACTAGCAGAAGCAAAAGTCTACAAGTAAGCGCGGTCTGTGAATATTGCTCTTGGGAAACTTAATTTAGTGGTCATAGACTTTACGAGTATATCAGTCAAATTATTTTCTCACCTTAATTTAAAATTAATAGACAATGGTGGGTATACTCATGTGCCAATGGAGGTAAAAGTAATACTAGCAGAAGCAAAAGTCTACAAGTAAGTGCGGTCTGTGAATATTGCTCTTGAGGAACTCATAAGTTCATGGACGGCATTTAATATTTACTTTCATATAAAACACTTGCTTTGCTTAGCCCAAGTACATTTTCTAAGATTTATATTGTTACTAAATCATTACTGTTCATATGGTTTAGGATGTTTTTTTACATATATTTAAAGACGTGAATGGATGAAGAATATATATGTATTTCTTTTCAAATAAATAAATCCATCCACCTATTTTTATGTTCCCCTGATAAGTCATAAATATCAACTACAATTAAATGAATTTTTTAAGCATTTATCATGTTAACTATTCAAATCTTAATCGATCTACACCGTAATATTATGACAAAATAATCAGAAAACATAATACATACCTATTTGCAAATGAAATGTTCAAACCTTGAAGCCGATATTTAGAAATTGTTAGATACTTCCTTCGTCCACTCACGTCTTCGCGTATATACAGATAAAAGCGAAACACATATATGCATACATAAATAACATTCACGCCTTTCTCCCCCCAGAGTAGGCAAAGAAAATAGCTCACTTTGCACACAAATACTGCTGCTAAAAATATAGTGCTCATTGAATAAATCTAGAAATATCGGGAGGTATACGTGTAAGCTTAGTATTTTATATTATTGATTCTTTGGGGTATAAATAGTGCTATAACTGCTTTTTAGTATATCCTAAAATATGTTCTAGAATATAATATATTTTATACTAATAAATATAATCGCGAAAGTTTGTACATATGGATGGATGTTTTTTAGTCTTTCACGTAAAAACTATTGAATAGATTTTAATTAAACTTTTCATTAATATAGCTTATAATCAGAATAACACATAGACTTCGTTTGGTCTTCGCGGGCAATAACTAGTACCTATCTTTTATATTTGCGTAACTTATTCAATTTCAGTAAGCAATTAACATTCATTTTGTTAAACCTAAACTTTTATAACGATTCCCGACCGTTGTAAAGGTTGTACTGTATAATTATTTGTCCAACTAAAAATATTATATTACGGGGTGTTTCAGATGACGTAAAAACTTCTGACGTACCTTTTCAGGTAAGAAAAATGGGCAAATATTATAAATATGAAAGTTTGAGATCGTGCGTGTGGTTTTGTTACTTCACCCCACAATGACTCAAATGTTATTCATGAGTAACATTTTCAATGCAGAGATTTTATATTCGGTAATAACATGTTGCTAGTTATAATTACTAGCAGGCAACTAGCGGAAATTGCCTTCGGAAAGCCCCCGTACCCCACACATATCCCTCGCACCTCGGTTGACCAAGGGAGGGTCATCTCCGGTTATGAGATGGGCCTTTCGGGTGTGGGAACCACGGTGTCCTCATCTTGCCCCCGGAGAGGGGGAAGTAGGTACACACGGCGCCAGACCTCGGTTTACAGGCCACACCAACATAAAGGAAGTGTGCGTGACAGCAATACTATTAATACATTGCTTAAAGATGTGTGTCATAACAAGTAAACCAGATGCACTCACACAATTGCCATTTTACTTACATAAAATGCACCAAGGTTATAATATCATATTCTAAACTAATTTTATGAAATGTATGCAGCATTTTGTTTCTATAACTAATAGGAGTTATCAAATTTAGTCACTATACTATCTGTTCTCATAGTCGAGATGGATAAGAATGCAAGTAAGTAAGTTTGGACCTCACCGTTGTCGCCGGTCGTTGGTCCGGAACTTAACAACGGAATTCTCTTTTTGTCATTCGTGCATCTTTATGTCAGTCAATTTAATAGACATAACATTTTATTTTATGTTCCAATATCTTTTTAGAAGTTTATAATAATTATACTTATGTGTTTTTTATATTTTTTATTAAAGATCAAATATTTAATAAATATTCAAAAAATATATTAAATTATATTATTGTATATGAATTTTATACACTTAGTTTCCTGTAAATAAACTAGACCAATCGGACTTCAATATATTGAGGAACAAAAAGTGCACCTCGCTCGAGGACCGAACCCGGTATTGATTCTATTGGTTCAGCTGCATATTTAAACCATTCAGCTATATCTACTTATTCGTTTTTCGCTAAATATGCTATTATAACTTGGTGCAGTGGCTATCATCAATACCTATATTTCATGTAAGTAAAATAGCGAATGTGTGAGTGCGTCAAGGGCCCTGATTGGTTTACTTGTTATGACACACATCTTTAAGCAATGTATTAATAGTATTGCTGTCACGCACACTTCCTTTATGTTGGTGTGGCCTGTAAACCGAGGTCTGGCGCCGTGTGTACCTACACCCAAATGATTGATCTCTTGAAATTGGTGGCAACTGTGGTAGAGTAACTTAATCCATTTAATGGGGTGAGCCCATTGTTGGTTGTGGGCATTTGTTAGTTTCTGTGTGAAATTGAATATTAATCAAATTTTTATTTAAGTGCTGCAAGTAGGTACACTCAACAAGTCACGTCTCTTTCCCAGTGGGGTAGGTAGAGACCACAGTTTTCCACTTTCTACGATCCTGGCATACATCTTTTGCTTCTTCTACTTTCATAGTTGTTTTCATACACACACGGTTCGGGTACGGTCCTTTCTTCGATTGACATATCTTCGATTGACATACATATGTCTAGGTTAGGGTTGCCATAAGTGTGGGGACCCAGACCGGGACATTTAAAGAAAAATTAGTAAAGGTAGAAAAATAGGAACTTTTATTACAACAACTTTTAACACTGCCATTAAACAAGCGTTAAACAAGCGGGCAGCGACCCGGGCTTCCTATGTTTTCTGAAAGGCGAAAAATTATCAGAATTAACTTCTGATAATTGTACAAAATATTTTGACGAAATCAACATTAAGTTAAACATCATCTTCATGTAGACGCTTTCTCCCGATTGCATCCCTGGCCAAGATGACCCCGGAGCTCAGGGTCCGCCTTCCGGCTCTTCCTCCTCCACTTGACACGATCTTGGGCGTCCATGGTAGTGAGACCATTTGCACGCATATCACTCTCCACGACGTCAAGCCAGGACTTCTTGGGCCTATCCCTTCTACCTGGACCCGGCGGGGGCGCCATTGTCAGGCATTTGCTACCCACGTATCCTGGCGGTTGCCGCGAGACGTGGCCGCACCAGCGAAGGCGGCTCTCTTGTATTTTATCTGCGATGTCATGGACATGAAGGCTGCCGCGGCTGCAAGAGTTCCTCACGCAGCATTTTTATCTCCGTGACATGCAGCTCTTACGTGCTTACGCTCTTGCTCTCACAACCATGTAAGAGGACAGGCTTAATGATCGTCTTATAGACCTGCCCCTTCAACCTGACTGGCATTTTGGGATCACCCGTGACGCCAGTCATTTCTCACCACCTGGCCCACGCGGAAGCAATGCGTGCCCTGATGTCGTAGTCGATTTCACTGGTCACATGAAGTACAGATCCCAGGTACTTAAACCGAATCATCGCCTATGCGGACCGGTGTGAAATCTGTCGAGTTTAACGCTAAACTTTCTGTCATCGCTACATTTAGCTTCATACCACCGTTCTCAAGCGCTTCCTTCCACACTTTCACGTATTGCACCAATCTACTCCTGTCCGCGTCCTTCAGCGCAATATCATCAGCATACATGATCAACCACGGAGGCTGCTTACGGAGGTTTTCTGATACTGTCCAACAAGACGTCTAATACCGAGCTGAACAAGTAAGGACTAAGGACGGATCCTTGGTGTACTCCGATGATGTGATGGGGAAGACTTTTGAGTCACCAAAAGCACTCCGAACCACGGAACCAGAATCATGATACATATCTTGGATGGTGTCAATGTAGGTCTCTGGAACTCCCTTAACCCACAGTACCCACCAGATTCTGCATGTCTAAGAATAGTCCAACTATTAAGTAATCTGTGGTGCAGGGGCGTGTTCTTCGCCCTGTATTTCCTCACCACAATCCTTAGGGCGAACACCGGATCTAAGATCCCGTGCCCGGGACGATACCCATACTGACACTCCGAGAGTGTACTCTCCTGTCGGATCCGAGAGTCGATTATCTGCTCATAGAGCTTCATGGTGTGGGACATTATCTTTATACCGCGGTTACTACCACACTCCTGCACCGATCCCTTGCCTTTGAATACTGGCGTAATGAAGCTCAGTCTCCACTGGCTCAGGATCTCACGGTGAGAAGTACGCGGTTATACAGATTTGTTAGAATGCTCACACCACGAGCACCCAATGCACCCATTGCCTTCCAAGCCTCGATGGGGACTTCGTCGAGGCCGAGTCTGTACTTCTGCAGGCGTTATCGGTGGCACTAGTCCTTGTTTCGGAAAGAGGTCTGGTGGATGCACGGGATGCACCTCTTGCTGCTTATTCAGCATGTTGTTGGAAGTATGAGCGCCATTTATCCTTCATCGCGTTTTTCTCGTAAAATCATTGGCCCCGGGGTCTTTATTACTCATTAACATATTCATGTATGGAAAAATATCAGCGCTTTCGTTGTTCTATCTACGTATTAATAGCCTAACTACTTAGTCGCGTTCATTGTTGGTATATTACTGTTTACCAACCAAGTCCAGCTCTCTAATATAATACTAAAAATGTTTAACCGGGACAATTTGCTTATTGGCCGGGACGCCGGGACACCAGGCCTGAAACGGGGACATGTCCCGGCGTACGGGGACGTATGGCAACCCTAGTCTAGGTCGACCCCTAGCGGGTTGCCTATTCACCCTCACTTCATAAATCTGTTTCGTCAGTCTTCTTTCGTCCATACTCTCCACGTGTCATATCTAAGCATACCTTTCTCTATCTTAGTCACTACATCTTCAACCACACCACAAACAAACCAAACTAAATCTATTGATAATGTTGACTGCTACATACTGTGATCCTCTTGTAGTAAATAATTTACAGTAAACATCTATAGCAGCTTAACTAATTCGCACTTGTAAATTATAAACGGATGCTATTATATTTTCAGAGTACAAGATTTTCCTAGAGAGCTTCTTTTCAATGGTTACCGCATTTGAAAGGCAAATTCAAGATGTCAGAAGCGACTTCGTTATTTATTTTATGTTTTGTTAGGTCGCTCTAGACATAATGACTAGTCTTCAAAACTGATGTTGTTATATTCAGGCAATTTAATGAAGTTTTACGTATTTTTCTCGTGACCAGAATTGAGTGTTTTTGTGTTTGTTTTTCTACTTCGATACCTTCTGTATTTGGGATGTTATGTTTAAGATATTCTCATTAGAACGAAGGAAAGGTACTATTGTTTGTGTTTTATTGTAATTGATGTTTTTATGGAATGTATAGTTTCTAATTTTTTAAGCTCGTGCAAGATTATTGCGGTAACTGGACAATTTTTCATGGTTTATGTATATACTCGTACATCCTGCAGGCCTACTATGAACTGCATAAACAACTTTGTAATCCCATATAAATATATACGATTATAATACTATGACAGCTATTTAATTATTGATCTGTTTTAAGGGTTATTGGTACGGGCCTTGTCAGGTCACTCACGCCCTATTTCGGCTGCCCTTTGGTATATTATACAATATCTATAAAAACCAAAAACTCATTTCGGTTATAATATTTCAATCATGCTAACCTAACTTAGTTTCCAAGTTAAGAAGAAAAGCTTTAGGCATCTTGAAAGTTATTTAATGAAATCGAAAGTTAAGGGCAAAAATAAATGTAATAAGCTGAAGCAAAGGCTCAAGTAGAAAATTGATAAACTATCCCAAGTCTTACTTATACATTATTTATACGACTATAATAATGTTTATTAGGTAGGTATACACATCTGACAATCAATGGCAATTATAAGTTTTCACAATTCTTTAACAAACTTCGATTAGAATATTTATACTGTTGATTGATGGCATTTATTGTTACACATTTTGATAAAACACTTGAACTTTCAACAATATTTATTATTAAACCTGACCGGTTTTGACGCACGGCATTCTCATATTTCATATCATATCGTAGTGTCTAACAATTGGAATGTTCATAACTGTGAATGTAATATTTATTGTTGAAACAAATGTAAAACTTCGATTAGAATTGAGTAAAATCTAAGGATAGTAATCTAACTCTCTTTCGAGGTCATTCCGCTAATGATAAAAAGAGAGGTTTTTAAGTAGGCTCCGAAGTAAGGTCTGAATTTATTCAATGAAAAAGAAACTCGATCAAATAGGGTATTGTTGTTAAATGACTTAGTAAGCCAGCACCAAACACTTATCGAAGAAAGAGTGATCGTAAAACCTTTTATTTGAATTATTCAATGATGTGATTTCTGAAAAAGAAAGTACAATGAATAATGATATGTCTAGATGTAACTATTGTAATAAATCATATTTGATGATACACTACTACCTATCTAGGTATTTCGAGGTATTCTGTGGCAAAAGTCGCCACTCAGTTGCAACTGTCCTGTTCATGATATCGCAAATAAACTACAGGAGAATCACCTTTGCATAATAATATGTGGCCACAGTTTACAGGAGCAAGAAATGTCTGGCCATGCTGTCTTCGTCGGACTCTGGTAGGAAGGGAAGAAAACTTCGTAGGGGATGACATGCGTGATGTGATCGGCGATACTTAGGATAGTGTAGAGTAAGTATAGACATGGAAACCGGGTCTCGAGGTGGCATTGAAAGCAATTGAGACACTCTTTTAGCGAATGATTAAACTAGCGTCTAGTAACAATAGTTATTGCGTCTAATAACAATGGTTATTACGTCTAATAATATAAGTTATTAGAAAAGCACGCCAACTATCCAACTATATTATCCAAAGTGATCCTCAGTATCATATACATTACGAGTGAGATGCTTGGACGGCATCCAGGATCCCTCGAATTGAAACCTATTTAGAAACTAATGACATGTTTGTGTCAACCTGTCTGCAGTTTCACCCAAAAGTGGATACTGCACCTTGCCAAATACTTTTTTGATATCTTGCTATTGTAAATTGGGAGCATAAGTGTAAAATTATTCTTCTTCTTCCTAGCGTTATTCCCAGTCGCATCAGAAACTTTTCACCTCGCTAGACCTCGATATTTTCCGTGAAGCGACTGCCATCTGACCTCCACAACTCAATGGATACATTAGGCGATATCGAAGCATTGCAGCTAGGCCGTTGTTGTTGAATTTTTTAGGACTCCAACTATCCGTAACGACTGCCATAGATGTTCGTATGGCAAACGAGACCGACGGCTTAACGTGCTCTCCGAGGCACGACCAGACCAATGCAAATACCCATATTCATGCATACAAATATGTGCACTGAGCGGGGATCGAACCCGCGCCTCCTGCGTAGCGACCGTTCACTACTGCTACGCCACAGAGGCTGTCAAAGTTGAAAATTATTATGCCCATCAAACTATACAGCCACAAGGTAACGCTTGTATATTGCACTATTCTGGATACCTTAGTCCTTCAAGTATATATGAAAGTGATACGCGAGGTTATTGGAAGATCTCATAGGGACAATCGTCATGAATTCCCACTCAGTGCTAACTTTTCTATCCATGTATATGGCTGCGTGTTTCTACAAATATGTCCTAGCTGATCGGTTCGGTATCGGTATAAAACCTATAAATACTAGTTCAATATGGGACAATTTATGGCGATATAAATTACGAGTAGGTACATTAATTTATTATTAAGTTTGTAATACAGGCTCATAACAATAGGGTTGGTCACAATGATTTCCAAATGTGGCAGGTATTTTTTTGTTGAGATTTAGGTAGATGATTTGATTTTTACTATAGATAACTGATGTAATAAGGGGTAACTTAGGCAGCTCTCATTTTCGAAAGGGTCGAAAGGGTCCTGCGAAAAAGAATTAAAACTTAGATCGAAGTCTACGTAGACGTAGCCACGAGCCCAACTTGTCTAATATCATTGATATTAGAAGTAACTAGTTATATAAATAGTTTGGAAAATGGAGCATTCGGTTTTTTGAATCTGACTTTTTGATCGGAAACCGTGGACGGAAACCGTACGTGTATGCGGAGCCTTAATCACAAAATGACCATAGACAAAATGACCATAGAGCTCATGGACTTTGTAACAACTATGGCATATAGTAGTGCAGGGCAGTGTTGCCTTTGTCAATATTGTTCTAATGTTTTTTGGTTTCTCTCTTTTATATCCGAATGAATGGACTGTATAGTTAATGTTAATGTGTACATTGTGATATTTGCTTTGATTGTATTGTGTGCTGCGGGTCAGAATAAATATATTTTTCTTTCTTTCTTTCTTTCTTTTCTTTCTTTCTTTCTAAAAGCGAAATACCACTCACTGATTAATCACAAAATCTCAAAAACTACCTATAACACTTCCAAACTTGTTGCAAGTAGGTGTAGACATCCGCTAAGAACGGATTTTACGACACTGCACCCTAAATGGGTTAATACCTCCGCGTACGAAGTCGCAGGCGAACGCTAGTCTATAATATAAAAATGAATCCCTAAATGTGTTGCTAAGCGAAAATCTCGAGAACGGCTGAACCGATTTCGCTAATTCTTTTTTAGAATAATCCTTATAGTACTAGGATGGTTCTTACGGCGAGAAAAATTAAAAAAAAAGGCGGTACGAAGGTCGCGGGGTCAGCTATTCTTTTATAAAAACGATATGTTCATATCCTAGTACACATAATAGGGAAGCGATGTTTTTGATGTTTTATCCTCAAAGTAAATTAAACAGTGAAATTAATGATTTTTACTGACGACAGTGATAACCCTGTAGACCCCACTCAATAAATCATGGACTATTATAGGCACGCGACTATAATTATTATTATCATACTGTTAGTTACGCAAAATGTATCGTGTGTACTTGGGCGTGCAATATTTTTGTAGAATAAAAATATACTATAGAACATTTTGTAAACAATAAAAGTTAGAACAAGTAATTATATCAAAATAGCGGTCCCAGCAGACTTCGTCCTGTCCCGAAAAGCAGTACACATACACAGTGCCACCTGCTGGGTCCAGTTGTGAACTTTGTTATTCGGTTAAAACCGGGCATAAAGATATATGGAAGAGATATATAAAAAATAATTTAGACTTATAAACAATTTGTTAGGCCACTAAGATCGCAATTGTAAGTCAGTTTGCATTGGGTAGTAATCGAACCGAGCAAATAGGACTCTCTGCCGTAAAATAATGTCTGTAATATTTTGTGCTTACCTATATCCCTACAGCTGATGTAGGTATTCCTACAATTTAGACGACACGAGTGTCGGATTAATATATTCTCACTGAAACATCACTGTCCTTGTCTAACAATACTGGAGTGAAAAGGAAGAAAATAATAGTGTTGTACTTTAATTGCTCGTAGGTTTCACGTGAGCACGTTGGCTAGTTGCCAGCGACGGGTTCGTGTGTGTACCTAGTATAAAGTGACATGTTTTTGTAATAAAATTTATGAATATTTGAATTTTAGGCAGATTGGAATTAGTTTCCTTGTAATCTGATTATTGGGCTCGGTTTACCTAGGCAAGAATTACCATTGAAAATCCGTTTAACTAAACTCAGTTTTCACATTTTAATGGCTAATAGCATAATGTCCTCAATAAAATTCATTGAGGACATTATGCTAACGCAGTTACAATTGAAGTACCTGACTTTATATTATCTTTGGTGACTTTCTGTTGGTTTCTGAATAGTTAATAATTTCGTAAATATTTGTCTTAATAAAAAAAAGCTCTCCCTTGAGTTTCTTGGCACCGGCCCTAGGTCTGTCTCCTTCATTTTTAACAATTTGTAGGAAACAAACTTAAAATGGTCTACTCAAAACCTCCTGATATTATTATTACAACCAATAACCTACACAGTTTTACGATTTGCTAATTTTGTGTGGGATACAGCTTCCGATAATTTTATTTTAAATAATACTGATTTACCGAAATCCACTCAAATGACCAACTTAATAACATATTTTGTAACTCTGGAACCACACTGTGATATAACGAGAAATTATGTTCAAACTAAATATAAACTAGACTTCAAAGTTTCAGTTAGCAAATAACACGGGAGTCACTATTAACCGTTAAGATGCAAATAAGACGGATCGTCTTTCATAATTAATTTGCATGTATTCTGGGACTCCATAATTCAAGTAATTAAATTCTTAGTTTCAAGCCATGGCTAATATTGCGGCATTTTTATTATTTGTTGTTTTACTATGGTACTATAGTGTCTACATGTAGCAGATTTCACCAACAATAAGAACTGAGATCAACTATGCTATGCTACTCAAGCAAATTAATGTATTTGAAAAAGGCCTGCTGATTTTCATGAGACTGACATGGTCATTCACATTAATAGTGTAGTGGCGAGTAAAAAACCGGCGAAGAAGAGCGTAGATTGATATTGGTTACTCGAAACAAAAAAAAAACATTGTAAATATTCCGGTGAGTGTTACACTATTAATATGCAATGCTGCAATGCTTTCGATGTATAAAGGATCCTCTACACGTAGATAGATATATCTGCGGATGTTAGCAGCGGACGCGCCCACCGATGACATCTGCGGATGACTCTGTCTACGTGTAGAGGAGCCATAAGACAAGACAAGTTTTTTAGAACAAAAATTGTGTCGTGGTACAGGGGTGAGGCGGGGATGGGTGACAGGTACGTTAGTGGAGATATGTAATTAATTAATGAATTTGGCGCCTTTACGGATGACAGCTACAAATATTTGCGCGTTAATTGATTGCATTGCTATCAATTAAGTTAACAACTTATTGATACATTATAGCCGACTGACTGTAGATAGGTATGTAACAAAAAAATTGATGATAAATTAAATAAAAAAGTTACTAATATATAACTCGGGACACGTATCTTGGACCTAAATCGCGAGATAAATGAGGTCCTGGCGCGCGCGGATTCATCTCATCATCATCATCTGCATATAGACGTATTCTCCCGATTGCATCCGTGGCCAAGATGACCCCGGAGCTCAGGGTCCGCCTTCCGGCTCCTCCTTCTCCACTTCGCACGATCTTGGGCGTCCATGGTAGTGAGACCATTTGCACGCATATCACCCTCCACGACGTCAAGCCAGGACTTCTTTGGCCTACCCCTTTTACCTGGACCCGGCGGGGGTACCATTGCCAGGCATTTGTTCCCCACGTAGCCTGGCGGTTGCCGCAAGACGTGGCCGCACCAGCGAAGGCGGCTCTCTTGCATTTTATCCGCGATGTCACGGACATGGAGGCTGCCGCGGATGCGAGAGTTCCGTACGCGATCTTTACGCGTAACGCCGCACATCCACCGCAACATTTTCATCTCCGTGACACGCAGCTCTTGCTTGTGTCGCTCGAGCAGCGGCCACGCCTCACAACTATACAAGAGAACAGGCCTAATGATCGTCTTATAGACCTGCCCCTTCAACCTGACTGGCATTTTAGGATCACAGGTCACACCAGTCATTTCTCGCCACTTGGCCCACGCGGCAGCAATGCGTGCCTTGACGTCGTGGTCGATCTCACCGGTCACATGAAGTACAGATCCTAGGTACTTAACCTGGTCCGTGCGCTCGACCAAATCATCGCCTATGCGGACGGGTGTGGGATCTGTGGAGTTTAACGCTAAGTATTCTGTCTTCGCTACATTTAGCTTCAGACCGCCGTTCTCAAGCGCTTCTTTCCATCCTTTCACGCGTCGCACCAATCTGCTCCTGTCCGCGTCCATGAGCGCAATATCATCAGCATACATGAGCAACCACGGAGGCTGCTCATGTGAGTTTCTAATGCTGTCCGACAAAACATCTAATACCACGCTGAACAGGTAAGGACTAAGGACGGATCCTTGGTGTACCCCGACGGTGATGGGGAAGGCTTTCGAGTCGCCAACAGCAGTCCGAACCACGGAACCGGAATCGTAGTACATGTCTCGGATGGTGTCAATGTAAATCTCTGGGACACCCTTGGCCCGCAGTGCCCACCAGATCACCTCGCGAGGAACACAGTCGAAGGCCTTCTGCATGTCTAAGAATAGGCAGTGCAGGGGCGTGTTCTTCGCCCTGTATTTCCCCGCCACAACCCTTAGGGCGAACACTGGGTCCATGATCCCGTGCCCGGGACGGAACCCGTACTGGCACTCCGAGAGTGTACTTTCCTGTCGGATCCGGGAGTCGATTATCCGCTCATAGAGCTTCATGGTGTGGGACATTATCTTTATACCGCGGTAACTACCACACTCCTGCACCGATCCCTTGCCTTTGAAGACTGGCGTGATGATGCTCAGCCTCCACTGGTTCGGGATCTCGCCGGTGAGGAGTACGCGGTTATAAAGATTTGCTAGAATGCCCACACCACGGGCGCCCATTGCCTTCCAAGCCTCGATGGGGACTTCGTCGGGTCCGACAGCTTTCCGGTTCTTCATGCGGCGAATGGCAGTCTGGACTTCCGCAGGCGTTATCGGTGGCACTAGTCCTTGATTCGGAGGGAGGTCTGGTGGCTGCACCTCTTTATGCTGCTTATTCAGCAGCTCGTGGAAGTATGAGCGCCATCTCTCCTTCACCGCGACTTTCTCGTACAACAAATTGCCCCCAGGGTCTTTAATGCAGCGGCACTTGGATAGACCCTGCGCCGCTTTGGCCCTGGAACGCGCCAACTTATATATGAGCTTTTGCACCTCAGACGATTCCAACTTGGTATATAGAGGTTGCAAGTGGTCTCGTTTGGCCCTGGCTACGGCTCTCCTGGTGGCGCGTTTTGCATCTTTGTACGCATCGCGGTCGTCGGAAGATTTGGACGCTTGCCACTTTTTAAAGAGGGCTTTCTTCACCCTGATCTCTCTCTGGACTGTGTCGTTCCACCACCAGGTGTCCTTGTCACACTTGCGTCCACCCTTAGACATGCCGAGCACCACCCTCCCCGCCTCAAGAATAGCTGCCCGAATCATGTCCCAAGAAACCTGTATTGGTTCGTCTACAGCATCGGCGCACTTGTCACCGATGGCTGAGACGAAACTTTGGGACTTAGCTTCATCAAGCAGCCACCACCTGATTTTGCGTTGGGCACGCTCGGCACGTTTGTCTTTGGGTTTCACGCGGAGGTCCATGACAAGGAGACGGTGTTGGCTAGTGAGACTCTCCCCGGGTATAACCTTGCAGTTGGCCACCCTGCTGATGCTGTGCCTCCTAGTGAGCAGGAAATCAACCTGGGTTAAGCGCCCCCCGCTCTTGTAGGTGACAAGATGTTCGGATTTCTTTTTGAAGTACGTGTTCACGATGGCCAGGTCGGCAGTCGCACACGCTCTAAGGATGTGCTCACCCTCTGGGTTGCGACTACCGTATCCAAAACCGCCGTGGACACGCCCAAACTCCTCACATCCGTCACCCACGTGACCGTTCAGGTCACCGCCCAGGACAATCTCCTGCGACAGCGGGACGTCACGAAGCACTCCCCCGAGTTGGTCCCAGAACAAGATCTTTTCGGCTTCGCCACGCCCAGCCTGTGGAGCGTAAGCACTTATCAGGTGGGTTATAATCCCATCGATAAGCACCCTCACAACCATAAGTCGGGCGCTATAGCTCTTCACCTCCAAGATGTCATCCTGCAACGCCCGGGAGAGCACCACGCCCACCCCGGCCTGCCCGTCAGGTGCACCTGTGTACATCAGCTGGTAGCCCTCCCCAATGTGCATGGTGCTATCGCCACCCCACCGAGTCTCCTGCAGGAACGCCACGGCCACTCTCCGCCTGCAGAGTACGTCAGCCAACTCCCTCGTGCGACCGGTCAACGTGCCGATGTTCCACGTTGCGAAGCGGAGTTTCCGGGAATCACAAAGTTGGCCTAACATCTTTAGCCGTGCCCGGCTCAGGCACGGTAGCCCTTGCCCACTTGCGACACGAGGCGGGCGACCCTCATGCGCGCCGTTTTGCGGCGGCGCCCTACCCTTATGCGATTCCTTTTTTTTTTTTCGAGCCATTTATTGTAAATTTGGCAATTTTGGCTTTTCCGGGGGCGACTGCCGTCCGACCCCCCAACCCCGAGGGGAAAGCCAGCGCCAGAGCCTCGTCCGTTGTTCAGCAGGTGCACCAGCTTGCAGGTGAGGTTGGCTTGGGGCTCAGGATCTAGGTGAGCCCCCATACACCCTACACGCGCGCGGATTGTTTTGTAATAAATAATTTAGGCTTGGTGAATTTGTACATGACTGCCTGTCTATCTATCCATACTATTATATAATTGTAAAGTGGTCGTGTCTGTACATTGGAGATATTTAAAAAAAAATACTTGGGTAATGTTATGTTAACGATACTGAACACGAAAATATTTTTTTTGAATTTCCTGTCTGTTTGTCTGTTTGTTCGCGATGGACGCAAAAACTACTGGACGGATTTTGATGTGGTTTTTTTGTTAGAAAGGGCTTGATCAGACTTAAAATCCTACGTTTGTTTGATCGCAATCGGTTGAGTAGAACCGAAGATATGAGGAAAGGTCGCGTTAACCTAAAGCTAATATAGAATACATTTTGGGAACATTGTCCAAGATATATGTCTCGAGCAATACATTGATATAGAATAGAGGTCTCACGCGTGGCCTATTCTACCCTAAGAACTTCATTGAAGCACTCACCAGTATGAAGCGAGTGAACATCTTGTAAGTAGTGTTGTGTAACTTAATACTAAGTAAGACATAGCACTTAGAGATAGTTCTCAGTTCAAGGATAGACATTTTTACGAGAGTAGTCGTTAAGTCTAGTCACTACTCATCCTCTTGCCGCCAAATACCCTTGATTGTATTTGGGGAACAATAGTCGTAGATTTGTAGATCTTAAAAACAATTTTTTACTTCTTATCTTGAATACTACTTCGAACTTCAAGATCTTTCAAACTGTTGAATTTAGTATCTTATCTAAGTATAGTATACTGGTAAAATGGTCGTGTCTATACATGGGCGATTAAAAAAAATACTCGGGTATAATACACTAACGCTACTGAACATTTTTTTTTTTGGTATTCTTGTCTTTTTGTCTGCGATGGACGCTTAAACTACGGAATGGATTTGGATGCGGTTCTTTTTTTTGGTTACGAAAGTATTAGTTTATTATCTTATGTTTGTTTGATCGTAATCGGTTCACTAGAACCGGAGATAGCAAAAGTTTCGTTGAATGACAATTGCGCGGGCGAAGCCGTGGGCGGAAAGCTAGTAGGTGTAATATTTATTGATCTAATAGGGTAGTTATCTAGACTTTAAATAAATTATTTAAACTGGATTTATTACGTAAAGATTAATATAAAATGATTTTTATTACATAGTGACTTCCAAAAAGTAGATCATCATTCAACACATGAAATCAGATAAGTAGTTCTGCCAATCGAGACACCTCGGTTTATTGAAATATACAAATAAACTTTAATAGACTGTAGAGTTAAACAATTAAAATAAAGAAAAAGCTATAAAAATTGTTGGTAAACAATGAAGTATATCGTATACTTACTTAATAAATTCGCCAATAATAGCTCCAGAGGCAGACAGATAAACATCGTCCAGTCCAATTAGTGGCAGTAATATATTTCTGTCACAATGGAATCTAATACATACTTAGTATGTTGTGCGTGGGATGACTACTTGGAGACTCTATTACACCTATATACACATCTACATATGGATAGGACGTTTACTTTACTTTTGTCGGAATTTATTTTTGTAGAATAATGCTAAAAAAAAAAACGAAAACATAATGTTTGAAGTGTCCTCTCATCGCTTTGTATGAAACCCACATAAAGCGAGCCAATCACCGAAAACCATTCAAGTTTTTTTCTGTACAGAAATTCTTAGTAGTTATAGTAGCACTTGTGGTATAGACTTAGTCGTCCTCTTTACGTGAGTCCGAAAACAGTCGGTCAAATATCCGCGCTGTCTATTCTTTCGAGAATAAACATCCGTGGGCATATAAAAAGTGGTTTTTTATTTTTTATATTTTTTATTTATTGAACTTAAACTTGGCTCGCACCGCCCACATACTTCAGAGGAAATATCAGACAATGGTCTTAACATAACATTCCTTTTTAAAGATTCCTTTATTGTTTGTCCCATTTCTGCAGCTTTCCATTCATTTATCTGCTTTCTGGGTCAATCGTTTTGAATAAGCAAAGCTTTAATTTGAACTGGACAGAGTTAATGGTAATATCAATGTTCCGGATTCTGTTTTGTGTATATTATGAAAGTATATAAAAAGCCTGTGTGGCGAGGTGGTTTGTGTGATTCCATTCAGTGTATATAAATATAATAATTATGTTTATTTGCACTTGTCTGGGTATTTCCCTGTCTCAGGGAGAACGTTATTATAACATTTATCATAATAATTTAGATATGTAAAATACCTAAAAAAAATAAAGAAACTACACAAAAATATTAATCACAAACTACCCAAAATAACATATGAATAAAAGATTCTGTTTTCAGGAAACATACGTTGTTACGGGTCATTCCCATAGACTGATGATTATAGTACAAGGCCAACCGGTCAGGGTCATAGGCGAGGGCACGAATGTATTAAGCTGTGGTATTCAATCCACCTTTGTATACCTATGGAATGGACTAACACGGAATTGCGTCCGTTCGGTTGCGTGAAACCACCGGTGGACATTAATTTCACGCAACACTAGTCTTGTTAGTTGCTATCTACTTGAACGCGAAAATTTGCCTTAAAGTAAATATTTTATTGCAATAATAATATGCCCTAAGTACTTTAGTAACAATATATTTCAAAGACTTCAGACCACTTATCAGTACTTCAGCTTTTTTTTTACGAGACAACAATAAATATGATTTGTGAAAAATATAATGAGATCCACTACAGAATAAAATAAAAAATAATAAATAAGTACATTAGGTTTTCTATCTACATTATAATTGGCAATTATCGAGAGAATCGAAATATTTCACTATAATACAACGACGTGAGAAGTCTTATAATCGTCTCAATTACGTTACGGCACAGCTTAACATTTCTGTAGCAGATGAAGTCGCATGCGGAAGTAACTATGTCTGTCTGTCTGTCTGTCTGTTACGCTCTCACGCCTAAATCACTGAACCGACTTTGATGAAAGTTGGTGCGTCATGGACTAGCCAGAACATGGAAAAAGGAAGAATACCTTTTATCGCTTATTTTAATTTTATTTTTACTGGGTAAGGGTCTGAAAGTTTGCATGAAAGTTCGTCATTTTTGAAAATAACCTAATGAGATTTGGTACACAGATAGATTACAGCGTGTTCGCGAGTCCGGCATTCGATTTAGCGATTTTCGATATAACGGCTTTTCGCAAGGGCGTACCACTTGAATTCTTTTTCGCAGCAGCGTGCGTCGCAAGAACGGCATTCGAAACTACATATAAAACCCGATTAGAGCTTGGGAAAGACAGGCTATGTTTGGTCGCTACAACAGACATCCCAGTGGGCGGAACCGCGGGCAATAGCTAGTAATAAATAATTTGCAATTGTATATTTAAAGTAAAATACGTGCTCATTACGCAAATATAAAAGCAGTGAGTTTGCATCTCCTTGGCAGATATATTTAAATAGCTTTCATGAATTCTTGAAAATTATGCGAAGTTTTCAACGATAAATATCCAGTGACATTCAATGTTGTTTATTTATAAACCGATGTTTCGTTCGTATATTGTTATTTTTGCATGTCACAATGTTATTTTTGTTTCCACATGCTGAATCGTGGCAGTTTTTTTGTCAATGACGTCTATTCTTTATTTGTACTGACTGAAATGTTTATGAAAATATTAAAATGTATTTTTCATTGTTTAAAGTTGAATTTACTGAAAAAGGTGGCTGGTATAGACTGGATGCGGATGGCGGAGGATCAGCAGAAATGGCGCACATTAGGAGAGGTCTATGTCCAGCAGTGCAGTGCAATAGGCTTTATAGGTTATTGACGAAAATACTTGCGAACTTATGTTTATATCTAACACGAGTATCTTTTACATTTTTTACTTTCGATCTGTTCATCGGGTTCTGCAATTATCCCTTATAATATTGTCCATGTTTATTTATACTTTTTACACTGGATTTTCAATTGATAACTATACTATAGGTTATGTGAATGACAGCAGAGAAAGCTCATGAAGTATGTAAAGTCAGAGGCAGGTGGCGAGTTGCCTATCCCAGAGAGTGAGAAAGGCGTGAGTATATTTAAGTACCTTTATATAATGTTGTTGCCAATTTCAGACTAAATATATGTAAATAAACAAAGACTAGAGTAAAATAATCACCAAATTAAATCGAGATTAGACTTAAAACTGCATCAATCATTCTCGAGAAAATGAAATTGCTATTCTTTATCTTATAATAACAAACATCCAACGTCAAAGGTAATAAAAGTAGGTACTTACCTGTCAACAGCGTCATTATATTTATCGCAATTGATTGATTAAACGCCAAGAAAAATCAACATCTTCGCTTTATTAACTGCCTTTCAGAGTACACAGCCATTGAATATAAATTAGTAGGATTGAAGTTTAGCCAGCTTTTTGAATCTGAGGTGAAATATTCATATTTAGTAACTTCTGAGCTAAAGCTGAAGTGGAAATAAATGAAGTTACTTGCATTGCTACTAATAAATTGGTATTGAAATTTAGCCAGCTCATTCAATCTGAGGTGAAACAATTCATATTTAGTAACTTATGAGCTAAAGCTGAAGTGAAAATAAATGAAGTAGGTATTCAATCCTTTTTTTTTTTTATCTTTCTCTTCTATCGTTATTCGTTCTCTCGTTATCGTATCGTGTCGGTATCGTTAAGGATTTTAAAAGATATAACTAAGGTATTGATCGATGACTTTGAATTTAATTTCCGTATAACCTACCTCTTGGATCGATCTCCTAAGAATCTATTCAAGTAGTAAATATAATAACAACCTTGCATTGTTGATTGGAACTCATTTTTAAACCCCTCGTATGTGATTTATGTTTTGCTTATAAACATCTACTTGAAGTTCACTGGTGTTGGTCAGCATTTATCTGTCTTCATAGATATTATTAAGTTATAGACTTTTCAACGGATAAGAACAGCTTATGTATGTATTATGTATATCGGATGAACGTTTTGTTCCATCGTACCTACTTTAAAATTCGATTTATTAGCTCTTCATAAAAATTGTATGGTACCTAA
The DNA here is from genome assembly GCA_914767945.1 of Eilema depressum. Lineage (NCBI taxonomy): Eukaryota > Metazoa > Arthropoda > Insecta > Lepidoptera > Erebidae > Eilema > Eilema depressum. Next base: position 6,661,456 of record OU612028.1, on the reverse strand, counting down.
TATGCATCCTTACTTCATTTGATTACAAAATAATACAAATTCGTTCTTTTCACAACTTCCGCAAGCGGCGTTCATTTTTCAAACAACTTCATTTCTAATGTGCAAGCGATAACATCACGTCGTAAACAACAGTCATTCAAATAACTCAAAGCGTTGGCAACATTAAGCGCTCTCAAAATCCAAGGGTGAAAGCGGTTTTAATGCTTAACTATTTTGTGTGTCCTCCCCTACATAAAGGTACTGTTTGTCATGGTTTCCCTTTGATCTAACGCCAAATAACGCGGTCACGGTAGCCGTACAACAAACAGACGGAAAAAAATAGCAGTTCTGTTAATGCGCTTGACTGTTTCGAACTGTGTTATTTAGTGAAATGATGGTATTTTTAATGGTATATTCTGAGTTTAATTCACAGTTTTACTACAGACAGTGACAATTTGTTAGTAAAATAACACCGGCCTTTTCCCTACTTTTCAAATTCCCAGTTGGGTAATGGAAATAACTAAACGAGTAACACTGTTACTGGTTGGAAGAAAATATCCCAACGAGTCACGGGTGTTACTGGATGCAACAATTTTTGTCCTAACGAGTAACAGGTGTTACTGGATGCAACATTTTTGTCCCAACGAGTAACAGGTGTTACTGGATGCAACATTTTTGTCCCAACGTGTCACAGGTGTTACCGGATGCAACATTTTTGTCCCAACGTGTCACAGGTGTTACTGGATACAACTTTTTTTTTGTGCCAACGAGTAACATTTTTCTATATTTGGGCTTCTTTCGTCTGAAAAGGTATGGTAGCGTCTGAGCCCCATTCGTCATTCAACGAGTGAGCAGTACCAACTAGCAAGGTTAGTTTGGGCCCTAAAGATCTTGGTACCGACTACGTCATCACACTATTACTTTTAAATAAATACTAAGTATCAGATTATGTAGTCGCTCATATATAGTTCAGTAACCTCGAATACTTCTCTATCTTTAGTAATGATGAACACCCCAGGGAGTTATAATACTAACAAATGCCTTCAAAAGGTGAGAGGTATGTAATGTTCTTTGATATTTTATATGCCCTGTACCACTGTACGTAATTTACTCGTACTGTAGTGATATTCCATTACCGAATGTCTTTTGCACAAAGGGGAAATACTGCTATAGGAAAACTAGAATTCATATAAAAAAATATTAACTACAGTCTAGTGTTAGAACCTACCTACAAAGCTGGCAACAACTCCAGGCATAATAATTCGTTGGATGGATTTGACTGTTTGGCGCAAACATATTATATTGAAATTACCTTTTTCGTAATTTCTTCGTCTATAGCAGTAGCAGTTGCCTTCTGGCGTGGACTGAAATACTGGTAGGTAAGTACAATTAAAAATGATCTATTATTTTAGTACACAGCAGTTCACATCTTAGATTATCTATTTCTATCTTAGCCCCCGACTCTTCTACCTGGATAGAACGGGCAGACCCAAGAAGTCCTGACTTGACGTCGTGGAGGGTGACATGCGTACCAAAGGCGCTCAAGATTGTGCGAAGTGGAGGAGAAAGAATGTATGTTAAGAAAAATATTTCCAAATTTCCAAAAATATGTGACAGGCATAACATAAATACGAGACATAAAAACAATCTTGTAGTCTGTGATACCAGACTCCAAAAAATTAGCAGTTCTTTCCAGGGTAACTGTATACGCTTTTTTAACAAGCTCCCTAAGGAAATTAGGGATTTACCTATAAATAAATTTAAAAATGTAGTTAAGAGGAAATTGTGCCAAAAGGGCTATTATAAAATACAAGAATATTTAGATGATAAACTAGCTTGGAAATGAGCTGTTCACTCATGCATGCTTCTCAAACAAATTATTGTATTTAGACTAAGTAGACTAAGCATTATTTGTAAATAGACCACAAAAAAAAAGCCCGCTGAGTTTCTTGCCGGAGTCTTCTCAGGCCAGGGCCGCGTTTCGAACCGGTGGTCCATTTGCTAAGCTAGTCTTTATACATAATTATATATTTTTGACGTTTTGTAAGTGCCGTTTTAATGATCTATACAGAATAAATGATTTTTGACTTTGACTTTGAAAGAGCCGGAAGGCGGACCCTGAGTTCCGACGCTACCTCCACCTCGGATGCAACCAGGAAAATACGTCTCCATGAGGATGATGATGACAGCAGCTAAAATCTTCCTTACAGATGAAAGTACATAATTGCTTGCAATAGAAAATAAGTGGCTGTGGGTTTATTATTATTTTCTCAATAACACAATATTCATTACAAGAACAAATCTAGCTGTAAGATTCCTGGCCTAAGTTTCTTCTTTTAGTTTTCGTTTTTTTTACCAACCAGTGTGTTCGCGATACGGGTAGCTTGTCCTTTAATATATAGGGATCAGAACTTGCGTGATTTACGATATCCCACCTCTGCAAACCCCTTAAGAAATTCTATCTACGGATCAGTAACATAGATGTTATTTATACCTTACCAATGAGCTAGAAATCTGTCGGCACAGAACTTTCCTACCGATAACTATTTTGTTTTCTGATTGAAAGTGACTTTATTTCAATCTATACGTACTTCGTAACATAATACTATGCTAATATTATTAAAGCTAAAGAGTTTGTTTGTTTGGATGAACGCGCTAATCTCAGGAACTACTGGTTTCATTATGTGTTGAATTGTCCGTTAATCGAGGTAGGTAATATGTAGTTCATATATCGTCACACTACTTCTCAAGGGAGCGAGAGACAAACATAATATGATAGGTACTGTCTGAAGTTTACGCGAATATCACTCACCTCCCCGGCTTCGCTAGTGTCATGCTTCGGAACCCCGTATCACCGAGTCACATAATGCTCGCATTTTATTATTTTTTAAATATCTTGTGAGTTATATTCGCGTAAACTTCAGACAGTACTTATCTTATGTTTTATGCCATAATAAACATATTTGTCATACGTCATGGTTTCTGTAGGAAGTAAGAGTGATACGTTAATAGTAAGAAAATTTGTGATGACTAAGCAGAAATGCAAAGGCGGTAGTGTAAGGTGAAGTCGTTAGACTTAAGAACGTGAGATGGCGGTTCTGAAAGTCGTTCATCAACAACCGACGTGATTTCATTCCTAATACAAGGTATTCGAAGATACTAGGAATCTTATATGAATATAACCCATTTTACAAATCATAAACCAGATGAAAATTAATGGGTACCGCCAGCTATCAAACTTGTTTCGATCTTTTTAGTGTCAGTCGGGTTTTTGTTTTAATTTTAATAATTTATTTAATTATATTGTCAACACAATGCTGCGTATCATGGGTAAAATCTCATTTTAATCACGTTCTTATAATATTATCCAGCTATGAACTACCATTACCCATTTGCTTGCATATCGCTCAAACAGAAAAATAAATATAAACATGAGAAACTGTTTATTATTCCCTACGAAATTTATGTAATAGACAATGGATTCATTATGTAAGTGCTTATGTAAATCTGTTATTCCCCAAGGACTCGGTGTTTGTTCCAACTATACTTGTAGGTACTATACCTAGAGATGAAAATACGTTTGTTACAGATGGTCTATAAGTCTTCTGAACTTCGACATGCTTACAATAACAATTTTTACTGGTGTAGAAACTGATATTTTGCAGATTTTATTGCTTTGTCGTTTGTTCCGCGTGAAAAAAGGAACATCCTGTGTATTTATATTTCTCAAGATTGATGTACCTAAGCATGTATTTTTCTTTTTATCTCTAGTTTTTATGATCCAAAGGCAGCAAACAAGCACATAAACTACCTGATGGTAAACCCATAAACTTAGTATATACTAGCGTAAAGGTGAACCATAAATAAGGCCTTTTAAAGACTTTGTTTTTAAATATTTAGGTTTATTATATTTCTTGATTCTGGCTTTTATCCAGATTATGTAAAGTAAAGTCTCATTGAGGTTTTTTTATAACAAAGCTTTGAGTCTAGAAAAACGAACTCTAATTCAGAATTCATATAGGGTATTTTAAACAATAAGTGATGGATGATGTAGTCGATAGACTCGATAGTAGAGCACTGTGCGCCTAGGAGTAACCTGTTCACTTTAAACTTAATAACTTCCAAGTTGTAGCCGGGGGATATCAACTTCATAAGTAGCATCTCTTGGAGTATATTTGTCCTGTGGTTGTAGCGTTTCGAAACACAGACTCAGACAGACAATTTCACTCTTTAGCAGTATATAGTATATAGTATATACGTATATGAAGGTACCTATTGTAAACTGTAAACGTTTCAAGGGATTCCATTTTTTGTCATAATGGTTTTTGTCCTAATTTAAATTGCCATAACAAGTTAGGCATAATTTTCTTTGTCATAATAATAGTGTGCCATAATTGTTTTTTAGCATAATATGTTATTCAGCATAAATATTGTATATCCTAATGTTTTTATTCATAACTTTGATATGCATAAAGTTGTAAAGCATATTGTTTATTTGTCTAATAGTTATTTGGCAGATTTATTGAGAAAGCTCCTGATTCCGACTTGGATAGATTAGGTTAGAAGGCTAATGCGGGAGCGGAGCGAAGCGAAGCTCCCGCATTAGGCCTTCGTGGTTATTTTTTTTTATAACCATGTAGAACTTTATTTAGTCAAATGAACATTCTGACTTAAAATAGTTATGGTTACGCGTCGTTATGCTTAAGTAAACTTATGCTTTGGGACAGTATGCTTATAAAATATTATGCTTATAGTAAATAGGATTAAAAAAATTATGATTAAAAAGTTATGGCAAATGAGTATTATGCGTAAATAATGTTAGGACAAGTAACATTATGCAATGTTAAATTATGACATAAAATTGTAGGAATAAAAATAGAGAACCACGTTTCAATCTTACTAATATTATAATCCCACTTTCCAACTATTCCTACTAATGTGAAAGTATGTGATATTTGGTTGTTTGTTATTCAATCACGTTCTAGAGGCTAAATGGATCTGGCAGAAATTTGGTAAAGGGATATACCTATTATCTAGAATCTGGAATAATACATAAGCATATCCCGGGAACAGATTTCCGTGAATTGCGAAACGGAATCAAAATTTTATGCGGGGTCGTTTGAGGTTGGCAGCGCGATAGTGACGCCCCTGGTGTTGCACACATCCTTAGGCCACGGTAACCACTTTACATCAGGTGGACCGTGTACTTGTCTGCCACCTAAGTGGTATAATAATGCGGACGAAGCCACGAACAGCTAATAATTTCAATAAAGATGTCTGTACTTTATCTATAAAAATAAAATGTATCTGTCACTTGGATAGATAGAATCCACCAAACTATGCACAGAGTGTCAGAACAACAAGAGTCATTACTTACAAGTTGACAACTATTAGACAAACGTTTGTCATATCTTCTAATATATAAAAATCAATGCCGCTTTTCGTTGTTATTTTATAACTCAAGAACGAGCTCACCTATCTAAACCAAATGTTTAAAGGCTTTGTTCCGACTATTTAGTAGATGGTATATGTGAAGTTTGCACAAAATCGGTCGAGCGGTTCTTCATTTAGGCGGTACGAAGTTCGCGGGGTCGGCTAGTTTATTTCTAAAATATAACTCAAAATAAAGGGTAAATGATAAAGCTGTTAAGATAGTAAGTAATTGTGTGTCCGTGACTTAATTATAAAAGTTAACAAAGCCTCTTTGGGCATTACGAGGCTAGGCCCCTCTAGACAAGTGGCAATTCGTCGGCCAGCGTTTTGTATAATATAATGCCAAATGTATGGGATTTGACGTATATGACAGGCGTCAACGAATGTCAAAAACGTCAAATCCTATACCTACATTCGTCATTTTATTCCATGATACGCCGAGCAACGAATTCACTTGTCTAAGGGGGCTTGGTCTTCACCTCATTCATAAAAAGACTTGTAACATACAAGTCTATTTTGCAGGCTTTTGCAAGGCTTCTAAGGGACTTATTTCCTCCAAAAATTTGGTCTGCCTGGTGGCATAGTTATATTGGTTCAATGTCGATATAATTCGTCATATCATTTTTAGTTATGTCCTTAATAATTTGGCACATGGCAATTAGAAGCCTAGCATAACAGAAAATTGAGACCTCTTTGTACTGTAATAACCTGATAGCTATGTGGTCGAAGTTTTTAGTTAATTTAATAGTAGGTAATAGTTATTGTAGAATTCTTGAAAAAAAGAATAGAATTTCCTCTCTTTCCTTTATTTCTTCCAAAAATTTCCTTTCTGTCCTTCATTTGATAAAACTAGTCTGAACAATGTCGGTAATAAGACCGTATATCAGGGTAGTATCAACGTATTATACCCCGTTGTGTTGTATATCTACTGGCACATTGTCGGTATATGAGCACGATACGTCGAAGTAGGCACGCAATCAGGATATCCGAACGAGGCGGCGACGACCTGACGACATAGAGATATTACGTATTGACGACTTTATAACTGCATGATAAAAACAAAGTACTTACAAATTCTACTTCCATACTCCATACTAATATTGTAAATGCGAAAGTAACTCTGTTTGTCTGTCTGTCTGTCTGTTACGCTTTCACGCCTAAACTACTAAACCGATTTTGATGACATTTGGAATAGGGGTAGATTAGACCTTGAGAAAGGACTTAGGCTATTTTTGGTCGCGATAACCGACATCCACGCGGGCGGAGCCGCGGACAAAAGCTAGTACCTATAATAAACGCGAAAGTTTGTAAGTATGTATGGATGTTTGTTACTCTTTCACGTAAAAACTACTGAATGGATTTTAATGAAACTTTACAATAATATAGCTTATACATCAGAATAACACATAGGCTACGTTTGGTCGCGATAACCGACATCCATGCGGGCGGAGCCGCGGGCAACAGCTAGTATAACATAAATATGAGCAGACAGTACTCTGTCGGTCTGTTTAATAAAATCATTTTTGTATTTTTTCATTGATAATCTTTAATAATAGTTTGACTTTGTTTCTACTCAAGTTTCTACTCAACCGATTGCGATCAAACTAACGTAAGATTTGAAGTCTGAGAAAGCCCTTTCTAACAAAAAAAAACCGCATCAAAATACGTCCAGTAGTTTTTGCGTCCATCGCGGACAAACAGACAAACAGACAAACAGACAAACAGACAAACAGACAGGAAATTAAAAAAATATATTTTCGTGTTCAGTACAACATAACCCAAGTATAACATAACATAACCCAAGTATTTTTTTTTTAAATATCTCCAATGTACAGACACGACCACTTTACAATTATATAATAGTATAGATAGATACCTGCAATATATTAAACTTGATATAAAATTATTTTGGGTGAAGGTCGTTCTTAGTATCTTAGACTATGTATTAACTATAAAAATGAGTGTCATTTACCGTAGTAAAAGAAACAAAATAAGTAGGACTGGAAAAAAAAATAGTAATTTATAATTCAAATAATTGAAGGCGATTTCTTCAACAAAATATTACATCTCTCACATACGTCGTACCCGACTAGCAATACATCATGAAACATCACATATTAATCTCAGTAATGCTTTGTAACTTTTACAGTGTTTCCCAAGTCAACGTCGTTATGTAAATATTAAGAAATAAATCATGTAATATGTAGTCTTATAAAAGTGTTCAAAAATATGTTATTACTTAGGCATAATGTTTTACTACAGATACAGAATATATAGGGGAACAGTACGCACAGACAGGTATGAAAGGAACTTCACGCACGCTTAAACTGTGGAATTAACTCCCTGCTGTGGGTTTTCCAAGTGACTACCGTATGGGGTTCTTCAAGAAGGACACTAGAAGGTTCTTACGGGGTAGCAGCCCAAGCGTCGCGTCCCTGATGTTGCACACGCCCATAGGCCACGGTGACCACTTTCCATGAGGTGGGCCGTGTGCTTGTCTGATACCTAAGTGGTATAAAAAAATAAAGTAAAGAAGTCACACTCCATTGCTTTTCAAGGATTCAGTATTCTGTACCCATTCCGGAAAGAGTTTGGGAAATTGGAATAAAAGACTTGGTCTTCTCGGAAACAGCTTTGATTTCATGAACTACGGTAAGCAACTTCTTTTTATAGGATTCCAAGTGAGATCGACCTGCACCCAACTGCTTACCGAATCCATACTTAATATTATAAATGCGAAAGTAACTCTGTCTGTCCGTCTGTCTGTTACGCTTTCACGCCTAAACCACTGAACCGATTTTGATGAAATTTGGTATAGGGGTAATTTAGACCTTGAGAAAGAACATAGGCTATGTTTGGTCGCGATAACCGACATCCACGCGGGCGGAGCCGCGGGCAAAAAGCTAGTACAAAATATATTTTTGCGAATAAAGTGTGTTATTGAATCACCAATGGGGTTGCCGTTGCCTAAAAATATATATAGTAAAGAATAAGAGTACCTATTTGAAATTATGAAAAAAGAAAAAAAAAATTCTAATTTCACCAACTTGCTTACCTAAAAGTTTTACTTCAATGAAAAGTATACAATGTAAGCAGACGGGTGAAGGTTCACATTACTTGGGATCTTAGACCATTCCTAAATCATTCTGTAAAAGCGATATATTTCCTGTTCTCTCATCTTTTAATACTAAAATACTCAGTCGGTGACATTTAAGCCCGGCCCCTACTATGTAGGACTTACGAGTTATTATATATAGAGGATTACTCTGTCTACCCTTCAGAAGATTTGGGGCACAATGAGTAATTTTCTTATTTTAATATTCACAAATGTAAAAATTATATATTATATATGTACTGTTGAAAGTTTGTAACTAAACTGTGAAATTAAATTGTAGGTACTACTTTGAAATACACTCTGCCGTGGTGTATTTTAAAAGCCATTACAGTATGGGGTTCTTCAAGAAGGTCTTTAGAAGGTTCTTACGGGGTCGACAACGCAAGTTTGACGCCCCTGGTGTTATATGCGGCCATAGGCACGGTGACCACTTTCCATCAGGTGGGCTGTGTGCTTGTTTGTCACCTAAGTGGTATTAAAAGGGGTTTACTGCAGCTTGTGTGGAATTCTGATCGTGTTCATTAAATTTAAATTATATAAGTTTACTTTCATTATGTAAAGAAAACAATAAGATAAAAGATAATAGATTGTTTTTACGATAGATAAGATAAAAATGATAAAATAGAAAAATATAATAGATTAATCATTTTGATAATTAAGATAATTTTAAAGCAATTAGTTTGCTAGACTAAACAAATTATAATAAATTGGAAAAAGCGAAATCAATTCTCGGGCGGGACTCAAACCCGCGATCTTTCCCTTACAGGGGTTTCACTATTTAGGTCCGATAGGTCGTACGAATATCGGTAGATTACTCCTACCATCGCCGTAAGATGGATGTACATTTTGATAATACCTACAGAATGTATTATATTTTTTTGTAAACATTATGCTAGAAATATAAGGTAAGTGGTATAATCAACTGATAAATCCATCTCCCTTTGTTGTTCAAGTGCGCCTAACCTACGATGGACGTTGTCAACTATAATGACTGTTTAGTGAAGGACGCTTGGCAGGCTGTTGTCTGCGTGTAGCCAGTTCTGGGAATCAATCGATGTACTGACCGCACGCTATGCACCATTAACGTTAGAAAAGCTCTCTCAACCTACTCTAGTAGTGCTATAATCACATTATAATCAACCAATTACAGTTAGATTCAGTTTTGTTTAGTTTGTAATTCATAATAATGACTTATGACAATTTGAAAGATATTTTTTTGTTATATTCATTTTTCATTCTCTGAACATTTTCCCAATTCAGTTGAAGTCGGCTTTTCAGTTTAACTGTGATGCGGGTGAACTTCGATACTTGCCATGAAGCGACTGCCGTATGACCTCCGCAAACTCCGAGAACCAATTGGCGATACTTATCGATTTTCTGCATTAGACTGGTCGGACTTTTGTGGGCTGCAACTAACAGTAAGAGCTGCCATCAATTTTCATAGAAGAACTGGGACCGACGACAGCTTAAACGTGCTCTCCGAGGCAATATGGCCTATGTAAAAAATATATTTGCACTGAGCGGGAATCGAACTCGCGCCTCCAATTTTATCCATGCATATCAAATCGAACAAAAAACTTCATAACAACAAACTACATTAATAAGTGCATCTATTGATATTTTCGGTAATGCATGAAACGTGACTATAGGTGCGCTATACCATCGCAAAGTATCTGCTAACACTCGGCTCCAAAGACCTGAGTGATAGGCGCGCTCTATAGTTATAATGTATTCTCTAAGCTACTGGCACATCACAGAGGCTGCCCTGTTATCCATTAAAATTCAGTTTATCTCAAGGTTTGTACTTCGGTCTAGGTGTCTGTGTCTGTAAGTATCCGCTAAACGGTCCTTTCCTTTACGTGGGACTGAATACAGAGATTGATGAAATGTGGAAGTTTATTCCTCTCTGCCTAACCTTTTGGTAAATAAGCTATAGGATTTACTATACATATGCTACAGGCTTGTAAGTGATCGTGTCCGAAATCCGAATATTACTTGGTGACGTAGGTTGACATTTGTTGGCACTGATGTAAAGTGATACTAAACTCAGACATACTTACATTTCTAATATTAGTTATATATTTTTTAATAATAACTTACTTAAGTGAGTTATATTTAAACAAACACGCACCGGCGCTCATTAAAACGAGCCTTAATTAAGTACCTACAAAAAAATCTGTTACCTAATAACCTAATGTTCTAGAATAAATATGTATTGCGATTGCTTACGTGTGTGTGTGTGTGTATGTGTGTTTGCCATGCACGAAGTCTTTTTCTAAAAGATTAGAACGAATTACGATATAGGTAGTGGTGAGCTTGACAGAGTGGATAAAGTTGTTCCGAACTTAGAAGAGTTTTTCACGAAAATAGACACTAATTAGATAATATGGCATAAGATTATTTTTGTTTTCATCTAGGTAACTCAAACTATACACATAAATTAAATACAGCTTTATATATAAATAACACGGACCCTGAGCTCCGGGGTCATCTTGGCCACGGATGCAATCGGGAGAATACGTCTATATGCAGATGATGATGATATAAATAACACGGAAAGAATATTTTGACCATGGAAAATGAAATCGCTTAACAAATAATTTCTTACCGAATCATAATAATATGCTTATTTTCACCCCGATAAAATTCCAAGAGATGCACCCAATCAACTCTCAAAAACTCTGCGCCAGGGCGCAGGTATTTCTCTCTTGTTTGGGAAGTCAGGCGGCTTGAACTCCAGCAAAAGCTAAGATGCGATACTAAGATAAAAGAAGGGTATATTTTATCTTAGCAGGTTTTTCTCTTTTAAAGATACCCTTCTTTTATCTTAGTATCGAATCTTAGCTTTTACTGGAGTTCAAGCCGCCTGACTTCCCAAACACGAGAGAAAAACCTGCGCCCTGGTGCAGGGTTTTCTCTCGTTTCGCCAGTTTTGTCAATTGGCAGGTGTACCTGGTAGACCGGTTTATAAGTTATAAGACTTATAAATGAGGTGGGTCTCGAAGATCTTAGTGAGATCATTGAATGTAGGAATAGTACTTACCTTGAATGTGAAGTGGTTCTGGGCCATAATATAAGAAAAAAAAAAATGCAATTAATGAAGACCCTTGAGCATTACGTTAAGAGGGTTGATGTATTAAAGGCATTTAGTTGTAGAACGAAAACAAGCGTGTAGCATGCAATGACTTCTATACATGCTATTTATCAGTGGGTCCCTATAATACAGTTCCGGCCGGCTTGTCTTTTTAGAGATGGCAGAGACTAGATCGCGGTAAAAAAAAGATCCACCGGCTTCCTTTTTGCAATTTTCACCCTTCGCCATTTCTATTTATACTAGACAAGGTGGAACAAAAATGTCGTGTTACTTCTGGGGGCTGAAAATAAGTGCGTTAATGAATTTTGACGGAGATTCATTACTATCAGTATGGGCACCTTTCTGTTGTATCATTTTTACGCTAGATAAGAACTGTCATAATGCACCTATTAAGTATATTATTTCAACTGTAGGTGTTTAGAACAATAAAAATGAAATTGAGATAATTTTAAAGCAGTTACTAGGTATGCTAAACTAAACAAATTATTTTAAATTGGAAAAAGCGAAATCAATACTCGGGCAGGACTCGAACCCGCGATCTTTCCCTTACAGGGGGAATGCTCTGACCACTGAGCCACCGAGTTTCACCCGAGATTGATCCAAATTTTCCAATACATCCATCTTAGGGCGATGGTGGGAGCAATCTACCGATATTTTGTTCAGTTTAGCATACTAAATGCTTTAAAATTATCTCAATTGGTTGGGCGGAGTTATCAAAAATCAATGTTTAAAAATGATTACAACATCATTCATTGATTCCGATAGTTCGTACGAATATCGGTAGATTGCTCCCACCATCGCCCTAAGATGGATGTATTGGAAAATTTGGATCAATCTCGGGCGAAGCTCGGTGGCTCAGTGGTTAGAGCATTCCCCATGTAAGGGAAAGATCGCGGGTTCGAGTCCTGCCCGAGTATTGATTTTGCTTTTTCCAATTTCAAATAATTAATAAAAATGAAAGTTATAGCCATCACTATTTTTATTCTATTCATCATTAAAGATATAAGTTGAATGTCTTCATGTTGTAATTACTACAAATTGGTCTTATCTACTTCGAAATCATACCTAAATACGAAGGAGTTTGCCCAATAAATGAAAATTGATTACCTAATAATCAACATGAACCTTCAATTGATTATACGACCATGTGTTATTCCTTCTCGAACAAATTTCAGAATCAGTAAAATATTTTCAAGTATATAAAATCAAATAACCATATTCCGCATATACAAACTTTGGAATAGGATCCCTTTGGCAGAAAAAGTTTTGTACCCGCTTAATTGGAATTCTTTCAACGAAGGATATACAACAAGCTGCTTGCAAATTGGGTTCCTAACTCTTTTTGGGGAGAGAATAATTCACATCACAAGTTTTTACGATTACAGATTGAGATGGATATTTCGAATCTTGTGCAAGAAGAACTAGGCCATATGTATAAAATTATGATCATATATTATGTAGAATTTTATCCATTGGTCGAAATTCTACTATACACATTATTGAAAATTTGACAGGCCAGGTGCCTTACCACAACTTGTTAAATGTAATCTTAGCGTCCTTCAAGACACTTAGTATACTAGAGTGATATATTGTTGTAATGGATCAAATTGTATGTCTTTCTCTAGTGGAAGCATTTCTTTGTTGAATTTGTTAGAAATTACACTTGTCTTACCAGATATGTTCATAAATGTCGACGGATGACATGGTCCGTATTACACTATGGATGGAAGTAAAGTAAGATTAAAATAATATTACTTTAAAGAGGTGATGGTAAGGCCTCGAAAGCGGACCGGAAACACAGAGGTGTGAACCTCGGATGCCACCGGAAGTAATGCGAAAATGATGTTGATGATTATAAGTATCTAAGGTGTAATTTAATAATTATTTATTTATCATACAGAGCTGTTACATTATGAAATCTGAGATCTTGAATATCATCAAAGCCATCCACGAATAGGTAAAACGTATCTGAATAGTCTCTATACCTACTAGAGATTTCGATCAGAAGACCCTTGACCTAACCTGAATGGGAGTAGGTAAGTATTTGCGTCACGAACCAGTCACTCTGGCTAACAATATACGCCTTTGAACCGTCGCTACTGTTACTCTTTACTCCTTAGCAATCAAATATTCAACTACAAAAGGAAAAACTACAATAAAGAAATAACTGTGCGCACATTCTTCACAATAGAAACTCTACCTGATATTCTCATACCGTTCATTTCAAATATTAAAATAAAAAGTTGTGCTAGAGTTTTCCAAAAAAATCAACTATACATAAATATAGGCATATTTCTTTGCCATTGGGGTAGGCAGAGACTACATTCATCTCATCAGACACTATCCTGACGTGCACTTTAACTTATTTTCATTAAAAATTGGATTTTTGTTTTTATCACATTACTGTCCATACCAAGGTTGCCTGGAAGAAATCGCTTCTAATAAGGCCGCCCATTGTAGATTAAATTGTATACATGCTATCCACTAGTAGTCCTACTGTAAATCTATTGGTGTACAACAAAGAATTATCTATTTATCTATCTTCCTCAATTTTCAAACGAGATTTTGTACGATACTTTCTGAAGTTTACGCGAATGTCACTCATTGTAATAAAACCACTTTTTAAGAATTCTAAATTATTGCGATAGAGATAGAATGAGATTTTGTATTCAGATAGCGAATAAACACACAGTACAGTAATGTTTGCGTAAAGCGGTTACCTACGCAAATAAACGATGAATTTTACGCACCTTCGCCTAAACCTTTGAAGATCAAATTATCTCTCGTCTCACCCAACTTACTTAGGCAATACCATGCAGAACTAAGGTGTCATGCTCATTTACTCATGTGATGCCAACAATACCGTCACGTCAGTGCTCACTTTTTTTGTCGTACGAGAAAGAACTCCTAATGCTTTGCCCGCACACGTTTTGCTATAACCCCGAATTCTTTAAGCAGGCGGGCGTGAAAAGGCTGCTGTTGAGGCCGTTGAACTAAAATTTACCTAGTCCAAGTGGGAGTTTACTTTATCACTTGGACTACTTACTATTTTAAAACTGATGGCACCTTCATTTAAATAATATCTACTTCTTGTACCCTGTGTACAACACTTGCTTTGAAATCGTTTGTTTTTGTTATGCACACTCCCGGGGTTTGCTGGAAGAAAACTCAGTTACGTACGCCAATGTACATTATTAGTGTTTGTTACCATTATACTTTGGTTTCCATCATCTTATGACTTATTATTGCAGCGAATAAATGGAAAAAGACTCAAGGCCTTTGGAAACTTAACATTTGTGCTTTTATTTTGAGATTTCTTAACTAGATAGAGCTAAGCAACTTAAGTAGCTATGTTCACGCACTCTATCACCATGACTTTTTGATACCGGTTAGTCGAAATAAACTGAATTTAGATAAGTTTACGTATATACTCGTATGTTAGGTATTATACTCGTGTTTGACTTGTCAAATAATAATAATTGTACGGAAAGCAATATTTCGAACAAGCACTGCATAACATACAATAGCTTTGTGTTATATCATTATGTGTGCAGTATTTTATGCGTCTACTGTATTGAACAATGTACCTGTTCGAAGCGCCTAACGTTCTGTAACCAAGATTAAGATTTGGGTAGTAAGTAATTATAATAAACATAAAATTGAAAAAAAAAAAATGCTACAGTTCAGATTCACTCACGGTTCAGTGAAAAAATATGGTGATAGACACAAACAGACAGACGAACAACAAAGTGTTCCTAAAAGGGTGCCGTCTTCCTTTCCGGTTTCATTTAGAGACACGGAACCCTAAAAAATTAAGTAGGTTGATACTCAAGAGAGTACCTACGTCAGTCGGCCCATTTGTACTGAGAAAAGAGCACCTTCTAGAAAATGTCACATAATCAATTACTGAGTTTGTAATCAATTAATTGTTATTGGAAATACGAGGAATACGTGATACCAATCTGTGCTAAATATATTTAATATAATAAAAATAGCGGACAAGCGTGGTGAGTGTTGTTTCTGAATATCTATTTGTTGAATACTGGACAGGAATAAACTTTGGCTTTAGCAGCGAAATGTATCGCGGCGATATGTGAATGTGTGTGAAACGGGGCACCCAATTACAGGTGAGAAATCTATATTATGTTGTTATCTGTATGTTTCTTACATTCCGATTTTTATAACAGTAATATGGAATGGAATAACGGGCATTAACGCCATCATGGTATAGGTTGCCATAAGGTCACAGGCTGGCTGAATCTGGTCGTTAGTCAGGAAATTAATAGGTAAGTATAATATAAGAGGTGATGGGTGAACATTTTCAAAAGGGAAGCCAGTGGCTTCCTTTCGCAGAACAAGCCAGCAGGAATCGTTTTATAGGGACTCGTCGCCACTGATGTATATACAGTATACCTGCGCCTACACCATAATGGCATTAATTTTCATTAATATTATTGAATACTAGCCTTCCACCCGCGACTCCGCCTGCGTGCATCTCGGTTAACTCGACCTTTGCTCATATCTTCGGTTCTACTCAACCGATTCCGATCAAACAAACGTAAGATTTTAAGTCTGAGTAAGCCCTTTCGAACAAACAAAACCGCATCAAAATCCGTCCAGTAGTTTTTGCGTCCATCGCGGACAAACAGACAACCAGACAAACAGACAAACAGACATTAAATTAAAAAAAAAATATTTTCGTGTTCAGTATCGTTAATTCAGTCGTTAAGTCAGTTTATTATTATTATTATTATTATATAACATAACCCAAGTATTTTTTTTAAATATCTTCAATATACAGACACGACCACTTTACAATTGGGTATTTAATAGTATAGATAGATATATTAATATGCGAAAGTTCAAAAGTTTATTCCAAATAAAATAGGTTGATATTTTTTTGACTGATTGACGGAAATTGACTTGATTGACATTGATTTCAAATCAATATTTAGTGGAAGTCATCGTACCTACTCTTAACAAATGAACAATTGAACATTGAACACCTATTATTATCAAGGGTGTCTAATATTCATTGTTGATCGTGTAAGCACTTTTTTATGCATCGACATTACCCGGTAATTTAAAAGTTCTCGGAAGGAAATTACTTTCGAGGCATATAGCACGTGACCGTTCTGGCTATATCTACTACTAGCTTTTCGCCCGCAGCTCCGCCTGCGTGGATGTCGACTACTGCCACCAAAAGTATTTTTTCTATGATGGACTTGTTGTATAAACTTTCGACGCCTTATTTTCACTCTTTCAGTAGTGAGTTTTTTAAAATATTAAATTCGGCCCCATGAGTCATAACAGGGGAGTAGAAACCTCGACGAATTTGTCCAATGTTGCCCAACCCTTGTCGACCTTTCGACGTATATCTCCTACTGGGCTTCGTCTTCTAATCTAAAATTAGAAACACAGCAATGAAAAAACGTATTAGCACGACACCGTCGTAGACAATCCAGAAATGCTCAGGTCTAGATAATGTCAGAAGGCTTCTCGTAAATCACAAATGCCAAACATAGCGGCTGATTATACTCTCAGGTCTTTTGTATAATCTGCTGAACAGTACAACTACAATACTATATAGGTAACCCTTTTAAAACTGAACTCGCAACTATTCATGACGACTCTCAAGAACAACTTGTATAGAGATATGACTCAGGAGTGATTGATCTATAATTCTTCAGCAAGGCCTTAAAGCCTTTTTTGGAGAACAGTACCACCGCACTCCAGTTCCGTATCCTAGATGTTAAGTTCTGCTGGATGACGGAATCAAACAGGTTCGCAAACTTTGTTAGAACTGGGATTCCACCTGCTTTAAAGAGCCCTGTCCGCCAGTGCGATATCATCAGTATACCATAACTATGAAGGTTGCTGTTGTATGCTGAGGATATAATAATCATCAATTGGCCTATTGCTGTCCACTGCTGGACATAGGCCTCTCCTAATATGCGCCACGTTTGCCGATCTTCCGCCTTTCACAGGTCGTCGGTCCACCTGGCTAAGGGGTGTCCCACCTTCCGTTTTCCTTCTCACGGTCTCCACTCTAGGACTTGTCTGCTCCAACGGCCATCAGTCCTTCGGCAGACGCGGCCAGCCCACTGCCACTTTGGCTTGCTTATTCTGCGAGCTATGTCGGTAACTTAACTTTGGTTCTATGTCGGATGACCTCGTTTCAAATTCTATCTTTTAAAGATACTCCAAGCATAGCTCGCTCCATAGCCCGCTGCGCGACTTTTAGGTCACGGAATAACCCCACCTTCAGTGGCCACATTTCGGCACCGTAGGTCATAACAGGCAGGACGCACTGGTCAAAAACCTTTGTTTTGATGCATTGCGGCAGGGGGGAGGAGAAGACCCGACGTAGTTTGCCAAATGCTGCCCACCCCAGTTGGATTCTTCTGGCTATTTCTTTCTCGAAGTTGGTTTTACCAAGAGCTGGATAACCTGCCCCAGGTAGATAACATTTTTGAACAACTTCGAGTGTCGCTCCTTCGATGGTAATCGGTCTCGGTACAACATGTTCGTTGAACATAATCTTGGTTTTATCCAAGTTTACACCGAGGCCGACTTGTCGGGAAGCACCATTCAGGCTGTGCAGCATTTCGCCCAGTTGTTCCAGCGACTCCGCAACTATGATGATGTCGTCAGCGAACCGAAGGTGCGAGATATACCTACTCTAGAATCTTGAAGACGTCCTTCAATGCGCTGGTAAATGCTGAGGATACATTAATTACTATGTGATATGTCAAAAATGAATATAAATAAAACAACTTATAATTTGTGGTGGTTTAGTTTTTCTTATTGATCTAAAAATAATAGCAAGAAACTAAACATTTTGTATTATATTCTTTGTCATCTTAATCAGAAGTGCACTGTGCTTGACTAATTGAGCCCACAGCTGATAAGTGGAAGTTATTGAATGGTGTTCTGCCATCTCTAATAATTGTTGCCTTAGTATACTTCTCAATAGGCGTTCGCCTATTTGGTGAAACGTTTCTAGCCGCCCCTTGTGTTATATCTGCGTATAGATTTAAATTCACGTACCTTACTGTGTGAGGGCTTATAAGTTAGTATTCATCTGAATGATAACGTGCTGTATTACTTTTAGGCTTTCTTTCATATACGGTACATCTATAGCTATAATCGCTGTGCTATCATGTCGTGTAGTCAATGTGATGAAATACTATGGTATCATGGTAGCTGGTAGCTGACGCAGTATATGCTCTAGTATATTATTTAATGCTCGATGCCAATACTACCAATAATGGGTCTGATATGTAGTTCCGAATGTTGTCCTCGCGACGCACGCTGCTATTCTACTATAATACCACTCGCAGTCCGTGGAACTTAACTGAAGATTGGATACTCCATCGAAGTGAGCCAGTCTCAAAAACTTCTTTTCTATTTCCAATCAATTAAATAAAGAAACCGCAGTAGGTACATAACACTCTTACATAGTACATAAATTAATATTTTTCACATTCTTTGTAATTATACGTGACAGAGAGTGACGTTTTATGAATATTATCATTTGACAGATCAAAATGTGACCTAGCGTTGACACCATCACTTTAGTACCCGTTGTCATGGTAACAAATTTGCTAGCGATATTAGCGCCATAATATTTCGTATTTTCTTTAATATTACATTATTTCGTGGATTTGCCACATTTTTATTGTGATAATTACTATTCGGCCACAAAGCCAAATTCAAAAAACCAAAGATCATAAAAATCTGTTCAGCCGTTCTTGAGTTATAAGAAAGTACGTTTTTGGCACTTTTTAGGCACTTAGGGTCTGAATTTCGAAAAATCGTTTCTTAGTACACCTCCACGCTTCTAAACAAACACTCTCTATAAATTTCAAGTCTCTAGGACCAGCGGTTTAGGCTGTACGTTGTCTCTAAGTCAATCAGTCAGTCAGGACTAAGAGTTTTATATATAAGATGACTCCGTATGAGTGATGGATGCCTGAGGTTGAATGATGTGATGGTGGAATGTTTAGGTGATTATGTGAAACAATTCTTCAGAACACAAGCCATCATACAATAATAATATAATATAACACGTATATATTATTGTACTAACCAAGACATTTAGTTCCCGCGGACAATTCTGCGTAGAATTCGGTTTCAGTGACCCATGGGTATCTAATTATCTATTATCAGAAACCTATGAAGTACCTAGATACTACTCTCTCTAGGACTTGATCCTACTCTCTAGCGACTGACTCAAAATAACAAAAGGCAGGCACCCCTATTATGCTATTGTATCTTGTTATTCAATCAAACCTTACAGAGTGCAAATATTCAAAGATTACATTAATTAGGAAATTTAAATTTGAAATATTAAATTTAGTTGTAGCGTTAAAATAATTTATACCATTAGGTTTATGATTTCAGCTGTTAAACTAATAAAAGAATGTGCCTACATTGTTTATTATTCCAATGACATCAATCAATCAAAACATGATAATTCAATAAGTAAAATAAATAATTACCCTTCCTTCGAAGTTCATAAGCATACCGAGTGCTTTTTCCAACATTAGTGTCTTTATAAATAAACACGCGATGGATATACGGACAATAAACGTGACATTGAGCGACTCTACTAAACAATTAAAATAGATCAATAGGTAGGAATAACGTCTTTAATAATATATGTTCTGGCCCTTACAATAGTTTCTTTATGAGCCTATTATTTTAAATGCAACGTAAAATATTCATGTAATGTACAGAAAGTGGACATCACTTTAATTAAATAAAACGGTTGTAGAAATAAATAGGCATAGGTCAGTACCTGCCAAAAACAAAGCAAAAGGACTTGAAAAACTCACGTAATTATCACCTCGCATTTTTCAAAATCTTACCATGTTACACATTTACTCCGGTCAATATTTTTTGTATCCTACAAGGTTATTGAGCACTTTTAAACTAATTAAACCATATCTAACCACTTAAACACTTTATAATATATACAACACACTACGATTTTTTATTTTTTTTTATTTTTATTTATATAATCAGGTCCACTTACAGTTATTTACATTTAAACTATAATTAAATTAATTAATATTAATATTAATATTAATATTAATTAATAAATAAAAATTAATATTAACTAATTATCAACTAACGCTACGAAAGTCACCACAACGACGCTGAAAATTAGGAAGCATCGCGTTTGGCGCGTAAAATCAAAATTAGAACACAAACGTCACAGTAATTTTTTAGTTTTCTGTCATCTGCCAGTGTTTATTTCATTTTAATTCCGAGTATTGTCGTGTTTTTTTTTACACGTGATACGTAATGGTGTTCACGGATCGCGGTCGTTATGCCGACTGAGGATTTTGCCGCGCGTCGGGCGAAAATTTTACTCCTTGGTCACTAGCACGTATTATCGATGGTTTCAATCTTGATAAGGTAGTACGTAACAATGGGGTCAGGGTTTGACTTGAACCAGTGATGAAGCGAAAAACTGATATACAGGCAACATATGTTTACGGATAAAAAGCTTTTTTTTTGTAGAAATGTTACGTTCAAAGCGACAGAAAATAGTAAGACCAATTATTATGAAACGTGACTTATAATAGTTTTTGATGAGAATCTTTGGATGAAGCTTTATGATGGACGTGACATCGTTATATACGTCTTACGGAGCTAAGTAATGAGAAGTTATCTTGGGTCATAAATTTGTGAATTATTGTTATAAATAATAAATAACACGAAAGGAAATGTATTTAAACTAATAAAAATAACGACATTTAAGTCAGACTAGGTACTGCTTCGGTAATGCAGTGATAGCGAATGCATTCGGGGTTCGATTCCTGGGTCGGCAAGGCTATTGACCTTTCTGTAATTCTTGGTAGCTCCAGTGAGAGTAGAATTGCCGTACAATGAGCCGTTGATTCGACAGAAGAAGAAGTAGTAGCTGCATGAGTTTAGAACAAAATCAATTTGCCTACTACTACGTGGAATCGAGAACATATTATACCTACATTACCTACCTTATGTAATGATCGTATTACCTTTATCCACTCCCTTGAGGGATAACATTACATTTCAGCTATACAAAAATGGATATGAACAGGCAAAATTGTGGATCTAGAAGGAGCTTATAGTTTTTTATGTAGGTCTCTAGTCTCTACCTACATATAAAAGTTCTGTACTTATTTGAAACAACTTACTTTGATGTATAAGGTGTAATCTACATACCTACAATACAATGCCATACACCTAACCACTTGTGCTGATTTGTCAAGACATAAATATTCTAAAATTTTGGTGGTGATGCCGTTATTAAGATAATAATTATATTTTTATTGCACACCATAAAAGTATTATAAGATAACAATTTAATATTGTTGTTGGTATCCAAAACAAGAGATGAGACTAACTAAAACATAGACAAGTGACCGGTGACTAAGTGCGTCTTATTTGAATTAAATGAAAGTAACAGTCGCTGTCGACCGAGTCGCCGGCGACTAGTCGCCAGTGCGTAATGGGTCTTAGGGGTACCTACTTAATACTTTAATTATAAACTTACAACCCCATAATTCACCAATTAGGGGTTGAAGGAAATTTCAGGTACGTGAATGATTGATAATATTGATTTAATTGGATTCAGTAGATGGACCTAAATTGGGCTACAGTATTTTTGTATTTTTGATGAATTTATTCCGTGTGAAGCCGAGCCGGTTCGCAACTGAGATAAAATATATTGTATTTGTTATAAAAAATAATAATTAGAAAGCCATTGTTAAAATGACACTAATAAAATGTTCATTATTCACATGCATAGCGCAGATGGACGTACGACCTGACAAAGGCAGTTGGGATTAGGTGCTAAGAGCGCATATCAGAAAAAGTCTATGTATACCAGTGGACTCCAATGCTAATTTTATTGATTGATGTGTTGTCTAAACTGTTGGTAAATGAATATTTCTATTGTATAAATAAAGTTACAAGCTATTTTTTTATTAAAACAATGGTTCTTTTGTTCCATTGAGTTGAAAAATTTGTTTATTCCCTACAAGACAAGATTCCTTGTAATCTTATTCATATGCTTATGCTGCTATCAAGTATTCGTGAACGATTGCACGAAGATCATCAACATCAAGACGATGACGAGTTGTTTGAATTTGCCTGACCTACACTCCCCTAGACAAGTGGCTATTCGTTAGTACAAAAGAATAATAAATTAATCAATGTATGGGATTGACATATGTTCACGACTGTCATAAACATCAAAATTTGGGTAAATTGGCCGGACTATATCCGAGGCTACAACTCGGCTCAAAGTTAGTGCGATTGTTCAAAACATCAAATGAAATTTAAAAAGTCCTCATAGATCCGATATCTGGAACTTTTTTATTCCGGGTCAATCCCGTACATTGATAATTTCTACTCCATACTACTAACGATAGTCAAGTGCCACCTGTCTTGGGCAGGACTCAATATGCAAACAGTTTAAGACTCTCGTCTGTATTTGAAGAAAAATCTCGCAATAATTTTATTTAAGCTTAAACCTACGAAAATTAATCGCGTTAGCTTATTCGAGAACTTCGCTTTAAGTTTCGTCTTATGAAATAAGCAGCTTATGTACTTATATCAGTAATACTTAACTTGTTCTGAGAAAATTATTCGATTTAAGATGAGAGGAGCTATAGCTGCCATATACGAGTATACGAGTACTTATATACCTAATAACATACCTACTTAATTCAATTAAATTGAAGTATCATTTGTGTAGCTACTCTAATTTAGTTCAGCGTCAAGTTTAGTTGTTACCTACCTACCATTACCATGAAATACTGGGATGGTTAAGTAACGTTATTCCGTTCTGTGACCAAATATATTTTACTAGGTACTAGTTGATGCCCGTGACTCCACCCGGGTCTAATAGATGGCCTCTTTCTTGAAAAGATCTTGAATTCAGAATCACTAATTTAACATACACCCGAGTAAGTAGAGACATCTCCAATGCATGTAAGTATATTACAGGTCAAATACAAATAGTTTAAAAATTTTGTGTGTTGAGATTTAGTGTTATTGTCATAGAGACAGATTTCTAGAAAAAGTTAAAAAAAAATCATTATTTTATGATATTGGACATATAGTGGTCTTATTATAAAAATATTATAACCGATCTATTTTGGTTTTGTATTTGAATTCCTATAAAACTTACTTATAACAATAAAATACATTTTTGGCGATCGTTACAATTTTAAAATGTCCGTTATACTAGTTTTGTTACGGAAGTATAAAACATTATATAGTTTACTAGGATGCGTTCAGTTAGAACTAGCTAAAACCAGCGTGCGTTGAACAATGAATAATTTGAATTTATGATATTGTTTTCAGTATTATAATTTTATTTGTATAAGGATACGATGTTATTCTATTTTATTGTTGTAAATAGTTAAAGTTCGCATTCTAATGTCTGTTGTTTTACGTATTGTAAAATAACCTAATTGTTATTTTACCTACTACTATTATTGGCTTACTTGGTCCAGAACCTCTAGTTGGTACCTCCTGGTAACGGAGACGGCAGCGCCTCTTCCTCGCAAGGAATAGGCAGAGGTGGAAGCGGTCCTGGAGAGAGCTGCTCGGAGGCTTTCCTCGTGCCCCTCTGACCAGCTCAGAGGGCACAGTGGAGAGCAAAGGACCGATTTAGTTTTCTTTTTGAAAATGGACGGAATAAATTCCTTGTGTTGTCAATCAATGAGTCCATTTATATCATTGCCCTCTCTTTTTACACAAGTAATAGTCGAAGTTATATAAGTTTATAAAAATAGAAAATGTGTAAAAATAGAAATTAATCAAACGTTTTCACTGGGTTTCTGTCTTGGCAAACAATAGCGTGAAAATTTCTGGCAGACGTGGCGGCGATAGGACGTGGGTGAGAATATACCACTTAGTCAAAAATTACAGAATACGAGAGACCGGTTTAAAATGATATTGTTGTAATAATAATTGGCACAGATCTTGTTGCTTTTGTCATTATATTTATTTCAGTAGGTACTAGTTGTTACCTGCGGGTCCACCCGCGTGAAATGCTGACTTTTCACTCTGATCATCTAAAACTACAACTACATTGATATTCTATATCTCATTAGCTTCTATCCATCCAAAGGTTGTCTGGAAGAAATCACTATTAACGATAAGCCCACCCATAGTGCAAAATATATTTATCTTATAATACTTTTACTTTCGATATTCTTTATTGTACACCATGTACAATAAATAATATCTTTTTTTATACCACTTGGACGGCACACAAGCACAGGGCCTACTGATGACTGATGGGAAGTGGTTACCGTGGCCTATGGACGTATGCTCTCTATACTCGTGCGGCTGACCCTTATCATCTTCTTATCTTCTTACAGATAATCCCGTTTTCGAGATCTCGGTGTCCGAGGTCCATTTTCCTTTATTTTAACTGCATAGTCAGTTAATGGTAATGGGGGGTCACGTCTGACCCCGAGCGAAAGTCTTGTCCGTTGATTAACAGGGGTAAAAGCTAGGACAATTCAGGCCCTGAAGATGTTAAAAGGATAGCATACACTCATACAGCAATAAAAGATAAGCTAAATTGGTTCTAATTCAGTTTGCAATATTTTACCTTCTCAAAATAATATATCTACTGTTTTCAGGATAGGCACAAATCAGACTGACATTAAAACAGATCTTGTGTTGGAGCAAAGGAGCAAACAATATTAGACTAAGCGGCTGTCTTGAGATCAAACGAGACAATCACTTGCATATTTTCGTAAAATGTGTTCTACAGTCAGCATCAGATCGATATTGACTCGATATGATCTTTATACTAAGGTATAAAGATCACCAAGGTATTCCCCCCTTCCTGTTAATTGATTGTTCTGATATTTAGTACACGGCTTTATTTAAATAAAACTACTTTTTAACGGATTCTATCGCGATTATATTTGTTATTAAAGCTGAGAGGCGGCCGTTGTTATGTATGGCTGTGTGCAAGATAAAAAGATATTAAAATAGACTTAAATTTTTCTGTATATTGTTCGTGCATCTCTGTACATAATAAAAAATCTTTTCATTCTTTCTTTCTTTAAATGCGAAAGTTCAAGTCTTAATCATTTGCTCACAAACGCTTCAGGCTACCACGCTTCAGGCTGACTTATAAAAACACTTCTATGAATAAATTAATAAAGTTCCACGTAATTCTATAAATTATAATTGAATATACATACCTACCTACTTGAAAATACGGAGCATAAATTAACAAGAAAATTAGGATAAAAATTACTTCTAAGATTTTGTGAAGTATAAAGGAAGAAGTGTTCCTTTATACTTCACAGAATCTTAGAAGTAATTTATATAGTAATTTATTTAATGAAGTCATTAGGCGAATGTCATTACATAATAATATTTGAGTAGTAGCACAGACAATAGTAGTAGCTGAAACAAGCAAGCTGAAACATAAGTAGGTATACATATTAGACATGATAATAAAAATTATTGGATGTTGTTTAGCGTATAATTTGATAACGGCTCGACCGATTCGGTAGATTTTTTTTCGTATATTCCAAAAAATCCACGGTAGGCTTAAATAAAAGAAGTTGCGCCATGAAAATGAATACAATTTCCACGCGTGCAAAGCCGCAAGCAACAGCTAGTCTATATAATAATAATAGAAGTTGCTAAACATACTCGAGAACGGCTCGACCGTTTCAACTCATTTTTTTCGTGTAATTATGTTCTTTAACTTCCACAAAACGCTTTTATGACAAACAAAAAAAACTAAAATAACAATTATTTTAGTTTTTTTTCGGATCAGAATCCAAGTAGGTGAACGGGAATGGGAACAGCTAGTTTGGTTATACAATTAAATTTTTGTCTAGCAGGTTTCGCTGTTTATACAAATAAAAATTAATCGCGAAATGTTGTATGTGCATAGTTTCAGAATGATTGCACTGCATCAGCATAACAGTGCCTTGTCGCGATTGCATCCGAGGTCCCCATCTCGGAACCTGGGGTCCGTCTACCGGTATTTCCTCATCCACTGCACACGATCTGGGTGGGACATCGCTGGCGTTTACACCATTTGCACGCACGTTCACCCTCTACGATGTCCAACCAGCACTTCTTGAGTCTACCCCTCCTACCGCGACCCGGGGCCTATCGAATGCGGGTGGAGCCATGGGCGACAGTTAGTCGTCTAAATAAGTCGAAACGTCAGTCGGGCTAAAAGTAAATAATAACAAATAAATCGCCATAGAATCCGTTAAAAAGTGGTTTTATTTCAATGAGTGATATTCGTGTAAACTTCAGAAAATATCATGTAAATAAATATATTTTTAAATGTCTGTTTTGAATGTTTCCTAACTTCATGTTATTATACCTTGACATACATACGAAGTCTTGCCTAATTCTAGAAATATGGAAACCTCGAGCCGGGTAAACGTTTCCGGTACAATAACAATTAATTATTATTAAGTATATAGGTTTATTATTATACTTACTTCGATTTGAATTACAGTTATGAGTATACTTAATTAATTCACGAAATATAATAATTATGTAGGTGTAACGTATCAAGATTTTGTGTGTGTGTTGCAGGTTGCAGCCAACTAGCTTATCATTGCTCATTCGCCTGAATATAATTCAGGCCGTTAATTGAACGGCGTCGTTCAGTTAACAGCCTAGGCAATTAATTGAACGGCTGATTAAGCTAGTAGCACAGAATAAGTAATAGTACTACTAGTAGTTACAAAAACAATGTAGACATTTAAAATATGTTTAGTACGTTATGAGTTAGTTAGGCTATGCTTATTGTGATATTAGTAGTTAGTATTATGTCTTACAATATAAAAAATGCTACGTAATGAACTGGAAGCTGATGATTGAAGGATGATTAAGGAATGAACCACATATTCTTTATGGAATAAACAAAGTACATTTTTTGCTCTACAGGACTACGTTTTTTGCGCAAGGAAACCACTTCGGGCTTCACACCACCTCGGGATTCACCTCACTAGAGCTAGTGTTGTGGTGGGTATGGCTGGACTCAACTAAAACCGCACGGTGTTTCGTCACATTTGCCTGTAAGTACCTATGGACGGAAATCAGGCAAATCAAAATGTTAGTTTCTATAGAATTCTAGAGCTATGACAATAAAATTAGATATGTGCCTTCTATTCTGATCTCTAGAGTAAACATTATGAAGAATTTTATTAGTTAGTGAATTTACTAAGGCTGTTTAAACTGTTGATCGGTGGCACATCGTGGAATTTGTGTAGTATTGAATAGACGATTGTACTTTTTATTTATTACCCTGATCGGTTTCAGAGCATGCCTGCATTATCGTGCCTGTGCACAGTGCGTCTGTTGACGGTATGGTGCGGCTCGCAAGCGTACACGCAGCACGCAGCCAACATACTTACCTAATTCTGACAGCCCAAGGGTCGTTTCAAAATGGATTATTTGGTGGTTTACTTCCTCCCAGCCACATTTATTATATCCCATATAGCAGGGCGAGATTAAGATCCCATATAGAAGGCAATCGGGGCATGGGTGAAACGGGTGAATACGAAAGTATTGCCACATCGCCAGCAGCGTATGCAGTAGGTAAGTGAGCTGGTGGAGGCCCCGTTTGCCGCCCCGAGTGCACGCCCCGTTGCAGAGTGCGGCCTGCGCGCGCTTTGGGAAGTCTGCTCAGACTCATGCAGCAAATAAGTGCCGCTATATGTGACTCGTGTGGTGTTAAAGATCGTTTCAAGATAATGTATCGAAATAGAAGTGAAACTAGTGGTTTAGTTATGTGTAAGTGGAATAGAAAGAAAAGCGTCGAAAAGTCAGGCAGTAAGTACTTTTAAAATAAGTAATATAGTGAATCCGACCACGGATTGTCGGTATTGTCACATAGGTAGGCAGAGCTGGCCTTCATTATTTAGTAAAGGACCCAGGATTGTAGGTAGATGGAAACACGTGTGTTGGTAAAGAATCCTAAGGGTGCACGGAGCCGAATTATTTGGTCCTAGATGGAATTGTTTGCTCCATATGAGAGTGATACCTCAGCCCTGCTCGTATTGTTCTCAGGGTTAATTGGAAGAGCTCGTCGGAATACTCGACATCGTCAGAACAGAACGGCGAATAACTGTCAAAGAGGCAACGTTGCCTAGGGGCCACTGCAGAGGTTCAACTGACCTCAGGCCTAGCAATTCTTCAGATAGCAAATCGCTGCAATTTTTCGAGCGCATATAGTTAACAAGTAGAATCTTTGAATCTTTGAAATTTAAGTTTAATCATATAGCAGTCAGTGTTAGAGTGGAACGCAAAGATGAATGATAATATCTAATATTTTAAGGCTTCGAGGCATCGCTTTAATACTCTCATCACTGAGATAAACGGATAAACACGAAATTGGATCCCAGAGTTTAGACGGACTTAATAACCCTCATATTTAATTGAAAATTTTACTCGGTAGCGGTCGAATTTTACTCCTTTTTTCGTCATAACATGACCCTTTCCTAAACTTTTTTCATTTTTGCACCACATCAAGATCCGTGCAGTAGTTTATGTGTGGATCATTACTTACCTTACCCGTATCAGGTATCTATAACTATACGGTCTAGCGAGAAAGACCTGTGTGTCGTTTGTGGATACAATAAACAGATTATGATGATTAAGATCTACTCTTTGATCTCGCAGCTACGTTGTGTATGATATTGTAAGCTTAAAACTGCTAGAAAGACCTTTGAGTTGTAGGTAAAATACACAGATCAAATAAAGTAGATTTAACCTTTGATGTAACACCTGCGTTGGTTTGGTAGGTATATTGCGCTTTGTTAAACGTTCCTTGAGCAATTCTTTTTAAACTCATTCGTCTGTTCGTCTGTAAGGAATTTACTTACAACAAATACCTAAGTACTTATTTAAGCATATTGAGTGATTTTGGTCGGAGACCATTATACGAGTACATTTTGTGCTTTGTTCAATTCCTTTTGAAAATTTCTTTCTCAGGTATATTTTCTGTAAGGATTTTTGTAGGAAATACTTCTATAAGGGTGACGTAATATGATAGCTTCGATTACCGCTCAGTGAAAATGTTTGTTTTGCATGAATACCTATATATACAGGGTGTCCCAAAATTCAAGGATAACCCGGCAATAGAGGGTGGCCCTTCTTATGGCTGCTCTGAAAAAAATAAGAAAAAAAATATATCTCAATTTTTTTTTAAATTACTTACACTTTTTTAAAATCCTTCGAAATTCGGTACCTCTAATTATATTTTTAACTACCAGGCCCACAATTTCGCAAAAAATTTTGAACTCTTTTCTGTATTAGCAAGCTAAGAAGCATGGCTATCCATTACCACCTTGAAAAATTATAGAATATTTGTAGTGTGACATACGGACGGACAGACAGACAGACAGACAGACAGACAGACAGACAGACAGACGGACGGACAGACATGACGAATCTATAAGGGTTCCGTTTTTTGCCATTTGGATACGGGACCCTAAAAATGGTTAGCTAAATCGTTTTTTGCCCTCGATACGGAAAATTGAATTGATTTGATTATAATTAATTAAGTAAACATTTTTTTGGCACCTCTTAGATAAGGGAAGTGACTCTGGTGCGGGCAATCAGACGGCAGTTGCTCCCGAAAAAGTTGAACGAAAATAACAAGCGGAACGCGGGCTCTAAAGTGCAGCTACAGAATGCTGCTGGGCAATACTAAGTGTGTTTTCGCATTGTCCGATATCTGATGTATGTTTGACTTATGTATCAATCAATCAATCAATTTAGCCTATTGCAGTCCACTGCTGGAAATGACTTACGTATCTGTCTTTCACATTTTCCGGTCCGATATCGGGTATCGGGGCCGACATCGCTGTGTTAGCCCGATATCGAATATCGGAATCGACGCCGATGTGTTGATAGCATTGTTTTATTCTGCCACCGATATCGGATAATGTGAAAACGCTCTAACTTGTTGAACGGTGAAGCAAGGTCTCTAATCTTAAATCTTAAACCTCCACGTACCTATGATGAATGTATGGAATATCTTCAAAAATATTATATTTTTTTATAGATAATACCACTAGCTGCCCTGGCGAACTTCGTACCGCCATATTCTCTGATCCCATTCCCGCTGCATATCTCTAAATTTATCAGTGTTTCTCTACAATATTATGCATGTATTATACATATAAACCTTCCTCTTGAATCACTCTATTTATTAAAAGAAACCGCTTCAAAATCCGTTGCGTAGTTTTGAAGATTTAAGCATACATAGGGACGGACAGACAGCGACAGCGACTTTGTTTTACAATATGTAGTGATGATAGTGATTCAAAAATATTATATTTTTTTATAATAATATGTTGTCAAGTATCAATAAGCTTATTAGCGGCACATAGCTCACCCGATTTCTAGTTCTGAAATTAGTGCCTTTCGCCATCTTTCGAAAATAAAGTGAAAGTAAAGGAAATGAAGGTTCGAAACATTCATTTACTTCGTAAGCTAACGTACAGTAACGCCATCTATTTTATGTGTTAAGAATTTCAAACAACTGAAACTGAAGGCACGCCAAGGTTGTGGGAATTTTTTTAGCTGGTTTCAGTGCTGCAAGTATTCCGGAGAATATTAATAGGTGGCGCTGTACGGTATATGATTTAAAAGTATTTAAACAGATCTTTCAGTAACTTTTTTACAGACTTCAAAAGGAGGAAGGTTCTCAATTCGTTAGAATGTTTTTAGGTTTTTAATATAGGTACCACTTTCCTTAGTAGATGTGTCAAAATTGTTAATACACATAATAAGTTTATGAAAATTATTAGATTTCACCTACATACCAACCTCTGTATTACCTATACCTACACCTACTCTTCCTTTCCATTATTTTTAGTTTATTTTGACTTTTACGAGAATGAATCCCGACAGTGAGGCATGACGATGACGATAGTGACGTATAGCTATTTCTTTCAAAATATTTTGATAAACTTGGGTACCTACCTTCTTACTTGAGTTTCTAGTCAAATTAGTTACCTTGACTTAGCGTCAAACAATAAGATCTAGGAGGATACTTGGATGAAATAAAGGCGTAAGTGGTACATAGTGTCATACTTTATTGCGAAATAATTTACTATTATTGGTTGGGTGGTTGATTAAAAATGTTATCTGTTCTTTTACCATTAAATAATAAGTTCAGGTCAATTTCGGTAGCATGCAAAATTTGCTCTTTTGATGCAAAGCTTCGTTTTCTAGTATTTGTTTTATTTAAGCTTCAGTTCAAAATGCTAAATTTGGACGCAACTGTGAAATCACTGTGACTATCATGATGATAAACCTAATCACACTTACAGATTTCTTAAAACATTATGATGACATAATGATCTAAGAAATCTATACTTAGATGTGACTTAAAATTACACACACACATATACCTTACCTACTTAAAACTAAACGTAATAATAAATTAATAAATATTCTACAACATTTTACACAACGCTATCTAGACCCATGGTAAGCTTAATTAGCTTGTGTTATGGAATCTAGAATGCGGATATACATACTTAGATACTTTAAAACGTAAACGATCATGATGTGTTTATTACTATTTTACTGTTTCGTAACTCATTTTAAATAATAAAAACCGAAATCGAACCACTAGTTAGTCAGTTAGTTAGCCTAATTTATTTATTCACTATAAGATTCTTTACCTTTAGTTATGTAGGTACCTGACCCAATGGCATATAAGAGGATACATTTTAGTATCCACTTAGGTAGAGTCTAGTTCTAGTTTCATGCAACCCTTCTAGTAGAAGTCTTCGATCAGTACCTCCATATAAATCACCAAATCATTAATGCGGCTAAATTAAATTAATGTTAACGATCTTACATTATAAATAGACTTGTCACTAATTGCCTTCGGTTTAAGACTGTTGCTAACGCTCGTTAAATAGCTTGGCCCAACTATAATATTTGACCCAACATTTGACGATTGGTAGACAAAATCTTGGCCTAAATGTGTCCAATTCAAATATCTTCATTCAATTAGGATAGAAAGTAACGAATGAATAATGAGAGGGATGGTAAGTTATTTTTACAGGTTCTATAGTTACGATACGACCATATTGTTAAGGTAAGGTCTTTCAAGGATATACTTAAGAAATAACTAAATACGAGTGAGTTTCCCTCGAATTTTCAACTGCTCCACTGGTCACAACCCTCGTCACAGCTTGATTAAAAAGACATAAACCCTCACGATTATTATTGAGAACTTATTTGTAGGGGATGTACCTACTGTCTTTAACGTACGGCATTCGACAGTTTTCCCAACAAATTGTGATCGCCATTGTCTGTAACTATAGCCATTCAGAGTCACTGGGGAGCTAGATTCCCCGGCAACCAGCTAATATGCCACAATGAAAGCATGTGTAGGTACAATCAACACGGGAGAACAAACTAGCAACGAGCCGTATGCATACTAAGGTAACATACGGTGTATTTGCATACCTTTTTCATCCTAGCGTTAATTCTCAGTCACATCCTAAGCTTTCACTTCGGTGTTTGGGGTCCGGTTTACCAGTCTTAACTGTGGATTGTGCTGAACCTCGATATTTTCTGTGAAGCAACTGCCATCTGACCTCCACAACCCAATGGGGACATTAGGCGATATCGGAACATTGCAGTTAGACCGTTGTTGTTGGACTTTTTAGGGCTCTGCTATAGATGTTCTTATGGCAACCGGGACCGACGACGGCTTATTTGCATATCTAGTGGGTATTAAAAGGTAGGTTATGAATGTGAAATATGCCCGTGACGCCTGTCTGTATCCACCTTTACATAAAAATCTGTGCTAACATTTCAAGATCGTTGTCAAAGTTCAACGCCCTCATATCACTCAATAACTACAATAACTAAGTAAACGAAATAAATAACGTCGTTAAGTTAAGTTAACAAAACTGCCTCACTGAACTTTTATGATTGTTTAACAGCTCAGCTTGCGTGTTCCAAAACTATTCCAGTCACGATTAACAGAGAATTTTGAACATTTGGAAAGTAACCAAATGAAAATATATACAGCAATTTAATAGATTGTTCATATATTAATTTTTACTTAAACAAAAGGCGTATAAGGATGGCGATGTGTGAACATTTTCAAAATGCAAGCCGGTGAAAAAAAAGTTCTTACCTCGACCTAAGTAGTTTATCAAATTCAAATATCTCTACCATCGGCAGGAATCGGGTTAAAGGGCCCCTCGCCACTGTGAAATATATGTTTGATAATTATAATCTCCATTACATAAGTTAGGTTAACGAATAGTTCACAAGAAACCTTTCTTACATGTGAAAACCCCCCCGGGTACCACCTCAATGGGGATAACGATGAGGTGGTTATGTCGAAATCGTGCCGACTGAAACCATACGATGTTCCGTAGCATTTCATCAAACCCACCTTAAAAATACCTTTGTGACTTCACTTATGCCACGAAGGTATTAAGGCCCCATCAGAGGTTTACCTCAAACTCACCTGAAGTCACCCGATAGACAGATGAGGCTCTGTCCTGCAAGCTTTTAATCCAACTGACTTGGATAAAGAGGAAAAAGTACAGTTACGAAGGTAAAAAATATTCATGAATTTCCATTTTTACTAAATATAACATTTTACTCAGCGGCATTGTCAAAGCAATAAGACGCATTGCGTCATCTCTACAGCATTATTGAAAAGATACCACGATTTCAAATTAGAAGTGATGTTTTATATCTTTTCGATACGGTATGATTGCGGTCGGAGCTGTGTTTCAGTGGTAATGTTAAGTCGGTATATTTATTTTTATATTTTTTATCCATCAGAATCACAGAATATTCCTTAAGAGAGTTATTCCCATTTCTGAAAATACAGCTAGGAAATACATGTTACAGCCATTGATTTTTATTGTTACTAAAGTAGGTACCTAACGTCGAAAAAGACTTACATGTTTGTGAAATAAATGTTTATTAACTATAGTCTCCATAACATAAGTAAAGTTTTTGAATAGTTCACAAGATACCTTTTTTACATGTGAGGTACCACTTCCATGAGGCTAACGGTGAGGTGGTTCAAACTGAATCGGACCGACTAAAACCATAAGGTGTTTTCTAGTACTACATCAAAATTGATAGAAAATAGTTTCAAAACTTACTGTTACTGTCACCGTCGGCTTTGATACTCGTAACTGCAAAAGAAAAAAAAAACAATTTAGTTGCATGTCTCTTTCCAGTTACAGTAGAATATTGACTGCAGGCACAGGAAAATAAGACCGAGATAGCTCGAATAATAAGTTAGCTGAAGTGGCAGTGCGCTGGCCACAGTAGCCACATCTGTCGAAGGACGGCCGATGGCCGTTGGAGCAAACGGGTAATTTCACGATGCCTAATTTTTTGCTAATTTCGGTGGTATTTTTCAATCATAGGTTTTCCGATGAAAAAATTTTATGGAGTTCTTTTAGAACACATCAGTATTCTAGATATTCTAAAAGAGCTCCATTAAATTTTTTCATCGGAAAACCTATGATTGAAAAATACCACCGAAATTAGCAAAAAATTAGGCATCGTGAAATTACCCAAACGAGTCCTACAGTACAGTGGAGACCGTGAGAAAGCAAACGTAAGGTGGGACGCCCTATAGCTAGATGGACGGACGACCTGAAAAAGGTGGCTAGGGCAGACTGGATGCGGATGGCGGGGTATCGAGAGAAATGGTGGACATTGGGAGAGGCCAGTCCAGCAGTGGACTGCAATAGGATAATGATTGATAGGGAAATAATTATTGTTTGACATTCTTAATAGTTTATGTACTTTCAGTCGCTTACTTTTAAAACCTGTTGAACATACATACCCTTTTTACCGTGTGAGAACATCGACCGAACTTTTGTTCTTCCTTAGAAAAAATTCTAAGGAAAAAACTGCTGCAAAAAATGAATTAAAAAAAGATGAAAGAAAAACTTTCGCTTGCCTACCTACCTTGTTCCTACCTACTCTACCTACTTGTTCATGTTGTTTCGTGATCGGGGTTGAGATAAAACTAAATACCTTCCTACTTTTTTACTTTTATTATTACGAGGAAAAAGGTAAACTGTACCGCAATGACTGGTTTTCCGCTTTGCTCCGTACGAACGGATCCTGCCTGATAGGTAATGTAATGTAGCTATCTAATGGTGAAAGAATTCTTGAACTTGGTCCAGTAGTTTTGAGTTTATTCGTTACATACGAGTATAAATATACAAAGCTCTTTATAATATTAGTATACATACATACATAACTGTTTTTACAGGGTCGGTAGCACGAGTGTGTCTCCCCCGGTGTTGTACTCGCCCATAGGCCACGGTAACCTCTCACCATTAGGAGGGCCGTGTGCTTGTCTGCGACTTAAGTAGGTAGTATAAAAAAAACATACAACATTATTAATTGCCGTTAGAAACCAAATTGAATGGTCTGGTTGTGGTCCAAATCGAACCTATTTTTTAAATTTCGTTCAGCTAGTGTACCTATTATATTTAGAAGCCACTGAATGTAATATATAATAGAAACATTCTAGCTGGATAGATAAATATCTATTCACAGTCATAGTGCGTAGTAGCCACTTATGGTACTATCTATGCGTAATCTTTCTGAAGTGCTATGATTGTTTTTGATTGTCCACGATACTGGTGATTGTCACACACATTTATATATTTTTCTCCTGTCTTTTTTCGGCGCTAAACTTGCAGATCCTTCTGCTAATTAAACAGGTAATAAGACTCTAGTATAGGCTTTCTTTGTAGTGAGGCCAGATGATAGTCACTCTCATAAAAAAACTGTTTAAATCTTAACCATACCAAAAGGAAGAGCTGGAGTAAGTGGACCCGATTTGCTACCTTAGTATAAATTAATTAAACAATTTTATTGCAGTCCACTGGACATAGAGCTCCCGGCCGTAAGTAGGGTAGGCAGAGCTAACTAGAGAGGTTTGTAATGTCAATGGGAAGACCAAAGGCTTGCCCTGCTTTGTCTTCGGCACTGACGGCACGGAAACACTTTGCTTTTGCAGGGTCGGCGGCACGAGTGTGACTCTCCTGGTGTTGCACACGTCCATAGGCCACGGTAACCACTTTCCATCTTCAAAAATACTGTCGATTGCTGATTCGCAGTTTCCACTCTAATTTCTCGTTTGCTCTATCCACCATCGGTCCTTCGACATTAGGTTACTTATTAAGTAACAATTTAAATCAATGAGTATACCTAATTAATTTGTTTTAATTATTAAGCCCTTACTATTTCGTTGTATCCTGTCCTTTGATAAGGTCACTAATTATATTATCAGGTTTGGTGTTCCTGCGTTGCTGCGCATGCGGTTGCGGTGTATTGATATCATAATGATGTTCTTGTTTTGAGGGGACGAGTGACTAAATTGGACAATAATAGGCATGTTCTTGTAGCGTTTGATGGTGATTAGTCCCTTATATAAGAGGGTTTTTTTTTTTAAATTATGTTGGTATTTTATTTATTTATTTATTTAAACTTTTTGCACAAGTACAAAATGATTGTACAAAGGAGGACTTAATGCCCTGGGCATTTTCTGCCAGTCAACCTTAGGGTGATGCAGAGATATTCATGTCAAAGGTACGAAGTATTGTCACGATAGTTTGAATTATTTTATTGGTTTTATTTATATTTTATTTTGATTATTGGTTTATTGGTATCTTAACAATTTAATAAAATGTTTTGATGTACCAACCTATTAAATGGTATAATGTCAAGGCCTCATCCGCCGCGTCAAAACCCCAAAAAATAGATTCATCTTAACTGTCGGCTAGCCGTTAACCGGCACCACAATTAAGACTACGTAAGTACGTACGTACGTAAGTGATAACTTAACTGAAAACCAGAGGTTCACCTAATAGTAGATTAGGTTAACCTCTAGATACCTACGTAAAATAAATAAATGTATAATATTCTACTTTATATTGTTAAAAAAATAGTCCCTTCAAAATTAAAGAATATCGTTATTTTTTATATTCTCTCACATTTGTTTTATTTGAAATAGCAGACATTAGATTCGTGATTTCTCAAAATAAAACAACTCTGTCAGAAGTGGGATTCGAACCCACGCCCACAGAAGTGGACTGCGACCTGAACGCAGCGCCTTAGACCGCTCGGCCATCCTGACATGATCTTCTGTTGTGAAATATCATATTAAATGCCTGGCCCATATTCATTCCAAATGACGTCTAATTATAGTAGGATTTCACCTAAAATAGGAACTGTGATCGGGGCGAATAAACTACGTAAACATTTTACTAAAAATTTCATGAATTACATAAAACATGAGAATTTAATTTAGTTGACTCTCCAGCCTAAAGCATTGCTTTCAGTAGTTTCACTTAAATATAACCAGATGTTTAATATTCATGATAGCAATCAGTCTTAATTATGTTAATCTTCCATCAAGCGAACCTGCCTTGTAGATTAAGCTAAAACTTTGTTATCTGTATTGTTCATGAGTTTTAATTACATCTGTATCAAAAAGGTTAGATTTCAGTTATAGTACATGTGCTTAGTTTTTATACATTATGGGAATAGTTTCACCTGTGTGAAAACTTACATGCATGTGTGTGTGAGGGTGTATAAGGGTAGAGGAGGGTGTATTTGTTTATATGTGTAAAATTAGCTATTGAGTACCTACCTTTGTTAGTGGTCTTGTAGAATAAATGAATGGAAAAAATATGTTGTTCAAGCATATTTTAAAAGTATACCTTTTTTCAAACAGGTGCTTAAACACGATCGGATTGCGGGCAGAGGATGAATTTGCTAACGAGGTATCTCGAGAACGATCTCGAGATCGAGAACTAATTTAAATTTAGAGGATTTATTACGCAAAAGGATTATCAAAATCAACACTGTACAAGTAACCTGACCTGTACCTACTATATTTCATTGACTTAGGGAACTAAGAGTTATCTGTAGTCTAAAGTTTATAATATGAAGTAATATTTAGAGCATGTAGGTATGTATTGTAATATATACATAGATTTATGATATAAAGATTACATTATAATCCTAGGGTGGCCGAAAAGTGTTAGTTCCTGGTAGAGTAGAAAAGAGAGTAAGACTGTAACTATTTCCATAATAAAGATATGAACAGAAAAATTAAGGGAAGAGACATTTTTCTCTTCGCTTAATTTTTTAAAAGCTATAATTTTCAAGTCCTTTTATAAAAAAAAAATTCCTCGAATTAGTTCACTTTATATCAATTTTATTTTGTGTCCGTTATTTGCCTGCCCTCCTCTATTCCCACAGATAGTACTATTTGCGGTTGTTCAAAGTACCATCCCCGATAAATCGACTATTTATCTATAAAAGTACGAGGTCTTCTACTCTATGTCACATTTCAAAACTAATTGTTACTAACCAAACATTCCCATTTTTGTTCTCCCGAATAACTTCGGAAATGGCGACTGACTACGAAACGAATCCGTCGGTAACCAATTTGCGGAATTACTTACGGATCCGAAGTGTTCACCCCAATGTTAATTACGGTACGTACATTATTTTATTTATATAAGCATTATTAATGGTAATCTAATCGTGTATAAACAGAGTCCTACTCGATAATACACCGTTAGCATAGCTACTAGAAAGATAATTATTTTTAAGAGGTACTTGTCAGCAGTTTCATAATCATCGTTGCATTATTCCCGGTCGCATCCGAGGCTCGCGGAGTCCGGGGTCCGCCTTTTCCGGTCTAATTGCGACGCAGCTAGTTCGATATTTTCCGTGGAGCGACTGCCATCTGACCACGATTTGAAATCTATTGGCGATTATACTGCAATTAAAAGTAGGTAATAAATGTTATTAGTCAATTTACATCTCAGTATTTATTGCCGGTAGTGTAAGAACTTCATAAAGTCAATGTGAACCTACTAAACGGACCTCGGACTTGGAGGTAAAAACCACATAAAAACCTCTAATGCAACTTACGCAAAGACCATGACGAATCTAAACTAAACGTAATATTGTTACTTATTGAAGTTTAAAGTTTGTTAGTAAACTAACTGATCTACGGCACTAGTATTCAATTAGGTTGATGTCAAAGTCAATGGTGCATCCATGAAGCATAATTACATTGTACGTGGTAATTGAGCGAAAAGTGATGCATCTGCTTGATGATGTTGCCACACTTGCAACACGTACCCTTTGCAAAATAGTATATTCTACACTGATTGGATAGTTTCCTGTGGTGACAACAACAATACGTTGTTTAAGAGTATCCTTCCCAGTCGGTCTATCGGGTGTAAGTTATGTTTTACTAGTGTAATGCCTTTGGTGTTACACACGTCTCTAAGCCACTGTAACCACTTTCCATTAGGTGAGCCGTGTGCTTATCCGCTTTGTCTGTGGTATCCAACAACTTGGAGTTTCTGAATAAAGCATAATACATTTTTGTTAAGTGTTTGTTATTTAGAATCTCATTTACATGTGCAAGATTCGTAATAGAGGTGTTTTTTTTTAGTTTTGTTGGTAATTATGATTAGGTATGAGTAGGAAGGGTAGTAAGTACACCTCCAAGTATTCCAATCGATGGATATTCAGTAGGAATATATGAACAAGGCAAATAATATGTAGGTATGCAACGCTTTGTAGTAATATTCTTTAATAAAGGTGAAGTTTCCATTGCAGGCAATATCTACAATACTCAAGGCTCGTTAAGTCGAGGACAGACTGTATTACAGTTCGCTATTGGAGTTTTTTTAGAATAGGTACCGATATTACCTTCTCATTCTTATATCTACTGTATCACGCTATAGATTTTATTCGCCACAAATATTGCGATAACTCAATTCTACCGTGGTAATCGGGATAGCCGAAAGTCAATAAATACGGTATCGGCGAATATCGCACTTAAAATTTTGTTTCAATGTTTTTTTATGTGAAAAAACCGAACCGTTTGTTTTTTTTTTTCTTTTATACATGCTGTGTTTTATTTGAGCCGCTATTTTCACATTGGAGTCTGGGACGAGCTTCTGAAAATTTTGTAAAAATATTCTACAGTCCGATTGCAGCACAGCTCAATTTATAATATTTTTCTGTAGTTAAAATAAACGATTTAACTGAACTCATTAAATTGAAAATGGTGAAAGAGCGGTAAAAGTTGCGTCTGGTCTTATTTTATCGTTTTATTTTAAATCATCCATCCAACCTACAATAAAATAAATTATGACGTCACATCACAGTGTTTATTTCATACAAGTTTCCTTATAATTTTCCGTTTTGATGTTTATAAATAAGTAACTAATTTGACTACATACATAGAGACAGTCAAATATCTGATTCTGTTGTTGTCTGTTTGTCGGAACATGTAACATCTCTAACGGAACTGTGCGGGCCTCCGTTTCGACTTCCAGACAGACTCTGTCAAATGTGAAAAAAACCTCTTTTTTCGACTTTAATGTTCTGCTCTTCATCTCACGTTCTTCTACAACTACATTACCCGCCTACATTACCGGCAGCGACTGCCACCTGGAAAACCACCGAAACTGAAAACCAAGGAAAGCCTGCACCAGTCTTCTTCACAATTTTTTTGTGTGTGAGAATATTAGTAACCGAAATTACCTGCAAATATTCCCTCTAACTCCTCCAGCTATGCTAAATTGCTTGTGTTAGGAGAGGGTTCACGTCGGTAATGGCTAGGATTCGAACCTGGGACCTCTCGATCAGACATCTTAGACAATTTACAACTGATAACATCTTAAACAAGTCAGCTTAGTAGGGAAAAGGGGACTCATCAGATGCTTTTTCACGCCCCGCTTAAAGGACCCAGGACTGTAGGAAGAGGGAAACACGTGAGTTGGTAAAGAATTCCAGGTCTTAATGGTGCGGTAGAAAAAGGAGTCACCGAACCGCTTGGTTATTGATGGGATATTCTGCACCGTATGCAGGTAGCATCAAGTCCTGCACGTGTTGCTCATCAGAACATTCACCATGGTAGAGACGATCAAACGGCGTGAGCTCTTTATAGCCGTAATTGGATTAATATGGTGTGATCCCATACGTCTATTCCTAAGCCTTAATCTTATCTTTTAATTTCAGATGACTGTATTACGTACCTCCGGGGCCAGGCAGGAGAGCTGGGTCTTCCGATACATGTGCTTGAACCCTTGCCTAAGAAACCAGTGGCAGTGATCTCCTGGGAAGGCACCGAGCCCTCTTTACCAAGTATCCTGCTTAACTCTCATATGGATGTTGTTCCTGTATTTGAGGTACGTAGGTGTTTTTTCAGTTAGTTGAAGATGTATAATTATACAACAATTTGACATCAGATTATCAGATAGCTTCGTTCAGGCGCATCCGAACGAACTTAACGTCTGATGTCGCGTTCACGTTAGTGTAAATACGAGTACCTACACCAATGCATTGAAGCCATTTCGATTTCGAATGAATACAAACCCTATGTAAATATAATAATAAAATTATAATCCATATTAATATGATAAATGCGAAATTAACTCTGTCTGTATGTCTGTCTGTTACGCTTTCACGCCTACCAGTGAACCGATTTTGATGAAATTTGGTAAGTACAGAGATAGATTAGACTTTGAGCTATGTTTGGTCGCGATAACCGACATCTGCGCGGGCGGATCCGCGGGCAAAAGCTAGTAACAAATACTTATGTTATCCTGGTATTCATAGGCACAATGCAAATATAATAATAGCTATGTCCAACATCAAAATAATCCTTCAGCCTTCAGCCGATATTTGAAAGCTGTTTACCTAAATAAATGTGACGTCACTGAAATATATTCAAACACCCACCCTTGTCGTATTAACAGTGTGATATGAAGTTATACCTCCCTACAGTGTTGGCTGTCAATCATTATTGTGTATCATATTGAATTATTTATAGCTATTGAATATTGAAAAGGTTTATAATAATGATTTAGAAATAGCTTTACGGCTTGATCACATTTGTGGTGGAGCGATAGCTCTGAAAATACACCTGTGAAGGCAGTAAGTCTAAAAAGGTTCGAATGACAGACATAAAAATACCATTAAACTCATTTCAATATTTTTTTTTATTATTGAAGCCTAATGCTGAATAAGCTCGGCATTCAGTCTACCATAGCTACTTTTTCAAGGTCATTAGGATGTGGGCCTCTAGAGTGGAGACCACGAATCGGTAAACGACCGTTCGTTTCATTATCATTCATTATCGGCACCGTTCGTTTACCGATTTGCGGTCTCCACTCTCACTTGCAGCTTGTAGCACACTCACAAACATGTCTAGCCCATTGTTACTTCGGTTCAACTAATAGGTGAGTTGGTAGTGTAGTAACAGCAAAGTTAAGTTTGTCCCTCATTAAAGTTTTTTACGGAACCCTCCCCTGAGGTCCGACTCGCAATTGACTCATTTTGGACCACTTCCCTCGATTTTAGTTGAGTTCAAAAATATTGAAAAGATACATTTTTATGATACGATGAACTTTAGAATGAAATACATACCTACATTATTATACTCCTCCTGTGTATCTCCAAAGGCATAGGCACGGGTGCGCCAAAGTTCACCTAAATTTTCAACTCCGAAAATTGGAACTCCGAAAATGTTCTTCCTAACATTTTTCATCCTAACAATCACAATTCCTAACTACTCTGTCTATAATGTTTTAATTCCGAATCATTCAACTTCATAATGTCGGTAGCAATAAACATCTATTATACTATTATTTCTTTTCCTATATTTTGTCAACATTACCATCTTTTACACTATTATTGAAAGTCATACCTTTTTTGTTTAGATTTATTTTTATTAATAATAATCAGTATTATTTACATTAATTTTGCGTAACTTTTACAGTTTTAGTTATTTACACATAACGTGATAAGAAATAAGAATACCAGTACCCTGGTACAAGTTATTCTAATATTGAATAGCTATTGAATTAAAATATTGAAAATTGAAACAAAATTGGAAAAATATTGAATAACTTGATAAATATATCATTGTACAAAGTATTGTTTATAATAAGGCTTCATTTCACAAATTAATTATTTTTAAACATTTTATTTGGCAAACAGACAGTTAGTAATAGATTCATTGAGAAAGCTGCTCATTCCGACTTGGATAGATTAGGTTAGAAGGCTAATGCGGGAGCGGAGCGGAGCGAAGCTCCCGCATTAGCCTTCGTGGTTATTTTTTTTTATAACCATGCAGAACTATATTTAATCCAAAACTATATTTAGTCCATGTACGTACGTAATGATAATAAAACACTGACATGAACTTAGCAATAGACACAACTCAGTACGTTATTAAAGCATACCCCAAAATAAAAATCATACCCTCGAATTTAAACTATAAATAAAATATAATTCTACCGACATATATTTTTATTACATTTGGTAGATAAATGTTTCTTTCTAAGTATGAGTGACAATATTATGGTAATTATGTTTAGGGATAAAAACGTTAGGATAAAAAACAGTAGGAGCTTTAATATTGTATGTTAACGATTTTATTGATAACAATTTTCGGAAACATGAGTGTTATGAACATCGACGGTAGCACTACAAATAGTATGAATAAAAACTTTAGGATGAAAAATTTTAGGAGGAGTGATCATTCGGATTACAAATCGTTAGGAAGAACAATTTCGGAAAAAGAACTTTAGGTGAGTCAATATGGACCCCATAGGCACTTATAGGCATAGGCAGTAGTATTACTATATCCATAGTTGGTCCATGAGGAAAACAGGCCATATTTCATGGGTTATATTTTTTGGTTCCACGAAAAAAGATTTGTCAATTACTATTTTGTTATTAACAGGAAAGCTGGACGTACCCACCATTCGAGGCGCACTTAAAAGATGGTTTGATCTATGCCAGAGGAGTC
This sequence comes from Eilema depressum, assembly GCA_914767945.1. Taxonomy (NCBI): domain Eukaryota; kingdom Metazoa; phylum Arthropoda; class Insecta; order Lepidoptera; family Erebidae; genus Eilema; species Eilema depressum. Next base: position 6,616,939 of record OU612028.1, on the reverse strand, counting down.
CAGGATATGAAATCTGTTGGCATTCAGTACATAGAGACCGTGAAAAAGCTGAAGTCTAAAGGCATTAGACTGAAGAGGACACTACACCTCTCCTTTGTACCAGGTTGGTTCATGGATCCTTGATTATTTTTATTTAGTTTACATACTCGTACATACATACGCTCACGCCTATCTTTTGTTTAATCTTAGCGAAAGTAACTCTGTCTGTCTGTTACGCTTTCACGCCTAAACCACTGAACCGATTTTGATGAAATTTGGTATATGTTTGGCTATGTTTGGTCGCCATAACCGACATCCACGCGGGTGGATCCGCTTGCAAAAGCTAATTCAAAATATACTGAAGGTGATATTTCATCTTATGTTCAATCAATCAATCAATTAGCCTATTGCAGTCCACTGCCGGATATAGGCCTCTCATCTTATGTTATAGGTAGGAAAAATATGTGGTGAACTACCTGTGACCTACAATATACACAAAGTTTTATGCTGATGTACTTTTATTGATAGTTGATATGAAGCATCTTGAACCCTTTGTCGCTTCTAAACTAACTAGCGGCCTGAAAGTGGGCGCATCGAGGTCTATTGTGTGTCTAGTGTCGGCAAGAGGCGAGTTAGCGATCTCAATAGCGCTCTGAGTAGCTTTGGTCATATGGAAAAATCTGCAGACACAATGCACCACGCAGATGAAGTATTTTCACGATATACAGGGTGGAAAAATAAGCCGGGTCCTGGAAGAAAACTACCTTAATTCCTTAAGTTGGCTCATTTTACTTAATTCCTTTAAGTAAAATGAGCAAGCTAAAGGATTAGGTAGAAATTACCTTAAAAATATCGACTTTCCACCCTGTATATACCTCGCGACATATATCTTAGACCTAAAGTGTGCCCAAAATTAGGGGGAGATTAGGAGTAATAACCATGAATGTATCGCAAAAGCAGACAAATCAAAGAGTTATTTTGTTTATGTTCATTCTCCTTCCTATTCTATATTCTTTTTATCATCAGATGAGGAGATCGGTGGCCGCACCGGCATGCAAGAGTTTCTGAAGACTGAAGACTTCAAGAAACTGAACGTTGGCTTTGCTTTAGACGAGGGTATCGCCAGCCCCACTGACGAGTACCTGTTCTTTAATGGCGAAAGGACTATTTGGCGTAAGTGCATCTATTCTATAGTATTACATACATACAATCACGCCTTTGTCCCCGGAGGGTTAGGCAGAGGTGAATTAACACCCACATTTCACCAATCATTCTATTAGGTCCCACGTAATAGGTGATGAGCCTATTGCCGTATTCCGGGCACTGTTGTTGACTCGAGCCATGTATCTGAGGCTGAGTCTGGGCTGTATATATCTGTCTGATGTTAAACAGCCCTATCCCTTAGTCGCCTTGTACGACACCGCAAGGGAGGAGATGGGGTGGCACAAATTCTACTCTGCCGGGAACCACGCCGTCTATACCTAGTATTACTTGCATAAATGATAGATACGCAGATATTTCAGTAAAATGGTTAACTTTAAAACCATTGACAGACTAGGAAACAAGTGGGAGCCTAAAATATATGAGAAGATGAGTGGGACGCCTTAGAGACTATGTAAAAATTAGCATGTGCTAATTAATTAGATGTATTAGAATAAAAATGTATCCATTGCTTATTTTCAATATATTTACATGTTATTACCCTAATTATATAACCACTCCCTTGTCTGGCTGGGACGAAAATAGTTAATTAGCAATATACATGAAAAGTTATAACATTAATTACTTACATGCAATGATATAGCTATAAACTACTTGACATCTTGTCCGTAGTCTAAAACGGCGACAATAACGCACGAATCAGAGACGCGACAGTGCACTACACGAAAAATACATCAATTATAATAAATTCGCAATAATAATAATATTATTCATACAAACACCCCCACAATTCAGAATTAACCAACTCACTTGGCTTAAGCCCATGATAAGTCCGGTCCATATATATTTATTCTATGCCACAGCCTAAGAAGCTGAGAAGTTCAAATAAAATAATAACATAATTCATACAAATCATTAATAATGACTTATTATTTTTTCACGTGAGTAGTTTTTCAAGTAGGTAGCTATATTATTTATAATTAGTGTTTGCGCCATTTTTTAAACCCGCCATGTTCCTGGATAGCGTGGATAGATAGGCAGTTAACTAACAGGCGCCGCGCCGTTCAATTAACGGCCTGAATGATATTCAGCCGTAACGTTTATTACAACATTTAACAAACTGGCTGACTATTACCAATTGCTTAAGCCATTCGTATGATAGGGCACCACCCCGAAATAAGGCAAAGTTTAGTAATAGTTTTTTTCAGTATTTTCAGTATTTTCAGTATAGGTATTTTATTCATTAACAGTTTTTCAATCGTGTTTGAACATTTTTACAATTTATTTATCGAGAAAGCTGCGCAAATCCGACTTGGATAGATTAGGTTAGAAGGCTAATGCGGAGCTCCCGCTTTAGCCTTCGTGGTTATTTTTTTTATAGCCATACAGAAACAAGTCATTTACCTAGCTGTTTCATTTTTTATTTTTTTATTTTAATTAAATGGCTGAATATCATTCAGGCCGTTTATTGAACGGCGCCGTTTAGTTAACAGCCTAGGCAGTTAATTGAACGGCTGATAAAGCTAGTTGGCTGCGACATCTATATAACAATACGTCATTACTTCGGTACTTGTAGTATTGTGTTAATACGTGTAGGTAGCTCTCTCCATCTCACACAATGAATCTGTTTTTGTGTATTGTTACGTACTTATCTCCCAGAATAGAATATTAATGTTAGGTATAAATAGGAATTGTGGTATGAATTTGAACTTACTTGGGTGTTGCTGAGGTCGACCCAAAGTTCCTATTAGAGTCTAATAATTAGAGATTTGTTTTAGGAAATTCGCAAACTTATGAAAAAAATTGTTCGAATATTTAATTTAGTAAATTAAAATTTATTTATTCTCAGACCAGCGGTCCATAGTGTTAGTAACAATTTAACTTAAGAACTAATGTTAGTAATAATTTCAATAACTTTCTACTAAGTACCTGTGACACGTGTGGAGCGTCATCCAGTATCCATAATGATCTTAATAAAAAATACCTAGTTTCCTGCACGTTTTACAGGTTCTCTACAAACTAAAAACTTTATCTCTATCATTTGATAGTAATAATTATCCATTCTATAATATAATTAAATTATTAAACGTTACAATTACATGCAAGAGCCAAAAAAAAAAAAAAAAAAAAAAAAAAAAAAAAAAAAAAAAAAAAAAAAGTTATAAAATTACTGCAATCAAGATAAATAATTCAGCAACATCCATAATAATCAAACATTTCCTGGAATAATAATATCTGAGTAAACAAGAAACTAAGGCTTACTAATAGATGCTCAAAAGTATGTCAAGAAGATGCCAACACTCATCTGAAAGCCATCGTAACAAAAATTACCCATGCAAAATACCCACCAACGGATAAGTAACTGCCTTGTCCTTGTATAGCCGAGAATGCCGAGACAGTGCCGGATATTGTCTAATGTAGTTATTTGCCTCCATTACAGATCTAAACCTCGACTTCCCGGGAAAGTCTGGTCATGGCTCGCTACTGCTTCCCGACAATAACGGCGAAAAGGTCAGATATTACATTATTAATTCAACTAAATACACGAGTTTGCTTGTTGTGTATGTGGTTTGAAAAAAAAAAAGAAAGCAGGTAGGGTAGGTAGACCAATAATCAATGTTAACTGGTCTCCTACTGGAGGACCAAAAGGCATCTTTATAGGACCGAATCTACAAGTTTTATTCCTAGGATGAATTTTAAAAGACCAGTGAGACGTGGGTTCGGACCTCATAAGCCCAAAGAATTAGAACTAAAGTCACCAACAAGCAGTAAGCAATGATGGACCAGCGTCTGGTTTTGCTGCTTGGTTGGGGTATCAGACGACAGTCGTAGGTAAAAAAAAGTGGCTATAGGATGAAGTTATTTTCGCATTTATTTTAGGCTCAATTGAAGTCAAAAATTGAAAATTAAATATGCCATAGCAATCAGACTTCGTACCTTATAATTGGAATTTCTTGAAAACATTATATACGCTGAGACTTGGGTCGTTAAATCCCTCCAAATCAATTCTTGTACAATGCTTTATTTCACTGACTCCGAAACTAAATGTATTTGGAATTGTTCCTTTGACGTTTTCTGATTTATGTAGCAAGTTCTTAATACGTGATTTTTTCTATCGCAAACTTTCATTGGATTTTGGAAACTTTTTTATTCCCCCATGTTAGGTATACATAACATAAGTTTATACTTAGACAATTAAATATACGCATGGTCTTAGATCCAATGAAGTTAATTAATTTTATTATGGACTAGCTGTTGCCCGCGGCTCCGCCCGCGTGGAATTCGGATTCCGTACAAACTTTTCTTTCGTGCTAAAATTGCCTCGGATACCATCCCCATCAGCCATCAGGAGTGCCATGTGGAATTCGGACCCACTAAACAGCATGCCGTCGCGGGTCTTCAGTTGCTGGAGTGTAAAATTGCCTAGGGCATTTTTCGCACCCCCCGGCTGACCCTGGGCCATCTACAATTTTAAGATGGCCCTCTCAGAATTGGGAAGCACGATGTCCCATCGAATTCTGGAAAGGGAGGAGACGGGCGTGAAGGGATGACAGGAGGCCGGACCTATAATCCTCACGTCCGCGCTCGGTGACCAGCCCTTCCCTTTCCTGCTCTCTACTGGGCCTCCTCGTAGACAGAGGGACATGTGGGAAGCCTTTGAGCAGCCCTCTATAGAGCTGCCCCCGTTGCTGTATGTATTTGCCGTAGGCGGTAGCGCCTCCCCTGGGTGAGGGGCGTTAATGCCTCCGTTACCCAGGATGCATCACATGGAGGTTCCAATCCCGCATTCGGATCCCGTTACCGTTGCATCTTGTGTTCAGCTGACCTTCCCTGTCTTCGCTCGTGAAATACTTCGAACACCCGTGGTTGCACCCTTTTAGCCCATGCCCGTAATAATAATTAGTTTTCAAAAAATAATGTATGGTAATTTACCGGATTTATTGACATTATAATTTCGTAATATCTTTTGAATAGAACGTCCGATTTCAATAATTCAAAAAGTAATCAACAGGTATTGAAACAATCTTAAATACCAAACGATTTATTTAGATAAGAATTAATATAAAGGTATAGATTCCGTGGTCTGACTTTGATCGGCATTTCGGCTTGAATTTATATCGTCGCGCGTTACTTTCATACTGCAATAGATTCTAAAATATTCATTATAATTATACAGTGTAAAGGGCAATTTTGATCTACATTAAATGTACAATGTATCTAACGTATTTAGTCAGATAAGGCTTAACACTATATTGTTAAAAATAGCTTCGAAAATGACACATATGTTTTTTATAATTTGTAAAAGATAAAAATGGTTATTGTGAGCTACCCTTATTAGATAGACATATGCTGTCGCGGACTTTTATGTAGACCTTTTTAAGTTATACATTTCTACGGTACATTATTTTGTTCTATCTTCAATAGTTTTCGCAGCGTACGCGATGTAAGGAATTTTTAGGTCATTTTTTTTACACCTTGGGTTACATTATTGAAGTTTTATTCAGGATCCCTATTTTTTTGAAAATTAATTATAGCCTATGTTAGTCAGTGATAGTGCAGCTTTCTAATGGTAAAAGAATTTTTAAAATCGGTTCAGTAGTTCTTGAGTTTACTCGAATACAAAAATACAAATCTAATATTAGTAAAGAATGTATGGAAATCTGCCCGATTTATTGACATTTATGCTCACTGCTCCGCTCCCTTTAGTAGTAGCGTGATGTTATATAGCCTATGTTACTCCCAGATAGTGTAGCTTTCTATAGGTGAAAGAATTATTGAAATCGGTCCAGTAGTTTCGGAGCCTATTCGTTACAAACAAAAAAACAAACAAACAAACAAACAAACAAACAAACAAACAAACAAACAAACAAACAAATCTTTCCTCTTTATAATATTAGTATAGATTCTATCGTGATTTAGTTGTGGTATTTTTGTAGTGAACTTTACTTTAGGGGCGTTGGGTGTTGAAAATTAACGGAAGCAGTTTTCACATCTTTCAAAAATATCTCGTTTTCAAATCTTCCTCAGTCTCTCTTGTATTCCACTCTCCTACACCTAAACAGGTGCGCATTTTTTGAGATGGGGAAAAAAGCCGAATCCTACCGGCTTCTCAATGACTCGCATGATGCATGGCAAACTAGATCGAGAAAGGATTTTTTGACACCGGCTTCCCTTCCTTATACTCGTACCTAACAAGCGACTGCAATATGGGGCTCTTCAAGAAGGACAATAAAATATTTCTACAGGGTCAGCAGCGCGAGTGTGACGCCCCTGGTCACGTCATGTCTATGGGCCACGGTGACCTCTTTCCATCAGGTGACCCGTGTGCTTGTCTGCCACCATAAACATAGTGGCATAAAAAATAACTATTTTTATATTCCATACAACTACACTCCTATACATAAAAGTAATTGCTAGAACTGCTACAACTATGTCAAATAATTGTATCGTGTGAATCGTATGTCTGGCGCGGTGCCAAGCTGTCTAGTCGTGAATTTGGCGATAATGATACGATTTGGGAGGTTAGCTTTGACGTTAATAATGAGTAAGGATGGAGAATAATCTTCGTTATCTGCATGACACCATTCCTAAGTTACTAGAGCAAGAATTATTATCTATCTCGACTATATCGATTACACTACAGCGAATATATCTGCTTATAGGGCATGTATTGAATACTAACTATGCTTTCTCGATACGGTATATGGGCTATCGAATGCGAAATAAAAATTGCACTCGTAGTTCCAGATATAAACGTTCAAACATACTCTACAGCTTTATTACTAGTTAGGTTAGAAGATTCAACATACCATAAAATGTTTTATACGACCGTCTTATTCTCAGAATATCTGATGCAGAGTGCCTTAAGGATTTCGTACTCAAAAATTAAAGAGTTGATTACATTCATGGAGTAGGCACTCCAAGGAGTTTAATATGCCTTGCCGACCTCCCTTTGAATATGTATATTTTAGCACAATAGCATCAGACGAGGCGCGAATAAACTTTCAAAGTTATTAAGACAAAACTTTTTCATTTCTCATACTCGGAAAGTAGTGTTGTTTTGATCTGATTATTGGGTGGAAAATGGTGCTTCCCTCCCTAGAGAGGGAAAAACTCATACAAAATATTACTTCCCACTTAATGAACTTTATAAATAGAACTGTTGTCAGCAGTGAAGAGCTTTATGTAAAAAAACTAATTAAAAAAATCCTGCGGCCATGTGACTTTTTAAACAGCCAGTGTGAACTTAGCGCAAACTTTTTTGAGTGGAATAAGCTGCAACATAAATTGGCGGGATATTATTATATCTGTTATGTAATGTATCTGTGACAGAATTAAAAAAAATTGGTAATAATTTTTAGAAAACTAGTTTTATTTTCCCCATATTCGAAATGAAAAGTAGAGTGTTTAACACGGGTAAAAGAATCAATTCCGACTCGGACTATAGCCGCCCTCGCTGTGCTCGGGCGTCTCAATATCTCGGGAATTGATTCTTTCACAATTCCCTCAGTTAACAATCTACTATTTTATACGTAGGTACGTCTAATCAGGTATATTACATACCATGGGAGCCAGGAAGGGGTTCAAACCCTAAACTTTATTTTTATCAAAATGACGGTGCAAGTGTACAATATCTGTAAGAAGAACAAAAATTGAACAGATTAACATCAGGTTCACTTTTGAATTGAATCAAAAGTTAACGTGAAATACCCTATTATTCGATTTTTTCGCTGTCAGGACACAGAAACTTATTCTGGTGCTAAAAAAATGTTGTCTCGGAAATGGATTTCTGTGGGTCATGGGAACGGAGTCAGTACTTTCCGGTTGTAACTATCGTTAAGCTACTTTTTTAAACCCGAAAATAGGATCCTATGGGTCACGAAACGGGATCCTGTGCCCCGAGCACGAAAAATATTCGAATTCGTAACGTAAACGCTTTGAGAGAACGGAGCATTGCGATTGGCCGCCTGCCTACAGTGGGGTGAGCACGAATAACTATCGTAATCGTATCGTAAACGTAACGATAGCACGGAGCATTGTGATTGGCAGACTTCAGGCAGGCGGCCAATGGCAATGCTCCGTGCTCTCGTTACGTTTACGATACGATTACGATAGTTGTTCGTGCTCACCCCACTGTACTGTGAACCTCTCGATTCGTCTACGTTACGAATTCGAATATCTTACGTGCTTGGGACACTGTAGTTCCGTAGGTGCCTATTTCACGTGGGTGGACCCACAGGTATATAAGCTTGTCGTACTTTAAAAGGTTTTCTGACAAAAAAGGCATAAATTCTCCGTCTAGACTTATATCTAAAACTTTACGCAATCACCAACCCAATTAATGTCTTTAGAACAGTTAAGATTCAGCTTATCCTACACAATTTATAATTCAAGCTGGCCATTTATAAAACGTAATAGCCTTAAATGTATTCTATAATCTCGCTGTTGACCACAACGACCGCATTTATAATTAAAACACATTAAATTCAGAGCCTTTCGCTCACAATATCGTTTGTCCCAAGAATTACATAATACATAATAGTAAACGTTCGTTCTTAACTGACGCAGTTTAAAACATATAGGAAGCGCTAGAAGTCAACAAAATAATATTCTGGGATAAAGTATACAGCGCTATTCCGACCCAAACTAATGTATCTACATTAGTTTAATTATGTGTTCTAGAATAAAAACATTATAGTAATTTGACTCAATTAACACCGAGCTCATAAGTGCACAGAGGTATGTAAATTGTAAAATACCATATTATAGAAGGATTTTATGTACTACTTAAGTTATTTTTCAAATTAGGAACGTAGCCACTATCGTCGTACGACGCCCGGCTAAGCTAGCAGAAGTAAACCTAGGGAGGGAGCACATCGTGATCCCAAACGTGCCTCTCTACAGAGAAAGGCGAATTTTGATCCCCAACACAATGCGGTCGCCTATGTTCATGGTCAAGGCCAATTGGGGTCTCTAGCTAGATTCTAGAACATCCTTTCTAGGGCACACCAGCTGTGCAATTCACTAACAAGCACAATGATGCGACAACGATGCGAGTCGCAACGATGTGCGCGATAGACACTGTCATTGGTCGATTTCCAATGACGTGATACAATCTGACCAATGACAATCTACGTTGCGCCTCGCATCGTTGTGCTCGCTTAGTGAATTGCAGTGCAGATTCCCGGCCTAAAGGTTGCGAAACGTCTTGCTCTTTTCGTTGGTTCGAATTTGACACACCCACCTCATCGTAAGCTTCTTCTTCTTCTTTTTCATCCTAGCGTTAATTCCCAGTCGAATCCGAAGCTTCTCAGCTCGGAGTCTGGGGTCCGCCAATGATCTAACAAATATTGATTCCAAACCGCATCAAGCGGCGTTTGCGTACTCTACATATAAAAACCTTTTTTTAGAAGAACCTAAGGTATAGATACTGTAATCCATATCCATACCTACAAATAATTATAAATGCGAAAGTAGCTCTTGTCTATCTGTCTTACCGTCTGTCTGTCTGTTTCGCTTTCACACCTAAACCACTGAACCGATTTTGATGAAATGTGGTACAGAGATAGATCAGACCTAGGGAAAGGGCATAGGCTATGTTGGGTCGCGGTAATGGACACCCACGCGGGCAGAGCCGCGGGCAACAGCTAGTTACACCGAAACCTGTCCGAAACGAGTCCGAAACCTACACTGAAGCCGAGCTAGAAATAATTTCAGTAGATAGCAAACAAGCTTCTTTAATATCACCAGAAATTTACAATTTTGTGAGCAGCTCGCTAGGTCGATAAATATTTTAGTAGGTATTTCTTTCACGTTGTGTTTGCAGACTCTGTAGGTCACTGCTACCGCAATATTCTCAAGTGTTATTTATTTAAGGAATTGAAATTAACTCTGTATTTTTATTAGCAATTGTCTATTTGTGCGAATAAATTACATCAATTTTAAATTAATTAAAATACTATCTCTCGGTACACTCCAACATGGATGAATTTAGGTTAGAGATCAGGTCCTCCTTCCGACTAGGTAGGTATACTAGAACTATACTTATAACGGTGGAAAAAACGTGACGTATATGACAGGCGTCAACGAATGTCAAAAATGTCAAATCCTATACATTTGTCATTCTATTCCATCATACGCCGAGCAACGAATTGCCACTTGTCTAAAGGGCCTGGTATGTTTCCGAGAACACCTTTATCGATATTTCCTGGAATGGAATGAAATCTTAGGAAATACGAGCTTGAAACTAAATTATGTATTTTAATTTAGAGTGCACCTTATAACGTGAACGGCTTCCTGTGGTGTATGTTCATGATATACTCGTACCTATTAGCTTTAGGATTTTCTCTTTGTCTAGTCTTATCCTATTATTTGGGGGGTCGTCGTGATCTTTACATTATCAGGGTACTATTGAACATTTTTCACTCAAATCGATGTTTACACACCACTTTAGCATACTCTTTTTAATTCTCGCTACAAAAGTTCTCTTTCAGGCTACAACCATTGTCCATCGGACCATTATAATACTAAAACCATAAGACAAATGAATACTACAAAATAATGGTTTATCAGTTAACGTGACGTTTGTTAGAATTTTTTCTCTTAACCATTTAACATGCACATTCGTAGCGACTAAGTTGAGATGAGGGACGAACTAGGTTTGTAGTGTAGAAAAACTAGGACACACATGACACCGTTTTCACTACACTCAGTTTGTTTGCGACTACAACAAAACAAACATGTAGTTACTCAACTATGTTCCTTGCATTGCAAAAGTAAAAGTTTGAATGGATATCTATTATGTAATAGCACTCACCGATTATTTAGGAAATCTCAGAAAATATAACACCAACAAACTTGAAATTTGGCAGGTAGGTTCCTTATAGGGCGCAGACATCCTCTCAGAACGAATTTTACGAAACACCATCCCCTAAGGGGGTGAAATTAACTCCACGCGTAGGTACCTACTAAGTCGCGGACGGGCGGCCGCTGGTATTTATACAAGGATATTCTTATTTTATTACTCAATCAATCAATTTAGCCTATTGCAGTCCACTGCTGGACATATTATACCTTTAATATTTATGAGCGTATAATTAAAATAAAACGCTTTTTATTGTATGATTTAAGCAGTCCCCACAAGAAGAGTTTGTCTGCAAAATACTCGTAGTAGACCTATCTTCAAAATATAGTCTCGAACTACGTTGACGAGGATTATTTCTTTGTGCACTAACCCAATAATCTAACATGAGGTGATCGGTGGAGGTGTCTGCGAACCCTCTGTCGTATTCTGCGGAAAATTGACCTATATACCTATGCAGTCTTATTACAAAAAACAGAACAAAGTCTGGTTTAGACCCGAACTACAGAGTCCAGGCTTAATCTCAAGACCATGGTTTACACCTCTCCTTATTACAAAAGCTGAATAATCCGGAGACTACTTAGTACCTGGTTTAGACCTTGGCCTAAATAACAACCACAGATAACTCCAACTATTGTTCGTTCTTTATGATATCATTCGGTCGCAACGTTTCGTTTCTAAAATTTCTGAAATCACTAATAAATAATATTGACTAAAAATGCTGAAAAAAATATTTAATCATAAATATTTTCATTAAATTCAATTGCATGAATAATAGTTATACTTTATTTTATAATATAATTATCATTATTATGCTATTATTTAGCAATCATTGTTATAATATTGTTATCATTGTTATAAGACGTTAAATGGAACGAAACGTAGTTTGCCGGAGTTCGCGCGTTCTGTTCTAAATTTTTTCCAATTTTTATACCCACTTTTAAATTTAGTTTAGTATACATAATACTTATACCTATTGCAAGTTATTTTACGAGTTGGAACGAGAAAAGAAAAAGAGAGCCGAAAATTGGACTTCCGAAAAAAAAGTACCTATGCCAAAATATGACGTATGTCAAGTCTGATGTATTATTATTGTGATTTATACTTTAGACCAACGTTAAACTAGGGGTCACGCAGGTTTATCTTTAGACCAGAGATAGTCCTAGGTTTAGTACTAAAACGCTTTTTGTAATAACATTTTCTTTAGACCATGGTCCAAAGACGATTTAGACCTGGGTTTAGAGTTAGTCTGTGTTTTGTAATAAGGCTGATGGCGTTTAAAACGTCTGTTTGTTTGTAATCGGTAATCTCCGAAGTGGCTCAGTCAATTGTGATGGGATTTTTACAATAGATAGCTAATGTTATATTATAAAGCGTAATTTAGGTGACTTTTATTTTCGGAAAGGGTTCCAAATTAAAAAAAAACTCAGATGACACTGAAACTGAAATAGTTCCATAAAACTGTAAGTATTACGATGTAAAGTGTGGTAAAGTGATATTTAAGGACATTCAGTCATGTCAGGATGGCCGAGCGGTCTAAGGCGCTGCGTTCAGGTCGCAGTCCACTTCTGTGGGCGTGGGTTCGAATCCCACTTCTGACATAAGGTTTTTGTTGTTAAATAAATATTTTTATAAAACTGTACTGTCAATACCATTTGTTGACAGTGTCAACAACAGTGTCAACAAGTGGTATTTTCAACTTACTATTTATTTACAAATTAATATTTTATTTTAATCCCTCTATAGCTTCGATACATGGTGGACAAGCTAATGGACCTACGTTCTGAAGCGAAGAAGCAGTTAGCTGACCATCCCGACTGGAATATTGGTGACGTCACAAGTGTCAACTTAACTATGTTATCTGTAAGTTGATTAATTTTAAGAATTACATTTGCCCTTGCTGAAAATAAAAATAAAATAAATTCATTTTTCAAATATGGAGTGGTTGAAGAAGCGCGGTCCCGGTTATCGCTTTGCACCCCGGTGCGCTCGCGCCAGCAACGATTTTGTAAATATTTGTTTGAAAAAAAAAAATTTGTTTATTGCAATATCAAACGATACCCTGAAGATTCAAAATCCTATTTTATCCTATCTTTTGCCAGTAGCACTGGACATTGTTTTCAGTGTTGTCCAATTATTCTTATTATTGCAATAAAGTTATTGTGAAAATTCGAATTATGATACCATCCTACGATATATTTATTGATATCCCTACTAATATTATAAATGCGAAAGTAACTCTGTCTGTCTGTCTGTCTGTCTGTCTCGCTTTTACGACTAAACCGCTGAACCGATTTTGATGAAATTTGGTATAGGGGTGGATAAGACCTTGAGAAAGGACATAGGCTATGTTTGGTCGCGATAACCGACATCCACGCGGGCGGAGCCACGGACAAAAGCTAGTAAAGAATAAAATAGACGAAACGCATAGAACTATTGTGTAAAGCTGTGTAAAGAAATACTAAATTAGTTCCATTTCGCTCACACTCATGCGTGCACACAAAGAGTGCGAGCGAAATAGTATACTACTTCCCTACTTTAGTATTACTTTACTTGGCTTCACGCGCTAATTCTATATGCTCTTGACTGAGCATTCTTTTAGTCTAAGTTGCTATTACTTATACAATAATTATAAGCTTAATTTACGAGTCCAAAATTGTAACTCGACCATTGAAAAGACTCGCCATGAGTTTTAACTGCGGTGCTCTTTTCTCTCATGTTCCAATTTGACGAACATGCTACTAAATTTAAATGTTGCTTTTGACTGTCGCAATTGTACACACTTTATTATTCAGATTACTTTTTTTTTCATTTCGTTTTATTTTAAGTCATATTTTATGTGAAAAAGTTGAAAAGTTGTATGTGAAAAAAATAATTTTAATAGTACAGTTAACACAGTTAGTTAATACAGTTAACCTGATATTTGCTGTTTTCTGGGGTTCCTCGCGCGTGAAATATCGAACCTCTTCCTTGACGTCAGAAATACATTCCTATGATTAAAAATAGGTAGCCTATGATACATTTTTATGCCCAATTTCATTCAAATCCGTTAAATTATTCAAATAGTATCCATCCAACTAAACTTTCAACATTAGTAGTATTCGTTTTGTTTGTTTATTTGTAATATTTTGTTATCTTTGTTGGTGGTGAACATTGATATATTATGTTGTTTTCAAAGTGTGGTGAACCTCAAGCTCTGAGGTTTACCACACTAGCCTCGGATGCAATCAGGACACCACGCTGCTATCATGATGAGTTAGTAGTGATATATAATAATATCCATCGATATGGGTACAAATTCGGGGCAGAGTTTATTATAATATTATATTACTCGTACATAACAAACGTAATAAATTGCCCTACCAACGGACCTGACAATATCCAGCAATAGCCCCCCTAATTCGTTGGTCGTTGCAGAATAGAATGCCGAATGTATGGATTCGACGTTTATGACAAATTGCCCTACTAAAGTCATCACAAAGTAAAATGCCCGTTTTGACATTTGCTTTCGCGACGTAACTAGTGATGTAACCATACACCTCGGTAGTCGATACTCACGATAAATCGATTCAAGTTTGTATGCGTATTTGATCGATTAGAATATTATGTATTGTATTGTAAAGTGCAATACAATACTGCGAAAAATCAATTTTCTTACATTTTTATTACAATAAAATTCACTCAATTCACTCATCTCAATAGAAATCGCGTAAAAGTAGTAAATCATTTTCTTGATACTCTCTGAAGTTTACGCGTACCTATATCACTCATTGAAATGAAAGTGAAACCACTTTATAACGGATTCTATCGCGATTTATTTGTCACTATTTACTTTTAACCCTACATCTCGGCTACTTTCTAGCAGCCATGGTCCCGGGGTGACTAAAGATGATATTTGAAGCTTAGGAATTTAAAAAAAAACTTAGTTAACAGCAAACACAACAAAGTCACAAATTGGGATAATATCATATTTGTCGATGAGACTTGGCTGAACTCGAATCATACCGTGCCGCAGTCGTGGACGGATGATACCAAGGCCTCTTGCTCAAAAGTGCCAATAGGAAAAGGTGGACGCTTAATAATCTGCCACGCCGGGTCAGCTGGTGGCGGTTTTGTGAATGATGCCTTGCTCGCATTTGAGTTTCTAAAGAATATCACGGAGTGGTTTACTAACCTGTTTACAAACCTCCCTGAACAGTGCATAATTATTATGTACAATGGCACCGTAACCACTCAGTTCAAATAGATAAAGCACCTACTCAAGCAAACAAAAAGGCCGATTTAGTAGCATGGATACAAAGACCAGGCGTTGAAGCTGATACGAAATAGTTAAGAGCTGAATTGCTGCAACTGGTTAAAGAAATTAAACTTGCAAAATTAAAATATAAAAAATATATCGTGATCGATTTATTTTTTCCTTAACCAATTATTCTCTTGTCTATGGACAGTATGAAAAAATCGTTATGGACAGCACTGAGCGGAGTGGGCGGTACCCATCAATGAAAAATGTCATTCTACGTTTGAAAAATGTCATTGTTTTACGTTCTCAAAATTGAGAACTTCATGGACTTGAATTGTCAAAGCGGGCTTTTTATTTTGCGATTACTTTAACGGACCTGACAATATCCAGCAATGGCCCCCCTAATTCGTTGGTCGTTGCAGAATAGAATGCCGAATGTATGGATTCGACGTTTATGACAATCGTTGACGACTATCATATACGTCAAATCATACGTCATTCTATTCGACAATAGATCGACTAACGAACTGCCACTTGTCTAGGGGGCAAGAGTAGGTACTACATAATTATCTACACTAGTAATATGAATATAGTTTTAATAAGTACATCCATTTGCAGGGCGGTATACAGGACAACGTCGTTCCGGAGAGGCTAAGCGCACACTTCGATATACGCATTGCGCTTTCAGTGGATCACCAGCAGTTTGAAGACAGGGTAAGGAATTTTTATCTTTTATACAGAAACTAACAGAGGCCCAGGCTTCACCTTCATGCTATTTTAATCCCGTTCCCGTTACCCATGGGACCATATTCCCGGCATAAAATTAGCCTATGTGTTATTCCAGACTCTAATCTATATTTTGCAGATTAAACGTTGGTGTGCGGAAGCTGGTAATGGTGTGACATATAGCTTCGTTCAGAAGGATCCCTACATCAAGCCGACTAAATGCGATGATAGCAATCCTTTCTGGATAGCTTTTAAAGCTGCAGCGGATCAACTGTAAGTACATTCAAAACTATAATTATGTAGAAAGATGATAGAGAAATCATTTATTTTATTTTGGGTGTTTCTATGTATATGTATTTACAAATAAAAGTATATTAGTGAGGTACGTTTATCCGCATTCTAGAATCCATAATAAAAGCTAGGCAAGCAATGCTTGCTTTAGGTCTAAATAACCCTGTAGGTACTGTATGGTATTTTTTCCCAAAAAAGAACTATCGTACCACGAAAAATGTAGTTGCGAAAATTTTTGATTTAGAGTTTTTTTTTTCTCGATCCTAGTGTATCCCTACATTAGTTATTGAATATAATGTTGTCGTTAAAAACTATGACACTTTTTTAGAGTTTTAATGAATCAACCTAAACCTATGAAATATTTATATTTTCCAGAAAAATCTCTCTCAAACAACGTACGTTCCCAGGGGGTACCGACAGCCGTTACCTCCGGGAACTCAACATCCCGGCCATAGGGTTCTCGCCAATGAACCGCACCGTTCCCGGGCTACACGAGCATGACGAGCGTCTGAGCGCTGATGTGTTCCTGCGGGGCATCGAACTATATGAAGTCATCATACCCTCCGTGGCTAATGTTTAATTAAAACTGACGGTCTTTTTGTACTCTTATTTACGTAAAACAATGACTTCTATGTACTACTAGCTGTTGCCCACGGCTCCACCCGCATGTAATTTAGACCCCGTTTCCGCTACACCTACTGTTCAATTTCGGTTTTATCTTTTACACACTAGAAAATAACAACAATAACGAACACAAGCGAAATGGAATTATCCAATTCGATGAAGATTAGGATTTCGGCGATTCAATTTTATATTTAGAAGAAGAAGAAGAAAAGATTAGCCCTTTAGAACATGAGGTTTCATGGTACTAGGATAAGGCGGCAATGGACCCTTCTTCATTCCCGTCTTATCCCCGGAATTTGACGCTGCTTCGGGACGCCGAGAGAAAGACACGATATGTTTTTACAGATAGATGTTAAAATTCATCATCTGATTTATTTAATGAGATGATGAATTTTAACTTCTATCTGTAAAAGATAGCGTGCCTTTATGTAATGCCACCTGTATGACGGCTACAAAAAGTTGCTCGTGTTTAATGATCTGTTTATACCCTTTTGCGTACAGTCGGTTTTGTATACATATAAATCATTGATATAAAATTGCTTTTTACTGTAATTAAAAGACGTTACATTTTATTTTTTGTTTCATTAACAATCGAAAACGGCATGCCTGTACCTATACTAGGCTCCTCTACCTTTACAAAGATATTTATGTTACGTCACGCCGATATATCCCCGAAGAGGTGGGCGTAAAAGTGTCATAGGATCAAATCAAATCATCAAGACCCTCATCATCCTCCGATAGATCTATTTTTAGAAGTTCGTAGAAGTAAAGTAAAGTAAGTTTCGAAGGTCGTAAAGTTCGAAGTAGAAACTACATTTAAAATGCTTCGTTTACATACTCGCGGCAGAGCGAGGGAAGTGGCGAGAGAAGTGGGCAGGGACGTGGTGTGAACGGTATATTATTCGTCATGCCGCGAGTAGTGCCGCGTATGTTGCTGCGAGTGTCGGCTTGGCGGCGCGAGAAGGAGCGGCAATACTAGCGCGATGAAGCATTCACATACTCGCGTCGCGCACACTTCGCATCGAGCGCTCGTTGTGTACGCGCGTGTCACAGTCACAGGATTACTTCGAATTTATTATCATGACAATGACGCAACCAATCGAATGGTCCAACGAAAAATCAATAGAATTTATTGAAATGCTTGCTACGGATCTAATGAAATAATATAGGTAATACATATAAAAGAATAAAATTAGAATAGGTAGGTAGGTAGGTACCTACCTACCAAACTAGAATAGGTAGGTAGGTAGGTACCTACCTACCAAATTAAAATAGGTAGGTAGGTAGGTACCTACCTACCTACCATATTAGCCTGATTACCTACTAGCTAAGTATCTAAGTAGATAGCCTAGCCTAATAAAATGCCTATACTGCATTCGGTTAGGTGTCCACTTAACTAAAGTCGTCCATCTCCATCGCAAGGCGAATACTGTATGCGGGGCAACGCGGTGAACATCGCGATGATGCGAGTGTTGGGCAACGCGATGAACATCGCGATGATGCGAGTGTTTGAATGCTAGGGCATTATTCGCGTGAATATTGCCGGCAAGGCGATGAGCAATGCGAGCGGCAGTATGTAAACGCGGGGTTAAAGTAGATATTCTTGCATTTTTCAAGCTATCACATCCTACAACCAACAGTTTTATCACACAGAGTGCAGAAACGAGCATCTCTTAAATAAATTAGTAAGCATCAAAGCCAGCTACCTACACATATTGCGCGCAAGTAATTTCACTTGTGCCTAGTTTTGTTGCATACTGCATGATTGATTAGGGGTCGTCTGTACTTGCAGGTGAAATATCCTCAGATCTCGTGCTGCTACGTGTGACGTGTTCGAGAATACTTAGGGCGTTTCTATTATCTCTTCAAGTTATTAAGCACACAAATGTCCCTCTACTAGTGAACTACACATAATAATGAGATATGTACATATATATATATATAAAATGGAGGGTTACGGTAAAATGCAAGTTTAACCGAAAATCAACGAAAAATTAAATTAGCTACATCGCCATTTTTTTTATTTAGAGTGAAATCGGAGTAAATACAGACCTTCGTCGTAGAATTTACAGATAAAAATAATTGCATTCCAGCTGGACTAAACTGACTTTTCAGTTTAGTATCAAACTCAATTACATTCCTTGAAACGTGATAACGGTATTTCCACTTGATTGCAATAAAATTATTTTCTCTTCCAGTGGATGTCTTTCAAGGCAAAAATATTCAAGTAGTTTTATAAATGTGGTGAAGAAATATCATTCAATTATTTAAACTTAGCCACAACAATGTGCTACTGGTCATAGGATAAAACTTTAATGTTGCTTTATTCTAAACTTTTTACCTCAATCTCACCTGCCCTCCTAGACAAGTGGCAATTCGTTGCTCGGCGTATCATGGAATAGAATGACGAATGTATAGGATTTGACGTTTTGGACATTCGTTGACGCCTGTCATATACGTCAAATCCCATACATTTGGCATTCTATTCTACAAAACGCCGGCCGACGAATTGCCACTTGTCTATAGGGGCAGGTGGTCAGTGATGATGTCGTCTACGAAATACATTTGCCTAGAAAGAACTCAATCACTCACTTGACTCCTATACACTTGACGAGTCCCTGGTTACAGTTTTACGGAAACACAAACACAGGCAGCTCTTTCACTATATCCCTAGCACGAAAAACTATCGTAATCGTATCGTAAACGTAATAAGAGCACGGAGCATTGCGATTGGCCGCCTGCCTGCTGTGAGCGTGTGTAGCCTGCCACTGATACTCCGTGCTCTCGTTACATTTACGATACGATTACGATAGTTGTTCGTGCTCACTCCACAGTATGCATAATTAATGAGTTGCCAAAACGATTCGTGCGTATGAATATCCACCACGTAGTAGCGGAGGCTTGTCGGAGTGCGTCTGGGCGTTTGATGATGGAATTGGAAGTTGTGCAATTGCACACTCTTCGATATGTAACCGATAAAAAACCAATAGGCCTCCAAACTTGCGTCGATGTCCTAGGCTCTGAAGCTGAATACTGAGATGGATGAAATGTTAGTTTTTAATCACATATGCCTAACCGTCCTGGGATAACAGGTAAGGTGTAATAAACCCGACACCCGATATTAGTCCTATATTAGCAGTTGTAAAACAACTTCTGCTTCGTTAATAAGCGGTGGCTCCAAAAAGGTTATAAAAGAAAATGAACCATTTACAGAAGAGCTGTAACTATCGTAATTTGTTACTACCTGTTGCTCCTTACTTTGGACAGGGTTTGGGCACTTCGGGATACTTAGGCCCCGGCTACATCTCTACGGCACGCCGCGCCGTTGAGATAAGGGAGGGCAATTCCCCAATTAGAGTAGTCGACTTCATAGTTCGACGTCAAAAAAACTGTAACCTGAAAACGAAACTTTACGAACCTTTACGAAGCTTTACGAACATAAAAATTCTAAAGTAAACATTTATATTTTATCCCTTTCACACTAGTCGCGAGCTTGACGGATGACGTCTCGGTTTGATTGAAATGGCGATATTAATTCAGAGAAAAATTCAGTGTGGCGTACCATATAAAAATTTACCCTAAATAATTATTGTTAAATTACATCTGAAATGTCTTTCACGATTAATTCTTTTTCGGATAAAATAACGCAAATGTGAGAAGAAAGTGAAGCTATACCAAAAAATAAGGATAAGAATAAAAACTAAATTGCAATTTGAACTTAAATCAGAATAAAAAACGAATTGTAACGGATTCTATTATTGTTTCTATTTTTATGTAAATATTATAACAAGACGTTGACCATGGCTCCGATTGCATGAAATAAAAGAGATCCTATTTCCGCAATCCCCAAGAATCTAATTTCGGGATACCTAAATTGTATTATTTCAAATTAAGAGGGTGTTACATACCTCCAAAGGCCACGGTAACCACTACCCATCAGGTGGACCGTGTGCTAGTCTGCCACCTAAATCGTATAGAAAAATGATCTATCTCCCTGCCTAGCGATTATGTCCTTTTTTATGGGTATCTGAGAGGATTTTCGCTCAACAAAAAGGACAGATTTATAGTTTGGATGACAATATAGACTACATTTTATCCCTGTATAGGTTCCTCTAGATAGTTTTTATAATGACTATCGCATTGAGATTAAAAAACCCGACCGCAAGCTACTTTCGACCTTATTGATATTTCTTAAAAAATATGTTTTTTGACATCTATAGATGACGCTGATCTCGAATATGAAAAAAAAACTGGGTATTAGTTGCCGTAGATAAGGTCGAAAATGGCTTGCGCCTATTTTTTACATTGACTATAACCCAGAGACTCCAAAAATACGTGCAAGCCATTTTCGACCTTATCGATGGCAACTAATACCCAGTTTTTTTTTTCATATTCGTGATCAACGTCATCTATACATGTCAAAAAACGTATTTTTTAAGAAATGTCATTAAGGTCGAAAGTAGCTTGCAGTCGGGTTTTTTAATCTCAATGCGATAGTCATTATAAAAATTATCTAGAGGAACCTATACAGGGATAAAATGTAGCCTATAATTATTATTACTGTCTAAAGTTCATTTTTGATATTAGCAAAGAAGTTCACCTCATTAATTAAAATCTTCCAAATGCATGGGAAAACTAATTTTTATTTGTATTGACAACCCTAAATTTGACATAGTTTGTAATTTTTATAATACGTTTCGTAATCTTATTTCAAGAAATGTAAATATAGAAAAAATAAAATTAAGCGTGAAATGTAGTTCCGTTTGTTCTTTGATATTTGAGGCTGAAAAACGCACTCTTTCATCATATATTTAATACGTTTGTTGTCTCACTGTCACTTCTTGGTTGACGTATCATTAGTCTTTGAAAGACGCGATTCGAAACATAGGACCGTGATCCTATGTTGTGTTGGGGCGGATTTTCGCGTCAATTGCGTATCTAATTACTAATCAGAATCGCGACAATGCACCACCCACAAAAAATATGTTTGTAATAATGAATTCGTAATTTTATGAAATATTATTAATATATCACTGAAATATTAAAGTAAAATGTTGCAATATAAATAATAATATAATTCATGTAAATTAATAACATTGACGTATTTTTAGTAAGACACTATATGTCATTGCGCGCTCGCCATCTGAGAAATTTCGATTGAGAATCGCCCCCTGCAACACACCGTCCACTTTTTGTAGCCATTTTGTAGCACGGTGCCGTGAATTTCGACGGCGCGGCGCCGCCGTCGCCGTCGACGGCGACGGCGGACGGCGGCCGTGCCGTGGAGTTGTGGCCGGGGCCTTACTCTATGATTGATTTATTAACCTAGAACAAACTTTAACAGTATATTTCCACAAGAACGCGGATTCGATAGGTATATGGGTGTATTCGATGATGTGATGGTGGGTATATAGGTGAGTTTTTTGACTAGGTCCTATTAGGAGTTAAAATATGAATGTTTGCTCGTTCAATTCTTCGATGCGATATTTAAAGTGCACGGAAAAACTGAAACGGAAAAATTATACATAATTGCAGTTCGCACATTTCGTTCTGCGATGGCATCGACAGACGACACGCAGTGTATTATCTAAACACGGTAATTCAGTATCGACAAGCACGCTACGCAGGAGGCGCGGGTTCGGTCCCTGCTCAGTGCATATTTTTGTATGCATGAAAATGGGTATTGGCATTGGTCTGATCGTGCCTTGGAGAGCACGTTAAGCCGTCGGTACCGGTGGCCTTACGAACATCTATTGGCTTTAAATCCAGCGACTGACGTCTGTCCCTCCAAACCCGAGAGAAAGCCTGAACTAGATTCCATTAATCAGGTGTACCGGTTTACAAGTGAGGGTAGTTTGTACCTCGAAGACCTTAGTATCCCCACGGAAACACGTGCTAAACCAATATATATACGTCAATGGTGTCAAACCATTCGTTTTCTGAACGTCAAACCCTCATCGTATATAAATAGATTTTAAACCAGTTTCAGGAGATAAAACTGATTTATCTCTGCCGGTGGTCCACATACGAGTATCCGGTGGAAATATGAGACGCGCATGCCGCGGCCCGGGGCTCGGTTCCATTGTATGTTTGTTTGTGTTTGAATACAGTGGATGGTGGATTATATCTACTAACTTTCTTTTCTTTACAGTATAAAGAAAAGTAAGTTAGTAGATTTAAATACATCAAGCAAAGGCAAGGAGTAAATCGCACTAATTCTATCCTAGAGGTTGGATGGATATTTGTTATAACGGTTTTATGTGCATTTATTCATCTTGAATAAACTTTTGAAGTACGGAAAATGTATTGCTAAGTTGGGATGGGTTGATTAAGAAAAGAGCGAATCCACCTCAGGCGGGACTCAAACCCGCGATATTTCCCTTATAGAGGGAATACTCTGACCACTGACCCACCGAGGCAGCGAGGGATGGGGTAGTTGCAATTTCATGGTTGGTAGATTTATAATAACATTGAAAGCTTCAAGTAGGTATTCCCAATCGCATTAATTGATTACGGTAAATATTTGAAGGTTGGTCGTAACCGTGAGACGGGAGGTTGGTACCAGGCACTGCAAGCTACACAGGGCACCGTTTTCATTAAATATACAAATTCGTTAAAGTAAAACTTTGCTTGTTTGCGCAATGCGTACGAATCAGTTTACGAAGTCCCACGTTGGGCGCCATATTCTAAAACACTTTCTCGGTTTTATTAATTCGATTTGCTTCTATACACAGGTGATTAGTTCGATAAAATAGTATTTATAATTTTGAAACTCGTTTATTAACAAATTTACTATATGCGAAAATAAATTAAGTACTTGAACCCAAATTAAAAGATTTAGGTATTGTAGTAGCCGTTTAAGAGTTCCCCTATGTACATACCACGGAGGACAGAATACTATCATTTCCTTCTCCATGGTACATACCAACAGATTGATTAAAATTCCAATGGTTTACATACGTAGCTATTTACTTAGAGGCGAAGCTAAGTGGATACCAAAAATGTATAAGTAAATAATGTATTGCAATAAAACCAATATATTTACTTTTTCTTTTAATATATTTACAGTGTGATATAAACTGTTTACTCTGAGCTCTTAAATAGGGGATTGATTTTGCTGCAAAGTATGTAAAGTCAGTTACGTTCAAACGAATATTCTGGTGCTGGCGGTGCATGTTCACAGACTCGGTAACCCTATCACGGCAATTCAGAAGGTTTACATTTCTATCCGTATATCATTCCTGTATGTGATTTTATTTATTTATTTATTTATTTATTTCCTTATTAACTATCATTACAGGTCACAAGTGATGTGATGATATATCAATTAAGTGTAGATTATTAATACAGAGAGTAAAAAATAATGCTTTATTCAATAAAAAAAACAAAAGATCAAGACTGTTCAGTCATACGGCCGTTCCCAATAACATATCTACAGATAAAAGTAAAGGTAGAGATAGTGCTTTTGTCAAATCCTATTGTTATTTTGCTACTATGAACTGCGTTACCATAGAGATTGATGACGTTTTTATCCTTTCTAATGTCAAAACTGGCGATAGATAGGTTATTGGGAATGGCCGTTAATAAACAGGGATATCAGGTGACGCCATCCTCAATTAATGCGACTTTCTTGACGGACGAATGGTGCTTAGTACATTTATAATGATGACGTATTATTTATTCACGCAAGGAAGTAGCTATATTGTTTTAAACTTAGTATTTGCGCCATTTTTTAAAGCCGCCATGTTTCTGCATAACGTGTCTATACATATATTAGACGTAATTGGGCTTTACCATGTTTCCTAAAAATAGGAACAGCGGCGATGTAAACTACAAAGACAGGCAATTTATAAGCTTATAGATGAGGTAAGTTTAGGCTCCAAAGATCTTGTTAAGTTCCTAGATACTCCCTCTATGAAAAAAATATTTATGAATTGAAATAAATAGATGGGTGACAAAATTTTGCTGTGCATTTGAAAATATCAGTTTTAAAATATGTTTCACAAATGAAACACTTAGTTCAGCCATATTTTATTTTCTTCGCATCACAATTGAAATAACAAAAGAGGAAACGCATCTCTTGCCTTTTATTTTTCTAACTTGATAGTGATGTGTGTGTGAGTGTTGATTAATCATCTCTGATACAAAATATTCCAAGGGTTTTGCCACGTAGCTCATCAGTATTATTCACTAAGTTCGTCAGTTCGGAATGACTAGGAACATTTCTGCCATAGATCCAGATATAGGATGGTACGTTCCCATCGAATAAATCTAGCATATACAACAGCATGTAATCTCTATTTATAAATTTCACAGCTACTAGAAGGTCGAAATTTTTACCTTCATGAGTACATGTGACATTGAACATAGGAGTCAATATGTGAGTATATTGACTCCTATGTTCAATGTCACATGTACTCATGAAGGTAAAAATTTCGACCTTCTAGTAGCTGTGAAATTTATAAATAGAGATTACATGCTCAAAATCAAAAATCTTCAAGAATCAGTATTCCAGCTGTGAAACCCCTATAACTGTCATTAGATGCTCGAGTGTCCATAAGATCAAATTTCGTATCATGGGTGCATTGTAAATCGCCAAAGTTTCTAGTGAACACAAGTCTCGCGCAGTCGTTACGAATGCTATTTATACGTTCATTATATACGGCAATATTAAACCATTCGCCCGAAACATCTTCAATACTTGCTTTCACGGCAATTGCAGTACTCATAACAAAACAAAGAACGGAGATAATTATTTTCCACATAATTAAATGCACAATATATTAATGCTCCTGACAAACGTTTTAGTCAAATGTTTTTTATTCTATGAGTTAATCCGTAACCGACCGCGGTTACGAACAAAAGTATATACTTAGTACGAATCTGTATGAGTGGTGAACATAGCTAGTAGCCTAGTAGTATTTATACTTCTTCGTAATCATTGTAACCTAACCTTTGACAGAATTAGTTAAATAAACAGATAAATCGCAGCAACAGGTTAAGTAGGTACGTGACCCATTTATTTATAAATTTTCTCAGAATTCCGCGACGATTAGCAATGTTTACAACCTTTTATTACTAGTTTTAATTTAATTTTCCCCGTTCTTACGTATGTATGTATATCTATATATATAAAATAAAGTCGTGTCGTTGTAACAACAACACTTATAAGTCAAGAACGGCTGAACTGATTTGGCTGAAAAAGCTTAGAACCAGGAGAAGGATACTTTTTAATTAAAAAAAAAAAAAAAAAATTTTTTTCACTCAAAGGAAAATTATAAGGTGAGGAAGTTCTCATTCCAAGGATCCCGATGATCCCAACCGACATGCCGCTTGAATTTAAAAGACTTCAATTTTCGATCCGTCTTGCATTGGCCATGACCATAAACAAATCACAAAGGACAATCCTTAAAAGACCACACTGAATCTAGAAAATCCATGTTTTTCCCATGGTCAATTATATGTGGCATGTTCACATTGTTCACGGGTCGGGGACGGTGCAGCGGGAACGGTAGTCATAGGAACTCCCAAACTAAATAAGTTAAGTCCATCGACTTTGGGCTCATTTGTTTGTCTCGGCAAACACTCGGTGTTACATGGTTTTCAGGGTCTGAAGATCGAGTAGGAAGGTGACCAAAGGATCTCCTAAACTATTGACTAAACAGA
The DNA here is from genome assembly GCA_914767945.1 of Eilema depressum. Lineage (NCBI taxonomy): Eukaryota > Metazoa > Arthropoda > Insecta > Lepidoptera > Erebidae > Eilema > Eilema depressum. Next base: position 6,590,390 of record OU612028.1, on the reverse strand, counting down.
TGGTATCTGACCTTTGTTATTACACACCGTACACACACGGTGTGTAACACGCTCATTGTAGATGAAAGTTCCTATGAAAGTAGTTTAGTCGCTCTACCTGATAATAAATAAATATACTTTTACTTATAAAAGCGTTTTGAAATTTCGACCTATGTGAGGCTGAAACAGAGGATGATTTCTACTGTTTGGTCGCGATAACCACATTCCCGCGGGTGGAGCCGCGGGTTAAATTTATCATTCGTTATCATTATTATACATGAGTGTGCGTATATAATACACTAGCTGATACCCGCGAATCCATCATATGCCACACTCGCAGTACCCATGAATGAAAAACCTCTGCTTTTGTATTTTATTTGTAATTTTCTCTCCGGTAAAGTATATAAATGTAAATAATCAAGAGGACCAAACGGGAACTCTTTGTTTTATAGTGCACGCTTCTCACGTGGCTCCAGCAAATGTAGTATTGAATAAACTATGTGCTATCGATTCCTGCACTCTTGCTAGCTTTTGGGACATCTTAAAAATTCAATCTATGTTTACATTTTGTTACGTATATAGGCGTGTCCTAGATTCTAGCCTAGGCCTACTTTTTGTTTACATAGTATACTTTACCTACGAGTTTTTACGAGCTCGTTTTATAAGATGAGATGAGGGGTTTTATTTCACTTCTGATTTCAATAAAATTTATGAACTGATGACCTAAATAAAATTTGAAGTTCAAGTTACGACAAAATTCACTGGTTGTGATCTCTGGCAGCTCGTGGAAACGGCTATTGCAATTTGGCCACAATGTCAAACAGTACAAAATTATGTACCTATATTATAAACTTACGATAATGGGACTTAAATGGTTAATGGTTGTATCATAACATAAGGCAATTAATTTATGGCCCGTTAATTCACATTATCTAAAGTTAGTGATCGTTATACTACGTTAGCCGGTAATAAATTGTAACGGGCGCTTAAATGTCCTATATTTAGTTAATACATAATATATTATTATGGTTTTTGTATGTATAATTAGATTAGATGAACGCAGACACAAACTAGTCCACGCTACCTTCGGCCGTCGGCGTGTCATGGAATAGAATGACGAATGTATAGGAATTAACGTTTTTGACATTCGTTGACGCCTGTCATATACGTCAAATCCCACACATTTGGCATTCTATTCTACAAAACGCCTGCCAACGAATTGCCACTTGTTTACAGAGGCAGAATCGGAATACATATTTATTGTTATTTCCCTTTGTTTCGAGCAAGAATTGCTCCAGGTCGATTCAAAGGTAATTTTTATGCCCGTGTGTATTAATGGGACCACAAGATTCCCATTAATTCCAGTTGTTTTGCAGATGCACGGATATGGATATACATATAATATGTGTGAACGTAATAGAAAACCGCTTTATACACACTAGAAGAGGAAACATTAACACAAACTTGAATAAGAATCCGAATCCTAATGGATAAACTACTTAGAAGTGAATTAAGCACACAAGCCACGTAACCTCTGCTCAAAGATTCAGACGGACAATCTAAGCTTCTACAAGAATAAGTTACCCAGTACATGTTACTAATGAAATTCGTTGGTAGCTTAGAGTTGATGGAGTCGAAGTTGGACCTGGAATTCCTTGCCAGTTCACGTGTTTCCCTCATCCTACAGTCCCAGGTCCTTTAAGCGGAGCGTGAAGAAGCATCTGATGAGGCCGTCAAGCTGAGATTATAGATACGTACCACGTTACAATGGTTACACTGTTATAACATGGTACGTGTCTATAATGGTGACCCTCTTTTCTGAGACTTTGCGTTCAGCTTACTATCAGGCGAGGCGAAGTCAAATGTGTCCTAATTAAATAAAAAATTGTGACGTGGACCCATTCCTAACTTAGCTGAAGTGTTTGTTCTGGTTGATAGGCTCGCGTTTGACCACTATCTCGCTAGTTGATAAGTGACGATGTGGTCGACGGTGGAGCACGCTTGCCTAGAAGTAACCCATTCACACATACACACACCCAAGTTAAAATAGAAAAGGTACTATCCGGATTTATTTAGCTGGATACAAGTAATTTTAGTTAGGTATCTGACCGAAATGGGGTCGGCAGCGCGAGTGTGTCACCCCTGGTGTTGCAGTGTAAACACGTCCCATAGGCACTGATGCCATTCGTGACACAGGGTCACCTAGTACGAGTGCCATAGCACTCCTTGGACATAAACTTACTACGAGTACATACCTTCTTATTACTCTCTATACACTTGTTTTAAGGAGAATGTTGTACCGGTCTACCATTTTACAGAAATAAATGAAATATGAGTATGAATATCCACAGTGACCACTTTCCATCTGGTGGGCCGTGTGCTTGTCTGCCACCCAAGTAAGTTTTTTTAAGTACTTTTTTATACCTAAAAAAGTACTTAAAAAAACAAGCTCACTTGCTTAAATCACAAAAAAAGTACGTTTTTTTTGTAACAGTAGGTATAAATAAATTGGCAGCAGATAAGGGGACAATTTGTGGTACCAAATATTATGCAGCAGGTATTTTTCGACTATAGATGAGTTCGTTATACACGAATATTGCGTATTTTTCAATTATGTAAAATTAAAAATATTGTAAAATTTAATGGAGGTAAACAGTTCTATTTTTTAACTGGAAAATACTCTAGACAGCGCCAGTTGTACCTACGTTTTAATTCTCTTCAACGGACTATAAATTTAATTATAATTTCTAGACTTACATACTGAAACGAAAATTAAGGCCAGGTTGCAGTAGTTCTTAACATTTTTAAACGTCTGGATCAACACATTTATTACAAGACAGCTATTATGATAACCATGGATTCTGGCATATGCCTCTGGCATACCTACCTAATATTAATCTGCAACACTCAACAAGATGAAGTCTGCACTAAAGTAAAAAAATACGAGAAAAAAAACATTATTTTTAGTACCTAAATCTCACATGAAAAGGAAAATTTAAGTTCCATCCATTGAAAATATTACAAGTTCAAGAAAATTCCACTCTACACTTTCTGGAATGTTTCACGCAACAATTTCTTTCTTTACTTTTCTCCATTACAATAGCGATTTCATGTAACTACAGGCTGTGCCGCAGTGTTTCTGAACTGTTTCCGCCTGCAATGTGCCGCAGCGCATCCTTCAAAATTAATCCAACGAGTCTCTGAACGATCATAATAGAATCGAATGGGCAGCTGCGGTCAAATGCCCAACGGTACCTATACAATATTATTTCAATTTTACGAGCGGACATCTGCTGCTAAATTATTTTACAAGTAGAATTTGTGCATCAATAATAAATAATAATAATCTGCAACAATATACGTCAAATCCCAGACATTTGTCGTTCTATTCTAAAGAAATTTCTTCCAAGCAAACAATATAGATAGTATACAAAAATATGTAACTGAACCTAACTCATAACTAAAGGCGGCCACCCACTAACAGTTTATCGAACGACAACCGGATGATATCGGTCTGTCAGTTCATCGCAATAGCCCACACACTTACAGTTTCGTATACGATTTTGGACTGACACGGCTAATATGTGTGTGGCCGCTTGACGATTTCGGTCAGCAAAGACAGTTAAAGGCCGGACAGTCTATGGCCGTCGGCATTTTATCCGTAATAACATCAGACTAAAAGAATAAAATAATGTTATTATTTTAGTCTGAGGTAATAAAATTATGATGACATAAGGACTGCAGGCCGCGGGCCGCCGGACAGACGAAAAACTGCAGGCGGACTGTTAGTGGGTGGTCGCCTTAAGAAGCTAAATACAAAATAAATGAAGCGAATGTCAAAACAATAATGGCGTGCTTCATTTTCCAACCTCCGATCAGAAATTGTGCATACATTTTACATTTTAATATTAATGAAATCCAATGCTTATGAGACGGGACAGCCTGGCAAGTCATTTTAGAACAGTTTTTTACAATAAATGAACTGAGTAGGTACCTATATAGACTAATGACTGTTAACTACCTTATTGTAGTTTCAATGACATTCATTAGCTTCATAAAATACTGGGTGGAAATTTTAAGTGATACCATAACGAATAAATCATGCTTTAATGACTAACTTCACCGCTAATGAGTTGCTTCTTCTCTGTTAATGTTGGCATTGCAAACTGAAAGAGGCCGTATTGCGCAGCAGCAGCTGATGTAATCTACAAGAGAGCGTGTAGGTAATCAACTCTCATTGAGCCGAATTGAGCGTCTTGTTTTACGACGATAACGATTGACCAATGGCTATCCATCATATTCTTTAGATTTGGTCTCTAGTGAGTTTATAAATTACGTCGGGTTTTCTCCTCGCCCCTACCGCAATGCCTCAAAACAAAGGTTTTCGACCAGTGCGTCCTACCTGTTTTATGACTTACGGTGCCGAAACGTGGCCACTGAACGTGGGGTTAGTCCACGACCTAAAAGTTGCGCAGCGGGCTATGGAGCGAGCTATGCTTGGAGTTTCTTTGAAGGATAAAATTCGCAACGAGATCATCCGACATAGAACTAAAGTTACCGACATAGCTCGCAGAACAAGCAGGCTGAAGTGGCAGTGGGCTGGCCACATCTGTCGAAGGACTGATGGCCGTTGGAGCAGACGAGTCCTAGAGTGGAGACCGCGAGAAGGAAAACGCAGGGTGGGACACCCCCAAGCCTGGTGGACTGACGACCTACGAAGGGTGGCTGGGACGGACTGGATGCGGAAGGCGGAGGATCGGCAAACGTGGTGCATATTGGGAGAGGCCTATGTCCAGCAGTGGACTGCAATAGGCTAATTGATTGATTGAGTTTATTTATCATTACCTCATAGTACCTACCTGGATTTTGATTTAGCACATCGCACAGTGTGTCGCCCCATATACAAAAATATAATAATGCATTATTTTTTACACATGTGTAGGGTATGGTCAAAGATATTATATAAAAAGAAGTAGATATGTTATTGCGCGAAAATCGTGAAGATCCGAAAACGAGTCAATTGGAACGTTTGCCTCTAGAACCGCGTGCCGAGCGGCGCCGTTCGGACGTTGAGCAGAAGCATCAGTGACTTAAAAAAATAACGAAAAAGCCATCGTATGTTTATAGACACTGCACGAACTATTACTCTAAAGTTAATACACCAAAAGTGTAGATGAATTAAAAATGTGTGTGTGTGGGTTCGGCACATTTTTCTACGTTGATTTGTAAGCATATGACATGTCTATGTTATGAAATGTCATTGGGTATGGTATATCATTAGACAGAATCCAGACTACGTAATCGCAACACCAAATCAAACAATTTTCAAGATAGGTGTTCAAAATATTATTTCAAAGTGCCCACTTTGTTATCATTTACTAGACATCAAAATAAATTTGCTGTTGAATGTGGCTTACTGTGCATTCTTGTGTTTATATATAACGAGTATCGCATTTTATTAACAATATTTATCTATTGCTCAGTGCTTTGACCTAGTTATTTGTTAAAAAATCTGTTACCATGGGTGAGTATAAATGATTAATAAATATAGGCTAAAAAAAAAAGGATTTGTAACTTTATCGAAGGTTTAAAAAAAAACACCTCATTATACCTTTCTAATTTTTTTAAAGTGTATGAATACTATTGTACATTTATATATTACATTAGTTGTATTTGCCGATTCTTGCCGAAATAATAGTTATAATTTTTTTAGCGAGTACCTACGTCGAAAGTGACTTTTAAATCTTGTTTTGAAATCACTGAAAATGTCGCCAAATTTAAAAAGTAGACGTGATTATCAATCATATACAAAAGGTTTATGGTTTGCATGCCATCCCCAATTATATAAACCAATCTACTAAAATCGGCCCAATTTATTTTATTGAAAATCAGCAAAAAGTGGACTGAAAGTCACTGAACAAAGAACACTTTCTTAAACAAATATAGTGATTGGTTAGAGACTGAAGTGAAGTTGGAAGATTCAGTTTTTCAATATATCTTGGAACCAAGACCTTCGTCAAGCGGTAACATGTCGGCAAAGAGGAAGACCTGAGAAAGAATTTTCAGAGTTAGGTACGCACTCCGTCTAAGAAACGCAGAGTAGAGTAGATGATCTTCTGAAATAGAACCAGAGTGTTGAGTTAGAATTAGAAACACTTCAAGCATTAGCTTTGATTCAGATTTAGGATTCAGTGTCAAAAAGTACCTATAGCTATAGGTACCTAGATCAGATCCGGGTATTGCTAAATATCGGAAAATAACATCCAATTTTAGTAAAGATGTCGAGGAATACATCGAAACTAAAGAAAATCACGATATTTCGCTGTCAGGTAGTTCATCAAACGAAGAAACTTCTTCATCAGATAGCGAATGACTACTTTTTTATTGTTTTGATTTTATATTGTTTTGTTTTTGTTTAATTTTTTTTTGGTATGACTTTTTTTTTTCTTAGTTTGTAACTGGGAAGAGGGAAATGGTTATAGAAAACACTTTTATAGTTTACAAATTATAATATACCGTTACAATGAACTTATGATTTTTAATGATTTTCCAATACAGTCGTTACACTGTGCATCGGGAACAAGAGTGGTTTAAAAAGATTTAATTATACAGACCCACCGACCATCTTATAGAAGCTGGTTGGTATGAAAGGGTTATTGACCCTTTTATAAGGAAGAGAAAACGCAAAATAAGCGAGCCTATTGCCGGGTATTTTTGTCTAATCCCCTACTGCTATTGAAAATTTCCAAGAGCAGAACAATTACCTACATTACCACATTGTCTGACTCAAGCCTCACACCCATGAGATCCCATTCATAAATGAAAAAAAACAGCCTCCTTCACTACATCTCACCAGCAAAACTTGATTAAGTATTTTTAAGTAAGGTAGATAATTAACATTTTTATTAAAAGCCATAGCGCCACCCGTTGGATGAGGAATGGTTCTATATTTCTGTGTCACCCTTGCAAAGAGTGTCATTACTCAGTGTTGATGAATCTGTGCGATTTACTATCACTTCCTTAACTGATACACTCATTGGATTGGTTATTCAAAAATCTTAACCTAGTTAGGTTCTTTTTTTTTTTATATAGGACACGTCAATTTGACTTCGCCTCGCCTGATGGTAAGCTGAAGGCAAAGTCTCTGAAAAGAGGGCCACCATTACAACACGTACCATGTTACAATGGTGGCACTCAGCTTGACGGCCTCATCAGATGCTTTTTCACGCCCCGCTTAAAGGACCCGGGACTATAGGAGGAAGGAAACACGTGACAAAGTAGATACGGTTGCACTTTTACATACAACTTTATGTATGTAAGGGTGCAACCGTATCTTCTTTGTCGGGGCCCTATACACCCAAACAGATTTCGCGATCTATAATATTTTTCTTAATATCAAGGTGGGGTTCGAAAACTAAGAGATTTCATGAATGGCAAATGAAATACAACTGCCAGAAATCTTCCTGACTGGTGAGTTTTTCTCCAATGGGTATCATATCTTCTCCAGTAAATCTGAAAAGAGAAGTTGGGAATAATTCGTTTTACATGAACGCTTTGCTATTACATCACATACATTTTTTTTACAAGTCTTCCTATAGTCAACCTGCCTTTTAATATAAATAAATAAATAAATAAAATAAAATTCATTTAATTCAGGCCACAAAACCCATATAAATATCCAGTCATTTGGTGAAGAAAAATACCTTATGTTATTCAGCTTTTCACAATTTAAAATATTATTAATTAATTAATTGAAAATTGGGATTAATTATAGGAATACAAAATAATATAAAATAAAATAAAATACAAAATAAAATAATTCCAGAGATAATGGTCAAATACATAAAAGATGGATATGGACATGGACATGGATATAAAAGCAACCTCCGTGTGCTCTAACATGTAGATTGCATGTGCAAATACGAGTAGCTTTTGAATTGTTTTGTTGTTTCGTGAAATAAAACCAATTGTTTAGTGAAAAAGTTTTGATTGTATTTCGGTATACATGTTGTCTGCAGTTTACTTTCGAAGTTAACACGATTTTCGTAACCAAACTAACAACATTACCCGACAGAGAACTAAAGGTACCTAAAACGCCTCATTAATCTACCTAACCTTGTAAAAGATACTTTTTCTTGGTACGATCCTTAGGAAAGGTTTATCGTGACGTGACGAAAATGTCTTTGGGAAATAGAAGCTTGCGATCCGGATATATAGCAAGCGATTTAACACTCAAAGGTATCGATGACCCGGTTGAATCTACGAGAAAATTCTGCGACATTTGCTTTTGACTGCAGAATCGCTAAAGGAGGCGTTAAATCACCAAAGGAGGCGTTAAATCATTAATGTGTTATTGTTCACTACAGAACAATTTCATCTTCTTTTTCTTCTACAAGGTTCCGTTTTCCTGCTCTGCTTTTATTGGCTTATTATCACAGTATTAGAGCGATTGCCGTTTGACTTTCAAACCCCGTGAGGCCGAGTCCCCGTAAGCCTGCTACAGAGCTTCATCCTCCTTCCGGTTGGCTTGACATTCGAAGATCTTGATGGTACCCTACAGGTACCCACTTTAAAATTCGGCGCTACTTGAAGGAATAAAGAGCTAAGCTGAGGTGGAAAACGACCGGGAAAAGTAAATTGGTTATTTTGTATCCTGGCATTAGCATTGCTATTGCCCTGGTATTACCAGCTTATTCCTGTCCTTTGATATATGTTAAAAAAGGCTTCTTCAGGGTCGATAGCACGAGTGAGCCCCTGGCGTTGCATACGTCCATAGGCTACGGTAACTACTTTTCATCAGGTGGCCTGTGTGCTTGTCTGCCATCTAAGTGGTATAAAAAAATGAGCTCTCCACACTCGAACCCACAACGAATACATACGAAATAATAATAAAATAATGAAATGGGCTTTCGCCTTTCTTAAGGACACAGTTACCTATGTGTATGTGTGTATTTAGCATCAATTAAATGTTAATGATAATGTTACTATTAGAACTATCGGGATATTTACCATGTATTGTTTGGAGTTTCCGATATTTCGGCGCTATGTAAAAACAACCGGGAGCAAGCCAAAACAAAATCGCGAGTGGATACAGTAAGCAGTGTGTCGTGAACGTGATCGAGATCGAGTTCGAGTTTGTAGTGAGAGTGAAACCAGTGGTAGTGTCCATACGCGTAACAAAAGAACTCGAAAGAGGGTAGATCGATATATGTTCTCCTAAAAACTTTTTCACCGTTTACCGCCAGTACTACAGTTCCTCCGTGATCATGGTGCTTGCAACAGCGCTGAAATATTGGAAACTCCAAACAATACATGGTAAATATCCCGATAGTTCTAATAGTTATGTGAACGACCATGAAAGTTTAAATACCTATGTTATGATATGTTATATCTTCCCAGGTGTCGTGTTACTCGTGTTCAATACAACTACAGCTAATTTGGTATCAATTAGATGTTATGATATGTTGTATCTTTCCAGATTCCCAGGTGTCGTATTACTCATGTTCAATACAACTACAGCTAATTACCGCCACAGGCCATTTCGAGCCATATTTATCATTTCCTATGCCAAACCATCGTAGATTGCTACCAGCTATTCTTTATACGTGATTGATTGATTATGGCCTTTGTTTGCTGTACGTAGTTTGTCGCCCACTGTGAGTTTTATTGAACTTATTGGATCGTGAGCGAGTAAACGGGACTTTAATGATATTGGATCGTCGACACCTGGTTTGAAAAACTGTCTTTTTTAAAAGAATACTTTCGAATCGAAACTACTATACTTACTCCATTCGGATAGGTACCTACTTAACTATATGTAAACAATTACGATGTGTCTATTTAATTGTTTTAATTGAAAACTCGGTTTGAAAATAATTTTTCTTTGGAAACTTATTTAGAAGAATAAAAACCGAAATCGAACCACTAGTTAATTAGCCTAGTTTATTTGTTTATTAAGTGTTTTTATAAAAAGTCGCTACTAGATTGTATACCTTTAGTTCCCTCCTAATCAGATAAGAACCAAACCTAACGGAGTAAACTGTTTCCGTTTGCGATTTAAAAGATATGAGGTAATAAAAAATATTACATGCATACAGGCAAACATACATACAAGATACGAGCAAAATATAACTCTTCCTTGGCAGTTGGGTAAAAAACGTTTTCATCCCACCATCTCGGAAAGAGTACTTTTTTTCTTCGATATCTGAGTGTAAAAGTCGTTTTTATCCTCTAGAGTGGTAAAGTAAATTTGAATTTAGAACATCGTGTGTACTAGGTTTGTGAACTCAAAACATCATTAAACCTATTTACTTCTACCTCTATGGTGCCGATTTATCATACAATTTTTTTTTTAATTTATGAAAAACTCAACTCGGAACCTCCTTGGTGTACCTACTTTTTTTTTTAAATTTGCTTTGCGCGCATAATTTTTTTTTCACGTCCTATGGTTGAACATTGTTGTTGAATTTTATTTGTTGATATTTTATTATTAGTATTATTACACATAATTATTATACAGCCTCCGTGGCGTAGTGGTAGTGAACGTGGCCGCAACGCAGGAGGCGCGGGTCCGATCCCCGCTCAGTGCAAATATTTGTATGCATAAAAAGTTCAACAACAACGGTCTAGCTGCAATGCTTCGATATCGCCTAATGTCACCATTGGGTTGTGGAGGTCACATGGCAGTCGCTTTACGGAAAATATCGAGGTCCAGCCAAATCCGCAGTTAAGACTGGTAAAGCGGACCCCGAACTCCGAGGTGAAAGCTTCGGATGCGACTGGGAATTAACGCTAGGAAGAAGAAGCATTTCATTATTTCCTCGCTGAGGTGGGATGAAAAGTTACGTGTTGCACTCGAGTGCAAAGATTTTACACCTTGTGCTCTTTTGATTCCCTCGCTAACGCTCAAGATTCTAATTTATGAATCACTCGCTATGCTCGTGATTCAAATTTAGAATCTTTCGCTTGCTCGGTCATCAAAACTGAGCACGCGGTTAAAAAGCAACTTTGCACTCTTGTATAACAAATAACTATTACAACACACCTGCTCATAACAGTGATATTATTTTACCGCAATTAAGCACGGAATGACACCTATTATAAAACTGTGACTTTTTCATTACTATTATTCACAAAAGTGAGTTATAGATTCTTTTTTAAATTTTATAGGAAGTGTCTATAATTGTCTATGTTCTTAAAAAAGTTTTAATACAAAAAATAACGTGTTTAATAGTACGAATAAATTAATACGCCTATTATATGGTCATTTGATGCATTTTCGTATTTAAATAAATAATTTCAACTTGTAATACTTGTGTAATAAACAAAATTTTCGCTCAAATTTAACTTTTTTTTTTCTCTAAGTACAGAAAAAAAAACAGAGTAAAAAAAAGTTAAGTTCAAACCTCTTTTTTTTTTAAATATGGTCGACCGCCATTGTTAAATGCGCGCGCATAGGAAAACGAATTAATTTGTAGTATTGTTTATTTAGTATTTGTAGTATTATTTTATTCGCAAGTGTGTTGTAAAACGTCGTATGGCACGTGTGAGCATGATGATTACCGTCCTCGGCTGTCTTAAGACCCTCGCCTGGCGGCTCGGGTCTCAATGGCGCCTCGGCGGTAATCACCAACGTTGCTCACTTGTACCATAATGTACTATAATGGGTTAGGCGAACTGAAGTACTCCAGGGAACCATGAATCATTAGCCAACCGATCTAAAACGCTCCGGGGACGGGCGCTACGAGATCGGTAAAATCATATTTATGTACAAACACTTGCTTCATATAAAATCATGTTAATAGTTATGCAAATGGTAGATGCTACACCATAATTATAACTCTGGACACGTATCTTGGACCTAAAATGTGCTCAAAATGTGCCCTATATGCGCAGTACACATTTCTTGGGTGTCTTTTGAGGATAGCACGGGGTGCTACTGCGGTGGGCGAACTCAAATTCACCAAGCATAGATTAATTCATAGCAATCCGCGGGCACCAGAGCCTCGTTTGTCTTTCGATTTAGGTCCAAGATACGTGTTCGGAGTTATACCCATCGATAAATAGATTATGGGTAAGTGGATAAGACGTTCAATGTTACGGGCAATTTGATAAGTCAATATGAATGATGATCATTTGTTTGGTATGACACGATGGGCACAATGGAGCTAGGAGACGATGGTATACCCGTCCCAATTGAGCAGTCCGACTGGGGAAGTACCTTCGCTCTACAGAATACCGTGGCCATAATAACTTCGTGTTGTGTTCTCGGCGGTGAGTAGGGCCGTCATCGCGTCAGAGCTAGCTGGAGAGTTTTTGTGCTGTCAGTGGGAAGACAAAAGGCTTGTCCTGCTTTGTCTTCTGCACTGACGGTATAGAAACTATCCATTCTTACAGGTTCAGCAGCACGAGTGTGACTCCCCTGATGTTGCACACGTCCATAGGTAACGGTAACCACTATCCATCAGATAGGCCGTGCCATCTAAGTAGTATAAAAAAATTGGGGTCTCACAAAGATATTGGGCCAAGCCAACCTCATCTGTAAAAACCAGTACACCTCCTGATTAATGGACGAGGCTCGGGCTCAAAATTTCCTCTCGTAGCCTCTCGCAAAGCCGTGTTAGTAAAACCAAAAAGAGATCTAGGATACAGCGAGCCCCAGACTTCGAGGTGACAGCTTCAGATGCATCCTTCTAACCCGGATATCCATCGACTACTCAAGTTACCACCATCTTGTTTCTTCATATCTCTAGATTGACATACGCCTATATCTAAGCAGAGCTTCTCCAGCTTCAGCCAATAGGAAGCCTACTGCCATTTCTTTATAAACTTTATTCTGTAAGAAAACATCAACCAATTGCACCACCGCAGTGCAGTCGTATTCATTTTTATATTGAGGGGATGTTCACTCATAAAATTGATGTTATTGTATCTGTGCTGTAACGACGTACTCACGTGGATATAAAAGACCTTTACTACACAATGTTTCGCTGAAAGTTGCAGACGATATTTATAATTCATATTCATCCCTTAAAATGTTCTGGAAATAGCCAAGAAACGTTTTTCATTCTAAGAATAGGTACTCTGCGGAAAGTGCCCCGATCTGTGTGGCTAGAGTTGTTTTGGTTTCCCAGATATTCTTAACTGCTCAAATAAATTTGAGTGAAACTGAAGCCAAGCCTTCGTTCGAGGTTATATAGAGGCCGTTAGTGTGTTACGAGGACGATATAATATACTACATAGCTGTTCTCTAGTCTCTTAAGTTAATATTATCAGCGATAAGTTTTTACACTTTTTATGCATTAAAAAGATGTTCTAGCGAAAAAAGCCTCGTAAATGTATTGGCTACGGCGGCGTCCCTACGTTACAAAAATCACCAGGTTATGTCTTTTATGTAGCCCTCCGCCTCTGTACTGTAGGTTTTGAGGCCCGAATCAGTGTGCGGTTTTAGTCGGTTCAAGTGTGACATAACCGCCACTCGTGTCGACGAGAGGATCCGTGCATCGTGTCGCATGTAACCTCGTGCATCGTGCTCCGCAACTTGGCAATGATATCCTACAGTTAAAGACTCGAACTCAGGCAAGCGAGTGTGGTTCCGGAAACCTTTGATCACAGTGAACGGTTACGATCTATTACGATCTCAACTGTTCACTCGTACGTAACGTTGGACTGTAACGTTCAAACGTGAGCCAATCAACCATAAAGAATATATCCTTACTAATTTTTTATTAATACACAAGTGCTTGCTATCTTTCATTATTCGTACTATATATACCTAAGCATAAAAACGAATCCTCCGTTTTTATGCCTCCATGGCTGCTATGATATTGAAATTAATTCCATAATGAAACAAACATACATATTCAATTGACATGTAGATCCTGATATTATACGACTTAGCATTTTATTTGCAACAATGTATATGCGGCGACATATAGGCAGGTACCTACATTGTGAGTCAAATACGACCCACGTTCGTTTAGATCCGATATTAACTAATATTATTTACCATAACTATGTAATTTAAAATAAATAATTTTGTATCTTTCCGCGGTGGTGCAATATACATATCGACACCTCTGGGTTCAATTGGCGTATAAACCAAAACACGACTTTTCAGGAGAGCAAAAAAACGATTTTATTTTTAGAAAAAAAATCATAACTTTTTTATTTTAGAAGCTTTATAAAAAGTTCCAAGGGGAAAGATTCTTAGAATTTGGGGATGAAAAAGGCTAAATCATTCAATCATATCTATACCCTTTGGTTTGGAAGTTAGCATGGATATACGTCTTAGAAAATATAAAGGAGAACGGGCACTTTTGTATGAGCTGCGTCCCAACCCTTGTAACAAGTTGCGACTAGTGTAAACATGTTCATTTAGTCTATTTATATGTAAAAATGAAAGATTTTTATCAGAAATTCGTGCAGGTCCAAAGTTATAAGGGTGTAAGTAAAAAATATTTTTTGTGCAAATAGGCTTTGCAGTATAGTTCTACGGTTTTGTATCATTTCGCCGACGGTCATTACAACTACGGTTGACTCAACTAGGGTTAATTCACCTACTGGTTGACATGGTTCATGGTTGTACCGATCACATATTTTTAACAAAAAAAGAGGGGTGTTATAAGTTTGACGTGTGAGTGTGTGTGTGTATGTATGTGCGTGTGTGTCAGTCTGTCTGTGGCATCGTAGCTCCCAAACGGCTGAACCGAATTCAATTCTGTTTCTTTTGATCGAAAGATGGTTTAGTCGAGAGTATTCTTAGCTATGTTTCATAAAAATCGGTTCAACCATTTGAAATATATTATGAGGAATGAAAATCAATCCAAAATCTAATCTATTTTCAAATATACCCGTATTGGGTATCAAATGAAAGGTCATAATTTATACATCACGATACAGCAGGTTTTATGGAAATCGGTTCAGCGGTGGTAACCGCTGAACCGATTTCCATAAAACCTGCTATTATTATAGGTATATAAAAAGCATGAAACAAAAAAAATTAAAAGCAGAAACCAATATTTTAATTTTCTCTTTCTAAATCGATTTGAATAGTTAGCATAATAAATGCTTCAAAAGAACATTATTCACGCTGCATACATTTTTGGTCCAAAATTGAAAGTGCTGGCCAAATACGATATTTCGTTAGAACTTGTTCTTATTGGGGCGTCAAAGTTGAGGTAGCACTTCCTTCGGTTTTATTTGAGTTCGAAAATCTTGAAAACATACATTTTTTATGACACAAACTATTGAAAATGGATAAAAAATGTCGTGCTACATTGGAAGAATAGTTAATAAAACTAATAAAAAATAAACCCCATACTGCACACCGTTGTTTTTCGTCTATTTATTTAGGTGCTAAATTGAAAATAAGTAGCGGCCAAAGAATACAAATATGACATTCCGTTAGTCGGGCAGTGGACCCTCAGCTTTGACGCCATAATAAAAAATGCTAATGAGGACAAGCTCTAACAGAATATCATACTCGTATTCTTTGGCCGGCACTTTCAATTTTGGACCTAAATAAATGGGTGAAAAACAACGGTGTGCAGAATGGGGTTTATTTATTATTGATTTTATTGACTATTCTTCCAATATAGAACAATGATTTTTATTCGTTTTTAATCATTCATATCATAAAAATGTATGGTTCCAAGATATTTGAACTCAAATAAAACTGAGAGCTGGACTATGGCGTCAAAGCTGAGAGAGTGGTCTCTCAGCTTTGACGCCATAGTAAAAAATGCTAACGAGGACAAGCTCTAACGGAATTTCATATTTGTATAGGTACTTTGGCCAGCACTTTCCATTATGGACCTAAATAAATGGACTAAATACAACGATATGCAATATGGGGTTATTTTTTATTGCTTTTATTAACTATTGTTCCAATATAGAATAAAGTTTTTCATTTATTTTTAATAATTCGTATCATAAAAAATTTATGTTTCCAAGATTTTTAAATTCAAATAAAACCAAGCGCAGTGGTCCCTCAACTTTGACGTGGTAATAGAAAATGCTAGCGAGGACAAGTTCTAACGGAATATCGTATTTATTTTCTTTGGCCGGCACTTTCAATTTTGGACTAAAAGGGGTGATGTCCTTTCATTCAAAAATCCCCATAATTTATACATATTTGAAATGTACTAATTAAGGCCTTTAATTTGATATCAAACACGGTATATTTACCTCAATTTTATTTTTTAACGCAGTACTTTATGACCGCTAGAGGGCGCCTCATTAAATTCAGTGACACATTATATAGCCTATAATAAGTGGACGATCAAGACACTTCTAACAATACCTTACTTGTCCAGTTCTAATTAGTAGTTGAAGAGCTATGAGGGAATTAGTGAATATACATACATAGTTCATACATACATACATAGCCTGTCAAAATCATAATCCTCCTTTGGCTTTAATATAGTCGGGTAAAAATAGCATAAATAAATAAGTATTTTGTCATAAAAACACTAATTATTTAAAATAAATTAAATACTTTCTTAGTAACTGAAACCCCCACAACTTTTACCCTGCACGAAATACAGATTTATGTCCATACAAAAAAATAATACACTCATTGAGACCTTTCATTTGATATAGGTCAAAAAGTGTTACACCATATGGGACGAAACGCCCATTCGCCTTTATGGTTTATACACCCCATGAAAATTGGATAACAATTGACAGCTTACAGCTTATATCCATATTTGGTAAAATTATGTTCAAATTTACTGATGTAAAAGCATGTAGCTGTAGATTTTTTGGCTGTAAAAACTATTAATTTGCACATCAATAGAATTATAATTAAAAAAACAATCTCGATACTGTTAGAATGTGTCAGAATTACATTAGTATTACTCTTACTACAGAATTATGGTCGATATACATGAATTTAAACTACCAGAAACAAAATTAACTTAGTTTTATTAAATAAAACAGATAATTATGTCTATTATAATTATGACATAACATTATCAGTCATGATAATGTTATGTCATAGTCGTGCGAAGTGGAGAAGGAAGAGCCGGAAGGCGGACCTTGAGCTTCGAGGTCATCTTGGCCACGGATGCAATCAGGCGAATACGTCTATATGCAGATGATGATGATGATTATCAGTCATGTTCAGATTACACTGGTCAACACGACTTTTTGCCGTTTGTCCAAATATATATTTTCGGTATCCCTAATGTTCATGTATTAACAGAAAAATAATAAAAATCTTCTATTACATCGAGATGTCCGAAAAAAAATTTTTTAGGAAACAAAAAATCTCCAAACTATGAGGAAATGGTGTCAAAATTACTAGAGGATTATAAAGCCTTAGGATGTAATATGTCCTTAAAAATGCATTTCTTGCATTCCCATCTTAACTTTTTCCCAGAAAACTTAGGTGCGGTGAGCGACGAACACGGGGAAAGATTCCATCAGGATATCATGGCGATGAAAAAGAGATATCAAGGAAAATGGTCGCCAAAAATAGTCGCAGATTTTTGTTGGACATTAAAACGAGATGTCCCAACGTGCAGTTACAAAAGACAAGCAAAACGACCCAAAAAATCATGTGAATAATTTTTTTTTAATGATTATCGTTAAAAGTAAGCCCAATTTTTGTTTTTCAATAAAAAAAAATTTCTACGTAATTGGCTGTTTGCAATTTTTTTTACACACATATCTTGATTACCCATTAGCTAAGGTATAAAAAAAAAGTAGTGGCGAACAACGGCAAAAAAAAAGTTTTTTTTTTGTTGACCAGTGTTATCAAACTTAAAAAGGCAATTATTTAAATCTTTAGTAACTCAACAAACAGTCATCTCTCCTTCACCGCGACTTCCTCGTACAACAGATTGTCCTCAGGGTCTTTGCCTTTAATTCAGCGGCACTTGGACAGAGCCTTCGCCGTTTTGGCCCTGGAACGCGCCAACTTATAGATAAGCTTTTGCCCCTCAGACGATTCCAAGTTGTTATATAGCGGTTGCAAGTGGTCTCGATGGCTAAAAACCAATAACACCACTCTGTTAGTCCACACTCGAAGTCAGCGCTCTGCGCTCTGCGCATCATCTCCATTAACAGTTTCTCTCGGGACAAGGCAGATACTTTCTAGTCCCTGCCAGAACACCCGCTGTGATATCCTGTGTGTGCAGGAAACTCACAGGGATGCTTGCCAGAGTAGACCATACATCTCTGGACTATCCTTATCGCCGTCGATACGATAGAAGAAGAAGAAGTGGTCTTGTTTGGCCCTGGCTACCACTCACCTGGTGGCGCGTTTTGCATCTTTGTACGCGTCGCGGTCTTCGGCAGATTTGGACGCTTGCCACTTTTTAAGGAGGGTTTTCTTCACCCTGATCTCTCTCTGGACTGTGTCGTTCCACCACCAAGTGTCCCTGTCATACTTGCATCCACCCTTAGACGTACCGAGAACCGCCCTCCCCGCCTCAAGGACAGCTGCCTGAATCCTGTCCCAGTAAACCTGCACTGCTTCGTCTATAACATCAGCACTCTTGTCACCGATGACTTTGAATGACCACCTGATTCTGCGTTGACCACGCTTGGCGCGTTTGTCTTTGGGTTTCACGCGGAGGTCCATGACAAGGAGACGGTGTTGGCTAGTGCGACTCTCTCCGGGTATTACCTTGCAGTTGGCCACCCTGCTGATGCTGTGCCTCCTAGTGAGTAGGAAATCGAACTTTCTTTTTGAAGAATCTGTTCACGACGGAAAGTTCGGTGACCGTACACTTTCTAAGGATGTACTCATCCTCTGGGTTACGGCTACCGTATCCAAAACCGCCGTGCACATGTCCAAACTCCTCACACCTGTCACCCACATGACCGTTCGTGCAGTGGTTTTAGCTAAAGTAAAACCACCGTCATAACACGGACACTGTAATTGGTTTTTGAATTTTTAACATTTAATTTTAGACTTTAAAGCAATGTCTGTAAAATTTAAAATTAAATGGCTTTTTGTAGAGTGAACGCAAACGTGTAGTAAAAATATTGTCATTTAATTTTGGACTTTAATTGTATAGCAATAAAGTCTAAAATTGAATACCATTTTTTGCAATGGATATGGTTTATACGTCCATGTTATTTAAATGTTTGGATTTACGACGTCAATTTTAAATTACGTTTAAGAAATATATTTACTCGTCATGGCGTAAAATCCATTTACAATCAACGCAGACCTTACGCCCCGGGTTGGTAAAAATCTTGGTCATAACGTCTTACTAAAAATTTAAAAAAGAAAAATTTGGCTGTTACATTAATATTTTATCTTTTTTGTGGTAGGATGATCTAAATTTTTTGGGTCGTAAAAGCATTTTTTTTGCGAATTTGAACATTTTAAATATACAGATTGATAGAGAAAAAAAAACTGAATTAAACGGTGTATATAACTCATTTTGGCCAAAATGGTTTATACGCCAATTGAACCCAGAGGTGTCGAATTATATACCTAGGTACTTTTTAACACGATTTCCCGCGTCATCAATATCATCATCTTCTGAGCCTTTCCTAACACAGTTGGGATCAATTTTTCAGTCTAATTACGAAGCGGCAAATCTTCGATATTTTCCAGGAATTTTTGATACGAGTATAACGACCTTGCCGGGAGCGACGTCCATCTAACCTTCCAACCCTGAAAGGGAAGCCACGCCAAAGCCTCGTTTTAACCTACGTGTTTATAGGTGAGCCGACTAACTGGTGTAGTTGGCTTTAGATCAAAGAGGTGAGTTCAATTCAAATCCATAAAATAGTACTGCCTATTTCAGTATTACCAGCATAATAAATTCGAATTCTCTACTTCATAACAGTACCTAACCATTTAGTTTTATTAGGTATATGTGGGCACAGCGGTAAATTTAATTCGTTCGCACGTGCACCGTCTGCGTACAGTTGTTTTTCTACCAAAAGACGCAATATCCCAGAAAATAAGTTACGGTGTTTGTTCACAACATCCCTTCGCCAACCCCAACGTTTTGTTTGCGAGTGAGCTACAGTCGCAAACAAAACGGGGTAATACCACAGTAATACTTTACATGAAGAACTTGAGTGAAATGTGGCGACATGTTTTTGGGTAAGCGAGCTATTTATGTTTGGTAAATTTAAATTGTACCATGACATATTATAGTACCTACTTCACTAGTGTTAGATTTCTTTTAATCTCAAAGTGCCCGCTAGACGGCAATAGGCTCACCCCCTATTAGGTACGTGGGACCGAAAATAATAGTGTGCGACATGTGGGTGTTAATACAACTCTACCTACCCCTTCAAGGATTTGCAGGCGTGAGTATATATACATATACTCATATATATACATATATTCACTCAGTATATAATATACATATATTCAATGTAAAGTAAAAAAAATCTTTCGTAGCGGGCTATCAAAAAAACAGTTACGAAAGTGGCCGAACCCGATTACGCTAGAGAAGGGAAAGTTTTACACGCGTATAGAGCAAGGAATATTGCGTCAGGGGTGGGTACGGGCAAAGAAGCATCGCAACATGGAATACTGGCTTGCACAAAAGAGTTAGCCGATGTAATCTCTTGGCGGAGGTTGGCGTGGTGTTCTAATATATGGTATCAGTTTCATAGGAAACATTCTATACTTTGCGTAAGTTTCGCCTTCGTAAACTTGATAAGTTTGTTTACAGGTGAGCCAACGAAGCGAGTTTCACAAACTATTACCTTTTTTTTTTTTTATCGTGCGCAAAATCCCCACGGATACCTCCCCCACCGTAGCCGGAGGAGGAGGTTATGTCGGACTCGAACCGACTAAAACGCACGCCGTCTGTGGGCCGTCAGTTGCCGGAGGTGAGATTGTCGTAGCCATATCCCTCGCACCCCGGCCGACCCACGACCATATCTCTTGATCTGGCCCTCTTCCGGTGAGGGGACCACAGAGTCCCCAACCCGCCCCCGGGTATGGGGAAGCACGCAATACGTGCCGCCGCCGCGGCCTGTCACAAACTATTACCTATCTAGTTACTACCTATGTACCTATTACCTATCAGCAGTCCGGGACCGAGCGTCCCCCGATAATAAACTCGAATAACAGACTTTTAAAGTTAACAATCTTTCTGTAACTAGTGTTCATTGTTATACACGTTTAATAGTACTTATTAAATAGGTAAATAGAGTACGCCACGTCCAAGCCACCATATAACATGTCATATTGATAAAACGTTACGCTTACACGCAAGTTGTACACAAATACATTATTATAATGACTGTACCATGTAGGGTTGCCAACCATACTGTTTAAAACAGTATTATACTGTTTTACGCCCAATTATACTGTTTACTGTTCAACAAACAAACAGTATCCAAAATACTGTTTTCAGCATCAAAATGCATAACACTACAAAAATGTGCAGCAATTGATGCAATTTTAATTAATTGGGCACCAATTTGCAATTATTTTATAAGTGTAGGTGTTGATTGTCCCATGATAATCCAAAATTTATTAATGATAAATCATAATACCTATAGAAAATAATACAGTTCACAGCTAGGTATCTTCTATTTGCCAGCCATATCAAATCTTTTAATTTATCCACCGGTGGCACACACCAATGACTTTTCGATACTTTTCGAAGTTGTGTGTATTTATCGCAGGTTTATAAGTGCCCGGTTAATGGCAATAGGCTCGCCACCTATTACATTGGGACCTAAACATATCCCTTCGGGGATATAGGCGTGAGTTTATGATATGTTATGTTTAATTTATCCATAAAAAATTGATGGGAACCATATTACCATTTTAGATGTTTATGAAACCATGCTTTCTTTTAAGACAGACAGACCTAAGGGGGCAAAATAGGTGACGAACCCTTGTATGTAAAACCGTATTTTGTGAAACGGATTTTTATGATCTTTGTTTTGTTGGAGAGAGAAAGTTGGTTCAGGGAGCCAGAATCGGATGACAGGATCAAGTGAGTCAGGATTGGATAACAGGATCTAGGGAAATCCTCAAAATGATGGCAAAACACTGTTTCTGCTGTTTTAACATAATTTAATTTCAGTATTTGCATTTAAAAATTATCTGCTCGTGATTTTAAGCTGCTGATGATAGGAACCTAAGCAAAGGATGGACGATGGATCGATTATAACTCACTAAAAAGAGAAAAATAAATTAGCAGCCTCTCGGGCTAGGCACCGCAGTTATTTTTAGCTTTTTAGTGCCTCTTTTTTGTTTCTTGAAGTCGGTTAAACTTTTTTGTTAAAATTAATTTATGTAATTGTAAAATACTGTTCTATTTTCTAGAATACTGTTCAATTTTCTTCTCAGACCTAAATATACTTTTTTTCTCGAAAAAAGAGTTGGCAACCCTAGTACCATGACATGTTACCATCTACATGGTACTATAACATATCATTATAAGACTAAACGGGTCATTATTGGCGCGAAAGTTTTCGGTCATTATTAATGAATTCGTGTTGCGGTTAACCATTAAAATAATATAAATAGTTGAGATTTCAACTGCCAGAAAGCTAAGTTTATAGCGTGATACAATGTTTTTACGATTTTAATTGCAGTCAAAGTTGGTCGTTGACTGCCTGAAATGTGATGAAATGAGACCTTGGCAACGCAACTGGGGTAACAAATAAATGTATTTTATTATATGTAGGTACTATACTATATTATACCTCACCTCATATACAAAGGAATATGGGACAGGGGACAGAAAGATAACGATGCGCGATGGAGTTGACACAAAAAAATAGTATAGGAAATATTGTAGAAGATCACAAACACGTTACAACACGGGTATTTTTTTTTTCGTTGTTCATTGCTAAAACTACAAAAAAATACACATTATTGAAGTAGTTAGGTTAGGATTAAAACGCACAGTACTTATGTACAAAAATTATGAGCTAATTTCAATGTTTCGGAAAAGTAAGCATATGAAAACTTAGTAAGTATTTGGTAAACTCAATACAATGATATTGCAATGTTATGGAATTTTTTAGTCGCTTCATGGAAAATATCGAGGTTCAGCCAAATCCGCAGTTACTGGTAAATCGGAGCCCAGACTCTGAGGTGAAAACTTCGGATGCGACTGGGAATTAACGTTAGGATGTAGAAGAAGAATGTTTTTTTTTAATCAAACAAAATCAAAAAAGCTACATGAAATAGCTACACCTAGCAGCGTTTGTTCTCTTTTTTTTTTTTCAATATATGTATTGTATTTCTATTTACTCATTTTAGTAATAGTTTCTAGTTTTTAATTTAATTTAATGTTGTTTCTGTTTCATTGTACTTTATTGAATAAAAAAATTCTTACCAAGTCTAATCGTAAACTGTGAATAGCATTACCTACAATGTTAAAGATTTTTTCTCAATGTTTATTGAGTACATAAAACTTAAGAAGCCAGTTTAGTTGAGACTTGATAGTCGAATGGATTTTCACTACTGAAATCCAGTTTGTACCTAACTGTTAAATTTTTGAACATTCTGCCATAATGAACCTCTTCGATCACCTGCCTAACTGCTAACATAATTAGTTGCTACTACACTATTCACAAGTAAATTAATGTTGGAAACCTAAGAAGCCTTAACAGGCGCCCTCAGAAATGATAGATTGTGTAATATGAGCCCGTACACCGCCATCGAATACAAGTAGGTAGGTATAAATCACGATTTTATTATAACCAATGGAGGTCGCAGAGAGATTCTGTACTGGTAAAGTAAATTCTACACAGCATCATCTTTTCTGGACAAATCTCTGTCTGAAGGTGCCATGTTATTCTGATTTATAAATTCAGTTACAGCACGGGTTCTGGCTTCGCCCGGGAAGAAATTCGTAAATGAATAATTTTAATAAAAAATAAAAATGACTTCAGAACAAAATGACAACTGAAAATTATAAAAAAATAACTGAATTTACAAATTTATGATCTGATCTGATTAACATATTTGAAGGAATTAAATTCTGTGTGGATATTTTAATAGGGCCCTGGTTTTGAATCACATCCATAATTGGATCTTTTTACATTTTTTTCAGCTACGAAATCGGGGCAGGCCGCTCGTCGTTATAATACTTCTTTTCATAAACGTGTAACAATAACAATCGTCAGACATCCTGTGATTTTAGTAAAAGTGTTTTTATGGCTGCAGTATAAATTTATTCTCGTTGGAAACTCCTCTGTGTCCATATCTCATTTAAGTACAATAAGGTAAACGTCTACACATATACCTACATGAGAAAATTTCCAACAATATAACATTTTAAAGAGATAAGACATTTAAGCAAGATCATTTTATGACCAATCTGAGAATACGTCAAAGAAAATCTTACTTTATTACAAAAGTATTAGAGTATAAAATTGTGACTGTTTTATTAATTTTGAAACAAAAGGATCCTTGATGTTTACGAGCTATGATTAAACATTCAGCTCGCTTCGGTTTTGGGAACAAAAGCACCAATGTAGGCACACTTCGACGCATTGCGGTGTTTGTTTCTTTTGTTAATTATTATAACTGAACTATAATAATTACATTTGTAGTTTAAAAAGTTAAATTCAAACCAAAACTTAATTCAAAAAAAATTGTCAGAGGTTTAGAGTAGGTATTACATTCCAACGTGACCCAAACTAATGCAGTGATCAAGTTTAGTGTAATGCCGGATTGTGCCGACTGCTAACTGACGCATTGCGATTACTTTTTCCACATCCAGCCGATGGCAATTTTCTGAGTTAGAAGTGTCCAACCCAAAACTCGACGACCCTAATGTCTTCCGGACTTCCGCAGTCGCCTCGCTGAAGTCCTCCATTATGTAGGAGTGTAGGTATTGGGGCACAGCAGAAACTATAGAAGATAGGCCATTGTTTGTGGAGGTGCAAATAGCACGAGATAGAGTACCTATATAGGGCGCTACCACCTACGGGGCCCAAGTTTATATTATCTGTTCGTCGGTGCATGTACGCGAGGTCAATATGACATCCACATGATCCTTATGGACCTACTAGCTTTTGCCCGCGGCGCCGCCCGCGTGGATGTCGGATATCGCGACCAAACATAGCCTATGTCCTTTCTCAAGGTCTAACCTACCTCTATACCAAATTTCATCTAAATCGGTTCAGCGGTTTAGTCGTAAAAGTGAGACAGACAGACAGACAGACAGACAGTCAGAGTTACTTTCGCATTTATAATATTAGTAGGGATGTCAATATGCGACTAAAGGTGGTTCAGTTATTCAATCAATCTTTAATCGTAACATCAACCATCGCTTCATTTGAGTTGTTGTAAATTGAATCAACCATAAGTACAAACATACACACATAATGCTTGCAACAAACACTTATCTTGCTGACAGTACTTTTTAAGGTGAGACGAATTTTCGCAAGTAAAATATCATTTTAAATGAACTGATACGAGTTTACTACTTATAATAAATTGGAAAAAGCGAAATCAATTCTCGGGCTACTACTACTATTTTCAACTGAGACGAATATTCGCTGAGACGTATTTACAACAACCCTTTCATTTTAGGGTTACGTGACGCTTCCCTTATCGACTCGAAACAGTAAATGCTTACGAGTATGTTATTGAAATGGCTAAAGGAACATGAATTTTATTTTTATCGTTTCCCATCGCTCATGCATATTAGCAACGAAAATATGTACCTAAGGCGATACCGTACCTACTCACAGTTTTACATAATACCAACACAAGGATCTACACCTCCTGCCAATGCCAACACCGAGAGAATATATGAAGGTAAGAGAAAATCCAATCTAATTCATCTTAAACGTACCTACCTATAGGTACCTACCTAAAATTCTCTTAACATTTATTTTTGTTAGTCCGATTTGAAAAAAACTTACTAGGTACTAGAGTAAATAAAAATCTGTAAATCTTTCCATTTGGTAAGTCAAAAACGAACAGCTTTTTAGTTATGTATCTAAGTCCAACGGAGATCATTATAAAAACGTGAAAGTAAAATCATTCTCACTCTTTGATACCTTTCCCAACTCCATTGGAGTC
The DNA here is from genome assembly GCA_914767945.1 of Eilema depressum. Classification (NCBI taxonomy): domain Eukaryota; kingdom Metazoa; phylum Arthropoda; class Insecta; order Lepidoptera; family Erebidae; genus Eilema; species Eilema depressum. The sequence goes on along the minus strand of OU612028.1, from coordinate 6,564,421 downwards.
GGCTTTTCAGTGTCTAACTGTGATGCTATGCTACTGAAATTCGATATTTTTCGTGAAGCGACTGCCATCTGACGATTTTTACAAAAAAAATGTTCCCTTTTATTTTATTGAAGTTATAACAAGAAGAATTTTTAAACAGGTAGAATGCTTTCCGAATTTTTTGGTTCGGGACGATTCTCCGTAAACGTAATCGATTCCGATCTAATTTCCGGAGTTCGATTAAACGCAGTGATGACACAGTTTCAAAAACTCAATAAACTGTAAAAAGGCCTATCTATCTCCTTCGCATACCTATCGTTTTTGGTTTCAAAGTAGGTTACGTTATATATACCAATTTATTTTTTAATTTATAACAGTCGGTGACTCTTTTTTTTAATTTTATAATCTACATTTGAATTTTTTTTATTGATTCGATTCCCGCTTAGTATTCAATTATTTGCATCGGTAGTAGGGTACCTATAATATGTACTTATTTGCAAAAAAAAAATGTTTTCGAGTTGTTATATTTATCCGTATTTTAGGACCCATAGCACTAGTTAGAGATAGTTGCCCTTTGCATAGATGGTAGCGATGTTATTTGATAAACTAAATCGAGGTAAGAACTATTTTCCACCTGCTTCCATTAAAAAAATTTTCACCCTTCGCCACGGCTGTATAGAATCATCATCATCCTCATAGTGATTTCCGAGTTACGTCCAAAATTTGCTCTTTGAGATCCGGGGTGGCTTATTGTTATTGATTGGCCTATCGAGTTTTCTGGGAGTAACTGCCGTCTGACCTCCCAATAGCACTGTCTTAGAATATTTATTTTACAAAATGTCTTCATAACACTTATACATTCATCAGATTAATAAAATAATATCAGTTGTGTTAACACAATGTGCATTCTAACATACTCGTAGCAACGTAGCATTACACATTTCTATGTTAATTTAACAGAGATTAACTACTTCCATTGTACATTTTTTATGTGCCGTAGAGCTTTTTACTTCATTTTGTTGCATTCTAAATTCAATTTATTCTTTGGTAGGTACCTATAGGTATATTGTTGTATGTTGGGGACTCTGTGGTCCCCACACCGGAAGAGGGCCAGATCGAGAGATATGGCTACGCTACGACAATCTCACCTCCGGCAACTGTCGGCTCACAGACGGCATGCGTTTTAGTCGGTTCGAGACCGACATAACCTCCTCCTCTGGCTCCGGTGGGGAGGTATCCGTGGGGATTTTTCGCACGATAATAAAAAAAGGTATATTGTTGTATGACTGTACGAATGGCGTAACTGTTCAAGTGGTCACCTTGTCTTCTACTATTATGGATATATCTGATCCTGTCATTTGATTTGATGTGTTTGTTATATCTCGGGACACGTATCTAGGACCTTCATCGCGGGACAACCGAGGCCCAGGCGCGCGTGGATTGTTTTGTAAGAATATTAATCTATGCTTGGCGAATATGAGCTCGACCACCGCAAAGCGCCTCGTGATATCCTCAAAAGACACCCAAGAAACGTGTACTGGGCCCATACCATGAACTACTAAACGGACAGCCTCCGTGGCGTAGCGGTAGTGAACGCGGCCGCTACGCAGGAGGCGTGGGTTCGATCCCCGCTCAGTGCAAATATTTGTGTTCATGAAATATGGGTATTTGCATTGGTCTGGTCGTGCCTCGGAGAGCACGTTAAGCCGTCGCTCCCGGTTGCCATAAGAACATCTATGGCAGTCGTTACGGGTAGTTGGAGCCCTCAAAAATCCAAAAACAGTCTAGCTGCAAAGCTTCGATATCGCCTAATGTTACCATTGGGATGTGGAGGTCAGATGGCAATCGCTTCACAGAAAATATCGAGGTCTAGCCAAATCCGTAGTTAAGACTGGCAAAAGCGGACCCCAGACTCCGAGCTGAAAGCTTCGGATGCGACTGGGAATTAACGCTAAGAGGAAGGAGAACTATTAAAATTTCATATAAATTTAAAGGATTACAAAGGGATTACAAAGTGACATTTGCAGTTGGTAGACTGACAGCAGTTCAATTATTGACCTGTTTTAAGGTTTATGGTAAGGCCGCTGCGCGTACCTATAGAGCACATTTCAGTGCAGTCCCGTGCAATAAATACCTAGCTTTATGATGGAATGGATTGGAGTGAACACTCTGCACGTGCAGATATAAAAATTTAAATGCTTACAACGTTTTGAATAGGCCTGCGGGACCCGGAAGTAGTCGATATTAGCGCCTAATTCTTATTTTTTCAGTTTAAACGATAATGATGTTGGTTCACAATAACTTTTTTTATAGCTATGCTATGACATTAGACATATTACACTGGATATGTAAAGCGGTTGTGTGAGTTTTAAAAATTAATTTAAATGTATTATTAAACCTATTTAAGGAAAAAGAAATTAATCTAAAAAATATAAAAATAATAGCTTTCTGCACTCATGCTCCAAATAAATTGCAGTAACTGGATAATTGATATTTTCTTATAATTATAGTTCTGATTTTAATAGTACACACAGATAGAATCCTTTACAATTACCTGCCTATGCCTTCTGTTGAGGCGGACTCAGTAAGTGCGTTAATAGAAGGAAACTTTAAAAAGTCAATAATTCTCCAGTGGAAATTCGACTGGGCTACTCAAATAATAACGTTTGACAAGTAAATCTGATACTCATACAGTTCAAGTATCTATTTAAACATAAACTGTACTTAATTTGGGTCGGTAGCTTAATTGGTTGCGTGAATATTTGATGTCGTAAAAATGTTAATATTAAATTTTGTAGTAAATATAATATGAATAATTTTCCTAAACTTATTAATAAACTTTTAGAATTATTACAAGATATTTTAAATATTTGGATCAATGTTAACTTTTCAAGACAATCTCATAGATAACATGCGGTGACATGTAGGATTTAGAAATAAAATTATTTATAAGTATGTATGCCTACTTATTTAGTCTACATGTCATGTATGAATGTAGTATAAAACATGTCTGACGTTTTTCTAATATAAACATTTTTAACATAAAAGTTACGGCTACGAATGCCACCATCGTATTTCTACAATTTAATTTTTAAATAACAAATATAAACTGTCCAAAACACAGATCACAAATAACCCGTCATAAACTCACGTCTAAAGTTTTTCCCGCCGACGCAAAACTTTCAAAGGAAACTTCGTATACAGCCACAAGTGTCAAACTCACCGGGTGGCGGCTTCTGTGGTGATTCAGGTTCCTCATGGTGGTGGCGATAGCCCCTCAGGAGTTGAAGGGCAAGGTCGGTGCCAACTTCCTCGGACCGTGGACACGGCACATAAGCGTATTGTTTCTTGGTCGGCGCCGACACGGGCGCGACGCGATATTTGCCGCGGTCGGCCATGCGGCGTCTGCCGTGCGGCTGGCTCCACAGCCAGAGTGCCGCAGCCGCGTGCCGGCCTCTTATCGATAAAGCTCGCCGTTTTCCGTTTACCGGGAAATATTCATTTCGTGCGTAAACTGTTCGAGTTTGTACACTGATAAATCAGCTCGCCAGTTAGTGTTTGACAGCGATATATCAAAGGCGCTGTATACATATAAACAAGCAAGCGAATTGGACTCTCAAAATAAATAGAGGGTAAAAATAAGTTCATTCAGAATTTTTTTATGTACCTACTCTCTCTCTGTACTGTATGTCTGTATCAAAAATAATGATCATCATCAAAATTGATAGTTTGTACGAATTTACTTAATTTATTTAAAAAAATATTAATGCATGTTTAGTTTTTTTATTAATTATGTATGTAAAACTTAATTATTTTAATGGATTCAACCATAATTTATTTAATATAAATACTGTTCCCTACGTTTCGGTTATTTTTCAGCTGCCATGGTCACGGGGAGACAAAGATGGTAGTCATCTCTAGTCTTGAAATATAATAAAGCTTTCTCAAAGTATCCAAATTTTGTTTAATACATAATATAATAAATATGGAAAACATATTGAATTTAATTTTTCATCAACAGTATACTTGATAACTATTTAAACATTACGTTCATATTTTCTTATAGCATCTGAAATAGACTAAAGTGTGTAGAAAACTTTTTTTAAGTTTACAATTTCTATTAAAATCTTTCTAAAAATAGCCCGCCTTTATCTGCACGCTGGAATCATCTCATGTGTACTCAGATTCTTCATTTTTTAATTCGCGGTATCTGTGTCCGCTAGACCGGTGCGCGCGCACACGTGCGGTGTCCGTGTCCCGTACCGATGCCCGCACTACGGTCGATAGCACGTGCGCGTCGGGGGCCCAAGAGACCTGCACTATGCGGAAGCCTGCACTAATAACAAATCAAGTTCACTGCCGCAGCTGAGGGTTAACTGTCAGATATCTGTGACGTCATTATCACTCACTTGTAACTTTCTTGCAAACTTAAAAGTAGGTTTGTTAAAAAAATAATAAGGAATTATTTTCAGCCACTCACCTAAACACTAAAGGTTAAAAAAAAAGAAAATCATTTGACATTTTATCAAGTGCGACGGCATACTTCTTAATATCGTACTTTCCTTGGAAAAAGAAAATGATTTGGCAACCAAGTGTACTTGGTGTCTCACAATGGGTTAGGTAGGTACACCTACCTAACCCATTGTGAGACACTATTAAAATTAAAATAATCTTTAGCCAAGATAACATTACATAAGAATAAAGCATAAGTTAAGTCTAGAACTTTATTTTAATTGTACAGTTGGACGACCAATATGGGCAATATGGCGTGGCGGTAAAGCATTCGACTGCTAAGTCAGAGGTCCCAGATTTGAATCCTTGGTGCAAAAGTTTGTATTCATTAATGTTTCATGTATGTTTATCTGCATACTAGAGCGTATAATGTATTACAACATGTAGATAAAACTGCATAGAATGTAGAGAATTGCAGAGAAATATTGACGACCTCTGTGAGGCTCTGTGGCGCAGAGCGTTCGACTGCTATGCCGGACGTCGCGGGTTTGATTCCCGCTCCATGCAAATATTTGAATGTTTGTACTCTGTTTGTATGTCTTATCGTATGTTTATTTACGTAGTCAAGGTGTTTCTATGCATCATTTGTAGGTATTTACAAAAGAAAGAAAACGAACAGCAAACGGTAGGTGGGAATATAGATGTAAAAATCCTGAATAATTCCGAATTATTCCATATTATTCGGAATTATTCCCAAATATTCTCAAATATTCCGGAATTATTCCCGCTAAACTCACCTACAAAAAATGAATTATTTGTGCTTCCACCTACCTACTAAACGAAAACTTAAGTACAGACCTATGTAGGTATTGGTATATAGGTAGGTAGATACCGGAATATTATATATCTTGACCTCAGTGACGTCACAAAATTGACCTACTTATATGTATATGCGCAGTACGAGTAACAGTACGCGTTTTTGGATGTCTTTTGTGGATTAGGTAGATTTGAGCTTCTCCGCCACCATGGTACCCCGTTTGCCATGGTGACGGAGAAGCTCAAATCCACCAATCATAGATCATATCAAACCAATTCGAGCATCTCTCGCGACTTGGGGTCAAGTCAAGATGTACGGTAAGTACCTACTTATTTTATTATAATATGTAGGTAATATTATATAATATGACTACAACTTTCACACAGATACTAAAACAGCGACTGTAAGCGACTTTCGACCTTAATGACATTATCTTAATTACGTGTCTTTTTGCGCTAATAGATGACACTGATTACGAATATAAGAAAAAAAACTCGATTCTATGTCATGTCAATAAGGTCGAAAATTGCTTGCACTACGTTTTTTAAGGTTTTTTATCCCCAGCATCCTTAACTAGTCTGTGCTATGTAGCAAATAGCCAAATCGGACCGATCTTATCGGATATCTATATGAAAACAACATAATAATATGGTGTCGGATATCGGATGTCGGCCATCGTCGTCCGATACGGATATGGATGGTGTGAAAACACTCTTAAAGAGTTTAAAAGTGTATAAGTAGGTACTCAGGAATACATAAGTCTTAGACTGTATTTTCTTAATTATACCGATAGGTATATACACCAACTAGCTGTTGCCCGCGACTTCGTCCGCGTCCAACATCTATCTATATAAATATCGACCGGAATAATTCCGAATTATTCCGGGTCATTTGGGAATTATTCAGGATTTTTCGTTTTATCCTCATCGGAATATTTGGAATTATTCCGGCCTTACATCTATAGGTGGGAAGCCCGTTACCCAAATGAACTGACGACCTTAAAGGGTTACAGGGATCACTTATATATTATAGATGTATAAACCTAGATGTGCTGTCCGCACTCTTTATTGATAAATAAGAATAACTAACTACCAACATTTCACGCATACCTCCTCCCCCATAGTGATATGTGGTGAGGGTAAGACTTTGCGCCATTTTTAAAGCCGTACAGTTCCTGCATACCGTGTCTAGATAATAACAGTCCCGGGTCCTTTAAGCGGGGCGTGAAAAAGCATCTGATGAGGCCGTCAAGCTGAGTGCCCCTATTGTAACATGGTACGTGTCTGTAATGGTGACCCACTTTTCAGAGACTTTGCCTTCAGCTTACCATCAGGCAAGGCGAAGTCAAATTGACGTGTCCTATATAGAAAAAAAAACAGGTCGTTGGCTGGGATAGATTTGATGCGGAAGGCGGAGGATGTTATAATCTAATATATAAAATTCTCCTGTCACGGGGTGCGTAATCGAACTCCTCCGAAACGGCTTGACCGATTTTGATGAAATTTTTTGTGCTTATCCGGTATCTATGAGAATCGGTCAACATCTATTTTTCATCCCCCTAAGTGATAAGGGTGCAGCGGGAACGGGATTTGAATACCACGCGGGCCGAAAATATGGCGGTACGAAGTTCGCCGGGGCAGCTAGTCTAATATATAAAATTCTTCTGTCACGGGGTGCGTAATCGAACTCCTCCGAAACGGCTTGACCGATTTTGATGAAATTTTTTGTGCTTATCCGGTATCTATGAGAATCGGCCAACATCTATTTTTCATCCCCCTAAGTGATAAGGGTGCAGCGGGAACGGGATTTGAATACCACGCGGGCCGAAAATATGGCGGTACGAAGTTCGCCGGGGCAGCTAGTCTAATATATAAAATTCTTCTGTCACGGGGTGCGTAATCGAACTCCTCCGAAACGGCTTGACCGATTTTGATGAAATTTTTTGTGCTTATCCGGTATCTATGAGAATCGGCCAACATCTATTTTTCATCCCCCTAAGTGATAAGGGTGCAGCGGGAACGGGATTTGAATACCACGCGGGCCGAAAATATGGCGGTACGAAGTTCGCCGGGGCAGCTAGTCTAATATATAAAATTCTTCTGTCACGGGGTGCGTAATCGAACTCCTCCGAAACGGCTCGACCGATTTTGATGAGATTTTTTGTGCTTATCCGGTATCTATGAGAATCGGCCAACATCTATTTTTCATCCCCCTAAGTGATAAGGGTGCAGCGGGAACGGGATTTGAATACCACGCGGGCCGAAAATATGGCGGTACGAAGTTCGCCGGGGCAGCTAGTTACAGATAAAAATACAGGCACCATTTTTTTTAATCAAACGAAAAGAATCTCGTTGCGTACTCGCAGCTGTGGAAGTCGTTAAAAGCCGATACGAAATGTTCAACATCCAAAAGGTTCACAGGAATGAGGCTACTGCTAAATAATTCAATGTCAGACGAGCCAGAATACGATTCTGTCATTAAAATACAATCTTATGAACGAAGCAACAAGGTCAAGCAACGGTCTTTTTTCATTTTGTAAGCTTTAGTGACTCTATTTAACTGGTCATCAAAATTGATTACGTAGGTACGTACGTCCTACCTAAAGAAATTTACTGAATTGAGAAATTGAAGTTGAGTCTCATCAACGCCTACTTACGCACTGTTTTCTTAACTATCAGCTTATATGAAATAAATCACAATATTTTATTTTGAACGTTAAAAAGAGCCACAAATAATAAATATAAAAAGAAATATACTGTGTATTTTGATACAAAATGATGAATACATCAATATAAATGCAATATTGTTACAAAAAATCTACGCCTATTGTGAAAAAACGTTGACCGTACCGGGTTGGGGTTATGGGTTCACCGGATAGGAGTCGGTGCCAAACCATATGCATCGCACCGTCAAAACCCGAGATTTTATTGAATTCCGACCACTTTGTCAAGAAAAGTGTTATGAGTGTCGTGTGCGCCATAAAACGTACGAGAATTTAACATAAAACAAATATTTTTATTTTGCCTTTTATACTGTTTCAGCTATTAGATACCCGTGGCTCTATCCGAATGTGTAATGTTACTCTTTCACACAAAAACGGCTAAACAGATTGGGTTGAAATTCGGTACAAGGATAGATTCTGAATTGCCGTTTGGGGGTCGGCAGTATGCCATTCAAATCGTACCAAAATTATCCCATTCCTGCAAGAAATCATTTTAGCCCCGAAACTCCAAGTAAACCCAAAGTGCCTACAATAAATTTATTCTTCCAAGAACTCTGAACTAAATGATAAATTAACTTCGAAACAAAGATCAACATTTTGGAACAGAAATTAACTTAAGTTGACTTGACATTTTGTAGAATAATATTTGCCTTTTTCAGTTCTGAAATCGATTATATCAAAGAGCGCAAAAAAGGACCATTTAACTGAGGCACTTCTAACTTCTCAAGTTTTGAAAATCGAGCAGCCGGGCACCGGGCACATTGCCAAAACACGACCAGTTAACATCAAGGCAAATTATGACGTCACATACCACTGATAAAGTTAACGATACTATTTTATTTAAACTATTTACACTGTGGCTGTAGTGCCTCCCGAGAGAATAAATAAATATTCTATTACGTTTCTAGACCCAAACTAAGTGTAGCTGTACAGATGAACATATATTATTTAGATACAGATTTTACTGTCGTGAATACATAGGTACGTACATATATTATTATAGTCTTACTACAGTGCGGAAGTTGAAAAGCAGCAAAACTGACCACAGGCCTCAGATGTAATCGGGACACAACGCGGAGATGGTGATGAGATAAGATGCTCGGTGTAAATATTTAATATTGCGGGGTTATACTATTGCTGTTATATACACAATACGCTATTATATACACCATGCTATGTTGTTATTTGCATTGAGCCGTTTCGGTTGCTTTTCAGCAGCTATGGCGGAGTATGGCCAGGAGGTTTATATTTTTATTTCATACCAACTGATACCAACAAATAAGAATAGAATGTAACAGTTCCCGTGGCCTGTGAACGATTAACAAATCCGAAGTGTCACCTGCAGTGTTTCTACTATAATATAACATTTTGTAAAGCTGAAAATAATAATCGAGTCGTGATAATAAATTCGTCAGAATAAAAAAATATCGTTATAGCTCATATCCCGATGCAGTGACGTAGGGTCCCTTTAACCCGATTCCTGCTGCAAAATGAAGCCACAGTAGAGATGTTCTCCTCTTGAAAATTTTCACTCTTTGCCACTGTACCGATGATAATCTAAGTATGCAAAAAAAGCCTCCAATTTCTACAAACTGCCCTAAATACAATAAAATAAACCGATACACCCAGCACTCCAATATAAACACTTAAAAATGCTCCCCTCATGTTGTGAAAACAAAACGGTTTATTTGAATGAAAATTTCTTTAGGGTTTCTTTTCAGTCTAGCTGTGATGCGGCTGAACTTCGATATTTTCTGTGAAACGACAACAACTGACCTCCTCAATCAATTCGTGATATCTAAGTTCTTTTGAGGGCTCCAACTACTGCCATAGATATTCGTATAGTAACCGGGACCGACACCTTAACGTGCTCTCCGAGGCGCGAGAACACCCAGACCAATGCAAATAAACATATTCATACATACAAATATTTACACTGAGCGGGAATCGAACCCCTGCGTAGCAGTCGCGTTAACTACCGCCACTTCACAGAAGCTGTCACAGTGTCACACCAAAAGAAAAGTCGAAAAATGAAAGTGTTTGTTAGATTGTGCCAAAAGTATCAGTTTCTTTTTCATTTTAAACTAGTAGGTAATCAAAAGCTGGGTCCACATTTGTATCATTTGCCCGATCCGATCACCGTATCCGTATCGGCGACGCGTATCGTGATCACAATGTATATATCAGTGATACGCGTATACCCGTCCACATATGCGATTATGATACGCGCCGCCGATACGGATACGGTGATCGGATCGGGCAAATGATACAAATGTGGACCCAGCTTTAGTTGGTTGCGGGTTGCGGGAAACGTACCTAACTGAATATATGATTCTAATCGGTACGGACAGTGGTCCAACTCTGTATATTTGACTACGGGACTATGCCATGCCTAGTTTACTGAGGATGTTAGAGGCATATTAATCCATTCACACAAAGGCTTCTAATGCTTTTTTAATCAAAGAGAAAATATATTAAATTATTCTAATGCTAGCAAAGCGAAGTCTTGCAGTTGAAAGCTTACGAGAAACTTTTAATTAGTAAAACATTGAATTGTTCCAGGGCGTACTACTGATATGTAGCATGGATTATTTCATAAGAATAATGTTTTAACAATGTTAGAACAAAGTATTTAAAAAAATTGTCATTCTTTAAAAAAAGTTAACGAAATGACTATAACATATTCTGTACTCCCCTAAGCTAAATTGCTGGTAGGTACAGTCAGCGTCAGAGAAAACAGACCCCCTCAATACTTAAAGAATATCGCCGCCTGCGCCGCGCCGGCCGCGTCACATGCGTGAGTCATGTGACGTCACGCGATGCGATCGTCGCTGAGCTGCAAACAGCTTCATCTGCCTTTTATTTGCATGTTCATATTTGTAATTTTCTGATATTTTTCGTCTTTCGGCTCAATTGTATACCAAGATACAACATACTCACAAAAAGATGCCACATTAATTTATGTGCCGTTTGAGGATTCGAACCCGCATCTCCAGCGCCAGCCGATTACTTAGACCGCGCCTTACTCCACTAGGCTACGGTTCACTTGATAATAATGGCGAAAATATGAATCACATTACCTACTCCTATTATCGAACAAAGTTGATTACGGTGTTATTTTGTAGACCGTAAGGTTTAAATTTCAACTACACCATAATTATGTGATAATAATAACTGCTCAATTGACTAAAAGATGAGGTTGAAATTAGTATAGATTTCTCGTTTAGTTCAATAGATTACGCTTGACACAGCTTATTGCACTACCGTCATTTTGTTTTTTACTTCAAAAACTTATCTGCTGTATGAGCTGCGGCTATAGTATTTTAATATCTGTGACAGCGCGCTAAGGTTGCAATTAGAATACTTCTTTGTCTTATTTACTAAACTGTGATTGAAGGTAACTTTATAATTCGTGGTAATTTGCATTGGTGTTAATCCTCCTCGTAATATTATTCAATTTATTAAGTTGTTGATCAGTTTTTTGAGTAAATTGAAAGTATAGTTCGAATAACAACATTTTTGAAAGCTAAAATTGTTATTCTCTGGGAGCAAGAATAGGGGCATAACGGTAAGAGTTACGATAAAAATATATTATATACCTATTTATTGCTTAATCATGTTACATTTTCATTTACAAGTTAGATTTTTGGAGTTTCTTTTATTTATTATCATTTTCATTACAGAGAAATACAGTGCGTAGATGGATTCGAAGATATCAAGCGACGGGTGATATAAAATGTGAACGCCAAGGACCTCGCCCAGTTGCTTACACTCATGAATCAGAGTGGCACCCTTCAACCCTAAAAACGTATAAGACTTAAGAACACGCGGGCGGTTAACATTAGGTAGGTAAGTAAATGATTATAATAATATTCTTTAAAATAAAATCACAAAAAAAAAAAAACAGATTTGAAAAGGTTTATTATTTTAGGTTACTGGAGATGGATGTCCTCAATGGGCCCAGGCGAGCTAGTGGTAGTTGAAGTGTTGAAAGACGTAATGCTGCGCATAATCAGTGCGGGTCGCATATCCAGAAGGACAAATTTACCTGGTTCAGGATAACCCTTTAGTGCATCCCGAATTGTGCAAGACTGGAAATGCACAAGAAGATATAACGGTGTTTGAGTGGCCGGCTAAAAGCCCGGATCTTAATCCTATAAAAAACTTGTGGGGTCAGATGGTTTTAAACTGGAACTAAGGTAAACAGAACTTGGGAACTAATGCGAAATAGTGTCCTAACATTCATAATAATAATATTATATTATTATTAATACCTAATCCCATTACTCTTGTTTACAAGTTTAGTAATCTTCTAATGTGTTAACGATGCACCATCTGACCTCACATATTTTTCTAATGTTGTGTTAAAAGGGTTACTTATCAGAAAATGTGATCAAAGAGGAAGATGTATATTGCTATACTGTTATAGTTTAGCATGTTGGTTCTTTCTTTGTGATTCACAGGCATAAATAACATTTCATTTTTCAACCATTCTTTTGTATTCAAAGATTATACAGAGTGTAAAAAATTAATGTTTGCAACTTTAAATAAATAAGTAAATAAATATTGTAGTTACGTTTCTAGAACTATGTATAATATTAAACATTTTATACTTCACTTAGGCCCTAAGTGAAGTAAACATTTTATACTTAGGGTATTGTGTTTTGTCAATAAATTTACGTTCTAAAAATAAGTAAATCTAAAAATAAGTAACCCCAATTTAACTCAGATAGAAAAACTGTATACTCAACCAGGAAATGGACTCCATGTAGTCCTAGAAATGTAATTCGAGAAATAAATTAATATTGTTTATACAACAAGCCTATCTTTTCTTACAAACCTCATACCTACTATAAAATTTGATTCCTTAAATAATAATTAACAAAAGTGCTTATGAGAATAAAAAAATAATTATACGAATTAAAAAAAGAACTTTGTGTCTGAGGATTTGAACCCCCGGTTACCGTATTCACAAAGCATAGGTCATAACCACTAGACCAACATGGCATTTACACAAAGTTTCAAAAAACTTCAATGCTTTCATGTCATTATCAAGGGGGGTCCCTTTTCTCTGAAGCTTACTGTACTAGGAATATAGGTACACGTCAGAAGTGTAAAGGCTGTGTCCGTACCATGGACGTCTCGATGATAAGGCCTACTGTATAACTATTAAGATTATTAGGGCAAATTAGTAGCTCGCGGGGCTCCGTCCGCATATACCTAGTATTGTACGTACCCCGGTCCCGCGACTTGCAGGATTTTTCTTGGGATAAATAATAATCTATCTGCTATTCGAGACAATATCTCTATGCTAAATTTTATCCAAATTCAGCAACAGCTGACGTGACGTGATTCAGCAACAAACTTTTATATCAATAAAAAAGTACCTACCTAGTAAGATAAAATATCACACCCTTGACTTGGTCTTGGTCTAAAATTAGTCGCACCCTACTTGCAGATTAGCAAACTCAAATAAGAAATTATATCATTTCCAGGATGAGCTTGCATAATCTGCGCTGTACATTGCTATCTCCCGAATTAATAATCCAATAAGTCGATATGAAGGTAGATTATGTATTTTGATGCGAATAATAATTACGCATTTCCTTGATAAGCCTCCCGATATCTGAGTAAGATTAATATTTATTGTTACAGATAAACTCTATTAATATCCTGGTTAATGATATTATTTTAATTTGGATCTATTTCTATATCTGCTATTCATGTTAAAAAATTGGCCATGATTGAATTTAGAACCATGACATATTCATACACCTCGAACAAAGCTTGAAGCAAAGTTGTCAAATCATTAACAAAGCATTTTGACAGCCTCAGAATACAGAATTGAAATTGAAATTCAGAATAAAGAATTGTTTATACTTGAAATTATTTAAGAGATACGATTTGACAGATCTCTGGATTCATGGAAGGTAACTAGGCACTATTGAAAGGATACATTAAACTGTTATAAATTAAGTTAAACCATTTCTAAATACGTAATAACTTATTATAATAGTAAGTATAAAAAATATGGTGTGACATATTTCACTTTAAATTAATACAAATATTTTAAGAATTGCTACAAATAATTTAAAATAAGACGTGATTCTTCATTTTTCGAAATCTCGTGTGACAGCTACGTCATATCGTTCTTATTTTTTCATTTGAGTGTTGCGGCCGTGTTCTCTATGGTTGTTACATTTTAATCGTATGGAGTTTATGTCAACTCGTTACGTTTATGGTCGGCGTTGCCAGAATGTAACTTTTGTAATATTTTGTATTTCTTTTTACCCTCTCATGTTTCTTCTAAGTAATACAAATCAAAATATTGTTTAGATTTTACTTTTGCCGTATCGCATACTAGAGACAACAATACTAGATTATATTGGATTGATTGTGAAAATGCACCTCTTAGATTATTTAGCCTATCATCATCATCATGCGCATGGAGATGTATTTTCCTAATTGCATCTGAGGCCAAGGCAAGGCAAGGCAAATTTTTATGTTTCAATTTTTACTGAGCCGCGTGGTTCCCGGCAGAGTAGAACTTGGGTCACCCCATTTCTTCCTATGCGGTGTCGTACCAGGCGATTAAGGGATAGGGCTGTTTAACACCAGACAGATATATCGGTCATTCTCAGGGAGTGAGATTTTCGAACGTCCATTCAATTATCTGCTTCATTTTTAAAATTTTTGGATTAATTCTTTTTCTGGGGGCTAGTTTTGGCAATTATCTAATAAGGAATGATATTATATACATCTACTTTGGTACAAAAATACCTCAGAATAATTGTTTTTGATCCATTCTCCTAATTTCCGTTCACTGTCCAGAACCCAGAATAATACTTTCTGAGCCTAAAAAGTGCAAGACAAGCTTTGATTTATACATTTATTGCCCTTTATTTATAAATTAGATAGATTAATTGAGCTATACTAAAAATATAATAACGTTAACATGGCTACTTATTTAGTTACAACGTAAAATATGTTTGTCCTTTCATTATACCTAATTTCTGTCACCCACTACAAATTCGTGAAAACAACCCTAGATATGTAAATTGTACCTATCCCTATCGCATGTATGGCAAGCGTTAGTAGTGCCACAGACATCCAGCGAACTGCACGCGTACTACATGTTCTCCGGGCGTCCCAGTGAGGTAAGTACCTAATTTCCGTTCGCATGGTTTACAAGTCTTCTAATTTCTGTTCGCTCATTTAATTAATTACTTCTTGCTCGAAATAACTATCAATCAAACAATTCTTACGTAATTATATATTTTTTATGTATGAAAAGAATTAGTTGTTAAAATTATGTTCTAATTACTCTTTAAATTAAAAAAAAATCCCATTTTCCCTAATTTCAGTCACACATTTCCGTCACGCTAAAAGTGACCGAAATCATAAAACTCCCTGTAATTGTTGTTTCTACCCACCAAATAAAGTTATAATTCTGAATGTATGTTTTTGAACAATAAACTCGATTATTTTCAGATATTATGGGTAAACCGAAGAAGAGCCGAGAGGATATTTTGGAGCAACTAAAACTTAGACAGCAACGGGGAAGACAAAGGTCAGGAATGATCCTGCTTTATACGCGGCATGCAAAGAAAAAGATCGTCTAAGATATTACAAGAGAAAGGATTTACTCATTTTTATCACCGCAAACCTAATTTCCGTCACCCTCAAAAATATATCACTCCATAAATAAAAAAATAAGTGTTTAAATGCAGTGCCAAATATACCAATTCGTAAAGAATGACGTGTTCTTTCAATTAAATAACTAATTTATAGAATTTAATCAAAATTAAAAATCGTGACGGAAATTATACGAAGAACACCATTTCGTGAGAATGACCGATATACAGCCGTGACTCAGCCTCAGATGCATAGCTCGAGTCAACAATAGTGCCAGGAATATGGCAATAGGCTCACTCCCTATTACTCGTACGTGGGACCGAATAACTACAAGTACCTACCTATATAACTATTATTTTTTGTTATTACATTTTAATCGTATGGAACCTCCATTATGTTCTCCTCCTTCGTTGCGTTTATGGTACAGTATAGTACTTGCTGGACACATGTCTTGAACCTAAACCGGCGTGGAGGGAAATGTTCGCGCATGTGCACTATCGGACAAAAAAATGTAACCATAATATTCTGTATTTTCCGTTTCCAACATTTTTCGCACGAACCATTTAAAATCTTCATTTTAAATTGCCAGTTGCCAATAAAAAAGGTGGATTCGCTTTTCTATCTTAATAGATTTGTACAATTTAAATTATTTAAGTTTTATTGTTACAAACTTCAATAGCTTATATGTATTTTATAGCTGAATATTCTGAAAAATTCTGCGAACCACCTCAAAGGATTCAGGCGTGATGTTCAATCGCGGCTGATATCCTAGTATTTTTTTAAGAGTTCCTTGGTCTAATCTCGGAAACCCATCATCAGATCTTTACCAAATTTTGATGGGACCATTTTGGAGTACTGTACTGCCGAACAAAAAAAGAATTTTGCAAATCCGTCTACGCAAGCCGGAGCTATGACCGTACAAACATAAACAATAGTTATTTGTTATACAAGAGTGCAAAGTTGCTTTTTAACCGCGTGCTCAGTTTTGATGACCGAGCAAGCGAAAGATTCTAAATTTGAATCACGAGCATAGCGAGTGATTCATAAATTAGAATCTTGAGCGTTAGCGAGGGAATCAAAAGAGCACAAGGTGTAAAATCTTTGCACTCGAGTGCAACACGTAACTTTTCATCCCACCTCAGCGAGGAAATAATGAAATGCTTCTTCTTCCTAGCGTTAATTCCCAGTCGCATCCGAAGCTTTCACCTCGGAGTTCGGGGTCCGCTTTACCAGTCTTAACTGCGGATTTGGCTGGACCTCGATATTTTCTGTAAAGCGACTGCCATGTGACCTCCACAACCCAATGGTGACATTAGGCGATATCGAAGCATTGCAGAGACCGTTGTTGTTGAACTTTTTATGCATACAAATATTTGCACTGAGCGGGGATCGGACCCGCGCCTCCTGCGTTGCGGCCACGTTCACTACCACTACGCCACGGAGGCTGTATAATAATTATGTGTAATAATACTAATAATAAAATATCAACAAATAAAATTCAAGAACAATGTTCAACCATAGGACGTGAAAAAAAAATTATGCGCGCAAAGCAAATTTAAAAAAAAAAGTAGGTACACCAAGGAGGTTCCGAGTTGAGTTTTTCATAAATTAAAAAAAAGTTGTATGATAAATCGGCACCATAGAGGTAGAAGTAAATAGGTTTAATGATGTTTTGAGTACACAAACCTAGAACACACGATGTTCTAAATTCAAATTTACTTTACCTCTCTAGAGGATAAAAACGACTTTTACGCTCAGTTATCGAAGAGCAAAAATAGTCTTTCCGAGATGGTGGGATGAAATAGTTATTTGTTATACAAGAGTGCAAAGTTGCTTTTTAACCGCGTGCTCATTTTTGATGACCGAGCAAGCGAAAGATTCTGAATTTGAATCACGAGCGTAGCGAGTGATTCACAAATTAGAATCTTGAGCGTTAGCGAGGGAATCAAAAGAGCACAAGGTGAAAAATCTTTGCACTCGAGTGCAACACGTAACTTTTCATCCCACCTCAGCGAGGAAATAATGAAATGCTTCTCCTTCCTAGCGTTAATTCCCAGTCAGCATCCGAAGCTTTCACCTCGGAGTCCGGGGTCCGCTTTACCAGTCTTAACTGCGGATTTGGCTGGACCTCGATATTTGCCGTGAAGCGACTGCCATCTGACCTCCACAACCCAATGATGACATTAGGCGATATCGAAGCATTGCAGCCAGACCGTTGTTGTTGAACTTTTTAGGGCTCCAACTACCCGTAACGACTGCCATAGATGTTCGTATGGCATCCGTGACCGACGGCTTAACGTGCTCTCCAAGGCACGACCAGACCAATGCAAATACCCATTTTCATGCATAAAAAATATTTGCACTGAGCGGGGATCGAACCCGTGCCTCCTGCGTAGCGGCCGCGTTCAATACCACTACGCCATGGAGGCTGTATAATAATGTGTATTAATACTAGTAATAAAATACAACAAAATAAAAATTCAACAACAATGTCAACAATATGACGTGAAAAAAATTGATGCGCGCAAAGCAAATTAAAAAAAAAGTACACCAAGGAGATTACGAGTCTGAGTTTTTCATGAATTAAAAAAAAGTTGTATGATAAATTCGGCACCATAGAGGTAAATAGGTTTAATGATGTTTTGAGTCCACAAACCTAGTACACACGATGTTCTAAATTCAAATTTACTTTACCTCTCTAGAGGATAAAAACGACTTTTACGCTCAGTTATCGAAGAGCAAAAATAGTCTTTCCGAGATGGTGGGATGAAATAGTTATTTGTTATACAAGAGTGCAAAGTTGCTTTTTAACCGCGTGCTCAGTTTTGATGACCGAGCAAGCGAAAGATTCTAAATTTGAATCACGAGCATAGCGAGTGATTCATAAATTAGAATCTTGAGCGTTAGCGAGGGAATCAAAAGAGCACAAGGTGTAAAATCTTTGCACTCGAGTGCAACACGTAACTTTTCATCCCACCTCAGCGAGGAAATAATGAAATGCTTCTTCTTCCTAGCGTTAATTCCCAGTCGCATCCGAAGCTTTCACCTCGGAGTTCGGGGTCCGCTTTACCAGTCTTAACTGCGGATTTGGCTGGATCTCGATATTTTTCGTAAAGCGACTGCCATGTGACCTCCACAACCCAATGGTGACATTAGGCGATATCGAAGCATTGCAGCTAGACCGTTGTTGTTGAACTTTTTATGCATACAAATATTTGCACTGAGCGGGGATCGGACCCGCGCTAGTAACTATTTATTAATCTGTGCCCGCGCCTCCTGCGTTGCGGCCACGTTCACTACCACTACGCCACGGAGGCTGTATAATAATTATGTGTAATAATACTAATAATAAAATATCAACAAATAAAATTCAACAACAATGTTCAACCATAGGACGTGAAAAAAAAATTATGCGCGCAAAGCAAATTTAAAAAAAAAAGTAGGTACACCAAGGAGGTTTCGAGTTGAGTTTTTCATAAATTAAAAAAAAGTTGTATGATAAATCGGCACCATAGAGGTAGAAGTAAATAGGTTTAATGATGTTTTGAGTTCACAAACCTAGTACACACGATGTTCTAAATTCAAATTTACTTTCCACTCTAGAGGATAAAAGCGACTTTTACACTCAGATATCGAAGAAAAAAAGTACTCTTTCCGAGATGGTGGGATGAAAAATATATTTAAATATCCGTATTGAGAACCTTGATGCAGAAGGCAGTTCGACACGGCACGCGTGGTCCCTGTACCCTATAGGTACCGGTGGGGCATTGTATTTTATATTTTTAAATATAATTATGTTTTTTAATGTAAGTAGGTATATGAATTTAAAAATATAGTATCTTACTAGATTTTTCAAGAAATAAAGAGGTATAATAATGATACCCATGTTTTCATTAAGCCTAACACATAGAGGTACTAATCCTAATATCAATACTAGATATATTAAATGATTAATCAGTGTTGCCAGGGCCAGATAGTCTAATGTAAATGTAAATAAGATAGCTTAAAAAGTTACATATGGAAGAAAAAGTAAGGTTTTTTTATGGTATGTAAATCCTGTCGGATAATTATATAGCGCGGTGGGGTAGTTATGACGAATAGTTTTATTTATTTACAAATTATAATGTTACAAAAGTTACATTTGGGCAACGTTGCGATTAATCTTTTGTTACCTGAATCGATTATTCTGACAATTGTTTTGAGACACTCCAACCCTAGACTTAAACGTCAAATCGTATTTCTTAAATAATTTTAACTGTAATAGGTATTCTTAGTCGATAGCAAACGAGGCATCGACAATACTGGCCCTCGATTCTGCTAAAGCAAAACCACTGTCGTGCCAGTCTCTGTAAAAATTAAATGGCAATATTTTCATTTAATTTTCATGAAATTCTAGACTTTATAATTATAGAATTAAAGTCGAAAATTAAATGGCAATATTTTCATCACACGCTTTCGTTCACTCTACAAAAAGTCCTTTAATTTTTAACTTAACGCGCATTATTTTAAAGGCTAAAATCAAATGGAATGTTCTCGCAGTCTCTGTGGTGTGACAGTGGTTGTGCTTTAGCAGAATCGAGGGCCTGTTGTCAAGTCATACAAACAATAACCTACGGCAATAAATTAATTGACTATCTATGAAAAAAGTTAAGGTTCGACATTATGTCTATAAACTTGACTAGGCACATTTTACGAGAATGAAAACAGGTCTTTACCCTGACATGAATATTAGGGTTTTTTCTACTTATCCTACCTACATGTTCATTTTGAACTGGAAAAGAATATTTTCAAAGAAAAAAATACACGCAGCTTTTATAACGTAATTACTAGCTTTAGCGACCAAACTATATTATTATGATATTTTTTGACGTCTGCCTGTGTTACCGGGGAACTGGATAAGAAAATGCCTGGGGCCTCGACAGGTCTTGACCATCAGATCTGGCTGAATGACGAGTTATGTGCCTTACCCCTATAGAGAATCGCGAATGGCACACGACGCGCCCTTTCCCTGGGTCTGCTTCTAAACATAATTAATCTTTTTTATTTTCAGGAAATAAACAATATAAATAACCTCAACTAATACTAATTCTCGTATAAATCGTTCGGCACAGCAATTTTTTAGATAGTAATGTAATGAAACAAAGGAGATACGTTTGCAACTTTACATACAACTTTACCCATATGAAAAAGTGCAACCATATCTCCTTTGTCCGACTGTCCCAAAGTTCAAAACTTTGAACGCAACTAGGAAATCGCTATGGGGATAGTCTATACAATAAATTGCTCATTTAATAGTATTTCGGAACAACGTGTATTCCCTATCCTATTATCCCCACCTATTATATTCTAGTACTAGCTGATGCCCGCGGCTCCACCCGCATACCTATAGATGTCAGTTATCGCAACATTTCAAAGAAACGTAAAATTTTAAATCTGACCAAGAAAGAGTTTTAAACAAAAAGCCAAATCAAAATCCGTTCAATAGTTTTTGCGTTTATCCCAAATAAATAGATAAATAGAGATAGATTTCTATCTATATTGTTGTATTCAGTATCGTTAAATATAACATCATAAACCCAAGGTATTTTTAAATATCTCAAATTGACTCCAATGTAGAGACGCGACCTATTTACAATTTTGTGATATTAAATAGATAAATGCAGCGTAAGCATTGCTGATCGAAGGCATGTTAATAATTTACACGAACAGTCCCCTGGGTCCACTCAACGATTCGTGACTTTCAGCACATTCTCGCCAATTTACCAGCGCATGTAACGCAGTTTATTTTAATAATTCTCGCAGGCATTCCCTGAAACGTTTATGGACATTGCAAATTTAAATGAAATGCAATGTATACTAATAAATAAAATTGAATTGTCTGTTTGTATTTCTTATATACAGTAAAGGAGACGTTAAATTGACTGGTAAGCTGAAGGCAAAGTCTCAGAAAAAACGGTCACCATTTCAGACACGTACTATGGCGGCACTCAGCTCGCCGCGTCGAGCTGGTGAGGCCGTCGCGTAAAGGACCCGGGACTATAAGAAGAAGAAAACACATAAGCTGGTAAAGTTCAGGTTATATTTCAATACCAGCTTTCCAGTAAGTACTTAATAATATGAATGAATATAGGTACGGTTTGAATGTATATTTTGGTTAGTCTGTCTGTCAGTCGGTCTTCAGTCTTTCTGTCCATTCGACTTTTAACTAACCCCTAACGGCTGGACTCTTTTCACGGGACTTTTACTAGCTGATGTTAGACTTTACTATAGCAAAAAGATTATGGCTCCACACAGATCTAAGTCCACATGAACGAATTCGCGGGCACAGCTGATTTTAAATGAATTAAAATGAATTAAATTAAAAAAATAAAATAAGTCTTTCTATAACTTACGCTTAGCTTGGGGTTGTCACTGACTCTGGCCAGAAGCATTAAGAACAGGAAATGGAGGACTATGTCAGCTATAGATATTAATAAAATTATTTGAGACAACCTATCGCAGTCATGGCAGTCATGGATAGGCAGGACATGATTTCTTTAAGGAAATTAAACTGTATGATGCGCATACAACCACAATTTTACAGTTTAATAGATAATAATGAAAAAAACACCATAAACCCACCATAAAGTTTAACTAAGGAAAGATTTTGCGAGTAAAAATCCATTCTATAAAATTGAATTCTCACGTTTGACCTTATAAAATTTTGTTGCGCAAAATGTGCTAACACAGTTTAGTTCACCCTAATCGTATTAACTATTGCTGGAAAATTCCAACATACTGGAACGAGAATTTTTGTTGCGATGTGGGTACTTTTTAGGGTTCCTTACTTCAAGAGGAAAAAAAACGGAACCCTTATAGGATCACTTCGTTGTCTGTCTGTCTGTCAAAACCTTAGAGTATCCATTACTATAGTATAGAGCAAGTCTAACACTATGGTCCATTGTGCCGAGTGTAAGCAGTTTTTTATCTGTGGTATAAAGCGCCTATAGTGATGTTTCATGTACATATTACCTACCAAAATTATCGATAGTTGGTTATGTTGTGAATTTAGTGTGACGCATGCGTGGATGAATGGATAAAATTAAAACCAAGATACAAATATTAGTATCATTGAATGAATTACAGAAATTAAAATCCCACAAATCTAACATATCAACAGACAGAGTCGTATATAATATTACGTCGTTGCGCTTCCATACTCACAGGCGGGGTGGTAGTCCCTCTCAACCTCAGAACGAACTTCCTTGCTGTGGGTGTTTTACCGCCGATGGTTTGTGTTCAGAAGAATTGTTCGACATAATGCCTAGAATTTCGTTACTTTTCATCGCCGCACCGCTCGCCATACGAGTAGACAGTGAATTCATTCTCACATATTACGACCGGAAACGGTGCGCACTGTGCGGTATGAAAGGAACTTCATCCCACGTACGCTCAAGCAGTGGAATGATCTCCCTGTTGTTTTTCCACGTGACTTCAATATGTATGGGGTTCTTCAAGAAGGTCTTTATAAGGTTTCTACAGGGTCAGCAGCACAGGTATGACGCCCCTGGTTCAAAGGCCACTAACACTAACTACTTTCTAAAAGGAGGGCTGTGTGCTAAAAGCCATCCCAGAAATACCAGCAGTATTTTTTTTTTTTTTTTTTTTTTTATATAGGACACGTCAATTTGACTTCGCCTCGCCTGATGGTAAGCTGAAGGCAAAGTCTCTAAAAAGAGGGCCACCATTACAACACCTACCATGTTACAATGGTGGCACTCAGCTTGACGGCCTCATCAGATGCTTTTTCACGCCCCGCTTAAAGGACCCGGGACTATAGTATTCCACGAAGGAGCGAATTTGTGTCTTGTACAGAAGACACCGCTGCTCCGACGTGTAAAAACGTCTCACTTTGTTCAGGACTTCAACCTTACGCGAGGCTGTTTTGATGATACTCTAAGTGTAGTTTTTGTTGTTCAGTTTGCAGCGAACATCAAAACCGAGGATACTGAGATTTTCCTACTGTAGCAGTGGCGTGCTCTGAAGAGTGGAAGGAAAGAAGATATCTTTGCACTGAACTTCTTGGTCTTCTTGGCACTGAACTCGATCAGGTTCTCAGAGCCCCATTCGGAAATGTGCTTCAGGATCCGGTCGAGCTCAGTGACAAGAAGCTGCCTTTGTTCCACAATATCAGACAGCTCGGCCACAGGATGTCCATGATAACTCAAGTGTAAGGTTAGCATCTGCATAGCATAGCGTCTGCATAGCAATTAATGCTGTCAAAGGACAGCATACGTTTATATGCAGAAGAAAGAATGGATGATAAGACGGACCCCTTCGGCATGCCAGCATTTACCTGCAAGAACTCCGAAGTTCGTCCATCTCTAAAGGCGCAAATACGGCACACCTGCAGGAAGTTAGCCACCCAGTCGTACAGTTTGGGAGGACTGTGCGACTGGGTGGCCAGAGGCTGGTAGACGGGAAGGAAGGCGCCAGATTCTATAGAAAGCTTTGGCGATGTCAAGACTAATTTGCCCAAAACCCCAAAACTGAGAACAGCAATATTATTGTACAAAATTTAGTCACCTGTCTCGTTTTATTTCCTATTATAAGATTATTTACGTTGTTACAAAGGTAGAACACCAATTTTACAACCAACAAACCGAAGAGAAACAAGCTGTCAAATTATCTATGTGCAAACCAATTCTGACATGTGCAATATGAGGGTGAAAAACTTTTGATGTGGACACATAACCAATTTTGCAGGGTCAGAAGTGCACATCCATATTTTGTCAAATCTATTTCTAGAAGGAACACTTGTTTGTTTTTTCAGCCGATGCGCAATTTTTTTTTAAGGCCGTCTAGCGAATAAATTTTTTTTCGAAAAAATGCACATAACGACTTTGGCAGGCGCACTGAGGTATGGATAAGCATATAAAGTTTTGACGCACTTTGGAAGAGGCCAGTGGTTAATTGAAATATAAAGTTTTGCATAAGCATTTACCTACGTGGAGGTAAAGTTCTGGTACTGCATCGTCATTCAGTTTGCAAAGCCCTTTCTTAGTTACTTATTTGAAATCAAGCTAATTGAATTTGAAATTAAAATAGATAGAACAGATGAAACTTCGAATATTCGGCTCCCAATCAGGCCTCTTTATAGCTTTTAGCTTTCACTCATGCATCTATTATTATGCATCTTAGTATTTTTGTAAACCTAACAAAAATAATAGTGCATAATATATAAAAGTAAAATGAGCAGATTTATTTGTTTACGCAGTAAATACTCTATACTACATAAAAGAAAATAAACCTACAATGAAATTCTATTGCAAAAAGAAAATTATCGTAACCGAAAGTGCATGTGCTACATCACTATTCATTTAAAAGAAAATATGGCCGGTGACAGCCGTCAGCTGTAACCCGCCCCGCGTTTCTCGCATCCCCCTAGGAGACCCGTATAAATTTTATGAAAACAAATAAATTAGTCATATAATACTACTCACGGGTGATATGAAATGTTATCATTCTTTTTATTTTTCTTCCGGGAATCGTTTTGAGAGCCTGGCAATGCAGAGTTCACCATTATTACCACAAAATGAAATAAACTGTTATTTGCGAAATCACTTTGGCAGATATTGTTTTGCTACTGATTGCAGTTGTCAAAAATTCTAGGCACTGTTCACACCTGTGATAGCAGTTCATACTTGCTAAGACGCGCTCTACAGGTAAGATAGATACTCTAAGGTCAAAACCTTTTTTTATATTACTTAGGTCGCAGACAAACACACGGCCCTCCTGACGGTCAGAGGTTACCGTGGTCTATGGGCGAGTGCAACACCAGAGGAGTCACACTCGTGCTGCCGACTCTGTACGAACAGAGAGATTCAGTGCCGTCAGCGCAAAAGATAAGTTAGACATTTGATATTCCCACTGACAGCACAAAATCTCTCTAGTGAGCTCTTTTTCTCAGAAATGCGTAAAGTTTGATAACTTTTGAAATTCATACTTGAAATTCATACCACATACTCAGGTCTGTAATGTCTTGAAACTGCACAAAAATCAGCTGCTAACGCAATCAAAATATATTGCAGTTTATGTAGCATAAGTTCAGCCTGAACCCTGGATACGCGAGTCCGACATGCACTTTACTGGTTTATGACTTATAGTTAATATAGGATTGAGAAATGTCCGCTCCCTTAGTCGCCACACTTTTGATTTGGCACGGACGCGTCGTCGTCGGGCAGAAAAGTGAGATGCCGTCTAAAATCGGCTTGCTTCGATTTTAGGTACCGTAAATTTAGATAAACAATTTTAAGTAAAATGACGACCACAATACATAATACTTAATTTGTTTATTTTAATTTAAATGATTTTCATACTCACACTCAAAACTCAAAACAGTCTCGTAACTAATTCAAAAATGATCCTGATTTATTTATCTAATAGTACAATTTATTATTCAAATAACAGGTCCAACAACAAAAAATCTGATAATGTGATGATGATTTTAATCTGTTAATAATGATACATGATATGTTAGTTAGCAATCACCCTACACCATTGGAAACAATAAGAAAAAAAGCTATTCGTCACAAAAGAATCACAATCAAATTCAAATTTTGTTATTTATTTAGTAGGTAAAGTTACATTTTTGGTCGCAGCTCTAATTAAACTATGTGACGAGGTTAGTGATGGCGATGATCCGGCAGGTGGAATATTCAGCAGAGGTGCATGTCTGTGAAGGTCTTCTTGTCTTTGTAGACAGGGCCCCAAACGCCGTAGTCTTTCTTCTGCTCCGGTTTTTTAGCAGGCTGGTACTGAGAAGTCTGCGCTACCGGTTTCCTAGAAGTAATAAAAGATAACATTAGTTTCATTGATTCCTGTAGTTATTTCTGCTTGTTTTATTTTTCATAAGATAGATGTCCGCGGTTATGAATTCCTGACAAATGCCTTCCTTAGGTTACACCCAGGTTTTGGATAATAGGCCATGATGGTGACGGAGCCGTGTAATTTTAGTCAGTTCGATTCCGACACAGCATTATATTACTGTTTTGATTAGTCATTTTATTATTATTTAAAAAAAAGTGTTTCTTAACAAAAAAAAATCCGGAAAATTAGCCAGAACTAAATAGAAAAGCCGTAAACCATCATACACGAACTGCTTGTGGTTGAAGTTCGGTAAAATGAATGCAAATACTACGCAAATACGAAAATAAACGGATGAGTCTAAACTCGTAATGTATACTACTAATACACTAATATTCTACGTAAATACGTGGATTGATTTTACTTCCATCAAAATGTTTTCTTTCATCTTAGTAACCCTTCTGTTATGGTCTTATGGTCTTTGTACGCATTGGTCGTTATGCGTATTGGTCGACATGCATTGTGTTCATAATGCGTTTTTGGTCATTATGCCTTAAAAGGAGACACTGTTCTAAATCCGAATACCAGCAGATACGTCTTTTTTCATAACACTGGCAATTTTTCGTTCTCATTTTTTCTAAAACATGTTAGATGCGACCTTCTTAATATCGGGGGCAGTACTGCATAATTTTTTTTTTTTTTATACTACTCAGGTCAGTGCAATATTAGGAGAGTCACACTCGTGCTACCGACCCTGTAACGTCCCTGGTTAGTAAAATAGAAAAAAACTTACTTCATTGGAGCAGTCACGTCTAACGACTTGCAGGCGTAATTAGCTTTGGTGGCAGTTTTACACTCGTCTCCGCGGGCCATTGTTGGTATCTACTTCTTTCACTCTAAATTTGCTGATGCCGGTGAGAGGAAGATGGGCGATGAGGTGAGAGCGGTGGTGGCAAGTGATCTATGGCACGTGCTGAATGTGCGTAAGTACTGCGTGTTCCAAACGGTTGCCGGTGTTCGCTCGTCGACTGCCTTTTCTGGTACACAGATTTTTGGCTAGCCTGAAATTAAAAACAAAATAACTTTTAGAACAAAATTACTAGTTTAAGATCTTCTTCATCCTTGCATTACATAATTCCAGTCGCATCCGAAGCTTTAACCTCGGAGTCTGGGGTCCGCTTTATCAGTTTAACTGCAGATTTGGCTAGACTTCGAAATTTTCCGTGAGCGATTGCCATCTGACCACCATAATCCAATGGCGACATTGAGCGATAACGAAGCTGCAATGCTGCGATATCGCTCAGAAAAAAGGCGCGCTTTTTAATGTACTCTTTAAATATTAAACTACATTAAAAAAATACACATTACCTCAAACTTGTTTTTTGAAAAAAACCATTTTTTTAAATTCAGGGGTTGATTTAGCCCCCGTACCCATCAGCCAGGGTTGTAGCTTCGTGTCGGGATATAACAACAGAGTTGTGTGACAAGTTTTCAGCTTCCCTCAAGCATGTACTCAAAAAATGTTACCAGCTCTCGGATTATTATATTTAGGACCCCGGGATCCGATCTGCTACTCCTTATAACTTGTTTTAGTTTTACTTTAAAGAGAAAAACCAGCGTCAACCAGCAGTGTAAGTCAAAGTCACCTTACAAGTGAAATTGAGTGTCCCCATACCAGTGTATTAGGATCCAATTGGTAACAACGAAGTCAAGTATTGAAAACAACGACACAGCCTATTTGCTACCCTAGGAAAATTTCAGAATTCCTAGTTTCCTGTGTTTGTTAGTGTCCGCTAACTCTTAACGAATAAATATTCATTAGCATGGAAATAAACGTAAAGTTTATAACTGTTTCAGAATTCATTATGCCCTGTTTGCCTCGTGCGTCCTTATAACCTTAGCACACAAGCTTCTTTGGTTATGGGTATACATAGGTACTTGCATATTAATGTGCATAAATATGAAATCAACTGGATTTTACTGGTTTGCACACGTACTAATACGAGTTAATCCAGATGATGTAATATCTACAGTCCTTGGATCATCTGTTAATATCATTAGAATAATATTTACGCCGTTTCTGCATAGCAATATGATTAAGAATAAAAAAGCTATAACCATTTTGTTTCTGGAATTTCTCATTTACCTACCTACGTAGTTTATTTGTATGGTTTGATTTTTTGAGTAAGTACCTAACATTTCGTTTTTAATAAAAGTCTTTTAATAAAAATAATAATTAAAAAGTACTGTCTAAAATCTTCAATTTGTAACCATAGAATACCTAGATATGATAGAACAGAGAAAACAATTACTTTTCTTCTTTAAGAGATAATGTAAATATAGAGGCACTAATCTAAAAATTAAGTTCAAAAGCTTTGTCAATAAAAAGTAACTATCTTTTTTGTTAAACTGTCATCATCACGCATTTCAATCATCATACCATGACCACAGAACAGATAATCCATGACGTAGGTATGTATAATATCAATAACGTTAACGTTTATAAATGATTGGTAAGTTAAAAAATACACCATATCGAAGACCCTAGGAGCGAGCACTCGTCGACCGCGTGATACGACCTGCCGTCCGTCGTAGTAAATGGTCGTAACCGGTCCGACAACAAAACCGATTCAACGGCGCATTACAGTATAGTCAACATTATAACGTAGCTACCTGTAGAAAGTAAAGAAACTGTATCGTTAGAATGTTTATTTTGAAACCATGTGTTCTTGTATAAAGCACCGGTTTATAGATAGTAGGTAAAAAATATGTGGCGAGAGGTAGTTATTAATACACTTCTACCTACCCCTTCAGGAATTTTCAGGCGTCATAACCTGAGATGCCAATTACAGATTTTACCTATTATGTTTATTTGTTCGTAAGTAATTTTTTACTGTTCTGGATTAATTATTCTTCTTAATTATCAATATTGGAAAATACCGAATAACTTTGATATCGTGAATTGGTTGTGGAGGTCATAGCATCACGGAAAGTATTGCAGTTTATCCGCATCGCAGACACCAAATAAGTTGATATTATAAGAGAATGATGATGATGATTATTGAAAAATACTCAATTGTTTTCCCCATTCGCAGACAACGGAAGAAAAATATTGGAAAATGAAGACTTTAAAGAGATGGCATCGGAAGAATGCAAAATAAATAATCCCTTGAATATTGGAGCGGATTCATCGATTGTTCGATTGACCTGCGATCGGACATTCGTTTGTGATTCAAGGAAAACGAAATTAAAACTTAATTTATGGAATTTAAATGGTTCTGCACTTTGTACCTTATAACTCCAACCGTATGGCGGTACATCTGTATAAACAATAAACCGCATAAGTGATATATATCTCAATAATAATAATCGACAAAATGTAAATGGACTTATCTAGGGAATGCAAAAATAAGGTTCGATTATTATATTTATCATGCTCTCCTTTATGCACTGTTATGTTACGCGCTATTATGTAGCTTGAAAAAAAAATGTTACATTTTAATTTTTTTGCTACGTGTTAATTATAATATTGGCGGAGTGATCTTCATGGAACAAAAAAAAAGATAATATAATAATAAGTATATGCATTGTGTATTGTAAGAAAACTAGCAGATTTTTATTATAAGTACATATTTACTAATATATTATTGGGGGTTTTTTACAAAAAATAATTGATGTAGCTATTTAGAGGAGATGCTTGAAATCACTATTAATATCTCTTGTTTTTTTATTGTTTTAATACTAATTTAATAAGTATTAGTTTCGTTAGAAATATTCTAATAGGCCAACATGAAGTCACGATATTGCACAAAAAGTGGAGTGTATTTATTTTATGATATTTTTCTTCAATTTAGCAGCCTATTGGCTAAAGTGTTGAATTTCTGAAGGAGAGACCGCTAGTTTGAATTCCGATCATTGCTCCTAACATTCATAGTGTTACCTTGTATCGAGTAGTTAAGTCTCAATATACCTATAATTTTTATGTAATATCTACTCCAGCCCCTCTAGACAAGTGGCAATTCGTTGCTCGGCGTATGATGGAATACAATCATAGAATGCCTAATGTATTATGTATGGGATTGGGATTTGACGTATATGACAGGCGTCAACGAATGTCAAAAACGTCAAATCCTTTGCATCTGTTAACTATGGCTTATTTTTGCCGCCAAAAAGATACGTACACAGCCACCGACTTTTGGTT
Source organism: Eilema depressum (assembly GCA_914767945.1). Classification (NCBI taxonomy): domain Eukaryota; kingdom Metazoa; phylum Arthropoda; class Insecta; order Lepidoptera; family Erebidae; genus Eilema; species Eilema depressum. The sequence goes on along the minus strand of OU612028.1, from coordinate 6,533,770 downwards.
TTTTTCGCGTTGAGTAAATATAATATTTTTGATATCATATAATTGAATACAATATAGGTATAAGATGATGCAATATCATAATGTAATAATTAATTATAATGAGAGGATTGAATAGAATGTAGGTATTTTTTTTAGAAGAATTTATTGTCATTAGCACATAGATAAATTATAACTCATCTATGCATTAGCATGTAAACATGTACTTACTGGATGGAGTAGGAAATGGAAAGGCATAAATGCATTCATTTATTTTGCAAAAGGATTCTTATTGATTAAACCCTGTCTTGAGGTGTGCATAGTCTGGGACTAGTCTGGGTGGAGTTAGGGATAGAGGAGATTTTATTTTATTTTATGCATTTCAGCTAATGACAGTAGTGCAATGGTATTGACGCTGCTATAACGATGGCAACGACTGTCGTGCCAAAGACCCTGAATTCGAATACTTGTCGGGTAAGTGGTATTTAATGTATTTTACTTCCCTATAAATTTCTCATGACGTTTGTTACTTAGTACACCAGAACGATTGAACGGATCTGAATGAAATTTGGCAAAGAAGAAGATTACAATCTGGAAAGCACACAGGCTTTTTTATCCCGGAAATAGGTCGCTATAATTCACGGAAAGGAAATGTATTTCACGCTGGCAATAACTAGTATTGTGAATACGGAAGTTAGTGTTTAAATATTTACATATTAGTTACTCAATCATGCAAAAACTAATAAACAAATTTTGTTTAAATATGGCACACAGATAGTTTATAATGTGAATTATTAATTAGGATATTTATGGTGAATGATGTTGATAAACAGTTAGTATAACGTATAGTCGAAGTCACTGCTGTTCTACTCAAAATTCAGGTAGATATTTAATGTTTTATCAAATTAAATATCAACATATTCTTGTGGGTGCTAGCACCTCTGCCTACCCCTTCGGGGATATAGGCGTGAGTTTATGTTATGTTATGTTTATTCTTGTAATACAATTTTCAAGAAAGAACATTGATACCTATCGTGATTGATTAGATCGACACAAAAATGATTAATTTTTGTGAAGAGACTCTCTTTTCATTCAAATCGTGAACGTTTTTGACATTTAATTATCTTTTGATAGTGAATCGAATCGAGAGTAAAGCTTTTTATAATAGAACCAATGAGATTACTTATTAGTAACAATTGAAATCAATGAATAGACTGACTTATTACGCAGTTAATGGTAAAATCATATTAATAAGAAAATATTACGTATTTAGGCTATTTTATTTACAGATACCAATAAAATTCAAGTTTTAAATTATTCTATGTTATGTAAATTACGTCACAAGTTTAGTATTTTTCCGATGTCTAGCTGCTGCAAAAAGGATGGTGGAAAACTGGTCATAACTCGGTAGGTCGTCTATGAAAATCGTGGGAAGTGATGAAAAATTATTAGAAAGGACGTTTCGAAAAGTCTTTGATGCAACCGGCATACAGGATTCTTCATCCTAGAGTGTATTCCGTTAATTGATGGTGGGCTATTTTTTATCATTTTTGTGTGAATGAGTAACAAACATCCATACATCGTCACAAACATGTAAGCAGGCTTTTTAGTATTTTAACATCCCTAATATTCTGCTTGAAATTGCAATCCTTAGAATTTTATAGCAACCTGAAGAGTTAGGAATTAAAATCTCTTTGATATAGGTAGGTAAGTAGCGTATTGATTAAGAAAGTTCAAGTGTGCGATGCAACGTTGCATCAATACTTGGTAGAAGTTATTTTAAACTCAAATACCTACTACGAGAACTGGTTTTAGTAAGTACCTACCTACTGCTTTCTACAATATTTTATGAATGCAAAGTGCATAATAAAAAACCTTTCGCCTCGCTTCGATCTTCTTTATTTTAATTCAAAGCTGTTTAAATGATAACGAAATTATTAAATGTAGATCTATTTGCTGGCAAGGCAACCAACGCAACGCACTAAACATTTATTAATATTCTCTGGCATGCAGTAGTTTTAATAGTCCGTCAGTTGCTTTTGATTGCAAGGGCTTGCTCTTCTGTTCACAATTTACCAGTTAGAGATGTTTCTTTACGCTCTTGTTAGAATTCTTGAAAATTACCAATTTGTTTGAGGTTAACACGAAACGACTTGCGCACTTTAATAATTATATTATTTATCATCATTAGATCAGTACATACTCGGGTCTTTATAAAATGATTTAAAAGACATAATTACGACTTTGTGGATAATCTTTTAGGCAATTAAAATAAGAAAAAAAAAATAAGACCAATGTTCTTATGATTATCATTATTATATTATAAGTAGGCGTATCTCAAAGGGAATGACAGGTAAATTTAGTATTAGAAACTAAACTGCAAGTAAAATTGTTTATGACATTAGTAAACATAAAGATTATTAGCAAATTTCCATTGGCACTAAATCAAAATGGACTGATAAACAGTTATTTAATTTTCTAGGGAATCATCAGCAAAAAACCTAAGGTACCAATGAAATCTGGGTCAGGTTAAACTGCATTTCGTCGAATGATGTTATACCTAATTGAAAAAGAAATTGTTATAAAATCTACTGACCTTGGTAGAAATTTGTCGGTGATCGGAAACTTTCTCTGCGTTTTTGTCATTGACACCTACTGATTGTTATATAAAATTGAAAACAATACTCCGAAAAGTAATTTCTTTGCGGCCGGTCGCGGACGGCTCTAAACAAGACTGGTAACAAGTATCTCGGAACATTTATTTATGTATGGACTCTTTGATACCGGTTTTCAAAACGCGTCACCGACGTAGCTTGCACACTGCTGGTATACGTGATCGGTGATCACCTATTTCTTGTATATCACGTCAAATCCTTCGGTATTTTCCATTAGAAAACTAGAACTAGTTTCGAGTGTAGTGATGACATTTGTACAAATCACTTGGTACGTCGCAAGTATAGTTTTGGTATGTCAATGACCTCAACAGAACATTTTAACATAAGGTGGCTGTTACATAAAAGATTATAATTTTCCACTGAGAATCGAACTGACTTTTTCTATCAAAGAGAATGGGTAAGAAAGACGGGTAAAGTAGGTAATACTAAAGTGGTACCATTTCGCTCGCACTCCTGCGTGCACACAAAGAGTGCGATTGTGCGAGCGAGATGGTACTTTGGTATTACTTTAGGCGGCTTCACTCGCGAGTTCTATACATTCCGTCTATGTTATTATTTTAGTCTGAGGGGTAAAATTGTATGGCCACTGTGGCTACGAGGCCTCCCTTATGACATCATTATTTTCAAGGCAAAAAGGAGAAAGAAACTGTCAATACCCGTACCTACATGTTCATTATAAGGGTGACAAATCATAGCTCTCATAATTTAATTGGTTTATGGTAAACTAGCTTTTGCCCGCGGCTCCGCCCGCGTGGATGTCGGTTATCGCGACCAAACAATACATAGCCTATGTCCTTTCTCAAGGTCTAATCTACCCCTATACCAAATTTCATCAAAATCGGTTCAGTGGTTTAGGCGTGAAAGCGTAACAGACAGAGTTACTTTCGCATTTATAATATTAGTATGGAGTATGGATGTATTTTTCTTTCTTTCTTTCTTTCTTTTTTCTTTCTATATAGCCTGGAAATGGTACTTTGTATGGGTGGTTTTAACACAACTTAGCCATGTTGATTCCCGGTGGAGTAGAATAAAGCCACCTACCAGCCTAGCTCTTCCCGTGAATCGTAGAAGATGACTAATTGGTAGGATAACATACAGCCCATGACAAATTGCCCGCTTGACGGCAATAAGATCGCTCCCTATTACGTAGGATCGAAAATATTACCCAAAATGTGTGTTATACACCCCTGCCCACAGGCGTGAATTTATGTAATTATGAAAATTCGTATAACTAAAACACAATATTGTTCCAAAAACATTAGTATTATAGCTTGAAACATCGAAGGAGCATCAAAAACTGCATTTCTAGAACTTGAAAGAGTTACTTTTCGTTGCATTTGTGTTATGTGTACCTACACGAGGGTCATGCCAAATTAAATTAGATATTCAAAAACTATATTATTTATTCTTTATTGTTGATATGAAACTTCTAGAAGGATTCACTCTGAACACATATAAACTTTTCCATTCGTCTTACTAAACCATTTGGAAAAAATACTTCTGCCCTCTCTTTCCTAGACACCTCTGAATCTAAAAACTATATGCAGCGAGTGCATGTTCTTTGCTTTCTAACCTCTTGCCTTTTAATTTTTCTTTTGTTTTTGAAAGCAAGTAAAAAATCGCTTAGTTCTAGGTCAGCGGAAAATGGCGGGTGAAAAATGCGCCTGGTAGGCGCATTTTTCATATTGATAATGTCGAGCGTTCTGCAGACGTATGCGCCATCGCGCACTCATCGGTGATTTTGTGCGTCACCCATCTCGAACAAGCCCTACGCAGAGAGATGTGGTCTTGTATATTGGTCTGTATTACTGCTGATCCAAAGCCCACTTCTCGCTCGAGCTCTATATTATAGTCCGTGAGCTGGTACGATTTTCTGAGTAGATACTTCTTGAGGCAATCTGAAAACTTGTCACACAACTCTCCTGTTATACCCCAACACGAAGCTGCAGACCTGGCTGGTAGGCCACGGGGGCTAAATCAACCCCTGAATTTTTAAAAATTAAAAAAAAAAATCCAAAAACCTGTTTGAGGTAACATGCAATTTTTATAATGTTGTAATTTAATGTTTAAGGAATACTTAAATTAAATCGACCAAGTGCGAGTCGGACTCGCCCATGAAGGGTTCCGTAGTAGCAAAGGCGAAAATTGCAGTTTATGACGTATTAAAAAAAAACTACTGACTGGATCTCGTTCGAACCAATTTTTAGTGGTAGTTTGCATGGCAATTTACATCATATATTTTTTTTAGATTTATCATTCTCTTATTTTATAAGTTAGAGGGGGGGGGGGACACATTTTTCCACTTTGGAAGTGTCTCTCGCGCAAACTATTCAGTTTAGAAAAAAAAAATGTTAGAAACCTCAATGGCATTTTTAAAGACCCATCTATAGATACTTCACACGTATGGGTTTGATGAAAAAAAAAATTTTGAGTTTCAGTTCTAAGTATGGGGACCCCCAAAATTTAATGCTTTTTTTTTTTTTGTGTGAATTTCTTAATGCGGTTCACAGAATACATCTTCTTACCAAGTTTCAACAGCACAGGCCTTATAATTTCGGAGAAAAGTGGCTGTGACATACGGACGGACAGACAGACAGACAGACAGACAGACGGACGGACAGACATGACGAATCTATAAGGGTTCCGTTTTTTGCCATTTGGCTACGGAACCCTAAAAAAAAGACAGGCGATTTGGTGGGGGCTTTACCATTGCCAGGCGGGTTCCCAATTATGTATCTATTGATAATCGGGAATTAAATGTAGGTAGGTATCTAAACTTCTGTCGCAGTAGACAAAGAACTCTTTCTTTTACTATGCTTCCATGCTCAAAGTTTACACGTGTCGTCACTGCTACATAACCTGATTACTCTATATATTGATTCGATCTTTACACCTAGGAACATTTTGTAGTACGTCTACACTCGTGTTGTTCGTCACGTAGATTTTAGTTCAGTCATCAACATTAATTTACATACTCGCCCTACTGATATCTATGGTATTATAATTGTGGTCGTGTCTGTACGTTGGAGATATTTGAAAAAGAAATACTCGAGCTATATTAACGAATACTGAACACATTTTTTTTAAATTCTTGCTTATTGGTCTGTTTGTCCGCGTTTGGACGCAAAAACTACTGAACGGATTTTAATGCGGTTTTTTGTTTGAAAGGTCTTGGTCAGACTTATAATCTTACGTTAGTTTGATCGCAATCGGTCTAGTAGAACCGAAGATATGACATCTGCGCGGGCGAAGCTGCGGGCGGAAGGCTAGATACAAATATAACCTTTGAGCTCGTGATTGGTTTATTTAATTATGTTATTATTGGTTAATTGGCGCGCCTTAATTGTCTCGCCTCATACAACCACCAAAGAAGCCCGAAAAGTGAAGGGAAATATAAGACTAATACTTGTTCCTCGCGCCCTGGTTAACGTAGTGCCATCTACGATGGGAACCACGGTGTCCTTATTTTGCCAGAACGGCAAAATGGGGCCCTTATTACGCCTTCGCCCCGCCTGCTTCTGCTAGGGTGACAGGCAGCTCCACCTGTTACCCCTAGGCCTGCACTTATGTAGGACGGAAGTTACTGAGTGACCTCGAGGTGTGAGTAGAGTCTGGCCTGCCGGGAGAGTTCTAAATCTCAGCCTAGCTCGCTCCGTCGTCTTCTCGAGCATTGGGTACTTGCTCGCAAGATGCATGCCATGCACTCGCATTCCGCGCACCTGGATTACCTACATCTACATTGACAAACTATTTGTCGGTCACTATGCCATATTATATCCTCAATGCCTTCCACACCTAATAACCAGTATTAGCAGAATTATGGTGATGATATGCAAGTTAATACTTTTAAATTAAAATTAGAGGAAGTAGCAAATCGGTGTTTCTTCCTCTTTACCGAAAAATCGATTTATTTTTATATTCTCAAAGGTAACATATTATTAATTTATTAACTTGCTCGTGCGCGTGGCCTCGTACGTTTAGAATTTTGATCCCGTTCCTGCAGTCCGTGGGAATTCCTCCTATTCCCAGGCTGCTGCTGCGAATTTCCTAAAAGTATTAATAACACTGCTCCACCCAGGCATCGAACCTGGCGTCATGTGCAAATCACTCACAATTGCTACCATTGCGCCATCACGACTATATTTTCTGTAATAACTCTTCTTCTGGACTTCAGACGTCCATCCAAATATATAACATCCCTCGGGTGGCCGAGAGAAAATGGAAGCAACTGGGTGGTATAATACCTACTTACCAATGAGTCTTCCGTTCGTGTTACATGTGAGTCTGGAAGTTTCAGATTTAGTTTCATGGCGTAGGCCCCCGTTGCGCAAGCATTTTTCTTTGCGGTGTGCACAGCAAATGTAGCATTGCTATATGGCGACATATAAGGGAACGTGAGCTTTTTCTTTGACAGAATATCCAACCATATGCCTACCAGCTCACGAATTTAGGAACACAAAATAAACTTACATTATTTTTCATAGTCCGTATCAGAATTCCTGTCATCCAAAATCTCCTCCACAATAGTCGGACGAGTTCTTATTTGTAGGTCCTAAGTACTATGAACTTATATAATATACCAGTTTAGTTGACCTAGTCTTCGATCAATGATAAATCCAGTATAATGTAGATATGGACATAGCCGCAAAAATTCCATAACAACAACAATTAATATTCGGATACACTATATAACGTTTGCAAATCAGGGCCTCGATTCTGCTAACCACTGTCACACCACAGAAACTGCGAGAAAATTCCATTCGATTTTAGCTTTTAAGCAATGCAGTTAAAGTTTAAATTTAAATGGCTTTTTGTAGAGTGAATCAAAGAGTGTAATGGAACTATTTTCATTTAATTTTGTGACTGTAAGTCTATAGAAATAAGATCTAAAATTTAATGCCATTTTTTGCAGTCTCTGTGGTGTGACAGTGGTTGTGCTTTAGCAGAATCGAGGGCCTGATTGGTTGTTATACTTAATATTAAATTATGTTACTGTTCAACAGTATTCTCCTGTATCCTACCTACTCGTAATTGACCTCCCCGCGCCGTAATGAATTGGATGTCATTACTGGGCAAATTCTAGTCTTGTATGAATGACTTCCAGAAATAATGCAACTGATACGACTATGTGACTAGGTCATCTAATTTCAAATATATAAGCCAGCATAGGTTCACCTTCTATATATAAATACTAGCTGTTGCCCGCGGCTCCGCCCGCGTGGATGTTAGTTATCACTAACAAACATAGCCTATGTCCTTTCCCAAGTTCTAATCTATCTCTGTACTAAATTTCATCAAAATCGGTTCTGTGGTTTAGGCGTGAAAACATAACAAACAGACAGACAGAGTTACTTTCGCATTTATAATATTAGTATGCATGTTGTTTTAGTTATCACTCGTCACCTGTTCCTACATATAACTCCGGACACGTATCTTGGACCTAAAATGTGCTCAAAATGTGCCCTATACGCGCAGTACACATTTCTTGGTGTCTTTTGAGGATAGCACGGGGTGCCACTGCGGCGGACAAACTCAAGTTCACCAAGCATAGATGATTACAAAGCAATCCGCGGGCGCCAGAGCCTCGTTTGTCTTGCGATTTAGGTCCAACATACGTGTCCGGAGTTATATATATATATATATATTCTAAAGGAAATAACATTTAAAAAAAATACACATATTGATAATACACTTGTACTTTTCCACAATATGTGTAACAACAAGTTTCACCAAGTGCCATCAATCAACAGTATAAATACGTCTTGGTTCTTGATGGAATATTCTGCACCGTATGCGGGTGGCATCTAAGTCCTGCACATGTTGTCCTGTATAGGAAAGGGGAGGTATGTCAATCTATTCTATTCTACCAATGTATTTAAGGCTCAAAAGCGCCTACCCCATCCACATCTAATCTCCAATTACTTTCCCTGTTGGGGGATGTCCTACCTTACGATTACGATACCCTTTCACGGTCTACGCACCACGCCTCGTTTTACGTCAGCCGTAACCGTCACTCGTCCGAAAAAATGTGGTCAACCCATTGCCATTTCAGCTTGCGTAGGTATCTATAGGTTCTACTAATATTATAAAGCTGAAGAGTTTGTTTGTTTGTTTGCTACTACTTAAGGGAACGAAGCTGTAATCATAAATGTCAACGAATCTGGCAAATTCCCATACATTATTTGACAATTAACAAATTGCGGGTATATTATTTATTATGGCTTCAATCTCAGAATACAGAACACTGTATTCTGAGGCTTCAATATATGCAGGTATTACTTTTTGTGCTTTCTCACTATATAGGTAAGTGACGAAAATTCTTAGTTACATTTACTAATGAACTATATAAGAATCTTTCTTTATTATATGATACACTACAACCGGCTCGGCTCGGTTTGCAGGAGAATAAATTTTGTAAGTAAGAACCCTGTAACCCGATTGCGGATCTACTATCCAATTGTGAATGTAAGCCATAAGAAGCTGCAGTTTATAGCTTTAGCAGTTCAGGCTCTATGTTTACAATGTTAGTCAGTCGGGACAAACAATTATATTCTTCTTCTTCATCCTAGCGTTCGTCATCCCAGTCGCATCCGAAGCTTTCACCTCAGAGTCTGGGGTCCACATTTCCAGTCAAACTGGAGGTTCTGATCTTTGATTTTTCCGTGAAGCGACAGCTATCTGACCTCCACAACCCATTGACGATATCGAAGTTCCGATGAACAAGTTTCGTCTATAACGGCCGTGCCCAATAACATAACTACAGTTGAAGTTAAAGGTAAAGGGAGTTCCTTTGTCAAATCCTATTGTTATTTTGTTACTATTAGTTGAATTACCATAGAGATTGATGACGTTTTTATCCTTTCTAATGTCTAATAGGTTATTGGGGACGGCCGTTAATCGAGTCTGACTCTCAGTTACCCAAAATCAGAATTTAGTAAACAGCAAAACATCAGTAATATCTGTCCATTTAGTTAATTCCGTTCACGTTTAGTGTACCTGATATTTAGCTCTGTCACTGTTTTGGTAATGAACGATAAATTAGACTTTAGTGTGCTTATCAAGGCAATCAAAACAAAATGGCAAGGATTGTATTAATAAGCACAACACATACTATTTTAAATTTGTTAACTCACATCTGTTTCTTAACTTAGCATTGGAAATCTACTAAATACATGAATATTAATGAAAAAGATTGTATACCTTAGGTACGATTTATTTCGATGATGTTCCCCAGAGAGTTAAACTTTTCATCAGACTTCCCGATTACCATTATTCGGTGTTCTCACGCACTGCTGCTGCTGCTGCTGTTGTATGATTCCACATTCCCACTAGTAGATACATTTACTAAGCATACGGTTACACTGTATTTCTCATCATCATGCTCCTGGTAATTTCCCGGTCCTAAGTTTGTCTGTCTGCCTGCTTATTAGTCATAGTGATTTACTTATTGGTTTTAACAAGAACGACTGGCTTCAGTTCAGATTGCTGAATCCCCAATTCCAAGCCTCCACAAATCCTCCGACTGAGGAAGTACCTCCGCCCTACAAAGAGCTCACTGGAGAGTTTTTGTGCTGTCAGTGGGAAGAGCAAAGGCTTGTCCTGCTTTGTTTTCTGCACTGACGGCACAGAAACTCTCTATTCTTACAGGGTTGGCACCACGAGTGTGCCTCCCCTGCCCCTCTAGACAAGTGGCAATTCGTTGCTCGGCGTATGATGGAATAGAATGCCAAATGTATAGGATTTGACGTTTTTGACATTCGTCTACGCCTGTCATATACGGGGGGCTGGTGTTGCACATGTCCATAGGCCTCGGTAGGCGGTAGGTAACCACTTTCCATCAGGTGGGGCGTGTGCTTGTCGGTTACCTTAGTAGTATAAAACTACATTATCCTTATTTGCGTCGCACAATTAGGAAAAAAGAACAAAACCCTTTTGAAATCAAAGGCAATATTCAGTTTCCGAGCATAGATCGCAATTTATTAATTCCAATATTACATAAGCCATAAGTTATCCACATTGTACATACAAAGTTGCGAATGTTATTACAATTAACGTAATGGTAATGTCACAATTACATTACTCTATATAAGGCTTGATGACCATATCGTCGTTACGGCGTTTGTGTCTGTTGTATAGATACTCCAGTAGAAGCACTGTTGACGCTGAGAAGAAACCTGAATAGAAGAAAAAGTATTTTGTGAAAAAGTATACTGGAAATGGCAATTTATTAGGTACGTAATTACATAAGGCTCCCAAAGGGACCCCTTCATATGACCTTATCTTAGAAGGTAAGGCCCACAGAAACATATTAGGCTAAGTATTGAATTCTATGGTGGGGCCCTAAAATCATTCATCATCATCATTTTAGCGTTGGTCCCAGTTGCATCGAGGCTTCCACCTCGGAGTCTAGGGTATTCTTTCCGGCGTAACCTTGTCAGGTATAAGTTAAAGTCTTTCTTCTTCTTCTTAAATGGTTCCTGAATAAAATTGTACCATCTCAACCGCGCTATCAGTACCTGCTAATTATGTTATTTAATAATAACCAAATACCATAATCTAGAAGAGAATTCAATAAGATCGTGTCATATAATGCAGAATTGGGCAAAACGTTAAAAAAATCCCTTTTCGTAAAGTTCACGTGGACGAACTCGTGGGCACAGCTAGTAATAAATAAATTATGTCAATCAATATACATAAAGAAGTTACATTGTAACCAAGAAAATAGTGCCATTATGATAATGATAATAATATATGGGTACCTAATTAAAATATCCATAGCAGGTTATTTTTGTTCGTAATAAGTTATGGGCACGTGGAGTCGCAAGTCAGTGGGTAATCAAGGTATCGTAGATTCAGTTAGTATAAGTGCGTTTTCACATTATTCGATCCAATATCGGTGTTGGACACCGATCCGATATCGGAGGAAGTAAAATGTATGAAATATGTACCTGTCTTTCACATGTTCCGGCCCGATATCGGATATCGGAGCCGACACAGCTGTGTTATCAGCTATCGGCTGTTGACACAGAATGGAAGAGCCGATATCGGATCGGATAGTGCGAAAACGCTTTAACAGCCACTGTTGTAAAAACTACCTGTCAAAGACAAGCATCTTCGACAGACAGTTTCTTCCCTTTCTTCCGCTATTATAGTCTCTCCTCTCGGGGTAAAGAGTTCAGACGGCAGCCACAGAGTTAAAGGCAAGGAAAGCCGAATCGAACCAGGAAGAAAGAGTAAGCGGTAACTGGGCGCAAGGGAGCAACTGGGAACAACGTTAAGATGATCAATGAGGATTTAAAATATGGTTTACTATTTACCCCCGACGTCAACCACGTGGAGTTCTGATCCCGTTCCCACAGCCATTAGCAACCTATGTGTTATTCCTGGACCTAATTTTACCCAGATCCGTTCAGCTGTTTGTAATTTTGTTAAGTAACAAATATCTAAATATCTTCACAATCTTTCAAATTTATAATATTATTCGGATAATCCTTTACTTCATCTAATATATAAAATTCTCGTGTCACAAATGTGCGTAATCGAACTCCTCCGAAACGGCTTGACCGATTTTGATGAAATTTTTTGTGCTTATCCGGTATCTATGAGAATCGGCCAACATCTATTTTTCATCCCCCTAAATGTTAAGGGTGGTCCACCCCTTAATTTTTTATTTTTATTTTTCAGACAAAATTTTTTGTTTTTATTTTTTTATGATACATCATACAAAAATACATGCAACCCTATATTTTCACCCCTCTACGATCAACCCTTATTTTTTTTGTGAATTATAAACTTTAATCTAATATGTATATAAAATTCTTCTGTCACGGGGTGCGTAATCGAACTCCTCCGAAACGGCTCGACCGATTTTGATGAAATTTTTTGTGCTTATCCGGTATCTATGAGAATCGGCCAACATCTATTTTTCATCCCCCTAAGTGATAAGGGTGCAGCAGGAACGGGATTTGAATACCACGCGGGCCGAAAATATGGCGGTACGAAGTTCGCCGGGGCAGCTAGTTAACACATAAAAATACAACGTTTGATCACTGTTTTGCTTGTTGTATATTATCAGTTTCATTCATGCTACCTCTATACTCTATTCAGGCAAACGGCAATCATGTGACTAGGATTTTACAATCAGCAATTAGCATTTTAATGCATTCTAGATATGGGTAGTTCCACAAAAGTTGGGTAAAATTCGTCCAAATCTTGCCATACGTGTTTTTAGATACCGAATCAAAAACTTTTTAGTAAATACAGTGTATATAATAATATACTTTTAGTATGTGAAGGGGCCAGTCACTTTACTAGGTATTTAAAGAGAAATTTGTGTTTTTCTGAAATCTGTGTTCTAGGGACTGACGAGTTGTGCTAGGGACTGATGCCTTACTTTTATTATACAATAAAACCACCATGTTTGTCTCATATAATTAGTATTTATTTGTTAAATCTCACTCTTATTTTATTCATACACATATTTATGCCAAAATGCAATCAAATTAGGGACAAATCAGTCTTTAGGTAAATTTTCTTAGATAATCTCTCTTGAAGCTCTACGAGGGGATAATCGGCTCCCGGATCCGACAGGCCAGTACACTCCCGGAGTGTCAGTATGGTTTTCGTCCCGGGCACGGGACCATGGACCCGGTGTTCGCCCTAAGGATTGTGGCGAGGAAATACAGGGCGAAGAATACGCCCCCGAACTGCCTATTCTTAGACATGCAGAAGACATTCGACTGTGGTCCTCGCGAGGTGATCTGGTGGGCATTGCGGGTCAAGGGAGTCACAGAGACTTACATTGACACCATCCGAGACATGTACTACGATTCCGATTCTGTGGTTCGGACTACCGTTGGCGACTCGAAAGCCTTCCCCATCACCGTCGGAGTACACCAAGGATTCGTCCTTACCTGTTCAGCGTGATATTAGACGTTCTGTCGAACAGTATCAGAAACTCACATGAGCAGCCACCGTGGTTGCTCATGTATGCTGATGATATTGCGCTGGTGGACGCGGATAGGAGCAGATTAGTGTGACGCGAGTAAGGTTGGAAGGAAGCGCTTGAGAACGGTGGTCTGAAGTTAAATGTAGTGAAGTACGTACGAAGTACTTAGCGTTAAACTCCACAGATCCCACACCCGTTCGTGTAGGCGATGATTTGATCGAGCGTACGGATCAGGTTAAGTACCTGGGATCTGTACTTCATGTGACTGGTGAAATCGACTGAGACGTCAGGGCACGAACTGCTGCCGCGTGGGCTAAGTGGCGAGAAATGACTGGTGTCACGTGTGATCCCAAAATGCCAGTCCGGTTGAAGGGGCAGGTCTATAAGACGATCATTAAACCTGTCCTCTTGCACGGTTGTGAGGCGTGGCCGCTGCTGGAGCGACACAAGCAAGAGCTGCGTGTCACGGAGATGAAAATGCGGTGGATGTGCGGCGTCATGCGTAAAGATCGCGTAAGGAACTCTCGCATCCGCGGCAGCTTTCATGTCCGTGACATCGCGGTTTTATTGCAAGAGAACACCTTCGCAGCCAAGTCTTGCGGCTTGCGGCAACCGCCAGGCTGCGTGGGTAACAAATGCCTGGCAATGACGCCCCCGCCGGGTTCAGGTAAAAGGGGTAAGCCCAATAAATCCTGGCTTGACGTCGTAGAGGGTGACATTCGTGCGAATGGTCTCACTACCATGGACACCCAAGATCGTGCGAAGTGAAGGAGGAAGATCCGGAAGGCGGACCTTTAACCGGAAGGCGGACCCTGAGCTGCGAGATCATCTTGGCCACGGATGCAATCAAGAAAATGCGTCTATATGCAGATGATGAATCTCTCTTACTAACAATAATAACAGTTTCATAAAACTTGTGAAAAATTCAATAATCTGACTATTTTTTTGCTTTTTCTTCTTTAGACAACGGTATTTTTCTTCGCGGCGGCATATTCTACAACAAACAAAAGTTTCTGAATGATGAATCTATGTGAAAGAGTATGACTGTCAGTCCCTAGCCTTTGAATCAGTCCCTAGTCACATTAACAGCCAGGGCCTGATGGTCTAGGGACTGACGAATCAGAACAAAATCACTCGTAATTTTTTTTATAAAACAAATACCGAGACTTGTAGATAACAACAACATCAGAACAAACAAATCACATGTACACACAAACAAGAGAGAATAATAACTAATTTACTTTACATAAAATAACTCACCTAGGGCCTGAGAGATTGACTGGCCCAACGTGTGTTTCCTCAGCATCGACACCGATCGCAGTAATGTCAAGATAGCCGACGCGGAACGGCCCCAGCGTATGGCTAACTTCACGTTGTTACTTTTGAATGTGTTCATTTTAGAATGGCCGCTTATTTCGATTGCCGCGTATTTTTTAATTTACTGAGTGGCTAGGGCCTGACTAATATTATCGATGACGCTACTTTTCTTACAAAAAAAATATGAACAATATTTAACTTTGTCTACTTAATAGATCTAATGAACAAGGTAATGTAATTTTTAGTGTATTTAAGTTAAATAAAGATCAAATATCATCAAGTCGTACTAAAATCAGTCGAACGAAAACATTATTTTGGAAATGTGACATGGCTAGGGACTGATATTGAGGATAGAAAAGGACATTTTTTTTTATAAAAAAAAAATATGATTGTAACAAAAGTGAGTGACATAGTAAAAAATTGATTATTTTATATGGCAGACAAATTTATTACTGGATATTTTATAAAAAAATTTATAAAATAGTACTGGAACACAAAGTTACCCAACTTTTGTGGAACTACCCATATACGTATTAAGTACGTACATTATATGCACGTGCCCGACCTAGTTCCCGAAAATTTCGTGCGACATTATATCTACTGGGATCAATCTATATTGTCTGGGCTATTGTTGCCAATAAGCCTGATACTGTGGTAATACATCGATTATGGTACCGCCTGGCTAGTATCAATATCATTGTCACTCTGAGACAAACAAAATCAATTGAGATAATTTTTAATGCATTTAGTATGCAAAAAAAAATCAATATTAAAAGTCGTCAATATATGGAGAGTGTGGATTTTAAAAGTAAGTAAATTTATAGATAGGTACTCAATCAATCAACAACCAACTTGTCAGCTCTGGTGCAGGCTTTCCTCTCGAGATTGGGAGATCAGAGAGCAGTCTCCCCTACATAAGCCAAATCAAGAGAAAGAGTAGAAGAGCAAACACCGGGCTTCTAAGCACAAGCTTTAGATACGACCGAAACTAACAGCAGAAAATAAACTGTGAAAGGTATCGTACCCATGAATAAAACGAAGAAGGATCCCTGCATGTCACTGAGGTTAACAGTGTGGTTGTTCACCTCCTGACTCATTGAGGTGGACTTCCAGCAGTGGTCGCGCTGGGGGATGTACGCGTTCAACCAACGGATGATCAACCCTGCTTTGTGCATGCGGTCTATTCTGAAATAGAGAAAGCAGTATTGAAATTATAAAAAACTCTTAAAAACAAGTTTTTCTTCAAATAATCTGCTGTAAAAAGATAATAATAATTTTATCTAAGGGTTGTGTTGATTTGAAAAGCTTGTATCGTGCAAGTCCTTTCTCTGTTTTCTGTTCACGCTTATGTTTATGGGTCCATAAAACTAAATACTGGAACTGGAATGTGCATCTTCATTGATTCAAGATTTAGAAAGCGCAAAAATTACTTACTCCTTATTAAGAACTGGAAGGTAGGGACTGCCAGCTGGTACAATCATGGCAATTTTTTCGTCCAAAAACTCTTCAACACCTGGTCAAGAAGATTTATTATCTATGAAAAACAATTTAATACTTTCCTACAGTTCCATCCATCAACCCTTCCTTCCTGACTGTACGATTCTATCATCACACCGCTTGCCATAAGCAGGGAGTTCAGCCTCAGATATTGCGACTGGAAACGGTGCGCACTGTACGTTATAAAAAAAACTTCATCCCGCGCACGCTCAAGTTGTGGAATGAACTCCCTGCTGTGGATTTCCCAAGTGACTACAATATGGGGTTCTTCAAGAAGAGCATTAGGAGGTTTCTTCAGGATCGGCAGCACGAGTGTAACGCCCCTAGTGTTGCATACGTCCATAGGCCACGGTAACCACTCTCCCCATGTGCTCATCTGCCACCTAAGTAGTATAAAATAAACTTCAAACTATAAATATTGGGTATTCAACTCGACGTAAAGGGCCAGAAGGAATTAGACGTTAAGGAAATAGAAACGTGACAGAAATGTAGACTCGTCATATTATTATAGAGACGAGACAAGGCAAAGTAGAAAAATAATTGATTGTATGCATGAATATGGGTATTTGGTGGTCTGGTCGTAGTGGTCGTGGCTCGGAGAGCACTTTAAGCCATCGGTCCCGGTTGCCATACGAACATCTATGGCAGTCGTTACGGGCAGTTGGAGCTCTAAAAAGTTCCAATTTGTGAATTGATTTGATTGATTGAATAGATGCTCTACTTTCTTTACTCTGGATAAGGTTTTCGACACAGGCAAACAAGTCGATCTACATCGTTAGCTCCGATGAGGTGAAATCCGAGGGAGGTTTCGCACGAAAAAAAATACCAACAAAGCTTCTTACTCTTATAGTAAACTGACTTCCGGCATTCACAGGCATTTCGCTTCTTATTAATGGTTAAAAATAAATCAAAATATATTCTTAATAAACCAGTTTATGCTCGTCATAGTCGTTATCTATGTAGGTATTTCTATTTTTATACACGAATGGCCTATATTTTGGATTAATTACCTTTTTATGTATTGATTCCGCCTCTTCAGTCATAATTATAGCCTAGTCTAACAATTTTTTTTTTTTTGATAAAATGGATTTTTTTGAATCATGCTCTCGTGACTATTATAATGAAAGGTACTTACTCAGAGCAAAGTCGCAAGAGCCGGACTCTTGGCGGTCAGCACTCATCAAATAAGACAGTCGCAGCTTCCAGTCTATGATCACATGACGTTGGTTGCGTACACGCTGGACCTGCCTGGGACCTGGCCAGTAAAAAAAATATCAAAAAGACGAATTGGGCATCTTGAAGTCACGAGTGAATAGTTTGTTTCCAGGCAAGCTTGTTCCATCTTCCACATTGCTGTTGATGTGATCACTGAGCAGTTATTCCCCAGATAATAAATGGTCTTAGTGTAATAAGAATAACTACTATAATTAAAATAATATAGTCCAATTAACTTCGGTAATAGACGATAATCAGCTAAATCCATCCGGTCGTTTTGGGTATGATAATAATATATGGTCCTTTGTGAAAAAGCATGAGGCCATTAAAATGACGGTCACCATTATAGCATTATTCGTACCTGCAGTAGTGGCCTCTCCTCTCATTCCTGAACTTCCCCTTCAACGTCATAAGACAAGATGAAATCATATTGACGCGCCCTTTATGAAAAAATCCCGTTTGTTGCAGTTAAATAAAAATTGTCCTATCGGTACTATAGCATAAGAATCGTAATGGCAAAATTATTTTACTCATTATACAAATATTTCATAAATTTCTTATTAAAAGGTATTAGAATCTAATACCTTTTATTAGATTATGGAATTTTATATTCTTACCAAATGCTGCTGCCCCTTCGACACCACCCGCAGTTGTGACGAGCTCGGCACCTTTTAGAAGAGCCATGTGTCTAGGCTCATCTGAATTCTATAAATAAATTGTTACGATTAGATTTTCCTATCATGTTCATCCACAGTTCGAAACGAACATTTGAACGACACAGTAAGCCTTAATAAAATAAACTAAACAAGAAAACCTTACATAAATTGAATCTTATGCTTTTTTTTTCTGTGTAACTCCAGCAGATCTGGTTATAAAGAAAAAAAAAGTACGATAAAATAAGAACGTTCCATATTTAATACGACGAAGATTTTCCCGCGGATTTTTAATTGCACATTAAGTTAATAATTTTTGGAGTAGAAGATAACAGATTTCTAATTGTTTATTTTCATTTAAAGAGTGAGTTTTCTTATGTGACAAAGACAAATTATGCCCAGTTTTCCCATAGCGACTGTCAACCTGTTATTAGCTAATGAGAAATATGTTTAAACTCCATTTATCGACAATTTAACCTAAGTACTTTAAATCGTCATGACACTACCGGTAGTGTCATGGTTATTTTTCGTAGTTGTAAAGATATAGAAATATAGATTTCGTAACTTAAGTCTGGACGGTACGGTAGAGCTTAACACCAGGGTTACTCCTTTGTTTATTTCTTCTTTGTACACCTACTTAGCGAAAGCTGTTTTACGGTTACCATCAGTTACCATCAATAATTAATCTGTGTTTATAAAACAACCAATAAAATTAATATAGCACGTGTCAACCGCGTGGCCTTAGGATTTCTGATTTTAATGAATGTTACCAAAGGTCGCGAGGATATCATGTTTACACCTCGTGATTCATAGAGGTTACACGCGTGATTTAAAAATTGTTTAGGTTCATAGGACTAGCAAACTGGCACACATGTTTAGACGTTCGAAGAAAATATATATATCATATGTCTGTCGAATTTACGTAGTGAGAGAAGGTTCCGTACTATAAATATGGTCACTTTCTTTTGTTCATTTGAAAATCTTATATACGAGTATGTACAGTATACATTAATCCGGTCACAAAGAGGCCTTTTCTGCGGAGTCCGGGGTCCCCTTTTCGGCTTTTACTTCTCCACTACACACGCTCTTGGGTATCCATGGTAGTGAGACCCAACACCAGGCCATCAATTTTTGGATCTACCTCTCTTACCGGGGCCCGGTGGAGTCCGCCAGCAAGAAAGATTTTTTTTTAAACTAAGTAATGGTGAAACTTTCTATACATGTTCCAAAACTGGTTTTGGAAAGCCAATTACTAGCAAATAAAATAGTTTGATTTAATTGGGTGAACTGGATAGTACCTATAATGGAATGAACGCCCATTATTGATGCGATTACTGTGCAGATATAAACACAATTATTACACAAAATTGGTTTATCTTATAGGTATACTTACTCGCATTATGTACATCTCAAATAAAATTTTCGTCTGTGCAGTAAATAAATACACTGGCTCAGAATAGATAATTATTCTAAGCCAGTGTATTTAGACTACATATTCTAAGTATTTATGAGATTCACCGAAAGGTAGCGTTTCTTTATTAAATATGCGGAACCCTTTTTTGACATTCACAATAGTTATATAGAAACTTTTGGAATGCTATTATTTTCTTTTTTATGAGTTTTTTGTCTTCCGAACGTCCTTGTTTCTATATTGATAAAGTCAATGTACTTTTGCACGGGTTTTGATAGTCTTTTTTGTTTGACAAATCTATTCATAAGTTTATAATAACAAGGTATTGAAGACAAAAAGCTATATTTAGGTACTCTTGTTTTTTCCTAAAAAACTTATTATCTTTAAAACTAGAAGCTTAAGTAGGTATGTACCTAATATTATTGTTCATAATGGTTTTCTTTTTTACTATTTCATAATTTTACACTATACTGTGATGCTCAAGCTCATATTAAATGCTGCTATCAGGTACCTAGGTATAGGCAGGTATAGAGACCGTGAGTTCAGTATTTGTATATAAATGCATCAATTTGCATTGGTCTGAGTGTTTCAATGTATAACATTATGTGTACAGTCGGCATCGGTGATAACCTAACACATTGTGAGTTGACGACCACGTTAACTTTACATAGAAATGATAAAACAAACATTTTTTTCCTCTAAAGACTATAGACTTATTTATTGGTCTTATTATATACCAATAAGTATATCAATTGATTTCTTTATTTATCTCTATATATCTCTATATATAAAAATGAATCCCTATTTCCCTTGGTCACGCCATCACGCGTGATCGGTTGGACCGATTTCGTTAATTCTTTTTTTAGAACATTCCTTAAAGTACGGGGATGGTTCTTACGGAGAGAAAAATTGAAAAAAAAAAAAAGAATTGACTGTTAGGCGGTACGAAGTTCGCGGGGTCAGCTAGTTTTAATTTAAAGATCATTTATAAACTTGTTCTTTGTTTTAAAAAGTGTTCATTTACTTCTCAGGGCACCTAAGCCCTATATTTGCCTTCTAGAACCCATAAAAAGTTAATAGGTAGTTATACAAAATACCTTTAATTCCGTCTCTAAATAAGATCCTTTTCTAATTGCCCATGTGTAAATACCACGGTTCTCCAATAATTGTGATATGGTGGTAACAGGAACCTCCTGCTTCGGGAACGTGAGGAACGCCACCAGGTTTCCGGAGTAAGTGGTTACTACGACCAGGACAACCAGCCACCACGTACCGACAACCAGACGACCACTATCCGCTCGAGGCAGGTACATTCCACCTGGGTAGGGGATAAATATATTGAAGAAAATATTCAGACTATTATTAATATTATTTGTTCTTGTATAATCAATACATGTATAACGCCGGACACGTATCCTACCACCCACCTAAATCGCAAGACAAACGAGGCTCTGGCGCCCGCGGATTGAATTCAAATTCAAAGTCTTTATTTTTCAAAATAGTACAACACTGTTACAGCTTTTTCACGTAAAATTCTGCTTAAAACTAAGTGTACCACCGCTTCCTAGGCGCTAGTGGAGAAGAAACGGTGCAACAAACTCCACTGCGGCATTTTGCGGCACATTGCTTTGTCTTATCTTGCTTGATGATATATTATCTTGCTTGGTGAATTTGAGTTCGTCCACCGCAGTAGTACTCCGTGCTATCCTCAAAAGACGCCCAAGAAATGTGTACTGCGTGCTCAAAATGTGCCCTAACATTTTGAGCACATTTTAGATCCGATATACATGACCGGAATGATACCGACGCCTTTCTTCTTCTGGGTAGGCAGATTCATTTTCCCGCCTGCTTATGTCTTTATACACTTCACAAGCTTTCTCTACCCTCATTAAACCTTTCATGGACGCCAGTTTTGAGTGCTTATCTTTACGATTAAATTATGCTGAGTCAAAAATTATGAGACGCCTTTTATGTCAAGGCTTGTAATGTAAGTAAAAGTTGTAAAATTCCTCGTAATTGTTGACTGGGCAAAATTTCGCACGGTCCCACTTTTATGTAGGTACATCTGTCGAGATTATAATATGTGTATTAATCTTACCTTGCTGCAGTAAAGCACCATAAACATACCACAAACAATTGTGTATTGTTCCAAGACCGCCTTGATGAGTGGTTTCCATGACTTCGTAGTAAGGACTCATTCGATGAACTATGTACAATACTGGTCCCATTAATATCACCGCTAGGCCAAGACACAGCCAAGTCTAAAGAGTAGATTATAATAAATTAGTTATTCAAGAAAACTGATCGAATGAATCTTCAGTTTCAGTTTGGTACTCTTTTTATGTAAATACCAAAGTTTCGATAGATCATCAAGGATCGTGTTACAATTACTTTAGAAAGAATAAAATTGTACAATGAAATAATACTTAGCCTGTAATAGACCAACAGTAACTGTAATAGAACTATAACAACAATATAACGTCAAGCTGAGTGCCACCATTGTAACATGGTACGTGTTGTAATGGTGGCCCTCTTTTCAGAGACTTTGCCTTCAGCTTACCATCAGGCGAGGTGAAGTCAAATTGACGTGTCCTATATAAAAAAAAAAAAAAAACAATAGTAGAAATGTAACAGAACAGAGACTGTTATAGAAGAACAAAATAACTACTAATATGAATGCAAAAGTAACTCTGTCTGCTTGCTACGCTTTCACACCTAAACTACTGAACTGACTTTCATGAAATTGAGCTTGGGGAAAGGATAATGGGCTATGTTTGATCGCGATAACCGACATCACGCCTATAAACTGCAAATAACGGTAATAACGGTACATCGACAAATATGTTTGTGATTGGGTTTCGGTGTCCCATTGCCTTTGCCGCAGTGCGTTCTCATCATTTTTTGTATAAGAATACTTATTTGAAAGCGACTGATTGATGCTTCCTCCAAAGTTGCTCCTTGCACAGGAAATTGGTTGTGGCTATTCAAGTTCTTGCCTATTACCTATCGTCTACCTATCGACATACACAACAAACCGATTGGGTAAGTTTGATACCACAGATAACCCTACACGTAAAGTTATACCTAAATGACTTTACGGGTAGAATAAAAGTATGAGCAACTATTTATTAATCTGTGGTATGAGTTAGCCGAGTTAGGACTCATACTCTCACTCTAGCTTCGATACCCATGGTTCTAAAAAGTTGTAATTTGATATGACATGTACATTGTACATACCTATTAGTCACGCTGGATACAGCTGTAGAATAAAATCTTGTCAAGTGACGATGATTTTTGTGTACCCCATGGTGGGGATGATGTCGAGAACATAGTGTTTTGACTAAGGAATGAGTTCATGAAATATTAAACTCAATGTTAAAATATTAAACATTGAGTGAAATCGTCTGCAAATCTTAAACGTTTTGTATGGAACGAGATTTGATGGCACTTGTAACTACTTTTGAGACTGTAGGTACTCGTAGGTAGGTACTTACATCAGTGGTAAACGGTAGTAGAAACAACAATGCTCTGCTTAATTCCCGTGGCCGCGCAATAATGAACGCATTTGACTGTATGCTCACCGGCAATGTGTAATTTATACCTGTAAAAAATAAAGATTTTTTTAGCAATATGTGTTGTAAGATAATAAGTAGATAAAACAAAATAGAAACGTAAGACATTATCTCTCTTTTCATCCCTGGGTACCTGGGTACCGGAGAAGAGTCCCGGAGTCTGGGTTGTGGAGGTCAGATGGCAGTCGCTTCACGGAAAATATCGAGGTCTAGCCAAATCCGCAGTTAAGACTGGTAAAGCGGACCCCAGACTCCGAGGTGAAAGCTTCGTATGCGACTGGGAATTAACACTAGGCAGAAGAAGAGTCCGGGACAGCTTTTTCCAGTCTAACTGCGCGTTTGGTTGAACTTCGAGTTTTCCGTGAAGCGACTACCATCTGACCTCTACAACCCATTGGCGATATCGAAATATTGCAGTTAGTCCAGTTGTTGGACTATTTAGGTCTTTATATAATATTCGCATGGCAACGTAGAGACGTTGCCTCTCTAACTGTATTTTACCTAGACCGTGGCGAGTGTTCCAAAGAGCTCTTCCAACTAATCCCTCCGAACCCCTTCTACGTAAAACACCACGTGCTGGTGGTACAATACCGTCTCAAACCAAGCAGTTCAGAAGTTCATATCTTCGACGCACGGTGAAGAATTGAAATGCTCTGCCCGCACACATGTTTCCCTTTTCATACAATTCTGGATTCTTCAAGCGAGGGGTGAAAAAGCATCTGTCGAGGACGTTGAGGTAGGGGTAGAGACCACCATTTTGGAATTATCAGCATCTAAAATAGTGGTCCATATCATCTGGACTTCACAAATTGTTCTCAAGGTATGGCGTGAATGAGGGAAACTGGGATTCATTTTTTTATTGTACATTATACTCGGAAGTATAGAGACAATAGTCTGAGATTTCAATTAGGTAAGTCTTAATAACTATGTGCTCATTTTTAAAACGGGCTTACCTGGTTCAGACTCGGGTAGAACAGTAAAAGCGGCTGCGGCTAAGGCTGCTTGGCCCCTAGCAATCGCGGCCATCGTCAGTTTAGCATTCAGGTTATTCATCTGTAACCAAAGACGTCTCGTGTAATGTGGAAAAAAACAAATAAACCTCAAGAGGATATTCTGGCCAGAAGTTGACGTCTCGATATTTTTAGGATAAAGTAATATATTTATAATCCTATGGCTTTTAAAAGGCTCTATCGGCTTAGAGGATACCCTGTGCTGTGTGTGTGTCAATTACAAGCTTTTGGAATGCATCATTCGAAATATACTTTTTTTATGCATTTCGTACACTAGCACGTTAAATAACAACTAGAACCCCTATTATTATAATAATTAAGTATTTATTGATCTAAATACCAAGTAGACGCAGGGCAGGTATCCATTTTGAATGGGGCGCACAGTGAGTGCGTAGAATGCTTAGCCCACAAAAGCCTAAACGCTTTACTAAAAAATACTAAAATGTTTCATTTTGATTAAAAAGTGATTAAATTGTACTTACATCACCAATAGTTGTATTGTTACCCACATCTTGTTTTAGAGCAGTTGTCAGTATTATTTTTATCCTGAAATACAAAATATGAACGATTTTTTTACATGTTAAAATATGTTTTTGAAAGTGTATAAAGGGATGCTCGGGTTCCCCAGTGCACAGTGTCGTTGTCGAAAAAGTCGTTCTAAAATGTAGTACCACAGAATTCAACACAATTTAGTTAAAATTTAAAAAGTTAGAAGGGACTAGGTAGGTATACCACTGTGGGGACACTGGATAGGAGGCCGAACAGATGATCCATTGGGACCATTTCATCCATTAGTAGGTTCATTACAAAACTATAACATGGGTCCGAGTTCACTACATTGTTAGCGATAAGTGTCGTGTTTTTTAAGATTGTTTTTAATTTATATATAAAGATTATTGCAACTGAAATTATTAATATTCCAAGAATATGAAATGGGTTAGGGGTGGTTAAACTTATGTAAAAGTAGAACCGCATTAATTTAGTGTTGTCAAATAATTAAGTACTTAAGTTGAATAAAATTTCATAATATTTGACGAGCCAAAATTCACTAAATATATTCATCCGTCTTATCTAAATATAATAAATAGATAAGTTACGCAATTTTGAACTCTATGTACACAGATAGTTAACTTTATATACAACCGCACCTTAATAAATTATTTTTTACGTTTCACATAAGGAAGCAATACGAAATAAGTGATTAATCTTGTATGGTGAGTAGCAGGTAGAGTACCTACCTCGGGCCGGTTTCAGTAACATCATGTTTTCAAAACGTGTGTTTTCAATTCGATTAGAAAGAAAAATGTGAATAAAGCTTTGATATTCCGTATGATAGTCCCGTGAGTATTGAAATCACATGTTTACAGGAATGTGTCTGAATATTAAGTAAGTTATTTTTATTGACCGTCTTCTCTGTATGGTCCGACTGCGTCAGATAAGACGACAATTACTAACAACACTACTGGATTAATAGTGCAGAAGGGAAAAATATTCCTGACGGTACCACCAGTAGTGTAGCCTGGTAGTAGGGCAGGAGTGCGTATACACCTCAGTGTACGTCTTGTTCTGGATTGGAAAGTAGAGGTAGAGGGATAGGAATGTGTTAGTTTCCATTTGGAAAAATTATATGGGAGGGTCAAAACCGCATAACTGCACTACACGGAACCAGACAGAAATATGAATTAATGGAACACAACTATTAAAATATTACTTAACCGATACAAATCATTAGATATGTTTTGACCAATTTTTAACGTAAATGAGACCACTCCATATCATTAAGCAATCTAAACATTAGATAAGTGACCCGGTGAAACTCAACGTCTTCGATATTTCATTTATTATACCACTTTTATTACATTATCAGATTGTAAACAATTATGTAAAGTCTTACGTAAAATTTTTATTTTTCGCTAGCTGCTCCACAATGTCGAATATCAGACCACTGTATTTTACTATGGAACCGGACTCGTTACGTTGTAATATTGTCCATGGTGGGTTCTGTAATGTTAATATTACATTACACACATGAATTAATTTAAAAAAAAGCATTAGTTGCAATTACAGTTTGTTTGACATGTTTTTTGCAGAACGAAGGAGCTAATATTCTCTTTTCTTTGGTAGACCTCACAGAGCGTGATGGGCTGTGTGCTTTTCTGCCACATTATAAATGGTATTAAAAAAAAAGGAAGCGGCTGCACTCGGCTCACTCTCTTTGCCGACCAGCGTGAGGCTACCCGTTACGATGCTTGTCACGAGAATACGACACCGTTCCCTCCACGCTGGGCAATCTGCCAGTGCGTGAAGCGATGTAGCCACATACCAGCCCCGGCAATGGTACTACAGGACAATGGCTCCCAGTCTATACAATGCAGACACTCATCGAAGAAGCCATAACTGGTGAGCACCTGCGTCAGCTGGTAAGAGAGGCTACCGTGGCGTTTCACCTTTCTAGCTTCCTTTTTACCAATGCCATCTACACTCTGGTAAAATTAGGTATCAATTTAGCAAGAGCCTATAAGCCGCTTACCTTGCAGAATAAGAAAGGTAAACGAGCCTTTCCTCTCCTGCCATTACCTATAGAGTTTTAAAAGTTATTAAGGTCTATATTATGTGAGAGGGTGCAATTAGGGTTGGCAGCACGAGTGTGACTCCCCTGGTGTTGCACACGTCTCTAGGCTACAGTGACCTCTTTCCATCAGGTGAGCCGTATGCTTGTCTACCACCTAAGTGAAAGATTTAAAAAAAGCTTGCCAGTCGAGTGGGAAAAAAAATGTAGGTAACTGATTTTGTATTAAGTACATATTAATAAAATAGTGTTAAAGTTCATACGTGATAAGTGATGATGGGTAACTGCTTTCCTCTGAATCCGTGGTGTATATGTGGAAATAAAACGTCCGTAAAAGAGACAGCATCCATAGGGCGCCAGTATCCTACCTGAAAAAAAGCATTTTAAAGGCTGCCTTTCCACTGGAGATGTGCTATGCTACATTGCTATGGATGCGTTTGATATCCACCTATCATAAGGCTACATAGCATAGCACTGGTAGAAAGGGGTTCAGCCCCCCTAGACAAGTGTCAATTCGTTGCTCGGCGTATCATGGAATAGAATGACGAATGTATAGGATTTGACGTTTTTGACATTCGTTGACGCCTGTCATATACGTCAAATCCCATACATTTGGCATTCTATTCAACAAAACACCGGCCGACGAATTGCCACTTGTCTAGAGGGGCAGCTAAAAGCTTTGGTTTTTATTATAGAAAAATGCTTGCTATGGATGTGTGCTATGATGGATGGAGAATAGTTTCGAATTTTGAATATTTGTAGGAAGCTTCATAGCACATCTTACTCGCTACGCTACATAGCATAGTGGAAACGGTCACATAGCCTTATAAGCTGCCTTTCCACCGGAAAGCTATTACAATTGGAAAGGGTTGTATTTATCTAACACAATATAAATGAGACATTCGATTAAGTATTTTCGACATGCAACTCAGTATAACTCACGTTCAAAAGCTCAATTTGTTCAATAACACCGATAGAAACGTTTAGTGCTACAGTAGAAGGGTCAGGGGCCTCTGTGAAACCTCGATAGGTGGCTCCCCATGTGTCTGCTGCTAGGGCTCGCCAAATAGTGCAGTTACCACAGCGACTCTTTGTTGAGATGTATTGCTGTAATATAAACATGCTGAAATAAACCTTCAGAATCACAAAGACGTACGAGATTAATTAATTGTCGTAGGAACGCACATACTTAACTGGACGGAGAGGCGACTTCAATGGCGGTAATAGTGTTGAAGTTCAAAAAATTAAGATTGTAGAAAAGGAGTTCAAAAAGACAGAGTATAAGTACTCTTTTTTTTTCAAATAAAAGGGACCATGGGTCCGTAAAAGGCGACTAAGGAATAGAGCTGTTCGCCTTCCGAAATCCGAATGGCAATGAAAATATACCTGCATATGTCGCAAAATCATATCCCGCCTTTGAATCTTGGACGGCCGGATGGCCTCCCATTCCTCGTCAGATACCTGAGTAGCGACATCAAACTCATCTTGAACGG
Source organism: Eilema depressum (assembly GCA_914767945.1). Lineage (NCBI taxonomy): Eukaryota > Metazoa > Arthropoda > Insecta > Lepidoptera > Erebidae > Eilema > Eilema depressum. The sequence goes on along the minus strand of OU612028.1, from coordinate 6,505,434 downwards.
CCGTGTCAAGTGCCGATATAAATGCATCCATGACCTCTTGACAGTAGCATATTAAGCCGTACTGGAAGAGAATAGACACTTCAGAGAGTTTTATGAGCTAATTGCGAGAGAGTAGATAACACTTGATGTGCACTGAGGAAACCCGCTTCCTATCTGAAGATTCACAAGAGCAACATATCTCTTGATCAGAAACAATAAGACATTGCAGCTGCTGTGACTTATATTTTATTTTTGTGATAAGTAGTTGGTTTGTAGGTACATAAATAGTGTGTGGATATATCAGAAACATTGCCATAGAATAGAACACTAAATAATTGTACTTCTCTGTTTCTCTGGATGGGCGTACCTTGCTATAGAAATCTTAATTACTTTAAATATACTTACTTTACAATCCGGGCTATCATCTGTCATATTATATATAAATGCCACATTCTCCCCCTCATACAGATCGTTGATGAGGCTGCTCAGGTTGCCTTTCTTTGCATTTGTGTCCGATATAACGTAAAGCCATTGAGCCATCGTGTGAGACATGACCAGGCTGCGAGCGGTCTCTGCCATGGTTGTCATCACGTCTGATGTCACAACTGCTATGAAATTTTCCCCTGAAATTTTTCGATACCGGGATGTTATCCGGATTATCTAACATCTGGATTTGAAAATGCCAGTGATTGAAGACTCACACTATAACATTTTGGAATAACCAGTAAATATATTCTTTTAAAACTCATTCGTGCTGCCTATGCTATTGATATCCAAACCGAACTCCATTTACTAGGAGAACCCCAACGATACATTTACTAGAATAGAACAGAATAGAAGGATAAAATGGGATTGACACGAATTTTGACGTTTATGGCAGTCTAAAACATGATATGCCAAGCCAATAAATTGATTGAGCTTTTCTGTTCTACTAACGAATTGCCATTTGTCTAGGGGGGCTGAAATTTACAAAAAAAAATGGAATAGCATTTCAAGGTCTCTACTTACCTATGTATTTCACAGGGAGCTTAGATAAAACTCTGTGCATCTCTTTTCGTCTCAGGTACTCGTTGACTTCATGTTTCATTTTAAATACGGACACTGATACAGGTGAAGCGCTTTCATCGTCTATCTGAGAAGTCAGGGACTGCACAACACGAGACACCATATCACGACCTGATGATGGAATCAGCGCCTTTATACCTACTTAGTTGCAGGGAATTGACAGTGTAGGTACATAAGCACTCACTTTCTTCCCTTCATAGTAGGTAGAGTGAGAGAGGCACCATTTTTATTCTTATTCCATAATCATAATCGTATTTGTTGAAATGTGGTAGGTTAGGTAGGTAGGTACTTGGTGGTAAGTATACACATTGTTAAGAGTCTAGCACATTTACCATCTCTGATTTATGGCGTACAAACCTTTAGGTACCTATAGATACCACTGGCGGGATCCAGCATCACAGTGTGAGACACACTCTGTACATTATAAACACCTAGACTTATAGAATAGCACTAACAAAAGTAACTGACTATAATTTGTCACTAACACATAGCCAATCCTGTCCTTCATCTCCATCTCCTCATTTGCATACACCCACCTCTGCTCTTTAAGATCTATTTAAAATTATTACAAGAAGTAATTAGCTCCTGCTTTTGCCAGAATATACTAAGAAGTAATTTAAAGAATTTTCTTCAGTGCGGTAGGACTACGGGGAAAAGTATTCCCCGTACACCTACCAGTGGGGCGTAGCGGTGGGACCACGGGTAATAGGGGAAAAAATAGGTACTCACTCAAAGTATCATCGTGTAATATAATTGCCGACTTCCATTGAAAAGTGTTGGAAGTGCGCAAATCCAAGAGCAGCTGAGGCAACTCCTCCCCAGGGTCAGAATATGTGACAGTTATGGCAGAACGGGCTGGCAATCGTGGACAATCTACTTCTGTCAGCGCAAAGAGTAACAATTCTTCTTCTTCGGTTCGAGAGAACAATTCCCATGTGTCTTCACATGACGCAACACTAAATACAGCAAGGAAACCTAAAGAGAAGTTTATTTATCACAAGAGATTATTCTATCATCAATCAATTAGCCTACTGCAGTCCACTGCTGGACAATGTGGCCTCTCCCAATGTGCGCCACGTTTGCCGATCCTCCGCCTTCCGCATCCAATCCGTCCCAGCCACCTTTCACAGGTCGTCGGTCGTCGGACGTATTCTATCATAGTAAATACCTACTAGCTAAGCGGGGTCTTAAATATGGGTAAAAAGTATTGAGGTTTCGTAAAATTATTATTTTTTACGAAACCCTAATACTATTTCTATATATAAAACAATACTTATGCTCTATTATATTTAGCTATCTGCCAATGAAAATTCCGCCACAATCGGCCCAGCCACTTCGGTTCGGAGATTATAGATAGGTACGGAACAACAATAACAAAATTGTAAGTATCATACATACACTCTTATGCGTCTGTGGCGAAACCTACAGTAGATCTTTTATTTATTTACTTCGATAGAAATATCTTTCTATCTATAGGTACTTAGATAGAAATATCGATGCAAAATCACATTTAGTATTATAAGTTGCATCAAAAACATAGTAAGCTAATGGGTACGATGTTTTGGGATGGAAAAAAATGTTTTCTATGAAAAAGCACATTTATATACAAGCAAAACTGCAGAAATGGGCACAGAAGAAATGAAGAGAAATCTATCGAAGATAATGTAAATAATACATACCTCTTTTAAGATTAATAGCAGTCCAAGAATAATAGTGAACAATAACGCCTCCATGTTTTAACTCAACCCTTGCTAACTCCTTGATGTAATCTTTTATTTCGTCCAGTACCGACTGATACTTGTCGCCTAAGTACACACGATCTAATACTACAGCTGAAACAACACTTATTTTTGATTAAGCTGTATTGCCCTTCGTAGTATTGTTAAAACATGGACATTCGACAAAGGAGATACGATTGCACTTTTGCATATAAAGTTATTATGTACAAGGCTCTAGCGCATGTTTTATTTTCAAGGATTAGGTCAGATGACAGTCGTTCCCATACATTCCCATACATCATATTCTGTCCTCCATGTTCCCATGGAAGTAACAATAAATAAATATTATACAACACACCAAAAGTAAGAATAGCTGAGCTAGAATGTGAACTAGGATGTGAACATATTTAAATACATATTATATTTTTTGTACATACATACATTTTAAACATAGAAATACCTAGATCAATGCAAACATAGATATTTATGTACACAAATATTTACACTAAGCGGGAATCGATCCCGCGCGTCCTGCGTAGCAGTCGAACGTTCTACCGCTACGCCTGAGGGCCCGGACCACGGAAGACAGAATATGACCCTTTCCATGGTCCGGACCCTGAGCTCCATAAAAAAGCTTTGAATGAATACAGAATTTGCACTCAGATTCAATGCTAAAGAATGAAGATGATTACGTAATTTGATGGCTGATTTCATTACACCGCAATAAGTGGGGTCTTGTTGAATCTCAATGCACCTAGGATGAAGAACAAACTGATTATCAAAAAACAATCTCTGTCTAAGTGTATGGGCACTTGATTTAAGTATAGGTACACTCGAAATATGTTCACGACACTTTTGATACGTTGCGCTACGGACCACCGGTAGCACCTCGTAGCACTATAGAGTCTATAGACACGTATCGTATCTGTCTAGTCTTGCTTGACCAATGAAGTGAGAGTAATTTTAGTTAGTGCTCTTTCATTATTCGAAGAGACCGCACTGAGTATAGAATACTAAGTACAGTATACTTACAGTGTAGTAACTGTATACCACAGTATAGAATAATCATAGTGTGACAGCCTCCGTGGCGTAGCGGTAGTGAACAGGAGGCGCGGGTTCGATCCCCGCTCAGTGCAAATATTTGTGTGAATGAAATATGAGTATTTGCATTGGTCTGGTCGTGCCTTGGAGAGCACGTTAAGCCGTCGGTCCCGGCTGCCATGAGAACATCTATGGCAGTCATTACGGGTAGTTGGAGCCCTCAAAAATCCAAAAAAAAACAACGGTCTAACTGCTAAACTTCGATATCGCCTAATGTTAACATTAGGTTGTGGAGGTCAGATGACAATCGCTTCACGGAAAATATCGAGGTCTAGCCAAATCCGTGGTTAAGACTGGTAAAAGCGGACCCCAGACTCCGAGCTGAAAGCTTCGGATGCAACTGGGAATTAACGCTAAGAGGAAGAAGAATAATCATAGTGTATCGCGCACCCAAGGTTTATGTAAGTAGGTAGGTATACCGGAGAAACTCCTGCTGGTAAGTAGCTAACAGCGACTTAAATATTACAAGCTGTGTTTTATTGGGGTTTTGTTCTGTATACATAGTCAGTCTAGTCTAGTAGGTACTCCCATTCTTTGATTATTCTAGATCTATAGAAATATACAGAAGATATGTAAAAAAATACATAGCACATTCTATTATAATATTATCTATTCTGTATGTAGTGATTTGAATTCAAAGTAATTTTAACGAATTTCACCGCGATTTATTTTATAGTGGCACTTCACATTCACTGGCTATTTGTATTTGCATATTTGACAAATAATTTGTCTGTCTACTGTCCACGTGTGTGTAACTCAACTCAGTGTAACAAAGTATTGGCCTTATTACCTATTTGACAATACGAGTATTCGCTTGTCGGTTTGTTATTTGGCTGCCATGTGGTGGGTGGTCACATTTGCCTGTATTTGCGTGTTTGCGTGTACATCAAATATTTGCCAAATACAACAAATGCGCAATGGCAAACACAAATAGTAATCCCATCAAAAACAATACTTGTAAAAAAATGCCAAGGCTCGCCGCCCTCGGTCCTTCTACCGCAAAAAGTTGTGAGATCCATGTAATACCAAGTCGGTTAATTTATTCAGTCCCTACTTCAGATACCTTCTGTCCTAAGTTATTACGTAATAAGCTTTTATGTTTTAAATGTAATAAATTGACTTGGCAATCGCACTAAACAATCTTATTAATGTTATTATTGTGATGTGCTATACATTGTGTTTTCATGCGATGGCCAAGTCAATTTATTATATTCAAAACATAAAAAACTTATTACGTAATAACATAGGACAGAAGGTATCTGAAGTAGGGACTGAATAAATTAACCGACTTGGTATTACATGGATCTCACAACTTTTTGCGGTAGAAGGACCGAGGGCGGCGAGGTTTGGCATTTTTTTACAAGTATTGTTTTGATGGGATTTCAGTTCTTTTTGTAGATTGCCAATCCCACTCCCACTCCCACTTCTTCACTTTTCGTCATCATCAAGTTTATTCAGATAGGTACTAGTTTAGGCGTAAAAGCGTAATACTAACAAATAACAGACGCTCAGATAGTTACTTTCGCATTTATTATAATATACTTCGTTAGACTGATATTAGTATGGATGGATTCATGTACACTAAAACGTTCACTGCAAATGTAACTTTGTAATCCCATATATTTATATGAGATTACAAAGTTATTTATGCAGTTAGTGAAATTGTTGAAATTGAAGAATATTTTAATTTTCCCTTGAGTTGTACACTAAACACTACTTATCTTCTAAATTTGAGGCTTCTACGTCTGCTAGAAGTGCTTTAGAGTTTTGATGATCGGTCAGTCAGTGAGTGACAAAATTTGCAAAATTTGCAATCTTTGACTAGTTATAATTCTTAAACTTCTGGTTCAAATTGAATGAAATTTGAAATATAAAGTGTTTTTACAGTGCCTACTTAGTAACCGAAGATTCAGGCTTCTAGGTTTATCCACAACGAAGTTCTAGGGGGTCGAAAATGGCCTGAAGTGCTTCGAGAAAATAGTGTTACGGCCGTGCCGCTCTTTTTTGCTCGACTTGGCGGGGGCACTGCCGTGCCCCCAGATATGAAGTGCCACCATTAGGTATGTATGTCCGTTTTGTATCAACATTCTGCGCAAAAAGTAGTAGTAGTAGAAATAGAAAGTAAGTAAGTAGAAATAGTATCTATGTACCAACAATAAACGTAGTTGGGGTTATTTAAAGGCCGCTTCCCACCGTCCGCGATTCTGCGGATCATCACGCACAGCCGACGATCACGGACGGCAACGCACGCAAGACAGGGCTCTTCCAACGGTGCGTGTCGGTCTGTGTAGATCTTTAGATAACTTCATTTCAAAATGCAAAGAGAACGTGTCGTCGCTGCAGCCGCGGCTGTGGTATTAGTTAATTAACAATTACCAAATTTTGCGATCTAGTAAAAGTAAAAAGAAACCACGTCGCTGGTGGATATCAGCATACAACAAAATGTCGTTTAACATACGTGTACATAGACATACCTATATCAAATTTTATTTATTTTTTGTTTTGTCACCCATAGCAGTGGAATCACGGTAGAAAATTACCGAATGACATAAAATACTTCTTGTCCTGTGATCCTACCGATGCGCGGTGGGATTATGATTCGGAAAATGCTCGCGCCGCACCGCACCTTTGAAGTTACCGCCTCGCGACGGATACCGGCGCACCGCCACGGACGTCCTCTGCTACCACGGACGAGACCCTTCCCACGGTGTGCCGTGCGAGCTGGTCCGCGTCCGTCCGCGATATCGCAGACCGTGGGAACCGGCTATTATAGCCGGTTCCCACGGTAGTATTTTATGTCATTCGGTAATTTTCTACCGTGATTCTACTGCTACGGGTGACAAAACAAAAATAAATAAAATTAAATATAGGTATGTCTATGTACCTACACTTACGTTAAACGACATTTTGTTGTATGCTGATATCCATCAGCGACGTGGTTTCTTTTTACTTTTACTAGATCGCATAATTTGGTAATTGTTAATTAATACCACAGCCGCGGCTGCAGCGACGACACGTTCTCTTTCACTATGCATTTTGAAATGAAGTTATCAAAAGATCTACACAGACCAACACGCACCGTTGGAAGAGCCCTGTCTGCGTGCGTTGCCGTCCGCGATCGTCGGCTGTGCGTGATGATCCGCAGAATCGCGGACGGTGGGAAGCGGCCTTAAGATACCTTTACTCTTCAAGACATGAAGGCCAAGCAGAAAAACAACCAAACCTCGGTAAGAAGATATAAAAATTATACAAAACAAAACGCGATAGAATTCGTTTTAAACACTTTCAACAGTACTTACTATTAACTGAATAAAAAGTTCCGTAACGACAATATACCAACTGATAACGTTCGAAACTCACCTATTGATGCATTTGCTGTTATCAAAGAAGGGAAATCTTCTCCGTACACAGGAGCAGATAAACACAGAACTCCTATCAGCCATAGTTGCATTTTGTTTCAACACGAGCACTGTCCAATTTTTATACTCCTCGAATGAAGCGTCAGTCATAATTCAAAAATCAGATGCAGTAATTATTGATATCCAATCAAAAACAGCCCGTTATTATTAAATACTTATTAAGTAACCAAAAGTGGGACGCACAGGTGTCTCATGTTAACTTTTGATATGGTTTGCAGGATTGAAGTAGGTTATAGCGTCGAACGAACGTGAGCTACGTTCGAATGGCCTAATTTCTTTTGTGATACAGGGTGTGTTGACAAAATCAAAAAATAGTTTAGGCTGACGAAGTAAAGTTTTACTTACATGCATACAAATATCAATTATTAGCTTATCGCAGTCCACTGCTGGACATAGACCTCTCCCAATGTTGGGAGGCTTTGGCCTACTGTTTCCATGGCCAGACGGGTTGGCACAAGGTTTTATTTCGAGTTTTCCTTCTCTCGCAATGATATCGTCGGTGTATTTTTCCGTTAGTCGCCTCTTACGACACCCTTCGGATGGGATGGCGTGGTGATACTTGTATTCTTTCTCCATCACCAGTGTCACCACACATACAAATAATCACGCCTTTATACCCGTAGGGGCAGGCAGAGGTGAAAACAAAATGTGACATATTTAACGCTTTAAAAATGCACCAATTTTCTGTAAAAGTGTTTTGTCACCTAACTCCTACTAAACGTCTGAACCGATTTGGTTGAAATTTTATTTATAAGTAGGTACCTATGTTACCGGCAATCTGCATAATTCAAGTATTCTATACATAGGCAATGTCTGCAATTATTATAATTAAGAATGCCTACTAAACGCATTCATTAGGTATGTAAAAAAAAAAGATCTTGTTCCATAACTATTAGAACTATCGGGATATTTACCATGTATTGTTTGGAGTTTTGTAGTTCTAATAGTTATGTGAACGACCATGAAAGTTTAAATACCTAGATCTTGTTCTATATTTGCAGATGGCTTTACGGAACTTCTATTTTTGGATGTTTATAATAAAAAATAACAACGAAGGTTAATGCGGCAGCTCCGCTCCTGCATTAGCCTTCGTGGTTAGGTACCTACCTACTTTTTTCACAGCACATTTATGTACAGTGTTTTTCCGGGTAGGACTGGTAGGTATAACTATAATAAAATTATAAATAGAGCTACACCTAATTTTGAACTTAGTAATATATGCACCAGACGCTATAATAATAAAAAATCCATGGGTATTACTTATTACAAACAAAACACCCTAGACATGGTAAGAATCAGTTGCTAAAAGGTCAGCCAGCTCATCAAAAATTCATTTTAATTACGCGAGTACCATATTACGCTGTCTGTAGCTTATTAGTGATTTTATTTATACAGGTCATTTCATATGCATGTCTATTAATGTCCCTTCGTAACGTATCAATAATAATTATTCGCGGATAAATGCCGCAGAACCTTTGACAGCCTCTGTGGCGTGGCGGTAATGAACGCGGTAGCTACGGAGGAGGCGCGGATTCGATCCCCACTCAGTGCAAATATTTGTATGCAATATAAACATGGGTATTTGCTTTGGTCTGATCGTGTCTCGGAGAGCACATTAAACCGTCAGTCTCGGTTGCCATACGAACATCTAATAGCAGTCGTTACGGGTAGTTGGAGCCCTAAAAAATCCAAGAACCTGCTAGTCTAGCTTCGATATCGCTTAATGTCACCATTGGGTTGTGGAGGTCAGATGGCAGTCGCTTCACGGAAAATATCGAAGTCCAACCAAATCTGCAGTTAGACTGGGGAAGCGAATCCCAGACTCCGAGGTGAAAGCTTTGGATCCGACTGGGATTAACGCTAGGATGAAGACAAGAACCGTAGACGAGCATGCATGACACGTCGAACATAGCAGGCAGATAAGGGCGTCGCCGGCAGTTGCTGGAATACACGAATATTGATTTGCAGTATTACCTACTACAATATGGGGTTCTTCAAGAAGGGTATTAGAAGGTTTTTTCAGGGTCGGCAGCACGAGTGTGACGCCCCTGGTGTTGCATACGTCCATAAGCCACGGTAACCACTTTCTATCAGGTCTGCCACCTAAGTGGTATAAAAAAAAATATTCTCATTCTCCAGATGAGAAAAATATGAATTCTAAGTATTCAGAAAAGTTGATAAGAGCATAAAGCTATACCAACACTTGTATCGCCATTCTTTGTCTCTAATCAGAGGCAAAGAATGGCGTGATTCTAATCAGATATTTTTTATTACGACTCTAAAAAATAAAATATTTATTCTACTTAAAAGACTCAAACCCTGTTTAAAAAAAAAATGGTAATGCCATTGTCAAACTTGTCAAATGCCATCATATCTGTCACTGTCAGATCCTGGTGATTGTCATGTCATCAGTTCTGTTTATTTTATAAATTTTAATAAATACAAATTACCAGAGATGCCGCAAAAATATAAAAAATGCTTCATTACAGTTGGCACAACGAAGTTTGATTTACTTTGTGAATATATAATGACTGAATCCGTGTTAAATGCAATGAAGAATATTGGCTGTAAAGAAATTACCTTTCAAATCGGTAACAGTAGCGTGGAACCTGGATTGTACGAAAAGGATGATGTTAAAGTAAATATGTATAGGTTTAAAGACTCTATTCAAGAGGATATACGGAACGCGGATTTGGTTATAAGTCATGCTGGGGCAGGAAGTTGTTTAGAAACTTTAGAGGCTAAGAAACCTCTTCTAGTTGTTGTGAACGAAGATTTAATGGACAACCACCAACTAGAGCTCGCTGAGCAGCTCCAAGTAGACTCTCACCTATACTACTGCACCTGTGACACTTTAGTAAGCACAATAAGCATGGTAGATTTCAGTTTATTGACTCCCCTGCCTAAAGCAGATCCAACAATGTTTCTAAAGTATCTTGACAGTGTGTTTAAAGTTACTAGCTGAGATTATAAATTCAAGTTGTTTATTCACAAACACAGCATTCCTTGTTAGTTGTATTACACAGAGGTTAGTTGTATTGATCAGATACACTGACTAAAAATGTAATGCAATATTTGTAAATATTTTATCTATTTTTTTTTTATATCATGTACTATTAAAACTTAAGTGCAAATTTTATATTTACGGTGACAGGATATATACACTCTTGTGTTATAAATAAAAAATATGTTGCAAAGCATACATAGAATATGGTATGATTTCAAGAAAATGTTGAGATGTATAATAAAATAATATAATATGTTTATGACAATATTAATTCCTCAAGTGAAGGACTGATTCTGTATAAGCAATAACTATTTTGCCTTGCCTGTGATTGTTACGTGTTTTTATCTGTATAAATAATAGCTTTATAGTCTAATTTGCAATCTGAATGATAAGTGTAAAAAAGTGTATGAGATTCAATTGTATGCTTTACTCCAACTTTTTTATAGATTTTATTTAACCTTGGAACTGTTTCACTTGTAGATAATATTATCATCTTTAATTGATGTCAACCTTGAATAGAGAACAGGTGGCTCATTAGGCAGACAAGTTACTTGGACAGACTTTTTTTGTTTTTACGAGTTATTGACTGGTTCATTTTTAGTGGACATTGCCACAGTGCAATCTGCATCGGCATAGTCTCTATAAACACATCATTCTTATTGGGTAGATCAGCGGTAATTATTAAGTACAATATGGGCCCCATAACACTGCCTTGTGGTACTCCTCGCAAAGGTAGGGTTGAGAGCAGTTATCCCTTAATCATGCTTAATGAAGAAATGATGGTCAGTCAAGTATAACCTTATAACATCGAAGAAGTTGTTAAGCAGTGTCTTCCTAACCTGAAATAGGACACCATAATGCCAGACCCTGTAGAAGGCTTGGAATATATCAAAAAAAGCACAGTAGGTACTTCTTTTCTTCAAATAATTTGTTAATGTAACCACATTCACCTTAGATATCTTAGAAATTACATCACTCAAGTGAATAGGTGCATTTTTTTTAATAATTCAAGCAGACTTGAATCCCCCACATCCAACACACTTGTGTTGCAAACATCCATAGGCCAGTTTAACCACTTTCTGTCAGGTGGCCGTGTGCTTATCTGCCACCTAGGTAGTACAAAAAAAATCAAATTAAAGCTTTTTTCTTCTCATGTCAGTGCAACAACTTAAGTTATCTAGACGAGTCCAGCTCAAAACTCGAGAGGAATTGACCACATCCCCCATCTAAATAGGATGTTAGTTTATGAAACAAAAATACAAGGAAGCGTTTTTCAAATTTTGTAATAATCAGTCAATTGTATATTCTTTATAACACTGGTAAACAAAATAAAGAGTGAGAGTAGGAAATAAGATGCTTTATTGTATTTTAAGTTGTTATATAAGGATTAAAAAAGGTTTGAAATACTTAAGCCATGTAATTAATACAAATAAAGTTTTTTTCACATCATGGTATAAATTACTTTTATTGAAAAAATACAGATCATTGCACAACAATTATTAGTGATGTTTATTTTTTTGGAAAATAGGACAACTAAAGTAAATTATATTTATTTTAATTTAATAATTTAGACTAATTTCTTAGCTTCGAAGAAACTTTTGAGGTGTCTCATTTGCCAATAGCCAATGCCAACAAGCACACCTGTTTGCAGGAGAGACCACCATAGTACACGTTGGTTCGTACTTTCCGAGGTCTGTCTGAAGCGCTCTTCACGGTGCTGTGAACAATGGTTATCAGTAAATAATTTGCATATTTGCAGTTTATGATGCTAATTTCGAGATTTCACAATATTCAAAGTTAATAACGAATGGTAATAGTAAAAGTCAATGACATTGGTTTGTACATTCTGTTGTCTGTCTGAAGCATTCTTACCGTAAAGGTGGTTTTATAATGCCCGCATTAGCCTTCTAACCTAATCTATCCAAGTCTAATTGCGCGAAAGATTTACCAAAAACGCAATTCGGGTTATGATAGGAACGACACACCCGGGTCAGGTTAGGAAGAGGGTTACGTTCGGGAGAAATTCTTCAAGTTTCTAACCTAACCCGCGACCGGGTCAAGTTTACGGCTCAGATTCGGAATAAGGGTACTAGATAAAATTAATCTGCAGTGGTAATTGAGTCTGTGATATTGAGATAACAGTGATTCAATAAAAAATGGTCTATTGGGATATTTTAACAAATTGATTCCCAGTTGCCCCCAGTGGGGTCAAATCAGAATAAAGGTGTATAGAATTTTGTTCCATATGTAATTTAAACGTAAAGTAAATTTATACTTGTAATTCTTATTAGAATGACTTTGATGATCCCAATTAGAATTACAAACAAGTTGTGATACCTACCCTCTGATAACTTTGTTCCTTAGTTATCTGATGTACTTGGTCTAACAGCTGTCTGATTCTCATTTGCAGTTCTGACAGTTTGTCCTTTTGAGCCACATTTGCATAGTCCACTGCATGCTCTCCAACTTGAATATCAAGGTGAACCTATAAAAAATAAAAGTTAATAATCAGTGGCCTAACGGTAGCAAGTGCAACTGCTTCAAATGAGATTCAAAATCAAGCAGTCATCATTATGGTCCATAGTGATTGCTCAGTTCTTCAGAGTCTGAGTCTGCCTATTGTTTTTATTAGTAAGTACCTAAGTCTTTTTTAAGGTGTGAGTGAGCTGTTGATTTAAGCAGATAGATATATTATGTTGTTTAGCAGATGCGAATACGCGGTTCGCTCAAACTGTATGTACGAACGCGCGATGGAACATAAATTTTGAATAGGTACCTACTTACGTGTCCTAATTGACATTCAGGCGATTAAATTTATTCGCGCGAACTTAATTCGTACGAACGCGCGATCAAACATATGAATTTTTAATATGTGTCCTCAATGTCCTCATTGACATTCATTGGTTATGTAGGGAAGTGTAGATGAATTAAAAATGTGTGTGTGTGAGTTCGGCACATTTTTCTACGTTGATTTGTAAGCATATGACATGTCTATGTTATGAAATGTCTTTGAGGTATCCTAATATTTCCCGACAGCAAAAATTATTGAGTGTCTCTGACGTCCATGTTTGAGCACGGTCCACGGTCGTTCGTGTCGTTAATTCGGTAACACGATGATCGAAGATTCGCGTTCTATTAGTACACTTAGTTTTTGGCATCACGCGAACACGCGATGATCGCTTGCTCGCGCGATGATCCTGAGTTCGCTTTCTGTTAGGACAATAGTCAAGAGGAGAATTCACATTCTTTAAGCCTAAAGGATAAGGGATTGGAATACCCACAACATACAGATGTTGTGGGTATTCCAATTGGGAATTTATTACTGTCTGTATAATTTGGAATTGTTTGGCTTTTTTTTTGTTTTGTTTTGTTTGGCATTGGCAAAATGTGGTAATATAATATCTGTATTCCTCAGGAATAGACAGGTGTGAAAATCCCTACTAGTCCCCAGGGCCTGATTAACCCTTAGGCTAATTAGGCTATAGCCTAGGGCGCGAGGACCGGGGGGGCGCGAGCATCGGGGCAGGGGGCAAGGTTCGGGGGGGCGCGCGCTGAAATCGTATCTTCGCAAGCACTATTCATCAAGCACAATTACATCCACTCTACATATTCCAAATAGACACTGAAACTAAATGCGCTGTGGACTGAATAATTTTTGAGAGTCCCTGATTTTAAGAAATATTAATAAGCGCGCACAAAACCAACATCGACTTGTCACTAGAGAATTGAATAGTTTGCATAAAAATACTTTCTATGGCAGCCGCCCCCCCTGGAATCCTAGCAGAAGATGTATGACTCTAATGCTGAATAATCAAAGTATAAACTATCTGAGCTGACTTTTGAATAAACCCTTGGCAAAATGTTGCATGGTACCTATTTTTAGGCAAGTTGTCCGTTCAAAATAAGCAAACTATTTTTCGGACGCTTAGTTCGTCTACCGGCTCTTCCTCCTCCACTTCGCACGATCTTGTGCGTGATTGTAGTGAGTGAGACTATTCGCACGCGCATTTCACCCTCCACGACGTCAATCCTTCTTGCACCTACCCTTTCCGTCTGGACTAGGGATGAAAATCACAAGTACAATACATGTATTTTTCAATCGGACTTTGTATTTTTCAATAAAATACAGAAACTTTCAATGAGACCTTACTATGTATCTTTCGGAAGTATCCGTTTTTTACATGTATTTTACATTGTATGTTTCGCTGTTCTCCCAACAAATTGTATTTGCACGATTATTCATTATTTTATTATTATAACTAGCTGTTGCCCGCGGCGCCGCCCGCGTGGAATTCGGATTCCGTTCCAACTTTTATTTCGTGCTAAAGTTCGGACACCACCCCCGTCGGCCATCAGGAGTGATTATGTCGGACTCGGACCCACTAAAACGCATGCCGTCGCCTATCTTCAGTGGCTACGGTGTAAGATTGCCTAGGGCATATTGCGCGCTCCCCGGCACACCCTGGGCCATCTACAATTTTAAGATGGCCCCCTCAGGAGTGGTAAGATCGGTGTCCGTATTGAATCCCGGAAACCAGTAAACCTCACGCCTACGCTCGGTGACCAGTCCTCCCATTGCCTGCTCTACACTGTGCCCTCAGTAGTCAGAGAGGCTTGTGGGAAGCCTCTGAGCAGCCCTCTACAGAGCTGCTACCGTTACGGCTGGTATTTGCCGTAGGCGGCAGCGCCTCCCGTGGGTGAGAGGTGCTACCGCCTCCGTTGCCCATGATGTATCGTATGGAGGTTCCGACACTTCCGACCCCGCATTCGGATCCCGTTCCCGTTGTATCTTCTGTTCAGCTGACCCTCCCCGTCCTCGATCGCTGAGTACTCGTGACATAGATACTTCGAACGCCCGTTGCACCCTTTTAGCCCATGCCCGTAATAAAATTCAATAGTTTTCATATACATATTATAATGTATGGGAATGTACCGGATTTAATGCCATTTATAATTTCCTAATATCTTTTGAATTAAACGTCCGATTTCAATAATTCAAAAAGTTATCAATAGGTATCGAAACAATCTTTAATACCAAACAATTTATTTAGATAAGAATTAATACAAAGGTATAGATTCCGTGGTCTGACTTTGATCGGCATTTCTGCTTGAATTTATTTCGCTGCGTTTTTTTTTTCATATTGCGCTAACTCTTAAAATATCGCAGACTTTTATATAGATCTTTTCAAGTTATACATTTCCACAGTACATTATTTTGTTATATATTCAATAGTTTTCGCAGCGCACGCGATGTAAGGAATTTTTTAGGTTTTTTTTACACCTTGGGTTACATTATTGAAGTTTTAGTAAAGATCTCTAATTTAAATAGAAAAAAAATTAACCTGTGTTAGTAATAGTGCAGCTTTTTAATGGTAAAAGAATTTTTGAAATCGGTTTAGTAGTTCTTGAGTTTACTCGTATACAAAAATACAAATAAGTAAAGATGTATGGAAATCTGCCGGATTTATTGACATTTATGCTCACTGCTCCGCTCCCTTTTGTAGTAGCGTGATGTTATATAGCCTATGTTACTCCCAGATATTGTAGCTTTCTATAGGTGAAAGAATTATTGAAATCGGTCCAGTAGTTTCGGAGCCTATTCGATACAAACAAAAAAAAAATACAAAAAAAAAATCTTTCCTCTTTATAATATTAGTGAAGATAATAAATAACGTAAAATTATAATAAACACTGCCATTATCATTGTTCTTTTTTCATATATATATGAAAAATACATTGATTAATACATGTAATAAACATGTAAATTTCTATTTTTCAAATAGCCCTAAATTTGTATTATTACAAAGTTACATGTATTTTACTGGAAAGTTTCAAAGTTGCGAAAAAAACAAATGAGTATCTTTCGCCATTTTCATCCCTGGTCTGGACCCAGTGGGGGCGCCGTTACCATCAGCCTGGCGGTTCTCGTAAAACGTGACCGCACTAGCGAAGGCGACTTTTTTGCCCTCTATCTGCGATGTCACAGACATGAGGGCTGCAGTGGATGCGAGAGTTCCTCTCGCGATCTTTACGTGTGTCTCCGCAGATCCACCGCAGCATTTTCATGTCCGTGACCTGCGTATGTCGTTCCATGTAAAGGATAGGCCTAATTATCGTTTTATAGACCTGTCCCTTCAATGTAACTAGCATTTTAGGGTTGAATATGATGCCAGTCGTTTTCCGCTTGACCCACGCGGCGGCAAAACGTGCCTTGATGTCGTAATCGATTTCACTGGTCACGTGAAGTCAGATCGACTAAGTCATCGCCTATGCGGACGGGTGTGAGTTTAGCGCCAAGTATTATATCTTCTCTACATATAGCTTCAGACTGCCGTTCTCAAGCGCCTCCTTTCACACTTTGACATGTTGCACCAATCTGCTCCTGTCCGTGTCCATCAGCGCGATATCATCACCATTAAGGATACATGAACATCCTGTTGCTGAAGAGTGAAGCTGTCAGAGTTTCTGATGCTGTCCGACAGAACATTTACTGCTACGCTGAACAAGTAAGGATTAAGGAAGGATCCTTGGTATACCACGACAGTGATGGATCCGGTTTGCATGTCGCCGACAGGGGTCCGAGCCACGGAACCGGAATTGTGGTATATATCTCGGATGGTGTCAATGTAAGCCTCTGGAACGCCTTTAGACCGCAGTGCTCACTAGATTATCGCACGAGGAATACAGTCGAAGGTCGTCTGCATGTCTAGGAATAGAAAATGTGGAGGCGTATTCTTCGCCTTGTATTTCTCCGCGAATCCTTAGGGCAAACGTCGGATCCATGTTCCTGTGACCGGAACGAAACTCATACTGACACTCCGAGAGTGCACTCTCCTGTCAGATCTGGAAGTCGATTATCCTCTGGTAGAGCTTCATGGTGTGAATCATTACCTTTGTAACGCGATAGCTGCCATACTCCTGCGCCGATCCCTTGCCTTTGAAAACTGGCGGATATTCCTCAGCCAGCCTCCACTAACACGGGATCATAAGGAACGCCTAAACGAAACAAGATAAATCCATCTAGTTTGGGCTCATTTGTGTTGTCTTGGCGAAACACTCTATTTACATAGTATTCTGCGTCAGAAAATGGAATCAGAAGGTGGCCATAGGAACTCCTAAACTACACAAGATAAATTCGGTCAGTTTGGGCCCATTTGTTTTGTCTTAGATAACTGTCTTTTGTTATATGCATGACAGTCAGGTTTTGAAGATGGAGTAGAAAAGTGACTGTAGGAACTCTTGAACTAAAGAAGATAAAGTTATCGAGATTGGGCTTACAAATAAGCCTTGGATGTCGTGGATAATTATTTGATTCAGCCGTTCTTGAGTTATAAAATAACAACGAAAAGTGGCATTGATTTTTATATATTAGATGATAATTATATCATTGTATTTAGGTGTATTTGGGTAATGAGTATAACAAAATAGACGCGGACGATTCGACGTAAAAATCTGACTTGCCCTCCTTTCTAGGCCAGAAGCCTATGCCTCTCGTCTTTTTATATTTAAAAAAGATTTAAAATCGCAGCATCTTCACATTCTTCACACGCTAAATGACCACGCTCATCATCAATGGCTGTATCACCTAAGTTGTATAGAAACTAAGTTTTCTACTTGGTAGCCTGCAGTCACTTCATCACTTGTCGTGATTTTGGTCGTATAATGCGTGAGGTGCTTTGCCTTTATGTACGGTCAGTTAAAAAAATGGTTTGCCACCCTAAGGTTGAATGTCGAGTAGATTAAAGGACAACGTTAGTTTTACTTGCAGATGATCTAAAAACTTTTATAGTACTCGTAGTAAGAACCATGTTAAAATTTTCACACTTGTAAACAAAGTCAAAACTGCTATACCTACCTACTACTCTTTAAGGTGACCGTAAACGGTAACACACTAAACACACTTGATGGGGGCGCGTCTTCAAAATTAGCCTAGGGCGGTCAGAACTCTTAATCAGTCCCTGCTAGTCCCTACTAATATTATAAATGCGAAAGTAACTCTGTCTGTCTGTCTCACTTTTACGATGCTTTATCCATGTAACAACACATAGACTTACTATTTGCTGGATAAAGCATTAATTTAAATATTGCACGGATGTTAGTATAGCATCTATCTGGCTATTATTGTTTGAATAGATTTGAATCTTCTTCATCCTAGTGTTAATTCCCAGTCGCATCCGAAGCTTTCACCTCGGAGTCTGGGGTCCGCTTTACCAGTCTATTGATTTGAATATTATATATTAAAAGGAAATTTTTGCCTGGAATATGTAATTAAGTTAGCCAACAATCACGCACCTTCTAATTGTAAGTGGTTACCATGACTACTACAATTAGAAGGGAACCTTTTTATTCTTGTAGGCAATATATAAATGTATAAAAAACTAGCTTTTGCCAGCAGGTCTGCCTGGGTGGATGTCGGTTATTGCGACTAAACATAGTCTTTGTCCTTTCCCAAGGTCTAAGCTACCCCTATACTAAATTTCATCAAAATCAGTTCAGTGGTTTAGGCGTGAAAGCGTAACAGACAGACAGAGTTACTTTCGCATTTATAATATTACTAGCTTTTGCCCGCGGCCCCGCCCGCGTGGATGTCGGTTATCGCGACCAAACATAGCCTATGTCCTTTCTCAAGGTCTAAACTACCCCTATACCGAATTTCATCCAAATCGGTTCAGCGGTTTAGGCATGAAAGCGTAACAGACAGAGTTACTTTCGCATTAAAATTTATAATATTAGTATGGATATGGATAGTATGGATTAGCAACCATGTGGTTATTTTAACAGGTAACTCAATGACATCACATTATTTGAACAAGTGTAAATGGAAGGCTTGGTAATATTGCTTTTAAGTTCTCAGTTATTGAGAAATGTTAATATTTTTTTTTAAATACCCATTAAAATTTCTGTTTAGTTTATGCTATAGGTAAACATTTCTTATGCATATTCATATTTATATGGCAGAGACCACAGAGTAAGAAAGTTTTAAATAGCAGGTTACTTACTCTTAATTGTGACCCACTGAACCAAGATGTGCTGTTGGAGTACATGCAGATAACGTGCTCTCCAGGCTTGGCCGACGTGAACGATATCATACCCTCAGACGAGTACACACGAGACATTAAGACTTTGTCATCTGGGTCTCGCACCTCCACATGCATACCAATACCAGGGGTCGATGGCATAAAGCCTCCGGACCTCGGATCATATAGCTCCACTTTGTAATTTACTGAAATAACAATACACACGCATGATTAGGGCCTTTCCCTGTTATCAAGAAAGTTATGATAATTATTGAAGAATTGAAGTAGCGTTTTACCAATAACAGTAGTGTCGTCCGGTATTTCTTCTATGAAACATTTTCTTTCACCTTCTGCTATATGGAAGTATAAAGCTGAAGTCACGTCCAACGTGATAAATAATGCAATTAATGAAGATATCCTAAATATTTCCATTTTTCCAGCTTACTAAGATCGGCAAAAAGCGCAAGATGACATGACACACGTCACCGAAAATAAACGTCAATGAAAGTCAAGTCTGCAATGCAAAATAGGGATGTTGAAAAATAATCGATTTTTAAAAAAATCGATTATTTTTTTCTTATAATCGATTTTTGAAACGCGATTTTTTTAGTAATATTAATCGATTTTTAAAAAATCGATTTTTTTAGCTTACACGTTTAAATCGATTTTCGTAAATGCGAAATTTTCGTAACATTTTATGAACACTTTGTATGATATATGACTTCTCGGTTCTCGAATCACTCACACTATGGTTACGCTAGTACTATTATCTGTTCAGTTTATAGTTTTATATAATTTAAAATTTTCTAAAAGAGTTACAAAAAAGTTTGTTTATATTGTTGTGATAATGAAAATATGATACGGACAAAATTGACTTCGTTGACTTATCTTTGACGACAAACTAACAGTAAAGGTCCAACCCCACCAAACGGACGGCATCGGAACGGATTTTACAATCTTTAAACAAAATAAATCTTATATCACAGCATTTAAAGTTTATATTACCAAGTCACGCATGACAGCTTGACGTGCATCATGCAGCCGCACGTCGCTGTCAAGCTGTTGTGCGTGACTTGGTAATATAAACTTCAAACACTGTGATAATAAGATTTAATTTTGTTTAAAGATTGTAAAATCCGGGCCGATGCCATCCGTTTGGTGGGGTTGGACCTTTACACCGCTGCCTGTGTCATTATAACAATGACAGCGAATAGTGTGACGATTATAATTTTCTTCCCTAACCGTCACACCAGTGCCAGTATGACACAGCAGCAGCGGTGTTACGGAGCGGTCGTCGTTTCTTTTAGTGTTGCCAGTAAAAAAAAATAGTTTTGCGGAAATCAATTTCTACATTTTTATGAAATTGAAATAGTTACCTTGAAAGTTTAAAAGAAGTAAGAACATTTTCTTTGAGATTTGGTTATAATTGGTTATTATTTTTATTAATCATATTATTTTATTTTATTTTTAATCTGATAATTTCGTAATGTCAGTAGGTTTATTATTAGAATACGAAAAGCATGCAGATTTTTAAAAAGTAGGAAAAAAATCGATTTTTTTCAAAAAAATCGATTATCTATTTTCATAAAATCGATTTTTGACAAATCGATTTATATTGAGTAAAGAAAAAATCGATTTTTATTTAATCGATTTTTTTCCTTCAATGTCACATCCCTATGCAAAAGTCAATATGTTAAGCATGCGATCACATTGCAATGCATTTTTTGTGTTCTCTTCTCTACATACTTAATGAGCAGTTTTCCAGTAGGTATTTATAGCGTTCCTAAAGACAAGCTAGATGGCGCAGCCAGCACTTTTGGTAAGTAGAGTGTGGTCTCACATATAGTGTTCCCTAATTTATGGAAAAAATGTTTTTCGGTTTTGTAATGATTTACTTTACTTAAATGTTTTGACATTTTTTTTGATAAAATTATTTTAAATATAATATTATTTTAAATTACAGACAGTGACGTGAAAAGAATTAAGCGTTTTATCATATTTTATCTATTGTAATATGGGTAAATGAAATTAAACTTTGGCAACATCGCACAAATAAACCACAGAGTACATTAAAATTACCAAAAGCTATGCTAGCGCCATCTCTTGATGATTTAAAAACCAACTGATTATTATACCTACTGGAAAACTGCTCATTACGATGAATTTTGGATTCAATAAGATTTCTTTTCTAATATAAAAGCTTATTCTTCTTGAGAATAAAGGTCAATGACCTTGAATCCGTTATTCATTTTTGTCCTCATGTCATGGGTGAATGCCATGCATTTTCTTTTCTGAGACTTTGCGTTCAGCTTACCATCAGGTGAGATGAAGTCAAATTGACTTTGACGTGATATTATATTTAAAAAAAAGAGGAGTGCGGAGAAGTTTAAAAAAAGTTTAATAATACTCTGTGACTCTCTGTCAACTGTCAATGTCAATACTGTCAATCAATGATGACGTTAAGGTGACGTTACACTCAAAATGTCACTTCATGGTCACTTCACTTTAGCACCCAATATACATAAAAATACAACGCTTTTCCTGATTTCTT
The DNA here is from genome assembly GCA_914767945.1 of Eilema depressum. Lineage (NCBI taxonomy): Eukaryota > Metazoa > Arthropoda > Insecta > Lepidoptera > Erebidae > Eilema > Eilema depressum. The sequence goes on along the minus strand of OU612028.1, from coordinate 6,483,577 downwards.
TCTACTGAAAAGTGATACAATTTAGAATAAACTAAGAAATTGTAAAACAATAAAATTCAAAATATGGATCCATTTATTATTGCTGCTATTATTAGCGCTATTGTTATTGTTCTTCTATCAATTGCCTTTATTCGAGTTGGATCACAAGTCAAACCCCAAGGTAAAGATGTTTCTTATTTACGCTCATTCACTTTCACTTAAATCGAGTGTACTTTTCTAAATTATAAGAGCCTAGCTCTAGTAGCCAGAGCTCACTAGAGAGTTTTTCTGCTGTACGTGGGAAGTCCAAAGGCTTGTCCTGCTTTAACTTCTGCACTGACGGCTCTAAAACTCGTGTGGCAGCACGAGTGTGACTCCCTTGATGCTGCACATATCCATAGGCCACGGAACCACTTTCCATCTGGTAGGCCGTGTGTTTGTCTGCCCCTAAATAGTACCTATTAAAAAAATTGAACCTTAAAGTTCACACTGTCAGCTGTTCAATCTACTCTGTTATGAAAAAGCAATCATAGCTATATTAAACATGAATATAAATATTAAATAGAGAGTTCATTAATGATTCACTCAACATTAGCTAACATACTTTTTTTAATTACAGCAGGAGCACGACCAAGGGCAGTAGCACAAAGGGATGGCGGCCCAGGCAGAGTACAAGCTGTCCGCAATCAGAGAGCTAGGATGAGAGCTAATGGTATGTATTTTTTCTAGGTATTACAAACTTAGCTGTATAATGGTACCTGTATGAGAAAATAATAATATGTATATCTGACCCATCCTTGAGATTCATGAAGTTCTCTTGTCTTCCCCATTTCCCTTCGCTAGTGATAATTTGTTAATGACACTTGTAGTGTTGTAACTTATGCTGTCAGGTGGATCAAGTACACATGACAGCATAAGTAACAACACTACAACTGTTGTTTGCTATCTTTTTTTATTATTATTATACTTTATTTTATCAAGCTGATGCTGCTGATGGCCTTACAATCCCTATGTCCTTAAAGGGTCAGCAGCACAAGTATTTCTCCCCTGGTGTTGCACTCGTCCATAAGCCATGGTAAACCACTTTTCGTCAGGTAGACCGAAAAAAGGATAATTAATGACCAGTATGACCACCTCACAATCATTACTTTTGGGTTTACATTACTGTGATTGTCCCTTGGGTATTTTGTTATCACATATAATTTTAGACAAGTCTATATAACATAGATAATATATTCTATTGCCTCTTATATATTTTTAGTTTTAGCCACAGCTAGTCTAGTAACATGATTTTTTAATCATCTTGATCCATGGCCATGAGCATCAAGTCAACCAAGGCAACAAAAAGGCACATCCTTTTTGCTGCCTTAGCACACATAAAAGAATGTTAAAACCTGTTACAATGTTACTAAACAAGCTTATTAAAATATTTCTAATCTACCTTAACAGAAAAAAAAAAAAATATTAAAATAGTTTGTTACAAACTATTTTTTTTAAATTATGGGATGGTTTTGTTAGCTGCTCGCAATCAAGCAGCTGCATTTGAAGAGGAAGCTGAAGTCGAAGATGAGCCTGAAGATGAAAACCGTCAGGAGGTCCAGAGAGTAGAATTAGAAGACAAAATGGGTGCTAAGGTAAATATTAATGATTTTAATTATGGTTATTGGAAGCCTGTAGTGAAAGACAGGCATTGTAGGATAGTGTAATAAGATGATAGAAATACTGTTGTTTGTATGTTGTGAAAGAGGAGTAACTAAGCTAGTGGACACAGATTCTATGGTGCCTCGAGTGCAACTGAAATCGATTCTAAAGCAATGATGATGTGGAAAATATTTTGAGTAAGGGCAAGCAAAATGATATAATTTTAATATTAGTTAACTTTGATAGTAAGTTGGCCATAAGTCAAAGAATGTTTGGTGATGATAGAGTGAAAGAAAACAAAACTACTTATATACTAGACAACAATAAAATAAAAGTAGATTATTGATTTTCTGATCATGGATGAAAAATTCACACAAAACAAAGTTTCATAATTTTTCGCTATAGCTTATTAGCAAGCTGAGCCTGTTAGCAAGTTATACGCCTTGCTTTCTAGTTGCAAGGATTTCAGTCGAGATGATGAGGACTAGAACAGGAAGCTGCTCAGCTGTACCAAGTATTTGTACCTACTTTGTTGGAAGAACAACAGAGTATTGCGAACTTCCTGATTAAAAAAATATAAATTAAACTGAGGTGAACATACATGATGTGGAAGTGGATTATCTTTCTTATTTAGGGTTCTCATGTATGATTGAAAAATTGGTACAATATACTAAAGTTTTATTTATGATATCAGTATTGCTTTGTGACTTTTGCATAACATTTCAATGCAATTTACTAGTAACATAATTATAAAACAGCTAGGTACATAAATATAATATCCCTCTTCACACAACTATGAATTATTTTATGCTGTCTCTTTTTTACCAACATATTATTTTAAGGTCTGGTAAGAATATGTTATTTTTAAGGACCTACCTGTAAACTAGTTACCCAAAAGCCCAAAATGCAGAGACCATTTTTTGTAGCTATTTGGACAATATCATGAGTGTGAATTGTGTATAATTGTTTGCTCATGTATGTGCAAACTCCTTATTTGTGTTAACTAATTATTTTTCCTTTTATAGAAAAGAGCAAAGTTAGAAGCCAAACTGGAGAAGAAAAAAGCAAGAGAAGCGGAAGAACAAATGAGGGAGATAAAGAAGAAAAAAGATGAAGAATTAGAACAGGAAAGAAAGAAAGTAGAAGAGAAACAAGAGGTATAATTCGTTTAAGTGCTTTGTCTCCGCAAAAATAAATATTTGCCTTATGAAGGGACTACTTACGAATTCAAGTTTCGTCCTAGATGTTGACTTTCTCCTATTTAATTTTGTCATATAATTAAATTTTAAATTATGTGCCTATATTTTAGGAAGAAGAACGGCAGCGTGAGGAAGCAGAACGCAAGGCAGAAGAAGAACGTAAAAGACGTGAACAAGAGGAATATGAAGCCATGAAGGCAGCATTCACTGTAGAAGGTGAAGGGTTTGAGGAAAACGAGGAACAGGATAAAGAAAGTTTGTTAAAGGACTTCATTGATTACATAAAGGTACATGACGTAATCCATACTATTATAACATAACATAAACTCACGCCTATATCCCCGAAGGGGTAGGCAGAGGTGCTAGCACCCACATTTCGCCGTTTATGTTTAAGTCCCATACTATCATATAATTGTAAAAAGGTCATTTCTGTACATGGAGGTACATATTTTAAAAAAATATGGGTCAGTCGTTATATTAAGTTGGCTTTAGGGCTTGCGCAGACGAGGGATTTGTGGTTTTTTAACAGAAAAAAAATTTTTTTTCAGGCACAAAAAGTAGTTCTGCTTGAAGATTTAGCAGCACATTTCAAACTGAAAACACAAGCAGCTATTGACAGAATAACAGACTTGCAAGCATCTGGAAACCTGACTGGTGTTATAGACGACAGGGGAAAGTTTATATACATTTCACAGAAAGAGTTGGATGATGTAGCTAAGTTCATAAGGCAGAGAGGAAGAGTATCAATAACTGATTTAGCCGAGTCCAGCAATGAACTGATTAATTTGAATCCTGTTACTGTCTCCTAGTCTTAGATATATATTTTTTTTATTTTTTCATGTTCATCTGTTAATTTAAGACACAATAAAAATATATTTTGTTAATACAAACATTTATTTATTAAGAGAAACACACATTTAATCTGTTATTTCATAACCAAACATATCTCTTCCCTGCTCCAGTAAGGTTAATGAGGATTCCTTGATTCGATCCAAAACCTCCATTAATTTTGTTTTTGCAAACACTTTATATAAACATCTATTCTCTCCAGCTATGATGTTACTCAATTTTACAGCTTCTTTATGATCATCAATGTTATCACTACTCTGCAAGATTTTCAAAATCAATAGAACAACTTCAGGAATACAAAGACGTCTCAGAGTCTCCAACTGTTTTGATCTTTCTTTCTTTTCATCATCATTGAATTTTCGAGTAGTTGAGCTGTCACTTTCATCCTGAAGCCAACCGCCAGGGAAGAGTATTACATTGTACAGTAAATTCTTTGTATGTTTTGCTTGGTGTTGCACAGCATTCAACCAGCGAGCCCTTTGTTGTTCTACATGAGCACATCTTTGTTCATGGTGCACTTTATCTGAGAATGATGCATTTGGCTGTAAGGGTTCTACATCTTTAGGCTGTCCACTTATGAAATGCCTATACCATGTAGTAAAGCCTTCCAGGGCTTCCAGATAGGCTTTCAAACACAAATGTTCTCTTAGTTCTGAAGAATCTGAAGATATTTTACTCATAAACTCTGGGAACATTTTATTGACATTTGAGACACAAGCCAAAGCAGCATTTGTATTTCCAATAAAAATGAATGTACGAATCATGGCATTGCTTAACCATAATGCTTCTTCATGTTGTTTTGCAATTAAAGACAACCATTCAAGAGAAGATATGACTTTTTGAATCAAAGTTTTATCTTTTTCAATGGCAGAAGTTTGAGTGAAGTTCAAATCCAAGTTTCCATAGCCTTTTTGTATATCTGCAATAGCCTTTTTTATGGCTACTCTAGCTGATGCTGCAACATCGATACCTGCATCAAGCCCAGCTTTCACAACTCCAGTTCGATACTCACTCTTGTAAATGTGATCCATCAATTCAGAGTACAGTATAATTTGTCGAGCAATAGGCACATTAGAAGTGTAATAGGCAATCAGCTCAGGGCGTTCCACAGAACCATCAACTAATTTACTCACTAGATGTACTACATATTTCTCTAAAACTTTGTCTCCAATATCATGTTGAGGATCCTTGCCCATCTGGCGTAAAACTAGTGTAAGATGAGCCATAAATCTAATAAATCTTTCATCACTACTTTCTATCCATTCTAAGGATTCTTGCATGATAGCTCTAACGTGACCAAGCATTAAGTGGCGTTGACAATTTTGATACAATGATTCTTTTTTACTCTCCATCAAAGACTTGACAGCACTGAAGACTTGAGGCAATGACAATTCTTCAACTTGGAGTTCTGACTGAAGTAAAGCCAGAACATCTGATGGTGTAGTGTTGGCATCAACTGTAGCATGATGTTCATGTAAAAACTTATCTACCCTGACCTCAATCTGCACTCTTAAATGAGCCCATAGTAAGTCTTCCCAGCTCCCTTGACAAACAGATAAGGTACTCGGAAGGTGTCCAGATAAAACTCCAAGAGTAGCTCTGTAGTATATGTTTTCAGAAGTATTATTAGCTAATCCTAGGGCACACCATTTCCATAAATCTCTTGAAGGGTTACCTGCTATATCTAAAGGTGAATAAGCATCTTCTTTAGGAAAATAATGAAGTAATCTCCAGCCTTGGAGGATAGCACCTCGCCATGCCTGCCCAGTGCTAATACATAAAGAAATAGCCTCTTTGAACTTACCACATCTCACTTCTGTAAATATTCTTTTACATAAATCATTATCATCCTTATGGTCATCAGAGTGAATAATCTTGTTTTGACGTCTTGGTGCATCTGGATCCATGCATGTAACCATTGCTTTATTCTTTTCTTTGTTAAACAAACTAGAACCGATTAACAGTTGATGAAGAGTGTTACTCCAATGTATATTGTTGCCAATTATAGGAGCTGAGGTTTTAGTGGCCTCCTCTTGGTATGCAGCAGTTGCTTCCAGCCAGTCCACTAATATTTGCAAAAGTCTTAATTCAGAATCACTACGGAACAAAGCATCAACTAAAGTTTGTTGGGATAGTGTCGTTTCTGTGATCAAATTATCTAATGATTCTGGGTGTTCAGTTATTGAATCAGCATATAAACAATGCAACAACTTCCAGGTATTTGCTTCTTCGGCCAACCAATAGTTTTGTGCATTGTACCTATTGCAAGGTTCAACTAATTCAAGAGACTCACAACAAACTTGAGATAACCTCGCTAAAATATCCAACACGTTACTAGGACGACTTGTTTGTATAATCTCAAAGAAAGCTTCATTTAAATTGTCTTCCAAGTTTCCTGGGTGCAATAATATTGAAGATTCATCCAAAACTTGTCTCAGACTTGTATCATTAAGATTTTTGAAGAAAGATGTTTCGTTAAATATCGGTGATAAGTTTAAGGTGTCTTCTCTAGATAACAGTTGTCGACTTCTTTTATTTTTCAATGGTGTAAGCTGCGTTGATTGAAAATTACTTTTATCAAAGCTAGCCATCATAAAGCGTTTCAATTACAACAATTATAACTAAAACACCTCCCGGCTATTCAAAAGCAAAACGCCGAGCCGATCCGATACCGAATTTTGATTTGACACTAATGACATTACTATCGAGGCGGGACGAAAGAATGTGTTCAAAACCTCAACTACAAAAATTTATTTAAGCACTATTAAAACAGGGAATCTTACTTTTAACTTAAATATACTTACTTATTTTGTAAAAATTCTTTCTGATTAATCATATACTACTGTCGTTTCTCTTCTCATATCTTTACGTCATCATATCATCTCATTACGTTACCTGCTATTGATATGATTATGATTAACTTAAGATTAAGTTTTTGAACAGTAGCCTGAACACTTTCAGAAAGTTCTGCTTCTGATAAAAACTAAAAAAAAATTTCATACAAATATGTATTACCAATACAATACATAAGTAATACAGATAGAGAAGAATAGAAATTCTTTTGAAATAGTTCTTAACTTCTCACATTTTACACAAACCATAATATCAAGTAGCAGTTTACTGTTACAATTTGTTTCTCATTCTCACTGATATTTTTATCCTTCTTCATTTCACTTTTTCTCATTATCTCGCTCAGACGACGTCGTGTGCCAAGGTAAGAAGAGAATTTAATAAAATTAATTATCATTTATCATTTACAAATTGATTGGATCAATTTAATTGGTAACTGGCTATAGGTATATACTTTACAGTCTAATTCCATAATAATATAAATTTGTAGGTATGCAATATGCTTTGATTATAATATATTATTTATAAAATCAAAGGCAATAAGTATGTACATAAAATGAAAGTTTTATAAAAAAATGGTTTCTAAATTTAATAAATTCAATTTTATTATCTTATTATCTACTTTCAACTTAAAGAAACGATTAAGTTGGTAAATAATCTTCATTTTGTATTTTCTAATTAAATGCTAAATAGTTCCTACCTTGTTAATTCTGACTTAGTGGATTATATTAGTTAACATATCAATAATTGTCTATTATTAAGACTAAAAATACCATGTAACCACATATTATTATAAGAACTCAACTATATCACTTCTAGGCTTAATCCCTATTTATATTGTATACTTATGTACTGACTAGGTAAGTATAGTAGTAATTAACAATTCATACACAAATAAGCACCCTTAGGAAGTAGGTATCTATCCTATGCCTATCCCAAGGTGCAGTTTTCTATTCACAATATTGATGACCTCAAATACCTTTTGATTTGAAATTATTTAGAGAATTATACATTTCACATTTAATTATTATTTTCTTATACTTAGCAAGTATGACTTTCATTCAGATCATTACAATACAACACTTTTTTTTTCTTTTTCAATAATTTCAGATAGATTTCATAGAGGTAGCTAATAATAATTATTACTTAATCAACAGAATCTTAATATTTATTTGTTATAGTAAACCAAATTTTGTAAGAATATTTTTAATAAAGCAATACATAATGCATTCTATATAGGAATTGATACATACTATAAATTATTCAAGAAAGCTATGTATTTTTTCATTATTAAGTATAACAATTTCTGTTTTATGTTCGTTAATTTTAATATTATATTCTATTAAGAATATTAAATGTATGGAATATACAATTAATAATCAAACTAAAATCTAGAACTATTATATGTATAACTTAAAGACTAAAATTAAAATGCTTTGTGATAGTCCTCCACATCGCATGCTTCTCTTGGAATTTAATAAAGTTATTTTCTGATATCTATGTTTACCTACAAATTTATTCTATTATTAATAATAAATGTGTGGAATATACAATAAACAATAAAAATAAAATAAAAGAACTATTATACAAGACTAAAATTAAAATGTGTTGTGGAAGTCCTCCACACTGCATGCCCTTATGTTTCATTTTAATGAATACCTACAATCATACTTATTACCTTTACATAAATAGGTACAATGACTTAGCCTTATATGGTATTTTATTATTTTTTAATTTATTATTTAATTTGAACAAAGACAAAGCATAAACAATAACAATAGCACCAAAAGCTACTACGGTCACTAAGGTTTATACCTGTGCTCCACAGTTAGCAAAAATTAACATAGGATCAGAATTTGCCTAAAATTTGCCAAGAGTAATTTACTGGAATTTTAAAATAAATGAATACCTAATACAAGCCATGAATAAACAAAATAATCTCCACCCACCTACAAATTAATCTAAAACATATTTCTTGACTTAATTCATATAGGTACTTACATACAATACATGATTTAAATATTATTTGGACATTAAATTATTAGGGAACCCATTTTATAATAGTTTTATGTGTACAGATATAAATTACAACCAATTTACCTACCTACTTTAAAAATGCTAAAAGTAAACTAAAAGAAAACTATTTAAATTCTATGTAAGTATACATTTCTTGATTTTGGTTTGTTACCTATAAGTGTCTGTAAGGGTACTAATTTCTTATATAGGTGTTGTGTAATCTTCAATAAAAGGAATTCTGTAAGTGTGTTAGCAGAACCCTGGTGCAATTAAGGCCAAGGTAATTAACTGAATTTAAAAAAAATGGCATATTCAGTTAAGTGCGCAGTCAATAATTGATACTCAATGCTGTTCAATAGAACTTGCAAAGTGAACTTAGTGTGGCACAAGTTATAGCAAGTACATAATTTTATAGACAGTTACTGGGGCATGTTATCATAATTTATATAAAAATAGATTTTGTTTTTAAGTTACTGACATTAATGACATTATTTTTTCCTAACTTCTGTGTCAACCAACTGTCAGGAGTGATATTATTTGGAGGAAGATATTTTTTATACATTGCTAAATAATATTTCTGTGCAGAATTTCACCTCTGTTTTCTTTTAATTATAGGCTAAAGATGCTCTATGAAATGGAGTATTGCAATGTTTATTTACTTTGCCATAATATTCAAGCACATCATACACCAGTAATATCCAGTGTGAAAAAGGTAAGAAATTAATTCTAAAATACAATTCATTTTATTCATAACATGTGTAAAGCTTTTTTCTGTTCTAATGTATTTAGATACTATAGTTTATTATGTCGGCTGTGCAAGTTTTTTTAGTAATTAATTAACTGGAGATACTTAAGAACAGAAATGATTATGCTATTGCACTTACTTATATGCATTAACTAATGAATGAAAGAAGTTAGTTGTAGGTACACTTATTAATCATGGAGACTTTCTCATAAGAATATTGAGGCTATTACAATACATACAATTTATCTACTATAAAATAAGTTCTGATTAAGTATGAAATTGGATCTTTATATAATAATGATTGATTTGTAGTATATTATACTAAGTTAAAGTACAATTGTGGACTGCAGTAGGCTAATTGATTGATTGAAAGTACAATTGGATAAAGATTCGTGGTTCATTCATTATTTCTCAAGACTTGTTTCTTTTCCTTGATTTGGATAAATCTGGTGACTGTGTTATGCATATCCTAGTTAGGCTATTTAAGTAGAGAGTTATACACAAAGTATATGAAAATAAAATAGGTACATAAAATATAATAATAATAATAATACCTATGAATTTTTTTAGAGCAAATAAGTATAATGTGATAATATTAAATCATTGGTTCGTGCCAACTATTGATAAATAAGAAGTAAATCTGTTGGCTTAGAATTATACTTTATTTTAAATCGGAAATTAGTACATATACTTTCAAATTTTTATAATGATTCAATTAACAAATTTATAAAAAGGTCGCACCCTATATAAATTTAATGTTTCATTAACATTTTGTTTCTATAACGAAACGTTAATAAAAGCGTACTTGAAATGGAACGGGTTTCATACACAACGAAACGTATAAAATGAATATCAGAAATAAAATTATATTGTTATTTAACTTAGTCCTTCTTGGCTGTACGGTACCGATAATATCGAATTTACGGAATTATGTACCCTAATTTGATTAAATCTTCGTCTGGTTCGACGGTATAATGCTGCACTGCAACATACGGACATGATAACTCCTTGTCAAGAGCAGAGGAGCAGACATCGCGTCGCGTACATTTTCAGCATATTGTGCCCTTGTGCGGTTATCATATGAAGCATGAAATGTCGTAAGCGTCTTGCTATGAACCTGGAACGTGCTTAATGATTTTTTGGTAACACCGGAAGTACCTTAACTACTTTTAGTATTATCAAAATTCATTTCGCAACATACAACTATTTTGAAATGTTTAAAAAGACATTATTATTTATGTTTTATTTATTAAACATCCTAATGAAGTGAAGAAATATCATTATAATAATTTAGTAATACAGGAATTCAAATTGATCTATGGCGTGGCGGTGAAGTCTATAGTCGTTATGGCACTTTTATTACATTGAATATTCTTATTGAACGTCTTATTGAAAAAAAAATGTTCTTTGCGCTTGTTAAAATAAATAGTTAAATTATAATATGAATTTTTCTAATTAGTTCGTATATTATTTAATTTGACTTTACCGCGCAAGTGCTTATTCAAGGACATGTTAGTTGTCTCTTTTTAACGAGTTACTATACATGAACGCGAGTGGTGTGCGCCGTACGGCAAAACGTTTCGTCACTGGATATTGGTTGGTACCTACCCAGTTCACTAGTGTTTTTTGGCCTGATTCCGCCATTATTACTAATAAAAAACCTTCAGTGTAATTATTTGAGTGCTGTGCGTTCCGCGAAACGCGAAATATACGTTAACAGATTTTAGAAACTGTATAGTTAGTGTCCGCCGAAAGTGTTTTGGAAGTGTATCATTTCCTGTTATATCGTAGAGAAACAAGCAACTGCGATCACCGCTAGCGTACTCTTTTCGTTATCACGTGGGTTAAATTTCGAATTATGCGGCTTTATGTGCTGATTTTATAACATTCCTATTTGTGAAAATAGTGACAGTATGAATGTGTTGTCTAAATTTTATAGAACCGGTTCATAACCCTTCATGAACGTTGTTTTTCAGAAGCGCGCCGAACCGCTATCGGCTCACTGTTCTATTCAACTCGACATGGAGCCGGCGGGGGATTGATTCCATGAAGAATGTTAAGCAAGAACCTCATTTCAGTGAAATTCAGTGCAGTGTCAGTGTTGTAAACTCTATATCAGTGTTACATAAGGACTATATGAACTGTTCAAGAAGCCCGCCCTGACGCGGCGGGCGCCAGCGTCCGTGGCGGGCGAGGTGCGGGTCATGGCCCCAGCATTGTCTATCGCACCTCGAGAACCACGCATACTTAACACTAACATCGTCGGAGAAAACGAGAAGCCGCTGTCCCACCGGAGACGGGCGCTTGCGTCCGTCGATAACCTGGCAACACACATGGAGGAAGGTGACATGGGCCTCCAAAGCCAGCCTAGCCTTGCCAAAGACTCTCAGGAAATGGAGCAAATCCTGGAAGATTTGGGCAACAGTGATCTAGTCCAAGCAGATTTACTCCAGGCCATCAAGACATTAGAAAGTGGCGGCGATACACTTTCCACAGGTGATCCTGATGGAATATTTCCTCTTTCTGGCTTTGATTTACCAGATACTGCTGTAGATTCAGAGGGAGATGCTGTAGAAGAAAAAATTAAGACAGCCCAGGTTCGTCTTGAAAGACGATGTGCTTTCTTACAAAGAAGGCTAAGGATATTACAGGCCCGTGCAATAGGAAAGAAAGTGTCAGAAGAAGCTGCACTAACATTTGAAAAGTGCACCCGTGGAGCTCGCCGAGATGGTGGAGGCAGACCAATTGGATTAAAAACATTCATAAAGACTGTAGAGACAACTGCTGCTTTACAGGCCAATGCAGCATCAAAGACTGTACCTGGGCCGAAATATTTTAATCCTGGTACATCAAAAGGTGATTCATCAAGATCTGCCAGCATAGGAGTTACATCTGGCACCTTGGCAGGTTTGGAAGACACTGCCGGTGCTCTCCGTTCACATCTGTCAGTTGTAAAACATGAGCTGGACTCTGATGCCACAGTTTCATCATCTGGGGCTGAAAGCAATGATGAGGCTGTTTCATACACCAATGTACACCAGCAACCTATGCCAATGTGAGTACTGCTATCAGTAATTTTAATAGTGTTGATTTAAATATATCCTATTAGTATTTACTATCACTGAGATTGATAACAAAATTTTAATTCTGAATACACATTACAGGATAATATACGTATATGTAATGTACAGTCAATAACAGAAGTAGCTTAAGAAGCCCCTAAACCTTGTATAAAATAATGAACAAAACAAAATATATGAATTTTGTTGTTGGGGTTATTTATACATGTATTCCAGTTTTAAAAAAGGTTTATAAAATATTCTTGTATTTCTAGTGAATAAACTTATGCTGTTGACTGTACTTTACCTGAAAGCTTTGTCCCTGTAATATTATATTTGGTACCCTTATGGATGTGGGTGCTAGCACCTCTGCCTACCCCTTCGTGGATATAGGCGTGAGTTTATGTTTATGTTTTATGGATTTAGTTAAGGTAATTGGAAGTAGAGGAAAAACATGATACAAAAGAAAACAATCTTGTGCAAGCTCATGTTCTCATTTTAGACCTTGAAAATGACCAGAAAATGATTGAGAATGACCTTAGAGAAACTCAATTATCCTTTATCTTGTCTTACTATTTATCCAACTCAATTCTTTGTTTGAATTTATGTTCAAAACACTTATACAGTGAGTAACCGGTCACAGTAATCTGCTCCAATCTACATAACAATTGGTATGAGATTGGCAGGATGTAGATTTATGGACTCACAATCACAGTTTTAGTTTAAAATCATTTGTTTAGTTATAAATCTCTTTTTGATTAACAAAAAGCCCATTACAAGATTCAAAAAAAATAATCAGTGTAAATTCACATAATTATGGTGCAACTTCTTAAGGAAAAGCTGTATGAATATTGTTTTTCTATCTAATTCTATCTTTTGTAAGAAATAAATAGAGACAAAAATGTAAAATTCTTATTTTTGATTATTTTAAATGGTTAATAAGTTCAGTTTCATAAGTATCTGTGATATTGCATCATACTGAGAATCTTTTACTGAAAATTTACATATGAAACAAACAGTGGTAGAGCTTGTATGAATTAAACATAAGTGATTTGATACTATCTTTTGTGGTAGTAGGATCAATCCTACTTAATTAATTTGGATGAAATTTGGCACAGACTGTATCACAGGAAATGGGGTCTCTTTGGGTTGCATGAACTTGATCAGTATTTCACACATGATGCTCACTTACAGGCAACAGCTACTGAGCTATATAAAGGGAACTGTAATACTAATACCTTGATTAATATTGCACTATAAATTATTGTTTCTTGTTGTGTAATTCAGGTGAATAATCAATAAAATAATATAACTTTGTAAGCATTTATGAAGGTATATTGTATGCTATGATGATGCTTCATAGAGTCATAGAGTGATTTAACAAAATGCCTAAAAGGAAATATCTAATTGTGATATTTATTAGTTTATCAAAGGAAAATTAATAGATTGAAGCTAGTTCCTTGCCACTCACATTTAGGTTTTCTTCATTCTTAATTTCACTTATTAGTTTGCTAATGCAAAATGTGCAAAATCACAAGTAACCCTTCAAAAGTTCATAAGTGCAGCTGTAATAAGTTTGGTCTAGTGACCTAGTGTACACACATTGATGCAACAGTGTCCAGTGATAACAAAAGTAAGCAAAACACACTACCTCCTCCTACAAGCATGCTTATAAAAAACTGTAAAATATTTGTTAGATTTTTTTGTATTGCCTAGATATTAAAAAAATATTCCAATGTGACTCATTATGTAAGAGGAAAAATATACACAAAACGCTTATCAAATTATGCCAATTTAGATTTTATGAAATTTTATATCTATTTGGGGGTAGGAGATTTTTTGTCCCCATAAAAATAGTCACTTGATACAGCAGATAAATAAATGGGCACATTATAACAATAATATTATGTAATTAATATCATTAATCTGATGTAATGTTTCATCAGACATGTTAGAACATGTTTTAAACCGTATTATGCTTCTAATAGAAGCATCCCCCCATACAAGACACTTACAAAACAGAATCAGACAAGTTAGAACATGTTTTAAACTGATTTATTGGCTTCTAGTATACACCTGGCCCTCGATTCTGCTAAAGCACAACCACTGTCGCACCACAGAGACTGCAATTAAAGTTTAAAATTAAATGGCTTTTTGTAGAGTGAACGAAAGCGTGTAATGAAAATATTGTCATTTAATTTTGGACTTTAATTCGATAGGAATAAAGTTCAAAATATAATGCCAATTTTTGTAGAGACTGTGGCACGACAGTGATTTTGATTTAGCAGAATCAAGGGCCTGTTTCATAGTAGTAGGATGAGAGAGTAGTAGGCGCCAGTTTCGTGCAAACAATACTTAGCTGATTTTGTGCAGATAAAGTGCACAAAATCATGGAAAAGATAATCTATATGATTTGCACACTGTGCAGCAGACCACATAGCTGCCACGCGCGATTTAGCATGTATTGGCCCCTAGATTTATTCTTCCCACTTTTTTTTTTTTTCTAATAACCCCCTAAATCGTGATATCCAGTACTAGCCATTACATAATGTTATTGTTCATGTTTCAGAGAAAAACGGGCTCTTTGGACATGGCAGCGTGCGCGTGCGTCTATAGCATACCGCTGGAGTTGGCTTCAAGCTCAAGTTCAGGAGTTGGAGTACAAGATCAGGCAACACAATGAATTGCATCATCAGGTAAGGATAAAATAGATACTTAATTAGCATGTCAACTGCTGCATTCCCACATTGCTTCAATAGTTTTTGTTTTGCTCAAACTGTTTAATATTGTCTAATAATGTAGGTGTATAAATGACTATCATTCTGTCCACTATAGTGTAAGCCTCATGAACACACGGTGTATCGACACATTGGATAAGTTTATCCTAAAATAGCCATCAATAGGAATCATGTTGGCAAAGCCAAAATTCTATGGCGCGCGAATTTCATTAACTTTGAGGCTCATGTGGTTTGTTATTGAACCACTCTAACAGCTGAATAGATCTAGCTGAAATTTGGTACAGGGATAGATCTTAGGTTTCCGTAGCTTGCGGGAACGGGATCATAATTGCGGAGCCGCGAGCTATTATAAACAGTGCAAATTTAGTTGTCTGTACCATGGAGATATTAAGAAAAGACTTAAGTCAATACTAATATTACTAATATTATAAATGCGAAAGTAACTCTGTCTGTCTGTTACACCTCAATCACTGAACCGATTTTGATGAAATTTGTTACAGAGATAGATTAGACCTTGGGAAAGGATATATATAGGCTATGTTTAGTCGCGATAACCGATATTCTCGCGGGTGGAGCAGCGAGCAACAGCTATTTATTACATAATAATATATTTCAAAATTCTTGTCTTTGTTCGCAATGGACACAAAGCTGCTGAACAGATTTAAAAAAATGTTTTTTATTTTATTTTAAATAGGTCTTGGTCGTTCTTAAAATCTGCCTTATGCTTTATTTATCAAATCACGTATCATAAAATTATATTTAGCTCGTCTAGTACAAAGATAGGATGCGCCGTTAATTTAAGAGCTCTTCACTTACCGAGGATGCGCCGTTAATTTAAGAGCTCTTCACTTACCGACGTGGATCGTTGAAGTAACGACGAAGTGACTGCCTCTGTGGCGTAGCGGTAGTGAACGCGGCTGCTACGCAGAAGGCGCGGGTTCGATCCCCGCTCAGTGCAAATATTGGTATGCATGAATATAAATATTTGCATTGGTCTGGGTGTTTCTATGTATAATATGTATATCCGCATTCTAGATTCCATAACACAAGCTAATTAAGCTTACCATGGGTCTAGAAAGCGTTGTGTAGAATGTTGTGGAATATTATGTGGAGTCGCCAAGGCTGAATTCGATCAAATAGACGAAAATATACTACTTTGTTCAAGCTCTGCATTACTTAAAAGTTCTTTATGCATATTAAATTAATAAATAGCTTTCTGTAGTTTCTATCATCGCACCGCTCGCCATAGACAGAGAATTCATCCTCAAACATTACAACTAGAAACGGTGCACGCTGTGCGGTGTGAAAGAAACTTTATCCCGCGTACGCTCAAGCTGTGAAATGACCGCTGTGGTTTTTCCATGCGACTACAATATGCGGTCTTTCAAGAAGGGCAATATTTCTATACGGAGTCTGCAGCGCGAGTGTGACGCCCCTAGTGTTGCACACATCAATGGACCACGGTAACCAGTTTTAATTAGGTAGGCTGTGTGCTTGTCCGCCACTATCAACATTTTCTAAGCCTTTTCCCAACTCGGTTAGGGTCTGCTTTCTAGTCTAAGATGCGGCTGAACTTTGATATTTCTCGTGAAGCGACTGCCATCTGACCTCCACAATCAATTGACGATATCGGAGTTCTGTAGTTAGACTAGTTGGACTTTTTAGGGCTCCAACTGCCCGTACCGCCTGCCACAGCTTGCTTGTTCAGTCCCCTTTAGTCGCATTATGTCCAATTCGCAAAATGTCCAACTGTCCAATTCTCAATAGGTCCAGTTCGCAATTGGTCCAGTTCGCAGTTGGTCCAGTTCGCAATTGGTCCAGTTCGCAGTTGGTCCAGTTCGCAATTGGTCCAGTTCGCAATTGGTCCAATTCGCAATTAGTCCAGTTCGTAATTAGGGATCCTCCTTGATTACGAGAAGCGTTTTTGACAACCTTCTGAGATAGAAGGCTAGCGCAATCCGACATGTATAGATTAGGTTAGAAGGCTAATGCCCGCTTTAGCCTTCGTGGTTATTTTTTTTATAGCCGTGCAGAAATAAGTAACTTGCCTAGCTGTTTCATTAAATGGCTAGGCAAGTAATTGAACGTCATCTATCGAATCCATTTGCCTAGCCGCTTAATTAAATGGCTGAATATCATTCAGGCCGTTTAGTTAACAGGAGAATACCCAACAATTCCGAAATATTTAGTTCCGAATTTCAATATTCCGATTTTCACATACATACATACCGAATATTATAATTCCTTAGAAACAAAACTCCGAGTACCTATTTAAAATCACGACAGTTATTTATTCGAAAGACATAAATACGATGTTCATTCTTCCGAATTTCATTTATACGAATAATTATAAATCCGTAGTGTTATTAGCCCTAAAAACGTTATTCCGAATTTCAAATTTCCGAAAATTCATAGTTCGAATTGAAAATTACTAAAATTAGTATCAAAAATAGACTGAGATTGAGAAAGCTGCTCATTCCGACTTAGATTAGGTTAGAAGGGAGCGGAGCGAAGCGAAGCTCCCGCATTAGCCCTCGTGGTTATTTTTTTTTATAACCATGCAGAACTTTATTTAGTCAAATGCGAAATCAAATGATTTTACGAACTGGACCAATTGCGAATAGGACATTGTGAGAATTGGACGTTGTGAGAATTGGACAATTTGCAAATTGAACGTTGTGAGAATTGGACAATTTGCAAATTGGACGTTATGAGAATTGGACGTTGTGAGAATTGGACAATTTGAGCCCGCTGGATATTTTGCGAATTGGACATAATGCGACTAAAGGTTCAGTCCGGCGCCCACGTCTACGGCGGCGGTATCTCGCTCACTCTCGACTCATGTTCTTTCTTTCTCTAAAGAAAGAGTTCTTTACATTGTCTTCCGCACGCTGTGGTTTCCTAGGGTGCGGCACAGCGGTTATACTATTATTTACTAGCTTTTGCCCGCGGCTCCGCCCGCGTGGGTGTTAGTTATCGCGACCAAACATAGCCTATGTCCTTACTCAAGGTGTAATCTACCCCTATACCAAATTTCATCAAAATCGGTCCAGTGGTTCAGGCGTGAAAGCGTAACAGACAGACAGAGTTACTTTCGCAGTTACCTATAGTATCAAGTATGGATTTATCCTTTCATTTACGTGTAAAATCTGCCTAGTCGGATTTTAACACTAAGAATAATTGCGTTCAAATTCAACTAACCTGGGTCCGTGCTGAGGTCAGTGACCTATATTTTAGCCGTGTGATAAATGTGATAAACTGATAACACTTCAGTAATGTGCTCGTGACTCATAAAGTCATGATATAAATTCTTGACCTTACACTTACATTTTTGTCATAATTTATGTTTTTATATACATATGTAATTGTTATATGTATATGTAGCGAAAACACATTTTCGTGCATGTTATAGATGTCAGTGACGAAGAAATATTTCTTTGACACTACTAGACTCATTTACAAAATGCAACGTAGTTGCTAATTATTCTAAATATTAATTTATTCACCCCTATGCGCTCAAAGAATGGCCTTGAGCCATTTACGCAATATTATTAGCACCATATTTAGAGTTCCGTAGTATTTGATACTCAAAGGGTAAACGCTTGAAGTATTCACAGAATATTTATAATAAGTAGTAAGTATAATAAATACGAAAGTCATTAAAAAATGTACATTAGGATAAAGGTATTATTTATTTGAACGTTTTTGAAGTAGACTAATATACCCCGTGCGTAACGTAAACATCAAAACAAACTACGTCCTTACATGTGTCATCTTTGACTACATTATAAACAGATGTAATCTGTCCATAGTGGTAAAATATGATATGGAGGTCAACTCGCGATTAGTATTCAAGGTCATGAATCAGTAGCACCACGACGTAAACTATTAGGAAGCTATTCCAATGAGCTATTGTATTCTATGCTCACACATGTGCACATTAGAGAGTCTTCTTCTTCTTAGCGTTAATTCCCAGTCGCATCCGATGCTTTTCGCCTCCGATGCTTTTCGCCTCGGAGTCTGGGGTCCGCTTTACCAGTCTTAACTGCAGATTTGGCTAGACCTCGATATTTTCCGTGAAGCGACAGCCATCTGACCTCCACAACCCAATGGTGACATTAGGCGATATCGAAGCTTCGCAGCTAGACCGTTGTTGTTGGAATTTTTAGAACTCCAACTACCCGTAACGACTGCCATAGATGTTCGTATGGCAACCGAGACCGACAGCTTAACGTGCTCTCCGAGGCACGACCAGACCAATGCAAGTATCCATATTCATGCATACAAATATTTGCACTGAGCGGGGATTGAACCCGCACCTCCTGCGTAGCGGCCGCGTTCACTACCGCTGCGCCACGGAGGCACATTAGAGAGTAAAGAACATTATCTAGCCACATCACACCGCTTACCATCTCCACAAGTATCGGGATTCTTGGTGTCGACATCTCCAACGACGTCCAATACCGAAGTCATCTGGAAGACAAGGTCAAGCTGGCATCAAAGAAACTTAGGGTGCTCAACAGGGTGAAGCAGTACTTCACTGCGGGGCAACGACTCCTCCTTTATAAGCCATAGTGTCGGCCCCACATGGAGTACTGCCTTCACCTTTTTGCCGGAGCGCCTGCGTGCCAGATTGACCCTTTCGACTCGGTGCAAAGACGGACGTTGAGGTTCGTCGGCAATCCCATACTCACAGGGCGATGTGGAACATCTCAGTCTCAGAAGAGACTTTGCCTCACTGTGCGTGTTCAACCGCCTATACAAGCTGTGGAATGTACTCCCCGCGGTGGTTTTCCCAAGCGACTACAATATAGGGTTCTTCAAGAAGGGCATTAGAACTTAGAAGGTTTCTTCAGGGTCAGCAGCACTAGTGTGACGCCCCTGGTGTTGCACACGTCCATAGTTTGGAATAACACATAGACTACTTTTAACCTGGGAATGCATTTCAGAAACCGCAAAACAGCTTGTTTTTTGTACTTCAAGTCTATTATGTGTGTTATGTTTAGTCATCTAAATATTAATGTACCTATTTTAGGTTCGAGAATCAAAAGGTCCGTTAGAGTTCGAAGGTGAGCCAGTCGGCTACGAAGGTTCTCTCCCCGGCGCAGAGGCCCCGGACGATGACCCGTCACTGGAGACGTGTGCGCGGGTGCGTCCACTGCGACACGAGACCTTCAAGAAAAGGAAGCTAGTCCAAATGCATAATTTACATATGGCCACCAGTAAGGCGGCGAAACCTTCTGATGTCAAGTAAGTTACTATAATGTAATACAAATTAGTACCACAAGCACAAAAAACTATCGTGATCGTAACGTAAACGTTGCGATTGCCTGCCTGCGGCCTGCCTACTGTAAACCTGCGTATGAAGCCTGCCAATCGCAATGCTCCGTTCTCTTGATACGTTTATGTAATGAATTCGAATATTTTTCGTGCTCGAGGCACAGTTCCTTTTTACTAAGGGGCAAAACAGTAAGTTTTAGGTGAGCTATGAAAAGTATTGAGGTTATGGTTTTTGAAAGTATTGAGGTTATTGTTCCACATGTTTTCCAATAAATCGAACTCTACACTCGTCGAAAAGTTTTTCTTACGTTGGGAGAGATATAAGTTAAATATTACATACCATAATATACACGATACCCTATAATAAAAGGAATTATAAAAATTCTGTCTTATTTGTTCCGATACAGCTGACTTTTTGCTGTAAATAACTAATGTTATAAGGCGTAACTTGGGATACTTTTATCGTCGAAAAGTTAGGGTTCTCGCGTGGACTAAGATTTAGGTTTTAATTATTAAAACCTAGATCTTAGTCCACACTAAGTCGGGGCACAGCAAGTGATATTAAGTGTGTGTGTGTTCCACAGTTGCAGCTGCCAGTACCCCATCGACAGTTGCCCGGTGTGCACGGGCCGCGCCGAGCCCACGGAGCCCGCGCCGCCCTTCTCTACGCTGAGCAAGCAACAGCGCCTCGCCAGCGTCGACCACAGCTACCACCCCGTGCTCAGTGACATCAAAGGTTTGTTGATTGCATTTTAGACCTTTCGTTTTTTGACTAGTTTTATCTTAGCAGGAGATGTTGTCTAACCTCTTAACTCCAAGGCAAGGAACCCACAGGGTTTGTTTTGATAGATCATACTAAAATCCAAAAGCTTTTTCTTGCTTATCGAAATGAAATCACATGTGTTAAAAGTGAGGCGTTACTGAATCGTGCTCCTCCCAAACTCCCAACTCTTTATTCGCCTGAATATATTTTATCCAATTTGGTGAACTTCGAAATAGATCCCTTAAGGTACAAGTTGGAAGCCGACTTCATGTCGCAACAGCAGACGTCGTGTCGTCACTTTCATGGAAATACATTGAAACCAGTAGTGTCGCTGCCACACGTCGTCCGCTGCAGCCTCATGTCGTCCGCTATTTCATGAAAATAAGGTACAAGTTCGTAGCACCAGTAGTGTACTCAGTCATGTATCTCTACTTGAGACAAGTTCTAACTTCTAAATACAGATTGCAGTTTTGAAATAAATTGGAGATTTTATGAACGCCCAAGTTATTTATCTATATCCTACTTGAGTATATGTAGTACGGTACTAGAATACAGCCCGCCCGTTTCAAAGACATAATTTAGCTGAATGGTGCCTGCCTGCCTGTCCGTCCCTGGCCGTGTGTACACAGTAGTCTCTCCGCAGACCTGCCGGCGAGCGCGCACACGTCGGCGCTGACGTCCCGCAGCTGGTTCCGGCCGCGCTTCGGCAAGGCGTGGCGCGGCGCGCACCACAACGCGGCGCCCGCCCCCGCGCGGCACGACGCGCCGCCGCCCGCCGCGCCTGCCGCGCCCGCCGCGCCTGCCGCGCGCGCCCAGCGCCGCCACGGACCCACCCGTGAGTACACACTCTCTTGTTATCACCTGTACCCCTAGGGGGCTGTCCATTAAGCACGTGATGTTTTTTTAGCAATTTTTTAACCCCCCAACCCTCTTCCCCCATGGTAGTACTAGGTGAGGTTTTAGACAATGAATGACCGTGAAAATGCTACCATTGATCTCCTCAACCCATTCGCGATGTTGAAGTTCTATAGTTAGGACCAGTTTTCGGACTTTTTAAGGTTCCAACTACCCGTAAATACTACCATAGATGTTCGTAATGGCAACCAGGACCGATGGCCAAGGAGCACGTTAGCTCCTCCAGGGCTTGAGGTGGTCTTAATGACTTAAGAATAGTCATCCAGGACCGCTTGACTACTGTTACAATGTATTAGC
This sequence comes from Eilema depressum, assembly GCA_914767945.1. Taxonomy (NCBI): domain Eukaryota; kingdom Metazoa; phylum Arthropoda; class Insecta; order Lepidoptera; family Erebidae; genus Eilema; species Eilema depressum. The sequence continues at coordinate 6,461,246 of OU612028.1, read as the reverse complement.
CTACTCGATTCCCACCTAGCCTCAAGCCTATAATAAGAGCATTATTCTTTCTCTTTCTTTCTTTCTATTTTATGTTAGATCCACGACTACTAGTATTACCGCTACCATAGCACCTTATTACATTGTAACTACTTGTATGTATTACAGGATTGAAAAGAGGCCGCCCGCCACTAACCCGAAGGATAAGGGACAGGGATAAAGACGAAGACGCCTCTATCTCTGGACAAGAAAGGTAAACAATTTTCTTTCTATCTCATTGTCTAACGACCATAACAATTGTGTGGAATTTTGGTAGTTCTCGAAGTATAAATTTAAACACCTAGGTAGTTTAGCAGTTTATAGGAATCCCTAGTCATTGTCCGAAAGAAAAAATAATTGTATTTTTTTACAGATCGCGCGGTCGATTGAGCACTGAGTCTCGGTCGTGGCGGCGACAGTCGTACGACATCGACAACATCGTGATACCGCAGAGCATCGCTGCCAACACGCGGCCGCAGATACTGACCTATAAGGAGATCCTCACTCCCAAGTGAGTTCAATGGACATAACATTCGTACTTGTATATCCCGAAGGGGTAGACCTAACCAAAGGTGTTTTAGGGCCACGAAATATAAAGACTCAGGCCCGTATTCTAGAATGGTTACTCAGTTCTGAACCTCGGAGACAGATTGTCTATACAATCCGTCCTCAAATAAATCGAGATTCAGGTTGGAGTGTCTGTCTGGAATATGGGCCTAAGTGTTAGTACTTATCGTATGCCATGAAGCTGCAAAAACTCACAGGATGCATTCAACTACGTCTCAACATTCAAAAGTGATTAGCTACTTTAACATTTATTTTAGACTATTTCTATGTAAAAAATTATAATCTCATCGCTGTTTTGGGTAAGGACATTACTCAAGCGAAAGGAGCTCTTTAGATTGGGTTTATATTGTGAAGTCAGGCAAGATCAAGATCTCGTAGAAGCGGAGATATGTCCAAAACGATAACTGAAATCTACACGGGTGGAGAAGCAAGTATCGGCTAGTGCCATCATAATTCTGACATGGAAACATAATTCTGACACGGACACATGTTTCATTACAGATGGCGTGTCATGGAGATCCCAGAGACGTATATGAACAATGGTGTGCTGAAGTCGACGCGTACGTCCACTGAGAGCGAGGTGCGTGTTGAAATTGATAATTTTTTTTATTTAATATCGTCTCGTTTGGCCCGTTAAGTAGCAGTTTTCTCACTAGTCGACTCACACATAATATATTCGAGTCTCGTACCTTTTAAATTCATATTCAAATTGAATTTATTTGCAAGAATATGGTAGGAAATCATTCACTGTGCGCAGTAGTCTATGTTAGAATCACTTATTACACTCGTGATTCGAACAAGACTAAAGGCCGAAGGCGGCTATCTTGAATTTTATCTGTGATGTCACGGACATGAAGGCTGCCACGCATGCGAGAGTTCCTCATGCGATCTTTACGCGTGACGCCGCACATCCACCGCAGCATTTTCCTCCGTGACACGCAGCTCTTGCTTGTGTCGCTTCAGTAGCGGCCACGCCTCACAACCATGTAAGAGGACAGGCCTAATGATCGTCTTATAGACCTGCCCCTTCAACCTGACTGGCATTTTAAAATTACACGTGACGCCAGTCATTTCTCGCCACTTGGCCCACGCGGCAGCAATGCGTGCCCTAACGTCGTAGTCGATTTCACCAGTCACATGAAGTATAGATCACAGGTGCTTAACCTGGTCCGTGCGCTCGACCAAATCATCACCCATGCGGACTGGTGTGGGTTCTGTTGAGTTTAATGCTAAGTATTCGGTCTTCGCTACATTTAGCTTCAGACCGCCGTTCTCAAGCGTCTCCATCCACACTTTCACGCGTCGCACCAATATGCTCCTGTCCACGTCCATCAGCGCAATATCCTCAGCATACATGAGTAACCACGAAAGCTGCTCATGTGAGTTTCTGATGCTGAACGATAAAACTCTAATACTACGCTGAACAGGTAAGGACTAAGGACGGATCCTTGGTGTAAGTTTTGGGAATATTGTTTCAAAAAAATGTATGCGGAAGTGCATAATTATGACACGGACGAAAGGGGAACGTGTCACGTGCGGGGCGGCAAAATTACGTCGCCGACGATGATACTACAAAAAACGAACCGCAGGCGAGGTTATAAGTGTTTTAAGACCAAATTATCTGCAGTTTCATACACTACTATATTTGTATAAAATGAGTAAAATGACACAATTCCAAAGAATTCCCGCGCCAAAATCCTAAAAAAAATTTGCTCATCGTGCATGTGCGGCCACAGAATATATAGAGAGAGACACGCTGCATAGAAACCTACTTGATCTAGCTGAAGTTGTATTATAAAAGAAAAAAGTTTTATTATGATACAGGTGGCCATAGAAGAGCAGTATCATAATGTAATGTCTATCATTAAATGTCTGTTTTTAATTTTTTAATGTGTACATTTCAGTTTGAGATTAGATAAAGCTTCATATGAATGTGTGTTGTGTGTGTGTACAGAGCGAGGACGTGTCGGACGCGGCGGTGGCGCGGCGCCACACGCGCGCCGAGGGCCGCGAGCGCGAGCGCTACGTGCGCAAGCGACGCGCGCGGGCACCCGCCGCCGACGCTCCGCCACCATCACCACCACCCGCGGTGGCGACACCACCACCACCACCCGCGCCGCCCACGCCGCCGCGACGCGCCTCCACGCCCGCGCTGCACGAGGCGAGTGTACCACTACACCCCTATATACCCCTAGGAGCAGGCCAGACAGAAGAGATGTAACGGGCTGTCCATTAATCACGTGATGTTTTTTTTAGTAATTTTCTAACCACCCTCCCCCCAGCCAAAATCACGTGTATTTATTATTTAATGCTAGAAAACTAAGGCCCGTATTTTAAAATGCCACTCAGCTGAATCACGATTTTTTTTTTTCTTCTGGCGATTACGCAGTGAATCTCGATTTACCCGAGGCAGATTGTCTATAGTTCTATACAATCTGTCGTCAGGTAAATCGAATTTGAGTTGAGCGTCATTCTAGTCGTGAGAAAAATCACCAGTGATTAGAAAAAATAAATACACGTGATATCCCAATATGGGGTATATCCCTCCCCCCTGGTAATACTTCGTGATTTTTTTCCGAACTACCCAAGTAGTGCCTCACGTGATAAATGGACACAGCCCCCTAGGAGTCGAAGTCCTTGAAAGAGCAGCGGCCGTAGTTTTCTTACTTGAAATAGTTGCGAGAAAGTTCGTGCGGCCGCGTGACATGATTATGAACTTTTTCTCTCGTAGAAGGAATTCAAGATAGTTTGCAATATATTGCCTCGAAAAGCTGCTACCGCTGCTCTTTCATTGAGAATTGCTTCACGATTCATGACTTTTGTTGTAAGGGACTGTTGGTCTACCATGACATACTTATAAATGATTGTGTTTAGACGCAGTACGGCCTACTAATCACTACTACTACTACCAGGCTTAAACACAACCACTTATTAGCAGTCTCTTTCCTATTACACTAATAATTATGAATTTAGGAGTACAGGCCACCTTTTACGCATGTCTTAATCGTATATTCCATATTATATAATTTTGATTGGGTCACCATAAAGTTAAGTAACACAGCCTGTTATTCCAGCCTTTTTATCACATGGGTAGCAGGGCCTATCCCCGGCAGAAATCCATACGACAACATATACATTATACACCTCGCTTCCATCGCAAACTAACCGCATTCCATCTACTAACGTACACACCCGTCTAACCCTTAACCGTGAATGTTACTTCAGACAGTGAGACCGTACACGCCGCGCCAGTTCCCGTTGCAAGACGAGCTATACCAGACCATGTTGTCCGCCATGCCCCACGGCTACCGGCCGAGCTCGCCCGAGCGCTCGTTCGAGCCCGAACCTGAGCCCGACGACGAGGACGCAAGCAGCACGCTGTCCCCAATGTCGCCACCCGGGCCCTACGACGGCGACGACCCCAATGACGACGAGTGGGACCCGCAATCCGCCCGCGCCGACCGCAGGAAAAGCTTCAGGTGAACACCTTGACAACATCGCAGTTCCTTCACTTTTAGAGGTATCTTAACGTTTACGGGCTGTGCTAACTATAGTTATCGACACATTTGATGATACCGAGTTGTGAATCCCAAAAAGACCCAAAAAATTGTGCATATAGATCACATGTGATTAGGGTCATCGTATACGCCGATAACTATACCCGACGATGTATAGAAGCTAATCCTAGCAGGTAGAGGAAAATGGCTTTAAGGCTCATCGCCGCTGTATATTGTAATACTTGTAATAAATATCGATATATTATGACAAATTTTGGCACTTGCTCAGCAAAATACAAATCTGTGGCGTGCCATCGATTCATTTTTGATCCATGAATTCGTTGTACAATGGCAGTTCCGTAACTAATCATATGATGTATGTTAATAACGAGCATCCTTGTTGATGGTAAAAATATGCATAAATGCAGGCGACGCTGAACTACAATATGTGTAGAGCTAGCTTTGCAATGTATGAACAAATACACAGTAAAATAGTTCAATGTGTTCATAGCATTTTCAATAAAATGTCCTCATGGGATGTGTCACTTATCCCTTAAAATATTAAATGTGCATTTTTCATTTGTACACTTAAAGAACAATTTATTTGCTGTATACTAAAAATGTGTTGCAAATTTTGTTTTTTAACATGGGCTATATACAATTTCAATTGAGATAGTGTAAAAAAATCTAAAATTTTTTAATCATATTCCAAGACAAATACTATTATCCATTTGAACACAGGTAAGTTTTTAAGATAAACTGTCTAATGTACTACTTTAAAGAAATATTAATACATTTCATAATAGTTTTATATACAATGTGCAAGATCACCAGTTGTACAATAAACATAATACTTGCAGAATGTAATACATTTTATTTTATTACTATTTCGACTCAAAAACTTGTTATGAAGTCATTTAGGATGTTATGAATGTCTAAAATGTTTCTTTTGCAAGTTAACATTACCTTCAGTTCAAGTGGTTTGTGTTTATATGAAGGTTTAATTACATTTTCCAATTAGTTTGCATGAAGTCGAACACTGTATAGTTCGGTCGCTGAGAGATTGTGTTTCTAACATATTTCAATTATTAGTTGTAATTCAGGCTAAAAAATACTTTGATATATTATTATAAGTCTTCAAGCAATCGACGCGCAACAGTTTAGACGATTGAAAAAAAAATACATTTGGTACATATCATCTTCATAGTTCATTGGGTCTCAATGGGTCGACCTTTCTTCAATTGACCCATGATGACTTGACTTGATTCTCTTCTGCATACTGATTATATGTAAAGAAATATTTACAACGAAAATATCTTAAATGCATTTATTATAAGCGAGGAGGCATTAGTCAGAAGACTTCAGGCACTATAAACATAGTACTGTGTGCTTTGCTTCGTGATTTACCAAATGCCAACCTAGTTGGATCCATATGGCGATTACTTTCTCGAAGTTGTCTCTACCAAGTTGGATAATTTGCTCAAGGTAGATAATATTCTTGAAAATAATCTTGGTCTTGTCCAAGTTTACACCAAGGCCGACCCGTCGAGCGGCACCATTCAGGTCGAGCAGTATCTCCTCTGCTACACCAGCGACACCGCAAATATGACGATGCAAGGTGCAAGCAAGATGTACTCACCGTTCATGTTTATACCCCATTCAGTACAATTCAGTCTTGTAGACGACATCCAGTGCATTGATGAATAGTTAGAGCGTTTACACAGTATAGCGCAATGGCGGTTCTGCTGACTAGTCCTTGTTGGATTTGCGTAAAGTGTTCGGCGGCGGCGAGTCCATGTACCACCGCGATATCCAACACATTAATGAAAGCGGCTGCGGCATAATGTGTAAATGCTACGGATATTCCCCTTGGCTTACTTCCAACTATATAGGCTAATGGGGTTCGTCTTCTGGTTTTGTTACTGGACGGATATTGTGGCGGTGTCATTTATGCATCTTGGCACTTTGTTGTATCGCGAGGTACCGCTGCAGACCATCCAGAACAGCCCACGTCTCGTTGGAGTCGATGGCTTTCTCGTAGTCCTCAAACATCATATAATTTGCCGAACAATATAGATGCAGTGGACCACGTTCATACAATGCGAAATGATTAACGAATGTCGGGTTTCATGAAGGTCACAGCGCGGTCTAAGGTGTTGTGATCTTCTCGAAACCCAATTTACCCCGGTATAACCCGCGCCACGTATCTTGGACCTAAAATGTGCTCAAAATGTGCCCTATACGCGCAGTACACATCTCTTGGGTGTCTTTTGAGATTAGCACGGGCTGCTACTGCGGTAGACGAACTCAAATTCACCAAGCATAGACAATTACAAAGCAATCCGCGGGCGCCAGAGCCTCGTATGTCTAACGATTTAGGTCCAAGATATGTGGCGCGGGTTATACAATCGGCAAAGGAGATAAGGTAGCACCTTTACATATAACTTTATATGAAAAAGTGCAACCGTATCTTCATTGAGCTTGCTCGCGAGACGATTCGTTACGACTCTAGAGACGAAATTGTAGACATGACTCAGGAGTAAGATGGGCTTGTAAGTCTTCAGCAAGGCCTTATCGTCGTTTTGAAGAACAGTTCACTGCACTCCCGCTCTATGGTATTCCTAGGTGACGAAACGTATAATCGTTATGTAAGACTGTCCTGTGTTTTTTAAATATAAATATGAAAATATATCGTAACCAAAAAAAAAACATAAAAACATATTACAATATTTGTTAACGTTGTTTTGCTTTACAATGTTTGGAATTTTCCATTATTGTCAAATAATTTAAAAGAAAAGGTATTGTTTTATAATGTAAGTACATACAACTGATTACGGTACAATTACTTGTTATATTTAGCACATCACTAAAAAAATGCTAAGCTGATATAATCTTGTAACAGCACAGTATAGGTTTTATAAATATTGTTTATTGATTTAACACTACATAATGTATTTGATTTTATAAATTTATTTAGTATAAGAATACGATATGGATACGACATATGTGCAAATACTGAAACCGCGAAGCATCCTGGTCCGTAGGAATAGAACCAAATTAAATTTAAACTTAAATTCCCTGATTTATAAAATCCGAAATTTTCTAACAAAATAATTATTAAAATAAATGTAGAAAATGCAACCACTTGTATAAGTCATTAAATAGTTTCATCCATTGCTTTAAAGTCATTGACTGTGTCATAAGTCATTAATAAATACGCACACACCTTCACACACACACACACACACAACAACTTCACACACACACACACACACAACAATAGGCATAGTAGGTAACTTACTTGAACAGCTAAGCGGCAACATGCGATTCTACAGAGTGCTCAAAGTTGTTCAAATTCTATAAAATTAAAACTCTAGTTTCTGCCCTTAATACTGGACCAATTTTGTTCAAACTTTTCCTGCTTGAAGCTTAGGGGGTACCAAGTATATGGTTTCAATTATTGCCTATATGTCGTATCCATATTGTATAATATTGACTGTCTGTACATATTGTACATAACAATGTTGTTTTGAATGCTTTCACTTGTCAGTAGGGTAAATAAACAACAAAAATGTTTTTATACAAAAGGAAATGTCGACTCCCTCTTGATGCTTCCACACACAAACACACACGGAAACAATGCAATCTCTCAACGGCCAAACTATAATAAGTTAAGTCTGTATAGTTTACTATAGATAGTGTAGTAATAAAATTGCCCGTTTTCCGCTAAGCGCTTGTGTACATATTATAATATTATTGGGGCACTGATAGAAACTAATAGACTGGTTTATGAATAATTATTTGAATCTCTCTAAGAGTGGAAATTGAATATTTTGGAAAAAAAAGTAAACATTATTACAATTCATATGTCTTCTTTTTAAAATGTATAGTTTAGTTTAATTTACCGTTGGTAACCATTGCCGCAGTTTTCTGTTGTTTAAATGAGAACGAACATTCTTGAAATTATTTTAAGTTGCTTTACATTTTGGAAAATAAATTTAATATTAATGTTGAATTTGTGTCGGGTAAATTGAAAGATGTGACGGTTCATGCAGTGTTTATACCCTGGATTTTGTTACAGATTTTTGTTTGTACACAATTTATGTGCTATAAAAATGAAACCTAATTGTACTGGGCATTTCAATAGAATGTGTGAGCTCTTAGAACCACATCCAAGTTTTATTGTACTGTATTGATAAAAGTAGAGGCAAAATTGAAAGTTATATTATTTCTGTCTGACAGTTGCTTTGCTATATGAATTTCCAAGAAATGTAGTGAACAAAATGTAATGTAGAAGAACATTTTGTGGAGTCATTGTATTATAAAGGACGAATCTACTAAATACAGTAATTTACGGGCAACAGTTATTGTTCATTCATTAGTTTCAATTTCATCTTCATGGCTTAATCGGCACAGCTTGTTCGGAGATTATCCGTACAAACAAACAGACAAAAGCTGTTGTAAAGATACAATTTCGTAACAGTAATGATTATAACGATGTTCTTGTCCATCTCTATATACGCCAAAGGTCCAATACACATTTAACCAAATTTACATACAAAGAACTACAAAAACTGAATTGATTACTTTAAATCATGATAATTTTTGGAAATGTCTGTTCTTTTATCAAATACAAAATGTCCATTGTGTTTAAACCTGTTATGTGATATAGACGAGAGATGGTACAGACAGCTCTTGAATATTTTTATGACATATCAATTGTGTACAAATACGTAATACGCAGAAGTAGGTTTGCGTTCATTTGAAATAATAATATTGTTCGATTGTTAATGCTTAAAGACTGCTTGCGTTCTTACATGGCAAAGAGAAATGTAAAATTTTATTGAAGTTTGTTCAATGTTCTTGAGAAGCCAAAGTCTTCTTGTTATATGTAATTAATAAACATAGTGTAAGGTTTTTCTAAGGTGACTTGATTCCAGAAAATGAATTGAGAAATATAGATTTAAAGAAAACGGTTTTGTTTTATTGAAACGATCTGATGACCCGGGCTTCTGACATGCAAACAGGGCTGACTACTTGTGCCTTGATCACACGCACTGAGTGAAATGGGTAAACAGTGCACTCGGGCCGAGTACACGAGGTGAATCCCACTATTTCCATTAATGGAAATACTGGGACAGAGTCTCCCACTATTTCCATTGCCTCTTTTCAGTATTCCCCGTTGACACAAGATAGACATAGACACATAGTTAAGACCTCGACTCAGAGTACCCCGACTCGGATAGGTTAGGTTAGAAGGCTAAGGCGGGAGCGAAGCGGAGCGGAGCTCTCGCCTTAGCCTTCGTGGTTATTTTTTTTTTTGCGTCAACGGGGAATAGTGAACAAAAAGTTCAATTATCCCCATCAAACGGGGATTGTCGATGGGGAAAAGTGGAATAAGCGGGTACTAGAGGTTTTTGCCCCAATGGAAATAATGGGATATAATTTGTACAAAACGCTTGTCCCACTTTACTGTACTGTACTGAATGTGTGAAGTAGTCGGCGCTATGTTCACACGTACCGAGCACTGTCTTGCTTCTCAACTCTGTGCGTGTGATCTAGGCATTACTATGTACGCCTGAACACTTCCAACCTCCATCCCGAGTCCTGTAATGCAAGTACTTTAGAGAATTCTACCTCTAGTATATTGCTCAGTAATTAACATGGGCGTACCTTTTTTTTTTTTTTTTTTTTTTTTTATCGTGCGAAAAATCCCCACGGATACCTCCCCCGCCGGAACCGGAGGAGGAGGTTATGTCGGACTCGAACCGACTAAAACGCACGCCGTCTGTGGGCCGTCAGTTGCCGGAGGTGAGATTGTCGTAGCCATATCCCTCGCACCCCGGCCGACCCAGGACCATATCTCTCGATCTGGCCCTCTTCCGGTGTGGGGACCACAGAGTCCCCGACTCGCCCCCGGGTGTGGGGAAGCACGCAATGCGTGCTGCCGCCGCGGCCTGCTTCTGTTAGGGTGACAGGTGGCTCCACCCGTCACCCCCAGGCCCGCGCTCATGGGGGACGGAGGTCATTCTGCGACCTCCGACGCCCGAGTTGCCGCCGCTCTTCGTGGGCCACGCGGTTTGCGATTCTCCTTCACTCCTCGCGGGTCGCAAGGTCTGCGATTCTCCTTCGCTCCCGCTCCGCCGCCTCCTTCACGAGCAATACCTGCTCGCAGGAGGAGGCGCCGGCGGCCCACGCATCCGCGCAACGGACCATTGCTGCGAGCAAAGTGGCGAGCGTGAGAGCTCTCACCCCCAGGGTCGCCACCAGCTCCCGTCTCGGCGTCTCCCACGCCAGACACACGGTGAGCGTGTGCAGCGCCGAATCCTCGCTCGCGTCGCAGTGACGGCACTCGGACGTTAGCAGTTAGCTTGACCGGGTCCTAAACCACATTTCTCAATGGAGTTCTAAGAATCTGGTCGAGTTCAATGCCAAGAAGACGTAGGCATGTGCGTTTACAGCAAAGGCACCTTCCTTCCTTCCCGTGCCCACTCTTCAGAGAACGTCACTGCCACTACAGGACAATCTCAATACCCTCGAATCCATACCGAGTTCGCTGCAAACTAAATAACAAAAACTACATTGTATCATCAAAATAGCCTCGCGTAAACTCGGAGTCCTGAACAAAGTGAGACTTTTTTTACACCGGAGCCGCGGTTTCATACAAGACACAAATTCGCTCTTGCGTGGAATACTGCTCGCATCTCTGGGATGGCTCCGCAAGGTACTTACTAGATGCTCTCGACAGGTTGCAGTGACGTGCGGTCCCCATTATTGGAAATACTGAGGTCACCAACACCCTCGAGCCTTTGCAGATGCGTAGAGATGTAACGTCCTTGGCGGTATTTTACCGGCTCTACTATGGTGAATGTTCTCATGAGCTCTGAGCTCTTCCAATTAGTCCCATCCTTTTCTTTCCTATATAGGCCAACGCGTGCATGACTTAGATGTCACCGGCATACGGTGTAGAATATTCCATCACGAACGAAGCTATTCGGCGACTGCTTCTTCTGCCGCACCATTAAGACCTATTTCCCTTTTCCTACAGTCCCGGGTCCTTTAGCGGGGCGCGAAAAAGCATCTGATGAGGTCGTCAAGTTGAGTGCCACCATTGTAACATGGTACGTGTCTTTAATGGTGTCCCTCTTTTCGAGACTTTGTCTTTAACTTACCATCAGACGAAGTGAAGTCAAATTGACATGTCCTATATAAAAAAACTCCCGAAGTTAATAAACAGGTTCGAAATCAGTCGATTTTTAATTATTTTTATTTACGAAAAAGAGCGCTCTCGCTCGCTTTTTGCTCGCTATCGGAAAATATACTGGTTAGAGAGAGAAACAATGGCTAACCCGACACTACCAACGAGTGCGCAAAGTTTTCTCGAAACATAGAGCTGTCCGCTTTTAGTTAATAATCGCAATCAAACACTACTTTGATTGCGATTATTTTTGATTTTGTTCTCAGTTTGTTAGTAAATCAATCAAATCTTCAATCATTCAATTTCATTTCAATCATATCTTCAATCATCTACAGTACAATCAAATTGTATGTTTATACTCGTACCTAAACTGTAAACATAAAATTGGTTTACAAGTGTTTAATTTTTTTTTTGTAGCCTCTCTTGTGGAGGCCCCCTTTTTGTGGAGGCCCGGGGCCACGGCCCCGGTTGGCCCCCCCTAAATACGGCACTGTACGTAACGGGTTTTTTCACGGACGGGACGGGACGTGAAGTTTTGGAAATATCGTTTCATACAAAATGTATGCGGCAATGCATAATATCACGCGGCCACGGACGGGATAGGCCGCATACATTTTGCTTCACGTCCCGTCCCGTCCGTGAAAAAACCCGTTACGTATGCAGAGAGAGACCTTTAGATGCGCAGTTGAAGTTCCGGACTGGGGTGAACAAAAATAAATTACATTATGTATTAATTTAATATTTTATTTAGCACTATTAATAGGAGCATACAAATAGTAAACGGTGACTAGTATGCCTAAATTATTATCAAATACACTGTACACATAACACTCATTTTCTTCAACTCTAAGGTCAATTTTAAAGATATTTATTTTATGATTTCACTATAACTTTCATTCAACCATATTAAACGAACTGGGTAAATAATAGACATATAAGGACACGCACCGAAGCAGCATCTTGCTGCGCACACAGCAAATTGCCAAGAAAAATGTGCATGTAAAGTATTTGCTGCGTAAATGTAGGTGTATTGGTGTGTGCCCCCCCCCCCCCCCCCGTCCCCTCCCTAAGTCAGCTACAAGCGACAATCGTAATTTTATTATTTATAACAATAACTACTGTAATTAACGATTTGTAAATGTAACATTCTAAAACTTATAGTGTACATGGATCACAATCACTACACTGGCAGCAGGTCCCGGCAAACTTCATGAACAAGCGTCGTCGGAAAGTTCGCGTTTAACCACTAAGTATACGGAGAATGGACATTCTGGGATTTGTACATTCCAGGATTTGGACATTCTGGTATTCCATATATCAGAATGTCCAAATCCCGTTTTGCACCCTTTGGACATTCTGAACCTAAACCGTCTGAGCCACCAATGACGTGAGTCCATGCGCCTGTGATTGGCGGCGTTTATTACCCCCCGTCGCGCCCACTTGCTCGCCCGCTTGCCATAAAAAAGACCTAAAACCCCCATTCTGCGCATTTAGAACATTGTCAAGAAGTCTGCCGGTTATTGTACCGGTGATTTTGTAAATGAAACATTTCAAAACTGGTAATACAATACATTTTTAAGTAGAACATAAAAAACTGATAGGTACTGGAGGCAACTTTTAGATTACACAAAATGAACATGGGTTGTTCTCAGACTAAAAGAATAACTTAAGTCTTAGGGGTTGATACATTTAGTTTTATATAACGTACAAAATCTATACAGATTTTACTATATGTGAATAATGTGTAGTTCGTTATTTAACACCTCTAATAATATCTGAATTCTATTATGATCCTAAAGACACACATAACTTCTTACATTACAAAACATGGCACAGTTTACGCGTTGTACACACTTGATTATCTTACTAATTCTAATACATGATGTGACAGCTAAAGCTATTTTGGGGTTAGGCAGACACTACGGTATAAGGTGTACAGTCTATACACAAAAATATTCGAAACAAGTAACAAATTAGTTTCGTCATTCAGTTTTGTTGATTTGACTGAAACAGCTTTTCCGCCACTTCCGCCAGATATGAGCGAGGTAGTTAGAAGGTAATGTTAAATGCTGTGATTTTCACGAGTTGTGTAAAGCCGGGTCTACATTTGTGACGATTTTTCCGCACATCATTCAGTGACCATGACCGTAACGTGTGTCAGATCGATAATGTGGACGTATTTTGTTACGCGAACAATTGTTACAAGCTGCAGTTAAGATGCCTGCGAGTTATGAGGATTCGCAGCGACGACGCTGAGTAGTGCGAGATGCATAGTACACTATTCTCAGCTATATGCACTTCAGGTCCTCACCTTCAGTTTTGAACTCATTCTTCATTTGTTTCTTCACAGACAATACAGACCGTCCCTTACAGTGTGACTTGATTGATATAGGTGCAAATATCTTCGATCCTGTTTTTTTTTCACTACTTAGGTCACAGACAAGCACACGGCCCACCTGCTGGTAAGTGGTTACCGTGGCCCATGGGCGAGTGTAACACCAGAGGAGTCACACTCGTGCAGCCGACCCTGTAAGAACAGAGAGATCTTCGATTTATACCTCGCGCACCGCCTAGCTACCTTGCATGTCCTGAAGGAAACGCAGCCTCTAGGCAAGGTGTTATTTTATTGCGATATATGGGTATTACGTTCTTACAATTTATGCATTTAGGTTCCACCATATACCTACAAGTATAATTTTAATTGTAATATATTTTTTTTCAATCAAATCACCAGATCTTCAAACATAAATCTTCAAATCTACATCCCATGCATACAGACACACAAATACACATATTCTGCACCCGTCATCGTTCGCTCATCATCATAGTGTGTGTAGTGAGTACATATAAAGCGTACAACAAGATTAACACTCAGCACATCACAAAGTAATCTTATCTTCTCTTAGTTCTTAATAAAACTTACTTTACAATCACAAAACCGTGATAAAAATAATACTGTAAAAATATAACATGAATGGTCAAAGCTACACAGCCTTCTTACATAATAAATGCATAATGGAATGTTTTATACCTATAGTAACTCATTACAAATTCTAACAATACTTTTAAAATCTCATGGTATTTCTTATAATTAATAAATTTCGTATAAATTTAAGTATATCGCCGATTATGTACAAATGAAAATACAAACATAGAACCAAAACTTTAGTCGACTATAACATATAGTTCACTTAATTAATTAGCGAGGTTTTGACCAAGGAAACGAAACCTTTTCTCTTTCTCATTCTAAATCGATTCTCTTTCTAAACCTTCGTTTTAATAATTCATTGAGGCGAGAAAAATAAATTACAAGCGTCAAAGTTGGTAACGCATTTTTTTGTATGTAGTGTAACTTTCAGTGGTCATTGTGCAATATGTAATTGCAGTAGATTTCTTTTTCATTGCAAAAGCAATCGATGGGCGCTTAGCACAAATTACACAACAGCATAAAATGCATGAAATTTGCTTGATTCAATCCTTTTTCTTTTATCATAGTTTAGTTTATATTTCGTGAGATTTCTTGTATACGTCGTGCATTGCACTCCCGGCAGTAAAGGTGGTCGTCTAACGGATAGCACCCGCGGCCCTCCTGTCGCGAACATAGCGAGGCTCCACAATCCTCGCACGCGTAGCACGTTACGTGGAAGCTTTTGTCAAGCGCCACGATCCTGACGGTCTCTTCTGCGCCGCCTTCGGGCACGATTGGTTCCCGGCAGCGCGCGCAGCGAGGAGCATATCTGAAATATAGACAAGTATTTTTGTAACAGTTGTGGTTCCCGGCAGAGTAGAATTTGGGCCACCCCATCTCCTCCCTTGCGGTGTCGTACAAGGCAACTAAGGGATAGGGCTGTATAACATCAGACAGATATATACAGTCAGGCTCAGCTTCAGATACATGGCTCGAGTCAACAATAGTGCCTGGAATACGGCAATAGGCTCACCGCCTATTACGTGGGACCTAGAACAATGATTGGTGAAATGTGGGTGTTAATTCACCTCTGCCTAACCCTCCAGGGATAAAGGCGTGATTGTATGTATGTATTTTTGTAACATATTTTTTCTGTTGGCAAATTTTTTATCACACGGCACTAGGGAAGTATTCTTTGAATATATAAGAAGTATTCATTTTAAAAGCATGGTGTATTCACATGATAGGTAAAATCGTCAGATTGACTATGAATGCCAACCTGAGATGGCTTATTATGTTCAATATTTCTGCTTGATTTAGAGAGGCTTCATGCGGGCTTTGGAAAATATTTCTGCTGTAAAATTATTAAAAATAAGTGTATACCTTTTGTGAAAATCCTCAATACAATGTATGCGGTTGACAGCATCAACTGTGAAAGGTATGCCATCAAGGCTTTTCTGGCACACAACACAAGTGAAGCATCGAGGATGATATGGCTTGCCTGTTGCTCGAAGAATCCGGTCAAGGATAGGATCGGCACAAACACAACATTTTTCTAATGTATCCAAGTAATCTCTTTCACATAGGGCACGACTTTGCACAGCATAGAATGGACGCCCCTGAAAATGAATAATTTAATTTTTAATCTTGGCAAGGAATTATCACACATTTCCATCTTGGTAAATACAATTCACTAATCATCAGTAAGGCCTAGCAAATGTTATTATTATGAAATTCAAGCATATTGCATCTTAATAAAAGTTGCATGGTGCTGAGGGTTAGCCCAGTACATTACTACAAAGAATCTGAAATTGGGGTTCAGAAGACAATATAAGGGGTGGAAGTGGACGATAATTATTTCATAAATTTTAAAGATATTGCATTATACTTATTAGAATGTGAATTTACTTTAAAACATAGTTCTAGTCTAGATTAAAAAAATAGTTTTATGAGATTTTGATATTTTACATTGGGACCTAAACATAAACGGCGAAATGTGGGTGCTAGCACCTCTGCCTACCCCTTCGGGGATATAGGCGTGAGTTTATGTATTTTATGTATGTATTTATGTATGATATTTTAGATTAGAAAAAGAAATTGAAATTTACACATTTAACATCAAAATATGTATGTATTTATAAATTAGTGCATAATCAAGACTTACTTGTAGATTTATTCCACAGTGTTGACAGCAGAAACATTTTATATGATAAATCTTTTCCATGGCTGTACAGCCAGTGGTCTCACCCATGATTTTATCTCCACACTTGTAGCAGTTGCCACAGTATAAGGCCTCATCGGGCTCCGGAATTGGCTCCACTGCAGTCCCGACATAGCCACCATACAAAGAAGTACCAGACAGCTGACTACAAGGTCGAGGGTTGATGGGCTCATACAAAGACTCATATGTTGATGATGTTTGTGATCCACCATACGTAGAAAAGTCTTGTGCGTTAACAGACGCAGAGGACGGAGGATACGCCGACCCTGGTCGTCGCAATTCACTGTAGTTAGACTGATCACCTAAATCACTGATTCTAGAAACTTCAGACCTCGTATCACGGTCGCCATATATACTATCTCCGCCGTACGCATTACGTTGCATCATCATATTAGAATAAACATGATTAGTACCCCCCGGAGGTAGTAAATTGCTGTACAGAAGAACATCACCGCTTCGCACTTTTGCAGTGTTATTCCTAACAATGCAACTCTTTACAGGAACTAAATTAGAGTATGTTGAGCTCGTGCGACTACCACATTCTAATCTAGAGGAGTAAGAAGGCTCGCAGGCTGACTTCACCATGCAGCTTTGTGGTATTTGAGGTAAAGGAGGCTTATTTTTTTTCGGTGGGATGGATGGTTTCTTCTTCGCCGCGATAATATCATCTTGAAGCTTGGCTTCTAACTCGTTTGCATATATCCTTAAGTCAGCTAGTTGCTTATCTAGCTCAAGCGTATTCATAACTATAAAATTAACTCACTAGCAGTTATTTATTTTATTCGTAAAATAATGCGAAATCGTTACGCCCAATCTATTGTTGGATGCGAATTTGACAAGTCTTTATATTTTTATTATTATTTATCTGTGGCAAAGGTTGAACATACATTCCGTTCCACGATGATATACAAAGATGATGGAATCTAAAAAAATATAGGAAAGAATATAGAAAAAGAATTGGATTATTATAAACTAGCTGTTACCCGCGGCTCTGCCCGCGTGGATGTCGGTTATCGCGACCAAAGATAGCCTATGTCCTATCTCAAGGTCTAATCTATCTCTATATCAAATTTCGAAAAAATCGGTTCAGTGGTTTACCCCGCGTGTACACGCTGCCCATCGCATTGCTCATCCAGTGGCGGATCCAGGGGGGGGGGGTCGTGGGGGTCATGACCCCCCCCTGGGCGGGTTACCTACTAAAAAATATCCCAATGTCACTGTTAAATTTTAAAAAATAACACGCATAAGAAGACTGTCTCTTGGTACCTACTAGTATTATAATTTTATGAGGCACCAAACATCAGTATGAATATTATTCACACGATTGAAAATTTCAATTTATCGTGCAGCGCAGCCGATCAACCGATGGACTCGAATAGTTTTTGGACCTGGTGTCAGGTATGTTAAAGAAATAAGCGCGAATGACTAACCAGGCCGGCAGTCGAAGGTCTGGAGCTGACAGCCATGAGGTACTTTTTCGATACGGGCAACAACTTGACTTGGGCTCAGCTTCAAAGGCCCCGTATTTATGTTACTGTTTGCTTACAAAAACTTTTTGTGAACTTGGAAGAGGCCTTCCTTTATGAATCCGACGTAGGTAGTCACCAAAGCACCCGTGCCCGGTAATAACCTGCATCAGCCGGTACGAGAGGCAGCCGTGTGGCCTCTCTAGCCACTCCCCCATAGGATGTGATGGGCCTTACTACCGCTATTACCGCGGGCCCAGCGGTTGTGGCTAGTGGCCATCTTCTGCTGCGGATGACGCAACTGGCTCATATGCCTGGTCCTTTTTTTTATCGTGCGAAAAATCCCCGCGGATACCTCCCCCGCCTGAGCCGGAGGAGGAGGTTAGGTCGGACTCGAACCGACTAAAACGTACGCCGTCTGTGGGCCGTCAGTTGCCGGAGGTGAGATTGTCGTAGCCATATCCCTCGCACCCCGGTCGACCCAGAGCCATATCTCGCCAGGCCACAAGGTCTGCGATCACTGGCGTAGCTATGGGTGGGCAAGGTGGTGCGGTGCACCAGGGCCCTCAGCTCAGGGGGCCCCCAAGCCTGAGCCTGAACTAGCAAATCTCATATTGAACTACCAAAAAGTCTTAATTTTGGAATGCGAAAATGGGTTGTAGCACAACTCTAATCCGTGCTACTCATTTGTTGGGAATTTTGTACAGTATTGTCTCGTTGAAAGATTCGCCATCACATTTGCAGCTAGCTTGGAGGCCCCCTGAGCCTATGCTCGACAGCCGACGCTGCGGCCTATGGCCAACTATGAACTTTCCACGTGTAACTCTGATTAGCAACTGTCGCAGTGGAAAGCAAGTAAGGGGGTGGGATGGTTTTGGGCCAGATGGAGATATCGTGGTTCCAATATTTGAGTGGGCCATCTCAAAGTCGTATATGGCACAGGGTCTGTCGAGGTGCATTGGAATTTTCTTATTGGTCCCGCTTACACTCCGGCGCTTGAGACCCGAGACTGCATGCAGTTTTAGTTGGTTTGATTCCGGCCTAAACACCTTCACCGAATGTTTATGTCGATTCGACATAAACACTAAATCATCATCATCTGCATGTAGACGCATTTTCCTGATTACATCCGTGTCCAAGATGACCTCGGAGCTCAGGGTCCGCCTTCCGGCTCTTCCTCCTCCACTTCGCACGATCTTGGGCATCCATGAAAGTGAGAAAAAATCGCACACATATCACCCTCCACGACATCAAGTCAGGACTTCTTGGGCCTACCCCTTTTACCTGGACCTGGCGGGAGCGTCATTGCTAGGCATTTGCTACCCACGTAGCCTGGCGGTTGCCGCAAGACGTGGCCGCACCAGCGAAGGCGGTTCTCTTGCATTTTATCCACCATATCACGGACATGAAGGCTGCTGCGGATGCGAGAGTTTGTCACGCGATCTTTACGCGTAACGCCGCATAGCATTTTCATCTCCATGACCTCCGTGGCCTAATGAACTCCCCCTAATTGTGTATTGTGTAATGTGCGTTGTGTTTTGCAATAAATGTATTTTCTTTTCCTTCAACCTGACTGGCATTTTGGGATCACACGTGACGCCAGTTATTTCTCGTCACTTGGCCCACGCGGCAGCAATGCGTGCCTTGACGTTGTAGTCGATTTCACCAGTCACATGAAGTACAGATCCCAGGTACTTAGCCTGGTCCGTGTGTTCGACCAAATTATCGCCTATGTAAACGAGTGTGGGATCTGTAGAGTTTGACGCTAAGTATTCTGTAGGCACACGAAAATAAATGGAAATTTACGTATGCATGCGCGGAAACAAGCTAGATGTATATCTAGATTGTTTCCGCGCACCTCTCTACAAGGTTTTTTGATTGGGGTACGGGGTCCGCAGTTACCACGCGGTGTACCCTGGGCAACGGAGACGGCAGCGCTCCTCTCTCGCGGATCTGTTGAGGGCTGGTCGGAGACTTTTCACATGTCCCACTGACTAGCAAAGGGCACAATGGAGAGCAGACAAGGAGCGGACCGGTTACCGAGCGCAGGCGTGGGGGATACATGTGCGGCCGCCTGTCACCCTTTCACCCTCACTGGCGCCGCGGTTCGATGTTCGTCCCTCTTTTCAGAGTTCTATGGGGACACCGTGCTTCTCACATCCGAGGAGGCCATTTTAAAACCGTAGATGGCCCAGAATCAGCCGGGTGTCAGTAATATCCTATCGGTAACCTTACAACCCGGCAGCTCTGGTATCTGAAGATTCGAGACGGCGTGTGGTAAGCGGTCCGAGTCCGACATAACTACCCCGATGGTACGAAAAAGAGGGAGAGAGGAGGGATTTGATCCCCAACAGCACGTTAGCGACCGGTAGGGGATATGCCTACCTCATCGTTTACTTTGGTAAGGCGACGTGCGACGCCCGAAGGAATTTTCGGAACCAAAAAAAATAGGGGGGGCCCCCTGTTTCTTTTTGCACCGGGGCCCTTGGTCACCTAGCTACGCCACTGTCTGCGATTCTCCTTCGCTCCCGCTCCTCCGCCTCCTTCACGAGCATTAGAAGGATGCGCCGGCGGCCCACGCATCCGCGCAGCGGCGATGACTTGGTCGAGCGCACGGACCAGGCTAAGTACCTGGGATCTGTACTTCACGTGACTGGTCACATCAACCGCGACGTCAAGGCACGGATTGCCGCCATGTGGGCCAAGGGGCGAGAAATGATTGGCGTCACATTTAACCCTAAAATGCCAGTCTGGTTGACGGGGTAGGTCTATAAAACGATCATTAGGCCTGTCTTTTTACACGGCTGTAAGGCGTGGCCGCTGCTGGAGCGACATAAGCAGGAGCTACGTGTCACGGAGATGAAAATGCTGTGTTGGATGTGCGGCGTCACACGTAAAGATCGCATGAGGAACTCTCAGATCCGCGGCAGCCTTCATGTCCGCGATATCACACATAAAATGCAAGAGAGCCGCCTTCGCTGGTGTGGCCACGTCTTGTAGCAACCGCCAGGCTACGTGGGTAACAAATGGCTGGCAGTAGCACAGTCACCGGGACCAGGTGGAAAGGATAGGCCCAAGAAGACTTGGCTTGAAGTCGTGAAGGGTGACATGCGTGCAAATGGTCTCATCTCACCAGACTCACCACCATGAACGCCCAACGTCGTGCGAAGTGGAGGAGGAAGAGACAGAAGGCGGCCCCTGAGCTCCGAGGTCACCTCGGATTCGGAAGCAATCAGGAAAATATGTACGATAATCATGAAAGGGGGAGGCGAGCATCGCGCCGCCAACGCGGCCTGCTTCTTCTAGAGTGTCAGGCGGTTCCATTTCCAGGCCCGTGCTAATGGGGACCGATATAGAGATATTGATACGATAATGAAGATGTTGAGTGACCTACGTCGCCCGAGTCCTTCGCGCATTGTGTATTATGCGGAATGGGAAACAACTGAATCTTCTCCAGACCCGTTCCCCCACCTCCTTCTCGAGCATTACTTGCTCTCAGATGGAGGCGGTGGCAGCCGCGAGCTTACGGTTTTACGCCATCACTGTAAGCAAGCGAAAGAGAGTGCTGAGCGAGAGAACTCCCATCCCGAGGGCCGCCACAAGGACCCACTTCGGCGTTTCCAATGCCGGGTATTCGGTCCGCGTATGCAGCCCCGTGTCCTCGCTTGCATCACAGTGATGACACCCGGGCGTTGGCTCCTTCTGAATTCGCCGCAGCTAACTTCCGAAACATCCATATCCGGTGATCATCTGCGTCAACCGGTACGAGAGTTCCCCATTGAAGCCTTTCTAGCTAGTTCTCCATGATGGGTTTTCTTAGCACCACTATCACGGCGTGCCGTACGCTTGGTTGTCCAAGTCGTAGTTTCAACTCCACCATGTCCCGATAAAGCTGGGACTTCGTAGCCTCGATTTCTCGCCTTTTGATACGGATTTAGTACCGAAGGTGCTCTGATATCTTCATTCGCCATAGAGTCTCGTACAGGAGTCCTCCAGCCCCCTCAGGCCAGAGTGCCAGCTGCGTCCTTCAACTTGGGGGCCAGCAGCTTAGCCGGGTTCTGCATCGTATTTAACAACAGTACTTTTCTCCTCTCACCTCATTCCTCCTCCATTATTTTTGTTCAATGACATTTTATTGGGAGACTAGACAACCCCCCCCCCCTCTCCCCCTCCGAAACTATGTCTCGGCTACACCATGACCCCCCCCTGAATTGAAAGCTGGATCCGCCCCTGTGCTCATCGTGTTGCCGGAAGTATTCCCACGAATAATGCCCTAGCATTCACACGTACGCATCATCGTGTTGGTCCGCATTATACAGTATTCAACAGTGCAACGGAGACGGACGTAAACGTATGGAGAACAACCGAACGCTGTAGTAGTGTACGCATTATGCTTTTACAGCATAGCGAATTGATTAAATAGATTAATAATAAAAACTATCACTTTCAACTACCTATACACTGTCCGTAGATGGATATAAATATTTTTAAAAGTAAATATTCGAGAAGCAATAACGAAAGCCGTGTTTACTGATTAGCGCCATCTAGCGGTCTCGTATAGTTCATCGCGCTAGTATTGCCGCTCCTTTGACTCGCGCCGCCAAGCCGACATTCGCAGCAACATACGCGTCAGTACTCGCGGCATGACGAATATACCATTCACACCACGTCTCTGCCAACTTCTCTCGCCACTTCCCTCGCTCTGCCGCGAGTATGTAAACGCAGCTTTAACAGACAGACAGACTTATTTTCGTATTTAGAATATTAGTATGGAAGTATTAATATAACGCTATTCTGGGTTTGGTAATACAACACTAGTAGGTATAGGGTAGGACCTTGCCTCAAAAAGACGCGCAGGACTAAATTGTACCTATTGGTAGTACTCCTGTACTCTCACCCGAATAATGATATGAATATTACTAAGGCTAGAAACAACTCATTTTATCGGTATGAAAATTCTGCCGTCGTAATTAAAAAGGGCACAACTAACATTTTGTAAATATTGAGAAAATATAGATTAAATTTTTTTTTTGTTTTTTGTTGAAAAATACCCCACTAAACTATATTTTCCAAAATTCTGCGAATGGTAATACTTGCATTTGTATAGTACGTATATGACCATAGCAAATTTTTATTATAATTTTAATGCATATAATTGATAATTAGCATAATTCGTTTCATCTTAACATAAAAAATTGGATAAAATCAATCATGTTACGTTTAAAAGGCATATACAAGGAAATATGCCTTTTCAATGTAAAATTTTGAGGAACATTTTTGAATTTTACAATGAAAAGGCACTTTTATTAAATTGTGCCTTTTCATCGTATTATTATCAGTTACGATGAAAAGTAAAATATTAGAAAATACTAAACTTCTCTACGAATAAAATAAAGTAGTTATAAGAAAATCAACGTTTATTTCAAAAAAGTTTACAGAAACAATATATCTTGATTCTTAATTCATCATTTTCATCATTTCAGCCATAGGAAGTCCACTGCTGGACATAGGCCTCCCCTATAGATCTCCAATAAGACCGGTTGGAAGCGGCTCGCATCCAGCGCGTTCCCGCGGCCTTGATAAGGTCGTCTGTCCACCTTGTGGGTGGATGTCCTACGCTGCGTTTGCCGATACGTGGCCTCAACTCGAGAACTTTTCGACCCCATCGGTCATCAGTCCTCCGAGCTATGTGCCCTGCCCACTGCCATTTCAAGTTGCTGATCCTCTGGGCTATGTCGGTAATCTTGGTTCTTCTACGGATCTCCTCGTTTCTGATTTGATCTCGCAGAGAGACTCCGAGCATAGCCCTCTCCATAGCTCGTTGGGCTACTTTGAGCCCACTCATAAGGCCCATAGTGAGAGACCACGTTTCAGTGCCATAAGTCATCACTGGTAACACACACTGGTCGAAAACTTTCGACTTGAGACACTGAGGTATGTCGGACGAGAAGATATTACGCAATTTTCCGAACGCTGCCCAGCCGAGTTGGATTCGGCGACTGACCTCTTTCTTGAAGTCGGACCTACCTAACTGGACTACTTGTCCTAGGTAGACGTACGAGTCAACAACTTCAAGAACCGAGCTCTCAACAGATATTGGGGTGGGTACAACATGGGCATTACACACCCACCTGTTGAGAAACTCGGTTGAGGCCATCGAGCATTGTGTTGAGATCTTCCATCGATTCTGCCATGACTACAATATCGTCGGCAAACCGGAGGTGAGTGATGTATTCGCCATTAATATTGATGCCGAATCCTTTCCATTCCAGGAGCTTGAAGGCGTTCTCCAAAGTGGCCGTAAACAGTTTCGGAGATATCACGTCTCCCTGTCTTACTCCTCTTTACAAAGGAATCGCCTTCGAACTCTGTTCCTGTACTCGGACCGACATGGTGGCGTTATTATACAAACACTTCAACACTTCGATGTACCGATAGTCAATACGGCACCGCTGGAGAGACTCAAGCACAGCCCATGTCTCGACCGAATCAAAGGCTTTCTCATAGTCCACGAACGCTAACCAAAGTGGCAAATTATACTCTTCGGTCTTCTGTATAACTTGCCGCAGCGTATGGATGTGGTCTATGGTACTGTAGCCTCTTCGGAAACCGGCTTGTTCGGAAGGCTGGAAGTCATCAAGCCTGCGCTCGAGACGGTTCGTAATGACCCTTGAAAACAGCTTGTAAACATGACTCAGAAGCGAGATGGGCCTGTACAATAGAACAAGGTAGTTAGAAATAAGTAACAAAATACAATCTTACCAGAGCGTCGCGCCGACAGACGTGGACTCGTCTTGACACGTCAGGTACAACTGGCGCAATCCGCGCAATCCTACGCATACCTCGCCCCCTTCACTTCAGCACTCTCTTCACAGATGTTAAGTAGGAAAGGCATTTCCGCTAGTGTGTATATTTTCATATGAAATTATAAGGTGTGGAGTAAATAGTAAAGGCATAACTGCCAGTTGTGCCTTTTCTTTTACGTTTCTTGCTACGGTATTGGTAAAAAAAAATAGCACAAATACCACATAAGCCCTTTCTATTTGAAATGCATCGATTATGCCTTGTCAATTAGAAATGTTAAAACCATAATTATAAAATAGAAGACATATGTCACAATGTGACCTTTTTCCTTACAAAAACTTGAAAAATGGTGCATTTGTGCCCTATAAACTTATGCTATCTCTGTTTATTTTGTTGCTAAAAATACACAAAAAATTGGGCAGATAGACCTTTTTTTCCTGATTCCGAATATGTATATAACTCAATTTGGCATAAAATGTTACTTGTGCCCTTTTTAATTACGACGGCAGTACTTGTCCTAGGTAGACGTACGAGTCAACAACTTCAAGAACCGAGCTCTCAACAGATATTGGGGTGGGTACAACATGGGCATTACACATAACCTTCGTCTTGTCCATGTTCATTTTAAGACCCACCTGTTGAGAAACTCGGTTGAGGCCATCGAGCATTGTATTGAGATCTTCCATCGATTCTGCCATGACTACAATATCGTCGGCAAACCGGAGGTGAGTGATGTATTCGCCATTAATATTGATGCCGAATCCTTTCCATTCCAAGAGCTTGAAGGCGTTCTCCAAAGTGGCCGTAAACAGTTTCGGAGATATCACGTCTCCCTGTCTTACTCCTCTTTTCAAAGGGATCGCCTTCGAACTCTGTTCCTGTACTCGGACCGACATGGTGGCGTTATTATACAAACACTTCAACACTTCGATGTACCGATAGTCAATACGGCACCGCTGGAGAGACTTAAGCACAGCCCATGTCTCGACCGAATCAAAGGCTTTCTCATAGTCCACGAACGCTAAGCAAAGTGGCAAATTATACTCTTCGGTCTTCTGTATAACTTGCCGCAGCGTATGGATGTGGTCTATGGTAAGTCATCAAGCCTGCGCTCGAGACGGTTCGTAATGACCCTTGAAAACAGCTTGTAAACATGACTCAGAAGCGAGATGGGCCTGTACAATAGAACAAGGTAGTTAGAAATAAGTAACAAAATACAATCTTACCAGAGCGTCGCGCCGACAGGCGTGGACTCGTCTTGACACGTCAGGCACAACTGGCGCAATCCGCGCAATCCTACGCATACCTCGCCCCCTTCCCTTCAGCACTCTCTTCCCAGATGTTAAGTAGGAAAGGCATTTCCGCTAGTGTGTATATTTTCATATGAAATTATAAGGTGTGGAGTAAATAGTAAAGGCATAACTGCCAGTTGTGCCTTTTCGTTGTGATGTTTCTTGCTACGGTATTGGTAAAAAAATTAACACAAATACCACATAAGCCCTTTCTATTTGAAATGCATCGATTATGACTTTTCAATTAGAAATGTTAAAACCATAATTATAAAATAGAAGACATATGTCACAATGTGACCTATTTCCTTACAAAAACTTGAAAAATGGTGCATTTGTGCCCTACAAGCTTGTGCTATCTCTGTTTATTTGTTGCTAAAAATACACAAAAAATTGGGCAGATAGGCCTTTTTTTCCTGATTCCGAATATGTATATAACGCAATTTGGCATAAAATGTTAGTTGTGCCCTTTTTAATTACGACGGCAGAATTGACCTATTATAGCAATACATGTATACTTCTTATACATAGGTGACTGTAATGTAATGTTCTATCGAAACCACTGATCTCTAATATTCATAACAGAGATCAGTGATCGAAACTGATTCTACCGATGCGAGCGGCGAGTCCGCGAGATAAGTCACCCAGTAGTGCTATTGAGTAGGTACCTAAGAATGCTATTGAGTGCTGAAGACAAGACGGCGTGCGGTTTTAGTCGGTTCGATTGAATACAACATATAACCATCCCCACTGGATGGCGGGAAGAGGGGATCCAAGGGGATTTCTTATTAGACAGGTATACTAAATCTGTCTATCGTCGAACTAACTGTTCTACTGTTCTAGAAAGGTAACTAAGCCATCAAAGAAGTCCAATTATTTTTATCGATGCTTGTTAAATGTAATTGCTGAAACAAGACCTCTTTCTTTTAAAGTTTTAACATTCATTTCTGTTAAGAATGGCGAACTACCTAGGCTTAATTTATTCTGTTTCAGTAGTGCTACAGGTTAGTGATTTATGAAATAAATTTACAAAGTAGGTACGGCTTGAATCTATGTCAGTTACATATGTTTTTGTAATCAGTTTGTTGCAGTTTATTCGCAAGGAATGATCGTGGATGATGAAGGTAAACGTCTCTCGTAACTTCTTACATCACAAGGTTCGATTATAAATGTGTGTTCAAGTATAAATACTAATAATTTATCTTCTTTAAAATTCACAGAGTTGTTGAAACTGGGAACCGAACCTATTGAAGAAGAGGTAAGTATCAACTGGCGCTTTTTGCAATACCTAATTTGGGTTTCTTATGATAAAAATCGATTGAGCTAAAATTATCTATAATGTTTTCAGTGGCACATGGATTTTATGCCTGTAAGTATTTGTTCATTTGCATTACCCAGTGATTTTCATTTACCACGTTAATGAACTTTTTAAAAATTGGCTTCCACATGAGGTTAATAGTAACTAACATAACACCTTGTCTTGTTTAGACAGGCTATCTACCAGACAGTGTATATCGAGAGCTTGCGTGGTACGGTATTCTACAAATCCAGCCACTGCATCACAGCTCTAAGTACAAAGTGGCAGCTCAACTTATTTGGCAACACACGCTCGGGAGACCGCACGTCATCATAGAAAGTCCACCGCAGGTATACTTACCTCTAGCTTGGTTGCAGAGTAACGTGTATTGTATATACCTACCTAGGTAATATGATGTTACAAGCATAAATTTGTGTTCGTAGTCCACCCAATCTGCAGGAAAGGTGAGCCGCCAGATATTGGCTGAGGAAGCAGCGAAATGGTCTCGAGAACAACGGGCGGCACAAGAGGTGCTTATGGAAAATATCAAGAGCGGCGGGAACGGACTCACTGTCAGGACCGTCATAAGTGCTCACAAGAAATCTATTTATATCATACAAAATGGTAAGAAATATGAGAATAACACGAAGGGAGTTCATATTTTATAACAAGTAGGATCCTATCATAGAGAATGCCTCCTCTCCCAAGTGAGTTTGGCTTAGGCCCCAAAGGCCAAATATGGTCCTTTTCAGCCTGCTGTACACCCCTACTTAGTTCTGTGCTCCGAACACTTAAGGGTATTAAAAGGAACCTTATCAAATATTTCCTATTTTCCAGGTAACTACTACAGATGTCCACATGGATCCGAACCGGATTTAGATGCTTACAGAGTGCAAGCAAACATGCATGAGCGCAAGTGTACTTTCGGCAAGCAGTCTATTCCTGTGCCGTTGGATCCATGCATTGAAGCTGAAGTTGCTCCTATAGAGTATTCCTTTCACGAAGGTTGGATGTTCTGCCTAGGAAATGGTGAAAGAGAAAACAATTACTTCCAGAATGGAACTTTGGATTGCGGGAACAAAACTAAAGTATGTTTTACTACAAAACTAAAGTACTACTTATTTACTTATTGTGTTTCGAACGTCTTGGATTAATCATCATCATCTTACCCTAATATCCCGATTTCATCCACGTCTTCGGAGCCCACTGTCTGCTTTCCGGCTTATTCACCTCATCTCCGGTAATAAATGACCCAAGGCAGCGTGCGATTTTAGTCGGCTTGAGTCCGAATTATCCCCTCCCTCTCCGCTGACTGCAGCGGAGGGGAATGCCGCCATACCACAGACTAGGTCGTTGATAAAATGATTTAAAAATGAGGAGATTTTATGTATCTAGTTTCAAGTTTAGGTATGTTTCAAGTGCGGGGCCAGTTTCCGAAGACCTGGAAGACTGGGAAACTGGTCCTCATCCAGAAGGTGGGGTGCCCGGTGGACTCACCGTCCGGCTACCGGCCCATAGTGTTGCTCGATGAGGTGGCCAAGCTCTTTGAAAGAGTTATCGCGAAGCGCCTCGTCGAGCACCTCTCTAGAGAAGAGCCGGATCTGGCGGATGCCCAATATGGCTTCCGCCGAGGGCGTTCCACCGTGGATGCAATCATGCGCGTGAGGACTCTGGCGGAGGATGCGGTCGCTCGGGGCGAGGTGATGTTGGCGGTGTCTTTAGACATCTCCAACGCGTTCAACACCTTGCCCTGGAGTTGCATTATGGAGGCGCTCGTGTACCATGATGTGCCTCTCTACCTCCGCCGCATAGTCGGGGCGTACCTGACGGAGAGAGCTGTCATCTACCCAGGTGCGACCGGTGTCGGTCGGCGAGAGATGTCGTGCGGTGTTCCGCAGGGATCGGTCCTGGGGCCGCTCCTGTGGAACATCGGATACGACTGGGTGCTTCGCGGTGAGCTCGTGGATGGTGCCGCCGTGACGTGTTATGCGGACGACACGCTAGTAATGGCGAGCGGGGCTACACATCGCGAAGCAACCCTGAAGGCCACGACCGCGGTTGCCCAAGTCGTGGAACGGATCCGGCGGTTGGGTCTCGAGGTGTCTCCGCAGAAAACCAAGGCCATGTTCTTTCATGGACCTCGGCGCGGACCACCAGCGGGATCCAGCATCACAGTGGGAGGCACTCTCATCGGCATCAAGCCCCAGATGAAATATCTGGGGCTCGTGCTCGACGGTCGATGGGACTTCGGGGAGCATTTCCGAAGCCTGGTCCCCAAATTGATGCTCACAGTTAACGCTTTGACGCGTCTGCTGCCCAATTTGAGGGGCCCGGAGGACTCCTGCAGGAGACTCTACGCGGGTATCGTGCGGTCCATGGCACTATATGGGTGCCCCGTATGGGCGGACAACCTGAGAGCCAAGTACGTGGACCTGCTGCGTAAACTGCAGCGGAAAATGGCCATCAGGACCATCAGGGGATACCGCACGATATCCTTTGAAGCGGCGAGTCTCCTCGCCGGATCGCTACCGTGGATCCTGGAAGCGAGATCCCTTTCGGCGCTATACCGCTTCCGAAAGGCGGCGCGGGAGCGGGGGCACGATCCTGAGCCTGAAGAAATTCGGGCCGTGAGATCCCGGCTCCACAGGGACATGGTGGCGGAGTGGGAGCTACAACTTGGGCAACCACGCGCAGGGCACGCCGTAGTAGCGGCGGTAAGACCCATCATGGGAGAGTGGCTAGAGAGGCCACACGGCGGCCTCTCGTTCTGGCTGACGCAGATCATCACCAATCATGGGTGTTTTGGGCGGTATCTGCATCGGATCGCGCAGAAAGAGCCAACGTCCGAGTGCCATCACTGCGATGCGAGCGAGGACTCGGTGATGCACACGCTCACCGAGTGTCCGGCGTGGGAGACGCCGAGACGGGAGCTGGTGGCGACCCTAGGAGTGAGAGTTCTCACGCTCGCCACTTTGCTCGCAGCGATGGTTTGCTGCGCAGATTCGTGGGCCGCCGGCGACTCCTTCTGCGAGCAAGTAATGCTCGTGAAGGAGGCGGCGGAGCGGGAGCGCGAGGAGCGAAGGAGAATCGCAAACCGCGCGGCCCGCAACGAGCAGCGGCAACTCGGGCGTCGGAGGTCTCAGAATGACCTCCGTCCCCCATGAGCGCGGGCCTGGGGGTGACGGGTAGAGCCGCCTGTCACCCTAGCAGAAGCAGGCCGCGGCGGCGGCACGCATTGCGTGCCTCCCCATACCCGGGGGCGGGTTGGGGACTCTGTGGTCCCCTCACCGGAAGAGGGCCAGATCGAGAGATATGGTCCTGGGTCGGCCGGGGTGCGAGGGATATGGCTACGACAATCTCACCTCCGGCAACTGACGGCCCACAGACGGCGTGCGTTTTAGTCGGTTCGAGTCCGACATAACCTCCTCCTCCGGCTACGGTGGGGGAGGTATCCGTGGGGATTTTGCGCACGATAAAAAAAAATTAAAAAAAAAAAGGTATGTTTCAAGTATGGGTACCTACATAATTACCATTTCTTTCTAAGTACTAAATGTAATGTTTACTAGGTAGCTATGTGAGTATCCTACGCCCACTTGCTTAGTTGTTTGATCTGTTTCAGATAAGTGTTGACAGATTTCTAGAAGAATGCGCAATTGATCATAATGTTGTAATCACGTTCGACTACTTTGGTGATGAGCCTCGAAAGGATATGATGCATAATGCCACTCTTTGTACGACCTGGGATCCTTGCCGATTGTCATACCTATATCGACTTGAGGTAAAACGACAGAATAAAAACTGCGTGATGTTGAAATATGTATTTATTTTAAAAGATTTCTTACATATTATTTCGTTTAACTTACTAAGCCCCCGCCTCAAGAATTGACACCAGCATTCCCAACCACTCCTGAAAATCCATGCGAAAGTACTGTTTGTCCAGAATGTTTGGAGGAAGATCCAGAAAAGGGAACAGGGGGAGCGGATGGGGGATACGTTCTTCCAGGTACATTAGTACATACGTTATTAAATTATAATGTTTATAAATGATTAACACTAACAGGTAACCAGGTATTTGTTACATAGTAGGTTTAGACAATCCTCGTTTTAAGCTACTGTGTATTTTTTACAGATGAGATATACGAACCAGCTTTGCGTCAAAATGCACGCTGAAAATAAAAAAAGAAGACTTTATGCAAAATAAATATCTCATAAGAAATAATAAAGTTTTTTTATTTGATTTCATTGCAATCCCGCTATGTTCCTCTTTCGCTGGCACAAAACTATATTCATTTAAGGGCAAGCTCGGGATGCAGTTGTAAGTTGTAGCAGACTGCAGAATCTTAGTTACATGGGTCACTACGATTCTGCTTATTGTCCATGTCCATTCGCCTGTTCGTTTTTTTTAAATACTACTCAGGGTCGCAGACAAGAGGCACCAAGTGGTTACCGTGGTCTCTGCAACATCAGAGGAGTCACATTAGTGCTGCCGACTCTGTAAGAACAGAGCTGATAATCTGTGCCTTTGGTCTTCCCACCGACAGCACAAAACCTCACCAGTGAACTCGTACTGTCGTACACTCGTACCTATTAAATAAGTGAATTTTTGTATGTCTATTCACCTTAGTTTATACTTAAAAACCATCCTATATAATTAAAGTCCGACCAATAAAATAAAAAACCCGTACTGGGAGCGCCAAAAACATCTATGATATGACAACACCAAGTATAGTGATACACATGTAAAATGCCAATATTTTTTCAACACACTTGCTTATGAACAGGCTTTTATTTCCCCGCAATTAAGCACGGAATGACACCTAATATAAAACTGTGACTTTTTCATTGCTTTGTCGGTCTATGGCCTTCGCCTAACCAGACCTGGTTATCAGCTGACACCAAGTCGGTCTGTGGCCTTCGCCTAACCAGACTCGGCGATCAGCTGATTGTAGACCGAACGAGTGTAGCAGCTGATTGGTGATCAGCTGAGGGGTCACTGACCCGAGAGGTAGGTACTGATCAGCTGACCCGTAAGGTAGGGATCAGCTGAGGGGTCACTGACCCGTGAGGTAGGTACTGCCCTAGTAGTTAGCTATGCCAGCTGGCTGATGCCTCTAGACCGGCTGGGTTCAAGAAGTGAACCCTGTCCGTTGCTAGAGAGCTCTGTCTGTTTGGACCGGAAGGGGAACCGTAGCCAAAGTTAAAGCCAGAGCATGGAACTGATTATTTTATTCAACAAAATGGGCTACTAATATACAATAAATCGTCATTCAATATCCATACAATTATGCGAGCTTACAAACTATCTACACCAATCACAGCTTAGTATTCTATTTACATAAGGAATCTTAAATCTATTATATACAATACAGTGCACAAATACGCCGTGTGGGGCGCTTATCTTTCGCTATAAATATAAACTGGGCGCGCAGAGGTGCGCCAGCTATAAAACTACCGCGGTCGTAAGTCACGCTGCATTCGACGAGATTCTTCACTGCGTTCAGACGTGCGTTCGTGGCTCCGCATTTTGGCACTGCTGTTATCGTATGATAATGTTGATCTTGTAGGTAAAGTAAGTAAGTAGGTATTATGTATGTTCCTACATTACCCCCCTCTAAGAAAAACGTACGTTTGGTTTTACTAATCTTCCTGTACGAGTCATATAGGGGTCTTGCTGATTGTTACTCACATTTGTAGATTTCTCGGAATTTGCAGTCGCCGAGTTCTTAGCATTGGATGCACTCAATGTCGTAGGTTCCTGACGTATAATTGTTGCAGGCCTCGTACACGGGGATTGCGGTACGTTGGCTGCAGGCGTTTCATCATTATGTAATATGTATGCTGGTTTCAGTCTGTCTATGGATACGCATGTTTGACGATTTGGTAGTTGAATTGTGAATAACTTGCCGTTTTGACTTCGTTTGATAACTTTGTATGGGCCGTCATATGGTGGGATCAACGGTCGTCGTACTGTATCATTTCTCAGGAACACATGACTACAAGTTTCGAGTTCTTTGTATATGAAGGGTTGCTTAGATGAGTGTGATATTTGCTTTGGTGCTAGTGACGTCATCGTTTCAGTGAGTTGGCGAACGAATTCTGCGTCATCAATGTTTGGCTTGGTAGGCACAAAGAAATCCGACGGAATTCGAATTGTAGACCCATAAGTCATTAGTGCGGGACTTACAGATGTGTCTTGACATAGTGCTGTGCGTAGTCCTAGTAGTACTGTAGGTAATTCCTCACTCCAGTTGGTACCTGCTGATCTGGCCATCAGCGAAGCTTTCAAACATCTGTGTCTTCTTTCTAGGAATCCGTTTGCTTGTGGGTGGAATGGAGTTGTGCGTATACGATTAATACCTAGTCGTTGCATTAGTGTGCGAAATAATGACGATTCGAACTGTCTGCCTTGATCAGTTGTGATTCGTAGGGGACAACCGAATCGTGAGATCCATCCGTCGTATACTGCCTTCGTTACTGTTTCAGCGGTGATGTCACGAGTAGGTATAGCTTCAATCCATTTCGTGCATCGATCTATCATTGTGACTATGTATCGATATTCGTTTGATATGCATAAAGGCCCGACGATGTCCAGGTGTACGTGTTCGAAACGCGATGATTCTTGAAACTCACCAAGGGGACTGCTAACGTGTCTTTGAACCTTCGAGCGTTGACAACCAATGCATGATTTTGCCCAGGTGGTTACGTCTTTATTCATCGAAGGCCAGAAGAATTTGGATGTGATAAGTTTTCTAGTTGCGCGAACGCCAGGATGACTTAGTTCGTGTTGTGCTTTGAATGCTATTTCACGAAAAGTCACTGGTAGGTATGGTCGAATGTTTGTTGTTGATACTTCACACCATATGGATATCGGTTGTTGACCTCCAGGGAGATTTACGAGAGCGAATGTGAGGTTTGATTGTTGTTTGCAGGCTTCTAATTCGGTGTCATTTTGTTGATCTGTAGCTAATTTGTTGTAGTCGATTGTGTTATTTAATATTTCGATCTCCGTGATTCGTGATAAGGCGTCAGCGGCTGTGTTGTACTCGCCTTGAATGAATTTGATACTTGTGCAGAATTGACTAATGAAATGAAGTTGTCTTTCTCTTCTTGGAGTGTCACTGTTATTGGCTGATCTCGTGAGTGCGAAGGTTAGAGGTTTGTGATCAGTATAAATTGTGAGTTCATTACCCTCTATCAGTCGTCGTAAGCTTTTCACAGCGGTATACATAGCTAGTAATTCGCGATCGTATACGCTGTACCTTCGTTGTGTGTCATTCATATTTTTGGAGAAGAATGCGAGTGGTTTCCATATTCCGTCGACCTTCTGTTGTAGTACCGCGCCGATGCCTGTGTCTGAAGCGTCGGTGAGTAGGCATAGCGGTGCGTTAGGTATCGGATGGGTTAATGAGGTTGCATCGAGAATACTTTGTTGACATAATTGAAATGATTTTTCGGCTTCGGGTGTCCACTGTATGGGTGATTTATCGTTCTTCTTTTTCGATAGGTATACTGTAATCTGTAATATGCCATTTTCATGTCGAGCTTCGAGAATAATACTTTTCCGTGCAGTTGGTAGGTGAAATCTTGTATTCTAGGTATCGGGTATCTGTCGGGGATTGTGACAGCATTCAATCTTCTGTAGTCGCCACATACACGTAAAGAACCATCTTTTTTCTTTACCACGTGCAGTGGACTGGCCCATGGGCTGTTGGCTGGTTCGCATATACCCATTTCCATTAACTTTTCGAATTCTAATTTGGCAGCTTTGTACTTATCTGGTGGTAATGGTCGCGGTCGGGAGTATATAGGTGAACCTTTAGTTTCTATTCGGTGAGTGACGCTATGTTTTGCAGTTGATTTGATTGCCATCGGACGTAATATTGATTTAAGCGCTCGAGCACTCGTTTTACGTTGGATGGCAATCAAATCAACTCACTCAAAACTCACTCAATCAAATCACGTCGGGGTCACCAATGTCGGTCTATGGCCTTCGCCTAACCAGACCTGGTTATCAGCTGACACCAAGTCGGTCTGTGGCCTTCGCCTAACCAGACTCGGCGATCAGCTGATTGTAGACCGAACGAGTGTAGCAGCTGATTGGTGATCAGCTGAGGGGTCACTGACCCGAGAGGTAGGTACTGATCAGCTGACCCGTAAGGTAGGGATCAGCTGAGGGGTCACTGACCCGTGAGGTAGGTACTGCCCTAGTAGTTAGCTATGCCAGCTGGCTGATGCCTCTAGACCGGCTGGGTTCAAGAAGTGAACCCTGTCCGTTGCTAGAGAGCTCTGTCTGTTTGGACCGGAAGGGGAACCGTAGCCAAAGTTAAAGCCAGAGCATGGAACTGATTATTTTATTCAACAAAATGGGCTACTAATATACAATAAATCGTCATTCAATATCCATACAATTATGCGAGCTTACAAACTATCTACACCAATCACAGCTTAGTATTCTATTTACATAAGGAATCTTAAATCTATTATATACAATACAGTGCACAAATACGCCGTGTGGGGCGCTTATCTTTCGCTATAAATATAAACTGGGCGCGCAGAGGTGCGCCAGCTATAAAACTACCGCGGTCGTAAGTCACGCTGCATTCGACGAGATTCTTCACTGCGTTCAGACGTGCGTTCGTGGCTCCGCATTTTGGCACTGCTGTTATCGTATGATAATGTTGATCTTGTAGGTAAAGTAAGTAAGTAGGTATTATGTATGTTCCTACAGCTTCTTCTTCCTCCTAGCGTTATTCCCAGTCGCATCGGAAGCTTTCAGCTTGGAGTCTGGGGTCCGCTTTTACCAGTCATAGCTACAGATTTGGCTAGACCTCGATATTTTCCGTGAAGCGATTGCCACCTGACCTCCACGACCCAATGTTAACATTAGGCGATATCGAAGCTTTGCAGCTAGACCGTTGTTTTTGGACTTTTTAGGGCACCAACTACCCGTAACGACTGCCATAGATGTTCTTATGGCAACCGGGACCGACGGCTTAACGTGCTGTCCGAGGCACGACCAGACCAATGCAAATACCCATATTTAATGCACACAAATATTTGCACTGAGCGGGGATCGAACCCGCGCCTCCTGCGTAGCGGCCGCGTTCACTACCGCTACGCCACGGAGGCTGTCATGTTTATCATTGCTAT
The DNA here is from genome assembly GCA_914767945.1 of Eilema depressum. Classification (NCBI taxonomy): domain Eukaryota; kingdom Metazoa; phylum Arthropoda; class Insecta; order Lepidoptera; family Erebidae; genus Eilema; species Eilema depressum. The sequence continues at coordinate 6,424,831 of OU612028.1, read as the reverse complement.
TATTCACAAAAGTGAGTTATAGACTTCTTTTTTTTAATTTCATTGATTAAGTTGCTTTGTTCTTATATAAGGTTTTATTTTTATTTTTTATATACCTACTTGACGCGAGACAAATGTACATACGTTCATACTTAGTCTTAAGAAACCCTTTTATTTTTTGTAAACTGACGTCCTTAAAATGCCGCAGTGGAGTTTGTTGCGCCGTTTCTTCTCCATTAAGGTAACTGTACCAATGGTAGACACTTTAAGGAAAAATAAAATTTCAATCTAAAAAATTTAACAAATTAATTACAGCATGTTCGTTACATTCTTTTTTAACTGTTACAGCAACAATTAGACATTAACTTTTGCCCATAAAATCTTTAAAATCTATCATACTTTTACTTTAAATTAAATTATTATGCACTTGGTCGAAAACACCAATGCTAGACATCATTGTCCCAATGCTAGACACCTATTTGTACCAATAGTGGACACTTTAATTTCTCTCTACAAAATTGAATATCAGACCGCTAAGTGCCTTGGTATGCCCTATTCCCTCCGAGCGACGGTCAGACTGACGGCGGTCCCCCGACGAGACAAATGACAAAAGGTGGGTTTTACTTTTTAAAGGTTCATTTTGGATCGGGGGTTTTTTAAATTTTAAATTTTTTTTTTATTTCATACATTTTTACAGGTATAACCACTCAACCGATTTCCATAAGACTTGCTGTATCGTGATGTATAAATTATGACCTGTCACTTGATACCCAACACACCATATTTGAAAATATTAGATTTTACATTGCCACTTTCACTCCTCATATTATTCAAATGGCTGAACCGATTTTTATGAAACATAGCTAAGAACACTCTCGACTAAAAGCGCTATTACACCTTCCTGAATTTAGGAAACGATATTTAGGAAACGATTTAGGATGAGAAATTCAGTCGCCGGAGCTCGCGATTACACTTTTCCTAATTTAGGATCCTAAATCAGTTTTGTTGGACGAGCGGCAAGTGACGGACGTGTCGCAGGTGTCGCTGTCGAATAGAGATGGATGATAAATTAGGTTACGATTTTGATATCGATGTTATTGAATATTACTTTGATGATGTTACCGTATGATGTTACTGTTATATATTTCTAACAAATTACATTTCATAATATTGTTATGGTCGACTCTATTTGCTGAGGCTGCTTTTTTAATTCGTTACTTAATTTTTAAGTTAGCAACTTTGTCTGTCAATAATCTCATTGTGCGCATACTTCTGAATAAAAAAGAATCGATAATACATACATACATACGTACATACATACCTACATATATACGTACATCATACATACATACGTACGTACGTATACATACATACGTACATGCGTACATACATACGTACATACGGTACATACATACATACATACGTACATACGTACATACATACGTACATACGATACATACATACGTACATACGTACATACATACATACATACATACATACATACATACATACATACATACATACATACATACATACATACAGACGTACATACGCTACATACATATATACATACGTATATATATGCATACATACCTACATACATACATACAAACATACATACGTACATACCCACGTACATACATATATACATTATGTCGATATATCGATAGCTTTATTATAAAATTATCAATATCGATATTTATCGATACAATATGTATCGATAATGCGGCGGTGAGCGGCCACTGAGCGTCCTAAATTTAGGAAATGCGATTACACTCATCCGATTTAGCCATTTAGGACGTCGGAAGCCGTCCTTTATCCTAAATCGTTTCCTAATTAGGATGCTACCATCCTAAATGCGATTACACTTTCCTAAATTCAGGACGTCCTAAATATCGGATTCTGAATTTAGGAAGGTGTAATAGCCACTTAAACCATCTTTCAAACAAAAGAAACAGAATTAGAGGTTTGCACCGGTGCGGCGAAACCGGAGAAAAACCGGTGAAGCTCCGGTGAAAAAAAACTAACCGATGAACCGGAGAAAAACCGGTTTTTTCACCGGTTCTTATTCTCACAACACAAAGCTATTGTTTATTTACATTTTTATTATGTAGGTAGGGATAAATACATAGTTACTCGGTACTCCATACTAATATTATAAATGACCGTGTCTGTCTGTCTGTCTGTCTGTCTGTTTGAATATATATCCGTCTGTCTGTTTGTCTGTTAGGCGCCACGCCTAAACTACTGAACCGATCTTGATGAAATTTGGTACATAGAGGAATTAGAGCTTGGGAACGGACATAAGCTACCTTTTATCGCGAAAAAAGTGGTAAGGGGGGAATAGGTGATCTAAGCATAGTCTAATACAGTCGATCGATGGAGACGTCTAGACAGAGCAATCGTGCGGATAGGTATCGTTTTCGAGTTTATCAGGGCTGCCAACTACGAATATATTTATCATCCATTTAGCAATCAAAGATGGCGGACTCGAAATTTTCAATAAAATCAATATGGGTATCGTTTTCGAGGTTATCAGGGCTGCTAATTACGAATATACTTATACATTTAGCGATCAAAGATGGCGGACTCGAAATTTTAAATAAAATTAATATGGGTATCGTTTTCGAGGTTATCAGGGCTGCTAATTACGAATATATCATCCATTTAGCAATCAAAGATGGCGGACTCATAATTTTCAATAGAATCAATATGGGTATCGTTTTCGAGATTATCAGGGTTGCTAATTACGAATATATCATCGATTTAGGAATCAAAGATGGTGGACTCGAAATTTTCAATAAAATCAATATGGGTATCGTTTTCGAGCTTATCAGGGCTGCTAATTAAGAATATATCATCCATTTAGCAATCAAAGATGGCGGACCAGAAATTTTCAATAAAATCAATATGGGTATCGTTTTCAAGGTTATCAGGGCTGCTAATTACGAATATATCATCGATTTATCAATCAAAGATGGCGGAATCAAAATTTTCACAAAAAATCAATGTGGGTATTGTTTTCGAGGTTATCAGGGCTGCTAATTACAAATATATCATCCATTTAGCAATCAAAGATGGCGGACTCAAAATTTTCAATAAAATCAATATGGGTATCGTTTTTGATCTTTGATATTCGTATTCGTAATTAGCAGCCCTGATAACCTCGAAAACCATACCCATATCGATTTTATTGAAAATTTTGATTCCGCCATCTTTGATCGCTAAATGGATAGTATATTCGTAATTAGCAGCCCTGATAACTTCAAAAACGATACCCATATCGAATTTATTGAAAATTTCGAGTCCGCCATCTTTGATCGCTAAATGGATAGTATATTCGTAATTAGCAGCCCTAATAACTTCGGAAACGATACCCATATCGATTTTAATGAAAATTTCGAGTCCGCCATCTTTGATCGCTAAATGGATAGTATATTCGTAATTAGCAGTCCTGATAACCTCGAAAACGATACCCATATTGATTTTATTGAAAATTTCGAGTCCGCCATCTTTGATTGCTAAATGGATGATGTATTCGTAATTAGCAGCCCTGATAACCTCGAAAACGATACCCATATTGATTTTATTGAAAATTTCGAGTCCGCCATCTTTGATTGCTAAATGGATGATATATTCGTAATTAGCAGCCTTGTTAACCTCGAAAACGATACCCATATTGATTTTATTGGAAATTTCGAGTCTGCCATCTTTGATAATACCTATTATGTACTGTAGGTAATTACATACCCCGACCCGAAACCGTCGAAAACAATAATCGTATTGATTTTTTTTGGAAAGGGGAGAAAGGTGAGTAGATAGTCGAATAGAGAATCAAGTGTTTCAATAGTGTCGACTCAGAGCTCAATGCTTGACTCTCAGCGCTAAAATTTACAACAATATGCGATAAGCTACATCCACGTGGTTAGAGCGGGCTAGCGCGGGCATTATTAGTAATTTCCGGTACATGTGATGAATCTCAATGTAATTATAATATCACATTTAGCGTAGGTATAACATCTTATTTTCATGAAATAAAGGCATTATTCCAAAGTGTCTATCATTGGAACATCTAAGATTTTTTGTACCAATACTAGACATAGCATATAAATGTTACAAAACCTAATCAAAATATGCGGGCAATGGTCCAAGTATGTCAATAACTTCAATATTTATAACGTTTATACTAAAATTAGTAATAATCATAACTTATAAACAAGAAAATCACACCTATAAAAATCAGTACCCTTGGCAAAAATCTTAAGAAATAACACGACCGTGTTCACGGAGTCACATTATTTGCTGTCAACTGTCGTCTTTCTAAATTTACTTCGGATGGTGTTGCGAATATTTGAACATATCTTATAGACACCATTAGGCATCTTTTAAGGCAATAGTCTTATAAAACAAATGGATAATTTTCTCAAAATACTGGGTTTTGTTCGAAAGTGTCTAGCATTGGTACAGTGTCGAGCATTGGTACAGTTACCTTAGCGCTTAGGAAGCGGTACTTAGTTTTAAGCACAGACATTTAATATAAGATTTATATTAAATGTCTGTGGTTTTAAGGAGTTTTTGACGTCAAAAAGCTGTAACAGTGTTGCACTATTTTGAGAAATAAAGACTTTGACTTTGACTTAAAAAAGTTTCGATACAAAAAAGATCGTGTCCAATATTACAAACGAATTAATATACCTATTGCTTGCTCATTTCATGCAGCTTCGTATTTTAAAAGATAATTTCAACTTGTAGTACGTGTTTAATATACAAAACTTTCACTAAAATGTATTTTTTTTTTCTCTGTTAAAAAGTTAAGTTTTTCTCTGTTAAGTTTTCTGGTTAAAATAGAAAAATAGACGCGGCGTGTTATACTGGTTACAAGGACTGGGCACAAATCAAAACACAGTAGTATCCGTATAATAGTTTACTGCTTGGAATGGTAAATACAAGTTAGACATACAGTTACATTACACTATGTATAGAACAGGGACCACGCGATATTGGTTTTCGGACTGCATAAAATTCTTGTATTTTATGCCTAACAGCACAGAGATCAAAATAATTTATTTTCCTGGTCGGGCTTTAAAGATTTTTTTTCAATTTACAGTACCTATATAGCATAGTTTTGTATATTATATTTCACAACTATAATAATTGTAATTGTATATATTTTTTTGTGTGTATTTTTTTTATACCACTTAGTTGGCAGACAAGCACACGGCCCACCTGATGGGAAGCGGTCACCGTGGCCTATGGCCTAATGTAATAAGTTAGATTGATTTTACTAACTTATGTTAAGTATGAGTGTATGTATGACCCTTTTAGAGTATCTATCTTACTATAGAGCAAGTCTAACACTATTAGGGTTGCCACCTTTTTTTGATGAAAAAATAGTATTTTTCTTCTTTAAGTCATAAAAATATAGTACTTTTGAGAAATTTAGGAAAAAATATAGTACCTACACATTTATTTGTCATCTATCTATTTTTTCATATTTTATTTATTTTCCCTGCGTTTATTTGGTCATCCGAATGAACGAGAAATGATCGATCTGAACACTTTTTTTAAAGTCGAATGTTCGAAATGACTAAAACGCGCGCCGTCTGTCAGTGGGTCGTAGGTTGCCGGAGATGACATTGCCGGAGACATATCTCTCGCACCCCGGTCGACCCACGGCCATCTCTCTCGAGCTGGTGGGAAGACGGTGTCCCCATATAGCCCTCGGGTATGTGGAGGCACACATTGCGCCGCCGCCTATGACTGCTTCTCCTAAGGTGACAGGCGGCTCCATCCGTCACCCTCAGAACCGCTCTCATGGGGGATGGAGATAGTTCTGCGACCGACACCTGACTTGCTTTAAACATTTGATTTACGTACATTCCGCTATCGTATCGAGGGAAACCTTTGTGTATGCCTTCAGCCTGGCTAGCCTTTAATTTGGCTAAATTAAAGAAGTATCTTTAAAGTGCATGGATGGTAGTAGCCATCCGTATGAAAGCGGATTCAAATTCCCTTCGTGTTGTCTCTTAGCGACTCTTTAATAACTGCAGCAAAATATATGGCAAAAAGTGTAGGCGCGAGCACACACCCCTGTTTAACACCACAATGTGACTGAGAAAAACTGAATTCTGTTCACTTTTACACAGCAAGTCATGCGATCGTAGAGCTTTATCAAAAAAAAAATGTTCGTTTCTATAACATTCCTTCTAATGAAGCATTCACCTAAGTCAATAAATAATCATTGGAGTGAACCATCTGACATTACCTTTAATTTTGTTCGAAAAAAAATATCGCGACATTTAGCCATGAAAATATAGTACATTTGCGTACTATATTATTTTTATATAGTATATCCACTTCCGCGCCCTCAATATGTCATAAATCAATTTTAGCGCTCGCCGCATGACGTCATCTCTCGCCCGGTAATCGAGATAATGTAAACAACACTTGAACCACGTGATACCGTTCGAAAGAAGTGTTCTTCGCATTTCACAAGCTGCGGGGACTTTGGGTCATAAAACACGCCCGCAGCCTGTGAGCTCATTGCGCGCTTGTAGGGATATAGTACAACGGGCTCAAATATAGTACAATACTATATAATATAGTACGGGTGGCAACCCTAAACACTATGGTCCATTGTGCCGAGTGTAAGCAGTTTTGAGTTTTGGCGGCAAGGCTAGGAGACGCATCACTGTTATTTTATTTTCCGAAATTCGTGTGAGTTCGAGTTTTTATGTGTAAATATGGTGGAATTTTAGACATAACGTCTTGGAAAACGCGCACAAGAGTAGGAAAGTGAAATATTACAGTGGATTGTGACTTCTCGTGTTGGTTTCAAATCTCCGTAATAAGCCTTTAGTAAAGTTTCCACCACTTTACTGAGGCAGCAATCATCATCATCGTCATCATCATCATCATCATCAACTCACCATTATCATCATCCTCATCCTCATCCTCATCATCATCCAAAATATATTACTTAGTAGTATAAAAATAACTGATGACAAGGCAGCATGGTCATAGAACCTTAGCCTGTTCCGAAAGGAACGAATATTAAAAAAAAAAAAAATGTAAGCAGTTTTTTTTCTGTGGTATAAGGCTCCGCGCACACGTACGGTTTCCGTCCACGGTTTCCTGATCAAAAAGTCAGATTCAAAAAACCGAATGCACCATTTTCATACAAAATGTTCTACTAGCCGCACACGTCCTTACTTTTTGCAGAACGGAAAAAACCTGACGTTCGGTTCAGAATGGAAAAAACCTAATGACGTCATACCGAACGCAGCACTTGCATACATTTTGTACTAATCGCCGCACACGTCAGGAAATTTCCATCCGGAATCGCGCTTAAATTGTGTCCAGCGTTGTCAATTCCCAAGAGAGTGGGGACTTTCAAGCCGATTAGGGAATTTGTGGGGATTGTGCTTATGTGGGGCATTTAGACATTCACACTAGACCTAAACTCAGAAGTAATAAGTAGCAAGTATTATACATATTGATAAATTATTAAAGCAAAATATCCGACATTAAGGTACTATTTAACTCTTTACTGGCAATATATGTACACGAGCCGCAATAAACATCGCAAGTGGTGAATATAGCGGGAAACTTCAAGAGAAGTAATGTAGTTATCAATGTCTAATATTGGGGCCTTTCTGTTGGGTTTGTGGGGAATTCAGATCATCAGTAATTGGCAACACTGATTGTGTCTCGCTTCCGGGGTTGCCAGATTGTATTGTAACTTTTGTTACATTTTGCGTAACTTTTGACTCTCTTACGACCCAGCCCCATAGTGGTAGACGCTCTCAGTTGCATTAAGTCCCAGATGAAATAGCTGCGGCTCGTACTCAATGGCCAGTGGGATTTCAAGGAGCATCTCGGAAGGCCGGCTCCTAAATTGGGCGGATACCCGAGATAAACCGAGAGGATTTGTAAAAAACAAGAAACACTATATAAAAAAACAAGAATACGTAACTTGTGCGCCGTACGTAAACCGAACGTGTGCGCTCGGCACACGGAATTCCAAATCAGGAAACCGTGGACGGAAACCGTCTCCGGAAACCGTACATGTGCGGCCACCCTAAAGCGCCTATAGTGATGTTTCATGTACATCTACATATTACCAAAATTATCGATAGTTGGTTATGTTGTGTGCTAAGACGCGCTCTACAGGTAAGATAGATACTCTAAGGTATGACCCAAATGTACCGATTTGATTTTACTACGGAATGAATCTACCGAATTCACATTAATTTATTATTCAATGTTCTGTGATTCAGCACTGCTCTATCCTCCTGTCAGTGTTGCTGTCTGCTGTACAGTGTACTGTCATACTGTCAAGCCTGTCATTAGTGTCATTCACAATATTCCGCACATTTCACATAATTCACTATACTCCAAATAAAATCAAATTACTTGCACATGTGAGGTGAGGTGAGACTGGTGAGAGTTAGATCTATATTTTTTGTATTGCGATGTGTCATGTCCACACCATAATATATATGGGATAAAGATATAAAGTGAAGTGACCGTCATCGTCAGCTACTTAGCTATAGTCGGATTTTTAATTAGACGAACCTATCTGACGTTTACTGTGTTGCAAGTTTTTGATGAAATAAAAATAGTGTTGTGACTGAGTGAACTATAAAATATCATGATGAATGTATGAAATAGCATGGATAGCAAAATGAATGGTTAGAGCGAACTTCCGATATTGAGTACCGTTATCGAATTCTAGTCGTGCTATGGACGTAGCAGAGTTAATTTATATTTATATCTATAGTATATTATAAATATATATATATATATATATATATATATATAGTTGTATTACGTGGGACCTAATAGAAAGACTGGTGAAATGTGGGTGTTAATTCACCTTTGCCTAACTCTCCCGGGATAAACGCGTGATTGTATGTATGTATGTATACTTATAGTATCTGCCTATACTGAATACCAAATGCTCTAAAGATGAAGGAAAACATCGTGAATTCGTGAGAAAACCTGCAAGTCTGTCCTATATCCAATAGGACAGTCCTTGGTATGGTATGACAGCTGTAGTCCATAAGACAATCCTTACATGTAGTGGAAGGAATATAATAGATTATGTATACAACATAGCAATTATAAAGAAAATGAAAAACAAAGCTTATTTTAAATTAATTTACTCATCATCAGAATTCATCATAGAATCAGAACTATCGCTGTCGTTCACATTTATTATAAATCTGTCGGATATTGTGTCGATCAGGTGGTCGAGACCACACATTTTATTTTCCTCTTTAATGACATGAGCCACGCAGCTACTCCATTTTTCAGCGTTTATTTTTTGAAGTCCTTCTTCAAACAATTTTTTGACTTCAGCCATTTTGAAGGTTTTGTTGTTCCTAGCAACAAACCCTTTAGCTTGCGCCCATACCAGCTCAATGGGATTGAGCTCGCAGTGGTCTGGGGGCAGACGTAAAATTATAATACCATGCTCCGCCGCCATCTCGTCGACAGCATACTTGTCACTTGTAAAATTGGTGTACTTTTCGCCTAGCGGCAAAAGTAAAATCGTCTAGTTTATTCTTGAAATTTTGCTTCGGTCCACGTTTCTCGGGAGACTTAAATTGCTCGTTTTCTTTGTGTTCTTTTAAAACACTGTAAACTGAGATTTTGGGAATTGGTATGAACCAATTCCCAAAATGTCAGCTGTTTTGGAAATACATTCTTTTTTTTTCGGTGCTTCAATAGGTAACAGTGAAGCAGCTTTCTCTTCAAATACGTATTTGTATACGTTGTTAACCATACTTTTTTCGGTAACGCTTAAAGCAACTCGTGATCTCTTCTTTCTTGGAGACAAACAGCTTTGACCTGAAGTGCTTGGCTGAGGATCCATATCGTTTATAGGAAACAATATAACAATAAACTAAACACAACAACGTAACCACAAACTTAACAAGAATAAAAACTTAACAAGAACAAAAACTTAACAAGAACAAAAACTTAACAAGAACAACAATTAAAAACTGATTTAAAACACCGTGCACAGAGAAATTATTCGAGCCGTCAGACCAGAAGTTAGAAGCCGAATGACACAAACAAGATGGCGACTGTTTTTTTTTTTTTTTTTGCTATAGCTACTGGCGGCGTTGACTGGTGTTGCCGCCGCGCTTTGACATAGACCGGTAAAAAAACTGATTGTAATTTTACATACTAGTAAATATCAAAGCACTTTGATACAATTTTATTGTAAAATATAAATATGTAGTTCTTTTTATCATTCATTTCATATGATTGAACGGGAACTGAATGAATCAGTTGCATCACTAATACTGAATATAGCAACATTATTTTACGAAGTGACATTAGCTAATGTCAGATAGGTTCGTCTAATTAAAAATCCGACTATAAGTTTCAGAAGTTCAAGAATGCACAACATTAGGAGAAACAATTTAAATCGGTGGAACTAAACTTGATACTAGCAAAATTGTGTTATTGCCACAGAAGGAGGGACCTACTATTATATATATTGATAGTCCAAGTTTACGTCAAAAATGGTTGTACTTCATAGTCTTCATAATATTATCCACAGTGTAGCAGGAACACATACCTTCGACTTACCAAGATTAAAACAAAATCTTTTGAAATTGGAATTTACTAGTGACGATGTAAGTAATAACATTCCTCTGCTCAATATTGGTATAATTAGTTTGTGTTCAAACATTACCACCTGTTTACTACTACAGATTTCTTAAAATAGGTATACTTACCATTAGTTGTCATCTAGTCATTAACAGTGAGATTCTTTGGACCTGGACTCATTATTCATCAATTATGACTCATCAGAAAATGTATTTATTTATTAGAAAAGTAATGTACCCATGTGCTATTCCTAACTATAACCTATCACTGGGCCACATTTCATTAAGATCCATTCAACCACTCATGTGGTTCATCACCCATTTTTATGCCAGAAGATTTCACTTCAACTGATGCATGCTGAAGAACAACCTCCCTTTACTTGAATCAATTTCACTCTGATCAAGGTCTAGCAAAGAGAATTTATTCACCACATTAAGTTCTAGGGCCAGCATTAGTCATGTTTTATTGTCTGTGTTCTACTTAAAATTTTATTTTTCAGAAAATTAAAGCTGATTCTATTAAGACTGAACCTCTTTTACCTTTTGCTGATAGTGATGTATTTTATGCCAGTATTGTGCAGGCAAGACGTCTCACTGCTCAAGGAGACTGTAAAGCTATTTATGAAGTTACATTTGATGTAGAGGTTGGTTATAATAGTATATAGTTGCTGTTTTGTCATTATTTGTTGCTATCTGTACCAAAACAAAATTTTAATTGAACAAAGTTGGCAGAGAATGAGTAAACATAATTTCTGAACTACAAAATACAATGCACAAAACAAGAGGGTTGCGTGCTTGTCTGCTACATAAGTGGTATAAAAAAAATGGGGTACTCATGCTCCTTAGGAGAGTACAGGTGTGGAGAGTGAAACTACTCTGGCAGTTAAGAGTCGACTTTACGATTAAGCTGGGTTTGCATTCAGGCTATTGCACTGCCAACATCAACCCATTCCTAACACAAGCAAATAATTATCTTAGCAGGAGGTCTAATGGGACTGCTAGTAATTTTGAATAAATTCCATGCTTTTTTTAAATGTCAATTTGATCGATGGTAAAGAATAATTTTATAAATAAATTAAAAATATCTATTGCTTATAACCGAGATCAGACACTATAAAAATAAAAACTTATGTTAATTTCAGAACAGCAATTTCAAATTCAAAGCAGGTGATACAATTGGAGTAATCCCACACAATGATGAGTCAGATGTCAACTTGATTATTACTCATTTGGATTTGACCTCACAAGCAGACCTGTGTTACTTACTGTCAATAGATAGCAGTGCAAAAGGAGGTAAAATACCCCCTCATGTTCCTCTCGAGTCTACTGTGAGGCATGTTTTAACATACTGTTTGGATTTACGAAGTGTTCTTAAAAAGGTACCTATAACTCTTCTTTACAAAATATAAACACACACAGTTGCTATCTGCTTCTTGTGACTCAGAGACCCGTTACCATACATAAATTTGGAGATGAATAATTATGAGTAGTTGCATCCCTAAAAACATTTCTAGGAGGTCTAACGATATATTTTTTTTTTTTTTTAGTTTTATGACACTATACAATAAAGAGATGCTCTCCATAATATGTGTAATGAACTTTGAATCTTCTTTAACATTTTTTTTATCTATTTTAGCTGTTCCTGCTAACCCTTTCAAGGTACACGAAAGATGAAAGAGAAAGAAGAATACTAGAATATCTTTGCAGCAAAGAGGGGTCTTCTACATACACATCTGAAGTATTGAATAAAGGCTTGTGTATACTAGACTTGTTCACCATCTTGTCATCTTGTAAACCACCCATAGAAGTTCTACTAGCTAATCTACCTAGGTTATTACCTAGACCTTATTCAATCGTGAACAGCGGTTTGAAAAATAACAATATAGTTACTATTTGTTTCTCTGTTATGACCCTTAATAACAGAAAAGGGCTCACAACTGGCTGGATAGAAAATTTAATTTCAAATGAGGAATCGAATCTGGATAATCAATTAAATAATTTAAGTCTATCAGAAGAGGGTAGATGTAAAAAAAGTATACCAATTTACCTTAGAAAAAATATGAGTATGTTTTCACTACCAGAAGATATTACGAAATCAATAATTATGACTGGCCCTGGAACCGGAGTAGCGCCATTTATGGGCTTTTTAGAAGAAAGAGAATTTATGAAATTCACTAATCCTGAATTGAAGTTGGGAGAAGCTTGGCTGTTTGGCGGTTGTAGAAATCCAAAGTTAGATTTCATTTACGAAGATAAGTTAAATGGCTACTTGGACAGCGGCATTTTGAGTAAGCTTAGTATGGCATTTTCAAGAATCGACAACACAGACATTAAATATATTCAGGTTAGTGAATTTTGTTACTACTGTAAAGGTAGACTGGCAATCGTCGAGAGGTCCCAGGTTTTAATCCTGGCCATTACACTACCCATGTGAGCCCACTCTAACACAAACAATTTAGCTTTGCTGGAGGAATTAGAAGGAATGTTAAGAATATGGCAAGTGGGTTCATTTGCCATTTCATGAAATTTGGTCCTGGTGTAACTGGTTGCACATTTTGTGGAAACCCCTAATATTTCCAGCAGGTTTGAATTGCCAACCAAATTCCGATTATATGTCCAAATGATGGGCTCTTGGCAAAAGTTATTCAATGAGCTATTATAACAAAAACTTATTATTTTTACAGGATGCATTGATACTTCATGGAGAGAAAATTATGGAACTAGTGAATGATGGTGCTGTGGTGTATCTTTGTGGTGATTTGAAAACTATGGCGGAGCAAGTGAAGGAAATTTTTGTAAAAGTTTTTATAGAACACGGTAATTTGACCCAAGAAGACGCAAAAGTAAGATTAGCTGAGATGCAAAAAGATAAAAGATTTTTGGTTGATGCTTGGAGTTGATTTTTCAATTTAGTTTAGGTAATATAATTATTTATTTGTACATAAATGTTATGTATATAATGTACCAGTTGGGTTAGTGATGGAAAGCGAACATGTGTTTGCTTGAAATTATATATTATTTAATTTATTATTTGTTTTATTGATGTTCCAAGTTATTTCTATAATTCTACCAAGAATGTATACAGGCTAAGAAACAGTATAACGTACTTTTTCCTCCTGTGACCTGTTGTAAAATCACAATAATATATGATTCTTGGGCGTCAATCCCCACTGAAAGAATTTGTTAAGTAATAGAACTGGTTGCGAGGATGCTCGCGCAGCCTCGCGACGCGGTGCCGCGCTCCCCTCCTTTACCTTCAAATGACTATGACCTTTTCATCCCGTAGATAAGATTCAAAATGCTTTGTAATAAAAAGCCGCTGCCGGCCGCTGTTCTTTCAGTGGGGACCTTAGAGTAAACATTAAAAATATAGAGCGCGCCTATCACTCAGGTCTTTGGCGCCGAGTGTTAGCAGATACTTTGCGATGGTATAGTGCACCTATAGTGACGTTTCATGCATTACCGAAAATATCAATAGATGCACTTGTTAATGTAGTTTGTTGTTATGAAGTTTTTTGTTCGATTTGATATGCATGCATAAAATTAAAACCGAAATACAAAAAAATGGCGTCATTTTGCGGTATTTTTGCGTCATTATTACTACAAATATACGAGGTTGTATAAAATTTTGATTTAACATATCGAATTAAATATTATTTGCGAAGTAATTTTGACGGGTATTGTTTTGCTACTGATTGAGGTTGAGCCAGGAGCCTCGGTACTGTTCATACCCGTGATAGCAGTTCATACTTGTAAGGCGCGCTCTATAGCAATGTATACTCTAAGGTGGGGACCATTTGGCCCTTAGGTCTCAGAAGCGAAGTCAGCGGCGAGCGGCGCGGCTAGCCAAAGAGAATAAATTCTCTTTGGTTTGCCACGCCGCCGCTTGCATAATCTATGACTGGTGAGTTTGAGCTCCTCCGCCACCGTAGCGCCTCGTGCTATCTATCCTCAAAAGACACGCAAAAAACGCGTATATAGTACATTTTGTGACGTGATTGGGGTCATGATAGATGCCGGTAACTATACTTTTGGCAGTAGAAAACAAAAAATACAAATATATTTTACAAAAATAATTTAATAGGCAAATTATAATAAAATGTTCAAAAAGGTGTCCTTTGTATATAAACTTATATCTATAGCGTACTAGAGTCAATACATTTAATGCTCTGCTCTACTCTACCGGATGGCCACTACTAGTTACACACTAGACAACGTCGCAAAATGCTGGGTACACACTGACAGGGAGGCCTACCACGAAACGTACGTCCGAAACTTTGGATTCGCACAAAATACGAATGAAAGATGTATCATTTAGGTAAAAACTACTTCAGACTTGTTCTGTAGATAAGAAGTTCTTTCACTTTCTGAATTGTAACACTAATCTTACTCTCAGGGGTAGCTTGCGGTTTGCGGTTACTGAAGTCTATATTTAGTTATGTATGTATCCTTGAAATATTTCACATGGCCACACTGTAAATTCTTGCTCATATTGTTAGAAATTTGTAAATGATTGAAATAAGAATCAGAGTAGGTATTCACGTGTACCCAACACCATGAGAGACATGTATTTATTTATTGTTTAAATGAACATAGGAATCACGACAATGGTCCACAATACATTATGGTCTATTTAACCCTGCAATGCGTGCGACAATATTACGCAAGTTTTATTGAAGCACAATCTCACGAGTCAAGAAAACAAAGATGCCTTTATATTCATAAACTTGTGAGTATTTTAAGCAGAGCATTCACACGATTCTTCGTTGTTTTCAACAAGCTTAAAACTAGTCTATAGTAAACAGTGTTCCAACTCAAGGCAGATAAATATATAAAATCAATATCTCCCATGAGTTTAGTGGTTTCAAGAAATTAGGTAGGTAATCAAAATATAATTATATTGATATAATACTAAAAAATCTCAAAAATACACTATATGAACATAATTCATAGGTACTTAAAAATCAGTATATTGCACTGTTGTATAAATTTTCTCAACAATTAACAATGTATAGCTGAATCGAATTTAAAAGGATTTTTTTTTCACCAATACCAATGATTGTACTATAATTTTATTATATAAAATATGCTGTGGGGACTAGGTAACAATGTTGAAAGAAAGAAATAATAACCAATAAGAAATAACCAATCAGAAAAAGGAAAAGTTACAATCAAAAGTACAGTCGAAACTACGGGTCATCAATGGTCTCACTTTGGCATGACCATGTGAAGTGGAGAAGTACAACCTGGAGAGGGAACCTGAGATGCGCAGGTGACAGCATCAGATGCGTCCGGGGCTATAGCAATGATGATGATGATAAACTGCCGTTTCAGGCATGAATTCTGGGATTTAAATGTGTTTCATGGTACAATTACCTGAAGCTGCGGCCTGCGGCTGCAGTTGTACCTTTTATGGCAGGCTTAAAGGTTATCTCATAGTTGTCTATAACGTTATTGAAAGTTTTAAAACATAAGGCGGCCAACTTTGACTTGTAGGAGTACATTATGCAATATAAAATATTTGTGCTGATGCTGTGTGCACGACACTCCGTTTTAAAAAAAACCTGTGAATGAATGATGGATATTTTAGAAAATTGCACGAAATGTGACCTCTCAATGTGGGATTGGCCGCCTTAATTAAACAATAAAAAGAAATCTCATAAAAGATTTTTTTTTGCTGTAGCTAACCTCACTAATTAATGGCCAATGTTTTACACACATTACAAACTGTGGTTTTACAACGTGTAAGCAAATTCTATTATCCTATAAAACAATACATACTATTTATGCAACACATACATTTATTTATAGCAGAAATAAACTTCCTTATATAGGTCTGACCAGACTATTTCTTCTGAACTTTAAACTAGTTAGCAAGTGTGATAATAATTACATACTCAATATATCATTATACTTAATTATTATAATATTAACCTTCTCCCTGAATAATCACTTGAGCACTAAGTCGTGACTTTCGGTTAAACCATTTCCTGCTTCAAGCCAGATCTATGTATATGACAATGACACATTTATATGACGGAAATATCCGTAAGAATATAATGGCGCGCCATTACATTCTTACGGATATTTTTTGTGTGCAGTCTATCAGATTTGATATGTTTACATTGATATTAGATTGAAAAGCAGGTAAATCGATCGATTTGCATTGCATTGTGTGTAACGTACACATTATGCGAGCATTGCGTGAGTTGTATACAAAGAAGGTACAATTCAGAATAATTGCAGCGCATTTATAGTAGGTACACGTCCAAAGGCGTAAAATGAAATGTCAAAACGCAATAACGCATAGTATGTCTAAAAAAGCATACAATATTCACCCTTTAGGCCAAATAAGCGCTATCGCGCCGCTCGCCGGCGCCGCCGCTGAGTTCGCGATCGAGGCCTTATGGTCGGACAAACAGCACTCCATTTGCTTGTTTTACAAAGTTCATGATTTCTTTTACTAGTTCAGATACATGGTGCTCAAACAATTATTACAGGTTAAGGAATGGCAAAATACTATTACAGAAATGCAGCACTGCAATACAGTCTTATTTATGTCGTTGGAAATATACTCTTAAATATATACCTATCTTAGATTAGGTACTAACTATTTCTTTAAGTGTTTGTGAGTTAAACAATAATATTGATCGAACGGAATGTGATACGGTTGTGTGAGCTTTGCGAAATTGATGCGTTTACTTGAAATGATTAAATAAATCATAGAAAAAATAATTACGACTAGTAATAAAAAAGTTATTTCATTTATGTACATTTTTGGTAATAGCCTATGCCTATTTGTGCACCAATTGTTAGGTGATACTCATTTTTAATCAAGGCCTTATCCCGAAACAGCCTGGCCACTACGACCTTAAAGATACAATTAATATGTAGAAACTATTTTCGTAATAAGAAGCTCGCATACCCAATTGTCATGAAGCCATTGCGTCAATTGTAATGGCCAGTGTCCAGGATGTTCAAGAACTCGAATGTTCCAAAAATCTAATATCTACTCAACATCAGTCCAAAGCATTGCATAAGTCCGATTAGTACTTACTTACAATTACAAAAATACTTAATTTTGGACAGATTATATTCATCTTAAGTAACTAACTTTCAGCCCGATATAGCTATATTGTAAAAATCAATTCGCGTGTCATAATAATTATGGCATGTTTTTCTTGTACATTCTTTTCATTTCCAAAAATGTTATAGACTGTGATGTTTGAATACCTATATCAGTTGTAGATACCCTATCTATACGCGTCTAAAGATAAGACAAAAGCCGAACGCGTAGTAATGCTGTCGAAATAAATATCTTGCGGTTTTATGCTAAATGCGTTAACAACAAAATGTGTAGCTCAATACATATTCATAAACATTTATGGTAATACAGAATGTTTTCCGTCAACTTCAATGCTGTACTTGAAATACTTTCATTCTTCTCAAATAATGCCCTGTTTACAAAATATCATACGCAATTAAGTATTGCCTATACAAATCCTATTCGTGTAAAATACTATGTAAAACTTGGCACCTCACATCCGTATAGAATATGTAAAATTGTAAAAAGGCTATAAAAGTGAAATATAGACAAAATAGGGAATGGAAGAAATTACCAGTCTTAGTCACAGTTCTTGTTATGAATCTTTTGCGCGGCTCTGATGAGAGGAGTTAGAGTTCTCAATTCCATAGCGCAGTTTAGGAACGGGTGCATTAGTAGATCCTCAGCAGCGGCTCGTAGATCAACATCTACTTGAAGACACTTGTCTAGAAAGTTCTGGAAATCCGGTGACAATTTTTCCCACCTAGGAATTTTCGGCCGACCAACTGCCGCAATGAGATATAGAGCTCTCAGAGGGGATTCCTTCATGTATGGCGGTTCTCCTTCGATCATTTCTATGGCCATGATACCTAGTGACCAGACGTCAACTTTTTTGCCGTATTGCTTCCTCGTGACAACTTCGGGCGCCATCCAG
This sequence comes from Eilema depressum, assembly GCA_914767945.1. Lineage (NCBI taxonomy): Eukaryota > Metazoa > Arthropoda > Insecta > Lepidoptera > Erebidae > Eilema > Eilema depressum. Next base: position 6,406,248 of record OU612028.1, on the reverse strand, counting down.
TACGGAGTACCGACCATAGTTTGTCGTTTTTCGTCACCGACAATATTTGCGCAGAAACCAAAGTCGGTCACTTTAACAGTGCCATCCATTCCAAGTAGAACATTATCGGACTTGATATCCCTGTGAATTGTACCTTTAGAGTGTAGGAATGCAATGGCTTGTAAAGTTTCTCGGCAAACGGCTGCGATTTGACCTTCCTTCATCACGACCTCGGTCACTACATAATTTAGTGAGCCTCCATCGAGTAGTTCCATAGCGACCCAAAGGTGGTCGTAACTGAGAAACGCGTCGAGAAAATTGACCAGATTTTTGTGATTAAAACCCTTCAGCACATTAATTTCATTGAGTATTAGTTCCTTTTTGCTCTGTTTCGTTAAATCTATATCCTTAATGGCCACTTTAGAGTTGTCCGTACTATCTATCGCGACGAACACCACACCTGTCGACAAATGAAAATATGATTAATGTATGGCTTTGGCTTCATTGATATGCACGCTTTGTTATTGAGTTTTATAGATTGACTAAGAACCGCTCCTTGCTGCAAGATTCTGTTATGCAAGCGCATGTCGAAATATAAAACGTTTAAATTGTAGATTAAACATATTCATGCAGTATGGACTGATGTAAATTACGATAGTAGAGTATTAATATGTCCAAGTACATAGTTAGGCTACCAAGATTTTCGGAGTCCGAGCCAACCACAACTGCTACCTATACTTGTTAATCAACGGATGAAGTTTTGGCATAAGCTGTCAGAGTACTCAGAGTAAAATAGAAAACGGTACGACATGAGTATCGCTACGTCGCGTCGCTGACGATTGAGACGTCTTCTAGAAAAAAATACTGGGCCCAGCTCGGTACTTTGACACCATGCCCACATTCCCAGCTTCCTCTCACCCTTGGGGATAATTTAAACCTAAATCGGTGAAGTTATTTTTATTGATGTCTGGCCATAACAACCATTTACCATGAGCTGCGCGAAGGACATCCTTCGAAAACGTCGGCTGCAGATAAGACCAATATTGTACAGCGCGTGACGTTGTCTGATAAGGTAACCTATAATATCATGTTCGAACAAGGTTGATGATATTATTATTATTACTATTATGTATCTATCTCTGGTATCTAAGTTTCGTATCTTTCTTTATTACTATTGTTATACGCCTAGGCCTGGATATAATGAATAGGCAGAGATGTATTTTTGATGGATTTAAAGAGAAGGCGGTTCTCATTTTCCGATTTTATTTAACGTTGCAATAGCAGCGCGAATCCCGATTGCATACAAACTAATCCAAAGCTCGGACTTTAGAGCTCAGAGTCCCCTGTTCTACTCTTTCTCCTTCTTTTCTTGGCTTTTAAACGAAAGTCTGCCGCATTACTCCTCCTAAAGAAAAGGAAAACCTGCCTCTGCGCAAGTCTATGGACAACTTCAAGGTGTTTCTAGACCCCGTGCTATTATGAGTTATTCCGATCAGAAGATCCTAAAAAGCCTAAAAAGTATTGCACTTTACGCGACCCGGAAATCAAATTCATAACCTCAGATTAAGGAATTACCGCACGAATTAAGGAATCTCAATATTTCAGTACAGTACATAAATTAGGTTCATCAATTTATCAGCTACTAGCTACTAGAATGCTTTTTGATAATTAGCACTTTTTTTCGTGTATAAAGGAGTGCTCGTCCCTACACTTATGTATGGTAGTGAATGTTGGGTTTTGAAGAAGAAGTATGAAAGTAAATTGAATGCTGTGGAAATGAGAAGCCTGAGAAGTATAGCTGGGGTGAAGATGACGGATCGAGTGAGGAACACTGTAATAAGGGAACGTTGTGGTATGGTTGAAGATGTAGTGACTAAGATAGAGAAAGGGATGCTTAGATGGTTCGGACACGTGGAGAGGATGGACGAAAGAAGACTGACGAAACAGATTTATGAAGCGAGGGTGAATGGGCAACCCGGTAGAGGTCGACCTAGACATACGTATGTCAGACAGATTGAAGACATATTAAAGAAAGGAAATGTCAAGAGGACTCGAAACCGGCGAGCATGTATTAAAACAATTATGAAAGTAGAAGAAGCGAAAGATGTATGCCAGGATCGTAGCAAGTGGAAAGCAGTGGTCTCTACCTACCCCACTGGGAAAGAGGCGTGACTTTATGTATGTATATATGTATGTTTTTTCTTAGTGTCAGTGGCAACAATTTTAAATAGCTAGATGCGTCCAGCCAAAACTCGGCGACATTGACCGCACCGTCTGTCGCATCATCAGCACTTATTGTGTCGGGCATGTTTTATGTCTTATGACGTAGCGTGGCAGATATTATGATAATTACTTAACATTTGGGACATTGATAGACATCGAGACTCTGTCGTTTCTGCCTAAGTTTAGCCCGAAGAGAAAAAGCTATGATTATGCGGACCTATATAAAATTTTCAGTACGAGATGAGGTGAAAGTGCAAGTTTGACGGTAAAAGGCCCACCGAATGTTATGTAGGACCGAAACAATACTGACCGAAATGTGGGTGTTGTATATCTGCCTAGTTATCATTTGGGCTTATGCAGGCGCGGATATAAAAAAAGTAATATGGATCTTCGGCTACATCCGTCGCCAAACAAACTACAATGTTTAAGTACGACAGGTGTGGCGAGTATGAATCACCCGCTTCCACTCCCTTCCCGATGGCGATGCGGCGCCATAAGGCTTTAAAGAGTTTAAAGTATCCCCACGAATTGAATGTCTACATGTATTCATTTCACAAACCTGAACTGTTTTATCGAAGTAAACAAATAAAAAGAAATAAAGATTAGAAGTACATTTTTTTAGAGATTATCTAGAATTAATCGTAATCTTAAAAAAACACCTTTACACATTTTAGAGTTCGTAAATTCTGTAATGGACCACTCCATCAGATTTTGGCTAAATATATATAAAGTTGGTCAAAATGTAACCGTCTGGTTTGGTAGATAGCACCATCTGCTACACTGACGGCTCCAGGAAAGAATCAACAAAGCTTTCTGGTTCCGGAGTACACATAATATGCGAAGACGGGACAGAGAAAAACAAGTCGACATCACTAGGTAAGTTCGCAAGCGTATTTCAAGAGATCTTCGCCATTTTGGAGTGCGCGGAAATGACAAAAACCCTGAATACAGGGAAGGTCACCATATACAGTGACAGCCAAGCGGCGCTCAAGGTACTAGGCAAGATCAAAACCACCTCAGCGATGGTAAAATAATGTAAAAATGAGCTAGGAAGACTGGCCGCCACAGCCGATGTTACTCTTGCCTGGGTACCAGGCCACGAAGGAGCTGATGAAACCAGATGGGCCCTGAATCTAGGCTGCCCATCGCCCACAAAATAACTAAGGGAGTCATTAGCCCAAGTATCACAACAGAAACCAACCGGAGATGGAAATCCTCGCCTATCATGAGACAGTCAAAGATCTTCATCAAAAGTATGGACAAAAAAAGAACAAGTCAACTGATAACACTGTCAAGGGGAAACATGAGGCTTGCCATAGAAGTGATCACAGGACATTGCCGACTAAATAGGCACCTGACACTAATAGGAGTCAAGACTGATCCCAAATGGCCAGAATGCATGGAGGCCGAGGAAACCGAGCTTCCACCTACTGGCCGAATTCCCCATGTACTCGCTGAAAAGATGGGAAATAATGGGTACGGACAAACTAGAAGACATCGACGATCTGAAGGTGGGGCAGATCGTAAGCTTTTGCAAGGAAACAGGTAGGTTCGACGCGGCGCCGTGATTGCCGGACACCCCCCAAACCCTCTAAAGAGGACATAGGGGAAATGGGTGAAGTGGCCCACATCGGAGGGTGGATCACCCGTCCGGCCAACGGCGTCCCCTGCTGGAAGTAAGTAAGTAACCATCTGGTTTAACCGGTAGAGTCCAGACCCTCAATTCTGCTAAAGCAAAACCATGGACACTGCAAAAAATTTCATATAATTTTGGAATTTAAAATAATCCTTATAGTCTAAAATTAAATGGCTTTTTGTAGAGTGAATAAACGTGTAACGAAACTCTTTTCATTTGATTTTGGATTTTGAGCCTATAGTAATAAAGTCTAAAATTGGATGCCATTTTTTGTAGTTTCTGTGGTATGACAATGGTTTTGCTTTAGCAGAATCCAAGCCCAGGAATAATGTACAACCTCTTGAGGGGATGGAGGATAGCGAAAAACGCTCAGGGAGTCTCAGGCTCGATATTGATGAAAACAGAAATAATAATAATATGCCGAACCAAGAATCAAACCCAATGTTATATTTGAAAATAAAACACTGCCTTAGAAATATTCAGATCTCTTAGAGTATACATTGCTAGTATATATTTATAATGTATACTCTAAGTTCAGATCTACTACATGAGCTTTTGTTGATGAAGAAAGTAGTGATGTTTTTTAATATTTCTTATTTTCTGATGTTGTGTCAGTATAATGCTAGATAAAAGATAATAATACAATTTAATCAAATGAAGAAATCACTGATAAGATTATAACATAGAAATCGACTGCAAATAGTTAATAGACTAGACTACTAGAGCCTCAAGAGCCTAATAATAGAATTTGAAATATGATATTGTAGATGGTACTAAGATGATAAAACAATAATGTTGGAACTAAAAAGTGAGGATGTAATTAATAAGAGATGAATTTTGCCTTAATCGGGATAATATCTTTCTATTTTATTGCCGATTATTCCCAAAATTTATATTTAATACTATACATACATATAGTAATTCTCTTCTTAGAACCCAGAACTTAGTGGCTGCGAATCCTAGTCAAGAATCCGAAGTCAAGAGACTTGAAGAAATTGGATGTAGGGTATAACTGCAATAATCTGTACTGATATATATCAGGAGACATATCTTGGACCTAAGTTGCGAGTCACACGACGCCTTGGTGATGGCGCATTGGTAGAAGTTTTCTGTAAATCAGTTGTCTTTTTTTTATACCACTTAGGTGGCAGACAAGCACACGGGATGGGAAGTGGTTACCGAGGCCTATGGATGTATGCAACACGAGGGGTGTCACACTCGCGCTCACCTTGTCAATAGTCATCATATACTTAATACCCATTGTGCCAACTGACCACCTAAAAAAATTAGTGTACAGGGCCCAAATCAACCTCACTGGCTCCCAATCAAACAAAGAACAAGGCTATGGTGCTTTCTTTCTTTACAGGATCAAGGTCCAGACAGCCCACAGATGGTGTATGTTTTAATTGGTTCGAGTCCATCTTAACCTCTGCCACCAGCTCCAGTGGTGGAGGTATCCGTGGGGAGTTTTCGCATGATAAAAAGAAAAGGTATCTAGCCTACATCTGCAAGACTATAGTTGGGATATATGATGTATATAGCTGTGATAGCTCACTTAAATGAGAATAGTAACAATATAACAGTCAAGCGATCTTACAATGTGAATATAAATATATACAATTCAGCAGACATTGACTGATCTATTAGCGCTGAAGTGTCAATTGGCCCATGAATGTTGTACCATACCTTTCAACCTCATTCATAAAATGATGTTCAAATTAACTACAAACTAACTACAAATGAATTGCCACTTGTCTAAGGTCAGGTCTGGTTTAGACATAGGACCTTTTGACAGAGTTAAGTATACTAAAATATACTGGCACACAGTTGATCAAAAATTGAGTTATTCACACCTAATTTATCATAATGTGTTACATGATAACATATCACCAAATAACAATAATATTAAATAACCTTTAAGGATATTTTGACATAATATAATAGGTCCATATTAATCAACACATTATTTTATTGTAATGTAATTAATGGACTTGACATGTTTGTTACTTTTATTTTGCATACCCATTGGCAGAATATAATGACTATAAATGTTGTTTATGTTCAGCTGTATTATATTATCTGTGGTTCAGCAATAAATGAATTTGATTTACTTTGACTGCTTAATATTTCTAACAGTGTCAGTTATATTATGGATGCTGGTTACACTGTTACACAATTCAGATCTACGTCAGTAAAACTTTTTCAAAGGAATAATTTCAGTTATTTGGACATTCTCAAAGATAATTTTAAGGCTCCTGGTTTCATGATAATGTTTATCAGCACTACAACCTTTTTACATGTTATGCCATATAATACTGTAGTTGCTTAATGTGTTTAACCATTGCCTAATAATATAGGTTATCAAATTACATCAATAAAAAAAGTACAAGCCAATATGAGTATTACCTGAAGCACCAGCACCGAGTTGCTTGATCCGTTCAAACCTCTCATAAGGATCATCTTTATTACAGATATTCTTCAGCTCCTCATATATTTCCTCATCTGTGAGTGTAGCATATATCATTTCTTTCTTCCTGAGTATGGGGCTCTCTTCTGGATCATTTCCAATAAGACTTAAATCGTCTACAACAGCTGTTAAGTCTAAGACAGCATCTTTTTTCTTTAAGTTGTGTTTTAGAGGTGAAGCTGGCATAGTTTGCCTCTTTGAGAATATGTCATTTGTATTCACCTCCTCCTCACTGCTCTGACCGATCGAAAGATCCGAATCCTGACTCTGGTGAGCATTCTTATGATCTAACAACCTATCTATTTCTATATTCTCTTCCGTGATTGCTTCTTGTGTGAGGAAAGGTTTGAACGGCTCGTCAAACGCCTTTTCCTTTTTGATAGTATACATGTGGAACTTGACGGCTTGGATGGCTGCATCAGGATTTTCATTTTGTTCGGCAGGAGTGATTTGCGTATTCAACAATCTTAGCCAGGAATTAGGCAAGCCTTCCAACATACCGGTCTCTGAGTTCTTACTAACATGAATATGTTGTTTAACATCAGTTGGCATACCAATGTCGGTCGCACGCTCTTCTTTTTCCCTATTATGTTTTTTAGAGAAGAGTTTACCAATTAAACCACGGCCCGATCGCCCACTCATTTTGCTTTGTTTTTTTATTGTCAGTTTAATAACAACCAAGCCATATCACTGTCACTTACGTAGAACACAAAGCTACATTACGCGTAACACATATAGTTTAAAAGGCGGAATTTTTGGATTTGATAAATAGGAGTGGCTTTACACGGACGGATCGTACCCAGGGACGGCAACCACTTTATCAATTCAACTGACAGGACAGATAGAACGAAATGGCAAAGAAAAATGGTGAGGAAATAATAAATACGTTTGGTTTCACGCTCTTAAAATATGGAAAGTATTCAATTAAAATTTAATAATTGAAGATAAAGAGATAAAATTTCAACTATCATATTTTCTTTGCTAAAAAATGATCGCAAATGCATTTTATTGATATAATTGCTAAAATTTAACTAGAATATACTTCAAATAAAAGTTACATTTAAAAAATTGCTGCTTATAATGGAGCGCTAAAGTGGCATATTTTTACAATGGCAGGACTGGCATATCATTATCATTGGCTCGTTTTATAGGTAGGAATTTTGGATGAGTCACTGTTCATCCGTGAGGATTTAAATTGAATCTTTACAATATTCGAAAATTTTCAATGCGTAGAAAGTTTGTTTAGCAACTGTCACATGCGACAAAGTCGTACGCGTACCCCATACATACCTACATACCTACTACCCCGATGATTCAGTTGTAGCAAGTGCAACCGCCAGGGCCGGATCTAGGGGGGGGCAAGCCGGGGCACGTGCCCCGGGCGGAAGCATCAGGGGGCGGCAAAATCAAACTTTACAGACGAAAGGCCGCCCCCTTTGGGGCGGCCTTGCCTTATGGTAATCGGCAAGCTGCGCCTCTGGACCCCGTTGACTCGGTGTCTCCACCAGTGCTATTCAGAGGAGTTGATGGCTCCCTGTTCCCAACGCAGCCGACGAAACACGTTCTACCACAGACTACTGAGCCTCGGTCACCTATGGCGCCCAGTGTGGATGACGACGACGGGTAGAAAACCATGCCTAAATAATGTTTGTCGACGAGTTCGTCTTTGGTGAAAGATTCTGTCGTCGATTCACTCATGAATTAATCGTTCTGTCGGCGAAACGTTCGTAGTTGAAAGGTTCTGTCGGTGAACAACTGATAATCGAAACGTTCTGTCGGCGGCTCATTCGGCAGAGAAACGTTTGTCGGAGTTATGTTTCAGACCCGAACTAAAGCTGGTGGTGCAATACTCAGAGCCAAGAAGTAACAAAACTACCCCGGGACCCGATGGCGATGGCATTCCAGGACGAGAGTGGGCCCTTGCTCTAGTCGAAGATCTCCAAGTCCGCAACTGACAGAGCTTCTTAACGCACGTTTGTAGCGGAGCCAATTTCCGCAATCGTGGAAGACGAGGTAAATGGTCCCCGTTCGAAAGGGCGCCCGGTGGACTCACCGTTCGCCTGACGACCCATAGTGGTGTTTGACGAGGTGCGCAAACTCTTTGAAAGAGTTATAGGGAAGTGCCTCATCGGACATCCAATATCGCTTCAACCAGAGGCGCTCCACCGTAGATGCCATCATGCGCATGAGGGCTCTGGTGAAGGATGCGGTTGCCCGGGGCGAGGTAATGCTAGCGGTGTGCTTGGACATCGCCAATGCGTTCAAGACCTTACCCTTCCAAGCCACGGTGACCGCTTCCCATCAGGTGGGCCGTGTGCTTGTCTGCCAACTAAGTGGTATAAAAAAAATCATCTACCTAACACTGACCGGCCTTGGTCGTCATCAAATTTCATGCGGTACTCCGCAGAGATCGGTCTTGGGGTCGCTCCTGTCAACTCCTGTGGAACATCGAATACGACTGGGTGCTTCGCAATAAGTTCGGTTCGCAATAAGGTGTCAGACTTCAGGGTGCATATCCAAAGTCTGGTCTCCAAAATTGCTATATTAATGATGAAAGTTGACGTGGGAGCAGGGACGGGAACTCGAGCCTCGAGAAATCCAGCTCCACCAGGACATCATGGTGGAGTAAAAGGAACGACTTGGGCGACCGAGCGCAGGGCAAGTCGTGCTATCGGCGGTAGGACATCATGGAGGACTGGTTAGAGACGCGACACAGACGAAGTCTGCCGTACTGGCTGATGCAGGTGATCTCCGGGAGATTGGTTAAGGAGTCGGCCTTACGATCGAGAGGTCCCGGGTTCGAATCCTGTCCATGTAATGGTGAACCCACTCCTAGCACAAGCATTTTAGCTTAGTTGGAGGGGTTAACGGGAATATTAGTAATTTCGGTTGCTAATATTCTTTAAAAAAAAAAATATATATAAGTTTCGTGGACCACCTGTATCGGATCAGAAAGGAGTCCACGTCTGTATATCGTCTCTCGTCACTGTGATGCGAGCGAGGACTCAAGGGCTCACACTGGTGGGGTGCTCACCCGGTATGGAAGGCGCTGACACGGGCCCTCAGAGAAGGAGTCGCTCAGCGCTTTGCTCCCAGCGGGACAGAGCGTGAGTGCGTGGGATGCCACCACGTGGCAAGTGCGATGTGCCGCCCAGGGAAAGATGGGTTATACTTATGACTATTGACACTTCCCCCCGCCGGTACCCAAGGGAATTTACGCACGGCAAAAAAGTGGGCGGAGGCGGCATTTTCAGTTTTTGCCCCGCCTCAAAAAAATTGAAGATCCGGGGCTGGCAACCGCTGCCTAAAAGATCCCAGGTTCAATTCCCTGAATTTTTTATAAGGAAATTCAGTAGTAGCATGGAAAAGGGGTGTCATAGAATTCAATTTAGATCGGAAAAAGTTTTAAGGCTCTTTGCAAATGGTAGGTACTTGAAGTTCGTATGGATATCACTCAGACTGAAATTATTCTTTTAGTCTGAGGGATATCAGTTGATGGTTCCACCATTGCCCCAATATGTTTGTATAGGAGAATTTCGAATCTTAAGACGTGGTTAAGAAGGTAGCTCAGTGGTCTAATGACCACTGAGCATACAGGGGTAATGCTCTAATGAGCATTAGGTACCCCTGTATGGGACTGGTCGCGAGTTCAAGTTACATCTTGAGCATTTCACTTTTTCCGTTTTATATAGATTAGAATAGTTAGCATACTAATTGCTTCAAAATTTGATTAAAAAACCTAGATTTTATATAAGTACCTACCTACTTACCTATTAGATAAGAAGATACGTAAGTACTACTTGAATGGCTAGTGAATGAGAGATTTTAGTCTCTCATGTCTCATTCAATAGCGACTCAAATCAGTCCGACTTTGAATCTGAGCAAAAGACGTGACGGAAGGGTCAACGGCCATTGATAAGTTTAATTTAGCTCGAGTCACCAACTGTGGGCTGTTAAACTTCCACTTACTAGACGCACCTACATCGGATAAGTGTAAAATTTTATGCGCAATATATGCAATACATATATAATGGGTTGCGGATCTTTCTTTACCCGACTACGGCAAAGACAAAGGTTATGATTTCGACAGGCTATGATGGATGTATGTATGTATGCAGTTTCAGCTGTTCCTCATAGCTCCTCAACTACTTATTAGACTGGATATATCGTTAGAAGCATTGAAGCAAAGTTTGCGCATGTGTACCTACCTCCTAACTTGAAAATCAAAAATAAAAAAATCCAATAAAAGTACCGATCTACCAAAGACTGAGCCTTTTGATCCCGTGTTAAGTTTGATATAAATCTATGATTGGTGGACAATATTTATATTACAAAAGCGGGCTGTGGGAGCTATTTATAATTTGGGCCCAAGAGTCTCCCTCAGAGAAAAGTTTAAAGAAATAGACATTCTGACCGTAGTGTCACAATACATTTTCGAGAACCTAATGTATGTAAGGAAAAATATTTCCAAATTTCCAAAAATTTATGACAGGCATAACATAAATACGAGACATAAAAACAATCTTGTAGTCTGTGATAGCAGACTCCAAAAAATTAGTAATTCTTTCCAGGGTAACTGTATACGCTTTTTTAACAAGCTCCCTAATGAAATTAGGGATTTACCTATAAATAAATTTAAAAATGAAGTTAAGAGGAAATTGTGCCAAAAAGGCTATTATAAAATACAAGAATATTTAGATGATAAACTTGCTTGGAATTGAGCTGTTCACTCATGCATGCTTCTCAAACAAATGATTGTATTTAGACTAAGTAGACTAAGCATTTTTTGTAACTAGACCAAAAAAAAAAAAGCCCGCTGAGTTTCTTGCCGGAGTCTTCTCAGGCCGGGGCCACGTTTCGAACCGGTGTGGTCCATTTGCTAAGCTAGTCTTTAGTACATATATGTATATTATTGACGTTTTGTAAGTGCCGTTTTGATGGTCTATACAGAATAAATGATTTTTGACTTTGACTTTGGGGGCCTCGGCCGTCTCACCCCGTGCTTACCACCAAAGACACCCAAAAACGCGCTTTGCGCAACTTGAGCATATTGTCACGAAGTTTGCCGATCACTATATCTACTAGAACACTAGAAAAACTGTTTACAACTGAGATAAAGTCAAACAAAAACTGTAACCAGACTACCCAACGGAAAGGTTAATAATTTTCAAGAATATTAAAATAAAGATAGTCGCGCAGCTATTCGTCAATAGATGGCACTAGTAGTACTTAACACTGTATTTTTTATTGCTTGGTGTATTTCACAATTTGAATTATAAACATTATGTTATACCTAATTGTAAAATAATAGATATTATTTACATATAAATTTGATATCAAAATTTTTGTATCGGTAATTTTTGTAACGGTCTAGATTTCTAGAAGTGAATATTAGATATTTCCTTCCTCGGTTCTTGGCAATTTTATTGTAAAATGTCTAGACATATTTAGCGGTTATTTTTTTTATATAGGACACGTCAATTTGACTTCGCCTCGCCTGATGGCAAGCTGAAGGCAAAGTCTCCGAAAAGAGGGTCACCATTACAGACACGTACCATGTTACAATGGTGGCACTCAGCTTGACGGCCTAAATTTAGAGGTATTTGACAATATTGTACGGCAATTTTATCGAAACACGATATAATTATTTTAATACCTCTGGTATGACACTCACTGTTACGTTAACGACGCTAATGTTGCTAATTGCTAATAATTAATTAACATAACATACTTTCACGTCAATCTTTCGCTCGGTGGCCGTGTCTACACCCGTATTCACAAACAATACTTCGCTATGCGTACTACCAAAACTGTGCAAAGAACGACAAATCTCAGTGCATTCGTTTTGGCAAGCCTTTTTATTCATAGACAAGTGATACTTCGTTGAGGGAACGCACTGCGTTAGATACTGCTCCGTGATGTTTATGAATTAATTTTACCAGCCCTATGCGCTCGAGCACACTATGAGACCTCACAGTGTTGTTTGTGAATACGGGTGTAAGTGTCTAAGTATGTATGTTTATATTGTTTTGGGTGCACATCACAATATTGAATACCAAAAAACAGTGTTACTGTAAGGTCGTATGCGTGTCATTCTTATGAGGTGATAGGTAGGTACGCAAGAACGCACAAATTCGACATCTGACAGCGACGCGAGTTTATTCAGCCATTCGGATCTTTAATCTTCAGATCTTTTCATCATCATCATCATCATTTCAGCCATAGGAAGTCCACTGCTGGACATAGGCCTCCCCTATAGATCTCCAATAAGACCGGTTGGAAGCGGCTCGCATCCAGCGCGGATTCAGATCTTTTAGGCGGGGCAAAAACTAACAAAACTTTCCGCTCGCGCTTTTTTTCCGGCTCCTCATAGTTCGATTGGTCGCACTATGAGGACTTTTAAATCCTCGTCGTACGATTAATCGAACTGTGCGATCGAACTATGTTGCCACGAGGTTCGGAACGTCGGAATGTCGGAATTACATAGACTAAAAACTTCGACACGCAAATGTGATGGCGCGTATCGCGCTCTTGCACTTCTGCTGGTGTTACAGGTGGCTCCACCTGTCGCCTCCAGGTCTGTGCTCATGAAGGATGGAGGTCGTTGTGTGATTTTGATACTGAGAAGTTAAGAGAAGGTCGAGACTAAATTTTTTACTTCTTTCATTAGGAGAATTGGCCTTCTGGCCTAAAACTAAACCAATTTAAATGTGTCTATTTTTAGTACCACTTAGGTGGCAGACAAGCACACGACCTACCTGATGGAAAGTGGTTACCGTTGCCTATGGACGATTGCAACACCAGAGGATCCACTCGTACTGCCGACCCTGTAAGAACAGAGAGATTCTGTGCCGTCAGCGGAGAAGACAAGCAGGACAAGCCTTTGTTCTTCCCACTGACAGCACAAATCCACCCTACTCACCGCCGGGAACACAACACGAGGTAGCCAAGGCATTCTGTAAAGCGGTGTATAATTTAGTCAATCCGAATAAGCGTCCAGAACTATTTTACTATCGTTAAAAATAGCTTTAAACCTTTAAATATAACTCACCGGAATTATTTCTAATGGATTTTGTTTATGTTAACTACTTTAAAAAGTTGGGGGATAATGCATCAAAGATAGGGTTTTTAAGCCTATAGTTTGGTTTATCTATGTGCAATGGTCGTTGTGTTTTCAATATGATAATAGGATCTATGATCGTTTGGTATATTATCTGCGATGCATAATTCTATGTCTAACAAGTAGATATTCTAGAATGCGATAAACATAATAATTTAGTTTTTTTCTGTAGAGATACCTACATGGATATCCATATCCATACTAATATTATAAATCTGAAAGTAGCTCTGTCTGTCTGTTACGCTTGTACACGCCTAAACCACTGAATCGATTTCGATGAAATTTGGTATAGGGGTAGATTAGACCCTGAGAAAGGATATAGGCTATGTTTGTTCGCGATAACCGGCAACAGCTAGTATAATAAACTTGCACTTGCACTGAGCGGGAATCGTACTTGTGACCGTGATGTGGCAGTCGAACACTGTACCATTACACCGTGGTACCCGTTGCCACCAGAGCAGAGCCCGTACCATAAACTCGTAAAACAAAACAGCTGTTAACCCATCAACTGCATAAATAACTTTGTAACCCTATATAATAGCTAGGGTTACAAAGTTACATTTGCTGTTTGTAGTAGGTATGACAGCCGTTCAATTATTGACCTGTTCAAAGAGTTTAGGCCTCAGTATGGATAAGGTATTTTCCGCTCATTAACCCTATTAACGACTGGGAATGTTTAGTTCCACTCATTGACACCGTTGAAGAACGCAATTTTTTCCCAATCGTTAGAACACTAGTAGGCCTGCCTATGTATTCCGTAGTATAAATTAATTATAAGTTTATCAGACATCCTAAATACATGTATGTTATAATTATTGCTTCGTACCTATCTATTCCCTAAGATATATTAACGGCCCCAATCTTTACACCTTTCATATAATTATGTCTGGATAATATCACCCAGACAAAGAGGTTACGGTAATTGGTTTGTAAAAGCTTTCACGAAGTTTGTAATTTTTTTACAGTTCTTTTGCTATTTATTTCCATAGCGATAAGGCCCAAAATATAAGTTTTAAACGATTTCATAATTTAGGGCGAGTAACTTTCTCTGTTTGTTTTAAATTTTTACGGGATGGGAAACGCTTTGAGATAAACTATCGATAAAAATATTCAGCTTTCGTGGGCTTACAGCTATTTACATTTTATTTACTTTGGTCTCGACTAGACTTGGTGGGTATCCACCAAGATTTATGCGCCCAAACCAACCTATCTGTTAGTCGGTACCATGGGCAGATTCAGGGGGATTAAGTGACACGGCTCTGCTCTGTCTGAAATTAAGAATTTTAAGACACACGACAACGTGTCTCCTCCCCCGCTACGGCTTTTCCCCATCCTCAAAAGATAGCTGGTTACGTGTAATCTCTCAAGGTTAGAGGGTCAGATGGTAGAAGCTGCCATAAAAGTCAAGATAGTAAGAGACGAGGGCGGACGCTAGTTACCAACCAAAGTGCAAAACTGCAAACTTCGGATGCAATCGGGACCTACAGCATTCCCCCTCCCGAGCCAAGTTTGTTTTTGTAATAATTAGTAGGTATAGATGCAATTTATGAAATGAACCTTTGACAGATCCCACTCACGCTTAAGCTGTGAACTGAACCGCTAGGGATTTGTTGGATTTTTTATGCCGACCTTCTGCAAAAAAACTGCGAACAAAAATGTATTACAAGGTTTATTATAAAGATGTCGCAACCGCAGGGCAGCTTGTGGTGCGCTGAATTTGTTTCAGTCATAATCAAATATTATGGAATTATAATCAACTAGCTTTCGCCCGCGGCTCAGCCCGCGTGGATGTCGGTTATCGCGACCAAACATAGCCTATGTCCTTTCTCAAGGTCTTATCTACCCCTATACCAAATTTCATCAAATCGGTTCAGCGGTTTAGACGTGAAAGCGTAACAGAGAGACAGACAGACAGACGGACAAACAGACAGACAGAGTTACTTTCGCATTTATAATATTAGTATGTATGGTTTTAATTAGAGTTCAAATTACCAATCTAGTTTTTTAAGCGCTAAATTTAAGCCTATTAAACAAACTCTTGAAGTTGTTTGTTACCTTACTAGTGATCATCTCTTCTTCATCCGAGCGTCGATCCTAGAAAGCGTAATCCTTCAACTTTTGAACACGGGTTGGCTCATTTTTAGGATGTGTCATAACAATCTTATAACATAACATACATATAACATAAACTCACGCCTATATCCCCGAAGGGGTAGGCAGAGGTGCTAGCACCCACATTTCGCCGTTTATGTTTAGGTCCCAATGTAATAGGTGGCGAGCCTATTGCCATTAACCGGGCACTTATAAACCTGTGATAAATACACACATAACTTCGAAAAGCATCGAAAAGTCATTGGTGTGTGCCATGGTAATACCTGGGATCGAACCCGAGACCTCGTCTCAGCAGTCCATTACCCATACCACTAGGCTACCGCGGTTATGAAGTTCCAAAATATACCAAACGTACATGCATATCGACTATTATCTGCATATTGCAGATATAATGTTGTGACGACCGCAAGTTTCATTTTATTAATGTAACAGATGCCATATAACGAACACACATATCATGTAACGAACTGATATTATTGCTATAAATTATGATTAATAAAGAGGGTTATTATTATAAGAGAATATTGCCACAGTATACTTATTGCTTTATCTGTTTCTATTACCTACTGGTCTGTTTTTAAGGCTACATCATAGAAAATTATGGTGCTGAATTATAAAACCTCTTCGTGATGTATCCTTGGTAATGAAAACGCCTCTCTTCCTTCTATTTAGAGAAGACAAGTGTCCGACTATTCTGCCGCGACGGGGAGGATTTCTGTCTCCAAGTCACTCCAAGTCGATTTTGGCGTCTCTCTGAGTGGTAGAGGACAATGTAGAGACACGGTGAGAGGGCGGATCACCGTCTTTGTATTCTGGCCTCTGGGCCAGACCATGCAGACCTGTTTAATTTCGCCATTAGGAATTGCCAGAGCAAAGGTTGGTACAGAATTTCTTTATTTTTTTTTTAAACCTTATGTCGCAGATAAGCACACGGCCTACCTGATGGAAAGTGGCATATGAACAAGTGCAGCACCAGGGGAATCACACTCGTGCTGCCGAACCTTCAAGAACAGAGAGATTCTGTGCCGTCTGCGAAGTAGACAAGCTTTATGGTGCCGCAAAGTAAAAAAAAGATGCTGAACCGTTTGATTCTCGATGGAATTGTCGTTTATGATTGTCTGAAACCCTTTGCTTAATATATCGATAGAACCCGAACATCACTATGTCGGAACTTACACGCTTCGTTTACATCTGTGTAGTAAAGTCAAAGCTTCAGCGTGAACAGAGACGATTTAGTAAACAATTCTTTCTGACTCTGACTCTGAGTTATTTTTAGGTCAATAGCTGTTGAATTCGCTCATCGCTAGTTGTACCAATGAAAATGTATAGCGCTATGCATGATTGCACCAAGAAGCACACGTCAATATTTAACTAAATACCTATGTACATAATTTGATCATTAAATTCAAGCTCAGAGTTTTATTTTAGTGTGGTTTTGTACTACGTTGCTGTTGTATAAAACCTATATTTTGTGAGCGTATTTAATGTATTTATCACGTCATTTCATGATAGGGGAATACATTATGACGAAGACTGCATTCTCGAGAGGATCCTAATACATAAAGTTCCCAGAAGTAAAAGGTGTGTAGCCTTTTATGCCTAATTATGGCCTAATCCTTAGCATGCTCACGCTTACGCAGAATAGAAAGTAGCTTATGTGGTATTCCAGACTATGATCTAATCCTGCACCAATTTTAGCCAGATGCGTTAGTAAAGGCTGAACGGATATGGTTAAAATTTGGTGCGTGTTAGAATAACAAACATCTAAACATCTTCACAGACTTTCACATTAATATTAGTAGGATATGATAGGCAGTACGATATGATAGGAAGTAGGAGAGGATAGGAAGTAGGATAAGACAGGATAGGAAGTAGGATAGGACAGGATAGGATAGGATTAGTTTACAATTTACCAAAATTATCGTAGTTTTCTACTAAATTTTAGAATATTGAAAGTAAATGGATTGGTGAAAATGAAATGAAAGAAAATGAAATATTTACGCTAGTAAAGTAGTTATGTCTGTACCTACGTTTCTTGTATACGTTCAGCACTTCGCAGTTTGAACATAATGTATTAATATTTATGTAATTCTGAATTCAGAGATAGTAAAGAATGTACGTTTGTGTTCTTGGAGTATCGAAATGAGGACACCGATAATATGAAAACTTGCAATTTTGTTTAACATGATATTAAGATAACCTGACAAGAAAGATGCGATAACAGTATTTAGATGTGATACCTAGGTTCAGCTACACTTAGTATTATTTTGTTAAGAAATAATGACGTTGTAAAAAAATTGCTGTAATAGCAACAGTGTTACAATATTAAGAAATGCGTAAATTTAATTTTTAGTTTGTCACTTTCATATTCGTTGAGCATTCAAGTTAGTTTTTAGAAGTGTACTAACCCAGATACCAGTGAGTTTTGTTGTACGAATACGTGTAAGTTACTGGTCAGGGATATGTTAGTAGTTTTATAATAGTGTTAGTGACGTCAGTGATTATTGTGATATAATTATATGATAAGGATTCACAGCAACCAGCTATGGGTTACGGGTACGTAGTATTTATTCGAATTTAGAATAGTTTAGCGATGCCTCGTTTGATTTCACTCTCTACACAAACACAACTCAAACTAGTAACTGTGGTGTTACTGTAGTATCGTAATAGTGTAACAGTAAATAAGAAAGTTAATAATTCCAAGTCCCTGATAATGGTTGTAGAGTAGTTTGGTGAAGTACATTCCCGTGGCTGTCGTGTCGTTATTTGTTATCTCCAGTGACTATGTCTTAAGTGAGGCACAGGCTGGCAGGCAGGATTTAGTCAATAATTTATATTATCTCCTTATAATTTATCAGTACTTTATTCCCGGTTGTATTCAAGGCTTGTACCTCGGTGTCCCGGGCCCGGCAGGCTTATTAGCTAACTCGCGATAGCAAAATTTGCGCGGTAATCGCACAAAAAACGACAAATTGGTATTACGTATCACATTTGACAGAAAGCGATCAGCGAAAAAGGCGCGATAAGAAATGTCATCGCGATCACTCAAAAGGTCCTTTTTTAATGGCCGGCATTGTGAAAATAATAAATACAGAAAGGAGATGGATACTCTTCCATACATTCGTGGGCCTGATTGACAGAAAATGGAGCTGTCAGCTGTCACAGCTTAAAAATACAGTTGATAAACACAAGAAATAATTAATCGATTAACGGAAATCGATTCAGAATTTATTTTTATTACACTATTATTTGGTATTTTAAATGGTTATTATTATTATTATGATTAAGTTTTGTTCACTTTGATTGATTTAATATCAAATTGTGATGCAAGTGTTTTAATACACAATATTGTTTAAATAATTTTTAGTAATCGATATTTTATTTTGCTAGTGGAATAAACTTAGTTTTAAGATTTCTCGTCTTCCAGACTTTCAATTGAGCTGGTTTTTTAATATTTTGAAATAGAAAAAAATACCGCTTTTTTAAGTCATATCTCAACTCATTACAATTTTGGCCCAGAAGTCCCCGTCTCCTTTTCATTGTAAAAAACCAGTGGTAAGTCAAGAAAAACATATAAATTAGTCTTAGAAACAAAACTATCGCTATTTTTCAGTTCCGCAGCATATAATTGTTAAGGCGATCTGATCGCAAATCCTTACGTAATACCAATTTTTTTTGACGTATCGCGATCCATCGCGCAGTGATCTCGTTCTTACTGCTCATCGCTCGCTCGCTGGTCGCGAAAAGTTAGCTAATAAGCCTGCGGGTCTGCTTACACTTTCTGTACTTCTCGATTTGGGTTATCTTAGTTTCCATGGAAGCTGTTTTCGTATAAATACCAACTCTCGAGAGGAAAGCCTGTGCCAGAATCACGTCAGTTAATTAGCAGGACCCTTATTCTACTAATGGTTAACCAAAGTCATACCAGAGGCACTGCGACAAATACCATTGAATTTCAGACTTTACTGCTATGCTGTTAAATTCTAAAATGGAGTGGCACCCTATAGAGCAAAGGAAAGAATGAACTGAAACTGTTTTTTCATTTCATTTTGGAGTTAAATTCTATGTCAAGAAAGTATAAATTTGATGGCGACTGCCATCTGATTTCCACAAATTGGTGATATCTTTGTAGTTAGACTAGTAGTCGGACTTTTTAGGGCTCGAACTACCCTTAAAAATGCCATAGATGTTCGTATGGCAACCAGGACCGACGGCTTAACGTGCTTTCCGAGGGTCGGACACATCCAGATCACAACAAATAGACATATTCATGCATATAAATATTTGCACTGAGTGGGAATCGAATCCGTGCCTCCTGCGTAGCAGTCGCATGCACTACTGCTACACCACATTAAATGAATACACATAAACATTAAACTTCAGTGATTCGCCCTTCGAGATTACACCATTTACTTGTAGTAGTACGCACATGTGCTGCCATCTTACACAATTTTAGAGCAACATTAAAGAAATGATCCCTGCGCTCTGATGTGGGTATCCCATACACGTTTTGTGTAGCTGCCATCGCGCACGAAAATTTTTTCTATACGTTATTAATTTGGTATTTTAATAGTTTTTTCTTGTCTTTAATCAATATAATAATGGGAAAACGTAATCACTACGAGGATGAAGGTTATACAGCCCGGAAAAGCAGAAAGTCGGAAAGTTCTCGTGGTTCTAGTTCGAGCTCAGAAGCATCGCAAGCGACTTCTAGTACGTCTTCAAAATCAATTGAACAGGATTACGCGGAGAACGATGACCAGGTACATGCGGATGAACATCCCTTGCAGGAGGATTTGCAAGATGAAGGTATTTACCGAATACCAATAAATATAAGATTAGGAATACCTTTGTGTACTGAGTATAGTCTGGAAGGCTATTACCGACCCGTAATTTTATACTTCAGGCCAATCCGGGAGGTTGATCGTTGTATAAAGGGGACACACAAATATTCTTGAGCATAGTCCGAGAGACTATGTCTTGAATACGGTACTTACCTACTTCTTATAGCTAATGATGCTCGTGATAAAGGCTGTGTCACGAATTCCTTTCGACGGCGACGGTTCGAGCTTAGTCTGAAAGACTAATACCAACCTTCGAATATGCTTCAGTTTAACCTGTAAGATTTAATCGCTGCGTATAAGGTTCGCATACAGAATTCTAGAGCACATTCCGGGAGGCTGTGTCATGAATTTCTTGCGATGGTACGAGTTTGATTGGCATCTGCCGCGCCTACCCAACACCGCAGTTGCGCCGGCTCCAAGCCCCTGAGAGCCCGAAGGTACCCAGGAGCTAGAACACGATATTTCATGTCTAATAGGCGAAGAACCTGTGAAGGAAGAATAGTTCGGACCAAATGCCATAAGGACATAGCAAGCCGGTAGTCTGATATCCTGGTTAACGGACTAAAAGATGGTAAGATTTTTTCTTTCTTTCTTTCATTCAAACCAAAGATAATTTTTTAAGAGGTTATGATATACCTGATAACTTAAAATTATCCCAAGCTCCGAAACTTCATTCTGAGATCAAAGCAGCGGTCAATGAAAGTGCCTTTATGAGGGATATTATTCTGACCGAAAAACTGCTACCCAAGAATATGCAATCAAGAGCCTCAACAGGGCTTTAAACTGGGGGGGGGAGGCCGCCACCGCTTACAGTCGCAGCCACGTCGCATACCAGCGACACAGAACTCGACGGCTGGTGGACACAAGCAGGTACCAGTGCAACGTGCGACAGAACATCGTGCCGGACTGCGCGCCTCTAGCTAAGGTGGACGACTCTGTTATACAGGCGGGTAAAACGCAAATTATTCATTAATAATTAGCCTTGCATCACAAAAGATGTCATAATCCTGTCTTGGGTCAACGGTCTGCAAATTCCAGTGCCTGGTAATATTACTCAGTAAATTACCCATTAATAAGCCTCAACCTCAGGCAGAAAAGTTAGATATGAATAAGGAACCATGTGAGGGTCAATTTCTATCTTATATATTTCTTGCATTGATTTCTTGTAAAGAAAATTGACGGCAAGAATAGATTTACTTTGAATTTAAAATCATTAAATCAGTCTATCATTGCGCCGCATTTTAAACCTGAGGATTATAGAACTTACATTGGGACCTAAACATAAACAGCGAAATATGGGTGCTAGCACCCCTGCCTACCCCTTCGGGGATACAGGCGGTTTTCTTCGGTTTATGTTATGTATGTTATGTTATGTTATGATTATAGAACTGCCATGAAGCTTATTTCAGAACATACCTTTGGCATTGACCATTGTGATGGTCTTGTGATGTGCACCATTGACCTTAAAGATACCTATTTTTTCTATAAGATTCACAGTGAATCGAGAAAACGACTGTGATTTTATTGGCTAAGAAAACTAAACTTATGCGTCCTGTTATACAGTTTGTTGTTTAATCAAGGATTACTATCAGTCATTTATTATGATGATTTATAACCTACTATTTGGTAATGATGACCATACAGATTGTAAACATAACCTTGGTTTAGGTTTAAAGAGTTTTATACTCATAAAGACATATTTTACATCACTTACATGAGAACATAATTGCAAATTCCTAAGATAATATTCGTTGTCACACTAAAAACAGACACATTCAGTACATTAAGATTATGTGTTTGGCTAATTGTTTCTTAAATACATCCAACGAGTTAATTCTTTTGATGTCTGAGGGTAGTTTGTTAAAAAGGCGTGCACCTTCGTATGATATCGCCGACTGGCCGTAATTTGTTCGAGTCTTAGGCAAAATAATGAAACTTGCGCGTCGAGTGCAGGTGCGCCCAACTTGGTTTCGCTAACCTTGAGGTTACAAAACCTTGCTTCAATCATTAGATTTCACAATTAATTTAAAAAAGATCAAGTGTAGACCTACTTAACCAGTCGAACTGCAAAATTTCTAGGTCTTGTTTCTTCATCCTGAAAACATGAGAATTACCATCACAATAGAAAAGATAAAGAAGATCAAGGACGATCTTCTATATTTTTCTAGTAGATGCAGGTGACGAAATTTTGCACATCTGATTGGGTTGCTAGTATCAATATGCCCCGCAGCACAGTATGGTTGACTTTATACAAAGCAATTTGAAAGAACTAACTATCTTGCCTTAAAACACAGTGATGATTACAATCAATACCTATATTAACTTGCTTAGTTTCTTACGCGAAAACTCTGATTGGTGGCCTTGTAATATCGACCACCGTGCTAGTCCTATTCGATCTGGCAACTACAAGCTGGGAATATACCCAGATGCGTTTCGAACTGGTTGGGGTGCTTGCTGCGCAAGTCAGACAGCCAGTGGACAATGGCCTGATGAGGAACTGGCTGACACATTCTTTGAGCTAAATATTTTTGCCGATAAAAACTGTAACTGCGAGATACTTTTACGGATAGATGCTGCACTGCTAATTCTTATATTAATAGGATGGGTGGCATACAATTTCTCCACCTCAATTTGATAGGTCGTAATATTTGGAAGTGGTGCGGAAAGACACTTGTTTATTTTCGCTTCTTACATTTCTTCCAAAGACAATTACGCAGCAGATGCAGGATCGCGTCGCATACATACCGATGTTGAGTGGGAACTTAACAAACTATACCTTTCACCGTATATGCGAAATATTTTAATCAGCTTGAAATCGAATTGTTTGCTAGTCGAATAAACAAAAAATGTGTCAAATTTATCTCTTGGCACAATAATCCAGAGGCGTATAAGCTGGATGCATTAACCTTATCCTTGAGTTTTGGGACACCCTCTATATACTAGACAGGGATGAGGGCATTGTTGTGACACCTCTGTGGCCTACGCAGCCTTGGAACCCACTCTTTAGGAAGTTGTTAACTAGTAAGCTAATTACATTCACACCTAATAAACACTTGTTGTCACCTCTTTATAGTTCGGAGCACAAGCTTTACAGGAGCCTTTGAAAGACCGATTGTAAATGACAATTAATGATTTTTGAATTTTGAATTTTTTATCCTGGTTGCAGGAGTCATTATCTGGCAAGCCTTTTTGAAATAAGGCTCTCTTCTAGATGCAGCAGACGTGATGTTAGCGTCTTGATCATAATACTTTAAAACAATAAAATACTTGTTTTAAAAATGGTTCACTTTCTGCTAGGATAGAAATTTTAATTATATTTCAAACAACAGTTGCTAATGTATTACATTTTTTAGTTACTCTGTTTAACTAGGGTCAAGATTATAGTTCAATGAATTGCACAAAGGCCGCTCTGTCCCTGATTATAAATTTGTCAACCAAGAACGACCCACAGTGATTATAGGATTTATGAAACGAGTATTTATAAGTTACGAACTCCTCTTCCGAGATATAATTTTACTTGGGATCCAAAACTATTGCTCTAGAATATCTAAGTAAATGGTATACTCTAATGAAGGCCTTTCTTTCGAGAAATTATCACGAAAATTTACTACACCCTTGGCTCTAATAACTGCACATAGGGTGCAGACATTGTCTTTAATTAAACTATCATTATAAAATACATTAATGAAAGTTTGTAATTCATATTATCATAGATTAGATTAAAACCTCGACCTATATTAACTCTTCCATATTTCAATGAAAACCCCTCCACTTGCTCTGCCAGGACATTATAGAACAATATTTGTTTGTGTCAGCAGAAAAGAGTAGGTAAACCAAATTTTGACTCCTTAATTATTAGTTATAAAAAACCTTTTTGTAAAATTCACAATCTTTAGGTCGTTGGATCAAGGCCCCATTGGGTGAGAGCAGAATGGATATATGTGTATTTAGTGCTCATAGCACAAAGCATGTTGTCACATCTGCCACCAAAAGGTTCGGAGTAAACTTGGACCTTATAAAGAAAACCGCTGGTTGGACCGACACATCAAAAACTTTTGCCAAGTTTTTTATCAGAGAAGTGGCCACCGATACGAATACCTCTGACTATTTTGCTCGATCTTTCGGCAGACTGGCTTTGGTCAACAACAGGTCCTTACCTTATTAAACATATTTAACAAACTGCTCATTATTTCTCTACGGCTGTTTATCGATTTAATTGATTACAATTTTTAATCAATTTGGAATCTTTCTATTTATCCATTATTATTATTATTTTTTAATACTATTTCGTGAGACTTTAAACATCTACAAGTAAATGGTGTAATCTCGAAGGGCGAATCACTGAAGTTTAATAGAAAATCAAACGAACTTACCTGTAAGTGAAGTTCGATGACTATTAAACGATGTGATTCGCCCGAGAGATTACACTCCCTCCCTAACCCTAATCAAGTTTGTTCTAGATTTTTCCCATACAGGCACGAAATAGTGGCTTACAATGGCAATAAGGACAAACGTGTATGAGATACCCACATCAGAGCGCAGGGATCATTTCTTTAATGTTGCTCTAAAATTGTGTAAGATGGCAGCACATGTGCGTACTACTACAAGTAAATGGTGTAATCTCTCGGGCGAATCACATCGTTTAATAGTCATCGAACTTCACTTACAGGTAAGTTCGTTTGATTTTCTATTATACACCACACAATACATATATAATACTGGCTCTTGTCCTTGTTCAAGTAGAAAGTGTTAATAGATAAAGATACCAAAGTCAGTCGACTTTGATTCAGTCTAGTTTAAAAATATGGTAGGTGAACGAATTATTTTGTATACTTACCTATCTACATACGACCGTATGATATAATATTTTGTTATCTAGCGTTACTCCACCGATAAGAGCACAGCTTCTAAATTTAGCGATAATTTCATGTTACAAGAGGGTTTGTCATAGGGGTGGTCCTTTATCAATTTGGTAGATATTTTATAGAAGGATAAATAATTAATGAAATTTGCAAAGATATTTGCCTAAAAAGGGGACAAAACAAATTTTTGTAGTTGAACCCTTGACAATTGAATCTCGCTAAAATAGTAGGAGGTGTGACGACGACATTGCATAATATAAATTGAGTTTCATTTTAATTTTAATCTCGGTACCTCTCATAAGTGAAATACATAGTAGATTGATGTATCTATGTATTTTGTTTTCTTACCAAATACTATTTTGTAAAATATAGTTAGTTTTTTTCCGACTGTATTTTATGTACTTATGAAAAGGGGCATTTGGATATGCCAAATACTTCACGGAGCAAATGAATGCAAGTTCCAGAAACTAAAACGGGGCCAGTTTTGTTGGGCTCGTGCTCGTAGCCGATTTACTTGACGCAATTAAAAAACTCCGTACCTATAACAGGGTGAGAAACGTTCGGTATCTAAAGGTACGGAGACATGTATTTACACATAGTTATGTTTTTACACTTACCACGCGGTTTGTGCTGTACCAACCAAAGCTTGTGTTACTAGCTTAGAGTATACATGACTAAGCTGACAAGCTTGACTTGGCTGCGTGGTGTCGTGTCGGAAGTTTACAATTTTGACTTATTGATGTTATACAGATTATATTTTGTTTATACTATTTAGGTGGCTGACTAGCACACGGCCCACCTGATGGAAAGTAGTCACCGTGGCCTATGGACGTGTGCAACACCAGGCCCTTGATTTTGCTAAAGCACAACCACTGTCACACCATAGAGACTGCAAAAAATGGCATTAAATTTTAGACCTTATTTCTATGGGCTTACAGTCATAAAATTAAATGAAAAGAGTTTCATTACTCTCTTTTATTCACTCTACAAAAAGCCGTTTAATTTTAAACGTTAACTGCATTGCTTTAAACTTCAAAGGCTAAAATCAAATGGAATTTTCTCGCAGTCATTGTGGTGTGACAGTGGTTGTGCTTTAGTAGAATCGAGGCCCAGGAGAGTCTGCCAGCTCTGTAAGACCAGAGAGTTTCTGTACTGTCAGTGAAGAAGACGAAGCAGGATAAGCCTTTGTTCTTCCCACTGTAAGCACATAAACTCTCCAGTGAGCACAAAAACTGCACAATTGTTTTAACACATGGTAAATATCCCGTTGACTTTTGTGGTAGTAGTATGATTGGCCATGTCATTATAAAATCAGCCTTAGCAATCTTCCAAAGTGTTCATCAAGTGAAGAGTGGTTATAATCTAAATCTGATATCCGTCCGTTTCAGCCTTGGCTTTGATCCATAGTGTACATTATACCTACAACGTATTTGAATAGCTATTCAGGTCAAAATGTGTTAGGTATATTTTAGAAAAAATGTAATAATTATTTAAGCTACGCATAGTGGACATTCATTCTTTCAGACCATTCACGTGGCAGGACTTTCGCATGCCGATGGAAATAAAAAATAGATTAGTGCATCTCTACTTGACATTGTCAGTCACTCCTTCATATCAAAAGTTGTAATGATCAGAAAATGGTAGTGACATAAACCTGTAAATTTTATTGGACAGAGTCAACTTTCTAGATTCCCATAACCACCAGGGGACTTTGGGGCACGTGATAATCCCCTTCTAGGGAAAATACTTCATCAATTGAGCCCCTGGATTGAGGCCCTGGACAGATGAAATTCTTGACTATGTACTTACGTCAGGTAATATAGAACAATGCTAATTGGTTTAAAGTTAATTACTTAAACCTATTAAACACACTTCGATAAGGTTGGTATTTTTATCAAGTCTGATTCGCAAACTTAACAAAAATGTTGATAGCATAGCTAATTACCTACTTTGATTTAAGCTGAATTTCACCTTTGAAAAAAAAATGAGTTTCCAGTGCTTACTCAATGAAGTTCGTCGAGTGAATTATGCTCACGTGGTTTAAATCTAATTAGAGTGAGTGTAAACAGCTAAACAGTGTTTATATTGTTTGTTTTCGCTGGTGAAATCCAGCTAAATAGTTGGCGAATAGGTTTTCTTCGTTTAATTATCATAGTACCTAGGTAATGACGTATCACATATAATAGATACGTCATAGAACATGGCAGGTTTTAAAAATGATGCAAATATGTAATTAATTTTTTATTTTTTTTTATTTTTTTATATAGGACACGTCAATTTGACTTCGCCTCGCCTGATGGTAAGCTGAAGGCAAAGTCTCTGAAAAGAGGGCCACCATTACAACACGTACCATGTTACAATGGTGGCACTCAGCTTGACGGCCTCATCAGATGCTTTTTCACGCCCCGCTTAAAGGACCCGGGACTATAGGAGGAAGGAAACACGTGAGCTGGCAAGGAATTCCAAGTCTTAATAGTGCGGCAGAAGAAGGAGTCGCCGAATCGCTTGGTTCTTGATGGAATATTCTGCACCGTATGCGGGTGGCATCTAAGTCCTGCACGTGTTGTCCTATATAGGAAAAAAGAGGGTGGGATTACTTGGAAGAGCTCATCAGAACATTCACCATGGTAGAGACGGTAAAAAACCGCCAAAGATGCCACATCCCTACGCATCTGCAAAGGCTCGAGGGTGTTAGTGACCTCAGGATTCCCAATAATGCGGACCGCACGTCGCTGCAACCTGTCGAGAGCATCTAGTATGAATTTTTAATTTATATTTATTTTATATCAATAATATTATTATTATTATCTACGAACTTATTATTAAAAAGGTTTTTTTGGGCAGGGCACTGCTGCGATTCAGATTGGTGCATAAAATGATGACCAACGTCATTATATTTTTGTCGCCATTTTAGAGTGTGGACAACATAATCTATAGCTCATAATATATCATTGATAATAGGTAAATAATTATATTTATCAGCATAAATAACATAATTGTAGAAAGCCTTGCGTCATTACTTTTTTAACTATTTTTTATCGAGAAAAATAAAGATTTTATTAAAATTGTTTCACTATTGCATGACGCGTGCGCCAGCGTCACCGCGACGGCTGGGCGGTCGCCGCCCACTGAAACGCCAGTCTCGACGTCCACTCCGTGCGGTCCGCCTGTCGTTTCCCACCGCGGCATTTCAAACCCCCCTTATTTATAATTACTTATTCTATATGTACATAATCAAACCCATATTCGCGCGTGATAAGAAAGTCGCGTCGTTTTATTTTTATACTTTTAAAATATATTTCGAGCGGGAAACGGTGAAACGCGACTCGATTCGTTGATTCGATATTCCGAATTTAAATTGTGTTTTGGTGGACAAAAGGGGTGAAGAATGTTATGGTGCATTTTTGAGGATATACAGTGAATTCTTTTGTAAAAGGTATTATTTTTATTTCGTTTTGTATTAAGTGAGTGGGTTATTTTCGTAATGCCGGCCGGTCATCGGCCCTGAAACTAGATTTTGTTGATATTTTCAAGTTAATACCCATGAACCCATTTTGAATCATAATGTAAAAACTGATAAGGATTAGGAATTTTATTGTGTATATGCGTTCTTTAATTATTCATTAGTAATTACAATTTTAACAACGTACAATTCTACATAGGTAGGTAGGTACCAGTGGCGAGGGGTCCTATAACCCGATTCCTGCCGGCTTGCCAATTGGGACGTATGGTGTGCGTGTGTGACAAACAAGATCGAGTTAATTTTTTTTCTACGGGTTTCCCTATTGAAAATTTTCACCCTTCGCTACTGGTAGGTACAATAGGTACATGTTTTAAACCTGGATAATAAACGATAAAAAATAGATATAGGTACCTATTATGATACCTATACCTTGGTGACTAGGTAGGTACTGTAGTTGTACTGACCAGTGCAAATATTTGTGTGCATTGGTCTCTCAGAATAAAAGATTGATTTTATTATTCTTATATTATTATTCTTTTAGTCTGAGATTGGTCTGCATTATATGTAAAGTTGCAATGTAATTTTAAAAAAGCTGCCGCATTTACAGACCCACATAGTGATCCAGTTGGGTGATTCTCATTTTGAGTTTATATAGCGCTGCCTGTATCTACTAAGTAGTACAAAATATTGTCGTAATTTTATTCTATACCTACTACGCAAAAGGATTTCCACAAAGCTGATGAAGTATGATTGGTAGAAGGTAGTCCTATTGTGCGATCGCGTGACTTAACCTAGGGTAACGACCCTTCCCCACCTTCTATTGGTCTCCTTGCTACGGCCTTGATACCTATCAGGGCCCATACCATGAACTCTTAAAACAGGTCATTTATTGAACTGCTGTCATTCTACCAACTGCAAATGTCACTTTGTAATCCTTATGTTTATATGACAGTACAAAGTGACATTTGCAGTTGGCAGAATGACAGCAGTTCAATTATTGACCTGTTTTAAGGTTTATGGTAAGGCCGAACTGTAATCTAAGCAGGGCAAGGGCTGTCTATCAACTCAGCAGCAGCAGATCCAAAACTTTACGGTGTGATATCCTTCACGTACTTAGAACTGAAACTCAAAATTTTTTTTTTCATCAAATCCATACGTGTGGGGTATCTATAGATAGGTCTTTAAAAATGCTATTGAGGTTTCTAACATATTTTTTTTCTAAACTTAATAGTTTGCACGAGAGACACTTCCAAAGTGGAAAAAAGTGTGTGTCCCCCCCCCCTCTAACTTCTAAAATAAGAGAATGATAAATCTAAAAAATATATATGATGTAAATTGCCATGCAAACTTCCACTAAAAATTAGTTCGAACCAGATCCAGTCAGTAGTTTTTTTTTAATACGTCATAAACCGCAATTTTCGCCTTTGCTACTACGGAACCCTTCATGGGCGAGTCCGACTCGCACTTGACCGATTTTATTTTTCTTTTGTGTGTGATGCTGATGAGTGTGATGTGATGACACTGATGACTAATTTTTTTAATTTAAATAATTTGCTTTTACGTAGATTATATTCTTTACATAATATGTATAATTTTCTTATAATCTATGCTCATTGAGATAGTGTTGCTAAGTCTCGTAATTTTCTTATAATCTATGCTCACAGAGATAGTCTTACTTTCACGTTTCATAATACCTAATAATAATATTATTTTACAATATTCTGCACAGCGTCATCTATACCTAAAGTTAACATATTTAGATACATAATTAGTTACATATCATACATAGAAACACCCTCCCACTGTAAATATACATATTGATGCATAGGAATGAGTTTTCTACCGTACAGAATCGAACCTGTGATCTCTGACTTAGCAGTAGGAACGCTCTAGTCCGCTCTACTGTTGAATCACCTGCAAGACCTCTTAAATAACGCACGAGGTTTTGGCGCAGGCTTTTCTGTCAGGGTTAGGAGGTCAAGCGGCAGCCACCCCTGGAAAAGTCAACATATCTATCAAATAAAGTGCAAAGCTGATGATAATCGTTGATAGTTGATATAAGTGTTAAGTAAACATAACATCATAATTATGTACATACATAATATACTCATACATGCCTGTAAATCCCGAGGTATATTAGCACCCACAGTTCGCCAGTTATGGTTTTCGGTCCCACGTAATAAGGTGGCGAGCCTATTGCCGTGTTTACTGTCGGATGGATAACATCGATATGTTTAATCTGCAGACACATTTTTCGGATAAACGATTGTAATTAATTTCTTTTTCTCGGAGTGTGGACTGTATCTGTGGATAATGTACGCAACAATTAATCTATTGCACTGTGTTGTCGTGTTCACTTTTTAACGACATTACCGTGAAATTGAAGCTAGAAATTTTTGGAAGAAATTTTGTAATGTAACTGCGTTTCTATCTTAGAACGAAAATATCATAATATTTACAGTTGTTATATGCGATTTCGTTGGAATTTAAAACTATCACATTATACATTCGGAATAATAAATACTTTCCACTTTGAAATTACCTCATCTTTTGCTAGCGGCGAGGAATTCCCTTCTCGTTCAGATCCTGTCCAGTGATCTGCGGAACCTATTGCCGGAATAAAAATAGCCTAGGCGCTATTCCTAGACTAGTTATAGTTCTGTTCTAATCAATCATCATCATCCTCCTGCTCCTGCCTTTATCCCAAGTTTATTTGGGGTCAGCGCAACATGTGTGCTTTTTCCATTCGCCTCCGGTTGCAGTCAGCTCAACCTTCACTCCTAACCATACCATCTTTCTATGGTCCATCCATCATCCATCTCCATTTGTAGCCATCCACTTCCATAGTTAATGCCTTCCTACGCCATTACTTTTATTCCTACGCTAATCTATCTCTGTGCCAAATTGCATTGAGGCCCAGTCAGCTGTTCTGCCCCCCGAGACAAGTGACAATTCGTTGTATTGTAGAATATAATGACAAATGTATAGGATTTGACGTTTGTGTCATGCGTTGACCAGACGACAACGACCATTCGCTGGTTGACGACTATCATATACGTCAAATCCCGTACATTCGTCATTTTTATTTTATTTTCTATTTTAATACATTATTGTACACAATATTTTTACAAGTAAGTATATTATAGCGATAAGTCGTGTACAAAGGCGAGCTTAACTCAAAGTTGAGTTCTCTTCCAGCAAACCCGGGAGTGCACGTGTAGAGGAATTACAGTATATTGAGGCTTTTTGTTTGAGAGGAGAGGATTTTTGTTAGAGGGGCTGGCGTATTTTTGTTAGAGCGTTCTCTTTGAGTCTCTCTAACATATCGTATCGTATTGATAGTTTTAATGTCTTTATAGAGACGTTAAAATCGTTTGCGTATACAAAATACTAGTACTGTGTCTGCGGTTTTAACTACTCTGAAAAGATATCTAGCTATAGACATAAGCACTATTATGAGATATGTGTATTAGAGAAAACGCTTGATAATCTGAATCGGACAAGACTAAAAACCGGATTATTTCAATATCTCTAGCGCAGGCATTCATCTTAAAATGTATGTTTAATTTGTTTTCTACGCAAAAAGGTGCAAATACTTGATGTCAAATATTTAGTCGTTTTGCGGTAATAGACATGCAAAATTTATTCTATACTACTATTCAGATTGGATGTTTGCTCTAACGCCTGCCCCCCTACTCAAGTGGCAATTAATTGCTCGGCGTATGATGGATTAGAATAACGAATGTATGGGATTTGACGTTTATCTTCTTCCTCTTAGCGTTAATTCCCAGTCGCATCCGAAGCTTTCAGCTCGGAGTCTGGGGTCCGCTTTTTACCAGTCTTAACCACGGATTTGACTAGACCTCAATATTTTCCGTGAAGCGATTGTCATCTGACCTCCACAACCCAATGTTAACATTAGGCGATATCGAAGTTTAGCAGTTAGATCGTTGTTTTTTGGATTTTTGAGGGCTCCAACTACCCGTAACGACTGCCATAGATGTTCTCATGGCAACCGGGACCGACGGCTTAACGTGCTCTCCGAGGCACGACCAGACCAATGCAAATACTCATATTTCATTCACACAAATATTTGCACTGAGCGGGGATCGAACCCGCGCCTCCTGCGTAGCGGCCGCGTTCACTACCGCTACGCCACGGAGGCTGTCGAATTTATGATAGGCGTTAACGACTGTCATTTACGTCAAATACCATACATTCGACATTCTATTCTATTTATACGCCGGGCAACGATTTGTCACTTGTCTAGGGGGGGGGGGGGGGGGGCGGAACGGATCTAGCTGAAATTTGGAAGATACAGGGATACATTTGATAAGTCTTTAATAAAACATAGGCTACTTCTCATTTCTGGAATAGGGCCACATGGGACGTGGGCGGAGAGGAGACGCAGTACAACAGCCAGTAATTTATTTAGCATTTCCTTATTAGATGTCGTTGCACTGGGCGCTTATAGACAGGTTCTAAAGACGCACAAGAGTGAATCTACTCCGTCCGGTTATAAACTCATTAGTAGTTAAATTTCACTTTTTCCTCAGTACCTAATAATGTTTTATGAACATGGAGGTCCAGTAATACAGGAGAAGCAACCCGTTTAGACTGTACAGACAATTTATAGAGATTAAAGACCAAAAAAAGTTCTTGAGCATTTTACCTGTTGCTGTTTCATCGCCTATGTTTATCCGCATTCTAGCTAGAACACATGACACACACTGCTTAGTTTAGGTGCTACATAAAATTTAGTGCCTGATTTGAATTCCGAAACATCACGTTATATTACGTAGGTAATTACGTTACACACCGGTTACACTATTATTTTGTTACGATACATTATTATTAATAACATTACATTGCCACTTGCCAGCGAATGATCTCGGCGTGGAACTCCTTTCAAGTAAAAACTCTTAAACTACGTCATTGTTTACAATATCCCTCGTTCAATAAGTCCTGTTAAAACTTAATTTATAGAGACGACATTATCTAAAATAGGCAAAGCACTATACATATTGATTAAGATTGAAAAATATCAGTAATACTAGTAATACCAGGGGCCCAACCACCTAGGGTTGCCAACCATACTGTTTAAAACAGTATTATACTGTTTTACACCCAATTATACTGTTTACTGTTCAACAAATAAACAGTATCCAAAATACTGTTTTCAGCATCAAAATGCATAACACTACAAAAATGTGCAGCAATTGATACAATTTTAATTAATTGGGCACCAATTTGCAATTATTTTATAAGTTTAGGTGTTGATTGTCCCATGATAATCCAAAATTTATTAATGATAAGTCATAATATATAAATAATACAGTTCACAGCTATCTTCTATTTCCCAGCCATATATTAAATCTTTTAATTAATCCACCGGACTTCGATGCTTTTCGAAGTTATGTGTGTATTTATCGCAAGTTTATAAGTGCCCGGTTAATGGCAATAGGCTCGCCACCTATTACATTGGGACCTAAACATAAACGGCTAAATGTGGGTGCTAGCATCTCTGCCTACCCCTTCGGGGATATAGGCGTGAGTTTATGTTATGTTATGTTTAATTTATCCAAAAAAAAAATTGATGGGAACCATATTACCATTTTAGATTTTACGAAACCATGCTTTCTTTTAAGACAGACAGACCTAAGGGGGCAAAATAAGTGACGAACCGTTGTATGTAAAACCGTATTTTGTGAAACGGATTTTTATGATCTTTGTTTTGATTCAGGGAACCAGAATAGGATGACAGGATCAATGGAGTCAGGATTGGATAACAGGATCTAGGGAAATCCTCAAAATGATGGCAAAACACTGTTTCTGCTGTTTTAACATAATTTAATTTCAGTATTTTGCATTTAAAAATTATCTGCTCGTGATTTTAAGCTGCTGATGATAGGAACCTAAGCAAAGGATGGACGATGGATCGATTATAACTCACTAAAAAGAGAAAAATAAATTAAAAGCCTCTCGGGCTAGGCACCGCAGTTATTTTTCGCTTTTTAGTGCCTCTTTTTCGTTTCTTGAAGTCGGTTAAACTTTTTTGTTAAAATTAATTTATGTAATTGTAAAATACTGTTCTATTTTCTAGAATACTGTTCAATTTTCTTCTCAGACCTAAATATACTTTTTTTCTCGAATAAAGAGTTGGCAACCCTACAACCACCACCTCTTAAAGCAGGACTTATTCAGTCTTATTTCGTGTTTTGGTACCACAACCTCTTAAAACAGTATTGCAATAATGTCAGTTTAACCCAGCAGTTTTGTGACGTCACCATCGATTTTGATATTTTAGTTCATTCAACGTCAAATATGACATTCTTCAAAAAGTCAATCGTTACAATACAAAGAAAATATTATAGAAAAAAATATATTCGAGGATAATGAGGATATTATCAGCTTCCAAAAGCTGATAATTCTAATGCCCATTCACGAAATCGAGTCGTATGCAGTTATGAGAGGAATGAGACTCCTTCCATTGTATGATACTGGTTCATAAGCGAAACAGACTCCTACAGAGGAATTATGAATAGAGACCACACTAATGAAAATACCTATAGTTCTCTGAAGAGACCAAAGGTAAGCCAAGGGTAAGCCCATATTTATCATACATTAAGTACCTACACACTTAAGAATTGTAATGTGTGAATAACCATTATTGCTTTGGTAAATATATAATGTAACATAGTTATTTTGTTCTAGGTGTTGATTGCGTTACCATTTTTGATATGCAACTGATTCGAAGTTATCAATATGATTAAAGAAGTCCGATTCATTCAGAGTCGAGAGCCGAGCAAGCCGAGGGAACAACTACGCACAAATAATAACTTGCATGCCATATTCAAGAGTACAGCGGTTCCAGGAACCAGAATCCAGACACAAAATTAACTATTTCAAGAATATAATTGACTTTTATTTGTTTTAAATACTTATCTAGTTTGTTTCAGTCGAGGCTGTTTAACATTAGACAGTTATACACCTATGACCTTAGTCTCAGATCCATGGCTCGAATCAACAATAGTACCCGGAATACGGCAATAGTCTAGTGAGCCTATTGCCGTACACCATCCATTTCATCAATCCTTGTATTCGGTACCACGTAATAGGGGGTGCCCTATTATGTGGGACCGAATTGGTCAAATATGGGTGTTAATTCACCTACCTATGCCTTACCCTCCTTTTATCCGTGTGCATGCGTGATTATATGTATCAAGATTTTTTAAACCAATAATTACCGTAAGTACTACCGACAAGTACCTACAGTAACGTCCGCTGTGATCCAGCCGCGGTTTCGATTACCGCTCAGTATAAATCAGGTTTTCCTCATGGACCAACTATGTATGCGCAACTAGTTGTGCCCTCCCAGAATGTGTTCCTAAGCATCAGGCTCATTTAGAGTTAGAGGTACCTATTATATCGGCGGCAATGTTACCGACATAGCTCACAGATTAAGCAAGTTGAAGGAGGCATTGGACTGGCCACATCTGTCGAAGGACTGATGGCCGTTGGAGTAGATGAGCCCTAGAGTGGAGACCGCAAGAAGGAAGGTGGGACGTGCCCTAACCAGGTCGACTGGGACCTAAAAAAAAGATGGCTGGGACAGACTGGATGCGGGAAGTGGAGGTTCGGCAGACGTGGCGCACGCACTAGATAGCGTTGTGTAGAATGTCCTACTATATTTATTTATTTATTAGGAGAGGCTATGTCTAGCAGTGGGCTGCAATAGGCTAATTCATTAATTGCGTTCGATCTAAAGGTGGATCTACGCTAGACGAGTCGAGCACGAGCCTATGCTAGCATTGTATCGGAATTGCAGTTTTAAATTGCAGTTTTAGACAAAAAAATGTGATGATGAGGCAGTAGATAGCTGCCTCAGGTACCTCAGCTACCACACTATAAGTACAAGAATTTTGACTCGGCTCGTGCTCCGCTCGTACTCGGCTCTTCTAGAGTAGACCCACCTTAAGAAGCCAATCCTCCCTCGTGGTCCC
The DNA here is from genome assembly GCA_914767945.1 of Eilema depressum. Classification (NCBI taxonomy): domain Eukaryota; kingdom Metazoa; phylum Arthropoda; class Insecta; order Lepidoptera; family Erebidae; genus Eilema; species Eilema depressum. Next base: position 6,369,539 of record OU612028.1, on the reverse strand, counting down.
ATTAATGGTACAAAATCCTGGGACCACGAGAAAACAGGGATCTAAAATACCATTGTCATTTGACTGTCAAGCATGGTCTCAAGCGTAGTCTCAAGGCGGTTGATGTGACAGAGCCGCAGTGCGCATGAATATTATAACGTCATCTAAGTGACATTGATTACCATGGCAACTATCATCTTATAATAACAATATACAAAACTAGCTGCGCGCCTTGACTTCGCCCTGGTGCGGTACAAGCAGACTTTAAAAAAAAGAAACATCACACAAACCTTGCCCTGAGAATAATGAATTCATAATAAAATGATCCGAGTTTTTTATTAATGAAATAAAAACCCGAAATTTTGGTTATGTCGAATTCGAACCGACTATAACCGCACGCCATCAATTACCGAGGGTGAGATTGACTATGGCATAATACGCTCCGGCTGACCCACGTCCATCGAAAGGGCCCCCTCAGGTGTGGGCCTACTGTATTCCCATCTGGCCTCAGACAGTGGGAGGCGCACCGAAAAGTTTGAAGCAAGTTTTATAGTAGGCGGGACCGATTAATGTTCATTCGGTTTAAGATTTGCAATTGCTACCAAACATCTTTTTAGTAATAGGTGGGTGTATAGTATGGTATAATGGGAATGCCTATTGCCGTCAAGCGGGCTCTATATCTTGGGCTACATGTTTACTGTCTGATTAGATGGAGAACCCGATTAGCTCAATATCTTAGTCGCCCTTTATGACGCCGAGAGGAAGAGATGGGGTGGCGCTATTTAAGTCCACGGGGAACCAGCGTTAGCAAATAAGTAGGTAGATATTTTTCGCGGTGCCAAAAATTCAGGCGTGATTCCGCGTGATCATCGTGTCCCGCTTCTGTACGGACGGCAGTTTCCCTGACATTCTCATTTTCTGTTAGGTATATATTATTTTCTGTTCGATATTTTTCTTCTTTTTATGGTTTTCAAATTTATATCCTGCCAGTTATTTAAAAAAGGTAAGTATTTCTTCAAAAAAGTTTTACAAATTACATAAATATTTCGCCAGGGTGTGTGAGAGAGATGGCGCTATAGAGTACGTATAGCACCGTCTCTTTCACACACATTCTTACTTTTCCTTGAATAAAAGCTCAAAAATAACCTTACTCCTATTCGTACCATGACCTTACATTATTGTTCCAGATTGTTCCTGCCTATAACCGGAAATGAATGAACGATATAGAATAGTTGTCTATTCCCTGCATTACGATTAATGAATCGTACAATGTTAGGGATGTGCTTGGGAGACAGAAAAGTCGGAGCACTGCCGGCGTTAATAGATTTTGCGAATAACCGGTTTTCTTTTTCAAAACCTCCGGACATTTTACTTACCTAAAGTTAAATATTTGTCTTTCTTTCATTCAATACAATTATAATATTTTGTTACATACATAGATTCGATCTCGATACGATTTTATCGACGAAGATATTTTATTATATGTCTTATTTTATCGACATATTGATAGATATTCCTACATTTATTAATAAGTAGTTAGTAACTTGAATTTATTGGTGCAATGATCATTGAAGAAGATTTAATTAAATACTTCTTATATATTTTTGTTTGAATTCGTACCTTGGTACACTTAAAAATTACGGACTTTGCCATTTTTTTGGGTGTTACATTTTCCTAATAAGGTGATTATGATAACAATAGTAACGCATTGTTTCAAATAAGTAATTAAAATATTCATGAAAGTGGCTATTTTTACATTTAAATTTAACTTCGGCGTTACCGGATCATCTCCGGTGAAATTCCAAAGGCTTACTATAACCGGAGGAAAATCACCGGATTCGAAAATCTTCTCTGGAGTCAAGCCCTAGATACCTAATGTCAGTGATTTCTTTTTAAAAGAATACAGAATATTTTCATAAAAAAGTTCTTTTACAAGAAGTTTTACTTTGAAGAAAAATATATTGTTAGGTACTTTATTTTTTAAATACTATTTGTTTGCTAAATAACGAAGTAATTTCTGTGAGTTCTTTTCTACAATTTATACTTGCATTTATAGGCATATCTCGGGGTACTAGTCCTCTCATTGCGCGCCATGCTCACAGTTATGGTACGAAGTGCGAGCTCATAGTCTATTGCTGCCTTCTTCTACGAGAATGCACCCAATGCTCGAGAAGCAGACGACGGAACGGGTCCGGGAGAATCTTAAGACTATTCCATCTGCCGAGCCCGCTGAATGCATTCGGTGCAGTAGAAGCGACTTAGGCGTAGGAGTTAGCTCAATGACCTCCGTCCCCTGTGAACGCGGGCCTGGGATTAACGCCTGCCACCCTAACAAAAGTAGTGACATGACGGAAAACCTTGGTTTCCACATTCGAGGGAGCTAGTTATAAGCCGGAGCATAGCGTGGGTGACGGAAATGCCTTATTGATCCACCTTGATGAGATCGCGTGTGGTTTTAGTCGGTTTGAGTTCGACATAACGGTCTTGCCTAGCCAGGCAAGGGGGTATCCGCAGAACACGAAAAAACGGTGCTAAATTTGTTAGCTACACAATGTATTCTATAAGTTTACATAAATAAATACGGTTTCCTTGCTTTTTGGGTAAGGAAAATGATTTTTCGAATAGTATTTTATAAAACAATAATAGGTCGGTCGCCAAAAAGCGAATTTTCGAAATTGCTAAATTTGACATATGAACATTATTGTTCAAAACAAATACTGCTTTAAAATCTCGTCATGGTACCAATTGAGTGAACTAAACCTAAAGTGACGTCACAAAAGCGCTAAGCAGGAATACATGGCATGTAAAATGTACGGTTGTGGTACGGATATAAACAAGATTACTTTAAGTTTGACACAAAACTCTCCGGCAATAAGAATGTTTTGTAAACGGTTGTGGTCGGCCCCCGTATGAATAGGAGAATTTCGAATATCCCACATTCCCACATCTTGGATATTCGATAATTCTCCGAGCCAGGACGACTGTGTTTCAATATGTTAGAAATAGTTAATCTAAGGGGCATCTATCTCAAGACTGACCTAACTAGTATTGCTTAAACATTGCAAAGTGGTCACCTACTCGGTCTTCTTCTTTCGTGTCAATGATTTACTTATAAACTACTTCAAATTATTCGAGAATAAGATTCTGTCATCTCGACCGCGCTGTCAGTGACTTTATTTAGATCGTCTTTAGTGCAAGGAGAAGGATATAAAGGATACGAAACCAAGTGCGCCATTGACTGCACGGGGGCTTTACAGTCACATGCGGAATCCCTGGGTCTCACATTCGCCATTCTCCGCCACGATTCACTAACGCCACGTTTCGTATACGCGTGACTTCCATTTCGATAACGTATAACGTGGTATTCAGTAAGATCTGTCAAAGTAAAACTTGGCAGAACAATAAATAATTCTAGTTATTTTTTTGGTCTGGCATGCTTGTCATTATTATGTCATATACTCCTTAGAGTATCTATTACCTGCATATACTCGTAATATACTTACGTTTCCTTCTTTACCGAAAACCCACCAAGAAAACTATAGTTTTACTCATCGAAATGGTACATTACGTTTTAGAAGTCACAAACGCACAAAAACTTAAAAGTTAGTGAATCGGGCTCCTGCATAATTATATATTTTGTCTCGGCCGACGACGACGGCCGGCCTAGTCGGCTACCTTTAGCTACGACATAGCTACGAGTCGCTCGAATAACCAACACGGTGTACTTATAATCTTATTTAAAGATTTACAGTTAATTTATTATGATTAAGCTAATGCCTATTCAGATTTTACGGGCGATGCGTGTTAGCGTCTCTTCGTTACCTCTCCTGCTTGTAATAATTTTGCCCATTTACCGTTGGAATGGAACTGAAGCGAAAATTTACGATAAATATTTTAAAACGTTACGGAACTTTACTTATCTACCAAGATTACTTGATAAGAGTAAAAAAACAACCTAAAACGTAGACTTTATTGCACATTAGTTGTATTCCGCTGTTTTGCCCGCCGCAGTATAATAAATAATAATAATTATAATAAATATTTTACAATACTCTACACAACGCTATCTAGACCGATGGGGAGCATAGCTTAACTTGATTGTGTTATAGAATCTAGAATGTGTACTTTTCGCTAAGGATTTTTTGGGTGTACAAAAATCATGGAACTCCTGCTCTATATTTACTCTATATTGTATACTTTTTTTGGAAAATAAATAGATTTATACCTTTTTCATGTCACTTAGTTTTCATTTCTATCGGTAAATACGGCCACGCATGTTTTTTTTGTTCAGAATAGCTTGTCTAGTGGTATAACCACGGCCAAGGAAATAAGAATACACCTTTAAATGTGATGGTTTATATACATGGTGTACGCTTATTTTCATGGCTGTGTGTACAATTATTTCCAGAGAATATTTTCCACGCGTACATAGAAGTCATTGACTTAAACTATTATCAGACCATTGAACTACCGTTATTTGCGTACACTATTCTTTATTGGTGCATGTTGGATAAATACGAGTATGGATATTTCTACTTTACACAAGTACTTTCCCGCCAAGGCTTGGAATGTTCTTAGAACTAATTAAAAATAATTGGTTGCTGCAAAACCGCACCTAGTGTCACTGTTATCAAAATTTATAATTCGGTAGCCAGTGTACAAAAAATTTGCTATGAATATGCGAAAATGTGTTCACAAACAAAATAGTGAACATTAAAATACTTAGAGCTGCACATAGTCATAAAAGTTACTGATTGACTCTAATGTAATTATTATACAAAATTATAACGTAAAAATGGTAAAAATATTGAGTATTCTTAACTTAATGCACTCAGAAGTGAGCGTGGCAAACATAACGTAACCTAAGTGAAATTCAATGCTTCGTGGCAGGAAAATCGGATAAGTGCATGAATATAATATAAGCATTATTATATTTTATTCATTACTTATTCTATCGCGCGTCACATCACGTGCTACATTTTTTCTCGCTGGAGATTGAATCATCCCGGTTGTAACGTAAAATTGATTTTATTGAGTGCGCAATTTTGAGAAAATTGACAAAGAAAATTAAATTGAATTGTATCCAAAGCGTGCAAGCTTTGGATGCAATTCAATTCATGAATAGTATTTATTTATTGAATATGGTAAAATTATAATATACTTACTTAAATTGTTTATGTACAAAGTTAACACTAAAACTAAAAATAAAAGAATTATTAAAACTAAAATTAATAATTTAAAACTAAAATCAGAACGCGTCGTGAAAATCCTCTATTGTGGTAACGTTCCCAGAAGACTGGCAGCATCGCATTGCATTGCATCGCATTCATGATTAAAATTTCAATCTATCAATCTTCAAATTCAAATTGAGCTTTCTGACCGATAAGAGGGCAAAGAGAGAAAAGCCTAAACAGAACTTTATCAGTAGTAGTTATAGGAACCTACATGCTGAGGCCCTAAAGATTTTGGTAGGGCGCCATACATACATTCAAAAGTATGTAAAATCCGCCAGTTCTAGCGACAGTCACTAGAATGACTGCGCTAATCACGCTTTTACTTGTTAAATATGTTTTAACGAGTCTTCGAATCTTGAATTCTTTGTTTACTCACCGTTTATGCAATCTAAAAGAGAGAAGCGGACATATCAAGCATAGAAAGTATGAAAGATCTATCCGCTAGAAACGTGCATGTGGATAATTTAAAAAACGGTAAGGTGCTATTCACCGGGTCGACGAAGCCAGGGCGCACAGCTTGTTTAGTTCTTATATATTACATGAACAGTAATGTTTAATGTTAATTTCATGTACATTTATGTTTAACTACTTTCTAAATGCGATAGGAAATGAATTTATTTACATTCCTGAAAAACAACATATTTCATTGGTCGAAGGGACTCGAGACACGCGATTCACAAATATAGTGCTGCTGTTGAAATTAAAGATAAGGTGTTAATTCTTTAAAGAGACAGAGAGTGGGTAAAGCAGCGAGTCATCAGCCTGTACCTTATAAAGTTCGGGCTCACGAGACATGCATAAATAGATCGTCCGTCCGTCGTTGTCAGTCTGCTATAAATTGACTAAGAAGGTCACGTTTGTCTGTGGATGATACTTAAATCCTATAGTCACAGCTGCGTCAGCTGAGTGTCTCGTTAATATAATATGAAATTAAAAAATATCAGCTGTTCCCGGCACGTGGGAGAATCGTCATCTTAGCGTTGTGTCCATATTGCATCTGAGGCCTTCACCTCGGAGTCCGGGGTACGCTTTCTGGCTTTTCCTATTCCACTTCTCACGGTCTGAGGGTAGTGGGACCATTGGCATGCATGTCATAATCTACGACGCCAAGCCAGCAGTATTTAGTTTCACCCTTCCTACTAGGCCCCGGCAGAGGCAGCATGACCAGAAATATTTGTTACCCATGATATAGCCTAAAGGTCGCCGTAAAACGTGACCAGCGGCGTAGGCGTAAACAAACTAAAGATTTTCTGCCAATTTCGACAAATGTGGCAGAAAAATTAACGTATTGACCTTCCACTAGCTAGTACCTACCTACCTAATCGTATATGTATATGAAATATGCTTGGCACATTGCCGTATAATATTTAAAAGAAACTCAAGCGTTTTGAAGGACGACATCATATATCAGCTTCAAATAGGAAGATGTGGATTATTTTTTGCTGCTGCTTTGCCTATGTGTTCGCGCGATACTTCAAGGACTTATACTTATCGGAATTGAAATAAAAGAAGGAATGAACGGGCACAAATTTACTATTAATTAATTACATTACTTCACTTCGCGCGATCCTTCAGTGGACTGTATACGGGTTCTAACTACTTTTCTCTGCTGCTTGCGGCCGCGCTCTCGCTCTCTCTCTCTATCTCCTACACCGACGCCGCGTTCTCTCTCTCTCCTTGCTACATGTACCGGCAAACTCGCGTTCATGCTGGCCGAAGGTGCCGTGTGCAGCGCGATCGTTTTTTGCTGGCCTGCGGTCCATTTTTCTTCACCTACTGTTCAGCACATTGATTGTCGTGCACATTCTCCCGCCGTCGCTGACCCGGTTACGTCTGCGAACTCCGTTGGTAGTACGACGATCTTCCTCGTAGGCCGACGCAAGATGTTGCCTCCGCTAGTGATGACATCTACTACACGAACCTCGCCGTCAGCACCTGGGTAGACTCGACTGACTCGCCCGCGCGGCCATGTGTTGCGGGGTAGGTTAGAGTCGCAGATGATGACTACGTCACCGACCTTCGGGGCAACGCCGCTGCTACTGGACTCCCGCCGGTGTTGCAGTAGGGGCAGGTACTCCTTCACCCACCTCCTCCAGAAGATGTCAGCCAGGGCTTGAGCTCGCTTCCATTGTTGGCGAGTCGACACGTCGTCAGCTGAGAAGTGTCCGGGTGGGGGCACGTGACAGTTGGGACCGATGAGAATGTGATTTGGGGTCAATGCCTCGGGGTCACGGGGGTCGACCGAGACATGGGTGAGGGGCCTCGAGTTTACGATGTTCTCGACTTCGGTTAGTAAGGTCAAGAGCGTCTCGTCGTTAGGATGTTTTTCTATCATGGTGACTCGTAGGGCTTCTTTAACGGCCTTCACCATGCGCTCCCATGCCCCTCCCATGAAGGGGGCCGATGGTGGTATGTACCTCCACGCGATGTGATGACTCGTAACCTCTTGTTGTAGTGCGTCGCGTGCAGCCTCTGCTAGCTCCTTTTCGGCCGCCTTGAAGCACGTAGCGTTGTCGCTCCAAACCTCTTTGGGGCAACCTCGCCGCGCGATAAATCGTCTTAGGGCCGACACTGCTGAGTCGGCGCTGAGTGAGTGTACGACCTCGAGGTGTATGGCTCGAGAGGTCATACACGTGAACAGCGCGCCGTACCTCTTCTCTCGATGGCGCGCCACGGTGACTTCGATGGGGCCGAAGTAGTCTAGACCTGTGAATGAGAAAGGGCGTGTATTATGGGCTAGGCGAGCGGCCGGTAGGTTACCGGTCGTGGGTGTCGCCGGCTTCGCTTTTCTTATACGGCAGAATATACATCTCTTTATCTCGCTTTTCACTGCCGGTCGAATCTTCGTGATCCATAGACGCTGTCTGAGTTCATTGACTGTTATCTCCGTCCCGCCGTGATGTAGTTTTTCGTGTACGTGCTTAATATAGAGGCGTGTGTAGGGATGCTTGCCGTCGAGTACCACTGGATCTGACGTGTCTTCTCCTATCGCCTTCGCAGCTGATATCCGACCTTTCACTCGCAGTGTACCACAGTCATCTATGTACACACTCACATATGTCAGACGGTTGTCTCGAACGTTCGTTTCACCTCTTGTCAAACGTTGTATCTCACTCGCGAAACTGTCTCGTTGACTGGCGTTGATACACAGCTGTTCGGCACGAATTAAATATTCACTCGGTATGTTTAGGTAACACTGTCTACCTTGTTTGACTGCATTATCCTTGTCAAGTTTAGGTATTGGGATAGTCTTTTTGTTACGCCAGTCGGGATCTTGCTTTTCTATTTTTCGGGTTCGTTTGCGGGCAGCCATGGCCTTGACCTTGTTTCGGCGACACAGGGCAATGAACTGTAGTACTCGAGCCGTCGTTCTTATCAAGCGCGTCCATTTCGAGTATTTTTCTATACGTAGTATGTCGCTAGTACTGTGCGTTTTCTGTGAAGCTGACGTGTGACATGTTTCTCGCTCCTCACCTGTGTCGTAGCGAATGGTTTTTTCTTCTATCGGCCACTCTGATTCGGGCTGCTGAAGGAATGTGGGGCCAGTGTACCATCGGTGGGTGACCCCGAAGCCTTCGGGGGTCGCACGTGTCGCGTCGTCTGCCACGTTGAGTCGAGTAGGTAGCCACCGCCATTCATTTTTCTTAGTGGATTCTTCTATCTCAGCGAGACGGTGAGCGACGAAGGGCTTGTACACGCGGGGTTCTGACCTTATCCAAGTTAGTGCAGTTCGTGAGTCACACCAATAGATTTTGTTTGTTACCTCATATTCGTGTTCTTCCAACACAGTCTGGGCCAGGCGGGCCCCCAGTAGGGCGGCTTGAAGCTCGAGTCTTGGTATGGATACGGGTTTTAATGGGGTTACTCGGCTCTTGGCGGCTGCTAGGGATACTGTTGTGGCGCCATCTGCGTGTTGTGTGCGCCAATACACGGCTGCGGCGTACGCCTCCTCGCTCGCGTCTACGAACGTGTGCAGTTGATGCGAGATGACTGATGACTTGTTTTGAACATAACAACGGGGTATCCTCAGCTGTTCTACTTCGTTGAGTTGAGTGAACCACTTGTTCCATCGCTCTCGGAGTTCTTCGGGCAGTGGGTCGTCCCACTCTGTCTTGTAGCGCCAGGTGTCTTGAAAGATACGTTTACCTGGGGTCGTTATCGGCGAGATGAGGCCTAATGGGTCGAATAAGGCCATGATCACACTGAGGGCTTCTCTCTTTGTAGGCGGTCGCGTTCTTATTTTCACTTCTTGAGATATTTTCAAGTTGCTCGCGTTAAAGCCAAGGTGATCCTCGTTGACGTGCCAAAGTAGACCTAATGTTTTTTCTGTCTCTTGCCCGCCGAGTGTTACTGTCGTACTGTTATCAAGTGGTGTTGACAAACCTTTTAAGATAGTTTTTTCGTTTGAAGTCCATCCGTCTAGCACGAAGCCCGCCTTTTTGTGTATCATGTCGACGGTCTGTGTAGTGTCTCGCGCCGCTGTGACGGTGGGAAAGCTTTGTAAGTAGTCATCCATGTAGTGATTCTTTTGTATGGCTTTTACGGCGTCCGGGTGTGTCTCGAGGTAGTCTCTCGCGTTTCTGTTCTTGATGTAGAGTGCTGTGCAAGGGGATGACGTAGCTCCGAATATTACTGACGTCATACGATATTCGTTTGGTTGGCCCGTGCGTTGTTGACCTCTCCACAAGAAGCGTAGTGCGGCCCGGTCTTCTTTTCTTATTTTTACTTGCATAAACATTTCTTTTATGTCGGCGCTGACGGCATACGGGTGTTGGCGGAATCTCATAATAACGCCCGGTAGAGACTGCAGTAGGTCAGGGCCGGAGTGCAACATATCGTTCAGACACATACCTTTTGATTTTGCAGCGGCGTCGTGAACTAGACGCGGCGGCTTGTGCGGCTTGGCGGGGTTGATGACCGGAAAATGAGGTAGGTACCAAGTTTTCCCTGTAGGTGGTGGTGTAGGAGCTGGTTCTGCGTAGCCTGACTTGAATAGGTTTTCCATCCGTTCTTCATACTTTTGTTTCAGATCTTCATCCCTATCGAGTCTTCGTTCGAGCGTAAGCAGACGTCTCTCGGCTTCTACGTAGTTATTTGGTATGTTTACATTTTCATTTTTCCACAGTAAGCCGGTCTCGAATCTCCCGTCTGGCAGCCGGCGGCTTGTATTTTCTAGTATTTGCAAAGCTTGATGCTCGGGATCTTGCCGCGGCTTCCTAGGTTCGATGCCTAGCGATTCGAGCTTGAAATAATTTTTAACTGTGTCCTCAATTGTGTTGTTTTCGTGTTGTTGTAGCTTACCGCAAAATGATACTGTTGCAGTCGTCGCGCCGGTGCAGCCGTGGAGCACCCACCCGAGGTAGGTGAGTGAAGCTACTGGCTGGTCGCGGTGCCCGGTGCGCAGCTGACGGGTCACTATGAGATGCCAATTGTCTTGTCCTAATAACACTTTCGGTGAAGCATTTTCGTATATCACTTTATCACGTATGTCTATTAAATGTTCACAGTCACTTAAATGTTCTTCGTACACGGTGTCGGGTGTGAAACGGAGTCGTTCCATGGTGCGCGCGGTCACGTCATGCTCGTCCTCGGCGTATTTACCTTTGATGAGTAAACTGACTGTCTTACTTGTGTGTTTCATGTCACTGTTCACGCCTTGAATCCATATTTCTTTGCTAGGTCCGTCTGCTCCGATAATGTCTGCTACTGTTTCGTCAATGAGCGTGATGGTACTTCCCTCATCCAATAACGCGAACGTGTCAATGCTGCCACGGGGTCCTTTTAGTGTCACTGGTGCTATCTTCAGGTAAGCCTTTCGTTTGTTGCTGAGGGGGTTTGCTGCTATCGTCAGCTCGGCCGCCGAGGTTGTGATTGCGTCATTAGTTACCTCGCTCGCCGAGGCGTACTCTCCCGGTGGCTTATCGTGATGCAGGAGGTTGTGATGTTTCATGGGGCAGCTGTTCTTACCGCACCTGGGCGCTTTACAGGTGATGCGTCGGTGTTTGCCTTGTAGACAGCGATAACAGATATTATATTTCTTGGCGGCTTCCCATCTCGCATTTGTATCTAACGCGATGAACCGTTTGCACTCAAATAACTTGTGATCATGTTTACACTGTGGACACGTATCTTCTGCTGTCTTCTTGTTTACAGAAAGTGTTTGTTCTACTCTTCTTGTCTTTTGGGATCGGTACCCGTGTCCTCTATTTTCATCTCGGGGCGTGGCTTCTGGTAACGCGTAGGAGCTGCACTTGTCTGCTTCTTCTGATAAAAACATCGATATTTTCTTAAGCTCGGGTATATCTTCATTTTTCTTAGCCGAGAAGTTGTACCAGTTGTTTCTAATTATAGGTGTAAGCTTCTCGATGATAATCCTACTCATTTCCGGGCTATGTAAGTAGTGCGGCTTTTTCAATGCTTCTACGGTTCCTACCATGTTGGCTATTTTTCCCGCGAAGACGCATAAATCTCTTGCGTTATCAGTTAGCTTATGAAGGGTCTTGAGTCTCTCCATCTCAGCGTGAATGAGGGCCTCCGGCCGGCCAAACCTTCTTTCTAGTGCCTTGATTATAGTTTCGGGGTCTGGTTGGCTTAGTAGTAGGCACTCGACTGCCTCTTTGGCAATCCCACGTAGACTTCTTCTTATTCTTGCAATATTTTCATTTTTTGTAAAATATAAACTCGATTCTTCGTATGTGGTTTTAAAGGCGAGCCACTCCGTGCTGCTCCCACTGAAGAAAGGCAGCTCTTGCATGTACTTCGGTGGCTCCCTGGTGCTTCTCATCGCTTGAGACAACGCGGCGGCTAACGTAGACACGTCAATTACGGGATTTTTCACCGAGGCACTTTCTCTTGATTTTTCGTTCACTTTACAGTCACTTTTTTCCACTTCTTTTTCACTTGGCTTACCTTTTGTATGGTCGTCGCCTGTGGATCCTATGTTGTCTTGACTTACGAGTGTTTGCGGCGCCTCAGTGTCCCTTTGTAGCCACGTACCTATGCGAACCGATGCCAGGTCATCCCCGGACTCGTCTTCACTTGTACTATTTTCTTGCAACTGTAGTAGGCGAAGCCGTTGTACTTCAGCTTCAGCTCGTATTTGTTCTATTTTCAGCTCTGCCAGACGCTGCTTAACCTCTAATTCTTTTTTCTTTCTTGAGTTGGTGGAGCGGCGTGACTTCGGCGGCCGCACGGTGCGCTGCGAGCTATGCTCCCCATTATTTTCAGCGCTGCTACGGGTCGGCGTCTCCTCAGCCGGCCTGAAGCCATCCGTGGTCGTAGTTCGTTCCGTGGCCTCTTGTGAACCGCTGCGCGTCGTGGGGTCCTGGGCCTCTTCGGTGGCCCCCTGGTCAGCTCCCTGGGCAGCAGGTTCCTCTCCCTGTCGGCGTGTCACTACCATTTCCGAATTTTTCTTATTTTCTGGCTTTAATTCCTAAATTCGGCTCCGGAAGGACCATTAAATGTTCGCGCGATACTTCAAGGACTTATACTTATCGGAATTGAAATAAAAGAAGGAATGAACGGGCACAAATTTACTATTAATTAATTACATTACTTCACTTCGCGCGATCCTTCAGTGGACTGTATACGGGTTCTAACTACTTTTCTCTGCTGCTTGCGGCCGCGCTCTCGCTCTCTCTCTCTATCTCCTACACCGACGCCGCGTTCTCTCTCTCTCCTTGCTACATGTACCGGCAAACTCGCGTTCATGCTGGCCGAAGGTGCCGTGTGCAGCGCGATCGTTTTTTGCTGGCCTGCGGTCCATTTTTCTTCACCTACTGTTCAGCACATTGATTGTCGTGCACACTATGCATTGTTAAAATTGGAATATATTTAGTCACAACTAGAATTAACAACAACACACAATAGGCTTTTGGTCACAGTTCTAAACTAACCCGCGAAAAACGCGGAAAAATGCGTTTAGTCTAGGACATACGCGTTTTCACGCACCTAACTTACTCGTAGTTTTGTTTTAGGTTTAGACTGTTATAGGCTGCCTGTTTTACGTAATAAGCAAGCACCGATAAGTAATAAACATGTGATATGATTTATTTAAAAAAACTGACTTGCTTTCATTGTTGATATAACTATCATAATATTATATGTTTGGTTCGCCCCCATCGTCCAGCTAATTTATACCAAACATTAAATTAAATTGTAAGTTATGGTGTGCGTCACTTGGTGAAACAGAACATTGATTTAAGTAGGTATATTATTACTTAAACAGAGAGCCATATTCGCCATCCGTCCGGAGACTGCGTCTAAAGAAGTAGGTTGTAGGTACAGTCACCATCCGATTGATTTTGACTAGCAAAGTACTCAAAACAGAATTTAGTGCCTCGGTCCTCCCTTCCGGTTGACTGATTGTTCTGACATTTGGTACACACCTTTAGTTCGGACGATCCCTAATACAGTTTAAATCAATAAAACGTTTTGGTATTAATATCAATATTATGTATTATCATCTGAGTACTTTGCAACTCAAGACCGATCTGATGCTAACCGTGTAAAATATTTTTCATCCCACCATCTCGGAAAGAGTACTTTTTTTCTTCGATATCTGAGTGTAAAAGTCGCTTTTATCCTCTAGAGTGGAAAGTAAATTTGAATTTAGAACATCGTGTGTACTAGGTTTGTGAACTCAAAACATCATTAAACCTATTTACTTCTACCTCTATGGTGCCGATTTATCATACAACTTTTTTTTAATTTATGAAAAACTCAACTCGGAACCTCCTTGGTGTACCTACTTTTTTTTTTTAAATTTGCTTTGCGCGCATAATTTTTTTTTTCACGTCCTATGGTTGAACATTGTTGTTGAATTTTATTTGTTGATATTTTATTATTAGTATTATTACACATAATTATTATACAGCCTCCGTGGCGTAGTGGTAGTGAACGTGGCCGCAACGCAGGAGGCGCGGGTCCGATCCCCGCTCAGTGCAAATATTTGTATGCATAAAAAGTTCAACAACAACGGTCTAGCTGCAATGCTTCGATATCGCCTAATGTCACCATTGGGTTGTGGAGGTCACATGGCAGTCGCTTTACGAAAAATATCGAGGTCCAGCCAAATCCGCAGTTAAGACTGGTAAAGCGGACCCCGAACTCCGAGGTGAGAGCTTCGGATGCGACTGGGAATTAACGCTAGGAAGAAGAAGCATTTCATTATTTCCTCGCTGAGGTGGGATGAAAAGTTACGTGTTGCACTCGAGTGCAAAGATTTTACACCTTGTGCTCTTTTGATTCCCTCGCTAACGCTCAAGATTCTAATTTATGAATCACTCGCTATGCTCGTGATTCAAATTTAGAATCTTTCGCTTGCTCGGTCATCAAAACTGAGCACGCGGTTAAAAAGCAACTTTGCACTCTTGTATAACAAATAACTATTTCATCCCACCATCTCGGAAAGAGTATTTTTGCTCTTCGATAACTGAGCGTAAAAGTCGTTTTTATCCTCTAGAGGATAAAGTAAATTTGAATTTAGAACATCGTGTGTACTAGGTTTGTGAACTCAAAACATCATTAAACCTATTTACTTCTACCTCTATGGTGCCGAATTTATCATACAACTTTTTTTTAATTTATGAAAAACTCAGACTCGGAACCTCCTTGGTGTACTTTTATTTTTTTGCTTTGCGCGCATCAATTTTTTTCACGTCATATTGTTGAACATTGTTGATGAATTTTTATTTTTTTGTATTTTATTATTAGTATTAATACACATATTATACAGCCTCCGTGGCGTAGTGTTAGTGAACGCGGCCGCTACGCAGGAGGCACGGGTTCGATCCCCGCTCAGTGCAAATATTTTTTATGCGTGAAAATGGGTATTTGCATTGGTCTGGTCGTGCCTTGGAGATTACGTTAAGCCGTCGGTCACGGATGCCATACGAACATCTATGGCAGTCGTTACGGGTAGTTGGAGCCCTAAAAAGTTCAAAAACAACGGTCTAGCTGCAATGCTTCGATATCGCCTAATGTCACCATTGGGTTGTGGAGGTCAGATGGCAGTCGCTTCACGGAAAATATCGAGGTCCAGCCAAATCCGCAGTTAAGACTCGTAAAGCGGACCCCGGACTCCGAGGTGAAAGCTTCGGATGCGACTGCGAATTAACGCTAGGAAGGAGAAGCATTTCATTATTTCCTCGCTGAGGTGGGATGAAAAGTTACGTGTTGCACTCGAGTGCAAAGATTTTTCACCTTGTGCTCTTTTGATTCCCTCGCTAACGCTCAAAATTCTAATTTGTGAATCACTCGCTACGCTCGTGATTCAAATTTAGAATCTTTCGCTTGCTCGGTCATCAAAACTGAGCACGCGGTTAAAAAGCAACTTTGCACTCTTGTATAACAAATAACTATGAAATGTTCGAATCAGCGACTATACAACTATGGTCGTTAGTTCGAATAGTTTGTGGACAGGGTTTTATTTTTTTTGCGTAAAAGAATCCGTTGCAACTTAGCCTATGAAAAAACGAAAATGATTATAATTTTCAAGAAATTTCTGGGCAGGAGCTTCCTGATCGAATCTTCTGCCAATATCTTTAAACATGGATTATTAATGTATGAAATGGATGTAGGACATAACTAAAGTTTATTTCCCAATAAGGAAGACAAATACTACAATACCCTACCTAATAGCTGATGCGACAAAAAATAAGTTTGTCAATTGGAAACAAAAAGTTTTGGTGAAAACGTTACCTATTTAGGAACTAAAATAAAAATATTATAGATTTCCTCATTTCATCAAGTGAAGAAAATAATAATGACTAAGTTAGTTAATAAGACGATATTTCGTGTACCTACCTACTAATCTAAAACAATCTTATTTATATTTGTACGCGCGATACTTCAAGGACTTATACTTATCGGAATATATAAATAAAAGAAGGAATGAACTGGCACAAATTTACTATTAATTAATTACATTACTTCACTTCGCGCGATCCTTCAGTGGACTGTATACGGGTTCTAACTACTTTTCTCTGCTGCTTGCGGCCGCGCTCTCGCTCTCTCTCTCTCTCTCCTACACCGACGCCGCGTTCTCTCTCTCTCCTTGCTACATGTACCGGCAAACTCGCGTTCATGCTGGCCGAAGGTGCCGTGTGCAGCGTCCGATCGTTTTTTGCTGGCCTGCGGTCCATTCTTCTTCACCTACTGTTCAGCACATTGATTGTCGTGCACATTCTCCCGCCGTCGCTGACCCGGTTACGTCTGCGAACTCCGTTGGTAGTACGACGATCTTCCTCGTAGGCCGACGCAAGATGTTGCCTCCGCTAGTGATGACATCTACTACACGAACCTCGCCGTCAGCACCTGGGTAGACTCGACAGACCCGCCCGCGCGGCCATGTGTTGCGGGGTAGGTTAGAGTCGCAGATGATGACTACGTCACCGACCTTCGGGGCAACGCCGCTGCTACTGGACTCCCGCCGGTGTTGCAGTAGGGGCAGGTACTCCTTTACCCACCTCCTCCAGAAGATGTCAGCCAGGGCTTGAGCTCGCTTCCATTGTTGGCGACTCGACACGTCGTCAGCTGAGAAGTGTCCGGGTGGGGGCACGTGACAGTTGGGACCGATGAGAATGTGATTTGGGGTCAATGCCTCGGGGTCACGGGGGTCGACCGAGACATGGGTGAGGGGCCTCGAGTTTACGATGTTCTCGACTTCGGTTAGTAAGGTCAAGAGCGTCTCGTCGTTAGGATGTTTTTCTATCATGGTAACTCGTAGGGCTTCTTTAACGGCCTTCACCATGCGCTCCCATGCCCCTCCCATGAAGGGGGCCGATGGTGGTATGTACCTCCACGCGATGTGATGACTCGTAACCTCTTGTTGTAGTGCGTCGCGCGCAGCCTCTGCTAGCTCCTTTTCAGCCGCCTTGAAGCACGTAGCGTTGTCGCTCCAAACCTCTTTGGGGCAACCTCGCCGCGCGATAAATCGTCTTAGGGCCGACACTGCTGAGTCGGCGCTGAGTGAGTGTACGACCTCGAGGTGTATGGCTCGAGAGGTCATACACGTGAACAGCGCGCCGTACCTCTTCTCTCGATGGCGCGCCACGGTGACTTCGATGGGGCCGAAGTAGTCTAGACCTGTGAATGAGAAAGGGCGTGTATTATGGGCTAGGCGGGCGGCCGGTAGGTTACCGGTCGTGGGTGTCGCCGGCTTCGCTTTTCTTATACGGCAGAATATACATCTCTTTATCTCGCTTTTCACTGCCGGTCGAATCTTCGTGATCCATAGACGCTGTCTGAGTTCATTGACTGTTATCTCCGTCCCGCCGTGATGTAGTTTTTCGTGTACGTGCTTAATATAGAGGCGTGTGTAGGGATGCTTCCCGTCGAGTACCACTGGATCTGACGTGTCCTCTCCTATCGCCTTCGCAGCTGATATCCGACCTTTCACTCGCAGTGTACCACAGGCATCTATGTACACACTCACATATGTCAGACGGTTGTCTCGAACGTTCGTTTCACCTCTTGTCAAACGTTGTATCTCACTTGCGAAACTGTCTCGTTGACTGGCGTTGATACACAGCTGTTCGGCACGAATTAAATATTCACTCGGTATGCTTAGGTAACACTGTCTACTTTGTTTGACTGCATTATCTTTGTTAAGTTTAGGTATTGGGATAGTCTTTTTGTTACGCCAGTCGGGATCTTGCTTTTCTATTTTTCGGGTTCGTTTGCGGGCAGTCATGGCCTTGACCTTGTTTCGGCGACACAGGGCAATGAACTGTAGTACTCGAGCCGTCGTTCTTATCAAGCGCGTCCATTTCGAGTATTTTTCTATACGTAGTATGTCGCTAGTACTGTGCGTTTTCTGTGAAGCTGACGTGTGACATGTTTCTCGCTCCTCACCTGTGTCGTAGCGAATGGTTTTTTCTTCTATCGGCCACTCTGACTCGGGCTGCTGAAGGAATGTAGGGCCAGTGTACCATCGGTGGGTGACCCCGAAGCCTTCGGGGGTCGCACGTGTCGCGTCGTCTGCCACGTTGAGTCGAGTAGGTAGCCACCGCCATTCATTTTTCTTAGTGGATTCTTCTATCTCAGCGAGACGGTGAGCGACGAAGGGCTTGTACACGCGGGGTTCTGACCTTATCCAAGCTAGTGCAGTTCGTGAGTCACACCAATAGATTTTGTTTGTTACCTCATATTCGTGTTCTTCCAACACAGTCTGGGCCAGGCGGGCCCCCAGTAGGGCGGCTTGAAGCTCGAGTCTTGGTATGGATACGGGTTTTAATGGGGTTACTCGGCTCTTGGCGGCTGCTAGGGATACTGTTGTGGCGCCATCTGCGTGTTGTGTGCGCCAATACACGGCTGCGGCGTACGCCTCCTCGCTCGCGTCTACGAACGTGTGTAGTTGATGCGAGATGACTGATGACTTGTTTTGAATATAACAACGGGGTATCCTCAGCTGTTCTACTTCGTTGAGTTGAGTGAACCACTTGTTCCATCGCTCTCGGAGTTCTTCGGGCAGTGGGTCGTCCCACTCTGTCTTGTAGCGCCAGGTGTCTTGAAAGATACGTTTACCTGGGGTCGTTATCGGCGAGATGAGGCCTAATGGGTCGAATAAGGCCATGATCACACTGAGGGCTTCTCTCTTTGTAGGCGGTCGCATTCTTGTTTTCACTTCTTGAGATATTTTCAAGTTGCTCGCGTTAAAGCCAAGGTGATCCTCGTTGACGTGCCAAAGTAGACCTAATGTTTTTTCTGTCTCTTGCCCGCCGAGTGTTACTGTCGTACTGTTATCAAGTGGTGTTGACAAACCTTTTAAGATAGTTTTTTCGTTTGAAGTCCATCCGTCTAGCACGAAGCCCGCCTTTTTGTGTATCATGTCGACGGTCTGTGTAGTGTCTCGCGCAGCTGTGACGGTGGGAAAGCTTTGTAAGTAGTCATCCATGTAGTGATTCTTTTGTATGGCTTTTACGGCGTCCGGGTGTGTCTCGAGGTAGTCTCTCGCGTTTCTATTCTTGATGTAGAGTGCTGTGCAAGGGGATGACGTAGCTCCGAATATTACTGACGTCATACGATATTCGTTTGGTTGGCCCGTGCGTTGTTGACCTCTCCACAAGAAGCGTAGTGCGTCCCGGTCTTCTTTTCTTATTTTTACTTGCATAAACATTTCTTTTATGTCGGCGCTGACGGCATACGGGTGTTGGCGGAATCTCATAATAACGCCCGGTAGAGACTGCAGTAGGTCAGGGCCGGAGTGCAACATATCGTTCAGACACATACCTTTTGATTTTGCAGCGGCGTCGTGAACTAGACGCGGCGGCTTGTGCGGCTTGGCGGGGTTGATGACCGGAAAATGAGGTAGGTACCAAGTTTTCCCTGTAGGTGGTGGTGTAGGAGCTGGTTCTGCGTAGCCTGACTTGAATAGGTTTTCCATCCGTTCTTCATACTTTTGTTTCAGATCTTCATCCCTATCGAGTCTTCGTTCGAGCGTAAGCAGACGTCTCTCGGCTTCTACGTAGTTATTTGGTATGTTTACATTTTCATTTTTCCACAGTAAGCCGGTCTCGAATCTCCCGTCTGGCAGCCGGCGGCTTGTGTTTTCTAGTATTTGCATAGCTTGATGCTCGGGATCTTGCCGCGGCTTCCTAGGTTCGATGCCTAGCGATTCGAGCTTGAAATAATTTTTAACTGTGTCCTCAATTGTGTTGTTTTCGTGTTGTTGTAGCTTACCGCAAAATGATACTGTTGCAGTCGTCGCGCCGGTGCAGCCGTGGAGCACCCACCCGAGGTAGGTGAGTGAAGCTACTGGCTGGTCGCGGTGCCCGGTGCGCAGCTGACGGGTCACTATGAGATGCCAATTGTCTTGTCCTAATAACACTTTCGGTGAAGCATTTTCGTATATCACTTTATCACGTATGTCTATTAAATGTTCACAATCACTTAAATGCTCTTCGTACACGGTGTCAGGTGTGAAACGGAGTCGTTCCATGGTGCGCGCGGTCACGTCATGCTCGTCCTCGGCGTATTTACCTTTGATGAGTAAACTGACTGTCTTGCTTGTGTGTTTCATGTCACTGTTCACGCCTTGAATCCATATTTCTTTGCTAGGTCCGTCTGCTCCGATAATGTCTGCTACTGTTTCGTCAATGAGCGTGATGGTACTTCCCTCGTCCAATAACGCGAACGTGTCAATGCTGCCACGGGGTCCTTTTAGTGTCACTGGTGCTATCTTCAGGTAAGCCTTTCGTTTGTTGCTAAGGGGGTTTGCTGCTATCGTCAGCTCGGCCGCCGAGGTTGTGATTGCGTCATTAGTTACCTCGCTCGTCGACGCGTACTCTCCCGGTGGCTTATCGTGATGCAGGAGGTTGTGATGTTTCATGGGGCAGCTGTTCTTACCGCACCTGGGTGCTTTGCAGGTGATGCGTCGGTGTTTGCCTTGTAGACAGCGATAACAGATATTATATTTCTTGGCGGCCTCCCATCTCGCATTTGTATCTAACGCGATGAACTGTTTGCACTCAAATAACTTGTGATCATGTTTACACTGTGGACACGTATCTTCTGCTGTCTTCTTGTTTACAGAAAGTGTTTGTTCTACTCTTCTTGTCTTTTGGGATCGGTACCCGTGTCCTCTATTTTCATCTCGGGGCGTGGCTTCTGGTAACGCGTAGGAGCTGCACTTGTCTGCTTCTTCTGATAAAAATATCGATATTTTCTTAAGCTCGGGTATATCTTCATTTTTCTTAGCCGAGAAGTTGTACCAGTTGTTTCTTATTATAGGTGTAAGCTTCTCGATAACAATCCTACTCATTTCCGGGCTATGTAAGTAGTGCGGCTTTTTTAATGCTTCTACGGTTCCTACCATGTTGGCTATTTTTCCCGCGAAGACGCATAAATCTCTTGCGTTATCAGTTAGCTTATGAAGGGTCTTGAGTCTCTCCATCTCAGCGTGAATGAGGGCCTCCGGCCGGCCAAACCGTCTTTCTAGAGCCTTGATTATAGTTTCAGGGTCTGGTTGGCTCAATAGTAGGCACTCGACTGCCTCTTTGGCAATCCCACGTAGACTTCTTCTTATTCTTGCAATATTTTCATTTTTTGTAAAATATATACTCGATTCTTCGTATGTGGTTTTAAAGGCGAGCCACTCCGTGCTGCTCCCACTGAAGAATGGCAGCTCTTGCATGTACTTCGGTGGCTCCCTGGTGCTTCTCATCGCTTGAGACAACGCGGCGGCTAACGTAGACACGTCAATTACGGGATTTTTCACCCAGGCACTTTCTCTTGATTTTTCGTTCACTTTACAGTCACTTTTTTCCACTTCTTTTTCACTTGGCTTACCTTTTGTATGGTCGTCGCCTGTGGATCCTATGTTGTCTTGACTTACGAGTGTTTGCGGCGCCTCAGTGTCTCTTTGTAGCCACGTACCTATGCGAACCGATGCCAGGTCATCCCCGGACTCGTCTTCACTCGTACCATTTTCTTGCAACTGTAGTAGGCGAAGCCGTTGTACCTCAGCTTCTGCTCGTATTTGTTCTATTTTCAGCTCTGCCAGACGCTGCTTAACCTCTAATTCTTTTTTCTTTCTTGAGTTGGTGGAGCGGCGTGACTTCGGTGGCCGCACGGTGCGCTGCGAGCTATGCTCCCCATTATTTTCAGCGCTGCTACGGGTCGGCGTCTCCTCAGCCGGCCTGAAGCCATCCGTGGTCGTAGTTCGTTCCGTGGCCTCTTGGGAACCGCTGCGCGTAGTGGGGTCCTGGGCCTCTTCGGTGGCCCCCTGGTCAGCTCCCTGGGCAGCAGGTTCCTCTCCCTGTCGGCGTGTCACTACCATTTCCGAATTTTTCTTATTTCCTGGCTTCAAATTCCTAAATTCGGCTCCGGAAGGACCATTAAATGTTCGCGCGATACTTTAGAGGTCTTCTTATAGGCATATAAATAAAAAGAAGGAATGAACGGGCACAAATTTACTATTAATTAATTACATTACTTCACTTCGCGCGATCCTTCAGTGGACTGTATACGGGTTCTAACTACTTTTCTCTGCTGCTTGCGGCCGCGCTCTCGCTCTCTCTCTCTCTCTCCTACACCGACGCCGCGTTCTCTCTCTCTCCTTGCTACATGTACCGGCAAACTCGCGTTCATGATGGCCGAAGGTGCCGTGTGCAGCGTCCGATCGTTTTTTGCTGGCCTGCGGTCCATTCTTCTTCACCTACTGTTCAGCACATTGATTGTCGTGCACAATATTATAGCTGTTTTGATATACAAAAACAAAAATGAAAGTTCACCGACCGAATAAAATTTGTTTCTAGAAAGAACCCATTTGTTTATGTTTGGTGGTCGGTTGCGTAGAAACGAACAAGGAGGGGAAAGCGATTAAAATAATACATACACTACACTCGAAAATCATGCAAGGGAAAGAGTTACCATACAGTCGTCCATATATTTTACTGAAAATTAAATAAATAACAACGGCCTAAATCAACCAATCAATTGTTGTATAATTATTTTTAACCCCCGATAAAAAAGAGGGGTGTTATAAGTTTGACGTGTGTATGTGTGTGTGTGTGTGTGTGTGTGTGTGTGTGTGTCAGTCTGTCTGTGGCATCGTAGCTCCCAAACGGCTGAACCGATTTCGATTCTGTTTCTTTTGTTTGAAAGATGGTTTAGTCGAGAGTGTTCTTAGCTATGTTTCATGAAAATCGGTTCAGTCATTTGAAACCTATGAGGAGTGAAAGTGGCAATGCAAAATCTAATATTTTCAAATATACCCGTGTTGGGAATCAAATGAAAGGTAATGATTTATACATCACGATACAGCAAGTTTTATGGAAATCGGTTAAGCGGTTACCTATAAAAAGCATGAAATTAAAAAAATTAAATTAAAAATTTGAAAAACCCCCGACCCAAATAGAACCTATAAAAAGTAAAATAATAACTATTTCATATTACTACGACCTGCGAAAGGTGGCTGGGACGGACTGGATGCGGAAGGCGGAGGATCGGCAAACGTGGCGCACATTGGGAGAGGCCTATGTCCAGCAGTGTACTGCAGTAGGCTAATTGATTGATTGAACTATTACATTATGACCTACCCTAAGTATTGACCCTTTTGTCATTTCTCTCGTCGGGGGACCGCCATCTGACCGTTAGGGGGGTATAGAGCATATTAATGTACTTAGCGGTCCCCCGACGAGACAAATGACAAAAAGGTCGATACTTAGGGTAAAGAGAGAAAAATAAAATCGGCCAAGTGCGAGTCGGACTCGCCCATGAAGGGAACCCTACCCTAGTAGCAAAGGCGCAAATTGCGGTTTATGACGTATTAAAAAAAAAACTACTGACTGGATCTCGTTCGAACTAATTTTTAGTGGTAGTTTTCATGGCAATTTACATCATATTTTTTTTTTAGATTTATCATTCTCTTAGTTTAGAAGTTAGAGAGGGGGGGACACACATTTTTCTACTATGGAAGTCTCTCGCGCAAACTATTCAGTTTAGAAATTTTTTTTGTTAGAAACCTCAATAGCATTTTTAAAGACCTATCTATAGATACCCCACACGTATGGGTTTGATGAAAAAAAAAAAATTGAGTTTCAGTTCTAAGTATGGGGACCCCCAAAATTTAATGCTTTTTTTTATTTTTGTGTGAAATTCTTAATGCGGTTCACAGAATACATCTTCTTACCAAGTTTCAACAGCATAGGCCTTATAGTTTCGGAGAAAAGTGGCTGTGACATACGGACGGACAGACAGACAGACAGACAGACAGACAGACGGACGGACAGACATGACGAATCTATAAGGGTTCTGTTTTTTGCCATTTGGCTACGGAACCCTAAAAAGGAAAAGTTATTATTAAATATTACAACGAATATTGTGTAATGTAATAGTACATTATGGTACAAGTGAGCAAAGTTGGTGATTACCGCCGAGGCGCTATTGAGACCCGAGCCGTCAGGCGAGGGTCTTAAGAGAGCCGAGGACGGTAATCATCATGCTCACACGTGGCATACGACGTTTTACAACACACTTGCGAATAAAATAACACTACAAATACTAAATAAACAATACTATAAATGAATTCGTTTTCCTATGCGCGCGCATCTAACAATGGCGATCGGCCATATTTAAAAGAATGAGGTTTGACCAATGATATTTTCATAACATAGATATGTCATATGCTTACAAATCAACGTAGAAATAGCAATAACACATCTATTTAATATTTAATATCATTGGGTTTGACTTTATCTTTTTTTTTACTGTTTTTTTTTCTGTACTTAGAGAAAAAAAAAATGTTAAATTTGAGTGATAATTTTGTTTATTATACAATTATTACAAGTTGAAATTATTTATTTAAATACGAAAATGCGTCAAATGACCATACAATGGGCATATTAATTTATTCGTACTATCAAACACGTTCTTTTTTGTATCAAAACTTTTTTAAGAACATTTATAAGAACAAGACACTTCCTATAAAATTTAAAAAAGAATCTATAACTCACTTTTGTGAATAATAGCAATGAAAAAGTCACAGTTTGATAATAGGTGTCATTACGTGCCTAATTGCGGTAAAATAATATCACTTTTATGAGCAGGTGTGTTGCAAATAAATATAACTTTGAAACTTTGATATGTTTTCTGTGAGATTTGGCTCTCACAACTATAAACATAAGTTTATAGTAAACCGTTTATATGCGTGTGTAGACAGATGGGAATCACTTGTCAAGATCTATTGTTAGATGAGTACCTGACTTTTACTGATCGTTTTACTCGTAGTTGTATATTAGTTTTATATTGTGTTGACACGTGGTTCTTGACAACGTTTATCTATATAAGTTTTACAAATAAATGTGTATAACTAATAGATAATAATTATGTACATGCACAAAAATGTAGGAATACTTTTAAAATTAGTTTCAGGTCCCCTATTCTGCTAATTACCATCACTGTCATACCACTGACACTGCAAAAATGCCAATACAGACTTTATTGATTTAAGATATGATTCCGTAGCCGACCGCATACGACAACTGCCGAAGCACGCAGCACATGCGCGTAATTCATTGCGGTTTTTCAATGGTCTCCTTTATCCGTATCGGAGTTTGACAAGTAATGGGTACGCTGTATGTGCTGCAAGCGTCGGCAGTTGTCGTATGCGGTCGGCTTCAAAAAAGTCAAAAGTCAAAAGTCAAAGTTTTTATTTGCATCCATGTGTTGTACAGATGTTACATAACATAAAATGGGTTTCAACATGAAGCCCTGTTTGGGCACAGCAAATTACAATATAAAATAAATTAAATTGTTATTTAATTAAATATGACATTCTTCAACCTATTTAAAATGGAATAAATTAATTATTTAAACGGATATAATATTAATCAGGATTAGTCAGGCATTTATATCAAAATCAAAGTCGGAAGTAGTCAAAAGAGTACATTATGTCAAAAGTTAAATTAATTAAGTATGTCATAATTTTCATGTTACAGTAACAATCAGATGGAATTACAAATTATAGATACATGAAATAAAATAAAATAAAATCAAAATAAAATCAAATAAAATCAAAATAAAATCAAATAAAATCAAAATAGAATAAAAAAAAAACAAATAGAATCAAATAAAATCAAATAAAATCAAATAAAATCAAGTAAAATCAAAATAATATCAAACAAAATCAAATAAAATCAAACAAAATCAAAATAAAATCAAATAAAATTAATTAGCAAGTTGGTTTAAAATAATATAAATGATGCTCGAATTACATATAATTTTTAGGTTAATAAGTTCAATAAGTTATGATTATAAATCAAGCATAGCATGCAGTAGAAATAATATCAAACCCATGGATCTTAAACATGTTTGTCATCAAAAAATTCCTGCAAAGTATAATAACATTTTTCTGACAGATACTTCCGAATCATACCTTTAGACTTCGAGTCCAAAATTAAATGAAAAAGAGTTGATTAAATTTTTTCATTCACTCTACAGCAGAGTTTCTAAAACTTTTGACTCCAGGAACCTCTATTAAAGTTTCTAGACCAGCAAACCCCTACATGAATTAATCAGCATCAGGTCGATTGAAAATATGATGATGAAATCATGTGAAAATACTTAATTTCATTTTTATCATGATCTGGTGTGAAAGCTCAGCTCTCACATACCTGCCTGTGTTGTAGCTTGTAGCAAATGGTAAAAGAAAATTTATCACTTGCGTGAGACTTGGAGATGCCTGTCTCCTGTCTCTCATATCTTTTTTAAATAAATACGCTTGAAAAGTTTTATTGAAGATCTTGTAAACGCGAAGAGCGCTCGACGACGAGCAAACATTACGTGACTCTTGTCGCGAACCCTCTTCCGTCTGATGCCATTCGACTGCGTACGGGAATTCATAAAAGTTTTAAGCAGAATCGCTCAATGTGGCCTTTTTAGACCTGCTAATGTGGCCTTTTAAAAACCCGCTGATGTGGCCTTTTTAGACCCGCAGTTCTATCATCCAGTGGGCTTTAGACAACCGGTAACCGTTTGGCGGATTCGTTCAGGTGAAGTCAACCTGCACTGCATGAGCTGACTAAAATATGTATTACTTGTAGGTACTAAATGATAGTGCAGGCAAATGCAAGCAAATACAAATGATAGTAGTTACCTATCTTAAGTGTTTGAAATCGGTTGTTTTTGTTAAAACAATTTTGTAAGTTGTTATAAACTCATAAAGTGATATATATTATATGTGATATGGAAAATATGAAGTAGGTACCTTATAGATCTACTTTTGAAAGATATTAGACTACTCATATTTAAAGTATGCTGTGGTACAGTTTAAGTGCGTCAAGCATTGATTTATATTGTGGCGTGAGTTAGGTACCTAACCTAACTCACGAGAAAATTCTGTTAGGCTCATAGATGAAGCATCATGATACTGTGAAAGCAATGACTGTGATTTCTCAATGACCGCATCTTCATTGCGTAAACAGCTACGAGTATGTGACTAGGGTTGACAGAATTAATCTAAAAATAGATTGTTTGAATTGTAATACCTATTTATATTATGTATGTATATGTATATATCCGTTCCTATACTTCTGTTTATGTAGTACACGGCTTAACCGATGTTGATGAATGTAATTTCGTTAGATTAATCTTTACTGCATCCATGTCATGGGTAAATTAAAATTATAAAAAATTACATACAAATTAGAATAAAGAAAAAACACAGAACGAGTCATTTATTTAATTGCAAAATGAACTAAACGTTCCTTGCAGCACTAAGAAGACCTCTGCATGACTGCACATAATGAAATTGGACCAAAATGCGTCACATTCGATTACATCCAGACGACACGTCCAACCAGAGATGGTCATCACGCGTGACGACTTCCTTCATCGTACGATGTCTCATTGATGTAAATTGAACAAGACCATTGTTCCGGAGATTTGTAAGGCCAGGGTAGTGGGACTGTATACTCGTAGCTACTGAAAACGTGCACTTGATTTTTCCAACATTATTCTATAATATAGGTAACATTCTACTACTAGACTACAAAATGGAGTTCTAATATGCAGATAAGCATAGTAAGAGACTTTTGTGAACACATGCAAATTTTATTATCGACTTCCTCCACTTTCGTTACTGATTTTTGATAACCAGCACATAAATCTCTGCGATCTCTAACTATGTAGTCGTATGTTCTGCCTCCAAAACGCCAGAGATCATGTGTAGGTATGTATAGCTTTTCACAAACAAAATTACAATCACCATTTTTTCAGACACTATCTCTATTGACTTATTGCTATCTAGAATTACCACGTCAGAATTCTCAACAAGATGATCTTCTTCTTCATCCTAGCGTTAATCCCAGTCGCATCCGCGTCTAACTGCGAATTTGGCTGGACCTCGATATTTTCCGTGAAGCGACTGTCACCTGACCTCCACAAGTCCACAACCCAATAGCAATACTAGGCGATATCGAAGTATTGCAGCTATGCCAGTTGTTGGACTTTTTTTTTTGTCAACAAGATGATCATAAAGTACCTATTAAAAACACTGAGTCTAATAAAATATTCTGAATGAATGTCATGGTGACGCAATGCCTAGGAAATTAGGCTAATGCGTTTTAAGCAAAAATATGCCGTGACGACCAGATCTAACACTGTTGCCCTTCTAGATCATATTACAGTGTCATTTTTGTGGTTAGACCATTTTAGGATTCCGTAGTAATTTTTCGGCCTGTAATTTTTCGGTAAGTACTTCTGCCTGTCTGTGTAGGGGGGTCCACTTCACACACCATCGTGAAGTGACTGCTACTTAATTTGATTTCGGAACCATAGGTAACAGTTGCTCTAATTATAACACATAATGCCAATAATTCCTGAGAACACAGCATCTAAAGATCAACCTTAGTCCTTAGGTCATCGGGTTCAATTTGCGCGTAATTGTATCAATTGCGCAGGCGTACTTTAGCGGAGCATATCCTTATTAAATTGGACTCATTCGCGCCGAGTTCGCTGTGCGTTTGCGCCTGCGCAACGCCCGTGACGTGATCTCCCTTCAGGTGCGTGATGTGTCGAATAGATTGGATAGAGTTATCAGAATCTATTGATTTGAAAATATGAATGAACTTTTACGGTCACAGCGACATTTACAACTTACCCACAGCAGTAGCATAAAATAGTAGCAAATTGCAAATTGAGTCATCTGAACTTGTCCTGGGTAGTAAGAAAATTTACACATGACTCAGGGTAACGTAGGAGTAACCTACTTGAATTAAGTTCCAAACACATCCTGAATTCCTTTCATGGTCAACTGAGCCCACATCCCATTGAGCCCGCGGGCTCAGTTGACCCCGTTCGTTTTTTTTTGGGAGTGACTCAGCCCACTAACCAGCCAACTTACCCTGCGGGCTCAGTTAACCACTTGCTACGGCTATGGGTCTACTCAGCCCGTGGGCTCAGTTAAACACTTGCTACGGCTATGGGTCTACTCAGACCGTGGGCTCGGTTAAGCACTTGGTACGGCTAAGGGTTTACCCAGTACACGGACAAAATATCCATTTAAACTGCCGAATCTAGAATTTTTGCTCACTTTTGCATAAATTAAAACATTTAAACAAACAGCGAATGGTTTTTTATTTAAAAATTATTTAAATAAAAATAATTGAGATTTACTTTATTATCCATTTTTTTTTCTCTTTATTAATTATTGAAAGCATCTTATAGTAATTCCCTTAAATCTGCCAATTTGCATATTGTGTCCGCGTACTGGGTGTGTGCTGGGTAAACCCTTAGCCGTACCAAGTGGTTAACTGAGCCCACGGGCTGAGTACACCCATAGCCGTAGCAAGTGGTTAACTGAGCCCACGGGCTGAGTAGACACATAGCCGTAGCAAGTGGTTAACTGAGCCCGTAAGGTAAGTTGGCTGGTTAGTGGGCTGACTCACCCCAAAAAAAAACGAACGTGGTCAACTGAGCCCGCGGGCTCAATGGGATGTGGGCTCAGTTGACCATGAAAGGCCTGAATT
This sequence comes from Eilema depressum, assembly GCA_914767945.1. NCBI lineage: Eukaryota > Metazoa > Arthropoda > Insecta > Lepidoptera > Erebidae > Eilema > Eilema depressum. The sequence goes on along the minus strand of OU612028.1, from coordinate 6,339,856 downwards.
ATATTAACTTGTAATTTAATTTTACATCACTATTTTACTTCTACAAATATACAGATTACTTTGCCAATCTATTATTCTGTGATGCACCAGTACTTCTTGTGTTATATCCTTATATCTAACTACCGTTCTGTTCGTTTAGATCTCCTGATTTTGTTTTCATCATGTTTCCTGGCTTCCATCCCACTGCATTATCTTGACGCCAATCTCAGTTCCATCAATAGATTCCTTTCGAGACATGTGCTCCGCTCTCTTTCTTTCCAAGATGTATTTATCTTGGCTTTTAAGGCAACGACTTCCGTCAGATCTTTCAACTCCGAGGGAAAGCCGACCGTAGATCTTCTACTTTAGACTTAAAAATCGGTTGTTATGACTACCAGCTTTTAGGTGAAATTTGTTTAGGCTCCAAAGAACTTGATGGGGCTCTATAGACCCACCTACTAGTAAAAAAGATGATTTGCATTAAAAATAGGCCAATTTAATAGTAAGTATAAAAAATATAATTAAGGTCAGTTGTCCACGATTCCAAGTAGTAACAAATAGCATACCAGTCTCGTGTGTTTCGCCCATTAGCTAATTGTGTCACCGCGTGGAGAGACGGGGCCGTGCCCTGCTTCTAATTGCCTAGCTAGTTTTTGGCACTTATCACGTTCCAGCAAACGCGATGGTTTAGTTTAACTAGGGTGTGTTTTTGGACCCTAGCATGTTCTTCGGGATCTAATCTTACCTGCAAGCTGGTGTAAAGACGAGGCTATGGCACAGGTTTTCCTTTCGTGATTTTTCGGTGGAGGTATTAAAGCCAGCCGCTCCCATTGAGGAGAAGTGTAATACTTGACAAGTGCCATCGATCAACAGTTTAAACTAAAACATTTAAAATAAATAGACCTCGTGCTCTGAGGTAAGCCTCGGATACATCCGGGAAACACGCTGAGATGATGACGACTTTTTATCGTGCGAAAAATCCCCACTGATATGATGGCACTCGGACGTTGGCTCTTTCTCGATCCTATGGAGATACCGCCCGAAGCACCCGCTTCTTCTTCATCCTAGCGTTAATCCCAGTCGTATCCGAAGCTTTCACTCACATTTGGCTGAACTTCATTGGGCATTGGCATCGGCATTGCAGCTGGACCAGTTGTTAGACTTTTCAGGGCTCCAACTACCCGTAATGACTGCCATAGATGTTTGTGTGGCAACCGGCACGGACGGCTTTACGTGCTTGCCCAATTCCCAGGCACGACCAGACCAATAGAAATACTCATATTCATGCACACAAATATTTGCACTGAGCGGGGATCCGCGCCTTCTGCGTAGCAGCCGCGTTGACTACCGCGACGCCAGTCACCTTAGAGGCTGTAATTACGGCTATCCTATCAGATCCATCAGTTTTCAGGCGATAACCACCCTCGCTGGAAACCACGCGTTCACAGTTAGTTTCTAAGTTATGCGTGATATTAGATTTGATTTGTTCAGAATTAGAAGGCAATTGAAATGAGTAGTGAAACATTTGTAGCGTGTATCTTCTATGTATTATTATAATGAACAGTTTCACTGCTTAGTTGCGAAAATAATTTTTACCTGAATCAGTTAATACAATCAATACACATAGCTAATTGAAGCAAACACAGGAAATTTGTTATCCGGCCTTCTTTAAATTTAGTCGATTATTTATCTGTTGCTCGCGGCTTCACCTGCGTGTGCGTCACAGATTACCTGCGTGAAATACTGAATACGAAGGTTGCATGGGTGATGTTGCAGACTATATTCTATGTGTGCCACAATGTCTTTCAGATCCTTCCCGCCGTTTTACCGTGAATAACTAATTACGTCACATTATCTCCGCAATAATAACCATTCGCCTTTCCATCAATACATCACATTTGTAAATTGCATAGATTTTCACTTGAGATTAGCCCTCAAGCGGGCGCCACTGCTACGAATAAATGTGCCAAAGTATTAGTAAATCCACCAAACTTAGAGAAACGGAATAGTGAGTAATAAACTTACCATTACAAAATAAACATTTAATTAAAATGTTTATAATGTACGCACGCAAACGTTAAATGGGCACATGAGGATTAAAGCACAGATTACTTAACATTAAACTGTGCAGTTCTTAGTTGTTCACGGGCCCACGCAGCCGATTGGCCTACTTGGACATCGTAAATAGCTTTACGTTTTTTAGGGAAACGTGCAACAGACAACATTTATGACTTGTAGGTATTCACTATTGAATCATTACGTCGGCATCTTCAAATACTTTGTACAGCACCCGTGTTTTATTTATGAGAAATGCTTGTTTCTCATCCATAGGAAGTCAATATTCTGTTCCGTCCGCTCCGTCTGCGGAAATAATTACAGTATTACAGGAATTGCTACAAAGTATAGCATCTGACGTACGAACTATGATGAAACACATGTTTTCAATAAGAACCACACTTGGCTCAATTCCAATTATATTCAATTTACATGTTTTGAATTTCAGAATTGGCACCGCAACCCCAGAACAGCGGAATAGCGTGAATCAAACGAATAAACAAAGAAGTCGGTACAATCATAGTACGAGGCTAAAGACCGCGGACGGTCGAGACGGTCCCCCGAATTGTGATAAACGAAACCGGGGACGCTGCAAGATGGCGTCCACCGACACTTCGACCACCAGCAGTCAGATATCCGCCGTAGCAGCTGAGGAACACAAGCGAACCGTCGACGAAGCATTCTTGAACAAGATGAAAAGCCTCGTTGAAAGGTTAAGGCTAGATAACACGACCTTGAAGAAGTCGCTCGACATCGAGCGGAGCGAGGTCCGAGCACTAAAGGCCCGCCATGAGAGCATACTTAGAAATTTAAAGACTGAATACAAAAAGAAAGAAGAATTTCTAGAAAAACAATTAAGAACTCCCAAATCTGATAAATCAGTAGACACTGTCCAGTCAAGTGAAAACAGATTGATAGAATTAAAGAAATTGTCTATAGAAATTCAGTCTTTAAAATCAGCTAATAAGGGTCTTCACGAAAAACTCAAGGTATTTGTGTTTATTATTTACTTTTATACTTGTGTAACAATATTTCTATTATGAAAACAAAAACACAAGCGGTTTCCGCGATCAGCAACCCATAAAATATTTCTTTCACACTCGACATTCCGAGAGGTTTTTTCTCTTTAGTCTCAGATGGGAACAATTTACGCCGTCCAGTTTCTTCGTCAGTTCGGCTCCAAAATTGCAAAATACCACCACGAGACAGTTGTTTCAGTATATAGTTTAATCTTGGGAGATAGGGACTACCGTAGCGTAAACCGTAAACAATAAAACAAGGAAAAGGACAGTCTTCCATTACGTAAAATATCGGTTTCCCATTCTTCATATGTCTAGCTTGCTTCGTGATATACTGAGCGTCTGTTTTTTTCAACAATACTGCATACTGGAACATTCGTTTATAGAGAATATTCTTTATTTTAAGATCATTCACTATTTCTATGCGGTTCTTCGTGAGCTCGTAAAATTCTGGGGTAAAACTTTTGTTGACGACATTGAAATCTCGTTTGTGAATCCCAAGCGTCAAATTAGATTTTGCTAACTTCGGTAACGAAGATATATCAGGCTGATATCGTTGATATGTTATACCTGTAGTTATAATACCCTGAAAACAATAAAAGTATTGAAACATCTTTTTATACATAACTAGCTTAATTAAATGTTATGTTGGTACCTAAGTGATTCTTGTACTTACATCGATAGCACAGTTTGTAATGAGAGAATACATAATTATTAATAAAACTGTAATTCTAAATATCGGACCAATATTTGTAAAATCAACAGTTTGTCGGACAAAACATTTTACCAAATTCATAACAGTGACTCCAGTAGATTCCTTAGTGCCAATTTTAAATATATTCGCTTCGATCTTCCGTATCACAATAGTGACAATAATCAAGAAAAAGAAAATGCATGTGAAACATGTCATTAATTCAGTAGAAATCAATTGTATCGTTGCATTAAATGTTGATTTTACATCAGACTTCCTGACAACGAAACACAGTTCATCCTGTACCATAGGATATGTAGTATCAATATAACCATAGTAAGTATCTTTGAGGATCCGTGATTTGCTTTCAAAGTCTGTATATTGATCCATTAAATCAGCAGTAATTCCTGTTGCTGTACCATTTTCAAGTAGATCACCTATAGTACTATCATCTCTTGGAAGTACAGGTTCGCAAGTCGCATTTAGAAACCGTATTATAGTTTTTGCGAGTTGTGAGTCACAAAGTACAGGGCCAGTACGATTTGATACATAGATTTTTCTAAAGACGCTCAGACGAAGCTTGTACCCGTGCAGATTATGGTACTGTTCCTTTAGCAGTTTGCTCACATCCCGGACACCTGTTATATCTTTGATTTCTTGCAAGAAAGGGTTGTACATGTACATTCTCAATCGGTCCGATTTGAGAATCAAGACCGAGTTCGTAATGCTTCTGCTCCATAGTACTCGAAAGTGATTTTTTAATACGAAGTGAAAATATTTGTCCGGTTCAATAGGTGTATTCACGACAAATATAACGGCACTTCTAGGTTTGAAGACCCCGGTTCTCTTGAAAGCTTCTATTACTGGTTCACTCATTTCAACAGATAACTCGTCTGAAGTTACGAGATAGGCTGTCTCGCCATGCTTATTGTATTTTGGTTTAACAAATGAATTATTGGAGTATGGACATCCGCTCAGCAACATAACGTTGTAACCATATCCATAGTTTTCTGTATATTTTAAGATTCTGTTCTCAAAGTAAGTGAACTCACAGAAGGTGATTGTAAAGAACCATTGTCGGAAGGAGTTGTACATTATGCGGACTACTTCGAAGGCATACTCTGCTTTTTTTGATGTCTCGCTATGATATTCAAACACTTCTCTATATAACGTATTATTATTAAAGCAAACTATTGGGTGCAGGAGTGAAATTAAAATAATGATTTTTATCATTTTCTTGAGATATAGAGCGCTTGTAGCGCAAGGTGTCTGGGTGCAAACTGAAGAGCATGAGGTCATTTCCATACTTTAACGGGGTGGTAAAATCATTAGCGAGTATGTCGTCGTACATTGTGTGCTTAATAAAGGCATGTCAATTACTGGCTAGGAAAATATTGTCGTTTAATATAGTGTCGCTCTTTGTATGCGATGTTGCTGTAAGTGGAAGCGGAGACTATTATAGGATGCTCATTAAATAAAGGTAATTTCCTTACCGAGCACACTTAGCTGATACTACATTTCCATTAGTTGGACATCTCATTAGTTTGCTAGTGAAAATAGATATTTGTTGATAGTTGGAAACGTATCATTATTATTACCGTCCTGCAGGTCTAAAAAGGTCACTTTATTGGAATCGTATTGGGTTAAGATAATTATTTTGTGATGCCGCGAATCTGTTGAGTAAATAAATTTTCGTAATTCTGCTCATATGACTCTGACCATTATACGAATTTCATGGGAATCTATTTTAGCTAGTCGGTTGATTGGGTATATTCTAGGCCCTACATACGAGTATCTACATTGCGTTTGTGTATGAAGGTCAGATTGAATAAATATTTGTGTGTAATTACTGCAAATTCTCGTCACAGCAAAGGAAAGAGTCTTGGTAAAGCAGCCAAATAACTGAGTCTTCATTTTGTTATAGCCTAGGGGGCATTACATAGTTGGAGCCGTTGGATAGAGTAGTCTTTGGGCACCTTCCTACAGTTCCTACAGTACTGACCACCACAGCGTAGATTATGAAATAGTTCCTAATCTACGCTAAGTAAGATATATGGTACTAATTCCTATGTTTTTTTTTCGTGCAGGTCGCGCAGGCGGCGGAGAGCGCACGCGCAGCGGAGATGCGCGCGCAGGCGGCCAGGTACACCGCGCTAGAGCACGCCGCGCGGAGAGATACGCGCGCACAGTGCCATAAACTGGTTAGTATTGACGAATGCCAAAAGTATGTACATATATTATATACCTATCCCCTGTGAGTGATCAGATCAGTATTTCAAATTTCAAAAAGGTATATAAATATAGATAATGTAGAGGATGGATGAACACAAAGTGAAAATTCTTTGACCAGCAGGTCTAAAAAGGCCACTATTGGAATCGTATTCGGTTAACATCTTGTCATGTGGCGATATTTACACGAAATTGGAATCTGCTTAGTAAATGAATTATTGTGATTCTGCTATATGAATGACCATTTTACGAATTTTATAGGAATCTATTGAGAATATTGAGATCTACTGGAAATTCATAAAGTTACTCGTTTTATGCGGAATCGCTCAATGTGGCCTTTTTAGACCCGCAGGATTTAATTTAACCGATTCTGTTAACTTGTCAACCACTGTCATACTACTGAGACTGCAAATAATTTATGACTTGATTGATGTAGATTAAAATTTGAAAACTAAATGAAAAAGAGTTCATGACATTTTATCATTCACTCTGCAAGATGCCATTTAATTTTAAAATTTAAGAGTACAATAGTAAAGTCTAAAATTATGTGGCATTTTTACAGTGTCAGTGGCAGGTATGACAGTGGTTGACAATAAGCAGACTCGGGGCATAGTATTAAAAGAATGCAGGCAAAATGCTCACACCTGCCTGGTCAAATACATGATGTAAGGATATCCATGTCCATTTCTTTATCGCACAGCGTATGTCGAATAAGCGCAGTTTCCTATTTTTCCAGAGCACCTAGTCAAAACAAAGTTACAGAATGAATGAATGAACTTTTGATTTATTGGCGAACCCAGACATTCACCCAGACTTCCACCAATGTCCGTGGTTAGAGAAATAAACGAAGGAATTTGATCGGTACTGAAGAATATGATCGGTGACTCTTGCAATGATGCTAGCATTGGTATATCATAAAGATGAACAACAAAATTTAAAATTGCAATATTGAATAGTAAAATCCGCCGTTACAGTCCGTTTACTTTAAGTTTGGAACGTCTATGTAACGTCATCGACGCCTAAAGTAAAGGTTGTATAGTTTTAATATTAGTTGTTGCTCGATGTTCGCCAAAATATTAGATAACAAATTAATTAATTTAAATGTACATACGTGTTTGGATTCTATTTCCTTTTTCATTACGGAAACAGTCAATTTTGTAGGTACTCTAATTCGTACAACATATGGCACAGTTGGAAAATATTCATAAAATTCATTATAGTGCTGTGGGTGTTTGTTTATGACAATTTTGGTTCATTATTATCAGAATGTTTTATCACATTACTATGCGAATGCTCATTTTTGGTTCTTCCTTATATAAGCATAACGGGAGCATAAAAACAGACAGAGACTAATGATTCTATTATTCATGACTACAAATTCTTGTTTCCAAAGTTGGGTGCGAAACGTGCAGCCGATGAGCTCGTACGAAATACTGATGAAAGTATTTACCATCCGCGGTAGTCATTGCTATAAATATTTCTTCAGGCGTTTAAACAAAAATATACAGCGCCTTATAGAAATACCATAGCAACAAATCTTAGCAATGACATTTTCTGCAGGCGCTTTGTCTTGTGTAACTTATTGCAAGGTGCCACAGTGGCCAGTGGTTTACAACAAGATCTTTGGGATCCAGGATCCCAAAGTCATGTGACTTTAGCTGATTTCCCGGATGGGGTTGGGTAGTTAAAGTATTTCTTTCACTCGATTAGTTGACCTCAAGTAGTTTAACATACGCACGCGCGCGCGAAAAAATATGCTTTATTGACTAGCTAGTAGGTATGTACATGATTATTTCCAGATATAAAAACATAGTTATTACCTAATGGGCTAGTTAAATATTTTAAGTACCTAGGTATCGATTTAATTAAAATCAGTCATTTCATCATCATCAATCATCATCACTCTCACTTTTGACGTTAACTGTACAAAGTTTGTCACATGTTTCTAGATTAGCTAATTCTCTTTTGGTATTGTCCGCAGCTGGAGGAAATTAAATCGAAAGAAAGGGTGATAATACAACTGAGGAGAGAAGCTGCGCGGACGGCAGTCATTCCACAAAATGATCAGGTATGTCGCACTCTGTCTTTTTTATCGCAATTAGTGGAAGGTGGTTAAAAGGTGGAAATCACTAAATAGACTTGGAATAACGAGCGGCCGAAGCAGGGAGAATTGTTAGGTGGGGTTTCTCGGATGAAATTTACCTGCGGGAGTGCGCAGTTGCTTCACAGACCATAGTCCACCTGCTGACGTGCGCTGCATGCCCATATACTTGTACACCAGATGATCTTATAAGTGCCTCCGAGAACGCAATCCAGGTATACTTCGGGATATATATTTTGGATCTAAAATATGCTCAAAAATGCTCTATACGCGCAGTAAACGTTTCTAAGGTGTCTTTTGAGGATAGCACGGGGTGCTTCTACGATGGACGAGCTTAAATTCACCAAGCAAAGGTTTTCAAAACAATCCTCGCGCACCAGAGCCTCGTTTGTCTCATGATTTAGGTCCAGCCGCGGGACTACAGTCAGATTTATTTAAAATCCCACCATGCGTTGCTGGCGATAAAAAAGGTGGTTACAAAATAAAACGAAAATTTGTTTACAATAATTGTTATTCATGTCTTGTGAAGATTTTACGATTCCCACTAACGAGTGCTCGGGAGAACTTCTCAGAAAAGTACTGAACTTGAAATTGAATAACGCGGCATATTATTACACGCCATAAGATTGTTTGATATTATCTCATAAGTAGGAAGTGTTGTACTTTGTATCCAGGGATGGCTCCAGCCCTTGAAGCAGGCCGGAGTCATTGACATAAAAAGTAATAATAATAATAATAAAACGTCTTTATTGTACACCAAGGATTTCAAAATGTTACATAATGTTACAGGTTCGTGGTAAGTACAGTTGGCGGCCTTATCGCTCGGTGGCAATCTCTTACAGGCAACCATAGGATGGATCGACAAAAATAGGAAAAAGAAAGTTTTCGGGCAGTTTGGTGCACTTTGATAATATATATAAAGAAAGTAAAGTAATAGTAATGATGAAGAAAAAAACACATAACATAATACATAGCTACCTACCTGAGTAGGTCTAGGTATATAAGCAAACATACATAAACATACATACCATACATATCACAGAAGATGTCACAATATAATATATACACATGAGAATGCTAATGTTTAGCAATTTAACCAAAAGGCAACAGTAGGATCTTTGTTATTCTTCTTTTGTCAGAGAGATAGATAGTACTCTTTGACAAGTCTTTTGAATACAGACAAGGACTGAGCTTGCCTGGCAGTCACTGGCAGAGCATTCCACAACCGAACGGCTTGAACTGAAAAGGATTTGTCGGCAAAGTTAGTGGAATGGCTCGGCATTTTCAATCTCAGATTCTCTGATGATCTCAAAGCTCTCGAGTGCGTGTTTTGCAAGAATTCAAAGCGCTGTTTTAGATAAAAAGGAGTTAGTGGGTTAAATAAGATGTTGTACAGTAAGGAGAGAATATGAGCATTCCGGCGAAGGCGAATAGGTAACCACTTGAGCTTTCTTCGAAATTCAGAAACATGATCATATTTACGTATTCCAAATATGAATCGTATACAAAGATTTTGGAGTCTCTCAAGCTTATTAAGTTGGTCTTCAGTGAGATCTAGATAGCTGACATCAGCATAGTCGAGAATAGGAAAAAGAAGAGATTGTGCAAGCGCAGTCTTAGTGACAATGGGTAGGAAATTTTGAAGCCTACGCAGGGACCCCGCCGTGGCAAATACTTTACGCCTTAGTTCTAGTAGGCCCCCAAGAAAAACGACTGTCGATAATAATTCCTAGGTTTCTGACTCTTTCACTATACGGGACAATTATACCGTTGCAACTTACCTGCGGCAGGATTGACCAGTCAATTTTGTCAATCAACCTGGAACTACCGACAACAGCGACTTGTGTCTTGCATGGATTAACCTTTAAACCGTACGAGGCACTCCAGCTGCATATAGATTAATATACTCACGTCTGTAAATCCTCGCAGGGGTAGGCAGAGGTGTATTATCACCCACATTTCGCCAACTATGATTGTCGCTCTCACGTAATAGGGGGCGAGCCTATTGCCGACTAGCGGGCACTTTGTCATGGGCTGTGTGTTTACTATCGGATGGAGAACAGTAGGCACATGCTGTAAGAACATTTCGAACGATCGAGCGAACTCGACACGAATCCGCGGTGATATTTTCATTCTGCATGCTGTAAATTTGGTGTCGTCACGTTTACGAGCATGAGTGTGATGTATGTTTATGTTCTCAACAACGTGTCATCACCATAACAGCATGCGATATTGAAATATCACCGCGGATTCAGCTTTCGAGTTCGTTCGATCGTTCGAAATGTTCTTATAGCATGTGCTGATTCTAATTCCGACCAAGGTCTTCGTGACCCAAGCTAACCTTACCAACAAGCGGCATACCTGTTGATTGCTGACTGACGTCATAGACTCTGGCCCAGGCTTTTCTCTTCGAGTAAGGGGTCAGACGAAAGTCGCCCCTGTAAAACCCGGTATGGAATACTGATATTAGTATTTCGTTTACGAATAAAAAAAAATGTTATCGTTGAAAATAATTTTAACGATTTTATCATTATTTATTAACTATATCTTGTTACATTTTTGTCACCTCTTCACCCCATAACATAAGTGTGAACTTATTTTATGAACAGCTTCTTTTTAAGTGCATATTTCGTAAGTAGGTGACTATTTGGGTCTTCCCATTATATGAGTGAGGGTAATCGTTCCCACGAGAAATATTCGAAACCCAAATTAGTACAAGCAGAGCTGCAGGCTAAAATTCGTTATTCATATTATATCTACCTAATTTTTGGAACAATTGTGCATGCAAAACGATCAAATAATTTTGATTTTAATTTGTCCAATATTGCTGATGTTTCAAATTATTGCAATTGAATTTGAAATTCCCCTTTAGCTGCTCGGAATCTACGCTCTGTTGCGTATTGTTCAATGTATTTAAAATATTTTAATGGAGTAGGTATATGTATATAAAGTAATTAAACAGCATTTTCATCAAGAAACTAAAATTACTTTAAATGTGAAAATGATTATCTACTTCAGACGCTGGCTATGCATCACAAAAGCAATTTAATAAAATCATAAGAGAAATTAGTTTTGAACATCTCTGGTTGTAATTAAATTATTGCACGAGCAGTGAAATTCAAAATCCAAAAAAAAAGTGCGAACAATGAATATTCTGCATGAGTTGAAAGTAAATTTAAATCAAGTAGGTAAGTACTATCATTTTATTACGATTACACCACCCATCTGCATGTCAGAAAAAAAATCCTCGTATTTTACTCATTCGAAAGTGTATCACTTTAAAAAGAAGATTACTATAAAAGTTAACATAATATACGAGAAACTTAAAAAGCCTTTAAATTATACCTATTCGGAAATTTCATAAATTCCTGTAGTATGAGTTATACGTGTATGAGGGCCACAGGGCCACTCCCTAAGTAGCACACTCATGGACGCCCGCGGCACTCTCTCACGCTCCGGGGACGGAGAGCCTCGCTTGGCAGTTTAGTTATTTTTAAATGTTCTAATCCATATTATTCATACTGGAGTAATATTACAAATGCGAAAGTACCTAACTCTGTTTGTCTTGATGAAAATTGGTACAGAGATGGAAGAGCTTGGAAATGGACATAGCCTACCTTTTATCGCTAAAAGGGGGTTAGAACGGTTTCGGGGATGAAAGTTTGTATTTTAATTACAAGTTCATCATTTACTAACATAACCAGATGAAATTTGGTACATAGTGTAATGATTTTGCAATAGAAAGATATTAAAAAGGTTTTTATAGTCAACCTTATGTCTATTATCAGTATAGATTCTTTTGTTTAAAAGTTGGCAACACTGTCTAGTGTCAGTTGATGAGGGAATTCAGAATTGTTGGGAAGATGGTTACGGAACGACGGAATTGTATTGTAAAATAAGATTTAGTAAATTAATCAGTAATATAGTGATACAAATGAGAGCTAAGGTAATGTAAGACCATTATATAAATTGATAAGAATTGTAATTATTGTAGTAATAGTAATATAGAGTATAGAAATACACTATTGTTTGATTGAGCACAAAATGTTGTATTATTGAAGATTCATGACATTTCAGAAGTGGGATGTTTATCCAAGAAAGCTTTGCACATTGATAATATAATTAATATATTATGTACTTATTTATTTTGTTACAAAGATATTAGAACATGAATAGTAGAATCATTTTAGTAGAACATTTCTGATTTATTTTACCTTAAAAGAAAAGATACCGTTTAAGAATTATTCTCATGTGTAAGTACCAAATGTCATAAGATAATAGATGTATTCAGTAAATAGATCTTTAGTTTGTTTTATGATGAAAAGATTCTTATAGATTAAACCCTGTTCTGAGGTAAGGATATTATCTATTTCTTGATTGATTTTGTGCTTTGACTCCATATTGGTAGATATAATTCCTTTATAGAAAGTAGTTTGGTATATTTACCTATTCCCAAAGGTACACTCTACAAAACAGTTATTACCAGCCCGCACTAATAAAAGATAAACATGTGTGTATCACTCATTGTATAATAATTGAAGTGATAAGCCTACCAGTTGGTATGATAATAGTGAATGAGATGGTAAATTTTACATTATTAGCAAGCACTCCCACGGTTGAGTGCAAAGCACTATGGATGGGAACTCAAAGGTAGTGAGTTCTAAACCTGACTATATTTATCTAAGTATTTGTTTTGGTTACTTAATTTGTTTTGTTTTGCTATTTATTTTATTTGTGGCATAGAAGAAACATGTAATTGACTTGTATAGCTTATATGTTATATAGCCTCAAGGATAATAACTATGGAAAATAAAACAAGATCTTGTTACAATTAACATAATAAGAGCATCATTATAATATAAATTTTGCATTGGACATCCTTTGGACAGTAAAATAGATCTAATTATTCTTCCACATGTTACAACCAGATAATTATAGACACTTTATTTCTTCCTTTAGGTAAATGTATTATAAGAACAATGAATCAATCTATCAATCATGATCATCAAATCAAATCATGATCGAGCTTGTAGGTATTACATATATATGTAAATATAATAATTTCTTATTACATTACCAATAACATCACTTATGGTTTACCCATCAACTTAATATATTTTTAACCAACTGCTAAATGAAGAGTTTCTCAATTCAATTGGTATTTTGTTTCATACATATTATTCATGGATTAGTTAAATAATATACAATACCTATCATATGATCATATGCTATGATGTAAGCAATATAACAATATAATATAGTATTATATACAAGCACATTATTTGTTTATATTGTATGATGTACAAAATTGTAAGAAAAAAAAAAGGCTTTAATTTATATTGACCATCCTTATCTGGTTTAAACACGACACTGAAGCTGGACTTTACCAATGAAATTAACACCTTTAATTCACCCTAATACACTACACACATACACTAATTCACCAGTAAGACCTCTAATGTTTGAACACAAGATTTGAACCCAGGTTCTAAAATTATAATCATAAAGTAAGTTCTTGTAAAATTCCTGAATACCTATATCACCGTCGTAGAATCCCAGTTAAGCATTATTATAGCTAAAGTTCGTCTTTATTTGACTCAAAAGACATTCTGACACACTAAGGTTTCCGACACTAAATATGTATTTCACCAGTTAAAGTTCAAATATTCTTTTGCAAGATTATTTGTGTAAAAATGTCTATAAAAGATGCAATATCAATCAAAATCAATAAGAATGAGGGAAAGCAAAAGAAAATCAATAAAAGTGCAAAAAGCAAAATTTATGCTGGGATTCGAACTCGATACCTTGTATGACATAGTTAAGTTGAGAATAGCGGTTTTATACTGTAATGAGTTTCATGTATGAGAAAGAGAAAGTATAAGTAATAAATAATAAATACGGATGATTTGAAATCGGTTTTAATTTGCAAAGTGTGTGAGTAAAGAAACGAATTATTGAGCTATTGACAGTTCGCTCACATGTAAATATGTTTGACGTATATCTTACCGTTTGACATACTGTTTATCATGAATATCAGAATACCGCACATATGTGAGGGTGGGATACTGTCTCTTTTGCCGAATGTATCCTACCTACAGAGTCATGTGAGCTTTGCTATTATGGAAAATAGAAGTAGAATTTATTTGCTTTATATTAATTGATGTACAGAGATCTTATGAGTATATAACAGAGAGTACCTACAACACTTTTAGCCTCAGTATATGGCGTGCAAATGTTTGATTTTGTTATTATTTGATAGAATTTATTTGCTTTATATTAATTGATTTACAGAGATCCTATGAGTATATAACAGTGAGTACCTACAGCACTTATAGCCGCAGTATATGGCGTATGAATGTTTGATTTTGATATTATGTGATAGAATTTATTTGCTTTATATTAATTGATATACAGAGATCCTATGAGTATATAACAGTGAGTACCAGCCCCGGATCTTCAATTTTTTTTAGGCGGGGCAAAAACTGAAAATGCCGCCCCCGCCCACTTTTTTGCCGTGCGTAAATTCCCTTGTATATCAGCGGTGGCGAGGGGGTAGGGGGGGAAGGTCATTTGATTCATAAGTATAAACCATCTTTCCCTGGGCGGCACATCGCGCCATGCCATCCCACGCGCTGGGAGCAAAGCGCTGAGCGAAAGGACTCTTTCTCTGAGGGCTCGTGTCAGCACCTTCCAGACCGGGCACCCCACCAGCGTGAGCCTTGAGTTCTCGCTCGCATCACAGTGACGAGAGACGATATACAGACGTGGACTCCTTTCTGATCCGAAACAGGTGGTCCACGAAACTCCCTCTCCCGGAGATTACATCAGCCGGTACGGCAGGCTCCGTCCGTGTCGCCTCTCTAGCCAGTATTCCATGATGGCTCTTACCGCCGATAACACGGCTTGCCCTGCGTTCGGTCGCCCAAGTCGTTCCTTCTACTCCACCATGATGTCCTGGTGGAGCTGGATTTCTTGAGGCTCGGTTGCCCGTCCCTGCTCCCGCGTCAACTTTCACCAGTAATATAGCAATTTGGAGACCAGACTTCGGAGATGCACCCTAAAGCCTTTACAACTTATTGCGAACCGAACTTATTGCGAAGCACCCAGTCGTATCCGATGTTCCACAGGAGTTGACAGGAGCGATCCCAAGACCGATCTCTGTGGAGTACCACATGACATTTGATGACGACCAAGGCCGGTCACTGTTAGGTAGATGATGGCTCTCTCCGTCAGATACGCCCCAACTAGGCGGCGAAGGTAGGGATGCACTACCTGAGCGGCGCTTAGTGAGCGCCTACCTGAGGTAAGTCTAGGGCAAGGTGTTGAACGCATTGGCGATATCCACCGCTAACATTACCTCGCCCCGGGCAACCGCATCCTTCACCAGAGCCCTCATGCGCATGATGACATCTACGTATGGTGAAGCGCCTCTGGCTGAAGCGATATTGGCCATTCGCCATCTCCGGCCACAGCCTGGAGAAGTGTCCGATGAGGCACTTCCCTATAACTCTTTCAAAGAGTTTGCGCACCTCATCAAGCACCACTATGGGTCGGTAGGCGAACGGTGAGTCCATCGGGCGCCCTTTCGAACGGGGACCATTAAGCTCATCTTCCACTATTGCGGCAATTGGCTCCGCTACAAACATGCGTTATGAAGGTCTGTCAGTTGGGGACTTCGAGATCTTCGACTAGGGCAAGGACCCACTGTCGTCGGGTCCCGGGGCGGTTTTGTTAGTCCTTGGCTCTGAGCATTGCACCGCCAGCTCTAGTTCTACCCAAGTGACCTCGAGTCGTCGTCGTCATCCACACTGGGCGCCCTAGGCGACCGGGGCTCATTAGTTTGCGGTGGAACGTGTTTCGTCAGCTGCGCTGGGAACAGGGAGCCATCAACTCTTCTGAATAGCACTGGTGAAGACACCGAGTCAACGATGTCCAGTCCAGGGGCGCAGCTTGCCGCTTGGGGGCGGCCTTTCATCTGCAAAGTTTGATTTTGCCGCCCCCTGATCCTGCCGCCCGGGGCTCGTGCCCCGGCTTGCCCCCCCCTAGATCCGGCCCTGGTGAGTACCTACAGCACTTATAGCCGCAGTATGTGGCGTATGAATGTTTGATTTTGATATTATGTGATAGAATTTATTTGCTTTATATTATTTGATTTACAGAGATCCTATGAGTATATAACAGTGGGTACCTACATCACTTATAGCCGTAGTATATGGCGTGCAAATGTTTGATTGTTACAGTAAATTATTATTAGATAATTGTCAATGAATATGTATAGTGAAATCTATGTATTACTAGATAAAGTGTGCTTAATGTAAGAGGCTAAGTATGCCTATGGAGCTAAGACTGCTTAGTATAGTAGGCTAAGTATGCCTATAGAGCCATGTGTGCTCAATGTAGTAGGCTAAGTATGCCTATAGATAGAGCCAAGTGTGCTGAATGTAGTAGGCTAAGTACGCCCATAGGGCCATGTGTGCTCAATGTAGTAGACTAAGTATGTCTATAGAGCCATGTGTGCTCAACGTAGTAGGCTAAGTATGCCCATAGAGCCATGTGTGCTCAATGTAGTAGGCTAAGTATGCCTATAGAGCCATGTGTGCTCAATGAAGTAGGCTAAGTATGCCTATAGAGCCATGTGTGCTCAACGTAGTAGGCTAAGTATGCCCATAGAGCCATGTTTGCTCAATGAAGTAGGCTAAGTATGCCTATAGAGCTAAGTATGCCCAATGTAGTAAGCTAAGTATGTCTATAAAACCAGTGTGATTTATTTACAAAGGCAGTGCGCCGGTAGCGCGACCGTTTTCGGTTCGAAAGACTCGATAATGTTAATTAAAGACAAAATAATTTCTACAGGTAATGAATTCAGACGACGACGTGATTACTCCCGATAGCTTGCTTCCTGAATTGAATGAATGCCGTAATAAACGAAAGCACACCCTTTCGTAGGTAGTAGCTAGAACGAATAGTAGCGTAAAGTCGCAGCCTGTAATGACTAAGAAGCGAACAAGACAAGATAACCAGAGGAAACGTAAGCATTCTTCATTCAGCTCCTTCTCATCTAGTACATCCAACAAAAGGGTAGTTGGTCTACCAAAGACGTACCTACTGAAAATATTTAATTCTTTGTAACAGCGTATAAATAAGACATTACTAATCATTTACTTAAGGTGATTACATACACGAATGACTTTGACCATACAAGTGGTCATGCGCTCAAATTTGAACTGTAAAAATCAGTAAAACTAATTTTAATAGATAACTTTATAGGCGACGGTTACTAACTAAGAAGATCACGACGTGTGAAAGTTTAGATTATTTGTATACATATTGTAGAAAATATTTGGTTTTATAAGAAAGATTAGAGTGATGTTCAGAGACTCTTTTCAACTATTTCCTTTTTTATTTAATTTATGAAAAGAAGAAGTTACTCTGTATATCCTATAGTATGCAAGCATGTAAATTCTAGATCTGTAGGTTTTATAGTTAAAAAAAAACGGTTTCGAAAATACCGGTTTTTCGATGCTGATCTGATTCGGGGCCAAGCAATGTTATACCAGAATTCGAACCATCAAGTACGTTTTGAAATATTGAATGTTGGGTTAGTAAAGACAACGAATGTGTTGTAATTTATGAATGGGACGAGAATCGGACCATACAATTTGCTCTTCAGAATTTTCCTGGTCTAGCGAAGAGGGGAAGGTTTGACGAGGTGGTTTGAGCTTCGAACTATCTCTTCAAACTTGGAGGCTCTTATATCTGGCAGATGCAGATTGGCAAATTAAACTCAAAGGAGCATTCCCAAATGAACAGAGTTATGGCCGGCTTCTCGAAAATATATTATATCAGCTCCTAGGTGTAACGATTATTTACGCGAATATTATAACGATAACTGACGTTATGAAATAAATGTGAAATATGAGGGATACCTAGAATGGAATAGAATGGAAATACCTACCTCGTGTTAATTTGAATTAGGAAAAATATTACCATATTATTTAAAAAAAAAAAAAAAAAGAAAAATTGTGACGGGCATAATATTTATACCAGAGGCAAGGGCAATCCTGCAGGCTTTGTTAGCAGACAAGGGAAAAATGAAGTTAGGGATTTACTTATCTATGGATAAGCGTACGTCAGACTAAAGGTAGTAATAACGAGTACCTAGATCGCGATGGAGTCCGATAATATTGGCTTCTAACATTACAAATGACAGATCCAGGCATCTACCGAATGCCTATTGATGATTCTAAAACCTGACTCAGCTAAGGATATTAGATCATTAAACTTTGTTAAAATATTCGTGGCTTGAATCTAAACTTTTTAAACTATTATGTACCAAATCATAATATTCTGTAAATGAGTGCCAAAGCGATCAATTTTGATTCTTAATACATATATTATACATACTTATACAATGGATTTTGATTAATAGGTGGAATTTATAATGATGTTTAACAGTTGACCTGATAGATGCCAGATCTGATGCCATAGATGCCTAATATTTGACATGTTTAATATTTTGAAATTTTCTGTTTGACATGATTATTCTGACATTTGTTTCTTTTGCTATAACGTTCTGACCTAATTAACTTGTTTGGATTTTGCACGAACAATTATTTGTCTTTATTTATTGACATAAATAATAACAGTCTTGTGAATTGTGATCTCAGTACCTAAATATTTTGTATGCTTTTAGTTTGTGTGATTGTTTTTTTTTTTTTTTTTACCACATCTGATTTTCTCTAACTAAAAAAAAATATATATATATATAAATATAAATATTAAACATTGAATTTGAATAAAAAAAAAAAAAAAATATATGTGTTGAAATAGTAGATTATATAGACGGATTGGTAATAGGTAATATCTGTTTCGTAATTCCTCTTGATGATCGCTGGCAAATATGTGATCTAATCATGACGACTCTGGTCATGTAGATGTATCTAAAATGATTGAGAAAATTTAGTAGGTACTTAATAATGCAACCAACCACTCAGAAAACTGCAACTGAAACATTATTTGGAACCAGATGGAGAGAGCCTAACTAATATGTTAGACATAAGTAGTGAATCCAATACCAATGTAACAGAAGTATCTAAATCTTGTGTTGCTTTATCTAAATTTATAAGTCAAAATAGCTGAAATAGGTGCAAAATTATTGAAATATCGGAGTTTTGTCAAGGAAAGTATAATTTTGAAAGTGTAGCCTCAGACGATAAGATTCATGACATGGATTAATGTAAATGCATCTGATAATAAAAATAGCATCGGAAAACGATAGCAGTTCATCTGATAATGATAAAAGTAACAAAAGTAAAGATGACTAAACTCAACCAAAATTGAACGCGATCTCATTTCTCTCATATCAGCCGAATGTAATGATTACTTATGTATGTACATGTAGACTATTCATACTGTTGATTGATGGCACTTGGTGGAACTTGTTGTTACACATTGTACTTGTTATTACATGTTGATTTAATTTCAATTAAGCACTTGCTTCTCAAAGTAATCGATTATTCAAATATTTTATATTAAAGTGTAGTAGACTTTAATTTTCGTTTATTTTTGTGAATTGATAAGATAACTAAAATATTTTATATCAATTTAGACATAAGGAATTTTAAGTAATTATTAGTTTTGCGTTTATTTTTGTGAATTTTCTTAATTTACCGTGCGCTAGGAGAATGATTGCACACTCACTTGAGAAAATAATTATGTAACTGAGATATGTAATATTAATTTAGACATTTTAAGTACATTAATTTTGTGAATTATTGTGTATTTTTACCGTGCGTCAGGAGATCGCACGCGGTCGGACGGCCGAATGTAATGATTTTGCAATAGAAAGATATTAAAAAGGTTTTTATAGTCAACCTTATGTCTATTATCAGTATAGATTCTTTTGTTTAAAAGTTGGCAACACTGTCTAGTGTCAGTTGATGAGGGAATTGTTGGGAAGATGGTTACGGAACGACGGAATTGTATTGTAAAATAAGATTTAGTAAATTAATCAGTAATATAGTGATACAAATGAGAGCTAAGGTAATGTAAGACCATTATATAAATTGATAAGAATTGTAATTATTGTAGTAATAGTAATATAGAGTATAGAAATACACTATTGTTTGATTGAGCACAAAATGTTGTATTATTGAAGATTCATGACAATAGATAGATTAGAACTTAGGTAAGGAGATGAGTGAACAACTCATCTCCTCACGATAAACGACAAGCACGCGGCCGCAACCGCAGGCTAGTGTTATTATTAGCTAGCTCGTGCTATTCAATTGTATAAATATTACTATTATGAATGCGAAACTTTGGATGGTTGGATAGATGGATGGATGTTTGTTACTCAGCCATGCCAGAACGACCGAACGACTAGGATTTAGCATACCTAAACTATTGGCGCAGAGATGGAGATGGATTATAGCCAGCCCCTCTAGACAAGTGGCTATTCGTTGGCCGTATTGTAGAATAAAATGGCGAATGTATGGGATTTGACGTATATGACAGTCGTAAACGTATGTCAACGTAGAAGGTAGGTTTAGGGGTGGAGTTTCGTAAAATTCGTTCTTAGCGGATGTGTATACCCTACCCTAATAAGGAACCTAGGTAGGTACATGTCAAATTTCAAGTTGTAGTTTCTGAGATTTAGTGATTAATCAATGAGTGGTATTTTGCTTTAAATATTTACAAATTTATATATAATAACTTATAGAATAAGCACATGAATAGATTACTATTTATGTGCTATATCAGTTATTTATTCATGTTTATTCATTTTTATATGTATTCTGTGCCTATATAATAGTTCATAAACCTTTGTATTAAAAATCAATGTTGTAATCCGAAAAGCGGTAAAAATGACCAATAACCGTAAAAAACGTAACGAACGTGATTTTAAAACGATTAGACTTTGATTTTTTCTGGAGGTGACTGCACGGATGGATGGTGCAATGTACATGATGATTTCCTCATCAATTGTGTAAAAACTGTGGGTTCAAGCTATCTGTTTTAGATCTTCTCTCTGTTTGATATATATCATATTTTTATTACAATATGTTAAAGTTTTTATTTAATGAGAACGCCTGTTTTAGGCCTGTCAAATCTGACAATTCAGAGTTAATGAAAAAAAAAAGAAAGAGTCATTTATCTGTATCCTAATATTATTAACATGGTATTAATAATGTAAGGCTGTATCATTTAAAAGTATGGCTACGAGCCCATAAAACAAGCAAGATTCGCCCGTCAATAAATAAATATAATATCATTAATTCAATATTTCTATCATTCATTAATAGTTATCTTAATCAACCAAAAAAGAACGTAATTATGAAAGTAATCCTTTATTATACCTGATAACCTATTTAATTTAAATTGCAATCTAGACACATGCGATCTATAGCCAAAAAAAATCTAGCGAAAAAGTCTAAAGTATCCTTTCAAAGTAGCTTAATACATTCTACGAGTAATTAACGTGCAGCTTACGTGCTTTAAAGTCCGATTTATTCTGTGTCTATAAGCTTTAATAAAGAAATAATATAAATATTTTACTTGTCCGCTGAAGATTACAAAATTACAAATAATTTCAATGTAAAGTACGTTTGTAAATTTTTGTTAGTGCTCAGCAAAGACATTTCATATAACATCTTTGGTGCTCAGCGAGATTTAATGCTAGTAGCGTCATGTATTTATGTGAGCCTATGAACAGAACGAACTTTTCAGCCCACCCTTGTATTGCTCGGGATATAATAATATATTTTTGACCTAAAATGTGCTCTATACGCTCAGTACACGTTTCTTGGGTGTATTTTGAGAATTAAATTATTACAAAATAATTGCGTCCGCCAGTTAGTAGGTCTCATATATCTCGCGATTTAGGTCCAAGATACGTGTCCCGAGGTATACATAGCAAGGTTTACACAGTTGCTACAACAATTTTAGTACTTATACTGAATTATTCAAGTATTGTAACGTCAGGATTTATTACAGTACGATCTTATTGTTTTGCAATTTCGTTTGAAAGCACTGCCAATATTGTTGCAAGTCCTGCAATATAAATTTCGTTTGTCATTTATAGTTACCGCCATATATCATAACCCCAATCACGTCATAAACTGTACTTTCGGAGGCCCTCTGCGCAGAGAATGTGAGAAAACTGCGGCGCGCACAGCGCGTCACCGCGCAGCGGCCTTACCATAAACCTGAAAACATGTCAATAATTGAACTGCTGTCATTCTATCAACTGCAAATGTCACTTTGTAAACCTACTATCCTACTAATATTATAAATGTGAAAGTTTGTGAGAATGGATGTGTGGATTTGTGGATGTTTGTTACTCTTTCACGCATAAACGGCTGGACCGATTTGGTTGAAATTTGGTATGTATATAGGTTAGACCCTGGATTAACATATAGGCTATAATATCGGCGATGAACGGGATCAGAATTCCACGCGGGCGGAGCCGCGGGCAACAGCTAGTGTCATATAAATATATAGGATTACAAAGTGACATTTGCAGTTAGTAGACTGACAGCAGTTCAATTATTGACCGGTTTTAAGAGTTCATGGTATGGGCCCTGAGGGCTGCACGGGCGTACCACACCGTCTCATACGAGGCGGCGCGCGGCGTGTCTGATTGCGGGCAGTATCCCCTGGGATCTCGAAGGCCATTGATTCATATTGTTACTAAAGGCGCAGATCTTGTTTCTTGGGTGTCTTTAGAGCCAGCTGGGGTGCGAGGGATATGTCTACGATAATCTCACCTCTCCGGCAACCGACGCGACGGCCCACAGACGGCGTGCGTTTTAGTCTGTTCGAGTCCAAAATAACGTATTCGTGAGGATTTTTCGCACGATAAAAAGAAAGGGTGTCTTTTGAGCATAGCACGTGGTGCTACGGCGGCGAAAGAGCTCAAATCCACCACTAACCGAAGTCATAGTCAGTCAAATCAATCCGCTGCGTCAGGGCCACTGTTATCTTCCGACTTAAGGTCAATATTAATATACCGGCAACTATACTATGTTTGTAGAATAATAGGGCCAAGATGTCTTACGTAAATGAGAAAGGACTTTGTTTGAATTTTGAATATTGTTGGCTAAGATTACATTGGTCAATTTGTATTGACTGCATTGGATAAACTGGTTGATGATATTCTTGATTTCAACTTGCTATTACCACAATCACACACACATTTAAACACGTCTGTAAATCCCTGAAGGGGTAGGTAGAGGCGTATATTACTAATACATACACAGTCTTTTAGAAAGATTCCAGCCTAGGAATATATTCCAAATGGGTACACATTTCATTATCCTGCAAGAGACGATGGTAATGGATATTACCCGTAAATTTTATTATTTATTAATTTCTCACTTACACTGCGAATTTTGGCAATATTAATCAATCAATTAGCATATCGCTGTCCACTGCTGGACATAGGCCTCTCACAATGTTGGAAGGCTTTGACCTTTGACTTTGTCTGACCTTCCGAGAGAAAGCTCGTGTCACAGCCACATTTCTTAATCAGCAGGTGTACAGTCAGCGGCAGAACAATCTTGACTGCAACGACGTCTCAAAATGATCTCAATACCGAGGTAATAAGAGCAAATCAAACTGTTTTATTGATATAAATTGTATTATTGTCCGAACAAAAAGTATTTACCAAATATCAGAACAATGAGTCAACAGGAAGTCCCCCCCTTCCTGTTGACTGATTCTTCTGATATTTGGTAACCAAAGTAGGTATTAAGATTATTTTGAGTACTTTGTTCTTCAAGAGTGATCTGATGCTGACGTACCGGCTTGTAGGTGAGGTCTGCTTAGACTTCGAAAATTTTGATGGCATTACATACACCGAGTAAGAATAGGTTCTTCGTTTTCATTACTACCTATATCATACACGTTATCTTACATTATTAATTAATAATTGCCAAGAAAAATGCTTTTTGACAAGTAGTGATGTCATGAAGCATTAAAATTTGCTGCGTAAATGTAGGTAAATTGTCTGCTTTGATGCATTTGCTGCTTTTGTGTGCAGCAATTTGCCGTGTGTATACTTACTCACAAGATTACTCTACCGAGTAAGATGCGCGAATCATCTAAGCATTGAAATGGGAGATGTGTAGGTGAAGTTGTTGCACGTACGTTTTAAAGTACTAAGATGTCTTCATTTGACTAGTTTTGCAATAGATTCGCTAGAAATCTCAAGAGAGATAATTCGATTCTCAGTACCTACTCGAGTGTTAACCGCAGCGTTTACGCAGTTTAACGCTCGTAAAGTTTTACTACTCGATTCACAGTTTAGATACGCACATTTTTGAGTTCCGTTGAAATGTTACAGTAGTAGGGGATATATTTTTTCTGTGTTAGTTAAGTTACCTACATTGACTGTAAATACATACAGGGCGGGTGGTTCCTCCACCTCTTCCCGTGTGGTGTCGTACAAGGCGACTAAGGGATAGGGCTTTTTAACATCAGATAGATATATACATAGGTACAGCCCAGACTCAGCCTTAGATACATGTCAGCCGGCATTTTGTAGGATAGAATGCCAAATGTAAGGGATTTGACGTATATGACAGGCGTCAACCAATGTCAAAAACGTCAAATCCTATACATTCGTCATTCTATTCCATGATACGCCGAGCAAGGAATTGCCACTTGTCTAGGCTGATTCATTGCTTCCCCCTAGACCTTACGCTTCTATCTTTCGCTATAAGTTATTTCATACAAAACAATGACATTTCATAACATAGACATGTCATATGCTTACAAATCAACGTAGAAAAATGTGCCGAACTCACACACACACATTTTTAATTCATCTACACTTTTGGTGTATTAACTTTAGAGTAATAGTTCGTGCAGTGTCTATAAACATACGATGGCATTTTCGTTATTTTTTTGTCACTGATGCTTCCGCTCAACGTCCGACCGGCGCCGCTCGGCACGCGGTACTAGAGGCAAACGTTCCAATTGACTCGTTTTCGGATCTTCACGATTTTCGCGCAATAACATATCTACTTCTTTTTATATAATATCTTTGATACAAAATTAACATAGTCTTCTTTTTTCGTGTCAATGATCTTCTTTTTCACTGCTCTAAATTATTCCAGAGTAGGTTATATTCTGCCATCTTGACTGCGCTGTAAGTGGCTTTGTTTAGGTCTTCTTTAGTGCAGGAGGTAGGACATAGGGGACACGAAACCAAGTGCGCCATGGACTGCACGAGGGCTCCGCAGTCACATGCGATTAAGCCCGGGTCGCGCATTCCCCACCTGCATAGATTTTGTCTTGACCGGCCGACCAGTGTACGAAGACGATTCAGAGACTAGGTACTACTTTTTATAACGATATTCAGCGGGTATAGGACTTACGCGGGTGAAATTGTGAGGCGATGCTAGTCAATAAAATTGTGAAATCCTAACTAGCCTCTTGCGTATAGGTACATCGGGGCTAGATTATGTGACATGACATAAGCATTCTATTTTGATGACCAATAATATGTTGAATAAAGTGATCACATAAAATCTTTAGTATCTTTAGGAGATTACAGTAATGATCGTTATTACATCATTATTTACACTAAAATGATCTTATATGAAGTATTGTACCTATGTAATTTATTCCCTATATTAGGTATTCGGATATTAATATTTAAAAAGCTGAAGAGTTTGTTTGATTGTTTGGTTGAACTTCTTTTGGTTTGGTTGAAATCTCAGGAATTATTGGTTCGAATTGAAAAATTCTTTTCGTGTTGAATAGTCCATTTATTGACGAAGGTTATAGGCTATATATCGTCACGCTACTACAAAAGGGAGCGGAGTAGTAATAGTCGGGCGGGTCAGCTAGTTCCTGAATAAAACTCAAATTTATTCTGGTATCTGGTATCGGCTCCAAAACAAAAGACGGTTCAGGAGCCAGCGTACACACCTTGGATCTTGGTTTAAACATCCACCTACCACTAGGCAGACACAGTTCTATTTGCCAATGCGAATGTGTTGCCATAACAACAGCTGCGACGGCAATAAGCGAACTGGAATGCGAGGCAGTGGCCCCCCAACGTTCTCAAATCCTCGGCACAGTGAGGTCGCTCCGTGAAGCCTGTGATGTGAAGCTCCCAGTAAGCTTCTGCGCGTGTAGGCTGGCTACTCTAGACAGCACTCTTCAAGCACAATGGCACAAAAGTGCGGAAAAAAGAGTCCTCTTTCCAATGGCGACCCTCTTTACTGAGACTTTATCTTCAGCTTACCATTAGGCCAGCTGAAGTCAAATTGACGGGAACCATATAAAAAAAATAGAGATCAAAAATAATATAATACACTCCGACTAACATCGTGTCTGATGTATAACGGTTATATCAATCTATACCGTGAACTATAAGTTTAACAAGGGAAGTACCATCACCGCAAACCACCAAAAAAGTGCCATTCACAATTCAATGACCACATAAGAAGTTTATTGGCACTACGTTTGGAACTTTTTAAGAGGAGCGTTTTCAGATTTTCCGATCCGATATCGGTGTCGGGCGCCGATCTCAATCAGAGGAAGTATAAAAATTGGATGAAATATCTGTTTTTGTCTTTCACATTGTCCGGCTATAGAGCCGGTGTCGGTTCCGATATCCGATATAGATCGGATATCGGAACCGACACCGATGTGTTGACGACACCATCAGAAGATGCCCGTGAGCCGTCGGACGATTTTTTGAAATTGTCTGTGTGCGCAGAGCGCGATGCGCGGCGACTCATACTATGGCAAATTTGAAATTTGAGCAAATAATCGAATCGGACCGATGAAAACAGCACATGGTGTCGGCTATCGGCTGTCGACTGTCGTCGTCCGACACCGATATCGGATCGGATAATCTAAAAACACTCTAATACTTCACTTTTTGTGAAGGTTTTTCATTCTGTTCTATTAATAGTTAATGTCACGGTACCCAAATAAGTTAAGCGGGCTTGTTAGAAATATATTTACGTTGCCTTTGTGATGTCATGCTGCGAAGATTCATATTGTAAAATGAACTGTGACGGTCTTTGTTGCTACTTACAGCAATGTTGTCGCTTCAGTTTGGTTTGATATGTAAAACTTACTATATTTCGAATATAGTAAGTTTATAGTCGAAACATACTGTAGCGCTTCGATAGCGAAGGTTTCGTCCGCTTTTGTAATATAATAGATATAGCGATTTATAGAGATTGGTGTGTTGGTTTTTCCGGAAGCGGCTGCCGTCTGACCTCATAACCCTGAGAGGAAAGCCTGCGCCTGATTCTCCTCGGTTATTCAGGAGGTGTACTGACTTTCAAATGAGGTTGGCTAGAGACCCACTCTAGCAGCAGGCACATGCTGTAACAAACATCTCGAATGATCGAAGTGAGCTCGATAGCTGAATCCGCGGTGATTGGTCAATTTCGCGAAATTGACAAATCACCGCGCATTCAGCTATCGAGCTCACTTCGATCATTCGAGATGCAAGTTACAGCATGTGCCTACAGGATGTTGTGTGGGTGCTCTATATCTTTTTTTCTACTCTTACATTTTTGTTTATAAATTAATTAGCTGTTGCCCGTGACTTCGCCCCCGTGGAATTCTGTTCCCGTTCCCTTTTTTTTTTTCTTTTTTTTTATCGTTCGAAAAATCCCCACGGATACCTCCTCCGCCGGAACCGGAGGAGGAGGTTATGTCGGACTCGAACCGACTAAAACGCACGCCGACTGTGTTCCCGTTCCCGTGACCCGTGGGTACGAATTTTTTTAAACGTGGAATTTACCGAATATACGAAAAAAAAAAGCCGATTGACCGAGCCTTTCTTGAGTTTTGCGCAAAGCAACATACATTTTTGGTTATAAGATTGCATTGAAATATAAACCATTAAATTATAAACCAGTTTATAGCGCATGAGAAAATGATTTGTGAACATCTCCCAGCAAGTGCTCTGTCATGCTATCGACTCTTTGAATAACACCTTATCAAGTGTCGTGAGTAGGCCACACACGAATTTTACACTATACACTTAAAGGGTTCAACCTCTTAAAGCATGCGGGTTTGTCGTAAAAAATGTCTCATTATCATGGATCCGTGTGGTCGCGCATCGTAGAGCGTTAACTGCAGACGGGGTCGCGCACCAGACCGATCCGAGTAGCGGCGGAGTGCGCACGCGTGTCCACCATTTTAAATTTACTGTCACTTGTTATCCCGCGTTCTGTTTTTAAACAATAACGTTCGATAACCGTTTTGCGCTTCATTTGAATCGCCCGTTCCCAGTGTATATTGTGACCATAGTGTTAAGTGCATTTTTTAAAATAATTATTAATAACTCTGTGACTGTGCTACGGAGAGTCGTGATCTTGTGGACTTCGGATTTCGGATTTACTTTCTATCACTGTAAGTGGCCGTTTTATTATATTTAACTCGTTATAAAGTTAGTAGGTAACCGGAGAAAGTTCATCTTCATAGAGGATTCTGTTACAATTAATGTCTAGATTGTATAAGCATTATAATATATTTAAGAATAATAATTACTATTTGAAACTTTACCTAACGAACTACACGTAATCTTGATGAATTGTTAATTTTAGTCAATGAATTTGGTGAATGAATTATTAATAATATTGCTGAACTGAGGCATATTCGACATACATAGTTTTTAATTAACCACAGTTATTAGCAGTAATCGTTAGCGCAAATTCCTAATCAATGGAAATACCTAACTAGGTCCAATAATCATGCTTGTTATCGTCACGGGATACCGGTATACCTACTTGTTACATGAAACCGTGTTATTAAGGAGTAACGGTTTCTTTTATGTATTTCTGATTACTTGATTCTACATCATTTTGTGGTCAAATCATTTTGCCGCAAGGAATGACTAAGGGATATTTCGCTGAGATGGTCTTTCTAATTACAAATTGGAATCTAATAATGAACTATAGATGTTTTACCGCTTAGAAATTACAGTTATTGATTTTAATGTTATGTGAATGTTATTATTAGATTGACCTAGGTACTAAATGTGCGTGCTTTAGGGTTAACTATAAATTACTAGCCGAACCCACGCCTCCGCCCGCCTGAAATAGTGATACAGTTACTGCGACGACGATCCATAGAAGCTTATTCTTTTCCACGTCCCGCTTTAAGAACCTGGAACTGTAGGAAGAAGTATACACTGTGCTGGTAAAGAATCCCAAGTTTTTATGGTGTGGCAAAGAAAAGAGGCGTCTAAGCGCTTGGTTATTGTTGGATTTGTTTGCACTGTATCTATCTAGCCCTGCCCCTCTAGACACATGTATATGATTTGACGTTTTTGACATACGTTGACGCCTGTCATATGCGTCAAATCCCATACATTTGTCATTCTATTCCATCATACGCCGAGTAACGAATTGCCACTTGTCTAAGGGGGCAGTACGTGTAGTTCTATATAGAAAAGGAGAGATTGGGACTAACTGGAAGTGCTCATCGGAACTTTCGCTATGGTAGAGGCACGCAAAGGCTCGAGGGTTGGGAAGAACCTCAAGGCTCCCAACAATGTGGATAACTGATAATATCAAAGCTTATAATCGTAATATTTTATAAACATAAACTAATATAATATGCAGGTACCAAACTGTCTGTCCGATGTGCGTTAGAGTGAACGCTCTTCATTCTACAATATCAAATTAAGCGGATTTTGGAGAACTCCGAAATAAAAGAGTTTCTGTTCTGTAGATGAACTCTTCCTTCCAACGTGCTAATCAATCGATAAATTAAGTTTCAAACTAAAACCCGACAACTACAAAATCACGATCTAAAAAGTATTAAACATGAAAATATCAAGAATAGCCGTGGTCGTATGCCACTTTTCCCTCGAATCTTCTGCGCTGACGGTACAGAATCTCTCTGTTCTTACATGGTTTGCAGCACCAGTGTGACTCCCCTGGTGTTGTACTCGTCCATAGGCCATGGTAACCTTTTTCCATCAGGTGGACCATGTGTTTATCTGACACCTAAGTGGTATAAAAAAATTGCACACCAAACTGCCTTTATACATTCTTCTCTTATTTTTTCTCTCAATCCTATTGTTGCTTCTAAGAAATACCGCAGAGCGATAAGACCGCCATCTGTACGTACACATAACTTGTGTTTCTCATGTTGTATTGGGTTCACTATCCATTTGCATAAAAAAAAACCATAACCTATTTTGGCATATGGTAATTTAGACTAATCTAGACTAGATCTTTTGGCATAATGTTTTTGGCATAATTACATAGTAAAATTATGCCAATTATAATTATGCCAAATTCATTATGCCAAAACATTTTAGGACAAAACATTTTATGTTAACGAAAGGGATCCCGTTGTATTGTTATATCCTTGATGTATACATATTGAAAATGTATATATTTTGTGAGTTTGGTAACAAAAATATCAGGCGGAGAGGTCACCCATGACCTCATCCTCATTCGTACCAGAAGACGTCAGGGTTTGGTTTAAAAACCGAGTTTAAAGTTTTCTTGTTGTCACACTTTAGTGCAGACGTCTCGCCGTGCTTAATCTGATTAGTGCTATTAGTGTGTGTATTTGTGGGTATTCGCATGCAACCAACCTTTACTTTTGTTCTATGCAGGTAGTTAATTTCTTTCTAAATACACTTTTTATAGTCCAAGAGCCCAGAGCCGCCAGATATAACTTATTTTCTGAAATAAAAATACTTTTTAACGGATTCTATCGCCATATATTTGTTATTATTTACTTTTAGCCCGACGTTTCGGCTACTTTTCAGTAGCCATGGTCGCGGGGCTGCTGAAAAGTGGTCGGAACGTCGTCGGGCTAAAAGTAAATACATAACAAAGATATTGAAATATATCACGATAGAATACGTTACGAATAGTACATTATGGTACAAGTGAGTAAACTTGGTGATTACCGCCGAGACGCCATTCAGAGATCTTAAGAGAGCCGAGAACGGTAATCATCATACTCACGCGTGGCATACGACGTTTTACAACACACTTGCGAATAAAATAATACTACAAATACTAAATAAACTACAAACTAATTCGCTTTCCTATGCGCGCGCATCTAACACTGGCGATCGGCCATATTTAAAAGAATGAGGTTTGAATTTAACTTTTTTTTACTCTGTTTTCTTTCTGTAAGTACTAAGAGAAAAAAAAAGTTAAATTTGAGTGAAAATTTTGTTTATTATACAAATATTACAAGTTGAAATTATTTATTTAAATACGAAAATGCATCGTATGCTGTAAAGTATTTTTTTTTTATTTCAATGAGTAAGATTCGCGTAAACTTCAGACAGCATTATTTTCTGAACAGTTTTGAAGGTGTGCGTTAACCATAAACTAACATGTTTAGACCATGACAAATAGATTGAAGCTCTTGGAAGAAGACATAAACATTTCAAAGGCTGTTTGGAATTCATGCTTTACAGCTTCACTTACGCATTGGGTGCGTGAAAATCTATGACTTGTTCTTCAGGGTGGTTCTTCCTAAATTTTATTTTTAGAGGGAAAACTGAACTAGGCCCTGGATTCTGCTTAAGCAAAACCACTGTCATATAACAGACACTGCAAAAATGGCATTAAATTTTATTGCTATGGCATTAAAGTCCAAAATTAAATGAAAAGAGTTTTATTACACTTTTTCGTTCACTACAAAACGCCTTTAAAATTACTTTAAAGCCTGAAATTAAATGGTTTTTTTTTGCAGTGTCCGTGGTATAACAGTGGTTTTACTTTAGCAGAATCGAGGCTCTGGACGATTGTGGCCGGTTATTATTTAGAAATGCATACCTCGAAAACAAAATTAATTGTTGTATAGTATTATAATATAACTTAATGTTATTCAAACAAACTATGCCCTTATTATAATTCGTTGAATGTAATTGTTTATACAAGTCAATGAGACAATAATAATCCGACTGATTGTAATCGCATTGTTTATATCCCAACCCAAGATAATGGCAATGTAAAATAAATATAGGTACACAATATAATTATAATACACGGAGTTTATAAACATTCGAAAAGTGAGATCCCATAATAAAGTCGTGTGTGCAGTGGTTTAAGTATTCGCCTTGCCAACTGTCGTAGTTTAGTGATCGGGTTCGATTCTATTTTGAAACATAATATATGTGTGTAAAGTTCTTTGAAAACTGCTTTATATTTTAAGGAAAACATTATAATTTAGCATTATTTCCTTGTACTGCTTTAGCTACCTTTAGCAACTGATGCATTTCTCATTTCTAACACGCTTTGTAACTTCTATATACAACTAGCTGCCCCGGCGTACTTCGTACCGCCATATTTTCGGCCCGCGTGGTATTCAAATCCCGTTCCCGCTGCACCCTTATCACTTAGGGGGATGAAAAATAGATGTTGGCCGATTCTCATAGATACCGGATAAGCACAAAAAATTTCATCAAAATCGGTCGAGCCGTTTCGGAGGAGTTCGATTACGCACCCCGTGACAGAAGAATTTTATATATTAGATTATTATATAATTGTAAAGTGGTCGTGTCTGTACATTGGAGATATTTAAAAAAAAATACTTGGGTTATGTTATGTTAACGATACTGAACACGAAAATATTTTTTTTGAATTTCCTGTCTGTTGTCTGTTTGTTCGCGATGGACGCTAAAACTACTGGACGGATTTTGATGCGGTTTTTTTTGTTAGAAAGGGCTTACTCAGACTTAAAATCTTACGTTTGTTTGATCGCAATCGGTTAAGTAGAACCGAAGATATGAGCAAAGGTCGCGTTAACCGAGGTGCACGCGGGCGGAGCCGCGGGCGGAAGGCTAGTATTTAATAAGAGCGTAAAAATTTCTTTTTTTTTAACCACTTAAGTAGCACTACTTTTTTACTTTTAACCAGATAAGCACAGGATCCACCTAATGGGAAGTGGTTACCATAGCCTATGTTGGTGTGCAACACTAGGGGCGCCATATTCGTGAGTCGTGATGCTTAACCCGAAGGCTGGATTTCAGCGTCTAAAAGACAAAACTGAAAATACTATGCAACATTAAAATCTTATCCGATAAGACAGCAGCGAGTTGTTGTGTACTTGAAGCTTCTCTAAATGGAATACGGTTGATATTTAATTATCATTTAAAAAGCTAGTGTCGATCAACCCCCCTAGACAAGTGGCAATTCGTCGGCCGGTGTTTTGTTGAATAGAATGCCAAATGTATGGGATTTGACGTTTATGACAGGCGTCAACGATTGTCAAAAACGTCAAATCCATGATACGCCGAGCAACGAATTGCCACTTGTCTAGGGAGACAGATCTTCACACGATTTTTCTTTTCCTGCTCAACGCAGCGGATGATCTATCGGCTACCTACGGGTCCCTATAACCCGATTCCTGCCGGCTTGCTCTATAAGAAAATTTTATACGAAATTGCCGTGGTCGTTCTGTAACATGTTAGACTATTTCGCAGCGACTTCCCTTTCAAAAATATTCACCCTTCGTCACTGTCGGCTACTAGTAGGCTATTGGAATTTAGTAACCTACTTTTAATGAGTACATTTGGTACCAAGCATGTTTTTAATATTTCCAACGCAAATTATTCCATCATAGTAGTTAGAAAAAATTCTAACTGAATAGAAATAAAACATCCGGCGGAAAACGTATGCTATCGGCTCGTGTTATCAGTAGCAGCGGTGTATAATATTGTATAGTGGGTTAGTGATTACGTAATACAAATCCATAGTAAAAACTTCAGTTTAATGATAACAGATTCGTTTCTAATTATCGTTTCGCTTATTAGTTATATTAAAAAAGCATTAAAGGGGTAGATAATATGTTTGTTTTGCCAATACATTTTACAGGTGGTGGAAGGCAAATATTATGATGTCAAAAAAAAAAGCGTAGCGCATTCTATGTATTTTATTTTGTACTTATTTCAGTCATTAATTAGCTATTAATTTAATACGTCAAATCTCATACATTCGTACCTATATCATTCGTATATCCCATACAATCCCATATAAATACATATTATATAGTATCACAAAGTTGAATTTGCAGTTAGTAGTATGACAGCCGTTCAATTATTGACCTGTTTTAAAGAGTCTATGGCTTGCAGTATTATTTAGTATTTCTATCTTTACACATTAAAAGCTTAGTACCGTACTTTTATAGCACAACAACATAAAACTGTCAAAAGTCGATACATCACGTCTTGAATGTCACACGACATAGAAACAGACGTGTAAAACAAGATTGACTGATTTAAGATGACGGTATAATATTAATGTCTAGTCGCCAATGCTCTGATGTTACGATACTCGTGATTAATGATTATAATACCAAATGAATAAATTAAAATAATTAACGACTACAAAAAAGGTCAACTTATTAAGCAATGTCTTTATAAAGTCCGAAACAATGTTTGATTGCAGGCGGTCCCTCATTTGCAAATCAAGAAACGAAGAAAATTAATAGATCCCGCTTGCTAAGGTGACCATAAAAACCACTCATACGCACAAAATTCATAAGCGCAAAACGTTTTATAATACATTCATTATGCGTATTGCTACTTTATTCGAAAAAGTAAAAAAAGCCAACCCAACTATGGCATTTTTACGTTTAAAGTGAATTGTTCTAGGCCAAGCGTTCTCCAACATCGACCACAGCACTTTAATGGTCAAACGTGGGTATATTGTTGATAAAAAGGGGGTATAAATCCAAGATTAGACTTAATGGACCCAAGGAGGACAAGACGGGACTAAAGACCAACGAACTAGTAGGAAATGCGACATAATTACACACCTAGTGCAAACGGAAATGTTTCGATTATTGAACCATGTCGACAAACGCCGCATAATTGTTTTATAGTACGTAGCTACTGGAACAAAACTCTAAGGAAAACGACACGGTTGACAGTACGGTAATGTTATACTGAGTATAGTGATTCGATGTAGAGATCCTTGGGGCTTAAGGCGCTGGACAAACAGAAGAACGTAGGATGAGGACGGGACGGGACGAGGATGAGATTTCTGCATGCTGTCTTTATAATAACTTTTCATATAAAATGTATAGAAGTGTCGCGATGCCATACAAACAAAAGGGACAGGACTCTGACGAGACACGGACATGTGCCTCATCCTTTCTGTTTGACAAATTGAACCCTGAGGGTAAAGCCTGCATCAGAGTCTTGTCTGCAAATTAGCAGTTGTACCTACCGTTTTGTAGGTTGAATTAGGTTCTAAGGGTTTGATTGACATGCATAACCGAGCGAAGCCACGTCACCCAGGTGCTTGTAATAAAACGATCCTCAAATAATTTGTTACACGTGAAATCATTGAAACAGAACTACTTTTTAACGGATTTTGTTGCGATAAATTGGTTATTATTCACTTTTAGCTCGAATTTTCGACTTCTTTTCAGCAGCCATGGTCACCTTGCGACTATGGCTGCTAAAATATAGCAGTAAAAGTATCTGCTGAGCTGTGATACTGTCTGAAGTTTACGCGAGTGATATTCGCGTTAACTTCAGATAGTATAACATGTAGAGTCGTTTGCTGCAGCTGTAATTATTGGTCGAAAGTTTTTTGTAGGTACGTATACGTGCATTGTCTTTTTGTAAGGCGTTGGATAACTGATAAGATAACACTTTTGTAGCATAATATGCACTCAAGATTACAGAGAAAGTCATATGTAAACAGTACTCTGATAAAAACGCTCTGTACACGACGCGGCGCAGTGCGGCGCGTAAAGCGGCACAGTTGACAAATTGTATTTTTAAATCCTCACCACACCGTCTATACATCTATAAACATACAAAAACTCTTTCCCATAAAGTTGCCGCACCCTTCAGACCAGGAATTCCTTATCAGCTCACGTGTTTCCTTCCTCCTACAGTCCCGGGTCCTTTAAGCGAAAAAGCATCTGAGGCCGTCTAGCTGAGTGCCACCATTGTAACATGGCACATGTCTGTAATGGTGGCCCTCTTTCCTGAGACTATGCCTTCAGCTTACCATCAGACGAGGTGAAGTCAAATTGGCGGGTTCCATATAAAAAAAAGTTATATTATACAGAATACAAACAAAATCTTGCCACTTGCTATGATCTTGAGATTAACTTTCGTTTCGTCTACTTTCATAATTGCTATCATAGATACTTCTTAGGTTGCGAGTCGGTACTCTCTTGGTCCATCAATCGCCGGCTTCAGACCCGAAGATTTTAGTGGCGTGATTCACGCCTTTTTGTGATCATTATCCACATCATATTTCTTTTCATAAAAAAATCATATAGTTAATACGTTTTGTTATGAATCTTTCGTTTATATACCGTGCTATTGTAAATATTCGTTTTAGTATCAACAGAACGAAGTAATAATGGCAGAGGTTGCCACCGTTCACCGTCGAATTCGTGACCTCGTCTATGCTTCGATTGTTTGAGAGGAAGCCATGTTTGAATGAAAATACAACTTATTGTTCTGTACAATTTTCCTTACGTATATGGATCGCTTGTTTATTTAAATTCAATGCTATAGAATTTTGTTTAAGATACCCGTGAAGAACGCTTAGATAAATATGTATTTGTGCATGAAGTTTAATAAATAAATAAAATAAATAAGTAAGCAAACAACAGCAGAATCTTTTCTCTCGCAACTTCGGGCAACTCAAGGTATTTATCATATCGATTAGGACTATCTTATGGATACCCAGTCGTTGGATATTAGGTAATTGTTAGGTGTTAACACCAGCATGAACAAACCAGCCCCATGTGCTCTCGGTGCTATCAAAGGTCGCTTTTATAATTATTATCACGTCATTATCACGTTATTATCAAGTCGTGAATATAAAATAAAATCTTCTAACGAATTGAGAACCATCTTCCTTTTTGATGTCTTTGCTTGGACCGTCCGTTGGGCTCTTTGCAGCGTACAATGCTGAACTATACATTTTCCTTGCCAGTTCAAAAAATAAATAACGGAGTTAATTTCTTTATACAGCTGTGCTCTTACAGCGGCATTCGTGTCAGATGAATTAAATTCGAATACCAATACCAAAAAAAAGTAGTATTCTCCTCAATAGGTATACCTAAGTAGTTCCGTTAACAACCAAGTGGAAATAACAAGACAGTTATCCTTAAATAGGTTACATTTTCACCTGTCACTCGTTATATTCGCGCACCTGCAATGGGATGAATAGTGATGTCTGCATGGTAGCTTGTTAAAAGCGATCACTAATAACGGTATTTGAATTAATAATTAACGGTGAAAATGACATTTACATGATATAATGTCAGACTATAATTACTTTTGGCTTATTGTATGCCGAGTTGAAAAAAGAAGAAATTATCGGCGTACCGGTAGCTATAACTGCCTGGCAGCTGTGCATACAAGCAATATGTTAATAGGAACTATTAGTTGAAGACGGCACACTGCAACAGAATCGGATCTTAACTCTTTTCTTCATAGTGGTCATCATCACTAACCACCTATTAATTCGCTAGTTTTATAGTATAGTGACATCTATTGGTTTTGATTTGTATTCATATGTACGAAATTATCGTGTAACATTTGAACAGCGCCAATTGTCAGTGCTTTGACGGGTAAACGTAGAATTAAATTTTAAAACGAAAGTTGGTGAAATTTGAATTCTTAGTTCTGCAAGTACAATATTTCATTGGTAAGTTATTATTTACAAATATGATTAATTTATATGCTCAAATTGTTGATATATGATTAATTATGTATAATAAGTATAAATATAACAAATAAACAGAATATTATCTTGACAATCACCCCTTATTTGAAGTGGTTAGCAGCAATAACCACCGTACGTAAAGGCATATTTTTTCAGTACAAGTAGTATATTATATTTTGTACATACATAAAGATATATGTACAGTATAAAGATTTTAGACGTAGGGTTTATCAAGATATGTTGGCACCTTCATATGTAAGGAATAAAACACTGAATGAGAAAGAGGTCTAGAACCAATTTCTTCATCACCGAGTTTGGCGTCTATAAAAAAACATAAGCCTGATGTCATCAGCCGGTTCGAGGAACTTCCAGGCGTTGCAGCAGGTGCAGCACAAAAAAAAGAACCCGTGCGAACAATTTGGGGTTGCAAAATATGCAAAGTTTCCTTATGCTACCGAGAGGGCAAATCTTGCTTTGAGGATCACCACAAACAATAATTTATTTTCTGAATAGATACATTATTACTTTGTTATTTCTTAATGTATTTTAGTATAGTAATTAAGCATTTTTGTCCAAAACCTGTAAAAGTGATTTTTATAATACATTATTTTTCTACTATATTTAACTATTTTCTTCACAGTGGTCACCCACAGTAACCACCCCATATCTGACCCCCCCATCAACCCACATACAAAAAACCGAGAAATCTAACTAAAACTAACCACAAGAAATTAAGAATACCCAAAAATATTAGTTTTACTCTGGAAATAAAATTTTGTGCCGTAAAGAGTTAAGTTTTATTAAGCCACTTTTACTCATCTCATGCCCGTTTTCACCAATGTCCCCTAAATTTTAGGGGCCACCTAAGGAAAGTTAGGTAACCCTTAGTAACATTTCGTTTCCACCAAACCCTAGGGGACACCTAACTTCTTAGGTGTCACTTAAAATTTAGGGGCCACCTAACTAACCCCTAACAAGGTGACAGAATAACTTTGCGCATATTTACGCACGTTTTCGTAGGTATATATTTCTAACTAACTATTACAATCAATTTAATAATATTTTGCAAAAAAAAATATATTTTGAAAACACTTACGGTTTTCGCCAGGACTACAAAATAGGAGACCCTTTCTTAGGTGTTAAAGGGTTTAGGGTGGTGAAAAGGAATTTAGATAAGTAATATATTTAGGGGCTACCTACGTTAGGGGGCTCTTAGTTAGGAGATGGTTTAAGTATAGTTGGTGAAAACGGGCATCAGGGTCTTAACAATTGCTATGAAACAAACGTAAGGATTTTAAGTCTGACCAAGAACTATTAATTAGTCACAATTTCACTGCTAAACTCGTAAGGTGGCAAAGTACAAAATTATTGCGACACAAAAATATTATACGTTGGTAGGTACCTATTTATGAACAAAATATGCTATGAAGGTAAAACCATTCCTATAATTTTGTTGAATCTAATTTCCTTGTTGATTTGAATGTTAACGTATATATAAGTCGCAGTCAATTAGCTTAACCAGCCGTTTAATTAACTGTCTAGCCTCTTTACTAAACATCGCCGTTCAATTAACGGCCTAAATGATATTTAGCCGTAGCGTTTAACATTTGATTAACTGGCTGGTTAATACTTAGGTCATTCGTGTGATAGGGCACCGCTCCGAAATAAGACAGAAATTTATTGATAGGGTTATTGAAATCTGTACCAAGCCTCCTAACATTGGGTTGGGAGAGACCTATGTCTAACAGTGGGGTGCGATAGGCCAATTCATTGATTGATTGATTGAAGTTTTTTGAGAAAAGCTGCACAATCCGACTTGAATGGGTTACTTTTTAGTACCATGCAAAAACAAGTCTTTTACCTAGCTTTTTGATCAAATGGCTGAATGGTTTAGTAAAGAGTGTAGGCGCTTAATTGAATGGCTGATTAAGCTATTTGACTGCGACATATACATTATAATAATACTGATTCGTAAGTAATTTTAACGTAACGTAACAAATTTAAACATCATCATCATCACTACATATTATAAAACAAAGTCGCTGTCGCTCTCTGTCCGTCCCTATGTATGCTTAAATCTTAAAAACTACGCAACGGATTTTGAAGCGGTTTTTTTTAATAGATAGAGTGATTGACGAGGAATTTTTATATGTATAATACATGCATAATATTGTAGAGAAACACTGATAAATCCGGATCAGAATATTTACCACGCGGGTGGAAAATATGACGGTACGAAGTTCGCCGGGTCAGCTAGTAATAACTATAATAATGTGGTTGTAGGTTACACACATCGAATAAATTCCAATAATTATGAATGTAGAAGGAAGGAAAATGATTAGGTATTATTATCGGATAATATTGACGTGACATATAATAATAAAAAATATGTTATACATACAATTCTGACAATTCACTAGTTGACACTTATTAAAAAAAAAAAAAAAAAACGTCTTTATTGTACACCAAGGATTTTACAAAACATGACAACAATAAAAGTTTGTGGTAAGTACAGATGGCGGCCTTATCGCTCTGTGGCAATTTCTTACAGGCAACCATATTACCTGTTTTTTTAAATTTATTTTTATTAAAAGTGCTATAAACAGTGCTCTGTCGGTGGAATAATTGCCACTTTTATTTTTCCTCTGCCTTCCTTTTACTTCCTGATACGATACTACTCGTACCTTTCCCTTTATATGTTCCATTTGCATATACCCATCCCTTTTATTACCGAAAGGAAGTATACAGTGGTGTCTCTATCTATCATATTTCTTCTTCTTCTTCTTAATGGCTTCTGCAACAAATCGCCGCAATTTACCAGTGTCAAGTAAATTGTAAATGTTCATAAAATTATTAATGGCGAAACGCCAATGTCAAGTTTTCAATATATTTTCTACCAGAGCCACGTTAGCCACGGCAGTAACTTTGTTTCCGTGTGTCCACCCTCCACGAGATTCAGGTGGTCGATCAGGAGGTCTGGTTGGATTTTAGGGGGCCTATCATATTTCGCTAGCTATTACTTACCGTTTGTCATCCATTATGATGACAGAAAACCCCCTGATTTTAAAGTTTTAGGGTTTTCCGTAAAAGTGGAATTTCTTTAACATTCATTCTTATTCAGGGTGTAGGAGAGAGAAAGCATGAGCTTCAGAAGTATCTAACTAGGTATTCTTAGATAAGGTAACAGCAGACTGAGTTTTTGAACTGAAGAAAGAGATCAGCAATAGAGTTCAGCAACAATGAAAGTTCACAGGATAATTACTAAACTGGGTCTTCATGACGGCGTTTGAAACCATTTCTCAAGGGAAGAATCGATATCACTTATGATGTTTTGTATATTAACTTTAGAAATAATTTAACTACTCTCACGATTCTCATCTTTGGAATTGAACTTTAATTCATATAACTCATGGATTGGAATTAATCGACTAGATTCAATTAAACAGATTCGACGGTTGAAAGAAGAATTTAAGCGACTATAATTTTTCATAGAAAAAAAGTCCCAATAACTTCGTAAAAACTTTACAGTATAGCGATTTTTATGTCAAATATTATCGACTAAACAATGTCGACATTATTTTTGTCCTGTTTGATCTCAACTATACATTACAAAAATTCCAAAGTTTCGCAATAAAACGCAAACGGTCTTCTTAACTCAGTATGTATTTAGTAATGTAATGTTAGTCTGTCTATATGTCTAGACGCCTATCTAAACAGAAGTTACACAAACATAACGATGTAATTGGAACTGATATAATATGTATGTACGAGTATATTACAAAATATTTGTTTATTTTGTGTCTTTCATCTAGCGAGATCTCACATGATTAAATAATTGCAGTTCGTCAATAATGTAATCATTATTTCATTATTACATCTCAGCTTATCTATTTCACCTCATCTCGTCTCATCTTTATCAACTCACTTCATCCCTTCTTATTTCATTTCCTCTTCTCTTTCGAACTTTAATGTAGCTTTCTTTATGCGTGTATTGGGATCACCAAAACCTTCGCGGCCCACGTCCACCTCATCTGTTAGATACAGTCTATTTATTACCGGACGAGGTTCTGGCCCAAATTTTCTTTTTGCTATTGGGATAAGTCAAATCAGTAGAAGAACTAGGAAGGCCCTCTCCTCCCGGGTATCAGAGTACAAGCTTTGAATGTAACCGGGATCAACGTCTTGCATCGATAAAAATTTTGTGTTTTTTGAAAAAGCATCTTAGTAACCGGGATTGCTAGCAGTTTAATTATATTAATTAATTGATCATGAAGGAATACACGTGACATTAGAGCGCTATAATTTAGTAAATAGTTTCTGTATACATCGCGCCGTGTGCACAAGCTGCCAAACAGGTTACATTTTAGGAATTCATGCCTATCAGTCGCTCTTCAATCTGGCGATTTTGTACCTGTTATATTATAATATTATAAATCGATCTATATGAAAGAATAAATTAAACGAATAACAGAAGGCATCACAAAATTTTCTGGGCCTGCCAATGAGCGCATCACTAATTTGAATAGCAATAATTGAAATTGTGCGGAAATTATCCCATAGCTGTATGGAATATTTTTGTTATGATTCAAAATTTGGGTGGATAGGAGTCAAAGTGCATTGACTTTTTTATTTAATCTCTGCGTTCCATTCCAAATTCGAATCCAGAATTCATCTCCGCTTCACACAGGAACCGACTTCTTCCCTGAACAGGATGTCTAGTAAAATAGTATATAGTAAAATATGCGTAGAAGTCTTTGAATTCCATATTAGTATAGCAGTATAATATACTCTATATATACAGATACAGTCTTTTCTAAATCATATACATATAAGTTATATCTACTGGCCCACTTACTGAAACAGCACATGTTTAGGAAATCAATATAATTTTATCACTTTCAAAACAGGATTCAGTCGGACGGACATATTGAAAATTCGGTTCAAGTCCTTACTTACTCAAGTTTTGCATTTTAGAAGTAGTGCTACCTGCACACGGTAATTGTGTAAGAAAGTTGTATGCACCGACGACGACGTACGATACTTTCTTGGCAAGTGAAGTTAGCCGTGACCATGAAATTGCATTCCATTAGATTGATGGTGGGTGACTATGGTTTGTAGTACCTACGTATTCTGTGGTAGTATGGGATTGTGATATTACCGAGAAAGTGCTCCGTTAATATTAATAAATTATTATAATGGTAAAAAGAACTCCGTACTGAGTACGAGTATATTTGGATCTTGGACTATTTTGAATGAAGAATTTTTAACTACGACAATACATGGTATTGTCTTTTGTTTTGGCAAATGATTCTAAGATATTCTAAATCAAAACATAATATAGGTATGTATGTAGGTTGTACTTGTCTTTGAGATTTTTCGTTTTCAATTTTACTGACTTTTTTTTAGTTTGTTTGAAAGAGTAGTACTATAAATGCAGCAATAGAATATACTTATTAACCGATTTCAAAAAGGAAGAAGGTTCTGAACTTTAGTGGTTCAACTTAGTTTGACATTAGGCTTATTTTTTCGAAGCAACCACCAAATCTTTAAGAATATAATTTCGAAGCAACCACCAAATCTTTAAGAATATATTATATTCTTAAAGATTTGGTGGTTGCTTCGAAAAAATAAGCCTATATCATCAAGCTGTCGACCAATTACTTTTTTATAGCTAAACGCCAACTATACATCTAGGTCTTTAGGTCGTTAAACTAGAAAGTGTATAAAATTAACAATCTGTTAATTTAAACTTCTAAATTACTTCCAAGTTTCACATATCCGCAACGTCACTTAAAACGTGCAGTTCAAAGTAGGCACTTCTCAATTCATCGGGTCGAGCTTCAAGTATTGTACTGAATGCCTTGCCTAGTTTACTCAAGGGAAAACGTTTAGCACAAAGACAGGCATAATATCGATGGTTGAAAGACAAAATGGTGCAAGCGACGTCGAATAACCAAAGCAAAACAACACCATAAACTCTTGTCTTAAAGGCAATTTTCTTGTTACCTGCCATTGTCGTTTGTGCTCTTTCAACCATCGTTTTCGATATGTTATTCAAACATCTCTATGTATACTAGACTGGTTACATGATAACTAAAAGTTTGTCACCTTAGTGGCGAAACACAAACGGTACTTCAACATACCTTGTAAAAAATGTACGTAAAAATGTTGTTGCACTCAAAGATGTTTCCTGTGACGAACCTGAGATCTCACGCGTAGGAATCTTTAGGCTACCGACTCAGCCAATATCTAGAATAAAAAACTAATATGACGACACAATCTTTATAATGAACTATCTTTAAGATTCATTTTGAGATATGATCTAAAGTAGTTTCGTCTATGATATGTTAGGCATTTCCGTTCCTATCAATCGAATGGTAAAAGCCGCTAACATCGATATAACTTTTGATTGAGTTAGGAATGCAAATTGATGTTGATTTGATTTGTGGTGTGCGAAAGTTTGTGGTGTTACCGCTATCAAAATTCAACTTTATTAATATCGAACATAAACGTAAGTGAAATCGTAATCGATTCACACGGTTTTTACGGTACACGATTCTTACAAATATTTGGAAATAAAAGAAGAAATATAAATAGTTTATTTTAGTGCAAGAGCAATATCTAGCCAAAAAACTAGGTATAATTTTTTACGAAAGGTAAGCTGAAGGCAAGGTCTCAGGAAAGAGGGTCACCATTACAGACACGTACCATGTTACAATGGTGGCACTCAGCTTGACGGCTCATCAGATGCTTTTTCACGCGGGACTGTAGGAAGAAGGAAACACAAGGAATTCTAGATCTTAATTTATAACGAAAATAAAACTTTTTTTTTATAATCCGACGAATTAATGATGTCTTCCTTTTTTGAAAAAAACGTAATGTAAAAATTCTTAGATGACGGTGTTGTTGCTCCTGGATCCAAGGTTATAGAGGGCGCGCCAATCGCAGTGCCTTTTTTGTTACGATGCAAAACACAATTACCCTTTAGTTGACCTGTGATTCAATCAAGAATTTCAATATTGCTGGCGACCCCAAGCGTATAATCATTGTAAGATTAATTCTTAGTCACGTCTTCATTTTGTTCATCGAGATATGTATCTGTCT
Source organism: Eilema depressum (assembly GCA_914767945.1). NCBI lineage: Eukaryota > Metazoa > Arthropoda > Insecta > Lepidoptera > Erebidae > Eilema > Eilema depressum. The sequence goes on along the minus strand of OU612028.1, from coordinate 6,295,015 downwards.
GTCATTTTGGTTGAGTGTTTTGTTTGGCTAAGAGAGCAGTAGTACAGATATTAGTAGGGTTGCGAGGGAAATGGCCGGGGTGCAAGGGGTATGTCCACGATAATCTCACCTCCGGCAACCGACGGTCCACAGACGGCGTGCGTTGTCGGTTCGAGTCCGACATAACCTCTCCACCGGCTCCAGCAGGAGGTATCCGTGGGGATTTTTCGCACGATAAAAAAGGGTTGCAAGGGATATCATAGGCAATCTCACACCTCGACATCTGAAGACACAAGAAGGCGTGCGATTTTAGATTCGGGTCGGACATAACCGACCCCGCCGTGGCATCATACGGGTTAAGGGGCAAACCTAGAAAAAAAAATATTTGTGAAATATTTCTCTTAGAGTGTCAATAGTTTCGAGGATCGGGGTTCTTTTCCAAATTCGAAGTTCTAAATTAATTCCTCGTTCACCCGGACACAGAAAATCTAAGAAGGACTGGAAGCTTTTTAAACCCAAATAGTTATCTTTTTGAATTGCACCCGACCAACGCATAAGTAAATAATGTATATCAAATTAACCTAGAATTGTTAACCAATTTCATCAATCTACATACATTAACAATAATTGATACGGCAATGCTTGAAAGCGATGTTTCGCATTCTGGTGTTGAATATCAAATAAGTGATTTTGTTTCACTGAATGATATTCGCGTATACTTCCGACAGTAGGTATCAAATACGCGGGCAAAACAAAAACATGTGTTAATTTCAAAATTATGGATGTATAGTCAACGTCAGAAGTAGCTTAACACATTCTAATTTACAGATCATGCTCGATCTCTGTGTTATTTAGCCATCATTTAGCGCAGCAATTTTGAATGTCACCAAACATGCACGCTTCAGGCATGCCTACAGATAATTTTAGATATTAAACCTTTCATAACATGGTAAACAAAATATGAACAGAAATGAAAGGAGACGGGGACTTCTGGGCCAAAATCGTAATGAGTTGAGATATGACTTAAAAAAAGCGGTATTTTTTTCTATTTCAAAATATTAAAAAACCAGCTCAATTGAAAGTCTGGAAGACGAGTAATCTTAAAACTAAGTTTATTCCACTAGCAAAATAAAATATCGATTACTAAAAATTATTTAAATAATATTGCGTATTAAAACACTTGCATCACAATTTGATATTAAATCAATCAGAGTGAACAAAACTTAATCATTATAATAACAATAACCATTTAAAATACCAAATAATAGTGTAATAAAAATAAATTCTGAATCGATTTCCGTTAATCGATTAATTATTTCTTGTGTTTATCAACTGTATTTTTAGGCCGTACGCTGGCATAGACGGGTGCGGGTCGCGGACGTCCGGCGCGGGCGCCCGCGCCGTGCGCCCGCCTGTCCGTCGCGGGCGTCCGCTGCTCCGTCGCGGACGCCCGCGACGGGCGTCTGTCACCAGTATAATTTCAATAGCGTCGGTGTACAGTCTATAACTATGGATCATTTATTGATATATTACTTAGCCAAAAGACGACGAGTACGACGACGTGAACAAAGGTGTCATCCAATGAGACCATATGTCACGTCTAGATTGTTGTGTGGAGAATTTGTAACCAAGTTTTCGTTATTAAGAGAAAATGGGCAAAAATTTTTACAAAAATAATTATCCAATTTGGTGCAGTCATTGGGAACATTTGAGGGTTTCATTTTTATTTACGCCGCGCCCGCGGGCCGGTCCGGTTCCACCGCACCGCTATGTCCCTGCATTTTAAATGTAATATCTTCGGAAATATTCATTTAAATTAGATGCTGTAAAGGGCCATATTGATCTATATTAAATGGACAATTTATTAAGGGTACTTAATTGGATAAGGATTAATGCTGAAATGCTTAAAATCATTTTTTTTTTCGTAAAATGTAAAGGATAAAAAATGGTTATTGCGGGTTATTCTTAAGTGATAGACATATTATTATACCATAGCGGACTTTATTGTTGACCTTTTTAAGGTGTACAATACTGTAGAAAATTATTTTGATTTATGTCGTGGGGTTCAGCCAGCGTTTGCAATATAAGCGCAAAAAAATGCACTTATTTACGACATCACATTAGAAACCTTTAAATTTATCAGTGTTTCTCTACAGTATTATGCATGTATTATACATATAAACCTTCCTCTTGAATCACTCTATCTATAAAAAAAAACTCGCTTCAAAATCCGTTGCGTAGTTTTAAGCAGCTAAGGATTATTCTAAGTTTATTGCAACGACTGTACAAGCACGGCGCGTGTGACACGGATAACGTAGCGGCGGTCGATGATTTTGTTGAAACAGACCCGCACGCGTGCTCCGTCGCGCGGACACACGGCGCGTGCCCCGCTACCCGCGTGGCGGGCCCCGCCGCCCGCGTCGCGTGTGACGGGTATCCGCCTCACGGAGCGCTGCTCTTGAAATAACATGAAACAAGCACGCGAAGCGGACGCCCGCGACCCGCACCCGTCGATGCCAGCGAACGGCCTTAAGCTGTGACAGCTGACAGCTCCATTTTCAGTCAATCAGTTTATTTATTCAATCTTCAAAATTAATTATTTTATCGAAAAATTGTATATTTACACGGCTTATGGGATATACAATTGTTTATAAAATATATACAAAAGTATGCTATATCAGTATGCTGTATCAGTTTATTGGTTTAAATCCAATGATCAATTGACTTCTGCGTTTTGAGTATTTCCAGTTGATTTCTTGATTATATTCCCTTAACAGTGATTTCTCTTCACGGACTTCTAGCTTGCTCCTGGTTACCTTAAAGTACAATGATAAACTTGTTTACTTGTTTGAGTTTTGCTCGGTATTTTGGATTTTGACATGGATCTCTGTGTGAATTGTGGCATAGAAAATGAAGTAAATAAGGTAATATATTTCCACCTGCGCACTTCTTAGACAATACTTTAATTATTATTGAAGAAGAATAAAAGATAATTATTATTTAAAGTGTTTTTTTTAACATAACATCCTTGTACTCCATATCTTTAAAATCTCTTTGTAAGTTTTCGTACATTATCCCTGAGTGAAATATAATACAGTACAATTTAAAAGTATTTTAAGATAAAAAAAATGACCACTTTCTATTAAAACACCACAGAAATCACAGTTCTAAAATGTCAATTTCTTGCATAACCTCACTTTTACTAAATCTCTTATAACTCTGCTCTCAGATATCCAAAATCTGCAGAATTTTCAGGGATGGTTTAATAATTTATATGCTCTTAATTGATACCACCCTCATCTTATTACATTTTTGGCCCAAGAATGTATGAAAGCCTCCCCATCTCCTTTATCCTCTGAGTATTATACAATGAGTATTATTTTTAAAAGTTAAACGACTTTATTGATTAAAATTACATTGTTATTCAAATTAAAGGTGTGTAACCGTATCAATAACCAGATCAATTAGTGATAAGGAAGCGGGTATTTCAATTATTAAATTTGACCCACCAACGAATAGACCAAACCAAATAAAACCATCTATAAACGGCTAAAATGTCTATACATATAAAGGTAGCACCATGTCCCATTCACAAATTATGTATATGAATTCCAATACCAAAAAAGTTTGTAAATATTTTGGTGTCAAACAAACAAAAACATAGAAAATGTTCTGTAAAATATTAAAAATAGAACAACTCATTCAACTGGCTCTACTGAATATTTTATCATGCGCATCGTTCGTTCCATATAGTGTGCATATAGGCACTATGATTTACGCTCTTCTTTGAAGTAGGAGAAAGTTTACTAAGTACGGTTCTAATAAATACTTACACATATGGTTCTATTAAAATTTATAAAACATGTATAAACCAAAGAAGCTCCAATTCGAAGGATTATTTTGTAGTTACCACTATTCATATCCTAGTGCCAACATCAGAGGGCGTAATATGATGTTACGGCAAGAACGAGGTATTGAACTGGGTGCTTATCTCCATTCCTCCTTCTCATCCTGAAGACGGACGCTCTCAGGTCCTCATATCAGCTTAATGGTGTCCTAGTAGGTAGTTTCTCGGCTGAGCCGTCACTTTTCGTGCGTACAGTTAATGACAAAATGGATATCTTTACAAACTGTTTTTCCACGTGGAACGAGACATTGTTGTTTTGTATAACTATTGTATGAAAAGTTTTAGATATAAGTTAACTTGTGTTAAGCTGCTTTGCTTTTTTTAGTTCCACATCAAGCACATTTCGGTCGCTTTCAGTAGTGAAAATAATTGCGTTCAAGTTCAACTGAACTGGGTTCTCACGTTTTACCTACTCAATGAATTTCATTGGGTAAAAAGTTTAGTTTTATGATTTTGATTGTCCTGTCATTGGTGAAATCCATTCGCGCATTGTATTATAAAACTTACATTACTCACACGTCACAGTATTGATTTAAATTGTTACTTAATTGACTCACACACTTTTTAATGAATCAACGGGTAATTGACAATTTGACGTAGGTACAATAACTTCTAGTATTGATTCGAGCCGATTGATGTCAGCGCGGTTTAACTTCACGGTTCATTGAACCGCCTGACTCAAGACTTGTAATTCACCAGTAATGAATAGTTTGCCTTCGAGCGAATCGCAAACTACATTATTCGATTTCACGCTCTTGTTGATATAAATTCGACTCGATCATTTGAATAATTGTTATATTTGTAACCATGTCTTGGAACCGTCGAATAATGTAACGCAAGGTAGCTGAAACTTTCGATGCTTTTATACGATTGGAATCTCTTTTGATAAGGTACCTTAGCGAAAGTATTCGCAAGGTTTTCTTTTCTGTTTATCACCTCATTCGTAGTTTGGTGAAAGAGGTTTTAAAAAATTAGAAACAGACCTACAATTTTTATTTGAATAATGGTGTCATATTTTAAGACTATTTATTTGACCAGCTCAATCAACGACATCATTATAAGTAGGATTTTAAGTATACGGAATAGTTTAAATATAAATAAAACAGGTAGTGATTTAAATCAATAAATAATTCATTTCACCATTTTAAATAAATTCATGAATCATAACAACTTTATGTATGAATCACAACATAAAACTTAAAAGTCGTGTGTCTTCACTTAACATTTCGTGACTAAGTTTACTTCAAAAGAGGTTCAGATTGAAAACTATGTTGGAAGCCTTTTAGACTAGACTTACATTAAGTATATTACTGAACTATCGTGTTTATTGGTGAACGGTAAGTTTCAACGGTCGAAATATTCCTTCAAATATGTTATTCTAACCTTATCCCACCCGCCTTTTATTTGGAGAGCCGATGGCTCTCCTAATCTGTCGTCTCCGATATCTGCTCTCGATCTCCATTAATCTAATGTTATTGGGTTCTAGGTATTTTCAATCATCATCACCAATTAGCCTATTGCAGTTCACTGCTGGACGTAGGCCTCTTCCAACATGCGCCACATATGCCGATCCTCCGCCTCCCTTCCTTTAGTATTTTCAATCAAATCTTTGTGGTGATCTTGGAGTGCGGCCTCCTTATGTCATGGCCGTATCATATCAATCAAGTTTACGTCTCCAACAGCTAGTTGACTTGTCTACGACTTGTGAATAGACTTGTCAATGCCTTTGAGGGTTTCCGTTCTTACAATAGGTATCATTATTCAATGTTCTTGCATATCAAATGCAATAATTGTCCATTTTACAATCCTATGATAACTCACCTCGCTAATGGAACCTTGATCCAATCAGACTGCATTCCAATCTAGGCGCGCTAATCTGTTCGTAATCGTAAAACAACTGCGCGAGTGCTTTCACTTTCTTAAAAAAATGTACGTGAAACGTAACGTAGAGAAGCGCATGTCTCTATGGCAAAGCAATTGTGAAATTAGGTGTTGAGGTTGTTTTGATTGATGGAGAGGCTGATGAGTTGTGGCGAGGTTAAAAGATGGATTGTTACAATGCTCTCTTTGGAGTAGATTTATACAATTATATCATGTTATTTAGACACTTTCTTCTTTTCTCGATCCGAGCGTTCGATTCTGATCTACCATTACCTATAGGCATAAACCAAAACTTCATATTCGTTTTATTGCTTTTACAGTTTCGCAAAGCAAGGTAAAGCCTGTGAAAAAAGGTTAAAATCTTACGAAAATTTTAATCGCAATCGGTTGAGTAGAACCAGAGACATGTATATCCAAAGCTGCAATAACCAACATCCACACAGGCTGAGTCGCGGACATAGGCTAGTTTTAAATATGTAATTTTTGAACACAATTGTAACGTTCAAATACAAATGACTGTACGGGGATGATGCAACGAGACCGCGTGTCAGGTTGAAACGTAACGAAGCATATCGTTTCAGAGAAAGTCAACTATTTCTACGTTTAGAAGTTATTTTATGTGTTAGTGTATTGGTATCTCTTATTCTGTAATGTTTTGGATAACGTGACGTAATGGCGGGTAATGTTTACGACCATTTTGTACCTCATTATTGGAATGGTTTTGAAAATATACTATCAAAAGTCGTATTATGGTAAGTAGGAAGGTGTATTGTTTATAAGATGTTTGAGAAAGCTTCAAAAGAAAGTTTTTTATTATAGATAATTAGTTTTAGAGTTTCGGATTGAACTAGTTAAGTAGTTACTGTAGGTTTAGGGTTAGAAAAACGAAAAGTGATTAACATTTTCACGTCGCTACCAAACTGTAGTTACTGAGGTTTGATTTCAGATTTAACTCATTATATGACGAGAAAACTTAATTTACCTAAGCCACTTATCACGGGCTCCATCTGCTGATGTCTATGTTTGTGTTATAGTAACTTTTGTTTTAATTCTTGTAAAGCCCGGTGAAGTCATTCAAGAATGTAAACTCAACCGTCAAAGTCAAAAGAAACAAGTTTTTTCAAATAAGACAACAATAAACAATAAGGACATAAATCAAAATGGATCGTATCCAAACGTACAAGTCTCGTATGTAAGTATTTGACTTGTAAATTTTATGAATGGAAAACTTCTGTCGGTTTTTCTGTCAAACGACAATGTTGCCCTCTTATAAACAATAGACAATAGGTAAACAAGAAAATCGTGTTCTAACTTAAGATCAATTGCCCTAAAAATATTTTTGTTCGTACTAGATATTTAGATATTTTCTTAACTGAACTAGATATTTTTAAAATATTGGTGTTCATACGTGTTTTATGTCACGTCGTTGGATCAAATAGTTACATCACCTAAATAAAAATCCAAAGCATTTTCTTCCAAACACCTGGAATTTTCTTCGTAGATTTTCGTGCAATTTCAGTGTAGACGATGAAAGTCAACCACACCGTGTCAACTACTCCTTTTATACGCAACTAGTTACTGCCCGCGTGAATGTTGATTATCGCGACCAAACATAGCCTATGTCCTTTCCCAAGGTCTATTCTACCCTTGTATCAAATTTTATCAAAATCGGTTTAGTGGTTATGGCGTGAAAGCGTAACAGTCAGACAGACAGACAGACAAAGTTACTTTCGCATTTATAATATTAGTATGGATATGGATATGCCCAAACTTGTATATCCCCGAAGGGAACAGACGTATTAACAACAAATGGGTAAATTCTCAGTCGGATGAAGAACTGCCCCAAGACTTGATGATAATGGCCATCTTATACAACGTCAACGGAAACTCTTGGGACATAAATGAAAATTGAAAATACAAAGTGCGCACAATTGTATTGAAAAAGCAATTTGATCTATTTTCAAGGTTGAATTATCGTTGCAATCACAGATGCCTCGGTCCAATGATGAAATGCTTCCATATTCAACTACAATACCCACCCAATAACATCATCATCACCCATATGGAGGCGAACAATACGAGAGATGATTACTAACGATTCTAAATCAATCATTATATGTTTCGCAATGAAATTGGCATTCGGAATTTATAATTACTGTAGTTGCGATAGTGTTCTATGCGATCACGTTCATGGCTGTTTCCCATAGGGCTGGCCGTCTGTCGGCCATTGTTATTAAATAATAGGTATTCACACGGACTTTGGTACTTAATTAATGGATCAGATTAATATTTTGTTTATAATTATCTTGCTCTTTGTCCGTGCTTTGTCCGTGTTAGTTCCCGGTTTAGTAGAATAGGGCCATCCCTTCCTGTGGGTATCGTAAAAGACGACTAACGGCCGTTCATAATAACATACCTACAGTTTAAAGTAAAGGTAGAGGTAGATCCTTTGTCAATCCAATTGTTATTTTGCTACTATTAATTGCGTTACCATAGCGATTGATGACGTTTTTATCCTTTCTAATGTCAAAACTGGCAGTAGATCGGTTATTGGGAATGGCCGTAAGGGATAGTGGTGTTTCTCCATCCGACAGTATACATACAGCCCATGACAAAGTGCCCTATATGGCAATAGACTCACATAATTCTTGATCTTCTATATTCGAGGTAATTGTGGTTGCATCCAAAGCTTGAACTTTGGAGTCCAGGGTTCATTCGTCTCCACTTTTCTTTATGGAGTGGTTTATCTTGGATTTCATGAGAGTGACTACCGTCAGACTCCTCAACCCCGAGTAAAAATACCTGCGCCAGGGGGTCACTCATCAATCAGCAGCTTTTTTTTTTTTTAATAATTAGCAACCGAAATTACTAATATTCCCACTAACCCCTACAGCTAAGCTAAATTGCGTGTGTTAGGAGTGGAGAGTAGAGTTGTATGGTGCATCTTGCTGGTTAGGTTGGTTCGGGTTTCGATCTTGGTGAGACCTCAGATACCCTAGCCTAGCATACAAATATACCTACGTAGAGTTGTAAAAAGTAGTTTCTACATAGCACGAATACAGGTTTATTTGATTAATTGCCTTTATATGTACATTTAGACAACCGTAAAGACATAACGAGTGTTTTAAACTATCCAATTGGTAAAACATGACCACAGAACTCTTAATGGACCATTACAAATATTACCTACAGCATATTTTGGACCCACCGGACCTTGAGTCAATGGTATTACGAAACTAATTTATGAGGTAACGGAGTGGTATTGCTCTAAATCATCGAGTTCATTTGAATACAATACGTACCCGTGCTTAAAACCTGTTGAGTGTTTTATGAATCACCTCTGAGTATACTGTACCTGGCAGAGAACCTGTTTCGGTGGCTTTGAGGTGTAGTTACACAATTAGATCCTTTGATAATTAAGCTTTTAAGATCTGCGTACAGTCAGCATCAGATCGATCTTAACTAGCAAAGTACTCAAAATGATCTAAGCCTCGGTTTCTCTCCTCCCTGTTGACTGATTGTTCTGATATTTGGTACAAACCTTCAGATCTTCGGCGGCTTTGAGGTGTAGTTCCAGAATTAGATCCGTTGGTGATTAAGCTAGAAGCTTATCTGCTGTGGATGGTTGGTTGGTTTATCCTCCATAGTAGAGTAGAGCCTGAATTCCCTTTGTACCTGAACATCAAGAAGCCACTTTGTAGGGTGAGTAGACCGCTGACGACCTAGCATAGCGGTTTTGTTAATACATATTTTAATATTAAAATTTCATCTTCATTTCATAATGTTTTGTTTTATTTACTTACCTAATTAATTCAGTAAAAACTGAGCAAGGCTAAAGACGTTCTGCCTTTGATTGATTCGTGTCAATGAACCTGGCCGTCAAGGTCAGAGGTACGTAGTTAATCCATATCTTCTGATAAGTCATCTTTGTACATTTCATCCAGATCATTACAACCATTTTTGGTAAATAAGTTAAAAACTGCCATACTCCTGTTTCTTCATAGTAGGATCTATTATCTCAAAGTCTCCCTGATAATTTTAGTACAATTCATAAACCTGATGATGTTGGTCACAATAAGACGGATGTGTATATCCTGCAATCATATGCAACGAGCTTCCAGTTCTGAGAAAGCATTTTATGTGAATATTTAAGTGTCGTCTTGTACTAAGAAACAAGCCGAGTAGCTCCTCATTGATAAATCAAGAACAACGTGAATAAATTCAGAATCATCCATCGGGAACTTTTTGTTTTAGTATTCTGGATATGCCATCACGTGACAAAACTGTTGATACATTCATTGTAGTATAATCATGATAAATAAGAGATGTACCATAAACTTAATATCGATAATACAGAAAATATCGAGGTCTAGCCAAATCCGTAGTTAAGACTGGCAAAAGCGGACCCCAGACTCCGAGCTGAAAGCTTCGGATGCGACTGGGAATTAACGCTAAGAGGAAGAAGAAGTACCATAAACTTAATAACGGGGTGTATTCTTGAGACGGTGTATTTTACAGCATTAAAGGCAGTAGGTAGTTAACTTAACCCTTTTTTCTATACTCTATAGTCTGTAGTACTATTATTATGAAACTGAATCTTCTTGTTTGTTAGGTTGAACGCGCTAATCTGAGGAACTACTGATTCGAATTGAAAAATTTATTTTGTGTGGAATAATTCATTTATCGAGGAAGGTTTCGGACTATATTATCATAACAGTTATTATAATAATTGTCAACAAATCCAGCAGATTTCCATGCATTATTCGTAACCTAAAAAGTACGGGCATATATTACTCGTATTTTGAAGAATGCCATTCGCGAAGCTGGGGCGGGTTGGATGTAATAGTCTGTAATAGTATAAATTTAGAGACATCCTTCCACCTGTGCTCAAATGATAGGTATATACAGAGAACGAGATAGTTAGCAGACGCCGCCGTCGAGTCTAATAATAATATCCTATCATTAACCAGGTGCATAATAACTAATTATTATGAGTAGGTACCTGCTCTCTATTCCGAAGCCTGCCTTGTTCGTATTTAAGTATGTTGTCTGTGGACTGATATTATCTATGGAATAGAAAAGCCTCTTTAGACAAATGTTCTTCGGTTTTGTAATGATTTACTTTACATAAATATTTTGTAATTTTTTCACATACAATTATTTTAAATATAATATTATTATTTTAAATTACAGACAGTGACGCGAAAAGAATTAAGCGTTTTATTATATTTTATCTATTATAATAAAGGTAAATGAAATTAAACTTTGGTAACATCGCAAATGTCATGAAAAAATACTACAAACAAACCACAGAGTACATTAAAATTACCAAAAGCTATGCTAGCGCCATCTCCTGATGATGTAAAAACCAACTGATTATTATACCTACTGCAAAACTGCTCATTGACCTAAAAAAAAATCCGCGGCAAAATGAACTAAAATGACATGGGCGACATGGCCGTCATTCTGTGTTGATTGGTTCAGGCCATGTTACTGTCATGGCCTGAACCAATCAACACACAGTATGGCGAGAGCAGTTGCGATTGCTACGCTGCCTCCAAGGCTACGCTGCCTCGCATGCCTGCTCCTTATTTCTTGGCGCGTACGTTGACGACTGTCATAATTCATAAACGTCATAAACGTCAAAAACGTCAAATAAGATTCATCATTCTATTCTACAATACGCCGCCGGTCAACGAATTGCCACTTGTCTAGGGTAGGGTTGCCATCTCAAAAATCTATGAACCAGGACAAGAAACCTGAAATCCCCGGATTTCGGAGCTCAAAACCCGGACGTTTGAACATCGAACAGGATATTTTTTCTAAGTTACTCAATAGAATAAAATACAGTTTTTATGGATATAAATCAACTTTTATCCATTTTAATAGATACAATACAATTGTAATTTGGTAAAAAAAAATAGAATATTCTTAACGTTTTAAAGTCTTCTTACATTCCTTAAAAAAAATTGACTTTTTAAACAAAATATATTATGTAAACTACTGTTTTGCATTGATTTGCAAAAACCAGGCTACTATTTTGCGTTGAGTTGGAGATACCAGCACGCTTTAGATAAGATTCGTTTTACAAACTACTTTTTCAAATCAGCCTTTTAAACAAACTTTAAGGAACTATAATCCTACATTTTAATTGTCTGTAAATAAAAATCAACATATTTCACATAAACTTTTCTTACGAAATAAACTTTAAAAAATCAACTTTAATGATCTGACATTTGTGTTTTATTTGCCTGTTCTACTACTACTACTACTGTATTCTTCTTTTTGGTATTTATCACTCTTTCCAATAGCCTTTAAAATATCCTCCTTGCTTAAAATAAATTCATAAAAATCAATACAGTTGTATTCTTTGAAATTATATTTTATTTTAATAATGGACGATACTGTCTCTATTTTTAATAAATTTCTCTCTTTCGTCCATTGCTGAGTAATTAGGGAGAATATTCTTTCGATGTTCGCATTATGCGCAGGAATGCAAAAAAAAAAAATATTGGGCAATTTTTAATAACTCCGTACATAAATTAGCATTCGGTGTTCTAAAAAATTTTAACCAAAGTTCATTTGCATTTAGAAGTTTATCTTGCTGGCTCAAATTTTGACTGAAAGATTTTAAATTCACCCACTCGTCTATCATTTTCGAATCGTCAATTTCTATGTTTTTGGCTTTTAAGTAAATAATAGTTTCTTCAATAACACTCCATTAAGTATTCTCATTTATATTTGGCAAAAACATCCAGTCAAACTTATCGAATTGTTTTAAAGGCTCTATCCAACGTTCAATGTACGATTTTATTTCGTTATAGAATTTTAGAATACATTTTTTAATCTCTTCTTTTGTGTTCTCATCTTTTTTGCTCAAAATGCTCTGAATATCCAACGGCAAGAAACTTTCTTTAATTCGGTCATCTAAACTTTTTGTGATAGATGTAAGTATGGATCTTGTTTCAAGGACAGAATTATCACTTTTTTCTAGCTTCTCTATTTTTGAGTGAGTGATGTGCATAATAGAGTGTATTAGAAACAAATACGCCTCCGAGAGGGGATTTTCAAAAAACTGTTTAATTAAAATAGGTGGCCTTTCAACGCTTTCAAAATAAGCCTTTAATGGACAGTAGAGCTTCAGAAGTCGTTCGATAGCTGGAAACAGACTTAGCCATCGTGTCTTTGTGTGATAGAGAAGCTGTTTGTATTCGACATCAGCTGTTTCACAAAAGTCCGCAGGGTGAGTGCGAGTCGAGACGAGAGTCCCGAACCGCGCGCGTATTTGAATCAAAACCCGGACTACAAATAAAAACCCGGACTACAAATATAACCCCGGCCGGACGCCCCCCGGACGCCTTCTAAACTAGGACAAATCCGGGGAAACCCGGACGGATGGCAACCCTAGTCTAGGGGGACAGGTGGTCTTTAGGTTCTTTGTTTTCTGTATAAAACTTAACGGGAGTGGCCATTATTATACGTACCAGAATTACAGTTAAATTACTCTTGCATAATAATTAAGTACTGCCACCTAAGTCGCATAAAAAGTAATGTTTTTTTTATTATAGTATAATCTCACCATAATCTTATTTATTATAAACAAACAGGCCTTATTATAATACATGCTAAAGTTTGAACGAATGAATGTCTGTTACAGTTACACTGTGGGATGAAGGAATTTGGATGAAATGTAGCATAGAGATAGATGTATTAGGTCCCATCAACATCTTCGTGGCCAAATCTGCCGATTGACGGTCAGACGGCAGTCGCTCTCTTAAAAGCTGTATAAACCAAATCAAAATTAGGAGATGGAGTAATCGGACGCCAGGCGGCGAAATCCTTTAACATCTGAGTCTTATAGCCGGAAAATTGCTCAGTTAATAGCAATACGCTCTATTTACGTGGGAACGAAAAACATATTAGGGATATGTTGATGTTTTATTTCATCATAATTCACTTCTACTTATCTTTGAGGGGCAAATTAGCGGGCCTGGTGGTTAGGGTGGAGCCACCTGTCACCCTAACATAAGTAGGGCGAGGTGGGATATAGCGTAAGTGTGCATATTATTGTATATGTATGTGTTTGTTAATAACGTTATAAAACACTTCTAAAAACAAACTTCCTGTATATAAATAAATAATCTGTATTGTCGTTTAAATATGACAATGTTAAAATAACTAAGTTGACGATCGGTTTGGTTTTCATTCAACAGTTTCTCCTTCGATAAAGGCCTCCTCCTTCTACCCCTATCTTTTGTTATCCTCATCCATTCTGAACCAGCAACTCTTTGAATATCAACTTCCCAGCGTTTCCTACAATTTCCTAAATAAATAGTTTCAAATTATTGACAACCCTATCCATTACGGCTCACATTGACCGACATTCGACATTCAACCATGTACCATTACCAAACATTGGCGATAACGAATCAGTTGTAACTCCTTTATTATAACGCGTTCTTTGTCGTGACCATCGGCTAGAGAAAGTACTGCAGGTGGCAGTGAGAGGATCAAACGTGAAGCGGATTTTAAACTAATGGTTCTGGAGGAATATTAGGTATACCCATCTACAGTTAACTTTGATGAACCTCTATTTTGCATTTACGTCTATCGTGCATTATGTCTTTAGTTTGATTCTTCGCTTAGACAAAGAGATACTAGTTATTTTAGAAAGAACATTTTCAATAGGAGCTTTTTTTATACCACTTAGGTCGCAGAAGCTTCTTCTTTTTATAATTGGTCCATCAATTGACTGCACCCCGTTAGATAGTAAAAAGCTGAAGTGCAGTCCAGAAGATACGGACCAACATTTTTGATGCTATTGGCCTTAAAATGGTGATCTCTAATTTGACTGATTCGATAGACGCTTTTTCACGCCCTGAAGGACCCGGGACTGATAAAGGACTGTAGCTATTGCGGAAGGATTTAGCTATTCCGGAAAAGTGTAAATAAGATAGGTACTATCCGCACTCAACTATTGTACGCATAAAAATAATGGCACCTTAGAATCTCTGAAAAACTAATCTAGTTACTTTGTGCAGACTAAAAAGAAGTATAGCACAGTATACGTTGCTTCCTCATGACTATTCCTGGACTGTGGACTATTATCAGGTCTCCAATACTTCAAATAGATCATAATACAAAAAATAAACGCACTCGATAAAGCACCGATGAGCTAACAACTCTGCAACGATGTTTGTTAAAATAAATTAAATATCAAAATGCCTGTTACAATTTTCAATTTTTACGCTATACTTGCCAAAAATTACCGACCAGGATAACCAGGTTGTAGTACTTGATGCTCAGACTAAAAGGCGAAAGAATACGTTCCGTCTATGTTATTCTAGTCTAAGACTTAATGTACCTTTATTATATTGTAGCACATGGGGTGATTGACCGTGGTAAACAAAAACTTACTACGCCACGAACTCGAGCGACGCTTGAAGCTTCAGTAATAGTTAATAGTGCCAACCTTGCGTCTGCGTTTGTGGTCTTATTTTATTAGATTCCTTCTTACTTCATCATTGTCTATGCGGAAACACAAATAAAATGGATCTATGAGTAAGCCCACGTGCGTTAGCAGAGCTAAATCTATAGCTGTGTTAGTTTGAACTGTTTTAAGTTCAGATTAGTACTTATTATAATGATTTCTGCAGTCAAATTTCCGTAACGTCATCAATGTCAACATTTTTTTTTAAATTTGCAAAACACGACGCGACGCTAATGCAAGTTAGTTTTTTTTTTGCATAAAAATTTGTCCCTACCCTTCGGAGTAGGCAGACATAATAGGCCGCCAAATGCTTTATATCTTTGCCCTTACACTGCACA
Source organism: Eilema depressum (assembly GCA_914767945.1). NCBI lineage: Eukaryota > Metazoa > Arthropoda > Insecta > Lepidoptera > Erebidae > Eilema > Eilema depressum. The sequence continues at coordinate 6,279,420 of OU612028.1, read as the reverse complement.
AGTTTCTTTTACATGTTGGTTGTTTGTTGTTTGTAAACAGACCAGTCGGTATTCTGACCTACCATTTTTTTCAATATTATATCATGTTCTGCGAAATCGAGCCGAACCTGCCCTTCATACGTACTTTACATATTTGGTATCATCTATATTTATCTCATCTTATCCCCTAAGTTCTTGTACTCACAAAACTTTGATCGGCTTGATCCTTAAGTTAGTACCAATATTGGTCACGCTTGTGTAGATTTTCTAAAATTGTCACAGACTGACGTCAGAACAAACATAGGAAAAAAATATAAACAAGGACGTTTGGTAATTCGAAATTTAAATTTAGTAGAAGTCAACTTTTAAAAGATTTGAATACTGAATTGTTTTTATTAAATCAAAACTTGTTTCAAGTAGGTGAATAGGTGAATAGGCTAATGTCATGTTTTTGAATAGCTGCTTTATTTACTGTTGTGCCATCATTTCTTTGTTTAGACGACCTTAAAGTGTAATTTATTGTACAGCCAGAACGAGAAAAATAAGTACGACACGTTGTGTATTGAAGATGTTAAAGTTTTCTCTAAGTCAAGAGTTATGGAGAGAACTGGTTACCGTGTGAAGGTGCTAATGTGCTATGGGCCAGTGACTTGCCGTTTGTGTACGATTGAGATTTTTAAATTCCAAGTATTGTACTTCAAGTGGGCTTTTTTGTGTATTTTTTAACTACTACCTTGCGATCTTCGGTTTTTGTCCGTCATTGAAATTGGAACTACATACTTACGTTCGTCGGAAGTTACTGATTCATTTCTGCGACTGCGAGGTCTTATTATATACAAAAAAGTCAGTCACCAAATTGTTTGTACAAGTGGAAACTTCGTTTCGATTGCTTTCCAGGAGTCATGGTTACCAGGAAACTAAGGCTGGAATTAGCTGATGAATATAAACGCGTTTAATGAATTTATATTTTACAAATTTTACTTAATGGACCTCATAGAATAAATACGTTATTTATTTCACCTTACTCGCAGTTTATGAAATCCAATGTAAGTTAGAATGCTAGAAGAGTCGTGTCGTGTCAAGATGTCGGGTATAGTCCGTATAGTGGAAATATAAAAATAAACAGCAATAGAATTAGTATTACCTACTTCAAATCTGTTTTTCTTTCAAATCTTTGTTAAAGACATTACTACTACTTAGTCTCGGACGTAAGTCGCGAGACGAACGAGGTTGTGGCGTGTGCGGATGTTTTGTAATAATATAATTATGCTTGGTGAATTTAAACACGTCCTCCGCCGCTGTAGCACCCCGTGCTATCCTTAAAAATGCGTACTGAGCTTATTGGTGCTCTATAAGCGCAGTACGCATTTTATGTCTAAGATGTAAGTTCCGAGGTATATCAGACTTCGAGAAATGCTATTCGATATCAACACAATTCCTTTCAATGTAACACAAACGAAATCGTCCATTTCGAATAGGTCAATATTTGTGCCCGCGAAGTTATTCTTGTGTTGCATGATGTCGTCATTATTTCAATGTCGACAAAAGGTTAATGACTCGGAAAATTGATACCATCTGCGTTCCACTCCCATGTGGCGGCTGTAGGGCACAGTTCGTTATTGTTTGATCATCTTAATGTACTTGAACACTGCTCCATTTTTATCCAGCAGTTTAACGTTTCATCGTACCTTTCTATTTCATGCGGCAATCCCCATGGATAACACCCCCGTAGACCATCGGAGGTGGTTTTGTCGAACTCGGACCGACTAAAAGACTGCACATCGTCTCGGGTTTTAATTTCCGGGGTGTAAGGTTACCTAAGAAGGCATTTCTCTCGCACCTCGGCTTATTTTGGGCCATCTATGAAGAACGATGTTCCCACTACACTTCGGAAAGGCTATTATTTCTTTTTTACTTTTCCATTTTTCCAATGACATTCATGGCGTGATCGTATTTACATTTGTAATACATATTATACAATAAAGTAAATCACCTGTTCACGCATTTCAATTTGTAACTTGTATAATGTTTTACTTAAATTCTATTGACCTGTAATTGAATGCTTTAAGAGTTCGAAGTCGACAACTCATTTTACTTTTATTGCTTGACCTCCTTAGTTTACGCTGGGTTATTCTTAAGCAAAAGAGGTTTTAACGGTAAGAATCTTGATTGAGTGTTGACGAGTCTGGCCTAAATACATAAAAGGACAATAATAAAAAATAAAAATACTTTTACTTTTTGTCTACGTAGAAAGTTACCTACTTATAAAAGAACTTAAGCGTCATATTTTTTTGAATTCGGCTAACAATTTGTGGACTTTTGTAAAATAAATTCTTCGTCAACAACATTACATAGGTATACGTTAGATTCTTATTTTATCGGTTTTATTTATGGAAGTCTTAGTTAGTTGTAATCACATCAATCTGACTTTCCCAATAAAAAGTAAACTTATTTATTTAATGATGTGTCTGTCTGTAAATAGCTATTTCAATCGTAGAATAGATATAACGAATGTAAATAAGTTACCGTTGCGAACGTTTGGATGGATTGATGCTCTTTCACGTAAAAAGGGCTGTTCATATCTTTATAGGATTAGGCACAAAGATAGACGGTGTACACTGGAATAGAATAAAGGCCAAGAGTGGACGACAGGACTGGTTTCAATAGAATATAGGCCAAGAGTGGACTACAGGACTGGTTTCAATAGAATATAGGCCAAGAGTGGACTACAGGACTGGTTTCAATAGGATATAGGCCAAGAGTGGACTACAGGACTGGTTTCAATAGAATATAGGCCAAGAGTAGACTACAGGATTGGTTTCAACACTTATTCAATGTGCGTAACAGCTAGTGTCTCGTATACAATACCTGCGAATACCTTTATAGTTAGTAGGATGTGGATGTGACTCAAAATCCGTACACAATACAGCGCCCTTCACGCAATTCTCAGACTTCGGTGACCACAATCGGCTTTGTATCTATAATTTACTATCATTTGTCTGTATCTCGACTTTCATATCCTTGTCATAAGTTTGTACAATTCTTAACCAGTACGGAGTATACTTTCTAAAGAATCCGCCGGAACGAACCTCGGGTAGCTAGAAGCAAGGTGTGTCGAATTCAATGTGTGACTAACTCTAATGCTTGATTCCGTTATGGATGTCGGCGCGTGCGTCCCTTGCCGCAGCTGCAACAAAAAATGCTTGCTCAGAGGTGTGAAACTATTTGTATCGAACCTGTTTCTGTTCGACTGTAAACAGATCTTAGCCCACATATTGCGCTTAGTAAACAAAAAAAAGATCGAAGCCGCTTTAGGCAAGTGGCAATTCAATGAAATTTTCAAGCAATTTGTATGCTAACAATTCAATCTGATGTTTCATGAAATTCTGAACTCAATCGAAGTGGCAATTCGTCTGTAGAATAGAATAATCAATGTATGGGATATAATTATGTTTATGACTGTCATAACTCATAAACGTCATAAAACGTGTCAACCTCATACTTGGATTATTTATTCTATCCTATTTTACCAACGATTGAACCTTGTCTGTTTGTTTGTAGTTTTAATATCCGTGAGGATTTCCACACTTAGAAAAATGCTCCACTCCATCAAGATCTTTGAATATTTTGACGTCTATGAATAGAACATGTCACATTTTGATATGTTACAGTACCTTTCAAAGATTTTACAATATCAAGATGTTATGTATGTACTAAAATTTTTATGCAATAAGCAACCTCATATTAAATTCTTGTACATAGGTATAGGTGTGAATATCTAATCAAAATTTCCTATGTAGGTAGGTACCCATAAACCACCTCTCTAGTCAATTTTCTCACCACGTTATCACATCACACACGAATGTTCTAATTGTATTCACACAGAATATTTAACACTCACTCATAATAGTTAAACCAGAAAGCGTATTAGCATGTGTTTATCGTTTCTAATCGATAACGATTTCACGGTGCGCGTACGCAACGTAATCACATTGTTAGGGTTCCCTGCCCGATGGGTAAACTACGAAACCATATTACTAAGGTCCAAGGTTGGCTTTAACCAGTAATAATCCGTTAAAGTAAACTAGGTTTACGTCAAAAAATTTTCAGAATAGTTAACACTGAAGTTATAGTTTTAATATTTTGTAAACACAAACGGCTACTTTATGAAGGTACCAAACTGTCCATCTGATGTGCGATAAAGAACACGATCTACGAAATTACAGTTCACACACACACACAGACCACAGTTCTGTGTACCGAATTAAAAGTTGAGCACTAGTGGTATCCATAGGTATAAAATATTTATTAATGCGAAAGTAACTCTGTATTTCACGCCCAAACCGGAGCCTGCGGAGCCCCCGTGCAGTCCATGGCGCACTTGGTTTTGTGCCCCCTATGCACAAAAGAAGACTTAGGTCTTCTTTTGTGCTTAGGGGGCAAAGCCAACAAAGCCACTGACAGCGCATCATTGACACGAAAGAAGAAGAAGACGCCCAAACCATTAATGAAATTTTCTATAGAGATAGATTAGACCTTGGGAAAGGACATAAGCTATGTGTGGTCACGATAACCGACACCCACACGGGTGGAGCCGCGGGCAACAGCTATTAGTAATGTAAAGTTATAATAATAATATCTTGTAGTAGTCAAATGGTACGGAACTCAAGTGGGAATCCGACTCGCACTTGCCCTGCTTTTCTGTGTTACTGTGACGTGTAAATATCGGATATAAATTAAATCACGTAGCCATCTTGATTTTGTCACGTTTCTAATGAATTGTTACCGTCGTGTTATGAATACTTATACATGCAATTTTTATACACAGGTAGATAGTTATGTCTATGTAACGTAATAATTAATAATGTATTTATCCGTTATGAAATTCATTTTTTTGACTGATACTGTCAAGCAATGCTGATTTTACATAATTTGTTGGTTCGAGTATTAACACTCAGTACTGCTTACAACTCAAAACAATGTAATGGTGGCACTACACATGGCTATTTGTATTTGCGTATTTGACGTATTTGCTAAATAATTACCACGTATACAGGAATAGAACATTGGAACGTAATCACAGGAATTCCTCAAGGTAGTATATTAGGCCCTCTTTTGTTTCTTATCTATATTAATGACATGCCCACAATAATGACATATAAAATGACTTTATTTGCTGACGATAGTACTATACTTTATACTGGTGGTAATTTAGAAAATTTAGAAATTAATATAAATACATCTATGACATCATTAATACAATGGCTGACTGAAAATGACTTGAATATCAATATAGACAAAACTAATTTAATGTTATTTAAACAACGGCACACGCCACAAAACAATTTGAACATATCTTGTCAAAACACAAAAATCAGAGAGATTGATGTTACAAAATTCTTGGGCCTTTACATTGACAGTAAAGTGAATTGGAAATCTCATTGCGAACATATATGTAAAAAACTATATCAATTCTCATACGCACTCTATAGATTATGTAAAATCAGCAATCAGCCCACTGTACTAACTGCTTACCATGGCTACGTAGGATCTACCTTACGATATGGAATAATCTTTTGGGGTAGCTCAACATATAGAGGCCAGGTTTTTATTGCCCAAAAACGTTGTATTAGAAGCATCTGTCAACTTAAACGTACCGATTCATGTGTACCTCATTTTAAGAAACTGAACATATTGACATTACCTTCTCTTTATATATATGAAGTTTCAATATTTATTAAATCTAATATAGAATTATTTGAGTTCCGGACTAGGGCCCGAAACTGTGATAAATTGGCCATAGTAGCAAGTAAAGTCCGACCAATAAAATAAAAAACCTGTACTGGGGGCGCCAAAAACACTATGATTATGACAACACCAAGTATAGTGATACACATGTTAAATGCCAAGTATACAAATATTTTTTCAACACACTTGCTTATGAACAGGCTTTTATTTCCCCGCAATTAAGACGGAATGACACCTAATATAAAACTGTGACTTTTTCATTGCTTCTTCTTCCTCCTAGCGTTATTCCCAGTCGCATCCGAAGCTTTCAGCTTGGAGTCTGGGGTCCGCTTTTACCAGTCATAGCTACAGATTTGGCTAGACCTCGATATTTTCCGTGAAGCGATTGCCACCTGACCTCCACGACCCAATGTTAACATTAGGTGATATCGAAGCTTTGCAGCTAGACCGGCGCTAGTGAATGCGGCCGCTACGCAGGAGGCGCGGGTTCGATCCCCGCTCAGTGCAAATATTTGTGTGCATGAAATATGAATATTTGCATTGGTCTGGGTGTTTCTATGTATAATATGTATGTATTTACAAAAAAAAATAATGTATCTAAGTATGTTTATCCGCATTCTAGAACCCATAACACAAGCTAGTTAAGCTAAGCTTACTTTGGGTCTAGATAGCGTTGTGTAGAATGTCCTACAATATTAATTTATTTATTTATTTATTATTTATTTAGGGCACCAACTACCCGTAACGACTGCCATAGATATTCTTATGGCAACCGGGACCGACGGCTTAACGTGCTCTCCGAGGCACGACCAGACCAATGCGAATACCCATATTTAATGCACACAAATATTTGCACTGAGCGGGGATCGAACCCGCGCCTAGTGCGTAGCGGCCGCGTTCACTAACGCTACGCCACGGAGGCTGTCATGTTTTTCATTGCTATTATTCACAAAAGTGAGTTATAGACTTACAAGGACTGGGCACAAATCACAACACAGTAGTATCCGTATAATAGTTTACTGCTTGGAATGGTAAATACAAGTTAGACATACAGTTACATTACACTATGTATAGAACAGGGACCACGCGATATTGTTTTTCGGACTGCATAAAATTCTTGTATTTTATGCCTAACAGCACAGAGATCAAAATAATCGAGCATGATTTTCTTTTTTGCGTTAGGCTTATTTTTCTTAGGCGTAGAAAATACATTTGACGTTTGACCTTCTCTTCGTATTTTTATTACAGAAGATCGGGATATACCTAAAAATGTGAATAATAATTAGTCACAGTAAAATCAGTAGTTTAGGCCAATTTCATTGCACGTACTCTATGATGTACCTACCCGTCATGTTGACACCAAGGTCCGTGATGTTATTTAGAGGAACAGAGTCCAATCCTTCCTACTTTTTATCCGACAAATACTTTGTTATATTATAAATTACTTTTCTTAACTGGCTTTTAATAGTTTTCGGCATATTACTATAGTTTTGTAGTTTTGTAGCGCTCTCAAACTCAACAACACGCACAATTGACACCACACTGACAGATGACCATAATGACATTGTATAGATTGTTACCATATGAAGAAATTAGTTCCAATAGTTTACCGCAATATGGCGAGGTATTTTATTTTATTGGTCGGGCTTTAAAACAGAATTGCTACATAACAGTTTGTTTTGCCTAGGACCACGAATATTTAATAAAATACCAGTAACAATTAGAAATGTAACTGAAATGGACAGTTTTAAAACAAAACTTCGCAAAGGAGACGATTTTTTATGTTTGAGCTTTCGGCCACCTACAAATTTTGGAGAACAATAATGAAACGAGTATTGATTTATTTGTAATTTTATCGGGATTACAATGGTACATTGCTTCTTAGCTAGTCTAACCGGAGCATTGATATAAACCAAATCAAAACTGATAGTAAAATCAATGTGAAACTGTCATGGCGCCAATCTCAGAAAATTATAATTTTATTATTTAGTATGACATAATAATAGACGTCATTAAAATCATGTCTTATGCAATGTATTGAATAAATAGAAGATGGATAGGGCAATAACCTTCTTTTTAACAAGTGGAAATCCACTAAAATACGCCGGAGCCAGTGAGGGTGGTTATGTCGGACTCGAACCGACAAAACCCGCATGGCCGTGAATACATCAATATGTGATTTCAAAGTACGGGCATGTGCCGTTTTTCACAGTCTATATGTTTTTCGGATGTAGAAAAGCAGGATTATCTTTACTAGTTGGGCGGTCAGACGGCAGCCGCTGCCATAAAAGGCATATTTCCAAACCGAATAAAAGAGAAGGAGCAAGCGGCCGGTAAAAGCCTCGGTTACAACTAGGCAAAATTCCTAAGATGATGATTCATACTTACACCATGAAATGAAAGTAGGTATCCAATGAAATAAAAACAAACAAAACCATATTATAATAATATTTATTTATTACATAGGTAGGTATATAAAACGTTTTTATTGCTGGTAGGTATGTCGTCCAAAAAGCATACAAATCGTAGTAATTATAGTAAATGAGCAAAAAGAAAACTCAATTAATAATAATATTGTAGGACATTCTACACAACGCTATCTAGACCCATGGTAAGCTTATTTATTAGCTTGTGTTATGGAATCTAGAATGCGGATAAACATACTTACATACATTTTTTTTTTCGTAAATACATACTTATTATACATAGAAACACCCAGACCAATGCAAATATTTATATTCATCCATATAAATATTGGCACTGAGCGGGGATCGAACCCGCGCCTCTTGCGTAGCAGCCGCGTTCACTACCGCTACGCCACAGAAGCAGTCAATTAATGTAAATAACATACATTCTCCTAGTGCCTTGGTTGTTTACTGATTTGCAGTAATTCATCTGAAAAAGATGGTTGGCGGTACGACTGGTGTATTTATTAGAATTGTTTGACTACATCACTTATAGACACTGTAATACTCCACTCGTCCATATTATTCAATACTAGCCATTGATTTACATAGCAGCTGCCTGTGTAACGTCTGTACTATATAATATTATTTTTTTTACAATGATCATTGAACAACAAGAAAATTCACTAATCAATCACTCAAAATAATCACAAAATAACTGTCAAACAATTTTTGGCACTTTTGGGATTGTATTGCCATTCGAAATAATGAAATCGTAATCGCTAACAATTTTTACCACATGGAATCGATTCCTCAATTGATACTTTAAAATAAAACTAAAACATCAGTTTTAAATTAAAATAATCTTCATTATCGGGCTGTGGAGGTCAGATGACTGGAAGAGGTGCAACCCGGACTCGAAGGTTAGGTCACGATAATGATGACGACAACCAAGTAGGTAAAGAGTGCAATGCCCAACCTAACGTTGTATTTTTGTATTCGTAAAGCTTTAACCTGAGAGACACTAAACTACAAGTTTAGTGTTTACTTCTAGACAGGCATAGTGTCAATAATATGGACTGTTGTGTTATAACATCATTGAAATAAAAATATTTAAACGGATTCTATTACAGCCTATTACGTGGGACTGGTGAAATGTGGGTGTTAATTCACTCTGCCTAATTCTCCGGAGATAAATCAGCATATTATGATGATGACAGTATGTAATGAAATAACTGAAAACGAATCTTCATAGAATGCGTTGTAGATGGTTTTATTTCAATTACACATTAATAAAACTATCTACAACGCATTCTATGAAGATTCGTTTATAGCAAAATACTTTTATTAGCAAAAACTTTCGATAATGTCATATGGAATGAGAATTGTAAGATTGAAGATTTGAAGAAAAAACCTATATGTGCCTGAAGTTTCATCGAATACAATCGCATTCTTAATCGATTTGAGTCTATGGTAAAGAAGATGTCTGGTAACATTTTAACATCTTGTCATGTGAAATATTAAGAATTTTCACAAATACAAAAAATGAAAAAAACACTCTTTAATAAGTTATCGTGAATCGGTTAGAATTTGGAACATTCTTCGTCCAATTATGATAATAAATGGATTCGTATTTTGTGCATATTGTACAATGACTGTTCATGCCCTATTCTCTGTTGTCGCTCTCTTCTCTCACTCTCGCTTTGGTGTTTTACATAAGAAACAAAAACTTAAAAGTCGTTGTATTGATGGGCCGAAAATAAATCATCTCCTTTTTAATAGAAAAATGTTATTATGCTATAAATGAATTTTTGGAGGATAACTCACTGTAATTAATACCTATGACAACTTGAATATGATGCATGATAATTATTAATGAATTCTATTATTGTTTCAATTTTGACATTGTGCGATTTGTATTATTTATTTCATTTTATGTGATGACTTAATTAATAACCTACTTAATATTGTATACCCAAATGGTGAAACATAGCTGAACTCATTATTCTGTGAACATCTTTTGTACCTATGATTTACAATAAATATTATTATGATTATGATTATGAGTACATCTAACAAAATATTGGTCATATTACCTTTTTGACCAATATGGCCAATGCCACATACACTTACCGTGCGCTTGTCGGCTTGTTATTTGGTCATGCGTGGATGGTCGTATTTGCATGTTTGCCTGTACGTCAAATATTTTTCATCCCACCATCTCGGAAAGAGTACTTTTTTTCTTCGATATCTGAGTGTAAAAGTCGCTTTTATCCTCTAGAGTGGTAAAGTAAATTTGAATTTAGAACATCGTGTGTACTAGGTTTGTGAACTCAAAACATCATTAAACCTATTTACTTCTACCTCTATGGTGCCGATTTATCATACAACTTTTTTTTAATTTATGAAAAACTCAACTCGGAACCTCCTTGGTGTACCTACTTTTTTTTTTAAATTTGCTTTGCGCGCATAATTTTTTTTTCACGTCCTATGGTTGAACATTGTTGTTGAATTTTATTTGTTGATATTTTATTATTAGTATTATTACACATAATTATTATACAGCCTCCGTGGCGTGTAGTGGTAGTGAACGTGGCCGCAACGCAGGAGGCGCGGGTCCGATCCCCGCTCAGTGCAAATATTTGTATGCGTAACAAGTTCAACAACATCGGTCTAGCTGCAATGCTTCGATATCGCCTAATGTCACCATTGGGTTGTGGAGGTCACATGGCAGTCGCTTTACGAAAAATATCGAGGTCCAGCCAAATCCGCAGTTAAGACTGGTAAAGCGGACCCCGAACTCCGAGGTGAAAGCTTCGGATGCGACTGGGAATTAACGCTAGGAACAAGAAGCATTTCATTATTTCCTCGCTGAGGTGGGATGAAAAGTTACGTGTTGCACTCGAGTGCAAAGATTTTACACCTTGTGCTCTTTTGATTCCCTCGCTAACGCTCAAGATTCTAATTTATGAATCACTCGCTATGCTCGTGATTCAAATTTAGAATCTTTCGCTTGCTCGGTCATCAAAACTGAGCACGCGGTTAAAAAGCAACTTTGCACTCTTGTATAACAAATAACTATTGCCAAATACAACAAATGCCCAGTAACAAACACAAATAGCCATATGAAGTGCCACCATTAAGGGTATTAGAATTTTGATTTAACTAGTGACACTCGTGCAATAAAGATCTATCTAACGACATCTCTTACATTGAAACTGGTTTAGTTGTAAACCTAGTAGGTACCTAGTTATGAGAGTGCCTACGTAGTACCTCTTTCCTTCCTACCAGCCAACATTCTTCCTTCGCCGCAGTCGGGTAAAAGAGCAATGTTATTAAAATCTCCCTACTATCTGTAGAGGAATCTAATAGTTTTTCTCATAGCAGCAAATAGCGGTATGTCTCATTGGGTAAATAGAGCGCCGAGAACAATGATGCGTCTACCGCACTCAGCGTTTTTTTTGTCGTAATAACCGTTAATCTGGTAACACTGATGGGAAAATTAAACTTGGCTGTGTCGGTGTTGCTTATTATTAAATTTTGTTTTTTTTTGTTACAGGTAAGTGCACGAAGTTCTCTATGGCGTGTTTCGGGTCGATTGAGCGGTTCAAGTGAGTTATGTCAGAATTTAATACATTTAGCACATGCACAAAAATCTACCGTTTCGCAAGTACTCTGTAATAGTTGAGGCTATGACCGCGAAGCAAAATAGCGTCATGACGGCAGCCATTTCAGACACAGAGAAAAACATGATTTTTATTCAAATATTGTAAAATATTAAAATTGCGTTCCAGAACGTCGCCTGTGACGTTGTCTACCATACAGCAAAGAATTCGCATCCGTCGTAAGCTGGGGTTTTTCAAAAGCAACGTAAGAAACATAATTAATGACAGGCATAGCATTTCCACTTCTCAAGGAAATGACGGAAATTTTTCACGATTTATATTATTGTTATTTATTAAAAAATAAATTGCAAATTGTCAGAAAGTTACCCTGTTATCCAAAGTAACCCTAGTTTATGGTACCTATACATTTTAGAGGTGTACCTATAGATGTAAAAATCCCGAATAATTCCGAATTATTCCATATTATTCGGAATTATTCCCAAATATTCCGGAATTATTCCCGCTAAACTCACCTACAAGAAATGAAATAACTGTGCTTCCACCTACCTACTAAACGAAAACTTAAGTACAGACCTATGTAGGTTTTGGTATATAGGTAGGTAGATACCGGAATATTATATATCTTGACCTCAGTGACGTCACAAAATGTACCTACTTATATGTATGTATATGCACAGTAACACTAACACGCGTTTTTTGGATGTCTTTTGTGGATTAGGCGGATTTGAGCTTCTCCGCCACCATGGTGACGGAAAAGCTCAAATCCACCAATCATAGACCATATCAAACCAATACGAGCATCTCTCGCGACTTGGAGTCAAGATGTACGGTACCTACTTATTTTATTTTAATATGTAGGAATATTATACCTATAATTTGAGTATAACTTTCACACAGATACTAAAACAGCGACTGTAAGCGACTTTCGACCTTAATGACATTATCTTAATTACGTGTCTTTTTGCGCTAATAGATGACACTGATTACGAATATAAGAAAAAAAACTCGATTCTATGTCATGTCGCTAAGGTCGAAAATTGCTTGCACTACGTTTTTTAAGGTTTTTTATCCCTAGCATCCTTAACTAGTCTGTGTTATGGAGCAAATAACCAAATCGGACCGATTTTATCGGATATTTATATGAAAACAACATAATAAATGGTGTCGGATATCGGATGTCGGCCATCGTCGTCCGATACAGATATCGGATGGTGTGAAAACACTCTTAAAGAGTTTAAAAGTGTATAAGTAGGTACTCAGTTATATTCCTAACTCGGTAAAATCAAGAAAATGTTATAATTCACCACTTCATTCGTTTTAGCACGGTTGGTATAAGTATAATATCGGTATTAATAAGAATACATGTAGACTGTATGTTCTTAATTATACCGATATTATACCAATATCTATAACCGTTTATAACGCTAATCATAACTGCATTTCGAGTCATCAAGAGTCAAGACTACATTTTTTCTTAATGATACCGAACCGAACCGACCGGAATAATTCCGAATTATTCCGGGTCATTTGGGAATTATTCGGGATTTTTCGTTTTATCCTCACGGAATATTTGGAATTATTCCGGCCTTACATCTATAGGTGTACCTATCTAAGTCTCTGCCTTTATGTTTTGTGTTATGGAGAAACCGCTCATATCGTGTATAGGAGAAAAGTGTGCATAGTAAATAAACACAACAGGTTACAACGCTGGTATTTACGGTTGGTATTAGCACTTTTTCTTAGAATCCTATCGCACATTATATGACGTTTTAATGTTTGAAAGTGTTTAGGAAGAGGTTCTCAATTCGTTTGAATAACCGGTGATAATTTTTTTAACACATGATCGCTATGAGATATCTTATGTAAGTTTGGTCAAGTTTGAGAGGGTTAACAGAAACTGAGTAGGTATATAACTGAGTTTGTGAGAATTATGTGGAATCTCGTCGAAAGCCTCTCTAAACAAGTGGCGATACGTTTGTAGAATTGATTAAATTGATCAATGTATAAATAAATAAATAAATATAAATATTGTAGGACATTCTACACAACGCTATCTAGACCCAAAGTAAGCATAGCTTAACTAGCTTGTGTTATGGGTTCTAGAATGCGGATAAACATACTTACCTAGATACTTTTTTATATATTTATATATAAAAAAAAAATATATATATTTACATACATATTATACATAGAAACACCCAGACCAATGCAAATATTCATATTTCATGCACACAAATATTTGCACTGAGCGGGGATCGAACCCGCGCCTCCTGCGTAGCGGCCGCGTTCACTACCGCTACGCCACAGAGGCAGTCATATGAGATTGACATACGTTTACGACTATACAAACGTCTTTACGTTAAAATGCTTGTCAATCCCATACATTCATCACTCTATTCTACACAGACCCCCTAGACAAGTGGCAATTCGTTGGCCGGCGTATTGTATGAATAGAATGACAAATGTATGGGATTTCACATTTATGACATACGTTGACGACTGTCATATACGTCAAATCCCTTACATTCGTCATTCTATTCTGCAATACGCCGACAAACGAATTGCCACTTGTCTAGGAAGGCTGTGCAGACTATCTACTACCGAAACGATTTTTCGAGAAACGAATAACATAATATATAATAGGTTAATGTGATGTAGATTTAGACAAAATAAAATGTTATATTGTTACAAAAAAAAAAAAAAAAAAATACAAACTGCCTCCTTTTCTGAAGTCGTTTAATAAAATCGGCTTGCAAGAACATGTGAGTCATGGTGAGTGTTCGCCTACCCACTAGAACAAAAGCGTTGTACTTAGTGCTCGGTACATCACAAATAACAGAAGTGATGTGCGTATTGTTGGGAGCATCCGGTCGGATGCTGCGCCCTCACCCATTGTTACGCAGCTCACATAATGACAGCTTTATTTATTAACTAGTGTGTACACTCAACTACAAAAGTATGTATTTAAAAAACTACCTCTTTTTATGCAGCTGTGGTAGCAAACGGTGTTGTGGAGTTTTTAGGCATTAGAAGCATTCTTTGCTGATTTTATTAGAGTTGGTACTCAGGCGCGTTTAACTGTAGAAATTCCATTAGAAAATACCTTTTCAATTTGACTTGCAAGATTTGGGGGAGGGGGGGGGGGGGGGGGGGGGGGGCTAAGCCCTGCGATCGCGCTCTTCGGACCGCGCCTGACCAGACTCATTTGATTTTTACTTGTTTAGTGAGTCCATTCTTCCTTATCCAAGTGTTTGTCATTCCTGTTGCATACGTTGAGAGTTTAGAGCTCGGGATCCACTCTCTTGCTAATCCATGATTTTTCCTAATAACGGATGAGGTAGTCACGGTGTCGTCAACTTACAAAAGGTTAATTAAATGAGGCTTTAGATTACCGGTTATGCCTGATTGTACTTAGCTATTCTTATGCAAACAACCTTTACAATTTTGAATCGCCCACGTGCGGAGGTACCTATGTAATCGCAAGTACTAGCTTTCGATTGGGTGTTACTTCTGAATGGTTGTAGCTTTTTAATGATACGTGATGAATCAATCGCTTTCAATTGATGTATTCGTGTAACAATTCTATTGAATAAGAATTTGATTGACTTTTCACTTTCGTGTGTGTGTTGTGTAAAAGACGCAAGGGAAACGCTCGCGTGTTATTGGGTCTGTGAAAAAATAATATATGTAACAATTTTCTATGTCTGAAGTATATGAGAGAAAATATCATTATCTGATGTTTTTGGGGCAGATGTTACTCTCGGGAGAAAGCGTAGGAGAGTCACTCCCGAGCTTTTTAAGCTATTGCATAGCTTCTATCGCGGGCCTTGAGCGTGGAGGCCGAATTCAGAAATTCCGTAACCAAAAAACCTAAGGTGACACTCCGAGCTCGGCTCGATTCGTGCGAGCTCGGAGTGGGGGGATAATTGCATAAGTTGATAAAAAATGCTATGCAATAGCTTTACCGCGGCAGTCCCCGAGTGCCACACGTCTTTTTTAACCTGTGCAAAACCTCCACGAATAATCCCTTTTCCGAGCTGGCTTTCTTCGGGTGTGGAGACCACGGGGTCCCCATCCGCCGCCTCAGTCTGCTTCTCCTAGGGTAACAGGCGGCTCTGCCCGTCACCCCAGGCCCGTGCTCATGGGGAACAAGAGATAATTTTGCGACCTTTGACGCCCGAGTCTTCTCCGCTCGTCGCGGGCCTAACTCCAAAGTTTAGCTATCACAGATAATGATGAATAAACGTACCTACTTACCGCAACAATTAACGTAAAATGAGAAGAAAACAACAAGCTTTTATTCAGAATAGTAAAAAGTGGGATGCAAGCATCGGTGCATTTCTTAGACCATTTAGGTGCGTTTAGATCTAGAACAAAATGATGATAGTGATCTCAGTGAATCAGTCTTAGGCGCGATGTACGAAGCGCACAATCTTGATATTGTCGAAAGTTTATACGAATTAACTGGGACTGACTGGATGCAGAAGGCGGAGGATCGGCAAACGTGGCGCATATTGGGAGAGGCCTGTGTCCAGCAGTGGACTGCGACAGGCTAATTGATTGATTGATATACGAATAATTACACATTGATTTCTTTTATGATGATACAAGCATCCGGTCCATCTGATGGAAAGTAATTACCGTGGACTATGGTCGTGTAAAACACTATGAGTGTCATATTCGTGCTGCCGACCCTGTAAGAATATTCTAATGTTCTTCTTGTATTCCATATTGAAGTCACTTGGAAAACCATGGCAGAGAGTTCGAGATTTTGTTTTTTCTTAAAGAATATGAGTAACCGAAATGGCTACCTTTCCCCTATATTTCTCTTCAGCTAAGCTAAATTGCTTGTAATAACAGTGGGTTTATGACGATGTCGGGAGTCGGGAAACTCATTCTACGTAAACAGGTAAACCAACAATTAGACAACGTTCAAGTGCTTTACGATAAATATACATTTTAAGACATAAGATTGCCATCTTAGTCCAGGTTTAGGTCCAAATCAGGTTTAGCGTTTCAAATCGGTGTATTAGCATGCAAGCACTCCCAAGATGTGCTTTTTATTTACATAGGTATGTACTTACTGTAGTTTTTTTTTAAATATAGGCCACGTCAATTTGTCTTTACTAAGCTGATGGCTGAAAGTCTCAGAAAAGAGGGTCACCATTACAGACGCGTAGCATGGTAATTTTTAATTTGTTTTTTCTTCCGTTGCACGTTAAGTTAATAAAAGCGTGTTAATAAAAAGTAGACGCCAAATATATATTGTATTGATGGAAACGAAATTGCTTTGTGCATTCAGGTGGCAACACATTATGTTGAACTTGTGAATGACGAAGAAACATGCAGTCGGTCTTGGTTCCTATTAGCATCACAGACTGCTATTCACTGTAAGAATAAAATTGAAAGCCTTCGATGAGCATTCAGTTAATTTTGTATTCCGTGTCTATCAAATATTGCATGATCGATTGTGCAATAATATTATTAGAAGCTTGAGCAACTTATTATGTAATTAGTTTTTTGATATTTAGGGTATTGCGAAAGTTATGCTTCGGAATTCAAAAGTCTGTGCATCTACGCTGATAATAATTCGAATTTGGAAGTAAAATTTGTATATCTGTGCAATCATCCACCTGCATAATAACTAACATGAATAATAGTTTGTGCAAAGAAGATGGCGATGACCTACTTGTAGCATGTTCACCTCGAAAATATTGACTGGCGCTTCAAAGGTGAACAATATTATGATTTATTTAAAAAGAGAGTTCTATGTTTTGTTTCATGTCATATCCTATTCTATCCACATCTACTTTGCAAGGTTTTTGGCCTCTTTGCCCCAGCTCCGTAGGTTTTCCACCACTCTACCGTCTCGAAGTGGTATAGCGGAGCTATTTGGTGGTTTTTCCGGGCACACCAATATTTTTTTAAAAACTAAGAGACAGTCGCTGCCAGACGTGACCACACCACCGAATGCGACTCCCTTGTGGCGGGGGTACTGTATAATAAATAAATTATTATTTAGGACCAAAACTGAGACAGACCGTCGTCGTCGCGTCGTGAAGAAACCTCCTTATGTCAGAGTCTGTCCGATGTTTCAGCGTATTCCCAGCGTCGTGAAGTTGGCAGTCTCTATCGCGCTAATACTGAGAAGATAGAATACCACATTTTCTAGAATGGAATAGTCTAAACTGCTCCCTTAGAAAAGTGGCAATTCGTGGAAAAGTGGCGAATGTATGGGATTTGACGTTAATGACATACGTTGACGACTGTCATAAACGTCAAATCCCATACATTTGTCATTCTATTCTACAATACGCCGGCCAACGAATTGTCACTTAGGAGGTTGATATGTCATTGTTAACTCAAATAAATAAAAATGTAGGTTACCAAGATACACCTACGAATGTCTTAACTTGTTTCTACATTTCATACATTTACTGTCAGATTTGCATTACAATGGGCAGAGTCGCTGAAACATGAGTCTGACAATAAAACCTCACGGCCACTCTATTTCAACTGTCGTTAATTGCTTACTATGTGATACAAATTGTATCAGTAACGAGCCACTTACATCACACTTATGGCAATAAATGTATAAGTAACACTATAGGGGGGCTATTAAAAAATAAATTAGTGCCACTAATGTGAAATGAGAATTTGTTGGGTCATGTTGGGTACAATAAGATTTCATTGTTCGTGTAACTTAACAAATTCAATATTTCGTTAATAAACAAAAGTAAAAAAGAATATTATAGCATTTAATCTGGCATAAAAAAGGAAATATAATATGCATTAGGCACTCACAACAAGTTCATTCTCATTACAAAATAATCACCTTCGTATAAATTTAATGATGGTTCTTAATAATGCATTTTTTGCTTAGCGGACATGCTAATATAGGCATACTCTTATTAACTATTTACATATTTATACAAGCTTCTACTGTGCTTCTACTGAGTTAAACTGGCGAATAGCATAAGTACAAAGTAATATAGGGGTGCCGGCAAACTTTTTGAACAAACGCCTGAAAGTTCAAGCATGTAACTATACGGATCAATCAAAAAACAATGAAAGAACAGATCAACAAAATGACATGAACCCGTGATTGGTTTCTTCTATGGCCCCGATGGCCCGTATTCTAGATTGGTACTCAGTTCCGAATCTTGATTTATCTGAAGACAGATTGTATAGAACATCAGTCAAGTCTATCCATAAATCGAGATACAGGACTGAGTGTCATTCTAGAATACGAGCCAAATTAGTTGATAGACGCGCCCGCCAAAGAGACCTAGAGAGAGTAGAGACCTTCTAGACCTACTACGTAGCTAGGCTACATCGACAATAAGTTTGCCAGACATTATAAAAGGCTTCTCGCAACGAGTAAATAGTTCACACATTTTAATGCAGTAACCTATCAATTAAGATCTCAATAATTTCAATCCCCTCGACAACTTGCAAGTGCCAACGGCTTTGAAGATTTCAACTGTGCAACTCTTTTTCTACGTAGATTGATTCTGAATAGTGCCCCTGATTTTAGGATGTTTTATGGACAGCCCGTCCATTAATCACGTGATGTTTTTTTAGCAATTTTCTGACCCCCCCCTCCCACATGGTGATACGTGGTGAGGTTTTAGACTACCCCCTCCCCCCCTAGCCAAGATCACGTGTATTTTAATATTTTTTTATTTATTATTTAATGCTAGAAAACTAAGAATCGTGACGAAAATCGCGAGTTATCAGAAAAAATAAATGATATTTCGTGATTTTTTCCGACCCCCCCCCCCCCCCTAGTTGAGCCTCACGTGATTAATGGACACTATGGACAGCCCCTTATTACTTAAAATTTCCACAGAAAACATTAGTAACTGCAATTTTACTATTCCTTGATATGAACATTCATTACATATTACATAGTAGGTAATACATATCTGAGTACATTCTGTATCTAGAGCGGTACCTGTTACAAAGTTACATACATGAAATATTAACTTCCTTTCTAAACTTTAACGAAGTTTTTACGACAGCTAAAGGCCGCTTCCCACCGTCCGCGATTCTGCGGATCATCACGCACAGCCGACGATCGCGGACGGCAACGCACGCAGACAGGGCTCTTCCAACGGTGCGGGTCGGTCTGTGTAGATCTTTTGATAACTTCATTTCAAAATGCAAAGTGAAAATGAACGTGTCGTCGCTGCAGCCGCGGCTGTGGTATTAATTAACAATTACCAAATTATGCGATCTAGTAAAAGTAAAAAAAAACCACGTCGCTAGTGGATATCAGCATACAATAAAATGTCGTTTAACGTAAGTGTACTTAGACATACCTATGTCTAATTCTATTTATTTTTTGTTTTGTCACCCATAGCAGTGGAATCACGGTAGAAAATTACCGAATGACATAAAATACTCCTTGTCCTGTGATCCTACCGACCGGTGCGCGGTGGGATTATGATTCGGAAAATGATCGCGCCGCACCGCACCTTTGAAGTTACCGCCTCGCGACGGATACCGGCGCACCGCCACGGACGTCCTCTGCTACCACGGACGAGACCCTTCCCACGGTGTGCCGTGCGAGCTGGTCCGCGTCCGTCCGCGATATCGCAGACCGTGGGAACCGGCTATAATAGGCACAGGGCGTTGTCAAATGTGGGCGCAGGAACTAAACCAGAGTGCAGTCACACTAGTTTAGTATTTATAGATTAAGTGACGCACTTATCAGACATGAACACTTTGAAAACTGGCGTACTGACTTTTAGTGTTTAACGTGTTTATGTAAGAAACTAAAGAATAAACACAGCCTTAAGTTTTTTACAGGCTACAAAAAATAAGGCCAAAAGCGTAAAAAATGTAAAAAGAAGGTTTTATCTTTAAGAATGAATCATTATCATCATCACTACAGCGTCAGTTGTGGTAACATTCGAAGCTTCCACTTTGGAGCCTGGGGTTTTTTCAGTTTATCTGCGATTCCCAACCCTGCGGGAAAAGCCTGTGCCACCAGGGCCTCCTTGCATTCAGTAACACCTGTTACTCGTTGGGACAAAAAATGTTGCATCCAGTAACACCTGTGACCCGTTGGGAATTTTTTTCCCAACCAGTAACATTGTTACTCGCTTGGGTGTTAGGCGTTACTTAATGGGCATATACCTCAGTATGTGTGGCTTGTAGATGAGGTTGGTTTGACTGATACAAAATTAATTTGGTAGTGTTATAGGGAACGCACATGCCAGGCTTGCACAAATACTTATTATTTTCATTCATTTTTGCATTCCTGTCCATCCTAAGGTTGCCTGGAAGAAATCACTTTTAGAGATAAGGCCGCCCATTGTGCATTTAACTGTACTACTTATATCTACTGTGTACAAGAATCTGTACAATAAAGAATTATCTATCTATCTATCTTACGATTCCATTGCCCTCCTCGACAAGTTTAGTGATAATTCGTTGGCCGGTCTATAGAGTGACAAATGGGATTGACACTTGTTTTGACGTTAATGACATATGTCAATTCCATACATTGATCAATCTATTCTATTCTTCAAACGTATTCCTATTTGTTTAGTGGGGAAGAGCAGAAGGGAAAAAATTGAGCAAAATCCTGATGACGGTATACCGTCACTACTATAGTACGCGCCAGTTAGTGTGGCAATACGAGTCATTTACATTCCCCCATACAGTGGTGTAGGTATACGAAATTTGCAAAAACGACAGTTTCAATGTTAAAGATAATGTAATAATTCTAAATTCTTAATATTTTTGATTTACCTTTCTTGTTACTTCGTATTCGTAAGACTTTGTTGCACTCGTATTGCCACACTAACTGACGCGTACTATGTAAAGTACAGCCTTGTAATCAAGTGGGGTAGAAGCGAATAGTTCTGTCAATTTGTTTTCGTTTTCGACTACGTCATTTTCATTATACGCCATGTTTATTTCATTTATTAAGTCATCCTTTATTGGCTATTTTTTCTTCATACTAATTTTCAATTGATGAATGTCTGTTACTCATTCGGTATTTCAGTAGCACAGAGATAGATAATCTTATCTGTTATAGCATTTTATGTCGTTAGTTGTATGTATATGTTTCATATCTGCTTTTAACGTGTGATGCTTCAACAAATAAATAGTTATAGTTAGTACTATGAAGACAAGCATAAGGAAAGTCACTTCGCTATTGCTGATGAGTGAAAGTCGTTAGTATCAGTGCAACTCGGCGTTGATAAGCCGTTCAATGTTACTTATTCGGTCAGATGACTTTTTGTGGACTAGAACGACAACGCGTGTTGTGTGAGGAATGATACTTGTGCCTACAGGCACTTTCTTTTCTGTAGTAACATTTAAGGTACAATTTCATAGCCGACCGCGGATCGCAGCAGCAGATGCATGCAGCAGATATAGCGTACCGTGAAACAGACTTGAATATGATACTATTGTTTATTATTTTAATTTATAGTGGCTTCTCAAAGTTTAACAACTGATATATGCACAATAAATGCTTTAAAATTTCATTCAATTGATAATCCCTACTAATATTATAAATGCGAAAGTAACTCTGTCTGTCTGTCTGTCTGTTACGCTTTCACGCCTAAACCACTGAACCGATTTTGATGAAATTTGGTATAGGGGTAGATTAAACCTCGAGAAAGGAGGCTATGTTTGGTCGCGATAACCGACATCCACGCGGGCGGAGCCGCGGGTAAAAGCTAGTATGGTATATGGAAAAAAATGAAGATATGTAGTTATAGACAAATGAGTGGATTGTGGGACTGATACTCTTTTATTTCTATAGACCATAATGTTCGGTCGGATGACGTGTCGTCTTTTCACATACCTACATTAATTGTTAAACTTCAATCGTTCCGCAATGAATTAAAGCAGTAAACAATATTATCATATTTAAGTCTATATATCACGGTACGCTGTATCTGCTGCTGCAGTCTGCGGTCGGCTACGAAATCAAACCTTTAGTTAAAATGCTCGTTTAGGAAACGACAAGTCTTTTGAAGTACAATGTTGTTGTTGAAAACATGTTGTTTGGACTTTTAAGTAAGTTACAGTTTTATACTGCAAACCTTATACGAACTGCACAGCGAATATTTTAATACAAATATAAAAATAAATAAAACTCGTCCTTCTTTCAAATATCAACGCATATGGCGGCAAGAGGCTTATCCCATATTGCGTGAGACAATCAAAGCCAAAGATAAAAAAAAAATATTCTGCATAAATAAAATTTATAAAACGTCATAATAAAAAATAAAACTAGACTATTTTATATAAGAGCTGATAAGTAATCTGTATATTAAATACTATTCTGCCTACCTCTTCCGGGATCTACAATCTTGTATATGCCGTCCTAAATACAATAATTAAATATTATCCGTACGTGTAAGTAAATGCAGAAATAGTTTCAATTTTCAACGCTTTATATGAACACTGTGCAATCTCATATCTATAAGAGTTATTCAATGTTGGATCTTATAGTGATTGATCATGTGATTCTCTCATTCATTCGTTTATACATTTACTCATTATAGAGGAGCGCCATGCCACCTGTGAAAGTTCCAGTCTGATTGATAGCTCAGTCAGTGACCACAGTTATACAACGTGAAGACACGTATTGTAGGGCTACCACTATTTCTTAAGTCATACAATACAAAGTCTTTTTTTAATGTATACTAAAAATAATTATAAAGCTGAAGAATTTGGTTGTTTGTTTGGTTGAACACGCTTATCTCAGGAACTACTGATTCAAATTGATAAATTATTCTTGTGTTGAATAACCCATTTATCGAGGAAGATTGTAGACTATAAATCATCACGCTACGACTTAAGGGAGCGGAGCAGTAATCATAAATGTCAACAAATCCAGCAAATTCACATACATTATTTTGGAAATTAATCAATTGCGGGCATTATAATATTATGGCTTAAAGGGGTAGGTAATGCAGAACGTCCTCTTACTTTTCTTTCTTTTGGTTTAGTTTAAACGGTTTTGCAGCTTTGTTTTTATAGGGTTTACGGACAACCCTATAAAAACAAACCAGCTATCTACGTACAATTACAGCCATGTTAGTGTGTCTGTACCGCAGTCATTACCATCCTATTGTGTTCGTACCGTTATACAGATGCATTTATTTTATTTGTAAATCTCGTGACACTTAATTAATTAATCGATTTTGTTATTTATCGTCTTCATCATCTCATATTCATAATCATTCATGCATGCATGCGCTGTCATCAGCATACCGGGGTTTATCCCAATAGTACCGAAAGCTTGCTCTTTGAAGCCTAGAATCCTGTTCTTTCTCTTAATTTGACTAATCATTGCTTTTACGGGAGAGATTGCATCTGATCCCCCAAACTCCGAGTGGAAAGTCTGCATCTCTTCATCAGAGCGTCATCCGTTAATCACGAGGTGTATCGGCTAGCAGTAGCAGGCCCCGATGATCTTGGTGAGACGTAATACACTCCTAAAACCACTAGTTAAAAATGTAGATAATTTTGATACTCTGTTTGCTATGTTATACCCCTCTACAGACAGACAGACAGATGCATCTGCAGACGTCGGTAGATGCATCCGCAGATGTCCATCAGACGTGTGTTTCAGAATTCGGCCTACAAAATTATTTACTTCCCTACTAAATAAGGGGGCAAGTTTCCTTTTTAAATCTGAAGTGGCTCCTCAATCCATACGGACATTGGACACCTCGCATTCGCTCGCACCGAATCCCTTTGATCCATGCCACAAAAACTGACAAACCGACAACAAACGGATAAGTGCCAGATGCATCTGCAGATGTTTACTACCTACGACAGACGAGCAAATCACTCCTCCTACACGTCAGAGAGAAGACATCGGCAGATGCATCTATGTAGGTGTAGAGGGGGCATTTAGCATCATAACTCCGAATATTGGATGATATACGTGACAATCGGTTGACCTTGCTGCTATGAACTTATGGACCATTATCTCATTCACTCTAATGGTTCGTCTTTCCAGTCATTATTTTCAACTACACAATAGGTTGATCATTATGTACAGACAACGACAAAAGTAACTTGACAAATAGCTTAATAATAGGCCGCACGAGTGTGCCGCCACTACAAGAAGTACTGCACATGTCCATATGCCACGGTTACCACTTTCCATCAGGTGTGGTATAAAAATAACTAGGCACTTTATGCAAACTGCTGCTACTGAGAAATTCTAAAGTGAGCAAGTTTGTAACTCTTTATTCGATTTGGTAATCGTAGGTATAGGTACCTCATGAAAAGTGCATACGCTACCGCTGCGTAACCGAAGCAGTTGCTGATTCTACTTTTCAAATAAAGGTATAACATGTTGTACCTGTTACGAGTTCTTACAAAGTCGCTGTCCTGTGTTTTGCATTGGATCCGCGGTATTTTATTATTCATGTAATCATTTATACAATACTACGCTTTCTGATTAAGATGCTATTTTTAATATTTACTTTCGAAGAAATGTAAGTACACATTACATATATATAATTTTACTATTTCATAATCTACTTTGAGTTGCTAAGCGCAAAACTCGAGAACGGCTCAACCGATTCGGCAATTTTTTATATATATTCCAAAAGTTCCATGGAAGGGTTTAAAAAAAGGGTCACGGGAACGGGAACAGAATTTCACGCAGGCGAAGCCTTATTAGCTCACATAAACGCGTGTTGGTACCTTACCGTCCTTTTAGGAAGTTCTCAGCAGCAACGAATGGTATTAGAGAGTCTAGCATGAGTTTAATCATCCATTCAGCTGTTAGCGACTATTTTAGTCGTATTTTCATACGTCCTCATATTTTATGAGGACGTTTGAAACTCTTCAACACAAAAATCGTTTCACAAATTTGCACCCACGTGTTGCTCCAATATCGGTTACAGTTCACTCGCTCTCAGGCGAGTTTAAGGGGAAATGAGGGAAAATTACACACTGAAAAAGTACCCGGATATTATGGTAGTGGACTGGTAATGTAGTAACTATCTGCAAATTTCACTCAAACCTATTACCCTACCCTTACTAGTTACACCATCAAGAAGTAAAAAAGTAAAGACCGGTTCTCTCTTTCAATCTCTTTTAAATTTTCACATTTATTTTTTAGTAAGGGCCTTTCGTGTCTAACGTGCCTTTCATGTCTCAAGGTACGTTATTTTAAAATTGATTATGATATCTGTGTCCTCACTCGCTGTTGTCGAGTAATACGAAACAATTGTACAATTGTGCGAAATGCACAATAACACGCACGGCATTTTCTTTAACAATTCAAGCGCGAATTACAACTGTGTTACCAACAATCCAAAAAAGTATTGCCAATTAAAGCAGAACGTTACGAAACTTTCACGTGTGCACATTTAGACGAACGCGGACAAACGGACCGAAACCTAATTATACAGATTATATTTAATTGCATACGCGGCTAACAACCCACGCGCCATTTTGGATTTTTTGACAGATCGAGATTGGAGGGAAAATGAGTTAAATGGTCTTGTGTCAACACAGCATTCAGTAGTGTAGGTATAGTAATGATTATGTAATTTGTTACGTATGTCCATATAGTTACTTTTATCATTTAAATATAGAAAAGAAACATATTGATGGTAAGCGGCTACCGTAGCCCATACTATTGAAATAATTTATAATACTGTGAGTATTGTATGTCTGCTACGCTCTGTTTGCGTAGTTGCATATGCAGAACATGAAACTAAATTTACTGCATACTGGGTAAAGGTTTTGTGGCAGTTAAAAGGGCTGTAAACGTCATTGTATTACTTTGTAACCCAAAAAAAAATCTAAGTCAGCTACTGTGGTGTATAAGACCTTAAATAGAACAACATTTACAGGCAAATTAATACGTTCTCTGGACTTCAACCTCGTTCAAACTTGGAAGTCGAATCAATTATGTATCTTGATTTCTGGGCAAATGTGTCTAATCAATGTCACACGATCAATGTCGACAATTCCGTCTGGAGATTTGAATAGCTACTCAAATCTCCAGAAGGAATCGTCGTTGATTTAATTAAATTGACGTAGAAGTCGGAACGAGTGTAGTCGTGTATGATGAACCTCTAAGATGCATTATTGCCTTATACTGGGTGGCGCAAAAGTAGTGGCACTAAAGAAAATACCTTTATTTTTTTTATATGAAATTTTCTGTCATTCTGTTGTTGAAAATTGTGTAGTGAACAAATGTAAAATACACTGAAAATAAACATGGACCGTTTTACTCCCCAAGAACGTGGAATAATTGTGTCAAACGCTTTTCCAGGCCGAGTTATCTCTCGTTTTGGCGATTTGCCTTGGCCTGCAAGATCACCCGATCTGACCAGTCCAGACTTCTTTCTTTGGGGTTTTTTGAAATCTCGGGTGTATGTGAACAAGCCACAGACTCTCGCAGCTCTAAAAGAAAACATTCGTCAAGAAATAACGAACATATCGCAGGAAGTGTTACGGCAAGTTATGCAAAATGTCATAAATAGGGCTCAAATGTATCAACTCTGGAGGTCACCATTTAAAAGACATCATCTTTAAATCCTAATGGTACGAAATTTAATGGTACAAATATACATTTAAAAAAACCTAAATCTAGTTTTCTAATTTAGAAAAAATGTTATAGCCGAACCAAATAGGGTCTTTACTTTTGCGCCACCCAGTATGAGCCTTAAGAGGCCTTTTCACTAATTTGCGACAGAAGACAGAATACCGCTCAAATTGATAGAAGACATCTTAAATATGCAGAGCTAATACGGATGTTTAGATTCGTTCCGGTCTACAACAGTGAAAGAGAGCCCTGATACTTTATTACCGTCAATAGATAAAGGATATCCATATCTACACATAATATAAAAAACTATAATGACTGATTAACTGATGGCAGTTGATGTCTCTTATGTTGTAAAAATTCATTATGGATTTTTGGGAAATATTACCTAGAACGGTAACATTAGGGATGTAGATAGTGTTGTCATTGCATTATTTTAGGTAGGTATTAGTTGAATACATTTTTTAACTTGTAAACAACATGCTGTAGTACCTATCTGTACCGCGGTAGAACTATCTTGGACCTAAAATGTGCTATATGCGCAGTATGCGTTTCTTGGGTGTTTTTGAGGATATCACGGGGTGCTACGGTGGTGGATGAGCTCAAATTCACCAAGCATACCTAGGTATATTATTACAAAACAATCTGCGCGCGCCAATGCCTCGTTTGTCTCTAGGTCCAAGATAATGTGTCTCGAGGTATAGGACATAGCGCATATAACGTAGTTATAAATCCTTTATATTTGACTTATAATATAATCCATAGAATGAAAATATTATAATCATAATTTATTAAAATCGTATCGGCATTTTTCTAACTTTAACCAAAAATAGGGACGATTAGGGGTACCTAGAGAACTTTTAAAGCGTTTTTTTTTAAAAGAAGATTAACCACTAAGCTACCGACGCTTCTTTATATAGAACTTTATATAGAACGTCTTCAAATTTAAAATACTCTGTCTAGCAATTACTTCGACGTGAAATCATAGCTTAATTTATTTCTTACGTACATACAGTCATGCTTTAATTTATTTCTCATGTATTATTTAACTATTTCATTTTTAATATTATTTGCTGAATTTATAAGATTTCCATCTGCTTCGTTCCTTACACACTTCAAGGACTTCATCTACTGTCATTGAACCTTTTGTAATATGCCCGCCGAGTTCGAGTGTTTCTTACAAGTCATTTTTTATACAGCACATCACTAATTTGTTCGGTGTATGTTCTACGAAGTCGACAGCCTCTGTTGCGTGGCGGTAGTGAACGTGACTGCTACGCAACGGATGCGGGTTCTACACCAGATCAGTTCAAATATTTGTATGCATGAATATGTCTATTTGTATTGGTTTGGGTGCCTTTTCGATGCCTCAAAGAGCGTCGGTCCATATTGCTAAAAGAACATGTATGCCAGTTGTTACGGGTAAATTGTAGCCCTAAAAAGTCCAACAACTGCTCTAACTACAATTGGTTGTGGAGGTCAGATGGCATTCGTTCCACCGAAAATAAACTTCACTACAACGTGTAACCTGTGTTTCATAAAAAAAAATTGTAGACAGATTTGTAATTTTCGAAATGACCAACCACTTGTATTAGTAACCACTTGTATATTAAGCTGAAGAGATTGTTTACTCACATTGATCTCTGAAAATACTGTTGCGATTTGAAAAATTATCTTGCATTTGATAGCTCAGTTCTTAGGGAAGGTTGCAGGCTATTAAGATACTTAGGAGCCCCGCAGCAAAGATGAGTAGCTGAGGGGTCGCCTAAATAAAACGGAGTACGGTGGGTTACAACGAGGGCAAAACTAGTAATATTATCATTATCCATTATCATCGTAATTTTAGTAAATTTTATGATTTCGGGACTTTTCGCGATTAATTATAATTATTTATTTTACGGGATTATTAAGGAACTTACTTTTGCCTACGATTTGGATGCGTTGCATCACCCGTGAACAGTCAAGTCGTGACCATGGGTGCAACGCATCCGAATGAAAAATCGGCAAAATAAGTCCCATAATAATTAATAGTGAAAAATCTCGAAATCATAAATACCTACTATGAGTTTATACAACGACAAATTAATTATAAAATTATAATAATATTTATAATTATCCATTATCCGTGTACAACTACTTTAAACTTTTGCTTTCATTATAATGGTCAATGACTCTAGTTTGAGGCATATCGTAATTCAAAACAAGTAACATAAATAAGCAGACATCATGTGTGTTCACTTACCTACCCGTTGTGATGTAATAAGGTCTTTGACCATAGAGCCATATGTGTGTATCAAAACAAAATGTTTTAATAGACTATAAACGGTATTTATAATAATGAAGTTAATAGTCTGTGTTGAAATGTGAATAATTTTTGCTGTGGTAACAAAATATCCTTTTTGCTTGTTCCAGGTGAGACCAATTTTAGCAAAAATGTGTTGCAGCAACGCTGACCAAATAACTTAAGGTAAGTTTTTCAATTTACGTGGCAATTAGGTAGTAATTACTTTTTTAATTTAGTGACTTGCAGTTTATGTGTGCTCTAAATCTGTTAGATATGTTAGTGAAGTCATATACCTACGTACCTACATTTTATTTATGTATTTAGAGTTTCAACTGAATCTGAAGTCTGAAGGACAGGCCTAATGACGGTTTTGTAAATCCACCCCATCATCCTAAACGGCTTCTTGGGGTCATACACCTCTCGCCACTTGGCAGGAATGCGTGCTTAGACAACCTGAAGCATAGTCCCTACTATTCTTCTACTACATACTACATACTAATGTTCTTCAGTCAATCAGTCAAATAGTCTAAAAACATTCCGTTGATCAACGCCCCCTTCCTGTTCATCTTTAAACTGTCGTGTCTCAAATCTGCGCTCAGCCTAAATGTTAAAGTTACATTCAATGAGAAAATGACATTCAAATTATATGGAATTCAGTAACGTCTTACTTTTTGACAGGGGTCAAACGCTAATTATAGCACAAGAGATCATTTGAACAATAATGATGGCGATTATTCTGTAGGGTGTAAGACAATTTGAATTAACGGTAATAAAGGTTGAACTCATTTGTCGGTAATGATTGAAGTTTGAGCTTGATTGAAGCCAACCCTATAGTTAGCCTATTCTGAAAACATGCTCAGCTCAGTTTCTAGTAATTAACATTAATATTAAATGCTTATTTGGTAGTTCCGTGATATTTGTAAGAGATTTTAACTATACTTATCTAAATCTGTGCATTATAATATAAATATAAATATTCTACAACATTCGACACAACGCTATCTAGACCCATGGTAAGCTTAATTAGCTTGTGTTATGGAATCTAGAATGCGGATATAGGTACATACTTAGATACTTTTTTTTTTTTGTAAATACATACATATTATACATAGAAACACCCAGACCAATGCAAATATTTATATTCATGTATACAAATATTGACACTGAGCGGGGATCGAACCCGCACCTCCTGCATAGCAGCCGCGTTCACTACCGCTACGCCACAGAGGCAGTCAAGTTAGTTAGTCTGTGCAGCTGGCTTTCTTTGCTTTTGTGAGAGCGACTGCAGTCTGATTCCTCAACCCCGAGCCTACACCTGAGCCAAACCCATAAATCAGTAGGTGTACCGGCTTGCAGATGAAGAAGCCTTGGGCCCCGAAGCCTTTGATGGGGCCCATACATTTCTGACTAAAGATACATCTCCGACGCGATCTGTATAATGTTAGATACAATAATAAAAGAGTTAAGAGACGTTAGTGAATTCACGCGTATCCGTGTCGAAGTTAAACCGGGCGTTAATTTGAAAAACATGTAGTTACAATAAACCGGGAAAACTACGAAAAAAAACGTAATTATATTAACTTGTAACATAATTAGTGTGCCAAGGTCCTTTGCCGTTCGTTTCATGCGTGACTGTATAGAACAAAGCTTGGTATTGTAACGTACTGACGCAGAGGACGAAGGTGGGCCTGTGGGGCTCCCAGTCGTTACTGTCAATATAATAATATAATTAAAAATATGAAGCTTTCTCACACTGTTAATTAAGTTAGAAAATATACGTCTATTTGAAAGTAAAAGGCTACATGTACATTTTTAATCCTGACGCGTATTAACTACTCACGAGAAGATTTAGTACTTCCACTGATAAGTAATATCCGCTAATACTCAGGAGTCCGGGTCACACCGTGAAGTCAGACGGAAATTACTCTCACGAAAGCAAACAAAGACAATTCAAGGTACTGAAAGAGTAGGAGAGTGGACCCTGAGCACCAAAGCACAAACTTTGTAGGTAATTGGGACTGATGTTATTCTATACGACGACAAGTCAGCACTTCTTGGGTCTTCTCCTCCTGCAGCCTAGGCTATTTGGACAATGTCGGTAAGCATCAATACCTGTCGAGGGATCAAACGGTCATCGCTCCCTTAACAGCCAAGATAAACCAAATCATGAACAAGAGGAGTGTAGGCATCGGGTCCCTAATGCGTTGGATGCAAATGGGATTGGCATTCGCTTAGATTCTCGTATCACGGTTGCGGTCCCCTTTCTGTAGCGACTACAGTTTGATCGCCCAACCCCGAGAGGAAGGCTTGCACCTATGTCTCATCCATTGCATTGATTAGCAGACTAGCTCTATCTACATACTAGTGCTATATTTTATTGATTACTATATTGTTATCTAGATAAAGGATTGATCTTGACCCGTATTGATCGAGTGACGCACACCGTGTGGGCATCGCTGTGAGCCACATGCCTACATTAACCTAATTTATCTCGCTATTTGCATGCTTTAACTTGTAAAGTAAATAGGTATGTTATTCTTTAAACTAGTCTCCTCAGAGCTCAGAGCAATACTTCGATATTGCCAATGGGTTGGGGAGGTCAGTTGCGGTGAAAATCATACAAACTCGCAGTTAGACTGCAAAAAGCGGATCCCAGACTTCGAGGCGATAACTTTTGGATGCGACTGGGATTAACGCTAGGATGAAGAAGTTTGCTCCATTGCAAACTGTATTCTCACGATTTACACAACTTAGTGAGATATAGATCGTAACTCAGTTTATTTCGCCTTATTAATCCACAGAACACAGACCGACGGATAACGAAATGATTCTGTAAGGAATCATTTTGTTCTTTCACAAAGTATATAATTTCTTCATGAACGTGTGTTTTATAGAAACTAGCAAGTGTGGATAGTATTGTGTTTCCATGAAGCCAAACAACGTGATTCTATTAAATTGAGGTATGAGAGCATTAACCGGTGGCATATAAAATTGTACTTCTGAGCTCGGAATTCGGTTTACTACTTTATATTGGCTAATCCTCATCCTACCATTAATCCCAGTCACATTCGAAGCCTTCACTTCAGAGTCTGGATCCGTTGTTGCCAGTCTAACTGCGGGTTTGGCTGAACTTCGATATTTCCCATGAACCAACTGCCGCCAGACCTTCACAGTCCATTGGCGATATCGAAGCATTACAGTTAGACCATTTGTTACACTTTTTAGGGCTCCAACTACCTATAGCGACTGTCATAGATGTTTGTATGACAACCGGGACCGACGCGGCGACGGCTTAACGTACTCTTCAAGGCACGACCTAAGTGGCATAAACAATCTGGCCCTCAATTCTGCTAAAGCAAAACCACTGTCAAACCTCAGATACTGCAAAATATTGCAATAAATTTCATACTTTATTGCCATAGATTTAAGTTCAAAAGTAACTGAAAAAAGTTTCATTACACTCTTTCATTCACTCTACAATAAGTCATTTAATTTTAGACTTTAAAATCATTACTTCATAGACTAAAATTAAATGGATTTCTTTAGCAGAATCGAGGTCCTGGTTATAGGGACCCCTCATCACTGTGTAGTACCATGTACAGATATGATTTGATCGAACAGTCTCCGTATCGGTAACTAGGTTGTGTTTTGTAACTACCTGGCAAATTGAAATAGTATTACTTACATTATATCATGAGTTTAAAAGTATATCGATTACTATTGTATAACCGCTGAAGTTATGAAAATGATCCAAAAGCAATTTTATATTCGTGAGAAGTAGATTGTTCTACATATAATCAGGTTTTTCGGTTATTAGGAAGTTGTTAAAATATACCGTAATTCAGAAAAAAACATACGCTGAAAGGAATGGAGTCTTGTTCAGGGTTATGGCTATGAGAACTTTTCTCCTCCTATCATTAAGGATTCTTAGATTAGTATTTCTTCGTTCTGACTGCTTGTCCCCGCCAGGTGAGATGACTGGTTTTCCGGGCAATATTGAACTTAGTACTCCCAACAGAAAATGTACCTAATAGATAATGTTAATGGAAGCAGTAGTTTGGGTGTTTTGCGGCCCGCTAAGATCTTCGAGGCCCGAGCAAACCTCATTATGCAAGCCGATACCCTGCTTATTAGCCAACGAGGTCATGGTGCAAGTTTTCCTCTTGGGTGTAATTAAAATTCTCCCATAGAACTCGTATAACCCAAACCATAATCGGATATAGGAATAAGTGGACCCATATTTCGAGGTGAAAGCCTCGAATAGTTACCCGTGGAGATTTTCGCGCGGTTAAAAAAAATACAGGATCAGTAGATTCGTTGTAGTACGGTTTTAATTCGATAGATGACACTAAATTTGTATATTGCCCACACGCAGATGACTTAAAAGTGTTGCCAACAAAATACACAGAAAAAATAACTATTCATCTAGGACAACAAAAACTATGATAAATGACAAATAATAAAAGCTTGTTATGAAACGTTTCAAAGATTAAACAACTATGATGGGGCTTAATGGTCTCCTTATAAGTCTCATCCCTAATATGGCAGCTGGTATCATTTAATATAAATAACAGAAATATCTGTGTTAGTATGGTATAAATTAGCTTAATAAAAATAAGTAAGGATAATTAAATATAAAAACAAACCATACCTAAGCAGATTGTTACATGATTTTTATAATGTGCTGAAAGTCTACAATATTTGTACAATAAAAAATATATACCTAATAGAGATCTAAGTTATGTGGTAAATACGACGATCGATCCGTAGTCACACCAAATTGTAACACTGGTGTGACTGTGGTTTATTACAGATGGCGGCCTTCTCGCTTTGCGGCAATTTCTTACAGACAACCATAGGATGGAGAGAAAAAATAGAAGAAGATTTTTTTCGGGTGTACATTGAATATTTGTTTTAAATTCTTTCCGTGATCAAGGTTTAC
Organism: Eilema depressum; assembly: GCA_914767945.1. Taxonomy (NCBI): domain Eukaryota; kingdom Metazoa; phylum Arthropoda; class Insecta; order Lepidoptera; family Erebidae; genus Eilema; species Eilema depressum. The sequence goes on along the minus strand of OU612028.1, from coordinate 6,244,883 downwards.
TTCATCTTCATTTAAACGTCAATTCCAGTTGTACCTAAAGTTGCATTTCAGTCCGAGGTACGCTTTTCAAATTTCCCTACCACTATTTAGTTCAATTTGGCAATTAAGGTCGCTACTGCCATGGCACGTATCTATAATGGTGTCTGTAATGCTCCGTCAATCCACAGGGGAAGTTGGCTCGGGTTCCAAAGCTCCTGGTGGTCCCATACACGTCATGAAGGTTTTAATTCGGTTTTATCTACTAAGCAGATAAGTATTAAAACTATCATGGTCACTCACATTACTATTAGAGCTATCGGAATATTTACCACGTATTGGTATTTGGGGTTTCCGATATTTCGGTGCTGTTGCAAGCACCATGATCACGGAGGAACTGGTATATTGGCGGTTGGCGGTCAACGGTGAAAACATTTTAGGAGCAAATATTATCGAGTTCTTTTTCGAGTTCTCTCTCTTCACTGCTGTCGAGTTTTCACGGTTATACTCCAGTTCCTCCGTGATCATGGTGCTTGCAACAGCGCTGAAATATCGATCGGCTGATAGCTCTAAATGGATAACACTATAATGAATTAAATCTGGACTTAAAATCAAACCGGGTACACCGTGGCGCCGCCGCCGCGGCGTACTTACTACATGAGTGCTCACTTTGTTACAAGTATATAACGCCGAGTCACAGGCCGCGTCTACCGCCTTGCGAACTCAAAATCACTTAAATTCCAGTAATTAACAAAGCTTTTAAAATTGTTACTTAGAATAGAACAAATTCTGAACAATCAAGATATATGTAATTCTAATCTGAAGTTGAAGCCTATAAAAAAAAATACTGGTTTTAATCATGATCATGTGCAAAAATGTGAGAATACCTGTTTCTATAATTACCAGTGTTCATGATGTGATAGATATGCATAAAACAGCAATAAAGGTATCTAAATTAAGTGTTTTACTAAATAATATTTTTGTTAAAATCATAACGTCGCCGTCGCGTATGGTGCGGCGTCTATTACCTAAGAAGAAAAATTAAAAAAAAAAAAAAACAATCTTCAAAAATGTGTACTTCACCCGGTCTTTGACACCCCTGGTAATGAGGCTATATTGCTCCTTTTTGTCGTCATAATATGATTTTATTTGAAACTATATGTGGCCCGCAACTCCACCCCGCGTATACTGATCCATTTTTCGCAATCCATAGGACAGTACTGACGGCATTTTTTGTGGCAATATTTTGTTTTTACCTTTTTCTGGACATAGGCCTATCATTGCCCGATCTTCCGCCTTGCACAACCAACCTATCCCAACTTCCTTTTTCAGATCGTATATCCATTTGGCTGGCTTCCTACGTTCCGTTGCCGATTCGCGATCTCCACTATAGTATTCGGCTGCCCCATTGGCCATCGCGCATCGTCTGTCGCTGATGTGACCAGCTCATTGCCACGCCAGCTTGCTATTGTAGTCGGAAACTGTAGTTATTTGTCGGTTGTTTTTATCCTTCAAAGAAAGCCAAGCACAATTTGCTCCATAGCTCGCTGTGCGATTTTTAGTTTTTGGATTAGCATCACCGTTTTGGCACTGTAGTCATACCGTCGTTAGTCATAACAGGGTAGGAAGCACTGGTCAAATTCCTTTGTTTTCCAGCTTATCAGTAGTCTCACCCCTACTGTTATTCGCTTACATCTATTAAGAAGGAAACTTCTATCAGGCGCTGACACACAATACATTATTATATCAATCTTATAATTTGTGGGCTGGCGGATATCTATGGAGTAGATCGAACTGTAGGCACACACATAAAGCTACAAGCACGGTCATATCTGCTAATCGGATGTAATGACCCATACTAAAGCTTAACTTTAATCTTTATGGTTCCTTACTACTCTTAAGTTCCATAGTTACCATGTTTGGCTATAACTGCAGCGTGACTAAAATTGAATATAGGTACGAGTATGGTTCTGTAGGCTTATCCAGGCATAATGCCTTAAGCGCGATCTTACTACCCACGGATATGCTCTAAATATGTGTACTTACTTGCGAGTAAGTATTCTGTTTCGATAACACATAATATAGAACGCTTTTTAGTCGGTCACACGGGCGGAGCCGCGGGCAACAGCTAGTTGTATATAATTAGCTCACATAGCGTGGGTTATATTTTTATAACCAAATTTACATTAATTGCTATTCTAATGGCTGTGATAATTATACTTTTATCTTTACTCAGTTTGGTCTATATTTTGTGTTTTTATCTAATTACTATAAATAATTTGTATTAAATCCATATCCATACTAATATTATAAATGTGAAAATAACTCTGTCTGTCTGTTACGCTTTCACGCTTAAACCACTAAACCGATTTTGATGAAATTTGGTACAGAGATAGATCAGACCTTGGGAAAGGATAGGTTAGGCAATTTAGGCATAGGCTATGTTTGGTCGCGATAACCGACATCCACGCGGGCGGAGCCGCGGGCAAAAGCTAGTAAAGCATAACTGGGTAATTGGTTTAATATGGGACCCAATCGAGATCTAGGGGACACAAGTCAGCTTCCAAATATCAGAACAAGGTATTAAGATCATTTTGTGTATTTTGCTAGTCAAGATCGATCTAATCTAATTGTACTACTTCATTAGAGTATTTCCAAAGGGATTTTATGAATCTTCGGGTGAAATTTCATAGCCTTACAACCAGGGCTTGCACGTTGGACATCAAAATGGAAAGCAACACCTGTCCGAAACCGAAGCCAGGAATGGTGATGCAGACTTGTGTGCCATGAGCGATGAAAGTGGCCGCTGTCCCACATGCATTGTTGTATCGTATTTATTATCATTAAATATGCAATAGACGATAATAATGGTGTTGGGTATGGTCACACTGTGTTATTAGATTGCCTTTTCGGTCTGAGACGGCCATTGAATACTAAATGATTTTGATTGGGCTCGATTAGAAATGCGGTTGTTTCTGATTTGGAATGAGTTTAATATCGAAGTGTGGTGTGAAAATATTTAATACTTGAGATAATTTTAAAGCAATTAGTTTGCTAGACTAAACAAATTATAATAAATTGGAAAAAGCGAAATCAATTCTCGGGCGGGACTCGAACCCGCGATCTTTCCCTTACAGGGGGAACGCCCTACCATCGCCGTAAGATGGATGTATTGGAAAAATTGGGTCACTCTCGGGCGAAGCTCGGTGGCTCAGTGGTCAGAGCGTTCCCCCTGTAAGGGAAAGATCGCGGGTTCGAGTCCCGCCCGAGAATTGATTTCGCTTTTGCCAATTTATTATAATTTATTATAATATTTAATACTGTCGGAAATTTACGCAAAAAAAAATAAACGAATTCTGTTATGATTTAAATACATATAATCACGCGTTTATCCCCAGAGGGTTAGGCATGTTGAGTTGTTGACTCGAGCCATGCATCGGAGGCTGAGTCTAAGCTGTATATAACTATCTGTCTGATGTTAAACAGCACTATCTAACCCCTTAGTCGCCTTGTACGACACCTTTTGCCTGTGTCACATTGTGATCTTGTTTTGTTATTTACTCTGAGCTTAACGTTTCGGTTGCTTTTAATTTATTTACGCTGTAATAGATTACTTGAGTTCTTACAATAGTTATTTAATTTTCAATTTAAACGACGGTGCACAGTAGGTGATTTATTTCAAATTTGAAAAGTCTTTTACTTTTAATATCAAGCAAACAAAATTAAAAGAGCAGAAGTTGCTTTCAAGGTACAGTCACCATCAGTAGAAACATAACATATTATTTCACCTTTAACTATATAAAAAAAAACAATTCTGGCGCTTGTTCACCGAATGTTTCAAAACTACTTTTTCTCAATTTCATTCCTTGGTTCATTTCAATGGATAAATCGTTTGGAAAGTTATTGTTTAGTGTGAAACATGTTAAAGATTCATGTACGTATATTTATTGTTTTCTTACTAAATGCCAGGGAACATCTGTTTGAATATTCTATTGTTAGATACCTAAGCATCACTTAGCCGATAATTTTCTTCATTTCTTCCCTTTTTGCCTGATATTTATTATTATTCCTTAGCTGATATTTAAGATTTCTTTGCTTTGAGAACATTTTTCTTCCTCGCGGTTTGCAACCACAACTATCTTCGTATGATGACCATCGTAGGAATGTTGTATACGAGTAGTTCCTTCCTATAGAAAGGAATCAAATTACTTACTAGTAGGTATCCTTTCAGCATAGCCGACGGGCAAAAATAAAATTCAAGCAATCAATCATAGCCCATCGCAGTTCATTGCTGGACATAGGCCTCCTAATATTGCGAGGCTTTGGCCTAAACGCTGGCCAGTTTTACTTCAAGTTTTCCTTTTCTTGATATCGTCTGCGTATTGTCAGTGAGTCACCTCTTACGACACCCTTTGGATGAGATGGGGTGGTAATACTTGTATTCTTCCCTCGTCACCACACGGAAAAATAAAATTCATATTATTCAATGACAAGAAGGTTTTTTTGGCGAAAAAAATTGTACAAAAAATCCAATAAAAGCTTGTTAAAAGCATGAAACCATCAACAGTTGTTGTTGATTTGTTGATAGTACCATGTTTTTATTTCTTGTAGTCGGTCAAGGCTCGTTGACGAGGTCGGTAGCATCTGCCCGCTATTGTTAGGAATATGGTCGTGATCGGCGGTGCATAGAGAGAATAGAATATGAATAGAACTTGAATAGGCTCTATTCATCGCTGTGAGAAATGAAGCATTTACGTTGATGTGAAACGAGCTGTCGACTAGGATTGACTTTTTGATTTATAATATTTACAGCAATGGTTGATGTTATAGGTATTTCCTTTTGTATCTTGAGAAAAGTATCCGCTATATAGTGTAATGAGAATCTATTGTGTGTTGATTTCTTTAGAAATGGTGTTGTCAATTAAGTGGTAAGTATAAATGAATCTATATTTATTGAGTCTTATTTTATAAATATGGATTCATTTACACTTGTACTTTCCAAAGTATTTTATATTTAACCTGACAGTATTTTCATATTAAATTATATTGCATTATAAATCTTTGAGAAGGCTGTGAGGCGAAACTAGTCAGGTTTTAAAATAAAATACCCAGGGAAAGTAAAGCAAATTCAAACGAGCAAGCTAGCAGCAAATTCAAAACAGTATACCTAAACAGTATATTTATGAATCTCGAATTGTTTAATACAAGCTCTCAATTACGACATACTCATACATAAATTTGCACTTTGGAGCCTGTAGTCTGTTTGTTGTTTTGATTGTCTGCTTTTCCGGGAACGAGTGCCATTTGACCTTCTAACACTGAGAGGAAAGCTTGCGCCAGAGCCTCTTGCATTGTGTAGCAGTCGCTCAACTAAAAGTCGGGCCTGCACCGTACCTAAAGATAGCGCTAGGGTGATCGGTCGATGAGTGTATTGTGTTTCTGATGAGTTATTCAAAAAGTCGTGGTGTATGGCTTATGTATGACAGGTTGTATAAGAGTGGTGAGCCGTGAGAGCCCCATATAACCGCGCAGTTTCCCTTGAAACCCTGTTTTTCTTGTTTCCCTTTTTTGTGAAGTATGCGCACTTTTTATACAGACTATCACTTCTGTCACCACCCCCACAGTGCCACAATCCATATCCATCCATATCCATACTAATATCATAAATGCGAAAGTACCTCTGTCTGTCTGTCTGTCTGTTACGCTTTCACGCTTAAACCACTGAACCGATTTTGATGAAATTTAGTATAGGGGTAGATTAGACCCTGAGAAAGGACATAGGCTATTTTGGTCGCGATAACCGACATGCACGTGGGCGGAGCCGCGGGCATAAGCTAGTTTTTTATATAGGTACATCTCTGAGAGAGTGACCAGAGGTCTATTTAAAAAGTCCTGCGTAACAGACACGGAAAGCATACGACAACTAAGCACAATTGTGTTCTTTACACATTTTGGAAAGGCCCCCGTTTAGTTGTAGAGTGCAATAAGTCAATTGACTGGATCTGTTACTAGGAGTTCAATAACCCAAATTGCAACCACAAAATATGTCTTATATGGTATGATATCACGTATATTACCTAAGTCACTTACCAATGTATCTAGGTCTCATAAGTGCGAGTTTTAGGTCTTATGAAATGTCTGCAGCGTGCACTCAAGTTTTAGCCAATATGTGGATATAATGTCATAAATCATTGGTCACGAAATTATTTTTGTCATGTTAACCGACATCTGTCTATTGGCAAGTAAGTTCGAAAGTAAAAGTGGATTATATTTAGGCTACCGGCAATGTGTATAATCCGGTATTAGGTGTATACAATGCCTAGCCAATGTATATGATACCGAGTGCGCAGCTGGCAATGTATGAAATGCTATCAAAAAATATAAATCGTGGTTATGAAAAGAAGAGGTCGAGGTAGGTAGGTCGGAGCGCACAGTGTCCACACCGCGCAATTTGTTTTGGATAGATTAGGTTAGAAGAAGTGGTTCGTGGTTATTTTTTTTATAACCATCCAGAAATAGAATTTCCGCAAAGTCATCTGCAAATATGACCAAGATCTATTTATTTCACACATTGCCGTTGGATAATAGCATACATTGCCTAGGTATTGTATAGAATACCAGAATTATATTCGAGCATCAATTACAGCTGCACTCAAAGCTTGCACTTTGAAGCTCAGGGTCCGCTCTTCTACTCCTTTCAATAATTTGGTTTCTACGAGACTTGACTTTACGAGAACGACTGTCACCTCCCTCCAGCAAAACCCAGAAGAAAGCCGGTACCAGAGCCGCATTCACCAACAAACATATTATATAACGGAAAAATACGTAGGCGATATCACTGGCCAGCGTGGGAACAGTAGGCCAAAGCCTCCCAATATTGGGAGAGGCCTATGTCCAGCAGTAGACTGCGATAGGCTAATTGATTGATGGATTAAAGGTATATATGCAGGTGGGATTGGCTTGACTCCAAGGATCTGGGTCCCCATACACCGGAAGTCTGTTAAAACTGATCTCTTATAACACTATGAACTTACATAAGTATTTTTATGTAAAAGAGTCGGTAAAATAAATAACTGGTCGAGAGCGTTACGCAGCGTAAATATACTAATGCATTTTCGAAGTTTTCTCTACCTTCGAACACATAATATTGTCCTTCTATTGGTTTGCGTTTAACTGATGTTGATTGCGTAAATATATGATTAAAAATGACGTGTCGATGTTTACAGTCATCGATTGAAAACCCGTTCATAGATGTTGTGAATCATCTTCGTGGTGTAATCCCATGGTTGTCATAAACGGTCCAATTTATAAGCGGAAACATCATGTTGATGTGTCCTATATAAAAATTCGCAGGATTATACATATAATTACGTACGATTGATTGGTATCCGTCTCTGTAGTATTTTTGAGTTTAAGAAATTTATTGAAAGGACTAGTATCTAGCCTAATCTCATTTACATATTATTTTAGTTATATACAAAGCATTAATGCTTAAAAAAAATTATGGACACGGATGTATGTTTTAAGTTAATACGCGTCATGCCCTCCATCCTCGCTCAACGTAACGAATTCTTTGATCTGATAGCTTTCGATTAGGTAATCCGATTAAATATTGAGTAGTGTGATAGATAACGTGACTGCAACACCGAACTGTATCCCCTGATATTCTTACGAACTTCCCGTCCTGTCTTGGACGTTCACTTTTTACAATCAAAATCTGAGAGGAATGTTAATACCATGATAGTTGAAATACCTATGGTGATACATTCAGTTCGCTTGTATGTAGGATAAAACGTACCTGCTGGCAGTTGTGAAGGGTTAAAATTTTGAAAAAGAAAACCGGTGCACAAAAAACTTTGGTTCCTCTTATAGTTTTTTTTTTTTTTTTTCTTAAAAGAATATTAGCAACCGAAATTACTAATATTCCCGTTAACCCCTCCAACTAAGCTAAATTGCTTGTGCTAGGAGTGGGTTCACGTCGGTAGTGTAATGGCCAGGATTCGAACCCGGGACCTCTCGATCGTAAGGCCGACTCCTTAACCACTAAGCTACCGGTGCCTGCCTCTGTGGCGTAGCGGTAGTGAACGCGGCTGCTACGCAGGAGGCGCGGGTTCGATCCCCGCTCAGTGCCAATATTTGTATGCATGAATATGAATATTTGCATTGGTCTGGGTGTTTCTATGTATAATATGTATGTATTTACAAAAAAAAAAAAAGTATCTAAGTATGTATATTCGCATTCTAGATTCCATAACACAAGCTAATTAAGCTTACCATGGGTCTAGAAAGCGTTGTGTAGAATGTTGTGAAATATTTATTTATTTATATTTACCGACGCTTATAGTTACACACATACAGAACATAGAATTTTTTTATGGACTTCTGGGCGTTCTGATTACAGAAACTGAATTTAATATACGTGCTGAATTTCAGGCTCAGTATAAATATAGAAATCTCTACCACGGCTTCCCTTTGCAGAGCAATCCGGCAGGAAACCGGTTTTAAGGACCCCTCACTACTACCCGCTGGTCTGTTATAGTTTGGACCACAAGATCATTTGAATAAGTACTGTTTATATGCGAAAGGTGACTGTATTGTGTTAGGACAATGATAGCATCTAGTCAGCGTCAGTATTTTCATTTGTCATCAATGCGGGTTGGGTTGTGCACTGTGAGTTACGGAATAGGGTCATTCAGGGTCATTATATACTTACATAGATTTATGTACTGGTTTGGTAGTTATATAACTGACAGACAAAATATTTTCTCATGTTTTGAGAACAAAAGATATGTACAGTTTTGTCTTACGGTTGTTGCATGGTAATTAAATTTTAAGAAAGTTTTTCTAAATATTAATTATCACTCTTGTACCTTTTAGATAACAATGGAGTCCGAATAATAATTTTGAATTCATTTTTTGAACTTTGTTGGAACAAGAAGATCAAAAATTTCAATGAGGCCCGGCTCGGGGCGGCCAAATTTTTATTATTGGAGGTTTTTAACTTGTTCACAAAATCTAATTTCTGAATAGAGTTTGATAAAATTGAGCAGGAAAGTAAATTCATTTTATCGTCATTATCTTCATCATCAGCACCATCGCATAAAATTATGTCCAAAGCTTGTTCTTCGAACCCTAGGATTCACTCTCTTGCTTTCTTGATTTAGCTTATGCTGATTTTAAGGCAGCACTGTCGTCTGACCTCCCAACCCTTTCCGCCTACGCCAGAGCCTAATCCGACGATCAGCGGGTGTACCGGCTTGCAGGCGAGGTTGACTTGGTCCCGGAGATGTTGATGAGTTTGATGACGCCCCAAATAAATTTCATACTATGTTTTAGTATTTTTTTTTAATTCATCTCGCCTGATGGTAAGCTTAAGGCAAAGTCTCAGGAAAGAGGGCCATCATTGGAGACATCAACAATGTTACTATAGTGGCCCTCACCTTGACGGCCTAATCAGATGCTTTTTTTATATTAATTGGTCCGTCAATTGACTGCAAACCGCTAAATGGTACAAGCTAAGGTGCAGTTCAGAAGATACGGACCTCTATTTCAGATGATATTGATCTTAAAATGGTGATCCGTAACTTGACGGCATTCAACTTGAAAAAGTATTTATTTTTCACGCCCCGCTTAAGTGTAGTAAATGAAGTGATTTTCGTCTAGCAATTTCTGTCTAGTTCGGTACAGTACAGCTCGGCTAGTGCGCCGGAGCCTCCGTATGAAGGTGGTGTAAGAAACTCCCACGCATTGATTTACGTAATTATTGCGCGAACTTGTCAACTGTATTGTTCAGTGTATGGACGTTTGAATGTGTCTGTTTCGTAATTGCAAATATTGCGAACTTGGTATCTTTTTTTTATCATGCGAAAAATCCCCACGAATACGGACTATAAGTAATTTTTGTACTTCGAGGATCAATGGCAAGGTATATAACACGTGCAGGGCTTAGATGCCACCCGCATACGGTGCAGAATATTCCATCAAGAACCAAGCGGTTCGGCGACTCCTTCTTCTGCCGCACCATTAAGTCTTGGAATTCCTTACCAGTTCACGTGTTTCCTTTAAGCGGGGCGTGAAAAAGCATCTGATGAGGCCGTCATGCTGAGTGCCACCATTGTAACATGATACGTGTCTGTAATGGTGACGCTCTTTTCAGAGACTTTGCCTTCAGCTTACCATCAGGCGAGGCGAAGTCAAATTGACGTGTCCTATATAAAAAAAAATGTATTGCTCGGGACATATATTCTTGGACCTAAAATGTGCTCAAAATGTGCTCTATAAGCGCAGTACACGTTTCTGGGGTGTCTTCTGAGGATAACTCGGGATGCTCCTGCGGTGGACGAGCCACATTCACCAAGCATAGATTATTATTACAAAACAATCCGCGGGCGCCAGGGGTTCGTTTGTCTCGTGATTTAGGTTCAAAATACGTGTCCCAAGGTATACCTAAGTTGGTATACCAGAGGTCTATTTAAAAAGTCCTGCGTAACAGACACGGAAGGTGTTCGACTACTAAGCTCATATGTGCTTAACACATTTTGGAAAGGCCCCCGTTTAGTTGTAGACTGCAATAAGTCAATTGGCTGGATCTGTTACTAGGAGTTCAATAACCCAAATTGCAACCACAAAATATGTCTTACTAGCTGTCCCAGCGAACTTCGTACCGCCATATTTTTTCCGTCCCCGCTGCACCTATTTTCTCATCCTTTAAACCTTCCCTGGACACCCACGAATATTTCAAGACTAAAATTAGCCAAATCGGTTCAGCCGTTCTTGAGTTATAAACTAACAACGAAAAGTGGCATTGATTTTTATATAATAGATATGGTATGATATCACGTAGGTATATTACCTAAGTCACTTACCAATGTATCTAGGTCTCATAAGTGCGAGTTTTAGGTGTATATTGCACTTTGGGCAAAAGATTGTCGATAATGTGTTTTTTTTCTTTAGAAAATATTAGGTACGAGTTTTAATTTCTTTAATATCTAGGTATCTTACTTTATGCTTTCTTCAAATTTTTCAGTGATGGTAAAAAGGTTTTTCAACCATTGGCATTACGTAGTACTATTATTTTTTCTTTGCAATTGGACACAAAATTATTTAGTAATTAATATTCTTTTATTTAGACACAATCTCGAGATCACCTATTACATTGGGACCTAAACGTAAACGGCGAAATATGGGTGCTAGCACCTCTGCCTACCCCTTCGGGGATACAGGCGTGAGTTTATGTTATGTTATGTTATAATAATAATTATTATTCAATTAAAATTCTCAACAATATTAAAGCTATTGTACAACTTGTCTCATTGGGGTGTGTACGTAACATTACACCCACGTGCCACTAGAATACAACACTAATGTTTAATTACTTTGTTTCAGGTAAATGAGAGCACTGTGCGAGATTTCATAACATTATGTAAGTAGCCGTGGCTGAGATGTGAACTGTGCTGAGGTGGTGAGAAGTCGAGGAATCATTTTGTAAGTGGGAGATTAACAGAAGTGAAATCTAGATGATAGATCAATTTTTAGTCTAACACTTCAAGGTATACTTCATCTTCATTAATCCAGTCGCATCCGAAGTTTTTAGCTCGGAGTCTGGGGTCCTCTTTTCTAGTCTACTGAGGTTTAGATGAATTTCACTATTTTACCTAAAGCGACTGCCATCTGATCTCCATAACCTATTGGTGATATCGAAGCATTGCATTTAGATCAGTTGTTGAAATTTTTTAGGGCTCCTTACTACTCGTAACGACTGCCATAGATGTGCGTATGGTAACCGGGACCAACGGCTGAACGTGCTGTCGAGGCACGACCAGACCAATGCAAATAAATCATGCACACAAATATTTGCGTTGAGCAGGGATCGAACCCGTGTCTGCTTAGCGGTCGCGTTCACTACCGTCACGCCACAGAGGTTGTCACTTTAGGTATTCAGAATTTCAGGGCCGAAGTCTAGTTTAAGGCAACCAGGTAAACCAACTGGTTAACGAACGAGACTCTGAAAGAGAAAATCTAGTAATAAATAGAAAAGAGTAATATCAGAGCAAATTCCGGGCTCCAAGCTTCATACTTTGGGTGCAACCAGAATTAGCGGGAGACGAATTGCAGTTAAGTCAGAGTGAACTGCGTCATGAAACCTCGCGCAACGAATCGGTCCGGGGTGCGAGGGATATGTCTACGATAATCTCACCTCCGGCAACCGACGGCCTACAGATGGCGTGCGTTGTAGTCGATTGGAGTCCGACATAAACCCCCCACCGGCTCCGGCGAGGGAGGGGTAATAATATCACAGTCTAACGATGAATTCGTTCCACTGTAGCAGGTATTAGGTATAGTAATGGCCATGGAATCTTAACTTTAATGCATAATAGACTGTAGATAAGAGATATGTAACGAGGAAGCGTCAGATATGAATAACATATTAATAAGTTAAAATTTCCTGTGTTTGCTGTTGACTCAGGAAAAGATTCGACTGAGTAAATTTGAAAATATAAGTTGGTTAAAAAACTATAAACAAATTGTGTGATTTAATACTATAAAAAGACCTTACAGTAGGGCCATAACTTATCGCCCTATTTCAAGGTCCAGCCCCCCTAGACAAGTGGCAATTCGTTGCTCGGCGTATGATGGAATAGAATGCCAAATGTATGGGATTTGACGTATATGACAGGCGTCAACGAATGTCAAAAACGTCAAATCCTATACATTTGTCATTCTATTCCATCATACGCCGAGCAACGAATTGCCACTTGTCTAGGGGGGCTGGTATGGCCCATAAGAGTGCGATGAGGGGACGGGTCAGCTAGTTGCTATTTATATATCCTAATCTTACTAGCTGTTGCCCGTGGCACTGATCCAGTTGCTGCAACCCCCATGGCAACCTATACCAAGAATAAAATTGTGCATTATGTGTAATACAGATCATAATCATATCCCTGTACCAAATCAACCAAATCCAGTTCAGCCATTTAGCGTGATTGAGTTACAAACATCTAAACTTCTTCACAAACTTTGACATCTGCAATATTCGTTTGACAGGCTTTTCTAGCATGCCTACCGAAACGCCATTGAAAACATTAAACAATGGCCGTAGGATATTTTATTTATAATGATTATAACAATCACAATACAAAAAAATGTACATCGATTTATTGTTAAATATCTTGATTGTGTAACTAATCAATTTATGAAATGAAGCCTGGTGAAGCTATAAAAGAGTCCTGTTACGATAGCAGATCTCCTACTGTTCCGTTAGAGCTATCTAGAGCAATAACTTTTATGCCTACCCACGTGTTCGTCTAACCATCGACCTAACAAGCGATGATTAATCAAACCATGAAACAACTGTATGTCGGCAATCAAATCAATTTCAAAGATGGAATTGTGAGATGCCGCTATGTCGAACAACATCTTAATGGCGAATTATAAAAAAATTGGCAGATACGTGTCGTTTTTGCGGAACGTGACGAGTATAACTACTCCATCGAAAAGTTACATTTGGAGTTGCATTTTTCAAAGGATGCAATTTTATTTTTTTAGATATCAAGCGTCAGTTTAAATTTAAATTCTGTTTTGGGGGGTTGCAACCATGGTCGCCATTTTGGAGAATTATAATGGTTGTTTATGGTTTATCTGCCCCGTCCTCTCATTCAGCTTAGCGAGTATTCGTTCCTTTCAAAGTTTATGCTATACCTACCTAATACCGATCCTAAAAGTTACATCTTTTCTACAATCACGAATGTCTGGGGTGACTGGGATCTTGGATTTTGAGGCGTGCTCTTTTGTGCGTGGGGTCCGCTTTTTACACCTTCGCTTGAAGTTAGATCAGATTTTATTATCTGATCTAACGAAATCCACCCTCGAGACGCTTGATGCTCGAGAGCATGCACCAGAGTCTCGTCTGTTATGGATAAGGAATGAGGCTCTAACGAGGTTTTGGCCCAGTCTTGGGTGAGATTGATTTGGATCCCGAAGATTTTGATGAGGCCCCATGCAGTTTGATGCTTATCGTTGGTGAAATTATCTCTTTATCGAATTTGCTTTATAACACACCATTTGTAATTATTATAATAGTTTTTAAAGGTCAACCATCTTAACAAAACTTGAAGCTATAAGAATATAAATGCTTATTTGAAATGTAAGAGTGTTTAAGTGAAAACGTGGATGACTACTTATATTTCTGTATATGACTGTACTTTGAACGTTCGAGCGAGTTGACGACAAGAAAAGTAGGTACAATCAGAAGGTTGCAACTGGCTCGACCGAGCAAGTTTCTTCCGAGCGAGTTGACGAACAACTCTGAGTTAGCTATGATTGTGATATTTAGTTACACAACATACATCGAACTTTGATGTATAATGGATATACCTACCATTATTAGGGTATATTATATACATATTACAACTGAGGTATGTTGTTATCGGCTGCTTAAAGTTATCTAATTTCTTTTGCATTTCTAAACCGTTTTCTCTTGCGTAAATGTTTAAATGTTTCTTCAATTGAACTCTGGGTCAAAATCAAGTTTTGGTGTAGTTAACACCTTACTCTTTAAGATCAATGTTTAATAATAAAAAACAATTAAACCTTTGGTGCGTAACAAACAAACGATGGGACTAGGTATGGATAAATTAAAATGATCCATAGTCGCAATGTCGCATAGTGTCACTACGGATAAATAAAATAAACCATAGTCCCACCAGTGTTTCAATTTGATGTGACTACGTATCGGTCGCCGAAATCATTTTGACGTTTATGATCTTCTGCTGTAATAAGAATAGAGGCGTATTGGCACAGTGTTTTAAATAAAATAAAAATTTAAAACCCCCGACACTAAAAGTATAAAAGGCAGATAAATCATTTTAAAAGATTTAAGGTCAGATTCGGCGACCACGCAGGACAAAATATGATTAAGTGTCTCCATGCGACCGACTAAAGGGTTCACCGCAATCTGGCTGTCGATCAATAAATTAGCCTACTGTCCTATTGCAGTCCCAATGCCTCTCCCAATATGCGCCACGTTTACCTGAATCTGGCTATACCTAATTGTAAAATCATTGATCTTGATGTCCATTAACTTGTAACCCAAATGAATATCTCATTGACTGATTAGTATTAGTATCGGCCAAATCCGCAGTTAGACTGGTAAAAGTAAAGCGGACCCCAGACTCCGAGGTGAAAGCTTCGGATGCGACTAGGATTAACGCTAGGCTGAAGAAGATTTGACTGATTAAGTATTATTACAATATTTTTCATGAAGGCAATGTCTATATCTAATACAGTTCCGGCAGACATAATTAGACATACTTATAATACCTACTGCACATAAAGTAGGTATCTAATGTTTCAACAGCCTTGTAGACGTAACTTATGCAACATACGCTTAAAAACACAGACCTGCCTAATATAATTTGCATAATAAATTAATTTGATAATCAGCAACCATGTTAGCAAAAAATATGTTGAAATTTATTACGCGGGAAAACTCAACAATGTAACCGTAAACTAGATTACTATCATGCCACATTTATTGTCAGCAATTTCTAAATTTAGAGCCTACCCGTAGACAAATGGCGGTGGTATGAATTTCAAAAGACACTGTTTAGCATATCTTTCTCACAAGTTAGTACTCGCAGTTCAATTTTACTTGCTGATATCTAGGTAGATATATTTTACTTGCTAATATACTGACATAATATATATGTTAACGGTAAAGTATGTAATTCGTCATTGTATGTATATTTCCTAGGCAATATAAGAAAATGTATGGTTTAGTTTTATAATATTATGTACAGGGTTTCGGTACAAATTACTCAAAATTATCTTAACACCTTGGTATTACTATTACCCTCTTCCTGTTGACTGATTGTTCTGATATTTGGTATACAGATTTAGTACGTTACTAGTCAAGATCGATCTGATGCCTATTGCACTACTAGTATAGGGTTGCCATACGTCCCGGTACGCCGGGACATGTCCCCGTTTGAAGCCTGGTGTCCCGGCGTCCCGGCCGATAAGCAAATTGTCCCGGTTTATAAAATATAGTTTTATATTTGAGGGCTGGACTTGGAAAACAATCAATCAATTAGCCACTGTCGCAGGTCGACAGTCCGCCTGGCTAGGGGGTGTCCCCCTTTCCATTTTCCTCGCGCTCTCCACTCTAGGACTCATCTACTCCAACGGTCATCAGTCCTTTGACAGATTTGGCCAGCCCACTGCTACTTCAGCTTGATAATTCTGCGAGCTATGTCAGTAGCTTTGGTTCTATGTCGGATGACCTCGTTACGAATTCTATATTTCAAAGAAACTCTAAGCATAGCTCGCTCCATAGCCCGTTGCGCAACTTTTAGGTCGTGGACTAATCCTACCTTCAATGGCCACGTTTCGGCAACGTAAGTCATAACAGGCAGGACGTACTGGCGAAAAATTTGTTTTGAGGCATTGCGGTAAGGGCAAGAAGAAGACCCGACGCTATAGCTTTTTTGAAATCTGGCTTGCTCAGGTGGCTGAAACTCGTCGAGCTTAACCGCGAGGCGATTTGTGACGACTCTCGAGAACGGCTTGTAGACATGGCTCAGCACTGCAATTCAATGCAACGATGTGCTCGATAGAGATTGTCATTGGTCGGATTGGGTCACGTCACTGGAGATCGACCAATGACAATCTCTATCGATCACAACGTTGCGACTCGCATCGTTGTACTTGCTTAGTGAATTGCACAGCAGGAGTGAGATAGGCCTGTAGTTCTTCAGTAAGGTCTTATCACCCTTTTTGAAGAACAGTACCACCGCACTCCCACTCCATGCCCTATGTGTTGGCCCTTGCTGGATGATGGAATTAAACTCACTAGATCTTTCAGGATTGGAACCAGGCAACAGGTAGTGTAATGGCCAGGATTCGAACCCGGGACCTCTCGATCGTAAGGCCGACTCCTTAACCACTAAGCTGCCGACGCTTTTTGTTCCTGTTGTTCTTCAGTTGCCTGAGAGCCGCCTCTACCTCGTACTGCTCGACATCTGGTATCTTCTCGGTGTAATAGCGCGTGAGTGGGGCTCTGTGGTCTTCATGGCTGTGTCCCGTCGGTTTACTCATCCGTGATGCATACAGCAGGCTGTCCATAGAATTTCTCGATCTCTTCGAGTATCTCATTCTTTGAGACAATAATTTTGCCTTCCTCAATTTGAGTTTCGTCAAATGGGGCCTCCCCAACTGCTGAGCGAACATTTTCGACCCTCCTATTTCGCTCGATTGCCTCCTGGCCTGGATGGTGCGGGCGTTGGAGCATCGGAGGTCGTGTCGTATCAGGTCGTATTGGTAAACAGTAATATAACTACAATAAACGCGACTAACTAGCTTGGCTATTCATACGTGGATAGAACGACATTTTTCCGTACAAGTTTCAAGTTAATGTTGTTTTCGTCAAAATATTTTGTAAAATTATCAGAATTAACTTTTCGCCTTCGTAGCGAAAAGCACCAACGAAAGAAAGCCTGACTGGCGGGTCGCTGCCCGCTGGCATTGAATAGCAGTGTTAAAACCCATTGTTGTAATAAAAGTTCCTATTTTTTTACCTTTACTAGTTTTTCTTCAAATGTCCCGGTCTGAGTCCCCACACTTATGGCAATCCTATACTAGTATTTATTGCACACTAGCTGACCCCGTGAACTTCGTACCGTCTAACTTGACTATGTCAATATTCATACGATACCTACTAACGTCACTTAATTGTTTTGCCTTCCCAGAACCTCTCTACTAAGGTTGTCTATTGTTTAACCGAAGATTATATGCCATAATCATCATATTCCCGAATTTCATTTACCCGAATTTCATTTGCCCGAATGTTTTGTTTGACCTAAAAGACATATGACATACTTTTAATTGCCCGAAACTTAGATACCATAACATACGAGTGCCATACGTATTGTTTTACATATTTTTATTTGCCATAATAATTATTAGACATAATATTTAAACGCCATAATGATTATTAGACATAATATTTATACGCCATAATGATTATTAGACATAATATTTAAACGTCATAATGATTATTAGACATAATATTTTCGTCTTGCTCTTTCTGGCTGTCGATGTCGATGGGTGTGATGGGTGGATGGGTTAATGGTCACAGTTCTAACCTAACTCAAATGGCACCTAACCAAACTACTTCTGGGTGGTTTATAAAAAAATAACCACGAAGGGGATAGCGGGGTCTATTCGCTCGCTTCGCTCGCTCAAACGACCCCGCCATCCCCTTCTAACCTAACCTATCCGAGTCGGGGTGCCCTAAAGTCCCGATTGCATCCAGTTTCACCTGATATAAGCGTTACACACTGTCACTGTTACACATTGTCGATGGCAGTTGATGTTATGGCATATGATAATAATTATGACATGTGATAATTATGGCATGTGAAAATTATGGCATGTGATAGTTAGGGCATGTGATAATTATGGCATGTGATAATTAGGGCTTACAATGATTCTGACAAATGATGTTATAGTAAGTGATTTTATGGGAAACAAAGATTCTAGCACGTGATTAATATAGCAAATAAGAGTAGGACAAATGAATATTATGTCTGTTAATATTATGGCTGTTGACTATTATGGCTAATGATATTAGGGTAAATAAAATTCGGGCAAACGGCGGTATACCCTCTACTAACACATAAACTTTATCATATGGTATCTATTAAAGTTCAAATTGACTTTTAAGTATTAACGAATCGTTTGTGGGTGGAATGGGAGTATCGAAAAGTATTGTTTTTAGACTTTTTCAGACAATTTTTTTAAATTTTTCTCTCCGTAAGAACCATCCTCGTACTTCAGCGATCAGCAGCACATTCAGCAATTCATTTTTATATTACCTATAGAATACGTCAAAACATAATCGCGTAATGCGCGTCGTGGTAGTCTCACTGTATGTGCGTGCTATACCCGTAACATTATATTTGAAATTATAATTCTTTTTATAAACGTAACGTGAACTTTTTTACCATTTCACTTTTTATTTTTCATTGTATTTCAGTCTTGATAATATTCAAGAAGACAGTAAATGAAAGTTTCTTTTTCACTATATTTCAGTTTCATTTATTTTTGACTACAGTAAGTAAAAGAAAGTCTCGTTTTTAGGGATCCGTACTAGAAGGGTCACCAACGGAACTAAGACAACTGAAATTTTGACAGTATGTACATTTTCGGGAAAAACTTTCCCACTGGTAATATTTTCTACATTTTTATTCATTACATTATATTAACATTTCCTTTGGTGAACAGTGTAAACACCGTAACTCAATGAAAGTGTTTCAAGTCCTAGTCTCATGCTCCTAATTCATAAATGATTTCTTGTAAAGTTAAGACATGCATTTTTCATACATTCTTTTCTAATTCCATTCTCTTGAAGGGCTTCCAGTTACCAATTAAGCATGTCTGTGTTTAAATCCGTGGAATTAAACGAGGCAGGTCGTGCAACTATCATGTAAATTAAGTCTAAGCCGCCTCGTTTAAAAACATACGTGAATGAAAAATAAATTGCATGTAAAGCACTACACTTTGGAACCTGAGCAGGGCCTCATGACTCTAGCAATATCCAGCACAACAATAGGTTCTAGGGACGCAGCTTGCAACCCGCACGATACAACAGATACACAGAAAAATGCTGCATAGATGTCCAAGAATACCATTGTTATTAAGATTTTATGGAAAACCTAATGATAGCTACTATATTCACAGCAGGAACACACTATGTCATAGAGCACAATTCCAAGAAAGTGAGCCACTGAATGTCTCTTGAATAGTAATAATATATGAACGAAAGTGTCCGAACTCTCCGCTTCGGAAACGATCGGTCAGTGAAAATATTATATCCAGGTGATGGAGGTTGGTGGGGTGATGAGGACCCTACCTATATAGGTAGGGTCCTCATTCTTCATTCATTTTGACTTGTGTCTCATTCTTGAGACACAAGTCACCCTTACTTGCAAGTCGGTATTCCTGTTAAACTACATACAAGTCTCTGACGTAGGCATTTAGTGGTTATCAAGACTCGATACCCACAAATTCCATATAAAGATTTTTCTTTCACTGAAATAAAAACTACAATTAGTATTTATGTGCGGTTGCGAATTAAACCTTTTATGGACTGGTCAACTTTCATAGCAGAGTACAAGAACACGTTATGAGACAATTATGTGCAATGTAGGGCTTGAATATATCCATCAATCACGTTGTAGCCATGCGCGCGAGTGTCGACATTACATTCCTTATCAAAACTATCCCACAAGCTGAGCATTTTTGTGGTGCACTTTACTGAAAAACGATCATGCCTATAGATTTGTGCTTTCGCATTAGTAATTTATCTTCATAATAATATCTACTATCTAGATCTGTCAAAACAAAAAAAAACAATTAAAAAAATCAACATTAACAATTTTGTATTCATTGTATAGAACGAAAAACTATGCGAACCTCATAAAGCTCGGCTTTTAGATAGTTTTATGAAGAAAATGGATGACATTCACACGGGCCTTTGAGCCGGAGTTTGACATCCACAAGGATGGAACAGCGGGAAGTATTATTTTATTTTCATACTTGTTAATCGTACGTAACCAACAGCATAAATGTTAAGTTTCAGCTCAAGATAAGCCAATAGTCGCCTCTGCCTGACTTAGCGCAATCCATCCTTCAGATAATTTTTGGCAGGTGTTCCGAGGATATTTCCGCATATAATAGAAATTAAGTTTTCACATCCACTCAATTACTACAAAATGCTCTTATAACATTAATTACGTTTATAGCTTCTCCAATGATATTAAGGCTAAGGTTACATTAGTGAGTGATGCGAGCTATGATAAGTAAGCGATTAAAACATATATCCTACTTCCTACTAATATTATAAAATGTGAAATGTGAAGATATTTGGATGTTTGTTAATCAATCACGTTCAAACGGCTAAACGGATTTGCCTGAAATTTGGTACAAGGATAGATTATAGTCTGGAATAACACATCGTCTGGACATACGAGGGGAAAATGCAACTTTTTTTATCCTGTGCAAAATCCTCACGGCCGTCAGAGCCAGCGGGGGATGTTATGTCAGACTTGAACCGAGTAAAGCGCACGCCGCGCGCCGCCGTCTGTGGGTCCTAGGTTGCCGGAGGTGAGATCGCTGTGGATCAGTAGTTCTAATGATTAGTACAACTGGTAGTGAGACATATTTCTCGCACCCCGAACCCCGACCGAAGGTAAAATGCAACCATGCAAGAGAAAAACATGTATCTAATAATAATAAGAGCGTACCGCCCGTATTTTACCCGCTACTGTGCCTCGTCTGTGCAGGGCTTTAGTAGGACAAAAAATTCGCCCTGTCTGCATGTGCGTCAGTAAAATGTTAGTCCTCTTAAAAACAAGCGGTTCTTTGTTTTATTGTAAAGTCAGTTCTCATCAAAGGAACTAATACTGTATTAACATGATTGTCTGTACCTCACAACTGACAGATTTGAACATTGTTGTGTGTGAATACGGAACCCATTGCAAGAAGTGCCGTTTATTTACGTAATTGTGTACCTAATGAGAATACGCCATTCAATAATTTATTTCCGCGTATTTCAATTCAATGCTTGTTAGTCCTGTGGCAAATGTTTGAGCCTATATATATTTGCATTCAATCGTGACGTTTCCATTCCCGGGTCAAGTCAAGTCATCATCCTCGTAGTGATTACCCAGTGGCATACAAAGTTTACACTTCGGAACCTGAAGTCCGTTAGCAGATTTGTCTTGTATTCGCCCATGGCATATGTTTTTGAAACCTCATAACACCCCTTTGAGACCGAATTTTTTTAGTCTTCAAGTAATGTATGGAAATCTGCCGGATTTGTTGACATTGAGCACTGCAGGCACATGCTGTAACAAATATCTCGAATGATCGAAGTGAGCTCGATAGCTGAATCCGCGGTGAGATGTCAATTTGTATGCGAAATTGACATCTCACCGCGGATTCAGCTATCGAGCTCACTTCGATCATTCGAGATGCAAGTTACAGCATGTGCCTACTGCTTCGCTCTAGGATGTAGTAGTAGTGTGATGCTGTGCAGTACAGTGTTGAACTACACAAGGGAGCAAGGGTCGATGACGGTTGTAGGCTATATATCATCATATGTAAGCCTAAAACCTTCGTCGATGCACTATTTGATGCACTATGCACGCACTATTCAACACAAGAAGAGATTTTTAACTCGAATCGGTAGTTCCTGAGATTAGCGCGTTCAACCTAACAAACAATCTAATCTAAGTAAAAAACCTCGGGATATATATGGATTCCAGTCTTTCTTGGGACTCGCAACTCCAGGAGGTGAGTCGTAGGATGTTTGCGTCAGTGGGATCACTACGTAAGTTACAATATTTCCTTCCTATTGCTACCAAAATTTCGCTGGCAAACACATTGTTACTGCCCATCCTTGATTATGCGGACGTCAGTTATCTTGATTTAACCGAAAGCCAGTTAGATAAACTTGAGCGCCTCCAAAATGTCGCTATAAGATTTATATTTGGATTACGCAAGTATGATCATGTTTCGCAGTTTCGAACAGAGCTTAAGTGGCTACCCATACGACTTCGCCGGAATGCTCACATCCTTTCTTTGCTGTACAGTATTTTATTTCATCCTTCCACCCCGTCCTATCTTAAGGAACGCTTCGAGTTCCTACACGATACACATTCGAAATGCCTAAGGTCATCAGAGAACTTAAGAATAAGGATGCCGTCGCACAAAACTGTATTTTACGACAACTCCTTCACAGTTACGGCTATCCGTCTATGGAATAACCTACCAGTACACATAAGAAAAGCTGAACTTAAATAATTTCAAAACCATGGTAAAGGAACACTATCTATTACTGTGAAGGGGCTCTGTGATGGCGAGTTTACTATATCTAGATATGTATAAACTTTATGTATGTATGTATGTATGTGTGTATGTATGTATGTATGTATGTATGTATGTATGTATGTATGTATGTATGTATGTATGTATGTATGTATGTATGTATGTATGTATGTGTACGTATGTATATGTGTATGTATGTGTACGTATGTATATGTGTATGTATGTGTATGTATTATGGATGTATGTATGTATATGTGTATGTGTGTATTAATGTAAATAAAATTAGATATGATACCTGTCTTTTATGTATTTACTTATGATATTGACAGAAAGTACGCCAAAACAACTACCACTCAATCCTACAAACATTATGACCATCCAAAGGTTGCCTGGCAGAAATCGCTTATAGCGATAAGGCCGCCCTTGTACTGATTCCTTAGTCATAATTCTTAAATTTGTATTTTATATGGTGTACAATAAAGTATAAATAAATAAATAAATAAATAATCTCTTCAGCTTTATAATATTAATATAGAAAATAATTGGTATGTCGGCTTTTCCGAGAGCAGCTGTCGTCTGACCTCCCAACTCTAACAGGAAAGACAGAGCCTCGTTCCTGGTTTAGCAGGTGCACTTCGTCACCTAGTCTTGCAGGTTAATAGCCATTTTCAGGCATACAATTATTTGCACTGAGCGGGAATCGAATCCGCGCCTCCTGCATAGCAGTCACGTTTACAGCCGTTTACTGCCGTCAAATCACAGACGCTGTCTATATCATCGTAGTATGTGTATATCACGGAACGCAAAAGATTAGATTTAGATTAGATTTTATTTATTTATCTAGATTTCATGCTATCTTGCTGCGTGAAAGAAGGACAAAGCTCCAAACACGCTTTCACATTCATAATACCAATATAATACCTACTAGCAAGGATATGTGAATAATATGAATATACCTGTGGCTAGAGGCACCTGTCATGCACCTGTCATAATTTAATAGGTATTTGTTATGTGCTCGAGGCGTAATTATGCAACTAATTTATAATTTGTTTTGTTACTTTGTTACACAATATCATTCCAATTGGATAGGTATCAGTAATCCGGTACTTACGATCTGCTAAGATTTGTTTCTTTTGTATTTAATATAGTACCATAATGTGAGAATTAATAATATCTTTCGTGAAGGACGAGCTGTGGTGGACCGATACAGCGTTCGAATACAGTATTAAAAAAAAACAGTAGAACAGAAATATAAATACCTATGCAACACGTATAAGGAAATGCGGTTCTGAGCTCCTTTGCACCGGAAACGATCCGTGGCGGGTTATCTACACGACAAAAGCTTGGCGAGGCACTTGACATTGCTAAGTGAAAAATAACTAAATAATGGTATCTACATAAATTCAATCTATTCTAAACAAGACCCCGTCTATCGCAAGTTTCATAGTATCAATAAAATTACATACAATTACGATTGTATCCGTTGCGGTCGCGTTGTCTTGTCATTCACCGGTTTGCCGGCCGCTCACCACTGCACTTCGGCCGACTCTTGCGCAACGTCCACGATACCCGATCTATCTGCGTTTAATCACATATTGTTCATGATTTACGTATGTGTGACTACGCATATTTAGGTTAACTTAGGTTTTGTAATTTGGTACTATAAAATTAACTCTATTGACATGTTATTTCTCAATCGGTCATGTCATGACTTCATGACCCATTATTATAGTCTTCTTCAATAAAAAGTTTCATTGATGTTAATTTCGTACAATGTGTGAAAATTAGTAATGCTTTGTTGATGATTCTGTTTAAAAAAGAGCAAAAGTTAGTTAGACTTTTGTCTTTGACCTTTGGCTATTTTAACTCTGAGCGCGAGTTGGGGATTCCGTGGCTCCCACATCGGAAGAGGGCCAGATCGAGAGATATGGTCCCTGGGCCGGGCAGGGTGCGTATCTACGATAATCTCACCTCCGACAACCGACGGCGTGCGTTTTAGTCGGTTCAAGTCCGACATAACCTCCTCCACCGGTTCCGGTGGGGGAGGTATCCGTGGGGGTTTTTAAAGGCTGTATTAACCCTTGTTTTGAGTTCATTAGGACTATAATAAATCGAAAACAAGTTAAACATCATAAAGTTATGTATGCCAATAAAGACCAAGCCTTAAAAGCACATGGTCACTTATCAGACACTCTCACTTGTGCCCCATTCCGACCGCTAACGACCAATTGTTGACACTGTTACGAATATATTAAATAGTGGGGATGTATGTTTGTACATCTCATCGGAATGTATTTGCTCTTCCCACACGACTGGTCCCTTTTCTATTGAGCACAACTTTTCTAGTACCTTTTACGATGTTTTGAGCAAACAGAAGTTGTAAAAGCATCTTTAAATGGAGAAATAATTTGCATCTTATAGTTAACTAATTATTACTGTTATTAATATAAACTAAAAAGCTTTTTCATATACAGGGTGGAAAAATAAGTCGGGCCCTGAAGGGAAACTACCTTAAATCCTTGAGTTGGCTCATTTTACTTAAAGGAGACATTCCATTATTTTTTAAAAGAAACAGAACTGCATTTAAAGATTTTCAAAAACTCGCTAGCCTCACCCGTTAATCGAACCAACTAAAATCCGAAAAAAAATAACATCCTGCATTTTATGGCATTAATCGATAATGTCAATCATAAGGATTAAATCTCTTTAACAAACATGGTGAATTAAATGAAAGGAAATCTTTGAAATCTAAACTAAGTAATAAATTCAATTCATTTAGGTACTCCACATCGAGCAAAATCCTGTAGATGTGGCCCATGCTAAACAGAAGCAAAGATTTACCCCACCCATGAACGAAATCTTATACTCGTATTTTTGAATAGGTGATACAGCTATATTTTAGGAAGAAAGTTAAGAATGCCATTAATATTTATTAAGCAAATGACACCTATCAAGAACACAAAGACTATGATTTCGTTTGACCTTCCACATACAGAACTGCAACAAACGTAGAGGATATCATTACAGTACAATCAAACAATTCAAGGTAATTTGGTCTTTATCTTCAATTTATATAATGATAGAAATGGCATACATACCGCGGGTGGAACAGAACCAGTCATTTATCATGTGCAAGTGAACAATGAAATTATAAAACGTGTAAAAAATGTTTTCACATACAAATAATTACTTCAGGGTACTGAATAGTCTTGTGATCACGGTTGTCCTAGAAAGTTAGTGACCATATTCTATGCTGGTTCACGGTTCGCACAATTATTTTCCAACTGCAATTTGTTCGACTCTGTGCCTACTTATACCTTAAGGCCCCGAATCAGATTAGCATCGAAAAATCGGTATTTTCGAAACCGTTTTTCTTTTTACCTATAAAACCTAAAGATCTGGAATTTACATCCCTGCATACTACAGGATATACAGAGTAACTTCACCTTTTCATAAATTCAATAAAAAAGGAGGAAATAGTTGAAAAGAGGCTCTGAACATCACTCTACTCTTTCTTATGAAACCAAATATTTTCTGCAATATGTATCCAAATAATCTAAAATTTCAGATATATGTTAAATGAGTGTATTAGCATGACGTGACCTTCTTAGTTTGTAATCGTCCCCTATAAAATTATCTATTAAAATTAGTTTTACTGATTTTTACGGCTGAAAAACGAGCGAATGACCTTGAGCATTTGTATGGTCAAAGTCATTCGCGTATGTAATCACCTTAAGGCTTATTGTTGTAACCCATAGGAGTTTATGTTATGACGATTATTGTATTTTCGTCTAATACTCGTTTAAATTGCCAAAACTAACTCTAAGTACTTGCAAGTTATTATGAATCTGGTTATAATTTTATACCAAGTTTTTTTTGTAAAAATCTCATTTAGCAATAATTTTTACTCATCTAATTACATTGTCGTACAGTCGGTAATCTCACGTCATTTGAAAGTCACCGCCATTCATTGAAACTTTCAAATACATTTTTGTGATAAAAGTAACAAGTAGTCTACAATCTATTATTTTGTTATGAATTGAAATTAACTTCTTGCATACACAATGATAATAATGAAGTATTTAAAAACTTGTTTTTTGACTACAATTTGTGTTTGTTCTTCTATTAATGTTGCCATTGATGTGACGTTTTTCTTCATTTTTAAGTGATTATATTTTTTATGTGTATATTTAGAAACAACTTCGTCACAAATTAACAGACTTAGGTTTATTCTGAAATCTGATGATGGGTTTCAAAGACAGTCAACAGAATGAGAACTTCAATAACAGATACTTCATTAGTAGTTCAGAAAATCAGATCTCCATAGTATATTTATGTTTGTGACACTCGTGCGAGTGTATTCTCACGGTCGTCTGACTTGGCATTGTTTCATTGTTCTTACTCATCTATTAATGCAATGCTCGCAAGTTCAGACGAGCATATTAAATCTGAGAAATGAGCTAGATTTGAAGTAAGTGATGTCATGATCATGGTAAAGGGCCACTAGGACAGTCATTAAGAAGAGCAGTCGCCGTATAAGCCTACTAAATTATATTGTAGTAAGGGGGGGTATAAGTGGACCTCGGGCACCATAGTGCAGGTTTGGTTTGGACGCAGTTGGTATTGACGTGAAGAAAAGTGTAATAGTTTTAGTGTTCAGGGCGGGACTTGAATCCTCGACAGTCCCTTTGTTTGTTTATCATTGCATTTGCGCAATGCAACTTGGGGTTCCAAGATTCTGACCTCCTAATCTAGTGACATTAGACCTGTCATCTTGAATACAATATGTCGTTAGATTTAGTTATAAATCGAGACTAAGGGCTGGGTATTGTTTTGGAAGACGGACCTAAGAATTATGATGGAAGTTGAACATGCGAAGGTTTTATAGGCTGCAATTGGGTTATATTATAATAGTTATAAATTTATTTATTTTTTGTTTAAAAATTTTCCCATGCTTTGTCGGACCAGACTATTTTTCAAATAATTTAGACGAGACTTTGTGAATAATAAACTAACAGCCATTCATAAGAACCAGACAGTTAGTATACGATGGTTGAATATCTAATACGATATTTGAAAAGTGTTTGCCTATAGTATGGTCAATAATGAAGTTATAATCTAACGTTATAAGTACAGTTACTCAACCGAACGCTCATAGAATTTTTGAGCTTCTAAGTGATTTTTAATCATGTTAGCTTCAGCTGTCAATGACAAAAACTACAATCAATCTAAAAAAAAACTGGGTGGTCGCATTTTATTCAATGACTATTGAGTAAACATGAAAACCAAATTCTTCAATTCATTCTGTTCAACAGATTGTGATTGATAAAGTCCAGTCTAACTATGTATGTAAATAAAATTAACTACGTATTCAAAAAATTCTAAATTAGTTGTGACTCTACATTAGAGATATTAAAAAATGCTTGGGTTTAAAATTAACGACTCTGAACCCAAAAATATACTTTTTACACCAAGTTTCGTGTAAAATAAACTAGTACGAGTAATTCGTCCTGAGAAGTATCTTTATTCGATGGATAGGTCGAAATATTAAGTACAATTATCCATTCTGCTTGCACCATGAGAACCCTCGTACGTGCTGACATCGTCTTCGATTCCTGCTCACGTTCTCAGTGTTCGCAAGCAAGCCGACTGGCTGAACTGTCGTGATCTTGCGTACGATTTTAAATCGTTATCTATTCCCATGACCGCGACGTCTTGAATTAAAATTTTACTGATTGTTGATCGGCTTTGTAGATACTTATGCTACATAAATCAATTGACAACCAGATAAGAAAAAGGTACCGAATTAACATCGTTCGCTCGCACTATGAGGACGTTTAAATCCTCGTCGTGCGATTAATCGAACTATACGATCGAACTATGTTGCCGGAATTAATTACTTTGTCTTTACCTCTATTCTCTGTATCATGTGTATGGGCTTCTATTAATATCTTTGGGTCCGAAGTCAACCTCATCTGTAGAGTCGTACAAAGCAGATGACTTTAGAATCCTCCTATGCGGGTTTGGAGGTCCGACGGCAGTTGCTCTGGTAGTAACCAATTAAGATCTTGGCCTCCGAAGTGAAAACTTTTGATACTGTACGGATTATTGCTAAAATGATAAAGATTAATCATATCCAGGAAAACATTCGACTCTCCCGAGTTGTATGAAAGTTTGTATTTGTAAATATCGCTCAAATAGTTACCTTTTTTGTGATTGTCACTTCAATATGACTTTATATGCCTTTATTGCCTGATGGAAGACTAAAGGTCAAGCCTCAGGAATAAGGGTCACCATTACCGACATCAATAATACTACAATTGTCACCTTTAAGTTCATGGCTTTTTTCACGCCCCGCTTAAAGGAACCGAGGTTTATATGTATATTAATTTATATCGAGTAGAAATTGTAGGAAGAATACCAAGTCTTTATAGAGAGCCAAAGAAACTTCATGTAAGCTTTGCGCAAATCCAACGTGTGAATATAGGTTTTCAGGGGTAGGTGTTATAGGTAGGTATATACATGTACATTCCTAATAGCTGACATTGATAGATTAAAACATAATCAAGAATAAATTAATAGATCCCAACAAAGATAAAACGAAGTAGGTCCCGACTGTTCACGATGAATGCAGACACCGTTAATTACCGTAGAAGGTACAGTACACTCGAGTGAGGAAGATTTGTAAGATATACGATCCACTGAGAACTTCCCGTAACTCTATAAGACTGTTAACACCACTAGGTAATACTAACTATTGACAACTTATAGTTACTGAACAAGAAAGGTGTTTAGAAAATCCATATCTATACTAATATTATAAATGCGAAAGTAACTCTGTCTGTCTGTCTGTTACGCTTTCACGCCTAAACCACTAAACCGACTTTGATGAAATTTGGTATAGGGGTAGTTTATACCTTGTGGAAGGACATAGGCTATGAACTGACATCCACGCGGGCTGAGCTGTGGGCAAAAGCTAGTAAATAATATAAAAACTTTTAAAAACAAGCTTTTCTTTAAAAAACCTGTTGTACAAAAACGAATGAAATAATTTTACGCATGGTGGTGATTTGAAAAGCTTATATCATACAAGCTCTTTCTCTGTTTTTCACGCTAGGTACATACTTTTGTTTTATTAAGTTTAGGAGTACTTATGACCACCTTCTGCTTCATCAGTTTTGTTCCTTTGGCTGTGTACTTACGTATTTTTTTTGCTAATCACCCCAGTCAACCACCTAGCGAGATAAAATAGTCGTTTGTGCTTAGAAAGTGTTTCAAGAACAGCGCTCTCTAAGTGTAATTTAATGTTTCTAAGAATATGGTTTTTCATTACTGGGGTTGACGACTGGAAAAATGTTTACAGTAACATCTTACATCATCGTTGGGACAATTTGTTTGGAGTGAAAACTTGTTTAGGTCATTTTAGCACTTGGTGACGTTTTAAAGTTCACGAACAAACAATTAAATCAAAACAAAATGGTGGCACTTCTGGAATGCCGACTAATGTGATAGCGGATACAAAGTAGAGTATATGACTTAAGAGCAAATTATTAGTTCCTCGGGCGATGTACATTGAATCCCTCGTTGCGCTAAGGATTCAATTCTAGAATCCTTCGCTTCGCTTTTTTTCTCTTCGAATTTCACTTCGAAGAGGTGAATTATCACAATTTGTCAAATATACCTGACAAATTGTGAAAATTTTGTCAAATATTGTTGGCCGTATAGTATAAAAACAATTGACGCGAGTTCCATGATTTCGGTTCGACCAATTTTTTTAGGTTTCACTTTAAAAAGTTTACCTAATCCAAAAATGTAACTAAGTGTTAACTAGACTACAGCTTGCATTGTACAACCGTATTACGTGATTTAAAAACAGCACAATGACAAACTCAGCATAGATTTTTGGAAATAAAGCATGTTTGTGTTCGGTTGCCTCAGGAACCTTGACTAATATACTCTGACTAGCGTTGTCTGAATACAAACATATTGTTTTAATCTCGAAAGTCAACATAACAACGCGGTCTGAAGTCTTACCATGTACAGATGTTACATTATCGTGTCTTTTATCTTTTGAGAGCAACCTATTTCATTGTTGTTCTTTGGATTTGATTTCAGGTAAATATTGCAGTAGATAAGTTTGAATATCTATATGTTCCAAATAAAGTATGTAATGAAGTGTTGTAATATCGATAAACTAAAAACTAATCATCATAAAATTTTGCTTGGATCTAGAAGACTGATGAAGCCACAAAAACACCTACGTCCTATATTTTATTATTATTATTCTTCTTCATAATAGCGTTAATCCCAGTCCAATCCGGAACTTTCACCTCAGAGTCTGGAGTCTACTTTTTCTAGTGTAACTGCGGGTTTGGCTGAATTTCGATATTTTTCCTGAAGCGATTGCCATCATTCTAAGCTCCACGACCCATTATATCGAAGCATTGCAGTTAGACCAGTTGTTGGACTTTTTAGGGCTCCAACTACCCGTAACGACTGCCATAGATGTTCGTATGGCAACCGGGACCGACGACTCAACGTGCTCTACTAGGCACGATCCGACCAATGCAAATGCTCATATTCATGCATACAAATATTTGCACTGAGCGGGGATCGAACCTCCGTGCCTCCTGCGTAGCGGTCACCGCCACGCCATAAAGGCTGCCCTAATTTTTATAAGTAAAAAACTCACAAAAACAACAAAACAAAAACAAAAACTCGGTTTAGTTCTTCTTCCTCCTAGCGTTAATTCCCAGTCGCATCCGAAGCCTTCAGCTCGGAGTCTGGGGTCCGCTTTACTAGTCTTAACTACGGATTTGGCTAGACCTCGATAAACTCGGTTTAGTTATACGGATTTTAATAATGAAAATACAACCAAAAACTATAAAGCAGTTTAGATATAATCAATATCAGTTTCAATCATTGCTAAAATCCGCTCATAATGTACTCTTAATATTCCATACAATAATGCTATAAACCTTTTTTTCTTAATAGCTACCTGTCTTAGATGTAACCCTATCTGAACAGCCATTATTTAACATAAATTCCAAATGAAAAAGTTATAACATCGATTATTATGCACTATTACACCAAGTTTTATGTTAATGAAATAAATGTCGATGTATATTGATGATAAAATTGCATAAGATGGACGGAAGAGCATCTATAACTATTTAAATGAAAGCAACGTATTCAGTTTTATGGACGTTGCGAATTGACCATCGTGTACTAACGTTATTTTGATTGAAAGTTATTATGTACTGCCATGATTGTTATGAAGTAACGTAATGCATTGCATTCACGCATTTTCGGTCATATATTTTACTAGAGAGGTTAAATTCTACTTCATATGACATTTGTAACGAAACTATTTATGTTTTTCCTCGATTGTAACTAGTTACGTAGAACCATAAATGTGGAGAGATAAGAAATTGAATAAACTAGTTACGAAACTTAGCTTACGTAAGCAGCCGTCAGGATTATCTTTTAAGTACCCTAGTGGTAGATAGGGACGAAAATGTTGCTATAATAACAATGCAAAGATAGATAGATAGATATACCTACACTTTATTCTCCATCAATCAAAGTAGAATTAAACTAAATTTTGTAACTAAACAGTCATTGTACAGTTGACAGCCTTATCGCGTTATGCGAGCTCTTCTATACATTCTATTCTCAGTTCCAAGATGCCATTCCAGGAAAATAGCTAGATATCTCTAGTTAACTAGAGAAATAAGAATATACTATATACTAGAAGAGATGCACGTCACTAGAGAGAGGACAATGAATTGCTACGGACTGGTCCGTAAGACTGCGTGTGATTGAAATTGGATTGAGAGTACCTACTTAAACTTTATAATTAATTTCCAACGTAAAGCGGTCCATCAGGATCATGCACACCTGTTTATCACACCACGCGAGGATCTGGGACATTAACAGGTAGATACAGCTGATAAGTCAAAATTTCCTTGCAACGTTTTGACATCGCAGTTGTAACTACATAGGTACCCTATGTCATTTATTATTAGGCAGCGGTTTAAGCTCTGTGTTGATCACGAATTTTTATACTACTTAGGTCGCAGACAAGCACACGGTCCTCCTGATGGTAAGAGGTTACCGTGGGCTATGGGCGAGTGCAGCATCAGGGGAGTCACTTTCTATTACTTAATTATGAAAAAAAATTATGATATTTATAATAATATAATTTTATGATAAATTCTAAGATGTTGTTGTTGATACTGTATCTCAAACATGCGCCTGACATAAGAGACGCCAAAGCGATTAACATTCAAATGAAAGCTGTCATATCATCCAATACATATGAGGTGATTAATATAAATAAAATAAATGACATAACAATCTTACGCAATACTATGTGGTTCATTAATGTGCAAATAGACTAAGAAATTCCTCATATTGTGGGTCACATAATAGTGCAGTGATGCGTAGATAAAAATTTACATAGAAATCTATTTTGCATTACATATCATAGCATACACATAGCTACTGTGGCGTGTTGGTAGTGACCGCGATTACCATGCAGAGGGCGTGGGTTCGATTCCCGCTCAATGGAAGTTTAGCCCTAAAAAATCCAATAACTGGTCTAACTTTAATACTTCCATATGTCGGTTGTGGTGGTCATAAGGCAGTCGCTCCACGGAAAACATCGAATTTCAGCCATGACACAGACTAAAAAAAGCGGAACTCGGACACCGAAGTGAGAGGGATTTCCCGAGATTAACGCAAGGATGATGATGATGAAAATCTATATGGCCTTATTTATGAACATGTTTTTTAACTGAAACATTATGGACATGATTCCTCACAGGGCGTTGTGAAAAAAGTAATGCCTCGTAAAGTCGAACTTCGCTATACAAAAATAGACGAGAAAAGGGAGGGAAGTTTACTGTAGCGTCTTCATAAAAACATACAGTCATTATTTTTTGACGAAACTTCCAGGGCTGTTTAAAATAAGAAGATACGTATAGTTTTTTTTTTAATTTATAAGGATACCAGGAAATGTGGCGAAGGGGAACACTTCACTAGTTTATACTAAGTATTTAAGTATGAGAGTAGATGAAATCTATTCAATTATAAGAAGCCCTCGAGCTTTCGTGTTGACACAACAGCCACGTCTTTCGATGACGAACGAATAAAATATGATTGATTGCAAATAATAAGTACCTATTTTATTAATCGAGGTCGCCACTATCGGGGTGGGACTCAATATTTGAGAACCGCTAATGTAGATTATAGGGCTAATATGTACTTTAGTAGATAACGTTCCACTACATTAGGGTATCTGTTTATTTTTAATTTCCTGCGACCTCCGTTATTTTTAACGAGTGGGCGCGGTAGCTTTCATCCTTACATAATAGTTATTACGTCACTTAGGAAGTGAATATGTTAATGCATAATGGCTTGTAAAGGGCTTGCCTTGTTGATAACGTGGGTTCAATGTATCGTTATGTAAGGTAGTGACAGTTTGTTTTGTTGTTCGTTGTGATATTGTTTGTTTAGTGACATGATTTTATAATAGCATCATTAGAATACTTGGAACGGATTTCATCAATGACAATTCAATTGACTAAACTGTTTTAGAAGGTAACAGACAGACAGATAGGCACTTTCGCATTTTATATCATTACTAGCTGATCCGGAAAACATTGTTTTGCCGCTATTAAAAAATGGGGGTTGGTATTTTAAGCTTGTATGTATTTTTCAGTGTCAAATAATAATAACATACATACATACATACATACATCACGCTTTTATCCCTGGAGGGTAAATAATAATAAAATACAACAAAATTGCGGTGGGCAACTTATAACTTAGGGCTTCAAAAAATTGCTCCTAAAATGTGCTCGAAACATGCAGTACACGATTCTTGGGTGTCTTTTGAGGATACCACAGGGTGCAACTGCCGTGGACGAGCTCAAGTTCACCAATCATAGATTATTACAAAACAATCCGCCGCACCAGGGCCTCGTTTGTTGATTTAGGTCCAAGATACGTGTTCCGAGTTATACAACTCAAGCTATGTTCGAGTTGTCATATCACTTTCACAGGTTGATCGGCTGAATGTTTCATAACATTCGGGTAAGTTCACATATGCCGTAAAAGGCAGTCTTTCTCTTTAGGGGTTTATTCGTGACTGTAATTCTTTACTTTAAAAGGTGAAACGCTAATTTATTTAAGTACCTACTAGCCGTTGTCCGCGGCTTCATTCATGTTAAACAGATACATAGTTCAGATTCAACAGTCCACAGGAACCTATCCCCGCCATACAAAATGTAGCCTATGCGCTATTGTCCACTACAAAATATAGATATCTCTTTTCCATTTTTTTTAATATAGGACACGTTTATTTGACTTCACCTTGCCTCATGGCAAGCTGAAGGCAAAGTCTCAGAAAAGAGGGAACGAAGCGATCAGGGATTTTGGAAAAAGGAAACACGTGTGTTGGTTAAGAATTCCAAATAACGGAATTGAAATAAATGCTACCTTTTTGCAATTTAAAAAAAAAATGATGTTCGTATATTTTCGTAACATTTCGATACATTGCATGCCAGACACCGGTTAAAACTTACTTTCCAAATCACTGGTCAACCTTAATATGTATATTAAATTTTTATGCCAAAAACTTATTTCATAGTATACATAAAACTTGTCCGATTGAAGTAGGTTTGACTGTGAGCAAAACTGGTAGATTTTGTACGACTGGTAGACTGGCAGTGTAGAACCGCTTAGCCTCAGAAGAGACTTCACATCGATGTGCGGTTTTACTGCCTGTATAATAGTGTGTGTTCAGGTGAACTGTTCGACATGATGCCCACAGCTTTTTTTTATTTTTATATATAAGACACGTCTCGTTGACTTCACCTCGCCTGATGGTAAGCTGAAAGCAAAGTCTCTGAAAAGAGGGTCACCATTACAGACATGTACCATGTTACAATGGTGGCACTCAGCTTGACGGCCTCATCAGATGCTTTTTCACGCCCCGCTTAAAGGACCCGGGACTGTAGGAGGAGGGAAAATCGTGAACTGGTAAGGAATTCCAAGACTTAATAGTGCGGTAGAAGAAGGAGTCGCCGATCCGCTTGGTTCTTGATGGAATATTCTGCACCGTATGCGGGTGGCATCTAAGTCCTGCACGTGTTGTCCTATATAGGAAAGGAGAGGGTGGGATTAGTTGGAAGAGCTCATCAGAACATTCACCATGGTAGAGACATTCTATCATCGCACCTCTTACCACAGACAGGGAATTGATCCTCACACGCTGCGACAGGATACAGTACGCATAGTCAGGTATGAAAGGAACTTCAGTTCCCGCATGCTTAAACAGTGGAATGAACTTCTTGTCGTGGTTTTTCCATGCGACTACAGTATTGGGTTCTTCAAGAGGGGCATTATAGGTTCTTTCGGGGTCGGCAGCGCGAGGTAATCTGTGGCGCGAGTGTGACGCCCCTGTAACCCCTGTTGTTGCATACGTCCATAGTCCACGGTAACCATTTTTCATCAGCTGGTGAGCCGTGGCTTGTCTACCACCTAACATTAAACTGTATACATGATACCTACATACTTGTCTCTATTGTAAATCTTGTTTCTATCTATCTAAGTGGTATGAAAAAAATAGTATATCGTGACTTGGGTCCAAGATATGTGCCCCAAGGTACAAACGAGAAGCTTCAGTAATGGTTCAGTATAAAACCAACTAATATCAAAGGTAAGGCTACAAGAAACTGCAATGAATTGGTTATCGCGTGTTATCAAACAGTTCTCAGTACAAAATAAATTACGCACAATTGCACGTGAAGTACAGGCTTGGCTCGTTACTCTGATTTCACATGCAGCCAATATATGAGGCTTCCGGCGACTGGGACCGCAATTAAATTTATTTTAAATTTAATATTTTTCTATATGTTAGTAAATAAAGTTTTATCAGTACAAGGATATCTACTTGTTATTACTGCGAGACTATGAATATAATTTGCATTTGGTTGGGAAGAACTGGATGTTGGGAGCAATCGCGCTTATTCGGAGAGGCCTGTGTCCTTTAAATGACTCACTTTGAAGTCCATCGGGTCTATATGTAAGATATATGGCCAGATAGCCTGCAGGTGAGGCGGCTGCATAACCCTATGGCCTATGGCTGCATAACCCTATGGCGATAGACAGATTAGTGGGAACAGCCGTTATACATAAATTGTATGGGACTATAATGTATGGGAATTTACCGAATTTGTTGACATATTTATGGTTAGTGCTCTGCTCCTTTAAGTAGTAGCGTGATGATATTTAGCTTATAACCTTCCTCGATAAATGGGCTGATTAACACAAAAATAATTTTTC
This sequence comes from Eilema depressum, assembly GCA_914767945.1. Lineage (NCBI taxonomy): Eukaryota > Metazoa > Arthropoda > Insecta > Lepidoptera > Erebidae > Eilema > Eilema depressum. The sequence continues at coordinate 6,207,668 of OU612028.1, read as the reverse complement.
AATTGGAAGCAGTTGTTCCTGTGATTAGATCGTTTAACCGAATTCTTCAGCTTTATAATATTAGTACAAATTTTCTAAACATTATGCTCTCGAATCATTTAATTACTTGTGTAGCGAGGCACAGCAGCGGTAGAAGTCGAGAGAAGAGTCGTAGGTACGCTAAGCCGTTGGTCCAGGTTCCCAGACGAACATCTGTGGTAGGTATTTATTATGGGTAGTTGGAGCCTTAAAAAGCCCAAGCCTGCGGTGGTTTACCCAAGCGACTACAATATGGGGTTCTTCAAGAAAGACATTAGAGGGTTTCTTCAGGGTCGGCAGCGCGAGTGTGACGCCCCTGGTGTTGCATACGTCCATAGGCCACGGTGACCACTTCCCATCAGGTGGGCCGTGTGCTTGTTTGCCACCTAAGTAGTATAAAAAAAAATATCTTCAATATCGCCTGTGGATTGTGGAGGTAAGATTCCAAAATATTATAGTTCGACCGTTTCGCAGTAGGACTACCTCAACTGAGTAAGAAAGGTTTGGAAGATTATATACAACTAGCTGTTGCCCGCGGCTCCGCCCGCGTGGAATTCGGATTCCGGTCCAACTTTAATGTATGGAAATCTGCCCGATTTATTGACATTTATGCTCACTGCTCCGCTCCCTTTAGTAGTAGCGTGATGTTATATAGCCTATGTTACTCCCAGATAGTGTAGCTTTCTATAGGTGAAAGAATTATTGAAATCGGTACAGTAGTTCCGGAGCCTATTCATTACAAACATACAAACATACAAAAATAGGTACAAATCTTTCCTCTTTATAATATTAGTGTAGATGACATAGAAACACCCAAACTTCATACATACAAATATTTGCACCAGATGGAATCGAACCCACGGCCTCTGACGTGACGTCAACGCTTTATCGCACATCACTTTACCGTTTTACTTTAAAAATAAAAAGTTACGCCCCAGTTGTTATTATGACAGACACATAATACCTTAACGCGATTATATAATTTAGTCTTCAAACGTAAAAGATACGTTCTATCTTCCGCTGTGATGAAATATTGCGAAGATAACTTTCCGTGTGCGAGGCTCAGTGGCAGTGACCTCACAATCGTATGCTTGTGGTATCGTATCCCACTGACTGAACCGATTTTGATGAAATTTGATAAGGACATAATAATATTATGTCCTTATCAAATTTGCTGATGCTATGTTCGGTCGCGATAATCAACATCCACGCTGGCGGAACCGCGGGCAACAGTGTTTCTGAAGATTTTTGAATGCATGTTTGTTACTCAATTACGCTCTAACAGCTGAACGTATCAGGCTGAAATTTGGCACAGGGATAGATTACAGTCTGGAATAACATATATGCTACTTTTTATTCCGGGAATAGATTATATTCCGGGCCATTGGCAGCGGGAACAGAAACAAAATTCCAAACAACAGGCGGTTAGTTGTAAAAATTCCCTTGATGACTAACTCGAAAAACTTGCTTAAACCTCACCTATTCTATTATGTTGTAATTGTTATAAATGGCAGTATCGTGATGTGAATTATAATTGGCACTTTATATGGCCTGTCAGTTTGACATGGGTCAGTTTGACAAGACACACATCAAACCGTTTCATTATGTAAATATTAATTCATGAAGGAACTCCCAAAAACAAATACCCAGGAATTCGCTTTCACTATTTAGTATCCAAGTAATTTAATATTAAATCAAAATTGAGATTCCTTAAACCTTTTTAATATGGGAGTTAATGTAGCCAAACTGTCACATTTTATGACAAAACGCGTCACACAAATCAGTTAACCGAAAACAAACGCAAGAATGGTAGGTATTTATAAGCTTAGTGGTCGATTCGGCTTAGTGTTGGATTCGACTCAGTGGTCGATTTGGCTTAGAGGCAGATTCGCATAAAACAGTTCACACTCGTGCGAGCTAATCGAGTCGCGATATGATGCTGAATATTTTTACAATATTCTGTACTCCTAGCACAAAAAAACTATCGTAACGTGAACGTATCGAGAGAACTGAGCTTGGCGATTGGCAGGCTTCATATACACACAGGTTCACAGTAGGCAGGCGGCCAATCGCAATACACCGATCTCTCGATACATTTACGTTACGATTGCGATAGTTTTTCATACTCGGAGCACTGACGTGGCACACGCGTGCTGGCTGCGGGATATTTCCCCTCGATTTTATTTTATGATAGGTCTACATCGATTTTACATCTATTAGATTGTTATTCACAATCTCCGCCACACAACAAGAATGTTGCTGATACTTGAAACGTCAACTGTTACTTTGAAATAGAATGGGAGCAAATCTAAGGAGCCCTAACATCATTCGAAGGTCTTGAACTAATTTTATACCTGTGTACAATTAAATAGTTCAGCTGACGGTGATCTTTATTATCTAGTCACGTTTTCTTGTCTTTTACGGTATCCTCATGGACCGAGCTCCATTCTCATAACTCAATTGGACCTTGGTATCTGATTGGGAATTCCATTCCATCCATTCACTCAAGATCCTCGCTATTTACATCACAGAAACGGAAACGGCTGATATTTAATCAAATAATGTCTTTGTAAGAAACTAAAAATAGTGTTATGACATGATACCAATTTACCAATATGATACTTACTATATCTATATTCTGATGAGACATAAATTAGTCGTGAAATTTTTTACTACAGTTCAAAACCTGAAATTCGAATAACTTATCCTTCACTATACAACTCACTGTATATAAAAAAAAAATTCTTATAAACTACGTAGCCAGTTCGTATAACATCAAATAGATCAATGCGCTTCGAGATATACTCATGTGCTTTGAGTGTTAACAAGCAGAAATGGTTCATATCATAGTGCTAAGTATTTCTTACATCATAACTTCACCTGGTCAGAGAAGAATACTCTGTCTGAGGTCGTTCAACGTAATTATTTTTTTAATGCCACCGGAACTTTAAACACATCATTAAAGAGATAGTATCGCCGCAGTCTGCAGATTCTCACTTCGCCATGATTAGTAACATCCATCATTAATCATTGCCTGAGCTTTCCATCTACACTTATCGTGCTCATTTGTATCCTTAATAGCTCTTATTGCACATAGAATAAGAGATAAACTTCAATGTTCGATTAGAAATATACACGGACATATAAAGTAATGGTAGTGAACTATATGGGTCTTATGATGAACTGTTTAAGTTTAAAATAGAATGTCGGATAGTACAGATGCAAAATCGTGTACGCTACTCAAGAGCGGATGGACTCGTTTTCCTGTTATGTTGATGTTTTTTATTCGCTTTTGACACTATATAAAAATAGCAATGTTATATAAAACACTTATTGAGCACGAGTTTTATTTTTAGTAACGGCATAGGAAATAGCATCATATTTATGTAATAACATCGACATTTAGTGGTATTGAGTAAAATCACAAAAGATCTGTGACTGACAGGACTTATGTCAAAGATCATTTTGTATTCACAGCACTCTTGGGGCTGTAACCGTTTTCATTACTTATATTACTTTGATAATTAATTATGTAGTGTCGTGTTATAAATTTATTTTTCATTTGTTACAGACGCAAAGAATGGACTGCGGAGCCAATGAGCTGGGCAGGAAACTGCGAATTGATCAGGTAATCATTTTAAATATCAGTTTGTCGATCACGTGGCAATTTAAATAACTATAGATAATATTAAAGGCTGGCTAGTAGTAGCTAATTGAATTCGATTGATCATCAGTACGAGCAAAAACGGCTGTCATCTATAGATAATCGCTCTCACATAAGTGCCGTTCGTGTCTGCTGTCAAATTGACGTAAGTGACGTAACCGGTTTGGCACACCTGTACGAAAAAAGTGGACTGTTCGATCAGATGTTAGTAGGTTAGTATTTATGAATTGTAATTATAAACTTGTTATGTTATTATTGAAAGTCAATTACTGGGCATTTTAAAGTTTAACTAACCGCACTACTTGTGGATGTTTATTTTTTTAGAGAACTTAATTAGTAGTTATTAGTCTGCTTAATATTACAACACTCGGTTCGTTTTGCTATTCACAAATACAAAATAAGTCTTTGATTCCAAACGTATTTTGGGCGGCTATTGACTGCTGTCACGCATCTTCTATTGCCAAGTTTAATGACTTACTGAAGCTCAAACCCCCCCCCCCCCCCTCCCAGACATGTGACAATTCGCTAGCCGGCGTAGAATAGAATGATGAATGTATGGGATTTGACGTATATGACACGTATTTTGACATACGTTGACGACTATCATATACCTACGTCAAATCCCATACATTCATCATTCGATTTTACAATAGGCCGGCCAGCGGATTGCTGGGGCTGAATACCTCGCTTTTAGGCATTAGAAACAAAAATGCTTTGATTAACTATCAAAAATGTTATAACTACAATCCCAGGCCTTTAATTGGGGCATATACGAAACTCATCGTCGGAGTCTATAATGGCAGTCTTCATTCTTTCGACATTCGACTGGAGAGTTTTGTATTCAGTTGTGTATTTTGTCCTTGAAGGGAAAAGCGTACAGTTCTCAGATGCAATCAAAGATCTATAAAAAATCATATTCGAATCGGTTCCATTCAATATCACAAGTCGTGAGCGGTTTGTGTAACGGTCCGCGCCGGATCGTACCGCCTGTACGTGAGATTGTCCGATATATCGACTACAGTTAATCGATGGTACAGTACTCATTACTAAATTGTCCAATTTTGAATCGATTCTAATCATTTCTTTATCGCTTGACTTAGTTATCGATCGAAATTACTTGTTCTAGCTTAGCGTACATAACATAGAAACTAGGGTATTTGGGTGACCGATTTTTACTCGAGGACTTTTGAGGTAGGTACTACTATGCTAACATCAATGCTACAATGCATGTAACTCCTCAAAGAGTTACGATATGAATGAAAGCGTTTGATCATAGACAAATATCTTGTATGAAAACACATATCGTTTTGAGGAAAGTCCTATATAGATAAATTTAAAAACTGAACCATTATCTAAATACGAAAACACGTTTATGTAAGAGAAGTACTAATTTACATAAAATTATAATTTTTAATAATAATAAAGATAAAATAAATATTTTCTATTCAAAGAACCTGCTACTCGCGATCCTAATGTACGTCACATTCCGATTGCTACGCGACTACGTAAGAAATTCATGAAGAATTTAAATTATACAACAGTTATTCTTACCCAAAGCATTGAATTACAATTACGTACCAAGTTCAATGAACACAAAATATGATTTTGCAGCAAAAAAACACTCGTGACAGATCAGACACATCATGAACGGAGTAATAACCAAACAATTCTATAGTCATTTTATTAACACTATTTCATGCTAAACGACCAACGTCTTGTCTGCTGTATATTGCAGAATAGTCGACCAAAAAATGTCTCTTTATTATCTTTCCTACTATTAACAACCTAAGGTTACCTATGCCATCAAATCATCATCATCTTGTTAGCCAAGAGGCGTTCAATCGGGTTGACCTGCTATAACATGCATAAAAACGTGCATAGAACACAGTCATCAGTGTCATCGGTCATCGATCACACATTGGATTCAAAATGAGAGACCTATATAGGTGCCATCAAAACCTGTCGTATCGATATATGTATTTCAGTAATCTACTTGATACAATGATATTTCATAACTTATAAACCTTTGTATTTAATATCATTGACGTGATATAATTTCCTTCTAACACAAATTGTTTGATAATAACGTTTGGGCGCTTGATCTCCGCTGAGTGCAAATATTTATTTATTTTGAATGCATGAATATGGGTATTTGCATTAATCTGGTCGTACCTCGGAGAGCAAGCCGTCGATATCTATGACAGTCGTTACGGGTAGTTGAGGCCCTAAAAGGTTCAACAACTGGTCTAGCTGCAGTGCACAGTGGTCCCGGCTCTTAAGAAGGGCGGTCATAGGAGTTGTAAGTCGGATTAAAAATTAAATAATGACTTTTTCACTTAAGAAATGATTGTTTTGAGGTTTTAAGAGTTATAACAAGTAAAAAAAGTGTATTTTTTAGATGCAAGTTAGATATAATATTCCCAAAAAAACATTTTGTCGTCTAAAAAGCAGGTAGGTAACATTAAAACTAGTTTTACCTCTACTTTTGAACATAGCTGGATTGGTATATAAAATAAGAAAACTTACTAAATTAAATCTCTGAAGTAATCGGTTTCGATATTTTTTGCACCTGGCCAATTGTCTGCTAGCATTTCAAACACTTCACGAGAGGTATCTTGCCACATTATTTTTAGTTTTTGTGGATGAACATGCGTGTAGAACATGTATACGACGAAAAGAGCACTTTATAGTGGTCCCTGCTGAATAATAAAATAAAAAATGACCTGAGGTATCCAATTTCCCTACATATTACCTAGTACTTTCAATGACCTATTTTCAATCCTCGGAGCAGTTTGGAGCACCTAAACGTTACAGTTTTTAAAACTAGAAAAACTAGAGATTATTTTGATATATGTTTCATCTTTGGCGATTCGTTCCTTCCTAAGTAAAAGTCAACTTGAATATAGGAGAGCGGCAAAAAACAAAGAAACTCGGAACTCTCTCTTTGACGGTGCTTATTATCAATAATAACAGGTTTAAAGTAAACGTAATAGGACTTAAAATGTCGTACATACCTTCTCTTTGAATATGCATAGCAAATTAATAACACAAACAATCACGTCCGATAGTAATAATACTTTGAACATAACAGAATTTTCAGTGAAAAAATAACGTTAATGAGCACTATTGAAGTGTTACCACTTTGGGTGCAAAAATTATTTGTTCTACATATTTTATTGCAATTTATTTTATACCTAGGAGTAAAAGGGTTATTTGTCTTCCCTCTAACAATAATTAAAGTCATAAATTCACCATCGACATTTTCGCCCTATGACCTATGGGCGAGACCACTGTGCAGTGCTTCGATATCGCCTAATGTCACCATTGGGTTGGAGGTCAGATGGCAATCGCTTCACGGAAAATATCGAAGTTCTGCCAAATCAGCAGTTTGACTGGTAAAGCGGACCCCAGACTCCGAAGTGAAAACTTCAGATGCGACTGGGATTAACGCTAGGATGCAGAAGATGAAGAATACTAATAAGAAACAGATTTTTTTGGAGGAAATCAGGACTAGCTCGAATAGTCGATAATCATAATTAATCGATTCTAATACCTCACGCCACAACATTTTAATTTTTTACTATTTTGGTCTTGTTTTTTTTTTCGTACAATATCTATAATAATTTAATAATAATACTCGTAATACCTACTAGCTAGGTATTACGTGCTTCACCCTGCTATATAACTATGAATTTATATATGAATATACTAACTAAATAAAAATTTCATAGCTATCTTGTGTATAGTTATATAATTTTAAAGTACTTATCTTACGTTTATTCAAACTTAACACGCTACTTACGTTTATGTACTTACTTATTCATCATAGTGCATTACAAAATATAGTCCGATTTGAATCTCTAATAACTACAAGACTAATAGTGCTATAACAATGGTTGAGCTTAGCCTTTAACGGGTTAGATACATAAATGTTTGTACGTGTTTGTCGTACAGTATTTGTTTAGTCAGTGACGTCATCAGACTAATGTGTAGCGTGGTGGATGCTCGTGATAGTTGCAAATTAGCGTCATAATCAAGTTATGAATTAATGTAGCGTGTAAATGCGTTTAGCTAGTACGTGAATTCTTATAAATAAATAAATAAATAAATATTTTAGGACATTCTACACAACGCTATCTAGACCCAAAGTAAGCATAGCTTAACTAGCTTGTGTTATGGGTTCTAGAGTGCGGATAAACATAATCTACTTAGATACATTTTTTTTGTAAATACATACATATTATACATAGAAAACACCCAGACCAATGCAAATATTCATATTCATGCACACAAATATTTACACTGAGCGGGGATCGAACCCGCGCCTCCTGCGTAGCAGCCGCGTTCACTACCGCTACGCCACAGAGGCAGTCAATGTAAATAAGTATAAATAAGGTAGGTTGACTGTACAGTCAGCATCAGATCAATGATGTTACATACATACATACATATACTCATGGCTGTGAATCCCCAAAGGGTAGGCAGAGGTGTATTATCACCCACATTTCGCCAACTATGATTCTTGATCCCACGTATTGTAATGGTGGGCGAGCCTTTTGCCGACAAGCGGGCACTCATTCATGGGCTGTATGTTTACTGTCGGATGGAGAACAGCCTTATCTCTTAGTCGCCTTCTACGACACCCACAGGAAGAGATGGGGTGACCCTATTCTACTCCACCGGGAACCAACACGGTAAATTTTGATGTTAGATAAATGTATTAGAAAATATTGTGCGCATCTAGAATGGAGAGCTCTAGAAGGCAAACGGAAGGTGGAACGTCCCCTAAACAGATAATGCGCCCCGACCTGAAAAAGGTGGCTGGGACAGACTGGATGCGGAAGGCGGCGGAATGGCGCACGTGGGGAGAGGCCTATGTCCAGCAGTGGACTGCAATAGGCTAATTGTTCGTAATAATTAATAGGTAGGTATAAGTCATGAATATTTTTAAAGTGCTAAAGTAAATCAGTAAATATACACCAATTATTAACAACAGACACAATGGGGAATAATAAAAAGACATACCTACATACAATAAAAAAACTCGCCTTTACCTAAAAAGGTAGATAGGTTCACAAAAAATAACAAAACACTGTATAAGTATAATAAGGACTGTGTACAGTCAGCATTAGATCTATCTTGATTCTTGATTATGAGAGTACTCAAAATGCCTTAGTTTTCCCCCCTGTTGACTGATTGTTCTGATATTTGGTACACACCTTTAGTTCGGACGGTTATACAATTTAAATCAATAAAAAAGTGATGCTGACTGTACAACACCCACGGGACAAACCGACCTATTCTCGAAAAATAATACACGCCAAAAGCTATTAGAATATCCGAAACACTACAGCTAAACAAATCGCATTAATAATATTATATGGTAGGTAGACTTAATCACATGCCTGTGTCATACTTCGCAAAACCTGTTTTAAAGATGACAATAAAGTTTGTATAGCTTCGAAAGCGCTAGTTCATTATATTTATTACAGTATTGTTAGTATAAAACCATGTGTCGTATTGTTAGCTATACTGTAACAGTTAACCTATTATTTTATAACTAACTAGTCTATGCCCAATGTGGTGATGGAGTAAGAATACAAGTATCACCACCATTGAAGGGTGTCGTAAGAGACGGAAAAATACGCAGACGATATCACTGCAAGAGATGGAAAACTCGAAATTAAACCCTGTACCAATCCACCTGACCAGCGTGGCACCAATAGGCCAAACCCTCCCAACATTGAAAGAGGCCTATATCCAGCAGTGAACTGCGATTGGCTAAATTGATTGATTGATAGACTATGCCCAAGACCTTTCAACAAATTAAAACCGCATCAAAATCCGTTCAATAGTTTTTGCGTCTATTGCGGACAAACAGATATTCCAAAAAGAGTTGTAGAAAAAAGTCTCAAAAGAACTACACCTCAAATGACTACACGAGCTTTTGGATCCTACTGCCAATTGTTAAAGACCACCAGGGTATGCCTACAGTCCAAAAGCCATAGTGTTAAAATGTTATTTTTGGAAAGGCATGTATTTAAACGATCGAAAATAAATTCAATTTATGGGTGTCAAAATTACTGAATGTGGCGTACAAAAAAACTAAGTGAGCGAAAAATTATCAGTCATCCATTTATTATTTATCCGCACGGTTTATTATATCCCTTTTTGGAAATAGCTCCTCATATTCTTTATCGCACTGTGGTACTGGCCGAAACTTGTAAAGTGTAAGTACAGTTGATACAGTGAAATCGGGAAGCTCGTGGGAACAAAATAAACGTTGAGTCATCATGTCAGTCGTTCCAACTAGTTGAGATTTCTCTTGTGGCTACGTTCTCTTTGATCATTCATGGTCTACTGACTGACTTTAAACAAGAGGCATTATTTTGTTTGGAAACGAGTTTTAATCACAGTCGGAACGTGAATAGTCGGTAGATTTCAATTGGTTAACATAGAAGTTTCGACGCACGTTACCGTTGGTCAATCAGAATAGTGACAGAAGGTTTTGTGAATAGATCAGAATGTTGGTCATAGATTATTCAATGAGATATGGTAGAATCTTTAACTATATACCTACAGATATAGAATGCAGTCATACATTGCAGGTATACAAATGACACAGTAAGAATTAATAATAGTGTGGACAAGTTTGAAGTTGACTAAAGTAAAAGTGCGAAAAGACTTGCAGTATCCAAGTCTTTGGAGCTCTGTATCACTATCGTCATAACTCGAATGCCAAACCCGATTGCAGTCAAAGTGTACACTCCGGGATTCAGTCTGTTACTGCTTCTTTTCATATACTACCGTCTGATCCCCTAACCCCGAGAGCCTTCACTAGATCCTCATCTGTATATCGACGCATCTACCAGCTTTCAGGTCAAGCTGGCCTATAAGCTATATGTGGGATATCCAGTCAGTTCTAAATCTATAGTCCAATCGAATCACAATGTCACATTCAATGGTGTATACGACGCGAGCTTGAAATCACAGTGACTACCATCCATCACAGATCGGGCTGTACCGTCCCAACCGGTCCGGATGAACGGTACAAACGGCCATAAGGCGAAGTTGTTACACTTATTTCATACCAAATACTAAGAACCAGCTTTAATTTGTATGATGTTAAAATGTATAACCGGAGCTTTTTCATTTGAAATAAGTCATTATGTTATGCATAACTTTTGTTATAGTTATGGTCAGGACTGTTAGGTTTCAGAGTTTTCAGAAAAAACTTTGTGTTAGGAAATAATGTTTATGCGACTCATGAAACCCGTTTTTTGTAAACACTGAGGCCCGTATTCTGGTACTCAGTTCTGAACCTCGATTTATCTGAGGACAGATTGTCTTAGCAAAATCAAAGCAAATCTATCAATCTGTAAGTATATCTAATCTCTCCTCAAATAAATCGAAATTCAGGACTGAGTATCGTCCCGGAAGACCTACGTGCCAAAAAAGGAACTAGGTGTTTAAGTAGCATCATAGTATTTGCATCTCGATTTGGGCCATGCTTACCATAATAATTAATGCAATAAATTACTCAAATATTATGCAAATAATCTGTGATAAGAGAAGGGAAAAAAGTGTTTATATCTTTACATGTTTGTCTGTCTTCCTATTTCTTCTGACGGACTTTCTACTGGCAGATCGCTGCTGTTTTAAGGTTTAATTTGGCAAATTTTAACTTCAAAAACATTAAGTTTTAGTGGGTAAAAATTAAAACCTAGATCTAACTTTATGTGGTCAAAGTTGCGGGCACAGCTAGCAAGTAAAGAAAACATTCTAGAATTCTAGACCTCCAACCATTAACAGATATCGGATGTGTATCGGCGGTGTTTTTATACCCCACAGTTACACATTTCCGTTCGCTAGGTAAGTACTTACCCTTAATGACAGTAGGTACCTGTTGCTATACGAGTTATACCAGTTTGCTATGTGGACTATTGGGTTAAGTCCTTTACGATGTATTGATTGAGCTGTCGCTAAACTTCAGAAGGAACAATTGACGAGGTTAATATAGTACAGAAAGCTCATAAATATTAACTTAAATGGTGAGATAGAATAAATAGAGCAAAATAATTTCTCGTTGGTAACCAAGGGGGGAGGGGGGGAGGGGGGGGGGGTTAAAGGAAAAGAGGCAAAAATATGCGACTTTGATATCAGGCAGGTTGCAGGCAGAGTAGCCACAGAAAGAGCAGAATGGAGTAGGTTGGAGGAGGCCTTTGCCAACTGGCAAACGGACTTACAGAAAAGAAAAAAGCACCAAATATTCGAATAAATTTTAATTTTGTAAAATACGTGTATTGTAGTGCAGTGAGATAACAAACATAATAATTATGTTTGTTCTACAACAGATACCCATACAATTATTGTATATCTGTTGTACGATTAAAAGGCATTATTATTATTATACTAAATGGTACTAACAGGTAGAGGCCCGGAAGGTTTTACATGTCCGAAAATGGGGTCCGGCCCTTCATTTCTGTGGACGTTTCCGTGCTATTTTTGGGAAATATAGTCCTATAAATAAGCGTAAGCGTAGACGGAAATGGTGGACGTACGGTATATGAGGCCTCACTTAGATCTTCGACTCAGATTAACCTCGTCAGCAAGCCGGTGCAGCCAGGCCTTTAGATTGACGGATAGAGCTGCGGGCTTTCCTCTTGATTTTAGGAGGTCTGACGACAACGGAAGCCAAACAAACCAATGAAAGGATAACGAAGTAAAGATTGTAGGTTCACTGATAAACTGTAGATACCGAGCGGATAAGCCAACAGGCTTCCCCTTTTAAGATCATTAGCCTTCGCCACTGGCGGGGACTGGATTAGCCGCATCATTCATTAGTTTGTAAGTGCAGCTGCTGAAATAATTTGACCAGAAAAATATAGCATATCATAATAATCACACATTATCGGAGCGTGAAACCAGAACCGGAATGGCATGGAGCCGGGAATGGAACTGGTGATCCCAAGCACAATAGTAATAGTCACGAGTCTCAATGGAAAATCAATGGAAAATGCACAGCTATAGCGCCGACTCCAATTAATGAGGAAAATAGGAAGATGGTGATGTCATTAACACAGATGAGGTTTTCCAATTCTGACTCCAGTTGCCGTGTAGGTGCTAAAACGTGAAGTTAATAAGGAAACAATAATGTAATGCAATCATTAAAACCTATTATTCGCGTTTAATTGTAAAGAAAAACTATAAGGAAGCTGCCCCTTCGGCAATAAAACGTTGCAGTTGCTACGTGCGTACACTACACTTAGAACTTAAAAAACTTATGTAACACCGACTTGCTATCGTTTAACTTTTCAAGTGATTATCTCCTAGATGGTTTGCCTGAAGTCTACAGTGTTAAATATAATTCGGTTGGGAAAATCTAAAAATCATTGAAAATAATTCCTAACCCGGGTCGTGTTTAACGTTAATCCCAGTCGCATCCGAAGTTTTCACCTCGGAGTCTGGGGACCACTTTACCAGTCTAACTGCGGATTTGGCCAAACTTTGATATTTCCCGTGAAGCGACTGCCATCTGACCTCCACAGCCCAATGGCGATATTGAAGCATTGTAGCTAGATCATTTTGTTGACCTTTTTAGGGCTCCAACTACCCGTAACGACTGTCATACACAAGAGTACACATATACGGGAGTGACTGACTGAGGTATATTGATCTGCAATTGAAGTTGGCTTTGTTTCACAAAATCTTGATGTGTGGCCCCATATTTAAGTACACAGCAAACAAACATTTTATGTATATCTACGTGATATTATAGCAAGCTGTAAAGCTGACAATTTAATAGCCGATTTTCGTAAAGCCATACATTACAGCCATACAAAAAATTCGATATCAAATTAATTTAACCCATCATTATTTTCATTCATAAAATATTGAACATAACCGTGGCATCTTCGCTTTCAAACACTATTTTAGCCGTTTTGAACTCTAATGCCATTGGAAAAAGGCTCATTCTAAACGCTGAAAGTAATTTGGTGGTATTTCCTGCAGGTATACGACCAAAACGTTGCATTGATCCCTTTTTGGTTTACATCATTCCTTAGAACCGGTTCTGTTGTCGGGTTCATTCAGTGAACTATGACGTTAGGTTGTTTTTATGGACCAATCATATTAGGTAGAATCTCTTTCAAACTCGGCGTCTAAGCGGAACTATTCGGTGTTTATTTTTCTCCGTTTAAAGGTACCGGTTTCCTAAATAATAAATCACGCCTTTTTTCTGAGGCAGCTTTGAGAATCAATACTGTTTATAGGCAATCTGACTGATTGAAAATAGTTCAGACTAAAAAGTCTAACGTTTCCAAGAGACCACCCTTGAGTCTTTGTTTCTGATATTTCTTAGAAGCTGCATAGGAATCTTCAAGTGTTAATAGGTTGGTTGTACACAAACGCGTTTCGTCATAGAACTAATATATTGTAATTTTTTTTATCGTAGGTTTATATAAGCTCACTTCGGGCAGGAAGCGCGCGTTCGATTCTCGCTCAGAGCTAACATTTGCATGCTATACAAGTAAACAGCAAGGCGAAACTTTTTTTTTTTATACCACTTAGGTGACACTTGGACAAAGTGAGGGACTAAGTAATAATTGAGTAGGTTGCCACATTTCAAGGTTACCAGCGACACTAACCAGGTCAGTCTTAGGATGGGTTAAGTGATCATTCTTAAAACAGAGGGACGAGGGACCTGTCTGTTTAAAAAAAGTTAGCATTGTACATAATTGCTTACAAAGGCATACCCGTTTTTTTTTTTTTGAACTTAATCAAAATTGCTAGTAAGTATATTCCTCAATCCCTCCAGCTAACCTAAATTACTTATATTAGTTAGAAGTCAGTAGTGTATAGTCATGATTAGAAACTGCGAGCTCCGCAGCGTAAAGAGTTATAAGTACTTAGTGTGAACGTGTGAGATAATTTTCTTATATAAGTTTGAAGAGATTTTCATCAAACTCATTAATAAACAAGTTTCTAATTAAATCATCTTCGCATAGTTGTGTAATAATTATGCCAATGAACGATATAAAAGTAACATCTATCTTCGATCACGTCTGAGCCACACCAAGTGTGTCACCGGAAGCTGTGGCATTCTCACGTGCATCAGTTTTAGATTATCATTACCTTATAAGGCTTCAAAAAGTGTTTCAAGAATTAAGATGTGAAGTTTTTTGCAATTTATGTCTTTCGCGAAACGTGATATGGACTACATCATTTTTCGTTTACTTTTTTTAATGGGAGTAATTCGTCCCACAAACCAACTAAGTAATATAACTTCTTTAACTTTGTGAATTTCATAGTGGGAATCGGCCCATCAGCGTCCGTCAGGACAGTAGCGTTATACTTATGTTCAAACTGGGTCAAACAATAATTTCTTACTGTAGTGGACATATTTATTTGTACAAGTTGTGATACAGTACCTACACAAATATCGACGGACGACAACTTTACACAACACAAAATTAAGAGCGCACCGAGTAATTATATTTCAAGTGTAAGTGCGGCAAGTCTGATTAACACTTTTGGGTACGATCAGGGACATTACCTATTAATGAATTAAAAAGAATATTTTTAGACTTATTGTCATCATTATCGAAGTCAACCGATAGTATCCAAAGCTTGCCCTTTGGTGCCCCGAGTCCGCTCTCCTACTCTCTCCTTTGGCTGGCTTTTGTGTCGAAGTCTCGTTCGTTAATCTATCGCAATAATAATCGCAGGTCGCAAATCTTTTTTTTTTCGTTCTTTCTAAGCTTTTTTTCCAACGACTTCCCTTTTGAAAATTTCCCCTTTCGCTATTGAACACCACATAGAAATATCTCTTGGGTGGGATACACCCAAAGGATATTTCCACATGGACTGATACAAGTTATATGACAATGACACTATTGTTGAGAATGCTGAAGAACGTACGCAGTGGAGGAGAATAAGAATAGGGAAGCAGAGTCTGGACTGAAAGGTGGAAGCTTCAACTGCAATCGAGACGCTCGCTGACGGCTTAGAATGACAATTATGTATTACTTTTGCATATCATTGTACCTTATTTATTGTTCTTTTTAACGTGCGAAAAATCCCCACGGATACCCCTCCGCCGGAGCTGGTGGAGGAGGTTATGTCGGACTTGAACCGACTAAAACGCACGCCCTCTGTGGGCCGTCACTTGCCGGAGGTGAGGTAGTGGGCCGAACCTTATTCATTGGTCTTGTACTTTTCAAATTGATAGTACAATTTAAAAAGGTAAAAGAACTTATAATACGAGTATGAAGTTGTAAGTCAACACGAGTCATAGTGGTCAGCGCACAGGTGTCCCACCCACACGGGACGTGCACAGAGTGGTCCATGCCCCACTTAAGTCCACTTTCCCAAAGCGCTCGCATGCTGGGGTCACAAGTTTACGAGCCTACTTTTTATTGTGATTTGTATGAGAACTCGAATGCGGAGGCAGTGTAATGGTTAAGACATCGGTTTTGTTATTTAGAAGATGGGGGTTCAATGATGACCTGTGTGGTGAATTACTTTTTGTGTGAAAGGATTTTCCTACATAATTTATTACTAGGTATAATTATTGTTGAAGACACTTCTTATGTAATATTGTGTACCAAAGTCTGCTAACTAAATAACTATAATAAATATTCTTGGTCATATATACCTACAGCGCCATGTAGAGTCAAAAAAAGTAAGCTAGTATTATAAGTTCTCGATACCGTATGTTTTTGTTTTTAAATCATATGTGTAGAAAAATACATACCTAGTGGTTTGTACTGAACGAGAATCAAACCCACATCTTGTGATGTACTTAGATGTCGTACGTTCTACCACTCCGTACGTCTTAATATTGTCATGTACCCATTTCAATATACCCACATAATAGGTATTTTGCAAAATCTGCTTATTCTAAAATCTTCTTGATCGAGCAAAACGTGATCCATTTACTAAACACACGTATACCTGTTGTACAAAATCGATAAACAAATTTACTCGATTGCATAATCGAATTGGAATAATCGAAGGTAATCGATACGAAACACGAATGGATTCTGGCTGTCAGGTGAAAGTCGGACACTGTCGGCCAAGCGGTCGGTGCATACAAGTACACGCCAAATGTTAATGTCAAAGGTTTCGGAGACACCTCTTTTCTTACCCGCCTTCGACCAAATAAAAGAAGTTTCCGGAATCATAAAGACTTGGAATTCTTCATCAACACATTTCCTACAATAACTTCCTTCTCTTTTAAGTGGGGCGAAAATTAATCTGTCGAGGGTCGAGGCTGTCAATTCACAGACGACTATTATGGGACTAGCATCTGGTATGGTAGACACTACTTGACTTGACCTTAGCATAAGGCGAGGTGTAGCCAAATTTTCTTAGCAAACATAAAAAGTAGGTTTACTAAAAATTTTAAAAGTTTTTACCCGTATTTCACGTAGAAACTCAAATGAACTAAAAGGGAAGTTGTTCCGAAAAACTTTCTAAATATCATCAATGGCTACTACTGCTTAAAGTATTATTAAAACCAATATGTACAGTACACTCCAAGCTTGTATTATAGTTAAAGACAAAGATGGGAAAGTGCGACCTTAACTGTGAGCCGACCCTTGGGCCCGGAGCCTAATGACCGTCATTATAAGGAATAACTTGTATGATGCTTTGCTTAGGAATCTTATTTATACTTAGGATCGGACGCGATAGCGTACATACATTGCACTGATATGGAAAATGTGCAAGTGTGGATTGATTACTTATATCTTGGAATGTGTTGTAAATGTGTGTCCGTGAGCGATTTTACTTTAGCGGACTCCAAATTCTGAGGTGAGAGCCTCAGATTCGATAGGGATTAACGCAATGCAAAGGCGGAAAATCAGGAGTAATGGCGAGCATTGTCCGCATATTGTCAATCAAATTAGCCTATGCAGTCCACTAATTGACATAGGCCTCTTTCACCTATGTCCATCAGTGGACTGCATAGGTTAATTGATTGATTGATAACGCATTGATAATGATGATGTTTTTTCTAGTTAAAACCGAAAATGAATACGTTGGTAAAGTCTAATAATTTGTAAAAAAAAACGATTGACAATTTCTTGTCAATCAAAGGATCGACTGAAAATATTAGGGAAGAAAAATAATGAATATCTGCGGATTCGCTTGCTAATGATAAATTGCTTTAGCAAACGAATCTGCGGGTGTTCAAGATTATTGGAAAACACGTAGGTATATAATACAAACTAGTTGAGTTTTCTCTTGGTCAATCAGGTAGCACTAGGGTAGATCTCGCGACTGTACCGGCGCCTTAATAACTTTCGATTTATTACAAGATCGATACCATGTTATGTGTGATTTACCACGTTTTTAAACTTCGTACCTGTATCATATTGGTTAAAAGAAAATAGTGCAAGCGACATCGACTTGTCAAGGAAAAAATATCCCAAATGACGTTGTAAACGATTTTAAGCACATATATTTTCCTTAGCTGTAGTTATCCCTTGCATCAGTTTGCTTTTCAATCGTCGATATAGTATTAAAAAGGTGCAAGTGACATCAATTTTTTAAAGAAAAAACATGGTAAATGACATCTTAGATGATGTATAAAACAGCGATTTTGCTGTCAGCTGTTGTTGGCGCTTACACCAATTTGCTTTTCAACCATCGGTAGTGCTGTGTGATTTATTAAAGTTGTAAAGAACTTGTCTTGACTGTAAAGTTGTCGCATAACAACTTATTCGTTGACAGTCAACTAGCAAACGCCGCCGGTGAAATTTTAATTTATATGTAGTGGGAATTACGATTGTTTTATGAATTACTTATGTCATCGTCAATCATATTAACAGCGGGGAAATAGCTTCTTATAAATATAATATACTAGCTGTTGTCCGCGGCTCAAACAATACATAGCCTATGTCCTTTACCAAGGTCTAATCTATCTCTGTACCAAATTTCACCAAAATCGGTTCAGTGGTTTAGGCGTGAAAGCGTAACACACAGGCAAACAAAAAGATAGACTCTACATTTCTTATAGATTACTTTCACATTTATAATATTCGTATGGATTACAATTTATAATGTGGAAGAAACTCGGTTTATTGGATTAAATATGAACAAAGAAATTGAAATCCAGAATTAGGGCGAAAAGGAAAAAAACGAATATCATTGTAAAAGGGATGTTTGTAACTCAATTACGCAAGAACGCAATAGATTTTGTAGACTGGAATAGCACTAGGACCAGGTTCCTGGGATCAGTTTCATATGAAAGGACAGTCACTCATTGACACATTGTATTAAGTAGATTAGATTTTAATACGAAAACATGTATTTATACTTACTAGGTAATAAAAAACTGCTAGTGATTCACTAAGCTCAAAATACCAGTAACTCTTACTTTTAATTCTACGGCATTTACATACAACAGGAGGTCATAAAACTTGGCTTTTATTTTCCATACATAATATTATAATGAATATGATGGACCCTTATAACCTTCAAATTCTTGTCACGCACACCATCGCGACGTGAGGCGCATGGTGAAAAAAAAAACGTTCACTCAATTTCATTATCGACGGTTGACAACCAAAAGGGCGTAACTGATATATAGTTTTTAACAAGGGTCCTAGACGACATCATCTCTAACTTTGTGGGCAATAAGTCGGGCTGAGGGTGAATACAGTATTCCTCTATTACTATAATTATGTCTAGGCTACGTGCTTCACCTTCAGCTAAGCTAGATTGATTTAATGGAATTTTGAAGCAAGACTACTTACTTCAAAATTTCATTAAATCAATCTAGCGTGCATAGGTACTTGATTAAATGTGCATAAGTCCTACTAACTTAAGCACATTCTCTTACAAATTTAGATCGTCGTCGATCAATTGAACCCGCGACCAGTCCCTTACAGGGGGATATTCTAAAGTTTCCTATAGGTACATACGCCTCGGAAGTCTGTATAAATGTAATTGAACTTGACTTTATCCCCATGGATATCCCATAACCCTGGCGGAGCCAGCAAGGGTAGTTATATCGACTTAAACCGACTAAAACTGCACGCCGTATTGATTCAATGAGAATGGAATCACCACATACTGCATTAACAAAATCTACTAAGCTCTACCTTACATAATATTCCTTTGTTTGAGGCAAGAAATTAACAATCCCCAATCGAATCAATACAGCCATAAGTAGTATCAAATATACTATAATAAACGTAGACGGAGCATGGGAACTAGGGCATACGAACGGCTAGCAACAATCAAATAACTTGTAGTGCTGGCTGGTAACAGTGACTTACAAGGGCACTGCAAGTAGCCACTAAGTTCAAATGATTGGGTAAAGTTTATCATAGGACTTATTATAGAATACTAGCAGTTGCACGCGGCTCGGCCTGCGTGAATTTCTGTTATCGGGCCTGACATAACCCATGTCCTTTCCTAAGGTTTAATCTATTTCTGTACCAAATTTTATGTAAATCAGTGGTTTAGGCGTGAAAGCGTAACAGACAGCGATGCTTTCGTAATTAAGTATACTACACATTAGTATAGAGTATGGATACTTACAATGTTGTTGATATTTTATATAGAGTCGTCTAATGTTCGCCATTCTGTACCTTAAAAAACTTTTTATTCATTCGCTCTTATTCCTGTTTTCAGGTTTCTAAAATAAGTTGCAGGATCTCTGGCACCCTAAATACAAGTTTTATTTAGTCTTTAGGTACTTGGGTACCAGACTTCATCTTAATAATATGACGTTAATCATTGTAAATATTGGATTACATGAATTTGAATTTAGGTTTCTTTGGTGGTGGTGTGGGTTGCGCACGTGCTCAAAGAGCTTTTTTGGTTAGCCCGTATACCTACCTACTTAGTCATTCTCATTTTTAGGGTTCCGTAGCCAAATGGCAAAAAACGGAACCCTTATAGATTCGTCATGTCTGTCCGTCCGTCTGTCTGTCTGTCCGTCCGTCCGTATGTCACAGCCACTTTTCTCCGAAAATATAAGGCCTATGCTGTTGAAACTTGGTAAGAAGATGTATTCTGTGAACCGCATTAAGAATTTCACACAAAAATAAAAAAAAGCACTAAATTTTGGGGGTCCCCATACTTAGAACTGAAACTCAAATTTTTTTTTTCATCAAACCCATACGTGTGGGGTATCTATAGATAGGTCTTTAAAAATGCTATTGAGGTTTCTAACATAATTTTTTTCTAAACTGAATAGTTTGCGCGAGAGACACTTCCAAAGTGGAAAAATGTGTGTGTGTCCCCCCCCCCCCCCCCTCCCTTTAACTTCTAAAATAATAGAATGATAAATCTAAAAAAAAATATATGATGTAAATTGCCATACAAACTACCACTAAAAATTGGTTCGAACGAGATCCAGTAGGTAAGTAGTTTTTTTTTAATGCGTCATAAACCGCAATTTTCGAATTTGCTACTACGGGCCGCACACTTGGCCGATTTTATTTTTGAAGCATTAGGCATTACTTGTAAATATTTTTAAGAATTTCCACAGTTGAACATCACCGGTAACAATTATCGACAACCGTATACAATTATATTGACAGTCATGTATTTAGAGAGGAGCCTATTGAATTTAAAAAGTAAGAACTTTATTAGCGAAAACGCAAGTCATAGAAATGCGTAACTATTGATAGAAAAAATAACCCGGTTATACGGGAGGCTGATTCGGTACTTTCTGAGTAGGTGTCATTACACATTACTTGGTAGATTTGATATAATTTATGTATTTTTATATATTTACTAGGCTCCGCCCACGTGGATGAACCGATTGCGATCAAACAAATAAAAGATTTTAAGTCTGAGCAAGACCTTTCAAACGTCAAAACCGTATCAAACTAGTTTGTGCGTCCATCGTCGGTACATCTGCTAAACAACGGATGAGGCTCTGGCTCAAGCTTTCCTCTCAGGGTTAGGAGGACAGTCGGCAGTCGTTCTCAAAAAAGCCGATAAACCAGTCAAAAACAATAAACGAACCTTGCAGTCAGAATTCAAACTGAGCATGTTTGCAACGGCCGGAACGTGCTGGATGCGAGCCGTTTCCCACCGGTTTTATTGGAGATCTATAAAGGAGGCCTATGTCCAGCAGCAGACTTCCTATGGCTGAAATTATGATGATGATGATGATGTTTGCAACTAGGAAATCGCTATGAGATTTTTTTATTGTGCTGAAATCCCTTCGGTTACATTCCACCCTCCTCTCCCCGGTTATTTCAACCTCGAACTGATTAAAACCGCACACCGTCTTGGATCATCAAGTCGTAGGTAGTTTCCAATCCACCATCAGATCCTGGCGGAGTCGGAACTTCACGGCCCGATTTCTCCAGGCTTGGGTTCATGTCCCCGCTCCCGCGCCACCTTTCGTTACTCATAAAGCGCCAATCGCTATGAAGTTGCAATGATAGACATTTGGGTTGTTGGTATAGATGTTATAATACTCGTATACCTACTACAGGTACCTAACCAAGAAATGGCGTCAAAAACCAAAAAAAATCTTGAGAGAAGTTCTTTGTACCTTTAGTTGTACCTTCCCACTAAATTTTTCGCATACCTACTTCATTACGAAACCTGATCATTGTTGAACAATAACCTAGTGAAAGTTAAGCGCAGATTCCATACGAATTACGAATTGAATAAGATATTCAAAACAAGTGCTTGTTGATCGTCTTCATTGAAGCACGTGCGCCTTGTTTAGTAGATTGAAATTCATTGGTTATTCACCCCAAATCTCGCTAATATGTATTTTAAATTTGGTTTTGGGTGCCCACCGAAACTTAGGTATGCTTGGGGGTATAAGCTTACTCCACTTGAAAGCCGATATAATACTGACTGACGGACATGGTTTTGACGCATAACGCATAAGTATTTACGATACAAATTACTTTAATAGACCTACCACACGCACAACCTTCACCACAGTTTTGCCTACGCAGGCCTTTTTGTACACGAAACATCGTTCGTAACTTTATCAGTTTTACGAACCACACCAAAAGGGTTCCGTGTAAAAATTGCCCCGTGCAGATTAAACTGTGGTGAAGCTTGTGCGTGGTGGGCCCATAACAACCAGACAATGAAATACCCACATAGAATTCCGCCTAAAAAATCGAAAGTAATCATCAATCGCCCCGAATCTTCGATAAAATCATCGAATCAATTAAGTCCCGAACCAGGGCAACTTTGCAAACAACTAGAGATCACATGACCTCCAAAACTTTCTATCGACTTTCGCTAATCGAGTATGTACTTAGAGTACAGTATAGGAATCGAGAAGCAGTATAATTATCGTGATGGTATCGAATTATATCGATAATTGGTTACGTTTATTGGGTTCGTCTTTAAGACTGGATATCCGCCCTACCGGACTGGTGTTAGACCTTTATAACAAAATGATTAGATAATTTAACAGACTTATGCATGATACATACCTACTTATGAAGGTACTGCCTATGGTACTGCCCTTGTACCTACACGTATTTTATCCGACTACATCAAAAGCCAAAGAGGAGGCTTGTATCCATTTATAATCTACACTCAGCTCTTATTTTTTTAACTATTGCGGTGTAAACTCATCGTTTTTGTGATAACGGGACTTATCGCGATTAATTATTAATATGGCACAAGTACCTAAGTTCTATAATAATAAAATCGCGTTATGTCCCGATATTACAACAACGATGACGATACACTTGGCTGTACCATGCGGTTCTAATCTGTCACTTTCTTCTTCGTGGTTCTTTTTTGCCGCTCGCATCTTTTTGACTAATTTTCTTATTGTTTGACTTAACTCCTAACGGTTACAACCGTTAGGAATATGCCTTTAAAACCCTCCCTAAAAACTAGAAGGCTAAATAAATGATAAAATATATTTTTAAATATTCAAGGTACAGTAAAAGTTAGGTTTTCTATCTAATAAATATAAGGTTGACAACCAGTTAGAAAAAATTGTGTACATGCCTAGGTATTCATTAAGAAAACCTGTTTGTCAGTAGGTAGATAGGTACCAGTAACTTGAGGTTCGATCAAAGTTCAAATAGAAATTGGATTCATTATTAGTGGTTGAATGTTTCACTTGAAAATTGAATAGCATTAATTATTAAGTATTTAGAAGGTTTGAAAAGAGACGTAGAAACGCAGACACGCCTTTAGCGAGCGCGGATCCGAATAATATTATGGCATCTAAAACGCCTGTTGAAAACGTTATAGAAAATGCGTCAACAATGCTTTGCTCAAAAATATTGTCAGGCGTCTTCTAATATTCCTTTGCTTTTGTAAATTATCAATAGCAAAAGTATTAGTTTATTATTTTCAATTTTATTATTAATGCTGAATAGCTAGCTGACCCGCCTATAAACGCAGTAGGTATGTAATTTAAGAAATTCCCAATCAAGTCCCGTCTAACACGTCTGTGTATTTCCGAACATAGTAAATGTAATCCACCTTACACCTAACGCTACCGAACAAACTCCTAGCACAAACAATTTTTGCTTAGCTGGAGGGGGCCTATTTTCAGTTCCTAGTGAGTAAGTACCATATACCTAGGCCTAGGTACTCTTTAAAAAATTGGCCTATTTTTTTAAGGAGTACCTACCTATCTACCTCCTATCCAGCAGCCGACGTAGGTGTATTAGGTAAGTTATTAATTAATAGAATACCCAACGTAAACCAAGGTTAGTTGGAAGTAAATGGCTTAAGTTCTACACCTAAGACCGCGTTGTATAAATACTGCAAGAATTGTAAATAAATGAATTAATTTTTGCATAGATAAGCGCTCACAAAGTCAAAGGCCAGCTAGAACCTTTTAACTTTAGCTCCTTCATGTCATTTAGATTACGTAGCAAGACTCCCACGGCATACAGCCTTATTCAAGATGTGTCGCAAGACAGTCGGTCACGAAGACTGGACTTTGATAAAGATGCTGTTCGTGGTCGTTCTTGTAAACTGATTCATATTACATATCTACTTTGTACTAATTTGAGTTAAGAGTATGCAAGATTGATACTTACCTAATACAGGGTGTTAGGGAAACGCTCCAGAATCCGAAGGCATCGGTTAGTAGGTACTCCTGGTGCAGTTAGCATTCGACTTCTGCTGGGAAAGTTTGTGAAGATGTTTAGATAATTTTGTTCTCAAACAGACAATCATGCTCAAACGACTGAGCGGATCTACTTGAAATTTGGTACCTACAGTTAGCATCAGATTGATCTTGACTAGCAAAGTAGGTACTCAAAATGATCTTAGATAATACCTCGGTATTTCTCCCTTTCTGTTGACAGATTGTTCGGATAATTGGTACACACCTTTAGTTCAAACGATATTATAATTGAAATCTGCAAATTTTCAGTAACAGTAGTCCGGTTGTCAAACGGAATCGAACTGTTGCTACTTTTGTGTAGCAGTAGTCCGGTGAGTAGTTCGGTTGACCGGACTACTGCAACTCTTCAGTTGCATTAGTTCAGTTGTCAAACAGCATCGAACTATTACTACTTATCGAACTATTGCTACTTATCTAGGTATGTATTAAGATAATTTGAGTCGCTAGTCAAAATCGATCTGATGCTGATTGTACAGTGATAGATAGATAGATAGATAGAGCCTGGAATAATAATATACCTAGGCTACTAATTATTTTCTGTGCGAGGCGAAATGTATTGAGCGAATGGAAACTAGCCCTCTAATTTTTTTTATCGTATAAAATGAAATCGGTATAATAATGAGTTTGATGAACAACAGGTTGCATACATTTAACAGTTTTTCTTATATCATAATTATTCGTAAATAATTTTATGTTTCTGATTGTTACAGGGGAAAGATAAAAGCAATCGAGAAGATCTGAAAACAGATATACAACACAGGAAAGAAACATTTTATCGAGTGAGTATTGCTATTTTTGTTAGCTAAAATAAGTCTTATATCATGTGGCAATAAGAGAAAAGAGCTAGACAATAAAAAAAAACAAATAAAAAAAAATTTCAAGCGGAGCATGAAGAAGCATCTCTCAATGCCATCAAAGTATGGACACACTTTCAGAATTGGTAGCTTTTGGCATCAGTTATGTGTATGTGAGGTCAAATGTCCTGTAATTTGTGCAGTCAAATGTCCTGTAATTTGTAAAAAGGTTCTCCTTAATGTGATTTCCAATGTGTGTTGTTTGTCTCAGGAGGCTCCGTCGGACGAAGATTCAGCAGTTTCGTCCGCACCAGCTTCGCTGTCACCCCAGCCGCACACCGACATGTGGGTAAGTATCTCTACCCTTCATATTAACTGCAGAAACGTCTTTGGTTGTGGTCTTTCAGTCTTCGGTCATTTTTTATCGGTTAAGCTGTGACTTAGCCGGAAAATAAAGAAGGAAATTGGAAATCACTTTGATTTGTTGTATTTCCTGAAAAGCAAAAGTTTTCAGTGACATGAATACCTAGGTATTTTACGCGCCATGAAGCGTCAAAACCGTAGCTAACGTCAGAAAATAGTTAATTAGGCTACATAAGTTACAGTACAAAGACCGTTTCTTTATATTAGATATTATCTATTTACTATAAAAATTAATATATATTATCTACTTATATAGTAGATACATAGAACCTAATAAAATCGTTAGAAACAAAATATCATGCAAAAAAACCAGTTACCTATAGATTCTCATTTTTTTACGTTCGAAAATTGAATAATATCAATGCAGACGTCTAAAGATCTAATTAACTTGTTTTTTATTTCAAGATCGTAAGCATATAAGGACTCGGCTATAGTGAAAGCCTTGATCCGAGCACACGTATCTAGTTGATGTGTTTGTTCAGTGTATTTTATTTCTTTTTAATTATGGATTATGGTCTGAAATAAATGTTTTATTATTATTATTATTATTATAATAAGAAATAACGCCCGATATGCATAGACACGATAGCAATTGGATTTATTTTTTTATATCTAGTTTCTAGCTCTTTTTTCTCATGATAAACATTACGAGTAAAGTAAATCTTCTGTTTGTCTATTTCGCTTTCACGCCTAGACCACTGAACCAATTTTGATGGAAATTGGTACAGAGATAGAATAGGAAAGGCTTTAGTATAACAATATACTTATATCAATGGAAAATAGCTATATTTGGTGGCCATATTGGGCATCTTTAAGAACAACATTTGACTTGCATGCTTTCCTTTTACTCACCATTTTTTTCGGTTCGAAGAAGCTACCGCCTCTTACGGCGTCCACCGGACACGTTTCTAGGCTTCATGATGTTAAAAGAATTTCCTATTAGAGAAATTCAATAACTCAAACCTGACGCGAAAATCAATCCTATCGAAAGCAAACAACAACCAGTTTCAACAAGGAAAGACAGAGAGAAAGACAAGATAGAGTGACAGGAAAGAAAATAAAAGTTGTCACCCATATATTATGAGAGTTTGCCGAAATATGAAGGTATACATCAGTGGTGAGGTACAGTCAGCATCATAACGATTGCAGCTGTTAAAATCCGCATAAAATCCGTCTCAACAATAAGAATTCAAATTTATTTCAGCAAACAATGTGTCATTTTTATTGAAGCAGCTAAAGCGCCAAAAGTAACTCAGCAGACAATGCAAAATTATTTAAGCATTCAAAGTCTTATAACCCAATTCCTGCCGGCTTGATGCATGAAAAACTGTACTGAGGTTAACTTTTTTTTCAACTGCCTTCCCTTTTGAAACTTTTCACCCTTCGCCACTGGTACGAGTATAGGTATATTAAAAGTCTGATCCCTTCATCCGTATCGGAGTTTAACAAGTAATCGGTACGCTGTATCTGCTGCAAGCGCCTGTCGTTGTCGTATGCGGTCTCGGCTTCGGAATCATGCCTTTATACACCTACTAGTATTTACATAATGAAACTGCTAACACTGTTTACAGCACGTGCAATTTAATCATTGAACAAAACATAAGTAATTCAATATGGCGTTACATAAAATGTCTGATTCATGAATGCTAATATCGGCGGACACGCTGACCATTGTGATGTCGCGATGCCAGTGAACGAGAACGGGCTAACGTCTCACACAGACATTTAACTAAGTATACTGATTATCTCAAGAAATGTGCAATGTGTAGCTCCTTATAAGGATACCACTTTAGCTCGCGGCTGTACAGTAAATTGTTATTATTTCTATAAAATGTTGTTTCGTAATTTTGGTATGATCTAAGTAAAACACTTGCAGTAGACAAAAACAAATATTTGAATTTTGTAATTGTAGGATTTCTGCATGATATGGTAAATCGGTGACTGCCCCGTAGCTCTACCCACTACTGGTAGCATTACTACTACTGGTAGTGTCAAGGGTAAAATTCTTTCCCCATGGCACTACTGGTAGCACTACTGGTAGTAGGTCAAGGGGAAACAATATTCCCCGTGACACTACCAATAGTGTCAAGCGTATTTGACAGTACTGGTCTGGTAGTGTCACGGTGAATAACTTTTTCCCTAATCGGCGCATCCCGATAAAAATGCCGATAAAAATCCCGATAAAAAGCCGCATTTTGATCGGGATGTACGTGATCAGGATTCTTGCCTACTCTCTATTCCTGACGTATATCAATGATATGTTAATACCTATGTATATGTTATCTGTCAGTTATATTACTCTGAAGATTAAAAAACGCATTTTTAAGCACTTGTCTCTCCTAGCTGGACCATGTCTTGAATGTTTTATTTTTTTGCTAAGCCCGATTGTGTCGTGGTCGAGTTCACTGCCAAGGTATTTTTCCTTTCTTAAGCAATTCTTCAGGATAGCTACTCCCATTGTAAGATATTCACAGTAGGTTATAATTATAATATGCAAACTGAACAATAAAGAACTAAGTAGATACTTGGAATTCTTGAAAGACTTGAACATAAAAAGGTTTCTTCCGAGGCAGTTACCTACTTATATATAAAATATATTTTAAAACAAGACAATTTAACGAATTCTATCGCAATTTATTTGGTTTTTTTTTACATAATTACGCAAAGGCGTAGATACAAAAATAATACCAAATTAATTGCGATAGAATTCGTGTACGTTTGCGCATTTTTATCTGCAGGCAGATCATCCCTGTAGATGAAAACGCGCAATCACACCTTCAAGTGTCGCAAATGGTAACCGCCCAGTGTGCTTGTATACTATATACCTTAGTAGTAGGTATTATTTAACTATTTGGTATTTTATTTGCTATTTATTTGGCATTTTTTTTACATAATTACGCAAAAGGGTAGATACAAAAATAATACCAAATAAATTGCGATAGAGTTCGTGTACGTTTGCGCATTTTTATCTGCAGGCAGATCATCCCTGTAGATGAAAACGCGCAATCACACCTTCAAGTGTCGCAAATTAAGTAACCGCCCAGTGCGCTTGTATACTACCTTAAGGCCCCGAATCAGATTAGCATCGAAAAATCGGTATTTTCGAAACCGTTTTTCTTTTTAACTATAAAACCTAAAGATCTGGAGTTTACATCCCTGCATACTACAGGATATACAGAGTAACTTCACCTTTTCATAAATTCAATAAAATAGGAGGAAATAGTTGAAAAGAGGATCTAAACATCACTCTACTCTTTCTTATGAAACCAAATATTTTCTACAATACGTATCCAAATAGTCTAAAATTTCAGATATATGTTAAATGAGTGTATTAGCATGACGTGACCTTCTTAGTTTGTAATCGTCTCCTATAAAATTATCTATTAAAATTAGTTTTACTGATTTTTACGGCTGAAAAATGAGCGAATGACCTTGAGCATTTGTATGGTCAAAGTCATTCGCGTATGTAATCACCTTAAAAGTATAAAAACTATAACACACGATAAACATTACAAAGTTATTACGTCACAAGGCAATATCAACAAGTTGTCGCTTGTTCCGGAGGCGCCTATCTACCTACTCACGTGGTAAAGAATGCCTTCAGCCTTGAAGTTAAGAGCATCGCTAAGCCAGTTTAATGTCAAAAAGTATTGCAATATAAACATTTTGTCACCTAGTAAACTATTGGCATAGTTGCGTCACTGCATTGTACTTTGCTGTTTTGTAGGGTGTCTATGATTTAGCGTATAAATACGCATTTTTACGAGACAGTTTCTACACTTTATCTAAATCGAAGTTAAAATTCTAAAGCCCATCTTGCTGCCACTTCTGTTGAGCAGCTCTAAGTTTCTGCAACCTAAACCTGACTAAAGCGTCCGATACCAGTATTATTTTCTACCCAACACGTCGGCGGCGGTGCGGCGTAGCCTTCCATTTATTGTATTAAGTCAGTTCTTAATATTCTGATCCATTAATTTTGTAAATAGTTAAGTCTGTCCGGCTTAGAGCTGGTAAAGAAGTTTTTTAAAATCAAATAGGTAGATAAATAGGTAGGTAGGCTTAGATGGTACGGACACATAATGAGACGAGATGAGACCTACTCCGTGAAAACCGCTTTAAATATCCCTACAAAACGCCAGGGAAGAGGAAAGCCTTCCACTACATGGTGGTGAAAAATCGATAGGGAAATCAGCCTCCAACTCAGTTGGTCATAAAACTTACATGTTTCTATTATAGCACAAAATTAAAACATTGGCATCTGATAGGAAGAAAAGGTAAAGAGATAACACAGAACTTTTGAACTCTGATCGATATAGGTGCCACGGGTCGGAATTTTAACTTCTAATGAAAGCATGATTGAAATAGAAAGCTTTATTAAATGTCAGTTAATAATAGTCGATGAAACAAAAAAGTAAAAACCACACTGTCAATACGCTTTCAAAATTCCTAATTCTTACAAACAGTTGAATGAACTACATATTTTATAATCTCAACGATAATTAGTTTTCCTTGTTTTTAATTTAGTTTAATAATCTCGCTATGCCTTTTTTAGAAAACTCGTCTCATTATCAAGTGGGCCCGTGGGTGTAGACCGTGTAACCATTGTGCCCAATTTGTCAAGCTCGAATACACGACTGTTCCAATTTTGGACATGTGATGATAACATCTAGGCTGTTTTAGTAAAGTCCACCTGTTGATAGTTATCAAACTATTTAAGTTTCAGAATTGCGCAAAAATTGCCAAAAGACATGTTCTATCAAAATAAAAGTACGTATGTGTACCTAATTTGTTTACATTACAATACCTACAAATTTTAACGATTTCAACTGAAATATTTTATTTATCGAATCAATCAATATAATGATTTTCATATTTTAAAAATTAATCATTGAGCAAAGTATCCATAGTCGTAGTAACCATCCTCGTTCTTCAAGGAATATTCTTAAAAAAAAGAATTAGCGAAATCGGTTCAGCCGTTCTCGAGATTTGCGCTTAGCAACACATTTAGGGATTCATTTTTATATTACGGTATAGATTCTATTAAAATCGTTTTTAAAATTGATCAAGTATTAATTTTTCTTAACGTGGCGCACATTGGGAGAGACCTATATCCAGCAGTGGACTGCCATAGGCTAATTGATTGAATGATTGAAGATTTTGAAGTTCGCAATCTCAGTCTACTTTTGACGCTAACTTTAACTACAGATTTACTACAGCCAATCACTAATGGCAGGGTTCTACTTCTACCCTATCACATAAACATTATAATAATATGTTGAAAAGGTCTTATTTTCTATCCAAACTGATGGTCATCGTTGTTCCAGTCATGTGGCCAATGCCGTTCGTCGGCGGAGCGCGCGTCGGCGGCTGCGCGGGAGTGCACGCGACTCGCGGACGCGTTGCGCGACGCGCGCGACCAGCTCGAGCTCATGGAGTTCAGGCTGCTGGAGTTAGAAGACGCTCACCCCGACAAGGTACGCAGTGA
Organism: Eilema depressum; assembly: GCA_914767945.1. Taxonomy (NCBI): domain Eukaryota; kingdom Metazoa; phylum Arthropoda; class Insecta; order Lepidoptera; family Erebidae; genus Eilema; species Eilema depressum. The sequence goes on along the minus strand of OU612028.1, from coordinate 6,176,181 downwards.
ACATTTTTATACAGTGATAAATAAACGTCTCTTTTGTTACATTGATAACGTAATGGATATCTAATTGTTATTAAGTGGACGCAGTGGTTTTAATTTGTGCCTTGTATTTTAAGTGTAAGTATTGTGCGTGATTTGATTATAGTGATACTGCATTTAGCTAACGCCGATATTTTAATTTTAGGTTACGTGTATGTGAGAATAATTATTATATTTTTTGATAATTAGGATTGAGTGTTCGATTAGGATTCTATAGCTTCTGGTTTTGTTTTAAGAACGTGTTATTGATAAATTGATAACGGAGGCGCGGTTATTACAATAGGGTGCACTGTTTACACCTGTTTGTTGAATATTCTTATGTATCTATGATGTACATCACGAAGGGGCCCTTAAACCTACAGCCCGATACAAAAGTCTCGAGGTCTGTTCGAGTCTCTCTCTGCCTCACGATGAACCCAGCACCCGTACGGTGAATCCATGGATAGCTAAGAATTTCTTCTCTAGAATATATTAACCCTTTTTAGGATATTTTAAGAACTGTTATCAAGTCTCTAAATTACCGCAACTAGAACCCATACCACAAGGTTGTTTACCTTGTGATATAGGTTTTAGAATGCAGATAATTAATATATTTGAATACATTTTTGTAAGTAGATATTGTATATTTTATTAATAGGTAATATCTATTCGTTTAATATATATCGAAAATTATTCTGAGTAGGTCCTACCAGGTAGGGTAGGTACCACTGACCTCTGTGATACAAGTAACCGTATAGGGGTACTCATACTACTCGTATTAAAGAAGTCACCAGGTACCTGCCTACCTATTCCAAAGTAGCTGCAATGGTTTTGTAATTAATTTTATTAGATTTCATGTGAATATTCCCGCGTTGTTATTTCAAGACGGTGACATTCTACCGTGTGACTTGCAAAAACATTGTAAGGTCAAGATTTTAATTTTTTCTTTGTTTTGGCAAATGCATTTGCAAATAATATGTAGATTTGCATAATATGAAGAAATTATCTTGTTCATAGACTTTGAAGTAACTAGGTATATATCATGTTAGGAACGAATTATAAAAAGACATTAACTAGTTAGAAAGTGCATGATAGATCAGTGAAAATTGGCAACTTTTCACAATAAAATAATAATAGAGACAAAGTTGCTTATGTTAAGGTTGGAATTATTTGTTTAAATATACGTAGATATATCCTTTGATAGAAAAGAATATGAAATTTGGTTTTGCACCCTGAAATGCCGCAACTTCCGGAAAATTCAGAAAACCGGTAAATGGCGGTAAAAGAACCTATTTTGTAAGTAGTTTTGTAGTAACGCTAATAGGTACAAACTGAACTACTGAATTTTGACATAGGTTCAATTCTTAATGAATGGCTCTGTGCTTTTTGCACCAATTTCGCCAATGTTTCATAATAGAGCTAATAACGTAGGAGATAAAGTGGACCAGAATTTGACCGATTGACTCGAGTTCTTTCATATAGGTATTCAAACAACTGAACAATGGTGTCTACTTAGCAAATGTATGTGCCTGATATTTATCACATTTACAAAAGTATTTGGGTTTTTAAATACTCAACAATAACTCATACATAACACTCTTACCTACAATACCTAGTTACCTGTTTGAAATTCCAAAATAAATATGTATGTTAGGTACTGTATAATGCAGGCATTGTATACAATGCCTATGCAATGTCTGCTATTATATAGAATGCCTGCTGCTCCACCGGCAATGTGTAAATTATAAAGATCTTGGTCTATATTTGCGCTTTGCAGAATAGCTTTTCCGAAATTCTATTTCTGGATGGTTATAAAAAAAAGAGCCACGAAGGCTATTGCCTTCTAAAGTTCTAACCCGACCTGGATAGACATAGGTTAGAAGGCTAAGGTGGAAGCACCGCCACCCTTTATGTTTTTTGATAACATTTTAAACATTGCCATCTGCGCACTCGATATTCCATACATTGCCTAGGATTTCTATAGAATACCGGATTCTACACATTACCGGTAACATAGGTAGATAACATTCAATAGATTAAAACGTCACGACTCACATATTTTCAACTGACATTACACCAGCAACCTTGACCTGTTACACTCACACATACCTTCGAACACATAGGTCAACTATCACTAGTCTCAAAGCTACTTCGAAGGTGTTAGCGGAAACGCCATTGATCATTATTAACGGTGTTGTTATATTTCTATGGTGTGTGGTGACCGGACGCTTGCTCCTTATAGAAGCCGATGTGATTACCTCAGTCGGTATTAGTCATATTGTTTGAATAAACTAATGAATTATACAGACAGATGGAGTTTTTCTGTAAGTACAGGTGCTTAGATGTAGGTATTGTCAATATGTAAAGTTAGATTTGCGCAGTGTAGTTAGTGCTGTAGAGTGTGTAGTGTTTGTGCTTCCAATTCAAATTCCAATCATTTTATTTTTAAAACGGACAAGTGTGTGTGCAAACGTGAGATAAACTAAATAATTGTGCTGGAAGTGATTCTTAGCTCATGGTTTACTGGAATACGGAGGTAGGACACGACGGTATTTCAGTCCCAATTGAGTAGTCCGACTGGGAAAGTACCTCCGCCCTGCAGGATACCACGGCCATAATAACTTCGTGCTGTGTTTCCGGCGGTGAGTAGGGTAGCTAGAGCTCACTGGAGAGTTTTTGTGCTGTCAGTGGGAAGACCAAAGGCTTGTTCTGCTTTGTCTTCTGCACTGACGGCACAGAAACTCTCTGTTCTTACAGGATTGACAACACGAATATGACTTCTTTGGTACTGCACGCGTCCAAAGGCCACGGCACGGCCACTCCCATCAGCTGGACCGTGTGCTTGTCTGAAAATCAATCATTTTCAAAATTGGCTTTACAGCACATTCAAATGCACATTAAAATAAAACTATGTTTGAAGCAATTTCCCCGTGGGCCGTGACCATGACCGTGAAAAGCAGGGCTCAATGCAATAATGATCAACAAAAATAATGAAATCACTATAAAATTAATCGTAATACAATCTTTTACAAATAAGTAGTTCATTTCAACGTCTTCTCTTTTTAAAAACTCATGCAAATAACAACAACAGGTAGATAAGTATACCCTTCGTTCGGCCCAGTTTGGTCTAAACTATGTGCTATAGAAATGTGCAGTAATTTCATAGTAGGTACGTACTTGTTTTTCGTGCTGAACCAAGGAATTTCTCAGGGACGTCAGCGTCTCTCCCCCAGGTGTGGGAGAGACACTGCCGTCTCTGTTGACCAAAGTACACTGCGTAAGATTTCCCACCAAGTACCTACGCAAGCACCCCAGTTGCATGGTACCTACTTAAATACTCTGCTCTAGGCTCGGGTAGATGATTGATTTTTCCCATAATATGCTGGCAAAATTTACGGGTATGCTTATCAATTAGCAAATAATGTTTATTTGTGTAGGTATAGTTTTAATGAATAATTCGGTTGTTATGTAGACATGTAGCATCCGGCGTAGCTTAGTTTTTACGTGGCTATAGATTCATATCCAAATGAATGTTCTGCGACCTTTGATTGTGTCATGGTCGTACACAGTTCTAGAGCCGTACCAAACAGTCTCTATACGTGTAACGTATACTTATATATCATAAAGCGTCGTTTATTTTGTTGTAATGTACATAAGTAATAGTGAATATGACGTATTCAGGTATAATTTAAGTGGTAGGTATTTGTTAGAAATTAAAATAAGAATGACTGACGACGGAAAATCATGAGCAACTCTGGCGACATTGAGAATAACCTCATGAATTGTGTAAGAAAGTCATGACAAAGCGTCCTGCTTCAGTATTTAAAGGAACTCACTAAATTTTATTAATTAGTCATACTTATTTTACGAATAAGACCGATATATTGGAAACATGTGGGTGTTAAGTTAAGACACCTCTGCCTCCGGGGATAAAATTGTGATTATATGTTAATGTATGTATATATAACAGATTGCATTGCTTCCGTAAACTGAGAACTGGATCGCGTAGCAACAATCTTATAGTCAGTTTTCCACATGCAATTGAAATAGAAACTGAATTACTTTGCTGAAAGCATACAAAACCATGGGTATAACATGTCTGAAGCAGAAATAAGTTACAGTAATTAATATATCGGTTGTAACAAGCGTCTACGTTTATGAAACGATTTTATGTTGGACTTCGAAACCACTATTGCAATATAGTCTCACCACTAACGTCGCCGTGAAGCCATTAATTACTAGATGGAATAATGACTTTAATTTATCTGTAGCTGAGTGGAAAAAAAAAATGTTTGGCGTTTGAACAAAGGCTGATATAAAAAGGTCATAAGTTTTTTTTGAAAAAAAGTCTGATGTGTAATTAACTTAATTAACATTGGAAAAACTAACTTTTTCTGCGACTAATGAAGGCGTGGAAAATAGCTTCAAATGGTAAACATAATTGCAAATTTTTTACTCAGCATTATTTTTAGGTCCTATATTTTGATCTACAACTTATGTTTCAACTACACCTAAATTGTATTAATATCCATGGAGCCTTTTAGACTACAATATGCTAAACCTAAACAAATTATAATAGTTATTTGTATACTTAATATCCACTCGAAAATCATTGCCCACCTTCGGGGATTATCTGCCAAAAAAGGAATTTGCAATGGAATGCGAAAAAATGTGCAACAAATAGAAATATTCATTACACCATATGAAATGAGGAAAAACTACATTATATAATTTGTCGTTACATCATATAAAATTATATTAATTACTTAAATCCAGGTAATTATTATTTTCGTTATTGTATCAAACGTAACGGTACAGAATCCATATCCATACTAATATTATAAATGCGAAAGTAACTCTGTCTGTCTGTTACTGTTACGCTTTCACGCCTGAACCACTGAACAGATTTTGATGAAATTTGGTATAGGAGTAGATTAGACCTTGAGAAAGTACATAGGCTATGTTTGGTCGCGATGACCGACATCCAAGCGGGCGGAGCCGCGGGCAAAAGCTACTAATTAATAGTACCACGGTAACGCTCCTAATTGGTTCCTTAGGAAAGTGTTTGTACTTTTGGTACAGCCAGCATCAAATCGATTTGACTGGCAGGTTACTCAAAAAGATCTTCATAATTACTGGTCAAGTTCAATCTGATGCTGACTGCACTGAGTTTGAACCTCACGGACTTATCCCTCTGGGGTGGGCAAAGGGAACGAGAATAAAATACGGTGGGCTGGTGTACAAATTTAGCGACAGTGTAGACACTGTAGAGAAAGGACATGAAGTGTGTAAAGCAAAATACCTACATAATGTTTATGTTTTTTTTATCATGCGAAAAATCCCCAGGGATACCTCCCCCGCCGGAGCCGGAGGAGGAGGTTACGTCGGACTCGAACCGACTAAAACGCACGCCTTCTGTGGGCCGTCAGTTGCCGGAGGTGACATTCTCCCTCGCACCCCGGCCGACCCAGGGCCATATCTCTCGATCTGGCCTTCTTCAGGTGTGGGGACCACGGAGTCCCCAACTCGCCTCCGAATGTTTATGTTCGCCCACAACATTATGTAAATGAAATATCAATTTCATGATGATTTGGCTGAAAGTTATAACTGACGTCACGTAGATTCTGTAAATGATCTTGACTATATTTCCTACCTATGCACTTAAGAGTATGAGTGCGCATTGCTAAAGACAGTTGCAATATCGCAATAATTGAATGAATGTGGAATTGTATGATTATGACAAAACAAACGATCAACAATCAACTAGGAAATAAATCCCGTCACATAACTTCAACTTAGTAGATACATTATGTCTCCACTCACGCCTATTATAGCATCCTACAACATACTTACTATAAGAATCGAGAATAAAGCTAACATAGGCATATTTGTCAACGCCTACTATGCAATATGATCGTTTTAGTTGTTCTAGTCGTGCTCAGAAAACCACTGCTGGCCAATTAATTACGGCGTTCGGACGTTTTTGTACAGTTTATATCATTGACTCTTATTTTAAATATGAAATCGTTTCGTACTTTGGAAACGCTGTAACGTAATGTCGTGTGTAAAATGTGTTAAAACAGTGCTTTATTACTTGCTTTATTACAGTGTCCTTAGTCTTTAAGAACTTTGCAACTGGATGTACTAAAAGTACAATCTTATTGTTTCAGGGTGCTAGGGACAACCTAACAGATTCGGACTCAGGTTGCGTATCCCCTGGCTCACGTATTAAAGACTCTGCATCGCCTGAACTCAAACGAATGGATTCCGGATACAAATCCCCCCACACTCCTAGCAGTCCCTGTAATCCGCGAAGACACCTAGGCACTCCACAAGATGACTTCAAAGAAGATTTTGCTAGGGCTCAAGTTCTGGCCGATATACTGGACAAAACATCAGAAACCACCAGTGATTCCTTAAAAAGCAACCCGGTCAAAGAACATTTAGAACAGATGATATTGAATGCAGCATCCGCGGAGGACAGAGCATGTTTGGAGCAAGTTCTCATGCTGCTATACAACCTACAAACATTAAGCAGTTCTGTCAGTGAAGATGAATGCTATCAGGTATGTATAAAAAAGAAAAATAATATGACGTTTACTGTTACTGTGATTGTCAACATGGGGGTCTTATTTGCAAATATATATTTAAATTAATTTGGTATTTACAGGCCAAACCTCGCCGAATATGTGACCTGAGATTCAAACAAGAAACTGATATCACCAATAAAACTCAAAAAGCCATCGCAACAGTCACACCATATCAACAGAAAGGATATAAATGCGAGTCACTTGAGAGCCTTTGTAGTGAAGAAAGGAAACCGAGTAACATTTTACAAGAAAGTGGCATCTTTGAAGGTGTCGAAACAGAGTCAAAGTGTACCCAAACAGATGTGAACGATAGTTTTGAATGCAGCGGTGAACTCAACACCGAAATACAACGACTGAATAGTATAAGAGAAAAGCTAGAGAGACAAGGAGTTAGAAATAGGACATTAAGTACGAAGGAAGATGGAGACGGCTTGGAGTGCAGGTGCGTGAAGTTGGGAAAGAAACATAAACAGTATTACGAAAGGAGGCTTAAGTTTTTGGAGGGAAAGATCTCGATATACGAAGCAGCACAAGACGTTAAAGAGGCTAAACTTGCACAAAGATTGCAGAAAGAGTTTCTCCTTGAAAATCAAATACAGGTATATACAACAAGTTTATCTATCTGGTCATAGTAATCTTTAGAATATTCAGCTATACGAGGTATACAAAAAGCACATATCGACGGTTAAAAGGCGAATTGATTCAAGCGCCACCTTGGGCGATATTGAGTTATATACATCATTGGAATCGTGGAATTTTTCCGCGTCGTTTGAGCCGGGTTTGAGGTTAATCTGAGCACTTTTTTGGCGCTTGGCTCCATTACGAATTTGGGTAACTTTTCTATTTACGAGGTATCAAGTGTAGCAATTTTGGTTGTTTTTTTCAAAGCATGTATATAGACCCATCAAAAAAAACGTTTTTTCTTACTATCTGTAGTTTAAACCATTAATACCTGGATCAAATAAAATGGTTTTGACGTTTGAATTGTTTTTACTTGATCTTAAATAATTTAACATGGATGATAATTCATTTTGCTTCAACCAGATTTATTAATGTATGATTATTAGATCATTTTGCCTTGAACATTTAAACATTATCTCTGTCGCTTGAATCAATCTTACCTGAATAAGTATAATGGAAGTATATGACATGTGCTAATTATCCTTGACCAGTTTTTAGTGTTTATGCCATTTAGAACAATTTTCTCTATGCATAAAATAAATATCTGCACGTTTGATTCCTTTATATTAATTTAATAATTAAACTTATGTCATACTTAAATCAGTTTACCTCTTCCACCTCGCATTAAAATTGGCATTTATTATCTCAAGCAACAGAACACAAACCAACGCGGGTAGGTACTTGGACCCACAAAACGCATGTCGCGCGTGGATTCGAGGTCGGTTCAGTCTACTGCGCGATGCCAGATAAGTCGGATGCCAATTTTATCTAAGAATTTTGATTTTTATTTAAGAATATTATACTTAAAATATATAATATGTCTAATAACATAGCCCGTTTCTGACCGTTCCCGGTGGAAAAGTGCCCATCACACTCGCCGCGTTTCTATGCTGGATTGCGATGGCCAGCCTTTGCACCAGGAACGACCCGGATCGATAGTCCCCTGTTGCATTATTCAGTCTTTGTCCAATTTCTTTAGGCTCTGGCCTCCTTGCCCCAACTCCCCAGTCTTTTTTTTTATTGTGCGAAAAATCCCCCCGGATACCTCCCCCGCCGGTGCCGGAGGAGGTGGTTATGTCGGACTCGAACCGACTAAAACGCACGCATTCTGTGGGCCGTCAGTTGCCGGAGGTGAGATTGTCGTAGTCATATCCCTCGCACCACGGCCGACCCAGGGCCATATCTCTCGATCTGGCCCTCTTCCGGTGTGGGGACCACGGAGTCCCCAACTCGCCCCCGGGTATGGGGAGGCACGCAATGCGCGCCGCCGCCGCGATCTGCTTCTGCTAGGGTGACAGGCGGCTCCACCCATCACCCCCAGGCCCGCGCTCATGCGGGACGGAGGTCATTCTGCGACCTCCGACGCCCGAGTTGCCGCCGCTCGTTGCGGGCTGTGCGGTTAGCGATTCTCCTGCGCTCCTCGTGGGCCGCATGGTCTGCGATTCTCCTTCGCTCCCACTCTGCCGCCCACTTCACGAGCATTATTTGCTCGCAGACGGAGGCGCCGGCGGCCCACACATCCGCGCAGCGAACCATCGCTGCGAGCAAAGTGGCGAGCGTGAGAACTCTCGCTCCCAGGGTCGCCACCAGCTCCCGTCTCGGTGTCTCCCACGCCGGACACTCGGTGAGCGTGTGCAGCGCCGAGTCCTCGCTCGCGTCACAGTGATGGCACTCGGACGTTGGCTCTTTCTTCGCGGTCCGATGCAGATACCGCCCGAAGTATCCATGGTCGGTGATAATCTGCGTCAGCCAGAACGAGAGGCCACCGTGTGGCCTCTCTAGCCACTCCCCCATGATGGGCTCCCCAGAGTCTCTACGGCCACCGGTATGAAGTTGTAAAACGGCTCCAGGTCGGCGTATTAAGCCTCTTCCTTAAGCTAGCCTCTTCCGCGGCCGCACACGGGGCGTTAACGGTGCGACTAAGGTGACTGGCGGCTACTGTGCTGACGCAGGGTGCGTCCCAAATTAGGCACTTGCCGTTCTTCCAGGGCACCAAAATCAGCCCGTCTGGCCTCTTCTCGTCCGACCTACTAAGTCCCGGAGGCTCAAGCACGCAGGGAACGTTCGCTGATATCAGGGCCCTGCGAACGTTATCGTTCAGAGCGTGGTGTCGCCGAAACCTCCCAGTGCACCTCCGACAACTCAAAGCGTGATGGCCATCTGCTTTCACCGTGGAGCCGCAGGTGCATATATGGGGTTCACACACCTTACAGCTCAGGCGAAAAGCAACTGCCACCCGCAGAGAGTCGTCATCGAGTAGGGTACCCAGGTGAGGTTCACCTCACCTGGGTACCTTCAGGCAACGCTTGCAACCACGCTCCGGATTCTGGTTGCGACACCGCCCGCAGCATGGATTTATCGGCCCCCGTAGCATCTCCTAATAGTTTACCCTGGAGTCGCTTCACCCCACGCCCGCTGAAGATGCATTGCTTCAGGGATCGATGCTCCCATGCTGATGGCCGACCAAGCAGTCATAGCACCCGACACAAAAGGCATGATCCCCCCGTCACTATTAGAATTGAATAAAGTAGTGACAAGGTTCTCAACCCCATGAGCAGACGCCATTCCATTCCTGGCGCCTGACGTCGCATGAGTGATGTGGATCACTCATGCGACGTACCCCCAGACCACCACACCTGATTGGCAAAGCCGCCTGAATCCACTGGGTCTCATTCAGGGAGATATTGAAGACTGACTCAACCACCGACCTCAGCGCAGCATCGAAGGATGAAACTTCCTCAGGGCAGAGCCAAGTCGGGGCGGTTCGCATTAAATAGGTAACCCTAGGGAGAGCGAAACACATCCGTAACAAAACAATCGCGTCGTGCGCGGACAAGCCTTTCAGACAGCAGTTAGGAGAAGTTGCTTCCGAGTAGTGATGGCCTCAGGAACCGCAGTGAGAAATATTGGCGATCCCAAAAGGCTGAAGTTAGAGAATGAAAGTTCCTTGAGGCCGGGGAGAAGGGAATTAAAGTGTGAAAAGTGTGTTCGATCCTCGGTGCCACAGGGAAAGAACTCGCACTTCGAGGGGTTGAGGACTAAGACCTCCAGGTCCTGGAACACGTCTTCTGGTTTGGCCCCGATAGTGCCATCATCCAAGTACCATATGTTAAGGGTGGATTTGAGATCACGGATCGCCTTATGGATAGCCAGGCTAAACACCAGAGGACCGAGTGGATGTCCCTGTTGGGCTCCCACATTTGAGAGGATGAGTTTATAATCTAAGAAAAGATTGGAAGGGAGTCTGTAGGCTTGGTGAAGAAAAGGATAGAGAGACGGGATTTTTTCCTTAACCTCACTCAACAAAATGTCTCTCGCCAAAGTATTGAATGCGTTACGGATGTCCAATTTCAACAATATCGAGCCTTCTTTCCTATGATCCATGAAGATCGCTCGGGTGGCGTGGATTGCGGCCTTGCATCCACGGCGTGTCCCGAAACCCAGTTGGTGTGGCTGTAGGTATTCAGCCATCTCCTCTTTGACAGCACGGCAAGCCACTTTGGCAGTCAAGCGGCGAAAAACGCTACCGACTGCTATTGGTCTCAAGCCTCCATCTTTTTGGCCAATGCAAAGAGGGTGGCCCCGTACGGATATGGACACACTTGAAGATTTACTTGACCACTGAGTAAAAAGTTTACCAGACTGGTCAAACTTGCTAAGAGACGCCTACCGTTCTCCCCCGCCGACACAGATATCAACTCTTTGAGGTGTCCGGGCCGGATCCCGTCTAATCCCGCCGCCGAACCCGTGTAAAAAGACTCTAGTGCCGAACTCACGTCCTCTACGGCGACATTCACTGCTGTAAGGGGTAAGCCCGGATCTGGTGGGAAACTGAGCGGATGCGAAGGAGCAGGATGCTTATCCTGTAAGGCAGCGAGTGTACCGGAATCCCGCTGTGCGAAGGAACCGTCCGACACCACAAGGCGGACGGCACCTCTTAAATCGCCCTCATAAACCTTCGCTTCTATCCCATTTAAGTTACTTTTCTTAAAATTGATGTGTCATTTCATTCGCTTTCCCTGCATCGTGAAATTTATTTTATTATCTTTGAGCTATTTTCCTCAAGTCAGATTCAAATAAATCTTGCGATTAAAACAATTTGCTATAAATAGTTATTATAACACTGCGTAATTTGAGTCATTCCTCCTTGCACAGTTACAACTAGGTGAGCGGGTTAACTCATTTATCCATGAAAAATTGACAAATAGGTAAGTGATTTAAATCATGTATCCGTGAACAGTTGAAAAATGGGTAAGTGATATAAATCATTTATTCTTGATCTGTTCAAGAAGCAAGGGACACATAAACTATTTTGCTTTGAATACATAAATCGTTATCGTGTACATAGACCTTTCTGCCCTGATCAAAGAATTGTGCAAAATGGCTCAAGTTACATCTAACTTGCTTTAAAAACACCTTTTCTTTGTTATAATGTAATCATAAATTAGCATAAAATATACCGCTTTTTAGTTGGGGAGATTTGTACATTTTTATTCAATACTTTAGGAACAGTGATTTTTTTTCTTAAAAAATAAACTTTAAAATGCTCTCCTGTAAAGTTCTCAAAATGGCGCTTGAATCAAGTCGCCTTTTAACCGTCGATATACCTATCATACATATAAAGGGTCACAAGGAAATCACTGCAAGGATGATTTCGTCTATTTCCTTATCAAAATGTTAACCTGTCGTGGTTATTAACAAAATGTATAAATATTTTCTTGCAGGAACTTGAATTGCAACTTTCGGAATTACAAGATAAGTACGAAAGATTAGAGGAAGATTGCTGTGAACTAGAAGAAATCGAAAATGATACCCGCTTACATTGGCAGCAGTAAGTACCTAAATAATATAAAAATACACGCTTGATTACTAAATTGTTGTTTGATAATAAATATGATACCATTTATTTAACTATTTTTAACGAAAGAGATTTTACGCATGACAAAGGTGATGATATTTTCATTAATTCTTTCAATGATATGTTAAAATCAATGCAAGTTCCTAATAAAAAGGTAAAGCCGTCCACTTAGATGGTTTCAGTCAATTATGTTCTTGACAAAGTAAAACTTACAGAATTTGGGAGTATATTCAAGAAAAGATCGTTGTCCCAAAACGATTAGGTATAGGCAATACAAATTCCAACTGAAATGAGAATGTTAGATATAATACAGTTTTTTATATTTTCTCTTTATTCTTTTAGGCTTGAAATGGACTATGAGCTCTGTTCAGCTCAATTAAGAGATATGACGGAGCAGAGAGAATGTTCACGGGCCCAGGCCGAGCGCCTGATGGGCGAACTCAAAAATAGAGAATGTGCTTTGAGAGCTAGAGAGGTAAGGATCTTAAAAGGAAATGACTTGAGTATAACTTTTAGTTCCTTGCAAACCTTCCTTCCTTGACTGGTACAAGTTCCTTGCCAAAAGTTTCTGGCAATTTTGGAAGTCTAGAGCTAGAGCAAATCATTAATGGATTCCGCCTGCAATCAAACTTGTTTTAGTCTTTTCAACAGCAGTCCGGCTTTTTATATAATTTACTTAATAAAAAAAATTATGTTGTTAATATGGAAAGTCCATTGCTGATACAAATAATGCCACCATGATGGTCCTCAATTTGATGGGTCTCTAAGATGCTTTTTCATGCCGCGCTAAAAGAACTCGGGATTGTAAGAAGAAGAAAACATTTGTGTTGGTGAAGAATTCCAAGTCTTTATGGTGTAACAAAGAAAAAAGGTGCCGAACTGTTTGGTCCTGGATGGAAACAGATCAACTATAAGAGTCTAACTCAAGTTCTTTGACATATTTTCAGACTGAATTACAAAATCGATTGCACAAACTGGAGCGGGCGGTACCAGCTTTAATCGCGTGGAATGTGGTTCAAGTGATTGGTGCAGAACTGTCATGTGGTGGCAAGGTAAATATTATTCACAGCTTTTCTATATTTGCTCACACCGTACTGATAATAAACCTAGTGATAAAATATAAAACAAATATATTGCGACTTACCTAATACACAGCGTCAGGACCCAAAGTAAGAATCGCTTATAATATAGGATTCGAGAAGACGTATTAATTTTAAAAAAAAAATTAAAAATCTTTATTGACAAATAGAAGTACATTTGTGTGAAAGAATCCCTGGTTCCCGAGCTAGTTCTTATAAAAAACTGTATTACGGGAATCAGTGTCCTCCCCTTAATCCATGGGTACATAATAATGTCAACAAGTACAACTAATATAGATATAGATGTTCAAGTCACTAGCTTAATCACCTAAAATATCCCAGCGTAGCAGTTATTTTATATGGTGTGTTTTCTCCTGTTTTGCCAGAACAATCTTGGAGATGAAGTCACATTACAGTGAAACACATAGACCATAAGTTACGGATGCAACTGTCGTCCCAAGATTCCTTCTAATGAATAACGAGTGTTAATATACTCATTTAAAAAAAATTACTGGTCAAATATTTCCTGCCATTTTGAATATGCACACATTCCTGGACAGTCGTGATTCCCACTCGTTTCCTGACTCCCCGAGGTGACCCAGCACAAACTAATCTAATCAAATTTTATGACTTAGGACATGATTCCGTAGCCGACCGCAATTATGACAACAAACTGCCGATGCACGCAGCACATGCGCGTAATTAATTGCGGCTTCTCAATGGTCTCCTCCGCATCGGAGTTTAACAATTAATGGATATGCTGTATCTGCCGCATGCGTCTGTCGTTGTCGTATTGTTAATGAATATCTTTTACAGAGGGCATTAACGGAGCGCATGTGCGGCTACAGTGAGAACACTCGTCAAGTTGTCGCACAGATCAAGCAAGAGAAAGAACAGCTACAGGCGCAATGCGGAGCTTTGGTTGCGTGGACTGACATCATGTCAGCCTCCACGCCAAACACCAAAGAGCTACAGGCGCAAGTCAACAAGTGAGTTAAATCTTCTATATCTTCTCTTTCTGTCTTCTTGAAAAGATCACTTTTAAATACAACTTTACGCTTCTATGAATTTTAGAAAACCATCCAGTTATGGTTATGTGCAGCTCAACCGGGGTCTGTTAAATATTAACTTTACTAGGAGCATTTCTGTGTTGTAGGTACTGTGTGTAAGAATGCCACTCCTTATCTCCCTTTTTATATAATTTTCCTTTTTAGCATCCCTTTGTACCGCTTCATTGATTACCATAAAAATATAAATACCTAATAATAATATGTCGTTTAAACAGCCCGTGCCTGACTATTCCCGGTGAAAGAAGTATCCATTAAATTCGCCGCGTTTCCACGCTTGATGTCGATATTGTGATGTCCAGCCTTTGCATCAGGAACGATCCGGATCGATAGTCCCCTATTGTCTCACTGAGTATTTCTCATAGTTCCTTCACTAAGACTTTGGCCTCCTTGCCCCAGCTTTCCAGGGTCTCCACAGCAACCGACACGAAGTAGCAAAGCGGCGGTAGTTGTAAATACTCAATTGTCAGATTACATAAATTACACCTGTCCTCAGATTATTAGCAGAAAAGCGACAATTAGAACTCAAAACAGAGCAAACTCAGCACAAATTACAGTCCAAAATAAAAGAACTAGAAGAAGAACTAGAGACAACCAAGAGACAGGCGCTGGCCACCGCCGCTGGAGCTGAATGCAAGAAAGAAAAAATTGAGGGAAAGATTAGCGAGCTAGAGAAGAAGTTACGAGGAGAATGCGACAACGAAGACGTACGTGATGTTCTTTTATTATTTTAGAATTGTTAAATAGGATTGTTCAACAATTATAGAATTTTCAAACAATTACTAGCACTATGAAACTTCTGTTGTCAGCATATACCATAACATTATTTTACCTGAAAACATACTTATTGAAGTTATGGTCACCTCATGTTTTTGATACCGTTATTTGGTTTCGGATTACCTATAAGTACGCTTGATTTAAAAATTATGGTTTCTGAACCATGTGTTCTATGAGGATACTTCCTTTAAAAAAGTTTGTGACAGAAATAAGAAACTTGATGTTTGAAATTTTGTTTCACGCCAACATGCTACGCAATTAGGTGTTTATCTTCATTGCTATTTTGGCTCCTCTGTGTAAACCCTCACCGGAATTGTTATAATCACATGTTTTTGTCTCCACATCTTAAAATAACTCGTGCCTTTTAACAAGGTATTGAAAAAGATAAAGCAATTTGAGTCCCTTTGCAAAGTCCGATAGTGTTTATTGTCATATATACTGACTAAGTAGAGCGTGGTAGTAACGTACGAGTATGCAATAACACAAAGTATATGACCATGACGATAAATTTGATGAAACAATCTTTCTGCTGCACACTCGAGATTTGCTAGGCACGTGCCCGGGGCCTTGCGGCTTAATAGACTGCCCACTATCGATAAATAAAATGTTTTTACGTTCACTAGCGAGCTTGCATTGAAGGATCAATGATACAGGGGCCCCGTGCAGAGCTGTCTCGGACTATCGAATTTGTCGGATTATCAAATACTGCATAATAATGTTACTGCCTAATGCTACCGTGATATGCCAATGATTGCCGCCATAATTTTCTAATTTATTGACAATTAAATTTAGCGTCAAATAATGTGGCTACACTACGGTTTACCGAATAAACTGTAGTGTAGCCACATTATTTGACGCTAAATTTATTGCCATAATTATTGTGGTACCCGCCCGGTAGACGGTAAGGTAGTGTAGCCGTAGAAAAAGATTAGTTATTTTCCGGATTTTTTTGAAAAATGGTACCTTGTAATCCGACAAATAAGAGATCAAAATTAGATCTATTTGAACTACAAATCATACTACGATTATATACCTATTATATTGTCGGTTGAACATGTGAAAATTGTGAGAGATACATAGCATATTCATATTCTTTATTGTACACAATGGGACAATTACAATACTAATGTAAAACTTATTATATCATCACAGAAACCCGTGGATCCAATGATGGGAACGACGATCCGAGCGCTTCTGGTTAGTGAACAAGAATTGAAGAACAGAGTAGCAGAACTACTTAGACGAGAGGCTGCCTACTTGGAAATGCTGACACAAGCCGACGACATGTGGGCGGAGATGGAGGGGGGTTACAAGAAGAAAATAAGTGAATCTCAAGCCACAGAAACACATTTAAAAGGACAGGTAAGAATATAGATGTCAAAATGTTCTTCTTCATTCAAGCGCAGATCCCTATACCCTTAGACTATTATACAAACTCAATAGAAGCAGTAAGTACCATACAACGCGGCGTAAAAAATAGCTACTGCTACGGTATAAGTTGAGATATAGAGACATCCCATAACATGTACCTACAGTACACATTGACAGTTTAAAGAACAATATTGAAATTAGCTTACTCACACATACCGCGTTTTTCAAGCCATTTTTGTGATGTATTTTGGTAGCATCCTGTCTCTATACAGTATATGATTTAAGCCCGTATCATCCAAAGCTTACACTTGAACCTGGGGTCTATTCTCCTACAATTTGATTGTTAAATTCTGGCTACAACAGGAACTAATGTCATCTGACCCCGAAAAGAAAATTGTGCTGAAATCACGTCTGTCAATCTGCCGGTGAGTTGAGCTTGTCCCCGAAGTTGGTGGGGTTATACCAGGTTACATACAGGCCATACACCCAGAACATGATACTGTTGAAAATTTTCGTAAATATGAGACATTGAAATAAAAATAAATAGGTAATGAATTAACTTACTGATACCCGTGGCTGCACCCGCGTGCATATCGGTTATCGTGATTTTTGGTCATATTTCCAGTTCTACTCAACCGATTGTGACAACAACCATATCAAAATGTCATACATACCCCAAGTAAATAATTTCCAATGTACTGACACGACTACTTTGCATTATTTAGTATGGATTCAATAGTATAGATGTAATAATTGTATTAATTTGTTATTACAGATAAAGAATCTAGAAGAAGAACGAGATCAATGGAAGAAGTATTTTGACCCGATGAAGAGAAAACTAAAAGAATTAGAAGAGTCTGAAACCGGAATGAGAATCGCTTTAGAGAAGGCTGAGAGAGACGCGAAAGCTCTAAAGATGCAGCACACTAGCATGGCTGCGAAGTACAGTCAGGCAGATGCTGAGACTAAAAAATCTGAAGCCGCATTCAGATCTCTGAATTCTAAGTTTAAGGTTTGTATATTTGCAGCCCCAGATCTTCAATATTTTTAAGGCGGGGCAAAAACCGAAAATGCCGCCCCTGCCCTTTTTTCGCAGTGCGTAAATTCCCTCGGATACCGGCGGGGGGGAGGGGGGGGGGGTTTCTTCTATCCGATAGGATTTTATTTTGAGTCAAAAGTATAATCCATCTTTTCCTGGGCGGCACATCGCGCCATGCGCGCTCACGCTCTCCCTCTTCCAGAGACCAGACTTCGGAGATGCATCCTGAAGCTTTACACCTTATTGCGAACCGAACTTATTGCAAAGCACCCAGTTGTATCCGATGTTCCACAGGAGTAGACACGAGCGACCCCTGGGGTTGACCCAGACCGATCTCTGCAGAGTACCGCGTGACATTTGATGACGACCAAGGCCGGTCACTGTTAGGTAGTAGATGATGGCTCTCTCCGTCAGATTATACGCCCCGACTAGGCGGCGAAGGTAGAGATACACGAGCGCATCCCTGAGGTAAGTCTAGGGCAAGGTGTTGAACGCATTGGCGATGTCCAAGGACACCACTTCGTTCTCCAGAGCCGTCATGCGCATGATGGTATCTACGGTGGAGCGCCTCTGGCTGAAGCGATATTGGCTATTCGCCATCTTCGGCCACAACCTGGAGAGGTGTCCGATGAGGCAATTCCCTATAACTCTTTCAAAGAGTTTGCGCACCTCGTCCCGGGCGGTTTTATTACTTCTTGGCTCTGAGCATTGCACCGCCAGCTCTAGTTCTACCCAAGTGACCACGAGTCGTCGTCGTCATCCACACTGGGCGCCATAGGATACGAGGCTCAGTAGTTTGCGGTGGAACGTGTTTCGTCGGCTGCACTGGGAACAGGGAGCCATCAACTCCTCTGAATAGCACTGGTGGAGACATCGTTTATACGGGGTCCAGGGTACTTTTTTATTCTCTGCACCACCTATTAGGTTGACTGGTAGAGAATGCTTATGGCATTAAGTCCGCCTGTGTACTTATGTGCATGAAGTTTCAAATAAAATAAAATAAAATAAGGCAAGGCCGCCCCCAAGGGGGCGGCCTTTCATCTGCAAAATTTGGTTTTGCCGCCCCCTGATGCTGCCGCCCGGGGCGCGTGCCCCGGCTTGCCCCCCCCTAGATCCGGCCCTGTATATTTGCTGGTCCTAATAAAAATTAAATTATGTCATATAACAACGTAATATCAACATTACATGCCCAGCAGCTGACCAAGTCTTAAACATTTCGAATTGATGTATAAGAGTAAACGTGATTTCAATTCACACCTATCCCACACACGCCGCGTTTCGTCAGTAAAATTGCTTGCAGCAAAGTTATGTATTAGTTACAAGTTTATGTCCACAGTTACACTTCGTCAATAGACTAGACACCTGATTTCCAGTCCGGCACTCTAGCCATCAGACAACCGCTTTATTCACCTAATACACCAATGACTAAATAATAAACAATATACCGATTACTAAATCCGTATTTTTACCAAATTACAGGCCGAAACGCACTATCTTCGTAAGCTTAATAAAGATTTAGACGATGAATTAAGGGGTGTAAAGGAGTCAGCGAAAAAGGCTGAAAGTAGACATTTAGGAGACTTAGCATCCATCAGGAAGGAAATGAATCGGGTGTTTAAGAACAATCAAGAATTAGATGTAACGAATGCAGAACTGAAGGAGGAGGTATGTGGAGTTAATGTATAAAGTAATTTAAGACTAACACGGGATGGAGCATAGCAGCTAACTTTGGAGCATCTTGGAACAACAATAAGTATTTATTATTTCTAGATTTGAATATGTTTAGTTAGGTACTTCTATTAAAGTTTAGTTACCTACTCAATTACTTTTTATAGGTGTCGTCTTAAGGTTTATATACCTTCTCGTTCATAAACGACAAGTTTTAAGACGATATTCTTAAGATTTTCCAAGATTCTTTATAATATCTTATTATTACACAGGGTTAACTTAAAGTGCTTTATTATGTTTCATTTGTGGCGGTTTTTTAAACTTGATTTTTATTTGGATTTGGACGATATGGATAATTTTTTGTTAATTAATAACTTAATTTTTTAATACTCTAATATTTTAAGTACTTCATTTAGTTTGTTTTCGCAGTTAGTATAGTTTCATGTTTATGTAGTTGCTTTAGTAGTGCACTTGATAACGCTTTCAATGTTTACCGCTTTTAAATAAACGCAAATGCATGTCGGCTTCAAAAATGTATTTCATTCGACACGAACGCTCGGCTCCACCACAGTGCATGATCCGTACCGTGATTGTGACGTGTAAATATGCATGGAAGCTTTGGAGAAGTTTTAAGAAGAAATGTGTTCTCAGGTGGAATCTCTGGAAAAACAGCTTGCTTTAACCCAAAAAGCTCTGACGCAATGCAAGAGGAAATGTGATGAGAAAATAAAGACTTTAAGTCATGAGCTCTCAATAAAAACTGAAGAGCTTGAAGAGTTAAGAAGCGAAACAATGAGACAGTCGTTCCACGCGTCTCGAGTAGATTTAAAGCCAGACAAAACCGAATATATCGATGAAGGTTATTCTGTTTACACGGCGGTACCAAAGAAGACAGATTATGGAAGAATGCATCATAGTATGAGTTACATAACGTCAGAATCGCGTTGCTCCTGTCCATCGATGCGGAGTCAACTTGTCGGGCAACTGATCGAGGATTTGTTCGAGAGGGTACATAATACAGCTGACGATGACTTGAGTAGACTTTGCAGTGAAATCAGCTCGAATGATAGTAGAGATGTGACTGTTGAAACCAAAGCGAAAATTACAAATTACCTCTTAATGGCTATATCGAAGGAGCTCGTTAGGTCTATCGGAGATGCTGACGCTAAGACTGATACAGAGGTCAGTATGGTAAAGGTTACTTTAACTTATTTAATATCGTAATAATATTGTGACTAAAGTTTTAACTGCATTCGTTTCTTAATGATTTTACTAATGAGTTTTGTAATTGTCAACCTAATTTATGGTCGTGGTTGCGTATTAATTTTGTGGTAACCATATGCAATTTTCAGTGTTCATGTACTTTAATATTTCTTCTCTATCATAGTTTATCGAGATTAACGTTAGAAACACATTTGGAGTATACTTAATTTGAACCAAAGTCTGGGCTTTCTGTCGGTAGTATCATAAAACAGTAATGTTATTAATGATACCTACTGCTACGAAACGAAAAGTATAAATCAATAAAAAAATATTCGCGATGCTATAGATCAGTGTATCTTTTCTATGAGAATTCAGTTAACACGCAGGGTGCCTGAATAATTTACTCAAATTGACACAAAATGCGAATGTGTAAAACAGTAAAAATAATTAGTCGATCTTGATCATACACGAGCAGAACACGGCTCGTCTTGCCAATTTGGCGCAGCGAATCACACTTCATCCAAATACATACATTTTATGTTGCAATAGATGTTTAAATGCACGACAGCCTCTGTGTGGCGTGGCGGTGGTGATCGCAACTGCTACGCAGGATGGGTTCGAGTCCCGCTCAGTGCAAATATTTGTATGCATGAATATGGCTATTTGCATTGCCATTTTGCCTTCGGGCCCGGTTGCCATACGAACATAATATGCAGAGGCTTTTTGCACCAATTCCGTCGACCACGAGCGACTGCTACCCCCACCTCTTTCGCAATATTACTTTATTACGAATTGAAAGCCTCGTATCCATTAGGCTACTTTTGACATGCAACACGTGTTGCTAAACAAGCTTGGCAGCGTTGCGTAACATGCTCGGTGTTGCAAGCTGACGTGCAACATGACACACGGTTTGTCCGTTCGAAGATTGATCATGCGTGGACAGACAACATTGTTCCACGTAGTTGCGTTTTTTTTTTCTGGAACGCAGTGTAACTATGTTGTTTAGTGGACACTAGGCTTAATACTGACGTCGATCGATACCTCTGGGGTTTCGGATGTTCTGATCGTTGTTTAGTAACGATCGGAACGTCCGAGACCGATCGACTAGGTGGATTAGCATTTTTTATACCACTTGGCGGTAGACAAATAGTGGTCACCGTAGTTCATGAATGTGAGCAACACCAGGCTTGTCACTTGTCACGCTCGTGCTGCCGACCCTGTACTAAAAACAGTGTCTCTAGCATGAAGAACTATCGTGATCGTAACCTAAATGTATTGTGAGAACGTAGCATTGCGATTGGACGACTTCACACTCACACAGATTCACAATAGGCAACCGGCCAATCGCAATTCTCCGTTCTCTCGATACGTTTACGTTACGATTACGATAGTTTTTCAGTTCGGGGCACAAAGAGTTTCTGTGCCGTCAGTACGTACATGTTTAGCGATTAGTAAATAGTTTTATCACGATGTACCCACGGCTGTATAGGAATGGCAGCGTGCGGCGACGTCGCCGTACGCGGCGGGCGCGTGCTTCGGCGCCGCGGCAGGCAACGAGCGCGTGGTGGCGGGCGCGGCGCGCCTGGCCTCCGTCACGTGCGCCTGCGCCGCCGCGCGTCTGGCGGCCGCGCGCCCCGACCTGGCGCGCGCCGTCAACCTGTGCCAGGAGGTGCGTTTTACTACTCCCCTCATAGAAATATATTAGGATAGAACCGCCATAAGCAGTGTTCACCTGCAAATCGCGCGTGGCGACTTTTTGTTCGTAAATAAATACTGACGAGAGATAAGAAATGCCTATATTTTTCTAATATAGTTATCCATTTAATCTACAGTTAGAAATAGCTCAGTATAGAATTTTCTTGGTATTTTTAGGATGTTGTTGCAAGACTGAGTAAGCGTTCGAAAGTTCTAGCCTCATACGGCTAGAATTGTCTAAAAAGTTGCCACGCGTTCGTCGCCCAGATGGCGTTCTATTCTAATCTTATTTCTGTGACTCTACTACTCTCTAATATATTTATTGATTGGCCTCCTTTGAGTATCTATCACCTGTAGAGCGCGTCTTAGCAAGTATGAACTGCTATCACGGGTGTGAACAGTGCCTAGAATTTTTGACAACTGCAATCAGTAGCAAAACAGTATCTGCCAAAGTGATTTCGCACATAACAGTTTATTTCATTTTGTGGTAATAATGGTGAACTGTGCATTGCCAGGCTCTCAAAACGATTCCCGAAAGAAAAATAAAAAGAATGATAACATTTCATATCACCCGTGAGTAGTATTATATGACTAATTTATTTGTTTTCATAAAATTTATACGGGTCTCCTAGGGGGATGCGAGAAACGCGGGGCGGGTTACAACGGACGTCACTATTGACGGCCATTTTTGCTTTTAAATGAATAGTGATGTAGCACATGCACTTTCGGTTACGATAATTTTCTTTTTGCAGTAGAATTTCATTGTCGGTTTATTTTCTTTTATAGTATAGAGTATTTACTGCGTAAACAAATAAATCTGCTCATTTTACTTTTATATATTACCTAAGCACTATTATTTTTGTTAGGTTTACAAAAATATTAAGATGCATAATAATAGATGCATGAGTGAAAGCTAAAAGCTATAAAGAGGCCTGCTGTGCAATTCACTAACAAGCACAACGATGCGAGTCGCAACGATGTGCGCGATAGACACTGTCATTGGTCGATATCAATGACGTGATACAATCTGACCAATGACAATCTACGTTGCGCCTCGCATCGTTGTCGCATCGTTGTGCTCGCTTAGTGAATTGCAGTGCTGATTGGGAGCCGAATATTCGAAGTTTCATCTGTTCTATCTATTTTAAGCTTGATTTCAAATAAGTAACTAAGAAAGGCTTTGCAAACTGAATGACGATGCAGTACCAGAATTTACCTCCACGTAGGTAAATGCTTATGCAAAACTTTATATTTCAACTAGCTGTTGCCCGCGGCTCCGCCCGCGTGGATGTCGGTTATCGCGACCAAACATAGCCTATGTCCTTTCTCGAGGTTCAATCTACCCTTATACTCAGTACTGAATTGATGCCGACTCTTGACCAATAGATGGCGCTGTATGTCCGAAATAAATTTTATTTTTTATTTTATTTTTTGTAATAAAAACTATCCTA
Source organism: Eilema depressum (assembly GCA_914767945.1). Taxonomy (NCBI): domain Eukaryota; kingdom Metazoa; phylum Arthropoda; class Insecta; order Lepidoptera; family Erebidae; genus Eilema; species Eilema depressum. Next base: position 6,152,687 of record OU612028.1, on the reverse strand, counting down.
TGTCCTTTCTCAAGTTCCAAACTATGTCTGTACCAAATTTCACACAAATCGGTTTAGTAGTTTAGGCGTGAAGCAAAGACAGACTGACAGACAGACAGAAAGACAGACAGACAGAGTTACTTTCGCATTTATAATATTAGTTTGGATTAGTTTGGATTAACCACTGGCCTCTTCCAAAGTGCGTCAAAACTTTGTATGATTATCCATACTAATATTATATACGACTCTGTCTGTTGATATGTTAGATTTGTGGGATTTTAATTTCTATAATTATTCATTAAATGATACTAAGTAATATATTTGTATCTTGGTTTAATTTAATCCATTCATCCACGCATGCGTCACACTAAATTCACAACATAACCAACTATCGATAATTTTGGTAATATGTACATGAAACATCACTATAGGCGCTTTATACCACAGATAAAAAACTGCTTACACTCGGCACAATGGACCATAGTGTTAGACTTGCTCTATAGTAAGATAGATACTCAAAGTTGGCCTCTTTTTAAGTAAGTAGATACTCCTTCAGAAATTTCCTTTTTAGCAGATTTTTCAATTTAACATGCACAACTTAGGCAGGGTGGGGGCGTGTCATCGAGGCTACAGATATGGGGTCACGTCCCCTGTGACCCTCCCCCTTCGGACCGCGCCTATGTGTATCTTTATCTATTATTTACTTAGTGCAGTACATATTTTTGTCTGTATTGCAGGAAGTTCTGGATCACGGCGATGTTAAAATCATGGAGGAGCAGTTAGCGAATGCAATCGAGAGTATTGTTGTAAGTATCAAGGCTTTTTCGCCACTATTCCCTTTTGGCCTGTCTCTACGGAATATAGAGAGAAAAACATAGGGAGCCAACACTTTACACATTACAAATCTCGAGTTTATATAATATAGACCCCAGTATGATGATCATTATCATCTCGGTGGCCTAATTGTCAGAGCATTCACCCTGTAAGGGAAAGATCGCGGGTTCGAGACCCGTCCGAGGTCGATTTTCTTTTCTATATCTTAATCGAACTGAGAATCAATTTAAATATTTTTGTTTTTCAGAATTGTCCATCTTGTGCGTTGGGTACAAATGCGATAGTTTGGAGCACGGACGTCTAACAACGCATCTTGTGCAATTTTATGTAAGTCCGTAATTGATAACATATTGTGAATATAACTATTTCCGTGAATGGCCACCCTAAGTAAGTAGCCTAACGTTATTATAATAGAGTAAAATAATCAATTTACCCATGGGATTGACACAATGTGTGCATATAGCGGTCACCCATCTAAATTTAAAACCGCATCTATGTAACTTAACCCACTGATAAGTTTACCGAACAGTGACCACACCTGACCACGAGCGCTTCTCTTCAAAATATCAAATAAGATTTCTACTAGTAATAAATAAATAATCTAACTGATATTATAAAAACGTCTGCGGCACGCCGGCTGAATGTGTGTGTGCTGACGTGGGTTGCGGGTTCGAATTTCGTCAGGTGCGATTATGTGTTGAGTGACTGTTTGCTGAATGTTTATTTGAGATGTGTCCATGTGGACTTCACCACTAAAACGTTTGTTTGTCTATTTCAGGAATAGTGCCTCCACCGACCTCACTCTGGTGCCTTCATTAGATAAGCTGTTAGCTACTACGTACGAATTGTAAATATATTTGTATCATACTAAATAATACTCCTATGTTAATTTTATTGAACATGATAACGTAAGCGAACTTGATCGACGAACAATGTGTACCTACATTCGAAATAAGAACATTTACGCATAGATTGACGACTTTTTTTTTATTTTCGATTTGTCCGTTCCTGTGCCAATGGTGTTTTTTATGTTGACTTGCGTGCAATAAAACTTAGTGAAATAATAAATTATTAAACATATTTGGGAACTCACTTTTAAGAAAACGTATTTAAATCAATTGTTTTACGGTAGCCATATTTTTTCTTCATAGGTTTTTTATGCGATTCTTGCAAATATTGTTAGTAAAATGTTTCATTGCAAGCACGCGTTACTTGTGTAAATAATGTCTATTAGTATCGATGACGAATATGTTTTGTATAATTATAATTCGAAATAAAAATCGAGTCACTCACAAATTAATTTCATAAATCCCTTGCTATTTTATGTATCTATTAAAATTGTTTTTATTTAGAAAATCATTGGTCAATTAAAATTATTATTTTAAAATTTTTGTTTTATTTTTTAAATTTTACCAAATAGGAGGTTACGTATATAGCGCAATAAGCATAACTATAGTATGTTACATGTATATTAGAATCTGTGGTATATATGCAAGTACAGTAAGCTTCAGAGAAAAGGGACCCCCCTTGTTAATGATATAAAAGCATGAGGGGGTCTGTTTTCTCTGACGCTGACTGTACATAATAGTATTTTGTACCTAGTTTAGAAAAATACATCATTCTTTAGCAGATCATTACTACACTAGCGATAGTTTAAAAGTTATTTATCATTCATAGTTTCCAATTTCCGCCAACGCCCCAAGATGTAACTATAGGAAAATTTCGAATGCTCAAGACGTGGTTCGGTAGCTCAGTGATCAGAGCATTCCTCTATAAGCGCCTTCGCTGCGTTTAGCGGGCGCACGGCGCAGACGTCCGCTTCGCGTGCTTGTTTCATGTTATTTCAAGAGCAGCGCTGCGTGAGGCGGATACCCGTCGCACGCGACGGACAGGCGGACACACTGCGCGCGCATCCGCGACCCGCACCCGCTTAACGCAGCGAAGGCGCTAAGGGACTGGTCGCGGGTACAAGTCCCGCCTGAGCATTCACTTTTTCCAATCTAAATCAAGATTAAAAATATTTTTTAACAATGTCAACTATGGTGATCTTTACGAGATGGAAATCGACTATTTAGATTTTAGCTTAGAATTTAATGTTATAAAACACTACTGGCGTTAAACGTTTTTCTGCATTTAGTGCCCCGAACACGAATAATATTCGTATATCGTAACGTAACGGTATCGAGAGAACACAGTAGGCAGGCGGCCAATCGCAATGCTCCTTTCTCTCGATATGTTTACGGTACGAATACGAATAATTTTTGTGCTCGTAGTACAGGTTAGGTAAGTAGGTACGCTGATTTAACGCAGAGAATGGGGAGCAGACAGCTGATGTTCAGGATAGGAAAGTATCAAGGCACCTACACAGCAAGAACGTGGTTGGTGGTAGGTATAACTATGAAGTAGGGCCTGTGGGTATATTTTGAAGTCAGTGAAATGGTTTCTTTAACCATTTTGTCCAGATTAGTAGATTGGCAGAAAAAAGTTTGTACTGTAGCGTAAATTAGAGTAAAAAGTATCACTATCGATAGCTTTAAAGTTCATAATAAAAAGAAAATCTGTCAAATTTGAAATGATTGTCAAACAGGCGCCACGAACCGAAACTATTATAATGCATTTGTAAGTTTTTATAATAAAACTAAATAAAATATTTAACAAAATGTCAAAATGATATATGTGGGATCAAAATATACGAATTGAAATTAAGGTAAGATGTACATGATGTATCTATAGGTACCTACATTTCCTATTTAAAGTAATTTAAACAACCTGAAACTGTTGATGGGATTTTGCAGAGAAATTCTATTACGCTCCCACAGGTACTTACATGTATTCTTTCTTCTTATATAAGATTGCCTACGCTATAACAGAGCTTGTAATACATTTTAAACCAGCTAGGATAAGCGCTCTTTATGAGAGGTGTATAGACTTCTTCTACATGAAGTACCTACATAAAAGTTTAGAAGGCTGTCTCCCATGTGGGTACCTACTGACTAAGTTAGGTCAAAATTTGAAAATTGACGGCTAAGGTCTGAGAGTTATTTTTTATTTTGTTCGATTCCATATCCTTAAATTACAAATTACTAGTAACATTAAGGTAATGACCCCTGAGTAGGAATTTTGTATAATTTTTTCAAAGAGTATTTTTTTTCAGCAAGGAGAAATTTGTCGACGTGTAAGAGCTCAAAGTTCATCCTTTACAAGAGTTGTAAAAAAACACCAATGCGACGCCTCCAAAGGTCCTTTTAATTAAAAAGACTGCAATGAGTAAATTGGTGGATATAAGAATTCCGAAACAACAGCCAGAAAGTATATCTGTGACATGTTCTTGTTTGAAATGTGACTCCATTACATGTTTCACAAAAAGACATATAAGTGGACCTTGCACGTGTGAAAATTGTAATAAACCAAAAACCTGTCGTTACTATACTACTGGCCAAAATGAAAATATAAAACCTCATTCTGATCAAATAACTGCAGTCTATCTGAATGCAGGAAAGCGTAAACTAAACAATGAATTTGAAGAATTAACTGAATATGATATTAATTACGAATCTGAAAGACAAAGAATATTAGAGACAAACCAGCCAACGCCGCACTCTTTAAATGAATACTTAAATCGATTATTAAGTGTTACTAAAGTATCGTCTAAGTATAAACATAAACCGTCATCATTAAGTGGATATATAGCAATGATATCGGAAAACTCAGAGTACAAAAAGAAAATGAATTTATTAAAAGGATATGTACAAAGTTTGAAAGAGTCAAAACCGACGAATTATTCCGAAGATCTCGAAAATTTCGAAACATTCACAAATGCTATAAGTCCAAAGCTTTATCGCTACCAACAATTGACAGAAAAGCGTAGAGGGAAATGTAAAAGTAAATGTAAAGGAAAATGCAAACACAAACAAACATTGAAAAATTTAGATATTACTCAAGCTCAAAGCGTAATGGTTACATGTCCCCAAATTACTCATAGTCCAGGAACAAAGTCACAAACAAATAATGTTCCTTATGAAAGTAGCAATTGCTCTGCTACCTGTAGAACAAACGAGCTACCCACGTCCGAGGAAAATAGCCTTTTCAAGTATGATATTTTCAAGAGATTGAAAGAAGCTTATCAAGTATGTAGTTGTAAAGTATGCGAATGTATTCCAACAAAACTGACTAAAGACGATGTGTGTAACTGTAAACCTTGTGAATGTGCAGAATGTACGAATTCTACATTAACAAAAATAACTTCAAATCCTTACACACTGCCTTCGAATCAAAATTCAAATTGTTATCGTATTGATAACAACCAGACCAAGCTTCAATCATTGAAAGATCAGAAGGAATGTTTCTGTGTGTCTTGTGAATGTGCTCAATGTGTTAAGAATAATTTAGAGGTACCTTGTGATCAGTGTAAACAGTTAACAGCCTACGAACATGAAGAGGTCATATCTAATAGATATACTACGTGTACCTGTTTACCATGTGATTGCATCGAATGTGAGCACAGAAACGGTGCTGGTAGAGTATTTTCTGAAAAACAATTATACAATGTTAATCACCCAACAACTTCAATAAACGAAATTTATCACCATGGAAATACGACAAAGAAAAATAATCCACATGACGTTGTAACCATGTTCGCTGGTATACCTCCATTGAATCCTAATGTTGGTTTTGATAACACATATTCTAAATCTTGTATTTGTAAGGAATGTGAATGTCTAAAATGTGGCAAAGAAGACACTATAAACTCTATAAAATCATCAAGATTCTTTTCATATGATAAGCATACTGAAAAGGAGAATGTAAACATAGAGAAGAGTTCTATTTTTACGAAACCAAACTATAGTCACATCTATTCCCCTAATCCCTGCAAAAATAAACGAGAACGAATACATCAATACAACTCCGATCACGTTCCGTGTTGTGCATGCGATGAGTGTATTCGTTTAGAAAAAGAAATGCCATTATATTACTGCAAATGTGGCACTTGTAGATGTGAACGTTGTTATGGCCATGCATTTCTTTCCAATTATTCTGTAGCAGGCACCTGCCTTCTAAAGAAAGGTGATGTTTTGACTGCTTCAGCTCATCAGACTAAAGTTCAAAAGCAAATATTAAAGACTAATACGGCCTCCGAAATTCATGAAAATAAATCACTATGTGTGAATTTAAATTCCAATGTAAATCCTCAATATGAAGATATCGACTGTCACAGTACTTCCAAAAATAAATATCCTCAAGGTCTCCACCAGGCATCAATTATTCGTCGAGTCAAGAAGGATACTGGTACAATGTATACAAAATCTCTTGATAGGTGGAATATTCTGCAATGTGATGCATATGTGAATAGCCAAACATGGAATATCAGTAAACCTTTACTAAAAAATAATTTCACTGATACAAGATCTGGAAGTTATACTAGCATTTATTCGTTTAACAAATCAGCATCTATAGAAAATGAGGGGCCACAATCTGGTATAGAAAATAAAAATAGTTTACATCACAGCGATCCTGATAACTTGGTAGAGTTTACAGCACCAATGATAAAAGAAATAGAGCGTGATTCGAAGGCCGACTTACAGCTTAACACACACGGAAGTATACCAGTCCTGACAAATGTATTATCAGTAAAACAAGACGAATTTAATGATATTTTGAAAGAAGTCTCATCAGCACATAACAAGGATTGCGAGACGCGTTTAGGATTTGAACCAACCAATTCAAATTCTGCTATTCAAGTTCCGATGATTGACTCACAGCTTAGCACACACGGAAGTATACCAGTCCTGACAAATGTATTATCAGTAAAACAAGACGAATTTAATGATATTTTGACAGAAGCCTCATCAGCACATGGCAATGACTGCGAGACACGTTTAGGATTTGAACCAACCAATTCATATTCTATTATAGAAGTAACCACAGAGTCGGATGAGAATAAAAGAAATCAAATTAGTGATTTTAGTTTGAAAAACAAGTATAATATTCATTTAAATAGTGAGGATGAAACGAAAATTGATACTCAAAAAGATGATAGTTACCAATCCATTAGACTAACTCTTGAACTACCAAATATACGTCAAACTAAATGCCTTTCAGACCCGGCATTGACATCACAGATGATGGTCAAAACTAATGACCCTGAAGAAATACCGAAAGATAAAAGTAGTAAGTCATCAAATAACAACGGTGATAATTACGACTGTTTCCATAAGATAGAAAATTGTACTAAATATAGTGCAAATGGCTATGTATACACTCATAAGAAATTGCCAAAAGAAAACTTACCTGACACGGAACTTTGCACAGCAAAGAATTTGTTGGATATAGACGACGATTACAGAAGAGTTCACAAAACTTTAGCAGATGCAAAAAAGTTTTCCTTGCACCTAATAAGCGTGTTAAAAATGTACGAGAAGGCCAATAAAGAATTTGAAAAAGTCTCGGATAAGCTTAAAATTTCGTATGAGGCTGTATTTGGTGACAAAATAGCACTAAAACATGAAAAATGTGATATTAAACTAGAAAATTTTAGTAAAGTTTTACATAGTAATACAAACTTGTATTTAAACGAAACTACAACACCGGACTACAAGCAAACTTTATTTGAAAATATAATTATAAAACGTTCGGATGACTGTAGGATATCGCAAAAACAAGAACTAACTAATTTAAGCAAAGTTATTTTAAATCAAAACTCATCATATGAGGGATATGGAATATTGGAGAAAGTAAGTGTGGTTAATAAAAGACCAAATGTGCTCAATGCTCATAAAAATCTCGGAAGGATTGGCTACGATAACGTGCATAACAAACAAAGCAATGAGATTGTGAAATCTAATTATATTTCCAATCCTGATTATGAGAGTACATTTCCTACACATGAAGACGAAACCGTGGCAGAAATAAAAACACAACAAAATGTAACACAAGGTAATATTATTTTAGTTAATATTCATTGGTTCACGTTAGGTAGGACCACTACATTTAAATGGGTTTGTTTACTCAGAAATTTGAGACTTAAAATGCCCAGATTAACTTTAATATTCTGGAAAGAAAAGAAAGAATTCTAGGGTGTAGTTGGTTCCCCAGTTGGTACCTACCCCATAATGGAGTTTACAGCAATGGCACTTTGAGTGTTTCCAGACCTGTCATTCAAAGGCGGGATTGCCGAAAACATAATATGTGAGTGGTTGACCAAAAAAGGACCGCAAGGGAAAATAGTTGATTTCGAGTAAATCGCGTTTGAAGTTTCAGCGTCGTCGTCACTTTTTGTACCTGCACAAATAAGGAGAAGTCGTTGTAGGTACTAGAGATAACCTTAAAAGGAAAATAAAACTGATTGAAGACTGATTGTATACACTTACCCGACATCACAAAAACTAGTGTGCACTGTGTGTAAGGTGTAATTTTGCCTCGGTTCACAAAAATATTTATAAAAAAAAAACTACGGCACCTAAAAATATTCTGGTTAGACCAAAACAAAGCTAAAAGATCACAGATTCAAAAATTGAATAAAAATAAATAACGGTTTCCAATCCCTCCAGGCCTTTTTTTGGTCAACCACTCACATATATGTACCTATATGAATTAACCTGTCTATTATATCGTCGTCTAGATACGGAGGATTCCAAACCAGTTGAGAATATTGAGCTGAGGTCACCCAAGACCACTTCTGTTTATAATCCAGAAAAAGATACACATAAGACATTAGCGAATAAGGTAGGTATAAGTTATAATTATTATTCATTACTTTCTTATTTGAAATTAAGACTAATAATAAACTGGATTAATTTTAACTTAGGAAATAGATACGAAAATGTTAACTGTATCCATGAACAGTTTTGGTTGTACTACTAAGCCGATTAGTGTGGATAAGGGAGAAGGAGTCAGTGAATTTCCTTCGTTCGAACTTGGAGTGAGAGATACAATGGACCTGCAAAAAAATTCTACGTACACGATTAAAAGTGACATATCTTATGAAAATAAAGCTCTGGTATGTAAGCTAGATTTTTTTTAAACAAATTAAAATTTATACTCACCCAGAATAACTTCAAATAACTTGATACTCGGTAAAAAAATTGTCATCTAGGTATCTAGCATAGTCTAATAAAAAGGAATACCGATAGGTTTTTGCATCCGAGATCGATATTGTAGCTCGCTGGTAGAGCTTAAAACCAGTAGGGAATGTTAGATTTTAAACGCACTAAATACAACTCATCTATTATGCCCTCTATTATCATGTCTGATTCCCAAATTATCATTAATAAGTAAGATACATCTGGTAAGTACCTTCATAAAATTTAGCTATTCTTAAATTCTAGAACCAACTGCATTCAGAAGTAAAGAAACTATTGGAACTGACAATCTTAGAACCGTTGAACTTCATCGAAGATACTGCTGATAGTCTGAAAGAGTTATCCACAATCATTTTACCTCAGGTAACATTAAATGCCTACTAACTCTTATTACCCTTGGATTCTACAAAATTTCTTTCATGGACTTTGTTTTAATAAATTACGAACACAGCAAAAAAGAAGTCATCCAAATCGGTACAGTTATTCTCTAGTTTTGTTACTGGAGCTGGAATTTACAGAAGAGTGTAAATTTAAAGCAATCATGGATTACGCTTGCGCTCCTCATTAGAATCTCTTTATGAAAACGCTGAGTTGTCTATCTATAGAATAGGTACTAGTTATATATTATTTTTTCTTTATTGTCCGATCTGCAAGGTCTTATAGTTTTTTTACACTAGTCACTGAGTGAGTCAGGCGAGCCGTTATCTTATTTATATACAAAACCTATTGTTTTTTTTCCCTCCGGGGTAGGTAGATAGCAGCCCGCCATTTACCTCTGTCCATAAGTTTGTATTACTTCACGAGCTTCCTCCACTGTCATATTAATTTATTTCATTATTATAAATGTTATGTAGGTACTTACCTCCTACATATCGTGCACACATTAGATCACCTGTGTACAGAGCATGAAATTCGAATTCGTAACGTAAACGTAAAAATCGAATTCGTAACGTAACGTAAACGTATCGAGAAAACAGAGCATTGCGATTGGCAGGCTTCACATACACACACATGCAGGCGGCCAATCGCAATGCTACGTTCTCTCAATACGTTTACATTACGAATTCGAATGTTTTTCTTGCTTGGGGCAATGTTATTCAAGGCTCTCATTCAAGAGTCCATTGTAAAAATTCCTGTGGGGTTTAATTTAGTTTTAAGTTCTAATTACTCGTTCGATTTGACACCCAAAATACAGGTAATAACCTAGTTTGGGTGGCAGCGATTACAATTACAGCAGATTTTGTGAGTTAATAATTTCTTTGGTTATTTTTTTTTCAGAGCTTCTCAAAAGTAGTTAATGTTAAAATAGATGCAGAACCTATTAAACAAATAGTTAATCCAGCTGCAGATGTTAATAAAGAAATTAGTTGTGATCGACGAAAGTTTATGGTAAAATATCTATATTTGAATTTACGTAATAAGGTAGTGTCGGGATCGAATCCTGGCCATTATCTACACTACCGTATCCACTCCATAAGTTCTACATAGCTCTATCTTGGCCCAAAGCAAGCATAGCCTAACTACCTCGTGTGTTGGGTTCTAGAATGCGGATACATACATACATACATCTAGAATGCGAATTCCCAAACCAATGCAAATTCGTGCAATACAAATACATATTATTTGCAATGAGCGGGAATTGAATACGCGCCTCCTTCATAGCAGTGGCATGCTCTACAACAGCTACGCTATAGGTCACTGGGGCCGGCCGTCTGTCTGGCCGATTTATCTGTATACCTAATTTCGGGGATCCTGCCGTTTGGCAAAATAAGTATGTTTCGTCAAATTTCACTTCCCAAAAAACTTATCGTATATTTTCATTTCCCAAAAGAATCTTTAGCAAATTTTTATTTCGCATTTTAATCACTTGGTCAAATATTCATTTGGCAAATATTTACTTGCTCAATTTTCGTTAAGTCAAATATACATTTAGCAAATGCTTTATTTTGCAAAGGCGTAGTAAAGGCGGAGAGTGTAACGTAGGCTAGATTGGAACTGCTAGAAAAGTGGGTTAGGTTAGATTAGAACTGTGACCCCAAGAGAGTGCGAGCCGAGCTAGCGAAGCGAGCGTGCCGCGGCAGTGGCCGGCGAAGCGCCAGAAATGATTTGTATGTTAACAATATAATTATTATAGAAGTTCTTACCTGTAAGTTTTTTGTCCAAGGTGAAAAAAAACATCCATGCAGAAGTGTATTTTAAAAATTGGATCATATAATTAAAAATTATATGCCAAACCATATTTGACTACCTAATAGGTAGGTACTTGGTAAAATGAAACTTTGCCAAACATTAGTAAACCCTAATTTCGGTTTTTTAGAATGAATTCAAAAAACAAATCCGAGTAGAGTTGCAGGTGGCTTGTGCCCATCCATTATTGAACAAAGGAAGTAATCTCGGTTCTTATAGTAGCAATGGCGTAAGTTGATATTTTCTATTGGCCTAAAATAATAGAAATCTTATAGATTGAATGAAAATTAAATCGGACGGAAGAGTCAACGTCCAAGACGGAACTTGAAACATTATGGAAACACATTCAAGGGAGAATAGGTACTCTGCCGACTGAGTTAACTGAATTCGTCCGCCATTCTAGGAGTGTAGCATCTGTAACAGCATTAATAGTGGCCACTATTCTCTGGACTGCACCCCATCTTATCATAAGGAAGGGGGCAGTTAATTTGGCGACCTAAAGTGTAGGTATGAAAAAGAATTTGAAAACATTTTTTTTTATTATCTTGGTGCCACGCCATTATCAACCAAAAAATTCAAACGCCCTATCAGGCAGCTCTTTTTAATCTCCTTAAAAAATTCTACCGTAGCCCGACCGTCTATCTAGGCACTATTATTTTTCCAGGAATGCGATGATCAAAAAGCCAGGTTCCTGATGGTACACAAAGTATCGGAACATACTGCACTAGTCAGATGGAGTGAGCCACGGGAACTCATAGGCGTCAAAGGATATGAGGTTTTATATTTTTTTAATTTTATTTCAATTTCTTCATATCACAAACGTTCGTGTGTTCTACAGTGACTCAGTTTTAGCAACCACACTCAAGGTGCCGTGTACAAACCGACCTTGCGCTAGCAAAACTATGGTGGAAAAGCAACTTGTCGTGTGCCATGCATATACCTACCCACAACTTATTACGGCCGTTCCCAATAACCTATCTACTGCCAGTTTTGACATTAGAAAGGATCATCACCAATCTTTAAGGTAACGCAATTAATAGTAGCAAAATAACAATAGGATTTGACATAAGAACTACCTTTACCTTTAACTGTAGGTATGTCATTGGGAACGGCCGTTAGTCAATAGCGACAGCGATAGTTTATAAAGTAGGACTGTCCTGCTGTGCAATTCTTTGAGCATATAGCGTCGATCACATCGCTGCAGCAGCATTGACAGAGATTATCATTGGTCGTTCTCCACGTCACTCAGTCCGACCAATGACGATCTATCTTTAGCAAGGCTGTCGCAGCACTGTATCGAGCACAGCTGCTCGAGATTGCACAGCTGATGCTGCAGCTGCTCAAATTAGTCTCTTTCTGTTCACAGTTATTAGTTGATGGACGTACAATTCAGAAAATATTCAACCCTTCCAAATGTATAACTGCGGTGACTTGCTTGCCTCATACGGACAAAATACTCCTCACAATTCGTACTATCACGACAGTTCTACCCGATGCTGGACATTATCCGAGCACGACTATTATTTATCGCCCACGATTACAGTAACAGTGTTTATTATTTATTAAAAATTTTGTTATTATAATGGTCTTCTTTATTGTAAAACTAAATCATTTAAGTAGTACCTACCTACTTTACATGTAAAATGGGGTGAATAGAGATCAAAGGGTGAATAGGGACAAAATGGTCAGCTGAATTCTGTAGTTATTTTAGTGATGTTATGGATTAGTTCAATGTAATAATGAGCAGAGTTATCAATAATATCTGGTTAGATACTTGGAATTCGGGAGAAAATAGGAAATTATTAAAAAATCTAACGACCATTTTGTCCCTATTCACCCATTGATCCCTATTCACCCCATAGTACCGTACACAATTTTACCTAACTATATTGACTTTTACGTAGGTAGGCATCTACGATTATTTTCCAATTAAGAGGAATACTGAATCATGATCTGAATTCGTTCGGGAGGTCCCTGGTAGTCTAAGTTTCGATTTGCGTGGTATTTGGTTCGTTGCGTTCTCCGTGATCTTGAATTTAAGGATACATTTTTGTTTACTGAATAAATCGTTTAGTTCTAATTTTACACAAAAAGTTGTTGTTTAGAATTAAATTTTCTACAGTCAAACTCTTCTTAATTTTTTTCTAGATCGATATTTTTTGATTTATACCCCAAAAAGTGGTAAATCTTTGTTTGACTTTTTTGACTTATGAAAAATTCCTAGATATAACATCTTATTTTCATGAAATAAAAGCATTATTCCAAAGTGTTTATTAATGGAACTTTCAAGATTTTTTTTAGGTACCAATAATAGACATAGCTTATAAATGTTACAAAACCTAACCAAAATACGCGGGCAATGCTCTAAGCATGTCAATAACTTCAATATTCTTAACGTCTGTACTAAAATTAATAATAATCATTATTATGAAACAGAAAATCACACCTATAAAAAATCAGTACCCTTGGCAAAAATCTTAAGAAATAACACGACCATGTTCACGGAGCTACATTATTTGCTGTCAACTGTCGTCTTTCTAAATTTACTTAGAATAGTGTTGCAAATTTTTGAATATGTCTTATAGATACCATTAGGCGTCTTTTAAGTCAATAATCTTATAAAAAAAATGGTTACTTTTCTTAAAATACTGGGTTTTGTTCGAAAGTGTCTATTATTGGTACAGTGTCTATTATTGGTACACTTACCTTATGCATCATCTCAAGAAGAATACAATTTCAATAGGTACATAATATTTTGAATTTGATTTAAATTTTATACCGACTGACTGTCGGTAGATACTTATACTATACTTAGATAATAATGGTGTAGGTAATTTAGTGTGAAAATAATATTCATAAAGTGCTTAAATCATTTCGATCATTCGCGATTGGACAACACTTAAAACAAGCTTCTCGAACATATCCAACGTTAATGTCAGTGTGTCAGTGTTACCAACATAAGCGACTTCTCCAAACTGAGGTGGTAAATTAAGAGAGGTTTTTAGGGGCTTTATATTTTCATATACGAGTAGTTTGAGATATTTACAGGTATAGACCCTAAGATAACCCAATTTAGCTGATTTTTTTTTTACATATTGACTACCTAGTAGAATTCTTATTCAGTAAAATTTTTATAATGAAACCATCATCAAAATGTTGTCTTATTTAATTTAAGATGTATGATTTTTTTAAACGTAGGACTGAACGAAAACGATATTACATTTTAAAATATTAGTTATGGATATTAAAAATCGTTACAAAATACAAAATAACTTATTTTTTCTGACCGAGAAATGTTTGGTTGGAGTTTTTTTAGGGAGTTCCGCAAGTAATTATGGCGATTTGAGGTTTTTGTAAATTTTGACAGTTTGACACAATTGACAATAATGTATTGACAAAATTGACAATTCAATGAATTGTTATAAAAACAAACATGAAACAAAATATAAACATTGAGGATTTTTTCATTTGCACATTGTTTTGTGACTGAATGATCACAATCAATGTGATAGTTTGATCATTTCTACTGAATGGACGATGGCAGAATTAAAGTTTTGTAGAGTGTGTTTAGTGACTGATGTTAAAATGTACAGTCTGAACATCACATCAAATAATTCCATTGGACTTATTTACTCACATTTAGCGCAGATTCGGGTATGATATATACAATATTATAATAACTGTTTATTATAACACACTTAAAAACAACTTTTTTGCACGCCTAAATATATTATTTCGCCAAAAATTTGTAGTATTGTGTCATGGAACTATTTCAGTTATTATTTCCTCTATTCATGATAATGTATGTACATATTAATTATATTTGTAAATATACCTACTTAAAAATACATTTAAAAATTTAAAAAATAGTGCCCCAGCAGCATCAGGTCCAGGGACCAAGCTACCAGTGCTATTGTAGTTATTATTGTTTTTTCTTATTACAGATTTGTGACCGCAATCAACATGTATGTTTTGCATGTGCAAGTTTATTGCAGAAATATCAGAGGTTCAAGTCAAAGTGTCTTAGAGCTCACAATATATTATCCAAATTCACAGTCAATTCAACAGAGGTAAGTTTCCAATTGGAAAATTTGGTGCTATGGCACACATGGGAGAGACCTATGTACAGCAATGGATTGAAATAGGTGATTGAAGTTTTCAACCAATGCCTCACTGAAGTGTTCAAAGGTGACCAGTCGAAAATAAAACTTTTTTCTGTAGTCAGGAAAACTGTATTATCACGTTTTGAATTCAAATTGAAAGTGGTCTACAGTAATTAGTCAATAAGTTTTAAGCACCACAGAGATACTCATTAGAAATTAATAATCTTGCATTAGGTACTAAAATAATGATGCAGAAGAAATTAAGTTACCTGCGAGGATTTTAAAATATTTGTAAAAAAGTAATAAAAAAATTTAATTAAGCAATAAAAATTAATGTGACATAAATTGTTTTCTTGTTTATTCACTTTGCAGATAACAGAAGAGCTAATTCAAAGCATAGATAGGAAAAACAATGAACTGGAATCATGTTATGGAGTCTCAACAATTTATATAAATAATATCCCTTCAGATATTTCAAAAAAGGAATACTCACAAATCAATAAGGCCTTATCCAATCAAAACAAAGAGACTGATTTATTAGAATTGGAAATAAAAACTGAATCAAATGAAATATCTAATGAGATTGGCTTCAGTGAGCTTGTAACAGACCCAGAAACATCAGCACATGTTAAACTTATAAAAGAACCTAAAATGAAAAAACTTAAATTAAAATATGAACAAATAGATATCACTAACACAGATGGAAAATGTGACGATCCAAATGACTCTCTTGATGAATTAAATGATAGTGATATGATTGATGATCCTGCAGACAGTATTACAAAAATGTCACCTCAGAAATGTAAAAATGAAACTGTTACAGAAATTAAAAGTAAAAGACGGAAAGTTACAGAAATGAGCAGTGATGATAATCTAAGTGATAATGAACCTTTATCTAAAACCGTTACTAAAGCTGTAAACAGTTCACAAGAATCCGTTAAAATGAACAATTTGAATATAGATTTATTTGATGACTATGTAACCGTTATGTTTTTAACGCTTGAAGATGCTAGAAAAGAGTTACTATCACGAAAAGAGTCCAGTAATTATAAAAGGTCACCATTTAAATGTGACCTCTGTTACAAGGGCTATGAGGCGCAAGCAGCTTTCGAAAATCATAAGAAAAAACATAGTATAGTGAGTTAAGCTTCTTTTAGATTGTCCGATATTTTAAAAAAAGTGAAACCCATTTGTTTTTGTGAACTGCATTGTAGTGGAGTGGAGTTTAATGTGTGTAATATTTATGTAAACTTTGGACAGTATTAAATATTACAATTAAACTTTTTTTTAGGAACATGGTGACCATGAGTGTGACGTTTGCTACCTTAGATTCCTAAAACCGATTTACTTGTGTAAACATAAGTTGTCATGTCACAAAAGAAAATTTACTTGCAAGCTATGTCCATATATATGTTACTGCATGTAAGTACACCTACATTTCAAGTCAATAATAGAGTTCTAAGAATAGGAAAATTACCATTTCAGTAACAAATTATTGCTTACCAAAATTGGTTGAGTTGTTTCAGAGGAAAGAGTGACTAAGACAGGTACACTATACACAACTAAAGATGCTTATCACCATTTTCTTAACTTTCCAGGGACCAGGCTAGAACCCACGTGAGCCTTCACCAAGGAAAGAAGTATCCATGTAAGGATTGTGGGGAGATATTCAGGTGAAGAGCGAGATCATTTTAAAAATAAGAAATTTGTTGCTTTTTTCTGCTATTTTCTTTAAATTTTCCTTGACGAGGCTCTGGCGCAGATCATTTATTTATTTATTTATATTTTTTAAAGACAGCTTACGGACTAATAGATCACAATGAGTACATGATCAACATTGTCAGATACGGAGACTTGTTTAAACAAATCTACTAAAAGTGTGGGAGAGAGGCTCCATAGTGTGCCAATACCTGGCAATGGCGCCCCCGCTGGGTCCAGGTAGGCCTAAGAAGTCCTTGGCTTGACGTCGTGGAGGGTGACATGCGTGCCAATGGTCTCACTACCATGGACGCCCAAGATCGTGCGAAGTGGAGGAAGAAGAGCCGGAAGGCGGACCCTGAGCTCCGAGGTCATCTTGGTCACGGATGCAATCAGGAAAATGCGTCTATATGCAGATGATGATGAGAGGCTCCATAGTGTTAACTTTGATGTATTATATTTGTTTTGTTGTTTTTTTTTCCAGTATGCCGAACAGCCTGCTGATGCATAAACGTGTGAAGCACTTCGATGAGTCAGTGGCGGAGAACGTTTGCGAGTTCTGCGGGAACACCTTCGCTTCGGCTCGAGGACTCTTCTTACACAATATGAAGCTGCATCGAACGGTAAAGTCGCTTTCAATACTTAGGTACACTTTCATTTGCCGCTAGTCACTGGACATCAGCATGCTTGCCTGCCTCTTCAATCTAACAGGTATTTTAGGGTAAAACCTTACACCCTCAACAGACTAAGTGGCCAAGGACGCAAATATGCGACAAAATCCTCAGCCGAGCCGATGACGCATATATGGGAAGTAATTTGGAAGCAATTTTTTGTGGGGATGTCCATTCATAAGATAATAAAATCCAAGTCAGAGCTTTGAGTCTTTTTGTTCGATCAATCTTTGTTGCCAGTGGTAGTAATTTAGCGTGCGCCAATAGCCAACCCAGCCCCTCCCCTCCGCCCCCCGGTACATCCATAAGTTTTGACTTAGCAATCTTGTTTTCTCTTTCAGGAAAAGAACAGCAAAGAAGGTCCTAATTGCGAAGAGTGTGGTGTTCACTTTACTTCGGATGTGGCCTGGAAGCGACACCTAGTGCTTTCCACGAAACATGTAGTTAGGTATTTACGAAATGTTTAATATCTGTAGCCTAGACATAGCGGTCTTGTATCTTAAAAAAAATCATCATAGTCAAAACTACTCATTGCTAAAAAAAGGTTTGTCTCCTGTGGCACCCCCCACTCCCCCCTCCCCTAGTGTGTAGTGGTATGTACTAGTGGGCAGGGTCGGGTTGATCAAGATGGGGAACTGGATTTGCAATCAAGAGATTTAAGTATAAGATACCCAGGGTCCGCTCCCGCTCTCCTACTCGGTTTAGTTTCATCATCATCCTTGCGTTAGCCCCGGTCGCCTTCACCGTGTCCACGTTTTCCAGTCTAATTGCGACGCGGCTGAACTTCCACAGCCCATTAGTGATATCGAAGTTCTGTAGTTAAACTAGTTGTCGGACTTTTTAGTTGGTTTATCTGACGATTATGATGATGTTGCAGTAACGGTTGCAAGTATTGCGGCGAACGGTTCGCGAACGACGAAGAGTTAAAGTGTCACACGCGCGCGCATCACCCACGCGTCAAACAAAAGGCATATGAGAAGAAGCTACCCGCGGCTTGTCCTGTGGTAAGTATTTACAGCGGTCCAAGTAGGTAACTGGAACCACTTGCAGTGTGCGTGATGGACGCGGGAGTGAAACCAGCAGTGGCAGGATAATAGTACATTATGGTACAAGCGTGTAAAGTTGGTGATTACCGCTGAGGCGACATTGAGGTCTTAAGAGAGCCGAGGACGGTAATCACCATACACGCGTGTGGCATACGATTATTTTCAACACACTTGCCAATAAAATAATACTAAAAATACTACATAACACAATCAAAACACAATTGTAAAAATCTATTTGTTGTCATACTTGTCATAAATATGCGCGCGCATCTAACATTTTTTTTATTTGTTCCTTTCGGAACAGGCTAAGGTGCTATCACCATGTTCCTTGTCTCTGATTTTTTCTCTCTGTAAATACTCACAGAGAAAAAATAATACATTTTAGTGAAAGTTTTGTTTATTAAACACGTATAACCCGCGCCACGTATCTTGGACCTAAAATGTGCCCAAAATGTGCCCTATACGCGTTGTACACATTTCTTGGGTGTCTTTTGAAGATAGCACGGGATGCTACTGCAGTAGACGAACTCAAATTCACCAAGTATAGACTATTACAAAGCAATCTGCAGGCGCCAGAGCCTCGTATGTCTTACGATTTAGGTCCAAGATTTGTGGCGCGGGTTATACTACAAGTTGAAATTGTCTTTTAAAATACGAAGTTGCATGAAATGAGCAAGCAAAAGGTATATAAATTCGTTTGTAATATTGGACACGATCTTTTTTGTATCAAAACTTTTTTAAGAACAAAGCAACTTAATCAATGAAATTAAAAAAAAAAGTCTATAACTCACTTTTGTGAATAATAGCAATGAAAAAGTCACAGTTTTATAATAGGTGTCATTCCGTGCTTAACTGCGGTGAAATAAAAACCTGTTTATAAGCAAGTGTGTTGAAAAAGTGTATATTACAATTAGTGAATGCAGAAAGTGGAATGGTGTTAATATATATTACTATGGCTTATATACAATATAAACTATTAATATAATACTTAACAGGCGGCAACTGCCCGGGCCGCTCAGACAGTGGATACTAGTCCGCCAACACGAAATATGCGGTTTATACCGGTTTGACCGATCGGTACCACCTGCGTAGACGAGGCCTAATATCGGTTGTTCGACAAACCGAAATAACATCCAATATGACAGCATGGTGTGATGTTATGCCTCATTTAATACACCGGCACTAGCTGCCTGCTCGCTACACATAGAGCCCCTTAGCGCCCGGTACGTCTGCGAGACGGGTTATGGAATGATATGATACCTGCAATATTAAATTTATTGGTATTTGCTTGTCCAATTTCAGTGCAATAAATGGCTGTCGAATCGCATGGAATACAACAAACACGTAACAGGTGAACACCCTCAGTCGGACGAGGCGAAGAAACTGAACAATCATGAACTCACGCCGTTTGTGTGTGAAGTGTGCGGACAGGCGTTCAAGGTACGTATTCCTCATAGGGTTTGTATGTTGTAATGGAATTCACTTAGAAGTCTGAGCTTCAAAGCATTGCAGACCTGTGTAATAATTGGCATAAATTCTAACTTGACGCCTCAACACAAGCATGAGAAAAAGGTCTTTACAGACAGACGGACGACCAAGTCATCCTATATCCGATATAGGATGACTCGAAACGACTAAACCGCACGCCGTCTGAGGGCCGTCGGTTGCCGGAGGTGAGATTCTCCTGGATATATCCCTCGCACCCCGGCCGATCCAGGGCCATATCTGCCGATCTGGCCCTCTTCTGGTGTGGGGACCACGGAGTCCTATATCCCTTATAGGATGACTTCGTCGTCCGTCTGTCTCTTTTTCCATTTGAGGTACAGAACCTAATTACCACGCCCACGAACCCGTCAAAGGGGCTGTCCATTAATTACGTCTTGTTTTTTTAGCAATGTTTTAACCCCCCCTCCCCCATGGTGATACGTGGTGAGGTTTAGACTACCCCTCCCCCCTAGCCAAAATGACTTGTATTTTTTATTTATTATTTAATGCTAGAAAATTAAGCACCGTGATCAAAAATCGCCCTTTATGTAAAAAAAATAAATACACGTGATACCTCCCCCTGGTGATATTTCGTTATTTTTGTCGGATCCCCCCCCCCCCCCCCCCCTCTATTGAGCCTCACGTGATTAAAGAACAGCCCCAAAGGACTGGCTCTACTATTATCTTTTGTTACCACTTAGACGTATGACCTTGCAGCAGCAGTGCTTCCTGACATACCATCAGCGTAAGCACACGGGCGAGCGCCCCTACTCGTGCGCCGACTGCGCCAAGACGTTCCACATGGCGGGCGCGCTTGCCATCCACCGCACCGTGCACCAGAGGGCACGCGCTTATAAATGCGAGCTTTGCGCCAGACTGTTCTCCTTCAAGAGCGCGCTTAATAAGCACATGAAGGTACGCACCTCACTATTGTGCGTTAGAGTTAGTGTGTGAAGGTAGGCACCTCACTATTGTGCGTTAGAGTTAGTGTATGAAGGTAGGCACCTCAATATTGCGTGTTGGAGTTGGTGTATGAAGGTGTGCACCTCAATATTGCGCGTTAGAGTTGGTGTATGAAGGTAGGCACCTCAATATTGCGCGTTAGATTTAGTGGGTGAAGGTAAGCACCTCACTATTGCGCGCTACAGAATAGTGCATGAAGTTAGGCACCTCAGTATTGTGCGCTACATGTAGCGAATGCACAATGCTGTGAAGATTCATCATCATCTTAGCGTTGTTCCCAGTTCCTCTCGAAACTAACCTGAGAGAGCATTAATACGCCTATCGTCGGTTCTTCTTGGGTCTTAACGAATTGATGGTTTCTTACTTTCTATTTTTGCAGATTCACCTCGGCATACGGCCACACAAGTGCACAAGTTGCGACAAGGGCTTCATCCACAAATGTGATTTGAAGCTACACATCAAGTATGTGCACGACAAAGTGCCTTGGCCTAAGAAGAAGAGCAAGCGGAAGGCCACAGACGATAATGTGTCTTATGCAGAATACAATTGAGCCCTAAGTCCCTAAACTGTACATATTAGTGATCCAATTTCAAAGAGGATTCAAGAAAACAAGAGAACAAAAATAAATCAATGCATAGTCAATTCATAATAGCACAGAGTCGAAGCGAAATACTTTACATTAAAGAGCCAACGCACCACTCGCGCATATTCAGTAGAATGCACATACATTCGCGCATAATATATATTTGATGTGGACCTATAATTGCCAGTCGCATTATTTGATATGAAAGTGAACAAAAGTAGTGTTAAGTTTAAATCTAAATATAACTGCACCAGTTTGAGTGTGCCGTCATTTGTGTCAAAGTGTAATGGAATTAAAATGTGCATTTCTACCTATAATCTCATGTACCCCCATCGGAGAACTTTTTTCCTACTAATATAATTAATTCAGTGGCAAAATATGAAGATTTTGGAAAGTGGGCTGGTCCTACTAAAGTACAACTTTGCAAATGTTTACAATATAATCTGATAACAAACAATAGTTAACGAAATAAATAATATATAAACGATAAAAGGATTTATTATTGTATCTTATACATACATCACATACATGTATACATACAAATACGCCTTTATTCCCGGAGGGTTAGGCAGAGGTGAATGGGTGGGTGTATCTTATAAGGGGAGTAATATACTTCTCACTTCCTGAATGTTCCTGGAGACATTAATTCTCTGAGCTTTCTTCCAACTCAGTTAAGGTCAAAGAGTCAAAGAGCGAAACTTGTACCGTCCAGTAGGGTCTGATTCGAATGTAAAATAATACGGTAAATAAATACCTACTCCATCACATGTTTATTTGCTATTGTCCGCTTCAACGTTTTTGACCAGGAACCTTGTTCACCTGCTGGGAAAGCATTGTACCTACATAGAGAAGCCGTAGGTAGGACCTATTCTTCCGACCCTGTAGAAACCTTATGCCCTTATTCTTGAAGAACCCCATATTGTAGTCGCTTAGAAAAACCACCGCAGAACGTTCGTTTCATAGTTTTAGCGTGCGTGGGGCGAAGTTCCTTTCATACGGCACATAGCTGGCTTGCTGGCTATGTCGGCTTTGCACCATTTCCGATTCCGTCACCGTTTGTTTAATGATGCTGTAGTTTTCTTATTATGTTTGTGAATGCAATGCACCCTGATAGCATAATACCTATGCTACCTTCTTGTACATCGACAGAGACGATGAACTGAATATTTTTCTGCAAAATGTCACCAACAAATTTGACGTTTGTACAATTTTCTTTGTCATGCGATAAGTAGAATAGTCTACTTATCTGTATGATTTTTTTGCATAAAAATTAATAAAATGAACAAAAACATTCGCAAAAACAAACTTCATCGCCCAGAAAACCTAACCAAAGGAAAACAAGCACGCGAAGAAAGTCCAGTGGTACGGAAGAAATCTCAGGAAATTAAAATCTCGAAAGGTAGCGACAAGTCTGTTAGAAATAGATGTTGCCTGGTTCGTCCGAAACAACAGGACTTCAGCCACAGAACAAGTGCTGAATTATTACTAAAATATGGGATTGCGTCACCGATTAAGAAGGTATACTGAACCCCTACTCATGACTTCTTCATATAATATGTGGGTCTTTTAAGTAATTCGAATCAGTTATTCGAATTGTCGTTTTCAACTTCAATACAATTATTATTCTTTTTGTGTTGTTTATGTCCTGTGTCCGCCAGCTTCTGTGGCGTGGCGGTAGTGAACGCGACCGCTACGCAGGAGGCGCAGGTTCGATCCCCGATCCGTGCAAACCAGTTACGTAGACGTATTAAAAAGCCCTCAAGGAAACCGGTTACGAAACTCCGGTTTCCTAGACGGCCGAAGCGTATCTGCAATAGTCTGGTCGTGCTTCGTAGAGCAAGTTAAGCCAAGCACGTTAAACATCTATGGCAGTCGTTTACGGGTAGTTGGAGCCCTAAAAAAAGTGCAACAACTGGTCTACCTGCAATGCTTATTGCCAATGGATTATGGAGGTCAGATGGCAGTTCATCACGGCAAATATCGAAGTTCAGCTAAACCTGCAGTTAGGGCCGTTCCACACTGCACGTTGCGTTGCGTCGACGCAGCGCTGTGACACTGCGTCGTTTTACATACTAATAATCATAGTATCCACACGGCGCGTTGCACGACGCAACGCACACACGACGGAGCTGCAGCCCCGAGGCGAAGCGGGTGAGGGTGTACGCGTTGTGACTGCATCGTAGTAACGCTACGGTGCGCAGCACCCGTGTGGCCGGCTATGCGTCAAAATATTTGCGTTGCGTCGACGCAACGCAACGCGCCATGTGGACCGGCCCTTAGATTGGAAAAAGTGGACCCCAGAACTCCCGAGGTGAAAGCATGGGAAGCGACTGGGATTAACGCTAGGATGAAAAAGATCTCCTCCTGATACTTGATGTTACTCACAATAATGGCCCTGGAAGATAGTCAATGTAAGTCCTAGCTATCAAGTCAAGACATCTTTTAGGTACATCTCTGATAAATGAGTTTACCTAACCGATGTCGCGGGGTAGTTACTAATTACTAGAAGAAACCACACTGGCCACCCAATTCACATTCATTACGATTCTACCTATTGTACCTTTTCCTTAACACACTAAAATCTTTACGCAATCCACAGCATGTATCCTTATTATCTGAGAAATATGGCTTCGATCCCGTAAAACCAGAGTCAACCGTTCAAAGTACGGAATATAGAAGTATTATGTATGGAAGAAGCAAAATGGATGTCAGTTCACTAAGCAAAGAAGATTTCGGTGTGGATGCTCCGAATTTCGTGGAAACTTCGGATGGCACACAATGGCAGAATGTTGAAAGCGTCAGTGATCTCGAGAAATTCATACAGGAGGAAAGCAAAAGTGTGAAACGTATGTTAATTCGTCAATAATTGAACGGCTATCATACCTACTACCAACCGCATTAATAATTTTGTAATCCCATATAAATATATAGGATTACAAAGTTACATTTGCTGACCTGTTTTAAGACTTCACGGTACGGGCTCTGAATTGGCTGTTTTCAAGTTGCTTTTTTGCAAGTTGCAAGTTGATTTTCTATGTTTACAGTTTGGAGCGCGAGGGCCGCTTATTGCTTTTTATTCGTATGTCAGATTTTCCAGAAGCAACTGCCGTTTGATCTTCCAACCGTGAGAGGAAAGCACCAGAGCCTTGTCCGTTGTTCAGCAGGTGCACCGAGCTGGTTTGGGCCTCAAGGATGTTGTGGAGCCCCACACCCAATATATTGGGAAATCTCCTTTTAGGTGTATAATCAAATCAGGCATTTATCACATTTAGTTTGCTATTTTCACATCATGATTACGTTTTCAGGGGCTCCAATTAAATCGAAAAAAATTCATATAGACGAGGTTCCAAATGTGAAGGTAATTGCGGAGAAATTTTCCAAGTTCCAGCGGGACAACGTCGAATTGAGACGATTGGACGAGAAAGTCGTTTGCGTAGAGTACGATATATACGAGCAGGATTCGACGTGTGACGAACGCAAACCAGTCCAGGCGATGAGGGCTTTCTTCTCCATTAAGCCTCTTTATGAAACTGATGACACCAACGGTATGTTGTTATCATCTTTGCCAGTTCCAGTGCTGCGTAATGTTGTCAAAATATTTGTTGTTGTTTTTCTGGTTTACTCATATTTGTATTTTTCATTTAAATGTTGATGTCTCATCAATGTTTCCAATAAACGTTTTGTTCATTTGATTTCTTTCTTTCTGATGAGAGGGATAAAGTAGACATTGTCCATGGATGATAGCAGTAGAATCTTCAGGTTCACGGGTGTCGTTGCCATGTTTCCTATTATCCATTTCCCAATGAATATTTTTGCTAAGAAGTTTCATATCACGTACTTGTAGACCAAGTCCAAACACTTAAAAGAGGAATTAAGTGATTGAGCACTTAATCATATTGCACATTATGATAAGGCGGAAATTACTGCAATTGCAGTCCCGCACTAAATAGATCGTGTTCATAGACTAGCTTCATATCAGAGACGGCTGTGCGTGGGATAAAAGTTAAATCTAGGCGCGATTTCTTACAGGCAATATTTACATTGTGTGTATTTACTATAATTCTTACGCGTAAAGTTCAGGTGTATTACGTGGTAGGAAATTGCCAATCATTCGTTTGGTACAGTTACATAAAAATATTCGATAGTGATGTGAACCAAAAAGTGCCTTGGAAGTTATCAACACATGCTTCGATAGAATCAAGTTTAAGGAGAGCCGATAACGTTGTGTTCGGCTACCAACGGCATTATTCATGATAGCGTTAGAATTGCTATGATGCTGAATTATCAGGGAAATCAATACATTGCCACCCACACTGCTAGACGTTTTCGTGGGCGAGCGAGATGAATACTGACACAATTTCATTAAAAATATTCATTTACCTCATCTTGAGACCTAAAATGGTAATGAAATCAGTTGTGAGAGTTACACTATGAAGTGATAAGGTCATTTTATGGTAATAAAACTTTACCCTAACAATGCATGGAAACGATAGGTGTGTGAATATTGTTGGTCTTGGCCTACATAGTGCGTGAGGATGACTATCAAATCTTGTGTTGTAGGCTAATTAATAACAGACTACCTCAATGAATCACTGTATGTGTATAAGCCTATTGTATATGGAAAATTTCTAAATTGCAGAATCCCATCCACTCATTGCACTACCGTCAAAAATTAAAAATAAATTCAACATTGTTGAGGAAGATATGAATAATTTGACTCAAAATGGGATAGAAATTATCGACGATAATATAGAAGAAAACAAATCTTATCTAGAAGACTTAAAGCGCATATTAAAACGGTCGCAGTATGAACGGGCTAAGAAGGAGAAAAGTTCCTTAGACCTGAAATCTTTGTACGAAATGGCGAAACGAGATTTATATTTAGACAAAAATTTGGCGGTAGCAGATTTTCTGTCTATCAAGGAATTGCAAGAGGTGAAGGATTTGATATTGCAGCAGTGTGCGTCGAGTGTGCACGGTATCAGTAGAAGAATGTTGAAGACGGATTCTCAGCGAGGATCGGGTATCTTATCTGGGGGAATATTGGCCGAACTGTTTAGCGACAGTGCTAAAAAACGTGTCTAGTTTGAATAAATGCGTTGTTGTCTAAACAATTTTTTTATTTCATAACAATTTTATTTATAAAAATATAACATTTAAACTTAATAGCTATGTACAATAAATCTGACTGTAGTACTTTTAAAAAGATATAAAAATTGGCGCCAAAAGCACAGAATAAACCAAAAGCTCGCTATTTTGTATTTTATTTGTAATTTTAATGCCACTGCTCAATAAAGATGAACGACCTTAAATTGAGAAATTGAATTTGAGTCTACTTATGTACAATTTCACAGTGTGCATTATGTAGTTTACCAAAAGTTTTGTTCCTATTTAAAAAAAAAGGCTCTTTACTCATTTGACAATGCTGATCCTCCCCTGAAGTATTTTGAATTATATGAACAGATCCATATGGCTGCCAACAATACCTACACGATATTACTAGCTATAACTATATGATTTGCTTACAGTATACTTTTAGTATCTTGTACTAACAAAATATATTATGACGTCGCTGTTTCGTCACATTTTGTGCTGTCTCCGAATTAAATGTAGGGTCGAGGCCAAGTTTCTTCATTTCTACCGCCATTTCGAATAAATAGTCATAGCATTCAGACCTGCAACACATAAATATACTTTCTATAACGCATCTTTTCTTATGCGTATGGAAACGTCTCTACCAGGGTTAGCGATGGTGTGGTTATGTTAATCAAATAAAACCGCCTGGTGTTCACGGCAGCCGCCTGCTCAGGAATACCTGAGGATGAAAGTCAAGCGGAACCACGACAGTGTGATTTTTGTGAATTGTTAATCAGATGATTAAGGACACGGGTACCGGAAGAGAACCACAGTAGGCTTGAAGCATTTGTCGGACACCGTGAGATGAGTCTATCCTAGGGTTGCCATAAGTGTGGGGACCTAGACCGGGACATTTGAAGAAAAATTAGTAAAGGTAGAAAAATAGGAACTTTTATTACAACAACTGTTAACACTGCCATTAAACAAGCGGGCAGCGACCCGGGCTTCCTATGTTTTCTGAAAGGCGAAAAATTATCAGAATTAACTTCTGATAATTGTACAAAATATTTTGACGAAATCAACATTAAGTTAAACATCATCTTCATGTAGACGCTTTCTCCCGATTGCATCCCTGGCCAAGATGACCCCGGAGCTCAGGGTCCGCCTTCCGGCTCTTCCTCCTCCACTTGACGCGATCTTGGGCGATCACTCTCCACGACGTCAAGCCAGGACTTCTTGGGCCTATCCCTTCTACCTGGACCCGGCGGGGGCGCCATTGTCAGGCATTTGCTACCCACGTATCCTGGCGGTTGCCGCAAGACGTGGCTGCACCAGCGAAGGCGGCTCTCTTGCATTTTATCTGCGATGTCATGGACATGAAGCTGCCTCGGCTGCAAGAGTTCCTCACGCAGCATTTTTATCTCCGTGACATGCAGTTCTTGCTCTCACAACCATGTAAGAGGACAGGCTTAATGATCGTCTTATAGACCTGCCCCTTCAACCTGACTGGAATTTTGGGATCACCCGTGACGCCAGTCATTTCTCACCACCTGGCCCACGCGGAAGCAATGCGTGCCCTGATGTCGTAGTCGATTTCACTGGTCACATGAAGTACAGATGTGAAATCTGTCGAGTTTAACGCTAAACTTTCTGTCATCGCTACATTTAGCTTCATACCACCGTTCTCAAGCGCTTCCTTCCACACTTTCACGTGTTGCACCAATCTGCTCCTGTCCGCGTCCTTCAGCGCAATATCATCAGCATACATGAGCAACCACGGAGGCTGCTTATGTGGTTTTCTGATACTGTCCAACAAGACGTCTAATACCGAGCTAAACAAGTAAGGACTAAGGACGGATCCTTGGTGTACTCCGATGGTGATGGGGAAGGCTTTTGAGGCACCAAAAGCACTCCGAACCACGGAACCAGAATCATGATACATATCTTGGATGGTGTCAATGTAGGTCTCTGGAACTCCCTTAGCCCACAGTACCCACCAGATCACCGCGCGAGGAACACAGTCGAAGGCCTTCTGCATGTCTAAGAATAGGCAGTGCAGGGGCGTGTTCTTCGCCCTGTATTCCCCACTACAATCCTTAGGGAGAACACCGGATCAATGATCCCGTGCCCGGGACGAAACCCATACTGACACTCCGAGAGTGTACTCTCCTATCGGATCCGGGGGTCGATTATCTGCTCATAGAGCTTCATGGTGTGGGACATTATCTTTATACCGCGGTTACTACCACACTCCTGCACCGATCCCTTGCCTTTGAATACTGGCGTAATGAAGCTCAGTCTCCACTGGCTCAGGATCTCACGGTGAGAAGTACGCGGTTATACAGATTTGTTAGAATGCTCACACCACGAGCACCCAATGCACCCATTGCCTTCCAAGCCTCGATGAGGATTTCGTCGAGGCCGAGTCTGTTGAGTCTTCTGCAGGCGTTATCGGTGGCACTAGTCCTTGTTTCGGAAAGAGGTCTGGTGGATGCACCTCTTGCTGCTTATTCAGCATGTCGTTGGAAGTATGAGCGCCATCTGTCCTTCATCGCGTTTTTCTCGTAAAATCATTGGCCCCGGGATCTTTATTACTCATTAACATATTCATGTATGGAAAATATCAGCGCTTTCGTCGTTCTATCTACGTATTAATAGCTTAGCTACTTACTCGCTTTTATTGTAGGTATATTACTGTTTACCAACCAAGTCCAGCTCTCTAATATAATACTAAAAATGTTTAACCGGGACAATTTGCTTATTGGCCGGGACGCCGGGACACCAGGCCTCAAACGGGGACATGTCCCGGCGTACGGGGACGTATGGCAACCCTAGTCTATCCTCACATATGTGACGGTGACGGGATAATAATGTCTCGTACGTGTACACACTTTGTTAGGGCAACAGGTAGCCATCAGCTGACGCTTTGCTACTTGTTGGGCCTACGCTCATGGAGGCACTAGGTGTGTCTGCTGCGGGGCGGGCGAGTGATAGTTTATTCTGCCTACTTTTAAGAGGCGTCTAAAGATGTTAGTTTATATATTAACGGCTGTATGTCTTTTATTATGCAGACATTAGATGTTATATTATCATTTTATACTATTTGAAACCTAATACACTTAAAGGCAGACTAAATGACAAAAGGATTATCATGATAGCTAGGATAAGTCTGGGAACAATAAGGCTTTATTGATCTACTTATGGGTGCCTCGAACGCAAGAAAAATTAAAATTCGAAACGTAAAGGTATCGAGAGAACGGAACATTAGGATAGACCACCTGCCTACTGTGAACCTGTGTGTGTTTGAAGCCTGCCAATCAATACTCCGTTCTCTCGATATCCTTACGTTACGAATTCGAATATATTTCGTGTTCGGGGCATTCTATATGTCTGTAGGTACTTACATAGTTTTAGCTTGTTGCCAAGTATCACCCCATACATAAACGCCGTGTCTCCTCACTAACACAGCGCTGGTGCCAGGGTACTGACGCAGCGCTTCGCCCAGACTGCCAGCCAAGTCCTTTTCAAATGGAGTGTTATCTATGATGGGCACCACTAGCTTTTCATCGTAGCGGAGGTAGCGTCCGAGTTCAGCGTCTTTTATACCCTGTAATTTGAGTGCATTTGATGATAATATTGTGAGATATTATAGGTTGGCGAAATGGAATTTTAGAAATTAACAGGTTGCAACACTGACTTTACATACACCGAAATAATGGAGTTGATACTATGATTATTTTTCATTATTTTTTTATTAGGTAACCAGCCTATAGACTAGTGTGTTAGTACAAACAACTTTAATTATGAAACATTCGGTTAAAGTAAATCTCACTTTTTTTTTAAATATTCATGAGCAAGAATCATGGTTCATCAGTTTTTTTTATTAATTACCAATAAAAACTGTCCACAAGATTATTGGTAATTGAAAATCGACAAACTAATGGTCAGTAATAAAAATAATTAATTCACCCTTAAAAGTTATTGGCAAATTGTTTATGAGTCTCAGTTTCAAGACGTTTTTGAAGACTATACAATAATAACTGACAGGAAAAAATTGTTGCCATATAAAAGTTTAAAAAAAATGAGAAAAAATTGTTGCCATATAAAAGTTTTCAAAAAATGAGAAAAAATTGTTGCCATATAAAAGTTTTCAAATATGATTTCTTCATCTTTCATTGGTCAAACTATAATAGTATACAATGCGTTCTAGATCTAAAGCTGAACGAAACATAGCATGTATTATGTGGAACGGAAATCGAACCCGCGATCTCTACCTTGATCATTTCCTGATGAGTGATGACAAATTCTTTATCATACAGTAGGGTGCACCGAACGGCGTGAGGTGAGTGAGTGTGTATAACAGCACCCGCGCCGCGCTCCCGGTACGCCAACATGAAGAGAGGGGTGCATTGACTCTTTTTCAACCTGGAAGCAAAGGCCAATCTTATAAAATGGTGGCATGATAACAGACCATCTACGTTTCGAATCTTACTGATGTGTTTAATTAAATACTAGCTGTGACCCGCGGCTCCGCCCTCGTAGATGTCGGTTATCGCGACCAAACGTAGCCTATGTGTTATTCTGATGTATAGGCTGTATTATTGTGAAGTTTCATTAAAATTCATTCAGTAGTTTTTACATGAAAGAGTAACAAACATCCATCCATACTTGCAAACTTTCATGTTTAGTAGGATGAAAGTTTGTGAATATGTTTGTAACTCCCACTGAAATTACAGATCTGCACGAAATTCAGTACACAGCAGTGCAGCAGTGGCGAGGGGTCCCTATAACCCGATTCCTGCTAACTTGCGCTTCAAAGGGAAGCCGAGTCTAAATAATAAAAACATGCATAAAACATAAGTAACTGGAATTCAGTAACTGAAATTCAGTTACTGGAATTCAGTAACTGGAATTAAGTAATTAGAATTCAGTAACTGGAATTCAGTAACTGGAATTCAGTAACTGGAATTCAGTAACTGGAATTCAGTATCAGAAGGCCCAGAATTCCATACAAAATTGCTTCCGTTTTCAAAATTTTCATCCTTTGCCACTGGTATACAGAGAGATTATGGTCTGGATCTATGCTTTGGGTACTTTTTGACTGTTTGGGCTGTGAGAATGGGTTCAGAACATAGGCAGAGCCACAGGCAACAGCTAGTACTTAATGTATTATGGTGGAATGGAAAGGGGACTCTTTTATCCACACTTAGCCTCTTTCTTGGGCCATTGTGCGTAATGTATAATGGTATCATGGGATGATTGCAATATTAAACAGCACATTTTATCCTGGAATAGGTGCCTGTGGGTTGCAGGATCTATCATAAATAAACTATTATATTTCAAACACATTCTTACTTCTTTTCTGGTGGTGGTAGTTCTAAGTCTTCATCATTGATGGTCTGCACAAAGAGGTCATCGGATTTCATGCGCTCTTTTTGTACTCCTGAGGGAGCTATGTAGATTTTGTCTCTGAAAAATTATTAAATTATTTTTAATTAAGTTGTACATAACTTTTTTTTCTACTTAGGTGGAAGACAAGCACATGGCTCACCTGATGGAAAGTGGTTACCGTGCCTATGAATTTAGCGGTTGTGATGGTTTTGATGGGTGTGTGGTGCCCCTGTAAGACCCTTAGGTCCAAGTCAACCTCTCCTGCTAGCTGATCTGCCTGCTGAATGATAGATGAGACTATAATGCAGTCTTTCTTCTTGTAGTGGTGAGTTGCCACCACATGAGTCTAAGCAATGGACAAGGCTTTGATGTAAGCTCTGCTCTCAAGGCTGGGTCGGCAAAGGTGTATTAACATTCATGTTTTCATCCGTTTTGGTCTTACATCTTGGGACGGGCTCATTTGTCATAATTTCATAGCATTTCCCGTTAATTCTAATGCTTGCACTACATTCTCGTCGAAGTTAGGCGAGGTAGCGCGAGCACGAGAGTGTGGTGGGAGCCCTCGCGTCACATCGCCGCGTCTCGCGTCGCCTCGCCCGGCCTCGCGCGAGGAGACGCGAGGTGCGAGGATAGAAGAGGCGAGGTGCAGCCTCCACATTCTCGCGTTCGTTCAATCAGTATGCCATAGTCTTGTGCTTAATCGGACATTTGAGAGAGATTAACTGGGACAATGGTGAGAGTGAACCTCGTCTAACTTCGTCAAACCTCGCCTCGCCTAACCTCGACGAGAGTGAAGTGCTAGCAAACCTCGTGTCACCTCGCCTCGCATAACCTCGCCTAACTTCGTCAAACCTCGCCTCGCCTAACTTCGACGAGAATGTAGTGCAAGCATAATACTTTTACTATTGCCGAACCACGAACAAATAAACTGTTTTATTGTTTTACTACATACCCTTCTTTTATCGATATTCCACCACCGGTGCCTGTGACCCATCCTAAGTGATAAAACTGATTGCAAAGCTCTGGAATCAAATTTCTGGGATGTTCCTAGAAGCAAATAAGTTTCACTGTTATCAAAAGTAGTAGCGAATTGTATGTATTCTAAAATGCGGTAAATATTATGTTACTTACAGGTCCAAGTTCCATTTTTTAATCTCTTTTACAGTACTAAGTAAATGTACTAATACGAGAAAATATAGTTTTTATCTACTACGTTTGTACTTTGTTATATTGTATTGACCTTTTGAGATAAATAGAAGATATCAACAAAACTTTGACATTGACAGATTTGACAGTTCGAGGTTTGTCGGGGTTGGTCGGGGTGAAAAAGTTAGAATCGTTCAAAAACTTTGAAGCAACGCTGTGTGGTGGAATTTGTAGAATAAACTTGGAATAAACGTTAATTTTCTCAAGAAAAAAAAACTTCAATCTATATATATAAAAATGAAACCCGTTTTCCGTTGTCACGACATAGCATGAAAACGGCTGGACCAATTTCGATAATTCTTTTTTTAGAACATTCCCTATAGTAAGTACGGGGATGGTTCTTACGGAGAGAAAAATTGAAAAAAAAAAAAGAATTGACTGTTAGGCGGTACGAAGTTCGCGGGGTCAGCTAGTATATAATATTAATAGGGACTATCCCAGTTATTTATTACCTAAGACTGATTTTTTAAATTAAAAACTACCATAGATTTATCATTAAAAAGGCTTACAATTATAATGATGTGAAAAGTCACCTTACAATGTTGAATAACTTTCGAATGCTGAATTTTATTGACATACTAGCGGTCCCGGCGAACTTCGTACCCCATATTTTTCCCGTTCCCGCTGCACCTATTTTCTTACCGTTTACGGTTTATACCTTCCCTGGACATCCACGAACATTTCAAGACCAATTAAGATAAATCCGTTCAGCCGTTCTCGAGTTTTAGCGAGACTAACGTTATCGAACAGCAATAATTGATTTTTATATTCATTCATTCATTCAGTCGAATCGATGGTGCTTCTACTCTCAAATTCTATTTTCCCAGTATGCTGCTACCTGAATCGCATTCTCGGAGGCACTCATTAGGTCCTCCGGAGTACAGGTAGATGGACATGCAGCACACGTCAGCAGGTGGGCCATGGTCTGTGGAGCTACTCCACACTCACACCCCAGGTCCACGTCATCTGAGTAACCCCACCTAGACCGATTCTCCCTGCTTCGGCCGACTTGTGTTCGAAGTCTATTTAGGGACTTCCACCTGATCCAAGGGAGTTCATGTCCGGGGGGAAGACTCTCCGACAGTGCGGGACGAAAGGGGTTGGTGGCGGGCTCCGCGATTTCCAAATTCTTACTCTGGCCCTGGAGGGATCGCCATCAGCGGGAGCAACGCATGCCCAGAAACTCTTTCGGCTTTTCAATCTTCTAGGCACGTGATAAATGGCCGTGCATGGGATGTCGCTGATCCAGCTCCAGCTTGCCTCCGACTTAACCCAGACAGCTTGAGGAGGGAATGAAAACATTGGGAACACAGTGTAGGTATATAGATATAAATAAAACACAAGTAACTTCTATGTAAGTACCTACCTATACTTATTAAATTTATACCTACAATAAGTTAGGTATCTGCCTATATACTGTTTTAACAATTATTTTTTAAATAAATAATAAATATTGTAGGACATTCTACACAACGCTATCTAGACCCAAAGTAAGCATAGCTTAACTAGCTTGTGTTATGGGTTCTAGAATGCGGATAAACATACTTAGATACATTTTTTTTTCGTAAATACATACATATTATACATAGAATTCATGCACACAAATATTTGCACTGAGCGGGGATCGAACCCGCGCCTCCTGCGTAGCGGCCGCGTTCACTACCGCTACGCCACCTGAGACAGTCAAATTATCATAACGTAAAGCCGAAATTACTAATATTCCCTTTAACCCTCTTTAACCCCTCCAACTATAAGCTAAATTTTGCTTGTGCTAGGAGTGGGTTCACCTCGGTAGTGTACCTAATGGCCAGGATTCGAACCCGGAACCTCTCGATCGTAAGGCCGACTCCTTAACCACTAAGCTACCGACGCTTTTTAATTCTAGGTACTTAACTAAAAAAAAAAAGGTTTAGTTCTGCCAAGTTCTGCATGATGGCAAAAAATCTGGCAATGAACGTTGGTTGTTTTTTTCTAAATTCACTTTGAAAAAAGTCTATGTGTCAAAATTAGCATGTCATGAAATTATAGCACAAAATAAATTAATTAAATAAGATATAAAATTATCTAGTGTTTGGACGTAGACCATGACAACCATTTCATGAATTAGACCTCAAGATATCAATTTGTAAATCGACAACTGAAAAAGGTCAGTGTGGTTTGGAAAGAGTTTTTTTTTTCTTGCGGATATTCCAGGCCAGCGGTGGAGCGGGTAGGTATGTCGAACTCGAACCGACTAATACCGCAAGCCGTCTCGAGTCTCAAATACTGGGATATAAGGTGGCACAATAAGGCCTAGCGCCCCATCTCCGGCTGACCCTGGGCCATCTCTGGATTTCGATATGACCCCATTGGGCTCTGTCAGATCTTCGATATTGTCAATGAGGGTTTGGAGGACAGATGCTGTCGTTTTGCGGAAAATATCGAAGTTCAACCACTTCGCAGATTGGAATAAGCGGACCCCTGACTTCGAGGTGAGGGCCTCGAATGCGACCGCGACTAATGCGAGGATGATGATGAACGCTTGAAGATTATAATTGCCAATAATTGGTCGATGATTATGTTAGATTGTTAAACCATCCAGGTGTAGGTCATTTAATCGCAAGTGCCGTGCCCTGCTATTCATTTCATTTCATTTTTTTTTCATTTCATTTCATTTCATTCATAGCGTTCTGCGAGCAAATCCGTGTTATCATTAAATGCGCTTGTCATACACTCAGTAATTAATTAAAAGTCTAATTTAAATTTGTTTCGTAATATTTGTTTACAGATAATGATTAAGGTACCAGAATGTCTGAGCAAACGTTACAAGGCATTGGATGATATCATCCAAGAGCTTAGCATGTCCATATCTAGTCAGAAATCACTAACTGAACAGCGGAGTAACACTAGTAATGTTGGCATCAAGCTCATGTGCGATTTCTGGAATATTCTACGAGATGATCCTGAATGTAATCTTACGGTTAGTATTTTTATTATCATTCTTAGATGCTGATAAACTAATAGGTAGCTTAGCTACCTCTATAGTTGCATCTAGCAAGCTCACTATAATATTTATTTCCCGTACGGAAATCTCCTCGGATAGTCCCACCGCACGCACCGCACGCACGCCGTCTTAGGTTTCAGACGCTTGATGTAACATTGCCGAAGACATATCCCTCGTACATCGCGCGGACCCAAAGCCAACTCCAGTTACAAGAAAGCAGGTAGCGCGCATCGTGCTGTTGCCCAGGCCTGCTACACTGCTTGGGTGACAGGCGGCTCCAGCCTTCTACCCATGCCTGCGTTGCTGGAGAATGCAGGTTGTTGAGCGACTTCCGATTTCTGGTACCGATTACCTGGGCCTCGATTCTGCTAAAGGAAAACCTGCAGAAGTGCAGACACTGCAAAAAAATCATTTAATTTTAGCCTTAATGGCTTTTTGTACAGTGAATCATAAATTGTAATGAAACTTTTCATTTAATTTCGGACTTTGAGATGCAATAAAGTCTAAAATTTAATGGGATATTTTTAAATGCACATCTGTATAATTTTTCAGAAAACTACGTAACTCCACTAATTTACTGAATGCATACCAGAAACATGAATGCTGTGCAAAAAAACTGACTTGCACACTAACTAAATCAAATGATAGATTTATTGAAAAAGGTGTGCAAATCCGACTTGGATAGATTAGGTTAGAAGGCTAATGCGGGAGCGGAGCGAAGCGGAGCTCCCGCTTTTGCCTTCGTGGTTATTTTTTTTATTTAACCAAAGGAATTGTTCTGCAAATTTCATTAAACAGTAATTATTTAATTTGATTTAGTTAGTGCGCATAATTAGTGTGCAAGTCAGTATTTTTGATATAGCTTTGAAATATTTTGTTAGAAAAAAGGGACTAGTTATACAAATATCGATTTAAATACATGCCATTTTTATTGCCATTTTTGCAGTATTTGTGGTACGACAGTGGTTTTGCTTTAGCAGAATCGAGGGCCTGAAACTTCGGTCCGTATCTTCGGACGTTCGTAGGCCTACGTATGGACCTTGATATATTATTAACTTTCTTTATAGGCGGAGGTTCAGCAACGTATGGGGACGGAGCCAGTATTTCAGTCGCCCCACAATATATGCAGCTTTCAACGCTACATAACTTACATGGCTTGCAGAGATGATAGCAACCGAAAATGTAGAATTAACATACCTAAAGACGACGACAGGAAAGCTGGAGGGTAACTTTAATCTGTTTTTAATATTTGGTATGATGACTGAAACCTTAGTAAGTAGGTATAAGATTTACCTACACATGAAAGAGGCAGCAGTTTTTGTTAGTTAATCATTCTATCTTATTCATTAAACATTATTAATGGTTGTAGAACCTCTCTCGTATGCAATGAGCAGTTTTCCAGTAGGTATTTATAGCGTTCCTAAAGATAAGCTAGATGGCGCAGCCGGCACTTTTGGTAAGTAGAGTGTGGTCTCACATCTAATGTTCCCTAATTTTTGGAAAAAATATTCTTCGGTTTTGTAATGATTTACTTTACATAAATGTTTTGACATTTTTTTTTGATAAAATTATTTTAAATATAATATTATTTTAAATTACAGACAGTGACGCGAAAAGAATTAAGCGTTTTATCATATTTTATCTATTGTAATATGGGTAAACGAAATTAAACTTTGGCAACATCGCACAAATAAACCACAGAGTACATTAAAATTACCAAAAGCTATGGTAGCGCCATCTCTTGATGATTTAAAAACCAACTGATTATTATATGTACCTACTGGAAACCCCTATTACCCGTGGTCCCACCGGAACGTCCCACTGGTGGGTCCACGGGGAATTTTTTTTTACCCGTAGTCCCACTGCCTTGTGGTGGTACTATGGGGAAAAATAATTACCCATAGTCCCACTGCTGTAGAGATGTGCCGCAAAGAGTTTAATATTAACATACTTACCTCTTTGCATTTTCCTGTTGTTATTTTCCTCTGTGTCACTTTGACTCGTAGGTTCATTTCTTATTATGTTTTCATCATTTAATTTGGTGTAGATATTTTAAAAGAAATAATATGGGTGACGAAATTAATATCATTAAAAGAAAAAATGGTTTCGTAATGCTATATAATGGTAAACAATATTATAAACACAAAGAATATAAAAAAAACACCTACATCTATTTGGACATGCAGTAAGAAACGCAGTGAGAAATGTAGCGGTTCAATTACTATAAATGATGTAAGTTATCTATTTATGACATAAATTGATTTTAAGCTATTGCATAGCTTTTATCGCGGGCCTTGAGCGTGGAGACCGAATCCAGAAATTCCGTAACGAAAAATGGTAACACCTCCGAGCTCGCACGAAAAGAGCCGAGCTGCTCCGAAGTAGCTTCGCTTAACGTAAGTAATTATAATTGCATAAGTTGTTAGTTTTCAAATTCAAATTCAAATTCAGACTCGGACTCGGACTCGGACTCGAAGTCCGAAGTCCGAAGTCCGAAGTCCGAACTCCGAAGTCCGAAATCTGAAATCCGAAATCCGAAATCCGAAATCCGAAATCCGAAATCCGAAATCCGAAATCCGAAATTCAAATTCAAATTCAAATTCAAATTCAAATTATTATTTATTATAATTGCATAAGTTCATAAAAAATGCTATGCAATAGCTTTATCGCGGCAGTCCCCGAGTGCCACACGTCTTTTTTTTTAATTATACACGAATATTTTTTTATTACCAGAGAAATTTTGGCAAAGTGATAGGTATTCGATACTGAACCCATCCATGCTTTAAAAAAAGAATAAAGTATGTATGTCAATTTTATCCCTAAAACCACCTAATATTTGTTCACGACGTACAAAATTTTACTCAATAGAATATGAAGTAGATAATACTAATTCACGAACAAAATCACTCAAAGAAGTCATTGATAAAATACACGCTCTCTTTCTCTACTTTAATCCCCTACCCCCCACGTACCCCGCACTACACGTGCCGCGAAACGAGCGACCCGGCGGCGGCATCTCTTTGATGCAAATGACCTTCAGTTTTAATAAAATTCAAATCATAAAAGCAATGCAGTTCCGGTTATGACGTCTTGATGCGCGCACGTTTCCTTAAACAGTCGATAAATTATCGAGATGGCGTACCAAATTATCAATCGCGAATGTGCATTAATAATTATGTTACGTACCTACTTACTTTACACCCGGTGAAAATGTGAGTGCCGTTTTACGGATGTGCGGTAAGATACTACCTCAATACGCAATTTGAAGGCAGGTGAATTGGACGGAGGACCCCGGATCTGAGGCCAATTTACATGTGTAGTGAAGTGAAATGTGTATGTCAGTGAACCTATCAACCTACTCGTAATACCCCTTCAGACGGTCCTCAGTCCTCAGTTTGAAATTGAACTTATTAAATCGGGCTCGTTTAAATGCATCTACTTGTAGTGGTAAGTCTTGCACGTTTCGTAATACATCAATCAATCATTAATTTTGATTTTGATTAGTGTTTGACCTTGAAAATCGCTCGCGTCTGTCGTAGGTACGTAGGTACATTGTCGGTCGTTCTCGGAACTCATCGGCTTTTTTACGACGAAAGTTCATTGATATGATAGGTACCTATTTACTATTCACACATAGGACGTAAAATGAAACGGTGTCTTTGCGTGTATGCACGTATTTTGAGATTTTAAAAACGTCAATAACTTTGTTTTTTTGTATGGTTGGCTATTTGTATTATTCCATATATGTTGAATTATATACGTTCCCTATCAGCCCCTGCAGTTTCTCTGGTAATTAAAAAATAAGGGTGTATATAGATAATGCTAAAGTTCTCACTTCTTGGGGTCGCCTATTCGCTTTATTTTTATTGATATTTTTTCCATTTTAGCAATCAATATTTTTACCATCGGCACTTATTGACTACACTTTAAATTCTTTTTACAGAAAATGCAGATAGTAACACAACGTACTCACACGTGTGTTGAAAAGTTGCTTCAAAATGAAATGAGTATTGTCATGAATGAACTGAGAAATGATGCACAAAGAACGGACGTTCCAATACCTTTTTTTTTATCGTGCGAAAAATCCCCACGGATACCTCCCCCGCCGGAACCGGAGGAGGAGGTTATGTCGGTCCAATACCGCAATTATATGATGAGGCTTTAAATAACTGGCAACAGAAAGGATACAACTTAGTTACACCTTTACCAAAATTTGAAGATGCAAAGCATAGTTTATACGACTCGCGCAACAAAGCTGTAGGAGTAACTAAACTTAATTTTAAAAATTTCGACGAAGTTCAGGTACCAATGCAGCACTCGCAATATGTAGTAGCAGATTACTATGACGGGCATACTAAAATTCTAGTTTTTTGTATGGAAGAAGACAGAGCCTTCATTAATGATATTAAGGAAGTTTTTGGTGACTCGACTTTTAAATGCACTCCATATCCATTTGCTCAGGTGTTTATCATGCATGGTGATTTTGGTAGTACAAATAGTACCACACATGTAAAGCCGTTACTGTATGCTTTACTCAGTAATAAAACCAATGAAACTTACAATATATTGTTTAGGTTAATAAAAAGTCAATTTCCGGATTGGAAACCGCAAATTTACCATTGTGATTATGAGCTTGCTGCGTTGAATGCCATTTTAGATGTGTTTGCTGATATAGATGTCATTGGTTATTATTACCACTGGTCCCGTGCAATGTGGAGAAATGGCAAAAGTATATTTGGAGTCAGAAAAACAAAATCTGAAAACAGATTGATTGGATTGTGTTCGGCACTACCTTTGCTACCCCATGAATATCTTTTAAGCGGCTGGGAATATATACAGAAAGAATATAGTAGCACAAATGGTGATAAAATTAATAAATTTTTACGTTATGTTAAGAAACAATGGCTATCAAGGGGTGTATGTAAATTTCTTAGTGTTTTCGGAAAAAGACATCGCACAAATAATGTATGTGAATCTTGGCACAGCAAAATAAATAAGAAATTAAATAAAAAAAATACTAACATACTACGATTATTAAATGAAATAAAGATATTGACAAATTTTAAAAATAATATAAGAATCAAAACAAGGTCAAGAGTTGCAGTAGAAAATGATGATTGGATAAGACAAATACAAATGGAGTTAGTGGCGGGTCGTGCTACGGTTGGCTTAGTATTAGAAAAGTTAAGATGATTTAATCACAAATCCACAGGATTAGAAGTTTCATTGAAGTTAAAAGAATTTAGGTTTCTACTTGAGACGTAATTTTTTGTGTGTTGTTTTATTTCATTCTGATAAATAATTTTAACGATCATAAGTGTCATTTTGTGACCTAGGTACATGATTACATTATTTCATTTCATTTCATTTTTTCTTTCACTTTTTGGCACATCTCTAGTTCAGTGGGTCTACCGAATTCGATTACCCGTGGTACCACTGGAATTCGCCGATTGAATAAATTTGAATTTTCTTCAGTGCGGTGGGACTACGGGTAAAAAAAATTCCCCGTGGACCCACCAGTGGGACGTTCCGGTGGGACCACGGGTAATAGGGGACTGGAAAACTGCTCATTGCAGAAAAATTGGCGAAATGATCATGACTTCTTGTTTCATTGGTCAAAGAGGTGATAACTTGTGGAATATCCTATGCAAGTGCGAAAACGGCTTCTGTATGGATTTGATTGGAAGTGGGGAGGCAATTAAGCAACGTTTTGTTGGGGTGGGAAGGGATGAGAATATACCTACCTATCAGCAGCATTAGGTTCCGCCCTGCCCTGCCCCCCTAGACGAGTGGCAATTCCTTGGCTGTACGTCAAATCCCATACGTTCATCAGTCTATTCTACAATCGGCGAATTGCTAGTTAAATAAATAAATAAATAAATTGTTTTTTTTGACTAAAAAACATTACAATATTTTTTTTACAAACAATAACTGTGCTATAACTTTCATGCAATTAATGTTGATGCTGATTCCCAAACTAGGCCAAAACCTGTATAAGTTGTTTATGGAACAGATCAGTTATTTGCACACGCAAACTGGTTTATCGTAACGTTATCAAATATAGGTACTTAATACGTCACATAATATCATATTTCAGTGCATGCTGTTCTGGTTCTAAAAAGCAACCAAGAGATAGTGGCATAGCTCTTAGCAAAGTTCTGTGCAACTTGAAGCAGGTCAGTATTATTTATTCTTATGAATTTAGCAGTCAACTTTGTACTTTTCATATAAACCTTTGCACCAGATAGAGAGTAGAGTATAGAGTAATCTTAGTTATCAACCTCTGTGGCGTGGTGGTAGTGAACGCGACCGTTACGCAAGAAGCGCGGGTTCGGTCCCGCTCAGGGCAAATATTTGTATGCATGAATATTTGCATTGGTCTGGTCAAGCCTCGGAGAGCACGTTATGTCGTCGGTCCCGGTTGCCATACGAACATCTAAGGCATTCGTTATCTAGGGTAAGGGTAAATGGATGAAATGGCCTCTGTACAGTGTACACATCTACCTAGGGATAGCATGACTAAAAGACGGGCCGGAACAGGAGCAAAGTAATACTTTTTGTGACTCCGTGACTCACACACTCCGTGACTGTGACATCACGCATTTCCTACATGCGTGTAAAACGTGCGAACCTTAAAATGTCTACTTACGATACTTATAGACTGTGCTAAGTAGATATAGTTTTGTTGGTCCTTACTTTACGAGCAGGATGGCAGGATGAGCCATTTATTTTATCACATTTTAGGGGTCAAACGTGAGGTTAAGTCGGTATTGCATTAACTTTCATTTGTAGTTTTTTTTTGTGTTGGCATAGCCAGATATTTCGTTACCCACGTAATCAACGCAAAACGCCACAGCGAAGGCACCTCATCTGCCTTTTATCTACAATGTCGCGGACACGAAAGCTGCCATACGATCTTTACGCGTAACCCCACCTTACTCACTGCAGCATATTTATATGGGTGATGGGTGACACGCATCAAATCATTCTGCGAATTAGCCTTACGAATAAGTCCTCTTTTTAGAGGTAAGGCATTTTGCGAAAAAGTCCTTTGTCTACTAAACCTCTCCGGCGTGGGACGGTAGCAACAGATCACTTTGCAATACACCACTAGGATAGGTCTAAAACAGTCAGTCTACTTTTTCATTGGGGTGCGTAGTGGCATCGTCTTTCTACGATCTTGGTATATACGCATTTTGGTTCTTTTACTTACATAATATTGTTTGCATACATGTTGGTCGATTGCGATTATTCTTGGTAGATACGTGTGTCTCTAGGTCGACATTTACCAGATTGACTTTTTAAATTCATATTGTATTTAGTTATATTAGAAATTATTACTAGATTTAAATTTAGTTTAGTAT
The DNA here is from genome assembly GCA_914767945.1 of Eilema depressum. Classification (NCBI taxonomy): domain Eukaryota; kingdom Metazoa; phylum Arthropoda; class Insecta; order Lepidoptera; family Erebidae; genus Eilema; species Eilema depressum. Next base: position 6,109,040 of record OU612028.1, on the reverse strand, counting down.
TGAGATAATTTTAAAGCAATTAGTTTGCTAGACTAAACAAGGGATGTATTGGAAAAATTGGGTCACTCTCGGGCGAAGCTCGGTGGCTCAGTGGTCAGAGCGTTCCCCCTGTAAGGGAAAGATCGCGGGTTCGAGTCCCGCCCGAGAATTGATTTCGCTTTTTCCAATTTATTATAATTTGTTTAGTCTAGCAAACTAATTGCTTTAAAATTATCTCAATTGATTGGGCGGAGTTATCAAAAATCAATGTTTAAAAATTAAATAAATAAATAAATAAATAAATATTGTAGGACATTCTACACAACGCTATCTAGACCCAAAGTAAGCATAGCTTAACTAGCTTGTGTTATGGGTTCTAGAATGCGGATAAACATACTTAGATACATTTTTTTTTTGTAAATACATACATATTATACATGGAAACACCCAGACCAATGCAAATATTCATATTTCATGCACACAAATATTTGCACTGAGCGGGGATCGAACCCGCGCCTCCTGCGTAGCGGCCGCGTTCACTACCGCTACGCCACAGAGGATTGCAACATCATTCATTGATTCCGATAGTTCGTACGAATATCGGTAGATTACTCCCACCATCGCCGTAAGAAGGATGTATTGGAAAAATTGGGTCACTCTCGGGCGAAGCTCGGTGGCTCAGTGGTCAGAGCGTTCCCCCTGTAAGGGAAAGATCGCGGGTTCGAGTCCCGCCCGAGAATTGATTTCGCTTTTTCCAATTTATTATAATTAGTTTAGTATTGTTTTTGATAGAATAAGAAACGCCCGCTTTTTGAATACTTTTTGACATACTTCCTCCCACTCTCTATACCTGTCAGTATCTGAGTGCCCCTCTGCGAGAGTAATCTATCAAGCAAGTTCATCAAAATAATGTATATCTCCTACGGAAGCATCATATAAAATTTTAATGATATTTCAGGCCGCAACTTTTGACAAGAAATGTCACGTCAGAGTGAAGGAGTTGATGGATGCACAAAAAGAGTTAAAGAATCAAATACAAATGTTAGAAGCCCGGGAAAAAGATGGAGTGAAGTTATTAAAAGAAGCTGACTGCATGTGGCTGTGTATGGAGGACGCGTACAAAAAAAAAGTATTTGAGTCTCAAGATAGACAGCAATTCTTATTGAAACAGGTATGTTTTTAACTCTGCAGCACTCGGTACCTTTATTTTTTTTTCCTGCGTAAATCCCCACGGGTACCATCTCCGTCGGTCAACGGGGGTGTTTACGTTACACAATTATCGGGGTGTAATGTTACCTAATAAGGCATTTCCCACGCACCCAGGCTGACCTTGGACTCCCTACGGTTTAAAATACCCCCCCTTTGGACACCCAAAGGGGGGGTATTTTAAACCGTAGAGTCGATGGAGACACCGTACTGCCCACACGGGCAGTACACTGTCTCCATCGAACACTGGAAACGGTGTGGCGGATGACGCGTCATCTATCCACTCGGAAGACCAGCCTGTCCCTTGCTTGCTCTCCACTATACCCTAAGTAGAGGGACGCTTGGGAAGAAGCCTTAATACAGAGCCACTCCCGCCTCCGTTGGATTTTGCCGTAGGCTAGGCACAACTCATACCAGTTCATGTTCAGTTTCTTGAAAATATGTTTCTAATATTTGTTTAAATCCTTTGAAAATATTTAAAGTATCATAATTTCATGCTATCAAAACTCTCTATTGTAAAGTTGGTACCTATCTGATTATTATAATTCTAACTACAAAAAAAAATTCTTTAGCTGAAAGAAATTGAAATAAGTGCCAATAAATGGAGAAAGAACAAAAAAGATTTAGAATTCCAGAATAATAATATGGCAAAAGCCCGAATGGAAATAATCGAAAAGATGAATCAGAAGAAAAATGACATCAAGATTATGGATACCGAAGTACAAAACCTCACAAGAAGAGTAGAAAGTGCCAAAAAAGATTTAGAGAATAGCAAAAAAAGTATGTGCTCTGCAAAACAAGCTTCAGATGTAAGATTTTTTTTAATACTAAAATGTTCATTTTGAAATGTTGTCAGTGAATAACTTTTGTAATGGTAAAATTCGATTAATGACTTTTTGATTCATTTGCGTAAATATTGATACGTTTAGGCAAGAATGGCGAACCTAACTGAAGAAATGGTTAAAATTCAAAAGAGAACTAACGAGGAAAGGTCACTTATGAAAAAGAAAGAAAACGAAGGTACGCAATATGTCAAAGATACCAGAGTGGACCTACAGAATATATGCAAAATTTTATTACAGAAAAAACTTGAAAATGAGGATCTTAGAGCAGAGGTGAGGTCTTAATTTTAATGAGTACCTTTGAATACTTTGTGTTCAAAGTAAGTAAGAGAAATTTCTTAGTTATGATAAATTTCAACTACAATATTCGCCTCCATTGCGTAGGCTTCCTCTAAATCGGTTCACACATGCCTTACCTTCACCTTTCTAATCCATTATTGACTACATCCTCGTGCAAATATTTATCCCCTGTCTTTTTTGACCTTCCCCGCTTGCGTGACTTATTTTTATTAGAATGTACTTTGTCACCTGTTTTGCCACATCCACCTATTACTCTCCAATCTGCAGAGGTAGTCTACTTTTATATAGGCTCCATATTCATTTTATTATGTTTGCTAAAATATAATGCACTTACCTTAAGGTATAATAAATCCCATAAAAATATTTTATCTAAACTTTTTTTCATGTTATTACATGCCAGAACCCTCATTTCTAGATAATGCTAAGTAAGTGATTTTGACTATGTCGTAAAATTATAAAAATGTGACAATGTTAAAGCTCTAACAATTCAGGCAAACTCATAACTACCAGAACTATCACTATTTTTTATATTCTTAGAATTGTTAAAATTTACGTTATTGAAAATTATTAATGAAAAACCGACTTCATAGAAACATCTAATTAAAAAAATATTTCTTTGTAGTACTTTTTTTCAAATCATGTATTGTATATTATTCGAAATATTGCAGAGAACAGCTGTTTTAGAAGAGATAGATCTTTTAAAAACAACATTTGATTCATGCAAGGATAGATGTAAAAACAAAGAGGAATCTGTACTTACAGAATTAAAAACACTTCGCAATGAAGTTTCTACATTTCAAGCTAAATGTAAAAGATGCCATGTATGTACAGATACTAACGATGTTAGAAAACTGTGTACAGATTGTCCGAAATGTATGCAAGATATGTGTTGCAAAGTCGATGACGAACATTGTGTCTCAGACCCTACCATGGACTGTGTGTGTATGAGTGTAAAGCAAAGGTTTTTGGATAATGTATTTGATAATATGTATACTGTCTTAGAAAGGCAATCTAAAACTCAGCCTGGTAAGGCTTTAGCAGACGCTATATTAAGATCATTGAGAAAAAGTACAAATGGGAAACTGACTCCGGATATCAGAAGAATTTTGCAAGATTTTATCTTATCTACAGTAAAAAAGAATTTAAATTTGACTATAGTAGGTGGAGCAGTGAAGACACGATGTGAGGTAAAATCATCTACTACAATCATACTTAAACGTTATTAGTCGATACTTCGATAGCTTCACCCTCGTACTTTTAACGCTTATGTCACTTATTATTTAGTTACTTTTTACATATTTGCTTAGAACTACATAATATGTCTGAATTACTTTAATCTACTGTTATGAAAATTGCGGCGAAAGTGAAATCAATCACTGTAACATGTTTATTAGAATTAATACAGTTAGATGATCCTAATTTTAGTTGGATCCTGATACCTATAAGCAACTGATGAACTGTCTCAAAACTGTCAAAGCGAAAAAACCACCACAAGAAGATAAGGGAACAGCATCGAAGAAGGTAACATTTGGTTTTGCACGTCAAGTTTCAGAAGGCAGAGTTAACCCCCTCCCCCCTCATTATATACGGTATGGCAGTCGTTGACTATTAGCAAAATCGGGATTCTACTACTTTTTCAAATTTTATTGACGATGATATTGATAGTTTTGCTCAGGTATATAATTATAAACTTATTCGAATTTCGGCGGCTAACCCTGTGTAGAAATTTTAAAACTGTTAGGTTTTTACCATCTTTTTGTTTGTGTATATTAGATTTTTCTATTTTTTCGTAAGAATTAACGTTTCTAAAATAATTGTATGTTTAGGATCCGTGTAAACGCTGGGGCGCTTCGAGTGAATGCAACTGTCCAAGGGGACCTAAAGATTGTATTTGTACAAAGAAGGCACCACCCCATCCAAGCGACCCAAGGCCGTGTCCACAGGATAAAGAAGACATTGTAAGTATTATAGTAAAACTAGCTGTTGATCGCGACTCCGCCCGCGTGGAAATCTTAATCCGAGACTTTTTAAATGTCCTTTTATACAAACCATCTCCTGATGATAATTGATAACATACGAAACGGCTTACAAAACGTACAAATGAAAAACTAGACTATTGTTTATCAAATGGACCCCCGTTTCGAAACACGCTAAAATTGAATTAATCTATTAACCTATTACAGTCCATTGCTGGACATAGCAGGTTTCTCCCATAATGAACCACAGCACCTACGAAAGTTTTACAATTTCAGTAGAAGTTCTCGTATAAATATATAAATATTACGAAAGTTATTAATCTTTTATATTTTAGGGTGAAAAGAAAATTTGTCCATTTAAAGATGGCAAAGTTTGTGGTCCCGATTGTGGTATGCAAGGCAAAAAGTCTGCTCTCACACGTGACATTGGGAGTGAGATGCCTACCTGGAGACCGGATCCTTGTTCAGGCCCTAGCTGTCCTTACAGTAAAATTACTAGAGCAGCACTTGCGCAATGTGTGTTGGGTCCTGAATCAATAGAGAAAACAGTATCTCGGAAGGTGAGAAAATGTAGAGTTGTTATACCATTCCTATTCATCAGCAAGAATAATCTTCTCTAGATTGAGTGTGTAATAATAAAAACATTGAGGCCCGTTTTATAGATAGTCACTCAATAGATATAAACACAGATCTTTTAGTCCATGTCTTGAGCCTAGAACATACGCATTGGTCTAATCATAATTTGGTTGAATTTAGATATGAATCGAGTCTCTTGTAATAAACAATGAAGATGACATAACTGAACAGTTCTGATGTTATTGTGAGCCGATTCACCATTCAGGAATAAAAGTCGATTCAGGCGATTGACGATTAATTGACTTTTTTGATAAAAGTTAGAACTTTTTTGATAAAAGGTTTTAAAAAAGTGATAAAAGTTAAAACTTTTTGATAAAAGGTTTTAAATTTTTATCAAAAAAGTCAAAATCACACTCGTTATTTGTGTTTCAATTCCTTAAGTTAATTTGAAATCAAACGCTAAAATCAAACCCTAATTATATTACGGGAAACATCATTATATAGTTAGTTTACTTTAGGAAATATAGAGATGATAAAATTTGTAAGAACAATAAGTTTCATGTTAATAATACTGATAATAATTTTAGTCAAATTTACTAAATTACTAATGCAATTTATCCATCTTATTTTCAGAACACATGCACATGTAGAACTACCCAGTTGAAGTCATGCTATTGTAATCAAGGTAAGTAAAATACTGCCAATATAGCTTTTTGCAATATTTACGTGGGAGTACAATAAATTGGAATACGAGATCCTACATTATTTTTTGTTCTCATTATTTTAGATCGTAGGGCTCAACATCGAGAAAAAATTGTTGATGAAGTGATGGGAAGATACAGTGTGGTCCCTCCTATTGCAAAAGTAAGTTACGCAGTAATAGGCAACGACTATGACGATTCTAACTCTTAGTATTTATTATGTTCTGTATCTCCAATTCCGATTGTAAACTTAAAATTAAAAGATGAATTTTATGAAATACACATGGTGGTTTTATTTCTAAATAGTACTAGCATTAGAAAACTAACCACCATGTTCAATAGAAACGATGACAAACTGAACTTTTTGTTAATTTCATCTTAGGTGACCTGTCCGTGTGAAAGATATTCCAAACAGTTGAATACTTCAAGAAAATACACATTATGCGAATGCTCTGACTTACCAATAACATATGTGGTAACACTGAGTAAGTCTGAAAATAAAATTGTTCTGCCTAGTACTTGTTCATCTGCTAATTACACTGCTCTCGATGATCCAGGTACTTTAAATAAAAAAATAAACAGTAAAAGATATTGCAATAAAGATAGATGCTTACAAATTTACAGTCGTTCAAACACTACTAGCAATAACCACATAAGTAGTCTAGAAAAATCAAGATCTTCAATTAAATGTAAGGATAGAGCACAAAATAAAGACAGTGATATAAAAGTACTTCTATGTCCTAAATTTACAAAATATCAAGACGAAAGAAGAAATTCAGCTTACAATACGAGTGATAATGATACATTATTAAATAATGCTAGTATTGTGAGATTAATAGTGGCTTCGTCTGGAACAATCAATCAGGATATAAAATCACAAGAAGGAATTTCAATGACAAGAACAGTTTGCAATACCGTAAAGGAACTTATGCAAGATATCATTGTCAGCTCTCAAGAAGCTTTGAATAGTAAAAAAATGTGTACATCAGTTGTAGAATGGGTTTCTGTAAAAGAACTTTACCAAGAAATAACAAAATTGACGAAGTTAGGACACCAAAATGATGACGCAACGAATGAAGTGGAATTGCAGAGTGAAAGTTTTCACGAAAGTCAGTCAGAATAATATAATTTTATGATTATGATGCACAAGATTACACTTAGTGACGGACCTACGCATATGTGCAGGAAACAGAAGGAACGTAAGGTTTAAATTCAATAAATATAATATATTTATCTTGGGACCTAAATTAAAAATCATGATATTATGCAAAAAGTATAAAAAAGTAGAAGCAAGCAAAATATAATTATGTAACTATTATTATTTTATTAGATTTTTTAATTAGTAACTGGAACTGCTTTCATATGTTTTGTACTCCCACGTAATAGGATAAGTAAATATTTGAAATTTGAAAAAAGGTGCCTTACAAACAAAATTATTTTTAGTATACTATAAAAATGAATCTTTACAGATATAAAAGTAATTTTATCCCGATTCTATTTAGTCATAAAAATTATGGTTCAGATCAGACACTAACAGTGTATGAATAAATAATGTTGTAATAGTAACTGAACGCAGATGCGTTCAGTTACCTATTAACACCAGATGGTGTTAATAGTCGGTCAAATTAGACCGAAAAATGGGAGTGAAGGTACAAAAATTTACACCCAGCTCAAAGTTGATAGAGAGGTTGGTAGATAAAACACCATTATAAATTAAATGTAAAAATTCCTCATCGATCAGATTCCTGGAAAGGAATTATTTACTTTTGGACAAAACTTTGGAGTAAACCTGTCACATCAATCTAGTTTCATACAGAACCCTTAGGGCGCGACCCCGACTCCCATTTGACCGGTTTTTTTTATATCAATTTGACGTGTCCTATATTATAAAAAAAAAACATCATTTCACTGAAAATCGCCAAATACCCCGAGTACTTTTCCAAATATCGCATGAATGAGGACTTTTTAGATTCCATTAATGATGGTGTTTTGAAGAATCCTACGAACTTTGAACTGGGTGCGAATTTTTGTAGACTCAGATGTCTTAGTTGACCGGACTGAAATGAATCTCATTGTTGTATGTAAGTATATGTAAACGTTACCTGGGTCATGCTTGTAAGACATTACGTGTAATGTGTAAGACATTACGTGCAAAGAAATTTACGTACTTTCCAATTGAAGACTGACGAAATTGTTTGATTTCGGATTCAAATTAGTAACTCAAATTCTATTTTGACTGGGATCTTTGGTTTTATAGTATACTAAAAATAATATTGTATAAGTACTTCAAACATGATATTTCGATTAATTTACAGATACAAAAAATCTGAAAGTCAACTTGAAGTATAGGGATAAAAACACAAGTATTCAACACTGGGGAGATTCTCAAAAAGATGTTCGATTTGAGGTCCCATGTATAAAACAAGAATTTAATATTCAAACCGATGCTATTGGACTAACCGACAATGATCTAAATCTGATTGGTGTTTCTTGTCAATGCAATAACCTGAAGTCTTCTTTGGGCCACACGGTGGTTAGTACAAAAGAGATTTTGTCTAAAGAATTCAAAATAGCTATTGAAAACAGCAGTGGCCAGTCATCCAGTCAGTTCACCGTATTGACTAAAAGCAAATCAGGAACATTAGCGATGGAACTAGATGAACAAATAATTGAGTCAATACAAAACAAAACAAGTGAAAACCCTTTCTTATTTGTATCGTTAAAAAAATCTGATTCCGGACATTTAGTAATACATTTTGATAACGAAAGTGATGTAGTTTCTAATAGTCAGAAAGTTATATTAAGAAATACCCAATCTGGGACAAATTTTTTAGAAATACATAAAAATGTTATTGATATAATTGAAGCTACACAAAAAGAAAAAACTAAGATAGACTCAATCAGGTCAATAAATATATCGAAAGGTGGTATGACTAAGCATTGCTCTTGTGCCTCACGGCTTGTCAAGGAACAAGAAGCTGAAAATAATTCGGCAATATCGAAAGCAAAAAGTAAGAGTAACAGTGAATTTTACAACCAGACAAGCGATTCAAGTTCAAAATATGTACTATTAAGAAAAAATGATAAGAACAATATGAATGAGAGATATCAATCAAACGAAAATTCCAATGAAGTTATAATAAATTTACCATCAATTAAGTCTTTACATAATGCTGAAAGAAGAATATCAAATGTATCGAAAAATCCAGAAGGTAATAAATTACAAGATTATTCACTAGAGCTGCAGCACTTATTTGAGCAAGGCAATGACGTTATTACGTTACAGATGAAAGTAAAAGATGAACTTTTTTGCAAATTTGAATCGGTTATTACAAGGTCACTATCAGAAAGTATAGGAATTAAACTACTTGTAAAACAAGCATGCTTTAAGCATGTTCCTATTGATGGAACTGAATATCCAGTTTGTATATCAAAAAATAAATCTGGTACGTATATAATAACTATCGATCAATGTCATGAAGCGTTCAATGCTGTATTGAAAAAAAGTATCACTGGGAATGTGATGCTCATTCCAACAACTCCACAGATACAAATATCTGGAAACACAAACAAAAATCACTGTAGTGAAAACATCTTTAATTTAAAAGTAAATAGTTTCAAGGATGGCTATGTTCAACTACCTGCACTACTAAAATTAACCCGATCAAATAATTTTATTATTATATTAGACAAAGAATTTGAAAATCATTACAAAACAACGTTGCAAAATGACTTGGGCGCTAAACAGGAGTGTTATGTATTTTTGGAAAAAACTCGTTCTGGATATGTCGTCGATTTAAACACAAACAATACAATTCCACCTAAGAAATTGAACGCATTACTTGTTAAGTCAGAAATTGGGGATCTCAAAATACTCACGCAAGGGTTTGAGGGCATAGATAACACAACAATTCATAGAAACTCAATATCTTCAGCGCAAGTGTTTGGAGAATTAATAGGTAAAGTACAACCAACTTTGAGTAATAAATACGACACAAAACATTTTAAGAAACCTAAATTCGTTGATCAGAAATGTGTTAGCGATACACAATTATACGAACGCATAAGAGTAAAATTACAAATTAACAAAAGCTTATTCAGCAAACCCTCGGCTGTCCTTAAGAAAACTGAATCAGGTCAATACGCTGTTATTCTCAATAAAGAATCTAAAAAATCATTCCTCAATAATCTTATAAGTTTTTTAGGTTCTAACCCCAAAGGACTTATACCCATAACGAGAACCGACTCTGGTGAAATACTAATAAACTTAAACCGTTATGATGAAGCAAAGGGGCATTACGGGTCTTTAAAAATTACTCCGTCGGGGAATGTTTATGTTTTAGTAGATGCACATGTCATAAAAAACATGACAAAGGATTTTAAAACCCACGCAGTTGACACGACATCCTTTAGCTTAATGGACTCTGTTAACCGAGCAATCTGTACTACTTGTAATGCTAAGCCAGCCGATGGTGATTGTGACATTTCTAAATGTGTTTGTGCGGAGATGCCTTTTGAAAGTTTAGAATGGAGAAACCGTTCCGATTGTACAGAACAGTTCTCTCAACCTGTGTGTTGGGTAAGGTCTAAAAGCATTATGAGAGAAAATGATGCAGCTAGTAATAAAAGAGCAGGCATAGATACGATATGCATGAGGCCTGCATCTGAATTTCAATACAAATACGCAGAGCGTTGCTGTTATGTATTTGATAGTGTTGGTCTCCGTCATAACGACCTATATAATTATGTATTTAATGATTTCAATAATTCTGCTACGTGTAAAGAAGAGGATCAAGCCAATTTAGTGGAATTCAAGGCTTGTAGTGACATTGAATATCCTCAAGTGGGCCGGGTATTATGGGACTCTTTGAGTTACTTACCACCACAACTTCCTCCATTTTTACGAAATGTTCGCTATCGCTAACATACACAGTAATAAAATAGGTAAGGTGGTTTTATTGGTATGGTTTACGACTAAACAACAACCCAAAAATGTTATTAATGTAAATGTGAGGTGACATGAACTTAATATTTTGGACCCGAGTCAAAACAAGGTAGGTATGTCCGCACTGGATTCACTTTATTTCACAACTTCGTATGATGAACGACCACATACATTTTAGTGAGGTGGTTCGTAATGGTTGTATTTTAAAAAAGTCGCACTAAAGCTCAACGATTGATGACCAAAGTTCCATTTACAATAGCAATCTATCAGATGCTATGTGCAATTTGCTATACAACAATATGTGTAACGATGTACCTTTTACCCGTTTCTTTAATAATGTACTTTTTAAACAGCCATTGTCAAATATTATCTGTAATTACTTCGTGTATTTCTATAAATAAAAAGTAAATTATGTACTTTTTTATTTTATTTATACTATAAGGTATTTATTAGTTTACGTTGAAATCTTAAACACTATCTAGTTTTTTGCTTAGTAAAAAGAAATGGTAAAAAATTGCAGTACCATAAGGGCTTCTATAGATAATACGTTTATTTTCTTTTACATTACCAGACTGCCTTTTCCTAATGACACACCCCGCAATATTTTCCGCACAGTCGTGACATGGTGTTTCCCCTTTGCTATACCCCAGTAAATGGTTTAAGTTTGCCTGCCTGCAGTCTGCAGTTTCATTTTGCACGTGTGTGCTCGATTGTGAACCGAATACTGAATACGCGACGCATTAGTTCAAAGCACATTATTCATTTTTATTCCGTAAGTTCTTCGTTTGCTATTTGCGACTTGTGTAGGATATACTCGTAGCTTGGGAATGTTTTTTGAGTAAGGTTTATGTGAATATTGCATTAATGTCTTGAAGGCTATTTTATAAATAATTCAAATAGACCTAAACATCAGTGTACTAGACTATTGTCCCTACCCATCATACTTGGGTAAATTCTAAACCATAGGAGATCGATATAATATTATGTAGTTATAAGGAAACTGTTTTATGAACCATTGCGTTTTTTTTATAAAATGGTTAAGTGTGAGCTTTCCGTAAATACGAGTCATTTCTTTCAAATAGATACGAGGCATTTATCAATTCAGATCCTTACATGGAATGTAAGGCTCATTGAATTATATCGGAAGAATGAAATGGGAACATGATTTTTATTCTATGCTATTAAAAATGCTATGCTAAAAAAAAAAATATCATTTTCTATATAATTCACGTTAGGTGATTTATTCTATATAAATCACCTAACGTGAATTTTACACTAAAATGGGAGAAAATTTTCAATATAGTATTAGTAAGTGAAATAAATATTTTTCTTGTTTTGTATTTATCTTATAGCATTATTGAAATAAATAAAATTAGAAATTGAGTGAAAGTAACAATGATGAAAATGAAATGCAACATTTAACTAGGCATCATCTGCATGAATCTAGATCAAATCAAATAAAATCAAATCTACATTTCTTTTTTTTTAGCGCTTTCGGATTGATAATTTTGAAATACTGTTCTATAATGATAAATAACAGTTATTCTGAACAGAAACCTGTATTGGTTCTGCACGCTTGTTCATTTTTTCTAGTCTCTAAAAATGGCAATGTCCATAACCGTTGATTTTTTGTTAGCTCTTCTGCCTCTTCGAACGTATTTGGCATAGCCTTCATGGCAGTTTCTGGTAATCCAAAAGGTAGTAAAGCTCCAAAGGCAGAAATGACACCCATTACAGCTAATGGGAGCCAATAATAATAAACCTTTAGATACACAATGTATGGTGATAAGAATGTTGCCAGAAATGCACAAATGTGTATCAGAGATACACCTGATCCTCTTACCGAAGTTGGAAGAACCTCCGGCACCCACTGTTGAACGACACTTAATCCTATGTTCACTGCAAACCTTGCTATAACTGCAAATATCACACTTAGTATTCCACTGGTAATAGGTACTAGAAAACAAAAAATGCAGCTGATAGCCATTGATATTATTTGCAACCACCTTCTGCCTGTATAATCCATTATGAATGCTACTAATAAAACAGAAGGGAACTCAGTAAAAGACATCAATGAAAAAGATACAAAGAAATTAAAATCCAGCTGTCCTATACTTCTCACTAGCCCGTCATATAATAAAGCATTGCACATTTGCTCCAATCCAACTAAAATATACATTTTTCTTATCAGTGGTCTCCTGAAAATCTCCAACCAACTTTGATTTGGTTTTTCGTTTTGCTTGGCATTGTTCAATTTTAACTTAAATTGATTTATTAGATCCTTCGAGATTTGTTTTTTGTTGATACGACTTATAACTAGTACTTTTTCAATGGCTTCATCCACCCGACCTTTAGATAATAACCACATTGGACTTTCAGGTAAAAAATATTTTGTAAATATTGCCAGAGCTAAAGGCACACTAGTGACTATAGATAAAGTTTTCCAATTTCCGCAAACAAGAGCAATCCATGGGAGTACAGTCATGAATAAGCAAAAGAATAAAGCAAATGTCAGATTTCCTAGTAACGTTCTATATTTTGGACCAATATATTCTAAAAGGAGCAGGTATGCTATGTTCATACATGAATCATATCCCATACTCATTACAAATCTTGCGACTGAGAATTCAGTTACATTTTGAGCGAATGCACTGGTGAAGCCACCTACGCAGCTGACAAGGCAGCTACTTATAATAGCTGATAATCTTCCATAACGATCTGCCATCCAACCAAAGATGACTCCTCCAAGAATACAACCAATGAAGGATATTGCTTGCGCTGTCGCCTGATAACTATCTTTTTCACATACCCATTCAAATTCACTTCCTATGGTAGAGTAGGGTATTTCAGATTTATTAAATTCCCATCCATATTGGCATGGCACTGTAGTCCAATTTTGGTTAGGTCCATGTCCTGTTATTAAAACTTCGGTCCAATTGGCGACGTACATATTGCACTGCGAATATCCAAACCGTGAGTTTTCATCTTTTGGTATGGCTAAATCTCTACGTTCAATGTCACTCAGGTTTGCCAATTCAGGTATCCTGCACCAGTGATTAGGCGATACTTCTGTTATGAACAGCTGTGATAAATATGCGAATACTCCGAAAGCAAAGAACGGGCTCGTAGAAAGGAAAAGCCTCCATTGGTACCACCCTAGTTGACCAGCCGATGACAGTAAATCATCGTAATTAACTTCATCTTTTTGCTTGCAATCCTTGTCTTCCATGACATCTGTCTTATTCAAGAAACGAGAGTAAACTAAGTTACAGTCAGGGGTTTTTTATGAATTATATTTGTAATTCATAAAAAAACTACCTACTATCTCGACTAAGCAAAGATAAGGAATTTATTTATATAATTGTTATTTGTTGGAAGATTTACGTATGAGATATGATTATAATAAATGGCTTTAAACCTAAATACATTAATGTTGGGTGTATGGGACTGCACCAAGATCAGGGATGACATAAAAAAAATAACAAGTGCCTAAAACGATAACGTAGAACTAGTGCTAAAAACGATCAACACTAGTTCCATTATATGGTATACTAGCCTTCAGCCCACGGCTCCGCCCGCTACTTCTACTCAACCGATTGTAATTACTTAATTGCACAAGAATGTGAAATGTGTCAACATATATTTTTAAGAAATAATAATAATGATATCTTCAAAGGTGTTTTAGCTATTGTGCCTCATGTAAGAAATGATTGTTATTGATGATCTAATTAAACTAACTACAAATATTATAAGCAAAAAGAAAACAAATATATATAAAGATAATAAAAAGTACTTTTATTAGACCAGGAAATACAGAATTGTAGTCAAACACTCGCGTGGAGTGCAAAAGTTTGCCATGCGACGTCAGTTTTTCGGCACTGAAGCAGTTTATAACGATGACTGATTGATTTATGGCTGACAAATCTAATTTAGATAGGTATGATTTAAAATACTGACTGTATGTACTCGTAGATTGTGAATTAATATCTTCTGTTGAATGTGATGACCTGAACGGAGAGGGCATCTGATCTGATAAGTACATGGCTCACTTAGTAAATAATTGTAATTTTCAAAGGGTTAAAAGTATATCTCAAGTGGATGAATAATTACATTAATTTTTGATATCTAAGGAGCGTCAGACTAATTGAAATGGGGTTAGTGACAGAAAAATAGATAAATGATCTTGAGATCTTTAATAGCTCCATATATCCACTGTTATGTATGGTATACACCGTACAAGCAGGGAGGATTGGGACGGTAACGTCCCTTTCTCGAAACGGCCCACTGCTATAAAAATGGGTTTTTCGTGAATCATTAATTGCATATATTCGCATATAAAATCTTTTATACACAAAATTAGTCGTACCCATAGTCCAATATATTTTCCTTTAACCTAGAATAAAAAAAATGCGAAGCGGGCCGTTTTGTGTATGAGTCTCAAGTCAACCTTACCTTCTCCCCTGCTAATAATTCACGGACGTGGCTCTGGCACAGGTTTTGAATAAATAAAATAATTGACACTTTAAAATTTAAATAATTGTATAAATACAGTAAAACGAATGATGTCAAATGACGAAAATAGGATTATAGTAGATACTCGTATATAGTACAACTTTAGCTTTGATTCTTGATACATTCTGGAAGTATGTCACCCATAGTAAGTGCTCTACAGTAAGTGTCGATTCCCTTAACTAATATTTTCATGGCTTTCTTGATAATTGGATCTTCTGTGTCCACCCAATATTGTTGCATATACTTCTTATTATTTTGAGCTGAAAATTAAATCTACATTATATAAAGGGATTGCATAAATTAGAATATTATAGCGTGATTTTCTTCATATCCGGGATTGATAGCCGTTTGGTTTTTGGCAGAGTAGATGAACAAAATTAGTATCTTGAAAATTATTTAAATTAATAAATGAAATAAATACATTAGAATATTCTACAAAGCGCTATCAAGATACAAAGCTTAACTAGCTTGTATTATGTTTCTAGAATGGAGATTAGATATTACATTATTAGGTATAAATCACTAGCTGACCCCGCGAACTTCGTACCGCCTAACAGACGATTCTTTTTATTTTATTTTTATTTTTCTCTCCGTAAGAACCATCCTCGTACTTCAAGGAATATTCTTTAAAAATAATTAGCGAAATCGGTTCAGCCGTTCTCGAGATTTGCGCTTAGCAATACATTTAGGGATTCATTTTTATATTATAGACTACCTGACCCGGCGAACTTCGTACCGCCATATTTTCCGCCCGCGTGGTATTATCTCTAAATTTATCAGTTTCCCTACAATATTATGCATGTATTATACATATAAACCTTCCTCTTGAATAACTCTATCTATTAAAAAAACCGCTTCAAAATCCGTTGCGTAGTTTTGAAGATTTAAGCATACATAGGGACGGACAGACAGCGACAGCGACTTTGTTTTATAATACGTAGTGATGATAGTGACGTGATTAAGCAGCCAGATCAATGCAAATATTTGCCCTGAGCGGGAATCGAACCCATTACCTCTGGATTGGCAGTTGCATTCTCTACGCTCTACACTACGCCAAAGACTGTGGTCGATAACTTCGGCCCGTATTCCAGAACAACACTCGGTTATGAATCGACTCTCATACTGACATTAGGGCCCGTATTCGAAACAATACTCACTCATAAATCTCGATTTATAACTAGATCTGAGGACAGATTGTATTCTAGATAAGTTCTAAGGTCATTATGAGAGTCGATTCACAACTGAGAATTGTTCTGGAATACGGGCCAAACTGTCATCTAGAATACAATCTGCCCTCAGATAAGTGGCAATTCCTTGGCCGGCGTATTATGGAATAGAGTGACGAATGTATGGGATTTGACGTTTATGACATAACGTTGACGACTGTCATAGGTATACGTCAAATCCCATACATTTGGCATTCTACAAAACGTCGGCCGATGAATTAGCACTTGTCTAGAGGGGCTGGAATACGGGCGTCTAGAATACAATCTGCCCTCAGCCCCCTTAGATAAGTGGCAATACGGTTACGTTTATAACATACGTTGACGACTGTCATATACGTCAAATCCCATACATACGTCATTCTATTCTACAATAAGCTGGCCAACGAATTGCCACTTGTCTAATAGCTATAAATGAAATAATCCACTTTGTTTAACTGTTTGTTCAACCAATTGAACAAACTCAACAAATTAAGTGTCATTTGTTCAACTATTTATTCAATTGAACAAAAAAATAAAAATAAAAAATAAATATTCCACAGCATTCTACACAACGCTTTCTAGACCCATGGTAAGCTTAATTAGCTTGTGTTATGGAATCTAGAATGCGGATATACATACTTAGATACTTTTTTTTTGTAAATACATACTTATTATAAAATCTACTATTGACAGTATCATCCTGGAATACGTGCCCTAGTATTGAATAAAATAATTTGAAATTTACCTTTGCTTTTTTCACATTTACGTTTATCCCCCTTACAATCAGATTTCAATTTAAATATCATGTTTCCTTTAAGCTTAGTTTTTAAACTATGAGTTAGGACGAAAAACTGTGGATTGTGATCTTTTCCACGGACTTGCACTCCATAGTTTCCTTTGTTCAATATTTTGTAATTATCTAAAATAGTTTTACATAAAATAATAATCTGATGAAGATGAATCATTTTACTGAAGACGGAACTGAAAAACATTGGTAAAATGTGAGTTATACGCCTCTGTCGGAGCAGAAATGAAAATGCCTTGCAATGGCGCCCCCGCTGAGTCCAGGTAGAAGGGATAGGCCCATGAAGTCCTGGCTTGACGTCGCGGAGGATGACATGCGTGCAAATAGTCTCTACTACCATGGACGCCCAAGATTGTGCAAAGTGGAGGAGGAAGAGCCGGAAGGCGGACCCTGAGCTCCGAGGTTATCTTGGCCATGGATACAAGAAGGAAAATGCAGCTTTGTGAAAATGATGATTTATGTCGAAGCACAAATAGGTCTGAGTATATACAGTACCAGTCGATGCCCGCCGCACCGCTGGCATTTAATTTTGATCCCATTCTCACAATCCATGGGAACCTGTTCCAGGGATCAAATGTAGCCTATTTGTTATTCCAGAGTATAATATATCCTTGTAAGAAGTTTCAGTCAGGCCCGTCAAGCCGTTAAAGCGTGATTGAGTAACAAACATCCAAACCATGCAACAAAGAATGCCAACGGTACTGTTTGCGTGGATCTCGGTTTGGTTATTGTGACTTTTGGTGAACTATTCAAATCGATTAAGAAAGAGAAAGAGAACCTCTGTATTTATTCTATCACTTTCGTTCTATCACCCTGGGGGACAGGGCTAGAGGGGACTACTGGGAATAATCGAATTTTTAAGTCTGAGTACTTTTTGTGTCCATCGTGGACAAACAGAAGACAGTTAAAAAAAAAAATCATCGGAGTAAAAGTGTTCCAAATTTACACAATAAATAAGACATTTTATTATTATGATGTTATGTGTTGAAATGAATTATTGAAAGATACGAGAGGAATATAAAACTAAGTCATATAACTTATTTCACTAACAGATTTTCATAACTTTTTATTTTGAACATCCATCGTGGACAACGACTGAAATACAGAATTTTGTAAAAAGGAATTGGTGAATTAATGCTATAAGACCAACAAACCCAAATAAAAAAAATACTCACAAACAGTAACTCTGGCTGTACCTCGTTCGTCATAATCTACCGGGCCTGTTGATGATTTAAATTCATAATGGAAAATGTAAATCAGTTTAGGACAGTACAAATATTGTTTGTACACTGCGGAAGTCACATTTAACCTGAAATAAAAGACAATAAAATTAAAGTCAATAAGATAGTACCAATTTTTACTTTATTTGATAGGTATAGTTATCGGTTACCACAATACGCGTTATTGAGGATAGCACGGGGTGCTACGTCGGCGGAGGAGCTCAACCATCAATCATAGATTATATCAAACTTCGCGCGCATAGGCCTCGTTTCTCTCGTGACTTGGGGTCAAGATATATGCCGCTAACTTGTTTGCAGTGTGCGATTGGTTCACACTGCCTTATCAACACCGCCCAAGTCAACCTCACCTACTAGTCGTTGTATCTTCGAAACCGTTGAGACATTTTGGTTTTTGAGTCACGCTGACCATCGGAGCTGACTGCTCAGAGTGTAGCTTGTCAGGCCAACGCACGCGCTGATAGCTACGCGTTATTCTAAAACGCTTCCTAGAAGTTCATATGTTTCGGCTGTCAGCGCAGACGGCCAGCGTGCGGTCAGCGTGCGGTCAGCGCGACTCTAAAACCAGCATAAGACCTGGAATTCCTTACCAGTGCACGTGTTTCCCTCTTCCTACAGTCCTGGGTCCTATAAGCAGGGCGTGAAAAAGCATCTGATGAGGCCGTAAAGCTGAGTGCCACCATTGTAACATGGTACGTGTCTATAATGGTGACCCTCTTTTCCAAGACTTTGCCTTCAGCTTACCGGCGAGGTGCAGTCAAATTGACGTATCCTATATAAAAAAAAGTGGATGAGGCTTGATTGTGGCGAAGGTTGGGAGGTCACACGGCAGTCGCTCTCATAAATCTAGAACTTAACCCAATCTTTTTGTGCAGTGCCCGTGATATATCTTTGAAAAATGTTTTTGGCCTTTTTGTTCCGTTCTTACTTTTTTTTCGTCTTCTTTCTTCTCATTCCCTGTTTCATTCTACCATTCCTTAAAAGCCTTCTTCTTTAATAACCTTTTTTACTTGATTACGAGACCGTGTATGACATATCAAAAGCACCTTTACCTTTTGTTTCTGCAAACAGTTCTTTTACTACTTACCTAATGCAACTTGCTGTTTCAATTCAACTTTCATTCACTGATTTATTCACCATATCGCTCATTTCTATTTATTATATCGTTTTTATTTGTCTTTGAAAAATATAAGTTAGAACAAATACTTACGTTAATTGTGTGACTTTACAGTTTTTCAATCCTTTTACTGTAATGTCAGTTAATACATATTTGGCAGATCCTCTGTTCTTTTCAATTTTTTTAATTTTCAATGGGTCCATGGGTTTTACCACTCCGTTAGTCCCGTTTACAACTGCGTTATAAGTAAGAGATCCTCCTCTTGACACACATTTCATGTCATCAAGGACGCAAATCTTTTTGCCTAAAATCAAAATTATTAATTATCAAATACCAATCATTGCCCAAGGTTTCGCCCGCGTTATTGATCTCATTCCCATAACCTATGGAAACTGCGAGTGTTTGCACCGCGGGTGTACCGATCAGAATTCTCCTGATTTCTTACAGGTTGATAGTACATAGGGTAATACATAGTAATAATACATAGGTACACTAATAGAGTGTACCTCAGTGTAAAGTTATATAACAAATGATACGCGTCGCCGATACGGATACGGTGATCGGATCGGACAAATGATACAAATGTGGACCCAGGTACCTCAGTGTACCTACAAAAAAATCCAGTGTAAACAACATTTTTGCATTCAAAAAGATTTTTTATAATCGGTTCATTATCGACGGAAATATCGGAGAACATACCTACATAAAAAATACAAAATAAAACATCCAAATTGAGAACCTATAGCTATAAAATTAACTGAAGTGTTGCAGGAGGCAGGACACGATGACGGTTTATCCGTCCCAATCCAGCAGTCCGACTGGGGAAGTACCTCCGCCCTACAGAATACCGCGGCTAAATAACCTCGTGTTGTGTTCCCGGTGGTGAGTAGGGTAACCAAAGCTCAATGGAGAGGTTTGTGCTGTCAGTGGGAAAACCAAAGGCTTGTGCTACTTATCTTTTGCGCTGATGGCACAGAATCTCTCTGTTCTTACAGGGTCGGCAGCACGAGTGCGACTCCCCTAGTGTTGCACTCGCCCAATGGCCACGGTAACCACTTACCATCATTCAGGTGGGCCCTGTGCTTGCAAAACAAAATAAAATCCGTGTCTTCTACTCACAGCGACTATAATAGCCAGCATTGCAACTCGCTAAAGTAAATACAAGCAATAGAGGATGTATTAAATTCATTGTCTGAGAAGGACAAAAATACTGACTAAATATTTTTAGAATTTTCAAAACCAATTTATAGGTACTTTGTGAAGTAAAATTGTTTGTTTTCAATTTAGATAAGCATTATATCTTTTATTACATGGAAAGTAGTTAAACAGTTATTTGAACCCTAATGTAGGGGAAAGAAAGAATATTTGGAATACCATTTTTACAACTTTTTTTCTGTAAATAAAAGGGGCAATGATCCCATAGGGCTACGGGTAAAAAAAAATTCCCTTGGTACTTCCAGTGGTGCCACCGGTAGTATCACGGGTAAGAAGGGTCTCCACCAGATGCTCTTGGAGGAGAGGAAGGCGGGAACAGGCGGCAGATACGGAAGAGGTCTAATACTGTCCCGTACCGCAAAAAGTGCACCTGACCCAGGTCAATTAAATACATAGGTACTACTTACATAGCTCAACTATGCTACTCAAATATATTATTGTATTTAGGGCCACGTTTCGAACCGGTTAGAAAAAAAAAACACTTCGAATAGCAGTGTGACGCTTAGTACCGAGTAAAACGGGGTGAATAGAGATCAACGGGTGAAAAGCTGAATAGAGATCAAATGGTCAGCTAAATTCTGTAGTTATTTTCTTTCAAGTGAAACTAGTTCAATGCAATAATGAACAGAATTATCAAAATATCTGGTTAGATACTTAAAATTTTGTAAAAGAAATTATTTAAAATAATCTAACCCGTCCACTGTCCCAAATTACCAATAAACCCCTTCCTACCCCTACCTGCGCATTAAGCGTCATTTACACGGAGAGAGTTTCTCGCACGTTTTGGTTCGAAAAATTGTACGCAACTATCGCTAGCAATAATCGCCATACTTAAGTGTTTACGCTCAGGTAAACACTAAATTCTGGACTCGAATTATATTCGCCTATGTTTAGGTGCGTACAGATCATGTAACATGTTGTATAACTTGTGTTATATAACACGGCCACATTATCTAACATTGTTTTATAACTTTGCAACATTGTACTAACTTCAGTGTCTACATTACTGAAACATGTTATATAACATGTTATGCTATATAATGTGTACGCACCGTTTGACAATTACTACTATTGCTTGTGTTGGACTTTAATCCTAGTTGGACATTTCGTATTTTGGACATAAGTCGTATTGGACAAAAACCGTGTTGGACTATTATAATCCTAGTTGGACATTTTGTATTTTGGACATAAATCGTATTGGACAAAAACCATGTTGGACTTTAATCCTAGTTGGACATTTCGTATTTTGGACATAAGTCGTGCAAAGGTGTTTGAAGGACACTATCAAATGTCGAATGCGAGGCTATTCTCGCGAGAACTAGGGAGCGGCTATTATTTCTCCGAATGTTTAGACGAAGCAAGTTTTTCTGTCCTTTCGATAATCATATCAAGCGGGCAAAAAAAACTCTCTTCGTCTCAACGACACCTTATGTTTAACTAGCTTTTGCCCGCGGCTCCGCCCGCGTGGATGTCGGTTATCGCGACCAAACATAGCCTATGTCCTTTCTCAAGATCTAACCTACCTCTATACCCCTTTCATGGTCAAATGAGCCCACATCCCATTGAGCCCGCGGGCTCAGTTGACCACGTTCGTTTTTTTTTGGGAGTGACTCAGCCCACTAACCAGCCAACTTACCCTGCGGGCTCTGTTAACCACTTGCTACGGCTATGGGTCTACTCAGCCCGTGGGCTCAGTTAACCACTTGCTACGGCTATGGGTCTACTCAGCCCGTTGGCTCAGTTAACCACTTGGTACGGCTAAGGGTTTACCCAGCACACACCCAGTACGCGGACACAATATGCAAATTGGCAGATTTCGGGAATTACTATAAGATGCTTTCAATAATTAATTAGTCATAATTATGGTTTATGCCCATCCAGTAACATCCAAACGAGTAACACTATTACTGGTTGGAAAAAAAAAATCCCAACGAGTCAGAGGTGTCACTGGATTCTGTTCTGTGCAGGAAGTTGTATGTGAACAAAATAAGAAGCAATGATTTCACTAAAAGAAGAAATGAAAACATCGAAGTAAATGATAAAACTATTGAAATACTAACGGACTTTGAAAAAGGAAAAAAGAGTTTAGAATTGTTTATTGAGCTTTTAAGAATGTATTTACTTTCCCTGGGCTGATTGAATGGATCGCAGTATGCCATTGCACCAATAAATAACTAGATTGTAGTTATTTAGTTTTATGGGAAGAGAAAATAAAATGCATAATGAAGTAAATCTCAATTATTTTTATTTAAATAATTAAAAAAAATAATAATAATTTTTAAATAAAAAACCATTCGCTGTTTGTTTAAATGTTTAAATTTATGCAAAAATGAGCAAAAATTCTAGATTGGGCAGTTTAAATGGATATTTTGTCCGTGTGCTGGGTATACCCTTAGCCTTACCAAGTGCTTAACCAAGCTCACGGTCTGAGTAGACCCATAACCGTAGCAAGTGGTTAACTGAGCCCACGGGCTGAGTAGACCCATAGCCGTAGCAAGTGGTTAACTGAGCCCGCAGGTTAAGTTGGCTGGTTAGTGGGCTGAGTTACTCCCAAAAAAAAACGAACGTGGTCAACTGAGCCCGCGGGCTCAATGGGATGTGGGCTCAGTTGACCATGAAGGGTCTATACCAAGTTTCATCAAAATCGGTTCAGCGGTTTAGTCGTAAAAGTAAGACAGACAGACAGACAGACAGACACAGTTACTTTCGCATTTATAATATTAGTAGGGAAGTAGGGATTACTTGACACTTGATTAATAACTTGTAAAGGTGCGTACAGATTATGTAACATGTTGTATAACTTGTGTTATATAACACGTCCACATTATCTAACATTGTTTTATAACTTTGCAACATTGTACTAACTTCAGTGTCTACATTACTGAAACATGTTATATAACATTGTTTTATAACATGTTATGCTATATAATTTGTACGCACCTTATGATTGATATAAATATATAAATAATTTTATGGTCACTAATACTGAGTAAATTACTCTTTAACGAGCGACCTGTCGGTCTCACAGACGTCATTACTTTTATCATAGAAAAACCTAGCTAGCCTAACTAGCAGCTACTGATAGCAAGTAGTAAAAAGGTTTATCAAGGGTGCAATGACTCTTAAACCTATGCACTTTGGTGGGAAAATAAATAATAGTACCTACCTCCTACACTATTTTAATTTGTACCAAATTAGGTACAGTTTTTACCCGACTACGCGACGCAAAGGAGTGGTAATGTGTTTATTTCATATTTTTTGTTAAATTATGATGGTACCTATTATTAAGAGGATTTTTCAGTATTGTTGTCATTTTTGTTAGTTTATAAAATGGAAATTGAGGTTAGTTCTTGAAAATAGGCAAGCCCGCTATTTCTGCCGTTATAAATCGTGTAGGTTAGCCTTTAACATTGATATACTACTACGTACTAATACTGTCAGTGGGGACGCTGACTGGACGGGTGATCAGCCCTTCTGAGTAGGTCATTTCACCCATTTCCTCTAGGTATAATTATTTATTTATTTATTAATGATTGTTAGCAATATAAGCTAATAACGACTGCTATAATATATATGTCCTTTAGGCGGAGTACGTCGAATTCGTAAAAAGTCAGTTTCTCAATAGGTCTGTTTCTCATTAGGTCGGATTCTGTATCCTCGTATGATATCTGGGACCGACGGACGGCTTAACGTGCTTTTCGAGGCACGGGAACAAAATTCAAATAGATATTCATGCACTGAGCGGGAATCGAATCCGCGCCCTCTGCGTAGTACCTAGTCGCGTTTACAACCAGGCTGTCTAACTTTGACACTATACACATCCACAGCACACATCCATAGCATGCCTCTTTCTTTATAAAAAACTAGCTGTCCCGGCGAACTCCGTATCGCCATATTCTTTCAACCCACGTGAATTTTTGATCCCGTTCCCGCTGCACCTATTTTCTCATCTTTAAACCTTCCCTGGTCATCCACGAATATTTCAAGACTAAAATTAGCCAGATCGGATCAGCCGCTCTTGAGTTATAAACTAACAACGAAAAGTGGCATTGATTTTTATATATATAGATAAGATATGAGTTCTGAGCCGTTTCCACAATAGCTATCTATGCTTTGTGTACCTATAAATATGATTGGTGGATATCAAAAGCATCTATAGCAACATAGCATAGCACATTTCTGATGGAAAGACAGTTAGTACAACCGATTTAGCTCAATTAAGGGGCAAACCTAGAAGTAATTTCTAGTAGCAATTTTCTTTCTGAATTCGTTGAGGGAGGTCCCTGGTAGTCTAAGTTTCGATTTGCGTGGTATTCGGTTCGTTGCGTTCTCCGTGATCTTGAATTTAAGGATACATTTTTATTTACTGAATAAATCGTCTATTTTTAGTTTTGCACGAATAATGGTGATAAAACATCTTTCTTTCTTTTTGAAATTTAATTCTAAACAAATATTAAATTACCATTTTTAGAGTAAAATGAAAAATAGACGACTTATTCAGTAACTAAAATTTTACCCTTAAATTCAAAATGGTGAAGAATGCAATGAACCGAATACCACGCAAATCGAAATTTAGACTGCCAGTGACCTGCTTTAACGGATTTCCAAAGAAAATAACTACTAGGAGTTTTTCCTTTGTCAAAAAATCGAATACAATTTCACCACCTTATTGGGGTATACATCGAAAAAATTATGAATAATAAACGGTAGTAAATTTAATTCTTAACAACTAAACGACTTATTCGGCAAACAAAAAATTACACTTAAATTCAAGATAGCCGATAACGTAACAAACCGAATACCACGCAAAACCAAATGTACACAGCTAGTAACCTCCCTTAATGAATTCCGAAAGAAAATTGCTACTAGGCATTTTTCTTTAGTCAAAAAAAGTCAAACAAAGATTTACCACTTTTTGGGGTATAAATAAAAAAATATCGATCCTAGGAAAAAAATATGAACAGCAAAATTGTAGAAAATTCAATTCTAAACAACTTTGTGGAAATAATTTTTCGTGTAAAATTAAAAATAAACGACTTATTTAGTAAACAAAAATGCACCCTTAAATTCAAGATGGCGGAGAACGCAACGAACCGAATACCACGCAAATCGAAATTTAGACTGCTAGTAATCTCCCTCTCGCCTGTAGCACATCTCCGCCGCGAAACCGCGTATAGCGGAACCGCGGTCGTTTCGCCATGTTCTGTCAGTTGTACGAGGAGCGAAACTCTAGCGAAACGGCATGTTCTAATGCATAGATTTACCTATCTTCTATCTCTTTCGCCGCGCAGTTTCGCCTATGCCGTTCACACCTCCGCGCTTCGTCCGCTATTTTGTCAGTGTTGTCACGTGACAATTTTACGTAACACGTAAATTGCAGGGCCGCATTAGGGGTCTTTTAAATTCCAAATGAATCAAGATCAGTAAAAAAGTTTTACTTTGATTATTTTTTCGCCGTCTACAGTTTTTTGTACAGGATGGTATTACCTACATCTAGGTACACTAATATTCTAAAGAGGAAAGTCCTTTTCTTGTTTTTTTTTGTTTGTTGTTGACTGATTTCAATAATGGGAGTAACATAGGCTAGCAAATAAAGACCCGCGACGGCATGCGTTTTTAGTGGGTCAGAGTTCAGTTCAGTTCGACAATCACTCCTGACCATATCCGAGGGAACTTTAGCACGAAAAAAAAGTCGGAACGGAATCCGAATTCCACGCGGGCGGAGCCGCGGGCAACTGCTAGTATTATACATAGCTGCTGCCCACGGCTCCACACACGTCGAATTCTGATCACGCTCCTACTTTTTTTCGGTAGTCCCTTCAAATACCACTCCGGTCGGCCATCGCACCTACTCAAAACCGCACGCCTCCTATTACGCACTCCCCGACTGAGTCTAGGCCATAATTTAAGAGCCCTCAGGTGTGAAAAGCACGGTGTCCCCATTGTACTCCGAATAGGAAGGATATGAATGTCACACCACTTCGCCAGCGGGTTGAAGCGGTGACAGGTGGCTGAATCTGAACCCTCGGTCTGCACTCGGCGACCAGTCCAGCAATAACGTCAAATGTGTCCTTTGCACGACTTATATGTCCAATTATGAAAAATGACAATCACTCTTTAATTGTCCAACCATAGAAATTGTCCAATCATAATATAAATAATAATTGGTCAATATAATTAATAATTATTAATCATCGATTATATTTGTATACATATTTATAACTTACTGTTACGTTTAGTAAAAAGTATTTAATTTGACTTGACAGCCAAATACCCTATACGGCCCTGGATTTTGACAGGCGACGACGATTCGAAATCTACACACGGTTGCGAAGGATCGCGCATGCGAAATCACGTTGTCATTTTGAACGGAGCAATCAGAAGTCAGAAAATTCGCGCATGCGCTCTACACAGACCAATCAGATTCGCATACACAGTTCGATTTGGTAACGAAGTTGTCAAATTTTGGTGTCAATTTATGGTAAAGCTACTGAGCGTAACTACGTTTTTTTAAATGATGGGCGTGGAATATACCGAAAAGCTTCTCATAGAGATCAGAAATAGACCCGTTATTTATTTAATAAGCCATCCACATTATAAAAATAACGTGAAAAAATTGCAAGCATGGCTAGAAATTCAGAGATAATTAAATGTGGAAGGTACGCTTTTTATTATAATAATAGACTTTTAATTGTATTAATATTATATTTATCTAAATGTAATGTTAACGTATAATGGTACCAAATTTTAATATAAAACTAATTAATATATATTATATTTTGTGCAAATTAGTGTCCCCATTGTCCATACAAAAAGTGAACATCTTTCCCTATCACTCACCATAAAGTAACTAATAATTTAACTAGACAGCCAATTACCCAATTTCGGCCCTGTTGATTTTGAAAGTTCTTGACGCACGGTATCAAGTTCGCGCATGCGAAAAAGACGTTATCATGTTGAACGGAGCAATCAGAAGTCAGGTAGTTGGCGCATGCGTTCTACACGGACCAGTTAGATTCGGGTACGCGCTCCATATTAGATAACAAGTGTCAAGTTCCGCTCATGTTTCGCTGCTCCAGCTACACTTGAACACAGCGAAACTCAACTAGCAGTTCCGCTGTCCGCCGCGAAACGGCGGAGATGTGCTACGGGCGTCTATGAATTCCGAAAGAAAATTGCTACTAGGAATTATTCCTGTGTCAAATTCTAATTTTCTCGTACTAAGTCTAATGTAAATAAAAATGACACTGAAACAAAACAGCAATCACATTCTCCCGTCTCATGAACAGCGCAAACCAAAATGAAATACCACCGGCTATAAAGATTAAAGATCAAACTCGCTATTTCATTCTGTTCACAATTTTTCGCTTGACAAAAGACTAGCGCGGACAATTTGTCAATCTATCCATCCGTACAGTTAAAATGGGCTGTAAAACTTTAACACTCGACCCGGCAGAGTGGGGGACACTCGGAATTTTGTAGTTCCGCATAGGAACCACATAAAATGGAATGGGACAAGACCGGAACGGAATAAAAAGAAAGGTCGGACGGATACGATGTGCCTGACAGTAAAACCAGTACTTTGATGAAAAAAAAAAACTTCAGGAGAATAAGATTTGGTACGTCTTTGAAACGTGAGCTCGGAATAAATAAAAATGGCGGCTACTACCTATTTGTGAGATCGATAATGCTTAGGAGTTTGATATGACTTCGGAAGTAGGTAAGTGTCGTGTTGGAAAGTCGATATTACGGACATTTGTAGGTGGTATGGTATATTTTCGTAGTTACATCTGTTGACCAGTAATTTGTCAAGATATAGATACACTGCGAATACACAATCGTCTAAAAAAGTATTTACGTATTTTATTACTATTACTGCACATTTTTTATTAATAGTACCAATATAAATATGTCAGAAGATTGAAAAGTATCAAAGTGTAAAGAGGAAAGTTTTTTTTGGACTGTGATATTAAAGTGTACTCTAAAAGATTTATGTTATTCTTATCTATACTATATCAACGTTTTGCACAAAAATATTTATAGTACGATAGAGTTGAGTAAGCAAATAGAATAAATTCTTAAAAGAAGTAAGTAATCTAACAAAGTCACATTTATGCACATGTTTGGTTGAACGCGCTAATCTTAGGAACTCCTAGGTACCTACCTGCTTGGAATTGAAAAATTCTTAGCGTTGGATAGCCCATTAATCGAGAAAGGTTATATTTATAGGCTATTCATCACGCTACTCCTCAAGACAGCGGAGCAGTAATCATAAATGTCAACAAATCAGGCAGATTCACATACATTTTTTAATGGCATCCTAATCTTGCCTTTAGGGCCCAGGGTTCATTTTAGGAAACCTTTTCTTTTAATGGTGAGACTGGCGTTTCTTGGCGTCACTTCATACGTAAGTAGGTAGGTACTAAATGAATTTGGATCTTAGCCATTGCTGCTTGGCCCCGAATCAGATCAGCATCGAAAAATCGGTATTTTCGAAACCGTTTTTCTTATTAACTATGGAACCTACAGATCTGGAATTCACATACCTGGATACCTACTACAGGTTATACAGAGTACCTAACTGCTTCTTTTCCTAAATTAAATAAAAACGAGAAAATGGTAGAAAAGAGGCTCTGAACATCACTCTACTCTTTCTTAAGAAACCAAATATTTGGTTTTACTGATTTTTACGGTTCAAATAAGAGCCAATAACCTTGAGCATTTGTATGGTCAAAGTCATTCGCGTATGTAATCACCTTAAAATTGAAATTCCCTTAGCACGGTGTTTGTTTAGCTACCTGACGGTTTTATTGTTTATACGGTTTCTATTATCTCGTTTACGTATTCGAGATAAGTTACTTAAGTATTTTGCCGTGGTCTTGCTGTAGTCTTGGCGATTTTGGTCTTGGCGGATTGTTCGACGATGTTATTAACAAAAATATTAAATGGAAGAAAATTTTCTAATGAGAACTTTAATCCGTTGCACTTTTACAATACATAATATTTTAATCGATCAAATACTCAAGCAAAGAATCAATTTATCATGAGTATCGAGTACCTACCGAGTCGTTTGGTTACATCACTAAATCACTAGTTACGTCGTGATGGCAAACGTCAGGACGGACTTAGGATAGGTATACATAGTTTTTTAAGCAAGAACCTTAAAAAAAAATGAATCCAACAGTCACCAAAAAAACTATGTAGGTTTCCCCACAATATGCCGAATCAAGAGTTCATAAGCCACCGGGCGCTCTCTCATCATCATTCTCTGAGCCTTGTCCCAATGAGCAGTTTTCCAGTAGGTATAATAATCAGTTGGTTTTTATATCATCAGGAGATGGCGCTAGCATAGCTTTTGGTAATTTTAATGTACTCTGTGGTTTGTTTGTAGTATTTTTTCATGACATTTGCGATATTGCCAAAGTTTAATTTCATTTACCCATATTATAATAGATAAAATATTATAAAACGCTTAATTCTTTTCGCGTCACTGTCTGTAATTTAAAATAATAATATTATATTTAAAATAATTGTATCAGAAAAAATTACAAAATATTTAAGTAAAGTAAATCATTACAAAACCGAAGAACATTTTTTCCATAAATTAGGGAACACTAGATGAGACACCACACTGTTCTTACCAAAAGTGCAGGCTGCGCCATCTAGCTCGGCTTTAGGAACCCTTAAAAATACCTACTAGAAAACTGCTCATTCAGTTGGGGTCGGCTTTCTAGTCCAACTATGATGTAGCTGAACTTCGATACTTTTCGTGAAACGACTGCAATCTCTCAAATAATCCATATCCATACTAACATTATAAATGTGAAAGAAACTCTATCTGTCCGTCTGTTACGCTTTCACGCCTAATCCACTGAACTAATTTTGATGAAATTTTGTATAGGGGTAGACTAGACCCTGAGAAAGGACATAGGCTATATTTGGTTGATAAATGATATCGCCGCGGGCAACAGCTAGTTAATAATAGTTGTGAATGTTAATTATCAAACAAACTGCTTATCAACTAAGATAAATAATTATTATGTGAACACTACGAGTTTAATGCTTCGTTTACATACTCGCGGCAGAGCGAGGGAAGTGGCGAGAGAAGTGGGCAGGGACGTGGTGTGAATGGTATATTCGTCATGCCGCGAGTACTGCTGCGTATGTTGCTGCGAGTGTCGGCTTGGCGGCGTGAGTAGGAGCGGCAATATTAGCGCGATGAAGCATTCACATACTCGCGTCGCGCACACTTCGCATCGAGCGCTCGTTGTGTACGCGCGTGTCACAGTCACAGGATTACTTCGAATTTATTATCATGACAATGACGCAACCAATCGAATGGTCCAACGAAAAATCAATAGAATTTATTGAAATGCTTGCTACGGATCTAATTAAATAATATAGGTAATACATATGTATATAAAAGGTAGGTAGGTAGGTACCCACCTACCAAACTAGAATAGGTAGGTAGGTAGGTACCTACCTACCTACCAAATTAAAATAGGTAGGTAGGTAGGTAGTACCTACCAAATTAGCCTGATTACCTACCAAATAGGTAGGTAGGTAGGTACCTACCTACCTACCAAATTAGCCTAATTATACCTACCAAATAGGTAGGTAGGGTACCTACCAAATTAGAATAGGTAGGTAGGTAGGTACCTACCTACCAAACTAGAATAGGTAGGTACCTACCTACCTATTTGGTAGGTAATCAGGCTAATTTGGTAGGTACTACCTACCTACCTACCTATTTTCATTTGGTAGGTAATTAGGCTAATTTGGTAGGTAGGTACCTACCTACCTACCTACCTATTCTAATTTGGTAGGTAACCTACTTACCAAATTAGCCTAATTTACCTACCTACCTACCAAATTAGCCTAATTATACCTACCAAATAGGTAGGTAGGGTACCTACCAAATTAGAATAGGTAGGTAGGTAGGTACCTACCTACCAAACTAGAATAGGTAGGTACCTACCTACCTATTTGGTAGGTAATCAGGCTAATTTGGTAGGTACTACCTACCTACCTACCTATTTTCATTTGGTAGGTAATTAGGCTAATTTGGTAGGTAGGTACCAAATTAGAATAGGTAGGTAGGTAGGTACCTACCTACCTACCTATTCTAATTTGGTAGGTAACCTACTTACCAAATTAGCCTAATTTACCTACCTACCTATTTTAATTTGGTAGGTAGGTAGGTACCTCTACCTACCTACCAAATTAGCCTAAGTATACCTACCAAACAGGTAGCTAGGGTACCTACCAAATTAGAATAGGTAGGTAGGTAGGTAACTACCTACCAAATTAGAATAGGTAGGTAGGTAGGTACCTACCTACCAAACTAGAATAGCCTAATTACCTACCAAATTAAAATAGGTAGGTAGGTAGGTACCTACCTACCTACCAAATTAGCCTGATTACCTACTAGCTAAGTATCTAAGTAGATAGCCTAGCCTAATAAAATGCCTATACTGCATTCGGTTAGGTGTCCACTTAACTAAAGTCGTCCATCTCCATCGCAAGGCGAATACTGTATGCGGGGCAACGCGATGAACATCGCGATGATGCGAGTGTTGGGCAACGCGATGAACATCGCGATGATGCGAGTGTTTGAATGCTAAGGCATTATTCGCGTGAATATTGCCGGCAAGGCGATGAGCAATGCGAGCGGCAGTATGTAAACGCGGGGTAACAGTCTAATATATTAACAGCTTGCTACACCAATAAGTTACGAGTGCATTAGATCAACAGTTCGTTTCGTTACCTACTTTTCCCCATAATAGGTGGGAAAACAAATTCCTTCCCCATACCTTCAGTCAGACAGATGGAGTAATACAATTTGACATTGAAAAATTAACCAGTCAGATGCTACTTCATATTCTGTACGAGTCTAGTATTAAGAAGTCTG
The DNA here is from genome assembly GCA_914767945.1 of Eilema depressum. NCBI lineage: Eukaryota > Metazoa > Arthropoda > Insecta > Lepidoptera > Erebidae > Eilema > Eilema depressum. The sequence continues at coordinate 6,076,512 of OU612028.1, read as the reverse complement.
TACACATAGAAAAAAGACAATAATCGAAGGAATTTGTATTTCCATAAAATTTCTGTTGAGTCTACCCTCAACGGGTCCATTATGAATTGATTTGTATTCTATCGGAGTGTATTCAAATCAGTTATTGTTTGTTCTTTGTGCGAAAGGGGACGATGTTTTAGCTGGTTTTTCTATGTATTATACTTATGTAGGTATATATTTACAGAAGAAAACGTAAGTATCTGATATAAATGATTTCACCTCGCCTGATGGCAAGTCTCATGATAGAGGGTTACTGCTACGGACACCAACAATTTTACAATGGTGGATATAATATTTATCACCGCCCCTAGTTTTTTTTTTGGCATTTCTAGCAAACTTTTTTAATACCACTTAGGTCGCAGACAAGCACACGACCCGCCTGGTGGAAAGTGGGTACTGGGTATGAACGAGAGCAACACCAGAGGAGCCACACTACGAATTGCCGATTTGACGAATATCAGATTTGACCAATGTCGTTCAACCCGTGCTGCCGTTTGCCCTAGAGAGTTTCAGTGCCGTCAGCGAAGCTCTAAATTTAAATACAAATAAATCGATTGTGTTTCATGCCTCATTGAGCAGTCTATATTATTTTCGGTTCCTTTTCGACACGAAAAACTGAAAAGAAAAAAAAATCTACTTCCGAACGAATAGTTTTGCGTTCAATCTTTATATATTAAACTCTCTGACATTACTAGATATCAATCACCCGAAGTCCTGGCACTGAACGGGCTGAGAATCAATCTCGTGCCGCGAACCTTGTTTCTAATGTATTGGAAAATTGAACAAACTCTTGTTCTTGTTTTCGGTGTTGTTCTGAGGTTGGATGATGCATTGAGTTTAATTTTTGATGTACTGAAATGATTCATGTAACATATTGAATAAATCACTTGTACTTTTCCACAATTATTTAAATGACCAAAAAACTACAATATTTTATGTGTATCAAGTTCCACCAAGGGCCATCAATCTCCAGTATAAACAGATTCATGTTACCTTTGACTATACTGTATAGACAAAGTGTTTATAACAAAATGCATCGCAATAGATGGCATACGAGTTATGTGTGAGGAAGCTATTGTCAATATTGTTTTTATACTGTCAATGTGTGCATGTTAAGGGATGTATAGTACGAGTATGATGTCAAACTTGTACAAAGTACCTATCTGTAAAAAAAGTTAAAAATAGTAACTTGTTGCGCTGCGTTGTAGTGGCGATTGCTGTGTCTATGGAGTTTGTTTATAGTCTTAGTATGTAACATTAGTCCAGGGTAAAGTATCCTAATTGGCATATTTTCCGTTACTGGCATTTTTGAGTTTATAGTAGGTACAAAGGGACACAAAAAAATTGCCTGTTAAAATTCAAATTGGAAATATTTGAGCTTCAGAAACTTTTAATTTCAGACTTTGGAACCCGCGTTTAGCATATTGTATAGATTGATATCTTGGCTTTTTGAGGAGAGCAGCCGTATGACCTTCAGGGTTTCCCTTAGAGGAAAAACTGCTCCAGAGTATCGTCTGCTGTTTAGCGGGTGCATCGGCTTGCGGGTAACCTCACCTGCAAGTCGGTGCACCGGCTTGGGATTCAAGGATTTTGGGGCCCTTTGCACTATACAAATTACAGCCGACAAATTACTCTTCATTCAACACGAGTAATAATGACCTTATTTTTTTAAAAAAACGTCAATGTCAACTTGAATAAAACATTTTTCTTTTTCTTGCCCAAATCAGCATTATCCTCGGGTATGCCTATATCCTTCAATAAATTGCCGTCCTGTATTCTGAAAGATTTTTTGACCGGCGTTTTCGCTTGACAAGCAGTTATAGAAAGGTTGGAAATAGGCACAATCATATTGAGGCTACGACGACTTGTCACAGATCTTCACAGAATTTTTTTTAGGAAGTAGGTCCTTCTAGCTGACTGAGCATTTTCGATAACTAGAAATTTATCGAGATTATAGTCTGGAATAGCTAGGCTTCTATTTACCTCGGGAAAAGGCTTTTGTGAGTCTCGGTAACTGGATCAGTGTGGAACCAGCTAGTGTTTACCGCCGTCAGACGGCAAAGAAATTCAGTTCACCCGTTTGGGAGCTAAGGAGCCACATATTCACACAAAAAAACATCAAACTCTAACACACTGTCGTTATTGCATTGGGGATTATATTATGATAACAAATTATAATTAAAAAAAATTATATAGATAAACTACAAAGTTTCACTCAGCGACATTTCACCATTGTAAACTACTCAGATAAAACCTAAGTACCTATTTATTTAAACCTTCTGTCTTGAACTCTGTCATAAAGTGAAGATAAAATGTTCTTGGAAACACTTTTAGCACGTAAATAAGATTTGACGCCTGGGTATTGTGTCTGGCAAGGAAACTCAACTTTGCGACTTATGCACTCTGCTCTGCGACTTGTGCACTTCAGTGTATAAAGTTAGAAGTACATCGCAGATTGACATTTTGATATTGCTCGAGACGTATATCTTGGACCTAAATTTTGCTCAAAATGTGACCTATACAGTGCTATTATCTGTTCTGTGCCTATACGCGCTGTACATGTTTTATCGGTGTCTTTTGAGGATAGCACGGGGTGCTACTGCGGTGGAAGAACTCACCAAGATTCACCAAGCATAGATTATATTATTATAAAACATTCCGCGCGTGCCACGGCCTCGTTTGTCTCACGATTTAGGTACAATATACCTGTCCCGAGGTATACCTTCATATCAAATTGTAAGTCTGATGTGCGATAGAGAGAACCATATACCCAAGACATTAAAAAAATGTAACAAATAAGCGGCGTTAGCTTTACGATCGAGATTTCCCGGTTCCCGGTATTGACGTGAACCTACTCCTAATGCAAGTAATAAATTTATCTAGGGTTAACAGAAATACTAGTAATTTCGATTAGGTACTACATTTTTTTAACTACTTTTATGTCAAAATTTTATATCGTCAAGTCCTCTTAGTAGTAAAACTATATAAATTTTAGTGCTTGAATATATTTTGCGAGCTCTGGCTCGATACAGATTTCTCACCATCCACTTAATAGGTCCGTATATATCACGCTTAGTGAGTAAGGCGAGTGATTTGTTTAGAAATTTACGTAGAGCTCAAAGAGCAATGTGTAGAATAAAGTAAAAATTAAGAGTCCATATTTTAACCAATGATATTAATCGCTTGGACTATTTAATTTTAAACTCAAATAGTCTGCCGGCGGACATTTGGGACGAACCAGATATCTAAATTGATATTTTTTAGATTCATTTCTGTTATTAGGTATACAAAGAACGTCCACAGTCAAAAGAACAATTCGATTTTGAAGGTCAACAAATGTTCATACCCGTCCTAAGTTATACAAAAAAGCAGGTTGACGATGTCGTTTTTGAAATGACTGCGAACATTTTCTTTTTAAAGTGCGTGCGTCCAATTCCAATTATTTTAAATCATCCAATTTAGTCGGGCTGTTATCATTATAATAACATCTAACGAGGTCCCTTGCTGATAGCTCACCGAATTCTAATTGAGAAACGGTCGAAGACTACACAGGTATTGTTGTAAGTGTAAGCAATAAAGAAAATTGATCGTATACCTATTTAGGTATTGTTAACTAACTACTGCTGTACCTCCGTCTACGTGGACTTTCGATCCCGTTCCCGCCATGCGTTATTCCAACTAGACCTATTACCTACTACTACTACTAACTAATCTATCCCTGTACTAAATTTCAGACAGATTCGTTCAGAAGTTGGAACATGATTGAATATCAAGCATCTTTACAATCTTTCTCATTCTTGATATCAGTAGGAAGCCGAGCTCTCGAAGAAATTAGAACTACTACTAATTATACCTACCTATTAAGAAAATACTAGTGACAGGTTTTTGAATTGAGAAATTGAGGTAGAGTCTTGGCAACGAACAACGACTATAGTTACGCTCAGTGTGGAGTCCGAAACTGTGTGTAAGTAGGCTTGTTGCGACTTATCATCCATTCATTTAAAACATGTAGTGAAATTTTGTGCTTTATGTAGGTAACATAACATAAACATAACATAAACTCACGCCTATATCCCCGAAGGGTTAGGCAGAGGTGCTAGCACCCACATTTCGCCGTTTATGTTTTAGGTCCCAATGTAATAGGTGGCGAGCCTATTGCCATTAACCGGGCACTTATAAACCTGCGATAAATACACACATAACTTCGAAAAGCATCGAAAAGTCATTGGTGTGTGCCATGGTGAAACCTGGGATCGAACCCGAGACCTCGTCTCAGCAATCCATTACCCATACCACTAGGCTACCGCGGTAGGTAACATGTAAATATATAATTGTAATTCCAAAATGTAACCAAAATCGTAAATATTCCATTTTCACTCGTGTGTTCAGCCATATTGTAAAAGTAAGTATCCATATTCTGGTTTATTTTGATAAGACAACGCAAGAGAGTGAGAACAGACTTGTATTTAGTATGTAACTCGCGATGAGACACTCAATTGATGTTACCGATTGAGTGAACAGCGTTCTTACCTAGAGGTGTTAATACCACCAGCTAACATGACATGAAGGTGTCGATATTTATTTGTTTATTATATTTTTTATTAAGTTATGAGTATCGTCGCCTATGAATATGTAGTTGTCGAAATGGTTAGCGACCCACGGCGCTGATCTGTAAGGCGAAAGCTAAAAGATGCTACTAAGTATCGAATAGTTTCTAATATGTTTTTATATCTACCATAGTACCTCTCATGGTACAAAGTTTAATGTTATTCTTTCTGTGAGTACTGTACGAAAATTACAGCTGTGTACCACCACCCATAAATTCGGGGTTACTACCACGTTTTACCGTTTGTTTTGCTTTTGCCTCATGAGCCTGTCGAGACAGACAACAGAGCATCTTTTCAGATTCCAAACAAAATTAGAAATCGTTATAGAGCTAAAACAGAAAATTTTCGTAATAAAAAATGTGGTAACAACCGCTCTATACAATCCTCGCGCTGTATAGAAATCGAATCACATACTCCTTGATTTTGAGAACATCACAGACGGAATATCAATGACTTAGCGTCAATTCGATCCCGGGTAGTAACGTTTTACTGCCCTCCTGCAGGTCATCATGGGAGTAATGCCATGTTTCAAGCACACACGTGTGGCTGGCATACGGTGTGATAATACGACGTGTTATTCTTCACGATTTTCTTTGTTTTATCTGACAAAATTGTGGTTTATTCTATTTTTTGAACACATATAGGTATTATTACCAAGTTATGTCTTCTTCCTCTTAGCGTTAATTCCCAGTCGCATCCGAAGCTTTCAGCTCGGGTTCTGGGGTCCGCTTTTGCCAGTCTTAACTACGGATTTGGCTAGACCTCGATATTTTCTGTGAAGCGATTGCCATCTGACCTCCACATCCCAATGGTAACATTAGGCGATATTGAAGCCTTGCAGCTAGACTGTTGTTTTTGGATTTTTGAGGGCTCCAACTACCCGTAACGACTGCCATAGATGTTCTTATGGCAAACGGGACCGACGGCTTAACGTGCTCTCCGAGGCACGACCAGACCAATGCAGATACCCATATTTCATGAACACAAATATTTGCACTGAGCGGGGATCGAACCCACGCCTCCTGCGTAGCGGCCGCGTTCACTACCGCTACGCCACGGAGGCTGTCAATGTATTATCAAGTTATGTATAATATTATAATGAGTTGTGAAGAACAATATCTATCACAGATTATAGAAAACGCTTTTAAATTTTTATATGGTTTATATATTTATAAGTGTACGTAAGTATATTAGTTCTGATATTTAGTTCCTGCAGTGTTTGTTGTATGTTATACCCATACTTGTAAAATTGTGGTGCTTGTGTGTGCACGAATTTGTCGATTTACATACATTGCCTGGGATTTCGTTGCCTAGGAGAGCCAAACATCTATGTCGTTACGGGTAGTTGGAACCCTAAAAAATCCAACGACTGGTCTAACTGTTAGTAGGTAATACTTTGATATCGCTAGTGGGTTGTGAAGGCTAGAAGGCAGTAGCTTTACGAAAAAAGTCGAAGTCCAACCAAACAGAAGTTAGACTGGAAAAGCGCGCCCCGGACTCCGATGTAGAAGCTTCGGGTGCAGGTTCTCAAGTAAATAGTTAAAAAAAAAGAACAAAAACCTTTTAAAACAAGTTTAGCTTAGCTGGAGGGTTTAGAGAAAATATTAAGAACTATTGATTTCAAAAAGCAAAGAAACAGAAAACAAAATAGATCTTTAAGCTATAGGTACAAGCTTTTGAAATTAGCACAACCCTTGTATAAAATTATTATTTTCGTACAGATTATTTCAAGAAAGCTAGTTTTTAAAAGGTTTTTATTAATAATTATTTTTCTATCTTAATTAGTTTATTACAGTTTCATCGTAACATAGTATCCATAGGTTAATTTTACTTATAAAGCAGTGCAGCTTACAGAGCACCTCTATTATTTAAGAAGTGCAGTGCAAGTGGAACTTCAACAGTTTACGAGGTTCCTAAACTTCTTGAACACTTAAGGAGGTGCGCGAACATTGACACTTTAGTGTCTAGTGTCGGACACAAGGAACTTGAGCGACAACCAACTATGAATATTTTATTTTCCTATAATTAATACAATACAAGTATGACAGAAAGCTGACTTTAGCTAAAATGTATACGTATGCTCATATTTGGGTGTCTATAATTATTTTTGTCCATAATAGTATATTTATCGAGGAAGGTTATAGGCTAATAATGCGAAAATGAAGGATGTAACCTAGGTACATTTCTTGATAAACGAACTATTCAAAATAAAATACAAATTGCAATTCGAACCAGTGCTGCAGTGGTTCCTGCGGCTTCTAGTGAAACATAAGGCAGCGGCAATAAAAACTTATAGTGATGTAACACGCGTTCACTTGCCTGTTAGCGGGTTTGATATTTTTACGAACTTTCCATGCCTTTAAAATCATAACTAGGTACTTGGTATTATTAAATGAAACAAAAACAAGTTGTATTTAAATATAATATGAACTTTACTGTAACAAGCTTTTCTATAATTAATTATTATGTGTGCAGACCTAGTAACATACCTCGTTCTATCTGAAACTTAGGTAAGAATAGTTATCAAAAATTTATATAGCTTCATCGTTTTTACATGTTTAGTTAGGTCTGCCGTAACAAAATCCTGACTAACATCCGCATAGTCAGCAGTAAAGTTTATAGTACTGTAGACCAGTGAGACTGGCAACATTTTAAATTTATGATGCGTATAAAAAGAGCAAGTAAATAAAAACTTTTTTAACTTTACATCTGGTGCGCAATTTTCCCTTTTTACTGGCTAAACTTTCCAGCATTTAATTAAGCAGACTGTACTGTTGTGTCACCTGAGGAATACTCGTACACTGCCAGCTAAATAATTCTTTGGTCAGCGGCTGCTTGCTTAATATTTCATATCGTAATCTCACCATCCAGCATACGAACAGACCTCTATAAAGTTCCTCATCTTTACGACACAACTCAACTAAAGCTATTTGTTGTTAATAACTTTTTAATAGAATAATGTTATGGGGTTTAAAGTGCATCTAGATATGCAGGATCGGGATGGCTAGGAGTATTTCGTATAGCATCTTAAAAAAATCTATCGAGTGTAGTAAAGAACAGATTAAACCGATCGAGATCGACCGTATCGGCACCTTTAGGATTAGGTACGTTATATTTGACGAAAATTCCGTTCCGTCCGAGTCGTCATGACAGTCATTTTTGGTAATGCCAAGATATACCAAATCAATAATGTAGAGGAGGAATAGTTGGAGAGCGGACTCTGTTGTTCAAATATTGGATGTAACCGGAATTGATGCTAATAAAGATAATGTTGATTATAAATACATGATAAGACTGCATACAATACGAATAAGCAAACATTATATTTCTAGTTAGAGTAAAACGCGATAGGTGCTAAAATGTCAGTTCTTTATTTATAATTTAAAATAATTTATTGTACCTACTTAACTAACATAGCTAAAGTAAGAAGACATTGTGACTAACCCTAGATATGAGCCTGTGATGCTTGAATAAAGAAATTATTTATATTTAAACAAAACCTTAAAATCTACCACTCAAAGTAATCGATATGTGCACAAGAATTAACGTTGCCACAGTGCTTTCTGTCAGTAAGTGTCGGACATTCGCGCCCACCAGCTTTCTTCTGCCTCACCACGGTCCGCTGACGAAACATGTCGCCGAAACCGCAGGTAACGGAGCAGGGGGTCCAGTCAGTCCACTCTGAGACCAAGCAGTCATTGGCTGAGAAAGAAAAAATAGTTGTCAGTTACCGTCAGACTACGTACGAGCTGACTACCATAGCGGAGACTACGTGATTGACAATGCATTGGCATTGAGGACACCGTTCAAATACAAATAACATTTTACGCGACTACCATGTACCTTGGTTCGTGGCATACATAGAAAAGAAGAAAGTGGAAGGTGATATAACACACAATAATTTGTAACTAATTTCAGAAGAGACAGTTGAAATATTGGAACCATTTAAAAAAAACAACAAAATCGATTGATCATCTGCTTCAAAATCGAATTGCAAGATTTGACCCGAACAAATTACACACATTGCGGAGGACAGGCAAACGTGGTGCGTATTGGGAGAGGTCTATGTCCAGCAGTGGATTGCAATAAGCTAATTAATCAATTAGCCTATTGTTTGGTAAAGCTTGTAAAAAGACAGATGTCGATTCACTTTATAGTATCGAGAAAGCTGTAGATAATTGAACTATGTACAATTTCTACAGTATTTAGGTATAGTTACCGACATATTATATCTTGTCCCCAGTCACGTCACAAAATGTACTCATGCGCAGTACCCATTTTTAAGTGTCTTTTGAGGACAGCACGGGGTGCTACGGCGCCGATGGAGCTCAAATCCACCAATCATAGATTATATCAAATCAATCCGCGCGCACCAGGGCCTCGCTTCTCTCGTGACTTGAGATCGAGATATGATGCCGGGAACTATACTACCTTAGTAGCCAGTATATTATTTCTTACGTTGAATCTTATTGACAGCATGATGTAGCCTTGATCTGAAGTGCCTCGGCAGATGTTTGTGAAGTCCCAGTTTTCGTCCATTTGCAACAGCTAGTACAACGTCGTCCATACTTTTAAGTTCTCCTTCAAACTCCTTTTCCGTTGTTCTGTAACAAGTATGTAAAATATTGCGGTGAGTAAAGGCACACTACGATTGATGTTGCTACAAGATTCTTCTTCTTCGTCCTAGCGTTAATCCCAGTCCCATGTGAAGCTTTCACTTCGGAGTCCCGGGTCCATTTTTTCCCGTTTTACTGCTGGTTTGGTTGAACTTCGATATTTTCAATTAAGATTGTTAATAGATCATGCGTTCAATATAATTTTTATAATATATGACAGTTATGCCTTTTTTAGAATATTCCTTGAAGTACGGGGATGGTTCTTACGGAGAGAAAAAACGCGGTACGAAGTTCGCGGGGTCAGCTAGTTATCTAATAAAAACATTTTGTTTATATTAATTATATTATTTATGTAACTATAACTTGCAGTTTTACTCTTGATTTTGCGTTTTGGTATAAAGAGTTTCGATTCTAAGCTCTTTGTATTCCAAAATTCATTCAAATCTTTTCAGTTGTTACAGAGTGAAAAAGTAATAAAGAACGTTACTGACACATAGGCAAATTTTCGCATGTGTATACAGTCGCAGAATAAATACAATTTTATTTGGTTGTGTAAGTACAAGTATTTGTCAATAAAATAAGTCTAAGTAGAAAGACAAAATATTTTTCGTTTCACTTTACACAAAATCATCAATAAAACGAACAATCAAATTCCAAACAATATCACGTTGTCGACGTGTCGAAATACTCAACGATGAAATTACCAACTCCTGTATTATGGTAATGCTAATGGAAAAGTAATAAATGTAACGTAAAGTAACGCCATGAAGTTGTATCAATTTCAATGAAACTGAAGTGACTTTCAGTGTAACGTGTTTATATAAAAATATTTATTGTTTCCGAAAGCGATTCGAGGTTTATGTTAGTAATATAATTTGATGTGATAGGCTTGTTGATAGCTGTAGAAATTATTTATAAGAAAGTTCCCATTTATTTATTACTTTTTAGTTTGTTATTATCTTGTAACTTCTTGCTGTCTTGGATATGATAAAACCTATATATAATTATACTGTACAGTCAATAAAGGATACGGTTGCACTTTTTCATTATAAAGTTGTATGTAAAGGTGCAACCGTATCTCCTTTGTGGTCTGTACCTATGTATAACTTTGAATAAATTGGTTATGTCGATAATATTGCGTTTGCTTTAACAATTCGTCCTTTGTATTATCATTGAGGCATTTATGTAAGTACTCGTAGTACTTGTATCTTTTTTGGATTACTATCACCTTAGATTAACTAAAATACAAAATTACAATAGCTTGCAATACGTACGCCCTAAGAAAAAACTGTACCTACAATCAGTATTATAAATTGTTTAGGTGAATAACTTCAATTTCAATAATAGTAATAATTTTAATAAGCTTGGGACGAAAACGTAATTACTATGTAGGGAGACCGGGTTCTTGGCCGATTCTTAGGAAATATTTTGGGTAGATTTGGTAAGTCTGAGAATCAGTCGTAAATTATTTTTTAAATTCCTTAGTTACACCTAAGGGTTAATCGTCTGGAAGTATTATTTTGGAGATGTATTTTATACAATCTGTACGTTATCCCATTCGCGCGTTCACATGTACCTAACCTACATTATAATTTTTTGCCAAATTAATACTTCCAGTTGATTTTGCTATCAAAATATCTATAAAATTAGGAGATATAAGTAGGTATACACTTGTGACGTTTTCATCTAAAGAAATGAAAATCAGATTACATTCTATTTTTTGAACAGATGAATTACTAACTAAATACTTACGTAGTAGATGGGGGATTCGTTACAACAAGCACATTGTTTTCCGGAGAATTAGACCTTGGGATACCGACAGGTTCTTCTTCTAAATCTTTTAATGTATCTTCATAGTTCTTTGTGGTTGCTTGTTGTAGGTCTTCAACTTCTTCATGGAAATCTTTGTCAGAATCACCATAGTTGATTATTGTTTGTCTTGGCAAACCTTTATATTGATTTTTAAGTTTCAGCATGGATATGAGTTCTTTTCTAGCGAGTTCGTTCAGTTCTTTGGTTGAGTATTCTTTCACCTGCAATATAATAAATTTATGTTTTTGATTATTGTAATTTGTAGTTTTATATTATGGGGCCTATTTTTTCTTCTTTGATCATGGTTTATATAACAGTAGTGGGAACGGGAGTGGAAGTAGTAGAGGTTAGGGTTATTAAACAATAGAGGGTTTCTATTGTTTGAAAGGTCAAGAAAAAATCCATGACAAACCTTTGTCAGCTCCACTTTAGCAATTGTTGGGAGTTCCCTCAGTTCTGGATAGTAGAATCCGCCAGCTGGATGATTAGGACGCTTGGGTTTATGTTTAGTCACTGGATCAGGTGGCGATGTTTCCCAGCGAGGAGCTGTGAACGTTAGGCCACTTGCTATACCGGCGTCTAGAGGCTCCAACTATATAAACATATTAAAGAAATAATAAAAATTAATTACGGTAAGAAAGAAAACTTCACTTGTACTAAGCAGATTTTAAAAAAAGCTATTTTTGAATAACATTCTTACATCAAGTGTGATCTGATCTAACCAAGATGAGTCTACACAAAGGTTCACTCCATCAACACCAATAAACCAATCTGGAGATGGAATGATGCGACAGACGAGTGATACCTGAAAATGCAAGTAAATATATTTGTTAGTACGACATCTAAGCATACGAATATAATACGAGTAGCATACGAATATTAATAAGTAGCCTTGGTGGGCCATTAAATAATAATAATAATAATAAAATTCTTTATTTACAGGTATGTACCCAATAAAATGTCACAATATTGAAGCACAAAGTCAAAATAAAAGTGTAGAAAAAAAAAACAAAATAAAACAAAATAAAAATAAATTGGATAATGTAACATTAAAGAGACCTATTAAATAACTAATGCGGCACCATCGAGTAATACCCGAAAAGCGGAACCGAAAGAATACTTAACTAAACAATTTTCATAAACATTCACATTTATAACATTGAGTAGGATTTCAAAATCCGAATGCAGTTCTGATGTTATACTTCATATCTATCCTCAATTATCTTACCAAACTATGTCCTCCGTCAACGAACACCATATTCTCGGTTTGTCCAGTACCAGATCCTATGGCCGGTGCAGAGAATTGATCATAAACTTGAGAGTCTTCATCGCCTTCCTTTACGAGGTCATCAATCTTGCCAAACTGGGAGAAGGCACGTACTGATGTTCGAGCTACTTCGCCAATCCGATAGAGATTATAGCTTTCGTTATGAGATTGTCCTGGGAAAAAAGAAGAATGCATTACAGATTCAGATGAGTAGATTCTCAAGATAAGACAAAAAAGGGAAGAAGACAAGTTGCTTGAAAGAGATGGGTGAGCACCCATTCGTCCTCTAAAACTCGACCCCTAGCATAAAAGTTGTAAATTCGACCCCTTTTTAGGTGCCCATTGGTCCTTCGGTAGGGGACCAATAAATCGCCATTGGCGATAAGACCGACATTGTACATTCTGCTGTTTATTTATGTCCATACTGTTATTTGTTTGTCTTATTATTTTATTAAAAATAAAGAGTTATCTACGAGTATCTTTATCAAAATAAGATACCCATCTCCCTAATGGTATTGGTAGGGACCACCGGCCGTGTGTTCCAACGACCCGTGTCGCGCGGTGTTCTTCAGGGGTCGGTTCTCGGACCGCTCCTGTGGAGCTTTGGGTATGATTGGGTCCTCCGTGGAGTCTTTCCTCCCGGGGCGTCATTTGTTACGCGGATGAAATCTTCGTCACGGCCCCGAGGGAAAATTTCGAGGAGGTAGGGCAGCTAGCCACCGTTGCTTCTGACACGTAGTCGCACGTATCGAGGCGTTGGGTCTGCGGGTGGCGGTGGAGAAGACAGGTGCCTTATATTTTCATGGACCTCGTCACCGCCTACTGCCCCACGCCTTGATGGAAATACCTTTGAGACCCAAACCAACCTCATCTGCTAGTACACCCAGTACCGTTCTGTCAAATAATGGACTGGTAACATGGTTCTGGTATAATGATGCATGAATTTGTACTATTGACTTTGCAGCGGTAGCCAGTACGAATATTTTGCATCCGTGTCTTGGATTCGATGCCCAGGCTAGACAAACTGATATTGGAATTTTCAAAAGGAGTCACGTAAAAGTGCTAGAATGATGGCAATAGGCTCGTTCTTTTTTAAGTGGGGCTAAACCACAATGGATATTAATGATAACATGAACAGCTTTATGTAGATACATTAGGCAGCCTACGTTTTTGACGATATCGGTATATTCCCAAAAATAGTATCGCGATAGAATCCGTTAAATAGTGGTTTTATTTTCAAGAGTGATATTGGCTTCAACTGTAGACAGTTTCACGATGTAAAAGTTTAGTGACATTTATACTCTCCTATATGGTTATTAGGTAGGTATCTATCTCTGTGTATCAAATCAAGCCCTCTCTCGTATGTAGAGGTATATCAAGTTCATTTTAACGTGAATGCTCTAAAGAAGGAAGCAAACGGGCTATCGAAGCGTCTCACTATCTTGCGCCAGGTTGATTCTCAAACGTTTCATAATAATGTCGTTAATCAATTATGCAATTAATTTTCAATTAATATTATGTACCTACATTTCATATTACACAGGAAATTAATTTAATTACATGCTCCAGTACCGACCAACTATTTTCAAACTCAACTATATTATAAACAATAAAACATTTGTCTTTTTTTCAGGCAAGGCATTTGATGTTTTTGTGTTTTTTGTACTGTGTCAAAGAAAAGATGCAGAACGGCTTGCTTGTTTATTGTATTATTTCTATGTAATGAGTTTTTGTAAATTATATTTTCAAGAATACTTAGGACATACTTTGTGATTCTCACAAAATATTAATAAAAATGAACACAATATTAATCTAATTTTGTTGTGAAATTTTCCCGTAAACTTTCGACAACATCGTCTAACTTTATGAGAAAATCTGTGTAAGAAAATTTCTACGAAAAAGAGACCTAATACCTCTTTTTCATAGTTCAATAAGAAAACTAGGTTAATAGTGTTCTTGAGTAGTTTACACACTAACGTCTAGACAGACAGTCATAAGACGAGTTACATATTACTGAACTCAGACTGGTTTTAATAATAAACACATTAACGAGGGATATATTATTACTACTTTCATAACATACCTCCCAGGGTGCCTTTTCAAACTGCTATTGTAGTAAACTTTACTCATTGTGTGTTGTAATCTAGTTTAAAATTTCCATCAAAACTAAAAGCTCTCATCAGTCATAAATTGGCAACACGAGACTCATAAATGCAATAGCGTGTAATTATTAACTTATAAATCCAACTGGAAATTTTACGTTCAAAGCTAATTGTTAAGCTAACGATAACATGAAAATTTATTTGTGTACATCAATATGTACTTAAATAAAAATATTTCGTGTGAAATTTATCTAAAGTAATGATGTCTTAAAAATAGAATATAATATACAAAATGATAAATTGCGTTTGCAGAATAGAGCATTGAAAGTTTACCTAAGCCTTTATTGAAGCATTTTATAGGCCATTTACTTCGGAACGAGCCAAGTGAGATATGCAAATACAGCAGTTTTCTAAGCCCCGTAATGTTCCTTTTATTATAATTACAAGATAGTCATCGTCTGAGTGCGCTTTGAATTATCAATAGATTTTAATTGTGAATAATTTGGGCACGTGAATTGAAGTTGATTTCCATCCAAGCCCAATGAAGGGTGAAGTTAAAGGGTAAAGAAAAATTAAAAGAAATAAAATGTATATTCATTTAAGTATAGAAATGGTAAATCGTTTCCTTGTTCTCTATATACTCGTATATTATATGATTAAACCCCCAGTCAGATGAACTGACGACCTGCTGGATAGACTGGTTGGGCAAGACGGTGAATCGCGTGCTTTGGCCCTCATTGGGCGAGTCTGGTCCATCAATAAAATACAATTAATAGATTGAAATCAGTTCTAAAAACATTTTTTTTTATGTCACTCGCATTTTTTCTTTGCTGCTCTTAATTATTTTTTCCGGACAACTTTTTATAACATCTATTCTGTAACCTATGCTTCATAAAATAAATGAAAAAATGAATTTGAACATTTGGGTTATATGCGTTTTATGGTTATATGTACATATATTAGTGAATATGTACCTAACTGTTGTGTTTATTCTGTACTTCGTAACTCTAACTGTAATTCGTAAGATAATACTAATTATAGTAAAGTGAAACTAATTTTTGACGTTGACTTATGAGAAGAAAAAATATCTAAGTGTACATACTTTTATTTGTACAAAATCAAGGGAATTGTTTCCATTTTGTTAGAACAACAATTGTGCTACAAAATCCAACGATCGCATATTCATTAAGCGTTCATAGCGCTTATCTGTATCGTTACTTGGCTCACATTGAAATTGTGGTGAATGCGGTAAGAGTATATTAAGGCAAGAGCTTAATTTTGTTTGGTTGTTTCATTACTCGACTGTACGGTTGGTGTATTTTGAAAGTGCGTCCCGTACAAAATATTACCTACCGCGTTTGAACCACACATTGTTGTGTAAGGGAGGCTGCACACCAAAGCAGTAATCAGCAAGCTTATAGTATTTTTTTTACTTCTCGTGTGTGCGTACTAAATAGGTAAATATATGGGCGGATTAATTGCTTCCAAAAACATTTGCTATGAGCTTACTGCTTGCGGCTTTGATGTGCGATCCCCTTACTGTGAATGCTCATATTGCTCATATTATACTATCAGTGCTAGCTATATTATTTAGCTTCAAAGTATAATGACCTGCTTATTAATAGCATTGAAATTTCAATCAAAACCATGCGTACTAAAATAACACTTTAGAAGCTCATACCACGAGAAGAAATTTCACGCAGTGCCTATTATTAGTTTGGTGGATATAGGTCTGACCTGTTGCAAACTGTTAATTCAATTTAGACTTAAAATCAAATTATTCATGCTATAGACTATAAAATGGATGCATCATAACGAATTTATCAGTATTCACTTAGATAGATCGGGCAATCGGTAGGTGCCATCTATACTTTTATATAATTGTAGAGTGTCGTGTCTGTGCATTGGAGATATTAGAAAAACCACTTGGGTTATGTTATAGCGATACTGATCACAAAAAAATATTTTTTTAAATACTTGCTTGTTCTTTCCGCGATGGATGCAAATACTACTGAACGGATTTTGGTGTGGGCCTTTTATTTGAAAATTTGAGGTGCTTAGAATTAAAATACTACGTTTATTTGATAGCTATTATTTGAGTAGAATCGGAGAAATGAGCTAAAGTTGTAAGTAGTTATATTTGAAACATTGGACCGACAAACACGTACGAAAGTTGAAGTATTTAGTTACTACGAAGTTACCAAAAGATATCTTCCTACACGTTTTAGGTAAACTGAAATATTACGTACCTCCGAAGTACAAAAAAAATAACCTCATCTCAATAATATAATATCATTTGATAAATCTTTCGCGATAGATAGGTAGGTCATAATTATGGAAACAAATGTCTTGAATAACACTACTTCAATCTCTCCATTATCTCCTTAAATCCTACTACAAACTACAATATTCCATTTTCACGTTTACTATAGAATACTTAGACTAGAGAATATGGCTCAATACTTGAAAGTTCCAAAGTCATCCTCAGTTATTACAATCCCAAGGAACCCAACAGAACCCGCCTGAAGTATCTAGAGTACTTAACTTATCTTTAAGTGCAAAAGTTCCCTTAAGTTGTTGCACTAGCTTTGCTACTAGAGCAATTTCATTCTTATTTATAAGTTTTATAAATTTTATATCGAGTTATATCGCGTGGATGTCGGTTATCTTCTAGTTTAGTGATATCTTCGGTTCTACTCAACCAATTGCAATTAAATGGACACCAAAAAAAAAACATTCTAACAAAAAAACCGCACAAAATCCGTTCGGTAGTTTTTGCATTCATCGCGAAAAAACAGATAAGAATTCCAAATAAATGTATTTTGGATTAAGAATCATTCTTTACCATAACCCAAGTAATCTTTTAGTATTTCTTATACAGAGACACAACTACATTACAATAGTGATAACCGATCACTATTAATTTCAATTATCTTCGTATCATTATTAATTTCAATTTCAATCGGGTTTGTAAGACATGCTTCTTGAATTAGCAGTATGACAGCTGCTTAATGGCCGTCCTGAGGCCTGTCCCATAATATAATAATATAATTATAATGTACTACTAAACCAACTCGCTGGCCTTGTCTAAAATGGCTAAAATTCAGTGGGTCTAAGCGTCTCGCCCGTTTATCAAAAGCCTAATGACTATGTTTCGGATAAGCTCGAACTTTAGTTGCTTCGCAAAGTCGATTAGAAATTAATGATTAAGGTGATAGCAAACTCTTGTTACAATCAAAATGTCTTCCGAAGTATTAAGCCGTCCGAAATTAAAGCTATTAAACTAAGATCTGATTTGCAATGAAATAATGAGTAGTCTTTTTATTGGAATTTTAAAGCAGTTAGTATCCTAACTATGCCTATGGATTTAGATTGGAAAAAATGAACGTCCTAAGTTATCCCATCTTGGACGTTCACTTTCCCGTTTTAAACCTGCGACCAATAATTTGACCTGACGACACATTTGACCATTTAGCTCAGTTGATATTCTAAATTTGATCAAACTAAGTTAATTAGTAGTCTGTACAAAAGTACCAGGTAGATTTTTCTTTCTTTCTAAAGCTCATAGCCACTTCATAGATAGTGAATTCAATATTATTATACTATTGAATATATATCCATCAGTATGAATTCTGGCTAAATAGAAGCAAATGCACTGCTAATGTGAACCCACTCCTAACACAAACAATTTAGCTCCGCTGGAAGGATTAGTGGGAATACCTGTAATTTCGGATAGTAATATTCTATAAGAAAAAAAAAAACATTCAGTATGAAGCTCGCTGTGGCCAAACGGCTTAACCAATTAAAAAAGTTCAGTGGATAATTATATACTCTGGTCTGGAGTGCTGCTGCATTACTCGCAGTTAGTTGGGCGTAACTGAACCAGGAAACTTTTAGTAACAAATTAAACAAATGTATCTATAGGTACTCCATTTGGTTAGGTACTTAACTAAACGTAAACATCATGGATGACTCTTTTTAAAAATGTTTGATTTAAAAATTCAGTTTATTAATATTTTTCTGTTTAGAAACTCTTCATAAAGAAGAAAAAACAAAATTCAACCACTAATTACTTAATCATTTAGTTAAACTAGTTTACATCATGTTTAATATCTTTGTGTTTTTATATTATGTCGTTACAAGATTGTTATACTGTAGTTCAGTACCTAATTGAATGGAGTATAAATATACATGGGTGAAACCGTTTCTATTTGTTAACTAAAGAAAATCTAAAACCAAAGTACTCTCTTTAAAATTTAGACCGTGAAAAAAAATTTGTCTACAGTAATATTCTGTAGTTAACATCATCATCATCCAATTGTGCTGTATGCCAACAGAACACCCCAATATAGGTTCAAAAATAGTGGCAGTATTTATCACTTCCATTAATTATATTGTATAACATTGTAGATGTTCAGCCAGAGCAAAATAAATTCAGTGACACACGCTAGATTTTACCAATGATAAGGTAAGCTAATGTAAGTAGTTCGATGTTAACGTATAATAGAGTAATATTAAAAAAGTTGGTTCAACCGTTGAGTAGTTACAGACTTACACAATCATACACAGACACAAATACAGGTCAAGCACATAACCCATCTTTTGGCTTACCGCAATCTGGTAAAAACGATCGAAATAGTCAGTAACCAATAACCATACACTTCCACATCATTTACCTCACACTAATACTTACAGTTGTATAAACTAAACGAGGTTTTAAACGGAGCCAATTCACTTGGCCTGTACGGCAAAATAGTTGGAAAAAAAAAGTCCAAGACAAATGTAGATAAACTAGAGAATAAATAAGACTATAAAGAAACAGTGACGATACTTAGAGAGAAGTAATATTTTTAGATAAGGTTGCCATTCTTTGCTGTAGAAACGGAAGGGACACATAAATAGAGCGTTATCTGAGACGAGTAAAACCACAAAACGTCACTTAAACGTTCGGAGATAAAGGGAAAACGTATTTTGATTCTACTTTTGTTTTTCTCGTGGGCCGAATTGGTGGTTCGATTTTTTTTTTTTTTTTTTTTTTTTTTTTGGTGTTTTATCTGCGATCAGTCTCTTGACTATAAACAGATCTGTTGACAGCTGGTTTCGTTATTTAGAGTGTATCTCCCAGTGGAGATATCTACTCATTACGTTGCAGAGATCAGCTAGGCACAATATGCAGCCCAAGTATGTCCTTTCGTTTCAGCCTCTTAATGTAGCTCTGACGTGTTAGCCCGGCAGCAAGCGCATTGGGGTGGTTTTTCAAACGTTCCTGGTACTTCAGGGCACACATTTGGATTTCCTCCTTTACAGTGTTCACCTGGAGGTTTTCATGGATCTCATTGTTGGTGACAAGCAATGGGGCCTGTGATATTGTTCGGAGTATAATGTTTTGCATCCGTTGCAGTACTGATATGTTTGAATTGCTGCAGCTGCCCCACAGCTGTATTCCATACATCCAAACCGGTTTTAGTATAGACTTGTAGATTAACAGTTTGTTGTCTGTGGACAGTTTGCTGTTGCGTCCAACTAGCCAGTGAAGGTCCCTGTACCGCAGGTTTAGCTCCTCCCTTTTAGCTTTTATGTGGTTTTTCCATGTTAATCGCCGATCAAGATGTAAGCCAAGATATCTGACGGTGTCACTATGTGGTAGTATTGAATTCTCCAATTTTACAGGTGGACAGTTCCCATTTCTTAGGGTGAATGTGACTTGGACTGATTTACTACTACTAGCTTTGATTTTCCATTTGCGCAACCACTCTGTAACTAGATCGAGGCCTTTTTGCAGTGTTTCGGTGGCTTTCAGTGGGTCTTTGTTACTAGCAAGAATGGCTGTATCATCGGCAAATGTAGCAGTTGTAACATTCTCGATTTGCGGAAGGTCTGCAGTGTAGAGAATATACAAGACAGGTCCCAAGACTGATCCCTGTGGGACCCCTGCCTTTATTTCACAGAGTGCTGATAATGCTCTCGCTTCCCTCACTTGGAATGATCTCTCAGATATATAGGATTGCATTATTAGAAAATAGCAGTGTGGTAGATTCTGTTTGATTTTACTGAGCAGTCCATCATGCCACACCCTATCAAACGCCTGTTGCACATCAAGGAAGACAGATGAACAATATTCTTTGTTTTCCAGGGTGGTTCTTATTTGGTTGCAAACACGATGTACCTGTTCTACTGTTGAGTGTTGCACGCGAAAACCAAATTGGTGGTCTGGTATGACACAATGTTCCGATAGGAGTGGCGAAATCCTTCTCAGTAGGACCTTTTCAAAGACCTTCGAAAGAATTGGCAGCAAGCTGATAGGTCTGTACGATGTCACGTCGTTGGCTGGTTTTCCCAATTTGCGTATCATCAGGATCTCGGACAACTTCCACAGCTTGGGAAAATACTGGACTCTAAGAATGCCATTAATTAGGATAGTTAGATACGTAATTGCTTTTTTTGGAAGCTGTACAAGTACCTCCTTCGTTATTAGGTCGGCGCCTGGAGCTTTCTTATCTTTTAGTCGTCGTATAATCCCGTATATTTCTCGAGGTGTTGTTGGTTTTGGTGGTAGCGAAAGTTGAAGATCGCTATTTAAGGTCTGTTCAATTTCACATTCTGCGTCTCGATTACCAGAGTCGTGAGGGATGAAAACCTTGGACAAGTGTGCAGCAAAGGTCTCAGCTTTTTCTTTTGGTGTTCGAGCCCAGGTGTTATCGGTCTTTCGTATCGGCGGTTTCATTTCCTGGGGCCTATTATACGACTTTGTGAACTTCCAAAGCGAGTAGTTAGTCGCCTCTGTTGCAGTGAGAGATGCCAACTTTGCCTCTAAAGCTGTATTGTGCCAGTCCTGTATTATTTTCTTTAACTTGAATGCAGCAATATTGAAAGCCCTCTTATCCTCCACCTGTCTGCTAATATGCCAAACTCGTCGCAGTCTGCGTTTCTCCAAAATTTCCTTCCTAATAGTCATTGGAAAATTTTGTATCGCTGGTTTGTGCAGTATATTTGGAGTATTTAACGAACACGCTTGTTGGATAAGAGTGGTGATTTCTTCCGCAGCCTTTTCTATATCTTCGGGAGTTTTTAGTGACACTTTTAATTCTACCCTTTTCTCCAAGAATTCACGAAAAGAGTGCCAGTCTGTATATTTATTATACAGTCTTTTGGGCGTCTCATACTCAATGGGGAGCGTGCTAATTGTTAACAGTATTGGAGTATGGTCCGAGCTACCGTCATAGCATGATGTGGCTTTGAAATATTCTTTGGGCATTCCTTTGATAACGAAGAAGTCCACCAAGTCTGGGATTCTTGCTTTATCAGTAGGCCAATAGGTAGCTTCAGAAGTGGATACTGCAGTTAAACTATCCTTGTCCAGGCTTATTTTCAGTTGTCTACCTCTTGTATTTGTTAACCTAGAGCCCCAGTTTGTGTGCTTGGCATTCCAGTCCCCACCAGCCACAAAACGATTTCCGAGTGTTTGAAAGTAGTGTGTGAACATACTATTGGAAATCTTGTGCTTTCCAGGGCAGTAGATGGCGGAGGCATTGAAGTTCCCACATTTCGTTTCTACCGCTATTGTGGTTGCCTGTAAATAGTCGGTTTCGAAGGCAGGCATTAGGTGATGTTGGATGCTCTGCTTTATAATTATTGCAGTACCAGCGTGAGCAGTACCATCAGGATGACCAGTTAGGTATGTTGCATATCCCGTAATGGCAATCTCAGCAGCAGCAGTGCAGTGGGATTCCGATATCAGGATTATGTCCAGATTGTGCTCCTTTATCAAAACCTCTACTTCGTGTTTATTCGGTTTCAAGCCGTTTATGTTCCAGGTAGCTAGGTTGAGGGTAGTCATTTTAGTAACTTTTCTACAATTTTAGTCATGAGCCCCATCAGGGTACTCATTTGTTGAAGGATTAAATCAAATTTTTCCGACTGTTTGATTAATAGTAGCTCTAGGGTTTTATTGTTTGAGGTTGTATCTTGACCTGTTTTTACAGTTTCGGCATATGTTTTTTTCGGCTGTGTGCCAGTATCGAAATTTTGTTGTGGGTATTCAGAGGTCTTCATAATTAAAGGTGTATTGGGGATTGTTTTGGGCATAGGTCTTGCTTGTTTAACGGCCCTCCTAGCAGATATTTCTTTATACACCTCGCAACCTTTATAATTGGCCGGATGTGGTCCATGACAAAGTGCACAAAGTGCTGGTGTAGATCGATCTGATTTGGGGCATTCTGAGGTCTTGTGTGATTTAGCACATTTGACGCAGCGATATGGACGCATGCAATAATTCTTGGAGTGGCCATACTGTTGGCATCTCTGACATTGAACTATTGATTGTCTTTTTCTGGGATCCTCAACTACAATAATCTGGCGGTCGATAATTTTAATATCTTTAGCAGCCTTGTTGTTGGGGCCTGGTGCAAGATTGACAAAAAATGTTGACGTTGGTCTTTTATCTGGGCCATACTTTGCGTTTATTATTTCGCCAGATACTGTGTTTCCAGTGTCTTCAATAGCCTCTTTGATTGCAGTCAATGGGGTTGTTGGGTGGAGGTTCCTGATCACAATTCTGAAGACTCTTTCATCCTTTCTATTAAAAGTATGTCCGATCAGTCCATTTCCTCTGACTACAGCAATAAGCTTCTTATAGACATCCATATCTGTGCAGTTTATCCTCAATTGGTTTCTATTTATTATTTTAAATGAGAATTGTGTTTTTTCTACTGCCGTTACCAATAGTTCAGTTAGCTTACTCACATTTTCTACCCCATAAAGAATTATTGGTGGTGGTTTGTATGTTTTTCTTTGAGAAGCTTGTACACAGTCTTCCTCAGTTAAATCAATGGGTAGAGCATCAAACCTGTTAGATGTGCTGATTTGTTCCGGAGATGGTGTATTTGATAATCTCTTTCTTTTTGGGTTAGGAACTCTTTGCCATGATGGGGGGCCAGCGACTTTTTCTCTATGTTCCTCTGTGGATCTGCCATCATTGTCTCTTGTAGAAGAAGTGGGCCCAAGTGATGCACTTCTAGGTTTAGTAATAAATAAGCTTCGGTGAAAAGCTTGCTGTACCAATTTTTTGTTACCCGTACTTATTACAGGGGCCTGTTCACCTTTTGCGCCACAGTCACCAGAAGATGACGACAAGCTTGAAGGACATGCTTGTTGTGTAATTTTCTTGTTACCAGTAGCATTTACTGTTACAGAAGCCTGGTTACCCGCTTCTGTAGAGTCTTCGGTAGCAGATTTCCCACTCTCCAGCCCGGATACTGAAGAGCGCCGGGGGTTAGCCGGATCGCATGACAAATCACTCTCTTTTTCTGACATTTCCATATAATTACTTGGGAAATCACTAATAACACTTACCCAAGGTGTCATTGCCACCCTTTTAGAGGGTATTTAATACCTCAAGGTCTGTGGAGGCCTGGTCAGGTTATTTAACCGCCGCCTGTTGTTCGGCGTTATTACAAGATTTGCACGGGGTTTGTCCCTCGGATAGTACGAATCAAAAACGTATGGGTAGCGTGGGATATAGTGGTAGATTCTATCCCTTCTGGATATTTTGACCCTATGGCTAGGGAAAGCCTGGTTATAACTTAATTTTTTTTTTCTTCGGGGTTGTTTTCCCCTTGCCAGAATGTTCGGTTAAGTGTCACTTAGCGGGCCCAATCCGCCAGGGAACCAGGGCAAACCGCAACCGTGGAGTCGTCAGTCTCCACGATGATAGCCAGCCCCGGCCCCCCAGCGGAGCAGAAACTGCAAATGACACAAGGCGCCGAAGACTCGCCTTCGCACGTCATACTTGGCTGTTGCGGTCACGAGGTAGGTGGAAAAGTGTGCGAGCTCGATATCGACCACAACAGTGCCCGGGGAGGACGACCTACATAGTTGGAGTATGCAGGCCCATCACTAGTCTGCGGCGGCACACTAGTGATGGCGTGGACGTGTATGACGTACTTGTCGGTGTGCGCCTGATAGCCTAGCTCCGCACTCCTAGGCGTACACAACTGGCATAACTTAGCATTTTTTAGGGGCGAGTTCCCTGGCGAAAGAACCCGTCCCACTAAGACCTACACCGACCCCCCCCCAATTTAATTCGTAGGTTCGATTTAATTATATTTTTGCGGTGTTCGCATGAAGCGCTGGAAGGGATTTATTTATTTGCTGTATATTATATTTATATAAGCTAACTAACTTTTACCCGCGGCTCTGCCCGCATGGATTTTGGTTATCGCGGCCATAGCTTTTGTCCTTTCCGAAGCTCTAAACTATCTGTGTATTCTGCTAAAGCAAAACCACTGGCATAGACAGACACTGCAAAAAAATTACTTAACATAAACTCACGCCTATATCCCCGAAGGGGTAGGCAGAGGTGCTAGCACCCACATTTCGCCGTTTTTGTTTAGGTCCCAATGTAATAGGTGGCGAGTCTATTGCCATTAACCGGGCACTTATAAACCTGCGATAAATACACATATAACTTCGAAAAGCAACGAAAAGTCATTGGTGAGTGCCATGGTACGAGTAAAACCTGGGATCGAACCCGAGGCCTCGTCTCAGCAGTCCATTACCCATACCACTAGGCTATCGCGACCATTCAATTTTAAAGTTTAAAGTAATGTCGTTAAAATCTAAAATCAAATACGTGTGTATTTATTCAACATATTATTGGACAATTCAAATAATATGTAAAACATGAATAAAATTATACATTACAGTACTAAAAAAAATTAAAACTAAAACTAACCGAACTTTTAATTATAGCTAAAAATTAAAATGCGTCCTACAATTCCACAACGGATTTTAATTTTTAGCCTCTTGTGGTAACGTTCTCAGAAGACTGGCAGCATTGCCACGTCGTGTGGCAATGGCTTAAAATTAAATTACGTTTGTAGAGTGAATGAAAAAGTGTTATGAAACTCTTTTGATTTTAGACTAACAGCATAGGTAACAATGAAGTTTAAAATTAAATGTACTAATTTTTCGCAATGTGATGGTATGTTGATGGTTGACTAACATACCACCAACACTGCCTTGGACTGCGTATTGCTAAAGAGTGAATTGCCCCGTCTGTTTCGTGTTTCTGCTGCAAGCTGAAAACTGGGAGTCTTCATGTTTAGAGTGGACAGCTAGAGTCTAGTTAGAATGCTCCGCCATTAACCACAATATCACTTACTGGCAGGTTAGAAGGTGGTTAAACGGGAACTTAGATATTATTTAATATCACTTATGTGGCAGACATGTAGGTATACGGTCCACGGGTGGAAAATTGTTACCGTGACCAATGAATGGGTGCATCATCAAGAGAATTAAAGAACAGATTAACCACATAATACACTCTGTAAGAAATGAATACATATAATTACAAATAAGTTATTTACTAACCGTACACCTGAGACCATTGCGCCTTAGGACGATTCTTGGGGTAGTCTTTCGGGAACCTCTCCTCACTCCATAGCATAGTCAGCGACACTTTATACACAGCCACATCATCCACGTCACATCCAGCTACGATAGTAAACAATACAATTGGTAAAAACAAGATGGCGGCCATTCGATAGCTAGCCGTCATCATGAGCAGACGTGTTCACGCGTGATACTAGTGTTTTAACTTTCTTTCTATTTATTATAAGTTGTAACGAGTAATTTAGTTGAGAATCACTAGGTATTTCCGTGTGCGTGTATCTGCTTCGGAGAGATGCGGTGGACTTTTCTATTTTGGATGCTCGTTCCTCTTCGACCGAAATAAACACACCGGTGACGCTGTCCGCGCGAGCCGATGACTTGTGCATCTGGTTTATTTATACAAATGTAAACAATTTACACTCTTTAGGAAAAAATATCAACTATGTAAATATTAGCTATGAGTATTGTCAAGTTTTTGGAAGTAAATAATAGCTTGTATCTTTTCTTTATACTCGTGAGTATGAAACATAATTATATTTTTTCATATGGAATTTTTTCATAGAGACAAACCATGCTCTGTTGCCCGCGGATTGTTTTGTAATTTTCTATAGGTACTTGGTGAATTTGAGTTCGTCCACCGCAGTGCTGTCCTCAAAAGACACCCAAAAAATATATACTGCGCGTAAAGACCACATTTTAGGTCTAAGATATATTATTACTAGCTTTTGCCCGCGGCTCTGCCCGCGTGGATGTCGGTTATCGCGACCAAACATAGCCTATGTCCTTTCTCGAGGTCTAATCTACCCCTATACCAAATTTCATCAAAATCGGTTCAGTGATTTGGGCGTGAAAGCGAGACAGACAGACAGACAGACAGACAGACAGACAGACAGACAGAGTTACTTTCACATTTATAATATTAGTAGGGATGTCCCGATCAATACCTATATTGTATCGTTTCGAGTTTTAAATTAAAAACTTTAATGAACAATTTGTAGATTTTATTCCTTTCAAGTTATACGAGTATAACGTCTATCTAAACTAAAAGCATGTATGAATTCTTTGATAAACAGATATATTTAGGTCGCAGGTGTTAGAGGTTAGGCCTGTGTTTAAATCTTGAGGCTCTTAACCCGTCCCAGGCGTCCACCTGATTGATTGATAGTGGACCCTCCTAGCGCATTTTTTGCTGCCCAAAGCCTTAGTGGTTTTAGAAATGTTATGTACGTAAGCAAATATAATACTTTGACGGTAAAATAGAAAATGTAGACGAGAGCTTCAGAATCATTTTAGCATACATCGCATTATTATTAATTTTATTAGATCTTGTTATAATACGGGTGGAAAAAAATGTGCTGTGTTCTGGTAGAAACTGAAATAACTAAACTTCCTGGAAGAATGAAAAATAAGGAGAAGGTAGAGATCCCTTCTTACGAAAAAATGTCGATAATACACGAACAATCTGTTGAAGCTAACAGTATAAAATCAAGTTTATTAAATCAGAGTTAACAAAGAAGTGGCAAAGTACGAAAACTAGAACATTCTTTATTCTAAATCCAAAATTTATTCAGACAAAGTAGGTACGAGTCGTTACAACTCTACTGGGATAAGGACAACTTGAAAATTATACGCCTCGAACTTTTGTTATTGAGAAAAGGTCGGTATTATTCCTTACTACTATACTTTGATGGAAAAGTAATCTAGAATTCAACTGAAGAAATACCGACCTTGTACATTACATCCCTTTGGCGGGGTAGTTGATGGTAGTATTCGACTCAAAAAACAAAATATTAATTGCTGTAATAGTACAAGAAAATTAGGATTTGACACAGGAATTTCCTCGTAGCAATTTTCTTTCGGAATCCATAGCGGGAGGTTACTGGCAGTCTAAATTTCGATTTGCGTGGTATTCGGTTCGTTGCGTTCTCCGCCATCTTGAAGTTAAGGGTACATTTTTGTTTACTAAATAAGTCGTTTATTTTTAATTTTACAGGAAAAATTATTACTACAAAGTTGTTTAGAATTAAATTTTCTACAATTTTGCTGTTCATAATTTTTTCCTAGGATCGATTTTTTTTAATATAAACCTAAAAAAGTGGTAAATCTTTGTTTGACTTTATTGACTTAAGAAAAATGCCTAGTAGCAATTTTCTTTCGGAATTCATTAAGGGAGGTTACTAGCTGTCTACATTTGGTTTTGCGTGGTATTCGGTTTATTGCGTTATCGGCCATCTTGAATTTAAGGGTAAATTTTTGTTTGCCGAATAAGTCGTTTAGTTTTATTTTTACACGAAAAATTGTTACTACAAAGTTGTTGAGAATTAAATTTACTACCGTTTAATGTGCCTAATTTTCTCCTAGGATCAATATTTTTCGATGTATACCCCAATAAGGTGGGGAAATTGTATTCGATTTTTTGACAAAGGAAAAACTAATAGTAGTTATTTTCTTTGGAAATTCGTTAAAGCAGGTCACTGGCAGTCTACATTTCAATTTGCGTGGTATTCGGTTCATTGCATTCTTCACCATTTTGAATTTAAGGGTGAAATTTCAGTTCCTCTCTATTTTTAAAGTTACACTAAAAATGGTAATTTAAAATTTGTTTAGAATTAAATTTCAAAAAGAAAAAAAGATGTTTTATCACTATTATTCGTGTAAAACTAAAAATAGACGACTTATTCAGTAACTAAAATTTCAACCTCAATTCAAAATGGTGAAGAATGCAATGAACCGAATACCACGCAAATCGAAATTTAGACTGCCAATGATCTGCTTCAACTAATTTCCAAAGAAAATTACTACTAGGAGTTTTTCCTTTGTAAAAAAATCTAATACAATTTCACCACCTTATTATTATATACATCAAAAAATATTGATCCTAGCGAAAAATTATGAGTACTCAAAGGTAGGAAATTTAATTCATAACAACTTTGTAGTAACTATTTTTCGTGTAAAAATAAAACTAAACGACTTATTCGGTAAACAAAAATTTACCCTTAAATTCAAGATGGCCGATAACGCAACAAACCGAATACCACGCAAAACCAAATGTAGACTGCTAGGGACCTTCCTTAATGATTTCCGAAAGAAAATTGCTACTAGGAATTTTTCATAAGTCAAAAAGGTCAAACAAAGATTTACCACTTTTTGAGGTATAAATCAAAAAATATCCTAGATCCGATCCTAGAAAAAATTAAGAAGAGTTAGACTGTAAAAAATTTAATTCTAAACAACTTTGTAGTAAGAACTTTTTGTGTAAAATTAGAACTAAACGGAAAAATTCAAGATCACGGAGAACGCAACGAACCGAATACCACGCAAATCGAAACTTAGACTACCAGGACCTCCCTCAACGAATTCAGAAAGAAAATTGCTACTAGGAATTATTTCTAGGTTTGCCCCTTAATTGAGCTAAATCGGTTGTACTATAAGTAGAGAAAGGTTTTTGCGTACTTACACCAAAATGAACAGGGTAGATAATTTTCGTAACAGTGACGATGTAAGTAATTTTTTTTACTGTATCGATGATAACGATGATGATGATATTAGATGATACGATATTTTAAACCTACTCACACCATTTTAGCTACTTACAGCAATTACGTTTACTAAACATGTTCAATGCTCTCTGCATCTCTAAGACACTTTTGTTCTTGTCTTATTTCTATTCTTCTTCCTCTTATCGTTAATTCCCAGTCGCATCCGAAGCTTTCAGCTCGGAGTCTGGGGTCCGCTTTTTACCAGTCTTAACCACGGATTTGACTAGACCTCGATATTTTCCGTGAAGCGATTGTCATCTGACCTCCACAACCCAATGTTAACATTAGGCGATATCGAAGTTTTGCAGTTAGACCGTTGTTTTTGGATTTTTGAGGACTTCAACTACCCGTAACGACTGCCATAGATGTTCTCATGGCAACCGGGACCGACGGCTTAACGTGCTCTCCGAGGCACGACCAGACCAATGCAAATACTCATATTTCATTCACACAAAACTGAGCGGGGATCGAACCCGCGCCTCCTGCGTAGCGGCCGCGTTCACTACCGCTACGCCACGGAGGCTTGTCTTATTTCTATTCTATATGTATAACAATTCAGCGCATATCCAGGTATTAGACCTCAAAATGATAAGTTCTATTTAAACCTTATCCTATAGGAATCTTATTTGGTAAAATTTTAAAACTCTATTTAAGTAAAGTCTTCATGATAATCATTAAGTAAAACGTGATATATCACAGTTCAGTTTTTATTGATATCTTTATCTATAAAATATCTGTTTCAATAGCAGTAACTGTAATGTACTGTACACCAGTTTTCACTATACCAGTTTCTTTCAGTAGTAAACTGTTATATAATAAGTACTAAAAGACTTTTACCTTTTCGTTCTGAAAACTTTTAACCACCGGCTTTCTATAAATAACTTTTACGACTTCAGTTTACGGACAAAGTTACACAACATGTCGTACGCTAGATATAAACTGATCGGTACCGATTAAATCGTTTCGAGGCGAGTAATCGAGTCAGTTAATGTTCGATTATTGCGTCGATATCGATAACATGGTATGGGAGCTTTAATGATAGTAAATGTAGTCTTTAATCTGTATTTTGGAATCGTTTAATATATATTTTACATTATTGTTGCATTCGAACAAAAGACTCAGTAAACTTCCATGCTTCGAAAGTTCCAACAGTGCTTGAGTTTTCTGCAATATAGTCGTTACAGAGGGCACTGAGATTTCCAAATTCATACAAACAAGAACTTTTGACTCAACTCTTTTGATATTAAAAAAGTTTGAAGATATTCTGTAGTCGTATCTATCAAAATTATGAATTTGTACTGTGACAATAGAACATTATAAAACCGAAGAAAGACGATATGGGCTGGTAGACAAAGTTAATTTTATTAAATTTATATTCTAATGGAATCGTTTCCTTTTAACTCAATTAATAACGTGACAAAAGTGCGGTATGAAAGGAACCTCATCCCACGCACATTCAAACTGTGGAATGAAATACCTGCTGTGGTTTTCCCAAGCGACTACAATATGGGGTTAATTAAAAAGGGCATAAGAAGGTTTCTTCAGGGTCGACAATACGAGTGTAACGCCGCATACGTCTCTAGGCAGTAACCACTTTCCATCTGGTTTCCTGTGTGCTTGGCTGCCACCTACGAGTAGAAAAAATGTAAGCTATAGTGCATCTGTACACCCCTTCCAAAATATACTAGCGTCAGCGTATGTCTATATGGAATGTAATTAATTCCAAATGATTCTATTCCAAATAGTGAATAATTTAGATGCATCCTAAATTCAATAGACTAAACTCGATAGTTAGACTGGCTTATTTGATTTTGTGGTTCATCCGACAATCTGAAATCCAATTCAAACTGAATTGGATTTCTGTTAGACATAATATAGTTGATACCAGCGTGGATGTCGGTTGTCGCAACGGTTATTTAAAAATCTTTGAATTGTCAAGTCAAATCGTTCACCCACATAGGATCAACTACGGTGGCCATCATTTTCACATTATCAACAGTACTGTAAGGGACTACAGACCTTTCTACATTAAAACAAACGACCAGGAGATAACCCCATAAGTTCGTGTTTTCGGACAATTGACGAGTAGGGTGAAAACACCAAAACAAGTCCATAGCAAG
The DNA here is from genome assembly GCA_914767945.1 of Eilema depressum. Classification (NCBI taxonomy): domain Eukaryota; kingdom Metazoa; phylum Arthropoda; class Insecta; order Lepidoptera; family Erebidae; genus Eilema; species Eilema depressum. The sequence goes on along the minus strand of OU612028.1, from coordinate 6,045,037 downwards.
CGTATAAAAACATATTGCGAACATTAAGTAAGCTGAGCGGGAAGTAGGGTGGCCGTGCAATAATGTGTCGGGTCGAGCTCAGTCATAAAGTTCTGTAAGTTGTGCGGAAATTACAAGTCAAGAGTAGGTTGCAGATTGTGGGATATTTTTAGGATAATATAACGAATTTTTACTATTTTCATACTGGTAAAGTGGACCCCAGACTCTTAGTGGCACTCAGCTTGACGGCCTCATCAGATGCTTTTTCACGCCCCGCTTAAAGGACCCGGGACTATAGGAGGAGGATAACGAATTTTTACTATTTGTGTAGTACTTTTACGAATAATCTATCTATGAAGTAGAGTTACAAATCTAGACCCGTGTTATACTCGTAGAAGGACACTCAGTTCTGAATTTCGATTTGTCTGAGGACAGTTTGTACAGACAGATTTGACAGATTGACTATCATATCAAATCTGTCAATCAGTTCGATCGAGATTCAGGACTGACAGGGTCCAGCTGACAGCCACCAATGTGACATATTAATTGATATCTATAATGATCTAAAGAGACTTTCAAACGGGTTAGTCTCATAATGCCTACCCACTTGTCGTAAAACGTTCTGATTGCAAAATGACCAGATAGCAAAATCATGTTGATTAATTAACATTTAAAAAAATCTTTACATTGAAATACTCCCAAAGGTCTTGCTATGGTCCATTCCTTACATTTTGGTGGGGCTCTATAATACCAATGTATACCTATGTATTTGTATAGATATGTATATACATAATTCTGTTCTGTATTATAGTATCTTTCATCCATCTTACAATAGGCGGCATTAGGTCGATATTTTTTTTTCTTCACTGTCCGTAACAGCAGACCTTTAGTAATTTCCGGCTCAAGCAAAAATTAATGAGGACCGGATACGGCTGCGAACATTCTTGTTTATTTCACAGTAATGAAATTTCGATATAAATACGTTAATAGATGCTAAAAAATGTACAAACATTGTTATTACTTTTCACAAATTTTTTTTGTAAGTAATTTAATATTTTAACTTCTTGGAAATTAAGAATTACTGGCAGCCCGTAGTTGCCTCGAACACAACAAAATAGGCTAATTGATTGATTGAGGTATGTATATTCGTAATCAGAAATCGTAATATAAAATTTCGTGGAAAGTTCTATGGATTTTCAATGTCTGCTTTCTTTTGAATTGGGGGATTTTCTTAGAATCATTCTTTCTTTATCTTAGCCTCTTAGAAGTCTTAGTGGGTTTAGGTCTTCATCTAGCACATGTGTGCTTATTTAAGTTGCATTTGGAAATATAGTTATATTAATTCTTAATTCTTAATTATTTATTGCACACACACAATACAGATGTAAAACATAATAACAATTAAAGAAGCATGTACAAAGGCGAGCTTAACTCAATATGAGTTCTCTCCCAGCAAACCTTCGAGTAGCAGAGAAGTAGGTATATTGTAATGAGGGGGATGTGAAGTGTACAAAAAGAAAAAAAAACCAGACAGTAAAAAAAAAACATAATGATTTATATTTATGTCATAGGTAGGTACTCTTGAATGTTCGATTTATAGTGGTCGATCAATTGATATTCGATTATTTGGCATTCGATTTGGCATAGTACACCCCCTTTTTTCATGTTTTCTCTATAAATACTTTTTTATATATATTTTCAAGTTTTTTTTTTGCTTGTCACGTACTATGAAAATCTATCTATTACCGATCGTTGCCTTTATTTTTTAGGAAGGGAAAATATTTAATAAAGGATAATATATTGTCCAATTGGTATTGGTAATAAGTGCAACCTACCGGATCCAATCATTGTTTATGCGTATAATATTCACGCCAGTGCGAGTTAACAAAATTTTATTACAATCAAATAAACGGTACAAATAGAGGGGCTTAAGTGATTATAACAATTACCGTTATCTACATTTATATATTCACTGTCTATTTGAACTGCCTGATAAAATCATAGTATCAAACTCTCATAATGTATGACTTATTAACACAATACACCAAAATGTTTATACTGTGCTTGTTATACCAAAATATTTATATGTACCTACTATTATTGTTGGTACATGGTGGTACTTCACATGGCTATTGTGTTCGCTATTGGGCGTTTGCTGTATTTGGCGAAGTATTTGACGTACACACAAACACACAAATACTGGCAAATACGCCCATTCACACATAGTACCTAAATATCAAACCGACAAGCACTCGGTAAGCGTATGTAGTATTGGACACAATATTTGTCAAATACGCAATGAAGCCAATACTTTGTCAAATATACTGTTCATACGTGGTAATTATTTGTCAAATATTTCAAATACCAACGCAAATACAAAGAGCCATGTGAAGTGCCACCATATATACTAATTTGTTTTTACTTCGCGTATTAAACCCGAACCGCTAATCATCGTAATTCGCATGACGTGTTTCTGACATTCGGGTATTTATTTTCAAAATTTAATTGACCGGCCTCCAGTTAAACAATAGTATTGTAAACATGGATAAATTGGCAATTAAGCAGCTCTTTGTCGGTTTGTTTGTCCTAGCCCGCAGGTTTCCTATTAATTTGCACCCTTAATTCAAAATACAAGAGGCATTTTATCCCCCTCATGCAATATTATTTTACAATGATTTGGTGGTTCAGCCCTTTATTAGAACAGATTTATGCAAGGGATCCTTATAACCCGATTTATGTCGGATTCCCAATAGGTCGCAAGGTGCATGAAAAGCTAAATCGAGGTAAGTTTTTTTTTAACCGGCTTCCCTTTTGACAATTTTCACCCTTCGCCATTGATAGGAAGTGCGTGAAAAAGAGATTAATGTAATAGTAATGTCTTTAATGTATAAGGTAATAGGTACTATCTATGTATAAGAATTTCATCATAATCTTGCTGAATCTGATATCAGACTGCCTTTCCACTTTTGAAAGTATATGACAGTTTTCACTGAACTATGCTATTTAATTGTAAGATGTGCTATGAAATTTCCTACAAATATTCAAAACATTCAAAAAGTTTTTATGGAAAGATGCGCGCTATAGATCCATCCATAGCATGCATCTTTCCATAAAAAACTTCATACAAATAGTCAAAATTCGAACCTATTCTCCAGAATAGATTCACACGGATTACGTTCGGTATCCGAAATTAATAATATTCCCCCTCACCTCTTCAGCTGAACTTATTGCTCATGTTAGAAATGGGTTCCCATCGATAACGTAATGGCCTGGGTTCGTAATTGGGAGCTCTCATTGGTAAGGCCAACTTCTTGACCACTAAATTACACATATATACTACATAATAATATTACATTTAATCAAAAAGGTTATAACCTCATAATAGAACATTTTTATGTAATAAATTTTTCAATGTTCTGGAGTCAGTCCAACAATTTCAGCACGTGTTTTAAAGTCTGTCCCTTGGGTGTAGTGGTTCTCAATTTGTAACAATAAATACTATCTAAGTTAGAATCCAGATAGTGATAGAACTGTTTCGACTCAGAACTACATAGCTTGTAGTTAGTTGCCAAGAAGAAGTTTCTTATTTGAGTTTTATGGTATGATTCCGAAGCAGACCGCTTAAGACAATTACAGACGCATGCAACAGATATAACAGCGTACCTACCCATTACTTGTTACATTCTGATACGGAAAAGGGATACCATTGAGAAGTCGACGAAGGGATCCATACTTCCATACTAATATTATAAATGCGAAAGTAACTCTGTCCGTCTGTCTCTCTGTCTGTCTGTTACGCTTTCACGCCCAAACCACTGAACCGATTTTGATGAAATTTGGTACAGGGGTAGATTAGACCTTGGGAAAGGACATAGGGGACACTTGGGAAGTGACATGTTTGGTCGCGATAACCGACATCCACGCAGGCGGAGCCGCGGGCAAAAGCTAGTTCGGAATAGGTATATTCGTAAGCTTCACGGAGCTGAGACTCGATTATAGTACCTAAGTATCTTAGGACGGGTACATGTATAATCTAAACGCTTTGATGATCCTAACACGAGAATTCCCGTAAGAGTGGTAGTCGCTTTAACAACAATGCTGTCAAAGCATGAAAGTGCATAACGACTGCCTTTGATGCATAAGTAAAGCGTCGTACGCACTAAGGCAACTTTGACGTGTCGCACAAGGGCCTGTAGACAAAGTGACATTCTATTGATGAAGTCGCGAGGAAGCGAATCTATATCCCTAGACAAGTGGCAATTCGTTGCTCGGCGTATGATGGAATAGAATGACAAATGTATGGGATTTGACGTTTTTGACATTCGTTGACGCCTGTCATATACGTCAAATCCCATACATTAGGCATTCTATTCTATCATACGCCGAGCAACGAATTGCCACTTGTCTAGAGGGGCAGTGGATTATGTGACACTGTGTTGATATTTTTTATATAGGACACGTGAATTTGACTTTACCTCGTCTGACGGTAAGCTGAAGGCAACGTTTCAGGAAAGAGGGTCACTCATCAGATGTTTTTCACATCCCGTTTAAAGGATCCGGGACTGTAGGAAGAAGAGAACACGTGAGCTGATAACCGTTTCAATGACTCAAACATTAAAATTTTGTAATTATTGTCGCACCCATACACTATAGTTTTCGCCAATAGAATGTCTAATTAGCAGTGGTGACCCCTATAAACCGATTCCTCCCCGCTTTCCAATGCCACTGGCTTCCCTTTCAAAAATTTTCACCCTTTATTACTGAAATTTAGGCTAGCTAGCGCTGGCCTTCAACGCATTTCGAAATAGTTCTAAAAACCAAACTTGCGTGTCTCACGTCCAAGTTGTAACATTAAATGATATAAAGCTATCTGCTATCGCAATTTCGAAATAGGTTATAATATGTCGCATGGAATGATTTCGAGAAATTCTAATAAAGTAATGAATTTACGCAAATCGGCAAAACAAACGTTGAGTTAGCACGCAACTTTGTTCAGAGCTATTTCGCATATTTAGGTTTGTCACGGTATTTGGAAATTTGAAGATGTAAATGATGTTCAAATATATATTCCGGCAAATTATTTAAATTACATTCTACTAAAATTAAGAGCATGTTTTGTCTGCAAAGCATACCTATAATAATAATGATCAAATACCTAGTCTATTCAAATTCATACGATTATTCGTAAAAATAATTCTTTTCTATTTTAAATTATATTAAAGAAAACTCTACCTAAACTACTAACTATAATGATTCATTCATAAGAGTCTTAATAGACAAAAAAAACCTTAAAAAATTAGTCAAAACGCGACCACCACTGGTCGTCAACTAACGTATTGCATAAATATGAAGTCGGTATGCGACCACTATGTTTTATTTATATATAAGATTATAAAATGCCATGATATAACTAAATACTATAACTTTTCAACTATTCTAGTAATTAAACAAAAACAAATCTATATACATATACAATCTGTATATAAAAATCAATGCCACTTTTCGTTGTTAGTTTATAACTCGAGAACGGGCTCACCTATCCAAACCACATGTTTAGGCTTTGTTCGGACTATTTAGTAGATGGTTTATGTGAAGTTTGCACAAAATCGGTCGAGCGGTTCTTCATTTATCACATTTTTTGTTACAAATGAATTCAATAAATGGCGGATCATTGAGATTGTTATGTCAAATTGAAACTTTTTTCAGTGTTGACAGTACAAGCATGTTGTTATGTCATTCATGCGGGCATCTATTGACATACGGTACGAAGTTCGTGGGGTCAGCTAGTTTGAGTATAAAACTTACAATAAGTAACAAAATTTACTATAAAGCGCGAGTCGGTTGCGTTATTTTTGTAACTTACAGTACGTTCCTTTACCATAAATTCCACGTGGCAACTAATCGGGCTTTTTCTGGCTTTAGGTAAGTGCTATATTTAAAAATGTAGTAAATTCATTCGCTGTATCTATTGGAGCATGACGAACTCTTTGTACAAATTCTTGTTAGAAAAGTTATTATCATTCATTGAAGTTACCGAGTCTCTCAAGTGGTCGCTAACTGAAACTGGTCGTGAAATCGGCGAACTGACCCTACCCTCTAATAAAGATGGCGGATGGTTAATCCATCAAACAGTGCGTCGCAAGGATTAAGCTGTAATGGACGTTAAATATTTACACAGTCGAAACGTGCCCATCCAGACGAATTACGGATCAAAATCCTTTACTTTTAACTCGAGTACTGCGTTATGTCTTGGGTTTTTGTTGTATATGCAGCATATGGTATGATAATACTCGTGGATGCTTTTATATAAGTAAATATTTAAGAAAAAATGGGTCAAAGAAAGATATTTACAACTTTATTAATTTTAGTCATCTTTCTTTTGAACATAGATAGGTATGTTAAATAAAAATCAATTACTGTTCGTTTGTCTCGCTAAAACGCAAGAATGGCTGGGCCAATTTAGCTGATTTTGGTTTTATCATCATCATCCTCATAGACACATATTTTCCAGATTTCATCCGTGGCCAAGGTGAACTCGGAGCTCAGGGTTCGTCGTCCGTGATAGTGAGACCATTGCTGCATTGGTATGCTATGCATTCAATATCATTGCTAGCCTAGAAAACGGTATTATATTTTGAACTGCACCAAGTTGCCTATAAAACGAGTTTAACTGAATTCAATTACCATATTTTTATCAAATATAGTACCATTTAAAGGAAAACATGTATTTTCAAGCGATTTGCCGAGATTTACAGGTTACTAAAGTACTTCTACTCTGCGAAAGGGGCAATGCGTCTTGCAAGTCTGCTAAATAAAATGCACTTAAAGTTATTTATTGGTACCCAATGTCACTACGGCAAAATGTATTCGGGGCGCCTGCGATGTTTCTTGAAAAATATTAGGATACTTTTTTATACTACTCAGGAGGCAGACAAGCACACCGTCCACCTGATGGAAAGTAGTTATCGTGGCCTATGGATAAGTGCTAGACCCTGTAAGAACAGCAATGCGCGCACAACGATGAGCATAACGTTGCGAAGACCTTAGAGAGATTGTCATTGGTCGGACTGGATGACGTCACTGGAGATCGACCAATGACAATCTATATCTTTTTTTTTATCGTGCCAAAAATCCCCACGGATACCTCCCCCGCCAGAACCGGAGGAGGAGGTTATGTTGGACTCGAACCGACTAAAACTCACGCCGTCTGTGGGCCGTCGCGCGTCGGTTGCCGTCTCACTGTCATAGCATATGGCTACGACAATCTCACCTCCGGCAACCTAAGGCCCTCGCACCCCGGCCGACCCGGGGCCATATCTCTCGATCTGGCCCTCTTCCGGTGTGGAGACCACGGGGTCCCTAACATGACAATCTATATCAAGGCTGTCGCAACGTTGTGCTCGTCGTTGTGCGCTTACAGAATTTCATTGCAAGTTCTGTGCCGTCAGAGCAGAAGACAAAGAAGGACAAGCTTTTGGTCTTCCCACTGACAGCACAAAACCTGAGCCTAATGAGCTCTCTACCCTACTCACCGCCGGGAACACAACCACTACAACACTGCCCCCCTAGACAAGTGGCAATTCGTTGCTCGGCGTATGATGGAATAGAATGACAAATGTATAGGATTTGACGATTTTGACATTCGTTGACGCCTGTCATATACGTCAAATCCCATACATTTGGCATTCTATTCCATCATACGCCGAGTTTTTTTTGGATCGGTGACATCGTGCTTGCCACAAGTGCTCGTCAATTCCGAAAGAGAAAAAAACTGATAATAGTGATAATACTGTGTTGTTGAAGTACTTTATTGCTTTTGTATTGTTTCTGTGTGCTTAGTTTGATTATATTTTCTGGGTAAGTCCTAAAATTAATACTTACAAAGAGGATGGATAACCATCCTCCCGATCCTGGAGGGGATGAAGAACGTCTGAGGTTGCTCCTAAGTCGATCTTCCTCCAAAAAGCGCCCGAATGATCAACAGGGAGATTCCGGTGCAGCAAAAAAAACCATACTAAATCCATCTGAATCTGCTCCCTCCGTCCAAACGACTTACATCCACCCGGATCACGCTGATAAGCCTACTACGTATTCAGATTCGGACACTGGCCCATTTTTAGTACATGTCACAAGAGACGTCGGTGATTCATCATCAGGAACAGTTTTTAGTGCAATTAAATTTGGCCATTTTCTTTCTCGAAACAACATTAAAAGCATTGTACTTGGCGGCGTAAAGCGAGTTGGCAGGAATAGAGGTTCCGTAGAGTTTAAGTCGTCCACGGATGCAAATAATTTCTTAACCCATCCCGCACTACTTAGGGCTAAATATGCCACATCAATTCCCTCTTTTGCTTGCTCCCGTATGGGAATAATAAGACAGGTGCCGGTGGAATGGACATTGGAGGAGGTGGTCCAGTCCATTGAGGTTCCGCCTGGCTTTGGATCCGTTATGAAGGCCAGAAGATTAAACAGACGAGTTACTAGCGGCAATAACACCACATACGTGCCTACGCAAACCATAGTGGTTACTTTCACTGGTCAGAGACTGCCTCCGCATGTTTATTGCTTCCATAACTCTTTGCCCGTTGAAATTTATGTCCTTCCAACTATCCAGTGTTATAAGTGCTGCAGATTCGGTCATGTTACTTCTCAATGCAGATCGTCTCCGAGGTGCTTCTTGTGTAGTCAGGCCCATGAGGGTTCAACTTGTTCAACCTCAACCCCCACTTGCCTATTTTGCTCAGGTCCCCATTCTGCTAAAGATTCTTCCTGCCCTGAACATTCCAGACAGAAATCCATCAAAATTACCATGTCCCAAGAGAATGTTTCTTACATGGAGGCTTCTGCCAGATTCCCTCATGTTAGAAAGTCCTTTGCGGACACTACTAGACAGTCACTATCTCCAAATTTGCATATTTCCCAGCCTAGTTCCCAACAATTCCCCTCCCTCAGTTCCCATCAACTTCCCTCACCCTTCTCTCAAGGCCAGTCACAATCTTATAGAAAAACAGTCTCTTCTCCACAAAGACAGTACAATCCAGCTTCGAGTCCTGGCTATAACAGACAGGCTCATAATCTCTTAACTCAATCTCCTCCTTCCATGCCTAACGGCTCCGCTCTCTTAGGTGAGCAATCACATTCTCCTTCTAATGATAATCTCCTTGACCTTCTTCTCTCCACCCTCATTAATATGCTTACTAGGTTTAGTGATTCTGAGCTGCCAGACAAATATAAACATAAACTTTCTCAGCTACTATCTCTTACTAGTCAAATTCCCTCCCCTACTTCAATGGAACTGTAGGAGTATCCATAATAAAAAGAACGAATTAATACACTTAATTAATAAATATAAGCCGCTCATTGTTGCCATTCAGGAAGCCTGGCTTAAGCCCAACTCCCGTTTTAGGGTGTCTGGGTTCGCCTGCTTTCGGGATGACAGGAATGACGGACATGCTGGATCCACTATGTTGGTGTCCAGAAGTATTATATTCACTCAAATTCCTATCCCTCCTCACAGTGACTCATTCCACATTGTTGGCGTTAGGTCAATGAACATTTCTTTCCTTTCTGTTTACATTCCTTACCCTGATCCTTCCATACTTTCAGACCTTACTACCATAATATCTTCTATCCCTCCTCCTGTCGTCATTTTGGGTGATTTCAACATCCACCATACTTCTTGGGGATCATACCAATGTGATGACCTATCTTCTTTATTCCTTGATCATTTGGATTCTTTAAACCTCTGCATTCTGAACAACGGCAGTGCTACTCGCAGACCAACTTTGTCTCACCCAGGTCCTTCTGCTGTTGATCTGTCTCTGTGCCCTCCTTCTCTTTCTTCATGTCTTTTGTGGCAGGTCCTAGGAAACTCCCATGGTAGTGATCACTTCCCCATTTTCGTCTCCACAATTACCAGCCAAATACAAGAAAGAAAGAAAGAAAGAAAGAAAAATATTTTTTATTCAACCTAGCAATAGGTACACATTTTATAAAACTACAACATTGTGTTTTTCTATTATACTTAAAAGTGAAATATGCATAAAAAAAATAGCCAGGCAGAATAATGGCCGCCTCTCAGCTTAATGCTATCCGCGTTGTAGTGCAGGCGGAAAGCGCTGGTTTTCAGAGACGGCCGGGCAGTGGGTTTGACATCTTATAATTGTTTCCCTTATTCTAACAAACCATTACTAAACAATGGCAAACAAAAAGAAAAATTTCAAAAATAAAAACAAAGCAAATTAAACAAGAATACTGGCAACAATTTGACACTGCAGGAAGCGCAGGACGTCTCCCGCGCATTGCCGGCGAAATGTCATTTGCACGTCATAAGTGTCAAACTCCGGCGCAAGCCAGTGAGGTTATGCCACGCAATGCCACGCATGTGCCACGCCATCGTTGTCGAACATTATTATTACTGACACATGGCACATCATATCCGCATTCACAAAGGGAAAAAAGAAAATTCAAGTTAAAAACGTATTACGGTTACGGTACCACGTGCCAGCACAAGCCATGAATAGTATGAATGTATTATAATGGCGCGCCATGTCCAGATACCCATCGTGCATCGCGGTAAGTACATGCAATGTCAAATTTATTGTACTTTGTGTATTGTGAGCGTTATTACAAGAATAGGTCTAACGACAATGAAAAAACACCTATATAAAATGGGCGCACATACGAGACCCACAACAAAATCACGGCCCACAGGTCATTGCACCGATGCGAAGCCGTATATTTCACAACTAACAATACCTATACCTACCATAATATGGTCGGGTCTAACAATAGTAAGCAAATTCCTATTATGAAGTCAGCTCGATGTGTGTAACTATGAAAAAAAAGAAAAAAAACTAAAAGTAACAATCATAAACCTATTTAATCTCATTTCAGATACGGTATCTATCCATCCACCAGCAAGTAGTAGCGGACATGCGCAGGGCATTCGTCTGGTAATGGGCAAGAAAAATTTTTTAGCAGATAAGCTACTCTGAACAATGAAGGAGTATGGAATGCCATCTACCCCAGGTGAAGACAAACAAAGTTACAAAACCCTACATTCAATCCTCTGCTAAAATACAACCTGTCAAGAGTAGATTGGGAAGTATATTCTAATTGGCTGGATCGTGAGATAGAGTTATTGCCAACTCCTGACCCTAGTAACTACCATTCTGTATATTCCCATTTCAAGAGTGCTCTTCTGATCGCTGCTGACAAGTCATTTCCACTCAAGAAGTCTCCAAGGAATAACCTACCTTCCCTGCCTTGGTGGGATCAATCCTGTACGGATGCATGCAAAAGGAGAAAGGATGCTGAAAAAGCATATACGAGAGAAATGTCCCGGTCTAATTACTTGGATTATCAAAGGGTGGCTGCTGAAACAACCAGACTTCTTTCTCAGAAAAAACGTGATGGTTGGCGTAGGTTTTGTGAGAATTTATCCCCGCGTACCCGATCGTCGATAGTATGGAAAAATATTAGAAAATTTAAATACTCCATATCATCCAACCACATTGCCTCAAATGACTCTTCTGTCTGGATCCAGGAGTTCGCGCAGAAATTGGCTCCCCCATCTGTACCTACCTCTGCTGAGTGTATTATTCACCACTCCTCTCCCCATTCCAGTCATCACTTTGATGCCCCTTTCACTCTTAACGAACTTCTAGCTGTCTTAGATCCACTAAAGGACTCTTCACCTGGGGTAGATGGCATTCCATACTCCTTCATTGTTCAGAGTAGCTTATCTGCTAAAAAATTTTTCTTAAGTATCCTAAATCTTATTTTTGGCTCTGGTATCTCTCCAGAGGAATGGAAATCCCAAATTGTCCTCCCTATTTTGAAACCCGGCAAACCCTCTGAAGATGAATCCAGTTATCGCCCTATTGCTCTATCTTGCACAATGGCTAAGATATTAGAGCATCTGATTAAGAATCGTTTGGAATGGTTCGTGGAAAGTCAGGGACTACTTTCTAAAACACAGTTTGGGTTCCGCAGGGGTTTAGGCACTACCGATAGCCTTTCCATCTTCACTACTGATGCTCGGATAGCTATGTCCAAAAATAATTTCTGTGTTGGTTTATTTTTGGACATAGCATCCGCATATGACAATGTTCTTCTTCCTGTGCTCAGGCAAAAGTTGCTTAAGCTGAGTGTCCCAGAGAAGATTGTAAACTTTGTTTCGAATTTCCTCTCTGGTAGGAATATTCAAATTAAATACCAAAATGCTATCCTCCCCCCTAGAATCATTTGGAAAGGTCTCCCTCAGGGCTCTGTCTTGAGCCCTCTTCTCTACAGCATATACACAGCTGATTTAGATGTCTCCGTTACTTCTTTTTGCAACATCCTGCAATATGCAGATGATCTAGCTCTGTATGTGTCCACGGAGCAAATGTCGGATGCGGTGTCAAAATTAAACTCTGCGATTTACTATCTTCAAATTTGGCTTGCAGATCATGGATTATCTCTATCAATTTCGAAAAGCACGGTTGTTGTCTTCAGCCGTCGCCGATCCATTCCCGATTGTGTGATCTCTTGTGAAAACCAAATCTTTCCTGTTAAAGAAAATGTAAAATTTTTAGGCATGATTTTAGACTCCAAGTTGTCAGGGAAAGAGCATATAAATTATACCGTAGAGAAGTGTGAAAAAAAAATAAATATCATACGATCCGTGGGCGGTGTCTGGTGGGGTGCTCATCCCTATTGCCAGAAACTGCTGTATAATGCTTTGATTCGAAGTCATCTGGATTATGGATCCTTTCTTCTGGAACCCTGTAACAAAGCATCCCTTAATTCACTAGACAGGATTCAGTCAAAATGCCTCCGCATAATTCTGGGTGCCATGAGGTCCTCACCAATAAATGCTCTGCAGGTTGAGTGTGTAGATCCTCCTTTGTTTTTGAGAAGGCAATACCTCTCCGATAGATACCTGTATAAGACTTCCCAACTTGCCTTCCACCCTTTGATACCTAAACTACATTCTCTGTCTGAATATATCTCTTCTGGGGGTTATTGGTCTCATAAAGATCATCCCCGTCTATTCAATTCTTTCGTCAATTATGTTCGCCTTCCTTTCCCCTGTTACCAATCCAAATTTAATCCCTTATTTGATGTTCCATTTGAATCAATAATTTTCTCTCCAGATATTGTTTTAGACTCTGGCATTAGTAAACAGTCAGTGGATGCTGAAGGGATGCTACAACGGCTAATCAGCCGAAAATGGCAGGATTCCATAACCATATACACAGACTCCTCTAAGTTGTCGGATAGCTCCTGTGTTGGATCTGCTGTTTGGATTCCCTATTATAACATTATTTTATCTTTCAAATCTCCCAACATTAACACCATTTTTACTGGCGAAGCTATAGCCATTCTTGAGGCATTGCTATATATAGAGTCCCATAATATCAACAAATCGGTTATTTTTACAGATTCCAGGAGTTGCTTACTGGCCGTCTTAGCCAACCAATTCGCCTCTAAATCCAGATCACCCTTAATTTTCCAAATCAAGCACTCACTTTTTAGGTGCCACAATAGGGGCCTTATGGTCTCTTTGGTATGGATTCCAGGTCACAGTGGAATCTTAGGCAATTCAATGGTTGACTCTCTAGCCAGGACTGCTTCGACTAGTGGATCTCGTGAACAATTCAGAGCCTTCTCTCAGGACTTACTTTCTCTCGCCAAAATATGTATTACATCTCAGTGGAATGGGCATTGGTCCCAGTCCAGCTCTACTAAGGGAAGACATTATGCTTCAATCCAAAACGGCATCCCTTGCAAACCTTGGTTTTTTAAATTCCGCAAAGCTTCTAAGAGGGCAACTTCGGTTATTTGTCGTCTTCGTTTAGGCCATGTCTGTACAAATGTTTTTTTGTCGAAGATAAGGATTAGGGATAGCTCTCTTTGTGAGTGTGGTTTGGACGAAGGAACAGCTGATCACATGTTTTTTTCGTGTACTAGGATGAATGGTTCCCTGTACGACCTCCTACCCCCAAATGATGTCCCTCTCCCTGCCAACATTAACACCCTCCTGACGTATGTCAACTCCCCACTAATTTATATGTTATGTCACTTTATAGATCTTAACAATATTAACTTGTAAAACTGTGTTCGTTTGCTCTACCACATAACACTTTGTTTGCTTTAATGATGTCTCTTCTTTTCAGGTACTTCAACACACTATAAACCTTTTGGCCGCTTTTCCAAATTCACTGTTTGTATGGATAATTTTACACTTGTACTTTCACACGTTATTTTGATCAGTATAAAAACTGAGTTGTTGGCGGAATTATTGGGATCGCCATAGAACAAAAAAAAAAAAAAAAATCATACGCCGAGTAGCGAATTGCCACTTGTCTTGGGCGGCTGATCCGCTAGTGCTATGATGTACGGGGATCGAACTGCGCCTTCTGCGTAGCCGACTCAAATCGACTAAAACGCACGCCGTCTGTGAGCCGGTGAGCCGTCTTTGGCACACTGTATCCTCGCACTAGGTATAGGAATTATAGTCTTCTAATATTAGTAGTAAGTAAGATTAAATTAGTTGAAAGCATGATCATGCTATCCATACTTTTTAGTACCTACCTCTTGCATTGGGGTCAATTAAGAATGAATTTTGGGATCAATTAAGAATATAAAATAAAATTTTAAAATGGAATCAATAAGAAATACGCATTTGGGGTCAATTAAGAATGGGATCAATCGTCATTGGATTAATATGGAACAACCCGGTACCTAATAACCACGATCATCAATTACCCACACAATTTACCACAGCTAGTCCCAAAACTCACAAACACCAATAGGCGTTAACGAATAGGGTAATACAAAAAGCCACTTGTTTATATTTCCATTTTCTTTGCGAGGGGAAAAAATGTAATTTTCTCTGCCAGAACTGTACGCTGGTTAACTCGGGTACGTATCAAAATCCCTAAATTATACTCGACTTTACTTACAAACTCATACGTTCTATGTTAAATTATGTGACAGTAGTTGACACGAGTGGTGACGCTCCCGGTTATTTCATTAAAATTAAGTGAAAAAAGAACTGTATAGTTGTGAATATGTTGTTAAACTGGACTCTTATTGTTATCATATGACTACAACATGGAGAAAAGTTTTAATTGAATAGTTTTAATTGCGTTTTTAACGAAATTCACCTGTGTGAACAATCGGTTATTTTTTAATAATTTGTGGGTGGCGCGAAGCGGAGAGCCGCGCGCCGCGCTCTTTCGCACTCGCTAGAATAATATATATACGTCCCGCTTACACTGTGTTTCGAACTTCGGATTTATAAAAATAACGTAAAATGAACTGTGCTATCTGCAGCAAAAAAATTGATGCAAGTAACCAGCTGAAATGCAATGGATGCAAGATGGGATACCATTATAGATGTGTGAATGTCACCCCGGCAGCTTCGAAAGAGGCCCAGGCACATATGAAAAGCAATTATAAGTGTGATTCCTGTGTCAACGTAACCCAACGTATTCGGGTAACAGATGACACTCCAGTACGAAGTCTTCGCCCGGGGATTATAGATAACCAAATGGATAAGAATCAATCATTTGAAGATAAGGGTTCGAAAGAAAAGACTGTGCCATTAACAGCTGATGATACGGATGGTTTGGGAGGTATCGTAGAAAAAGTCAATAGAATTAGTATGGAGAAATTAAGTGCTTTGGAGACCAAAATTATAGCAGAGATTAAAGATACTGTTAAGATTCTGGCATTGGAGAATAGTAAATTGACGGGAGAGCTAAAGGAAATGAATAAAAAGTGTGTTTCATATGAGAGAGAAATTAATATGCTAAAGCAGGTAAATCAAGAAAAAATAAGACAGCATAAGGGCACTAATTCACACACTAATACCAACTCCGGTACCTACCAACTACCGACGACATCTTTTGCGAGTTCCACTACCACTGCTAGTACCTCACCAACGCCCAGCGAGCACTCGATGCCGAGGACACGAACACCACAACCCTCAAACAGCTACGCGACTGTGGTTGCTGTGGCTAGGAAACCAGTGGAAACGACAGTTAATGAGAAAGATAATACGTGGACGGAAGTTAAAAAGAACAGGAGGGTTCACCCAGTCAGGAAAGGGGGTAATGCATCATCTGAGTTGTTAAGAGCAGTAGAACGAAAAAAGTTTCTACATGTATGGAGATTAGAGAAAAGCACAACGGAAGATATGATGAAGAAACATGTACAAAATGTTTTACAAAATGACACGGAAATAATTATAGAAAAATTAAAACCCAAAACTGACCGAGATTACACATCGTTTAAGATTGGAGTTACGGAGGCTAACTACGAGAAGTTATGCGATCCAGCCGTATGGCCCCTAAATGTGGAGTTCAGCGAGTGGATTTTTTTTCGTCGAACAAACAAACCGATCCAAACACAAGCCCAATAGAAGCATCAATATTCTGTACCAAAATGTGAGTGGGCTAAGGACGAAGATGGCACCATTCTTATCATTCACTGAATCTACAGAGGCTGATATAGTCGCCATTACAGAAACGAGCTTGAATGAGTCTATTCAAGACGCGGAATTCACGCTCCCCGGATACCAAATATTGCGATGCGACCGAGCGGACGGGCGGAAGCAGGGCGGTGTGTTTCTTATGGCCACACCACGATACGAATTGCGTCGAGTGCCAGTACCGGACGGCGTGGACATAGACAGTCACAGGTTCGAACTTATTTGTGGCACATTGTACTTACAAAATCGTTTTTTATTAACATGTTGTGTTGTATATATCCCACCGAGTACAGATGACAGTGAATATATGGTAATGTTTAACTTACTAGAAAAGCTTTGTTTGAAATATAAAAACAATTTAGTAATATTAGGAGATTTCAATCTTTATTCATGTAGTGAGATGGTATGTAATTATTATGAATATTTCATGGCTTTTTGTGAATTCATTCAGTACAACACGGTACCCAACTGTAACGATAGGCAGTTGGATCTAGTATTGAGTGCGCGTGACGGGGTGCGCGTGAGCGAGTCGGGCGAGGGCCTGCGGTCCGTGGACCGCCACCACCCGCCGCTGGCCGTGCGCGTCGAATTGGCGCGGTCGCCGCCGCCCCTCACCCCCGTATGTTCCGCACAGAGCTCTCAAGGTTGTAAACAATGGAATTTTAACAAGGCCAACATTAGTTATTTATATTTTTTGCTTGCTAATATGGATTGGGATGAGATGTATAGTTTGAGCGATCCAGAACTTATCTTGAATTTCTTTTATAATAAAATTTATGAAGCTTTCGATTTTTGTGTCCCTCGTAGGCAAATCAGTACAAATAGTAGGCACACTTATCCGGTATGGTACACATCTGAAATAATTAGAGAAATAAAACTTAAACACGCATTACATAAAAAATACAAAACTAGTAATTCTCGTAGTGATTACGAAGCGTTTAGTCAAGCCAGGGCGAAAGTAAAAGCTGAGACAGCACAGGCGCACGATCGGTACTGCGAACGGATTCAAGCCAATCTAACTAATGACCCGCGAACGTTTTGGGACTATATGAGATCTAGGAGGGGAAACTCGAGTAAACATAAACTTATAAAAGAAGGGCGCACTTTATCGGATTACGAATGCGCCAATGAGTTTGCTCGGTTTTTTCACTCTATATACAATCAGGAGCCCGCAGAGCTGAATGTGGACGCGGCGGGCGCGGCACCGGCGCCGCCGCCGGGCGCGCGGGTGTCCCTCACTCGCCTGCGCGGGCGCGATGTCCTGGCCGCGCTGGCCCGCCTGCCACCCAAGCGATCAGTGGGCCCGGACGGTATACCTGCATTTGTTTTTAGGGATGCTCGTGTGGTGTTAGTTGAGCCATTGCTACATTTATACAATGCCTGCATTGACACTACAACGTTTCCGGAGCGCTGGAAAGTCACTCGAGTAGTACCTGTACCGAAGGGAAGGGGGGGCTCTGATACTAGTAATTACAGGCCCGTTGCAATCCTTAGTACGCCGGCCAAAGTATTCGAGGCTACCATCTACAGTGATATTTTCAAACAGGTCAGTGCACAGCTATCAGACTCGCAGCACGGTTTTCGTACTGGACGAGGAACTACAGGTAATCTTCTTCACCTGATGACGTGTTTGGTTCCTGCGGTGGACGCTGGTGGGCAGGTGGATGTAGCCTACTTTGATTTCAGGAAAGCCTTTGATATGGTCGATAATGACATACTTCTGTCGCGTTTGGCTGCAGTGGGCTGCACACCGCATGCACTGGCGTTCTTCGCGGACTATTTACGGGACAGACGTCAATATGTGGATTGTGGGGGGTGTCTCTCCCAGCCATACTTTACGAGATCAGGTGTGAGTCAGGGCAGTAACTTGGGTCCTCTCCTCTTCATCTTAATGATTAACAGCTTACCAGAAGTAGTTGTGAATTCGACTCCGCTGCTTTTTGCTGACGACCTCAAATTAGTCAGAGTAATCTCGCAGACTGTAGATCACAACTTGCTTCAAAAGGATATAGAGAGTGTGGTTAGATGGAGCCAAGACTATAAACTCTATTTTAATGTGGATAAATGCTCTGTGTTGTCGTTCAGCCGATCTCGTAATCCAGGTCACTACCAGTACCAAATGGAGGGGGCGCCTTTACAGCGAATAAGTGAGGTCAGGGACTTGGGCGTTCGTTTTAGCGCCGACTTAAAGTTTAATAAGCATATTCTGGAGGTATGTAAAAAAGCGTATCGCAGTCTAGGTTTTCTGTTGCGGCACACAAACCAGTTTACTAATATCGCAGCTTTGAGGGCACTGTACGAAGCTCTAGTAAAAAGCCATCTAGAATGTAATGCCAGCATTTGGTCTCCAGACGAGGACAAGTATAAATTAATGTTAGAGCGGATACAAAACAAGTTTATTAGGTTTCTATACCATAAACTTTACAGTGTGTACCCAGGATACCCATTGTTGTATCCCACACTGTTTACTTTGGGCATGGTGGGATACTACAAGTTGGAAATTAGGAGGGAAGTGGCTTTGGCCACGTATGTGTTTAAAGTGCTGCGGGGCTTCGTACACAACCCAGCCGTCCTGCAGGTTGTTGGGCTGTGCGTGCCGAACGAGTACATGTCGCGGCGCGCCGCGGCGCGCCCGCGCCTACTTGATGTGGCGAGTGCGCGAACCAAACTGCTGCAGAGGGCGCCGCTCACGCGCGCCTTTCATGCGCTCAATGTGGTCGCGGACCGCATAGACTTGTTTTCATGTTCACTGAGTGAGTTCACAAGAGTCACCTATTACGTTATGACATTTGAAATTTGCATGTAACATTTGACATTGAAAATTGATTTTTTGACATCTGTATTTGACAATTGACAATTGTATTTGACATTTTGACATTTGTATTTGACATTTTGCTATTTGTATGACATATTATTATAAATATTATAGTTTGATTTGCATAAGTATTTAAGGTAATAAAGTATAAGTAATGATTGTTTACCATTTGACAATTTACATGTGACATTATAATGTGACTTTTTGACAATTTGATTGATAGTATATTGTAATAGGATTTGCGTGGGTATTACCTATTTAAATTATTGATTATTAATGTGATAATTGATTATTTTATTAAGTTGTGTTTTTATTGATTCATGCTGTAATTTGGTCCTGATTTTATTGAATAGATTTTAAATGTTATGTAATACAATTAAATATTTTCCAATTCTACATTATCGCATTGGATTAATCTGTAAGGATAATGTATGTTATGTAATAAATAAATAAATAAATAAATAAATAAATGTGTATGATAATTGATAATAATTATATGTGTGTATTTGTCAAATTTAATTTTATGTTTCAATTAAAATTTAAAATTATGTAAACGAAGTAAATAATATTACTCCGTGCATATTTACATTTTAATATTCAATTTCGAATTCAGGTCGTAATAATATCGCGTTTGGTAATATTTACTACAATAAAATATTGTCAAAGTTTATTGTATGATTGTACCGAGTAGTAATTCAACTTTTACCTGTAGCTTCACTCGCTGTCAATATCAGTCCGTCATATTTTTTTATCAAAATTGTATTTTTCTTTTGTACAACTCTTGTATCTACTGTTATTACAACTGTTATTGACGTTCCTATACATATACAATCTCTCGTAAGCATAGGTTCTTAAACTGAGACTAAAATAATAACATAGAAGGAACGTATAGAACTAACGAGTGAAGTCACTTAAAAAGTAATAGGTACACACACGTGCGTACGAGCTGGTACTTTAATATTACTTTATGTGGCTTCATTCGCTAGTTCTATACCCACCATCTATGTTATTCTTTTAGTCTGAGCTCTTAGAATATAACTTTTAAAAGTAAAACTCAGGATTCAGCTGCGTAACCAATGAGAGGATTTCTTGCCCATCATCCGCGGTCAGGCGCGAATGACGGGAGCTTCGAGGAAACAATCCTACTAGATCGTGACTTGACGTTTTTCTATATTATTCTTCTTTCAAAATAGATTTTTTCGGAAGTTATAATTTATAAACGTTAACGGCATGTCCGACGGTGTAATAGCCGATTTGAGGTTAGGCTTAACATCCATTTATCTATTTCAAAGGGTGTGACCGAATGAATAGGTACTGAAAAAAGAATTGAATATTTTAAACTAAAGCGTTCGTTATCACCATCACCTTCTTCACGGATACGTATTTTCCTGATTGCATCCGAGGTCAAGGTGACCTCGGAACTCAGGGCCCTCCTTCCGACTCTTCCTCCGCACTTTACACTTCGCACGATTTTGGGCGTTCATGGAGGTAAGACCATTTGCACGCATGTTATTGTCACCCTCTAAGACGTCAAGCCAGGACTTTTTGGGCCCACCCCTTCTACATGGACCCGGCGGGAGCGCCATTGCCATACATTTTCTGCCCATATCGCGTGGCGGTTGCCGCAAGATCTGCCGACGCCACGGACATGAAGGATACGTCGCGTAGCGTCTGGAAAAACAACGTTACAGTTAGAAAGATTATAAATGGATGTTAATTGTAAGAAATATACTAAAAAGTAATGTAATCTATTTATCACCACGAATGTTTAAAAGTCTAACCGTTTCACGTTATTTTTTTTTAAAGGAGGGTTTTTTCACATAGTGAACATGTCACCCTTTCACTTTAATGTAATTATAATTTTGTGTAATTGTAATGTAGTTCTAACCCCTCCAACTAAGCTTTTTTTACATCAATTTGAACTCGCGACACTGTTACTGTTTTCGACACCTTTGTATATTCTATAACTATGCATTATTGGTCATGTTTTCACTTCTGCCGGCACTTCCGGAGTCACAGTTTTTAAATTCCCTTTTTTTGAGAGTTTGTTCGGGTGAACGCAAAAGGATTTTCATCATTTTATAGTACCTGGTAGGCATTATAAAGCGGGAAAAAATTCTCCTAACTCTACAAGGTCCTTGGCAGACACACGATGTGTTTCACACACGTATCTCATTAAGATTGGGGACTAGATATCCTAAAACAATATAGATAGACAGACGCTGTCAGAAGATGAGGCCGGTTGGACCCAACGACACTTTTTTACAAGGGTATAATTCATGCCCAGCTATACACCATTGTTATAAAACACTGTTTGTTTTAGTATAAAGTTACCCTCTTTTACGTGTCCTCATCGAAGTAACCAAGGACTGCCAAGGATTAATTGATACAGTGAAAATAAATCCAAGATTTTTTTTACCACTTAGGTGGCAGACAAGCACACGGCCCATCTGATGGAATGTGGTTACCGTGGTCTATGGACGTATGCAACCTCAGAGGCGTTACACTCGTGCTGCCGACACTGAAGAAAATTTCTAATGCCATATTGTATTCGCTTGCGAAAACCACAGCAGTAAGTTTACTCCACAGTTCATTTCACATTGGGATGAAGTTCCTTTCATACTGCGCAGTGTGCACCGTTTTCTGTCTGGTTTAGTATATATTTTTGAAGTACCTATATGCATAATTTAACTCGGTTTGGTATTTTCAAGAAAACCTGAATTAAAATAAATATATTTTTAGAGCATTTGGCTACTTATTTTTATTATTCCTGTTTATAAAAATGGATGTTGTTATGCACAAATAAGAGACCGGTTCAATCAATTCGGCAATTCTTTTTTCATAATGTTTCTTTAGTTCCACGGAATGTTTTTATGTGATTATTTTTTAACGGAAAGGGGAACATAATTTCACGCAGGCGAAGAATGTAAATGGCAGAAGGCATCATAGCTATTTAGAACTTTTGCTCATCCTTTCACCAGAGTCCTCGCACTCTTTCACCTTTTTTTGGCTTATTTGTCTTCTTTCATGGGGGGTCGACTGCTAAAGCCACGTTCTTCAATTACTAGATGTATTAGTAAAGTCAATCGAGAAATCACATTATTTCTTTTTTGTACTTGGCTAAAGTCATATCAGACACTTCCATTAAGAGAACTTCGCACAGTGGGCAGTAAAACGTCAGTCACACCGACTATTCGTGACAGCCTAGCGTTTTTGCCAGTGCGCCACGTCTCAGCCAATTGACAAAAGTAACAAATCTATTATTATTGTCTTATCTCTCTGAAGCGACTCGAAACTTGGCACCCTCTTTATCTAGTTATCCCATAAATCATTTTATGCTGTCGCTTTTTATTACTATGTTTGGAGGTCTTGTGTTGTGGTACAAGTTAGGAACTTGAAGTTATTGATAAATCTACGAGTATGATAAATAAATGCTAAAGAAACGATGCGCATCGGTTTGTATTCTAGAATGGTACTCGGTTCTGAATCTCAATTTGTCTGAGGACACATTGTATAGAGCAGAACTGAGTGTCATTCTAAAATACGTAGAACCAAGTAGACGTTACCAAGGTCCGTATTTTAGAACATCCATTGAATCGAACCCATATCTAGAAAATCGATTGCGATCAAACTTACGTAAGATTTTAAGTTTAACCAAGACCTTTCTGTAAAAAAAGGCCGCACCGAAATCCGTTCAGGCCCAATTGGCAAGTGGCAATTCGTTGCTCAACGCATCATGGAATAGAATGACGAATGTATAGGATTTGACGTTTTTGACATTCGTTGACGCCTGTCATATACGTCAAATCCCATACATTTGGCATTCTATTCTACAAAACGTCGGCCGACGAATTGCCACTTGTCTAGAGGGGCAGTATAGTTTTCGCGTCCATCGCAAACAGATAAACAGATCAGAATTCCAAAAGTGTGTTAAACAAAATTGTACGACGACTTCACAATTATGTAAAATAGTACATATAGATTCATAATTATGTCACCTAAGCAATCCCAGATAAAGTTACAATACAGAAACTTTGCTAAAATCGCTCGAAGTCCATCTTTCGTTGTGTCCCAAAAAGGGTCTTTTGTTTCCCTTATCTCAATGTGGTTTGATTAAGCCATTGTGTATCGCGAAGCCATTTGTTAGTTCATTAAGAGAAAGTCCTGGAAAGTTTTTACAACTTCAAATTGAGGGATATTGGTGGCACAGGCTGCAAGGAGGCTGTATTTGCGAATCCATTTTCCTTGTTCTTCTTACTTTGTTTGGGCTTTACTTAGTCTTGGTAATTAATAGCACTGTCAAAGGCTTTTTAGGATGTGAATGTAATTATCGTGATAAATTAGTTTATGTAGATAGGTAGGTGTGGGTATAAGCTATGTGTACCTACTTATATATTATATAGTACCTGACTCATTCATCTCAAATACTTAGATCATAATTATATGTTTCGCTGTTAGATAACCACGGTAACCACTTTCCATCAGGTGGACCGTGTGCTTGTCTGCCACCTAAGTGGTATAAAAAAAAAAAAAAAAAAGAAAACAGTTGATAAAATGTAGATATCCAGACAGCATCAGCTGTGGCGTGGCAGTAGTGAACTACGCAGTAGGCGCTGATTCGATATCCGCTCAGTGCAAATATTTGTATGCATAAATTATGGGTATTAGCATTGGTTTGGTCGTGCCTTGGAGAGTATGTTAAGCCGTTTATCCCGGTTGCTATGCGAACAACTATGGTAGTAGTTATGGGTAGTTAGAGCCCTACAAAGTTCAACAACTGGTCTAACTGCCATGTTTCGATATCGCCAATAGGTTGTGGCGGTCAGATGGCAGTCGTTACACGGAAAATATCGAACTCGTAGTTAAACGGGCAAATGCGAACCCCATACTCCGAGGTGAAAGCTCCGAATGCGACTGGGATTAACGCTAGGATGAAGAAGAAGAATTTGCGCACCGTTTATAAACTATTTTTCAGGGTTAAAAACTCCATTAGGAATATACAAACGTCAATACATAAAAATATAAACGACTAGCTTTTGCCCGCGGCTCCGCCCACGTGGATGTCGGTTATCGCGACCAAACATAGCCTATGTCCTTTCTCAAGGTCTAACCTACCTCTATACCAAATTTCATCAAAATCGGTTCAGCGGTTTAGTCGTAAAAGTGAGACAGACAGACAGACAGACAGACAGAGTTACTTTCGCATTTATAATATTAGTAGGGATTTTTCAGGGTTAAAAACTCCATCAGGAATATACAAACGTCAATACATAAAAATATAAACGATATCGAAAATTACTAGAATCCGATCGGTGCCCAAACGAAGAGACTGAAGCAATAAATTTTCAGCAAAATTTTATTGAAACGTGCCTACCCAGGCCCGGAGGGTGTATTAATACTGGCAATTGTATAATTAATGCAGTAGCAATGCCCCCGGGCACCATCCGACCAATACCGCTGTTTTGTACACGGCTCATAATTGAATGTAGCTGCTGTATTTATGTTGCAATATCGTGGTAGAAGAAAATTGAGTGAGATGTATCAAAAGGCTGCTGTTTGATTCAAACACTATTTTTACTTTTTGAGAATACATAGGTACTATCTATCTACATCTACACTAATATTATAAAGAGGAAAGATTTGTACCTATTTTTGTATGTTTGTATGTTTGTAATGAATAGACTCCGGAACTACTGTACCGATTTCAATAATTCTTTCACCTATAGAAAGCTACACTATCTGGGAGTAACATAGGCTATATGACATCACGCTACTACTAAAGGGAGCGGAGCAGTGAGCGTAAATGTCAATAAATCGGGCAGATTTCCATACATTAAACTTGGACCGCAATCCGAATTCCACGCGGGCGGAGCCGCGGGCAACAGCTAGTCTTCTATAATATAAAAACTATATCGGACTAATAATAGGTGCCATTCAATATAAAAAAACAACAACAAAATCCGTTTAGTAGTTGTTCGTCCATCGTAAACAGACTAGAATATTATATTATAATAAATTTATATTCAGAATCGTTAATTTGTCATAACTCACATTTTTTTTTTAATTTCCCATGTATAAACACAAACAATTTACCATTTTATACCTAATAGGGTGGTTTTCCAATAAACATTGCAACGTAGACATAAAATATAAGTAAACAATCTATTAGTTAATATCTTATGCAAGCTTCATGTAAAGGAAACGTGAAGCTGTATAATATTTGTAGACAAACAGCTCTTAATTTCTGCAGTCTGAAGTATGAAGAGTCTATGTAAGCTGAATATAAGTAAGCTTTAGAAAAGACGGAAATGATGCCTTGTCGCTAAATTCATGAAAACTTACAGAGTCTCTTCATATATCCCTCGTGTAAAATACTGTAAATGAGGCCTTTTAAACTACGTATCTCACGCATGATGAATAGTTCTCATTCAGTAATCTTTTCAACTGTGTTTGCACCTGAGATTACCAGCAAGAAACAGATAGACAAATATACGTATATAGGTAGGTACTGCGTTCATATGTTATTTATTCATTAAAAAAACAAAGACATTAAACGTTACAAACACACCCTGCAATTGTGTTTATTTAAATAGATATAGATGTAAATTAACGAAATATGAAATTTCAATAGCAGACCTGTTGTTTATCTAATACCTAATATTAGTCAGTATAATTTGTTTCAAATATTCTTGTTTCCAATTAATCAACTGAAACATCCTCGATCGCAACTGGACGAAAAAGACTCCTTTCGCAACTGGTTACGAAACACTGGTTACCATCGCGACCGACGTGGACTATGTGAGCGTCGTACTTGCGCACTAAAAGGGGTTTGCACAAACTTGTAGGAATGTTGTAGGTACTTCAGCTTTATTCGCCAAAATAATTAGATAACATTACTTACTGAAGTTCATAAAGTTTGTAAGCACCGAGTATAACATTGTTCTAACGAAAATATTAACTGTATTAAGGTACCTACGCACCAACATTCAGAGGACAAAAGGGTCAGACTGAAATGCCGTTGAAAATTTTAGTTCTATATAATACCTTTGTTTTATAGTGCAGATATCCCCTCTGATACCCCCTCGTCGGAGCTGGCGGTGTTGGTTATATCGGACTCGAAACAACTAAAACTGCCGTCTTGGGCCATCAATTGCCGAGAGTGAGATTGCCTTTTATTTGGCATATCCCTCACGCTCCGGCTTACCCAAGGATATTGAAATTACTCCCTCAGGCTTCATCTCCATTTTACCCCGGTTAAGGGAAGGCACGAGTCAAGCGTACCACGGCCTTCTTCTGCTAGGGCTCTGGCTCCACCTATCACAACCAGGCCCGCGTTCATTCAGGATGGAGGTCATTGAGCGACCTCTGCTCAGTACCATACCCATATCTGTTCTATGTCTACACATCGATATAAGTTACAATCAGTTTACAGCATCTCTAGACGATACGTTTGTAGAATAGAATAGATAGATCATAAATGTATAAATATACCTTTACTAGCTGACCCCGCGAACTTCGTACCGCCTAACAATCGTTTCTTTTTTTTTTAAATTTTTCTCTCCGTAAGAACCATCCTCGGACTTCAAGGAATATTCCAAAAAGAATTATCAAAATTGGTCCAGCCGTTCTTGAGATTTGCGCTAAGCAACACATTTAGGGATTCATTTTTATATTATAGAAGATACACCGGCCAATGAATTGTCATTTGTCGGAGGTATGTTGACAAGCATCCAGTAACACCTGTGACACTTTGGGATAAAAATGTTGCATCCAGTAACATTTTTTTCCCAACCAGTAATAGTGTTACTCGTTTGGGTTTACTAGATGGGCATATACCAACGTTTCGACAGTTTATAATCTTACGCTACGACTGCCTCCGTTGCGTAGCGGTAGTGAACGCGGCCGCTACGCAGGAGGCGCGGGTTCAATCCCCGCTTAGTGCAAATATTTGTGTTCATGAAATATGGGTATTTGCATTGGTCTGGTCGCGCCTCGGAGAGCACGTTAAGCCGTCGGTCCCGGTTGTCATAAAAACATCTATGGCAGTCGTTACGGGTAGTTGGAGCCCTAAATATTCCAAAAACAACGGTCTAGCTGCAAAGCTTCGATATACCTAATGTTACCATTGAGTTGTGGAGGTCGCTTCACGGATAATATCGAAGTCTAGCCAAATCTGTAGTTAATACTGCTAAAGCGGACCCCAGACTCTGAGCTGAAAAAATCGTCGGATGCGACTGGGAATTAACGCTAGAAGGAAGAAGATAATCTTACGCTATGTGGCATTATAAAAACACGGTTGCCACAAATTTCCGTTGACATGATAGATATAATGTTTAAACAACAACAAACTCCATTCAAAACCCAGCGACATCAATGTTATTACACTTGCAGACTGTCATAATATTAATTTGTATGTAAAACATGAATATTACGACGCCATACTGCGAACTCGTTACACGCGCCTGATGCGATGTAATGGCCTGAAAATGAGTCTGCGATCGTCAAATTATGTATGAGTGTGCTGTCTGTGCCCGTTTATGTATGGATGTATGTTATGTTTTTTATAACTAATGTGTGAGTGTGTAACTATACGACTAGTGTGTAGGCGCGGATCTACGAAGAGGTTGTTCCTTCCTTGTTTTTAATATTATGATTCTGATTCAAATCTTATAATAAGAGCTAGTTACAATTTTCATACTCGTACTATGTAGATAAGTAATTATGACGTGGTTGTTTTTCAAATTTCAAAGATGAAGAAAAATATCAGTATAAGCTTCCAAATGTCCACTTATTTGGACAAAATGATTTTGAGTAAGATTACTCAGCACTTTTCTGTTATAAAAAAATACCTACCTACCTATTGATAAAAAAAATTTTTTTTCTACAATGCGAAGATCAAGGTGGATCCCTATAAAGGCCACAAGAAAAGTTTATTATGTATTCTTTGTACGACATTATCATTAAAATTGTACGCTTTTAGCAAATTAAGTTAATTTATTCAATAATGTTAACGGGAATTAACGCGAACATGGTATACCTATATAGTTATGCATACCTTTGAATTGCCTAGCAAAAGAAAAGTTAATTTAGTTATTAGTCTCAAGGCTAGATTATAATTATAACAATACAACCATTCAATTCCATTACAATGAAAAACAAAATAACGGCTCTGATACCATCTTAAACCATTTAAAATATGTCAAAAACAGTATTGAACTTGGAGAACATTATCCGTAGCCTTTCCAAGTAATTCCTTCGCTCATTAACCGACAAGCGGAATAGATAGTTAGGCAGTTGAAAACGAGCATCTACTTAAAAGTTTAGGAGTAACTCGCTGCGCGTGATGCCCGACACAGAACCAAGTTTAATATTTTTTAGCCTTTGGACATGCTGAAAATGATTTATTTAATAATTAAAATTATTTATATTGAAAGAAAGAAATAAAGATAAATTTATTGCTGCAAAAAATCTACAAGATACGGTCACAGAAAAAATATAAGTATGTAAACATTTTTTAGGGTAATTTCACGATGCCAAATTTTTTGCTAATTTCGGTGGCAGTTTTCAATCATAGGTTTTCCGATGAATAAAATTTTCAATGTTCTTTTTGAACACTATATACTACTAGATATTTTAATAGAACTCCATTAAATTTTTTCATCGGAAAACCTATGATTGAAAACTGCCACCGAAATTAGCAAAAAATTTGGCATCGTGAAATTACCCTTTAAACAGTTATGAAATAGGCAGAAAACAAATAGGTACGTAAAGAAAAAATAATATTGAACATTAGTTCAGTTCACAAATAATTTTTTACTACCTCAATCTGGTATTGGGGATAATCCCTGATTAGAGATAAAAGTATTACTAAGGTTTTCTATTATCGAAGTTACAACACACATACTTAAAAGATTCTACTGTGATTCTATATAGTACGTTTTCATTCATTTTATGCCACTTAGACGATGGCAGACAAGCACACGACCACGAGCCAACTGATGGAAAGGTTACCGTGGCCTATGGACGTGTGCAATATCAGAGGCATCACACTCATGCTGCCGACCCTGTCTAATGATCTTGAAGAACCCCATATTGTAGTCGCTTGGAAAAACCACAGATTGAGCGTGCGTGGGATGAAGTTCCTTTCATATCTCGATTGACCACTATCTCACCTATTGGTAAGTTATGATGTAATCGATGATGGGGCACGCTTATCTAGAAGTAATTTATACACTCTGGACTTAAAGACTCCTAGTATAGATACTTGCGATCGAGAGGTCCCAGGTTTGAATACTAGTCATTAAACTACCGACGTGAACCACTGACGTGAGAAGCTTAAATGGACAGATTAATGGAAATACTAGTAATTTCGACCTCTAGTCTCAGTAGTTCGGTTGCTAGTCCGGTTGATCGGACTACTGCAACTTTTCAGTAGCAGTAGTCCGGTTGTCAAACGGAATCGAACTGTTGCTACTTTTGTGTAGCAGTAGTCCGGTGAGTAGTTCGATTGACCGGACTACTGCAACTCTTCAGTTGCAATAGTTCAGTTGTCAAACAGCATCGAACTATTGCTACTTTTGTGTAGCTGTAATCCGGTGGGTAGTTAGGTTCTTAAAAAACATCAAATTATTGCTCCCTTACCATAGGAAAGAGTAATTTGGTGAATATTTGATAGTTGCATTAGTCCGGTTATTCATTTTCTAAGCATCTCATAAAATAGATTAGTTACCCAAACATAAACTATAATTTGAAATAGTAAGTTGTTGTGTGAATCGGCGGAGCTTGGACAATATCAGCAGATTGCTTGCAAACTACAAAACTATATTGCTGGCTGCAAATAGAATTAACGGTTGACAGATTTTAGTTTGAAATTCGAATGATATCAATCATAATTGATTGATATCATTCGAATTTCAAACTAAAATCTGTAACCTATAACCTTTTACAGTCAACTGACTATTTATTTTATTTATTATTATTATTATGACTATTTATTATTTACTTATAGGCCTCTCTCGAAGTAGCCCACTGCACCCGATATCTTTCCAATGCAAATAATCATCATCATCCTTATAACGAGTGCCCGTCCAAATTTTGCATTGTTTTTTATTGACTTTTATGCAAGCTACTGCCGTCCGACTTTCCAATCCTGGGAAGAAAATCTACACCAGAATCCAATTCGTTATTTAGCGTGTGCACTGAATTATAGGTGAATTTGGCAACAATTCTATTAACTGTACAATAATATTAAGAGTAATTATTGCGATCAAAGTATAGATTTACTCGCATCATACAATACATAAACTATAGAATACATAGCTCGCAGAATAAGCAAACTGAAGTGGCAGTGGGCTGGCCACATCTGCCGAAGGACTGATGGCCGTTGGAGCAAACGAGTCCTAGAGTGGAGACCGCGCGTAGGAAAACGGAGGGTAGGACATCCCCTAGCCAGATGGACCGACGACCTGCGAAAGGTGGCTGGGACGGACTGGATGCGGAAGGCGGAGGATCGGCAAACGTGGCGCACATTGGGGGAGGCCTATGTCCAGCAGTGGACTGCAGTAGGCTAATTGATTGATTGATATAGATTTACATATCATATCGTAAAACGCGAAAGTTTTAAAATTAGTATTTGAAAGTTTGAATTTAGTGTACGAGCTTAACATTAAATTTTCCAATTTTAAAATGCTGAAACTGTCACAACAATCCATTGCATAGCTGTGACTTTTAATATTTTAGGGATAAAGCTCTTTCACTACTAAGCTGCGATTTAAATGACGAACATTATACCAATTATACTAATTGCACATCCACCAATCGATGAGGATATTCGAAGCTCAGCGTCGTCCACTAATTGAGGCATGTCCGGTCATTTTGTTCGCTAGCTAAAGTTTTCGAAGCTGAGCCTTGTTAAGGGCCAACAAATTCGGAAATCGCATCCAAATGTTAACGAGAACCAATTTGTGGGCGGTATCGACCCCAGTCGTACTCTGGGGATCACAGAAACATAGTATTTTATTAGTGGGTTGATTAGTTGTTTGTCTTGTTCGAACGGAATTGTTGCCGCTAGGGGACTCACTGTCACTTTTTTAGGGCTCACTTAAGTTATGAATTGCAGTCAATGATAAAAGTAGTTTAGCAAAACTTGATTGTAATTTAAAAAAATATTTTTAAATATTTTAGTGTAAGTCAGTTTTTTGTTTTCTTTTTTTAAATGAAAACTTCTTTAGGTGCTTTGCGCACTTTTGGGTGAACAAAAATCATAAAACTCGCGTCATCGTCACCAAACGTTTGACTCGTCACTGAAAACGTCACCCAACGTCAGAATGGGCAGGATCCGCCCATCCTGACGTCTCAATGATAAAATTCACAAGATACTTTGGTAGGTACACCACACAAATCTGAAACAAAGGAGTTGATGTCATCCCACCAACATTTCTCAGGCGACCAGGCTTCCCCGCATGTCGTCTTCTAGCTTCCAGGGTATTTTAAAATTTGGCGAAGAGAATGTTCTACGATTACTTAGCAGGAGAATTAACTTAACCATGTATTGCAGCCACACGTCAAAAATTTAATAGGTTCCAACCATTTTATTAACGAATCTAGTTCGCGTTACATTGACTGAACCAGTTAAGCCTAAGGAAACACCGGAATCTGGTACAGAATTTTACAGTATCACATAGTACGTGTATACATAATATATGTATATTAATCTCCTAGGCAGACACGTTAGTGCGTAAAAGCCACGTCAGGTTAATTTTGCAGTAATCAAATGCGAGTGATGCGATTTTGAGGCCTGCGGCCATGACACCCCGCTGGGCGCCATATTGAATTACCGCGTAAACGTCATCATGGGGTGCAGCGAAACGAGCTTTATCAAATTGAATGTGAAATATCTTGGCTGGGGAAATCAACGTAGCTAGCTCTATTAATGATGTCGAACCCGAAGGTGGGTTCTGGAGGTCATATTCTGTCGTTTCGGAGTGGTCTAGAAAGCGACCGGGACAAATGCAGGTGATACCTAATGGTGGTAAGAAAAATATACAATACAATTGCGCACCTGCGTCGTGGAGCGCAGATAAAATAATACATTGACGGGCGCGACCAAATCACTTATGGTAGGTATTCTATAAAAATAATTGTGAGCGTTCGTTTTTTTTTTTGCCGTGACACTGTAACGGCCGTACCATCAGTACCATACTAATATTATAAATATGCTAGTAGCACAGAGCCGTTCATTACAAAAAATATTATAAATGCGAAACTTACTCTGTCTCTATGTATGTCTGTCCGTCTGTCTGTCTGTTACGCTTTCACGCTTTCATGCCTAAACCACGGAACCGATTTCGATGAAATTTGGTATACGGGTAGATTAGATCTTGGAAAGGACATAAGCTATGTTTGGTCACGATAACCGACACCACGGGGGCGGAGCCGCGGGCAACAGCTACTGACAATACAATTTGAAATTGAAAAAATTAAAATTTAAATGAAAATAAATTTATTTGCATAATTCATGTAAATAAAACCACTTTTTAACGGATTTTAGTTTCATTTATTTATTGCTGAATATAGTAAAATTATAATTTATTTCTACTGTGGATGGGTGGAATCTGAATTGCAAATGCAAAGTAAACCGTATACTTACTTGGCTTTAAGTAAATATATTTCTGTTATTACATAGTAAGTTATTATAAGATACTTAAAATGTACCTACCTAATTCTGAGAAATCTGTACTCCAGTCGGTTAGGTACGTAACAAAACGTAAACAATTTTGATGTTTCTATTTAATATATTTCATTTGAAAACCCAGTTAATAAATATCTTTCTGTTTAGAAACTTATTTTGAACACTAACAACCGAAATCGAACCACAAGCTAGTCAGTAAGTTAGCCTAGTTTATTTGTTTAGTATATGTTTTAATAAAAATGACGCTACAAGATTGTTTACCTTAGTTAAGTACCTAGGATGAAGATATTAAGTATCTAACCGAATGAAGTATAGGGAACTAGCTTTTGCCCGCGGCTCCGCCCGCGTGGATGTCGGTTGTCGCGATCAAACATAGCCTATGTCCTTTTCCAAGGTCTAATCTATCTCTGTACCAAATTTCATCAAAATCGGTTCAGTGGTTTAGGCGTGAAAGCGTAACAGACAGACAGAGTTACTTTCGCATTTATAATATTAGTATGGATAATATGTTCTAAAAGCTAGAGAATAGGTTCCCAAACTAGGAAAGGCATCAGAATTCCCTGTGGATGGAATAATGGAAACTCCTTAAAACTATTATGAATAAACTCCAATGAGGCTCCGTCTCGGTGATCTTAAGACATTATTTTATCATTTAGATGTTACGTGCTTGCAAGATTTCAAATGAACATTAATTGTTGCATACTTCCATAGGCCACGGTAACCACTTTCCATCAGATGGGCCGTGTGTTTGTCTGCTACCTAAGTGGTATAAAAAAAAATATTTGTCAGTTCGTTGAATGATAGAAGCGTGTTAAAAACATAGGTACTTTATGCATTTGCACCATATCGGTAAACTATCTCTTCGCCGAATAAGTATAGTAAGTGCCCTGAAACGCAGAAAACCAACTTTGTATTAGGTACACTTCGAATTTTAACTAGCCTTCCAAATAGACCGATGATGGCGGTTAAACAAAATGCTTATGCTATATTTATAGCTCAGAATACAGAACAAACCAGAAGCCGCATTCGCTAATAGCTGCATATCCCGCACTGTGTCCAAAAACGATACTCTGTCTCGCTCTATAGTGAAACTTCCCGCTCGCGTAATGTTACTAGGCTAAGGTGCGGTTCCCAACTTTAGGGTAGTCATAGAACACTAGATAAGAGATGTAACACTAGATATTTAATATCTGTATTATACAGAGAGGTGATCAGTGTAAGTTAAAGCTATTAAATATAATATATAAATTTAATGAAACACGTTATTATTAGAACTATCGGGATATTTACCATGTATTTCGGCGCTGTTGCAAGCACCAAGTAAATATCCCGATAGTTCTAATAATAATGTGAACGACCATGAAAGTTTAAATACCTATATTAATGAAACACGGTAATAAGGTAAGTATTTTTTTAATGGTATAATGATATACAAAGTCTATAGACGCAGTGTCACTCCAATGCGGCGTAAATAATACTTAACTACTACTCTGGTACATGTTGACAATATAGGTACATACTTATATCTCCTATTTCATCCATTTCAACTTTTCTCTTCATGCATCGGTAGGGAAACTAAAATTAGAAACATTTTATAGAAAAAAAAGTACCTACCTACATTATACATAATATTGCTACTGTGCGATAAAACCACCAATTGTATATAGGTACCCACATAATAGCGTGTTTAATGATGTCTGTGGTGTACCTACATATATTATCGATTCAAAATGAATGACGATTCCGAAGTTTGTGCGTAACGATGCACGCGCCTGCGAGACTCGCAGCATATGCAGTATGTACCTACACGCAATGATTGTTGAAATTGTTGTTTGCTATTTATTATGTTAAGTTTGTTATTGTCCTTCCACAAGCAGAGAAGGGGCTATGTAGGGTATACAGCCCTACAAGCCGGACAGCCAGTAAATTGTCGCTGTTGGTACAATAAATGGTATTTCTTCAATTACTGAAGACAAACTCCTATGGTCATCTTCAGACACCATCTACAGATCCTGTATACTAAGAATACCAGAGAATTAGCTAAGACAAAACAAATGAGCTCAAACTCGATAGGTTTTTCTTGTTTAGTTTAGTATTTCTTAAGGCCATCATCAGACCAGCTCCATGGTACCATATTAATGCATTATCCCCTAAACTAACATGTATACAAAATTTCATCAAAATCGGTTGAGGATATCTGCTTCAAAATCGAGTTGCAAGATTTCTTTTCGAACAAATTAAGTAGGTACCATACCTACATCCTACATACAGTGAAAGTAGGTAATGAAAAGATTTTTATAATAATATCATTTACCGACTTGTTTGCAATGCAACAAGGAATAATGCTTGGACGAGTAAAGTGAACAGAATATTTTTGTACCTACCTGCGCATGGCACTCGTACGTACTACCGAGCCATTTAGTTTGATTTGAACCGTATTGTACAATAAAGAGACCTATCTAAGTATATATCAGTTTAAATTTCATAAAAATAGGTGGGTAAAATTTTCAATTGACATGGCAACACACAAGATGGCAGCGTCTTCGTCTAAATCAATCACAATTAAATTCAATAATTAAATAACTATGCATTTGTATACGCTACTTACAGATGAAATGTGA
The DNA here is from genome assembly GCA_914767945.1 of Eilema depressum. Taxonomy (NCBI): domain Eukaryota; kingdom Metazoa; phylum Arthropoda; class Insecta; order Lepidoptera; family Erebidae; genus Eilema; species Eilema depressum. Next base: position 6,009,446 of record OU612028.1, on the reverse strand, counting down.
TCCCATCCTGTTTTTTTGTAATCCTAGATGTATTTTTACATGAAGGAACAACAAAACCGACATTTTAAAATTAAAATTGACACTGATGTAATACGTCTGACGCGCTACGTGCATACGAGTGAATGCGAGTGACAATATTCAAATCAAGCCAATTTGTCTTGATTTGTGTGTCTTCACTTTTGAGCGCGCTTGCGGTTTCTGGTTTGTTCTGTATTCTGAGATTTATAGGCAAAGCTTAGAAGATATAATACAAATTTTCTTTTTCATAACACACTGTAGATAACAAAGGTGTCGGTGTCACCTGCGATGCTACGATGTTAATATCGCGGACAGTTTTGAATATCCGCCCGACATCTGCCTACGACGCGATCCCACTTATATTTTCATACTACCCGCCTTTATTAAAACTGTGAGCAGGCTCTCTGTGAGCACTTTGTGCGAACGGAAATTAGAATCTGATATTTTTCAAGGTTATTGGCACTTTTGTTATATCAAACCTGTCAATTGACTACATCCCGCTGGTTGGTAAGAAGCTAGGGATAATCGTTGAGGGAAGTTTTATGCATTTTAATCACTTTAATAGGTACATGTTATCTTGGATATGTATAAAATGTGCTCAAAATGTACTCTATAAGTGCAGTACACGTTTCTTTGGTGTTTTTGAGGATAGTACGGAGTGTTACGTTGGTGGAAAAGCACGAATTCACCAAGCGTAGATAATTACAAAACAATCCGCGCGCGCCAGAGCCTCGTTTGTCTCGCGACTTAGGTTCGAATATTATAATCGAATAATATTCTGAGGTATAAGAGTATTTGTTTAGAGGATCAAAGTGACAAACAGTCCACCTATTTTCAGAAGGGAAGAGAGAAAAGGGGAACAAGGAATAAAGGTCCAACCCCACCAAACGGGCGGCATCGGCCCGGATTTTACAATCTTTAAACAAAATTGAATCTTATTATCACAGTGTTTGAAGTTTATATTACCAAGTCACGCACAACAGCTTGACAGCGACGTGCGGCGGCATGACGCACGTCAAGCTGTCATGCGTGACTTGGTAATATAAACTTTAAGTGCTGTGATGTAAGATTTATTTTGTTTAAAGATTGTAAAATCCGTTCTGATGCCGTTCGTTTGGTGGGGTTGAACCTGGGGTCAATTTCTTTCCTTTTTCTTTTTTTCAAGTTACAAAGTTTAGTATAAACTGCTGTGTCTCCAAAATCTCCAGAAATTCATAACCTTTTTTATGTTCCATCCGTAAAATACAGAAATTAAATCATAACTTTTTATGTCATGCCTTCTAAAATGTTTTTGGCTTCCACAGATAAAATAAAACCATTCAATTACTACAACACGTGTTATACAGTCGTAGTAAAAAAACAGAATGCGCTGGACTATGCTGAACAAGACGCATAAAATCAAAATTTTGGTTTATGACGAGTTCCCAGAAAAAACGTTACGCAATTCATTTTAGCAGCCCTAGATAATGTACCTTCATGAAGAAGGAAATTAGTTGATCACACTTAGATCTCCGGGACCCAAGACAAACTCACCTGGTGGTTGACAGATAAGATTCTAACGCAGCGTGTGTTAGAATCTTATCTGTCAACCACCCATCCCCCGAGGATGTTGCAGTTGTAGTTGGATGGTTGCAGTCACTTCTGTGGGGTGAGCACGAACAACTATCGTTATCGTATCGTGAACGTAACGAAAGCACGGAGCATTGCGATTGGCCGCCTGCCTAAAGCCTGCCAATCGCAATGCTTTGTGCTATCGTTACGTTCACGATACGATAACGATAGTAGTTCGTGCTCACCACACTGAAAAATCAAAATAAATTAAGTTCTAAATTATAACTGCAACCAAAATACATCATTTGTGAAAATTTCAGCGGACTGTTTGATAGCATTAGACGCAAAAACTACTAAACCTCTTTTGATGCCATTTTTGTATTAGAACGGTCTTGGCCAGACGAAGAAACTGTTGTATGTTTGCTTACAATTGGTTGAAATCGTTAAGGTTCATTAACCAACATCCATGGGCGGAGCCACGGGTACCACCTAGTTATTCATTCTAGTGTTTCTGCTCATTCTACAAAGAGGAAATATTTATAACTAGCTGACCCCGCGAACTTCGTACCGCCTTTTTTTTTAGTTTTTCTCGCCGTAAGAACCATCCTCGTACGTCAAGAAATATTCTAAAAAAAGAATTAGTGAAATCTGTTCAGCTGTTCTCGAGATTTGCACTTAGCAACACATTTAGGGATTAATTTTTATATTATAGAAGATATGCTCAAGAGCGTTTGGTTGGGGTAGCGTACAAAATATAAACGTTCAAACCGGACACTGATATCACAATGTCAGCGGGTTTTGTCAACGGTTATCCAATATGGTAGACATACTCATGGCTTTAAGCATAGCGGTCTATGTCATAGGCTATCCTCACTGCTATTATAAATGTGAATGTGATGGATAGATGTTAAATGGATGAACAACAGTACTTAGGTTTTTAACCTTTTACAACAGAAATGAATTCTTGGATCGATCTTTCTATAAATTTTATTTAGAAGTTTGGAGTACCGGGCCTGATCAATGCAAATGTTCTTGGATTTTCCTGTTATGGAATCCTTTAGCCAATTTCGTGTGAAAAATACACACGATTTGCACAAACAGTGTGTAGTCCGGGTGTCAACATGCGTGCACACACATAAGGCAGCAGCAGCACACGATCGAAGAAAGTCAGCAGTTTGTTTTTTAAATCCAGTAGTAACTATTATATCTACTAATGATCTCCATTGGTTTATTTTCCTTCCTTATTCTTACTAATGTTATAAATTGGTAAAGTTTTTTTTTATACCACTTAGTTGGCAGACAAGCACACGGTCCACCTGATGGGAAGCGGTCACCGTGGCCTATGGACGTATGCAACACCAGGGGCGTCATACTCGCGCTGCCGACCCTGAAGAAACCTTCTAATGCCCTTCTTAAAGAACCCCATATTGTAGTCGCTTGGGAAAACCACCGCAGGGAGTTCATTCCACAGCTTGAGTGTGCATGGGATGAAGTGCCTTTCAAACCGCAGTTTGTGAAGTTTTTGAAGTAGTGTTGTACAGGGACTAGAGCTTGGGAACGGACGATGTTTAAATAGTTTTTTTCAATTTGCAGTTCCTGAGATTAGCGCGTTCAAACAAACTAACTCTTCAGCTTAATAATATTAGACTGTGATATTAGTATAGGTTGCCGGTATTATTATAATACTAGCTGTTGCCCGCGGCTTCGCTCGCGTAGATGTCGGTTATCGTGATCAAACATAGCCTATTCCCAAGGTCTAATCTATCTCTGTACCAAATTTTCATCATAATCGGTTCAGTGGTTTAGGCGTGAAAGCGTAACAGACAGACAGACCGGCAGACAGATAGAGTTACTTTCGCATTTATAATAATAGTATGGATATGGAATATGAATGTCGAACTCGCTCGTTACTTGGACCACAACCGAGACTTGAAACGATGAAAAACTTTAGTTCTGCGAACTTTCGTTTACCAGAATTTTTATTAAACCGTGATTTTTGACAACACTGCAGCGGGTTGAGATTGCTTTGAAGATTTATGCGGTGTTGGCACTGCGCAATCTTTGCATACGAAACACAATGTGAAGGTGCTTCACTTTAAGTAACTACCTAAGTAGGTAGCTACGAGTATTGTAACATTCCTCACCTCCGGCAACCGACTGTCCACAGACGGCGTGCGTTTTAGTCAGTTCAAGTCTGACATAACCTGCTCCACCGGCTCCGGCGAAGGGGTATTCGTGGGGATTTTTCGCACGATAAAAAAAAGTATTATAACATTGAAAATTAGTTGTGTCTACATTGAAGATGTTCAAAAAATACTTGTGTTATCATTACAATTAACTATTCTAAAGCTATTTTTTGAAATTCTTGTCTGTTTGTTCCCGATGAACGCAAAAATTTGAGACTGGGTTTTGATGTGGCTTTTTAGAAGAAAGATTTTGAGTCTACTCAGATCATGAGTATGTAGTCTACCGGAGATATATTATTATGATCAAAAATATGATATTATTATCTAAGGTCCACGAGGGCTTTAACCATTTTTCTAATAATATTATTTCATGGTAGTGTCCCGTGTGCCGGCTTCATCCGGGAATAATTTCGTAAAAGATTCCATAAGAACTTTTAATTCAACCGTTCGTTGCCTATTGCCTCTATTAGTAGTGAAATTTTGCAATCTGCCGTTTTGTTCCCCGATGGAGTAGAATACCACCCTCTAGAATACCAACATCTGTTCCTGTGGGTGTCGTAAAAGGCGACTAAGGGATAGGGTTGTTCTCCATCTGACAGTAAACATATTAGTCCACTAGCTTTTGCCCGCGGCTCCGCCCGCGTGAATGTCGGTTATCGCGACCAAACATAGCCTATGTCCTTTCTCAAGGTTTAATCTACCCCTACACCAAATTTCATCAAAATTGGTTCAGTGGTTTAGGCGTGAAAGCGTAACAGACAGACAGACAGAGTTACTTTTGCATTTATAATATTAGTATGGATGACAAAGTGCCCGCTAGACAGCAATAGGCTCGTCCCCTATTACGTGGGATCAAAAATCATAGTTCCTAGCCTACCACTTCAGGGATTTACAGGCGTGAGTATAGGTATGTATGTATTGTATACCTATGTGAATTTTGTTCATTATTTTCCAAGAACAGCATATTATGAATAAACAATATTTATGTAATAAAAAAATACCATAGGTTCAATATTACCTCAAAATGTTTACCTACCATATTGTTACCAAAACAATTGCTCGTAAATATTTACACCTCAATTTACGCCATAACATGATATTATGATGCTGAAATGCGGAAAACATCAAACGATGAAAGGTTATGGAACATTCTATTTGTTGTCGTAGAACATTACATTTATAGGTACCTAAAGTAAAAAATTAGGTTCAATAAGGTTTAGTTTCAACAAGAGTATTATAATACGTCTATTACCTTTCTAGTAAATAAACACATTATTATTACACTAATACTACGAGTATATACAAGAGGTAGGACAAGACGATATTCCCCTGCCAACTGAACACTGAACAGTCCGGCTGGGGAAGTACCAACGCCCTACAGAATACCGCGGCCATATTAACCTCATGTTGTATTCCCGACGGTGAGTAGGGTAGCCAGAGCTCACTGGAGAGTTTTTGTGATTGTCTTCTGCACTGACAACACAAAGACTCTTTGTTCTTACAGGGTCGGCAGCACGAATGTGGCTTCCCTGATGTTACACACGGCCATAGGCCACGGTAACCACTTTCCATCGGGTGGGCCATGTGCATTAAAAACCAATGCAAATGGCACACCAAAACATATATCACTTCAGCCGTGCTGTTTTAGTAAGGAACTCACATTTTGATGAAAAGTTTCTGTTGTAACCCGACTAGTGAACTCTCCGATAACCAGTGAAGTGTGCAGACTTTAAAAATATCTAACATCCCATAGACCGTACCGTAAATATTCAGGAAGTAATAATCTTGGAGGCGCTAGTATATTGTACAGTGAAATAATAAAAAAATGGTCAAGGCTGGTCCTGCTTTGTCTCCTGCGCTGACAGCATATACCTAGACTCTCTGTTCTTAGAGGGTACTTCAAAGGATAATTAATAAAGCAATGTATAAGTACCTACTACTCGTATAACTCATTTGTTTAAAGAATATTAGTAACCGAAATTACTGTTTCCATGTATAATATGTATGTAGGTATTTACAAAAAAAAATGTATCTAAGTATGTTTATCCGCATTCTAGAACCCATAACACAAGCTAGTTAAGCTATGCTTACTTTGGGTCTAGATAGCGTTGTGTAGATTGTCCTACAATATTTATTTATTTATTTATAATATTCACTCTAACCCCTTCAGCTAAGCTAAATTGCTTGTCTTAGAAGTGGGATCACCTCAGAAATGTAATGGCCAGGATTCGAACTCGGGACCCTTCCATTTACAGTAGGTAAATGTTTCATAGTAATCTATCTTTTGTATACTACTTAGGTCGCAGACAAGCACACGGCCCACCTGATGGAAAGTGGTTACCGTGGCCTATGGACGAGTGCAACACCAGCGGAGTCACACACACACGTCATAATATAATGCCATATCCATCCTTTTAATATTTACCAACAATATGCTTGAATAACTTAAGCAGTGCATTTTGTTAGCATAAAACTGTTGTCAGAGGAACCACGGTTCATACTAAATATTCTATTTTCATATTCTTCTTATTTTTACGATGTTACCTATTATGTAAAATACTTTCGAATCTTTAGTAGATTATAACTACGGTTTTTATGTATACCTACTAATACCAACCTGCCCCTGCTTAGCCCGTGGCATACTTGAAAACCCCATTTCACCACTTTAAGTGAATTACTTATTACTTTTTAACGGATTCTATCGCGATTTCTTTTTAACCCGACGTTTGGGCCACTTTTCAGCAGGCATGATCGCGGTGTGATATTCACATAAACTTCTGAAAATATCATTAACTCATATACTCAAACTCATATTATACTCGTCATTTTTTAGTTTGGAGGAGGTAGGACACGACGGTATATCCGTCCCAATCAAGCAGTCCGACTGGGGAAGTACCTCCGCCCTACAGAAGACCGCGGCTTAATAACCTCGTGTTGTGTTTCCGACGGTGAGCAGGGCAGCCAGAGCTCACTGGAGAGGTTTTGTGCTGTCAGTGGGAAAACCAAAGGCTTTGTACTACTTATCTTTTGCGCTAACGGCACAAAATCTCTCTGTTCTTACAGGGTCGGCAGTACGAGCGTGACTCCCCTGATGAAGCCCATAGGCCACGGTAACCACTTCATCAGGCGGGCCGTGTGCTTGTCTGCCACCTAATAAGTATAATAAAAAAAAGTTTTCAAATAATGTATGGGCATCTGCCAGATTTGTTGACATTTATGATTACTGCTCAGCCCCTCTAGACAAGTGGCAATTCGTTGCTCGGCGTATGATGGAATAGAATGACAAATGTATGGGATTTGACGTATATGACAGGCATCAATGAATGTCAAAAACGTCAAATCCTATACATTTGTCATTCTATTCCATCATACGCCAAGCAACGAATTACCACTTGTCTAGAGGGGCTGCTCCTCCAATACGCCGGTCAATGAATTGCTATTTGTCTAGGCAGTTTGGTGTGTCATTTGCTCAATACTCAATACGTTCTACGTGTTCAAACCACCTCACCCTTTCCAATTCTCGCTAACAACATTAGGTAAAAATATTCAACCCTTTTAATGTAGGTATACTTACTCTGCCACGGCCGCCTCGGGGCACTTAGCGATTGAAGCCTTTACCAACAATATGGGTGGTCAAAAGACCTCTGCCTACAGTGAAAATTCGTTAGAACGTGTCCAAGCATTCATTATAACAACAACTGATTTTATATGGGACGTACTACCATTTTACAAGAACTAGTCACCCATGTATGAAAAGAAAATTGATAAATTTCGACCAATTTGAAATGCCACCGGTTAAAATTTATCTATTTATTTAAGGTTTATGCACACACAGAACAATATACATAATATAATAGAAGTCATAGCCTCGTAATGTAAAGAACGGTCACCCTTCCAAAACCTGACCCAGCCAACATTACTTAACCTCGTAATGTAAACAACGGTCACCCATCCAAAACCCGACCCAGCTGTTGACCTACAAGATTGTGCAAAAGTAGAAACAGTACAAATTTGAATTCGGGGGCCTCGGCCACGGGGGCGTCGACCACTGAGGGCGTAAACCACGAACCCAATTTTATTGGTATCAATTTTCTTTTCATTAGTTATTGTGATAGTGAGGCCCAAGAAAACATGGATTGCATAAAAGAGGATATGGCAATGGAGGGAGTGATAAAAGAAATGACATCTGACAGCAATGTATGGAGGAGAATGATATGTTGCGCCAACTGCAAATATTGGAAATTGAGAGAAGGGTAGGTAAATGATGATGATTGTGATAGTGAGATTCTTTTATCAAGTACTTGGTTAAAATTTTAATCATCTTTACAGTGTAAGGCTACCTTTCCACCATAGATATGTACCTATGACTGTATGTATTTTTAAAGAGGTCATGTTTGTACTTTCGGGATATTAAAAAAAAATACTTGGGTTATGTTATTAACGACATTGACCACAAAAATGTTTTTGACTTCAGAACCGATTTTAATGCTTCTTTTGTTTGAAATCTTACGTTTTTTTTATCACAATCCATTCAGTAGGACCGGAGATATGAAAAAAGTCGCGTCAACTGATATCCGCGCGGGCGGAAGGGTAGAAAACATAATATAAACATGCATTAAACAGTTTAGCCATAAATACGGATATCGCAAAATTCGATAAATTCCCAACACTATCCCTGTAAGTAATACTTTACGTTATTGTGTAAGGTCAGAGATGTCCCGGGGGGTGTGCCCACAAGATTTACGAGGTCGAACTTACGACCAGATGGTACTAGATCGCAGCATCTTACACTTGTTGAGAATGTAAAACATGACTGTTATAACACTTCCCAAGTTTGTTTGTTCGACTTTTTAAGACCATTGTTGAAATATGAATTGTTGGAGTCCTACGGGAAAATATTTCTTGTTTGGATTGCGAGGGTACTATAATTTTATGTAAGTTTTTGTTTCCATAGTTTTTAAGAATTTGGTAGGTATTTCGGTATGTGAGTCCAGATTCACTCAAATACGTATGTAGGTACCTTTAGGAGAAGTTCAAAAATCCAGAATGCGTCCGCGTAGATCAGTTGGTCAGAGTAGTTTCCCCAGAAAGCATTCCCTTTATCGTGGGTTCAAACCCCGTTCTGGATATTAACTTCTTTCAATCTATTTTTTTTTAATTCATTTTCTATATCTACACTTCCATTACAGGTTGTCCCAATGCGTCCATGTGCTGTCACGTGCGTTGTGTCACGTCAATTTATTTAATTTACGTTCAATTTTCCTGATATGGTGGACTGATGCCCGCGGCTCCGCCCGCGTGACATTCTGTTATTCCCGGAAAAAAAGTAGTCTATATGTTGCTCCAGACTACTTATAGTCAAACCATGTACGGAATTTCGGCCAGATCCCTACAATCGTTGATCAGTAACCAACATCCAAACAAACAAACGTCTTCACAAACTTTGACATTTATAATATTAGTAGGAGAACAACATTAACTGGGTTGTATTATACTCATATTACTAAACATTACGATGTGGTGGTATGATGTTATACGAACTATGCGTAGAGCGTCACTCGACACATGTGACTCACGTAATTACAGTTGCCTTTACCACAAATGTTGTTCGTATTCCTTGTGCATATTGTCATGTGTTGTGATATTATATTCAGCCTCAGATGCATGACACGAGTGAATACTTTCGAATACTTTGAGTGAATTGTATTCGGTCGCACGCGAGGCTCACCCCTATTAGGTACGTGAGACCGAATACAATGATTGGTGAAATGTTGGTGTTAATTCACTCTTGCGGATCGTGGATATGGGGTCAGTATTTATTCATGGCACACAATACTAACAGTCGCCCCGTTTTTTTTAAGCAAACAGACGTATTCTGGCATTTCTAGCGTTTTCCGGCAGACTGATTCAGGTTTATTTTATTCAGTCCCAGTTGTGATTTTCTCAGCATGCAGCTTACAAGTATTACAGTTAATAATTAAGTTATAACAAAATGAAATACAATACAATATAGGTAAAATTGTTTGGTTCAAACCTAAAATAACTTTCAAGGTTTCCGTACTAAATTCGCAGGTCAATTCTCTAAAAGCATTTCGCAATCAAATAAATTATTTCAGAAAATCTTTAACATCCAACCCGCTCGGAAATAATTAAGCTAACATTAAACTCTGAACTTCAGAAACTAACTTTCAGGAAAGTCCGTTAATGCCCAATATATCATTTCCACAATTTTATGCAAGTAAACTTTAGTTACAAAGTTGGAAACTTAATGCTGCATAGGGTGGACCGTATTTCAAGATAACTTAAGATTAAGATACGGTTAAGTGAGGTTAACTTGGAGTTAAGTGCTAAGTTACCGTGGTCCGGTGCCGTAAATCGAATATTCTGGAGGGAGTTTAAAATTTAGTTACAACTTGGGCTTACATCGTATGATTAAACCCGATGTGACTGACCCCTGAGTTTGAACTTTTTAGAGAAGCTGCAATGTAAATTATGCATAGAATGTGGAGCTAAATTTGTTCGGCTAGCTTTCATTTCTCTTGTGTTTCTTTCTTTGTTTGTGAGTTATTTTTATATATTATATTTTTAATTTCAAAACACGTGGTTTCCATTTATTATTTACAATTTTAACTTTACATAAAACGTCAATATCTACAAATTTTCTTTGCCATTTACATTTTGGTTGTATTAAAATTGCAACCTTTTCAATATCGTTACTGATATAAATATTATATTGCTCAATCCTGTTTAAACTCTCAAACAAAACTCTTAATACCTGGGTTCGGCTCGCATTAGACTGGATTTTTTTTTCAGGAAAGAAGTAATGCTGTGCATTACTTCTTTCATCCAGTTACACGTTACGTTACTGTATTATAATCTTATAATATACGTTACGTACGATCGATAATTAATACAAGAGTATTTCTCGTTTGATAGTATCGAATATTAAATTTCAGAGATATTAAATTCCATCTGTTCCTGTGGGTGTCGTAGAAGGCGACTTTAGGGTCAGGGCTCTTCTCCACCTGACAACAGTAAACATACCTACAGCCCATAACTAAGTGCCCGCTTAGCGGCAATAGCCTCGCCTCGTATTACGTGGTACCGAAAATCATAGTGGATGAAATGTGGGTGTTAATACACCTCTGCCTACCCCTTCAGGGATTTACATTTTTAGATTTTTTAATGCATTTTTTAAGACATCGAAGAAAAAGTTACATATTCCTTTTCTAAACGAAGTAAACTAAAGGGAGTTTGGATAGTAGGTGCCGATGGGTTCTTGTTGATTATTTTTATATTATATGAACGACATAACATTTCAGTCATAATTAACTTAAATCTGGGTCACATATGATTTATTATTTAAACCCAAATAATTGAGTTAACCGTATATGAAAAATTTAACAACAGATATTCCCGTTGGACGGTCGTTTCAAAAATGGACGCTATTAATATTTAATCGTTTTTAACTCAATTGAAATGAGTATTTGGGATGATTTACTGTGAATATGTTTGAATATTTTAAGTCATTTGTGTGAATATTTGATTAAGTGTCTGTATTATCGCAAGTTAATTGCAATCAACTGGATTAATTAAGTTAAATTCAGCAGTAAAAACCTACAGTAGTTTGATATGATCACAAATTCCGAAATCAACGGCCTGGGGGTGACGTCTGTCACCCTCGCAGAAGCAGGCCCCGACGCGCCTCCTCATACCCGGGGGCGAGTTGGGGACTCCGTGGTCCCCACACCCGAAGAGAGCCAGATCGAGATAGACGGCCCTGGGTCCTGCATCTCGATTTATAGCTAGACCTCAGGACAGAATGCATTCTAGAATGTTTAGATGACAATTCTAATGTCATTGTGAGAGTCGATTCACAACTGAGCGTTATTCTGGAATACGACCTTAGAAATACTAAAGAGGATGTGAACTGGAGAAGGACCAGGCCCTCGATTCTGCTAAAGTAAAACTATTGTCATAACACAGGCACTGCAAAAAATGGCATGATATTTCAGACTTTATTGCTATAGGTTTAAAGTCCAAAATTTTGTAAAAAGAGTTTCATTACTCTCTTTCAGTTACTCTACAAAAAGTCATTCAATTTTAGACTTTAAAGACGTTAATGTAAAGTCTACAATTAAATGGATTGTTTTGGAGTGTCCGTGATGTGACAGTGGTTTTGCTTTAGCAGAATCGAGGCCTTGGAAACTGGACTGGCCCTGTGCTTCATGGTAAAGTGTGCTTCATGCTTTGGGAAAAGCATGAAGCGGCGGTTTTTACTTACGGCATTTTTCGGGGCACACTCCGGATTTAAAACTTATCTTAATCAAACAATTTCAACCGAGATCAGGAGTGCGGGAACATATTTAGAGGAAATTATTGTAATATAATTTACATCTACAATTTTTACAATCCCTCAATCTATTTGTGCCCCACAATGCGGTAATCCGAGAACCTAACCTTAACCGTTTTTTAACGTCATGTCATACCTGTCAATTTAATCCAAAGCACGTCAATATTTCACAACAGAAAACGTAGTAAATGATTTAAAATATGTTCGTAACTCTTTAAATTCACCGCGTATTGTTTAGGTACACTCCGCTCAGCCATTAAACAAAAGTCCAAAGTCAACTCGTTCTAACTAGCAAACAAACATGTTTATCATACATGTCCCTGGACGCTCATCAACACTGAAACAAGCCAACAAATAATTAAAACGTCCCCGAAACCGTCCAGCCGTTTTACGAGATTTACTTAATATAATAAACAAAATGAACTTTTCGTGGTCAGGTTCTGTACTGTTTACAGTATAATTCTATTAATATTGTAAATGTTACGCAATAGATCTGGCTGAAATTTGTCCATCCCGGGAAGGTTCACATGGGTAGCGGGAACGGGATCAAAATTTCACACGGGCGAAGCCGCGAGCAATAGCTAGTATTGTATAAATATAGTATAAACATTAAAAATACATACATTTCACAGCTCACTAAGGGTTTTAATTAATCAGACGTTTAATCAACTGTTTACTTAACAGCGCCATTCAACTAGCCACCTGAATGATATCATCATGATAAAAGAAATGTTTTGAATGGTGGTTTGTCATAAATCTAAAAGGGTGAAGAAAAGATGATGACGAAGAAAGAAAGAAAGAAAGAAAGAGAGAGAGAGAGAGAGAGAGAGAGAGAGGAAGAAAGAAAGAAAGGCTATTGCACAGATGAGTACTATTTCAAGATAACTGTTTCCTGGGCTTCTGTATTAATTTTTCAAAATGCAAAAATCCTTTTTCATTTTAAGTTTGGATCTCCAAAAGCTCGCAAATGAAGGTAATAGTACATAACAAGACCACAACGCGGACATATTTAACCGAGATGCGACCTTTTATTTGCGATGGTGGGTCCTTTTATGTAAAAAGTTTTGTGAAAGCTTCCACTTCCATTTTTGGTTGTTCAAATAGAATAGATTTTTTTTATTTCAATACCATTATAATTTCATTTTAGCTGTTATTATTAATATCTTAAATATCGACACAATGATTATAACGATATTCTGTTTTACTTTTAATTGTATTATAAATAATTTGAATGATTGTAATTTTTCACACATAATTATAATCATGTTCATGAATTGCCAAAAATCTTATTTATACGCGAGTTACTAAAAACGTCTGTTTATACGCGATTGACGCAAAAAATACTGTACGGACTTTATTCCAGTGTTCTCTGTTGTAGGTTTGATAGCAAATAACGGTAATATTTTACTTCTACAATTAATAACAATACAACATAATATTATCAATCAATCAATCAATCAAACAATTAAAGTATGTGTCCAGCAGCGGACTGCAATAGACTAACTGATTGACATAATATTGATAACACAAAAATGTTTCGTACACTATTACGTAAGCGCTATTTCACTTGACCACAAACTTCAATATCATATATCGTACAATTCTATTGCAAACCAAATCCATCCAAATCCACCCAACCTTTACAAATATTACTGAACAAACTACATTAGACATACATCATATCATTCATATCAGTTTACATTATACATTTTCATGATTACTATGAGTTATCGAAACTTACCGAGAATTCTATAGTTTTGATATGAAATCTCTAATCGATTCTAATCGTTATCTGACATTACCTATATCAACTGACAGCTGTTGTTGCCATTTTTCAACTTCTACTACAAGCGATACAAATTAAAACTTTATTACTTGCACTTCTGGGGTGCTTTTCTGTTCATAATTTGGGTGCCGCCGCCGAAATCGAAACGTTTGCGGGAAACGTTTGCCGTTTGAGCCACCAAATCCGAGAGGAAAATCTATGTCAGAGCGTCGTCCATTCTTCCGATGATGAATTGCTTGCAGATGTTAGCTTGACTCCTGATCATCTTAGTGAGGCCCTCAACTCAACCTCAACCCGAACTGAAAATCTAAATTTAAAATGTTTAACATTTATTTTCTTACTTCAAGATTACAATTACAAAAAAGTAATTGCCACAAAATCCAGCCAAATCCGCAGTTAGACTGGTAAGGTAGACCCTAGACTCCGTGGTAAAAGTTTCGGATGCGACTGGAGTTAACGCTAGGATGAAGATAGATATGAAGAGAGAGCTTTTTTTTCTTACTTCATAGCCTATTACTTCATACTGTTTTATTAACTATAACTACAATAGTTATCATGACTTGAGCACATAGTACGCGCCGTGATACGAATGCCAGTCAGAGATAGTGACGTCAGCCCTACTCAAACTATCAAATTATATGCAAGTACGAATCTGTTGGACGTAGATGAAGCGTTTGATGAGGATGAACGTGTTTACCTTACTTAGCTTATTGGTTTATCAATTATTCTGTACAATACTGGGAATGTTTTAAATATTAAAGTTACTTTTCCAAAATATTTTGTCACGAGCTGTTGCCCGCGTTTTCACCCGCGTGAAATTCTGGTCCCGTTGCCGCTATCTATGGGAACCAATTATTCCCGGGATTAAAAGTAGAATATGTGTTATTCCAGACAGCAATCTATCATTACACCAAATTTCAACCAGAGCTGTTAGAGAGTGATTGAATAACAAAGATCCAAACATCTTTATAAACTTTCACATTATAATATAAGTAGGATTGGATTGGAATAATTAATTAGCGGGCCCATCAGACAGACCTCGTCCTGCCCGCGAAATGAGCGTCACGATCAGTGACATACCGACAGATTTTGACAGGTTTTGACAGGTTGATTGTATTTTCAGATAATCCAGGAACCCATAGAAATATTTATGTGACTGAGCTTCTGCAGCAGAAATGTATACCTTGACGTCGCAATCTTCCCACCAACCGTGTGGAGTACACGTCCTAGGTGCCTACTTAAGGTATTCCGTGCGCTCCACCAAGTCATCGTCTGTGTGAGGGTCTGAAATCTGTAGAGTCCAACGCCATGTACATGGTCCTGATTGACCTAGCGAGCGAAGCGAGCGAGATTTTCCATTTCCACAAGGTGGCCGATTTTGCTTTCGTCCGTAAGTATCTTTGTAGGTATATGTGCGTTGGTCAGTTCCGAGTTCCGACCTAGAAGGTGCATTTCTAATGAATTTTTGCTAAGAGCTTTTTTTTGACAGGTGGGAAAATGGAAAATGGGGGAGGGTGTTTGTTATCTGTATGAACGGATCTGATGATTTTAGCTGAAGTATCAAGGCCATATTGGTTCCTTACAGGTTTTTGTGAAAAAAAAACATGCTCGCGAGGTATATTATTCACAGGACAATGAGTACTAGTTATAAACACAGTTACTAATAGTTTTACAGAAACAGATTCATTTATATCATTGTGATGATGATTTAATAATAATAATAATAATAAAAGCTTTATTTCGGACCCTTGATTCATAAAAATGTTAGTAATGCACAACTTAAGAACTATGTTAGTAACAAAATACACAAACAGTACACAAAAGACAACACAAAATCAATTCATATAACGGCCGCGCCCACCTGACGCAGTGGGCATCTGCATATGGACATGTACCCAATGCGCCATGATGGTGCAACACGGCTTCTCGCTGATAACCTTCAGAAGGCCGTTGACGCTCCCACGCACCCTGTGCATCATAGATGCCATCCTCTTTCGCAGGATGGTGCTGAAATTGTCCGTGCGCGCTTTGGCAAACATTCCCGATGCACTGCAGTATCGTGGAAGCCCCAACAGCATTCGGAAGGTATTATTATACTGTATTCGGAGAGCGTTGAATGACTTTTGCGTATATCGAACCCACAGAGTACACGTGTACATGGACTGGCAGAAAGCTTTAATTAAATCGATGTGATCTTTATCAGAATATTATTCATGTATCAGTATCAGTCTACGTAGTTCGAATAGGTTATAATACTTTCCTTACTTTTCGATTGGCTGGCATCCAAATAATGGCAGTTGACCAATGTCCGATACAAATCCGGCGACATCGTAAAATTTACGGAGCAGAAACCTTTCATGCTAGATTGCTTCTAAACTAGATTTCAAGATAGTTAGGCAGTTTCTGGGGTAGGTCCTTATTTCAATAAGGGCCCTTTGATTTAGGTTAGGCTTCGATTTTGTAACAGTTTTTATGTAAAATTCTATATGCTCACGTAAGGTATTTATCTATCTACGTACCTACTATCTATTTATTTATCTATCTATTTTTTTTATTTTACAATAATTAATATTCTATTCTGCGATAGTAAGGACAGCTGAACTAACTTGCAGTATGAGTTTTAGAACGCGAATAAACATACATTTTGTTTCGTAAATATAAAATATTATACATTGAAACTTCTGCACTTCTGCACTAACCGTGCAGAAGACAAAGCAGGACAAACCTTTAGTCTTCCCACTGATAGAACAAAAACTGTACAGTGAGCTCTGGCTACCCTACTTGCCGCCAGGAACACAACACGAGGTTATTACGGCTTTTTTCTGGTATGTTTGTGTGATATGTATGGTATGGATATTACCAACTTTAGGTAAAATATATTACAAGTTCCTCTAATCGTGTCCAATAAAGGTCACTGAGGTTACCGATACCATTTATACTCGAAGTTTGTCCTTTAGTTCTCAACTATCGTGTTTTGTGGCTAAGGACACTCCAGTAATCTACAGATGCCTTCAATTTAAAGCCGTGTTTGGACGGAATTGATTAGCAGATCGATTAATCCGTGGTGTTTGATTTCGCTTAGAAGTTTTAGTTGGTGAAGGGTGATTGGTGTTGATTTGTGAACTATTCATGTTCAATACGCTAATACCTTGGTTAAGGACTTTGTATGATAATCCGGACATAGATCGGCTTTGCTTTCAAATCCGTTTGGTGTTACTATTAGAACTATCGGGATATTTACCATGTATTGTTTGGAGTTTCCGATATTACAGCGCTGTTGCAAGCACCATGATCACGGAGGAACTGTAGTACTGGCGGTAAACGGTGAAAAAGTTTTTTAGGAGTACATATATCGATCTACCCTCTTTCGAGTTCTTATATCCTTAGGTATATCCCGATAGTTCTAATAGTAATGTGAACGACCATGAAAGTTTAAATACCGTTTGGTGTTGTTCGTCAATGATTATCTATTAATTTCAATACCTTCTCAAGAAAAAGGTCTCATATTAATAGACCGATGAACGGAGAATGAATAGTAATCCTATAGGTATGAGTTATCCGTGTGGTGACGGAAAAAGCACCCCATCCGAAGAGTGTCGTAAGAGGCGACTAACGAAAGAATATGCAGACGATATTATCACTGTGAGAGAAAGAAAACTAGAAACAATTCCCTGTATCAACCCTCCATCAACCAGTCTTCTTTTTCCACGCTGGCCAGACGGTCTGCCTTCAAAAAAGAAGGCCAAATCCAACATTGGGAGAGGCCTATGTCCTGCAGTGGACTGCGATAGGCTAATTGATTGATTGAGGTATCAGTTTTGTTCGCCTTTTTTAGGTACAGAATACGTATTCAGCATAATCCATACTCCATACTAATATTATAAATGCGAAAGTAACTCTGTCTGTCTGTCTGTTACGCTTTCACGCCTAAACCACTGAATCGATTTTGATGAAATTTGGTATAGGGGTAGATTAGACCTTGAGAAAGGACATAGGCTATGCTTGGTCGCGATAACCGACATCCACGCGGGCGGAGCCGCGGGCAAAAGCTAGTATCCAAATAATTAAAAAAAAATAGGTATAGGTACCTAATTTGTACCTATCGTACTTCCTATCCTTCTCCTACACTAGCCTATCCTACTAATTCTACTCCTATATTATCCTATCCAACTAATCCTACCCCTAATGTTATAAATATAAAAGTTTATGAAGACGTTTGGATGTTTGTTACTCAATCACGGCTTATAGGCTGAACGGATCTTGCTGATAGATTATAGTCTGAAATAACACATAGGCTACATTTTTGATCCCTTTTTTGATTCCACTGGAATAGGTTCCACTGGAATAGGTTCCACTGGAATAGGTTCCACTGGAATAGATTCCACTGGAATAGGTTCCACTGGAATAGGTTCACTGGAATAGGTTCCACTGGAATAGGTTTCACTGGAATAGGTTCCATTGGAATAGGTTCCAGTGGAATAGGTTCCACTGGAATAGGTTCCACTGGAATAGGTTCACTGGAATAGGTTCCACTGGAATAGGTTCCACTGGAATAGGTTCACTGGAATAGGTTCCACTGGAATAGGTTCCACTGGAATAGGTTCCACTGGAATAGGTTCCATTGGAATAGGTTCCTGTGGAATAGGTTCCACTGGAATAGGTTCCACTGGAATAGGTTCACTGGAATAGGTTCCACTGGAATAGGTTCCACTGGAATAGGTTCACTGGAATAGGTTCCACTGGAATAGGTTCCACTGGAATAGGTTCCACTGGAATAGGTTCCACTGGAATAGGTTCCACTGGAATAGGTTCCACTGGAATAGGTTCCACTGGAATAGGTTCCACTGGAATAGGTTCCACTGGAATAGGTTCCACTGGAATAGGTTCACTGGAATAGGTTCCACTGGAATAGGTTCCACTGGAATAGGTTCCATTGGAAAAGGTTCCAGAGGAATAGGTTCCACTGGAATAGGTTCCACTGGAATAGGTTCACTGGAATAGGTTCCACTGGAATAGGTTCCACTGGAATAGGTTCACTGGAATAGGTTCCACTGGAATAGGTTCACTGGAATAGGTTCCACTGGAATAGGTTCCACTGGAATAGGTTCCAGTGGAATAGGTTCCACTGGAATAGGTTCCATTGGAATAGGTTCCAGTGGAATAGGTTCCACTGGAATAGGTTCCACTGGAATAGGTTCACTGGAATAGGTTCCACTGGATTGCGAGAACGGTATCAGCCGTGGGCAACAGCTAGTTGAAAGAAAAGAAAGAAAAAGTTTTTTATTCTGTACAAAAACACTGAAAAGTTTATGTTCTTTTTTTTCCTTTTAGTTAAATAACATAGGGGAATATGGATGGACCGCTTCACACACGATATTATAAATTACGCATACAATTACTTACACAAGTCTATATTACTATTATACGATATGGATACGACATATGTGCAAATACTGAAACCGCGAAGCATCCTGGTCCGTAGGAATAGAACCAAATTAAATTTAAACTTAAATTCCCTGATTTATAAAATCCGAAATTTTCTAACAAAATAATTATTAAAATAAATGTAGAAAATGCAACCACTTGTATAAGTCATTAAATAGTTTCATCCATTGCTTTAAAGTCATTGACTGTGTCATAAGTCATTAATAAATACGCACACACCTTCACACACACACACAACAACTTCACACACACACACAACAATAGGCATAGTAGGTAACTTACTTGAACAGTTAAGCGGCAATATGCGATTCTACAGAGTGCTCAAAGTTGTTCAAATTCTATAAAATTAAAACTCTAGTTTCTGCCCTTAATACTGACCAATTTTGTTCAAACTTTTCCTGCTTGAAGCTTAGGTGGTACCAAGTATATGGTTTCAATTATTGCCTATATGTCGTATCCATATTGTATAATTGTAAAGTGGTTGTGTCTGTACATTGGAGATATTAAAAAAAAAATACTTGGGTTATGTTAATTATGTTAACGATAGTGAACACAAAATTTTTTTTTTTTGAATTTACTGTCTGTTTGTCTGTTTGTCCGCGATGGACGCAAAAACTACTATACGAATTTTGATGCGGTTTTTTTGTTAGAAAGGGCTTGCTCAGACTTAAAATCTTACGTTTGTTTGATCGCAATCGGTTGAGTAGAACCGAAGATATGAGCAAAGGTCGCGGTAACCGAGATGCACGCGGGCGGAGCCGCGGGCGGAAGGCTAGTATTTAATAAAAACGTGAAATAGTTTTACTTGATATGAAGTAGTAACCCCACCGTTGTGTTGTTAACGCGCCGGGAGTTGAGTCCTGTCATTTTCACACCTTAACATGTTTAATGTATGGAAAAACTTTGCGGTGATGTTGCAAGTCACGGCTTATGATTTGCAAATGAGTACCGCGACCGCCTGCTATCAAACTTGTTTCGGTCTATTCAGCGGTTACGTATTAAAATACCGAAACCTCGAAAATTACGTTTTTCAGGATTTTGAACTTCGGGATTTTGCACTTCGGGATTTTGTACTTTCGGTATTTTGAACATTCGGTCAAACTAATTGTATTCGGGTTTTTGAATTTCGGTCTTTCGTACGTCGGTATTATGAAATTCTGTATTGTAAGTTTCGGGAGTTTGATATGTAACCCTTTTCAGCCTGCAGTAGTCAGATTTTTTATTTATAATAATTTATTTTATTCTTTATTTTTATGGCATATACCTACCTTTTTTATTTCCTTCATTTTGATACCCTACTCGATAGGTTTGAGTTTGTCAAATATTTTTTGGAAAACACTACATGTCATTATAGCGTCAGAAAGCCACCGTATAATTTTTATTCACATATTTTTATAAACCCAATAATGCTTAAAAGAATACCTTTCATTTGAGACCTCATTCATTGAAATCCGTCCAGTTACTAGGATTCTAGAGGGGAACAAAGAAAACTAGATACATAGGTACATTCTCACATAACATTAAGTAAATCTCTTTGATGGTATTAATTTAAGAGTACAGCAGCTACTTCGAGACTAATATTAGACCCATTATCGACTCATAACTTATTCAAACATGAGTCGTAAAGTCATAATACAACAGATATAATATCAAATCTATATCGAAATCACCAAATATAAACTCATTTCGTATCCTGATTACGTCGCATTACCAGGCTCAATATGAGATAACTGCGTAATATTATACCTACGTCGTTTGTACACGTCTATCTCAAGTACATGTCTATCTGACGTACACGTCGATCCGACGTCCACGTACCGTTTATATGCTTATCCCCGTTTCGGTCAGTTGATCCGCGTAGATCGGCGACGGTAATCCCCCATTAGTGGTCGGCTTACGTACTTCTATCTTGTTATATGTTTGTAAATATTTGAGGGGTCTTTATGAAAGCTTTTTGTTTAAAGACTAAATTGCCTTTATATGAACGAATTCTAGGTGGGATAAAATGTTATATTAGAGTATATTTTCAGCTGTTTACAGGCTTTATTTGACAAAGAATTTTTTTTTTACATACATAGGTACATATACTTACCTACACCCCCCGAAGGGGTAGGCAGAGGTGTATAAATACCCACAATTCGGCAACTGTGATTTTCGATCTTACGTAATAGGGGGCGAGCCTATTGACGTATAGCGGGCACTTAGCCATACGTTTTCTGTCGGAAGGAGAACTTTTTTCACTAGGAATATATTGGTAGTTATATATAATTATATTGCCACCGTATCACTCCTTGCAGTCATTTATAGGCCCGCAATTTATTAATTCACAAATAAAGTATGGAAATCTGCCGGACTTGTTGACATTTATGATTACGGCTTCGCTTCCTTATGTAGTAGTGTGATGAAATTTAGCTTATAACCTTCCTCGACAAATAATGGACTATTCAACACAAAAATAATTTTTCAATTCGATCCAGTTGTTCCTGAGATTAGCGAGTTGAAACATACCAACAAACAAACTCTAGGTATCCCTGTATACAATTTCAGTCAGATGCATTTATTAAGCCATTCCTTCTCCTCTTAATTCATCAAAACATCTATTCTAGCCCCAAAGTAATACGAGTAATTGACAATGTTATAGGTTCTTAAATTTTTACCACTTTAATGAGCAGTTTTCCAGTAGGTATAATAATCAGTTGGTTTTTAAATCATGAAGAGATGGCACTAGCATAGCTTTTGGTAATTTTAATGTACTCTGTGGTTTATTTGTGCGATGTTGCCAAAGTTTAATTTCATTTACCCATATTACAATAGATAAAATATGATAAAACGCTTAATTCTTTTCGCGTCACTGTCTGTAATTTCAAATAATATTATATTTAAAATAATTTTATCAAAAAAAAAATGTCAAAACATTTATGTAAAGTAAATCATTACAAAACCGAAGAACATTTTTTCCATAAATTAGGGAACACTAGATATGAGACCACACTCTACTTACCAAAAGTGCCGGCTGCGCCATCTAGCTTGTCTTTAGGAACGCTATAAATACCTACTGGAAAACTGCCCATTAAATGGTTAATACTGTAGTACAAAAACCCGTTAAAGTCTTCTAATTTAGCAGTTAGTGTATGTCACAAGAAGCAGCGATATCATCTATATATATAAAAGAAAGTCGTGTTTGTTACAACACTTATAACTCGAGATCTGCTGAACCAATATTCATGATTATTGATTCGTTGGATTTGTCTCCGCCCTGAATAGCATAATAAATCTTAAAAACAATGAAAACTCGATATGTGTAATGAATAATTAATCATTTCATTTCATCTATTTATATAAAAGAAAGTCGTGTTTGTTACAACACTTAAAAGTCAAGAACGGCTGAACTGATTTGGCTGAAAATTGGTGGGGAGGTAGCTTAGAACCAGGAGAAGGACATAGGATACTTTTTAATTATTTTTTTAAATTTTTTTTTTTTCACTTAAAGGAAAATTAGAAGGTGAGTAAGTTCTCATTCCAAGGATCCCGATGATCCCAACCGACATGCCGCTTGAATTTAAAAGACTTCAATTTTCGATCCGTCTTGCATTGGCCATGACCATAAACAAATCACAAAGGACAATCCATATAAGACCACACTGAATCTAGAAAATCCATGTTTTTCCCATGGTCAATTATATGTGGCATGTTCATGGGTCGGGGACGGTGCAGCGGGAACGGGATCAGAATCTTCTAACATGGAAGTTTGAATAGAAGGTACAGCGGGAACGGGTCTGAATCTAGAAAATACATGTTTTTCCCATGGTCAATTATATGTGGCATGTTCACATTGTTCACGGGTCGGGGGTCGGGGACGGTGCAGCGGGAACGGAATCAGAATCTAACATTGAAATTTGAATAGAAGGTACAGCGGGAACGGGTCTGTATCTAGAAAAGCCCATGTTTTTCCCATGGTCAATTATTTATGTGGCATGTTCACATTGTTCACGGGTCGGGGACGGTGCAGCGGGAACGGGATCAGAATCTAACATGGAAGTTTGAATAGAAGGTACAGCGGGAACGGGTCTGAATCTACAAAAGCCATATTTTTCCCATGGTCAATTATATGTGGCATGTTCTGTTCATAACACGGGTCGGGAATGGTGCAGCGGGAACGGGATTAGAATCTAACATGGAAATTTGAATAGAAGGTACAGCGGGATCGGAATACCACGCGGGCGGCAAATATGGCGGTACGAAGTTCGCCGGGTCAGCTAGTATTTCAATAAAAAAATTGTGGCATGTGAATTATCAAAATTTGTTAAACAGGTACTATTGGCCGTATACATTTTAAAAAGAAATCTGATTAGTATCGTTGCTTACAAATCAGGAATAGGTACCGCCCAAAACTCTCAAAAATAGTGTATGTGTAAACGTGTGACAGACATAGACTTCATTAATAAAAATCAGAATTGAGATTTGTGCGAGTCATAAATACATACAGATAGGTGCCTGGAATAAAGCCACAATCGACAAAAGATAATTTTACAGGAAAAAATATTTTGTGAAAATCTTGAATAATTATAAAACCACAAGACGTATCAAAATGGTTTATGTATCAATTTACTACTTAGGTCGCAGACAAGCACGCGGCCCATCTGATGGAAAGTCCACCTTTCGTTCCCAAATCAACAATAAAACAGGTTAGTTTCATTACACTCCTATGTCGCCGTGAAAATTTAGGATGGAAAAGAATTTATCGCTCGTTACTCCTTGCTTAGGTAAAGCTGGCCAACGGTCCCCATTGGGCAAGCCGCGAGGTATAAATCGTGCCCACGCGGCTAACTTGGGCAGAGTTTACCACCACTATTCTGACCAACTTTCTGCTTTGCTCTTACAGTGATTTTATATGCCCTCGATTCAGACAGTGTACTTTTGTTCATTGTATTCTAACTGATCCCGCGGCTTCACCCGCGTGGGATTTTGTTCCCGTTCACCCCCGTGGAATTCTGTTCCCGTTCCTATGATCCATGAAGGTAAAAATAAAAACGACGAATTGGTCGAGCCGTTCTCGAGTTTACGTGGTACGTTTTTATTTTATATCTATAGATTATTGTGTAAGTAGTCTATTTTCGTTTTTGTTTTAAGTATCCGTTGTTTTAAGCTATAATAATAATGCTAGTACTTAATGTAAGTACTTCCTCCCGGATTCAATGAGCAGTTTTCCAGTAGGTATTTATAGCGTTCCTAAAGACGCGCCAGATGGCGCAGCCGGCACTTTTGGTAAGAAGAGTGTGGTGTCACATCTAGTGTTTCCTAATTTATGGAAAAAATGTTCTTCGGTTTTGTAATGATTTACTTTACATAAATATTTTGTAATTTTTTCTGATAAAATTATTTTAAATATAATATTATTATTTTAAATTACAGACAGTGATGCGAAAAGAATTAAGCGTTTTATTATATTTTATCTATTATAATATGGGTAAATGAAATTAAACTTTGACAACATGCTACCTACCTATTAAAATTTCTTGATAAATAATTTGATTAGAATGTTGCTAGACGGAGCCTAAATGACGGTCGACGGAAGATTGTAGACGAAAAAGCTTCATATCTTATTAAATAGGATTGAAGTTTTATTTCCACTCGTTTCCTCCTTCGAGATTTTAAAATAATATTGTCTATATAGTTGTAAGTATCATCATAACCTGCTCTTTTTAACAATTATTTAGGATTGGCGCAACAAGTAATTCTACTATTATTTTCGTCACATGTCATCTCCTTAGTACCCTCCTTGACATGTCCTCTTCCACGCATTCCGCATTCTTAGTAGCTCAATACCTGCCCCATTCTCGTAATAATAGGTAACAAAAACTTAATACGATATTCTTTGCTTGTTTTGATACATACCTACTCTATATAATACTTAGCATTATTTTGCATTATATACCTACTATTTATGTGGTGATACATTTTGGAATATATATTTGTGGTGATACATTTTGAAACCCTTAAGAATATTCTTATGATTCAACATTTAATTGAAACGTACTATCGTAATTAAAAGTGCATTAGCACCGTAATGTTTATAATCGCTTGTCCGGTTAAACGCGTATCTATGTGTATGTAATGTTTAACGCATAAATTTATACGTCACACAGTATCGATATGAGAAAATATAAATGTGTGTGATGCGAAACAAAGAAAACGTTATGCTCGCCTTTTCATACTATTATGTTCGAAGCATGCATCTATATAAAGTAATGCAAAAATTCGTTATTCTACGTAAGGCAGTGCGTAGCCTGGTCGGTAATAAGGCTGCTATGGATAGTGTTGAAATCGGATGTTGTGGGTTCGGATCTTAGTTTTTCCACTTTTTGTTGTTTTGTTTTCATGAAATTTTAGGAACAAGTTAACAGAATTAGAAATAATTATTTACAAATAGAAAAATATTATACTTAATTTACAATAGATTATAAATAAAACAATAGTTTAAAAAAAAAAGGTTTATTAAAAGAATTATCCAATGTTAATTTGTGGTTATAATAATTTCATCCAAAAAAATATACTTTTATAATAAAATTAATATTGCATATTGAGGTTATAGCTTAATTATTCATTTTCTCGAAAGTTTTTTTTCGGAAAAGAGGATTGAAACTTAACCTCAACCATACAGTCTTTATACTATTTACAGGCCAGCACGTCCCTTGATAGGCTCAGTAGTCTCAATAGGCTCAACTGAAATTAAATAACAAAAATATTTAAACAGAATAGCTTAGCACGGAGTAACAATATCACGAGAGCTTTCACTTTAAATTGAGCCTAACTATTTTATATAAAATATAATATATAATAACAATAACTTTTATCTCTATTTGCACCATTAAACCCCATATATTCTCAATCGGGTTCAAATCAAGGGATCGTGCTGGCCAAGGAAATTCAGTGGCGAGGAGTACTCATAACACGATTCCTGCCGGCTTGCTCTGCAAAGGGAAGTCATGGTAGAGATGCTTAAGTTTAATGCATTATTACATGTATTACACCAAAAATTCAGTACCTATCTAAAATTTGAGAGAATTTCATACAAAATTGCCATGGTTGTTCTTTGGGATGTGCCACCGGCTTCCCTTTTGAACATTTTCACCCTTCGCCACAGCAAGGAATAACTTTACGTTCACTAAACCATTCGCGAAGTATGGTGGCTCGATGAATGGGACAATTATCGTGCACAAAACTTATATCATTTTTTTATACCACTTAGGTGGGAGATAAGCACACGGCCCACCTGATAGAAAGTGATTACCGTGGCCTTTGGACGTATGCAACACCAGGGGCGTCACACTCATGCTGCCGACCCTGAAGAAACCTTCTAATGCCCTTAAACCTTCATTTATATCTGGATAGACATTTCGCACTGTGGGCAACATTATATCTTCTAACACTTCCACATAATTTGCACTATTTGCACGCGTAGATATTGGGTCTAATTCACCCGGCCCTTGCGCTCTAATCCACCCCCACATAATTTACACTTAGATTCAGTGTTCGGTACTATGTTTTCACACCACCGTGTTTTATCCTTATGCCATAAATGTAATCTTCCTTTTTGAGATGATTTAAACGTTTTTTCATCAGAAAATATTGTTGATTCCCAGTTAAAGTAAATACTCTTCGTTATTCGTTTCATATTCTGCTACCATATAACGCCGCTTCAGCAGGTCTTCCACTTCTCCTCCAACTCTGCAACTCTTCTTCCTCAAATTGTTTCACGCAACGACTCCCAGTATTTCTCTAAAAAAACAACAACCATATTACACAATTGCAACCAATGAACAAAATTGCACTACAACAATATTAATTAACTAATTAACTTACAGATAAGCCCGTCTCATTAGAAATTTGAGATATATTCAGATCATTCGAATATGGCCACAATATTAGCTTTTGCTTCAATACTTATATTTGACATATTGATTTATTATAAAAGAAATGTAATCGCTCGAACAGTAATTAACACAAACAGTCGTAACCATAGATGATATAATATATAAATAGGGTAGTCGTAACTGACTTCACCAACCAACAACTTCACTCATAGCCAATGAATCCATTTTATTTCAAATACA
Source organism: Eilema depressum (assembly GCA_914767945.1). NCBI lineage: Eukaryota > Metazoa > Arthropoda > Insecta > Lepidoptera > Erebidae > Eilema > Eilema depressum. The sequence goes on along the minus strand of OU612028.1, from coordinate 5,981,993 downwards.
CCCTCAAATAATTATTTTCTCGCTAAGTTTAAAATTCTACCTAAGAAACATTTTTATATTCGTATCAACATTTACATATCATAACTTTTAAATATAAAACACAAAAAGTTATATTAGTTCCGGTAGGTTCGAACCATCACCGACTGGTTTCATACTATTCATCAAGCCGCACATTAAACCACTCAGCTACGGGGCGGCTTACGTATGATATTGAAATTAACAATATCAATCAACGAGTGAACAATATTAATGTGTGTGTATGTGTGTGTGTGAATTATCTTCAAAGATTAAGGTCATAACTTCAAAAGTTTAGTAAGAGTACTGTACGACGTAGTGTTGACGTGTATGTGTGTGTGAATTGTCTTCAAAGAATAAGGTCATAAGTACGACTATTGTTGACGCGCTATAGTTGCGTCAGATTGGTACTGTACTTATGATCGCGATAGTACATCTAGCATTAGCTGCCCTCGAAACTTACAGAGTGAAAGAAAACTCCTATAGTTAAACCACATCTTTGGAAAAATAATTGGGTTCCTTTCAAGAATAATGAAGATATATAACATTACTTTAATCTTAACTTAAAACTTTTAGTTGTCCCTTTTTAAAACTTTGATTGTTAACTTTCAGTCTCATATTTTACTCTCAAGTGAAGACAAACAGCTGATCCATTAGGTATGTAAGTGTTTCATCTGGTTTGTAAGTCACAGAAGTTGCATCTTTGCCAGCGTTTGTAGGTAATGGTAATCGCTTACCATCACAGGCCTACGCTGTAGCAAGTATAATTGCTACTTTATTTGTTTGAGAATCGGAGGATCGGCAAACGTGGTGCATATTGGGAGAGGCTTATTTCCAGCAGACTGCAATAGGCTAATTGATTGATTGTTTGATTGATTGAAGTTCATTTAATGAATTATTTAGAAAATATCATTATTTTATATACCTTACTGCCAATATAATACCTAACACTACATTTGTAGAATTTATTAATTAGTTTACCTATTTCCTCTACTGGACTATTAATTAGTGTGCCTCCACTGTATATTTCCTCTACTAACTCTACTGGATCTTCCAGTGAAAGCTATTCGAAATCCGGCATAGTTTTTCATTGTTGAAATCTTAGCATCCTTTCTCGAGTTGAAACAATCAAAATACCGCTTTGTGGCAACTCTTTAGACTCTTAAATGTTCTGGTGTCGGAGCGCTTCGAGGTACGCTTTTACGCTCCGATGTTGAAAGGAGTCACTGAAGTCTGCAGTACAATGAACAGTCGCGGTGAGAACACATTCATAAGCGATAGCGAGTTAAAGTATAAAACCTCAGGAAGGATCAACATTTGGAACCAAATTAAGCAAACTATAAATATAGTCTACTTCATTTTAAGACAGGAAATTAGATTGTATTTGTGAAGGTAGTATACTCTAGTGAAGAAAGCAGAATAATATAAATAGGAAACGAAAGGAGATAAGATAAGTGATAAAATCTCTTAAACCTATGGCAAACTGTTACAGTAACAAGATTAATAAATCATACAAAGAGATTGCCGCAGAGTGATAAGGCCGCCATTTGTATGTGCCACATGTTTCTATATTCCTATTATGTATTTAATATCTTTGGTGTACAATAAAGACGTATATTATTATTATCTCTTTATTACACTTTAAAAACTTATAAATTATATTTTTAAATACATATAAAACATCTATTTAAAAATATAAAAAATTATTATTATTATTATTAAATATTATATAGTATATCATGAACTTATACTGAGAATTGAATAGTTCGATGTCCAACAACACATAATATGCAGACCAAATTGATGATGTTCAGAAAAACCCTTATATATTATATGTTTAAAGGATAATTTTATTGAAGAAAATAGGGATGGGAGGCTGGGATGTTGTCTCTGCGCACGTTAGAGGAGAAAACGCATTCATTGTTTTGTAGCCCCGTAACAGTACCTTTATATAAGCAGTTTTTATAGTAAAAGTAATGCGATTTCTCTGACTCGCTGCCTGTTATTAGTATGATCTCTCCACTAAAATCTTATGCATAGCATAGTGCGGGCTCAGTAGCAAGCTAAAACAGACCCATTCAGCTTGTAAACATGTACCCCGCCTCTGCAGTAGTGCATACGTGTTGCCCCTCTTCTGTGTTCGATATTTGAATACGTATTGTATAACTAACCGCTTTTGTTTTGGAAAGTTTTGCTCTATTGATTTGTTATTGTTTTCATGCATGCTGTTAAAAAATGTGTTATATTTTCTTTACTCTATAAGAGACTAGTTGATGCCCGTAATTTCGTCCGCGCGTGGAATTCTGTTTCTGTTGCCGTGATTCAGACGAACTTGTTTTTATATAATTCATTTTCGTCCTTATTGTTTTTTTTTAAATCTTTTCTTCTTCAGGAATTTCAACCTTAACCTTAATATTTTTAAGTTATTTATCGATTCTCTGGACATTTTTTTTTAAATAATTTATACAATTAATATAATATCTAATAAAAGTTTATAACTACTACTAGTTAAACACAATGACGCCAATTTTGTTGCGCATCTCACTGAACTAAATAATCTTTAACATTATTTTGTTTGAACTTCGATAAATTTGATAAATCTGGTGTTATAGGTATTATGTAGATACCTTACCGTTAACGTTATTTTGATAGGATTTAGGACATGGGACAATTTTTTTGCGATATTTAGTGATCAATTCATGATTCAGTGATCTCGTGACACAATTTCACACAATTGGCAATTACCAACGGTTACGTTTATTGTTAGAATATGAACGGAGTCTTATAAGAAAATACCTATGTTAGGAAAGCCATATGAAAATAGAAAACAATAAAAGTTCATTCCACAATAGGTACTTTTTCTGTACCACAAGCAGATGCTGCAAAAAAGTATTTTTGAAATATTATGTAAAAAACTAGGAATTTTTATTACCATTTCTTACAACGCGCGCTGCGTCCCGAGTGTGTACGCGCGCGACTCTTTCTGGCAAATAAAAAATATTGAGCTTATTTATTTTTTACATTTCCGTGCAAATAAAAAATACTAAGCTTATTTTCACATTTAATTAAACAGAACAACAGAATCGGTACCATTGTCTAACTAATGATGCAGTAACTTGATCTTCTCAAATGGCCTCACTGTACAGACTGTTGCACACATACAAGAGCCTCATAGATGTTAGATGAGGACATTAAATAGTATGTAATATCCACACAACTGTAACGGGATACTGCACCACTAATGACGTTATTTAACGCACCTGGCTATATAGATAGTAGATCTAGTATATCTAGTAGATCTAGTGTGGATATATTTTGGTATTATGGATTTATTGTGCTTCAAGTGTTGTGTTACAGGTTCTAATTTAATGTGTGTGTGTGTGTGTTTGTTACTTGTATTTTATTCAGATAACTTACTCTCATTGTAACGCCTTGTAATTGTTTGGTTAAATTTATACCACGGGTAAAATTTTGAAAACGCTGATATACGGTAACATTTTTCTCGCCTTCCATTAAAATCTCTGCTTATTACCAAAAATCTCTAAGCATAAAAAAAACATTCATTAACAAAATATCCCATTTGTAATTTAAGAACTTGCCTAATATAGATTAAACCTCTTCTTTTCATGCTCACATTAAATAAGACCACAAAAATTTATAGGCATACATCTTTCTTAATAATATTCGACCAAACATTCCCTTCAAATAAACAAAAATAAATATACTATCTTATCCTCCTCTGATTTATTTGATAAAATGTTTTGGCTCACATGTGTTTATGTCGCTATCACCCCAGGATTTCGCACTCCAGGATTTCGCTCTCCAGGATAGTGGGAACAATCGTACTTAAATGTTAAGTATTGGATTTTTTAACTCTTCTTTCTTATATTACCTACTACAGAAACTTCAACCAAATATTTTTAGTTATCGATATATCGATAATTCGAGTGAAGAAATGATGTAGCTCAGATGTATTTAAGTCGCTACCTCTTATGTTTTGCACTTCAGGATAGTGTGCCACAATCGTACTTAAATGTTGAATAAGCTCCTTACCTTCAGACGTACCTATGCAGCTGCTACCGATATTGTTATATACACGAAGATTGTGCATCACGTTATATAACATTGTGAATGTTATTAAATTAACTGTTCATAACACGTAATATATTTGTCTTTGAACTATCATAGTCACTCACATTATTATTAGATCTATCGGGATATTTACCATGTATTGTTTGGAGATGCCGATATTTTGGCGCTGTTGCACGCTTTATAATACGGAGGAACTCTGAAACCAGAGCAACTGCGCAACAGCGCCAAAATATCGAAAACTCTAGGAATACATGGTAAATATCCCGATCCTAATTGTAATATTTTTCGTGCATCTCTGTACATAATAAAAAACTTTCTTCTTTCTTTCTAATCTATTTGACTAATCGCAATTAATGGAACACCGATTACTTAAAACCTATCAGAAAATAATGAACAATTCAATAAAGATATGTCGTGCTACTTAAATAGAAGAATATGCCATTGATATATTATATTTCAATGTAGACATCGCTGCAAATAAAGATCACTATTATATACATTATTGTAGTTGAGGTAAATTATTATCAGTAAACAAAAAATATGTGTGAAAAGCAATACATAAAACTAGTATATAATATATAGTTTTATGTATAGGTATCTCGTTTTAGTAAAAGTCAAAGAACATAACATAAGCGGGTAAAACCACGGGTAAACTAGTAAAACATAGAACGTAACGTAAATGAGGCATAACCTAACACGATAACACGAGGAAAACTAGTAGTAACATCACATATTTTTTCTAAATCAACCATCTCAGTGTAACTGATTTGCATAAGACAGTAAAATACATCACAAAACATCGGTTCACCCTTGTTTGACAAAAAACGTATGACAAAACATCATTTTACAAACAACGTTTGAAAAACTAATCATTTGACTTATTTTCATTTCGCAAACATATTACTTTAAGAAGAATCATTTGACATAATACAGGTTTCGCAAATGGACGTCGTTATACAGAAACGTTCCAGTCCACACCAACTGCAATTCGAGATAAACGCAATTTACTGTTTTAGTGGTACACTTTTTGTTTTAATATGTTTAGAATGAATGCTTTCGAATTTATTGTAGAAGTATGTAATTATTATGTAATTATGTATCTTTTTTTCTTATATATTCAGTATAACTATAGTAATAAAGGAAAATTGGTACTGGAACGTTTTAGCTAAATTGCTATTTGTATGAAGTAGCATTTCAAATAATTTTGCAGAAACGTTCCAATATATTATAAATATATAAATATGGGCCGTGGGGTACCGGCAGAATAGAATAGTACCCCCCTCCAGTACTAGAATAGTACCAGGTGTCGTAGGAGCCGACTGAGATACAGCGGAACCGACCAATGGCGGTATAACCATTTCAAATCGGCGCAGCATTCTCGTCGCGAAGCTACGTCCTGCGATTGCCAACATGCCTGCCCAGCGTGGCGATTATGAGCAAACTCCCTCTATGGTAGGCACAAATAGAACCAGGCCCCTAGTCCCCGGCAGCTCCCCTAGTCCTGGCTCCGGTAGCGGTCAGGATAACGGCGGAGCAGGGGGTGCTAAGAATCCCCGGCAGAGATCCGGCTCCAACCCCAAACGACGACTGGCCCTGGTAACGCACAACGTACGCACGATGTGGACTGACGAGAGGATTGTTGAGCTGGAAGAAGAGTTGAGTAGGTTGCGCTGGGATATTGTGGGGTTGTCTGAAGTCCGTAGAGAGGGCGAGGACACGATAACCCTAAGATCCGACAACCTGCTCTACTACCAGGAAGGCGACCAGCAGTCGCAAGGTGGTGTCGGTTTTCTCGTTCACAGATCCCTCATTAACAACATCATTACCATCGAAAGTGTGTTGAGCAGGGTTGTATACATAATACTCAGAATATCTACGAGGTATTCGCTGAAGGTCATTCAGGTATACGCACCGACCTCAGCACGCCCAGATGATGAAGTGGAGACTATGTATGAGGACGTAAATAGGGCCAAACATACGTCTAAGACCCACTTCACTGTTGTTATGGGGGACTTCAACGCAAAGTTGGGTAAGAAAAGTGATGATGAGTTGAGAGTGGGGCAATTTGGATATGGACTACGGAACCCGCGGGGACAGAGGCTGGCTGATTTTCTGGAGAAAGAGGGACTCTTTGTGATGAACTCTTTCTTTCAGAAGCCGCCGCACAGGAAATGGACCTGGATGAGCCCTGATGGTTCCACGAGGAATGACATAGACTTCATCATGACCAACGAGAAACGAATATTCAGTGATGTCTCCGTGATCCACAGGGTGAAAACCGGTAGTGATCACAGAATCATAAGAGGCACATTGGGTATTAACATTAACGCGCCTGATTTTAAGTCTACACTCCGACCTACTCGTTCCCAAATCCAAAGCCCCGAGAACTTTCAGCTTGAGCTATCAAATCGCTTTGATTGCCTAGAGAACTTTGCGTCGGTGAACGAGATCAACAACAGGCTCGTAGAAACTGTCCAAACGGTGGGCTCAAGATCTCAGCTCAGACCCCGCCGTTCAAATAGACCTCAGAAACTCTCCGATCACACTCAAAAACTCATGGCTAAACGATACTCGCTTCGACTGCAGTCTTCTGATGATGCAGAGTCATATAGGCAGCTCAACAGACCGATTTCCAAATCTCTGCGACACGACATACGTCTCTTTTTATTCTAAATATATTAAAGAGACAATCGAGCGGAACAAAGGCTCCAAAGTGTTCGCAAGAAATCTGTCTATTGGGCAAAGCCAGTTGACTAAGCTGAAGAGAGAAGATGGCAGTATAGCGCCGACCAAGGCTGAGGTTTTGGAGGAGATCGAAAGGTTCTATGGACAGCTATACGCTTCGGTCGCTAATCCTGCTGGCAACAGGGCGACCGACCCAAGAGCTAAGTTGACCCGACACTTCACCGAGGATATCCCGGACATCAGCCTGTACGAGATTAGAATGACCCTGAATCAGCTTAAGAACAACAAGGCGCCGGGTGAGGTGGAACACCGGTACTTAAAGTCCTTCAGAGGCTTTTTAACACCGTCGTCCTCGAGGGCATAACGCCAGAAGCGTGGAACAGAGGCGTGGTGGTGCTGTTATTTAAGAAAGGTGACAATACCTTACTGAAGAATTATAGACCCATCTCGCTTCTGAGTCATGTTTACAAGCTGTTTTCAAGGGTCATTACGAACCGTCTCGAGCGCAGGCTTGATGACTTCGACTGCGTTCGGAAAATTGCGCAATGTCTTCTCGTCCGACATACCTCAGTGTCTCAAGTCGAAGGTTTTCAACCAGTGTGTGTTACCAGTGATGACTTATGGCACTGAAACGTGGTCCTTCACTATGGGCCTTATGAGTAAGCTCAAAGTAGCCCAACGAGCTATGGAGAGGGCTATGCTCGGAGTCTCTCTGCGAGATCGAATCAGAAATGAGGAGATCCGTAGAAGAACCAAGGTCACTGACATAGCCCAGCGGATTAGCAAGTTGAAATGGCAGTGGGCAGGGCACATAGCACGGAGGACTGATGACCGATGGGGTCGAAAAGTTCTCGAGTGGAGGCCACGTATCGGTAAGCGCAGCGTAGGACGTCCACCCACAAGGTGGACAGACGACCTCATTAAGGCTGCAGAAACGCGCTGGATGCGAGCCGCTTCCAACAGGTCTTATTGGAGATCTATAGGGGAGGCCTATGTCCAGCAGTGGACTTTCTATGGCTGAAATAATTTGGATTTGGATTTGGATTTGGATTTGAATTTGAATTTGAGTTTGAGTTTGAGTTTGAGTTTGAGTTTGAATTTGAATTTGAATTTGAATTTGAATTTGAATTTGAACGGAACATTCTTACCGAGGAAATAAAGCAAATATGTTAGTTTCTAAAAACATTCCAAAAACATTTAAACATTGTTGCCAAAAAACAGCGCTTCTTTTATTGTGCAATAACGTTCCAAGAGCATTAGAACGTTATTATCTAGGACAGAGTGCTTTAGATAAATTTGCAACAAGGTTCCAAATATCTTGGAACATTATATCCATGGAAAATAAAAAAAAAAGTTAATTTGTTATAACGTTCCAGAATGACTGAAACATTATGAGAATATGTAATTAATGAATAGAAATTAAGCATTAATGTTTCAGGCGGATTAAAACGTTTTATATTTTACTTATGTACTTTATTGAACGACGGTTGTGGATTGGAACATCGGATATAGGACAAATAAATAAATTTTCAGTTTGAGATCTTGTTCATCTGACAGACAATGACATTTCAAGTCTATTGCAATAAAAAACTTCATTTCACGTGACTTGTGGGTTGGAACGTTTTTGCTTAACTACGTCCAAATGTATACTTAGAAAACATTTAAATTGTTAAATTTTATTTTAAAAATGTTCATTTGACTAAATAAAGTTCTGCTTGTTATAAAAAAAAAATAACTACGAAGGCTAATGCGTATTATCCTTCTAACCTAATCTATCCAAGTCGGAATGAGCAGCTTTCTCAATAAATTTAACACTAACTGTCTGTTTGTCTAGTTGACAAACAACACAACAACTATTAAAATGTACTTTTTAATTTAGCTAGGTTCCGTAATTTCTCATAGAAGCTAATATACTTTCATATGCAACTTTAGCGGTTTTATTCTCTGTATTTAACTTTGAAATACACATCACAATAAGAATTTAATTTTTATTATATTCAAATGAATGAGCATGTGTCTCGGAGAATACGTTAAGCCGTTGGTCCCGGTTGTCAAACGAACATCTATGGTAGCCATTACGGGTAATTGGAGCCCACAAATGTTCCACTACTCTAATTGCAGAACTTCGATATCGCTAATTGGTTGTGGAGGTCAGGTGGCAGTCGCTTCACGGAAATTATCGTTCATACAGAGAATGTTGATTTTAATTTATAATAACAACATAATGCTGCGGTGGGTTAACAACGTGGGTAAGAGCTCGTTATGATATAAATATAATGGTACACATATAGGTACAACTTGGTCCTATTCGATTTCGACGTCGACGCCTCGGAGGTGGTGCGTGAACTACTGATATTTCACGTCATTACCCGCTGCCGCAGTGATGCAGAGTATATTTTTTCTACTCATTTTATCTAGCCTTTAAGGATATATTTTTGTGTAAATATTATGTAACTGAGAGGGTACGTATATTAGCATTGCTAGGTACATTATCCAAGTATAGATTAGGCCTCGTCTGTATTGCGATTTAGGTCCGAAATACGTGTCCCCCCGAGGTATAATATTTGTCGGACTACGGAGTCTTTGATTAGTATCAAAGAAAAAAGTGTTCAGGATAAAGATAGACTAGTGTCTATCTTTATCCTGAACAATGAATAGAAAAGTAAAGAAAACTGGTTGATGTGAAAGTAGGGACATCGCCACTAAATTATTAAAAAGTTACAAACAAATTACGGGCAAAATTTAACAATGGGAGCAAACTCATTAAAGTAAGGTATTCCAAAACATAAAATACGAAATAAACTTGCTCTTTACGATGGCCAATTTTAATGTCAGTTGTAAATATTAATTAATGTTGCCAGAACTTCAATAATTCTCTTAACGTCCGTTTTTGATGTAAAAGTTCTTCCTGTTGTTTCAAACCATTTTAACTTCATTACATTTTACTTAATTAAAGTAAGCTTTATGATTCTGAGGTAATGGACGCTACGGGTCTTATTTTTAAAACGAGTAATGGCTTTATGAAAGAAGGGGAAGTATTTGTTGACTTCAAAATATTCATAACTTTTAAATAATTTGTTGAATAATATTTAAGTCATTGATATGGAACACCGATACCTACACAAACTTATTTTATTAAATTATTGTATATGGGTATTTTTATGTAGTACCTAAGTAAGTGTCAATTCCAATTGCAAATAATTTAACTAGTTTTATAATATTATAGCCAATATTTCAGCAGTACAGTTTCATCTCGTATTATCCCGTCTAACGAAACTGACTGCCTCTGTGGCGTAGCGGTAGTGAACGCGGCTGCTACGCAGGAGGCGCGGGTTCGATCCCCGCTCAGTGCCAATATTTGTATGCATGAATATAAATATTTGCATTGGTCTGGGTGTTTCTATGTATAATATGTATGTATTTACAAAAAAAAAAAAAAAAAAAAGTATCTAAGTATGTATATCCGCATTCTAGATTCCATAACACAAGCTAATTAAGCTTACCATGGGTCTAGAAAGCGTTGTGTAGAATGTTGTGGAATATTTATTTATATTTATTTATTTTATCATCTCTCAACGGTATACTTATATTTATAAATCTTATCAGAGATCTCTCTAAATTGCCAGCGCTATCCAGACTTGTAGTACAAATTCTCCGAAGAAAAATTTTCTTCATCTAATTTGCAAAAGCTTGAGAGATAACTAGAAAAGTTGTTCAAGAGAAAAAATAAAAAAGACATCGCAGAATACGGGCGGATAAGGTCGAGATATTAACACGGACGGTAACGACGGGGCGGTCAGCACTGCCTGCCTATCCTCAGTAATTGCAGACGCTCTGGTCTTGAAGACAAGTGGGTGTCACTTGTTTTGTTGAACAAGATAGATTAAAAATAATGTCCGTGTTTAAAACGTGCGCTTCCTTTACTTTACTCGTAGTATATTTTTTAAGGTTTCAAGTTGGATAAATGCTGTTTTGAGGACTATTGTAGGAGTTGAATTTATATAAATAAGAATGAAAACCTCCCAAATTACGTGCATAGCTTGCGAACGACTGCATCGAATTGTATAATTTTATTGTGTTTGTAATTGTAAGGAAAAGGTTTGTTGGCCCTGGGCCAGCCGGGGTGCGAAAGATACGTCTCTACCGATCTCAACCATCGGCACCCAACGATCCGCTAATGGTGTGCGTTTTAGTCGGTTCGAATCCGACATAACCACCCCTGCTGACTTCCTCTGGGGTTATCCGAGGAGATTTTGAGCACGTTATAAAAAAAGGAAAAGGTTTATATTTATATGAAAGAAACAAAAAAACAAATTGCATCGAGAACGGGATTAGAATTCCACGCGGGTGGGGCCACAAGCAAGGCCAAAAATATGGTGGTACGAAGTTCATCGGTTCAGCTAGTATCTGATATAAGTGTATAGATAAAGAATAAATAAATTAAATAAATAAATACTCTACAACATTCTACACAACGCTATCTAGACCCATGGTAAGCTTAATTAGCTTGTGTTATGGAATCTAGAATGCGGATATACATACTTATAGATACTTTTTTTGTAAATACATACATATTATACATAGAAACACCCAGACCAATGCAAATATTTATATTCATGCATAAAAATATTGGCACTGAGCGGGGATCGAACCCGCGCCTCCTGCGTGGCAGCCGCGTTCACTACCGCTACGCCACAGAGGCAGTCAAAGAGGATTGTATGTAGAGATTTTTTTAATTACGTACATTTTTTAATTTCTTACAGCTGTCAAGATACATTATGTATAAAGAGGCGCTAAAAACCAAGTAGTTTGTAGATAACTTCATTGTACAGAACTTGGAAGGATGGTACATCTCAATACTTCTGTTCACTTGACTCAATTATGAACACTTCGCTGATCACAGCTGTTGATATAATTCCCTTTGATGTTATAAAGCTATGTATTACTCGCTGAACTCTCACTAAACACTATAGTGGATATTTTGAAAATGGAATATACAAATAACTTGGCAAAATAGTGCATAGTGTAATTAAAATGGCGGTATCGCTAATAGAATATCCTAAGACCATAAAAGACACAGTCAGATAACGAAATGCATCACAAAAATGGCGTGAAAAGCGCGTTTTGTGTAAGTAAGTTAATGTAAATATTTTTGTGTAAACTGTCAATGTGTGCATGTCATGGGATGTATGTAAGTCAAGTTATACTGAAGTAGTAACCATTTTTCACACCGCGTTAAAATGACCCTTGCTGCGTCTAGGTATAGAGTTTGTGAATGGTTTACGAGAATACTTGTCTAGAGACCCTGTATATGTTTCACTCTCATCTTTCCTATATACAAATACATCTAAAATAAGCAGGTTCATAGCTACACATTCTTATACACCGTTAGACAAGCTCTGCTTCATATTAGCAACACTATCACGGCTCACTAGTCAGGCCGTAGTCCTGAATCTTGTTACTACCAGTCAATATTTTACGTGGGTGCAACGGACCGGAGTGGTTTGTTCCGCTACGAACTTCGAATAACGTTCAAAAACTTTAAGAGAACGTAAAATTCAGTTGGATTTATTGGTTGCCTTTTATTATTTTAAGGTTTCTTATAAGCTTCGATGAAATTTCTTTACATAGATAAAAATATGCAAGTGTAAAATGTAATCTCAACAAATTAGGTACTACTTTCTAGTTTTTATACCACTTAGATGGCAAGATGGCAGACAAGCACACGGCTCACGTGATAGGAAGTGGTTACCGTGGCTAATGGACGTATGCAACACCAAGGACGTTACACTCGTGCTGCTGACCCTGAAGAAACATTCTAATGCCCTTCTTGAGGAACCCCATATTGCAGTCGCTTAGGAAAACCATAGCAGTGAGTTCATTCCACAGCTTGAGCGTGCGTGGGATGAAGTTCCTTTCATATCGCGCAGTGCGCACCGTTTCCGGACGCAATGTGTGAGGATGAATTCCCTGCCTATGGTGAACGGTGCGATGATAGAATTTGGCTTTGTTTGCAATATTAATTACTAGCTTTTGCCCGCGGCTCCACCCGCGTGTATGTCGGTTATCGCGACCAAACATACCCCTATACCAAATTTCATCAAAATCTGTTCAGTAGTTTAGACGTGAAAGCGTAACAGACAGACAGACAGACAGTTACTTTCGCATTTATAATATTAGTATGGATTGTCTTAACTTTAACAAAGTTCTGTTGTCACTATAGATGAACATAACTCTATGCAGTATGTACAACCAGTCGTACTTCTTTAGATACGTTCTGGCTGCTCATAAAAAAATATGCATAGTGTCGTTTTGGAAGCAACATTTTATTATTCTTGAGGCGATAATTTAATAACTTAAAATTATGTCCACAAAATAATCACTGCTGGAAAATTAAAGTGGTAAAATAATGAAGAAAACATTAAATTTAAAATTCACAAAAATAATTCGGTAATCTTATGTTATATCTAACAGAAGCTTTTACAATTATTTTCGAATTGTAAAAGCTTCTGTTATTATGATTTACCGTTACGCTTCAAACATTTGGCAGAATGAATAGAATTATTCGAAATTGACTGCCTCAATGGTATGGCTGTTAATGAGGGCCAATGAATGCCCGGTATAGGCAAAATTATTGGGTTGTCAATATACCTACTTTATGCAAAATTTCAAACATAAATTGAAGCGACTGCCGTGCTTTCATTAAAATGTATCTGTTAGGTACTGGTATTATGTATGATCTGGTATTCTATTCAATGGCTAGACAATGTATAGAATACCAAGTGTGCTGCCGGCAATGTATGAAATGTTATCGAAAACATAAATGGTGGTTATAAAAAAATTGCTATGAAGGCTAATATGTGGGACCTCCGCTTCTACTTTAGCCTTCTAGCCTATACCTATCTATTCAGGTCGGGGCGCAATGACTAAACCACGCAAATTGACTTGGATACATTAGCCTTCGCGGTTTTTTTTTATAACCATCAAGAAATAGAATTTCCGCAAAGTCATCTGGAAATATAAAACAAGATCTATTTATTTCACACATTGCCGGTAGAACAGCAGGCATTATATATAATCGCATAGGTACATTGCCTAGGCATTGTACAGAATGCCTGCATTAAAGATTGCCGGTAACATATCTATTAAATTGAACGACCCTAGTATTTAGAAAATTGCTAAGGTAACCTCTAAGAATTTCTGAACTTTTCAGCTAAACTGATTCATTTCGAGTACCGGACCTTAATTGAAAGGAAATTAATAGCCAAACCGTATTAAACCGCCCAAAATGTTTCATAAACGATCAAATTGCTGCATTGTAAAGTACCTACATGGCAGTAGGTATAGTGAACTTTAACTAAGGTCTTTGTTACTTTAGTTTTTAGCTTCTGGCGCTCGTACCTATTGGTAATGTTACATTCATTTTATTATTTGTGTACAATAAGCAGATAGGTATGCAATACAATACAATAACATAAGATAAAATACGTTCGATACGTATGTAGTACATCACAAAAAAATATTTGTATGTTTGTCTATCAATCAGGAACCTTTTCTCAAGAAGTGCTTGTTGTGCCATGAAATATAATTATCATAAAGAAAAGAAAGTACAAGAAATTAAGGTAAATTCTAGTTTTTAAAATAAACGAAGTACCTAAGTAAAAATAAATTGAAAGGCCATCACAATATGCTACTTTATAATGCCGGTAATTGGCAATTTCCTTACCATTCAGAAACTCTATTCAGCGATCGAACTACATGTACAGCCAACAATAACTCCTTTTCACTACTCTATTGCATTTCTAGAAATTTGTGCTAAAAGTCACATGATTTAGAACGGATTCGTTTCAAATATAATTGTCTGGCAAGAATTGGTAGTGCGATACCCCTCTCTGCGATACACCAAGCCGGGGAGCTTATATCGGACTTGAACCGACTAAAACGCACGACGTCTGTGGGTCATAGGTTGTCAAAGAGCATAATAATATAAATTACCTACAGACAGTTTCAGCTGAAAATCAAACGATTTAAAAATATCTGTGATGATTCTAAGATTTTATCACTAACGCTGATTGTATTGCTTAAGAAGACAGCGGCAAATCAGAAGATGCCTTTTAAAATAAAACAACCTATCTATTTAGAACCCTTTCTTACAAATCACTACCATTCATTCCTTTAATTTGGTCGCGAAGTCACGAATTTCTGAAAACTCTTTCAAACATTTCCAGCTTGAGTGGCACATGTATTAAAAGATAAATGCTTTGAATTTTCAATCCGGACCCTTCAGCGGAGCTCGTGAGTGATAGATACGTGCGGATCGGGGATATGAAGCGCCTATCTGATACATAACAATGAGGGTTCCGTAGCCCTAGCACGGGGTAGTCAAATGTACCTACCTACTGATGTTCGTCGGTAGGTACCTACTCACTTGTGTTAATTTACTTTTGTGATAATGTTCGTCGACGTCGTCCTTCGAGGCTAAAATCTGATGGCAGATATACTTTTAGGCTAACAAGCCCAATTAATTTAGTGATTAATAAATCACACTCTTATATTTTACTAGCTGACCCGGCGAACTTCGTACCGCCATATTTTCTAATCCCGTTCCGGCTGCATATCTCGAAATTTATCAGTGTTTCTCTACAATATTATGCATGTATTATACATATAAACCTTCCTCTTGAATCACTCTATCTATTAAAAAAAACGCTTCAAAATCCGTTGCGTAGTTTTGAAGATTTAAGCATACATAGGGACGGACAGACAGCGACAGCGACTTTTTTTTATAATATGTAGTGATTAGGCACTGGATAGATTAATCTACGAAGTGTTGTGCAATATATTTTGCCGTTGAACAAACAATCAGTAATAAGTTGACTGAAATATTATTAGATAATATACTCGTATAACTATCACATTATCCCGTGCTAGGTCTCCTGATACGTGGGAATGAGGGTTCTCGGTTCAAGATTTCACTTCGTTTTATGAGAGCCTAATACTTCGCACGAGACGTTTTGCCTAGATAGCCTACAGTGTAGGATACTTTACTTCGAATTTGCGATGAAGAAATGTTTTTGTATATATTTTTGTAGTTTTTCTAGATTTACCTAATCGATCCTAATCGATAATCTCGACGTAGCAGTATATACATGTCATTATACATATCAGGGATGGCGGGTTCAACTCCCATTAAGTGTAAATATCTTTTATTCATGTCATATTATGTATATCTATTTTCATTAGTAAGTGTGTTTCTGTGTACAATCCATATCCATATTATTAATGCAAAAATAACTCTGCATGTCTTACTGTCTGTCTGTCTGTCACACTTTCATGCCAAAACCACTGAACCAATTTTGATGAAATTTGGTACAGAGATCGATAAGATCTTGGGAAAGGACAAATACTATATTTGGTCGCAATAACAGACATCCACGTGGGCGGAACTGCGGGCAACAGCTATAATTCTAAAAATATAATATTTAATTACAAGCACAGCCTACTCTCGATTGATAGCATTATCATTTTGTCTTATGCCATTGTCAGACTAATTTAGTCCTACACTTTTGTTTTCAAGAATTTCAGAAAGGCTTCTCAATTTGGTTGCTTTGATTAAGAAATTTTCAAGTTAATCGTGAAGCGAAATTAATTAGTTCAATCAATTAGTGAAGGGAAATTTCAGACTTTATTACTTTTGGTAGTAGTTGAATACTTAATTTACGTAGGTGTTTTATAAATAACGTTAACCATCGTTCTTTACTATTAGAGTTAGCAAGATACCAATGTGTTGTTTTTAATGTACAATATTGTTGTATTTAATAGTTGCAAGTGTCATGTTCATGACGAAACTGAAGTAACCTATTAGTAAACAGCGAAACATTTTCATGTATGACATGAAGTTTTTTTTATTTACAAAGCTTATTCGGTGGACAAATTCTTATTCTCTTTTGTATTTCTTATTCTCTTCAACTGCAGTAATATCAATTCAATAGGAAGTCCCTGTAATTCCTAGCTATTGTCTAGTTAAATATGTTGCTGAAACTTTACGAAAGTTTCTTCCTTTGATGCCGTTGATTTAAACATCTGATCATTTCACAGCTTTATGAGGTTACCAACTTGATTATTTGATACTCGTATTAATCTCAACTTACCTAATACTAGGGTGAATATCCCGACACCATTTTTGGAGTGTCCAGGGTGAGAATCGTAGTGTAACGTTGATATTTCGTTACAATTTTTTTTTGGCGTATACTTCAGCAAAACACACATTTGTTTATATGCTTATATTTCAGTTTATGTTCTTATTTTATATTATTTATATGCTCGATTTAAGCGCTTGGTGGCCTGTCCCGAGCCTACCTCAGGTTAAACTTACGGTCGTCAAGAGTAGGTTTTAAAGTTCGAAGGAATAAAAGTTATGACATTAAAAACTAAGTTGGAGCATCCTAATGTGTAGAATATTTGTGAATTGATCCATTAGAACATAAAAAAAATTAGGCTTACATTTTGTCCCAGCAAAAAGGCAAGTTTTGGTGGTCGAATTTCAAAATGTCCTACATCGTTCCCGAATGCCGCGAGACGTATCGTTTTGTTTGTACCTGGTACCTTTAGTCCCGCTCTAGTGCTTACGCAGTCTGCTGGTTTGACAGTGTGCAGCATTTCCCGCCAAAATTTAAGTAAACACGTTGGGTGGCGTTTTGTCCAACTATTTTTAAGTAATAGTGGATCGAATTTCTTGCTTCCTTTTTGCTTTATTTACTGGAATAATGGATCATTAAAGAGGTATATTTTCTGTTGTTTACCTATATTGTTATTGTAAGATTTAACTAATTCATTCAACTCCAGTAGACCTTTTTGTCTAAATTTTCAGTGTTGGTGGCTTAGTCTTGGTGGCTTTGGTGGCGAATAATGTTAAATATTCCTTTTTTTCTATACAATTTTATTGATTTAGACTACATTTTTGTATTATTTGTGTTCAGCTAAGTTCTAAACATTAATTGATGTTATATAGTAAACAAAAATAATTGAAAATTAAAATTACGCCGGGTCGTTGACCTCATCTGTGCGTAAAGGTCAGCGTAAAGGTCATGCAAAAAAAATCTTAAATATGAGACTTACTATAGTGGTTATCGTAAAATTATAACTGTTTAGTACCTATATTTACAGTAAATATTTGCATATTAACTTGTTTTATTTTGGACATATTTACCATTTCATATGATTTTCAGCTTCGGTGGACCAAAATTCAATTTTGGTGGCTGGAACAACTTCAATTAGTTATATCTCTGTAACTACTGTTGTGATTCAAGTGAAAAAGGTCTTGGCACACATACAACGAAGTGAAGGAATGAATTAATGAATGGTAATTGAGTGATTGAATTAAGTCTTGATACAATAGTTTTCCGCCGCCGCGTGGTTCCCGACAGAGTTGAATTTGGGCCACCCCCATGCGGTGTCGCACAAGGCGACTAAGAGAAAGGGCTGTTTAAAATCAGACAGATATGTATACTGTATAGCCCTTATGAGTTAACAATAGTGCCCGGAATATGGCAATAGGCTCACCCCCTATTACGTGGGACCGAATACAATGATTGGTAAAATGTAGATGTTAATTCATCTATGCCTAATCTTCCGGTGATAGAAGCGTGATTATATTATGTATGTATGTATGTATGTATGTAAAACAGGTTTCCAAAAACAACTTTAAGTTTGTTCCGCCACTTATACGAGTATAACTGTAATAAGGGACCGTCCGCGTCGGTATTTGACAGGTTTTAATAGTAAATTGTTGCAAACTTCAAACTAGAAACAACTTTCCCTTATACTCGTAGAGTTTCCAGATTCGTTGTAGTCTTTATGTCTTTCGTACGTGTCTGAAACGTGTCGATTTAAAAATTCAATATACGGCAATATGGCGTCAAAAGGTAATTATTGCACCCCGTTAGCATGCCAGTGCGTTAAATTACTTTTTTATTTGGGTAATTTCACGATGCCAAATTTTTTGCTAATTTCGGTGGCAGTTTTCAATCATAGGTTTTGCGATGAAAAAAATTTTCAATGTTCTTTTAGAAAACTATATACTACTAGATATTCTAAAAGAACTCCATTAAATTTTTTCATCGGAAAACCTATGATTGAAAACTGCCACCGAAATTAGCAAAAAATTTGGCATCGTGAAATTACCCATTTAGTAAATCAATTTCATGAACAGGCGGTTAGGTATCAGTTCTGTTTGACACAACATATTAAATAAATTAAATATTCCACAATATCCTACACAATTGTCTTAAGTACCTACCTTTATCGTAGGTACTGCACTATATTCGTTATCCATTCGGGCTACCATGTAAATTCAATTCTAGATTTTAGATTACCTTTAATTACCTTATAATAGGTACGATAGGTCCCTGTAGGATAGGTCCCTGTAAGATAGGTCCCTGTAACAAATTTTAGCCTGACCCGGTCGCCGTTCGAACATGATTATGTAACAAAATGCAAAAATCCTCACAAACTTTCACTTTAATATTAGTAGATTAAGATCTAAGACCTTAGTCGAAGTTGAACGTAATTATATTTACTGGTGATATCCAACCTTAATATAATAAATAGTGAGTTTATGGTGCAGTGTAAAGGTAAAGTAACAGAACTGATAAATGCCTTCGTCTACGTATACCAATTTAATTCGACAAGTCGGCCAATTTCCTTGACTCGTTGCCTCATTTCCGCGTTTCACGGTGATGCTCCCTGAACAAGTATTGAGCGATATGCACATTTAGAAATTTATAATATGGGTCTATTTTGGCGATGGCTTTGTTCTGTGTGGTAATAGTGCACTAATACATCAAGCACTAAGTGGAATTCTATCCTGTACGGATAGAATTCCACTTAGTGCAAATATTTATAGGTAATGAATATGTCTGTTTGTATACCGGAACCATCCCCATCCACGCCTTGGGATAGTCCCGATTTCGTCCAAATTGTGAAACTTCTCCCCTTGCGATTATTTAGTAGTATGACCTAACCCCGACAAAAAAGACGATGCCAGAACCTCGTCTATTGCGCATTATTTGTATCAACTAGCACGTAAGGTTGACTTGGATCCCGAAGCTCTTAATAGAGTCTAGTACGGCTGCGTACAATCACAATCAGTCGAAAAACAACCATAGTGGTTTGTTCAATATTGTGTACATCACGTTGGTCAAAAGAAACTACTCCCTAGAAAGGAATCTAGCCGTTTAAATTCAAATCTTTAGTATAGACAACAGAATTGCTTCAGCGCTAGAGAACTTTAATAACTGAATAGCTTCTCTATTACGTAGTCTAGCTATAACTTTTGCTATAAAACGACTAAGAGAAACAGCGTACAATAAAAAAGAAAGTGGAAATATACATTTTATGAGTGTGCTTCTGTAACCACATTTCAAAGTTTGAAATTGTTTCAAAGACAGTCCCTTTGTAGCGAGGTCGTCTTTATTCACATGTTGAGACATGTTACATGACAACATTATGACTGATGGTACACGCTTCCCTTGTAGTAAAACGGTCGCCAGTGGTGTTAGACACTTTGGTTATGGCAACTTGTGTGTCAGTTTATGTGAGGGTAACCGCACTGGATGGACTTGTGAGATGAGGGTTGCATCAAACTCAAGAAGGGTGTTTCTCAAGGTAGCATGCTTGTAGCTGCTTCAAAAATTATTAACGTTTACTGTATGAATTGTAACTTATTCATTATTTATAGGAGTATATTTCCCAAAAACGGCACGGAAACGATCACACTTTGATTAACTATATGCGATCACAGTACAAGGACGATACAAGGACTAACTTAACTCATTATATTATAAAGGATTGAACAGTTTTGTTTGTCAAAAAATGAACGTAAGTACCCTAAAGGTTATATTTCACCTTTAAGTCTTACAATCGCTGTACTTCTCCATTGCTTTGACTTAGAACCTTTATTATTTACGTCCTTGAGAACCGTGGTGTGTTTCTAAAAAAGGGTCTTAGCAAACAGGCAAACTGACAACAAAGTGGTTTTATAAGCGTTCTCTCATTCTTTTGAGGTACGAAATAAAATGAATTGACTGCCAAACGAACTTTTCACCCTATATACTACATTAATAGATATCATTTGGACACAAACACATAACATGATGATAAATGCTGAGCAAGGCGAAACCTTTTAAAAGTTGAGCATGAAAAATCGGCGGTCTCAGAGCGGCCGGGTGTCGCGGCTAATTTGCGGGCATCGATCACAACGGTGCTAACACAGAGTTAAGAATGCTGGAATGGCACCCTAGGCATATTTTAGCTATAAAAAATCAGTACACACTATTGAAATGATTCAAAAAGCGGTCCCCGGACTTTAAGGTCTTCTTCATCATCGTGTCAATGGCGGCAGCAATTTGTAATAAAAAAATTAGATACGCCCAGCCCAAAACTCGGCGCCATTGGCTGCACCTTCCGTAGCTTCATTTATATCAGCAGTTGTGCAAGTGTAGAGGCATAACAGGCACAGCAGGAGGTGATCCACCGACTGCAGAGGTGAACCACAGTCACAACCACCACCACCGAGACTTCGAGGTGAAGGCATCGGATGCGACTAGGCTAACACAAAAGTGATGACTATTTCAAGGAAGATGCTGCTATACCTACTTTAATTGATTGATTATAGTCTCGCAAAATCCCCAAGGATACGGTCGGAGCCGGCTGGGGAGGTTATATCTGACTTCAACCGACTAAAACGCACGCCGTCTGTGGGTCATTGGTTGCCGGAGGTGAGATTGTCTGAGACATATGTTTCACACCCTGGCCGACCCAGGGAAGATAGATTATAGTCTGCAATAACATTTAGATTACCTTTTATACCTGAAATAGATTCTCATGGGTTGTAAGAACTGGATTAAAATTCACGCGTACGGAACCGCGAGGCATAGCTGGTATCTAAATGAAAGGTTATTTTTACAAGAGTCTTGGCAGTCAACCAAGGGGTAGTACGATGATTGAATCCTATGGAAAATCTTTACAAAATTCAATCCACTGGGTCGGGACTTTCGATGCTACAGACAGACACCTAATTATAAATGATGTCGTTATAACACCTCTATTTCTTACATCCTGTTTAAAATATTATGAACTAACGCCCAATTTCTGAAAGGCTGATCAATGTCAAATTAACTAATCGGCTGTTAATTTTTTTCAAGTAGCAATTGGGTTGCTAAAAGGTGGTTAAATAGTATAATTTGATTATCGTGTTGGTTAATCAGCTATTTTAACCGACACGATGATCAAATTAAACTATTTAACCATGATTGTAGCAACCCAATTGCTACTTGACAAGAGATTTGACAGCCGATTAGTTAATTTGACATTGATCAGCCTTTCGGAAACCGGGCGTAACTATCGCAAAAACCATTCACGTAGTAGTTAAAAAAAAAATGTTTTTGCGAAGGCAATTCCAGTCTATTTACATCAAAACTGTGGTTTTCGTACTTTGGCGTGCCGTTTGCCAATTTCAATTCAAATTGCGTGGAGTGGATTTCTACTCTCCTCATTCAGGTTTCTGAGTAATTAACACTTTGTGTACATTTTGGTGAAAAGCGTCTACTATGTCGAAGTGGTGTTTTACGTTTTTTAGGGTGAGTTACGATCAAAAGGAAATGGAAGCCTTTTTAGATTACTTTATAATCTACAATAATGTTAACGAGAATTAACGCAATCTTGGTAAAGGTATAACATACCTTAACGTTTCAACCAGGTTACAGTTTACACCGGCCGTGGTCCGTCGGTCAAGAGTGATCTGCGCTAGAATATAAAAAAAAATTATATCTTTAGACTGGAAAAATCAACATGTCTTCTAAGTGACTTTTTTTTTCATCTACTTTACAGAAAGGAATCGAGACCATCAATAACACCCACAGCCTAAACTATAACACAAAAGCAATACCAGTTCCATTCGATTTTTACTAACTCACAACCCACAAACTAAACAGTAGTAACAAAATTAACATAATGAGTTCGTATAATTACGGTTAATCCCTCAAGAATCCCAAAAATCTAAATGTAGCCAATATCCTATGTAGCAGTATCCCGCGGTTTCGGAACAAGCCGTTCTAATTCTAAAAAGGCCATCATTAGCCACTGAGCCAACATTAGGGTCCAGTTAGTGAATAGAATGTGGGATAGCTGAATGAGATGAATTTTTAAGACCGGATTTCTCATTGGCGCTTAATAGAATTTCTAAGGGAAAGGTCAATATTTACGTTCTATGTTTCAGTTTAATGTATGCTTGTCATGTTCGAGACCAAAAGGTGGAACATCAAGTTTGATACTGAATTGTTAGTTGTGAGCTGTATATTTTTACTAATAATACTTTAACGAATAATTTAAAATACGAAATTGTTTATTTTATTTTCAGTCATGATTTTGATTGGAATATTACGTTTTACTGCCTTCATCCCAGTAATATAATATTATTTATGTACTAGCTAAGTACAGCTAGTAAGTATTCTTATTATATTCATCTAATTGCAAAAATCTAGCTGCCATTTTGTTCACTGAGCATACCTAATTAAATTTGACGTTATGTGCCGAAAATTCTTAGTAAAAAATTAATGGAGATGGGGAACAGCTATAGATACCTTGTACGGGGCGTAACAGACAGAAACCTTCAATAAGTAAAACCTTTGTTTGCAAAACAGAGACCCTTTTGAGCGAAGTACCTAAATTTCACGATGCCTATGAAGCAAATTGCCTAAAACGCGAAATACCTGAAACTCGAAGTACCTAAATTGCACGATGCCTAAAAACTTAATTTGCCTACAATGTACTTTGACAACAATGTTTAATGCCTAAGAATGGAAATGTCTACAATGTACTTTGACAACAATGTTTAATGCCTAAGATGGAAATGTCTTAAATGAAGAATGCCAGCACAATACAAGGTACGGGGCATTCAGGTACGGTCGGCCAGATTGATTTACCACTTATGACAACACTTCTTATGTAGGTAGGTCTCGGATCATTATTAATTTCTATAGTACACATAATATATCGTCGCGTGGTTTCCGGCAGTGTAGAATTTGGGCCACCCCATCTCCTCTCATGCGGTATCGTACAAGGCGACTAAGGGACAGGGCTGTTTAACATCAGGCAGTTAAATATACAGACCAGACTCAGCTTTAGATACTTGACTCGAGTCAACAATAGTGCCCGGAAAATGGCCACTTCAGACCCACGGTACCCCTGGCCATACCCCTGGTAGTACCGTAGGTCCCAAGGTGTGCTTTTATTTGTTATACAAAATGTATTTTTATAATTTTAGAATAATAAAAAATATAGTAGTTGATACCTACCTATAAAATTTATAGGTAGGTATCAACTACTATATTTTTTTATTAAAACGTACGTAACGTGTCCCTTTTACATTGGGTCTAGATAGCGCTGTGTAAAATGTAGTGGAATATTTATATTTAAGGAATATTTAATATTCCTTAAATATAAATATTCCACTACATTTAATATTCCTTAAATATAAATATTCCACTACATTTTACACAGCGCTATCTAGACCCAATGTAAAAGGGACACGTTACGTACGTTTTACGTGTCCCTTTTACAATACTACGAGTATGATAATGAGTTCGAAGTCATCATCATCTGCATATAGACGTATTCTCCTGATTGCATCCGTGGCCAAGATGACCTCGAAGCTCAGGGTTCGCCTTCCGGCTCTTCCTTCTCCACTTCGGACGATCTTGGGCGTCCATGGTAGTGAGACCATTAGCACGCATATCACCCTCCACGACGTCAAGCCAGGACTTCTTTGGCCTACCCCTTTTACCTGGACCCGGCGGGGGTACCATTGCCAGGCATTTGTTCCCCACGTAGCCTGGCGGTTACCGCAAGACGTGGCCGCACCAGCGAAGGCGGCTCTCTTGCATTTTATCCGCGATGTCACGGACATGGAGGCTGCCGCGGATGCGAGAGTTCCGTACTCCGCGATCTTTACGCGTAACGCCGCACATCCACCGCAACATTTTCATCTCTGTGACACGCAGCTCTTGCTTGTGTCGCTCGAGCAGCGGCCACGCCTCACAACCATACAAGAGAACAGGCCTAATGATCGTCTTATAGACCTGCCCCTTCAACCTGACTGGCATTTTAGGATCACAGGTGACGCCAGTCATTTCTCGCCACTTGGCCCACGCGGCAGCAATGCGTGCCTTGACGTCGTGGTCGATCTCACCGGTCACATGAAGTACAGATCCCAGGTACTTAACCTGGTCCGTGCGCTCGACCAAATCATCGCCTATGCGGACGGGTGTGGGATCTGTGGAGTTTAACGCTAAGTATTCTGTCTTCGCTACATTTAGCTTCAGACCGCCGTTCTCAAGCGCTTCTTTCCATCCTTTCACGCGTCGCAGCAATCTGCTCCTGTCCGCGTCCATCAGCGCAATATCATCAGCATACATGAGCAACCACGGAGGCTGCTCATGTGAGTTTCTAATGCTGTCCGACAAAACATCTAATACCACGCTGAACAGGTAAGGACTAAGTTCGAAGTATCCAGTAATAAAGTAATTAAGACTAAAGAGTCGTGTTATGTGTCATATTTTAGCAAAAAGATTTCTTGATGTAATAAAATTGGACTCATGCTTTGTAGGCAATTGACTAGCACCGACATTATACTTTGTAGACATTTAACAACATAGGCATATTGCTTCGTAGGCATTAAAACCTTATAGACATTAAACTTTATAGGCATCCTGCGTTTTAGACATTGACTTTAGGCAATTTGCTTCATAGGCATCGTGCAATTTAGGTAATTCGCTCAAAAGGGAACAGAGATGGCAGATGTACAGTACGCTACAAAAGTTGCAAAACGCTAAAATTTAATGTAAAGGATCTTCACAATGATGTTTGGGCTTTTTTCCGGTCAACCGGATAAATATCAAATATACAAATATTGAGATGTGAAGCTGATGTGAAAGCACATAAAATGAAATAGAGGTGGGGTAGGGGCAAATCATAAATTACCAACAGATCACTTTTGCAGTTGGGAAGTATGGCGTTAATTTCACAAACACAAAATTACATGTAAAAAACACCCACTCAAACTTAAAAAAACAAAAAACGCAATGAAACCTGATGAAGTGAAATCAAAATGCTAAGTTCTAACGCTGTACTCGTAAAAGAAAGTAATAAATCAGCACTTATGGGTGACAGACTAAGGTTATTTTCTGTTAAAATAACTTTCATAAACTTGTTGTAAAATGACTGTAAACACTACACTCCTTTGCGACTAACTTTGTTGACTTAGTGTCAACGAAGACAAGTTGGATGTTTAAAGTTTCACCTTCTAGGACACAAACTAACACAAAGACAAATACAATAAGGTCAAAAACTAGGCCGAAACCAAACTCATCCAAAAACAAAAACTAAGTAAATAAAGACTTTCAACTCAAGGAGTAAACAGCCTTTGAAAAAAAAAAACAATCCAAGTTTGACGTAGAAAACTTTTTTAATATTCTCAACGCTCAGTTTGATCTCGCCCCTAAAAATTTCCTATTCGTTGAGGGCTTCCCAAATGTAATTCTGCATGAAAGAAATGACAAAGTTCCGCCAAGTTAGTGGACATCTTTCAATCTCTGTGTTACGATTAAAATGAGGAAGTCTTTGATGAGTTTTTATTCCATTTTAATAGGTTTATTTTTGTGTGCACAATTTGCGCTTTTCCCTGTCTTTTTTTTTCTATAAAACAAACAATTTGTATGTAGTCTCGACCCTGTTTCTATAGTAAAATGTAATCGTGTATTACAGTTAATTAAAAACGGCGATTTTACCGCAGGAATGTTTAATCTACTCGATCCAAAAATATCATAAAATTTCACCAATTCGCCTGTTTATGTAATTTAAAACATTGTATACACCCATTATGCTAATTGATTGATTTACACACTCTGAAACAGATAATAATTGTGTAGACATGTATGTAGATAATTATTAAAATGAATGTATGCAGAAAATAATTGTACGATTCATTGATTTTACATTTGTTGTAAATCTCAATTAGAAAAATTATTATCAAAACAAGAAATACAGACCCGAAAAACCAAAACCTCGCAAATTTTCACTATCTAAAATTAAACCTAGAAATCTTGTAATCGCACAGTCAACATACAAATACGACTCAAAAGTTCCCCTAAACCTGGTTCAAGAATGATTTGAGCACAAAAAAGTCATAATTCCACTCATTATGAAGAGGGATCGACTATTGTGAACGAGGGATATAATCCGGGGAACACAATGCCTCCTAAATGAAGCCAGCTCTTTCGTACAAAATTAGGGCCGGATCCGTATGCTTTTTCCTGTACAAAATTCACGTGTCGTGGAAATTTGGGGCTGTAAATGGTTTTTACTTTTCCTTTTTCGGGTCTAAATTTGGTAGGTTTAATTAATTTGTTATTCGGATTTTTGTTTCTTTTTACCTTGTTTGGATCGGTTTTAAGGTTAAGCCTACAAAGCATAAATAATTATAAATATTACACAAGTAGGTACTGGTTTTCCTCACGAGTTCTAGAACTGGCTCGTGGTCGATTTAGAGATTTTTGTTTTATGAAAAGTTAGTAAAATTATTAATCAATGATTGATTGATTGACCTTTAATAAAATTGATCAAAAAATTTATTATTATTGTATTTTTAATCAATAGCATCGTCTACAGTGGAATTTATAGGTTTGTGTTTCTAAATTTAAAAAACCCAAACTTTAGGAGCATAGTTGCTTTCTTTGCGAAGATTATTATTAAATTTAAAAATACACAGTTCTAAAATTCCGCTGTAGACGTACATGTTACTGATTAAAAATACAATATTAATACATTTGTTGCATTCCTATTCTCTGTTGCAAAGTTGGACCGGTATGCATGTAAATTGAGAGTCATGTGGGAACCCGACCAACAATGTGCAATGAATGCAAATGTCTGCACACTGTCTCACTGGAAACACACTCTTATAAAAACAAACATTAAAATGTACATACATGTACATGTTGATATTACTGATGATTTTTTTCTCAACACGTGTCTAGATTTGGAATTCATAGAAACACATAACTAAGTATTTCTAATAAGAGGTTTGAGCTTCGATATTTTATAATATTTGTAACAGTACAGACTGGATGAAGCAAGAATGGTTTTGGGTTTGGGTAGTATGATGTACATTAGGAGAGACATATCCAGCAGTGGATTGCACTAGGCCAGAGCCAATTGCTTGATTTAAATAATTAGGAGATTTCCTTCCAACCCTTCCATTTTGCTATTATTAACTTTACTGCAAATAATAGAGTAACGGGCGATAGATAGCTTTCTTCCTATGAGAATTCGTAGATTACGGTAACCGCTTACTGTCAAGTCTCTGTAGTGAACTTCTTATTTAAAAATTCACATTTGTAACGAAAATGTTCATCCGAATATTATAAAATTGATTGGGAATGAACAGAAAAAATCGTATTTTACCTTATTAAACAGAAAGAATGTTTATGAATATAAAGAGTAAAAGTTTAACTAAGCAATAATAACATAGATAGCTATGATAGAAAGATATATTTTGTTAATTTGTGATGGGTATATTGACTTATATGATCTTAACATTACACTCACATTAAATCAATTAATTTATATAACTTAATCGCAGTAAATACAATAGAATTATACGTGGAAAGTTGAAGTAAAAGACATATAGTGTTGTACAGTGCCATATATTACAATAAATTAACTAAAATCAATCGAAAATAAAATTTGTACAAAGTAACAGTGACTAGCAACTACCCTATAATAAGAAAAAGTGTGTGAAACAATATAAACAATAAAAAAATTGGTTCTTTTTCATATCCCTGTGTGTGCAAGTGAACATTTAATTTAAAATAGCTAATACTGAGTCCTGCAAGAACTGTAAGTTGTACGGACAGAAATAAAATTTGCTTTAATAGCGGCGCTGACGCCATCTGTTACCCAGTGGCGGAACTACCCTTTGGGATTTTAGACGAACTATTTTTTGTATCTATTAGCGATAGACCATGGTGAATAAAAATGTGACTGGCAAGTGTTTATCATGTGGGAAGTTCCTCTCATCGAAGGGAGCTGCTGTAGGATGTAAATGCAGGGGAGGGGCCAAAGTCAATAGAGACATCGCCCTGACGGCGCCTGTTATGCATGACGGTAGTGTGACACCACCCAGTCAGCCTGGCTGCTTAGAATCTGCAGGCGGTTCAGGGACGTCTGTCGGGGAGTGGACCAGCTGTCCGCCGTCTGAACGTGGCATAGGTCATGAAATTAAACTCCTTAGAACTGAGATCCGGGCTATGAGAGATGATCTCAAACAAGAACTTAGGGAGTTCAGATTGGAGGTGGCCGATCTGCGGCAGTCATTGGCGTCTTGCAGGAAGAAGGTTGACTCACTGGAAAGTCGTTTCGAGTTAATTGAGAGCCGTCACAAGGACCCCCAACCAGCACCTGAAGTAGAGCAAACTATAAATAAACTAAAGTTAGAACTCAATGACAGGGAGCAAGATCTCCTGCTCTCTGATGTGGAGATCACAAACCTCCCTGAGTGTGCTGGGGAAAATGTGATTCATACGGTCGAGCTCGTGGCTAGAAAAATCGGTGTAGCCCTGGAAAAATCCGATATAGTGTATGCCGAACGAGTGGGCCCTCGGGTGATGCGGGATGCGGGGTCGAGTGACGCGGGAGCGGATAGGAGTAGGCGCATTGTGGTTCGTCTGGCACGACGCGGACTGCGCGATGAGCTGCTACAGAATGCGCGGGTAAGGCGAGGTGCCACTTCGGCTGACATACCCGGTTTTGAGGGCCCACCGAGGCGCTTTTATGTCAACGAGCGGCTGACAAGGACCAATAAACAGCTGTATTATCTCACTCGACAGACTGCGGCAAACCAGAATTGGAGATACACTTGGACAAAGCGGGGTCGAATATTGGTAAAAGAAGTTGATGGAAAACGTACCCATG
Organism: Eilema depressum; assembly: GCA_914767945.1. Classification (NCBI taxonomy): domain Eukaryota; kingdom Metazoa; phylum Arthropoda; class Insecta; order Lepidoptera; family Erebidae; genus Eilema; species Eilema depressum. The sequence continues at coordinate 5,952,176 of OU612028.1, read as the reverse complement.
CAATACGCTCAGAGGCTGATCTTGAGCGTGTTTTTGGCAAAAAGACTATCAATACAAATAGTGATTAGACTAGCTTCTACGGTTTTGTTTTTTTTCTATAATATGGCTGGGTACCTAATTACTATATCAAACTTAGTGTGTATCGATTTGAATACTAGATCTGTGATAAGATATAGACAGAAAAAATGTTTTTATAGGTTCTTTCTGAATGTGGGCGTTGTTTACATATCTGGTGGGGGATGCGTGTGTCGAACTCATTACGGTATTGGCGGGGCTTGGAGGCATATACCTGTTTACAATCTTTACTTAAATATTAAATATTATTATGTTACAACACATAATATGTTATATGCAGACAGCTCTCATGTCATATTGTGTGATTTTGATACACAAGTAACTATAGGCAACAAATTTTTAACTAAGAAACATTATGACTTCATATACCTTATATTACATTATACGAACAGCAATTATGGCTTGTTGTGTGATCTTAGTTGTTGTATTGGTTATAGGCGAGTAAACATGCACTACCATAAGACTGGAAGGATTGCTAGTTTCTTACTAAATTGTGCCCGCATACTACACATTATCAGATTTTGCTTGGAGTTGGATTTGTGCACACACTTGTTGCATAAGCCATTTCTGTATAACAATGCACAGTAAAAAACATTTAAAGTTTGGACTTTTTAATGCGGGTTCACTAGGCACTGGGCAGGATGAATTCCTAATGGCCATGAATAATCATTCAGTTGACATCATGGCCATCAATGAGACCTGGCTGAGGTTGGGTGAGGATGGGAGAGCTCCTGCGGTCCCAGGTTACAAGTTAAGGCATACCCCAAGACCTCAACACATAAAAGATGGAGTCGGGGGAGGGGTCGGATTCTATATAAGAAATGGTGTTAGTGTAAGGACTAGAAGTCACCCGTTGGATCCGCAGGTTGAGGAGTACTGGCTATCACTGTCTGGTATGGGTAAGAAGGTTCTCGTTGGCACAGCATATAGGCCACCTTGGCTGTCTGAGGACAGGTTTATTGACAGTTTGACTGCAAGCATCTGTGCGCTGGCTCCCTATGATCACATCATTCTTTTGGGTGATTTTAATATAAATATGTTGAACCACACGGCGGCCAGCGCACAAAGGCTGCAACAATTCTTGCACCACACTAATATGCATCAGGTAGTTGACTCACCAACGCATTTTACCAATAGCACGAGCACCCTAATTGATGTAATATGTACCGATATGAATGTTCGCAACGTCACAGTTACCCATGTCCCAGAGCTAGGTAGACATGCAGTCGTGACTTGTGAGTCCACCTTAAAAAAAGTCAAGGAGAAACCCAGGTGGGTAACATACAGACCATTTGGAGATATCCTGCCAGATCTTTTTAATAGTGATCTTCAAATCATCCCTTGGCACCATATGGACTCACGGGTTACAGTTGATGATCAGGTGGACACACTGTCCACTTGGATTGTACATCTGTTTGACATGCATGCCCCTGTGAAGCAAAAAGTATTTAAGACTAGAGGTACTCCATGGATAACTGACAATGTGAAGTTACTCTTCCGCCTACGTGACAAGGCAAGGCTCGCTTATCAGAGTACTAAATTGGAGTCAAAAAAACAATATTACTTGGACCTTAAACATCAAGCTGTTGTGGCATTGCGTAACGAGAAGACTGGGTACTTTTCAAAACACATTAGTGAACACATAAATGACCCCAAAATTATGTGGAAAAATCTAAAAACCCAGATACTTCACTCGCATAGGGACTCTTGTTTGCCGGGTCACTTTAGCAACCCAGATACCATCAACAAAGCCTTCCTGGAGGTACCGGGGGAATGTGTGGTGAGCTTATCAAAATTAACTTACTATGAATATCATAGGTATAACCCTGGTGTAAGTTTTGAGCTCAGACCTGTAGATCATGAAACAATCCGGAAGATTCTTACTAACATTAAGACACAGGCACAGGGAATTGACAAAATCAGTGCACAGATGCTGGCGCTCACACTACCTAATTCACTGAACACAATCACCCGAATAGTGAACACATCTATCACTACACATACATATCCGGGGCTGTGGAAGTGCTCAGTGGTTCGGCCAATGCCCAAAAATAGTCACCCAAATACCATTAAAGACCTCCGGCCTATTAGCATACTCCCTTGTCTTTCAAAAGTGTTGGAAAGAGTGGTGCATACACAGGTCATGGAGTACCTGGAACATAATGGGATTCTCCCTGATAAACAGTCAGGCTTTAGAAAGGGTAGGGGTACAGCTATGGCCTTGTGTGATGTGGTTGGCAACATCCTAGAAGCCAGGGACCGTGGGGAGGGAACAGCTCTGGTCCTATTGGACTACTCCCGCGCTTTTGATGCCCTGGATACATCACTGCTACTATCCAAGTTGTCCTACTATGGGTTTTCATCAGATACGGTAAAGTGGTTCAATAGTTACCTTACAAATCGATCACAATATGTGGAGATCCAGAGAGAAGATGGCACGGCAACATCATCATCTCCCCTTAGGGTGACTAGAGGGGTGCCGCAGGGATCCATTCTGGGCCCACTTTTGTTTATTTTGTATACAGCAGACATTACAAGCTCCTTCCAACACTGTCGGTTCCACATGTATGCGGATGATACACAATTATACTTGTCCTTTAAGCCTGGCGACACACTCTCAGCTGTGTCAAAATTAAATGAGGACCTGGAAAGGGTAGTTAAATGGTCAAAAGAACATTCTCTAATCTTAAACCCTCTAAAATCCCAGTTTATGATACTGGGTAGTAAGTTACAGATCCAGTCAATCCTGAAATATGACCCAGCCGTAATCATAAGTGGTCAGAGAGTTGCAAGAGTTGAGGAGGTCACTAACCTTGGTCTTGTAATGGACCCGCACCTCCGATTTGAGGGACATATAGATAGGGTTGTACAGAATTGCTTTTACCGGTTGAAGGTACTATACAATATCCGTGACTACGTAGGGACTGCACTGAGGAAGCGACTGGTGGACAGTCTCATACTATCTAGGTTTAATTATTGTGATACAGTCTATGGTCCATGTTTGCTAACAAAAACTAAAAACCTTATTCAGAGAATACAGAACGCCTGTGCCAGATACTGTTATCAAATACCAAGACGCCAACATGTAACACCCTATATTAATGACAATAATATACTTAAGATGGAGGCTAGAAGAAAGCTGCACTTTGCCACTATGCTCTTCGATATATTGAAAAGTAAAAAGCCTACCTACCTCTATGAAAAGATATGTCTTAGAAATACACACTATCCTTACTCTGTCAGGTCTAGAATTGGTATGATAGTAGTGCCACAACACAGGACCACTGCCTTCCGGGGTTGCTTGAAGTATGCGGCGATGCGCATCTGGAATGATCTGCCTCCGCCTATCAGGGACCTAAAATCCAAATACAGTTTTAAAACAAGGTACAGAGCACTACTCCTTCTGACTCAAAAGAATACACATTGAGCTATTAAAGTATTACTTCAACGCATACACACAACCAACTTACCTTGAAGTTTTGGCCCCTAAGCTGTATCATTCCGGACTCGCTTGCCAGTACTGTGGGCATACCTACTGTTTGTGGCAATTTTTCATCCTGAGGCTGCACTGGCCGAATGTTTGGGTGTAGACCTGGGTGATGGGGGAGGGGAGGGTATTATGGTATCGTTTTTGTCGTATTTTATGGCATTGTTAGCTGAAGTTCAAGTCTATGTAACCATGTGTAAGTGTGATATGTGGTTAGGTTACAACATTATCTACCTACCTACTTTTGTCTAATGCTAAAAAAAAAGAAAAAAAATTTGAGAAATTGCTTACCTTTTCATCTTTGTTATTGTGCTATTGCTGGGAATATGAAGCCAGGCGATATTGCCGGGCGACGTCAGGTGGCACTTAAGGGTTTACACTGAAAATCAGTTTTGGGGTGCTTAAAACCCACCTCATTTTAATGCTGAGTGTCTAGCCCTAATTGCGGAAACAGCGTGCATATGTTTTTGCAATTAGATACATGATGCAATATTACACGTGTTAAATAAGACGATTTGTAATTTTTATCCAAGTATAATGATATTAATGTCTATTACAAGAACTTGTGCCACGTATAACGCGTACGTGTAGCCCATGTGGCCACATGGTAGCCACGTAGGAACATGACATGACATATAATATCTGTCAAACTGTCAGGGATGTCAAATTTGACATTTTTGACACAAATGTCTGGTTGCTCAGGCGGCGACCGAAACGAACTCACTGTATTATTGTTATTATCTGTTGTTGTAATTTTGTTTTCTTTGTATTTTATTTTATCTTTTTTTTTTTATGATATGTGCACCTGTGATCCGAAATTAAAAAAACTATTTTCTTTCTTTCTTTCTTTCTCTCTTCATTTTACACTACACCAAGATCAAAACAAGTGTAATATAAGTAATATAATGAATAACGTGGATATACCGTACCGTGAATGTTTACAGATGATTATGATACAAATACATAAAACATAGTTCATTATTCTACTCAACTGAAGTTAATAATAAAACTGAACCAGACGGAATTCGACATTTTGGCTGGAATGTGAAAGAAATGGCAAAGAGAATACCAAATAATTTCTAAATGTTCAAACATTGTTCGGGACCCTGACGGTAGGTACTATATAGATAAAACTATCTCGGTATTGTAGTATTGGCTTGTGACACGAATTTTCATTCGATGTAAAACATTTATCACAATACTATGATAGACAGAATTAAACTAGTTGTGTACCGTTGATGTTTGCATTGATTGAAGCAGAACAGATATTTATTATATTATTATTATTATATTACCGGATATTTATCGAGCATTATTGTAAACTTTACATCTTTACTTTTATCTAGTTATTGACAGGAACATTTTGGAACCCTATCTAAACAATCCTGGTTGAAATTCACAAATTCTCTACAATAAAGGGGGAGTCTTTCTTTGGCTGTAAAACCAAACTGCGGTCACCAACATCAATAAACCTTTCTAGTAAATGTTTACGCGTGGCCGCGCTCGCTTCCGAACTTTGCTCGCTTCTTTAAATAAAATGGGGCCTACGAAAGATGAGGGTACGACTGTTGTGACCCGAGAATTGGTAACCGACATTAATTTACACAATAACTCCTTTAGTTCAAGCGTAGAAATCTGTGCTTAGGTAAAATGTTTCGAATTTATAATTCTGCATCATTTTATTTTTGATTACTGTTTTTAATTGAAATAAAACGGTGAACCACTAAAACCACTTTTTAGCGCATTCTATCGCAATTTATTTGTTACTATTTACTTTTAGCCCGACATTTCGGCTACTTTTCAGCAGTCGTGGTTGCGGGATAGTATCCGTAAAAAATGGTTTTATTTCAATGAATAATATTCGCATAAACTTCAGAAAGTACTATTTTTAATTCATAAATGTGTAGTCTATTTGTGTTTAGGAGGAATTTGAATCAGCTTCGTGCGGGCCTCGGTGGCTAGGTAGTGGTCAGAGCATTCCTCCTGTAAGGGTAAGATCACGGGTTAGAGTCCCGCTCCCGCCCGTAGTCGATTCTCTTATCTCTTTCTTAATCGATTTGAATAGGTAGCATAATAAATGCTTTAAAAATTTCATTCAACCTAAGAAATGAAATATACAAATAAAATGTCATATTTTACGTTCTGCACGACAGCAAAAGCTTGAAGCCTAACTATAAGGGCCAAAACTTTGTCATTCGCTTCGTGGGACACAATGAAAAGTACCCCCTGAGGGTTTGCGTCGGTTGATTTTTATGATGAAAAATGACCGTTGTCCTTTTACTTACACATTGATTGTGAGCCAAAAACATTTGTTCATTAGATGCTTGACTTGGGGTCAATATTTGAACTGAGCCCTTTGATGTTTGCTTAGGACATCTCTAAAGAAGTTTCGAGAAAAGGTTGATGTTTGATCGATTATGAAATTGTCTGCGATTTTTTTGGGGTTTGCTCTTAAAGAACCATTTCATCGGAAGAAGTATAGTTATTTGATTCTTTGTTATGAACGTAATTTAATGTAAGAATTTTTTAATATGAAAAACGGTCGACAATTTATTGTAGGGTTAATTTATTTTAATCCATACTTATATCATAAATGCGAAAGTAACTCTGTCTATCTTTCTACACGCTTTCACGCCTAAACCATTGGACCGATTTTTATGAAATTTGGTACAGAGATAGATTAGACCTTAGGAAAGGACATAGGCTATGTTGGTCGCGATAACCGACATCCATGCGGCCGGAGCCACGGGCAACAGCTAGTCTAATATAATTCTATCATTCTCCATTTTATTTTCGGCACGTTTTTTCTTTCATCATCATCATCATCATCATCATCATCATCATCCTTGCGTTAGTTCCAGTTGCATCTGAGGCCTTCACCTCAGAGTCGGGAGCCCCCTTTTTTTCACAATTTTTCAAACGAAACATCTGCGTATCTTAATAGTTCACATTTTTTTTAAAAAGAATATTAGCAACCGAAATAACCCCTCCAGTTAAGGTACATCCTTGGTACATTGCTTGAGTTTGGTGTGGGTTCATAACGGCGGTGTAATAACCAAGATTCGAATCCAGGACCTTTTGATCGTAAGGCCGACTCCATAACCACTAAGCTACCAACGCTAATGACAATTAATTCATACAAATGGCTTGCAGAAACATAAGCGTAATTTTCTTTATTAAAACGAACGATCCATTATACTTAGAAGTTATTTATTTATCAATAATTAATTTTACGATAACTGAACCCACAATGTCAATTACACACAAATTATTAATAAAGTTGAAATAGCAATTAAGCATTTCGTTAATTAAGAAAGGATTTAACTTTTAAATGAGTTCATATTGAAAACAATTGATATTCTCAGAACGTGTCTACATAGATTTTACGATACCTTTTTTTTATCGTGCGAAAAATCCCCACGGATATCTGCCCCGCCGGGGCCGAAGGAGGAGGTTATGTCGGACTCGAACCGACTAAAACGCACGCCTTCTGTGGGCCATCAGTTGCCGGAGGTGAGATTGTCATAGCCATATCCCTCGCACCCTGGCCGACCCAGGGCCATATCTCTCGATCTGGCCCTCTTCCGGTGTGGGGACCACGGAGTCCCCAACTCGCCCCCGGGTATGGGGAGGCACGCATTGGCGCTACTGCCGTGGCCTGCTTCTGCTAGGGTGACAGGCGGCTCCACCCGTCACCCCCAGGCCTGAAGATTTTACGATACCTATAAAGTAAAAATCAAATAAATAAGGATAGAGTAGGATATTATTATAAATATTCGCCGCGTGGTTCCCGGCAGAGTACAATTTGGACCACCCCATCTCCTCACATGCAGTGTCGTTCAATGTGACTAAGGGATATGGCTGTTGTACATCAGACAGATATATACAGCCCAGACTCAGCCGCAGATACATGGCTCGAGTCAACAATGGTGCCCGATCAATGGGTGTACCACGGGTAATACATGGACTTAATGCCATAGGCATTCTCTACCAGTCAACCTAATAGGTGGTGCAGAGAATAAAAAAGTAGGTGCATTAAGAAAGAAAATAAAATCGTAACTATTGTAAGGTAATACCTATACATCGTAGTAGATACAAATATTCGCATATATTATGTAATATGTAACTAATACTTAATATGGACAATATATACATGGAAATATACCTACATAAATATATAAATAAAATATACATACATATAATAATAACAATACATATAAATACTATGAATCCAATTTATCAAGAATCCAATTTATCAAGAATGCGTTTCCGAACCGCCGATTTAAACGTGTAACGGCTAGTGGCCTTCCTGATCCCGGGAGGCAACTTATTCCAAAGAAATATGGATTATACAGGGAAGGAGGAGTGAATGTATGTATGTGCAGTGCGATGAGTAGGACAGCGCAAGACGAGGTTATTTGTCGAGCGCAGGTTTCTTTTGTGATTAGAGCCAAGATATTGAAAATAGGGAGAAAGGTAAGAGGGAGAATTAGGAGAAGTTAGGATAGTATAAACAGTGGTAAGAGCACGTAGGTTCCGGCGCTGACGAATCGGCAACCAGTTTAATTGAGATCGACAAGCAGACACATGGTCATACTTGCGAAGGTTGCAGACGAATCAGATACAATTATTTATAAGACGGTCAAATCTGTTGAGATATTCCGCGTTCAGGTCGAAGTAACAAACATCACCGTAAGCAAGTACCCCGGTACTATGTTAATGTAGGTAATGCTTGTGCAGGCATTGTTGTTCCCGAAAAACTATGCCTGCACAAGCATTGCTTTGGTGTTGGTAGGTAGAAGGTTCCGCAGACGATAAAATGCACGGAGTGAGCCAGTAATTATCTGACAAACGCGGAATACTTGATCTCTCCAGCTCAGGGTAGAGTCGATGACTAAGCCAAGGTCTTTGACTGCCGTGCTCACGGGTATGACTATACCGTTGAAAGTGATAGGCGGGAGAGAGGCCGCATCCACCTGTCTCTGAAAATAGTGGCTTCCTATAATAATGGCCTGGCACTTACCTGGATTAACCGTCAGTCCAAATTGGCTCGACCAGCTGTTAATATGCTCTAGGTCCTGGTTTACCTTACTTGATCATCCACACCCGCTTGGGCGTACAGTTGTAGGTCATCGGCGTACAAATGATACGCACATTGAAGATTTTAAGTTACGAGATTTATAAAAATTGAAAATAATAATGGAGATAAGATGCCGACTTGAGGGACACCGGCGTCAATGTTACGCCAACACGATAAAGTCTCATCGCGACGAACAGCTTGACGGCGCCTCTGAAGATAACTGGAGAACCAATCCAGTGCATCCGATGAGGTCATCAAGTGTGACAGGGTGTTTAAAAGAAGGTCGTGGCTGACCGTGTTAAAAGCGTTAGAAAAATCAACCAGGGCTAGTACTGTGAGCTTGATATTCTCCATGCCTACCCTGATATCCTCAGTCACTTTTAAAAGAGCGGTGATAGCGCTGTGTCCGGGCCTGAAACCAGATTGTAGGGGATTCAACAAGTTATTGCTGTAAATGAAAGTGGACAGCTGTTTGTGCACACAGGCCTCTAGCACATTGGATAGGAAGGGCAGGATACTGATAGGACGAAAATGATTGGGAAGGGATGGATGTGAGATCTTAGGAGTTCCTATGGCCACCTTCCTAACCCATCATCAGATCAGCTCCATGGTACCGTTCTCATGCATTGTCATATTTGTCATTTAAACTAAACGTGTATGCAAGATCACGGGTCGCGAAATCGCGGGTGATAGCTATAATTATGAGTGTGTTTGTTAAGTTCCTATTAGTTCAGCCCTAGCCGACGGCTGGTGCCTGGGCGGTGCAGGGGGTAGGTACACCACCGACTACCGTACGAGGCTCCGCAGGCAACCCTCTCGGTGTTGAGGGTCAAACGGCAATCGCACTCGTAAAAGCCAAGATAAATCACCTCAAGTTAAAGAATACGAGAGCGGATTTGATGCTTTGGTTGGTACCGGGAGTCCGGGAGTCGGGACGGGCGCCGCGATGATGGAGATGATTAGCGCTACGTTATATTAGTTACTTAGTCCAATTACTTAATTGTGAATTCATTAACAAACTAACCGTCATCGCCTTACAAGAATGTTGGCACAATGTGGGTAGGCACTGCCGCTTTAGTTCTAAGCTGAAATTAGCCGCGCCCAAATTGTATAAGGATCAACAAGGCCAGGGCGGCACCGCGCACGGCACGCCGAGCCTTTTGAATAATTAGTAGGTATAACGTTACCAAATATTGACCTGAGCTGAGACTGCGGAGGCGCGGGCCGCGGCGACATCCGATAGCGCACTTCCATTAACGGTGGCCAGGTACCTGGTGTTAGCGTGGCTCATTGTCCGCGCAGTCAGCCGCGGACCTGGAGGCCATCCCGAGGGGCTATCTCGTAACCTGACCCTGGCCCTGGTCCAACCGGGGCAGGGGTTCGAGTCTGACAGTACAAGGAGATTTCCGCATGAGAAGGTCCTGGGACAGCCTCCGTGGCCCGGTTAAAAAATAGCTCTTTCTTTTGTATATTTTTTGGCTAAATAGGGTGAAGTGAAGAAGTCTGCTCCGGCCCCGAGAGGAAAGTCTAGTGCTGACTTTCCTCTCGGGGCCTCGTCTGTCCCGTCAATTAGCAGCTACCGTCTCGCAGCGAGGCGAGGTCCCTGGCTGTCTACTACCAGTTGTACTAATCAGTAGTGCTACTGATCCATAGCGAAATGTCGTTTTGCGTGGTGTGTGTGTGTGTGTGTGTGTGTGTGTGTGTGTGTGTGTGTGTGTGTGTGTGTGTGTGTGTGTGTGTGTGTGTCTGTGTGCGTGCGTGCGTGCGTGCGTGCGTGCGTGCGTGCGTGCGTGCGTGCGTGCGTGCGTGCGTGCGTGTGTGTGTGTGTGGTAATTGTAGTATACCTACTACAATTACCTACATACTGCTATACATAAGGGCCAAATCGAACAGTCCGACTCGGTAATATACTCGGGAATAGCCCTACACAATACTGTGGCTATAATAATCTCGTGTTGTGTTCCCGATGGTGTACTCACCACTATGGTGATGGTGTACCCTACTGGGTAGCCAGAGCTCATTGGAGAGGTTTTGTGCTGTCAGTGAGAAGACCAAAGGCCTGTGCTGTTTGTCTCTCTGTTCTTACAGGGTTGGCAGCATGTGTATGACCAAGGTATTCACACACGTGCTGCACTCGTCCATAGGCCACGGAAACCACTTTCCAACAGGTGGGCTGTGTGCTTGTCTGCGACCTAAGTGGTATATAAAAAAAGTTTTACTTTTTGATTTAGAAAGGAAAAATGAATAGTTAGCATAATAAATGCTTCAAACTTTCATTCAAAAGTTTTATTTTAGCGTCATTTTAGTTATTTTTCAAATTTACTGAAAGAAAGTTCATCTGGTAAAATACGGATCAAAGCCACATTTGACCGGAAGTAACATACTCGTACTCGTAATACATTTGTAAAGTGGACGTTGACATATGAGGACTCGAGCAAAAGCCATACGACATGATGATGATGATTTGTAAAGTAAATATTTGTGTACATAATATTAGTTATTATTACGTTGTTTTTCTCATTTTCATTCATTTAAACCATAAATCATGTTGACAGGTGTACGAGATTACACTAATACCTCCATTATCATTCCATACCGTTAAATAGATATAAAAAAGACGTTGTATCAATAAAACCTTTCGATCAATACACGTCACGTCACAAAGATCAACAAATTAATATTCCACCAATGAATTTATTCAGTGAGTCCCGGTTGATTTGGAATCCAATTTTAGGTTATTTAAATAGTCCTCCCTGAGGACTGGGTCGAAATTAGAAGAGACGTTTGCACGTTTTCCTGAAGCGTGCTTAAATACGTAGGCAAATGTAATTACTTTTTGCGGGTAGGGTTAGCATTTATATGAGGACTATTTTTGAAGTGAATAGAAAATTAAATAGTAAATTGAATAGGTTACATAATGAATAACAAATTAATGCAGAGACGAACGGTGACATTTTCAAAAGGGAAGCCAGTGGAATAAAAACTTACTTCGATATAGTTAGTCGGGGGGGATATAGGGATCGGGTTATAGGGACCCCTCGCTACTGGTCAATCCTATATAATTAGGTATATTCTGTGGTAGTAGTGGTGTGGAGACTAAATGTTTTTAGAAGTAGGAATAAAATAATATTATAATTGTAGAAAGAAACAACTATAAAATCGTATAGTAAAATAGCATTAGGTACGGACGACAAAATAAAGCGTATTTTATTATAAAGCATTACTCTCTAGCTCTATAAATATACAAGCACTTATTATGCCCGCTAACCGCTTACCATCAAAATAGTAGTATTCATTTTACTTTACTTACCAGCGCCTAATAAAACATACTACACTTATTATTTTTTTTAATAAAATTTCATAAGAAATACATGCCAACCCTACGCATTAACAATGTGAAGATGTCGCCCTCTCGATGAGTTACTCCCTTGATTTAATCAGTCAAATTCTGAGATTTGTACGGTACGCATTGTGTTACGTATCTATCTAATCATATTCTTTGTGTAGCACGCCACCGGATTTCTCAGAAAATATTTACATTTCACTTCAATCCAACAGGTAGTTTGTGCCCATATACCTAGGTATACGACATATTGGACTTGTTACATAAATGGTAATACTTCACATGGCCATTGATCGTTTGTGATCGTTTGTTGTATTTGGCAAAATATTAGACGTACATAAAACATGCAAATACAGGCAAATACCTACATGGCCACGGTAGCCAAATAATAAACCGACAAGCGCGCGGTACGCGTATGTAGTAGATATTGGCCATATTTTTCAAATAGGTACCTAATAAGGACAACACTTTGTAAAATATAATGTCCACGTTGTAATTATTTGCCAAATATCTCTAATAGGTACGCAACTACAAATAGCCATGTGAAGTGCCACCAAATTGTTTCATGCGAAATGTTACTAGATTCAAGTGATGGAAGAGTATTGAAAATATTTAATATGAAGAGAATTTCATAAGACATGAACAGTAACCTTATACTATTTATTTTTTTACATTTATTTACATTTAAACTATAACTAAAACATGCTATAATAATGATATTATATCGTTATATATCGATGGTGAAAATTTCATACACTACACACTAGGTTTTTTAAATGAAAGAAAATGTCATAGGGACGAAATGACGAAAATGGAAGAAAATGTCGTATTACCCTATGACATAGGGTAATACGATGTGAACAGAAACCTACAGCGGATTTTGGTGATGTAAAAAAGACGACAAGAAAACACTAAAACGTATTAAAATGAAGAAAACTAGGAGAAATCTACAAATAAACTACTTTTATGTAGATATACCTATTAAGTGTGAAATAAATTAATGATTAAAAAAGTCTAAAAGCTGACTGCTACTGAAAAGACCGAACTATTTATTATTAATTTGACAACAGGCAGTATCCATTTACAAATCATAAACCAAAATAGTTTATGGGTTGTATATAAAGTAACAAGCTTACTTTAACTTAGCAAAGTATACACAATGAGAAAATATTTGTGTCATTTATTTAACGGATCACTTACGACAAAAATAACACAAATATTGTGTAAGTCTAATGTCAAATATCCTTTTAAATTCAAATGATATTTGACATCATTTAACTGCTAAAGTAAAAATTATTAGATTTAGAATCAACACAATACTAAGCTCAAAAATTATGAGTATTTACGCAAATAATATATCATACTTGAAACCAAAGGCAAATACTTCTACTTAATTTTTACAAAAATAAGCAGCTTACTATTTCTAGAACGTATAATTGGATTTTCATAAAAAACGTATTTTCAGATAAAAGTGCTGTTAAAAATAAAGCGCTTAAACTGATGTTTATCCATAAATTATAATCCACAAAGTACCTACGGTTGTGATTTGTGGGACTGTTTAAGCTGACTTTCAGATTTCTCTTAAATATTCCAGTATATTTTCATGTAGTACTTATTGTCAAAATGTGGACGTTGCAAATGGAAACAGTGCGTACTGTTTTCAGTCCAAGTCAGGTATGAAAGGAACTTCATCCCCCGGAATGAACTCCCTGCAGTGGTTTTTCCAAGCGACCACAGTATGAGGTTCTTCAAGAAGGGCATTAGAAGGTTCTTACGGGGTCGGCAGCGTGAGGCCACGGTAACAACTTTCCATCAGGTGGACCATGTGCTTGCCTGCCACCTAAGTGGTATAAAAAATGTGGTATTGAACTGTTGGACATGTCTACGGTCTATCTGTTACTAAGCAATTATTACTGTATTACAGTAATGCGATTAGTCCTTGCAAAACAAGTTAAAATGAGTTTATTTTATTGTACATTCTTAATGAGGTTAGTTAACAAAGTTATAAAACTGTTTACACTGTCACAGAACATAATATATAAAGTCCCGCTTGACGGCAATTAGCTTGCCCCCTATTACGTGGGATCGAAAATCATAGTTGGCGCAGGTGTTAATTTTATTGCAACTCTGCCTACCCCTTCGGATATTTGCAGGCGTAACTATATGCATACTAAATCATTTTTGACTGCCTCTGTGGCGTAGCGGTAGTGAACGCGGCTGCTACGCAGTAGGCGCGGGTTCGATCCCCGCTCAGTGCCAATATTTGTATGCATGAATAATACAATATATTGCATTGGTCTGGGTGTTTCTATATATAATATGTATGTATTTACAAAAAAAAAAAAGTATCTAAGTATGTATATCCGCATTCTAGATTCCATAACACAAGCTAATTAAGCTTACCATGGGTCTAGAAAGCGTTGTGTAAAATGTTGTGGAATATTTATTTATTTATTTATTATTTATTTATTTAATTACACGACAATTCTTTTATTGGTGAAATTCAATGTAAAGATCGATCTATATAAGCTTTGAGAATGACTATACCTAATAATAATATCTATATTAACAATTCTATTCCAAAGAACGAATTTTCAGGAAGTTCAAACTTGAACGAACTGAAGTTTTTGATTTTTGCAAGTTTAGCGCACATTCTAATGCACTTAACTGATTGCACTATCTCCTGTAAAATTCAACAGAACAATCTCTCGTACAAATGCTTCCTAATTTCATAGTATCCCTGTGTTTGAGGGTGAATTTCTAATGTTGTTCTATGTAAGGAAACCGTCGAGGTACGAAGGGTGTACAGTGATCCATTTTTCTTGCTGTTCCTTAGAGAAAGTAAATAGTTTTTCTTCTTGGTCATAACTTATGTACAACGTAATATTTTGAATTGGTATTAAGTATATGAAGCAGTTTATTTGTATACGGTGAGGTCAAGTTGTGATTTCCAGCTTTGCCATAAAGTTCTTATGAGAGACTTAAAGAAAGCTATAAAATTTATACAAAAGCTAAAAACCTTTGGATGGTAATAAAACTATTGAATACGGCAAATAAGAAAATTTTATTGTCTGTGAATTTATTTTATTGTAGGTATTCTTTTATGTACGTTGTTTACTTTAAATAGTCAAAGGTTGTTCAGTAAGTTCTACACTAAAGTCACCACCAATTGAAACTTGCCAGTAAAGCCCACTACGGTCATTGGTCATGTTAATATGGCCATAATCGCCCTTGCTTTTAGGAACTAGAACACGAAAAAACTAGTAATTTTTGTTAAGGGTTAAAAAACAAAGAAAATCAAAGAAAATAAAAGTAGTAGAAGTAATCACACTTCGGGTTGTTATTATTATTATTTGATATTCACTCTACATCGTCTTTCAAACTTACCTCTCTCGTATATTTAATTAGGTATTGGGTGATGCTCTCGTATTAAGTTTTAGGTGATGCATTTTTTATAACAAAATAATAAATAACAAAAAAGACTGTCGGGTTACTCACCCCTATATTTAATATCATAATTATACTATCAGACTAATCCCGGCTTTATACGAGGAAATTTTGGTCCAAAAGCTGCTTGCCTAATGAATTCCGTGAAAATCGTCGATTAACTAAGAAAGACAGACCAAAAATGTTAGTAGTTTTTGCTGAACTGCCCGCTTGTAATTAATAACCCGTAAAATGTAAAATACCACATCCAATTCTACTTCACATCCGTGCAAGATAACGCAAGTCACGTGTTTACGATAGCCATAAACACAGGTGGGGGTAATAAAATAAAAATAAATATTTTAATTCGCTAGGGCCCTGGCGTGATTTCCTGCCGCCCCGTGCCGTCCCGTCAGCCCATTTCTTGAATTTTTTTTCTACACATCCCAAAAATGGATGAAAATTCATTATAAAAAAATTTGTCCGCATTCTAGGCCCAGATTACAAGCTATTCTTACGGTCTATAGAAGATAGCACTGTTTGGTAATGAAATATAAATTATTACTAGCTGATGCGTGCGCTCCGCCCACGTGGATGTCGATAATCGTGACCAAAAGTAAACAGTTCATAAGTTTGACCAAAACCGTTCAGCATTTTTTATGTCTATCGCAAACAAACAGACAAGAATGCACAAAAATTGCCCGTTTAATACTTAGTATAAGATAAAGTATAAAATATTTAGAACCATTTGTCTAGAGCGTGAATCGATACCTGAATCTCGGCTCTTATTGCTTCATCAGTACGATTCTGGTTTTACTCTCACACCTAACTGAATTCGACAAATGACATTCCATTCGACAGTCTCCTCGCCTTTTATATTGTTTCAATCAATGATCATCTCTCAGAGTGCTATGGAACTTTAAAGCCAAGTGTTCCAATATTTCATTTCCTTTCGACTAAGTTACGTATTGTTTCAGCACTTTATATCTGTTGCACCTGTGAGAAATGGAATTCGTTATGTACCCTTCTGAAACTAGTTTTTTTTTGCGCCAGTAATATTATATGGATCCTATGTAAGACATATTGATTGAGATGCATTTAATTTTATTGTTCAAGTTGAAAATGTCTACTTCTGGCCACTGACATGTAAAGTTTCCATCCAAACATATTTATAACTCTTCTGTTCGTGTGTTTATATATCTCATCCTAAACGGCAGGACCAATTGGAATGAAATTTTATGCATATAATTTCAATAAATCCAGTTGGCGCTGTCATTGTTATCATATTGATTTTACGGACATGAAGAGGTCAGCTGGGTTCGCTAGCATATACTATTTTAACATTATAAAGTAGTTTTTCTGTACATTGGGGATACATAAATGATTCTGAATACAAATAAATACTGTTTGTCCTAGATGAGAACTTCACTTTCACGATTTACTTTTGCTATAGTTCCGTAGAATTGAAGTACCTAGTTTAGCTTGCCGTCACGAGATGACGCCCAGTGCATGAGCTATTGCCATGGATGCAACGGTTTTTATTGGAACGTTCTTAATCAGATTTAAAAGCTACAGCTTCTACAATTGGTTCAATAGAACCAGAGAAACGTATGACTTAAAATATAATCATGTAATCTGCATCCACGCTAGTGGAGTTGCAGGCCTCTGCTAGTACCACATATACCTAAAACGTTGGGGATAACAGCAATATAGATGAACACATACGTATAATAATCTAAGCTTAAGTAAGTTTACGTGTCTACAGAACTAGTTTTATGTACAGAAATACTTAAGAACTAGGCTAAACAACACACCGAAAGTTGGAAACTAAGTTCGTTCTCTTTATTCCAGGCACACATTTGTGTAAATGGTACGTATGTCAAGATAATACATTTAAGTGGTGTTTGGATGAACGCTATCAATTCAAAGTTGTTGTCTTGCTTGTGACAAGGATTGAGTCGTCATCATCATCCTTGCGTAAATCCTCTGAAGCTTTGACCTAAGTGTCGCGACTACGGTTAGACTAGTTGTTAGATTTTTAGGACTAAATACTAAGTGGTATTTGGAGTCCTAAAAATTTGATTGACTGATTGCCTAGATGTTCTTATGACCTAGGCTTAATATGCTCTCCGAGGCATGGAAAATCCCAGACAGTTAGACAGTTGTATCGAACCCGCGGTCCCTGCATTGAAGTCGCGTGCACTACCTACACGATAAAGAGATGTCATGTGACAAGGATTGGGTGTACTTAATTGTATAATAATATTTTAAAGGATCACGAAAAGATGATCCTTATGGTATGATCCTTTGGGTCATGTTATGTCTACTAATATTGATGAATGGTTTAGAGATTGAAGCTAAGTTACTTATTAAAACTTTGTAAAAACTAAGAATTCCGTTGTGGAAAACGTGTCAAGAAACCTTGTATTAGTTCTTCACACCGTTCCACTGTAAGCAGGTAGTTCAAAACACAAACACTAACTACACAAACTGACATTGATTCAAGTTTTTGAAGCCTTACTGAGAAATACGACGCAGGATCCAGACAAACTTTATTTTTCCTCAAAGCTGACTTGCTTATTCGCAGTTTGGTTCAAAAATAAATTAAATTGTTTATTTTGAAATCGGATATTCTCTGAAGCCCCAAAAATAAGGAAAATGTCTAAATCAAAACGATTTAGAGGGAAAACGCCGGTAAAAATCATAAAAATTATCAACGTGTTTTGTGAAGCAGTCACATGGGCTCTCCATGGGCCCAATTAGAGTGGCTCTATGAAAGGGAGCCAAGGCCTATTTGTTCCGTTCCGGTGAGCAATTAACGAGCCACGTGGCGATACATTATGCACTGAGAAAGATGGCATCCAACGCTTTGTGAACACTGAATTTGGGTCAACCACAAAGTCGACAGAAATAGAGCTTTTGAAACCTTTTACGTTGCGCGACGGGCAATTTTCATGTTGGTTTTGAATGGAGGAGCGTAAACGGGTCAGATGTTTGCTGTAAATAAATGGGTAGCTTTGGTAAATTAGTTGGATGGTACTGCTTTTTCATATTTTTTCTTTAGTGATTCAATGAGGCGATTTCCTTATGTTTTGCTGTTTTTTGTTGTATTCTCAACATTTCTAAGTTACGTTACAAAGGATACTTTATTGACCGAGTATTTTACATTTAAGAAACAGCGCTGTGAATGACATAGGGTCAAAATAAGCATTATTACTTTTAGATTGCTTAGAATAGAATACTTCTTCGAGTTTGTGGATGTATGAAAACTTAAAACCTGTTATTTATTGGATGAATCTTTTATGGACGTTTTTCTCTCTAAGGTCAAATGGTAGTTGCGAGGGGCGAGCCTGTTGCCTTCTAGGGGGCATTTTGTCATGAGCTGTATGTCTTACTGCCGGATGGACAACAGCCCGAGCTCTTAGTTGCCTTCTACAACACCTACGAGAAGAGATGCAGAGAGAATTAACCCTGAGATGATGAAGAGCAATCTTTGGACTAGTACTGGACTATGTTAGGATATCACAATTTTATTTCATTTGAAGCTCCAAGTTTATATTTTCTTTATTAAAATTTTTCTAATAAGCTCATAAAATTATTCGCTTAAAATATAGCGTTATTTCGTTCAATTTTATAACACAAACGTAAAGATTAAACTTTTCATTAATGTTACGAAAAATTTGTGCCTACCATCATAATCAAATATCCCAAACTCGCGTCAAATTGAAAAAGTTACAAAAATTACATCCCGTCATTGGAAGCCCGATAAACTTTTTTGGCCAATTTTTTACGGCAACGTGTCGAAATTGCCAAAATGTATACACCCTGAAGTACAATTGTAGGATTGCTCTCGTCTTTGACGGTATATTACCCTCATATTTCATCTTCGATCGGTCGAATCGCTTGAGGAAATTCGTTTGGGTGTATTGCTCAGAAAGCGTTTGTTTTGAGACGATTCTTACGTATTTTATTTATGCTTTTATGTGTGAATAATCTAGTAATAGGTTTTGAGGTTGGTTGTCTTTTAAGGAGAATTTCGAATCTCCAGGATATACCCATGTAGCCCCGTTTAACAGAGCATTTATCTTTGATAAGGACTGGTTGCCAGTTCAAATCCCGGCCTCAATATCAACTTTTCCTGACTTAAATTTATAATTATTAATAGTCTCGTGCCGAGAGGATTTTATTGATATTAGCCTTCTAATACGAGAAGGTAGATACGTATAAAAACCCATACCATACACCTTTGTCTACCCCTTTTGTGGTACTTGTAAGCCTTAAGGTACTAGCACATACTTTTAAACTACACTCAGACAAGTGCCTACTTTTGACGTTTTTATCTGCGGCTCAAAGGAGGCTCAAGAACACAACAGGTTTTGTAAGCATCGTAGAGATGCAGCCCTTCTGTTAATCGTACTTAAGGAGACTTAAGTCTAGTGTGCCAGCTGTACTTGACGTATAAATGTGAGAGGCTATTAGATATAAAGATGCAAATGCATATATAGTTACAGAGGCTTACAATAGGAAAGATGTACCAAAGTTACGTTTAGTTGCATTCTTTAACATGGTTATCATATATCATGATCTTCGTTGACAAAACAATCAAAGTAGGTTCCCATATACTTTTGGATGCTGAATATACACAACAGGGTAATATAAGCAGGGGTGACCTACCCTCTAAATATCGGACGCCGGCCTAAAGATATATGGGTCAGTGTACGCACAGCATACTAATTCGTGAACACAATACAGCAATGACGGAACGAAATCATCGCGGAAAAATTGTAATCGTTGGAAAATTCTTTAGAAAGTTTAAAAGTAATAAAAGACATAGGTAGGTATATTCTCCCCATGAGCGCGGGCCTGGGGGTGACGGGTAGGGTCGCCTGTCACCCTAGCAGAAGCAGGCCACGGCGGTGGCACGCATTGCGTGCCCCCCCATACCCGGGGGCGAGTTGGGGACTCCGTGGTCCCCACACCGGAAGAGGGCCATATCGAGAGATATGGCCCTGGGTCGGCCGGGGTGCGAGGGATATGGCTATGACAATCTCACCTCCGGCAACTGACGGCCCACAGAAGGCGTGCGTTTTAGTCGGTTCGAGTCCGACATAACCTCCTCCTCCGACTCCGGCGGGGGAGGTATCCGTGGGGATTTTTCGCACGATAAAAAAAAAAGGTAGGTATATTCTACAACGCTTTAACCTTGCCACGCCTCGAGTTTGCCTTGAGTCTCTTGCCTCTTATGTATATTTCAGGCCTTATATTCATATCGATATAAAAATAATGCTCAAAAATAAATAATGTGTTGTGTTGTGCGTTCGATGCTGTTATATGTTTTTGTGTATGATGTTAATATACCTGTAATTATGACCCACCGCCGAAACCATCTTTTTCATCCTAGCGTTAATTCCCAGTCGCATACGAAGCTTTTTACTTCAGAGTCTGGGGTCCGCTTTACCAGTCTTCACTGCAGATTTGGCTAGACCTCGATATTTACCGCCCATAACAAAACTTTGATATTGCCGTGGGTTGTGGCGGTCAATGACTGTCGCTTCGTAATAAAATTAAATTGGAAAGTCTGAGTTGGGAAAGTCTCACAGGATCATCCTGTGCCGCATATAACAGACTTTTCTCAAATGCTCGGTACTTGGTATTCTTTGTAAAAAGTGGTAAGATTAAAATATGTTTAGAACAACTTTAATTACATTCCCGTACCTTAATCTACTCGTAATTAGGTTATATGCTAGTTTACGTAAATTACGCACCTAATTAAAATTATTAGTACAGTGGTTTACGTAATACCTAACTATAATTAATTAGTAAAGCAGTTCGCGAGAAACACTCACGAAAACCTTGTTTCAAATTTTATTACTGTCAACCATCCCGACATGTTAACGCTCTTATCTACAGGAATGAAAGAGGATCATTTTGATAAAATTACTTTTCATCCAAAACTTTCCATCAGAAAATTTATAATTATTATTGTACTTGTACGAAACTGACACCTGTACCTAGCTGAACTGATCATTCTTGGACTAGGCTAGGTGCTATTAAACTGAGGGTTCTACACCAAAAATATGGAGGCATCTCCTTTTTGGAAATCGAGTGAAATTGTAAATAAATTATAATACACCTTAATACCTTTGTTCTTCTCACAGAATCTAATTTGGAATTGAATCTCTTTCGAAATGAAGGGTCTTTCGCAACTAGAATATTATAATTTCCGTTTTAAATTACTTTGTTTAATCCTATAATCTGCAACAATTTTGTTCCAACTCTTACTCCTACCGAAAAATTGGAAAATTGGAGCTCAATTTTGTCCCTGTGTTATCATCAAGGGGTTTTTAAAGCACTAACCAAAAAATGATACCGATTTATAATAAGAAAATCAACGGGGAGTCCTTGTTGATTTGATTATGAGCGATTAATTCAAAGGGTTAATCTCGTACCACAAATATTTAAGGCTTAGAACAAAGATGCGGCATAATTAATTCTTTAATTTTGCTTCTAGCGTTGATTACTCTTATTTCTTTTTGATAAGGTTTATTATGTTTGTAAAAGGAGAAGGGTTAAGCCCGCCTCCGGTTATTTTCCTTGTCCTTTTTAGTTAAAATGCAACGGTTTTTTATTATTAGAGTGTCAGCTGTCACACTGCGTAATCTTTATAATCTTATGGCACCTTTTTGTGACATGAAAATTCCCTCGGGTACCATACCCGTCCACTATCACGCGTGTTGTTTTGGGCTCTGACTGACTAAAACCGCACGCCATCTCGGGTCTCAATTACCGGGGGTAAGGTTACTCAAGAAGGCATTTCATTCGCACCTTGGCTGAACTTGGGCCATTTACCATTCTAAGATAGTCCCATCGGGTGTGCGAAGCACGTTATCCTCATCGATCCCCGGAAAAGCGGTGACAGGCGACCGCATATGTCAGGGCAAGCCTCAACAGGGTCAATCCCACTCGAATCGAAACCGAATGTAGCTGTGGACAACATGTCAAACAATTCCTCTGAATACAAATCATTGTATAGACGGTAAAACACACAGAGCGAGGCAAAGTCCCTCCTGAGGCTAAGAGGTTCCACACCGCCTGTGAGTATGCAATTGTTCACGATCCTCAGTGCCTGTCTTTGTACCAAGTCAACGGCGTCAAGCTGGTATGCAATTTAGAATCTTATTCTGTCTTACAATAGCAACCGCATTGCTGTGTTGGTCCGGTGGAGTAGAATAGGACCCCATCTTTTCCAGTGGGTGTCGTAGAAGGCGACTAAGGGATAGGGCTGTTCTCCATCTGACAGTAAACATACAGCCTATGACTAAGTGCCCGCTTAACGGCAATAGGCTCGCCCCCTATTACGTGGGACCGAAAATCACAGTTGGCGAAATATGGGTGTCAATACACCTCTGCCTGTATGTATGTATGTACTATGCAGGAACGTCATCCCATATATTCCGAAGAACTAAAGATATTAGGCCATTAACAAATTTTATTGCAGTATCAACAATAAAAGAAACAAATTCTCGTCTCAGCCGAATCTTCTTATAAGGGCCATTC
The DNA here is from genome assembly GCA_914767945.1 of Eilema depressum. NCBI lineage: Eukaryota > Metazoa > Arthropoda > Insecta > Lepidoptera > Erebidae > Eilema > Eilema depressum. The sequence goes on along the minus strand of OU612028.1, from coordinate 5,929,208 downwards.
CAATAAAGTCCAAATAATTCTCGTCCTTCATTAATACTATCGTACAATTTTATTATCTTGTAACTCAGTATTCAATTAACTTAATAGGCACATGCCAGTCACAGTTGTTAGCCAATTAACTAATGAAGTACCGGAGCGGATCCGTCGACGTAATTCTATGACGTCTCTGACAATAAAAAGGGATTTAAAGTGGGACACAGAATTCTATTAGTGCAAGCGAATTCTGAATTCGAAATGCATTATGCTGGAGTATGGTCTTGACGTGATTGAGGGGTATTATACTGAGTCTATTGGAATGTAGTTGGAATTATCTATTGTTTGGAAATGTGTGGTTTTATTTTAAGTGTACCTACATTGAATTTCATTTTTTAGTATTGAATTTAGAAATGAAATTGAATCAATCTGATTCTTGCCGTATAGTATTTACGTTGGTATATGCCCATCCAGTAACACCCAAACAAGTAACACTGTTACTACGTTAGGTTATGATTATGTATAGCTATTTAGAGCTGGTAACTTAGGTATCGTAGAACATTAATGGTTTAAGAGGTCCCGCAAGATCTTATGGACCCAAGCCAACCTCACTTCTGAGCCCATAATTTTTGATTGGTGGACGAAGATTTGGCGTAGGCTTGCCAGTGCTGGGGGGTCAGATGACAGTCACTTCTGGAAAAGCTAAAACAAAGCAATAATGGACCCCTCCCTTAGAGAGGTAAGGAGGAGGGAGAGTTAGGGCGGACACAAAGTGCCTTGGCTACAAAGTGCAATCTTTGGACGCAACTGGGATTGGCGCCCAAATGAAGATAATGGGGTAGAATATCAATACTTTGACTGAAAGAGTTGACTAAAATAGGAGTCACACATCAGTCAGTAACTAAACTATCTACATCTGAAAAATAGAAACGTGCATACAGTAATTTTTTTTTTGTTACGTCGTATTTTCATATTGCAGCCCCCGATCCTTCGCAATCATTATATAAAACTCTAATCAAGAATAACGGTCTTAAATACTCATAAACTATAAAAAGTAATGACCAATAGAACTCTGCTCTTGTATAAGAAAAATAAAACATAAAGTGAACTCCTACAATTTCAACATTCGACTGCGGTATGGCTTGTAAGGTTCGGGTAACATCGATATAGAAATGCAACTGCCGATGCTTAATGAGCGCAGTTGTTACCGAACGAGTGCCGAATAGAGATGTAGTCTTTATAAGTCGACTGATATCGATATTGTAAAATACATTTTTGATGTGAAACATTGTAGTGGTGCGCCTTTTGAAGGTTAGCTTCGCGATGCGATGCTATGCGTTCGTAACTCTACGATTTCCCTTGTCATTACTGCGGTGAGCCAAAATTTTTGAAGAGAAAACTTTATGAAGTACATTGAGTAGGTACTTTTTGGGTGAATAAAATCATGGAATTCGCGTCATCGTCACCTAACTCTGGACTCTGAACCGTTACTGAATGCGTCACATCAAGTCAGAATGCGCGTAGCCTAGGCACATACAATTCAAAAGTAACTTAGTTGTCACTTCTATCAGCAGTCTCCAAAGACTGATGAGATCTCGAAATATTACAAGATATGGGTATATTGGGCTCCAACCGAATTAAACCGCATACTGCCTTTCATATCGGTCATAATCTATCGGTGGTTATGGAATTACCTCTCTAGGTACCTTTGGGGACTCGATCGTGTTGACTGCTAATGATCGTGACTACATCGACTCTTTCGTTCTTTTATTAACGTACCTTTGGCTTGTCTCACTAATTCAGTACCTCGAAAGAGTAGGTACTCAAATATACCTTAATCCTACGATAATAAACAAACTCCTACGATGCATCACTACGTGAAGAGGACTGCTTAATAACTGTCACAGTGAGTGTTCCACCACAATTCAGGTGAACTCGATGCTCGTTCGACTCATCGAACGCTTGTTATATTTCACTAACACAATTTCAGATGCCGTTGACTTTTGTGCATTTTTTGTGCAGCGATACCTAACTATAAATAGAGCTAACTGTCCGGAATTGATGCATTGTTGGCAACGACAATCGTTTTCACCCATTGAAGACTATTGAAACAGATACTATAACATAATATTTATACAAAGGTAATGCACCTAATTACCAATATGAACCCACACTTGTACGATTATGCCACGGTATTAAAGGTTGGATTAATTTGAAAATTAGGGTCACCAGGTCGAGTGTGACGCCCATCATATTGCAAACGTCCATAGGTCACGGTAACCATGATGGGCCGTTTGCTTTTCTGCCGTCTAAGTGGTATTGAAAAATAAAAACTCATCGGTAACTAAAGGTGGTAAAATAGTGTTTTTTTTTTAGTTTTGCTAAAGTCAAATGTTGGACAATAACTTATATTTGTTGAAATAGATTAATGTTGATATGACATCCGTGTTGCAAAAGGGTAAATATTGACATAATATAAATCATTAAGTCCATAAATGTTATTAAATATCTGAATGTTGTTTCCCTTGACGTTTCTTTTGAGGCTGTATTATAAACCTCATACTTTATCCACACTCGGTTACATTCATCCACGTAAAGATTTGTTTTGATCATTATATATTCATTATCGGAGGGGGAGTATTCAGTTGCCGTCTCCACGAAATTCATACCGGCCTATTTATCACTTTCAGATAAATGAGCATTCGGATGTTTCGTAGTTCGCTGGTTACCCTCCATGTTTATAGTACAGGAGCTGAGATATAATTATATGTATGAAACTACCTTTGGATTTTAATACATAAATAGTCGCCCTACTAACTTTCAAGACTGTATTATTGCTCAATCCATTTTATAATAGAAAGTGTTGCGTGTATACTCCGTTATGTTACATAGTTTTTAATTTAAAATCACTGTAAGAGGAATTAAACAATATGTGAATGATATAGTGAGTCATAATTACACTCAATTTATAACTCCATACAAAAAGAAAAACAACCCGACTAAAGACAACCAAGGCTATCGATCAGATCAAGAACGTTCTGAAGAAAGGCCAGGTCATTACTATGAAAATAAATATATGAGTAAAAAAGTGAACATTATATCAATCAATCAATCAATTAGCCTATTCCAGTCCACTGCTGGACATAGGCCTCTGCGCCACGTTTGCTTGATATTATTATCATAATTTTTTTATTAAATAATTCAGTTTATTTATCTTTTTTAAAACTTAAGTTTAAAAATAAAACGTGACTAAAAACCGTAATCGAATCACTAGTTTCAGCAGAGGTTAATTTTTTTAAAAGTTTTTTTGTAATAAAAAGACACATCAAAATTGCTTATCTTTGGTTAAGTACCAACTAAATAAAGTATAGCTCAATAAACTGTAATCCACACTATTATTTATTCTACAAAAACATCAGCACTTTTGCAACTTGCAGCTATTCGTGCTTGATTTTTGTAGTACTATAATAGTACCTACTATAAAACCCAAAAATTAAAAATGTATCCCATTGAACACTCTTTTCTGACAAATATATTTAACTAAGTACTATTTAACTTGAAGGTTTCAGTGAGTTAAGCTCCTGAACTATAACGGTAGCAGCACAACATCTATTAGCTTGTGATGTGTGTTGCAAGCCATCAATCAACGGGCCGGATTTTATTCAGATAATACGAATAACCGGATATTGCATATTTCTATTCTTCATAGGCACGATTATTTATAGCTGTTATAATTTTGATCTTGTTCACGCAACCCAAGGGAACCTATTCCAGGTTGTTATTATGTTCAAATCGATTTAGACAGAAAAAAGGGACTCCACCAGGTGGGACTCGAACTGGGATCTAGTATTTTTGTGTGTTTCTACGTCGAAGGTGGCGAAGTAATAATAACAGCAACACGTTTTTCCCGATCCATTGTCTATCGTAGATTGTCGTTCACTGGGAAGTCAACCCAACCCTGTTGCGGTGCCGCAGCGGCACCGTAAGAACGTTGCGACGCCGCACTGCCCGTGTGGCCGCTAGTGCGGTGTGGCGTAATGCGTTGCGGTGCGGTGCCGCACCGTGTGGCCGTACCCTAACGTTACCTTTATTGCAGATAGATAGCTGATCTTGTAAGACCGGTAAGACGTAAACGGGATATTAATAAGCATCTAATGAGACGGTCAAGCTGAGTGTCACCATCGTAACATGGTACGTATCTGTAATAGTGACCCTCTTTCGTTAGACTTTGCCTACAACTTACCATCAGGCGAGATGAAGTCAAATTGACGTGTCCTATATAAGAAAAACGTTACCTACGATACTTTTATTTCAGAAAGGAGGTTCCACGTAAAAAGAAACCCAGACCAAAGTCGCGGGCACAGCAGGTAAAAGGCACCTTATCAAGTCAGTCACCTTTAAGCCTCTCACAATGGAGGTACTTGAACCCTTTGTGCAAATAATCCGAGTGTTGGAGTGTTAATCATTATTTATGGTTGTCTACAAAATTCTTCATAAAATAACAAACAATTCACTTCATTAACCCTACCTCCCCGTTACCTTAGATACGGCAATGTTTGAAGTACCTCCGTAACATTTTAAAGTTCAACGACCCGCCTCTGTATTTGAATGGCCGATCATTAATCAGGATTTAAATTGTTGTGACATTTTTATTTTTATTTGCATTTAAAAAATGTGGTTCTGAAAATAAATATTATATTATTATGTATAAACAAGATTGTCAATGTTAAGCGGAGCATTCATTTATTTTTATATCACGGGCGTTTTTCTACAGATGCCGAAAGGCTTCTTCATTCGAACGCCAATCATATTTATATCCAAAGTTTTCCTTTGGAGTACGAGTCCTGCACCCGCGTGAATGTCTGTTTAACATAGCCAATGTCCTTTTCCAAGCTCTCCCCTATCTCTGTATCAAATCTCATCAAAATTGGTTCTGTAGTTTGGGCGTGAAAGCGTTACAGGCAGACAGATTGACAGATAGAGTTACTTTCGCATTTATAACATTAAGAATGGCTTTCATGGGTGCGGAAACATTTCCTTGAGAGGACAGGTCGCACTAGATGGTCATTCATCAACAGAGTATTGGTGTAGATGAGGTCAGTTTAGCGCTCTAATAAAATATCTTACAGGTGGTTGAAAATTAAATACTTAGAGCCAAAACGGTAGTAGCGAATTTTCCTATTCCTAAAACAAGTTAGTGTGCTTCTTTATATTCCACCTTGTGATAACTTACCATTATTTTCTGGTAAGATAGTATAAAATATCAATTATACTCAGTATTTATGAGGGCTAAAGCAAGTGTTTCGATCCACCCTACGGCAATCTTTCATTTCTACGCACGATTACCGACCCTTACTGATAATTTCCTAACACTTACAAACGCCCCTTGGCTTACAAAGGTTTCGGTACGTCATTTGTTTTAATTTAAATTTATTATTCCGCTTGCCACGCTATTATTAATTATTAAATAATTGCGATTTAAAGTACTCCACCTTCTACAACTAACTATTTATAACTATTCACAATCTTCTTCTTCCTCTTAGCGTTAATTCCCAGTCGCATCTGCAGCTTTCAGCTTGGAGTCTGGGGTCCGCTTTACCAGTTTTAACTTCGGATTTGGCTAGATTTCGATATTTTCCGTGAAGCGGTTGTCATCTGACCTCCACAACCCAATGTTAACATTAGGCGATATCGAAGCTTTGCAGCTAGACCGTTGGTTTTTTTGGATTTTTTTAGAGCTCCAACTACCCGTATCGACTGCCATAGATGTTCTTACGGCAACCGGGACCGACGGCTTAACGTGCTCTCCGAGGCACGACCAGACCAATGCAAATACTTATATTTCATGCACACAAATATTTGCACTGAGCGGGGATCGAACCCGCGCCTCCTGCGTAGCGGCCACGTTCACTACCGCTACGCCACGGAGGCTTTTTTAGTTTTAATTTATAACTATTCACAATGAATAGCTATACCTAATAATATCGTAATCATTCTCACTTAATATTTACGAGTGATTCCGCACGTCCACTACGTTCATCTCTGTGAAACACAGCTCCTGCTTGTGCCATGTGTAAAAATACAGACTTAATAATTTTATAATAATAGTTAATACCCACATGACAATCATAATCAAGGTCCTCAATAGCACCTTTTTGTTAACACAATGAAGACAATCTATGTTAAAAAAATTCAGAGATTTTCACGAGAGATACCCGAAGAGCATCCCGTCACTTAATTAATGGGTCCAAAAAGGGGGCACACTTTATCGTGTAGGATAGAGAAGGGTCTGTCTGACATCATGAGTTATATTTTTCATTATCTCACTTTTACTGGCATTTATTTTTCATTTGCATTGCTAAAGTAAGTGAAATAACAGGCAATAACTAGTTTAACTAACAGTTGGCAGAAGTAGATTACTTGTTAAACTTATACACTATCTATAAAGTCAAAATCCTAGGCTCATAGTTCGCAGTATTGCGAGTAATACTCACCAACTGGTCTCTTTTTGAAAAAGGTTCGAAGCACAAAAATTTTCAACGAACTCACAAATCCCCATTGATTTCACACTAAGCTACCGCCAATTTTTTATTCCTTCAAACAACCGTCTGAGTACTCAACTTCATCATTAGCTCCTACACAACCAACTGTGAACTTTATCTCGTACGGATACAGTATCTTATTTAACGTATTTCTGTGAAAAGCTCAGGTGTTTACTGTGAAAAGAAATGATAATGAACTCCTTTCAGTTTCCTGTATAGATGTCAACCTTTTGGATTCTGAATACGAATGAATTAAAGCATTTTAGATTCACTGTGACATGTCTTATGTATTCAGTGCTCATTCATTTCTAAGGGAAAATTCAATGCGAACTATTTAATCGTCGTCGTTACACGCTTGACTGCCTTCATGTACCCCTATCTAGTACTGTTATACATACATACAATCACGCCTTTATCCCTGGAGGGTTAGGCAGAGGTGAATTAACACCCGCATTTCACTAATCATTGTATTAGGTCCCACGTAATAGGGGAGAGCCTATTGCCGTATTCCAGGCACTATTGTTGACTCGAGCCATGTATCTGAAGCTGAGCCAGGGCTGTATATATCTGTCTGACGTTAAGCAGCCCTATCCCTTAGTCGCCTTGTACGACACCGCATGGGAGGGGATAGGGTGGCCCAAATTCTACTCTGCCGGGCACCACGCGTATGAAAACAATTATTTTATAAGAAACAGGTGTAGGGCTGTTTTCCATCCGACAGTAAACATACAGCCCATGACAAAGTGCCCGCTAGACGGCAATAAGCTCGCTTCCTATTACGTGGGACCAAAAATCATAGTTGGTGAAATGTGGGTGTTAATACGCCTCTGCTTACCCCTTAGAGGATTTACAGGCGTGAGTATAATGTATGTATGTATAGACCGACCGCAAGCGCCATACTGTTCACATGGTACGCGTGGCATGGCGGGGGACGAGGTAAAAAAATAGAAAGAAATAGCATAAAAAGGTCCAACCCCACCAAACGGACGGCATCGGAACGGATTTTACTTGGCAGTCTTTAAACAAAATAAATCTTATATCACAGCATTTAAAGTTTATATTACCAAGTCACGCATGACAGCTTGACGTGCGTCATGCCGCCGCACGTCGCTGTCAAGCTGTTGTGCGTGACTTGGTAATATAAACTTCAAACACTGTGATAATAAGATTTAATTTTGTTTAAAGATTGTAAAATCCGGGCCGATGCCGTCCGTTTGGTGGGGTTGGACCACTCTGACTGCCTCTGTGGCGTAGCGGTAGTGAACGCAGCTGCTACGCAGAAGGCGCGGGTTCGATCCCCACTCAGTGCTATGCTTACTTTGGGTCTAGATAGCGTTGTGTAGAATGTCCTACAATATTTATTTATTTATTTATTTTATCATTCTAGACCAAGCGGCAAACTGCTCGAGCAGTTTTCAAGTATAAATATTATGTAATATTAGCATAGCTATCAATTTATGCTATTCTGTACGAACCTCGGTAAAATACCTTTACAACACACCTGCTCATAACAGTGATATTATTTTACCGCAATTAAGCACGGAATGACACCTATTATAAAACTGTGACTTTTTCATTGCTATTATTCACAAAAGTGAGTTATAGATTCTTTTTTAAATTTTATAGGAAGTGTCTATAATTGTCTATGTTCTTAAAAAAGTTTTGATACAAAAAATAACATGTTTAATAGTACGAATAAATTAATACGCCTATTGTATGGTCATTTGATGCATTTTCGTATTTAAATAAATCATTTCAACTTGTAATACTTGTGTAATAAACAAAATTTTCGCTCAAATTTAACTTTTTTTTTTCTCTAAGTACAGAAAAAAAACAGAGTAAAAAAAGTTAAGTTCAAACCTCATTTTTTTTTAAATATGGTCGACCGCCATTTTGTTAAATGCGCGCGCATAGGAAAACGAATTAATTTGTAGTATTGTTTATTTAGTATTTGTAGTATTATTTTATTCGCAAGTGTGTTGTAAAACGTCGTATGGCACGTGTGAGCATGATGATTACCGTCCTCGGCTGTCTTAAGACCCTCGCCTGGCGGCTCGGGTCTCAATGGCGCCTCGGCGGTAATCACCAACGTTGCTCACTTGTACCATAATGTATTAATATCTCGGTTACTAAATCCGCAGTGAGATTTAAAATTATATCTTATGGCGAATTAATGTCTCACCTCGAACTCAGCTGTCGAGATATATAAAAACTCTTACAGAATACTATGACATATGTCATGTATCTGATAATAATTTGTTTTACTCGGCACAAGAAGGGAGATAAAAAATGGAAACCATGCTTTAATCTAATTAGAAAAATAATTATAATGTGAACCATATTAGCTGAATGTCAAATAACAGATACACTAGTGATACAATTAAATCGTAATCAAAGCAATAATCTATCAACTAAACGTTCATTGTGTGATGACATCATCGATCAAATTGAGGCTTATCAGTTTGATTGAGGTCAGTAATGAACAACACTATACTACTTGATGTTTGTATCGAATTTTCGGCAACCCCTATACAATATAACAAAAGATTTTGTTGTACGAGTATCTATACTGTTCCAGTGTTACTGGTACTGTTATTAGTACAGTGGAGTTTGTAGCGCTGTTTCGTCTCCATTAGCGCCTAGGAAGCTGTGGTGAACTTAGTTTTAAGGAGAATTTGACGTCAAAAAGCTGTAACAGTGTTGCACTATTTTGAAAATAAAGAATTGAATTGAATTGATGAAAAATGGAAAATTCTCTGTCTCTGTATGACTGTTTATTTATACTGATGATTGAGGGCACTTGATGGAACTTGCTAAACATATTGATTATGACACCTTGTATTCATACTTTTCCAAAACTTTTTTCTTCAGTCTCTCTAAGTATATTGGAGATATTAAAAAGAATATTAGGTTATGTACTGTCGGAAGTTTAAGCGAATATCACACAATAAAATTAAACTATTTTTAACGGATTTTATCGGCGTCTCTCCGTGACTGTAACTGAAACTGATGACCAGCAACTGAAATGGCGAGCTCAGTCTGTATATTTACTGCCACATGGAGAATAGCCCTATCCCTTAGTTGCCTTCTAAGACACCCATAGGAAGATATAGCGTCGGTAGCTTAGTGGTTAAGGAGTCGGCCTTACGATCGAGAGGTCCCGGGTTCGAATCCTGGCCATTACACTACCGGCGTGAACCCACTCCTAACACAAGCAGTTTAGCTTAGCTGGAGGGGTTAACGGGAATATTAGTAATTTCGGTAGCTAATATTCTTTGAAAAAAAAAAAAAAAAAAAAAAAAAAATAAATAAATAAATAGGGTGGTCCTATCCCACTCGATTGGGAACCAACCGGGTCCCAAATTGTTTTTTATCCTAACGTAGGTAAATCATTTTTCTTTTATTCTTTTATCCTTTGGGTTGTACCCAAGTCACAACATGTGCGCGGAACAAATAATTGTCCCACGGATAATACCCATAACACGCGACGTGGTGACGGTAGACGAGGCAATTACTTAAACTACTACGCCATTTGTTCAGACATATGCCATTACAATACTGGTTTCATAGAAGTAAGGAAAATAAACTTAATCCATACTTAATATTATAAATGCGAAAGTAACTCTGTCGTCCGTCTGTCCGTTACGCTTTCACGCCTAAAACGCTTAACCGATTTTGATGAAATGAATACCAAAGAAGATGGATACTCTTCCATACATTCGTGGGCCTGATTGACAGAAAATGGAGCTGTCAGCTGTCACAGCTTAAAAATACAGTTGATAAACACAAGAAATAATTAATCGATTAACGGAAATCGATTCAGAATTTATTTTTATTACACTATTATTTGGTATTTTAAATGGTTATTATTATTATTATGATTAAGTTTTGTTCACTCTGATTGATTTAATATCAAATTGTGATGCAAGTGTTATAATACGCAATATTGTTTAAATAATTTTTAGTAATCGATATTTTATTTTGCTAGTGAAATAAATTTAGTTTTAAGATTTCTCGTCTTCAAGATTTTCAATTGAGCTGGTTTTTTAATATTTTGAAATAGAAAAAAATACCGCTTTTTTTAAGTCATATCTCAACTCATTACAATTTTGGCCCAGAAGTCCCCGTCTCCTTTCAGACTATAGTCTGGAATAACCCACAGGCTACTTATTCCAGGAGTAAGCAAATTTGCATGGGTTGCGGGAAAAGGTTCAAAATACCAGGCGGGTGAAACCGCGGGCAATTTCTAGTGAAATATATTTTTGAACCTTAAAATATAACCTTACTGATGTTTGTGAAGGGTGAAGGTGTTATAAAATTGTTGGTAGCAACAAACATTCATGAGACCTTTTTGAAATGATGGGGAAGTACCTCCGCCCTACAGAATAGCGCGGCCATAATAACCTGGTGTTGCGTTCCCGGCAGTGAGTAGGGTAACCAGAGCTCACTGGAGAGTTTTTGTGCTGTCGGTGGGAAGACCAAAGGCTTGTCCTGCTTTGTGTTCTTCACTGACGACACATAAACTCTCTGTTCTTACAGGGTCGGCAGCACGACTATAGGCCACGGTATCCACTTGCGAGGGCCGTGTGCTTATCTGCCACCTGAGTAGTATGAAAAAAAGTGATTGTGCATAAGATGGATGAATTATACTAACTTTTAAACTCTCGCGTTCCATGATATACAATAATGTTGAATAAGGTATGTATGTACCTATATCATGATCGCGTTAATTCCCGTTATCATTATTGTATATGAATTATTATAGCATAGTTAGGCATATGTGCACCTGTGATCCGAAATTAAAAAACTATTTTCTTTCTTTCAAAAAAAAAAAAAAAAAAAAGGTGCCTTTGTCTCGTGGGCACAGGATCAGGAGATCTATTTGCGTATCCTTAGATTATCAATATGGTGCAAATCATGAGCACTGAAAGAAAATTAATAGTTCGCCTCTGTTATCAAACTTGTAGGTACTTTGTTACTCGGCAAAACTTCGACATTTACTTTGACTTCGCTCGAACGGAAAGTTTGACTGCTATAAAACGGGCTATCTTAACTCGTTACGTAGTTTCAAGAGAACTAAACTATATAAAAACGATAAAATTATTAACTAAGACTGCACTTTGCATTGTTATTATATAAAGCTATTGAACGGATTTTAGTTCAGTTTATTTTTGTTTGAAAGGTCTTGGTCAGATTTCAAATCTTACGTTTGTTTGATGGCGATCGGTTCAGTGGGACTTCCCCCCTAGACAAGTGGCAATTCGTTGCTCGGCGTATGATGGAATAGAATGCCAAATGTATGGGATTTGACGTATATGACAGGCGTCAACGAATGTCAGAAACATCAAATCCTAGAGGGGCTGGAGATATGAGCAAGTGTCGCGTTAACCGAGATGAGAAGAAAGAAGACTAGTTCTATTATATTTATGTCACTTTTACCACCCCATTTCATTTCTCTTCTGCTGTCTTTTAAAATTAGACAGAAATGAAACTAAATCAAAATCATTTTTTTTCTCTCATATAAATCGTTTTGTGATTCAAAAAGCAAAACCACGGCATCATGCGATGACAGTAATCTAAAATAACACTTTAGCACACAAAGGTACTAGTCTGGCACAAATTTGCATGACGCACATAAATCTTATAGGGTTGACAGGCCTCCAGGTGCAATGCCTGCTTGAATACAAATGATAATGAACAGGTTTGAGTACGTACAGTCGCCGTCAGATTATATCGTAGCAGACAAGGTAACCCTATACTTCTGGACAGTTATAAAGTTCAATACACTACAATTGACCAATAATGTTTAAACAAAGTAACATGAAGTGTTCTGGCACGTCAATGTAAATGTGTGTCTTATATTGTTTCCTTTTTTCTTGAATCTACTTCTTCGTTCATCCCTTTTATTTCTTGCATGACGTAATTATGTTGTCTTTTGTTCTGGAATCATAAGTATAATGGTGCTTACCTAGATCTTACATAACAGTATACATAAATTGGGACCTACTATATCAAGACCGAAAAATACAAAATGTATAAGCTGCCACAGTCATCATAATTATTATAAATTCTCAAAACAGACCCTACTATAAAATCTACGTTACGTTGTTATTGTTCATATATTATTGGTAACTTATAGTGTATGGAATTTATTGTAATTTTAACTGTTGTACAGAATATGTAATCACCTGCTCTGCTACGATATATTTGATAGCGACTGTACCTACCCCGGGAGCATGACTTGCAAACGACTCGAGACATTGCGAAGTGTCGTTTGATTGCCGCATTTTGAGATCAGGTTTTTCAGAAATTGATTTCTTCAAATGCTTTTGAGATATTTCTGAAAACCCATTTAATAGACATTTTAAGCGTGTAACGTTCAAGTATTCTTGAACCTCTCTTGGCTCTCTACTCGCCGCCATTTTTGACTCTCTACACAATTCTCTACTCAGATTTCTACTCAATTATGTATTCAATTATCTACTCAACTCTCTACTTCTTCTTCTTCTCTCTATGCCACGGGGAGTATATTATTATGTTAATATTTTCTTTATATTTTTGGACGATAATGATGAACACCTGGCACTTTTTAGTAAAGTATAAACATCCCCTTCATGTTTACGTTTGAGAAGAAAATTGCCTTGAGTAGTGCCCGCCGCATTTTGATGAGATCATTATTAAAATACTTTTGGATTTTTATATTCGTCACCCTACTTTGCGTACATGAGTTGTCACCCCTTTTCTCAATTCGATCAAAGGGTTGATGAAAGTTGCGATCTTGTCTATAAAGGTGAAAATTGTATTTTCTGAAATTATATAATTTCGTGATGGTGTGAGGGGTATAATATATCTATCAGCTTAGTTTATCTTGGTGATCCCGGTTCCATCCGAGGCTCTCATCTTGAAACCCAAAGTTTACTTACTACTCCTCCTTAGGGCTTTGTGCATACAGGATTTCAATCGACTGAACGTGTTCAGCTGTTTTTGCGTGAAAGAGTAACAGACATCCATCCACTTATCCACACTTACTTTATATTTATAGTATTAGTAAGAAGTGGGATTTTTTTATGCCACTTATGTGGCAGAGACAAGTGGGTACACAGCCCATCTGATGGAAAATGGTTAACGTGGCCTGTGGTCGAGTGCAACACCAGGGGAGCCACACTCGTGCTGCTGGCCCTGTAAGAAAAGAGAGAATCTGTGCCGTCGGTGCAGACGACTAGCAGGATAAGTCTTTGGTCTTCCCACTGACAGCACACACAAAATCTTCACAGGAACGGAAATATCTTCCTCTTTCTCCTCCATACTCTTCAGTCTTACTACGAAACATACAAACTTTAATATTTTACTGCCATCAGTGCCATCTGATCACAACCTACTAGCAATATCATAGTTTTATAGACTCGTACAGTATGTACGTAAGTTAGTGGCAGGCGTACTGCCATAGATCTCGTATGACAAAGCCCCTGTCATACGAACATCTATGGCAATCGTTACAGGTAGTTCCCGTAACGATAGATGTTCTTATGACAACTGTAGAATATTAATATGTATTCTCAAATTGCGTAGCTTTTATCCGATGCACAAAAAGAGATCTTTCGAATGAAATATGATGCGAGGAGGGTTGTGGTCCCCTAATGCAGTGTTGACATGAGACGACACGCTACATCCGGTGGACAGCGGATCCTCCATTGTTATTTATCTGACAACGTTTGCTTATGAATATAAAATGGCATGCGAATAAAATTATACTCTTGTAATTAGACAAAATTTTCGCATGGCGGATCGCCTTGCCACATCTATAACAAAAGAGGTCTTTATGAAAATTATTAGGTTTATAATTTTAAAATGGTTAATATAATTTTAAAAGTATTGTATTTTATATTTATTATAATAGTACCTAATTACGAAATTAGTACAAAAACCTTCAAGATACTCATATCAAATAAACTCATTCGAGGTTTTGCTGTTTCGTTCGACTCATTGTTATCGACATACGTAAAGTACGTAGTCGTAGTAAATGATGCAGATAGATAATGTGACAGAAGGTGTGGTGTGGGAGTACGTTTATACAATAAATTCATTTTAACAAAAACGTTTAATCGACTTCAAGAAACGAAAAATAGGCACTAAAAAGCAAAAAATAACTCAATTTACAGACTTACTGATTTATTAGAAGTCGGTGCATAGCCCAAGAGAGGCCATATTTCAATTGATTGCATCATAGTAGTTCAGACTTAACAAACAAAGTTGGCTGGCACCGTTTGCACCAATTGAGAACCTTCTTTTTTGAAGTCGGTTAAAAATAATCAATTTGGTAGTGGGCTAGTTGCAATAAACACAGCACTGTAACGTACAGTAAGCATCAGACCGATATTGATTAGCAAACTTTTTGCGTATTTTTCTAGTCAAGATTGATCTGATGCTGACTGTACATTGCCCATTAATGCAATTGACCAATGACATTTCATAACATAGACATGTCATATGCTTACAAATCAACGTAGAAAAATGTGCCGAACTCACACACACACATTTTTAATTCATCTACACTTTTGGTGTTTTAACTTTAGAGTAATAGTTCGTGCAGTGTCTATAAACATACGATGGCATTTTCGTTATTTTTTTAAGTCACTGATGCTTCCGCGCAACGTCCGACCGGCGCCGCTCGGCACGCGATACTAGAGGCAAACGTTCCAATTGACTCGTTTTCGGATCTTCAAGATTTTCGCGCAATAACATATCTACTTCTTTTTATATAATATCTTTGCAATTGACTAAATAATTAATAAAGCTATACATAACTCATAACTATTAATTAACCACTAATCATAATCTATCTCTATGCTAAACTTCATCTAGATCCATTCAACCGTTTAGACGTTATTGATCTGTCATCAGTTTTGCATTTATATTAACATTTCTTTATTTATTACCATCTACTTATTTAGCGCTAACACGACATTATACATTTGTGATACATTCATAGTCAACACTAGACAGTAAATAAACAAGATCCTGTATATTCATTACCATACATACACAGCGTCTTAGTGCATTTATATTAACATTTAATTTAATATCTCATGGACTAAGCCCGAAAACAATAGTCAATAAACAACTATATGACAGACAAACGCACGTAACTCAGAAAAGGGGAAACGAAGGTACCAGTATACCCAGTTTGGACAAAATTCACTTTTATTATAACAGTACTAAGGTCGAAAATAGGTATCATGATAGTAAGGTACAACAATGTTTGTTTAAAGTAACGTAAGCCGCTTTTGATTTGTGGGCAAGAATGACAACCTTGTTTATGATTTCCTCAGAAAATAAAAGTATGTTTCCTACAGTGGTGTATAAAAGAGTTTTTAGTTCGCGGTTTATTTATGTTCGCTGGTCACCTGTATTTTGAGTTATGTTTTTAAGTGTTGATGTTTATTCGTTTTTCTGTCAGTCAATAACAAATCTCGTTGACGTGGAAACTAGTGTCATCAATTCTCTAACTTTTTTTTTTCAAATTCATAAATAAACCGATCATATTTATACCAGTCGGTTCGTGCAATGAGGGTTCCGTACACAACTAAATTAAAAGAATAATGTAATTTTTTTCTTTCCCTTTTTAGAAAAGGATGGTGAAAGGAAACTCGTGTGTGCACACAAAGAGTGCGAGTGAGATGCTTTAGTATCACTTTATGTGGCTTCACACGCTGGTTCTATACGTTCCGTCGATATTATTCTTTTAGTCTGAGTATTAAAGTTATTTGTTTTCCATTCATATTTTACCAATAATTGATTAAAATATTTTTTAAATTATTGTCTAAATTACTGCATGTTTTGATTACTTTCACTTAGAAATTTGATTTTCAACAGCTTACTTTGTGATACAGACGTTTAGTATTTGATACGAGTTCCTAAGAAGTAGTCATTGATAGGTGAATATAAAAAGTAACAGTATACTGGTTCCTTTTTACGTTTCGTCACATTGAACCCTAACAACGAATGCTCACAAAATAGAGGACAATATAACTGTGTGAAATTAGGCCAGTGCTGTTAAATCGATTGTTGATAAAACGATCGAACAATTAGCTTTATCGGCTGACTGAGCTAGTGGGCAGTGGGCCTGGTAAGCGCCTAAAATATGTAGTTGAGCTGTTTCATTGTCAACTACCAGAATACTATGTCGCTTTGGTCGCTATAAAACAGAGAATGGTTTTATTTTTGAGTGGTATAAATCCCATTTCGGTAGTGGTTGAAATATTAGTTTAATTATTTATTTCATTTATTGTTGTAGTTAAGTTTTAGAGCAATCAAGGTATATGAGGCCAAGTTTTTCGGGCCTAGTCCACCTCACGAAAGGAAAAGTTCTGGTAGAGGCTTCCCTTTCAGGACAAAAAGGTTACACGGCAGACACTACTTGTCGAGAAGAATAATCTAGTTGAAAAGAAAGACACTGAAAATGAAGATTAGGAAAGAAGTACTTATTGGTCGAGTCTATTGGTGCAGGGAAATCGTAGTTACCGCACTATTGGTTTTTCAAATGTAAACAAGACTATCTTAAAATAATTCTTGTAACTTAGAAATAATAATGCACCTTATATTATTATTGGGATCAATAAAACTTACCCAAACAATAATTTTGTGTCATATCATAAATTTATTACTTTCGACACAACTTTGTATTATATTAACATTTTTAGTATCCAACAAACACAGGAAGTAAGGAAACCATAATTTATTGATACTGAACAAAAGATAATCGTATTTCCTTCCCCTGTCTAAGCCTCCCTTGCCTATATATACCTACATATAACTTACGTACATAATACGTACCTTTCGCAGAAGAAAGTATGCTCAAGAAAAGCTCATGTTATAGCTATGTATAGATCATGGTAAGGGGCAGGTACGTACGAACCATTGAGAGTTCTACCCTCAAACACGAAGGATATATCTAATAAGGAGGAAAGTTTTAAATGTGTTTATAACGGAAAAGTTTCACGAAAAAATATACTACACATATTCCAATTTGTACTTCATTTGGTTAGATATAAAAGTCAAAGTCAAAAATCATTGATTCTGCATAGAATTGTACTCGTACCAAAAAAAAACTTGTACCTACTATACAGATTTCAATTTATACTCCGTTTAATTAGATATAAAAAAATATTTTATTCTGTATAGGCCATTAACAGGGCACATACGAAACATTAAATTTTAAGAAAATATTAGAAACTAGTTTAGCAAATGGAAAACTGGTTCGAAACGTGGCTTAGGCCTGAGAAGACTCCGACAAGAAACTCAGCAGGTTTTTTAAAACACAGCGGGTATTTAACTAATGGTAAACTATTTTGATGTGGCTTTATAAACTGATTTTTTAAATAAAACACTTCTAGATTGTCCTTTATCCTAGCGTTATTTCCCAATCGCATCCGAAGCTATCACCTCGGAGTCTGGGGTCCGCTTTACCAGTCTAACTGCGGATTTGGCTAGACCTCGATAATTTTTCGTGAAGCGACTGCCATAGCAAAATTAGCGCCTGACTTCATGAAATATGATATTTTGTCGGTAAACCAACATGATATCATCGTTACGTGAGTCCTTGAATATCTCGGGCTCCGCATTATGTTTACCTATATAACAAACTAGCTATCGCCCGCGGCTCCGCCCGCGTGGATGTTGGTTATCGACCAAACATAGCCTATATCCTTTTTTAAGGCCTAATCTACCCCTGTACCAAATTTGATCGAAATCGGTTCAGTGGTTAAAGCGTGAAAGCGTAACAGACAGACAGACAGACTGACAGACAGAGTTACTTTCGAATTTATAATATTATAGTAAGTATGGGGATGGATATGGATATGGATTTCTGTACGAAAATTAAAGAATAGGGTGTTAATTTAATATGAACGGAAATAAAATGAATCTGAATGATTTCTTTACCATAATATATACATATACTCACACCTGTAAATCCCCGAAGGCGTAGGCAGAGGTGTATTAACACCCACCTTTCACCAGCTTTGATTTATCGGTTCTACATCTAGATTGTAAATACTACCAAATAAATCGCGATAGAATCTGTTAAAAAGTGGTTTAATTTCAATATTTATATTGAATAACATTTTTATTCAATTTTATTGATTGAATATCGAGGTCTAACCAAACCTGTAGTTAAGACTGGTAAAGCGGACCCCAGACTCCGAGGTGAAAGCTTCGGATTCGACTGGGAATTAACGTTAAGAGAAAGAAGAAGATTCAATTTTATTCCCATACAGCAAACGTGATTTTTTGCTGTTTTTGCTCGATATCAAATACAGGTTGGTGATATTATAAGTGTTTAATGTTGTATAATGATACGGAACCCTTGCGTCAGACTCACACATGGCCGGTTTTTTAGATATTGAATTATTATATAGTAAGGATATCAGATTAAGCGAGGTGGGTACGGTAGAGTGTCCTATTAAATTGGAGCAACCTGACTCAAAATAACCTTGTTACGAGTTGCTTGTTACGGGAGAGCTGTTGTACCGCTAGCCAGCGATCTATATTTCTACCTCACTCTACCATAGATCTTATATGAGTTTAATGGAATTTTTTAAGTAATTCTACTTATTATTTTTATCGATGTAGATTGGAAAAAGTGAACATCCAAGACGGGACTTTAATCCGTAACCCATCTGATATAGGGCGAATGTTCTGACCCACTACCCCACTACATACTTTGTTACCTTTACCATGATCTCGTTATATCCTGTTAACATTAATGTATAATTCTAATAATTTTATTTAAGTAATTATTATTTAATTATTCTCAAAATCATAACCTTCCTTTTGCTTTGCCGTTTTCGCGTAAAAATATTACTTATTCTTTCTCTCTTACACGTTGGGGCTCAATAGTGTTACGAACACTTGTCACATGTCACGTGTTAGATGTAGATGTGAGGGGAACTTAAGAACCTGTATGTCACTAAAACGTCTCAAAGATAAGAAATGCAAATCCGCTTACAAATAGGTAGGGCTGTTATCTTCAGGCAATTTGAGGGGCTGCCTAATGCAATAACAGTGCGGAAGGGAGCAATTGTAGAGAGCTGTCTGATATGAATTATGTGAAGACCGAATATGCTGTTTGTAGTAACGTATATTGTTATACCAATATTTGGCAAATATTGTGTGTTTGCACACTGAGATTGATGACTAACAAGGGTGTAAGGCGTAATTTTAAAGGAATAACGATATTTCAACTCGAATTTGTTATTTATTGTCTGTTAATTTTCATCTCTAAGGTGGCTGGGACAGACTGTATGCGGAAGTCGAAGGATTGGCAGAAATGGCACACATGGGTAGAAAACTATGTTCACATTTTTATTATGACATACAGTATAATATGTCATAATAAAAAATCATCTTGGAGGTGAGGTGTGCAGTTCCCTAGATAAGAGGATGTGGTATCAAGATTTTTATGAAGATGCAATACAAAATAACCAGTTCAAAATTCCTAAGTAATCTATTAAGTCATCATTCTCTGAGCGTTTTCCCAACATAGTTAGGGTCGCTTGTCCAGTTTATCTGAGATGGGGCTGAAATTCGATATCTCCACAACTAATTGGCGATATCGAAGTCCTGTAGTAAGACTAGTCAGACTTCTGACAGAGTGACAGCTCCAAGTACCTGTGACGACTGCTTTAAAATAGATGTTTGTATGGCAACCGGAACCGACGAAGGCTTGATGTGCTCTCCGAGGCACTAATTAATATAATATACGTCCTAATAATAGATATTGCCCTTGCTAAAATGTGCTCAAAACGTGCTCTATACGCGCAAGACACGTTTCTTGGGTTAAACGTCTGGCGGTAAACGTCACCGTTTACCGCCAGTACCTACTACAGTTCCTCGGTGATCATGGTGCTTGCAACAGCGCCGAAATATCGGAAACTCCAAACAATACATGGTAAATATCCCGATAGTTCTAATAGTAATGTGAATGACCATGAAAGTTTAAATACGTTTCTTGTGTGTCTTTTGAGGATAGAACGGGATGCTGTAGTAAACGAGCTCAAATTCACCAAGCATTGATTATTAAAAAACAATCCGCGCGCGTCACGGTCCCGTTTGTCTCGCTATTTAGGTCCAAGGTACATGTCACGAGGTTTAGACTGATAATACACAAAAGTGAACACAATCCGCCCACAACCATCCTTTCCTACCTATACCTATTAAATTTTAATATATCTGTCAGTGCTCCGGACGTCCATTGAATGTTGATGACGTGTACCAGAGGGGCCCCTATAATTGGGTTACTGTTTGTTACCTAAAGTCTGATTAATTTCAGGGAAACCCTTTATCAAACAAAAGATGTGTGTACGAGTTGATATAAGATGGCAGGTTGATAAATAATTACTGTAGTATTGTTACATGAGATTTTGGGAACAATGATAACACGTAAGTTGATTTTGGTAGTATGTGGTAATGATTTTAATTTTAACGATAACACTGTAGTGAAATTTATTAACTATAGCTGTTGCTTGCGGTATACCTGATTATGTAGCATTCTAATGGCATTTTTTTTTTGGAAATCGATCCAGTAGATTCTGAATTTATTCGTTATACCTATACAAAAATACAAATATTTCCTCTTTATAATATTAGTATAGATTTAAACGAGTAAAAATAGGCTTGAAACTTAATAAGTTTTAAATTTCAATGGAAATCAATCCTTAAAAGTTTTTAGAAAAAGTAACTTACAATTGAGTTTCTGATTGATACTCATTCTTTGATTAATTTTTGTATAGTCCAATTTTTTATAGTTCAACCTGCAGGTTTCTCTTTACGGTATTCTCAGAAGCACAAGTTACAAGTGTGTCATCAATTATGTGTAACAATAAGTTCCACCAAGTGCCATCAATCAACAGTATAAAGATATAATTCCGTAGCCGACCGCATACGACAACTGCCGACGCACGCAGCACATGCACGTAATTCATTGCGGCTTTTCAATGGTCCCCGTTATTCGTATCGGAGTTTGACAAGTAATGGATACGCTGTATGTGCTGCATGCATCGGCAGTTGTCGTATGCGGTCGGCTACGGAATCATACCTTGTAAAAAGTCGGTGAATATAGTTTACACTTCATCCTGTTTCTAATTGCATCCTCCAGGAACTGCAGCGAAAGATAGCAATCGATTCATCAGAATCTTTCCATCAAAATTAATTCCAAGCCGCAGTACTAAACTAACATTGAGATGTCCTTCTAGTAGGGCGGCCATCAATTTTATCGGATAAAGTCGTCTGGGTGCATTGCTTTTACTGCCACTTAGTCCGAATGGAAATACATATTAGGTATTATCTAGAAGCGTCGGTAGCTTAGTGGTTAAGGAGTCGGCCTTACGATCGAGAGGTCCCGGGTTCGAATCCTGGCCATTACACTACCGACGTGAACCCACTCCTAGCACAAGCAATTTAGCTTAGTTGGAGGGGTTAACGGGAATATTAGTAATTTCGGTTGCTAATATTCTTTAAAAAAAATAATCTATAGTAATATTATAAAGTTAAAGAGTTAGTTTGTTAACACGGGCATTATATTTTATAGTGGACTAGCTGTCCCGGCGAACTTCGTACCGCCATATTTTTCCTGTTCCCGCTGCACCTATTTTCTCATCCTTTAAACCTTCCCTGTAGACCCACGAATATTTCAAGACTAAAATTAGCCAAATCGGTTCAGCCGTTATTGAGTTATAAAATAACAACGAAAAGTGGCATTGATTTTTAAATATTAGAGATATGTATGGTTCCCTCCTTAACGCGATAACACCCGTCCGTAAATATGAAAATAATCAGTCAAAAGCCCCCCTAGACCAGTGGCAATTCACACTTATTTTTACGTATATGACATACGTTGAATTCCATACATTCACCATTATACATTCTATAGTAAAAAAGAAAAATAAAAGAATACAAACTGAAAATAATAGCTAAAAGCATACTTCACAATTTTTATGCAATGTTCCTCACTTAAAAACTTTATTTCGCCAAAGTTAAGGTGTAGACTGGTATTCAAACAATGTACCCGACAGTTGATGGATGCTTTGGCGGATATAGAAGTTTGGGACGCGTTAAGATGCATATTACATCCTGAGTTTGGGACAGTTATGTTATGAGAGATGTTTTGTTGAGCACACTTCTTGCACAACTTTTATGAGAAATACCTTTTTTTACAATGAGTGCTAATAAACGAAATTACTTCTGAAGAATATGTCTAAGAAAACCTCACCTCCGGGAACCGACGGCCCACAGATGGCCGACATAACCTTCCCCACCGAATCCGGTATCCGTGGGGATTTTTTGCATGATACAAAAATATAACCAAAAAATTACTAATATTTTCCCTAACCCTCTCCTACCACCCAGCTAAGCTAAATTACTTGTATTAAGAGTTGGTTCACGACAGTACATAGTGTAATGGGTTTGAAACCGAAAACTCTCGATTGCAACTCCGAATCCTTAACTACTAAGCATGTTTTATAAAGCGTCTCGCCAGAACGACTGAACGAATTCGGTTCAAAATTTGATACAGAGATAGCTCATAGTCTAAAAGCATAAAGGTTTATTTTTTTAATGTAGGGCACATCAATCTGACTTCTGATCAACGGGATCATTATTCACAGGCGACAGTTAATGTTTCATGTTTTTACAATTCATTTTTTCAAAATATTTATATAAATATGTCAAAATTGTACCAGTTATAGTTATCCTGTACTAATCAAGCAATCCGCCCCTGATCGCTCCTGGTGCAAAAGTGCCCATTACACTTGCTGCGTTGCCACGCTGGATGGCGATGGTCAGCCTTTGCACCAGGAACGATCCGGAACAAAAGTCACCGGTCGCCTCGATGAGCCTCTGTCCGATGTCTTTAAAATATAACTAATTATGGTCACCATACAAACACGGGCAATTTCTGCGAAGTTTCGTCATGTATCTCGGCGGCGGAAGTTTTCGCTACAGCGGCGGCCAGGCCATGAATAACGTTCGATCGGCCACAGGAAGTGACTTCCGGCCTACAATCGTACCTTATCTTTTGCATTCAATAACGGACAACTTTTGATCGCCAAAAACTTTTAAAAGTTGATCTGGGTGTCCGTTTTGTAGTTCTCTTTATTCCTTTTGATAGTTTATTGTTTTAATGTTGTGTGATATACCTACCTACTTAAAAATAAGCAATATTTTTGAACATGAACTCTTCTTCCTCCTAGCGTTAATTCCCAGTCGTATCCGAAGCTTTTCAGCTCAGAGTCTGGGGTCCGCTTTACCAGTCTTAACTACTGATTTGGCTAGACCTCGATATTATCCGTGAAGCGATTACCATCTGACCTTCACAACCCAGTGTTAACATTAGGCGATATCGAAGCTTTGCACCTAGACTGTTGTTTTTTGGATTTTTAGGGCTCCAACTACCCGTAACGACTGCCATAGATGTTCTTATGGCAACCGGGACCGACGGCTTACCGTGCTCTCCGAGGCAAGACCAGACCAATGCAAATACTCATATTTCATGCACACAAATATTTGCACTAAGCGGTTATCGAACCCGCGCCTCTTGCGTAGCGGCCGCGTTCACTATCGCTACGCCACGGAGGCTGTTAAGAAGTTGTCGTACCTATATAGTTTTAATTCCCAAGTATGTATGCAATAAGGTCATACATAATATATTATGACAATAATAATTGTAATTTTTAAATATAGCTGTTTAAAAATCTAATTTGTAAGATTTTTTAAATAAATAAAGGAAAATACCTGGAGTAAAATAACTAAAAAATGATTTTCAACTAAGTTTTCGCCCCTGAACGCGGCATCACTCGGTGCTGAGGTTGTTCGCGAATTTTCCGTTCATTATGGATACATTCATCAACCACTTGCCTGAAACTTCAGTCAACAACTATGCATGACTCATTATAAACCTACAGCGCTCCTCGTGTTTCTCATTACATTATTTCCATTACTACCTATAACTACTGAAAGTTTTTAATCAAAGCACAAAATTGAGAACACACTCGTACTTTTCCACGATATTTATTATTGAACCTAAGAGCGCTCGTAGACGTCCGTTTTTTTCACCGGATAACGGACCGTGTTTCTTGTCCATTGTCCGGTGCATGTATACACATCCATTACAAATCTGACACCACCGGACAATGTACAAGAAAAACGGTCCGTTATCCGGGGAAAAAGACGGACGTCTACAAGCGCTCTAAAGGTATGATTCCGTAGCCGACCGCATACGACAACTGACGACACACGCAGCACATGCGCGTTATTCATTGCGACTTCCTAATGGTCCCTTTTATCCGTATCGGAGCTTAACAAGTAATGGGTACGCTATGTGTGCTGTATGCGTCTGTAACACCCGTATTCACAAACAATACTGTGAGGTCTCATAGTGTGCTCGAGCGCTATGCCCTGGTAAAATTAATTCACAAACATCACGGAGCAGTATCTAACGCAGTGCGCTCCCTCAACGAAGCATTACTTAAGTGTTATCAATGAATAAAAAGGCTTGCCAAAACGAACGCACTGAGAATGTGTCGTTCTTTGCACAGTTTTGGTTCTACGCATAGCGAAGTATTGTTTGTGAATACGGGTGTGATTGTAGTATGCGGTCGGCTTCGGATTCATATCTTAACCAGTTTATAATAATGAATAGAATTGAAGCGTCGGTAGCTTAGTGGTTAAGGAGTCGGCCTTACGATCGAGAGCTCCCGGGTTCGAATCCTGGCCATTACACTACCGACGTGAACCCACTCCTAGCACAAGCAATTTAGCTTAGTTGGAGGGGTTAACGGGAATATTAGTAATTTCGGTTGCTAATATTCTTTAAAAAAAAAAAAAAAAAAGTTATAAAAATATATCAAAGCACTTTAAAGATTAAATTGTTACGTCGGCGCTATGATATAATATCGGAAACCATCTAATGTACTTAAACTTATTCTAATATAATCATCCAATCTAATTAATCATGTACTCATAATTTTTGCTTGATAAAAACAAAAGCGTTAACCCTTTGAAAAGTTAATTTATTCACAATTCGAAAGGACACTCAATACAGAAGACCTTTTGTAAAAGTCCTGAAATTGGCGCTAGCGTAGGAAATTAAAGATTCTATCTACGTAACGAACTTGTCTTTGCATACTATTTAACTGAATGAAACTTATTCACGCACTTAATGGACTTTCAACCTTATGTTTTAGACAAAAAAACACAATTTCGTTCTGAAGACTTGGCTGTTGTAAAATTGTTTGAATGCATTTACTTGAACTAGTATCGGCTAATACTAATTGTATTGACTACATCCTAGTCTTGGATTATATTGAGGGTTTTAACATTGTTTCCTCTAATCTATACTATTATATAATTGTAAAGTGGTCGTGTCTGTACATTGGAGATATTTAAAAAAAAATACTTGGGTTATGATGTTAACGATACTGAACACGAAAATATTTTTTTGAATTTCCGGTCTGTTTGTCTGTTTGTCCGCGATGGACGCGAAAACTACTGGACAGATTTTGATGCGGTTTTTTTGTTAGAAAGGGCTTACTCAGACTTAAAATCTTACGTTTGTTTGATCGCAATCGGTTGAGTAAAACCGAAGATATGAGCAAAGGTCGCGTTAACCGAGATGCACGTGGGCGGAGCCGCGGGCGGAAGGCTAGTTATAGTATAATTTTATAACTAAAGAAGTAGGTACTTGATACTCTCTTCCATTTTCTATGTGTTATGAAACCGTAATAGAGTTGCGTTACATTACCTACTTGTCAAACTTCGATACGGGTAAAAGGCCGGGTGAGAAGCCGCAATGAACTAAAAAAATCCCATACTCACAGGCGATGTGGAACCTCTCAGTCTCAGGAGAGACTTTGCTTCACTATGTGTGTTATACCGCCTATACAATGGTTTGTGCTCAGATGAATTGTATGACATGATGCCCACAGCTACATTCTATCATCACACTTCTCGTCATAGGCGGGGAATTCATCCTCACACATTGCGACCGGAAATGGTGCGCACTGTGCGGTATGAAAGGAACTTCATCCCTCGCACACTCAAGCTGTGGAATGAACTCCCTGCGATGGTTTACCCAAGCGACTACAATATGGGGTTCTTCAAGAAGGGCATTAGAAGGTTTCTTCAGGGTCGGCAGCACGAGTGTGACGCCCCTGGTGTTGCATACGTCCATAGGCCACGGTAACCACTTTCCATCAGGTGGGCCGTGTGCTTGTCTGCCACCTAAGTGGTATAAAAAAATAAATAAAAATAAATAACATTATTTATATATGTCTATTTCAAGGTGCGATGTATCTGCCGCATGTTTCTGCTGCTGCGGTCTGCAATCGGCTACGAAATCGTACCTTAACCATTCTGCTCAAAAAATAATGTAATCGATAAATTGAAAAATATATTAGTATCTTAGAAACTAAAACAGATCTATCTTAGTTAATGAGATAAGCCCACGTGGAGCAGACAGACCTATATTTGAGCGAATCTGTATCAATACCTTATCTTCACGGCCTAATTCATTCTTGAGAATAGTTGAACTGATGTCCTCAGAAGATTGCGAACGGTGGCACGGCGGTGTAGGGAGTTAATTTTGCTGTAAATGTCGAGAAAATTTAAGAAAGCATCAAAGAAAGGCTACTAATATTACAAGTAAACCAGTTGGTACCCATTTACACTTCATAAATACCGAAAGATAGTAATTAATTCATTCTGCGTGCTATCAAACCTGTTTCGATCTTTTTAGCAGGGATTTTGATTTTTAACCGACTTCAAAAAAGGAGGTTCTCAATTCGTACCCATTTTTTTTTTTGTATGTTTGTTACGCGATTGTGAAGCCAATTCTAGACAGATTTTGAAAATTCTTTTTCTGTTCGTAAGTAGATTATTCCGAAGTGGTCCCATTTAAATTTCGTAAAGATCTGATGATGGGTTTCCGAGATTAGACCAAGGAACTCTTCAAAAAGTACCAGGAAATCAGCCGCGATTGCTGCATCATAACATCACGCCTGAGTCCTTTGAAGGGGTACGCAGAAGTGTTCAGAATATTCAGTTATATTTCCGGTGTAGGTAGGTATATGCATTGATTTTAAAAATTCTTCTACTAAATTGTTCTAATAAATCAGTAAGTCTGTAAATTAAGTTCGCTTTTCAATGCTTCTTTTTCGTTTCTTGAAGTCGGTTAAACTTTTTTGTTAAAATTGATTTATTTAATCACTTATTTTTAAATGTAAAGGAAAAATTAAAACTGCTGAATCTAACAAGACGGTATCTATCGCCAGTAATCGTAGCTACGAATATCACTTCCCTGTTGTGATATTCCCAGAAAATTGGCAGCATCAGTGTGTCTTTGATTTCCAATAAAAATTGATTATGAACTTAAATGAATTTTTATTTGGGTCAGTACCTTATTAAGCTTTTTTTTTCACAACGATAAGTCCTCCTTTGACGCAGGTAGGTTCTTTTTCGTAAAAGGTGAACTTAATTCTCGCCTAAGTTATAAAGAAAAATGCTATTTGCTGCTTTTTAACGGTTGCCGTGAATTTTTTTACAGAAATACGTAACATTTTATTCCTTAGAGTGGAGAACGTATTAAAAGTTGGAAGGTTAATGTTGTGTTAGAATGGGACAATTATCCTTCTCAAATGAAGAGACTTTTTAAAAGCGGCAGTTCCATTTTATAAGGATGAGTATATTCTGAGGCGGAGTTAGGAAGGTTTTATAAAACCGTAGTAAGTAAGTATAAAAGTTCGTTGTACTTTAGTAACGTTTATATTATTGCAAGCCGTATAGATGTACTTCAGAACATAATATATATTAGGACATATAAATTGCAATAACGTTTTTACTAAAACTACAGTTCTTGTGCTGCAGTTTTCAAGAATAAATCTTTTTCCTCTTTACTGTAATATTTCACAACCGGCTACTTTTGATCGCCGCAGTCTTTAGCCTCCGCAACCATAATGTTTCTGGATTGTCTTTAAAACGAACTCTAGCTTTCTTGGGGTTCCGTATGTCGAAAGTAGAACCCTTATAGGATATCTTTGTTAAGTTAAGCGTCTGTCTGTTCATCAGCCTGACTGTCGGTCAAGACCTTTTTTCAGAAATACGTATGTAGTTTATTAAGCAGAAATTAGTATCAATTTATTTAGGTAAAGAAAGCCTTTGCAATGTATTGGTATCGAACAGACAGACAGACGGACGACGAAGTAACCCTATAAAGGCGGCCACCCACTAACAGTTTATCGAACGACAACCGGATGATATCGGTCTGTCAGTTCATCGCAATAGCCAACACACTTATAGTTTCATATACGATTTTGGACTGACGGCTAATATGTGTGTGGCCGCTTGACGATTCCGGTCAGCAAAGACAGTAAAAGGCCGGACAGTCTATGGCCGTCGGCATTTTTTAACCGACTTCAAAAAAGGAGGAGGTTCTCAATTCGGATGTTTATATGTTTTTTTTTTAATGTTTGTTCGCTCATAGCTCCGCCATGCGTGGATTTGCAAAATTCTTTTTTGTTCGAAAGTAGATTATTCCGAAATGGTCCCATTTAAATTTCGTAAAGATCTGATGATGGGTTTCCGAGATTAGACCAAGGAACTCTTCAAAAAATACCAGGAAATCAGCCGCGATTGCTGCAATCGCATATTATTGCAATGTCTCTGCCATTACACATCATAACATCACGCCTGAATCCTTTGAAAAGGTATGCAGAAGTGTTCAGAATATTCAGCTATATTTCCGGTGTATATGCGTTGATTTTTAATTTGGTTTTGGTTTACTTTTGAGGTACTGTATTATTTTATGTATGTTCACCGATTACTCAAAGACGCCTGGACCGATTTGCAAAATTATTTTTTTGTTTGATAGGTTATACTTCCCAGGTAAATTTTATCAAAATCGATCAAGCAATTTATGAAATATCAACAAAAATCGGTTGAAGTCGGTTTTTTTAATTTTTAATTTGGTGATTATTACGTAATAACATCACACTAAACTATCACGCGCACGAGTACTTTCTATCAACGCTCCTCTCGCCACAGACAGAGAGTTCATCCTCACACGTTACGACTGGAAATAGTTCGCACAGTCAAGAATGAAAGGAATTTCGTTTAGACTGTGGAATGAACTCCCTGCCTTGGTTTTTCCAAGCGACTACATTGTGAGGCTCTTCAAGATGGGCGTTAAAAGGTTCTTACGGGGTCGGCAGCGCGAATGTCACGCCCCTGGTGTTGCATACGTCCATAGGCCACGGTAACCGCTTTCTGAAGGAAGGCTGTGTGCTTGTCTGCCACCTAAGTTGTATAAAAAAAGAAAAAAAAAAGGGAAAAAAAACAATCCACTATTATTCAAGATGTTTTATTACTGAAATCAAAATAATTTACAATTGTAAAAAATACACATATTCCGATAGGTATTACGCTAAGATTAATACTTCAGCTTAATTTTTTTGGCTTTATATTACATTTAAACTATTGTTTTTTTATAAATATATGTGTTTACAATTTAACTTTTCATTACGAGAACGACTCACACGTCATAGTTAATTGTGGATATCGTATTTTTTGTGGATATAGTTCTTTATGTTAATTTGAGATATATTATAGTTTTCTATGTTAATTGTGGATACAGTTTTCTGATACAAACCAATTTGCGAAGTAAGTATCCTACTAATATTATATCCTACTAATATTATAAATGTGAAAGTTTGTGAGAATGGATGTGTGGATGTTTATTACTCTTTCACGCATAAACGGCTGGACCGATTTGGTTGAAATTTGGTATGTATATAGGTTATACCCTGGATTAACATATAGGCTATATATCAGCGATGAACGGGATCAGAATTCCACGCGGGCGGAGCCGCGGGCAACAGCTAGTTTCTAATAATGGTTTGATTTACGTGAGTCGTTCTCTGTAAAAACCTGTCAGTATAAATTAACTCTAACTTTTTCTTTGGCATTCAAAGCAAATTAGTAAAGAATTTCTATAAATGCAAGCTGCTACTATTTTGGTGAAACAGTTTTTTATTAGATGAAGCAAAACGGATTTATTCCTCTCGATATTATTTATCCGCTTCGCTTCATGAATGGCACTATACAACGTCTACCAAGCACTGTTTAATTTTCAGTAAGAATTAATTACAATTTTTTAATGTCCATAGTCTCACAGAAGGCTTTTTGACTATTACTTACTTAAGTACGACTTATCTTAATACTCGTTAACTTATTCTTTTACAGTGTTAATATGACAAATTAGGGTTTTTTCACATTTTGCGTATAATCAACTCTTTATTAATAGAACGTGTATGCGTATGAGAAAAGGAAATTCCGATTCTAATTCTTTGAAGGATTTCTTGTAACATTTAGGTATGTGAAAAATCCTAAGAACTCTAAATATTTATATTTAGTTTTTACAATTAGATATTTGTATGAAAAATAAAAGCTGCATCTTTGGATCATTTTAACATTAAAATAAAAACTACCTACGTTTTTTATTGAATTACTGTCACAAAGTTATACACTTAACTAAACGATATGTATTTCTTTCAACTATTATTACATCCCGAAGTATTGTCAGGGAACTATGAATAGACATATTAGAGGACTAATATGAAAGTGTGTTAACAAATTGAACGTAACAATGTATTATTTATTACTTCAATACTTAGAACTCGATATCAATTTGTATGAGGCTAAAAATCTGCTGTAGATATATAATGGGTACTTGAGAAAATTATTTTATCCATCAATATCAATTAGCTTATTACAGACCACTGCTGGACATAATTATATAATATAAAATATAATTTTGTGGATATTACAAAGCATCGCTCATAGATGTGAAAATTATGTATTTTGATGTAAAAAATGTGTTAGTTCATAGACTTATTTTCCAAATAATTTAGATACAAAACGTGACTTCTCTTAATCTAAATCTTAGTCACTTCTAACGATAATTGACCAATAAATAAAATCGAAAGAAGCTTACTTAGGTACAGCGATAATAAACCGAACATTGACAGTCATCTTTTACTATTTTTATTTATTTTATACATCATATTTTACTTTATTTTACACACCATTTTACACCCAACATAAATACCAATGTGAAATGATCATGACATTAAAAAAAACATGGACGGACAGATAAAGATGTTGAAATTAATCAGTTACAAAGATTTAAATTTAATTTTCAAGAATAATGCCACTAATAAAATAAATAGTGCATTGTTTATAATTTCCGTATTTTGGAGTCAATTTAATATTCAAAGTTGTTCAACTGACTAATATCAAACCATTCGATGAAACAAGATGGTTTATTACTATTAAAACTATCGGGATATTTACCATATTGTAAGCATATTGTATTGTTTCGAGTTACCGATATTTCGAGTTTTCCGAAAGGGATTAGGTCGATATACTCCTAAAAAAAATCACTCTTTACCGCCAATACTCCAGTTCCTCCATGATCAAGGTGCTTGCAACAGCGCCGAAATATCGGAAACTCGAAACAATATAACACGGTAGGTACCTAAATATCCCGATAGTTCTAATAGTGATATGAGTGACCATGATTGTTTAAATACCTGTAAAATGGCCTATATGAATCAACAGCCTTATTGACCTAACGCAGTAAGAGTGATTTTGAACCAGTAAAAGTGTACTACATGACGTTATTAAATTGTCTCCAACATACAGTATTAAGGAAGAAAAGGATCTTAAAAACATAAATCGGAATTCAAAATCGGAAATTACGTGAGATTATTTCGCCAGTCTTCGTGCGTTTGCTGCGCTGTGCAGTTGGTTGCACACCATCGTGAAAGTGCTGTTGGAGGGCATGGCGCCCCTCCTGGTCGTTGTCGTCGTATTATTCGTCGCGTACGCATCGCTGAGCCAACACAGCCTCCATCACTGCGGCAAGGACTCCATTCACCCCACTCTGACACCCGGCAATCTAGCATTCCTGAAATATGTTAACATCTGAGATACCGCTTCCAAAATTGTTAGACCTATTCGTTCTGTATCTAAGTATTTTATAAAGTTCATAGTATCGACCTACGATCGATGCAGAAACATTATATCACTTGATTTCGATATATACAAGACTATGCGACAAACTAAGATGCTTCGGCTTAGTTATCAAAGTAATTAATGTTACAAATAATACGACGGGTTTACAAATTTTCGTAAATTTAACCATACTGACTGATGAAAATGAAGGAGAGAAGAAGACCTAAGAGGAGATGGATGGGTTGTGTGTAAGTATGACTGCAACTAGAGATGAATGGAAAAATTAAACATGTTGGGTTGACCCCAAATAAAACGACAATAATACCTAATATTCTACCAAAGATTTAATTTCTGCGACTATTCAGTTTATGTCTACTATAAATGATTATTGTACTCTAAAAGCGACGCCACATTTCTCAGATGTTAAATGATCTGAAAATATAAGTACGGAAACTACTTCAATCTTATGAAAAAACATAAGGTTTAATTAAAGCAGTAGACCCAAAATTAGGGAAGTTAATGACCTCGACTAATTAAGGAGGTCACTTTATGAGACCTATTGATATAACAGGCTCCTACGCTCAAACTATGTAATTCTTTTAGTTTCCCCTCGATCGCTTTATCTTTACTACCTCTTTATGCAGGACTTGAACAAAGCTGTCCTGTCCGAACACTTAATTTATTTCTGTGAAGGTCTACGACATTTCATTTTCTTACGACGATCATTTCACTTGACAAAATTAAATTGTCACGGACCTCTTTATTGCTTGTAGGCAGAATTCTAAAGGAATCCGTAATAGACAAAGCGCCTGCGATTTTTGTTTCAAAATTAGATTTTTACTACGAGTAAATTACATTTTTAAGTACATCAACATAATAATGATTATAGTTTTAATAAAGAAAAAACTTTGGATTTCAAGTACGAAGGCTAGCATATCATAGTATATTCGAAGTAATTTACAAATATTTATTAATCTAGTGAGTGTTATTAAAGTCTCGGAAAAGAGGGTGACCATTATAGACACGTACCATGTTACAATGGGGTACTCAGCTTCACGGCCTCATCAGATGTTTTTATGGTGGTTTGTGGTGGTAAGGAGGGATGTTGTGTTTTGTAGCTCTCTATGGTAGTGTAATATCTAGACCTTGGAATGTTTGAGACATTCTATCATCCCACCTCTCGCCACAGGCAGGGAAATCATCCTCACACATTGCGTCCGGAAACGGTGCGCACTGTGCGGTATGAAAGGAACTTCATCCCACGCACACTCAAGCTGTGGAATGAACTCCCTGCGGTGGTTTTCCTAAGCGACTACAATATGGGCTTCTTCAAGAAGGTCATTAGAAGGTTTCTTCAGGGTCGGCAGCGCGAGTGTGACGCCCTTGGTGTTGCATACGTCCATAGGCCACGGTGACCACATTCCATCAGGTGGGCCGTGTGCTTGTCTGCCACCTAAGTGGTATAAAAAAGAGAGATTTTCTAAAATGCTTACTAGCTCTTTTCCGCTTCCTCCTCTCTGCCGGATCAGCGTTGTCCGCACGCAGCTTGCGTCGTCGCCTTGCCCTGTACCTACGGGCCAAACTCCGAAGAGCTGACCGTTCGCTGGCAGCTGGACCCGATGTTGGGAGTTCATTCGCCGAACGAGGCTCTTCGGTCGTACTTGATGTCGTATTTATTCTAAACGGAGAGAATATAAACCAACATATTAGCTGATTAATAAAACTAGCTATTGAAACTGCTTAATTCTATATTTGTTCTACAAATCTACTTGTACATATTTCATAAATCTAGTAAGTTCTTTAAATAAAATATCCTTACAGTTTCAAAAATATTTAAGTACCTAATTGAGTATTTTTCATAAAAATCTAAATACCAAGTACACAAAGTAAAATGCATTGTGAATAATTTATTATCTCTTACTTATAATTCAAATATCAATGATTCAATGAAGCATATTATATTCGCACACAACATACGACGCGACACATGATAATTCAGTATTTCAAAATTTAAAAAAAGAAGTTATGTCAGGGGCCCTACCACGAACTCTTGAAACAGGGCAATAATTGAACGGCTGTCATACTACCAACTGCATACATAACTTTGTAATCCTGTTTAAATATACCTATACGATTCATCTACAGTTGCTGGTAAGTCAGTCGTTCAATTATTGACCTATTTTAAGAGTTCACGGTAGGCCCGCAAATGTGCATGTACAATACATGCACCTAACAAAATTGTTGTAATATCAATATCAACTTACAATGAATAGTAAGAATACGCTCCATCAGGCGTAGTTATGGACCCCTCAGAGTAAATCCTGGGTGCTTGTTCTGCTCTCTCTACTTCTTCAGCCATTGACAGCGCTCTGTTCCCGTCCAGTACATCGATGTTATTATGATTCAGTTTATCTAATTGTAGAACATCGTATCTTCTGTCATCGCTGCTGCGGTGGAATACTTCCGAGAGTTCGTATTCTCGTAACTGTTGAGAAAAAAATTTTATTATTATAAACAGGTTTTTCTTTTTTTAGATAATGCACGTCAATATGTGAAACATGTGAAAAAAGCTCAGTGGTAATATTTATACTTATGACGAATTTTAAAGAGAACCTATCAAAGTTCAAGCAAGCTTTACTTTTAGCACTAACAGTTGCTACTTGGTTAGGTTAAAATAAATGTTTTTTCCCCATAGGTATCATAATGGGTTAATACAATAGTGCGTAAATACATACCATTGTGCGTACCTAAATGCAATAGTGTGTTCCTCAAAATATTGTAGATAATAATATAATGACATAAAGTGTTTTTTTAGATGAAAAAACACTTTATGTCATATATATGTTCATATTTTTACAAAACTTTATCTGTAGTCCACGACGTTGCTTTTTTGTCATTTTGTTGTATGAGCTAGAATTTGATATGTTTTGACAGCCTTATAACAAGGTGAGCCGAAGTAATATTTACTGAATGTTATTATTATCATAAAATTATGTCATTTTCTGATTTTACTTTCAATAAAGCTTTTAGAACTAAATAAATAATATTGTTTACTATATTATTATGTCGTACATACTGTGACATTATGAGTAATGTGCTAGCAGACAAACCTACAAAATTATTCGATTTTGACAAATGAACCATTCATTTGTTTTGATAAGTGTTTCACAGTGATAAATTCTATGAGTCAACAGAGTTTACTTAATATATTACCATCGTGAACCTTATTTATCACAAAAATGTGTAAATGGTTCAAATGACTAGAATAACTATGCATATTATAAAGTAATAAGGTAATGGACTGCTGAGACGAGGTCTCGGGTTCGATCCCAGGTTTTACCATGGCACACACCAATGACTTTTCGAAGTTATGTGTGTATTTATCACAGGTTTATAAGTGCCCAGTTAATGGCAATAGGCTCGCCACCTATTACATTGGGACCTAAACATAAACGGCGAAATGTGGGTGCTAGCACCTCTGCCTACCCCTTCGGGGATATAGGCGTGAGTTTATGAGTTTATTTTATATTATTAACTGTATTATAACCACGTCACAGGAGCAGTGAAAACCTTAAATAAGTTTTCTGATGAGCCTGATACTGAACTCTGTTTCAATATTATACAAATTTTATCGCATTGTTAATTCTTTAAAAGAAAGTATGATATAATTGATGTAAATTTACAAATACCTTTATAAATTGAAACGTCGCAATCGGCGGAAGTCTTCTCAGGTGCGGGTAGAAGAAGGAACCTGCTGGATGCGATGGGTACTTAGATGTGATGCGATACGCCACTCCCTGGGGGGCCGTGGGCCAGTTTGGTGCTGTAAATGTGAAACCGTTGTCCGTACCAGCGTCTAAGGGATCCACCTACGAATAAACAAACTCATAAAAACCCATTTCAGTAAGCGGTTATTCCATCTGAAGTAATTTAATAAGAAATTTTATCCACGCCATGTTTTTTTTTTACCATTGTTTTTTCCAGTTTAATCTTTTTAGACCGTAATATCGACTTCAGTAGATAATGATAATATACATATTATACAGTCTGTTTTTTAACAATATCCCAGTTAAAAACACACTGTATGCCAATATTATTTTACTGAAAAAGCTAACGATTCCGAAGACAGTTTCCTAGTATCTGCAATGGTCAATGGTCAATGGTCAATTAATATGGGGAGTATTATATACTGTTCCGGTTAAATATATCCCACTTCTTCTCTTTATCTTCGAGTCAATGGCTCATAAAATTCTCTATACTTTTTTGACACAGCATTCACCGTTACTCTACACAGGTTCTTGATAGTACAGGTACTCGAGGCACAGTGGGCAAGAGAGCAAAATGCAGCATGAACTGGGATGAGGACAATATACCCTGTATTTACCTATGTATTTACCCATACCTATGTACATGTACATGCCTAAAGCCTTTTCTTTCTTTTTTACTAATTCCTCGATATTATTTTTGCCACAAAAGTTATATTATCCAAGAACAATAAAAACTTACCTCAATAGTGATACTATCGAGCCAGTTCCCATCGACGCATAGGTCGAAACTGTCCACTCCGATAAACCAATCAGGAGAGGGTATCATACGCGCCATCACCGACACCTGCCACAAGAAATTACCGTTGAAATAAAAAAAAAAGAAATATTGATTATCAATTGGGTCGTCGCCGTCCGTCTCTTTGTTTTTAACATTGTTTTGCTTTAATCACTTTGTAGTTTAATGTTTTCACTTTTAAATATAGTTAGTTATTTTTTACAGCCTCCGTGGAGTGAACGCGGCCGCTACGCAGGAGGTGCGGGTTTGATCCCCGCTCAGTGCAAATTAAGTGTGCATGAATATGGGTATTTGCATTGGTCTGGCCGTGCCTCGGAGAGCACGTTAAGCCGTCGGTCCCGGTTGCCATATGAACATCTATGGCAGTCGTTATGGGTAGTTGGAGCCCTAAAAAGCCTAACAACAGCGGTCTAGCTGCAATGCTTCGATATCGCCTAATGTCACCATTGGGTTGTGGAGGTCAGATGGCAGTCGCTTCACGGAAAATATCGAGGTCCAGCCAAATCCGTAGTTAAGACTGGTAAAGCGGACCCCAAACTCCGACTCCGACTCCCCAAATGCGACTGGGAATAAACGCTAGGATGAGAAACCCGCCTGCTTTCAAGAGCTCAGTAGTTAAGTAATTTTATCATCTCCAGGACATATGGAGTTCTTCAGTTTCCTGAGAGCCCCGCACTACACACTATTGAGACTAATGTCTTATGAAACATCAACTCTCAGCAATCAATGCTTATACTCTCAATATGAACTAGTAGGTATCCCTAATTAGTTTTAACAGGTAAGTCGATTGCCGATAGGTTTACCGTATCAATTAATTCAATAGTCATTATCCGTTCCAACTTAATATAAGACCCTTAGTTAACTAAGATTGTTCTGGGAATCATTTCCTAATTGTTTTAATTAAGACGTTCTCCAACACGTTTTATCATATAGTTCATTTAAATAGTTCATTACATTTTCTCACCTTCTTGTTTTGAAATGTTATTTTTTTAAACCACTTAGGTGACAGACAAGCACACGACCCACCTAATGGAAAGTGCCGGTCTATGGAAGTGTGCAACACCAGGGGAATCACACTGGTACTACCGACCCTGTAAGAACAGAGAGTTTATATGCCGTCAGTGCAAAAGAAAAAGCAGGACAAGCCTTTGGTCTTCCCACTGACTCGACAAAAACTCCCCCAGTGAGCTCTGGCTACCCTACTCACCGCCGTAAAATTTGCAGAAAGCAGAACAGTTGCTCATATGAGTGACCATTATACAAATTATAAAGGAATCTATTGAGATCTACTGGATATTCATAAAGTAACTCTTTTTTAGCAGAATCGCTCAATGTGGCCTTTTTAGACCACAGGGTCCGCTTTCCTATTCCTATTTTTCATATTTTTGTTCTTATAGAAGCAAATGCTGACTGACCTCCCAATCCGAGACGCATGTCTGCACTATGGCGCCTTGTCAGCCAATCATATATAGTGTAGGTACCAATTTGCCAGAGACTTTAGCTGGGGCACCAAAAACTTTAATGGGGTTTTATGTACCTTAATCAATATCAAATATAATTTTATAATTTCATTATAAAATACTATACGTAAGAGGTATTAAAACTGTTCAGGTATTTTAATATCGCAGACACTCGGCTATTAAAATTGAAAGTACGAGGATAATATAACGTATAAAATCTTAAATATGGAGATTCCATAACAATGTCAGTAATATATTTGAAAGGAATGAACGTAGCTCATTTGAAATTCATCATTTAAGGAGATAAGTATAAGTATAATATTAATGAAGATAAATTGTATTTAGCAGGCATTATTACAGCCATTTGCATTCTTTAATTTGAAACTGAGAAAGGTTCGTAAGTATTTGAAAAAGCAAATTGTTCCGGTAAGAATCGGAAAGAACAATGTAAACAGAATCGATGGAATATCTTCGTCAATATTTACAGAAATAATGGTACCCATAAAATTGATAGGGGGTAATTAAGTCGTAACAGCGTAACATTTTTAAGGAGCGACCTAATTTTAAGTAATGGGCAATGGGAGGCCTTACTGCGCGTGACTTATGTCATCCTGTTCAGAACGTGCGCTACTTTTGTACGTGTAACAGTGATTCTAATAAATTAGATCATGAAATTACGTTATTTTTTTGATATATTATTATTACTATGAAATCATAACATAATAGTGATAAAGAGTTTTTTTTTGTTAATAGCAGGCCCGCATTTTATAAGTTCGTTTTTTTTTCTTGGGGGATACGGATATATGTTTACGTTATGAATGAATATACAAGCAAGAAAAGGAAAAGAAATATAATTTGACAGACGAAATTCGTCTCAATAAATCGTATTACTGAAAATGCACTCTAATCATAAGTAATAAAATAGCTTTTTCAGTATTCGTAAGACCATTTTCTACATTTGAATACAAATATTTACTTGCACCAATTGGTTCGACATATACCTAAAATTTGGGAGCCCCTTGTTTCGCAGACAGAAACATAGAATTTCGTTTCACAGAAAATGTTTCACATAATATTTGGTACTTATTATATTTTGAGTGAAACAAAAATCAATGATTTAAAAATCTTCAAAGTAAGTATTCTGTGTATTTATTATTCTATGAAACGAAAATATGAGGAAAATTTTATGTGAAACGAAATTCTATAAAACAATTAGCTATAACAACGCACACCCCTAAAATTTTAGGTCAGAATCACTACTTAGGTACCTGAAACCTTGGGTCTGCTTGTATGTAAGGTTCAGTCAAATTAGGGACAGTTCTTAAGGTAGAAACAAATGTGACGATGGAATTGTGGTGTTTCTTTATATAGGACATGCCAATTTGACTTCGCCTCGCCTGATGGTAAGCTGAAGGCAGTCTCAGAGAAGAGGTTCACCATCATGGACACGTACCATGGTGGCACACAGCTTTTTTTGGGTGCATTCAAGTGTATCATAAGGCGGATGTAATTTACTTGACATATCAAGCATGAAAAATACTCTCGCAATATTTTCCTCATCACAAGGATAATATACTCTTATATCTTATTTATTAACCTTTCTACTCCTATCAATTCCATCGAATGCCACACTGTAGTACCATTTTAATGTCTGTCTGTCTATCTGTTACGCTTTCACGCCTAAACCACTAAACCGTTTAATTTGGTACACAGATTAGAGCTTGAGAAATGGCATTGTCTATATTTGGTCGCGATAACCGACATCGACGCGGGTGGAGCCGCGGACTACAGCTAGTAGTATCATATCAGAAGGCAGTTATGCTACGTACGGCATGCATAGTGAGGAAGTTCTTCTCCCTGGAGCCTTAACCACCATTTGTATAATCACTACATATTATAAAACAAAGTCGCTGTCGCTGTCTATCCGTCCCTATGTATGCTTTAATCTTCAAAACTACGCAACGGATTTGAAGCGGATTTTTTTAATAGATAAATAGTGATTCAAGAGGAAGGTTTATATGTATAATACATGCATAATATTGTAGGGAAACACTGATAAATTTAGAGATAATACCACGCGAGCGGAGAATATGGCAGTACGAAGTTCACCGGGTCAGCTAGTAATGTATATAGAATAAATAAAGAATACTTAATATAAAATAATATTTAAAAAAATATCTCTCCTATGAGGATAGTAGAAACGGATACAAAAGACCAATAACAATCACCATCATTTTTTATTACTCATTAGAAACCAGTAAACTGAATCGATAAACAATAATACAATATTAATACTTATTAACTACCTAAATTAATTGCTCAATCGATTACTCATAGCCATTAAAGAGCAAAGAATCGATAGGCTCTGTAATAAAACGTACTCAGTTCTCGATCCGATAAAACTTTTATTAATCGCTTATTCGTTTTGTTTTCCCGGTTCTTTTATTTGTTCGTTTTCGTAATTGGTGTTTGTTCTGGGGGCATTAATTAGTCATGAAATACGATATTTTTGGATATTGTTTGTTTATTTTCGAGTGCATTTCTGCTAGCGGTATTTACGGTTACTAGCCTTTGTTATAATTGAAACTTTTGAAATATGCTCGTTGTACGTCGGTTTTTTTTGATCGGTTGTGACATGATTATTCATTTTTTTATTTTTTTTATTTTATATGATTTTTTTAGCAGTACTGTTTGAGTACCCATTTGTAAAACTTTTGTAAGTATGTGAAGATGTTTGTTACTCTTTTACGTAAAAACTACTGAATGGATTTTAATAATACTTTACAATAATATAGCTTATACATCAGAATAACACATTTATCAGTGATGAACGGGATCAGATTTCCACGCGGGCGGAGCCGCGGGCAACAGCTAGTATAATATAAACTCAATATCGTCTGGCTGAACATCCCCACACAATGTCATTGAGTCCTTATCGCGAAATTGCATTGCTCGTATCGATTTGAATTGCAAAATTATTGAGGTTAAATTTTTATGATTGCGTTCCGACTGTAGCCAGCGAAAATAATAATCGAAATTGTGGTTAATATATAACCCAATAACGATTG
Source organism: Eilema depressum (assembly GCA_914767945.1). NCBI lineage: Eukaryota > Metazoa > Arthropoda > Insecta > Lepidoptera > Erebidae > Eilema > Eilema depressum. Next base: position 5,887,541 of record OU612028.1, on the reverse strand, counting down.
CCAATCAAAGCAAATTAATGAAGTTTGCCTCCTCTGCTGTTATAGTTCCTTGACCTCAGTGAGAATCTATTTTTAATGTTTAGTATATTTAGAATAGACTTATGTAATTTGTTCAAAACATTACTTATATTATTAAAAGGCATTACAATTGCCAGAAATATTATTATTTAAAGTTCCTAAATATTTTAAGGTTCAGTATGACCTGATCTTTCATCTTAAGAGTAGCATTCCAACAGCATGCGGGCGCGTGCACTGTGTGCGAAACATGAAACATCTTACAGATTGTACCTAGATGTATTTTTTTGTACGGAATTAGCATAATAGATATTATTTGCACGAAACAGGTGACTGCGCACATGCACGGGGCAGTAGATGATCTTAAATCCTTTGGTTATTTGTTACCTTGTTAGTATTAAAATATTGTTGGACTTATATAAAAATTAAAAAAAAATCATTTTATAAAAAAGCGCAAAATATTTCATGTATTATTGCTTAATAATATTACGTACCCTGGAATGATTGCCATCAACGAAGAATTCCGCTTCGGTTCTCCCCATACCCTGCCCGACTGCCGGTCCACCGAACACGTCGAGCGTGCCAGGAGCGGACCCAAGTGCGTCTGATCGTCCCGTCTCGGCGAACTGTCTGACTGGAGCCGAGACCCGTCGGCCTAGGCGAAAGAGCACATACGTGCGCTCATGGGAGACACCTGTGTACAAAAAGATAATACCTATATATTTCTTTTGAAAGTTAGTTTTTTTTTTACATAGGACATGTCAATTTGACTTCACCTCGCCTCGCTAAGTCTCGGAAAAGGGGGTCACCATTAGACACGTACCATGTTACAATGGGGCGCTCAGCTTGACGGCCTCATCAAATGTCTTTGCCCGCCCCGCTTAAAGGACCCGAGACTGTAAGAAGAGGGAAGCTAGTAAGCTAGTAAGGAATTCCCAGGTCTTAATGGTGCGGCAGAAAAAGGAGTCGCCGAACCGATTGGTTCTTGATGGAATATTCTGCACCCAATGCGGGTGACGGGTGTTGGGTTAAATTGATGAAAGCGCGTATGGGATTATAAAGACCTTTGGGACCAAACCCAGCTCGCAAGTAAGGTTGACTATGGTGAGTTAAATTTGATAAAAGTGTGTAATAAACCATGGAATTAAATATTCCATATAAACATTATTACCCTATTTAACGAGAGACCCCTTACCCCTTAGAGATTGAAAGTATCAGATACTTATTGAAAGTAAGTAAGCTTACTTTACTAATATAAACACACTTAGATACATAGGTAAGTACGTATAGTCATGCCTTCCTTTCCCTGTGAGGTAGGTAGAGAAACATGTAGATGTTTCTACCTGCTACGATCCTAGCATACATCTTCTTTCGCATACCCAAGTTTTGTTCATACATGCTGGCCGGTTGGGTACTAATGACCTCTTTATTATTTCTTGTTTTTTTTTTTATTGACATAACGTATGTCTATTGTCTAGGTTTATATTCCAAATTCGAACACAATAATGGTCTTGTATAACAAATTAGATTCTGTAGTGATAGATTTCAATTTCATGTTTCATTTTATTGCTGAAAACCTTCCGAAGACAACCTTCATCTCGTGTCAACATTAATCAAAATCAGTTATCAGACTAAAAGCCTAAGGTTGTCTTGTTATTTATCAAAATTAACTCGAGCCTCTGTGAAAGATGATTCGCTGGTTTTGTCCTTGAACACTGAGTTTCACTTATGGCTCAGTGTACTTATGTGTAGTTATATAATTGTTAAATTTACTGTTTGCTCGCTTGCTAATTTACAAATATAGCCTACCTATGTCCCTTTCATCGAAATCGGTTCAGTTCTATACATGTGAAATCGTAGCAGACAAACAGACATACAGAGATACATTCGCATGTTTAATATTAGTATATAGATTTATGATAATTGCCGTATTTCATCTTTCAAAACTGATAATTTTTTTACGTTGATTTTTCTAAAAGTGATGCTTATTTTTTGTTTTGGTGAGCATCAATTAAACCTAAGATATTTATGTAAGGCTCGACCGAGATCTCGGGCTCGGTCTCTGTCTCGGCGTTCTCGGCTACATATCCAACCGAGAAATTCGTCTCGGTTCTCGGCTGATTATAGCCGAGATTCTCGGTCATGACCGAGATTGTAACTTTGTTCGGATCGGAATTCAAATTTTACCGCCGCAGCGCGAAGTCGATTGGTGTTTAAATGCGTGAGAGAGCTGAATTACGATTGGTTGAAGTCCCGGCTGGCGAACTGCGGCCGGCCGCCTTCGCCCCGTTCGAGCAGTATTTGTCATTTGTAATTAGATAATTGTTTATGTTTACAATATTAATGAATGGAAGTATGTTTAAACACAGTAAATTTAAATAAGTCATTTGTTAAAAGTTGTTTGCCACTAGTTACTGCAACACTGATCGATCCACGGTTTAAAACTAAATATCTAACTGAAAGTGAAGTTAACTCAGCCAAGCTTCATATTATCGAGACTCTCGCTCTCAATGAAAATGTAGGATCAGATTCTCGTGAGACGACATGGGCATCTTCAACTAACTCATCAGACATGGCTGCAACAAATCAATCCAACTTATGGGCAGCTCATGATTCGATAGAGTTGGAAGACGAGCCAATGACCAATGACGAATACAGTTCAAGCTCTGTGATCGAAATAGCGCTAGAAAGCTTTCTTAGAGAGCCAAGACTGCAAAGAAATGCTAATATTTTTGAGTATTGGTTTTCGTCACCTTATAAGGTGCTTAAGCCTGCAGCAAATAAGTTTTTATCTGCACCGCCTACTAGCGTAGCAAGTGAACAACTGTTTAGCAAAGCTGGACAATTGTATGACGAAAGGAGACACTCTTTGAAGGGCGAAAATGCGGAAAAATTGCTTTTTTTATGTTATAACATAATGTTATTTCACTTTGATTATTAAAACAGTTACTTTTGTTAAACAATTAGTAGTGTATTAAAAAGTTAACAGTATTATTTTTTTTTTTTACGCTTTGTCTATTCTCGGTCTCGGCTCTCGGTCTCGGCCGAGATATTATTTTTTTCTCGGTCTCGGTCTCGGTCTCGGCCGAGAACGAAAAACCCATCTCGGTCGAGCTTATGTGATCATCGGATTCGTATAAGCTGAGATTCTTTTTTTAATCATATCTGTACGTAAAAGCGACCTGTTTGTTCTCAATAAACTTTGCAAATATTCAAAAATAGTATTTAAAACAATTGCCAGAGACTACGTCACCTTTAGTCAACAGAGTAAAAATATAATGAGAACACAACCTTGTTCCGATTGCAGAGGTGAATTGCTAATAAACATTGTTAATTTTGTGACAAACTTTCCAAGAAATTAAGCTTCATTTATAGGTTATATTTATTTTAATGAATCTTATTTACACATGTATTCATTCTACAGTCACGCCTTTTTTGCCCCTGTCCTTTCCCCTAAGGTCTTAAAACCTTTTAAACAAGCCCTGAGATGTTTTCAATGCATTTGTATCAATTGGGGCATAACTTTTAATTTACTGCGAATGTGTTTAAAATATTGTGTCCGATTGCCGGATTGAGCAAAAGGTTATTGGATTTTCTATACTACAAAAAGTAATAGTTATGCTAGATTATAGTCTATCTCCGTAGGTAATTTTAGTCAGATCCGTTCAGCCGTTTGAGCGTGACAAAATATCTAAACACTTTTACAAAGACTGACATTAATATCAGTAAGATTTACTCTCAAACGCTTCCAGGTCAAGGCTGCTTCATCTTGCTCATGTTGAAGTGACCCCCGAGGGGGTGCCATACGCCAAAAAAGTAAGCTTTGTACTCCATCAAGAATTTTATTTCATTTTTTATTACGTGCATATTTCCCTTAGGTACTAATTTTCATATTTATGATTAATGGAGTAAAAGATCCACCTGACAATTAATTTGTATCGTACATCCTACATAATGATAAATATTCAAGTTTGTGAAAATGTTTAGATTTGGTATTCAATGACGCACTAACGGCAGAATGGATTTGGCAGATATTTAGTAACTACAGGTATAGATTACATTCAGGAATAACACAGATTACTTTTTACTCTGGGAATTCGTTCTTATGGGTTGCGGAAATGGAGTTGAAATTTCACGTGGAAGAAGCCGCGCATTGACTACTATGTCTATGAATGGTTATCTAGAGAAGCAGTTGGTTAACAAAGAGTATCATTTAAACATTATGAATTGTTGATCAAACTTTGCAATCACATAGAATGTTTAGTGCTATATTGACTATCCATCCGTATCCTCGGGCAGCCTTCATATTCGTGACATTGCATACAAAATGCAGGAAAACAAGCATCCAAACATCTTCATAACGAGGCGGTAGACTCCATACCATCTTGCATCAAACGGTTTGAAACCTCTTTCCTCTACCGCACTAAAAAGAGCTGGAATGCTTTGCCTGCGCACGTGTTTCCCTCTTCTTACAGTCCCGGCTTCTTTAGGCGGAGCGTGAAAAAAAAAACAATCGAGGCCGTCAAGTTAGGGACCATTATGTTAAGGTCAATAGCATCTGAAATGGTGGTCCAAATCTTCTGGTCAGCACCTAATTTTTTTGAAGTCCGTATGGTATTCTGAAATACCGCTCACCGAATATTACCATCTAACGGGGCGCTGTTAATTGACGGACCAAATATAAAACAACTTTCACATTTATATCGCCATTTCTCATCATTATTATATTCTATGTTATGATATATTTATTTAACAGCAACCATTATTTAACCTTATTCTCCTTCTTTAATACTTTTGTCTTCTTGGCCCGTCTGAAACCGCTTAAAAAATAATCACGTACCTACTAGAAGGCATCCTTTATACCAAATAAGTACGGCATTCGCGAGCGTTATGCCTCAACGAGTAAATACTCGTATATATAACTGTACGTATTTGGCACTGAAATAAAATAAATCTCCTGGGATTATATTTGAATACGAGTGAGAAATCAATTTGTTCAAAAGTATCTGCGTTTCAATTCGGTTTGCTGCCTTGATTATTTATTATCTTAGCTATTGAAGCATCGCTTTATATCGATAATAGAGGAATAAGTAAATCGATTTGGAATTTAATGCCATATATTTTAACTTTATTGAATAATTAAACTGATACCTGCAGCTCCACCAGCGTGATTTTTTTTTCATAGCACTGGTCACAGACAAGCACATGGCTCGCCTGATAGAAAGTGGTTACCATTGTTTTTTTTTGTGTTTTCTTTTCTTAGAAAAAATATTTTGCTGAAACTTGTAATAGGTACAGACTATAGTAATCTTGTAATGGCAAAGTTTGAAGACAATAACACTAAACAACTGAGAGACGCAATTCCCATTTCATTTATTATATTAATTGTGTGAGCTAAAGATTTGTAACAAGTTATTGTCGAAGAAAACCCCAAAAGCTGAACGAGTTATCGTTTTACTTAACAACACACTGTTCAACTGATAATATAATTATTGATTAAACCTAATTAAAATAGCTATAAGAACTGTAAAGAGCAGTAAATTATCTAGGCCAATTAGAAGCCAGCAAAGTGCTCTTAAGCAACAAAGCCTATAAAGTAATTTGCATATCGCTATAATCTGAAGGAAACGCGTAGGTACCTACATACAGTAATATTTTGTCATTTACATCCATTTAAATTACTTTACACAAACAGCCTTTGATATTGTCGGCTTTGCCGTGAGTCACTGCCAGCTGACCGTAGAGGAAAGCCTACGTCAGAGCCTCGTCTGTTATTTAACAGGTGCATCAACTAGCAGGTGAGGTTACTTGCGCCCTGTGCACCCTTATTTCGACTATCCTATATCAAGTACCTACTAATATTCCTGGACTACCCACTTGCTTGCGTGTAAACTATTATTTATTTATTTATTTTAGTCATTTAATTCCTCAATATCACAACATTCAGTCACTTCAATTCCAATTCAATATCATTGATAAGTTGAACTGTTATCAGAATATTTCAATGTGTAACCATTCGCTAACTTATCAATAAAACCTGCTAAAATAATTTTGCTACCATACACAGTTACAATGACGTAGTTTATTGCAAACCAAAATGACATGTGCTCTTTAATATTTCTCGCCCACTCTACCAGTCGTGTGTTTGAACGATATGACATATTTTTTTCTTGTTCACGATCTTCAGTCAACGACTCTTCAAGATTATAGCTATTTATAAATCTGATATATCTTACGTATGATGTTAAAATATTTTGCATAACGTGACATGAGTTATAATAGCAATTTAATATCGCAAATTCGTCAGAATCATGTCCACTAGATAATATTTTATATTAAATTTCTGCACATTCATTTAGTTAGTGTTTGAAATGTGTTTAATTTCATTTTGAAACAGTCATAGAGTTTTTCAGCTTTGATAATAAATCTGAGTATATTAGACTAGTGATTTTTTTTAATCACTTGCTTGTTTAACATTTATGAAGAAAGCTACGAAACTCTAAACTAGAACAATAGAGCGAGAACAAAAGTACATATTAAAAAGTTTATAATAAAGCTCCTTGAAATTATTAACGGGCTAAAGAAGTCAACACACAAGAAAATTCTGAAAGCAAAATATTATGCAATATATTATTTTACACAATATTATTTTTATCAAACTAGAAATGACTGAATATACGTTAGCTTTTCGCCGACAGTTGAATCCCAATTCACAAAGCCTATTTCGTAGTCGTACGAAAAACATGTTCAGCATAAATAAACATAGTGTTCTTTTCTTACTGAAATCAGATGAAGGCAAACGAGACCAACCGACGGCTTAACGTGCTCTCCGAAGCACGACCAGATCAATGCAATTAGCCATATTCATACATATATTATACATATTTACACAAAGCGAGAATCGAACCCGCGCCTCCTGGGTAGCAGTCGCATTCACTAGTGCCACGCCACAGAGGCTGAATATTCTTATTAATGAACTGAAGTAATTAGTACGATGTACCTCTCGGAATAAATTTCCCCAAGTTGACACGCCATTACACGTAAACTCGTAAAAGCTTTCCAAAGTTAATGAAGTGAAAAGATCCCGAAATTGTTGTCTAATTTTTCCTTTGTTGAATAAACCAAGCCAATTAAACTATAGGGCACATCGTAAATGCTTGTAATGTATGAATCATACTGAGATATCGGAGAGTGAACTCGGTTGCCACTTGCCAGTTGGCAAGAGCACACGACTGATAAACACTGCAGTGTGTGAGTACATAATTCTTGTTCTATATGTAGGTATATTTATGTATGTATCGTTAAGAGACAGGTGTATTTCTATCGTCTTAGTCATGAGGGTATTTTCTGTGATTTCGTTTTTCATATTAATTTACGACTTTGTAATATCATTTTTAATAGAATCTTCAACGAAAGAGTTACTAGGCAATAAACGCCGTTAAAAAAACTAATAAATAATAATAAATATTCCACAATATTCTACACAACGCTTTCTAGACCCATGGTAAGCTTAATTAGCTTGTGTTATGGAATCTAGAATGCGGATATACATACTTAGATACTTTTTTTTTTGTAAATACATACATATCATACATAGAAACACCCAGACCAATGCAAATATTTATATTCATGCATACAAATATTGGCACTGAGCGGAGATCGAACCCGCGCCTCCTGCGTAGCAGCCGCGTTCACTACCACTACGCCACAGAGGCAGTCAAAAGGGTTTTGAACCCATGATACAACCGCTATATATACTTCGGTTATAGTTAATTATGTATACCTACCGTTCACCTAACTACTCCCTTTGGAATAGGTGACATTTTTAAATTCCTCTGGAGTCGTTCTAACCTAACTATGCTAATAAGATAATAGATTAGCCATCCATTTAACAAAAAACTTGTTGTGGATGGAAAAGGAGGGGCGATGAATAGGAACAGCTCATTTTAGCAGGCAAGTAAAGAGCATGTATACAGAGCATGTTTTCAGTTAGTAGGACAAGTAAAGAGCATGTATACAGTTTAATATACAATAGGCGGCTTTATTGCTGGAAGTGATTTCTTCCACGGTACCGAGGCACACGCGTCTACAAAGGTATCTCAGCGTCAGAATTCTCAAAATGAATGACACACCACTATAATAATATGTCGAGTGTACGCACAGAGTTATCCCAAAGGTGAGGTTTAGTATTCTTGGCAAGAACGAATCTTATCTCTTATCTTTCCCTCCCAACCGCAACGAAAATGAGTCATGTTGTTTCGTGTAACACAGTGGGTTTTGAGCCCTTGATACAACCGCTGTATACTTCGTTTTAGTTAATTATGTATAGGTACCTGTCGTAGCCAAGTACCTTAATCAGCCGTTCAATTAACCGCCTAGGCTGTTAACTGAACGGGGCCGTTCAATTAACGACCTGAATGATATTCAGCCGTATCGTTTGTTACAAATTTTAACAAATTGGCTGGCAAATGCTTAGACGATTAGTACTACCTAGAAATAAGACAGAATGTTAGTGATCGTTTTATTGAGATAAGCAGCGCAATCCGACTTGGATAGGTTAGGGTTAGAAGGCTAATGCATGAGCAGAGCGTAGAGGATGCCACTGCAAGGATCTGGCTGAAATATTATTATAAATATAGTTTGTAGTCTGTAATAACTCTTTTAGACTACTTTTATTATTGGAATAGATTCCGATGGATTGGATGAACGAAATCAGAATTCCACGCAGGCGGAGCTACGGGAAACAGCTAGTTTATATCGTAAAGGGATATATTTATATAGCACCCTAACCATCTCAGAGGTTGTAGAATGAAGAGGTATAAGAAGAAACCGAGTCCGTGTAATTCCAAAGCCTCATTTTACGACGCACATGGGAACTCATAGTAAAGGTCTATGCGGTGACCGCAAACCATAAAAATCCATATAAAACCTTTTTGCTGAATACAATACTATCCAATTCAATAACACTAAAATTTTGTGGCACAAGATTAAATTTCAATTTATAATATCGCAATAAAAACTGAGGTTAATCGATTTTGTCGCAAAGTCGTTATTAGATATCCATAAATTTGCAAACTTTTCTTTCAGTTTTCACCCAGTTATAGTGAATATAATATTTATTTTTTGGAAAGGAATAATTCAATCAATTTTTTTTACTGTCATTATGGCCAGTTTTGATCTGTTCTGTGTAATTATGACATTCCTTCTTTAAAAGATAGTTGTCATTGATAAGGTCACTCATTTCATTCTGCAATTTTATTCACTTTGATGAGCAATAATACTGATAGGTAATTTATCTATGCTCATTGCTCAACATAAAATACAAACTACTAATTTAACAAAATTTTGAAAATAATAGCTTATCACGAATTATGAAACATTGTAAGTTGTAAATATTATATATATCTAAAACCCGTTGATTGTAAAATCGTGTACACTTTATATTTGCACATGCATTTGAAAAACCGGAACATACCTATTTATAATATTATGTATTTATTTACAAAAAAAAGTATCTAAGTACGTTTACCCGCGTTCTTGATCCCATAACAAGCTAGTTAAGCTATGCTCACTTTCAATTTTGGTAGTACTGTGTAGAATGTCTCAGAATATTAGTATTGAAAATCAAGTTTCTATTCGTGATTATAAATAATACCTACCATGTTTACATTTTGGATGAACTATAATAATAAACTCGATCCAATATGGCGGCATAACCTAAAATTTAGCTGTAACTTAATCTCTGAAATTTTGTGAAGCCTTGCAGATGTCTTCATAAAGTAAAAGGCAGATTTCTATCCTAGTCTCCAAGACATTACAATATGAAGTTCTTCACGAAAGACGTCAGAAAGTTCTTACAGGGTCGGCAGCACGAGTGTGATGCCCCTGGTGTTGCATACTGCGGTAACCACTTCTGAGTGGACCGTGTACTTGTCTGCAACGTTTTTCTTCGTCATCCTAGCGGTAATCCCAGTCGCATCCGAAGCTTTCACCTCGGAGTCTAGGGTCAACTTTACCAGTCTAACTGCGGATTTGGCTGAACCTAACAGCCGGTTTTTGAAAGGCCTGTCAAATCATTTATCAACCAACACTGCTCTTAATTTAACATGGATGTCAAATCAATTTGAGTTGCTGAAACTTTGATCAGGGTCAAAATGTACTTTGATTTGACATGCGGTTTGTTGGTCATTATGACCACACTGCTCATTTTAGTTCATTAGTTCATTCTTATCAGTCAAAACAGCCAATAGGCTGGCTCCAAAACCGATGAAAAAATATCATGGACTGTCATTGTTGACAAAACATGCGCAGAATTTCAAATTTCATGAAATGACATTTGACAGCTATGTTAACTGACACGATGATCAAATTAAACTATTTAACCATGCTTCTAGCAACCCAATTGCTACTTGACAAGAGATTTAACAGCCGATTAGTTAATTTGATGTTGATCAGCCTTTCGGAAACTGGGCGTAAGTGACATAAATAGTGATGTGATTCAATGATAAAAACTACACAGGTTTTAACAAGCGGTTCCGTTACTCTTAATCTAACTCTAAAGATGTGTGTATGAAATTTGAATATTATTATAAACAAATAAGTACTATTAATCACAAAGTGTATGAGTTAAATTATATCAACTTGCCGTAATATCAACAACTTCAACAAGAGTGTCCTCTAAAACTATGTCAAACTATCCCTTATATCCTTCGTCAAACAGTCCCATATACGCAGTGATATTGACCTAACGATGGCTATTAAGGGCAGACCCACCTTAAACTAATGGGTTTGTTTTGCCTAGTCTGACTGGTCTTTACCCACTTTTCTTTTTTTTTCTTAGCGGGAATGTATTTGCTGAAGTGTAATGGCCTATAATTTCAGTAGTGTTTGCCCGTGGGTAAGTAATAGAGATAGGTTTATTTTGAGTATAGGTATTTTGTAGCAGATAAGAATAAAATGGAGGTATTGTTCAATGTTATCTTTTGCTTGTTTTAATTGCCAGAACGAGAATTAATAATCTTTTAGAGCCTTTCTTGAGTGAATATTAAAATTCATAAAATTATTAGTTACTTCCGATTCGGGATAAATCTTATTTTTGAGAATTAATTATAATTTTAACTATTCAAATCAACTTAGCCTGTTCTGTATAGATAAAATTCTTGTCTACTTATTACGTTTTAGGTTGAACGACTACAGAAAGATGAAGATTTTCTTCGTAATGATTATGGTGTCTTGCTATATTTTTATATACCTTTATTTTTTCTATTAACATTATTTGACAAAATCATCATCTACCTGCATTTGTCCTATTCATTTTAGGTCGGTGCAACATTCCTTTCAGATGTTATTGCCTCAGTCAGTTCTTAACCATATTGGGAGTGACTTTGAAGTTGATAAGAACTTAATTTATATGGCGAAATATTCACGATTTATATCTCTGGCGGTCTAACATAAGCCTTCATTGCCGGCTGTGTTTACAAGAAGAATACAGTCATGCAATGGCTTATCGTAAACTGCAGTGTAAGACTTATTATTACTGCTGGTATTTAGTTTTGTGAACCAAATAAAAAAAAAATAAAGGTATTTGCCGTAATCCTTTTTTTGCAAATTAAAAATGAAGAGAGTCAACATAGATTACTACGAGACAGCCATGAGCTCGATTACTACATTAATAGTAATTTATCGGTAAGAGAGAGATAATAATTCATCTATAAACATGAACATAAATATTTAGCAAACGATTTAAGAAAGCTGAAAGTGAAATAAAACGGCAATAAAATCCTCGGAAAGATTTAAGTATCAAAGCATTCATTGAAATTTATATTATTTTCTATCGTTTTCTAGGCTATAATTATCTTTTGATCGGTCTACTTAATAGCGGGTTACGAAACATATTTGAATCTTACAGAGATGTATTAATTTTTGTCCAATCGTATTAATTGTTAAAACGGTTTAACTTACAATATTTGTAAATAGGTCTTAGAAGTTGTATCAAATAACCATCCGAGACCTAATAAGGCATTCATGATGATGATCTCTTAACTCTAGGGATGTATTTTTTTGGTGATGGTGGATTTTTTATAAAGTCTGTATGTTTCATGTTAGTAGTGGTGAATGTTTAATATAATGTAGAGTAAGTTTATTTTACCAATAATTCGGATATATTACGGACGGTACGTATTTTTTTAATTATTTATTATTATTGCGTACTGTATTTGCCTACTCATTTTTTCGTTGCCAAAATATTAGGTAACTTAAATAAAAAATCTCGATTCGATCGACCGGAAATTTACGTAAGAGTATAGTTTATTCGTTTTGTTTAGAAATTTTGACAATAAGACGAACATCGTGAAATTCTCGTGTAATTACAGTCAAAATTCACTATAAAATTATTATTTAGTTAACTAAGTTTCGAATAAATCGTTCGTTTCGGCTTTTGAATTTGAGAACAAAAGCTGCTTGTTAACAGTCTACCTTTGTTTCATAAAACAGTACACTAATGAATTTAGGAGCTGAGACCGGTCACAAAACAATTTCAAAAACAAAAACAAAAATTAGGTTAGGAAAAATACAAATCTACTTATTATGGTTTGTATATTTTTACACAATCTGAATTCGTTTTCAAAACACCATTGCTGACACAGTCATGTTTATTCAGCACATGAATTGATTTGGCTGAAGTAGTAGGTACAGTCAGCATCAGATCGAGGAGCAAAGTACTCAAAACGATCTTAATGCTTTAGTTTTTCCTCCTTCACAGTTGACTATTTGGTACACACGTTTAGTTCGGACCATAATACAATATAAATTAGTGAAACAGTTTGACTTGTTGTAATTACCTGGGTATTAAGATCATTTTGAGACTTTACAGTCATGATCGTTCTGATGCTGACTGAACACTCTCTCACATACCTAGTTAATATATTAAATTTTGTACGGTTTTAAAGAATCATCTATTCTCCTTCTCCGTCTTAGCCCCTTTGGGTAGTACGAAGTATTAACACACGCTTACTACAACACAGTTAGAAACCAGCTACTATTGTGCATTGATGGATTGAAAATGTTTCATAGATTCTATATCAGATTAATATAACATCATCAACATAAACTTACATAGATGCTCATAAACTGACAATAACACGAGACGCTCAAGAAAGATTTCTACTAATCGACACTTTGTCAATAACTATTGAATAGCTCCAGTGTTAATGTTTATTACTCCCAATACAATCGCCCGATTAGATTCAGGAATGGGCCGATCTTTACGACATTAGTTCGCCAGTTTCTCGATAGATACATAAAAGTGAACGTTAACCCACATAAACATCATTTCGATAATGAGCCGCTTCTGTGTCAATGGGCAGGCGAACAAATGAATTGACCACGAAAAGGTTCGTTATTATCGGTTTAAGCATTATTATGGACAGATTTATCTTTCTTATTACTGTTATTTCTAAAATGAGAATAAAAAATCCATCCAAAGGTAGGTGGTAGAAATCTCTCAAAGCGATAAGGCCGCTCATTGTACTGTTTCACTAGTTTTTAGAGTTATATTAATGTATATATTATTGTATGGTGTACAATAAAGTATAAATAAAAAATAAAAAAAAAAAATAATAATTGAACGTGAAATAAAAAAAAACTATTGAAACTGCATCGATTGCCTTTTAACTGATTGCAAAATAATACAGAAAGACATTCGTAGGTATGATCCATTGGATACATTTAAATCCTTTTTTATGCGACTTCCAATCACTTAATGGATTAATCCACACAGAGAGATGAATTCTGTTGTTTAGTTTTTACCAGAATACGTAAAGGATTCACAACCGTATGTACCTAATATTAGAATAATATCTTTTTAATAATTCCATATGAATGTACATAACGATAATTATAACAACAATAGGTACATTTTTTGTTCTCTCTGTCTCTCTGTTTGTTGGTCCGGGTAATCTCCGAAGCGCCAGGGTTGTATTTTAATTTTAACTGCAGATAACTTATGTCATAAGGCGTAAATCAGGCTATTTTTGTTTTAAAGTGTTAGGGGTTTACGCATAAAAACTAAAACCCCGATCCTAATCCACTCAGATCTAGTCGTGGGTTTAATACATAGTATGTGTATACAATTATACATACGTATTTGTATTATGTAGTAGTATGTAGATATACAATACATCTACAATACAATTATAACGCTAATAATACCCTTTTGAATTGGCTGTCTCTCAATTCCACAACAGACTTTTTTTATTTAGAACGAAGCACCTATTTTCCTTTGATTTATTTACGAAAAAAATGTCTTGAAAAAAATTGGCAGCACGATAGCTCCGTTATTATAACATGCGTTATCTTATCACATTTATCTCGTGCTTCAGTTGGTACGTATTAGAATCCCGAAGCAAAAAATACCAAATTGAAGTTTCTGTGTTTTCAACTTTCGATCAAATGAATATTCGAGATTCTAAACTTCGGTGTAATGTCGAGTTAACTGTACATTTTCTGGATTTTGAAAATACACATGTCGAGGTTTAGCATAAATTCGTAATAATTTTAATTTAAGATGTTTTAACATCGTTATTTTAGTTGTATGGGTATACTATGTATTGTACTTTCAGGATTATAATACGTACCCTGCTTCAGTAGAGATAGAAACAACATCGCCAGCTGTCGACTTATCGTACTTCAATTATCCACAATTCACCTGTGTGTGCTTGCCAAGCGTGAGTAACGAGCTCCCGGTGATTCACACTGTTATTTTAGAGGCAAGAGTAGTACTACGTATTTTGAATGCTTGCTTACATTATATCGTCTTATGCCTAGGAGCATTATTCTGAGTGACATCGAGTTTCAGATGCATTTGTACATAGAAGAGAGGAAGGGCGTCAAACTAAAACAACTTAAATGGGTCGGCTTTTACGAACGCGCGTAGTTACTAAACGGTTTGTCACTCAGAACAAGGGGCTAGTTTGGAATATGATCTATAATGTTGTGTCTAGGCGTTTGTCATACAGCTAGTGGTAAAAAAACTAAGTAGTAGAATTCATGGAGTTCTCACCAAATTGAGTTTCCTAGTAAATGCACACATTTATTTCGTGATGAAGTTAAATTGGACTAAGTTTAGCCTTACCCAGTTGGAAACTCTTGTAGGAGTAGTTTGGAATTTAGAGACAACTTGTTCGCAACTTTATACTCCTGTGGATGGTATACCTGTGCAGTTAATAAACTTTGTATTAATAGAAAACCGTCAATAGACAGTATTTGTCGTAGAAATAGTGATGGAGGCAGCATATTATAACCTTGTGATACACCTTTAGTGCACCTTAATTCATAAAGTCTAACGTTACACCATGTATATTCTACAGCATGAATGCATCTTTCCAAAAAATATAAGTAGTATTTTATGACAATCAATACCGTAACTTCAGATATTATGCCAATGAAACGGGAAGAAATTAAGTTATGCTAAACTCGTGTTTAGCATAACCCTATTTGTT
Organism: Eilema depressum; assembly: GCA_914767945.1. NCBI lineage: Eukaryota > Metazoa > Arthropoda > Insecta > Lepidoptera > Erebidae > Eilema > Eilema depressum. Next base: position 5,872,029 of record OU612028.1, on the reverse strand, counting down.
CCCGCTCCGTATCCATGAGGTTTGTCGGCTATGGATTGATAAAGTACGATTTTTAAGGTCCTATTATTAATGGCGTTTTACTTGTGTATTTATTTTGGAATAGAAAATTGTGTAACATCCTTCATAACAATATCCTGGACTAAAACCACATGACTCACTATACTATTATGCTTGCTAGCTTCTAATATGAGAGCACAAATAAATAAAATAATATATATATGATTACTCTAAAATTTCAATCATGAGGCACCTATAGTTTAGTTTTTATAGAGCAGAGCACATACAGTCAGCAACAAAAGAAGCTTAGGTAGGTTTTTAAACTATGTAAACCTCTCTATATAATAACAGTGCATGGAGCAAAACTAATATTTTTTTATTTATGTGTATTTCAACGCAAAGATCGTTTATAAATTCATTTTATTAGCAACTTTTCTTACTGAATGTACTAGAATCTGTACCATTACGTATATCTATTTTGAAATCTAAAAAAAAAAAATTCCATTTGCCTTTACATTTATAATAATCTGAGTAAGAAATACTTCACCAAAAGAATTATGGGACCTTCATATCGATAGGTCGGCTTCCTAAAGGACATTAAATTGTGCGTAAAAGATATAAATCAAATGCGAACAATTTATTTCTCCTCCTGAAAATGATTTCGGTCATCCCTGCCAGAGATTAGTGAGCATTCACGGGTTTTTATTCTTAAATAAAGTTTAATTTAGAGATGGGATTTTATAAATACGCTTCAGGATAGAATTTATTTTAAAATGTTATCTCACGCAGCCTGGTGTTATTAATGAAGTGGTTTTTGACCAACGCCAGAAAAAGGAGAGATTGTCAATTTTATGCTGTTTTGTTTACATAGAATAAGTGTAGGATTTTATAAAATCTTTTCGTATGAGCCTGGACGAGTTAGTTAGTAATCTATGTTTAATATTATAAAGCTAAAGGGTTTATTTCTTGGTTTGGCTGAATGCGCTAATCTCAGGCAGTACTAGTTCGAATGAAAATATATTTTTGTGCAGAATGGTCCGTTTATCGAGGAAGGCTATATGCTATAGGTATATCATCACGTCACTACTTAAAGGAGCAGCAATCATAAATGTCTCACCAATTCCACAGGTTCCCAAACATTACATTACTGTTAGATATTTCTAACAAGAACCGCAAATGATTCAAAGCTTTAACATTTCTCAATTCCTAGTATTAAAATCCTATCCTATCCTACTAATATTATAAATGTGAAAGTTTGTGAGAATGGATGTGTGGATGTGTGGATGTGTGGATGTGTGGATGTTTGTTACTCTTTCACGCATAAACGGCTGGACCGATTTGGTTGAAATTTGGTATGTATATAGGTTATACCCTGGATTAACATATAGGCTATATATCAGTGATAACCGGGATCAGAATTCCACGCGGGCGGAGCCGCGGGCAACAGCTAGTACTTAATAATATATTTAGTTCTGATTTAGGATAGCAATTGAGGTTAACAATCGAACATACACAGCCCCCGGTAAGACTTCATATAAAACTTCACACATGTCTCAAATGTTTTCGAATCCTAAAATTCCTACAGTTCTCATCATTAATTGCAAGTAGGTACCCGCTAGAAGGAAATTACTGCCAGTAATTAGGGGATCTCATCACAACATCAAAGCTCTTCAAATTTATGAGATTCTCCAAACCGGATCAGCAACTTATATCTTTTGTGTCGATTCTGGAATTCAAGCAAGTATTTTAATTTGACTTTAATTAAATTTTAGGTTGATGAAATATGCGAGGTAACGTTACTTTGTTTGAGTTTTCTATATTGCTTTCTACAACAACAACATCAAATAAACGTATGCGGAATGAACTTTATATTGAAAAGATGTTGAGCTGAGACAGTACCTACTGGCGCTTTAAAAGGTAACTTGAAACTGGAGTTACCTACCTCAACGCAAGCACGAGTGCAATAGGACCTGCATGCCTACTATGAACTTTTGAAACAGGTCAATAATTGAATGGGTATCATACTACGAATTACACAAATAACTTTGCAATCCCATAATAAATATATAGGTTTATAATGTTACATTTGCAGTTGGTAATTGATAGCAGTTCAAATTATTGACCTGTTTTTAAAGGTTAATGTTCATATAATGTTCCTTATTTTACCTAAACACCCACCTTTAGATTCACTTTATTTGTTCTTTCATTAGTGAAAATTATTTTCAAACTTCACTGTAATCGCAATCTTTCACTTATCCTATACGTCCCTAATATTATTATTCGTCCCTTATATATTGTATCTATCTGATAGTCTCAGTTTCATATTTTACACTTTCCCGACGTTTCGGATGTTTTTTAATGTAATCGTTTCATATCTTAAACTTGAAGGTATAAAATGGAATTTTACACGCCTAAGTACTGAACACGTTTATGTTGACAAAATCTAATCGTGTCACCTTATGCATCATTCAGCGCTTAAGACTGCTTTTACACCAGAGATATGCTATGCAGGTATGCTACTAGGAAAGCTAAGCTATGAAACTGTATGACCTTTTCCACTGTGCTATGCTATTTAGCGTAGTGAGTTATGCTACGTTTACATACTCGCGGCAGAGCGAGGGAAGTGGCGAGAGAAGTGGGCAGAGACGTGGTGTGAATGGTATATTCGTCATGCCGCGAGTACTGCCGCGTATGTTGCGCAAATACTAGCGCGATGAACTATACGAGACCGCTAGATGGCGCTAAGCTAAATAAAACACGGCTTTCGTTATTGCTCCTCGAATATTTACTTTTAAAAATATTTATATCGATCTACGGAAAGTGTATAGTAGTTGAAAGTGATAGTTTTTATTAATAATCTATTTAATTAATTCGCTATGCTGTAAAAGCTTATTACGTACACTGCTACAGCGTTGTCCTCCATACGTTTACGTCCGTCTCCGTTGCAGGGCGAATACTGTAATGCGGAATGCGGACCAACGCGATGATGGGAGTGTGTGAATGCTAGGGCATTAATCGCGCGAATATTTCTGGCAACACGATGAGCAATGCGAGCGGCAGTATGTAAACGCGGGGTAAAATGTGCTATGAAGATGCTGCGCATGCGAGCTATGAATACATGAATAAGTTAACTGTACAAAATGAAAACTTCATACAAATATTCGAATCTATTCACAGCACGCGTCCACAGTATGCATCCACATCCACAGCACACGTACGTCCATAGCACGCATCTTTCTATATGAAAAACATAGCTTATCTGAAGCCGTTGCCACCAGTGCTAAGCTATATAGACTAATGAATATGATTGGTGGAATAAAAAAATTAACAATATACACGTACGTAGCAGCATAGCACATCTCTAGTGAATAACATTAAGGATAGGTATATGATCAGAGTAGTGCGTAAGAGTGTGCGTTCATGTCGGCTCGTTGTGTGAGGTCGGCCTTCGTTTCAAGAAGCTTTGTAATGCAAGGGACGGCAATTAGTCGATTTCTTCGTGACAACATTACTCTAACGACTGTTGTTCGTGACAATGATCATGGTAATTGTTCCTATTGTCGGTATTACTTTAGTTTGTCATATACAGTACACAATGTTGTTATATCAGCACTTTTAATGTTAAATTGTCAGAAGTTTTACGCAAATATCACACATTAAAATAAAATAGATTCTATCGCGATTTATTTGATGTTGATCTGTAGTAACTTTAACTTAGTGATATGAATAAAAATTCATATCCATACTCCATACTAATATTATCAATGCGAAAGTAACTCTGTCTGTCTTTCTATTTGCCTGTTTCACGCCTCCGATTTTGATGAAATTTGGTACATAGATAGATTATACCTTGAGAAAGGAGTTTGTTGTGTTGAACGTTTGTTCAAGATAACCGACATCCACGCGAACAGAGCCAGGGGCAACAGCTAGTAATATATAACTATAGATTTTTTCGAATAATAGGTATGTTGCTTATATTTTTGAATTGCCGAAATTCAATTAATTTCGTCCTCATTATTACTTTTTTCTCAACCTTTCAATCAATGAACAAAATTTCGTCCTGAATATTACCTTTATTCAACTTTACAACGTATCTGTATGATAAAGCTTCAAACCATCTTAACAAGTCCCCCAAAACATAATTGTACTGTAACTGTCTTGTTTCATATAACCATCGATAGCCAAGGCGTGTTTCTGGCGACCCGCCAACCTTTCAAATAGTTTCACATCAAAATTAATGTTCCCTTTGTAACTTTTAGAATACTATCCGTGTCACATATAAATTACATCCATTAATCCTATCATCCTTTTCTGTTAATTACGTTTTGTTGTATCGTGAAACATTGTATTCGTTAGATTTAATTGAATCAGTTATGCTGGTTCGTTATTTATTGTTATTATTTATTACTAGCTGTTGCCCGCGGCTCCGCCCGCGTGGAATTCTGATCCCGTTCATCACTGATATATAGCCTATATGTTAATCCAGGGTATAACCTATTACATACCAAATTTCAACCAAATCGGTCCAGCCGTTTATGCATGAAAGAGTAACAAACATCCACACATCCACACATCCATTCTCACAAACTTTCACATTTATAATATTAGTAGGATAGTAGGATATTAAAACCAGAGCTCACTGGAGAGTTTTTGTACTGTCAGTGAGAAGATGAAGAAGATGGGTATTTAATCTCCTCAAAATCGACCCAATCACTTCGGAAAGTCAACACTCTGGACGAGACATGGATCCGCGACAGTCCCTTAATAAATTCCCTCTGTAAGTTACTGATGGTGATTTTGACAGTGTTTCGAATACCATACCGATTGTAGTATAAGTACTAATTGCTTCAAAATATCATCAAAATAAATACAATAACATACTAGCTTTTGCCCGCGGCTCCACCCGCGTGGATGTCGGTTATCGTGACCAAACATAGCCTATGTCCTTTCTCAAGGTCTAATCTACCCGTATACCAAATTTCATCAAAATCGGTTCAACGGTTTAGGCGTGAAAGCGTAATAGACAGAGTTACTTTCGCATTTATAATATTAGTATGGATGGATTTGCATACATGTATATTATTTAACTCAAATGAACTGAAAAACATTTTTAATTAGCATTGAATGGCAGTAGCTGCACTATCAGTGGCATGAATCATTTTGGAATGATATCATTTGTTTTGCATTGGCGGTTAACCGTTCCATTTCTCGGAACACGCCAACTCCATTAGGAACAATGAAGTGCAACCAAAGAGGTTAACCACAGTCGGTTTTTAATTAACGTTTTAATGTTGTTATAAGTTTTAATTCATGTCATTGAGAAATTAATATTCAAATCGTAAATATAAATCAAACTATACGAATTGATTTAGAAAGGTTCAAAATTTCATTCAACTGTTTGGGCGGAGTCATCAAAAATCAATGTATAAAAATGATTGTAACATCATTCATTGGTTCCGATAGCTCGTACGAGTATCGGTAGATGGCTTCACCGTCGCCCCAAAGACGGAAGTACAGAGGAATTTGGATTGGTGTCGTGCGGTCTCAGTGTCTTAGTGGTCAGAGCATTCCACCTGTAAGGGAAAGATCGCAGGTTAGAGTCCCACCCGAGGTCGATTCTCTTTTCTCTTTCTAAATCGATTTGAATAGTAAGCATAATAAATGCTTCAAAATTTCTTTCAAATATATCAAACTATTTGCCATTTTAAACAATAGTGTTAACGGGAGTCAACGCGATCATGGTATGGTATAGGTTCCTGACGGTCCGATTAGGGCACACCGGCTGTGCTTTACATTCTTCTGTTTTTTACATGACTGAAATTCCGAGGTTTTTATAAAGGTTGATTTACATCAGACGACCGAATGCTCATTCTATCCCTTTTACGTCAAATTCTATTAGTGTAAACAGTGACAGAACATTTTTTGTTCGTTGTTCTTCGCTGTTCGTTGTTCGTTGCTGAAAACAAGGTTTCGTTTACAGTAAGTTTTAAGAAAGAATAGGTACTCTTATTCTAGCTCTAGCTCTATGTTCGTTTTGTCTAAATCCATCTTAAGATACCATTCACATTTCTGTTATTTAGTATTATTCTGTAAGTCGAACTGCAAGAATACTATAGAAATCGAAATGTTCCCTATACTTTACGTACCTATAAATTGTAAGGATAATGTACGAGTAGGTATAGTCCTTTTAAGGATAACGTGTTCGCTTTCTGATCTATGATATGTGATTTATAGACTGAAATGACACTTAGGCTACTTTTTATTCCTGGATTAGGTTCACATGGGTTGAGGGAACGGCATTTGAATTCCACGTGGTTGAAGCCGTGGGCAAAATCTAGTTTAAATATTAATATTATTAGAATTTTCAATCATTGCTTAATTCCCCTTCTCGTTATTGAGGGAATGTTTATATAGATTAGCATGATCTTAGATTATTATTAACGATGTGTTGATTGAATTAAGAATGTATTTGTATGTGTCTCTCGTATTATCGTATCGTAGTATAGTTGAAAGATTAAACTCACTATTCACTAAACGTATCAAGGAGCTCCTTATCATACCTGCGGCTAAATGATTTAATGACATTTTAACTAAGCTAACTTTTCTTAGAGATTTATTTCGGAAAAGTTATCATGCTGTACGGGACTTGAACCCGTGATTAGTATATTAGACGGGGGATATTCTTACCAACTGAACTACGTGGACATATCCTGGATATTCGAAGCCCTCCTATATTCATGAGTCAGTTTGGGCCCCGAAGTTATTGAAGGAGCCCCCATACACAGTGGTTTAAAGCTCAATTCTTGGGGCCCCTCCAAAAACTTCGAACCCCTCCAAGCCCCTCCAAAAACTAAGAATAATACCTTAATGTAGCGACAAGTAGATATTCTTCTTATAAAATTATTTTAACGGACTAGAAAATTCAAACACCTTTTTGTCGTGCAATCTGAAAACTTTATCCATTACTGTAACTAGCTAAGTTGAGTAAGAATGTAAATTTATGAATATATAATTTATTCATTGTAAGCTATTATTGCGCTCAAATTCACACAATGGCGAGAATTTATCCATCTGCTTGAAAACTTTGAAATGTCCCGTCGGTGAAGAAAATACATAACTTTTTTCTTTTTCGTTTTTGTTGTAAGTCTATTTTGCGCGACTAATTGGACAGATGTTCAGTTACAATCGAATGATTTGCATTAATAGCAATTAGACCATTTAATCATACATTATACAATTTACCGTTAAATATATTTTACGGTTATTGATTTAGATATTATCAATGATATCCTCTCGACATTAATGTAAATCAAACGGAGCGAAAAAGAAACAATAAAAGGACATAATATTAAAAAAGTAACTTTTATGCGCGCAAAATCTTTGTGAGGCTAATGCAGAACAAAACATAATTTCTAACAAGTTTTATTTGTTGTTCGTGGTAAAAGTATTTGCGTTGCGTGCCAAAGATGCGTTCCTACCTCGTAAAATTAACAGCGCAATATAATAGTAATGGGCAGATCAGTCAGAGCCGACCACGAAGAATAAAACTTAGTGATATTTTAAATAAAAGGTAGGTCAGAAGTATCTGAAACAGAGGGTATTACAGACAGAAGGAAATGATGAATTATTGTCGATAGCCATTCTGAAGAGTAATGACGTAAGCATAATGCTGCCGAACCCGTATGATCTTTCTGATTCCCTTCTTGAAGAATCAAGGAGATCATTTCACAATTTATGAAATACAGCCTTATGACAGGTATTATATTATATTTTTTTGGTCTTAGTCAGCTTATTTTTTATACCTACTACATCTTTTTTGCGTCTGTTGTATAACGGTGATTTATTAATAAAGTGTACAAGCTACTTATTTCTTACCACAAAGATACGGCACAGTATACTGTGGTTGCGGTAAGCGACAGTAACAAACTAGATTTTATTATTAACCTTTGTAGCTAGAAACCATGTAATTAAATCATAACAAAGTTGGTATCCATACTAATATTTATGTAAGTATTATGTAGGTATCATAAAGTTGAAGAGTTTGTTTCCTTGCTTGTTTGAAAGCGCTAATCTCAGGAACTTCTTGTTCGAATAAAAAAAAATATTTTTTGTGTTGATTAGTCCATTTATCGAGGAACGTCGCATCACGCTACTGCCCAAGGGAACAGAGGACAGAAGGATTATATACATTACATGAAAACTAACAAAATGGAGTGATACGGGTTGTCGAAGTATGTCACAAGCGAAACCGGGCGCGTCGGCTAGTAATTGTTAGATTTAAAGAATCAAAGAATCAATTTCGTTTATTCAATTTCGGCACATAAAGAGCACACATGAACGTCAAAATATTACAATTGTGTCAAGAAGTATGTAAACAAAAAATAAAATATTAAATAAATTAAAGTAAACCATTTAAAAATGATTCTTTCGCTGGTTTGGCAGTTGGTTCTACTGAGAAGATACTAGCAAATAAACTACAATTCCTATAATTAAGTATAATCGTTATTTCTTAGTCTCCGCACTATGTGAGTGATATTCGTAGGTGTGCTTCGTGGAATAGGAAATTAATTATTTTAAATTTTTATTTGAAGCCCCTTTAGGTGTGCTTCGTTTGGGTGTGCAATAATTGGGTGTGCTTCGTGGAATAGAAAATTAATTATTTTAAATTTTTATTTGAAGGTCGGTATTAGAAGGATCATTATTTGAATCGGTAGGTACTACAAATATAAGTACAAACAAAATTAATAATAATATTGTTAGAAAATAATTTCTGGCATAAATGGTTGTTCTGTCATCCCTCTTCTTGACTCTAAAGTTCGAACAACCTTTTTTGTGGAAGTCCTCCACGAATGAATGCCTCTGTTAACCAATTCATCTATAGTGGATCGGTTTATCAGTCAATCTTTTGTTTTGATAAGGGGTCAAGAAGAAAAGTTACAATTGAAAATCTTAGAGCAAATTTTACTATTAAATAGTCGACGTTATCAAGACGAGCTCAACTTAATTTTATTGAGAAAACCCAATTTGTTTTATTCATTTTCAATGCAATTCTTCTGCTCTTAGAGAGACGCAATTCTAATCCTTCAACCCGTCACCTGCATCCGTTTCATCGCTACTTACTTTCGTAGATAGGTACATACCTACGGTAAATAAAAAGCTTCAGGAATAGGTACTTAAAAATAATATTAAACAACCTTTTCTGAAGTTTATGCGAAAAATAAAACCACTATTTAATGTATTCTTTCGCTATTTGTTTGTTATTATTTACTTTCAGCCTGACATTGCGGCTACTTAGCGCCTTCGCTACGTTTAGCGGGCGCACGGCGTGGACGTCCGCTTCGCGTGCTTGTTTCATGTTATTTCAAGAGCAGCGCTGCATGAGGCGGGTACCTGTCACACGCGATGGACAGGCGGACGCACTGCGCGCGCATCCGCGATCCGCATCGCGACCCGCACCCGCTAAACGCAGCGAAGGCGCTTAGATCTCCACAGAATTTGAGACAGAGTAGAATCCGTTAAAAAGTGATTTTATTTCAATAATAATAAAAATCACTTACCGTACACCTTCGACCACTGAGCCGGCGGTCTCCAATCCGGGTAATGCTTCGGGAATTTATCTCTGGTCCAATACGTGTGTAACACCATTCGGTAAACGGTCATTTTGTCCGGATTACACACGTCCGTGTCGGCCGTCGCCGCGGCGAGCGCGAGCAACAACACCGGTAACAACCGCATATCGATATTGGCACTTACACTTCACTAGGACATAGTTGATTGATGTCACAACATTGCACTTTTGTACCTGCAAAGAAATAATTTGGTTAGAATTGTGACCAATTTCTTTTTAACCCCCGACAAAAAAGAGGGTGTTATAAGTTTGAAGTGTGTAATGGGAGTGTGGGGACCGTCGGAGGGAATAGGGCATACCAAGGTACTTAGCAGTCCTCCGAAGAGACAAATGACAAAAGGGTCAAAATTTAGGGTAGGTCATAATGTAATAGTTATTATTTTACTTTTTATAGGTACTTTTTGGGTCGGGAGCTTTTTAATTTTTTTATACAGAGGCAGACAAGCATACTGTCCACCTGATAGAAAGTGGTTACCGTGGCCTATTGGACGTATGGCACACTAGGAGCATCACACTGCACTACCGATTTAGAGTGGAAATAGTGAAAGATCAAGACAAGACTTGAAGGGGCAATTGCTCTGACCAAATAAACTACATGGTTCTACTATATAACGTCCTGGGCGATCGATAAGAATAACATACTAAGTAATTGCTTTAAAAGATCATTGAAGCCGGACTTCGAGCTCCGAGTTCACCATAGCCTCGGATGCAATCAGGAAAATACGTCTCCATGATGAAGATGATGATCAATATATGACCTTAATAAGTTCTCTTTTATATCAATGTCTTTAAATCGATAACTAAATAATATGATATGTTATAGCCATAAAGAAAATGAAATTGTAACTCCAAAATATTCGTCACTCTATTCCTCTTATACACATTATAAAGAACAAGATATATAATACTTTTATTAATGGTAACATGTGATTCTAACATATTCTTTAGTAAATTATTATAAGAAAGTTATTTGGTATGTATTTATAAGTTTTTTAAATGTTAAAATATTACCTATTTATTTAAGTAAAGTTAAATCGGCTTTACGTCGTCGTCAGACTTACAAGTTGTGATATCACTTTCAAAATATGATTTATAACTGACTTTTATTTGAAACTCGATATTACTAAGTGAAATTGTGAAAATCAACACATAGCTGTATCGTATTCTGATCGTAGGATTTATGACATTTCAGTGAATGAATGCTCGTAGTGAAATTGGATGGGAGGCAGGTGAATGACCTGGCTATTTCTGTCCCTTTGAGGTGAAATATAGGTGGGATCACTCCGAGTTTGACGCGCGTCCAAGAATTAAAGTTTGTTGGATTATTTCACTAACTTTCATAGTTTCCTTCCATGATAGAAATCTGTAAAATGTGCAAAAGTTTCCATGTAGGTTATTTCAGCTCATAGGTTTATCAACCTGCCTTTTATGGGTGTCGTAAAAAGCTAAGGTGCAATAGTGATTTAACACCTACATGAAATTATGAGATTTTAATTCAGAAGAGGCACAATTTTGTACAATTAGATCTAAAAGACACGTAAAACCAAAGATAGATTAGGACACACTGCCATGAAACACATACACTTGAGACGACATTTCATGAATTTAGATAGCTCATGATCAACTATGATGAGTAAAGTTACGAGTCACGAAATGATGTCGGTACAAAGTTATGTTTAGTTATTACTCTCACAACAGAACTGTAGATGGAAAACACAATAATTCCTGCAAAAAATGCTGCGTAGAAAATCTCTTATTGTCTTTAAAATTTTCACCGAAACTTAAATCCTAAAACTGTCACTCAGTTTATTTAACTCGTTTTTTGAATGAACTGGCGTTCCTTAGCGAGTATTAGACTATTTAACCGACTTCAAAAAGGAGGAGGTTCTCAAGTAATGATTGGTCCCAGGCTGCAATAGTTCACACATGACAAACTACATTTAATATTATTCATATAATGTCATTAATGTTACTAATAATACTACGAAGTGGCAAGCTCATAATCTCTTAAAATGATTAAGATTCTCATTTTGCAAATAACGATTTGACGTCACAAAGTAAGTAAAACAATTTCAAAGGATCATAATTTCAAATTTATCTAAATGGCGGTAGTGGTACCACACCACTACCACCACTTACATTTAGATTATCTCTTTTGCAAGTGTTGTAGCATACCACCAAAGGATTTTGTCAACACTAAGTCGTGCATTAATAACAGTAACTAAGGACAAAGTTTGCCACTAATGGCGCTCAACTTTCGGCAGTTCCATACATGGATTAACGTTACCCTGTGCACATTAGTTTCTAAATAAATTATTACGGCAGCATAATGTTAATTAAGATTACTTGACGTTGTCTTAGCAATTTTGATTAGAATTGTAGTTATTTATTATTGATCTATTATAATTGATGCTGATTTTAAAGTTCTGAGACCAGTAACTTATAAAACCTCTGTGTAAATACTGTCTTACTTTTTAGTAAAGCAGAAATGAGCAACTGCAGTTTCATGAGTATGCCCCAATTTTTATCTACTCCTGAGAGTACCACACAAAGTGATTAAGGGACGTCCTTTAATCACTATTTATGTCCATTAATTACTTTGCATGACCCTTAATAACTTTGTATGGTACTCTTAGAAGTAGATAAAAATGAGCAATCAAGAGCTTAACTGAATCTTTTTGGACTGTAATTAACTCAAGCCCCGTTGCATTTATTATATTTACGTAAATACAATCTCTTTTTTACTATAGTTTATTAAAATATAGGTACATTAATCTATAACTCTTTTCGTCTCTTCCACGACTGTAAAAATATCAAATAAAAATAGATACCTAGTCCTAATATTATACTCTAAGAAAAATCAGTCCTTTACATTCTATCACAGACTTCCCATATCAAATCAATAACTAAGTTAATAATAATAATATCCTCACGAAACTTCAACAAAAACAATTTGCCTACCCAAGATTCCTTCAATCTTAACCGAATTCCATTTTTGCAAAAATGTCGACCCTTTCGTAATCATATTGAACCATCATAAATATTCCTAGGCTGGCAGGGTCGTGTCCATGAAGGGTGTCAACCTCTTTTTACCAATACTTCGCACATACCACAAAAAAAAGAATTACTGCCGACGTCACGTCATGTCAGCGGATCTCTCCTTTATTTTCAGAATCCATTTGCGTTCCATGTTCAAAATGAAAACTGTTACCAATAAATTGTACATAATTAGTTGCAAAATTAATTAATTGGAACTAAAGTCAAGACAGACACATAATTTAATTAGGTACTCTGGTTTGTATGGTTAGTAAAATACAATATTGAATTATTGATGAATTACAGAAAATATAAAGATCCATTTTATTAACTTCTAAGGGAGCGTTGAGCCAAACAATATTAATAAGATTTTGCTTGTACGATTTACCATTTGATTAAACTAGACAAATTATTATTCTGGGTGTTCAAGACTAAGATAGATAGACTTAACTGTACACCAAACATAAAATAGATACTACAGTACATGGTAGTGAGTTGTATAATACATACATACATACATACATACATATAATCACGCGTTTATCCGCGGAGGGTTACACAGAGGTGAATAAACACCCAAAGGCGATCATTCAGATTGGGCTAATTTTTATTTTGCCGGCCACTAAAAAAAAGTGCTTGATTTTGATAGAACACAACATTGTAAGCATTTTTTATTACTACACCAAAGTTCTAAATCGATTCCTTGAGATTTTATTTAGGGTTAAATATTTAGTATACAGTATGACTATTTTATTTAGTTCAAAAATTGAAAGTGCCGGTCAAAGAAAACAAATATGATATTCCGCTGGAGCTGTCTTCATTAGCACTTTTTATTATGGCGTCAAAGCTGAAGGACAACTTCCCTCGGTTTTATGTGAGTTCAAAAATATTGGATATATACATTTTTTATACGAATTATTGAAAATGAATGGGAAATATTGATTTATATTGGTTAAAGGTGCATTTCCAATTGAACTTAGTATATGAGTTGATCATATTCCACAGTCACAAGGCACTAATGGCAATGCCAAGGATGATTCGTGGACGATAGCATAGCAGTCACGTCATGTCCAGGTTCGTCAACATTATACATCATAGACAAAACAAGCAGAGTGAAGTGCAATGAAACAGTATTATTGCTCGTGTATTTTATTTTTATATGCTTATTTTTATTGCTTTTATCAACTATTCTTCCAATATAATACGACATTTATCATTCCTTTTCAATTATCTATTTTATTGGAAATGTGCGTTTCCAAGGTTTTTGAACTCGAATAAAACCGAGAGCAGTGTTCCCTCAGCTATGACGCCATAATAAAAATGCCAATTGATAAGGACAAGCGCTAACGGAATATCATTTTTTTTTTGGCCGGCACTTTCAATTTTAGACCTAAATAAACTAACGAAAAACAGCGATATGCAGTATGGGGTTTATTTGTTATTGCGTTTAATAACTATTCTTCCAATATAGAACAATATTTTTCATTCATTTTCAATATATCGTATCATAAAAATTATATGTTTCTAAGATTTTTGAACGCCAATAAAACCGAGGGCAGTGGTCTCTCAGCTTTGACGACATAATAAAAAGTGCTAATGAGGGCAAGCTCTAGCGGAATATCATATTTGTTTTCTTTGACCGGCACTTTCAATTTTGGATCTAAATAAATGGACGAAAAACAACAATATGCAGTATAGGGTTTATTTTATATTGCTTTTTTTAACTATTCTTCCAATGTAGAACAATATTTTTCATTTAATTTTAATAGTTGGTATCTTAAAAAGTGTATATTTTTAAGATTTTTAAACTCAAATAAAACCGTTGGAAGTGGTCTTTCAACTTTGACGCAATATTAAAAATGCTAGTAAGAACAAGCTCTAACGGAATATCGTATTTTTTTTCTTTGGCCGGCACTTTCAAAATTAGCCCAGATATGTATGGAGAGTGAATGTTCTCCTTTCACAAATCATTGTATTCGGTCTCACGTAATAGGAGGTGATTCTATTGTTGCATTCCGGGCACTATTGTTGACTTGAGCCATGCATCTGAGACTATGGCTGAGTCTCGGTTGTATATTATCTGTCTGATGTTAAACAGCCCTTCTATAATCGCCTTGTACGACACCGCAAAGGATGAGTTGGGGTGGCCCAAATTCTACTCTGCCGGGAACCACGCGGCAGACGGAGTTGTATAATGGGTGACCTTATCGTGGTCTGTGATTTCTTACAGACAACTAGTATTGGACCATATTGCTACAACCAGTTAGTCTGTGGTGGACATTAAATTATAATCACCTACTTAATATTTGTATTTAGAAAAAAAGCTTGCCTTCGTGGAGAATAGAATAATAACAAAATAAGATACACATAATTCTAATAAATCTTTTTAACTATAGCTATAACTGCTACGCAGGATGCGCGGGTTCAATCCCCGCACATGGCAAATATTTGTATGCAATATGCATGAATATGAATATTTGCATTGGTCTGGGTGTTTCTATGAATATGATATGTATGTATTTACGCAAAATAAAAATGTATCTAAGTATGTCCGCATTCTAGAACCCATAACACAAGTTAGTTCAGCTAAGCTTGCTTTGGGTCTAGATAATGTTGTCCTATAATGTTGATGTGAATGTCCTATAATATTTAGTTATTTATAACTCAATATTATTAAGTTTGGGTGAAGTTCTGCTGAGCGGGAATCGAAACCGCACCCTCTGCGTAGCAGTCGAACGTTCTACCACTACGCCACTGAGGCTATCGAATATTTCAATAAATGAAAAGAAAATTAACCCCAAAGTTCGCATAAACTCATTATCAGACATAAAATTGAAGTTTTCAATGAGTTCACAAAACCAGTAGACCCCGAAATCAATAACCTAATCCTCACCCAGTATATTTTATAGGAGCTCATTGTACAACGTTAGCACTTTGAAAGGAATTAACGTGCGTGATAAGAATAAATTTAGTGAGTAGTAGTAAAATATAGGCGTTTTATTGAATTCAGTGAAAGTGACTATTTATTCGGAATAGGGGTGTTTATTTATTAGGGATCTCGTACTTCGTGTTTATTACAAAAGTGTATAATTTTATTATAGTAGGGTTTCAGGTCTCTATTTAATGGGAAGGGTTTTATGCCTTTTATCAAGTGCAAATTAATACACCTCGAGGGAAATGGCTTAGAAGACGTTGCTGCTAGCATAATATAATTTTAAGATATTCAATATACGGTTTTATAGTTAACATTATTCTAAAAAAAAGGCAGGAACAAATTTAATGAAATTTTAAAGCAAAGTTTGCTATTTACTCAAATCGATTAAGAATAATTTTATTAAAGGAGTGAAATAGTCGGGTCTCGAATCCGCGACAAATCCCTTACTGCTTCTGATAGTTCGTACGACTATCGGTAGATGGCTCCCATCATCGCCCCAAGATGCTCAAGACGGGGCTCGGTAGCTCAGTAGTCAGAGCATTACCCTGGAAGGGAGAGGTTGCGGGTTCAAGTTCCGTTTGAGCGTTTCATTTTTTTTTTTTCAATCTTAACCGATAGGAACAAATTTTGTCTTTTACAGGAAAAGGTGAACTGTTAATGGATTTCTTCGGTAATCCCCTAAAGAGTAGGTATTAAGAAAGTTTTTCCGGAATTATTGCTTCGATTTTTTTTTCTTGAAAACTATCAAACGAGCATTCATCACTCGAAGAGAGAAGTAATCAGTAATTCGAATTTATCTGCTTTTTATTTGGATGTGCTATATCGCACATTGGGAGAGACCTATGTCCCTGCAATATGCTAAATTGATTGATGCATTATATTGAAGGATATATTGAAGCGTTGATAGCTTAGTGGTTAAGGAGTCGGCTTTACAATCAAGAGGTCCCGAGTTCGAATCCTGGTTATTACACTACCGATATCAACCCATTCCTAACACAAGCAATTTAGCTTAGCCGGAGGGGTTATATTGAATACCTAATAGTAATTTCGGTTATCTACTAATATTAATAATATACATTGAAAATATACAAAAGAAGCTATCTAAAAATAATGTGAACATTAACTCTCGATGTAGAGACAAAACTATTAATGTATTTAAATTGGAAGCACTATAGTATACGAGAATAATTAACTATCTTAAAAGCTTTTCAATGTTTAATCAGATACAGTAATATACCGCTTACTCTATTACGTATTATACTATGTTCTATGTTTACGAGTATATCGTCGTAATATCGTCTGCATATAAGATGTAGAGAAAGAAGACTCGAAATAAAACCCTGTACCAATCCAGCGTGCCAGCGTGGTAACAGTAGAAACAATCAATAAAAGAATCAATTTCGTTTATTCAGTTGAGCACATATTATTATGAACGTCAAAATAATATCCCGTTTCTACGACGAACAGGAACCTATTCCCGGAGCGAGGGGTCCCCATAACCCGATTCCTGCCGTCTTGCTCTGCGAAGGGAAGCCTGGTGAGCCTTATGAGCAAATAAATTCTATTCTATCCTATTCTCTTAGACTATATACAAACTCTATACCTAGACCCATAAAGTGTCATTTGCGTAAAAAATGACTCCTACTTCGGTATAAGTCCCGCGTGCACTCTTCACACACGCCGCAGGGAACGTGTACGCCTAATGTGGGGTCAGCCTAAGCCTATTCTATTCTGACCCGAAATTCAGTAGGTACCTATATGAAATTTAGTATCGGAATTCAGAACGCCTAAAATTCCAAACAAAATTGCTATTCTGATTCAGTCTATAAGAGGTAAAATCATTTTTCCATCGGCTGTCTTTTGAAAAATTTTCATCCTTCACCACTGCCCGTGGTAAAATGTATCATAATATTATATGGTCTTACATACAATCACGCCTTCATCCCCGGAGGGTTAGGTAGAGGTGAATTAACACCCACATTTCACCAATCATTGTATTAGGTCCCACATAATAGGGGGTGAGCCTATTGCCGTATTCCGGGCACTATTGTTGACTCGAAACATGTATCTGAGGCTAAGCCTGAGCTGTATAATGTATGATTTTAAACAGCCCTATCCCTTAGTCGCCTTATACGACACCGTACCTTGCTAGTAGAGCGATCGCTGAAAACTTAAAGATATTTAAAATCTCAACAAAAATAATAATTGTTAAAGTCATCATCAATTTCAATCAATTAGCCTATAGCAGTCCACTGCTGGACATAGGCCTCTCCCAATGTTAAAAAGCTTTGGTTTCCCACTGTTTCACGCTGGTCAGACGGGTTGGTGCAGGGTTTTATTTCGAGTGATATCGTCTGCGTATTTTCCCGTTAGTCACCTTACGACACCCTTCGGAGGAGATGGGGTGGTGATACTTGTTGAAGTGTTTCATTACAAGGATATTTTATAATTCTGTTATTATTCAGTTTCTTTCGTAACTGACTACAACATATTAGAACCAACCAAAATTATTTCACACGATGTAATTTAAAATACGGGGTTTTGACTTAATTCTCCTGAAATCTTCTTTACTTTCAAAGGAATATGAGCTTTACAGTAACATGAACTTTACAGTAACATTAAATATACGCGTTTGAAATTAGCGTAGCACATTACTACCTCAAAGTAAATGGATTAGTGCGTCTCAACCATCAAACTTTAAAAGATTTAACTTTATTAACACACTTTAAACACTTCATTTTATGTTTATGTTATTTTAGGTACTATTTATCATAAGTCCTGCTGTTTGAAGTTAACTTTTAAAGTGGAATTAACTTCGAGATTGTCCTAAGATAATAATAAGGAGTTCTGACTTGGACGTCAGCAATTCAAACCTTGGTTTTAAAATATTCCCACTGCTCTATTTCCCTCAGCGTTTAAACGTTGTGTTTAGAGTTTTCACGCTTGTTTCCCTTTTACTTGTTGAAGACTTTTTTGAGGAACATATCGTTAAGTAGATAATCAGTTTGCTACTCATAGTGACAAAGAACTCCGTTTTTTTTATTTAGTTACTGATGAAAACATTACAATGTTTTTGAGTGTAGGTGTAAGTACTTACATTTTAAAAATTTAAGATTCAGGACGGTACTTCAACCAACGAACGATAGTCTCTTCGATCAACTGAGCTACTTGACTGAGCAATCAAAAATCAATGTCAAAAAATGATTGTAACAATACATCATTCATCGTTTTCCTAGATCGTAAGAATTCGAAGGTTTTTTTTATACTATAAATGTGCTTTTAACAAATTTAATTGATATACTTTTAATAGTAATAATAATAAGGGCAAGCATATTAATTATTTAAAAAAAATTTGTCTAAAAGAAATACGTAATTACTAACCTACCCATGGCTTACACAAATAAATATCATATTAGGTACCGTTTTCTTTCTCTATTGCTTTGAATTTTGTTCAAGTTACCCTATCTACCCTCCTCGTTGTTTTTCAACTAACAGTTCCCTGGAGACATGTAACTCGATTATGTTATTGTTTTATACTCACTCGTCTACTTGTTATGGATTTACACGAGTCAAGACTTCCTTGAAATCGTGGGAGTGTATCATTTATAATAAATACTAGTCTTCCGCCCACGGCTTTACCCACGTGGGTGCCAGCAGCTATCGCTACATTTGGTCATATTTCTGGTTCTACGAAACCAATTGCGATCAAACAAACGTTTGATTTTAAGTCTGACTAAGATCTTTCAATAAATATTCACATTGAAACCCGTTGAATAGTTTTGGATACATCGCTCTTTGGCCACAAACAAGGCCCTCCAAAGAGTTTGGAGAACAAAATAATCTATAAAAAGCTAACAATAATGTTAGATTAATAGTATTATAATACTCGCCGAGATATTTATCATGTTTTTTATATTCTTCGAGTATTAATTGACCATGTAAATCTCAAATCAATAATGTTAGACATATCTTCAATACAACGGACAGCTACTCAGAAAATCATGGCACAAAACTTGAACAGAATAAACATTTTCACACGAATAACGGTGAATAATACCTGTACCTCGTATCACATTTATGTCATATCACCTTTCAAAGTAACTCGTACCCTTTCAATAATATCATCTAGATAGATTGGTGGTATCATCTTCGACATAAATTTGACTACAAGCTTATTTTTTATTGGTGTTAAATTTCCAGTGTTATACGCCATCACGAGCGTTTCTTCTTCTAGTAACATACGTTTTCATTACTAGTATAAAATAAATATTTTTTCACCATTGACACTCGAAAAAGGGCCCGTGATTCATCAAAAACAGTGAATAAAACGCTTTTTGTTTCACCGAGTGAATAAAAAAATTTGAATTTGGAACATGCGCGAATGTACGGATTCTAGTGAAACATACAAAGAGGTTGCACGCTCTCACTATAAAAACGTACTAAAAGCCACCTAAATGTAATCACTGGCTGTATGGAATGTGGCTCAGTTTAAATTAAGAAAAAAAAATGCCGCCATTTTCTGTGTAATTTTTCTTGTAAAAGTTTGTTTGTCTCATAATCATAAAATGACTTCATCTAGTGATGAAAATGAAACTCATATTCTCGAACGCGAAAAGACCCCTGAGTCTTTTCGCGCTAAAGCGGTAGCTATTACTGATAATTTGCTGCTTCTTTTGTGTACTATCCATAACAAAATGTAATTCATAATCACAGAGTAATCGTTTTCTCGTAGTCAATGGTGAAAAGTTGAGTACCTAACACGTGAAAAAAGAATTCATCTCGGCTCTTGTATCCCTCGATCCACTCAGGTTTCTCTCTAGAACCCCTCGCTGCGCTCGGGATTCTACCGGAGAAACCTTCACTCCTCTCGGGATACAACTTGGTGCCTCGAAAAGAATTCACCTTTTTTTCACTTGTTGGGTAATCTACTAATGTACTAACAGGTAAAGAAGTACCTAGTAAAAGTAGTTCTTAATTATCTGACACGTGTAATTAATTTCATCATTTTATCGATTATACGAAATTATAGAACATTAAAAATAGATAATATGTAATCGTTTCGAATTAATAAAATTGGAATATAGAACGATATTCAAAATTCAGTCTCAGTCTGTCAAAATCATATTAAATGTCAAAAACAATTCGTAATACAATTTTCGAAAAAGAACATTGAATTCGTGATCGTCTTTAATATTAGATCGAGGCAAAATTAATGAATCAATTTTTATCACGAGAATGAGCAGTTTTCCAGTAGGTATTTATAGGGTTCCTAAAGACAAGCTAGATGGCGCAGCCGGCACTTTTGGTAACTAATTTATGGAAAAAATGATCTTCGGTTTTGTATTGATTTACTTTACATAGATGTTTTGACATGTTTTCTGATGAAATTATTTTAAATTATAATATTATTATTTTAAATTACAGACCGACGCGAAAAGAACAACAACAAACCACAGATTACATTAAAATTACCAAAAGTTATGCTAACGCCATCTCTTGATGCATTAAAAACCAACTGATTATTATACCTACTGGAAAACTGCTCATTGGCCCTCTTTTCATTGAAATCGAGATCGTTTTTGACATTTGGGAGATTGAGACTGAACTTTGAACATCTTTTGACTAGAAGAGTGAATCTGTAAAAAATGTAATATTTTAGTAGCGTGATACATAATATGGTGATAAATTATTTTCAATTTAGGGTATATTGCTTATGATCTTTAACATTTCTTATTGTGATTGTTGATCCTATATATTCAAAGGACCGAAATATAACAATATTAACAATATTTACTAAAGCTACAATAAATAGATCGAACTCATGAAACAAACTCAATATATCTAAACTCGATAGATTTACTATTCGATTGATATTAAATTCACCACTGAAGAGTTTGACTATCAATCGCCTGGGGCTTCTAATCCTTATTCGAACTATGTGTACGTACATACATAATTTAATTTCAATACCCACAGCAAAACTACCAAAGATTAGCTTCCGAGATTTGATTTACAACATTTTGTATTATATAGAAGAGCTTATTGGTGTGTAAAATTTTTTTGGACGATACTTCTTGACTTTTTACTCGACCAAGCCAAAACAGGGGAACGACAGGTCCAAAAAGGCCACTTTATTGAAATCGAATTAGGGTAATAATGTTGTCTTACGGCGTTATTTACACGAAATTAGAATCTGCTTAGTACATAAAATGTTGTGATTCTGCTCATATGAGTGACCATTTAACGAATTTTATAAGAATCTATGAGATCTACTGGAAAATCATAAAGTTACTCATTTTTAGCGTAATTGCTCAATGTGAGCATTTTAGATCCGCGGATTTAGACGAAAGCGGACTCAGGCAATAATATAGTCTATATTTGCACATAGTCTACTTCTTATTCCAGCAATTAGGTTCACGGGATCATTATCTCAACCTGAAGGGATCATCCATACAAATATTATAAATACGAAAGTAACTTTGTCTGTTCGTCTGTCTATCTGTCTGTCTGTCTTACTGTCCGTTACGCTTTCACGACTAAACTACTGAACCGATTTTGAGGAAATTTGGCATACGGGCAGATTAGATCTTAAGAAAGGACATAGGCTATGTTTGGTCACGAAAACCGACATCTACGCGAGCGGAGCCGCGGCAACAGCTAGTTTATAGCTATTGCTAGCTCTATATTTGATATATCGATACCCATTGTGTATTTAGTTTTCAATTTCGTTGTCTTCAATACCCTGTCCGACCTATATCTTCTATGAAATTTATTAATCAGACTGGCGGTCATTGGTTGAAGCTCCGTCATGTTTATTAGAGGAAAATAATATGATTTCCCAACGGACCGAAGGTAGTCGATCCGTGGCACTAAATTAACAATTTACTAGCCGTAATTGTAGCTCTACAATATTTCAATGGACGTTTATATTTGGGTTATCAATTTTAGAGAATAGTTTCATGTTTGATGTACGAATATTTAGACGAGTAATTAATAAAATTAACTCTGCTATAGTAATGTAACTAATAAATAAATTAAATTAAATATATTTAAAACAAAATAAAATAACGATTTTTATACCACTTAGGTGGCAGACAACCACACAGCTCACCTGATGGAAAGTGGTTACCGTGGCCCATGGACGTGTGCCACACCAGGGGAGTCACACTCTTGCTGACGATCCTATAAGAACAAAGAGTTTCTGTGCAGTCAGTGCAGATGACAAAGCAGGACAAGCCTTTAGTCTGCCCAATGGCAGCACAAAACCTCTCCAGTGAGCTCTGGCGGAGGTACTTCCCCAGTCGGACTGCTCAATTGGGAGGGGAATATCTTCGTGTCCTACCTCCGTTAATACATTTTGTAAAACCAAAAATAACACGAGCAGTATTTAGAGTACATAATTATTAGCGTGGGCATCTTAAGAGTAAGATTAACATTTATATTTAGGTATAGACCTAAACATAAATTTTTGAACTTAACCGAAATCATAGATATTTATTTGCCTTAAATATTTAAGGAGATGCGGTTTTACTGTGATGCGGTTTCCGTAATTTTAAATGTAAATCACCAGGCTGCCAGTATTCTACTGAATATTCAAACGAATAAAATGTAGTTCGTTGCGTGAATCGAAACTGGAGCAACTATGAAGAGCTGTCAGTTGAAACTGACCTGAGTTTAGCTTGTTGACCCAGTGAAATATAATGAGTATCTCTGCCATCGTACTGTTGTGACGTCATTATACATAATATTATCATACCGCTGTGGAAAAAATATATTAGAAGCGCAGCAATGGAACTGAAATTTGTGGTAGATGCAAACGAGTCATTGAAATTGTAGGATTTGAATAAATTACTAACGTTGAAAGGATTATGGTTCACCTAATGAGGAACGGTTTGTGCAACCTTTGAATAGACAATAGTATTGCTGCAATAGTATTGCAAGTTTTCGTAAGTTGATCGATGATTTTTTTTACATAGAAGTGAAAAGGAAAAGAAAAAACAAGAAGGGAAAAACTGCAGAAAAAGAGAAGGTGATGATTGCTTAAATACAACACAGTGTTTCTAAAGGACGTGTTTCCCTCTTCCTACAGTCCCGGGTCCTTCAAGCGGGGCGTGAAAAAGCATGTGATGAGGCCGTCAAGCTGAGTGCCACCATTGTAACGTGGTGGTACGTGTCTATAATGGTGAACCCCTTTTTAGAGACCTTGCCTTCATCCTGTTGGTAACAGGCAGGCGAGGTGAAGTCAAATTTACGTGTTCCATAAAAAAAACACATGACCTACCTTCAAGCAGCAAGCAGCAAGTTTTCCTACATTCAGGCAGCAAATGTTTGTCAAGAAGCATTTTTTGGCAATTTGCTGCTTTTGTGGCCCCCCTTAGTCATTAATAAATTTTAAACATTTGGATTGGGAAAAGTTAGGCTTATCATTTAGGGCGCGCGTAAATCCTGTCATCCATTCGTGTCGTATTATTGCATCATCATACTGGATTGCTAACTTGTATTACAGTACCTATATAATTTCGACTGTGTATACGCGCCCCTACACAGGCACTTCATCTTAAATTAGCAATTATATTGAAAAATAAAGTTTATTTATACCAACGTTCTAAAACGGTATCTAATGAAAATAAATATTCGATTCAGTTATTCTCGTTACTTCAAAAATAAGAAATGTGAGTGACGTGGGACGTGTATTCAAAGATAAGACGGCTATATTATTGAAGCGTTGGTGTCTGATCGATTTGTGTGTCGCTTTGAAAATACCGAGAGGAAATCAAATAATAATATGTCGTGACTGATCACAGAAGTGCTAGGAAGATTTTTTGGATAGACTAGACGTTTCATAAATTACTGAATGCTACATTCGATTTCATCTCTATCGATTTCACCTTTGGTAAAATTGATTGCTTCTGAGTACTCTTTTTCAAATAATTATTAACTAATAATGAAGTTTCCAATAACACAGTAAATTAAGTGTGAATTTCACTGGTTATACATGTATGAAAGTGTATTAATAAAAGCTAATAAAATAATAATGTTTAACAATAAAACAAAAATATTAAAAAATAATAGTAAGTATAAAGTAAAGGCATGATTTCGAAGCCGACCGCATACGACAACGACAGACGCATGCAGCAAATACAGCGTACCCATTACTTGTTAAACTCCGATACGGATAAAGAGGACCATTGAGAAGCCGCAATGAATTACGCGCAACTACCGCGTGCATCGGCAGTTGTCGTATGCGGTCGGCTACGGAATCATACCTTTGCAGTAGTACCAAGACATCTGTGAACTGCAGCGCCACCGTCTATTCTCTATTCAATGTTGGTAAATTGAATTTGATGTGCAATAAAACATTTCATAGATTCGCTGGCATATCTATATGTATTAAGGAGTACGACAGTATAACGAGTCAAGTCATTTGCAGTCATATGAATTGATTTCACTGGTAAGGCGCACCAATATAATATCAAACGTCGGTAGCTTAGTGGTTAAGGAGTCGGCCTTACGATTGAGAGGTCCCGGGTTCGAATCCTGGTCATTACACTACCGACGTGAACCCACTCCTAGCACAAGTAATTTAGCTTAGTTGGAGGGGTTATGGGGAATATTAGTAACTAGCTTTTGCCCGCGGCTCCGCCCGCGTGGATGTCGGTTATCGCGACCAAACATAGCCTATGTCCTTTCTCAAGGTCTAATCTACCCCTATACCAAATTTCATTAAAATCGGTTCAGCGGTTTAGTCGTAAAAGCGAGACAGACAGACAGACAGACAGAAAGACAGACAGACATACAGAGTTACTTTCGCATTTATAATATTAGTAGGGATTTCGATTGCTAATATTTTATAGAAAAATCTAATCAATATATTTTATCCTTTTCCTTTCAAAAATCATACTTTAAACAGACCAACAACAGTTATTTTCCCGCCTCTATTTGTAGCCGTAACCCAAAGGTACATCCCACGCGTTAGAGCTATTCATTCAGTGGAAAGTGGGCTCATGAATAAATTATTACACCAGTTGAACTGTATTTCAGAACGGATCGTTGAGAAACCTATTGGTGTTTTCGAAGATTCTTTTCTTGAATGACGAACGTATTTTGGTTTGGGATTGTTGTGTTTAGGTTTCGAATATCGAAAATGATTTGTTTTTTGCAGACAGAATTTATTGCTGGATATCTTTTTATTTTACAACAGGATTTTGCTGTTTATAATCATGTAATGGCGAAATAGTTTATTGTGAAATGTTATGGATTATGTACCTATGCTGTACTTTCCGAGTCATCGTATCTATTCTGTGCTTTGCTTTTTTTTTCACGAAAGAATCTGTTATTTGATTTCAAACCACATAATAATTATTTTTTCTTTTTTCTGTTTTTTTTTTCTTCTTTTTTTTCTATTTTTTCTAAATTCATTGCTATTTAGATTCAAGTCAATATTATACTCATCTGTCCACCTCGTGGGTGGACGTCCTACGCTACGCTTGCCGATACGTGGCCTCCACTCGAGAACTTTTCGACCCCATCGGTCATCAGTCCTCCGAGCCGCTTCCAACCAGTCTTATTGGGGATCTATAGGGGAGGCCTATGTCCAGTAGTGGACTTCCTATGGCTGAAATGATGATGATGATGAATATTATAGTAGTAATACATGAAATAACGTACTGTAGTCCGGTGATTCGACTGTGTAGCAGGTGACGTATTTCAGCACCTAAATTGTTAAAGTATAAATTTGGAAGGCCGTTTTTCTTTTCTGAAAAATAACGAATGAGAATTCATCGACCTTGTGTCAGAGTTATGGCACAGTGACACAGAAACTCCAGCGTTTATTTTAGATGTTGTCTCAGCAAATGTAATTATTACGTGCCACGGAACCGCCGCATTACCGCCTAAATATTTATTTTTAATCCCACGTAGACACATTTTAGTGAGCAAAATATGTTTTTAATGATGTACGAAGTTTTTTGGTAAGCCGATAAAATTCTCTTTCTTTTATTAGTGGTTGAACACTGCTTATAATTCTTTATTTGTTTTAGTTAATGCGATAATGTGGTTCTTTTCATCAAGGATTTATACCTATTAGCCACGACTCCACATGCGTGAAATTGAATTAATTCCATTCATGCTACCTATGAGGACTTATACCAGGGATTAACAACCTGTTTTATACCAGACTATAACCTTTTGCTGCACCAAATTTCTTTCAAATTCATTCAGTCGTTCGAGCGTGTTGAGTAACAAAAATCTAAATATTCGAACGTCTCCCCAAACTTTTACATTATTAATATTAAAGTTGGAAGTAGGACAAAAATAACAGCTTCCTGCACTCCTACTGCATATAAACTACCAACGTCTTTGGCTTTGATTTTAATATAAATACTTAGATAAATTCTTACTGTTGGCAAACATCACACTTTTAGTTTTGACATGGAATTGTCTATTAGTTCGTTCAGTTTAATAGCCGATGAAGCTTTCTAGTATCTGATTTGAATTGTTAATGACAACGAGAAAAATCACTACATATTATAAAACAAAATCACTGTCGCTGTCTGTCCGTCCCTATGTATGCTTAAATCTTCAAAACTACGCAACGGATTTTGAAGTAGTTTTTTTTAATAGATAGAGTGATATTGTGATTGTGAATAGATATGCAGCGGGAACGGGATCAGAAAATATGGCGGTACGAAGTTCGCCAGGTCAGCTAGTAATGTATAAATAATAATGATTGGGACAACAATGGGTATCCTTCTTCGTTTTTGTCGAATATTATTTGTTTTGCAGATGTCGTTATTTGAATAGTGTCAGTGCTTGCATTATGATTGCTGTAAATTAGCACTATGTATATATATACATATACTCACACCTGTAAATCCCTAAAGGGGTAGGCAGAGGTGTATTATCACCCACATTTCACTAACTATGATTTTCGGTTCCATGTATTGCCGTCAAGCGGGCACATTCATAGGCTGTATGTTAACTGTCGGGCGAAGAACAGCCCTATCAATTAGTCACCTTCACGTAAAGATGGGATACCCTATTCCACCGAGAACCAACAACACAAATGTTAAATTATAAAATAGGTAGTGTATGAACACGATACTATTTGGTAGATCAGTGCTACGTTATCCTACAATGTAGTGGATGATTGGTATGTTAAAAACTGTTATTTTCCAGAGTAAAATAATAATAATATTCATCGATGTCCATAGAATAGAAAAATTATAGAAAAATGTAGATACATCGCGAACCTCACAGAAGAGAACCTAAATCACAATAACAGACTGAACTGCACTTTGTATATTATTATATTTTGGTTGTTCCATAATTGACACGTTATACTTAACGGTGTAGTTGAATATTGCGTTTACATTTACCCAAGAACTATCGAGGTCGTTTCTATTCTGTGTAAGGGCGTGCCTTGAACCTTGAACCCGGTCATGTATTCCGAAATCGGCAAATCCCTAATGAAAAAGAAATAGCTGTCTACTATCTACTACTATCTACCAAATGATCTAATAGCTATTTGCGGTTTTGTAATTTTCAATCTGCAGTTCATTGTTAATAAATTGTTATTTTTTTGCGAAACTTTTCAACTAGTCGTCTTCTACTGGGGTTGGTAAATTAAATATATAAATAAAAACGAGTATTGTCAAGTGAAACACAAGGCCAAAGTTCTTGTCATGTGAAACAAGCACACAGTCAGTCTAAACAAATAAGTCCTTCCGAATACAACCAAAATTTCGTAGCTTAGAAGCGCATATAAACCTAACTGAATAATTACCAACTGCACCAACTCAATTCTAAACTAACATTACTTCTAAGCTCAAAACATGGTTCTACTGGAATCCAATTTGTGAACTGATAAATTTATCTTGGTCGTTCATAAACCCGCAGTTGCCGCTTGTCAACGTTCGATGACCTATTTTAAATCTATTTTGGGGTGGGCACGTATATCGAGCGAGATCACTTGGCTGCTAGCGAAGTTTCCTACGCTTAAAAAGATATGTGACACACAATTTTTCATCTGTGGAGCGTAGTTTTTTGGAGGGAATAACATGTCGAGAGTTCACGTATTCGATGAGAGATTTTCAAGGATCGACTAGATCACGATTTCATTGCAGTTTACTAGACGGCACAAAATTTGACGTAACAATTAACGACTGTTTATCATGACAGATATTAGAGCGATGCGATGCGACAAAAGTTGCTGGAAAATAGTCTGTTTAAAAAGTAAAAAGTATTTTACCACCAGCTTACCCCTCAAGCGAAATCAAAGAAGTTTCTCTACCCTAAAAAACTGCCACCAAAATCAGTTTACATAAGTAGGTATTGTAAATAATGTATGACGTAAAGGTCTTACAATATTGAACTTACAAAGTTCAAAGCTCTTACAGGGCTTGGTCGAATTAAGTACCAGTTCAAGGTTAATACAAGTACCATTTTCGACAGACAGACTTTTTAAAAGAAATAAATTATTACAAAATTATAGTCACGAAGCACTATATTTTTTTGGCATTTACTTTTGTGTTCTCGATTCAATTCAAAAACACAAAGCAGCGATTTCAAATTAAATTTCAATTGTTCAATTAACGAATAATAAAATTCAGAGAACTGGTTGGTGGGTAACAAATCAACTAAGAAAACAGTCAAAAGGCTTTGCTATTAGCTAAAATATACAACTTTCTTTTGCGTGCAGAAATACCCATGAATACAACCGGTCAAAACCGCACGGTCGCCTCGGGCTGTCATGCTAGTAGTAGGGTAATAAGGTAGTACGTAGCCTCTGGAATATCCCTAACACACCCCGGCTGACCCAGGGTCATCAAAGGCTCCCTTGCTTAAGTACATAACTTGTAGACGCAAGATCTGAAAGTTGTTTTATTAAAATTGGTTTCTGAATCAATTTCATTGTTATTCATAGCAGCCTGCAAAAATATTTAACTTAAAAGCAACGTTTAATAACAAGTAATTGCTTATTTAGGTAAATTTGAGCCTCACCTCAAAGCTTTCTTAAGGGCACAATCTAATTTGTAGTTTGCTCATTAGTAGCCATTATCATAATTATTTTTTAATAGTAACTATGAGTTAATATGGTTGCTATTTCGTTTTATTAAATATATATTACAAATTGGGAAAACCACCAGGCTACGTGAGGAACAAATATATATCTGCCAACTACGCCCCCGCTAGGTTCCAGTAGGAGGTATACCCCAAAAGCGCTGGCTTTACGTCGTAGGTGGTGCCAGGGAAATATATAGTAAGTACCTATTTATTAGACTAGAAAAATACCCTGGCATAAGGCGTGAGAATGTGTACCTACGTAGTAAGTTAGAGCATCCCCATAACTCGTATTGACTGTCCCCGGTACACGTACCAGTAGACTGAGTCCTATAACTCTGATATATCGAAATATCTTTGATCACTGAAGCGATCTTTGAACATATTCAATGTTCTACCAATTCCATATATTACGTCACAGATAGGCCACAGCTCTACTCTTCAGATATCGTGGGTATAAAACAAAAAGGGTTTCTTTTATTTATGTGTTTGAATTCAAATGACCTTTATCTTGATTTGCGAAAAGACGTTAGTGTTCTTATTATTTTATTGGTGGGTTTATTTGTTTGCGTATTTAGCCAACTGTTGTGTGCTGCAGAATCAATTGTGATGCCAAAACTGTCCACGATAACACGAAGCTAAAATATGGAAACTCTCCTCTCCTCTCACCAGAATTAATTGGTCCTATTCATCTTCTGGAAACCCTGTTATGTGTATATGTACTCGGGCTAAATGTGTTGGTTGTTAATATATCGACAGATTACGTTACCGGTATAGAACCAACTAATATTTGAACCAAGATTCAGTACTCCGCTATTTACGGTCGTATTCCCTCATAAGATGACTTGAATCGCATTTGAGCTCCTAACAATCTTCGGTTGCAAGTCGGTACGACTCTTGATTAGTGGACGAGACTCTGGTGCGATATTTCTTCTCAGTATTGGGGTTCAGACAACAGTACGTAAGGTAATCCAAATAAATACATTCAGGAACGAAATCAAATATTATTAAACAGAAGCACAACTAGTTATAAATTATCAAATCATAGTTGTGTACCTACAGCCTGTTTAGAAGGTATCTCTCTCGAAATCTTTGCCTACCAAATAAATTTTATAACTATACAGATGGTGCAGTAATTATGGCTTTCCAAGAACTTATGTTATATAACTTGTAAACTATTCTAACAAAATAGTTTGCTAATTTAATAATAACCGCTCGCTTCTTGCTCCCTTCACACAAGTGCCCAAACTTTTTCTTTCAAAAGATATGAAGTCAAAAGGTGGAAAGTTGAAGAAGTTCAACAAAGTATTTTGAGATTCCTATCCAACGTTATCTTCTTTCACAATTCACTTATAATACTCATATCTAACTCCACACCTGAAACTCAAGATAGTGCGCAAAAGTGCTGCGAGTGCTGAAATCTAAAATTGATATTTTTCTCGTACGCTGCGCATTTCCTGGTACGTTTTACAGCTAAAGTCACTTTCAATTTTCGACGTAAAGCGCTTTATAGCTCACTGGAAGCGTGACGGGCATAAAACCTCTGAAGAGAAGCCTCAACTTGTCTCTATCTATGTAGAAACCGCGAGAGATTGGAGAGATTCACCGATTTCTTAATCGTAATTGTACATGATTTTCAACTCTGTTTTCTTACAAATAGAGTGTAAAAGAGCTTGAGAGTCACAACATAAAATTTCTTAATCTTTAATTTTTTTTCTTGGACAGATGTTACCTAGATGTAAACGTGAAATAAAAGTTTTCGTTTTATTTTTTACGAGTCTCACAAATTAGATTGTGTAGACGCTTTAGCGACGTTCAGTTTATTTGAGTTCCAGTGATGATATGAATTTCGTTTATCGTTTTCAACATTAGAATATTTTAATCTAAGGACGAAAGAAAATACTTCTAAAAAAAGTTTATGTGACACTTTTTTAAATATTAGTAACTAAAATTAATACTAATATTCCCTCTAACCCCTCCAGCTAAGCTATATTACTTCTACTAATAAAGTGGGTTTATGACGGTAGTGTAAAGGTATGAAACCGACCGCAGACCGCAGCAGCATACGCATGCAAGAGAAACAGCGCACCGTGAAATAGACTTGAATATGATAACTTTATTGTTTTATTCATTGCGGCTTCTCAATTGTGCTCTTTATCGGTATCAAAGTTTAACGAGTAATGTATACGAAGACACGACACGTCATCTGATCGCACATAAATGGCCATGGTCAGGATTCGACCCGTCCCGCGTCCTGGGTCTCGAACGTAGGTCGACTCCACTACTAAGCTACTTCATACTAAAAACTCTTTTTAAGTGCGGCTGAGAGATGGGTTATAGTAAATTCGCTTCAGTGAATATTCATCTCAGGCAAAAATAGGCACTAACGGTGGGCCTATTTTAATAATTAAAAGTTGTGCAGTGGACCGAAATATGCTATGAGTTTATATGAGGGATTAAAATAAAATTCATAATTAGGTCATCTGATGAAAAACTGTACCCCGAGTATGATAAAATTCGTAACGTAAACGTATGGAAAAAACGGAGCATTGCGATTGGCGAATGAACTTTCTGCTGTGGTTTTTCCAAGCGACTACAGTATAGGGTTCTTCATGATTAGAAGGTACTAAGTGGTCGGCACCACGAGTGTGACGCCCCTGGTGTTGCATACGTCCATAGGCCACGGTAACCACTTTACATCTTCCGAGCCGTGTGGTTGTCTGCCACCTAAGTTGTATAAAAAAAATTGCCAGGCTTCACACTCACACATGTTCACAGTAGGCAGTCGGCCAATCGCAATGCCCCGTTCTCTCGATACATTTACGAATACGAATGTTATTCGTGTTCGGGCGGGACACTGTAGTGTTATATTGGAGGAGGAAAGTCTCACTACAGATGGATGGATAAATATTTAAAATTCGAATAAAATATTCCATCCAGTGGATCATATCAGGAGATCCAACCGGAATAACTCGACTATTATGATAAATAAAAAAGTTTATGAGGATAGATTTATGTTTGTGAGTGTAAAATGTTTCTTACTCTTTCACGCTAAAGTTATGATTCCGAAAACGACAACGACATAGGCATGCAGCACATACAGCGTACCCATTACCTTGTTAAACTCCGATAGTGATAAAGCGGGCCATTGAGAAGTCGCAATGAATTATGCGCATCTGCTGCGTGCGTCCGCAGTTGTAGCAGGCGGTCGGCTACGGAATCATACCCTTAAAACTGCTGAACGGATATGTAGATATGGATTATAGACTGGAATAGTACATAAGTCATTATTATAGCCGTAATAAGGTCTTGTGGGTTGCGACTACGTGATCAGTATTTCACGTGCACTAGTTATAATTATTGACTCTTATGTAACTTTTCAGTCACTAAGGTATTCTCGGTGACTGCCCCGTGGCACTACCCAATGGTACTACTGGTAGTGTCAAGGGTAAAATTGTATCCCCATGGCACTATCGGTAGTGTCAAGGGTACAAATTATTCCTCAGGACACCACCAGTAGTGTCAAAGGACGAGATTTATGATACATTCGATTTAAAATGAGAGCCTTCCGACGACTACAGAATTGCTGTAGTACAAAAATGCGGAACCTACTTCATATTATTACACTGGCAGGTGTGCAACAATAAAATTCCACTCGACTTGCGCTTTTCTTAACAGAAAATTATGGTGATAATAATTCAAAGCGTACCAGTGCTAAATCACCGTGTGCCAGACGTTAATGGAAAGCTGGCTGAATTAAAATGTTTTGTATGAATTGAATAAAAAAAAGTCGTATTGGTAAAAAGGTCGTATCCTGGCCTTTATACTTCCGATGTGAACCGACTCCTAGTTTAGCGGGAACACTGGTTACTAGGTCTTTAAAAAAATGAAATCCGAATGAATGTATACAGTAAGATAATAGTGCAGTTAACACAATATTAACTGCACTAGTATCTCACTGAATACATTTTCATAGAAAATTAAACCATTTAATTAAAATACATAGAGGCTAGATTTTCAACATTAGCAAAAAAAATATTTGAAACATTTATTTTTTAAATTAAAGTTCAAATGGCGAGGCACTTACAAACCAAAATAATAATATTCAAAATGTCCGTAACAACCGGTGCTTTCAAACGAATGATAAAAATGTACAGTGCAAGTATCAACATTACGGATAAATTGCGCGTTTCCGGACAATTCGCATAATTGCTGCAATTCTCCTTTATTACATCAAATTGTTCGCGTTATTTTCTTCTTGCCGTGGGCTCCGAGTACTGTTTGTAAATTATAATTATAATGTTATTTAGTTGTTTATCTTAATATAGTTAGGCAATCTAGGAAAAAATAATTATTTGGAACTGCCCAGTTACGTTAAGTACGTCATTTATATGTCTCTAAAGTAGTATCTAATATACAAGTAAAACATTAAACAATTCTGAGAAGTGTAGCAAATGTAAAAAATGCAATAGGGAAAATAAGTACACGAATCTGTGATTGTTGATAATTAATGAAAATTATATATTTTTTATATCTTGACTTCGGCAAAGTTCGCGCATTAGGTACTATGTAAAATACATAAAAAGAAACAATTTATTTTACAATTATCGGATATTTTGAGATAGTTACACACTTTAAGGCAAGAGACGAACATTATATTAAGAAACTGAAAAATGACAATAAAAAAAAAAGAAAATCAATCCTACTAATATTATAAATGTGAAAGTTTGTGAGAATGGATGTGTGGATGTTGGTTACTATTTCACGCATAAACGGCTGGACCGATTTGGTTGAAATTTGGTATGTATATAGGATATACCCTGGATTAACATATAGGCTATATATAAGCGATGAACGGGATCAGAATCTCACGCGGGCGGAGCCGCGGGCAACAGCTAGTATAGTATAAATGCTGAAGATGTCTTTACATTACAAGTATAAAAATTAGACTACGTATCTGTAATGTTATCAAGTGCGTTTACAATAGACAGTAATGTTGAATGTAGGCACTTAATTTGCATACATTCTGAAATTGGAGCCATTATTTTAAGTGGATGTCTTGATAACACGCCCGTGAATAATTCATTTAAATGTCAACGATATGACGGTAGATAATACATCAAAGGAATACAAAGTGAAAGTGTCCTTTAGCTAGAAAATATTTCTTTAAACGAATGATTCTTCATCTTCTTCATTCTAGTGTTAATCCCAGTTGCATCGGAAGCTTTCACCTTCCGAGGTGTAATCTTCGGATGCGAAAAGAAAGAAAGAAAAAAGAAAGAAAGAAAGAAAGAAAGAAAGAAAGAAAGAAAGAAAGAAAGAAAGAAAGAAAGAAAGAAAGAAAGAAAGAAAGAAAGAAAGAAAGAAAGAAAGAAAGAAAGAAAGAAAGAAAGAAAGAAAGAAAGAAAGAAAGAAAGAAAGAAAGAATTTATTCAAGAACACAATGCACACAAAGTCAAACAAACAATACATTATCAATTTATATTAAGCATTCAATGCACATCGAGAAAAGTCCAGAATAGCACATAAACTTTTATGTGGTCCTGTGAGTCGCAAGAATGATATGTACTTTGTATTTATTAGCTACACCTAATATAATAGGCAAATTATAATTTATCATAATAATATTTACCAAGAACCACGTACTCGCACAAATAAACACTTTAAACAAACAAAATAAACCGTAGCAATGTGAGATATGACAATACGAGAAGGGTATAAGGCTATAATAATAATAGATACCAGCACGTTACGCCGTAGCGCCGTAGAATAAACAAGTGCTACGGAAATTTGTAGGCTTAGGTAAGGAGCTTTATAGGTAAAGGAGGTTTATTTAATAAAAGTGAATTTCATCTGTGCCTCCTTTGAAAATGTAATTTATATGAATAAAAAAGTAACAATATAACAGAGTGCTTTGAAGATATTTCAAAAAGAATGAATAAGTATCGCTTAGAGAATGTTGGATTAATACGATTGTTAGCGTTTCTTTGAGATGATGAAATAAAATTGTAACCATGACGGTTCTTTTGGCTTTGAAGTTCGTTAACAACGCCCGTAACAAGGCACTGCAGACTCGAGTATCTTTTTCTTTAAAATACTATTACTAATCGAAATTACTAATATTTTCACTAACCCCTCCAGCTAAGCTAAATTGCGTGTGTTAGAAGTGAGTCCCGGAATTTCTTGATC
This sequence comes from Eilema depressum, assembly GCA_914767945.1. Lineage (NCBI taxonomy): Eukaryota > Metazoa > Arthropoda > Insecta > Lepidoptera > Erebidae > Eilema > Eilema depressum. Next base: position 5,836,183 of record OU612028.1, on the reverse strand, counting down.
TTTAACGATTAAGTTACAGAAGCTATGATCACGTGATAGATTTTTTTGAGTGAGTCTCGAGACATATAGGATTTTTTTGGAGTGTCTTCCTTCTAACTTCTAACCCCTAAGAGGAAATCAGACGGCGGAGTCTCGTCCATTAATCATATGACTTACCTAAATACTTAGTTAGTCATTCGCTCAGTACTCTTTCGTTCTACTTATCCAAACCCAGATATTTTCAAAAATTATAGTAACTGCAATATCTATCTTCTTGTTCATCCTAGCGTTAATCCCAGTCGCCTCCGAAGCTTTTACCTTGGACTCTAGGGCTCGTTTTACTAGTCTATTAATCTATGTATCTATCTATCTATCTATCTATCTATCTATCTATCTATCTATCTATCTATCTATCTATCTATCTATCTTTACTATTCTAAAATTGGAAAGTAATCGTGTCTGTAGATTGTAGATATTTAAAAAAAGAATAGAATAGAATAGAATAGAAATAAACTTTATTTAAAAGGAAAAGTATACATAAAATAAATGGCAAACATAATTAAGTAATGTACAAATGGCGGCCTTATCGCTAAAAGCAATATCTGACAGGCAACCTTTGGATGGATATGAATATTAAATAAACTAGTTCGTATACCTATTGGGTAGTTATTGGTGTAATAGTAAAGGACTGGTGTACTCTTATAAAGTACTTGGGTTACATTAGATTAGCTATTCTGAACATTTTTTTGTAATTCTTGTCTTATTTATTATCTTATTGTTTCGCGATGGATGCTAAAACTACCGAAAGGATTCTGATACTGTTCTTTTTTATTAGAACGGGTTCGGTTAGGCTTGCATCGCAATTGGTTAAGTAGAATCGAAACTGCTGATCAAAATACGCAATAACCGACATCCACGCGGGCAGAGCCGCGGGCATCAGCTAGTTAGGTTATAACCTGAGTTATTTCTGGATTTAAAACATTTTATAAAATGTACAATGTTTTCAGAGCTCTTCCCGTGAGTGCCGTATAAGGTGTAAAGCAACGGGGTTGTTCTACATTCAGTAGTAAACATACACCCAAGAAAATCTAGAACAATCTCTACAACGCTATCTACACCCGTAGTAAGTATATATTAACCTTTTGTATAAATATTACATCTAATAGGTATTTATTGATGTATGTATTTATGAAACAATCAGACTATCGAATCCGCGACTTAGCAATCGAATGTTCTACCGCAACACCGTAAATTCATTCTGTAAAAAGTTCCTGACTGACGACATTAATATCATTACATGTCAGTATGCTTCTACTCCTTTGAGAATGTGCGGGGATGAGTATCGGGGGATGAAAACCCGATTGCACCATCACCAACTAGGTTCCAATTGTAAGATACGAATCCATCAAACACAAACGAAAATGTATAAAATATTTTTCAGCCGTATAGAAGTTCATTGACACATCCACGTGAAAAAAGTTTCTACATAAAATTATAAATATCTATGTAACATTTGTTCAACCTAAGGTAAAAAATCTGTATTCATTATTGAGAGACTAAAATCCAATTTATCAAAGCAAATAAAATGTACAAACAAACAAAAGTAAAGGCAATATATAATGTCTACGTAACATTCATCAATCTACAGAATGTATGTACGTTGGAGTGTGTCACTGTTTGCCTGCGGACAATAATAACCGCATTATCACAGACGTGACCGTCAATCAACAAATTGGTTTTGTTATATCACTAGTTGATGACGCGGCGCGGCGTGCTTGTCGGGAATTGGGATTTTTGGTCATATCTCCTGTTCCACTCAACCAATTGCAATTAATCATGTGGCAGATTTGAAATCTGATTAGAAACTTTTTGATTACGAGGACTCCAGAAAAATATTTTTAGGTCAGAATAATTGTTGCCTGCAGTGGACTGCAATAGGCTAATTGATTGATTGATTGTTTGAATTGTTGCCTGACATAAAACGTTTAAAAATGGAATCCTGCTAATCATGTTTTAAAATAGTTCCACAAACAACATCACTAATACTGTTGAAAATTATTTATAAAGATATAGGTAAATCTTTTAAGTTTATCTGTACTTTAGTAATTGGAATCCTTAGCAAATATTATCAGCTATCTGTAGAGTCCTATTAGCCGTACAACAAATCACAGATCAAATTTAGATCCATAGATACGAGTAAAATACCAGCTACAAAAATACGATACACCAAAGAAAAAAGTTTCAAAACTAAAAATTAAAAACACAACAGAAATCAAATAAATATATTAGAAATAAACGAACGTTGGACGTCCTTGAGGATAACGCAACGAAAGACAATATTCAGCCGCAATATCTACCTGAAATTAACACTGAAAACGTTGCACTCACCGTGTTTCCAACGGTTACATTATACACTCAAATCCTTATTCACCACAAAGTTTAATTAGAAACACAGTCTATGCCTCAGTTACAACGTACGGTGTCGTTAAACCAGAGTTTTCATCAAATTTTCATTAATAACTCGATGAAAACACGCCTGTATCGTATCAGTAGGAGACCGGCTAACGGGCAGCACGTCCGTACACCGCAAGCTTGCGGACAAAACTAGGAGCTCGGAGTAAAGTGCTCCAAGCCCGAATCGAGCTAAAGGGAGACTGAAGCATTTGTGCGACAGAGATGGATAAGCATGCAGAGGTGCGCAGGAAAGAATTAGATGTTTATTTGGGCTACTGCCTATTGGTAATGGGATAACAGAAGCTTGTGCGTGCTTTTCTAGTTTCAAGTGAGAGCTTCTCAAGATTACTTGGACACGATACGTGGATTAATTTTGTTTTCCTGGTGACTAATCAGCCTGACCAGAATATTAGACTATAAATTATTTACGATAAGCTATTTGGATGAGATATTGTTAATTAAGCTGTGCTTAATTGCAAATTAATTGACTTACTTACGCCTAATTTAAACTATGTGAAAAAATACATAATTGAATTGTTATGCAACTCGGACTTCTCAACAACAACCAGTACGAGTTAGATAGACACTTCCTGATTTTGCGAGCTATTTGCTTTTGCACTCCCAAATACTTTCGTAAAAGTGAAATCTTTGTTCTACTTTTCAATTTACTCACATTTTTTCTCATATTTTAGCCTGAACTCACCCCTATAAACTGAAACTGAAAAATATACAAGAATAAAAAATAATGAAGCTCATTATAGCTAAATAGATTTCTAAAAGAATAGAAAGAGAAAAGATGGTTTCCTTTGAAATAAATTCTGAGGTCGGTATGATAATATGAAATGGTACTAATTTGATTCGACCAGATCTCAGTCGGGTAAAATGAATAAAATAAATATAGTCAGGAAACAGACAATCCGACGAGACTTTTCAAATTTGAAATAGCTTTGACAGATATAATGTTAGCATAAAATGAGATTTGTGCGTGGAGTTAAGCGGTCGGATTATTGTCGGCTCATTTGAACGAAAATGTTTGGTTTGGACAAGTTGAATAATCTCTTCATCTATTTTCGAAGTGTGAATAGGAAACGATTGGAAGGGTTTTGAAAGTTTTAAATTGGTCATCACTTTTAAATGGTTATGATAACTTTGATAGTTAAAAATGAAAGAAATTATGGGTTAAAATACGAGTATTTGCTGTCATTAGCATTATATTTTATATCTTTTCCTCTGCATATTTTCGTAGTGACTGACCACTTGTCAATTGATAACAGCGACTATTTATACTGTTGATCGATGGCACTTGGTGGAACTTCCTACACATAATGAACAACACACTTGTACTTTTCCACTTTATTTTATTTTTCAACCTGTTCGCCTTAAAGATTTACATTGTCGATTACCCTACCACAGATTAGGTTAGGTTTGGTTACCTGGGGTAAGGTAAAAGCGTGTTATCGATATGAACAGCGACTATTAGTCAAAAGTCCTTCTAATTTCAGCTAAGTTCAATCAAGCATAAAGAACTGAGAGAGAACGTTTCTGATTACAATGGGGCGGTGATAAATTTACTACAATTGCCTCTAGAATGGCTCCCGTGACTTCGTGATATAAGTTTCTTACGTGACGTGCATTATTAATTTCAGTTCAAAAGAATTTCCTTTTATTTACAGGTTAAATGGTTACTTATGCGTGGAACTAATGCATTTTTGATATCATCACGTTTTTATATTTCCAAGGTGTATTAACGCTCAATTTTGCTAATTATCGAAATCGAACCAGGGTAAAACGGAATACTATGATTTTTGGTATATTAATAATATAAATATAATAATTACGAATTTATTATTAGAAATGTTTCTTTGGTTTGGTTGCGATTCTGACTGGTACATAAAATTATTACCAAAGTCATCATTTTTTTGTCACCATTTTACCATTATGTTGTCCAAATTCCAAAATGGCAAACTACACTTTATATCATTGATGCTAAGATCAAATTATGTATGCTACCGATATAAAACTCAATGACGATGATGAATGTTTTAAAACATGTCATCATTCTGAAGGATTCAAATTTTATGCGGATACAGCACAAAATAATAAATGTGATAAAAACAGACCATATCTTTTAATATTTTCGTACCTTTCACCTGATCGCCCAAAGGGTTCGCAGATGTGTGCGGTAGAGTGTAACGCTATGGACGAATAATTATTTTATTTCACTCAATTAACCAATAAACATTGTACAAAAACAAATTAGTACTATTATAATCATATTAAAAAACCAAACACAATTCTAAAATAAAATAAAACACAAAGAACTCATTAAATAAATAATTGAAATAGTAAAATATATATTTTACAACACATTTGCTCATAAAAGTGCTATTATTTAACCGCAACGTAATGACACCTATTATCAAACTGTGACTTTTTCATTGCTATTATTCACAAAAGTGAGTTATAGATTCTTTTTTAAAGTTTATAGGAAGTGTCTATAATTGTCTATGTTCTTAAAAAAGATTTGATACAAAAAATAACGTGTTTAATAGTACGAATAAATTAATACGCCTATTGTATGGTCATTTGATGCAATTTCATATTTAAATAAATAATTTCAACTTGTAATACAACAAATTTAACTTTTTTTTTCTCTAAGTACAGAAAAAAAAACAGAGTAAAAAAAAGTTAAATTCAAACCTCATTTTTTTTTAAATATGGTCGACCGCCATTGTTAAATGCGCGCGCATAGGAAAACTAATTAATTTGTAGTATTGTTTATTTAGTATTTGTAGTATTATTTTATTCGCAAGTGTGTTGTAAAACGTCGTATGGCACGCGTGAGCATGATGATTACCGTCCTCGGCTCTCTTAAGACCCTCGCCTGGCGGCTTGGGTCTCAATGGCGCCTCGGCGGTAATCACCAACTTTGCTCACTTGTACCATAATGTACTATTGTTTAGTTTATTTATTTCTACATTCATTATAATCACCTGCCTATTACACAGTACGATGCCAGAGGTTGCATAATGTAAATCGCAAGCCCCTATCTTTTTCGCATAGTCATATTTTTACGGTTACACAATCTGGTTAATTCCTGAATATGTGTTAATTATCCAAAAATGAGTACAAAATTGTTCACAGAAAATAATACAATACCCTACCCTATTAAATAAATTCTCATTTAACCCCATAATGTTAATTGTACTAATTCCCACATAAAGAAGCGATATAACTTAATAATAGTAATACATTCATGAAAACTCTCTCGTTTTATTGCCAGTGTCAAAAATTCTATGACCAAAACAAAAATGAAATGGCGCGTGTGATGCTTGGTCTTTTCAATGGTAATTTATGTCCTTTCCCCTGTCGAATGTCTATAACAGTTGGCAAATTCATTCTTTTTTATGGGAGGTAATATCGGGCATGTCCGATGCGACGTAAGCAAGTCGACTGTTATTTGGTTCAACAAATATGTCGGTAAGCATTAATATTGTGAAGCCAGTTTTTGATCATTTATATGTAAATTGTGGGTGAGTTTGTTAAAAAGGGCATTTTGAAACCCTTTTTTATTGCATAAACCTACAACATGGTGTGTTTTTCTTACTCAGGCTGCAATTAAGTATAATATTACCTTTAAAACATCCACTAACCACCCACCAAAAGTAGTTGTATTGAATTTCATGCATCTTACTTCAAAAAGTACGGATTTTATAATCGTTAATCTCCTATTTTACCCATTTGAATAAAGCATTTGTACTTTTACTGGTGGATGCAATTTTATAATTTATTTATTTACCTTTTTGTACTGTGGCCACTAGTATAATCATGAATCATCATTATCATCATACCGGATGCATCCGAGGCTTACGTCTAGGATACATACAGGATTACACGCTTTGCTATACATTTTTTTTAACCCCAACGATTTTGTTACATTTATTTATCTGAGAGAGATTCAGCAATGGACTGCAGTAGGCTAATTGATTGATTAATGAATTTGTATCTCTCCATGGCATCATACACATAGCTTCTAAACGGATTAACCGATTTTAATATATTTTTATTTGTTTTGAAACTGACGTGAGAACCGTCTCGAGGTTTTAAAGTTCGTACTATAATAGGTCTATTAAACGATTAAAACGAAACACCCACTGCACCGGTATCTGTGCCTTTCGGAGCCGCTAAGGATATGGATGGAGCTCGTATTAACAATTTGTCTTCTCAAAGGCTTCTTGAGCCCAACGCTATGCAAGCGTTGGCACGAACAAGTATTTGGAAACACGCTCCTTTGCCTTTATTCTAAACTATTGTATGTTATAAAAGTTTAACAGAAACCTATGTTGATTGAATAACAATGAATCAATTTATGAACTGAATGACTGGAGCACCGAAACATGACCAAGAACAAAAGCCGTGCAAGTTGAACATAAAATGACTGCGCCATTGTACTGTTAAATGCGTTTTAAAAGTACAAAGGTTTTTCATTTCACTATGCAATGAAAGGAAATGCTTTTAGGTTATTTAGATATAATGACATCAACTTTTTTACGGTTAACTAAATAACCTTAGCTATTCACGAGGTTCAGATAGTAATTTACATAGGTTAAGTACATACATATATATACCTACTCATGTCTGTAAATCCCCGAAGGGGTAGGCAGAGGTGTGTTAACACCCACATTTGGTCAACTGTGATTTTCGGTCCCAAGTAATAAGGGGTGAGCCTATTGCCGTCAAGCGGGTACTTGGCTATGTGCTATTATGTTGACTGTCGGATGGAGAACAGCCCTATACCTTAATCGCCTGCTACGACACCCACAGGAAGACATGGGGTGGTCTTATTCTACTCCACCGGGACCAACACGGTAGTAATTTCTTAATAAGTAAATATTTAAAACCGATTGAAGCGTTAGTAGCTATTGTGGTTATGGAGTCGGCCTTCGATCGTGAGGATTCGGATTCGATCGACGTGAACCCTCTTCTAACACAAGCAATATAGCTTAGCCTGGAGGGACTAAAGGAGTGCGTATATTAGTAATTTCGGTTATTAATAGTCTTTCTGCTTACCATCAGGCGAGGCGAAGTCAAATTGACGTGTCCTGTATTAAAAAAAAATCCGTTAGGTACAATAATGTTAACGGGAATTAAAGCGATCATGGTTATAGGTTAACACTATTGAATACTTTAGGAAAAATATTTCATATCATTCCGCTCGGGAAATTTTTAATTTTGCACTTCTATTTAATTCTAATTCTCACCAAATCAATCGCAAGGTCAACATATTAAATGAACATCTTATAACTAAGTTATTAGAGTAAACCGACGCCTAGGTATAAAGTTGCAACAGCATATATAGTAGGTATAGGTCACAAACCTTTGCCGGTACTTTCAACAATTTAAAAGTCTTGTCTCGAAGCTGACTTTTATATTTTTCTTCAAGTGCAAACAAAACAATAGCAAATCAAAACTGAAAGGCTTTAAAACGGACATCCATTCAAAAAGTCTCAAATAAAACAGTGAATACAAACTGTAAGAAGACTGCACAACAAAATCCATTTTTTAATCAAAGATATCATATTTTTAGCCATTTATTTATAGAGTTATTAATAGAACATTAAGGTCCACCTGGAAGAATAAAATAACTCTGCATTGTAGTTACGGACTTTCATCCTCTATTTGAAGCCCTTTCGCCCCATTTTTCGCGATTAAAAGTAGCCTAATGTCCTTTCCCAAGTTGTAATCCGTATCCGCACCAAATTTCATCAAGATCGGTTCAGTACTTCAGGCGCGAAAGCGTAGGTACCTAACGAACGGACAGACAGACACAGTTACTTTCGTATGATAAAAATTATATTATCTGTTGCCCGGCGGCTCCATCCGCGTGGATGACGGCTATCGCGACCAAACATAGCCTATGTCCTTTTCCAAGGTCTAATCTACATCAAATTTCAGAGGTTTAGGCGTGTACGCGTATCAGACAGATAAACAGACAGAAAGACAGATAGACAGAGTTACTTTCACATTTATAATATTAGAATGGACTATGGATTTTGCCACGTACCCCTAGGGATAGACGTCGACAAGTTGTAGCAGTTTGTACTAGTACGAGCGCACTGGACTCGACTCCTTGGGGAAATCGCCCGCTGAATACGTACACTCACCGCCAAACTCCCGACAAATGCGCGAATTAGCATGAGCTCAATTTATTCTAGGCTGTCGGAAAAAATTGTAAGTTAAGTCTCACAGAATAATAGGGATAGGGCTGTTCTCCATCCGACATTATTAGGCTCACCCACTATAACGTGCGGCCGAAAATCATAGTTGGTGAAATTTAGGTGTTTATGCACTTATGTAACACTAGCTGTTGCCCGCGGCTTCGCGCGCGTGGTATTTTATTCCGGAACAAAAAATAGCCTATGTTTTATTCCAGACTCTATCCCTGTACCGAGTTACAGCCAGATCCGTTCAGCTATTAGAGTGTGATTTTTTTTTTAATACCACTTAGTTGGCAGACAAGCACACGGCCCACCTGATGGGAAGCGGTCACCGTGGCCTATGGACGTATGCAACATCAGGGGCGTCACACTCGCGCTGCCGACCCTGAAGGAACCTTCTAATGCCCTTCTTGAAGAACCCCATATTGTAGTCGCTTGGGAAAACCACCGCAGGGAATTCATTCCACAGCTTGAGTGTGCGTGGGATGAAGTGCCTTTCAAACCGCACAGTGCGCACCATTTCCGGACGCAATGTGTGAGAATGAATTCCCTGCCTGTGGCGAGAGGTGCGATGATAGAATGTAGCTGTTGGCATCATGTCAAATAGTTCTTCTGAGCACAAACCATTGTATAGACTTGATTGAACAAACAATCAAACATTTCAATTACGTTAAAAAGAAAGAGAAATGACTCAGGCGGGACTTGAATGCGCAACCAGTCCTTTACAGAAGGAATGAAGTCACGCGTTGAGTGCTCCAAATTCTCCTATACTCGTACAACGATCATGGGGCGACGGTGGAAGCCATCTATAACCCGCGCCACATATCTTGGACCTAAAATGTGCTCAAAATGCGCCCTATACGCGCAGTGCACATTTCTTGGGGGTCTTTTGAGGATAGCACGCGATGCTACTGCGGTAGACGAACTGAAATTCACCAAGTATGGACTATTACAAAGCAATCCGCGGGCGCCAGAGCCTCGTATGTCTTACGATTTAGGTCCAAGATACGTGGCGCGGGTTATACCGATAATTGTACGTACTATAGGAATGAATGATGTTACAAATATTTTTGAACATTGTTTTGTGAATACTCCGCCGTTTGGGGGGAGTACTGAATCAAATTTTAAATCCAAACATCTTCACAAACTTCCACATTTCTATTATTAGTAGTATTATATAGAAATTGTTCCGCTCTAATAACATTCACATATTATGCTCTTTGAATGTGGATAATTTTAATTTAAAAAGCTTGTTTGTTGAGCGGTTGGAAACCAGGTAATTAAAATAAAGCTTTGAAATAACTGTAAATAAAATAAATAATAGTATTTCAGTTAGCTAATGAGTACACACTTTATGGTAACAATACCTAAGTAGTATGTTCGTAACAAGTTTGAATACAAATTCGAACTAGTTACGAACTTTATGTACCTACTGTGGGGTGAGCACGAACGGTGCACGAAAGGTGAGTCTTCACCCAGTCTGTAAGTCCTCACTGACTTCACATATAAGCCCTTCACTTAAGGTAAATGATAAACCCAGTAGTTCCTTCACCGAACATAATAATGGAAGTTCTGAAGTAATGATGTTTTGTGATGAATTGGGGAAATCAATGGGCCAGTTACTAAGTTCATACTTAGGACAAAATGTTACTAATTATTGTATGCCGGGTTTAACTTATTGTAACATTGTTAAAAAAATTAAAAATTATAGCTTAAACAGCAACAATACAATTGTAATTTTAGTGGGAGACAGGGGAAATGCGGACAGAAATGCAATTATGAACTGTTTTGAATTGCTTAGCTCGTTAGATGTAAAAAATATAATTTTATTCACACTCCCATATAGCCGTAGCTTGTCACAGGCAGAGAATAATATTATACACAAACTTAATCAGACAATACATACATTAATATTTCATAATTCTAGTAAATTCCATTTAATTGATATAAAGGAGAACGGGCACTTTTGTATGAGCTGCGTCCCAACCCTTGTAACAAGTTGCGACTAGTGTAGACTTGTTCATTTAGTCTATTTATGTGTAAAAATGAAAGATTTTTATCAGAAATTCGTGCAGGTCCAAAGTTATAAGGGTGTAAGTAAAAAATATTTTTTGTGCAATTAGGCTTTGCAGTATAGTTCTACGGTTTTGTATCATTTCGCCGACGGTCATTACAACTACGGTTGACTCAACTAGGGTTAATTCACCTACTGGTTGACATGGTTCATGGTTGTACCGATCACAATACATATTTTTAACAAAAAAAGAGGGGTGTTATAAGTTTTACGTGTGAGTGTGTGTGTGTGTGTGTGTGTGTGTGTGTGTGTGTGTGTGTACTACATAATAGTGAATTTACATAATAACGAGAGGCCAGGCCTTTGGAGAGTGGAGAATCTTAACTCAATGCATGTTTAAGCTTTAAGTACTTCAGGCCAACGTGTAATGCATACAGTAGTATGCCCTGCACCTGCAGTGGCACGAAAATTACACCTGAATAGGAGATACCGAATAATTACATAAACAAGACAATTATATTTCATGTGAACTGTGTCTGTAAATCTTGGTAGTGAGTGAGGGAACTGTGAACCTGTGATAATGCCGTAAGGCAAAACTGGTCAGGTTCAATAATAAATATCGTGGAAAAGTACAAGTGTGTAGTTAATATATATACTTAGGTACTATCGTAATTAAAAGTGCATTAGCACCGTAATGTTTATAATGGCTTGTCCGTTTAAACGCGTATCTATGTGTATGTAATGTTTAACGCATACGTCACACAGTATCGATATGAGAAAATATAAATGTGTGTGATGCGAAACAAAGAAAACGTTATGCTCGCCTTTTCATACTATTATGTTCGAAGCATGCATCTATATAAAGTAATGCAAAAATTCGTGATTCTACGTAAGGCAGTGCGTAGCCTGGTCGGTAAAAAGGCTGCTACGGATAGTGTTGAAATCGGATGTTGTGGGTTCGGATCTTAGTTTTTCCACTTTTTGTTGTTTTGTTTTCATGAAATTTTAGGAACAAGTTAACAGAATTAGAAATAATTATTTACAAATAGAAAAATATTATACTTAATTTACAATAGATTATAAATGAAACAATTTAGTTTAAAAAAAAAGTTTATTAAAACAATTATCCAATGTTAATTTGTGGTTATAATAATTTCATCCAAAAAATATACTTTTATAATAAAATTAATATTGCATATTGATAACTTTCGAGAAAATGAATAATTAAGCTATAAAGCTTAATTATTCATTTTCTCGAAAGTTTTTTTTTCGGAAAAGAGGATTGAAACTTAACCTCAACCATACAGTCTTATACTAATTACAGGCCAGCACGTCCCTTGATAGGCTCAATAGTCTCAATAGGCTCAATTGAAATTAAATAACAAAAATATTTAAACAGAATAGCTTAGCACGGATTACGGCGATAACAATATCACGAGAGCTTTCACTTTAAATTGAGCCTTACTATTTTATATAAAATATAATATATATTATAATAACAATAACTTTTATCTCTCTTTGCACCATTAAACCCCATATATTCTCAATCGGGTTCAAATCAGGGGATCGTGCTGGCCAAGGAAATTCAGTGGCGAGGAGTACTCATAACACGATTCCTGCCGGCTTGCTCTGCAAAGGGAAGTCATGGTAGAGATGCTTAAGTTTAATGCATTATTATTATTACATGTATTACACCTAAAATTCAGTACCTATCTAAAATTTGAGAGAATTTAATACAAAATTGCCATGGTTGTTCTTTGGGATTTGCCACCGGCTTCCCTTTTGAACATTTTCACCCTTCGCCACAGCAAGGAATAAATTTACGTTCACTAAACAATTCGCGAAGTATGGTGGCTCGATGGATGGGACAATTATCGTGCACAAAACTTATATCATTTTTTTATACCACTTAGGTGGGAGACAAGCACACGGCCCACCTGATAGAAAGTGATTACCGTGGCCTTTGGACGTATGCAACACCAGGGGCGTCACACTCATGCTGCCGACCCTGAAGAAACCTTCTAATGCCCTTAAACCTTCATTTATATCTGGATAGACATTTCGCACTGTGGGCAACATTATATCTTCTAACACTTCCACATAATTTGCACTATTTGCACGCGTAGATATTGGGTCTAATTCACCCGGCCCTTGCGCTCTAATCCACCCCCACATAATTTACACTTAGATTCTGTGGTCGGTACTATGTTGTTTTCACACCACCGTTTATGCCATAATGCCATATGCCATAAATGTAATCTTCCTTTTTGAGATGATTTAAACGTTTTTACATCAGAAAATATTGTTGATTCCCAGTTAAATTAAATACTCTTCGTTATTCGTTTCATATTCTGCTACCATATAACGCCGCTTCAGCAGGTCTTCCACTTCTCCTCCAACTCTGCAGTATTTCTCTAAAAAAACAACAACCATATTACACAATTGCAACCAATGAACAAAATTGCACTACAACAATATTAATTAATTAATTAACTTACAGATAAGCCCGTCTCATTAGAAATTTGAGATATATTCAGACCATTCGAATATGGCCACAATATTAGCTTTTGCTTCAATACTTATATTTGACATATTGATTTATTAAAAAAGAAATGTAATCGCTCGAACAGTAATTAACACAAACAGTCGTAACCATAGATGATATAATATATAAATAGGGTAGTCGTAACTGACTTCACCAACCAACAACTTCACTCATAGCCAATGAATCCATTTTATTTCAAATGCACCCTCAAATAATTATTTTCTCGCTAAGTTTAAAATTCTACCTAAGAAACATTTTTATATTCGTATCAACATTTATATATCATAACTTTTAAATATAAAACACAAAAAGTTATATTAGTTCCGGTAGGTTCGAACCATCACCGACAGGTTTCATACTATTCATCAAGCCGCACGTTAAACAACTCGGCTACGGGGCGGCTTACGTATGATATTGAAATTACCAATATCAATCAACGAGTGAACAATATTAATGTGTGTGTATGTGTGTGTGTGAATTATCTTCAAAGATTAAGGTCATAACTTCAAAAGTTTAGTAAGAGTACTGTACGACTAGTGTTGTGTATGTGTGTGTGAATTGTCTTCAAAGAATAAGGTCATAAGTACGACTAATGTTGACGCGCAATAGTTGCGTCAGATTGGTACTGCACTTATGATCGCGATAGTACCTATATATTTTTACACCAATAAGATGGTAGATAAGCACACGGCCCAGCTGATGGAAAGTGGTTATTACCGTGGCCTAAGGACGCGTGCGACTCCAGGGGCGTCACATTCTTGCTGCCGACCTCGTAAAATGACTCCTTTTTTTTGTAAATACCTACATATATTATAACATAGAATCACACATACCATTGCAAGTATAAATATTCATATACATATACAAATATCATCACTCAGCGGGGATCGAACCCGCTCCCCGTGCGTAGCAGTTGAACGCTCTACCGGTAATAAAACATTATCCTATACTCTCCATATTTAACGTAATAATACATCACAGATACAGTTCTAATGAATCTAATGTAAATTGATAGTGAAAGGAAGGAAGCATACATTTAGTTGCTTGGCGACGCTAATTGAACGAAGCAGTAATGCCTTACTTATTCACTTTGCTACCATTATCCACGTATAGAGCTCAAAGTGCTTACAATTGTCCCCTATAATATTCATGAGATATTTCAATACCATGTGAATCTATATACTCTAATACTATCTGTGCTTGTATATCTATCTTCTTGTCTATAATATAAAAATGAATCGCTAAATGTGTTGCTGAGCACAAATCTCGAGTACAGCTGAACCGATTTCGCTAATTCTTTTTTATAGACTACTAGCTTTTGCCCGCGGCTCCGCCCGCGTGGATGTCGGTTATCGCGACTAAACATAGCCTATGTCCTTTCCCAAGGTCTAATCTACCTCTATACCAAATTTCATCAAAATCGGTTCAGCGGTTTAGTCGTAAAAGTGAGACAGACAGACAGACAGACAGGCAGACAGGCAGACAGGCAGACAGACAGACAGAGTTACTTTCGCATTTATAATATTAGTAGGGAAGTAGGGATTCCTTTAAGTACGAGGATGGTTCTTAGGAAGAGAATTTTTTTAAAAATTGTCTGAAAAAGTCTAAAAACAACACTTTTATAAACGCCCATACAAACGATTTGTAGTAATACTTAAAAGTCAATTTGAACTTTAATACGTATGGTATTAAAGTTCAAATTGACTGTTAAGTAATACTACAACATAAAGTTCAAGTGTTAGTAGAGAGGTTCCGGGAAGGCAAAACAATTGAGTGACGTCAGTATCGTAAGAATTTTGACAATATTGACATATTTAAGTTAGGCGGTACGAAATTCGCGGGGTCAGCTAGTTGGATATATTTTTTGTATGGTTGATAGGCTCGCGTTTGACCACTATCTCATCTGTTGGTAAGTGACGATGTGGTCGACGGTGGAACGCGCTTGCCTAGAAGTAACCTATTCACACTAGTAAATAGGTTACTTCTAGGCAAGCACACGGCCCACCTGATGGAAAGTGGTTACCATGACCTATGGACGTGGAACACCTAGGGAGTTAGACTGGTGCTGCCGACTCTTTAAGAACAGAGAGGTACTGTGCCGTCATCGAAGAAGACAAGAAGGACAAGCTTTTGGTCTTCCCACTAAAAACACAAAACCTCTCCTCACCGCCGCGCCGGTGGTTGAGCCAAACCAACAAATACAGAAAGGTGCAGTGGGGTGAGCACGAACAACTATCGTAATCGTATCGTGAACGTAACGAGAGCACGGAGCATTGCGATTGGCCGCCTGCCTGAAGCCTGCCAATCGCAATGTTCCGTGCTATCGTTACGTTCACGATACGATTACGATAGTAGTTCAAAGAATCAAAGAATCAAAGAATCAATTTCGTTTATTCAATTTAGGCACATATAGAGCACATATGAACGTCAAAATATTACAATTGTGTCAAGAAGTATGTGAACAAAAAATAAAATATTAAATAAATTAAAGTAAACCATTTGAAAATGATTCTTTCGCTGTTTCGGTAGTTGGTTCTACTGAGAAGATACCAGCAAGAAACTCAGAGAACTCAATTATCCTTTTTATTTATTTATTTTTTAATACGGTTTTTATACAATTTACAATGTGCGGGCAAGAAAGTGATTAGGTTGACCATGCATTTTTATCATTAAGATATTCTTCTACTTTATAATAAGCTTTTTCCATTAGACTTTTTTTCACGTTTATTTTAAAAATATTAAGTGGCATGTCAACCAAATCCTGAGGAATTTTATTGAATATTTTTATACTGTTGCCTACAAATGAATTACCAACCTTATGAAGCCTGAGTATTGGCACTGCTAGTTTATCTTTATTTCTCGTATTATAATCATGTGTGTCCGAGTTCTTTTTTAAAAGATTTAAGTTCTTCCGTATGTATAAAATATTATCGTAAATATATTGACAAGCAACCGTTAATATATTAATTTCTTTAAATGTTTCTCTCAGCGAGTCACGGGGTCTGAGGCCGTAGATTGCTCGTATCGCGCGTTTCTGTAATATGAAAACAGTCTCAATATCGGCAGCTGAGCCCCACAGCAACAGACCATATGACATAACGCTATGAAAGTAGCTAAAATAAACTAATCGTGCCGTTTCCTCATCAGTTAGTGACCTTATCTTTCTAACCGCATAGGCAGCTGAGCTAAGTTTTCCTGCCAAGGCTGTGATATGAGAACCCCATTGCAGTTTACTATCTAGAGTTATTCCCAGAAAAACTGTGGTATTAACTACTTGAATTGATTCATTGTTCATTACAATATGAGTATCTATCTGTCTTACATTGGGCATAGTAAACTTTACACATTTTGTTTTTTTGGCATTGAGTAACAAGTTGTTACTTGTGAACCAATGCAATATTTCGGAAAGGGTATTATTCACATCGTCAAGTACTACTTTTTGTCTATCAGTTTTAAAAATTAATGATGTGTCATCTGCAAATAATACTATTTCACAAAGATTTTTAGTGAAGTAAGGAAGATCATTTACATATATCAAGAATAAAAGGGGTCCTAATATCGAGCCCTGGGGTACTCCCATGACTAAAGGGGCGCCAGAAGAGTCGGTGCCATTAATGTTGACTTTTTGTACTCTGCCATTGAGGTAAGACTTTATTAAGCTAAGTGAGCCACTAGAAACACCATAATAACCTAATTTCAATAACAAAGTCTCATGATCAACACAATCGTAGCCCTGGGCTACACCTGGAATCCATAAAAGTAGAAAGAAACTGTATGAATTATACGAGATAGAGGCATCTACAAATGAGCCACAAATAATTGAACAAATTAAAAGGTATTCAAAGCTGTTCAAGAGAGTCTGTTCAATAGCCAAATCTAATTATATTCGGGCTAAAATAGAAAAATCTGATAATAAAATAAAGGCAACATGGAACATTATAAACAAAGAAACCTGTAAGACAAGGTCACGTGATCGATCCTTCGAGTTGGAAGTGGATGGTGAGCACATTAATACTGATGCTGCAGTGGCTAATGCATTCGAATCTTTTTTCACAAATGTTGCAACTACAACTACAAGTAAATTAAATTCTTCAAAAAATGCGGCTGCTTCTCTTCTTAAATCTAGTGTTGATAAATGTAGTGTTAACTTTAATTTTCAGTATATTGACTCTGAAACCATTTTTAAAACTTTTAAGCAACTGAATATAAAAAAGACTGAGGATCTTTGGGGCATTTCAACCAATATAATAAAACCAATAATGCCCGCTATTGCGCCTTATCTTGCATTCATATTCAATAAATGTATAGATGAAAACCAGTTTCCTACTCTTATGAAGTACAGTAAAATCATTCCGTTATTCAAAGCAGGGGAAAAAAGTGATCCATCCAATTTTCGACCCATCTCTATACTCCCAGCCCTTAGTAAAATTTTTGAAAAAATAATTTTTAATCAACTGCTTTCACATTTTACATTTAATAAATTACTTCATGAGAAACAGTTCGGGTTCACTAAAGGCAGAAACACGACGGATGCAGGAGTTGCACTCGTCAAACATATATTTGATGCATGGGAAAAGAAGCAGGATGCCATTGGTATTTTTTGTGATTTATCAAAAGCTTTTGATTGTGTTGATCATGAGACTTTGTTATTGAAATTAGGTTATTATGGTGTTTCTAGTGGCTCACTTAGCTTAATAAAGTCTTACCTCAATGGCAGAGTACAAAAAGTCAACATTAATGGCACCGACTCTTCTGGCGCCCCTTTAGTCATGGGAGTACCCCAGGGCTCGATATTAGGACCCCTTTTATTCTTGATATATGTAAATGATCTTCCTTACTTCACTAAAAATCTTTGTGAAATAGTATTATTTGCAGATGACACATCATTAATTTTTAAAACTGATAGACAAAAAGTAGTACTTGACGATGTGAATAATACCCTTTCCGAAATATTGCATTGGTTCACAAGTAACAACTTGTTACTCAATGCCAAAAAAACAAAATGTGTAAAGTTTACTATGCCCAATGTAAGACAGATAGATACTCATATTGTAATGAACAATGAATCAATTCAAGTAGTTAATACCACAGTTTTTCTGGGAATAACTCTAGATAGTAAACTGCAATGGGGTTCTCATATCACAGCCTTGGCAGGAAAACTTAGCTCAGCTGCCTATGCGGTTAGAAAGATAAGGTCACTAACTGATGAGGAAACGGCACGATTAGTTTATTTTAGCTACTTTCATAGCGTTATGTCATATGGTCTGTTGCTGTGGGGCTCAGCTGCCGATATTGAGACTGTTTTCATATTACAGAAACGCGCGATACGAGCAATCTACGGCCTCAGACCCCGTGACTCGCTGAGAGAAACATTTAAAGAAATTAATATATTAACGGTTGCTTGTCAATATATTTACGATAATATTTTATACATACGGAAGAACTTAAATCTTTTAAAAAAGAACTCGGACACACATGATTATAATACGAGAAATAAAGATAAACTAGCAGTGCCAATACTCAGGCTTCATAAGGTTGGTAATTCATTTGTAGGCAACAGTATAAAAATATTCAATAAAATTCCTCAGGATTTGGTTGACATGCCACTTAATATTTTTAAAATAAACGTAAAAAAAAGTCTAATGGAAAAAGCTTATTATAAAGTAGAAGAATATCTTAATGATAAAAATGCATGGTCAACCTAATCACTTTCTTGCCCGCACATTGTAAATTGTATAAAAACCGTATTAAAAAATAAATAAATAAAAAGGATAATTGAGTTCTCTGAGTTTCTTGCTGGTATCTTCTCAGTAGAACCAACTACCGAACCAGCGAAAGAATCATTTTCAAATGGTTTACTTTAATTTATTTAATATTTTATTTTTTGTTCACATACTTCTTGACACAATTGTAATATTTTGACGTTCATATGTGCTCTATATGTGCCTAAATTGAATAAACGAAATTGATTCTTTGATTCTTTGAACTACTATCGTAATCGTATCGTGAACGTAACGATAGCACGGAACATTGCGATTGGCAGGCTTCAGGCAGGCGGCCAATCGCAATGCTCCGTGCTCTCGTTACGTTCACGATACGATTACGATAGTTGTTCGTGCTCACCCCACTGCACCTTTCTGTATTTGTTGGTTTGGCTCAACCACCGGCGCGGCGGTGAGGAGAGGTTTTGTGTTTTTAGTGGGAAGACCAAAAGCTTGTCCTTCTTGTCTTCTTCGATGACGGCACAGTACCTCTCTGTTCTTAAAGAGTCGGCAGCACCAGTCTAACTCCCTAGGTGTTCCACGTCCATAGGTCATGGTAACCACTTTCCATCAGGTGGGCCGTGTGCTTGCCTAGAAGTAACCTATTTACTAGTGTGAATAGGTTACTTCTAGGCAAGCGCGTTCCACCGTCGACCACATCGTCACTTACCAACAGATGAGATAGTGGTCAAACGCGAGCCTATCAACCATACAAAAAATATATCCAACTAGCTGACCCCGCGAATTTCGTACCGCCTAACTTAAATATGTCAATATTGTCAAAATTCTTACGATACTGACGTCACTCAATTGTTTTGCCTTCCCGGAACCTCTCTACTAACACTTGAACTTTATGTTGTAGTATTACTTAACAGTCAATTTGAACTTTAATACCATACGTATTAAAGTTCAAATTGACTTTTAAGTATTACTACAAATCGTTTGTATGGGCGTTTATAAAAGTGTTGTTTTTAGACTTTTTCAGACAATTTTTAAAAAAATTCTCTTCCTAAGAACCATCCTCGTACTTAAAGGAATCCCTACTAATATTATAAATGCGAAAGTAACTCTGTCTGTCTGTCTGCCTGTCTGTCTGTCTGTCTGTCTCACTTTTACGACTAAACCGCTGAACCGGTTTTGATGAAATTTGGTATAGAGGTAGATTAGACCTTGGGAAAGGACATAGGCTATGTTTAGTCGCGATAACCGACATCCACGCGGGCGGAGCCGCGGGCAAAAGCTAGTAGTCTATAAAAAGAATTAGCGAAATCGGTTCAGCTGTACTCGAGATTTGTGCTCAGCAACACATTTAGCGATTCATTTTTATATTATAGACAAGAAGATAGATATACAAGCACAGATAGTATTAGAGTATATAGATTCACATGGTATTGAAATATCTCATGAATATTATAGGGGACAATTGTAAGCACTTTGAGCTCTATACGTGGATAATGGTAGCAAAGTGAATAAGTAAGGCATTACTGCTTCGTTCAATTAGCGTCGCCAAGCAACTAAATGTATGCTTCCTTCCTTTCACTATCAATTTACATTAGATTCATTAGAACTGTATCTGTGATGTATTATTACGTTAAATATGGAGAGTATAGGATAATGTTTTATTACCGGTAGAGCGTTCAACTGCTACGCACGGGGAGCGGGTTCGATCCCCGCTGAGTGATGATATTTGTATATGTATATGAATATTTATACTTGCAATGGTATGTGTGATTCTATGTTATAATATATGTAGGTATTTACAAAAAAAAGGAGTCATTTTACGAGGTCGGCAGCAAGAATGTGACGCCCCTGGAGTCGCACGCGTCCTTAGGCCACGGTAATAACCACTTTCCATCAGCTGGGCCGTATGCTTATCTACCATCTTATTGGTGTAAAAATATATAGGTACTATCGCGATCATAAGTGCAGTACCAATCTGACGCAACTATTGCGCGTCAACATTAGTCGTACTTATGACCTTATTCTTTGAAGACAATTCACACACACATACACAACACTAGTCGTACAGTACTCTTACTAAACTTTTGAAGTTATGACCTTAATCTTTGAAGATAATTCACACACACACATACACACACATTAATATTGTTCACTCGTTGATTGATATTGGTAATTTCAATATCATACGTAAGCCGCCCCGTAGCCGAGTTGTTTAACGTGCGGCTTGATGAATAGTATGAAACCTGTCGGTGATGGTTCGAACCTACCGGAACTAATATAACTTTTTGTGTTTTATATTTAAAAGTTATGATATATAAATGTTGATACGAATATAAAAATGTTTCTTAGGTAGAATTTTAAACTTAGCGAGAAAATAATTATTTGAGGGTGCATTTGAAATAAAATGGATTCATTGGCTATGAGTGAAGTTGTTGGTTGGTGAAGTCAGTTACGACTACCCTATTTATATATTATATCATCTATGGTTACGACTGTTTGTGTTAATTACTGTTCGAGCGATTACATTTCTTTTTTAATAAATCAATATGTCAAATATAAGTATTGAAGCAAAAGCTAATATTGTGGCCATATTCGAATGGTCTGAATATATCTCAAATTTCTAATGAGACGGGCTTATCTGTAAGTTAATTAATTAATTAATATTGTTGTAGTGCAATTTTGTTCATTGGTTGCAATTGTGTAATATGGTTGTTGTTTTTTTAGAGAAATACTGCAGAGTTGGAGGAGAAGTGGAAGACCTGCTGAAGCGGCGTTATATGGTAGCAGAATATGAAACGAATAACGAAGAGTATTTAATTTAACTGGGAATCAACAATATTTTCTGATGTAAAAACGTTTAAATCATCTCAAAAAGGAAGATTACATTTATGGCATATGGCATTATGGCATAAACGGTGGTGTGAAAACAACATAGTACCGACCACAGAATCTAAGTGTAAATTATGTGGGGGTGGATTAGAGCGCAAGGGCCGGGTGAATTAGACCCAATATCTACGCGTGCAAATAGTGCAAATTATGTGGAAGTGTTAGAAGATATAATGTTGCCCACAGTGCGAAATGTCTATCCAGATATAAATGAAGGTTTAAGGGCATTAGAAGGTTTCTTCAGGGTCGGCAGCATGAGTGTGACGCCCCTGGTGTTGCATACGTCCAAAGGCCACGGTAATCACTTTCTATCAGGTGGGCCGTGTGCTTGTCTCCCACCTAAGTGGTATAAAAAAATGATATAAGTTTTGTGCATGATAATTGTCCCATCCATCGAGCCACCATACTTCGCGAATTGTTTAGTGAACGTAAATTTATTCCTTGCTGTGGCGAAGGGTGAAAATGTTCAAAAGGGAAGCCGGTGGCAAATCCCAAAGAACAACCATGGCAATTTTGTATTAAATTCTCTCAAATTTTAGATAGGTACTGAATTTTAGGTGTAATACATGTAATAATAATAATGCATTAAACTTAAGCATCTCTACCATGACTTCCCTTTGCAGAGCAAGCCGGCAGGAATCGTGTTATGAGTACTCCTCGCCACTGAATTTCCTTGGCCAGCACGATCCCCTGATTTGA
Source organism: Eilema depressum (assembly GCA_914767945.1). Lineage (NCBI taxonomy): Eukaryota > Metazoa > Arthropoda > Insecta > Lepidoptera > Erebidae > Eilema > Eilema depressum. The sequence continues at coordinate 5,813,665 of OU612028.1, read as the reverse complement.
ACCCGATTGAGAATATATGGGGTTTAATGGTGCAAAGAGAGATAAAAGTTATTGTTATTATAATATATATTATATTTTATATAAAATAGTAAGGCTCAATTTAAAGTGAAAGCTCTCGTGATATTGTTATCGCCGTAATCCGTGCTAAGCTATTCTGTTTAAATATTTTTGTTATTTAATTTCAATTAAGCCTATTGAGACTATTGAGCCTATCAAGGGACGTGCTGGCCTGTAATTAGTATAAGACTGTATGGTTGAGGTTAAGTTTCAATCCTCTTTTCCGAAAAAAAAACTTTCGAGAAAATGAATAATTAAGCTTTATAGCTTAATTATTCATTTTCTCGAAAGTTATCAATATGCAATATTAATTTTATTATAAAAGTATATTTTTTGGATGAAATTATTATAACCACAAATTAACATTGGATAATTGTTTTAATAAACTTTTTTTTTAAACTAAATTGTTTCATTTATAATCTATTGTAAATTAAGTATAATATTTTTCTATTTGTAAATAATTATTTCTAATTCTGTTAACTTGTTCCTAAAATTTCATGAAAACAAAACAACAAAAAGTGGAAAAACTAAGATCCGAACCCACAACATCCGATTTCAACACTATCCGTAGCAGCCTTTTTACCGACCAGGCTACGCACTGCCTTACGTAGAATCACGAATTTTTGCATTACTTTATATAGATGCATGCTTCGAACATAATAGTATGAAAAGGCGAGCATAACGTTTTCTTTGTTTCGCATCACACACATTTATATTTTCTCATATCGATACTGTGTGACGTATGCGTTAAACATTACATACACATAGATACGCGTTTAAACGGACAAGCCATTATAAACATTACGGTGCTAATGCACTTTTAATTACGATAGTACCTAAGTATATATATTAACTACACACTTGTACTTTTCCACGATATTTATTATTGAACCTGACCAGTTTTGCCTTACGGCATTATCACAGGTTCACAGTTCCCTCACTCACTACCAAGATTTACAGACACAGTTCACATGAAATATAATTGTCTTGTTTATGTAATTATTCGGTATCTCCTATTCAGGTGTAATTTTCGTGCCACTGCAGGTGCAGGGCATACTACTGTATGCATTACACGTTGGCCTGAAGTACTTAAAGCTTAAACATGCATTGAGTTAAGATTCTCGACTCTCCAAAGGCCTGGCCTCTCGTTATTATGTAAATTCACTATTATGTAGTGGAAAACTAATCTATCAAACGATGTCGTTCATTGTTATCGGATTAAATGGCGCAATTATTAAAATGCATTTTATCTGAATTCATACTAGATTTTTGTTCATAAAATTAATAAAGTTCAACATTACAAATTAACATACATTTGAAACACACACAACCATATCACTCATATGAGTTCACCGATATGTCAAACGCATTATGACATATTTGAACAATTTTTTTATGACACAAGTGTCTCGTGGTCACAATTTTTCGAAAATTATACCTTACATTTATAAAATGAGTCTTCTATTGAACACTACTGCTCAGTTACGACTTATGTTACAAAATATACAAGGATGTTAAGGGACCTATCTGTCAAACATAATTATACTTATTGAATGCCCAATGTACAATACAGAAAGATTGCATGTTAACCTTCCAAAATCTTTAAAAGAATGTTTAAACAATGTAGAAGCTACTATAGAATATCTTAAAGTAATTAACTACTATAAGTTGATATAATGTTCCTATACACAGAGGTCGCTAATGACCTTGATGTTTCAGCGACTTTAAATAATAATAAAAAAAAGGATGTTAAGGGTTAAATCTGTAATCGTAATAGCCAGTTGAACAACAAAAAATATGTTTATACCTACACTCGGCACATGAAAACGATTCTCTCTTTGTTGAACACAAACTTACAGTACGTAAAATCAACATTTAATGTGTACATTTAGTGCTGTACCATTCTAACCACGTCGACTGGATGTTAGCGGGCATTGTACAGCCAAACAATTGCTACATATTTTCACGTTCCTTTTGTCTCCACTTTAACTTTGTGCATTTATTATTATGATAGAGAATTTAGACCGCACAATTTGCAAGTTAAAATTGTCTTTGTCATCACGTGTTAGTGAATAATAATTTATTATAAATATGGAAAACAAAAACATTACCTTTTATTCATTTATCAAGAATATTTACACAATGTACCTACATAAAATTAACAATAAAACTGAAAATAAAATAAAGTATTATTGTACCCATCACAATCTAAAATTTCTCCGCACCGCATGCCTCTTGTGGTAACGTTTTCAGAAGACTGGCAGCATTCCCACGTTGTATGGCAATGCTTATTCTCTGACCTAAAAAGGGGCCAGCCAGACGGCCAGAAGGTCACGAGAATAACTTTCGTAATGAATTTAAAAAACTAACCTAATATATATTTCCCAAAAATGTTTTAATGAAATTCCAGAATATATAGATGACAAAACAAACTTAGACATCAACTGTTTGTTCTACAATTCTATTCAAAGAAAACATCGCAATTAGATAAGGAAAAATATTTCTAAATAGATCAAAAAAAGACCACTGAGTTTCTTGATGAAGTCCTCTCAAGACTCTAGTTTAGCCGGAGTCTAGTCTATTTTATTTTTGACGTTTAATAAGTTCATTTTTAGTAATCCATAATAAATTATTATTTTTGAATTCGAATTGTCCTCAATTCCACCAGTGTAGCATACTGTTAAGATGTTTCATATTCTCTGTCATCTACCTATGTACAAAACAGTCAAACCCATTCTTGTATTTTTACGTGATTGAGTACCAGTCCATTAATAAGCAAACTCAATTTCGCATTACATCAACTCCACCACACTCCTCGTGGTGATTAGACTTCGATTAGGTGTGAAAGTGTATGAAGACCACTGCTGCGTTTCATGTAGAGTCAGTGTGAGTCACCTCAGGAACCTGTCTGTTCTTTTGATGCGTTTGTTCTCGCCAAATTTTTCCTCTATAAGTTATCGAAGTCACAACTCAATCGGCGCCAACATCATAAAATAACTCTCGGGTAGGAGCAATTTGGCCCAGAGAACTGCAACGAAGGCTGTATAAACTTAGAAAGACAATCTGGAAAGTATAATCAAATAAAAAATCTATCTCGGACTGGTGGAAATAAGCCGTACAGTACTCGTGCATGTAATCTGATAACTGACGAGTGTCTGACGGCCAGATTGCACTGGCGGGCGCAATGTTCAGAGCATCCAATTTACCCTCAAGCACCACCTCACAGCGCCGGTGTACTTGCATGCTATCTTACTACCTACTGATATACATATATACCTTGGTACGATACTGTATAGGTTTGCATTCAATGGGCTGACCTGTAGTCTTTAAAGTTATTGTCAATCGGAGTATAAATTAAAGTGTCAGATATTTAGAAGGAAAAGAAAATCCTCATCTCAAAAAGAAAAACGGAACCCTTATAGGATGACTTTGTTGTCTGTCTGTGTGTCTGTCAAGACCTTTTTCTCGGATGGAGGTATCAAGGTGAAATTTTCAACAAAGTAGTTAGGTCTGTAAGGTTACAGACCTTACAGCTGTGAAAAAATCAAGCTTCCAAATCTACGCAAGAAAAGAATATACCTGTTTATGTTGCATAAGTTCGTCCCTCAATTCAGCTGCATACGGAACCTACAATGCGCGAGACCAATCTTTTTTTTCTATCTTGTTTAACTGAACTATTATTAGCTCCACAAATAAAATACTTTGTATTTTTCTCAGCTAAGCTCCACTAATAGCTTGAATTTTATTCATGAAGCTGTAGTTTAGCTACCGTTAATACACTCACCGACTATTCCAGCGTAGGTATTTTAAAAACCAAAGCAATCTTCTCGCCTTGCTTTTAGAATTCCCTTGCATATAGGCATCGCCTGGATTCCAACTTAACGCCAGTCATCGTGTAACAGCCCTTCAATTTCACTTTCACCCTGGAACTACTACGGTCCCTTTTCTCGAACGAATTTAGGCTTTTAGCATTAATATGTGTCAGTCATACCCCTGCCTTCCCTTTATAATCTTTTCATAGCTATTCGTTATTATCTTAGCATTGTTCCCAGTTGCATCAAAGGCTTTCTTCGCTTCTATAATTTTTAGTCTTCCGTACCCAAAACGTGAAACTCTATTACTAAGACTCTATTATCGGTCTGTCTGTCTGTCCCTAATGAACCGTGATACTATTTAGTAATCTGTGCCGTGATGTCGAGACAGTTAAAATTTTCACAGATGATGTATGTCTGTTATACCAACCAATACTAAAAATGGAGTAAAATGAATGGGGGGTTACCATAATAGTACCCTTAAGAACCCACCTAGAAACCCTTTAGCACTTAGCCGAATTTTATTAAAATAATATTGGAAAACAATAATAATACACGCAGGTCGGCGTAGATATCGAGAACAGATAGTAGCCGACCAATCACCCGTCTGTAGACGCCTAGAGAATTCGTATCAAACTCAATTTGGCGCGCCGCAAATCGCGCAGTCACCACTCCCAGCCTCACACGCTGCACAACCGCACGGCTGATAATAAAACCATGCATGTCGTTTAGAATAAAAATGAGTTTTTAGTAGAAACAAATTGAAGATTAATTCGATTTGATTTTAGTGCATACTTTTGAAATAAAAAAACATGTAATTTTTTTTTATTTCAATACATATAACCGTTTACATAGGTATATCTCCCGTATTTGGACTGCCTCTGTGGCGTAGCGGTAGTGAACGCGGCCGCTACGCAGGAGGCGCGGGGTTCCATCCCCGCTCAGTGCAAATATTGGTATTTATGAATATGAATATTTGCATTGGTCTGGGTGTTTCTATGTATAATATGGTGTGTATCTATAAAAAAATGTATCTAAGTATGTTTATCCGTATTCTAGAACCGATAACGCAAACTAGTTAAGGTTACTTTGGGTCTAGATAGCGATGTGTAGAATGCCCTACAATATTTATTTATTTGGGCTGTATAACATATTTTGACATATTGTAAGTGCCGTTTTGACGATCTATACAGAATAAATGATTTTTGACTTATACCTGAAGCGATGGACAGTCAAGGGCATTTTAAAAAATACCAAGTGAAGATAGATTTTAATTAATCATTAATGAACCAAAAGGAGTTTCCCAGCTAAGTTATCGGACTCTATAGAATCAAACCCCATTCAATACAATATAGATGGGAGAAATTTTTGTTTTTGTTCGTTTCGTTTCATTCCTTCGTTTTATTTCTCGTACTGTATATGAGTGCATTCCAACATACACGTGAGGATAAAATATAGTCTGACAGTTCAATTATACTAACTTGTATAAATGTAAAAAGTTAAAATAATTACGCATTACTAAAAGTAACTACGCATTACTTTTACTTTCTTTAATTTACACCCACGCAAAAAGTTTATATCGCACAAAGAAGTTGCACGATTTGTTATTCCAAAAGGAGGGTGATCTGATCACTATTCAGAGTTTTAGATCAGAATTCATCCCCACGCGGCAACAAATTTCGTATCTCAACTCAATTTGGAATGCGCTCAGCATCCCACAGTCACTCCCTGTAGACATCTCGCGGTTGGCCCGTCAACCTTTCTATGAAGACAATGGAATGCATAGGATATCAGACATTTTTTCATTGCTCTGTAGTCTGTAGCTATCAGTACATTTTATTTCAGTTATGTTTATGGTGCTGTTATTATTGTTTTTAGGGTTTTGTCCTCAAGAGGAAAAGACGGAACCCTTATCATAGGATCACTTCGTTGTCTGTCTGTCTGTCTGTCTGTCTGTCAAGACCAAATTTACTCAGGAGTGCGTGGATGGATCAAGATGAAATTTATACCAAACGGCGACGCCTTGAAGCTGTGAAAAAATCAAACTTCTAAGTCATTGCTATCAGTAGATAGTCCGACTCACACTTGACCGGTATTTTATGTTATGAAGCACTCGTAGCCAGGTGTGCTCAATGTTCGTTAAACGATCAGTGGGTTAAGCTACCTAGGCGCGATTACCATTTGGATGGGTGACCGTTTCGTATAAGTAAGCTTTGGAGGGTACGTTAAAAGCCGGCTCCAGCTGTCAATAGTCGCTAGGTGAAGACGGAGGCCCATATGGGTGACTGGAACAACTCTATCAGTGGTTGGCTGGCTGGAATAGGCTAAAGCTGAAAAAAACAAGCCAAGTCATATATTTTAGACGAACCCCTGGAGACCAAGTTAAAAGTTTTGTATTCGACCAGGACCCCACATACCAGAAACTTAATTTCATCGTAGCCAAACCAGTTCGGCAAATCAGTTTGGCCAGGAGGAAAAACCCGCTAAACTAGACCGCTGTCTCATTCAAATCCTACTTTAAAATAAAAACCTTAGACTCGAGTCTCGCAAGACTCCGAAATAATAATTTAAATTTCTTAAAAATAATAATAAAGGAAAATAAGAAGCAGAAATCATGACCCCGTTGAAAAAGCAAACAAAAGCCCTTAAAAAGTTTTAAAATAACAAACACCATACTGGTAGCCATTTAAATAGGAACATCGATAAATAACCCTTTAATTGCCAAAGTTTACGGCTGAACAAATTGAGCCGCCATTTTGAAAAAAAAAATCATAAAAAGCGTAATACGCCATAAAGTTTTTAACATTTTTTTGTGCTTTCAGACACGAAACGTTAGATATTTATCTGTTGGTATTTACACAGACTGTTTGAGAGGTACTATCGTAAACATTTTCTTAACTGATATTTGTCGTGTTATTAGGTAGTATGAATAGATAACAGCACGAAGTCACGGCGTTTACTGTTACAATTTTTTTGTAAAAGGAACGTTCATTCCCTATCTAAATAAATTTGGCTATGAAAATACGAGTAGATAGACTCTACTGAACCTTGTAGGCTGATGCCATATGTATAAAAAACTAAGTCTTCAGTCTTTACAAATTATTCTTTACACATATTTTATGCTGATGTTGTATAATCATTTGAGTGTTACACAATTATAAACCACAAAATATTATGGGAATGAAATGAAAGGAAATATGGTTAAAACAATAGGAAAAATAAATTAAACTCACAATGAAGTATAGGGGTGAAATTCTTTTGGCTTCTAAAACTCTTCCATATAATGTGCATTTAAATTAAAAAATCAGAATGCCCGCCGCATATAAAACTAAAGATAGATAAAACCACTAAGTACGCTGATACGATTAAAACAGACAATGGAATACATTTTTCAATCCGGATTTCCGTTCTAAAAAGCCTTGGGCGACATTATGCAAAACGGTTGGCTTAAAGAATCATCTGGTGCGGACAGTGTTATGCTAAATGGGCAAATTAATCTTGCCCTTGGCTGGTTTGTTGCACACAAATCTTGGACACCCTAGCGACAGTCAAGTAAATTGTGGCTTTAAATTCTTCATAGTGTTATAACATTTTATTACTTGTATATAATTACAGACAGGTACAGTCAGCGTCAGAGAAAACAGACCCCCTCATGCTTTCGTATCATTAACAAGGGGGGTCCCTTTTCTCTGAAGCTTACTGTACAAGGCGATGACGATAAAGGCTAATTTTATGATTATAGCATGTCTCTTTTTTTTCCTGACCTAACCTCATTTTTTTTGCATAATTTCCACCTTAGATAAAGGAACTCGCAACATCTCTCTATCCTGTTTTTAGGGAAGTGTTATGTTACTCGAACAACCTGAGTGTCCTTTGCACAATGTGGAATGGCCTACGTTTTACATAACTCAGTATTTCTTGGCTTAGGTCAAGTTTTTTCATACCACACGTGGCAGGCTAGCATACAGCCCACCTGATGGAAAGCAGTTACCACAGCCTATGAACATGCGCAACACAAAGAGCGTCACGTTGACGCTTCTCTAACACTGTAAAAATCTTCTTCTTCTTGAAGTTTTTTCTTCTCTCTCTCCATATTTTAAGCGCTTACTGTAAACTGGGTATTAATAATTGTAGGGAAAGCTTACTCATATCAAATCATCCAAATCGGACGAGCCGTTCCAAGTTACTTAATGCGAACGACTCAGTATCCAAAATTTATACTGAAATAGCAAACTACGATTCGAAATTCGAACTCAAATTTCAATTTGGTATTTTACGAACGTGGATTAAAAATCAACAGCCGCTGAATAGTGGGGCATGCAATTAATCTTACCGGACTTGTCCGAGCGCTGTCCGCTGTCCGGGAATGTCCTGTAAAGGTCGTAAATCTTGAACACCCGCGTCCTGTCCAGTATCTTGTTGCGCATACAAATATTCGTCCAGTTTTGGTATAATAGATATTTCGTTGAAGAATGACTTTAATTAACTGATCTTGGTTAAAATGCATGTTTTGTCGGGTCAGTTCTTCCGTTGTAGACTTTTATTTTTTTGATTTTTGCGATGGAGTTTGTCGTTTGTTAATTAAGGCTTTATTAGTTCATGTTTGAATCCTAGCCATTAGGTACACCACTGACTATATGGCGTCATGGACAATATTAGTTACTTTGTTTACTAGAGAATACTATAATTCTACTCGAGAACCCACACGTAGATGAAAAACTTACTACATCACGGACACGAAGACCGAGAGTGTATAATCAGTATCAAAAGTAGGTAGACGATAATTTTCAAATATTTTCTGTTAGTTTAGTTCATGAAGATGCTGCTTCATTATTAATTTACCTCTATTTTCAAAGTTTGATTGTATTGTCATTACTAATCTCCATTCATTTTCAATTTTTTTATTCATCTACTTAAGCCAGTCAGCCGTTAATCACGACCAGTGCTAACTGCCCCCTTTGCGATTGCGATTGACAAACCGCAACTTGAAATGATACCCCTGATTGAAATCTTAATCCTAGCGTTAAGTCCAGTCGCATCCGAAGCTTTTCACCTCGAGTCTGAGTCTACTTTTCCATTATAATTACGGGTTTGGCTGATTTTCGATATTTTCCGTGAAACGACTGCCATCTGACCTCCACAACCGATTGGCGATATCAAAGCATTGCAGTTAGATGCAAATAACTTTACTGTGATGGCGTTTATACCCTTCAAAATAATTATATACCTATCATGGAAAGCCAAAAGTTCAAAGTAAGCAATGCAATGTTTTTTTTTTGCATTTTATCGCAAGCCTAAAATGCATGGAACCATAATTAGTTTAGCAGTTGTGAAGACAAAGAGATCCGATACTTCTATCTTTTAGCGTAGCCACAATACCAGATGTGACCTCTTTCCACCATTAAAGCGGTGTTTTTTATTAGACCACGATTGCTCACAATTCAAAAGAATGTCTAATTGAGGTAATTAACATTTTTTTTTGTTAGGAAATGCTTGAAATGTTCGCTACTATGTGATTACGAAATTGTTACTGCTGATATAATTTGCTTTCATTTCATATTTTTAGATTTTTTTTGAAAATTGTTTATTTTATACACATATAATAACACAGTAAATAATTAATTAAACTCGAGCTGTTACTCATCATATCAGAATTCCAAAAGAGAATTCTGACTTCGTACCTACTCGCAAGCAATGGGAATCAATTCTAGAATAAAAAGTATATGTGTTATTCCAGACTATAATCTATCTCCATACCAAATTTCAGCCAGATCCGTTCAACCATTTTAACGTTATTGACTAACAAACATCCAAGCGTCCTAACATTAAAACATTTTCAGACATTCGGAAGCTCATCGTATGGGTTATGGTACATCTCGCCCAGGTAAAAACTGGTCCGCGGGCCAAATGTCCACTTTTTAAAATTTGTATGGGTATATTGGCCCAGAACAGTTGAATCGGGCGAGATGACTCATTTAAAAAAGTGAGGGTATGGTACATCTCGCCCACGTAAAAACTGGTCCGCGGGCCAAATGTCCACTTTTTAAAATGTGTATGATGAGCCGTGTGCTTGTCTGCCGCCTAAGTATTCATTCTATAAACGTATTACCACTTATCTAGAGAGGTAATTCACCACCTATATTTACTTTTACTTGTCTTACTACAATACCGCCTTAACAATTTATTTTATTGTGTAACATACATTTTATTTATTCTATATCTAATCACTATTTATTCAACTTAATGTACACAATAACAATGTATGTATGTTGTGTGTTTTTTTCATACATAGATACATACGCTCTCGCCTATTTCCCTCCGGGGTAGGCAGAGACAACAGCCCGCCACTTGACTCTATCCTTTTTTTCAGTCCAGAGTGAAACCTTCATGCATATATGACATGTGCTGAAATATCCCTTCACTTTTTTAAATGAGTCATATCGCCCGATTCAACTGTTCTGGGCCAATATACCCATACACATTTTAAAAAGTGGACATTTGACCCGCGGACGAGTTTTTACCTGGGCGAGATGTACCATAACCCCATCGTATATACATCTTAACAATCTTTCACATTTATACTTTTATAGGACAAACGACCTATTATATAAATTGTCTACAAATTATTCATTAAAAACTGTTGATAATATATTCAACAAAAACAGAAAACAACAAGTAGATATTCAAATCAACTTCAATATATAAAGTACAAAAATATTATCAAATAACCTTCTTAACTCTGACATCATACTAACCGACCCCGTATTAAATAACCTTTCAAAGGTAAAAGTACTCATTATTGTCCTGAAAAGCATTCTAAAGGTTGTCGCCCCCAACTCATGAACTTGAAGATACTACGTAATTCTACATTCCCTCTGCTTTTAGCCGAATGAAATTCGACGTACGGAATAGAGATGAGACATGAAAATGTTATTACGGTTACACTCGAAGAAATTTGGCGCCTTTTCTTTTCTTTTATAATATAACTAGTCTGCTCTCGACAGGTGATAGCAACGACTTTTTGAATGTAGATTAAAAAATAACGAGGCACTGGTTTGGAATAAATAAAAAGGTTGAATGAAACAAGATGATGCTGACCTAGGACAATGTTTTATTAAGACTGTTGGCAATGTTTTTGTACCTCGTTGCTTTGCGCACACTCAAGTTGTGGAATGAACTCCCTGCGGTGGTTTTCCCAAGCGACTACAATATGGGGTTCTTCAAGAAGGGCATTAGAAGGTTTCTTCAAGGTCAGCAGCGCAAGTGTGACGCCCCTGGTGTTGCATACGTCCATAGGCCACGGTGACCGCTTCCCATCAGGTGGGCCATGTGCTTGTCTGCCAACTAAGTGGTATAAAAAAAAATTGTAAGTAGGTATCCTTTCATTGAACCTGCTGTTTACGGTGTATGAGACCAAAAGTGTGAATTATTAAACCCCACTACTACCTCAGACGTGAAGACACGAGCAGTTGAGCTTAGCTGAAGCTAAATGACCGTCAATCTCAAATCAAACATCAGATAAAAAGGCTAAATGACAAAATTATTAACTAATATTGTCGAAGTTATTTTTTCTGTTATATTCCTAATCCTAGTGCAAGGTTTCATATCGAGGTTGGGAGGTTAGGGTCAGGAACAGCTAAAAATAAACCAATAAAGAAAAGCACAGGAGGACCGTCACTGGGCTCAAAAGTGTAATCTTTGGATGCAATCAGGATTAGCGCTCGGACATGTAAAAATCTGGTAATACACAGCAAAGCTTTGTTGAAGCAATCTGTGTAGAACCTATCACACAAAATGTGATGATGAATACAAAAATCGATTTTAGGTCGTGGATAAAAACTCGATCGTGGATAAAAACTCGATTCTGGATGAAAACTCGATCCTGGATTTAAATCTTACGCTTCAGACTTATAAATCTCTGCTAAGCTATTCATACGTTATAGTGACGCGTCACATTTTTAAACGAGGGTAGCGTGAAATGCACCGCTTAAAGAGTAAACCTAATTTATTTTATTTTGTCGCGTCTACTCAAGCGAGCATTCATGTATCAAGGCACTACGAATTTCAATTTCTATGAAAATAATGAGGTTCAATTTTGCCGAAGTCTTATCACTGGTAACATTGAAATACAAACTTACACAAACACACTTAAACACACGACTACTTTTATAAACTTATTAACAGATATTAATAAAACAAACTTTGAGTTTGTTATTCACACGAAAATAAAATGAACTTAATTCATACATAATTCACTCAGTTCAATAAAATAAACGTTGGACTGCACAATTGGGATGTGAATACCGTCGTGTCCTGCCTCCATAAACCTCACAAGAACTCAGAAGTAAGGCTCCATACTGATTCATAATTAGCCGATAACTCAATTTATATTTTTTTTACGAACAGCGGCTACTAAGTTCACCCACTTCTAACACACATAAATTTTGGATAGCTAGAAGGGTTAAGGAAATCGTGGTATTGTCAATAGAAAAAAATACAATGTCACGAGATAACTGCAAACTGCAACAACCGTAAATAGCCGGTAGAAATACCACAGACGCAATTTTAAAATCGCCACAGCTGTACGGTAGCACTGCGTTAGAGGGTGAGGAGACACAACCTTATTACAATAACTCGGTCCACCCTATCTCCTACTAGAAGATTAAACCCCTTCCTGCGATCTACTTTTACGACGTCTACGAGATGAAAATAACCAGCTGATACTTTTCTATATTTTTATTTTATGACCTGATCAACATCGGAGAAAATAAAGCTATTTTCTGTCTCAGTGTTACTTAATATAAGTCAAGATAAAAAGTGCATAGGGATAATGTGGAAATGGTTGTAAAAAGTTATAACACTAAAGTTATCTTATAATACTTTTTAATTATTTCTGAAGACTCGTTTATATCACTGAGATTCAGATTTTAGGGGTCAAAACAAACCACTTATAGTTTCGTTATGTTATCCGTCCATTCTTCCACAGCGTAGCTCCGAGACTAAGCTATGATTTGGTATGGATAGTAATATACAGAGTGTCCCCCGGCTATGTTACATGAAGGAAAAAGTATCTTAAGCTAAAGTATTTTACTGCAAACAGACGTCACCAGTCATTTTAAAAGCTGTTTAAATATTGAAACATTTGTGAATAATTGCCTGTCTGATATCTTTATCCATAATGCATAACAACGATGACAGATAAAGACAGGTGATTCAGGTAGCTGTCTTTACCTGTCATCTATAGATATTTTATTTCTTGTGTACAATAAAGAATTAAGAAAATTGAAAACAGTAAACTTCTCTTTACAAACTTGAGTTAACATGATTGAACATTAAATTTCAATTTATGTAGTTATGTGTATGTTATGTAGGTAGTAATAGAAAAAAAACACTCCACTCGACAACTAATCCATTTTAAGACAACATCAACATGAGGTATGCCATTCTCCCCCTATTGCCTCTTCCCTTTAAGCGACCACGAGTACTCTGCAAACATTCCTACCGTTCCATTAACTAATTGTTAATTATCTCCCCAACCTCCCCTCGCCAACGATGACGTTTTGATGGAGACGCTTGTGCTTTTTTTAGGGATCCTTCAAGTGGTATCAATTTTCTTTTAAAATACTTGTTCTTTTTGGTAAGGCAAGACATTGTTAACTTTAAACTGCCAATTAATATTTTTCATAAGGGCGTTTGCGGAGTAGGGCAGAATTTTAGAATAAAATAATTTAGCATCGACTTGTAATATCTAATTAATAAATAGATACAAAAAAAACAGTATCTAAGTATTTATTTTGCTTTTTTGAGTGTAGATCGCTCTGGCTATACAGAGATAGAAGTGTTAGACAGAGGTGAAAAATATAAACATTATATTCGATTTTACAAATATTATTTGATGTAAGCAAAAATCGAACTCACCACCTTTTACATAACAGTCCAACACTTTCGAACTACCGAGGTATTGGAAAACATACCTAATATTCAAGTAGAACCATGGGGCTCGAATTCAAATACATCTCTGCGTGCTCTCAGGGGGCTTCATAAAACGCAGATGGAGGTTGCGAGTGCAAAATTCGTTTGCTCACATAAAAATATGGCATTGCATTTTTAAAATTACAGAAATGGTGTCGTAAACGAAATATGAAATATTGAGGAAAGTATGTCAAAATACGAATATTTTAGATTTATGCACTATTTGCCTGTTCCACCAAGAAAATATTTCTGAACTTTAAATAGCATAATGATCCATTTAACAAGATTTCTGCGAATCTTTTACTGGAAGCCCTTAAAATATAATAAAACGCAGATGGAGGTTGCGAGTGCAAAATTCGTTTGCTCACATAAAAATATGGCTTTGCATTTTTAAACCTTCAGAAATGATGTCGTAAACGAAATATGAAATATTGAGGAAAGTATGTCAAAATACGAATATTTTAGATTTATGCCCTATTTGCCTGTTCCACCAAGAAAATATTTCTGAACTTTAAATAGCATAATGATCCATTTAACAAGATTTCTGCGAATCTTTTACTGGAAGCCCTTAACGGGGATCTAATATGTAATGAAAATGTCTATAATAATAAAAAAATCTCAAACTCTCACGACTAAGCAAACAATGAGAACTTCAACAACAAATTCAAAACTCTAAGCTCAAGAATAAAATCACAGATTCAAATTCTAACACCACGATAGTGATCTCCAATCTAACTTTGACGATTTTCCACGTCTGTAGGTACAATACAACTGCGAACGAATGAATGCAACTGTACGTACTTCTCGTATTCCTGTTAACTTTTCCAATATTTTTGTAAGCTCAACTGGTGAGAACAATTCCCGTATAAGGTACGAAGGTAACAAATCGTCAAGCAGGAAGAAATAGAAAGCTTCTAGAATGTTTAAAATTGGTTTGGGTCCGGTGGACGTAAAACACATCGTTTTGTACCGACCGAAATTAGAATTGAAATTGCTCAAGGGAAGAGCTGTGACAGGCACAAATTTAGGAAGGAAACTTTTACCAATCAATATTGTTGGTCGTACATTTTATTTTCCATTTTGTTATTTTATCTCTAATTTTGTTGTTTAGGTTATTAGGGTTTTGGGGTCATCGGTTCTTACATTAAAATAAAATGAATATATCGACGGGTGCAAAGTAAAAAGAGACATCTGCATAATAGCAACTTTACAGGAGAGCGAAAAGATCGAAAAAGTGTATTATATTTTCTTAAT
Source organism: Eilema depressum (assembly GCA_914767945.1). Lineage (NCBI taxonomy): Eukaryota > Metazoa > Arthropoda > Insecta > Lepidoptera > Erebidae > Eilema > Eilema depressum. The sequence goes on along the minus strand of OU612028.1, from coordinate 5,798,570 downwards.
GAGTGGGCCAATATTTCTGAAAATTTTATCATAATTTATTTATGCTCTTATTTATTTTTATATTAAGTTAATTAAGCTAATTTATTAATAATTTACGAGATTTTGCAGATAGCCGTTTTTACAACGAACTTTATAAAACGCTAACTGAGCCAACTACCAGTTGGTCGTATATGCTTGGGACTTTAAATATCGTGTATAAATAGTATTTATATCGTGTATAACTAATTAACAGAATATTAATAAAACATTATTAGAATATGCTTTTAATTACTGAGATAAACAGCGAAAATCGAACAAATTTTGGTAATTTGGCTTAGTAGCCCAAAATCATCATGTGAATATAATTGCAGTTATAATACTCTTAGCCTGTTTTTTATAAAGTCGTTTATTAAACAGAAAATCCTACTACGTGATAAATATTTTGTATAAAGTTAACCGATGTAAATCATAACATCTACAGTGACCGAAGCAATGACGCGAAGTAGAAAGAGTCAACTGGCAGATGACATTTTGTGTACGCTCGGAGTCCGCCCCGCGCCCCGCGCAAAAACGACCAACGTTACTTGGTCGCATTAACTTCGTACTATTTGCAAGATTGAGTGTAGATGGCTTTTTATACTTTTGAAAATTTATTGAAATATAATGAAATCTTCAAAACAAAATATGCCAGGTTGTGGAGTCTTATTTGATTAGTACGAAAATGCAATAAAAAGAAAATCGTGAATTTGTAGTTGACTTTATTTACTTTGCACCCGTCGATATTAACTCTTATGTGCAATAACAATTACCTATTCAACATTCTGACTTAGATCGCGATGAACTGTAGCCCTAAAATACAGAAACGCGATTATCGTTAGTGCGAAAGTGTCCCACATCGATATACACAATTCCGAATATTTACCACCGCGATGCACGTTAGTGCGAAAATATTCCAAACCAATGCATATAATTTCGAATGTTTACCACCGCGATGTACCATATTAGTACGAATGTACTTCACATCGATTCACACATTGATATGTACGAAAACGGGTTTTATGCTAGCCCGAAATTTCAGATGTTACAGGGCTCCGTCGTACTAAAACGTTAAACATAACATAATAGATATTAGAAACACGCCTAAACCATTGCTCTAAAAGGGTTGGCACTCTATCGCATAGGAGATCAATATACCGACATAGTCCCTAAAGTTACTTCATCTGCAGGTGTAGTTTCCACTACAAATCTATTAGGCTTCGTCAGATCACCTCAATTAAATTAACATCCGGTTTACTGTTAGCTAGGTTCTCTGATTAGTTTAGCGAAGTAAATTATCGTAGAGTAATTTAATTGAAAACTGTAGGCCATATACGTTAGGATGAAGATGCAAATAATGGTCAAAGTCGAAGGCGCCGAAATCTAGAAGTGCCATTGCTATGATGCAAGCGAGAAGCTGCACACGCTGACCGAATACCTGCCGTGGGAAACGCCGAGGTGGGTCCTTACGGCGGCCCTGCCCCTCTAGACAAGTGGCAATTCGTTGCTCGGCGTATGATGGAATAGAATGCCAAATGTATGGGATTTGACGTATATGACAGGGCGTCAACGAATGTCAAAATTGTCAAATCCTATACATTTGTCATTCTATTCCATCATACGCCGAGCAACGAATTGCCACTTGTCTAGGGGGGCTGGGGATAGTTCTCTCGCTTAGTGCGAGTGTGTGTATAATGAGGACACCGCAGTCCCACACCCTGATAGCCCGAAACGGCCGTGCAGTTTTAGCCTGTTCGGATCCGACATAACCCGCCCTCAGAAGTTGTTACCTGAAGTCAAATTGACTTGTCCTAAATATAGAAAAAAAAATTAACACAAGAAATTTTAGGAACGATCTTTGTTTTAAAATATATTATGATAATTCGAGGTAATTTTTTTTTATTAATTATATTAAATTTCAAGCAAAATTTTCGAAGCTATTGGGAATCGGTAACTTAAAATGTGTTAAGCTAATACCGATAAGGACTGTACAGTACGTAACCTTAAGTTTCAATGCCTTGATAGACACTTTCTAGAGCCATACTTAACAAATTCAATCATAGGAAGAAAGAAACACGACGTGTGTCGATGAAGAATTCCAATTCTTTGTATAATTCGTTCAACAAATAAAGTAGGTAGTGAACAGTTTGATTTAAGCCGACATTTGTTGGCACCTGGGGCCCGATGCGCTAATTTTACGTTTTAGTTTTTGTAGTTTTGGTAACTTACTAAGACGTAACGTAACATTTCGATGAGTAAAACTGTAGTTTTCTTTGTGGGTTTTCGGTAAAAAGAAAACGTAAGTATATATTGACATGCTTGTCATATGTCATATATGACATGACAAACATGCCAGACCAAAAAAATAACTACAATTTTTTTTTTGCAATAATTACATACGTTAGTCCGTCGAGAAAGTTGTGACGATTGAGGGTGGCGCTGCTTTACATACGTTAGTCCGTCGAGAAAGTTGTGACGATTGAGGGTGGCGCTGCTACGATTAACCTGGTATCCCTGTAATATCGCGACTTGACCTCTTATTTTTTGTGAATGCCGTAAGGCGAAACCGGTTAGGTGAATAATAAATATCGTAGGCGCGGGCCACGCGGTTTGCGATTCGCCTTCGCTCCTCGCGGGCCGCAAGGTCTGCGATTCTCCTTCGCTCCCGCTCCGCCGCCTCCTTCACGAGCATTACTTGCTCGCAGTAGGAGGCGCCGGCAGCCCATGCATCCGCGCAGCGAACCATCGCTGCGAGCAAAGTGGCGAGCGTGAGAACTCTCACTCCCAGGGTCGCCACTAGCTCCAGTCTCGGCGTCTCCCACGCCGGACACTCGGTGAGCGTGTGTAGCGCCGAATCCTCGCTCGCGTCGCAGTGATGGCACTCGGACGTTGGCTCTTTCTTCGCGGTCCGATGCAGATACCGCCCGAAGCATCCATGCTCGGTGATAATCTGCGTCAGCCAGAACGAGAGGCCGCCATGTGGCCTCTCTAGCCACTCCCCCATGATGGGTCTTACCGCCGCTACTAAGGCGCGCCCTGCGCGTGGTTGCCCAAGTTGTAGCTCCCACTCCGCCACCATGTCCCTGTGGAGCCGGGATCTCACGGCCCAAATTTCTTCAGGTGTTATCAATATACTTGTTTGTTTGTTTAGTGTATCATCAACGCATAATGATTTAGATTAGAATGTGGCTGTTAATACACCTCTGCATAAAAACCTTTTTTTCTTTAAACCTTTTTTTCTTTAAAACCGAGGTTTCATAAGGGAAAATGCATACCCCGGATTCCAAGGATGTAAAAGAAGACTGAGACTAATAACTAACTTTATAAAAATGAAATCAATAGAAGTAATGAAATTATGAAAGAATGAAAGAAAGTATAATATAGGTATGATATAATTTAATAAATGTTACATTATATTCTTTTATAAGAATAATGTATTCACAACAATAAAGTAATGGTCTAAATCGAGGTACCCGAAATGCTTCTTGAAACTCCTGCTTAATTTATTTGATCCTCTTCGATCTTTTCCGATATACTTAAATGATATGGCATGGTATTTCTGAAAACATCTGGAAGAAATATAAACGTAAGTACTGAAAAATGGATCAAGAATGTTCAAAAACGTTTAATTGTTGTAGGTTTTTTTACAAAATCGTAGGTAAATGACAACCACAAAAATTGAAATAATGCTTTGAAACAAAGAATATTCACTTAACACTAATAGTTTTTAATAGATTACACTTTCCATATTGTGTTTAACATTAAGTATATGTACGTACCGGTTAATTTGACCATAACATCGTCCAACTCGGCAAGCAGCTTGCCGGCCTGAAATTGGGCCATATATCGCAATAAATCCCTGAAATACTTTTGCTACGACTTGACCCGCACAATTATTATGTACATGTCAATAAATTCTTGAACTCTAGACTATGTAAATATATTAAATGAACGCAAAAGATATACGAAGCATCTACAACAGAACAAGGAATTGACAGCTGACTGTTTGGCAGTTGATGAGTGTTGAAAATATAAGGCATTGGTCATTTTGCGTCAAAAAGAAAATATTAGTTCCTCAAACATTCATTTCCTGATTTTCTTGACTCACTACAACAAAGAGAATACACTGTTTCCGATGTATTACCTTACTCTATGATGCACTGCACTACAATTCACTAACCAAGACATTCACCCAAATAAATTCATCTACACATAACGCACACACACGCATGAAAACGCCAATCACCATTCATACACCAGGATCAGGAAACTTGTCATCAGCCCGTCCCTGATTAACGATCCAAGAGGTTGATAAAACAAAAAATCAGTTAGAAAATAATAATAATAAATATCTTTTCACGTACACACTAATTATACAGCCCAAAGTAAGTTTCATTTAAGAACTTGTGTTATGGATACTGTAAATACATACTTTTTTCTTTATATGAGCCTTTTCCCTCAGAATAAACGATAAACGTCAAATGGTCTTCTTTTATTGCTAACAATTTTGTACGGAACCCTTTGTGCAGTCCGACTCGCACTTGGCCGGTTTTTATCTTCTATGGTTATTATCAATCAGAGCTATTTTCTTTTTGACATTTGACAGTTAAAAAATCAAAGATCTGAAGACGGCCTCCGTGGCGTAGCGGTAGTGAACACCGCCGCTACGCAGGAGGCGCAGGTTCGATCCCCGCTCAGTGCAAATATTTATATGCATATTAATATGAATATTTGCATTGGTCTGGGTGTTTATATGTATAATATGTATGTTTTTACAAAAAAAAATGAATCTAAGTATGTTTATCCGCATTCTAGAACCCATAACACAAGCTAGGTAGTTAAGCTATGCTTACTTTGGGTCTAGATAGCGTTGTGTAGAATGTCCTACAATATTAATAATAATAATAATTATGGATGTATTTAAAAATGCAATTTATATGTGATTTTAATTAATAAAGAGAGAATAATAATTAATTCATCAAAACGTTTTTTTTTTTAAATAAAAATTGATTCGGTAGGAACACATTTGAAAGAAACTTTAGTAGAAAAATTATATGCCTAAATCGACAGAAGATAAGAACATATTATATGCCTGAATCGACTTCCACTCTGATCAACTGGTTGATTCGTTCAATTGATCGGAGTGGAAAACGGGGTAGTACCACAGAATAATAAATAGTTACTGTAGTACTATGGATTATTCATCATTTATTCATTAAACAAATAGTACTACGTACAGAAACTAACATAATATGGCGCTAGGCGCAGCCTAGGTAATGGTAACACCAATGACTCTTCCATTTTTTTTTTAAACCACTTAGTTGGCAGACAAGCACACGGCCCACCTGATGGGAAGCGGTCACCGTGGCCTACGGACGTATGCAACACCAGGCCCTCACCAGGGGCGTCACACTCGCACGGCCGACCCTGAAGAAACCTTCTAATGCCCTTCTTGTAGAACCCCATAATTGGGGGTTGTGCTTTATTTATTAATAGTTACAAGTACCCGCTTGACGGCAATAGGCTCGGCCCCTAATACGTAACCTAATGGCCGGCAAATCAGTTGGCGAAATGTGGGTAATACACCTCTGCTTACCCCTTCAGGGATTCAGAGGCGTGGGTATAGATATGTGTATATGGGGCTGCCCATTAATCACCTAAGGATCAGGGATTGTACGGAAAAAATCACGAAATATCACCAAGGGGAGGAAAAAATTAAAACTACCCCCAGTATATTGAGATATCACTTGTATTTATTTTTTCTTATAATGCGCGATTTTGGTCACGGTGATTAATTTTCTTAAAAATGTCTAGGGGAAGGAGGAGTGGTCTTAAACCTCACGACGTATCACCATAGTGGGAAGGGGGAGGGGGGTTAAAAATTGTTAAAAAAAATCACGTGATTAATGGACCTATGTATGATCATCTGTTTCCTCTTGAACTACTTATTACAACTGGACAAATGAGGCATCGTTAGAGGTGGAGAAACTTGGGTCTAGACTGGTAAAGCGGACCCCAGACTTCGAGGTGAAAGCTTCGGATGCGACTGGAATTTAACGCTAGGATGCGTTGCAATGCGATGCGCACCCCTCGCCGCCCTTTCTAGAGGCAATATGGAGACATCGTGGTTCCCACACACGAGGGGAGCATCTCGAAACTGGAGATGTCCCTGGGTCTGTCGGGGTACAAGGAATATGTTTTAGGCAATCTTAAACCCAAAGCGCTGCTGTTTCAGTCGGTTCAAAGCCGATATGACCACCCTTATCACCCGGCGGGATCATCCGAAGGGATTTAGTAAAGCATAGTATGGTTCGATGCCCACTCTGTACAAAAATTTGCATGCATGATATATTTGCATTGGTCTGGGTTCTTCGGTATATCATAAAGTACAGTCCGCATCGAACGATCTTGACTAGCATAGTACTGAAAATTATCTTAATACCTTGGTATTCAAATTATTTCCTTCCATCGATTTGATGCTGACTGTACAAACACGGTGGTATTGATGTGTAGGAAAAATTTAACTGCTAGTCAAAATGATGCTGACTGTATGTATTTGCAAAAAATATTATTACATTCTAGATCCCAAAACACAAGCTTTGCTTGCTTTGGGTCTAGATAGCGCTGTGTAGATTGTCGTAGAATATTTATTTCTCTGATTTTATGTCATGACTTTAGCAATCACTTATGCTATAGTCAAAATGAATAGAATTACTAACCAAATGATTTTTCTGTGATTGATACCAATTCAATATTCATAATTTTAGTAATCAATCAATCAATTAGCCTATTGCAGTCCACTGCTGGACATAGGCCTCTCCCAATTGTTTACAACAATAATATAATAAAATAACCTAAATGCGTTTTACAAATCGTGAAAAAATTATTGGCGATTTGAAAACCATGATTTGAAGCATAAAAACCTAACTTCTGCTTTGACATATCGTACTGACTACCACGTTAATAAGTTATCGAAATGGAAATCACGCTTTGAAGAAACGTGGTGTAAGTAAATTTTGACGTAGGGCCATTTGTATGGGTGACGCAAGTTGTCAAAATGACATATACCAAAGTTCTGCTAAGTTTTACTTTGACAGATCTTACAGACTACCACGTTTTTAAGTTATCGAATCCATTTCGATCACAAGTCACGCGTATACAAAACGTGGCGTTAGCGCATCGGGCCCCTGGGCGTGAAACTTCAGTCTAACACGTACCTATTGTTCTGGATAGGAAAGGGTTGGATGGGATTAATTGGAATAGCTCAAAGCAAATCAAAGACGTAAAATGTCTCTACGCAATTTAAAAAGTTTTATAGTGTAAATGGCTTTAGGATTTCTTATGATGCGAATAGAAATGAAATGCTTTTGCTATTGATCTTTAGTACCTAAATCTTAGTTTAATGTTATAAAATGTGAAATTAGTGAAGATGTTTGTTACTCAGTCCCGTTCAAACGAATAAACGCATTATATTTCGACGACCGACAACTCTCGCAACCCATGGAAACCATGGATAAAAAGTAGCCTGTCCTAAAAATTTAGAACTAAAAATACAATTTGAGCCAGATCCGTTCAATTGTTCGAGCTTGATTGATTAAAAAACAAACATAGGGATTACCATTCTTGGAACAGTAACTAGAATGGTAGCTACTATTCTGTGGACTCACCAGTTCACCTTAGCTTACCACCAGGCCAGTGGTCAATTTTGACAAAAGAAACTTTTAACAAAATTAAACATTCAGGCACTTACAGATTTATAATATTAGTGGGATAAATGTACACAAATGCACATAGTCGTCAAGTCGTGACCACAGGCACAGAATAAATAATAGTACTACGTGCTACCTGTGGCAACGTATTCAAAACGGCGGGAAAAGTGAGCCCTATAATTAATTAATCGCGATAAGTCCCGAACCATCATAAAAATTATGATATCCATCCATACTGTTTATAACTGTAAAGTGTAATATTTAAAAAAAATAGTTTGGTTACATTATATTATCGATTCTAAACTGCTTGTCCGCGAAAACCAACACCCATGCGGGCGGAGCCGCGGGCATAGGCTGAAAGGCTTTATTTGCATGAAAACAGGGGATTATATGGCATACCTACTGCTAGAAAACATCAATTGCAGGCAGTACACAAACCGGTATTTTGATGAATTTATCCGACTTGTTACTGAAACCCTGCCAACCTGCATCCGACATTAGCCTCAGGCGAGGTCAACAACACGGGTTCGTTCTCTAAAGGGGTATCTACGAGATTACCGATAGGTAAGTGCACGGCGAAAGGTATACCCTGGGGAAAAATATATATGTTTATAGCTTTGCAACTATGTATAGAATGTTGAGGGGTTCGATTCTATTAGGCTATAGGGGTATTTATTTAACAGACGTGTTTATTTTTCATTAAAATATTTAGAGAAAAGAACATTATAAATAACAAAACCAACTAGTTTATATCTGTAAAGATGAATATTATCTAATCTAAACATCTTAATTTTTTTGTATGCTCGTGCTTATCTAATAAAAAATATGGTTGGAATGTGCCACCAGCTTGAGATTTAGCCATTGGGTTAGCAGAAGCAGGCCGTGGCGGCGGCGCACATTGCGTGCCTCCCCATACCCGGGGGCGAGTTGGGGACTCTTCGGTCCCCACACCGGAAGAGAGCCAGATCGAGAGATATGGCCCTGGGTCGGCCGGGGTGCGAGGGATATGGCTACGGCAATCTCACCTCCAGCAACCGACGGCCCACAGACGGCGTGCCTCCTCCTCTGGCTCCGGCGGGGGAGGTATCCGTGGGGATTTTTCGCACGATAAAAAAAAAGGATTTAGCCATTCATGAAGAAAGAGTAAAACAAAAGAAGACTTCGCCATAGGTAAGAAATAGTCACACAAACATAATTCGGCTACAGCTTTGCGATATTAGACTTTAAAATATATGAGACAACTACCAGCTCAGTCTATCAGTGACCTTTTTTTAAAGTGTGCAAAATCCCCACGGATACCCCAAGGATGCCGAAGGTGAGATTGGCAGAGATATATCTCACAAATACTCTACGCACCTAAGGAAGACCATTTTTTGTTTCCCTTCGAAAATTCGAGAAAACCCAAACCACAAACCTATACAAAGATTTTTTTTTGTATTTTATGAATATTAGCCTACGTACGTACGAATGTACGATTCTCTCAACAAAAAAGTAAATCGGAAGCGAAGGGGCTCGTAAAAGACAAACAGTATAAGTCTCAAAGTTGGAAAGTCGTCACCTGAAAGTTTTTCAGCAAAGCTTACGCATTTACTCAGAGAAGTGGCCAATCACGTAACGAGATACCGATGCTCTTTACAGTTCTAGTTTGTTTCTTTTTTTATTGATTTATCGACAAGTATACGTTTTGTCAGTTGGTTGAATTTTATTATTCCGTTGCGCACTAGTCATAGAATATTGCTTTGAATGAAAAACTATAAATTCATACTTGGGCTTTGTGGCTTTGTCAGATTTTCTTTTGTGGTTAATTAAGCTATGTTCTTTTTCTTGTGGTAGTGCCGTCGTCGGCTAGGTCGCTCTCTTGCGGTGGATGGCGGGTCGAAGTTACAATTTTAATTAACCACTTTAATCATTTTTGTTTGTAGTTATTTCAGTCTTAAGATATTTATTATTGAACTTGACCGGTTTCGACTTACGACATTTTCAAAGGTTTACATTGACAGTTATTCTGTGTGTTATCAATATGTGTTCTATAGTTTGACAAGCTGGACTCCAACTAAGCGTTACGACTGCCATAGATGTTTGTAGAACCATCGTATAACCGTGTATAGGTGCCATAGATGTAGAGAAGAACAGGGACTGCCGGCTTAACCTGCCCTCAAAGGCGCGGCATCCAAGTACCTATAGCATAGCTAATCTATCCTAAACCTGCTCTACTCATACATCTATAATATGTACCATAGGCACGGCGCTGGTGTATGCATACAGCCTACACACCTTCATAATGACTAGTACTCAAGTCGTTAAGTATGTACAGTATATTACCTCCACGCGTGTCCTAAGTAAAGTGCCGTACGGAAAATGAAGTAATTAGGTTCCTTGTAATATTTCATTTGGAACAAAATATGTTCTAATCAGACCATGGAGAAGGAAATAATAGAAAGTACTAATTGAAAATACTAATTGAAATGAAATTACTTAATCATATTCTGTTCTCCGTGAATCAGTCGGTTTATACTGTTGATCGATTATAGGTACTTGTATTTTTGAACTATTTCGCAATGGACGTAAAAACTATTGGACGTTTGTAGCGATTTTTTTTTATTTGGAAGATCTTGGTCAGACTTAACAACTTATGTATGTTGAATGAAATTTTGAAGCATTTATTATGCTGATTGTTCCCAAAGATGGAAAGTATAGAGGCATTTGGATTGGCTTCGTGCGGGCTTGGGTGGCTTAGCGGTTAGAGCATTCCCCCTGTAAGGGAAAAGTCGCAGGTTCGAATCCCGCCCGAAGTCATTTGTCTTTTCTATTTTTAAATCGAACTTATATGTAGATTTCATCGCAATTAGTGAAGTAGCACCGGAGATTTGGTATAAATTCTCTCCAAGCAAGCAACAGCTAGTAGATTATAATATTATAAGTAGAACCTGCAGAACACGAGAGAGAAAAAGTATATAAATGATGCGTGGTTTTGCCCCCTGCTATTATACGTTACGGAATAACTCTCTTTGACGTCAAAAGCAGACATATCACATGCTGTGACGTCATGGCATCGAACGTTGTCGTTGCTTGTTTTGCAACAAATATTGTGAATTTATCCAACATGCAATAACTTTAAAAATATCATCAAATTTTTTGTATCTTTTATTCATTTTTTCTATATAGGTATTTACGGCTACAGAGAGAGGTATACACCTGCAGTTTTTGATGCTTAATAGGGATGATCCAATTGACAATAACGGGGTAGGTACTTTCCAGTCTTCAGAATTCTTTCTTATCATTATTATGATGTTTTTCTCATAGACAGAGAATAACTATCGGCTTGCGTAGAGAGCCATATGTTGAACAACATTCACAAGTTGAACGAAATATCTTTAAATTTGTAAAATATGAATGACTATTTAACTGTTTGCAAATACGAATATCTCTCCACGAGCTTTCAAATGAGACCCCATCTTTTTTAATGAGAAAAGGAACTGGTTGGAGCTATAAAAGTTTGATCGCAATAAAAACATGAAATAAACTTTGTACGATGGACGCAGGTGAGTTCTCCAATGCTCGACTTCCCACGCCAATGACCATCACCGAAACCCACAGAGACAGCGATATTCCCGCTATAGACCCTCAGAAAAGTAAACAGGAGGTATTCCTTTAGCAAGAGCATTCCCTCAATGATGTTTTGTGAAATTTATACGTCGTTTGGGAATACTTTGGCTAATTCCTTAATTTATTTGCCAGCAGAAACATGTACGTTTGTATTTTTGATCTTTATTTCTGTTTTATGTTTTTAGTAGGTACCTACACAGCCGGCTGGGCAATTTAAGTTGAGTCTCGTCAATGTTTTCTTACGTACAGTTTTATAGCATAAACATTGTGCACTGTTCGTAAGTAGGTTTTGACGAGACTCTGCCACAATTTTTCAATTCCCGCCAAAACCTGCCTGCGTTACCTTTTTTTCCTTACTACGAGCACGAAAGCGGAACCAAATCGTTATCTGTTATTTGATGTTCAGCCGCTTTATGACGAAGTATGGAGAGCTCATTTGTATATTTGCTTTATTCGCACGAATTACGGTTATGCTCGAATAGCAAATACGCACAACGTCCGCTTGTCCACCGTCCATTTGTTTTTTGACTCACATCAAAGGATACCAATAAACCGCCAGTACCACGGCAACATCCAGTAACACGCATTGATTTAAAATTGTTACCTACATAACTTAGTAACACATACATTTAATTAACATGTTTCACGCATCAGCGCGAAGTGTGGATAACATTGGCATATTATATGTGCTGTCAGTGGGAAGACCAAAAGGCTTGTCCTACGTATCTGCGCTGACGGCACAGAATCTCTTTTACAGGGTCCGCAGCACTCGTGTAACTCCCCTAGTGTTGTGCCAATCAGGCCACTGTAACCACTTTCCTTCAGTTCCGTGTGCTTGTCTGCGACCTCAGTAGTAAAAAAAATAATTGTACGCTCACATGACAAATATTTAGGCAAATATAGCCTAGCTGTAAAATAAGTAACACATAACGAAATGTACATAGTTGCTTTTAAAATTGGCAGTTATGTCGAACTTAAACCCAGTGATTAAACCACACTGGTTACGTATTGCGATTATAATGAGAAAAGGTAAACATGGGTGTTCTTTTTCTCATTTTATCTAGTAAAAAGAACATACTACTTAGTACTCAACCTGGAAAATTAATTACATTTGCTTCTGCTTTTATATTAATAACTGAATCCCCCGAGGAAATCTACGTTTCATTTTTTACGCTCAAGAGTTTTGAGCAGCTAGAACTGACCTATTTACCTTGTCCCACTAATAGTAAAAATGTAAAAGTTTGTGAAGGTAATCTAACGGCTGTAAGCTTAAAGTATACATTATATACCTATAGAGCGCGCCTATCACTCAGGTCTTTGGCGCCGAGTGTTAGCAGATACTTTGCAATGGTATAGCGCACCTATAGTGACGTTTCATGCATTACCGAAAATATCAATAGATGCACTTATTAATGTAGTTTGTTGTTATAAAGTTTTTTGTTCGATTTGATATACATGGATAAAATTAAAGCTAAAATACAAAAAAAATGGCGTCATTTTGGGATATTTTTGCGTCATTATTACTACAAATATTTAGATACTAGATTTCACATATCGAATTAAGTATTATTTGCGAAGTCATTTTGACGGGTATTGTTTTGCTACTGATTAAGGTTGAGCCCGGAGCCTTGATACTGTTCATACCCGTGATAGCAGTTCATACTTGTAAGCCGCGCTCTATAGCAATATATACTCTAAGGCTGTAAGTGTCTGGCTAAAAATTAGTGGAGGAATAAATTATTATCCGGAATATTTCATGGGTTGTTCTAGAAACGGGATCAGAACCAACTACACTGAAGCTTCGCATCAAAGTATAAAAATTAGAGTGTGAACTTTAAGAAGTGAATAGTAGAGAATCAAGAAAGAAACCGTATAACAGTCACGTTATCTTAGTAATTCACGCATTAAACTTTTAAATACTAATAAAATTTAATTTAATCAAATGAATAACTGGGAGCAGAAAAAATGTGTTGCTTTTTACTATATTTTTTTACACAACAAAAACTCGGGACGACGAATAGAATGTCATTTTACAACCTTATTATTTTTACATCACAAAGTTGCTGGACATAGTCCTCTCCCAATGCGCGTCCTCGACCTTACGTGGACGCGTCGTCCTCTACGCAGAGCGCGCCTACCCCTAGCTACCTTCATACCTTTAAAAAAAATAATTTTCCTTTAAAAATAAAACTGGAATTCAACAATAAAATTAATTACGTCCGTGGTAAAATCACATAAGTAACAAGATCTTCCTTCCAAAAATAAGCAATGACATCTAACTTTTTACAGCCCTCAATCAATCTCAAACAGCCTCAAAAATTGCAAAGATTTATTTAAAAATGGTATCAAATTCTCCTATCGTGTTCCTTACCGCAACTACTTATTAAGCTGTTCCGGTAGACGGTATCGTTTTACTGGCAAGCTTGCTTTATGAGGGGGAAGTGCAATTACTTACAGAGATTGCACGGTGCGTACCGTTTAGGGTTTCTTAGGGGCGTTCGTGAATTTGTTTATTTAACACTTTGGTTTGTTATTCATGTGGACTTATTGTGTAATATAGCGTGTACTATGTGCGTGTTTTGTATCAAATTTTATCTAGATTCATAGGCTATATACATACTAGGTTATATCCGTTTAGCCGTTGGCCATAATTTGAGTGACAAATATCTAAACATTGATTTATGTTAAGTAAAATAGTAGGATAGAAAGCAGTCACGAGGGGTCCCTTTAACACGGTTCTTGTTCTTTTTCACGGATATGGTAGAGATGTTCAAATTTGACTCACTAGATCGAGATAAGAACGTTTTTTCACCGGCGCCCCTTTTGAAAATTTTAACCCTTCGCCACTGATAAGAAATAGGATGAATATATTGGTACTTTATATCTAACTGTAGTTGCAGCTGCAGCCTTGCACATTGCTGCTACATTGCAGTTGCAGCTCTAACTTATACTTACAAGAAAATGCTTTATTCAAACCAGATCGAAAATTGAAGCTAGTTATATAATGTTCAGTTGCTTCGTAAATAATCAAAATAGGCCAGACTCATTGATTTCAGTTAATGTGTTGTCGAACTGCAACGTGACCGCGTCTGTTGTATATTTGTTTCAGTCTGTTGTTTACAGGTCATTGACGCGAAATAAGGTTGGCTACAGGTCGACAGAGTTCGAAGGGCAAAGGCTGAAAAAATGTTATTACGACTAAAATGGAACATTATTGTTTTAAAAAATTACGACTCTATATCTGTTCAAAGAGTTAATCAGGGGTATGTTTGATAAATGGCCACATTTCAACAGTCTGAAATTTAGTCTCATGTAGTAAGGGCTAAGTTTCAATAAGTACGTTACAAAAAATGCAAAGATGTCACAGATTTATTTCCAGAAGACAGGGTGTCCCTATAGGGTGTTTCGTAAGCAAGATCTTAGAGTCGCTAGCTAACCTTCCTTACCAAGAAGCCGATACACCTATTGATTGAATGATCAGGCTCTGGCGCAGACCTGACTTACGAATCATGAGTTCCAAGGTGAAAGCCTTGAATGCAACCGCAACTACTGCAAAGATCATGATGATGAAGAAGTAGTGGAACCAAATAAACACGCATGACACATCCATCCAATACATTTATCAATCAATCAATTTATTAACCCATCGCAATCTACTTGGATAGGCTCCCAATGTGGAAGGCTCTGGCCTACTGTTTCCACGCTGACCAGACGGTACAGGGTTTTATTTCGAGTTTCCCTTTAGTCACCCCTTACAACACCCTTGGGATGTGGAGTGGTGATACTCGTATTGTTTCTACATCACCACACAGACAATATATTAGACTCACGCTATATCCTCACACAACATGAATATATTATGTACAAAAACGATAAAAAATAAAAACGCGCGATCAAAATACATAAGTTATTTTTCAATATGTCTAAGGACAAGAGAGTGGAGTTTTATTTCGCCAGCTAAACTTGGCCGACGACTGGCTGAAGCCATAAGGCTATTTTATGGCGGCACCAAACATTCTGGTCGGGGAAGATTTATTGACTTTTACGTTACAGTCGCCTGTTTCCTTTTAACATTTTATAGATAACCAGTTAGGTATTGCTACTTGCAGTGTGTAATATATGACATAATAACAGTTAGTAGAATATCAGAGTATAATATCAAAATGAAATTAAATTGGGTTTAGATGATGCAATGCATACGGTACGGGTGCATAAGGTAATTGCATAAAATCTATTTCCCGGGCGAGTAGAATTTGGGCCACCCCATCTCTTCCCATGCGGGGTCGTACAAAGCGACTAAGGGATAGGGCTGTTTAACATCAGATAGATATTATATACATCCCAGACTCAGCCTCAAATGCATGACTCAAGTCAACAATATTGCCCGTAATACGGCAATAGGCTCACCCCCTATTAGGTGGGACCAAATTTGAATGTTAATTAAAAAAAATATTTGTGTAAAATCAATTTTGCATTCGTCACTAACATTATTATTATTTATTATTTTTCCTATCTCCTACCTTTTCTGGTTTTTCTCGCTTGACGGCAATAGGCTCGCCCTTCTTATATGGGTCCAAAAATCATAGTTGTTGAAATGTGGGTGTTAATACATCTCTGCCTACCTCTTCGGGGATTTACAGGCGAGAGTCCTTTCACCCTTTCGAATTACAGGTTAAACAGATATTCAAACATTAACTATCAACGATATAACAGGTTCATGTTCTTTTAAATGAGACATTACAAATATTCCCCATTGGACTCGTCACATGCTCTAATTGACATCAATCGCAAAAAGCCATAGTAATTTGCTACACATTTTTCGTCTAATAGCCTCAATGGATCGTTAAGTTAGTCACATGGTTAACTTGTGTGCAGGGACTAATTGCGTAATTTTAAATGACGCCGACATAGCGTGCGTGACATTCTTGAAGAATCCTGCCCCTCTAGACAAGTGGCAATTCGTTACTCGGCGTATGATGGAATAGAATGCCAAATGTATGGGATTTGACATATATGACAGGCGTCAATGAATGTCAAAAAAGTCTAATCCTATACATTTGTCATTCTATTCCATCATACGCCGAGCAACGAATTGCCACTTGTCTAGGGGGGCTGAGGGACATAGTTCTGATAACGTTAAAATAATATAGTATGTATATAACGTGTAATAAAATGAAATCTCGCAACTTTGTGAGAATACTTGGTATCGAAAAATATGTGTAGGAAAAATATTGGGTGACCCAATTCTCTAAAATTCAGTTGCAAAGATTGCAAAAATTGACATCACTGCCTATGCTAACCATACCACATCGATATGTCCAGCATATAAGTCGCAGTGAGCAGCTGACTTTTGGAAGTCAATGACCGGCGGCGAGTTCTTCGTAGGTATGTCTCATGAGCTGACGTTGACCCTCAAAGTTCCGAGAGTTAATTTTGTTATACCTTATGTAAAACCTTGACCATAATACTATGGTATGAAGTTACCATGCTTTTGTGGAGTCTTTTGTTATCTATCTATAATATATAGAATTTTTTCGTTGAAAATTAGTCTTTCTATAGTTTCCATCGGAGCTTGTCATAACTTTCGCAAGCAATCCAACCAATCTACCTTTTTCAGGGAAGCACGGATAGTTTTAGGTTTTCTTTAAAATGAAACACCACACATCTTAATCGAAAACAAAGGCTTGGTGTGTTCTGACTCAACAGTGGTACACGATAGGGTTACTATATTTTTTCATTTTTATCGACCCTGGAGAATTAATTACCTAATTCCTAATCTAATTAAAATTCTTTCAAAGATACCGAGTGAATTAATGAAATGAATTGAAAGTAAAAAAATAAAAATATAGAAATTATCATAAACATCTCATAACTACGTACTTAATTAGAAATAGTAAACTAGATTCAATTAAAAATTTTTGCCTGTTTTTTTCTTCGAGGTGATATTTCTAACTTAAAATCCATATATCCATATCCATACTCCATACTAATATTATAAATGCGAAAGTAACTCTGTCTGTCCGTCTGTCTGTCTGTCTGTTACGTTTTCACACCTAAACCACTCAACCGATTTTAATGAAATTTGGTGTGGGGGTAGAATAAACCTTGAGAAAGGACACAGGCTATGTTTGGTCGCGATAACCGACATCCGCGCGGGCGGAGCCGCGGGCAAAAGCTAGTCTACCATAAATATCTCTCGCTTAGAAAATACTGTCGCAGTTCATCGTCCGGTATGGCATGTCGGACATACCTTCGTCATCAAAGTACATCGCTGGGACCGTCAGTGACCGCGGCACCCTCACACTGAATACTTCACATATTTCTTCTATCTTCATAATTGAAGGAAATAAGTTTAAATAGTGCTTGTTATTAATAATTTAATTTACACAAGGTTGCGTGTAGACTAGATTATTTTGCAAATCATTTAATACAAGACTTGGTTGTGTCGGTTTACTGGTGTAAACAATCTAGGAAGTGCTAGTAACTTAGTGATTAATAATCGGCCTTAGCATAGAGAGGTTACAGGTTCAACTTTTAATTAAGACACTATTGTAGACAAGTAATCTATACCTAGTTACTAATATTATAAATGTGAAAGTAACTCTGTCTGTTTATCTGTTACGCTTTCACGCCTAAATCACTGAACCGATTTTGATGAAATTTGATACAGAGGCTGATTAGACCTTGGGATAGGATTTATGTAATATTTGGTCGCGATAACCGACATCCACGCGGGCGTAGTCACGGGCAACAGCTAGTTTAGCATAATTGAAGT
Organism: Eilema depressum; assembly: GCA_914767945.1. Taxonomy (NCBI): domain Eukaryota; kingdom Metazoa; phylum Arthropoda; class Insecta; order Lepidoptera; family Erebidae; genus Eilema; species Eilema depressum. The sequence continues at coordinate 5,780,465 of OU612028.1, read as the reverse complement.
GATATACGGGAATACTTCGAGTAGTAAAATTCGTTTACTTAACACTTTTTACAAAATAAATTTACTGTAACTTTTTTTCTATATTGTCTATTTAGAGACTTATGTTTAGACATACCTATATTAAAGTAAAAACATAAATGTTTAGTACTTGATATTAATCATTACTTAAATGTTTGTGAGTTTCCAACTTCGTAATCGGTATGAGTAGACATAATCAGAAGTTTCTTTTACCTCAAGAAACAGAAGCGATTAAGAGGTGTGGTGTTTCATTTTAATATGTTTATTAAAGACATGATTCCGTAGCCGACCGCATACGACAACTACCGACGCAAGCAGCATATACAGCGTACCCATTACTCGTCAAACTCCGATACGGATAAAGGGGACCATTGAGAAGCCGCAATGAATTACGTGCATGTGCTGCGTGCGTCGGCAGTTGTCGTATATGGTCGACTACGGAATCATACCCTAATGCGGAAATCTAAGACCATGATTACATTTGCTAACTCTCACATTCATTCCATTTTTTACTTATTACATATAACGAATATTTAGACCTTTTATCCTTGCAATTCTTCGATATCGCTAAGAGGTTGTGGAGGTCAGATGGCAGTCGCTACACGGAAAATATCGAAGTTTAGCCAAACCCGCAGTTGGACAGGAAAAAGGGGACCTCAGAGTCCGGAATACGCTTTAGGTGAAGAAGTGAAAGCTTCGAATGCAACCGGGGACGCTAGGACCGCTAGGATTAGCAACTTTACAGACCTGCCCCCCTAGACAAGAGGCAATTCGTTGCTCGGCGTATGATGGAATAGAATGCCAAATGTATGGGATTTGACGTATATTATATGACAGGCGTCAACGAATGTCAAAAACGTCAAATCCTATACATTTGTCATTCTATTCCATCATACGCCGAGCAACGAATTGCCACTTATCTAAGGGTAGGGGGGCTGATTACTTTATATTGATTTCACGGTCCTGAGATAAAAGTCTTCAGTTTGTGGCGATACCACATGTACCCAGTGCCATCTAGCGACAGCAAGCCGAACAACTACGTTGCTAAAGATCCTGCATCGCGAAAGTGAAGTTTCAGCGCTCGTACACGCTGTATACAACATCCCAAAGACAATCGTTGGGCCGCGGCCCGCCAGGCGTGATCACCTTGCCAGGTCCTCGATTCTGCTAAAGCAAAACCACTGTCGTGCACAGTCTCTGCAAAAATTGGCATTAAATTTTAGACTTTATTGCAATAAAATTAAAGTCCAAAATTAAATGACAATATTTTCATTACACGCTTTGGTTCACTCTACAAAAAGCCATTGAATTTTAAACTTTAACTGCATTACTTTAAAGGCTAAAATCAAATGGAATTTTCTCGCAGTCTCTGTGGTGTGACAGTGGTTGTGCTTTAGCAGAATCGAGGACCTAGTCAGAGGATCCTCCCTTTGTGTTGGAGGGACATCACACCTCGTTCCTCCACAAGTTGTTGACAGACAATATCCCCTGGTTTTTTCATCCAATTTGTTGAGGTTTCCTAAAAATTATAGTGAGTAGATCCTCGGCTTCTATAAGGAAGCAATGGAGGCACCCGAGACTAATAATGAGATGGAAAAAAGAAGTAGATACTATTCTATTTTCCCCGGGATTTCTTAATCAAAGCTTAGTAGCATAAGATCTTATATTCAAAATAGGCCAATGTTGAATAAAACACCTGATTGTATGAAACCGTAACTGAGCGAAGAATATTAGAGTTTCCCTTTGTAACTGAAGTTAAAACAACCCTTTGATATACGAAACTCGCGGGGTAATCTCGGCTAATATGACTCCCCTATTGTTGGGAGGCTTTCTTGTGATGGTAACAAAACGCGTTGGGAAATGTGGAGATTCCGTTTTTAATCATAACTTTGATATTCTATAGAAACTTCGTTTGTAGTTGTTTATGGTTTTATTATCATGCATATTTTAGTTTTATATTTATCTAAACCGCATCTGAACACGATTACAATTACTAGAATACGGATGAACATATATTATGTATTTAGGTTTTGTTTATAGGAATACACCCTAGAAGAAATAGGGAGTATTATAATTCTATCCTGCTTAGAAGAAGAGAGTTGCTACCTCCTAGAATACAGTTTAAGGTAGGTATGTGATAATCATCTTAATCTCCCCTGTCCATCGACTTGTTGAAAAGCTACCGAAACGATGGGAAAAGGGCAAATGCACAATTAATTAAGTTAATTATATTTTAACGTGGTTGTCGATTGAATCCGAGGTTTTTTCCGCGAAGTCAGCGATCTGCTTACTACAACTTCTGTTTATGACTATAATATATGATAACTATTGATTCAAAGCTTAAGTATTTGATCGATTAGAATATGTATTGTAAAGTGAATTGGATTAAAGTTCTGATTACAAAATTTTACTTGAGCTTTGATATTGTAGGTATTTTGAAATGATACAGTATAATGAAAGGTCAATTTTCTTTTATTTTATATTTTTGTTACAATAACATCGTCACCCGTAGTTATAATTATTTAATTTTCAATTATGTTATGAATATTGATTTCTCTGTTGCCATTATTTACGGCTTTGAGCTCCAAGCTCATAATCCATACTTCCATACTTATATTATAAAAATGCGAAAGTAACTCTGTCTGTCTGTTACGCTTTCACGCCTAAATCACTGAACCGATTTTGATGAAATTTGGTATAGGGGTAGATTAGACCTTGAGAAAGGATATAGGCTATGTTTGGCCGCGATAAGCGACACGCGGGCGGAGCCGCGGGCAAAGGCTAGTTTTCAATAAAGATCACTATACAGCTGGTGACATTCAGTAATTAATTGGTATAAACACAAATATTTAAATAAATAAAATCTACCAAGTGTTAGCCGGCCTTAAAAAATATATAGGTATCTTGATCGATTAATTGTTTTCCTTATCCGATTATGAACAGTCAGATGCAATAATCGTTATGCACAGCACTTAGCCGAGTTGACGGTACCCATCAATGAAAAATGTCATTACGTTCAGAATATTTCGATCGGTATAAAAGGAGAACTTCATGGGCGTGATGTGTCAAACCGGACCTATTATTTTGTATTTTGTGATGACTAATATGTATACAGGTTTTTTCGGAGCAAGAGGAAAGTCAGAGCGTCATCCATAAGGCAACAGCATCAGGTCGATCTTAACGAACAAAGTAGAAGAAAAGAAAATACATTAATTCTGGCTATCTGCAGCACATAATACAGTTAAAGCAAACATAATATGGCATATACACAAACCATTCACTCATTTATTACAAAAAAATACCTGAAATGAAATGACCTGAAATGACCTGAATGCCTTGGCTTTGGGTGGAAAGGGTTTCCTGTTGACTGATTGTTCTGATATTTGGTACACACCTTTACTTCGGACACTAACACAAATTAAGTTAATAAACAGTTTGATTTGCTCTTAATTCCTTGGTATTAAGATCATTTCGAGACTTTGCAGTCAATATCGTTCTGATGCTTGCAAGTGTGATTGGTTGGACCCGAAGAACTCGATGGGTCCATTTCAAGTCAGTTTCTGAAATTCAGCATCAATGTATCGTCTCTTACTACAAGTGATTAAAATAAGTTCTTTATAATTATTTCGTTATTCTAAAAACACATTGTTCACAATAAAGATAGATAGAACTCAGACAGACAAATATTATTCCACCACCTTCTCAGCGCTGCCTGGTTCTCACACAAAAGAACGAAATATTAATAAAACCTCTATATATCAAATAAACGGACAGCCGGAGAAAGGAGAATCAACATTAAGTCTAACAAACATCAAACAGAAATGTTTTCCTATTACGAGGTAATACGATGCGATGGGATAGTGACACATTGAGGGTTATGGTTAATACACCTGTTATAATAGTAAGATTATCTGTGCTTTCACTTTATCGATATCATATATTTTCTGGATATTACTATAGGAAAATGCTCTATCATCAAATCATCATACATCAAAAGTAACTTCTTCTTCATCCTAGCGGTAATCCCAGTCGCATCCGAAGCTTTCACCTCGGAGTCTGAGGTCCACTTTTTCCAGTCTAACTGTAGACTTGGCTGAACTTCGATGTTTTCCGTGAAGCAGCTGCAATCTGATCTTCACAACTCGTTGGTGATATTGAAACATTGCAATTAGATCAGTTGCTAGACTTTTTACGGCTCCAAGTAACGACTGCCATAAATGTTTGTATGGCAACAAGGACCGATGGCTTGGCGTACTCTCCGAAGCCGAAGATGGTGTGAAATTGTAAGAATTTGTGTGTGTTGTCATGTGTATAATGATAATTCTATTAAGAATGTACAGACGGTCACACCCAAGATAAACCCATAAGGGTTTAATGGGTGCTTTTATTCGATTTTTATTGAGTTTTGTTTTTTGTTATTTTAATAAATAAAAAAATAAAAAAGCACGACCAGACCAATGCAAATACCCATATTCATGCATACAAATTTAGTATTCAGGTTGGATCGAATACGCGACTCTTACGTAGCGGCTGCGTTCACTGCCGTCGCGCCATTGTGGCTGGCAAAAGTAACTCTGTCTGTATATCTGCCTGTGTACACTTTCACATCTAAACCACTAAATTGATTTTGAAAATAAAAATTATATAAAGAGGAACTAGAGTTTAGGAAGGACAAAGGTTATGTTTGGTACAATAACCGATATTCATGGGGGAGCCGGGGGCAACTGGTAGTTGTATATAAACCGTAAATCAAATTATTTCACTGGGATCAGTAGTGGGGGTGACGGGTGGAGCCGCCTGTCACCCTAGCAGAAGCAGGCCGCGGCGGCGGCGCGCATTGCGTGCCTCCCCATACCCGGGGCGAGTTGGGGACTCTGTGGTCCCCACACGAGATGAGGGCCAGATCGAGAGATTTGGCCCTGGGTCGGCCGGGGTGCGAGGGATATGGCTACGACAACCTCACCTTCGGCAACCGACGGCCCACAGACGGCGTGCGTTTTAGTCGGTTCGAGTGCGACATAACCTCTTCCTCCGGCTCCGGCGGGGGAGGTATCCGTGGGGATTTTTCGCACGTTAAAAAAAAAAAAAAAAAAAGGGTATCAGTAGTAGTTCACTGTTCATTGGCTGAAACTAGTAAGCTCGGTGTACCACCATCGTTTTCTATAAGACCACCTCTAATCTCTGATGTGACGTACAAGAAAAAATATATATCATTTATTTTTAGGTATATAAAGAAATAATAGTAGGTACCTAACCAAAATAGCACCTGATTCTGACATTGATTCAGATATACGGATGTTGAGATTTATTTCCAGTAGGTATACCTAGTAGAAGTTATGTGACGTTTGTACAACCTACCGCGTTTGGCGGTAGGTTGTACAAACTTTCAAAAAAAAAATCTTTCTTTCTTTCACCTTCGAAAAATTTAGATAGGGGCACTGGATCAGATATCTAGATTCAATGATTCCTCCCTCGTCTGATAACATTACCTATAGCGAAAATAAAGGTTAATCATCATCTTCATGTAGACGCATTTCCCTGATTGCATCCGTGGCCAAGATGACCTCGGAGCTCAGGGTCCACCTTCCAGCTCTTCCTCCTGCACTTCGCATAATCTTTTATGAATAAAAAAATTATTTATTATAGTATATTGTGATTTATTTAACATTACAAGGATAGACAATATTAGCTAGGTCAGTATTAGGATGGGTGACCATTCTTAACATTACAAGGTTAAACAATTCTAGCTAGGTAATGTTAGGATTGGTGACTATTCTTAAGATTACAAAGTTAAGCAATACTTGCGACAGTCTAGCAAAGTTAGTCTTAAAATGGGTGACCATTGTTATAAAAATCTCTCCTCTCATAAAAACTTCTAATAAAAACCTGTTCAAAAATTAGGCTCGATGTGTTAAAATGAAATGACATGTCAAAATCATTTTCCTCGTAACACAACTTTCAAGAAAGAACATCAACATCGTGAGCGGTTATAACACTAGATCGAGACTAAAAAACAATCTTGTGAAAATGCTCTGCTAACCCTCTTTTCAATGAAATTGTCATCATTTTCGACATTTGGGAGTTTAAGATTAGATCGACACTGGATTCTGAATAACTTTTTATCGAGAGAACTGACCTTCTGGTTATCGTACGGTTTATTTATAATCGTTACGTCATACCTGCTGCGTTGTCTACATTCGTCTTCAAACGTTAGGCGTGGCTTGTTAGTTTGGCATTGAACTTTGGAAGCTATGCACGATAGTTCTGAGTTCGCACGAACGGAAATTAGAAACATATTTTCGATCTTTTGGAAACAAACATGGAATTAAAAAACAGTAAGTCTTTTAACATTATGTTTTTGTCTTGTATAATTATGTCACAGTCAACAAGCTTTATCCTTAGCTGACCGCCCATTGTACAACTCTCTATCACATTAATCACTGTATGTGTCCTATGTTTGGTGTGCAATAAAGCGTATTTATCTTATCTTATCTGTTTTATTAAATGGCTAGGCATGTAATTAAACGTCATAGATCCAAGCCTTGAACTGCGCCGTTTAGTTAAGAGCCTAGGCAGTTAATTGAAGGGCTGATTGAGCCAGTTGGCGGCGACATATAGGTACATACTTAGGTTTTAACGTAGCATTATTATTTTATAATTAATACCTGTTGCTCGTGGCTCCGACCGTGTGGAATTCTGATTCCGTTCATCGCTGATAGTGGAATATAGCCTATAGCTGATGGATAATATAATATAGCCTATGTTGGTACCGGTACCTAATAATGTACCTTTCTAATTGTGGAAGAATGTTTAAATAAAATCGGCCAAGTGCGAGTTGGACTCGCCCATGAAGGGTTCCGTAGTAGCAAAGGCGAAAATTGCGGTTTATGAAGTATATTAAAAAAAAACTACTGACTGGATCTCGTTCGAACCAATTTTTAGTGGTAGTTTGCATGGCAATTTACATCATATATTTTTTTTAGATTTATCATTCTCTTATTTTAGAAGTTAGAGGGGGGGACACACATTTTTCCACTTTGGAAGTGTCTCTCGCGCAAACTATTCAGTTTAGAAAAAAAATATGTTAGAAACCTCAATAGCATTTTTAAAGACCTATTTATAGATACACCACACGTATGGGTTTGATGAAAAAAAAAATTTTGAGTTGCAGTTCTAAGTATGAGGACCTCCAAAATTTAATGCTTTTTTTTTATTTTTGTGTGAAATTCTTAATGCGGTTCACAGAATACATCTTCTTACCAAGTTTCAACAGCATAGGCCTTATAGTTTCGGAGAAAAGTGGCTGTGACATACGGACGGACAGACAGACAGACAGACGGACGGACAGACATGACGAATCTATTAGGGTTCCGTTTTTTGCCATTTGGCTACGGAACCCTAAAAATGGTCCAGTCGTTTTTGAATTCATTCGTTACATACAAAAATATAAATCTTACCTCTTTTCAATGTTAGTACCTATAGAGATTTAGGCTATTTATAGCTGAAGATTTCCTTTAGTATTCAATACAGTGAGCAAACTTTAGTAGATATCGATGGCTCCTACTTATATGGGCCAAAATGCAAAATTACAACTTTACAGGAGAGGCTTCCAAAGTATCAATTTGCTATAATATTTTATTGATACAACCGAAGTTTAAAGTTGTTGCTTGTTTGCTAAGACAACTATTCTCCTTATTTACATTACAGTATTATAATATGGTGTATTTTTGAAACGGGGCAGTAAGGGGCATGTACCTTAACCGTTGTAGTTACAGCAAAACGTTCTTAGTAGACCTTCCCTAACTTTTTGAGAAATTTTGAACTGCATTTACAGATTTTGCAAAAATCCAATCGATTCTATTTCCTGTGGGGATGAAAAGACTCTGAGGGACCATTTAGCTTTGAGTACTAGGAAAGACAGAAATCGCCAAAAACGTTTTCCATACATTTCGGCAAGAGAATAAAATTTCTACAATTGTCAAACTTTTTGTTAAGGACAGGAAGTGCGTAGGATTGACTATAAAGTAAATAAAAATAATCATTACCCGCAAATTTTGAATTAGATTCCAATTTCTTTGTCATTTTAAGTTTCAGCTAAGAAAATTCGTATTAGTTAATAATGGAGAATTTTGGCTAAAATGTCTTCCAATCGTAAAAAATTGACTTATTAGAAGCCTATTTTGTCAATAATCGTTCGTAACCCTTTAAACTTTGTAGATTGGCTTTTTTACTTGATTTATTTGCAATTTTTTTTTCATGAAAATACCAACAAAATTGAATACGGGTCCATAATTCATTCAATTATAATTTCAGTAAATAAATCAAACTATTGTGATTTTTCTATTATTCAAATTAACTAACTGCAAACTATGTAACTTACTAGGTTAGCAGATTGTTAAACGTATGAGAGTCAAACTAGCTGATTGTCCCAAAATAAAATAAAACGCGCGGAATCTCCCCGCGTATAAGTCTCAAACTACTCTTTGGGGGTTGTTCCGTATTGATCCCACAAAAGTTGTCCCGAATTCGAAAATTCTTGTTTGATCCCACTTTTACTTCCTTATTGATCCCACAGCACTTTATTTATATTTTATTCTTAATTGATCCCATTTTTGTGTAGTCTACTATTCTCAATTGATCCCAAACCATGTTTTTCTTATAAAAACACTTTTTGTGGGTACGGTTTTCAAATAAGGTAAGTAATTTGAATGACTGAAGAGGCGGTTATTAAAATCTTGTTACAGTGGCTCGCAGAGCTGAATGTCTTTAACCGTCTTCTGTCGTCTGAAGTCTATTTATCCGTCTTTCTGTTACGCGCCACGCCTAAAGTGCTGAACCGATCTTGATGAAATTTGGTACATAGAGGCATTAGAGCTTGGGAACGGAGATAGGCTATATTTTCTTGCGAAAAAAGGGGTTAAGGGGAGGGGGATCGAAGTATTGTCTAACGAACATTTTCATACAGTCGATCGCCGGAGACGTCTAGAATGTGGTGGAATCTAAATTTTCAGTAAAATTTATATTGGTTATAGCTTTTGAGGTTTACGAACTTGCTAATTACGAATATATCATCCATTTAGCGATCAAAGATGGCGGACTTAACATTTTCAATAAAGTCGATAATATGGGTATCGTTTTCAAGGTTATCAGGGCTGCTAATTACGAATATATATTTCGACAGCCTCTGTGGCGTAGCGGTAGTGAACGCGGCTGCTACGCAGGAGGCGCGGGTTCGATCCCCGCTCAGTGCAAATATTTGTGTACATTAATATATAAATATTTGCATTGGTCTGGGTGTTTCTATGTATAATATGTATGTATTTACAAAAAAAAAAGTATCTAAGTATGTATATCCGCATTCTAGATTCCATAACACAAACTTATAATAAGCTTACCATGGGTCTAGATAGCGTTGGGTAGAATGTTGTAGAATATTTATTTATTTATTTATATCATCCACTTGGCGATCAAAGATGGCGGACTCGACATTGTCAATAAAGTCAATATATGGGTAACGTTTTCGAGGTTATCAGGGCTGCTAATTACGAATATATCATCCATTTAGCGATCAAAGATGGCGGACTCGACATTTTCAATAAAGTCAATATGGGTAAGGTTTTCGAGGTTATCAGGGCTGCTAATTACGAAGGTTTCATCCATTTAACGATCAAAGATGGTGGACTCGAAATTTTCAATAAAGTCAATATGGGTATCGTTTTCGAGGTTATCAGGGCTGCTAATTGCGAAGATATCATCCATTTAACGATCAAAGATGGCGGACTCGAAATTTTCAATAAAGTCAATATGGGTATCGTTTTCGAGGTTATCAGGGCTGCTTATTGCGAAAATATCATCCATTTAACGATCAAAGATGGTGGACTCGAAATTTTCAATAAAGTCAATATGGGTATCGTTTTCAAGGTTATCAAGGCTGCTAATTACGAGTATATCATCCATTTAGCAATCAAATATGGTGGACTCGAAATTTTCAATAAAGTCAATATGGGTATCGTTTTCGAGGTTATCAGGGCTGCTAATTACGAATATATCATCCATTTAGCGATCAAAGATGGCGGACTCGACATTTTCAATAAAGTCAATATGGGTAACGTTTTCGAGGTTATCAGGGCTGCTAATTACGAATATATCATCCACTTGGCGATCAAAGATGGCGGACTCGACATTTTCAATAAAGTCATTATGGGTAACGTTTTCGAGGTTATCAGGGCTGCTAATTACGAATATATCATCCATTTAGCGATCAAAGATGGCGAACTCGACATTTTCAATAAAGTCAATATGGGTAAGGTTTTCGAGGTTATCAGGGCTGCTAATTACGAAGGTTTCATCCATTTAACGATCAAAGATGGCGGACTTGAAATTTTCAATAAAGTCAATATGGGTATCGTTTTCGAGGTTATCAGGGCTTCTAATTACGAATATATCATCCATTTAGCGATCAAAGATGGTGGACTCGAAATTTTCAATAAAGTCAATATGGGTATCGTTACGAGTATATCATCCATTTAGCGATCAAAGATGGCGGACTTAACATTTTCAATAAAGTCGATAATATGGGTATCGTTTTCAAGGTTATCAAGGCTGCTAATTACGAATATTATCATCCACTTGGCGATCGAAGATGGCGGACTCGACATTGTCAATAAAGTCAATATGGGTAACGTTTTCGAGGTTATCAGGGCTGCTAATTACGAATATATCATCCATTTAGCGATCAAAGATGGCGGACTCGACATTTTCAATAAAGTCAATATGGGTAAGGTTTTCGAGGTTATCAGGGCTGCTAATTAAGAAGGTTTCATCCATTTAACGATCAAAGATGGCGGACTTGAAATTTTCAATAAAGTCAATATGGGTATCGTTTTCGAGGTTATCAGGGCTTCTAATTACGAATATATCATCCATTTAGCGATCAAAGATGGTGGACTCGAAATTTTCAATAAAGTCAATATGGGTATCGTTACGAGTATATCATCCATTTAGCGATCAAAGATGGTGGACTCGAAATTTTCAATAAAGTCAATATGGGTATCGTTTTCGAGGTTATCAGGGCTGCTAATTACGAATATATCATCCATTTAGCGATCAAAGATAACAGACTCTAAATTTTCAATAAAGTCAATATGGGTATCGTTTTTGCGAAGATATCATCCATTTAACGATCAAAGATGGCGGACTCGACATTTTCAATAAAGTCAATATGGGTAACGTTTTCGAGGTTATCAGGGCTGCTAATTACGAATATATCATCCACTTGGCGATCAAAGATGGCGGACTCGACATTTTCAATAAAGTCAATATGGGTAACGTTTTCGAGGTTATCAGGGCTGCTAATTACGAATATATCATCCATTTAGCGATCAAAGATGGCGGACTCGACATTTTCAATAAAGTCAATATGGGTATCGTTTTCGAGGTTATCAGGGCTTCTAATTACGAATATATCATCCATTTAGCGATCAAAGATGGTGGACTCGAAATTTTCAATAAAGTCAATATGGGTATCGTTTTCGAGGTTATCAGGGCTGCTAATTACGAAGATATCATCCATTTAACGATCAAAGATGGCGGACTCGAAATTTTCAATAAAGTCAATATGGGTATCGTTTTCGAGGTTATCAGGGCTGCTTATTGCAAAATGAATGATATATTCGTAATTAGCAGCCCTGATAACGTCTATAACGATACCAATATTGACTTTATTGAAAATGTCGAGTCCGCCATCTTTGATCGCTAAATGGATGATATATTCGTAATTAGCAACCTTGATAATCTCGAAAACGATACCCATATCGACTTTATTGGAAATTTCGAGTCCACCATCTTTGATCGCTAAATGGATGATATATTCGTAATTAGCAACCTAGTTATCCTCGAAAGGGATACCCATATTGACTTTATTGAAAATGTCGAGTCCGCCATCTTTGATCGCTAAATGGATGATATATTCGTAATTAGCAGCCCTGATAACCTCGAAAACGATACCCATATCGACTTTATTTAAAATTTTAAGTCCGTCATCTTTGATCGCTAAATGGATGATATATTCGTAATAAGCAACCTTGATAACCTCGAAAACGATACCCGTATTGACTCTATTGGAAAATTTCGAGTCCGCCATCTTTGATCGCCAAACGGATAATGTTATGTATATTCGTAATTATATACCCCGACCAAAACCCTCGAAAACGATAATCGTATTGATTTTTATATTAATTGAATCATGAAAAATAATGATTATAATTGATATTTACATTATAATCCATTATGTACTTTTATATACTAGGTATATACAATTACATTATAATATATTTTAATGTAATTAACAATAAATAAATTAATAATTAACAAGATTTTAAATCAAAATATTTTCTTCATTATTCTCCGGTTCTCCGAATTCAGCACCGGTGCAAAGCAAACCTCTAATACGCAGTTGTGGTAGTCGCAGGTGGACGGAATGGCAACAGCCAATTTACCTAAAGGCGCGAGCGCGCTCCATACATAAAATAGTACGCGGAATGGCAACGTCGCCCCTACCGTTAAAATTCACAATTCAACTAACGTTAGTTACCTAACGTTAAAATAATAAACGTTAGCTGGTAATGTTATATATTGGTAAACGTTAGCTGGGTATCAATTTAAATTTAACGTTAATTAACGGTTAATTTTATGTTAACTGCTTAACGTTAGCAGTTAACATAAAATTAACCGCCAGGGCTTCCTAACGTTGGAAGCCCTGGCCCATTGTACATTAAACTGTATACATGATACCTACTTGTCCCTATTGTAAATTTATTGGTGTACAATAAAGTATTATCTTTCTATCTATCTATCTAACACTCCAGTTATAAATGTTATCAATTGTACAAAAAATATAAAAACATCAATTAAATATTTATGCAAATTGACATAGCAATTAAAGTAAACTTTATAGATAGATACTGCCAAATAAAAATGTTGTAAGATAAATAATACGCATTATTGTGAAATATTATAGGACTAATTTAAATTATTAGTTATAGGTACTCGTAGCAATCATACAATATTAAAACATTCAAAATTGTGTACAAAATCACAAACAAATCACATATTGACGTTTTTAATTATATATTATACTATGTTCCTTACATACTTAGCTATCAAAATAAACTTTATAAGTAGAAAAGATGTAAAACAAACACAATTTATAAGCAGTTTTAAAAATTACAGGACCAATATAGATTATAAATTCACTCGCTTTGTGAGTGTTTCATACAAAATATTGGTAAGTAAAAGAGAGATTTTTAACAAAATAGACTTCAGAATTAACATCAATGAAATTATTAATTATACAGGGCGTCCCACGGCGATGCCACATGGAGGGAAAGTACCTTAAATCCTTAAGTTAGCTCATTTTGTTTAAAGGAGACATCATTTTATTTTTAAAAAGAAACAAAACTGCATTCAAAGATTTTTAAAAATTCGCCTGCCACACCCGGTAATCGAACCGACTAAAATCCGAAAAAGTAAAATCCATAAGTTAGCTCATTTTGTTTAAAGGAGACATCATTTTATTTTTAAAAAGAAACAAAACTGCATTCAAAGATTTTTTAAAAATTTGCCTGCCACACCCGGTAATCGAACCGACTAAAATCCGAAAAAGTAAAATCCTGTATTTTTAGGGCATCAATCGATAGTGTCAATCATAAGGATCAAATCTCTCTAAGAAACATGGTAAATTAAACGAAAGGAAGTCCTTGAAACATAAAATTATAAATTCAAATTTGGCAAAATAAAACACTTTAACTCAAAGTTCATCCATCTGTCTGATACCATATTAACAATAAAATTCCATATTTAAATTACTTTTCTTTTTTTATCGTGCCGAGACTGCTGCTGGTCAGCAGTAGTATTTAGGTATGTCGAACTCAAACCGACTAAAACCGCACGCCGTCTAAATTAACAGGTTATAAGTTGATCCATAGGGCAATTCTCTCGCCATTTTCGTTGCCCACGGTACACCGCGTGCAGGTTTCTTCAAGCACCCAAAATAACTACCTACCCTACCTACATACCTCATGCAGTTACCCAATAAAGTTACATTCTAAACAGGTAACAAAGTTCATTAATTTAGTACTAATTTTACTAAATAAATTTCATCAAAGATAAATCTCTAGTGTTGATACCTTATAAGAAAGTGTTTTAATTTACCAAATTGTATTGATAATATTGGGTTTCAAGGACTTCCTTTCATTTAATTTACCATGTTTCTTAGAGAGATTTGTTCCTTATGATTGACACTATCGATTGATGCCATAAAAATACAGGGTGCTACTTTTTCGGATTTTAGTCGGTTCGATTACCGGGTGTGGTAAGCGAATTTTTAAAAATCTTTGAATGCAGTTTTGTTCCTTTTTAAAAATAAAATGATGTCTCCTTTAAGTAAAATGAGCTAACTTAAGGATTTAAGGTACTTTCCCTCCATGTGGCATCGCCGTGGGACGCCCTGTATAATATATGTTTTCAAATCAACATAGTAATATAAGATACAACATTGGTTGCAGTTACAACAGTAGTTGCAATTACTTGCTAACAATTTTCTAGTAATAATTAAATATTTAAAATTATGTAAAAAAATCACAGACAAATCACAGATTTACATTTTTAACTAAATATAATACCTACATATTACCTAACCTATCATTTTAAATTGTAACAGCTACTTAAAATAAACAAAGGGGGCCAACTTCTCCAGGCAGTGGCCGACTGTTATTCGCCCGTCCACTTAACTTTGGATAGCACTATTAATGCGCTCTTCATTTTCTTCTTCGGAATTTTTGGACGTAGATGCTCCTAGGTTTATCTGTGTTATTTTAGCTTTAGCCCATTGACTAATATTAACAAGATCATTGTTGATAGCTGTCACAGCCTCAGTCAGTTCCTCGGCCTTGAAGTGTCGATATAGCTGCAGGTCGTCTGCATAGAGGTGATAGTGCGAAGTGATGACCTTGGTGATAGCGTTTATAAATATGGAGAAGAGAAGAGGAGATAGTACGCCACCTTGTGGGACGTCCGCATTCTGCAATCGTTATTTATAATTAACTAACTGTTGCCAGCGGCTTCGCCCGCGTGAAATTCTGTTCCCGTTCCCGCTCTCCATGGAACATATTCCTGGGATAAAAAGTAGCCTATGAGTTATTCCAGACTATTATCTAACCCTGTACCGAGTTTTAACCAAATCCGTTCATTCGTTGGAGCGTGATTAAGTAAAAAACATACGAACATCTTCACAAACTTTTAGTCTTCTAATATTAGTAGTAAGTAAGATTACATTAGTTGAATGCATGATCATGCTATCCATACTTTTTAGTACCTCTTGCATTGGGGTCAATAAGGAATAGATTTTGGGATCAAACAAGAATATAAAATAAAATTTGAAAGTGGGATCAAAAAGGAATACGCATTTGGGGTGAATAAAGAATGGGATCAATCGTTGTGGGATCAATACGGAACAACCCCTCTTTGGCCCTTGTACGTTTAAATTCATGTCACATAAGCCGTTATACTTCAATAAAAAATCGCATTTTCATGTAAAAAAATCTGTTTTTAATAGCTCACATGTATTATAATTATGTATTATAATATTATTATAATAAGATGCGTTAACCATAAAAAGCCATAATTGCCAAATTGTTGGTTTGGCCCTTAAACGTAGGCCCCATCGATATACAAATGAAACATCTTCTGAAAAGAGTTGGCTTATTTATTAGTTTTTACATATAAGTTATGGGTCTCATTACGTCTGTGGTAAAAATCCGCTTGACGAATCCAAACTAATTTCAGACTTGATCAATCATACCTACCTATATTCTTTAGGAATTTTAAAGAAACGATCGACGTTTAATTGGAATTTAAAAAGTAATTGACGGTTCGTAATAACTAATAACGTAACATAAAACAGATTAGCTTAATATTGTTATTATACCAATAAATATGTAACTGCATTACATTGCCAACCATACTGTTTAAAACAGTATTATACTGTTTTACACCCAATTATACTGTTTACTGTTCAACAAACAAACAGTATCCAAAATACTGTTTTCAGCATCAAAATGCATAACACTACAAAAATGTGCAGCAATGAGCAGTTTTCCAGTAGGTATAATAATCAGCTGGTTTTTAAATCATCAAGAGATGGCGCTAGCATAGCTTTTGGTAATTTTAATGTACTCTGTGGTTTATTTGTGCGATGTTGCCAAAGTTTAATGATAAAACGCTTAATTCTTTTCGCGTCACTGTCTGTAATTTAAAATAATATTAGGTATATTTAAAATAATTTTATCAAAAAAAAATGTAAAAACATTTAAGTAAAGAACATTTTTTCCATAAATTAGGGAACACTATATGTGAGACCACACTTTACTTACCAAAAGTGCCGGCTGCGCCATCTAGCTTGTCTTTAGGAACGCTATAAATACCTACTGGAAAACTGCTCATAATTAATTGGGCACCAATTTGCAATTATTTTATAAGTTTAGGTGTTGATGATAATCCAAAATTTATTAAATGATAAATCATAATACAGAAAATAATATAGTTTACAGCTATCTTCTATTTACCAGCCATATATTAAATCTTTTAATTTATCCATTTTTAGGGTGGCACACACCAATGACTTTTCGATGCTTTTCGAAGTTATGTGTGTATTTATCGCAAGTTTATAAGTGCCCGGTTAATGGCAATAGGCTCGCCACCTATTACATTGGGACCTAAACATAAACGGCTAAATGTGGGTGCTAGCACCTCTGCCTACCCCTTCGGGGATATAGGCGTGAGTTTATGTTATGTTATGTTTAATTTATCCATAAAAAAATTGATGGGAACCATATTACCATTTTAGATGTTTACGAAACCATGCTTTCTTTTAAGACAGACAGGCCTAAGGGGGCAAAATAGGTGACAAACCGTTGTATGTAAAACCGTATTTTATGAAACGGATTTTTATGATCTTTGTTTTGATTCAGGGAGCCAGAATAGGATGACAGGATCAAGGGAGTTAGGATTGAATAACAGGATCTATGGAAATCCTCAAAATGATGGCAAAACACTGTTTCTGCTGTTTTAACATAATTTAATTTCAGTATTTGCATTTAAAAATTATCTGCTCGTGATTTTAAGCTGCTGATGATAGGAACCTAAGCAAAGGATGGACGATGGATCGATTATAACTCACTAAAAAGAGAAAAATAAATTAAAAGCCTCTCGGGCTAGGCACCGCAGTTATTTTTCGCTTTTTAATGCCTCTTTTTCGTTTCTTTAAGTCGGTTAAACTTTTTTGTTAAAATTAATTTATGTAATTGTAAAATACTGTTCTATTTTCCAGAATACTGTTCAATTTTCTTCTCAGACCTAGATATACTTTTTTTCTCGAAAAAAGAGTTGGCAACCCTAATTACACAGGCGAATCTCAAAGATGCACCCCTAGGTCCCACGGTATAAGCCAAGGGTCATCACTCATTGAGGTGGTGTAAATGCATAGGTAGGTTCTCGCGTCACCATGCCTTCAATGACATAAGAATCCGGCAAGCCTTATCCAAGACCGGTTGGTATGATTTTGGTGCCATGGAGGAGCGGCAAAAGCTTGTCACGGGACGCTACGTGCGTCAGCATTGTCACGCCAAGCCACCTCGGTCATACGATCCGGTTCCAGGCCACTGCTGCTGAAGAAGCAGCTGCTAGGAAGCAGCTCTACTATGAAGTGTTGCGAGCTTAGTATCTGTTCGTTTCCTTTGCAGCGGATACATTGGACCGTTGGAGCATGGAAACAAAAAAATTGGTGGATGGCATCGGGCGCAAATTTAGGGAGACGTCAGGTGACTCATGCGCTGGACTGTACCTGGTACAAAAGCTGGCCATCGCAATCCAAAAAGGAATGTGATGGGCAATTATGCACCACGTACAGGTTTGGGCGCTTTTCTTAAAGACTAGCTCGGATGTGTGTAATGAATAATGGATATTTAATTTAATTAATAAACATATCTATCTATAGAAGTAATTAATAATGTATAATTTATGAAATCTTTATACCTAATGTTACTGACAGTACGATAAAAGGGAGGCATACATTTTTGTGGATTTGTCGATCACGATAATACAAAGCTAAAATAATGAGGATGATAGCTTTACGTTTCTATTAAGTGTTACAATACACATATGTGCGACTGACCACATTTCCGGGTCTTTAAAATGGAACATGAAAAAACAGAATTTTGGGTCAGATTAGTAATAAATTCTCTTGAAGTATTCAGGCGGATGTAAAAAAAGTAAAAATAGTATGGAAAGAATTCGAATATCGCAACGCACTAGTTGTTATGAATGGCTGACGCAGAATTTTTTCTGCAGAACTAATAAAGCATCTAAAATATGAGCTCTTTAGGCAAACATATCTAAATTCAACCACTAATAACAACTACAGGTATTAAGGAAAAACAGACTCCAGAAAATAACATCCAACGTTGAAATATTGTTTAGCGGACGGATGCAGACAGTATAACTATGCGTCATCATAACCGTGGAGTTTAAAGAGTGAATTGGATTAACTTGATATAGATTAATGATTAACATCCTTGTATTATTCCCGGTCGCATCCGAAGCTCTCACCTCAGAGTCCGGGATCCGCTTTTTTTAGTGTAACTGCGACGCGGCTGCAATTCGATACATTCCGTGAAGCAATACAATATATGTATTCATTTTCATGTAGCGTATGTCACAATCTAACAAAAAATAAAATTAACGATCATGGTATAGGTAGGTTTTTGAATTGCCTGACCTTTCACCTACACCTAGATTATGAGTGCGTTAATTTTAAATAATAATTTTAGTGGCATCTAGCGGTATGTTTACTAATTAAATCATTTGTTTGTATTGTAGGTATGCCTCCACCGTACACAGCAGGTTCTCCACCACCAGCAGGTTATCCACCACCAACAAGTTATCCACCACCACCAGCTTATCCACCACCAGCAGGTTATCAACCACCAGCAGGTTATCAACCACCAGCAGTTGATCCACAACCAGCAGGTTATCAACCACCAGCAGGTTACCCACCGCCAGCAGGTTATCAACCACCAGTTAAAGGCTATCCACCACCAGCAGTTGATCCACAAACAGCAGGCTATCCACCACCAGCAGGCTATCCACAACCAGCTAGTTTTCCACAACCAGCAGTAATTCAGCAACCAGCAGGTTATCCACAGCCAGCTCCTACTGTGGTTGCATCAGCACCGCCCATGGTGGTCGCTCAAACAGTCTTAGTACAGCGGCTGGGACCTAGTTCCACTGCCACTATGTGCAAATCCTGTAACCTGCTGGTAGACACGAGAGTGGCGTACGAAACGAGCGTGAAGACGCACATCATTGCCTTGGCACTCTGTTTAGTAGGGTAAGTTGTTGGTATTGATTTAATAAATTCTTTAAAATAAAAGTACTTTTTAACGGATGGCGATATATTTGTTATTATTTACTTTAGCCCGACGGCGACGTCGACGTTTCGATAAAAGGCGTCAAAAAGTAGTCTTATTTCAAGAGTGAGATTCGCGTAAACTTCAGACAGTATTAATAAATTTCAGTTCAGTTTCATTTTTGACATATCAGTGAAATAAATACTAGTCCTTTTGCTATATTTTCGTTATAAAAATGTATATTGTCCTCAGTAAGTTGGGCGTCTAACTAAAATTAAGATGATTCAGCCTGATATTACTAATATTCCTAAATGTATCCTATAGGTACTTAGACCATATACTTACACAAGCTTTCTGACAAAAAAACGAAACGAACGTGACAAACGCGTTTGTTTACCGTGGTACCATTAAACAGTACCATTGATGGTACTGTGGCAATTTTGATTTGCCGTGGTACCATTAGGTCGATGGTACCATGGCAAACATCATTTATTGTTAACCGTGGTACCATTAAGTCAATGGTACAAAGGAAAGTATTATTTATTGTTAACCATGGTACCATTATGTCGATGGTACCACGGCAAACATTATTAATTGTTAACCGTGGTACATTCACAAAATAAATAATGAAATGGAATAATTTTATTTACGGTATAATTGAATTTGCATAGCAATTTTTTAAAGTAGGTATGGTTATATCGGACTCGAACAGGCTAAAACCGCACACTGTCTCAGGTCTCAATTACCTGGGTGTAAGGTGACCCAATAAAGTAATTCCTCTCGCTAATCAAGCTGCGTTTACATACTCGCGGCAGAGCGAGGGAAGTGGCGAGAGAAGTGGGCAGAGACGTGGTGTGAATGGTATATTCGTCATGCCGCGAGTACTGCCGCGTATGTTGCTGCGAATGTCGGCTTGGCGGCGCGAGTCAAAGGAGCGGCAATACTAGCGCGATGAACTATACGAGACCGCTAGATGGCGCTAATCAGTAAACACGACTTTCGTTATTGCTCCTCGAATATTTACTTTTAAGAATATTTATATCGATCTACGGAAAGTGTATAGTAGTTGAAAGTGATAGTTTTTATTAATAATCTATTTAATTAATTCGCTATGCTGTAAAAGCATAATGCGTACACTGCTACAGCGTTGTCCCACATACGTTAACGTCCGTCTCCGTTGCAGGGCGAATACTGTAATGCAGACCAACGCGATGATGGGAGTGTGTGAATGCTAGGGCATTAATCGCGCGAATATTTCCGGCAACACGATGAGCAATGCGAGCGGCAGTATGTAAACGCGGGGTCAGAGGGACACGGGATAGCTTCCAAGCAACCTTCCCTGCGGAAAGCAGGGACAATGTGCTACTAACGAGATGTAGGAAACAATAACATTAAAGAAGCAATTACTATGCTAACACAGTCAGAGTGCCCAGACAGCCTCCGTGGCGTAGCGGTAGTGAATGCGGCCGCTACGCAGGAGGCGCGGGTTCGATCCCCGCTCAGTGCAAATATTTGTGTTCATGAAATATGGGTATTTGCATTGGTCTGGTCGTGCCTCGGAGAGCACGTTAAGCCGTCGGTCCCGGTTGCCATAAGAACATCTATGGCAGTCGTTACGGGTAGTTGGAGCCCTCAAAAATCCAAAAAAAAAAACAACGGTCTAACTGCAAAGCTTCGATATCGCCTAATGTTAACATTGGGTTGTGGAGGTCAGATGACAATCGCTTCACGGAAAATATCGAGGTCTAGCCAAATTCGTAGTTAAGACTGATAAAGCGGACCCCAGACTCCGAGCTGAAAAAAAAAAAGCTTCGGATGCGACTGGGAATTAACGCTAAGAGGAAGCAATTACTATGCTAACTATTCCTCCCCATTTCTATAGTTGTACTGGTACAGGAGAATTTTGAGTGCCCAGGATGCGTGCATGTAGCTCAGTTGGTCACAGTCCAGTACAGAAAAAGCGAATATCCAATAATCACTTTTTCCAATCTAAATCTATGAAGTTAACTCTTAACTAAAATGAATAAAAATAATTTAAATTCAATTAAAGTAAAAAAAATATACATATATATTTTTAACTCACTGAAAATAATTCGTTCAATTCAAATTTTCCGAGATTTTTGAACTCAAATAAAACCGAGCGTAGTGGCCCCTCAACTTTGACGCCATAATAAAAATACTAGTGAGGACTGAGGACAAGAAGTCCATATCGTATTTTTTCTTTGGCCGGCATTTTTAATTTTGGACCAAAAATGTATGAATCGTGAATGATGTCCTTCGTGATGAAATTATATCCGTTATCTTTCAATTTTGATATACTCTAGTTAATATACCTACTACTCGTATAGGAATCGGTTTGTCTGTATTTGTAACTTTCTTTCTCATATCTTTGAGAGTGATTGAATTTTTCATAAAATCTTGATTACCATGTTGTCGTAATTCTACCACGGCACATAAAAAAATCCGTAGTACCATCAGTGGAACCACGGCAAAACAATGAATTCCGTAGTACCATCAATGGTACCACGGCAAATAAAAATTTCCGTAGTACCACTAATGGTACCACGGCAAAAAAAAATTGCCATAGTACCATCAATGGTACTGTCTAATGGTACCACGGCAAACAAACGGACAAACGCGTTTTGTGTGAGTAAGCTAATTTCAATATTGTTCTTTAAAAACTGTCAATGTGTGCATACTGTGCTGCATGTCATGAGATGTATCTACTTATGTGTTAACTTATACTGAAGTAGTAGCCATTTTTTACGCCGAGTTGAAATGACCCTTGCTGTGTCTAGGTGTAGAGTTTGTATATAGTCTAAACCTGGACTATAAGAATATTGTGGGTATACTATCAGTCTAATATAATCAGTATACTTAATTGAAAGAAGTGAGACGTGAATAAAATAACGTTAAACTATTTTTTAGTTAATTTTAGTGTTTGTTTTGTTTACCAGAGGGACTTTGAACGCCTTTCAAATTAGACGTAATCTCAGTGTAGGTGTACCAAGCGACTCAACTTTGCATTCTCATTAAGGTGGATTTAGACCAAACGAACAGAGAGCTAGAGTTAGCACAAGAGCATTCTAAGAGCATTCTTTCTTAATATTTTAGTATAAAGAAACCTTATCTTCAGACCTTTAAGATATGATTCCATAGCCAACCGCATACGACAACTGCCGACGCACGCAGCATATGCGCGTAGTTCATTGCGGCTTCGTAATGGTCCCCTTTATTCGTATCGGAGTTTTACACGTAATGGGTACGCTGTATCTGCTGCATGCGTCGGCAGTTGTCGTATGTGGTCGGCTTCGGAATCATACCTTTACAGATTATTTTAAATTGGAAAATTGATTCCGATAGTTCGTACGAATATCGGTAGATTGCTCCCACCATCGCCCTAAGATGGATGTATTGGAAAATTTGGATCAATCTCGGGCGAAGCTCGGTGGCTCAGTGGTCAGAGCATTCCCCCTGTAAGGGAAAGAGCGCGGGTTCGAGTTCTGCCCGAGTATTGATTTCGCTTTTTCCAATTTAAAATAATTTGTTTAGTTTAGCATACTAAATGCTTTAAAATTATCTCAATACCTTTACAGAAACTGGTAAATATAGTTATGTCGTTACAAATACTGTTTTTTTTTTTCAGATGTGGGCTTTGTGCGTTTATCCCGTACTGCACGGACGTCTGCCGCTCAGCTAACCATTACTGCCCACGTTGCAACGCTTTTCTCGGAAGTTACGACCAATTTATTGACTAATTATTCAATAATTTTAATAAAGCTATTATAGATACTTGTGAAAAAGTATGTTTAATTTACTTGTAAATACTGTACCTTGAAATAAATTAAAATATCTAAAAATTACTGTTTTTTGTAATAGCAGTTGTAGCAGTCGACAGAAAAGAGTCTGAGAGGTACGTAGCTACGAGTATGTGGTAACCAGGTAGAGTCAAGTAGTATGAAATACTAGCCAGCTGCTCGCAGTGAATGCAGCTATATTAAAAACAAAACGAAATAGCATTGGATGTTTACCTACTTATTGCATTTTAAAATACGTTAAGAATGGTCTGAAACGTTAAAAATAGTTACGTATGCTAACACTGACTAGCCCCTGTGTCTACGAATTGCCGCTTGTCTAAGCGGCAATTCGTTGACTGTTGACTGTATTGAAGAATAGAATGGCGAATGTATGGGATTTGACGTACATAACATTCGTCAACGTACGTCATAAAGGTAAAATCCCATACATTCGTCATTGTATTCGTCAACGTACGTCATTAACGTCAAATCCCTTACATTCGTCATTGTACTCTACAATACAGGGCTGGTCAGTGATAGTAATAGGTAACCATATTTAATGTTTCTGATCATTCTTATCGTGTTTCAAAGTGCAGTAAGTAGGTAAACATCTAATACTGACTACTTAGATTTCGTTTGTTTTTAATTAGGTACTTACTAGCTGATGAAAAAAAAAAAATATTTTTTTAAACTCTCCGTGGAACTTTTGGAATATGTATAAAATACTGAATCGCTCGAGCCGGCCTTGACATTTGCTCTTAGCAATATCCATTTTTACTTATATATTTTTATTTATAAGAAAGAAGATATGGAGTAAGGTAATTTTTTTTAGGTTATCCACAATCAGCAGGTTATCCACCAAATGGCGCCATTTAAACAAAACAAAATCTAAGTACTTATATTAGTTATTTATTCTGTAATATGAGATCATGAAAATGACGTCATACTCTATAATGTCTTCCTACATAACTCCACATTAATGTAGGTACATGTACCCACAAACGCCACGACCATATAAAAATTCATAGACAATTAAAAAGCCCCAATTTAACCCTGCAACGCCTATTGTGTCGTCACAATATACGAAAATTGTCATAACACAAAACGAGCCGCCGCCGCGTCGGTTCTGTTATTAAAAATTCCATCATAGAGAACTGCCTGTAGCGGAGTTTGAAGGTCACAAAAGCTCTTTTCAGCTATTCAACTGCTAAAATGGGTATGGTGGTATAATGAAAGGCCTTGGTTGTTATGTTGCATGTATTGTGTGATCGTTACGCGTCGTAACAAGCAAGTAATTCGTATGGTGTAAAGATACGTCGCTAGCGTAGTGGTTAATAAGTCAGCTTAACGATCAGGAGGTCTTGTTTTCGATTCGCCATGACATTTCCGATGGGAAATAGATTCTAACACAAGGAAATTAGCGTAGGTTGAGGGATTTGGAAATATTATTGTTCTTTATTTAAGAATAGAAGTGCTAGGTCAACGGATGCAACACAGGTTCAATCCTCGTTCAGAGTAAATAGTACAAAGTAGTACAAAATTAATAACATTAATCTGGATGGATCCGTCCCCACGGATTCTGCTAATTTATCAACCACTGTCACTGCAAAAAATGATATTAAATAGTAGACTCTATCTGTATAGAATTAAAGTCCAAATGACAAAGAGTTCATTCACTGTACAAGATGCCGTTTAATTTTAGACTTTATCTTCATAACAAAGTAGTCTTAAAGGAAATGGCATTTTTTGCAGTGTCAATGGTCAAGGTCAATTGCAGAATCGGGATCCTGAATACGACTATATGGCCGAGTCTACCTCTACGCTACCGACGTTCTGTCTTTACCCAAGAATCGTTCGCTTGTTACGAGGCGTAACGATCACACAATACACAATACATGTATTGTAACATAACAACTAGGGCCTTCCATTATAAATCAGTAACCCTGTAAATTAAATTATTTTTCGTTAAGTCGATTCAACTTTTTTGTTAAAATTTAAGTTATTTTGTAAAGATCTCTAACATCACTAGTCCTTACACCCATTAGTTTTCTTTGCATCATGAAACCTGTATTACAGGCCTACCGGTTTCGGGAGTTTCTAACCTACCTTTCTATCAATACAATTATCCAATATCCATTTGAACGGTGTTTGTTTTTCGAGGTCGACACCGACCGACCATCCATTTACCTTTCGTTTATCCGATATTGAATAGACTGGCTATGTAATAAATACCATCAGTCTACATATAGACGTAATTATAATTACTAAAATACGTTTATTCATTTAAATTTGAGGATAAAGAGATGTGGCTAAAAGATACTTATCTAGGTAAGGAGAAAATATCATCCAATTTTTTCACTGATAACACCAAACTTTCTTAAAAACTACAAAACAAACAGTTGATAAACTCAAGAGAAAAAGGTGCCCGAAGATTTTGCTTAGAATATTACCTTTGTTTTTTTTTTTAGTTTTTACGCTGTCATCAACACAGTATACGTAGAAACTTTTGTTAGGTAACAAGTAAATGCGTACGATTTGATTAGTTTTTGAGTTATTTTAGGGCATTTAAAAATATTTAAAAACTCCCTCTAAGCAATTCGAAGTCGCTTACTTGCAAGACGATCGGTTAGATCATACAAATTGGTATTCCCTCATCCTGTTGACAGATTGTACTGATATTCGGTACACACCATTAATTCTATAGAGCGCGCGTATCACTTAGGTCTTTGGCGCCGAGTGTTAGCAGATACTTTGCGATGGTATAGCGCACCTATAGTGACGTTTCATGCATTACCGAAAATATCAATAGATGTACTTATTAATGTAGTTTGTTGTTATAAAGTTTTTTGTTCGATTTGATATGCATGGATAAAATTGAAGCCAAAATACAAAAAAATGGCGTCATTTTGCGGTATTTTTGCGTCATTATTACTACACATATACGATGTTGTATAAAACTTTGATTTAACATATCGAATTAAATATTATTTGCGAAGTCATTTTGATGGGTATTGTTTTGCTACTGATTGAGGTTGAGCCAGGAGCCTCGGTACTGTTCATACCCGTGATAGCAGTTCATACTTGTAAGGTGCGCTCTATAGCAATGTATACTATAAGATTAATTCGGACAATAATACAATTTAAATCAATAAAACAGTTAAGATCCTTTTGAGACTTTATAGTCAAAATAGATATGATGCTGACTGTACCTATAGGAGTGCATGAAAGGGTTAGGAAATAGTACATATTGTGTATGTGTAAAAAAATGGGTAGTTTGCCTGCCTACAATATTTCACCATTATTTCACCAATTGATCACTCAATAAAGTAATCAAAGAGCAGGTTAACTTATAACGAGTTCCATCACGGACTAGTCCTGGGTATTTATAAGCGGAACAGAAAAACATCCCTCTAAAAATGGGACTACTGCAATACCAATAGATGTCACCTACTTACAATGGATACCACGCCTTCGACCATTCTAATAACAAAGAAAACGACGACTTATTTTTTAGAAGAAATTTCATTCTGGTCTTTGTTCAAACTTGCAAATAAAGTTAACATTTAAAATCGTGTTGCCCTCTGTAACTGGTACCTATTCGAAACTTTACAAGCCCAGACGATTGAGACAAGTTCAATTAGGGCAAACCTTGATTAAAGACTAAAGCGGTTGTTCTAAAACTAATTAAGAAATTTGAAACTGTTACAACACCGGAATATTTAAAAACAATTTTCTGTTATAATGATTAGGTTTAGAGTTCCCACAATTAAGTTAAGTTAGTTGGGTTTATGACTTTGCCCAAGAACCTCCGAAATACTTAAATTATAACTAACTATAACATTTTGATTTGCTTTAGGCCGCATGCGGCTTAACGCGCATTGCGTGTTGTTTCGTGTGAATATTAAGGCAGATAGGTAGTTAGTAGTGTTAGAACTCCTCAGGCATCTTATGAAAAATATACATACATACACACATAAATACAGTCACGCCTCTTTCCCAGTGGGGTAGGCAGAGACCACAGTTTTCCACTAGCTACGAGCCTGGCATACCTACATCTTTCGCTTCTTCTACTTTCATAATTGTTTTCATACATGCTAGCCGGTTTCGGGTACTCTTGACGTGTCTTTTCCAGGTCGACACCTACCGGGTTGCCCATAAATATAAATTCAACACGAGAATATTTATATGTAATTTAAATAGCTTACTAAATTCTGATTTACGAGTATGTTCACAGAAACAAACCACCATGGTCCATACAGTCATACATAAATTTTAAAACCCTCTTAAAACTATGATGGCTTCTTTATATGTCTCAACATGTCCTTTGTTCTCTGTGTAGCCTAGTTCGAATAATGTACTCGTACCTAGGCTACCTGTATACTGTACATTGGGCTACAAATTGACTGGACACCGTTACATAGATGCGGACATGCACCTCGTTCTATTGAAATCCATTATAGAGTAGGAGATTATACAGAGAGTACAGAATTTTGTTGAGCCTGAGAATACGTGTAGTATAATTTTGGAGTTAGTTATCTACTCGACAGTTTTGTTAATTAGTGATTTTCGCCAACTGGTCAGTTTCTGCAATTGGTCAATTTAATTAAATGATGATTGAATGATTAAATTAATTTAATGATTAAATTAATGATGATTTCATTTGATTAATGATGACTGAAATGATGATTCTATGGGTTAGTTCTGATTCCCCCGGAAAATTAATAGTGTTTTATCAAAAAAATCAAGATGGTACCGTCATGAGTAAAGTGTTACTTATATTTTTGTCCATTTTTTATTATTTCAAGCTTGTATTTACCTTGTTTTGTATGTAATATGTTCGGGGCAAATCTTTCAGCTCAATTTTGAAGTAGATATCTTCGACTCTCTGATGAAACATGGTATTCAGGATCTAAGGAAGGAGTCAGAAGATAGCCAAAGGAACTGTTAAACTACATAAACAAGGTAAACTTATAGAGTTTGAGCTCATTTGTTTTGTCTTAATAAAGTGACTTACTTGTATAGTCGGACAAAGGAGATAGTGTCACACTTTTACATACAACTTTATATGAAAAAGTGCAACCGTATCTCCTGTGTGTTGACTGTACCATTGGTCCTCGGCTGTTTTCTGCTCACAGATGTCGGAATTTCATTGATCTTGTGCGCCTCTTCAAAATTATACTGTATGAGCACTACAATGAAACGAATATAATAAATTACGAACAACCCTTCCTCTTGAAAAATTACGTGTGATTTTTGTGATGCATTCCTATCTCAGAGGCATAGCATAGACGCAACATTTACATATTCTTATATTCTAGTAAACTAAACATATCCAAATTTCTAGGTCTTAAAAAAAGTTATTTTTATATTAACAATTGGACTCACTAGACTAAAATGATCCTCACATGAAAAAGAGTCAAACCGCATTAAGAAAACTAATCAAAAAGTTCCATTTTTGGATAACTCATGCTTCACCAAAAACTTACTATAGAAAACTGATCTAAAAGTAAGAACAAATAGTTCTTAAAATGTTACGTCTCCTATGATTTTTTTTTGTTACAATAAAAAATACTTATATGTTATATTCTCTATACCTACACTACTCTGACATATATCGTGTTTGTAGGTGCTATGTAAGTCAATTTGTCGTAGTTGCAACGCGGCCATTGCGGTAATCCAGTTCAAACGAGATCGATCGAGTTACGTGTTACCTTGTTTACCGGATTAGACTGGATCAGTCGGTAAACACTGCTCAGGTGTATCTAGAACAGATTATAAAAGTTCGATACGACAACTTCTTAGATTGAATTTCGAGAGAGTAAGATGTGATTTTATTCAAGGAGCCCATTTCATTGTACAGTCGCCATCGGCATAGTAACAATATTACATAAATCAATGTCCATTGGTATTAGCTTGACACATTCCAAGTTACTGATCACCTTAGCTCTAAAATGTTATACGAGTATACCATAATAGACAAGATTGAAGATTGTTAAAATTCTATTTCGATGATTAGATACAAAACTAACTTACACGTCAATTATTTAACTTACTTGTTATTTTTTGTATTATGTATTTGTCATTGATGGTTTATTATTTTTTTAGTGCTCAGCCACTTCTAACGGCGACTGTACTGTACAGTCGATCAAAAATGTAGCTAGACGAGATTAATAATCAATTTTTTAATATAATATATTGTCAATCTACCTCTCAACTTCATTGCAACAATGTCTCAAGACAATCTCGGAAGCAGCGCAGTCATCCATATTTTTTCGTTAAATATATTTTGAGAGAATTACCTACCCAATTCTCACAATATTATATTTAGGTACGTCTATCAGAAACTGAACAAACAAACCACGGTATCATAAGTTTTAATAAACCACAGTTATCTTCAAGGGATATTTATAGCTATCTCTATAACAATTGCGGGCCATAAAACTCAAAATGGTTTGGCATATACCCAACCAAATACGCGTGCGTAATAACAAAAATCCACTTTCAGTTATGTTTTATACCAGTTGGTAACACTCCATAACGTTTGGACTGGGTCTTAACCACGTTATTATTTTCAACTTTCAAACTAAACTATTTCTGATATGATCTTTATTTTCTCATAAATAAGACTCATATTAGAGACTGGTGGTGTTTTTGGGGTGTAAATATGATTGGCTGTAAAGGTACAACAAATTACTTCCTCAACTCGGAAGGTGACTGTTGACTGGGCCTACTGTTTGAACGTTATTCTTTACAATGTAAGGAAAATGGTTTTTATTTTGCCGGTGGCGTAGTAAGGGCTTTTATATTGATGTTATCAACTTTCATTTAAATGAATAAGTAAAACCAAAACTTTTTTATATTTAGGCATCGCTTAGAAGTTTAACTCATTTCAGATATTTGGGTGTAAAAGGCCTTACCTTCTTGAAGCCCAAGCTCACCTGCAAGTCCGTGGTGCACCTACTAAACAACAGACGAGACTCTGGCGGTAGACTTTCCTCTCAGAGTTGCTAGGTCAGTGCAGTAGCTCCCAGCAAAGCAGACATACCAATAAAAAACAATAAGCTGAAAGAAAATGCTAATTTTACCCGCAACTGGGCAATCGCTATGAGGATGTTGATAAGTAGTAGCGGATAGAAGGGCTTAGCCCGCGAGGAATTTTCTATCCCTGTTTCAAATTTCGATCAAGTTCGTTAAATCAAGTCAATTGATCATTTTTAACTGTTCAACAAGTGACAAATTAAAAAAAATATTTTGCAGTTCCCTCGTGCGGTGTTGCATCGAAAGTGGTATACAATAAAATCGATACCACCTACTCGATTCGAGGATTTATCGAATTATCGAGGAGAGAGGACCATTTTGGAAATGAAGAATGTTCGTCTACAATTTCAAAATGGTGAATGTGAATGAATGTGGTGGCCGTGAATCCGTGATCCGTGAAAGCCGTCAGCCGGAAGTGCACTGTATTGAAATTTATGTTTATTTCGTATGGCAGTACGAAGCAAAGCGTGAAGTACTTATAACATCATCGAACACCCCACACTTTTTTTTACTTTTTTTTACTATTTCAATCAAGACAGCGACAATTTACAGTGTCCTCTATTTCCGCCTTATGCTGTCCAAAGCGTAATCGCCGTCGGGTTAGTAACTATTTATTAATCTGTGGTCGGGTGGATGTAACGGTTTTTCTTTCACCTGCAGTAGAGCTGTGGTAAAGACTCGCAAAGGGGTGATGTACTTGTGTGTCTGGATATCACTCAGTAAGTAAACTGAACCTCTGCGACAATTGCGGACTTGTGCTGTAAGTAGGTACCCTTGACAATATGTCAAGGCAGCAATAAAAATTCACTCACATCCAGCTACAGGCACACGATAGATAGGTTGTTCCAGGTGTATTTTACCTGCCATACTAAAAAGGGTCTGCCAGTGATGAAGTATTATAAAAATAGTTTTTAATATTCTGTTCAGTAGGTAACCATAATCTTTCACGCATCTATAAAAAAACAAAATTCATTTCAGAAAGATGCGTGCCTAAAAAAGTTCTCGCTGGCACTCGAACCACAAACTTACAAAAACTGCCATTATATTCTTGTTTTAGACGCTTCTGTGAATGGCCTCTTCCAAATAGGACTCTTAAGCACTTAATAAGATTAATAGAAAATGGTCGAAGTAATTATGTAATCGTATTACGGCTATACTTTGAACATTATTCCTTAATGTTTTTGTTGACGCTTGATGGGAGCCACGTTGGTCATAATCGCTTTGAGCTCGTTCAGTTATTGAGTAGGTATATCCACAGAATTAATTATTTAGAGGTATAACAGTGTTCTTGGTATAATCACATTTCATATGTATTTTTCTTGTTTTTTATATAGTCCAGCCTTGTCTAAATATTATATTAGAAATATTGTTATATTTACCATGTATTGTTTGGAGTTTCCGATGTTTTGTCGCTGTTGCAAGCACCACGATTACGCAGGAACTGAAATATTGGCGAATACGGTGAAAAAGTTTTTAGGAGTAAATATATCCAGTCCCTCCGTGATCATGGTGTTGCAATAGCACCGTAATATCTGAAACTTCAAACAAATATAATAATATGATAAATATCGCGATAGCTCTGGTAGTAATATTCAGACAAGGCTAAATATCGCGATAGCTCTGGTAGTAATATTCAGACAAGGCTGGGCTATTCATAAAGCAACAATAATATACATGTAATTGATTACATCACAGCCCCCCTAGACAAGTGGCAATTCATTGCTCGGCGTATCATGGAATAGATTGACGAATGTAGAGGATTTGACGTTTTTGACATTCGTTGACGCCTGTCATATACGTCAAATCCTGTACATTTGGTATTCTATTCTACAAAACGCCGGCCGATGAATCGCCACTTGTCTAGAGGGGCTGAACTACTAATATGTATAATAATAAGAACGATGATATCCTATATCACTAATATAGGAGTTACGGTCAACACAGGCCAAACGGTTAAATGCTCGAGCACCTTTTAAGTGTTATTTATATATCAACCTTATTATATTTAGCCAAAGCTGAAAATAGTACACGGTAGTGTAATTAATAAAGCAGTAGGTAGAGACACTTGTTTATTCTAGTTTCAACAAGGCATTTATTAAAACTAGTTTTAATTAAGGAAAACGAGTTCAATTTATTTACATTCCAGCAATTCTATATGTAAATCATTTCATTTTATCGGGTTTTAACTGTTAATGTTACAGTTAAGATAGATGTCGGTATACTCGCTATCACTAGAGCCACAACCTTGAGAACTGGATTACTGTTTCGTAATAGGTTTTCTTTACGACTATCGTAAAGTGTTGGGCGTATAATATTTCTTCTACAAACAATAATATATTGAATTATTAAGGAATCAAGTAAGTGTCGATAATTTGAGATTATTTTTTGGATCAGATAGTACGGTCGTAACAGTTTTATAGCGGAACTTCATTTTGTTGATCAAAGATTATATATAACATATTTAATTTGTAATATAAATTATGATTATGATGTTATTTTATCATAAGTGCTCAATGGACAAAAGTCCCTAAATTTAAACTTAGCTAAAAGAAAAAAAAGCTCAATAAAAGTTTTGAAAATGTATTAACTATTCTTTTATATAGGAATGAATGGTCTGTATCATAATAGGAATGAATGGTCTGTATTATTTATAGTGTGTACATTGTGATATTTGCTTTGACTGTCTTGTGCGCTGCGGGTCAAAATAAACCTATTTTTCTTTCTTTCTTTCTATTAAAATTTTATTTTAACAGAACTGCAGTATGTAACTATTCTTACTAATTAAATGTCCGTCAAAAACATTTTTATTGAGCGAAGTAAAATAAAAATACCGTCCTATAGCGTCTGATAGTGCGCTGTCATAACATAATGAAAATATCCGGTTGACGACATTAGTCTCGCCCGCACCCCTCATTAAATGAGACCAAATAGCAAAAAACTAACAGCAAAGGCATGTAATTCATCAGTAGAAACAAATCCATCAAAGCAAAAATTCAATGGTGTTTTTCGAATAGTTGGCAAAATTTTACAAAATCACCTTCAATCAACATCGTCGTTCCAGTACAGTCTGCCGCTGAAAAGCGGTTATGTTTTTTTGCTTCTGTTGTATTTTCATACCTTTTCGACGTGCCTAGCCGGAACAGGCAGATTAACAGCGTGGCAGATTACTGTCAACCAACCCCTGGCAAAGCTATTTTATGTTTGTACACGTTGGTATAATTGAGATGAGAAATCATGTGGAAATTGTCACAGGTTGCTCAAAACACAAAATATTGAAAAAAAAAAAAAAAAAAAAAAAAAAAAATACTATTCATTTCATTCATTTCATTCATCAATCATTCATTCATATTTTCTATTCATTTTTTACTGTACATAATAATTGACATTTATACAGTACAGTGATATATAATGACAAAGGCGAGCTTAACTCTTTATTTCTTAGAATATGGTATAGATCAGGTTTTTAAAATTAACGGTATTGTTAATGTACCCTGAACAAAAAAATGTGGCATGTGGTAGTACTTACTCATTGTCATAACAATAAAATTTATCGGACTATTAGTCTTGACTACAATTTAAATAAAATATATTATGATGAAAAATAAACAGTTGTCACAATAAATTAAATAGGTACCACTATGACTTAAAACTTCAAGTTAAGTTATGTAAAAGTTAAGGTTGCTTCTGTGTTGTTAAATATTCTTATTGTGTTATAATATGCGTTCCATGAAAAAGTTAATAACATATAATATGTTATTATAGCATATATTTGTTAATTTTACATGCAGAATACTAAAACATCTGTGTAAAATACCAAGCGGTAAATATACTTAAAAATCTCTCTCACCAGGGTTAAACTTAATTTGTGCCTCTGATCCAATTTCCGTCGAGAACGCTACCTCCCCCACCCTCCCTTGATTATTGGAAAGATATACATCACCATCTTTCTTCGGCTAGACGTTTAGTCGACATTCTAAAAATGCCTTCTAAAATATTTTTCACTTGGCTGTAGAATTTATAAGAATTAAACGGATTATGGGAATGGAACGTTTTGATTGCTTTCTTTGATGTTTTTTGCTGCTCTGGACTTTTTGATTTCAATGTGCTTTGACAATAATACTTTAATGTTTGCTTTTAGATTTTTGAAGAGGATTTCAGAAGTAAAATGTTGACGTTTAGTCGTTTTATTTGAACAATTTAGCTGACGTCTTTACATACGTGCAATTAGATTTTCAAATAAGTATAATGCATAGTATTGCCTTCATACTCGTATAAATGTACAGTTATGATGTATTTCTTTTTTAATATTTCAAATCAGTACTAACCACATCTCATTCTTATAACTATTGAAGAGTTATTTAAATTATTTATTAGATTTTGAATTCGATTTTTAGTTTAGTTATAGTGATAACACCAGTTTTCCAACATTAAGTCTGTCCTTCGATGCAGTTTTGTACGTGCACAAGTCCAATTTGCATTTAATTAGTTTTCTTTAATTTAAAGTATAGGTACTATCAAAAGAAACATCGTTATTTCAAAACATTTGTTTTTTGCTATTACGTTCTGACCCAACTAACTTGTTTGGATTTTGCATGTGAGTACATATTTTATGAATTGTGATCTGATTTCAATATTTTGTATGCCTTTGGCTGAACATAGATTGATACTATCGAGGGGCACGGCAGTGCCCCCGCCCATTATATTTACAACATCTATTTTGTAAATTTATTATGCTTCATTTGAATTTGAAACTATATACTTCTCAAAATAAAAACAAAAATGAAAATTCAATCCATAACTACAGTCATAACTTTATTTTTACTCAGATAAAAGAAAACGCTTACCGGAATAAACAAAAAAATCACCTTTTTCGCTGTCGAGAAAATTAGAGACACTTTTTTTTATTTTTCACATCCATTTTTGAAAGGGTTCTTGATCAATGGCGTGTAAACATTTGTTTGAAAGCTTTAGGAAACGAAATGGTTTTTTATCAAAATTTATAGACGGTAGTTCCCCTTCGTCTGAATGATGTAAAAGTTAACGTAAACATCAATTTCGGGGTACATTACGACACTGGAATTTGTTTGTATACAATTTGTTAGATGAAAAGTTTTATACTGAAGTGTCTGGGGTTACGGTTAAACGTTGTGTGAAAAGCGATTACTATCATTTTGCATAAGAAATAAACATAAACGCCAACATACTTACCGTGTAATGCTCTAGTTGGGTAAATTACACATAAGCATGTTTCATTACATTTATTATTACAGTGACTTTGGTCTAAAATACTCTCCTTCACATTTTTTCTCAGACTCAGTTAATTAGACTAAACATATAAGTATGATTACATTTATATACTTGCCTTATTCAATCCGATCTCGAACCCGAGTATAAATTGATCATTATATTTTAAATTATTCATTATGAAGAAATGTATTTTTCGAGAGACTGACTAATGAATACAGGGCTAAACTACCGAAGCTTATAAAATTAGACAGGTAACGCTGCAAAAGAGCTTGAAAAATTCAAGCTCTTGTTGACCAAAATATAATCTTGTAGGTATTCACATTTAGCAATGTTCATCAATTACAATGGTTTAAATATACTTCCTTCCTTGCAACTCGTCAGAACACACTTCTACCAATATTATGAATTCTAAGCACAATTATAACATTAGGTACTTTAAAAAAAAATCTCGCATAGAGAAAAGGGAATCGACTTCGGGCTCTTTTCTCTTTATAAATCAATTTGAACAATCAGCATAATAAATGATTCAAATTTTCATTCAAAAATCTCGCATAGATTATTATTAAATAGGCAACTGTGCGTCTTAGTACCTAATCTTTAACAGGAACAAAAGGCGCGGGTTCGATCCCCGCTCAGTGCAAATATTTGTATGCATGAATATGTATATTTGCATTGGTCTGGGTGTTTTCTATGTAATATGTATGTATTTACAAAAAAAAATATCTAAGTATGTTTATCCGCATTGTAGAACCCATAACACCAGCTAGTTAAGCTATGCTTACTTTGGGTCTAGATAGCGTTGTGTAGAATATCCTAGAATATTTATTTATTTATTTATATTCCTACATTTCTTAGGCTTCCGTAACACATCTACAGTCATAATTTTCTGATAGTCAGTCATACGCATAGATACAGCTTCATCCTCTAAATCTGTACAACTGACAGTCCTGGGGGAAATGAAGCCATATTGCTTATCTAGCCATAAATTGTAGCTCTCAATTGACAGTAGCGGATTACCTATGGTGCTTACAGATTTATTACCTGTGCTTGCGTTCTGTTAGTGGTATTAGCTAGACGTAAGTAGCTAGGAGATAATTTAATTCTCATTCATTAACTAAGATGAATTGTGTGAAATTGTGTTTAAGAATTAAAAGTGTTTATTAAGCAGTCATCCTAGCGATGGGGAAAATGAGGATACATTTTAATGCTACCTATCGAAATGTATAAACTCTTTTGTGATACAATAAATAATTTAATTTAGTAGAGAAAGAGGCTCAAAAGAAAGGACTCAGAACTGTGAGGTTGAGAATGCAGTCAGAGACTTCAAACTGCATTCTCAGCCTGATAGTTTTGAGTCCTTTTTCATTACCCACATCATCAATTCGATCAGTATAATATTCTGCGAGGGCGAGCGTCGTTATAAATAAAATATAGGGTTTTAATTACGGTCAGTAGTGAAAATGGATGTGACATCACAATTATATATTTATATTCATGCCGATTCGGAATTCAACAGTTATGGGCACGAATTCTGAAAAGATAAATTTTCAGAATTCGTGCCCATAGCTTTTTGTAAAAAAAAATTGCACCCAGCCATGAAGTCACCGATCGTATGACCATATTTTTATGTCATTATTTTGTAAATTAATTGATCATGGTAAAGTAATACTAAAATATTTTATTCCAAGAAATAGAAGGTAGCAGTCAGTAACTGAAACAATTTAAGCCTATGCCGTTAAACCAACTCCACCAAAAGCAAATAAAGTAACCGGTGAGAAACTTCTGACAAACTTACCTTACAAAAAGTCGGTCACAAAAATAAGAAACCAGTGTAAACACGGCTTACATTCTCGTAAAGAGTGGGGGAATATTGACAATGAACAAAACTTATTCCCTGTGACAGCACCCCATGTATATTGGGGCTGCCTAACAAAAGTTTACACATAGAATGCAACTGTGAGTTCTCGATTCGTATAAAAATATATCTTCAGAGTACTTTGACATCTTGCTATACATATTATAGTAAACTGCTGTAAAAGAGCAAGTCTTGGTTTATAGATCAATCCTACAATATCAACGATATTAAGTTGCTCCAATTGCATACGTTTAATTTTCATACTCACAATTTTATCAAGAACCAAACGCTTCGGTGACTCTTCTTTTTGCCCCGCCATAAAGTCTTGGAATTCTTTACCAGCACACGTGTATCCTTCTTCGTACAGTCCTAGGTTCTTTAAAAAGCATCTGATGAGGCCGTCAAACTAAGGGCCACCATTGTAACATTGTTGGTGTCTGCAATGGTGACCCTCTTTCCTGATCCTTTGCCTTAAGTTTAGCGTGACGTGTCCTGTATGAAAAAAATCAAAAGTAAGTTTTAAGTGTATCAAGAATAAAGGAGTGAAGAGAAGCGACTAATTGGATGCAACTAATGATGTCTTCGTGAGGAATTCGTAACAATTTGCGTCATGTTTGTTTCTGTCGTTGGAAACGGCAAAGGGTGACTACATAAATGAAGCCTTATGTTATGTATTTGACATCTTACAAGATTTAAATATTTTTAATGAAGAGAAGTTCGCGTGTTGTTACAACAGTAATTAATGTAACTTAAAATATTAATAAGACGCTGAATTACGTTTAAAATATAAAATATGACGTGATTGATTGGCATTAATTCAATTAGTCTATTGCAGTTTGCAGTCCACTGCTGGGCAATACTTAGGCCTTTCGCAATTTAATACTCCCAATCCTCCACCCTCTACTATTTATTATAATATTTATAATTTTATTATTAATTTTATTCAAACCATGGGTATCTGTTACGTAAAAATAATAACTATTTGGCATTTCGAGGAGTGATTTCACCATACGCTATGAGCATACGATAGAATCGCTTCAGATAACTGATTGCAAGTTGTTATACAGGAACATTTATATTTGGTCCCCATTGAGATTCACGGGAATTCCCTCAGGAGTTCGTACTGCACTCACTGTTCCCTCATGATCGTACAACACTTCGTGTTTCATTACGATCTACAACTCTCTCCTCGCTTCCCACAGGAATATAAACTGAGTTTGAAAAATAAACATTTTCAATTTCGTTTTCATATTTGATTAATTCAACTCTCTTTTTAACATTTTTGTTACGTGTCCACGATAATTAATTGAATGTGTATAATTTTCTCAATCCTTAAAAATTTGAATGTAATATTGGACACAATTCGGGATTTTAAGTTATTTATATCTGATAAATATAAACAGCCTTTCGCCTGCGGCTCCACTCGCGCGAAAGCTGGTTAACGCGACTTTTGCTCATATCTCCGGTCCAACTGGACCGATTGCGATCAAACAAACGAAAGATTTAACAACTGACCACTAAGCTACCAAGCCACTTCTTTAGCATTCCAAATTCTCCTATACAACCATAAAAAAATCATTTGCATAGTTAGCGTACTAATTGCTTTAAAATTCCATTAAATTAGCAGTAATAGGAATGAAAATAATGCGCACAATTTCCATTAGTAGGGGTTACCTTATCCAAAAATGAAGGACAAGCTACTCCTTACAATACAGCGTATTAAAAAGTTTGTCCTTGCCCCGTCGTTTGCTCCATTCGTCTATTTACCTTTTTCCAGCCACATCTTGTTCAATGCTTTTCACAAATTGGGGTTAAAACTTCTGACTACAAATGCTACTAAATAAAACTTTCCTACGGCTTTCTTTGTATTGTACGTGTCTTTTATATAACTGAGAATTGTATTACTGATACAATAGACAGTAATATGAATAAAATGTTTCTTTTTCTTTCTGTCTATGTTACTGGCAATGTGTATAATCCAGTATTTTATAATGGCAATGTATAAAACGTGTAATCAATGTATGCAATGTATGTACCGAGTGCGCAGTCGGTAATGTATACAAAGTTATCAAAAAACATAAATGGTGCTTTATAAAAGCGAAGTAAGCCGATCTTCTCGCTCTCCTCCCCGACGCGTCGCGATTGTCGCGAAGTCGTCGCGATAGGCAACTTTGCAATACACATCCCTTGTTTTAGGCGCCTTTGAGCGTGCCACTGAATTTGACGTGCGGGGTGCGGTAATGAAATTGGTGGGAGGGGTGAGCTTCCGTTCTGTACGCTAGTACTATTATCTGTTCTGTGGCTCTGCCATATCAGAGTTCAACTGGAAAACTGACCCCAACCGCGTTATGAAAAGGTTTAGAGAATGATGATGAGGTACTAGTAAAAAAATCTCTATCAACTTTACGGTTAGGAAATTACTACAGAAGACCGCGAACTAACTAACTAACGAATAACCTCGTGTTGTGTTTCTCACTGGAGAGATTTTGTTCTGTCAGTGGGAAAACCAAAGGCTTTGTCCTACTTATCTTTTGCGCTGATGGCACAGAATCTCTCTGTTCTTACAGGGTCGGCAGCACGAGTGAGATTCCCCAGGTGTTGTACTTGCCCATAGGCCACGGTAACCTCTTACCATCAGGAGGGCCGTGTGCTTGTCTGCGACCTAAGTAGTAAGTACTATAAAATATGACAAAAAGACAAAAATAGAATAAGGTTTCTAAAATATTTGTACGAATGCAAACAAAGTCACTTCATTACTTACCTTTTTACTTTACTTAGCACTGTAATCAACGAAACGCGCCTTGAGAATATATCTCACACGACATTTGCAAACTCATACAAAAGTTTTCTTACCGCAGGGCGAGACAATGCTTTCGGTAAGCTTCTAACACCACCGGCGTATTTTATGTTTTCAAGATTCTCTCATTCGTGACAATGATATAAACTAATGCAATTACCTACTTTATATTAAAAAACAAATAGACTGAATGCGGAAAGTTTGTATATTTTGTATTAGTCCCACCCTCTCCTTTCCTATGTAGGATAACACATTTAGGACTTAGATGTCACCCGCATACAGTGCAAAATATTTCAAGAACCAAGCGGTTCAGCGACTCATTCTTCTGCCGCACTATTAAGATTCGGATTTCCTTACCAGTTCACGTGTTTCCCTCTTCCTACAGTCACAGGTCGTTTAAGCGAGCGTGAAAAAGCATCTTATTAGACCGTCAAGCTGAGTGCCACCATTGTAGCATGGTATGAGTCTATAATGGTGACCCTCCTTTCCGAGACTTTGCCTTCAGCTTACCATCAGGCGAAGAGGATCGGGTACTATGGAGCACATTTGGAGGGGCATAGGATAGCATAGGTTCAGTAATGAATTACGATAGGCTGATGAAAAACAAATAAATAACACGAAAATCTTGAAGCACTTCATCAGCGACCCTATGACTTATTATAATCTAACTAATATTATAAAGCTGAAGAATTAGTTTGTTTCTTTGGTCGAATGTGGTTATCTCAGGAACTTCTGGTTCGAATTGAAAAATCTTTTTGTGTTGAATAATCCGTTTATAAGCTATAAATCATCACGCTACTACTCAAGGGAGCGGAGCAGTAATTATAAATCTCAACAAATCAGCAGATATCAAGATAATTATCTTAATACCCAAGAAATGATCATTTTGAGACTTTGTAATCCAGATACACATAAATATTTTCATTATCATCCATCAAACTCTGAATCCATACTGCGAACATTTGATTGTTAGACACGAAAGAACAAATATGCAAAACATAATAATATTTGTACAAGTACAGTACATAGCATATTTAGTACAGATATTACTGAGCTCTCAAGAATCGATTTTCCCCCACCAAGTGGACGTGATGATGAATCCAAATCATAATGGCAAATACAAAATTCATATCACGTATATCATAATGTGACATTCCAGGACCACATCTAGACAATGACGTCTATAAAAATATATATAAAGTCCAATCATACGCCGTTGAAAATCCGAGCTGAATCATCTAGACGTTTACGCCCTAAGGAAATTAAAGATTCTATCCGTATCTAGCTTAATCCCACAGAAACAGTAACGTGGAAAATTGCAAATTAAAAGCATAAAACTCCATTCAATTTTGAACTTTATCTTGTTCCGTGTAGAATTGGATTTTGTTCAGAAAGTAGAGCTAAAAGCAAATAAAAAGGTTGATTTCCCAACGAAGGGTCTAGATAGGTTCAATTAATTAGGGAAACCTACACCGATTGCTTTATCGAGAGGTTGTCATTGAGAATTTCTGCAAAAATATTCCCTACGGAAGTGGTATGTAATAGAATATTTTTATATATAGGACAAGTTAACGTGACTTCACCTCGCCTGATGGTAAGCTGAAGGCAGTTTTGTGTGAAAAAAGGGTCACCATCATAGACATGTACGGTGTTACAATCCTCATCAGATGATTTTCACGCCCCGCTTAAAGGACCCGGGACTGTGGGAAGAGGGATTTTTTTATTTCATGTAGTGCGTAAAATTTTGAAGAAAAAAATAAAAGACTTATGCGTACTGTAATGATATTTATTATCACTGACACATGCTCCATGTTATATGTTAAAATTTTGGAATTTTTTATATAGGGCAATCAGTTATACAAATTAATTAATTCTGACTATTTATACTGTCGATGGACTTGGTGGACTCGTTGTTACACATATTGGTACTTGTACTTTTCCGGTTAACTTAACCGGTTAGGTCAATTAATAAATATCATGGAAAAGTACAAGTGTGTTTTCAATATGTGTAAATGAATTGATTCTGTTATCAAATGGTTTTTGAACTTATTGAACACGTAAACATAATTATTATGAGCTGTCTACGAGCAGGAAAACCTCTAGATTAAGAACGATATCTTGGTTGCGGGTGAGAAAAACATGAAGGATATTAATTGCTTTTCCTCCTACGTAATGAAAATCACGGAATATTCCACTTTTATCCTCAGTTACTTACATATTAGCTTTTTCGTCACATTGCTAGTGATAACTTCGCCTTGCTCTAATAATTTGTGTAAACATTAGTTAATTCTGTTCACACAATTGAATGATTTATTGTATACATCTTCTAGAGGCATTAGAGCTGGTCCTACTGTTAGAACTTCTGTACACCCAAGTCAGCATAAAAGTTATCAGGAGGATGATTCTCGTAATAAAAATGTAATCTCTCTCTAAATTTAAGAGCCGCGCTCTTGTCAGTGGAGCAATCGCCATTCCTCCCTTTAAAATGTAATAATTTACTACAATTTTGCCTCGTTCTAATCTAAAAAAAAAACAATCACGATATCAATGAATCTGTGGATAGCTAAGAAAGCTCTCTATAGAGACAACTAAAATATAACTATATCTATAGAGATAACTTGTAATTATATTCGAAAGTTCGCGTTTTAGAATATCTATTTAGGTATTTTAGTTTATTGCTTTGTTAAGATTTAGGATATTATTTCCTAAAATGCTTTAGGAATTATTTCCTTAATCTATACGATCTTAAGACCCAACAATCGCGATTTCAATGTTCTTCCTCGAAAATTGTATTATGAAAATACCATTTGCAACATTTAATTTGATTTTAAGAACGAATCGAATGTTTTTATAATAGGAGAATCGGGCCACCTTGTGATGCATCAGCGCTCATCTCCACCGTCATTTGTCCCCCCCCCCCCCCCCCCTACCTATCCGAATTTGGTAGGATCCTATTAAAGCCGCTTTTGATTCGATTTAATAAATAATTGAATGATCTTCTCAGCGAATCCTAATACCAAACACAAACTAGTTACTTGCGCATCACTAAAATTACACACTCGTCCCCAACAAGTGGGTTCGACAGTATTCAACATTACTTACAGTACCCAAAGAACTTGTAAGTTATATCGAGCACCCCTTCGTACGTTATCGGCTGCGGAAACTTTTGTTTTACGAACAATTAAGTGTAACGTTAACCGCCCCTAAAGTTGGTGTTTGGAGTGTAAAGCTAGGGGTACAATGAGAGGTAAAGATAAGGCGAGTTAGTTTAGGACGCTTATTTCTTCATTGGTGTTGAGTAACGGGAGCGTAGGTAAAATCTGCAAAGAAGTAGTATATACCTAGCTGTTTTTACGCCGCGTTGAAATGACACTTTCTGCGTAGAGTTTGTATAAAGTCACAGAACCGATAATAGTGTATACCTAGACTAATCGCACAATGTATACAATAATGTTAACGGGAATTAACGCGATCATGGTATAGGTAGTTATATCCCTTTGGTTTTCCTGATGTTTCGACCAGGTTACATCGGCC
Organism: Eilema depressum; assembly: GCA_914767945.1. NCBI lineage: Eukaryota > Metazoa > Arthropoda > Insecta > Lepidoptera > Erebidae > Eilema > Eilema depressum. Next base: position 5,736,716 of record OU612028.1, on the reverse strand, counting down.
AGTCAGGCAAAATCAAAGGTATGTATGTACCTATACCATGATCGCGTTAATTCCTGTTAACATTATTGGATATCAAGGAACGCGAGAGTTTTAAAGGTTAGTAATCGCACAATCGATGTTCTTGTCGATTTTTTCAAAATAACTAATCTTATATATAAAACTCTTAGTCCTGACTGACTGACTGATTGACTTAGAGACAACGCACAGCCTAAACCGCTGGTCCTAGAGACTTGAAATTTATAGAGAGTGTATGTTTTGATGCGTGGAGGTGTACTAAGAAACGATTTTTCGAAATTCGGTCCCTAAGTGCCTAAAAAGTGCCAAAAACGTACTTTCTTAAAACTGAAGAACGGGTGAACAGATTTTCATGATCTTTGATTTTTTGAATGTGGCTTTGTCGCCGAATAGCAATTATCACAATTCCAATGTGGCAAATTTACGAAATAATGTAATATTAAAGAAAATACGAAATATTATGGCGCTAATATCGCTAGCAAATTTGTTACCATGACAACGGGTACTAAAGTGATGGTGTCAACGCTAGGTCACATTTTGATCTGTCAAATGATAATATTCATAAAACGTCACTCTCTGTCACGTATAATTACAAAGAATGTGAAAAATATTAATTTATGTACTATGTAAGAGTTATGTACTGCGGTTTCTTTATTTAATTGATTGGAAATAGAAAAGAAGTTTTTGAGACTGGCTCACTTCGATGGAGTATCCAATCTTCAGTTAAGTTCCACGGACTGCGAGTGGTACTATAGTAGAACTCAGTAGTAGAATAGCAGCGTGCGTCGCGAGGACAACATTCGGAACTACATATCAGACCCATTATTGGTAGTATTGGCATCGAGCATTAAATAATATAAGTACTAGAGCATATACTGCGTCAGCTACCAGCTACCATGATACCATAGTATTTCATCACATTGACTACACGACATGATAGCACAGCGATTATAGCTATAGATGTACCGTATATGAAAGAAAGCCTAAAAGTAATACAGCACGTTATCATTCAGATGAATACTAACTTATAAGCCCTCACACAGTAAGGTACGTGAATTTAAATCTATACGCAGATATAACACAAGAGGCGGCTTCATAGCTAGAAACAAAGTTACAATTTATATCAATGGCTCGAAACATTTTACCAAATGGGCGAAAGGGGCGAACGCCTGCCTTCTAGAAAACTTCACTTCCTTTCTTGACGAGAAGTATACTAAGTCAATAATTATTAGAGATAGCAGAACACAATAACTTCCTTTTATCAGCTGTGGGCTCTATTAGTCAAGCACAGTGCACTTCTGATTTAGATGACAAGGAATATAATACGAAATGTTTATTTTCTTACTATATTTTTAGATAATTATGAAAAACTAAACCACCACAAATGATATGTTGTTTTATTTATATTCATTTCCTCAACATTTACTAACGCATTGGAGGACGTCTACAAGACTCTGGAGTAGGTAAATCTCGCACCCACTTCGGTTCGCCGGCGACATCATCATAGTTGCGGAGTCGCTGGAACAACTGGGCGAAATGCTGCACAGCCTGAATGGAGCTTCTCGACAAGTCGGCCTTGGTGTAAACTTGGATAAAACCAAGATTATGTTCAACACTCGAAGTTGTTCAAAAATATTATCTACCTAGGGCACGTTATCCAGCTCGGTAAAAGCAACTCGGAGAAAGAAATAGCCAGAAGAATCCAACAGGAGTGGGCAGCATTTGGCAAACTACGTCGGGTCTTCTCCTCCCCCCTGCCGCAATGCTTCAAAACAAACATTTTCTACCAGTGCGTCCTGCCTGTTATGACCTACGGTGGTGGCCATAGAAGGTGGGGTTAGTCCGTCCGCAGCGGGCTATAGAGCGAGCTATGCTTGGAGTATCTTTGAAGGATAGAATTCGAAACGAGGTCATCCGACATAGAATCAAAGTTACCGACATAGCTCACAGAATAAGCAAGCTAAAGTGGCAGTGGGCTGGCCACATCTGCCGAAGGACTGATGGCCGTTGGAGCAGACGAGTCCTAGAGTGGAGACCGCGAGAAGGAAAACGGAAGATGGGACACCCCCTAGCCAGGTGGACCGATGCGGACGGCCTGCGAAAGGTGGCTGGGACGGATTGGATGCAGAAGGTGGAGGATCGGCAAACATGGCGTATATTGGGAGAGGCCTATGTCCAGCAGTGGACTGCAATAGGCCAATAGGTGATTTATTGTATCCTCAGCATACTACAGCAACTTTCAAACTGCTAATATCGCACTGGCGGACAGGGCTCTTAAAAGCAGGGGATATCCCAGTTCTAACAGAGCTTGCGAACCTCTTTGATTCCGTCATCCAGCGGAAGCATCTAGGACATGGAACTGGAGTGCGGTGGTACTGTTCTCCAAGACGACGAAGAAGAATTAATTATAGACCCATCACTCCTGAGTCATAATTATGTCTATACAAGTTGTTCTTGAGAGTCGTCATGAATAGTTGTGAGTTCCACCGGAGCAAGCTGGGTTTTAAAAGGGTTATAGTATTGTAGCCAATACTGTTCAGCAGATTATACAAAAGACCTGAGAGTATAATCATCCGCTATGTATCACATTTGTAGATTACGAGAAGCTTTCTGACATCATCAAGACCTGGGCATTTCTGGATTGTCTACGACTGTGTCGTGCTGATACGATATTTCATTGCTGAGATGCTAATTTTAGATTAGAAGACGAAGCCCAGAAGGAGATAAACGTCGAAAGGTCGACAAGGGTTGGGCAGCATTGGGCAAAGTCATCGAGGTTTCTACTCCCCTGTTAAGACTCATGGGGCCGAAATGTGGGAACTGACAGTGGGGAAATACGGTGGATGATTGAGTGCTATGGCATATATTGGGTGAGGCCTAAGTTCAACAGTGGACTGTAATAGGCTAATTGATTGATTGATTCATAAGAATGAAATGTTAGATAGTAGTATGTTTTTCCTACCAGTCTTTTTCTAGCCATTTACTAGCTATTGATATAAAGATACCTATTAATAATATTTTTATTTTGATGTACTTATTATTCTAAAAATCTGCCACTTATTTTTATGACAAGGCCTACAGTTTTCATTTAATATTTTGAAAAACTCACTACTGAGAGAGCAAAATAATGCGTCAAACGTTTATACAACAAGTCCGTCAGTTTAGAAAAAATACTTTTGATGGCAGTAGTCGACATCCACGCAGGCGGAGCTGCGGGCGAAAAGCTAGTTCGATATATAATTTATTTCACTTGTTAGTCATAAAAATGCTCTCACTGTATCCTCACCACCACCGACAGCAAGAAAATTTAGGATGGCGCGTGTTACACGATACTTTGCATTGATAACATTGTTCACCACTCGGAGATTTTATGATCCCCTTATAATGTGGTGTAACCGGGCATCTCCTTAACGAGTTGTACATAATTATGTACATATACTGACATCTTTCTCCCTCTGGGATTACATAAGCGGCAGTAGCTTGGTGGTTAAGGAGTCGGCCTAATGAGGAGGTCCTGGGTTCGTAGGTTTTACACTTCCGACGACGTGAATTCACTCGTAGCACAAGTAATTTAGTTTACCTGAAGAGTTTAGCAGGAATACTAGTTAATTTGGGTTTTAGAACTCTTTACCTATATAAATTATACTAGTGATTATGATGTGTGATGTTTGTTAGGGTACTCTTTCACGTAAATTTTTTTCATGTAAAGATTTTAATGAAACGTTTCAATACTATAGCTTATACATCAGAATAATACATAGGCTATATATCAGCGTTGAACGGGATCAGAATTCCATGCGGGCAGAACCGCGGGCAACAGTTAGTTTTTTATATATCTAGGTACAAGCTGTTGCCCGCGGCTCCACCCGCGTGGATGTCGGTTATCGCGACCAAACATAGCCTATGTCCTTTCCCAAGGCCTAATCTATCCCTGTATTAAATTTCATCAAAATCAGTTCAGTGGTACCCGTGGTTAGGGTTATTCCCAGTAGCCCCCACTGTCAACGCTGGTGACAAATAGGGTGTAAAAGCGTGACAGACAGACATACAGAGTTACTTTTGCATTTATAATATTAGTATGGATTGGATTAGAGATTTGCAATGAGCTCAGGTTTTAAAACCTCTACCACCAAACATATCGTACGGATGCTATCGTATCTTACGGTACATGCTGTACCGTATGTAATTATTGCATTTCTTCCTTCCTTCCTTCTTGTTGCTTTGCAGAATTTTCTTGCATCATTAAAAAACTTTTGCTACGTTAGAAATGTAACGTTTTATAAAGTTATTTTCTTGCTTTCATTATAAAGAATGTTAAAACATTTCAACCGTACCCGAAAACACAGCGCAAGACTATTGGATCTTACGCATCTCTTTAATTGCGTCTTGCTCAACCCTTTTGATTGCAAAAGCATTGTGAAGGGATTAGTTGCCTGAGCAACAACACGCAGCAGGCGGTTAATGTACTGCTCCTTGAGTACTACAGAGGTTTCAAAGGGATTTATGCCTGGCTTTTGCAGTTGCGGGCTTGTTTCCAAATTCTAACACCAATTACTTTTCAAAAACAAAAACTTTTCGAAAAATATAGTATCCTTGTTAAGTGAAGTATTAATGAATTCGGGATCGTAGTTACTTATATACAGAGGTAACGGTAACAGTGTCGTAAGTTCAATAGTTTTTTCCATCTCAATGTGAAAATGTCAATGTCAAAAATGCCCAACGAACCTAAAGAAGTTTGCACTTCAAAAAAGATTTAAAAAAAGTTCGTTCCTGCCCCTCTAGATAAGTGGCAATTCGTCGACGTCTATAATATAAAAATGAATCCTTAAATGTGTTGCTAAGCGCAAATCTCGAGAACAGCTGAACCGATTTCACTAATTCTTTTTTCAGAATATTCCTTGAAGTACGAGGATGGTTCTTACGGCGAGAAAAATTTAAAAAAAGTCGATAAGAAGTTCGCGGGGTCAGCTAGTTGTAGAATAGAAAGACGAATGTATGGGATTTGACGTATAAGACAGTTGTCAACGTATGTCATAAACGTCAAATCCCATACATTCGTCATTCTACAAAACGCTGGATAGCGAATTGCCACTTGTCTAGGAGGGATGTTGTACACGAACATTCCTTTTCGTTTTTTTCTCTTGTCTTGATAATACGGAAAATATTATGTGGAGAAACAATTTGATAGGTTTTACAACTATCTACGCGAGTGACATGATTTTCCATTACCGTTGAATACCTTACCCGTGTCATAACTTTATAAAAGACTCGATCATGGCTTCCTTCCAAATTTTATGTAACTTTTATGGTTTGTTCAAGATTTACTACTTCAATATCCTTTGTTACATTTTTATTACTGTCGTTATCAATATAATATTTCAATTAGACTTTTGATAGAACTTTTTTGACTTTTATACAGTTTTGAACAATAAAAGAAAACTGGATTAATGTCCGCTCAACCAATAACCTCCCAGTTGGACATCGATGGGGAGCAATTCTTTGACACCTGAATCTGTAGGTATGTATATATTGTATAATGCTTTTCTATTATATTTAAGTTATATTTATATTATGTGGCGTGTTACCCGGCAGAGTAGAATTTGGGCCACCCCATTTCCTCCCATGCGGTGTCGTAAAAGGCGACTAAGGGATAGGGCTGTTTAATATCATACAGATATGCCCAGACTCAGCCTATACTAGGCTCGAGCCAACAATAGTGCCCGGAAAACGGCAATAAGCTCACCCCCTATTACGTGGGACCTAATACAATGATTGTTGAAATGTGGGTGTTAATTCACCTTTGCCTAATCCTTATTATAATTGTAAAAAATTTGAAGGTGTTTGTTATTCAAGCACGTGCTAATGGCTGAACGGATTCGCCTGAAAGGACATCATTCAGATTGGGCTAATTTTTATTTTGCCGGCCAAAGAAAAAAAATACAATATTCGGTTAGAGCTTGTTCTTACTAACATTTTTTAGTAGTGCGTCGAAGTTGAGGGACCACTTCCAACGGTTTTATTAGAGTTTAAAAATCTTAAAAATATACACTTTTTATGATACGAACTATTGAAAATAAATGAAAAATATTGTTATACATTGGAAGAATAGTTAATAAAAGCAATAAAAAATAAACCCCATACTGCATATTGTTGTTTTTCGTCCATTTATTTACGGCTTAAATTAAAAGTGTCGATTAAAGAAAATAAAATCCGCTAGAATTTTTCCTTATTAGCATTTTTTATTATGGCGTCAAAGCTGAGGGACCACTTCCCTCGGTTTTATTTATATTCAAAAATCTTGAAAACATACATTTTTTTATGATACGAACTATTGAAAATGAATTAAAAATATTGTTCTATATTGGAAGAGTAGTTCATATAAGTAATAAAAAATAAACCGCATATTACATATCGTTGTTTTTCATCTATATATCTAGGTTAAAAATTTAAAGTGCCAGTCAAAGAAAACAAATGTGATATTCCGCTAGAGCTTGTACGCGTTTGCATTTTTATTATGGTGTCAAAGCTGAAGGACAACTTCCCTTGGTTTTTTTTTTTGAGTTCAAAAATCTTGGATTTATACATTTTTTATACGTATTATTGAAAATGAACGAGAAATATTGATTTATTTTGGTTAAAGGTGCATTTCCAATTATTGAACTTAGTAAATGTGTTGATCATATTCCACAATTACAAGGCACTAATGGCAATGCCATAAGGTAGATTCGTGGACGATAGCAATCACGTCATGTCCAGGTTCGTCAACATTATACATACATTATCATAGATAAAACAAACAGGGTTGAGTGCAATGAAACAGTGTTATTGCTCGTGTATTTTATTTTTAATTGCTTATTTTTATTGCTTTATTGCTTTTATCAACTATTCTTCCAATATAATACAACATAATTTATTATTCCTTTTCAATTATTTATTTTATTAAAAATATACGTTTCCGAGATTTTTGAACTCAAATAAAACCGAGAGCAGTATTCCCTCAGCTATGATGCTATAGTAAAAATGTCAATGAAGACAAGCTCTAACGGAATATCATATTATTTTTCTTTGGCTTCACTTTCAATTTTTGGACCTAACTAACGAGAAACAGCGATATGCAGTATGGGGTTTATTTTTTATTGCGTTAAACAACTATTCTTCCAATATAGAACAATATTTTTCATTCATTTTCGATATATAATATCATAAAAATTATATGTTTCTAAGATTTTTGAACACCAATAAAACTGAGGGCAGTGGTCTCTCAGCTTTGACGTAGTAATAAAAAGTGCTAATAAGGACAAGCTCTAGCGGAATATCATATTTGTTTTCTCTGACCGGCACTTTCAACTTTGGATCTCAATAAATGGACGAAAAACAACAATATAAAGTACAGGGTTTATTTTTTATTGCTTTTATTAACTATTCTTCCAATGTATAGCAATATTTTTCATTTATTTTCAATAGTTCGTATCATAAAAAGTGTATATTTTAAGATTTTTAAACTCTAATAAAACCGTTGGAAGCGGTCTCTCAACTTTGACGCCATAATAAAAAATGTTAGTAAGAACGAGTTCTAACGGAATATCGTATTTTTTTCCTTTGGCCGGCACTTTCAAAACTAGCCCAGATTTGTATGGAGAGTGAATGTTGTCCTTTTTTAATCAGGGATATATTACAATCAGGAATTACACTTAGGCGGATAACGGTATCAAAACTCCACGCGGGCGTAGCTGCGGGTAACAGCTAGTTATAATATATTATTTTCCGAAGTTTTAGAAAAGAAGTTTCAGGCATAGGGTACCATGAATCTCATTCATCCTATCATCGGGCTCGAAGAAGATAGGTACTTCACATAATTATCATTCGGCTCAAACCATATTGAAAGAAATCCGAAGTAACTCCATAATACTTAAAGTCTTCGAATTGTACTTATGTCACGCGGGCTTGAGTTTCGAATGTATAGTTTCTAGTCCCTCTCTGTGTTTAAACAAAATAAATACAAACCAACGTGAAAATCAGTTACGTCACATACCACAGTCATTCTGCCCATGCACACACATAAAATCCAGTTCATTTCCCTCCGTCAACTTCATTTACTCGCGATGAATATGATAAAATTTACGGTATTCGACGTGTTATGAAGCCATAACATCTAAATCTATACATGTTTGCTATCCCCATAAACGGAAAGAAAGATATGTACAACGTTGTAGTCAATGGAGAGGAATTTATCGGCTCTTTTGAATGCGTATACCAGATGTACCTATGAATTCCTCGTGATTTTTGTCGTTTTGGAATCATATAGGAACACTTCAATTAGTTAAATTATCCACAGCATTGGTTACGATAAAATTGAAATAATATCTTGTAATGAACGACGAATCATTCACAAACGCATGCCTGAGACACATTAGCTTGACCATTAGCTAAATCACATTAAAATCTGTTCCGTAGGTGTGGTTGTAGCTCAAGATCTGCCTTCTGGCTCTTACTCCTCCACTTCCCACGATCTTGGAGGAGGTAGGACACGTATATCCGCAACAGTCAAGCAGTCCGACTGAGGAAGTACCTCCGCCCGACAGAAGACCGCGGCTTTATATCCTCGCGTTGTATTTCTGACGGTGAATAGGGTAGCCAGAGCTCACTGGAGAGGTTTTGTGCTGTCAATGGGAAACCCAAAGGCTTGGTCCTACTTATTTTTTGCGCTGACGGCACAGAATTTCTCTATTCTTACGGGATCGGTAGCACTAGTGTGACTCCCCTGGTGTTGCACTCACCCATAGGCCACGGTAACCACTTACCATAAGGAGGGCCGTGGGCTTGTCTGAAAAATCTGTGTCTATTTATTACATGCAGTCTTCGCAATCTTGGTATGTATAGGTATTTCAATCAATTCAAAGGTACCTTAAATTGATTTAAAAGGTAGGTATTTAAGTATACATATCGACATCGTGATCGCGTTAACATTTTTGTATACAGGGAAATACAGCTAATAGTCTGCCGTGAGCCCATCTCAATCATATTTTAAATGATATTATAAATTATATTGATATTATGTGTTCCTGAAACGTACGGAACCAAGTCACTGGCTCTTTACGATATCATTTTTTTTTAATATTTCTCACAAAAGTATTCTTATCTCGGGTTGTTACGAATTTCACAGAGAAAAAAAACTGAACTTCGTCCCCCTAGCAATAACAAAACAAAAAACTTCCAACTCTCAACTCGCACTTTGAATCGCAAATGACGGACTGATGAAAGACCGCGATTTAATTTGATGGAAACAAATCATAATTAAATGGAAAATAAATTTGGCACTCAGACATTCAGGGTGAGGCATTCATGTTGCGAAGCTGACTATTGACGCTTTATTTGAAAATTTGTACACCTCTATATAACTCTTTTGAAAGGTAGAAATTGTTTAGAGCATTATAATTACTGATTTTCAATAGAGTTATTTGCTACCTGGAGGTATTGATATATAAATTGAGGTAAATTATTCAAATTTTATATTGAGGCTTAACTCTTTAGAAACCTAACTTTTATTTACAAAGGTCGCTGAAGAAGTCTATATTTTAAAGAGGTCAGTTTATTTTAAGAATTAATTCGAGCCTCATGCGAATCTCCTCTTACGGCAAAATATGGAGACAGTAGTCCTACACCAGAGGGGCCTTCGATGGCCTTGGCTCAGCCGGGGCGTGAGGGATATACCAGAGGCATCCTCACCTTCGGCAATTGATATCCCTGGACGGCATGCGGTTTAAGCCGGTTCGAGTTCAACATAACCACACCCGCCGCGCCGGCTTTGACGGGGGTATCTGAGGGGGTTTATAGTGCCTCTTCGTTTATCATTCTCTTACTCGTAAACTAATATCCACGCAGGTGCGGTAACAGTCAGAAATTTTGGGGGGGTCTCCTGTGACCCCTCCCCCCCTCCCCCTCCCGGACCGCGCATGTACCCACGTGATGGTATAAAAATTTGAAATAAACAAATGCAGGTCTCATAAATGCAAGGTCAGGTAAGTTGAAGATAAGAGCTTTATCAATGAATCTATTAAAAGCTCTACCTGCTTCCAATGTGCGCCAAAGCACCCGATCCTCCGCCTAAGAGCATTATAAAGCTAATAGTTTCAGAGCGCACCACAGAGCTGCACAATTTATTTCCTCCGCACCCTTTTACCGCCCGCTGCGCTCGACTTTCAAATAATTGCTTAGTGCAATATTTTTACTTTACACTACTTGCTAAGACTTTAACTTTTATATACTTTCATGAGCATAGTTCAGAAAGTCAGGCTTTTTCCGAAAATTTTATTTATCCTTTTTAACCTTTGTCATCTTAGTGGAGCGACTGCCGCCTCGCCTCCCAACCCTGAGAGGAAAGCCTGCGTCCGTACATCAGCAGTGAAAATCACTATAACTTCTTCTTCATCCTAGCGTTAATTCCCAGTCGCATCCGAAGCTTTCAGCCTGGGGTCCGCTTTTCCAGTCTTAGCTGCGGATTTGGCTGCCATAGATGTTACTAAAATAACTATAACTATAACATAATTTACCATGAGACTTTGCTCTCACACTCCAATACTAATGTTAGTGACCATGGTAGTTTTAGTGTCCACTGAACTCATTTATACTTACACCCAACCTTACTGCTAACTGCTGATTGAATCCCACACAGAGTTGGTATTTGAATTTCAAAATGATAAAATGTTAAGCTGAAATCAATAACTGGCGATACAAACAGATTTTAAGTTATTGTCAATATCATGATGCAATGTTTAATAAATTATAATTAATTGCTAGTGATAATTCGATTTTTTCGGAATATTGTTTTTACTTCCTAATAACATTCTATCGCGCGCACACACACGCAAGCACAATATTGTTACTTCTCAACTAATAAAAGCTAAGGCACTAGGAGAGGGATAGAAAGAATTGCAGCGGCGGTAGCTTAGTGGTTAAGGAATCGGCCTTACGATCGAGAGGTCCCGGGTTCGAATCCTGGCCATTACACTACCGACGTGAACCCACTCCTAGCACAAGCAATTTAGCTTAGTTGGAAGGGTTAACGGGAATATTAGTAATTTCGGTTGCTAATATTCTTTAAAAAAAAAAAAATCTGTGAGGCTAATAACTTATATGTCCTCTATTATTTTATTGTACTCTCAATAATGCACCTACTAAGTTTTCTCTGCACCACATTTGGTTGACTGGTAGAGAATGCCTGTGGCATTAAGTCCACCTATGTACTTGTGCATGAAGTTTAATAAATAAAAAAAATAACTTAGCGAAAACATTTCAAATATGTTACTTTACACTAATATTTATTATATTATTTATTCTGTCGCAAAAAGTAGTTGCCAAGAAAGAATAAAAATCTTTTATTCACTACCGGTTGCGAAACTCAGTTGCCATCGCGGAAAAGGAATTCTTTGTTGGCAACTAGTAGCGCACCTTAACCCCCTGGTCAGGATGGCCCGTCAGTATAACGATTTGGCAAAAACTAACTCAGAACTTGATATATTCGCTAAAGTCACAATTTGAGTGTCCTCTATTCCACACCCAACTGTGTAACTAACTAACTATTACAAAGATGTATTCCTTTGAATAGTTATTAATTAGGGTTAATAAATGTTTCTTGGTTTTGTTGTTTACACAAGTTTTTGGATTGCAATTCAGACTTTTATTGTATACTCTCATTTTAATATTATCACAATTGTAATCTGTGTTGTGTAATAAATAAATAAATAAAAAAAATAAAAATAAAGAAAAATAATTCTTTGATGGCAACTAATTTCCAACAGAGAATAAAAATTCCTTATTCGCTACCGGTTGCAAAGTTTAGTTGCCATGGCGGCCGAAGGGGAAGTTGAATAAGTGAATAGTAAAGAAATTTAATATAATTATTAATATAGACAAACTTTTATTAAGATTTACAACTGAATTGCGCACATTAGATAAACAATTTGTAGAACGTTGAAACTTTCATAATTTTCACATGTAATAATTAAATACTTTATATTATAATCCCTTCGTTATTAGATTACTATAGTAGCATTCGTTAACGAACATGACACATGATCCAATCTAAAATATAGTCCCTAATAAGTATATAAAAGTTTCCAAATAACTTGGGTGTCTTTAAGACTGGCGAGAGTGCTCCACCGTCGTCGGCCACATCGTCACTTACCAAAAGGAGGCTAATGGTTAAACGCGAACCTATCAAAAAACCTGTAAAACATAACAGAAACTACAAATATCCTAAAAAATCTCCAAGTTCTTGGTTACCCCACTTGTTGTACATCTTACGAGTCTTCTGAAATTTAATTAAGCATTCTTCTCGCTGATTAAACAGTAAAATGCTCTTAATAAACAAGGGAGTGTATGATTGGCTTTTTTTCCTTGTAGTAAATAATGAATTAATCCTCACACTGCAACCTTTGCCGGTGTACAGTAGGCACATGCTGTAAGAACATTTCGAACGATCGAACGAACTCGAAAGCTGAATCTGCAGTGATATTTCAATATCGCATGCTGTTTTGGTAATGTCACGTTGTCGAACACGTAAACATACATCACCCTCATGCTCAAGAACGTGACGACACAAAATTTACAGCAAGCAGAATGGAAATATCACCGCGGATTGAGCTGTCGAGTTCGTTCGATCGTTCAAAATGTTCTTACAGCATGTGCCTACAGGGCATTGAATTAGTAGCTCTTTTAGAGAGATAGTAAGATTCTCGTCTTAAATTAAGATATGATTCCGTAGCCGACCGCATACGACAACTGCCGACGCACGCAACACATGCACGTAATTCATTGCGGCTTCTCAATGGTCTGCTTTATCTGTATCGGAGTTTGACAAGTAATGGTTACGCTGTTTGTGCTGCATGCGTCGACAGTTGTCGTATGCGGTCGACTACGGAATCATACCTTTAGTCAGTCAGTTTATGCGCGACGGCATGCGTTTTTAATGGGTCCGAGTCCGACATAATCACTCCTGATGGCCGACAGGGGTAGTGTCCGAGGGAACTTTAGCACGAAAAAATAGTTGGAACGGATTCCGAATTCCACGCGGGCGGAGCCGCGGGCAGCAGCAAGTTAATAAAATATAATAATAAGCACATATTGATATACACATAGATACATAAATCCTGCCGAAGTATGTATAATAAATGTATACATACTTGCATATATACCTAGATACTCATACTGAACTTAAAGAAAAGCATAAGAAAAGCTAGTGGCGTTTTCCGTTATTACTAGTAGGTACCCATTTTTCATGTTAATGCATTCATCCATAACTAATATTATGTTAGAAACATAAGTTTAAAATACAGGAACCATCTGAGACAATAATTTTGTAGTTAAGTGCTATTCACACCAAGAATATTTTACTGCTATCGTAAAAGACATTTTGCACAATTAAATGTGCCCTTTCACTTTGATGCGTAAGATAAATCGTAACTGAATGGTTTTTGATGCTTAGATTAAAATCGTAAAAGGTTGAAATGTAGACGGCTTACCTACTATTATAATCTACCTTAAAAAAATTGCGTATATAAATTAAATTGTCTTAATAGTAAAATATTAAAAAAACTGGGATATCACTGTGAGGATGAGGTGATGGGAAAAAATAAATTACGGACTAATTGACAAGACACAGGACCTACATCCTAGGCATATCGAGCGAGCTATCGTTAGGCAGCTAAGTCAAAGGCTTGATGCAGGGCGCAGTTCTTCTGTGCCCTTAATGGAGCTAAGCTCAAAACTTGAGCATGACTCGACCAATTCCTTACAGCACACGATGACGTACCCATGGGTCACGGGAACAGAATCTACGTGGGCAAAGCCTCGGGTATTAGCCAGTTACAAATAAAGAAAGCAAGTTTAATCCATGCATGTACGGTCTGTGTATACGAAGGTCGTTCACCTCACTCGTATATTTCGCAACAAGGTAAACGAACCGAATAATGGAATCGTAATAAAAATCAATGTCTTACTAATAAATGTATGATGGACGGCGCTCGACGGCTCTTCTGCCAATATTTCGTTTATTCATGTGTATTTGACATGAAACCTATTCTTATTAGCAACTTCAACCTTTAGGACGTACCCACCTATATTAACCATCAACAATTAGACGAGAGGAATATCACACTAATATAGATAAACACATGTGTATAAAGACTACTACCATGGTTAGCACCAAACACAAGACACAGTGTATTATTACACAAATAATAATCAAATAAAAACTACAGTAGCTATATGAAATTACACCGAATACTGTTACACTGTGGATAGAGTGGGTGCGTGTTTGGTAACGCGCATGCGCGTCTTTCCTCCCTCCCCACTCGGTTTCACTCGAAGCGGCTCGCCGTCAAACGCTCTTGCCTGTAAACCTTCGCACTGCATTCCAGGGCCTCAACCAGTACGGTTGAGCCCCTGGGAATGCCGTGTCTCTAATACAAGAGAAACACATAGAGCGGGCGCGCTCTGGCAAAACGTTGAATCGAATTTATTCTTATAGGCGGTTTGTTGAAAAAATAATGTTTCTACGAAGTGTATTGATTATTGAATTGGATTTTTAAAAAATATTGTGAAATATTTAAATTCTTTTTTTTTATTGCATTATTCGTATTAAGTTTTAAAATTCTTATAATATTCAGTTTTACAAACATCAACGTCAGTTGTTTTGCTATGCCTCTACTCTGTTTTGTTCTACCTCATAGTGTGGAGTTCAAAGGTGATGATGATTATGATGGTGATGATGATGATGATGATGATGATGATAATTAAGATGATGATGATGATATGCAACACATGTTTCTATCAATCGTGGAGGGTTTCATCGGTAGTCATTTGAGACTTTCCATGAGAGTAGATTATACAGATGATAGGAAAGGAAATAGTTATTTTGTGGAAACTAATTTAGGTTTTTGCAATCAATTTTATTTATTTTTTTATGCCTCATACTACCATTATTACAGTTGTAACATAACGCAATATTTTTCAGGCATTGAAAAATGTATGCTAGATAGCTAGTGTATTAGTAAAGAACATTATTATTAATATGCTCGACGGCGAGCGGGCATCGATCGCGTCTCGGCGCATGTGTCGACGTTGTAACGTTTCATACTGTATTTTTCTTTCTAAATATTTTATATTCATTATTTTTTTATCAATGTTTTTGTAGATAATAAAAAATATTTAACAGAATTTTTATAGCAGTTAATATGCTGACTTTCCTGTAATGTGATTAGCTAATAAAACTGGTCAAAACAATATCTTTTTTTTATCGTGCGAAAAATCCCCACGGATACCTCCCCGCCGGAATCAGTAGGAGAGGATATGTCGGACTCGAACCGACTAAAACGCACGCCGACATATGCCTCGCACCCTAGCCGACCCAGGGCCATCTCTCTAGATCTGGCCCTTTTGGGTGTGAGGACCAAACACAGTTTTAGTCGTATTCAAAGGTTTCACTTAGGAGCAGGAGATCAGATTTTCGACAATTGTTACTAAACATTTTACCGTAATAAACAAATTTACTAATCCTAACACAAGAAAAGTCTTTAAAAATAAATTATTATGTAATATCAATAAATAAGGATCAAGCCCTTAATTACAGCACCTGACCCTGTATCAACTAGCAAAAGGAAACCTCTCTAAATACTTGAGCCCTTTATAATCTACTGGACGTTTTTCTCATAATTAATTTCCTGATTCTCCGTGGGTCACCCTTGATAATCTTGTGTACTGGTCCGAATTATGACTTAAGTGTAAAGAGGCAGCGGTATTACATTTTGATAATAAATACCAGTGTTATTAGAAATATGGTACTTTTTATAGTGCGGATATCGCCACGGATACGCCCTTCTCCTCCTTTTGTTTGGCTTCTTCTTCTTCCTCTTAGCGTTAATTCCCAGTCGCATCCGAAGCTTTCAGCTCGGAGTCTGGAGTTCGCTTAACCAGTCTTAACTACGGATTTGGCTAGACCTCGATATTTTCCGTGAAGCGATTGTCATCTGACCTCCACATCCCAATGTTAACATTGGGCGATATCGAAGCTTTGCAGTTAGACCGTTGTTTTTGGAATTTTTTAGGCCAACTACCTGTAACGACTGCCATAAATGTTCTTATGGCAACCGGGACCGACGGCTTAACGTGCTCTCCGAGGCACGACCAGACCAATGCAAATACTCATATTTCATTCACACAAATATTTGCACTGAGCGGGGATCGAACCCGCGCCTCCTGCGTAGCGGCCGCGTTCACTACCACTACGCTACGGAGGCTGTCAGCTTTTGTTTGGCTTATATGGCTCTTATCGGACTGACTGCCATCTAACCAAGAGGAAGGAGTGACTTCCAAACCAAATGCTTGGTGAATTTGAGTTCGTCCACCGCCATACTACCCCGTGCTATCCTCAAAAGACACTCAAGAAAGAGCATATTTTGAGCACATTTTGGGTCCAAGATTATCCCGAGTATTGCACTACCAATATAGTCAAATTCTATTCTACTAATAAATGGGGCAGTCTGTAAAAATGTTTAGATGTTTTAGACGTTTATTTCAATCACGCTTTACGGACTAAACGGTTACTCAATTTGGTACAGAGATAAATAAATAAATAAATATTCTACAACATTCTACACAACGCTATCTAGACCCATGGTAAGTTTAATTAGCTTGTGTTATGGAATCTAGAATGCGGATATACATACTTAGATACTTTTTTTTTGTAAATACATACTTATTATACATAGAAACACCCAGACCAATGCAAATATTTATATTCATGCGTACAAATATTGGCACTGAGCGGGGATCGAACCTGCGTAGCAGCCGCGTTCACTACCGCTACGCCACAGAGATAGAGTATAGTCTGGAATAATATTTAGGCATTTTATCTGTGGAATAGGGGTTCCCATGGGTTTCGGGAACGGGTTCAAAATCCCTAGCTGAATAATATTCAAAATCTGATTATGATCAGATTTCGTACGACTATCGGTAGGTGGCTCCCAATGTCGCTCTAAGATTGTAGTATAGTATAATTTGGAATGGTCAAGGCGTGGTTTTGTAGCTCAGTGGTCAGAACATTCCCCTTGTAAGGGACTGGTCGCGAGTTCAAATCCTGCCTGAGCATTTCACTTTTTACTAATTGCTTGAAAATTTCATTACATTCGAAAGTTGACGTGAATTACTCGCTTTGCATGCAACTTGTGCCACAACGCAAAAGGATATGCATAATTAACCATGTGTGAGACGATTAGAGCTACTGGACCGAGGACATACCCCTCCCACGGAGAAAAACCTCTGAAGTCTATTTATGGAATCTAACTTCTTTAACGTTAAGCCGTCCGCTTAAACGAGATGAAAGTAAGGTAGATAATAATTATGAGATTTTAACACTACATTTTTTTTTTGTTTATTTAGGAATTTTATTACACTTTTATTTTTCTTATTACAGATTTTGTTTCAGATATTATTACAGAGGTGTGACCATTTTTTTGGTAGCAATATTTAGTGGTAGCAAAATTTGGTAGCCATGAGAAGAGCTTCAAAGTAGTCTTATGAAAAAGAGGTGTGACTCACAGGTAGTACATTTTTATTTTGTATATTATGCTTTTTTATATAATTAAATTGGTATCGAATTGTTGTATTGCAAATTAAATATCGGCTACATAACAATAGCATGGAGTACGAAAAACTAAAATTCCACGCAATCATTGCAGAGAGAAATAATAAATATAAAGGCTCATTTAGACGAGGAGATTTTCTCCCGTACAAGGGGCCTTACTCCCAAAAACGAACATGAACGTTTCGGATCGAAACGAACGGTCGCCGAACACGGACCATTAAAGTTACTCTGAAAACCTTTCGGTGACGACTGACGGATGCCGCCGTCTTCGGAATCATAGACTAACGATCGAGTCTAGATGAATAGTGTGGACCGATATATTATAAACATCTAAAAACCGTTAACAAATGAAAAATCAACAAATATAGTTGTATTCTCATGAAAAGAGCGTCAAATTAAAAAATATATGAGATTTTTATTACAAAGGTGCTGTTAGATCACTAAAATGTAATTTTTCAAGAATTTACGTATATTTAATGTGAAGGATCTTAAAAACCCTCGTGCCATAATATTGTTCTATGTTTTTAATACGTACTTTGACAGTTTGACAATTTCAAATTTGAAACTTTGATACCCGTATGCACTATCTCTATTAAGTTAATAGAGATGAGTGCCCGTCATGGTGTCTGTATGTGTGTAGCTCCATCTACTGGGGTCATCAAATACTTCCGTAATGGATAATGGTTGTTGGTTTGGTTCAATGCCCCTTTGCCAAAATGTTGTTTTTTTGAGGAAGTAGAGGAATGATTTCCTCGCATAGCTCCTCAAAAAGTACCCTCGTCAATCTATAATTAGAGACAAATTCCATGTCCGGAATTTGCCTCAAAAATTTTTTTTCACGAAGCCGGTGACGATTTTGACTTCGCTCAGCCGCTTCTTCCCTCATCATTTCGTCCAACAATAAAAATCTCGCCATTTTCTTAGATAAAAATTCAGCTTCGAAAGCCTTACGAAAGGTATATAGCTTTCGTTGAATTTCAAGTAATAATCCGCAAAATTACTTGTCAAACAACGACAACGAAAACGTCAAATGTATTTTGGGAGTAGGTGCACCGACAACGATCGACAACCTCAATATCAAACGATCGAAGACGGATACGAAATACGACACGAAACACTTTCGGGGTAGCTAAATGGCCGAAACGTCAACGAATACGATAGTTTTCGATTTTCGGAGTAAGGCCCTAGATACGATATCGAAAGGACATAAAAAAGTTACTTCGTCTAAACATTCGCAGAAACAATAGCCGCTCGCTCGTCCACTCCGACACTCCCTGGGCGAGATTTAACTCGCAATTGAATATTAATAGTGTCCGACTAAACAGAATTTCCAAGCAATTATCGTACTTTGACATAGGCGATTACGTCACTTCGATTTTGATGAAATTTGGTACAGATATAGAGTAGACATTGGGCAAGGCTATGTTTGGCTGCGATAATCCACGCGGGCGGAGCCTCGAACAACAGCTAGTAACTTATATATTTGATCCTAAATAAGACAGTCACGCACAATTTACTCGTATCAAAAACACATTAACAATAGTTCTAAAGTTTAGATTGATCATTAGATTTGGTCAGTTATTTGTATTTATTCGTGTGGAAATGCCTACGGATACTCCTTAGTTGTTGGCCAGAGGAAGTGGTTATGTCGGACCTACTAAAACCGTACACGGTCTAGGGTCTCAATGCCGGGGTTCAAAAAATCCCATCCAGCTGATTTCAATAGGACCATTCCTATCTCGGTTGGATTTGACCGTAGGCAGTAGTACCCCAGCTTGCTAGAGAAAACCTCGTATTTAGCGCGCGTCCAAAGTATGCTCAATACGCTAGATACAAGCTTTTCACCCTCTACTAAAATAAGTATAGATATTGACACTCAATAAAGAATTTACCATTTTAATTTCACATACTGTATGTGTTTACCGCACAAAAATATTTTCATTACATAGCCTGATCGAAAAATAAATGAAACTGAAATAGTTCAATGCAATGAAATGTTAAAAGTATAAAATAAACATTCTTTGAAATCGTTCTGAAATGCTCACAGACGGATAAATGAACAGTAAAATATTTAATTTGCTTTGCGATGTTCTGAAACTGAATATGTTGAGTGCATTTTTACATACCACGTGCAGTGCACAACTTTTACTGTTCATGCAATAGGCACAATGAAAACACTAATGATGATGATGAAACAATGATCTGGGGCCTGTCAAGATGTTCGGGGCCCAAGTCACCTTCAACTGCAAGTGGGTCTTTCCTTTCGGGTTTGGACGGTCAGAGATGGAAAGTCACTTGATTGACAGAGCGTCACGCGTCGCCGCAAAACGGCGCCAGGAGCCTCACCCGGATCTTGCTCACTATATACCGTGTCCATCGAGCATGGTTACAGCTGACCAACGTACTCTCTCGGCGGAGGGTGGTCGTGGCGTACCTGCAGGAGGCTCGCTGGAAGGACAGTAGCACTTGGTTCATTGGGGATGACTGCAAGCTAATCTAAGAAAAAAAGGAGAAGAGAAAGGGGTAACCGTGGTGTTCTCCTGGGAGCTTCAGAGTGACATCTTGGAGGTAGAACTCTGTGACGGCAGGTTTATGGTCCTATCCCATCTATAAATACCCTTATTATTACCCATCTGATAAATGAGGATGTAGCAAAGCCGAGAAAATCTCGTTTTGGAACCAACTTGGAAGTTCTTTGTGATACTCCGATTATCCAGTTATCCGATGTTCGTGTCTGTGACCATACACCACACAGCCTTATAAAATGATAATTATTTACGATAGATGCCGTAAAAACAACAACTTATAACTAAATTGGAATTCTAACTACAGTAAATAGTAATATAGTAATTAAATCTGCCATTGTTCAAAAACGTTTTGTAATCATCTCTAGAATGGAATTGATTTACCAAAATCACATTCCGAAGCTAGCATAGCGCGGATATTTGAATTTCAAACAGGTGAGAACAGACAAAGAGACGAGCTAATTTCACCACTTACCCTCAGACTAATCTAGAATTCGATCGGTACAATAGGATTCCCAAATTTTCAGGATTGATTTCACTGACTTCAAAGTAAATTAAATTAAATAGACACAAAATAAATACAAGATTAAAAAGCGCGTTTTGCCTGAATTTTCAAGTATTTTTGAAAATTCAAGATGAACCGAATTTTATATGAATTTGGGTACTATCGTGTTCTTGTGATTCAGACATTGTCGTGTCGGGGAACCCCTCACAGGTAGAGACTTGTGGGGGGTGAGGAGCCCAAATTACTGAGTGCTCTCCGACAAGTTATCGCAAAGATCCAAGGTCCCGACATGATAACACTTGAATCATAACAACACGATAGTTGTTACTTTTTGGGGGCATTTTTTTGTGTCTGGAGTTTTATAAATTTTCAATTTAATTTTTATTTTTTACTTTTTTTACTGATCTATTGGTCAAGACCTTTCATTTAATGCCCATATTGTTCTAAAAATATAAAAGATTTGCCATATTGTGGTGGTGGCCATCTTGGATTTGAATTTATTTGTAGTAATGTATTCTACTAGTACCTAAATCACCTTTTATTTGATACCTTTGAAGTTATGAAAATATGTATATGTAATCCGCCATATTCTGGCGGCGGCCATCTTTGACCGATTTTCATCAAATATGATTCACCTTTCAAAAACATAATTAAATCAATCGGTTCATCCGTTCTGGAGCTATGATGAAAAGAACACATTAAAAAATTTACCTTTATTTTAGTACCTAACCAAACGGAGTAGGTATAGATATTGATACTTAGATTAAGCACAGTAAAGGAGAATATTAAGTGTACTAAGATATTTAGATATATTTTTACACGGCCGTACTCTTGCTTATGTATTGGTAGACTTAACTTAGACCGGTCCGCTACACAATCACACTCCCTAATTTATTTGATCTCATTACCAAACTGTATTCAGTTAATTTACAAAAACCTCTCTCAATCCTTTAACGTTAAATCTGAGGCCATAACTTTAGGCATCTTTAAATAGTCAATCAGTTGTTCCAATCAGTTCCTGCCCCGTATTAATGTTGGCCATCAGTCTTTGGATCTGATTAGATCGCAAGGCTGCAGCTAACACTGATCGCGTTATCTAAACGCCCGAAATACATCCAAGACTCTAGGACTTACGACCTTTTCACTATAGCATCGGCAACTCCGAAGTAGAACAGCGTTGGAAATAAGAAGACTTAAAGTTACTTATTTCTAGAGGTTCATAGGCCCTTTTTCGATAGAGCGGTAAACTTATTAATGATCCTAGCGCAACTCCTCGGCAACTCGTTACTGGGGCAATAAATAACGTAGCAACTGTTAACGTAAGTTCGATCAATCTTTTTATTACTATTAGGGATTTCCATAATAATGATTTTTATGTTTTTCCTATACTATAATGAAGTAAACTAATATGTTTTCATCAAGGGGTTGAGAGGCAGACGATAGTTACTCCCATAAAAGTCAACCACATTGACGTCATCCTCTTAGCAAATTCCAAGTTGCTCGGGGTTCATTTTTTTTAATGCTTTACCAATGCATTGCCATTTTTTGCAGATGCATAATATGCATAAATACAAATAAGTATTTCCACTGCGGAAATACAGGAAAGCGAGAATCGAATCTGTGGCCTCTCTTCTGCTTCATGCTAGCCGTTAATCCCAGTCGCATCCAAAGCCTTCACCTCGGAGTCTGGTGTCCGCTTTTTGCAGTCTAACTGCGGGTTTGATGGAACTTCGATATTTTCCGTGAAGCGACTGTCATCTGACCTCCACACTAGCCCATTGGCGATATCGAAGTATTGCAATTAGACCAGTTGTTGGACTCTTCAGGGCTCTAATTACCCGCAACGACTGCCATAGATGTTTGTATGATAACCGGGACCGACGGTTTAACGTGCTCTCTAAAGCACGACCAGACTAATGCAAATACCCATATTCAACCATACAAATATTTGCATTAATTGGGAATCGAATTCAAATACCGCAACGTCACAAATATCGTCCCATAACCACTTTGCTATAACCATGGCTACATGATTATTTAGAGTTACGCTCATTAAATGTCATTGTCATTAGATGTAGGCAACATTAATGCCTCGAAAGCGCCCTGTAAATAGTAGCCCGAAAGAGTAGGCAGGGATTTAATAACACCTACATTTCACCAACAATGATTTTGGTCTCAATTAATAGGGGGTGAGCATACTGGCCCTCGGTTCTGCTAAAGCACAACCACTGTCACACCACAGAGACTGCAAAAAATGGCATTAAATTTTAGACCTTATTTCTATAGATTATAGTCACAAAATTAAATGATAAGAGTCTCATTAAACTATTTAATTCACTCTGCAAAAAGCCATTTAATTTTAAACTTTAACAGCATTAGTTTAAAGACTAAAATCAAATGGAATTTTCTTGGAGTCTCTGTGGTGCGACAGTGGTTGTGCTTTAGCAGAATCGAGGGCCTGCCCTCAAGCGGACACTGTGTCATAGGTTGTATGTTTATCGTCGGTTAAGGAACAGCCCTATCCCTTAATCGCCTTCTACGACACCCACGGAAAGGTATAGGATCGCCCTATTCTTCTCCACCAATTTCTCCTCTTTTTCCCTATTCAGAAGCCTAATTAACCAGAACGCGTATTATAAAAATGGTCCCTAAAATGCACTCAACGTTAAACATGAAATGTATAGCGATAAAATGGAAACATGGGTTATGCATTACATTAATGGGTATTTAATGCGTTTCAACGTCAACATTTATTTTGTTAAAGGCCTGTGGGTGTTCATAAGGTGATAGTACCCTCATGTTTAGAATGATTGATGATATTAAATTGATTAGTGGACTGTGTTAGTCTTTGTACAAAACCCGACTACTGAAAAATCACGCTCTAAAAAGTATACTACAAGAAAATGTTAAGGAGAGCCGTGGTTTATGCCACTTTTACTTAGGATGTATCGTTTTGTTAGAGTAAGTGGTATACGACCAAGTTTCTCCTTGATATTTCCTTGTTTAATACTTTTTGGAGTGTGAGTTTTCATCTGTAGGTAGTCGAGTTTTAGCTTTAGAAGCAATTTTTTTTCTTTATATTATTTCGGGGGACAGCCTCTGGCGTGGCGTAGCGGTAGTAAAGAAGACGCGAGTTCGATCCCCGCTCAGTCCAAATATTTGTATGCATGAATATGGGTACTTGCATTGGTCTGGTCGTACCTCCGAGAGCACGTTAAGCCTTCGGTTCCGGTTGCCATACGAGTATCTATGGCAGTCGTTACGGGTAGATGGAGCCCTAAAAAGTCTAACAACTGGTCTAGCTGCAATGCTGCGATATCACCCAATGTGGAGGTCAGATGGCAGTCGCTTCACGAAAACTATCGAAGACCAGCCAAATCCGCACTTAGACTAGTAAAGCGAACCCCAGACTCAGGTGGAAAGCTTCGGATGCGACTGGGATTAACGACATTAGCATTGTGTAATATGTCCTAGAATATTTAATTTTTTTTTTTGTCTAATTCTAGAAAACGAATATTCATGAAATCTGATCAAAACATAAACAGAACAAAATCCAAAAACAAAATAACAAGACTATCAACATATACACCTAACGTAGCTTAGAAAATAAAAGCAAAACTTACATCACAAATCTCACTACATCCGAAACAAAAGTTTACAAAAAACATTACTTTATATAAGTTAGTGTAGTACGTGTGTTGACAATTTCGAAGCTAACTGGTACATTAGGCGTGTTAACAAAAGGCGCATTTACGAGTCGCAAAGTGAGAAACCGTGTAGTGAAGGGTAAGCGGGCGCTTGTTAGCCCCGCCATTTCTGTGGCCCCGGGGATTTTTATGGCCACACTGTGTGATGTCTTTTTTTCATAAGAAAATATGAACAACGTGGCAAAGGTAGCATTTTGGGAAGTTTTTACAAGGTCATGGTTTTGGACCTCTGTATCTAATACATAATAAATGTGGGTAGGTGACGGAAATTTGTTGGAGGGATACGTTTTATTTGGGAATGTACTTAAAACATTTTTGTGGATCGCTTGATAAAAACATTTATTGGAGTGAAAAGTTCTGTGGGCGCGTAGCGTAAAAAGTTGCACCGTCTAAACATCCGCAGAAACAATTTATAAGGTTTCAAGGATTTCCTTTCATTTAATTTACCATGTTTCTTAGAGAGATTTGATGCTTATGATTAATACTATCGATTGATGACATAAAAATACAGAATGTTACTTTTTCGGATTTTAGTCGGTTCGATTACCGGGTGTGGTAAGCGAATTTTTAAAAACCTTAGAATGCAGTTTTGTTTATTTTTAAAAATAAAGGAATGTCTCCTTTAAGTAAAATGAGTCAACTTAAGGATTTAAGGTACTTTCCCGTCATGTGGCATTGCCGTGGGACGCCCTGTATATAGAACTTCTTCATATTTGAGTTTCTTTACTATTATCAGATGACAAACCAGCCAAACCCATTAGAGTATAATAACTAGGTACAATATGAGCTACAATACCTATAAACTAAACAACACACGGACTACAAATTCGATCCGTCCTTTTGAAATAAAAACTTCAAATTGATTAACTCTTTTGTACAGTCCCGTACACAGCTGTTCATTAAACTTCAGTGATTCGCCCTTCGAGATTACACCATTTACTTGTAGTAGTACGCACAATACATGTGCTGCCATCTTACACAATTTTAGAGCAACATTAAAGAAATGATCCCTGCGCTCTGATGTGGGTATCTCATACACGTTTTGTGTAGCTGCCATCGCGCACGAAAAATTTTTCTATACGTTATTAATTTGGTATTTTAATAGTTTTTTCTTGTCTTTAATCAATATAATAATGGGAAAACGTAATCACTACGAGGATGAAGGTTATACAGCCCGGAAAAGCAGAAAGTCGGAAAGTTCTCGTGGTTCTAGTTCGAGCTCAGAAGCATCGCAAGCGACTTCTAGTACGTCTTCAAAATCAATTGAACAGGATTACGCGGAGAACGATGACCAGGTACATGCGGATGAACATCCCTTGCAGGAGGATTTGCAAGATGAAGGTATTTACCGAATACCAATAAATATAAGATTAGGAATACCTTTGTGTACTGAGTATAGTCTGGAAGGCTATTACCGACCCGTAATTTTATACTTCAGGCCAATCCGGGAGGTTGATCGTTGTATAAAGGGGACACACAAATATTCTTGAGCATAGTCCGAGAGACTATGTCTTGAATACGGTACTTACCTACTTCTTATAGCTAATGATGCTCGTGATAAAGGCTGTGTCACGAATTCCTTTCGACGGCGACGGTTCGAGCTTAGTCTGAAAGACTAATACCAACCTTCGAATATGCTTCAGTTTAACCTGTAAGATTTAATCGCTGCGTATAAGGTTCGCATACAGAATTCTAGAGCACAGTCCGGGAGGCTGTGTCATGAATTTCTTGCGATGGTACGAGTTTGATTGGCATCTGCCGCGCCTACCCAACACCGCAGTTGCGCCGGCTCCAAGCCCCTGAGAGCCCGAAGGTACCCAGGAGCTAGAACACGATATTTCATGTCTAATAGGCGAAGAACCTGTAAAGGAAGAATAGTTCGGACCAAATGCCATAAGGACATAGCAAGCCGGTAGTCTGATATCCTGGTTAACGGACTAAAAGATGGTAAGATTTTTTCTTTCTTTCTTTCATTCAAACCAAAGATAATTTTTTAAGAGGTTATGATATACCTGATAACTTAAAATTATCCCAAGCGCCGAAACTTCATTCTGATATCAAAACAGCGGTCAATGAAAGTGCCTTTATGAGGGATATTATTCTGACCGAAAAACTGCTACCCAAGAATATGCAATCAAGAGCCTCAACATCCAGGGCTTTAAACTGGGGGGGGGGAGGCCGCCACCGCTTACAGTCGCAGCCACGTCGCATACCAGCGACACAGAACTCGACGGCTGGTGGACACAAGCAGGTACCAGTGCAACGTGCGACAGAACATCGTGCCGGACTGCGCGCCTCTAGCTGAGGTGGACGACTCTGTTATACAGGCGGGTAAAACGCAAATTATTCATTAATAATTAGCCTTGCATCACAAAAGATGTCATAATCCTGTCTTGGGTCAACGGTCTGCAAATTCCAGTGCCTGGTAATATTACTCAGTAAATTACCCATTAATAAGCCTCAACCTCAGGCAGAAAAGTTAGATATGAATAAGGAACCATGTGAGGGTCAATTTCTATCTTATATATTTCTTGCATTGATTTCTTGTAAAGAAAATTGACGGCAAGAATAGATTTACTTTGAATTTAAAATCATTAAATCAGTCTATCATTGCGCCGCATTTTAAACCTGAGGATTATAGAACTTACATTGGGACCTAAACATAAACAGCGAAATATGGGTGCTAGCACCCCTGCCTACCCCTTCGGGGATACAGGCGGTTTTCTTCGGTTTATGTTATGTATGTTATGTTATGTTATGATTATAGAACTGCCATGAAGCTTATTTCAGAACATACCTTTGGCATTGACCATTGTGATGGTCTTGTGATGTGCACCATTGACCTTAAAGATACCTATTTTTTCTATAAGATTCACAGTGAATCGAGAAAACGACTGTGATTTTATTGGCTAAGAAAACTATGAAACCTGAATCTCAAGTATTACCATTTGGTCCTAATTTAGCACCTTATGTTTTTACTAAACTTATGCGTCCTGTTATACAGTTTGTTGTTTAATCAAGGATTACTATCAGTCATTTATTATGATGATTTATAACCTACTATTTGGTAATGATGACCATACAGATTGTAAACATAACCTTGGTTTAGGTTTAAAGAGTTTTATACTCATAAAGACATATTTTACATCACTTACATGAGAACATAATTGCAAATTCCTAAGATAATATTCGTTGTCACACTAAAAACAGACACATTCAGTACATTAAGATTATGTGTTTGGCTAATTGTTTCTTAAATACATCCAACGAGTTAATTCTTTTGATGTCTGAGGGTAGTTTGTTAAAAAGGCGCGCACCTTCGTATGATATCGCCGACTGGCCGTAATTTGTTCGAGTCTTAGGCAAAATAATGAAACTTGCGCGTCGAGTGCAGGTGCGCCCAACTTGGTTTCGCTAACCTTGAGGTTACAAAACCTTGCTTCAATCATTAGATTTCACAATTAATTTAAAAAAGATCAAGTGTAGACCTACTTAACCAGTCGAACTACAAAATTTCTAGGTCTTGTTTCTTCATCCTGAAAACATGAGAATTACCATCACAATAGAAAAGATAAAGAAGATCAAGGACGATCTTCTATATTTTTCTAGTAGATGCAGGTGACGAAATTTTGCACATCTGATTGGGTTGCTAGTATCAATATGCCCCGCAGCACAGTATGGTTGACTTTATACAAAGCAATTTGAAAGAACTAACTATCTTGCCTTAAAACACAGTGATGATTACAATCAATACGTATATTAACTTGCTTAGTTTCTTACGCGAAAACTCTGATTGGTGGCCTTGTAATATCGACCACCGTGCTAGTCCTATTCGATCTGGCAACTACAAGCTGGGAATATACCCAGATGCGTTTCGAACTGGTTGGGGTGCTTGCTGCGCAAGTCAGACAGCCAGTGGACAATGGCCTGATGAGGAACTGGCTGACACATTCTTTGAGCTAAATATTTTTGCCGATAAAAACTGTAACTGCGAGATACTTTTACGGATAGATGCTGCACTGCTAATTCTTATATTAATAGGATGGGTGGCATACAATTTCTCCACCTCAATTTGATAGGTCGTAATATTTGGAAGTGGTGCGGAAAGACACTTGTTTATTTTCGCTTCTTACATTTCTTCCAAAGACAATTACGCAGCAGATGCAGGATCGCGTCGCATACATACCGATGTTGAGTGGGAACTTAACAAACTATACCTTTCACCGTATATGCGAAATATTTTAATCAGCTTGAAATCGAATTGTTTTGCTAGTCGAATAAACAAAAAATGTGTCAAATTTATCTCTTGGCACAATAATCCAGAGGCGTATAAGCTGGATGCATTAACCTTATCCTTGAGTTTTGGGACACCCTCTATATACTAGACAGGGATGAGGGCATTGTTGTGACACCTCTATGGCCTACGCAGCCTTGGAACCCACTCTTTAGGAAGTTGTTAACTAGTAAGCTAATTACATTCACACCTAATAAACACTTGTTGTCACCTCTTTATAGTTCGGAGCACAAGCTTTACAGGAGCCTTTGAAAGACCGATTGTAAATGACAATTAATGATTTTTGAATTTTGAATTTTTTATCCTGGTTGCAGGAGTCATTATCTGGCAAGCCTTTTTGAAATAAGGCTCTCTTCTAGATGCAGCAGACGTGATGTTAGCGTCTTGATCATAATACTTTAAAACAATAAAATACTTGTTTTAAAAATGGTTCACTTTCTGCTAGGATAGAAAT
The DNA here is from genome assembly GCA_914767945.1 of Eilema depressum. NCBI lineage: Eukaryota > Metazoa > Arthropoda > Insecta > Lepidoptera > Erebidae > Eilema > Eilema depressum. The sequence continues at coordinate 5,707,575 of OU612028.1, read as the reverse complement.
TTTAATTATATTTCAAACAACAGTTGCTAATGTATTACATTTTTTAGTTACTCTGTTTAACTAGGGCCAAGATTATAGTTCAATGAATTGCACAAAGGCCGCTCTGTCCCTGATTATAAATTTGTCAACCAATAACGACCCACAGTGATTATAGGATTTATGAAACGAGTATTTATAAGTTACGAACTCCTCTTCCGAGATATAATTTTACTTGGGATCCAAAACTATTGCTCTAGAATATCTAAGTAAATGGTATACTCTAATGAAGGCCTTTCTTTCGAGAAATTATCACGAAAATTTACTACACCCTTGGCTCTAATAACTGCACATAGGGTGCAGACATTGTCTTTAATTAAACTATCATTATAAAATACATTAATGAAAGTTTGTAATGCATATTATCATAGATTAGATTAAAACCTCGACCTATATTAACTCTTCCATATTTCAATGAAAACCCCTCCACTTGCTCTGCCAGGACATTATAGAACAATATTTGTTTGTGTCAGCAGAAAAGAGTAGGTAAACCAAATTTTGACTCCTTAATTATTATTACCTAGTTATAAAAAACCTTTTTGTAAAATTCACAATCTTTAGGTCGTTGGATCAAGGCCCCATTGGGGGAGAGCAGAATAGATATATGTGTATTTAGTGCTCATAGCACAAAGCATGTTGTCACATCTGCCACCAAAAGGTTCGGAGTAAACTTGGACCTTATAAAGAAAACCGCTGGTTGGACCGACACATCAAAAACTTTTGCCAAGTTTTTTATCAGAGAAGTGGCCACCGATACGAATACCTCTGACTATTTTGCTCGATCTTTCGGCAGACTGGCTTTGGTCAACAACATGTCCTTACCTTATTAAACATATTTAACAAACTGCTCATTATTTCTCTACGGCTGTTTATCGATTTAATTGATTACAATTTTTAATCAATTTGGAATCTTTCTATTTATCCATTATTATTATTATTTTTTAATACTATTTCGTGAGACTTTAAACATCTACAAGTAAATGGTGTAATCTCGAAGGGCGAATCACTGAAGTTTAATAGAAAGTCAAACGAACTTACCTGTAAGTGAAGTTCGATGACTATTAAACGATGTGATTCGCCCGAGAGATTACACTCCCTCCCTAACCCTAATCAAGTTTGTTCTAGATTTTTCCCATACAGGCACGAAATAGTGGCTTACAATGGCAATAAGGACAAACGTGTATGAGATACCCACATCAGAGCGCAGGGATCATTTCTTTAATGTTGCTCTAAAATTGTGTAAGATGGCAGCACATGTGCGTACTACTACAAGTAAATGGTGTAATCTCTCGGGCGAATCACATCGTTTAATAGTCATCGAACTTCACTTACAGGTAAGTTCGTTTGACTTTCTATTTTATTTTCTTTTCTCTACGAGTATATAAAATGTATTCCAAGAATAAACCCATCAAAGCGGATACTGCGTACAGGATCTATGAAACTTTTATGCAGAGAGTAAAATGACGGTTATTATTGACTCTTTAAAGCCTTTGAAATGTGTGTGCATTGAACCAAACTATTTTTCACCTAGAGAGCTCAAAGCTTGACTTCATAGTCACATCTCTACTATCTGCAAACGACACGGCGTTCATTGTGTTCATACAGAGAACATTGGATGTATAGAAAAAAAGGCACGGTCGCTGGTAATTGGAATAAGGGTGTGTTTTGAAAACCACGTTTTCCAATAAATTGTAGCGTGTCATAAAGGCGTCGTCACGTATACTCATTGTGAAGGTTAAACCGGGTAGTCAGTGTTGCGAGTTGTGTTCTAAATTAGGATTTTGTTATTAGGTCTGGAGTGGCAATACCTACCATGTGAATAGATTCTTTTTTTATGTTTTTGAAATTAGAATTCAGTGCGAAAAAAGCATTAGATATGGCTATTGTTAGTTTCAATTTAGTTTTAGCTCTAAGTTTGCACTATTCACTTCAAAAGTAAGTGAATATTTCAATATTATAAACATCAAATGCTTTAATATAACTAACTTGACTTGAATTGAAGCCTCCTAAAATTTTAATCACTGATTTTAATATCATAAAACGCAAGCACTGTAATTTGATTTGATTTGAAACTAGGTAGGACTTTCAAATTTTATTCAATTCTCATTTAGCTAAAATATTTTAATACTATTTGATGAAATTGCATTTTACATCAACTGGAAAATTAAATTTATTTTTAGAGGCATAACACATACATGAATTACTTTTCACTGACCACTTGTAGCCAATCTAAGAAAGCAGCTGGACACCCAACTTGTTGCTGTTTAGATACTTAGCATGTTTAAGTTTCATTTATGTAGTGTGTATAAATATGTATATGTATAGTTTGTGAAGATATTTGGATATCTGGATGTTTGGATGTTTGTATGTTTGTTATTCTACCACGCTCTAACAGCTGAATGGATTTGGCTAAATACAGGGATAGATTATTATAGTCTGGAATAACACATAGGCTACTTATTATCCCATAAATTGCGGGAACAGGCTCAGATTTTCCAGACGATGAAGCCGCAAGCAACAATAAGTGGAATATATATACCGATTTTTCTCAAAAAGGCGAATTCCTCTATTTCCAACTACACAGGATATGTACGTCGTACCCGTTATGGGTGCGACAAATAAGTGCTGGAAATTGGCTCGTGCGACCGTTCCTTCAAATTTACGACTTAATATAAAGTAGGTTTTCCGGAAAATACGAAAATTCCCCCGTTTACGTGTCCTGTCGGAATGTTATACTCGTAATGCGATGGCGGGCGCCGTGATTACTTTTTAAATCCATTAAGTAGATGTAGTATTTAAAACCGATTGTTCATTATCACACTCATTAGGAGAGAATACTGTGTGAGGAACGAATAATTCAAATGTAGGTACTAGGGAACCAAGAGCTTTCACGTGTGCACGCATACATGGTAGACTTTTGATTGGCACTTAACAGTAAAAACATAACAGTAGGTACCGTGAAAAATAAAAAAATCCCAAATCTATTATTTGCAATCAAAACTAGTACTTCGGAACCTGGGGCCGGTCCCAGCTCTCTGTTTTAATTTGGCTTATCTTGGTTTTTATGAAAATGTTAGCTGTTTGCTCCAGTGGAAAGCCCGCATCAGGGACTCGTCCATCAAGCAACAACCTCCTAGCTGTGAAATTCACTAAACAAGCACAAAGATACGAGTCGCAACATTGTGCTCGATAGAGATTGTCATTGGTCGATCTCCAGTGACGCGACCCAATCCGACCAATGACAATCTCTATCAAGCACAACGTTGCGACTCGCGTCGTTATGCTTGCTTAGTGAATTGCAGTACTGGACAAGAGGCAACTTGACAGGCGTATTGTAGAATAGAATGACGAATGTATGGGATGACGTTTATGATATACGTTGACAACTGTCATATAGGTCAAATCCCATACAATCGTCATAGGCAGGTATACCGGCTAGCAGGTGTAGCTTGATATAAGTGACAGCTCTTTTTGAAGCAAATATAGTGACTGTAAGAATATTTCAAATTTTGCGGCTTAAATTTCATTGTGACGCTGGTAAGGTTTCAAAAAAAGATAAAGGTAACTTCAAAGTTGTCACGCTTTTGTTATAACAATACACAAAATAAGCACCCATCCTTTAACAAAATATTTTAACCGTTAAAATTTATTGTTAATATTTCCTTTCATCGTCGTCACAAAATTCTTCACTAACGTACGGTTAGCTAAACTCGCAATTTATTTCAATTTGCGATTTACTTCAAAAAATATCTCAAAGACCGTAGTCTGAAAGCTTTTCGAATCATTAAACTATTAAACGGAAGTTTCATTCCATTAATTTCATTATAACAAGATTGAACTTTGTCTGCGTTTATGTATTAACTGATTTTTATCCAATAAATGTTTTTAGATATAGACGTATGTAAAATCATCTGTTCTATTTACCTCCTGATTAAATAGCACTTGTATATACTGCATTTACGAAATACTTTATTGCAGTGATATACTCGTAAGTTTTGTTTAGTTCTTTAATATTTATTATTATTTGAAAACTGTAATTTTGGCCCAGTGCATGTAAATAATTGACTTCTATTATTATTTTCTGTCTGATAGACAAGCTTTTATTATTAAAGACTTTCGAGTTTTTATATTTATGCTTCAACGATTCAAATACAAATATATCAAAGTGCGTCAATATTTCATTCTTAATTTTTGAATGATTGATATTTAAAGAATCAAAGAATGAATAATTTCGTTTATTCAGTTTAGGCACATGAAGAGCACATATGAATGTCAAAGCCTTACAATTTTATATGTCAAGAAAAAGAAACATTATAAAAATTACAAATATTATAAATGCGAAAATGACACTGTCTGTCTGTCTGTTACGCGTTCATGTCTAAACCGCTGAGCCGATTTTGATGAAATTTAGTACAGAGATAGATTAAACTTTAAGAAAGGCCATAGGCTGTTTGGTCGTGATAACAGACATATACTCGGGCTGATCCGCGGGCAACAGCTAGTAAGTAAATAAATTATTTGAAAATTAAAGTTATATAGCGCTTATGCCTTTACATACCTTAACATAGCAATTAGAGTTAACCTTTAGAGTAAAACACGTTTATTATCGTTTAGTTGGTTACATGTTTTAATACATAAATATACATACGGGTAAAATACCGGTTAAAAATGTCGTAGGTACATAACACCCCTGATGGTTAGAAGATAAGAAGTTTAGTAACGACCCTCCCCCCCCCCCTTGCAGTGTCGTACAAGGCGACTAAGGGATAGGGCTGTTTAACATCAGACAGATATATACAGCCTGCCCAGGCTCAGTTTCAGATACAATAGTGCCCGGAATACGGCAATAGGCTCACCCCCTATTACGTGGGACATAATACAATGATTGGTGAAATGTGGGTGTTAATTCACCTCTGCCTAACCCTCCAGGGATAAAGGCGTGATTGTACGATGATGAAATAATAAGCTAGCTACGGTATGCAGAATAAGCTCCAAGTGTCTTAAAAACTCACAGTATTTTGTTTTTAATTATTATTTGGACGCTGAAAATTCGAATCAAACAAACAAAAGTTGATAACTCGAAACTATTCAACACCGTAACAGAATTTAGAACAAGACTGGCCCTAAATCCTTTATTTTGTGAAAATAAAACATAACTCGGGCTCGAGTTAATTAATTACATTGAGTTGTCAACCGTTGAGTCTTCGGCTGTGTACTCATAAATTTAGTTTTTGCACAGACTTCATCATAATTACACAGGCCATAAAAATGTTAAAAGGTAGCATGTAAGTATTTTTTATGTGCCAGTAACATATTAGCTAAAGTGAAGTTAGATTAGGTAAGCAAGCGTCTATTTACATTTACTAACTAAAACATTCTTGTAAATAAAAGGCCTGGTTGAAAACTAGCACTAGGCATCAACCTAGCTTATGTGAGAGCAGACCCCATTCGGCAGAAATACGCTTGCGAAATAATCAATTTTGTTTACATTTTTAGAAGTTGTAATAATATTTTTATTCCTGCATATCAAAGGCCACCGAATAAACTGTTTTATCCTTTCTTTTTAGGGTTCCGTAGCCAAATGGCAAAAAACGGAACCCTTTTAGATTCGTCATATCTGTCCGTCCGTCTGTCTGTCTGTCTGTCCGTCCGTATGTCACAGCCACTTTTCTCCGAAACTATAAGGCCTATGCTGTTGAAACTTGGTAAGTAGATGTATTCTGTGAACCGCATTAAGAATTTCACATAAAACTAGAAAAAAAGGATTAAGGTAACTGTACCAATGCTCGACACTTTAAGGAAAAATAAAATTTCAATCTAAAAAATTTAACAAATTAATTACAGCATGGTCGTTACATTCTTTTTTAACTGTTACAGCAACAATTAGACATTAACTTTTGCCCATAAAATCTTTAAAATCTATCATACTTTTACTTTAAATTAAATTATTATGCACTTGGTCGAAAACACCAATGCTAGACATCATTGTCCCAATGGTCCAAGTATGTCAATAACTTCAATATTTATAACGTTTATACTAAAATTAGTAATAATCATAACTTATAAACAAAAAAATCACACCTATAAAAATCAGTACCCTTGGCAAAAATCTTAAGAAATAACACGACCGTGTTCACGGAGTCACATTATTTGCTGTCAACAGTCTTTCTAAATTTACTTCGGATGGTGTTGCGAATATTTGAACATATCTTATAGATACCATTAGGCATCTTTTAAGTCAATAGTCTTATAAAACAAATGGATAATTTTCTCAAAATACTGGGTTTTGTTCGAAAGTGTCTAGCATTGGTACAGTGTCGAGCATTGGTATAGTTACCTTAAAGGAGATGTCCACTTTTTGTATGGACGTTGGTTTTTGAAATCCATTATGGCTGAAATTACACTGGTACATAGTAGCTAAAATTAGGAATCGGGCATCAGTTAAATAATAATTTTTAAATCCTGCATTTCCGAGAAAAACCGATAGTTATTTTAAGTAAGTAGATATTTTAATTGAATAGATGGCAATATATTTTTATTTTTTTAATAGCAATTATCGCTGTCGCTGTCATTTGTGATCCGTCACCGTTGCATCACCGAACCACCGAACTGTCACTTATTTCGCGCACGTATTATTTATTTTCCCCATTTATCAACTTATTAAGACTACTTGCCTAATTACAACGGATTCTTTGTTTTTGGACACGAATTGGATGTTGATAGTGTATGGACTTATAACTTTAACGACATCTTGGCTTATTCACAACGCTTATTTGCTACTACCTGCGATTCGAACTTCATATAATAATAAGAGAAGATATTGAAAATGAAGGTGATGAATAAATGATATTTAACCTTAAACAATTTCTTTTATTTCAATAGATTTACAATCAATCTAATATCAACACAATACTGCGGAGTAGCACAATGTTCCATCTTCAAAATTAATTATATGTATATAAGATCCATTATGTGAACAATTCATTTTAATGTAACTTCCAGTTTTGTTTCGAAAATGCTATTGTTGCAGTACCTTGTAGCTCATTGACAACAAGTTAGTATACTACAATTTTACAACGCCAAGCAACTTCTTATGACGATTACAATGATGTGATAATATGTCTCATAGTATCAAAACACTACATAGGTATATGTGAACAATATCGTTTTTGAATTAAATAATGCACTTTATTCATAGTTATATCAACATCAGAAAACGCTTTTCATCTGATCATGACGTAATACATCAATTTCTCTTTATGTTTTCAGAAATCTCACCATCATCATCATAGCGTACTCAAAAATTAAACTAAACAGTCCACAAAAGCATAAATATAATAGAACTTTCATCCATCTGTTACTCGTGACGCGTCAGTGACAATTTGTCAATCTTATTATTTTCTTTTTTGTTGGGCACAGGAGGCAAAAGTTTTGTTTGTATTCAGCCTAATAAATATACCAAAATAAAAATGATATTTTCTCAAAATTGCAGGAACTTAAAATTCTATTTTATATATAATAATATTAGTTATATGTAACACGATCCAAAAATATTTGGTTCAACGCTACTGGATTTATTCAAAAATAAAAAACCATTTCTGGACAACTCCTTTAGTACAAGAATATTATCTTGTTCTATTTGAGTAAAATATTCACTTAATTAAAACATTACATCGTATTTAATACGAAATAATTAGAGCGTCTTTGTCGTCTGCATTCAACCATCACCTCCATAACGATTACTCAATGGCTACACATATTGGTAACACACTTGTACTTTACCACGATATTTACTATTTAACCTAACCGGTTTTACCTTACGACATTCTCAAAGGTTGACATTGGCAGTAAGTTCCACCAAGTGCATCAATCAAAAGTATAAAAAAGTTGCGTCTAAACTTTGCACTTCGGAGCCCGAGATACGCTTATTTTTTACCTGTACCTGTGCTAGAACCTCGTCCGTTATTTAGCAGATGCACCCACATCCATACACCTTTTTTCCTTAACACTATATTTCATAACGTTAAACTTTTTCAAAACAGTATTTACGAAGAACAGCGCCAACTTTAAACCCATTTAAATTTTAACGTGGCAAAGATATTGGAGCGAAATCCTTATAATCTAAAAATACTTTTCAAACCGTTAAAGTACATTAAATATGTTTTTGTGTCTCAATAAATCTAGCGCTCGGCAAAAAAAACTGAAAAGGATCCATTAAAATCTCTTTATGCCGAAACCATATCTAACAATGCTTCGCTCTGTAGAGAACGCAATTTCACGTAAATTATAAGACTACGTCGGCATTGTGTCGTTTAAAATTCATAGCGAAAAGGTGCTCTAAGAAACATTCGAATCACGTTGAAAACAATAAATAAGACTCATGATTTTGCTGATTCAAACTCACGAGAAAATTAAATTTCTGTATGGTAATTAAATTTCTCTAGCACAGTCAACAAAAGAGACACGGTCGCACTTCTATCTATACTATTATATAATTGTAAAGTGGTCGTGTCTGTACATTGGAGATATTTAAAAAAAAATACTTGGGTTATGTTATGTTAAGGATACTGAACACGAAAATATTTTTTTTGAATTTCCTGTCTGTTTATCTGTTTGTCTGTTTGTCCGCGATGGACGCAAAAACTACTGGACGGATATTGATGCGGTTTTTTTTTTGTTAGAAAGGGCTTATTCAGACTTAAAATCTTACGTTTGTTTGATCGCAATCGGTTGAGCAGCAGATACAGCTTATCTATTACTTGTTAAACTCCAATACAGATAAAGGAGGCCATTGAGTAGCCGCAATGAATTTACGCGTATGTGCTGCGTGCGTCGGCAGTAGTCGTATGCGGTTGACTTCGGAATCATACCTTAATCGAAATAAATATGACCTTAAATAGAATAATTATAGTTTAATCCCCTTCATCGGCTTCAATTTCTTTCTAAATCTACGAGTATATGAAAAAAAGTTATTATTCGAGTTAGGCCGAAATACGAAGGAGATCGTACTACCGTCGGTCGCCACTGTTGTAAGTACATATTTAAAGGTACAAGTCGACAAAAGAGATTTGTCGACTATACATTAATTTTGTTCGTTCATCTTAGATTATCAAACGAGCAATTCTTGTAGTAAAATTATAATCCTACTAACTACCTAACTAGTTAATTGCTAATGTTTGTATTATCAATAGATACGCATACCACGCATAATACAATTATACTCAAGACATCCTATCGTCAGAGAGATCAAGTATCTGTTATAATGTATCTAATTGATCATTGTTACGATCTAATCAATAATATCTCATTACGCTATATCAGATTTATTGTGATATTAATCTTAAGTTTATTAAGCTACTAGTTGTTGCTCGCGGCTCCGCCTGCGTGGATGTTGATTCTCGCAACTAAACATAGCCTATGACCCTTGCCGAGGTCTAGTCTATCTCTGTACCAAATTTCATCAAAATCGGTTCAGTGGTTCAGGCGTGAAAGCGTAACAGACAGACAGATAAAGTCACTTTCGCATTTATAATATTAGTATGGGTATACGATTCTCATTCTTGATTGATTATTTAATGATTGATATACGTATAAGCATATATTTACCATAGTGAACATACATCCCACAAAAAAATGCCCGTTTGCCACAAATAGGCTCGCCTCTTTTAATACATGGGATCGCAAATCATAGTTGGCGAAATGTAGGTGTCAATACACTTCTGCCTACCCCTTCTGGGACTTACAGGTGTGAGTTTATGTATGTATTCCTCACAAAATAATATTTTACAACACATTAACATTCACCTATTCAACTAAGTTTAATGTATTTAAATGTATAATGTGTTTAAGTACAGCACTAAACTGGTATAATGTCACATAATTTAGTGCTTATCCATATGGAAAAAGCAGTTTAATGGAATGATATTAAATAGATTAATTTCACTCGATTTCAGTTCACAATCGAAGAGTTCATGGAGTACACATTCTCAAAGCATGTTATATCACATCTGCATGAGCGAGTCCACAAGAGATATCATACCTGAATGCACAAGGGCGATAACTTAGATCTTATATAACTAGACATAATATGAATTTATAGATAGACTAGCTGTTGCCCCGTGGCTCCACCCACGTGATTATCGGCTATGCGTCCTTATTCCATATCTTTTCCAAAGCTCTAAACTGTCTGTGTAGCAAACATCAACTTATCTGCGAAATTGACAAACTTTCATACAAATTTTACCCCCTATTTGAACCCCTTTAAGCATTTTTTCGCGATAAAAGGTGGCGTATGTCCTTTCTCCAACTCTAGTCCATTTCTGTACCAAATTTCATCAAGATCGATTCAATGATTTGGGCGTGAAAGCGTCACAGACTGACAGACAGAGTTACTTTCGCATTTATAATCTTACCATTATGATATTACTATGGATATGGAAATATAGGTACACGTAATAATACTCTTATCCTACTAATATTAATATGAAAGTTTGTGAAGATGTTTGCCTATTTGAATATTTAGATGTTTGGCGGTTTCACGGATGTGGCTGAATTTTCGTACCTACAGAGGTAGGTTATAGTCTGTAACTTTTTACCCTGGAATCCCATGGATTGCGTAGGGCCCTATTCACCCTTTATTTCGTGAGGAAATTCTCACTGATCCCCTCCTACCGGTCGGCGGGGCTGTTGTGTCGGAATCGAACCAATTAAAGCCGCACGCCATCTGGGGTGTCAAATTCCAAGGTGTAAGGTGGCCCATAAGACATTTCCTTCGCCTTTCCTTCCTATCTCCGGTTTCAAAATGGCCCCCTCCGGTGTGGGAACTACGGTATTCCCGTCTTATAACAGGAGGGGCCCCATACACTCTTTCTTTTTCCAAGTAACCTATCATTAACAGACTGACATAGGTAGTCGGAATCGAATAATTTCAAGAGTAATTTTTAAGATTCGAATGAAAATGTCGTTACTAAAGATATTTTTTTTTTATACCACTTAGGTGGCAGACAAGCACACGGCCCACCTGATGGAAAGTGGTTACCGTGGCCTATGGACGTATGCAACACCAGGGGCGTCACACTCGTGCTGCCGACCCTGAAGAAACCTTCTAATGCCCTTCTTGAAGAACCCCATATTGTAGTCGCTTGGGAAAACCATCGCGGGGAGTTCATTCCACAGCTTGAGTGTGCGAGGGATGAAGTTCCTTTCATACCGCACAGTGCGCACCGTTTCCGGTCGCAATGTGTGAGGATGAACTCCCCGCCTATGACGAGAAGTGCGATGATAGAATGTAGCTGTGGGCATCATGTCAAACAATTCATCTGAGCACAAACTATTGTATAGGCGGTAAAACACACACAGTGAAGCAAAGTCTCTCCTGAGACTGAGTGGTTCCACATCGCCTGTGAGTATGGGATTGCCGACGAGCCTCAACGCCCGTCTTTGTACCGAGTCGAAAGGGTCAAGCTGGCACGCAGGCGCTCCGGCAAAAAAAAAAAGAATATGAAATGCCCTTATTGTTCGAAAATAATCGTCTCGACTTTTTACCTGAATTTAAATTCATTATAGTATTTATTATAACTCTAGTTTTATAATAAATCATCTCACGTAGACCTAGATCTTTCTTTTTATATAATCTCTATATAATACCTTTAAAATAAAGGCTTCTATTTCCAAGTTAAATTATTGTTTACTAGTTATTGCCCGCGGCTGAGACCGCGTGCAATGACGGTGATCGGTGACGGTGATCCCGTTGCCACAACCCATAGGAACCTATTATGTACTAGGCCTATATGTTATTCCAGACTTTATACCTATCCATGTACGAAAACCTGGTGTGACCACGAGTCCAGACTCAAAATTTCAGCAAGATCCATTCTGCAGTAAAAACTTTCATACTTATACCTAACGTGAATAGTGTATTGAACGGGAACTGCGAAAAAATAACAAACATTGTTCATTTTTTTATTTTCTTTTTACAAATTGTATTGCTTTACTCACAAAGCTTAAAAAAAAATGAGAAAAAAATCATGACGTGCTATAAACTGCTTACATACAATAAAAATATGCAATATAAACTTAATACGTCTGTTTGATATGGTGATCATTAAAACTTAAAATTATATACCTATTATTGTAAATGAGTGAATTTAAAGTCTAATGATCTCATTGGGCTATAGGGTTATTTGATAAATATTACACTGTATATCTTGTGAATGAAAACAAAAAAATATACACAAAAAAGTTCATGACTGTATACATGGAAGTAGAAAAATATTATCTTTATTTCAAAACTAATAAAATCTGTATAATTCGTTTTATTTTCATTAGTTCAACGAATTTCAGTTTTAATGAATTCGATGTACGGTATCTATTTATTTTGTTTGTAGACGTAGTAGTTTTTTTTAATATTTAGGAGCTAGCAATAAAGCATTTATTATAGTCAGCTATTTTGCACACACACACTAAAAATATGAAACTCATTTTTACCTGTTACACACAAAAAGAAACAGTATTACACAATTTTTGGTTGAGAAACAATCCAAATATTTCAGTTTCTCTTTACGTTATGTGCTGTTTTTGATGTTTTTATTCCAATTCTGGTTTTAATTTTTCCCTTGTTGTTTCCGTCTTTCCTTGAGTCTTTCTCTTAATTTACGCAGCAATCTTTGTTGCTCTTTATAGAAGAACTCGTTTTGTAAGGCGTTTTGTTTTGCTCTTTTTTCTTCCAAATCCTTTTCATCATCAGAACCACTACGTTGCTTAAAGTGACTTATGAAATTATTGATATACGTATCGTTATTTGTAGTTGTTTGTCCGCCATCGGGCACTCCTGTAAAAACTTTATATTCAATGATCAGTGGACAAGTAGATTAAAGATATATTGATTACGATCCTAGAGTCGTTCGAATTATTAATAAAAGTGAGTACGTGAGGACAGAATCATAATAAATAAATGAATATGGAGGACTGTTATCACTCGAGTAATGATAGTGTTTATAGTGACCTAATTACTATCATGAGTGTTTACTAGTTCGTTATTAGTTTGCTTCCTCTGCTATGAAGCAATCGATGTAATATAATGAATAACTATTAACATAATTAAATGATTTAATCATAAATAATATCACCAGATTGATGAAGACAATATGGAAATCTCTTAAACTTACTTGAGTAAATTCTAGTCGCAAGGCGCAGAAAATTTACGGAGTCGAACCTTTTTGAAATGATTCTCATGATTTAAATATGTGATTTGTAAACAAATGTTTGTTTACAATTGACTGTAAGTATATGTTTAATTTACAAATCACATTTATTCATCACAAGTTGCATTTTGATATTTTGTTGACAAAATCGACAAATGTATACAAATATAAACCGTTTGACAAATGATGTGTGATTGACGTACGACTGAGTGTGGATATGACAAGTCATTTATAAGAAGATTTCAGTTTCTGAAAGAAATAAAAAGTTTCTTGATTAGAGGTTCATTCAAAACCGACTTAAAGTTACTAAGATGGTGGAAACGTTTTTGATTGGTGCAAAATATCTACTCGATATATTGCACCAATAATTTTCACCTAATTGTGATGTAATTTTAGTTTGCTATTTTCAAGAATGTGAGATCAGTATCTACTGGTACTTATAGAGTATACGAGACCTTACTTAAATCTTCGTAAACACCTGCCAAACAACGAATGAAGCTCTAGAGGCAGGCTTACGTTATTGAGTTTTCGTATTAAAAAAATCTAGTACCCATTCAACAAATATTAACTATTTGTCCTGAAAATTATAGTGGGTCGCAGGAATGGGATCAGTATTTCATGCAGGCGAGGCAAAGTTAGAATAAAATGACAATAAAACGTTTGGCGAGATTAGGGCAATTTGGATACAGTCTGCAAAAGAACAATCTTAACTACAAAGTCTCAAATTGATCTTAAGGTGTTCAGTTAACAACAAATCAGACTGTTATAATGATTTAAATTGTATTATGGTCCAAACTAAACGTGTGTACCAAATATCAGAACAATCAGTACACTGGAAGGGCGGGAAAGCAAGGCATTAAGATCATTTTGAGTACCTTTTTCATCAAGGTCGATGTGATGCCGACTGTACGACGGGTAAATGGTAAGGCTCAAGTATTTAATATTTTCTCTTGTGCAATTTTTTCCCACGTAGACTTTTGAACAGACACCTAGTATTCTACCTAGTTCGACCACAAACTTCAGAGCCAGGGGGCGTGCCCACGCATACACAATAGGACGGGTAATTTCTTAATAACGTGAATTTTATAATGTTTATCTTGTAGAACATAAAGTAGGGAAGAGATAGTTATTTTTCTGTGCACCTACTAATACCTAACAACACGACTAACTACAAAAAAATCAAAACAATCAGTTTTTTCACCACTTTTGTTTTTTAGGGCAAATTTTGAAAAATAGTAAGAGATCAGGTGAAATATGTATGTAATCGGTATGTACCTACTTCTCTTTCCGGAATGCACAGAAGTGCATTTATAAAAGAAGTGTAATAGGCTAACAAGATAAATAATAATAATATTTAGACAGTACAAGAAATTCTACCTGATAATTTAAAAATAATATTAGAAAAATACTATAAAGGTTTTACCCGACCTAGTATTACGTAATTGTTAGAAATTGCAGAGAAATGCAGTTGTTTCATTTGTTAAAAGCCAGCATGAGAAACAAAACAGAAGAACTTGAACAATGTAGATACAAAAAGAACTGTGATACCATATATTTTCCCAATAGATAGCGTAGATGGCGATTGGATGCGAATAGAAATGGTACATTTGCGCTCATGTGAGTGCCGATAGACGACATTCAATTCGATCTTCTTCCTCTTAGCGTTAATTCCCAGTCGCATCCGAAGCTTTCAGCTCGGAGTCTGGGGTCCGCTTTTACCAGTCTTAACCACGGATTTGACTAGACCTCGATATTTTCCGTGAAGCGATTGCCATCTGACCTCCACATCCCAATGGTAACATTAGGCGATATCGAAGCTTTGCAGCTAGACTGTTGTTTTTGGATTATCCAACTACCCGTAACTACTGCCATAGATGTTCTTATGGCAACCGGGACCGACGGCTTAACGTGCTCTCCGAGGCACGACCAGACCAATTCGATAATAGATATAAATTATTGTATCGATGCTATGCTGTTATTGGTGAAAAGGAAGTGCTGTGAAGATATTTGAAAACATGTCATTTTAGGCGTTATTAAAAATCTTTCTGCAATTTTCAAGATGAATTTGACTTTCTAAATATGCTACATAATCGTCTGTATCTTTTGATTCCGTTCATTTAAAAGTTTGATTTCTTAATAGCTCCAAAAACCCGACCTAGTAATTAGATATTAATTTAAATTTGCCTTGTCTCCACGCATTCTTAACAAACAGATAGATGAGCGAACAGACAAGCCGATCCTATAATGCTTCCGGTATTTCCTTTTCAGATACGGAGCACTAGAAATCCTGAATCTTACCTTATTCTGAATCAAATCTACATTAATAAAAATGACATTTGTGTTCAAGATTCATAACGATTATTATAGTATAAGAGTTAACTTCACGACAACACTATTACTTAACACGAAATAAAATAAACACGAGCTACAAAAAAGGAACTGTAGACAAACTAAAGCTGGGGCAAAAAAACTAAAAGCAGCGCTTTATAAATCAGTAAGGTTGACATGAATTACTATCACAACGTGCGAATTTATAGGCAAGCCTTCCTCGCTATGTAATATGGCTCTAAACAATAAACTACAGGGGTAACTTTATTTTGGCTGGAATACAGTCACGAACATGCATATATTATAACTAGCCTTCCGCCCGGGGCTCCGCCCGCGTGCATCTCTGTTAACGCGACCTTTGCTCATATCTTCGGTTCTACTCAACCGATTGCGATTAAACAAACGTAAGATTTTAAGTCTGAGTAAGCCCTTTCTAACAAAATAAAACCGCATCAAAATCCGTCCTGTAGTTTTTGCGTCCATCACGGACAAACAGACAAACAGACAGGAAATTAAAAAAAAATATTTTCGTGTTCAGTATCGTTAACATAACATAACCCAAGTTTTTTTTTTTAAATATCTCCAATGTACAGACACGACCACTTTACAATTATATAATAGTATAGATAGAGTATAGATAGAAGATGGACAAGCGTGTCCAAATACATTTTGTTTGTAACTGTACTTTCTGTTATTTGTAAACAAGTATTGTCAGTAACAATAGTTGTTTACAAATAACAGAAAGTACACTTTGCCGTGTTGGTTCCCGGTTGAGTAGAATAGGGCCACCCCATCTCTTCCTGTGGGTGTCGTAGAAGGTGACTAAGGGATAGGGCTGTTCTCCATCCGACAGTAAACATACAGCCCATGACTAAGTGCCCGTTTGACGGTAATAGGCTCGCCCTCTATTACGTGGGACTGAAAATTATAGCTGGCGAAATGTAGGTGGCTCCTCTGCCTACCCCTTGGGCGATTTACAGGCGTGATTATGTATGTAGATATGTGTGTTGTTACTGGACTGTTTATTTTAAATCTAGAGCTTTGATATAAAGCTGATTTTTTTTATTTGTAAAAAAATAACAAAGCGAACGTTCCTTTAATATTTTAGCTCACTTTTATAAAATTTTAAGAATATTTTTAATTAAAAAAGTGTGTTAGCGTAGTGCGGTCTCTAAAAGATAAAGTTTTCGTTACACGTAACAATTGGAGCTAAGAATTGCTTTAAGTTGTTTCTGTACAAACATTTTTCGTTGCTTGACAGCCGAGGATGAAACTCCCATTAATGTTATAGATTTTAATCGTCTATTCACGTTATTATAAATTACTGAAATCGGATTAAACAAATGTTTAATCTGTCAAACGCTAGGGTCAAGTAACAAAATAATTATTAAAAGTGGTAAGAGAAAGGAATATAGTAGACCATAGGTCACGTTAAAGGCGTATTACTATTTATTCAATATTTAAAATGTGTAAATATACCTAACTATATGTACAGGTACTCCACTAAGTAGAACTAATTCGCTCCGAAAGAAAAGAATTGTAGGAAAACAATTGATTTTGAAACGTATTACGATGAAAATGTGTAAGTGAACGACCAATTATTTTTTATTCATGCGTTTACATCCTCAAAGGTTAGGTTAGGGATTTACAACTATTTAACAGTTACTTTTAGCTTGAACGATTTGTAAGGGCAAATGCTGTTGTGCCTCTGCCAAGTTGTTAAAAAGTCTGGCTCTACAAAATTTGCACAATTCTAATGTTCTTCATTTGAAGAAACTGACTTAAATATTTATCATAAATCTGCTTATACAGTTGATCGATAGCACTTAGTGGAACTTGCTGCACATATTGAATAAGATACTTGTACTTTTTCACAGTATTTTTTTAACCCGACCCGTTTCGCCTAACGGCATTCTGAAACATGAATCTCTCAAGTAATTTAAATATACCCGTAAATTTAGACAGCACCGAATTCGCGTGCCTTCCCGAGAACGCTAACCGAAGAAACCGCTAATCTTTTCGGCATTCCTCTTTGTCTCCAAAGTAATATTTTAATTAAGGCCCCGTCTGCGATCCGCGAAGGCAATTAAAACTTATGCCACGCCACTGACATTTGTTTTCTGCGACTTAATATAATCCGGATGCACACTTAGCTGTCATAATGGACTAAACATATTTCATTATTTTATTTATTAGCCGGCGTTTCTCTGTTTTGTTTCGGTATTGTTGACATTAAGTATTATGAAAAATAGACAGGAAAATGCTTATTTCCGTGACTCTAGTGGTTTTTGTAGGATTGTAGCAGAATAGAATGATAAAAAAAAGTATCAAAGCTTTTATTAAATGTGATGAAGTGTACGAAGATAATATTGATTGAGAAAAAATCGCAATCATAGCAAGGGGTAGGCAGGGGTGTACCAGCACCCACATTTTGCCAACTATGATTTTCGGTCCCATGTAATAGGGGGCAAGCCTATAGCCGTCTAGCGGGCACTAACATTAACATAATTTATTTTGTATAAATGGATCTTAACAGGTAACATTCTTACCGAAGACCAACTAACCTAACACATTCATAATATTACTTAGGTGGGTATGTTATTAGGGCTCGTAATGTACCCAATTTACCGGTTAGCCAAGAGGAACGTTCGTAAAATGTTATAAGGACAGGGTAAAGGCGCTTTCACAATAAAATTGTATTACATACATACATACATACATACATACATACATACATACATACATACATACATACATACATACATACATACATACATACATACATACATACATACATACATACATACATACATACATACATATAATCACGCCTATATTCCCGTAGGGTTAGGCAGAGGTAAATTAACACCCATATGTCACCAATCATTATATTCGGTCCCATGTAATAGGAGGTGAGACTATTGCCGTATACCGGACACTATTAATGATTCGAGCCATACGTCTGGCACTGAGTCTGGCCTGTATATATCTGTCTGATGTTAAACAGCACTGTCCCTTAGTCGCCTTTTTTTTTTTTTTTTTTTTTTTATCGTGCGAAAAATCCCCGCGGATACCTCCCCCGCCGGAGCCGGAGGAGGAGGTTATGTCGGACTCGAACCGACTAAAACGCACGCCGACTGTGGGCCGTCAGTTGCCGGAGGTGAGATTGTTGTAGCCATATCCCTCGCACCCCGGCCGACCCAGGGCCATATCTCTCGATCTGGCCCTCTCCCGATGTGGGGACCGTAGAGTCCCCAACTCGCCCCCGGGTATGGGGAGGCACGCAATGCGCACCGCCGCCGTGGCCTGCTTCTGCTAGGGTGACAGGCGGCTCCACCCGTCACCCCCAGGCCCGCGCTCATGGAGGACGGAGGTCGTTCTGCGACCTCCGGTCCCTTAGTCGCCTTGTACGACACCGCATGGGATGGCCCGAATTTCTACTCTGCCGGGAACCATCTTTCATCATTTACCTACATCATAGGTATATCATTTACATATTATGTAATAAATGAAACGGGGTACGGCATTAAAAGACAATCTATTTGATCACCAAACTGACAATAAAAAACTTAGTTTTAGATTGTAGTAAAAAAAAAAAGACGTGTGGCACTCGGGGACTGCCACGGTAAAGCTATTGCATAGCATTTTTTATCAACTTATGCAATTATCCCCCCACTCCGAGCTCGCACGAATCGAGCCGAGCTGCTCCGAAATCGGCCGATTTCGTAGCAGCTCGGCTTGATTCGTGCGAGCTCGGAGTGTCAGCTTAGGTTTTTTCGTTACGGAATTTCTGGATTCGGTCTCCACGCTCAAGGCCCGCGATAGAAGCTATGCAATAGCTTAAAAACAAATAGTATGAACGTGTCCTAAGAAAGCTGATTGAAAGACTCTGATTTGTATTACGTTATTATTGACGGCAATTTTTCTCTTATTGGGTACGTTATATGAACCATTTTTATTTGCTACAAAATTTCTGGATTTTATTCCCATTGATGTAAATAATTCTGTGGGTTCGATCCTCGAGATCCTTGAAAATATCAAAGTTCAGCTATACACGCAGTTAGACTGGAAAAAGCGGACCCCAGACTCGAGGTGAAAGCTTCGGATGCGACTAGGATTAACGCTAGGATGAAGAAAATTTAAATATTCCTGTTCCTAGTGGAATACGCTCAAGCGAATAAATGCAACTGTGTCCCGAACAAATCTTAATGTAATCGGATTTTAGAGACGATTAATTTTATTTTCTACTTTCTATGTATTTACGCCACAAATACTTTACTAAAACAGTTTCACTGAACTGACTGAACTAAAATATTTCTTTTTTGCTTTTTATCGAAAGTATTACATTTTAAATTACAGCATTGCGTGTTAAAATCGTTTAGTCAGATAAAGTTATTAAAACAACAGAATCTGCACCATTACTTATCATTATTGCCTCAATGGTTTGTGTTTATCCTCCAGCAAAGCAGATTGAACTTGTTTTATGTGTCTGGCTCTAGCACGAAATCTAATCTCTAGCAAATTATTTTGTATCGACACAACATGTTCATTCTTCTCGTTCATTGCACAAATGGGAATTTACAATCGGCAAAAGAGATATCGAATCTTCTTTGCCGACTGTACAATGTTTTAGTTGATTAAAATGTGTTAGGTAAATATCATTTGAAATACTACCAATAGGGAGCATTTTTTATGATATGTATTGCTATAGAAAATATATCAAAAATTTAGTTTTTCAATTTAATTTTCTATTTATTGCGAAAACAAATAAATAAAATATACAAAAATTGAGAGGATATTTTGCAATAGCTAAACGCAAAGCGCTTATTAAGCGGAATATGAGGTTAGTGTACCTAACTAATAGTCTGTTCTATTCGTAAGCAGTGATTGGCCCCCTCATTACGCATCACGATACAAAAAGATGTATTTTAACTGAACTTAAAATTCCACAGATTCCTCGTTTTTTTATATACTACCTAGGTCGCAGACAAGCACATGGCCCTCCTGATGGTAAGAGGTTACCGTGGCCTATAGGCAAGTGCAACACCAGGGGAGTCACACTCGTGCTGCCAACCCTATAAGAACAGGAAGAAGAAAACCCGGTCCATATAAACAAACTCTTCGGCTTTATTATTAGTAGTATATTAAATTTCACAATATTTTTAGGTAGCAATACGCTTCCGTTCGTATTCTAACAATCGTTGGGCATTGTCAATGGCGCCCGATGATTGTGCCACATTTTAGACAGGTAGTCGGATCATTTACCCTCATCATGTGTCCTCCGAGACAGAATATGATCAGAAACTTAACGTCATAAAAATGGCATTGACAAAAGCTGGTGGACGAATTCGTGGAAGGTGATTTAGGCAAGTTGTAATTTAAAAATCTGTACTTTAACAATGATATTGAAAGTGAAATTGAAAGTCTTGCAGTATTATATCCATTGTTAAAAAAAAAATTCATTGAAATGAAAAGTGTTTAGATGACTTCAAACCTTGAAGACACCTAAGCAATGAATTCAAGTTGAATTAAAATTAGTTGAAGTTAAAAATTTAAATATAAATGATTAGTCACGTTCCAGTGAAACAAAAGCTATCTAATGTCCTTGGCTAAAAGATACACATTTGTATATTCCCATAAACTTATACATTACAATAAAGGGGTAGAAAAACCCCAAGGAGCAGATAATTTTGTACAGCTATTATAATCCATATCCATACTTCCATATCCATATCAATACTAATATCATAAATGCGAAAGTAACTGTCTGTGTGTCTGTCTGTCTATTAGTCTGTCTGTCTGTCTATTAGTCTGTCTGTCTGTCTGTTACGCTTTCACGCCTAAACCACTGAATCGATTTTGATGAAATTTGGTATAGGGGTAGATTAGATCTCGAGAAAGGACATAGGCTATGTTTGGTCGCGATAACTGACATCCACGCGGGCGGAGCCGCAGGCAAAAGCTAGTTATTCATAATTATGAGAAGAGAATTATGGTGCATCATGCTCCATCACCATCGCTGACTGTAAACAAAATTACCTAAAGCCTGAATAAGAGGTTGAAGTAAGTTTAATAATGATTATTATTAATTATTTGTTACTTGTATAACACAAATAGTTCGTGTTCCATTATAGACCGTAAATTTCTAATTTGGCATACGGCCACCCCACTAGAATATTATCGTAATTTATGTGTCTAGCCGCGCTAAGTTAATTCAATACCCAGAGATCCTTTGTACTATTGTGTGAATTATTTAATTAAAAGATAGAATAACTATTTCAGCTGATCTATGTTTAATTGTTTCATTAGAAATTGTAAATTGAAGCATATTTAATAACATTTTTATCGCTTTAACTTTAACTTTTTCTTGACCGTCTCATATTAGAAAATTATTGAAATAAAGTGTTCTATATAACTCTCCTGTATCTTCTAATGACTTTTACCATTTCTCCCGTAGATGAAATTCGGAATGGTTTGTAATATTTTGCCTTAGAAAGCTGCTGCTGTTGGGAATCGACCCTTAGGCAAACTGGAGTTTTCAATATAATTCACAGCAAACTGAAGTAACAATAGACTAGTCACATGTACAAACCAAAAAGGCCCGTATTCTAGAACGGTACTCAGTTCTGAATCTCGATTTATCTGAGGATGGATTGTACAGACAATCTGTCAAATCTGTCTGTTAAATTTTTCCTCATATCCATTGAGATTCTGGACTGAATGTCGTTCTATAATACGGCCCCTAGAGTAAATACCGCAAACCGGACTGATAAACTGAAACTGACGGCCTTTTAATGATCTAAGACTGCTTAATCGAAGGTCAATCAGTGCAAATATTAGTGTATATGATTACTTACAGGTAGGCAGCTTAGTGCTTAAGAAGTCGGCCACAGGATCGAGGGGTCCCGTATTCGAAAGCCCGCCATTACACTACTGAAGCGAACCCTGTTTTTGTCGTGCGGAAATGCCCTCGTATACCCCCCGGAGTGCTGGCTGAAAGCTGGCCCATAAAGCACTTCCCTCGCACTATGGCCGGCACAGGGCCATCTCCGGCGGTTGGCTCTAAATAGCATTATGTAAAATGTTTGAATATATTTTATTTATTACTAGCGGTTCATTTTACCTTCTTAGGGATGCAGTTTCGTAAATCATCATCTGCATATAGACGTATTTTCCTGATTGCATCCGTGACCAAGATGACCTCGAAGCTCAGGATCCGCCTTCCGGCTCTTCCTCCTCCACTTCGCACGATCTTGGGCGTCCATGGTAGTGAGACCATTTGCATGCGGGGTGCAGGGGTGGAGTTTCGTAAAATCCATTATTATCAGATGTCTACACTACACACTATAAAAGTCCTTAAATTTCAAGGTGGTAGGTATTATAGTTTCTTAGATTTCGTAAAATCAGTGAGTGGTATATAGCTTTTATATAATACTAGCTGTTGCCCGAGGTTTCACCCGCGTGGATGTCGGTTATCGTGACCAAACATAGCCTATGTCCTTTCCCGAGGTCTAATCTATCTCTCTACCAAATTTCATTAAAATCAGTTCAGTAGTTTAAGCACAAAAGCGTAACAAACTTACTTCCGCATATATTAGTATATGGATATAGATTAGCATGATACTACATCACGCCTTCTCCTCTATCCGGAGTTTACACGGGTTACTTAAGCCGACCATGCCAATGGCAATTCGGCTAGAATTCGGCAAGGCGGCTAGGTGAGACGATTAGTGAAGCTACTAATCGCACGGCAAACGACCTGTGTAATCCCCTCATTGGGAGAGAAGGTATGAAATCTCCGACGAGGCTGGCAACAGTCATCCGCTTCAGGGCGATGGGCAGAGAAGCGATGCATTATTATTTATTTATTGTAGCTAGATCCCAACGCGAAGGCCAAAAAGCTAACGTATACACCAGACTCATTCGCCACGAATTGGCAAGGGCAGGCGGCGGCGAGGTGTTGGCCTTATGCCAGCACACCAGACACTTTGTTACTAATTACATCCTGTTGTTAGCTTGCTATTGTAGTTAATTTATTCTGAAAGAAAGAAAGAAGAAAAGATTGATGGAATAAATAAAGAACAGCGGGAGAAATGTTGTATAAGTATGGTAGATGATGTAGACCAAGATTTAAGGCGGCCACCCACTTACAGTCCGCCTGCAGTTTTTCGTCTGTCCGGCGGCCTGCAGTCCTTATGTCATCAATGTCATCATAATTTCATTACCTCAGACTAAAATAATAACATTATTTCATTCTTTTAGTCTGATGTTATTACGTATAAAATGCCGACGGCATAGTCTGTCCGGCCTTTAACTGTCTTTGCTGACCGAAATCGTCAAGCGGCCACACACATATTAGCCGTCAGTCCAAAATCGTATACGAAACTGTAAGTGTGTGAGCTATTGCGATGAACTGACAGACCGATATCATCCGGTTGTCGTTTGATAAACTGTAAGTGGGTGGCTGCCTTGAGAATTCATTAATCCTCTTTCGAGTGTGGCGTGCGAGCCGAGAGTGAATGGACAACCTGCTGAAGTAGCTTAACGGGATGTGTTAAGCTACTTCAGCAGGTTGGAATTGAAAGATCACGTTGGCTGTTGTAGAACCCGGAATTAAATAATGAACAAAACATTTTAGTCACCTCTATGTTCTGCATTTTGAAGCTACGGCGTAGCAGAGACATTAGCTACGGTACCGTAGCAAAGAGAAATGCCGAATAGCTACGAGTAGTGCAGGACTTGATATAATATACACTGAAGTAGGTACCTTTATATTGGAGGGAGGGTCAGGTGAACAGATGGTACAGTGAGAACGGGACCTGAATTTCAAACGGGCAGAGCTGCAGGCAACAGCTAGTATGTAATAATTATGTACATTACTTTTTGGAATCAAAAAGTAGGAGTGTTTTTTCACGAGTGAAATTTCTTATATTTCATACATAAAATTTTCCAGTTTAATGTGTGTATATCTGAGATTAAATATACCGTATACTGCAATAAACAGAGTGCCACTAGTTTGCACAAGTTTGCACTTCAGGAGTTACGCCCTGGAATACTCATAAACAGACTTAGAGCAAGCTGTGCTTCGATCAAACATACAAACTTGAGGCTTGAACTTTAGGCCCCAATATATGGTATAATATCAGACGCAAAGTGCACAGCAGTGTGTGACAATATTATAGAGGGAATGTTACTTTCAGTATGATTCCGCAGCCGACCGCATACGACAACTGCCAACGTACGCAGAAGTTGCGCGTAATTCATTGCGGCTTCTCAATGGTCCCCTTTATCCGCATCGGAGTTTAACAAGTAATGGGTGCGCTGTATCTAAGTAATGGGTGAGATGCTAACGGCCAAACGAATGTTCTACGCAATACTAGGAATTTTCAGCAATGGTCTTAAACAGGTGTAGATGCTGCCCCATTACGAATAGTTCTGTGCCCCACGAAGCTTCTGAATGATAGATAGAGATCTATTGCACGTGAAACAAGACGGTTCTGGACATTATATAGAGCTCAAAAAGGGTGTGATGCTAACGGCCAAAAGAATGTTCTACGCAATACTAGGAATTTTCAACAATGGTATAAACAGGTGTAGATGCTTCATATTGCGAACAATTCTCCCGTGCCATCTCGAGGCCTCTCACAGGACTCGGGTGCATCGGGTGGTCAACAGTTATGAAACAATCTCCACGAACGAACCCCTGGAAACGATGATTGAGGCTAGCCAGATACAGTGCCTTCCTTGTCGCTGGTCCAAATCCTGTTCTTTATGTTGACTTTTTCCACGTTTGTTGTTTGCGACCATGTAATAAGATAACGAAGAAATGCACATACATACCCAAAATACCTTAACTTTCAAATATTCTGTGACGTCAGCACGAAAAGTATTCGAATTCGTAACGTAAAGGTTTCGAGAGAACGGAGTATTGCGATTGGCTGGCTTCACACACACACAGGTTCACAGTGGGCAAGCGGCCAATCGTAATGCTTCATTCTCACCGACACGTTCATCATTAAATTTTTCCTGTAAAACATGTTTTCGACGTTTGGTATTCTATAAACACCGGCTGTCGGTACTATCAAACATTTATTTGCAATGCACGGCCCCTTCACTCACCGTCTACACCATATTCCTTGTTACCTTCGTATACAGGCAGGCGACAATATTGTACAACAAGGGGCATACTGTAAATTGTCCATGAAACGTCAACCAACCGGACGGACGCTACGATCGATGCTCGTACAGAGTATTCTGAGAGTACAGAGGCACGGAAAAGTCGATATACCAATGAAAAATAATAAGCGGGCCGGAGCTCTAAAGCGCAATCTTTAGCATCAATTAAGAAATCGCCATAAGGAAAATGATGAGAGGAATCAAAATCTTAAGGGCTGTCGATGTGCTTTGAGCGTGTTAACGAATTACGTATGTATGAATAATTTATACATAAGTATAAATAATAAATATGACTATGGAACAATCTTTCAAATTAAAAGAATAAAAAAATACTTTTCACAGCCTAGATGACTAAGCCAGGTTAGAACGGCTTCGTCCATTTTCGTAACTGTCATTTTCATAACCAGCTACGAACGTGGAATTTTTTTCTTGCTTTCGTAACCAGTTACGAAAATAGAATTAAATTGACGTTTTCATAACCAACTGTCATAACCAGTTACGAAAGAAGATTTTTTTTTTCTTTTTTTGTAACTGGTTATCAATTGTTGCAAATATTTGTATGGCTGTTTGCATTAGTCTGGTCGTACCTCAAAAAGCACTTTAAGCCGTCGAACCCGGTTGCCATACGAACATCTATAGCAGTGGTTACAGGTAGTTGGAGTCTTAAAAAGTTCAACAACTGATGTAACTGCAATACTTCGATATCGGCATTCGGCAATGGGTTGTGTCGAAGTTCAGCCAAACTCGTAGTTAGACTGGAAAAAGCGGACCCCAGACTCTGAGTTGAAATCTTCGGATGCGACATGCGACCGGGATTATCCTTAGGATGCAGAAGAACAATTGAGTTGAAACCCTCTGTACTGTGCGCTACTCTTTGTAATATGTGGACAATGTAACGTCGGAGATTGTTGCAACTGTTCTACTGATTACTTACATGAATAACGTATTCATATCCATATCCATACTATCCATACTTAATATCATAAATGCAAAAGTAACTCTGTCTGTCTGTCTGTCTGTCTGTTACGCTTTAACGCCTAAACCGCTGAACCCATTTTAATGAAATTTGGTATAGGGGTAGTTTAGACCTTGAGAAAGGACATAGGCTATGTTTGGTCGCGATAACCGACATCCACGCGGGCGGAGCCGCGGGCAAAAGCTAGTTACTTATAACATACGACAAAATGTTTAATATTATGTTATTCACTGGATACTTACGTATATTCAATTATGTCCTTAGAATAGATCCTCTTTTCTTCTCTCTTACTCAATTCTAAAGCTCCTCGTCCTTTTTAAGACTCAAATGGGGACATGGCTCCTTAACAATGAAACTATAGAAGGTTTTCAATCTATTCTAAAAAGGGACGAATCACGTAGCGCTCAACAATACAGTAATGGATTGAAAAATGCAAGTCTATCGTGAACTATTTCGTGAAGTGGCTGTGACGTTATTCTGAAGAGTCTTTTTGCGACTTTCAATCAAGACATTGCAAGTTTATCAAGCTCGCCGAAATGTGAAGACGTGAACCTATTTATAAAAGAAGTAATTTAACTTATTTAATAGATTTAACTCCGAAAACACCTTAAGCCGTCGGTCCCGGTTGCCATACGAACATCCATGGCAGTCGTTACGGGTAGTCAAAGCACAAGTCAAAGCCCTAAAATGCTCGACAACTGGCCTAACTATACAACTTCAATATCGCCAGTGGGTTGTGGAGGTCGGATGGCGGTCGCTACACGGAGAAAATTGAAGTTAGGTCACTTCGTAGCTAGATTAAAAATCGCAACTGAGTTAGAATAAAAGTTAAAGGAGGATTATGAGCTAGAATATCCCACCGAAAACATTTTCATGTAAAATAACGTCCGGTGCTGGTATTGTAAAAGTTATCAGATCTTTACAAGAGCTTCAAGCTTTTAACTTTACGCGTCCTAACTTAACACTAGCGTTCTGCTTAATTCTTACTTAACTTAAATCCTCTTAACTTACCTTGTCTAAGGCAGGCCGCACACCAGAACAGCAAGTAAGAAGCACACAGCAGATACTTGGAAGCAATTAATGCGCCCACACATTTTCCTAAAAAAATTGCACACAGGAAAATGTTAAAAAGCGTTTGTTGTAATTATCGATTACTGCTTCCTGCTTTGGTGCTCGGCCTCCTTTAGTCAAAATGTGTGGTGAAATTTTCTTATCCAGTGTATTATTATCATAATTAATACCTACTTATGTAATGAATGACATACCAAATTCCTATTATAATAGGGACGCAGCAACCCCTCTAGAAGAGTCGCAATACGTTTGTAAAATAGAATAAAATTAATCAATGTATGGGATTGACATACGTTGACAACTGTCATAAATCAAGGTCAAAATACGTGTCAATATATTCATCATTCTATTCTACAATACGCCGGCCAACAAATTCCCACTTGTCTAGGGAAGCTGGTGTAATGGTAGCTCGAAAGATTTTGATGAAGTTCCTTTCAACCAAGTAACGCTGTATTTAGAAATGGCATGTATTTCACGCAGCGACAAATTAATCCGAAAAGCAGGTGGTAAAAATAATAGGTTGGCAGCTATAGTGAAGAATCATTATATTCAATTTATGGTGTCAAAATTACTGAATGTGGCGTACAAAAATACTAAGTGAGCTACTATTTCTGGATGGTTATTAAGAAATAACCACGAAGGCTAAAGCGGGAGCCTTCTAACCTAACCTATCCAAGTTGGGGCGCGCTATACTCGAATCCTCATAACTTCACAATTTAGCAACACACTTTCTGTATCACGACACGAGTCACTCAGTATTTTAGTCGCCCACTCAGTATTTAAAGTAACTCATTATCAGTCATCCATTTATTATTTTTGTCGCACGGTTTATTATATCCCTTTAGAAATATCACAAACAATACATTTTAATTAAACGCAAAACATCACAAATAGTACGAATAAAAAAAAAACTTTCCAGCAATACCAATCGTTTGCATTCGAAAACAGAATTCGAGAATAACAAAAATATTCCAGAAAAAAATATTTTAAATCGCATTACATATCCACAAGGTTTTTATCATAAAATATGTAAATGTTAAAAGCAGGCAAATAATCCGAGCGTCCCTTACAGCGGTGTAGGGTGTCTTATTTAACTATATACACGACTCATAGACGTTTCCTGATCAAATATTCAGAAAGGGGAGATATTTTGAAGAAAAATGCTGAAATATTGGTTGCGATTTTGATATAGATTTCGGATTTTAAAAGTTTTTTTTTATGGCTAATGCCCGCGGCTCTGCACGTGTCGATATCAATTTTTGCGACTAAATATTGCCTATGTTCTTTCCCAAGCTCTAGTCCATATCTGTACCATATTTCATCAAGATCGGTTCAGTGGTTTAGGCGTGAAAGCGTAACAGGCAGACAGACAGACGGAGTTACTTTTGCATTTATAACAACATAGTAATAGGTATATTAATAAGACGTATGGATTTTACAAAAATATATTGCAAAGAATATTTTACAAAGAATCTATTATAAATAAATAAATAAATATTCTTTATTGTACACCAAAAGAAACAAAAATTATTATAATAGTTAGATATATTATATTAATAATATAATCTACTATTAACAAGGGCTTTCCTCTATTAAATCAAACTCGATACGATAGTATAAGTAAAAGGTGAGGGTACATAAGTAAGATCTGCGGTACGATCACGAACCGTAGGAAATAATGAGCGTGCAAGTTTTACCCACAAATCTGTCTTCATACAAGTGAGTTTCCGTTCACGGACCGAACTTTACGCCAATATATCGCAAGCAGACTTTCTCGGCTGCCCCTCTAAGTTAGCCATTTGGATGCTAGTGTGTTCTGTCCGTTAAGGCTCGTTTAGACGCGGAGAGTTTCTCGCACGTTTCAGTCCAGAAAATCGTAACTATCGCTAGTAATAATCGCCATGCCATTTATCATATCAAAGTGTTTACGCACAGGCAAACGCTACATTCTCGCCTACGATTATATCATACGAGATTCGCAAGTGACATATCGCCTATGTATGACATACGATTACAGCTTGAAGTATCATTTACACGAGAAGAGTTTCTCGCCCGCAAGTTTTCTGTTCTTTCGATAAACGTATCATGCGGGCGAGAAAATTTCCTCGTGTGAACGACACTTTAGGAGGATTGTAACTTTGCATACGAGGTACCTACACCCCGTTTGGTTAGGTACTTAATAAATAGTGGAAAATCTTGATGGGTCTTTTAATATTTTTTATATCAAAACGCAGTTTGGTAATCTTTTTTGGTTTAAATATTCAATTTAAAATTAAAACGCGATTAAAAACCGAAGTTGATCCACTGGGTTAGGTATTTGTTTAATATACCGTGGACCGACTATAAATTTGAAAGTATGTGATTCATAGGAACTAGACCAGGTTTAGGTCACCTTGAAAAATAACCAAACCCATGTGATTGGTATTTAATTCACCTAAATGTCTATGGGATCTGCATGAGACTTATTATCTTCTTATTTTATCCAAAAATCTATTTATTTATTTTGTGACTATGGACTTAAATATTCTCAGTATACCTCGGGCACATATCTTGGACCCAAGTCGTCGGCGAAACGAGGACCTGATGCGTGCGGATTGCTTTGACATAAATTATGATTGGTGGATTTGACCTCATCCACCGCCATCGTACCCCGTGCCATCTTCAAAAGACACCCTAAAACGTGTACTGGACATATAGAGAATAATTTGTGTCCAAGATATATAGAGATCCGATTCTCAGCACTCCATGGATTCACCGTGCGGTCGCCGGGTCCATAGCGTGATACAGAGAGGAACACCGTGACGGCGACTGGGACTTCCGACCCTGATGTAGGTTTAGGGTGGCCACCTTGTGATGCATCAGCGCTCACCTCCACCGTCAGTAGTGTTCCCCCCCCCCCCCCCCTTAGCTATCCAAATTTGGTAAGATCCTATCAATGCCGCTTTGTATATTCGATTTACTTACTTCCTTATATACCAGCAATATTTTTACGTACAGATATACTATGCTAATAATTTTACGGGTATACTTATTAAAATTCCAATGCTAGCTCGTGGACAACAAGTAATGTCTGCTTAAGATAGGGTCTTTACGTTTGTGATCACTTGGGAAGAACTTTCGAGAATGGATCCTCTAAGCTTAAGTGATCAACAAAATTTAAAGCCATTTTAATTAATTATCAAAACTGAATACCTTCGTTATCTATTTAGATGTTACAAGAATTTTAGTTAAATCTGTATTTTAGTCCTTGTCTACGTTCAGTATTAAACTAGAAAATACATACATTATATGTAATCAGATCTTTGTCCCCGGAGGATTAGGCAGAGGTTAATTAACATTCACATTTCATCAACCATTGTATA
The DNA here is from genome assembly GCA_914767945.1 of Eilema depressum. Lineage (NCBI taxonomy): Eukaryota > Metazoa > Arthropoda > Insecta > Lepidoptera > Erebidae > Eilema > Eilema depressum. The sequence continues at coordinate 5,676,424 of OU612028.1, read as the reverse complement.
CGATCCCACGTAATAGGGGGTAGCGTATTACCGTATTCCGGGCACTATTATTGACACAAGCCATGCATCTGTGGCTGAGTCTGAGCTGTAATATATATAATATCTGTCTGAAGTTAAGCACAAATGCTTTTTGTTGAACACAAAAATGTTAAAAACTAAAAAATTCAATTCGTAATTTATTTCAAGATATATTGTCGATACTGAACAAAAAATAGACTCATTGTAAATTTTTTTTGCTAAATACTGATCCTAATATATAGCGTCCCTGTTTTAGACAGGCTACCTCTATAAAATATACATATCAATATATAAGTCTTTAAAGTGGCGATCATACAGGCATCCAAATAGCCATCTTACAAACGCCCCAAAAATCTGTTCATGATTTACCGCCGTACTCTCTTTTGAGAATGCCATAAAACAGGCCCCTGTCATCGGCAGGCGACGAAATCGACTAGCTACGCTGTACAAATATTTGGCTTGCCGAGTGGCCGACTCATTCCTTTAGATTTATCGCTCCGAATTTGACAGCGAGTGGTGATAAACATATAAAGGTAACCGTGGTTTTGTGGGCGATTGAATGCAGTTGGACGCTGACGTAAATTGGGGGAGTGTTTATTGTTAGGTAACTTTGTATAATATATATGAAACCTTCATAAATAATGGCCGACTATAGAAAAATAGACTGATATATGTATTTCACTCCTATTTCATTTATATATGATACTAGCTTCCGCCCGCGGCTTCGCCCGCGTGGTGTGTTGACCGGGATAAAAAGTAGCCTATATGTTAATCCAGGGTATAACCTATATACATACCAAATTTCAACCAAATCGGTCCGGCTGTTTATGCGTGAAAGAGTAACAAACATCCACACATCCACACATCCATTCTCACAAACTTTCACATTTATAATATTAGTAGGATGACTTAGGGGCGCCTCTGAGAACGCAAACCAGGCAGCAGCATACTGGCACTACAGCCCCTCTAGACAAGTGGCAATTCGTTGCTCGGCGTATGATGGAATAGAATGCCAAATGTATGGGATTTGACGTATATGACAGGCGTTAACGAATATCAAAAACGTCAAATCCTATACATTTGGGATTCTATTCCATCATACGCCGAGCAACGAATTGCCACTTGTCTAGAGGGGCTGAATTTAAAAAAACGCCATCGATTCGACAGAAGAAGAAGCAGGACATTTTTCCCCATATGTTTTGCAACTATCTATCAGGTATATTAACAGAATACAAGACTACAATAACAGATAGATACAAGTCATGATAAAATTCCAGCTTATGCAACGAAACCAAAGGAATTGTACCACTGGATAGCGAACTTGGTAGTATTCCAAAAGTGTATTCCAGTATTGACGTAAAAGAATTGTGATTACATACTGGCACAGTCTGACGAATAAATAAACGTAAGACAGACGGCGATTAGATCAGGCCGCGGGCGGCACGTACTATATTGGATAAACGTCAAACTTGACGTATAGCTGCGTAGTAATAGGTCTTGGTCGGAGACAGAGAATCTCTATCTACGGTCTTGCTAGACTCTATAGGAGGTACTCACGACATTGCTAATAGACTTGTTCACAGTGTTGTGTTATTGTGAACTGTGGAGTTCATACTAATTTTAGTCCATGTAAGTACGGCTTATGAATTTTTGTATGTGATTATTTTGTTGTTTAAATTTTCATTCAAAATAGTGTCCGTGTCCTCCACATAAAATTGGTTATATTATGTTCAATGAACTTTATTTTAAAACTCAAGCAATTCATCTCAAATCGAAAATCATAATTTTTTTTTCATCGGCACGTAAAAATTGCACCAGATCCATTTCCTCGATGACCAGATCTTATTTGGAATAATTTATTTTATGAGATCTTATTTGGAATAAGGGAATATCATAATATTTATGTACCTATTATGTTTCTCTCTACTCGTAGGCTTTAATCAGTTTAACTGCAAGAATTTCGCATCACGAACACAAAATACAATCAAATGCATTCATATTGAAACTAAACGTGCAAAAGAAATGAGATAATTAGGTATATACCTGTTCACTGAAAGTTGTATGAAAAAGTACCTATATATTCACCTTCTTTGCTAACTGTACTACTATCCACGAACAATAACCATGCATCCCACGTACACGGCAGATGGGAAATCACTCGCAGCTAATGTGTTAAATGGTCCACATAATAACTACACAGAATGTAATTATTATCTTGATGCACAATATTGCATCGTTTGAGTATTGTACCACATGTATTAGACAACCGTATGTCTATTCAAGTGCTTGTACAGTTGACAGTTGAAGAAGCCTTACGATCTAGAGGTGCCGGATTCGAATCCTGGCCAATAAACTACCGACGTGAACCCACTCCTAACACAAGAAATTTAGCTTAGTTGGAGAGGTTAAAAGGAATATTAGTAATTTCGGTTGCTAATATTCTTTATAAAAAAAGGAGATACGTAGACACCTTTACATACAACGTTATATGAAAAAGGGCTATCCTATACTAAGTAATATTATATTTTTATTACACATTGAAAGTTAATTTTTGTGTTGAATAGTTTATCGAGGAAGTTTATAAGCTAAATATTATCACGCTACTCCTCAATAGAGCGGAGAAGTAATTATAAATATTAAAAAATCCGGTAGAAATCCGGTGAAATATGCCAGGGGCGAAACCGGGGCGTGTCGTCTGGTACTGAATAGGTAAGTATACACTTTTTCATAATATAAAATTGTACATAATTATGTAAAGGTGTATACGTATCTTCTTTGTCGACTGTACACAACCTTGGGTCACTAAGCATTGGAACCGCATACGAACAACCGTAATTTTAATAAATGTTCCTATAATGTAAACTTATTCCTATTAATATTACCTGAAACCATTAAGAGGGGCTTTAACGGTTGGCATTCCATTATAACACTTTGGAAATTGATAGGAGAACCAGAAATTACACCGTTCACGTTCATCGTTCGGTTAATTAAGATTGGTATGCGATGAAATGAAACGATTGGGTCAATTCGATCGTTTGATTTTATGGTACACTAGCTGTTGCACAAGACTTCGCTCGTGTGGAATTTTTATCCTATACCCGCAACCCATTCCCGGGATAAAAAGTAGAATGTGTTGTTCCAGGCTATAATCTGTGCCAAAATTCAGCTGTTAGAGCGTAATTAACACAACAAATGCAACAAAACAAAACTTCACTTTCACATTCACCTATAATATTCATATACAATATACATACATACGTTTCACGATGCATTTTATTTTCTAGCTATAATTTGTATTTCATTTTATTTGCAGTTCTTTTTTCATTTTTGTAATATAAGTTGGGCTGGAACTTTCCAATAAAACACGTTTCTCAGTCTTTAAGTATGGAATTCATACTTATTGAGATGATAATAAATGGCCTAATTTCTCTAGAACTCTAACATAATTAATTCGTCCATCCAAATCCAATAATACCCACAAAAGATTTTCTTTCGTAATTCCACATTAAAGTTAGGACTCTAACAGCTTCAACCGAACTGTTTGCGTACTATCTTTAAGTAGATCCGATTAACTTCGGCACCCAGCACTTGCAGGCATTATACCCGTCGTGTCCCTTTTTTCAATTCGCAAAGCTACATATTTTATTCAATATAAAAAGAGCAAGTAAATGGAGCAAAATAAGAAAAGGTTTTCGGTGTACGAGTATTGTCCAAGATAAAAACCATCGATGCGTACTTATTCAGGAAATATCATTTCTCGAGGAACTTTTACTTGACTAACCACGGAACACGAGAGTCACATGTTCCGTTTCACCAGTTGGGTTTGCTGTTTAATCACCATTACATTCATGCTCCCATGCATCGGACAATACTTCTGTATGCTCAAATTTTATTGGTAAACGTCGACAACCCCGAAAATTCATTATAATTTTCTTAACTTTGTATGAAGTATCACCCGGGTGGCAGTCATTGACCAAAGGAGACGATTTTCTATGTTAGAAGCTATGGGCCCCCTACAAATTTTGGCGAACAATAATGAAACGAATATTGATTTATTCGTCATGTTATCGGGATTACAATGGCACATTGCTTCTTAGCTAATCTAACCGCAACATGGATACAAACGAAATCAAAACTGTTAATAAAATCCTTATGAAACTGTCATGGCGCCAATCACAGTAAAATTATAGTTTTAAACGTGGCTCGGAGACTAACAGCCGTTACCTGTATTATATATCGCCAGTTTTGACATTAGAAAGGATAAAAACGTCATCAATCTCTATGGTAACACAATTCATAGTAGGAAAATAACAATAGGATTTGACATAAGAACTATCTCTAATCTGTAGATTATGTTATTGGGAACGGCCGTATGAATATGATTGGTGGATATCAAACGTATCTATAGCAACATAGCATAGCACATTTCTGGTGGAAAGGTAACCAAACACTCATTCAATTAATTTGATAATTTTATTTGGACTATCAATTTATACCTACATAATGTGAACTTCAAGTTGGTTGCATATGTATATGTTACGGCTAATACCCGAAGTGCGGCTGCACCTAGTTTTAGCCGGTTAGAACTAGGTGTAGCCACTTACTCTTGGTTAAACCTAGTACGAGCCGATTGTTTTCGGGTAATCTAAAATAAATAAGCTCGACGGAGCCCCGCTTCGCGTAGCTCCTACATCTGGGTGGTCTGGGTGGTCTCTGGGTGGTCTAGACTAAGGCGGGAGCGAAGCGAAGCGGAGAAGTCTTTGTGGTTTTTTTTTTTTTAGTCTTCTAACCTAACCTATCCGAGTCGGATTGCACTGAGTCGGGGTGCTAACGATAATTAATTTCGACATTGAAATTTCTATTTTAATGTAAATTTCTAAAGTGGCTACACCTAGTTCTAACCGGCTAAAACTAGGTGCAGCCGCACTTCGGATATTAGCCGTAACATATATATCGCTAAAGTATACTGCCTACAACATATTATTATAATTTACCTGGCAAATACATTACCAATATCAATCATCAATCAATTAGCCTATTGCAGTCCACTGCTGGACCTATGTCCAGCCTATGCCTCTCCTAATATGCGCCACGTTTGCCGATCTTCCGCCTTCCGCATCCAGAACGTCCCAGCCACCCTTCGCAGGTCGTCAGTCCATCTGGCTAGGGGGTGTACATTACCAATAGTCACACATAAAAAAATACCTCACAACAGTGATAGCTATGAACATTAATAAAATTGAATTCCTGTCCGCATAAATAAAAAGTAATACAAATATTTTACCTCCGCGAACTGCAGATAGTAATTTACTTTACTGGAAAGCATCGTATTGTCAGAGAAATAGGTCAATATTGCACGTTTTTGCACTCCGACAAACTTAAGAGACGAGTTTAATTTGTGAAAAATATTCACTATAGTAGTGAAATGTAAATATTGGTTTACGGTTTATCGCTCTCAACGTTAAATCCTGCACATTGCACACTGTACACGTTTTGTGATGTTCTGTGACGTAATATATTTTAACGAAAAATATTGTAGAGATCGTTATCGATATTTTTAATAAAGGACATGTCAATGACCCCGCCTGATATTAAGCTTAAGGTTTTAGGAAAGAGAGTCATCATTGCAGAAACCAACAATGTTACTAAAACCAACGCTTCACGGAAAATATCGAATTCCAGCCAAATCCGCAGTTAGACTGGTAAAGCGGACCCCAGAGTCCGAGGAGAAAGTTTCAGATACGACTGGGATTAACGCTAGGATGAAAAAGAAGAACGATACTGAAAACAACGATACTGTTCTTGTCTGTTTGTCTATATTTCGCGATGGACGCAAAAACTAATGAACCTATTTTGATGCAGTTTTATTGTTTGAAAACTCTTGGTAGATTGAATGAAATTTTGAAGCATTTATTATGCTAACTGTTCAAATCGATTAAAAAAGAGAAAAGAAAATCGACCTCGGACGGGACTCGAACCCGCGATCTTTCCCTTACAGTCCGAGGTGGATTTTCTTTTCTCTTTCTTAATCGATTTGAACTCTTGGTAGGTCTTAAAATCTTTAATAGAACCGGAGATATGAGCTAAAGTCGCCATAACTGACACCAACACAGGCGGAGCCGCGGGCATAGTTATAGTTTGCGGAAATTGCGAGCAACAGGCTTGAAACCTTTGCTCCATTTGCGACCGATTTATATTAAAAACCGAAAATGTACAGTTCGCCACATTAAACATAATACCGTACTTTCATAATCGAAAAAACAACGGATCAAAAATATTTATCCGTAGGATGAACTGATTTGATTTCATTAAAACGACAGAAAGGAAGAATAAAAAGGATGAATAAGAAGAGAAAGTGAAAAATATAACAAAGATTTTCATGCTCGATTAGACCTTTAAGTTGATTTCTTGAAACTTATGTAGATAGATAGATAGATAGATAATACTTTATCGTACACCAAATAGACAGTAGAGACAAATAGGTGGATAATAATATACCGATGGATTGAAAACAGCTAATCATTTACATTAATAACATATAAAAAAAACTCGTAGGCAGTTCGTTTCTTTATACTAGTACCAATAATCAGCTCAGGTAAAATAAAGTAATACATATAAATAAAAGGGATAGCCGATTACATAATGAAAAATGATGCATGGCGGATCGGAGACGGTTCAGCTCCGATTGCAACGACTGTCCCTTAGTTTTGGAAGTTATACACACATGCAATCAGATTGTACAATATAAAAACATTTTTAATTGTGGTCATGGTTTAATGTCAGTTTTTGTGGCGTGTCGGAGGAGGCGCAGATTCAATCCCACAGTGCAAATATTTGTATGCATGAATATGGCTATTTACATTGGTCTGGTCGTGCCTCATAGAGTACGTTAAGCTGTCGGTCCCAGTTGCCATGCGAACATCTATGGCAGTCGTTGCGGGAAGTTGGAGCTCTAAAAAGTTCAACAACTGGTCTAACTGCAATGTTTTGATATCGCCAATGGATTATGAAGGTCATATGACAGTCGCTTCACAGAAAATATGGAAGTTTAGTTACCCACAGTTAGACTGGAAAAAGCGGGCCCGGGACTCCGAGATGAAAGCTTCGGATGCGATCAGAATTTACACTAGGATGAAGAACATTATTTTTAGCGATATTTGAAAAAGTCGGAGATACACAAAAAAGATTCCGACGAATTGAGAACCTTTCTCCTTTTTGAAGTAAATCGGTTAAAATTGAAGTAAAGAGTAAGTTTTAACCACTGACCTTTTTGCATACGAAAAGCCTCACCGACGCTAACGATGGAGTGAGTTTGTCGGACTCGAGCCGACTAAAACTGAGCGGCATCACACAGTGTTTCAGGTATGCCCTAGAAAGGATATCCCATATTATACAAAATGGTCTCACTACCATGGACGCCCAAGATCGTGCGAAGTGAAGGAGGAAGAGCCGGAAGGCAGACTCTGAGCTCCGAGGTCATCTTGGCCACGGATGCAATCAGGAAAATGCGTCTACATGAAGATGATGATTGTCGAAATTATACATCTGTATGTCAGATACGCCTACTGCCTCGAATAAACTTCAGTATCGAGTTTAAAGTTCGTGAAGCGCGTTTAACTGAATTAAACACTGCGGATAGAATGTTCTCTCTTATCGTAGCAACACTGTTGTTATTTATTTGTTTTCATTCAGTTTATTAAAAATTTGAAACTTTTTCGAAGATATGAATTGAATATTAACATGAATTGAGCAGTCCAACTGGGGAAGTACCTCCGCTCTACAGAACACCGCGGCCATAACCTCGTACTGTGTTCCCGGCAATAAGTAGAGTAGCCAGAGCTCACTGGAGTGGTTTTGTGCTGTCATAGGGAAGACCAGCTTGTTCTGCTTTGTTTTTTGTACTGACGGCACAGAAGCTCTCTGTTCTTACACGGTCGGCAGTTTGAGTGTAACTCCCCTGATATTGAACACGTCCATAGGTCACGGTGACCACTTTCTATCAGGTCGGCCGTGTGCCTGTCTGTCACCTAAGTTGTATAAAAAAAGAATTTCTGTTGTAAAAGTCGTTTGTGATTTCGTCCTAGTAACACGAAAATTATGTTCTCCACTGACTGAATTTTTAGGGTTCCAACTACCCTTACGAACTGTTATAGATGTTCGTATAGCAACCGGAACCGAGGGCTGAACATGCTCTCCGAGGCACGATCAGACATTGGTCTGACATTGGCATTGGCCAATACCCATATTCATGCATACAAATATTTGCATTGAGCGGGGAGCGAATCCGCGCCTCCTGCGGAGCGGCCGCGTTCACTACCGTCATGCCACAGAGGCTGTCGATAGCAATGGCGGAAGCGGAGACGTACTTCTATAGACTCGAATACCAAATAGCAATTTATACTAATTCTCATTGATAGCACAACAGACTGTCCTTCATCTTAGAGTATACATCATCACTATCACTATCACTACATATTATAAAACAAAGTCGCTGTCGCTGTCTGTCCGTCCCTATGTATGCTTAAATCTTCAAAACTACGCAACGGATTTTGAAGCGGTTTTTTTTTAATAGATAGAGTGATTCAAGAGCAAGGTTTATATGTACAATACATGCATAATATTGTAGAGAAACACTGATAAATTTAGAGATAAAACCACGCGCGCGGAAAATATGGCGGTACGAAGTTCGCCGGGTCAGCTAGTTGCTATATAATGTATACTCCATGGTCCTTCATCTTAGTTCGTAATTTTAAATCGAAGCCATCCCCGTCATTATACTTCAACAATACTTACCTTCGAAAACCCGTACTCTAGGCAACGCTGAATCAAAACCTTACATTACAATGACAAATATTACCTAAAATTAAACCTTACTGGGTATTAAATACAGTTCAATATCAGAAGATGGAGGTTATCGTATTTGTCAGACTGAGAATGTCAACAATAGGGATTCCAAACATGTCGGTCATTGTCATATTGTCCCCTTCATCGGGTTCTAGATATTAAAAATTCCTAACATCATTCGACTTTATAACGGTACTAGCATATGCCCGCGGGTCCGTCCGCGTTATCGCGAGTTTTGGTCATATCTCCGGTTCTACTAAGATTTTAAATCAGACCAAGACCTTTCGAATAAATACAAAAACCGCAATATATTTTAATTGCGTTAACTTAGAAGTTTGATTTTTGCACAGTTGCGAGACGTTACAGTCCTGAGTATATTTCAATTTGATACCTCTAAGTGTTCCTGTGAAAAAAGTGAGAGGGTCGGACAACGAAGTGATCCTATCAGGGCTCCGTTTTTTAAATTTGCCCAGTAATTTTTGCGTCCATTGCGAACAAACAGACAAAAAATCCACAAAACTATTTTTGTGTTCAACATCGTTATTATAACTTATCCCAATATGTTTTATTATCTCCAATGTAGGACATGTAGGTACATTATATAATAACTTCTATAAATAGAGAGTATGTATGGCTTAAAGCTACAAGTAAAAAATATATTGTTTACGTAAAACATTATTAAACATTCTACAGAAACTATTCAAATTCTGTTTTAGTTAGACTAGAGAGGAATTTTATGACATAATTCGTATTGTGTTGAGTCGATTGTAATTTGACTCAAATATCTTGTGAATAGAGACTTTAATTTAAGTTTCGTTTGAACACTTTTCTTACATCACAAACATACCTATCAGGACCCCGATTACTACAGAGTTTGAACTCAGTAATATGGTATCCGATTTCCTATGCTTTCTCCTCCTGATGGCTATAAAATAAGCTATTATTTTGACATTTAAGGGAGCGACTACTGCTGGCCCTCTCATGGTTATGGGGGATATGCATCCGAGGGTCGTACATCAGTCAGCAAGAGTATTGGCTCGCTGGTGAGGTTACATTAAGCCCTAAAGATTATGATAGGACCCAATACACCCTCCCAGAGTAACAAACAGACAGACACAAAAACAAAGTTACTTTCACATTTTTAATATCAGTAAGGATGAATGTGAAGTACGAGTATATTTCAACAGCTAGTATTGTATAAATTCAATAAACTGACTAACCATTCATTATCACAACAACAAGGGCGTGATGGTAACTACCATTTTTCAGGCAAACAAAAATTCATTCTATATTACTTTTTTCTCGTTTCCAATGCGCTTTATCGCGTGTACATCGATTCCAATACCTCACCACGTACACGAACAACCAAATCGATACACTAAGCTGTCAATGACCCGGTCGCAATAAACCGTCTTTGGTGTATAGGTACCTACCCTTGTTGACTCGCAACTTTATCCCAATTTAGAAAATGGACGTACCTTTATTATGAAAGAAAATAAAACCCTTTGACAGAACTATAAATTTCAAGAAGACATACAATAATGTTGCTGTATCTTTCCAATATTTCTAAGAAACTAAATGTACAGTCGAACAACTTTACAGTCGTTGATTAAATTTTGCAATTTCTCAAAAAACTAAGAGAGTTAATATTATTTTCTCTTAAAATATAATTATTTTCACTTCACATATAAAAGCAAGTTATAATACTTTAATAATATAATAAGCCGAATTTTATTTTTGCGTAGATAGGATTATTTAGGTACTTTTTTAATCGTGCGCAAAATCCCTACGGATACCGCCCTCGACGGAGCCGATAGGGGAGGTTATGTGGGTCTTGAACCGACCAAAACGCACGCCGTCTATGGGTCGTTGATAACTGGAGGTGTCTGAGACATATCCTTCGCATCCCGGCTGATCCAGGGCCCTCTCTTTTGAGCTGGCCTTCTTCGGGTGTGGGGCAAGGGAGTCTCCACCTAGCCAGGCAGGATTATTTAGGCACTGGATATTACCCGCTTGGCTGGGCGACCAAACATAGTCTTTTCCAAAGTCTTAAATATTAAACTCTAAATCATACCCTTCAATAGAACTCAGAAACTACAATACACAATATCATTCAAATTCATTCTTTTTTAAGGTTTGATAGCAACACCGTAATCTCATGATAAAATCGTTTACCGTCCCCTGGACTACAATACCTTTCTTTATTTAAACTGTACGAGCGTTTAGATACAGCAAACGTTTAGTCCACTCCTACTAAATACATTAACCTCTATTTACCGTAGTTGGGTAAAAGGGTAAGGTACAACTACGCCCGAGCTTACACGAGCGGACGTTCGACACTAATCACATAATAGGGGTAGGCTTTTGTCACAACAGATCGATAGCACGGGGCTTTCCGTAAACCGTGCCGTTTTCCTTGAACTTGTAATTGGCCTTCGTAGTTATGTACAAAGATAACGGTATAGACTACTCAATGTAATATGTAATGTTATCAACAAAAGTAATTTAAGTTTGAAATTTTGAGACATCCATTTGATTAATATAAAGAACTAAAGTTACCGAAGTAGTAAGCTGAAATGGTAGTGGGCCGGCCACCTCTGTTGAAGGACTGATGGCCGTTGAAGCAAACGAGTCCTAGAGTGGAGACCGCGAGAATGCAAACGGAAGATAGGACGCCCCTAGCCAGGTGGAATAACGACCTCAAAAAGGTAGCTAGGACAGACTGGATGCGAAAGGCAAAGGATCGGGAGAAATGGCGCACATTGGGAGAGCGCCTATGTCGATGCCTATGAGCCCTGGGTTGGTGTCATTTATGATTGGTTATTGGACGTATTTCAGCTGTCGAGGCCCGCACTTCCACCGAAGAGACCTAAAAAGCTTAGTGTCCAGATACATTGTCAAATTGTTTACCAATCACTATAGTTTTGACTTAATCACACGTACCGAGTAGAGTGGTGAGACAGTGCACTCAGTTGAGTTCTCGGTACGTTTAGACACAGCGCTGAGTACTTCACACGTACATTGCACCTTCCTTAACCTTAACCAATGACTTGCCGAGACGTATGAGACATTGGTTAAGGTTTTGGACGTAAGTGACGAGATACTCTAAGCTACATCGCACTTGTTCACGCATACATCGCAGTCGGTCGAGTGCACTCTCTCGCTACTCCACTCGGTGCGTGTGATCAAGGTATTACATGCAGTAACCTGTCTATTTTCCCACCTACCTAAACCTTAACCAACGACCTAAAAAGCTTAGAGTATCTAGATATAGGTACTTGTACCCAGATACTCTGATCGTGCGATCAGAGCATGAGATGCAGCAGCCTGTCTATTTTCAAATTAAAATAATCTCAATAGACAAAACTGTTCCAGAATTCCTAAAACTTTTATTTATGTTTCAATTATTTACCACAGTACCAAGTTAGCCTCAAAAGTATTTGCATTTGAGAGGCGCGCGGCATTCGAAAGCGGTTTAATATAAAGCTGCGATCACCCGCGACCCCGCCTGATATAAAATGGTAGTATAGGTACATAAAATAACCCACAGTATGGACGGGAAATATAAATAACGACCGCCACCGACCCCGGAAGCCATTCACACCGTGAGAGTTTAGGTTTCGTAAGATTGTATGAAAATTATAGGGTTTCTGAAAAGGTTCTCGTTGCCATAATCTCAAAAATATTACCGTGATTAAATTGTGATGGATCTTTTGGACTAATAAATTAATAGTTTATGAATATTTTACCCGATAATACTACACGCATTATTATTAGCGGTAAAAACATTTCGTAGTTAAATGGTACCTAACCTTATGGTGAGTCTAAGGATAGGTGACCATTCTTAACAAAAACCCCTCCATCCTTAGATAGATAAAAATACAACCGAATAAAACATCAACGTATTAACAATAAAGAGTTAAAAAAAAAACAATAATTAGGTATAGAAATCTAATCATACGTTGCAAAACAATAACGGTGTAAATGAAAACCAATGCAGCTACAGCGAACGAGTCCAAATGCTTTACATTCCACATGCACATAAAGCTATAACTACTAACTTTCAGTTCTACTGATGCGTGCCTTCATTCAGGTCGTATATGAAATACTTATCTATTGACTGCAGCCCCCAATACAGAACCATTTTTAGAGGACCCTGCAATACATGTAAAACTTCATTTACTTTTTTTGCCGGATACTTGCGGACGGGAGGTGTGGAACATAAAATGTACATTTATTCGAAGTGGTCGTAAAGTTGGTTCCATAACTTTAATAATAGGGGAAGTATTGATTTTGCTTACTTTGATATTAGTTCAAAGATATTCTGATTTATTTTAACCCGAGTTTCTGGAATCTGATGACACAAAATTGTCACTAATTCCGACCGGGTAGGTACCACCGTGCACTTTGCGAAAAGCCCTTAAATAGTAATCCAATTTCGGTTGGATTGCGTTCAGGGTTCAGTAGGTGCATAGCCGGGCAGAGGTGATCGTGGTCGCAGCACTATAGGGACCAGTGGGTCTTGGCGGAGTCTAGTGGGGATGGCGCGGGGCGACACGCCGGGCAGGGAGACCCGTAGAAACGGTGGTGCCGCTGGCCGCCCGCGGCATAGTACAGGGGCCCAACTGGGGCTAACCACCCCGGGAGGCTGCCTCACCAGGCCGCGCATAATCCCGATATGGCTCGTCGTGCCGGTTGGTGACCGGATGTGGGAACCCGGCGACCATATTCGGGGGGGTACGGGGGCCCTTCCGTTCGGCGTGTCGGCGCTCGCCATGCCTCACATTAATAGACGAAACCAATATCCCGCGCTTTGTCACGCGGTGCTGCGACGACAATCACCTCTTCTTCACGCCCTCTTCTTTCCTTCTTCAATCATGGCAGCGCAAAACAAAGAGCATGGTTACACAGCGGCTCTTCAACTTCCCACAAGCTCGCTTTTTGAGGTGGAGTCCACAAACATTTGTGGGCTCCATGCAAACCTCAACGCCGTCCACCAACACCTTGAGACGGCGAATCCAGCCATGCTTTTTCTGACGGAGACGCAAATACGCCGCCCTGACGACACGTCTTTCTTGCTCTACCCCGGCTACGTTATGGAGGAAAATTTCCGTGCAAAGGCCGGGGTGTGCGTGTTTGTTAGGGCGGATGTTTGTTGTCGCCGTCTGCGCTGCCTAGAGGACCCTTCCTTTTCCACCCTATGGGTACACGTAGACCATGGCTCTACGAGTCAGATCTATGTGTGCCTCTACCGTTCCCATACAGGAGATACCGAGACAACTCGACTCTTCGAATATCTGAGTCAGGCTGCAGATGATGCGCAGGAGCGGTTTCCAAACGCGGAACTGGTATTTTTGGGGGATTTTAACGCCCACCACGAGATCTGGTTGGGCTCCGCCAAAACTGACCATGCGGGAAGAGCCGCTCACGCTTTCGCTCTGGCGCATGGCCTGACCCAACTGGTACGGGAGATCACTAGGATACCAAGAAGGTCGGGCCTAACACCCTCCCTTCTGGACCTTCTGCTGACGAGTCACCCAGACCAGTACAGTGTTTCGGTGCGTGCCGCTTTAGGCAACTCCGACCATAGTCTGGTCTGTTCCAAGGTGCCAATCACAGCGCCCCCACGACCCGCGCAGGGGAAGCGGCGTCTCTGGCACTACTCGTCAGCGGACTGGGATGGGATGCGTGAGTATTTTGCGTCCATCCCGTGGGTTGCACGTTGCTTTGAAGGTAAGAACCCATCGGATAGTGCTACTGCTGTCGCCGGTGAGATCAGTCTAGGTATGGAATACTATATCCCATACACTGATGTCACCGGTGACCGCAGAGCGCGCCCTTGGTTCGGCCGCGAGTGCGCGGAGGCTGTCAATCAAAAACAGTCTGCGTACCGCGCCTGGGTAAGGGCGCGCGCCACACGCGATCCTAACGTGGGCCACTTCAAGGCAGCGTACAATGTGGAGAGGGGTCACGGGGCTCCAACGTTCCACCTCAGCCAGCTTCTCACGGGTCATGGCCCTTTTGCCAGGTACCTGTGGAAGGTGGTGGGGGTGGAAGCGGAGCCCCGGTGCCGCAGCTGCACCAGCGGCGACCCCGACACGGCCCATCACACCCTGGCCGTGTGTGAGGCGTGGGACGGTCCTAGGACGGCCCTCACCAGCACCATTGGTGCGAACCTCTCGCTGCCGGCCGTAATACAAGCTATGGCCGGCAGCGAACAATGTTGGGCCGCCGTCGCCTCGTTCGCTAGCGAGGTGATGGCGGCCAAGAGGGAGGCTCTGCGGGTGCGGGAGCAAGCTGGGCTTACTCTCCCGCCCCGCAGGCCCCCGGCGAGGGGACGCCGGCGAGCGCTGTTCGCCCGCGTCCCCGAATGAGAGAGGCCACGGGCGGCGGGTCGGGGGACCCGCCGCCCCATGCTAATGTGGCGGAATGCGCCCCTGTGTGTTCCGGGGGTGCATTCTTAGAGGAGGACGGGCCCCACCATATTGATGGTGGGGCCTCAACGAGTCGAGCCCGTTAAATAGGGCGTCCCCAGCCGAGTCGCGGTGAGCAGACTATCCCGCGGCTCGGAGTGGGCGACGGAGGAACACCGTGGTGGTTTAGTGGGTAGTCTGGCCTCCCTTCGAGGTCAGGAGTCCCACACGAAGCGAACCCCCTGCCCCCGCGGGGGGGGAGCGAAGTGCGTAAATGCATTCCCCACGTTAAAAAAAAAAAAAAAAAAAAAAAAGGCAGCGTACAATAAAGCCACAAAGGTCTGCAAGGGGGCTTACGTCAGAGCGGATGCCCAGCGCATAGCGCGGCTTGGTCAAGAGCTAGTGGCGCATCCCACGGGCAGCCGTGGCTACTGGCGACTGGCCAAAGCCGTGCAAGCCAACTTCTGCCAGCCTTCGCTGCCCCCGTTGCGCAACCCTGATGGATCCCTGGCCCATGAGCCGCAAGAGAAAGCAAATCTGCTGGTTAATCTCTTTGCGGCAAACTCCCGAATCGATGATTGCGGTAAGCAGCCACCGACATTACCCGTCTGTGACCACGCAATGCCTGAGATCCGCATCAGGCAGCGCGATGTCCGTGGTGTGCTGCAGTCACTCGACGTCCGGAAAGCCAGCGGACCGGATGGTATTCCAGCGGTGGTTCTTAAAAAATGCGCAGCGGAGTTGTCTCCAATGCTTACGCGTTTGTACCGGATGTCGTACATCTCAGGTACAGTGCCATCGGCTTGGAAAGAGGCGAATGTGCAGCCGATCCCCAAGAAGGGGGATCGCTCGGACCCAGGCAACTATCGGCCCATAGCCGTCACCTCAGTGCTGTGCAAGGCATTCGAGCACATAATAAACAAACAGCTCATGCGTCACCTAGAGGATCATTCCTTAATCAATGACCGGCAATACGGCTTTAGACCGAAGCGGTCAACGGGTGATCTTCTGGCGTATGTTACCCATCTTTGGGGTGAGGCTATGGACAAGCATGGCGAGTCACTGGCAATTAGTCTTGACATCGCCAAAGCTTTCGATAGAGTCTGGCACAAGTCGCTTCTTTCCAAGTTACCAGCCTTTGGTCTGCCTCCCAGACTGTGCGACTGGGTGTCTAGCTTCCTGCAGGGGCGCCGTATTCGCGTCCTCTGTGACGGTCGAACTTCGGAGTTCCTGCAGGTAAATGCTGGCGTGCCGCAGGGGTCCGTCTTATCACCCACTCTCTTTCTTCTGCATATCAACGACATGTTGTCCACTGGCAGCATTCACTGCTATGCAGACGATAGCACCTTACACGGGAGTTATCACGGACATCCTGCGGCCAAGCAGTCTGATATCGCGGAAAAAAGGCAGCTTCTCGTCAGTGAACTTGACCGGACCCTGAACCACGTTTCCCAATGGGGCTCTGAAAACCTGGTCGAGTTCAATGCCAAGAAGACGCAGGCATGCGCGTTTACAGCAAAGGTATCTTCGTTCCTTCCCCTTCCAACTCTTCAGAGCACGCCACTGCCACTGCAGGACAATCTCAACATCTTAGGTATGGATGTCCGCTGCAAACTGAACAACAAAAACTACATTGAGAGCATCATCAAAACAGCCTCGCGTAAACTCGGAGTCCTGAACAAAGTGAGACGTTTTTTCACGCCGGAGCAGCGGTGTCTTCTCTACAAGACACAAATTCGCTCTTGCGTGGAATACTGCTCGCATCTCTGGGATGGCTCCGCAAAGTACTTACTAGATGCTCTCGACAGGTTGCAGCGACGTGCGGTCCGCATTATTGGGAATCCTGAGGTCACTAACACCCTCGAGCCTTTGCAGTTGCGTAGAGATGTGGCATCTTTGGCGGTTTTCTACCGTCTCTACCATGGTGAATGTTCTGATGAGCTCTTCCAAGTAATCCCACCCTCTCCTTTCCTATATAGGACAACACGTGCAGGACTTAGATGCCACCCGCATACGGTGCAGAATATTCCATCAAGAACCAAGCGATTCGGCGACTCCTTCTTCTGCCGCACTATTAAGACTTGGAATTCCTTGCCAGCTCACGTGTTTCCTTCCTCTTATAGTCCCGGGTCCTTTAAGCGGGGCGTGAAAAAGCATCTGATGAGGCCGTCAAGCTGAGTGCCACCATTGTAACATGGTACGTGTTGTAATGGTGGCCCTCTTTTCAGAGACTTTGCCTTCAGCTTACCATCAGGCGAGGCGAAGTCAAATTGACGTGTCCTATATAAAAAAAAAAAAAAACCCGAGTACTTATATCATTTCTTTTTGTAAAAGTTCGTTACGGTGGCATAAGGTAAAAAAAAAAAAAATTACGTCTATTTAGTCCCCTAGGCAGATAAACTGACACCCTGAAAAAGATGGCTGGGACAGACTGGATGCGGAAGGCAGAGGATTAGGAGAAATGGCGTACATTAGGAGAGGCTTATGTCCAGCAGTGGACTGCAATAGGCTTATTGATTGTTTTTTTTTTTTTTCAAAGGATTTATTTCAATTATTGGTTGATTGATTGAACCATTAATGAAAAAATAGTTAAGTTCAATTGGATATTTTGTGATGTGTCTGATGTATGGGGTCCAGACATGACCCTCGCGGCAAGCAAACCATGAGGCAGTATAACAGCTATTATAATTGACGGACAAGGCTCTAGCTACCTATAGCCTGTAGGCTTTCCTCTCGGGGTTGGTAATCAGACAGCGGTCACTCCCATTCAAGTCACATTATTGAAGGTCGCTCTCTGCATCGTGTCCATCACTGACTGCCTGGTGAAGTCGAGTCTCTTTAATCTCAGACTAAAAGAATAACATAGACGGAAGGCATTGAACTAGCGAATGAAGTCACATAAAGTATACTGCTAAAGAAGTACCAGTAAATAAATATAAATAAATAAATATTGTTGGACGTTGTGTAGAAACACAACGCTATCTAGACCCAAAGTAAGCATAGCTTAACTAGCTTGTATTATGGGTTCTAGAATGCGGATAAACATACTTACATACATTTTTTTTGTAAATACATACATATTATACATAGAAAACATCCAGACCAATGCAAATATACATATTCATGCATACAAATTACAAATATTTACACTAAGCGGGGATCGAATCCGCGCCTCCTGCGTAGCAGCCGCGTTCACTGCCGCTACGCCACAGAGGCAGTCTAACCAGTACTTTGGTATTACTTTGGGTGGCTTCACTCGCTAGTTCTATACATTCCGTCCATGTCATTCTGTTATTCTGTTATTCTGAGCTCTAGATGTCCCAAAAAGCTATATTATAACTATTATAACTCACACACAATTGGCTGCTATTCAACATTTTAGTATATTCTGTTGAATATAACGTGATATAACCAATCACTTCAATATTTTGTATAACGAGACTCATGTGAACAGTCATTAATATGCGAAATTTTGGCGACACTCATTTACATACTAACAAGTTTTTAGGCTATTCTCTCTTTAAAAAAATATATATATATTGCGTGTTAATATTGTAGTATGTAATTTTCATCCTAGCGTTAATACCAGTCGCATCCGAAGCTTTCACCTCGGAGTCTGGGGCCATTTTTCCGGTCTAACTGCGGATTTTGCTGCACTTTGATATTTTCCGTGAAGCGACTGCCACCTGACCTCCACAGCCCAATAGCGAACTTGGGCGATATTAAAGCATCGCAGCTAGATCAGTAGTTGGACTTTTTTTTTAGTTTGTACCTAATTGAGAGAAATAAATAAACTACTACTATTATTAGATACTAAAAAGAGCCTCTGTGTCATGGCGGTGGTGCATTCTATTGCTACGTAGGGGGCGCGGGTTGGATTACCGCTCAGTACAAATAACTCAATGCAATAACTCTATCAAAAGAATACAACCCAAATATTAAATAGTTTCATATATTATTTCTTTTCTTCTTCTTCTCTTCTCTTCTAAGTATTCAAATATTATATAGTAAAATTTTTTAAAAATTTTTATACCACTTATGTGGCAGACAAGCACACGGCCCACCTGATGGGAAGTGGTTACTGTGGCCTATGGACGTATGCAACACCAGGGGCGTCACACTCACGCTGCCGATTTCAGACGAGAATATTTTCCTTTTAGAGTGTGATTTTTAGTAGAAGTTTTTTTTAGTTTAATTTTTGTTTCTGCGATATTATTTTCATTCCTCATAACGATCAAAGATTAATAACAACTCGTTGTTTCGACCGCTAGCTAATCAAAACAAATCCTAATACAAAAGTCGAAGGAGGCATCGGATAACAATGCTTTAAGTCTCATTAAACCTAAATTGCAGTCGCTTTATTCATTTCAGTACAAAGAATACGAATTTTCTTTAAGCTCCTTATTTGTTTGTTGTATGAGATGTATGGCACGGAGGGACAGGAATTTAATGAAAACACTCAAGCACTTCCCCTCGAAATCCCTTTGAGGGGGATATTAAAAATAAGTTTTCTTTTGGTGTTTAAACCGTAGGGAATGTTTACTGTGAAAGCGTTTTAATGTACCAAATGATAAGTGAGTTATATTTTACATATTAAATTCTTGTTACTACTAAAATAAAACTTTTAACGGATTCTATCGCGATTTATTTGTTATTATTTAGTTTTAGCCCACCGTGTCGGCAATTTTTACGAAAAAAAAATCTATCTAAGTATGTTTATCCGCATTCTAGATTCCATAACACCAGCTAGTTAAGCTATGCTTACTTTGGGTCTAGATAGCATTGTGTAGAATGTCCTAAAATATTTATTTATTTATTTGTTTATTTATTTTTCAGCAGCCATGGTTCGTTAAAAATTGTTGAATATTAGTTATATTTCACTTGTGAGATTCGCGTTAACTTCAGACAGTTTCTTGTTATTAGTACGCAAACTGCTGTTTGTATGCTTTAAGTCCATCTTATTAAAATACTGTTCGATGGCACTTGGTGGAACTTGCTACACATATTGAATTACACGCTTGGACTGTTCCACTTTATTTTATTTTGCAATTTGACTGGTTTCGCGTCACGGCATTCTTGAAAGCTTACATTGACGGTTTATGTCATTGTAACCTAACTGTCAATGTAAACCGCGGCGAAACCGGTCGTATTAAAAAATAAAATAAAACGGAAAAGAGAAGTGTCTTATTTAATACGTCCATCTTATTAAACAACATACTTTATAGAATGTATTCTTTTAAGTTGAGTACCTAAAAAGATCCTCTTTTATTCAGGTAATAATGCAACGTGCTTGAAATGTGAATTTCATTTTTTAAAGATTTGCGATTCATTAATCTATACAGTAACAGAATAAAGATCTACTTAACTAATTCCAAAGTTTAACTAATAATCTATTCCCAAAGTTTACAAACTGCCCAAATTTACACTTCTAACTACAAGTCTGGAAAAAACGACAATCTTAACACTTTAATTTTCTTACAATTTCTAAAAAAGACAACTTATTTGAAAATTCCAAGACTTGACGAAATAATCAACACTTTGTACAACTTATAAACGAATTTTCTTTCAACAAAACAAATTTTCTTTTAACAAAACATTTTTCATTCTACAAATTCTTTGGCTTAAAGAGTAAAAAAATGTCAAGATGCTGAGATCGGGACCATACGAGATTTGAATTTAGAGAGCATGCATTATTACAAAAGTCTGTTACCTAAGGTGACTTCAAAGTTGGTTGTCATGTCTAAATTTATAATCAAGCAATGTTGTCAACGAACTCGCTAAATTATTCTATCTAACAGACCGTTTCATCATGCGGACATGATTGTTATGCATATGAAATTATAGTATAAGAAGGAACAACACTAAACGTAATTCGATCAGATTACCAGCCTAATTCGATTAATGAAAAACCAAATAAACCGGTATACCTATTTAATACATGATAATCTTCCCAGAAAAAACCAGGCTCATCTGAAAGATCATCAAATTTTGTATATGAAAAAAAGAATTATACCACTTAGGTCGCAGTCAAGCACACGACCCACCTGATGGAAAGAGGTTACCGTGGCCTATGGACGAGTGCAACACTAGGCGAGTCACACTCGTGCTCGTGTAAGAACAGATACCTAGATTCTATGCCGTCAGCGCAGAAGACAAGCAGGACAAGCCTTTGATCTTCTCACTGACAGCACAAAACCTCTCCAGTGAGCTCTGGCTACCCTACTTTATTGCTACAATTACTAAACACTGGCGATGGTGGTTTCACCAATGTACATAATTAAATTGGTTGTTAAGGTGATCTTTATTCCTCAGATTTTGCCTTTCGCTTACCATCATAATGACATAACGTGACCATAACAAAAAAATAAATTCGGCCAAGTGCGAGTCGGACTCGCCCATGAAGGGTTCCGTAGTAGCAAAGGCGAAAATTGTGGTTTATGACGTATTAAAAAAAAACTACTGACTGGATCTCGTTCGAACCAATTTTTAGTGGTAGTTTGCATGGCAATTTACATCATATATTTTTTTTAGATTTATCATTCTCTTAGTTTAGAAGTTAGAGGGGGGGGACACACATTTTTCCACTTTGGAAGTGTCTCTCGCGCAAACTATTCAGTTTAGAAAAAAATTATGTAACAAACCTCAATAGCATTTTTATCTATAGATACCCACACGCATGGGTTTGATAAAAAAAAAATTTTGAGTTTCAGTTCTAAGTATGGGGACCCCCAAAATTTAATGCTTTTTTTTATTTTTGTGTGAAATTCTTAATGCGGTTCACAGAATACATCTTCTTACCAAGTTTCAACAGCATAGGCCTTTCAGTTTCGGAGAAAAGTGGCTGTGACATACGGACGGACAGACAGACAGACAGACAGACATGACGAATCTATAAGGGTTCCGTTTTTTGCCATTTGGCTACGGAACCCTAAAAAACATACCTAATTATTTCAAATTCATAGAATTACTCTCGTAAAACCGCAAAAACAAGCACACGTCTAGCAACCTCGATGGGATCTATCAATTAAAGGGCGCCACCTGTACCAATTTTTTCCACACGTTCCCGAACCGTTGGGGATGACATAAGATTGATTACAATTTCGCTCAATTTCTTACCGGCTATTGTAGCTTTTGGAGTAGGCTGAATTGGTTCAAACTTGTCTAGTCACGAATCCGTCACTATTCAACAACACTGATACTAAACATGAGCAAACCGCCTACGGCCATACTAATAGTTTTACAAGAGCGATCTCAACTCAGTCGCTGGCTTTCGTCTCGGGGTTTGGGGGTCAAATGATAGTCGCTCCCGTAAAAGCTAAAAGAAACAATGATCTCGAATTTCCTTCTGATTTTCCTGGGAAGTAAGTTTATGATTTTGCCTGGGATTCAGTGGAATGTTACAATTGTAATTTTTATTCGTCTGTATGTGACCCAGTAGGTATTTTATATAGTTTTTTTTTTAAGTTAAATAAGATTTCCGTGCTTGGGCCAACTCGATTTTTTTTACATTTTCGTGCAGAATTTGTCCCAACAAGTACGAATCGTAAAAAAAAACATCCAAATCGCTAGAGCTATCAGCACACAGTTTTGAACTTAGCAACAAATATAGCGTTTCAATGTTATTTGTACTATTATCGTGCAGAATACAAACACACGAAACATGCTACAACCCAGCTTACCCTCCAACCCTTCACCTGCACAATGGATGCTGTTTCAGCCGCGAGCGTTCATTTATGCTGCTGTAATTGAACTGTTTAATTTATATATACACTAGCGGCCGCCAGCGACTTCGTACGCGTGGAGTTCGTTTTATCCCCTTTCGTAAGATGCGTTCTTAGCGAATTCCTACACCTCAAAAGGCACCTACCTGCCAAATTTCAAGTTTGTAGGTGTCAGAAACTATATTTCTCATAAAATCTATTCTATTATCTTTTTTCTCCCTAATTCTTTGGCCTATACCTGCCACAAATTTTTTTGCTTCTATGCCCCAACTGCCAATATAATGATTAAATTATTTCTACTATACTATATAAAAAAATCATTACATTGCGATCATTCTACAAAATACATCAGCGAAGAGCGATGTAATAAAATTGTTACAAAATGCATCATTACATCGCGTTACAAGATTTATCTCGAGTTAAGACCCTTAAGGTCCATATCAGTGAGCGTAGCTGCGTACGTAAATTAGATTTTCTCAGCAAATTAGATTTTAACATTGAAAAATTTATGATAAAATCTATTCTATTATCTATTTTCTCCCTAATTCTTTGGCCTATACCTGCCACAAATTTTTTTGCTTCTATGCCCCAACTGCCAA
Source organism: Eilema depressum (assembly GCA_914767945.1). Lineage (NCBI taxonomy): Eukaryota > Metazoa > Arthropoda > Insecta > Lepidoptera > Erebidae > Eilema > Eilema depressum. Next base: position 5,652,829 of record OU612028.1, on the reverse strand, counting down.
TATAATGATTAAATTATTTCTACTATACTATATAAAAAAAATCATTACATTGCGATCATTCTACAAAATACATCAGCGAAGAGCGATGTAATAAAATTGTTACAAAATGCATCATTACATCGCGTTACAAGATTTATCTCAAGTTAAGACCCTTAAGGTCCATATCAGTGAGCGTAGCTGCGTACGTAAATTAGATTTTCTCAGCAAATTAGATTTTAACATTGAAAAATTTATGAACATCTCAGCTGTTTCAATTTGCAATTTCGTATTAATATAACGAAATTGCAAATTGAAACAGAGAGAGAATGTTTTTTACGATTGACATAAGACGCAGTGTTATTTATATTAGAAGACTAGCTGTTGCCCGCGGCTCCGCCCGCGTGGAATTCGGATTCCGTACAAACTTTTCTTTCGTGCTAAAATTGCCTCGGATACCATCCCCGTCAGCCATCAGGAGTGCCATGTGGAATTCGGACCCACTAAACAGCATGCCGTCGCGGGTCTTCAGTTGCTGGAGTGTAAAATTGCCTAGGGCATTTTCCGCACCCCCCGGCTGACCCTGGGCCATCTACAATTTTAAGATGGCCCTCTCAGAAGTGGGAAGCACGATGTCCCATCGAATTCCGGAAAGGGAGGAGACGGGCGTGAAGGGATGACAGGAGGCCGGACCTATAATCCTCACGTCCGCGCTCGGTGACCAGCCCTTCCCTTTCCTGCTCTCTACTGGGCCTCCTCGTAGTCAGAGGGACATGTGGGAAGCCTATGAGCAGCCCTCTATAGAGCTGCTCCCGTTGCTGTATGTATTTGCCGTAGGCGGTAGCGCCTCCCCTGGGTGAGGGGCGTTAATGCCTCCGTTACCCAGGATGCATCACCATGGAGGTTCCAATCCCGCATTCGGATCCCGTTACCGTTGCATCTTGTGTTCAGCTGACCTTCCCTGTCTTCGCTCGTGAAATACTTCGAACACCCGTGGTTGCACCCTTTTAGCCCATATCCGTAATAATAATTAGTTTTCAAATATTGGATGGTAATTTACCGGATTTATTGACATTATAATTTCGTAATATCTTTTGAATAGAACGTCCGATTTCAATAATTCAAAAAGTAATCAACAGGTATTGAAACAATCATAAATACCAAACGATTTATTTAGATAAGAATTAATATTTAAAGGTATAGATTCCGTGGTCTGACTTTGATCGGCATTTCGACTTGAATTTATATCGTCGCGCGTTACTTTCATACTGCAATAGATTCTAAAATATTCATTATAATTATACAGTGTAAAGGGCAATTTTGATCTACATTCAATGTACAATGTATCTGACGTATTTAGTCAGATAAGGCTTAACACTATATTGTTAAAAATAGCTTCGAAAATGACACATATTTTTTTTATAATTTGTAAAAGATAAAAATGGTTATTGTGAGCTACCCTTATTAGATAGACATATGCTGTCGCGGACTTTTATGTAGACCTTTTTAAGTTATACATTTCTACAGTACATTATTTTGTTCTATCTTCAATAGTTTTCGCAGCGTACGCGATGTAAGGAATTTTTTAGGTCATTTTTTTTTACACCTTGGGTTACATTTCTATCTATTCTATGTATATTATGTATGTATTTACAAAAAAAAAAAAAAAAGTATCTAAGTATGTATATATCCGCATTCTAGATTCCATAACACAAGCTAATTAAGCTTACCATGGATCTAGATAGCGTTGTGTAGAATGTTGTAGAATATTTATTTATTTATTTATTTATTTACATTATTGAAGTTTTATCCAGAATCCCTATTTTTTTGAAAATTAATTATAGCCTATGTTAGTCAGTGATAGTGCAGCTTTCTAATGGTAAAAGAATTTTTTAAATCGGTTCAGTAGTTCTTGAGTTTACTCGAATACAAAAATACAAATCTAATATTAGTAAAGAATGTATGGAAATCTGCCCGATTTATTGACATTTATGCTCACTGCTCCGCTCCCTTTAGTAGTAGCGTGATGTTATATAGCCTATGTTACTCCCAGATAGTGTAGCTTTCTATAGGTGAAAGAATTATTGAAATCGGTCCAGTAGTTTCGGAGCCTATTCGTTACAAACAAAAAAACAAACAAACAAACAAACAAACAAACAAACAAACAAATCTTTCCTCTTTATAATATTAGTATAGATATAGATTTTTTGAACTAAGGATTCTTAGTTCAAAAAATTCGATGAATAGGTCTTTTTCCATCAATGTAAATATAAAAAGACCTATAGAATAGATATCAATGTAAATAGACCCATTCATCGTATTAAGATACTTCTTCTTACAAAAAACGTGCTGTAACTTTTTTATGACCACCCCGAGGTCTTCAGGACCCAAAAACAACCTCACCTGAAGCCGGTACACCTGCTGATTGACATACTATTTTTAAAGTCTTTTACTTATTACCTAAAAATCGCAAGAAATCATTAAAGCGCGCTTTATTCTAAGTTGTCCGTTACACATTAGAGCCGCAAATTGTGGGGAAAATGAAAATATGTTGTACATAGGTATAGATCCGTAAAGTTACTCGCTCCCGCAAGACGTAGTACGATGCCACCCTCGTACGTAGTAAATATGAGACCCCTACCACTGAAACTGGTTTTATGAAATCGATGAACAGAGAAGTGAGGGTAAGAGGACTCGACCGACCTTGCCGGTAATTGCAAGTTCGAGTTAAAAGGACGTAACTTTGATTTTTTAGCTACTGCTTTTACCAAGGATTTTAAGGAATTTTTTACACTTGCATATTAATAAAATTATCCTAATTTTCCATCTGAAAGTGCTCGGTCGGTAGTAATAAAGTCGTCACTTATTACGTCGATCATTAATATAATGTGATGTAATTTGAAAATATAATACGCCTCTGTATGCATATGTAGGTAGGTACTATTTTTACATGACAATGTGGAAAGCCTGACAGGTACCTACCACTTGATATAGGCTACTAGTGACGATGCTATATGGGAATAAAACCGACTAACACCACGCAATGAATCGTCATATGAGCCAAATGCGACGCCCTCTTAGGCCCTATACAGGGAGGCGCCAGGAATCTGGTGAATCTTGATTATAACATAACTTACTGTATTCTGAGGGTAGTTATCCATATCTTTATCGATAATATGTAAGATCCAATTAGTTTCTTCAACGTTAATGTATTTTTTCAGCAAAATATAATGCATTGAAATCAAGTTCTAATCTACCATTTGTATCAATCGTAACTTTTGGTAGGGGCAACGTCAAAAGCAGAAGAGGCCTAATTGTGCGTCTAAAAAGTGTACATGCGGTCGGACATGCCGTGTGTGGCGCAGCTCCTTTTGATGTGCCGCGGTCGCCGACCCCATTCAAAGACTTTTTTTTATGTTTGCAGTTATATTTTTATATTTCACTGTATTTAATGTCTGTGGCTGATAATCGAGCGAGGGTAAAAGGGGCGCTTAGGACAAAGAGAATGAGGTCTTTTGAGGAAGATGGTTTTCCGAATAGAAAAATATCTGAACAAAACGAAGTTGAACGATAAGGAAACTCATGTCATGCGTTTCTCAACACGAATGTGATAGCTCAAGCGGGGAAGTACCACAAAGTACAGTCATTGACAAAATGTCGGTTTTGGCATGGTACATGTATTCCAGTTTAATTAATTGTATTGTCAAGCAACTTTTGTGATTGACTTTACAAACTCGTTCTTACAAGCTTTTATTTTATTAAATAGTTTCACCTGACCCTGTCTGTATGTCTGTAATCTAATCTCGCAAACTAAATTAGACCCACTTCCTTTGATTTGACCCAATTCTATTGTGCTGAAATTTCAGGTACCTACTTATGTAAGTTGAGTGACAATGCAATATTATTGTACCATTGATCTTATACCGCGAAACTGGAAGGTGACATCGTTATTACCCATATTCCTACCTTCCATTTATGCCCGCCAAATTTGAGGAGTATTTTAGTCTCCTAGATGATACCCAGTGGCGACAAAATGTCCTATCTATATAATATATTATATACTAATACTAATTACTAATAATATTATAAAGAGGAAAGATTTGTTTGTTTGTTTTTTTGTTTGTAACGAATAGGCTCCGAAACTACTGGACCGATTTCAATAATTCTTTCACCTATAGAAAGCTACACTATCTGGGAGTAACATAGGCTATATAACATCACGCTACTGCTAAAGGGAGCGGAGCAGTGAGCATAAATGTCAATAAATCGGGCAGATTTCCATACATTCTTTACTAATATTAGATTTGTATTTTTGTATTCGAGTAAACTCAAGAACTACTACACCGATTTCAAAATTCTTTTACCATTACAAAGCTGCACTATCACTGACTAACATAGGCTATAATTAATTTTCAAAAAAATAGGTATCCTGTATAAAACTTCAATAATGTAACCCAAGGTGTAAAAAAATGACCTAAAAAATTCCTTACATCGCGTACGCTGCGAAAACTATTGAAGATAGAACAAAATAATGTACTGTAGAAATGTATAACTTAAAAAGATCTACATAAAAGTCCGCGACAGCATATGTCTATCTTATAAGGATAGCTCACACTAACCATTTTTATCTTTTACAAATTATAAAAAAAATATGTGTCATTTTCGAAGCTATTTTTAACAATATAGTGTTAAGCCTTATCTGACTAAATACGTTAGATACATTGTACATTTATTGTAGATCAAAATTGTCCTTTACACTGTATAATTATAATGAATATTTTAGAATCTATTGCAGTATGAAAGTAACGCGCGACGATATAAATTCAAGCCGAAATGCCGATCAAAGTCAGACCACGGAATCTATACCTTTATATTAATTCTTATCTAAATAAATCGTTTGGTATTTAAGATTGTTTCAATACCTGTTGATTACTTTTTACTGAATTATTGAAATCGGATGTCCTATTCAAAAGATATTACGAAATTATAATGTCAATAAATCCGTTAAATTACCATACATTATTTGAAAACTAATTATTATTACGGGCATGGGCTAAAAGGGTGCAACCACGGGTGTTCGAAGTATTTCACGAGCGAAGACAGGGAAGGTCAGCTGAACACAAGATGCAACGGTAACGGGATCCGAATGCGGGATTGGAACCTCCATGTGATGCATCCTGGGCAACGGAGGCATTAACGCCCCTCACCCAGGGGAGGCGCTACCGCCTACGGCAAATACATACAGTAACGGGAGCAGCTCTATAGAGGGCTGCTCAAAGGCTTCCCACATGTCCCTCTGACTACGAGGAGGCCCAGTAGAGAGCAGGAAAGGGAAGGGCTGGTCACCGAGCGCGGACGTGAGGATTATAGGTCCGGCCTCCTGTCATCCCTTCACGCCCGTCTCCTCCCTTTCCGGAATTCGATGGGACATCGTGCTTCCCACTTCTGAGAGGGCCATCTTAAAATTGTAAATGGCCCAGGGTCAGCCGGGGGGTGCGGAAAATGCCCTAGGCAATTTTACACTCCAGCAACTAAAGACCCGCGACGACATGCTGTTTAGTGGGTCCGAATTCCACATGGCACTCCTGATGGCTGACGGGGATGGTATCCGGGGCAATTTTAGCACGAAAGAAAAGTTTGTACGGAATCCGAATTCCACGCGGGCGGAGCCGCGGGCAACAGCTAGTCGGTAATATACGAGTTTGTGCAAGTGGCTGTTCTATGAAATGGCCTATCGATCAAATAACCTATTGGTAAAATAGCTCTTCGATGATGTGGTGTTGTAGTACATACATACATACAATCACGCCTTTATCCCCGGAGGGTTAGGCAGAGGTGAATTAACACCCACATTTCACCAATCATTGTATTAGGTCCCACGTAATAGGGGGTGAGCCTATTGCCGTTTTCCGGGCACTGCTGTTGGCTCGAGCCATTTATAGGCTGAGTTTGGGCTGTATATATCTGTCTGATGTTAAACAGCCCTATCCCTTAGTCGCCTTGTACGACACCGCATGGGAGGAGATGGGGTGGCCCAAATTCTACTCTGCCGGGAACCACGCCATACTTTATAACGATCGCGCAGGTAGTCCTTTTGAATTATTTTTCAAAATATATCTAAACGGAAAACCAATCGTAAAACAAGAACTAAATGTCATTCATTTGCAATAAAACGCAAACAAAAGTATATTATTATGTCAAAACGCGTCAAAATAAAACAAAGTAAATATCAAAGCCGTAAATACGAGGATATGTGGGGAGGATACGAAAACGTATGATAACAATTTCCAATTTCAAACACTCCCGAACCGAAGGCTCAAGTTCTCATGCCTTTGTAAGTAGGCTTTCGCGCCGTGCACCACGCCGTATTGAAAAAATATTACATAGTTATATAGGGTGTCTCTAAATTTATATACGAGTATGTATGCAACCATAAAATCTTATTTAATCCAATGATATATTATAAACTATAGATGCGTTAATTGTCATGATTTTACGCACCAATTAGAGACCCGACAGTACGCTACGCAAAAAAAAAAAAATACACAGGAAATACTTTTGTGTCAGAAATAGATTTCTTTGGGACTATTTGTAGAACGGGATCAGTACTTCACGTGAGGGAGCCGCGGGCAATGAAATCCATAAAAAGATATCACACAGTAGGACACATTCTTTACATTGTAAGTTTAGCAAAGGAGACGGGGACTTCTGGGCCAAAATTGTAATGAGTTGAGATATGACTTAAAAAAAGCGGTATTTTTTTCTATTTCAAAATATTAAAAAACCAGCTCAATTGAAAGTCTGGAAGGCGAGTAATCTTAAAACTAAGTTTATTCCACTAGCAAAATAAAATATCGATTACTAAAAAATATTTAAACAATATTGCGTATTAAAACACTTGCATCACAATTTGATATTAAATCAATCAGAGAGAACAAAACTTAATCATTATAATAATAATAACCATTTAAAATACCAAATAATAGTGTAATAAAAATAAATTCTGAATCGATTTCCGTTAATCGATTAATTATTTCTTGTGTTTATCAACTGTATTTTTAAGCTGTGACAGCTGACAGCTCCATTTTCAGTCAATCAGTTTATTTATTCAATCTTCAAAATTAATTATTTTATCGAAAAATTGTATATTTACACGGCTTATGGGATATACAATTGTTTATAAAATATGTACAAAAGTATGCTATATCAGTATGCTGTATCAGTTTATTGGTTTAAATCCAATGATCAATTGACTTCTGCGTTTTGAGTATTTCCAGTTGATTTCTTGATTATATTCCCTTAACAGTGATTTCTCTTTACGGACTTCTCAGCTTGCTCCTGGTTACCTTAAAGTACAATGATAATAGTAGATTACCCAACAAGTGAAAAAAAGGTGAATTCTTTTCGAGGCACCAAGTTGTATCCCGAGAGGAGTGAAGGTTTCTCCGGTAGAATCCCGAGCGTAGCGAGGGGTTCTAGAGAGAAACCTGAGTGGATCGAGGGATACAACAGCCGAGATGAATTCTTTTTTCACGTGTTAGGTACCTACTCAACTTTTCACCATTGACTACGAGAAAACGATTACTCTGTGATTATGAATTACATTTTGTTATGGATAGTACACAAAAGAAGCAGCAAATTATTAGTAATAGCTAGCGCTTTAGCGCGAAAAGACTCAGGAGTCTTTCGCGTTCGAGAATATGAGTTTAATTTTCATCACTAGATGAAGTCATTTTATGATTATGAGACAAACATAAACTTTTACAAGGAAAATTACACAGAAAATGGCGGCATTTTTTTTTCTTAATTTAAACTGAGCCACATTCCATCCAGCCAGTGATTACATTTAGGTGGCTTTTAGTACGTTTTTATAGTGAGAGTGTGCAACCTCTTTGTATGTTTCACTAGAATCCGTACATTCGCGCATGTTCCAAATTCAAATTTTTTTATTCACTCGGTGAAACAAAGAGCGTTTTATTCACTGTTTTTGATGAATCACGGGCCCTTTTTCGAGTGTCAATGGTGAAAACTTGTTTACTTGTTTGAGTTTTGCTCGGTATTTTGAATTTTGACATGGATCTCTGTGTGAATTGTGGCATAGAAAATGAAGTAAATAAGGTAATATATTTCCACCTGCGCACTTCTTAGACAATACTTTAATTATTATTGAAGAAGAATAAAAGATAATTATTATTTAAAGTGTTTTTTTTTTTAACATAACATCCTTGTACTCCATATCTTTAAAATCTCTTTGTAAGGTTTCGTACATTATCCCTGAGTGAAATATAATACAGTACAATTTAAAAGTATTTTAAGATAAAAAAAATGACCACTTTCTATTAAAACACCACAGAAATCACAGTTCTAAAATGTCAATTTCTTGCATAACCTCACTTTTACTAAATCTCTTATAACTCTGCTCTCAGATATCCAAAATCTGCTGAATTTTCAGGGATGGTTTAATAATTTATATGCTCTTAATTGATACCACCCTCATCTTATTACATTTTTGGCCCAAGAATGTATGAAAGCCTCCCCATCTCCTTACTTATTACCCTCAACGCAACATTGTATATTTTACGAGTAACTGTTTAGTTATAATCATGATGAAAAAAAAACACATAAAACTTAGTAGGAACAACCTATATACAGCAGGATCATTTGGTTGTATCGAGCTATCAACTTTTACGATTTTATTTGCAAAAGGCCCGTGTAATTTCACATTATCGTGGACGGAATCTTTTGCAGCGATTTTATGCGCCCGCGTATGTCAAATCGTAAAATTCAAATGAAGCATTCACGCTCTGTGATATTATTTTACGAAGATATAACATGATGAATGCTGATACTCATGGCCATAACTCCTTTTACAGTGTTTTAATAAATCCTTATATACTCACGCCTTTTTCCTAGATAAAGAAGATAGTAGAAGCAACACTAGCCGATCGGACGGTTAGGATGGGTAACCCCTCCGTGCATTCGAAAGCACGTTTAGCTGTCGGTCCCGGTTGCCATATGAACACATATGACAGACGTTACGGATAATTGGAGCCCTAAAAAGTATAACAACGTGTCTCACTACAGAACTTCAATAGGTATCGTCAATGGGATGTCACAGGGCAGTCGCCCCACGGAAAATCTTCGCAGTTAGACTGAAAGTCGACCACAACTGGGTTGGGGAAAAAGCTCGGAGGACGATGAGTAGACAGAGACAAAAGGACTATTGTATCGGTCTTACTTACAGACATCACGAGCATTTTCTTAAATATTGTCAATTCTTTAAAAAATGCTCAAGAACAATCTGAACTGAAGAAGACAGACTGTATTTATCTTTTGTGTGACTTTTTATAATGTCCCATTGAGTTTTATAAAGAAAATAATGCATATTCAGCGCCAATGCTCCAGGATTCCTTAGGCGGAGACCCAAGGCGGCATGCGATTTTAGTCGCTTCGTGTCAAACATGACTACCTCCGCCGGGGTATCCAGGGGATTTCTGCACTTTAAAAATGTGCTCCAGGATGGTGCACACAACACAGGAATACTTAACTTTACTACCTAGAATACTAGACCCAGAGGCAAAATAAGGTATCACAATAGATACAAATCTTTATAGTGGAGAGAACAATGCGTAGCAGTATTGTTACTGCTACACAAAGCAAAAATGTACCTCTTTGTGAAATGTTCTAGAAATCGCAACCAAATAGAAAATTCGATTTAATCTATGACCTTGAAATAGACTTGGTCTCGTTTTATTTCTATAACTGTTCTTGTAGTTTAAGTTTTATTTTATTCGTTATTTAGACTGTATGATATTTTGTGTATCTAAATTTTTGTGTTGTGTTTATGATGAAATATACCTTTAATATACCTCTATTCCAGGAATAAACTTAGTCTTTATATGTTGTTCCAGACTATAATATATATACTATCCTTCAGCCAGATCCATCAATATATAAAGGGCATTATATAGAAAACACAATCTACCGGACCTTTGCTTTTTAAAAACCACATAAACTTGAATAATTGCATAAAATATCTTAGATAAAGTTCTTATAATTTATGAAAATAATACTAAAATAACCTAAGCTGAATTTTCGTGAGATTACCAATATTACATAAATAGAGATTATCTTATAAATAAGAATTTAAGACATTCGCATCCCAATTTGTATTACACGCCGGCAACAAATTAAAATTTTCCGGGCGACCAAATTATAAAGCGGGCTTCCAGCGTTTAGAACAAAACAAAACACAGCCCAAGGTATATGTATCCCTTTTATCAGACAGATATAGGCACTCTCCTTGTTCCAAGGGATTCCGTTAAGCTGCCTTAAGCAACGTACGTTCAATCTAGGGAGATCTTCGGAGGGAAAACGATGCTAAATTTTGGATGTACGAGTATAAATGAACGAGGAATTTGTACGAGCTGGTGTTTAATTTGCTTGTTTTTGTTTTGGTCTTTCTTTGGATATTTTTGTGTGTAACTAGTGATAGTGATAAAAAAATGATTTCCTGTTTGTTTTTATCACGCCCTAACTTAAAAACGTCTTTAACTACTTTACTCATCTTTTACAATAAAGTTTTCTAATATTTGAAAAAAGTTCTTACGGAAAGAATAAATAAGAATATTGAGCAGAACATTGGAATATTTCAGAAACTTAACGACAGTCAGTATGAGTATGTATTTGAAGTCAAATCGGGTAGAGGAGTGGAGTCAGGCTAAGATCAACCTGCTTTGATTAGAGCGCTCTCTTTTGTAGATCTTGATAGTCCCACATAAAGTGATAAACCTAGTTATAATAGTCAGTATGACAGTTAAATGTTAATGACAGGATCTTTACGCTTTAAGTCATACGTTAGTAAGCGTAGGCATTGTAGGCGTAGGTACTCAGACGTTCATTTACTATAGTAACAGTATAAATCAATGCGTTCATTCGATGGTGTTTATACATTTGAAGACATAAACTGACATGAACCTTAATAATGTATGTAATTTGGTTTCTTTTGAATTCCAATGTGTATTCAAAGATGAAAGGAAATGTCGTATATAAAAGTCACTTTCGCCTACTCCACGTTCTGTGATGTGACGCCACGGCGCGTCGTATACAAATATGAGGAAGTTTTCCCATGAATGCCTCTGAATATTGCTACGATTGATTCTCATATGAGGTAGGGAAGTGCGAACGAGGTAATATCCCAAAAAAGGAACTTCTATTTTAGATACATAACGGAATGATGGCTTTGCGATTGGTTAACTTTGTTCATAATCAAAAAAGTTTTTGCAACTCAAGGTTTAAGTACCTACATACATACATATTATACTCACGCCTGTAAATCCCCTAAGGGGTAGGCAGAGGTGTATTATTACCCACATTTTGCTAACTATGATTTTCGGTCCCACGTCCTAATAGGGGGCGAGCCTATTGCCGTCAAGCGGGCACTAAGTCATAGGCTGTATGTTTACTGTTCCTTAGTCGCCTTCTGTGACACCCACAGGTATATAAGTACAACATCTGTATGTATATACCATCAACATCATCATCATATCACTAAAACCGATTGCTTCTAACACTTACACTTCAAAAGCACAGCTTGGCTTTGCTTCCCCTAGTATCGCGCCTGGAGCCCTAGATAATGTGACATTCTATTGATGGAATCGCGCTGAAGCGTACCATTTTTAAAGTATTAACAATGGATTTCGGGACATTGCGGTAGTTATAGTAATAATGATAGGTTAAATAATGTATTTCGAGTTACAAAGACTCAAATTTCATTAAAAAAAAATAGTTATATTAGGTAATGATTTATGTCAATTTCATACTACAATTAGCGATTCCACTGGCGTTTTCGCCAATAGAATGTCACTTTGTCTAAGGCCCCTGGTTATGATAACGATGAACTATAACAACTGTAACATGAAAATTTAAACTGATCACGGTCTAACTGTAAATAATTCATTAACTTTAGTTCTGAAACCTAGTAACATATGTAAATGATAAACCAAGCGGAAAGCCAACTAGGCAGCCATACAAGTTAAATGACATTCAAGAACTTTGCATACTGCGTTCTTACACTAATTATGAAGGAAGTTTTGCATCTCAATCTGTGCCAGTATTGATCCTTGAGTTAATTTTAATCAGTACTCGTAGCGAATAGTGTAATGGATACGGCAGTTTATTAATTAAATAGGTAATTTAAGGCCCCGAATCAGGTCAGCATCGAAAAATTGGTATTTTCGAAACCGTTTTTCTTATTAACTATAGAACCTACAGATCTGGAATTCACATGCCTGCATACTACAGGATATAGAAAATAACTTCTTCTTTTCATAAATTAAATAAAAAAGGAGGAAATAGTTAAAAAGAGGCTCCGAAAATCACTCTACTCTTTCTTATGAAACCAAATATTATCTACAATATGTATCCAAATAATTTAAAATTTCACATATATGTTAAATAAGTGTATTAGCATGACGTGATCTTCTTAGTTAGTAATCGTCGCCTTTAAAATTATCTATTAAAATTGGTTTTACTGATTTTTACAGTTCAAATATGAGCCAATGACCTTGAGCATTTGTATGGTCAAAGTCATTCGCGTATGTAATCACCTTAAAAGGGTAATACAGCAAAGTAGTCAACTTCCAACAAACTGTCAACAAAAAGACGGAAACAATTTTCATCGCAACGGGACCTATTTGGAAATCATACACCGAAAGTTAATGAGTTCCACCTGCTATCAAACTTATTTTTCTGTAGAAGGGTGTGATTTTCACCAAACTGTACTAAAGACTGGGAGACACCTTTTCTTCTCCACGTGTAAAAAATGCATAATATAACACATCATCACACCACTCTAGTAGAAAAACTCAGCAACTTGCAACTTCACATTAGGGTTGCCTTTTTTAAATTTACTGGTTGCTGAATGAATGTCATTCGTGAACCGAAACTTGTACAAAATTAAATCGACTGAGTCCCAGCGCCATCACACAGCTCATACCTAGTATATTAAGTTTTATGTTTCATACATAAATGATTCGATGGCGCCAGTTCTCGTGTATCAACACTCGCGTGAAATTACTCGTTATTATTCTGTTATAATCATGAAATTAATCGAAACATACAGTGATAATGAGAGTTCGTGCTGAAGATTTAATGGTATTATTGTAAAATTGGCATAACCTTAGATAAGTGGCAATTCGGTCAATTCACTGGTAGTGGTTAATATTCTAGAATAGAATGATGAATGTACCTATGGGCTTCGCACGTAGTTTGACGTTTCTAACATACGTTGACAGCTGTCATGAACGTCAAAATGCGTGTTACCCGTTGTCCTAGGTGAGCGACAAGTCCGACAGCGCGACAACGCGAACGCGACGCGATGCGTGACATATTTTTCCATACATCAAATGACGTTTTCACGCGACGCAACGTAGGACACAATGTATGAACAACGAGACGACCATTTGATTTTTACGCGCGGCGTCGATACGCGTCGCGTTGGCGCACTTCTCGCTCACCTAGGACAAGGCCTTAATCCCATACATTCATCATTCTATTCTACAATACGCTGAGCAATGAATTGCCATTTGTCTATGGGTAGGACAGTCTTGTCTCTTGGCTCAGACAGGCTGGGTGACTATTCTTAAAACATTGAGACCCCTCTATATTTTTCAGAGTATGTTACGCCAACGCTCCAGGTTGTCGTACAAACATCAGCAGCATTCGTTGAAAAAATAAACAATATTATAATGTATCCAGTAAACTAAAATGTAACAAAAACACTTGTCACTCAACTTTAGTCCCACAAAGCACATTTGCATTTAATACTGCAGACTTTTATTTGCAAATAAACTCACTGTTTAACCTTAAATTCTGCAAAGACAAATAGATGGCGGTAAAGAGTTTGCGACGGTATGAGCTTCAGTATGAGTACGCTTTATTGCTAAAATATGAGAACCAACCAAATACGACAAAATTGTTAATTAAACAGATAAACCATTTGCACTAAATATTAAACATTCCACTTTCATAGAATTAACATTACAATTTTAATCTGTGTATACTAGCTGTAGCTCGCGATTTCACCCGCTTAACCTTTTCACAGAATACAAAATAATCTTAGTGTTATTCTGGACTATAAATCTATCCCGGTACCAAATCCGTTCAGCCATTAGAGCGTGATTGAATAACAAACATCAAAACTTCTTCACAAACTTTCACATTATTTAATTTTACAATTTTTTTTTTTGTGTTACCAACTTATTTAGTAAATTAAATTAGTTCATATAAATAGTCAGCATGTTTAAAAATACAGGGATCCGCGCTCGTCCTAAGAAGGAGCGCCCAGACCTGTACCCGCCGGAAAAGTGCCCATCACGCTGGCTGCGTTGCCCCTCTGGATGGTGATGGCCAACCTCTGCACCAGGTACGATCTGGCGTCGGAGTCGCCTGACTTCTCTCTTTTTTTATTAGTAATAAGTAGGATAGTAGTTCTACCATCATCCATATCCTAACCACAATCTTTCCATTCTCAATAAGTATTACCTGGTTGAAGACTTGTTTGCCTCATGAGAACAAGGCCTACGCAAAATATCGCATTTCAACGCCTACATTGTTGGCAACTATGAAACCTGCCGTGAACCGCTACCTGACGCCAACTAGATAGGCTTTGTTTTGGCTATAAATTTTCCAACATGTTGTGTTCAGTTTTCCAACTTTGAGTCAAAGTAAATTCTCGCCGTGACTCGGATTAATTGTTGCCTAGTTGCCTAACAAACTTTTAACTCATAGAATTAACTCATCTATCTACACTGTTGTAATTTTTTTAGTTGTGTATTTAATTCCTCTATTTAATTAAATCTATGACTAACATTACTTCGTTAGTTAAATTGTTACTAACACTATGGATAGCTGATCTGAAAATAAATGGATTTTAATTTCGCATCTCCGTCACGTAATTTTATGGGCATTTTATTGCAATTTTTACTGGTGGTTTTTTATAATAGGACACGCTGATTTCACCTCGCCTAATGGTAAGCTGAAGGCTAAGTCTCGGAAAAGAGGGACACTATTATAGACACGTACCATGTTACAATGGTGGCACTCAGCTTGACGGCTTCATCAGATAATTTTTCACGCCCCGCTTAAAGGACCCGGGACTGTAGGAAGAGGGAAACACGTGAACTGGTAAGGAATTCCAGGTCTTAATGGTGCAGCAGAAGGATCTTAATGGCGCAGAGTCGCGTAACCTACATACCAACCAACCTACCCACAAAACCATCGCCACAAATTGTATCAACACTCAATTTAACTAATTAGCATCAACACCACTAAAATGCAGCCGAACAATCGAACACGATAGTTTATCA
Source organism: Eilema depressum (assembly GCA_914767945.1). Lineage (NCBI taxonomy): Eukaryota > Metazoa > Arthropoda > Insecta > Lepidoptera > Erebidae > Eilema > Eilema depressum. The sequence goes on along the minus strand of OU612028.1, from coordinate 5,637,485 downwards.
AAACACTATTTGTACTTTAATATTATGGTCCAGTACAAATAGTATCGATTCTGAATGCGAGCAATTAAATAAATGTGTTTCGAGCTAGTTACATTGAACGAGGCGTGCTGAGCCGACCAAATAGCCTATAAAATTCATGCTCCGTTTGAATTGTTAGCTTACTGGAATGAATTGCTAGACTGATTTGAAACGATAGTAAAGGCATTATGAAAGGCCTCAATAATGGAGATGCAGTGCGTGATGCAGTTAGTTTCGTATTTTATGAGAGCATTTATGTATACGAGCACATTGGTTCTAGTTGCATTTGTAAACTTCTACAGCCCGCATCTGTAGAGGTTTACAAACTCCCTACACCACTTACTGTCTTCGTAAATAAAACTACAAATTGGCAATATCTTTGATTTGAACGCATGTTACCTTAGGGACCGATGCGGCAATACTGCAAGTTTCATCATAATTTATGCATAATATATCTCAATTAAATTTTGATCATAAATTAAGGACAGCTGTGTCTGTTGATAATAACAAGTATAGCTGAAAATTCGTGATAATTTAAAAAATGTATACGGCTTTACGATTCCTAAACATGTGAAAATGTGGTTGGTAAAAAAATCAAAAATGATGTAGAATTACCTACATTATTTTTGAAATATTTGAAAATGCCGAGAAGTAAAACCGATCGTCTAATAAATTAATGAGTTGAACAGTACAAATAACTAAATTCAATATGTGACGAGACAAGTAATTCTACTTGATAACTCATCATTCTACTGTCAACTCGTTTTAAGACGAAGTAAACGAAGCATGGTTATTTAAGAACGCGCACAATGAAATTACCAAACGTAATTGGTTCGGAGTTTTTATCTCTGTTTATGTTGCACTAATCCACTAGATTGTAATCGTATTCTCTGGTGAAACACTAGATGTTTTCCTCGAGAGTGCCATTTGCTTTGTAGAGAAAGCTGAGCTTGGGCATCAATGGTAATAAATGTGGCATTTGGATTAGAACTAAGTGGAACAGAAACCTTATTTAAGTGGATTCGTGTTCCACGGACTAAATGCTCATTTATTCGAAATTACATAGATGAAGGCAAAGTTTGATTGCAAAGTACTGACATGTTTTTTTATGCCACTTAGGCGGCAGAAAAGCACACGGCCCGATGGAAACTGGTTACTGTTGGGCCTATGGACACAGTACATGCTGCCGCCCCTGTAGAAATCTTCAAATGCCCTCCTTGAAGGGTCCCTGGCTTCTTGGAGGGTTATTTAACAATTTATAAAATGCGTTTCTTTACAAAATATTATAACATATAAAATATCTATTTATGAAGAAATTGCAGTAAAAAATGAGGAAATTCAAATAAACAATTGACCTACCTCAGTTTGATAAAGTCGCGATTGATGTTAGTTCAACACCATTCGAAATTACCGACCAACTGCTAGATCTAAACTGTACATCCCTACTTAATATTATAAATTTAATGTGAAAGTAACTCTGTCTGTCTGTCTGTCTGTCTGTCTGTCTGTCTGTCTCGCTTTCACGCCCAAACCACTGAACCGATTTTGATGAAATTTGGTATAGGGGTAGATTAGACCTTGAGAAAGGACATAGGCTATATTTGGTCGCGATAACCGACATCCACGCGGGCGGAGCCGCGGGCAAAAGCTAGTAAAATAATAAACAAAAATTGAAAAAAAATTAAACAAATCCTCTGGAGATTACAAAAAGAGAATAAATCAATGTGTTTATTAATTTATCTTTTGTTATTATATGTTTGTTATTTTATATTATTTTATGTTAATTTAAATATCGTTTGTACATTTTATTTGTATTCAACTTCGAGTACTTTCGAGGGCGACTGTACCAAGGGATATAGGAATCGTTAAACAAAACGAACCAAATAAATTCGAAGTCGAAGGCTTTATTATATAGAGGGCTTATAGTAACTAAGAGGTCCATTATCTAAACTTTGGCTCTGTTATCAGATCAGCTCAATAGAGAACAATTATGTATGGTATAAATATATGACAATCGTGGTGGGTAATGTGGTTAAATTCTACTTCCAACTGACACCAGACTTCGAAGTGAAAGGGACGACTGGGATTTACGCTAGGATGAAGAAAGATACCAGCTCCCCTAGACAAGTGGCAATTCGTTGCTCGGCGTATCATGGAATAGAATGACAAATGTATAGGATTTGACGTTTTTGACATTCGTTGACGCCTGTCATATACGTCAAATCGCATACATTTGACATTCTATTCTACAAAACGCCGGCCGACGAATTGCCACTTGTCTAGAGGGGCAGTAGTCACCGTTAAGGGTTATAAAAGCGTATGTAAAAATTCAAAGCACCTTATTATTAGTATTTTATTCCGAAATTAGGGGCTAAGGCTTTAGCCCTAATTTAGAAATTATCCAAAATATTGGTAACATAATCAGTCAATTAATCAAAGCTCAAATATGAAGCAATCGATGGTAAACTCACCACTTCCTGCAACGGACTTTTAAATTTTACATTATATGGAAACTAAAAGAACAATAACTTTTATGGATTGAAAAAAGAAACAAGAACAAGAACGGTACTTTTTACAGCGAATGTACTTAAAGAACAAAAGAGTGCTTAAGGAGCCAAGACAAACGTCTGCAGTACCTAATGAGATTTCTTTTATAAAGATTTTTACACAAAATCAAATAATGCTGCAAGGTATATTTTATGCAGTCTATTAAAAAAATGTTGGTTATAATTTTTTTGGATCGTTCGCTAATAAACATCAGTGTCAGTAGAAAGCTACTGGTAGGAGTCGGTCTTACAACCGAAAGGTCCCTGGTTCGAATCCTGGTCGCACACTACCAATGTGAACCTACTTGTAACATAAGCAATTTAGCTTCGCTGGACGTATTAGAGGGAGTATTAATCATTTCGATTCTTTAAAAAAAACGTAGACCCAAAAAATGTGACCGAACAGACAAGGATTCCAAAAGAAATATTTTTGAGTTCAAAATCTTTAATTCAACATAACAAAAGAACGTTGTTTTATGCTACTAGAACATCGAGTCTAACTTATCTCACAAAATTAACTTCCAAAAGTGGCAGAGATGGTCTATGATCTAAATGGGAAAAGTACACCACCCGTGTATAAACATCTATTGCGATATAACTAACCTGTCGCAGTCCACTGCTGGACACAGTCCTATCCCAATGCTGGGACGCTTTAACCTACTCTTTCCACGCCCTGCCCCTCTAGACAAGTGGCAATTCGTTGCTCGGCGTATGATGGAATAGAATGCCAAATGTATGAGATTTGACGTATATGACAGGCGTCAACGAATGTCAAAAACGTCAAATCCTCTAGTCTAGGGGGGCTGGTCAGATGGGTTGGGTTTTTCTTCCCTCGCAGTGATATCGCCTGCTTATTTTTCCGTTATTTGTGACGGACGGACGAACGATGATACTTGTATTCTTTCTCCATTAACACACGTATACTATAGGTACTATACGTAAATAATTATGATCTCACTAGATAAAACGAACAACTTAACTTCCAAAAGCACCTATATATGAGGACTGAGAACTACAAAAACTTCACTGAACTTTAGTAAGTCACGAGATCTAACTATAGTTAGTAAATTTATGATGCGCCTTCAAAACTTCCTTCCTACCCTTATAACTCCTTTTGCGTTTAAACATGAAGTTGGTTATAGTTTCAACATCGCGCATTTAGCATTTTAATTTTTAAAAGACAGTTTATTGACTTTAAATTTCATATTTCTGCAGTTTTGAACATTTTTGTGGCGCAGCGGTAGACCGTCGACGATCGACTGATCAAGTTAATTAATTTATTGGGTTGGGTGTTGGTTTTCGGTAGAGTAGAATGGAACCACCCTATCTCTTCCTGTAGGTGTCGCAAAAGGCGACTAAGGGATAGGGCTGTTCTCCATCCTAAAGTAAACATACGGGTAATTTCAACTTGCCTAATTTTTTGCTAATTTCGGTGGTATTTTTCAATCATAGGTTTTCCGATGAAAAAATTTAATGGAGTTCTTTTAGAACATTAGTATTGTGTTAGTGTTCTAAAAGAACTCCATTAAATTTTTTCATCGGAAAACCTATGATTGAAAAATACCACCGAAATTAGCAATAAATTAGGCAAGTTGAAATTACCCATACAGCCCACGCCAAAGTGCCCGCTAGACGGCAATAGGCACGCCTCCTATTACGTGAGAACGAAAATCATAATTGGCGAAATGTGGGTGTTAATACACCTCTGCCTACCCCTTCGGGGATTTACATTGTAACATTCAATGCACTTCGATTGTAAACGTTCAATAATTACTCACTAAGTTCCAATGCTGCCACTCCTGATTAAATTCGGAGTCTAAGACAGTTAGTTCCCTAGAGATTCACCCGTTATTGATTCGTAGATATCATAGTGGCGGACTTTTGGGGTCAGTGCCCCTTGTGGTTAATTAGTAACTCAATATTATTATTCAAGTCAAAATTTCTTTAATCCTACTAATATTATAAACGTGAAAGTTTGTATGTATGTGAGGATGTTTGTTACTCTTTCACATAAAAACTACTGAATGGATTGTAATTAAACTCTACAATACTATAGATTATACATCAGAATAACACATAGGCTATATATCAGCGTTGAACGGGATCAGAATTCCACGCGGGTGGAGCCGCGGGCAACAGCTAGTATTTAATAATATTTTATAAGCCTTAGAGGACAAAGTTAATGTTAATTTCATGTTTTTTTATGAAAGGTATGGAGATCATCAATAAATTATTTGACGGGTAATTTCACGATGCCTAATTTTTTGCTAATTTCGGTGGTATTTTTCAATTATAGGTTTTCCGATGAAAAAAATTAATGGAGTTCTTTTAGAATATCTAGAATACTGATATGTGTTTAAAAGAACTCCATTAATTTTTTTTTTTTTTTTTCATCGGAAAACCTGTGATTGAAAAATACCACCGAAATTAGCAAAAAATTAGTCATCGTGAAATTACCCTGACGAGCTACTTTTATCTTTGATACACACCTTTAGTCCGAACAATAATACAATTTTAATCAATACACATTTTATTTGCTCTTAATACCTTAGCATTAGTACGAGTATTAACCTCGTTTTGAGACTTTGCAGTCAAGATGGTTCTGACGCTAACTGTACAAACAAAAAGCGGGCCGGTTCGAAAGATATGGCCCTGGGTCGGCCGGGGTGCGAGGAATATGTCTACAACTACCTCACCTCCGGCAACCAACGGCCCACAGATGGCGTGCGTTTTAGTCGGTTCAAGTCCGACATAACCTCCTCCACCGGCTCCGGCGGAGGGGTATCCGTGGGGATTTTTCGCACGATAAAAAAAATGTACAAACAAAAAGTGCCTACTTGAAAATTTGTTATTCCTTATGATTTAGATCACGATCGAGTTTGCTTTCCGAAAAAATCTCAACCTGAGTAGTAATATTTGAAAAATCATTATGGTAATGTATGCATAGGTTTCGGCGGCGATCGAGTCTTATCCTGTTTGCGGGATTCCCCTAAATTAAGGGGTGCTATCAGCGGTCCGAATTCCTCAATTTATAGCCCAACGCTGCCAATGTGTGATATCTTAATTATTTCACCGAAAGCTGTAAGCCGGGTTGATTGGCCCAATGCTGATACAAGTTTAAGTTTCGAGTTGAATTATTGGCGTTTGGATTGTTCAAGCGTATGGTAATGTGATTATAATATTATGACGAATGTACCTTGAGGGATTGTTGGTAGTTGTGTAATGTAAATAGACAAAATAACTAACTGTAGAGTAACCATATGCGGTTGTAATCGTTTTTATGATAGACTATTAGTTTTCTTGTTGCTGCATTGTTTTTGTCAATTAACTAGCATCGCCCTGATTTCTTACCCTTGATGATAAGAAATCAGGAAGAAGTCAAATAGGTAACACTGATATCGCAAGCGTCTAGGTATTTTATAACCACTTAGCCTAGGTTGCCCCTTAATTTGTCACTTTAGTTTCCAACTATTAGGTAATCTGTGCTTTAGTACGATAAAACAATAACTCCCTGCCTGCCTACGATCCTATCAAAATATTTCCTCCCCCTATGTAATCTATAGAGATTTTTACTAAACCAGGGAGAACAAACCTAACGTTATTAAACTTCAGGCAGATACTAACGCAGAGATGCATCTTCCCACTCCCCAAGTATTTGTTATTAAATATAATTGCACCCCTCAGATGTGCCTCCATCGCGGTTCAAGAGATTACGAGGGATACAATAGAATAGAAGTACAATAGGCTAGCACGGTTGATTTATACCGGAGTTATTGTAGGATTGGAACGCGACCGTAAGTTACGATGCTCATCACACTGTCGGCGCCATGTGTTGGGGTCGATAAAATGCCGCTCAGTGCATGTGAGATTAATGGCCTGCTATAATAACATTAGCACACATAAATACTCAGATCAGAAGAATCTTTAGGGTTCTGTACCAAAAAAAAATGGAACCTGTGTACTGTGTAGGATATTTGTTAATAGCGTGCGTTTTGTATGAAATGCATACTCAGAATAAAAGGAATACAAATTGTGTGTGTCATTTGCTCGGTAGGTACTCTTTCTTTTCACGTATCCAAACGTTCAACAGTGTCCTACAATGTCCTACAATATCCTATAATATTTCTCAGTGACGCTCTAAAAACCTGATCTGGTTCAATAACAAGAAGACACAGACATGTACGTTTATAGTAAAAGTATCTAATTTCCATTTGCTACCTACACTTCGAAACACATTTCAACATCAAACTAAAACCAATAGAAGAGTATAATGATTCAATTAGGTTAATTACTCAGTTTAAACCCCTTTCCAATTCAACTCTGCATGACATAATCTACGTTTTATTGTTGCTATAAGTCAAGTTCATTCAATGCGTCAAAGTCAGCGACCATATACCAATAGTTGTATAGTCGCTGGTCAAAATGTACTTTTTTATTTTCGGTGAATGAAAATTTTATACTAAAGAGATTTGGTAAGAGGCAAGTAACACACCACGTCATGTATTAATGAACATCAAAAAACCCCTTCGGCCGCCGAGGAAACCATGCTACGTAACTGGTTACGCGAGAAGAATTATTTTTCTTGCTACGAAACCAGTTACGTACAAAGAGGAACTGCAGCGTTAAAATCACAAGCGTCATTTTATCGCTCCACGCCTTCATGCCACGTGTGCAGTCTTTATTAGTGCTACCAACAAATAGGCGAGCTCACCTTACTATGTTAGCCAATCTAGTTTTAAAATACGAACACTTTTGTTAGTAGAAACGTGGAAATGTTGTCTTGTACACAATTTGTGTCGGGTTTAGACAGACATTGTTGTCATTTACACGGTTTTGCTAGTTGTGTACCTGGTTTTATGTTTTGTATTCTGTACTTTCTATTGTAAAATTATGATAGCACAAAATAGTGGTGAGTGATGAATATGGAATTTTATTCCCATTTTTGGGTACGTATAACTATCAAGATAGTCGTAGGCTCCAGTGACTTACTGAGCAAATAGTTGGGAATTAAAAATAATAGGTAGGTATAACAAGGTACATATTGAAGACAATTGATTGACAATTGAAGACAAGAAGGCTTATTGAATAAGTTGTGGAAGAATACTGCTCGTCATATTGCTACTAATATGTGATGAAAATTAAGTAAAAAAAAGAAAGAATTATGTGATTGTTAGATCATAATTTGATCAATGTTGTTAATCTGTCAAAAATATCTGAACTCAGTTAATTGAAATCTCTAAACTTTGACTTTAAAAAAGGCTTAGACCTAAAAATGTCACAGACTTAAAAACAAAGATTCAATAGAAGTTGGGAATACAGATTACGGGAACTAGTATTCTAAATTACTAATTAACTTTTTTTATCGTGCGAAAAATCCCCACAGATGAGCCGGTGGGAGGGTTATGTCGGACTCAAACCGACAAGAGCTTGCATTCTTGCATATAACTGGGGGGGGGCAATCAGATTGCATAAAAACAGCTTACTCTTAGATAAACCACTACTTTTTATTACTAAATCACCGCAACGGTCCAATACTCGTCGTAATCAACACTTAATTATTTAATATTAATAAAACTCTAAAGTGAATTCGAGTTTCCATGGTACAAAATAAGCTGTTATGACTTGCAGTGAATAAGCTCTCTCGGCACAGTTTATGTGCTAAGTGCAGTTTTGCCTAATTCACTCATAAACTAACAATATAATATTTTATGTTTTAGATAGAGCTTGTTTATACAGCGTTGTTACAATATACAAATATCTTCCTACCCGGGTGTAGTAAAATATTCAGTATCAGCCTCGATCACATAATAAACGGTTGTAATCTATGGACAGTATTAACACATTTTGGATATAGCGATATATTCACCGATGTATGTGTTAATCTGCTACAATAACCAAAAGAAGAGTATTTATCATCATATATGGACAAATTCCATCATACTTGCGGTAATAGCGAGGAGAATTGGAAGTATTTTTTATAAATGATCACTGACCTTTCCTAATTCAGATTCTTAGACCTATTCTAGCAAAATTGAGTCACAAATAATATCTATTAAAGTCGCATTTTTATAATCGTTAAGATAAAATTGTAGTCCAGGATAACGTTGAACTACTACTATAAACATTTAAGTTCTGGACTTCCACTAAAAAGATACACATTTACATAACTTCCAAAAGGTTTCATTTAATATGTTGCAGAAATTCTAGAACAAGAATTTACTTAGAGGATAAGGGCCAGATCTGCAAATGAGGTCAAGATAGCTTAATCTTCTACACATGTTGTAGAAGACCTACCATCCGAAACTAAAAGCAAGCGAAGAATTACTTCAATTTACCCCTTATCACGTTAGTACGGAGCAAGTCGCAATAAATGGGTAATTCCGAGCAATTTGAGTAACAAACGCGCTCTGGTCGTTAGTGCGAATGTTTGTCATCGCCCATCGGCCATTTTGTTAATGCATTGCTCAAGGAGAAAACCGAGAGGATCCTCCTTTGTCGGTGAAATGACAGCAATTCAAGGCATCCACGTTTATGACACTGGCTGGCTGTTAGCTCAAGTATTCGGGTTGAATTTTGTAAGTTCTAAATTACAAGTTATGTGGGTATGGTATGTTGAAAGTGTATACAAGAACTATCTAATAATATATGTACTTCTACGCACATACAAAGCGATCTAGTCAATATTGATACCTAGTCTTATCGAGATATAGGCATAAAGCTACTAACCCATACATCCTAATATTACCTACATAAAAATCCAAGCCACTTTTCGTTGTACTTACTTAGTTTAATAACTCAAGGACGGGCTCACCTATCCAAACCAAATGTTTAAGCTTTGTAACCATCTACTAAATAGTCCGACTATTTAGTAGATGATTTATGTGAAGTTTGCGAAAAATCGGTTCAGCGGTTCTTCATTTAGGCGGTACGAAGTTCGTGGGGTCAGCTAGTATATACATATAATCACGCCTTAATCCCCGGGGGTTAGGCAGAGGTGAGTTGACACCCACATTTCACCAATCATTATATTCGGTCCCACATATTAGGGGGTGAGCCTATTGCTGTATTCCTCTATTCTACTCACATCTATCCATATTTTTTTCTTTAACAAATATGCAATCATGTTTTTTTATTTATCATCAAAACAAAACAAAAATACCTGATTAAATTGAATGAAATTTTGAAGCACTTATTATGCTAATTGTTCAAATCGATTCACATCGTTGTAATGTATAATGTAAATCGATACCTGATTGAAATTAAATAGCACCACGAAGGTTTATCTTGTGTTAACAAATAATATAGCAATATATTTAAATTTAAAAAAAAATTCAAATTGTTTCTACGGGTATTATAAGCTCGGATCCTAGTCGATAATCGCTATTGATTATTATAATTTAATTAGATTGAAGATTGGATCTTTGGATAACATGTTTCGGTAACACATTATCAACTAGGTTACCAAACTGGAATAAACTCGTGGCATTCAACTTTTAAAACAACACAGGATATCCATTCTCTGTCTGTCTGTCTATTTGTTACGCTTTCACGCCTAAACCACTGAACCGATTATGATAAAATTTGGTACAGAGATACCTTAGACTACGAGATAGAACATAGGCTATGTTTGGTCGCGATAACCGACATCCACGCGGGCGGGGCCGTGGGCAAAAGCTAGTAAGTTAAAAGTAGACACGTAACAACACTCCACAAACAGCGTACCTAATTAATCTCACCACAGAAATGTACAAAGAAAAAGGATTAGAGTTGTTTGTGTGAACAATGAAGCCAGCATTATTTACTACCGCTGACCGCGTTGATACGTATTTACTAAGTTTGTTTATCAGCTTAAAGATGACAGTTATAAACAATGAAAAGGAAGAAAGAATAAGATTAATTTTTGCATATAACTCAGCAAAATGTACTGTAGAACACACGAATACACACAGACCTCTTAGGTAAATGAAGATACTGTTCTGTTGTGTACCTATAATCGTATTTTTTTAAACGTTATCCATCAATCAATCAATTATTAGTCTATTGCAGTCCACTGCTGGACATAGGCCTCTCCCAATATACGCCACGTTTGCCGATCCTCCGTTAAACATTAGCAACGTTTTAACGTAGTATGTCAACATTTTTTTTTTCTTATTGGTGTCGAGAAAGAGATTTGATCAAGTTTTTTTTTATAGTCAATAAGCTAACGTTTGATAATTATCATCTGTTGGCAAGTTATGATGTGGTCTATGATGGAGCACGCTTGCCTAGAAACAACCTGTTTATTCTGGACTTGAAGACTTCTCTAATATGTGGACTGAAGCGTACAGATACATGTGTACCATATTTTAAAAAACTGAGAGTTTTACCCTTAGCGTCTCTGTATATATATGAAGTCAATGTGTTCGTAAAGACTAACATGCATCTTTTTGATATCGTGGATAGTCAACGTCGCTCCGACAAATTGCGCCTATTGAGCACTAAAACCACATTTCTCCACAAGAGCTTTTATGCAATGGCGCCAAAATTATATAATAAAATCCCAAAACATATTAGGACATGCTCAAATATTAGTGAATACAAGCGTAGCCTATTTAACTTTCTAGTTGACAAAACTTATTACTCAATTAATGAATTTTTAAATGATAACATTTGACATCTGCTATTTTGATTTGTATACCATATTCCATAATATTATATTTTGACATTACATTTTTGGCGACTATGGACTTAGCACATTGCTGCTCAATTTTCACTGACATTGCTTACTTTAATTTTATTTTAATTATCTAACTTTGTATAATATCTTACTAATAATGTATTATTTCGTATGCCTTTAGGCGAAACATTGAAGAGCATATTTTTTCTATTGTAACACCTTTTTTACCTATGTTTGACGAATTAAATTGATTATTATGATTATTATAGGTTATATCTTCCCGGAAACACAGATTCAGGAAGGGTCCACTCGATATCGATGGCGACTTGAAGGAATCATGCAAGCCCAGCGCATACTTTATGATGTCTGCGTTTTTCTGGATATTATTGGACAGGACAGAGCTGACTCGCAAACATCACTTGATAAACATCCAGTTAGTCATAGTTTACTTTTTATTTATCGTTTTATTTAAAGCATTCTTCTTCATCCTAGCGTTAATTCCCAGTCGCATCCGAAGCTTTTCAGCTCGGAGTCTGGCTAGACCTCGATATTTTCCGTGAAGCGATTGCCATCTGACCTCCACGACCCAATGGTAACATTAGGAGATACCTATCGAAACTTTGCAGCTAGACCGTTGTTTTCTTTTTGGACTTTTTAGGGCTCCAACTACCCGTAACGACTGCCATAGAAGTTCTTGTGGCAACCGGGACCGACGGCTTAACGTGCTCTCCGAGACACGAACAGACCAATGCAAATACCCATATTTTATGAATACAAATATTTGCACTGAGCGGGGATCGAACCCGCGCCTCCTGCGTAGCGGCCGCGTTCACTACCGCTACGCCACGGAGGCTATCAATTTAAAGCATTATCATATACTCAAATTTTCTCTTAAATGTTAGCAGTGGAGGGTGTGGATTGTAGCAATGGTTTATGTACGTTAGTTACGCGCGATTGTACAATCGCGCGTAACTTAGCCGTAGCCTTCTTCCTGTGTCTTGCAGCTAGCGTTCGAGATAAATTGCCCTGGCTGAGAAATCCATATCCATACTAATATTATAAATGCGAAAGTAACTCTGTCTGTCTGTCTGTTACGCTTTCACGCCTTAACCGCTGAACCGATTTTGATGAAATTTGGTATAAGGGTAGTTTAGACCTTGAGAAAGGACATAGGCTATGTTTGGTCGCGATAACCGACATCCACGCGGGCGGAACCGCGGGCAAAAGTTAGTACTGGATAAACTTCACACACCGTTTAGAGACAATAGGTTTCGACCTTTTTTTGGTAAAGTTCAGTTAGCTAGCAGCGTAGTTTTGATTGCTCGCGCCCAACCTCGCCTGCGAGTAATAGAGAAACCTCCATTTTAACCGACAATCAACGCATTGTTTGCAGTCACCCGTATTGCACAACACAACGCAATCGCTCAGCAGTGAAACTTACAGGCGTTCGAAGTATATCAAGAGCGAAGCCGGGGAGGGTTAGCTGAATAGGTGCAGCGGGAACGGGATCGGAATTCCACGGCGGAGATCCTAGGTAGTAGTATAACGAAAACAGAAAAAAAATCGTGTAAGTTAGCTCCTCACAAGTCACGCATATTTGTGATTCTGAACCTTACGTGTTACAAATGGATGTGACTTGGAGAAGAGCCAACATCCTGGCACTACTCCAAGCCACATCCAATTATTCACTGCTATTGCTACTTGCAGTTTTGTTCGGCATTCAGGGAGGAGCTTGAGAGCGTAGAACAAACAGTGGATAATAAGTAATTATAGTCCGATATATCATGCACTAACGTGTGATAAGATCCACCGATTATATTATTTTTTAATTAAAATATACTAGGTACATAATAATGATGCCTTTCTCGCTAGCCATGTGAAACTATTGCCTACGTATTATTCCAGACTATAATCTATGCCTGTACCTAATTTCAGCAAGATCCGTTCAATCGTTACAGCGTGGTTGAATAACAAACATCAAAATATACAAAAACCTTCATACATTTTCACATCTTCTCTATAATATAAAAAATAATCACTGAATGTGTTGCTAAGCGCAAATCTTGAGAACAGCTGAACCGATTTCGCTAATTCTTTTTTTAAGAATATTCCTTTAAGTACGAGGATGGTTCTTATGGAGAAAAAAAAATAAAAATATATAAAACAATACTTTTCTATACTCCCATACAAACAATTCGTAGTAATACTTAAAAGTCAATTTGAACTTTAATACCATACCATAAAGCTCAAGTGTTAGCTGTAGAGAGGTTCCGGGAAGGCAAAACAATTGAGTGACGTCAGTATCGTAAAAATTTTGACATCTATTGACATAGTCAAGTTAGGCGGTACGAAGTTCGCGGGGTCAGCTAATCTATCTATACTATTATAAAATATATATATAAAAATCAATGCCACGTTTCGTTGTTTCGTTGAACGGTGAAATTAGGGGAAAGGACGTACGATTAACCTAACCAAGATCTCCCGCGCCTGCAAAGTTGATACACCCGTTGAGGAACAGACGAGTTTCTGGCGTAGGCTTTTCTCTTGAGGTTGGACGGTTAAATTATCGAAAGGAGAAGTAAGAAGGCAGATCCCGAGCACCAAAATACACAATATCGGATCCATAGCGTGTATTTTGGAGCTCGGGATCTGCTTTCTTATCATAAAATTAACTTTAGTATAATAAAACTATTCCACAGCCGCTTATTTCTATTCACATCGCCGAGCATTAAAGAGATCTAGTGCGGTTTCACTGTGCTTACGTCACATGTCAGGCGTAATTGCAATTCTTGGCAACCCTCGCGATGTTCACTACAAAATGTTGGTTGCTCCTGCTACCGCCTCTTAATGCGGCGAGTGCACTGTTATTTTAGCTTTAATTTTGTACATGCTAAGGATTTGGGAAGTGCTGAGATGCAAGTAAATTACTTCTACTACTTAATTCTGATAAAATTTTGTGAAAGTTTGAAGAAATTTCAGATTTGGTGAGAATACATTTGATAATATTGGTTTTTTTTATGTAGGTCACGTTAATTTGACTTCACTTCGCCTGATGGTAAGCATCTAGGTATCAAGGTATTATAGACACGTACCATGTTACAATAGTGGCACCCAGCTTAACGGCCTCATCAGATGCTTTTTCTCTCCCCTCGTAAAGGACTAGGAAGAGGGAAACACGTGAACTGGTAAGGAATACCAGGACTTAATGGTGCGGCAGAGGATGGAGTCGCCGAACCGCTTAGTTCTTGTTTGAATATTCTGCACCGTATGCGGGTGACATCTAAGTCGTGTACGTGTTGTGGCCTGTGTCGGAAAGGAGAGGGTGGGACTAATTGGAAGAGCTCATAATTAATAATCTATATAATTGTAAGCTCATCAGAACATTCACTATGGTGGCGACGGTAATATAGAAAGGCACGTAATTAATAATCTATATAATTTTATAATTGTAAAGTGGTCGTGTTACAGACACGACATTGGAGTTAATTAAAAAAACTTGAGTTATCTCCACAATGACGTATAGTGTCAGTTTTACACTTACTTTTAGCACCGTCCCGTCAGTCATCCTGTGGCCATACTACTGAAAAGCAACCGAAACGTCGGGATCTGTGTAAATAACAAATAAAATCAAAAAAGTTGCAGAACTTCATATTTTCATTGATAAATTACAAAATTGACGTCTACCTACATATTTACCGTAACGTGGGAACTCAGTTCAATAGACGTGCTCAAATCTCTCGAAATAAGCTCTGCTACGGGCTACATCGTTCAAACAAAATGTTATTCGTAGTTTTCGTAGCGAGGAGCTACGCCATCGTAGCAAGGAGCTACGCCGTCGTAGCAAATACATTGTACTCTTGTTTCCTTTATACGTTTCATACGAAAGTAGAAAACATTTCTAAGTATTCCGAGCTCGGAGGATCGGCTTTTGATTTATATTGTTAAAGTGTGTTTAACTAAGTAATCCTATTACCATCTTAACGGTTCTCTAGGGACGCAACTGATACCTTGTAATGTATTAAGTTAATACCTAGGGTGACTGTAGTAAGTACGGTCAGCATCAGATCGATTTTGATTAGAAAAGTACTCAAAATAATATTAATACCTTGGTACTCCCCCTGAGTTGGGGACTCTTTGGTCCCCACACCGGAAGAGGGCCAGATCGAGAGATATGGCCCTGGGTCGGCTGGGGTGCGAGGGATATGGCTACGACAATCTCACCTCCGGTAACCGACAGCCCACAGACGGCGTGCGTTTTAGTCGGTTCGAGTCCGACATAACCTCCTCCTCCGGCAAAAATAACAAAGGTATTCCCCCCTTCCTGTTAACTGATTATTCAGATATTTGGTACACACAATTAGTTCGGACGATAATACAATTTAAATCAATAAAACACTTATTAATATTAGTAGTAGGTGTTAAGATCGTTTTGAGTACTTTGCTAGTCAACATCGATCTAATCTGACTGTACCTATAAGATACTGAACACTGTCCAAACACATACGTACTTACAGCCGGCAAACGAACCGAAATAATCCTCGTACTGGCTGGCCGAGCTTCGAGCGCAAGAGATACGCAGATTACAGGGAAACCGGATTAGTGATACCGATGCGTTCCGGCACCTACTGGTTAGTGAGTAGGGTTACTATGAACTGGACTTTAACAGGATATTTAATTTATAACAATATTATGAAGCTAAAAAGCTTGATAATGTCTGAAGTTTACGCGAACCTCACTAACTTTGACAATTACCATCTTTAGTCACCCATGGCTGCTGAAAAGTAGCGCGATAGATAGATAAATATATCGCGATGGAATCCGTTAAAAAGTAGTTTTATTTCAATGCAGAAAAGTTTTTTTTGTCGGCTTTGTTGAAACGTTAATCTCAAGAACTACTGGATCGAATTGAAAAAATATTCTTGTCTGGAATGCTTTGGACGAGGCTTGGAGGCTTAGTGGTCAGAGCATTCCCCCTGTATGGGAAAGATCGCGGGTTCGAGTCCCGCCTAAACTATATTCGCTTTTCTATCTTAAAATGATTTGAATAGTTAGCATACTAAATGCTTAAAACTTCATTAAAATGCTTGTAAAATTGGCATCGCTAACAATTTTTAACGGTCATCTTTACGAGTATTAGTTATCAACAATATCTAGACACACCCTTATGGATGAATGAATTAGCCTACGGATTTCTATTTTCAGTGCTCGTGGTCACCATACTCAGAACTATTAAGTCTTGATTTTACAACGAAAGAGGGTGCTAGACTATAACTGAATATATATTTTTGCTTTTAAAATGTTTTATGAGACACTGAGGGCATTACTTTTAATCATACTCGTAGTGCGCTACAGTAAAAGCTACTTTTCCACCAGTGATGTGCTATGCAGCTATGCTACGAGAATATAGAAGCTGAGCTAAGAAACTATGCGACCGTTTCCACTGTGCTATGCTATGTAGCATAGCGAGTAAGATGTGGTGTGAAGATGGTCAGCTCGAGCTATGCGATGTATCACTCAAATCAAATTAACCACAGCTCTCATCCATAGCACGCATCCACAATACGCATCCACAGCACACATCCATTGCACGCATCTTGCTATATAAAAATATAGCTTAGATGATTCCGTTTCCATCATGCATCAGTGCTATGCTATGTGGACCTGAATATGATTGGTGGATATCAAAAGCATCCATAGCAACGTTGCAGTGACGAGGAGTCCCTTTAACCCGATTGCTGCCGTTTTGCTCTGCAAAGAATTCCATAAGAGAATTCCATGCAAAATTACTGTTGTCGAGTTTGTTTTTCCACCGGCTTCACTTTTGACAATTTTCACCCTTCACCACTGCTACGTTGCCGTGGTGAAGGCTTCGATGGAAAGGCAGCCTAAGTGTTTAATGCAATGCAGCTGACCAGCATAATTCCTGATCCAAATTTTTCGATGAAAGCTTAGTTCAAAGAGCAACACAAAATCAATGTCAGGGTGTAAATATAAACTTACATTATCCACGTATACGGTAAGCACATTATGGATTGTAGGTACATATATCGAACTATGTACAGCGCGGGACAGCAGACAATGGCCGGCCGTGAGAGGCAACGCAACGGACGCTTGGTTATTGTTCTATAGCACTTTATCCGGGTACTGTCATCAAAAACTACATTTTTATTAAAAGATAAATTACCGGCTTCAAAACGGTACAAAAATGTGATTTAATTAAAAAGACAAAAATGTGAGTACGACTTTTGTGTTGAAGTCAGTGCCAAGGCAAAATCCTTTGAAGTCGGTTCAAAACAACAAAAACCCTATGTAACAGTGATAAAAAAAGAGTTGCCGTAGGTTTTAGCTCGGCTATTTCTCATAGCATAACAGAACCGAGAAAATCATTTTTTAAACCATTTAGGTCACAATGTGACACTTATGTAGGTCGGACGTCATATTCAATGTATTTGTTTAATCAGGTCCATTCAGTCCTGAAAGTCCAGTCACCCTATTTTTTTTGAAGAACGACACAAATAGGTAATACGGAGCTGCTTATATTCATCACCAATCACCATCTGCACAGCATTAATCCCACGTACATCCACAGCTTATACCTTGGAGTCCATGAAACACTATTCTACTCTTTAGCTTGATTTACTTTATTTTGATTTTTGTGGGAGCGACCACCCTCTGACCGAGAGGAAGGGGATTGAATAGGTAGTAAAAACTTTTGGCAATAAGTCCGCCTTAGTACAATTGTCATGTGCATAAAGCTTTAAATTAAAAAAGGGGGAGAAAAGCCTGCGGCAAAACTTTTTTAATTATTTAAAATTTGGCAAATTACCTTTCTTTTTCGCAGTTTCAAATCACTTATCAAATATGTAATTAATACTATAATTTTGTACTCAATCCGATGTATTGGGTTAATTTGAAACCATTACTTGGTATGCTAACTATTCAAATCGATTAAGAGGAAAATTAAATATAGATACATAATTAACATACATCGCAGTCTGCATTTCAGGCGCGTGCAAAAACTCTTAAATACAACAAAATTATATTAACGTTTAATTAACGACCGAGACAGCGACCGGGGTGGGATCCAAACATTAACGATATTGCGTGCCGGCAGACGCATAAAGAACAATGAAAAGGGGATTTTCTTTATTACAGCCCGCCATACTGTACCGTACATATTTAGTGGCAACCCCGACCATAACTCGTACAACGTAACTAACCATAGAGTTAATTGTCATAAAGTAGTTAGGTACACTAAAGTTTTGCACTCCTGTTCGAATGTTACAATATAAGTATATAGCATATTAGTAGATATTGATGAGATTACCAGATGATATGTACCTTTTATACCACTTGGGTGGCAGACTACCACACGGCCCACCCGATGTGAAGTGTTTACCTAGGCCTATGGACGTACCGACATACTTATATCATAATTCATAAGTTACATCATTATTGAAGGAACACGAAATGACTATGCTGCAAGGCTAAACCCTGGTGGCGATACCAAAAATATCAGTATTTGATATGGTATCATTACGAAATTTCGTTTATTTTTGGAAATTCTTTCTCTACTATTTACGAACTAACCGCTCCTACTGCGCCTACATCCTGCATCCCGAAAGATCGTCAAATTCTGTGCGGGAAAAACCATTGCTGCAAATTCTAAACAGTACCTAGTGAAAGTGGTTGCTGCAGTGATTACCTAGGTATATCTTAACGTTATTCTCAGTCGCTAGCAAGGCTTTCAGGGGCCTCTTTTAGGGGCCTTTTATGGGAGCGACTGCCATCTGACCGAAGAAGAGTATTGACACCGGTATCCCGTGTCAATGTTCCCACATAACAATGTTCTACATTCTCGTAATCTTCGATTAGGTATTTAAGTAGACAATAATGTGAATCAAAGGTTGTGTAACCCGCGTGAGTAACAAGTTTTTGTAAATAACCACGATCAGGCCATCATGATAAATCAAACAAAGTTATGTAAACGTTTGACGACACAAAACTATTTGAGTAGGGCAACTTTAATTATCAGAAAAAAATGCTTATTAAGACTTTTAAGTTAGACTTGCTTGGGCGCGCTCTCTCCCTCTAATCCCAATTATCTATGATGTTCTCATAATAAAAAGTGCAAGCAATTCTTGTCCCAAAGTAAAATGACATCGTGCCTTGTGATTAGCTACCTACCAAAACTATTTCAAAAAGCTTTTATGCCAACCAATTCCCTGGCAAATCAGATTAAGTCGTGTCTAAATCTGTGCTATCCTAATTTCTTCCAGAACGTTCTACTAAGCCTGTTACACACATTTGTATTCAAAGTGTTACAGCTAAAGTGTTAGTCCGAAGATGAGTCCCCTGGCAGATAATACAGGCGAGTACGAACAAGTGGCAGACAAACGGACCTTCACCAGGATTAACCGAACAAATCCCGGCCTCTGATGATTCAATTTAAATTTGCATAGTACGACCAGTGTTGTAAGATTGGTGTTGGTTTGAATAAAAATGTTTATGCGAATTTACAGAATAGAATAGAAATGAACTTTTCAAATTGATGTAGATAGTAAAAGCGAATACAGCTCAGGCGGAACTTGAACTCGTGATCTTTTTTTTTTTTTTTCTTTTTTCTTTTTTTTTATAAAGAATATTAGCAACCGAAATTACTAATATTCCCGTTAACTCCTCCAACTAAGCTAAATTGCTTGTGCTAGGAGTGGGTTCACGTCGGTAGTGTAATGGCCAGGATTCGAACCCGGGACCTCTCGATCGTAAGGCCGACTCCTTAACCACTAAGCTACCGACGCTTTTACTTTTACTTTTCTTACGCCATTTTACCCAAATTTTTCTACACATACCTACGTCTTAGGGCGAATGAACAGAAAATAGATTCCTACACCAATTCAAATATGCATAAATGAAAAATACAAAATTATTATACCATAAGGATCTACAAATGGCAGTCTTATCATCTCCGACAATCTCACCTCCGGCAACCTACTACCCACAGACGGCGTGCGTTTTGATCGGTTCGAGTCTGACGTAACCACCTCAGCCGCCTCGGGCGAGAGGGGGCGGATAAAAAAATAAAAGTATAATTATCGATCTTCACGTGTCAAGTAGCTATGCGCAGAATGACCTCCATCCCCCATGAGCGCGGGCATGCGGTGACGGGTGGAGCCGCCTGTCACCCTAGCAGCAGAAGCAGGCCGGGGCGGTGGCGCGCATTGCGTGCCTTCCCATACCCGAGCGCGATTTGGGGACTCTGTGGTCCCCACACCGGGAGAGGGTCAGATCGAGACATATGGCCCTGGGTCGGCCGGGGTGCGAGGGACATGGCTACGACAATCGCACCTCCGGCAACCGACGACCCACCCACAGACGGCGTGCGTTTTAGTCAGTTCGAGTCCGACATAACCTCCTCCTCCGGCTCCGGCGGGGGAGGTATCTGTGGGGATTTTTCGCACCATAAAAAAAGTACCTATGACTCCCACTTCTCGTCACCATCTTACCGTTGTTCCCAGTAGCGTCCAAAGCATTCACCTCGGTCCTCCTTTTTGTCTTATACGTCTTTTGGGGCACCGCTTTAACTTCCCAACCCAGAGAGGAAAGCCTGCGCCAGATTCAGGTTGTCTTAGGCCCCGAGGAGCTTGGTAGAGCGCCAAAAACACCTCACTCCTAACACAATCATATAAGTTTAGCTGGAGGCGTTAGTGAACATCACTAGCCAGGGTCCCTATATCCCGATTCCTACCAGCTAGTCAATGGGTTGCATGGTATGACAAACCAGATAGAGGTAAGTTTTTTTGCTCCGGCTTACCGAATTTTTTTACAGATATATTATGTAGGTAGGTACACGAGGTACATAGTTAAATAACGTGTCTCACATTCAGCCAATAGGATAAATCGTCACTATCTCTAAAACATTCATAACTTAATAATTCAAAGGTTTAATACCCGCACTAGTGTCGTTTAAAAAGTCCCGGTTTAGGGTAGCAACCCTTCATTATCATTTAAAGTGGTGCAAACGCTCGCAATGCGATAAGAGATTATGCAAATTCGGATCAAATTGTTAGTGGCCAGAGATTTGTCGGCCTAATCCTGCGCAACGCGGGTAACATCGAACTACGTTTTTAATTAAAGGTTCTTTTTTTAAATTTCAATGTGTTTTTGATTCATCAATGGCGAAGGGTCTTTATAGCCCGATTCCTATCAGTTTGGCTTTGTTCCACCATTATCCTACATGAAGAACGTTGAGCTATACAACATCAATGCTTAGTCGATTAAGATAGAATAATGCGAATACAGCTCAGGCGAGACTTGAACCCGCGATCTTTTCTTTTCCTTACAGAGGGAATGCTCTACTCTAACCACTAAGCCACCGAGCCTCGCCCAAAGCTGATCCATTTTCTTCTATACATTCGTGTTGGGACGACGACGGTTTTCGGGGCGACGAAATTTCAATCAATGTTTATCAATCAATCAATTAGCCTATTGCAGTCATTTCCAAAAAAAAAAAACAAAAAAAAGCAATCAATAATAAACACTGTTGTGTTACTGTCAATAAAAAATATTAACACAACTGAACAGTATTAATAATAATAATGCTTTTATCGAAGTTCCGTATAGCTAGTCCAGTTGTTGAACTTTTTAGGGCTTTTTGTGGCACCGAGGGGTCCCAAATGTCTTAAGAATCATGCGTGGTCCCCAAATGGTGCACGTCACATTTAAAAATTCTTTTAAAAAGGGATTTTCTAAAGGAATTTCTGCACTTAAAAAAGACGTAACCCTCTCCAAATTTTCAGGCTGCGGCCGCGCCTTTTTAAAATGGGCACACTTCGGGGTTTAGAAGTCAGACAGCAGTCGCTCCCGAAAAGCTTATATACGTCAAATCAAAAGGAGTAGGTGTACCTACACTACACCTGCTACGTGTAGCGTTATGTAATAAAAGTTTCACACTATATAAAATATATAAATTTATTATCGTACAGTCTCGTAACAAAGCAATTTGATTATTAACAAAAATAGCATTTGTTTACATTTTTATAATTATCCATCTATTGTATTAATAAAGATTCAGATCCTGAAATAATTTTATAGCGTTCGCTAAAAAGAACAAAAAAGTATATTCAAAGGAGTCACGGTAAAAAATGCCAAAGTATAAAAAAAGAAAATAACAAAATCTACAAAAAATTTAAGAACTTTCCCTTCAATCATTATTGAAGAATTGAAGAATAAAGAAGAAAAGAAGAATTATTGAAGAATAATGATTGAAGGGAAAGCAAACAGTGTGCATTTGACAGTGATAACCTTAGTTCCTAATGTCGCCATTTCACGGAATCATTAGTTTTGCATACCTCTTCTTCTTTCCAGTATGTCAAATCAAAAACCGGGAACTGTACATTTCTTTTAGGGAACCGATCTAGAAGTAAATGGCTCAACAGTAGTCTATACTTAGATACAAAATAAATTAAAAAGGAGATACTTAGTGTGTTTATAATTTTCTATTTTTATAAAATTTCTAACAATAAAACAATGCGTTTCATTTTTAACAAAAAAAATTTTCATTCTATAGTCTAATTTGCTTTGTCTTCCCCTGGCGCGCCAACGAGGAACCAACGCGTTCGCGCGCGAACGGCCATATTGCGTACTAGTCTCTTCTTGTCATCCAGAGATGGCGCTAAATCAAGTAAAACGTCTTGCTTGAATGGTAAAAGTTGAGAAGTTCTGTATGTATTTGCTATGTCGTAAATGCATTCTAAACTTTTTATTCTGACATCCTGAAATGGAAAGAATAAAAAATAAATTTCTCATATTACTAGCAAATAGCTAGGCTGATTTAATTCTGTTCCAGCGATCTTAACTCCTTGGTGTTCTAACAGATGGCGTTAGTAGTACAATATCATTCTAGCCTAGCACCTCTTTCTCTGCCTTGAGGCGGGAGTTCATGGGAACACTGTGCTTCTCACACCCAAGGGGGCCATCTTGAAACCGTAAATGGACCAGGTTCAGCCAGCATGCGAGAGATATGCGCTAGGCAATCTTCAAACGACGGCGTGCGATTTTAGTCGGTTCGAATCTGACATAACCCCCGATCCCCGATGACCAACGGGGGTGGTATCCATTGGGAATTTTAATACCTACCCAAGCCAACCTCGCGTGCTAGTGTTGGTAAACACGGACGAGGCTTTCCTGACGGAGTTGGGTGGTCAGACGGCAGTTGCTCTCGGAAAAGCCGATATACGAATCAAAAAGAATAACCGAAATCCAAGCTCCAAAGAAGGTATAGAATATCTATGATGATTTAGTTAAATATAATTTTAGAAGCTACTTACCATAGATTTGGCATATTTGGTCAAATTGATCAGCCTAGGTAGGACAGTTTGCAAGCTGTGGGACACTAGCGGTTGAGCCTTTATCTGATCCGCCAGTATGTCGAGCGACACAAGCAACAACTCATCGTTTTCATATAGCAATGCATCTATTACTATTGACGATATCTGAAATCAGGTAAGTTACTTAAGGTATAGAACATAGTACCTACCTATTAGCTTTTGTACTATTACAAAATTACTTATAATATTATGTTTCGGGGGGTATTTTTGTTGGTTACTTAGGTTCGCATCGCGTGCCAGTTCTAATGAATAGGAAAGGAAAAGAATAGCCGCGGTAGCTTAGTGGTATGGGTAATGGACTGCTGAGACGAGGTCTCGGGTTCGATCCCAGGTTTTACCATGGCACACACCAATGACTTTTCGATGATGACACCAATGCTTTTAGAAGTTATGTGTGTATTTATCGCAGGTTTATAAGTGCCCGGTTAATGGCAATAGGCTCGCCACCTATTACATTGGGACCTAAACATAAAAGGCGAAATGTGGGTGCTAGCACCTCTGCTTTTACCCCTTCGTGGATATAGGCGTGAGTTTATGTTATGTTAAAAGAATATTAGTTATAATCAATAGTTGTTTGAGTAGCCTAGTAAAGCAAGTTCCTGGCTCATATTCTAATTTCTTTCCAATATTTATTTGTTCATTTTAATACCTTTGAATCTGTTTATGAGCTGTACTCATAATAAAATTAGTATTTATATTAGGAAGCTTTTAGTAGAAGCTTATATAGATAACCTAGAAGGAAATACAAATCTTATCCAAGATCTTCCACATCTATTTACTCCTTTTAGTTACCGCTTCGAAATACAAATTTTAGATGACCATCTTACCTTAACAGCTTCATTATTAAGTACACTTTTAGGAGCTTTGGCCAGAACAAATGTCCAACTCAGCAGATAATCTTCTTTAACATCTGCTGATAGGGCGTCAAATTGGTCAACTAAGGCAGAAAAAGACACGAACATCCTTTGTCTGTACAACAGACTTACACGACAGTGTAACTTCAGGCTTAAATAATCAGTGTACTCTGTCATAATGATTCGCATCGCTTCAGCACTGTGTTTACTGTACTCCGCGTTAGGCATAATTCCAACTATCTGTAAAAAGTAAAAAAAAATATATTTTATTACCTTGATTAAGTATCAAAATCCCGAATGTACGGTATACAGAAGGATAGTCTTGCGGTCTTGCGCCCATCAGTCTTATTAACTTCGGAATTTTGATATGTAACCGTTTCGTTATGTAAGTAGTTTTACACCCCGGTAATTTAGACAGAATCGAGAAGGTACTCAATTACGGGTTGCTACACTTGCTACCAGCCAGCACGATTTGTACCTTTTTTTTTTTTTATCGTGTGAAAAATCTTCACGGATACCTCCCCCGCCGGAACCGGAGGAGGAGGTTATGTCGGACTCGAACCGACTAAAATGCACGCCGTCTGTAGGCCGTCAGTTGCCGGAGGTGAGATTGTCGTAGCCATATCACTCGCACCCCGGCCGACCCAGGGCCATATCTCTCGATCTGGCCCTCTTCCGGTGTGGGGACCACAGAGTCCCCGACTCGCCCCCGGGTGTGGGGAAGCAGGCAATGCGTGAGCACGACTTGTACCAAAGTGTACTGTACAATGTCAAAATTACTATTTTGTAGGTACTGTGCCTGGAGCCAGAAAATCATTCGCATTCGCAACGAAAACGTATTTTATTTAATTGAATATTTTTCGTGCACTGAGTACTATTTAAGAATACATTACTAATATTAATCAACTTACTTTTTGCAGCCAAAATAGGAACATATCACTGGCTCTCAAAACCAACGCCTTAGTTATCCACCCATACATTTGTATTAACCTTGGACACAGCGACTCATCATGCTTGCTACACTCCGATAACTGAGCCTTCAACAATTCATACAACAGTTCAAACTTCTGTCCGTGTTCCGCTTTATTCAACATATGAGCTATCAACACACACCCTTTAGTTCTCACAATTTCTTTGTCACTATTCAGAGCGAATTTTATTGACAATGTCATAATCTCTTCAAACTTAGGAGTATAAACATTTTGGTGTAATGGTGAATACAAACTTTCCAAAATCAAAAAATATACATCATTTGATTGACAATTTTCTAAAATCCTTTGCGTATGTTTCAATAAGATAAACTGCTGTTTCTCTGGCGGTAAGCTGCCCATTGTATTAGATACTAACGTATAGCCATGGATCAACGTATCCTGGTTACCAGTCGGTATTTCTTTGTACAACCACGCCAAAACCGGTTCTATAAGACCGTGGTCACTTTCTATTTGCTGTACCTTTTCGCTGGTATAAAAACTAGCCATTGATAAAGACTCGCTCAATGCTTCCACAACGAGGTTTGTGCCTCTGTCGTAAGCCGATATCAGTTTCAATATGTCCTCAATTATGACTTTAGTAAAGTCATCTATGCTCGCTAAATTAGTAAGAAGGTGTAATCGTTTCTGTAAAGCTGCCTTGTCTTGGGTGAGATTGTCTATATGACAGTTCCCTCTGACTACTAAATTCATTATCAATTCTGGATACTTTCTGGCTATCGCGTGGATTGTCTCCACACTTATACTAAGTACATCAGTGTCCTGGGAGTGTTGGGCATTATGTGTTAATATTTCAACGAATGGCAATATTAGGTCGGACGTCACAATATCTTTCACTCTTATCAAAGTTTTGAAGCCAGCAATTTGATAATCCTTAGCGGGATTGCTAACAGTCGTGAGGCATAGTTTCGGGATTTCAATCACTTGGGTTTTCACCAATTCAGTTGCTTCCCAACGCTTAACCAAGTCGAATAAGTCGCCAAGGAAATCTAAACTAGCGACTTGTAACTTTGGTGACGTTTTAAACTCGTAGTAAGATATCGTTGCAGGAACCATACACCTTGTTATAACTACACAAGATTCTTTAGAAGCATTTGCGGCGGTAAGGAGCACTTTAGTGGGTTGGACGAATTGGGCTACAGATGTAGCTTCCGCGATTGCAGTTTGATTGGCGACAAGTATGTTTTTAATCAAAGTTTCAAACGACTGGTCGGTGTTAGCGATAAGAGCCAACTTTGCAACCAAGGCCGAAAGCGCCTCGTGACTAGCCATCTTGATTTCATCGTCCGTTTTGTGATTTATCTCTCTACTGATTGATGACCATAAGGCCTTTGAGAATGGACTGTAAGTTTCACTTTTGAATGTTTTGCAGCTCTCGACCTAAAAATGACAATAATTATTTTACTTGAAAATTACTTTTCTTCTTCGTCTTACCGAGCTTTCACCTCGGAGTCAGGGGTCTGGTTTTCCAGTCTAAATGCAGATTTGGCTGAACTTCGATATTTTCCGTGAAGCTACTGCTACAGTTTTTGGACTTTTTAGGGCTCGAAATACCCGTAACGACTGCCATTGATAGATGTTTGTACTTTGGCAATCGGGACAGACGCACGAAGCACGAAATATATGCACTGAGCGGGGATCGAACCCGCCCCTCCTGCGTAGCATCGGTAAATAATGTAAATATCTTTGCATCAGTGCAGTTTATTCAAAGGGATTGGTGTACAGAAAATTAATACGGGTCTAAATGACCTGATAAAAAAGATATTTTTTTTTAATTCGTAAAAAAATTGAATCAGGACTAACCAAAAGCGCCAACGAATCAAGTTTTGCCAATCTTAAGCTTGAATCTAATTTCTCCAGCAACATCACTAGGCACTGGTCTCCAAATTCCGGTATGGCGCACAAACACGGACATAGGGCATTGGCTAACTCATCCCTTGTGACGGCAGCAGGATCATCAGGTGAGGGATGGAAGTCAATAGGGTAATAACAGGATATCACATCAAACATATCGTCAATCAAATGGCCTATAGGAATGGTTTTCATTAATTTCGGAAGAAATTCAAATAGGAAAACTAGATTCCGAGGATCTCTTTCCCCATCCATAACTGATATCATTCCATATATGAGGTCTGGACCCAGATGCTTACAATCTGAAAAAATAATTATATACATTGATAGTTTTGTTTTCAAATATCTTTATCTATCTATCTATCTATCTATACTATTATAAAATTGTAAAGTGGTCGTGTCTGTACATTGGAGATATTTAAAAAAAAATACTTGGGTTATGTTATACTAACGATACTGAACACGAAAATATTTTTTTTTCATTTCCTGTCTGTTTGTCTGTTTGTCTGTTTGTCTGTTTGTCTGTTTGTCCGCGATGGACGCAAAAACTACTGAACGGATTTTGATGCGGTTTTTTTTGTTAGATAGGGCTTGGTCAGACTTAAAATCTTACGTTTGTTTGATCGCAATCGGTTGAGTAGAACCGGAGTTGTGAACAATATTGATATTATACGGAAAATGAGCGGAAATATAGATGGCGCTTTTTTATTCTTATGGATGAAATTTTATATCTTATTACATCCGAGCAAGTATGTAAATAAATAGACTTTAATTTACATTTACAGTTGTGTAAACAAATGCGATTTTAATCATGAAATTATATTTTTTTTGTCAAGGAATTTATTTCCACCTGCGTAACTAGATGGCGTTAACGCGGTTTTGAACTTACTATGGTTTCGTTCCAACTGGACGTATATAAGCATTTTTAAATCATTTTTTTTTTTTCAATTTTCTAATTTTGTCAGGTATGAAATAGATGTCGGTACTGTCTTAAGATCAGTTACAAAATCGTTTTCCACACAAAGACAGCAGACAGATTACTTAGAGCTTGGTGAACAGGTGAAGGATATAGTGGAGTAGACAAGAGATACAACGGGGAAGCGAAGGAGTAGGGGAAGGGCAAAGGTATTGGGAGTAGAGAGTCGAGTAGATATTATGCAGGTAGAACATTTTTTTATACCACTTAGGTGGCAGATAAGCACACGGCCCACCTGATGGGAAGTGGTTACTGTGCCCTATGAACGTATGTCAGGGGCGTCACACTCGCCCTTCTTGAAGTACTACATACTTGTAGTATACTATAGTCGGGAGTCGAACTGTAGTAGTAGTAAGTGGTTACCTTGGCCTATGGGTGAGTGCAACACCAAGGGAGTCACACTTGTGCTGCCTACCCTGTAAGAACTAAGAGCAGGGATGGCGAACCTTTTTTGTGGCTATCGTATTACACGGGCGCATCTAAATACCTAGGTACTTTATGGTGGCACTGCTGGCGTGCCCAAAAAATTGTGCCGCGTGCCACCTTTGGCACGAGTGCCATTGGTTCGCCATTCCTGGACTAGAGCGTGGTGAGGGATATAGTGGAGTAGACAAGAGATACAACGGGGAAGGGGAAGGAGTAGGGGAGAGGGTGGGGGAAGGGCAAAGGTATGGGGAGTAGAGACTCGAGTAAATAATGCAGGTAGAATTTTTTTTTATACCACTTAGGTGGTAGACAAGCACACGGCCCACTTGATGGTAAGTGGTTACCGTGGCCTATGGGTGAGTGCAACACCAGGGGAGTCACACTCGTGCTGCCTACCCTGTAATGCTACGTTTACATACTCGCGGCAGAGCGAGGGAAGTGGCGAGAGAAGTGGGCAGAGACGTGGTGTGAATGGTATATTCGTCATGCCGCGAGTACTGCCGCGTATGTTGCGCAAATACTAGCGCGATGAACTATACGAGACCGCTAGATGGCGCTAAGCTAAATAAAACACGACTTTCGTTATTGCTCCTCGAATATTTACTTTTAAAAATATTTATATCGATCTACGGAAAGTGTATAGTAGTTGAAAGTGATAGTTTTTATTAATAATCTATTTAATTAATTCGCTATGCTGTAAAAGCTTATTGCGTACACTGCTACAGCGTTGTCCTCCATACGTTTACGTCCGTCTCCGTTGCAGGGCGAATACTGTAATGCGGACCAACGCGATGATGGGAGTGTGTGAATGCTAGGGCATTTATCGCGCGAATATTTCTGGCAACACGATGAGCAATGCGAGCGGCAGTATGTAAACGCGGGGTAAGAACTTAGAGAATCTGTGCCGTCAGCGCAAAAGATAAGTCGGACAAAGCCTTTGATTTTCCCACTGATAGCACAAAGCACAAGCACAGGCACAAGCTACTCTCCAGTGAGCTTTGGCTACCCTACTCACCGTCGGAAACACAACACGAGGTTATTAAGCCGCGGCCTTCTGTACGGCGGAGATACTTCCCCAGTCGGACTGCTCCATTAGGACGAATATACCGTGGTGTACCTACCTCCTCGAGTCGAATAGAGAGGCGAGTACAATGTCTAATCAGCGTTCAACGCTCAACTTTCAGCACTATTTACAACACCACGCGATAAACGACATCCACGCGGGCGGAGCCGCGGGCAACAGCTAGTACTATTATATAATTGTAAAGTGGTCGTGTCTGTACATTGGAGATATTTAAAAAAAAAATACTTGGGTTATGTTATGTTAACGATACTGAACACGAAAATATTTTTTTTAAATTTCCTGTCTGTTTGTCTGTTTGTCTGTTTGTCTGTTTGTCTGTTTGTCTGTTTGTCTGTTTGTCTGTTTGTCTGTTTGTCTGTTTGTCTGTTTGTCTGTTTGTCTGTTTGTCCGCGATGAACGCAAAAACTACTGAACGGATTTTGATGCGGTTTTTTTTGTTAGAAAGGGCTTACTCAGACTTAAAATCTTACGTTTGTTTGATCGCAATCGGTTAAGTAGAACCGAAGATATGAGCAAAGGCCGCGTTAACCGAGATGCACGCGGGCGGAGCCGCGGGCGGAAGGCTAGTACTATTATATAATTGTAAATTGGTCGTGTCTGTACATTGGAGATATTTAAAAAAGAATACTTGGGTTATGTTATATTAACGATACTGAACACGAAAATATTTTTTTTGAATTTTTTGTCTGTTTGTCTGTTTGTCTGTTTGTCTGTTTGTCCGCGATGGACGCAAAAACTACTGGATGGATTTTGATGCGGTTTTTTTTGTTAGAAAGGTCTTGGTCAGATTTAAAATTTTACGTCTGTTTGATAGCAATCGGTAGAGTAGAACCGGAGATAAGAGATCCACGCGGGCGAAGCCGCGGGCGGAAGGCTAGTTATTTCATAAAACTTAAAATTATGTACATTACCAGTGTCAAATACTAGTAGTACAACTCTAAAGGTATGATTCCGAAGCCGACCGTATACGACAACTGCAGACGCATGCAGCAGATACAGCGTACCCATTAGGGGCTGTCCATTAATCACGTGAGGCTCATAAGGAGGGGGGGGTTCGGAAAAAATCACGAAACATCACCAGGGGGGAGGGAGGGGTATATTGAGATATCACGTGTATTTATTTTTTCTTATAACTCGCGATTTTTGTCACGATTCTTAGTTTTTTAGCATTAAATAATGAATAAAAAAATACACGTGATTTTGGCTGGGGGGGGGGTAGTCTAAAACATCACCACGTATCACCATGAGGGAGGGGGGGTTAAAAAATTGCTAAAAAAACATCACGTGATTAATGGACAGCCCATTACTGGTTATACTCTGATACGTATCGGACGGACTATTGAGAAGCCGCGGTAAATTAATCGTATCTGGTGCGTGCGTCTGCAGTTTTCGCGTGCAATCTTCGGAATCATAGCTTTAACAAGAATCTGTTTAGCGAGTATAGTATAGTAACCCGTACAGAATTTATGGCATATGGCAATTAATCACTGTACTTAATTAAAAGTATACATTGATAGGTAATTGCATTGGTGCTGGCATTATACAGGTATTTTTTTTCTATAGGATAATATGTCAATATGACTTTATTGCAGGAATCAACAACTTATAGAGACAGTTCTTTAATGAACAGGCCCTTACTAGACAACATTTACAGCTTCTTACCACCAGGTGAAGTCGTTTTGACGAGTCTTATAATTAAAATAAAGACGGAAATTAGAACCTCCTCCTTTTTGGAAGTCAGTTAACTAGGTTTGACTAGGTTAACTTGGTTGAAACTTCAGCTAAAAGACGCATGTGCACACAAAGAATGCGAGCTAGATGGTACTAAGTTAGTATTACTTCAGGTGGCTTCACTGTTATTCTTTTAATCTAAGGTAAAAATTTTGATATTTAATGAAAGCTTTTACTAACAACAGTGTTCTAAATACTCAAACAAAACAAAGATAATGAAGTATTCATGATAAAGAAGAACTACGCTATAAACTAATTATTTTATTGCATGTGTGATTATTAAGACATTGCAAGTCAGATAACATTAGATTATGTATAGAAAAAAAGGCCTGTCTTGTTTATTATATTTTACGCTTGTGGGTCTGAAATGAGGTCATTTACACACAGTTGCACAATAACAATGTACTTCAGGGGCTGTCCATTAATCATGTGATGTTTTTTAGCAATTTTTTAACCCCCCTCCCCCATGTTGATAAGTGGTGAGGTTTTAGATTACCCCCCCTTCCCCCCTAGCCAAAATCAAGTGTATTTTCTATTTATTATTTAATGCACCCTGTCAAAAACCGCATGTTATAAAAAAAATACATGTGATATTTCAATATACCCTTTCCTCGCTCCTGGTGATATTTGATTTTTTCCGAATCCGGAACCTCCCCCCCCCCCCTCCAATAGACCGGGAGATGATGACAGAAAAGTTCAAGTCATTTGTTACAAGTATGGCAACCCTTGGAGGGTCGAATTGGGTGATTTGAGAACCGAAAATAGCGTTTAATTACAGGCTGATTAATTAAATTTGTCGGAAAAAATACGGTGTTCAAACGATTTGTTACACAAAAACTCTTGCTTTTTTTTTGTAGTCTATGAAAAATAAACTTGGCGCCAGCGTAATGCTATCCTTTTTTGCGGGTTTTATGGCCCGCTATCTTAATTAAAACGCATTAATTAATTTACGTATTAAAATCTTGTTATAAAATAAAAATGGCCTCGCGTACGTGTTAGAAATGTTATACTTACGATGCTTGCACTTTCTGCTTGTATAAAAAAATTATGCCATACTGTAACAAATTGTTTTAATCAGCCTGTAATTTTATTACGCCCCACGGGCCAGCTCTGGAATTATTATTTTCGGTTCTCAAATCACCCAATTCAACCCTCTAAAGGTCGCCACTTGTAACAAATGACTTGAACTTTTCTGACATCATCTTCCAGTCTACAAGGGTACTCCTACTCCTATCAGCCTAGTAGTGCATGGGCATTATCATATTCAATATTTGCATTGAGCGGGAATCAAAGCCATGCCCCCTGCGTAGCAGTCAAATGCACTACAACCACATCATTTGTATTATTAATAAACAATAAACTTTACTCACATTCAATATTCTTCTCCATTAGAGTTTTGATGAGTAAATAAATGTTATGTCTATCTTGACGCAACTGTGCTTGGCATGATACTTCTCTAAACAATGTAGCCAAAAAGTCTGCACTATAATTTATTTTATAGTTACTCATTTCAATTATAGCTAGATAGCCTTCAATTACAGAGGGTATGATGCTGTGATGATCGTTTAAACGGCCTATATAGAATGTTGATATGAACTGTATTTGAACATCTGTTAAGATGTTTTTGGGTAATTCTTTCAATATTTTTGTATAGAAGCGCATTCCTTTACAGCGGTTTTCTGCTTCTTTGTGAGTCAACACAGCACCCATATTTGCTACAACTTGTGACAGGTCTATATGGCCAGTGACAATATCTGAAATATAAAAAAATGATTTTGAAATCATAACCTTTGAATCTTTGAAATCAAAGCCTATGTAGGAAAAAAAATAAATGGAAAATAAACTTAATAGCATACATAATGTGGAGGATTTTTGAGATGGGGCAGTAACCTTACATATTATAGTTACAGGCAAATGTTCCTAGGAGACTTCTTCATCCTAGTGTTAATCCCAGTTGCATCTGGAAGCTTTTTGCCTCAAACTCCACGGTTTGCTTTTTCCACATGAACTTCGGGTTTGGCTGGACGTCGATATTTAGGAAACTATCCATAACTTTTTAAGATATTTCGAACAGCATTCATAGATTTTGGGAAAACTTACAGTCAACCAAAAAAAAACTAAGATAGAAAACTTTGTTGCAAGCGGTCCTTTTTCATTTAGGGATCAGAAACGCATGGACAATTTTAGGTATAGTACCTGTATGAAAGCAATTTTAAATGTAGAAGAAGCGAAAGATGTATGCTAGGATCATAGCAGGTGGAAAATTGTGGTATCTGCCCACCGCACTGGGAAAGAGGCGTGACTGAATGTATGTATGTACTAGAAATGATAGAAATTGCTAAAAACAGTTCCCATATTATATTGAACAGAACAACCATAAAAATACTGCGTGACTTCGACCACGACCTAAGAACATCTGTTCACACTATAAAGTGTAAATATCTCTAGTTTTAGATGGATTGGTTAAATATTCGTGCAATCTAAAGGAAGGTACCTATATCTAATTTGAGTTTAATTGAGGGCTTACCGGCAACTATACTCGACGTCCGGTCAAAAATTTCATCATTCTGCATTATAGCATCCGCTAATTCAGTTTTAAACCACAACGATTCCATTTTGTCAGATTATTCGTAAATTTGTCACATAAAATTTTAAAATAATTAGGTACAAATTAATAAAACGTTGAGGCTTCTCTCAACTCAATAAAGAAAATTGCAGTGCAATAAAATTGGTTCCTTGAATACAGTGGTTAGATATATTTGAGGTTACTTTAATAGGTTTTTTATATAACACACTCAAGATAATATAATGTAAATGGAATGCATAATTTTCTTTGTGATACAGAGCACTTTATTTAATGGTAATGTAATGTAAAAGTTTAAACTGCATGGATCATGCTGCCAAATTTCTATTTATTTATAAAAAACCATTAAAAAACAAGTTACAGTGACTGATTTGACATTTGTATTTGACATTTTTGATTTTGACAATGACAAATTGACAACCATGCCATGCATCCCACCTAGTGCTAACAGACGACCGGAATTTGATTCGGAGCGAACCACCGAACTTGGTTCACTTCGAGCCTTAGAGTATACATTATAAATGTATACTCTAAGCTTCGAGCCTAATCGGATCGTGTGGAGTGGAGAGCAGTCGGTTGGTTATTATTATTATTTCCTTTAATCATTTTATCTACATATAAATTATCTTTTACATATACTTACCTAAAAAAATACATTTAAAAATACAAAAAAATAGTGTCCCACCCCCACCGGCATCAGCTACAGGGACCAAGCTACCGGTGGTTAGGGCTCCAGAGAGAGAGAGAAACCTACTTACAATACGCACCATGTCGAGGAGTACCGCCTTCTGCATCAGGCCCTTGACACAACTCTCTAACGCGAGCCTCTTGAGAGATGTTGGTCGAGACGGTTCAATCCGTGAACCGATTTTCAGCCAAATCAGTTCAGTCGTTCTTGAGTTATAAATAGTTATAACTAAAGGCGGCCACCCACTTACAGTCCGCCTGCAGTTTTTCGTCTGTCCGGCGCGGCGGCCTGCAGTCCTTATGTCATCAATGTCATCGTAATTTTATTACCTCAGGCTAATAATAACATTATTTTATTCTTTTAGTCTGATGTTATTACGTATAAAATGCCGACGGCCATAGACTGTCCGGCCTTTAACTGGCTTTACTGACCGAAATCGTCAAGCGGCCACACATATATTAGCCGTCAGTCCAAAATCGTCGACGAAACTGTAAGTGTGTGGGCTATTGCGATGAACTGATAGACCGATATCATCCGGTTGTCTTTCGATAAACTGTTAGTGGGTGGCCGCCTTAACACGACGAATCTGGTTGAAAACCAGCGTCAGGCACCTGTCTGACATATGCTGAACCAGGCCCTTTTCAGCATGCCTGCGAGATGTATACCGGATAGCAATTAAGTTTATATTTTTTGTTATTGTTTTTGTGTATTTCCTGTCATTTGCTTTTTGCTGTTATTGTGTATCTCGTAGGTATATGAATAAATGGTTTCTTTCTTTCTTTCTTTCTTTCTTTCTTTCTTTCTTTCTTTCTTTCTTTCTTTCTTTCTTTCTTTCTTTCTTATAAATTTATAGAATACTAGCTGTCCCGGCGAACTTCGTACCGCCATATTTTTCCCGTTCCCGCTGCACCTATTTTCTCATCCTTTAAACCTTCCCTGGATACCCAAGAATATTTTCAAGACTAAAATTAGCCAAATCGGTTCAGCCGTTCTTGAGTTATAAAATAACAACAACAACGAAAAGTGGCATTGATTTTTATAATTCGTGCATTTTTTAGCCTTTTTGGCACAGTTTACCAAAGAGTATAAATTATTTATAGTTAAATGTATATACATTTTTTAACAAGCTCCATTGAAATCAGGGATTTTCCTAATTTTAATGCAGAGCTTGTTAAAAAAGCGTATACAGAGAGACAGGTGTTGCAGGGGCAAAAACTTACTCATTTTTTTAAGTCTACTGCTACTATCACAGACTGAAGACACAGAACAGAGATAATAGTACTAGCGTACTGAAGATTTGAGGATACCGCTCAGTGTTATCGAAAGACACCACACGCACCAATACATCTCACATCAGTTAAACATAACATAACATAAACATAAACTCACGCCTATATCCCCGAAGGGGTAAGCAGAGGTGCTAGCACCCACATTTCGCCGTTTATGTTTAGGTCCCAATGTAATAGGTGGCGAGCCTATTGCCATTAACCGGGCACTTATAAACCTGCGATAAACAGTAACACCAGTAATAACATCAGTTAGCTTAATGCATTTTGTGAAGTCACTGGGCTCAAGATACTTAGCCCCCCTCCCCCGGCCGGAGCCAGTGGGGGAGGTTATGTCAAGCTCGAACCAACTAAGACGCACGCCGTCCGTCTTTATCCGGTTCGGGCGTTTGTGTTGTGCTTGTGCAGATCGCACCAGACCACACAGAGTACCCGGACTACCCCCACCCTTCATGGTTGTTACGACTTGCAAAGTCTTTGGGGTCAAGATTCAAGATATATACCGTGAACAAACCGAACCGATAAAAATAATAATAATGTCCGGCGGACTGCTGCTGACACAAGATATGGTACGGAGCATGCCAAGTTTAGTGGTTCACACACACTGAACCAAATCCGGTCGTCTGTTTAGAACTATAAAGATAAAAAAAACCAAGATAAAGTAAAATCACAGATTACTTAAATAGTTGGTAAAATAATCAATATCCATACATTGGAGCGGAGTTAATTAAAAAAACTGTAGTTGTATATTATCTATGAGTTGAAGAGATTTGCAGATTATTCATAGAGTAAAGTAATACATCGGAAATAGAGGGCCCTCTCGTGAGCAAGTGCTCGTCAATTCCAAAGAAAAAATTACTGATAATAGTGATAATACTGTGTTGTTGAAGTACTTTATTGCTTTTGTATCGTTTCTGTGTGCTTTGTGTACCTAAATAACTGGGTAAGTTCTAAAATAAACATCCTATAACAGAGGTATGGATAACCATCCTCCCGATCCTGGAGGGGATGAAGAACGACTGAGGTTGCTCCTCAGTCGATCTTCCTCCAAAAAGCGACCGAATCAAGAACAGGGAGATGCTGGTTCAGCTAAAAAACTGATAGTAAATCCATCCGAATCTGCCCCTTCTGTCCAAACCACTTACATTCACCCGGATCACGCCAATAAGCCTGCTACATATACAGACACCGACTCAGGTCCATTTTTAGTACATGTTACCAGAGACGTCGGCGATTCATCCTCAGGAACTGTTTTCCGTTCAATCAAATTCGGTCAATTCCTAGCTCACAACAATATTACAAACATCATATCTGGAGGCGTTAAACGAGTTGGCCGAAACAGAGTTTCCGTAGAATTTAAGTCGTCTAATGACGCAAATAACTTTTTAACTCCTCCCGCATTACTTAGGGCTAAATATACGGCCTCAATTCCCTCATTCGCATGCTCCCGTATGGGAATAATAAGGCAGGTGCCGGTGGAATGGACATTGGAGGAAGTGGTCCAGTCCATTGAGGTTCCGCCTGGCTTTGGATCCGTCATGAAGGCCAGAAGACTAAATAGACGAGTACCTGGCGATAATAACACCCCCACATATGTGCCTACACAAACAATCGTGGTTACCTTCACCGGTCAGAGACTACCTCCGCATGTCTACTGTTTTTATAACTCCCTGCCCGTTGAAACTTACGTCCTACCAACAATCCAGTGCTTCAAGTGCTGTAGATTCGGCCATGTAACTTCCCAATGCAGATCGGCTCCGAGATGCTTTTTGTGTAGTCAGCCCCATGAAGGTGCAACTTGTACAACCTCAACCCCTACTTGCCTATTTTGCTCAGGTCCCCACTCTGCTAAAGACTCTTCCTGTCCTGAACATTCCCGACAGAAATCAATAAAAATTACAATGTCTCAGGAGAATGTGTCCTACATGGAGGCTTCCGCCAGATTCCCCCAAGTCAGAAAGTCCTTTGCAGACACTACTAGGTCTCCAAATTTGTTGAACTCCCAGCCTAGCTCCCAACATTTCCCTGCTCACAGTTCCCATCAATTATCCTCTCCCTTCTCTCAGGCTCCATCTCAAACCTCTTACAAGAAAACATTCTATTCCCCTCAAAAACCGTATAACCCAGCCTCGAGTCCTGGCTACAACAGACAGGCTCATAATTCTCTAACTCAACCTCCCCCTTCTTCTATGCCTAATGGTTCCGCTCTTTTAGTTGAGCAATCAAAATCTCTGTCAAATGACAACCTTCTCGACCTACTTCTCTCCA
Organism: Eilema depressum; assembly: GCA_914767945.1. Taxonomy (NCBI): domain Eukaryota; kingdom Metazoa; phylum Arthropoda; class Insecta; order Lepidoptera; family Erebidae; genus Eilema; species Eilema depressum. The sequence goes on along the minus strand of OU612028.1, from coordinate 5,599,139 downwards.
CTGTAATCAATATGCTTACCAGATTTAGCGATACTGAGCTGCCGGACAAATATAAAAATAAACTTTCTCAGCTGCTAGTCCTTACAAGTCAAATTCCCACCAATTCTTCAATGGAACTGTAGGAGCATTCAAAATAAAAAGAATGAATTAATACATCTAATCAATAAATATAAACCGCTCATTGTTGCCATTCAGGAAGCATGGCTTAGGCCCAACTCCCGTTTTAGGGTGTCTGGGTTTGCTTGCTTTCGGGATGACAGGAATGACGGACATGCTGGATCCACTATGTTGGTGTCCAGAAACATTATATACTCTCAAATTCCTATCCCCCCTCACAATGACTCTTTCAACATTGTTGGCGTTAGGTCAATGAACATTTCTTTCCTTTCCATTTACATTCCTTACCCTGATTCATCCATACTTTCAGACCTTATTACCATAATATCATCTATTCCTCCTCCTGTAGTCATTCTGGGTGATTTCAACATCCATCATACTTCCTGGGGATCATCCCATTGTGATGGCTTGTCTTCTTTATTTCTTGATTATTTAGATTCTTTGAACCTCTGCATTCTTAATAATGGTAGTGCTACTCGCAGACCGACTTTGTCTCACCCTGGCCCTTCTGCCGTAGACCTGTCTCTGTGTCCTCCTTCTCTTTCTTCTTGCCTTATATGGCAGGTCCTAGGTAACTCCCATGGAAGTGATCACTACCCCATTTTCATCTCAACTCTTTCCAGCCAAATTCAAAATCCCACATTTAATCCTCTTCTTAAATATAACCTTTCAAGAGCAGATTGGGAGGCTTATTCCAATTGGCTAGATCGGGAAATAGAGCTATTGCCAACTCCTGACTCTGACAACTACCATTCTGTATATTCACGCTTCAAGAATGCTCTTCTGATTGCTGCGGACAAGTCATTCCCACTAAAAAAGTCTCCCAGGAATGGGCTTCCTTCCCTGCCTTGGTGGGATCAAGCCTGTTCAGATGCCTGCAGAAGGAGAAAGGATGCTGAAAAAGCTTACACGAGAGATATGTCCCGGTCAAATTACCTTGACTACCAAAGGGTGGCTGCTGAAACTGTTAGACTTCTCTCCCAGAAAAAACGTGATGGTTGGCGCAGGTTTTGCGAGAACCTATCCCCACGTACGCGCTCGTCCTTGGTATGGAAGAATATCCGTAAGTTTAAATACTCTGTATCACCTAACCACATTGCATCAAATGATTCTTCTTCCTGGATCCAAGAGTTCGCGCAGAAGTTGGCTCCCCCGTCCGTCCCTACCTCTTCTGAATGTTCTATTCACCATTCCTCTTCCCATTCAAGTCATCACTTTGATGCCCCTTTCACCCTTAATGAACTTTTAGCTGTTTTGGAACCACTAAAGGATTCCTCTCCTGGGGTAGATGGCATCCCTTACTCCTTCATCGTTAAGAGTAGCCTATCTACTAAAAATTTTCTTTTAAGTATCCTAAATTTAATTTTTGACTCTGGTATTCCTCCAGAAGAGTGGAAAACCCAAATTGTTCTCCCTATCTTGAAACCTGGCAAAGCTTCCGAAGATGCCTCCAGCTATCGCCCCATTGCTCTATCTTGCACAATGGCTAAAATTTTAGAGCATCTTATTAAAAACCGGTTGGAATGGTTCGTAGAGAGTCAAGGTCTTCTTTCTAAGACCCAATTTGGATTTCGTAGGGGTTTGGGTACAACCGATAGTCTTTCCATCTTTACTACTGACGCTCGGATAGCTATGTCCAAAAATGAGTTCTGTGTGGGCTTGTTTTTGGACATAGCATCTGCATATGATAATGTTCTTCTTCCTGTGCTCAGGCAAAAGTTGCTAAAGCTGAGTATTCCAGAGAAGATTGTTAACTTTATTTCTAATTTCCTCTCTGAGAGGATCATTTTAATTAAGTACCAGAACTCTATCCTCCCCCCTAGAACCATTTGGAAAGGTCTCCCTCAGGGTTCTGTCCTAAGCCCCCTCCTCTACAGTATATACACAGCTGACTTAGACCTCTCCGTAACTTCGTTTTGCAACATTCTGCAGTATGCTGATGATCTAGCACTGTATGTTTCCATGAAGCATTTGTCTGAAGCAGTGTCGAAACTGAATTCTGCAATTTACTACCTTCACATTTGGCTTGCAGATCACGGACTATCTCTATCAATCTCTAAAAGCACGGTTGTTGTCTTCAGCCGTCGCCGATCCATTCCCGATTGTGTGATCTCTTGTGAAAACCAAATCTTTCCTGTAAAAGAAAATGTAAAATTTTTAGGTATGATTTTGGACTCCAAGTTGTCAGGGAAGGAACATATTAATTACATCATAGAGAAGTGTGAAAAAAAGATAAATATCATACGATCAGTGGGCGGTGTCTGGTGGGGAGCTCATCCCTATTGCCAGAAACTGCTATATAATGCTTTGATTCGAAGTCATCTGGATTACGGATCCTTTCTTCTTGAACCCTGTAACAAAGCATCCCTTAGTTCGCTGGACAGGATTCAGTCGAAATGTCTTCGCATAATTCTGGGTGCCATGAAATCCTCCCCAATAAATGCTCTGCAGGTAGAGTGTGTTGATCCTCCCTTGTCTTTGAGAAGGCAATACCTTTCCGACAGATACCTCTATAAGACTTCCCAACTTGCCTTCCACCCTTTGATACCTAAACTACATTCCCTCTCGGAATATATCTCATCTGGTGGATATTGGTCCCATAAAGATCATCCTCGCCTATTTAATTATTTCGTCAATTATGTCCGCCTCCCCTTCCCCTGTTTCCAATCCAAATTTAATCCCTTATTTGAATTACCATATGAATCAATACTCTACTCACCTGATATCACTGTAGATTCTGGTATCAGTAAGCATTCACCGGATGCCGAATCAATCTTACAACGCCTAATCAGCCAAAAATGGCAGGATTCTATAGCCATATATACAGATTCCTCTAAGTTGTCAGATAGCTCCTGTGTTGGATCTGCTGTTTGGATCCCTCATTTTAGTATTATATTATCTTTTAAATCTCCCAATATTAACACTATTTTTACTGGAGAATCCATTGCCATTCTGGAGGCATTGCAATATGTGGAGTCTCATAGCATCAGTAAATCTGTTATTTTTACAGATTCCAAGAGTTGTTTACTCGCCGTACTAGCTAACCAATTCTCCAGTAAATCTAGATCTCCTTTAATTCTCCAAATTAAATACTCACTTTTTAGGTGCCACAACAGAGGCCTTATAGTCTCACTAGTATGGATACCTGGACACAGCGAAATCTTAGGTAATACAATGGTTGACTCTCTGGCTAGGGCTGCTTCCTCTAGTGGATCTCGTGACCAATTTAAATCCTTTCCTCAGGACTTACTCTCTCTTGCTAAAACATGCTTAACATCTCAGTGGAGTGTGCATTGGTCCCAGTCCAGCGCAACTAAAGGCAGACATTATGCTTCCATCCAAAATAGTATTCCTTGCAAACCTTGGTTTTTTAAATACCGAAAAGCTTCCAAGAGGGCAACCTCTGTTGTTTGCCGCCTTCGATTGGGTCATGCCTGTACAAATGTTTTTCTTGCCAAAATCCGGATAAGGGATAACTCTTTGTGTGAGTGTGGTTTGGACGAAGGAACAGCTGATCACATGTTTTTCTCATGTACTAGGATGAATGGATCCCTATATGACCTCCTTCCCACTAACGATATCCCTCTTCCTTCCAATATTAATACAATCCTTACTTATGTCAACTCCCCGGTCATTTATATATTATGTCACTTTATAGATTTTAACAATATTAACCTGTAAAACTGTGTTCGTTTGCTCTACCACATAACACTTTGTTTGCTTTAATGTTGTCTCTTCTTTTCAGGTACTTCAACACACTATAAACCATTTGGCCGCTTTTCCAAATTAACTGTTTGTATGGATATTTTACACTTGTACTCTCACACGTTATTATGATCAGTAAGTATAAGAAATCTCTGAAAAAACTGAATTTTTGGCGGAATTGTTGGGATCGCCATAGAGAAAAAAAAAAAAAAAAAAAAAAAAAAAAAAAAAAAAAAAAAGAGATTTGCATTGTCACTTTTGTCTGCTTTTGTCAAAAATGTCAGAGTCAGACTATATACTCTAAGGAGTCAGATTGTCCAATTGTCAGACCAATTGGACCAATTGGGACCAATTTGAATTGCTAGAGTATATAGTTTGAATTAGGAATGGGTCGTTGACGCTTTTTTAGTAAACGAAACTAGACCGATTATCGTCGACAATAAACTAGTGCATAAAACGATTTTTTTTTCGACTAGTTTACTGCGACTTCATGACATTGAATTGATGACTATAGAATAAACTGCTAAATTTTCGACCAATTTCCTTGAACTAGTTTCGATGAACTTGATTGAATTGATGACTACGTGCTAATCAAACAACGACTATTATTTAAAATGAACTTTCCTTCATACTTTTTCCAGGCTTAGGACTGGCAGGCTAACTAATAAATAATAATAACTATAATAATATGATTACATAAATACATGAATTTAGAAACTTTTTTCTTTTTAAGATAATTCTATTGCATTAAGTATGCTAAACTAAACAAATTATTTTAAATTGGAAAAAGCGAAATCAATATTCGGGCAGGAGACTCGAACCCGCGATCTTTCCCTTTTTTCTTTTTGTTTCTTTTTTTTTTTGTTGATTTGAAATAATTGAAATTGTACAATCATGTATTATGCATTATACTTTTTTTTGTTATTATTATTTGAAAACTAAAAAAATAATGTAATGTAAACAAATGAAATGCTAAACATTTTTGTATGCGAATAATACAGATGCATATTCTATTACTATGGCAATAGAGTTTAAAACTATACGTCCAGACCGCAAATGAAGATTGTCCTTTTCCTTAGCACGTGCCGATCGGAAGAGAGAGATAGGTAGTCATAAAATCTATCAAGTGTGACAAGAACGAAGTATTACGAAGTATTACGAAGTAGGTACGCCTCGAACTATGCATTCACAGATTGTCTGTGTCCTCGGTACTAGTACTACGTACTTCGTAATCATTCGGGTTAGTTCGTGTTAACTCGGAAGGCGCGCTTATCGTCGCTTTGCGCTTCGCGTCAACCGGTCTCGTTCGCACTTACAGTGCACAAAATGAATGTCGTTCATGAGTAAACCAGTTTATCTGTATACTATAAACTAGTTTACCGTTTATGAGAAATAAACAGTCTAAATAAACTGTTCGTTCATTCAACGACTATCCCTAGTTTGAATTGTCACTTGTCCAGTCTATGCACTTGTCAGATTTGTTTTGTATGAGTAGCGTGTAGTAGAGGTTATTTTACGTAAAATAAAAGTTATTTTACGTAAAATAAAAGTTATTTTATCTATTATTCACTATCGTTCTCTTGTAAACAAGTTCTCAAGCAAATTCAAGTGTTCTCAAGTCAATTAAGTAGCCAAGACCCAAATTCTTAGTCTCACTCAAGTCCATACGACTGATGAAAAGTGGTGCAATATATATGAATTTTTAAAACAGTACGATAAATAACAACAAAATGTCTCATAAATCCTTGATAGATTTTGTGGTGAAGTATCACAAACCACGTTTACTAAATAACGTTGTTTTCTTTCCAAGTAATGGAAACTCATTTTTTGGAAGAAGAATAGTAGTTCCAATATCGGCATCTTCAACTCCAAAGGTGAATTCTCAAAGAGGTTTTAGCACAACTGTAGCAAAATTCAATGAGATTAAACTCAATGCTGAACAGCAAACACAAGGCGGGAAATTCCAGTTAATGTTTACATGTAAAAAGTGTAATACGAGAAACAACAAATTGATTACAAAACAGGCTTATTATAAAGGCGTTGTGATAGTAATCTGCGATGGTTGCAACAACAAGCATTTAATAGCCGATAATTTGAATTGGTTCACCGACATGGAAGGGAAGAAAAATATTGAAGATATAATGGCTGAAAAGGGCGAAACTGTACAGAAAATTATGTCGTCAGATCTAGAGTTTGTTGCAAAAGAAATGGCCAAGGGTATTGTGAATGATAAAGATACAGTGCTGTTAAAGGACAAGTCGGAATGAAATGAAATAGATGCCTCAGGGTTGTAATTGTTCAAAGCAGTATTATTAATTTTTACTCAAGATGTATGGTACCATATGCATTTTAGGGTGGCCACATACTGATGCAGCCTTGACATTTCTTGTCAAGAAGCGTTTTTCTTAGCAATTTGCTGTGTGTGCAGCAAATGCTGCTTTGATTTGTAGTCCCCCAGTGTTAATAGTTGTTGGCCAAACATCTGAAAGCAGGATCACCATGTTGCATAGCAATGTGAAGAAATTTAATTAAGCCATGAAATATTTCACTGTTATTCAATGTTATTAATTCTGTAGATGAAATAAATGTATTGGTGGGGCAAGGGTTTATGTGATTATATACCTACCTCACTATCATTCACTGTGTATTATTGTGGTGTGGACTGTTGTGGCACTTGTGGCAGAAAGAGGGTGGGCTGTATTACATGTTTGATATTTCTATATTTATTTAGTGTAACAAGTTGTTCCTTATGATGTCCCACACATCATATTGATTATGAAAACAATTATGTAATTATAAAAATAATTATGTTCTGGTATAACAAGAAAATGATGCAATATACAAGAATTTGATGAAAGATGAAAATAATAACTTTAAATGTTCATAGCAAATCTACAAAAAATTACAATTTTATTAAGTATCATAGTCTTCTTTCTTTCATCTTAGCATATTTGCTGAAAGCCTATAAAAAAGTAATATACATTTTTTTGGTATTGGCAAGCAAATGATGCAATATTTTTAAGAAAATGAAACAGAAATACTAAGCAGCCCCATACCCGGGGGCGAGTTAGACTCCGTGGTCTCCACACCGGAAGAGGGCTATATCAAGAGATGGAATATGTCCACGACAATCTCACCTCCGGCAACCGACGGCCCACAGACGCCGTGCGTTTTAGTCGGTTCGAGTCCGACATAAACCCCACTGGCTCCGGTGATCCGTGGGGATTTTTCGCACGATTAAAAAAAAGTGTGGCTTTTATAGAAGTGACTGCTCTCTAACCGCCCAATCTTGTGACCAAAGCCTCCATCAGACCCTCATTCATTAACCAGCAAGTGCAAGTCCTGAAGATAATGGTGGGGTGGGGCCCCAAACCTACTCATCACAGATTTCGAATATTATAAGGAAACTTAACATCTTTTTTTCTTTCTAAATTTCGATTGGGACTTGGGACGTCGACCCCAGATGCGTATATCGCAGGGAGCATAAGCTACGATCCTTTTTTTTTCATCCTAAAACCGCACGTTGTCTCGGGGTTTAAATAACTGAGGTAGCAAGGTTACCTCCCTCACACGCCGGATTTTGAGATGGTCTCTCCTACTCCAGAACAGGGAAGAGGGGGGCGGCGCGGTGTTTTACAGGCTTGCTTCTGCATGCCAGGGTAACAAACGGCAGTACCTATTACGTACGTCGCGTTGGTAAGAACCTATAGATATGGGCCCTTATTGACAAATATAACATTATGTAAACAAGTATTGTTCTATTGGTAATAGTCTAACAACAATAATATTATTGTTTGTATGTACCAAAGTATAATAATAGTTACGTAGGCAAATAATAATAGATACTTCCCTTTTACCTTCACGGAGGAAGTAAGTACCTTCCTATTTAAGTACCTATATTCTCGGCTTAGGTACTTAGTAAAGGTAAACAATATTTTAGCGACTTTTAATCTCTCTCTCTCTAAACTTAAGAGCAGCGCTCTTGTCGGTGGAGTAATCGCCACTCTTCTCTCTCCTCCGCCAAACCCTTGACCTCAAAAACAAATAAACTAGGCTAACTGATAAGATATAGTGGTTTGATTACGGTTTTTAGTATAAAATGAGTTTCTAAACAGAAAAATATTAATAAACTGAGTGAATAAAACCAATGATGTAATAAATTTAGAAAACATCATCACTATCACTATCACTACATATTATAAAAAACAAAGTCGCTGTCGCTGTCTGTCCGTCCCTATGTGTGCTTAAATCCTTAAAACTACGCAACGGATTTTGAAGCAGTTTTTTTTAATAGATATAGTGATTCAAGAGGAAGGTTTATAATTATGTATAATACATGCATAATATTGTAGAGAAACACTGATAAATTTAGAGATATGCAGCGGGACGGGATCAAAAATATGGCGGTACGAAGTTCGCCGGGTCAGCTAGTAGATTATAAAGACAATACATGAATATTGTTTATGTTTAGTTAAGTACCTACCTAACCAAATAGAGTATGTTTTTTTTCACACTCGTGCTGCTGACCCTGAAGAAACCTAATGCCCTATAACTTTATAACTTTCTTTGTAGTGTCCCGGCTTCCCCCAGAATAAATTCGTACAAAAATCCCTAATAGCAGCGCCATCTACAGACACGAAAACAAACGGTATCCACTTACGTACTTTTTGTACTTCGTTCCATTTGTATGAGAACACTTCTTTTTTGGTGAAATGAAAATACTTAGGCTATTTAAAAAAGGTTACATGATTTATTCTCATTCTTAATAAAAAGGATTACAAATAAAAATATTTATGGCCAACTATTGAAAAAATATGGATAGCGTAAAATTCAATGGCTTTTTTAATACAAAATATAGATCCGAAAATAAACCTTATGTTCTAGATACATAGCTCGTATTTTATGTTCGCTCGTCTGAATACATTAACGTGAATAAGTCAATGACTTCGATGTATAAGTAATACTAGACTCGCTATGTGGAACAAAAAAAAATGGTTGCGAAAGACCACTAATGGATCACAAGACCACCGGCTTACACAGATAGGTGTCAAAATTAACTGCCATCTGACCACCACAACCCATTGGCAATATCGAAGTATCGCAGTTAGACCCTAATCTAGTATCTCTAAATAGCAAATCGAATTAATGCAAGGCCAAACCAATGCGATCAGCTTGCGTCCGCGGTGGCGATCAGTTGCTAGCCAATCCAGGCCGCGGCGGCGGTGTGAACACGTCTATACAAATTCCTGATCGCCACCGCCGCGGACGCAAGCTGATCGCGTTGGTTTGACCAAGGCTTTAAAGTTTAAGCGTACACCACTCACTGAAATATTTTTTTATAGATTCTATCGCGATTTATTTGTTATTATTTATTTTTAGAGCGCGACCATGGCTGCTGAAACGCAGATGAAACGTCGGGGCAAAAGTAAATAATAACAAATAATTATTTATTGATTTTGAATTTAATTTTTAATTAAAATAAAACCTTATTTCAATAAAAAAAAAATCAATATTTAATTTTCACTTTTGTTCTAGCTTGCCAGTAGTTACCTATACATTGAAGTCAATGGAATAGACACTATTTATTTTCTCCTGTACCTATAACTAATAATATTAAGTTTTCCATTTTAGCAGGAATAGTAAAATATTTTTTAATTGGCACCAGTTGGTAATCATTTCTGAATATTCTATAAAAATAAGGCACAGTATAATCACATTATCTTATAGAAATCATAGTTAATCTCTTATAATACATACTTATCGCCACCGCTGCCAAGTGCGTGTCGTGATTTTAAATCTGGACGAAATGACTCAATATTATTTGCACGAAAAAGGCGTCCGTATACGTTCACACGCACGACGCAGCGCAGGCCCTTACTATTACTTGTGCGTTATTACATAATGCAAAATTAATGTACAAAAATCTTAAACATTTTCACATAGAATGCTATTCGGAATGCACAAATTTTTATTTGGAAGGTTGTCTTTAAAGAGAATGGTTTCAAGTATTTTAATAAGATTGATGGTCAGTTTACCCTATTCATTAAACTTTGGCACAAAATGTAAACAACAATGACGAAAGGGGTCCATAGGTATATTTTCTATTTAACTTACATATTTATATTTTTGAATTATTATATTCTAATAATATTATAACAAAAAGTATTTCAGTTTTTTTAAAGAATATTAGTAACAGAAATTACTTGTATTCCCACAAATCCATCTATCTAAAGTTGCTTGTTTAGGCAAACAAAATGACCAGGATACGAATCTGGGACCTCTAAATCATAACATAAGACCATTAGCGTACCATTATAAAAAAGTTGACGTCAAACAATCTAAAAAACCTTACCTATACTCTATTCAGTTAGGTACTTAACTAAAGGTTAACAATCTTGTGGCAATTTTTTATAAAAGCACATATTATACAAACTAGGCTTACTAACTGACTAACTAGTGCTTCGATTATGGTTTTTAGTCTTCAAAAAAAGTTTCTAAACAAAGAAAATATTCATTAACTTAGTTTTAAAATAACACATAAGTATTAAAAAGACACAAAGATTGTTTACGTTTAGTAAAGTACAGTTTCTGCCAAACATTTTCTAAAATGTAATATCAAGTTAACATATATAAAAAAGGACTACATAAGGTATTTTTTATATAGCATTTTTTAAATAGGACAGATTACATGTAGTCTATCAATAATAGTATGACTATGACACATTAATACATTATTATTTTTCATTGTTTTGTTTACACTTTGTGCCAAACTTCACTGAATAGGGACAGGAATGTCAACAGTAAAAGATCAGTCCTATTAGAAATTAAAAGGAAACATGACAGATATTCTAGCCTATTTGAATGATACAAACAAAGATTGGATTAATCATCAAAGGCCACAATGGCCATCACCAGTGTTGTTTATCTTCACTATATTTTTATTTAGATAGCCATTCTCTTCAGACGTCATTAGTAATTCTGACAATATATGCATATAAGCCATGAATAAGCTGAATAACTTGCCTACCCCTACCAACTATGATCATCAACTATCGTCAATATCATTATTATTACAGGTAATGGGATATTCGGACACTCAAACAACACACGTGTTTACCATAGTAGACATCCTATTGAATACTAAATAAAAAAATGGTTCCCTTGAAAAGTGTGCTTTTTCAACTTATTTAACTTATTCAGGTCTTGTAAAGATATTGTCTCGGGTAAATTAATCTTATGCTAATAAACAAGTAATTGAGTAAACAATCACTGATAAAATTTCAGTCTTAATAATATTTTCTTCAGCATAATATAAACAATTTATACTCTTTTTGGACGGCTTACAATAGCATAGTCAGTACCATTGCAATTATTATGGTTGATTTCTTCCAAGCCAACTTGATTTTGCAAAGCTTGGACTTGAGCAGCAGTGGGTACCTGAGGCCCAGGAGTGTTAGGTTTCCGTATCATTCCATACCCAAGATGGGAATCATCGGCTAGTCTTGCCGTCTGCATCACATTCTCAACTTCATCATAATCATTCCAAGTATCCTTATTCTTAGGCTCACCAAGTGATAATGTTGTTGGTCGTGCCTCAATCTTTTTATATCGAGAGGACTTATTTAATTTACTCGTAGAACCAAAATATTGAAGCCTATCATAACTCTCATCCTCTGGGTCCACCACTGGACTTGGCAATAAAATTATCCGTGAAGCCTCTGGGCCAGTAGTATTCAAATTATCCTGAGATCTTGATATGAGTTTTATGCAATTTGGATTGTCACCCAAATTAGGTGTGAACTCAATATGATCTGGAGTGTCAATACCTCTTGTCCTCCAAGCCTCACTTATGACTTCAACGCTATCATATGGCACTGAAGGTGGACTATGTTTTCTGTTTTGCTCTATTGGTTCATAATTGTCAAGCATTTTATACTTCCCGAATTCTATACTTTCATCAGTTGAATTTAGAACATCTTTTCCTTTATGAAGATTAACAATTTTGCGGGGAGGTTTTAATGGTTTAGGTTTCAATGCCGGTTTTCGCATAAGCAGAGGTGCTGTGTCTCTCTCAGAGCAAATGCTTGGCTGGCTAGACATAGAACTTTTGAATGATAAAGAACTTAAGGTCAAATCATCAGGTCTTGCTGCTACTAAGGGGCTTCTAGATCCAGGAAACAAGTTTGCACTTGGTTGAATATTAAATTCACTATGTTCAGGACTGTTAAGATTATCATTGCCAATAGTTTGTTTCATAGTTTTCATTTTCAATGACAGACACTTAAAAATTTCAGTTTGATTTGGGTGTTCTAAGTGAAAAATACCTTCTCCAGTATCACATTTTCTACCTGCTTCGAAAGTGAATTTACCCTGTCTGTAACCATAACGTCTTACATACCTATATGGCCAAGTAGCATATAACTTATCATCATTTATATCTCTTAATTCTATGGCATTTGTTGTGAGCAACAGGAGATATCGCATGGGTTCAAAACCACATCTGGTTGAAGCTTCTGAGGCACACATTTTTACTGAAAACACCCCTTCTCCAGAGGAGCAATAAAGATCATTATCTTCATCACAACCAATAGGACTGGGGTCTGTACCTCTGAAAGCTACGGACTGCAAAGCTGTTACCCATTCTAATGCTTCTGCTTCCGTCTGCGAGCTGAGTTGTTGGGTGTGTGACTTAGTAAGTATTGTAATCATGTTAGGACTAGTATGAGTAATTTTGATACAATTTTCGAGAGTAATAATTTTAGGTATAGCACCAGAAGTGACTTCATCTTTGTTGTCATATATTTCGAGACGTTCGATTCCCTGCTTACTGGCACTGAAGAGTATACAATGCTTCTGTTGCCAATTTTTCTGTAGATAAATAAAGAAAATTTATTAATTAACAGTATTATTATTTACAAACTGCGATAGGATGCCAAAGTTTGAAAGTATAGTCATTAAACTTGAAAGGTTTCTCATTAAATACATATTCTCCATTTGGGTAGGTACTAAACTAAACGTAAACAATCTTTATATAAGCGTCGGTAGCTTAGTGGTTAAGGAGTCGGCGTTACGATTGAACAGGTCGCGAGTTCAAATCCTGGCCATTACACTACCATTGTGAACCCACTCCTGACACAAGCGATTTAGCTTAGCTGGAGGGGTAGCAGAAATATTAATAATTTCGGTGACTAATTTCAGTGACTTCTTAAAAAAATGTGTTTTTTCATGTTTTATTCAAAAAAACTGATTATTAATTTTAAAAAATCTGTTACGGACATCATTTTAAAGACTTTAAACTGAAACCGAACCACTAGCTACATATATCAGTAAGTTGCTTAAGTAGGTATTTGTTTAATATGTGTTTTAATAATAAAAAAAACTGTTACAGACATCATTTTTTAAAGACTAAAAAACTGAAACTGAACCACTAGCTACATATATCAGTAAGTTGCTTATGTAGGTATTTGTTTAATATGTGTTTTAATAATAAAAAAAACTGTTACAGACATCATTTTAAAGACTTTAAACTGAAACCGAACCACTAGCTACATATATCAGTAAGTTGCTTAAGTAGGTATTTGTTTAATATGTGTTTTAATAATAAAAAAAACTGTTACAGACATCATTTTTTAAAGACTAAAAAACTGAAACTGAACCACTAGCTACATATATCAGTAAGTTGCTTATGTAGGTATTTGTTTAATATGTGTTTTAATAATAAAAAAAACTGTTACAGACATCATTTTTTACAGACTAAAAAACTGAAACTGAACCACTAGCTACATATCAGTAAGTTGCTTATGTAGGTATATGTTTAATATGTGTTTTAATAAAAAGTTGCTACAAGATTGTTAACCTTTAGTTAAGTATATATTCAAATGGAGTATTATAATTAACAACTAATTCAAAAAAGGCAAAATACATAAAATTTATATGGGGATAAAAGATCTTCAACAGATCATGTAGAGTAGGGTTGCCATAAGTGTGGGGACCCAGACCGGGACATTTGAAGAAAAATTTGTAAAGGTAGAAAAATAGGAACTTTTATTACAACAACTGTTAACACTGCCATTAAACAAGCGTTAAACAAGCGAAGTTTTCTGAAAGGCGAAAAATTATCAGAATTAACTTCTGATAATTGTACAAAATATTTTGACGAAATCAACATTAAGTTAAACATCATCTTCATGTAGACGCTTTCTCCCGATTGCATCCCTGGCCAAGATGACCCCGGAGCTCAGGGTCCGCCTTCCGGCTCTTCCTCCTCCACTTGACACGATCTTGGGCGTCCATGGTAGTGAGACCATTTGCACGCATATCACTCTCCATGACGTCAAGCCAGGACTTCTTGGGCCTATCCCTTCTACCTGGACCCGGCGGGGGCGCCATTGTCAGGCATTTGCTACCCACGTATCCTGGCGGTTGCCACAAGACGTGGCTGCACCAGCGAAGGCGGCTCTCTTGCATTTTATCTGCGATGTCATGGACATGAAGCTGCCGCGGCTGCAAGAGTTCCTCACGCAGCATTTTTATCTCCGTGACATGCAGCTCTTGCTCTCATAACCATGTAAGAGGACAGGCTTAATGATCGTCTTATAGACCTGCCCCTTCAACCTGACTGGCATTTTGGGATCACCCGTGACGCCAGTCATTTCTCACCACCTGGCCCACGCGGAAGCAATGCGTGCCCTGATGTCGTAGTCGATTTCACTGGTCACATGAAGTACAGATCCCAGGTACTTAAACCGAATCATCGCCCATGCGGACCGGTGTGAAATCTGTCGAGTTTAACGCTAAACTTTCTGTCATCGCTACATTTAGCTTCATACCACCGTTCTCAAGCGCTTCCTTCCACACTTTCACGTGTTGCACCAATCTGCTCCTGTCCGCGTCCTTCAGCGCAATATCATCAGCATACATGAGCAACCACGGAGGCTGCTTATGTGGTTTTCTGATACTGTCCAACAAGACGTCTAATACCGAGCTAAACAAGTAAGGACTAAGGACGGATCCATGGTGTACTCCGATGGTGATGGGGAAGGCTTTTGTTGAGTCACCAAAAGCACTCCGAACCACGGAACCAGAATCATGATACATATCTTGGATGGTGTCAATGTAGGTCTCTGGAACTCCCTTAGCCCACAGTACCCACCAGATCACCGCGCGAGGAACACAGTCGAAGGCCTTCTGCATGTCTAAGAATAGGCAGTGCAGGGGCGTGTTCTTCGCCCTGTATTTCCCCACCACAATCCTTAGGGAGAACACCGGATCAATGATCCCGTGCCCGGGACGAAACCCATACTGACACTCCGAGAGTGTACTCTCCTGTCGGATCCGGGAGTCGATTATCTGCTCATAGAGCTTCATGGTGTGGGACATTATCTTTAAACCGCGGTTACTACCACACTCCTGCACCGATCCCTTGCCTTTGAATACTGGCGTAATGAAGCTCAGTCTCCACTGGCTCAGGATCTCACGGTGAGAAGTACGCGGTTATACAGATTTGTTAGAATGCTCACAATTCCAAGCCTCGATGGGGATTTCGTCGAGGCCGAGTCTGTTGAGTCTTCTGCAGGCGTTATCGGTGGCACTAGTCCTTGTTTCGGAAAGAGGTCTGGTGGATGCACCTCTTGCTGCTTATTCAGCATGTCGTTGGAAGTATGAGCGCCATCTGTCCTTCATCGCGTTTTTCTCGTAAAATCATTGGCCCCGGGGTCTTTATTACTCATTAACATATTCATGTATGGATAAATATCAGCGCTTTCGTCGTTCTATCTACGTATTAATAGCAAGTAGCTATTAGTAAGTAGCTAGACTTACTCGCTTTTATTGTAGGTATATTACTGTTTACCAACCAAGTCCAGCTCTCTAATATAATACTAAAAATGTTTAACCGGGACAATTTGCTTATTGGCCGGGACGCCGGGACACCAGGCCTCAAACGGGGACATGTCCCGGCGTACGGGGACGTATGGCAACCCTAATGTAGAGGGGAACATCAATCAAGAAAATGCTTATGAAAGTATTTATGAAAGTGTCACATAATATTCCAGTATTGTTATTGGTATTGTTAATAAAACTGCTAAATGTCCTTCCTAATCATTTTAATTTCCTTGTTCCTTCCTTTCCTTTCCTCTCCGGTGCTGCAAGTGTTCAACATCAGTTACAACATAGGTACTTGATTTTGTGAGAAGTATATCTCACCATCAGGTGGACATGCTATAGAGAATACAAGAACACCTTTTAATATTGTGATGCAAAATTGCCTTTCATACTAGGTATATTCCTGTCTGAAAATAACTCCAGTTGGTTTCACAAAATTTGGCATTGAGTAATGGATTCTTTTTACCAATTGCAATGATGAGCAAAGAAATAAAAAGAAAAAATAAGAGTTTTTTATTTAAATTATATATGCATTGATATAAAAAATTATGGAGGAATATTATATTTTTTACAAGGATAAATTTAATAATAATTGCCATATTCAAATTTGTTACCTATAAAATGGTTATTATGTACTATCCTAGGATATTGTTTACCTATATATATGTAACAATATTCATTGCTTGTTCTATTATTATTTCCTCATGTACAAAATAGCAAACATAAACACCTGTTATTTTATTACACAACACTGAATGGATAATGACCCCAATTCTGACGTTACCATCTCTAAACTTAAATTTCTCTAAAATTTTCTTATTTTAGTTAAGCGATTGACATTTCTAACCGTATTCTGTTGTTATCTTAAACTAAATTTAGTGTTTGCTAAGCACAAGACAGCACTAAATTTGAATATGACGTCGCTAAAACGAGTGTTACAACTATTAAAAAATTAAGAACGAACGATAAAGATTTTCATAAAATCTGTAAAAACTTATCTTAATAAGTCTTTAGAATGCCGACAAATGATAATTAGTGCATATTATTGATCAAATAGTAAACAAACTGTGATATTTCTCAGTCTTAACCAAGCAAATACAGTTTTTCTCGGTCCACGTACCTGGCAAGTTCGCGGGGTCCGCTAGTTATTTATAAAATCCAAATCAATCGACGATTTATAGAGCTTTATAAAGGCTTTAAGCGTATATAGAACGACAATTGGCATTATTTTAGATGATGTCTAATTTTAGTTTGACATTTCTTATTTTAGTGCATATACGTACAACAGAATACCGTTTAACCAAAAATGACAGTTGAGTACTTTCTCTAATTTTAGTTGTGTCAAGCTAATTTTAAGTTAGTTGTGTGTTCTCAGAATACGAAATTACATTTTGACAGGACTAAACTGACATTTAGAGATTTTTAGCTTATTTTAGTTAGCTTGTGACAAGACAGAATTGGGGTCAATATAAGTTTCCTTCAACTGTAACTACGCTAACGAAAAGTTACTCATACGTCTTTATCGACAGCTCGATTCCCTTGTCCAGCCCAGACGTGTATTGAGTATTGAGTCATGAGTGGTTTGGTTACATTACTATCATAATATTACGTGTATGTACATAATTTACACGCACTCATAATTTTTAATAATTGATAAGTAAATAAATAATACCTTTTTAGGAAATTTACTAAACATATTTCCTCCGGCAGGCGGAAATAATAAACAACCGGATTTGATCTCATCGTCTTGTTCCATTTTATGTGTCCAATATTTCTAAAAATAATAAAGCTTTTTCTTTTCCAATATCACTCAAAAACATAGCACAATCAACACTTTGTTGTTGTTTTCACACTATAAGATTGCCCAAATGTACAATTTATTTATTAATCGAATGGAAATGTAAATGCATTGAGCACAGTCGTTTCAATGACGAATGAAATGACAGAAAGTCAGACCATAGACTAATCGGAACAGTCAAGGCATGTGGTCAAGGCAATGGCAATAAGTAGTGTAATGTGTAATATAGTAAGTAATCATGTAATCGCCTAAATAGCTTTATCCTTTTGTATTTGCAATAAGTACTTATTCTGCATAAAAATAATGATATTTAGACAAACACACCTGCGATCACACACACTGCTGGCACACGTCAGCAGTGATGGGCCGTTGTCTGTAGTGTAACTCCGCATTCACATTTCAGATCTGCCCCTCCCGAGAACTCCCACGTACCACGGCTTTCTTTGCAAATCATACTGTCTTGGAATGATATTTTGATAGATTGCGATTTACCCACAATAGCATAGTTTAAGAAATGTTTGGTAATACTTTCCGAGAACAACAAAACATCTCTCTCATCTTAGCGTTATTTCCCAGTCGCATCCGAAGCTTTTCAGCTCGGAGTCTGGGGTCCGCTTTTAGCTTATCTTCAGATTTGGCTAGACCTCGATATTTTTTCGTGAAGCGATTGCCATCTGACCTCCACAGCCCAATGATAACATTAGGCGATATCGATTTGCAGCTAGACCGTTGTTTTTGGATTTTTTTTAGGGCTCCAACTACCCGTAACGACTGCCATAGATGTTCTTATGGCAACCGGGACCGACGGCTTAACGTGCTCTCCGAGGCACGACCATATTCTACTCTTTAAATATGTTGTATTATAAAATCGTATTAGAAAAATCGACTAGATATTTCGTACTTGGCATCACTAGTATTTTTAAAAATCTCAATGTTCTTCTTGCTTTAGAAATCAGACACCTATTTCGTTAACCTTAAGTTCTAGTTTCGTTTTAACTGAATCAACTGTCAATCCTTAGCGGAAGATGGCGGAAGACACCATAGCACCATAGAGCCTGCAACAGCACTTCCCGTTGTCAAATAATTTGTCAATGTCAATATTGTCATGTCAATGCGATCATAATATACATCAAAACATCATTTTGATGAAAAAAATAAATTGTAAATTTGTAATAATTCTATTATAGGACTGTAAAGTTGGCGTGTAATTGGATAGCACCTTTGTACCCTTGAAAATCTGAGTGTTTTGGTGCTTATTGTGACAAATCTATGACTTTCTTGTGTTATTCGTATACATCTTAACTGGTCTAAGGTATTGTGTTGTCCTTTTATTCTATATAAGTATTTATATATGATTATAGCCATTGAAGATAGCGGTAGCCTAGTGGTATGGGTAATGGACTGCTGAGACGAGGTCTCGGGTTCGATCCCAGGTTTTACCATGGCACACACCATGTCTCATGTATTTATCACAGGTTTATAAGTGCCCGGTTAATGGCAATAGGCTCGCCACCTATTACATTGGGACCTAAACATAAACGGCGAAATGTGGGTGCTAGCACCTCTGCCTATCCCTTCGGGGATACAGGCGTGGGTTTATGTTATGTTATGATAGATATAACAATGGTGTTGTTAGCGTTGTGCCAGCAGACATGTCCAAGGAGGACTTTGAATTTGACTTAGACCTAGATGTGGTCGGATCCTCAAGCTCAGACGTATCAACCGCAAAGTCTCAAATGATGGTACCACAGAACGGGGGCCCACTGAGACGGGTCTTAACTTTTGATAGCCAGACATAACCTAAAAGGGTGTTCTGCTGTTACACATCTATCTTAGTCCAGCATTATATTTACCTTACACTATAATGTCTTATGTGCTGTAGATTTGTCCAAGCCTCATTGTGCGAAATATGGACATGAACATCCAAGTAATGGATATTTTGACTCCTGAGGAGGCTCATTGCATCCTTTGCTCCGGCAATCACTTTGCAAATAGCAGGGATTGCCCGAAGTATAGGAGGCAATGGGTCATTAAAACAAAAAACAAACAAAACAAATTGGTCCAAAAGTCAATTTCCTATGCTGAGGCCAGTAAAGTAATACTAGCTGTTTCCCATGACTATGCCAATGCTTCAAAGAGTACCCACCCAGTCTTACCGCAAGACTATAGATATTTAGATTGCCTACTCTGTCGTATTAGGATATATCCTGTAAAGATAGATGTAGAAGAGATAAATAAATAAATAAAAATAAATACTTCTGAAGCCTAGGACTCACATAACCCTTTCACCTTCCTGCAACAGAATTGTACACAATTATATTGTAAGTCCACCTCAGTCAATCCAGCCAAATGGCTGTGGTTTAGCCAACCCAAATTCTCAATCATTCACCCCATCTTCACCCATAGTTGAACTAGATAATTATGCAAATTGTAAAATCTCTCATCTCCCCCAATAACCCTAGATCCCCAGTCACCGTCCAACCTTTTGGTTGTTTTATTGCTGAGTCCTAGCCTACTTAGTACCAGGGCTCAGTTTTAATATACCACACCACACTTCAACATCTACAGATGTGACAGACAGGATGGATATGGAGGGTCAGCCCTCCATGTCAACAACAACAACCTGGTACCATCCCTCCCTTCACAAATGACATAAATATTGTAGCATGTAAGGTAGAAGGTATAATTACACTCATCTCCATCTATATACTATACATTGTTCACCCTAATCTAAATCACATACACACCCTGTGAAACACTTCAGAGCATCCAAGGGCCAGTTTTGGTTATGGGTGGTTTTATTGTCATGTTGACACAGGTTGTTGCACCTGCTGCTCGTAGACCTCACATTTTGCTCAGCTTCACTGGCCCAATGGCATTGCACAGATCTATGATCTGATTCTTAAATCTTGATATTGGTGTGGTATTTATATTATGTTAATATAACTTTGTAATCTACGTATCATGGGCAGTCCGAAGGGGGGAGAGGGTCACAGGGGACATGACTGAAGGATAAGTTGTAAACACGTGTCGAGGCACAATCGAGGCCGCATGGTGCCCAGTGTGGATGACGACGACGTTGCCGAGGTATGTTGGCGATTCTAGGCTGAGCGTGGGGCCTAGCCCTAGGCGACGACGACTAGGCGCTACTTTTCGAAATTGTGGAAGACAGGGAAACTAGTCCTCATACGAAAGGCGAAAGGCATCCGGTGGATTCACCGTCCGCCTACCGGCCTATAGTGTTGCGTGACGAGGTGTACTAGCCCTATGAAAGAGTTATTGCAAAGCGCCTCGTCAAGCACCTCTTTAGAGCCCGACCTAGTGGATGGCCAATATGGATTCCGCCAGAGCAATCCACCGTGGATGCACACTCGTGGCCGAGGTGATGTTGGTGGTGTGCTTGGACTTCACCAACGGGTTCAACGCTTTGTCCTCGAGTTGCATTAGGGAGATATGCCAGCTCATGTATCACGAAGTGCCTCTCTACCCTCGCCGCATACCCGATAGAGAGCCATCATCTATCCAACCGCGTCCGGCTAGAAATGTGCGGGGTTCCGCAGGGATTGGTCCTAGGGCCGCACCTGTGGAACATCGGATACGTCTGGGTGCTTCGCGGTGAGCTCGAGGACGGTGCCACCGTCACGTGCTATGCGGATGACACGCTAGTGACGGCTGAAGGCCACGACCGCGGCTGCCCAAGTCGTTGAACAGATCCGGCGGCTGGGCGTGCTACCTGGGGTAACCAACTTCATAGTGGGAGCCCCATACAAAATACTTAGCTCGAGATGAGACTTCGGAGAGCTATTCCAAAGTCTGGCCCCAATCTGGTTCACTGCCGTTCTGGTGGAGCTGCTGCCTAACTTGAGGTGGCCAGAAGATGGCAAACAGGGTCATCAGGGAGTATCACCGAGGAGACCGCGATGTCCCAGCT
This sequence comes from Eilema depressum, assembly GCA_914767945.1. Lineage (NCBI taxonomy): Eukaryota > Metazoa > Arthropoda > Insecta > Lepidoptera > Erebidae > Eilema > Eilema depressum. The sequence goes on along the minus strand of OU612028.1, from coordinate 5,577,705 downwards.
CCGCCTGGACATGGTGGAGGAATAGAAGTTACGACTTAAGTAACCAAGGGTAGCGTGATAACCGTGATAGCGGCCGTAAGGCACTTCATGCCATCATGCTATGCCACGGGTGACTCTCGTACCCGCTGACGCAGGTGATCATCGGACAATTGTTTCGAGAGCTACCTGCATCGGATTCAGAAGAGCCAACCCCTGAGTGCCACCACTGTGATGCAAGCGAGGACACGGGGCTGCACACACTGACTGAATGCCCGAGGCGTGGAAAATGGGATCCTTGTTGCGGCCCTGGTAGTGGGAGTTTTTTCGCTCAGCTCGCTCAGCAGAGAGCGAGTGTGGCTTAATGCCATAGTTGTTCTTGAATGGCAACCGGGACTGACGGGTCTACACGCTCTCTCCAATCCAAATAGACAGATTAATGTATAATTCCTTAAGAAAAATAAAAATATCTTGCACTGAGCGGAGTGCCTCTCTACCCTCGCCGCATACCCGATAGAGAGCCATCATCTACCCAACCGCGTCCGGCTAAAAATGTGCGGGGTTCCGCAGGGATTGGTCCTAGGGCCGCACCTGTGGAACATCGGATACGTCTGGGTGCTTCGAGGTGAGCTCGAGCCCCCACCCCCAATTTCAGGCTGCAACCGCGCCTACTACGTATAATATTATGTATTCAAATTGTAAGTGCCTTTTATGTATCTGTAACCTTTTGTTTCAGTGTGCTTATTAACTGCAAAAAAGAATTATCGATACCTACATCGGCAAAGTTTGCCATAAAAGAAATATAATTCTAATACAAAAAAAATCTATAAAACCTCGTCAACATGTCTGGCAATAATAATCCTTTAGCGGGCACCGCACATTTACTGGATGAATTGGATAGTATGTCTTTTTACATAATTATAATACTATCACGTTTAGCGTTTATTGATTTTCTTTTTATCAGAACATTTTATTATTCTTGTTTTATTAGAGAAACTTATGGTGCTGCTAAGAGATGGGAGGACACTGATTGGGTACCTTCGCTGCGTGGATCAGTTTGCAAATTTAGTTCTACACAAGACTATAGAAAGGATTCATGTAGGTAGAGAATATGGTGACATTCCCAGAGGAATTTTTATTGTTAGAGGAGAAAATGTTGTACTTCTTGGAGAAATTGTAAGTATTGGCCAACTTTCCAGTTTCTTTTGAAGCCTTAATGCCGTAATGTTCTAGAAGAAACCCACATAAAATTCATACGTCTTTCTTCTTTAGGATAACATTTAGAGAACAAATAAATCCTAATAGAGCTGCTTACATGTGGGCAGCGTCTGTGGTGTGGCGGTAGTAAACGCAACCGCTACGCAGGAAGTGTGGGTACGATCCCCACTCAGTGCAAATATTTGTATGCATAAATATTATATTTGCATATATGGTCGTGCCTCGGAGAGCACATGAAGCCATCTGTTCTGGTTGCCATACGAACATCTATGGCAGTTGTTACAGGTAGTTGTAGCCCTAAAAAGTCCAGGAACTATTCAAACTGTGATACTTTGATATCACCAATAGGTGGTTTATGTCAGATGGCAGTATCTTCATAGAAAATATCGAAGTTCAGCTAAACCCACAGTCAGACTGGAAAAATCTGACTTCGAGGCGAAAACAAGAGAGCTGCTTGCATGTATGCTTTACATGCAAGTAGCTCTAGACTTTCGAATTTATAATGCTAGTAGAATTTAATGATGAAATTGCAAGTATGCTGTGCTGTAAAGTTGTTTTTTTTTTTCAGGATAAAGATAAAGAAGACAGTCTACCTTTAACAGAGGTTTCTGTAGATGATATTCTTGATGCTCAAAGACGTGAACAAGATGCCAAGATTGAGCATCAAAAGTTACTTTCGAAAGCTTTGAAAGAAAGAGGACTTAACTTGCTTGCTGAAATGGGACATGATGATATGTTTTAAATACCTATTATTACACTTATATACCTATGATAAGATTCTAATTAAGTAATATAAAACATATTTGTTACTTTTTCGTTTTATTTATGTGTAACTCTATACACCTATCTGAAATGAAATTATATATAACTAGCTGACCCCGCGAACTTCGTACAGTTAATTCTTTTCTTTTTTCAATTTTTCTCTCCGTAGGAACCATCCTCGTACTTCAAGGAATATTCTAAAAAAAGAATTAGTGAAATCGGTTCAGCCGTTCTCGAGATTTGCGCTTAGCAACACATTTAGGGATTCATTTTATACTAGCTTTTGCCCGCGGCTCCGCCCGCGTGGATGTCGGTTATCGCGACCAAACATAGCCTATGTCCTTTCTCAAGGTCTAATCTACATCTATACCAAATTTCATCAAAATCGGTTCAGCGGTTTATTCGTAAAAGTGAGACAGACAGACAGACAGAGTTACTTTCGCATTTATAATATTAGTAGGGATTATAGAACTTGTCGAACGTGTGGACATTAAGCATTTGCCTTGCACCTATTTCCCGGCGCTCGCGTTGACCTACGCTCAGACGACATAAAACATTACGTTGATTTATACTGGACAAAGTGAATGCTTAGTATACAGGGGGAATACTCTGACTGACAGGGGGAATGTTAATATATAAATCAATGACTCTGACCAACATAAGTAACATAACTGAGCTACATGAATTTGAGCATTCGAAGTTCTATACAACCATCTTGAGGCGATGGTGTATACATACTTTGTAGGTATTCGTATACGATATGGATACGACATATTATGTGCAAATACTGAATCCGCGAAGCATCCTGGTCCGTAGGAATAGAACCAAATTAAATTTAAACTTAAATACCCTGATTTATACCTAAACTCCGAAATTTTCTAACAAAATAATTATTAAAATAAATGTAGAAAATGCAACCACTTGTATAAGTCATTAAATAGCTATCCATTGCTTTAAAGTCATTGACTGTGTCATAAGTCATTAATAAATACGCACACACCTTCACACACACACACACAACAATAGGCATAGTAGGTAACTTACTTGAACAGCTAAGCGGCAACATGCGATTCTACAGAGTGCTCAAAGTTGTTCATATTCTATAAAATTAAAACTCTAGTTTCTGCCCTTAATACTGGACCAATTTTGTTCAAACTTTTCCTGCTTGAAGCTTAGGGGGTACCAAGTATATGGTTTCAATTATTGCCTATATGTCGTATCCATATTGTATAATTAAAGGTTTCAAACTGAGGGAATGCTCTACAAAGCTAAAGCAAGCCAATGTAAGCGGACTGCCATTATTTTTTCTAGCATGGCAAAATAGCTTATGGTGGTTTGCTGCTGCCTAAGGACAACTCTAACCGAGCGAGGTGGTAGTGCCCCTGTTGAAGGTTGTGAAGACACTTGGAGAGCTCCGAAAGGCAAAGTGGCCTCCGAGCGCGGACTGTAAGGTATATGTGAGGGCGTCTGTCACACCACGTAAGTGGTGCAATATGGAAACACCCAAGGAGGCCAAAAGCCTTATATATACAGGGTGGAAGATTTTAACCTTACCTGGAGGGCAAGTACTTTAAATACTGGAGATAGCTAATTTCACTCAAAGGAAACATTCCTTTATTTTTAAAAAGAAACAAAACTGCATTCATAGTTTTTTGAAAATTCCCTTGCCATGCCCGGTAATCGAACCGACTAAAATCCAAAAAAATAACATCCTGTATTTTTATAGCATCAATCGATAGTGTCAATCATGAGGACCGAAACTCTCTAATAAACATGGTAAATTAAATGAAAGGAAGTCAATAAAATCTTAACTTATAAATTCCATTCCAACAGATACAGTATTTTTGCTCAACGTGCCATCACATACCTTATCAACAGTAACGCCATTTCTTTAGTAAAATGAGTACTAAATGACTAAACTTTGATTCCGATTTAGAATGTAACGTTATTGTGTGACTGCATGAGGTAGTCAAGTCTCCCGATTTTTTTTTATAAAGAATATTAACCGAAATTACTAATATTCCTGTAAACCCCCCCAAGTAAGCTAAATTGCTTGTACTAGGAGTGGGTTCACGTCTGTAGTGTAATGGTCAGGATTCGAACCCAGGACCTCTCGATCGTAAGGCTGACTCCTTAACCACTAAGCTACCGACGGCGACGCCACTATTATGTCGATTTAGGTCCAAGATACGTGTCTCGAGGTATACTCAGTGGCGGATCCAGGGGGGGGGTCGTGGGGGTCATGACCCCCCCCTGGGCGGGTCACCTACTAAAAAATATCCCAACGTCACTGATAAATTTTAAAAAATACCACGCATAAGAAGACTGTCTCTTTGTACCTATAGTATTATAATTTTATGAGGCACCAAACATCAGTACATATGAATATTATTCGCACGATTGAAAATTTAAATTTATCGTGCAGCGCAGCCGATCAACCGATGGACTCGAATAGTTTTCGGACCTGACACCCTGTCCGATATGTTAAAGAAATAAGTGCGAATGACTAACCAGGCCGGCAGTCGAAGGTCTGGAGCTGACAGCCATGAGGTCCTTTTTCGATTCGGGCAACAATTTGGCTTGGGCTCAGCTTCAAAGGCCCCGTATTTATGTTACTGTTTGCCTACAAAAACTTTTTGTGACTTGGAAGAAGCCTTCCTTTCTGGATCCGACGTAGGTAGTCACCAAAGCACCCGTGCCCGGTAATAACCTGCGTCAGCCGGTACGAGAGGCAGCCATGTGGCCTCTCTAGCCACTCCCCCATAGGATGGGATGGGCCTTACTACTGCTATTACCGCGGGCCCAGCGGTTGTGGCCAGTGCCTCCCCATACCCGGGGGCGAGTTGGGGACTCTATGGTCCCCACACCGGAAGAGGGCCAGATCGAGAGATATGGCTCTGGGTCGGCCGGGGTGCTAGGGATATGGCTACGACAATCTCACCTCCGGCAACTGACGGCCCACAGACGGCGTGCGTTTTAGTCGGTTCGAGTCCGACATAACCTCCTCCTCCGGCTCCGGCGGGGGAGGTATCCGTGGGGATGTTTCGCACGATAAAAAAAAAGAAAAAAAAGAGTACCTGGGATCTGTACTTCACGTGACTGGTCACATCAACCGCGACGTCAAAGCACGAATTGCCGCCATGTGGGCCAAGGGGTGGGAAATGATTGGCGTCACATTTGAACCTAAAATGCCAGGCTGGTTGGCGGGGTAGGTCTATAAAAGGATCATTAGGCCAGTCTTTTTACACGGCTGTAAGGCGTAGCCGCTGAAGCGACATAAGCAGGAGCTACGTGTCACGGAGATGAAAATGCTGCGGTGGATGTGCGGCGTCACACGTAAAGATCGCATGAGGAACTCTCAGATCCGCGGCAGCCTTCATGTCCGCGACATCACACATAAAATGCAAGAGAGCCGCCTTCGCTGGTATGGCCACGTCTTGCAACAACCGCCAGGCTACGTGGGTAACAAATGGCTGGCAGTAGCACAGCCACCGGGACCAGGTGGAAAGGATAGGCCCAAGAATTCTTGGCTTGAAGTCGTGAAGGGTGACATGCGTGCAAATGGTCTCATCTCACCACCATGGACGCCCAACGTCGTGCGAAGTCGAGGAGGAAGTGACGGAAGGCGGCCCCTGAGCTCCGAGGTTACCTCGGATTCGGAAGCAATCAGGAAAATATGTACGATAATCATGAAAGGGGGAGGCGCGCATCGCGCCGCCAACGCGGCCTGCTTCTTCTAGAGTGTCAGGCGGTTCCCCCTGTCATTTCCAGGCCCGTGCTAATGGGGACCGATATGGAGATATTGATACGATAGTGGAGATGTTGAGTGACCTACGTCGCCCGAGTCCTTCGCATTGTGTATAATGCGGAATGGGAAACAACTGAATCTTCTCCTGACCCGTTCCCCCGCCTCCTTCTCGAGCATTACTTGCTCTCAGATGGAGGCGGTGGCAGCCGCGAGCTTACGGTTTTACGCCATCACTGTAAGCAAGCGAGAGAGAGTGCTGAGCGAGAGAACTCCCATCCCGAGGGCCGCCACAAGGACCCGTTTCGGCGTTTCCCATGCCGGGTATTCGGTCCGCGTATGCAGCTCCGTGTCCTCGCTTGCATCACAGTGATGACACCCGGGCGTTGGCTCCTTCTGAATTCGCCGCAGCTAACTTTCGAAACATCCATATCCGGTGATCATCTGCGTCAACCGCTACGAGAGTTCCCCATTGAAGCCTTTCTAGCCAGTTCTCCATGATGGGTGATAGTAAGCTGCGGCTAGCTAAGCTGCCCTGCGCTTGGTTGTCCAAGTCGTAGTTTCAACTCCACCATGTCCCGATAAAGCTGGGACTTCGTAGCCTCGATTTCTCGCCTTTTGATACGGGTTTAGTACCGAAGGTGCTCTGACATCTTTTTTCGCCATAGAGTCTCCTGCAGGAGTCCTCAAGCCAGAGTGCCAGCTGCGTCCTTCAACTTGGGGGCCAGCAGCCTAACCGGGTTCTGGATCGTATTTAACAACAGTCGTTCAAGGTATCTTTTCTTTAAGTAAGTTATCTTTTCTCCACTCACCTCATTCCTCCTCCATTATTTCATGAATTTCATACACATTTATTTTCATTGTATTGTTCAATGACATTTTATTGGGAGACTAGACAACACCCCCCCCCCCCCCGAAACTACATCTCGGCTACACCATGACCCCCCCCTGAATTGAAAGCTGGATCCGCCCCTGGGTATACTTGGTTGGGCTTGGAAAGCACTTCATGGTACACCGCATCGCACCCTGGGCAACGGAGATGGCGAGAGAATTGCCTTATTGGTTCGTCTTATAATACGTTAATTGAGACTTTTGAATTAACCTGAGACGGCATGCGGTTTTAGTCGGTTTGAGTCGAGAGAGTAAATACCCCTGCTGGCCAGTGAGGGCCAGCCATGAAAAACAAGGACAAGTAATTTAAATATGGAATTTTGTTCTTAATATGATAGGTATGGATCCTTGAGTTAAGTTCTCTATTTTGTCAAATCGAATTTGAAAATTGAATTTTCCGGGATTTCCTTTCATTTAATTAACCATGTTTATTAGACAGATTTGATCCTTATGATTTATACTATTGATTGATGTCATAAGAATACAGGATGTTATTTTTTCGGATTTTAGTTGGTTCGATTACCGGGTCTGGCAAGCGAATTTTCAAAAATCTATGAATGCAGTTTTATTTCTTTTTAAAAATAAAGGAATGTTTTCTTTGAGTGAAATTCGGTATCTACAGTATTTAGAGAACTTTCCCTCCAGGTAAGGTTAAAATCTTCCATCCTGTATATAGCTCAGGGTCATCGAGGTGCGTAAAAATTGCCCTATTACATCACCTTACATGTACACTGATAACTGAAACCCTAAGGGGAGACTCAAGAACGTAAGCTGGTTTGACGTCCGATATGATATGCGGTCTCATTGCCGTTAAGTAGATGCTTACAATCGTGTGAAGTGCAGGAAGAACAGGGTAGAATGATGATGAGTGGCGTTAACGCGAATATAGAATTTGATCTCATTCAAGTAAAGTAGGTGCGATTTAGCACTAATTGGTGTGAATTTAAGTCGCATCGCTGTATTGTAGGGGTACAGGGGTACCTAGTAATTGCCGAGAAAGTCTACGATTCTTCTCCCTCAAGCACTAAGCTGGCTAAGACTAAGTTATCGGTCTTCAAAAATGGGTGACTGCCCCATGGCACTACCCAATGGCACTACTAGTAGTGTCAAAAGTAAAATTATTTTCCCATACCACTACCGGTAGTAGTTTCAATCAAGGGGAAGATTACATACATAACAAACACCAAAGAGTATAGTAATTTAAAGGAGCAGGAGCACAACACTCACGAACTGCAATGCTTAGCGCATTATTTTGCCATTAAGCATTTACAAATTTTAGCACCATCATTTATTTTTATTACGATGCTATTTTATTTATTATTATTTAAAATACATAGAATATTACAAATAAGGTAACTGTACCAATGCTCGACACTGTACCAATGCTAGACACTTTCGAACAAAACCCAGTATTTTGAGAAAATTATCCATTTGTTTTATAAGACTATTGACTTAAAAGATGCCTAATGGTATCTATAAGATATGTTCAAATATTCGCAACACCATCCGAAGTAAATTTAGAAAGACTGTTGACAGCAAATAATGTGACTCCGTGAACACGGTCGTGTTATTTCTTAAGATTTTTGCCAAGGGTACTGATTTTTATAGGTGTGATTTTTTTGTTTATAAGTTATGATTATTACTAATTTTAGTATAAACGTTATAAATATTGAAGTTATTGACATACTTGGACCATTGGGACAATGATGTCTAGCATTGGTGTTTTCGACCAAGTGCATAATAATTTAATTTAAAGTAAAAGTATGATAGATTTTAAAGATTTTATGGGCAAAAGTTAATGTCTAATTGTTGCTGTAACAGTTAAAAAAGAATGTAACGACCATGCTGTAATTAATTTGTTAAATTTTTTAGATTGAAATTTTATTTTTCCTTAAAGTGTCGAGCATTGGTACAGTTACCTTAATGATTAAAATCGATAAAGCCTGAAAGCGTTTAGTTCAAAAGTCAATTTTTTTTCAAGATATGCAGTTTCCGAACGAACCTGTTTTTCCGTTGTGTTATAACTTATAATGACATTTGAAAACAATGTAAAGTTTTGATATTGTGTGATAATTTCTTCAATGTTTATTGTATAATTCGTAACATAATGTTTAACAATTATACCAATGTAATATAGTACAACTATCCGTGTTGTTATTTACCATTGCAAACATGTGATTATACAAGAGGATACAGTAGTAATTTTAATATTTCATTGTCTACTACGACCACATAGTACCCATAGTACTAAATAAAGATGACTTCCACGGACCTTACATTGATAGAAAGATTACGGAAAGAGAACTTGGAACAGTTTCTCACTTTAGTGCGCATGCATTTATCATTTGTAGTAGATATTAATTCTGACGAGTAAGTCTTGAAATACCGTTATAACCTTGTTAACTTCCGCCTCACATAAATTTCTTCGCTTGATAGACTTATGTACCTTTAACCCAATTACCAAGTTGTTATTAGACCCTGTCGGCCTTACTATAGAATTTTGTAATGCAATGTTAATTATTATTTCCAGTGTTGATTGTTCAACTGATAAACCAAAGCAATTCCGATGGAATTTCCACAAGAAAACTAAGACTTCTAATTCAAATTCTAGTCAAATAAATGTTAATAGCACTAAGAATTCTGTAGAGGTGAACTCTATAACAGAAGAAGGCATTCTGAGGGTCACTGAGTTAATAGATTTTCTATCAAAGCCAGACAGTAAGTATATTGTTTGTATATTTGCGCCGCCTATCCTTCTAATATCAAATGGGAATGTTTGTGAAGATGTTTGTTGGTCAATCTCACTCTAATGGCTCAACGGATCAGGCTGAAATTAGGTACAGGGATACACTATAATAGTCTGGCATAAGATATACTTAAGCTATTACTTATACAAAAATATAGTTACCAAAGTAATATAGTGGCCAAAGCCTTGCGGCATGCAACAGTATCTCATTCATCATATACAATTATTACATCTCATTCATCATATACATTAATTAAGTTTATTCAAATAGCATTCCTTAAAGACTTTTTGAATGTATAATATCAGTACTAAAATCTAGTTAGATATAAAATCAAGGCACACTTGATAGAGAAATTTACATGAAATTTCAGATGTAACTCAAGAAGGAATATTCAGACGGACAGGCTCTCTATCCCGCCAGCAGGATCTGAAGAATCTTCTCCTTACAGGCTCCAACCTTGGTCTGGATGAAACGAAGTTCACAGTTCATGATTGTGCCTCTGTTTTGAAAGGTTTCCTTGCAGAACTACCTCAGCCTTTATTAATGGATCAATATTATCAGACATATTGTACTTTAGCAGGTTAGTGCTTTTTTTAGCATTGATAGGCTCACGATTGCGCTCTAGTTCACCTGGTGGTAAATTATGATGGGGTGGATAAAAACCTATAGAAATAGTTGTATTTCAAAGAAATGAAATTTGACTTTGTTTCGTGGTACAGTTGCCCTCAGAACTACTGAGTAACAACAAATTTCGCGAAAAATCTTTCCATTGAAATTAAGCAAAAACTGATTAATATACTCGTAATTGCTGTTGTATTCTTTAGAGGACAAATTAAAATCATTTTAAATTTTGTTTAGTATTTAGACTTAAAGTGGTTTAAACAGAGAGAGAAGAAGAAGAACCATGTCAATCACATATACTAGACATCAGATTATATGCACAATCAAAATACCAAAATAGGCATGCAAATATATACTAAAAAGGGTGACATATGCAAAATCGAAACATCATTTATCGAAATTACGTTTATTTTTACGTTATATTTATGCTATACAATATAAAAAATTTCACAGCTCAATATCCACCAAATGCCGACACATCAGAAGTGAAACTCCTCACAGCTCTCCAACTACTTCTGTTGCTGCTCACACCATCGCATAGAAGTTTCTTACAAAGGTTGTTACGGCTACTGAGGCTAGTTGCGGACAATGAGGCATCTAATAGAATGTCGCCCGATACATTGGCCACAATGTTCACACCACATTTGCTTTGTCCTAGAAAGGTAAGTCTAATAGAGGTAGGATTAATAGAACTAGACCGAGCTGACCATTGCCTTACACTGTCTGTTTCTTGCTGTTTGAACAAATTTCGTGCAAAAAATATATATACGAAGCAATATTTGCATGATATAATAAGAGAGGAAGGCCCAAGTGACGCAGGCTTGTCGCCGTAATGGATCAATTGCGTGTCATTCCATGCAGAGTGTAGTAGCAAAAGCAGGAAGAATTCCCATGCTCAAGGGTGGAATGGAAATTTCGAAAGCAACCGGGCAAATCACTGCTGGGGTGGCAAGTTAGGGACACCATGGTTCCTACACCTGAAAGATCCATCTCAAAGCCGTTGGGTTGTAGAGTCAATGAGGGTGTGAATGAAATGCCTTATTGGGCCACCTTATACTCCAGCATGAACAAAGAATATCCTTCTTTTTATACCAAGCAGTCAAGACAAACCAATCCAAAAGGAAAGATTTGTATGAAGAAAGATGTAAAGTGTAAATAAATTGTACACTCTGGTTTTAGTTCATATTAATGTATCTTTTACATACATATTTGGTGTACAATAAAGTGTATAATAAATCCCTACTAATATTATAAATGCGAAAGTAACCCTGTCTGTCTGTCTGTCTGTCTGTCTGTCTGTCTCACTTTTACGACTAAACCGCTGAACCGATTTTGATGAAATTTGGTATAGAGGTAGATTAGACCTTGAGAAAGGACATAGGCTATGTTTGGTCGCGATAACCGACATCAACGCGGGCGGAGCCGCGGGCAAAAGCTAGTAAATAAATAAATACACTTGTTCTTTACCCTTTTGTTGCGCTTTTTCCTCTATCCCCAAAGATTTGCTGGGAGAAAACTCACTGAGTTAAGCTTGCATTTGTTCATCACAATGTGTTTATGTTTGTTAATGTATTAATTTCAGTGTACAATAAAGAGTTAAGAACCTTAGAGGTCAAAGTACGACCTCTGGATGCACCTGGGATGAAAAGTACTATAAAATTCTATTTTTAAATTCTAGTTATCACCAGAGACTTTCCACGCGGACTCGATAGCTTTGTCCCCGGTCATCAGCTTCATGATACGTCATTCGTCGCGGTTGTTTGACGCGCCGACGCAGTTGACTACCGATGCGGCCGTGTACTTCTCAGTGAGGGAGAAACGGAGAGCCATGTCGCCTGATGTTGATCTAGACGAGAGTATTACTGACAAGTAAGTGGTACATAAGTATTTAAACTTTCATGGTCGTTCACATTACCATTAGAGCTATTATATTGGATATTTGGAGGATTACCATGTATTGTTTTGAATGTCCGATACTTCGGCGCTGTTGCAAACACCATGGTCGCGGAGGAACTGTCGAAATATCGGACACTAAAAGTCAAAAGTCAAATAGTAAGGTACATAAGTATGTTTGTATGTCTTGTATGTCTTTATATCACAAACTAGGTATGCTTAGTTTTTGTGTTAGAATTTTTATTTACAAAAGTAAACGGTATAAATCGTAAAATAGTATTAGTGCTAACTTTTAAACTTTCGCGTTTCATGATTGATACACTATAATTTTTATCCATACCGAGCATGTTATACCGTCAGTCCCGATTGTCATACGAACAGCTATGACAGTCGTTATTATTATCCTACTAATATTATAAATGTGAAAGTTTGTGAGAATGGATGTGTGGATGTGTGGATGTTTGTTACTCTTTCACGCATAAACGGCTGGACCGATTTGGTTGAAATTTGGTATGTATATAGGTTATACCCTGGATTAACATATAGGCTATATATCAGGGATGAACGGGATCAGAATTCCACGCGGGCGGAGCCGCGGGCAACAGCTAGTCCCTACTAATATTATAAATGTGAAAGTAACTCTGTCTGTCTGTCTGTCTGTCTGTCTGTCTCGCTTTCACGCCTAAACCACTGAACCGATTTTGATGAAATTTGGTATAGGGGTAGATTAGACCTTGAGAAAGGACACACAACTTGACAAGGATAACCGACATCCACGCGGGCGGAGCCGCGGGCAAAAGCTAGTTATTTATATAGTACACATCAATTTGACTTCATTTCGCCTGATGGTAAGCTGAAGGTATACTCACAGGAAATAGAGAAAACGGGTGAAATAGCACATTGAAAGACTGATCAGCCATTCGGTCCACATTCTCAGTTCTTATATTAATAGTATTATTCTTTTTATGTGTTTCAAGGACCGCCGCGAACACGGTTTACACGTTTGTAGATCGGCACAGGACGCGAGTCGAGAACGAAACGAATCCTACAGACACTGCGCTCGCCCAGCTATATGCTCATATACAGGCTCTGCCCGATTCACAACACAAGCGGAGACTCATCAAACATTTTAACAGGCAGAATGGATATGGTAATGTACTTTTACAACACACCTGCTCATAAATGTGATATTATTTTACCGCAATTTAGCACGGAATGACACCTATTATAAAACTGTGACTTTTTCATTTCTATTATTCAAAAAAGTGAGTTATAGATTCTTTTTTAAATTTCATAGGAAGTGTCTATAATTGTCTATGTTCTTAAAAAAGTTTTGATACAAAAAATAACGTGTTTAATAGTACGAATAAATTAATACGCCTATTGTATGGTCATTTGATGCATTTTCGTATTTAAATAAATAATTTCAACTTGTAATACTTGTGTAATAAACAAAATTTTCACTCAAATTTAACTTTTTTTTTTCTCTAAGTACAGAAAAAAAAACAGAGTAAAAAAAAGTTAAGTTCAAACCTCATTTTTTTTAAATATGGTCGACCGCCATTGTTAAATGCGCGCGCATAGGAAAACGAATTAATTTGTAGTATTGTTTATTTAGTATTTGTAGTATTATTTTATTCGCAAGTGTGTTGTAAAACGTCGTATGGCACGTGTGAGCATGATGATTACCGTCCTCGGCTGTCTTAAGACCCTCGCCTGGCGGCTCGGGTCTCAATGGCGCCTCGGCGGTAATCACCAACGTTGCTCACTTGTACCATAATGTACTATTTCACCATTGATACTCGAAAAAGGGCCCGTGATTCATCAAAAACAGTGAATAAAACGCTCTTTGTTTCACCGAGTGAATAAAAAAATTTGAATTTGGAACATGCGCGAATGTACGGATTCTAGTGAAACATACAAAGAGGTTGTACACTCTCACTATAAAAACGTACTAAAAGCCACCTAAATGTAATCACTGGCTGGATGGAATGTGGCTAAGTTTAAATTAAGAAATAAAAATGCCGCCATTTTCCGTGTAATTTTCCTTGTAAAAGTTTATGTTTGTCTCATAATCATAAAATGACTTCATCTAGTGATGTAAATGAAACTCATATTCTCGAACGCGAAAAGACTCCTGAGTCTTTTCGCGCTAAAGCGGTAGCTATTACTGATAATTTGCTGCTTCTTTTGTGTACTATCCATAACAAAATGTAATTCATAATCACAGAGTAATCGTTTTCTCGTAGTCAATGGTGAAAAGTTGAGTACCTAACACGTGAAAAAAGAATTCATCTCGGCTCTTGTATCCCTCGATCCACTCAGGTTTCTCTCTAGAACCCCTCGCTACGCTCGGGATTCTACCGGAGAAACCTTCACTCCTCTCGGGATACAACTTGGTGCCTCGAAAAGAATTCACCTTTTTTTCACTTGTTGGGTAATCTACTATTTTTTACGTATACTTAAAGCACCGCGTGGTTCTCGGTAAAGTAGAATTTGGGCCACCCCATCTCTTCCTATGCGGTGTCTGCGGGTCTGAATCTAGAAAAGCCATATTTTTCCCATGGTCAATTATATGTGGCATGTTCATGCACGGGTCGGGAATGGTGCAGCGGGAACGGGATTAGAATCTAACATGGAAATTTGAATAGAAGGTACAGCGGGATCTGAATACCACGCGGGCGGAAAATATGGCGGTAGGAAGTTCGCCGGGTCAGCTAGTATTATTATAAAGCGGTAATTATTCGAGAGTAAAAAAAAAAAATCAAATAGCCTATTATATCTAACAAAATGTTAAATTCATTCCTGTGTAATTCCAGGCACTCCTATACAAATCCAGCGCACCGGTAAAGTGGCTGGTTCTAGAAGTTTCGGCGACTCCATCAAGAGACACATATTCAACAAGGGCTTACTGAATAAGACTCCCAAGAAAGGGTCTGGATCTAGTATTAATGTTATAGACGAGGTAAGAGCTATATATTTTTCCATGTGTTGTACTAAAAACTCTGTTCTGACATTGTCTTATTCTATTGTAACTTCATTGATAAATGAAAGTTTGGTAACTCATGGTTAAATGGTTTCTATCTTCTTCCTCCTAGCGTTAATTCCCAGTCGCATCCGAAGCTTTCAGTTCGGAGTCTGGGGTCCGCTTTTACCAGTCATAGCTACAGATTTGGCTAGACCTCGATATTTTCCGTGAAGCGATTGCCATCTGACCTCCACGACCCAATGTTAACATTAGGCGATATCGAAGCTTTGCAGCTAGACCGTTGTTTTTGGACCTTTTAGGGCACCAACTACCCGTAACGACTGCCATAGATGTTCTTATGGCAACCGGGACCGACGGCTTAACGTGCTCTCCAAGGCACGACCAGACCAATGCAAATACCCATATTTAATGCACGCAAATATTTGCACTGAGTGGGGATCGAACCCGCGCCTCCTGCGTAGCGGCCGCGTTCACTACCGCTACGCCACGGTTTCTATCTAGCTCTCTTTTTCTATATTTTTCATTAAACCAAGTTCTTACGTATCAATCAATCTAATATCAATGAAATCCATTCATTAAAATGTGCCCATACCATTGAGAATGGACTTAAACATATATTGATAAAAGCACTTGTACTTTTCCACAATTATTAACCTTTCAGAATGCCGTAACGCGAAACCGGTTAGGTTCAAAATAAAATAATTGTGGAAAAGTACAAGTGCTTTATTCAATATGTGTAGCGAGTTCCACCAAGCGCCATCAATCTCCAGTATAAACGAACTTAAACATAGTATTCGTCAATGAAATCTAGCTTTAACATGTGGCTCTCGACCACGCCACAATATTTATAGCTAGTTGTTTCCGCTCCGCCCGCGTTTTTTTCTGGTCCTGTTCCCGCAATACATGGGAACCTATCTGTTCTGTTTTTTGAATCCCGCCCGCAGACGATTCTCTTTTCTCTTTGTAAATCGATTTGAACAATCAGCATAATACATGCTTCAAAATTTCATTCAAAAATCCAAACGTCTGAACATCTTCAGAAACTTTCACATCATCATATTAGTAGGAAAAGACAAAAGATCAATATTAAAATCTATAGTCGAAATGTCCATTTAACATTGAGTTACCCAAACTCGCTAGCTCATCAGCATCACACAAATAATTATGTTCTCTTTCAACTAAGGCATGTGTCTGTGTAACTAACAATGTGTTCGTGCATTCTGTACCGTTAACTGTCTCTGTGTGTCTATCCCTAACTTTCTCCCATGCTTAACGCTTCCAGAAGACCGGCAAAGCGAAACTAAGGTTCACAGACGACAACAAAGTCGACGTTTCACATAAAAACATTGTACTCAAAAACTTGGCGAATAAAATCGCAAGTTCGGAATCGTTGGACGACGATTATGAATCAGACGCGAGTAACGAAAGCACGTTATCCGAAAGTGCTCTAAATAGCCCTCGAAAAATGAGTCCGAAATTTGTTTCTGAACCTAACCTAAGCGCACTAGACACTAACGATGAAACACCTAAGAAAAAACGCGGCAACAGACTTTTTAGATCAAAAATAGTAACCAGTCAAACTATGAATAAGAAATATCAGAAACGCAATGGCGTGATACGAGGTACGCCGACATGCGTATCGTGTTTAGATGACCAAGATACTGGTTCAGAAAACGACGCTTCATATCCTGAAAGAAGTACAGATAAGAGTCCTTTAAAGGATACTCCTAAGAAGATTCTAGAAAGTGATATAAAGTATTATCTGACTAGTACACCTGGTATTTCCGATGCTATGCTCAATGAAGAGTGTGTTACGCCGTATACGATAAATTTCCGAAGAGCCTCAATGTCACCCATTACGAAGTCTACGCAAAAGTTGTCTAAAGCTATGCAGGTTTGTTTATTAGCATGTTTGCATGTTTCATGTCACTTTATTTCTGCTTTTATTTGTTACTTTTTGTATAAAATACCGAATTGTCATCGTCATCAATGAATCACTGTCATATTTCATGGAGTAAGTTGAGGTCACAAATGTCACAATATCCGAAGTGGGATTTTAACTTTCTTTCAAGGTAAAGGTCTAAGAGTGGGTTTCACCAATGACGAACTGCCATCAAATCGAAAGGAATCTTGTTTTATTGAGGAAAACGTGAGTCAGTAAATTGAACAGATTTTCACTGGTGAAATCCATTCTTACGAGTGTAAGTATCTTAAAAACAAGTAATTGATTATGCAGAATGAAATCATTTTTAATTGTGGCAATATTAAAACTGTATTACAAAAGAGTTAGGCAGAGTACTCACAGGAGATAGAACACTGTAAGTCTTTAACCAATTTTAAAAATGTGTGTGATTCATTTGATTAAAACATTTTTGTCATGTCTCAATTCAGGTATGTAGTTTTAGAACCTAGGCCAGTTGAACGCAGAAAAAATACTCTACAATCCCTTCTCGTAAAAGAGTCTTAAATGCGTCGGTAGCTTAGTTATTATGGAGTCTACTTTACGATCGAGAAGACCCGGGTTCGAAGTCTGGGCATTGCACTATCGACGTGTACCCACAAGCAATTTAGCTTAGCTGGAGGAAATTAAAAATTTTCTCTCTATAAAAATACAACTGCCTACAATATGTAAAAGTAGGGTACTTTATTACTCACTAGCTGACCCCGCGAACTTCGTACCGCCTAACAATCAATTCTTTTTTTTTTTTTTCAATTTTTCTCTCCGTAAGAACCATCCCCGTACTTTAAGGAATGTTCTAAAAAAAGAATTAGCGAAATCGGTCCAGCCGTTCACGCGTGATGTCGTGACCAAGGGAAATAGGGATTCATTTTTATATATAGACATTAGTCTTCAAACTAAATATTTGTCCTATATTCCACAGGAATCTATAATGACTCCTCGTTCCCGCAAACCTCTCATAATAACGTCGGAGCAACGCGACGGCTTGCCAGAAACGGTGGAGACTAAGAATGAGTCAGCCAAGTCCGATGTGATGTACCAGTCTATGTCGCCGAAGAATGATAGCGACTTCGTGTCTTCAGATGATGACAATGATGCTACTAGGTCTACGTTCTCTTGTGAAAGGTAACTAAACGGTATTGTGATGTTGTCTCTTTAAGGTCTGTCCAAAAACACGTGATGTTTTTTTCCCCATGGTGATAAGTGGTGAGGTTTTAGACTACCCCTCCTTCGAATAACGTGTATTTTTTTGGTACAAGTTATTTCTAAAAGACATTAAAAAAAAAAATAGTGCTAGATATTTAAGGACCGTGACAAAATTCGCGCGTTATAAAAAAAATCACGTGTTATCTCACTATACCCTGCCTCCCTTACTAATATCGGAAAAAATCACGAAATACGTGATTTTTTCCGATATTACTAGTAAATAGGATTAGCAGGGTAGGAAGGATAACATGTTTCCACGTGAAAGATCGACGTAGGCCTGCCCATCAAATAAAACGGAGACCTAAACGGGGTGAAGTCTTGACTGTGACTTGAATCTAAATAAAATGCATACGTGAGGAGACGAGACGAGCATGTTCAAAAAATCATTTCTCGTAGGTAGGTACACCAGTTCATGCTAATTATTCTTTATATTCTTGTTTTTACAGATCAAATCAGTCAGCGAGTGGATCACTACATAGAAACCTATTAGATGCCAGATCTGTGACGTCTCTCAGTGACGTCAGCCCTCTGAGATCTGAGAATACACGGTTCATTCTCAGTCACGAACGACCGAACATAGTTGAAGACCTTAACACAACTCTCTGTGGAAATGAAGAAGTTTTACCAAAATTCCCAATGTCACATACAAGTTTTGACCAAAAAACGAAAATGCTCTCAGAACCTTTCAGAGAATATCTTCTAAGCAGATCGGTGTTAACGGCAACCCCGATCGATTTATCGATACTAAACAAATCGAATGATACCGATGATAAAATAAGCGATTCGATGCTCTACTGCTTAGATGGGAATGTACCTACAGATTTGACGCTATCGATTAGTAACTTGGCAGTAGATCGAGAAACGCCTATGCGATCACCGTTATCGAATATAAACGTGAATATCGATAAGAGTCCTAATAGGAAACGAGGTGCGAATAGTTCTGTCTCTGTTGATGAAACGACGGCGGAGAAAAAAGCGCTTGTTGAGAAAGAAAATTTCAAGGAGGTTTTTGAAATAAGAGAAACTGAGCTGTAAGATTTTAAATTATATGCTTTGTGCATACTGGTAATTAGAAGATATAACGCCCACATGTTGCCGAATATATTGTTCAGCTTCAAATAATGCGGTACTAACCGATTGTCGCTAACCGGACACTTCATGGGCTGTAAAGGGTTCACTATCCATTTGCATAAAATAAAATAACCATAACCTATTTTGGCATATGGTAATTTAGACTAATGATGTTTTGGCATAATTTTTTTGGCATAATCACATAGTAAAATTATGCCAAGTATAATTATGCCAAAACATTTTAGGTCAAAACATTTTATGTTAAAGAAAGGGATCCTGCTGTAAAGTACTGTCGGATGGAGCTCCTCTCCATCCAACAGTACTTAATCTACTCTTTAATCGCGTTATGAGATGAAAATGAATACTCAGTAACGTATCGGGTTCGACTACTTATGAAGATGTTTGGATGTTTGTTACTCATTCTTGTTTAAACGTCTGAACGGATCTGGGAGCTCAAATTCACCAAGCATAGATTATTACAAAACAATTCGTGTGCCAGCACATCGTTTGTATCGCGACTTAGGTCCAAGATATGTGGCCCGACGTATACAATTCAATGAAGAAGAAAAGAGGATATCATTTATCGACGGTGCATCACTAGAAAGTTTAGACATCACTTAGTCAAAGTGAATATAGCGAAAAGAATATTAATACGAAGATTTTTTTTTTTTGGTAGGAATTAAATCCTCAATTTTATTTATATTTCGAAGTGCCTTGATGCTATGTCCATGTCGAGCTGTGAACTGTAATGTGGTCACTACACGCACAAGCTTCACAACAGTTATGCCTGCGCAGGCAAGTCTGTGGTGAAGCTTGAACACAAGGCAGGCCTTGGGGCTTTCGCGAAGTAGTTTTACCAACCATAAGCACAAGTAAGCGCTCGCAGGCTGGCCTGCGTAGGCAAACTAGTGGTGAAGCTTGTACATCTGATAGGTGCATAATAGGTTAATTGATTGATGCCATCCGCCATGTTAAAAGTTCTGTCAAACCAAATTATAAGGTAGAGGTCAAGGAGGACAGCTTCGTACATCGGGTAGAAGAGTGAGATTTCGGCTAAGATCATCTTGCTTCGACATTGTAGAGCGTTCTCTCTGTCGTACATCGGATTGACAGCTTGATACCTTTATAGAGTGGTTAAAACTGCTTGTGTTTATAAAATCTTAAAACCATAGTTTCGGTTTTAACTAGGTACTCTAAAAATATATAAAGCAGTCTACAGATATATTATTTTCTTTCCTTTTTTTCCTGTCGGTAAGATAACATTTTATAAAACCGAAACAAGTCGGTTTGTCGCAGGATTCTCCCATTCCTATCAGAAACTAGCAAAAGTCGGATACTGTGGCAGATGGGAAGCAAAGTGAAGTTGGCACTTTTTGAGTTGGCGCCATCTTTATTTCACACGACTCCTTTGAAACTATATTCGGAGTTTGTTCTCCTTGCACTTTCTTTGAAAGTACGGCTACAGGTCATGTTTTTCACAAAATTTTCACGAAAAAAACGCAACAAAATATGTAGAGATTTACATCTCTATGGGTTTTCACAAACACTTTTTTATGATATTTGACTCTTTAGAGAAAGAATACTTTCTTTACGGTGGCAACCATTTAACAACAAGCAACTTATAGAAATGATTCTTTCTCTAAAGTGCCTAATATCATAAAAAGTGTTGTGATTAACCATAGAGGTTACCTACTCCATTCGGTTAGGTGCTAAACTAAAGGTAAATAATCATGTAGCTACTTTTTATAAAAAAACGCATATTAAACAAATAAACTAGTGTAACTAACTGACTAACTAGTGGATCGATTTCGTTTTTAAAGATATGATCCCGAAGTCGACCGCATACGACAACGACAGACGCATGCAGCAAATACAGCGTACCCATTACTTGTTAAACTCTGATACGGATAAAGGGAACCACTGAGAAGCAGCAATGAATTACGCGCATCTGCTGCATGCGTCGGCAGTTGTTGTATGCGGTCGGCTACGGAATCATACCATAAGGCTGCGTTTCTATTGAAGCGCTCCGCTTATATTAACCAATAGCATTGCATAAAACTCCGCTTCTGCGGCTGAGCGTTTTTTATGCAATCCTATTGGTTAATCTTTCTTCGCTCCACCCCGCTCCGCTTCAGTGGAAACGCAGCCTAAGTCTTAATGAGTTTCTAAACAAAAAAACATTTTATGAACTGAGTTTTTAAATAAAACATATTTATAAATAGACACATCAAGAGTGTTTACGTTTTGTTATGTACCTAAAGGTGCGTACAAATTATATAACATGTTTCAGTAATATAGACACTGAAGTTAGTACAATGTTGCAAAGTTATAAAACAATGTTAGATAATGTGGACGTGTTATATAACACAAGTTATACAACATGTTACATGATCTGTACGCACCTTAACTGAATGAAGTAAAGATGTTTTGTTACGTGTTTTTAGTGAACATGTTGCGAAAAACATGAGTTCCGGACGAGGCTTAAACAAACTAAAATGATATTGTTGCATAATAATTTATGAGATTATTGATATTTAGTACTAATAAGATTATTACTCGAATTATGAAACTATTGTACAGTATTTGTCAAGTATTTTGTTATTGTATTGTACGACAGAATATTGGATTACAAAGAATTGTTAACTGTAACCCGTTGTTTTAAAGTTGATTTTTGTATGAATAAATATAATCAACGCGGTTATTCACAAATATTTGTCAGTTACAAGTATTAATATAGATTATTTCAAAACATATAACTTGTTTATTATTTGACGAATAATTCCACTTTTTTTCATAATCATTTTCATTCATCATCATCAACCTGCCTTTATCCCAATAGGCTTCTTTATCTTAGTGTTAATTCCCTTAGAGGATACCACGGGGCGCTACTGCGGTGAACGAGTTCAAAAAAAATTAAACATTGATTATAACAAATTAATCCGCGACGCCAGGGCCTTAGGTCTAAGATAAGTGTCCCGAGGTCTACTTAGTGTAGGTTCGAGAACTTCTATCTATATCTATACTCTTATATAATTGTAAAGTGGTCGTGTCTGTACATTGGAGATATTTAAAACTACTTTGGTTTTTTTTGAATTTCCTGTCTGTTTGTCCGCGATGGACGCAAACGCAGTTTTTTTTGTTAGAAAGGGTTTACTCAGACTTAAAAATCTTACGTTTGTTTGATCGCAATCGGTTGAGTAGAACCGAAGATATGAGCAAATGTCGCGTTAACCGAGATGCACGCGGGCGGAAGGCTAGTCTATACTAATATTATAAAGAGGAAAGATTTGTTTGTTTGTTTGTTTTTTTGTTTGTAACGAATAGACTCCGAAACTACTGGACCGATTTCAATAATTCTTTCACCTATAGAAAGCTACACTATCTGGGAGTAACATAGGCTATATAACATCACGCTACTACTAAAGGGAGCGGAGCAGTGAGCATAAATGTCAAATCGGGCAGATTTCCATACATTCTTTACTAATATTAGATTTGTATTTTTGTATTCGAGTAAACTCAAGAACTACTAAACCGATTTCAAAAATTCTTTTACCATTAGAATGCTGCACTATCACTGACTAACATAGGCTATAATTAATTTTCAAAAAAATAGGGATCCTGGATAAAACTTCAATAATGTAACCCAAGGTGTAAAAAAAATGACCTAAAAAATTCCTTACATCGCGTACGCTGCGAAAACTATTGAAGATAGAACAAAATAATGTACTGTAGAAATGTATAACTTAAAAAGGTCTACATAAAAGTCCGCGACAGCATATGTCTATCTAATAAGGGTAGCTTACAATAACCATTTTTATCTTTTACAAATTATAAAAAAAATATGTGTCATTTTCGAAGCTATTTTTAACCATATAGTGTTAAGCCTTATCTGACTAAATACGTTAGATACATTGTACATTTAATGTAGATCAAAATTGCCCTTTACACTGTATAATTATCCTATCCTACTAATATTATAAAATAATGTGAAAGTTTGTGAGAATGGATGTGTGGATGTGTGGATGTTTGTTACTCTTTCACACATAAACGGCTGGACTGATTTGGTTGAAATTTGGTATGTATATAGGTTATACCCTGGATTAACATATAGGCTATATATCAGCGATGAACGGGATCAGAATTCCACGCGGGCGGAGCCGCGGGCAACAGCTAGTACTGTATATAAGGATAACTCTTATCTGTGCGCTTTTACTCTATTATGAATGGCTTGTCGCCGGCCGCCCGAGACCAATGTCGCTCTTGATTGAGCAATAGCGCACTGATAACAGCGGGCTCCCTGAAACTCAGTGAGAGGGTAGTAATTTCCTGATCAAACTAAAAAACAAGTCTGTACCTATCAGCTTTGACCTACTTATTTTTGGCTACAAGTGGCTCGCTCTTAGATTACTAATCACCGCATTGGGTATTTCACGTTATACCAAAGAGATAAAGATAATAAATAAGATATAGTAATATATAGGAGCGTTATACAGACACAGCTAGGGGGTTTCTTTTTATACCACTTAGGTGGCAGACAAGCACACGGCCCACCTGATGGAAAGTGGTTACCGTGGCCTATGGACGTATGCAACACCAGAGACGTCACGTCACACTCGTGCTGCCGACCCTGAAGAAACCTAATGCCCTTCTTGAAAAACCCTATATTGTAGTAGAAACCACCGCGAGGAGTTCATTCCACAGCTTGAGTGTGCGAGGGATGAAGTTCCTTTCATACCGCACAGTGCGCACCATTTCCGGTCGCAATGTGTGAGTATGAATTCCCCGCCTATGGCGAGAGGTGCGATGATAGAATGTAGCTGTTGCCAGATCGTCAAACCTATTATCAGGACGAATGTTTGGCCGGACAGTTTCTTATATTCTAATGAAAGGCAATTGAATTGATATAAGTCTTGTATTGCGTTGCGTTGTCATTTGCGAGATGTAAAAAGCCTAAAAAAAGCTGGATACCGTTTATCTTTATTTTGACCGGACACGTCATCAAAAAGCCTAATTATATTCGGCTTTATCCGGACGGACGCCTGGCAACGCTGTGCACAGTTAATTTTTTGCGAGTTTTACTTACCTGTGCCCTTCAAAGTTTTGTCCTTTAATCAGTGGGGTTTAAATCGTCATCATAATAATGTATACGAAATTTAATAATCCTGTAAGGGCGACATACCTACATAGCCATTTAAACAATGATCTAGGAACCACTACATCATCTGCATCCGTGCAGCAGTGGCAAAGGATAAAATTTTTCAAAAGATGCTGGTGGGACTTGCCTCGATTTAGTTTGTCATGCACCATACGACCCTCAGAGTATACTACTCTCAGATACGACCCATTGGGAAGTCAGCAAGAATCGGGTTATAGCGCTACCTATCCCCTAGCTAGGTACTGCCGCGTAGTAAGACCAGTGGCTTAGTCGTTAACAGCGTAGGTGTGTATTGTTCACAATTTTCTTAGTTTACGAAGAGATGTGATTGGTAGGTACTAGAAAGTTATGCAAGCACAACTTCCACTAACAAAATATCAGTAGGTAGGTACTTACTGGAACAAATTTTATTCAATATACAATATATTAGATTACAAATATAAAAACACCGGTAATTATTATTAATATAGTGAGGTAACAGTAAAATTTACAACAGAACTGGTAGAAATTGAACAAGCATCTCTTCTTGAATGAATCAGGTTGCCGTCTGAAACAAAATAATACACCCACTAAGTATATAATAGACCAAACGCATGAAGCTGAATCAGTACAGTCTCCGAGGCACGTCCAGATCAATGCACCTCAATGCACATATTCATGCATGTAAATATTTGCACTGCGCGGGGATCGAACCCGCGCCTCCTGCGTAGCGGCTGCGTTCGCTACCGCTACGCCACGGAGTAAGTACCTAAATGAATTTTCATAATGTTTTATAACGGTGAAAGATAATTATGTACCTAATAACAATATGAGTAGGTTAAAACAACAAGTCTGAAAATAACTAAGTAAAGTACCTATCAATGTAGCTCAAGCTGGGATAATATTCCCACGCCCACCTAGGTCCGCATTTTAGGGAAAATTCTGAATGAACAAAAATTATAATAGCTTTTTAGAATCATAAGTATCCTAACGTACCTACGTATTCAATTATACTAAAAGCTTTGAAACTACACGCGCGTGTAGGATAATATCTTCATTAGGTACCTATTTTATTTATTTTATATGAAAGAAAAAGTTGAAAAGCGTGTCCCCGCCGCTGACGACATTTATAAGGTAAAATTAATAAAGGAAGAATTCTCTTGTACCTAAATTGAAATGTGAAGCTTACAATAATAAAGACAAGCGTTTCGCTCTGCTTAACTGTTATGAGTTAATTGAGGTGTTAAAATTTGATATTAATAATTTGGTATTATGAAACACCTCCTCGCAGTGATGAATACTTTGAGTGACGAGATATAATTGTAGGATTTAGAAATCCATACTAATATTATAAATGCGGCACTCGGCAGTAACTCTATCTGTGCCCGTCTGTCTGTCGGTTACGCTTTCACGCCTAAATCACTGAACTGACTTTGATGAAATTTGGTACAGTGATAGGTCTATGTTTCACAAGGTCTGTTTGGTCGCGATAACCGACATCCACGCGGGCGGACTCGCGGGTTACAGCTATTCATTAAAATTAAGGAAACATGACCTATCGTGAAACTACATACATACATACATAAAGGGGGCCCATTTAGACGGGGATAGTAATTTAACAAAGTAACAGGTAACACTTAACAGGAAGGGGGGAAAATCAAGGCATTAAGATCATTTTGTCTACTTTGTTCGTCAAGATCGATATGATACTGACTGTACCTACTTAAGTTATAGGTAAATAGGTACTTGTTAAGCCTTCATAGTTAAAAGTTATCATATCTCATATAGAACCAAGTTTGTAATGCAGAGCTCTCTCTTAACTTTATAAATCCTATATCTTAGTCAAACAGCAGGCAAGTAAGGATTGGCAGTTCGCCCGGCCAGTTACTTAAAGTTCTTATCACAAAGTCCATAGGAGACGAGCGGCTGTGCAACGACCGCTTAAGCTATACCTACCTTAAGGCGGCCACCCACTTACAGTCCGCCTGCAGTTTTTCGTCTGTCCGGCGGCCTGCAGTCCTTATGTCATCAATGTCATCATAATTTTATTACCTCAGACTAAAATAATAACATTATTTTATTCTTTTAGTCTGATGTTATTACGTATAAAATGCCGACTGCCATAGACTGTCCGGCATTTAACTGTCTTTGCTGACCGGAATCGTCAAGCGGCCACACACAAATTATCCGTCAGTCCAAAATCGTATACGAAACTGTAAGTGTGTGGGCTATTGCGATGAACTGACAGATCGATATCATCCGGTTGTCGTTCGCGTCGTTCACTGAAAGTGGGTGGCCGCCTTTATTTAACTAAGTATGAACGAATTATTATTATTCTGTAAGTGAACTACGTAAAAGTATTTTAGTAATCTACTAAATGCCAGTTTCATGAATTAAAAATCCGAATACGTGCACTGGGGCTCCGTAAAAAACTGGATTGAGGAATTTCAAGTGCTGCTATTTGCGAATTGGGTTTCATACCTACTTCGATATAGGTCACGGTTAGTGTTCTAATTGCAAAGAAGTTAATATCATAGGTAAGGGGGTGAGATGTAAAGGTGAACATGGACACGATGGTGAGACTAATACCTACACATATCTACTAAAAGTATAAAAACCAGGGCATGATTGTATTCCAGCTATAGGATGTAATAGAAGAATGTTTCGATCATTGTAATTAGGATCTATAGAATCCGATTCTCAGCACTCCATGCATTCACTGTGCGGTCGCCGGGTCCATAGCGTGATACAGAGAGGAACACCGTGACGGCGACTGGGACTTGCGACCGCGATGTAGGTTTAGGGTGGCCACCTTGTGATGCATCAGCGCTCACTTCCACCGTCAGTAGTGTTCCCCCCCCCCCTACCTATCCAAATTTGGTAAGATCCTATCAATGCCGCTTTTGATATTCGATTTAGTAAAGAGCTTACTGAAGCTCTTGGCAATCCGAGGTCTTTAAGTAAGTTGTACAGGGATTTAGCTGGAATTCCCCTTGCTCCTACTTCTACGGCGTAGAGTTTAACCACGTAACACTAAGTAACTAAACAGGTACGTATAAAAATATTAACTTACTGGCTTGCAAAGTGTACTGCCGCGGCTCTATTTTTAATTTTCGTAGGCCTTCGTGACTTCCGCATAATGACTGACGTATGCGCAGAGGATGCTTTTGGTAACTTCAAATCTCCTAACTTCTGTTTTTCCAGCAGAAGCGCTTTTTCTCGTAGTTGAAGTTCTTTCTCTAACTGCTCCAAATCTTTAGCTTTTTCTAAAGCTTTTGACACCTTCCGTTTTTTGTACCAATTGGACAATGTTGAAGTTTCTTTGGATGGACTTACGCGGTGTACCGCGACATGTATCGGCAAAGGCAGGCGACTGGCTTCGAGGGTATTAAACCTGACGCGCGGTCTGTCAACAAGTCCAACACGGGTCTTCAATTCTATGTTGTGATTAGCTGCAAAGTTGGGAATTGTTTACGTAAAGAAAGATTTCATTAGTTCTTATGATACAATACACGGTCCGACATGACGCAGAAACTCAAAGGAAATCTATTATGCTAGTAACTTTGGCAAATACAATGTACTACGGTCAAATTGAATGAAGGAGCAGACCGCATGGTTCCATTGCCAATCCACCGCCAAATTTCTGACCAACTTTGTGCGTTGCCGGAAATACTTGTATTAAGCTTGGTCCTAGTTTTATCTGGAATCCACTCTGTGCAAGTATAATAATATTATCTTTAATATTTTATGATGAGCATTTTGAAGTATCCAAAAATACTGATTATCCGAAATAAGTAGATAACTACACGTGCCTAATGGTTTGAAAAAAATATTGGTTATTTATTAAAGATTTTAAGGGACAAGAACAGAGAGACATAAAATACAGAGGTAAAAAAATAAATTAGTTACTATTCCGATGGAGTAAAATTCAAATGAAATTTAAAATTTGTGGAAGATAAGAATTTGTCAGATAATAGGTATCAGATAATAGGTATAGGCGGACGGACTCTGTGATGCGGCTGATCTTCGATATTTTCCGTGAAGCGACTGCCATCTGACCTCCACAACCAATTGGCGACATCGAAGTTCTGTAGTTCTGTAGTTATACTAGTCCTTTTGAGGGCTCTAACCACCCTTAACGACTTCTATAGACCTTTAACGTGCTCTTCGAGGCACGGAAATACCAAATACCTGAATTTTCACGGGTATCGATAGTAAAAACTTGGAGCTTCGAGTAATTGACAAATGGATAGCATGAATTAAACTAAATCTACACAATTTTGTTGCATGAATGACTGCTAGTCCAATTGCTATATTGTATTGTATTTCCCCATAGGGTAATCTGTAAGTCAAACGAGCTCACTTTGTGACGCGGTTCTTGGTAATGAGACCTGTCTTGCCATCCGGAAAGTTGCATAGCTTGTCTTCTTTTGTGGTCACAGCAACTCTTGAACTATTCTGCACCATTTGAGTTTATAAGACATATCATTGTAATGTGATTAGGCATAAATTTATGGAATAAATAACATTTCAAAGGAATATAAATGAGACACTTTTTGGATTCAGATGTTCCGAAAGACGTGGCTCTATTTGAAGCGATGTTACTCTTTTATATGGGTTTATTATAGTCATTGCTAACAACTGCTATCATAATAAATTAGTAAAATTTATTTGAGTTTCTAAAACATTGCAATATGCTGAGAAAAAAATACGATCTGTCAGCTCAGTACTCAGTTGTGGCAACCAGAGAGTATTTAGTATAAAGAGAATTTAACTCTTTATGGTGTTGTTATAATACAAGACAACCTACTTTTGTAGCCAGTCATAACAGTAGACGTGCTGATAACCTACCACAAATGTATACTGACTGCGGCCTTTTAAGTGACTATACTCCTTCGCACGTCTGCACATGGCCAAATTTGCCGACAACTTCGGCATAGCTTGCCACACCAAAAAATTGAATTGAATTGAATTGAGCTTCATGGGTAATCCCTACTTCCCTACTAATATTATAAATGCGAAAGTAACTCTGTCTGTCTGTCTGTCTGTCTGTCTCGCTTTTACGACTAAACCGCTGAACCGATTTTGATGAAATTTGGTATAGGGGTAGATTAGACCTTGAGAAAGGACATAGGCTATGTTTGGTCGCGATAACCGACATCCACGCGGGCGGAGCCGCGGGCAAAAGCTAGTATTATATATTGCCAGATTGTTTAGAAGTGTATGGTGGGGGATTTCAACCTTCATACTATAACGTAGTTCTGGTTTCATGGGTTTTTGCACCAACACGATATGCAGCAAACTCCTACATAAAATCGAATATTAAGTTGCCTGTCGTGCTGCGAGAAACAGTTCCCCCATAGTTGTCTAGTTTGAACAGGAATACCTTCGTGTATTATTTTCCTAACATGTGATAGTCTTGAATTCATCGCTACCTGGGTCATAATCATCCTCATGGAGTATTTTCTTGACTGCACCCGAAACCAAGGTGAGGGTCTGCCTTCCGGCTCTCCTCCACTTCGCAAGATCTTGGACGTCCATGGTGGTGAGGTCTTTTGCACGCATGTCACCCTCACGACGTCAAGCCAGCACTTTTTAGGCCTACCTCTTCTACCTGGATCCGGTGAAGGCGCCATTGTAAAGTATTTGCTTCCCAAATAGGCTGGTGGTTGCCGCACGACATGGCCGCTATCTGGGTAAGGCTTCCTATCCCAACCCTAACTACAAAAGCAACTGTCTCATGTATAGTCCAAGTAAATAATATCTGACATCGTTAATTTAATCAATACGGATTCACTAACAAGCTGGTCGCTGTTGTCGGGCGAATTGCAGCAAGCAGTGATTTAATTTGTGAGACAAACAGTACTGTATATATTTATTGGGAGACCGATGCAGAAGTTTTGGATGCGCTAATTTTAAAATATGATTTTTATCAATGGAACTTCTGAATCTCTGAATCTGTTATGCCGAAGAAGTCTTTCAAAAATTCAATTGAAATAAACTGGATTGTCACCATTATACTCGGTGAAGTTCAGTGAGCAAAATGTGGTTTGGTTTAAGTAGATTGATTTTACTTAATTCCTATCACTGGTCAAATTTGATCTCAAAGGAGAAGACAAAGGGTACTTATTATGGTATGCTATAGAGACATTTCCATGATGCCGGTAGTAGCAACGTTTCACTGTTACATCGTCAAAACAACACCTATCTTGAGGTGGTTAACATCATCTTAGCGTTGCTGATGTATCTTTCATCTTGGAGTGCGGGGTCTGCTTAATCTTCCCGTTTTTAGTGTGTTTTAACACGGCTTTTATGGGAGTGAGAGTAAAATCTGCACCTGTCCATAGTGTCCATCATTTGGCAGGTGACGCTGTAACATCTAGGTGCCAAATACATCCTCTATTAGGGACATAGTGACGGTCATAATTATTCCAACTATTTCTCTGAGACTATGAACAATATATGTCAGGGGCGAAGGATCCCTATGACACCGGCCAGCTTGTTTTTGTAGATATAGTAGAGACCTATAAATTATATGGATTGTCTCGACAAACCAGATCACGATAAAAAAGGATTTCCTTTTGAAAATTTTCACTCTTCGCCACTGCACCATATTCTCCATATCAGCACTGCTCAATTCACTAAACGAGCACAAAGATGCGAGTCGCAACCTTGTGCTCGATAGGGATTGTCATTGGTCGGATTGTGTCACGTCACTGGAGATCGACCAATGACAATCTCTATCGTGCACAACGTTGCGACTCGCATCGTTGTATTTGTTGATGAATCGCGAATGAATCGCATAGCTGAATATAATACATTTTTAATTCAGGTTGAAAGTACCATATCTGAATGTAGTGATCTTGAATCTAATAAATTCCTTGTCCGATGCAACACTGGCTGGTATTCGGAATTGAGCTGAACTGTTGCGGTTAGTCTTACCTTGCCTCGTCTTGTAATTTGTCTCAGTCCTTGTGTATCTAGAATTCCTCAAATGTTATTCGAGTACGATTTAGGATGTCGTTTTTATCAAATGAGTAAACTTTTTTTCCTATTTGTATTTTTTATATTTTAGACATAGATACACAGCGACTTCTGGACACAAAGTAATCATATCTATATATAAGGTGACTGATGACCATTGGAGCAAATGAGTCCTAGAGTGGAGACCGCGGCAAGGCAAACAGAAGGTGGAACGCTTCTAGCCAGATGGACTGACGACCTGAAAAAGGTGGCTGGGACAGACTGGAGCGAAAGGCGGAGAAGTGCCGCAAATTAGGAGAGGTGTATGCCCAGTAGTGAAATGCAATAGCCTAATTGGTTCTACAATGTGAATGATTATAGTTACCTTATTTTATTAAGTACGTTCAAAGTACTTATCAAAATAACATTAATATACATAATTATGCTTGAAACACGAGATAATGTAATTAATATTTATACCAAACGGGTGCAGATCACAGGCTATAAAACCTACCCTCATAAATTATTTAAATAACCCATAGATAGTCGATCTGATTTGCCAGAATATATTTATATATTCTGTACCCTGCATACTAATTTAGGCTACCCTGGTTACTTATTAATCTATAGTACCTTTTTACGTGTAGAAATTGCTGGCCAGCGGGTCAGTCTCGATTCGACTAAAATGCGAAATATACATCTAAATATATATAACTCAAAGGTGACTGACTGACTGACTGACTGACTGACATAGTGATCTATCAACGCACAGCCCAAACCACTGGACGGATCGAACTGAAATTTGACATGCAGGTAGATGTTATGACGTAGGCATCCGCTAAGAAAGGATTTTGATTAATTCTACCCCCAAGGGGATAAAATAGGGGATGAAAGTTTGTATGAAACTTTGTCAATTTTAAAC
The DNA here is from genome assembly GCA_914767945.1 of Eilema depressum. Classification (NCBI taxonomy): domain Eukaryota; kingdom Metazoa; phylum Arthropoda; class Insecta; order Lepidoptera; family Erebidae; genus Eilema; species Eilema depressum. The sequence continues at coordinate 5,545,607 of OU612028.1, read as the reverse complement.
CGATCGGGCTGAGACTTAGCATGCATAAAGCTACTTTGACGTAGGCATCCTCTAAGAAAGGATTTTGAGATGCAGGCTATATAAATGCTAAGCGATAACCGACATCCACGCGGGCGAAGCCGCGGGCAACAGCTAGTATATCTATATATAGCCGCCAACTAGCTTAATCAGCCGTTCAATTAACTGCCTAGGCTGTTAACTAATAAATAACAAATAATGTCTGTAAACCTGGCTTAACGAGCACGTCAGTTTCTTTTATTTCTTTATTACGTTCTTTTTTTGTATTTTTCATTCGTACATCTAACCTTAAAACGATTCCCCATTGTTATAATGTTAAAAAAGTAGTACCGAATCCTACTAATATTATAAATGTGAAAGTTTGTGAGAATGGATGTGTGGATGTTTGTTACTCTTTCACGCATAAACGGCTGGACCGATTTGGTTGAAATTTGGTATGTATATAGGTTATACCCTGGATTAACATATAGGCTATATATCAGCGATGAACGGGATCAGAATTCCACGCGGGCAGAGCCCCAGCGGAGGCAACTGCTAGTATATATATACATGAATTGGTAGACTTAACCAATTCAGTTCACCCGTGTTGGAGATGGTGACCGCCATTGCCATTATTTGGCTCTCAATATCAAAGCGTCATTTAAGTCTTAAGCTATTTTTTTAGCACTTGATTTATACACCATGTAGCATATGACAGCATATACTATGATATGACTTAGTAGTAAAAGTATATCTATATATATAAAAATCAATGCCACTTTTCGTTGTTAGTTTATAACTCAAGAACGGCTGAACAGATTTGGCTAATTTTAGTCTTGAAATGTTCGTGGATGTCCAGGGAAGGTTTAAAGATAAGAAAATAGGTGCAGCGGGAACGGGATCAAAAATTCGCGTGGGTTGAAAAAAATATGGCGGTACGAAGTTCGCCGGGTCTGCTAGTTAGGTATACTTTTTGTGCCGATATCTCTAAGGCGAACACACCCGTCGGCCATCTGGGTTGTATCAGACTGCGACCGACTAAAACCGCAGGTGCTTGGTTCGAGTATATTATACCTACCTAATACTTCATCTAAAATATTACAATCTAGTGACAATAATCACCTACAATAATATTTATTAGCTGATTCCATTGTTATACTAATTATTTGATACGAAAACAATGAATGGTTGGTTATGTTAACAGCATCCGTTGTAGATAATTTATGGGTTCAATAACTCAATAATTATTGCAAAATTAAATGCATTCAAATATTCATTCACTTATCTTCCATAGTAGGTATTATAGATATCTATAAAAGTATAAACTGTTGGGCGAATGCTGACATTTTGGTGCATTTCTGAAACTTTACTATTTAGAAACATAGATTTGCACAGTTGTCGTATTCGATGGTGAACTCCGGTCCGGTTTCAATCTATCAGTTAAGATCTGTCCATCTGTCTGTCAAGACTGTTTCCTCAGGAACAATTGTATCGAATACTACTCTACAAGTTTCTGTTAGGTGGTTTTCTGTAGGAAACCACCTAACAGAGACTTGCACAGCATCAACACCAAGTTAACATCTCCATAAAGTTTTGTAGAGACCACTCAGTCCGCAAGTCTTATTCGCACTTGACTCAATTACAATTCAGTTTCTTTATTCCTCAAAATAGTGCAAGACAATTATACAAATTATATCTACATCTTTACTTTTTGAAGTCAATTACTATGTTAAAGTTTATCACAGCTTTCTAGGTGCTGATGAAGAAGATACGGTGAAACAAACTCCACTGTGGCATTTTCAAGACGTCAATTTACAATAATTTCTTAAAACCAACAATTTAAATCAATGCTTAAAACTAAATATGGACGAATGTACGTTTGTTTTGTGTTAAAATGAAACTAGTTTAAGATTGGTTTTCTATATCACATAATATTAGTTATCATTATCATACATCAAAATAAAGAGACCATACTGAAACAGATTTGCACTGAGCAACAGCGAATGCTCTATCGCTACGCCACCCAAGTCGTCGATGATTAGTAAAGTCCTTTGAAATTTCATATTTATTGGGTATTCTGTTCGAAGTACAAAGTGGTAGATGGGAGGCATTTGTAATTAAATTTCGTTTACAGTCATGCATATTACTTCCAAACTAGGGGGAGACATGTCGCTCCTTTATAAATCTACTGAATATGTGAAACTTCTTGCGTTTGAAGTAATTAGCAGTACATATTATGCAATAATATACAATAATATATTATATATTATCTGCAAATTGTAAAGGACTTACCTGTGCTTTATGCTCCATGTCATTTATAGTACTAAGATGAGGTCGAAATAACTCTTTACCGAATGTTATAATAATACATATATGTATATTATATTTGACTATAGTTATTAGATTCCGTAAGTAAGTATCTACATATAAAATATGTAACATATTGATATGTACGTAGCCGAGTGGACATTGAACACGCACGTGCAGATAAGGTCAAAGAACAAAAAATAAGCGCAGACAGGACACTCATCTCTGGTGTTTTAACTATCATTAAATCTTTTTATTTGCGGGGCAAGATGGGGAGACTATGGTTCGCACATTGGGGGGAAAGTGGCATCTTAAAGCCGTAGATCTGTCAGCCGGAATGTCAGTGAATTGCCTTATTGAGTTACTTACACCCCGGCAATCGAGACGATTGTCGGGGTGCGATTTTAGTAGGTTTGAGTTCGATATAATGACGCTCGCTGGCCTGTGTGGATTCCCAGACGAAAAAAGGTTTGTAATGTACCTAAATGCCTAGAATATAAAGTACCTAGATAAAAGTCTTCTCAAGCCGAAGGAAGATGTACCAATCACACTAAATCAAACACATTATGTGAACTTTTGTGTTTGGAAAAGTAGTACCTAACGTATCTTTTGGTGCGTGAGAAACATAATATTCTTCAGTCACCTTGTGCCCGTGGTTGTAACGGGTAGAAACGATAAGTAAAGATGGGTCTTTTAGTATGCAATCCAGGCAAGTTCGCCAGGCATGATAATAAAATTGTAGACAAGATACCTATCTGTTAATAGCAATTCTACCTAATTCTCCATCTGTGTGGAATATTTAATCTTGAACAGTGACAATGAACAGCGTTTACTTGCATCGTTTGTAACGTGAACTGTCAATTGACGCAATGATATTTGTTTGTAGGCAATTTATTCTAATTTGCACTCAAATATATAGTGCTAAGGTTGATTGATGATACCTACTGTCATCTTTTACCAAGTATAGATACGCTAACAGTTAAAGGGTGAAAATTTTGAATAGGGAAGTTGATGATTTGTCATGCACCATGCGACCTATTGGAAAGCCCACAGGAATCAGGTTATAGTGATCCCTCGCCACTGTACGCTCTATCAATCGGTCGAGCAAAACCCTTTTACGATGTTGAATTCTTATTCTCCATTAAAAATCTCCCTGATTCGGGTCCTTCAAGTAATCGCAGATCGCTCGAAGGCCAAGAAGTACCCTCTACTTCAAGAATTTAGGGAAAATAAAACTTTAGCTGCTTTTGTAATCTTCTTTATCACAGAGGTGGATAGAAGTGGGTCTATAAAAATAATGAACTATTTTTGTAAGGTACCTACCATTGATTTATATTGTTACTAAAGTACACTTCAGGGATAAAGGCGTGAGTATTTGTATACTAAAGTGACTCTTATTGGTACTTAGTGTATATTAATGCAAATTAAAAATTGCTTCGAGAAATATAGAGGCAGGGGCTTCCCCCATCCCTTCCCGTGGGTGTCATAGCGACTTAGGGATAGGGCTGTTCTCTTTTATACAGCTCATGACAATGTGTCCGCTTGACGGCAATAGGCTAGCCCTCTATTACGTGGGACTGATAATCGAAGTTGGGGAAATGTGGGTGTTAATAAACCTTTGGAGATATATAGGCGTGAATGTATGTATGTATGTCACGAACAGACTTTATGTAGCAACTAGCTGACCCGGCGAACTTCGTACCGCCATATTTTCAGCCCGCGTGGTATTCAGATCCCGTTCCCGCTGTACCTTCAATTCAAATTTACATGTTAGATTCTGATCCCGTTCCCACTGCACTTTCCATTTAATTTTCTTATTCAAACCTTAGCCTCACAATAACCAACACAAAATAAAAATAATTATCCAATTTGGTGCAGTCAATAGGAGGTTATGCGCGTACAACATTTGGGGTAGTACCCAGAGTCATCCTTGTCTTTGGAACTAGGTGGAACTAGAGTATGGTTCGAAGTTGAAAGTGCATTATCTCTGATTGTGTGTTTGTTTACTAGCTTACTACTTAGTACAAAAAAAAAGAAACATGAACAATTTATTTATTTATATATTATTAAAGATCACGAACTAATTCAACCTACTTGTTTAGGTATCATTACAACCAATATAAATCTTTTATCTAGTACCAACCAATTCGAGCAAAGGAAAATACCTACGTTGCTTGTCGATATTATGTTTTCGATACAGGGTGCGCTAATATGAACTATATATTTAACCACCGACGAAAAAGGAGTGCTTTAATAAGTTTGACTTCTTTTATGATAATATTTTCGATTTACTTCACCTTTTTATCTAAGGGTCAGCCATGTTTCATAAGAGATTAAGATTAACTTAAGAGTCTAGAATAAAGCGTTCGTAGCTTAGTGGTTTAGTAGACGGCCTTACGACCGAATGGTTCCGGGTTTAAATCCTGGCTATTACACTACCGACGTAAACCAATTTCTATATAAAACAAACAACTAAGCTTAGGGGGATAAACTAGTATGTTAGTTTTTCCCCCAAATCCCTCCTCCTAACCGTCTAATTAGATCAAGTGTTATGTCAGAAGCAGAACTCATAGGTTCAATTACTGCACTTTACAAAACTGTATTTAAGTACCTATCTATATTTATCTTCATTCTAGAACCCTTACAAGAAGCCAGCTCAGCTGTCCTTTCTTTCAGATAGCGCTGTTTAAGTAGTGTATCGCAGAATATTAGATATTATAGAATATTATCCATAATATCAAAGATGCAACGCCATGTATTCAGCAATCATTTATTATCAACCACGTTATTATACCGACAATTTATTTCATCACACTAAGTGGCACTTAGTACACATATTCTCGCTGTCATATCGATGCAATATGTGTGTGTGTTAAATATTAGTAATAATAAGTATAATATTAATAAATAATAGTATGTAATAGGTATAATAATAATAATAAGAGTGAATTTTCTTAATAATGTGTTTTAAGTCGTTAATGTTGCGCCGTGCGTGTGGAATTAAAATATTAAATAGTAGTTTGAAGAGAAGATTGTATTCAGAGCAAGGGATATTTATAACCGTGAGTATTTTGCAACAATTAATATTTATTTAGGTCTCCCTCATATCGTGCGGGTCATTCCCGTTGGTTAATACCCCGTGGTTAATATTGTTGACTACTGTTTTGCTCTACTGGTTAACAGTGTTGACGAACGCAACATTTTATTCCCATACACTTTCACTTTCCGGGCTCATTCCCGCTGGTCAATATGTACTAAGTATTAACAATTTTTTTTTTGAATTTTTTGTTCCACTGGTTAACACCGTAATAGGACCCGATCCTCCACCTTCCGCATCCAGTCCATCCAGAGGCCTAGCTGCGGAATGCAATACGCTAATCGATTGGTTATTTATTAATGTTTAGAGTGTATGAATTGAAGTAGGAAGTACAAAGAGTGAATGACGTAAATGAACTTTATGTATAAGTATCTCAGTTGCGGTCAATTTAAAGATAAAGAAGTCAGTAACATAGACGTATCAATTACTATCAAAAGTTTGTTTACACACATAAACACAGTTTTGTTTTATAATATTTTTAGATAGGAAGGAATGCTTCGAGTTCAAGAATCTTGTTGCTCAAATACTACAATAGCGAATATTTTTACAATTTTATCAGTTATATTTGCACGATTTCTTGCGATCCATTGATTGATGAAGGATGAAGGATATTATTATTATTACACGTGACTTCGTTGAGTAATTCGAAATGATCCGACATGACTTTTTTTTGATGCAAGGAAAAAATGGAATGAAATTAAGTGATCGCGTTGCCGACTGCCACAATGTCTAGTGTTATGAATTTGATCCATATTTGTTGTTTTAAAACACCATAATTATAATGTGGGTGCAAAAAATAACCGCATTTACAGATTTTCCCACTGCCAGTTCAGCTTGCTTATTCTTGCTATACCGAATTTTAGGTTGGTTACTTTTCAGCAGGTATGGTCACTGGGAGACTAACATGGTGGTCCCCTCACGTGTTGAAGCACAGAACAGATAATAGGATTAGCGTAGTTGAAGTGAATAAATATCTAAAAGTAACCGTACTTTGTAGAACAGAATGAGCATAGCAACATATCGAGAACTAAATCATTGTACCAACAAATGATCTACCGGCTTACGTATATTAGGCAGAAAAAAAATAAACATTATTAATATCATTATCATTACGAGCTTATCATATACCCTGGGGTTGTGACTTATAGAGATTATTGCGGTATTATTAGATAAGTATACTTATATACAGAAAGTTCATTACTCTGCTGACAATCAGTTTTATCCAGTACCGAGCAGATATACGCTACCCACGCTACAATATTTTGTTCCAGATATACATATTCCATGATATCAATAGTCTAAGGCCCATATCAACATCAGTCAGTCCTGAATCTCGATTGATCTGAGGACAGATTGTATTGACAGTTTGTCTATACAATCTGTACTCAGACCAATCTCGAATTATAGCTAGATCTAAGGACAGGGCCCATACCATGAACTCCTAAAACAGGTCAATAATTTAACTGCTGTCATTCTACCAACTGCAAATGTCACTTTGTTATCCCTTTGTAATCCTATATATTTATATACCATTACAAAGTGACATTTGCATTTGGTAGAATGACAGCAGTTCAATTCTTCTTCCTCTTAGCGTTAATTCCCAGTCGCATCCGAAGCTTTCAGCTCGGAGTCTGGGGCCCGCTTTTACCAGTCTTAACCACGGATTTGGCTAGACCTCGATATTTTCCGTGAAACGTGACAGCAGTTCAATTATTGACCTGTTTTAAGGTTTATGGTAAGGCCGCAGATTGTCTTCTAGATGACAGTTATGATGTCATTGTGAGAGTCCGTTCACAACTGCTGTGCAATTTTCTAAGCACACACCGTCGACCACAACGTTGCGACAACCTTGATAGTGATTGCCATTGGTCGGACTGAATGACGTCATTGGAGATCGACCAATGACAATCTACATATATGTCGCAACGTTGTGCTCGACAACATTATGCTCGACAACGTTGTGCTAGAGACTGCCTCCGTGGTTCAGTGGTCGTAGTATGCGATCCTCACATAGGACAAAAATTTGTGTGATCCACAAATAGTTGTTCTGAGTCTGTCTGAGTACTGAGAATATCATTATGTGTTTGTGTCGGACGCTCAGCTGTGAAATTCTCTCTTTCTCTTTTCTCTTTTTCTCTTTTAAAAAGACAACTCCCGCACTAGGGAACAAGCCCTTTATTGCGGGGGACTTTACTAACATACAACTAACGGCTTGTTCCCTAGTGCGGGAGTTGTCTTTTTATAAGAGAAAAAGAGAAAAGACAAAGAGAGAATTTCACAGCTGAGCGTCCGACACAAACACATAATGATATTTTCAGTGACTCAAAAGTTATCATTAAATATGTTTACTATAATTATTTATCATTACTCTCAAATAATTTTAATTATAGTTCCCGGTATATATCTTAACCCCAATGAGACGTATTGGTTTGATATCATTGATATAATCTATAAGTGGATTTGATCCGCCGCTGCAGCACCTCGTGTTATTAACAAAAGACTCCTAAAAAAATGCAAACTGCGCATAAAGCGCCCCGCACACTAACAGTTTACCGAACGAAAACCGGATGATATCAGTCTGTCAGTTAATCGCAATAGCCCACACACTTACAGTTTAGTTAACGGTTTTGGACTGACAGTACTTCTGTATACTGAAAATAATTCAGTACGAATTAAACGCCTACCAAGAGTTTTAAAACTACTATCCATAGTTTTTGATGATACGACCTTATTCAACAAAATGTTCTTCGGCATAACTTATTTGAAGATACTTATAGGGGCACTTCACTGATAAGTAAAGTTTCCTTCGACGCAGCCGAAATCTTTGGATGATAAGAAAATTAGTTGGCATCTATTTCCGTATCTTCCGTTCATAGACGGAGTACTGATTTGGGTGCTTAATTAATTCGAGTTATAGACAACTATTTACTTAGGTTTCCGTAAATGAAATTAATTGATTAACCAATGAACAGCGTTTACATAATCCAAATTACCTGTACCTGAATTGTGGTCAAACTAATAATATTTTATATCTATAAAAGAGTAAGATTACTACAGTACCTAATAAATTATAGTTCAAATATTTTGCCAATGCTCGCAAAAGCTTAGAGCACAATATTATTTTCAATTGCCGTCCTTTGTGAATCGTTTCCGATTGGGGAGGTAATTTCTTTGCTTAACCACTCTTCACAAACATTGTTTGCAGAAAACAATTGAACAAATCTGTGTTTGTTATTCCTTTTTTATTCAAATCTAGTTGAGTTTCAGCACAATACGTTTCCAACTGAATTTCCAATACGCCAAAAGTTTACGGTGTTCTATAAACAAACTTGTATTGCAGAAGTTGTTGTCAATGCAACGCGTGCTAGCCACAAACCGACAACACATTGGGCTTGAGTTGTAATGTTATCAAACAAGAATAAATTGTTTCAGAAAGTATAAGAATAGGTTATATAGGTATTAACCTATTATAATAAGTCGACTTCGTCCGCGTTAGATTCGGAATAGCTCGGCCCATGCATTAAGTTAATTCATCGTTATATTTTCAATTATTTATTAAGAAGAAAATCTTTTTCGAGTGACTGACTAATAAATACAGGGCTAAACTATCGTAAACTACGAATTTAGACAGGCTAGGCAAAGGCTGCGAAAGGGTTTTGAAAAATTTAACTTTCTGCTGATCAATATACACTATCATGTAGGTATTCACATTTAGCAATGTTCGTCAGGTATAATATCAATTTAACTTTAAGTAGATATATTGTTGAATAACAATTATGTTATTCAACGATATTTCCTCTCATCAATCTCAATATATCCTGTGGGTTACGTTACTGAATCTAATAAGTGTAATTCCAAACAATTTGATTTAACTTTATTATTAGTTCCTACTTGTTAACAAAGTGGTTGAAGGAATTTCGATAAAGCTGTAGGCAATTCGACAACAGAACTGTTACATTAATAATAGTTTTATTGAAATTCCTTGGGTCACGTTCGCGTAATAAAGCAACCATCAGACGTGCATGAATTCTGAAAATATTCAATCCCTTATTAGTTTTCATATGATAAATTACATAAAAGATAAAATATCTAACATTATACATTTATAATGTTTGATATTTTATCTTTGCATTATGCTAAGGCTTATATAAATATGTAAAAGATGAACAGATTATACTTTCTCAGATTGTATTCGTAGGTTTCAACAAACGTTTAACATCATCTACTTGTCTACTTCGTATTTTTTTTCTGATTGCATCCAAGGCCTTCATCTCAGGGTCTGGGGACCGATATCCTGTTTTTCTCGATCATGGCCATCCGTAGTAGTGAGAACATTGGCACGCTTACCGTACGCCCTACCTACCGTAGCCCAGCGGAAATGTATTCCCCACGTAATTATTAATAATATAATGATTATTTACATATCTGTCTGATGTTAAACAGCCCTATCCCTTAGTCACCTTGTACGAAACCGCATGGGAAGAGATGAGGTGGCCCAGATTCTATGCTGCCGGGAACCACGCGGCATATTATAGTAGGTATTATCATCCAAACTACATAATAGACACAGAATTTACATCCCATTTTTTAATAGATGTAGGTTAATATTTCCTTGCGGGATTTGATAACATCGTTTATTTGTTTCAAGTACCTTATCTCATCGATGGTTACAAGTAAAGTTGATTATAAATATTCGTTTAATTGTCCACTTAACCACTCATAATTACAGGAGATTATTTATGGACCCTCAATTAATTTAGGTACTCACATAATTTACATGACATCGCATAACGGAAAACAATTTACTGTACTCAGTACTTATTCTACATCTATAAAATACAGCTAGCAGTGTATTAACATTATTAGTACATAGCTCACATTTTATAATAAAATTAATAACAGAAAAAGTAAAAACCTAATTAGAGTAACTTCGATGCAGCAAGCTGTAATGTTGTTCTTAGTTAAACACTTACAAATTAATAAACGATTTTTATTTTGAAATAAGTAAAAATAATGTAATTTGGACAATGGTTTTATTCTCGTAATCTTAAGAGAATAATTTAATTAGGTATACATATATAGTGTTTTTTTTTACTTCGCCTCGCCTGATGGTAAGCTGACGGCAAAGTCTCGGAAAAGAGGGGTAAAGAGGTCGAAAAAAATGTTGTGTTTATTATTTTATAAAAAGTGTGAGAGCTAAGGTAATCGGTATACTTGGGATGTGTTAAGTAATTTGAAGGCTACTTAACTAATACTAATGATAGTTTTGAGAATTAGGTAAATATTACTAACGACTCATTAACTAATAAATAACAAGAAATAAATTACCTTTAATGTTACTAACGGAACATTAATATAACTAATTTCGAGCGTTACTAGTAAAGACAGTACAGTAATGTATTGTTTGTCTTCTCAATGTAATATTTGTTGTTATCATCCTAATGATAATTCTGTACATTATCTCCAGACCGCATAAACAGTTCGTCTGCGGTGGTATTGTGATGTGCTGAACAATATATCTAACAACTTTATAAAGTTACTGGTGTGTTAGTGCGACAATGTTTCGTTTAAATAAAAGTGTTGGAAAGATTGTGAATGGACGGAGATGTTTCAGTGTTATTGGGTGGGACAGAACTGCGGCTGAAAGAGCTAAAATATTACAGGTATGATCTTATATTTTATTCTATACTAGCATTTATTATAAGAAACTTTTCCAGGTAATAATAGATATAACAAAAACAGAATTAGCGAAATCAGTTCAGCCGTTCACGCGTGATTCTATGCCAAGGGAAATTGGAATTCACTTATGTATCTATCTAAACTATTATATAATTGTAAAGTGATGGGGTCTGTACATTAGAGATATTTAAAAAAAATACTTGTTTTATGTTATTTTAACGATACTGAACACGAAAATATTTTTTTTGAATTTCCTGTCTGTTTGTTTGCTCGAGAAGGACGATTTTGATACGGTTTTTTTGATAGAAAGGACTTGGTCAAACTTAAAATCTTACGTTTGTTTGATCGCTTTCGGTTGAGTAGAACCGGAGATATGAGCAAAAGTCGCGTTAACCGAGATGCACGCGGGGCGCACGGAGCCTCGGGCGGAAGGCTGGTTATATTATACTAATAAGTGAAATCCTATTTCCCTGTCGATGATGTATGATTTTCAAACTCAAATCCGAAAGATCGTAGGTACTATAACTGATGACTGCCATTTTTCCGTCACTAGTCAGGTGGTAGAGGGCTTCACCATATTTACTATTAGGTATGATTACACTCTAATAGTCTCTTATGTTATTGTATTGATAGAGTTTATTACGGTGTAATCTCTTTTACGACAATGATTTTATACACTAATAAAATTTTGATACTGTCTGATTTGTAAATACTTACAGAATTAGGGTCACAGCAGACATATCAACCCGGAAAGGGATAGTCACTGTTGGGTAATCGACTACTCCTTTTAATCCCATATCCTAATTAATTTTGACACTCGCAACACCGGGCGGAAGAAAGTGCTGCCGCCCACGGCGAAAATAAAAAATCTCTCTCTTTCGAAACGCAACGCACGCGACACATCGCTCCGCGGACTTAAATATCAAAATTGTGTAAAAGGCCTGTGTGAAGTGGTTCCGGAGTGGGCACACCCCCGGGGGGAAGAACAAGAAGAGCAGCGCGCTGTGAGTACCCCTTTTTATCCCATCCTGGTCGATTTTGTGGGTGTGGTCTACTACCACATATCTTATTTAAATTATCTAGTATATACAACATTTTGGTTCTTCGACCCGGAGCACATTCTATCAGGACAGGTATCAGCAGATATTTAATAAGTTTCGTATTCAAATTCGAGCATAACCTGCAAGACTTGTAGGTACCTACATACCACGATACTTGTTGCACTACAAATATTTATCAAAAGTTCTATTTGTAGCTGTGTAATATCGTTATTTCAAGTTTAAAAACACGTAGTCAAATATTTTAATCTATTTCTGTGTTTTTACTGACTCAGTTTAGTGAACGGCAGTGAAATTGTAGGGAACCGGTACATACCTATCTACGCCATTTTTATCTGCAAGCCATTACTTCCCGAGTCAAAATGCCCGATAAATTAAGTGAATTAGATATTAAAATAAATACGTTAATTAGCCGTAAACAGCGTAGTTTCAGACGTATTCAACAGCTGTACGATTTAGCTAAAAGTTCCGAACATAATTTCGCTGAGTTAGACAAATTGCGCGTGAGGGCGAACGACCTTGACACTACTCGGGAGTTGTTTGAAAAGATAGTTGATGAGATCTCTGTGTTAGAACAAAAGCGTAACCCGAATTATGTTATCAGTGATAAGGAGATAAATGCCTTGGATGATTTGTATTTCGAAATAAAAAATATTTTTCGTAATCACGAACCAACACGAAAGTCACCGAAAAATGACGAAGATGGCGGCAAATGCGCGCGCCCGGCGAAGGCTCGTTTACCTAAAATTGAACTAATTCATTTCGATGGTAAGTTGGACAATTGGGTTACATTTCGGGATACATTTATCAATTTGATTCACAATAATGATGATATAGGTAACACCGAGAAGTTTCATTATTTATTATCGGTTGTAAGCGGCCCCGCGCTTCAAATTGCAAAAAGTTTACGTGTGTCAAGTGACAATTACAATATTATTTGGTCGGCTTTGACTGATAGATTTGAAAATAAGCGAGCTTTAGCTACTAATTACTTGGATCAATTGTTTGCGTTTAAACCGTTGTCTAGTGAGTCCGTGAGCGGGTTAAACTCTTTTCTAGCTACCTTTCAAGACTGCGTTCAGGCACTTGAGTTGTTAGAAATTGAGGACTTATCAGGGTTTATACTGTGCTATATCGGCTTACAAAACTTGGACCCGGTTTCTAGGCGTGAATTCGAGAAAACGATCAGTCAAAACGAGATACCTACGTTCAAATCGTTAATTAATTTTGTAATGCAACATTCACACATGTTAGGAATGGCTACAAACACCAGATCGAAACCTGGTACTAGTAAACCTACGAATAATAATAATATTTCTAAACCTAATTCGAAAAACGTTCATGTGAAAACATGTTTAACGAGTAATACGGGCACGAATGGGTCTGATAATTCGAAAACGGTCTGTGTGTATTGTAATAAGCCATCTCACTCAATATATAAATGTTTCAAATATATTGCATTGACACCGAGTCAACGAATTGATAAAATAAAAGAATTGCATTTGTGTCATAATTGTCTACGTCAAGGTCACGCGTCTAACGAGTGCCCATCTAAGATAACGTGTACCGTCTGCAAAGACAAACACCATCACACATTGCATTTAGATTTTAATTCAAATTCAGAACTCGTTGTCGTAAATAAAAATGATACTAGTGTCGAGCAGGCGAAACAGGTCTCCCTAACATGTTCGGCTGGCTCAACAGTAATCTTGGGTACTGCGATCATTCACGTTTTAGATGGTTTAGGCATATATCAACCAGTGCGTGTAGTGATTGACAGTGGTTCGCAGTCTAGCTTTATCACGAATGACTGTGCACAACGTTTAGGTCTTCCACGTTCGAAGTGTAATACTCAATTAGTCGGCCTGGGCGGGACAGTAGTTCGTGATCAAGGTATGGTGTCGTGTAAAATCAAACCAACTATATCAAACGATCCTGTTTTCAATCTTAAAGCAGTAGTGATTCCAAAAATCTCTGGTGATATGCCATTTGCAACTTTGTCGCAGGAAATAATAAAAGAATATAAACATTTGGTTTTGGCTGACCCTACTTTTTATCGCTCAAGTCGTATTGATATTTTGCTTGGCAGCGACGTGTTTCCATTTGTTTACGACGGTGGCAAATATCATCCGTCACGACAAGATTTACCACTCGCGTTAAGTAGTGTATTTGGGTATGTTATAACGGGTCAGTTATCATTCAATAAAAATACAGATAACGTACAAACTTGTATGTTTTCTGGTAGCTCAGTAAAGGTTGATGAGTTAATTAAATCCTTTTGGGAAACGGAAAGTTTAACCTGTGACTTACCTAAGGACCCGAATGACGTAGTCGCTGAGCAGATGTACCTTAATGATTGCAAGCGTGATAGCACTGGTCGGTACATTGTAAGTTACCCTTTTAAACCCGACGCGTCATTAGGTGATTCTAAGCAAATTGCATTAAAAAGATTTGAAAATTTAGAACGGAAACTGTCTCGTTTACCTGAATTAAGGTGTGAGTATAAAAAGTTTATGGACGATTATGCTTCTCTCGGTCACATGGTCTGTGTCGGTAACGTAGCGGAAGTGGAGTCCAACTATGTCATACCTCATCACTGTGTTCATAAGCCAGACAGTAGTACAACAAAACTTCGCGTAGTCTTCGACGCATCATGTCAGACTACGAATAAGGAATCTCTGAATTCTATTTTGCATACAGGACCTAAATTACAATCGGACCTTATTGAATTATTGATACGATTTCGTTTGCGTGAAATTTGTTTGTGTGCTGATATTTCTAAAATGTATCGTTGTATATTAATCAATGAAAACCAACGTAAATTTCAACACATTCTTTGGCGAGATTCAATGAACGAACCTATAAAGGTATTCGAGCTACGCACTGTTACCTACGGTGTCATTAGTAGTCCGTATTTGGCGATTCGTACTTTACAGCAGTTAGCGGCAGATGAGGGTTCTCGCTTCCCGAATGCTGCGCGTGCTCTCCGCGAGGGTTTTTACGTTGACGATTTCCTCTGGTCAGTTGATAGTGTAGAAGAAGCCTTTCAGATCCAGCATCAATTAGTTGAGTTACTAAAGCTCGGAGGGTTCGAATTGCGTAAGTGGTCGAGTAATAGTGATCAAGTTTTAAATAGCTTACCTAGCGACCAGCTCGAACCGCCCGTCCAATTTGACGATGGTAAAACGATGGCTATTAAAATTCTTGGTCTCCATTGGCTACCTCAAGAAGACGCATTCTCTTTTCGCACAACTGATACGGATATCAAAGTTACGAAGCGTTCTGTACTATCGGCAATAGCAAAACTATTTGATCCTTTAGGTTACGTTCAACCTTGTATTTTTCTTGCTAAAAGTTTTATGCAAAAATTATGGTGTGCTAAGTTAGGTTGGGACGATACGTTGCCCAGCGCATTACGCGATGAATGGCATACCTATTCATCTCAAATTCCATTATTATCTAAATTAAAACATGATCGACATATTTTTATGAAAAATTACACGGCTTTTCAAATCATAGGATTTTGTGACGCATCCATGCTTGGTATAGCCGCCGTAATATTTATTCGCAGCCAGGACGAGCACGGAAATATCAAAGTGAGTCTACTGTTGTCAAAATCTAAGGTCGCGCCCTTAAAAACAGTCTCAATCCCTCGCCTTGAACTAATGGCTGCTCATTTACTATCGAAATCCCTCAACTATGTTATCTCTATTTTATCAAAAGAGGTGGTAATTAGTGACATATTAGCTTTCACTGATAGCTCGGTAGTTTTAACGTGGATTAATACACCAGCATTCAAATTAAAAACTTTTGTTGCTAATCGCGTCGTTAAAATTACGGAGTGTCCCTCTAAAGTACAAGTACAGTGGTATCACGTTAACGGCGCTGATAATCCCGCCGACGTGTGCTCTCGTGGCGCGACACCTGCCCAATTATTACAAATAGCGGATAGTTGGTTTCGCGGCCCACAGTGGCTGTATGAACCACAGCACACATGGCCGGTGAGGTCTGTCGGTGAGTTCAATGGTGAACCATTGGAATCAAAACCACTAAAAGAAAATGCTTCATTATTATCTGAAAGTTCCACTTTAAAAACAGATTTTTATGATGTAATATCGAAAGTATCTAATTTTAATAAGCTACAGCGTGTTGTAGCATGGTGTTACAGATTTATAAATAATTCCAGGGCTCGAGACCCTAATAAAATTAAAGGTCCTTTACTCACGTCAGAATTAAATAATGCACATGATAAAATTATTGCAATCGTGCAGACCCAGTATTTTTCTGACGCCATTGAGTCAATAAAGCGAGGTAGTCCCTGCTCTCAAAGTCTACGAAAATTAGACCCATTCATTGATGACCGCGGTCTCTTCATGGTGGGGGGTAGACTCTCTCAAGCAGATCTACCATTTACTCAACGTCATCCTTTAATTTTGCCTAAAAAATCACACTTCACAAATATTTTGATAGATTATTACCACAAACTTTATTTACATGCTGGTCCAAGAAATCTGCAAAATATATTAGCACAAAAATATTGGATTATAGCCGCTAGATGTATCATTCGATCCCGTCTTTCAAAGTGTGTTACTTGTTTTAAAAATAGACCCACTATAAATCAGCCTAAAATGGCTTCGCTGCCTAAATACCGCTTACAAGATATCTACCCATTTCATACGGTCGGTGTTGATATAGGGGGTCCCTTTTATACAAAAGAATGTAATAGACGCAATGCCAAAATATCAAAGTCTTACTTGTGTTTATTCGTTTGTTACTCAACTCGCGCAGTACACCTTGAAGCTCTGTCGGCTTTAACAAGTGAATGCTTCTTAGCTTCATTCGATCGTTTTACAGCTAGACGCGGTCTTCCACACACTGTGTGGTCTGACAACGGAAAAAACTTTGTAGCTTCTAGAAAATACCTTAATGAGGTATTTCAATTATATAATTCGAACGCAAATCAATTAACTGAAGGGTTAGCCAACAGAAAGGTAACTTGGAAACTTAACCCACCAACTGGTAGCCACTTCGGTGGTATTTTTGAAGCTGGCATTAAATCAGCCAAGTGGCACCTAAAGCGCGTAATGGGTACGCGTGCTTTGTCATTCGAAGAGTTGACTACTCTTTTCTCTAATATTGAGGCTATTCTAAACTCTCGCCCTCTGTGCAGTTTGTCTAATGATCCGAATGAATTCGACGTCCTTACGCCAGGACATTTTTTAATTGGTCGTCACTTAGTGTCGGCTCCTGGTTACGACCTGACAGACGTCTCCATCAATCAATTGACAAGGTGGCAATGTATTCGACAAGCCACGATGCATTTTTGGCGTCGGTGGAAACATGAGTATTTGCATACTCTGCAACAGAGGCAGAAATGGCTTGCAGATAGACCTGATCTGGCCATAAACGATCTAGTTCTAGTACATAATGATAATATTCCATGTCAACAATGGTCTTTAGGACGCGTAGAACAGATTCATCCTGGTACTGACGGTAGAGTTCGCGTTGTCACCATACGAACACAAAATTCTCGGTTTCAGCGCCCGGTCACTAAACTGAGTCCTCTTCCAATAAGTCAGGACAATTAAGTTATTTGTCTACTCTAATGTCAATTTTCTCAAAACTTATATAAACATAATTAATATTTTAATCTTTAGTTTTCTTTTATATATTATACAGTCCACTTATGCTCTTTAATTTCATGCATGTAAGTAGGTACATTCATTTTGACCATTACGTTGTCTGATGATACCTGTTTTGAAATCAATGTTGATTTCGGTGGGGGGAAAATGTTGGGTAATCGACTACTCCTTTTAATCCCATATCCTAATTAATTTTGACACTCGCAACACCGGGCGGAAGAAAGTGCTGCCGCCCACGGCGAAAATAAAAAATCTCTCTCTTTCGAAACGCAACGCACGCGACACATCGCTCCGCGGACTTAAATATCAAAATTGTGTAAAAGGCCTGTGTGAAGTGGTTCCGGAGTGGGCACACCCCCGGGGGGAAGAACAAGAAGAGCAGCGCGCTGTGAGTACCCCTTTTTATCCCATCCTGGTCGATTTTGTGGGTGTGGTCTACTACCACATATCTTATTTAAATTATCTAGTATATACAACAGTCACCGTATCGTCTTTCGGCTAGGCGATGTCGCGCTTACGGCTCGCTTACTGCTGGTTGATCTATCTGTCACTTCCGATTTTTGATTTTATAAGGTGATTTTGTAGTCGTTTCGGAGCGAAAGATTTTGGGCACAGTTTCGATAGCGAAAGCGTCTGGAAGTATTAATTTGGCGAAAAAAAATATCTTTTTTTTTATAATGTATGAGAATAATGTACAGGTGAAAGGCAAACTGTATGGGGGTTGTAAAAAAAAGTTTTTTTTTTTCGCCAAAATAATACTTCCAGAAAATTTTGCTAACGAAACTGTGGCCAAAATCTTTCGCTGTGAAACGACTATAAAATCACCCAGTATATCAAGTTGATATGTCTGCTATGACCCTTAACAGTGGGTCTGGGAGCATCTTTATTGTACCTACTAAAATTTTGTTATATAAAATCCCTCCTCAGTTTATTGTCACAGAGATCTGCAGTTGTAAATCAGTCAGTGCATATAAATATTTGCAATGAGCGGATATCGAAGTCGCGCCCCCTGCGTAGCAGTTAGCAGTCGAACGTTCTACCGCTACGCCACAGATGCCGTCATATATATTTTTTATAATATTAATTTCCCATATGTATCTAGCTACTGCCGAAGTTCAAAAATATTTCGAAGTTGTTTTTGTTGTATCGAAGTTACGTTATACAAGCAGTTAAATATAGTAGTAACATTGTGCTGTTACTTGTAAACAAATTTAATAGATAACCACAGTGAATTAATGTTCTCTTATCAGCAAAGATGAGATCATACAAATTGATTTACATACATATTCATAGTAAATGCCCGCGGATCGATCGATCGATTTCTTGGTATTCGGATTCTGTTTATCCAACCTATGGGAACCTATTCGAGGGATAAAAAGCTATCTATGGTTATTCCAAACTATAATCTATAAATAATAAATAAAGAATAAATATTCTACAACATTCTACACAACGCTATCTAGACCCATGGTAAGCTTAATTAGCTTGTGTTATGGAATCTAGAATGCGGATATAAATTTTTAGATACTTTTTTTTTTTGTAAATACATACATATTATACATAGAAACACCCAGACCAATGCA
Source organism: Eilema depressum (assembly GCA_914767945.1). NCBI lineage: Eukaryota > Metazoa > Arthropoda > Insecta > Lepidoptera > Erebidae > Eilema > Eilema depressum. The sequence goes on along the minus strand of OU612028.1, from coordinate 5,526,244 downwards.
AATATTCATATTCATGCATACAAATATTGGCACTGAGCGGGGATCGAACCTATCTATCTCTATACAAACAAACAAATAAAAAAAAGTTAGTATAAGTGCCTCTGCCTCTGTGGCGTAGCGGTAGTGAACACGGCTGCTACGCAGGAGGCGCGGGTTCGATCCCCGCTCAGTGCAAATATTTGTATGCATGAATATGAATATTTCCATTGGTCTGGGTGTTTTCTATGTATAATATGTATGTATTTACAAAAAAAAATGTATCTATGTATGTTTATCCGCATTCTAGAACCCATAACACAAGCTAGTTAAGCTATGCTTACTTTGGGTCTAGATAGCGTTGTGTAGATTGTCGTACAATTTTTATTTTTTTATTTTTTATTTATTATCTATCTCTGTAGCCTCGTGGTTCCGGGCAGAGTAGAATCTGGGCCACCCCATCTCTTCCTATGCGGTATCGTACAGGGCGACTAAGGGATAGGGCTATTTAACATCAGACAGATATATACAGCCCAGCCCACACTCAGGCTCAGATGCATAGTGCCCGGAATATGGTAATAGGCTCGCCCCCTATTACGTGGGACTGAATGCAATGATTGGTGAAATGTGGGCGTTAATTCACTTTTGCCTAACCCTACGGGGATAAGTGCGTGACTATATATGTATGTATGTCTGTATGTATGTCTGTATGTATGTATGTACCTATGTCTGTATGTATGTCTGTATGTATGTCTGTATGTATGTCTGTATGTATGTATGTATGTATGTATGTATGTATGTATGTATGTATGTATGTATGTATGTATGTATGTATGTATGTATGTATGTATGTATGTATGTATGTATGTATGTATGTATGTATGTATGTATGTATGTATGTATGTATGTATGTATGTATGTATGTATGTATGTATGTATGTATGTATGTATGTATGTATGTATGTCTGTATGTATGTCTGTATGTATGTCTGTATGTATGTCTGTATGTATGTCTGTATGTATGTCTGTATGTATGTCTGTATGTATGTCTGTATGTATGTCTGTATGTATGTCTGTATGTATGTCTGTATGTATGTTTGTATGTATGTCTGTATGTATGTAATGTAACTAAATTTCAGGTTGATCCTATCAGATGTCTGAGCATGATTAAGTAATAAATATTCAAACACACCTACTTTTTTTTACATTTATAACTTAAGTACAATAAACTAATTTATATGGGGCTGTCCATTAATCACGTATGTTTTTATTTAGCAATTTTTAACCCCACCTCCTCCCCTACGGTGATACGTGGTGAGGTTTTAGACTACCCCTTCCTCCCTAGTCAAAATCACGTATATTTTTATGGTACGAGTTATTGTCATGGTACAGAATACACATATGTTTTATTGAGCCTGTTGAGCCTCACGTGATTAATGTACAGCCCCTATTATAAAGCATTTCTAGTCGATAAAACATTTTAAAATTATCATCTAATGTTCTTTGTATTTTCGTTGAAAACACTTTACTGTTTTATTGACAAACACGATTTTTCAATAAATATACATTAAATACGTTTGAACTTGTTTTAAAAGTTAATATTTATCTTTGGATAAAGTTTTGATTAATATTTGTGAAGGGCTTTGAAGTTTTATTATTACAATTTCAAGGGTTAACATCTGAAGATAGATGAAACTGATGTTATATTAAATACTAGCTTTTGCCCGCGGTTCCGCCCGCGTGGATGTCGGTTATCGCGACCAAACATAGCCTATGTCCTTTCTCAAGGTCTAATCTACCTCTATACCAAATTTCATCAAAATCGGTTCAGCGGTTTAGTCGTAAAAGTGAGACAGACAGACAGACAGACAGACAGACAGACAGACAGACAGAGTTACTTTCGCATTTATAATATTAAGTAGGGATTCGCGTGGTTCCCGGATGAGTAGATTTTGGGCCACCCCATCTCTTCCCATGCGGTTTCGTACAAGGCGACTACGGGGTAGGGCTGTTTAACATCAGACAGATATATACAGCCCAGACTCAGCCTCAGATGCATGGCTCGAGTTAACAACAGTGCCCGGAATACGGCAATAGGCTCACCCCTAATTACGTGGGACGGAATTCCGAACAATATTGGTGAAATGTGGGTGTTAATTCACCTCTGCCTAACCCCCGGGGCAAAGGTGTGGTTTTTCCCGAGTCCGAGTGTGCATGTATTAAGTATTCTCCTTCATGATATCGGTGTATTGGCTGTAACATTTTATTTGCTTATTTGTTTTTTGAAGTGAACCTTTAGAATTGTTCAACATTTTTTGAGATGGGAAAAATCAATTGGTACTCGCGACACTGTTACTGTTACCGACGCCTCTGTATAAAAGTATCTGCATGAAACATTGGCCAAGTTTTCATTTCTATTGGTACTGCCAGAGTGCCACTGTTTTTTTTTCATTATAATTATTGTCTGCATGTGGCAATTCGATGGTCGGCGTATTGTAGCATAGAATGACGAATGTATTGGATTTAACTGTATGACAGTCGTCAACGTATGTCATAACCGTCAAAATACGTGTCATATACGTCAAATCCCATACAATCAAAACTCTATTCTACAATTCGCCGGTCAACGAATTGCTACTTGTCTAGGGGGGTTGGTGATCAGATTGTTTTCTCACAGGTATCGCTTCTCGCATGTGAATCTGAATCTTTTAGATATGTTGTGACTCTGAGTAACGCCAATATGCGATCTGACGTTACTCAAAACTTCACTCCAAGGACTAGTGCAGAAATTTTATTTGGAAAACTATTTAGAAGTAAAAATCACATTACATACATTCACAAAGAGTGCCGACAGTTACAGTCTTCAATGTTGTCTTTGAAACAACTCTTGGGTAGTAATTATTGTCTAATCTGTGTTTTGGGACTGGAACTATTTTCTTACTTGTTCAGAGTGTAAATGTTACGAGTCCTGAGGACTACCTAAGTATTCCGTAGACTGCCAAGATTGCATCTCTCAGCTTATTACGGGCGGATGCGAATTCTGAAATAAAATATTATTATTACATTAGAATCTTTGTCTTGTCATCTCTCCGGTAGAATCTCTGACTTTGAAAGAGACGTTGAAATTTAATTGGCCTTAGTTATAGTTTAAACAATATAAACGGTGATGTATCAATTGATAACCGAGGTTTAGGGGTCGGGTGTTAACTCATTAGCGAGAATTAGCGATTCAGATAACACAAATAAATTGATTAAGTATTCCTTGCAGAACTTTCAACAGAAATACGAGTATGTCGCATTACATTCCTTCAAATCATTAGTAAAAATTACTAACTTAAATATTAAAAAATAAAAAAAAATGTTGGAGCAAACGAGTCCTAGAGTTTAGACTGCGAGAAGGCAAATGCAAGGTGGGATGCCCCCTAGCCGGATGGTCTAGCGAACTGAAAAAGGTGGCTGAGGCAGTCTGGATGCGAAAAGCGGAGAATCGAGAGAAATGGCACACATTAGCTCTGCCTATGTCCAGCAGTGGACTGCAATAGGCTATTTGATTGATGATTTAAAAATTATTTCAGCTAAATTAGAATTGTTTTATGTTTCGTTCAAATCATGGCAGGTTAACGTTTTTGTATCCAGCCTTTTGTCAAAATGCTCCCCTTAAATTATTTTGAGAAAATTTTATCACAGTACCTTAAGATAGGGTCCTTACCAAATTATTTATGGATTCTTTCAATTTGGTTCAACAGTCCTTTAGAATTATATTTTTCTTCGGTTAACAAAGCCTATTAAAAAGCGTGGGTAGAAAAGGTAAAGATACTTCAATATTTTTGGGAACATCATTCACATTGCAAGTACAAGTATCTATTCAATTAACAATTTAGGCACGAAAACCATTACGGAAGTACATGACAATAAAATTTATCTTCTCAAAATATTTGTTTATATACATTTTATTTCTCTTACCAAACAGGGCTAAACTGTGTGAATATAAACCACGTTATCTTATCTCTTATTCGTATAATTTGAATGTAAACTACATTAATACATACATTTATACATGATGAATAGACTAGATATACACTTGTGTAGAAGTCAAATGATGCTTAGTCATGGAGCATTCCCTCTTTTTATCAACACACAGTATTATATCCTTATACACAGGTCTATATATATACATGTCTATGTACGGTTGACAAAGAAGATAAGGTTGCACCTTTACATACAACCTTATATGAAAAAGTGCAACCGTATCTCTTTTGCCGATTGTACGTACATAGCTAGTACAATCGGAAATAATACGCTAGCCTAGCGTATTGTTTCCGATCCGATTGTTTCATACATTTTCCCGAGAGCTTCCGAGGTGTGCCTATAGTGTATTTTTTTTTAAAATTAAGTGCAATGACACACACAAATGAAATTTTAAAGCATTTGCTATGCTAACTATTCAAGTCGACAAACAAAGGAACAATAATCAGTCACCCCAAAAACAGAAGTATAGAGGAATTTGAATTGGCTTCGTGCGGGTCTCGGTGGCTTAGTGGTCAGAGCATTCCCCCTGTAAGTGAAAGATCACGGGTTCGAATCCCGTCCGAGGTCGATTCTCTTTTCTCTTTCTTAATCAATTTAACTAAAACTAAACTGAAATTTTCTCTTTAAATTATTATCTTCATCTGAATTATGCCGAAAATGAGTTCCATATTTCATCTGGGTTCACATGGTAGTGGATGTCCGATATTATACAGTATACTGGCATCCGAGGCTGCGCTGTTTATACCAACATCTCAAACAATGTGGACACAATGATAACTAGTTCTGGTGTCAGGTGCACTAATGATAATGATTAGCGGTTTGTAGTAAGATGAAGGTATTCCAATGTCTGTATCAGAAAAATATACGTTTATTTTGGTCACTGCAGCACACAAAACAGATTAGTACACAATTCTCACAGCATCCATTTCACGTCTGTATAAGAGTATGTATAGTCTCGCTCTATATGCCATGAAGCATTTTGATAAGCATACTTCGTTATTGATATAATCTATTATTTACTATAAAATGCATTTCAATTATTTCAATTCTGTTTCAATAGTTTGTCGTTATTGAGTCATTGTCACCAGTCAAGGAAAAGGCCTAGTTTATTATTGACAATAATTAACTCGCCAATAGAACCAATATTATGTGTTTGTGCATCGTGACGTCTAGATGAATAGATAGGTACTATACTCATGTAGACGCCACGATGCGATATTAGTAATATTCGATTTGATATTGTTGCTTACGAGTAGGATATATTGAACTCGGTCTATTCTTTAATTAGAAAGTCAAAAGGAAGAGTCAATCGATTCAATCAATCGCAGTCCACTGCTGGACACAGACCTCTCCCAATGTTGGGCCTACTAACTGTTTCCACGCTGACCAGAGGGTGTTGATACAGTGTTTTGTTTCGAGATTGTATGTAAGAAAGGAAGAGTGAGACTATAATTTTAAGAGTTAGGTATAGATAAAATTTTGAACTATATCGTATGTCAGCACTGTTTATACAACTACCATAAGCAAGATATTAAAGGAGCAAGCGCTCACCCGACGCCCGATATCACCATTAAAATCCATTCTTCCTGTCTGTCTGTTACGCTTTCACACCTAAACTACTGAACCGATTTTAATGAAAATTGGTATAGGGGTTGATTAGACCTTGAGAAAGGACATAGGCTATGTTTGGTCGCAATAACCGACATACACGCGGGCGGACCGAGGGCAAAAGCTAGTTGCGTATAAAAGAAGCAAGCACTTAATTACGTTAGTACTAATTAGTAGTGAATGTAACCAAAATCTGCATGCTTGCAAATTGAACATTAATAAATCGAATTAAACCAATATTTTATTTATCTATACGCCATTCGCTCAGATAACGGTTAGGTTTTCGGTTTATACATATTTTTCTGTTTAGAAACTTATTTTGAAGCCTAAAAACCGAAATCGAACCACTAGTTAGTCAGTTAGTTAGCCTAGTTATTTGTTTAATACTATGTGTTTTTATAAAAAGTCGCTAAAAGATTGTTTATCTTTAGATTATCTGTTGCCTTTAGTTAAGTATTTAATCGAATGGAGTATAGATCACAACACGTTAGGACTTAAGGGGCCCTAGACAAAGACAAAGTGACATTCTATTGATAGAATCGCGCTGAAGCGAACCATTTTTAAGATTTTAACCATGGATTTTAGGACATGGCGGTGGTTATAGTAATAATGATAAGTTAAATAATGTATTTCGAGTTACAAAGACTCAAATTTCATACAAAAAATATAGTTAGATTAATGATTTATGTCAATTTCATACTACAAATTAGCGATTCCACTGGCGTTTTCGCCAATAGAATGTCACTTTGTCTAGGGCCCAAGGTATGATTCCGAAGCCGGCCGCATACGACAACGACAGACGCATGCAGCACATGCAGCGTACCGGAGGCCCATTACTTGTTAAACTCCGATACGGATAAAAGGGACCATTGAGATGCCGCAATGAATTACGTGCATGTGCTGCGTGCGTCGGCAGTTGTCGTATGCGGTCGGCTACGGAATCATACCTTTAATGACTTTAAAAATTTGCACTTGCTACGTTCACGGCAATTAATGTGATTATGGTAGGTAGGTATAGGTTAAGTGATCGAGTTTACAGGATGATTCACTTAGCGATATTCAACCACCGCACGCAGTTGAATCCGTGAGGCAGAATATTTTCATCCACCTGTAAACAATTTAGTTACTGCAGTGTCCCTATTCTGTGCGATATACAATTCTCCTATGTTTTTTCATCGGGGTTATTTTAATTTCTGACAATAATTCGCGGTACCTTTTTTGCATTAAGGTGTATTACATAATATGAGTTGTAGTTTTTTTTTTGTAGGACATTCTACACATCGCTATTTAGATCAAAAGTAAGCATAGCTTAACTATCTTGTTTTATGGGTTCTAGAATGCGGATAAACATACTTAGATTTTTTTTTTATAAATACATACATATTAGGTATAGATATACACACCCAGACCAATGCAATTATTAATTTTCATGCATACAAATATTTGCACTGAGCGGAGATCGAACCCGCGCCTCCTGCGTAGCGGCCGCGTTCACTACCACCACGCCACGGAGGCTGTCATTTACCTGTTTTTACGCTAATGTATATATTTTACGGAGGCTATCAAGCTATAATAATACAATAAAAATCCTCATTAAGACTCTCAATTTAAGACGTCAAAAATAGAATAGCAGGTATAAAGAGATTCTCTAAATTTAAAACCACATTTTATACTCCTACATTTTGGTAAATAAATGGATTTGATTTACGAAAAACCTTCTTAAGTGTTACCACTTTGCCGTGTGATGGGTGTAATTTGTTTGCGTTTTTTCTTGCGATAAACAAAAGAATATAGCCGAGGAAACGTCTCTAATCTCTACCTACACTCTACAGGGTGCTTTTTATTCCTGTAAATATGGGGGACGTAGTACATAAGGTCATTACCCGTTCAAATATAGGGACGTGCAATGGAGGGAGCTCATCCATCATGCAGAATATAGCAGTAAGTCAACGCTGCTGCGTTTAGCATTGTGTTTTAGTTCGTCATTAGGATTTAAGCTTTAACATTTAGCATAAAATAAATAAGTCGAGAAAGACAGTCTCATACGCGCCAATCGAAAAGGTTCTGGCTCAGCATATAGCGTGTCAGCTGTCAAGACAGCTGTCAGGCTCTGGTTTTCAGCCAGACCTATGTGAAGGTGATGCACGGATGCAAATCAGCTGCACTTATATCGTACCTGGTTTTTCGACAACACATGCAGATGTCGTGCGAGTCCCGCCCGAGGTCGATTCTCTATTCTCTTTCAAAATTGATTTTATGTGGTTACCTACACCCTTAAACACTTTATAAATTAGTAGCTCATCATCATCTGCATATAGACGTATTCTCCCGATTGCATCCGTGGCCAAGATGACCCCGGAGCTCAGGGTCCGCCTTCCGGCTCCTCCTTCTCCACTTCGCACGATCTTGGGCGTCCATGGTGGTGAGACCATTTGCACGCATATCACCCTCCACGACGTCAAGCCAGGACTTCTTTGGCCTACCCCTTTTACCTGGACCCGGCGGGGGTACCATTGCCAGGCATTTGTTCCCCACGTAGCCTGGCGGTTGCCGCAAGACGTGGCCGCACCAGCGAAGGCGGCTCTCTTGCATTTTATCCGCGATGTCACGGACATGGAGGCTGCCGCGGATGCGAGAGTTCCGTACGCGATCTTTACGCGTAACGCCGCACATCCACCGCAACATTTTCATCTCCGTGACACGCAGCTCTTGCTTGTGTCGCTCGAGCAGCGGCCACGCCTCACAACCATACAAGAGAACAGGCCTAATGATCGTCTTATAGACCTGCCCCTTCAACCTGACTGGCATTTTAGGATCACAGGTCACGCCAGTCATTTCTCGCCACTTGGCCCACGCGGCAGCAATGCGTGCCTTGACGTCGTGGTCGATCTCACCGGTCACATGAAGTACAGATCCTAGGTACTTAACCTGGTCCGTGCGCTCGACCAAATCATCGCCTATGCGGACGGGTGTGGGATCTGTGGAGTTTAACGCTAAGTATTCTGTCTTCGCTACATTTAGCTTCAGACCGCCGTTCTCAAGCGCTTCTTTCCATCCTTTCACGCGTCGCACCAATCTGCTCCTGTCCGCGTCCATGAGCGCAATATCATCAGCATACATGAGCAACCACGGAGGCTGCTCATGTGAGTTTCTAATGCTGTCCGACAAAACATCTAATACCACGCTGAACAGGTAAGGACTAAGGACGGATCCTTGGTGTACCCCGACGGTGATGGGGAAGGCTTTCGAGTCGCCAACAGCAGTCCGAACCACGGAACCGGAATCGTAGTACATGTCTCGGATGGTGTCAATGTAAGTCTCTGGGACACCCTTGGCCCGCAGTGCCCACCAGATCACCTCGCGAGGAACACAGTCGAAGGCCTTCTGCATGTCTAAGAATAGGCAGTGCAGGGGCGTGTTCTTCGCCCTGTATTTCCCCGCCACAACCCTTAGGGCGAACACTGGGTCCATGATCCCGTGCCCGGGACGGAACCCGTACTGGCACTCCGAGAGTGTACTTTCCTGTCGGATCCGGGAGTCGATTATCCGCTCATAGAGCTTCATGGTGTGGGACATTATCTTTATACCGCGGTAACTACCACACTCCTGCACCGATCCCTTGCCTTTGAAGACTGGCGTGATGATGCTCAGCCTCCACTGGTTCTTCTTCCGTCCTTGGATAGACCCTGCGCCGCTTTGGCCCTGGAACGCGCCAACTTATATATGAGCTTTTGCCCCTCAGACGATTCCAACTTGGTATATAGAGGTTGCAAGTGGTCTCGTTTGGCCCTGGCTACGGCTCTCCTGGTGGCGCGTTTTGCATCTTTGTACGCATCGCGGTCATCGGTAGATTTGGACGCTTGCCACTTTTTTAAGAGGGCTTTCTTCACCCTGATCTCTCTCTGGACTGTGTCGTTCCACCACCAGGTGTCCTTGTCACACTTGCGTCCACCCTTAGACATGCCGAGCACCACCCTCCCCGCCTCAAGAATAGCTGCCCAAATCCTGTCCCAAGAAAACTGTACTGGTTCGTCTACAGCATCGGCGCACTTGTCACCGATGGCTGAGACGAAACTTTGGGACTTAGCTTCATCAAGCAGCCACCACCTGATTTATAAATTAGTAGCTATTAAGTAATAATAGTAGTATTATTTATAGCTCTTAGGTATGAGTTGTAGCCCGAAAATACATCATGTGAAAAGAGAAACGGAAAAAGGCGTATATCGTTAATACGTGCGAGATTATCGTAGAAGTATTAAGTAGAAGTATTGTGTGAAACGTGCCTGCATTTTGATCGCTGTATGAAGCTGGCCTACTGTACATATTTATTTTATATGCCTTTGTTATCGCAAACCTTCATAGACAGTAGTAACCAACCATATAAAGTCCTTTGCGGTTTTATGGTTTGTATATTGGCATACGAAGAATGTTGGCAGGTATAAACCTACTTCCTACTCCCTACTAATATTTGAAAATATGTGAAAGTTTGCGAGGATGTTTGGATGTTTGTTATTCAATCACGCTCTGATAGCAAAACGGATTTGGCTGCGTACAGGGATATATTACAGTCTGGAATAACATAATTATGTTTTTTCTTTATCTCGAGAATAGATTTCCATAGATAGCGAACAAAATTTGGCGTGGGTGAAACCGCGGGCAATAGCTAGTATTCTTTTTAATACCACTTAGGTGGCAGACTAGTACACTGCCCACCTGATGGAAAGTGGTTACCGTGGCCTATGGACGTATACAACATCAGGGGAGTTACACTAGAACAGAGAGATTTTGTGCCGTCAGTGCAGAAGTCAAAGCAGGACAAGTCTTTGGTCTTCCCACTGACAGCACAAAACCTCTCTAGTGAGCTCTGGCTACCCTACTCACTACTGGAAACTGGGAACACAGGTTATTAAAGACGCGGTATTCTGTAAGACGGAGGTACTTCCTCAGTAGCTCGAACTGCTATATAAATACCGTCTTGTACTGTAAGGTGGAGGTACTTTCCCAGTTGGACTGCTCAATTGGGACGGTAATACCGTCGTGTTCTACCGCCGTAAAGAATTATAAGAGTAAAATACAACAGCCTGTATTTTTCGATATAATGTAGTTCTATTAGTATGCAACTGTTGCACTTTGCTGTTAGTTACGCGACTTGAAGCCAGACTGAGCTTAATGCAGAGTTGAGGTGTTAGTATGCAGTTGTGAGCTCGCAATTAGGGTAATGTTCAAACTTTCTGGAAGGCGGGTTGCACATTTTCTGTAATATGATTCACCCGCGTGGATGTTGGTTAACGTGACTTTTGCTCATATCTCCAGGGGAATTCCAGCTAAATCTCTGTACAACTTACTTAAAGACCTCGGATTACCAAGAGCTTCAGTAAGCTCTTTACTAAATCGAATATCAAAAGCGGCATTGATAGGATCTTACCAAATTTGGATAGGTAGGGGGGGAGGGACACTACTGACGGTGGAGGTGAGCGCTGATGCATCACAAGGTGGCCACCCTAAACCTACTTCTGGGTCGCAAGTCCCAGTCGCCGCCATCACGGTGTTCCTCTCTTTATCACGCTAGGGACCCGGCCACCGCACGGTGAATCCATGGAGTGCTGAGAATCGGATCTCTCTTGCGGTCAAAGAAACGTAAGATTTTAAGTCTGACCGAGACTTTTAAACAAAAAAAAACCGCATCGTAACTTACCACATTAGTGACGACATTCGATGTTTAATTATTGAGAGAGAGAGAGAGTATCGATTCTTCGATGCTACTTGTCTAGGGTAGTTTTTGCGTTCATCGCAGACAAACAGATAAGATACGACCACTTTACAATTATATAATAGTATAGATAGATTTTGAAGTTTTGCCTACTGGAGAGCATAGAATGTGAGAAGAATGCAATGGTCAAAAGGTTTCAGGCAGTTGATAGTATCGATTTTCAGAAAAAAATATGGCTTTGCTACCACATCAGCAAGGATGCCATTATTTTTCCATTTCCACAGCTTTGCAAAAATAATGCGTACACTACACATTCAGCTTTTAAAACAGAGGCATTAATTTTGTTGGTAGCAAGACTTTTATAATCCAACAATATTTTTTATATACACATAAACAGCTAAAGACTTTCACCAAAGCTAAAGCAAAAATAGCCTAGATAGGATTGTGTAGATTAGAAATGTACGTGGCCACGAATGAAACGTGGCCACTGACGGTACGGTTAGTCCGTGACCTAAAAGTCGCGCAGCGGGCTATGGAGCGAGCTATGCTTGGAATCTCTTTGAAGGATAGAACGAGGTTATCCGACATAGAACCAAAGTTACCGACATAGCTCGCAGAATAAGTAAGCTGAAGTGGTAGTGGGCTGGCCACATCTGCCGAAGGACCGATGGCCGTTGGAGCAAGCGAGTCCTAGAGTGGAGACCGCGCGTAGGGAAACGGAAGGTGGGACATCCCCTAGCCAGGTGGACCGACGACCTGCGAAAGGTGGCTGGGACGGATTGGATGCGGAAGGCGGAGGATCGGCAAACGTGGCGCACATTGGGAGAGGCCTATGTCCAGCAGTGGACTGCAGTAGGCTAATTGATTGAGATTAGAAATAATGAAACAATTTTTCAAAAAGGTGCCATGGTTCCAAAGATTACGAACCGCGTACTTATAATCTCATAAAACACACACTTTCGTTTATAATATTAGCGTAGACTGGAGCAGCTTTCCATACCTCCTATAATTGTGTATGCTCTAGAGATAAGATCATGAACATACAACATGAACCACCGCGATACATCAAACATATAATATCTAATGTATGAGAAAATCTACATTGGTTATTAGTGACGTCATTCGATGTTTAACTATTGAGATAATATCGATACTCTTTCCATAGTCATCGTATTATAGCTTGAACATCTATCAATTAACGGTTATCGGGTGGGTTAATTAGTGATTAGTTGGTTTGGTACACAGACGTTCTGGCGCGGATTTTGCCCTCGGATTGGTTGGTCAGGTGGCAGTCACAATCGTGCAAACCAGGATAAACTAAGTCAAGAAAAGAGTATCAGAAATCACACCGACCTTCAAACTACAAGCTTAGAATGCAACCAGGACTAACACTGTGATCATGTTGATATTCAATCAAATCAATCAATTAGCCTATTACAGTCCACTGTTGGACATAGGTTTCTCGCAATGTGCGCCATTGCTTCCGATCCTCCGCCCACATTTGATATTACACAACAATATTTAGAGCCCAAAGGTGATTCCGTAGCCGACCGCATATGACAACGACAGCCGCATAAAGCAAATACAGCGTATCCATTACTTGTCAAACTCCGATACGGATAAAGGGGACAATTATTGAGAAGGCGCAATGAATTACGCGCATCTGCTTCGTACCTTAACTAAGCAGACAAACAAAATAGGTTCAGAAGAAAATTATTTGAATCACACAAATCATTGTCTAGAAGTGGTAGTTGGAGCTGGGTGAATAAACCATTAGGTACTAGTACTATATTATAAGGTTATTGATAGCACATACTCCATTTTCGAGAAACACTTTCGACACCACTAATTACTCGTCAGAATCAATTAACTGATGGTCAATAGTATCGATAGCACTTATATCGATAAGTCTGACATCTCTATCGGTAATATTGACGCTTCTCTGCGGTTACACAAGGTCTGTTTCAATAATAAGGCTACTTATATTGTAGGTATTTATTGTCGGTTTAATGTTTCTCTGCGAACTTCGAAAAAATCCGCAGCAAGTGGAATATATACGCATATAATATGTTTTTTCTATCGGATTATTAAAATTGATTTATTTCACTTGTATCCTGAATGGTTTTTTAACCGACTTCAAAAAAGGAGGAGGTTCTCAATTCGGATGTTTATATATTTTTTATTTTTTTTTAATGTTTGTTCGCTCATAGCTCCGCCATGCGTAGACGGATTTGCAAAATTCTTTTTTTGTTCGAAAGTAGATTGTTCCGAAATGGTCCCATTTAAATTTCGTAAAGATCTGATGATGGGTTTCCGAGATTAGACCAAGGAACTCTTCAAAAAATACCAGGAAATCAGCCGCGATTGCTGCAATCGCATATTATTGCAATGTCTCTGCCATTACACATCATAACATCACGCCTGAATCCTTTGAAAGGGTATGCAGAAGTGTTCAGAATATTCAGCTATATTTCCGGTGTATAGGTATGCGTTGATTTTAATTATTCGTTTTGGTTTACTTTTGAGGTAGTCCTGTATTAATTTTATTGCATTGCTTATGCAATCACATACCATAACATCACGCCTGTATCCTTTTAAAGGGTTCTTAGGCGTGTTTAGTTAATAATATACTAGCCGTAGCACGCATCTTCACCCGTTCGGATTGCTCCAACCGATATTTTTACACTATTTATGCACCTTATCATATATTTTTAACATCACGCCTCTACTTTCTAAAGAGGACAGCAGATGTGTTTTCAACAATTATCTGATGCTGAATTTCTATTTATTGATGGTAAATCATAAGTGGTATCACTTTATAGCGGATCAGTTTCTTTGGGTTCTTGTATATATACTCGCATAGATACGGCCGGTTTATGATGGTAAACTAAAGGTAAAGAAAGAAAGACAGAAAGAAAGAAAAGAAGTTTATTTATACACTGTACACAACAATACCACTGTAACCTCGTATAGGTCGCAGGTATAACAATAGTTCGAGTTACTTTTATTGCTGTATCGTTAACTACCGCAGCCTCAAACGCACGAGGGATGCACCCGGGAGGGGTGCACCCTTTCTGAGGTTTTGCATCGGCGTATTAGAGAGAAGCTAAGCCGAACCGACTATAATACTTTCACCGAAATGTTACATTTGACTCGCCGTATTGAAGAGATGTATAATGAAGGTCGCCACAGCGTACATAACCCAAGTCCTAAGGTACGCGACCGTTGAAAACACGGGCTGGGCATGTTACCGCCGTGTTGTACCTACTGCAAACAGTTTGGGCACCTACAGGACGCGTGTAGGAAGTTACTAGCGAGGCCCACGGACGAGAAAGATAAGTGCGATAGGGCGAAAAGTGTGAAACCGAATATTGTGTGTTACGGTTGTGGTGAAAAAGGTTATATTCGCGCGAATTGTCCGAAGTGTAAAAATAATGTTAGCAATAATGTAAAACCTGCAACTGATGAATTGTATTCTTTTGACTGTGTGGACTCTGACTACTCGGAGCGAATGAGTTTGAGCTCGTGTAGTATCGAGAGATACGAGACCCAGCGAGGCAGGCCACTGTTGCGCATAGGTATTGAAACCTATAGGGGTACCGCGTTGGTAGATAGGTACCGCTGCTCGTAGAAGCTTGGCGGGTAGGTCGCTTTACGCTCTCCTTCAACGTATGGGGAAGGAGTTTCGTGAAGACAACTTCTCTATCAAACTCGCTGATAAAGTTAGTCACGTTAGAGTGTTGTTAACTTACGTAAATATAAATCTCATCGATTCATATATCGGAGCATTCGCTGCGAGTGATAGAGCCCTATTTTCTACCTGTGCATTGTAATATGAGTAATAAACGCGTGTGAGTCTTACAAATGGTGTATTCATTACAATCTCAAATAATAATAATTCTAGAACACAAAGGGCACTAAAAAGAAAGAAATAAAAATTTTTTGACAAAAAAAGAAACCGACTTCAAAACCCCTTTAAATAGATAGGTACTTACTAAAAAGAAAAAAATAATATCAAATGTAACAAATCAAATATAGAACAATTAACATAATTTAGCCTAACTTTAACCTTAACTTGTAACAAATTACCAATTTTTGGAGTCGGTGCCAATCTTCTACGCGGCCTATTTTACACGACAGATATATAAACTACTAAACACATCAAAAATGAATGTAACGCAACTCTTTTATTAGTCTTATCAATCAATCAATCAATCAAATCAATTAACCTTTTGCAGTCCATTGCTGGACATAGGCCTCTCCCAATATGCGCCACGTTTGCCGATCCTCCGCCTTCCGCATCCCGTCCGTCCCAGCCACCTTTCGCAGGTCGTCGGTCCACCTGATTAGGGGCGTCCCACCTTCCGTTTTCCTTTCTTTCATATTGTAATACATATGTACCTAATAGAATATTTTCTCATATATTATATGTTATAGCTATCGAGTTCTCTTGTACCTATTTTCTTCCATTGATGGTCAAGATTTAAATGCTATAATTACATGTCGCTAACTTAATAAACTATTTTTTTTTATCTAATTCGCTAAGAATTTAATTGATAATATCAAGTCTGTTCTATATTAGATTAATATTCTAAGTAGGTATATACTACTAATATTATACTTAAACGCGAAAGTTTGTAAGTATGGATGGATGGAAGGAAGATGAAGGAAGGAAATAATATACATCAGATCGGTGATATTTTTCTTGGCACCGACTCCAAAAATTGGTAATTTGTTACAAGTTAAGGTTAAAGTTAGGCTAAATTATGTTAATTGTTCTATATTTGATTTGTTACATTTGATATTATTTTTTTCTTTTTAGTACCTATCTATTTAAAGGGGTTTTGAAGTCGGTTTCTTTTTTTGTCAAAAAATTTTTATATGAATACTAAATTCAAACAAATTGACAAAATTAATCAATCAACCCGCCCGTCACCGTACCAGGGGTAAAGATGCCCATGACGCTAGCGGCGTTGCCCCGTTGAATTGCAACGGCCAACGTGCCCCAGGCGGAGCGAGAGTCACCGGTTTGGTCCTTAATATATGTTTTAAGTATATATTCACAGAGGAATATTTTAAACGAAATATGAATTGCAACTTAGTAATAAATCAGGACATTTCTAAGCAAGTTTACAGGAAGAAAAATGAGTGTGTAACATTATTTCATAAATTTTTTTCGAAAGATAGCAGAACAGAATGTCTATTATCAATCTTTATAAAGCATCTGTTTTGAATACAGCAGCCCTAAAATAGCCATTAATCTTAAATTTACAATTATAAACCCAGTTTCGTTACAATAAGGTGTATATTGGTAAAAACACAAACTGTACTTTTTCGGTAAATATACTTTTCAATTCAATGAGGAAACAACATTTTTAATATTAAGTTCTAAAATGAAAATTGATCGGTAATCATTTTTGGCGAAGCCAAACAATATAGCTATGGATTTTCTTATAATGCCGTTCTTTGTTCCAGAAATACTTATTGAATGGAAATTACACAAACGATATTCAGTTAAACAATAATATTAACGGTAGTTAACGCGATCATGATCTGATTAACATTAACATTATTGTATATCATGGAATGCGAGAGTTTAATAGTACATTATTGTACAAGTGAGCAAAGTTATCCTCACGCGTGCCATACGACTTGCGAATAAAATAATACTACAAATACTAAATAAACAATACTACAAATTAATTCGTTTTCCTATGTGCGCGCATCTAACAAAAACTTTTTAAGAACATAGAAACTTAACCTATAAAATTTAAAAAAAGAATCTATAACTCACTTGTGAATAATAGCAATGAAAAAGTCACAGTTTGATAATATGTGTCATTATGCCTATTTGCAGCGAAATAATAGCACTTTTATGAGTAGGTGTGTTGGAAAAGGTTTTTTATTCCACTTGCCACTACCGTGGCCTATTGGAGGTGTCAAAAAATGGTGGAATCACACTCGTGCTGCCGACCCTTTCGAACAGAGAACTTCTGTGCCGTCAGTGCAGAAGACAAAGCAGGATAAATCTTTAGTCTTCCCACTGACAGCACAAAAACTCTTCAGTGAGCTCTGGCTACCCTACTTCCCGACGGAAACATTCACGATATTTAGTTTGCTCAATGGTAGTATTTCGATCTAAATGCAACTTGTTAAATTTTAAAAATTATCCGTAAACCTCAGAGCCATTGTATTGTAAGAAGAATAAGAAAAATCTTAGTTAAGTTTTCCTTTAATTTCGTCGATGAGAGAAACGACCGTCTCTTTCCCTAAAATTTATTCTATTATATTGTTTTCTGTCCTATATTTAACTTAGGTTGAAATTAATGTTTTCGTTTCAAACAGATTCATCAAGTCCGTTCATTTCGTTTATTCTGAGGTCAGTACGTTTAAGTTTTAATTGCGATGTTAAAAGGGCCTCCGGTATAAAACAGATTGAAGAGAAACAAATTATTTGCGAACGTTTGAAATATTGTCGTAATTAATTATTTAGGCACTTGGCTAAATGGTTTTTGGAAATGATTTATTATAAAACAACGATATCCATTATCTAAAAGCTTTTGAAAGAAGATGATCACTTCGAAGATTAGCCACTATAGATAGGTACTCGTAGGTAATCTAGGTAGGCTGACAGTAAATGACGTACAACCCAAAAATAATGCGAATGCTTTGGATTTTTAGAACTCCAACTGTGTACATATTCATGACAGCCTCTCATTTAGGTATCGTTAGTTAAGTCAGTACCATCAGCATGTATATAAATTTTACGAATGATATTGCTCACCAATTGAGCTATTGAGGTCTATTTTGAATTAAATGGCCATAATATCTATTATATAAAAGCGAAATAAACTTTAACACTTACAAACTTGGGAAGGTAGGTTCCATTAGGGTGTTGACATTCACTAAGAACGGATTTTACGAAACTCCACCCTTAAGGCGGCCACCCACTAACAGTCCACCTGCAGTTTTTGGTCCTATCGGGTGGCCTACAGTCCTTATGTCATCAATGTCATTTTTTTATTTATTTATTTATTTCATACATACAATGTCATTACAGGCGAACCCAATCATGATAATTTTATTACCTCAGACTAAAATAATAACATTATTTTATTCTTTTAGTCTGATGTTATTACGTAAAAAATGCCGACGGCCAATAGACTGTCCGGCCTTTAACTGTCTTTGCGGAATCGTCAAGCCGCCACACACATATTAGCCGTCAGTCCAAAATCGTATACGAAACTGTAAGTGTGTGGGCTATTGCGATGAACTGATAGACTGATATCATCCGGTTACCGTTCGATAAACTGTTAGTGGGTGGCCGCCTTTCTCTCATCCTAGCGTTAATTCCCAGTCGCATCCGAAGCTTTTCAGCTCGGAGTCTGGGGTCCGCTTTACCGTCTTAACTACAGATTTGGCTAGACCTCGATATTTTTTCGTGAAGCGATTGCCATCTGACCTCAACAGCCCAATGATAACATTAGGCGATATCGAAGCTTTGCAGCTAGACCGTTGTTTTTGGATTTTTTAGGGCTCCAACTACCCGTAACGACTGCCATAGATGTTCTTATGGCAACCGGGACCGACGGCTTACCGTGCTCTCCGAGGCACGACCAGACCAATGCAAATACCCATATTTCATGAACACAAATATTTGCACTGAGCGGGGATCGAACCCGCGCCTCCTGCGTAGCGGCCGCGTTCACTACCGCTACGCCACGGAGGCCGTCAGTGGGTGGCCGCCTTCATGGGGTTAAAACTAACTATACGCCTACGAAGTCACAGTAGGCCGCTAGTTTATTTACATGAACGTTGATATGCGTATGAATATTAAAGCATTATTACTTCAATACATTTTCTTGTGAACAATTTAAAGAACTATTTGAGTAACTATTATTTCAAACTAAAATAGTTACCGCAGGTGTTGAATCTCACGGTCCTCTTTTATACAAGCGACCTATGCTAATATTGAGTTTCTTTCGAATGTAAATTTATTTTTACATTCAAATCTTTTTGTTGAATAGTACTTTATTTTCTAATACCTTTAAGTTGGTTATTTTAAGCTATACAAAGAAGGACTTTCCAGTTCTATATTTACTTTGAGAATCTGATATCGATTATACCGCAGAACGTGGCCTTGTTATTTGATTTTCATTGTCCTAACTTCAAACAAAGTTGTAGCTGAAGTTACAATAACGTGTTTGTGATAAAATCCTAATCTCAGGCCGTATTCTAGCACGACACTCAGTTCCGAATTTTAATTATTCGAGGAAAAATTTTATAGACAGATTGATAAATTTGACAGATTAGCTATACAATCTGTCCTTAGATAAATCAAAGTTCAGAACGGAGTACCATTCTAGAATACAGGCCTGAGTGTAGCAGAAAAACCATATAATTTTTCACCGAACTCAACAGAAAAGTTTTACTCGAATTTTGTCTTTTGAATTATATCTGTAAATTAGTTATTTTTCGTAACTACTCTCGTATATGCCATAATAGATTTTTTGTGTAAGCTGTAAAATGTATTATCTAAGCTATTGGTTTGGTTGGTTTATACCTACGTGTGCGGTTGCCACCTGTCTCCAACACTAAGAGGAAAACCTGGAAAACTCTCGTCTGCAAGAACATTTTGGTGGGGATACACCCAGTTAATCACCACTCAGTAATCTAAAACCCTCATTATGCAAACAAAGTAACAATATACGTATGACTGGTGGGAGTCCCGGCAGTCTTATTGTCATTCCTTTAATTTTTCCCAATCTCCTCTTTTCGCTTCCTCTGTCTCGCACGCGACAACGCATTTTTTTATTTTACAAGTGTTCGTAAGTCACTATCCGTGTACTACGATGGACTTATTTGCTTATTTGATAAAAACATATATCTTCTATCTATAACCCGCGCCACGTATCTTGGACCTAAAATGTGATCAAAACGTGCCCTATACGCGCAGTACACATTTCTTGGGTGTCTTTTGAGGATAGCACGGGATGCTACTGCGGTAGACGAACTCAAATTCACCAAGCATAGACTATTACAAAGCAATCCGCGGGCGCCAGAGCCTCGTATGTCTTACGATTTAGGTCCAAGATACGTGGCGCGGGTTATATCTATCTATCTATCAAGCATTTCGTGAAACCTTTGAATTGGTGCGTTGTCTGTGACATAAATATTTGTCAATTTTAATCAACTCAGTTGTTATAAATTTTGGACGAATTTGACAAGTATTCCCTAAAGTCGGAGTTCTCTTTGTATACAGTATTCTGTTCCTTTAGGCAGATTGCTTTCGGGCACAATTTAGTAAAAGGTGTCTTACTAAGTTCACGCCGCAGAAATTTCTGTTTGAGCTTTTAAGACAAAGTGTATTTCAATATCAGAATGATAGTAGGCTGTTTTACATTTGACTTGATGAGTAGAATGTCTTATTGTTCTTGTATGTACATACCATAAGTTTTGAACTTATCTTTTATGCGACCACGATGGTGAATAGGGTTTTTAGTTGGGGAATTTGTAGGCGCAATTTCTGGAAACGTAGTTAGTAGGCGGGGTAGGCAAGGTAGGCGGGAAATAACACCTGTTAAACAACGGAAGCGGCTCTGGCACGGCCTGGGGGTAACAAGTGGAGCCGGGAGCAGGGAGTCACCCGGCAATTTCTGGAATTGTAGTAGGCGGGGTAAGGGAGGTGGATGGGAAATAACGCCTGCTAAAAAACGGACGCGGCTCTAGCGGGGCCTGGGGGTAACAAGTGGTGCCCGTTGTTACCCTAGCAGAAGTAAGTCGAGACGCCGTAGTTCCACACCCGAAGGGGCCTTTTATGGCCCTGAGTCAGTGGTGGTGTGCGAGGATATGCTGGCTTAGCATCTAGGTAGCCCTCATCCCTGGTATTTGATGGCCCGAGACAACGTGTGGTTTCGATCGGTTCGAGTCCGAAATAACCACCCCGCTGGCTCCGGGCTGGGGCAATTCCTAGGGGATTTCCGTACGTAAAAAAAGGAAGGCACTGTCGCAAGCTTTTTTTTCGCGGTTCGTAGAAAAAAAGCCTCTCTTGTTTACGGAAAACCCACATTTCAATCAAAAACAATTGGGAAATTGCTATGAAGATGTTGATCATGAATACGGACGGCACGCACTCAACATCATTTTACTCTCAACATTATTGCGTGTGTACCGCGAAAACCGAGGGATTCTAAACAAACAGTTTTCAAATTGTCTTATGTGAGATAATAATGCTATTATTTTCTTTAAACAGGGTCTTAATGTCGACAAGAGAAACCTAGCGAGTGCCGACCGAAAACAACGAACATTTACGGACAGATCTCAGCTTAAGTATGCCAGACGACTGGTCATAAAACTCGGGAGCGCTGTCATCACCAGAGAGGATGGCAATGGCTTGGCTTTGGGAAGATTGGCTTCGATTATCGAACAGGTAATATCAGTTCAATATATATATTTATTATTACATAATATATCAATATCTGCTACTTCTTATATCACGTTTTGGAATGATTTCATTTCTCGTAGATAATGCGTGATTGTCATCAATCTTATTTTGCTTGTTCCTTATTACAGTTATTACTCAACACCATAATTAATAATTTAGTTTATGAAATATATTTAATATTTATTTCTAGTTTCAAATAGGCTTTCATATGAGAAGTAGCGCAACTATTTGTTTTTTGTTCATACAGCCTTTAGATATCTTATTTCAATTTAACGACCTAACTGATGTTAACATTTTATTTCTGATTTTGGACAAATATGTTTGATTTTCTTCACGGTAGCTCTTCCACTAAAGTAACCTAAATGGTCTTTCCAATATTTATTAATTTTCAAGAAAATTTTCCAATTTTGAATAACTTGGTGGCCAACTGCTCGTACTTATGGGTGAATTTCAACAGGTCCGTTAAAATCTTCATTCCGTGGATTTTTTTTACCTTAAGTTTTGTAGTTAAAACAAATCGCTTTTATTATAGGTTTTGATATTATATGTATTCTTGCTTAATATCTAGCAGATAAATAAAAAAGCTAACGAGATATACAAGATCAAAAATTACGCGCCACGGCGATGACACATGCGTGCGCGGCAATGAAACAAGCATCCATGGGCATGAAATAAATATACCAAGGGAATGAAAAATCAACCATGGAAATGAAAATACATAATATAAAACATAATATTTTATGTACCTACTTACATGAGAAATTATACTTACATACAATAAAAATACAAAGGGGATTAGGCAATTGTGTATGGACATTGGCGTCATTTATTTTTTCAGTGGCACTGTGTTAAACACGCGTATGAGTGTCGTTATTTTTATTGTAAGTAATATCGGAGCTGCGATATACAGGGTGGAACATTTCGACTTTACCTGGAGGGAAAGTACCCTCATACTAGAGATAGCGAATTTTACTTAAATTAAACATAACCTTATTTTTAAAGGGAAACAAACCTGCATTCAAAGATTTCTAAAAATAACACACCTGATGATCAAACCGCCTAAAATCTTCCTATACCTTCTCTTTTATGGGTTTCCTTTTACTTATTTTACCAAGTTTGTTAGAGATATTTGATCCCTAAGATTGACCCTATCGATTGATGCAATTAAAATATAGCTTCATCCGGATTTTATTCGGTTCGATTACCGGGTGTGGCAAGCGATTTTTTTTGAAATCCTTAAACGCAGTGTATTTTTTAAGATTAAGAGAGTGTTTCCTTTGCTGCTGCCCAACCTAGGTGGATCCTGGCTAGTTTTTTCTAGGAGTTGTTTTTACCAAGCTGGATAACTTATCCTAGGCAGATTTTTTCTTGAACAACTTCTAGTGTAACCCCATCGATGGCTGTCTGTCTGTCCCTGTGTATGCTTATCTTCAAAATTACGCAACGGATTTAGAATCGGTTTTTTTAATAGATAGAGTAATTCAAGAGGAAGATTTATATGCATAATACATGCATAATATTGTAGAGAAATATTGATAAATTTAGAGATATGCAGCGGGAATGGGATCAGAAAATATGGCGGTACGAAGTTCGCTGGGTCAGCTAGTATTAGATAAACGATACCGCGTTTGCATTGGAGATGTGGAGGGAAAGTAATCTAAATAATCTTCATTCAGAAGAAACATTTTCTCATTTTTAAAAAGAAAAAAAAACTGCGTTTAACGAATGCTGAAAAATCGCTTGCCACATCCTGTAATTGAACCGACTAAAATCGGAAAAAATAACAGCCAGTATTTTTATTGCTTTAATCGATAGGATTAATTATAAGACTCGAATCTCTCTAAGAAACCTGGTAAACTGCAGGTACTTTCATATTATACCATTTTCATTCATGAGCAGCCATGAATTCCAAAACGACGCCAATTCTTTTACACGAAAAAGAAATGGGAAATTAACAAATTAATATGATATACTTTTGTCAATATGCTATGGCGATGAGTACATAAGTTACGGAAATGAAACATCTGGTCATGGCAATGAGACTAAATTGTTTTACAAGGCATGGCAATGATTTTTTTTTCATTGCCGCGTTTTTTTCTTCATTACCATAGCAAATTTTGACCACGGAAACCATGGAAATGAAAGCACGGTGGTGAAAAACGAGCCAAAAATATAATATAAGAAAAAATCTATTAATTATTCGAAGTAATAAACACTTCACTAAAATAAACAAGATAAATTTCGTTCTATTGAATGTATAATCAAGAGGATAAACTTATTGGAATAGACAGTTATACCTATCCACAGTAATGAAAGAAAAAATTTCCAGTAACATAAAAATGATATACTTTTATTTATGGTGCCAAAACGCAGGTACGTGTGTACGTCCTTCCATGTCGAGCACTTAGGCGGCACCAATATGCAACGTTTAGCGGATATGAGGGAGGATACAAGTCGTTAGATAAAACGATATTCTAAAATATGTTTAGAACATGGCGATTAAAGGTAACTCTAGGACAAATGAACTTTTATTAACCATTCGTTGTATTGTCTAAATATTTGAATAAATGTATTTCGTAACAATACTTTAACTATTCACGTATCAAATAATACTAGGTTTTAATTAAAAAAACCAATAGATTTTTATCAATGAGGTATCACAACGCAATAGGTGATGTGTGGACAAACACGGCAATGAAAAATTTCGAGGTTTAAATTTTTTTTTTGGCGAATCTATAATCCTATTTAATAATATATTTAGTGCTCCACATAGATCACTATATCGCCTAACCAGAAAAAAATGTTAGAGTATTGTAAAAATGATTTTTAGTACCGATTTCATCGATGCCACGCAATTTTTGGCCCCGGGAAATTCACCCTTATAGTAAAATCGAATGCTAATATTTTGAAACCTTATTAAATTCAAGATGTATTCAACACAATGCCGAAATACCAAAACTGTGGTGATAAATTACAGGCTTAAAGCGAACAATAATATCTCACTGGCTTTTAGCATAATGAGAATGGACCATAAACACCAACTTGCTAATACTCTGTACTTTTGTTCGTTTCAAATAAAATCTCTGTTGAGCGTTCGCCATCCCTGTTTTGCTTTTTAATTCTTTTTAAACTTTTTATCAAGTTTCTTTGAAACAGATTGTTTGGTTACAGAATAGAATGTAATGGAAATTATAATTTCTTTTAGTCTAGAGGATTAGATTCTAAGTGATTCTTTTATACTATGTAAATTAAATTAAAATATTGAACGTTTTAAAGGAGCGAAATTTCTATTTACCTACAGTTAGTATTCCTTTTTTATACAAGTAAAATCAGTTTTCTTTAGAGATTATTCAACCGTTATAAATTTTTTGAGTAAGCTTCTACGTTTCATTTTTCATCAAAGTGGAAAGTTAGTTGAGTTTCCTTAAAGATTTCTTAGTATTTAAGTTTGTTATAAAATTGTTGTTATTTCTTCTTAGAGTTAATAAAATTATTTTCATAATGATTCTAGTCTCGTCTGTGTTATTTGTTCTTTGCCATATTCGTTGGATATTCAATCTGAACTCAAAATAATAAATTATACCCACTATAAAAAATATACATAAACATGGTTATTGGAATTCAATAATCCATAAGATGCGAATACAATAAATGAGATATTTTGCTAGAAGAATATTTATTTATCTGCCCAAAAGCAAAGCCTCTTAAGCAGCGTTCAGAATCGAGGCTGAACTACACTTTGATCTTGAAAACTAAAGGAAACATTGAAGGCTAAATTGCGTCACAATGCAGGACTTACCTTACTTAGGAAAAGCCTTTGTCGATGGATTACTTCTCAAGAACACCTTGAATCAAATCGTATCTCCTCGATTCTGACACCTTTGTTTTCAAAGTAAAAGCTACCCTAAACTCTTCACACTAGGTACGTTTTTGATATAGTATAGAATACAGTGTGTCTGTTCTAACATCATTCTTAGTGTTTTTATCGCTGCTAACCTAAAATATATCTTATGCTTCATAAAATAAAATTGCTTTTTGCAGGTAGCCGAGTGTCATCATGAAGGACGAGAATGCATTATGGTGTCGAGCGGAGCGGTAGCGTTTGGTAGACAGAAGTTGACACAAGAACTACTTATGTCGCTCTCGATGAGGGAGACTTTGTCCCCGAGTGATCACACAAGAGAGGTTAGTTATAACACAAGTTATTAACAAAAGCCGATTTAGGAAACGTACTATAATCACAGAATTTACTCACCTATTTATTTCGTCGCTTGTCGAGTTCGGTCAGAGACAAAGATTATTTTTGCAAGCTTTTCTGTACGATGCTCTTAGAGACGTTAAGGCGCTTAACTTCAGAGTGGACAACATCTCCCAATACTAAAATACTAAATGCAGTCCTCAACATTTTTCCAAGCAATATTATAATTGTAATATTTCACTTGTTTTCTTTTGCCTGTATTTATTTATCAAAATACTACTGTATGTACTGTACACAGTAACAAACAACAGTATAATCTATTGTATCAAAATATAATCTCGATATAGCTACACATACCTACGTTATTTTAATAGAAATAATAATATGTCGATGTCAATGGATCGATTTTCGACGTTAAGCGAGTATGTAAGTTTTGACGTTAGAAAGGATAAAAACATCATCAATCTCTATAGTAACGTAATTCATAGTAGCAAAATAATAACAATAGGATTTGACAAAGGAACTATCTCTACCTTTATCTGTAGATATGTTATTGGGAACGGCTGTTAGTGGGACCTCAACATCCAGCGTACAAATATTACGTTACGATTTCACATCATGATGAAGCAATTAAAACCTGTTACTTTTTCTACAGGATGCGGGCAGTATCTTGGACCCAAGAGCGGCGGCGGCTGTTGGGCAGTCGGAACTCATGGCAATGTACGACGCCATGTTCTCTCAGTATAACGTTAAAATTGCACAGGTGAGTTTGTAATACTTACTTAGTATACTTACGATCGAGATACGAGAGAGAAATCCTGGCCATTACACTACTGACGTGAACCAACTCCTAGCACTGGCAAATTTAGTTTCGTTGGAGGGGTTAAAGCTATATAATAAGGGAATATTAGTAATTTCGGTTGCTAAAGAAAAAATAGAAAAAGAATATTATTCTTTATAAGGAAAAAAAATTCTTTATAAAGAAAAAAAATGTGTTTACAAGATACGTTAGGTAACTACTATACTATTTTAGTGGATATGATATTATTTTATGATAAATAGTAACAAAAAAAACGGGTATAAGGAAAAAAACAAGAACAGATTTTTTTAATTTACTACGAATGAAAAAAGTCCACGTAAGATTTTTAATTTATACTACGAGTACGATAACATGTGCTACTATAATTAAACATCACTTAAACATTTCATGACCTGCATATTAGCAGATAATACTTGTCTCTACATTTTTAGACAAGTCTTCCAAAATATAGTAAGGGCATGTAATAATATACAGTAAGTGGTCTTTGTCCCACAATTCAGTTAGTCCCGTAGATAGTTCATTAGCATAAACAAAAAACCAGAATGAAAATAACCACCAAATAGTATTTCCACATAAAAAGTTCAACACCCGTTCACAAAACCACGTCATATTATAATGCAAAATTATGCGCAAAAATATTTGTCGTTCGGATAAAAAATGCATATTTTATGAAACACAAGCACTTTCTCGTCTGTTTTGTAAAGCGGTGAATAGAATAAATATAATTTATTAATTCATTCCGACAACTACGCACTTGTGTGCACCATTCATTAACATACAGCATGATTTAAAAGTTAAGCTTCATTTAGATGGGGAGAGCTTTTCGCACGGTCCGAAAAATCGTACGCGACTATCACTAGTGAGTAATAATCACCATACCATTATCGTATCAACGTGTTTACACACAAGCAAACACTATATTCTCGCCTACGATTATATTATACGAGATTCTCAAGTGACATATCGCCTATGTTTGACATACGATTATCGCTTGAAAATTCTGTAACGGATATTACCAATATTCAATTGCGAGACAATTCTTGCATGCTATGAACGAGCGAGCGGCTATTCCTGGCTATTCTTTCTGCAAATGTTTAGACGAAGCAAGTTTTTCTGCCCTTTCGAATATCGTATCTTGCAGGCGAGAAACTCTCCTCGTCAATAAGATTTTATACTTTTTGCAAAATTGATTTTCAAAGTAAAGTTAAATGTAACTTTGAAAAAAGAATGAGCAATACTCATTCTATTAAGAGCTTCAGGGTTTAGGTAAAGGCATGGTACAGGTATATTTCAATCGTGTCTGTTACGTCGTTATCTGGAAGCTCGATGAAGCGTACACGTTCGTTACTTTCAGTAGCTGGCCACCGATTTAATTCTACGGGTTATTCACATTTGAGCGTGTTAAATGTTACCCTGGATTTTGATAACGTAAATACACAGTTTATTGTGAATTCAGAAATAGCAACTCGTGTCATTTTACTTTAGCCAAATAATTAGGGACAGTAGCAATATCATATGCTAGCTATTATTAAGTATTTCGATTTTCAGAAAATTCATTAGCTATGCTTGAGACGTTGTATGGAGTTTAACGGTATTCAGTCGGTCCCATTTTATTAATTTGGTTACACCTTTTATAATCATTCAATCATTTCGGTGGAATGTAGAAAATAAGTTGACGTTTTGTGTTCAAATAAATAATACTATACTGCAAGTGAATATGAAACTTCTGAAACATTTACTATCCACGTTATTAAATAAGCAAAACCATACTCCAAACTGTCAGAACTGTCCCAAATTAGAACAACTAAACTGAAGTTGGAACAAAGTTTCGCTTGTCCTTATAATTATTGTTCCATGTTTCGGCTACATGTTTATGTTGATCAAGTTAAACTATGAGCAAATAACTAGTTGTACGTGGACAAAAATCTTTTGATTGGTGAATAGAATGTTACATACCTACCCGTTAGTTTCCGTCTGGTTTATGAATTGCTAATGGGTAGTACCTGCTATCGACTATGCTGATGACCTGCTATGACAGCCTCCGTGGCGTAGCGGTTGTGAACGCGGCCGCTACGCAGGAGGCGCGGGTTCGATCCCCGCTCAGTGCAAATATTTGTGTGAATGAAATGTGAGTATTTGCATTGGTCTGGTCGTGCCTCGGAGAGCACGTTAAGCCGTCGGTCCCGGTTGCCATAAGAACATCTATGGCAGTCGTTACAGGTAGTTGGAGCCCTAAAAAATCCTAAAACAACGGTCTAACTGCTAAAGCTTCGATATCGCCTAATGTTAACATTGGGTTGTGGAGGTCAGATGACAATCGCTTCACAGAAAATATCGAGGTCTAGCCAAATCCGTAGTTAAGACTGGTTAAGCGGACCCCAGACTCCGAGCTGAAAGCTTCGGATGCGACTGGGAATTAACGCTAAGAGGAAGAAGTACCTGCTATCAAACTTGTTTCGATCTTTTCAGCATTAGTCGGGGTTGTAACCATCTACCAAGTTTCTTCATTTTGACAAGCTACTCGATAAGTTTGAGTGAAAATATTTTTGGCAGCATGCTTTTTGGTGCCAAACGTTCACCATGTAGTTTTTTTCACATTTTATGTGCCCTAGAATACTTGGGCGATAAATACCTTCAATTTGTGACATCCATGTTAGAAATCTGTGAAGTGGTTCAGAGGATATGAGGTAATAAAGAATTACCCAAGCATACTTACAACTTATATACATACAACCTAACCTTATTTGATAGTCGGGTAAAAAATTAGTATAAAAAACACTCTACATATTGTACGTAAATAAATTAAACTATTCAACAATATACCGAATTTAAATCTTTCTACTACTAAAAGCTCTTACTCGAGGATTATCTCATACTCAAACTTCTTTATTATATTAAAACTAAAATATGCATTAAAATAACCAGACTGTGCATTTTTAAAACCTCTACACGAAACTAAGCTATATATAACAGCGCAGACTGCGACTGGTTTACAGTTTATATCGTGTAATCGCGCAAGATTTGTGGCAGTCTCACAAAAATCCCACCGGATTAGGTTCAATGCACACTGCAACCAGCAGAGAGTTATGAGACACCGAAATAACTTAATTAAATCCATTTTCCACTTGTAATTTATAGAGTCTGGCACAGAAATTTATGAGAATTGAACTTGGTAGCAAATTCTGTTTGAAATATAAAATATTAAGACAGGTAACGGATATTGTGTAATGAGTCTCTTACGGGCTAAGAACCCCAGAACTCTCAAGTTGTGAATCGATTCTCATAAAGACTTTAGAACTGTCATCTAGAATACCATCTGTCTTTAGATCTAGTTATAAATCGAGATTGAGGGGTGAATATCGTTCTGGAAAAGGGCCTAAGCGTATTCTTGTAATATAAAGTTTACAAGAATAGACTCAGCACATACGAGTAAATATCGTTTTATGTCTGCAAAAAGCTTTCAAGAGATGTCGTACGAAAACTTTTGCCGACATTATCCTAATTTACACTTCAACACTTCATGTTCACTTACTATACATAATCTTCTCTTTCTCTTTCTGTATCATACGCTCCGTATTGTCTATCGCATTCGTATGTAGTTGTAATATAATATTTCATGCCATAACACCTCATAACACATTCGAATGTTGAGATCGGCGACCTTATTTTTACGCTTCAGTTGATCAATGTTACGACGATTTAAGCTAGAATGAGCACGTACGACATTGAAACTACTGAAACTCAACAGTATTTTTTCACTAGTGAGAAGATTATTTCTTCTTCTATTGTCACCACGAACGTATTTATTGACATCAGCTTTTTCTTGACTGCGCGTTGTTACTGAAAATGTTCTGACATAAAGCGGAGAATCTAATAACACTTTTTGCTTGATCCGTAATCAAAGTCGAGATCTCGGTGATACATATAGGAATCGGTAAAAAACATAAATGTATATTAGTGTACATTTTATAAAATAATTGGCCGTGTTTTGTAGGAAGAAAGAAAAGAAAGAAAGAAAAGTTTTTTATTATGTACAGAGATGCACGAAAAATATACAGGAAAATATAAACCTATTTAGAGTAATTCATAATGTCGCACACAGCCATACAGAACAACGGCCGTAGCAATGTAGCTTCCAACACAATGTTATTGTTAACAGCGATCTATTCTCTGTACTAATGATGTATATTTTATCTACCAAAGGAACTAAAAATGAAAAACTCGCAGATGTAGCAATAAAATAATATTTAATGATGTTTTCCACAGGTTCTTGTGACAAAACCCGACTTTTACAATGAAGAGACGAAAAAGAACTTATTCTGCACGTTATCGGAATTGATATCTTTGAACATAGTGCCCATTGTCAACACTAATGATGCTGTCAGCCCCCCTATGTATATACACGATGACACAGTTGTACCAGGAACAGGAAAAAAGGTAAGTAATTTCGATACCTTAAGGTGATTACATACGCGAATGACTTTGACCATACAAATGCTCAAGGTCATTCGCTCATATTTGAACCGTAAATATCAGTAAAACTAATTTTAATAGATAACTTTATAGGCGACGGTTATTAACTAAGAAGATCACGTCATGCTAATACACTTATTTAACATACATGTGAAATTTTAGATTATTTGGATACATATTGTAGAAAATATTTGGTTTCATAAGAAAGAGTAGAGTGTTGTTCAGAGCCTCTTTTCAACTATTTCATCCTTTTCTATTTAATTTATGAAAAGATGAAGTTACTCTACTGATCTGATTCGGGGCCTTAACAATCTTAGATTGTTTAGTCAGGGTTGTCAGTTTTCCAAATAAATCATTAATTTGAGAAACCCCATAAATTCACAGATTCAAACTTTTCAGGAGACGAAAATAACGTGTTTATGAAAGAATAATACATAGCCGTGGATGTGTTTTGTTTTCAGTCCATTATCTATCCTGTCATTCAGTGTAAATGTTATACTCAATACTTACATAAATTGAATTTCATATCATAATAAAATTGTAGTCAGGTGACTAATGGTAAATGGGCTTCTCAAATAAACGATTCCATTGGAGTATCTGCCGATATTGAAGTTTATTGTTATTTCTTGTAAGATATAATGGAATATACCTATTCTCCGCTGAATATTATTCGATGTATCGATAATAACCGACTTATTTTGACAACATATTACGTTAGGATTATGGACAGTATTATCTACGGAGGTGGACAACCTCCTACGGGTTTAGAAGTGATTATATAAGGATTCTGAGCCTGTGTCCGGATTATTGGCGCTCACAATATACTCTAAGTAAAAGAAATATAAATGGCGTCACAGAACGACATATTGGTTGGTCATTCGTTTCAATGAAAGAAAATTCACTATTGTTATCCATAAAAAGTTTTCATGGATAACGATCGTGAATACAGATATGCGAAGAAGATGCGTCATGAAAGAAGATAATTATGTTAAGCTAATTAAAAAAAAATATGCTAAAGAAGTTTGAGTTATAAGTAAATGATAAATTAAGTAGTATCTAAGTAAATATCAAAAGCGGCATTGATAGGATCTTACGAAATTTGGATAGGTAGGCGGGAAAGGGGGGGGGGGGGGGAACACTACTGATGGTGGAGGTGAGCGCTGATGCATCACAAGGTGGCTACCCTAAGCCTACATCTGGGTCGCAAGACTCGCAAGTCCCAGTCGCCGTCACGGTGTTCCTCTCTGTATCACGCTATGGACCCGGCGACCGCACGGTGAATCCATGGAGTGCTGAGAATCGTATCTCTAATGTAAGCTTGATTTACAGTACAATGCAAAATCTGGTCCTAAAAAGTGACCGCCTTATTAGTATTCTCCTTTTGTTAAAATATTTTTGTTAATGTAAGGAAATAATTTATAAGACCTATCCTTAGTAAGTACAATTCCAATTGAATTTTTTTTTTCCTAAAAATGTACTGTAATATCCAAAAGTAATTTAATTCTCATTACGAATCGTTTTCCTCAACTATAGTCTTAAAATATAAAATAATTTTAGGAGAAATTTTTTTAGCTACTTCAATACTTTTACGATATCGTATTTTTCGAATGAAATTTTGAAGCATTTATTATGCTAACTGTTCAAATCGATTAAGACGGATGTAGAGATGAATTTGGGTCGACTTTGTACGGGTCTCGGTGGATTAGTGGCCAGAGCATTCCTCCTGTAAGGGATAGATTACGGGTTCCCCTCTTGATCAGAAGGTCTAAGTAACTGAATGACCAACATCGCGTAACGTCTAAGGAGCATTAAGTCTAACTAGCACAAAGTCCATGTAGCAAAACGTCCAACTATTAGTTGGTCTATATAGCAGAACGTCTAATTAGCGAATCCTTCGAGTCCCGCCCGAGGTTGATTCTCTTTACTCTTTCTTAATCGATCGTATTTTTATTTGTCACCTAGGGCTTGGGTATTAAAGACAACGATAGTCTATCAGCGCTGCTGGCCGCCGAGATTCAGTCGGATCTACTGATTATGATGTCGGACGTTGACGGAATTTATAATAAACCTCCCTGGGAAGATGGCGCCCGCATGATGCACACGTACACGTCAGTAGAAAAGGGGCAAATACAGTTCGGACAGAAATCCAAAGTAAGTTGATATCTATCTATATACTATTATATAATTGTAAATTGGAAATGTTTGTCTGCGATGGACGCAAAAACTACTGAACGGATTTTGATGTGGTTTTTTTTGTTAGAAAGGTCTTGGTTAGACTTAAAATCTTACGTTTGTTTGATTGCAATCGGTTGAGTAGAACCGGAGATAACAGATAGGACGTGGGCGGAAGGCTAGTTTTTATATAACAACCTTATTCTAGTTTCAGCTTATTTTTCTACCAACTTATAGCACATGCAAGGTTGTGAAAACGTATCGAAATTACGTTGTCCTGGTTTGAATAATATCATTACGAAAAATCTCGTGTGGTGTTTTACATTTTTACGCAAAAAGTTCTAGGTATATAATATTAAACAGACAAGGACGTAGTCGTTCCGAAAGAGAGATGTTTGTTATTCTATATATTTTAAATAGAGCTCAAATTGTGTGAGGCTATAATGGAATATCAAATTAGTATGTAAAATAGCTGATTATAAATCTACAATGTCAAATATTTTTCATAAAAGTTTTAACTGACTTAAATAAATAAATCTTCTACAACACTCTACAAAACGCTATCTAGACCCATGGTAAGCATAGCTCAACTATCTTGTGTTATGGAATCTAGAATGTGGATAAACATACTTAGAAACTTTTATTTTGTAAAAACATACATATCGAAACTGCGCCCCTTGCGTAACAGTCAAAATTTGTTCTACCGCTACGCCATCGCCACAGAGGCCGTCAATTATTTATAAGTATTATGTATTTAATTGTGTTATATAAAACTAATACATTAGATTTATGTATTAAATAGTATTTTTATATTCAAGGTTGGTACAGGAGGGATGGATTCAAAGGTAAACGCTGCTACTTGGGCCATGGCTCGTGGAGTGAGTGTAGTAATTTGTAATGGTATGCAAGACAAAGCTATCAAAACCATTATAAGTGGCAGGAAAGTAGGCACATTCTTCACTGATTACGCCACCACTTCTCCAACATCAGTTGACGTTCTAGCTGAAAATGGTATGACTATCTGTGTTTTTATTTGACACAATCATAATCACATCTATTTACGATCTTCCTTTTATTTTATGAAATATGGTTTTCATTTGCAGCAAGGGTTGGAAGTAGAACGCTTCAAACATTATCTCCAGCAGATAGAGCATCCGCCATATATTCTTTAGCAGACAAACTAATAGATAAACAAGATCTAATTTTAGAAGCGAATTCAAAAGACTTAGAAAAAGCAACAAAGGATGGTCTTGCGGCGCCATTACTTAGTAGATTGTCATTGAGTCCTAGCAAGCTCAAAACTTTATCAATCGGCCTAAAACAAATTGCTGACGCCAGTCACGAAAATGTTGGTAGGGTGTTGAGGAAGACAAAACTGGCAGAGAATTTGATGCTTCAGCAAGTTACCGTTCCTATTGGTGTACTGCTTGTAATATTTGAATCTAGGCCAGACTCATTGCCCCAAGTAGCTGCTTTAGCTATTGCTTCTGCTAATGGACTCCTCTTAAAGGGCGGGAAGGAAGCTGCTTTTTCAAACAAAGCTCTTATTGAATTAGTTAAAGAATCTCTCCAAACAATTGGCGCTGATGATGCTATCTCTCTAGTGTCTACTAGGGAAGAAATAAGTGACCTCTTGGGCATGGAGGAACACATAGACTTGATTATCCCTCGCGGTTCTTCCGATTTGGTTAGAAGTATTCAGAAACAATCTCAACACATTCCAGTCTTAGGTCATGCTGAGGGTATCTGCCATGTATACGTAGACAAAGATGCTGACCATTTGAAGGCATTAAAGATTGTTCGAGATGCGAAATGTGATTATCCAGCTGCATGTAATGCTATGGAAACTCTTCTGATTCACGAAGACCACGTCACTGGTACTCTTTTTAACGATATATGCAACATGTTGAAGAAAGAAGGTGTAAAGATACATGCTGGACCTAAATTGTCTGCTCAGTTGACCTTCGGTCCTCCTCAAGCTAGAAGTATGAAGTTTGAATATGGCGCTTTGGAATGTTGTATTGAGATTGTAAAAGACATGGATGGTGCGGTAGATCACATTCATAAATTTGGAAGTTCCCACACTGACGTCATTGTCACTGAAAATGGTGAGTTAAATATGTATCTTTATGATGTCTGCTATAGTAAACAGGAAAGAGTTATATTAACGATAACGGTTTCAGGGCAAACAAGTTATTAGTAGTTTAGCAGTTTATTGACGCATGCTATCGCATATTGTTGTTTTAGGAAGCTGTTCTTATCTAATATGGAACTATTATCTCGTATGACTCCTAACTGTTCATTGGACCGTTTGTGCTTGAATTTACTGCCACCATTATAAGTTTTTTATTTTCAATTTTTTATACTTACAATATTATAAGTATGTATCTGGTTTATTATGCTACAAAGTTTTATGGCTCAAATATTAGTAATTTTAGTATTCAGTTAGTTGTTAGACCCTAAAACTTATTTCTCTCTCAGTCATCTTAATATCCTACTAATATTTATAAATGTGAATGTTTGTGAATCTGTTTGGATGTTTGTTACTGAAACACGCTGATACAGCTGAACGGATCTAGCTGTGGGAAAGATTGTAGGTATTCGAGATACATATAGATTATAGAATAAGATACTTATATATTATGATGGAATAAGTTCTCATGGGTTGCAGGAGCGGGTCCAGAATTCCACACATATCTTGTTCTTCTTCCTTCTTATATATAAGAATGGATGTTGCTAAACACATAGCTCGAAAACGGCTCGAACGATTTGGCTAATGTTTCTTAAGTTCCACGGAAAGTTTTAAAAAATTCAGGCGGGCGAAAGCGCGGGCATTAGCTAGTACACATATAAAATTAGTTTACTATTATTGCCAAAGATTTATTGATGGAAAACTCAATAATGCGGTCTTTGTCTAAGAATAATCCTTTGTTCGTAATTTGTTTGGGTACAATAAATGTTTTTGGGCCCGACATTCCACGGATATTTTCTGATCCCTTATAACAAGGATTAATTATGTGTTGTTAATGCTTTCCAGACAGTACGGCAAAGCGCTTTGTGAGCGCTGTAGACAGCGCCTGCGTGTTTCACAATGTTTCGTCGCGATTCGCTGACGGATTCCGCTTCGGACTGGGTGCGGAAGTTGGCATTTCTACCGCCAGGATACACGCCAGAGGTAAGTCATGAGCTAAATTATACATTTGCAATGGAGGTCGAGGCTTTACGATTACCTGCTTTTAAATTTGTACTATTTATATTAAATTTGTAACAAGATCTTAAAAAGTTTGTGTTATATTCCCGACCGCATTTGACTTGTGTGCAAATTTCAACCAATTCCGTGCGACCGTTTTTGCGTGATTGATTCAAATAAAACACAAGATCACGTCCAGTGTTAACATATTAGTTACAATGTACACGTTTACATATTTTACAGGACCTGTGGGCGTAGAAGGTCTTCTCACCACCAAATGGATACTCGAGGGCACAGACCACACCGCAGCTGAGTTCAACGAAGGAAAAAGAACCTGGCTTCATGAAAAACTACCTCTGAATTGACTAGGAAAACCCAAATATAAAAGATTTAGATTTAATATCAGGGATTTATTCCTAAAGAAAACTTAACTTTTATACTGAAACTAGAATAAAGTAATTTAAGAAACTTAGAACGTGTTTGTACTAATATTCGTGACTCGTCGTTCTGAAAGTTGGGGCATGTAACATGAACGAAAGATGTATTTACGTATTTACCTACGTAGCATTGTAGTATGACGTTATAAAGTACCAAAGATGTTGTATTCGAGCGCCATTGTGAGAGAAATACGTTTCATGGTACGAATTACCCGAGATTTTGGATGTATGTACGTTTCACAGTAGAAGTACAGAATTTATTATGTTAGTATATTCTAATCGAATAATAGGAATATGTACAATATAAAATAAGGACATACTTGTAATAAGTTGTAATAATAAATAAGTCTAAATATATGAATCACAATCAGATTTATTTTCAACTAGCTACTACCGTAACCCTTTTTTCGCTAAAAATTATAATCTATAGTCGATGTATGTTCTTTGCCGAGCTTTACAAAAAATACTTTTGCGGTAATGTTTTATTGTGCAAAATAACTTAATTTAAACAATGTTTGAACACTTTCATTAAACTTGTGGTCCAACAAAAATGGTGGGCCAAGCGCCATTTTCATATTTAAATATTCAACAGCCGCTGAAATGATGCAAGTTATTGTTTCAGGAATTTTATTTTAATTAAAAAAAAAACAGGAATAATTACATCATTTTTCTCACAAGTATTAAAACGAATAAATTCTGGGTATACATAGGTATACGTATACAGAGTATGAGAAGATCTCTGGGCTGACACAGAAGAAAATCCAATCTTCATTCTTTAATACCAGTATTCCGCAGTATATGAACGAACGTCTTTATTATCTCTCGTAGCAAGTTATATCGTAATATGTCTTGGCATCACACTTACAATAAATAAAAGCCAATATCGTACACAAAAATAAAGAAACGAATATATAGCGAAAACACTCGAAGTTAGGACTACTCGAATAGTTATTTATATGACTTTTTGTACTTATAGTCCTATATACTGGAGACAGAAATGTATTGTCTTTGCAAAAACTTTATCTACGAACCTTTGTTTTGAATAGCTAGTACGCATCAATGCTGTTGTGCCGATAAATTGAAGGGATTTTATCTAGATCTTGATACAACGTCCACAGCTGAATACTGCCATTTATTTCATCTAACAATACTAAGATTGTTGAATGCGTATAGATAATTATTTACACAATTAGATTTTATTACCCAATAACGAATGCCTATAGTTTGATGTGTTTTTTTGTTCTGTTAAAAATAAGATCTTTCTTTAAGTTTTTATTTTGTTTTGCGTACATCATTAGTATCATTATTTCCAAAATTTGTTACTTAACACCCTGGCACCCGGAACAGTTCGACTCCCTAGCAGAATATTTTTATTAACTGACTCCATAATTATAACCTATGTAAGTATATAATTTTGGTAACGGTAACCTTTTTAACAATATATGAATGTATTTTAATGTAGTACAGTTATAAAACCTTTCTACGTTACAATAACCATTCTGGGCCCACGTTGGGCGCCAAAATTAAGTCTAAACATAATGATAAAAAACTAAATAAATCTTAGTGAAACAAACCTTAAATTCAATATGTTACTATATTATTTCTAAAAAGTTTCTTCCTTACTGTGTTTTTGTTAAAAATCTAACTATGTTCATTTTTTCATTAACTTTATTTCAGTTGCAACGTTTAGAAAATTTCACAATATTGTCTTCGATAGTCGATGCCATTGATAAACGATTTATCGTTGGGTTCAGCTAATCGAATAATGCCCGGGCGAAATAGGTTTCCGCGCCAATTGGCGTGGGTTGCTGTTGCATCGGTCAACAATTACGTGACGTAGTTAGTTGTACCGCTTTTTCTCGCAGCTCACATACATAGCAGACATAGCTCGCAGAATAAGCAAGCTGAAGTGGCAGTGGGCTGGCCACATCTGCCGAAGGACTGATGGCCGCTGGAGCAAACGAGTCCTAGAGTGGAGACCGCGCGAAGGTAAACGGAAGGTGGGACACCCCCTAGCTAGGTGGACTGATGACCTGCGAAAGGTGGCCGGGATGGACTGGATGCGGAAGGTGGAGGATCGGCAAACGTGGCGCGTATTAGGAGAGGCCTATGTCCAGCAGTGGAGTGCAGTAGGCTAATTGATTGATTGATCGATTGTACCGCTTTTTAAGCTGATCCACCAAAATTTAAATCACTGTCTGTAAAGTCAAGTGCTATAGTTGACAAAGCGTCCGTCCGTCCGTGAAAAAGAAAGTGCCCGTAATTTATATGCAAATTTTAGTTTAGCATGTTGATGTTTTAACACTAACTACATTTTATTACGTTAGTTAACTTGTAAAGTCTTCAGAAAATGTAAAAGCTTTGTATGTGTCCTTGTTAATACCATCATACGCGAATGTCCGTGTAGAAACCCATTTGGTTAGATTCAAATGGGGTAATCTTCAAATATGTATTATATTCGTAATATACTCTGTGTCATAATATACATATTAATGATATTTTATGTGAGACAAACACTGTCAGAAGCGATTATCATTAAATAATATGAAAACGTTATACGACGAGCCGCTCCCACTTTAGAAAATTTACCATAATTAGTAATCCAAAACACTTAGCCTCTGATAATATTGTACGCATTATTATTCTTTACGCATAATTTACATTCAAATGGGCTATCCTAAGTTTCAATAAGAGTCGTTGGGATCCCTTCGTACAATGGTAGAATAGGCTGTTTATTTAGGCCATGGCTATTACTAGTTTCCTATTTCAATCTTCATGAAACCTTTACGGTGCTATCATTTATATACATAAAAGAAACCACATTGTATACAATTTCAAATTATAGATATGGTTACGTGAGAATGTGTTAAGAGAGGTCAATATTGACTTTCATCAAACAAGTTGAATTCTGTCGGATTCATCCTTTCAGCCTTGTTTTTATAGGAACTAAAAAAAGTTGTGAGTATGACTAGAATCCTAAATTTATAGTCTGACGACGCGACGTCCTGAGATCAACTACAGGATTAACAAAATGTATCTCGTTCGTTTATGTAATATAATATGCAAATTTTAGTTACAAAACCCAATCTGTACTTATTGCTTGAAATATGATGAGAGATTTTCACTATAGGTCGGTAAATTGGAATATAGGCTCAGGCTAAGCAAGGGATTAATTAAAAACAAAGTAACATAGATAGAAGACAAACAATTCTTCATCTTACACCAATAGATTTACAGTAGGATAATTAGGCAGCATGTGTAGAGTTTAACGGCCTTATCGCTGGAAGCGATTTCTTCCAGGCAACCTTGGGATGAACAGTACATTATATAAAAAGCGTAGTTATCAAATAAATGAGATACAAGGTGTATTAAAAAAAAACTTATAGTCCGTAAAAAACGTCAGCTACAGTTTACAATCAGGAAAGGTGAAGTCAAATTAACGTGTACTATATAAAAAGAGAGGGAGAAGCTTAAGTAAAATAAAATAATTATACAGTTTCACCTAAAGTAGTATCATACACATATACAAATATAACACATAAACTGATATATTAAACAGTACTTACTAGTCTGAAAAGAAGTTGAAATATAGGTACTTAAGTACATGTGAACACACAAGCCAAATCACCAGATATCAAAGGGTGTATATCACCCTCAGTCTTACATATAAAGGATTGTATCATCGACAGTGTTCCCGAATCAGTGAGTCGAAAACGTAAATCATGTCTCCATTTGAACGGTTATACGAAGTCGATACCCAGCTTTATGGCAGTGACAATAGTCTATTGACAGTTTTATAGACCATTTGTTAAGTAACTAACACAGTAATCTTTTTACAAATTCTGAGTACCTTACTCTGGTAAAACACATGCAAAGATTATAAATAAAATGCCTACTTATTTCTTTAATACACCTACTTCATTTTAAGTGGTTGTTTGTTGGAAGAGGTAGCACACGACGGTATTTTCACTCCAATCGAGCGGTCAAACTGGTGAAGTACCTCGGCCCTACAGCCTACAGAATACTGCGGGTATATTAACCTCGTGGTGTGTTTCCGGCGCTGAGTAGGGTAGCCAGAGCTCACTAGAGAGGTTTTGTGCTGTCAGTGGGAAGACCTAAGGACTGTCCTGCTTATTGTCTTGTTCTCTGACGGCCATATCTAGACAGATGTTCTCAAAGGGTTGGCAGCACGATTGTGACACTCGTGGTGAGCACTCGTCTACGGTAACCACTTTCCATCAGGTAGACCGTGTCCTTATCTGCGACCGAAGTGGCATAAAAAAAGTGCCTAATCCAAAATTGTTGCATTTTACAATTGAACACACTCACGATAGTTCCATGGGCGTGTTTAATAATTTTATTGTTGTTCAGACAGAAAAGCCATGAAGTCGCTTATTAAAAATGTGATTATTCATTATTTCTAAAGACTTATTTCAACTAAAATATTATATACAAACTTTGCTAACTATACTATGTATACAAATAAAAAATCAGACTATCATAATTTATCCAATAAAGCGTTAAGGAAAATAACTAGCTTTGAGGAAAGTAATGAATTGATCAATGAGGTAGAAACTTATTGGAAAAATTGAAGGCAGGTATTTGAATATTTACTTACTATATACCGAAGCTTTCATCACGGAGCCCGCGGCCAAATAGGTAGATGTTCTAAATATCACTCATAATTTGTTACAAAAAATAAGTTGTTTTAACTTAAATTCTTGTCGTTTGGCCGTTTTCTTTCAATTTTCGTAATTCAAATTTTATTCTGTACATTATATATTTCTCCTATTTCTACAAAAAGGTATTACGTGCGTAAATGTTGGCACGACTAAAGCTGCCTTAGTTGTCGTATGACTGTTTATTGCTGTTGTAAATTATAGTCATTTAGGAACTGTGACCGGTTATTTCAAAACCAAATAAAATACATAATATATACCTACCTATGTTAAAATATATATTTTATATTATCATATTCTTCATGGAGACGCATTTTCCTGATTGTATCCGCGGCCAAGATGACCTCGGAGATCAGGGTCCGCCTTCCAGCTCTTCCTCCTCCACTTCACACGATCTTGGGCGTCCATGGCAGTGAGATCATTTTTGCACGCATGTCACCCTCTACGACGTCAAGCCAGGACTTCTTGGGCCTACCCCACGTGAGAAACACTAGAGGAGCTAAACTCGTGTTGCCGACACTGTAAGAACAGAGAAATACTGTGCCATCAGTGCAAAAGAGAAAAGAGGATACTTAAGCCTTTGGTCTTCCCACTGATAGCACAAAGATTCTCCAGTGAGCTCTGGCTATCTTACTCGCCGCAGGGAACACAACAAGAGGTTAATATGGCCGCGGTATTCTGTATGGCGGAGGTACTTCCTTCCGCCTTCCACCGTCGCGTCGTTGTCTTGTCGTCGTGATGTTTTTTTTTTAAAAAACAAACTTTCCTATGCGTTGCAGTAATTATTAAGCAAGGGTTTTAGAAATGTGCTCTGTAGCCTGTTTAGGGAATAGGTAAGAGGCTAAACTAAAAGAAGTTGGTGACATCTCTAGTGAACAGACCTTTTTTACCCACACCTTTGGGTAACCTCAGTAAGAAAAAAATTAGTTTGCAATTAAAATGAATCTTCACAGAAAAAAATCGGGTAAAAATCCCATGGTTGCCTGTAAGAGATTACCGCAGAGTGATAAGGCCGCCATTTGTATGTGCCACATGAATTATATTTCTCACTATATGTATTGTATTATCTTTGGTGTACAATAAAGACGTTTATTATTATTATTATTATTATTATTATTAAATTTTTCATTCCATATCGTCTAGAAGTCATAGATGCGATAATAGAAAGTACACAATTCCACAGAACACAAACCATTAGATATAAGTGGGAACACTTTCCTAAAGAGCTAAAAGGTTTACTAACGCTAAGTGTTTTTTATATAGTTCAATACAGCTTGTTAGTTCAATAGGCAGACGTTGCCGTAATGCTATCTGTATTATGTTATTTCAGTACAAGGTATATAAAGTGTACACAGAAACGTAAAACTCATGTATTTATTATTTCAATAACTATTGTCGTTGCATGGAAAGTTACGCAATGACTTGTATGTATCTCCACCTCATGAATACGCAGCTTAATAGAATTTTATTCAGCTAGATATTAGGGTATTACTGTTGAAGTACTAGTACTTAGCATGATTGTCTTCTAGATCATCGAAATATGAACAGCAAAACTTCTAATATTCGTGTCCAAATTGTTCGCAAAATAAAAAAAGACCACACACACACAAATCAATTAGAAATAAGATAAATAAGATAAAAGGGCTGTTTTTAAAAACAGGTCGACTGATTTTAGTAATAGAGGCCAAGATAAATTAAATTTTATAGCTCTCAATGCAGCAATGTTACCTGCTTAACGAACATATACCATGATAAAAATATTAATTATTCATTAATGTTTCTAAAGAAAGCGATGCTTAGATGGTTCGGATACATACCTAGAGATGATGGACTTAAGGAGATTGACGAAACAGATTTATGAGGTGAGAGTAAATGGTCAATCCATAGGGATGACCTTAGTATATACGTACAATCGCGTTAAGTACAGTCGCCATTGGTATTACAATTTTATTCATGCACGAGCACACGGATCACCGGAAGAAAAGGGGTCACCGTGGCCTATGGACTGACTATGGATTTGTCCAAATGTAAAGATCGTTTTTTAACGGTATAGGCCACGGTTATCACTTTCCATCAGGTGGGCCGTATGCTTGTCTACCACCTAAGTGGTATAAAAAAAATTACTCAGTTCAGTAACTTGTCAGGATAGCTGTACGTAAGTATGCCAATCATATTGAGGACTGTTTAAAGAAAGTTCAGGTCAAAAGTGCCCGCAACATGTTGAAGAACTTGTACTACTGCGTTTAGTAAGCTAAGAAAAACTTGTACTACTGCGTAAACACACATTGATGTGCAGAATGTTCCATAATAATATTTTGAACATATCAATTTCAATAAAACGTTTACATTGCTACTATTTAGCAACATATTGCAACTATTAAAAGCGGGAAAATTTCCCAACACAGAACACAAAGGGGGTTGGGTAATGTTGGCGTCGTGTCGGAATTGAGCGGCCATCAATGAAATTGGTATAATATGAAAGTACAGTATAAAGTGATCAAAAGTTACTATGGACAAACTTCTCTAAACTATATCGGGACTTAGCTATACAGGGTGGTATTTTTCAACTTTACTTAGATGGAAGTACTCTAAATACTGAAGATAGCGAATTCCACTGAAAAGAAACATTCCCTTATTTTTAAAAAGAATCAAAACTGCATTCATAGTTTTCTGAAAATGCCACACCCGGTAGTCGAACCGACTAAAATCTTCCTATAACCTTCTATTTCATAGATTTCCTTTTACTTAATTTACCAAGTTTGTTAGAGAGATTTGAACCTTATGATCGACCCTATAGATTGATGTAATAAAAATACAGGGTGTTATTTTTTCGAATTGTAGTCGGTTCGATTATAAGGCCTGGTAAACGAGTTTTCAGCATTCCTTAAATGCAGTTCTGTTTCTTTTTTAAAAACATACTAAACTGTATGCAAAGTTTTCTGAAAATGCCACACCCGGTAGTCGAACCGACTAAAATCTTCCTAAATCTTCTTAAATCTTCTATTTCATGGATTTCCTTTTATTTAATTTACCAAGTTTGTTAGAGAGATTTGATCCTTATGATCGACCCTATCGATTGATGCAATAAAAATATAGGGTGTTATTTTTTCGAATTGTTCGATTATAGGGCGGGGCAAACGATTTTT
The DNA here is from genome assembly GCA_914767945.1 of Eilema depressum. NCBI lineage: Eukaryota > Metazoa > Arthropoda > Insecta > Lepidoptera > Erebidae > Eilema > Eilema depressum. The sequence goes on along the minus strand of OU612028.1, from coordinate 5,481,362 downwards.
CAGCATTCCTTAAATGCAGTTCTATTTCTTTTTTTAAAACATACTAAACTGTATTCAAAGTTTTCCGAAAATACCACACCCGTTAGTCGAACCGACTAAAATCTTTCTAAATCTTCTATTTCATGGATTTCCTTTTATTTAATTTACCAAGTTTGTTAAAGAGATTTGATCCTTATAATTGACCCTATCGATTGATGCAATAAAAATACAGGGTGTTATTTTTTCAAATTGTAGTCGGTTCGATTATGAGGCGTGGCAAATGATTTTTCAGCATTCCTTCAATGCAGGGCTGTTTCTTTTTCAAAAACACACTAAACTGTATTCAAAGTTTTCTGAAAATGCCACACCTAGTAGTCGAACCGAATAAAATCTTTCTAAATCTTCTATTTCATGGATTTCCTTTCATTTAATTTACCAAGTTTGTTAGAGAGATTAGATCCTTATGATCAACCCTGTCGATTGATGCAATAAAAATATAGGGTGTTATTTTTTAGAATTTTAGTCGGTTCGATTACAGGGGGTGGCAAGCGATCTTTCGAAATTCCTTAAATGCAGCTTTGTATTCTTTTTTAAATAAGAGAGTGTTTCCTTTGAATGAAATTAACTATCTCCGGTAGTAAGAGTAGGTACTCGTACCCGGTTCGACTACCGTGTGTGGCATTTTCAGAAAACTTTTAATACAGTTTAGTGTGTTTTTAAAAAAGAAACAGCACTGCATTTAAGGAATGCTGAAAAATCGTTTGCCACGCCTTATAATCGAACCGACTACAATTCGAAAAAATAACACCCTGTATTTTTATTACATCAATCGATAGGGTCGATCATAGGGATCAAATCTCTCTAACAAACTTGGTAAATTAAATAAAAGGAAGTCCATGAAATAGAAGGTTTTGTAAAGTATTAGTCGGTTCGACTACCGGGTGTGGCATTTTCAAAAGTCTTTGAATGCAGTTTGGTTTCTTTTAAAAAATAAGGTAAAGTTTCCTTTAAGTAAAATTCGCTATCTTTAGTATGAGGGTACTTTCCTTCAAGGTAAAGTCGAAATGTTCCACCCTGTATATCGCAGCTCTGATATTAGTTACAATGAAAATAATGACATTTGTACGTGTGTTTAACACAGTACAATGAAGTGGTATCAAAATTAATTATGGCCGCTGAAAAAATTAAGAACGCCACTGTCCATACTAGATTACCCAATCCCCTTTTATGTCAGCCGCAGAACAGTGCCTACCTTTGCCAAAATATAATAAAGACATCAAAAAAAACACCAGGAAATTATTTTCAAAGACCATTATTTACGAAGTCTTTTGAACAAAGTCATAAACGTCACAAGATAAAAATATTGCGTCGGCAATTAACGGTGGTAGGTACCTACGTTGGTCAATTTCACGAAAAAAATACATTTGCTGGCCCCTGAATGTAAATACGTATAAATTTTAATTGCGTTTCGTAAAAGGATTTTTCGCGACCAAATTGAATGGGATAAGTATTTTAATCCCGTTTAAAATACAGCGTTTACATATTCGAGAGATTTTAGCGATGTTTAATAAAACGTGTCGGGGTTACCTTTCATAATCTCATTTGTGCGCTTTTGATTGCTGAAATTTTGGACACTGGAATGAGTGCCTTAGGGCTTTGCGTAGTTTATTATATGGTCTATACTTTTTGGTTATATTGCAAATGCAATGGCGAAGGATCGGGACAAATGCAGGACATTGGGTGAGGCTTATGTCCAGCAGTGGTCTGCGATAGGCTAATTGATTGATTGATTCCAAATGGATTCCGTCACTGTGAATTGAATCCGATACGAGAAAATAGTTTGTTTTTAAATATCTTCAACAATGTAAATTATCATCACGCTATTACCCAAAGGAGCGACACAGTACCTACCTAATCATGAATGTCAACAAACCCAGCGTTCACATACGTTATTTGAAAATTAAAAATTAATAAATATTAGGCATAATATATGGCCTAAAAGGGTGAAACCGAATGATATAAAATGAATCGCTGAAATGAATGTGTGCGCATAAATTATGAACGACTTCACCAAATTGGATAATTAATCTCTCGTACGGTCATTGTCAGGACAAGGATGGATAAAAAAATACGGGTTTAGGGTTCCACGCGGGCAGAGGCGCGGGCAACAGCTAGTTCTAAGGGTGGGTTCTGGGTCACCCTGTGGGGTTTTTCCATTCAATATTTGAATTACAATTTCACGCACTGGTGAAATCGTGCAACACATGGGTATTACAGTTAGCATCAGATTGATTTTGTCTAGCATAATACTCAAAATGGTCTTAATACCTATCTACTAATGATGTTAATACGAAGCAGTTTTATTATTTTGTAAAAATGTAAATTTATAAAAAAAAATTGAAAAAAAAAAAAAAAAAATTGTATTTATCATCCGAACAAGAGGTGTGTACCAAATATGAGAACAATCAGTCAACAGGAAGGAGGGAATACCAGATATTAAGATCATTTTGAGTACTATGCTTGTCTATCTAGATTTGATCTCGATCTGATGGTACAATTTTTTATCCTAAGTACTAACAATAAATTCTTTATTGATATTTTTTTACCAAGGTATAAAAATCATTTTGAGTACTTTGCTAGTCACCATCGATCTGATGCTTACTGTCCCAGTAAATCACATTCAGTCTTCAATCGTCTGAAAACCTCGCAAAACAAGTCAACATCTTGTTCCATAATTTATTCCACAAGATTGTCTAATACAATTGTCATGAAAAGTTGCCTTCATACTTTTCCGTGACGCTAACTTCGTTCGTACAAAGTCTCGCAGTCATCTGTTAGACTGCTTTATAACGAGTTGATTGAGTCACGAACCGTTTTTCAGACATTTTTATGAATAACTTATCTTTATTATCTGTTGCTAACAGACATAATAAGATTAAGTTTCTTAGTCTTTAATACCTATTTATTAACAGCATCACTATAATACCAACAATTGACCCTCTCTAGCCGGAATTGATCTATGGGGAGCACATAGGCCACCTATTCTCTTCGTCCCGCTATTGGAGAATCTTTCCACTGGACGGGACCTTGCCTAGACCACCTAGAAGTCCTTATATAAACTTCGGACGCAGGTCGGTAGAAGTAACGAAAGAAACGTAAAGAAACCATAGAAGTGTGTAACATCAGGGGAGCCATACTCGTGTTGCTGACCCTCAAGAAACCTTCTAATGCCCTTCATGAAGAGCCCCATATTGTAGTCGATTGCGAAAAGCACAGTAGGGAGCAGTCCACCATCTCAATAACACTTTCAAGTCTCTGCATTGAGTTGAAATCGAACCTGTGCTGTGACCTTTGACAGTTGGAGGCTCTACCATATTAGTCTGATATCTCGTAAGTCTCGTTTTTCTAGATTCTGATGTAACCAACGTGCTTTTTAGTTTAAAAATAAATTGTGAGCAACAAAATCGTTGGATCTTAGAATTCTGTTCACTTGAGCGACCATTACGCGGAGTCGTTACTGCTGCTCCACTCAGGTTTCTCACATCGGCAGTAACAGCTCTTATGTATAGTGTTTGGTAGGGCTCCCATATCTTTGTATATCAGAGGATAAAAATGTATATGTGGGTTATAGGACTCACTGTTCAATCTCGTAACTAGTTGAATATTATTTATGTCAGTTAGGTTGCTTTTCCAAAAGGTGCTTGTAAAATCTTTGGTTTGATTGGCTAAATTAAATGATTGTAAACAAAACGCATCCATCGCGTTATCCTCGCATATCTCTAGTAGAACCGCAGCCTTAACATTGAATTTAGTCCTGATCTCCACGGGAATAGTTCTTTACCGTTGTAATTAATAGTAATTAATCTGCCACCGGTACTTTGAACTTGCCATGTTTTAAAATTATTTCATTATTCGAATTGAAAAAGATTTTTTAAAGAATATTAGTTAGGTATCGAAATTATTAATATTCCCTCTAACCCCTCCAGCTAAGCTGAATTGCTTGTGTAGGAATGGGTTCACGTCAGTAGTGTATTGGCCAGGATTTAAATCCGGGACCTTTCGACCGTAAGGCCGACTCTTAACCACTATACCGACGCTTTCCTGTTAAACCTATAAGTAACGTATTTTATATTATATCGTAAATAAACCCTTTGTTGGTGACAGTTTTCACCTCTCTCTAGCAAGAACGTCCAGACTCGTACTCCAGGGGTAGGCAGACCGATAATATATCTGTTTCTGCCCTTACACGCTTCACGAGCTTCCTCTATTGTTATTAAACTTGTCATGCAAACGTGCTGGTTTCGAGTGCTTTGATTGGTTATTATTTTCGTATTAAATCTACTGCCATTGTATTTTTTAACAAACTTTGTTGCAGACGTTTATTAACATGCATGCAGCAGCGTAATGATGACGAGGATGAAATTTTTTTCGCAGAACTCAAATATCATGTTAAAAAATTAAAATTTGAATTAAGAATTAAAGATATAGATCTACAGTAGACATCTTGTGACAACAGTTGTAAAAATGACCCGCAAAAGTAGAGTCTGAAAAAGCGTTGTGATATTTGTAAGGAACTAGGGTAAAGGGCTGAAGATACCCTCGGGACGACAATGTGACATTTGAGTAATGAGATACTGTCCAAATGTGGCATGCGGTACAGACACTTTTTTGGCACCAAGATAATAGGTAACGTTACTTAAAGTGTAAAATAGAGAATAAATAGAATTACAATAACGAATTACGTGGGCGAAAAACAAGCAAGAAGACTCGGTTAAATTATAAGGCATGTCAAATTTCCGTCATTTATTAATTACTAGCAATATAGACTGTAGAATTAGAATTACAATAATTAACTAATAACAAGATATAGGTTACCGTGTTAGTTTCAGGTGACAATTTGTACTTTTATATTTTTTTTTTTGTCTTGTTTTTTAAAAAGAATATTAGCAACCGAAATTACTAATATTCCCGTTAACCCCTCCAACTAAGCTAAATTGCTTGTGCTAGGAGTGGGTTCACGTCGGTAGTGTAATGGCCAGGATTCGAACCCGGGACCTCTCGATCGTAAGGCCGACTCCTTAACCACTAAGCTACCGACGCTTCTATATATTTTTAGTTTTATTGTTAATATTGTACATATTTAAATTGTATTATAGTAGGATTAACCAGAATAAATACAATGGAAAATCTTTAAAAAGAATTAAATTTAAAGTGTGATTGAAAAAAAAATAACAAAGCACTGAATAGATAAATTACTACCGAACGTAATGAAAGGTAAATAATGTTTCATTGTAACGAATATCTCAGATATTTTTCCCCTTTTACCAAATTATATCTTTTGTTTCGCAATTTAAGGTCTTGTCGAAAATATTCAAATCTAGATATTACCGCCATGTCCCGGGGTAATAATTTTGAAAGTTGGCCACCGTGGAATGACTTTAAGTCACAATTTTATGAACCAAAACTTTACTGTAGTCGTTATTTTTATTTTTTCTGTGACAATTATCGTTGTAACTTTATGAGACCGTGGTTTAATCGCTAGAAATGTAATTTCGCTATAAAAATACAACTGAAATTATACTCTTTGAACGACTATACTAACTGCTTTTAATATTGTCAAAAGAAGCATTAAAATTTGAGTCTTATTGTTGATGAAAGTATTGGTTAATGCAGTACCTACTAATACTTCTGAATTAAATTGCCTTTATGTAAGTTGCGTTTGTAAATTACACTCAAAAAAGTCCTAAGTATTTCTCCTCAGAGCATTATATTTTAAAAGTATTGTTTCTGAACACATTACATATGATTTACATATGCGATCACTTTCAAATGCAATAAAGCATAGCATAGCATTTAAATACAAATTTGTGAAGACACAACACAGTCAGTGATATAATATAGGTAACATACTGATTTTATGACATAATTACATTTTTGGACTAAGTCCTATTCCTTATGTTGTATGGCGTATGGGTACCTGTTTACAACATTTAGTTGAGGGAAAGTAAACATCAGAGAAATTAATATATGTATAAGATACTGTTATTATTCACACTATTTTCATAAATCGTGTAAGCCTTACTCATCAAAAATCGCTAATCACCTTTGATATTAACGAACACGTATGTACGCGTTCAATAAACTCGTTTCCATAACGAGTTTGTTCCGGTGAACCTCCTTACAATATAGTTTGTAGATATAGTTTAATGTTCACGAAGTTTAGTTGACTTCAAGTACTCAGGTTATACTGTTGCACTTGTAAGTAGTGCATATGTCACAGTTCAAACTTTGATAGGTCAAACTACTATTGACTAAAAAATCGTCAAAAGTTAAGTCAGACTACGAGCTCTTTTCAAACTTCTGACTGAAATTGCCGTTTACAATTATTATAACCAACGGAGGTGTTTAAAAGTATACCAGCCAATAAATGCAATGATTTAATAATTAATCAAGACTAAGTTTGAATATAAAAAAGATTAGATTAATTAATGATAAAAGTAATATGGCTAACTTTATCAGACAAAAGTGTTTTGACTGTTTCTTTTAGTCAACAGAATATTTGACTGGTTAAAAGTTTTGCCTGTAACAATAAAATTAAAAAAATCTGTACGTGTAACGTGTATGTAACTTTCATAAAATATACATTTTAAAGTAAATTTCGCAGAATTTTGATAAGGTTACGTGTTCAGGTTATTCTGTTGGTTGCACTATTTATGAGCTAATGCAAGGTAAGTACCTAAAGAGAAAATAAGTGATTCAGTTAGAAGTAGATGTAGGGGGGATGAATGCAAATTAGTGCCCTATATCAGAATAATAAAATAAATATAGAGGAATATAGAGGAAATATAGAGGAATTTGGATTAGCTTCGTGCGGTTTTGGTGTCTCGGTGCTTCGAGTACCGCCCGAGGTCGATTCTCTTTTCTCTTTCTAAATCAATTTGAATGTAAATTACAATATTTTGAAGGCTTTACTATTTATTTTTAGAACCAGCAGACAATTTTCAGTTTAACAAAACGATTTTCAGTTGCAGTTTGTAACTTTCCCAATTATTTTATACTTAAAACATCTCATAAACTGTGAGAGGTTAAAAAACCGCGTCTTAGGTCACCTACCTATCAACTTAGAAATTCACAGCCACGTACAAATTTCATTACTCTTATCAGCAACAACTTTCATGATAAAACTTTTTCTCATTTCCAGATTTCAAAAATCTCTTTCGACCTATTTTTTTTAAATTTCTTTGTTGCAAACTCGATAGGTACATAGGAATGTTGGTTTATTCATCGCCTACTTAGAGGGTGTTGGCACCTGTGTCGATATGTTAATGTAATTACCGAACGGAGCGGAATGTTGCGGAACGTGGAGGTATAATTTTGGCATTTAATCCATTTAAAGAATAAATATAGAAGCCTATTCTTCTATGAACGATTATAGGTAGATAGACAGACAATACCTTATTTCTATGCCACTGAACTGAAACGCCATCCGCCAACAAGCGTCCACACAGTCGAGATTGGACTCAATGTCCTTTGTTAGTCCTTGGTTGTGAGGGATGCGTTCTCAACCAAGGTCGTTGCAAGGATTTTGAGTTAGCAACAAAGTATTAGGCATCAATCGTCGTCTACATGGTCAATTTTTATGCCAACTCAACCAAGGTACCCTTTGTTGGTGGTTGGTTCCAACCGTGTATTCAGGCCTTTGTAATTGGTCGAGCAGAACCGTAGTTATGACCAAAAACCGCAGTCATGCGGGCGGTGCCGCAGACATCGGCTAGGTTATTAATAAAATGGTGGGTGACCGGTTTTGGGCAGAAACCCTGTTGTCGGACTTGTACCGACTAAATCGCACGGCGTTTGGCCACATCGGGCAACGTGAGTGGAAGTAATTCAATCATTCTCAGCTAGTCTCGAAACTAAGACCATCGAGTAGGGCGTCCATTGTTAAAGGCTCACCAAAATTGAATGTTTAGCATATTATAAATGACTTTTGTGAATGCGCACTGGTAATGTCATTGTATTCACTATTATATTTGTGCTAAATTTACTGAGACTTGCGACTTCTAAATATAATAATTGTTTTATACAATAATATTAACGGATTTTTTTGGGGATTGATTCCAGTATTTTGTTGTTGTTAAATTTGAAAGTGCCCCGAGCTCGAATTACATTCGAATTTATAACGTAAATGTATCTCGATACGTTTGCGTTTTACTCTGTTGTTCTCTCGAGAACGAAGCTTTATGATTCGCACATACAGGTTCACGGTAAGCAGGCAGCCAATCACAATGCACCGTTCCCTCGATATGTTTACATACGAATTTTTGGTGCTCGAGGCACAGTTAACCTTTCCCAGATCTGCTCCAAACTTTGTATATCTGTGTCGGAACGTAATATTATTCAGAGTTAAACTGCGGTATAAATATATTTGTGTCACCGGGATTTACTTCCTGAATTACCAGACTTCCTGGAACGTATACAGCGGTATAACATTGTAATTACCAAAATAGATTTAGTATTGACTCGACTGGAAAAAGCGGACCCCGAATTCCGAGCTTCGAGGTGAAGGCTTCCTATGCTACCCAGATTATGCAAGGAGGATGATGAATTCGTATTAACTTTAACTTATATCTTGGGAGTAACTTTGCTTTTAAAGCTGCAATATGCACTAATAGCGCCCTCCGGCATGGCAAATTTTTGAAGGTCCTACAAAATGCCAAACACTATCCTATTTGATTACTGAAAATAATGTTTTTTTTGGAGAGTACCTATAAATGAGTAAACTATTAAATAAAGTTCTAACAGGGAACTTTTGCCAACATTTTACCTTTCTTTTTATCTTTATTGGTTTATTTAATACTAGCTGACCAAACATAGCCTATGTCCTTTCTCAAGGTTTAATCTATCTCTGTACTAAATTTCATTGAAATCGGTTCAGTGGTTTAGTCGTGAAAGCGTAACAGACAGACAGACAGAGTTACTTTCACATTTATAATATTAAGTATTTAAGTACCTCTGCCTACCCCTTCGGAAATTAATAGGCGCATATACAATAAGTTCAAACGCAGATAATCTTAACACAAGGATTGTAACAGTTGCGAGTTTAAATTTAAAATAACATGACAAAGTTGGAACTGTATAATGTTTCAGCATTTGTACGTAAGTTGCTAAGTGAATTAATCTTACCCTGTCTAATGTAGTAAGCATCATGAATATGAAAATGTCGACACATTTCAGTTTGTAATAATAGTGCTATGCAAATGAACATATGTGTGGTTTAGATAAAAGACTTAAGTAAATGGGCTAAATAAACATCAGTGTAATAAACGACTTCGTATTATACTAGAATAGGGTACTCTACAAACGCTTGGATTGTTTCAGATTACGGGTATTTATATTGATTTTGACTGCCTCTGTGGCGTAGTGGTAGTGAACGCGGCTGCTACGCAGGAGACGCGGGTTCGATCCCCGCTCAGTGCCAATATTTGTATGCATGAATATAAATATTTGCATTGGTCTGGTTGTTTCTATGTATAATATGTATGTATTTACAAAAAAAGTACCTATCTATAGTTAGTGTGGCAATACGAGTCATTTACATTCCCCCATACAGTGGTGTAGGTATACGAAATTTGCAAAAACGACAGTTTCAATGTTAAAAGATAATGTAATAATTCTTAATTCTTAATATTTTTGATTTTACCTTTCTTGTTACTTCGTATTCGTAAGACTTTGTTCCACTCGTATTGCCACACTAACTGGCGCGTACTATAAGTATGTATATCCGCATTCTAGATCCCATAACACAAGGTAATTAAGCTTATCATGGGTCTAGATAGCGTTGTGTAGAATGTTGTAGAATATTTATATATTTATTATTTATTTATATATCAAGTAGGTATGATATCTATCTATACTATTCATAACCATACTAATACCTATTTATTATAAATGCGAAAGTAACTCTGTCTGTCTGTTACTCTTTCACGCCAAAACCACTAAACCGATTTTGCAAAAATACTTGGGTTATGTTATATTAACGACACTGAACCAAAAACATTTTTTATAATGTTTTTTTTTTAATTTTAGCTATATGAATCCATCGTAGGTAAAATGCAAATGTAAATGCAATTATATAAATAACCCACGAAACTAATATAATTTTTGGTATTAAATTTTCATAAAGTTCTTACACAGTCAATATTTCATATGAGTGAAAATTTAATAATACATTTAGACTTCAAAGAAATTAATAATACGTGTAATGGCCTCATACATCAAATAAAACTGAGTTGTAGAAACTATTTCGTTATCGTTACAAGAGTCTACAGACTTTTCATACCTTTTTATAGCCATTTTGGATAACTTATCTGTGCATATAACTTTAGAAATTAATACTTCTGTTGAAATATTGGATGATGCGTAATGCCTGGTGACTTATATTATGTAATTAATGATTCAAAATAATAATTTAATTATTTTTATTTTAAGAATATTAGTATGCAATCCCTGGCAGCCCCTGTGGTGTAGTAGAAGTGAACGCGGCTGCTATGCAGGAGGCGCGGGTTCAAGGGAAGACCTTATAATTTGTGTATTTATGAAGATACACAATTATAAAAGAAATATCAAGATCAAAAGAAAGATTGAACTAGTGCATTTTTTTAATATTCATATACTGAAATGTCTGTTTTGTCTGGATTAGTAGGGAGCATCGTATTTGCTAATCTCCTCCTCATATTCTTATGACCATTAAAATGTTATTATCACTAGGGAGTACACAAAAAGTATCAAACAAGATCTTCACCAAGTCTACCTCACTTCTTCAATTAGTTTAAAAAAAGTGAATATACACGTTAGCACTAAAAGTCCACCGTAGGTAGGTATACCTACGGTGAACTTACGCACTATGTGAACAAAACCTATAGGTATAGGTTTTTTTCACATAGTGCGTACCCTACCAAACTCGAAAGATTTCATTTGAGATCTCATTCATCAAAATCCATCTAACCGTTATACTCATAGACGGGACCGTGTTTCCAATTTATAAACAAAATTATTATTATGCTTGTAGTTTTTTAGTTATGTAGTAGTTGCTGGTGCCCTTGGCTAAAAGGGAGTACTCGAGGTAAAGACGGATACGTAAATATGCAGTTTTTAGACAAGTTATTGTAGAATATATTATTAACTAGCTGACCCGGCGAACTTCGTACCGCCATATTTTCTAGTCCCGTTCCCGCTGCATATCTCAAAATTTATCAGTGTTTCTCTATAATATTATGCATGTATTATACATATAAACTTTCCTCTTGAATCACTCTATCTATTAAAAAAACCGCTTCAAAATCCGTTGCGTAGTTTTGAAGATTTAAGCAAACATAGGGACGGACAGACAGCGACAGCGACTTTGTTTTATAATATGTAGTGAAGAGGAATGTAATATGCTCCTAACATTATGAGAGCTACAAATATTATAATTATCCAGTTTCCTACTTCTATCTACTAGTCTACTAATATTATAAACGCGAAAGTTCGTAAGTACGGATGGATATTTGTTATTCTTTCACGTAAAAACTACTGAATGGATTTTAATGAAACTTTACAATAATATAGCTTATACATCAGAATAACACATAGACTACGTTAGGTTGTGATAACCGACATCCACGCGGCCCGAGTCGCAGGCAACAGCTAGTATATGAAATAAAATGTAGGTATCTACACATATACACAGGTAAGGATTAAGGTTTGCCTACAAATGTTCGTAGAAAAGCTCATTACAGTCTGTAGGGGGCAGAAATGTTTCGGGACAACATAAAAGAGTACGTGATACAATAACAAAAACGGTTTCACTTTAAACAACTGTTCAATGGTGGTGGTGAAAAGGTCGAGATTATGGTGAAACGTGTTTTCAGTGTTTTTTAATTTTGACGGAACATCTGAGGTTACCCGAGGGGGCCTTCTATGGCCCTGGGCACAGAATAAATAATAAAACTACGCCCTGGGTCAATCGGGGTGAGGGAGTATGCATGCCAGAGATTCTTTTATTTTAATTTATATTTTCATCTTACGTTAAAAAATTAAAAAGTAAAGAACGTAGAAAACCAACAGTACTAACAAAAGTACTATGCATACTACGCTAAATACATAATTATATCAATACAATCCTACTACAGCATCAGCAGAAGCAGTTATCTCTTCCTACAGTCCCGGGTCCTTTAGGCGGAGCGTGAAAAAGCAACTGATGAGGCCGTCAAGCTGAGTGCCTCCTTTGTAACATGGTACGTCTCTTTAATGGTGACCCTCTTTGCCGAGACTTGCCTTCAGCTTACCATCAGGCGAGGTGAAGTCCAATTGACGTGGCCTATACAAAAATCCTTGGACAACAATATACACAACCACTCAAGCTAGATAAGCTTTAAAAACTATTCATTCAATAAACGGATACTGAGCTATATTGAGCAGAAAATGTTGGCAAAATACATAATTTCTTTTATGTTCTACTAAATATTGTACATCGTAGGAGTTGAGGTCAACATTCTTTAAATTGCGTATTTATTACAGTGTTATTGGTTTATATACTCCATGATATTCTCATTTAGTAACGGTCTTGGTTTTATTAGATGCGATATTATTTCTGTCGTAGTCGAAAACAATGCATTATTAAATCCCCAACTAGTGCTACGAGTAGTTGGGGATTTAATAATGTTTTGTGTTTTAATATACAGACTATTTAGACAACGGTCTTGTAACATGTACTCGTATTATTACTGTTTTGAGCGATTGACGTTGTTCCATACATTATAGTTTAGATCCTTTTATGAAAATTAGAAGATCAGCGGCCTTACCATAAACCTTAAAACAGGTCAATAATTGAACTGCTGTCATTCTGCCAACTGTAAATGTCACTTTGTAATGTCATATAAATATATAGGATTACAAAGTGACATTTGCAGTTGGTAGAATGACAGCAGTTCAATTATTGACCTGTTTTAAGAGTTCATGGTATGGGCCCAGGTTTACATTGATGCCTAATGGAGTGGTTAAAGGAGTCAGAATCTTAAATTTCATACAGACTTTCAAACATTTGCGAGCACTTAGAGTTTTTTTGAAGGATAAAATTCGTAATGAGGTCATCCTACAGAACTAAAGTTAATATGCAGTTACATGAAAAACTATTATACTTACTATGACAGTACTGGCAGTACTATTTAAAGCAATATTTTGATTATAAATTGTTCTCTGAGCCCTTTCCCAACTCAGATGGGGTCGGCTTTCCGATCTGAGCTGTGGCTGAACTTCAATATTTTCCGTGAAGCGACTGCCATCTGACCTCTACAGCCAATTGGCGATATAGAAGTTCTGTAGTCAGGCTAGTCAGATTTTTAATGCCATAAATGTTCGTTTGGCAACCGGGACTAACGGCGTAACGTGCTCTCCGAGGCACGGCAATATCAATCAATGCAAATAGAATATTTGCACTGAGCAGGAATCGGACCTGCACCCCCTAAAAACTACCGCTACGGCACAGAAGGATCATAAAATATCGCTAACATTAAATTATAGTAATTATTACTTTTACTTTCACGTCAGTTACACTAAAATCTTGCCTTTTGTGCGTGAGGGCAAATGCAAATTAGTCGCAATAATATAAATGATCACGTTAGAAGGGCTCAACGATGCTCAACGACTGTAATAAGTCTTTCTACGTGATAAGCCACCAGACTGACGTGAAACGTGCCGAAGGCATCACCATAGTCGTTATAGTTAGTGATTGTGTGCCAATGGATCCTAAACTTACAGTTACAGAGTTTGTAACTCTTGCAAATCACATTTAGTAGGATTAAATTTCTTGCTTCAAATGATTTTACGTTCTAGCAAGCACAGAGAGGAACTGCAACTTTCACAAACTGGTGTAATAAGTGGCAAAATGTTTTTTAGTATTAGGTATCCAATATACAATATTAGCTGCTGCCCGCGGCTTCGCCCGCGTGGATGTTGGTTATCACGACCAAACATAGCATGTGTCCTTTCCCAAGATCTCATCTATCTCTGTACCAAATTTCATCAAAATCTGTTCAGTGTTTTAAGCGTGAAAGCGTAACAGACAGACAGGCAGAAAAATATTTCAGTAAGTATATAGGTAAGTATTACTAGCCAACTCACCCCGGCTTCACCTGTGGCATATTTGGAACTCCGTATCACCCCGTATCAGTTTTATAATATTAGTACAGATAATGTACTTAATAGAAATCCACTACAGCATAATATAATATCTTACACGATTAATTTACTTCGATAAGTTACTCTATTACTTCTTGTCTAACAACAAACAGATTGTTCGTAATATTCACATGTGTATATTATTATACTCGTATATACCTATATTCCAGAATTAATTTAACATCAAAGTAAAGAGCTGAAAGCTACAATAATTAATTAAATAAGTTGTCCCGGTAAGCACGTAACTTTTTGTTGAGCTCGGCAATTTTCATGAGTCATTTTAAACAACGTGTAACATGGAGTATAGGTATATCAATGTTTGGGGGTGACGGGTGGAGCCGCCTGTCACCCTAGCCGAAGCAGGCCGCGGCGGCGCGGCGGCGCGCACTGCGTGCCTCCCCATACCCGGAGGCGAGATGGGGACTCCGTAGACCCCACACCGAATGAGGGCCAGATCGAGAGATGTCGGAGAGAGGGTCGGCCGGGGTGCGAGGGATATGGCTACCTACGACAACCTCACCTCGAGGCAATCGACGGCCCACGACGGCGTGCGTTTTAGTCGGTTCGAGTCCGACATAACCTCCTCCTCCGGCTCCGGCGGTGGGGGAGGTTTCCGTGGGGATTTTTCGCACGATAAAAAAAAGGTATATTGATATATCTTTTTTTTATTTGAAAATAAGTCCATTAGGAATTTTAGCCAACAAAGATAAATTTATCATGTTTGTGGCAAATGTATAAATGTAATACATTTCACCAAACGGGGTGAAATGTAACAAATATTATAAAATGTATCCCAAAAGAAGAGTCTGCCTGTAAATTTTCTGCTACATGTTATTTTTTACCTTATTTTTTATTATTATTAAAACTAATATGAAAGTAATGACTTACATACGTGGTAGTTATGAATGTGTGATGAATGAATGTATTACGAGTATGATCGATTTTCTACTAAATGAAAAATTTATGCCATACGTTGTTAAAACAAAATTATGACATAAAAAATTCTTACGAAAAAAGGTGAAACATAATAAAATATTTTTGGAAGTTCTGTTTACACAAAGTTATCAAAAAAATGGATCACAACAACACTACAAATTTATATTTAGATTGTTTATTTTTTCAGAATAATTAAGTAAATATTAAATAAATAATCTAGTTACATTTTTTTAATTTTCATTAGTACAATGCAAATGTAACAGCAGTATTAGCTGGCCATTTTGTTTAAGGACAAAAGGTACCTGTTTTAATTAAATATATTAAAGATATAAATTAGGGTCGGTAAAAAAGGGAAGTTATTTTACATACAAACAAATGTCTGAGTTTAAATTTAAGTTTACAGTATTTTGTTTCTTAATTAATTAAGCGGCATTCTTTCGTGAAGCCAAGTTCTTTTTCCTTCGTTGAACTCGGCTGCTGTGTGATCTGTGCCCTCAAGGACCCATTTGGTTGTCAGAAGGCCTTCTACTCCTACAGGACCTGTGTAATAGATTTATATACCTATAAATTTACTTTACATACAATGTCATTATACGTTCAAAAGTCATCACGATATTATTTTCAGGTGATTCAGGATACCTATATTAATTATTTTTTTAATTTATTTTTTTCGCGATCGCGGGTTCGAGTCCTGCCCGAGTATTGATTTCGCTTTTTCCAATTTAAAAATAATTTGTTTAGTTTAGCATACGAAATGCTTTAAAATTATCTCAATAGGTTGGGCGGAGTTATCAAAAATCAATGTTTAAAAATGATTGCAACATCATTCATTGATTCCGATAGTTCGTACGAATATCGGTAGATTGCTCCCACCATCGCCCTAAGATGGATGTATTGGAAAATTTGGATCAATCTCGGGCGAAGCTCGGTGGCTCAGTGGTTAGAGCATTCCCCCTGTAAGGGAAAGATCGCGGGTTCGAGTCCTGCCCGAGTACCGATTTCGCTTTTTCCAATTCAAAAATAATTTGTTTAGTTTAGCATAATTACCTATGTTAATTTTTTATTATAAAAAAAATAACAAATTTTGTGAAAGAGTTAAAAGAGAAGAAATTTTGATAGTAAAAGTTAAATATTTTAGAAGAAATAATTCGATTGTATTGCGCACGCATGCATCGAAAGCTTTATAAGGAAGAAGAAAGGAAAAAAATTCAATCTTGAATTTACCTCTGGCGTGTATCCTGGCAGTAGAAATGCCAACTTCTGCACCAAGTCCAAAGCGGAATCCGTCAGCGAAACGCGATGACACGTTGTGAAACACACACGCGCTGTCTACAGTACTTAAGAAGCGCTTTGCTGTACAATCTGTAAGGTTTTAATAAACACTGTATTAAACATAGATAAAGTACAAGAGCTCACTGAATTACTCTCCTGTATAGGCACTCTTGCCATGAAAAACCCGAAAAAATACGTAACTTGTAAGTGCCATATGAACTACTAGCCTTTTCCCGCAACGCCACCCACGTAGAATTCTGATCTATAGTCAGATAAACATAATTTCTTCGTTTTTGTGCCTTAATTATTTTAAATATGTATGGCTATAGGTTTTTTTTCTTTTTTATCAATTTAACAGAAAAAAAATTTTTTTTAAAGCATATTATCAACCGAAATTACTAATATTCCCTCTAATTCCTTCAGCTACGCTAAATTGATATTCGTTTTAGTGTCTTGTTATCAAAAACTAATAGTAGAAATTGTTAAACTATTAGTAATGTAAATTGCCGCGTGGTTCCCGGCAGAGTAGAATTTAGGCCAGCCCATTACTTTCGTACAAGGCGACACCGCGTGGAGGATATGGCTGTATAACATCAGACAGATATATACAGCCCAGACTCAGCCTCAGATGCATGGTTCGCATCAACAATAGTGCCCGGCATACGGCAATAGGCTTACCTTCTATTACGTGGCACCGAATACAGTAATTGGCGAAATGTGGGTGTTAATTCACCTCTGCCTAACCCTCCAGGGATAAAGGCGTGATTATTATGTATGTATGTATTATGTAACAATGAGAAACGGGTGGAATCTCAATTAACGCTGAGTAGCAGTTCAAGGTCTTCTTAGTATAATTAAGGCAGTAGAAATAAGAACAAATAGTTAAATAAACATTGTTAAAGATTAGTGCACCATATAGATAAAACTGACTTCCTAATACAACTTTATGCGTGAGCATACATCATAAACCTGTAACTAGTTCACTTGATTACCATTGATGATACTAATGAAAATTGTATTAACTACTTGAAATTCATTATAAAATTAATATCACTCACCATTTTCTGTGACAATGACG
Source organism: Eilema depressum (assembly GCA_914767945.1). Taxonomy (NCBI): domain Eukaryota; kingdom Metazoa; phylum Arthropoda; class Insecta; order Lepidoptera; family Erebidae; genus Eilema; species Eilema depressum. The sequence goes on along the minus strand of OU612028.1, from coordinate 5,463,880 downwards.
TCAGTATGGGAACTGCCAAACTTGTGAATATGATCTACCGCATCATCTATATCTTTTACAATCTCTATACAACATTCTAAGGCTCCATATTCAAACTTCATACTTTTAGCTGTAGGTGGACCAAATGTCAACTGGGTGGATAATTTTGGTCCAGCATGTATCTTGACACCCTCTTTCTTCAACATGTTACTTATGTCATTGAATAAAGTGCCAGATACATGATCTTCGTGAATAAGAAGGGTTTCCATTGCATTACATGCAGCTGGATAATCACATTTAGCATCACGAACAATCTTCAGTGCCTTGACAGGATCCGCATCTTTGTCAATGTACACATGGCAGATACCTTCAGCGTGACCTAGTACCGGAATATGCTGCGATTGACTCTGAATACTTCTTACTAAATCAGAGGAACCACGAGGAATAATTAAGTCTATGTGTTTCTCCATACCCAGCAGGTCACTTATTTCTTCCCTAGTAGACACAAGAGAGATAGCATCATCAGCTCCGACTGTTTTAAGAGATTCCTTAACTAATTCGATAAGAGCTTTATTTGAATAAGCAGCTTCTTTTCCACCTTTTAGAAGGAGACCATTTCCTGATGCAATAGCTAGGGCAGCTACTTGCGGTAATGAATCTGGTCTAGACTCAAATATGACTAAAAGCACACCAATCGGAACTGTTACTTGTTGTAGTATCAAATTCTCTGCTAGTTTAGTCTTTCTTAAAATTCTTCCGACATTTTCGTAACTGGTGTCAGCAATTTGTTTTAGTCCAATAGATAACGTTTTCAATTTGCTAGGACTGAGTGATAATCTACTAAGTAGTGGTGTAGCAAGGCCATCCCTTGTCGCCTTTTCCAAGTCTTTTGAATTCGCTTCAAGAATTAAATCTTGTTTGTCTACTAATTTATCAGCTAATAAATGTATGGCTGATGCTCTATCTATTGGAGATAAAGATTGAAGCACCCTGCTGCCAGTTCTCGCTGCAAATAAAAAAATATTATCAAAATGAAGAAACACATTTATTTAATTTATTGTATATACGTGTACATACCATTTTCAGCCAGAATATCAACTGCAGTAGACGAAGTAGCGATGTGATCAGTGAAAAATGTGCCGATTCTTCTACCACTTATTATGGTTTTGATAGCTTTTTCTTGTTTACCATTACAAATAACCACACTGACGCCACGATCCATGGCCCACGTAGCTGCCTTAACTTTACCGTCCATTCCGCCCGTACCAACCTAAAATTCGTTTACCTTCATTAATAACATTTTCAAATATCATTCTACTGAATAATCTAACAAATCCTTCAATTAAAAAACTTAGACTTACTTTAGATTTCTGTCCAAATTCTACTTGGTCCTTCTCTTTTGTCGTGTACGTGTGCAGCATTTTTGCATCATCTTCCCATGGAGGCTTATTATAGATGCCATCGACATCCGACATCAAAATTAGCAGATCTGACTGAATCTCGGCAGCCAGCAGTGCTGATATACTATCATTGTCTTTAATACCTAATCCCTACATAGCAAACAATATATTAGGTAAAGCTTGGAAGTGATGAACATTTATAGAAACCCACGTTCGTTAGCTTGCATTAAACCAACACTACATATTCTATTGGATAATATTGGTGTGGTTATATTTGTGCGTGTATGTATGCGCTACACCCATCCGGTATGGCTATAGTTATGTATGCAAATTAATATTATGGTTGTAAGCTTAAATATCAAAGGATGTTCGCATGTGATTGAGTGAATATCCTGGGACGAATAATAATTATGAATCCCTATGACATGAATGGTTAAACAGATGACATAATTGCTTTTGCATTTGGTCACAGAACAGCTGATAATAGTACTAGCGTAATTTAGTATCAGATTTATTTAGTCTTGCAATTTTGATTTGGTTATAAACATGTTCATTTTGTTTATACGTTACCAAAGTTGTATTACGAAGTAAAATGTGTATTTGTACGTAATTAAGTGGAATCTAATCCACTTTTGTAGTGGATTAGAGTGGCATAATAAGTGGAAATGAATCCACTGGTGGATTTTCTTGGTGAGCGTTTGGACCGCGGGTGTACCGATCAGAATTCTGCTGATTTCTTACAGGATGATAGTACCTATAGTGTATGATGATACACTATAGGTACTATCATCCTTACAGGATGCTGTAAGAAATCAGCAGAATTCTGATCGGTACACCCGCGGTCCAAACGCTCACATTTTCTTAGTGGATTAGAGTGGCATAGGCCGTAAAAAAGAGGGCATCCCTTAAACATACAAATCTTTATTTATCCTCGTATTAGATCAGGTAAGATTATTTGTTCATCTTTTGATTAGAGCCTAGTTGGTAACTAATAATGAGCTGAATGAACTAAATGTAAATAAATATAACTCATTTAAAAAAATACATAAGTATTGGAGTTGGAAGGTTGTACAATGCTTACCATTTTTCCTGTTCCCGGTACAACAGAATCATCATGGCTATACATGGGTGGACTGACAGCATCGTTAGTGTTCAATATAGGGACTACATTCAAAGATATCAGTTCGGATAACGTGCAGAATAAGTTTTTCTTCGTCTCTTCATTGTAAAAGTCTGCTTTTGTCACAAGAACCTGTGGAAATAATTTATCTTCTTTTTATTACGTTGTAAGATATTCTGTACAACGCTATCTAGACCCAAAGTAAGTATAGCTTAATTAGCTTGTGTTATGGGTTGCTTGTGTGGGGTATTTTTATTTGTAAATACATACATAATAAACGTATAGAAACATCCAGACCAATTGAAATACCCATGATGGAGCTGGGATCGAACCCGCGCCTCCTGCGTAGCGACCGCGTTCACTACCGCCACGCAACAGAGGCGGTCATTGCAAAATACTTCTGTTTATAGATATTTAAGTACTTTTGATTTTGGCAACTGTTAGACTGGAGGCCTGGTTTTTGTTGAAATTTATAGTAATTTTATTATTATTATTATAAACTCACCTGCGCAATTTTGACTTTATATTGGGAGAACATGGCGTCATACATCGCCATAAGTTCTGACTGTCCCACGGCTGCCGCTGCTCTTGGGTCTAAGATACTGCCTGCAGTCTGTAAGAAGTTAAATGCAGCTATACTTTTATGTGGTCTCTTGCGAAAACAACTCCTAATTATTTAAGACTCTACAAAGGAAATTTCTTGTGTGCGGTATATGGTAAGCATGTATATAAATGTACAAGACTGCTCTGATTTTACTGATAATTTGACAAGTAAAATTAAAAAAACACTACTGTAATAACCTATAGCACCGACTACCTAAACCAAACTGAATAGTTGAATCTAAATATGTAGATGCATATATTTAGGTTACAGACACTCAGACCAATGAAAATATATTAAAATATATGCAGACCAGATGCATACAAATATTTGCAGTGAGCTGGAATTGAACCCACATCGTATGTTCTACCGTGACGTCATGGTCACATAGATTATTATAAAGCTATGGTCATACTCATTGCTTTTTTAAAATAGTCTACAAGTATCACTGCCAACCTTACTAACTAGTAGGTAGGTACTAACCACTCTAGTATGATCGTTCGAAGACAAAGTCTCCCTCATCGAGAGTGACATAAGTAGTTCTTGTGTCAGTTTCTGTCTGCCAAACGCCACCGCTCCGCTCGATATCACAATGCATTCTCGCCCTTCGTGATGACACTCAGCTACCTGTACAACGAAAATCATTTATTGATAGCAGTTCTGTATTGAAAGGTTGGTAAAATTTATGAACAAGTTTATTCCCATTAGTTCCATACTACTGAAACTCCTCTAACTTTAGAAAATATATTTATATACAACAAAGCCAGGCCCCACTTGACGGCAATAGACTCGCCCCCAATTACATGAGACCGAAAAACTTAGTTGACAAATTATTAGTGTTAATACACATCTACCTACTCCTTTGGGAATTTAAAGTCGTGAATATTATGTATGTATAATAATATATGATATGAGGAGCCGGAGCTTTAGGCACCATTTTAATAGGAAACGATTACCTACGCGATCATCACAATTTCACATGAAATTAGCTCGTTAGGTGTCCTCATTCACGTTCACACAATGCGATCGTGCGTCTAAAATATTCTTATAGGTATCTAATGGTAAAGCTAAATCGCAGGACGATTACGTTATGAATTTGTATTAGGTTGATATAGGGCACTTCTTAACAAAATTTCATAGAAATACACAAATTAAAATGGACAGAAGCACCTCCTCGATAATTGAAGCTAATCTCCCCAAAGCCAAACCATTTCCGTCTTCTCTAGTAATGACAGCGCTTCCAAGTTTGATGACAAGTCGTTTGGCATACTTGAACTGCGACCTGTCTGTGAATGTCCGCTGTTTCCTCTCAGCACTCGCTAGGTTTCGCTTGTCGACGTTGACACCCTGCACAAAAGAAAAGTTAATCTAATGAAGTCTAGTATAAGGTATAACACAAAATCTGACTTTAATGGGATTCCATTGAAAAGGCTTCATAGATAAAAAGTGATTACGGGGTTATATTATAAGGTAATTTTCAGCTTCCATGCACTGCTCTTGAGTAGGGTTATTAAAGATTACAAAGTCGCTGTCTGTCCGGCCCTATGCATGCTTAAATCTTCAACATTACGCAATGGATTTTGTAGCGGTTTTTTTTAATAGATAGAGTGATTCAAGAGGAAGGTTTATGTGTATAATACATTCTTAATATTGTAGAGAAACACTGATTAATTTAGAGATATGCAGCGGGCACGGGATCAGAAAATATGGCGGTACGAAGTTCGCCGGGTCAGCTAGTGTAATATATGTTATAATAAATGAATATGAATATGAATATAAATTAGACAACAAATAAGTGCTGAAAGTTTTAAAGTTGCCTTTGTTTAATTTGCAGTTAATCGGGATATATCTAAAATTCCAGTATAACTTCATGAAACTATATATAAGTTCACAAAATCACAAATTCAGGGTACATCTTCATCTATTCACATTTCATTACTGCCCTGGTTTTACACCGGTTGCATGCAATTTTTATACAATTTTCATAATAATTATAAGCATGATTCTGAATGTTGAATATGTGTCTATATGTGAGAGTAATATAACAATAATTGATGTGGTATGAATAAGATACCAAATATGGAATCGAAACAAGAAGAAAATAATTTAATTACATTATTACTGAATATATCATTAACTAGATTTGTTGTTAATATTCGTATTGTATGCGCGGTTCCATACAGCTCCTTTTTGTTCTGTTTAATACGCTTACTCGCTGGAGTGGCGCCGCGCTGGCCCTCGTTCCCTCTTTGCTTTGTTTTTACTTTGAGCTTGATGTGAGATGCACCAAAAGCTTTTCAAGTCCACTGCTCTAATACTCCGCGTCTCTACACGCGAAAATTCATATGAACAGACATTAAGACGCTCCGCTGGAGCCGTCAAACTGAGTACTTTCATCTTACAAAACAAATAATTTCCTGTGGCCAAATGTGTTTTCAATGCAAGATTTTTCCTCGAATTGGTTTCCGAGCAGCTTTTTCTAAAATACGGTAGACAGCTTGAAGTTTATTAAATTAATTAATGTCCATCAATCAATTTTGTCCTTTCTTTCAATTTTAATTAATATTCTAATAGGTGGCGGTCACTTGATTTCAATGGTCACGTCACCGCTTTGAGAGTTATGGGTTCGGGCTCCTCATAGAACATTGTGCTATTATTATCATGTACCTACATGTGGCAGCCAACTAGCTTAATTAGCCGTTCAATCAACAGCCTAGCAAAACTAAACAGCGCTGGTTAACTAGCGGCCTGAATGATATTCAGCTGTAGTGTTTGTTACAAAATTCTATAAAAGGACTGGTAAATGCTCAGGCCATTCGTGTGATAGGATGACCCTGAAACTGGACAGAAATTCAGTGATAGGTTCATTGAGAAAAGCAGCGCAGTCCCGTCTTGGATAGGTTAGGTTAGAAGGCTAATGTTGAAGCGAATAAGGCTAGGCAAATAATGAAACGTCATCAATCCAAGTCATTTGACTAGCTCTGTTTGATCAAATGGCTGAACATCATTCAGGCCGCTAAGTGAACACTGTTTACTGAAGGGGCTAGGTTGTTGATTGAACGGCTAATTAAGCTAGTTAGCTGCGACATAAATATATTATATGGTTGACCTGTATCTTGTCTTATTTTATATCCGGTAATTGTGTTTCTCTTTTGCGTCACAGGTAACAAGGTTCACCAATTGATTCACACTACAACAGTGTACTATAACGCATCAAAGGAAGGTTTATTTTGTAATGCGAAGGCGGTCACAAAAATACTCACGTTTGTAGAAATTCCTTCCACAGAAAACCATCTCCTTTTTAAACTGGTACTTAATATATGAACCCCACTCGAACGGTACAGTAGCGACTTAAAACACATTTTAAAAAGTTACAATTTATTACACTAATTGTTTTAATTACGAAACTATTTAATATTTAACACACATTCACATTGCATCTGTACGGCAACGAGAATGTGTGTGTAGCTCTCGGTATGATAAAATAAATTGTGGACACATTAACATCGCTGATAATAAGTGATTACGAATACATGGTGTTTCAATTTTGTTGAATACTTTAAGTGTTAACATCATATCAACATCAACATCGCAATATTACATTGTTTTAGCACATTTGAAATGAATACTCATGAAAATGATGATGAAATGAAAAAATTAAATGAATACTGAATACTTTGCCATTTCTGTAATTTTCAGTAAATGTTGAGCATTTGCTTCTGTTTCAAGTGTTACTGATTGTTCGAAATGGGCCATTGTTAGCTTTTGTTCTCAATGCAGTACAATCCTGGAGACGTCAAATGCAGCTATGTATGAACAATGGGCATTTTGAACGAATAATCCGTTATGCCGTTGATATATGTACCTAACGTAAGAAAAAAAGAAGTAGTATTTTGTTAACTTTGCTGCATGTTATTACTTCCCAGAATTTGTTACTTATCAGCAATTACATCGATCGATATACAGTAAGTTTTTTTCTAAAATCAAAGGTACGAGTCTTAATTCGTAAATATATTGATGCAGTTTTAATTCCCATTAAAATAGGATCTGAGGCTCTACTGAGTACTTTTTGCTACATGTACCTCTAAGTTCCAGATTTGGTCATCGATGCTCACTAGAAAAATTCATCCTATATTTAACAATTTTCTCGCTGGCTGGAGTTAACAGTTGTTTGTTTTATACGAGACCAATTTTATTATTTTCATTTCTCGCGTTTAATAGCAATTATATCGATCGATATACAGTAAGTTTTTTTCTAAAATCAAAGTTCGTAAATATAATGATGCACTTTTAATTCTCGTTAAAATCCGATCTGAGGCTCTACTGAGTACTTTTTGCTACATGTACATCTAAGTTTCAGATTTGGTCATCGATGCTCACTAGAAAAAATCATCCTGTATTTAACAATTTTCTCGCTGGCTGGAGTTAACAGTTGTTTGTGTAACGAGACCAATTATTTTCATTTCTTGTGTTTAACACCCGTATTCACAAACAATACTTCGCTATGCGTACTACCAAAACTGTGCAAAGAACGACAAATTCTCAGTGCGTTCGTTTTGGCAAGCCTTTTTAATCATTGATAACACTTATGTAATACTTCGTTGAGGGAACGCACTGCGTTAGATACTGCTCCGTGATGTTTGTGAATTAATTTTACCAGCCCTATGCGCTCGAGCACACTATGAGACCTCACAGTGTTGTTTGTGAATACGGGTGTAAATCACCTGAACTACGGAGTAGCCTCCGTTGGAATCACTACCGCGCTGTGCTCGTGATTCAATTCCAGACAAACGAAGTGTTCATTCCTGCAGTGAACGGACACAGTTCCTCTTGCAGCGAATTGCCTATTGTAAATTGATGTCTTAAAAAATGTTGCAGTGGAGTGCGCGGTTCTTCTCCACCAGCGATTCGGAAGCGGTGGTAAATTCGCCACCTTGTTCGTGGCGATATGGTTTGCTGCGCGGATGCATGGGCGCCTCCATCTGCGAGCAAGTAATACCTACTCGTGAAGTAGAATCGCAAACAGCGCGGCCAGTGACGAGCGGAGGCGACTCGCCGTCGGAGGTCGGACCTCCGTTCCCCATGAGTGCGGGCCTGGGGGTGACGGGTAGAGCCGCCTGTCACCCTAGCAGAAGCAGGCCACAGCGGCGTGGCTAACCTGTGGCTATTGTTGTACCTACACATAACTTATGTGTCGTATTTATTATTTTAGTTACTACTTTTATTTATAATTTTAAGCATATAAGGTTAATATGTACCTATCTAGGTTTTGTAAGTGCCGTTTTGATGGTCTATTCTGTATAAATGATTTTTGACTTTTTGACTTTTGACTATCATATTAAAATCACCAGGAATCTAAATGAATTTAAATCAATTTAAATTAAACAAATGCTTTAAAGCAAATAACTTAAATTATAAATTTTCTATTGTGGGTTCTTAACGAATGTATACAAATGCATTTCAAATATTCACAGAAGGCCGTAAACAAATAAGATAAACGTTTATTATGACTAATGCTACGTTTACATACTCGCGGCAGAGCGAGGGAAGTGGCGAGAGAAGTGGGCAGAGACGTGGTGTGAATGGTATATTCGTCATGCCGCGAGTACTAACGCGTATGTTGCGCAAATACTAGCGCGATGAACTATACGAGACCGCTAGATGGCGCTAAGCTAAATAAAACACGACTTTCGTTATTGCTCCTCGAATATTTACTTTTAAAAATATTTATATCGATCTACGGAAAGTGTATAGTAGGTGAAAGTGATAGTTTTTATTAATAATCTATTTAATTAATTCGCTATGCTGTAAAAGCTAATTGCGTACACTGCTACAGCGTTGTCCTCCATACGTTTACGTCCGTCTCCGTTGCAGGGCGAATACTGTAATGCGGACCAACGCGATGATGGGAGTGTGTGAATGCTAGGGCATTAATCGCGCGAATATTTCTGGCAACACGATGAGCAATGCGAGCGGCAGTATGTAAACGCGGGGTAAGCCACAAACGAGGACATCATTTTATGGTATCACCACCATTTTGCAATAGCTGTACCGTTTTTAGTTTTCGTACAATATTTAGAGTTCCCTATTTCGTACGTACATTGTACGTACATTGGAAAATGTTTTTTTGGGTTATTGGACGATGCGTAGGGATCATCGATATGTATAGGTTTTAGATGATGTCCTTCTCTTAAATATATTAGTGATACTAGACAAATAGTACTTATATCTACGTACATACATGTACTGGATAAAGAGCCTCATAATAATTACCAAAAAATAATTGGCAAACAATTACCATAATGTGGACATTTAGTTGACAAATAGGGCCAGTACCAAATACTGACAACTGACAAGTTATACTTTTATTTGTACGGTACTTAGTACCTTTCAACAGTAGAAAAAACATTCACATTGTGATATCTCTTTGAAGTGAATATTTTTTTATGAAGTAAATTGTATTCGTCTGTATTTGATACATCAAATATTTTACCAAATACCTACAACAAACGCCCAATAGCAAGCGCACATAGCCATGTGAAATGCCACTATTACGTCGTAATAATAATAATTTATAATGTCTGTCTGTCTGAAATGTCTGAAGTATGGATATTGCTTATATTGATAATCAGATTTACAACTCCGGCATCTGATATCCGTACAACGAGGCTCCTCTTTTGAAAATATAAAATGATATAATCTGGACATTTGGGAAATTGACCGGTAATAGACCGGAAAAAAGTAATGGGCTACCTATTTGAAGTTAATGCAGAAGACAGAAGTAATTATTTTTATAATCGATTTCAAAAAAGACGGACATTATTTTTTTCCCTAATAAATTGTATGGCGCGGTAAATATAATATGATAACAAAGATTTGTTGTGCTCTGAAAGTACGTTCATGTGTAAAGGTACATATTTCAGTCCTAATTAAACGGTAGGTACATCTGAAAAGGCCATCTGCTCAAGCCGAATGCTGACGTATTGGGACCGATTGAGTTGTAATCAAACTTTTTACACTAGATTAAAGCTAATATTAAAATATTCAGTCTTGTTAGAAGTAAAGTAAAGTAAAGTAAAAACGTCTTTATTGTACACCATATGAAACAATACAGCATAGAGATCAAAGTTATGTGGTAAGTACAGATGGCGGCCTTATCGCTCTGTGGCAATTTCTTACAGGCAACCTTAGGATGGATGAAAAAATAGGAGAAGAATGCTTTCGGGTAGTTTGGTGTACATAGAGAATATATAAAGAATGAGAACAATAATAATGAAAAAGAAAACACAAACATAATACCTAATACCTAATCGACTAAGAAGTCGAACAAAATCAAAGTATTTGAAAACCCACTTAATGATCTCTTTAAAGGCTTAATTCAAGATCCCAAATACAATGAAGTTTTAAATTTCAAGTTAATTTACCGACTGTATTTTAATACCTTGGATAAGATAATGAAAAATAAATTCAAATAATTTGAAGCAATTTGACGCCAGGTGTCGAGTTTCTAGGAGCCGAATTTCAAAGTACACTGGGATTATTCATTTAGAAAAAGTTTTGTGATATAATATATGTGCAACATTTTTTTATCTTTTTTTTTTCATACTTGATATTATATCAAGTATCATAAACGGTTACGTAGGTATCAATTCGCATAAGGTCAACTCATATAAGGATGATTCAAACTACACGTCAGTGTATTTAGTTCATTATTTATTATGAACTTATATGAAACAACCGTTATGTGTATTATCCATTATATAAATTGAGTCGACCTTCTGCGAAATTAACTTATGCGAATTGATACGTACCTAACCATCATAAACTGTTTTACTTTTACCAGACCAAGCCATATTATACAATCCGGTCTGAACCCAAACTTCAATTTTAACTGACAAGGAAAAGTTTTCTATATTAAGATATATCATAGTGACGAAGGTTACCGTAAAAACTTGTTACATTGCACAAAGTAAGTTGCGTGTACTTCTTAAACTTTTATATATTGGTAGTAACAGCGAGGTGTGAACAATTTGAATGTATACTTGTATAGTGCGAGGAATAAACTCATAAATATCTTTCAAAAATGGTTTTTAGTAGATACTCTTGAACGCAGAGTAATCATAGCATCTAGTGCAAAAGTCTTGCCATGAAATTCTCATTACATCCTACTAATATTATAAACGCGAAAGTTTGTAAGTATGTGTGGATGTATGTATATGAGGATGTTTGTTACTCTTTCACTTAAAAACTACTGAATGGATTTTAATGAAACTTTACAATAATATAGCTTGTACATCAGAATAACACATAGGCTATATATTAGCGCTGACCAGGATCAGAATTCTGCGCGGGCGGAGCCGCAGGCAACAGCTAGTACAAAATATACTTATTAACGAAGCAACGTAACTTTCAATCTACACTATGTACCTATACTAATGGCTTCTCGAAGGCAACCGACTTAATTACTCGCCCCGCTATCTCGTCAGTTCAGGGTATACTCAGATATAACCTTTTGTAAATATAGCAGGCATAGGTATAAATATTTGCAATGAACAGGAATTAGACTGGCGATCTACCGCTACACCTCATGCTTGCACTACATTCTCGTCGAAGTTAGGCGAGGCGAGGTTTGATGAAGTTAGGCGAGGTTATACGAGGCGAGGTGACACGAGGTTTGCTAGCACTTCACTCTCGTCGAGGTTAGGCGAGGCGAGGTTTGACGAAGTTAGACGAGGTTCACTCTCACCATTGTTCCAGTTAATCTCTCTCAAATGTCCGATTAAGCACAAGACTATGGCATACTGATTGAACGAACGCGAGAATGTGGAGGCTGCACCTCGCCTCGTCTATCCTCGCACCTTGCGTCTCCTCGCGCGAGGCCAGGCGAGGCCACGCGAGGCGCGGCGATGTGACGCGAGGGCTCCCACCACACTCTCGTGCTCGCGCTACCTCGCCTAACTTCGACGAGAATGTAGTGCAAGCATAAGGTTTGACGTTTATGACAGTTCATATGTCAAAATATGTGCCAATCTTCCCTAAACCTATGGGTTCTGGTCCCCTATAATATATCAAAACCTATCGACCACATTGTTGGAAGACTGTACAACTCATTATTGAGTTGTACAGTCTTCCAACAATGTGGTCAATAGGTTTTGATATTTTCAATGCTATCCAAATATTTCATACTTCGAAACATACAAGATAAAAGTGTAAAATGTAATATATTTATTAATGTAAATGTAACATTAATAAATATAATACCTACTTATGGTATTAGATAGCACGCACAGATAATTTATTACTAAGACAAGAATGAATTTTCGAGCGTGTATATATAATTTAATGTCATTAAGAATTCGAGACTAAGAAATTACTCAAATAAAGTAGGTAACAAACTTTGAACCTTAATTATTCAAAAGTTACAACAATATGATTATAAGTACTTAAATATAATATGTTTAAAACAGTGAACTGTATCAAGATTATGTAGCTTGCCATCCTGTGTACATGTGAGGATAATTAATTGAGTTTATAGAACACAAAGTAAGATAAGTTAGGCTTAACTTAATCATACGTAATTAGAGAATGTTATATTAATTATAATAATGTTAGTAAAATCTATGTGTAAGGCGTCCTGATGAATTACGTTTGAATGATAGTCATATTGTCGAAATTACCTGCAACCATTTATTAGTCACCGCATTAGACGATAGTAGCTCAGTAATTTTAGACAAAAAATCCTTGAAACCTAGGACTAATTCCGGCGGAAGGTTTCTTTGTTTTAAAATGTTCCTTAGGTCCCCCTGAACATATCTGGAAAGTTCCCCATAGATCCCATGTACGCTCCCCCCTCCCCCCCCCTCAAACGTCTCCCTAAATCCAGTTTTTTCTATTTTTCTCAGAAACGGTGAAAGCTACAAGAAAGTTGTCCAGGTACCATATAATTGCTATAAAATTACCTACCAAACGACAGTTCATTCATTTCAATGTGAGCTATAGTCTCTGAAATATACCAACAGAAATTTCACCAAAAAAAAAATTTGGCGTAAAATTATTCTTTGTACTAAATTTGAAGAAAAATTACAGGAGTTGTGGCAAAATTATGTAGGCACAAGTAAATCTTCATACATTTAGGAATAAAATGACGTATAATTCATTGTTATAGCAGCATTGGTTCTCGAGTTACAGCGAATAGTGTCAAACACCACAATATAATTTTCTGGTGTGAAGAAAGTAGGAACTTAGAAAATGATGATGCCTAAGGGTCAAATTATGGTTCAATCAATCAATTAGCCTATTGCAGTCCACTGCTGGACATAGATTAACATAACATAACATAAACTCACGCCTTTGTCCCCGAGGGGGTAGGCAAAGGTGCTAGCACCCACATTTCACCGTTTATGTTTAGGTCCCAATGTAATAGGTGGCGAGCCTATTGCCATTAACCGGGCACTTATAAACCTGCGATAAACACACACATAACTTCGAAAATCATCGAAAAGTCATTGGTGTGTGCCATGGTAAACCTGGGATCGAACCCGTGACCTCGTCTCAGCAGTCCATTGCCCATACCACTAGGCTACCGCGGTACTTACATAGGCCTGGACATAGGCCTCCCCCAATACGCGCCACGTTTGCCGATCCTCCGCCTTCCGCATCCAGTGTGTCCCTGCCACCCTACGTAGGTCGTCAGTCCACCTTATAGTTATAAAATTTAAATAAACGGACCACGGATATGCCACATTAAGAATAAGGCCATTGAGCGCTAGGGGTCTCCCTCGACATCTCAGAGGCCTTTGACAGGGTCTAGCACGATAACTTATTCAACAAACTTCCTTCCTTCGGCTGTCTTGTATGCCTGGATTGCAATCTTTTTGGGAACTCGGTCATTCCGTATCATTGACGGTAGTTCGTTGGACCATTTGCAAATAAACGCTGGGGTGACAGAAAGTACCGACGTACTTTCTGTCACACTTTTCCATATCAACGATCTGCTCAAGCCCGGAACCATTGAGTGCGCAGACGACATCACAATGGTAGAGAGTTACGAGACGGCCGTACGCTGGCATGGTTGAGATCCGGTCTCTTAAGGAAACCATGGTTGAGCGGTTGAACTTTCCTTTGCAGGCATCCTCCGATTGGGGAGATGCCAACTTGGTCAACTTCAACGCAACCAAAACCCAGTCAGGCGTGTCTCTTCTCTGCGAAGCTGCTAAAAAGCTGAGAATGCTATCAAAAGTAAGATTAGTACTTCACACTGGAACAACTTCTCATTCTCTACCAAGCGCAAGTTCGATCGTGCATAAAATACTACTCGCACCTTTGTGAGTCAATAGAGAAAACCCAATCCCTTGAGTCAATAGAGAAACAAGCCTCTTGGAGGCTCATCAATAACGACGCTCTAGTTGAAAATAGGCTTCAGAGCCTAGAACATCAGCTAAGAGTTGCATGACTCTCGATTTTTTATCGGATGCACTTCATGGAGTGTGCACAAGATTTGCACAACTTAATTCCCCCAAACCCTTTCCACCATCGAACGACCATACGCACGGTGACCCGCCACTGATACACCATGGACTTTCCACTTATACGCACCAAACTGCCTTGCCCGAATCTGTGTTGCCGGATAGCTATAACTTGGGTGTATTTAAGACTAGAGTGAATAGGTTAGTTAATTCGTTTTTCAGGAACAGCTTATCAGTTTCATAAGCTTGTCAGAAGCGGGGAAGGCTTCCATGGGGACTAGTGTTATTATTCATTTTTTTAATAAACAGATAGTTTTTGATATAGTTAAAGTTTTTATTTTTTTTATAATAAAACATGACAAGAAGTAGGTATTATTTGACACCTCACAATATTAAAATCGGAGTAACCGTTTTGCATATTTTTTTCCCATTATATTTATAATGTGGCGCTACATCTTTACTGAAAGGATAAATCGTTTAGTATTTCAGGGGAAATGATTTTATTAAGTCCGTTTATTTAAACTTAATTGCGGCGTGGTTCCCGGCATAGAAGAATTTGGCCCTCCGAATCAGAATGGGCCACTCCATCTCCTGCCATGCGGTGTCGTACAAGGTGACTAAAGAATAGAGATGTTTAACATCAGAGAGATATAAACAGCCCAGGCTCAGCCACAGATACATGGCTGGAGTCAACAATAGTGCCCGAAAAACGGCAATAGTCTATTACTTATTGCCTGAGACCTTATACCATGATTGGTGAAATGTGGGTGTTAATTCACCTCTGCCTAACCCTCCAGGGATAGAGGTGTGATCATATGTATGGATATTTAATTGCCATAATTTAAACCTTAGGCATCATCATCTTCAAAGTTTCTACTGTCTTCGTACTATAAAATTATATTTTGTTGTTTTTTGACACTATTCGCTGTAACTCGAGAACCAATGCTGCCATAACAATGAATCATACATCATTTTATTCCTTAATGTATGCAGATTTACTTGTGCCTACATCATTTTGCAACAACCCCAGTAATTTTTCTTCAAATTTAGTACAAAGAATAATTTTGGGCCAATTTTTTTTTTTGGTGAAATTTCTGTAGGTATATTTCAGAGACTATAGCTCACATTGAAATGAATGAACTGTCGTTTGGTAGGTAATTTTATAGCAATTATATGGTACCTGGACAACTTTCTTATAGCTTTCACCGTTTCTGAGAAAAATAGAAAAAACTGGATTTAGGGAGACGTTTGAGGGGGGGGAGGGGGGAGCGTACATGGGATCTATGGGGAACTTTCCAGATATGTTCAGGGGAACCCAAGGAACATTTTAAAACAAAGAAACCTTCCGCCGGAATTAGTCCGACCTTTTTGCTTAAAATGACTGGCGTATAGGTTGTTCGTCCATCACGTCCGTGAATGTGGTTAAACCTACCGTGTAATGGACGCCTATGGGAACCCCGCCAAGATATTTGGTTTCAAGGCAATCTCGCCTGCTAGATAGACCTACTGATCAAAGAACTGGACTCTGGCGCAGGCTATTCTCTCGTGAATGAAAAACAGTTGGCTGTCTCTCCCGTGGAAGTCAAGATGAGCCATCAAAGTAAAGAGTCGAAGAATGAACTCCCTAACTTCAAAATAAATATATCAATTAACGTAGTTGTGCCGACCGATACTGACATGCTGATTTTTTATATAAACTGGGTGGTATACGACGACCGTAGATTAAAATGTAATTTTTGAAATGTAAGTTTAATAAAATTTATAAAGGCTAAGCTTTAGGAAAAATAAGTTTATTAAACTGTAGTGTCATTGGTAAATATAAAATACATGCAATTTTTTTATACTACTTAGGTGCCACACCAGGGGAGTCACACTCGTGCTGCCGACCCTGTAAAAACAAAGAGATTCTGTACCGTCAGCGCAGAAGATAAGTAGGACAAGCCTTTGTTCTTGCCACTGATGGCACAAAACCTCTAGTGAACTCTGGGTACCATACTCACCGCCGAGAACACAACACAAGGTTATTTAGCCGCGGTATTCTGTTGGGCAGAGGTACTTCCCCAGTTGGACTGCTCGATTGGGACATACAATTTCATTCAAACTCTACATTTTCGTGAGAACAGAATAAATAACTAAAACAAAATATAAACAAACACCATTCCGATAAGTTATGATGAACAACATAAAGAGGTTAGCACCATATTTTAGATAATAAGTCTCCATAATAGATTCTCACGCCACAATAAAACATCTTATTTTCGCACAACAGCAATAAATCTATCGAACCAATGCCTTCTCAATATTTATAAGCTGATAAGGAACACCACATAACCAAATCCGTAACAGATAAAGAAACTTCGCTCGTTTGAGCAAAAACAAGGATGATAAATAAACATGGTTGGTTATAAGACGCCGTTCTCTTCTATTATAGCAACGTATAATGCTACGTTTACATACTCGCGGCAGAGCGAGGGAAGTGGCGAGAGAAGTGGGCAGAGACGTGGTGTGAATGGTACCTATATTCGTCATGCCGCGAGTACTAACGCGTATGTTGCGCAAATACTAGCGCGATGAACCATACGAGACCGCTAGATGGCGCTAAGCTAAATAAAACACGACTTTCGTTATTGCTCCTCGAATATTTACTTTTAAAAATATTTATATCGATCTACGGAAAGTGTATAGTAGTTGAAAGTGATAGTTTTTATTAATAATCTATTTAATTAATTCGCTATGCTGTAAAAGCTTATTGCGTACACTGCTACAGCGTTGTCCTCCATACGTTTACGTCCGTCTCCGTTGCAGGGCGAATACTGTAATGCGGACCAACGCGATGATGGGAGTGTGTGAATGCTAGGGCATTAATCGCGCGAATATTTCTGGCAACACGATGAGCAATGCGCGCGGCAGTATGTAAACGCGGGGTAATAGACATGGTAAATACCGCATGGTTCCCAGCAGAGTAGAATTTGGACCACTCCATCTCTTCCCATGCGATCATAGAGCTGAAAATTGGTGCGGGTCTTAAATACACCATCATAAAAGAAGGTACAATGCGGGTCCTAAATACACCATTATAAAAGAAGGTACAAAACCTGCTTTTATAATGGTGTATTTAAGACCCGCACCAATTTTTCAGCTCTATGATCGCAAGGCCGCGTGGTTCCTGGCAGAGTAGAATTTGGGCCACCCCATCTCCTGCCATGCGGTGTCGTACAAGGCGACTAAGGGATAGGGCTGTTTAACGTCAGACAGATATATACAGCCCAGACTCAGCCTATACATGGCTCGAGCCAACAATAGTGCCCGAAAAACGGCAATAGGCTCACGGCATTACTTGCGACGTGATACAATGATTGGTGAAATGTGGGTGTTAATTCACCTCTGCCTAACCCTCGGGGGATAAAGGCGTGATTGTATGATTGTATGTATCGTACAAGGCGACTGGGACTCAGCCTCAGCGGCATGGCTCGAGTCAACAACAGTACTCAGAATACGGCAATCGGCTCACCCACTCTTACCACAGATTACTAAATACCTAATACAATGATTAGTAAAATGTGGGTGTACCCTCCGGGGATATAGGCATGACTATATGTATACTTATGTATGTATGTATGTAGGTATGTATAATAATGATTATATGATATCATTTTCTGTATTTTCATATAAGTAAATGTACATATAAATAATAATAACCGGACCGATTAAACCGTCTCGGGTCATCAGATAATACCGGGGTGTAAGGTTTGCCTAGAGTCTAGAGCATATCCCTTGCACCCCGGCTGACCCCGCGCCCTCTACGGTTTTAAGATGGCCCACTTGGGTGTTGGAGGCAGGGTGTCCCCATCGAATCCCGGAAAGGGGAGGCTGGGCACCTGTACCCCCAGGACCACCCTCGGCCACCGATCCGACCCTTGCCTTCTCTCCACTGGGCCCTCTGTTAGTCCGAGGGTCACATGGAAAGCCTCCGAGCAGCCCTCTACAGGGCCGAATCGTATTTGTCGCATACCTACATATTTTAAAGTACCTATCCTTCCAAATTACTTTTACAATAGAAATTGTTGAAATAAAAGAACAATTACAAGCGAGTACCTACCAAAAATTTAATTCTTAAACATGACCTTGCGTATTGCTTGCGGCTGATCTTAAGAGGGGGTATAAAGCTAAATTGCCGATCGTAGATTTTGATTTTTATACCCGAAAGTAAGCCACAAATGAGCTGGGTTTTTTTAATAGAAAATACGTTATATGTGAAAGGGACTGGTCATGGTGAAAACATAAAATATTAATATTTTATCGATAGAATAAAATCACAAAGTTGTGCCTAATTTACTACTTAAATCAATTTATTTCCAATATTATGCATACAACTGAGTCAATATTTGAATACAAAGTGTAAAATTATATAACCAAGTGACTCAACATTCACTTTGAAAAAATTATGTGGATTTTACGAGTAATTAAAAAAAAACTAATTTGTCGCTTACGATGTTCTTATTCCGTGCTTAAAGCTCTCTTTGTATCGCACCTGACGCGAGGTGTCGGCCATCTGTTGTTTCATCAACTAGTCGGGCTCGCCCCGTTGAGACGGGAGGACTGTATTTCTGTTTTCCGTGTCAAGAAAGTTCATTGAAAATGAGCCAAATAAAAAAATATAAAAGAAACACTCTAAAAGAGAACATAAGAAACTAAGAATTCAACTTATGGCTAATTTTCGAAGGTACGTATATCTATATTATTTTACTTTCTTTAGTTTGTTACTAAATATCCACCGTTGCTAGGTAACTCTGGAGTAATGTCGGCTCGGGTATAGTATATGCAAATCAAATAGATGTTTTTGACCACTCGCGTGTTTATTGTGGGATCCCATTTTTTCTCATAATGGTTTTTGCCCTAATTTAAATTGTCATAACAAGTTAAGCATAATTTTCTTTGTCATAATAATAGTGTGCCATAATTGGTTTTTAGCATACTATGTTATTAAGCATAAATAAATCAGCATAAAATATAAGCATCAGCATCATAAGCATAAATAAATCAATCGATGGAAGAAATTCTGAAATAAACGTATATTATTATAAATATTGTATATCCTAATGTTTTTATTCATAACTTTGATATGCATAAAGTTGTAAAGCATATTGTTTATTTGTCTAATAGTTATTTGGCATAATGATCAAAAAGAAATAATAATTTCTTAACAGACAGTGATAGATTTATTGAGAAAGCCCCTGATTCCGACTTGGATAGATTAGGTTAGAAGGCTAATGCGGGAGCGGAGCGGAGCGAAGCTCCCGCATTAGGCCTTCGTGGTTATTTTTTTTTATAACCATGTAGAACTTTATTTAGTCAATATAATTTGTATGCTTAAAATAGTTATGGTTACGCGTCGTTATGCTTAAGTAAACTTATGCTTTGAGACAGTATGCTTATAAAATATTATGCTTATAGTAAATAGGATTAAAAAAATTATGATTAAAAAGTTATGGTAAATGAGTATTATGCGTATATAATGTTAGGACAAGTAACATTATGCAATGTTAAATTATGACATAAAATTGTAGGAATAAAAATAGAGAACCGTTTATTGTATGTAATGTTATTTTTATAGCACTAATATAATTATATATTGCGAAAGTCATCATCATCTGCATATAGACGTATTCTCCTGATTGCATCCGTGGCCAAGATGACCTCGGAGCTCAGGATCCGCCTTCCGCCTTGCGAAAGTATTTATACATTTTTCAATTTTATAAATTTTAATGCATTTCAGAGTTGCTTCAGCTCGTAATATCACACAAGCTGATGAATCCGATCCGGTCGAATCGCGTAAAAGACTTTCATCAACTTTGTTAGTTTATTGCAATTGTTTTTTCTCACATTCAGAAAACATTTCAGTAAAATATGCAACTTAATATGAACATGTACAAGTAGAATGATATGATTTGAGATTAACATGGTCATTCACATTAGTACCAAATGTTCACAAACTCAAACAGTATGGTAAGTATCCAAAATTGACCACACGGAACGCGGAAGACCGCCCGTGGAAGGATAGCTCAGAGTAAGAGCGCTGGAACGCCAATGTCCGCGTCTCTGGCATTCAAGTCCCTTTTTTGTCAATTTAGCATTTATATCAAATTATCTACAAGTAGATTAAAATAGCAATGCAATGCTTATGTGATTGATTTGTCATTAATTTGCAATTATTTTTACAGATCTCCCATTAAACCTTTAGAGAAAGTTGAAGTTTTGAGAGAACTAGATCCAAATTATTGTGATGGAAATTTTGCACGAAAGCGGTATGAGCGGTACATTTTAGCCAGCCTTGATTCAATATGTCAGGGATCATTACTCTCAGGCAGCCCTAGCTTCTTATACGTACGTATAATGATAAAATAGGGCAACCATATATTATACACAATGTTCGTCAGTAATATTGAACCACATTTATGTATAATTGGCCAAAGACAGATAAAAAGAAAAAACCAAAGAAGCAATAGATTGCACGAGAGTAAACCACTATACGATTTAAAATAGTTTTCTGTTATTGAATTTCCACATAATTTCTATTTTATAATAAATTAAAAAGAGCTGTGCTTACTGCAAAGTTAAAGATTGTATTTTTTGTATGGTGTAATCAGCAAAACAGATGTATCCTGGGTCGTTCTATAAGGATTGATTATTTCCAGAAAATACTGTATGTTATAAAAGTATATTGCAGTATTTTAGAAAAAAAAGCTTTACCTGCATACTTATCTGTTTTGCTAACTGTACATGAAATAAAACTTCGCAAGTTTATTGCCAATCTTTTATATAAATTTTATCTTATATCCTTTTCGCTCGTCAGCGTTCATCTCGTTCCATTCCGTTTTCTACATATAACATAATATTGTTTGTTTTTAAGAAGTATCTATAAGTCAGAGATGGTATCTGAAAAACAAAATAACCATAATAAATAATGTAAACCAAGCAATTCTCGCCCGAAGTCGATTATCTTTTCTCTTTGTAAATCGATTTGAGCAATCAGCATAATAAATGAATGCTACAAAATTTCATTCAATTGTTTGGGCGGAGTCATCAAAAATCAATGTTTAAAAAATTTGTAAAATCATTCATCGGCTCCGATAGCTCGTATGAGTCTCGGTAGATGGCTCCACCGTCACCCCAAAGACAGAAAGTATAGAGGAATTTGAGTCGGCTTCGTGCGGGCTTCGGTGGCTTAGCGGTCAGAGCATTCCCCCTGTAAGGGAAAGATCGCGGGTTCGAATCCACTCAAAGTCGATTTTGTTTCTCATTGTAAATCTTCAAAATTTCATCCAAAAGCAATTCTTATCCACCTATAACAAAATTGATAGTATATAATATAAGTAAGAATTTTTAATTATTATTGAAATAAATATTTCTATAACTTACTTTTTTATATTATTTCTGCACTACCTGTAAAATTATTCAGCGAATCGTTACAGCACTTAGGGAGATTTATTTTTATCTAAAAAAAAACAAATTAAAACTAACAACACAGTGAAAATGTATTAAAATTTTATTTTATTACTTACCTCTCCATTTTATTTGCTTCTAACAAAAGTAATGTTTCAGTTTGAAGTATAGTTGGATGACCCGACTCAGGATTAGTATTAAAGTAATTGAATTCGCAAAAAAAAAAATCTGGGTATATATAAATATCACATATAGAGGCACATCGCTAGATGTGATGATAAACAAAAACCAAAAGCATTGTTTTTCCCAAATCGTCAAATATTCCTTATACCAAAAAATATTAATAGGATTATTTTCTATCGTATTAAAAATGTCTTAATATGAATATAATTTGACGATTTCAAAAAATATGCATTCAATTTTTGATGAACCACCACTATATTTTAAGCCAGTATGATTATTTTACTTACCTTTACATTTTATCTATCACTAAAAATTATAAATTTATTGTGTTTTCAAAGTATAAGTAGATTGTTAATGATGCAACTCGTATTTTGACAATTTTATCTGATTATTTTGGGTATACTGTGCGCCTTCGTACAAGAATGGCGGGTCGCTGCCACACAAAATAGGTGGCGGACTTGCCGGAGCGACGACAGGCGAGAGCGGGACGTGTGAGGGGTGCGGGTGAAATCTGATTTTTTTCTAGCTTTATACGCACTCTTAATAGCGCGATTTACAAGTAGGTGCATGAACTGGAAGTAAATACTACGAAATATCTCTGCCATTTTTGAAAATCTACTCTGTATCATGTATCAGAATTTATTTCAACGAAAGTAGCAGAGGTGTCGATAGCAGTTGTACCTCTCACTCACGTCTGATGTTTATTTGACAAGGTGAAACGAAATACATGTTGAAATCTCGAGATTGCATTCTCTTAAGGTACAAAGAACGTCGAGTAAAATGCTTTTGAAAGTAAAGTATCTTCCTATTGAGAATTGCCATTGCTATACATTTTAAGTTACAGAAAATCGAGGACTGTGTTTCTAGAATTTCAGTAAGAATTTTCTAAGATATCATTTTACATTTAATTTCCAATTTAAATTTTACGCCGGGTGTTATCTAAAAGTACCTTGAAGGTTTTTGTATATTAATAACATCATCATTAAATTTATATATTAGTAATATCTTATTATATATTAGTAAGTCTTTTAGTTGTAAGACATGTTTCGCTAATTGTAAGATACATATATATTCACAAAGTTCTAGGTATTCCGTATTACATTACATTTGACATGTCATTGTTATGTTACATATAATAAAAGTTGTGATGGACTTGTTAAAAAAAAAAAAAAAAAAAAAAAAAAAAAATAAAAAAAAAAAAATATGATCAAAAGTATGACTTGAGACCAACATTGTTTTTTGTAACTGCTACAATAAACATCGGCTGAATGATACTCGACAATTACAATTATAACTTCCCTCTTTTTTGTCGGGGGTTAAAAAAACATGGTAAATATCCCGGTGAGTGTTATATTATTAACATCAGAAACATCCATCCATATTGATTTTATCTAAAAATTAAGCGTTTGGAGAATTTTGCTATAAGCATCGGCGATATTTAACACAAGAAAAAATATTAAATTGTATACTTAATAAATAAAATATTTCAGTCTATGCAGAATATATTATGCAGCTAAGAAATTCGTAACCGTTAAAGGCTCAATGCGTACCATGTGCTTAGATAATACCGTGGATTAAGAAAGGGTAATTCAAAACATCCTTATTTATGGGAGCACTACATTCTGCGAAAATTCCACTTAGAACTATGTAACTAACTTATTAAAGTGTTCTCTTCTTACAAAGGTTATTAACTCGAACCTATATATTACTCCAAAGTATGTACAGCTTATGAAGTGTACTAAAATGTTCGTTATTGCGAAACTTTCCTTGATGCTATTGTCTCTATTTCAACAACAACTTGTATGCTTATTATTTGTATTAGCAACAAGGTGACGTATGATTTAGGAACCAAAGTGAAACACAATGGAGTTAATAGGTTAACATTTTAGCTACAATTCTTATACTGAATCTCGAGAAACTTGCTAACACAACAACAACTACTTGCACGTTTACATAATGTGCCAATTCTTTAGCTATTTATAATAAATTGGAAAAAGCGAAATCAATTCTCGGGCGGGAATTCGCTTTTTCCAATTTATTATAATTTGTTTAGTTTAGCAAACTAATTGCTTTAAAATTATCTTTAGCTATTATTATTTTTGAATGCCGAAAACGGGGCTAGCTCAACTAGCATTGAGAACTCTTATGATTTCATAAACGGCTTACAATTTGTACCAAATCACGGCACGTTATCAAGAATATTTCAACATTTTATTACTATGCACATTACTTCAGAGTATCTACATTCCACTCAATTATCTTTATAATATGTTTTATTGAAATGGCACTGACATAAATCATAACGTATCTCCGTGGTTTGCGCACGAAAACTAATGTAATTTTTTGCAAGTTTGTTGTTTTCGTCTTATGATAATGTCTGCTTGACTGAAACTTGCTAGCTACCGGGTACAGTTTGAAACTATTTGTTTACAAGTGGAAATCTCTTTAGAAGAGATAGTGTGGGAACTGGGGTACTTATAGTAATCAAAATTGGTGCTGAGATAAACAACATTAACATGTCTACGACTATGACACAAAGTTGAAATTCTTTCGATTTCTTTTTCTTCTACGACATAAATAGTACCTTAGAGAAAATGCTCAGCAATTATATTCAAAATTACGTTGCTATTATTTTGAACAAATTAAGATAACGGAGCTATCAATTTCGTCTCGGGTTTTTATGGAAGAATATTATTTTATCGGTATTATTTTTACTTTGCGATATAATATTGAGCGAATACTTTAATTGGCTGACTTGAATACCCCGGGTCAAGTATTCATTGAAAGCTCATACCTATATTAATTCTTTTTTTTTTTTTCTTTTTTTTTTTTTTTTTTTTTAATTCTTACATTTTGCAGTTAAGATTTGGAATAAGTAGGTTCATCATCATTAACGATTGAATTTATTTCAAGAACCATGATCATATTGATCATGTATGTAATGCTCTGGATCATGCTCTCAATACTAACCATCATACTAATTTCATTTAATTTTTGTTTGTAAAAGAACAAGTGCAAGTCTGACTCGCGCATTGAAGGTTCCGTAACTAGTCTGAGGAAAAGCTTAACTTCACTGGTGCCAAACTGTTAAACGCATACATCAACATAGATCCCATTCAGTTTACTAACTGCTATTAAGTTTGTGCATTCAGTATATCTTACCTGTTATGGCTTTCGGGCCACATCGTGAACTCCGTAACTCCGATAATGGGCTCAGTACACAAACTGGAAGTAAACTATAGAGCGAGCAATGCTTGGTACTCCAAGCAGTTCTAGAAGGATAAAATTCGAAATGGAATGAAAATGAATAATTGAATGGAATGGGAAAAACAACTGAAGTTACCAAGAGAAAGCAAATTAAAGTTACAATGGGTTTTCAATATTTACTGAAGGATCGATGGGTTTTTGGAAATCAGAAGGTTTAGTGTGTAGTTAAATAAATGTTTGTGGGGTCACAACACTCAAGCCTTATCCCGTAGTCACCATATT
The DNA here is from genome assembly GCA_914767945.1 of Eilema depressum. Taxonomy (NCBI): domain Eukaryota; kingdom Metazoa; phylum Arthropoda; class Insecta; order Lepidoptera; family Erebidae; genus Eilema; species Eilema depressum. The sequence continues at coordinate 5,438,200 of OU612028.1, read as the reverse complement.
ACCTACACATTTTTTTTCGTCCTAGATTCGAAAAGTTATTCGTCGCACAAAATATATTTTATTGCTAATTAAAGTCAAGTCACGGTGACTTTTAGTCGTAAAACAAAAAATAATGAAGTCTCAAATTCTTAATCTATTTTTTTTCTCAAATTCTTAATCTATTTTTTTTCGTAAATACAATAAATAAAAATTCGTAAACGAAAAAAAGTAGATTAAGAATTTGAGACTAAATTTTAAGACGATTTATAGAATAATATAATGAGATATCTGTTCTCCTTCGAAATGTTATTTTTTAATTTGCTGTATTTGCTTATAAAATGTAATTTTTCAAAGGAGTATAAATATTTCATTTATACCTATGAAAACTTGGAATAGTTCAGTTATATTTAGTTTTGTTTTAATTAGGCTCGGGTGTTGTGTTACCGGCAGTGAGTAGGGTACCCAGAGCTCACTGGAGAAGTTTTGTGCTGTCAGTGGGAAATCCAAAGGCCTACTTATCTTTTGCGCTGACGGCACAGAATCTCTGTGTTCTTACAAGGACGGCAGCCCGAGTGTGACTCCCTGGTGATGCACTCGCCCATAGGCCATAGTAACCACTATCAGGTGGGCTGTGTGCTTGTCTGCGACCCAAAGTAGTATAAAAAAAAGATGGCTGAATGTTTAATATTTCATAATTATACTACTAATAAAACTTGTTTGAAAGATCGATGCTGACTGTACCACTACTTTTTATTTTACGAATAGATAGATACAAGTAGGTCGCATTGTCGCAGTAACGAGTACAGTATTTATGCAAACGGAGCCGCGGGCAAAAGTTGATAGTAAATTAATTCAACTGCAGCGTATGTTTACGAAAATAACAGTTTTCCATTAAATTTTGTGGTATCAGCTTTACCGCTAATTATTATGTGATCTCATAAATACTTCATGTCACGTAATATGCCACAATTAGACGGAACTGGCACAAAAGTTGAAATATGAAATTATGAGTGTCATATTCCTTAGACCTATATAAAAATATAAAACTGTGTTGTTCCCGGTGAAGTAGAATAGGGCTACCCAATCTCTTCCTGTGGGTGTCGTAGAAGGCGACTAAAAGATTAAGCTGTTCTCCATCAGTCAGTAAACATACAGGCCCTGACTAAGCTCCCGCTTAGCGGCAATAGGCTCGCCCCCTATTACGTGGGAACGAAATCGCAGTTGGCGAATGTGGGCGTTAATACACCCCTGCCTACCCCTTTGTGGATTTACAGGCGTGAGTATATGCATGTAAGTATTCTTAAAAAAATTAAAAAGTTTCGCATCGAATGATCTCAAATTATGACACGATATTCACCACGCGAAACAAGTTTAGTTGAGCAGATTTTCATTGGTGAAATCCAGTGTAAGAGCTGTTTCTCGAAAATGATTAAATATTGAATAAAAGGTTCATCAAAATAACTTAATTGCTTTTACCCTTTAAAACAATTAATGACTTTAATAGGCCTCGAGTCAAGTAGCGGGTATAAAATAGAAAGGCGAATCTTGTATTTGAATTACTTGAAAATTACGTAATTAAAGAATCTCTAACCTCACTTGCAAACTGAAACGCATTGATCCATATACGAGACTTTGGTACAGGCTTCAGTGGTGTAGGCTCTCTATATATGCCCTTTTTGAAGAACCTCATAATGTAGTCGCTTGGGAAAAACCACCGCAGGGAATTCATTCCACAGCTTGAGTGTGCGTGGGATGAAGTTCTTTTGCACATGATTTTGCATTGATTTCGCACATGATGAATTCCCTGCCTGTGGCGAGAGGTGCGATGACAGATTGTAGCTGTGGGCATCATGTCAAATTCCACAGACTTCACTCTTCAAAATTTTCACCTTTCACCACTGGTAGTGGTGAAAGGTGAAAATTAAAGGTGGTACGAGTAATCGAGACCCAGGACGGTGGGCGGTATTTAGTCGGTCTGAGTCCGACATAACCACCCCCGATGGTCGACGGGGATGGTATCCGTAGGTAAAAAAGGTAGGTAATTATTTTGTTACATATTATATCCACATAACAAATATTCATCAATAAAAATGGATATTAATTTATTTGCCTCCTTATTGCTTGAATAAATACATTTCAAAGGTTCTCCTCTTTAATTAAATAAATATTCCTGGGACAGCATAGCTGTAAATTTAGAGCTTGCGATGTATTAAATTTTATTTGAATACGGAAATTCAAAACAAACTTTTCCGTCTAAAAATATGGTAACCAAAAGCACAGCCAAAAGCCTAGAATAATTTATGCCAAAATACTAAGATTTAACTAATTTTAGCTGGAACTCAGGGTTTGCACTAATGATGCAAATGGTCCTGTACTTAATTATGAGAAAGTTAGAGGTAACAGCTCCAAACTGTTCAACATAGACGATCTAACAGAGTTGTGAAGTGTTCAAAAGTTCAAATTAAAATAGAGTTCGGATGTTCTGGGAACTCGGCAAAGTGGGAGCTAGGTTAGACTGAACTAGGTGGAATGCATAATTGTGCACTAGTAAAACTGTTTCAATAAAATTGATATTTAGTTAAGACTTCAGTAAGCCTTTTGATGGTATTCTATCGTTTTTGCTATAGTTTAGTATATCCTATTTAGGGATGTAAGTTGTAATTAAGTGATTGTTTAATCATCAACCTTATTCGTAAGTTCAAGTGGAGAAATATCAATATGCAGAACGAAACTTCAATCCGCGAAGTTCCGTGCTATAGAATTACTTACTGAAAACCTGTTCTTCCTAGGCCTTATCTTGATTATTTCTCCTTTTTACTATCTCACATGCACAGATGATATTTTTTTTTTGAAAACTGGTACTTTTGAAATACAAAAACACTATATAAATTATACCATTGAAGTACCAGTATGGCACCGATGTGAATAATTTATATTGTAAACAATCTGCTAACGCTAGCGTCAAATAAAAGTCTTTGTTGTATTTTCAAGTGAAAATATTTTGGGTTTGAAATCTCGACAAAATAAAACAAAAGTAATGAAAAAAAGGAGATTCTTTGTGTTCGTCAATGTTAATTTCCCTGCAGAAACAAGGTTTCCTTTGTAGAGTAAAGTTATAAGAAGTATTAATTTTGTAACAACAGTACAGAGAAATTCAATGAGGCCCTTTCAGCTCTGGATTGCTTAATAGGAACCGGTGGCTTTTGTATTTTTCTTGAATCTAAGATGTATCTCTGTTTCTGTAACAAGTAGGCTTTATTTTTTTTGTATGTATTGTAAGCTTCCTCCCTCTATCCGTCCTCTATTTGTAGTTGGATAAGAACTGACTAAAACCGCACACCGCCTTGGGTTTCAATTACCAGGTTAACCCATTTAGGCAATACCTTCGCACTCCGGATGGACCTGGGTCATCTACAGCTTTGTGTGACACCTCTCGGGTAGATATAGGAGCCTCGGTGTCTCCATCTAGCCCCGGAAAGGGAAGGTCTCCTTCTGCTTGGGTGACATCTGTCACTCCTGCGCCGAGAGAACCCACCTACACCAGTGCCTACTCTCCACTGTGCCATCTGCTAATCAGAGGGATACTTCCGCTTAAGGCATATGTTGAGGCACATGTGAGCAAGTGTGTAGTTCCGAGGTTATTTATATTCATATCAAACTGAGGGAAAACGAAAAGAAAGGGAGGGAGGTATCAAATTGGCTCAAATCTAGCTAAAGATTCTACTATGGCCCACATCATGTGATTAATCTTCATGATATTCCTCTATTTAAAAAATATTTTATTTATTTTAAAAATCTAATAACGTTTTTCAGATTAATTTAATTAATTAAGAAAAGAAAGATTAATAACAGATTAAATATAATCTGGAATAACGCTGACTACTTTTTATCTCTGGAATCTGCTGATTATGCGTTGCGGGTGCGCGAACGGGATCAGAATATCACGCGGGCAGAGTCGTGGGCTACAGCTAGTTTTATTAAAATATTATACAGAATCTATACGTAAAATGAAAGCACCACCAGCAGTAAATTCAGTACATTTCTATATAATACATTACTGTAATTTCTGTACGTTTCTTAAATCTTTTATTTTATTCAAATTCTACCGAGTCCTTATTCGCCAAAAGCCTTATTTATATACGCTAAGAATATATTATGTATTTCCTCACAATATTTTTCTTTGACAAGTTACCTTTTTTGGGACCGTGCGTATAACATACGATATTATGTGATACATATATTTGAACGGAATATTTAGGCAAATATAGCTGCAAGGAGCTACCAAAAAGTAAAAGTGAAATATACTCCGTTTGAATTGGGTAGATTTTCAGAGCTGCTTTGACATGGATAGCTAACAGCACCAACTTCTAGATCCGAGGACAATACTCCTGTAGAATGCTTTACTACTGGTACCTAATTAATAAACTCTATCCAATCCACCTGCGACCACAATTAGCAAGGCAAGTAGCACAGAAACTCGTGCTTCTTCCGTTTAGTGCTGGAGGTAGGATACGACAGCTTTTCTGTCACAATTGAGCAGTCCAACTGGGGAAGTACCTCGGCCCTACAGAATACCGCAGGTATTAAACCTCGTATTAAATTAGCATGAATTGACTTTTAAATCAGGCCATGTTATTGTAGTATTGGATGATTTACATTGATTATCATTTAAATAAATGTTATTACGTCAATTTTATTGAACTTCCAGCGTCAACAATATTGTCAAATCACTACATATTATAAAACAAAGTCGCTGTTGCTGTCTGTCGGTCTCTATGTATGCTTAAATCTTCAAAACTACGCAACAGATTTTGAAGCGTTTTTTTTAGTAGATAGAGTGATTCAAGAGGAAGGTTTATATGTATAATACATGCATAATATTGTAGAGAAACACTGATAAATTTAGAGATAGGTATGCAGCGGGAACGGGATCAGAAAATATGGCGGTACGAAGTTCGCCGGGTCAGCAAGACTTCGAAATCAAACTTGATTATAACACTGAACTCATAATATCTCCAACTAATGGTTATCCGGTCGAAAGAGTAAGTTAACCCAACCGGTAATCTCTTTCTGAGATATCATCAGTTTAGTGGACTCACTAAATCTCAAGACGAGGAAAAGTGTTCTCACAATTTGCCCACATGAGTTAGTCACTGACCTAAATCCGTATTTCGACAAAGTAGATTATATTTCATTCATAGCGTCGCCAAGCATGATGCAAACATCCCTTATTTATATTTATTACTCGATCACAGAAAATAATGTTATTCATTACGATCTCTTCAAAAGCTCGTGATGGAGTTACGTTCAATAGAACTTGAAAATTGGTCTCAAGTCAGTCATCTTTTAAGGCTTTCTTTAATGTTATGGAGATTGTGAATCGGAGGTTATTTGGAGCGTATGTTGCTTTTATGTTAGTAGGTACCATCCAGACTATCGTCCAGGTGAAATCTTCTTCTTCATCCTAGCGTTAATTCCCAGTCGCAACCGAAGCTTACCTCGGAGCCTGGGGTCCGCTTTACCAGTCTTAACTGCGGATTTGGCTGGAACTCGATATTTGCCCTGAAGCGACTGTCACCTGAGCTCCACAACCCAATGGTGACATTAGGCGATATAGAAGTAGGTATTGCAGCTAGACCGTTGTTGTTGAACTTTTAAGGGCTCCAACTAACCGTAACGACTGCCATAGATGTTCGTGTGGCAACCGGGAACGACGGACGGTTTAACGTGCTCTCCGAGGCACGACCAGACCAATGCAAATACCCATATTCATGCATACAAATATTTGCACTGAGCGGGGATCGAACTCGCGCCTCCTGTGTAGCGGCCGCGTTCACTACCGCTACGCCACGGAGGCTGTCGTTCAGGTGAAATATTGCCCAAGTTTAAGGCAAACACAATTTTTAAAATTTTAAAATTTATTAAGATACTTATGCAAAAGCTTTTAACGGCATGAACTTTTATTTTATTTTCAGTCATTAGTACGTATAAAATTACGCAGCTATAAGACTTTTTTGAGCTTACAGAGCTTAATAAAGTTCTCTAAAACATAAATTAAATCACATTCAAAACTTTCAATGTTTATAAGTGGTGATTTTAAATTATTAGTAATAATTTGTAGTACCTAATAAACGTAACACATACATTTAATCACGTCATTATCCCAGGAGGGTTGGGCAGAAATGAATTAACACCCACATTTCACCAATCATTGTATTCGGTCCCACGTAATAGGGGGTGAGTCTATTGCCGTATTCCGGGAACTATTGTTGACTCGAGCCATACATCCGAGGCTGAGTGTGGGCTGTTATATTATATGTGTCTATCTGATGTTAAACAGCCCTATCCCTTAGTCGCCTCGTACGAACACTGCATCAGATGCTTTTTCATACCCGATTAAAGTACCTGGGTCTGTTGGAAGGGGGAAACACATGTATGACGTGTAGTGGTAAATAATTCCAGGACTTAATGGTGCAGCAGAGGAAGGAATCGCCGAACCGCTTGATAGAATATTTTTTTATTTACCTTACCTGTTCGAAAATAAAGTGTGTGTGTTTTAAATGTTCTAGCCGAAATATATCCAAGTAATATAAATAAAATGTGAGTTATTGTTACGGAATAATAACTTTCAAATTCCGAAATTCCATTAGTGAAGTCATGAGGGTTGTTTGTCATGTTAATAGTCAATTAAGAGGAACGGTCTGGCGTGTTCATGGCCAGTCATCTTAAGATATTAACTGGAACTGCTACAGCACTGAATTCTTCAATATGTTTAATGAGAATAAAAAATAACGATTTATTAATTACTAGCTTTTGCCCGCGGCTCCGCCCGCGTGGATGTTGGTTATCGCGACCAAACATAGCCTATGTCCTTTCTCAAGGTCTAATGTACCTACCCCTATACCAAATTTCATCAAAATCGGTTCAGCGGTTTAGTCGTAAAAGCGAGACAGACAGACAGACAGACAGACAGGCAGACAGACAGACAGACAGAGTTACTTTCGCATTTATAATATTAGTAGGGATTACATCTTTTCCTAATTCAATGAAATTTTGAAGCATTTATTAAGCTAACTGTTCAAATCGATTAATAAAGAGAAAAGAGTAGGTATCTTTGCCTAATGTTAATTGAAATTTTAATTACTATCAATGATTGCATGTCACACTAAAATTACTTAGGTATTCATACTACATCATAATAAATAATAATTTGCACGCCGTATGTAGTACTAAAACATTAGCTGAAGACCTTATGTGCCATATTCTTGCAAATGAATAAAGGAGATGGGGAGGCTTTCATACATTCTTGGGCCAAAAATGTAATAAGATGAGGGTGGTATCAATTAAGAGCATATAAATTATTAAACCATCCCTGAAAATTCTGCAGATTTTGGATATCTGAGAGCAGAGTTATAAGAGATTTAGTAAAAGTGAGGTTATGCAAGAAATTGACATTTTAGAACTGTGATTTCTGTGGTGTTTTAATAGAAAGTGGTCATTTTTTTATCTTAAAATACTTTTAAATTGTACTGTATTATATTTCACTCAGGGATAATGTACGAAAACTTACAAAGAGATTATAAAGATATGGAGTACAAGGATGTTATGTTAAAAAAAACACTTTAAATAATAATTATCTTTTATTCTTCTTCAATAATAATTAAAGTATTGTCTAAGAAGTGCGCAGGTGGAAATATATTACCTTATTTACTTCATTTTCTATGCCACAATTCACACAGAGATCCATGTCAAAATCCAAAATACCGAGCAAAACTCAAACAAGTAAACAAGTTTATCATTGTACTTTAAGGTAACCAGGAGCAAGCTGAGAAGTCCGTAAAGAGAAATCACTGTTAAGGGAATATAATCAAGAAATCAACTGGAAATACTCAAAACGCAGAAGTCAATTGATCATTGGATTTAAACCAATAAACTGATACAGCATACTGATATAGCATACTTTTGTACATATTTCATAAACAATTGTATATCCCATAAGCCGTGTAAATATACAATTTTTCGATAAAATAATTAATTTTGAAGATTGAATAAATAAACTGATTGACTGAAAATGGAGCTGTCAGCTGTCACAGCTTAAAAATACAGTTGATAAACACAAGAAATAATTAATCGATTAACGGAAATCGATTCAGAATTTATTTTTATTACACTATTATTTGGTATTTTAAATGGTTATTATTATTATAATGATTAAGTTTTGTTCACTCTGATTGATTTAATATCAAATTGTGATGCAAGTGTTTTAATACGCAATATTGTTTAAATAATTTTTAGTAATCGATATTTTATTTTTGCTAATGGAATAAACTTAGTTTTAAGATTACTCGTCTTCCAGACTTTCAATTGAGCTGGTTTTTAAATATTTTGAAATAGAAAAAAATACCGCTTTTTTTAAGTCATATCTCAACTCATTACAATTTTGGCCCAGAAGTCCCCGTCTCCTTTGATTTTTTTTTTCCATTATTTCGGGTTATCTGTAGGAATTCCGCATGAAAAAAGCCGTATAGAGTCACAGCTGAAAAAAAGGGAACTACTGCCTGAAGTAGAATACGTAGAATATAATAAAATACAGTAGGTGAATTAAGAAAATAAATACTGCTGTGTATAGGTGATGATGACCGCTTACCGTTACACGAGATGTACTCTTTTTTACGGGCCTAAAGCGATCAATGTCAAGATGCTTATTTGTAAATAAATTAACCTTCTGAATACCGAGCTTTTTAAATAGCAAATCCTTCATTTTAAATCGGATGAATACTTGCCGGATAAGCTTACAGTTTAGTTATTTATTACTCTAGAAAGGATGCAAGGGTTCTGTGGATGCTGTTAAAAATAGGATCCGCAAATTATTTACGATTCCATAGCCAAGACAACCCTCTTCGCTACCTACTGTTCCACTATGTTCGTAGTTTAGATCTGAGACCTAAGGGTCTCATATGAAACCGATGAACATAATGTAAACCCGAGCTAAATTACATATTTCTAGAACTAAGGTTCGAGAAAACTGTAATTTGGCTGGGGTTTACATATATTATTAGTCACGCCGAGAAAGTGGTAGGATAAAATCTTGAAAAATATTCTTCAGGGTTCCTTGCAGGCAAAGTGAGGATGATATTTCGCTCTCATCCATCGTGATATAAAATATTTGAAGTTTGTAAAACTTTGTGAAATAATAATTTTATATTGGAGATTAATAATTCAAACATTCTGAAACATTTTCAACCGTGGCTATAATAACGTGTGGTGTTTCCGGTGGTAAGTAGGGGCGCCAGAGCTCACTGGATACTTTTTGTGCTGTCAGTGGGCAGACCAAAGGGTTGTCCTGTTTTATCTTCTGACGGTATAGAAACTCTCTGTTCTTACGGGGTTGGTAGTACAAGTGTGATTCTCCTGTTGCACACGTCCACAGGCCACGGTAACTATTTTGCAGTAAGTAGATAAGTGACTTCTTCTTTTTCATCTTAGCATTAATCCCAGTTGCATCCGAAGCTTTGACCTCGGAGTCTGGGTTTGGCTAATCCTCGATTTTTTTTTAAATTTATTATCATATAAAAACATTAATAAATACAGTTTGATTCACATCAGCACTTATAAACCACTAAGGTTTGCTTCGCACTAAACAAAACGGTCAGGTTTACGCAACATAATTTACATAGTATACATGCCTACACAAGATCAGACTACCCACCTACAAATGTACATTTTGTTGAGAAAAAAGTTACCTTTTATAATTTATTTGACAACAAAAAGGATTTAAGCTTGTGCTTAATATTCTTTTCCGTCAATGTATTAATTAGGTTTCTCGGCAATTTATTAATTAGCCGAGGAATAATGTAGGTAGTTTAGGGTTGCCATAAGTGTGGGGACCCAGACCGGGACATTTGAAGAAAAATTAGCAAAGGTAGAAAAATAGGAACTTTTATTACAACAACTTTTAACACTGCCATTAAACAAGCGGGCAGCGACCCGGGCTTCCTATGTTTTCTGAAAGGCGAAAAATTATCAGAATTAACTTCTGATAATTGTACAAAATATTTTGACGAAATCAACATTAAGTTAAACATCATCTTCATGTAGACGCTTTCTCCCGATTGCATCCCTGACCAAGATGACCCCGGAGCTCAGGGTCCACCTTCCGGCTCTTCCTCCTCCACTTCACATGGTAGTGAGACCATTTGCACGCATATCACTCTCCACGACGTCAAGCCAGGACTTCTTGGGCCTATCCCTTCTACCTAGACCCGGCGGGGGCGCCATTGTCAGGCATTTGCTACCCACGTATCCTGGCGGTTGCCGCAAGACGTGGCCGCACCAGTGAAGGCGGCTCTCTTGCATTTTATCTGCGATGTCATGGACATGAAGGCTGCCGCGGCTGCAAGAGTTCCTCACGCAGCATTTTTATCTCCGTGACATGCAGCTCTTACGTGCTTACGCTCTTGCTCTCACAACCATGTAAGAGGACAGGCTTAATGATCGTCTTATAGACCTGCCCCTTCAACCTGACTGGCATTTTGGGATCACCCGTGACGCCAGTCATTTCTCACCACCTGGCCCACGCGGAAGCAATGCGTGCCCTGATGTCGTAGTCGATTTCACTGGTCACATGAAGTACAGATCCCAGGTACTTAAACCGAATCATCGCCTATGCGGACCGGTGTGAAATCTGTCGAGTTTAACGCTAAACTTTCTGTCATCGCTACATTTAGCTTCATAACACCGTTCTCAAGCGCTTCCTTCCACACTTTCACGTGTTGCACCAATCTGCTCCTGTCCGCATCCTTCAGCGCAATATCATCAGCATACATGAGCAACCACGGAGGCGGAGGCTACTTATGTGGTTTTCTGATACTGTCCAACAAGACGTCTAATACCGAGCTGAACAAGTAAGGACTAAGGACGGATCCTTGGTGTACTCCGATGGTGATGGGGAAGGCTTTTGAGTCACCAAAAGCACTCCGAACCACGGAACCAGAATCATGATACATATCTTGGATGGTGTCAATGTAGGTCTCTGGAACTCCCTTAAGCCCACAGTACCCACCAGATCACCGCGCGAGGAACACAGTCGAAGGCCTTCTGCATGTCTAAGAATAGGCAGTGCAGGGGCGTGTTCTTCGCCCTGTATTTCCCCACCACAATCCTTAGGGAGAACACCGGATCAATGATCCCGTGCCCGGGACGAAACCCGTACTGACACTCCGAGAGTGTACTCTCCGGTCGGATCCGGGAGTCGATTATCTGCTAGAGCTTCATGGTGTGGGACATTATCTTAATACCGCGGTTACTACCACACTCCTGCACCGATCCCTTGCCTTTGAATACTGGCGTAATGAAGCTCAGTCTCCACTGGCTCAGGATCTCACGGTGAGAAGTACGCGGTTATCAGATTTGTTAGAATGCTCACACCACGAGCACCCAATGCACCCATTGCCTTCTAAGCCTCGATGGGGATTTCGTCGAGGCCGAGTCTGTACTTCTGCAGGCGTTATCGGTGGCACTAGTCCTTGTTTCGGAAAGAGGTCTGGTGGATGCACCTCTTGCTGCTTATTCAGCATGTCGTTGGAAGTATGAGCGCCATCTGTCCTTCATCGCGTTTTTCTCGTAAAATCATTGGCCCCGGGGTCTTTATTACTCATTAACATATTCATGTATGGAAAAATATCAGCGCTTACGTCGTTCTATCTACGTATTAATAGCCTAGCTACTTAGTCGCGTTTATTGTAGGTATATTACTGTTTACCAACCAAGTCCAGCACTCTAATATAATACTAAAAATGTTTAACCGGGACAATTTGCTTATTGGCCGGGACACCGGGACACCAGGCCTCAAACGGGGACATGTCCCGGCGTACGGGGACGTATGGCAACCCTAAGGTAGTTGTCCTTTCACCGTGTTTCGATAGGATGAAGAAGTTAATAACTATTGCGATGAAAAAATTGGTTCTTTAGATATCCCTGTCAGGTACAAGTAGCATAAAGATATGATTCCGAAGGTAACCATACGACAACTGCAAACGCATGCAGCAGATACGCGTAATTCATTGCGTAAGTCTTTACGGGTAGTTGGAGCCCTAAAAAGTCCCACTGATCTAAGTGCAATACTTCAATATCGCCAATGAGTTGTGAAGGAGAAAATAATATCATAGATTAGCAAAACCCGCACTTAGACTGGAAAAAGCAGACCCCAGACTCCGAGATGAAAGCTTCGGATGCGACGAAAACGAAAGAATTGCCATAGAAAAAGTTGTTGAATATAAGACGTCCATTTCCTTATAGCGATTTTCGCTTCAAATACTGTCCCCCGTCGTTCACATCCACTTTTTAGATATAAACATTTCTACATGTTCGTATGTCTAAATACCGATACGTTGTGCTTTCAAACTCATGTTTACATTGTAAATAATGATCCTTTTAATCCGAGCCTTTTCATTTACGAAAATGTATGCATGGTAATTTGTTTGTAGAAGTAATGGAGTTTCTAGGTTCTTTTATAAATTAAACATGATTGAATTATTTGTGAGCAAAGTGAATTTTATGTTTAAAATACCTTCAATATATTCTACCGACATTCGACGGGCTAAATGTAAATAATACCAAATAAATTACGCCAGAATCCGTTAAAAAGTTTTTTTTTTCTGTAGGACACGTCAATTTGACTTCACCTCGCTTGGTGGTAAGGTGAAGGCAAAGTCTCAGAAAAGAGGGTTACCATTACAGACACGTACCATGTTACAATGATAGCATTGAACTTGATAGCCTCATCAGATGTTGTTTGTATGATGGTAGGTAATGATGCGGAGGAATTTTTCGAATTTTTCGATAAATTTAATTAAATAAAAATTTTTTGACAAAAAAAGAAACCGACTTCAAAACCCCTTTAAATAGATAGGTACTAAAAAGAAAAAAATAATATCAAATGTAACAAATCAAATATAGAACAATTAACATAATTTAGCCTAACTTTAACCTTAACTTGTAACAAATTACCAATTTTTGGAGTCGGTGCCAAGAAAAATATCACCGATCTGATGTATATTATTTCCTTCCTTCATCTTCCTTCCATCCATCCATACTTACAAACTTTCGCGTTTAAGTATAATATTAGTAGTATATACCTACTTAGAATATTAATCTAATATAGAACAGACTTGATATTATCAATTAAATTCTTAGCAAATTAGATAAAAAAAAATAGTTTATTAAGTTAGCGACATGTAATTATAGCATTTAAATCTTGACCATCAATGGAAGAAAATAGGTACAAGAGAACTCGATAGCTATAACATATAATATATGAGAAAATATTCTATTAGGTACATATGTATTACAATATGAAAGAAAGGAAAACGGAAGGTGGGACGCCCCTAATCAGGTGGACCGACGACCTGCGAAAGGTGGCTGGGACGGACGGGATGCGGAAGGCGGAGGATCGGCAAACGTGGCGCATATTGGGAGAGGCCTATGTCCAGCAATGGACTGCAAAAGGTTAATTGATTTGATTGATTGATTGATTGATAAGACTAATAAAAGAGTTGCGTTACATTCATTTTTGATGTGTTTAGTAGTTTGTATATCTGTCGTGTAAAATAGGCCGCGTAGAAGATTGGCACCGACTCCAAAAATTGGTAATTTGTTACAAGTTAAGGTTAAAGTTAGGCTAAATTATGTTAATTGTTCTATATTTGATTTGTTACATTTGATATTATTTTTTTCTTTTTAGTACCTATCTATTTAAAGGGGTTTTGAAGTCGGTTTCTTTTTTTGTCAAAAAAATTTTATTTCTTTCTTTTTAGTGCCCTTTGTGTTCTAGAATTATTATTATTTGAGATTGTAATGAATACACCATTTGTAAGACTCACACGCGTTTATTACTCATATTACAATGCACAGGTAGAAAATAGGGCTCTATCACTCGCAGCGAATGCTCCGATATATGAATCGATGAGATTTATATTTACGTAAGTTAACAACACTCTAACGTGACTAACTTTATCAGCGAGTTTGATAGAGAAGTTGTCTTCACGAAACTCCTTCCCCATACGTTGAAGGAGAGCGTAAAGCGACCTACCCGCCAAGCTTCTACGAGCAGCGGTACCTATCTACCAACGCGGTACCCCTATAGGTTTCAATACCTATGCGCAACAGTGGCCTGCCTCGCTGGGTCTCGTATCTCTCGATACTACACGAGCTCAAACTCATTCGCTCCGAGTAGTCAGAGTCCACACAGTCAAAAGAATACAATTCATCAGTTGCAGGTTTTACATTATTGCTAACATTATTTTTACACTTCGGACAATTCGCGCGAATATAACCTTTTTCACCACAACCGTAACACACAATATTCGGTTTCACACTTTTCGCCCTATCGCACTTATCTTTCTCGTCCGTGGGCCTCGCTAGTAACTTCCTACACGCGTCCTGTAGGTGCCCAAACTGTTTGCAGTAGGTACAACACGGCGGTAACATGCCCAGCCCGTGTTTTCAACGGTCGCGTACCTTAGGACTTGGGTTATGTACGCTGTGGCGACCTTCATTATACATCTCTTCAATACGGCGAGTCAAATGTAACATTTCGGTGAAAGTATTATAGTCGGTTCGGCTTAGCTTCTCTCTAATACGCCGATGCAACAGTCCGTATATCATATCTGAGTCTCCGAAGACAGAGAATTAAGTGGTAATTGACTAAATAAAGCCCTCGCTCTGCACACGAATACCTTTGTAGACTCAAAGTCACTGGTACGCGTACGCCAGGATTACGCGTACGTAACAGGGATTAATCCCTTTTTTGCAGAATTCATCACAGATTCCACCCAACAGACTAAAAGGCTACATTCTATCATCGCGCCTCTCACCACAGACAGGGAATTCATCCCCACACGTTGCGACTGGAAACAGTAGGTACGCACAGTTAGGTATGAAAGGAACTTGATCCCCCGCACGCGTATACTGTGGAATGAACTCCCTGTCGTGATTTTTCCAAGCGATTACAGTATGGGGTTCTTCAAGAAATGCATTAGAAGGTTCTTACGGGGTCAACAGCGCGAGTATGACGCCCCTGGAGTTGTATACGTTTGTAGGCCATGGTAACCACTTTCCATCAGGTGGGCCGTGTGCTTGTCTGCCACCTAAGTGGTATAAAAAAAAAGAACCTCAGAAAGGGTGCACCCCTCCCGGGTGCATCCCTCGTGCGTTTGAGGCTGCGGTAGTTAACGATACAGCAATAAAAGTAACTCGAACTATTGTTATACCTGCGACCTATACGAGGTTACAGTGGTATTGTTGTGTACAGTGTATAAATAAACTTCTTTTCTTTCTTTCTGTCTTTCTTTCTTTACCTTTAGTTTACCATCATAAACCGGCCGTATCTATGCGAGTATATATACAAGAACCCAAAGAAACTGATCCGCTATAAAGTGATACCACTTATGATTTACCATCAATAAATAGAAATTCAGCATCAGATAATTGTTGAAAACACATCTGCTGTCCTCTTTAGAAAGTAGAGGCGTGATGTTAAAAATATATGATAAGGTGCATAAATAGTGTAAAAATATCGGTTGGAGCAATCCGAACGGGTGAAGATGCGTGCTACGGCTAGTATATTATTAACTAAACACGCCTAAGAACCCTTTAAAAGGATACAGGCGTGATGTTATGGTATGTGATTGCATAAGCAATGCAATAAAATTAATACAGGACTACCTCAAAAGTAAACCAAAACGAATAATTAAAATCAACGCATACCTATACACCGGAAATATAGCTGAATATTCTGAACACTTCTGCATACCCTTTCAAAGGATTCAGGCGTGATGTTATGATGTGTAATGGCAGAGACATTGCAATAATATGCGATTGCAGCAATCGCGGCTGATTTCCTGGTATTTTTTGAAGAGTTCCTTGGTCTAATCTCGGAAACCCATCATCAGATCTTTACGAAATTTAAATGGGACCATTTCGGAACAATCTACTTTCGAACAAAAAAAGAATTTTGCAAATCCGTCTACGCATGGCGGAGCTATGAGCGAACAAACATAAAAAAAAAAAAAAAAAAAATATAAACATCCGAATTGAGAACCTCCTCCTTTTTTGAAGTCGGTTAAAAATAGTAATCAATAATTTTTTGACATTTAAATGAATAAATTATACAGCTAACAATAGATACCTGCTAGTCTAGTGTTATTTCCGTAAACTGTACACTTTCTCACAATAGACAATGGAAGCTTCTATTCTTGATATGCAGAGCTATTTCGAGGAAAGGATGTCTAAGTTTGAGGCTGATCTGCAGAAGAAGACATCATCAAACACAGGAAGTTTAGCAGAAGAGTTTGCTGCCTTCAAGAAATTCGTCCTACAGACACTTAAGTCTTTTTCCCAGCAGCTCAGCAGTGTCGCGCGAGAGGTTGACAATTTAGAGATGCGTAGTCGCAGGAAAATCATACTTCTACATGGTATGAAAGAGCAAGAGGATGAAGACATCTGCAAAGTCGTCACTGATGTCGTGAAGCAGCAGCTCGGGATTGGCACCTTCTCAACCGCGGATGTCAAACGCTGCCACAGAATGGGACGGCAAGCATCCAATGTGAAGCCCAGACCTGTGCTTATAAAGCTTCAGAGCCATTCATTGAAGGACACTGTATGGGCTGCCAAGTCTAAACTGAAGGGTACAGGCGTAACAGTGTCAGAGTTCCTCACCAAATCGCGTCACAAGGCGTTCATGGCAGCCCGTGATAAATTCGGGGTACATAAGTGCTGGACCAGGGAGGGTATGGTTTATGTCTTGGGCTCTGATGGGAATCGGCATCGCATTGTTTCGCTCAGTGACCTGGCGAAAATACAGTGCTCCGACGACGAAGCGGCAACAGCTACAACCTCCAAAGTCACTACTGTCAGGATGAAACGTGCTGCGGTGAAGAGATAGTCATCCTGAGGCTTAAACCAACAATACATAATTATTGTGCTCTTGCTGGGTAACACAATACGAGTATGTATGTATTATAGTTCACTTCTCACTCTTATTGAATATTATGCAATACTTGTGGACTTTGCAGTAATGATGTTACATTTTATCTGTACCTTCCTTTTTATTATTTCTTGTTTCGTTTTCAAGTTTATAAGGGTTACAATCATCTCGTCTTAAGCGCAACTGGTAGAAGTAGTATCTGGTCTAAAACGCAGCTGGTCTAATTATCATCTCGTCTTAAACGCAACTGGTAGAAGTAGAATCTGGTCTAAGACGCAGCCGGTCTAAGTATCATCTCGTCTTAAACGCAACTGGTAGAAGTAGTATCTGGTCTAAAACGCAGCCGGTCTAATTATCATTTCGTCTAAAACGAAACTGGTCTGACAACAATGACAAAGTATTGGTCTTTTGTACCAAACAAAGTCGGAACACTTTGAACAAACTAAAGAGACTCTACGTTCAAAAGAGAACCCAAACCCTACTACCAATTTTTTACTCTGCACTTGGATATTGGGAGTGATGAAGACCATACCCACATTGCACCGATGGTCTATGCCCTGCTATCTAATAAAAATAAAAATACTTACTTCTGGTTGTTCGAGGCTATCAAAACAAAACTAGATTTTTATAAATGCGACTACGAAAATATAGCCCAGTATAACGCTGTTCAAACAGTTTTCCCTGAAGCGATCTTAACTGGATGCTACTTTTATTTTAATAAAGCTACTTATATGGAAAAAAGGAAACGATCTTAATGTTACCAATACACATGAAGGAAGACAAACTGTAAGATTGACTGCAAATTTACCATTGCTTCCTACTACCTACATATCCGATGCGTGGATAAACATTTTGCAAAGTGCATCTGACACAGAAGATATGCAAAAATTCCATCATTATGTTAACAGACAATGGCTGTCTTTGCCAATGATTAGCTCTGCTCACAAAAAGCACCGCACGACAAAATAGTGTTGAAGCATGGCATCGTAGATTAAAATAATAGTCGAGTGCCCTCAAAGCCACGTTTATTCAATTTTTGGAGAAATTACTACGAGAGGCGAAAATACAAGCAAGCAAGCATTTTTAGTGGTTACCTATCTTAATCCCGAATTTTAATATTCCGAATATCATAATCCCGAAAACGTTTGGCCATTTTTTCATAATCCCGTTTTTTCAAATTCCGAAGTTTTATTTGCCATAATAATCGCAACTCCGAATTTCATTTGCCCAATTATTCATTTGTACGACGTTTTATAATCCAGACGAACGAGTTCCAGACACACGAAATCTAAATGCACAAAATCCAGATGACCGTAATCCATATGCATGAATGCCCAAATTTTAAAACACAATTTTTTGAAATGCATTTAATTGATAACCAGACAAACAATATCCAGATTTTTAAAACCAGCTAGCATCAGGCATGCAGCATGCAGCAAGCAACAGGAATTTAGCATGCAGCAAGCATCAGGCATGCAACATGCAGCAAGCATCAAGCATTTAGCATGCATCAAGCATTTAGCATGCAGCAAGCATCAGGCATGCAGCATGCATCAGGCATGCAGCATGCATCAGGCATGCAGCATGCATCAGGCATGCAGCATGCATAATGCATGCAGCATGCAGCAAGCATCAGGCATTTACCATGCAGCATGCATAATGCATGCAGCATGCAGCAAGCATCAGGCATTTACCATGCAGCAAGCATCAGGCATTTAGCATGCAGCAAACATCAGGCATTTACCATGCAGCAAGTATCAGGCATGCAGCATGCAGCAAGCATCGTTTCTGCCACAGCTCCGGCGCTGCGGGGCTCCAGCGGCCCCACACGAGCTTATCGTCGCAGATGGTTGTAACGCCCACCACCGCAGCTTCGGCTTGCTGGCCGGCTGCGCCGGCCAGCCTCAGCCGCGGCGGCGGCCATTGTAACCACCTACTCCTCAGCTCGTGGGCCGCCTCGCCCCTCCGCGCCTACGCGGGCTTAAATAACACTCTAGGGGTAGGGCAAACAAGACTACGTGAAGTCGGATTTGCGGCAATTCATTTCTTTCACTAACTTTTTTGTGACAATTTTTGACTTTTCAAACCAATAATTTAAGGGTTAAACTGTTAATTTTTCCGTATAAAATTCCGTACAGGGATAAATAAAAAATAAAAAAAAACCTAACCTATCCAAATCGGATTGCACTGAGTCGGGGTGTTAACGATAATTTTAATAATTTCGACATTGAAATTTCTAAATTAATGTACCTTAATTTCTAAATTACTTACTGTACTTACCTAATAAATGAATCATATAAATTTACTGAATTTTACTATACTTGTATATAGTTTAGCTGGAATACGATTGTATGGGAAACAAATAAAACGATTATGAAAATTTGGTAAATGGTACGATGGGAAACAAAAAAAAATATTTTGAGAATCTGGTATAACTATATTTGGATTATGACAATATGGGAAACAAAAAAAAGCTATTTGAAAATTTGGTTTTAGTGCACCTGGTAATTGATTTATCTGGGAAATGAAAAACGGAATTATAGAAAGTTGTCATTCATTATATCTGTCTTTTAAAAGTTCTACCAACCGTTTTCGGGGTTTTAAGATTCGGTTAACAGAAATTCGATATTTCAATAGGTTACCATTTTTAGTTTTATAGTTTTCTATAGTGTTTAAGATTATTCCTATGTTTTAAGGTAATAAAATACCTACATAACTATTAATAGCTATTTCTCTTCTTTTATAATAATCGACAATGAGATAGTATTTAGCCCGTTTTCCTCATGTACAACTACGTTAGCACAACTGGTTGTGCCATTGGCATTTTAGACCAGTTGCGTTTTAGACTACGTGAATTTTAGACTAACTCTGTTTTAGACCAGTTGCGTTTCAGGCGACTTGTATTTTTAGACTAATTGATACTTAGACCAGCTGCGTTTTAGACCGGAAGCGTTTTAGACAAGGTGCGATTTAAACCCAGTGACCAGCTGCGTTTTAGACCAGAGGCTACTTCTACCAGTTGCGTTTAAGACGAGATGATTGTAACCCGTTTATAAAAATTGTTTGTTCTGCTTGACAATTTTGACATCCTTGACACATTTGTCATTGTTGCTATTTTGTTTCTTTCGGAACAGGCTAAGGTGCTATCATCATGCTGCCTTGTCATTATTCATTATATTTGTACTGCGTTCCATGTCACAGAATAAAATCATGTTGTATTAATATAAGTTAAACATGAGTTTGCGATATGAATGTGAGCGTTTTGGCCATATTATGTTTTAATTTGCTTTTTTTTTTTTTTTTTTTTTTTTTTTTTGTGAACTGAATATTAAGCCTGTTACCCAGCTCGCATTAATTCGTACCCCTTCGTGCTTTTTTTCCTTTTGCATAGTTGTTCTATTGTTTTGTTGTGAAATATTTTTACTTATTTGTAACACAGGACTGGCGGGTGGACAGTGAGCGGATTTATTCATAAAAACTTTCTTATTTATACTATAATAATATTCTTATATATACTGTATACTTATAAATACACACATTGGTAGGTAACTACACATACATAGGTACTGAATGAACGAATTAGATAGTGATGACAGTTTTTTCTCCGCTTGTAGTCTCAACGATAGCTTTACGAGTATATCGTCTGTGTCACTCGAGGATACTCTTCGGTCACGGTTCTCGGATGTCCCCAGGCATTTTAATGTAGTCCATATAAATGCTCAGAGTATTCCTGCTCATTTCCCGGATATGCTGGCTAATCTTGTTGATAAAAATATTCACGCCATTCTTGTTTCCGAATCTTGGCTAAAACCTTGTCTTCCGTCTACTTCTTACACACTTCCGGGTTTCCAGCTCATTAGGAATGATCGAGTGCCTGTAGGAGGTGGTGGTGTGGCCATATACATACGTTCTCAAATCCGTTATACAGTCATCAGTATGTCGCCACAGCCGACACCATCCGATGCAGGCGAGCATCTTTTCCTGGAGCTTGAGCTGAACCACTCTAAAGTTCTACTTGGTGTTTACTATCCTTCATCGTCTAAAATAAATTACTTTTCTTCTCTTGAACACCTGTTAGATACCCACTTACCATCTTACGAACACGCAATAATAATGGGAGATTTTAATACTTGTTTGGTAAAACCAGGGCCGTGCATTGCGCGTGCAACGTCTCTCCGCCGCATTATACAATCTTCTAACTTGACTATCCTCCCTCTGAACACTACTCACCATTTTCCTAACTGTGCCCCTGGCCTTCTTGATCTCATTCTCGTCTCTTCGCCTACCCATGTCGCAAAGCATGGTCAATGTTCTGCTGATATGTTTTCCTACCATGATCTCATTTACCTTTCTTACAAGATACGGCCACCTAAAGAAAAACCCAAAATTATAATGCAGCGCAATTTTAGTGGCATTGCACTTGAGAAGCTTCGCGAGGACGCTTGCAATATTGACTGGAATCCTCTACTATCTACAAATTGTATAGATGCTAAAATTAGTATACTTACCGATAAAATAGTGGGGCTTTACGATATGCATGCACCAATCCGTGCCATCAAAATAAAGCATTTACCAGCGCCTTGGCTTACATCTGATATTAAGGAGCTAATATCGAAAAAAGCTGCAGCTAAGGCAAGGTACAAAATCAGATCTACCCAGGTTAATTTGGAAAAGTATGTGGCCCTTAGAAATAGATGCAACAGGGTGTGTAGGAATGCACAACGCCAACATATCCATACCTCGGTGGAAAACGGGGATCCAGCAAAAGTCTGGAAATTTCTGAATACATTGGGAGTTGGAAAGTCACGGCAAGACTCAATTCCTAAAAATTTAAACCTAGATGCACTTAATGTACATTTCTCTTCTTCGTCCAATTTTAATGGAACTACTAAAAGCAACACACTGCAATATCTTTCATCTATTCCAACTCCTGATCATCCACCTTTCATCTTCAACCAATTGTCCGCTTGTGATGTTAAGAAGAGCATTCTGTCAATCTCGTCCAATGCTGTCGGTAGCGATGCCGTTAGCCGAAATATGATTGTGCCAATTCTAGAGCAAATTCTTCCTATCCTATGTCACGTCTTTAACTACTCCATTTCTACTGCTATATTCCCATCCTCATGGAAAAGTGCCCAGATAATCCCTTTACCTAAGAAATCTAAGCCATGTTCCTTCTCCGACTATCGTCCCATATCTATCCTTCCTTTTCTTTCCAAAGCTTTAGAACGTCTCGTCCACTCGCAACTCAGTTCCTTCCTTAATAAAAATGCGCTACTCAACCCCTTGCAATCCGGCTTCCGCCCGGGACACAGTACTGCGACAGCATTGGTTAACATTACCGAAGACATAAGACTGGGCATGGACAGTGGAAATCTCACGCTTCTATGCCTACTTGATTTTAGCAACGCTTTCAATACCGTAGATTTCGACATCCTGCTTGGTATACTCGGCTCTATTAACATATCTCCAACGGCTATTGGGTGGTTTCGTAGTTACCTGTTTGGTCGCCAGCAACGTATTCGCATCGAAGAATCAAGCTCTTCCTGGTGCAGTACGACCGCTGGTGTACCGCAGGGTGGCGTTCTTTCTCCGTTACTTTTCGCTATTTTCATAAATACAATCTCCGAAAAAATATTTTCATCCTACCACCTTTATGCTGATGACCTGCAAATTTACGCCCAAGCTCCTCTAATCACCTTGTCCGATGCATTTACTGTGCTCAACAAGGACTTGGATAGGATATGCGAATGGAGTAAAAACCATGGCCTTACCCTAAACTCATCCAAGACACAGGTAATTGTTATTGGTAGTCAAAGGTTGACTACAAAAATTGATTGGACCCAGCTTCCCCAGATTAATATGGATGGAACAGTCGTGCCGGTTAGCGACAATGTCAAGAACTTGGGTATCTACATGGATAAATCATTTTCTTGGAATATCCAGTTACAGGAAACCAGTCGAAAACTATTCGCCTCAGCGGGTGCCTTGCGAAGGCTGCGTAACTTCCTTCCAATTGCCACTAAAACTGCGCTCGCACAATCGCTTCTTCTTCCTGTTCTTGATTACGCCGATGTCAGCTATCCCGATCTCACTGAGGAGCAACTAGATAAACTTGAGCGACTTCAAAATTTCTGCGTACGATTCATATTTGGTCTTCGCAAGTATGATCACATTTCAGAGTTTCGTAAACAACTCAAGTGGCTTCCAATCCGGCTTCGCAGGAATGCTCATATTCTAACATTGTTATATAATGTTTTGTTTAATCCCACTACTCCCTCTTATCTCAAAGAACGCTTCCAGTTCCTCCATGACACACATGCGAGATGTCTGAGGTCATCCGAGAATTTGAGGCTGAGAATGCCAATACATTCCACTGAATTTGTTGACAAATCATTTACTGTCAGGGCTGTGCGCTTATGGAATGCACTACCCTTGAATATCAAACAGGCAAAAACCCTTAACATCTTCAAAAGAATGGTAAAGGACTACTACCTATTATCGTGTACACAATGATTAATTTATCCCTAATCATTATCTCGTATCTATTTATGTGTTTAGTATGTTAATAATTACGTGACGTTAAGCTGTACCTATATTTATTTATTTTGATTTACGTTAGTTGTACTTTTCTCTCTCTCTCTCTTTCTTTCGTATTATTACACCTTGTATTGTGTTCTTTTGTATTATATTGTTTATATAATAACTACACCATATCTTTTGTGCTGTCTCATCACTGTCCATCCCAATGGTTGCCTGGAAGAAATCGCTTCCAGCGATAAGGCCGCCCATTGTACATTAAACTGTATACATGCTACCTACTTTGTCTATACTGTAAATCTATTGGTGTACAATAAAGCATTATCTATCTATCTATCTATCTATATTTTAGTAATAATAGTTTCTAGTTATCAATTTAATTATTGATGTTTAATTGAACATATTTCTGAAATGTATTTATCTAAAACGTTTTTAAAAGACAGTCATCATAGTAAGTGACTATCTCCTTTAGAAACCTTGCCCTTTAAAAAAAAGCAAAATAAATATTCAAATAAATGTATGTTATTTATAATAAAATAATATAAACTGCTGGTTCTTTTCTTAGGTTCATCCCAACATCTTGTCAACGTTATTAACTAGCAGCAAATTTAATACTTACTCGTAGGTCTTATTTTACTCGCTACGAGACGTACATAAACCAGCTTATGAATTCTCGTTTCAATATTTTTGTACCATTAAAAATGTTATTTTTATACTCTTATTAATTCATAAATAACACTGTGAAGCGATATTTGGACAAAAATTCTTAGATATTAAAGTATTTACCAAATATTGTTTTACTGTCTTCGCTTTTCGCCTTTTGGACTTTTAATTTTTAGTCCAGATCCGATTATATTACAAGCTTCATTTATCTGTATAAAGGATGAAAGTATTTTATGTGAAATTGATAGATAGATAGATAGATAACTCTTTATTGCACAAGAAATTACGAGTACTTATGATGATAAAGTAAAATGGATCATAATACAATATTAGTTACATGTACAATAGGCAACCTTAGCTCAGGTTAGGGTGTATCCGTGTGGATTTATCGCACGATAAAAAAGGACAATCTAAACATTGTTTCCCCGGGGAAAAAAGTTTGTACTGTTATGCATAATTTCATAACTACCCACATATTAAATATGGCTATATCCTAGTGTTTAACATTTGGAATGTTCACAACTGTGAATGTAAACCTTTAGGAATGCCGTAAGATGAAACCGGCCTAGGTTCCATAATAAATATCATGGAAAAGTACAAGTGTATTATTAATATGTGCTTTAGGAACCATTAACTCTAAAAAAAAAACAAATCTGGTATTTTTTTCGTCAAATTGGAACGAGCCTTTGGTAAGACTTGCAATTGTAATGTAAAAATTCGTATAACAATTTTATTATCATTGAATTTAAATTTGAAAAAGGCGAAGTAAACTTTCCAGATACTGACAATTGAATACCTTTTATGAGAAGAATATTGTTCCCGAATTTTGATAATAGATCCGAAAGGTTGAGCAACAGCCGTGAAAGGTTGCTGACTGTGCAAAAATCTGCACTTACGATAAAATGGCGCGTATGGATTTTATACGCAGAATACATTAAAGAAGGCGTCGTAGAAGGCGACTAAGGAATAGGGCTGTTCTCCATCCGACTGTAAACATACAGCCCGTGACTTAGTGCCCGCTTGACGGCAAATAGGCTCGCCCCCTATTACGCGGGACTGAAAATCACAGTTAGCGAAATGTGGGTGTTAATACACCTCTGCCTACCCCTTCGGGGATTTACAGGCGTGAGAATATGTATGGTGTAAGTTTTGTGACTTGCGGTTATTATCTGTGTACTATTAAAATTAATTAATTAATATCATTCTATCGTAGCTAAAATAGACCAGAGGTCGAGTGGGCACCTCAAAATTATGTAGGGACGAATGGGCACTGGGGACGAATTCCAGGGGACCAGTGGGTGCTCATCCGATTAAAAGATGATGGCGGATAGTTAGTAGGTACTAATAAATTTTCTTTTCTGACAATTTTAGTATTACTTATTCATATTTCTGGGTATATGTACCTGTTTTATCTGAAACTGTTTATTAACTCTAAGTACAAGAAGCAAGATTTGTTGGAGCTATTATAACGAAGAATCTACACCTTGTTCTTCAGTACAAGGTATCGTATTATGATCTGTAAAGTGCTGTCTCCATTTTTGATGGATTTGAGATAAATAAGTCCAAGCTTTATTAAACGTGAAAATATGAGATTGGATGAAAGCCCTTCTTTCGGCTTAGGCCTGGCTCGCCCCCTGAATCTCGACCCTTGCGATTAAAATGCTTCACTCGCCCCTTTTTTATTATTTTGGTGTAGTGACTCGCCCCTTGCCACGGAGCGAGTTAAAAATTGACATTTAAATAAATATTTTGGTGGTGTGAATCGCCCCTTGAGGTATTTCTTTTGAAATAAGCCGTGAAATGGTACAGTCAGACAGAAAAATGTACACTTAAATGAAAATTACCATGTTTGATGTCTGTAATATTATTATCACCAACTACGTACACTAAGTTTTTGCTACCTGGCTTACCTATTAGGTAGAACAAAAGGAACGTTTTCAAGGGTCCAATAAACAAAAGCTTTGTTAAAATAGGTCGGAGAGAGTCATATATATAATGCTTTCTCTTTCTAAGTTCGTATTATAATGTGGAAGGGATATGTTTTGCGATATTTGCGTAGTGGTTTATAGTCTGTTTTTTTTTTTATCTCAGATACTAAATTGACAAGTGCAAATGTCAAATTGTGAAATAATGATACCAGCTTTGTATTTAGTGGTGTACTCGAAAGTCGAAACTATCGACAATGTTTGCTGCCTAGATACAGGTGGTTTAGCTATAATGTATTTTAAGAGAAAAGTTAAATATAAAATGTTTATTAGTTTTTTATCCGACTGCGCGACGCAAAGGAATAGTAATGTGATTAATTGTATGTTCCTTTATTAAACTCTATACATACCAAACGCCTGGCCCGATTTTTAAGATTCACACATTAATGTCAACAAACTACGTCAAGTGGGGTATCGTTGAATAGGTATTTAAAAATCATTTCAGTTTTTTCTCACCATTTTTCGATTTGACTTACCGTTTAGGATCTATATCGATTTAAAGTTGCGCTACAACTCATCGTCATCATCTGCATCTCCTTATTGCATCCGTGGCCAAGATGACCTCGAAGCTCAGGGTCCGTCTTCCGGCTCTTCCTTCTCTACTTCGCACGATCTTGGGCGTCCATGGTAGTGAGACCATTAGCACGCATATCACCCTCCACGACGTCAAGCCAGGACTTCTTTGGCCTACCCCTTTCACCTGGACCCGGCGGGGGTACCATTGCCAGGCATTTGTTCCCCACGTAGCCTGGCGGTTGCCGCAAGCCGTGGCCGCACCAGCGAAGGCGGCTCTCTTGCATTTTATCCCCGATGTCACGGACATGGAGGCTGCCGCGGATGCGAGAGCTCCGTACGCGATCTTTACGCGTAACGTCGCATATCCATCGCAACATTTTCATCTCCATGACATGCAGCTCTTGCTTGTGTTGCTCGAGCAGCGGCCACGCCTCACAACCATGCAAGAGGACAGGCCTAATGATCGTCTTTATAAACTAACCTGACTGGCATTTTGGGATCACAAGTGACGCCAGTCATTTCTCACCACTTGGCCCACGCGGCAGCAATGCGTGCCTTGACGTCGTGGTCGATCTCACCGGTCACATGAAGTACAGATCCCAGGTACTTAACCTGGTCCGTGCGCTCGACCAAATCATCGCCTATGCGGACGGGTGTGGGATCTGTGGAGTTTAACGTTAAGTATTCTGTCTTCGCTACATTTAGCTTCAGACCACCGTTCTCAAGCGTTTCTTTCCATCCTTTCACGCGTCACACCAATCTGCTCCTGTCCGCGTCCATCAGCGCAATATCATCAGCATACATGAGCAACCACGGAGGCTGCTCATGTGAGTTTCTAATGCTGTCCGACAAAACATCTAATACCACGCTGAACAGGTAAGGACTAAGGACGGATCCTTGGTGTACCCCGACGGTGATGGGGAAGGCTCTCGAGTCGCCAACAGCTGTAGCTGCAGCAGTCCGAACTACGGAACCGGAATCGTAGTACATGTCTCGGATGGTGTCAACTATTCTAACATATTAATTTAGACAGTAGAAATTTACGATGAAAAGACGAAAACTTCGCATGACTGTATGGAAGAAAATTGAAAACGATTACAAAAATATATAACTAAAAAGTTTTAAATAAAATAAATTATTGAAACTTGTGTTGATCTTTTTAGTATCAGTCGAATTCTTGTTTTTATTTTGAATTTAAATTTAAATTAGAGTACCAAAAAATTTTAAATACTGTAATTTACATACCTACAATTTTCAGATTCTAAGACTAGTATAGCGTCATCTTTATCGATAGTCTCTGCAAATCGATTAAATGAAACTTATGAAGCCTTAAGTTAGATTTTTACAATGACAACCCAAGTGACGCAAAATGGACGCCATTTTGTTTCAATGACAATATACCTATTTAAGTTTTGTTTCATTTAGGTAACTTGCATACCGAATTTAAATTAGTATTTTATAAATTTTATAGATTAACCTACAAATATTTGTACTAAATTTAATTTATCGATAAATTTCGATACTGGTGGCACATGACTATTTTTTAATTGCAAAAAACCGACAACAGGTAATTTCAAATTAGTATCTGAGATTAAAAAACGGGCTATAGTAGTGATTAGTGACATCTAAGTGCAACAGAATATGCACAATATTTAAGAGTATTGTGATATTGTGTATATGTTATAGGCAATGTGTATAATGCAGGCATTCTATACAATACCTAGGAAATGTATAGAATGCTGGGGTCGTTCAGGCAATGTATGAAATGATATTCAATGTTTAAACTATTTTACACTTTGCCTAGGAAATGTATAGAACACCTAGGCATTGTATAGAATGCCGGTTGAAGCATAGGTAATGTATGTAATCTATTTTTCTTCTCTATGATTTAACCCACTTGTTACTACCGTCCTTTATAACGCCACTAATCGAGTGTTAGATGTAACTGCCTAATTTATATATTTATTGTTGTTTTACCAAAGATCGTTTTACATTACCGTAATTAGAAACAGTCCTTCTATAGTATATTAGTACTATTTGTCACAGTGCGTGTATTATTTAGAAGTTCTGACATGTTTTAAATTGAAAGTGAATTTGCTTTGCGACTTGGCTTCAAAAAAGTAAGTTTTATGGTACATAAATTATGTAATAAATACTATAACGTAGAATATCGTAAAGTGTTGTTATTGTAATTTACATTTGAGAAAAAATAAGTTCGAATTTCACAGTTTTTCATGAAAATTATCGTTTGTAAAAACTGATGGCGTTATAACGCCCGGTAGTAAAATGTACGTCTGTTTACTACTACTATCAAAATTTAGATCACTGATGAAAAGGCCTTGGAATCTCATCGAAATAGTTGACGAATTGCAACATGTTGAATCGGATGATGGCCTGCCCAGTGAGATTACCATTTTTCCACCGGAAAATTCAAATACCGAAGTAACAAACGAAGTTTCCGGCATGCTTTTGAGCATATTACGTATTTCATTTCAGTCACTGAAATAACTACAATATATTGCAATGTCAATAGGAGGTAGGAAACGATGGTATTTCAGTCCCGATCGAGCGGTCCGACTGGGGAAGTACCTCCTCCCTACAGAATACCGCGGCTAAATAACCTCGTGTTGTGTTCCCGGCGGTGAGTAGGGTGGCCAGGGCTCACTGGAGGGGTTTTGTGCTGTCAGTGGGAAGACCAAAGGCTTGTCCTACATAAGTAGACACTCCTGCAGCCGACCCGATAATAACAATGAGATTCTGTGCCGTCAGCGTATCTTCTACGTTGACGACAAACAGGATCTTTACAGGATCTCCAGCATGAGTGTGACGCCCCTGGTCTTGCACTCGTCCATAGGCCACGGTAACCACTTTCCATTAGGTGGGCTGTGTGCTTGTCTGCGACCTAAGTAGTATAAAAATGTCCTTATTAGGTAATTTTCATGTTCCCAGCTAAGAGCTCCATCAGAAATTGGTATAAACTTTGGGTCGGTGCAAAGTTTAGGGTATATTTTATGGTCTGTTTGCCAAAAATACGTCTTGTTTCCCATCATATCAATGTTTACTTTTTAAATAAATAAAGTTTCATTATAAGCGTTTCATTCAACAAGCATTCGATGTTTCATTTCATTCCAGAATGTCTGCAATCATAACTTTGGTTTGGTAGCCGATCTTACTACCGGGCGTTATAACGCCAGTCGTTTTCCGGCTTTTCCAGACCACGAATTTTTTTTAAAGTATTTTTCTAATAATACTATATTATTATAGTACAACATATTCAAAAATCATTGTAATCCGAAACAAAAAATAGTTTCAGTAATATCTGGGTTAATTAGATACCTAGATACTAATCTTTTGAGAGCTAATCCTAATTTCAACTTCCACCAGCAGGCAGTGCTGATAAGACATTTGTGTTCTATTGGTAGGTATGCCTAAGTACCTACGTGTTTTTTTGCGTAGAATGTTTCTCACATAGCAGTGAATTTCTATTGGCCACGGCAACCACTCTCTTACCACCATCCCTGTGCTTGTCAACCACCTAACCTGATGGAAAGAGAGTTGTTACCGTGGCCTATAGAAGTTCTGCATGGTTAAAAAAAATAACCACGAAGGCTAATGCTAGAGCTCCGCTCCGCCTTCTAACCTAATCTATCCAAGTTGGAATGAACAGGTTTTCTTTCAGCAGTAATATCCATTTTTCAAATCCATAGAGGGCTTCTTAAAGGATCGCAAATAAATGACGCTTTGTTAATCTATTACTTTGTTTGCTAACAGTACTTATTTATCAAGGTGAGACGAATTTTCGCACATGAAATATCATTTTAAAGAGACGAATTTACAACAACCCGTCCATTATACACATTGCCTGATGCGCTTCGGGCATTTAATACAACACCTAGGCAATGTATGAAATTAATCGTATTATACACATTGCCTGAACGTTTTAGGCAATGTATAGAATGCCTAGGCATTCTATACAATGCCGGATTATACACATTGCCTATAACATATATAAATTTTGGATTGAAAGTCAGGTAAGTTTGTATTACAATCGTATTATGATATTTTATGTAAATTAAATTTGCAAAATAGTTTTATTCTTTACTTTTTGTTTGGCTTTTATTTAGTAGTCGTTTTAATATCGCTTCCGGCTTTATTCACAAATGAATAATCTAATTTTTGAATTAAATATTTCTTTAGTCGGCAAACAAAATCGTATTCTGACTACTAAAACAATAGTATCTTGTTGGTATTGATAGATTGAAATAATCTTAACGTTGAAAAACGTGACGTTAAAAAAAGGATAAACAATACTACAAATTAATTCGTTTTCCTATGCGCGTGCATATAACAATGGCGATCGGCCATATTTAAAAGAATGAGGTTTGTTTTACACTGGTTTTTTTTCTGTACTTAGAGAAAAAAAAAGTTAAATTTGAGTGAAAATTTTATTTATTATATAAGTATTACAAGTTGAAATTATTTATTTAAATACGAAAATGCATCAAATGACCATACAATAGGCATATTAATTTATTCGTACTATTAAACACGTTATTTTTTGTATCGAAACTTTTTTATAAACATAGAAACTTAACCTATAAAATTTAAAAAAGAATCTATAACTCACTTGTGAATAATAGCAATGAAAAAGTCACAGTTTGATAATAGCTGTCATTACATACCTAATTGCGGTGAAATAATAGCAATGTTATGAGCAGGTGTGTTGTAAAACTCTTTATTGCTGACAGTACTTTTAACTTACTAACAATCGGGGGCGATTTGGGGTATCTAATGTTCAAGGGGGCGAGTTGCAACATTAAAGCAGTCGGGGGCAAGATCCACGGGGCGAGCGAGGCCTAAGCCCTTCTTTCCACATTTTTTACTGCAAATAAAACAATCAAAAAGTAAATAATCTTTATACCTCAACCCGTAAGACCACGGTCGTTTCTCTCTACATGCTCTACGTGTACACATACGTGATCAATTTGAGAATTATCGGCTGTCAATCCGATTGGCAATTTGGTGCTGGAAGTACAGGCGATTAGTTTACAGCCGCTCTAGACACGTGGCAATACGTTTGTAGAATATAATAGAATAGATACTGACTGACATACTGACATACCAACGTTGACGACTGCACTAAATGTCTAAATATGTCATACTAGCTTTAGCCCGCGGCTCCGACCGCGTGGATGTCGGTTACCGCAATCAAACATGGCATAATGTGCTTTCCCAAGGTCTAATCTATCTCTGTACCTACCAAATTTCATTAAAATAGATTCATTGGTTTAGGCGTGAAAGCGTAATAGACAGATAGACAGACATACAGACTTTCGCATTTATAATATTAGTATGGATTAAATTTTAAATCGTCATAACAACTGATAACTCATAATGCTAAAATGACATTAAATAATGACATTTGGCCCAACATACCCCGTAGGGAATTCAGCTATAGATCTATTAAATGAAATAGAATGAATAGTGTAATAGTGAAGCAAAGAGATCTTTAAATTGAAAGTCTGAAGGTTCAATAACAACATTAAGTAATAAAATAGGGGAGAGACTAGCAACCGTTTTGTCTCTATTATTGGCTACCTTATTCGGAGGCTGAGAATAAGGATGTATTCATAATACAACGAGATTAATTTTTTACACCATTCATGGTTGAATAACAGGCGTAGGCAACCGACAATGTTACATACATATAGTTAACTTTATAGTTACACGTAATGCATGCACTTCATTCTCGTCGAGGTTAGGCGAGGTAGCACGAGCACGAGAGTGTGGTGGGAGCCCTCGCGTCACATCGCCGCCGCGCCTCGCCTGGCCTCGCGCGAGAGGACGCGAGGTGCGAGGGTAGACGAGGCGAGGCGCAGCCTCCATATTCTCGCGTTCGTTCACGTCCATTATGCACGCGACACGCGACACAGAGAGAACTGGAACAATGGTGAGAGTGAACCTCGTCTAACTTCATCAAACCTCGCCTCGCCTAACTCCGACGAGAGTGAAGTGCTAGCAAACCTCGTGTCGCCTCGCCTCGCTTAACCTCGCCTAACTTCGTCAAACCTCGCCTCGCCTAACCTCGACGAGAATGAAGTGCAAGCATAACAATTGCAATCTATTGCTGACGAGAAGTTACGGGTGTCTTCAAGACAAGAGTGAATAGGTTATTTCTAGGCATGCGTGCTCCATATAATGACTCTCTCAGGAGGAGTCGGCAGGGGAGGTTATGTCGGACTTGAACCGACTAAAACGCACGACGTCTGTGGGTCGATGGTTGCCGGAGGAAAGATTGTCTGAGAAATATCTCTCGCACCCGTAGTCCCCGGGAACGGGGACATCGCGCGCCGCCGTCGCGGCCTGCTTCTGCTAGGATGAAAGGCGGCTCCACCCATCACTCCCAGGCCAACATCAATTAGCAACGACCATAAAAAATATTATCAGAATTCCAGTAATATAGTCTATCATAATGTGAACTTACCCTTATATTTCAAATTTGATTAAGTGAGTCCTTAGGAAGGTAATCTTATTTGCTCGTTTTTCGATATTCCTAAAATTGTTAAAGCGCCTTTATACCTGGATAAACAGGATTTGCAAAGCCGAATGGTTGAGCAAATTAGAGCTGGTAGGTATTCAAAGGGTTCGTCTTATGTGTTTAATAAAAGTGAGGTCAAATTCAGGTTTCAAGAGTGTAGGGAAAAATGGAGCTTTTCAACCGGGTGCGTATTTACTGCTGGGTACCTACCAACTTACAAAAGATTATGTAGAAAATTATTTCATAGACCGGCTGACTTTATAGGAGTTTTAGAACGAACGATTTTGAGCACAGTTTCGATAGAAAAATCGGGTAGAAGCTTGAAAAAAAAATTATGATGTATGGGAATAATGTACGGGTAAACGGAATAATGTATGAGTTTTATTAAAAAGATCCCGTTTACATTACATTATTTTGATTTAAAACATCAATCAATCAAGCAATTAGCCTATAAACG
This sequence comes from Eilema depressum, assembly GCA_914767945.1. Classification (NCBI taxonomy): domain Eukaryota; kingdom Metazoa; phylum Arthropoda; class Insecta; order Lepidoptera; family Erebidae; genus Eilema; species Eilema depressum. The sequence continues at coordinate 5,404,538 of OU612028.1, read as the reverse complement.
GTCCACTGCTGAACATAGGCCTCTGAACTGGCATTTAAAACATAAATATATACCTATGCGTGCCCGTAATTCCCCGAAGAGGTGTCTTAACACTCATATTTCATCATGTAAGATTTTCGATTCCATATAGGTAATAGAGGCTGAGATTATTTTATTAAAAGTTATAAAAGTACGTGTAAAGTTGCGGAGTAAATATTTTACCTTTCACTACTAGTTACTGTTGCACGTCCGGATTTTAAAAGGCAAATCTCTTCAACAGTAATCTGTAGTTACGCGTCTAGAAACGAGGATTTAACAGTTTTGATATTACGTTGGAAAAGCGTAGCCTTTGCAGAGAGAGTCATTATTGTTAGCTGAAAATACTGAAGCGCTGTTTTTAAGAGGATTTATATTTAGGTATAATAACAGCTCACACGGTTTCTCTTGCGTTCTTTTAAAATTGTGAAATATAGATATGAAACTTAGTCATGATTAACCCGGTGCTAAATGCCGAATGCATCCAAGTTTACTCTTCTTATAGGAGCAAGGTCTTCTTCTTCTTCGAGTCAATAGCTGGGTTTGACTGGTATTTTTTTTAATTTTGTCTCGGCTAGTCGGTCACAGCAACAGCGCTCTCCGTTGCTCTACAAAGGTCATCGATAGAACAGGTGAAGGGGCACAGCGAGCAGGGGAGCAAATGTGACATGGACTGGGATTGGGCCCCGCAATCGCACAGGGCGCAGTGGACACGGAAAAGCAAGAAACGGGAGCGGTAGGGATCGCTTGGAGGACCTGCACGTGAATCTGCTTGCAGAAAGTATAGTGGGAGGTGAACTGGGGTGGATGGTGGACATGGTGGTAGGTAGGGACTGGAAGGGATAAGGACTGATGCGGTGCATCGTCCGGCCACGCGGTAAGCCTGATCAGGTCAGGAACGTTGGTTCCTAGTGGGCTACGAGGAAAAATAATACTTACGGGCTATCTATAATTTTTTTTTTTAAATTTTGTGGAAGTTAGTGCTTTGGACAAGTTCAGAAAAATAGAATAGTACACATTGTAGGACTTTGAAATTAAGTTTCATTTTATCAGTTTATGTTCTCTTCAGTGAGCAGTTTAGAAGTGTATTTGCTCAGAATATATCTAAAAGGAGAATAAGCTTCTTAAAAATTATTACTAAGGTATTTATATTTTTCCAATATTTTTTTAATCAACGAAAGTTTTCGCACAAGGCTGATATGCGTATCGAGGGAATATTACCTAGATAGAGTCCTTTAGCGTTTTATTAATATCGTATGCGTAATATGCGTAGGCACTTTTGGCACCTGGTGTTGATAAGTATTAGAGTAAGGTATTTAAATTGGGTAGGTACTTTCAGAACACGTGCTGTAAGTTTATAGTGCTGTACGTTTCAGAAATTTTGATAAGGGTTCCTGCAAGGTGCTTGCAGGAAATTTCATAAGTAAGTGTAAAAGTATTCTATTCGTCCGTCTCACGTCGATTTTGTGAAGTAATAAGAGTGGGATCGGATCCTACAAGTTCTGAACACGCATATTATCACATACTGCGTGTTTGGCTGAATTTTGACATTTTCCGTGAAGCGACTATCATATGACCTCCACAACCCATTGGCGATATCGAAGTATTGCAGTTAGACCCGTTATCACACAAATATCTTCACTGAGCTGAAATTGAAACCGCGCCCCCTGTGTAACAATCGCGGTCACTACTGCCACACCGCCGCGCGCCGCGCCGCCGCCGCGCCGCCGCCGCGCCGCCGCCGCAGTGGCTGTGGGCTGTGGGGCTGTCCATTAATCCCGTGATGTTTTTTTGTTTTTTTAGCAATTTTTTAACCCCCCCTCTCCCCCATGGTGATACGTGGTGAGGTTTTGGACTACCCCCCCCCCCCTCCCCTAGCCAAAATCACGTGTATTTTTTTAATGCTAAAAAATTAAAAATCGTGACAAAAATCGCGAATTATAAGAAAAAATAAATACACGTGATATCTCAATATACTCCTCCCTCCCTCCTGGTGATATTTCGTGATTTTTTCCGACCCCCCCCCCCCCTTTTGAGCCTCACGTGATTAATAGACAGCCCCTGTTTTCGTGAGCTTTTTTTTTTATACCACTTAGGTGGCAGACAAGCACACGGCCCACCTGATCAAAAGTGGTTACCGTGGCCTATGGACGTATGCAACACCAGGGGCGTCACACTCGCGCTGCCGACCCTTCTTCTGCAATTTTTGTATAACTCGATCTACGACGTCCATGTTCAGTTGTGATAAGATTAAAACTGTTATAAATATCAGGTTAATTCTGGTTAATCTTATCAGGGTTTTCTTAAACGTTTCATATTCATAATCACATTACTTAATCACATCTATTCTGATGAAATTACTTAATAAAATTTCAGGAACTTCTAACTCGGTTTGTTTTTGAAAGGTAGGTGAAAGGTTCTTAGTATTATAACCTGTATGGAACATAAAAAAACCTATTTTATTTAAGGACAAAGGAAAATTTGTCTGAGGTGCTTTCTTGATAATTGAAAACCCTCTGGCGGTTTCGAGCTAAAACGGTATAATAAAAATAGCAGTAAATTTTAATATCATACGGTTTTTACAACTAGAAGGTAATAAATAACTTGTTAATCTCTTTGAAATTAGCCAGGTAATGAGCAGTTTTCCAGTAGGTATAATAATCTGTTGCTTTTTAAATCATCAAGAGATGGCGCTAGCATAGCTTTTGGTAATTTTAATGTACTCTGTGGTTTATTTGTGCGATGTTGCCAAAGTTTAATTTCATTTACCCATATTACAATAGATAAAATATGATAAAACGCTTAATTCTTTTCGCGTCATTGTGTGTAATTTAAAATAATATTATATTTAAAATAATTTTATCAAAAAAAAAAATGTCAAAACATTTATGTAAAGTAAATCATTACAAAACCAAAGAACATTTTTTCCATAAATTAGGGAACACTAGATGTGAGACCACACTCTACTTACCAAAAGTGCCGGCTGCGCCATCTAGCTTGTCTTTAGGAACGCTATAAATACCTACTGGAAAACTGCTCATTGAAATTGAGTTTCAATATTTTTTTAACTGCCAAAAAGCGTAGGGCGCTTGATAATGATTGTTGTAAGCCACCCACTATGATACGTTCTACCAGTAGGCCACAGAGGCTGTCTGTGAGACCAATACCGAAAATCATGCGAAGTGGAGAAGTAAATGATGAAAACCGGACCCCAGACTAGAGTCGCATCTGAAGCATTCACCACGGGTGGTGAACGCTTCGGATGCAACGGGGACTAACGCAAAAATTATGATGGTGGAACAATATTATTAAGATTGAAGGTGGTGCGTACATTCAACTTATTTTGTAAGATCATTCATTTTGCATAGTATGAACCTTGAGTCTTGGTTATTGATAAAATGAGGGGTAAAATATAAAGAGCTGCCCAAAAAGTATCTAACAGTATAAAGGGTGTACTTTCGCACAAAAATAAGCCTATGAAGTAAGTCTGCCGTTCACGGGCTCTTTAACTATTACCACGACATAATTAGTACTCCTTTTACTTAGTGCCCTTTAGCAGACATAGTAAAAAATATTAGTGAAGATGAAATATTAGTCAAGAAATGTTGCTTTTTTTTTTAAATCAATTTTAGTTTGTTAATAAAATTGGCAACATCTGTCGAAGGACTGATGGTCGTTGGAGTAGACGAGTCCTAGAGTGTAGACCGTGAGTAGGAAAACGGAAGGTGGGACAACCCCTAACCGCCGACCTGAAAAAGGTTGCTGGGACGGAAGGCAGATGATCGGCAGACGTGGCGCACATTGGTAAAGGCATTATACACAGTGATAGGTAAATAACCTATACCAGGGATGGGTCCGTACAGTCAGCATCAGATCGATCCTGACTGGCAGGTTGTTCAAAAAGAACTGACCAAGATCTTAATACCATGGTATTTTTTAATACTTTGATATTAAGACCTTTTTGAGTGCTTTGCTTGTCAATCTCGATCTGATACTAACTGTTGAAATATTCATGTATTAGTTATTAAACACTTTAGAGTACCAAAGTGGTACATATCAAGTTGTCCAGAATATTTACGCAACGAAATTTTAATATTACTTTACAGGTTTTGATGCAAATATACAGAAATATGAAACCTACGAAGGAAACCAATAAAAATGTTACTTAACTCAGTACGCGGACCTCTATGCTTTTAAAGGTGAAAAGATTTACTCAGAGGTCGTAAGTGACAAGCGTGCAGTGTATATTTAATGTTACCAGAATTATTTCTAAATAAACGAAAGAAGCGAATTGTAAGGCTACTTTTTAACGAATTTTATCACGATTATTGGTATTATGTACATTTAGCCCGACCTTGCGACTATGGCTGCTGAAAAGTAATCGAAACGCCGGGATTAGAAGATCGCGATAGAATCCGTTAAAAAGTATATCAACTGTAATCACTGTTTTGTAGTCTAGTGTGGATTAGCAGTGAATGTTGATAAGTACTCTTTTTCACAACATAACCTGACACAACACAACATAACATATAATGCCCTTTTGGCGAATAAAACTTGAATAGGTAACAGAAGGTTAAAAAATGTACACTGTAATAGTGAAAATCTTGACGACCTCCGTAGCGCCCATTTGACTAGCACCACTACCTCTGATTTAGCAGTCAGAGGTACTAGGTTTGATTCCTGCTCAGTGCAAATATTTGGGTGCACGAATATGATTTACTTTATTCTGCATATTTTTATGTATAATGTATAAATGTATTTACAAATAAATCTAATCATTATCCACATTCTAAAATTCATTACACAAGCTATTTTAACTATACATACTGTGAATCTAGATAGCGTTGTGTAGAATTTTATAGAATATATTTTGTATGATCTACAATCTGGGTGAGCTGTAGTTTACCCATTTGGTTCAGAAATCGCTGCTTTCTTCACCTTGCACCACACCCACACGTCACGGTAGGTAACAATGAAATCCAACAAATGCGTCCCGCTATACCAATTTCCGTTTCTCTCAGTACTGAAGCCATTGCATGGCAACGTGCTGATATGTGGCACTTCCATCTTTTATAGAGTATATTTTTCCTCTGCATATAAGTACTATTTTTTTTATTTTTTTTAAGTATTTCTTAACATAGAATAACCTTAATATTGAATGGAGTTTTAAAGTCCCAAGTCGTCCTAAGACGGATGTATATCTAGAAAAATTTAGATCAGGTTCGGGCGAGGCTCGGTGGCTCAGTGGCTAGAACATACCTTTGTAAGGGAAAGATAGCGGGTTCGAGACCGCCTGAACTGTATTCGCTTTTTCTATTTTAAGGCCCCGAATCAGATTAGCATCGAAAAATCGGTATTTTCGAAACCGTTTTTCTTTTTAACTATAAAACCTAAAGATCTGAAATTTACATCCCTGCATACTACAGGATATACAGAGTAACTTCACCTTTTCATAAATTCAATAAAAGAGGAAGAAATAGTTGAAAAGAGGCTCTGAACATCACTCTACTCTTTCTTATGAAACCAAATATTTTCTACAATATGTATCCAAATAATCTAAAATTTCAGATATATGTTAAATGAGTGTACTAGTATGACGTGACCTTCTTAGTTTGTAATCGTCCTCTATAAAATTATCTATTAAAATTAGTTTTACTGATTTTTACGGCTGAAAAACGAGCGAATGACCTTGAGCATTTGTATGGTCAAAGTCATTCGCGTATGTAATCACCTTAATTGATTTGAACCTTTATTATATTAGCGTAATACATTAAAGGAAGAAAATATTGAATTTGTTCTATAAAGAGAATGCTTTATAGTTAAATCCGATCTTCAGGACTCACTCTTAAATTACGTAGTAAGTACTCTTAAAGTAAGTTACGCATATTGTGGAAAACTCCAAGGTGAAGACCTCAAATGCGAACGGGACGGAATATAATACCCAATATTGGTTACTAAAATCAGACGGCACTGTTTTTTTATAGCACTTAAGTCGCAGACAAGCACACGGCCCACCTGAAGGAAAGTAGTTACCGTGGTCTATGGACGAGTGCAACACCAAGGGAGTCACACTCGTGCGGCCGACCTTGTAAGAACAGAAAGATTATGTGCCGTTAGCGAAAAAGAAAAGGAGAACAAGCCTTTGGTCTTCCCACTGTCAGCACAAAATCATTCCAGTGAGCTCTGGCTACCCTACTCACCGCCTGTACGATTACAAAACAGTGATTCTTTGGAAATATAAATCTCAATATCATCCAAGTACACCAAAACAACATAACAATTTACTGGACACGCACCATGTGTTTCCTCTAAAAGAAAACGGCCATTAGACGTATGTATGTGAATAAGTGAATTAAGAATTATGGTCGCCATTATGTTGCTTATAGGAAAAGTCTCGTGGTAGCACTTATGGTACTTTAAGTAAGTGAGAGTTAGGTAATAGGCAATAGAAAAAATTGGGTAATTTAGGACCTGCGTTCTCCCGGCTCTTATACAAAGATTTCATTCTTTAAGGTTTCCCCAGTATCAACCTCAATTTTTGAAAAGAGTAATTTGTTAGTTTATACTTTAGGCGTACCTACTAGGCGTTAGGCTAATTGAATGACTGAAAGCATATTCTAGAATTTAAATAAGTGTGTTCTCTATAAAAGTTTTCATTGGACAATGGATTTGAACTGTACACGTTTTTTAAAATGACTGATGTCGTTAACCACCCTCTCCTTTCCTATATAGGACAACACGTGCAGGGCTTAGATGCCACCCGCATACGGTGCAGAATATTCCATCAAGAACCAAGCGGTTCGGCGACTCCTTCTTCTGCCGCACCATTAAGTCTTGGAATTCTTTACCAGTTCACGTGTTTCCCTCCTCCTACAGTCCCGGGTCCTTTAAGCGGGGCGTGAAAAAGCATCTGATGAGGCCGTCAAGCTGAGTGCCACCATTGTAACATGATACGTGTCTGTAATGGTGACGCTCTTTTCAGGGACTTTGCCTTCAGCTTACCATCAGGCGAGGCGAAGTCAAATTGACGTGTCCTATATAAAAAAAAAAGGCTAAAATTAAATATCTTTTTGTAGGATGTAATCAAAATCTCGAATCTTATTTAATTTTAAACTTTAAGGCTATATCAAAATGTCTAAAATTTAATGCCATTTTCTTCCGGTGTCTATGGTATGACAGTGGTTTTGCTTTAGCAGAATCGAGGGCCTGGTAACCGACGTTGCTGTAAACTTAGATGAATTTAAAGACCTCGAGTCAGTTAATTAGTATTTTAGACTGATAAAACACTGTGTAATAAAACAATTATAGTGAACAACATCGTGGGTTGTAACATCAGGAAACTAGAAAACTATATTAGCAAAACCCATCCTGTTCAGTAACTTTTTTTTAGTTTCTGTTACCTACCTAGTACTTGTCTAGGTCATGAATATTTTTAACAGAGAGAAATTTATAAAATTCTGTTTTAACATTTTCCCTCTTTCGTCCTCGTGTTTAAAGTGTGTTCATTATAATAAGAAAATAATTATGTTCCTCCCTCAATAGCCTTCAACGCAATCAGTCACGGTATCCTTGTCTATGTCCGTGGAGGGTATTTTAATTTTGTAGAACAACAAACGAGATTACCTTTTAATTTTACTTGGCGATTTTTCACAATTTTGTTACTTAAATTTGACTTGAAGCGTGTTAGAAAATGAGGGTTACTTTATGTCAGTGTATGTGTTTACCTACCCCGCTGGGAAAGACTGACTGTATGTATGTGTATGTCAGTCACGAAGATTGAATGGTTGCTAGGAAGAATGTTTATGAGCAGTATTTTTTTATATATAGGCTCCTATCAGCCGTATTGTTTCTCTGTGTTAACAATGGGCACTCTTGTTAAGACTTACCGTACTTGGATTCTTTAACCTTGCAATGTTTTAACCTACTCGATTACCACTTAGCTCCAAGCGGCGTAAACAACAATTTTACTATGGGTACTATGTCTACATATCTGTAAAGGCAGGCCAGTAGAAATCGTATTACAAGCAACCCTTCCCAACTACTTTGTGCTCTTTCGGGGTTCATAAGGTTCAGTAAACTTTTGCGTTTGGAGATAACCTCACATAAATTCCTCCACCTCTCATAAAATAGTTGCATAATACCAATGGCGGACGTTAAACTAACTTTAGGTATAATAACGACGTCGTAAGAAATGTAAAGTGGCAATTTGTTTCTACATAGAAAATTACTTCGCACATAGTAACTGACAGCAGCGTATTTTAGAACTCAGAGAATAGCTTTATTATGTAGTAAAATTTTACCAGAGCATCTAAGTTTGAAACAGATTACCATTGGAGTTCAGAAAAGGTCTGTTTAACAAAAGGTCTACATTGGAGGTCATCAAGTTAAGAAAATAAACCAAATGAGCGAGACTGGAAAATTTATGCAGAAATATCTGAAAGAATAATTAACCTTTTGCAATTCATTTTGGCAAAAGATTTAAGCACAACTTTGAACTCAACTTGAGGTGACATTGTATGAAGCATTTCTATTAAATAGTTCTACAACGAATGCAATAATCGCTTTATAATGATACTAGCTGCTACCCGCGGCACCGCTCGTGTGGATGTTAGTTATCGCGACCAAACATAGCCTATGTTCTTTCCCAAGGCCTAATCTATCTCTGTACCAAATTTCATCAAAATCGGTAGGTACAGTGGTTTAGGCGTGAAAGCGTTACAGACAGACAGACAGAGTTACTTTCGCATTTATACTCGTAATATTAGTATGGAAGTATGGATTTGTCAGAAGTACACGAATGATTCTATCATTTTTTTTATTTTTATTTAAACTGACCCCGACGTTGTAATTTGCTATTTTTAATTAAGCTATGAGCAAATGGCTATTACGAGTATTCAATAACAACTCAAGACTGAAATACGAATTAGGTCGAGTGGTGTCTGTGTACTTTTAACGTGGTTGACATACAGAAGTGCTGATCTATTTATCAGGTCGCCAGAAGTCAGATAAATCGAGATTCAGGACTGAATGTTGGAACAGTAAAATAGTCGTAGTTCGAACTCACAATTTTGCCCTCTGAATTTTCTTCTCCCTCATTTGACATGACATGATAATAATAAGAATATTACTAGTTTGTACAGTTTTGAATATCCGGTACTTTGCCAACGTCCACCTACGCAGACCACGTGAATGGACCGCATCCCTGACAATAAGGCCATTGAGATGTCAACTTTTGTGTCGTCAGCAGTCTAGGTACTGACTTCTATGAAAGGTAAAGCAGCAAATGATGGAATAATGATTCTTCCTATTCTAGAGGAATTAATCACAACAAGTACTCTTCAGGAAGTTTATTTTTAGGATAAATTTAAGCAATATTTATAAACTCACCCAGAGATCTCCTCTGTAATAAAGGCTATTGACGAAAAATTTGCGATACTATAAAGTCGAAAATATTAGCAATATTTTCGAGTTTATGTTATCGCAAATATTTTCACGATACCACGGACAAGGTCATAGTAATTGAACAATTATTGTCGTACCCGAGGCAACTTGATTCCTTAAGGGAATCATTGAATATTTTTTGCATGTACTTATGCCAAAATATAAAAGAAATTGAGAAAACTTATCTTGTGATGTAACTCTACTTCAGGTACACACAATAAATAAACTATCTACGCAGTAACGATATTATTTTTGTTACCTTTTTTCATTTGAGTCCTATCATATACGAACAATAGATATCATTAGAAATAACTTATAATCAACTCAGTACAAATATAATTAAAAAATCAAAGAAACATACCTATCTATAGCTCATGTTTCATTATAAATCGTATAATGATACTAGCATAGTTGTACTGGGTTGGTACCCACTGGTCCCCTGGAATTCGTCCCATGTGCCCATTCGTCCCTTCATAATTTTGAGATGCCCACTCGACCCCTGGCTATTTTATAATTTAATAAATTTAATAAGACTTTAATAGAAAAATACAGAAAAAGGAGTAAGGTAGGTTTGCAATACCCAAGCAGGCTATATCATTCAAAGTGGTTGCTGGCATTTCACAATTTGGGTCACAGTAGTCTTAAGGGTGGGAGGGATGCTAATATCTACGAACGAAAGCTCTTTGAGAAATTATGATTAAACTTCACGTATAGGTTAGTTCATTAGATCATCAATTACCTTCGGGCTCTGTTGACTGTTCTATATAATAGCATATAGGTACACATATTTAGATGTTGAGAGTGAATTTAAACCTTAAGGTAAATATCAGAATAAATGAGTCAGCGTGAATTAGGATCTTTGTTTACACCATTAATATAATTGTATTGTTATCTGTTAAATGAGGAAACTGTATGCCCCCTATTGATGTACGATATAGCCGTTGTATCATTTAAGTATGTACGTACGTAGTATCAAAAAAAAATGGATTTGACGCAAAACTGTCGAGCAAAGCCCATCGACAACTATCGACATTTCCTCCACCCCCCTCATAATCATCATTATCTTAGCGCTGTTCTCTGTTGCATCCAAGGCTTATAGACCAGGGTTCACATACCCCTTCTGCTCTTCTTGGTTTGGTTTACATGGCTTTTATGCGCCCGTAGCGTCGTTGAGGCATCTGTGAATATTTTCAGTGAACATTCATAGATACCTCAACCCACATAACTCGCTCATTCTGAGGATTCCCCTTCTAACTAGACAATAAAAGCCACAGTGGTGCATACTGATAAATGTGATCATGAACAAATACAGTGCTTTCAATGTACAATGAATAAGGTGGCGTGATTAAATGACGGGTATGAATGACTTTATGAGACGTTTTATGATATTAGTCTAGTAGTCTGTATTTGTTTTGTGTTAACAGACACGTTTTTTTCCGTTGGTATAAATTTTAATCTTTGATTAACTAAGATTTTAATAGAGATTTTATGACTTTTAGGACCAAACACAAAATAAAGTCTCACAGAAGTGTTGAGGTTTTCTCCAAAGGTAAATGTCAGTGTAAATAAATAGTCTTAGTATTGCCACTGAAAGCGCAGCCCTTAATAATGATTATGATATCAATAATTATGTTATGAATCATTATGACAATGTTATTCTATGATTACTTTAATAAAATACACGTGTCTAGGATCTTGCTATAATGATAAGTTTGATACTTTCTTTATCTTTATTGCGCAGGAAAGTGTAGTAACTATCGTTATTACCTTAACACATTTCAAGTTGCCAATTCAAAGTTCGAATGAAATGCAGTATGTATGATTGGGAGTTCTTAAAAACTCCGCAATTACTTAGAGATTGCTTTGCCTATCTGTCTGTATTTTACCACCGCTTAGTTCGACGTGTGTTCTGATGAGTTCTTCAACTAATTCCACTGTGTCCCTTTCTATCCAGAATAACGTGCTGGACTGCGGTATCAGTTGAAACAAGTCTTGCACAAAGCGTTTTGGTACTTTCTAACTTTATTGCACGATAAAGAACGGGAATATTACTCTACCCGCACTCGTGTTTCCCTTTTCTTACAATAACGAGTTCTGCAAGCGGGCGTGAAAAAGTATCTGTCGAGAAAATTGGGACCATTTTAGGGTCTTCAAAATCTGAAATGGTGGCCTGCATAATCTAGACATCTTTCCTATCTTACTACACGGCGTAGTGTACTCAGTTGATGGACTGAGTAACTACTACCCAAGGGAGTGGTGCGTAATCATAAATGGGTGAATTTCCCGGGGCCAAAAATTGCGTGGCATCGATGAAATCGGTACTAAAAATTATTTTTACAATACTCTAACATTTTTTTCTGGTTAGGCGATATAGTGATCTATGTGGAGCACTAAATATTTTATTAAATAGGATTATAGATTCGCCAAAAAAAAAATTTAAACCTCGAAATTTTTCATTGCCGTGTTTGTCCACACATCACCTATTGTGTTGTGATACCTCATTGATAAAAATCTATTGGGTTTTTTAATTAAAACCTAGTTTTATTTGATACGTGAATAGTTAAAGTATTGTTACGAAATACATTTATTCAAATATTTAGACAATACAACGAATGGTTAATAAAAGTTCATTTGTCCTAGAGTTACCTTTAATCGCCATATTCTAAACATATTTTAGAATATCGTTTTATCTAACGACTTGTATCCTCCCTCATATCCGCTAAACGTTGCATATTGGTGCCGCCTAAGTGCTCGACATGGAAGGACGTACACACGTACCTGCGTTTTGGCACCATAAATAAAAGTATATCATTTTTATGTTACTGGACATTTTTTCTTTCATTACTGTGGATAGGTATAACTGTCTATTCCAATAAGTTTATCCTCTTGATTATACATTCAATAGAACGAAATTTATCTTGTTTATTTTAGTGAAGTGTTTATTACTTCGAATAATTAATAGATTTTTTCTTATATTATATTTTTGGCTCGTTTTTCACCACCGTGCTTTCATTTCCATGGTTTCCGTGGTCAAAATTTGCTATGGTAATGAAGAAAAAAACGCGGCAATGAAAAAAAATCATTGCCATGCCTTGTAAAACAATTTAGTCTCATTGCCATGACCAAATGTTTCATTTCCGTAACTTATGTTCTCATCGCCATAGCATATTGACAAAAGTATATCATATTAATTTGTTAATTTCCCATTTCTTTTTCGTGTAAAAGAATTGGCGTCGTTTTGGAATTGAGCAGCCATGAATGAGAATGGTATAATATGAAAGTACCTGCAGTTTACCAGGTTTCTTAGAGAGATTCGAGTCTTATAATTAATCCTATCGATTAAAGCAATAAAAATACTGGCTGTTATTTTTTCCGATTTTAGTCGGTTCAATTATAGGATGTGGCAAGCGATTTTTCAGTATTCGTTAAACGCAGTTTTTTTTTCTTTTTAAAAATGAGGAAATGTTTCTTCTGAATGAAATTAGCTATCTCCAGTATTTAGAGTACTTTCCCTCCACATCTCCAATGCAAACGCGGTATCGTTTATCTAATACTAGCTGACCCAGCGAACTTCGTACCGCCATATTTTCTGATCCCATTCCCGCTGCATATCTCTAAATTTATCAATATTTCTCTACAATATTATGCATGTATTATGCATATAAATATTCCTCTTGAATTACTCTATTTATTAAAAAACCGATTCTAAATCCGTTGCGTAATTTTGAAGATTTAAGCATACACAGGGACAGACAGACAGCCATCGATGGGGTTACACTCGAAGTTGTTCAAGAAAAAATCTGCCTGGGATAAGTTATCCAGCTTGGTAAAAACAACTCCTAGAAAAAACTAGCCAGGATCCACCTAGGTTGGGCAGCAGCAAAGGAAACACTCTCTTAATCTCAAAAAATACACTGCGTTTAAGGATTTCCAAAAAAATCGCTTGCCACACCCGGTAATCGAACCGAATAAAATCCGGATGAAGCTATATTTTAATTGCATCAATCGATAGGGTCAATCTTAGGGATCAAATATCTCTAACAAACTTGGTAAAATAAGTAAAAGGAAACCCATAAAAGAGAAGGTATAGGAAGATTTTAGGCGGTTTGATCATCAGGTGTGTTATTTTTAGAAATCTTTGAATGCAGGTTTGTTTCCCTTTAAAAATAAGGTTATGTTTAATTAAAGTAAAATTCGCTATCTCTAGTATGAGGGTACTTTCCCTCCAGGTAAAGTCGAAATGTTCCACCCTGTATATCGCAGCTCCGATATTACTTACAATAAAAATAACGACACTCATACGCGTGTTTAACACAGTGCCACTGAAAAAATAAATGACGCCAATGTCCATACACAATTGCCTAATCCCCTTTGTATTTTTATTGTATGTAAGTATAATTTCTCATGTAAGTAGGTACATAAAATATTATGTTTTATATTATGTATTTTCATTTCCATGGTTGATTTTTTCACTGCCTTGGTATATTTATTTCATGCCCGTGGATGCTTGTTTCATTGCCGCGCACGCATGTGTCATCGCCGTGGCGCGTAATTTTTGATCTTGTATATCTCGTTAGCTTTTTTATTTATCTGCTAGATATTAAGCAAGAATACATATAGTATCAAAACCTATAATAAACGCGATTTGTTTTAACTACAAAACTTAAGGTAAAAAAAATCCACGGAATGAAGATTTTAATGGACCTGTTGAAATTCACCCAAATGTCAACAAATCCGGCAGATTCCGATACGTTATTTGCAAAATAAAAAAAATGGGGGCATATATGGCTTAAAGGGGTTTATAAATAAGTATGCCACGGAAGAATTCGGGGTAATAGGAAATGAACCCATATATCACTTATACGCGTAGGTATATCATTTATTTGCAAACGCTACCAGCATCTCATCATTAGTTACAAAAACCTTTTCATTGTTACTCTTGCTTTCGATGCGTAAAACACCGATTTCTTGACTCACGGTTATGTAGTCTTGTATGAAATCATCAATCACTTCGTCTGGCATGTTAAACGGCTCCACAGATTGTACAAAATCTGAAATAGGAGAAAATAAAACTATTAGAATGAAACTCGTATACTGTTACAAGACCCTATCAAAATTTTTGGGTCCAGATCAACCTCACATGCTAATCGATGCTCCTGCTAAATAATAAGGTTCTGGCGTAGGCTCTTCTCTCAGAATTGGGAGGTCAGACGACTTTCACTTCCGGGAAAACCGACCTACCAATCAAATATAGGAAGCGGCCCTCGGGCTCTAAAATGAAATCTTTGGACACAATTGGGAAATCACTATGAGGATAATGATGATTAGTCTAATAAGGGCCGGCGCCCACTGACGAAATAAATTAAAATGAATTCTAAAGTCACTGAAACAAGATTCAAAATAACTTGATTAGTAATAAAATCCTTTGCCATGCCATGCCGTGCCATGCCGGCAGTGGGCGCCGGCCCTAACTTGAAAAACGTTTTCCTCACTGAACCAGGTATTTTGTATATTAAAATCAATGCCACTTTTCGTTGTTATTTTATAACTCAAGAACGGCTGAACCGATTTGGCTAATTTTAGTCTTGAAATATTCGTGGGTTTCCAGGGAAGGTTTAAAGGATGAGAAAATAGGTGCAGCGGGATCAGGAAAAATATGGCGGTACGAAGTTCGCCGGGACAGCTAGTTTTGCATAAAAGAATCTAAAATACATACATACATACAATCACGCCTTTATCACGGAGGGTTAGGCAGAGGTGAATTAACACCCACAATTCACCAATCATTGTATTAGGAATCTTAAATATATAAGCAAAATGAAAGACCACAGACCGACCGTAACCGCTATATCGCGCCCTAAGTATGCGTGGCGTTGCGGGGGACGAGGTAAAGAAAGAGACAAGAGCAAGCGAGAGATACCACTGTGAGCATTGGTAGCGGACTGACCAAATCCGACGGTCGATGAGTCGATATTACCTCTCACCGCGCACATACTCAAGGCGCCGTTCAGCGGTTATGGTCGGTAGAAAGAAATATTATAAGTATTATGTACAAACCTTTTAAAGCCTGCACTGAGTCGTAAACATTTGTAATTATTTTACATTTTGTATCAATATTTGTAAAACCACATTTTCTCATTATTTCTGCAACTTTCTTTTCCGGGCTCTAAAAATAGTAAGAGAAATATTAAGAACCTTTAATTAGACAAGGGCCTCTAAACCAGTTCATTCTATTGGCGAAAACGCCGGTGGAATAACTTATTATACTTAATATGGAATTAGCATAAATCATCAATATAACTAGGTATAATTTTTATGATATTTGAGTCTTTGTAACTCGAAATACATTATTTGAAATATTATTATTATTATAACTACCGCAATGTCGCGTAATCTACTGTTAAAAAACTGAACACGGATCGCGACTCTATTCGACGCGATTCCATCAATAGAATGTCATTTTGTCCAGAGGCCAAGACCCAAACAGGGGTCTAGAATATTATGTAAGAATACTAAGATACCACGAGACAGGAGTCGCGGACTTCAACATACCTTCACATCGTGGTACGGTCCAATGAATAGATCAACGTCTTTCAGCAACGACTTCCATTTAGGATAGTGCGCAAGAACTGCGTACGCGCTGTATATGGCAGCGGTTGTCAGTAGCGTGACAAAACAGTCACCTTTCTCTGACATCAGACTGTGAATGTTCCTGAAAGCTTTCCTGTAAAGGTGGAAGTTACACTTTGTATTCTTATGTGGCTTGGCTGTATTCGCCCAAATATTTGCTACCTAATGTGACTACAAATTTTTTTAATGAAAATTATGTGAATCTGTTAAGTATGTGTTTTTTTATGTGTGTGTGAGTTAATTTATAAGGGAGAAAGAGTGTGTATCTATATATATAAAAATCAATGCCACTTTTCGTTGTTAGTTTATAACTCAAGAACGGCTGAACCGATTTGGCTAATTTTAGTCTTGAAATATTCATGGATGCCCAGGGAAGGTTTAAAGGGTGAGAAAACAGGTGCAGCGGGAACGGGATCAAAATTCACGCGGGCTAAAAAAAAATTGGCGGTACGAAGTTCGCCGGGACAGCTAGTTTGTTATAAAAATGCGAGTGGGTTTTAGTATAGCCACATGTCTTAATTGGATTTACTATTAGGCAATTTATCCTGTCTTTCAAGCTATGACGTCAATTTGGATAAATTATAAGAAAATCATAAGTAATTATACATGCGTGTGTGTAGTGTTTACGTGAGTGCGTGCGTTCGTGTACGAGTATACGTGCGTGAAGGCGTGCGAGAAGGCACGTTATTAATATTTTTCTGATTAGAAACTCACACACTCACACTTACAGTTTATTGATTTAATATGTATTTTTATAAAAAGTTGCTACAAAATTGTTTACCATTAGTTAAGTACCTAATCAAACGGAGTACAGGTGAATAATACAATATTAACTTACTCCTGATCTTTTACCCAGTGTAGAGCGTAAAACGAAAACACATGATTGAATGCTCCTTTCATGTCCTCAGGCATATCTCCTTCTATATCCATGATTTCGAAAGAGATATTTTGGTCTGCATATCGCTTTTTGGCAAAATGGATCATGAGCTCGCTAACATCACTTGCTACATACGTCTTGTAGCTGTAAGGTGCAAAGTTTTTCAGAAGAACAGTGAGACTTCCGTCACCACATCCCAGATCAATAGCTGTATCTTCAATCTTGTTCCATTTGATTTTATTTGCATATTCTTTTAGTGTTGACATAGATATAACTTTTTGTGTCTTGTTGGAAGCATTGTATAATTCAGGTTTGTTCATTGCTATTCTGAAACAGCAGTAAGCATTTAATAAAAATAAGCGGCTTATTTATATCGGGAGGTCATTTCTCGTTATCTTTAACCATCACAGAACAAAAAGTGATTGCATTGAGAAATTTAATAAAAAAAAAACGCTTTTGGTGTCCTGCCCTCTATCTCTCCCAGACTCTCATTGATCTACAATAATAGGAATAATAAAATAAGGTACTCTGCTCAAAAAATACTATCCCATATTTGGTCTAATCTCAATATAATCACATGACGGTCGTATAAAAATATGAAACTAAACGTATGAACAGGGATCAGAATGCGACGTGACGTTTCGTTCGTATTTCAATATCAAATACCTACATCTTTCGGCTATAATTCGATATAATCACATTACAGTCTATAAGTTTATAAGTTTTATAAGTGCCCGGTTAATGGCAATAGGCTCGCCACCTATTACATTGGGACCTAAACATAAACGGCGAAATGTGGGTGCTAGCACCTCTGCCTACCCCTTCGGGGATACAGGCGTGAGTTTATGTATGTATGTATGTACAGTCTATGACAAAAGTTGAAAAAGCTTTCGCCCGCGGCTTAGCAGGATAGTTAATATAACTTAACGCAAGTATTTTTTTTATATGTCCATTGTACAGACACGACCACTTTACAATTATATCTATCTTCTATAATATAAAAATGAATCGCTGAATGTGTTGCTAAGCGCAAATCTCGAGAACAGCTGAACCGATTTCGCTAATTTAAAAATAAAACTAAAAAAATTAAAGAATCGACTGTTAGGCGGTACGAAGTTCGCGGGTTCAGCTAGTAATAGTATAAAATAATAGAAGTCTTTTTAACTTCCATGATTTCACATTCCACATAAGTTACTAATTCATTAGGTAGGTATTCTATAGGTGCGAGTGCTACTTTTTGGGTTTAAATTAATATAAATCCCATCAACAACATTTCTATGATCCACCCACGCGCACGAGTTTTGCTTATATATCCGGTTCTATTCAACGAATTGCGATCAAACAAGTCTGACCAGGGCCCATAAGGTCAATAGGTAATTGAACTGCTGTCATTCTACCAACTGCAAATGTCACTTTGTAATGTCATCTATATATATATAACTCAAAGGTGACTGACACTGACTGACTGACATAATGATCTATCAACGCACAGCCCAAACCACTGCACGGATCGGGCTGAAATTTGGCATGCAGGTAGATGTTATGACGTAGGTATCCCCTAAGAAAGGATTTTGATTAATTCTACCCCCAAGGGGATAAAATAGGGCATGAACAACATTCCGAAATTAACGCGGACGAAGTCGCGGGCAACAACTAGTATAAATATAATATATAGGATAACAAAGTGACATTTGCAGTTGGTAGAATGACAGCAGTTCAATTATTGACCCGTTATAAGTGTTTATGGTAAGGCTGCAAGACCTTTAAAAATAATCGCGTATTCACGCGGCAGTCCGTTCAGCCCCTCTAAACAAGTGGCAATTCGTTGCTCGGCGTATGATGGAATAGAATGACAAATGTATAGGATTTGACGTTTTTGACATTCGTTGACGCCTGTCATATACGTCAAATCCCATACATTTGGCATTATATTCCATCATACGCCGACAGACGACCTCATTAAGGCCGCGGGAACGCGCTGGATGCGAGCCGCTTCCTATTGGAGTCCTATTGGAGATCTATAGGGGAGACCTATGTCCAGCAGTGGACTTCTTATGGCTGAAATGATGATACGCCGAGCAACGAATTGCCGCTTGTCTAGAGGGGCAGTAGATTTTGCGTGCATCGCGGAGAAATAGACAAGGATTTGAAAAAAAAATTGAGCAACAGAACCCAAGTATTTTTTTTTTAAATATACAAACACGACTATCATGTACAGTATATAAATAATGCCAAGACAAATAGGTTGATATTGTTTGCACTGTAAAAAAGTTATTAGATCTTATGGAGAGCCAAGCTTCTACTTGTCTACACACCCTTTTTTCATCGTCGGCATATCTCAGGTCAATGTCGGTCTGACTTCTGAGAGGTGCATACTTTTTGAGGAGGTAGGACACGACGGTATATTATTATCCAATGTGCCAATTAAGCAGTCCGACTGCGGAAGTACCTCCGCCCTACAGAAGACCGCGGCTTAATAACCTCGTGTTGTTTTTCCGACGGGGAGTAGGGTAGCCAGAGCTTACTGGAGAGGTATTGTATATAAAAAAACCCGAGCAGAAGGCAGCCCCAGCATCGCGTGCCTCTTTTTCGTGGTTCCATGTTACACCGAGGGGGCCATTTCAAAACCGTAGATGACCCAGGGTCAGCTGGAGTGCAGGGGAAATGCGTTATTAGCTAACCTCACCGCGATTGAGACCCGAGGTTCGAATCCGACAAAACCACCTCCGCTGACCAGCCTCTATGCACGCCATAAGTTGAGATTTTTTTTTTTCTTTTTTATTTATTGAAATAACAAAAACACTATAAAAATTGATATAAAAATGCGTTTATCTTGGGTGTGACAGTTCTAAATGCGTTTATCTTGGGTGTGACAGTTCTTTAGAATTATCATTATACACATGACAACACACAAAAATAGGCTATTTGACTAATTTTCAAAAACCATTTTAAATGATTGCTTATTACAGTATAAACATATCACATTATTATTTCTGTAGAAAAACAATGCATTATGTTAAAAAATCAATGATAAAGTTAAAATTTTCTTAAGTGCGCGAAAAACGCTATATTTAACATCATGGCGATGCGTGTGAGTTGTAACGTCATTGTAAGTTGCTGTTATCATCAGCTCGCACAAAATTTGTATCCATTTCGAACTTAATCACAAAATATGTCCATAAAACTCGCGATAATCAAGGAAAAAGCAAATAATAACACCGAAACAGACAATAATAGCTAATACAACTGGAGATATTTTGTAGAAATGACGTCACCCAGAGCTCTGACCAATCACGACCGTTTTTGTCATAGACAATAAATCAACAAAATATAACTTTTTTATATTTGAAATTCTCATAAAATACACATGTAGTCTCGTAGTCGTAGGTCTTTTAACGTTATTTTCTAATAGGATGACCATAATTTGTAGTATATTTTTAATGTTGTCAAATAGCCTAATCTTACAATTTCACCCGTAATAAGAAATATTATAGGATGAATAATATTAGGTGCAGAGTAGACAGGCGCACAATTCTATATGGTTCTACCGCTAAACCGGTTTGTTATTTACGCGCCGCGCCCGATGACACATATACAGGGCGACTGCAATCAGCACAACATACCTACTTAATTTTAGTTAAATTTTTTTTATATTGCTTAATTATTATTAATTTCAGTTTATTTATAATGTATCTATTAATTACAATCTTTCTTCCTTTCTTCGGCAGTCGGGTAAAAATACAGATTACCTTAGAATGAAGGTTATTAAAATCGGTAAGGTCATATCAATTTTATTTTTACTTTTTAAATATTATTTAGTTAAAATTACTTTGCAGTTTTGTGTTACGGATAAAAATTGGAAAATTTCAGAAAACCATTTCAGTTTTTCACGCAGATGACAGCTAGAATAATAATAAAAAAATACACTCACGTTTCAGTCTCTGTACACAGAATAACTAAATTGGGGTGCTTCTCCACCAACAGTATAAAGTCAATTGATTGAATAATAGAATTTTTTGCTAGTTAAAACCCAAATTTAAATCCACAAGACTAAAGCTGCGCGCACAGCTAGTAATAAATTGATCTGTTACAGTAAATGTGATTAATTGAAAATTATTCATAATACCAGCTATTTGCATAGTACGTATGTATTGTATATGTATGTAAATATGTGTGTATGTATGCACATACTACGTGTATGTTTGCATTCATTAAAGTATTGATATACTTACAGTTAGAAGATGTTACATATTGATATAATATGTAACATCCTCATATTTGTATGAAAGACTCATTTAGATAAGTAATACTGTAGTTTGTGTAGGTAGGTATATATTATGTAATAATATGTAATGGAATGTATACCTATAACGTGTAATGTTCAAAGCAGTAGGTAAGTACACCACTTGTTGCCTACTACTCCAAAGAGAGCAGTCCATCAATCCGCCCATTGTGCTACATGAATTATGTTAAAATTTTATATGTATGAATTACTGGTGTACAATAAAGTCTATTGAAAGAGGAAATTATCACAAGTAAGCTACACGAACGGTAATTAATATTGGAGGTCTAATTCTCGCGGCCCGACTAATAAGTGATAACAATGTGTTACTTGTAAAGAGCTAAAAAAAATAATTACAATGTTACTTTCACATTTATTTTTTACTAGGTATTTGAAAGTGTACCGGTATCTACAATGATACACCAAACGAAAATACGTTGCATTTTGTTAGTAATGTGGGAGTAGAATCACGACTTGAACGAGAACGAGATCAACCGTTTGCAACTTTCAATAGTGAACGCGTTCCTGAACGAATGAACATGAGTGAACCAAATACGTCACTGCCATTGTTATTGATAACGAAAAAAGTAATAAACAGTGTAAAATTGTACCGGTTAACAGTCCTGTGAACAGAAATATGGATCTTGCGAACCCTGCGACGGTGATAAGTGGAGAAGAATGGCCAACACTGCGGTCGCGAACTTAATTATGCCGGTAACGCTGCCGCGCCGCTCACCCTTGAGTTTGTGACCGCAGCCTAATAGATTAATCACTGTGGAATTTTAAAGCGTCCTAAAGTTAAAAGCGTCCCTAAATGACCTAAAGTTGTTTTATACCTTTTTCTTACGTTGGTAAGTCAACCTTTAGTCTATATCAGGTTTTCTTAGGTTTGTATACGTTTTTTTTCGTAAATACGTACATATTCTGTCTATAGATACATACAGTCACGCCTTTAGAGTATAATATATGTATACTACTACTACTATATCTTTGGAGTCCACAGTATTCCACTTGCTACGATACTGGCATAAGTACATCTTTCGCTACTTCTACTTTCATAATTGTTTTCATACATGTTCGCCGGTTTCGGGTGCTCTTGACATGCCTTTCTTTAAAATTACACATTTGGGTAATTTCACGATGCCAAATTTTTTGCTAATTTCGGTGGCAGTTTTCAATCATAGGTTTTCCGATGAAAAAAAATTTCAATGTTCTTTTAGAACACTATATACTATTCTAAAAGAACTCCATTAAATTTTTTCATCGGAAAACCTATGATTGAAAACTGCCACCGAAATTAGCAAAAAATTTGGCATCGTGAAATTACCCATTTATAATATTGAGATAATGAGCTTTAAAGTTAGAGCAAATATTATGTTGTTGATTACTATATATCATAAGACTGTTTATACTGGAGATTGATGGCACTTGGTGGAACTTGCTACACATATTGAATAAATCACTTGTACTTTTCCACAATTATTTATTTATTTAAATCTTACCGGTTTCACATAATGCCGTAAGGTGAAACCGGTAAGGTTCAAATAAATAAATAATTGTGGAAAAGTACAAGTGATTTATTCAATATGTATATATCATAATATTATGATTTCATATTATTATAATTAATATATGCAGCTGCGCAGTGGGGCGGGCTATGCTCGGGGTTTTTTTGAAGGATAAAATAAGTAAAGAGATCATCCGATATAGTACTAGTCACCGAAGTGGCTTAAAGAATAAACAAGCTGAAGTGGCAATAGGCTGATCAACTTTGCTGAAGGAGCGATGGCCGATGGAGCAAACAAGACCTAGAGTGGCGGATCTGAAAATGGTAGCTAGGATAGATAGGATGCGCAAGTCGGAGGATCTGGTGCTATGGCGCACATTGGGATAGGCGTATGTCCAGCAGTGGACTGCAGTAGACTAATTGGTTTAATAATTGACTAAAGGTAGCACTATGTCGAATATCCTATAGCGTATAACATCGGTATTACAGTTTTTATTCATATTTGTTGACTACCTACATAAGGGTAGAACCTGCACAAGTCTGCAATAGTTAGATAAAACTTACCCAATTAACCCACTAAATGACTAAATAAACTTAATTGATGCAAGACAAGATCAATATTTTGCATAAAGTAATATATACGTAAACCTACCATCAACTGAGTTTAATAACACAATTATAATTGCGTGAATTTTCAAAGTTAATACAATAATAAGAGTAAATAAAATAATGTAGATATTTATTTTTTCACGCATCGCAATTCGCAACTAATAACTCTGACTTTTGATTTATCTACATCTACATCTGCACTAATATTATAAAGAGGAAAGATTTGTACCTATTTTTGTATGTTTGTATGTTTGTAATGAACAGGCTCCGGAACTACTGTACCGATTTCAATAATTCTTTCACCTATAGAAAGCTACACTATCTGGGAGTAACATAGGCTATATAACATCACGCTACTACTAAAGGGAGCGGAGCAGTGAGCATAAATGACAATAAATCGGGCAGATTTCCATACATTAAAGTTGGACCGGAATCAGAATTCCACGCGGGCGGAGCCGCGGGCAACAGCTAGTGTAAATATAAATTCGCTATTCAAAAATGAACTTATTTTACCTATAGTCTCGGCAGTCGCTATGAGCTTGATAATAATATTCATAATCACGTTAATCTGTCTGACTGATTATTATAGATTTCCACCCGCATTTTATACCTATTTGCGTTAGTCTGGGTGTTGCATTTATAATTAGTATGTATTTATTTACAAAAAAGAAAAGTATATAAATGTAAGTCTGTTTATCCACATTTTAGAACCCATATCATAAGCTAAGCTCTGCTTCGTTTTCGTCTAGATCGCATCGTGTGATACAAAAGAAATCTATCATCGCACATCTCGCCACAGGCAGGGAATTCATCCTCACACATTGCGTCCGGAAACGGTGCGCACTGTGCGGTATGAAAGGCACTTCATCCCACGCACACTCAAGCTGTGGAGTGAACTCCCTGCGGTGGTTTTCCCAAGCGACTACAATATGGGGTTCTTCAAGAAGGGCATTAGAAGGTTTCTTCAGGGTCGGCAGCGTGAGTGTGACGCCTCTGGTGTTGCATACTTCCATAGGCCACGGTAACCACTTCCCATCAGGTGGGCCGTGTGCTTGTCTGCCACGTGGTATAAAAAAATAAATTGTGAATTCTAAGCTTAATAATTCAATGGAATAAAACGATCTACTTTTACTAAAAGGTCCATTCAACAACTCATTTTACATTTGTATAATATCATACACAATAGATCGTTATTTTAAAAATGGTTTTCACTTTTAATTGCAATTCTAAAAATCATTAACCACTATACTATACTGATAATAAAATTGTATGATACGACAACAATGTTCATTTATCTAGGTTATACTTTGCAGACGGCTTGGCGCGTTTGCCTCATGTGTAACGAGAGAAACATAATCTGTTCTAACATTGCAAAGGTAGGTAATATAACAATGAGAACGCTGTTACATGTAGCGCTTATTATAATATACTAGCTGACCCGGCGAACTTCGTACCGCAATATTTTCCGCCCGCGTGGTATTATCTTTAAATTTATCAGTGTTTCTCTACAATATTATGCATGTACTATACATATAAACCTTCCTCCTGAATCACTCTATTTATTAAAAAAAAAACGCTTCAAAATCCGTTGCGTAGTTTTGAAGATATAAGCATACATAAGGACGGACAGACAGCGACAGCGACTTTGTTTTATAATATGTAGTGAAGTGATAGTGATTATAATCTTCGGCCAAGTCGTAATAACCTTAGGGATCTTGAATAGAATAAATTGAAAAAAGAAGACTAAAATATTCCCAATTTTTTGTTTGACGATTTTCTTATAAAGCAGCTATGCAAAATGTTTGCAATATCTTTTGATTAAGTATATCCATACTAATACTAATATTATAAATGCGAAAGTAACTCAGTATGTCTGTCTGTTACGCTTTCACGCTTAAACCACTAAACCGATTTTTATGAATTTTGGTACAGAGCTAGATGATAGACGAGACCTTGGGAAAGGACATAGGCTATGTTTTGTCGCGATAACTGACATCCACGCGGGCGGAGCCGCGGGCTCACACAGCTAGTACCAAAATAAAATGTAAAAAATGTAATAGAATATAAAAATGTTTCAATAACGAAATTGATTTGTGAAGTAATACAATATTATTCTATAAGGAAGTGGATGAAATTTTGAGGGTCATCAAAATGACAAATTTTGCCTCGCATCGACATTTCTCTGACCGCCATAAATTAATACTTCTATCTAATCTAATATACTATGAAGCTGAAGAGTTTGTTTGCTACAGGATCAAATTGAAAAACTCTTTTTGTGTTAAATAGTTCATTTATCGAGGAAGGATATAGGCTAAATGTTAATACGCTACTATTTTAAGGGAGCGGAGAAGTTATGTCAACAAATCCGGCATATTTCCATAATTTACTCGAAAATTAATAAATTGTGAGTCTATACCTAGATAACTATGAAAGGGGATACTGTGAAAGGGGTGATACCGTTTCGAAATGTGCCACGGGCAAAGCCGGGCCGAATTAATGTGAGCTTTAATTATTACAGATGTCTTAAAAGAAGAAAAAATAAGTATAATGTTACACATACAACATTTTTACGGTTCCTTCATGTCACAGGGATAATCAGTTAGAGTGGTCTGAGCTCAAAAGTAGTAAAGGTCCTTTACGGTGCAGGAACATGACACGAACGAAGCACATCCATTCCACCCGCACTATAATTATACAGCTTTGAACTCCACGGAAATTGATATTCATGAGCAGTCCCTGGCATTTAAAAAGAAAATGACACTCGCGGTGCTGACAACAAGTTTACCATTCGTATATAATAATAATAATAATAATGTATTCGTATTAATGTATTTTTTGTATGTATATAATAGTGGGTAAAACAGACTGTAAGGGTTCTTACAAGTTCTTTCAATTACAACGTAGCAAAAAGTACTCATGAATTTTCTAATGAAATTCAATGAAACTACAAAATCAAGGAACTTCAATGAGAGATTTTTCTCTTGCGTTAAGATTTTTCAAATTTGCTAGTAAACTAACGAAAATGTTATTGAGATTTATTCATAACTCTTTTAAACGATTTTAAAAAATTCTATTAGATAAAAAAGCTTTTAAAAAATAAAGATAAGACTGTAAAATTTAGACATAATTTTGAAAATT
The DNA here is from genome assembly GCA_914767945.1 of Eilema depressum. Taxonomy (NCBI): domain Eukaryota; kingdom Metazoa; phylum Arthropoda; class Insecta; order Lepidoptera; family Erebidae; genus Eilema; species Eilema depressum. The sequence goes on along the minus strand of OU612028.1, from coordinate 5,378,039 downwards.
TTACGATCCTTAAACAGGTTTTTATATTCCTAAGTAGTTAGGTAAGTACTGAACAAGAATCCATACTAATATTATAAACTAGCTGTTGCCCGCGGCTCCGCCCGCGTGGATGTCGTTTATCGCGTGGTGTTGTAAATAGTACTGAAAGTTGAGCGTTGAACGCTGATTAGACATTGTACTCGCCTCTCTATTCGACTCGAGGAGGTAGGTACACGACGGTATATTCGTCCCAATGAAGCACCTACTTCCCCAGTCGGACACTGGGGAAATAGGTATCTCCGCCCTACAGAAGGCCGCGGCTTAATAACCTCGTGTTGTGTTTCCGACGGTGAGTAGGGTAGCCAAAGCTCACGGAGAGTAGCTTCAGTAGCTTGTGCTTTGTGCTGTCAGTGGGAAAACCAAAGGCTTTGTCTACTCCACTCCACTATATCCTTCACCTTCACCACCCTCGCTCTAAGTAATCTGTCTTTGTGTAGGGATGTTAAAAAATAATCGATTTTTAAAAAAATCGATTATTTTTTTCTTATAATCGATTTTTTAAACTCGATTTTTTTAGTAATATTAATCGATTTTTAAAAAATCGATTTTTTTAGCTTACACGTTTAAATCGATTTTCGTAAATGCGAAATTTTCGTAACATTACCTATATGAACACTTTGTATAATAATTATGACTTCTCGGTTCTCGAATCACTCACACTATGGTTACGCTAGTACTATTATCTGTTCAGTTTATAGTTTTATTTAATTTTTTAAATGTCACATTATGTCACATCAAATAACCCGCCACGAATCGTTCCCGGCGGAAAGGTGCCCATAATGCTAGCAGCATTGCCTCGCTGAATCGCGATTCGAATCGCGATTTATTTAATTTATAATTTTCTAAAAGAGTTACAAAAAAGTTTGTTCATATTGTTGTGATAATGAAAATATGATACGGACAAAATTGACTTCGTTGACTTATCTTTGACGACAAACTAACAGTAAAGGTCCAACCCCACCAAAAGGACGGCATCGGAACGGATTTTACAATCTTTAAACAAAATAAATATTATATCACAGCATTTAAAGTTTATATTACCAAGTCACGCATGACAGTTTGAAAGATTGTAAAATCCGGGCCGATGCCATCCGTTTGCAGGGGCGGATCAAGCTTTCAATTCAGGGGGGGGTCATGGTGTAGCCGGGACATAGTTTCGGGGGGAAGGGGGGGGGGGAGTGGGTTTGTCTAGTCTCCCAATAAAATGTCATTGAACAATACAATGAAAATAAATGTGTATGAAATTCATGACGAAATAATGGAGGAGGAATGAGGTGAGAGGAGAAAAGTAAGATACCTTGAACGACTGTTGTTAAATACGATCCAGAACCCGGTTAAGCTGCTGGCCCCCAAGTTGAAGGACGCAGCTGGCACTCTGGCTTGAGGGGGCTGGAGGACTCCTGCAGGAGACTCTATGGCGAATGGTGGAGTTGAAACTACGACTTGGACAACCAAGCGCAGGGCACGCCGTGATAGTGGTGGTATTTCTTACCACCACTATCACGGTGAACTGGCTAGCCGCAGCTAACTATCACCCATCATGGAGAACTGGCTAGAAAGGCTTCAATGGGGAACTCTCGTAGCGGTTGACGCAGATGATCACCGGATATGGATGTTTCGGAAGTTAGCTGCGGCGAATTCAGAAGGAGCCAACGCCTGGGTGTCATCACTGTGATGCAAGCGAGGACACGGGGCTGCATACGCGGACCGAATACCCGGCATGGGAAATGCCGAAGCGGGTCCTTGTGGCGGCCCTCGGGATGGGAGTTCTCTCGCTCAGCACTCTCTCTCGTTTGCTTACAGTGATGGCGTAAAACCGTAAGCTCGCGGCTGCCACCGCCTCCATCTGAGAGCAAGTAATGCTCGAGAAGGAGGCGGGGGAACGGGTCTGGAGAAGATTCAGTCGTTTCCCATTCCGCATAATACACAATGCGCGAAGGACTCGGGCGACGTAGGTCACTCAACATCTCCATTATCGTATCAATATCTCCATATCGGTCCCCATTAGCACGGGCCTGGAAATGACAGGGGGAACCGCTTGACACTCTAGAAGAAGCAGGCCGCGTTGGCGGCGCGATGCGCGCCTCCCCCTTTCATGATTATCGTACATATTTTCCTGATTGCTTCCGAATCCGAGGTGACCTCGGAGCTCAGGGGCCGCCTTCTGTCACTTCCTCCTCCACTTCGCACGACGTTGGGCGTCCATGGTGGTGAGATGAGACCATTTGCACGCATGTCGCCCTTCACGACTTCAAGCCAAGACTTCTTGGGCCTATCCTTTCCACCTGGTCCCGGTGGCTGTGCTACTGCCAGCCATTTGTTACCCACGTAGCCTGGCGGTTGCTGCAAGACGTGGCCACACCTGCTAAGGTGGCTCTCTTACATTTTATGTGTGATGTCGCGGACATGAAGGCTGCCGCGGATCTGAGAGTTCCTCATGCGATCTTTACGTGTGACGCCGCACATCCACCGCAGCATTTTTATCTCCGTGACACGTAGCTCCTGCTGGACTCGGACACGTAGGACCAGATCGAGAGATATGGCCCTGGGTCGGCCGGGGTGCGAGGGATATGGCTACGACAATCTCACCTCCGGCAACTGACGGCCCACAGACGGCGTACGTTTTAGTCGGTTCGAGTCCGACATAACCTCCGGCGGGGGAGGTATCCACGGGGATTTTTCGCACGATAAAAAAAGGACCAGGCATATGAGCCAGCTGCGTCATCCGCAGCAGAAGATGGCCACTGGCCACAACCGCTGGGCCCGCGGTAATAGCGGTAGTAAGGCCCATCCCATCCTATGGGGGAGTGGCTAGAGAGGCCACATGGCTGCCTCTCGTACCAGCTGACGCAGGTTATTACCGGGCACGGGTGCTTTGGTGACTACCTACGTCGGATCCAGAAAGGAAGGCTTTTTCCAAGTTCACAAAAAGTTTTTGTAACCAAACAGTAACATAAATACGGGGCCTTTGAAGCTGAGCCCAAGTAAAATTGTTGCCCGAATCGAAAAAGGACCTCATGGCTGTCAGCTCCAGACCTTCGACTGCCGGCCTGGTTAGTCATTCGCGCTTATTTCTTTAACATAGGGGACAGGGTGTCAGGTCCGAAAACTATTCGAGTCCATCGGTTGATCGGCTGCGCTGCACGATAAATTGAAATTTTCAATCGTGCGAATAATATTCATACTGATGTTTGGTGCCTCATAAAATTATAATACTATTAGGTACAAAGAGACAGTCTTCTTATGCGTGGTGTTTTTTAAAATTTATCAGTGACATTGGGATATTTTTTAGTAGGTGACCCGCCCAGGGGGGGGTCATGACCCCCACGACCCCCCCCCCCTGGATCCGCCACTGTCCGTTTGGTGGGGTTGGACCTTTACACCGCTGCCTGTGTCATTATAAAATGACAGCGAATAGTGTGACGATTATAATTTTCTTCCCTAACCATCACACCAGTGCCAGTATGATACAGCGGCAGCGGTGTTACGGAGCGGTCGTCGTTTCTTTTAGTGTTGCCAGTAAAAAAAATAGTTTTGCGGAAATCAATTTCTACATTTTTATGAAATTGAAATAGTTACCTTGAAAGTTTAAAAGAACATTTTCTTTGAGATTTAGTTATAATTGGTTATTATTTTTATTAATCATATTATTTTATTTTATTTTTAATCTGATAATTTCGTAATGTCAGTAGGTTTATTATTAGAATACGAAAAGCATGCAGATTTTTAAAAATTAGGAAAAAAATCGATTTTTTCAAAAAAATCGATTATTTATTTTCATAAAACAGATTTTTGACAAATCGATTTATATTGAGTAAAGAAAAAATCGATTTTTATTTTATCGATTTTTTTCCTTCAATGTCACATCCCTATCTTTGTGTGGAAAACGATTTTGTAACTGATCGTAAGACAGTACCGACATCTATTTCATACCTGACAAATTAGACATTGCAAAAAAAAACTGAATAAAAAATGCTTATATACGTCCAGTTGGAACGAAACCATAGTAAGTTCAAAACCGCGTTAACGCCATCTAGTTACGATTGTGGAAATAAATTCATTGACAAAAAAATAATAATTTCATGATTAAAATCGTATTTGTTTACACAACTGTACATGTAAATTAAAGTCTATTTATTTACATACTTGCTCGGATGTAATAAGATATAAAATTTCATCCATAAGAATAAAAAAGCGCCATGTATATTTCCGCTCATATTTCGTATAATATCAATATCGTTCACAACTCCGGTTCTACTCAACCGATTGCGATCAAACAAACGTAAGATTTTAAGTCTGACCAAGCCCTTTCTAACAGAAAAAACCGCATCAAAATCCGTTCAGTAGTTTTTGCGTCCATCGCGGACAAACAGACAAACAGACAAACAGATAAACAGACAGGAAATAAAATAAAAAAAATTTGTGTTCAGTATCGATAATATACATAACCCAAGTATTTTTTTTTAATATCTCCAATGTACAGGTACAGACACGACCACTTTACAATTTTATAATAGTACTAGCCTTTGCCCGCGGCTCCGCCCGCGTGGATGTTGGTTATCGCGATAAATTAAAATTGCGACTATAATTTGAGATTTAAACTATCCTATCTCTCAAGTTGGATCGAACTGTACATGGTGTGCGAATTTTATTATAATCGGTTAAGTGGTTTAGGAGTCCATTGAGGACAAACATTGTGACACGAGATTTATATATATTAAGATAGATGCAAAAGTAACTCTGTCTGGCTGTCTGTCTGTCTGTTACGCTTTCACATCTGAACTACTGAAACGATTTTGATGAAATTCGGTATAGGGGTAAACTAGACCTTGAGAAAGGACATAGGCTATGTTTGGTCGCGATAACCGACATCCACGCGGGTGGAGCCGCGGACAAAAGCTAGTTTAATATAATTATATTATTATATTCATTTATTATACCATTTAAATGGCAGACAAGCACATGGCTCACCGGTTGTAAAGCGGTCACCATGGCCTATAGGCGTGTGTAATACCAGGGGCATCACAATCGGGCTGTCGATACTGCCGAGACCTTCGTGAGAATTGTGAATAGCGATGTCCTGTCGCCTTTCTTAAACACAAGATGCATAAATGCACTCTTCCATGAAAACGTGAAAAGGCGTGTAAATTAAGGAACGTATAGAATTTTTCTTTATGATATCCTGATCAAAATAATTCCATCATTATTTTCGAACAAAGAAAGTCTCATAAAAATGTCTATCTTTTACCCAGATAGTGATACTCCACTGTGCATTAATAATTATAATGCTCATATTGTGGTGCGTGCTATTTGCTTTACCTACTTTATACAGCTACCACGTGATGTACACACGACGACATGTGTTTAGATGCAATTTATGTATTTGCGTGCGTTTATTGTTCATGGCCAGGGTTAATATATATGTATTATCACATAGTAAAACTAGTTTAAAATTGAAGGTGTTGTCGTTGTAATATGACTGAACTACGAAATTAATGTGGGTCACATTCAGGCCCATAAATTTTCATCAACAAAAAATATTTTCACTTTCCCTTTTAACGGTTCAAGTGGCAGACAACTGAAATAAGTATAATAATAACAACGAGTAACTTACTCCTGAAACAAATGCTATTTCAGAATAAATTAATTTTTTTTCAGTAAACCAATGGTATCACTTCGTAGCTTCTATGTATAAGTTTTTTTTATACTACTTAGGTCGCAGACAAGCACACGGCCCTCGTGATGGTAAGTGGTTACATTGGCCTATGGGCAAGTGCAACACCAGGGGAGTCACACACGTGCTGCCAAGCCTGTAAGAACAGAGATTTTGTGCCGTCAGCGTAAACTGACACCACTCCCACTGACAGCCCAAAACCTCTCCAGTGAGCAATGGCTACTCTACGCGTCGGAAACTCAACACGAGGTTATTAAGCCGCGGTCTTACGATACGATATATACCGTCGTGTCCTAACCTCCTCGAAAAACCAAAAGTGTGTTTATTCGCATTCTAGAACCTTTTGTAAAAAGTTCTGCTTACTTTGGTCTTTAGGCCCTGTGTCTTAAAATAACTAAATGCAAATATTAGAGTTTTTTTTTAACAAAAACCATACACTAACTTTTGCAAACGTTCAAGATGATCCAGGCAATGGTTAATCTTCTATATCTAGATACGAACACACATTTTTATAGGTAATAAATATTACCTATATTAGATATTATCTATTAATAATAAACTCCAATTGACAAGGTAATATGTATCTGCATGTACTTAAAATACACGTGAACAATGGTTAGATCGAACACGTTGTCCAGCCCGCGTGAGAAGACATGTGATCATTGTGCATATCACGAGACACTATCATGGAAAAAAGCTTCAATGTGTACGAATTTTTTATGGGTTGTAAATACAACCCATAAAAAACGCGGCCACAAATTAATCCGAAAAGCAGGTAGTAAAAATAATAGATTGGCAGATATAGTGAAATATCATTTTATTCAATTTATGGGTGTCAAAAGTACTGAATGTGGCGTACAAAAATACCAAGTGAGCCACTATTTATGGATGGTTATAAAAAAATAACCACGAAGGCTAAAGCGGGAGCTCCCGCGTTAGCCTTCTAACCTAACCTATCCAAGTTGGGGTGCGCTATACTCGAATCCTCATAACTTTACAATTTAGCAACAGACGGGTCACTCAGTATTTTAGTCATTATCAGTCGTCCCTTTATTATTTTTGTCGCATTTTGTTTATTATATCCCATTTTTTATTCCCGAAGAACTTAACTGCTGAATTAATTTAATTGAACTTATTTATGGCATCATCCATCACTAACAAGTCAGGTTATTTTGGTAGCAAACATATTCACGGTCCACTTGATGTTAAAGGCTTGCCGAAGCCTATAAATACAGTGGCTGCGTTGTCACTACTGTTTACACTACGTAAGAGTACTATGCATGGTCATTGAAAGCAAACAAAAACAGTTTGCGTATGTAAACGATCTGCAATCATTGACGTGATCAAAGAAGCGTTTGCGTATGTAAATAATCTACAAAAACACTTTTTCCTAGTCTAAATAACTACTCGTAGTTATATTTTTTTTTGAAGAATTGTATTATGGACTTTATCAGTTTATTTGACATTATTCAATGAAGAAAAGTGTATAATTTGTTGACAAAGGCGACGGGTCCTAGTGGGCATTCTTACAAACCTTTATAACTGGATGCTTCTCTCAATTTAGATTGAAAATCCCTACTAATATTATAAATGCGAAAGTAACTCTGTCTGTCTGTCTGTCTATCTGTCTGTCTGTCTGTCTGTCTGTCTCACTTTTACGACTAAACCGCTGAACCGATTTTGATGAAATTTGGTATAGAGGTAGATTAGACCATGGGAAAGGATATAGGCTATGTTTGGTCGCGATAACCGACATCCACGCGGGCGGAGCCGCGGGCAAAAGCTAGTAGTGAATATCCAAGATTTTAATATAGGATATACTGTATGTAAAAAAGTGGCAGAAATGTAGAAAATGCTGATTCTTAGCTGGGCTGAGTACCTACGGGCCGGGTTAAGTACTCTAAAGTCAAGGTAATCAGCAGTGGTATACACTCTCGCAGAGTCTCCCGCCATTAGCCGTAGACTGAATACCTACTTGGCGTATATAATGGGATAGAATGACGAATGAAATAGGATTTGACATTTTTGACATTCGTTGACGCCTGTCATATACGTCAAATCCCATACATTTAGCATTCTTATTCTACAAAACGCCGGCCGACGAATTGCCACTTGTCTAGAGGGGCTGCTCTGCTCTTCCCTTTTTAATGTTTTTATAGTTTCAATAAATCAGCTGGGTCCTTGCTATTGTGCACTGTATGTTTAAAATATTTTCTGAACATTGCTCAACTCAGTTAACTAATATATAGATATGTAACAAAGTGGCAGCCACTTTTCTCCACAGGTAGAAACTCTTCTTGATTGCATATTGATGAAGGATCTCGTCCAATTTTCTTGACGTATGCGTACGGTGCAAAAATATGGTAACGTTATTTCATCATTAAGCTGTTATTTTGAAATCACTTTCGCAATTTCTAGCACCTGTCACAACTTTATTACCCTTTCTAGGTTCTATATTTTTTTATTAAATAGAAAAATACTGTCAGGTTTTTAAAGAGCTGATACAGTAACGATTAAGTGATGATTTAAGATGTATGTGCTAATTTGCATACGACGTCAGTTGGAAAAGCCGCAAGGTTAAGTGGGGCTTTGACTCCACTAAAAGCTTGGCGTGCACTGTACTACTAAAATAAGTAGACCTTTCAAACTGCTTCGTTATGAGGAGTAATAGAGTGCCAACTGTAAATGCACCATAAACAAAATTTGAAGTAATCCACAGTGTGTTAATATTAAAGAGTTATGGTTCTATATAACAAGTCAACATACATACATACATAGTTAGTTAGGTTAGGTTAGGCAGAGGTGAATTAACACCCACATTTCACCAATCATTGTATTAGGTCCCACGTATTAGGGGGGAGAAATAAAATGTTTATGCACTATTCTTAGGAATAATCGTATTGTATAGACACTTCCTTTACTGTAAGATCTGACAGACATGTTAATAAATTACGACGGCTCTTGAGCAGCAAAGTTCTATTATTTAACCACTAGCTATCCACACAAGTTATATTTCAGTTTGCAAGTTTCAGAGTGCTATGTTTTATTAATACCGGCATAGTAGTTTAGTTTCTGAGTTACGAGTACAAGCGTTGTAGCTACTGTCTATAGGGATTTCCAAGCGTGTAGGTTTGTTTGAAATATTCTTTTAAACTACTTGTTTAAGCCTGAATCGGACAACTTTAATAGTTTATTATGTGGATATTCAACACAACATATTTCAATAGTACCTTCTGAAATCGTATTTGTAACTGCTTTGTGCAACAACATGTGTTTTTCAACTGCCAACTTGAACAGAAATGTAGATGAAAATATTGACAGTCATTCTTACGGTTAATGTGTGAAATACGAATACTATATTTTATGCCAATTAGCTCATTTTGCGACGAATGGGTTTACCCTAACAGATAGGTACATATAATTACGCTTTTATCCCCGGAGGGTTAGGCAGAGGTGAATTAACACCGATATTTCACTTATCATTGTATTAGGTCCCACGTAATAGGGGGTGACTGTAATGTTGACTCGAGCCATGTAAATGAGGCTGAGTCTGGGATTGTAGGACTTGTAGGTATATATCTATAACAGATTTTGAAATACAAACGCTAACTCATAATTACATGTTTTTTCTAAATTAATTTACTAAATTGTGTGACTTGTGCCTACGTACTAAAACATATACCTACTCATATTTAATTATAACATATTATATTTGTACACGTCACAAAAAGTATCCCGAAATAAAACACCACACTCAGGATAGCAAAATCACTAATTTATTAAACCTCTGTAGAATATAAATACCAGTTCGCGAATCTTAATAGCGCGATTCAGATAGACGCCTTTTAGAAGAAGCGCCATCTATTGACAAGTTGCGAAACTAAAGTTACAAACATAATATTGATAACAACATAATTAGACATCCTGCCCCCGATGGACAGTCATGTCCATCAACAACTAAACATGCAAGTAGTGTTAATTTCGCAAAAACGAGAAAAAAAATCATAGGAGTAGCAATTGCTTACTTGAAATAAACTTACAGGTTAATAAGCAACAAAATATAACATAAAAAAAAAACACAAATGTAGATAACTCAATAAAAGTTATGAACAAATACCGGTTGTAAACATTAGGAAGTTTATTTAACATACTCCAGTAATGACAAGTGAAAAAAACATATCACTCAATATTCAATAACACTAGAAAAAAAAACTTAATTGCATGAACTAGAAATGAGACTAGGTACATTATTATGTAGTTACAGGTAAAACAATTAATTTAGACACAGGTCTTTTTATTTCATTGTTATTGCATTTAATCGATACCACACGTGTAACCTTGTCCAAACCTGGGTGCTTTTTAATGACTAGTCCATATAGCCATCTAGCAGGTGGAAGACCATCCTCCTTAACTAGAACGACGTCGCCAACATTAGGTTCAGGAGTACGGTCCGTCCATTTATACCTATGTTGCAATTGAGTAAGATATTCCAAAGACCATCTACGCCAAAAATCTTGCACCATCCTCTGAGTGAGATGCCACCGTTTAAGACTACCAATAGTTGTGGTTTCGTAATTGAAATCAGGGACAGTTACCAATGGTTCACCCACTAAAAAATGACCTGGTGTCAATGGACACCCTTCCTCCGGATTATTAGGCAATTGTGAAATGGGCCTGGAGTTAAGGCATGCCTCAATTTGGCTCAGCACAGTTATCATTTCTTCAAATGTTAACGTACTGTTGCCTATCACTCTCTTTAAGTGATGTTTAGTGGATTTAATACCTGCCTCCCATAACCCTCCAAAATTTGGAGCGTGGGGGGGTATGAAGTGCCAATTGGTTCCATTGGTACTAAGAAAGTCGGCTATCTCTGGAGCAATAGTCGATTTTTCAGCATTAAATAGGATTTTTAATTCCTTGGCACTGCCAACGAATGTAGTCCCGTTATCACTCCACAAATCTAGCACTCTACCGCGTCTGGCCACAAATCGTTTGAAAGCAGCTAAAAAACTTTGCGCGGTCATATCATTAACGACTTCAAGATGGATGGCCCGAGTGGCCATGCAAATGAAAAGACAGATATATCCCTTTGTGGAATGATGACCTCGACCCTTGGTAGCTCGGATGTTTATTGGACCGGCATAGTCTACACCACTACTCTGGAAAGGTTTTCCAGCTGTAACTCTGGATTTAGGTAATTGACCCATCAGTTGCTGATTTGGTTTCGCTGAATGCCGAATACAACTCACACACTTATGAACATGCTGCTTCACGAGCGTCTTTGCATTTATAACCCAATATTTGGACCGCAAATAATTAAGCATAAGTTGCGGCCCTCCGTGTAAGGTTCTGTTGTGAGCTTCTCCAATTAACAAATTTGTAAAGTGGGACTTGTAAGGAATAAGAATAGGATGCTTCATATCGTCATTAACAGGAGCCTGTTGTAAGCGTCCACCTACTCTCAAAATACCATGTTCGTCAAGAAAGGGACTTAACGAGGTAAGTTTGCTTGTTTTGCTTAATTTTCCTTTACATTTTAGTAAATTTATATCCTCACTAAAGCACTGAGACTGGCAGAGTTTCACACAGGTAAGTATAGATTCATTTAGTTCTTTAGTAGTTAACCAAGTAGTTTTCTGTTCTTCATTGCTCGATTTCCCTCTCTTTATGACTCTTCTACAGTATGCTATTACTCTTATCAGTCTGTTAAATTTCGAAAATTTTAATAATATATCGTCATCCATTTTTTCCGTTTTAGTTATATGACAATTTATCTTAATTTTCTTTTCTTCCAAACTAGTCTCCTCTATCTTTCCCTTTATATAATTTATACTTTCTTTTTGTAGCCACACAGGACCGTTCTTCCAGAGCAGTAAGCTATCACACTCCGAAGGTTTTGTTCCTCGCGAAGCGCAATCTGCCGGGTTCTCCTTTGACGAGACGTACGCCCATTGATTTCGAGCTACAATATCAAGTATTTCAGATACCCGGTTTGCAACAAATACCTTCCAACGACTAGGGTGACTTGCTAGCCAGGCTAAAACAATTTCAGAGTCTGTCCAGGCATGTAAATGCTGCTTTGGAACCTTCAAAATCGTAGCTGTTTCTTGAAGTAGTTTGGCCAGCAAAACCGCTCCACAAAGCTCCAACCGGGGTATTGACACTTGTTTTATAGGCGCGATTTTTGTCTTCGACGTTACTAAGTTCACATATATTTTTCCATTTGGAGCTATTACACGGGAATATACGACAGCTGAATATGCTACATTCGAGGCATCCGAAAAGCCATGCAGTTCTAAATGTTGACTATTACTACATAAATGAATCCAACGAGGTACACGAAACCTGTTGAGCCTACATAGATCGCTTCTATATTCAATCCAATCCTTGAGTAAGGTGGAAGGCAGTTCTTCATCCCATTCAATTCCTGCCAACCACAGTCTTTGGATAAAAACTTTAGCTGTAGTAATAGCGGGAGCGATCCATCCTAGAGGGTCAAACAGACGTGCTATGTCCGATATAACCTTCCGTTTGGTTATAGGTGGTTCCAACTCCGGAAGATGAACAGTATACTCAAATTCATCAGTTTTCTTATTCCACATTAGACCTAAAATTTTTGAAACTGTATCTGTTTTTATTTCTAAATTACATTCAGATTCTAAATTTGCATCTTTAATTGATTCCAATAATTGTTCACTGCTACTAGACCACTTCTGAAGTTGGAATCCACCACGGTTTAGCATCTCGGTCAGCTGCCGATACCTTTCTAACCCTTCTGCCACTGATTCACATCCCGACATGAGATCATCCATGTAGAAATCAGTTAGTACAGTGTCTCTTACTAATGGAAAATCTGTTCCCTCATCTCTAGCTAACTGCTGTAGTGATCGAACTGCCAAATACGGAGCCGAAGAAGTGCCAAATGTAACCCGCAAGTGTCGAAGATGCTGAATTGGCAAATCTGGGCTTTCTCGCCATAATATTCGAAGATAGTCAACATCATCTTTGGAGACCTTGACTTGCCGATACATTTTCACGATGTCTGCCACAAGACAGATGGGATGACAACGCCAACGCATAATAATGTGACGCAGGTCAGGTTGCAACGGCGGTCCTACCATTAAATCACTATTTAAGGACTTGCCGTTTGTACCAACACAGGAAGCGTCAAAGACGATACGCACTTTAGTTGTACTTTTATCATTACGTACAACTGCGTGATGAGGTAAATATACTGCATCCTCCTTGTTGATATCCTGCACTATCTCCATATGATTAAGTGTCAAATATTCATTTATTACCGCTGAATACTGCTTTTTTAAGTCGGGATTTTTCATTAGACGTCTTTCAAGCATGAAAAATCGTTTCAAGGCTATATCCCTTGAACCGCCATATTTACAACTAGGATCGGATGACCTAAATGGTAACTTTACCACATACCGCCCAGAGTCATCTCGTTTAGTTGTAGCTGAAAACAGGGATTCACAATGCGTTTCTTCCGGAGTTAACAGCTTGTTTTCTAAACCACAAGTAGGCTCGGACTCTAGTTCCCAAAACCTTTTTAGAAGTTCGATTTCCTCTTGTTGTATAGAATGCAGGCTAATACAATTATGACTTGTCTCGTTATTGGTGAATTTACCGATATGACCAGAAAGAATCCAGCCAAGTTTGGTATTTTGGGCAACTGCGTAACCTGGCGGACCTTTGACTACTCCTTCCAATATTATCTGGCCATAGACTTCGGCACCTAAAAGCAAATCTATCTTATTTGGCGTGGCAAAGGCCGGATCTGCTAGTTCCATAGACGAGATTTTAGTTAAAACTTGTGTCCTTACCTTCTCCTGTGGCAAAAGAGTTGTTAACCTTTTCAAAACGTAAGCCTTGACAGTAACGACAAAGCTGGGGTCCACTCGTGACTGAACCTGAATAACAACCATTGAATTAGAAGTTAGAGATTGACATTGATCACCACCAATGCCTGTAATTTTACCTCTGGTAGGTATTCTTTCAAGACCTAATAGCTGGACCATGGACTCCGTCACAAACGAAGCCTGAGATCCCTGATCTAACAAGGATCTTAATACAATACCGGTCCCGCTACGCGACTGTGCCTTTACCAAAGCAGTGGCTAACAGTACTTGACCTTGACTATTTGAAAAACAACTAACAATATCGGTGGACTCGCTCTGAGGTGGGTTGATTGATAGGGCTGTAGTAACATCTTTCTCCGTAGCATGAACAGCCTTATTCTCTGCAGTAACTGATTTCGAGATATTTTTAAAATGCAGCAAAGTATGATGCTTACGCTTACATAAACGACACCTTGTAGACTGGCGACATGAATATACTGAGTGACTAACTCCTAAACAATTAAAGCACAAACCATTCGTTTGGACAAAATTACGTCGTGTATCAACGTCTTCTTGAGAGAACTTTTTACAGTTTGCTATTTTATGATTATCTTTACAATACGAACAAGACTGTTCTTCAGTAGACACCGAGTGTACCTTCACAGACGGTACGTTACGTTGTAATGTTACATTACGTTGACCCTTACCAGTGTCTAAGAATTCGAGAGCTCTAAATCTTTGTTCAAGAAAGCCTTGAAATTGTTTAAATGTGGGTAACTGATTGGAGGTATCACTAATTTTCGATTCCCATTGTTTGCGTGACTCATTGTCTAACTTTAAGCTCAAAATATATATTAGCATTATGTCCCAATTAACCACACTAATCCCTAAATTAGTTAATGCATACAAACATTCATTAGATGTATCCAATAACTCCCTTAAGGCGTGGGCAGATTCGGTTACTATATTCCTTTGGGTCATAAACCGCTTCAATATACAATTTGCCAAATATTTTGTGTTATTATATCGACTTTCTAACTGTGACCAGCAGGTTAAGTAATTATTGCTAGTAATAGGAATGTGACGTAAAAGACTTTCAGCTTCCCCAGACAAATGACTTTTCAGATAATGAAGTTTTTGAACATCATCCAATTTTGTATTGCTATGTATTAAAGATATAAACAAATCTCGAAAACTTATCCACTCTGAATATTTTCCAGAAAAAATTGGTAAAGAAATTTTTGGCAATTTAATATCACATGACTTATCTGAAGCCTTAGTATTAGCACTCAGCAATGTTACTGTTTGTGGTTTTAATTTAGTAAGCATTTCCTTAAGTTCTATTTTGTAATCAAAATATACTTCTTCGGTAGACTGATATAAGTTAGTAAAATTATACTTGGATGCGACATATTCGGTTTCTTCAACCTCTTGCAGGATCTTATAATGTGTGTCATTAAACAACCTCCACTGCTGTTCTAAGTTCTCCAATCTTACTTCAATGTAACTTTGTGTAATTCTCTCCTTTGGCGATTTTTTGAAGTTAGTACGTGCTCGGGTAATAGCCGCACTTGTGTTCAATTGAATTTTATCAAACACTTCCATGTTGAGCAAAACAAAATAATAGTTTTACTTCAAATTACTAAGCCTTTATTGCACAAGTCGCTGAAGTAGATATAAATTCTTCGAAAATTTTATAAGTGTTTTTTAGTGCAATTCCAACAAAAATCGGGCATGGATTCCCCGTCTCTTCACTTTTTAAGAAATTATTCTAAGTCCATGCACTAAACTTATAAATTTTCTAAGTTCAAACTAACACTAAATTTTCTAAGTCCAACACTTCAACTTTTGTGTTTAATTTAATAGTTAGTCTCGATAGTCAATAGGTATGATTCCACTGTTATAAAAGGATTTCAAGTACTCACAGTTTATCTTCAATCACTTCAAACACTGTCCACTCACGTGATACGTAGCTCGCCTTCGGGGTACGAGGGGGTCAATTGTCCCCTCACACCGCGGATCCCGCTGACTCCAACTGCAACCTCACTGCGGCGCCGCTGATGCACAGTACAACCAAATGTACGCGCGATGACACCTGCACTGCTCCCCTCTTCACCTCAGCTGGGCCCTGGGCCGCTGCAATTTCTCGTCTGTAGATCCATAGGTCGCTGGTTCAAATCCGGCTCGAAGGACCAAATGTACACGTCACAAAAAGTATCCCGAAATAAAACACCACACTCAGGATAGCAAAATCACTAATTTATTAAACCTCTGTAGAATATAAATACCGGTTCGCGAATCTTAATAGCGCGATTCAGATAGACGCCTTTTAGAAGAAGCGCCATCTATTGACAAGTTGCGAAACTAAAGTTACAAACATAATATTGATAACAACATAATTAGACAATATTAGTCACTATTGATATTGGAATACTAAGGCAATTCCACGTGCATTTTTGCATAATAGCAGCAGCTGTAGTACTTAGTAAAACTATGTTAGGAACTTTTTTCCATATTTTGAATGTTATAGCACAGAATAAATACTACGGCTATAGTCAGTAACTTAACAAGAGCATTCTTCATGCATTGTTGTAAGGAATTATGAGAATTTAACTCAAACAATGGCCGTCTAATCTTTTATTAACTTTGCACTCCAGTGTTTTGGGTCTGATAAGAATGAACAACATAAAAAGGAAGAAAAAATCAGTTTAAAATATTGGAAAACTTCTGTTCAACAAGATTTTTTAATTGTTATATTGAAATCAGTTACAAGAACTTAACGTTCAACTACTAATGCATTATATCTCTGAATAGGTATGAGTTATGACATGAGAATGATTTAAATTTTATATGTATTTCTTTGACAAATATTTACGTATTTTTGTATGTATACAGAAGAACGCAAATACTGAATATTATTGTTTGACATACTTAGTTTAGTTTACAGTAAATATCAAAACATAAAATGTAATTGACGCATTGTTTACAATGCTGTTTATGAAGTAGATAACAATTGGACAGATAAAGCGATACTTGAAAATATAATTGTTTTTGTTTGACCAAGATCTACTTTGTGCCCCAATTACATTATTTGTGACGTGATGTTTTAAAATAAATTTAAAATTCAAGTAAATGAGATGCAATGGCAGCTGATATAAAAAGTAAGTACGTACCTATTATTTAAATGTCAAAAATTTTGAATACAAAGGGGAGCTCGATTTTACTTTTTTAAGCTATTTGCTTTTTAAATTACTTTTGTCATCAATTTTTTTTATACTACTTAGGTCGGAGATAAGCACACGGTGGAAAGTGGTTACCGTGGCCTATGGAAGAGTGCAACACCAGGGAATTCACACTCGTACTGCCGACCCTGCAAGAACAGAAAGATTCTGTGCCATCAGCGTAGAAGATAAGTAGGACAAGCCTTTAGCCTTCCCACAGACATACAAACCCTCTTCAGTGTGCTCTGGCTACCCTACTCACCACCGGGAAGAAAACACGAGGTTATTTAGCCGCGGTATTCAGTAGGGTGGAGTTCCCTAGTCCCCAGAGAGTAAATAAGGTGAAACATTGATGATGATACTACCAAGCCGTGCCATGGGCGTACCCAGCATTCAAATCTGGAGGGGTCTTGTCGTGTGTTATAAGATTCTTAACTTCGGGCAGAGTAGAGCAGGGAGGGGTCAGCGCCCCACTTGCCCCCTCATGGGTACACCCATGAGCCGCGCCATTATAGAATTGCTGAATTATAAGTAAAAAAAATCCTTGTAGGTACTTTACGGGTCTTTTGTATGATGTAGGGCTCGGCATGATTAGAATATTTGTAAATCATTTGTATATAAGTAGGTTGAATATTACTCGATTAAAACCTGAAAAGCCTACTTTGCTATGATAGTTTTCCTTTTAAAATAGTCATGTCTATTATTATTATTTACCTACTACTATGATTTAAAAAAAAATCAAACGAGCCATTAGGCTGACAGAGGAGTTCGGTTTTATGTGAAAATTCATTTTCATTCATACGGCGAGGCAAAATGAGTTTTCTGCAAACAGAAATATTCTACGAAATCAGACGTATTGAATCAGTAAATCGAAAAATATTCTCATTTCTGGCTTTTTCTTTGCTTGTTTTATAAATTACTAGCTATTTTCTGCGACTCCGCCCGCGTGGATGTCGGTTATCGCAACCAAATGTAGCCTATAGGTATCCTTTCCTAAGGTCTAATCTATCTCTGTATCAAATTTTATCAAAATTGGTTACGGGGCTTAGGCGTGAAAGTATAACAGACAGAGTTACTTTCGCATTTATAACATAAGTATGGATGTTTTATGAAAATAAACTCCCCAATGTAAAATTTCCTGTTTATTATTTTCACGAATACTCTTACGTATTGCGGTAAATATTATTGTAACGCGTCATAGCATGCACATATTTATTTTATGTTCAGCGAACACCTGTTAATTAAAATATATGTTACAAACAATAACATCGACATAAATTTAGAAACAACGGCCTTGAAGCCATCGAAATAGTCATAGAATCGGAACGGAAATACAGGAACAGGATTAGTGCGTGGAGGAGGTGGAGCTACAGGAAACTAGTAAATTCAATAAAGAAGGAATTGATATGCATGTATTCTAGCTATAAGTTTTTCTGAAAGAATAAAATAAAATAAAAAATATAAAATATTTGATTCTTTAGAGAGTCCTCCCCCCGAGCATGATCTTTCCTGGATTACGTAAGTTCTTAAATAGACTTCGAATACACAACACAGGTCAGCCGAAGCAGGGAAATCGGTCACCTAGACCGATTGTTCAGCTAGGAAAACGGAATTTGAGAGTAGAAGTACTGTAAGAAGACGAAGAATATTAGATTTTTAGCTCTTCATACGATAGTTTAACTCAAGAGAAAATAAAACTGCATGCTGTCGGTGGGTAAAACAGAACTTATATTAGCCGGGATAGTAATTTAAACTTCACGTACGTAGTCTGAGTTAAACTAGGTAAAGAAAGGAAGGTAGAAGTTTAGAGCTGAAGCGAAGAGAAACCACTAAGGAGATCCACTCTACTGTATAAAATACGAGGAGTTTGTAGTAGGTAATTGTATTTCAATTTTGTTCTTTTAATGACTTATAATCTACATAATATCATATCGGCAGTGTACAGGGCTTCACCAACCTCACCTGCTATGCCAGTGCTTCTGCTAAATTACATTAGAATTACATTACAATAAATTACATTCCGAGGCTTTGGTGCAGGCATCCCTCTCGAAGTTGGGTAGTTAGATGATAGTCACTTCCAGCATAACCTGGAATACCTAATATACCAATAAAAACTATAAGCGGACCCCAGATAAAAAAGGACATATTTTGGACACAACTATGAAATCGCTATAAGGATGATCATGACTAAGCCATAATTAAGGAAAACAGGGATTCATTTATATACCTACTTGTACGGGTAGGTATATAAATGAAACCCTGTTTTCCTTGGTTACTAAGATGTAATTTAAAGCATGACTTCACAGACTTCAATTTTTTGAAAGTTTTCGAAATTTTTGTAGAAGTTTCTGACAGAAAGAAAATAATTCAAAAAATGTGTAGAAAAAGTGTTGTACGCCTCCCGCGTACAACACTCTGAGAGATAATAAATAAAGTTTTGTCACAAAAATGGCGTCAGTATTTATTAGCCTCACGATGGCCTGACGCAATCTTCTATCTTCATTCATATTGCAGTATCTTCACAAAGATTATAACCATTTGCTTTCAAATTAAAAGGCATAGCGCGCAGGGATAAAATGAAAATAAGCCGCTTATTCTGATCGCTCGCTTCCCGATCCAGAGGGCAAATCATCGTTTTCGAAAACTCCAATTTCAAAGTCAGTAGATCCATACGAAGTATTTTACTATTTTTCATTGGCTATTGATGGCTTTTCGATAACAGGTGGACGGTTTTAAGATTCACTTTGAGTTTGATGACAAAAGAACCTCTTCTCTAACAACCTTGAAAAAAATATTCTGTAGTATCCTGACAAAAAAGAAACAACGGGCGTGTCTCGATTAAGCGGGTCGGCGACTCCTTCTTCTGCCGCACCATTAAGACCTAAAATTCCTTACCAGTTCACGTGTTTCCCTTTGCCTACAGTCCCGGGTCCTTTAAGCGGGCCGTGAAAAAAGCATTTGATGACCCAAAGCGAATTTCAGACAGTTCAGTTTTGGTTCAGTTTCGTCTTTCATTTTTCATTGAACAAAAAATGAATAATTAATAAATCTAACAGCGTTGGATCGGTTCACTTTTGGCATCTAAGTGTCCCACTCTCGCTCCGATTGAAAGAGAAATGAAAGGTTTCAACACTGATTGAAAATTAATTCGGGTTCGGTAATTTCGTCTCGAGTGCAGCCGACGGATATACCACTTTGATTTTTCTCTGTGTTGCGTTTTTAAACTCATTCCACGACGCACGACCTCCTTCGACGAGATACTGAAAGAAAAGATAAATGAATGTTGAATTCTATTCCAATTCATCAAAGTCGTTTGAACATAGATTGAAAGAAAAATGAACCGAGTGAGCATCAAGCTAGTGAACCGCCTGATATCATCTTATCAGCCTAAATTGAAAATTAAGAGAACAAAACGAACTAACAAAATTATTTTCCCTACTTAGTTAGCTATCATTATAATTCTTGTAGGGACAGATCAAAATTGGATTAATTGTGAGCTTAGCATGTGATATTTTAATACCTATTTTATAAGCAACTAAAAAGAAGAAAAGTTGTAATAGGGTCACGAATGGTTATTTTGATACAGACTAATATCAATCATATAAAAACAATTTTCGCTGCCTTTTACCCCAAATTCAACCCTAATGTAAGTACTTATGCCATTTTTCATTAAAACAATGATTATATGATTGTAAAAGCCTGTGATGAAGACAAATAAATATATTTGAACTCATTTGAACTAATCAAATGTAATGTGTCATAATTATGTCAAGCTGTATTCTTCATATTTCGTAATACAATTATTGTCATTAATATAATAATTGTTCATAATATAATTAGTAAATTAAAGATACCATACCAAGAAGGTACCATAAATAACTATTTTACCTACTATGTTTATGTTATCGATAATGACGGGCTTCAAATTGTGTTCTATTATTATTGCTCTTTACTTATCTATCATTGAAAAGTAAATAAACATTATGTAATGTGCTATAACTGGTAAAAGATATCTGTTTATAATTTTCGACTAGCTGATACTCGTGGATCCACCTGCGTGGATGTTGGATATCGCGACTTTTGTTCTTTTAGTTCTATTCAACCAATTGCGATCAGACATATGGCAGATTTTGAGTATAATTAAGACCCTCGATTCCGTAGTTTGTGCGAATAATAATAAAAACGGAAAAATAGACACGAACTTTAAAAAGATTGAGAAATAACCAACACTACCTACTGAAAAGAAAAAATAACTGAATTGACAGAAGATTTAATACAAAGGTGCTCTAAAGATTTTTTTTTAACATATCGAATTTAAAATAATTCGTTTAATCATCATCATTAAATATACAAGTTTACAAATAAATATCAATAAATTAACAAATTAATACTAGTACACGCTTCCGCGCTTGTTTTAATTACATTTTATTGACACATCTATTGATTTTACAGGACGAAACCAGTCTGGAATCCTCTAC
The DNA here is from genome assembly GCA_914767945.1 of Eilema depressum. NCBI lineage: Eukaryota > Metazoa > Arthropoda > Insecta > Lepidoptera > Erebidae > Eilema > Eilema depressum. Next base: position 5,356,777 of record OU612028.1, on the reverse strand, counting down.
TCCAATATAATATACTCTATCTCTATCATATACAAACAGGATTTTCCAAATCGGTTTACCAATCGATTAGAATAGGTAAAAGCGAAATTTTCCTATCTTCATCGAATTGAATAGTTAGCATACTAAATGCCTAAAAATTTCAATCAACGGTAATGACTAATGACAAGGTTGTGCAGTAAAAATATAAAAGAATGCAACGTAGTCCAGAACCTTATCCTTTAAAAAACAAAGAAAAAAGAAAAGAGCATCAATCATATTCTAACTGACAGCAGTACCTACATCCAATAAAATGGAAACCAGGTCACTTCAAAAATAAACCCTTGTCCAAAGCTAATTCGGGTAGGTACTCAATACTTGTCAAGATGTTGCTTGTGTGATTGATTAGAACATTAAACGAAATGCATCATCCCGCATTTCGTTTTAAAAATTCTGACAAGTGTTTAACACGTGACGTCAATTTGTGATCACACAGTGCAACACAAGCACGTGGAATGACATTTGATCGTCAATTGATGATTTTCATAAGGATCAATAAAATTGCTCTTTGTAGATATACTGATTGTCTCTGAAAGTGATTCATACACGATCATTGTCATCAGAATTCATTTAGATTATCCACGTACTATTGTTAGTGTTAGTCAAAATCTTTTGTAAAATTAACATTGTTACCCAATGTGATTTTAATCACCTCATATTTATAGGATCGTTGCTTTTTTTTGATGATCTTGAAACGTCACGGTTATTCATGGGGTTGTCAAATTCTCGACTTTTCTTTATTAGATAAGTATTAAGATTTAATTGAATAATTTTTTTTAATGAAATCGAATTGAATGAAATTCCCAAAACGTATGTACCTACCTATAGGAAAATTTCAATTTTGATCGGGTCGGCTACAAAGCAAAATGTTAATTTTGGTCTCCTCAAGCAAAATTCGATAGGCTTCAGGCGGATCTCGGTGGTTCACTGGTCAGAGCATTCCCACTGTAAGGGCAAGATCGCGGGTTCGAGTCCCGCCTGAGCTAACTTCGCTTTTTCCTATCATAATCGATTATGATTTTAGATTACCAGGATCATCCTAATCAGTATTCTTGACACTTGTATATAAAAGTGCCACAAATGGAAAAAACGGACCCCCGACTCCGAGGTGAAAACTTCAGATGCGACCGGGACCGCTAGGATGAAGAAGCTCCAAAATATTGGAAACTATAAAAAAAAGAGTTATTTTCGTTGAATCCTACTTTTGAATCCCAGTTTAATATTTTTGGCATTGGATCCCACTAAATATTATTAGATATGTATTACCGTTGGATCCCAAATTTAAAAAAAGTAAGAGAATTACGACATGGGAATATCTCAATACGTACTAAGTAATTAAAACAGTTTGCGATAACATTTTATTAAATCGCTTGTCATTCTTGCGATGTCAACTGTATCATAAACTTTCGTATACTAACCGCATTTGGCACAGATTGCCTAGATTTAATATTTTCTCGCACGTTCCGTTTACTTGTTACCTAAATACCATTAATTAAAATCTTATCTCTATTTAGTTTTGGTTTATAAATTTTCATTTCAGTTCACGTTTACAGGAAATAATAAATATTTTTGCTTATCTACTATCTTGAATAAATCTCGCTTTTACAGCGGTTACGTAAAGCAAAGGAAATTATTGCGTTTATCTTTATTTATGAAAGCTTATGCTGTGTGCAAATAATCGTTTAAGCTAACAGGATATTATTTTATTATTTTCATTTAGAAGTAAGTTTTTATATCTAAATATTGTAAGATGTAACATTATTATTGTAACACTTGCCGGTATAATTACCTTTTTTTCTGTGTAACAAATTAACCAAACTCATGGTGTTGCAGTAAAATTAACGAAGATGAGGCAATTAGGTATTTCCTTTTGAGATAATTTTAAAGCAATTAGTTTGCTAGACTAAACAAATTATAATAAATTGGAAAAAGCGAAATCAATTCTCGGGCGGGACTCGAACCCGCGATCTTTCCCTTACAGGGGGAACGCTCTGACCACTGAGCCACCGAGCTTCGCCCGAGAGTGACCCAATTTTTCCAATACATCCATCTTACGGCGATGGTAGGAGTAATCTACCGATATTCGTACGAACTATCGGAATCAATGAATGATGATGCAATCATTTTTAAACATTGATTTTTGATAACTCCGCACAATCAATTGAGATAATTTTAAAGCAATTAGTTTGCTAGACTAAACAAATTATAATAAATTGGAAAAAGCGAAATCAATTCTCGGGCGGGACTCGAACCCGCGATCTTTCCCTTACAGGGGGAACGCTCTGACCACTGAGCCACCGAGCTTCGCCCGAGAGTGACCCAATTTTTCCAATACATCCATCTTACGGCGATGGTAGGAGTAATCTACCGATATTCGTACGAACTATCGGAATCAATGAATGATGATGCAATCATTTTTAAACATTGATTTTTGATAACTCCGCACAATCAATTGAGATAATTTTAAAGCAATTAGTTTGCTAGACTAAACAAATTATAATAAATTGGAAAAAGCGAAATCAATTCTCGGGCGGGACTCGAACCCGCGATCTTTCCCTTACAGGGTTTGGTGTTTAGTCTAGCAAACTAATTGCTTTAAAATTATCTCAATTGATTGTGCGGAGTTATCAAAAATCAATGTTTAAAAATGATTGCATCATCATTCATTGATTCCGATAGTTCGTACGAATATCGGTAGATTACTCCTACCATCGCCGTAAGATGGATGTATTGGAAAAATTGGGTCACTCTCGGGCGAAGCTCGGTGGCTCAGTGGTCAGAGCGTTCCCCCTGTAAGGGAAAGATCGCGGGTTCGAGTCCCGCCCGAGAATTGATTTCGCTTTTTCCAATTTATTATAATAGGTATTTCCTCTATTTAAAATAAATAATTTCACTGAGTTTATTAAACTAAGAATGGCAAGAACAATAGAAGATGCGTCTGTTCTTATTTTATTGTTTTATTTATTTTTAATCATCCACCCAACCCATTATTGTAAATGTTGAGTTGCTATTAAGAATCAGTTTAAGTATTATTATGTCTACAACTACCATTTTCAATAATTGAGATTATGCTTTGTATGTTTTATATTATGTGAATATTATAATGACACGTGTCTAAACACATCTTATTTGCAGCAATTACTCTTTATTACAGTATACTCATACTGTAATAAACAGCATTAATTTATAGAAATACAAATAGTATTTACAGAGTGTAAAGTCCATGTTTAGTTAATGGCAAAGACACGTTGCTAAGCATGTTTCGTTTGCTACAATATAATATGAGTAAAATAGTGATATCGACAGTAATATACTTCGTGCAAAGTTCAATGATTACAAGTAGGTTATTGATCCAGCATTAATAATTTTCTTGCAATATATTATTATTTAAATTTTTTCGCGACCTATTGCCGTTCTAAAGTAGATTATTATTTTATAGTAAGAACACTATTACTGCTTTATAATTTGACTTTACATTGAATTACTCAGATTATAAGCTCCAATAAGGTAAGGTTACCGAAATTGTAAACAATATAGGTATGACAATAATCACTAAGCTTTACGTAACTTAACGTATTAGTCCTTTAATGATGTCTCATGAATACAAGAAATGTAACAAAAACATATTAGTTTGTTCCTCTAACACAAACAAACAAAAACTTATGAGCACACTATTTGTGTTTCATAATCCGCCATAAAAATATGCTCAAAACAGTCCAAGAATAACAATCTACTTTTTTGATAAACATAATAAAATACATTGCTGGCAACATAACAATGTCTTAAAAAATATTCCACGTACATACGCAATGTAGATAATACATAACAATGTTTTTTATCGTAGGAATAATATACGGCTACAGTGTTTCTTCATATCACAACAAGCACGTTACTTGTATGGATGACGTATCACGCGTTCGCGAAGTGCAAAGTTTGCACACAGACAAATGTGTCACCGATACTGTTACACTTCATCACAATGAGCGTGTTGTGGTACTGCTTATCTATCAGACGCACCGCACGTGGCGTTTACTATATAATGAGAATGATTTCAATCCACAACACCAGACATCTACCAGCAGTCGCCCAGTACACAAGTTGGTACTCGTTCCGCGAAATAAACTCAGCGTAAAGCTGTGTTGCCTACTTTGTCTACTGCAAATTTTCATCATTGAAAATGGACAAACGCCAAATCATCGGCAGCGCCACTAGGTACATCGCAGGCAGGAACGCAGTCCAGACTGTGTATTGGAGGAAGTCAGCAGAGGACAGCAAGGGGCTCGTCAAGACCACCAGAATGACGTTCTTCGGAAAAAATGAAGGTGCCAATCAAATTGAAAACGCAGAAATGTTTGCCAGAGTACGAGAAAGGTACTCTTAGATGGTTGTGTCTGCACCTTTATTCCATCTGTGATAGTTATGTAGACTAGTTTTTTTATAAGTTATAACTTTCACCTCCAGTGATTGCTGTGTGACAAGAGTTGTGATAAAAAGACACCATAATGTACAATTTATAATTACTTATTATACATTGTATTAGTCGATATTCTGTTTCATTTTTATGTGTGTAGTCTGTGCCACCCTGAATATAAAACATCTCATCGTTAATATTTCATGCTTATCTGTATGAGCTGAAAAATTAACTTGTAAGCTGTTACCGACGGCTCCCCTCATGTGGAGCTTTGGTTCTGTTCTTGTAATTCATGGGAACCTATTCTAGGGATAAAAAGCAACTACGTTCTATTATTCTATCCATACATCAGGGAGCAATGGCGCATTGGGAGAGGCGAAAGGGCTAGCCTTTATCCGGGTGATTCTGCAATAGGCTAATTGTGTGATTGATAAATTCGGGATCAAGTTTTAGTCAGATCTATCTGAACAGATCTGAATAAAAATTTATCCCGGATTTATCAATCCGCAAAAACGGCTGACCGTTTAAGCGGGACTATGGAAAGAACATACTAAAATGTTCACAAACTTTTACAATTAAGACATCAGTACTATTTAATGAAGCTGAGAATTTTACTATATCTATTTTATAAGTAGGTAATAAAATAGCTTTAATACTCGACATTTGAGCTGACTGTAAAAGGCTTACCTATTACTACTTATTGAACTTAGAATTTACTTTAGTAATAAGACCTGTTTACACTATACGAATCTTCAAAGAACAATTTAATAATTAATGAAAATTGTGTACATAATTGCTTACTTTAACAAAAAGTAATTCTAGCAAATAAATGTAACAAGTCGATTAATGGTAGAAAGAAACTCCATACAAAAAGGTTCCTATAGAAACAAATTTCTGCTATATTATTTAAGGTAATTCATAATTCCTATGACATTTGTATACCTACGTATTGTATCACTAGTACTAGTATCATTAATTTAGTATATACTCGTATTAAGGGTATATTATCATAATAATATATTAATACTCATTATTAGAATGACGATGAAACGATTATATTGAATGGAATATGGTCTGTTCTTACATTTTATTTCAGTATTTTTTTTAATTCAAATGAACAACATATTATAAATTAATAATAATAAATGTGACAAATAAGCTAGAATAATGTATGTAACTTATAATTTTAGTAAATGGATAGCAGTAAGTAAAGTTCGTTAAATAAATAAATAAAATTCAACTTTTTTTTCTTATTTATTGTTATAAAATACTAGCAACCCAAATTATTAGTAATTAATTTAACCCCTTCAGAGCTAAATTGCTTGTTAGCAATGTGTTTTACTGTGATGAGATGACGCGGTATGTACAAGAAAACCGCGTGGTTTACCTATGTGTTACGCGGATGAGGTAACTTACTTATAATGGTGACTTTTAATTTTGATTTATTCTTTACTAGCTGTTGACTGCGGCTCCACCCGCGTGGATGTCAGTTATCGCGATCAAACATAGCCTATGTCCTTTTTCAAGGTTTAATCTACCAAATTTCATCAAAATCGGTTCAGTGGTTTAGGCGTGAAAGCGTAACATACAGATAGAGTTACTTTTGCATTTATAATATTAGTAAGGATTGTACACTTAAATGGAATTTATATGAATTAGTGAAATATTATGTGCGAGCTTAACTCAAGATTGAGTAGGAATTGCAATCTAATGTGGCAGTCGTGCGTATATTAACGTAAAGATTTACTTTTTGGTCACTTAAGTTATTGGAAATGCGACAATTTAAAAAAAAATATAGGATTTTATAACAAGAAAGCACCTTTTTTCGCCCTGCGAGTACGCCGAGTGAGCTCGAAAACGCAATCTGCTTCGTCACGGATAGATTAGGTTACTTACGATACCTCACGTCGTTGCCTATAATGATGCCGATGTAGAAATAACACCCATTTGGATCATAATGTATACAATCTAGTTGTAGTTTATATCGATTAAGATAATATTTCTTGGACACAAGTGGCGCGTGGCGTGGCGATTGTGAACGCGGCCGCTACGCAGGATCCCCGCTCAGTGCAAATATTTGTATCCATGAATGTGGGTATTTATATTGGTCTGGTCGTGCCTCAGAGAGCACGTCTGTGGTAGTCGTTACGGGTAATTGGAGCCTTAAAAAGTCCAACCACTGGTCTTACTGCAATGTTTCGATCTCGCCAATAGGTTGTGGAGATCAGATGGCAGTCGCTTTACGGAATATATCGATCTGGCATCGTCCGAGTTCAGCCAAATCCGCAGTTAGACTGAAAAGAGTGGACTTCGAGGTGAAAGCTTCGGATAGATCGGAACATATAGTCAACTTTATTACAATATGTTTATTATATATAAAAACACATATTAAACTTATAAACTGGGTTAACTAATAACTTAATTACAAATAAACTAAAACTAAATAATAAACTAAAATATTTACAAGATAAAAAAGGGGTAAAAAGTTCAGGCGTCGAAAAATTCCTCCCCATCGATATCGACTGGTAACGTATCCAGAAGGCCGGCGGCATTACCCCGTTGGATGGTAATTAATATATAGAATATAGTAAAATAATGAAAGGTTCATTTCATTGACACACTTTACATACATTTATATGAACAATTGCATACTGTAATATGCCGAAGTACCGATAAGCTGATCACAATGCAGATACTTGTAAATAATAACAGTGTGGAAAATTAATTCACAATATCAATTAATTACACTGTACTCTATCTATATAACCTCGTTTTTAGATATATACCCCCTGCTGTCTACAAGTGATAACCTATGACATTATACGAACAAGATCTTCGTAATTGCATGCGATTACAAGTACAGTCATTTCGTTTGTTTATTACTAACGACTGTACCTAGTAAAATGATTAACAGCTAACTATAATTTATCGTTTATTGAACTAAATTGTACACAATGCTTCTTATATGCAATACCTATTTATTATTATTTTATTATTTATTTTCCTATATTATTATTCTACAGACTAACATCACAAACAGTTAATTAACAGCTAGAAAAGAAGCCGCGTGGTTCCCGGCAGAGTAGAATTTGGGCCACCTCATCTCTTCCCATGCGGTGTCGTATAAGGCGACTAAGCGATAGGACTGTTTAACATCAGACAGATATAATACAGCCCAGACTCAGCCCCAGATGCATGGCTCGAGTCAACAATAGTGCCCGGAATATGGCAATAGGCTCACCCCTATTACGTGGGACCTAAAACAATGATTGGTGAAATGTGGGTGCTAATTTTTTTTAATTCACCTCTGCCTAACCCTCCGGGGATACAGGGCGTGATTATATGTATGTATATATGTAGAAAAGAAGGCTTCCAAGCCTTCTTTAAAAAATATAAATAAATAAATGTACCGGCACAGCATTTACAATTTTATAATACTAACTAGCTGACCCCGCGAACTTCGTACCGCCTAACAGTCAATTCTTTTTTTCTTCAATTTTTCTCTCCGTAAGAACCATCCCCGTACTTTAAGGAATGTTCTAAAAAAAGAATTAGCGAAATCGGTCCAGCCGTTCACGCGTGATGGCGTGACCAAGGGAAATAGGGATTCATTTTTATATATAGAGAAGATAATTTGTGGACAACAAATTAACTGGTAATGAATTTGTATTCAGATGCAAAAAAAAATGCCACAAAATTATGCTACTGATACGAGCCCCTATTCCACTTTATGTAAATATTTTGATGTTGCTATAACAGTTATTTGACCTCTTATCAATATGCATAACGTAATTAGGTTACTGACCAATCCTCAACATTGACACAGAAAAAATGAGAACTTTGTCGCTAACCTAGTTTTATATACGGGTATCTAAATACATTTTTATCATGTCCGACCTTAGTTTACTTGTTCAATGGTTTTAAGCTTGCATTATACAGAAAAGAGAGAAGCAGGCCGGGTAAGCCCTCACTTACCGGGGCAAGAATGGCAGCCGGTGCTTCCTTGATCCATAGGGACCATCTCCAAACCGGAAATAGGCCTTATGGGACTTCAGTCGAGACCCGAGACGGCGGCGTGCGGTTAACCGCCTCGATTTCCCATAATGATTGGGGAAGTGAAGACATATAGTACATATCTATATTCATAGACATTGTAATGTCGCTCTATTCCACTTTAATCCACTAAACAAATCCAGCGATGGATTTGTTTCAACTTTTTTTTCCACTCTGATCCATCGATGGATTTGTTTCCACTTTTTTTTCCACTCTGATCCATCGATGGATTTGTTTCCACTTTTTTTTCCACTCTGATCCATCGATGGATTTGTTTCAACTTTTTTTTCCACTCTAATCCATCAATCGTACCTAGCAGAGCTTCATGATGTAGGTAGATACAATATAATTATCATTTCAGCCTAACTCAATATTGTTAACTCAGATAAGTAAAATAATTGTTCTGTTTTAAACCACTAAGGTAGCAGAATAGCAAATCGCCCACCTGATGGAAAGTGGTTACCGTAGCCTATGGACGTATATATACACATCATCAGAGGCGTTTTACTTGTACTGCGACAGTGCCGACCTCTTTCTCGTAGTAAAGTTATCCCATTCCGATAGGAATAAAATGATAAATATAATTTTGAAAAGATGCCCAGACAAAAAATTATCACGGTAAAAGCACGGTAATGCAGCCAGACAAAATATTTTGTTTATCAATATAGCCATTAATGGACGCTTGCACACAAGAAGGGTTCATTCTATTTTAATTGTCATCTGAATATATTATTTTGGTGTAACGTATTTCCTAAATTTTTCCGTACAATTTTAGTGTTTTATATTTTTACAGAATAAATTTTATTGTCTTAAGGATGGAGTTGACATTCATCTAAAGGGCAGTCTTTATTCTGAAAACGGTGTATCTAAATAAGAAAAATCCTCCGACTTAAATGCAAACTAAGTTCGTTCGTGGTGTTGGCGTATGTACGCCATAGTTCCCTTAACACGAATCCATTGAAATAAAGTTTAATAAAAGATTCCACGGAAAGTTATCATAATATTAACATTTGCAAAATAATACAATGGCTCTACTATTCTATTTTAAATATACTATCGTTATCTTACGTTGAATTACGTTATTATCTATAATAATAACGTAATTAGTATATCTTTATCAAGAAATGACAAATTGTAGCTCTCTTGGAAAGGTACCTACTGTGCATTTTATGAGTAAGTTATTATAGTAACCTCCAATGATGTATTAAATTTATAGATACGTCATACAAGAAGATGGCGGCATTAAAAAATGGCGCAAACACTAAATATAATAAAAATATAACTGCTTACTAAAAATACGTCAATGTTATTAATTTATATGAATTATATTAATATTTATAACAATAATATTTGATTTAATTAAATATTTTAATTTAATTAATTTAATAATTATTAATTAATTTAATATTTTTTGGGTGGCGCATTGCCGTGATTCTGATTGGTGCATAAAAATGATGACCAAAAGTCATCATTTTTTGTCGCCAATTTTTGAGTGTGGACAACATATCTATAGTGTATAATACATCATTGGTAACCTCATATAATACCTAACTTATAGTAACTTGTCTCAGCCAACTACTATTAGTGATCTAAAACGGGAATTCTCACTAACTTCTATAAAAAGCATTTCGCAATAACAATCATCTTTATTGTCGTTCAAGAAATCACGAAAACTTATCATCAACCGAAAGACTTTTGTTATTGTAACAATGATAAACTCCGCCTTAAGGTGTCTGTAGCAATACAAATATTGTATTAATACCAAGTTCAAGTGGCAGCGCGCATCAGGGATCTATTTTCGGTCAGCGTTTCAGCGAAATTATTTGTTAACTTTCCTGTTAAGAGTTCTATTATTAAACGGTTTTATTTAGCTTATTGTGGTCGTTTGAGTTAAATTAAGTAATTGAAATAGGTACCTACGTCCTTTTTGATGACAAATTAATCTGATATTTATTTATTCACTTTATGTTAACAAATAATTATGAGCGGTAGATTCTCAATAAAAAATTTATGTACCCCACTATTTTTTTATTCTATTTTCTATTTTTCTAGTCAATACCGTAATGATATTTAAAGAGAGGAGTGATGTGATGAACGGTCTAGACCTAAGACTCACCAAATTATTTTTACATTTTGTACAGTTAATTTAAAAATATTTTTTCTCGTTTATCTACTAAGTGAGTGATAAATGCACTGATATGAAATGTCATTGCTCAGAATACAATTTGAATATTAAAAGCAAAATTACGTTCGACAACAGAGTGGAGTTACGATGATCAGTTTCCAGTAGCGCCACGCTGTATATTTATCATCTATTGATATCCTGTGTCCTTTGGATACAGAGTTTCATTATTTAAGATTTAAGAGAACATCCTGTACTTAGCCGTGTAGAGAATAGCAGATAATTAATTACAAAACTAAGCGTGACCATCAAAACAATAAATTTGAAACGGAGCTAGTTTTGCTCGGAAGTTAGATAGTAGGTATCATTATTTATACGGAGGGAGCGTTGCGAAGTATTCACTGAAGTTAAGAATTCAGTGAAGTCTGCTCCACTCACTCATGCGAGCAAGGTAGAACAAGAAAAGAGCTGCGTGAAATTGTCCAGACTTTTCCATAATTGAAATATGGCAGATTGTGGATTTTTAGTGCCTCTGATATTGCTGTCCATGAATAACCAGTAAATTTACTCTTACTTGCTCATCATCACGAATAATAAAAAAAGTTTATTATATACCAATTCCCAAACTTCGAACGCTTCCTACGTGAAAAATATTCTGAAGCTCAGCAATACGAACTTCTTACTTATACGTGAAGTTTTATAGCTTCAAAACTCCATCAAAAACTGTTTTATGAGACCCTAGATATCCGTCCGGAACATACAGTATTGTGAAATATCTTGCTCACATTCCATTTTTACCAGACTACGGCACGTGATTTACTATATTCGCTTACTTTAGATAAATATTTTGTTAGATTAAAAGGAATCACTATTCTTTTTAGAGGTACGGAACCTTAAAAAATAATTTTCATTAATAATGTTTTTTTTTTGTATTAAATAATAGGTAACCAAAAGTTTTAAACTATTTAACGGATGGGTGATCAGTCCTTCTGAGTAGACCATTTCACCCATTTCCCCTAAATAACGACTACCATAGAATGATGTTTGTATGGTAACTGTGACCGACGGCTTAACGTGCTCACCAAGGCACGACACCAAGGCATTTTTCGTAACAAACCGTCTTATTTCGAAAGAGCCAAAAAAAGATATTCACAGGTTTCTTGGCGCCTTCATAAAATTTGAACTTACATATATAATATCTACAACCATTTTCCCCATACAATATCTTCATAGTTTATCTACAGGTGAATCACATCAGTCGAATTGTGATGAAAAATTTTCCCTAATTGCATTTACTTCGGACGATCGCAAAATATTACCGATGAAAATTTAAAATGACACAAGAGAGAATAATTCAAGTGAAAAATATAATCATCAGTAACGTGAAGTGATTTATGTTTTCAATTCGAATGTTTAAGCTGATCTCTCTTGTCAAAATGAAAAATCAGTTTTATAGAGAGAAAATTCATCAACTTAGGAGCCTTAGAAACACTTCCTGTCATTTTGCCAACGAAATTTTCGTTACGTCTTGGCTTTGGGGATAAAGACGAATTTGGTGAAGGATTTAGAATAATCCGTCAATTGAAATCTTGAAGAAATATATTCAGCTGATGTTGCCTTATGTTCCGATGAACGTGGAAAATTTGTGGGGAAAGGGATATGTGAAAATAGATATTGACACTTTGAGTAAATAGGAAACATTCCACAGAATCACTGTATTTTGTCATATCTACATGACACGTTTTTCACTTCTGTTTTTTATTGGTACTGGAAAAATTCATATGGTTTGGTGAGGCGAGAAAATCGTGACTATGTATATAAATGTACGTCACGTTTATTGAATATGTTTCCACATGTCGATTGCTGTTCAATCTACAGATTCGGGAGATATCAACATGGTTGTAAAATAAATACGCTGCAGCTACAATCAGCATCACTCATCAAAAAAACAAATTAACACTTTTGAGCATACATACGAAAATGTCCTCTTTATTGAAGTTATAATATTTTGATTGCTAATCTGTAGTGGCTTGACCAATTGTATCGCATATATTATATTATTTACAGTGGTGTCGTGAGAGGTGACTAACGGAAAAATACGTAGACGATATCACTGCGAGAGAAGGAAAACTCGTAGTAAAACCCTGTACCAACCCGTCTGGCCAGCGTGGAAACAGTAGGCCAAACCCTCCCAACATTAGGAGAGGCCTATGTCCAGCAGTGGACTGCGATAGGCTAAAAGAATTCATATCTCGTTCTATAGTCACACACAGTCGCATTCAATCTATATACCCCCATCGAGTATGGGTATTGTCTAGACAGCTAATTTGAATTCTGGCAACATGCTGTCAATGACTTACATTATCCAAACAATTTATATTAATAAACGCCTGTGACTGTGTTATATAGTCTATCCATCAATCTAACGGAAAAATATAAAATTATACATACCTGTAATCATTATTTTTATATTGTAGCACATGGATCTAATAGGTCCATATTGTACAATTTTTTATTGTTTAATCAATACTAATATATCGAGTCACAAGTTTTGGTATTCACTACATATCTAAATAAACAGATTTTAATGGATTCTATTGCGATTTATGTGATTCGTTTAACAACAAATAGCAACAAAAGTGGGGTGAGCACGAACAACAATCGTAATCGTATCGTGAACGTAACGACAGCACGGAGCATTGCGATTGGCAGGCTTCAGGCAGGCGGCCAATCGCAATGCTCTGTGCTCTCGTTACGTTTATGATACGATTACTATAGTTGTTCGTGCTCACCCCAGTTCCCGAAACGGTGAGCTCATTTAACGTGATTAGTAACATTAAAAATTCAACCTAGCTTGGATGCTTTGAAATAATTTACACTTCAAACTTCAGGAGCACCATCATCTTTGTCTTTCTTTAGACGATGGCTGCTGAATAGCATTCGAAACGTCGGGCTCGGAATAAATAATAAAATACCGCCAAATAAATTGCGATAGAATCCGTACAATAGTTTATTGCAATTCGAGTAAACTTCCGACAATATACTGCATAGATTACTGCACTGCATAGATTTATGATTGTTGGCCCAACGTGGTTCACTGGTTATTGAGTTCAATTAATTTGACTAACAAAATTGTTGTAGACAAATGAAGCGGAAATGAAAGCACACTGTTGATTAAATTATAATTGGTAGATAACGTCGATGGCATTCATAGAGGGATGCGCGAAATGCACCATTTAATTATGAACCTATTTCTCTTGATTAGTTTCCCTGTACGAACTAAGTTATAGTGAGGTAGACAGTGCGTACTGCATTTGACGATGTCATTTTAACATTTTAATTATGAGTAGGTACCATGTAGGTATATGTATAATAATATATTGTATGTGTAATATAATGTATGTATTTACAAAAAAAAATGTATCTAAGTATGTTTATCCGCATTCCAGATCCTATAACGCAAGCTAGTTAAGCTATGCTTACTTTGGGTCTAGATAGCGTTGTGTGTCCTACAATAATAAAAAAAAATGTGTAATCCATCCATCCACATCCATCTACATACAAAATGTATCGACCCAATCATCACTTCACAAGCAAAAGAAAAAGAAATGTGGCACCCCGGGAATGCCGACATAAGTGAAAATAGTCGGTATAAAAAGTAAAAAGTAGGTATTTACTCCACAGAAAAGTGATTTGCGCTCCTAAAATTTTTCACTTTACATCACTATTATATTCTTGTGTTATGTGAATTGTCAAAACTTGTCAGATAGATACTACTGGCCGTACAGAATTACAAAAAAGAATAAGGTACCTACTCAATCGTGTAGAGCGTTTTATCAATATGTGTGTGTGTGTATACTTCAGTTATAATAGAACAAATATAGAGTTACTAAATGATGCCTAAAGACAGATTAAATCTGTTTTTTTTCAGCTTAAATGGAAGTAGTAAAAGAAACATATCCAAAATTTCATTTGTCTGAAAAAATCTCAAAGTATAATTTTGTTTCGTTTGTCACCGGCACGTACACGGTTATACGTGAAAGAATTTGTAATAACTAGAATTAAAGTTGCAGTTTTAAGCTAAAAATTATTAAAATATTTAATATATGGCCACGAGATTACAATTCGAAGTCTGCTCTACACGTTGGCGAACATAGTGGCGAACGTGTTGGCCAACACACTCTCCGCCCGCCATACAATAAGAATGGCACGAACCCCCGCTCTACGCTTTCTCGAACAGGAGGTTGATTTACCTACATCAAACGAGCGAATGCTCATTCTATCCTCTCTACGTCAAATTCTATTAGTGTAAACAGTGACAGAACATTCGCTCGTTGTTCTTTATTATTTAAACGTGGAAAATAAGGTTTCATTTACACTAAAATATATATAGGTATATATATATATATATTTATATTACTTAGGTCGCAGAAAGATAGAATACTCTTGTTCTAGCTCTAACTCTGTGTTGGCCTAAATGAACCTTAATGGTTATACCCTCCCGACGCGCCGCCACACACTAAGAATGGCACAAACCCCCGCTCTACACGTTCGCGAACAGGTGATGGCCAACGCGTTAGTCACTGTATTAGCCAACGTGTACATCGGCCATTAAATAAAAGGAACATAATAATATAACATAAACATAACATAAACTCACGCTTATATCTCCGAAGGGGTAGGCAGAGGTGCTAGCACCGACATTTCGCCGTTTATATAAAAGGAACACTGACTAAAATATTCTGAAAACAAAACTGTACAGTGTACAGCCAGAACATTCGCTTTATCTAGATACCTCATGTAGATGCTAAACGTGTATTCAAGTCAAGTATCATACTATACAGCTAAAAAGCACTTTACAAGATTTTTCATTGTATTTTTACGGCTGTGTACAATCACACTATCAACTGACTGTATGTGGTTATTGTGGTTTGAAGAAAATTGTAAACTCTTCTCAAACCCCTTCTCAAAAAGTTTTGTCATCAATCATGGTTCCTTCTGTTCCTAGTTTATTTGGATATTCTGAAGCATATCTTCTGATCCAATCTAATCAAATTTTTATATGTTGTCTATATGAATCTTCCGAATCAATGTGTGAAAGAACGAGATGAAATATTCCTCCAACAGTCAAAATCCTCCGACCATGTAACCGAAGTTGTGTTATAAAATATGACAACTACGGCGAGAACTTTTCTTGCGCGATGTAGAATTGTTAATTCTTTAGAAATTAAGCTTAATATCGCTAGATGGCGCTAGATACATATGGTGTAACTATAAATTAATCTCGACCCAGTAAATATTGTAACACTTAATTCCCGTAGTAATAAGAAACTGTCGCGCCTCATTCCACTCGTAGTGAAATTTTCTCGTAATTCTTCCCCTTTGTAGTAAAAGCTTGTATTTTTTGTTGTATTTCATTACTTTTTCTTCATCTTAGCGTTAATCCCGGTCGCATGTGAAGCTTTCATCGGAGTAAGGGATCCGTTTTCCCAGTCTAACTGTGGGTTCGGCTGAACTTCAATATTTTCCGTTTAAGCGATTGCCACCTGACCTCCACAACCCATTGACTATATCGAAATATTACAGTTAAACCAGTCGGTGGAATTTTTAGATCTCCAACTACCCGTAATGACTGCCATAGATTTTTGTATGGCAACCAGGACCGACGGCTCTCCGGAGCACGATCAGATCATTGCAAATACTCAAATAGCCATATTCATGCCTACAAATATCCGCATCCCCTGCGTAGTAGTCGCGTTCACTACCACCACACCACAAAGGCTGTTCTGTGCACTTCATTGCTATCATAGTAAAACTGAATAGAATTTCTTTACCGTTGCAATGCAGTTCCAAAGCGGTAAAAATATTTTGTTCTTCCATCTCAGTATAAAAATACTAGTGAGGACAAGTCTCACTGACTTGTCCTCACTATCGTATTTTTCCTTTGGCCGGCACTTTTAATTTTGGACCAAAAATGTATGAAGTGTGAATGATGTCCTTCGTGATGAAATTATAACCGTCATCTTTTAATTTTGATATTTCTACTCGTATTATGTACTATAGGAATTGGTTCGTCTGTATTTTGTAACTTTCTTTCTCCTATCATCTACTTTGAGAGTGATAAAAATTTTCATAAAATCTAGACTACATGCTCACGTAATTGTACCACGGCACATAAAAACAATCCGTAGCCGTAGTACCATCAGTGGAACCATGGCAAAACAATGAATTCCGTTGTACCATCAATGGTACCACGGCAAATAAAATTTTCCGTAGTACCACTAATGGTACAGCGGCAAATAAAAATTGCCGCAGTACCATCAATGGTACTGCCTAATGGTACCACGGCAAACAAACGATTCTAAATGCACTTGATTCCCTTTTCAATAAAACGTTATCGCAATACCGATAGTAGGTATCGTTACTCGTTATCACTTTGTGTATTTATTATGAATATAGCACTTACTGTCTAAAGTGTAAAGCGCAACCAACTTTGTAGATATGGGGCAGTAGGTATATTTACTACTAACGTTATTGATAACAGTACCAACTCGTTGAAATGTAATCACCGTAGGTAACTACTCAATAGATGCATCATCAAAAGATCAAAGGACCTAATTTTGAACTGACATATAAAAGAAGGTTCTCGATTCGACGTATTTTTTCTTCTATCTCCAGGTAAGTTCCATTGGGATTGTCTATGTCCAGTCATCATCATCTTGACGTAGTATCCTGTAGCGTCTGTCGCTTATACATAAAGGAGGTGACGTAAGAAGGCTCTGGGCTCCAACTCCAAGTCTGCTCACGTCATCTTCTTTAGGTTTGGCTTATGTGGCTTTTGTGAGAGCGATTACCATCTGAAGGCATCATCTTTCAATCAGCAGGTGTACTGGCTTGCAGCTAGATTGGTTTGATTTCGAGGGTTTTGGTGGGGAAGCTATTCATTAACCTTTGATTCCCAGATCTGCTTATTGATTGTTATTGGAATATCGAGTAGCAACTGTCGTCTGACCTCCCAAACCTCAGAGGAAAACCTGCGACAAAACCTCGTTGTTGACCAGGTTTACCTACTTACTGGTGAGATTGAATTGGCCTCATGGATGTTGGTAGGACCCTGTATAACTTGTAAACAGGAACTCTTGTTAGTTATTTACAATTCTGGTAGCAAAATTAATCCCTACTAATATTATAAATGTGAAAGTAACTCTGTCTGTCTGTCTGTCTGTCTGTCTGTCTATCTGTCTGTTACGCTTTCACGCCTAAACCACTGACCGATTTTGATAAAATTTGGTATAGGGGTAGTTTAGACCTTGAGAAGGGACATAGGCCATAACCGACATCCACGCGGGCGGAGCCGCGGGCAAAAGCTAGTATAAAATAAATTCCAAATTATTTTCAAATCGCAGCAGCATACTGGGAAAATAGAATTTGAGAGTAGAAGCACCATCGATTCGACTGAATGAATGAATTTTTAAATGAATTCATACGTCATGAAAGAACGCTCATGTTTTCAATATAACGAATAATATATGATGTGTTTTCATGTAGATAACGACTCGGATAACGAGGCTGACGTAAAATAATATGTTTCGCAAAATAAATGAAAACCGGCATCTTTTTATACATTCATACTCTAATGATTTTTTTTTTCTTTTTTTTAGTAATTTGACTTCATCTTCCATACTGTACTGTACCCTAAAAAATAGGTTTTTTATATCACTTAGGTGGCAGACCAGTAGGTACACAGCCCACCTGATGTAAAGTGGTTACCGTGGCCTATGGACATAAGCAACAAAAGGGGTGTTGCACTCGTGATGCTGATCCTGAAGAAATCCATATTGGGTTATGATAGATGATACAGAAGATGATTTTTTTTTAAATTCTTGTCTGTTTGACCGCGATAGACGCATAAACTACTGAACGGATTTTAATACAATTTTTTTAGTTTGAAAGATCTTGGTCAGAATTAAAATCTTTCGTAAGTTTGAGTTCGTAAGATTGACCGTATTTCGTGCGAATAAATTATCATTCATTCATTCATCATTCATTCATGGTATCGTTGCGGTAACCAAGTTGGTTTTCGCGACTTTTGGTCATAGATGCGCAGCTCCACGCACCTCTCTGGCCTGGCTACCCGGACCTCCCCCAGCACCTCCGCAAATTTGGCGGCGAGGATCTCCGGTTCTACACAACGAGAGATATCAAATCATATCAGAGTGTGTGGGGGCTTACACAATGGTTGCAGGCTGTTATTCCATACCTACTAATTGCAACGATTATCATAACGTTATTGTACCTTGTACCTTGTACCTTGTACCTTGTTACTAACAGTAGGCGTCGTTGGTACACAGATTAACTCCTGAATTACTGGTGCACACAACACAATACCATTTTTTTTTTAATTCTGTACTTTCACCTATTAGATTTTTTAGATTCCGCCACTTGGTTAGAGTATGGGTCTTCTGGATGTTGACTATATCCGATCTAAATCTATATCGAGCGACTGCCATCTGATTTCCACAACCCACTAGCGATATCGAATGCTTGTGGTTAAACCAGTTGTCAGCGTAACTTGCTCTCTAGAACACTTAAGACACCCTAGCTAGTATTTCTTAATTTGCAATGTCACGAGCTTTCACAATTTAAAACCTTGAGCCGAGCTTTAATTAAACGCCTGCAATATAAGTCATTGCAAATATTTTTAATATCATACAGTACTCGGTTTTTCTCGTGAAGAAGGATCTGGCTAAGAACGGATCGGTTTTTATAAAGCGTGTTTTTACAACACAGCGCATTTTTGACGTTGTAATATCAATGATAGTTTTAATTTTATTAAAACCGTTTGAGTCTCTTTATACCTTTTAGAGATTAGTTTAAGTCTCTGTAAAGATATCAAATGACATTTTTAGGTTTGAATTAGTAAAATAAACATTTAACAAATAATTTAACATTTAATTTAATGTTTATTTTTTAACATTAACAACACAGTTTATGAAAGAATTTTGTACAGTCAGCATCAGATCGATCTCAACTAGCAAAGTACTCAAAATGATCTTAATATCCTATTAAGACAATTTCGAGTACTTTTTTTTCACATAATCAACACCACATATCAATGCAAACATGTAAAGTACTATATATCTATTTATCCCTACTAATATTATAAATGCGAAAGTAACTCTGTCTGTCTGTCTGTCTGTCTGTCTGTCTGTCTGTCTCGCTTTTACGACTAAACCGCTGAACCGATTTTGGTGAAATTTGGTATAGGGGTAGATTAGACCTTGAGAAAGGACATAGGCTATGTTTGGTCGCGATAACCGACATCCACGCGGGCGGAGCCGCGGGCAAAAGCTAGTATAATATATATTATAATCTTAACACCACTGTCAAAATTAATTTAATTCTGACTGTACAGTCAGTATCAGATCAATCTGGACGAACAAAGTACGTAAAATGATCTTAATCCCCCCTTTCTGTTGACTGTTCTGATATTTGATAAATCAATAATGCTCTTAATACCTTGGTATTAACATCATTTAAAACTTTGCAGCCTAGATCATTCTGACGCTGACTGTACCTACATAACCGAGGTACATCTTTATAAACGATAGATCGTATTGCACGTGATCTGAACATCTACGTGAGTTCATGTATTTATGTAAAGAGACGCGTATTCTAATCTCGAAAAATATATATCGTCTTTATGGAATATTCTACGAATAAGAATTCCCATAGGATCTTTGTCATAAATATACAGATACGAACAAAATGGATTTCAATAACCAAGATGGCCTTCATTTTATTTTTTCATATAAAATTGAATATGATTTTTATGACGTTAATGATTTTTTTACAATACGAGTTGAAGATTTGTCAGGTCAGGCAGTTCAGGTTTTATGTATCATTATCATTTATGACGAATATTAGTGTTAATTACCCAGGTTATCTATACCTATCTCTTCTCAAATGCAATTCTAGATCCTTCGAAAAATCAACAATATATGATTTTTTTTTAATAATTACATTAATGATCTTAGACTACACCAACTCTATAGCTAGACGCAGCAAGAGTCATATCAACGCGGTGTAAAAAATGGATAGGTACTGCTTTGGTATAAGTTGACAATACATAAATCTCATGACATGCACACAATGACAGTTCAATAGATTACTCACACTAAACGCGTTTTCACGTCATTTTTTTGCGATGCATTTTCTTAGCAGGGCGGGCGGTGTCTAAATGAAACAATGTTTAGGAATAAGCGGTAAATATTCAAATCACGACCTTATTACAAAACTGCCGGAACTAACAGAAATATTAATTCCTGCATTTGGCATACAGACAAAAACAAATGGAATTAGTATCTCACACAGCGACATTGTATTTTCCCAGATGATTAAGCCGAATTTACATTGAGTTCGAACTATTATGTAAATGATCAGGCGAAGTATTCGGTTACATCGAACATTTAGAGGATCGAAGCAATCTCGTTGGAATTTGAATAAGGAATAATGTGTTGAAGGATCATCTCATCTGGGCCCTTACTTAAGTCGTTTTAAGTCCAAGTATTTAAAGAATTTGAAAGGTCAAGGATACCTAAAATTAGAGGGCTCGTATTTAAATACAAATGGCTCGGTTTAATTAAAAAATGGACCTGAAAGTCCATTATACTCTCTGGTTGTTGAGTATTTCTGTAGTCGAGCAGGTGTACGCGCCAGTCTTAGTCTTAGTATCTGGGTAGCTTTGTCTTTATTGCAGACTAAAGTGGATTATGTCCTTTATGTACATATAATACAGCATTACCTACAATTTACATGTATCACCACCCGCTTGACGGCAATAGGCTCGCCCCCATAACGTTTAATCTATTTATCTATTAAAATTTCGATGGAATCGAATATCCCTGACCGAAATTTCTGAATCTTTGGCTTCCTAAGTCAACAAATTTACACAAAAAAAGATTCCGTCCGTTACCATACTATCCAAGAAAACGTGTTTCTCTAAAAAATAATATACCTCAACATAATCGCAACAATAATCACACAAGATCAAAATGTAAGTTAATTCCAACATTTTATTGAATAGACAGACATCCAGATTAATGCAAATGTGAGCAGTCCCATGCCGAACCCGTTCAGGGGTTTGGTATTTTGGTCCAGTGCCAATTACTATGTAAATTGTTTAGCAACTTGTTTATGTATTGTGGTTAAGCCTCAAGATATAAGTAAATGGGATTGAGGGATGACCGATAAAATTGCTATTGAATAGCGTGGATTATCCCAAGGAAAGGACGATTCTTCATTTTGTCTTTAATCTTTCATTTTCAATTTAAATATATTAGACACAATTACAGCTATAATAGATGTAGTGATTAAAAGGTTTTACTTTTCACGAAATATTAGCATCTATAGAAATTGAACAGCTATAAATCTAATCAAAATATTACATATTTTGTGAATCTCAATTAGTTTGAATTTAGAGGACGCTTTTACAAATAAGTTTTTAAAAGGGTCCTCTAAATTCAAATCTATAGCAGTGGTGGTATGGGTATGTTATATACAATTACAGCTAGATATAATGATGAAAATGTTTTGTATTTCAAGAAATATATAATACTATCACATCGTTTGTACTTAGAATTTGAATTTAGAGGATACTTTTAAAAACAAGTTTTTAAAAGCGTCCTCTAAATTCAAATGTATAGCAGAGTTCTGTTGGTAAGGGAAATTCTACGCGTTCCAGTTTATATAATTTAATGGGACCCAAGTATTCGGCGGGTAAGGTGGCTAGATTATTTGAATTGTCGGGTTTAAGGATGATCGTATACTACCTGCTTGTAATAATATATAAACACGTGTATAATCACGCTTTTTTCTCAGGAGGGTTAGGCAGAGGTGAATTAACACCCATATTTCATCAATCATTGTATTCGGTCTTACGTAATAGGGGATGAACCTATTGCAGTATTCCAGGTACTGGTACAGTAGTCTGGGCTGTATATATCTCTCTGATGTTAAACAGCCCTATCTCTTAATCATCTTGTACGACAGCACATGGGTAGACAGTATTTTTTGCGTGTACGATCATTAGATATGTCTGTTAATTACTTTGCAAATCCTCGTAGAGAAGGGATTTTCGGTTAATACGGCTCTTCTTTGCGAAATAATGATGTACCTACAGCTGCGTGGTATTATGAATGGAGCATTAACTTTGAATAGAGTCGACAAAAAAAATATCAGCACTTCGAATGAGGGAGTTAGTGTACGGTGATCCTTAGAACACCGCGTAGTAAAGGTCACTACGGGTGGATTCATTCATATTCCTCAGTTCATTCGCTTATTCATTCGGTTTTCGGTTGCTTTCTTGCAACAATTTAAGATGTCTTAGAGACATCTAAAAAGATAGGATTTTAATTCTTAAGGTAATATTGTATTCATTTAAAAAGAAATACGCATTTATTTTGAAGACATCAATCAATCAATTAGCCTACCGCAGTTCACTGATATTTGGAGGTTCTGACCTACTGTTTCGACGCTGGCCAGACGGGTTGGTACAGGGTTTTTTTTTTCGAGATTTCCTCTCTCGCAGTGCGTATTTTTTCGTTTCTCGCCTCTTACGACACCCTTTGGATGAGATGGGGTGGTGATACTTGTATTATTTTGAAGACATACGTAAATCGATATAATTTTTTTGTTGATTTTTTTATTTAGGATACGTCAATATGAATTCACCTCGCCTGATAGTAATTTTAACATTGTGTTATGTGAATGTTTTAACAGGCAAAGTCTCAGGAAATAGCAGAGGCAGGGTCTCATAGCTGACATCAACAAAGGTAGGTACAACAGTTTCCCTCAGCTTGAAGGCTTTTGAGAGAAAGGTAAACAAATCAAGTAAAACACAAATACTTGATAACTACTTTTTTATTTGAGTTCCATTGGGAATTCAGTGATCACCAATTACGAAGTAAGTGACTGATCGTAACCGATAGGCATGTCTACGAATATAATATATCTCTCGACCAACCTAACAAAACGGACGATAATGGACTTGTTTTTAAAAAGTATTTTATATCTGTATATTGACAGAATATTAGGGCGTAAAATTGAAGCTCTTACAAATTTTATGTTAAAGTAATTCTAAGAACACAATATTTCATTTACATACTGTACGCATTTGACAGCAGACGCGGATCTTTACTGCCTATATTATATTTACTGTCGGCAAATAGCCGTATCTCTTATCTGGCTTGTATCACACTTGTGGGAAAGTAAAATACGATGGGCTGGAGCCACAGCGCTTTTTACGACTAAATAAAAATAATATTTCAGAACATGGATTTTAAATGCTAGTTGTATTGAAAATGCGGCTTCAAAAACATTAATAGAATAGCAACAAGAGTGTATTGTGACGTGAGGTGCAAACTTTTGATTACGTACGCGTCCTACGGAAAGTAAAACTTTGCTTTTCAAGTCACGTCTTCGATTCACGACCCGATAGCGACTCGTCTAAGCTCTTGGCATTTATCTCATAGCAAAGATACATAGCTTCGATGTTATGAACTAATAAGCCGTAGGCGTAGATGAACTTAATTAATTTATTTTTTATTGTTTTTATTTATTTTTAATATATTTTTGTATATTTTAATTTTTTATTTTTATTTGTTTAATTATTTATGTACACATAAGAACAATTTCATGTCCATTTATAATGAAGAATGGCATCTTATTTTCCGTAATTGTTTGCATTGAAATAAGTTTATGTCTTTACCAGATACAAAAATGGGAATCCATGTATAAATTGTAAAATGCTGGTATGTACATAAACTAACTAAATCTGTACTAATATTATGAAACTGAAGAGCTTATTTGCTTGTTTGGTTGGTTGAACGCGCTAATCTCAGGAACCACTGGTTCTAAAAGTTGAAAAAAATATTTTTATGTTGAACAGTTCGTTTAGCGAGGAAGTAATAACGTTCCTCAATAAACGACGACAGTTAATCAATGGATATATATAATAATAAATGGATATATATCAACACGCTCAAAATCCGGCAGATTCGCATACGTTATTTGAAAATTAGAAAATTGTGGGCATTTAATGTGGCTTTAAGGTGTAATACGGGGTTTTGAAGTGGTTGGCTATCCAACATAAAATATTCATTCGTCTTCTGGAAACATTTTATTTTTTAATTTATTTTTTATATATTCTTAGTTATACACTGAAAATAATACTTTAATAATCATACCAAACACATTTTGATGTACAAAGGCGAGTTGAACTCAGTACCTATTGAGTTTTCTCTCAACAAATCTTTCGAAACATCACAAATTGCTAGTTTTAAGCGGTGCGTTGAAGTAAGAGCGCGCATAATATACACGATATTGTACGTTTGAAAAGATTTCCATTCTCCAAATTCATCAGTAATTTCCCTTACTGATGAATTGGAGAAAGTACATAAAAGAGATTCTTTGATTCAGCTGCGTGACCTCAATGGATTTTGATATTCCTTTGTTTATAAGAATCATTTGTATTAATTAATTCCCATTATTTCAAATGGTTTCACGTGAATGGAAATATTGTTTCCTATCTTTGACACCGTATTGTACTGATTGATACAAATTAATGAGAGTGAAAATTGGTAAAATTAGAATCATTGTATCAAATTTTGTTTGACACGACTATTGACTAATAACGTTTTCTTTTCTGAGAGACTGATATGCTCTTACTTTTATTTAGGCTAGTGTAAAATTTCACATTTATTTTATATCGGAGAAAAATGATTTCAGGAATTATTTACAGGCGATTTGCGTCTGATAGCAATACACATCACGCACACAGGTGTTCGTGCGCGTGATGTGTTTACCTATTGAATAGTTGGAAGAACAATGTTTATATTTAATTTTAGAAGAGTCCATCAGAGCACTCGCTATGGTAGAGGCGGTAAAATACTATCACATAGGTTATGTCTTTACGCAACTGCAAAGGCTCAGTGTCCCTGGGTCGGCCGGGGTGCGAAGGATATGTTTACGATTACCTCACCTCCGACAACCGACGGTCCACAGACGACGTGCGTTTTAGTCGGTTCAAGTCCGACATAACTTCCACCACCGGCTTTTTTCGCACGATAAAAAAAAGGGCTAGAAGGTGTGCTCGATATGATATCAGTTAAATGATCTATTGCCCCGTCATTCAGGTTATCAGTAAATGGATCGTTAATTGAAATAAAACCAAAATTTAATGGATTCTATCGCAATTTATTTGTTATTATTTACTTTTAGTCCGATGTTTCGGCCACTTTCCAGTAACCATGTTCGCGAGGTGACTAGAGATGGTAGTTGTCACACAGTTTTGAAGTATAAGTTACTACTACTAGAAGTAAACAAATGAATCGCGATTGAATCCGTGGGTTATTGGACGATTCGCACGAATGGAACGAATTGGTTAAAAAGTGGTTTTATTTCAATGAGTGACATTCGTGTAAACTTTATAAAATATCATCGGGATCGTTAATTTTTCATTGCATATATTAATATTTTACACAACATGTTATTCCTTCTTAAAACTCATTGTTATATTAGCAGTATTTCAAACAACCCCACATCGGTGGCAAAAGGTTAAGCCTGCGTGGGTAGAGGAGATGTTTTCAAATCGAATTATAATAAGTATTATAACACTCTATACTTTGGACCTTTCGGACCATCCTGTCAACTGTTTTTTGATCACAAGGACAGCTTGTTTGAAAAAACAAACACACATGAGGGCCGATTTTCATTATATGATAAAATTTTAATATCAAATTAGTTTGTAAATTAATTACAAAGTTTTCTGTTTATTGTATATTTTGTGGTCTAAAACTGGGAAAGGGTCAATATTTTTTATGTTTCTGAAATATGTAGATTGTAATCCCTCTTGGTTGTGTTATTGTTTTATAGTACCTACATATTATAACTTTTTTTGTATTTTTGGTTTATTTTGAAAGGATAGACCACTTAGATATTATTCAATATCTTTTTCAATCCAAAGTAATAGCAGATTGTTAAAGTATTTTACGTCTAAATATCGAAGTCTAGCCAAATCCGTAGTTAAGACTGGTAAAGCGGACCCCAGTCTCCGAGCTGAAAAGCTTCGGATGCGACTGGGAATTAACGCTAGGATGAAGAAGTTAAAGTATTTTACGTCTGAGGCATTGGATAAATCGGATTACCTAGTCCAAGTCAGTATTGACTGCGAAAGTTTTGTAGCTATTCACAAACGAATATCCTTATGGAATTCTTGATGAAAAAATGCTTAAGTCACCAATGTCTAGTAAAGAAGATGGGCACTTATATTCTAAGTGACAGGAAACTAGTGTTAATTCAAAATTCTAAGCTAACAATCAATCAATTGTCCTATTGCAGTCCACTGATGGAAATAGGCCTCTCCCAATGTGCGCCACTTCTGTCGATCCTCCGCCTTCCGCATCCAGTCCGTCCCAGCCACCCTTTTTAGGTCGTCAGGCCATCTGGTTAGCTGGCGTCCCACCTTCCATTTTCTTTCTCGCGGTCTTCACTGTAGGACTCGTCTAAGCTAATACTTAAGTAATCCAACACATTCGGCCGGGGTGCGAAGGATATGGCTACGAGAATCTCACCTCCGGCAAGCGACGGCCCACAGACTGCGTGCGTTTTAGTCGGTTCGAGTCCGACATAACCTCCTCCTCCGGCTCCGGCGGGGGAGTTATCCGTGGAGATTTTACATACGATAAAAAAAGTAATTCAACACATTGGCAAACAAATAATAAAAACTCTACGCTTTTGTCATTAGTTGAAACACATAAACATACATTACGTATCCATAATTCTTTGTAAAAACAGGAAATACAGAAAAACCAATCAGCTTAGTCGCAGTTAATTTTTCCACATCATTTGTTGTTTCCGACTACTTACGAATCAGGATTCCTCTTACTACCGTTTCAATTAGATCTCCCGCAAAACATTAAGTCACGTTTACGTGTACCCAGAGTGTTAGGTCATTTTATAATGGTCTGTACACAAACTTGCTCAGTGATGGATACTGTAGTTTCCATATAAGAATTTTGTTATTATTATTACCTGTAGGAATGTGAATTGTTACCATTTTACGACTACGATCATAATTCTGTTAACGCTTATGACTATTATTCTTTTGTTTCAGCTTACAGGAATTTAGTGAGTTAGTACAAAAAACGTGGATTGGTTAAAAGAATAACGATCATATTTTTATTGATAGTGCATTGTTGTTCTCTCTTGTTCTTTTTTGCAATTTATAATTGAAATATGTAGAGCCCATATTGTAATATAATGGTTATAGTCTTGTTTGCCTCATAGAAATGTTTTTATTTTGTTGAACCATTTTCCAATATTTCTCCAACAGCTCATTTTAAGCAATCATTTGCATTTTTTATGCAGACTACATCAATTATGACTTCACCTGGCCTAATGGTAAGCTGAACATGAATTTCCAAAAATTATGGTCACCGTGAATAATATGCCAATAAATAATAGGTATTACTCTTGTGGCTTTCATTTTGGGTTTGTATTCAATTTGAGCTCTGCGTTGATGAAACAATCAGTCAGTCACTCGGGACAAGTAATTGTAATGTATGGATAAAAATGTAAACCTTTACTTCACGCTTTTTCAGAATACCATGGTGAATGTTTTGATGAGCTCTTCCAACTAATGCCACCCTCTCCTTTCCTATATAGGACAACACGTGCAGGACTTAGATGCCACCCGCATACGGTGCAGAATATTCCATCAAGAACGAAGCGGTTCGGCGGCGGTCCTTGCCAGTTCACGTGTTTCCCTCTTCCTACAGTCCCGGGTAATTTAAGCGACGCGTGAAAAAGCATCTGATGAGGCCGTCAAGCTGAGTGCCATCATTGTAATAATGTACGTACCTATAATGGTGACCCTCTTTTCCGCCTTCAGCTTACAACCCTACTCATCGACACCATAAGTTTTTCCCAGTGTAATTCCTCTTAATGGTAATAGTTTTGTATTTATAGCATATTTTTATTGTTCCCCATGAGTTTGGATGGCGAAGAAAAGATGATTACCAAGAGATATATTATTTGTACGCGATTGAGACGTTAATAGTCTGTAGGGGTTACTTTTGTTACCCTTTAGACCAGTTTTCGGCTTAGAGAGCGCATTTTGTTGTAAATATATTGTTTGTGAATTATATACCTATTCTTTTTTGCACCACAGGAAGGACAGAATATAAAAGTGGTGACACCTAATTGGATAAAGCGACGGTGACTTATTGGTTCAGGAGTCGGCGTTACGATCGAGAGGTTCCGGGTTTGAATCCTGGCCATTACACTACCGACGAGAACGCCTAACACACACTCCTTAGCTGGAGGGGTAAACGGGCATATTAGTAATTTTGGTTCATAGTGTTCTTTAAAAAATAAATAAAACGAAATCTTAGACTATATACAAATTCTATACCTACATTGATGCAGAAAGTGTCATTTCAACGATGCGTAATAAATGACTACTTCGGTATAAGTTGACTTATACATAACACTTCCCATGTTGACAGTTTAAAGAACAATATCGATAGCTTACTAATCCATAACGCGTTTTTGCCGCTTTTTTGGCGATGCATTTTCTTAGAAACGCTGTGTCTATACAGTATAATGGTCTAGATCGAAATATTCACAGAATTCGCAGAATTAAGGAGGAACACCTTACACCACGCGCTTTAACTAGCGAATACTTATAACAGACTAAGCATCAATAACAACGAGGGATTTCAAACCTTAACAATTCCCAGTAAAAAAACAATAAAGAAAAGACCACATAATCTGATGATCCAAAAATAAATATACACACGAAAATGACCAACCAAACAAAATTCATTAGGCAGCCCTTGTTTTTCATAAAAACTCCCATAGCGTACGAAACTTTGAGAATAGATCCCTTGACGATAATCTGTAGGTAGCCTCAGTTAGTTTGAGATTTTACGTAAAGTACCGAAGATACGTCATACACAAGCCGGATCCCACCATATTCCCTGAAGTGTCCGTAACTAGATTCGTGTGATGTAACTGATTATAATAACATAAGACTGAAGACTAAGTAATTAATTAGACTTCTGAAAAATTGTGTTATCACTATCACTACATATTATAAAACAAAGTCGCTGTCGCTGTCTGTCCGTCCCTATGTATGCTTAAATCTTCAAAACTACGCAACGGATTTTGAAGCAGTTTTTTTTTAATAGATAGAGTGATTCAAGAGGAAGGTTTATATGTATAATAAATGCATAATGTTGTAGAGAAACACTGATAAATTTAGAGATATGCAGCGGGAACGGGAAAATATGGCAGTACGAAGTGCACCGAGTCAGCTAGTATACATATAATTAACTAACTGTTACCCTCGGCTCCACCCGCATAAATGTGGGTTTTCGCGACCAAACATTACAAACAGAGTTACTTTCGCATTTATAATATTAATATAGATTCTATGAGTTGAAATATAAATATCGAAGAGCAAAAATACTCTTTCCGAGGTGGGATGAGAAAGGATGAAAAAGTCATTTTTACCATTACACTAATGTAATTGCTTTGTATATTATTGTTACAATATAGGTTTACCTGGTAAGTTTTATGAATATTTGCATATAGCCAAAACTATCTCTAATATTTTGTTATTCCTCACCTCTTGGGACTTGCTGGAAGAAAACACAATTGTGGGTTGAGCTCACCTTCGCATTAACTATTTCATACTATTTAACTATTTCATATTAAAATACATAATTAAGTCCGGAAACGATGCGCACTGTGCGGTTTGAAAGGCACTTCATCCCACGCACACTCAAGCTGTGGAATGAACTCCCTGCGGTGGTTTTCCCGAGCGTCTACAATATGGGGTTCTTCAATAATGCCCTTGCATTAGAAGGTTTCTTCAGGGTCGCATACGTCTATAGGCCACGGTGACCGCTTCTCATCAGGTGGGCCGTGTGCTTGTCTGCCAACTAAGTGGTATAAAAAAAAAGTTTTTGCACAATGAAATAAAAATCTGTGAGGATTCAGAGAACTCTGTACTAAACTGCATTGAGGGTTTCCTTCAGGGCCACTTAACAAACTAACACCAAGTTTTGAGTAAATACGTTATTTCTAGGCTGATAAACATCTTCCATAGTGGCTCATCATCATTACTTACCAGCAGGTGTGATAGAGGTCAAATGTGGAGCCAATCAATGAGAAAAAGAAAACAAAAAGCAGGTAAACTACTCAAGAAATTACACTTAAAAGTAGCACAGCCGCATAAAGAAAGAAAATATGTTTTATTGCGGATCACATTCATATTTTTTTTATATACGACGCGTCAATTTGACTTCGCCTCGCCTAATGGTAAGCTGAAGGTTAAGTCTTATGGCAGTTACCACATACATACATCTTGGGTGGCTGACGAGTGTGCTGAAGCCTTACTCTCTCACCCTCTCACTCCTTCCGAGCGATCACCGCTAATAAATACATCAGGTAAAACTACTTGTGTCGCCGTAGGTATGGTACAGGCATACAAATCCATAAACCAGTCGATGTACAAGTAGGTTTGTTCAACGAACTAATGAGTTTTCTAACGTAGGTACTGCAAGCGTATATTATGCGTCAACTGATGAGAAAACAGAAGTTACAACATGTTCAAACACGGGAAATTGGTTTCTCTTATGAGGTTACGTAATTCGTCTTTACGATATTTAGTAGCGCAAAACTTCAAAACAGATTTCTTAATCTATTATCTCAATAATATTAAGTTTTCAGTAGCTATCTTGTTTTACCTGTGAATAAATTTGAAAACGTAGTTAGGACTAAACTGTGCCATGAAGTTTATTATAAATTCCTAGAATATTTAGATGATAAACAAGCTTGGAAATGTGTTGTTAGCTCAATTATGCTACTCAAGCAGACTATTGTAACTATCTAGACGAAGTAGACTAAGTAAATGTTTGTAAATAGATAAAAAAATGCCCTCTGAATTTCTTACTGGAGTCTTCTCAGGTCGGAGCCGCATTTCGAACCGGTAGTCCATTCGGTATTTTTCATTTGCCATTTAAAAAAAACATTAAAGACAGAACATACTTGCGCTAGAGCATCCTATCCACAACCTTCGGTATCCAGTCTACCAGAGCTACTTTTTTTAAATCATTAGTCATTTGGCTAGGGTCAATCTCATTATTCATTTGTGGGCATCGGTCTTTCCGTGACCAGTCCATTATCATTTGTTCATTCTGCGAGCAATATTGGTAGATAGCTTCAGGTTTCCAACAACACGCCACGGTAACCTCTTACCATCAGAAGGGCCGTGTGCTTGTCTGTGACCTAAGTAGTATAAAAAAAAACAACGTTGAGTATTTCCATCAATTTAGTTTTGTACGGAACTCTCAGTAATGCGAGTCCAACTCGCACTTGGCCGGTTTTTAATAAAGGTAGCTGACGGGATCTTCTGTATTATTTCGCAAGCATAAAACACATATTGTTGACCCTTGTCTTAGAATAGGACAACCTAACCCAAATATGCTGAAGGCTTTCATAGTACACGTTGTCTGTTATTTCGTTGAGAAAGGAGAATAGTTCACGTTCCAATGTAATTACCTCATTGCTGGCTGTTCCTTTTTTCTCACAGGAATTTTCCAAGAACGTTATGAAAATTTTGTTTCAAGTTGGTTATATAAGTTTGTTATTTCACCTCGAATGAGTATATTACAGCATTTAGAAGGGAAATATGTAACGTATTGAAGATTCATTGGTTAGTAGATATTTCACATCCATAGTAATACTTAACATACTTAAATAACTACAAGATCACTTGTTTTGAATATCACATACCTACATACTATATAATTTATTTTTAGTCATCATCATCTCTATAATATATTTTCAGTGGGTACGAAAAACTACGCCAAGTTTAAAAAAATGATAATACATAGGTATATATAAGTTATT
The DNA here is from genome assembly GCA_914767945.1 of Eilema depressum. Classification (NCBI taxonomy): domain Eukaryota; kingdom Metazoa; phylum Arthropoda; class Insecta; order Lepidoptera; family Erebidae; genus Eilema; species Eilema depressum. The sequence goes on along the minus strand of OU612028.1, from coordinate 5,324,177 downwards.
TCTTATTGTGTTATATATTTTTTAGTTAGATGTTTTTATAAGAAAACTTAGTGTCAAACTTTAAGAATAACAAATATATTTTTTTTACATTCAATCAATCAATACATTCAGTCAACACATTTATTTTATTGTGAGGTTTTTCGATTCTGCATAAAAGCGAAATTGGATTTGAATTGGTGAAAGCTTCGGATGCGACTGGGAGTAACGCTAGGATGAAGAAGACTGGATTTCAAATTGCAGGTTCTAAAATGACGTTTGCTTTTGTCAAAGTTATTGCTACAGATAGCGCAATGCAATTTATTTATTTACAGTTGTCACGATTCCTCCTCTTAGCGTTGATTCCCAGTCGCATCCGAAGCTTTCAACTCGGAGTCTGGGGTTCGCTTTACCAGTCTTAACTACGGATTTGGCTAGACCTCGATATTTTCCGTGAAGCGATTGTCATCTGACCTCCGTTGTCACGATTCCATCTGTAAAGAAAAGAGGTAGGTACAAGATGGAGGAAACGAAGGGAATAAGTCTCTTAACACCCTGATTACAGCCAGCAAAAGCACTATTAAGTGGTGGTACTTCACCGATTAAATCCACCAATTCACCCATTTTTTTGTACGCGTGTAAACCCTAAAACGGGTAAAAAGTACCAGTACTAGTGAAGTGACTATTTTATGAATAAACCAATAAATAGTAGTACTCTTTCACCTATAAAACTAACCAAACTAATATAAGAACTAATACATATTTTTCCATAGATATTAAAATTATTTTCCACCTGTATAATACATATATCTAAGTACCTACGTCGACAGCGCTAAAGAGATTAAGGATGATCTAACGACACCGCACATTAAAATTCACGAGACTCCTGGGAATGTACGGATGAGCGGGGCATTCCAAATGACTATGTATACTATAATGTACTACATAAAAGCATAAAATTTAATAGGTACTTGCCTCCTTAACCCCTCAAACAATGTTCCAAATTATGTACCAGTGACATTTTTGAAGATCTTTAACATTTGCTTAAGTTTAAGGACAGTCTTACTTAGTCTAATTTAAAAGTGTAGCTATGTATGGCGTCTGTCCATGATTTGGAATAGTTTACATAAATTTACTTTAGAAAAAAGAAATGCCATCGCTTAGTTTGACTTAATCATACATTATTTCTCTAAAAGATAATGGTTTTTCACTTATCTGATAGTCATAATAAATCCTGAAGATCTAAAATTTTTAGTTCTTTTTAATCCTAGATTTAACCTACGTCCTAAACTTGCAGTTTTTCTCCCTCTAGAGGTGATACCTGTGAAAGATTTATAATGTAATGAAAAAAAAAAAAAGAATGGGGTTTGCTCTTTAACAAATCTCAAGTAGTGTCTAAAATTAAAACTATACAAACAACGTATTAGAAATAAAATATTTAGAAATCGTTACAATATAAGATACAAATTCACTTTAGATAAATTCATCTATGATACTGACACTTAGTGCAATTATAGGCTCAATAGCGTCACGATGTGATCACCCATAATTATATTGATAACTTTAATAGCGTTCATTCTGATAGCGTAAATAAAACATTATAGACGTCGGAGGGTTGCAGCGTTTATCTCATGGCCTGAGAAACGGCAGCTGGTGTGGTCTCAAGTGTGCAATAATAATGCGGACTCAATTGTAGTTTTGTGCATCACATACAGGCATAACATACATTCAAGCTGTGAATATAACCACTATGTGTATACTTCGTTTGGTTAGGTACTTAACTACTGTGCGAAAGATAAACAATTTTGATGTGTATTATTTGCAAATATTTTATTGCTTAAATTAGTGGTTCGATTTCAGTTTTTAGTCGTATTTTATTTTTAAACTGAGTTTTAAGCAAAAAAAGCACTGGGTTTGGAATAAAAAAATTATTCAATGAAACATCAAGATAGTTAACTTGTTAACCTTTAGTTAAGACCTAATCTAATTACATTACAAAGTGTTAGTGGTTACCTACGATTATGATTTTAATCGATAATAATTTTATTTAGCGTGTGCCTATTGAATAAACCATTTGTACTTTTTCACACTATAATTAATCATAATCAACCTTACCGGTTTCGCCTATCGGCATTCTGAAAGGTTTTTATTGACAGTTTTATATAGCATGAGCTGAAAATGAAACGGTGTTTCAGCCATATTAAAATCAAAACAATTCAATTATCTGGCACCCCTTAAATTATAAAAGTTACAAATACGAAGTCTCTATTGTACTTAAAAACTGCGCAAATCATTGTCGTCTAAGTATTTTCATAAGAAAATATGAATAACAATTAATTTGTTCCAAACAATTCTAAAAGATATTTTCTTTATGATCCCACCTTAATATTAATTTGGCGTATATTGTTAAACTTTGAGTCTTCTCTTGCGAACTTTTTATTCAAAATTAAAAATATATGAGGCACCTAGCCACATTTTACCACAAAGCATGACATCAAGGAAGTTTAAGATGAATTATTATGGCGAGGAGATATCGAAGTTGAGGAAAATTTGAGAACAATGTTCGGGGACGAGGAATTCAATTTGCATAGAATTATTGATGATATTTTAATGTCAATCACATTGCGTGAATAACATGTTTTGAAGCGGTTAATAGAAAGTAAGTGACAATGGATATAATTAAGTAGGTATATACAATTATCTAGTATCAATATGATGTCTTTTTTTGAACGTGCGTAAAATCACCACGGATATCATGTCTAGCCTACACGCCGTCTGTGGATCGTTGGTTATCGGAGGTGAAATTGTTTTAGATATTATATCCCTCGCACCTCGACCGATCCAGGGCCATCTCTATCGATCTGGCCCTTTTCGAGTGTGGTGACATCGGAGTCCCCAACTCGCCCCCGGTAAGGCGCGCAATGCGTGCCGTCGCGGCGGCCTGTTTCTGCTAGGATCAGGCCAGCACTCATGGGGGACGGAGGTCATACTGCGACCTCCAACGCCCGAGCTGCCTCCGCTGTGGCCGCGGGGTTTGGGATACTTTTTTGTTACTTACAAACTACATAATTGGCTTCTGGGTAAACAAATGATAATTATCTGTGTATTTTCTTCATAATCTCTTCTTCCTCTTAGCGTTAATTCCCAGTCGCATCTGAAGCTTTCAGCTCGGAGTCTGGGGTCCGCTTTTGCCAGTCTTAACTACGGATTTGGCTAGACCTCGATATTTTCTGTGAAGCGATTGCCATCTGACCTCCACATCCCAATGGTAACATTAGGCGATATCGAAGCTTTGCAGCTAGACTGTTTTTGGATTTTTGAGGGCTCCAACTACCCGTAACGACTGCCATAGATGTTCTTATGGCAACCGGGACCGACGGCTTAACGTGCTCTCCGAGGCACGACCAGACCAATGCAAATACCCATATTTCATGAACATAAATATTTGCACTGAGCGGGGATCGAACCCACGCCTCCTGCGTAGCGGCCGCGTTCACTACCGTTACGCCACGGAGGCTGTGTATTTTCTTCATAATGAAACGTTACAAAGCTTTTTCTCAGTAATAAAATATTACGAAGTATTAGAATTCTTGTTAAAACAATAACTCTCACGAAAACGTCAGCATTTCGTGAAACTTATTGCTTTGACAAGAATGATAGCTATTTTAACCTCTTTAAAACATATTATAGAATGTTAAATTGTTCAATTAGCGAGGTGCTTAAAAATAACTTTTATAAAACTTAATGAAGCAATCCGATCATATCAATTATTTAAGTAAATTTATTTCTCAAATTAAGAACCAAAAATTTTAAATTAGTTTCTTTAACACACTTTTGGTAATTTTAAAGTTTCTCTGATTCTGAGTTTTTAATTAGGACTGAGTTATATAGGTACATAGAAACTTTTAGATCTTGTTGATTTAAGATGATGGTAATTGGACTTTCAGAATTCAAGTCAAATGTTTAGTGACGAATTTTAAAATTTAAATGAACTTTTGAAGTTGAACGTCGTTGGACGATGCTCTGGCGGGTACTTTTTGGGAAATGAGACCTCAGGTGGTACACAGAAACACAGAGTCAGGTAGGGCATTCCATTCAGTGGCAGTAAGCATAATGAACAATGAACATATCGTTAAACCGTTTTATACATACATGCATACATACATACATACATACATACATACATACATACATACATACATACATACATACATACATACATACATACATACATACATACATACATACATACATAATACATACATAATACATACAATCACCCCTTTATCCCTGGAAGGTGATTTAACACCCACATTTCACCAATCATTGTATTAGGTCCCACGTAATAGGGGGTGAGCCGTATTCCGGGCACTATTGTTGGCTGAGTCTGGGCTGTATTATATCTGTCTGATAATAAACAGCCCTATCCCTTAGTCGCCTTGTACGACACCGCAAGGGAGGAGATGGGGTGGCCCAAATTCTACTCTGCCGGGAACCACGCGGCGTTTTGCGGCGTATAAACGGAATATTCATCATGAATGGGTAGAGCTTCGCCGTACCTATGTCTGGTCGTACGATGATAGAAGCGGCTTGGAGGAACTCCAGCTGTGCAATTCACTAAGCAAGAACAACCATGCGAGTCGCAACGTTGTGCTTCATAGAGATTGTCATTGGTCGATCTCCAGTGACGTGATACAATCCGACCAATGACAATCTCTATCGAGCACAACGTTGCGACTCGCATCGTTGTGCTAGCTTAGTGAATTGCAGTGCAGCGCGAGCTCCCCGAAGCGCATCTAATAAAACAATGAAGGATAAGTAAAAAAAACTCCAAATCTATATATATATATAAATGAAACCCGTTTTCCGTTGTCACGACATAGCATGGAAACGGCTGGACCAATTTCGATAATTCTTTTTTTAGAACATTCCTTAAAGTACGGGGATGGTTCTTACGGAGAGAAAAATTGAAAAAAAAAAAGAATTGACTGTTAGGCGGTACGAAGTTCGCGGGGTCAGCTAGTAATGTATAAAATGGCATGGTGGTTACCGCGGCCTATAGGCGAGTACAAAACCAGGGGAGTCACATTCGTGCTGCCCTAAATAATATACTACATAGTAAAAAAAGAAGAAATCATGTCGGAGTACGATAAATGCGGTTTTTCGTTTTCATTTTCAACTCAAGCGTGGCACGGGTCCACGGTATGTGCCGCGTCATCGAACGCCGTCATCTTATAATAGGCTCAATTTACACCGCCACGGAATGGAATGGAAGCGACTTTTTGCAACGAAACTGCACATAGCATAATAAATTGTATATCAACTGTATATAACGCACAAAATAAAATACGAGCCTAAAAATTGGACGCGCGTCTTTCGCGGAATCCTCGCGCATTCGAAATACTCGCGCAGACGAAACTGACGCTTCCATTCAGTTCCATTCCGCCGCGGTGTAAATGGAGCCTTAGCTCCTATCAAGCGAAATCTTTCGGTTTCTTAAGGTTGAAGCACAATCTATGGCGTTTTATGTGATATTTACTAGGTTGGGTAGTAATATCATTTTATTACGACGTTGTATCATTCTCTAGTCGAGTTGATAAACAAGCATACAACAGTGCTGATGGTAAGCAGTAATATAATACATACTCGTATTATATTGTTTACACAGCCGCGTGTTTTGCGGCAGAGTATAATTTGGGCCACCCCATTTCTTCCCGTGTGGTATCGTATAAGGTGACTAAGGGATAGGGCTGTTTATCATCAAACAGATATATACAGCCCAGGCTTAGCCTCAGATGTATGGCTCGAGTCAACAATAGTGCCTGGAATACGGCAATAGGCTCACCCCCTATTAGGTGGCACTGAATGCAATAATTACTGAAATGTGGGTGAAATTCACCTCTGCCTAACCCTCCGGGGATAAAGGTGTGATTATATGTATGTATATTGTATTGTACTCCTGGAATTAAAGTTATAGGTATACGTTCACAGTCATAACTGATTAGTTGAAGGAATCCGTTCAATAGCATCACGTTTTTAAAACGCACGATTTCAATTTGATTAGGAAGAAATAAATTCGGCCAAGTGCGAGTCGGACTCGCCCATGAAGGGTTCCGTAGTAGCAAAGGCGAAAATTGCGGTTTATGACGTATTAAAAAAAAACTACTGACTGGATCTCATTCGAACCAATTTTTAGTGGTAGTTTACATGGCAATTTACATCATATATTTTTTTTAGATTTATCATTCTCTTATTTTAGAAGTTAGAGGGGGGGGGGACATACACACATTTTTCTACTTTGGAAGTGTCTCTCGCGCAAACTATTCAGTTTAGAAAAAAATTATGTTAGAAACCTCAATAGCATTTTTAAAGAACTATCTATACACACGTATGGGTTTGATGAAAAAAAAAAATTTGAGTTTCAGTTCTAAGTATGGGGACCCCCAAAATTTAATGCTATTTTTGTGTGAAATTCTTAATGCGGTTCACAGAATACATCTTCTTACCAAGTTTCAACAGTATAGGTCTTATAGTTTCGGAGAAAAGTGGCTGTGACATACGGACGGACAGACAGACAGACAGACAGACAGACGGACGGACAGACATGACGAATCTATAAGGGTTCCGTTTTTTGCCATTTGGCTACGGAACCCTAAAAACGGTAGACATTATTCCGTAGATCTGTCAAAATAAAACTACCTACGTTTTCGTGAGGTAACAAAAGGTAAAAACTATCAGAATCACTCATTTTTTTTTCTTTTTCAATTAGATTTTAAAATTTTAACCCTTTAAAAACCTAATTTAATCAAATCGGAGATCCCAAGATTAGACTCCAAATCGTAAGGTGATATTGAAACGTTGTAAATTTTGTATCATGTAAATTTGTATACCTAGCAGGTATTGTCCATTTATGAATTGAGGCAAATTACTATGAACGTTCGGAATGTGACCGAACAACCCAAGGGCGGGCAGGAAGCAGTCCACCAGAAGTAATAATATCTATTTGATAGAACCCATCCGTTATGTGAACCCTACGAATAATGTATGTATAGGAGTAACATTTCTATGTGAACCCAAACCTTATCTGTGTTTTGTTCCCCTCGTATATCATCACACTGTCACGGAAAGGAGCTGACTAGTCGAGTAAAAACTATGAGAGAAATAATTTATGCACGTTTTGAAGTTCATGTGGTTGGTGCGCAATATTTACGCTTGGATGAAGAGACTATAATTATTTATTTACTCTTTTCCTGATATTTCGGTTGCTTTTTGGTAGATGGCTACCGAAAAGCAACCGGTCACTGAAAATAATATAAATAACACATAATAAACCGCTACTGAATCCGTACAAAATAGTTTTATTTCAACGTGTAGGAGGAGCTCACTGACAAAACACATGCACACAAGGTTTTATATGTGAAGACAACAAATAAAATACCAAATCTTCTTATAAATATAAACAGCATCACGATAGGTAACAGTGTTGAGGCAATATTCTGTTTCGAAACGTGTTTCAATCACAGTCGGAACGTGAGATGTCGGCGAATTTGAATTGGTTAACATAGAAGAAAGAACTGGCGTAAATGTAAACCAACTTAAATGTTTCGGCTAATACAAACGCGTGTTCACGTTACGGTTGGCAAATTCGAATAGGGGGGTTGTCCTTTTGCGAAGTGTAAAATAACTCAGTCGGCCATGTTTCTGAGGAAAACGCGGGAAAGTTTATAACCTTGTTTTTGTTGTAGTGTTGAACAAATATACCAAGACAAGCTATGAATAAAAAAAGAAAATAGAGAACTGAACTGTGTATGTGCACTTATTGAATGATTTTTTGGGCAATTGACTATTACGGCAATTTAAAAAAAATACCGACTAAATCCTGCTGAAATAGAATAACTTCCCTCTAACAATTTATAATTATAGAACCTACTATTATAAATGAAAGGTAAACTTTTTGTAAGAAGTCCAACATTTCAATTCTGCCCTTTGAACGTAATGATAATGATGATTGATATTATAGACACACACCAGATCCTGATAGACATCTAATTCGTATCCATTTATACACATAATAATTCATTAATGGGACAACATTATAACCAGTAACAAAAAAACTGAAAAGCAATTATATGATGCCCTTAAAACCTGACTGTCACGCAAATAAAAAGTGGTCAGGTGTGAGTTGGTCTCTCGCACTGAAGGTTCCGTAGTTCGTGTTCTCGTTGGTGAGTAGGGTGGCCAGAGCTCACTGCAGAGTTTTTGTGTTGGGAAGACCAAAGGCTTGTCCTGCTTTGTCTGTCAAAAAACTGCTTTGAAGGAATATCGGTACTTAACGTGACTGTTAGAAGACTGGATAATAATAATGTTGGTTAGGTTCGAAGGGCAGGTCTATAAAACTATTATTACGCGTGTCCTTTTGATATTGAAAATGGGCTACCAGAGGATAGAAGGCCGCAGATAAGTTCTAAAGTGGAGATCGCGATTTGGTATACCTCCAGAAACGTATCTTGAACCTAAATCGTGAGACAACCGGAGCTCTGCGCGTGCGGATTGTCTTGTAATAATCTTTGCTTGGTGAATTTGAGCTCGTCCAACGCCGTAGCACCCCATTCTATCCGCAAAACACACCAAAGACAGTACACGTTTTCTGCGCGTATAGAGCTCATTTTGAGCATATTTCAGATCCAAGATATACCTATGTCCCGAGCAATTATGAACGAATAGTGAGAGAATCTTGTCAGGTGAACTGATGTCCTGAAATTGAATGCTAAAGGTGTGCAGGTTTATGTTCAGCAGTAGACCGCGAAAGGCTAGAATCGATTCATTGAAATGAGATTATAATATTATTTATTTCTATATTGTGGATAGGACTAGAACATAGGATGCTTTATGCGTTCCTGAGAAAAAGGTTTTGACAAATGAAGTGATATTTTCAGGGTTCAGTTTTTATTTTGAGGTGAGGAACCCTACTAACCAATTAAGTTACCGAAACAAACATTACTAACGATCCTTATCAGTAGTAATTTATTTGATACTAGCTTTTACCCGCGGCTTTGCCCACGTGGATATCGGTTATCCTGACCAAACGTAGCCTATGTCCTTCCCAAGGTCTAATCTATCTCTGTACCAAATTTCATCAAAATCGGTTCAGTGGTTTAGGTATGAAAGCGTGACAGACAGATAGACAGACAGACAGACAGAACGACAGACAGACAGAGTTACTTTCGCATTTATAATAGGTATTAGTATGGAGTATGGATTCGACATTGAATTCTAAAATGCCTGCGGCGGGTGACATGGTAATTATCGATAAAGAATAGTAAAAAACGTAATCTGACATCTAGAAAGAACTTTTTAGTCGTTTGATATTTTAACAATTGTTTGATATTTTTGTCGTTTGAAATTATACGGAAATAAACTTCGTATTTGGTCCGACTTTCTCCAACGAATATTTATATTAGAAACAATTAAACTGCGTTAGCATGTTTTGTCATCGAAAATTACCTGCCAAATGGTGCCTTAATAACCATTGCCTCATACCATAAGGCGTAGGTACCAGTACCGAGGTTACTAAAAGGAAAAGGTATTCAGTTTACCAAGATTTTTTCATTAAATATTTTCCAAACCCTCTCCTCCATTCGAGGCTGCCCAGCCTCGTAATGCGACGGAGACTCCCAAGTTGACAATAACAATAATGCGTAACGCCTATGGGGTCGGCCCTTTAATGACAATGGTCTGACCCCGTATTTACTAAGAACTGCTGACCTCTGTTATCCAACTAATGAGAATACCGGTAATATAAACTTGTATTGCGTTATAGTTTTCGGACATATGAGAATAGTATACGTGTAAGTAGACTATAGAGGTTCATTTATATCAAACGAGCGAAACCTTCTATGTCAAATTCTATTATATTAGTGTAAACACATTCGTTCGTTGTTCTTTCTTATGTAAAGGCTGAAAACAAGGTGCAAAGAATGCTCTTGTTCTAACTCCAACTCTATGTTCGTTTGGTCTATGGGTTATTCCCAGTTGCCCCCACTGTCGACGTCACCACTGGTGACAAATGGGATTTCTTTCGAAGAAATGTCACATTTGCCACCACTGGTGGCGGCAAATGTCACATTTGCCACCACTGGTGGCGTCACCAGCGGTGGTAATTGGGAATGGTCACCCCAAGAAGCGTCTGGCAAATTTTCTAGTCTAATAAAATTAAATTGTGAAGGAAGTGACGTGAAGTCAGCCTTCATGTGACGTATGGTACCTACTGGCACATTGGTACAGTCAGCATCAGATCTATCTTGACTACAAAGTCTCAAAATATTCTTAATATCAAGGTATTAAGAGCAAGTTGGGGACTCCGTGGTCCCCACACCGGAAGAGGGCCATATCGAGAGATATGGCCCTGGGTCGGCCGGGGTGCGAGGGATATGGCTATGACAATCTCACCTCCGGCAACTGACGGCCCACAGAAGGCGTGCGTTTTAGTCGGTTCGAGTCCGACATAACCTCCTCCTCCGACTCCGGCGGGGGAGGTATCCGTGGGGAATTTTCGCACGATAAAAAAAAAAAAAAAAAAAAGGTATTAAGAGCAAGTCAGACTGTTTTATTGGTTCAAATTGTATTATGATCCAAACCAAAGGTGTGTTCCAGATATTAGAACAATAGGAAGGGAGAATACAAAGGTATTAAGACCATTTTGAATACTTTATTTGTCAAGATCGGTTTGATGCTAACTGTACTATTCAAATAAAACTAATTCTAGTGTTTTCTTATTACTAAGTATCTACCTATTTGACAGCCTCTGAGGCGTAGCGGTATAGGGTAGTAAGTAACGTAGATCTGAATTTGAAGAACCGAGTACATTTACCTTCGTTATTATCAGAACAGGTTCGTATGAAAACAAAATAAGTACCTAATTGTTGGTACCATAATTGCACCGGAGTGAAGCCCGGGCGCGTAACTAGTTATCGTGTAAATTACAATTGTTAAACATCCATTAATTATTCGAGACGGTTAACCTACACTGTCGGACTATAAGATAGTAGATAGGTAGGTATATAATCGGGTTTCTAGAGGGATCAAGTACATTTGATAGATTAATGACCTCAACCCTGAGCTTTAAAATGAAGAATGTTTAACTATATTGTATGAGATCTGAAAATTAAATTATCTGTTATATACCTATGTTTATTTAAATCATCAAATTGGCTGTGCAGTTGCACCCGGTGGTAAGCTGCAGTTCAAAGATACTAATTCTACCTATTACAAAAGTCACGATTTATGATTATCTGTAATGATTAAACTCCAAAACTATTGGAACGTTTTTAAAAACTCTTATACGATTAGGATGTTACATTAACCTTTAATATAAACTACTTTTTATCCCGCTTATTCCCACAGGATCAGAACTTAAGCGGGTGAATCCGCAAGGCGGGCTGCTAATGGAGAAGTTTTGTGCTGTCAGTGGGAAGACCAAAGGCTTGTCCTGCTTGTCTTCTGTGCTGTACTTACAGGGTCGGCAGCACGAGTATGATTCCACTGGTGTTGCACTCGTCCATAGGTCACGGTAACCACTTTCCATCAGGTGGGCAGCGTGCTTGTCTACGACCTAAGTGGAATAAAAAAAAGGTTTTTTTTACAACACAATGTCGTCTGCGAACCTTAGAGGGCTTAGAAACTCTTCATCTATTTTTAGAACTTTCTCGTCCCTATTCAGCTTCGTAAAGACAAACAAATAGTAAGTAGAATTACATTGCTTCTGCCTACCTTAATGGAAAAGTGACTTTATACATGACTATATTATACTAAAATTTGTCACGAAACGAGCCGTTATTTTACTAAATGTAAGGCAAATGTAAGTGAACAGGCTAATCAAAGTGATAAAATAAGTATAAGAAAACATTGATGACTTATGGGAAATATGGCCGGTCAGAAGTATCCGAAACCAGTGGGCCTGAATAACAGTTGTAATGATAGTTGCTTCAGGCTTTAGAATAGAAGCAAGTGGTTAATGAAAAAGCAGGTAATACAAAAGCCCGTGGTCTCTACAACACATTGTCTGCTGGAACATTGTTCTCTGTTTTCGTCCTATTATAACATTCCTGGGGTTGTTTACACAATTCTTATAAAAGAAAAATGTAAGACGGTTGGATATAGTATCTAATATCACCTAGTTGCTATTACAACACCTAGTTTCTAAAAACATTTATCGCAAATACGTTTTATATGAGTTAAAAGTAATACTATAATTGCACGAAAAATTTACATATGTATAGTCACCTTATGGAGACGTTTATCCTGATTGCATCCGAGGCCAAGGAGACCTCAAAGCTCAGGGTCCGCCCTTCGGCTCTTTCGCTTTAACTTCGCACGATCTTGGGCGTCCATGGTAGTGAGACCATTGACACGCATCTCACCCTTCACGACGTCAAGCCAAGACTTCTTGAGCCTCCCCTTCTACCTGGACCCGACGGGGGCGCCATTGCCAGGCAATTGATACCCACGTAGCCTGGTGGTTCGGTAAGACGTGACCGCACCAGCGAAGGTGGCTATCTTGCATTTTATCTGCGATATCACGGATATGAAGGCTGCTGCGTAAGCATGTTTAACTTGTTCGTCTAATGTACACTCTCACTGATTAATCACTAAATCTCAGAAACTATATAAAACCCACAAACTTGAAATTTGGCAGATAGGTTCTTTATAGGGTGTAGACATCCGCTAAGAACAGATTTTACGAAACTCCATCGCGAAAAGGGTAAAATGAACTCCACGCGTACAAAGTCGCAGGCGGCCGCTAGTAAAATATGTGACATTAGATGTTTAAATAATATATAGGTATGTTTAATATAATTATATATTTATAATAGAAAAGGAAGATTGTAGGAAAAAATATTGTTTACAATAAGGCCGCCCATTGTGCATTAACATGTATATAAATTTCTTTTTTTATATAATATAATACTCAAGTGGTAAAACAATGTCTTCGTCACAAAAAAAATATAGTTTTTTATTGTTTATCAAGAGTTCGAAAGTATCCATAAAATATGACGGACAGTTTTATTTATCCTTAAGGACATTGGAACCAAGTGGTCATAAAACTTTTAGTGTCTACTCTACAAACATCTGTGCAATCCTAGATAAGCTATTTATTTTAGTTTTATATTACATCTAAATAGATTTTTTAGATGTTTATATAAGGTTCACTTCGTACTGCGTAAAAAAAGTTAACTTTTATCGGTCCATTATACTGAGAACAGAATTATCCTTTATTTTGTGGTCTAAAACCCGACAAAACTGATATTTATAAGACTTCGATATAGGTACCTGGGACGAATCGATCGGCGTTAACTTGTACGTGTATTAATTGGGACTGGAATGAAGGACACTGCCTGTTACTCCATTGTGAAGTGTCTGACCCTGGTGCAATTAGCACCTTGACTTAACCACGGCTGTGGTGCATGTTATAGTTGCAGTAAGGTAGTCGGAGTTGCCACATAACAAAACACGTGGCTTAATAACAATCATATAATTCAGAACAAGGTATATTGACAAAACGGACCAGGGCCCATACCATGAACTCGCCCTTACCATGAACTCTTAAAACAGGTCAATAATTGAACTGCTGTCATTCTACCAACTGCAAATGTCACTTTGTAATCCCCTTGTAATCCTTGTATATTTATATGACATTACAAAGTGACGTTTGCAGTTGGTAGAATGACAGCAGTTCAATTATTGACCTGTTTGAGGTTTATAGTAAGGCCGCAGACCTTCCTCTAGTAGCAGAGATTACAAGAGACGATCATAATACTGGTTTTCCAGTTTTTGCATTCATAAAAGTACCTACATATTTGCACTAGCCTATATCCGGCATATGAAAAAAATTAAGCAAAAATTATGTAGTTATGTATACGAACAAAGAAAAATGTTATTCCGTAAATATGTCCCAGAAAATGGATATAGGTATGGAGAGCATTTTATCCGCACAGCTTCAAGTACTGCGTAAAAACTAGGTACCTACTTTCGAATTTATAGTATCCTAAAACGAATGTGTGACAGAAAGTGTATAAATTGTTTATTCATCACCTATATAACTGTTAAAGAAAAGGTTCATTTAACGTATAGCAAAAGTTTTAGTTCATTGTTCTTTATTACCATGTCTTGTTACATACTAAAAAGCGTATTACTTTCAGAGTAACAAATGCTAGAAATGCGGAGACGAAGTGGTAACACAATAAAGAATTTATATGTGCTGGTACTTTGACATTCAGACTATAAGACTTTTGGTCTTGTATAATAATGTATATATATTAGCAAGTACTCAAAATGATCTTAATATAACGTCGGACAACGTATCATGGACCTAAAATGTGCTTAAAATGAGCCCTATACGCGCAGTACTGTACACATTTCTTGGGTGTCTTTTGAGGATAGCACGGGGTGCTACTGCGGTGGACGAACTCAAATTCACCAAGCATAGATTAGTACAAAGCAATCCGCGGGTGTCAGAGCGTCGTTTGTCTTGCGATTTAGGTCCAAGATACGTGTCCGGAGTTATACCTACTGATGATGTTAATACTAAGCTGTTTTATTGATTTAAATTGTATTATCAACTGAACTGAAGGTGTGTACCAAATATCAAAACAACCAGTCAACAAGTAGGGAGGAATACCAAGGTATTAAGATCATTTCGAGTACTTTGGTCAAGATCGATCTCATGCCGATTGTACTTCTAATAATGTTATAAATGTGAAAGTTTGTGAAGATTTATGTTTATAAATATGTTCCAGACAAAAAGTTCACAAAGATTTTAGTCAAATAATAAGCCTATTGTAGTCCATTGCTGGACATAAGCCTCGCCCAATGTTGGGAGGCTTTGGCCTACTGTTTCCACACTAGCCTGACGGTTTATATGGGGTTTTATTACGAGTTTACCTTCTCTCGCAGTGATATCATCTGCGTATTATTCCATTAGTCGCCTCTTACGACACCCTTCGGATAAAATGGGGTAGTGTAGTGATATTTCTTTACCCGTCTCCACTCGAATTTATCTATTTTAAAATATATTTAATGTTCATAAATATGTTCCAGGCAAAAAATGTCCACAAACATTTAACTATTTCAAAATATGCACTGTCAACAAAGCTACCAACACCTAGCTACAACAAGCGCCTCAAGAGAAAAGATGTTGTCTCTTGTTCCGAATAGAGAGTCTATGTCCTCACTGGAGGATACGCTCTGAAAAGTGAAACCTTCCACCACATCCGCTAAAAGCCAGAGAGAAAAA
This sequence comes from Eilema depressum, assembly GCA_914767945.1. Classification (NCBI taxonomy): domain Eukaryota; kingdom Metazoa; phylum Arthropoda; class Insecta; order Lepidoptera; family Erebidae; genus Eilema; species Eilema depressum. The sequence goes on along the minus strand of OU612028.1, from coordinate 5,308,909 downwards.
AATCAAAATATATTTTTTCATAGTCCCTGAGCCCAAAACATTTTGTTTACCCTGTTTTAACAGACGAAGTTAATTGTACTGCTGGTGAATAGAATATATTCACTAGCAGTACAAAAAACTTCGCACGTTCACAATCAGCCAGTAACAATTAGACGTGGAACAAAAGCTCCCACCAAAGTCTACTCCACAGCTGCTGCATGTATCATGTACATACGTAACTACAGCTCCTCTAGACAAGTGGCAATTCGTTGCTCGGCGTATGATGGAATAGAATGCCAAATGTATGGGATTTGACGTATATGACAGGCGTCAACGAATGTCGAATGTATGGGATTTGACGTATATGACAGGCGTCAACGAATGTCAAAAGTATGGGATTTGACGTATATGACAGGCGTCAACGAATGTCAAATGTATGGGATTTGACGTATATGACAGGCGTCAACGAATGTCAAAAACGTCAAATCCTATATATTTGTCATTCTATTCCATCATACGCCGAGCAACGAATTGCCACTTGTCTAGGGGGGCAGGTATGTTTTGGCTATGAAACCTAAAGGTATGATTCCGAAGTCGACCGCATACGACAACGACAGACGCAAGCAGCAGATACAGCGTACCCATTACTTACTAAGCAGAACAGAAGGAAAAAAATCCTGACGGTACTATTAGTATTGTAGACTGGTAGTACGGTGGGACAAGACTGATTTTTTCTATAAAATATATATTTTGCTAGCTTTTGCCCGCGGCTCCACCCGCGTGGATGTCGGTTATCGCGACCAAATATAGCCTATGTCCTTTCTCAAGGTCTAATCTATCCCTATACCAAATTTCATAAAAATCTGTTCAGTGGTTTAGGCGTGAAAGCGTAACAGACAGACAGACAAACAGACAGACAGACAGACAGACAGACAGACAGACAGACAGACAGAGTTACTTTCGCATTTGTAATTGTATGGAAGTATGGGGATGGATAGTAAAAATCGGTCTTGTGGTAAATATTTTGTAGGAACTCCATCGTTTGTAGGAACGATGGAGTTCCTACAATATTTAACCACAATGCTGAAGGGATGCTATTAATACGTAGCACGCAGTAGGTAGGGTATCTTTGTTTACGATTGGGGAGAGCTTGTCCAATTTTAAATTATTAATTTGTATAATGGCGACCTTGGAAAATATCGGGCAGTTGTTTCTGGCATTTAATTTGGGAAGAGAATTTGAGATCCGGATTAAAAGTGAGTAATCGCAATTAACAGCCGTTATTTAATATCTGTGAACGTCATAACGTATCTATATGATAATAATATACAAAATGGAAACGTTTTGTGTGTTCAGACGATTATCTAATATATAAAATTCTTCTGTCACGGGGTGCGTAATCGAACTCCTCCGAAACGGCTCGACCGATTTTGATGAAATTTTTTGTGCTTATCCGGTATCTATGAGAATCGGCCAACATCTATTTTTCATCCCCAAAGCAGAAAAGTGCCGCTTAATTAAACCTTAATTGGTAAATTAGGCAATTTCCCATAATAACTTTGAATAAGGATGCGCATTTGGAGAATACACAATAACACATTATACCACTTAATTCGCTATAAGGAAATTTCCCTGAATGCCGTACAAGTTGGAAATTTTATGACGCAAAATGAATTATTCAATTTTTCCCCAATAAACCGATTATAGATTTGGATGGACAACGACCTTAGTAGTCGTTGGGCATGGCGAATCCATAATTGTTGGTAATCGGTATCGGAAATCCCAAGTGAATAAAATACAAGACCTATATAACTAGGTACCTACAAAACAAATTATAATAACTACCTATTATAAACATGTTTTTTTTGCGCAATGTCTTCTCGTCCGACATACCTCAGTGTCTCAAGTCGAAGGTTTTCGACCAGTGTGTATTACCAGTGATGACTTATGGCACTGAAACGTGGCCTCTCACTATGGGCCTTATGAGTAAGCTCAAAGTAGCCCAACGAGCTATGGAGAGGGCTATGCTAGGAGTCTCTCTGCGAGATCGAATCAGAAATGAGGAGATCCGTAGAAGAACCAAGGTTACCGACATAGCCCAGCGGATTAGCAAGTTGAAATGGCAGTGGGCAGGGCACATAGCACGGAGGACTGATGACCGATGGGGTCGAAAAGTCCTCGAGTGGAGGCCACGTATCGGCAAGCGCAGCGTAGGACGTCCACCCACAAGGTGGACAGACGACCTCATTAAGGCTGCGGGAACGCGCTGGATGCGAGCCGCTTCCAACCGGTCCTATTGGAGATCTATAGGGGAGGCCTATGTCCAGCAGTGGACTTCCTATGGCTGAAATGATGATGATGATGATGATATACATGTTTTAAATTAAACTCGTTTTTGTATCTGTGACACTTAGGACTTATTCCAGAACGATACTCAGTCCTGAATCTTGATTTATAACTAGATCTGAGTGGCAATTCGTTGGCTGGCGATGGACGAATGTATGGAATTTGACGCATATGACAGTCGGTATGTCATTAAACGTCAAATCCCATACATTCATCATTCTATTCTACAGGACACCGGCCAACGAATTGCAACTTGTCTAGAGGGGCTTAGGACAGATTGTATTCTAGATAAATAGTTCTAATGTCATTGTGAGAGTCGATTCACAACTGAGCGTTGTTCTAGTATACGGGCCTTAAATCTCAATAGTTTAAAGCGTGACTGGTTGCAAATTGATTTTTTATGTGAACAAATTAAATTGCTTCTTCAGTATATTGGGTTTAATTAGTTTAGGTACTATTGTCCATTGCTGTGTAGGTACTGTAAACTAACCATTTCTTCCATGTGTATGAGCACAACGAAGTGGCTAATTTTTTTTTTTTTTTTAAATAAATATTCCACAACATTCCACACAAAGCTTTCTAGACCCATGGTAAGCTTAATTAGCTTGTGTTATGGAATCTAGAATGCGGATATACATACTTAGATACTTTTTTTTGTAAATACATACATATTATTATACATAGAAACACCCAGACCAATGCAAATATTTATATTCATGCATACAAATATTGGCACTGAGCGGGGATCGAACCCGCGCCTCCTGCGTAGCAGCCGCGTTCACTACCGCTACGCCACAGAGGCAGTCATATTCCAGGTGAGATGATTAAAACTACACGGTGTCTTCGACATCGGACTTATTGCATAGTGGGTTTGCCCGTGGAGCAGACTTGCCATTAAATCCGAAAAGGCTTTGCCCATCATATAATATTTACCTTTTTCGAGGAAAGTAAATCCTCCCGTCATAAATATTAGACTTCCTTACCTAAGACTTATAAGAAAAGTTAGTTCATTAATTGATTAAATATTTAATTCATGATATTTTTTTTTTCAACACAATTTCAATATTTATAGTTCAATACTCGACAACTGAGTTGCTAGAATTTCATACCACTATAAAAATATCAAAAGATGAAGTTGTAATGTGTCTAAATACTACCAACAAAAAAGCTTAAGCAAATATTCTTAAGCTTAAAATTGGCCTCGCATAGTCCAAGCCTAAAAACATTTTATCTTCAACTCCAAACTCCCAAAAATGACGGAAATAAATTACTTAAAACCGGATTTAAACGAAAATCAAGTAGTAGAGTGGTCGTTAAGCCTTTGGCCTACTTTAATGACCCGTTTAAGTTATAGGTATCTAGAGTGTCGGCCCCAGTTGTCATGATAATGTCGGAAACAGGAACATTAATTTAATAACCGACCTAATCATACCAGTGCGAGCATGTCCATGTTCCATTAGCCGAGCCCAAAAAATTACAATAGGCATCCATTGCTCACTGTATGCCGTTGTATTAAAATATTACTTACAAAATTTAATTTAAACCCGATATACACGAAATTTTAAGTTCGCGTACTTACAAAAGTTTTTTTACTAACCTCTATGGCAGTCGTTACGGGTAGGTGGACACGTATATCGCGGGACAAACAAGGCCCTGACGCGCTCGGATTGTTTTGTAATAATCTATGCTTGGTGAATTTGAGCTCGTCCACCGCAGTGCTCAAAAGACACCCAAGCACCCTGTGCTATCCTCAAAAGACACCCAAGCAACGTGTACTGCGCGTATAGAGCACATTTTGAGCACTTTTTAGGTCTAAGATATAAATATGTCCCAACTCTCGAGCAATTTAACTGTTTAGACAACAACTACTCATACTTACTCGAAACTTAGCTCATAGTTCAATTCTAGCGTAACTCACGTCTGCACTAATGAACGTGACATCTTGACAGGGTATTATAAATTTGATCATAGTTAACGAACGTCTTATGGTTATGAAACTTCACCGGTTTCTCGTAGTAATTTGAGGTAATAACTTTCTTGATACTTAAAAGAGAAATAAATTACATCTCGTTGCCCATTCATCTATCAAACTAGCATATGGTTAAGGCAAAAAAATGGAAGGATAGTTAAAAAGAAAAACTTGACTTCAGTTAGTAGTCAGTAGGAGGAACTGATCATTCACTCCGTGATCATGGTGCTTGCAACAGCGCCGAAATATCGGATACTCGAAACAATACATGATAAATGTCCCGATAGTTCTAATATTAATGTGAACGACCATGAAAGTTTAAAAACTAACTGTTCAAGTAAGTTACCTACTATGCCTATTGTTGTGTGTGTGTGTGAAGTTGTTGTGTGTGTGTGTGAAGGGGTGTGCGTATTTATTAATGACTTATGACACAGTCAATGACTTTAAAGCAATGGATGATGAAACTATTTAATGACTTATACAAGTGGTTGCATTTTCTACATTTATTTTAATAATTATTTTGTTAGAAAATTTCGGATTTTATAAATCAGGGAATTTAAGTTTAAATGTAATTTGGTTCTATTCCTACGGACCAGGATGCTTCGCGGTTTCAGTATTTGCACATATGTCGTATCCATATCGTATATACGTAGTGCATACTAAATGTTCTAAAATTTAATTTAATTCAGTAGTGTTGTTCACTGCACAAAGTTTTAATGTAATAAAAGTACTGAAGTCTAATTATCCTTTGAATAGTTAAATTATCCCTCTGCAGCTCGGCGAAAGCTGAGAGTAAGATACTTTGATTACATCTGCGTAAGTACATTAATTACTCGTAATACGTCCGTCCGAGCAAATGGTTTAAGTATGCTAATTTGTATGAAGATTCAACAGAGTAACGTTTTAATTTATAGTTATAAAAAACGCAACGACATAAATTATTTTATTACTTGCCTTCCGCCCGCGGCACCGCTCGGATTTCGGTTTTAGGGTTTTATGGTCATATCTCCGGTTCCACTTAACCCATTGGGATCAAACATGTGTAAGATTTTAGGTCTTTTTAGGTTTCAAACAAAAAACCCGCATCGAAAGTCGTTTTTTGTATTCACCACAGACACTCAGACTAAAGGCGGCCACCCACTTACAGTCCGCCTGCAGTTTTTCGTCTGTCCGGCAGCCTGCAGTCCTTATGTCATCAATGTCATCATAATTTTATTACCTCAAACTAAAATAATAACATTATTTTATTATTTTATTCTAATGTTATCTAAAACTACGTATAAAATACCGACGGCCATAGACTGTCCGGCCTTTAACTGTCTTTGCTGACTGAAATCGTCAAGCGGCCACACACATATTAGCCGTCAGTCCAAAATCGTATACAAAACTGTAAGTGTGTGGGCTATTGCGATGAACTGACAGACCGATATCATCCGGTTGTCGTTCGATAAACTGCTACTGAGTGGCCGCCTATAGACAACAAACAAGAAATACTAGAAAATATTTTCGTGTTTTTTTTTTATATCTCCAAGGTACAGACAAGATCACTTTACAATTATTCTATAATACTCGTAGTATGCTCGTAGAAGTAAAATCTGTGTCAGTGATCTTTGTAGAAGTGGTGATTAATTTGATAATTGAATTTAGTACAGTTAATTTGATCAAAAGAGCCTTCCTTTGTTTCTTAAGGAACAATAAACCGCCTTTATAAACAATACTGACCCAATTAGATTTAAGTATTCTTAACAAAAGTAACTCTGCTGTTACTTTTGTTAAGAGTTGGTTTAAATCACAATAACTCCTATATTATTTAGTCGTTGTTTGGTATGCATGTATGCCTATCCCGCTCAACATCAAAGAAGATTAACAATTCATTGCATATGTTATGTTGTAAGAAGGAAGTACTTCGCTTCAAGAAAATTTTATGAATATCTGAACTTATTAAGTACATACTTGGTTAATAACTTGGGAACAACTCATTTATTTTAAAGTAGCCTTTCGCCCGCGGCTCCGCCCGCGTGCATCTCGGTTAACGCGACCTTTGCTCATATCTTCGGTTCTACTCAACCGATTCCGATCAAACAAACGTAAGATTTTAGGTCTGAGCAAGCCCTTTCTAACGAAAAAAACCGCATCAAAATCCGTCAAGTAGTTTTTGCGTCCATCACGGACAAACAGACAAACAGACAGGAAATTCAAAAAAAATTACATAACCCAAGTATTTTTTTTTTAAATATGTTCAATGTACAGACACGACCACTTTACAATTATAATATAATAGTATAGATAATATACTTTCGAAGTTAATGAGCCTTAACACCGGTAATTGTCCATTAAGGTCTAAACATATATAGGTCAATATAAATGTCAGAAGATATAATCAATTTAATATTGCCTGTCACTTTTAATGTTGCGGCGGGAAATGAGGTGTAACGTTACAAAGTAACAGGAAGAGCCGGAAATCTATTAAAAGAAAATGTTACGATATTTTGGTCGTGCAACTATATAGTAACTATTTATTTATAGTACAGTAGGTATCGTATAGTACTTATTAATATCTTGGCAATCGTGTCATGATTTGGATGAACATTTATTCAGCAAAGTAGCAGGACCGGTCCTAAAAAAGAACTGAAATATTATTTAAAAGTACATGTAATATGTAATATAGAAAAGTTGTCATTGTAATGCGATCTTGTAAATCTTTCAGGGGCCTTACCACCATCTCTTAAATATTATTTCACTCTTACTTTTTTACTTTCATATTGTGAATCGGACTTGGACCATTCTCGTCCGTATATAGATATTTGTGTACTATAATTCTTGTAAGACATGTGTAAAATATAACAAATAAAATAAATAAATATATCTATCCACTACAGTACTGTTACACTAGTGGATATATTTATTTATTTAATTTGTTATATTTTACACATATAATATAATACTTATATCTTGACAGACGCTGGCGGTCTGATTCTACCAGGATAGGCACAAAGTAAGACTTAATTAATACTGCTTGAGATGGACGTAGCAGCCCCCAGGTAAGTAATTGCAATTTCTTGGTGTCGATATTAGGTAACTTGGGTCACTTTATATTTGAACTGGGCTGGACACGCAGCCGCGTGTCTAGAGTCGTTTAAGCTTATATTTTTGCTAATATGATGTTTAACTGACATGCGTGTGTGTGACCCAAGCTATACCAGAACCTATAGAATCACTAAACTAATAAATAAATACTCTACGACATTCTAAACAGCGCTAACTAGCCTATATGATAAGCATGACATGACATACTTCAATATATTTGTTTGTAATTAAGCATAATTATTATAGAAACACCCAGACCAGTGCAAATATTCATATTCATGCATACAAATATTTGCACTGAGCGGCAATCGAACTCGCGATCTGTCTTAGCAGTCGAATGCGATCTACGCCACAGAGGTCGTCAGTAACAATTCCACATAAATTATTAAGCCGAGCTTCCATTTTGTTGGCACACATAACTTCATAAACTCTGTGACGTCATTAAACAGTCGTGAAGCAAAAGACAAACAGTGTTTTCACGTGAACAAGTGAGGGTAGAACAAAAGATCCATAGAATTGTCGCGTCAGAGGAAGAAGCTTTTATACCTACAATATACGAGCACATAGACATACAACACAAAAGAGCTATGAAACTGACTGCTTTAAGCTCTGATTACATTGTAATTTCTTACCGAATCAAGTAAATTGAACCAGCAATTTCAGTGAAACCGTTTTAGAGTTCCGTACCTCATAAGGAAAAATCGGAATCGTTGTCTGTCTGTGTGTCAAGACCTTTTTCTTAAGAATGCCTGGATATATCCAGTTGAAATTCATATCAAATATTTAGGTCTGTAACGCCTTGAAGCTGTGAAAAAATCAAACATATCAATGGGATCAAAAGATACAGCCATTTATGTAGCTATGCAAATGCAGTAATATGCAATGCATGTATCAAAACCGGCTGCATCAATTCAGTTTTGTACGAAACCCTCCGTGCTCGAGTCTGTCTCGCACATGACCGGTTTTTTTATTTATCTGAGAAGGCATTTACTTGAAATTAACGCTAAATGAACTTGATGAAATAAATTTAAATTGGAGAAGTCAAAATCTAGGATAGCATTTGAACCAGTGTTGCAGTCCATTTCAAGAAAAACTGCTCTGAAATACTTTAACTGAGCTATATTAAGTAAGTAAGTACAGGGGGAATGGTCTGACCACTGAGCCACCGAGCTTCGCCCGAGATTGATTCGGTTCGAGTCCTGCCTGAGCTTGATTTCGCTTTTTCCAATTTATATCAATTTGTTCAGATAAAGAACTTTTTATCTGAACAAATTGATATAAATTTAAATAAACTTTAACATATTTTTGAATTGAAATTGAATTGAATCCCATAAGCTATTGATAGGTATAATAATTATTGTGACAGCACCGAGACCCGTGATACTTCATTTTGACATTGATACATTTTTTATACTGGGTGGCGCAAAAGTAAAGACCCTATTTGGTTCGGCTATAACATTTTTTCTAAATTAGAAAACTAGATTTAGGTTTTTTTAAATGTATATTTGTACCATTAAATTTCGTACCATTAGGATTTAAAGATGATGTCTTTTAAATGGTGACCTCCAGAGTTGATACACATTTGAGCCCTATTTATGACATTTTGCATAACTTGCCGTAACACTTCCTGCGATATGTTCGTTATTTCTTGACGAATGTTTTCTTTTAGAGCTGCGAGAGTCTGTGGCTTGTTCACATACACCCGAGATTTCAAAAAACCCCAAAGAAAGAAGTCTGGACTGGTCAGATCGGGTGATCTTGCAGGCCAAGGCAAATCGCCAAAACGTTGTGTTCTTATCACTGATGAATTATTCCGTAAGAACATTGACACAATTATTCCACGTTCTTGGGGAGTAAAACGGTCCATGTTTATTTTCAGTGTATTTTACATTTGTTCTCTACACAATTTTCAACAACAGAATAACAGAAAATGTCATATAAAAAAAATAAAGGTATTTTCTTTAGTGCCACTACTTTTGCGCCACCCGTTATTATGTTTGACAAAAGAATGTCATTATTATTAAGAACGGAAAGTTAAGTGACACACTTGCTGTAATTATTGTGAATGATATATGACCTGTAATGATTATGCTTACGAATAAATAAGTTACGAATGTTAGGGTCAGTTTTCCAGCTGTAGCTATGACTGGTAAAAGCGGACCCCAGACTCCGAGTTGAAAGCTTCGGATGCGACTGGGAATTAACGCTAGGAGGAAGAAGCGTTAGGGTCAGTTTTCCAAGGCACGCCGTGGTAGCGGCGTATCCCCCATGATGGGTCTTACCGCCGCTACTACGGCGTCTCTAGCTACTCGGCTAGAGAAACCACACGCGGCGGCTTCTCGTTTCGGCCGTCACATAATATTATCTCCGGGCACGGGTGCTTCGGGCGGTATCTTCATCAGATCGAGAAAGAGCGGTATCTGTATCCGTGCGTATTTTTAGCACGATGAAAAAAGGGGTCAGTTTTCCAGTCTACTGAACTTGGATATTTTTCGAGGAGCCACTGACATCTGGCCTAGTATAAACTATAATTATTATCTTCATGCTATTCTATCAGTAATTATCTTGTTACCGACTAGTCTTCAACAGACGCTTGGTGCCATTCGCAGTTGACAGTTGTGTTAGCTAGGATATTAATTACTCATATATTATTATCTATCTATAATTAATTTGTTAGTGCTTTGATCCCAAGTTAAACAATGAAACAAAGTTTCATGAATTAATTGAAATATATTTATATTCATTCTATATTGTAAACAAAGTTAAAAACTTGTAAACAAAGGCAAGTTTGGCAACATTTGATATTATTGTTATTATATTCTACAAAGGGGGTTGGGTAATGTTGGCGTCGTGTCGGAATTGAGCGGCCATCAATGAAATTGGTATAATATGAAAGTACAGTATAAAGTGATCAAAAGTTACTATGGACAAACTTCTCTAAACTATATCGGGACTTAGCTATACAGGGTGGTATTTTTCAACTTTACTTAGATGGAAGTACTCTAAATACTGAAGATAGCGAATTCCACTGAAAAAAAACATTCCCTTATTTTTAAAAAGAATCAAAACTGCATTCATAGTTTTCTGAAAATGCCACACCCGGTAGTCGAACCGACTAAAATCTTCCTATAACCTTCCATTTCATAGATTTCCTCTTACTTAATTTACCAAGTTTGTTAGAGAGATTTGAAGCTTATGATCGACCCTATAGATTGATGTAATAAAAATACAGGGTGTTATTTTTTCGAATTGTAGTCGGTTCGATTATAAGGCGTGGTAAACGAGTTTTCAGCATTCCTTAAATGCAGTTCTGTTTCTTTTTTAAAAACATACTAAACTGTATGCAAAGTTTTCTGAAAATGCCACACCCGGTAGTCGAACCGACTAAAATCTTCCTAAATCTTCTTAAATCTTCTATTTCATGGTTTTTTTTTTTTTTTTTTTTTTTTTTATACCACTTAGGTGGCAGACAAGCACACGGCCCACCTGATGGAAAGTGGTTACCGTGGCCTATGGACGTATGCAACACCAGGGGCGTCACACTCGCGCTGCCGACCCTGAAGAAACCTTCTAATGCCCTTCTTGAAGAACCCCATATTGTAGTCGCTTGGGAAAACCATCGCGGGGAGTGGATTTCCTTTTATTATTTCCATCGCATGGATTTCCTTTTATTTAATTTACCAAGTTTGTTAGAGAGATTTGATCCTTATGATCGACCCTATCGATTGATGCAATAAAAATATAGGGTGTTATTTTTTCGAATTGTTCAATTATAGGGCGGGGCAAACGATTTTTCAGCATTCCTTAAATGCAGTTCTATTTCTTTTTTAAAAACATACTAAACTGTATTCAAAGTTTTCCGAAAATGCCACACCCGATAGTCGAACCGACTAAAATCTTTCTAAATCTTCTATTTCATAGATTTCCTTTTATTTAATTTACCAAGTTTGTTAAAGAGATTTGATCCTTATAATTGACCCTATCGATTGATGCAATAAAAATACAGGGTGTTATTTTTTCAAATTGTAGTCGGTTCGATTATGAGGCGTGGCAAATGATTTTTCAGCATTCCTTCAATGCAGGGCTGTTTCTTTTTCAAAAACACACTAAACTGTATTCAAAGTTTTCTGAAAATGCCACACCTAGTAGTCGAACCGAATAAAATCTTTCTAAATCTTCTATTTCATGGATTTCCTTTCATTTAATTTACCAAGTTTGTTAGAGAGATTAGATCCTTATGATCAACCCTATCGATTGATGCAATAAAAATATAGGGTCTTATTTTTTAGAATTTTAGTCGGTTCGATTACAGGGCGTGGCAAGCGATCTTTCGAAATTCCTTAAATGCAGCTTTGTATTCTTTTTTAAATAAGAGAGTGTTTCCTTTGAATGAAATTAACTATCTCCGGTAGTAAGAGTAGGTACTCGTACCCGGTTCGACTACCGTGTGTGGCATTTTCAGAAAACTTTGAATACAGTTTAGTGTGTTTTTAAAAAAGAAACAGCACTGCATTTAAGGAATGCTGAAAAATCGTTTGCCACGCCTTATAATCGAACCGACTACAATTCGAAAAAATAACACCCTGTATTTTTATTACATCAATCGATAGGGTCGATCATAGGGATCAAATCTCTCTAACAAACTTGGTAAATTAAATAAAAGGAAGTCCATGAAATAGAAGATTTAAGAAGATTTAGGAAGATTTTAGTCGGTTCGACTACCGGGTGTGGCATTTTCAGAAATCTTTGCATACAGTTTAGTATGTTTTAAAAAAAGAAACAGCACTGCATTTAAGGAATGCTGAAAAATCGTTTGCCACGCCTTATAATCGAACCGACTACAATTCGAAAAAATAACACCCTGTATTTTTATTGCATCAATCGATAGGGTCGATCATAAGGATCAAATCTCTCTAAAAACATGGTAAATTAAATAAAAGGAAATCCATGAAAGAGAAGGTTTTGTAAGATATTAGTCGGTTCGACTACCGGGTGTGGCATTTTCAAAAGTCTTTGAATGCAGTTTTGTTTCTTTTTAAAAATAAGGTAGTGTTTCCATTAAGTAAAATTCGCTATCTTTAGTATGAGGGTACTTTCCTTCAAGGTAAAGTCGAAATGTTCCACCCTGTATATCGCAGCTCCGATATTACTTACAATGAAAATAATGACATTTGTACGTGTGTTTAACACAGTACAATGAAGTGGTATCAAAATTAATTATGGCCGCTGAAAAAATTAAGAACGCCACTGTCCATACTAGATTACCCAATCCCCTTTCATTTTTGTACTTCTTAGGTGGCAGAGAAATACATAACCCACTTAATTGGAAGCAATCACTTATGTACGTGCTATGTGCTCATATGTTACACACGTCCATAAACGTGTGAATCCCGAGGGGGTAAGCAGAAGTGTACACTCACATTTCGCCAACTATGGGCACTTTATCATAGGCTGTATGTTTTCTAACGGCCCTATTCCACTTCACCAGGAACCAACTCGCAAATTAACAATAATAGAGCACTGAGTTTATAAATATATTAATTTAAACAGTGTAGGCAATTAAAACTGCAACTAGTTAGAAATTTATTGACCTAATTGTGTTACACCTAACTCACAATGTATGCGAGTGGTGTGGTGTGTGTTTACATGACTATTGAAACTGAATCAGTTGTGGTCAACGCAACGACGAGTGAGGTGTTTATATAGGATCAAGGGATTAGGGATATTTGGGATTTCGTTAGTTTGTGGTAATTAAATAGGCTGTGGCCACGTGGTCCGACCGCTTCATCCGACTGATCGGACGACCCGGAATTTTACGAATATTTATAAATAACAATCGAAATGAATCAGAATTTAAAACTCTTTATAGTCCTTATTAAATTTCAAATCAATTTTATTACACACTAGCTTTTGCCCGCGGCTCCGCCCGCGTGGATGTCGGTTATCGCGACCAAACATAGCCTATGTCCTTTCTCAAGGTCTAACCTACCTCTATACCAAATTTCATCAAAATCGGTTCAGCGGTTTAGTCGTAAAAGTGAGACAGACAGACAGACAGACAGACAGACAGACAGACAGACAGAGTTACTTTCGCATTTATAATATTAGTAGGGATTGTACACGTGTAAAAGCAATGTAGACTGAGATAAATGCGATATTCTCTTGCACTTCATATATTTTGCACTACGCGCTAGCAAGCTGTGACGTCACCATGCGCAGATATTTTGTATGGAGCGTTTTCGGGTGTGCCTTAAAAGAAAGGGAGAATATTGAATTTCAAAAATATTTATCTTAAGAATATTCCACTTTAACAGTTCAATATATTATTGTAACATTGTACACGATAATAATAACTCTACTGTAGGGTAATTGAGAAGTGTTTATTATCTTATTTATTTATTAGATCTTTATTTCGGAAACGTATTCTATTCATAGTGTTAGTAATACTGTTTAGGATACAGTTAGGACACATTATATTTATGTGTACAACGGAGATAAACCGATTCCAGAAGTGAATCCGTAACTACGAGTATCTTTGTAGCATAGGTGACTCATACCGATCTGTGAACACGCTGAACCGCCGCGCCGGCTGAACACTATTGGAGCTGCCGCGTACCTACACGGTTTATCACCTCAAAACCACGTCTCAGACTAGCAACTGACTTATCACTGCAAATGGTAACAGTGTACTGTAAGATCTTTTTTCATGTCTAAAACATTGTAAGCATAACTAAACAACTAGTGGAAATATTTGTGTGCGTATGTTCTCAAATCTCGAGAATATTCCTTGAAGTACGAGGATGGTTCTTACGGAGAGAAAAAAATTAAAAATTGTCTGAAAAAGTCTAAAAACAACACTTTTCATACACCCATACAAACGATTCGTAACAATTCAATATGAAATTTAATACCATACCATAAAGTTCAAGTGTTAGTAGAGAGGTTCCGGGAAGGCAAAACAATTGAGTGACATTAGTATCGTAAGAATATTGACATAGTCAAGTTGGCGGTACGAAGTTCGCGAGGTCAGCTAGTATTTAATAAATTTAAAAGGGGGTTGGGTAATGTTGGCGTCGTGTTGGAATTGAGCGGCCATCAATGAAATTGGTATAATATGAAAGTACAGTATAAAGTGATCAAAAGTTACTACGGACAAACTTCTCTAAACTATATCGGGACGTAGATATACATACAGGGTGAAATTTTTCGATCATACTTGGATGGATAGTACTCTAAATATTGAAGATAGCGAATTCCACTCAAAGGAAACATTCCCTTATTTTTTAAAAGGAACAAAACTGCATTCAAAGTTTTCTGAAAATGCCACACCCGGTAGTCAAACCGACTAAAATCTTCCTAAACCTTCTATTTCATGGATTTCCTTTTATTTAATTTACCAAGTTTGTTAGAGAGATTTGATCCTTATGATTGACCCTAGCGATTGATGGAATAAAAATACAGGATGTTATTTTTTCGAATTGTAGTTTTTTTATTTTTATATTCATGGGAATAGGGGACACTTCACAGTCGTCGGATTTTTACCAATACTTCTTAATTTCCATGTTCTTTCTCGCGGCCGTCCTTTACATGTTCAAGGTTCAAGTTTCATCTGAGCGTTTCACTTTTCCAATCTTAATTGATTTGAATAGTTGGCATACTAATTACTTTAAAAAGTCATTAAATTTTATACAAAACGTTAATAAAGTCTACTACTAATTAAAACAGTTTTAATTACTAATCAAGACTGTCTTTCGAGTACAAAAAATCCTTATTAGTAGTACAAACTGCGATGTAATTATATTGTCAGACTTCCTTTGTATCATTAGCAGGAGAGAAATCTGAGACGTAGGTATCTGTCTCATTGTACTAACTAATTGTGAAATGAAACTTTTCTTCCTTCAAGAATTTGTTGCAAAGAAACTGCACCTAACTACCATGGAATGAAAATAACAGGCAAAGGATTTCAAAGTTATCGCTGCCTTGAGACATATTTAATCAATTACCGGCTCGCAAAATTCACTTTTTGGCAAATTTTATTTTTTATTAACTACATTTTTTATACTGCTTAGGTCGCAGATAAGCACATGGTCTATCTGATGGTAAGTGGTTACCGTGGCCTATGGGCGAGTGCAACATCAGAGAGTCACACTCGTGCTGCCGACCCTGTAAGACCAGAGAGATTCTGTGCCGTCAGCGCAAAAAGATAAGCAGGATAAAGCCTTTGGTTTTCCCACTGACAGCACAAAACCTCTCCAGTGAGCTCTCGCTACCCTACTCACCGTCGGATTGTGGACCGTGGAAATTGTTATATCTTTACAAAATTATTACAATGTTTTAAGGTCCTCTACTCCAGTATGTTCAACTATCTGTTCAACCGATTGAACAAATTGGACAACTTTTCTCCAGGTTTTTCAACTTCAAAATGTAGTTGAACTAGCTGGACTGAAAATTACAATAAGTTCAGTATGTTCAACTATCTGTTCAACCGGTTGAACAAATTGGACAACTTTTCTCCAGGTTTTTCAACTTCAAAATGTAGTTTAGGTTTGTATTAAGGTGCTTAGTTTGAATCCTCCACGCAGTGCACCCTGGGCAACGGATCCGGCAGCGCCTCTCTCCACCCCTGAACGGAGGGGACCCTGCTGCTTACGGCAAATTCAATGAAAATAATAAATTACGGCAATTCATCCAGATTAAAGTTGACATAGAAAGATAACTTCGCCATTTCAAAAAGTTCAATTTATCCGTATTGAAGAACGTTGAAAATTTTTTGCGCATATATATTGAAGTATACTTACCTATACAAACATAATATATGAGCTATAGCTATCTATGCTATACCATCTTGAAGGAAAATTACGTAATTCAGGAGGCGATCATAATAAATGTGTTACCCGATTAAGTGGCGACTAGCCGCTCACATAGTCCATTCGGGTAATGCTCCTATTAAGCTGAACTCAAGCAACTAACAACACTGTATAGGTGTAATGAGATTGTTTTTGGTAATTACACTGATGGGTTTTGTGTAAATGTGATGTAACTACTTCTTGGAAGACCTAAACGTATATTCTTCTATTTTTTCATCAGAAATCAGTATAAAACTTCATAATCTTCGGTAGCTTAGTGCTGGCAGGACCAGTTTATTTATTGTAAGCAATCCTACGAGGTAGAATAATGTGCCTTTTCTACTTTGTAGGATTTCTTTCAACGACAGAACAATCTTGACTGCAAAGTCTCAAAATGATCTTAACACTAAGATATTAAGAGCAAAATCAAATTGTTTTATGTGTGTATTATTGTCCGAACTAAAGGTGTGTACCAAATATCAGAACAAGTCAACAGTAACGGGGAAAACCAAGGCATTAAGATCATTTTGAGTACTTTGTGCGTCAAGATCGATCTGATGCTGACTATACACTGGAAAAACTTCCCTATACTTTATTGTGGGTGTTGTAGGTAACTAGCCCCATGATAGTGAGTCACTACCAGTGACTAGGTTGATGGCTATGCAATGTTCGCCTTCTATTTCCCTACGAGTCCTACCAAGGCCTGAAAAACATAGTGGGGAAATGTGTAATTATTAGCAGACTGTACTTTTATTATTAGTAGTCTGTAACCAATAATGAAGGTAGTTCGTACGTTTATTATACTCCATTTGTCTTATTTATTGATAGTAGTAACTACTTTTATCTTAGTATACCTACATACCTAACTGCTGAAATTATTGATGTTTATGTTAATGAGCAAGCCTAACTCATTTTATTGAAATATTACTTGAATCTTCAATATAAGGAGAGTAAATATTATATCGATGGGTGCCTGGAACAATATCGCAATAGCGCTTGAGCAGACTTTCGATTAAACCATTTTCGTAATCTACGGATCCTATTTTACCTTGTGAATTTTGTTTCGGAATTGTATCTTGAAAACTGACAGATTAATAGACATGGCCTTGTTATTTTTGGTGAATAGTCAATCAATTTTGCACTTACCCCGCAAGTGAATCTCAGATGAACTGTTTGACATGATGCCCACAACTACATTCTATCATAGTACGTCTCGCTATAGGCAAGGAATTCATCCTCTCACATTGCGACCGGAAACGGTGCGCACTGTGCGGTATGAAAGGAACTTCATCCCTCGCACACTCAAGCTGTGCAATGAACTTTCTGCACTGGTTTTCCCAAGGGACTACAATATGGGGTTCGGTCACTAGAAGGTTTTTTCAGGGTCGGCAGCACAAGTGTGACGCCCCCTCATGTTGCATACGCCCATGGGCCATGGTAAACACTTTCCATCTGGTGGGCTATGTGCTTGTCTGCCACCTACGTGGTATAAATAAATAAAAAACTAGCGTAAATTTAAGGCTTAGTACGGATGAACCTTGACATTTTGATCACTTTGCCGAACGCTTCACCGCGCGTAGGCTCTAAACCGCCAAGCGTAACGTAAGAGAGATTACATCCTGAACAAAGATTTAGTTGTGGTTTATGCGTGAAACGCTCAGAATGGGATAATGCTAATACGTTCTGACCGTGTGTCTAAATTTATATCAAAAATGGTAATGACTTTGGGTTTTATAAACTGTATACCATGAAATATACGACTACGACGGTTGTACGTTATCGACTGAGTCAACCAATTCGTATTGGGATTGGTATGGCCCTACTCGTGTACGGTGTAAGTGTCATGTTTATGGATCATAATATTTACTCCATCTTCAATGTCTGTATACCTCGGGGCACATATCTCGGACCGAAGTCACGAGAGAAACGAAACCCTGGCGGACGTGGATCGTTTTAATTGGATTTGCCACCGCCGTAGTACCTTGTGCTATCCTCAGAAGCCCCCAAAAGCCCCCAAAAGCGCGTACTGCGCGTATAGAGCATATTTTTACCACAAATATTTGTATTGGAATCGGTAATTTAGTACACTACTGTATTAGGCAATTTTATTATCAATGCAGCTTATTGTAGATTCAATTCAGGTAAATAATAGCAATAATATATAGGTATGACTATATAGCGGCCGTTCGCGTCTTTGTACGCGTGGAGTCCGTTTTACCCCCTAGGTGCAGTTTCGTAAAATTCGTTCTTAGTGGATGACTACACCTTATATGGAACTAACTTGCTATATTTCAAGTTTATAGGTGTTATAATTTTTGAGATACTGTGATTGCCATATTAATAATAAAGACAAGTAAATAAGTCTTCATTATTTTAGTCAACATACGAGTATGTCGTAGAATATTATAAATTCTTATTACTTATCAAAACCTTTTCAAACAAGATACCATTCAGAACCTTGTGCTTCATAATTATTTTCAAATAACAATCCAAAGTAATAGTTCCAACTTCTGTAATCTCTATCTAAAGGCCGTAACAAAAATCAGCTCAAACTGTAATGAAATTCACATTTCGACACCGAGAACTGCGTAGAAGTGGCAAAACTTTCAGCACTGATATAAACAAAGTTTTGGGGGATCCGGCGACAACAATTATGGCTTTATTTGCCTGTTTCCTTGTTACCCGCTCATGTTACTACTACTAACCCAGTTTCAACGGCTATTTTTCATTGTAATGTACATAATAATTGTTGTACAGACGACACTGTTTGACATTGCAAATTTATTGAGCAGTGTTGTGTAATGAAGTAAACTTCATACAAAATAGGTAGGTATAGTAAATAATTATACGAAAGCAATTATAAGTAGCTTTACGTATAATAACAAGGTTCATTACTAATGAAGAAAATAAAAATAGCAGCCAATTTTCTTATTTATCTTTTCTAAGCGAAGTTTGTAAATGCCATTTCAATTAAATAAACTGACCATGATGCATTTGTTGGGACCCATACATCATCAGGCGTGAAGCCTGTAAATCCCCGAAGGGGTAGGCAGATGTGCACTTCATACACTTTGCACTACGCGCTAGCACGCTGTGACGTCACCTCGTGCCACGATTTTGTATGCAGCGTTTTCGGGCCGGTCGAGGAATTGAATTTTCAAAATCAAATAAGTTTAGAATTGTTAAAGCTAATTAATTATTGTATTATTTTTTTATTATTATTGTATTTAAGTATAGTAAAAAAATATATTATTCTAAAATGTACGATAATAAAAAAATAGGACACAACTCTATTGTACAGGTTCTAATACTTGTGATAAAAGTCATTAACGCAAAAGCTTGCTCTGTTCTACAAAACGGTAAATCGCCAATTATGAATAAATTGCTACAAGCTAATTGGGTGCCGTAATTAGTAATTAATATTTACAATTAATAGCAGTAATTAGCCAGGATAATATTAACACATTAATATTTTTGTAATCCTCTGGCTAATTACTTAGGTACTGAAATTATAACGTGTATCTGTTATTTTTATTTAAGGATTTCTGTATATTCATTATAACATTCATTATAATTGACCTTACGTGTATTGTATTTACTATTAATTGAAGTAATTATGTAACACGGTACTGCTCGCTTTCTGTTTGCTTGACTTGTGCTTTCGCATGTTACTGCGTGCTTAAAATGTATGCATGTGGATATAAAAAAAGAGGCAAGTTTCTTGATCGCAGAATTCGCTCCCTAAAATAAAAAAGAAACCCGGGTCCGCCAAGTGGGGCGTGAAAAAGCATCTATTAAGGCCGTCAAGTTAGGGATCACTATTGGCTAATAGCATCAGAAATGGTATCCGTATCTTCTGGACTGCACCTCAGGTTTTTACATCTAGCGGGGTGCAGTCAATTGACAGACCATATATTAAAAATAAATCGGATATCTTGGCATGAAAATTAGTCGATTTCAAAACAGAACTCAGTATTTAAAAATAGTTATCTGCAAAATCTTTTTAGTTATTTCGTTGGTATTGTATTTTCTAGATTTATGTTAAGCTTCTTTTGTTTCAAGATAGCTCTCGCTCTGTAAATATGTATCTGTCTCACAAATACAATGGAAAATACAAGGATTTTCTGAGCCACAACAATAATCTGTAAATAAAATAAATATGTTACTATCCCACAAAGGTTTGATTCCAAGACAGTCAAAACTGCGAGTATAGCTAGCGATGTGAATACTACAAACAAATATACCATAGCTTCGATTTTTTAGGGTTCAGTAGCAAACACGGAATCCTTACAGTTTCGGTGTATATCTGTCGCAGCCAACCAGGTTAATCAGCCGTTCAATCAACAGCCTAGCCTCTTTACTAAATAGTGCCGTTCAACTAGCGACCTGAATGATATTCATTCATTTTATCAAACAGCTAGGCAAATGACTTGAATCGATGTCGTTTTTTTACCTTTTCTAGCCATTTGATCAAACAGCTAGACAAATTACTTAGATTGATGATGTTTCATTACTTGCGTACCCTAATCCGCTCCGGCATTTGCCTTCTAACCTAATCTGCCCAAGTCGGATTGCAATAAACCGATCACTAACTTTCTGTCATATTTTTGGGTGGCACCCTATCATACTTAACGCCTAAGCAAATGTTGTACTCAACGCTATGGCTAGTTGAACGGCGTAAAGAGGCTAGGCTGTTAATTGAACGGCTCAAACTAGTTGGCTGCGACATGTCCATTGTCCATAATATCCAGTGTTCTAACCACTTAGTTCTAGAAAGCTGTAATTTGGTATGGATATGCAATATTTTGTCTTTTAGTTCGTATTATTGCAAATATGGAACACTACATTGCCCGTGGTCCAACACGAACTTGGATGGTTATATATATTATTTCATCTACATAAATCCTGTGGTTTACCTATTTTATCTGCTTGAATAGAAACCCCGAATCTATCAGTTGACAGTAATAGGGTAATCCTATATTACGTGAAACTGAGGATGTAATAATTATATACCTACAGCTATGTCTATTCATTTAGGTATATTTAGTTGGGCATACTAGATATTGTTCGCAATCTCATTACACAGCAATTTTGGATTGTGGTTAAATTTAGTGTCATATTACTGTGGCCATGGAGTGAACTATGCTGGGGCCTTTTGAAGGATAAAATTCGTAACGAGGTTATTTGACAAAGAACTGAAGTTATTGACATAGCTTGCAGAAGAAGCAGATGCGTGCTGAGGCGGCGGTGGCGCAATACACACCTCCCCATACCCGTTGGTTAGATGGAGACCCCGTGGTTCACATACCGAAGAGGGCCAGCTCGAAAGAGATGCCCCTGACTCTGCCAGGGTGCGAGAGATAGGTCTCTGCTAATCACACCTCCGGCAACCTACAACCTACAGCCGGTGTTGGTTTTAGTCGGTTCGAGTCTAACATAACCACCCCCGCCAGCTCCGGTACGGGGTAAACGTGGGGATTTTGCGCATGTTAAAAAGAAAGCTGAAAAGACAGTGGGCTGGCCAAATTTGTCGAAGGACCGATGGTCGTTGGAGCAGACGAGTACTAGAGTGGAGACCACCAGAAACAGGACACCTTCCAGCCTTATAGACTGACGTCTGGAAAAAAATTCACACCACGGGATACCTACTGAACGCGGAAGACAGAGAATCGGGAGAAATGGCGTACATTGGGAGAGGCCTATTTCCAGCAGTGGACTGTGATTAAATAATTGATTGATTACTAAGTAATTAACGGTTAATTTTGCTGTTTAATAAATACCTACCAGTATTTTATTGGTAGAACAGTTCTCCAATTCGTCATTTTGTTGTGCCACAGTAAACACAAACATAAACAAGTAATAGAAATGCAAATTCTCAGTTCGTAAATCTTATTGTAAGAATTCAAGCATCCAACCCACTATGCATAAGGATATATTTCACTCACAGAAGACTTATACAGATTATAAGAACACGAGTGCTGCGATATAAGAACACACTTGCTTGCGTTTGGAAATTCCTACATTTCATTCTCAAAAATATGTTTTCGAGCATTTCTTTCATATACTTATGTATATGTTCTGCCAGCACTGGTAAGTCAAATTTTATGCATTCATGAGTATGTGGAGAGTAGTATGTACTAAGCTATTTAATACATTTTTTTTCGTAGGTACAGTCAGCATCAGATCGATCTTGACTAGCAAAGTCTCAACACTTAAATCTAAGGTCTTAATACAATCCTACTAATATTATAAACGCAAAAGTTTGTAAGTATATGAAACTGTATGTGAAGATGTTTGTTACCCTTTCACGTAAAAACTACTGAATGGATTTTAATTAAATATTACAATACTATAGCTTATACATCAGAATAACACATAGGCTATATTATATCAGCGATGAAGGGGATCAGAATTCCACGCGGCGGAGCCGCGGGTAACAGCTAGTAAAACATTTAAAGTCCTGATACTAAGGTATTAAGGTCATTATGAGTACTTACTTTTTCTTACACTTCAAGACCACCGTGCAAGTACAGTGAGTAATGTAATTGCAAAGATGCAATATAATTTTGATCATTTTGATAATTCAGTTTCATTTTTATATACCTAGGGTTATTGATATTTTCTAACAATGGATTATGTCTGTATACTTATTAAGTACTTACTTAGGTCAAAATTCATATAATGAAGATAAAAGTTTACCAAAAATTCTGTTAGGATTCTTACTGAATTTTTACTGGATTGCCGCCAAAATGTGCGAGAAGTAAAATAATGTTGTATAATAATTTCCAAATAAAATTTAAAAATGTATGGATGCTCATGGTTTTATCAACGCTTGTTTGGACAAAGGTAAATTTGATGGCTTCACAACCCAATTTTGGACACAATACCATAAATATAGGATTTGTGTGGTAATATGGGTTTTTATTTTATGACGCGATAAAACTATGAACCGTTATAAACCTTAGAATATTATGTTATATCTTTATCCCAAACTTAATCATAGAGTACAGTTCATTGTCAATATAGATCTACTAGCTTTTTCCCGCGGCTCCGCCCGCGTGGATGTTGGTTATCGCGACCAAACATAGCCTATGTCCTTTCTCAAGGTCTAATCTACCCCTATACCAAATTTCATCAAAATCGGTTCAGCGGTTTAGTCGTAAAAGCGAGACAGACAGACAGACAGACAGAGTTACTTTCGCATTTATAATATTAGTAGGGATGATTATGACACGTATCATTTCGTGCACGTATCGTGACATCCCGGATGTACGTGATCTCCTGAACACGCAGGAGTATGTCATTCTTAATCAGTTACCTATAGACATTAAAATATTATAGATCGGTTTATTTATTCCATCACAAGGGGTTGACATGTCACGGTTATGACGTAATTCAGACATTAAAACACCATGTATCTATTCTTATGGAGCAGAGTAACTATCAGTTTCCTGTAGCCAAAATGTTTAGTATTGTTGATATTTCTTACTCAAATGCAATACCACAAGCTTCGCTACCTATTTCTTGAGACATACTCGTACCAAAATATAATTAAAGTCATCATTCTCTAAGCCTTTGCCCCAACTCAATTGGAGTTGAGTAGTCTAACTGAGATGCGACTATCGATATTTTCCGTGAAGCGAAGTGAAGAACTTAGCTGTAGATAATTGATTGTGGAGGTCAATGGCAATCATTGGCCTCCACAATTAATTGGTGATAACGAAGTTCTGTAGTTAGATTAGTCAGACTCTTTAGGGCTTTAACTACCGGTAAAGACTGCAATAGATGTTCGTATTGCAATCGGCATAACGTGCTCTCCGAGGCACAGAAATTTCCAGACCAGTGCAAATAGTCATTATCATGCATATAAATGTACTGAACGGAATACGAACTCGCGGTCCCTGCGTGCAGTTGCGTTCAAGCCACAGAAGCTTTTGATAACCAAATTAAATTAATATCTACTAATTGAGACTCAATCTCACGCATGCACCATTAAAATAAAGCAAATACCTACCCTAAAGACAATATTTTAAGACTTAGACATAATCTGTTGGGTCTGGCGGTATCGTTTACTCATTTAACCCTTTTAAATTAAACCCATTTTGTCGGAGATAAAAGGTTTATATTACATTATCTTTTATGGGTTATTTAGAAAAAGCTATCGGCCCAGCTTCGCACGGGTTAATTTTTCACACAAGCCACACAGTGCCTCACAGAGCTAGTTACTACAAGGGTTACTTTGCTGCCATCTGCTACTTTGCAGCATTAGGGTTACTTTGCTGCATTAATTTTGCCTACAGTCTACTTTAACGTACCTTTATCACAGAGATTTTAATTTTTAGTTTGATTTCATTAGTATTTTGGTTAATACCCTTGCTTTTGTTGTAGTGGGTTCTTATCGATAAATATACCATACCAAAGGAGACGGGGACTTCTGGGCCAAAATTGTAATGAGTTGAGATATGACTTAAAAAAAGCGGTATTTTTTTCTATTTCAAAATATTAAAAAACCAGCTCAATTGAAAGTCTGGAAGACGAGAAATCTTAAAACTAAGTTTATTCCACTAGCAAAATAAAATATCGATTACTAAAAATTATTTAAACAATATTGCGTATTAAAACACTTGCATCACAATTTGATATTAAATCAATCAGAGTGAACAAAACTTAATCATAATAATAATAATAACCATTTAAAATACCAAATAATAATGTAATAAAAATAAATTCTGAATCGATTTCCGTTAATCGATTAATTATTTCTTGTGTTTATCAACTGTATTTTTAAGCTGTGACAGCTGCTGACAGCTCCATTTTCAGTCAATCAGTTTATTTATTCAATCTTCAAAATTAATTATTTTATCGAAAAATTGTATATTTACACGGCTTATGGGATATACAATTGTTTATAAAATATGTAGGTACAAAAGTATGCTATATCAGTATGCTGTATCAGTTTATTGGTTTAAATCCAATGATCAATTGACTTCTGCGTTTTGAGTATTTCCAGTTGATTTCTTGATTATATTCCCTTAACAGTGATTTCTCTTTACGGACTTCTAGCTTGCTCCTGGTTACCTTAAAGTACAATGATAAACTTGTTTACTTGTTTGAGTTTTGCTCGGTATTTTGGATTTTGACATGGATCTCTGTGTAAATTGTGGCATAGAAAATGAAGTAAATAAGGTAATATATTTCCACCTGCGCACTTCTTACACAATACTCTAATTATTATTGAAGCAGAATAAAAGTTAATTAATATTTGATGTGGTTTTTTTTTATTAACTTATCATCCTTGTACTCCATATCTTTAAAATCTCTTTGTAAGTTTTCGTACATTATCCCTGAGTAAAATATAATACAGTATAATGTAAAAGTATTTTATAATAAAAACAATGACCACTTTCTATTAAAACACCACAGAAATAACAGTTCTAAAATGTCAATTTCTTGCATAACCTCACTTTTACTAAATCTCTTATAACTCTGCTCTCAGATATCCAAAATCTGCAGAATTTTCAGGGATGGTTTAATAATTTATATGCTCTTAATTGATACCACCCTCATCTTATTACATTTTTGGCCCAAGAATGTATGAAAGCCTACCCATCTCCAAATTATAATGTTTTATAGAATTTTTAGAAACAGTACGCCTGAAATATTTGCTTTGATAATCTTAATCACACAATCTTTCATTTATTTTAATAATGCCCGGCAACACAGACCAGACTGTCAGGCGCTAAATAAGTTTCACGAAACGGAGGATTGGATAGACTAGAAATGTTTCGTGTATTTTGTTGTATTATTCGACTCTTGAGATACTCCCAATCACTTGAAGGAAGAGGACATTGTTTCTCCGTGCTAGCTTCAACTTGTACGACGAGTCGACCATTTTTATAAAAATAAATTTCATTTGGTTCACAGAAAAAATATGTGTAGTATTAGGTACAATGCTTTAGCAATAAACTCTGGATGTAATAAAATAAATTGTAACTGTATAGATAGCTTACGTTGAAGTGCTAGGCTATAAAACCTCCAAGTAGTGAGCTCTGCCCCTCTAAACAAAAGGCAATTCGTTGACTGGCATATTGTAGAATAGAATAATAACATAAACTCATAAACTCACGCCTATATCCCCGAAGGGGTAGGCAGAGGTGCTAGCACCCACATTTCGCCGTTTATGGTGGCGAGCCTATTGCCATTAACCGGGCACTTATAAACCTGCGATAAATACACACATAACTTCGAAAAGCATCGAAAAGTCATTGGTGTGTGCCATGGTAAAACCTGGGATCGAACCCGAAACCTCGTCTCAGCAGTCCATTACCCATACCACTAGGCTACCGCGGTGAATCAGCAATATCAGCAGTTTGTATATGATGACTAAACATTATAATTTCAAAGGGGAACCAACTAACAACTTCAATTTGTAATCTTCTTAATATATGAAAATCGATGCCACTTTACGTTGTTATTTTATAACTCAAGAACGACTGAACCGATTTGGCTAATTTTAGTCTTGAAACATTCGTGGGTGTCCAGGGAAGGTTCAAAGGATGAGAAAATAAGTGCAGCGGGAACGGGAAAAATATGGCGGTACGAAGTTCACCGGGACAGCTAGTTTATTTTATTAATAACCGTCATTCCATTCCTGAAACTGAAACTAAAAATTACCAAATTTCATCTAGACCCAAACTTTTACATTTATATAGCAGTAACATAAAAACAGATAATTATCGTCTGTAAGGGTTGTAGCATTTACTCAGTTGGCTTTCCCAAAAACACGAGTTTCCTCTTGCCTCACTTTTGTAAATATATCTGAATAAGTAATCAATGTTACAAGCACGTATTACTCGTATAAGTGAATTATGTATTAACTGTATTTATCCGGAAAAGTTATTTCACACTCATGAAATATTACGTAATTAGGGTTAATGTAATTAAGTGTCCTGATTAACACGAAACGTGGTAATATGAAAAACCATATCATATTCGCGTACAAACATCGATGGCAAAACTTTATTTAAAAATTATAAATAATACTTTTTAGCGGAGCATGTACATAGTATAAAGTCTAAGTATATCTACAATATAATCTACGGTCAGTGGGATATTTTCCTTGTAAGCTAATCCGATGTTTCGCCGTTTCGGCGCTGTTGCAAGCGCCATGATGAATCTTATAGAACCCATGAATATGATATTCTATTTTCGTCTACTGTTATCGTTACATATATATTGTAGTGGACTGATTAATATCAATTTAGTTAATGAAATATATTTTTAACTTTTTGTTATTAATCATGATTCATTAAAAGGCAAAAGTGAAGCCTGTGGTAAGGTTAGAACAACCTTGGCATAAATTTAAGCATCTCTGCTACAGTTTCGGTTTGTAGAGCAAGCCGCTAGGAATCGGTTTATAGTCACTGTTTACCAGAGAATCAAAGAGGAAGCTCTAGTGCGCAATATTAACATTTTATGAGTAAACTTTATTACTCAAACTTTATTTTCTCAACGAAAACTCCTACACTGTGCTCATGATCGTAAATTTTACTTAAAGCGTAACAGTGACCCTTAACATAAACCCTTTTACCTGCTACTTTCAGTATAAAGACATACTTTATGTTAGGAAAATAAACTTATTTGGATAATAAATGACACGGGAAATAAGTTTGTTTGTAAACTTATCGACCACGGTCACGGGCCTCCATACAATATCTCTTCATTTTATTCATTTTAAAACTCTTAATAAAAAAAAACAATAATGTTAGGATAGAAGCAAGTGGCGGGCTGGTGTTTTTTTATACTGCTTAGGTCGCAGATAAGCACACGGCCCTCCTTATGGTAAGAGGTTACCGTGGCCTATGGGCGAGTGCAACACCAGGGGAATCATACTCGTGTAAGAATAGAGATATTCTGTGCCGTCAGCGCAAAGGATAAGTAGGACAAAGCCTTTGGTTTTCCCACTGACAGCACAAAATCTCTCCAGTGAGCTCTGGCTACCCTACTCACCGTCAGAAACACAACACGAGGTAATTAAGCCGCGGTCTTCTGTAGGGCCTGTTCTGCAGTTCTGCCTACCCTAAAGGTAAATAGGTGTGAGCGTATAGGTATATGTATACTTTGACTGTAGTTTTAGACAAAGTATATCTAACAAAGTGAATCGCAAAAGACGGCTTGAAATACGCGTTATGAATGAGTAAGCTAATTTCAAGTCTTTAAACTGTCAATGTGTTCATGTTATGTGAGACGTATAGGTATGTCAAACTTATACCAAAATAGTAACTATTTTTACGCCACGTTGTAGTAGCCCTTATTGTGTCTATAGAGTTTGTATATATTCTAGGTACTATGTATGTATAGTACCTACTTACAAATTCCGAGATAAAAAAAAAAAAAATTGAATTTAATGAAAGTCATAATAAAATAAAATAAACTTTTAAACATTTTCGAATGAGGTATCATAAATCAAAGTCTAAAAAAGTATCACTCTAGTCTTAATTGCGCACAAAAAGTCCTATTGTCCATGTCCACGTAAGTCTATCTTCCGTCAAGGCATTGAAGTGGAATGAAAAACTCAATAGAAAGCTGTCCCATTACATTCCATGTTGTTAAGACCCTTTGTGAGTTGTGAAACATCCCAGTTACCAATGCTGTGATGAAATGGGGCAGAATAAAATAAATTGTTTATGTTCGCATTTTTATACCTTGTTCATAAATAAAAGCACGCTTCATGTACGCAACCAGGAAATTGCTTGTAGGGTTGAATACTGTATATATTACGAGGAGCCGCGCGTGGTTCCCGGCAGAGTAGAATTTGGGCCACCCCATCTCCTCCCTTGCGGTATAGTACAAGGCGACTAAGGGCTAGGGCTGTTTAACATCAGACATATACAAATACATATATACAGCCCAGAGTCAGCGTCAGATATATGACTCGAGTCAACAACACTGCCCGGAATACGGCAATAGGCCCGCCCCCTATTACGTGGAACCTAATACAATGATTGGTGAAATGTGGGTGTTAATTCACCTCTGCCTAACCCTCCGAGGCGTGATTGTGTGATTGTGTTGATATTACGAGGAGATATCACTTATTTTAAAAAGAAAAAGTCCTGCTTTGAAGTCGTGGAGGGTGACGATCGTGCGAAGTGAAGGAGGAAGAGCCAGAAGGCAGACCCTGAGCTCCGAGTTCACCTTGTCCTCGGATGCAATCAGGAAAATACATCTCTATGAGTTGTATCTGCGGAGTCGTACAAGGCGATTATGGCATAGGGCTGTTTAACATCAGACAGATATACAGTTTAGCCTCAGATGCATGCCTCGAGTCAACAATAGTGCCCGGAATGCGGCAATAGGCTCACCCCCTATTACGTGGGACCTAATACAGTGATTGTTGAAATGTGGGTATTAATCCACCCCTGCCTAACCCTCCGGGGAATAAGCTATAAAACTATGTGACCGTTTCCATTGTGTTATGTAGCTTATCGAGTAATATTTGCTATGAATGAAATTTTGAAGCATTTATTATATTAATTAGGAACAGGGGGAAAGATCACGGATTCGAGTCCCACCCGAAGTTGATTCTCTTTTCTCTTCTTAAATCGATTTGCTATGAAGATTCCAAGTACGAGCTATGCGATGTATCAATCACATGACTAATTATCAGACTATTATCCACAGCACGCATCCATAGCATGCATCTTTTTATATAAAAAAAACTTAGCTGTTGTAAAAGACAACTTTATGTATATGTTTTCATCAGTGCTCCGCGACCAAACTCATTCATAGCGATGTAGCATAGCACATCTGTGGTGGAAAGTCGGCCTTAGACGTGTCATGTGCGCTTGTCAAGGAGATCCTTATGGTTGTACCTACTCGTAATATACAAAAGAAATTTAATAGATAGATGAAGTAGATTAATAGTAGCCCCTGTTTTTTTTCTAATTAGTCTCAATAGCCGATAATTGTGACGCTATTATCTGATATCGATACAAAAGTGGATCAATCCGTTATCTTTAAGCAAACTATCCCGTATCCGGAAATACTATCTCACCAGTGGACGTATCGTAAACAAGGCTTGAAACAATAGCAGCATAGATTGCAAGTGTTTATTTACGATTAGAGTTGAACGTTACTAAGATATAATGTAATTTTCGGAAGTCGCTATCGCTTTTTGATAACTAATAGTGATTATTATCGCAAATAAACATATTAGGAAAGCGACAAAAACAGGAAAAAGCCGACAGCGAATACGTACAATTAGATTTATTAATTAATTAGTGCTAGCTGTGCTCTTCCGGGTTTTGCCAAATAAACGCATATCTTTTTCCGAAGCATTTGGTATTTTTGGAATGTATATTGTTACTGTTATCAAGTTGGGGTTATCACATTAGGAACTGAAGGAGGAAGGAAGGAGGAGTCAACAATATTGTTTATGATATATATTCTTTTGTATAATAGGTACGTATGTACTTGTTTTAACTGAAGAAAACGTGTCTAAGTACATACCACATATTCTAAAACGCATATAACCAGCTAGTTACGCTATGCTTACATTGGGTGCGACGCTGAGTGTCGTAGATCATCTTAAAACAAACACCACCTACTCAGACAAAGCCATTATATGACAAAAGACAACTTTATTCTGCTACGTTACACGTCACGTATTTGCACTACGTATGTGAGCGATTGCCGCCTCGAGCGTGACCTGGTTCTGGATCTTTTCGCGAGATGACGTCACAATACATGTAGGTCGTCCCGAGAGGAAAAAACAGACGAAGCTAATGTCATAAAAAAGGTAAAAATAATCCACTTCCTAAGGAAGTAAATAAACGTCAATGGGAGAATTAAAAAAATCGGCTTTTCTTCTGAAATGTATAAGAAATTTACCATAATGAAATATAAAAAAGTTACAATTTAATTCATTTGTGTAGATACACATCTCTTATTAACTGACTCTTTGAAGTACCTAATGATGTCATTAATGCGTTGAATTTTTTTCAACAAGATACAGTACTTAGTATTCTTGTCTTTCTTGGTTGAATTACAGTACGATGTTTTCGTGATTGAAGCTCATTAATGAAAGATTCACCTGAATTATGTTATCCCTTTCCTTAATGAACGGTAATTTAATAACACCCGTCGCAAGGCGATGATTTTATCGAGCGTATGGACTTTTATCTCGTGCAAAAAGCCCTACGGATTACTTATAATATATAGACATAGCGAACGCTATCTAGACCCAAAGTAGGTCTAGCATGCAAGCTTAAGATACGTAGGTATGTTGTTTTAAATACTACTTATATAAGTTTAAATTAAAACCCGACTACTGAATAATAAGTAGATGAACATAGATACATAATAATATGTATGTACGTATTACTGGTAATTTTAAAATAATGTATGGGAATTTGTCAAATTTATCGATATTTATGATTACTGCTACTTTTTTATATAGGACACGTCAATTTGACTTCGCCTCGCCTGATGGTAAGCTGAAGGCAAAGTCTCGGAAAAGAGGGTCTCCGTTATAGACACATACCATGTTACAATGGTGATACTCAGCTTGACGGCATCATCACTCCGCTCCCTTCAGTAATAGCGGGATGATATTTACCCTATAACCTTTCTCAATAAATGGGCTATTCAACACAAAAATAATTTTTCAATTCGAACCACTATTTCTTGAGGTTAGCGCATTTCACAAAAAAATAACTTTGAAGCTTAGTATAGATTTTTAATGAATACAGTACAAAAATACGCTACGTATACAAAGTTGATCTGAAAGTTTGGTGTTTAGTTAAGTTCTTTAAAAAACTTTTCGAGACTGACATCAAGGTCAGTGTTGCTCCAAGTCAAACTGATTCACACACAAAAGCAAAAACAACTTAAAACTTCTTCTTGTCCTTCATCTTCAAAATAAAATGAATAATTGATAAATCTTTCTTGTGCTCAACTGTACCTAAAATATAACTGACATTTTTGTGCCAGATTTTGTCATTTAAAATTTAACGGCCAAACTTTTTGCTACTTATAGTTGATCTTTCTGCCTCTCATTTTCAGTAAAGTTATGCCTTATTCACTCTTTTAAAATATCTACAACGAGACCTTTAAATATTCTTGAAATACATTAAGGAAAATTTCGAAAGATTTATTATTTTTTATTCTTGTTTACTTTGTCTCAAAATTACAAAGTTATTATTAACCATGATTTTTTTAAAAATATTCTCAATAGCAATTCCTTACGTGGAATACATAAAACATATTATCAGACGTGGAATAAATTGTGATACGGAATATTTTGTCTATTTTTAGAACTTTGTAATGTGGGTCACAATTTTATTTATAGATCATGTTTTTTCAATCTCAGTTGGGTTTCTTTTTCATCATCATATCCATATCAATCATATCATATCAATCATATCATATCAAGCATAAAAAGGCCGAATTTTCCACGAAGTAACTGCCATTTCCACAACCGGGATATTGAATTAGTAGTTAGAGCAAGTTGTTGATATTATTGAACTAACCCGTAACGAATTCTAGAGCAGTTCAAAGGGTCATTCCCGTTGGTCAACACCCCGTTGACAACACTGTTCACTACTGGGATTGTTTTGTTCTACTGGTGTTGACGAATGTGACATTTTATTCCCACTGGTTCACACTTTCGCTCTCCGAGCTCATTCCCGCTGTTGAACAACCGGGATGACGCGATGGCTTAACGTGCTCCGAGGCACACAACTCCGTACCTCGGTCAATGTGTTAATAATGGTCACCCATCTTAAAATTGACATGGTTAGGGTTGCTTAACCTAACAATGGGCTACAACTCTCATAAGTTACAAGTATTGTTAATAATGTCTTCAACTAATCTACATTCCGTCCCGACCTGATCTCGTCCCGACCTGATATTAATGATCCGGTAGGGACAAAGTCAGCTCTTGTTTCTATTTTGTAGAGGTTTCTTTTATTTGCATTATTTCAAAGTTTTAAGAGTTAAAGTAAGCAGAGAGTGAAACGTTATCAACGAAAGAGTCACATAAAAAAAATTGCTTTTGTTTGACATAAAACATCACTCAAACGACTTCATAAAAAGTTTTATCATTAAAATATCAAACTCACTTGCGACTCGTCGGTCATTTGTGTCAGCGACAAAATTTTAGGGTTTTCAAAGAGAACCAACATTGTGTGGGTTTGGCTCTTTATCTCCGGGGAAATTTTATAAATCTTTACATATCATAAAATGTCGCTTCCGCTGTCTGTTCACTTTGAAATGACTCAATTTTAATGACATATAGCAATATATAGAGTGATTCATGTTGTGTATAAATCATGTGGATCAACATTCCACGTAGGCGGAGCCGCAGGTAACAAATAAGTAATGATAATAACACAGCCTCTGTGGCGTGGCGGTAGTAAACGCGGACCACTACGCAGGAGGCGCGGGTTCGATCCCCGCTCACTGCAAATATTTGTAATTCATGGGTATTTGCATTGGACTGATCATGTCTTGGAGAGCATGTTAAGCCACCGGTTGCCATACGAACATCTATGGCAGTCGTTAGGGGGTAGTTAACTCCTAAAAAAGTCCAATAACAACACGGCCTAGCTGCAATGCTTCGATATCGCCCAATATCGCTATTGGGTTGTGGAGTCCAGATGGCATTTGCTTCACGTAAACTATTGAAGTCGAGACAAATCCACAGTTAGATTGCTAAACTGGACCTCAGAATCCGAGGTAAAGCTTCGGATGCGACTGGGATTAACGCTAGGATGAAGATTGACCCTGGAAGGGCCAAATGGTATACCCATTTGGCCCTTTTAGGCGCTCTTATTCATCCAAATATTGCTAATAAAAATTGCGTGCCATTTAAAAGAAAAATATATTCGGCTTTAAGATAGAACGTACATAAATAAGTACCTAATTTAGATTATCCTTTACGTTCAAAGGATAACCTAAATTATTTACAGCAATAATGGTACCTTTAACCTTGTTCAGCATAATTCGAGACTGGTGCCATTAAATATCTGAGCATTTTGTGTTCTATATCTTCTACTCTATTTTAATGTTCATTATATAACATAATAAGTGCTATTTAATACAAAAATGTAACATTATGTCATTATATTTTAAATTTTTGATAAGTACCAACCCTATGTTGTATAGGTAAGTGCTTAGATGCCGACGATTAGTGCCCGTCACGTAGTCATCGCTAACAGAAAGTTATAATGAAGCTGTAAATTCTCCGCTGAAGATTTAATCCAATCAAACTTTAGGGGGCGAGGTACGTTTGCAAGCAAGATATACCGCATAATTTGTACGTGATGATTGTGCTTATCTCGCTCAGTGACATTTAACTGTTGACTTGACACTGCGAGTAAAAGGACAGATTGGTGAGCCGATTTTTGAATTGGCAACTTCTTTAGTAGCCTTCAGCAGTCTGTTCGTCCGGTCGAGTAGATACAACCTATCGAATGGAATGCGATGGAAAAAGGTCTTTTTTGTCTTGCACCTACTGGGGGCTTCACATGCTTCATGGAGTGACCTCACTGTGCCGAGGATTTGTGAATATTAGGAAACCACCGCCTCACATTCCAGTATGACGTGGGCGCCCGTTTTCTAGGCAACGAGACATCCCCTGCAAAGGGGGCTGTCCGTGATGTGTCGAGGTGTCCGGGGGTGATGATGACCCGTTATTGTCCTCGTAATTGTTCTTCGACTCGTTCTGTCTGAATTTAGGAGACGTTTCGTAAGCCGTTTGTTTACCGACCGCATGGCCATTTTTGGTTGGCTGCAGTCTGTGGTTTCTACCCATCTTTGG
The DNA here is from genome assembly GCA_914767945.1 of Eilema depressum. NCBI lineage: Eukaryota > Metazoa > Arthropoda > Insecta > Lepidoptera > Erebidae > Eilema > Eilema depressum. Next base: position 5,273,862 of record OU612028.1, on the reverse strand, counting down.
TTGACCTATTACAGTACAACCTATTCCCAACATGTCTGAGACATCAATACCCTTAAGCATAGCATTATTTTTAGGTGAACTTAAATCGTGGAACTGCAGTCCGCCATTGTACAGTCGTCAAAGGAGATAGTGTCACACTTTAAAAAAAATAGGATACATACAACTTTTAAATATGAAAATGTGCAACCGTATCTTCTCTGTTGACTATACATTGTGCATGAAGTTAAATAAATGAAAAAAAAAATGTTTTTCAAATTCTATACGGCCAGTAGTATCTATTTGACAAACTGTGACTATTCGCATGCAAAACCTCTTTGAAGTGAAAACTTTTTAGGCGCGTTGAATGCTTTTTTAGGGAAGTTAACATTTTTTACTTTTTATTCAGACTGTTTTCACTTCTGTCGGCATTCCCAACGTGCTACAATTTTTTATATAGTTTTCTTTATGATTTTTTCTTATTTTCCTTTGTCTTTTCAAATGTTTGGGGTTCCGTACCTGAAGAGGAAAAAAAACGGAACCCTCTCGCTTATTAGTATGGAGGGTTTTTAAGGCACGGGTCACAGAGAGAGTCATATTCACGTTTCTACCAGTCATGGGAACTTTTTCCAGAAATGAAAAACTTACTATTCCAGAACATAGGTACCAAATTTTAGATAAGTCCATTTAGTACTATGACCGTGAATGAGTAACAAACATCCAAAAATCTTCACAAAGTTTCACATTTATAAAATTATTAAGAAATATAATTTCAAGATTACGTTTCTTTGAAATATATATTAAATCTGTACAAGTAACTTAATATAATAACTTACATTAAAGAAATAAAAATTCTATGATTTTTAAGATATTTTTGTTATAAAAACAAATAAAATCTTTTTATATAAATAACATAATTCAAACCCCCATATTACTGGTCCCAAATAGATTGGGATGAAATACGAAAGTTCTAAAATTCAATTCTATGCAAATTCGATTCCAAAGTTTATGAAACTTTGATTCTGATCAGGTTAACGTTAAATTGGATTATATAAAATTCAGATCAACGTCAGGTGTAACTTGTTTATTTTGTAAGAACAATAATACTGTCGGAAGATTAAAATAAAGTTTCTTTTTACCGATTTCATCATAACTAATTTTGTGTTAAATATATATAACGGCGCGTGACTTAGGTATTTAGAGTTTTATGTTTAACAATATAGGGATCTACAAGATGGGCATTTGAAGGTTACGGGGTCGACAGCGCGAATGTGACGCCCCTGGTGTTGCATACGTCCGGAGGTATGAGCAAAAGTCCGGTTAAATGACATACGCGCAGGCGAAGCCGCAGGTGGAAGGCTAGTTTACTCTAACACCCGTATTCACAAACAATACTTCGCTATGCGTACCACCAAAACTGTGCAAAGAACGACAAATTCTCAGTGCGTTCGTTTTGGCAAGCCTTTTTATTCATTGATAACACTTAAGTAATACTTCGTTGAGGGAACGCACTGCGTTAGATACTGCTCCGTGATGTTTGTGAATTAATTTTACCAGCCCTATGCGCTCGAGCACACTATGAAACCTCACAGTATTGTTTGTGAATACGGGTATAAAACTGTTTCACCGTTAACGACCAGTACTTAGATTTGAATTTTGGACTGACAAATTACAAACAAACGTATGATAAATGTCCCAATATCTCTAATAGTAATCATTTTATTGTCAGACTTATTTCATTACCTACAACACATGTCGTCAAACTATGACAAATGTACCTATAGACTGATAATCAAACATTGTGATCGATCGGACTGCTCATAAATTGCTTCTAGATGTATTTTAAATCGAGCTCTTGGCCTTGGAATAAATTCTAAGATATTGCTTGTCTATATTGAACTTGAAAATTGAATTTGAAATGAATGAAGTTCCAGTTTGATACTATAAACGCGTTTTCTGTTCGTCTAGAATTTTCGTAAAGCCAACAAAATGTTGCAAAGCTTTTGTACCGGTATAAAATTACTGCATTCGTTTTAGAGATTAAACGATACATAAAAGTATGGTTAATTCTTTTGATGCAACTCTGTTACAAAAACTGGTGTAGTATAAAGAAAAACATGCATTGTTTAGTAACTTATATCATATGTGAATACGGTTTTTTCTTCTACCGTAACTGTTCTTACGAACCTATAGATTTGTACGCAACCGAAGGGAGTATTTCAATACGGAATATAATATTAAGAGGAAGTAACAGCAGTGACAGCAGTCATTTTAGCTATGTCATTTCAAATAATTGAAAAAGGTTTTTGTCCTCTGAAGATTACAGATTATACATCAATTTATTTATTGATTTACGGTTGCCATACGAACATCTATGACAGACGTTACGGGTAGTTGGAGACCTAGAAAGTCCAACAACTAGTCTAACTGCAATGCTTCATACCGCGAAATAGACTTGAATAAGATAATTTTATTTATTGTTTTAATTCATTGCGGCTTCGCCCGCCGACCACATTCGACAACTGCAGACGCAGAGCATACAGTGAAATAAACTTGAACATGATCATTTTGTTCATGTACTGTAGGTACGGTACGTTGTATCTGCTTCATGAATCTGCAGTTGTCGTATACGATCGCCTTTGGAATCAAACCTTAAAAACTCCCTGTGGTTACAAGTGAACTGGCTCAGTGGTGCAGACCCTCCGTCGTCGAGTTCGTGAAGTAGAAGGTTCTTTACCCAGTTACATATTCTCGACATTTTTGATTCCATTAACATTATTTAATTGTATATCATAGAATGCGAAAACTTAAAAGTATTACTACTATGTTTCTCATTCACTTTTAGCTTATAAGAGATAGAGATAAAACAATATCCTTGGAAAAAGCTATTTTTGTTGTAATGAATCCACGAAAATAACTTTTTTATCATCACTATAATAAAACAACACCTAAAAACCCTCAATAGAAATCACTGTTTTGCTTTTTTTACTGTCATTTTTATAGTTTTTTTGACTACTTTTCGACTCATTTCTCAGTGTTTACAAACAAAATAATATACCTACTATACTGATAGCCTTAACAGTCTTCAAAATAATTTTATGTGCGACAATACCGCTCACTGAATCCGCATTAATTTATAATAGGATCGCCCAACAACAACAGACCAGCTTACTTAATTCAAGAATATGACACAATGCAAACATGATGATTGAACGATATTTTTCTGCTCGACGTGTCCCAACAAATGTGGTGACGCCTTTAACTCGAAAACACTGTCATCGGGTAAGTGTGCTACGGCGTAGAGGACTCGTAGCGGCAGTAGATAGCCGGCCGCTACGGTGAGCGCTCGCTACGACTGTGCCCTATTTTCGTTACAAGTACGAAAGTAATATTTAACTTTGAACTAACTGTCGTAGAAGTGTTTGTGACTGTATTATTATTGCTAGATCTATAATGTTTTATTATTAGAGTATCATAAGTTTAATAGTGCAGTTAAAGTTACTAAGAACATACGGTGAACATAAATCTCAATTGAACTTTAATAAGTTATAAACATTTAAATTTATGGTGTGGAATATATCAATGGCAGATAATAGTAATAAAGAACTATGAGAACATTTATAAAAGAAGAAAGTAGTACTTAGGTAAGTAATTATTTAATTATTATAAATTTTATTATAGCTCTTTGATCAAGTGATTATTTTAAATAAGTAATTATTTTATTAAAAAAGTAATTACGTTTTTATTAATAACATTAAATTAGATTTAAGGAACAGACTATTACAGACTTCACTGCCTGCTACAATTCAGGTGGAAATTTCTTTACAATGAAGATTACTTTGTATAATATCGATTAATATCTCTGAGGATAAAAGTCATTATAATAATTAAGTAATTTTACTATTTATAAACTAAAAAAATATAACTATTTGTCGATAAAACTGCTTCATTTTTATAATGTTTTCTTTTTTATACATCAATCAGCAACTATCGATTTTCACGTAAGTAACTCGATAGTTACATCTCTTTTACGTTCACATTCTCCTCTAGTGCGTTGAATATCTGGTGTTTAATTTAACTTAATAATATTAAAATACCATGAAAGTATGCCAAGATATTTCAATCCATACTGTCCATACTAATATTATAAATGCGGAAGGAACTCTATCTGTCTGTCTGTGTGTCTGTCTGTTACGCTTTCACGCCTAAAGCACCACCGATTTTGATGAAATTTGGTATAGGGGTAGATTAGACCTTGAGATAGACCTAGATAGGCTACGTTTGGTTGCGATAACCTACATACACGCGGGCGGAGCCGCGGGCAAAAGCTAGCTTAAATATAAAGCTATTTTTATAGCGTTTCTCTCAAATATGAGATAAAAAGTTAACCATATTCACAAAACACAAGGCGAAATGGAGACATTTTCCTGAAGTCGTGAGAGGCAAATTACGTGAAACCACGACAAGTTGGGCGACGTTTTAGTCTCAGGGAATTATTTCGGAGACAGTTCATGGTTCAAGGCTCTAATGATTTTATGTTCGTGCGTTATTTTAGGACCACGTATGTGTAATTTACTTTCTTGAAGGTAATGGGTTAATTTAACTTTGTAAGAGAAACATCGCACCTAGACGTACGTACTTTTAGCACGCGGTTTTTAAGTTCGCGAACTTACTCGGCTCGCCGTCGGTGACAGACGGCAAGCTTGCTCACACTATTGCAATGTTGTCAAGAGAAGAGGCTTTGTGCTATCTAGGAATTCTATCATGTCATATTTTTCTAAGAGCTTGCTAAAACACCGGTGTTATTCACCGGTTCATGAAATTCCTCACCGGTGCAAACCTCTAGTTACCAGCAAAATTTCAAACTTGCTAGATCGCCGACGAACTTACTCGGCGGTTTTAAAGTACGCGAACTTATGGTGACAGACGTGCGAGTAAGGTCGCCGAGCCATAAGTCCGCGTACTTACTCGCACGTCTGTCACCCACTTTAGAGTATATACATACAAACTATAGAAGCAATAAGTATCACTTCAACGCTGCGTAAAAATTAGCTACTACTTTGGTACAAGTTGACAAATACATACATCATAATATAACATGCACACATTGACAGTTTAAAGAACAATATAAAAAGTGGTAGGGATAATGTGGTGGGGACACCCAAAGGGAGCCAGCTCGAAAGGGATGGCCATGGATCAACCGAAATGCGAGAGATATGTCACCCTCATTACATGTCCGGCAACCGAAGACCCGACATGACTACCCGATGGAGAATATCCACGGGGATTTCCACACGATAAAAAAAGCTGTAAATATTAAATTAAATTGACTCTAATAAGGCAGTGTTACAAAACAGTACAATTTCATTCAAAAGCAAGATATGCGTGTGTTTGGCCGTACTCCCTTATACGACACCCAAGGGATAGGAAGGTGAAACACATTTGAAACCAAGGCCGATGAATGCCTGCCGTTAATAGAATATTCAATTCATCACCGGCTTTCAGTATGATTATTAAAAATGAATCATTAATACTTTGAAAACTTTTTAGGCTTGTTGGGTAATTTTGATATTGGCATGATTTTTCAGTTTGAGATGGGTAAAAATCATTGAATTTTTACGCAAAAGTGTATTGTTTTTTTTTTTTGTTGATACAGACTGAAAGTTAAAGAAAAAAGAATATTATGATAATTGATGAATAACATCAGAAACAAAAGTGCAATTGGAAAGTCAATCATCTTCGACCGAGTGCCACCCCTGGTAGTATTTAAAGTTTGCACTTTGGACCTTCTTTTGGTCCTAATAAGGTTTATCTTAGCATTCATGGAACCGGATGCTGTTTCACACCCAAACTGCTACAAAAAACTGTTTTCAAAGATATAGGTGGACCACACCTATATCTTCGAAAAAGGGAAAAAAAAGGATTTTTGGAAATTTTATGAAGTAATTCAATACGAAAGTTCATTACTCCGTGAACTGGTAATTTTGATTTTGGAACAAACTGCTCCAAATGAATACCCATTCAACCTTCTTGATTATTCGATTTTGTCTTCTCGTAACTAAATGTTTTGAAGTCTAGTTTTTTAAATATGTTCGGTACTTTTAACTAGAATTCACAGAATTAGACGAACCGCTTTATGCAAAAGTCTAAAAGTTTTTAATAAACTCGAAGATTCTTTTTCTATTATGTACATAAAAGAAGAAACGTTAAATTAGGTACTTCTTCTATTGTGACGATTGCGTTATGGCTCTCAAATTAGGTTTTCTGGTAACAGATGAACGGATCTGACTGAAATTTGCCATAGGGATAGAGATTACAGTCTGAAAAACCGTATTCACCATAGATTCCGGGAATTAAACTCTATGCAGGTAAAGCCACCGGCAATAGCAGACTTTTACTACATATTTTAGTCGAGTTCTTTAAGGAGGAGAGCAGAGGGATTAAGTCTCGGTTTGATTGCATCTGTTTATGTATGGGAGGTACGTCGATTTCCCCGAGGACCAATTTGCATGTGAACTACTTTGATAGGGTTTGATACGAAGTTCACTTTGGTAGTATTAATTTAGTATGTTAAGTATGTATATTTTATTAAAATTTATATGTAAATTACTGTTTTAACTGCTATCATTCTAAGCTATCGTACCTACTGCAACGTAAGAAATTAAAATTAAACTTACAAATCGATTAAGATTGGAAAAAGTGAATGCTCAGAAGGGATGTGAATCCACGACCAGTCCCTTACAGGGGGAATGCTCTAACCACTAAGCTACCGAGCTACGCCTCAAGCTCTCAAAAATCTCCTGTACTACTTATCTAATCTCCTGTAACCATCTAGGTCGATTTTTGAATTTCGAATGCTTAAAACGTGGCTCGGCAGAGCATTACCCCTATGAGGGAATAGTCTTATCTGGGCATACACTTTTTCCAATACTACTCAATTTGAATAGTTAGCATACTAATAGCTTTAGAACTTCATTGAATAAACTTACAAACATAATATACACAAGGGCCCCGCCTTGCTGGATTGGGTGGGGCCAAGAAATAACCTCATGAATGAATATTTCAGGAATTCTTTTATAAAGTAATGTCACGAATGACATAACATTAATTACGTAAGTGTTTCTATCTAGTTCTTACTTTTATTTGATTTTTTAATAAGAATCCGTCATTGTCCATAGTACTGCCCGCGGACTGTGTCGCGGGTAAAAATGTTCACGTCCATGAGGCCGGAAATTCTCATGAACGGGAATGGTATTTCCCGAGGCAGAGCTATGGGCAACAGGTATGTGTACCTATGGGAACTTATCTCAGGGGCAGAAGAAAATCATGCATTGTTCGATATATCTACGCTATACGTACTTATTATAATATCTATTTATGCCCCAGCGCTAAATTTAATCCAAATCCATTGAGCTGTTTTTGCGTGAAGAAGCAAAATAGATTTATACTTCCAAACTTTCTCATTTATATGTTATGCTTTGATAAGTCACAGTAGTAAGAGTTCTATCAACAATAATAATAGTACATTTATTCTAGAGCAAATGAATGATAATATCTTCTAAGGCTATAAATACTTAACCAATAATCAATATTAATATAATTAATAAATACTTATAACTTCGGTTAATAAGTCTTATCCCATCACATGGAACTTCCTCAATGTGGTTTTTTTTTAAAGAATATTAGTAACCGAAATTACTAATATTCCCTCTAACCCCTCCAGTTAAGATAAATACGTCAGATTAACTCTCGAAATATAATATCAGCAGTTATTACGTTCCATATTAATAGCGTATCTTAACAAAATCTGGCTGTTACATCGTCACCTTAATGGTAAAATTGCGAATCTATGTTTTTACAATTTCCTAGAAGAGCAACAAAACTATTTTTTCTTATTTTTAAAATGGATGTAATGTTTTATTGTCGGTGTAGAAAATAAATAGTAATACTAACATTATGATAAGAAATAAACATTTTTTATTTATTTATTTCATTAATAGGCAATAGGAAAAAATGTCGAATTAATAAAGTGAGTCATTAAAAAATAAGAAAAAATAGGTTTTTTGCTCTCCTGTCAAACTGATCTCCAAACAAAATCATCCAATATCAGTGCTTCTCGGATAGATTAGATAAACGATTTTCGCAAATTTCCTGCGACACATTATACCCCAAGGCGTGTGGAAAATCTTTATAAGTACTTACACACTTCAGCAGCTATATATTTGGATCCAATTTAATAGGGAGCGAGATTTGCAATATTTAACGGGTACGTTTCGAATCCCAATGCTATTATTGAACATTTCCCAAGAGAAAACCACGATAATCCTTCATTCGAAACAGGAATTGACCTTACCACCTCATGATCCCGTGCAAACATATGCATATGCATACAAGCTAGTTTCTTCTAGACCTTTAATAATTGAATTTCTTTTCTTTATCCGAGCCCCAATGAAATAAATAAATAAATATTGTAGGACATTATACACAACTCTATCTAGACCCAAAGTAAGTATAGCTTAACTAGCTTGTGTTATGGAATCTTTTGTTTTTCGTAAATACATACATATTATACATAGACCCACCCAGACCGATGCAAATATTCATATTCATGCACACAAATATTTGCACTGAGCGGGGATCGAACCCGCGCCTCCTGCGTAGCGGCCGCAGTCACTACCGCTACGCCACAGAGGCAGTAAAATTCAGGTTATATTTAGAGCATCCTGCTTCTTACGTCTACAATTTAATTTATTATAACGTCTAAGAAATAATTGAGATCACAGAAATACGTATATATATATACGGATAGAACTTTGCGCGTGGTACCTTTTTAACCGACTTCAAAAAAGGAGGTTCTCAATTCGTACCCAATTTTTTTTTTCATTTTTTTTATTTTTTTGTATGTTTGTTACGCGATTGTGAAGCCAATTCTAGACGGATTTTAAAAATTCTTCTTGTGTTTGTAAGTAGATTGTTCCGAAGTGGTCCCATTTTAATTTCGTAAAGATCTGATGATGGGTTTCCGAGATTAGACCAAGGAACTCTTCAAAAAGTACCAGGAAATCAGCCGCGATTGCTGCAATGGCATTATTGCAATGTTTCTACCATAACACATCAAAACATCACGCCTGAGTCCTTTGAAGGGGTACGCAGAAGTGTTTAGAATATTCAGCTATATTTCCGGTGTATATGCATTGATTTTAAAAATTCTTTTTGAATAATGTTTTAATATTTTTTTTTTTTGCGTGGCCGGTTCGATCTGTAGTGCAGCGTCAGCAGCGCATGTACAGTCAGGTCACTATACATGCGATGTACAGTCGTGAGACTGTACAAACTCACTAAAAAGAGAAAAATAAATTCTTTTGCACAAAAAAGTTTAACCGACTTCAAGAAACGAAAAAGAGGCACTGAAAAGCGAAAAATAACTTAATTTACAGACTTACTGATTTATTAGAAGTCGGTGCCAGCCAACTTGTTTGTTGTGTCTGAACTACTATGATGCAATCAATTGAAATATGGCCTCTCTTGGGCTAGGTACCGACTTCTAATAAATCAGTAAGTCTGTAAATTAAGTTATTTTTCGCTTTTCAGTGCCTCTTTTTCGTTTCTTGAAGTCGGTTAAACTTTTTTGTGCAAAAGAATTTATTATTTTATAGTTGGAAATAGCACAGTATGGCATTTTCACAATATTTTTATGGTACACCAAACGAATAACACTGTTACTGGTTGGGAAAAAAATTCCCAACGAGTCACAGGTGCTACTGGATGCAATATTTTCTGCCCCAACGAATAACAGGAAGCCAGTCGTAACTGTACTGAGTAAACGTTAGAAACTTCCTGCCTCATATGGCAAGAATTGTCTAACAAGTTGCCACAAGGGGGACGCGTCGCGAGAACGCTTACATGGCCGGTCTACCCTAATATATTTCTGTGATTGAGACCAAGAGAGCCGGCGGCGTTAGAACTTCATCTGTCAATCAGCAGGTATGCCCAAACTTTGGAGGCTGGTTTGGATCCTAAAGAACTTGATGGGAAACTCAAATTATGTTTGTTTTAACTTTTTATTTTAACCGAAATTATTATTCTCGTTCGAATTAACTAGAAGTAATCTCAAGCTGTTTATTGTACTGGTAGATAAGTATTCAATACATAACATAACAATTTAATGGAAATTTAATTTAACAGCATTTACTAAAACACAGAAACTGAATTTTGCGTCTTCTCTTCAACACTAATGTTATTATAACATCACTTCCTTCCTTACATGATTCAAAGCGAACTCATATTATGAACAGTTTCTCTAACAAATAATTGATTAATTAAACCCAATACACTATTCATCTTACTACCACTATGTGATAGTTATAGATATTTGTTGCTATTTCTCTCTAGAACGGCTGAACGGGTACGGATGAAATTTGTTACGTTTGGAATAACACATAGATTACTTCTTATCCCGGGATTAGGTTCGTGAGGGTTGCGGGAACAGGATTAGTATTTTAGGTGGGCGAAGTCGCGGGCAACATGCTGCTGGATATAGACGATAAATCACTCACACATTTCTCTCTTATATTAATAGCTATCGTTATTTATTTTACCTTATTCTGAAATGTTCCATTGTTTTTTTGAAATCTAAGTTAAAATATTAATGACATTGTAAACCATTCAGAATACCGTGAGGCAAAACCGGTTAGGTTAAAAAATTAAATACTGTGGAAAAGTACAAGTATCTTATTCAATCTTCTTCATCCTAGCGTTAATCCCAATCGTATTCCAAGCTTTCACCTCGGAGTCTGGGGTCCGCTTTTTCTAGTCTAACTGCAGGTTTGGCTGAACTTTGATATACTCCTTCGGACCTCTAAACCCGTTGGTGATATCAAAGCATTGCAGTAAGACCAGTTGTTGAAATTTTGAGGGCTCTAAATACCCGTAATGACTGCCATAGATGTTTCTATGGCAACCGCGACAGACGGCCTAACGTGCTCTCCGAGTCACGAATTTCTTATTCAATATAAAATGTAAATGTTTCATATCAAAATCAAGGATATATTTTGTGTATATAAATTGTTCTTTTATAACAATAGCGACTCTCGAAATTGACCCTTGATATTGTTTATCTGCTTTCTAACGGTTTTGTAAGCCGCGGGCAATTACCACTCAATCTTCATTCTTCATAACGTAGGCGTTGAAAAATAAAATAACAAAGCTATAAGAGCTCGTTGGCAGAATATTTATCGATGAGAAGGCTATTGTGTACGATTATCTTGTTTTTTTTATATCGCTGTAGTGGTTTACAACGCAATAAATGGACTTTATACCACATTACTGACTCCATTTGAAAACGGTTGAGAATTTTATCATGGTAAAGAGGGAAGACAAAAATGTGGAGGTATGAATTTCCCAAACATTTAACGAGGTAACAAATACGTGAAATCGAATCATAGTAAAGTAGGTACTTGCCATCTGGACTCCAATTCTGCTAATTGACAACCAATGAGTTATACCACAGACACTGCATTTACTGCACTTCCTGGGTTTTTATTGCCAATAGCTAAACTTTTAAGTTCGATGTTCGACACACACACATTTCAGTTCAAATATAAATGTCGTGTACCGAGAATTAGCCCTCTGATACACGACGTGTACTGTTCATTTACGAGTCTCTTAGCGTTATTAACTTGGTGTATAAACTTCAGGAATGTTGTCGAAGCGATATAGGCACCGGAAGAGTATATAATATTAGTCGGAAATAACTTGGCTGGGATATAACTTAGACTTAACCGATACAAAGCGTTAGCCGAATATTATAGTAAACGATGTGTGGGGTAATTGCTATATTTCGGGCGAAGCTGCTGACGTAGCTGGATCGTGAAAATTTAATGCAAAGAGCTACAGTAAAATAATTGAAGTACAAGAAAGTTCTTAATTTTTTTGACTATTGATGGTTTTATTGTTCTCGGTCTCATGTTCTGGTGACTGAGGTAAAAAATGACCTTTTTTACCTCAGTCAATCATAATAATTCTGTTTAATGAAATTAAAAGTTATAGTTAGTAGATAATTATTAAAACCTAAATCGATTTTAATAAGTATTAAAACCGATTTAGATTAGAAAAAGTGAACGCTCAGACGGTATTTGGACCACGATTTTCCTATACGACCACCTTGGGGCGACGCGACCGATGGTGGGAGCCATCTATCTTTAAATATAATCAAACAAAAAATCAGACAAGGTATCAAAAAAAAAATACAATTCATGTTTTTTAAAATACCCACCTTCTAGGTAAAGACACAACAGACTAATTCACAGTTTTATAAATTAAATTAAATTAAAATTTATTTATTTTCAGACCAGCGGTCCATAGTGTTAGTAACAATTTAACTTAAGAACTAATGTTAGTAGTAGTTATAATAGTAATATATATAAAAAAAAATACCTAGCCATAACAGTTATTTGTTAGGTATACAAGAGTGCAAAGTTGCTTTTTAACCGCGTGCTCAGTTTTGATGACCGAGCAAGCGAAAGATTCTAAATTTGAATCACGAGTGCAGCGAGTGATTCACAAACTAGAATCTTGAGCTTTAGCGAGGGAATCAAAAGAGTACTAGGTGAAAAATCTTTGCACTCGTGTGCAACACGTAACTTTTCATCCCACCTCAGCGAGGAAATAATGAAATGCTTCTTCTTCATCCTAGCCTTAATTCCCAGTCGCATCCGAGCTTTCACCTCGGAGTCTGAGGTCGCTTTACCAGTCATAACTGCGGATTTGACCTCGATATTTTCCGTGAAGCGACTGCGATCTGAGCTCCATGACGCTTTCCGAGGTGGTGGGATGAAAATTATATTTTATGTCTATTTATAAATTTTATAGATTTATAGGTGTACCATCGCATCGCTCCGACAAATCGGCGTTTACTGAGTATATACTCGTATAAAGCAAGAGTCATCACTTACTAAACAACAAATAAATTGCTCGTGGGAACATATAACGCCTAGCTATTTTTCTCTCGTACATTTTATGACGTAATACTATGAATGACGGAGTTTTCTCAGCGAGGGACATAAAACCTCTGCCGGGGCACTTTAGAATAGCACTTTGACGAAACTTATTTGCGCTGTCAGCTTAGAGTATTACATTAAATAGCTATTTTCTTACGTTATAATTTTTTGTAATATTTTTTAAATATTTTTTTATTGAAATAACCTTCGTGTTCGCGAAAAAAATTCGCGTAAACTTCAGAAAATATCCAATTTTTTATAGTCGACAGTTTAGTATCCATTCTATGAAAATTTTATACAAGTACGTTATATAATATTTTTTTACTTAACCAACTAAAACTTGTTGCAATTATATTTGAAAATATTATTTTAATAATAATATTTCTTTCTCAAGAATATTTTCGTTTTATTGAAATATAGATAAGTATATAAGAATGTGCCTTCTACTAAATAGTTATGGACGACTTTTATTGTTGTTAAATGTAAACGATTTGCGTTTTCCTCCTCACCTCATTCTACAATTTTTTATAATGATTATTGCTTAATTTCGACCAATGGTCTTGTAAAATAGTGTAGAACATTCTACACAACGCTATCAAAGTAAGCATAGCATAACATATCTAAAGATATGATACATAAAAATATATCTTATTTGGTAATAAAAAACTATAAAATGGAGCGAATAATCTGTTTTCGTGAAAAAATTGAGTTAGCGAGTAAGGTACATGTCGGACCAAGGGAATATTGTGAGAAAAAGCGGTTGCCTTTCATTAAAAATAGATGGTGTTTCTCGGTTCAATCCACGGTAGACAAATGATGGAAAATTGTGCTTTAAGTACTTTTCGCCGAAGGGTCAGGTTTAGGGTTCAGGGTGATAAATGATTTTTTTTTTCGTTTTAATTAAGAATTTATACCTGATATTGAAATCTGCGTATGTAGGTATATCAAAGATAAACTGACGCTACCCGTGACTAGAGGGCTGGTTTATTCCTTGCACAAAGGATTGGTATTGCCATTCAACGTGGCAATGCCGCCAGCCTTCTGGCCACCCTCCCAGTTGACATCGATGGGGAGGAATTCTTTGACGCTTGAACCTGCAGCTTTGTATATAGGTAATATTAAGTATTGTTTCTTTATGTAATTATGTAAATATTTGTAATTTATTGATTAAATTATGTATTAAAGATGAAGTCTGTTTAACTTCTTGTGGTTGATTAGTGGTGAGTCTATTACTATCTGCCTAACACGATAACTGACTACGTACGCAGATAGAGATTAGGCTCTCAGACTAAAAGAATAACATAGACGGAACGTATACGTATAAAATGGTACTACTTTAGTATTACTTTAGGCGGCGTCACACGCGATTCTATGCGTTCTAAACAGTTATTCTTTCAGTCTGAGGCTAATGAATATTGACTATCAAAGCGATTTAATTAGTTAATAGGTACTATAAATGCTTTAAAATTTCATACAAATAAAAATGAATTGACACCCCAATTTAGCTACGTTCACCCGATTTCAGTCATTTAAATTATCTACTTTAGTTGTAAACCGTAATTTACCGTTGTGAAACGAGTTTTTATAAGAAAAATATGAATGGTATGAATTGAGAACTACAAAAAATTGCATGTGTTAATAAAAAAAAAGTGAATAAACATGCAGTGGTATGTATTATGAATAAAAATAAATGAAAATCAGTATGAGTTCATAAATTTCAAAACGGTGAGTTTTCGTGGCATGAAGGCGGAACAACCCAAAATATCGAATGTTAAAATTTTTATTACGCTTTAAAAAAGGAATAGGTGTTCTAAAAATACCGCTGTGATGAATATTACTTAAACAAAAACCTTTATGTTACTCCGGCACTTCGTCTATAATACGTCACAATAGGGTAGAACGGTAAATTATTGGCGTTCAAAATCGGTAGCCTGAAACCATGGCAGTGACAAATGGCCGAGGCGCTAGGTAATATACTTGTGCATGTACATATCTAATGATAGGCGAAGTTCAAGTAATTCGACTATTCGTCTGCTTCTCACGTAGGATTTCCAATCTCTTGCGCGGATTTTTTAGTCTTACAAACTTAAAACGGTTTAAAAGAAATATCAGCGATCGGCGATAGATAATTTAATTAATAAATGAATATGCACGTCAAAAAAATTGTTACTACAATTTCCTTTTTTTGTAAGAAAATCAAGAATCTAACCGCGGAGGAATTTCACGACGTATTGTTTATGTTAATAATCTATTTCTTCATTTTAGTTCATTTTAGAAAGTCTTGACTTATACCTATTTAATTTATAAGAAAGGTCACTTCACTTTTACATACACAATGTTAATTATTGTTATTTGATATTACTATTAAGTATGGTTATCAATCAATATGTAATACGGCAAATATGACAATTAATATATTAATACCAAACTTAAGTTGTGCTTTGATGCCAAAATCATAAGAACTTTTTTACAATTTAAATCGATAGAAATAGTTAGCATACTAATGACTTTAAGGACTTTTTGATGTATCTGGCTGAAACAGATCCAAGAGTCATGCCACATTCTTTTGAGTACGCCACTAGGGGTAATACCTAAGATCCTGAGATATTCCTCAACACCTAGAGTACCATTAAAAATGCGTGATACAAAAAATAAAGTGACACATTGACATAACATTGAATTTTGTGATATATTTCTGAAAAGTTATACATCAAAACACGTCACGAAATTGATAAAAATGCGGGTAGAATTTTAAGATGGAAATTGCGAGCGGAATTTTAAATTTCGCCCGCATTTTCTAAGGGTACTCTAGGTATCGAGGAATATCTCTGCATCTTATTACACCTAGGGGCGCACTGACTATATTGCAGCATAACTGTTGGATCTATTTCAGCCAGATAAAACAAAATGTCCTTAAAGTTATTAGTATTCTGACTGTTCCTATCGATTTAAATTATAAAAAATGTCACCTCAAAGATGATTGTATAGGAGAATTTCGAATATCCAAGACGAGTCCTTATAGCTCAGTTGGTTAGAGCTTCAATGTTTGTGGTGGAAGTGATTCATGCTTTGGGTCACCTTGTTTTTACCGTGCACTCTGATGAAGAGCACGACCTTCCATCCGCAACCCAAGTTCTCCAAACAAACGTCCTTGAGCAAAAATGTTCTTCTTTCTATAAGAATAACAATTCGTAAAGATAATGTTGAAAGTCTGTTACACTACAGTCTTAATTACATAATGGATGTATATTATCTTTGGCTAGCTAATGCTTACTTGGATTACATTTAGGTACCTACATATTTCCTTTTATCTTCTTTTAGTTTATCCAAATAGATTAAATAAGCGTATTATATAGTAAAAGTGGAGCCTATACAAGAATTATGGAAATATAATTTGTTACGTTCCGAGTAAAGTAAGTACCTAATGGGAACTGTGTCTCAGTATAATCTTTTTTTTAATATTCTTGTTTATTGATAATAAATTAATATTACAGTAGGTAGGTAGGTACAAGTTTTTCTACGTTTAGCGATGGAAGGTTTTCCAAATTGAATTGGAGCCACCCTCGAGGTTTAGCTCATTCAATAAAAAATATAAATTGGTTTCCTATTGGCGACGATATCGCGTAACAAACAAAAATCTCATGAGTCGTTTTTTATGGGCGTCTTACGGTGATTTAAGTTTGATCCTCGGTCAAACCTTTCACTTTCAAAAAGTGCATATTATTTAAGAGAGTTGTTAAATTAGTTATGCATATTATTTATCAATTTATTCTCCTCATTATAATCTCACTTAACTGATACAGACAGTTAAGAGGCTCATTTTTGAAACAGATATTATTGGACAGTAACAGTTTAAAATAACTTTCTCTTCTTGTTCCATAACTAGAAAAGAACAACTTTTTTACAAAGAGTTTATAATAAAATATCCATCCCTATTTGTGTTGTAACTATTACGAAAGTGGAACTTACGTCACATCAGTGACCTTTCACATAGAAAAATGAAAAATAAACAACGGGTTTCATGTATTTAATATTAATATTTTTAAGGTTCCGTATCTCAAAAGGAAGAGATCAGTTTGCTTACTATGCGAGCTACAAGTATTACTAGCTTTTCAACAGCAAATTTAGCAATATTCGTTAATCCAGTTTTAAATGGAATCCTCAGTCCGAGAATATAGTTCGCACTTGACCAGTTTTATAAACAATATTTAGCTTTTTACTCGAGGCAAATATTTCATAAACCATCCGTAAAGCCCATCTAATTAGGGGTATGATACGGGGAAAAGCCGAGTTAAATAGTATGCTAAAATATCCTTAAGTCTGAACTTTTTGCTTAGAATATAAATAAAAGAACTTCACTACATATTATAAAACAACACTATATTATAAAACAAAGTCCCTGTCGCTGTCTGTCCGTCCTTACGCTGTCGTATGCTTAAATCTTCAAAACTACAAAACGGATTTTGAAACGGTTTTTTTTCATAGATAAAGTGATTCAAGAGGAAGGTTTATGTGTATAATACATGTATAATAATAATGTAGAGCTAATATTGTAGAGAAATACTGATAAATCGGGCTCAGAATACCACGCGGGCGGAAAATATGGCGGTTCGCCAGGTCAGCTAGTAATTGATATAACACACTTTCGTTTCATTTTTAAAATGAATCGATCAAACAAGATAAAACAAATGAGCATCAATATCATCATATCGTCAGTCCTCCAAACTCGGATGCCGCGCCGTCGAGAGAGTTAGGTAGAATTTATTGAATTCTATAAAAATAAATAAAGTAGTGTCTGTTTGTAACGTTAAAGTAACAGTTTTTTGATGAATTCATCCGTATAATAAAGGCAGATACACGGCACCTATGGCCTAACTTGCTGATAGTCCTTAATATTATATCTCACTGTAACAAATAGCGTATCATAAATCCTATAATAACAGTTCAACCACAGTACCTAACATAGATCCCGCCAATCCCTAACACAGCTCTTATTCAAATAATTCATTCACAAAAACTGTAGCCACTGGGAATAACACATAATGAAAATACCAACAAAAGTATTTCGATGTTAAAGGGTTTTCCGTATCTATACATAACATTACCGTTCCATTACGAGAAAGGCGCGAAATCCAACAATTAATAATTGACTTGGTGAGTTGTGGACCCCAATTCTAAAGGACCCAAGCCGTTAAAAAACAGTGCAAAATGAAGATAAATCTTTAGCCGGCCCTATCCTTTTCTTTCGTATAAATATTGGAATAAAGGCGCGTTTTATTTTATTGACTTCGACCGGCTCAATAAAAGGTAATAAGTTACTGTTAGAAGATAAATAAAATTTATTGATAAAATGTTAGTGTTAACTAATAGTAATCTATGGACGTATTAGTGAGCATGTTTTGGTAAAATATAGTGTTTATTGAAGGTATTTGCTGAAAGTAAACGCATAAAGAATGCCTGTAGCATTAAGTCCGCCTATGTGCATAAAGTCTTCTTCATCCTAGCGTTAATTCCCAGTCGCATCCGAAGCTTTCACCTCGGAGTTTGGGGTCCGCTTTACCAGTCTTAACTGCGGATTTGGCTGGTCCTTAATCTTTTCCATGAAGCGACTGCCATCTGACCTCCACAGCCCAATGGTGACATTAGGCGATATCGAAGCATTGTAGCTAGACTGTTATTGTTAGACTCTTTTTTTAGGGCTCCAACTACCCGTAACGACTTCCATAGATGTTCGTATGGCTACCGGGACCGACGGCTTAGCGTGGTCTCTGAGGTACGACCAGACCCATGCAAATATCCTTATACATGTATACAAATATCTGCACTAAGCGGGCATCGAACCCGCGCCTCTTGCGTAGCGGCCGCGTTCACTACCGCTACGCCACGAAGGCTATCAAGTCTAATACATAGAGTCTTACTAAAATAAGTAATGATACATCACCTTAAAATGTGAACTTGTTATATCTGAAAGACTGATTCAATTTGTGAGAGTATGTAGGGTAAATACCCTACATACTCTCACACCTACCCACATAAATATGTGGGTAGGTGTATTAACACCCATATTTCGCCAACCATATTTTCGGTCCCACGTAATAGGGGGCGAGCCTATTGCCATCTAGCGGGCACCTTGCCATGGGCTATGTGGTTACTGTCGGATTTGTATTTATAAATATACATTTAAATTTATAATAAATATATTTGAAACTAGCTTATGTCCGCGGCTCCGCCCGCGTGGATGTCGGCTATCGCGACCAAATATAGCCTATGACCTTTCTCAAGGTCTAAACTACCCCTGTACCAAATTTCATCAAAATCGGTTCAGTGGTTTAGGCGTGAAAGCGTAACAGACAGACAGACAGAGTTACTTTCGCATTTATAATATTAGTATGGATATGGATTATAATTCTTCTCTTTTTTCTATTCTTCTCCAATTATTTCTATCCTTCCTATGGTTGCCTGTAAGAAATTGCCGCAGAGTGATAGGACCACCATCTGTACTTACCACATAACTCAGATCTCTATCTCTATGTTATTTGTTATATCTATGGTGTACAATAAAGACGTTTTTACTATACTTATATGTAAATTAAGTAAAGTAAAAAGTATTTTGAAACTTACCAATTTTGCTTCGGGCCTATACAAACACATTTTTTACGGGACTCATCCCTCGCACACATCCATTACTTTAACTTCTGTACGCCAGGATCAACAACACGCCAGTGACCCTTGGACACACCGAGTAATTACATTCGGTCACCATATGTAATTCATGGAGAAATTACGAATTAAAAATGTACACTTCTTAGAATGAAATTGTTTTCACATTATATAAGTATAATTTAGTTTACCCACCTGTTCAAATGTCTATCGCAATCTGAAATTATACATACACAATATCTACTATAGAATGATCGATTAAGATACCTATAGAACAAGAATCGACCTCGGGCGGGAATCGAACCCGTGATCTTTACCTTACAGGGGGAGTGCTCTGACCACTAAGCCACCGAGGCTCCCGCGGTTGATTCTCTTTTCTATATCTTAAATATAGAATGAATCTGAAAAAAAAAATATCTGAATCAAATACTCTAACAAAGAAAGTGTATGAAACGTTCAATTATGCGGAGGCTGGCAAAATTTCCACTCCAATGCCCGTCAAAGGTTGATCAAATACGGGTCAGGTTCGTACATGTAGTGCAAAAACCACATGATAGTGATGAATGTGGGTACAAAATAGCAGGTTGTCTACATAGGCGTGTAGTTAACATATTCACTTCTCACATGTGTCGTTTCAGACACTTTGTATTCAGTATAATGTAGGTTCTAAATTAATTCTATAGCTCTGTGTGCATATCCAATGTGAGCATTTGTAATGAGCTAGAGTCGACGTTTATATAGGTACACTAATAGAACACGATGTATTTCCACCTCAGCTGTTTATACCGAGCTCAGTGTTGGAAAAGTATTTGTCCATTTTTTATGTTTGGTAATCATTTGGTAAGCACATCACTAAGGCTAGCTTTGGGCATCGGACTGACTGCAACTACACGATATTACGTTACGAGTACCTATTACGAGGAAACCCTAGGTATACTAGGGAGGTACCTATACTACATTCCGCAACTATTGACTGCCTCTCTGTTGAGTGAAGGGCGCCTTGAAATTTAAAGTTATAGACAATTTTACTATCTTCTTCATCCTAGCGTTAATTCCCAGTCGCATCCGAAGCTTTCACCACGGAGTTTGAGGTCCGCTTTACCAGTCTTTACTAAACAAATTACTTCAAAACTTCATTCATAAGATGGCAAGAACAAGTAAATTAATTCATATCGACAAACTGTCAACCTAATCAATTTTAACAAGACATGAACTAAAAAACCTTCAAGATCGTCTTCAATAAAATAATACTAAACATAAAGTACTTGGTACTGAGGACCTGCAAAAATGTAATAAAAGTAAACGTGCTGCTACTATGTATCGTAACATTTTGGCTATGAAGTCAAATGCTACGATGTATACACGAACATCAGTATTTAGGTCATTCTGTTTGTTTGTAAGGGACAAGTATAAAAGGGATATTGATGTTTATTGTTTATTATAGTTTCTTACAAAAACTGTTATTTAGTTTATCTTTAAAACAAAATATATAGCATCATTCTCCTGCCCTTATCCCAAATTTAGTTGGCGCAACATGTGTGCTTTTTATATTGAGTTCAGGTTGCATTCATTTCAACATTCACTCTCTTCTTAATATTAGATATCATCTTTTACAAAGTCCATCTACTTTTAAGTCTTCCTCTCCCCTTGCAGCTATCCACTTTCATAGTTAATGCCTTCCTTACATTCCTACGCATACATGTTTAAACCAGGACTAAACGATTATTTATAACGAACAGCATAACTGTTAATTTTATAAGTACCTATAATATATGTTAAAGTTAGTTTACAGGCTTGAAGATAAGGTGGAGTTAATTCAACCAAAAAAAGGTCTTGGTCTAGCCCCATTCACCTGGATAGGAGAAGTAAAATTATAATTATGTGTATATCTTCTAGCTAAAGGCCGCAATTACGCCCATGTAAATCTTATATACCTAATATAAAATTACCTTGGCAATAACATTAATCATTTGTGTAAAGCTACGTATTAAGCTGTAAGGCAATAATTACATCATCATCAAATCATTCTTCAGGGATGATTTTGGAAGGAAAAAGGGCAATGTGTTTCCTTATTTCTTACCAAAAGCCTAAATAATATTAATTTTGGTACACAGATATATCATACTGACCAAACACCTAAATAATATTAATTTTGGTACACAGATATATCGTGGGCATAATGGCAGAACTAAATAACTTAATATTTCAAGTTTCGAGATAATCGCGATTTACTGTTTTTTTGGCACTTTTTTTGACATCATTAACAAATGGAGAACAATTTTACTGTCGACAATTTTATATGTTATAAGCATGTTTGCTGTCGATTCAATGCTTAATCAAATTAATTTCTTTCATGAACCAAAAAATAAATAAAAATCAAAAACCAACTTATCCAATTTTGCCACACCAAAATGTTGCAAACATACCGTAGTTAGCTAATTCTTTATGGTAGTTATTCAGTTTTCTCACACATAAGATGGATGTGAATACATGAAATTGGGTCAACAATTTCACTTGTCGAGTTCTGAACCTAATGAAATATTTAAACATGTAAGTTAGGCATTCTTAGTGAAAGTTAATTTGTATAATTTTATCACTGAATATTGATCTCACATGAAATAAAAAACCTGGGTTGGCAGAAGAAACATTGTTTATTAAAAAAAAAATAAACGTAAAAGTACAAAAATCAAAATCAACATAATTAGATATGGTAATCTAATAAAATCAAATAAATTACTTATTATAAATCTTCTACTCGTAAAATCAACTAGAACAAAAAATACTTTGCTTTACATTAATCATGGCATGGCATGGCATGGCAAGGCATGGCATACATCAATCATGCGCAGAACAAAGAGCATGGTTACACAGCGGCTCTTCAACTTCCCACAAGCTCGCTTTTTGAGGTGGAGTCCACAAACATCTGTGGGCTCCATGCAAACCTCAACGCCGTCCACCAACACCTCGAGACGGCGAATCCAGCCATGCTTTTTCTGACGGAGACGCAAATACGCCGCCCTGACGACACGTCTTACTTGCTCTACCCCGGCTACGTTATGGAGGAAAATTTCCGTGCAAATGCCGGGGTGTGCGTGTTTGTTAGGGCGGATGTTTGTTGTCGCCGTCTGCACTGCCTAGAGGACCCATCCTTTTCCACCCTATGGGTACACGTAGACCATGGCTCTACGAGTCAGATCTATGTGTGCCTCTACCGTTCCCATACAGGAGATACCGAGACAACTCGACTCTTCGAATATCTGAGTCAGGCTGCAGATGATGCGCAGGAGCGGTTTCCAAACGCGGAACTGGTATTTTTGGGGGATTTTAACGCCGACCACGAGATCTGGTTGGGCTCCGCCAAAACTGACCATGCGGGAAGAGCCGCTCACGCTTTCGCTCTGGCGCATGGCCTGACCCAACTGGTACGCGAGGTCACTAGGATACCAAGAAGGTCGGGCCTAACACCCTCCCTTCTAGACCTTCTGCTGACGAGTCACCCAGACCAGTACAGTGTTTCGGTGCGTGCCGCTTTAGACAACTCCAACCATTGTCTGGTCTGTTCCAAGGTGCCAATCACAGCGCCCCCACGACCCGCGCAGGGGAAGCGGCGTCTCTGGCACTACTCGTCAGCGGACTGGGATGGGATGCGTGAGTATTTTGCGTCCATCCCGTGGGTTGCACGTTGCTTTGAAGGTAAGAACCCATCGGATAGTGCTACTGCTGTCGCCGGTGAGATCAGTCTAGGTATGGAATACTATATCCCATACACTGATGTCACCGGTGACCGCAGAGCGCGCTCTTGGTTCGGCCGCGAGTGCGCGGAGGCTGTCAATCAAAAACAGTCTGCGTACCGCGCCTGGGTAAGGGCGCGCGCCACACGCGATCCCAACGTGGGCCACTTCAAGGCAGCGTACAATAAAGCCACAAAGGTCTGCAAGGGGGCTTACGTCAGAGCGGATGCCCAGCGCATAGCGCGGCTTGGTCAGGAGCTAGTGGCGCATCCCACGGGCAGCCGTGGCTACTGGCGACTGGCCAAAGCCGTGCAAGCCAACCTTCGCTGCCAGCCTTCGCTGCCCCCGTTGCGCAACCCTGATGGATCCCTGGCCCATGAGCCGCAAGAGAAAGCAAATCTGCTGGTTAATCTCTTTGCGGCAAACTCCCGAATCGATGATTGCGGTAAGCAGCCACCGACATTACCCGTCTGTGACCACGCAATGCCTGAGATCCGAATCAGGCAGCGCGATGTCCGTGGTGTGCTGCAGTCACTCGACGTCCGGAAAGCCAGCGGACCGGATGGTATTCCAGCGGTGGTTCTTCAAAAATGTGCAGCGGAGTTGTCTCCAGTGCTGACGCGACTGTACCGGATGTCATACATCTCGGGTACAGTGCCATCGGCTTGGAAGGAGGCGAATGTGCAGCCGATCCCCAAGAAGGGGGATCGCTCGGACCCAGGCAACTATCGGCCCATAGCCGTCACCTCAGTGCTATGCAAAGTGTTAGAGCACATAATTAACAAACAGCTCATGCGTCACCTAGAGGATCATTCCTTAATCAATGACCGGCAATACGGATTCAGACCGAAGCGGTCAACAGGTGATCTTCTGGCGTACGTTACCCATCTTTGGGGTGAGGCTATGGACAAGCATGGCGAGTCACTGGCAATTAGTCTTGACATCGCCAAAGCTTTCGATAGAGTCTGGCACAAGTCGCTTCTTTCCAAGTTACCAGCCTTTGGTCTGCCTTCCGGACTGTGCGACTGGGTGGCTAGCTTCCTGCAGGGGCGCCGTATTCGCGTCCTCTGTGATGGTCAAACTTCGGAGTTCCTGCAGGTAAATGCTGGCGTGCCGCAGGGGTCCGTCTTATCACCCACTCTCTTTCTTCTGCATATCAACGACATGCTATCCACTGGCAGCATTCATTGCTATGCAGACGATAGCACCTTACACGGGAGTTATCACGGACATCCTGCGGCCAAGCAGTCTGATATCGCGGAAAGGAGGCAGCTTCTCGTCAGTGAACTTGACCGGACCCTGAACCTCGTTTCACAATGGGGCTCTGAAAACCTGGTTGAGTTCAATGCCAAGAAGACGCAGGCATGCGCGTTTACAGCAAAGGTATCTTCTTTCCTTCCCCTTCCAACTCTTCAGAGCACGCCACTGCCACTACAGGACAATCTCAATATCCTAGGTATGGATGTTCGCTGCAAACTGAACAACAAAAACTACATCGAGAGTATCATCAAAACAGCCTCACGTAAACTCGGAGTCCTGAACAAAGTGAGACGTTTTTTCACGCCGGAGCAGCGGTGTCTTCTCTACAAGACACAAATTCGCTCTTGCGTGGAATACTGCTCGCATCTCTGGGATGGCTCCGCAAAGTACTTACTAGATGCTCTCGACAGGTTGCAGCGACGTGCGGTCCGCATTATTGGGAATCCTGAGGTCACTAACACCCTCGAGCCTTTGCAGTTGCGTAGAGATGTGGCATCTTTGGCGGTTTTTTACCGTCTCTACCATGGTGAATGTTCTGATGAGCTCTTCCAAGTAATCCCACCCTCTCCTTTCCTATATAGGACAACACGTGCAGGACTTAGATGCCACCCGCATACGGTGCAGAATATTCCATCAAGAACCAAGCGATTCGGCGACTCCTTCTTCTGCCGCACTATTAAGACTTGGAATTCCTTGCCAGCTCACGTGTTTCCTTCCTCCTATAGCCCCGGGTCCTTTAAGCGGGGCGTGAAAAAGCATCTGATGAGGCCGTCAAGCTGAGTGCCACCATTGTAACATGGTACGTGTTGTAATGGTGGCCCTCTTTTCAGAGACTTTGCCTTCAGCTTACCATCAGGCGAGGCGAAGTCAAATTGACGTGTCCTAAAAAAAAATCTACCCCTTGAATCCATGATAAAATAGTTGACGTCCTTCACATTATCTAATGGATGCACTAATGCGCTCAATCATGTCGGCACGCGTTCACCCTCTCCCGGACCCCACACTCCACCTTACGGATAGCTGTCATTGTTGTTTACATTATTTCGCGCCAATTTGTACAACTGAGTTGTACGATAACTTTGCTTACGTGCGAATACTATAAATAGAAATATTCAATAATTTCACCTATTGACATTTTTTTGATTAGAATCTCTTATAAATGTATATTTTCTCGAAGGAGAAATACATAAAAATAATTATTTAAAAACGAAAGAATGCTCATAACTGCCTGAATTAAATAACTCAAATTATTTAGTTTTCCTTCAACATGCCTGCTTTCTTTAGAATATTTTCGTTCGTGGTAGAACTAAACAACTCAATTTAGCTAATTCATTTCATACTCAAGTGATCAGAAGTCACAGTTGTTCATTTATTTATAGAGTTAGTCATTTTTTCTTATAATATTTAGTGTTCAATTAAACATATCCATTTCTTCAATTGAAACACGAAAATGGATTTATTTTTGGATTGGATTGAGATATAGGAATGTTTGTTAGACCAAAAAATGCGGCACATTTTAGGGTTCTCGAAAATGGTAAAAGGTCAATTTGGCCAAAATCGGAGTTATTTAATTCTGCCATTATACCGACGATATTATATACCTACAGAACAAATTAAACCCATCATCAATAATATCTAGTAAAGGTAATATCACGATGTCATCTCTACAATTATATACGTACAAGTTATTAGCCACATATTTCCTAACAGGCTCCCGAAGAGCCACAGAAAATTATTTACGTCATTAACTTGTAAATAAATCCCCCCATAAAATATGGTAAGGAGTAAGTGGACGCATCGATCTTAGGGCCTTGGACAAAGGAAATTAGTCCTTAGACAGACGTTGGTAATAATAAAATGTTTGTTGTGCAAGTTACTAGATGGAGCAGAATAGAAACGACATGAATAAGAGATAGTTATGTGGAAGCGTGGGGGGCTCTTGGCTAAGTGGTGACTTGGTAGTTAGTAGGTTAACATATTGCAAGG
Source organism: Eilema depressum (assembly GCA_914767945.1). Taxonomy (NCBI): domain Eukaryota; kingdom Metazoa; phylum Arthropoda; class Insecta; order Lepidoptera; family Erebidae; genus Eilema; species Eilema depressum. Next base: position 5,247,251 of record OU612028.1, on the reverse strand, counting down.
TTAAGCAACATTAACCAAGTCGGTCATAGGATGGATGATCATTCTTTAGAAATTGAAACTGCTCCGTGTTTGGGAGAAGCACGTTATACTGCAGTATAATGTGCTTCTAACGGTCATAGATGTTCGCATGGCAACTAGGAACCAGTATACTGGTTCCTGATTGCCATGCGAACATCTATGACCGTTGTTGGAGCCCTAAAATAAGTACAGAATCAGGTCTTAGTAGGTATAGAATTTTATCAGATATCTTTAATGAGTTTTTAACCTTATAATAACTAGATTACATCGATCATAATAAATTAATTAAAATGTTTACGATATAACACGTTTGTTGGCACCAAACTCATGACAAAGAAACTGAAAAACTATAATACTATTTGATGTCTTATAATTAGAGTCAAACTAATTGATAAATATAAACTTCCGAAAATCTATCGTGGTATACATAACACTGATACAATGAGATATATTTAATAACAGTTGATCACCATGCCACATAGATGTTCCTTTTTTGTGTGCAATCGGATTACCCAGATGTTTTGTGCATATATGTTTCATATTGCTTCTCTTTATTTTTTAATTGAACACTAATTCATAAGATACCTACACTCATTCTAGCTCAAATTTGCCAGAATAAATAACTGAAAATAAAACGCTACTTACTTTTAACTTGAGCCTTTACTAGAAGTGTGTATTGCGATAACAAAGTTACGTCAATTTATTAAATACTACTTGTTTTTGTATTATCTTAAATTTACATTTCCGAACAAGCTACTGTTTATTTTCTGAACAATAGACGTTATTGTTCTGTTCGAAGTTTCTTTGAGAATTTGAAATATTTATATAAAATAACAACGTTAAGTCAATGAAATAAACCAGACGTAGCCTTAGGTGTAAGGATAAACTTAATATTAACCAACATCTTAGGATTATTCACTACAACCAGGCTGTTCCTTTTCCTCCTGTGTAATGTTCCCAATACGAGTAACGTTTTGCTAGGAGGCTTTGACTAAACATTACATTAGTCAGTTCAAGATAGCTGAAATTGACATTAACCACGCCTTTTAGATAAACTGATTAATCTGTTAATATCAAGTTTATCCATGCGCCTCACTTTAATCTCAATTAATATATATCGCATTGTCAATATTCCAAACCTATAAGTAAACCACGTTATCATAGTTAATTTATTATTTTTTCTGGTAATATGAAATTTAATATCAACACCCATGGTAGTAATATAAAATATCGATAGCCTAATAATTCTACTATAAACTAATCGTAGAGCAGACGGAAAAAAAATGGGCCAACGTCTGAAAAATAGTAAAACGAATCTAAAATAGTAAATTAATGGAAAAGGAATGTACCTTAAAAAGGTTGCGGTTCAACGTTTGAAAAAGTAAACAGGAGCGGAAAGTAATTTATATGTAAACGAAACTTTCAATGCAGCACCTCACTTGATTACAAAGGGACAGAACGTTTCATACAAAGTTCTATCTATTCAATTAGCTAATGTGAGTATTCGTTAAGAAAATTCTCAAACCCTGTTTAGTGTATAAAAATGTTGAATATTTTGCTTGACTTACGTGTCAATCCTACTAATATTATAAATGTGAAAGTTTGTGAGAATGGATGTGTGGATGTGTGGATGTGTGGATGTGTGGATGTGTGGATGTGTGGATGTGTGGATGTTTGTTACTCTTTCACGCATAAACGGCTGGACCGATTTGGTTGAAATTTGGTATGTATATAGGTTATACCCTGGATTAACATATAGGCTATATATCAGCGATGAACGGGATCAGAATTCCACGCGGGCGGAGCCGCGGGCAACAGCTAGTATTCAATAAATAGGCAATGTAAATTTTTGTAGTGATATTATTAGAACCAAATTTATATCGAAATGATGAAGTAATCCAGGCTTTTAAAAAAAACTTCTAATGAATATATTATTATGATATAACCCGCGCCACGTATCTTGGACCTAAAATGTGCTCAAAACGTGCCTTATACGCTCAGTACACATTTCTTGGGTGTCTTGAGGATAGCACGGGATGCTACTGCGGTAGACGAACTCAAATTCACCAAGCATAGACTATTTCAAAGCATTGCTTTGAAATAGTCTATGCTTGGTGATTGCCGCGGGCGACAGAGCCTCGTTTGTCTCACGATTTAGGTACAAGATACGTGGCGTGGGTTATAATAGCTGATAACAGCTTTGTTTGTTTGTTGATTTATTTATTAATTCAAGAACAATATACATCATAATTTGAATTCATGCACAGTTACTTTATAGAAACGAAGATAACATCAAAACTTAAAAAGACAGAAGAAGAAATAATCATTACAAAATCAATGATAATGTCAACAAATTCAATATATCAATGTCAGTGTCAAATTAGAAACAAAGAAGTATCAAAAACAAATAAAACAAATATTAACATCTAAGAGCAGTTTCATCATTATCAATCAACATAAACTCAGATACAGAGTAGAGATATTTCTCTAATCCGTGTTTATTGACATTGAGTGACTAAAAAATTAACAGTAGACAGGCAAATGATGGATAAGTTTTGGCACAACAAATAAATTGCAAGACGAAAACGTAACAAAGTAAAAGGAAAACTTTTAAAGTTAAATTACAATAGCTTAATGAGAGATATTTAATATCTTATTAAATTAAATCTCCCATTTCCTAATACTAATAAAGGCCAAAGAATTTCATCTAAGCATGCTTAATCTTCTTTTATTAATCGTAAGCTTTAGAGTACGATCAACTCTTTCATAATACGGTGGATATTATATCCTTGCGAAGGAAGAAATATACTAAATACACATAATCTCTAACGGGCTCATTAGGTTAAATTGGCGCTAAGAAAAGTCTATAGATTTTCTTCTGGGTAAGTTAATTACATTAAATTAATCTTTAATAGAATTTAACACTCAGAAGTGTTAATTAAGTCATCATTATATAATGCAAAAGCGGCTCGTTTGTGAGTTTCATTTACTTGTAGCAGAAGTAAGCTTAAGCGGTGAGTGAAAAGTTGGCATAATTACAGTTGTTTGATTATTTATGAAAGAGATGACTGTACACAAAGCTGAGGATCGGTGATTAGTAACCAACAGTTTTTGAATTGAACCTAAGGCATAATATTACATGACTTAAAAAGAAATACTTGCAAGAAACTTATTGAAAAAAATAATTAATTTTGATAAATCTTATAAAAAAAATCTAAAGAAAGCACTTGATTTTATTTATTAATAGAGGAATATATCTTTGTTGATTTATTAAATATTAATTTTAAAAAATTATAAATATACTCAACACCAAGCACCTAAGATCCGTTCAATCTTAACCATATTCTGTCCTCCGTGAGTTCAACACTTAAATGCAAGTTACATTTTGGGGGTCCATATTGGCTTACATAAAATTTTAAATCCTATTCTTTGTCTTACTACCGATTTGTGCTCATAATAATCACTCTTCATAATTTTCTTTTTCATATATTTTTTATTCATACATTTCTATTTCTAACAACGGAGTTCATAACCGTTAGTGATCATATTTTTTTTTATTCATAACTTTTTTCTTTCGTAACATTCAATTATCATATTTTTTGTATTAATAAAGGGTATTACCAAGAAAATATTTTAACTCATATTATCATTTTTCTAGAGTGACAAATTTTGTTTTAAATTTGTTTTTGGATTAAATATAGTTCTGCATGGTTATAAAAAAAAATAACCACGAAGGCTAATGCGGGCCTTCTAACCTAATCTATCCAATTCGGAATGAGCAGCTTTCTCAATGAATCTATTACTGTCTGTTTGCCAAATAAAATGTTTAAAAATAATTAATTTGTGAAATGAAGCCTATAAAATAAACAATACTTTGTACAATGATATATTTATCAAGTTATTCAATATTTTTCAATTTTTTTCAATTTTCAATATTTTAATTCAATAGCTATTCAATATTAGAATAAAACACCTTTATGAACATAAAAGTTATTTATTGAAATGATTATGAGTTTCGATTATTAGTATAAACAAATATTAGTAACAACAAATTTATGAATTTCAATGATTATATATTTCAATATTTATTTGTTAAATTTTTATGAAGAATGATCATTATGACTTTGAATGGTATGAGAAAATTTTTCGGAAATCCGATGATAGGAATTGAAAAGTTATGTAAGAAAATGCGCACCCACATTTTGGACATCTCATTTCCTATCCAAAACAGCACGTGCAGGGTTGAGGTGTCACCCTACTACCATCAACGAAGTGGATCAGTGTCTTTTTGCCGCACAATATTATGATAAAATCTTGGAATTCTTCACACACATGTTTCCATATCTCTATAATCCATTAAGCGGGACATGAAAAGTCTCTATCGAGGCCATCTTATTGAGGACATTGTTCCCTTTAGGCCATCTTTAATGGTGGCCTTCAATCTGTAGACTTCACTTACAGCTTGTAAACATTTAGTGAGATTAAGTCATATTGACGCGCCTATATACATATCTTAACGTATAAAAGAGCCGGTCAAGTACGAGTGGGTATGGCGCACCAAGGGTTTCGCAAAAATCTAGATTGAGGAACTTGTGCTACATACTTAAACTATAATATATTTTGGATTACGTTGGCTTAAAAAAATTCATTTTTTCATAGTTTCGCGCATTCCTAAGAACGTCTTGACAGACAGACAGACAGACAGACAGACAGACAGGCGGACAACGAAGTGATCCTATAAGGATTTCGTTTTTCTTTTGAGGTACGAAACCCTAAAAATTAGAAGCTTCCTTTTGAGTCATAACTAAAAACGTACCAAATAGGTAAATATGAATTATTTTATTTCATTAAATGGCTTGGTCTTAAGTAAGTGGATTTCTTACAATGGAATCGTCGTCTAAATCAATGCGGGCAGTCACTTTTACGAGTATCACATCTTTTCAATCCTTAAATCGTGGTCTTGAATTACTTCGCAACTCAGTTCGGTACTCAATAAATGTATTCAAAAGATATAGGTGGCTTGGATATGTTGAAAGTTGTTCTCGTTCAAATCTGTAAGCAATTCTGCAACTGATATATTATATCTGTTTTGTGTTACTGCAGTCCTTGCGGTTGATTTTAGATCGATGTACGTTAATTAAACATCGATTAAGATTGAAAAAGAGAAAAACTTAGACGGGTCGCGGGTTTAAATCCCGTCTGAGCATTTTACTTTTTTGAATTTTTTAAGTAATCATTTATTATAATAGCTAACCCTGCACTCATTTGTCCTAGAAAGCTGTAATTTGGCATACATACCTACTTTAGCATTTTTTGGCATATCTACATAATTTAGTCAAACTGACAAAGTAGTAAAATAAAGTCTAGAATTTTTTTTAGAGTAGTAAATATGTAAAGTGAAAGGTTACAGATAGGTTGTTAAGAATAATGCAGCTTTCAATTTTTTTTTTAAAATAAATATTAAACGAGTTAGCGCTCGTTTTTGCTATAAGCAAAATTTCAATCTGAAGTAAATCTTAGCACAATAATTATGACTAATTTGAAAGGAAAACTATGACAACGAAAAGCTCATTTTGACAGAAAGTTTCTCGCACGCTTCGGTTCGAGAAATCGTATGCGACTATCATTAGCAATACTTGCCATACCATTAACGTAAACACTAGCAATAATCAGCATACCATACCATTATCGCATCAAAGTGTTTACATACAGGCAAACACTAAATTCTCGCCTACGATTATCTTATATATAAAATTCTCGTGTCACAATGTTCGTTCCCGTACTCCTCCGAAACGGGTTGACCGATTCTCATGATTCTCATGAAATTTTGTGAGCATATTGAGTAGGTCTGAGAATCGGCCAACATCTATTTTTCAAACCCCTAATGGGAAGGTGCAGCGGGAACGGGATTTGAATAACACGCGGACCGAAAATATGGCGGTACGTAGTTCGCCGGGTCAGCTAGTATCATATGAGATTCTCAGGTGACATATTACTTACCATATCAAAATACGATTATTACTTGAAACTTCTGTTTAGACAGACACTACAAATTCAATGAGCAGTTTTCCAGTAGGTATAATAATCAGTTGCTTTTTAAATCATCAAGAGATGGCGCTAGCATAGCTTTTGGTAATTTTAATGTACTCTGTGGTTTATTTGTGCGATGTTGCCAAAGTTTAATTTCATTTACCCATATTACAATAGATAAAATATGATAAAACGCCTAATTCTTTTCGCGTCACTGTCTGTAATTTAAAATAATATTATATTTGAAATAATTTTATCAAAAAAAAATGTCAAAACATTTATGTAAAGTAAATCATTACAAAACTGAAGAACATTTTTTCCATAAATTAGGGAACACTAGATGTAAGACCACACTCTACTTACCAAAAGTGCCGGCTACGCCATCTAGCTTGTCTTTAGGAACGCTATAAATACCTACTGGAAAACTTCTCATTGCAAGGCAATTCTCGCCAAGCGAGGACGAGCGCGCGGCTATTGTTTCTGCGAATGTTTAGACGAAAAAACCTTTTCTGTCCTCTCGACACTCGTATCTCTCCCCGTCTAAATAACGCCTGAGTAGACTACCCGAAATAAAACTTACCCTTAGTAAAGGGTGTCATCAATATATAACAATCTAAACTACAGTCTAAATATATAAATATCCTTTATCGCACATTCCAAAACCCTTACCTTTTTGTTTCAATGTAATCGGGTCAAAACATATTGTTACACGCATGGGTTCAATCTCGCCACAATACAGATCCTATCAACGATCCAGATTAAAATAACGACCTCGTAAATACATTCAAAATAAATCAGCGAGATAAAGGTTTTAAGCATATTGGTTGTATCTGAAAATGAAGTAAATGCTGTTGATACTTGTTGTACTCTAAGTAATGCGGGTGATTAATGAGGGTATAAGGGTAAATTATTATTATTATATAACATAGGTACATCTCCGAGCCTCTATCCTCACAAGCTTCCCCTACTGTGCAAGCCCGCCAATTTCGGTTTCGATATTATTATAATAGTTAGTCAATTATATTTATCAAGAAAAAGGAGTGTAAATATTTGTATGAATGAATATGGGTATTTGCATTGGTCTGGTCGTGCCTCTGAGAGCACGTTAAGCTGTCGGTCCCGGTTGCCATAAGAACATCTATGGCAGTCATTACGGGTAGTTGAAGCCCTAAAAAGTCCAAAAACAAAGGTCTAGCTGCAAAGCTTCGATATCGCCTAATGTTGTAATTGGGTTGTGGAGTTCAGATGGCAAAAATGTCGTCGGTCCCGGTTGCCATACGAACATCTATGGCAGTCGTTACGGGCTATTGGAGCCCTAAAAGTACAACTACTCACAACATTCAGATGGCAGTGGCTCCACGGAAAATATAGAAGTTCAAAAAAAAATCACAGTTAGACTGGAAAAATTTACCCCAGACTTCGAGGTGAAAGCTTCGGATAAGACTGGGATTACCGCTAGCATGAATACCTATCATAATACAATAATTTATCAAGAAACTATAAGTACCTCATAAGTCTGATTACATAATAAAGACCTATTAACTACATAAAACTTTTTGATTTCTTCGTTCAGATTTTAATAGAGTAGGTAGGTATATACTCGTAGTACAAATTATTCGTATTATTTTAAACAGTTTACACTACGCACAGTGTATTTTCATAATTTCTTCTCCTGGGTGATATACCTATAAATTATCAAGATGAGCAAAATTTAATTTAAAGTTTCTTTTATTTCATTTCAGTAGGTACCATTTCTCTTACGTGATGTTATTCAGGTCAACTAAAGTATGAGCTAGACTTAGGTATCATTTGATTATATTTTGATATGCCTTCGAAAATGTCGTGAGGTAAGACCGACAAGGCTATAAAAGAAACTAGTGTGAAAAAGTAGCTTTTTCAATATTGTATCATTTAAGAGTTCATTTTCTATCCAAGTGTATTATTTGTTTTGAATACCTACTGTTATCTTTCTTTTTTTAGTAACCGAACACGTTCTAGTAATCCATTAGCGTAACACCTTTGTGTGTTGACGCGACGCTGACAACACTTTTTTCTTTACACTGAAACACTGTTACCTTCGGCGTATGTTTAGCTAAAAACTTCACTCGTGCTAACAAATCAATAATAATATTGTCATGTATATATAATAGTGTCATGGCTTACCGAAGAAGGGCTTCATTTGGACAGTGAAGATTTAAAGGGGGCCCTATATACCCGTCTTAATTTTGGTAATTTTGATAAGAAAATGACGTGTTAATCTGTAAATATAATAATAACTATAAGAAATATTTGTCAAATTATCATAATTTTTGAGCCTTTTTCCTAGCTCAGATGTAGACCCCATACTTTCCAGTCTGACTGTAATGCGACTGGACTTCGATATTCTAATCTCCACAACAAAAAAAAAAACAATTAAATAAGATAAGATAAGATAAGATAAGAAAATGCCAAATAACTAATAAATAACGGCTGAAATAATGAGCAATGAAAATTTATATTTTCGTCTGAATATCTACATCCAATTTTTTTCATTCACGATTGTACCAAAGAATAAAATAACAGTGAACAAGACCAGCACCCACCTGATTTTAAACTGCTACTGTACCCTATGAACTTTTGTAATGTCACAAGTGTATCTGTTACCTTCCAACTAAGTATTTATATTATTATTAAATAGGTATAATCTGGTCATTCTGATGCCATCTGGAAAAGTGATGAAAAAGGAAATAGCCCTAGTTTCGTCATAAAATCATCATTAATCAAGTTAGCTGTCATCGGCGATTTCCCAAATATATCACGATCGGGCAATAAACCTTCAAATCTGCCGATTAAAAGATGTCATAAACGATTAAGCAAGAACTTAAACGGCATAACTGCGGTTTTATGGCTGAAGTGCTAATAAAAACTTGTGGTCCAAAAAGGATAGTCTATTGGATCAATGACAATTTCCAGACTGCCGTCCGTTGGTGTGTGTCAGGATGGCGTGAGCGAAATCTGAATTGTCACAAAATTTGCACCAAATAACCGTACCTAAACTGTACTAAACTGTACCTATGTTAAAAAAAACTGTACCTCAAGCAATTCGATATTAAATAGATAGTGACATAGACACGCCGTTCTGACGTCAGCTTGGCGCGCATAGTCGTGTATCGCCCCAACGTGTGGGAACTATGTTCTGGAACATATATATCAATAAACTGTACCTAAACTGTACCTCATAAAACTGCCAATAAAAATATTAAATCACACGTAATATCTGTCAAACCAACAACAAAAAATTTTTACTGCTCATTTATTTGATTAAATGTAACATGTATGTTTGTCGATAAATTTGCAATAGGCGCTTGTTTTCATTATTACATGTACCTACATAAAATATGGTACAAGTGTGTAATAGTAAGTGAGCCGAGAACGGTAATTAATAAAAAGTAAAATAACCATTCATTTACTTTACCTGATTATTCAAAATGTTTGTACTGTCCACAATTATTAGAAAAAAAATTAGCCTAACAATATGGGTGAAAAAAATTGTGCTTTATTTCTTGTTTTATGTACAAGTTTTGAGAGTTTACTAATTACACTCAAATATTATGATGACCGATCTTGATGAAATTTGGTATAGAGATAGATAAGACCTTGAGAAAGGATATTGGTTGTTTGGTCGCGATAACCGACACCTACGTGGGCGGAGCCTCCGGCAAAAGCTAGTATAAAATAAATGAGCAGTAAACATTTTTTTTGTTGATTTGACGAATATCACGTGTGATTTAAATTTTTTTATTGGCAGTTTTATGAGGTACAGTTTAGGTACAGTTTATTGATATGTTTCAGAACATAGTTCTCACACGTTGGGGTGATACACGACTATGCGTGCCAAGCTGACGTCAGAACGGCGTGTCTATCTCACTATCTATTTAATATTGAATTGCTTGAGGTACAGTTTTTTTTAACATAGGTACAGTTTAGTACAGTTTAGGTACAGTTATTTAGTGCAAATTTTTTGACATACAATAATGTTAACGGGAATTAACGCGATCATGGTATAGGTACATACATACCTTTGATTTGCCTGACGTTTCGACCAGGTTACACCGGCCGTGGTCACAGGCTGACTGGCTCAGCGGTGCACGCCCGCCGTCTTCGAATCCGTGAGGTAGTAAGTTCTTCATCTACCCGCACATCTTCGAGATTTTTCACATTTTGTTGTCGCCATGTACCGTCACATACTACACTCACTGTGTCCCTATTCCGCAAGCCAACTGTCCGGTGTCTATCCGACTGCGCAGAAAAGCGAGGTTGCATGTTGTTTATCACTGGATTCCATGTTGCTGATAATTTAAACCCATCTTCCCGATTGAAATTTTTATGTTTCTTAATTTCAATCGCTTCACGTACAGCTCTTGAATAAAAGTGACGTTCGGTGGAGAGGACTTGCGTATGGTGGAACTCGATCCAGTGATTGGTGCCTGCCTCCAGTAGGTGCTCTGCAATCGCAGATTTGTTTGTCTGGCGATTCTTTACAGCTGCGATGTGTTCTTTGACCCGTTCAGCAATAGTTCGCTTCGTTTGGCCTATGTAGGAACTTTTTGACAATTCAGATTTCACTCACGCCATCCTGACACACACGTCCGTTGTGTAAAATACTTTCACACCACATTCTGCTGACAATTTTACGCTATTTATAGATCTTTTGCCTTTTTTGAATTAATTTCATTGACATAAAGGTTCCCGGCAGATTAGAATTTGGGCCACCCCATCTCTTCCCATGCGGTGTCGTACAAGGCGACTAAGGATACGGCTGTTTAATATCAGACAGATATATACAGCCCAGACTCAGCCTCAGATGTATGGCTCGAGTCAACAATAGTGCCCGGAATTCGGCAATAGGCTCACCGCCTTTTACGTGGGACCGAATATAATGATTGGGGAAATGTGTTAAAAAAAAACTACTAACTGGATCTTGTTCAAACCAATTTTCGGTGGAAGTTTGCACGGCAATGTACATCATATATTTTTTTTTAGATTTATCATTCTCTTATTTTAGAAGTTAGGGGGGTCACATTTTTCCACTTTGGAAGTGTCTCTCGCGCAAACTATTCAGTTTAGAAAAAAATGATGTTAGAAACCTCAATAGCATTTTTAAAGACCTATCTATAGATACCCCGCACGTATGAGTTTGATGAAAAGAACATTTTTGAGTTTCAGTTCTAATTATACCTCCGAAATTTAATGGTTTTTTTCTATTTTTGTAAAAAATTCTTAATGCGGTTCACATAATACATCCACTTACCAAGTTTGAACAGTATTGGTCTTATAGTTTTGGAGAAAAGTGACTGTGACATACGGACGGACAGACAGACAGACGGACGGACAGACATGACGAATCTATAAGGGTTCCGTTTTTGCCATTTGGCTACGGAACCCTAAAAAACAATCGCAACGCCTTCGCGCCCATATGTTTAAAACACATGGGCACGAATACTTTGTGTTTTTTTTTTATAAACGACGATCTGATATGACGGCAACCTGTTACTTTATAAAAGCACCCTAATAATAATTTAATTCCATGCAATGAGGAAACAACAACAGGGATAAATCTTTCTCCTTCACGAGTAGCAGTGTATCTACCTTTAAATAGTTTTCTACTCGAAGTAGTTAAGTCTGTTCCAGAAATTGTTGCTTAAGCGGTTCGATGTATTGGAACCCTTGCAGTGAAGTAATTCTTGGATATGTCACACCAGTAATTTTACTGTTACTATCGCTAGTTGAGTATCATAGGAAATACTTACCTACCTATTTCTTAGTATTTTTAGTTTGTCACACCAAAAAGCCTTGCATAGACTGACGACTCTCACAGTGTAAAAAATTAAACCAACCTTTCTGTGTTCTTTTTTTATATGGGACATGTCAATTTGGCTTCACCTCGCCTGATGGAAAACAGAAGCCAAAGTCTCATGAAAGAGGGTCACCATACAAATATGTAACATGTTACACTCACTACATGGCCACGACGATATATCCGTCCCAATCGAGCAATCCGACTGGGGAAGTAGGTACCTCCGCCATACTGAAGTTCCCGGCTTAATAACCTCGTGTTGTGTTTCGGACGGTGAGTAGGGTAGCCAGAGCTCACTGAAGAGATTTTGTGCTGTCAGTGGGAAAACCAAAGATTTTGACCTACTTATCTTCTGCGCTGACGGCACAGAATCTCTCTGTTCTTACAGGGTCGACAGCACCAGTGTGACTCCCCTGGTGTTGCACTTGCCCATAGGCCACGGTAATCTCTTACCATCAGTACGCTGTAAACTATAAAATAAAATAATAAATAAAAAAATATGGCGACAATTTATTTGTTCACTATGAAAAAGTGAATGGAATCATATAGGTACCTACTGTTCTTATTTTTTTTTTCTTTATATAGGTATACATTATTTACTGAAATGCCTCAACACTAACCTGCTAACTACTTAATCCCTAACAGACACGCGTGACTATTTCTCCTAAGTCGTGATTTAACTTAGGACACGCTAATTACTAAGTATAAGCTAAGCTGTCGAAGCCAAGTTAATATATCTTATGAGATTTCTGCAGGACTTGCGTAGGTAACTAAAAATGTAATATGTAAAGATATTAGTTAAGTAATGTTAACATTGATACAGGTAACCTGTAAGGGTTATTGAATAAGTAATGAACGAATAATTGCTAAGACACTAGGGCTGGGTTTTATCCAGCATAAGAGTTGCAACTAATGTGAAATAAATATTTTTATTTTTTTTATTTATTTATTCAGTAACAATTCACACTGTGTTTGAACATAGGTATATAATATTATTTCAAAAAATAATTAAACAAAACAAAATTAATGAACTCGGTAATTATAATATAATATTATTATTATTATTTTACTGATTTCAATAATCCATTCCATCCAATCCGCGTAATTTTTAATTTTTCTAATATTTTTAAAAGGTTCTCCAGAAAGAATATTGTGCAGAAAATTGAAACTTTCAAAGACACAATGATTATTTCAACGACTACAAATTTAATAAAGTAATAACAACATCAAATAAAATTATATAAAAGTACACGACGCACGTGACTAACCTAACATACACTGAATAGGTATAGGTATATGTTCTGTACAGTACTATAATATGTAACACTAGCCTTCCGCCCGCGGCTCCGCCCGCGTGCATCTCGGTTAACGCTACCTTTGCTCATATCTTCGGTTCTACTCAACCGATTGCGATCAAACAAACGTAAGATTTTAAGTCTGAGTAAGCCCTTTCTAACAAAAAAACCGCATCAAAATCCGTCCAGTAGTTTTTGCGTCCATCGTGGACAAACAGACAGGAAATTCAAAAAATATATTTTCGTGTTCAGTATCGTTAACATAACATAACCCAAGTATTTTTTTTTTAAATATCTCCAATGTACAGACACGACCACTTTACAATTATATAATAGTACTAGCCTTCCGCCCGCGGCTCCGCCCGCGTGCATCTCGGTTAACGCGACCTTTGCTCATATCTTCGGTTCTACTCAACCGATTCCGATCAAACAAACGTAAGATTTTAAGTCTGAGCAAGCCCTTTCTAACAAAAAACCGCATCAAAATCCGTCCAGTAGTTTTTGCGTCCATCGCGGACAAACAGACAAACAGATAGGAAATTAAAAAAAAAAAATTTTCGTGTACAGTATCGTTAACATAACATAACCCAAGTATTTTTTTTAAATATCTCCAATGTACAGACACGACCACTTTACAATTATATAATAGTAATAGATAACATTCTAAATTGATTTGGACTTAGGTCTGTAACTTTTATTCTTTTGAGAAAACGTGAGGTTAGTACATACATACTCACGTATAAACTGTTTGTTTGTACTCTCGTCACGTAGACACCGAACTAATTTGAGTGGGGCAGTGCACGCTCAGTATAAAGAACCTGTTTGTTTAGACTCTGTATTGTAAAGAAGGCTACAGTTATAGCTGAGATGGGGATAATAGTGTCAAGAATGTTGTAATACTTTCTAACTCTGACTAAAGTTTCTGAGGTAATGAAGAAGTTAATCCGACTGCTACTGCTAGGCGCGGGTTCGATCCCCGTTCAGTGCAAATATTTTTATGCATGAATATATGTATTTTAGGGGTTGAACATGGCCGGGGGTAGAGATTGTGGGGGTTGAACGTGGACTAAACCATTAATCGGGTGTATGTATAATATGTAAGTATTTACGAAACAAAAATGTATCTAAGTACAACAAAAGCTAGTTAAACTATGCTTACTTTGGGTCTAGATAGCGTCATGTAGAATGTCCATTTCTCATCGATTAAATCAATTGTCCTCTACTTAGTAAATTATTTTATATTAATATAAACTTCTTCAAAAAAGATAGTATGCGCTGCTTTATGTGATGTAGGTACCTGTTATAAATAATCATTTATTTGTGTGAAAAACTCCCAGGACAAAAGAAACTATTATAAAGATACTCATTATTATTATCCTCCTACAACAGATTAATAAATAGTGGTCCTACCAAGAGTTTCGGCAACCTTACCTGTTCCTGTTAGTCAATACACTCAAAATTCAGAACAACTTATAGCCAAAGGCTAATTTGAAGCTGATAAATGAACTTATATTATTTAAATACAATACAAAGAAATATACCTTTCAACTCCATTGCCAATACCTCACATAATTTTGCCAAAATTCACGCACATGCTACCATATTATGCTAATAAATAATATTGACATCTTAGCTCCAGTTTCATTCCTAAGAACTCTTGTGTAGTACAGTCGTTAACGCAGAGATGAATTTCGTTTTACACAATTCGCATGTTCAAAGAGCCACTCTTATGTAGAACACTGGAATGTAAGGCTTAACCGACAAGCTGACACCGTCTGTCGTCACACGATAATGCTACACTCAAACGTACTCGTATGTAAATTGTATTACGGACTTTTTCATTCACTTTCAAATTGCTAACTGTAGCGTATATAATGCATTTGTTTTATAATGTGGGATATTTTTTTGAGTTAGGTCGCCACCCGTCAGTTTCTCTAATTAGTCATTTTCCATAAATCGTCAGTTTCCCTATTCGTCAGTTTTTTATTTACTAAATAATTTGTTATCATTTTTTGCAATTGAGTAGGTAGTAATCTTTGACTTCTGTGCATTAACTAACACAGTGATTAATATGCCAATGCTTGCTCAAAATATGTCCTTCTAATTTATATCTTTCTTTCCTTTGACAGCGGCTTTTGCTCACAAATTTAGGTTGATAATTAGTGTATATATTTGTTGTAGATACAGAATCAGACAAGACAAGTGGCAGACAAGTAGCAATACGTTTGTAGAATAGAATATAATAGATTGACCAATGTAGGGGATTGACATACGTTCATAAACCTCATAAACGACAAAATACGCTGGCCTATGAATTGCCATTTGTCTAGGGGGGCAGACTCAGTTAACTACACGTTAATTCGTTGTCCTACGTGAGTGACAAGAGCGACAACGCGACGCGATGCGTGACATACTCTTCCATACTTCATGTGATGAATTCATACGGCACGACGCAAAGAACAGCAACTATTTGATAATTACGAGTCACATCACAACGCGTCCCGTTGTCGCGCTGTAGCTCACGTAGAACAATGTCAGCTATAGAGTCTAAAAATACTATAAGGTTTGAAGGTTTCTAATTAACTTTTGATACAGCAAATTTAACTAGAATATAATTAGATGAGGTGATACTTAGGATTCGGTACTTTTGATGAGCATAAGATTACCCGAACAGGAACACCCTGTTTGTCTGTTAAAGTTAATTTTCGACAGAGCCGAAACAAGGTTAAATTTGGAATGGCACGTTGTACAGAATTAGGTGACCCAAATAAGTATATTCGGTCCTAATCAACAAATTCTAATGTGATGAGATTCATTTATTTTTGTTCACATACACGTATTGTTTACAGTAAAATCTAAAGGAAAGCCTTTTAAAATCCTCTACTCAACTGCTGGACATAGGCCTCATTAAATGTATGTCCTGGCACCCTAAACAATATGAAAAATTAATTAATAAATAGCCAGGCAAAGAATCAATTTAACAGTACAGATTACATCTAAACTCTACAGTTTGAAATATCACTATGAAAATTGATAAGACGTATCTATAATAAAAACCGCCTGATGGTAAGTTGAAGGTAAAGTCTCAGGAAGGGGGTCACCATTACGGATACAAACAAGAACCCAAAATGTTACAATCAATATCGTCCGTATTGAAATGTGTAAAAATGTCCTACGCAAGTGCACTATCTCCTGTGATGGCTTACGTCTAGTTCAGGAGTTAGAGTATAATAGAAACATTTTACAAGATAGACCATCAGCGCTTGTCACAAATGTTATACTTACTTAGAATACCTTTGTACCTAGCTAGAAGTAAAAATGGTAAGACATAAAGTATTATTATTATTAGATCGTGAAGTAATATCTGCCTGGATGAATCTATTAGAATCTAGAATAACTAGGAATTCTACGTGTTTAAAACTCAGTATTCATTCAGTTACATTTTCCCAAAAATGCGAATATCTGTTTCAATATTGCCACCAACGTTTATTCGTGATCCTGCTCGTAAATTATTGGAATACTGCCAATACTTTCTAATTTAGGACAATCTATGAAGGCATATTTATTTTCATGGTATTGGAAAAAGAATTTGGATAAACGAGAATGGGGACAGAGTACAGCAACGGCTTCACAAAATGGTTACTGCAAAATTTATCGGCACACGAAGCAATGTTTATTGTATCAAAATGGTTTTTGTAGCTACACCAGCGGTTAGGTGTTATACCGCATTCGTGTATAATGAACTTCAGGCATTTCAAAGATATGCATGTACCTATACTTCATTATTGTATTATAGAAAATGTATTATAGAAACATGCGTGCCAATGGTCTCACTACCATGGACGCCCAAGATCGTGCGAAGTGGAGGAGGAAGAGCCGGAAGGCGGACCCTGAGCTCCGAGGTCATCTTGGCCACGAATGCAATCAGGAAAATGCGTCTATATGCAGATGATGATGATGATGAGAAAATGTATAATACATTTTAGAAATTATATCTATACATCTATACATATAATAAAATTGTAAGCGATCCGTGTCTGTACATGACTTGGAAATGAGAAAAACTATTATAGGGGGACTTTATTAACGTAATAGAAGCCAAAACAACACTTTTTGGAATTTTTGTCTGTTTGTCTGTTTGTCTGTTTGTCTGTTTGTCTGTTTGTCTGTTTGTCTGTTTGTCTGTTTGTCTGTTTGTCTGTTTGTCTGTGCGTTTGTGCACGCTAATCTCAGAATCGGCTAAACTGATTTGGTTGCGGTTTTCACTAATTGATTGTGGTAGGCTTCACTTAACATTTAGTGTTTTTTTTATTAAAATCGGTTCATAAATAAAAAAGTTATGTCAATAATAGTAAAACACCACTAATAATTATGAATTGTGTGAATAGTTCGGAACAACAAAAGCAGTAAAATGCTAAAAAGAAGAGATTAATTCGATCTGAGTCTGAAGAACTTCGAGAGGCAAGAGTTACTGCATCTCAGCAAAGTCAGGCTAGGTTACGTACACAGCTGAATTTTCGGCTCAGCAAGAGTCTCGATAGAGTTCACATTGTTCTCATACGATGTTCTCTCGAATCCGATACAATAGTGAACAGCTGGTTTGGCACCTATTATTTTTCATATTAATATCATCACGCTATTCTAATAGGGAACGAGGCACTATAATGTGATAAAAATATAATATTATAAACGTCTATTTCGCAATAAACTCTATAGTGTTTGTAGCTTAGTGGGTATGCGGTGGACATCCAATGTTGCTGATCCGGGTTCGAACCCATCTTAAACGCAATTTGTTTTGTATAGCTTTTCAATTTATTTTTGTTTGACTTAATGTATTTATTTTATTATTTTTATGTATTATTTTGTTTTAAATTAATTAATTTTGTTCTCATTATCCTACAATAAAATCATGATAAAAAAATAGGCTGTGGGACAGGTGTAGTAATAGTAAGCAAAATATTACAAGGTAGATCTTTACGAAATTCTACATTTCGGAGACAGAGTAGATGATCCCGCCAGCCCGCGAAGTCATAAACAGGCTGCACCACTCAGTCACAATTGACCAATTATGACTGAATGGTTGTCAGCGTTTCAGAACTTCGATTTATGTTTTAAGGTTTTCATATACATAAAATTAGCTCTTCCTTCAACGTTGTACGGGATTTTGATCAACATACTATGTCTTTCAGGGTTCCAAACCTCAAAAGGAAAACGGAACCTTTATTATAGGATCACTTCATTGCCCGTCTGTCTGTCTGTCTGACAACAGTCTATGTGTTATTCTGGTGTATAAGCTATATTATTGTAAAGTTTCATTAAAATGCATTCAGTAGTTTTTACATGAAAGGGTAACAAAAATCCATACTTACATCCATCCTTACAAAGTTTCGCGTTTATAATATTAGTAGAATTATTCAATCCGTCTATATCCGGTATCTCCCATGGGTACCACCACACCGGGGCTAGCGTACCTAGACGCGGCAATGTCGGAATCAAACCGATTAAAATTACACAGAGGAGGTGGGGCACAAAGGTGGGGTATCCCAGAATACTTAGCATAAATAGGCAGCCTTAACGTGGAGAGCAAGGAGCCTTGCGTGTGTAACACATCGCAACACCGTCCCAGCCCAGCTTGGGCTAGGGTGACAGGTAGCCCATCTCATCGCCATCAAATTCGCGTTCATGGAGCAAGTAGGTCGTTGCACGTTCTCTCATGTTGCGCATTCTGGAGAGTGCCCGAGTATTGGTCCTCTTCCATACCCCTTCCGTCACCTCTTTTGCTTTTATTATCACCAAACCATTATGCCACCATTCAAGAGGCTGGTGATTCTAAAATAGCTGTCCCAAATTTGAAGGCCTTGCTTTTTCACATCCAAGCGGTGTGTGAAAAATTCGGGGATCATAGGATGAAGGAAACATGGATGTGGGTAGAGTAATACAGTTTTTCACCGTACTTTAAAGAAATATAGGCAATAGGCTCATCCGAAAAAATCCGAAAAAATTTAATGGAGTTCTTTTAGAATATCTAGTAGTATATAGTTTTCTAAAAGAACATTGAAAATTTTTTTCATCGGAAAACCTATGATTGGAAACTGCCAGCGAAATTAGCAAAAAATTTGGCATCGTGAAATTACCCATCCCCTATTACGTGGGATCTAATACAATAATTGGTGAAATGTGGGTGTTAATTCACCTCTGCCTAACCCTCCGGGGATAAAAGCGTGATTGTATGTATTGTATGTATAATAAAGAAATGAAGTTCCGAACCGCTTGGTTCGAGGTGGTATTATTTCTCCCGTATGTGAGTGACACCGCAGCTCAGCACGTGCCATTCTGGATATGAAGTAATAATGAAGGGATTAGTAGAAAGAGCTCATTAAGGCAATCTTATCGATTGCGTCTTATACGTACCGCGGAAAGCCATCCCAGAGATGAAATCAAGTGTACTAC
The DNA here is from genome assembly GCA_914767945.1 of Eilema depressum. Taxonomy (NCBI): domain Eukaryota; kingdom Metazoa; phylum Arthropoda; class Insecta; order Lepidoptera; family Erebidae; genus Eilema; species Eilema depressum. The sequence goes on along the minus strand of OU612028.1, from coordinate 5,227,622 downwards.
AAGGAGTCAACCTGTGTACAATAAAAACATACCGCTACTCCTATTAAACGAAAGAGGGCAAATGTGGGCAGAGAAACATCCAGGTCCGGTAGATTTTATCAGATCAACAGAAATCTCACCACCCATCAGTCTCAACTGCAGTTGCCAACTTAGAAGTATAATCACCTGCGGACACAAGTTGACCGCTGCAAGGGAAATATGGCGAAATGAGCCCATATTGACCAGTTGCAAGGATAGTACCCTGCAACTGCCAGGCCATATCCCAGTCAAGGCCGCATTTGATCTCTTGCCCACTGTGCCCATTTACCTGTGTGTAAGGCAACGAATAACGATGTGGCTGTAGTCGGTAAAATTTTACATAAAATCAGAATAATCAATCAGCCATTGACTCGGTAAAGGTCTAATTTCGTAGTTTTCGGTAGTTTAGCCCTGTATGTATTAGTCAGTCACTCGAAGAAGATTTTCTTCATAATAAATAATTGAGAATATAACGATGAATAAACTTAATACATGGGTTCGAACCATTCCAAACTTAACGCGGACGAAGTCGCGGGCAACAGCTAGTATAATAATATATAAGTAGTACAACTAGCATGTATTGCCTTGGTGACGCAGTGATATGGTAGTTAGTTACTATATTAAGCCAGCGTCAGAACCATCTTGACTGCAAAGTCTCAGTACTATCTTACGAAGGTATTAAGAACAAATCAAACAGTTTTATTTATTTAAATTGTATTTTATTGTCCGAACTAAAGGTGTGTACCAGGGCCCATACCATGAACTCTTAAAACAGGTCAATAATTGAACTGCTGTCACTCTACCAACTGCAAATGTCACTTTGTAAGCCCTTTGTAATCCGATTTATTTATATGACATTACAAAGTGACATTTGCAGTTGATAGAATGACAACAGTTCAATTATTGACCTGTTTTAAGGTTTATGGTAAGGCCGCAGATACCAGAACAATCAGTCAACAGGAAGGGAAGAAAACCAAGGCAATAAGATCATTTTGAGTACTTTGTTTGTCAAGATCGATCTGAAGCCACTGTACAAGGTTCAATTATTATTTCTGGTAAAATATTATTACTTTAAGTTAGGTTGTTTATAAGAGAATTCTCAGACGCAGAACGATGTCAATAAATGTGCTCAGTGGAACGTAAAACGATCGCTACCATTGTGGTACCAATTAATTTCAAAAACAATTGTTTAGTAACTTTGTAGAAAATTAGAACATTTTATTCGTCTACCATTATTATAAGATGAGTCAAGTTTTATTCTCAAGCGAGAAAATCATATTTATACATAAAAAATATATTTTTGTAAGACGTGCCTGCCTGTCTGTTACGCTTAACAGACAGGCAGACAGACAAACCGCCAATAGAGTACCATCATGGTAAATGTGTCCATCAATTTGTCAACTAATTTTATCATTACATTTTGATCTTCCGGCTTTCTCAAATATAAGACCTCTTACTTTTATTTCTGTAATACTCGTATCACTGTCAATTTTAACAAATTTGATAGTACCTACTACCTAAGTGAATTTTCTATCGATGATCAAGTACCTACAGCCGACAAAAAAGATACGAAAGATGTATACTGTATACATAACTCTTTTGCACACAGTGTGAACAGGAAACTAACGGACGGTTCTCGACCCCTTTGGCTGTACAATACCCTAGTTATAACAATCGTTGAAGTAAACAGTCTGGCAATGACGACGTCTTGGGCTCATTCCGCGCAGCCGCGCGAGATTGAGAACCTATTCTTTCGTTTTGTTGGTTCGCCTGAAAGGAATCGTAATTATTGAATGTGTGTCTACTTAAGCCTCTATAGAACCACCCTTTATTATCGACTAGAAAGAAAATGTGGGTTTCAAAAGCTATACTGCTGTATACAATAATTATGTTAATGGGAATTAACGCGATCATGGTATCTTTGAATTGCCTGAAGTTTCAGCCAGGTGGCACTGGTTGCACAATTATGTATTTTGTGGCCTCTCCAACCCTTTTATCGTTCCTACAAAGCCGTATAAGCTAAACCAATAGGAGGAGAAATAATAAGCGGTCACTGTACTCCAGTCTCAGATACAACCAGGAACAAACCGTTAAGATGACGATTATTATTTATATGTACTTTTCTCTCTAACTATAGTGTAAGCGTCATCGGTAGTTTAGTGGTTAATAAGTCGGCCTTACGATCGAGAGATCCCGAGTTCGAATTCTGGCCATTACACTACTGACTGGAAATCACTCCTGAAACAAGCAATTTAGCACAGCTGGAGGGGCTAACAGGTATATTAGTAATGTCGGTTTCTAATATTCTTTTATCTTTTCAATTAATTAATTATTTCAAACTTAATAATGTCTTTGTACCCATGTGTTGGTGTGCTTAATAAATCAATTTAAATGAGAGCTCAGTTATTACAGCATAATGTAAACGGAGCAAAATTTAATTACTGCCTCCCAATACGTTTTATATCTGTTTAATTAATTACACGAAGGCAGTTGATATGGTACTTTTTGGAATTACAATTAAGGGAATGAATAATTACTTATTGTGGTAAGTAATATGAGAATTTAACAAATGGGTATATTACAAAAATCACATGATTTTATTTAATTTTACCGAATACTGGTGAATTTATAAATCAACAGGAATAATTTAATGAAATTTTAAAGCAAAAGCTGTGACTCAGTAGCTCAGTGGACTGAGTATTCCGCTGTAAGGGACTGTCGGGGGTTCAAGTGCCGTCTGAGCATTCACTTTTTCCAATGTAAGTAAATCGAATCAACAGAAACAAGCTTAGTTAGTTTAAAAATCTCGAATCTAAAAACTGGTTTTTGTGAGAGCTAGATCAATACTGTAGTCAAAATCTATGTGTATCAGGTGCCGTTAAGAAATGTGGTTTAACATAAAACTAAAAATACATTAAAATTAACCAGGCTAAAATAAGTCAACAATAAATCGCTAACATGATGATAGTGAAGAATATTGAGATAATTTTAAAGCAATTAGTTTGCTAGACTAAACAAATTATAATAAATTGGAAAAAGCGAAATCAATTCTCGGGCGGGACTCGAACCCGCGATCTTTCCCTTACAGGGGGAACGCTCTGACCACTGAGCCACCGAGCTTCGCCCGAGAGTGATCCAATTTTTCCAATACATCCATCTTACGCTTTATCACTTGCATACGGTGCAGAATATTCCATCAAGAACCAAGCGGTTCGGCGACTCCTTTTTCTGCCGCACCATTAAGACCTTGAATTCCTTATCAGTTAAAGTGTTTCCCTCTTCCTACAGTCCCGTGTCCTAAGCGGGGCCTGCAAAAGCATCTGATGAGACCATCAAGCTGAGTGCCACCATTGTAACATGGTACGTATCTATAATGGCGACCCTCTTTTCCGAGACTTTACCTTCAGCTTACCATCAGGTGAGGCGAAGTCAAATTGACGTATCCTATATGTATAAAAATATCTTAGCAAAGATGATAATTGACTTATTTTAGGCATTTAAGGCTCATCTACACGAGGAGAGTTCCTCGCACGTTTCGGTCCGAAAAGTACTGTCTGACTGGTGACCGCCCAGCACGAGAGCCTAGTCCGTTGATCGGTAGGCATACTTATCTGCTGGCTTCTTTCTTTTTTGGTTTTTAAGGCTCGTGGCTAAGTGGTAACCGAGTCGACTAACATATTGCTAAGTAAGCAATCCTAGCCAGGGTCAGTCTTAGGATGAGTAACCATTCTTAACACATTGTAACTCTTTTGTGCCTCCGAGAGAACGTTTAACTGTCGGTCCCGGTTGCCATATGAACATATTTGTGGCAGTTGATATATGTTGTTGGAACCTTAATGGCAGTCGCTACACAGAAAATATCGAAGAAAATATTTGTTAAACAAGTACAACCACGTTGTTATATTATCATAATATTTTCTATAACAACTTTTTGGTTGAGTTTAGAAACATATTTATACAAAAACTTTGATATTTTGATAGCAAACTTTTGGTAAGTAAACGAACCATATAATATGTAGGTACCAAATATAAGTTATAATAACAGACGATGACTTGTATTGTTTTTCATATTTTCATTTTTGTATAACGCTGTATACAGGCTTATAGCAGAGGCATTAGTACTTAGAGAAACGATCAGGGTGGTTAATATTACTCATACTATTTTTCGACATCATCTCCTTGCAAGTTGCTATTTACTTCTTTCTTTTATATAAGCATGTTTTAGATTGGTTATAACATTTCATATAGCGCCATAATATTCATGAATTCTCTATTGCTATTTATTCTTGTGAAAGATATTATTATATGCTTCTGATCTTGATACATAAAATTATACAATACTAGCTGTTGCCCGCGGCTCCGCCCGCGTGGAATTCTGATCCCGTTCATCGCTGATATATAGCCTATATGTTAATCCAGGGTATAACCTATATACATACCAAATTTCAACCAAATCGGTCCAGCCGTTTATGCGTGAAAGAGTAACAAACATCCACACATCCACACATCCATTCTCACAAACTTTCACATTTATAATATTAGTAGGATATAATAATAATATAGGAAGGATAACTACGTCTTAAGTTTTCATATTAAACATAAATGATATTGACTATTCCACTTTTAGTATGTCGTAGACATGGCGAACTGGAGTAGTTTGGAGTAAGTTTGAAGTTTATTTATTTGTACTTATATTTATTTTGCGTTACTATCATATACCACTTATGAAACTACATATTAAATTAGTTAAGACAGAAAATACGTTTTCCACTGCTTCTGCTCACAATTACTCAATACGATTATTTAACCCGACTGATTGTAGATATACAATATCTATAATATGTTTTATTATTTTAAATTACTGGTCATTAATAAGTGACAGGGTGATACTTCCCCGGTCACCCGACTCATTCGTGATAGAAAAAGCGAAGCCTTACTTATTTTATCGCTCTAGCTAATAAGGTCTGCTCAAATCGAAACTTCAATAGGTATTATCACTCACATAAACAGACGATAGCATTCATTACGTATTTTTATTACTTTATTTCATTAAAATAAATTAGTGTGGCTGTATGACCCAAAGGGCTTTGTTGAATATTATTATAACTGAAAATACTAAATCTCCTTATACTTCAATAAAAAGTGTACCTCAGTAATTTTAAGAAAGAAATACGAAATTACAAAATATACAATCATCCCAAAGGGACGAGTACGTCTGCACAAAAATTAATTAGGTAATACCAAAAGGCGCTGTTTGAGCTCGAAAGTTTTCATAAGAACAGATAAATAAAAAGGTTTGGAGTGTTATTGTACTGTGTGCCTATATAAATTTTAAGTTATAGGTACCTCAATTATGGGGTGTATGGGGCCTCACCTAGATCTTGAGCCCCAAGCCAACCTCACCTGCTAGCTGGTGCACCTGCTGAACAACGGACGAGGCTCTGGCGCTGGCTTTCCCCTCGGGGTTGGGGGGTCGGACGGCAGTCGCCCCCGGAAAAGCCAAAATTGCCAAATTTAACATTAATATGGCTCGTAATAAAAGGAATCACAATGAGGGTAGGGCGCCGCCGCAAAACGGCGCGCATGAGGGTCGCCCGCCTCGTGTCGCAAGTGGGCAAGGGCTACCGTGCCTGAGCCGGGCACGGCTAAAGATGTTAGGCCAACACTGTGATTCACGAAAACTCCGCTTCGCAACGTGGAACATCGGCACGTTGACCGGTCGCACGAGGGAGTTGGCTGACGTACTCTGCAGGCGGAGAGTGGCCGTGGCGTTCCTGCAGGAGACTCGGTGGGGTGGCGATAGCACCATGCACATTGGGGAGGGCTACCAGCTGATGTACACAGGTGCACCTGACGGGCAGGCCGGGGTGGGCGTGGTGCTCTCCCGGGCGTTGCAGGATGACATCTTGGAGGTGAAGAGCTATAGCGCCCGACTTATGGTTGTGAGGGTGCTTATCGATGGGATTATAACCCACCTGATAAGTGCTTACGCTCCACAGGCTGGGCGTGGCGAAGCCGAAAAGATCTTGTTCTGGGACCAACTCGGGGGAGTGCTTCGTGACGTCCCGCTGTCGCAGGAGATTGTCCTGGGCGGTGACCTGAACGGTCACGTGGGTGACGGATGTGAGGAGTTTGGGCGTGTCCACGGCGGTTTTGGATACGGTAGTCGCAACCCAGAGGGTGAGCACATCCTTAGAACGTGTGCGACTGCCGACCTGGCCATCGTGAACACGTACTTCAAAAAGAAATCCGAACATCTTGTCACCTACAAGAGCGGGGGGCGCTTAACCAAGGTTGATTTCCTGCTCACTAGGAGGCACAGCATCAGCAGGGTGGCCAACTGCAAGGTTATACCCGGGGAGAGTCTCACTAGCCAACACCGTCTCCTTGTCATGGACCTCCGCGTGAAACCCAAAGACAAACGTGCCGAGCGTGCCCAACGCAAAATCAGGTGGTGGCTGCTTGATGAAGCTAAGTCCCAAAGTTTCGTCTCAGCCATCGGTGACAAGTGCGCCGATGCTGTAGACGAACCAGTACAGGTTTCTTGGGACAGGATTCGGGCAGCTATTCTTGAGGCGGGGAGGGTGGTGCTCGGCATGTCTAAGGGTGGACGCAAGTGTGACAAGGACACCTGGTGGTGGAACGACACAGTCCAGAGAGAGATCAGGGTGAAGAAAGCCCTCTTTAAAAAGTGGCAAGCGTCCAAATCTTCCGATGACCGCGATGCGTACAAAGATGCAAAACGCGCCACCAGGAGAGCCGTAGCCAGGGCCAAACGAGACCACTTGCAACCTCTATATACCAAGTTGGAATCGTCTGAGGGGCAAAAGCTCATATATAAGTTGGCGCGTTCCAGGGCCAAAGCGGCGCAGGGTCTATCCAAGTGCCGCTGCATTAAAGACCCTGGGGGCAATTTGTTGTACGAGAAAGTCGCGGTGAAGGAGAGATGGCGCTCATACTTCCACGAGCTGCTGAATAAGCAGCATAAAGAGGTGCAGCCACCAGACCTCCCTCCGAATCAAGGACTAGTGCCACCGATAACGCCTGCGGAAGTCCAGACTGCCATTCGCCGCATGAAGAACCGGAAAGCTGTCGGACCCGACGAAGTCCCCATCGAGGCTTGGAAGGCAATGGGCGCCCGTGGTGTGGGCATTCTAGCAAAGCTTTATAACCGCGTACTCCTCACCGGCTAGATCCCGAACCAGTGGAGGCTGAGCATCATCACGCCAGTCTTCAAAGGCAAGGGATCGGTGCAGGAGTGTGGTAGTTACCGCGGTATAAAGATAATGTCCCACGCCATGAAGCTCTATGAGCGGATAATCGACTCCCGGATCCGACAGGAAAGTACACTCTCGGAGTGCCAGTACGGGTTCCGTCCCGGGCACGGGATCATGGACCCAGTGTTCGCCCTAAGGGTTGTGGCGGGGAAATACAGGGCGAAGAACACGCCCCTGCACTGCCTATTCTTAGACATGCAGAAGGCCTTCGACTGTGTTCCTCGCGAGGTGATCTGGTGGGCACTGCGGGCCAAGGGTGTCCCAGAGACTTACATTGACACCATCCGAGACATGTACTACGATTCCGGTTCCGTGGTTCGGACTGCTGTTGGCGACTCGAAAGCCTTCCCCATCACCGTCGGGGTACACCAAGGATCCGTCCTTAGTCCTTACCTGTTCAGCGTGGTATTAGATGTTTTGTCGGACAGCATTAGAAACTCACATGAGCAGCCTCCGTGGTTGCTCATGTATGCTGATGATATTGCGCTCATGGACGCGGACAGGAGCAGATTGGTGCGACGCGTGAAAGGATGGAAAGAAGCGCTTGAGAACGGCGGTCTGAAGCTAAATGTAGCGAAGACAGAATACTTAGCGTTAAACTCCACAGATCCCACACCCGTCCGCATAGGCGATGATTTGGTCGAGCGCACGGACCAGGTTAAGTACCTAGGATCTGTACTTCATGTGACCGGTGAGATCGATCACGACGTCAAGGCACGCATTGCTGCCGCGTGGGCCAAGTGGCGAGAAATGACTGGCGTGACCTGTGATCCTAAAATGCCAGTCAGGTTGAAGGGGCAGGTCTATAAGACGATCATTAGGCCTGTTCTCTTGTATGGTTGTGAGGCGTGGCCGCTGCTCGAGCGACACAAGCAAGAGCTGCGTGTCACGGAGATGAAAATGTTGCGGTGGATGTGCGGCGTTACGCGTAAAGATCGCGTACGGAACTCTCGCATCCGCGGCAGCCTCCATGTCCGTGACATCGCGGATAAAATGCAAGAGAGCCGCCTTCGCTGGTGCGGCCACGTCTTGCGGCAACCGCCAGGCTACGTGGGGAACAAATGCCTGGCAATGGTACCCCCGCCGGGTCCAGGTAAAAGGGGTAGGCCAAAGAAGTCCTGGCTTGACGTCGTGGAGGGTGATATGCGTGCAAATGGTCTCACTACCATGGACGCCCAAGATCGTGCGAAGTGGAGAAGGAGGAGCCGGAAGGCGGACCCTGAGCTCCGGGGTCATCTTGGCCACGGATGCAATCGGGAGAATACGTCTATATGCAGATGATGATGAGGTACCTCAATTGTAATTCATAACATTTGTTTCAAAATATAAGAATGATAGAGAAAATATTCGTAAGTACATAAACATAGGGATACTTCCTCTTGGCGTTAATCCCAGTCGCATCCGAAGCTTTCAGCTCGGAGTCTGGGGTCCGCTTTACCAGTCTTACATAGGATTTGGCTAGACCTCGATATTTTCCATGAAGCGATTGTCATCTGACCTCCACAACCCAATGTTAACATTAGGCGATATCGAAGCTTTGCAGCTAGACCGTTGTTTTTTTTTTGGATTTTTTTAGGGCTCCAACTACCCGTAACGAAATAACCTTATGTTTATTTATAATTATAATAGTCTAACTGCAAAGCGGCTGAACCTCGATATTTTTCTGAAAGCAACTGCCATCTGACCTTTACAACCGACTAGCGATAGCGATAGCGACGGAAGTTCTATAGTTAGATGTTCGTATAGCAATCATGTTCGTTGGTTTAACATTTTTTTCTAGACACGGAGGGGTCTCAATGCTTTAAGAATGGTCATCCATCCTAAGACCAATCTAGCTAATGTTGCTTAACCTAGTAATATGTTAATCTACCTACTTAGTTACCACTTAGCCACGAGCCTCTTTTGCTTAAAACATTTCATGGAATTACATTCACCAATCTTCTAAGAGTTACACATTTACTTATACCTATTGATGTATGGATGTGTCAACATTTGACATTGAAAGTAATTGAAATTATACACTGTACAAAATAAATTGCCGACATTGGCTGGTTGGTTGGAATGTAGATACATAAAACTGTTAGGGATACCGAAGCCTGGTCATAGTGTAGGAAGAAAGTCGGAAATGCTAAGATGCAACCGGGATGTAGGTACTACATAAGAAAGAGCAAAATACAAATCCTTACTCGGCTACAATGATCTTAAGAGAAAGAAAAAGAAATAAAATTAACAGCAATACAATATAAAAAGGCACGAAATAAAAAATAAATATATGTAACTGCGCCAATGAAGAAAACGGTAATTTCTTGAGCGAAATTAAATTAAAACAGACTCAGAGAGTAATCAAGGAAGGAACAAAGAACCATGAATGATGAAAATTGTGGGTCAAGCTTAATATTCAATATTAGGCCGCCTGTACACCGCTATAGGTTTGCTGTGGATATAGCAAAATTTGCTGAAATATTTTTTTATTATGTAGTACACGTCAATTTAACTTTATCTCGCCTGAAGGCGAAGTCTAGGGAAACATGGTCACCATTACAGACACGTACCATGTTACAATGGTGGTACGTAGCTTGACCCTCATCAGATGCTTTTTCACGCCCCGCTTAAAAGACCCAGGACTGTACGGAGAAGGAAATGCGAGAGCTGGTAAGGAATTCCAAGTCGCAATGGTGCTGCCTTAATTATAACAGCTACTATGTAGACATTGCTAAATCATTTTCAAGGTTCGTGTGAAGAGCTAAATTCTGGATGTGTTTCGTAATACTCGTACGTAATCTTAATTACAAAGCTAAATGTAACTGATAAATCTTGAGCAGAACATAATGTAGACGAGAGCAAAATAGTTTCTTATACTATTTTTAATGATGATAAGACATGAAATAAAGGAAATTTGTGGACTTAAACTTAAATTGGTATGAGTCTAAGCCTATATTCTTAATGTAACAAAAGAAACTGTAAGCTAGTAATCGAAAAAAGTATTTCCCTCAGGTATTCCATTACTACCAACACTGAGTTTACCGATTGTGCATGAGAAAAACCATAGTATCAAATGCCAACTGGCTCTAAAAGAAGAGCTTCGAAAATAAGGATGAAAGCACTTTACTCTCAGTACACTTAAGGTATACATAAAACTTAGATGTAACAATATTGTACAAGTGTAGTTGAACTAAAGTAAAAAGGAAAAGAAGATTGAGGTATTTATTTCTTACGGGATCCGTAAAACAACTCTACTATTAGAGCTATTGTGATATTTCTATGTTGTATTGTTTCGAGTTTGCGATCGGGGCTGTTGCAAGGCGCTTTTTCACTGTTTATCGTCAATACTCCAGGCCCTCGATTCTGCTAAAGCACAACCACTGTCACACCATAGAGACTGCGAGAAAATTCCATTTGATTTTAGCCTTTAAAGTAATGCAGTTAAAGTTTAAAATTAGATGGCTTTTTGTAGAGTGAACGAAAGCGTGTAATAAAAATATTGTCATTTAATTTTGGACTTTACCTTTATAGCAATAAAGTCTAAAATTAAATGCCAATTTTTGCAGAGACTGTGGCAAGATAGTGGTTTTGCTTTAGCAGAATCGAGGGCCAGTTCCACCGTAACCATGGTGCCTGCAACAGCGTCGAAATAGCGGAAACTCGGAACAAAATATCCAGATAGCTCTAATAGTCATGTGAGTGACCATAATAGTTTAAATACCTTTAAAACAACTTCTTATTTTCTGCATAAATAAAAATGAATCATTAAAAAATCCAATTTAGATGTTTTTTGTACTCGTTATTGACAGTACCAGGTATCTATGAAAGTAAATTGAAAAACAATCGAACAGAACGTTGCGGGATTGGGATACAAGGGTATAGGGTAATACATAGCTAATTTCTAATTAAGTGGAGTCCTAGTCCCTACACTCAATTTGATTTCAAACTATAAAAATATACTAGATATAAAAGTAAACGCTAAGACCGTGTTTCTTGTCGGATTCGCGGTGGTCCGGTGGTGTATGATTTGTAATGGATGTGTGTACATGGACAAGAAACACGTTATCCGGTGAAAAAAACGGACGTCTACAAGCGCTCTAATTCTATCAAAATCTCTTATACCTACAGTTACTTGTATAATTGTTTTAGCTGAGTAACAGTAGTTAATCATAAAATAATCAAAACGTTTTATTCTAATATGAATATTTTTTTATTTGATATTCAATAATACACACGCGATAGAAACATTATTTTGTTATAAAGTCATGAACAGAATTTCATAACACGATTTTCGGAATATAAATCTAGTTTTTGGTAATGAAATTTGTTAATAGTGACGTAAAGTACTATCAGGCAACAGTAAGAATTTTTGTTTTCAAACGGTAATACTTTTTATATTATATTCACGAACTTTAGAAAACTAAGCACGCAAGAAGAAACAAAAAAACAACAGGTTAACATTAGCTATTTCAGAAGTGCTTTCAGATTCTACAATTTATTTAGCCAAATGGTTTTGCTTCGTAAAAAGATTAAGTACAGTCAGCATTAGATCGACTTGACAAGCAAATTACCCAAAATGATCTTTATACCTATTAAGTTAAATCAAACTGTTTTATTGATTTAAATATTGTTTTATCGTCCAAACTAAAGGTGTGTACCAAATATCAGAACAATCAGTCAATACCTTAGAGTATACATTTATAATCTATACTCTAAGGTCAATACTTTGCTAGTCAAGATCGATCTGATGCTGATTGTACAAAACGAAGTCGATTTTTTATATTACATTTTATAACCAAAAGATCCCTTCAGATTTAAAACCGAAATAAACATTCCATTTTCAAAGAAATGTGAATCAACCACAAAAAATAAATAAATCCTTATCGCTGTTCACATCAATAGTGACGATTGACGTCTGACATTTGATTTCCGAACGATTTCACACGGAATGGAGGCAGCCCGGCCAGAGCCAATAATTCACGACAGAGCCAGAGCTTACAACGTCATCAAATGTAATAGTTATTTGTTATACAAGAGTGCAAAGTTGCTTTTTAACCGCGTGCTCATTTTTGATGACCGAGCAAGCGAAAGATTCTAAATTTGAATCACGAGCGTAGCGAGTGATTCACAAATTAGAATCTTGAGCGTTAGCGAGAGAATCAAAAGAGCACAAGGTGAAAAATCTTTGCACTCGAGTGCAACACGTAACTTTTCATCCCACCTCAGCGAGGAAATAATGAAATGCTTCTCCTTCCTAGCGTTAATTCCCAGTCAGCATCCGAAGCTTTCACCTCGGAGTCCGGGGTCCGCTTTACCAGTCTTAACTGCGGATTTGGCTGGACCTCGATATTTGCCGTGAAGCGACTGCCATCTGACCTCCACAACCCAATGATGACATTAGGCGATATCGAAGCATTGCAGCCAGACCGTTGTTGTTGAACTTATTAGGGCTCCAACTACCCGTAACGACTGCCATAGGTGTTCGTATGGCATCCGTGACCGACGGCTTAACGTGCTCTCCAAGGCACGACCAGACCAATGCAAATACCCATTTTCATGCATAAAAAATATTTGCACTGAGCGGGGATCGAACCCGTGCCTCCTGCGTAGCGGCCGCGTTCAATACCACTACGCCATGGAGGCTGTATAATATGTGTATTAATACTAGTAATAAAATACAACAAAATAAAAATTCAACAACAATGTCAACAATATGACGTGAAAAAAATTAATGCGCGCAAAGCAAATTAAAAAAAAAGTACACCAAGGAGGTTACGAGTCTGAGTTTTTCATGAATTAAAAAAAAGTTGTATAATAAATTCGGCACCATAGAGGTAGAAGTAAATAGGTTTAATGATGTTTTGAGTCCACGAACCTAGTACACACGATGTTCTAAATTCAAATTTACTTTACCTCTCTAGAGGATAAAAACGACTTTTCCGCTCAGTTATCGAAGAGCAAAAATAGTCTTTCCGAGATGGTGGGATGAAAAATAAATTGAAGTGTGAGAGAGTGATTAAATTTGTTACCAAACGAAAATGGTGGCGTGCAAAATACTGAATCCATTAATATTTTTCTTACAGAAGTAGGTATGTGAATTTCAGTGTTTGCGGATTATTGTGTTTACAATTATTTATTAGATGAACAGTCAATGTAAATAAGAATTACCTAAATAAAATATAAAAACAATACATAATATACACAAACCTGTAGGTTTAGGCATCAAAGAAATAGAACTAAGTAACTGTCTGCATGTCTGTTACGCTTTCACGCCTAAACCACTGAACGAGTTTTTATGAAATTTGGTACAGACGTAAATTAGACCTTGAGAAAGAACATACACCCAGGTGGAGCCACGGACAAATTTAATGCTAGTAGACAGTAAAAATATAAAAGTTAACCCCTACAGTACTAGTTTACACTTATACATAAAACAAAATTATGTGTATTCATCAACCGCTGACAACGTCTCATAAATAAACTTTTATGACATCATTCTGCCATTACGTATACAGTGTTTACCTCCTAGCATGCCCTTAAAGGTAATATAGTTAAAACGCTATTGAATAACTTATGGCGGTGGTAGTCATTTGCTCGGTATCAATGAGCCCCAGGACTTATATAGATAACGGATACTGACCATAATTTCGAGGCAACACAATAGCCCTTCCTATATAGGTATATATTATATTGTCCTTTTAATAACAACAGCTAGTTCACATAAAATTATTTATGTCAGCATTATTTAGTAACATTTGTAAAGTAATATCAACCTTAACACCGCTACCTTAAGTTGATTTTCGAATAAAATTTGTCAGCAGAGCAATTTAATTATTTAACGCCACCGTTGACCGCGCCTGACGCCTTATTGGAGTTCTGCTGAATTTTATAGAAGAATATCTGTCAGTCTGTTTTTTATATTCTATTTTAAAAACATTCTGTTTTGTATACCTGTGTACGCTATGGTACATGTTAATTAAGCACTATATAACCAGTCACAATTTTGCTAATCTCACGTTTGAACATACCTACTATACCTACCTGCCTAAAACAATGATTTTATTATATTTACGAGCCAAGTTTAGCAACCAGAATAAGGTTTATTTAAGTTTTAGGATAGTTATTTTAGACTTCACCATGGCAATAGGCAATAGTTAAAATAGATTCAGGTTAACTTTATTACAAAAACATACACATTACAAAAACATAACCCTTCTTGGCAGTCGGGTAAAAAGAAGAAATTCGTCCACATCATCACCAACCGGTAGAGTTCCCAGAAGGCTGGCAGCATTGCCAAGTTGAATGGCAATGTTTATTCTCTATGCAAGATAGATATACCATAGTAGATCTTTACTATACAGGCAGCCTGTGCTTTAGCCTTTTGTGATATTCGTGCAAATGCTTTTACCATCTAGTTACTTCCACATAAAACGGTGGTATAGCAGCGTAGCAAATTCACAGGCAGCTATTTATCATTGGCTTTCAGAATTTCGACGGGTCGTATGAAACTTGCGAACGATGTACGTGAAGGTCGTACGAAATCTGCAGTACCCAAGCAAATGTTGATACGGTGCGTGCCCTGATTGACGAATGAGTCAGGTACGAACAATCCTTCAAGTAACATTGGCCATGAGAAGGCTCTTTTTCTATGAATATGACACTTGATAACCGGGGAACGATGCTCTGGTCGGGTTATATAGTACCACTAGCTTTTGCCCGCGGCTCCACCCGCGTGGATGTCGGTTATCGCGACCAAACATAGCCTATGTCCTTTCTTAAGGTCTAATCTACCCCTATACCAAATTTCATCAAAATCGGTTCAGCGGTTTAGTCGTAAAAGCGAGACAGACAGACAGACAGACAGAGTTACTTTCACATTTATAATATTAGTAGGGATTAAAGTTTAAAGTGAAATGACATAGATTTTTATGAGTGTCACGATTGAATCACACTTATATGCTTAATCGGTGCCCCCGCTGGATCCTGGTAGGAGGGGCAAGCCCAAGAAGTCCAGGTTTGATGTCGTGGAACCCTCCGCGATATGCGTGCCAATGACCTCACTAGTATTGACACCCAAGACCGTGCGAAGTGGTTGGGGAAAAGCCGGAAGGTGGGCCCTGAGCTCTGAGTTTATCTTGGCCTTGGATGCAAACAGAAAAATACGTCACCATTGATGATGATAATGACATTCTTAATGTTTATTCTGAAAAATTGCATTACAATATAGATATGTAAGCACGTCACGTTGCATGACCGATTTAAACCAAAAAGTTAACAAAACAAAATAACATTACTGATTTGTTTTTGTACGTCAATATGATTATATTCAAGTCACGTTATACTTTCAATGCCATCACTGCATTCAGTAAACTGTAATTTTTTGTGAAAAAATAACAATTGTAAATTGAATATTTTTGCAAGAACCACAATAACAAGAGGTCATTTTAAAATTATTTATATCTACAAAGTATTGCCGTCGTACAGTTTATGCTTCTGTGTTGCTTGCTAAATACCTAATGATGCGATTTTGATAGTCGCTAATGGTAGAATCGATTACAATAAAGTATTCATTTGTGTTAGTTATTATTGGCAAGACGTGAATTTTTTAAGTGTTTCGGATCTTTTTCAAATATTTTATTTTTCCCTAACTCGCTCACATCTTTAGGGACAATACAAGAATAATAAGTAATTATTAACGTATAATTTTTATGTATCTATGTGCCTATATTACCATTATTTTTTACTTGACGATAAAAATAAATAATCTTGACAAAAAAAACGCGAAACAAAAGTAAGAAACTTTTTTATCTGCCTATGGAATACGTTGCACTTGCATGGTACGCCATTGATGTAACGAAAAAGGTTGAATCGAATCTACTGTCAGGTTGCTCTGTCTGACTCTATTTTAATGTGATTCCTACTAGGGTGTAAACGTACTAATCTAATAACAAGTATGATCTACCTTCCCTGGTGACACAACAAAAATGAATCAAAAATTTAAAACTGTCCTGGAAACCACTTCATTATAAATGTAACATAAAATTAAAAAATGAAGTATAAAAATTATAACTAATGGATGAACATCACCTCCTTAGTAAAGCAGGAGATAAATAAAGCACAGGACTGAATTTTACTTATAAAATCATACATCAAAAATCATCTAGAAAACATTACTACATACAGAGAAGTTAACCCTAGTCAATACGAGATCTAACTAGATACCTACCACTCCCGTTGTTACTTATAAATTATTCAACATACTGTTACAGTAATTTCACCAAATAATACACTCCCAGATTATAAGATGAGCGGTTGGGTCTTATTCAGAATTGGACATTGAATAAAACAGGGTTTTGACTTCTTACCGTATAATATAGACACAGTTTTGCTTCCAAATTCATTGCAAAAAACGGCTTGAAATATGTGATATTTGTGAGTAAGTTATTAACAATATTGTTATTAACAAATTATCAATGTGTGCGTATTTGTATGTGTCAACTTGTGCCTACCTAAGTACGAGTAGTAGAACTTTTTTATTCCGTGTTGTATTGCCACTTAATGTGTCTATAGAGTTTGTATGTGTGAGTCTAAGACTTTGACTATAAGATGGCAGATCTTCAAGTTATTTGTATGAATATAATGATCAAATCAAATTTATAGCTGACGTCTGGAAAAGCTGAACCTTTCCGTTTTCAAAATAATTAAGAATTGATACAGCCTTAGAGTATACATGATACAGCTAATTAAGGTAAACGCAACATAACATTATTGATTGTAAGGCGAAATAAATTTTGCGATTCAGCTAATAAATGATAATAATGAATTGATATTAATTACAATATTCCTCCCTCCGTTATAATAATATTATCTTTCTTTTAGCTTTATTTAACTTTTAATCCACGAGTCATTTCTAAACAGGTTACTCAGGTACTCTAATCTAAAACCTTGACTTTTGATAAATTGATACGGGACACGATCGTAGCCAAAGATAATTCTTTCAATTTATTGCACGAAATAGCTCAGGTTTACAGTCGAAGCTTGTATCAAACGACGATGACTAACGTATCCCGTTAACGTTATAAATAAGGTTTGGTTAAAATCCTCCCCTTTCGTCCTTGGAAAATATCTGTAATTTTTGTTACACACGAAGATTCTGTCGAGGTTAATAAAATCACTTTGCTATTTTGTTACAAATATGGTGAAGGGAGGTAGCGGGTGCAAATATACGATACTAGCTGTTGCCTGCGGCCCCACCCACGTGGAATACTGATCCTATTTTATTGAAAAGGTCTGTTAGATTTTCGTATATTATTGTTATGCGAACCTTTTTCCGACATTATCTAACGCAAAAAAATAATATCCAATTCGGTTCAGTCCTTCCGAAGTTATTGTTTCATTTTTAGTGATTCATTTTATTTATTTAGATGACATTAATTTGAAAAATAATTCACCTATTAATGACCAAGATATCGTAATTCATCGGAGAGCCTCGTGGTTAAGTGTAACCGATTAGGTTAAGAAATTGCAAGGTTAAGCAACACTAGCCAGGTCAATCTTAGGATGGACTATTCTTAGACATTGAGAGCCTCCGTGTCTCGGAGAGCATGTTAAACCGTCTGTCTATCCCGTTTGCCATTCGAACAACGCAGCGAGATTCGAACAGTCGTATCGGGCCCTAAAGAGTTTCTGACAACTGGTCTAACTACAGAGCCTTTGTATCGCCAATGAGTTGCAAACGTCGGATGGCAGTCGCCTCACAGTTACACTGAAAAAGCGGACCTCGAATTTTTTCATCATCTTGTTTCATTTATCGGAAATCTTTAGAAAATCCAATTTAGATTGCCCAAATTTTCATTAATCTATCGCTGCCTGAATCTAAACGAAGTTAAGACTGTCGAGTTTTTGTATTTACGTTTGTGATTTAGGTACTCTTTGACATCAAATAGAATTTTTTATTTAAACAGTAGTCGTCGTTGTTCGTTAACAGTGTTTTTGGGATTGAAACAAATGAATCTAAATCTTACATAGATTCGTTTCTTTCAATAAATAGATTTCTACTCTGTTAGAAAAAGGAGTGAAGTTAGATTTTTTGTTTTATTTATATTTCCTGTGTGTAATACAGGAAAGATATTTAATAAGGATAGGGCCACCCCATCTCTTCCTGTGGTTGAGTAGAAGACGACTAAGGGATAGGGCTGTTCTCTATCTGACAGTAAACATTATAGCCTATGACTAAGTGCCCGCTCGACGGCTATAGGCTCGACCCCTATTACGTGGGACCGAAAATCGAAGTCTTTTTCTTCTTCGAGTCAATGGCTAGATCTGGATTTTTAAATTTTGTCGGACCAATACTTGGCCACAGCAATAGCGTCCTCAGTGTTGCTCTGTAAAGTTCATCGGTAGTACAAGTGACAGGGCACAGCGAGCAAGAAAGCAAATGCGACATGGACTGGGATTGGACCCCGCAATCGCAGGACTCTTGCGACCGGTCGATAAAGCCCCATTTTGCCATATTTTCCCTGCAGCGGCCAACCTGAGTCCGCAGGCGGTTTAAAGACTTCCAAGTTGGCCACTGGAGATGATGACCAGCCGGTAGGTCTTCGCTAGGTCTGATGAAACCTGCCGGAACTGGATACTTGTCTGCCCACCTTTGCTCTCTCGCTCGCCGTGGGGGACTGTCTGTAGCCAGAGTGGATCTCATGAAGCTTCGGCGACTTTTTAAGCGGACAGGAGGCATTTCGATCGAAGTGAGTGTTAATACCTCTGCCTGCCCCTTCGGGAATTTACAGGCTTGAGTATATGTATGGATGAATGTAATTTTTTTTTTTGCTTATGAACATTTTCATTGTTCAGTAGATATATTATTCTAGTTAGGTATATTGTAACGTAAAGCCAAAGTATTGTTTAGAGCAAGTAATAATTAAAAAGTTAGTTGGCTTAGTTTACATGCACTAGCACGCACATCAGGTAATTTAAGGACGATGAGTTAGTTTGCATTCGTTCTATATTACTGCTGCACTGACAAAATGCAAAATCTTTACCCATGAAGCAATATTTAGATTTTAACAAAATTTAAATCGAAGTAACCATAACGTCTGTGACATACCCAGGCAGGGACTTAAAAACACATTCATAAAGGGTACAGAAATATACGGGGTACACTTTTAAAAGGTTACACATTGAATGTGTAACCCTTATAAAAGTGTTTTTGAAACTGTTAACCATTACCACGGACGATTGTGTAACCGTTACAGGGGCCTTACTCCGAAAATCGAAAACTATCGTGTTCGTTGACGTTTCGGCCATTTAGCTACCCCGAAAGTGTTTCGTATCCGTCTTCGATCGTTTGACATTGAGGTTGTCGATCGTGGTCGGTGCACCTACTCCCAAAATACATTTGACGTTTTCGTTGTCGTTGTTTGACAAGTAATCTTGCGGATTATTACTTGAAATTCAACGAAAGCTATATACCTTTCGTAAGGCTTTCGAAGCTGAATTTTTATCTAAGAAAATGGCGAGATTTTTATTGTTGGACGAAATGATGAGGGAAGAAGCGGCTGAGCGAAGCCAAAATCGTCACCGGCTTCGTGAAAAAAAATTTTTGAGGCAAATTCCGGACATGGAATTTGTCTCTAATTATAGATTGACTAGGGTACTTTTTGAGGAGCTATGCGAGGAAATCATTCCTCTACTACCTTAAAAAAACAACATTTTGGTAAAGGGGCATTGAACCAAACCAACAACCATTATCCATTACGGAAGTATTTGATGACC
Organism: Eilema depressum; assembly: GCA_914767945.1. Lineage (NCBI taxonomy): Eukaryota > Metazoa > Arthropoda > Insecta > Lepidoptera > Erebidae > Eilema > Eilema depressum. Next base: position 5,207,571 of record OU612028.1, on the reverse strand, counting down.
CCAGTAGATGGCGCTACACACATACGGACACCATGACGGGCACTCATCTCTATTAACTTAATAGAGATAGTGCATACGGGTATCAAAGTTTCAAATTTGAAATTGTCAAACTGTCAAAGAACGTATTAAAAACATAGAACAATATTATGGCACGAGGGTTTTTAAGATCGTTCACATTAAATATACGTAAATTCTTGAAAAATGACATTTTAGTGATCTAACAGTACCTTTGTAATAAAAATCTCATATATTTTTTAATTTGACGCTCTTTTCATGAGAATACAACTATATTTGTTGATTTTTCATTTGTTAACGGTTTTTAGATGTTTATAATATATCGGTCCACACTATTCATCTAGACTCGATCGTTAGTCTATGATTCCGAAGACGGCGGCATCCGTCAGTCGTCACCGAAAGGTTTTCAGAGTAACTTTAATGGTCCGTGTTCGGCGACCGTTCGTTTCGATCCGAAACGTTCATGTTCGTTTTTGGGAGTAAGGCCCCAGAACCCTAACCGATATCAAACTGTTAACCGGTTTATAAGGGTGCACCGAAATAGCTGCGTTGCCACTCTTACTATTCTATCATTTAGCTAACAAATTTTTGAAATAATGGCATTTTGTTGTACCTACACCTCCCTCGCCGCGTGTTATTCGATAAAGAGAGGTTTTTAGCTGAACTGAGACTAGTTTTATGACACGTTATTATAATATTACTAGACCGGCCGTCTCTGAAAACCAGCGCTGTCCGCCTGCACTACAACGCGGACAGCATTAAGCTGAGAGGCGGCCATTATCCTACCTGGCTATTTTTTATGCATACCTATTGTTATATTTTTGTCTTGTTGAACTGTGTATTGCTAGGTGAATAAAAAAATATTTTCTTTTCTTTTCTTCTTTCTTTCTAGTTGTTGCCCGCGGCTCCACCTGCGTCGATGTCGGTTATCGCGACCAAACAAAGCCTATGTCCTTTTCAGTGTCTCCAACTGCACCGTAATTACGGTAGATCTACCGTATTTCTTACAAATCTGTCACCTACTGTAGACATGTCATTACGGTACTAAAATCTACCGTAATTTCATCTGTCGAATTTTTCAATACATTTTAAAAAAAAATGTACTGTAAATGGATTTACTTTTACACCACTGTCGCTTAGGCTTAAAAGACCAGTACCCGTGGCGGTTAAATTAATTTAAAAAAGCTACAGTCGCTGATAGTAGTGATAGTTGATTTATGCATGCTACCAAATTACGAAGTTACTAAATATGACGGATAATGTAATATTTGCATGTTGTTTTAATACTGCCAAGTTACTGCATTCGGAGTTTAGGGACAAAGGCAGTCAAAAATGAATGTATCGATTTAAAAATAAATGATTAAAAACTAAATAATAGACTACTGCTGGTGGTATAATACCCTTCATTTTTCATTCTTTTTAAGATTTGCAAATGGATACCGCCTGCTATCTAGCTTGTTTGGGTCTTCACAGTTTACAGCCGCAGTCGGGTGTTTCGATTTTTAATCATTATATTTTATTTTATACTCTTAGTTATACTTAAATTTTTTTTTGTAATATCCTTCTAATTTCCTTAATTTTGTATCCCCTTTTATCATATAAGAATGACTAAAAAAAAATTGACAACATTATATTTCAGCGCCAAAAATTTAACATTTTATGACATTCAGGAGATGAATACCTTTCTGTTGTACCTATGATTTTTCAAAACTAACTAACTATCCAACTATTTTCGAGTTTATTTGTAAAAATGGTCGTAATAAAACCACCGTATTTTTACCGTAATTAACATTTAGTGTCTGCCGTAATTTTCTAGAGTTTACCGTATTTTTAGGTTAGAAACACCGTAATTTTGATTGTGACAGTTGGAGACACTGGTCCTTTTAAAGTTCATCAAAATCTGTTCAGTGGTTTAGGCGTGAAAGCGTAACAGACAGACATACAGACAGAGTTACTTTCGCATTTATAGTATTAGTATGGATATGGAAGTATGGATATGGATAAGTATCCAAGTATCCACCTCTTTTTCAAATAGATAAGACTAAGTACTAAATGACTGAACTTTGATTCCTGTTTACAATGTGACGTTATTGGAAACCTTCGCGTGGTATACAGCACCGTACCTTGGCAACATTGGATCCTTATGATTGACACTATCGATTAGTGCTATAAAAAAATAAGTTTAAAACTAAAACCCGACTACTTAAAAATCACGCTCTGAAAAGTATTAAACAAGAAAATATCTAGGATAGCCGTGGTCGTATGCCACTTTTCCTTAGAATAGCATGTATGTATCGTTTTATTATAGTAAGTGGCATACGACCACGGCTATCCTAGATATTTTCTTGTTTAATACTTTTCAGAGCGTGATTTTTAAGTAGTCGGGTTTTAGTTTTAAACTTATTTTTTTATTTTTTTTTTATTTTGGGGCACCCAACAACTATAATTTATGCATATTTGAAATATGCTAATTGAGCTCTTTAATTTGATACCATACACGGTATATTTATCTCAAATTATTTTTTCAACACAGTACTTTATGGCCGCTAGAGGGCGCCACATTAGATTTAGTGCCGTCATATAGCCTATAACCATCAGACGATCAAGACGATTCTAACGATATGCTATATGTCCAGTTCTATTAAGTAGTTGAGCAGCTATGAGGGAACAAACGAACATACATACATACATACATACATACATACATACATACATACATACATACATACATACATAGCCTGTCAAAAGCATAACCCTCCTTTGACTTCCCCGTAGTCGGGTAAAAATAGAGGGTGCTGCCTGGGTGAGCCAAGCTAGTTTTAGAAAATCTTTGAATGCAGTTTTGTTTCTTTTTAAAAATAAAGGAATGTCTTCTTTAAGTAAAATGAGCCACTTAAGGATTTATGGTAGTTTTCTTCCAGGGGCTGACTTATTTTTATACCCGGTATATGTTCAAACTAATTGGTATGCATTTTTTTTTTATCGTGTGAAAAGTCCCCATGGATACCCCCCGCCGCGCGCCGGAGCCGGTGAAGGAGATCATGTCGGACTTGAACCGACTAAAACGCACGCTGTCTCTGGGCCGTCGGTTGCCGGAGGCAAGGTAATCGTAAACATAACTATCCCTCGCACCCCGGCCGACCCTGGGACCATTTATCTCTCCAGCTGGCCCTCTCCCGGAGTGGGGACCACGGAGTCCCCACCTCGCCCCCAAGTATGGGGAGGCACGCGATGCGTGCCGCCGCTGTGGCCTGCTTCTGCTAGGGTCATAGGCGGCCTCACCCGTCACATCCAGGCTCATGGGGGACGTAGGTAATTTTGTGACCTCCCACGACCGAGTTGCCTCCGCTCGTCACGGGCCGCGCGGTTTGCGTCTCTCCAACGCCGGTCCACTAGAGTAGCTGGGCTATTATTAGCAGTTTGCCACGGCATGCCACGGCGTGCCAGGGCATGCCGCGGCAAACTGCTAAAAGCCCAGCTACTCTAGCATCATTTTTGCTCTTCGTGTATTCGAAGTTGGTTGTTGTTGGTTGTTGTTATGTAAGATCATTGTCGCGAGACAAATAAGGTTCTGCCGCGCGCAGATTATTTTGTAATAGTCTATGTTTGATGAAGCTCTTCCACCGCAGTAGCAGCCCGTGCTATCCTCAAAAGTCACCCATAAAATGAGTACCTACTTCGCGTATAGAGCACATTTTGAGCACATTTTAGGCCCAAGATATAATTTCCTGAGCAATATGTATCTAGTAATGTGCCTTGCTATATGATTGATATTTATAGGTATATAGGTATCCTATAATATAGCTACGCGTGTGACGGCGTGTGACGGACTTAAAGCGGCCATAAAGTTCGGTGTGAGTATTTTTTCTGTGGTGTGAGCCTACATAGAAGGACGCGACGTGTTGTTGCCATTCCGTGCAGATACTTAAATCATCACGTTATAACGTTATAAATCTATAACGGTTACACTTATTAACCGTTATTAACAGATATAAACCCTTAACACTTTCAATCGGTTACACTTTCGTTTCGGTTACACTTATAAAAGGTTTTCTTCTAAAACAGTTTCAAAAAACAGTGTTAAAACACTTTATAGTGGTTACTGTTTCGGTCCCTGTACCCAGGTATTTATAGGTAGCCCAGAATTAGTTTAGGGGATTTCTGCGCAAAAAAAAAAGGAAGTAGTAATAGAGTTTTCATTAATTACTTCTCTTTTTTTATATAGGTACCACTTAGGTGGCAGACAAGCACACGGTCTAACTGATGGAAAGTGGTTATCGTGGCCTGTGAGCGTGTGCAACACCAAGGGAGCCACAATCGTGCTGCCGCCGTTCCTATAAGAACAAAAAGTTTCTGTGCCGTCAGTGCAGAAGACAAAGCAGGACAAGCCTTTGGACTTCCCACTGACAGCACAAAAAGTCTCCAGTGAGCTTTGGCTAGTCTACTCACCGCCCGGGAACGCAACACGAGGTTATTATGGAAGGGGTAAGTATTCTACAGGGCTTCCTCAGTCGGACTGCAAAATTGGGTGGAAATACCGTCGTGTCCTGCCTCCGTTTTTACCACTGCACATTACCAATCGTAATTCGTTTTTATATTAGAGGACTATACAGGCTTTTAACACTTATCATATTATGAAATCGTATATCGGGCCTTGGTATGGCACTCGTAATGTTTCCGATCATTTATCACTGTGATAATGTTAGTGTATATGGCATCAAGGGGCGCTTAGGCATCGTACGCTGACACCACTTGACCCTAAGTAATATAAATGTATCTTGTAAGGATTATGAAATTCGTTCACATCTGTTCTTTGTATGGTCATTAGAACCCAAAGCCCTCCAGAGAAATAGTTTATTTATTTATACCTATGGACTTATTCGTAAGTGGAATAGAATAGCGTCACCCCACGGAGGACAGAATAATCATTTCCTTCTCCATGGGCCACCCCGTCTCGTCCAAAGTGGGTGTCGTAGAAGACAACTAAAGGATATGGATTGTATCCATTCGATAGTTAACAACTAGAGGGCTAACATTTTCGTTCTCTTTCTGTTAGCCTCAATTTTTCTTGCTTCAAAGATAAACCTTTTCTTGCAATTCCTCGTCTGTTTCTTGCGCTCAACGTAACGACCGGTAGTTTAGTGCCAAAGAAAGTTCATTAGCTTGAGACACGGTAACTGCTACGATTTTCACGGAATGTTTTATGTTCAGTTGGATGTAAATTGACTGTTACGTGGATAAATTCTCAAAAAATCCTATTAAAATATCTGAGTGCTCTTTTGAAATATAACATAGGTAGGTACTGTTTGTTATAAATAATATATTGCACTCAATTAACAACACTGTTTAATTACAATCAAAAATGAAAAAAAAAATAATCTACTGTAATGTAATTTTGATTTTCTTTTGCATTTGAATGCGGAACTAATTTTAAAAAAATATGCCTATGTATTAACTATTCACGGAACACAAAATTAATTCAGTGAATCACGTTTGCCTTGTAACACAAATGAAGTTAGTGTCGTGGTGAACATTCTGCACTATAAAGTTTAGCCATGTAAAGTGCTTTGAAACAAGAATGTAAGTAATCTTTGAACCCAAGAACTTCGTACATTATGTCGCCCCTTAACTATCAAGCTCGTCTCACGAAATTAAATCTGAAATAACGATGCTTAACAAACTAAGTGCAAACTTGCTGTTTTTTTTTAAGTGAAAATTTATTTAGGCGCGTTGAGCACATTTTGGGTGAACAAAATTCATGGCACTCGCGCCATCCTCACACCCTGCACGCTGACGTCACAATTCGTAGGTAACTTAGTTATTGACAAAGTGCCAGTTATGTCAATTCACATGTGAGACCTCTGTATTTATGTATTGTGGGTATGTACTTTTTCGCCAGTATAATAGTTCATAACATAACATAATGAAATCTTACGCAATTCATCTTAGTGTTTATTTCAAACACACTAAATATTACAAAAAGGTAATACCTAATCATTGTAATCTACATAATATATGCTAGAATCCATTCACTATCTATATCCGTGTCTGTAATTCATTCTAATTGTAATATCGATTGATTAATTATGTCGATATACATTACACCAAAGTTATTAAAGAGATACTGCTGAATCTGATGATATTACGAACCGAATACTGTGACTGTTTACTTACTTGATGTCCAATGTATATTGATTCCTATTAAATTTCTTTACCACATTGTTGTTAGACTCAGTCCGATGCGAGCCGCCCCCCTAGACAAGTGGCAATTCGTTGCTCGGCGTATGATGGAATAGAATGACAAATGTATAGGATTTGACGTTTTTGACATTCGTTGACACCTGTCATATACGTCAAATCCCATACATTTGGCATTTTGACATTCGTTGACACCTGTCATATACGTCAAATCCCAAAAATTTGGCATTCTATTCCATCATACGCCGAGCAACGAATTGCCACTTGTCTAGGGGGGCAGGTCGGTGTGACTCGTACCTTAATCTACATACACAAAACGCGCCATTACTCCCGATCGAGCAAAGTAAATACATTTATTCTCGTTCAATACCGGTGACGTCACAGCGTCTAAGCCCGTCTTTGCAAATACGTTTCTATTATGTTGGTGCAGAGAGTTAATTATACGTGTCAGTGCGTCTAGTTGGCTTCCATTGTGCGGTAAAGTCTTATTTTGAGAGAGGATCTATGTGAACATAGGAAAAAATATGGAATTGCGTGTAGGCTTAGAGTATACATTGCTATAGAGCGCGCCTTACAAGTATGAACTGCTATCACGGGTATGAACAGTACCGAGGCTCCTGGCTCAACCTCAATCAGTAGCAAAACAATACCCGTCAAAATGACTTCGCAAATAATATTTAATTCGATATGTTAAATCAAAATTTTATACAACATCGTATATTTGTAGTAATAATGACGCAAAGATAACGCAAAACGACGCCATTTTTTTGTATTTTGGCTTAAATTTTATCCATGCATATCAAATCGAACAAAACACTTCAAAACAACAAACTACATTAATAAGTGCATCTATTGATATTTTCGGTAATGCCTGAAACGTCACTATAGGTGCGCTATACCATCGCAAAGTATCTGCTAACACTCGGCGCCAAAGACCTGAGTGTTAGGCGCGCTCTATATTTATAATGTATACTCTAAGCGTGTAGGTATCTGTAGTACAATGAAAGTGTAGATTGGATGCGAATGTTCCATTGATGTGATAACGACCAGCGACCAGTCAGTATCAGATCTATATTGAATAGCAAAGTTCCAAAATTATCTTAATGCCGAAGTATTAAGATCAAGTCAATCTGTGTTATTCATTTAAATTATATTAACGTCCGAACTAAAAGTGTGTACCAAATAACAGAACAATCAGCAGGAAGGGGGAAGATCATTTTGAGTACTTTGCTAGTCAAGATCGATTTGATACTGATTTGGCTAAGTCTATACTATGACACTTAGCTACATCGGGACTCAATGACCAACATAATATGATATGTTCCACGGGGGAGTTTTACTTAAATTTTATAATATTTTAGGACTATTATTTAATTTTTATAATATTGTGTAGTACTTTAGAATATTGGCAAAATAATACAATTTCTACTATTACCTACTGTTATGTTCTAATGAAAATTAGCAAATAATGAAATATGAAATACATGAGAATCAAATTAGAAATTGAATTTTTATTTAGTGTGTGTAAATAATAATACATATAGCAATAAAATTATTAATGTATGTTATCAACCGATGATACATTACATTTCACGATACATTAACCAAATACCTAATGCAGAGATATCCTTATAACCAAATAGTAAACACGTATATAGAGTAATCTATTGTTAAGGAACTGAAACCATTTTTCAACTACAGTGACGTTAAGAATCTCCTAGATCGCAACTTTGTTTATTAGCTCAGAAGTTAAAGCCTGGCTTAACTCAAAGTACAATGTCAGTCTGCTGTTAATTTTGTAATTCTATAGAGTCTAGAGTCAGTGTGCAGTTGGGTTTCCTAATTAATCTCTCTAGCAAAGCTAAGTTTCGTTAGTATCAAAACGGTTTAACGTCTGAAATACAATTTAAATTTAAAGACATCCAACTCACTCTTTACCAGCTAACGTGTTTCCTTCTTCATACAAGTTTTGGGGCCTCATCGGGGCGTAAAAAAGCATCTGATAAGGCCGTCTACGTAGCTGAGGGGGTCACCATTGTAATTGTGAATTATTTGTGTCTGTTATAGTGACCCTCTTTCTTGAGACTTTGCCTTTAGTTTATCATCAGGCGGGGTGTAGACATATCGACGTATCCTCCTATTTATAAAAAGATAATTGCTATTTCTATTTTACTGGGACTTTTCGTACTCCTGTCCACGTCTAGAAAGAAAACTATCACTTTGTGTTTCCAGCGAGTCAGATCTTTACGCAGTAGATGCAGCACCGTGGAATGGCACGGAACCGTGCTTAAAATTACCAGTAGGTGAATGTCGGTTACTTTTGCTTACGTATCCGGTTCTTTCAACCAACTGCTATGAAACATGCGTATGATTATCAGTTTAATCAATCCCATTACAATGAAAAGAAACCACATCAACACTACTAATCTTTGTACTTACTCATGTGTGCGTGTAATTACTTTGTCTGCCTAGTTTTGTTTCCTAGGATACACGAAGCCTACGAACCCACTGGTAGTCGGTCAGTGGTTCTCACATGTTGTATCGTATTAGTTACCAGGTTGGCACCAAGCCAATATGACAATAATTGAACGACAGCACAAACTACTTGTGCTCCATTTGTAAATAATGTCATGATGGGTCAATAGTTGCTTAGATCACATATATTTACAAATATCACAAGGTTATTGACCTTCTGATGGATGTGATAAAAAAACAACAATTTGATTTTGATCATTTCTAACGAAAATGGAAACTTATACCTATCTACTGAAAACTTATAATGTGTCTACATTTACATATCAATGTGTTAACGTTACTATATATGTGTGCACTATAGCGATAACTTAGACTCTTTTTATAATATAGCGACTGACCAATAGCATAAACATGTACTGGGAATCCTGCCACCCTACATCCAAAATGAAAAAGACATAAGCAACACTCCTATTATACTTCATTGAGATCCACGTGGATTATTTATAAAATACATGAACATTTATTTAATTACTTATAATATGATTTTAGGTCACAAGAAAACCGAGTCCTGTTCACGCTCACAGCTTGACTTAGGTCAAGAAGAGTTTTATCGATTTGAATTAGAAAAAGTGATCGTCCAAGGGTCTTGAGCCCGCGAACAATCCTTTACAGGGGAGAATGCTCTGACCAGCTCAGCTACATATATTATATTGACTACGTCTTGGACACTCTCGATAAGAATAGTTTACATTATTTTAAAATTTCATAATAGTGAATTTCATAAAAGATGTTTTTTCGTTTTTCTTTCTTTATTCATTTTTCATAAAAGAAGAATCGAGTCCCGCCTAAGTCGCTTTTTCTATCTTAAAACGAAAAGAAGAATTTTGTTTGTCAATGAGTCAAAACTTTTATGTGAGTAAAATGTTACGCTAACGTTCGATGGAAACATATTTATGTTTTCTAAAATGTTTTATTAGTAGGTATTTGGTTTAATTTGAGTAGAAAAAATTTACCGAGGACATTGCATGTTAGATAATTAAGCTTTTCGCTGCGGTTGGTGTATTTCATGTCTATCACACGTCCTGACATTACCATTATGACCGCTCTCGTGCCGGCCAACTATAAGGGTATCTGTATTGAGGTCACGTACCAAGAGTAACTACAGCGTTTTGGGAACACCAAATCTCTACGCTGATTCTAAGGGCGGAACGGAGAGTATTTCAGTGGACTGCAATAGACTAATTGATTGATTGATGTCGTAATTAATTATTTATCCATATCCATACTAATACTCGTATTATAAATGCGAAAGTAACTCTATTTGTCTGTCGGTTACGCTTTCACGCCTAAACCGCTGAACCGATTTTGATGAAATTTGGTACAGAGATAGATTAGACTTTAGGAAAGGACATAGGCTATGTTTGGTCGCGATAACCGACATTATTATTTCGGTTAGTGACGTTGCACGTCGGTGCTTGGAAAATCAGTCCGTCCCTTACCTGGTCTCCACTACGCCCTCTGCTGATCAGAGGGACACGGGGAAGCCTCTGACTAGCTCCCTTCAGGGCCACTCCCGCCTAAAGCACAGAAAACGGTCATCCACGATTTCCAGGATGTACCAGGTGGAAATTTCGAACCAAGCACTCCTGTTTTGATATACCTAATACAGAAAAATACTTGAATAAGCAGACCCGCATTAATCATTCAACGCAAGTGAAATCAAACATTACACATTATTGGGTATTTTTAGCCTTGAACTGTTTTTCGTTCGTTGTACGAACATAATATATAATTGTAGTCTACACAATATATTTTCATATAAGATCAAGGCTTTGTAAGAAAGAATCAGAAACTATTACGCCAAATTTGCTATACTAGCGAAATTTGGGCTTCCGAAAAGGATGATTTTAACGTTTTTATCTTACCTGAAGAGAAAGGGTGAGTGAGCATAATATTGTGTGTGCTTTATCATGTGGAAATAATTTATTGGATACTTGAAATATGCTGTTATTATTTTGTAATAAATATTGATAAACTTAGATTATGTTTCTCCACAATGCTATCTAGACCCAAAGTAAGCATAGCTTGACTATCTTGTATTATGGGTTCTGGAATGCGGATAAAATACTTTGATACGTTTTTTAACCGACTTCAAAAAAGGAGGTTCTCAAATTCGTACTCAATTTTTTTTTAAATTTTTTTTTTATATGTTTGTTACGCGATTGTGAAGCCAATTCTAGACGGATTTAGAAAATTATTTTTGTGTTCGTAAGTAGATTATTCCAAAGTGGTCCCATTTAAATTTCGTAAAGATCTGATGATGGGTTTCCGAGATTAGACCAAGGAACTCTTCAAAAAGTACCAGGAAATCAGCCGCGATTGCTGCAATGGCATATTATTGCAATGTTTCTGCCATTACACATCATAACATCACGCCTGAGTCCTTTGAAGGGGTACGCAGAAGTGTTCAGAATATTCAACTATATTTCCGGTGTATATGCATTGATTTTAAAAGTTCTTTTTGAATAATGCTTTAATAATTATTTTTTTTAGCGTGGCCGATTCGATCTGTAGTGCAGCGTCAGCAGCGCATGTACATGCGATGGACAGTCGTGACGTCGTGAGACTGTACAAACTCACTAAAAAGAGAAAAATAAATTCATTTTAACAAAGAAGTTTACTTCAAGAAACGAAAAAGAGGCACTAAAAAGCGAAAAATAACTTAATTTACAGACTTACTGATTTATTAGAAGTCGGTGCCAGCCAACTTTGTTTGTTGTGTCTGAACTACTATGATGCAATCAATTGAAATATGGCGTCTCTTGGGCTAGATACCGACTTCTAATAAATCAGTAAGTCTGTAAATTAAGTTATTTTTCGCTTTTCAGTGCCTCTTTTTCGTTTCTTGAAGTCGGTTAAACTTTTTTGATAAAATGAATTTATCCTTTAGCTGAAGTGAAGTGAAATTGACGTGTCCTATATTTAAAAAAATACGGTGTGGAAAGTTTGTATGAAAATATTGACAATTTTTAAGCTAGTAACTCAAAAAAATGATTTTCAGAATATTGGTAACAAATAGAAAAAAATACGTAACACTTCGGCATGTTTGAAAAAATACAGGTTTGCTGGTTTTGAACGAATATAGAATACTTGGATGAATCCGGCTACCCACGATGTTATAAAATTCGTATACAATTTTTCACAGGTAGTTATTTCATGACATTTCAGTTCTTGAAAATGAAATGGCTTTTCTCTTTCATTTTTAATTTAGCAACAAAGTAAAATGAAATGAAGTAAATGGCTCTTAACAAAAAAACCGCATCAAAATTAGTTCAATAGCTTTGGTCCATCGCAGAAAACAGGCAAGAATCCGAACATAAATATTTTTGTGTTCGGTAGTGCTAAATTACCATACCCCAAGACTTTTTTTTAATATCTTCAATTTACAGACACGACAATGTCCCTAACAGCTGTTGTATAATTTTTTATGACCTTGGTAATTTTATTACATCGATGCCCTAAAGCCTAATCAATTTAGTAATTCAATTTCGTGTTCATCTTAATACATCACAGTACTTTTTTTTTTTTATATCGATGTCTAATGGCCAAAAAGGGATAACCGCCACTTTACAAATTTTACAGGAGAGTGATTTAAAGTTAAAAATAAACGAAAAAAATTCATAAGAAAAGATTTATAGGTCCCGAAAGGCTGAAAATCTATATTTGTAGCATTTATCGCACTATCTATTGACTAGCGTTGTTATTTTTATGAAATTCAGGCTTTAAATAGTAGTTGCTGTCGGTTACCCCAAAAGGTCTTAATTTTACAAACAGCAAAAATGTCGTAAATGTAATACATAAAATTATTAGCTTCTATCAAAAAACCTCATGTTTTATTTAAATTGAGGAAAAATAGCGCAAGTGTATTTTCTTAAGAAATAAAATTGTGGAAATGTGGTATAACCAGCTATCGAATGAAAATTCACTGAATGGAAAATTGTAGGTATCAAGTATTTTTTTAAGAAACTACGATAATTAGACTATTATGTGTTTCTATGTACCTTTTATTTAAAAGTATATTGAAGGAGAATATATTTCAGGTTTACCCGAGACGTTTAAATAATAAAACTATATAATTTTATTAATCAGCTCAGTCTATAATTGACTAAAAATGGCACTTTCTAATTAACAATTTCTTATATCATAGAATAGACTCAAAACTATTACAACTCAAATAATAATAGTTACCTTAATATCAAATCAAAATAAATGTTCGTTATAGAAAAGGCTGATTTTCGAAATGATATGAGATGTTTTACATTCCAGAAATTGAGAATTATCTATACATTTTTACATCGTGCCAAAATGGCTCGCATGCGCACGTGGCGCTTGCCCAGCTGTCACCCGGCTTGGGTCATTTTTTTCGAGAGAATGATACCAACAACCGCCAATTTCAATTATTTTAGATTGACTAAACGACACAATACGCCAAAATTCTTTAAATATCGGGAGGGCTAAAAAGGATAAGCAACAAAATATTATTAAGTACTTGCAGGGACAAAATGTAGTAAACAACTTTAATATGTTTAAAAAAATTGCCAGAAAGTATTAAACGGATGTCAATAAATAATTATGTAGAGGCAAATTATCATAAACCCATATTTCTCAATTTTTATTTCCAGGTGAAATAGGTTAAAGGTAAATCATTAGAATATTACAGAAAGTCCAAAAGGCATAAGTTCGTTATTCTCCGATATTTTGTAGATCAACCACCAAAAAAAATATCTCGTCAAAATTTTGGTCGTTTATATAGAAAAAAAAGTCTCATATCTATAATTTTACAATTGCTTAAACGACATAAAAATTCGCTTAGAAACACGTAACCCGGATCAAACGACGCAGAAAAAAATTACGATTCTGACTATGTAGGTATATAACTCAAAATCCCAAAATATGTCGCTTATCCCTTTTTGGCTGTTAGGCATCGATATTTATTTTATAATATTAAATGTAGGTAATAATTTTATTTCGTGTATAGTATACACAGTTATTTATATCATGTTTCTACATTTTTCGTAATAAAATATTTGATTAAAGACACCCAAAATCACGTTTAACGATTACGCCTCCTAATATTACAAAACGAAATTGTAAAGATTTTTTCTCATACGTGTTCTCTTTTGTTACAGATTCGTTTACATATCGAAACATGAACAAGTCACACAAATGGAACTTTTTAGTAAAGATTTCTAGTAGGAGGTAATTTTTTTATTACGTTTTAAAGTTATAAGATGAAATTCTTCTTTGTGCTAGCGTTATCCCAGTCGCTTCCGAAGCTTTCATCTCGGAATTTGGCTGTCCAACTGCGGATTTGGCTGAACTTCGGTATTTTCGATGAAGCGACTGCCATCTGACTTACACAATCTATTGGTGATATCGAAGCATTGTATTTAGACCAATTGTTGAACTTTTTGGTCTCCAACTACCCGTAATGACTGCCATACATGTTCTTATAGCAACCGAAACCGATGGCTTCACGTGTTCTTCGAGGCACGAGTAATGCAAATACCAATATTCATGCATACAAATATTTGCACCATCATCTCCTGATGCTATATACAATGAAATTAACAATACGTTTCTATTACAAACATGAACTTATTACTTGTTACAGAAAAGTGGAGTATGAAACAATGAATAAAAGAATTGCATCTGGCCCAATACAAGAAGAATTAACTGCTGCTTCTGACATACTTCAGATGGTTTATACTACTCTTACATAATACGTATACGACTTACGTAATACAACGTGAAATGTAGACAAGTACAACAACAAGATGGGACAGACAGTCACACACATGGGTGCTAACAATACATCAATAATTAATAATACTGAAGAAATAATCCAGGATGATAGCGAAGCCTGTCCTGTCACTGATGATCCAAAATACCCAAGTAGTTTCGGAGTCACCCTAGCAGTGCCGGAGTGGGAGGCCATATGTACAGCTATAGCACTCACATTGATTATAATCTCAACGATTGTTGGCAACATTCTGGTAATTCTAAGCGTATTCACATACAAACCTCTAAGAATTGTTCAAAATTTTTTCATAGTTTCACTCGCAGTAGCGGATTTGACAGTGGCAATTTTAGTTCTACCGCTAAATGTGGCATATTCTATTCTAGGACAGTGGGTGTTTGGGATATACTTATGCAAAATGTGGCTTACATGCGACATAATGTGTTGTACTTCGTCCATATTAAATTTATGTGCGATCGCCTTGGATAGATACTGGGCTATCACCGATCCTATAAATTATGCACAGAAAAGAACTTTAGAAAGAGTACTTCTTATGATTGGAGCTGTTTGGGTACTATCATTAATTATTAGTTCGCCACCATTGCTCGGGTGGAATGATTGGCCAGACGTCTTTGAACCTGATACACCGTGTCGTTTGACGTCGCAACCCGGGTTTGTAATTTTTTCATCATCTGGATCCTTTTACATTCCGTTGATAATAATGACGGTAGTTTACGTTGAGATATTTTTGGCCACAAAAAAACGATTACGAGATCGTGCTAAGGCTACTAAAATTAGCACTATTTCGAGTGGTCAGAATCGATACACAAATAAAGACAATGACCAGCATGATCAGGACTCTGTTAGTTCTGAGGCAAATATAAATGAACATCAGGGTGTAACTCGTTTAGTCTCCGATCCAGAAAAAAAAAAGAGAACCAGAAAATTGACACCAAAGAAAAAACCAAAGAAACGTTACTGGAGCAAGGACGATAAATGCCAAAATAAACTGATAATACCTATTTTATCGAATGAAAACTCAGTGACGGATGGAGTAGAAAACTTAGAAAATCGACAAACATCATCAGAAAGTAACTCTAAGGAAACTCACGAAGAAGATTTGATAGAAGTCAATGAAACTGAGAAAGTGGTGAAAAGTCATAAGAAACCTAAGCCAACTCCGCAAAATGCCATTTACCAGTTTATTGAAGAAAAACAACGTATTTCTTTAACACGAGAGCGTCGTGCTGCTAGGACTCTCGGTATTATTATGGGGGTTTTTGTATTTTGCTGGCTACCGTTCTTTATAATTTATCTTGTAATACCGTTCTGTGTAAGTTGTTGTTTATCAAATAAGTTCATCAACTTCATCACCTGGCTGGGGTACATTAATTCAGCCCTCAATCCATTAATATATACCATATTTAACATGGACTTTAGGAGAGCGTTTAAAAAGTTACTTTGTATCAAAGCGTAAACGTGCCAAAGACTGTAAGATTATGATGTTTTATGCATCCAATAAAATTAAATAATGACGCTGATTTGCTCAAAAGAAATTGAATCATTCGTTATTAAATTAGAATGGTAAGTAGACAACAATAATGTATGAATGGAATTTCTGTAATTATGTATAAATAAATACAAATCTTCATGTCTGTACTCGTATGTTTGTTGTACAAAAGATTCATGATAATTATTACTACTAAAATATAGATTTCCTTCAAAATACCATGGAGTAGTCAAGTGTAAAAATTTAATGGTTGAATAGTGCATAGCACGTTTAGATTTATGTATGTGTACCTATGTAATTAATAAATATGGATTAAACAAACTTGGCAAATCATAACCAACGGATACATTGAAAAAAAAAGACAATTCTATAATGTACATACATATCTTGGTCCGTTGTATATAAGAAATTAAAATATAATATGTAAATGATAAGCGTATGTATAGTTCGGATTCTAAAATTTATTTAGTAGAACTTGTAATTGAAATGTTCTAAATACTTCAATTGTTAGAAAGATGTAATAGTATTGACACTGTATATCCCTTTGAAATAATTTGAGCCCATATTTAAAAGGGATATTAGAATAACAGTTCGTTTTGTTACTTCCTTGACTGTAATAAAAAAATGAGTTTATCTTTTGTTTTATTTTTAAAGAAATTATAAAATTTTAGGAAACTCTGAGTGTAGTAATGAAAAAGATGTCTTATAAATAGGGTTTTCTAACAGACTAAGAGTAAAAGTCACAGGTAACAATTCACAACCTAATAAAAATTGCTTCATTACAAACTTAAATAGATATTTTACTTTCATAAACCATTTAACAGATTTTTCTTGTTGCCCGAGTTTTCGTTACCCGCGACCAGTTGCCACGGGTTAAACAAGGTACGGGGCAATCTACAAACTAAAACTAAAATTTAATGAAAATCTGTTGAAAGACTACAACGTGTTACAGAAAGGTGTGGTCATATTCGGGGGACGCATTAAGTGTCATATAAATAACATATTGGCTTGGGGAACAAATCAGATTTACTTGCTATGACGTAGAAAAATGCTTTTCTTTTTTATCGACCATGTGTAAACTGGTGAAAATTGCCGATAAACGTACAACACTACAAAATAACCAGGGCTACAGCACGCTGTTAAGAGCTGTTTACAAATAAACTACAATTTGAACCCGAGTAGGTTTACCAAACGATCTAAATTGGTGAGACAGTCTCAATATCGTCCTACTCAACTACCAGATAAGTTCATTTTATGATGTTATCGGGCAAAGAAATTCTGAAGTAGCTTCTAACTTATTAAAATAGTCTAAAAATGTTGATAGAATTCACTTAATTAATAAGAAAACGTTTTTATGTTTCTGAAATCATTCATCAGCTGTATGTGAGACTGTCTCAAACGCTTCCTTTGCCTAAGGTTAACCTACATTCAATACCAGGAGCCGTGGACAACCGAATTTGCAGCCACACCTCATAATATTATACTAATTAAAATTGGTTCCGTACCCAATTTAAATTTTTTGGATCAATTTACGTTTTATTTTATCAAAATGTTATGAAAAAAATAAAAAAATAGCATAGTAAAATAAACAAAAAGCATATTCAAATACCAGGATAACATAACATGTAAGAGCGATTTCGTCAGAGTTTTTAAAATATTATGCTACGTTACCCTAAAATAATTCATAATAAAAACTATTTTCTGCATTCCTGGTATAAGATGTACCTTTTTGACCGTGGTTTCTTAGCAACCACGTTGTTTAGTCATTGTATCTGAAGTTTATTAAAAATATGCAATTTTGTGTAAAATATTACGAAAAAATAGCGAACATAGTATGTGATTTTGAGCCGTTGTTTAAATTTTAAAAACGTATGCCGCATGCCGTGGAGATTTACGCATACTGTGGCGGCATGAACTCCTCAGTACTTGTGTTTGTGATGTGACATACTTAGGTGATAGTTAAAACTCATTGAGTCGTGCTCGTGAAGTGATAAATAAGTACATTTCTGTGGCTGTAGGTACACTTACCACTTACCAGATTAGGTATATCACCGCTTCGCTGAAAGTAGACCCCGGTAAGTGTTAGTCAATGTATCCGTAAACTCCATTGTAGGTAGGTACTTACACTTCTACGCAGCTGTTCGCCTGATAGCCGAAATACTGTTTGGCTACCAGGCGAACAGCTGAGTGAACTTATCGCAAAAGGACAAAATACAATAGTGATGTCACCTACCCCTTTTACTAATGTATCGATTAATTTAAGGAATTTTAAAATTTTGTATGATGAATAACGATGCCATCACTTTATTACTATTTGTACTTTAGTCGGTGCCCAGGAGTTCCTTATCAGACATGTGTAACGACCCTTAAATATGACCACACCTTTATGTAACACGTTGTATAAAAAGGCGGACCGCTTAACTCAGGCATCCGGTATATGGGCGGGAGGTAGCACGAGAGCGGGGACCGCACGCGGGGGCGGTCGTAGCTTGGTATACATAAGGCGAAACAAATGAACAAATAAACCTAAAATCAAATAGTGTATTTTTTTTTTTGTTTTGATAATGTGTGTAACCTGCAGCGATGCCTGAGTAAAGCGGTCAGCCAGAGAAAATCTGTTTACATAAAGATTAAGCAGCCTGCCTTCTGACGTAAATAAGAGTACGTACCTTTTTATGCTGACAAAAACGTTATAAAAGGGTACCCCTGAAATGAAGCTGTTTCGGGTTCATGTCACATCCTTAAGTTTACTGTCAAAAAGCGAAGAGTGGACGCAGTGGAGGTTAGTTTTAGTCGGTTCGAGTCCGAAATAACTACCCTCGCCGGGCGGCTGGGAGGACGGTATCCGAGTAGATTTCCGAACAATAGAGGCGACACGTAGGTATACTCCCATAAAAGCAACTTTTTTGATACGAAACATCAATCAAAATTGTTTACGATCTTCAACCGTAGTTGTAGCGTTTATGACATTTTTATTAAATGTTCCCTTTTTGTTCATGATATTGCGTCATATTTGTTTATGTCATAATATAACTTCCCAGGCAATCTGTACATAACTTCCTACTGTTTAACATGTTGTACATGTACCTTGACATCTTGGAAGTTAAATGAAATAATAGATGTTCCTATAACCGTAAGTCCCTATGTGGTATCCCATTTCATGACTTAACTATTCATTTTCACAGGAATTTTCCAATCCGTGAAATTGTGATACTTCGTACTGAAGCGTTGCTAGTTTTCCTATCAAGAGAGGACCAGTCCTCCTAGAAAGGGGCAATTCGTTGGCCGGTGTATTGTAGACAGAGATCCAGAGAGATTCAGATCTCTTTGGACAGAGCTAAGATTATAATATATCGCCACGTTATCACTACACATTATAAAACAAAGTCTCTGTCGCTGTCTGTCCGTCCCTATGTATGCTTAAATCTTCAAAACTACGCAACGGATTTTGAAGCGGTTTTTTTAATAGATAGAGCGATTCAAGAGGAAGGTTTATATGTATAATAACATAACATAACATAACATAAACTCACGCCTTTATCCCCGAAGGGGTAGGCAGAGGTGCTAGCACCCACATGTATAATACATGCATAATATTGTAGAGAAACACTGATAAATTTAGAGATATGCAGCGTGAACGGGATCAGAAAATATGGCGGTACGAAGTTCGCTGGGTCAGCTAGTTTACATATAAAATAAAAAGCTACGGTTAATACTTACTACTTGAAAACTTGGTACTAAATAGCGGCATCGCTATCACAAAAGGGAAACAAAGTACTAGCGACAGATCCCATAAAGTTTCGCAACACAAAACCTCAACAGCAGTACCTAATGGCGAAATGGCCGCCATCAATAAAGGCTGGTAAGATAAAAAAAAAGAAAAGAAACCATTGCATAAAAATGTTTGAGGAAAAGTCAGGTCGTTCATCGCTTAGAGATACTGCGAATGATGAAAATGGAGTTTATCCATCCTGTGTTTGTGTTCAATTTGGGCTAGTCCTGTTTCCCCCCGTTCTTGATTTTCCTAGAATTTTTTTCGGTTCTAAAATTATTGTTCATGTATATGGTACATTCACTTTATAATGTTACTGAGTCTTTTTCTGCACCACCATTAGATGATGGAGAATGTTTGTGACATTAACTCCGCCTGTAGGTACTTGTGCATGAATCCAGAACGAGGGGAACCAAGACTTACCTTGTAGTCTTTGGATTATTTTTTCCTACTAATGTCATACTAATTTATGTATGTACAGCATTTCAGTGATGTCCATACATTTGGTGGTACCTACACCAGAATGGCAAATCAAGAATAAATATATCGATTTGTGACCGATGATAACATCTTCATGATATATATTCATGTGCGTGAAGCGAGATTATTTATTGAAATTGGACTAAAACCAAATCAATATTGTATTTTTTAAGACCAGTCAATTTCGAGTGAATTCACAATTCAATTACTTTTCATACTGAGATGGTCTATGATTTCAAAAATTGGCTTTATATGAAGCTCGTGAAGTCTCTGGCTATGAAAAGAAAATGGTTAACAAAAGTAAATCAGATTTAATCAAAAGCAAAACAAATAATCAATAATACAAACCACATATAGAAAGAAAGATCTATTGCATTAATCTATAAAATTATAAAACAAGTAGAATCAAATTTAAATAAACACAATTTAGGTGAACGCAATTAATTTACCATTCTAATTAATACACAAACTCCAAACTGGAATATTTTAACCCCGCCTAACCGTTGTGTTACCATATTACCCTGTAGGTACGCCTCAGTTGATACCAAGAAATGTTGAAATTTGAGATTCAGCTCAAGTTTGTGTTGTGTTGTCTTCATTTTAAATAATAAAAGCTGAAATGGTTTCACGAAACTTTTCAATCCGATCTCTTATTTCATTTTATTATAAGGCTTTGCTTTTAATTTACTCAAAGTATTTTTTATTGAGGAAAGTGAGGTAAAAAAAGTAAAACATAATTTGTGTTATGGAGAGGAATCGTCAAGTTGAGTGTTTGTAATCAGGTGAGATTATGACTTTAGAGTTTTAACGTTTATGTAAATAATGTGTTTATATACATGACTAAAACTATAATTTATTCTATTCTAAATATTTGATTAATATGCATTCATCATCTGACAAATACTTACGAGGTTGCGTCATAGATCCACATTTGAGGCCTTCATCCTGAAATGTGGATCTATGACGCATCCTCTATACAAGTTGGACCACACGCGATTTATAAAAGAAGTCATATATTTAAAATAGTATTTACCCAGACCACGGTACACGGCACAGGCGTGGCGGTAGTGAACGCAACCGCTACACAGGAGGCGCGGGTTCGATCCCTGCTCAGTGCAAATTTGGGCCTGGCCATGCCTCAGAGAGCACGGGTTGTTGGAGCCCTCAAAAGTCCGACTAGTCTAACTACAGAACTTCGATATCATCAATTGGTTCCGAATTTCAGATGGCAGTCGCTTTACGGAAATTGTCAAAGTTCAGCTGTATCACAGTAGTGAAAGTCGACCCCAACTGAGTCAGAAAAACATTGAGAGAAAGGATATTCATTCAATTTAATAAATATAAAAAAAATTGACGTCAAAAAGATGTAATTACGATATACAATTTCGATAAATAAATAATTTGAATTTGAATACTACATGTATATTGTTCACCTATAATGAATCCTTAGTCATCGGTTATTACTCCCAGGACGCAAGGTGGCGTAACCGTCATTTGAAACACAATCCTACATATTGAATTCAATTACTTTCATTCATTTCGAATATATTTGAGGGTTGGATTTCAAAAACAATATTATGATAATTGAGTTTATCAATGAATGTGAAAGAGAGACCGTAGTTAATTTATTTATCTGGAACTCTCGGGGCCGAAACCTATAGGTAGATATAAAATATAACGATTTAACATTTATATTTTATATCTACCTATAGGTTTAATATATTAAATTACCTTCACAAAACTATTAGGTACTACCATATTATTTATTTTATTTATTTATTACACTTTATTCTTCACCGAGTAAAAAATACATAATTAAAATCTATAAACTACAGAAACAGCACAATGGGTGGTCTTATCGCTTTAAGCGATTTCTGCCAGGCAACCTTTGGATGGTAATTATGGTTGTAGGATGGTATGAGTGATAGTTGTTTTGGCTTACTGTTATAAATCTAAATATAATAATTAATAAGGTACATAATACGTACGTAATATTCATCCCTAATTTTCTCTCTCCGATATTAAATCTAATGTTGGATTAATATCGGATTTGGAATAATATTTGCCGCGTGGTTCCCGGCAGAGTAGAATTTGGGCCACCCCACCTCTTCCCATGCGGTGTCGTACAAGGCGACTAAAGGCTGTTTAACATCAGACAGATATAAACAACCCAGACTCAGCCTCAGATACATAGCTTGAGTCAACAATAGTGCCCGGAATATGGCAATAGGCTCACCCCCTATTCCGTAGGATGTAATACAATGATTGGTGAAATGTGGGTGTTAATTCACCAGTGCGTAACTCTCCGTGGATAGAGGCGTGATTGTAAGTATGCATGTATGTTGAAATAAATAACTAAAATAAAATATATGACATTAAATAGTATTTCACAAACCACTGCTAAATTAGCCTAAGGACCATTACGCACTGTCGACTAGTCGCCAGCGACTGTTACTTTCATTGTTAATTCAAATAGGTGTCTACACACTTAGTCGTCGTCGGTCGCTCGCCTATGTTTTAGTCACTGAGAGACCCAAGTCGCCTGTGACTAGTCGACAAGTGGCCCTAAATGTTAGAGTAAAATATTTTAACAGCTATAATTATTATGAAAGATTTAGCTCAGTAATCGGAAAAAAAGTAGGTACTTAACATTGAAAAAACTTTATTTACAACGCTCATTTAATTCTACCCTCACCATTACTCCATGAAATACATTTATGTTCGCACAAAACAATAAAATCGGTTAACCGTGAACCGTATACCAAGGACTGAGTTCCATTTGATCAACTTCCTAAGAAATTGGTTTGCTGTGGTGATAAGTTTAATGGGGTCGGTTCAACGAATAAACAACCGCAGCCAGATAACGTTTTTCTGATTAGTTATTGCTATCAAGAAGTATTATTTCGGACTCCCTTACAGCTGTTAGATACTTTTTATATAAAGATAGCTGATGGGCATTGAGGCTGTACGATAAATAATAATAATCAATGATAATATAAAATAGTTGAGTGTACATTATGTATAAAATTGTGACACAGATAGTAAGGAGACAATGAAGTTGAATTTGTTGGATGTAGTGCAGCAGCATCTTCGGGACTCAAGTCGAATTTATCTGGTAAGGTGCGGAAGGTCAGATGGCAGCCGCTTCGAAATTAGACTAGAAAGTCGACAACAAATGAGTTGAGAAAAGACTCAGGTCATAATGAGATGACATCATGTTACTTATAAGTATGTCATCTCATTATGGTCTGAGTGAGTCTCCTTAGAGCTAAGGCCTCTTTATTGATATCCTTCTTAAGAATCACTGCTTTAGATCCGTAAATAATTACTAAAAGGATTTAGTTGTGGAAAGGCAGCCTACGCACGTTCGTTTTAGCTATCTTTTATTTTAAATAATCTATCTATACATAAATATAAAAATGTATCCCTAAATGTGTTGCTAAGCGCAAATCTTGAAAACGGCTGAACCGATTTCGCTAATTCTTTTTTAAGAATATTCCTTGAAGTACGAGGATGGTTCTTACGGAGAGAAAAATTTAATTCGAGTGTTACTAGAGAGATTCCGGGAAAGCGAAACAATTGAGTGACGTTTGAATATTAACGTAGTCAAGTTAGGCGGTACGAAGTTCGCGGGGTCAGCTAGTGGTTAATAATAATATAATTGAGTACTTGAATCCAAAATCGTATAACATTAAAGTTATTTGATGAACATGGGAATTTCCAGTTGCACTTTAAAGTTTATCAAAGTCGATATTATTAATGCTATCCTTGGTATTGTGACCCTGAGGTTGTTTGAATCCCACTACTGACAGAGAATCGATGAATGGGTAGTTCAGTAGGTACCTATTACTTCGTAAGAATGTGACAACGGCAATTTATCGACGTCCGCCATACAATAGTTTCCTTGATCTCTGTAGTTTTAGTCAACAAGTGAATATTCGATAATTTAGTAGATTCGAAAGTTGTGTATAATAGACAAACAGAAACATTAATTTGTTTGCGGTACTGTAAAATATGCTAGTTTTTCACTCATTCTCAGTCTAATAATTGAAGGAAATATTATACTTTTAATAAAGCGATTGTAATCCCACCAAAAGCCACAGCAGTAATCCACAAAATCAACGAGCATGATATTTGCGAAGTCCCTGTAATAAAGCTAATTCCCTCTTCAGCAAATGGGAGATAAAAGATAATTAACTGTTTGAAACGCGCATCGAAATTAATCAGAGGGAAATAGGCAGCTTAAACCAAGCATATCCAGAAATCATATACCATTAACCTAGTGTGTAGATGCAGTTAGAACAAAATGCATGGCAAAAAACAGCGCGAAAGACGCGTTATGTGTGAGTAAGTTAAGGTCAATTACGCTGGCTTGAAGTGACACTTACTGCGTCTATAGAGTTTGTATATGGTCTAAAGGTGCGTACAAATCATATAGCATAACATGTTATATAACATGTTTCAGTAATGTAGACACTGAAGTTAGTACAATGTTGCAAAGTTATAAAACAATGTTAGATAATGTGGACGTGTTATAAAACACAAGTTATACAAAATGTTATATGATCTGTACGCACCTTTAGATAGAAATTTTATATCACAAACTGCCATAACCAAGGTATGATTCCCAAGCCGACCGCATACGACAACTGCCGACGCATGCAGCACATACAGCGTACTCATTAAATTGTTAAACATCGATACAGATGAAAGGGACCATTTCTCAATGGTCCCTTTCATGGATACAGATGTATCGCTATCGATCGATAAATTACGCGTGTGTGCTACTTGCGTTTGCAGTTGTCGTATGCGGTTGCCTTCGGCATCATACCTTTATACAAAGTTAAATGACTAAGTGTCATTGTATTGATATAATTTGTAATGAAAAGTTATAAGTATCAGGGTTTTAAATAGTTTGGTAATTGAACATGATGAGGTTCATTGACATCATTATTGTGTATTGTTTGAATAAAAAAATGTACAAACGAATAATATAATAATAATATATTACTTTTGTGATTGCTAGTATATTATTAAATACACCAATATAATACTTATTAATCTTCAATTTTACAATAAACTTAATATCAACAGCCTAAGCACAACACATTATAGTTAGTGCTCCGTAAAAATACATTGATTGAAGACAAGAACGTATACAAAAATAATATGATTTTTTAGAATAAATTAGCAGGCTTATTTAAATAGAATAACGATATAGTACTATACCTACTATAAAAACATCACTTTTAATATAAAAACTGCATTGAATTAAATTTTGAAGCATTTATTGTTCTGACTGTTCAAATCGATTTACAAATAGAAAAGAGAATTTGACTTCGGGCGGGATTCAAACCCGCGAACTTTCCCTTGCAGCCCCTCTAGACAAGTGACTAAAATGACCGACTAATCTAACTACAGAACTTAGATATACTTAGCCAATTGATAGTAGAGGCCAGATAGCAGTCACTTCACGGAAAATGTCGAAATTCAGCCTCATCAGAGACTGGAAAGTAAACCCCAACGGAGTTAAAAAAGGCTCAGAGAATGATGATGACATTATTGTAAAAAATACAAAAACTTGTATCACTTGATAAATACGATCGTAATTAAAATGACAATTCCTGCAATAACTAATTATCCTCAACTCATTTGATTGCTTGATTTTTATGGTAAAAAAAAAGAATTACATAACTTTACTGAGGATATAGATGTACTGTACAGTCAGCATCAGATCGATCGAAACTAGCAAAGAACTCAAATGATCTTAATGCCTACTAATAATGTTAATACCAAACTGTTGCTGCTATTGTATTATCTTTCAAACTAAAGGTGTGTACCTACCTGGGTATCAAAACAATCAGTCAACAGGAAGAATGGAATACCCTAAAATAATTTTGTATTTTGCTATTCAAGATCGATCTGATGCTGATTATACATACTTAACACATCACACCTATATGTTTTTTACACCGCAATAAAATACATAATGAATTGTAAATTACGTTAATGAGAAAAAGCTTATAATAACCAGTTTTAGGCTTAGTAACATAAAAAAAAAAATTTCAACAAGTGGCTTATTGCATGTTTTCAATAAAGTTTTAATCGTATTAAAATCGTATAAATCGTATTAAATCGTATTAAAAGTTTTAGTCGTATTTCGTATGCGGCAAAATATTTACTATGTATAAATTAAATCATATCATTTAATATATCAAGTAAACGTTGATTTTATTATCTACTCTAAATTATGTAATACTTACTGAGTAAGGTATGTATGTTTGTATGTTTAAGTATTGTACATACATAGTTATACGAGTACATCCGCCAGTATACAATAAAAAAGAATGAATGAATTTATTATATAAATAAATAGCAAAAAACATTAGTTGTATTACAATCAAATTGAGCTGCACTCTTTAAGTAGGTACAGTTTTTTATTAAGTAGATATCAAATTCTTCTTAACGCAAATTCATATAGAAAGAAAGTGTTAAAAGTCATTGTATTGAGTGGCCCGAAAATAAATAATCTCGTTACAAATTCAAGGTGTCGAAATTTGCCAAGTCGACGACATGTCAAACTTAATTTAACTACTCGACTGTTATCGATTTAAGGTTTTTGAATCAGTATCAAGATATTTTTGTCGAATTATAAAATCAAAAAAAGACAATCCTGTTTTCTGTGGCAAGTCATTATATAACAAATTCAAAATGCTGGTTCACAAATCGAAAACTGTAGAAGTTTAAAACAGAAAAAGAGCGTATGTGCAAATAATAATTACTATGTAAGTCACAGATTACACGATTATGAAAACGTCGAAAAGATTAAATTAGTAAAAAATGAATAGTAGAGAATAGTAGAAAATGATGAATGAGAAAATGATAAATGATATGAAAATAATTGTGAGTATAATAATCAATTTTATTCTAACACAGAGAACTAACACATTTCAATAAATAGGATTTACATACATTACATTGAATTCAAACACTGAATTACACAAATATATCTAATTTAATATCGGTGCTCATAATATAACCCTAAATTTACAATAAATAATGCAGTCTTCAGTTTTTCATATGACACTTTACAAACTTTCATTATAATCACTAAATAATTCTCACTGGTAACTTATTAATTTGAGTGCACAATCGAAATTTATGAATCAGGAAAGACTAAACCAGAATTGACTGGTTCAAGAGGTGCCGGATCCGTAATAACATCGTCATCTGCGCTTCTAACATTCGCCAGTTCCCAAATATCAACATCATCACTATCAACTTCATTAGCGGATGGTTTTCGAGTTTCATAATTAGTGGGACCTTCAAAAGCAATAGCGGTTGGATCGTCCGGATTAGGCCGATACAGCACCCTGAGCTCGACTAAACTTAACAAACACAGAAACACGATCAGGAACTTTACTTCACACATTTTCGCACGACCTTGCGTATTGACTGGTTGTAAACAAATGAACTAAGAGGTTACGTTGACTTCGAGTTTTTATTCTCAGATGAATGAAACACAGTGAGTTATTCTTCAATATATACAGTGTGAAGGTAGGTACTTTCATTATTTTTTATTAGATGTGATTCATTCATCGCGGTTTTACTACTACTCGTAATTTCCTTGGGTTTATGTAACTACATTAATATAATGTTTTGGAAAGAAGTTTACTTTTCTTACCTATATTATTACCAAGTACTTTGCATGTTTCACACTGCTGTGGTGGCCATAATAATAATACTCGTATTGTTTCAACAGATTTTCAGAATATGTTACTTATTTATTGATGAAATCTTTAGGTCTAAGTGTGACTTAGTTTATTCGTTATGATTTGTTGTCTTTTAATGCAAAATTATGAACACACACTTTGGATTATATATATTTTTTAAATTTCTTTTCTATTCAAACTTGTCAGTATGTTAGATCTAAAACTGTAAGTTCAAAATCACAAAATAAAAATGTTAGTCTAGTTGTGTATAATATTAATTATTTAAGTAGGAAATAGTATATAATATCTAAATATTATAATTATAACATACTCACCACCAGTTTTTGCACTACAAGCTGTGTCTGCTCCAAGTGTATTTTTTGTTTCATATTTGATAATAATAGCTAATTAACAATATAACTCGAATTAATATTCGTAACAAAAACTATTAAAAACCGACAGATCTGAAGTTTTTCAGCAGACTACGACTGAGACTGAAACTTATTTCTGTGAGATAGATTAACATACAGTCATGACAGATTGCATCAGCATTTCATTATATTGAAGAAATATTCACTTCAGGTGGAACAGACAAACATCACCAAAATTTAAAGAAGTCAGTAAGACTACAACTACTTGAAATAATAACTAGCGTTCTCTAGATAGATGTTTCATCAGTTCTAACATAACGGATTAAATTAATTTTAAAAATAAATATACATAAACAGATCACCTTCTTAAGTATTTGCAGAATAACACCCCTCTACATGGTTAAGTCCCACAGATCGATATTACGAGGCAGTGACAACAATACCATATAGCACGTGTATGTAGCACACGTGATAATTCAAGTACTTTTGCTTGTATATTAACAAATCAAAGATACCTTCCTGATTGTTTTGAATTTAAAAAAAAATGCTTTTGCCTCCTGTGAAGTTTTATGACTAAGCCATGCACTCTAAAGGTACTCGTATGAGTTCGTAGACATCTAAAAGGTATGTTTCAATTCATGGCAGTTTCTCAATGATGCAATTTATCCGTATTTTATGGTACCTACTGGATTTTTCTGTTCGTATTAAGGTAAGAAGCAAGAAGAAACAAAAAGCTATAAGGTATTAGATCCGTTAAATCATTTTTTTAATCAAAAATCTGTCTCAGTGCCCCAAAAATGTGTACTGTAAAGGGCACGTTTTTAATTTTAGGGGAATAATAGATACCAAACGATAGAGAGCAAAATTATGAATCCAACGGTATAGGTAGATACATAACTCATTTTTGCCAAAATTTCCTTTACATTAATTTATCTGTGCTTCTGGTGTCGATATGATTCTTTGTAAAAATGTAAATTGTTTTAGCATTTATCGACCCTTGAGTAATCCCAAGTAGGTAAGGCATAAAATAAAAGGGATGCCATAAGATCAAAGCTACGTATTTTGTTAAATGGAATAATATATGGCATGTATTTAAATCGATATTTGTATAGTCCCTTTTTTCTAACAAAATATTTCAAAGCTATATCAAAAATACTGACTTGCACACTAATTATGCGCACTAACTAAATCAAATTAAATATACTGTTTAATGAAATTTGCAGAACAATTACTTTGGTTAAATAAAAAAAATAACCACGAAGGCAAAAGCGGGAGCTCCGCTTCGCTCCGCTCCCGCATTAGCCTTCTAACCTAATCTATCCAAGTCGGATTTGCACACCTTTTTCAATAAATCTATCATTTGATGTAGTTAGTGTGCAAATCAGTTTTTTTGCACAGCATTCATGTTTCTGGTATGCATTCAGTAAATTAGTGGAGTTACGTAGTTTTCTGAAAAATTATACAGATGTGCATTTAAAACTTTAACTATTTACAGTATAAAAGGTCTTTGATGTTACTGTTACAAATTACTCTAAATTAGGCCAAAATAACAGAAGAATCTAATCAAAATGACGTAAACCACAAAGTGTCATCAAAATTAACTAACTAAGGTTTGAATTTAATTCGATGTCAAATAGAATAAGGTTTCTTCAAATTAGGATATTTTAGGGATAGATAATGTAATTTAGTAAATGCCTAGCAGAATCAGCTCCATTATTTTACATCTGAAGTGGCGTTCTATTTGTAAAGGAGATCTTACGAGTGACTGCTACTAATGATAAGTGAAATTTACAAAATATAATAAGTAAGGATTTATCATGAAACAATAAGTAGGTAGCTAATGATTCCTTGTTTATTCCTTAATTAGTGTTTTGGGTGAATAACAGGATATAGAATCGTTATTATGTTCATATTTTAGTCAAAATAATATGTGAATTTGTTAACATTTCCTTATAAAATACACGTTTTACCATGTTATACGTGGACGTAACGTAGGTACAATTATCAAATGACGTTAGCCTTTAAAATGTACGTTTATAACTTTCCGAGAGGATAAAAATCCAGAGGAATACATCAAAATTGACGTCAGATTCCATATCATCTAATCGTTATGACGGAGAACGCGACGCAACAAGACGTTGCTCCCACGTATATGTAGATGCGATTATGGCGATGGTAAAATATATTCGTATAATTTTATAGAGTATTTCCTCATTCATTTTCTATGATGCCTAAAGTATATGAGGTGACGCTATGCTTACATTGACTCATAGCACTATTTATGTATTTGCTTAAACCATAATCTGATTGACTTATTATAGTTTTTTCGTCACAAATAAGTCGAATAATATGAGTACTTATTTCTTTTGTAATGGATTTTATTCTATAACTAGTGAATGCCTGCGGGTCTGCCCACTATATTATTTAATTCTATTCCCGCTACCCATGGAAACCTAATTCTGGAATGTTATTCCAGAAATAGGTCTCTATGTGTATTAACCTATGTGTTATTCCATACTATTATCTATCTCTATACCAAATTTCACCCAGATGCATTCAGTCTTTAGAGCGTGATAGAACAACAAACGTCTGTAATATTACATATTTTATAATAATAGCACAGCTTTCACATTCTTCACATTGATATTAATCATAGTTAAGTAAATGAACAAGGATCTTTGAAATTAATGTAGATAGACTTGATAAACCGTAATGATTGAGTGGTCCGTGCGGCCGCCACTCAATCATAGAAAATTAAAGATTCCACCTTCATCACTTGAAGGCGGGCTTCACAAACTTAATAAAACAGACTTTTTATTTTATTAAGAGAACAAAACTTTTAACTGTTTCAAAAGGTTAATTAACTTTTACGACTACCACAGAGCCCTTTTATTATAATTTAGTCTTGCGTCCAAACTCCAAAATTAAAACGTATCTTCTGAGAAGCTTTTTTGGGTTACTCATGCATAGTGTGTTCTGCACAAATATTGGATATGAATAATTATTACCGTTAAGCTTGAACGCAACCGATAGTATGTTGTAGGCCTTGTTGGTAATTTTATCGTAAAATGTATCTTGGTATAGTTTGTTTGTTGAACATATCATCTTTTAATACATAGACTCACTGACTTAGTTTGATCTCACTAAGCCAGTATATAGTACATATACGAGTATATTGACTATATTGAGTTTACTTTTTAATTTGTTTTGGCTTAAGCTAAACCAATAACTCCACAAATATTTCAACAACAATAATATTTAATGAAAACATGACAATGTATGACTTTGACATGGGTTAGATTATGTATGATCCCAAAATGATATTGTAAGTCTCAACTTTATCAATATGCGATCAACTTAATAAATATTGAATTAACTTATTGTTGAAGGAAACACTTCAATATATTTATTTATTTACTTTGGTTTATTGAGTTTGGTAAAAATAATAACGTGAAAGTTTTACATCCTTTTAATCTCTACAAATGTCCACGTCCCAAAACATTCAAATACTCATTTTAGGCAAGAAATTAATAACCATCAAATGTATATAATAGATGTGAGAATAAACTTAACATTAGTCGGTTATGATGACTAATGTTAAGTTTATACCCACTAAGGAGTACACACTAAGATCATTTAATGTTCGGTAGAATATATGTGTGCAATGAATACTTTCAACTTTTACCTATTTACTTGCACATTACTCAAAACGGGATTGACAAAAACGTATTCGATGGCCAAATCTCTGATAGATTTGACCGGATAATAAATCCGCCTAAAAACTGTTTTTGATCAGTTGATGTGGTAGGTACATAGGTACAATCGAGTGAAATTTGGTACCTACATATACCTATGAATTACAATCCAGAATAAGTGTGTTAAATCAAAAACCGTATATTGTTTGGCGCAGAAACGGACCTTATATTTCACGCGGGCAACACATAGTTCAATAATAGATACCAGTGGATTTTATATTAACTACTTATCTCATCATAACTTCTCTCAAAATGGTTTTATGACAGTAATAAAAATTTTTGAATATCTTGTAGGCATTTTAAAAGTTTATAAGTTGAGGCGTCATTCAATAAGCAAGCAGCACAATGTCATCCCACCGCATATTTAAGACCGAAAACTAATCAGAATACATACGTCTTTACGTACTTACGATGAATAAAGACGTAAGAGATACGTCCTACACACGAGTAGGAAGTATCTTTGATAATATTAAAAACATCCTGTTTTCTACCTGTTTCATTACAAATAAATTTATATCCTTGTGACGTAGAACCAAAGCGGATTGTACGCCTATGATCAATTATTGTCGTACAATACGCTTTAGCTCATTACACAATAATATAGTTCATTTAACATTTACTGACATCGCTCACGTTCTGGGTCATACAAATTCACAAGAGTCTTAATTTATTAACCAGGTGTGCCTTCAGGGTCATTGCCGTCCTAAGGTTCTAAAAAAAAAAAGAGTTCCAACAAAAAAAAATGAGTATTTGTTGATACAAATACTCATTTTTGACGTTTTATCTCTATATTTTTTCATGCGTAAAATCCACTCGGATACCCTACCGCAGTCTTATGTCGGACTCGAGCCTACTAAAACGCACGCCGTCTGTGAGTCGTAGGTTGTCGAAGGTGAAATTGCCAGAAACGTATCTTTCGCTCCCCAGCTAACTCAGGGCCATCTCTTTCTTCCTTTCGGGTCTGGGAACCACGGTGTCCCCAACTAGCCCTCGGGTATGGGGAGCCGCGAGGGAGTTTTATCTGATTAAATTTTAGAGCAGTTCTACGTCGAATGTAGACAATACTGTTTATTGGGGTCATTTACATCCAATTGACGTAATGTTCGCCAAGCAACCGGTACTAAATTCCAAGTCTACATCGCATATAGTCTACCTCGCACCTATTGTGTTAAGTTAATCTTAAAGTAAATGGAAACAAAACATGTTTACAACTGAATACATAGTTACAAGAACTAAAAAAATGTACCGCTACAGCTACAGCTGATGTTTATATTTTTTTATGTTTGCCATTATGCTCGTAGATGCCATCGCGACCCGTTCACCCACCAACTTCTCCCACTGGTGGGTGCAAGGGGAATTTCTGTTTACCCGTACACCCACTGCATCATGGCGGGAAAAGCATCGATATCATATCAATCTATCACCCGTGCACAAACTGGCGACTACATTATGCAGGAATAAATAATTATTATGAAACTTTTTTAGGAAACTTCTACTTTCAGGTTTTTTGCCAAGTCGCATTGTCATTTCTTGCGACTTTTGCTCATATCGGTGTCCGGTTCCACACAACGATATGCGATCAAACATTCTTCAGATTTTACTTCTGGCTGAGACCTTTTTCGTAATAAAACTGCCTCAAAATTCGTCCATCACAAACAAACAGACAATAATTTAAAAAAATGAATCACACTCTCAGAAATTCTGGCGTTCAAACAAACTTAACAATAAATTAACATTTCAGCTTTATTAACATGTTATCACTTCTCGCTCTCGCAATTATGTTGTTAATTTGCGCTTAGTACAGTCATAATGATGGGATAGTGATAACGGTGTACCTTAATAATACAAATAAAACCAGTATTTTCTTGAAAGGTCATTGGTAACCTTGCCTTTGAATAATTTATACGAGTTCATGGTCACTTGGCTCGGATCATAAATGATATAGAGATGTATATGAGATGTTCTGGTCGAGCTTAACTTAACTTATTTTAAGTTATTGTATTATTTTCTTTATTCATTTTTACATTCTCATAAATTATATTTTGAAATACCTACATGTTAATATTATTTTCATGATTGGTACGATAATTTTTGTGTTGTGGTTTGTTAAAAATAATTGTAGACGTCGACTTAAATCAGACTATAATAATCTTTGTGTGAATTATTTTAAAGTAATGATTTTTCATACTACTTAGATGGCAGAAAAGCACACAGCCCACCTGGTGGAAAATGATTACCGTAGTCTATAGTCGCGTGCAATGACAGTGGCGTCACACACGTGCCGCCGAGCCGGTAGGGTAGGGACCCTCTAATGCCCTGCTTGATGAACTCCATATTATACTCATTTGAGAAAACCACAGCAGTGGAGCTCTTAGGAAGAGTGAAATATTAATAGGTAATATTGTACATCACAAGGGAGGTGGCAGGGGAATATTACTAAACTTACAGTCTCTCTTCCTCTTAGCGTTAATTCCCAGTCGCATCCGAAGCTTTTCAGCTCGGAGTCTGGGGTCCGCTTTATCAGTCTTAACTACGGATTTGGCTAGACCTCGATATTTTCTGTGAAGCGATTGCCATCTGACCTCCACATCCCAATGGTAACATTAGGCGATATCGAAGCTTTGCAGCTAGACTGTTGTTTTTGGATTTTTGAGGGCTCCAACTACCCGTAACGACTGCCATAGATGTTCTTATGGCAACCGGGACCGACGGCTTAACGTGCTCTCCGAGGCACGACCAGACCAATGCAAATACCCATATTTCATGAACACAAATATTTGCACTGAGCGGGGATCGAACCCACGCCTCCTGCGTAGCGGCCGCGTTCACTACCGCTACGCCACGGAGGCTGTCAACTGTAAACTTACAGTCTAGTCCGCATTATTATGATACACGTGTACTTAGCCGTAGGTAGATAATTAATATATATTATATCATTGTACCTACTCGTAATAGATATGCGTGGCCCTTATTATCTACTATGTTTTCAATGGATTTTTATCACCAGAGGCAGGGAATATAGGAAAAAATTGCTGCCTGCTGTTGTATAAATGACGGCGCAGAACCTCTTTGTTCTTACAGGGTCGGCAGCACGAGTGTGACTCCCCTGGTGTTGCACTCGTCCATCAACCTCGGTAACCACTTTCCATCAGGAAGGCTGTGTGCTTGTCTGCGACCTAAGTGGTATTAAAAAAGGCTCTGGAGCAGGTTTCAATCTCACCTCTGGACTGGACTGTTCCAGTAGGTACTTGCTATTTGTTTTGACAACATGAGGAAGGAAACTGGAATATGCCTTTGGGTAGTTTTATGGCAGCAAAATTGTTTAGAGAAATTCAGCGGGGGAACGGTTTGACGACCCTCTTTTATAAACCTTTTTCATTGTAGGCAGTTAGTATTTTTATTAATTTTATCTTTGTGTAAATAAGTGTGATTAACTACGGTTAAATAAGATTAAAGTTTAAATTAGCATCCATTACAATAATTAAAAAACTAAGACACTTTTGTGCGCATAATTAAAACCAAGGTACTTAAATCATAAAATATGTGCGGAAGTTTCACAGAAATAGCACCTTTTGATAGTTTAATTTATTAAAATTGCCTTTGAGCACTCTTATTTGGAGAAGTGCCAGATATGGTAAAGGCCTTCTTGGTCTAAAATGTTAAAAGTTTCCCATTATGACACGACATTTCATAAAGATGGCTAATTTGGACTACTTATTGTTTGAAATTAAATATAGTTCGTTTTTTCATCCTCTAAGCAGTTGGAAATTTCGAAACTAACACTATAAGTATTCATTTATGACTTAAGTCGTAGGATATATTTTTTTAAATATATTAATAACAAAAATTATTAGTATTCCCTCTAACCCTTTCAGCTAATGCTTGCAGAAGACGTCACACTTCAGTAGTGTAATGATCCAGGATTCGAACCCGGGTCTCCCGGTCTACTAAGGCTTTAAAGCTACCGACGAGTCCGACGACCGACGTTTGTATTCTGATTTAGTTGTCTTGTTTTGGTTAATGGAGGTTCTATCAGGAAATTCATCTTCCCCAACTAGATATTTTTTATAGATATGATTTTCTAACAATCCCGGGGGAATAAACACACACACACACACACATATGATGCAGCAAGTACGTATTTTCTACGGATAGGACAGGGTAGAAATGTACATATAAACAAATTCGCCACCTAATGATGACTAACTACTGTGGTCTCTGCTAGTGCTAGTCAGAAGGTTATGGGGACAGATTGAGAAGCTCAACTTGTTTGCGATCCCCTGTGAAAAAATTCGAAAGCTTTCGATATTAGGGTATTTTATTCAGCTTAGCACCACTTGCTGTCATCTTAATAGTATACAAAATATAAATAGCCACATTAAACGATCCTCCAGAATTTGTCTCCCATAATGGACGTTGTGGTTTTATAAATTCCCTACAGATCCTCTCCCTCGCAGCACAAACCATTATCCCTTAATTCCCATAGGGCAGTCTGACACGAACTCGTAGCTTTATGGTAACACTTTCATAGTAAAGGCTGTTTGGCTGTTTGACCCTTATAAACTAAAATTGTTTAGGTCAATTATATTCCGAAACCGTTTTGTAGGTACAAATTATGTTATGGAGGTTTGTGGCACTCATAGATTTGCCTTTAAGTAACAGGTTAGTAGGTAGTTTATATTCAAATAAATGAAAATGCAGATATATAACAGGAGATTTCTGAACTGTAAATGAAATGGTATTTTACATATGTAATATACCTATATCATATTACCTATATATTAATGCATGTAAATTCCCTAAGGGATAGGTAGGCAATAGCACCCACATTTCGCCAACTATGACTTACAGTCCCACGTAATAAGGGGTATTACTATACTATATTATAATCACTATCACTATCATCACTTCACTACATATTATAAAACAAAGTCGCTGTCGCTGTCTGTCCGTCCCTATGTATGCTTAAATCTTCAAAACTACGCAACGGATTTTGAAGCGGTTTTTTTTAATAGATAGAGTGATTCAAGAGGAAGGTTTATATGTATAATACATGCATAATATTGTAGAAAAACACTGATAAATTTAGAGGTATGCAGCGGGAACGGGATCAGAAAATATGGCGGTACGAAGTTTGCCGGGTCCGCTAGTAATAAATAAATAAAATTCATTTATTACCATAAACAGTTACATTAGTTACATTGCCGGTGGCCCCACACTAGGTCTAAGCCTGTCCTATGGGTGCCTGTTACAATACTGGTTAACATCAAAATTAATATTGGTTCGGTTTACACTGTCATTGGTAGCAAGGATACCTTAGATTGGTTTTCCTTTGTAAGAGATATCAAGCGGGTATTTTGTCATCGAATGGAAAACTGTCCTTTGTATATTAGTCGACTTCTACGACACCCACGGGAGGAGTTGAGGTGGCCCTATTCTACTCCACCAGTATCTATAACTGAAGTTCTTCCAAACTGGAATATGCGAATCCCGGGCTCCGAGATCTCTACGCACAATGGCCCAAGAAAGAGGCTAAGTGCGGATAAAAGAGTCCCCTTTCCATTTCCTTTCCCGGGCTCCGAGGTGAAAGCTTTGGATGCGACCGCGATTACCGCAAGTATGATGATGATCAGAATGATGTATACCGACTGCAATATTGCTTTGTCACTGTTGTAAAGGTGCTTCTAAACGGGCGATGTTTTACTGCAATTTTATTAGTGGCTGCAACACTGTGGCCCGGCAACATTGCAACTACTGCAAGCTATACCGGCCAGTATTGCAGTAATGTCCCGGCCATATAGCCAAACATGTTTTGTGTTGCCACATATGGCCGATGTTGCCGGGATAAGTTGCCGAACGATCGCTATGCAGTCAATTTTACTGCAATATTGCTCGGCCAGTTCTATTGTTGTTTCAGTCGCTCTCTTTGTTATTGCACAATCTATCCTTTTCTACGCGAATTGCTAAATAATTTACTATCAAGGCTTATTCCTAGTCTTAAATTATCTAAAGTTTCACGCCTATTTAAGTAAGGTCGAATCCACAATCTCTTCTTTTTCTGTTTATTTTTTAATAAAACAATCTAAGCTGCTGCAACAAGTGTGATTTCGTCAGCCATTGTTGCCGGTTTGTGTAGCCCGTTTATGAATCTGCATCAAGAGCCATACTATTGCAGACATATTTGCAACACATTGCCCAGCCATTGATTGTTCGGTCATAAGTTGCAATGAAATATTTTTGAGATAGCCGGGCAATCAGTTCCCAATAGTGCAGCCACATATTGCAGAAAAACATGGCCCGTTTAGAAGGGCACTTATGTTGCTGTTAGATTGCAACATATTATAAATCTTTTGTTGAGTGTTATTCATAACTTGTGCAATCGTTAATACAAGCATTACCTATAACTCTTATATCACAAATTTACCTCATTATGTTGTTAATTTTAAACTTCAAATAACCTCGTTCTTGAAAACAGCTACATTTTAGGTATATTTAAAAGACTGTCTTTTAAACATAATATCTCAATCCTTGAAGCACTTTGTGCAGCAACCAACTATGTAATTGATTATAAAAATTATACAAATGGTTTATATTTCTTAAAATACATGGGTACAGATAATGTTTAAAAACAGATTGGCAACTTCCTTATTTATTTAATTGTGTTAAGTAAGTGGGGAAAAAAACTATGGATATGCTGTAGTTAGAATGTTATTGTATCCCACACAAGCTTCAGCAGCTTTAGTGGTACATGTAGGTACTTAGGTTAAGTTTTGGCCTATACCTATATATAATTATAAACTTTAAAATAAATGACGATTTAATTTTATAATTTGCTTTGAAAGTCACAATTCTTATGACACACAAACACTACACGAGTATTTTTACCGTTATGTTTACCTGACTGCAAACGTGAGTAACACTTATCAAGATGAATCGTGAGGCAACCAATTTAGCACGTCTAAGTGATTAAAACATTGAATAAGATTACGTAACTTGATAAAATTGTATAGGTGACTACACATAACTCACAAAATATGTGATCATTACAAGATATAAGTACTACAAAGGTACATATTATTACATACGATGTATCACAAAAAGAAGACGTTATTATGTGTCTTGTGTAAAAGAGATATCTGTGGCTATATCCTTTAGATAATTAAGTCCTCTATACATAAAAATGTATTGAATAAAACACCAATAATGTATTCTACCACTTTCTAGATGATGAAGCATTTTAATCGTGATTACTGCCACTACTGACTGGTTGTATGTAATGCACTTTTCTAAGCAAGCAGTGCGCGTTTCACTTTGTGCCAAAATACATAATATATTATATTT
Source organism: Eilema depressum (assembly GCA_914767945.1). NCBI lineage: Eukaryota > Metazoa > Arthropoda > Insecta > Lepidoptera > Erebidae > Eilema > Eilema depressum. Next base: position 5,168,142 of record OU612028.1, on the reverse strand, counting down.
TCGACACACGGTGAAGCGTTCACCGTGTGCCGAAGTTGAGGTAAACAAAAGATTAAGTTCACTATAAGATAGGTAACTGCACATCTTTTGAGAATTTCGCACCCTCAGAAAGCTGTTTAAATGTTTAAGACGTCCACTAAAGACTGAATAACAAAAAGTCCTTCATCAATTTCCCAAAATATTGTTTGTTTAAGAAAAAGATACAGAGAAAGTCATTTCCATAGTACAAAGGAACCACAAGTTGGAAAGGCAACCACAAGATAACACTAATCAAGGATAAGCCAAATAATTCATTCACTCGAGTAAACAGACTACAAAGAGTAAGAAGAATAAGCTGTTAACAAACACTGAGAACAATTGACCCTTCAAACAATTCCAGTGATTAATTACATCGTTGACGTAACATTTTCGGAACGATAAACATAATCTTAGAATCAATAAGAGAGTAAAATAACCTCACTACATCCAATTTTGTGCTGAATACGAGAAATATCCCAAAAAGTCTGAATGGAATAAGATTTTCATAACCAAAATCAGAATAATATCTTTACCGAATTGAAATAACAAGTTGCGTAAATTCACAAACATTATTAAAATCGCCGAGGCGAGTTTTACTAGAATTTGGTTGGATAATTTCCTTAGAGGTGAATGGCAACAGTGCGGGTTGTGCCTACGGGCCTGCTCCCATTGTATGATTATCATATATTCCATTAACATGTTTGCAGAGGTAAAGAACCGGATATTCAGTAATGTGGGTGACATTAACATAATTATTTGAATATTTTGCTGGTCTATGTATCGTTTAAATTTATATCTTCTTGCTGACGCCCAAAACGTTTTGAATATATATTCGGCAGGGTCACATTGAATTAACCCATATTAAGACTCGAATCGGTGTGAGACTGTTATAGGTACTCACATAATTTCACCCCTGAGATTATTAATTTCTTTTATCAATTATCAATTGCCTACACAATTACCAATTACTAAATCAAAGTTATTTTTGTAATCATAAGTAAAGTTATGAATAAATGTGTCCTGTATAAAGTGAGTGAGATAATAGTTATGCTTATGAGTAATAGTAGCCTTCCGCATTCCCCGTCTTATACTCGTAGATATTTTCAAGGCCTTTCCAGGAAATCGGCTAGTTTTGCAATATTTACAATTATTCTGATTGACTGATACAACATTCAACATAATAATCTTACTCTTATTACCGAATATGGGAAGTAGTGCTTCATACATAAGTAATATTCTCAATTTTGACGTTTTGTAAGTGCCATTTTAATAGATACAGAATATGTAATTTTGAGTTTGACTTTTTCTCTTACGTTGACGGTGAAGCAGTGCCAGGCGGGTTTAAAGTCTTCCAAGTTATTTATTTCAAGAAAGGCAAAATTTCATTCGGATCACGACTCTATTCAAACCCGTAATCGATAATATAGATAGAAACAAAAGTAGGAGGAAAAAAAGGAACAATGCATATAATTGTGTGATCAATTACAATTATACACCTCTTCATACTGGTTTTTACAATCAATCCAAAGTAAATGAGTCTGTTCAGTAAAATTGGTGTTTAGATTAAAATTCTTCACATACTTCACTTACCTTTAAATTTATTAGTTTCTAAATTGCGCTAAAACTGATTGCTGTCAGTAATAAATACGAGACCGGGAACAAAGTTTGCGGTGTTTTCGTTTCAATTAAAGTTAACAAAGAAAATTTGTTAAAGTTCCCTGATATCCACGGTACCATTAAGAGGGGGTATAAAGCTAAATTGCCGATCGTAGATTTGATGTTTATACCCGAAAGTAAGCCACAAATGAGCTGGGTTTTTTTTAATAGAAAATACGTTATATTTGTAAGGGACTGGTCATGGTGAAAACATAAAATAATAATATTTTTTCGATAGAATAAAATCACAAAGTTATGCCTTATTTACTACTAAAATCAATTTATTTCCAATATTATGCATACAACTGAGTCAATATTTGAATACAAAGTGTAAAATTATGTAACCCAGTGACTCTTCATTTCACTTTGAAAAAATTGTGTGGATTTTACGAGTAATTAAAAAAAATGAATTTGACGCTTACGACGGTCTTATTCCGCGCATAACGCTCTCTTTCTATCGCCCCTGACCCGAGGTGTCGGCCATCTGTTGTTTCATCATTTAGTCGGGCTCGCCCCGTTGAGACGGGAGGACTGTATTTCTGTTTTCCGTGTCAAGAAAGTTCGTTAAAAATGAGCCAATTAAAAAAATATAAAAGAAACACTCTAAAAGAGAATATAAGAAACTAAGAATTCAACTCATGGCTGATTTTCGAAGGTAACGTATCCATATTATTTTACTTTCTTTAGTTTGTTACCAAATATCCACCGTTGCTAGGTAACTCTGGAGTAACGTCGGCTCGGGTATAGTATATGCAAATCAAATAGATGTTTTTGACCACTCGCGTGTTTATTGTATAATATTATTTATATAGCACTAATATAATTATTAAATATATTGCGAAAGTATTTATACATTGTATTATCAATTTTAATGCATTTCAGAGTTGCTTCAGCTCGTAATATCACACAAGCTGATGAATCCGATCCGGTCGAATCGCTTAGTAAAAAACTTTCGTCAACTTTGTAAGCTTATTGCAATTGTTTTTTCTCACATTCAGAAAACATTTCAGTAAAATATGCAAATTAATATGAACATGAACAAGTAGAATGATATGCTTTGAGATTAACATGGTCATTCACATTAGTACCGAATGTTCACACATTCAAACAGCATGGTAAATACGAGTATCCCGGTGATTTTAATAAAAAAAATTGACCACACGGAAAGCGAATGACTGCCCGTGGAAGGATAGCTCAGAGTAAGAGCGCTGGAACGCCAAGGCTCGCGACCCTGGCATTCAAGTCCTATTGTGGGTTTGATTTTTTCCATTATGTACTTATTTAGCATTTATATCAAATTATCTACAAGTAGATTAAAATAGCAATGCAATGCTTATGTGATTGATTTGTCATTAATTTGCAATTATTTTTACAGATCTCCCATTAAACATTTAGAGAAAGTTGAAGTATTGAGAGAACTAGATCCAAATTGTGATGGAAATTTTGCACCAGAGTGGAATGAGCGGTATATTTTAGCCAGCCTTGATTCAATATGTCAGGGCCCTAGCTTCTTATACGTAATGATAAAATAGGGCAACCATTATATTATACACAATGTTCATCAGTAATATTGAACCACTATTTGGACTATTTGGATGACCCGACTCAGGATTAGTATTAAATTAATTGAATACGCAAAAAAAAAATATTTGGGTAATTTATCACATATGGTTAGACGAACATCGCTAGATGTTAAATTAAAGTAAAAGCATTGTTTTTCCCAAATCGTCAAATCGTCGGTGCGCCTGCCAAAGTCGTTATGTGCATTTTTGACGATTTTTTTTGTTCGCTAGATGGCCTTAAAAAAAATGCGCATCGACTGAAAAAACAACCAAGTGTTAATTCCTTCTAGAAATAGATTTGACAAAATATACATGTGCAATTCTGACACTGCAAAATTGGTTATGTGTTCACATCAAGAGTTTTTCATCCTCATGTTGCACATGTCAGAATTGGTTTGCACATAGACAATTTGACAGCTAGTTTTTCTTCGGTTTGTTGGTTGTAAAATTGGTGTTCTACCTTTGTAACAACGTAAATATAATAGTAAACAAAACGAGACAGATGATTAAATCAAAACAGCCTCACGTAAGGTCGAAGTCCTGAATAAAGTGAGACGTACACCATTTGTGTGAGAATGAATTCACTGTCTATGGCAAGCGGAGCGGCGATATAAAGTAAAAATATTCTAGGCATTATATCAAACAATTCTTCTGAATACAAACCATCATACAGGCGGTAAAACAACCACAGCAAGTACCTTATGAGGTTGAGAGGGACTACTACCCCGCCTGTGAGTATGGGATGGTCGACGATCCTCAGCGCCCGTCTTTGCACCAAGTCGAAGAGGTCTAGCTAGCCCAGGCAAAACTGTGACAGCAGTACTCCATGTGGGGCAAAACGGGAGCGTTTTAAAGAAGGAGTATTTGCCCCGCAGTGATGTACTACCTTGTTTCTTTGATACCAGCTTGACTTAGTCTTCCAAGTGACTACGGCGGTGATCGTCGCTGACGATAGCGACACAGAGGATCCCTATACTCGAAAAGATGTTAAACGGTGTGTCTAGAAACTTGCGGCGCTATGCTATGCAGACGATAGCACCTTACACGGAGGCTATCACGGACATCCTGCGGCCAAGCAGTCTGATATCGCGGAAAAAAGAAGACCGGACCCTGAGCCACGTTTCTCAATGGGGCTCGGAAAACCTGGTCGAGTTCAACGCCAGGAAGACGCAGGCATGCGCGTTCACAGCAAAGGTATCTTCTTTCCTTCCCCTTCCAACTCTTCAGAGCACGCCACTGCCACTACAGGACAATCTCAATATCCTAGGTATGGATGTTCGCTGCAAACTGAACAACAAAAACTACATTGAGAGTATCATCAAAACAGCCTCGCGTAAACTCGGTGTCCTGTACAGAGTGAGACGTTTTTTCACGCCGGAGCAGCGGTGCCTTCTCTATAAGACACAAATTCGCTCTTGCGTGGAATACTGCTCTCATCTCTGGGATGGCTCCGCAAAGTACTTACTAGATGCTCTCGACAGGCTGCAGCGACGTGCGGTCCATATTATTGGGAATCCTGAGGTCAACAACACCCTCGAGCCTTTGCAGTTGCGTAGAGATATGGCATCTTTGGCGGTATTTTACCGTCTCTACCATGGTGAATGTTCTGATGAGCTCTTCCAACTAATCCCACCCTCTCCTTTCCTATATAGGACAACACGTGCAGGACTTAGATGCCTCCCGCATACGGTGCAGAATATTCCATCAAGAACCAAGCGGTTCGGTGACTCCTTCTTCTGCCGCACTATTAAGTCTTGGAATTCCTTACCAGTTCACGTGTTTCCCTCTTCCTACAGTCACGGGTCCTTCAAGCGGGGCGTGAAAAAGCATATTCTGATGAGGCCGTCAAGCTGAGTGCCACCATTGTAACATGGTACATGTCTGTAATGGTGACCCTCTTTGCAGAGACTTTGCTTACCATCAGGCGAGGCGAAGTCAATTTGACGTGTCCTATATTTAAAAAAAGACTGGAAAAGCGCACCCCGGACTCCGAGGGGAAGGGCTCAGATGCAACTAAAGTTTATAACTAATTGGCAGCATAATGTGCACCTCGGAACTCGGAGATTTGCTCTTCTTTTCTGATTATCGTATTATCGGCTATTCCAGGAACGATCAGCAATTAGTTCCCAACTCCGAGAGGAAAATCGGCACCAGAACCTCGTCCGTTGTTTAACATGTGCACCGACTAGCAAGTGAGGTTGGCTTGGGTCTCAAAGGTGTTAGTAGGACCCTGTACACGGAACAGTTGTACTACTTTTATTTTTTTACTTGTATGCCTTAATAAAGTTTATAGTGGGTATTTATTTACTTCGTATGTTATGTACCTTGCCATCTGTCAGTATTTATCCCTTACATAAATCCTATTGAGGTCCATAACAAATCTGATATGTATATATTTTTCACTTGTAAGAAATGGCGCTAGGAAGATAATTCTGATATGTGTATCAAAATGAATTTTTTTTTTATTGTGGATGGATACTACCGTTTATAATTTTCACTTATATCTCAGTTCATGCAAAATCTTTTTTGGCATCATAGTACATTTTTAGTTTTTTGATACGCTCATCAATTATTTAATAAAACAGTTTAATGTCTCTCCTGAAAACTTGACCAAAAACACATAGAGGTTTTGGCAAGCGCAACGACGAAATATTCCTTTACTTACTTACTTACCTTTTCATTTTATCAGAAATATTTTTTTTACCAAAAAGAAATTTATTGTGTTTCCAAAGTAGATAGTTAATGATGCAACTCGTATTTTATCTGAGTATTTTGGGTATACTGTGCGCCTTCAAACTATACATGGCGGGTCGCTGCCACACAAAATAGGTGGCGGACTTGCCGGAGCGACGACAGGCGAGAGCGGGACGTGCGAGGGGTGCGGGTGAAATCAGATTTTTTTCTAGCTTTATGCGCACTCTTAATTATTCAAGTCTAATGAATTTAATCTGCGGACTAACAATTACAGTAAGACAAATGATTTGCTTGAAAAAAAGAAAGGTAAGCATATTATTATGATGTCAACTCAACAACGACCCATCTCATAGAAGAATGAAAGCCGATAGTTCTGTATTTGACAATCGATTAAATTACATTTTTTAACCGACTTCAAAAAAGGAGGTTCTCAATTCGTACCCTATTTTTTTTTGTATGTTTGTTATTTTACAATAGAAATAGCTTAGAGTCATTAAATTATTATCACTAAATAATGTTACGGGATGATTTATTTATTTTATATTGAAATAAAATCAACTTCGATATTTTCCGTGAAGCGCCTACCATCTGACCTCCATAGTCAAATTGACGATCTATGTTCTGTAGTTAGACCAGGTCGGACTTTTGAGGGCTCCAATTACCCGAGACGACTGTCATAGATGTTCGTATGGGAACCGGGAATAGCCGGACTTAACGTGCTCTACGAAAATGACCACATATACTACCTTTTTTTATTATTTTTTGACTGCCTCTGTGGCGTAGCGGTAGTGAACGCGGCTGCTACGCAAGAGGCGCGGGTTCGATCCCCGCTCAGTGCCAATATTTGTATGCATGAATATAAAAATATTTGCATTGTTCTGGGTGCTTCTATGTATAATATGTATGTATTTACAAAAAAAAAAAAAAGTATTTAAGTATGTATATCCGCATTCTAGATTCCATAACACAAGCTAATTAAGCTTACCATGGATCTATATAGCGTTGTGTAGAATGTTGTAGAATATTTATTTATTTATTTATGTTTATATAATACTATATTGTTGCTATCGTAATTCAAACCAAAGCTTTGATTAAGAAGGATTAAGACGAAAGAATTTGATGCCTGACAAACACCAACTACTAATGAAACGATGTGACGTTTCAATAAAAAAAATTATACACACTCTAGGTTCTAACTATTGCTAGCACCCGGGGTTTCAGATTGAGGCTTCCCACTCCAATGGCTGCTTCGAAGACACGACGTCGTTCTCAAGCTTTGTATTGAGGAATCAAAGATTGAAAAAAATGTACATTGAAAATACAGTGTAGGTTTTAGAAAATTTGAAATTCAATAATACCTTATCGTGGGTTGTTTGAGGAAAATTATTATAAAATATCGATTACACTAACTGAATAAAAAAATATTTATGAAATTTAATTTAACATCGCAAACCATTTTCTCAGTACAGTTTAAAATTTCGGGCTCATATTACGCTAAACCCAAATTAAAAAATCATAAATTTCTTCAAGATCAGTACTCTTTGTCTGTATGTACAGTGGACTCCAGAAGTCCGTGGACATAATTAGGAACGTGACTGTACCTTACTGGTTTCTTACATAAATGACTCAAGCGAATTGGAACTACGGTTCAGATTTATCCATTGTGGCACAGTGTGGATTCTACATCATTATTGACATTATTACCTAAGTATATTAAAGAAAGAAAAAAAATTTTGCTAAGCGAATGACTTAGTAACTTATTAACCCCCCACAGTCGGTTGGACAGTGGGCCGGTTATGTTGGATTCAAATCAACTATGGTAAGGGTAAGCAGACCGTAAGCCGGGAGCTTGACAGGATGCGATGCCAGACTCTACCCAAAGCGTTGGAGATGTCAAGGTTAACTACACCCAACCGGGATGTTAGGGAAATGCCTTCTATACTATACTTATAATCTTACCTAAAATTCCTTTAATTACTTTAACTTGAAAAAAGTATTACCTGTTTTATTTAAAAATCACGATAGAACTGGAGCTCGTGACGAGATAATCTAAATTCAAATTTCCTCGACACTTGTATATACCACCAAAGCCTTATTGTACACGAGATCAAAATTTGTAACGCAATACATACTTAAAAACTCATTATTCAAAGCGTAAAACACAGCATCTCCATTGATGGTCTCATCAAATATATTCTTCAGCCTTAAATATTTAAACCTTGTTTTGTTTCACTTTGACAACGTAATGAGATGAAACTTGATTTAGAATAGGTTGAAAGGTCTTGAATTTATATTTTGTGATGAAATTCCTAGAAGTCGAATCATTATTATGTACTAGATATTTATATAACTTAATAATTTCAAGATAAAAAAAGAAATACGATACTAAGTATACTAACCGACGCATATTTTTTTGAGGCTTACCACTAGTGCTGTGTCCAACATTATAATTTTTATTGTAACCTTTTTCACAATAACTGACCGAGAGCAGCCAATAAAAAACTGAAAGTTGTGATTGCAGGAGTTTGTTCTAAAGAGATGGAAGATATGAATGAGCTATTGAAGGAAAACTAATTACGGGCATATAATTCTTTGAAGTGAAACTGTTCGCAAAAATTTATTTGTATACCACTTAGGTCACAGACAAGCACACTGCCCGCCTGATGAAAACTCGTTACCGTGGCCTATGGACGCGTACAACACCAGGGAAGTCACTCGTGCTGCCAACCCTGTAAGAACAGAGAGTTTCTGTACTGTCAATGCAGAAGACAAACCTTTGATCTCGCACTGATAGCTTGAAAGCTCTCCAGTGAGATTTGGCTACCCTACTCACCGGCCTCACCGCACCGCTGCGCCGCGCCGAGAACATAACACAAGGCTATTTAGCCGGGGTATTCTGTATGGCGGAGGTACTTCCCCTGTCCAACTGCTCGATTATAATAATAAATATAATAATAATAATAAATATTCTACAACATTCTACACAACGCTATCTAGACCCATGGTAAGCTTAATTAGCTTGTGTTATGGAATCTAGAATGCGGATATAAATACTTAGATACTTTTTTTTTGTAAATACATACATATTATACATAGAAACACCCAGACCAATGCAAATATTTATATTCAAGCATAGGTACAAATATTGGCACTGAGCGGGGATCGAACCCGCGCCTCCTGCGTAGCAGCCGCGTTCACTACCGCTACGCCACAGAGGCAGTCATTGAGACGGAAATATCGTCGTGTCCTACCTACCATAAATCGACCGTTAGTCTTTTTTGTTTACTATACTGTATAATTCTTACGACACCATTTTATACCCTGAGGGAAAAAAATCGTTATTTTGATCACTTTCAGATGGGAGAGTTGTGATTATGCAACTGGTTTGACTGAACAATTCGCGTCCAAGGCGAAAAAAAAATGAAATTGGCTTCATTTACATACAACAATGAAAAATCTAATCAAGGTAGAGAAAATAACAAAATTTTCTGTACACGAGAAATACAAGAAACCATAATAATATCTAAATATTTCTTCTAATATGAAGAAAAATTAAATGGAACAAAATTCTTTAACTTGATAAGAATGAATACAACCTACACTTGATCAAATTTTCACAGGGCCAGTACCTCTTTTGTCGCAATAGATTTGAACAGTGAATTGAAAGTTTCCTTACCTTTTTTATTGTACACACTCAATCCTTGCTCTTTCTACTACATATTTCAGAAAGGGTGTAACATTATGACACACAATAATAGGTTGCCTTTTTACAGTATAGTATAGTACCCGACGGACTTTCGTGTATTGTGTAATATTTCTTTTTTTGCTGTCAACACATTTCTCATCGGACTTTTGCTGTTTCTTACAGCGCCTTTTGTATTCAATATAATAAAATGTTGATTGGGCTGCCATGTGTATGCACTGTGTCAGAGATGAGTACGGTAGCTGGGTTGATATTGTCTATTCCATCATTTGCCACACAAAGTATACTGAACTTACACGTATCTAATAAATAAAATTTTCCCATATTGACATACTGAGATTGACAGGATCTCGGTCTCACTAAGCTATTGGGGTAGTCTCACATAAATCAAAATTAGGCTAGTATTAGTGATTTTATGAACCATACTTGACCATATAACCATAAATAGACTATAAAAGCCATTTTAATATTATTGAATTTTCTGGGACAGATATTTTAACGAAATTTTAAAGCATGTCCAACAGCAACGATGTTTGTTTGCTTTTGATCTCTTATCTCTTAGTTAACATTAAAGAAACTATTAAGTGGACGACCATTAAAAATATTAGACAGCAACGAAAGTATAATGAGCAGACACTAATTTTTTTAAAGACAGCCACAATTCCGAAGAAGCTTAACGTCTATACACCGTTTTTGTCATTACTCATTATTAGAATACCTACATACGACCTTAAACATCGTAATGTAAAGATTCAATATTGACGTTAAAGGTTTTACACATCATTAATTGCAATCATTGCTGCGCAAAACACACTGATGATGCGTAGTGCGGATATGTTTTTCTAGGTTATAAGGATTTTTTCGGCATTATTTTATTTCGTTTTATATTTGGTATTTTAAAGGTCTAAACAATTGCGATCGTCTTTGTTTGTACATGAATAAAATCAAGCGTCAACAAACTCGATTGGTTTCTACCCCCCGGATCATAACATTAAACCGCAGTATTACAGTGATTGTTTATTCATTTTAGTCCGAGAGCTGGTACGATTTTTTGAGTACCTTCTTGAGGCAAGCTGAAAACTTGTCACACAACTCTCCTAGTTCTAAGTCTCGTCCTGAGTTTGGTCTCTTAAATCCTCGTCCTGAGTTTGGTACTCAAGGATCAAGCCTCATTCTAGAAGTCAGTATACTTTAGGTGTCAGTCACACTCTATGTATCAGTGCGCTTTGAATGTCGATAATCCGTTTTCAGTTTGTCTTAATAACTGAAAACAAATACATTTAATAAAGATCATTACCTAAAGATACTTAGAGCGCACAAAGCAATATACATTCAGCCTACTTTCTGTTAAGCTGGCTTATGTGAAGTAAATCCAAAATCGTTAAAATAGAGTAAGGGACATCCCCTTAAAATAAATCATCTCTGAAATCTTTAAAAGGATTTTGGTCAAGCGAGAATAAAATTAACCCTAGGAGAATAGAAGGGAACGCCAATAGAATACAAAATCAGGACACACATTGTCACCGCAAACTGAGTAATACATTACGTGAGTTACCTTCCCATACCTTTTACTAAAACTTGTATTTTAAGTGAGATCCTCTATATTGTAGGCATACCTTAATTGAGTTTTCATTTAAGTAGTTTATTTTGGATAATGTAAATATTATGGAGGCAAAAAGGTGTGGGTTGTGTCTATAATATATGTATTGTATAATTTGTGTACAATATTTATAAGTCACTCGTTTTAATTTAGTTTAGTATTTATACTTCAGATACTTGCCACGGATGTACTGTACACTGTACATAGTTTATGTGTATATCTTTGGTTTATTTTGTGTAATTAGTTTGAGGTTAGTATTATTTTGTAAAACTACTAGTCTAATAAAAATTGCATTTTTTTTTTGTTATTACTTCAATGCATGCCTAGTCCTACACTGAATATTAAAAGTTTAAGTTAAGACCATACATAATAAATTATTATGTATGTTCTTAACTTAAACTTTTAATATTCAGTAAAATTCAGTGTAGGCATGCATTGTAGTAATAATATAAATAAGAACATACATAATAATAATATTATGTATGTTCTTATATACTATAAAAATATTAAGGACATAAGTCCTTAATATTTTTATAGTATATTTAATTAAATACCATTTGCAGATAAAACTCTTAGGATAAATTTTGTGGGTGACTTGTTTTCTTTGGGACCGAAGGACGACAACTGACTGAATAAATCATTGACGGTGGAAGGGCTTCCGCCAGGAATGATTTATCAAACCATGACATATTTCGCCTAAGTGATCCTTATAACAGAAAGGTTTTCGTTTATTGAGACTGTATAATCATTCTGCTATGAAATATTTTTGTTAGAATTTCAATACTTTTCTAATATTCAAGTCTTTTATGACTCTGGAGGGGCTGGGAGAGATATTTAAAGTAGCCTTACCATGAGTTGACACTAAAATTTGACAACTTCGTTACCCTATCGAACTGCGTACGCGAATCTGATTGGTCTGTGTAGAACGCATGCGCGAATTCCCTTACTTCTGATTGCTCCTTTTAAAATGACAACGTGATTTCGCATGCGCGATCCTTCGCAACCGTGTGTAGATTTCGAATCGTCCTGTCAAAATCCAGGGCCGTATTGGGTATTTGGCTGTCAAATCAAATTATTTAGTTACTTTTTACTAAACGTCAAAACAGTAAGTTATAAATAAGGTTTGTATGCATTGAACCATTGTGACATGATCATTTTTATTGTCAAGTAATTTACTATTATAGGTTGGATAGATAATTAAAAATATGTACATAATAAACAAAAAAAAGCACGCTCCAAAAAGTATTAAACAAGAAAATATCAAGAATAGCCGTGGTCGTATGCCACTTTTCCCTAGAATACCTATATTGTTTTGTTAGAGTAAGTGGCATACGACCACGGCTATTAATTCTTGATATTTTCTTGTTTAATACTTTTTGGAGCGTGCTTTTGCAGTAGTCGGGTTTTAGTTTGAAACTTAATTTTTTATTTATACTATTTTGGGGCAACCAATACCCAAAATTTTTACATATTTGAAATGAGCTAATTGAGCCCTTGAATTTGATACTAAACACGGTATATTTACCTCAAGTTTATTTTTTAATGCAGTACTTTATAGCCGCTAGAGGGCGCCGCATTGGATTCAGTGACATGTCATATAGCTTATAACCAGCGGACGATCAAGACGCTTCTATCGATACCTCATTTGTCGAGTTCTAATAAGTGGTTAAAGAGCAATGAGGGAACAAACGAACATACATACCTACATACATACATACATCATAGCCTGTCAAAATCATAACCCTCCTTTGGCTTTGCCGTAGTCGGGTAATAAGTAATAAACAATTAAGGTCTGTCCTTACTAGTCCGTGCCATGCCAGAGCTGACTGAGCAGAGCTGCCCCGTCAGGGCCTTTCTGTTATACACGTCACTAACGTGGATACAGAAAAAAAATGTACTTACTTTGTTTTCAATTAATAAAAAAATATTGCTTATTTATATGGTCAATAAGGTTTAAAATAGCTTGCACCTATTTCTTACAATGCTCTTCGCCTACTAATATAAGAAAACTTAGGTGCAAGCAAAATTTTTTTAAATGTCATTGAGGTCGAAAGTAGATCGCACTGTTTTTCGTAGTCTGTGTGTGAAGATCATCTCATTCATCACCAAAAATATGTACTTCATTTGGTTTTATTAGGATTTTATTCGTTTTATAGACATTAAGATCTATAATATATGTATACAAATATTATAAAGAGAAAAGAAGATGCAGTGACAGATGCGGCCTTGTGGAGAGGTTCTCTTCATCTGGCAGAAACTTGATACTCCGAAATTCATTAGGCATAACACATTTGACATTAATGGCGGACTGGTCGCCGAGTGCAGACCGAGGGTTCAGATTCAGCCACCCTGTCACCGCTTCACCCCGCTGGCGAAGTGGTGCGACATTCATATCCTTCCTTTCCGGAGTACAATGGGGACACCGTGCTTTTCACACGAGATATGCGGCGTGCGGCTTTGCGTAATTGGTGCGATGGTGCGACCGGAGTGGTACTCCGGTCGCACCATCGCACCAATTACGCAAAGCTGACTACCGAAAAAAAGTTGGAACGGGATCAGAATTCGACGTGAGTGGAGCCGCGGGCAGCAGCTATGTATAATATAATACCATTTTGTACAAAGATAAAGACAAACCGCGAAAAAATAATCAAAGCAAAACTTTTTTACTGATCTTGATTCATCGGAATTTAAAAGATCCCTAATGCGGCCCTGCAATTTACGTGTTACGTAGATGTTGGCACGTGTCGTGTCCAACTCATGGTAGAGCTAACAGTAGCCTTACCATGAGTTGACAACAAAATTTGACAACTTCGTTACCCTATCGAACTGCGTACGCGAATCTGATTGGTCTGTGTAGAACGCATGCGCTAATTCCCGGACTTCTGATTGCTCCGTTTAAAATGTCAACGTGATTTCGCATGCGCGATCCTTCGCCACCGTGTGTAGATTTCGAATTGTATCCTGTCAAAATCCAGGGCCGTATTGGGTATTTCGCTGTCAAGTCAAAATACCTAATTATTTTTTACTAAACGTCAAAACAGTAAGTTATAATTAAGGTTTATATGCAATATACCATTGTGACATTATTATTTTTATTGTCAAGTAATTTACTAATAAAGGTTGGGTAGATAATTAAAAATACATAGTAAACAAAATAAGTAATAAACAATTATGGTCTGTCCTTACTGGTCCGTGCCATGCCAGAGCCAACTGAGCAGAGCTGCCCCGTCAGGGCCTTTCTATTTGCTCACGTCACTAACGTGGTTACAGAAAATATATACTTACTTTGTTTTCAATATGATGTTGTTATTCATTTTGTGAAGTGGTGCGACATTCATATCCTTCCTTTCCGGAGTACAATGGAGATACCGTTTCACACTTGAGGGCATCCTAAATTATGGCCCAGGATCAGTCGGGGAGTGCGAGATATACGGCGTGCGACTTTGAATAAGTGCGATGGCCGAACGGAGTGGTATCTGAGGGGACTGCCGAAAAAAAGTTGGAACGGGATCAGAATTCGACGTGGGTGGAGCCGCGGGCAGCAGCTACGTATAATATAATACCATTTTGTACAAAAAACTGTAGTTATAGGCAAAACAGCGAAAAAATTATCAAAGTGAAACTTTTTTACTGATCTTGATTCATTGGAATTTGCAAGATCCGTAATGCGGCCCTGCAATTTACGTGTTACGTAGACGTTGGCACGTGTCGTGTCCAACTCATGGTAGAGCTACAGAATGCAGACCAGGGCCTTACCATAAACTCTTAAAACAGGTCAATAATTGAACTGCTGTCATTCTACCAACTGCAAATGTCACTTTGTAATGTCATATAAATATATCAAAATATACAGGATTACAAAGTGACATTTGCAGTTGGTAGAATGACAGCAGTTCAATATTGACCTGTTTTAAGAGTTCATGGTAAGGCCGCAGTTTTGTATTACTAGCCGTTGCCCATGACTCTGTTCGAGTGAGAATGACCCTCTCCCGCAAGTCATAGAAACCTATTCCTGGGATAAAAGGCTATTTGTTATTCCCGATTATAAAATCTATCCTTGTCCTAAATTTCAGCCAGATCCGTTGAGCCGTTTGAGCGTGATTGAGTAACAAACATCCAAACGTGACTACAAACTTTCACTTTTATATTATTAGTAGGATTTCTCCGGACTGTTGTTACTTTGGAACATTATCTAAATAGAGACATGACAACGATAGCCTTAGCGCAATAAATTGCCTACTTTTATTACGCTAACCAAGTTACTTCGGAGTCTGGCGACACCCTCCTGATATTATAAATGTGAAAGTTTGCGTGTTTGGACATGTGTTACAATCACACTAAAGCAGCAAGTACATGGCCAATTTCCCTAAATTTACGCAGCAAATGCTTCAGCATTACCCTGACAGGTGTAGATCCTTTGAACTACTACGTTATGATGTTTACATGAGAACGCAGGAAGTACAGTCAGCATCTGATCGATCTCGACGAACCAAGTACTCAAAATGATCTTAATACCTTGGTATTCCCCTCTTCATGTTGACTGATTGTTCTGATGTTTACTCGTAGTACTCGTTGTACATACCTTTAGTTCGGATGATAATACAATTTAAATTAATAAAACAATTTGACTTGCTCTTAATACCTTGATATTAAGATCATGTTAAGTTGTTAAGTTATAGTAATCACTGACTAATAGACTATTTTACAGTTATGATTAATTTATTAAATAAAAATGATACATAGCTGTGTCACGATCATGGGAATGTACCTGTTGCAGGTGTATTGAATAGTGTGCGACTACTGTGCGTGAAGTCGCGGTTTCGATTACCGACTTGGGAAAAAAGTGATAATGGGTTATTCTGTTTGTAACTTCTCGGTACCGTTTTGTGGTCAAGAAACAGGGATATAGTTTTTGTTTACGTGCAGCCATTTTTTGTGTCCATGGAATTTCCCTGTTTCATAGGGTATTTACTTAATTTGCTTTTATTTTTTCATATTGCTAAGGAGTGAAGTGGGTTTATTGTTGTGGATTGTGGGTATTATTTTTTCAATTACTTTAACTTGCTTCTGAATTGTTCCGTTGCTAGTTGCAGGACAGGACAATTACTTTTACTGGGACGTAGGTAGCGTCATTACTCGCCTAGTTTGTGAGTCACTACTCATGAACCGGGTTTACTGGTGGTACTGTGATACTATAGTAGGTATCCTCAGCGTCAGCCAGGGAGCGGAGGAAATGCTAAGTCCGAGCCATGTCCATTTCCACGCCAAGGTATGGCTGACCTAGAGTCATCGAGACGGCCCTAGGTCAGCCAGGTGTGTGAGGGTAGTATGAGAGGCAATCTCATCCTCGACAACTAATGACCCAAGACAGCATGCAGTTTTAGTCGGTTCGAGTCGTACATAACCACCCCGCCCGGCTAGGCAGGGGGTGGTTTTTTTAACGTCTGGATATCC
Organism: Eilema depressum; assembly: GCA_914767945.1. Lineage (NCBI taxonomy): Eukaryota > Metazoa > Arthropoda > Insecta > Lepidoptera > Erebidae > Eilema > Eilema depressum. The sequence continues at coordinate 5,151,455 of OU612028.1, read as the reverse complement.
GTGGGGATATCCAGACTTTAAAAAAAAGTACCTAAGTAGGTAATAATCGATCACCTAGCTAGTATAAAATCCAGGTAATAATTTTATTGTGCTCTTGCCATTAATTTTAATTTATAACAAACGCCGTTGTAAAGGAAAAGCAGATTGATAAAAATTATATCCTTGTTTGTACAGTATAGGTACAGTCATGCGGACAAAATTGTGACCACAAGCATAATCGTACTGTATAATAGAAAATTGAACATTATTAACATAAAATTACTGGCCATATTGACGTCACTCAGTAAAAACCTATAACAATATCATACTCGTGAATTAGAAGATCCTGTAAGTTTTTACCTTATTCTAATTATAACTTTATATATAATGCCTATGTATGTAGGTATAAGTTTTATGCTGTTAGCGGTTTTGCGGTTTTGTGATACTCTAATATAATAATATCAGAGTACCTACCTGTATGTCATAACCTGAACGAAGATATAAATACCTTTGTATGAGTTATATTATGCTTTGTGTTCGTATTTAAATATACATATTTTAAAGATCCAGATTGATGGTAAACTACAATTGAATAAATTGAATGAAATTTTGAAACATTTATTATGCTAACTATTTAAATCAATTACAATCGAATATAATTAGAGTGTTGCGTAGTCTAGGCTGATATTTGCATCGGCCTGGTCGTGCCCCGGAGAGCACGTTAAGCCGTCGGTCCTGGTTACCATACGAATATCAGTTGTTAAGGATAGTCGGAGTCCCAAAAAGTCCAACAACTAGTCTAGCTGTACTGCTTCGATATGGCCATTGGGTTCTGGAGATCATATGGCAGTCGCCTTACGCATAATATCGAAGCTCAGCCAACTCTGCAGTAGACTGGTGAAGTGGACCCCATAATAAAAAATAAAAAAACATTCAAACGTCCAATCATGTTCACAAAGCCTTCAATTTAGATATAGAACAGTAGGAGTAGGAAGTAAGCTAGGGTAGGATTAGAATATTATTTGTACACATTCATGAAACAGGAGTGCCTATCGCTCAATAAAGACCTTTGTTCAGTAATGCATGGCAAATAATTATTCACGGCTACGTAACATAATCTTGTGCAATTCAAGTATCAAGGACAATTTAACTAGAAGTGATATAACTACAGGTAAATTTATTTATCTAATATATAACCTCAGACTAAAAGAATAATACATAACATTAGTTAGTTGGTACTAGTCAGCACTGGCACTATGCGACTGAGTCAGGCGACTCGTATGCCGAAGGTCGCTCAATGACCTCCAGGCCTGAGGGTGACAGATGAGGCTGCCTTTCACATCTGTAGAAACAGTAGAATGCGGCGGTGTGATGCCATCCCTATTTTCCGGGGTCAAATAGAGCCACCGTGGTTCCTACTTCCGAAGGGGTCATCTCAAAACTGTAGATAGCCCAGAGACAGCCCGCAAGCGCGTGGCCTTCTGCCGGCTCCTTCTGCGAACAAGTGATGCTGGAGAAGAAGGCGGGAGAGCGAGGCCGGAGAAGACTTAGGTCTCTCCCCTCCCAAATAGTCCGCAATGCGCGAAGGCGACTGTGGTGTTTGGTCGACTTGAAATAGTATAGTAACATTTCTTACAAGAAAATCTAATTTAATTCCTAATCCTTAAATTGGAAATATTACGCAGGTACCCTACCTCTAAAACTCAGAAGAGCACTTGTACAGCTAAATGGAGTTCAAGCCTTGAGAACTGAATCCCTCGTTAAATGTGACTCAAGCAAGACTCTTCTAGAAAATTTTGTGTCTGTTATTCAAAACCCTTGATCTAGTTGGTGGTAATGGCGCAGAAATTCGATGTACTCGCAATTTGCTTAATACTAACACAAATCACGCAAGAGTGGATAGTGTTTTGGCCACATCAGCTATTATTATACAGAATATGGGTTCGCATCTGTTTTAGGCATCAGCAATATTGGAAAATTCGAGGATTAACACTATAACACGTAAAAGTCGGTCAGGAATTTAGCGGTACTGTAAGCCAAAGAGAATTTATACTCTCTCTTTTTCTCACTCATACACGTTCAAGTCTTAATATAGAAGAACATCTACAAAAAAATAGTGGGTGCTAAATCAATCTCAACTACACCTGCAAGCTGGTACACCTACTGACTTACAGTCAGACAGCAGTCAAAAGAGATCGCGATTACATTTCATTCTTGCATATTAGATTGACTTGGCCCCGAAGGTCTTGGTTTGGCTCCATAGCTATAATACTACCATTATAATACAATATTAAATGATAATTATTAGATATTTATACGTATCCATATCCATATCCATACTAATATTATAAATGCGAAAGTAACTCTGTCTGTCTGTCTGTCTGTCTGTCTGTCTGTTACGCTTTCACGCCTAAACCACTGAACCGATTTTGATGAAATTTGGTATAGGGGTAGATTAGACCTTGAGAAAGGACATAGGCTATGTTTGGTCGCGATAACCGACATCCACGCGGGTGGAGCCGCGAGCGAAAGCTAGTTCTCTATACTGTAAATTTAAAAGCTCGTAAAGCCTGCCTTATGACCACATCGCTGTTAAGCTAGCACAAACTCTAATATTAATTTAGTTTCAATTTCTAAACATAAATAAATTCTTCAAAGTTCTCCTATTTATTTGTTTTACAAGGTACACACGCGTTTGCGCACACACAGGCGCCAAACACATTTCATAACGTCAACATAATCAAGGTTTGTCATAACTTACGCTAATGACATCGTCGGTTGTTGTTTAGGAGGGTTTGCTTTATGAGTTACAGTAAACATAGACCCCTGACGATTAATTATTACTTACTCTGCCCGCGACTTCATCCGCACGGACTTCGAGCTGAGTTTTAGGCCTTTGTTCCAGAAAGATACTCAGTTTTGAATCTCGCTTTATAACTAGTAAGTACTGAGGACAAATTGTAATTGACAATCTGTCAATGAAAATCGACTAAATATCGTTCTTAAATACGGGCCTCATTGTTTTCGCGCCCTATACCCTAATATCGTTTCTAAAATGAGGGTAAGTTTGAAGCCCTTTAAAGTCCAACAACTAGTCTTACTGCTATACTTCGATATTTTCAATGGGTTTTTGAGATCCAATGGCAATCGCTTCATGGAAAATATCGACGATCAGTCAAACTCGTAGTAAGGCTGGAAAAGCTAACCATAGATTTCGAGGTGAAAGCTTCATATACGACTGGGATTAACGCTCTAAAATGATGAAATTTAAATGATATCAAACATAATAGGACACCAATTTAAAAGATTTTGGTTTATACTACTTTAAATATTTAGTCAACTAAATGAAAAAAATCGTACAAACCTACCTACTTTCTCATTAAACATTTGATAATGTCAAAGTAACTTTAGAATTGCGTGAAGTAAAAGTATACCTTTACTTCTATATCTGTACTAATATTATAATACGAAAGTAACTCTATCGGTCTGTCTATTACACCTTCACGCCTAAGTACAGAACCGATTTTGATTTAATTTGGACCCTATATACATTAGACTGAAAAATGACATGGTCTATGTTTGCGAACAGCAGCTACTTTTACGATAAAACAGATTTAAATGATTATATTGACTCCGGGGATAAAGGCGTGATTGTTTGTATGTATGTATGTATGTATTGACTAACAACTAAAATTAAATGACTCCAGTTATAATTCAATGCTTGTCCAATGAACTTCAATTTCCTTATCTCGGTTCATTAGCCCCGACCGCAACAACGTAATACAACTTGAAAACTTTGACAAATAAGGAAAGTGCATATTCGATCTTCGCATCATCGCTCGTTTCGTATTGCCACTTGTCTAGACGGCTGAATTATAATATTAGAACTATCGCTGGTTTCACCATACATACATACATACATACACTCACACCTATTTCCCTCCGGAGCAGCCAGAGACAATAGCCCGCCATTTGACTCTATCCTAACATACTTCACAGGCTTCCTCTTCTGTCTTCATGCCCGCCGGTTTCGAGTAGGTACAGTAAGTCTCTTTTTGTGAGTATATTGTATCTTGGTATACAATTGAGTCGAAAGACGAAAAATATCCGAAAAATTACAAATAAATGAACATGCAAATAAAAGGCTGCAGCTCAGCGACGATCGCATCACGTGATGTCATTCGTGAGTCATGTGACACGGCCGGCGCAGGCGGCGATATTCTTTAAGTATTGAGGGGGTCTGTTTTCTCTGACGCTGACTGTACTTCTGGCTTGCCTATTTTTGAATATTTTATTTTCACCTAGAAGGTAACTATATAGGTAGCTTCATAATAAACTTTAGTAATCATCTGAAAAAGTCGAAAGCCTCAAAATCTTCAGAACTTTATATTTTCTGAAGACGTGACATTATTACTTATGCCAGTATGGAACTAGGTATGTAATTCAATTTCTAACGTAGCTGATTGAATCACGAACATATTTTGTTTTTCCTTTACTTCACTTTCTACGAGACATAACTGAAGTCCGCTAGTACGCGATGAATAATAAGTAAAACCGTTCGCTAAACAAAAACATGTTTTGCATAGTATCCCGTAAACAAAATTTGCGAGATTGTAGAATAATTGAACGGAAATTTTAATGATGTGGCGTACAATTACCTCTTAATACACTAACAGGATGAAAATTTATTACACGAAGCTATTGATTGATTTGCTGCATCTGTGGGGTGAGCACGAACAACTATCGCAGTCGTATCGTAAACGTAACGAGAGCACGGAACATTGCGATTGGCCGCCTGCCTATTGTGAGCGTGTGTGCATGTGAAGCCTGCATTTTACCGTCTATACAATGGTTTGTGCTCAGAAGAACTGTTTGACATGATGCCAACAGCTACATTCTATCATCGCACCTCTCGCCACAGGCAGGGAGTTCATCCTCACACATTGCGTCCGGAAACGGTGCGCACTGTGCGGTTTGAAAGGCACTTCATCCCACGCACACTACAGCTGTGGAATGAACTCCCTGCGGTGGTTTTCCCAAGCGACTACAATATGGGGTTCTTCAAGAAGGGCATTAGAAGGTTTCTTCAGGGTTGGCAGCGCGAGTGTGACGCCCCTGGTGTTGCATACGTCCATAGGCCACAGTGACCGCTTCCCATCAGGTAGGCCGTGTGCTTGTCTGCCAACTAAGTGGTATAAAAAATCGCAATATTCCATGGTCTCGTTACGTTTGCGATACGATAACAATAGTTGTTCGTGCTCACTCCACTGGTTAAAGATTTACTAATGAATTTGTTTCCAGACAAAGCCAGGACAGAGTCGCTAGTCAGTTATTATGTTTATCTCATTACTGACTTACTCTACGACACGCCAATACCAAAGTCACGAAGACTTTAGCCGCCTAGAATTTTAATAATTACAGTTCATTAGTTTAGAATTATGTAAAATTACCGAGTTCAAAAATAATTGTTAGGGTTGCCTTAACAACAGCATAGTAATTGCGACAACAGTATTTTACAGTTGTTAAGATTTATATCTCGTTATTTTTCAACTAATTAGTACAATTTTGAATTTCTCGATGTTAGTAGGTACTTAAGGGCAGTTATGAAGCATTGGTAATAATTATTATAAGTCACTTTCAAAATTTATTCTTTTTTTCAACTAAATCTTATATTTTTGTCGGTACTAAGTAACATCGGTAGAAGGTACTATTGTGCAGTTTCATCCTACCTCTCTCCTCGCCCACAACTCCGAGCGCGGGTCTACTTTCTGGCTCCATTTCGACCGGTATTCTGTATCTCTGACAATAAGAGTACTCACACTCATGTCTTCTTTATTTCATGTTGTCAAACCATTATTTTAATTGTCCTTTTTAGGATTCTATAGTTAACGCGGAACTCTTATTCATAAATCAAGGAACATCCATTTATTTCAGGAAACAGGAAATTTCAGGTCACATAAAATTAAGATTAGCTTTAATAATAAAAAATGTGCAAAATTATAGATGCCTGTTGCAGCCATACTTCATATACAGAACAGAGTTAAGTTAGAACTAGTCTTCACCCTGTGCTCTAAGGAAGTATATTATGTGTACACACATGGTGTCCGTACATCCACCGTAGTATATTCATTTCCATGACATGTGTCCCTGTTTGTGTCACTGTGATACCATTCACGCTTCACAATCGTGAAAGGATACGTCTGATGATAGTTTTATAGTCTTCCCCTTTCAGTCAGCTTTTTAGGGTCAAAAAGCACCAATTTCCCTATGACACTTGCCACGTATGCGAACAATTAGTGCCATGACTGTTATACGTACTGAAATTAGTCTATGCATTTGACCAAGTCTACGCTCCTATCGGACGAATGTAGGATCTGTAGATTTCAACACCTCACTCTTCTTTTCTCTTCATTACTCAGTCTTCATTACGTTAAACTTCAAACCGCTAACCCGTTTTCAAGTGTTTCTCAGTCATTTGGTTTGTCTATTGGTTTAAGTAAATCGAGCATTAATGAAATATAACCACGTACGATACCTATTACGTTTAAGTTTTAAGTATTAAATCTAGTTTATGTTTTAAGTATTAAAAACTAGTTTATGTTTTGAGTATTAAAATGTGGAATTTAAATCTAGTTTTAAGTACTTAATTACATAATAATTAAGTTTAAAATTAAAACCAACGGTATGTCTTTTATCTTTAGCGTTTGCCTTATTTAACTTTACTAAATGTACTAGCTAGTTGAGTTAAAACTTAAACTAATTTGTGGAAACTATGAAACTTGAAATATCAAAGTACCAATAATAATTTATGTTATAATATAAAGCAATTATTTCTCATATGTATAAAGGTTATTCCACACGACACTTACACTACTATTAGTATAAATGCAAAAGATTGGATGAATTGTTGTTCGTCATGCTGCATTATATCACGCTAGAATGGATGATAATGATGAGGATGGCTGCATGACAAGGCTCTAGCGTAGACTTTTTTTTCGGGGTTGGAAGATCAAACGTCAGTCGCTTCCATAAATAAGATCACCTATCGCAGGAGTAGGAGAATAAAGGTGCAGAAACTTCGGATGCAACCCGCAACAACTCTAATCTGGTACTTAATTAATTAAATGGTAGAATAATCTGGTACTTAATTGATTGAATTCAATTCAGTTAAAAGGGTCACCTATTCATACGCTACCTACATGAGCGAACTCACTATTATAACTATTACGTAATAAAACAATATGCCTACCGGATGAGTAAAACACTAACACACGTCTGAGGATCCCTTTACAACATAATATTGTACTAATTTCCTTCCTGTCTTAATTGTATCCTTTTGATATTGAGCTCGAGAGTAGATTAGATTGGGATAATGTTTCCCTATATGTACCTACCGTTTGAAGTTCTGTAACAAGTATAGTATATTTTATAGTACATATTAGTTACATAGAATACCTATTAGATATGTACTATAAGTAAGAGTATATGCGAATGCCTGTAAGATATTACTCTTTCCTTTCCGCACCATTAGGACCTGGTATTCCTTACCAGTCAACGTGTTTCCTTCTTCCTACAGTCCCGGGTCCTTTAAGTGGGGCGTGAAAAAGCATTTGATGAGGCCGTCAAGCTGAGTACCACCATTATAAAATGGTACGTGTCTGTAATAGTAACCCTGGGGCGTTACACTTGTGCTGCCGACCCTGAAGAAACCTTCTAATGCCCTTCTTGAAGAACCCCATATTGTAGTCGCTTGGGAAAAGCCCAGTTTTTGGTCATGCCGCTTCCAGCCCCGTACAAAAGAGGTTAAACCAAGAAATTAGGCTGTAGGTAAATGAATTGATTAAAGTTTAATCATCATTTGTTAGTTCATTGGGAGAAAATTCCTTCATTATTCCACATTATGTCAAGAAGCCGCACGGTTATAATTATGTGGTTATACACAGAAATTCATGTAATGTTCAGCTCTATAGGTACTCTGTACCTGTTGGAGGAGGGGGTAGGGGGTAAAATCTTAGGGTAAAACCTTCTGTGTGGTGACGTTTTTGCAGATGAAAGCAACTGTGGTAAAATTAATTGGATGATAACCGCCAGCGATAGGTCACTTACTATGACTGCACGAGAGCACGTTGTCGTTACGTCTTGGTCGGGTGGACCGCAGATTTGTCTTACACCCATATTCACAACCAATACTGTGAGGTCTCATAGTGTCTCGAGCGCATAGGGCTGGTAAAATTAATTCACAAACATCACGGAGCAGTATCTGACGCAGTGCGTTTCCTCAACGAAGTATTACTGTTATCAATGAATAAAAGGCTTGCCAAAACGAACGCACTGAGAATTTGTCGTTCTTTGCACAGTTTTGGTAGTAGGTACGCATAGCGAAGTATTGTTTGTGAATACGGGTGTTAGTCTGAGTCCTCGCTGCAGTCGCGGTGTTGGCAGGTGGAAATCAACAACCTCGTAGCGATCTCGAGAGCAGAGAAATATATCAATATTTCGCGTGGGTGAAGAAATTTAACAAAATACTATATATTACTACCAAAAAATTCCATATAATCGACAAAGCGAGCCATTACAATTCACGGCACGTACGGAATCACTTAATTCACTCAGAAGGGCCATCTTTTGGGAACCTCAGTAATCAGTACATTTGTGTAGGTGTAATCTAAAGGACGTCTTCTAGTTTTGTTGTTTTTTTTAACTTAGGTATTGTTTCGTAGGACTGTTAACTCAATCCTAGCAGAGGTTTTGAGGTGAAGGGAAAAATAAAGTAAGCCCCTGGTGTTGCACGCGTCCATAGGCCACGGTAACCACTTTCCATCAGGTGGACCGTGTGCTTGTCTGCCACCTAAGTGGTATATAAAAAGAAAAAAAGCTCAACAAATAAGTTTTAAATGATTACATATCAGATCTGTAAGATAATATACCGCCTATTGTATTATAATGTATTACTGATGTATGATAAAATATATAGTGGGTGCTAGCACCTCTGCCTACCCCTTCGGGGATATAGGCGTGAGTTTATGTTATGTTATGTTTTAAAATATATTGTATCTTATTCTGTTCTATTTTATTCTGTTATATTGACCACATTCATTTACCCCGAACCCCGAAATATTCACATGTAGGTACGCCAATTATGCCCGAAATATACGCCAAATTTATATTTTCTTTACACAATACACAAAACCCAAGTTACTGGTTTTTTCAGCTATAATGTCTTCTCGATTAAGATAGTTAGAATAATAAATGCTTTAAAATTTCATTCAAATATTATGTCTTTGCCTAAAGTAGTCAACGAAACATAAAATAATATTAAACTTGTGCTGTGAATGTTACAAAAGTATTTAATAGACTAAAAGCTCACGATCAAAACCTGTGAAAGTTTAGAAAGCTGCGACTATCTCGGAACATAACTCTTGTCATATACCATCACTTTTAAGCGGTGATTAAGAGAATCAGGGATAATGTTGCAGTCACCAGCTTAGCCATACTAATCCATATCCATATCCTTACTAGTATGATAAAAGCGAAAGTAACTCTATCTGTCTGTATCGCTTTCACGCCTAAACCACTAAACCGATTTTGATGAAATTTGATATAGGGGTAGATTAGACATTAAGAAAAGACATAGGCTATGTTTGGTCGCGATTACAGACATCCTCGCAGGCGGAGCCGTGGGTAGCAGCTAGTCATCCTATAAGTACTCGAAAATCTGTGCGACAAGACTTTCATCCGATCAAACTCCCTGCGGTGGTTTTCCCAAGCAACTACAATATGGGGTTCTTCAAGAAGGGTATTAGAAGGTTTCTTCAGGGTCGGCAGCGCGAGAGTGACGCCCCTGGTTTTGCATACGTCCATAGGCCACGGTGACCGCTTCCCATCAGGTGGGCCGTGTGCTTGTCTGCCAACTAAGTGGTATATAAAAAAAATCATCAGTCTGAACAAACATCTATTACCCTGATTAGCACTACTAGTGACAAAATCAGTGAAATGCGATGCGATGACGGCATAAGTCAGCTGTGAAATCCTCTAAGCATACATCGTCGAGCACAGCGCTGCTAGAGATTGTCATTGGTCGGACTGCGTGACGTCAGTCGAGATCGACCAATGAAAATCTCCATCAAGGCCGCTGCAGCGCTGTGATCGCCGCTGTATGCTTACAGTGTTGCACGGCTGACTTAAATATTATTTCTAAACCCTACGTATGAACTTGAGCGACAGTGAAAAAATAAAGGCGATCAGCGTGAACGAAAAATTTTCTACAAAAACAAAACAACCTGCTGGACTAATTTAGAGGAGCATGTTAAGCGGTTTAAGTTCAGATAAATTTGGATAAGGTAAGTGTAGTGTTTGTGCGTGTAGAACAATATCTGTTCTGTAACAATATAGTGACACTGCGAGTAGAACGATATAAGACATATAATTATATTATCAACTAGCCTTCCGCCCGCGGCTCCGCCCGCGTGCATCTCGGTTAACGCAACCTTTGCTCATATCTTCGGTTCTACTCAACCGATTGCGATCAAACAAACGTAAGATTTTAAGTCTGAGCAAGCCCTTTCTAACAAAAAAAAACCGCATCAAAATCCGTCCAGTAGTTTTTGCGTCCATCGCGGACAAACAGACAAACAGACAAACAGACCGGAAATTCAAAAAAAATATTTTCGAGTTCAGTATCGTTAACATAACATAACCCAAGTATTTTTTTTTAAATATCTCCAATGTACAGACACGACCACTTTACAATTATATAATAGTATAGAAGATGTATAAGACAGTGACATCCCAATGCTTAAGGGTTGCTTTACGGAGCACCCCGAGCTCAGTGAAATACGTCTGGTCGAACGAAATACCCGGTCTATTTGAATACATATATCATGTACATGTAGTTGGGTGTGTAGTGTGTACTGTGTACTATTTCTAGACAAAAGATCTGCAGGTCTAAAATGGCCGTTTTGGATGTTTCATCTAAAAATGACATTCATTTGCAGATTAGTTGGTGACATATTTTATAGATTGTAAAATGACCACATTTTTTAATATGTCATTCATATTTCATCTGCAATATGTTTCATATTTGTTATTGGTGTTGCTATGACGAAAAAAATATAAGGACTCGCCGAATCGTGCTTTTACGGTATTTACTACATTATGATTTTGTCATTAATACAGCGTAAAATGGTAGTTATTATGTTCTATATATCAATAGTTCATGATTTCCATCTAATAAACATGAATTGAAAGAAAAATAACGCTAAAACTACAATTTGTTTCCAATTTTTATTTTTATTTTTGGTGTGGTAATTTTTGCCTGACGTGACATTTCAAAACTGTCTGTTGTCAAAACTTGGTTTCAATGTTTATTTATGTTTCTTATTCATAACAAGTTACTTCGACAAAAAACATTGAATGTGTTTGTGTTTCTGTGATTAGATTCAGAGGCGTCTAAAGTAAGGTGCAGACACGAAACTAATGATGTTAGAATAGACGGGCAACGTAATGGGGGAACGACGGTGGCGTATAAACAAAAGCAAAATACTGTCCTTTTGTTTGGATCCTGTGGGAAGTAACTAACAAACTCGAGTCAGCCAGTCAAAATCGAGGCCACTCTATATCCTGCGTTAATAGCTCTACTACGGGACATTGACAGAATTGATGTTAAAAGCACAGAGCCATTCATTATGAATTAAATTGAACTTATCAAGTTACTTCTACAAAAAACATTGAATGTGTTTGTGTTTCTGTGGTTAGATGCAAAGGCATCTTTACACAAGGTGCAGGCACGAAACTAATGATGGCAAAACGGTAGACGGGCAACGGGATGGCAGAGCGATGGCTGGATATAAACACAACAGTGTAAAAGCCTAGAAGGCACACAGAGTACTCTTCTATATATATCATGCTACTACTTAGAGGAGTGGAGCAGTAATTATAAATATGAACAAATCCTGCAAATACCCATAAGATATTTGGAAATCAATAAATTAATTTAAAGGGATGACACGGGGTTCTGAATAATCCCACTGGTGGAGCAGGACGAAGTCTCTGATGATAACAACAATAATTGTATTGTACCTAATGTTAATTTATTAGCTGTAAGTTTTCATAAAATGCAATGAATAAATAAATAAAAAGTTTTATTTTTAAATAAATATGCGAATGAGAATATTTATATTTCTATATACCTCTACCTCCATGATCATTAGTGTTTATTATGCTTAAGTAGGTTAGGTAGGTATATTAGTCAAAGTTATCGAGGTTGAATCTAAGGCCTTTCACATTTTTTTATATACCTACTGTCTGTCAATTTACTGCACCCCGCTAGATGGTAAAAACTTGAGGTGCAATCCAGAACATGTGGACCACCATTAGGCTTGCATTAGGCAACATTAGCTGTGACATTAGACTGTCTTGGTCATTTATATAATAATATAATTATTTGTAGATGCCTCACAAATTAAATAAGGCTTCAGCGCCTTGCCTGTTGACTGGGCCCTTTACACTGGTGGGCCGTTCCCTGTATGGAAAAACTCTAGCATAACTTGAATATTTATTCTGCATACATAGTATACATACATACAATCACGCCTTTATCCCCGGAGGGTTAGGCAGAGGTGACTTTACATCCACATTTCACCAATCTTTGTATTGGGTCCCACGTAGCCTATTGCCGTTTTCCGGGCACTATTGTTGACTTGAGCCATGTATAGGCTGAGTCTGGACTGGCTAAGTGGACGAGACTGGATATTTATTCTAATTCATGTAATTTGGAAGTTCATCATCACAGCGCAAGGTCCGGTTGAATTGCAAAGTTTTGACAAGATCAAATCACGCGTAGCAAGCAATAATCAATTATTATTAAATAAATGAAGGGGAGACAACACGACCCCGTCGCCAAAGCTTGACTTTTGTAGGAGCAACTCAGACCTTATAAGTCTACGCCAAAGCCTCGGCCGTCAATAAATAGTTGTGTGGACAAACAGAGTGGAGTTAAATTGTGCCCTAAACATCTTAGTGAGGTTTAATATTACAACAATAACTATGAAACATCAATATGAAGGCTAAAATCTGCTAAAAAGTACCTAAATCCGTGTTAACATTCAATACGTCACGAATTTCACCGAATTTGACATTATGAATGACTCATATATTTAGACCATTTTACGCATCTTCATACAAAACTGTCAAATAAGATGATGAACATTATGAGCTTCATTATATGATTCATCAAAAGTAACCATTTTACGATTAGTGAAATCTGACAATTAAGATGATCATTTAATGAAACATCCAAAGCGGCTATTTTAGACCTGCTGGACATCATATCAAGTGCACCTTAATTATTATATATTTATAGTTCAAAGTGTATCCTAAGGGATCCTTTTGATGTAGGTAGGTACTCGTACTTCACAAAGTTAGTACGTACCGTAGGCAAATTATTACCATACCTATTATTTTTGGCAGCTAATATAACAGTGAGTGAGATGGGTTGAAGGCTCATGTTAATTAAACTGGGTACCGTTGTCTCGATGTCGTTGGAATCCTAAACTAGTTAAAAAGTTACACATCATGTGTAGCTCTGAATTAACATGGTTGACAACTTAGTAAGTATTTGAGTTGATTTTATTGTCATGTAAGTAGGTAATTGTTGAATGAAATTTTTAAGCATTTATTATGTTAACTATTCAAATCGAATAAGAAAGAGAAAAGAGAATCGACCTCGTAGTCAGTAGTGGTCAGAGCATTCTCCCTGTAAGGGAAAGATCGCGGGTTCGAGTCCCGCCTGAAGTCTACTCTCTTTTCTTTTTCTTAATCGATTTGAGTAAGTAATTGACTAAAATTACATTGCTGTCAATTTCATTTAAAACTAGCTTTTGCCCGCGGCTCCGCCCGCGTGGATGTCGGTTATCGCGACCGAATATAGCCTATGTCCTTTCTCAAGGTCTAATCTACCCCTATACCAAATTTCATCAAAATCGGTTCAGTGGTTTAGGCGTGAAAGCGTAACAGACAGACAGACAGACAGACAGACAGACAGACAGTTACTTTCGCATTTATAATTATTAGTATGGAAGTATGGATTATGATTGATTATACTACCGCCAAAAGTCAATGAACATGTACAAACTTCTACAATTCGTTTACACTGTTCATTGACTTTTGGCGGTGACTGTACATAGGATCTCAATGATTAAGAATAAAAAAGACATCTATGTGTGTAGATAATAAACGGTACCTACAGTCTGTCCAGTGAATTATTTAACTGTTACCAGTTATTTTTCATCGTACGTTATAAAAGTGAGTTACCTATCCAATTTCAAATAACAATCGACTTTATTTAAGTATGAAGAAGTTTCAATAGATTTTATACGAATGTTACACATTGAGACCATTTTTAACGGATACTGTCGTGATTTACATTGTGTTATCGTACAATTTTCCAATTTCTTCATCCTAGCGTTAATTCTCAGTCTTGAGTTTTGAATCCTAAATGAAATGAATTGAACCGAATGAAAGAATTTCTGAAAAGGTTACTAGTCTTTTTAGAAAATTCATAAGATTAAGTATTTTAAATTAGGATGAATAAATTTAGAAGCAATTACTAACTTAACTTTTACGTGTTAATTTTAAATGCAAATTGAAATTTAAAAAAAAAACAATAAGATAGATTTAGTTAATTTACTTTATTTTCTCCAATAAAATACCTATAAAAAGATGGTGTTTAACAGATGAGGTCGTTTCAAAATGTAGGTAGTTTGTATCACATTTATGTGTAGATCTTGTAGAAGAATTAAGAATTTGAACGTGAGAATCTCGTAGAAATATTTATTATATAAGTATATTATTAGACGTACTGTGCTATCGATGAAATAATAAGAAACTTTCTAATTTTTAAGATTCATGAAATACCCGGGGGCTATATTAACGTAAGTACAATTTGTAGACCTTTTAAAAACGTTTCCATTTGACATGACATCTATGACATGACACCTGGGGCTATGTTATGTCATGCCAATTGTATCATCATCATCATCACTACATATTATAAAACAAAGTCGCTGTCGCTGTCTGTCCGTCCTACGCTACGCAACGGATTTTGAAGCGATTTTTTTTAATAGATAGAGCAATTCAAGAGGAAGGTTTATATGTATAATACATGCATAATATTGTACAGAAACACTGATAAATTTAGAGATATATATGCAGCGGGTACGGGATCAGAAAATATGGCAGTACGAAGTTCGCCGGGTCCGCTAGTAATTAATAACCATAAAATCGATGATATAATAAGAAACTTTCTATTTTGATACAGTCATTGGCGTACCTTGGAATTTATTAAATATATATTTTCATAAATATAAAAAATAAATATTGTGAACAATGAATGTCGAATTTATAGCCACAAATAAGGTGTCTGTAGACAGTAGGGACCAAAATAAACCATTAATGTCCCTACACAACAACTAGTTCAAACTACAATCGCTGCGGTTAGACCCCAACGCTAATTGGACACTCTGAGCCTTATAAATGACTAGATTTATCTGAAGCTTGAGCTCAACCTGTGGGTTTAAAAAAAAACCATTTAAGATGGGAATAATGACTACGAATACGCATAATTATAATAGAAGCTGGTTAGGGTACACTACATAAATACGAAAAGCCTTATTCCGAAAGTTACAATCACGAATTTCAAAATTCCGAATTTCATAATTCCGAATCATTCAAAATTCCGAAAGTCAGATATCCGATGTATCATAAATCCTATTTATTGAAAACCCGAATTTCAAAATTCCTAACGGTTATATCTGCGAATATTAAAATTCCGAATTTGAAGATACCGAACCATTACAATTCCGAATTATTAATAATCCGAAATATCATAAATACGAATTCCGACTATCAAAACTCCGAAACAACACAAACCCGACAATCAAGCGCCTTGTAAACCTGCATTAGGTAAGTAGGATAGTTGCTATTTTCGGGGTACACGAGATAAACAGGAAATAGAATTATTGAACTATTATTTTAATTTATTTATACTAATGATTACAAAATACACGTTGCCAATTGCCATACAACTTTCAGTAACAAGCATGCATGCAGGCAAGCATACAGGCAAGCATGCAGGCAAGCATGCAGGCAAGCATGCAGGCAAGCATGCAGGCAAGCATGCATGCAGGCAAGCATGCATGCAGGCAAGCATGCATGCAGGCAAGCATGCAGGCAAGCATGCAGGCAAGCATGCAGGCAAACATGCATGCAAGCAAGCATGCAGGCAAGCATGTATGCAGGCAAGCATGCAGGCAAGCATGCGGGCAAGCATGCGGGCAAGCATGCAGGCAAGCATGCAGGCATGCATTAGTTTCGCTCTTCTCCGGCGCTACGGGATGTGCAGTCCTTCCGCCCTTGCGTAACAAAGTTTGGGCACCCATGCTCGCTTCCGCAGCTTCGGCTTGCTGGTCGCCTCCGGCGACCAGCCTCAGCCGCTCCAGCTTGCCCGGGCGCCTGAGCTTCGTTACTGCGGGCGAGGACTGCCCTCCCTCCGCGCCTCCGGTTTTTAAATAACACTCTAGTGTAGGGCAAACAAGTACCACGGCAGTAGGACCACGGCAAGTCGGGTTTGGCTTAATTTTTATACGTAATAATTGGCGAGAAAATTTATTTTATTATTATAAAAAATCAACTCTAAAATGCGCAACATGTCAAATCAATTTTAAGGATTTAAATGTAATAAATCGGATCATCGGACACCGAGAAATGCTTACGTCTTCTTTACCTTTAAAGGAGACGATTTTTTATGTTAGAGCTTTCGGCCACCTACAAATTTTGGAGAACAATAATGAAACGAGTATTGATTTATTTGTAACTTTATCGGGATTACAATGGTACATTGCTTCTTAGCTAGTCTAACCGGAACATTGATATAAACCAAATCAAAACTGATACTAAAATCAATGTGAAACTGTCATGGCGCCAATCTCAGAAAATTATAATTTTATTGATTATTTTGTATGACATAATAGAGGTCATTAAAATCATGTCCTATGCAATGTATTGAATAAATAGAAGATGGATAGGGCAATAACCTTTTTTTTAACAAGTGGAAATCCACTCAAATCCGCCGGAGCCAGTGAAGGTGGTTATGTCGGACTCGAACTGACAAAACCCGCATGAGCCGTTTTTCACAGTACATATGTTTTTCGGATGTAGAAAAGCAGGATTATCCTCACTAGTTGGGCGGTCAGACGGCAGCCGCTGCCATAAAAGGCATATTTCCAAACCGAATAAAAGAGAAGGAACAAGCGGCCGGTAAAAGCCTCGGTTACAACTACAATTCCTAAGATGATGATTCATACTTACACCATGAAATGAAAGTAGGTATCCAATGAAATAAAAACAAACAAAACCATATTATATTAATATTTATTTTTTACATAGGTATATAAAACGCTTATAAAACGTTTCTTGGAAATTGTTGGTAGGTATGTCGTCCAAAAAGCATACAAATCATAGTGAATATAGTAAATGAGCAGAAAGAAAACTCAATTAATGTAAATAACATACATTCTCCTAATACCTTGGTTTATGTTAGTAATTGTTTGTTTACTGATTTGCAGTAATGCATCTGAAATAAGATGGTTGGCGGCACGGCTGGTATATTTATTAGAATTGTTTGACTACATCAATTATAGACACTGTAATACTCCACTCGTCCATATTATTCAATACTAGCCATTGATTTACATAGCAGCTGCCTGTGTAACATCTGTATTATATAATACTATTTTTTTACAATGAACATCGAACAACAAGAAAATTCACTAATCAATCACTCAAAATAATCACAAAATAACTGTCAAACAATTTTTGGCACTTTTGGGATTGTATTGCCATTCGAAATAATGAAATCGTAATCGCTAACAATTTTTACCACATGGAATCGATTCCTCGATTGATACTTTAAAATAAAAATGAAACATCAGTTTTAAATTAAAATAATCTTCATTAACGGGTTGTGGAGGTCAGATGACTGGAAGAGGTGCACCCGGGACTCCAAGGACAAAGCCAAGATAATGATGACGACAACCAAGTAGGTAAAGAGTGCAATGCCCAACCTAACGTTGTATTTTTGTATTCGTAAAGCTATAACCTGAGAGTATTATAGTTTAGAGTGTTTACTTTTAGACAGGCATAGTGTAAATAATATGGACTGTTGTATTATAACATCATTGAAATAAAAATATTTAAACGGATTCTATTACAGTCTATTAAGTGGGACCTAATACAATGATTGATAAAATGTGGATGTTAATTCACTCTGCCTAATCCTCCGGGGATAAATGAGTATAATATGATGATGACAGTAGGTATATAAAGGTATATAAAGGTTAAGGAGTCGGCCTTACGATCGAGAGGTCCCGGGTTCGAATCCTGGCCATTACACTACCGACGTGAACCCACTCCTAGCACAAACAATTTAGCTTAGTTGGAGGGGTTAACGGGAATATTAGTAGTTTCGGTTGCTAATATTCTTTTTAACGAAAAACACCTAAACATATGTGTAACTGAAAACGAATCTTCATAGAATGCGTTGTAGATAGTTTTATTTCAATTACACATTGAAATAAAACTATCTACAACGCATTCTATGAAGATTCGTTTATAGCAAAAACTTTCGATAATGTCATATGGAATGAGAATAAAATTGTAAGATTGAAGATTTGAAGAAAAAACCTATGTGTGCCTGAAGTTTCATCGAATACAATCGCATTCTTAATCGATTTGAGTCTATGGTAAAGAAGATGTCTGGCAACATTTTAACATCTTGTCATGTGAAATCTTAGAGTATCCATTACTAGATACTCTAAGTGTGAAATATTAAGAATTTTCACAAATACAATAAATGAAAAAAAAAACACTCTTTAATAAGTTATCGTGAATCGGTTAGACTTTGGAACATTCTTCGTCCAATTATGATAATAAATGGATTCGTATTTTGTGCATATTGTACAATGACTGTTCATGCCCTATTCTCTGTTGTCTATCTCTTCTCTCACTCTCGCTTTGATGTTTTACATAAGAAACAAAAACTTAAAAGTCGTTGTATTGATGGGCCGAAAATAAATCATCTCCTTTGGTGCATACAGTTGGAATTTTAAGGGAATTCTGAAGGCGACCGTATATTATTATGACATCAGTGCAGACGCACGCAGAAACCCTGCGTTGACGTTATGCCATAAAATACATATTACGAGATATTACCTGGCAGGTTTAATTTCGCTCATCACTTTGATATCCTATTCAGATCGCAAAGGTCTTTTGCTCGTGAGGCAATATATTATTATTATAATGCTCGATACTGATATTAATGTTAGCGCAACATTATTTTCTATCGTATAGGATATCTCTGGCAAGCGTAGATGTACAATGTGGGAAATTAGTTCGATCAATAAATCACATAAGGTTGCTTCAATATGATGATGATAAAATAGAGTACAAGATCACGTCCCGGATCTCAATTTTATGCAGGAATATATTCAGAAAACCTGTAACCCGATTGTAGCTTCATCTTTGTGTCACAAACGAGTGCAAGCGAAATGGTAGGCTCTTACTTTAGTATTATTTTAGGCGGCTTCACACGCTAGTTCTTAAGTGTTCCGTCTATGTTATTCTTTTAATTTAAGACAGTCGCATGTTAGGTACAATATTTCATATCCATTAAGCGTGAAATAAATTTCTGAAATACTTTCTTAGTGGATGCTTATTTAAAATTTCACATATTAAGCCCTAGCATTTTTTTTTAATATCCCCATTTATAAACTAAGCACTACCTAGAAGGATTCACTCGACACTTGATCTTCAAGTGTAGAGTGAATTCTTCTAGGCAAATGTAGGAGAATTCTTCTTCTGTCGAATCGATGGTGCTTCTACTCTCAAATTCTATTTGCCCAGTATGCTGCTACCTGAATCGCATTCTCGGAGGCACTCATTAGGTCCTCCAGTGTACAGGTAGATCGATCATCTACCTGTAGGAGAATGATAAAAAAATATACAGACGGAACTAAGTGCAACAAAGTAATCATTAGAATTAATCCTGGTAGAAAAATTACTTGGCGTCACGTGTAATATTTCGCAAATGTAATATGAGAGGTCAAGGGAAAGCCTCATGTAATATGGCTACTTAGGGACCACAAAGTCCACAAAATTTGGTGCGCATGTAGAGGCTCTGTAAGATTAGGTTCTATCCTACTAATATTATAAATGTGAAAGTTTGTGAGAATGGATGTGTGGATGTGTGGATGTTTGTTACTCTTTCACGCATAAACGGCTGAACCGATTTGGTTGAAATTTGGTATGTATATAGGTTATACCCTGGATTAACATATAGGCTATATATCAGCGATGAACGGGATCAGAATTCCACGCGGGCGGAGCCGCGGGCAACAGCTAGTTTATAAATATTGCAGAGAAGGTGGTTGGATAATATTCGATTTTAATATATACATATTATATTAACGCTAAGCTTACCTTACGAGCATACTCATTGCTCATAATATGGATATACCTAATATTGTACATAAATAAATGCATACATAAATACGCTAATAGGTATCATTATATGAAAGTAAAAATTATCTGCTTTTTTGCGGTTAGCGCAATCGCACATATAGTTTGGACGCTTTTAGTCCACCAGTACCTTATCAAGACTTCTGAAAACATTTCTGTGAGTGATATTCGCGTATACTTCCAACTATATCATTTATTTAATGTGCATTGTTATAAATTTGTGATATTTTCATTTTACATTACCTGAAAAGCATTGAAATTCTATAGAAAGGTGAGAGACAATATTTCATGTGCAAACAAAATGTGGATTTCGCAATTGCGTAAGTAATTTCCAAGCAATGTAACTGTCATATTATCTTTGTAATAAAAATTCATGTGTACCTACTAGGAATGATGCTATAATATCGCTATAATTGTGTTCTGACAACACAAATTTGACAAGAGATATGGATGTCATCTAGTTTCACGTAAAAATATATTTATATCTAAAAAAAAATCTCCTTGTGCAAGAAACCTGAGACATACTACCTAGTCACAATTAAAATCACAGCGTAAGATATTCGCTCCCCGGTGCAAAAGTTCTTGGAATCTAATTCATGAAACGTTGAAAAAAATTGTAATCTTCAATTTTTATGTAACATTTTAATTGAAATGTTTTAGAGTGCTTGTTCACTCTAAAACTTCAGAGAAATGTGTTTTCATAGCAGAGAATAATATAGTGAAGAGTGCACTCACGGATTGATTAACAAATTGACTATGATTATGAAATTCAAAAAGATTTATCTGAAAAGTGAGAAAGAACTTTATTAATATCGTTGATTTAACAGTTATTATACGTACTTATAGTGCACTACTAATAAAAATGAAAATGTGAGTTAGTATAACTACTGAATGAACATAATAACGCACATCATTATGTCCATAAAATAATAAAATATTACGATCAAAGAAACTGTGCAGTGAGCATTATATTTTAAAATGATTTTGATCACAAAATTGCAATGTAATTTATTCTTGTACTATTGCGCAAACGTTTTATTTCAAGAAGTTCGAGAATTTAACAGCAAAAATAATGCAATTAGTATCTTCAATCAAGGGAAAATAACATACATAATGCTATATTGCTCAATGATTGGAATTTAAATCAATTTTATTTGTTTGTGCCAAAATCCTTAACACATAGGTATTTATACACCGCCATAATGTTTGAACAGTTGAATGGCTGGGATATGTTGATTCTTTCAATGACGCCATGATGTCCATAAATGCCGGGATATGTTTTCGATATCGCACAGTAAAAATTGATGGGATAATTCCATTTGAATTGGTTAGGGCACCACAGATATTTGGAAAAATGTTCCGCTTCCGAACTACATTCATATTTTACTTTAAATATTTTCCTCCATTCGTGTTGTCGACCGAAAATAATGCATGATAAGAGTTAATAGCGATCAAATGTACCCATCTAAAATTATTGCTGTACATTATGTATTTATTATAGATGTTCCCCGAGGCTCCACCTGAAATTTGGATCCTGGGTACATGGGGAAAACCGATCTCAAAGTTTTGGGAAAAGGCTCAGAGAATGACGATATGTTTATGGAAAGATTTGACTATGTTTTATTTTGTAAACGAACTTATTTTGTAAAACAAACAACTAACATTAAATGTAACTCTATGCTAAAAAAGAGTTGTAGTAAACTCACCCCGAACGAATTTTCGATTCGTTCTATCAAAAGTAGTAGTACACTTGCCTTAGTCCTTTTAAAACGATATGTACCTATTTAAATTGCGAAAATTCGTATCATCTTAAAAAGTATTGTCAGCAAGCTAAGTTAAAGTGCTTAGCCTGGATTATTTATTTAAAAAGACGCTAGAATCGGTACAATTTAAAACACTTACCCGTGACGTGTTAATCGAAAACTTTTTCATTTGTGTTCGACGGACTCCTTCGAACATTATGTGTTTTATGAAATTTAGTAAGGGAACTTAGTACGCTTAAACTTAAATGTGGAGAGTAAACTTTGTTGAGAGCTTGTGAACCGCCATCTGGTCGGGTACAAGTTTGAAACTTACCTAAGGCACACAGAGACAGAAAGTAGGTAAATTTATTTTTTTATTCTCAATTTACAATACTTTTGTTGTACTTTGAGAATGTTAAAAGCTAGAATATTTTGAAACTAACCCCTCGTTTTTACCAATATTTAATACGTGTACCTGCCTATTTGACAAGTTGCAATGCAACATGTCACAGACTTCAAAGAGAACACCATGTGTTTTAAGCTTGTATAAAACACTTGTAGGCTATACATACAGCGTGAGCAAAAAAGTGAGAAAATCACAATATATAGGTACCTACATGTAAATGTATTTCACTCGCACTCTTTGTCATGCACGCATTAGTGCGAGTGAAATGCTACTAGGTATTTTAGTATTACTTTAGGCGGCTTCACAGGCTTGTTCTATACGTTCCGCCTATGTTATTCATTTAGTCTAAGATCTGAAGGTCTAAAATAGCCACATTGAGCGATTCCGCTAAAAGCCTTTATCAATTTCTAGTAGATCTCATAGATTCCTTTAAATTTCGTAAAATGGTCACTCACATAGCAGAATCACAACAATTCATTTACTAAGCAGATTCTAATTTCGTGTAAATTTCGCCGCATGAC
Organism: Eilema depressum; assembly: GCA_914767945.1. Lineage (NCBI taxonomy): Eukaryota > Metazoa > Arthropoda > Insecta > Lepidoptera > Erebidae > Eilema > Eilema depressum. The sequence continues at coordinate 5,128,236 of OU612028.1, read as the reverse complement.
AATCAATCAATTAGCCTACTGCAGTCCACTGCTGGACATAGGCCTCCCCCAATGTGCGCCACGTTTGCCGATCCTCCGCCTTCCGCATCCAGTCCGTACCAGCCACCTTTCGCAGGTCGTCGGTCCATCTGGCTAGGAGATGTCCTACCCTCCGTTTTCCTACGCGCGGTCTCCACTCTAGGACTCGTTTGCTCCATCAGTCCTTCGGCAGATGTGGCCAGCCCACTGCCACTTCAGCTTGCTTATTCTGCGAGCTATGTCGGTAACTTTGGTTCTTTGTCGGATAACCTCGTTACGAATTCTATCCTTCAAAGAAACTCCAAGCATAGCTCGCTCCATAGCCCGCTGCGCGACTTTTAGGTCACGGACTAACCCCACCGTCAGTGGCCACGTTTCGGCACCGTAGGTCATAACAGGCAGGACGCACTGGTCGAAAACCTTTGTTTTGAGGCATTGCGGCAGGGGGGAGGAGAAGACCCGCCGCATGACAAAATATTATCCTAATACTATTCCAATATGGTGGCCTTTACTAGACGTACTGCACTTGGTAGGTGAGAATTGAATTCAGTAGAATCCAATTCTGTAAATTAATGAGCGTGAAGCTCAGTTTTTATTTTCCAACCTTAACACAAGATTGAAAGGGCATTGTAAAATTAGTCGGTCCTCATAAATATTTATATGTATCTTTTCAATATCAAAGGCTGAGAACCCTTCACGGTAGTTATATAATAATAAGCGCTAGCGATAATGCTGCGACGGAAATGTCGTGATGCAGTCCACACTACGAGTACAAGCCCACTGGGTGGAATAATTACGCAAGCGGTTTTCTAAATATTATTACGAATATAATTAATGCATTCCGTAAACAGCCTATATAAATATGTGCAATTATCTGATGTACCTAAGTTGAACTGATATAAAATCCCTACTAATATTATAAATGCGAAAGTAACTCTGTCTGTCTGTCTGTCTGTCTCGCTTTTACGACTAAACCGCTGAACCGATTTTGATGAAATTTGGTATAGGGGTAGATTAGACCTTGAGAAAGGACATAGGCTATGTTTGGTCGCGATAACCGACATCCACGCGGGCGGAGCCGCGGGCAAAAGCTAGTAGTATATATCCAGATAAAAATGGGACCAATTTATGTACCTACAGTAGATTTAAATAGTAGTAAAAATAATAGTAGTAAAATAACTTAAGTTACTTTCAGTTTTATGATACTACTAGCTTTTGCCCGCGGTTCCGCCCGCGTGGATGTCGGTTATCGCGACCAAACATAGCCTATGTCCTTTCTGAAGGTCTTAACCTCCCCCTACACCAAATTTCATCAAAATCGGTTAAGCGGTAAAAGCGTAACAGACAGACAGACAGACAGGCAGACAGAGTTACTTTCGCATTTATAATATTAGTATGGATATGGATATGGAAGTATGGAAGTATGGATTATTATAGTAGGATTGAAAATATAAAATAACAATTGAACCTAAACAAATAAGTCCATTTTTAACACATCGGATATAGAACGATGTGCGACATATACTCACGTTCACTATCTTCATATAAATGTACCCTTTCATCACAGGGGCGACCGCACGGTACGTAGCGAATAGGGCGTTTCATCTTCCCAGCGTTGATATAGACATCACGTCCTTCCAATATTGATCATGTCATTCATCCACTAAGCCTCGATAGGAATAAAACATACCTACTCATAGAAAACATTTTCATTAACCATGTTTTGTTTCCATAGAAATAGTTATCTATATACTTTATTAGGCATTTTAACGACTGCTTCTGTGACGTAGCGGTAGAGAACGCGGCTGCTACGCAGGAGGCGCGGGTTCGATCCCCGCTCAGTGCAAATATTTGTGTGCATGAATACATTTGCATTGGTCTGGATGTTTCTATGTATAATATGTATTTACGAAAAAAAAATGTATCTAAGTATGTTTATCCGCATTCTAGAACCCATAACTCAAGCTGGTTAGCTATGCTTACTTTGGGTCTAGATAGCGTTGTGTAGAATGTCCTACAATATTTAAATTTATTTATTAGGCAGGGGTTGGTTCAGCTTCCTTTTGCTTATGTCTATTGGATACTTAAGACCTTTTTAGAAGATCATTTTAATAATGTTCTTGTGTGAAAATAATAGAACCTGTTGTAAATAACGTTACTCTTATTAAGTGACAAGTACTAATTTATTTCATTTCTACACTTCGTGAAACAATTCACAAAATTAATTTTCTTTTCTTACCCTCTTTTCCTTATGTCTTGTTATTTTTTTATACAGGTTTTCTTTTTTGTACCTACCTATTTATTTAGTAACACCAAAGCACTTATTATCTTATTATAATATAATATTACCTAATAACTAACAACTAACTTACAAATACATAAGTTGACAACATAAAACATGCGTATCTCAAGAGTGTGCATTTAGAAATGTTAGAAAGTTACTTCGTTTGGATGTAAAAAGCAGTTTTTTCATTATAATTTTGCATGTAGATGACTGGTATCTCTGATTTTATCTTTCTAATAAAGATATATAATTTTTTTAGGTACTTCTAATGGTTTCTATATATACTAGCTAAACTATTTCACCAGATTGCAGAATAACAGCACGAGACAAACAGAACAAATATTGTGGGACTGGTCCAGGAGCGAGGCGGATAAGGGCTCCGAGGTGAAGGTCTCGAAGTCAATCGGGATTTAACGTCTTAATGATGATGATATACAATATGGATACGACATATAGGCAATAATTGAAACCATATACTTGGTACCCCCTAAGCTTCAAGCAGGAAAAGTTTGAACAAAATTGGTCCAGTATTAAGGGCAGAAACTAGAGTTTTAATTTTATAGAATTTGAACAACTTTGAGCACTCTGTAGAATCGCATGTTGCCGCTTAGCTGTTCAAGTAAGTTACCTACTATGCCTATTGTTGTGTGTGTGTGTGAAGTTGTTGTGTGTGTGTGTGTGAAGGTGTGTGCGTATTTATTAATGACTTATGACACAGTCAATGACTTTAAAGCAATGGATGAAACTATTTAATGACTTATACAAGTGGTTGCATTTTCTACATTTATTTTAATAATTATTTTGTTAGAAAATTTCGGATTTTATAAATCAGGGAATTTAAGTTTAAATTTAATTTGGTTCTATTCCTACGGACCAGGATGCTTCGCGGTTTCAGTATTTGCACATATGTCGTATCCATATCGTATTTAACTGCTTCTTATGAAATGTATATATCACATTTGATAAAAAGCAATGTATGTATTCTAGCAAGTAGTTAATGTATTTCTTGTCTACTCGGAAAGCAACAAAAACATGGTCTGCGGGCGGCGCGGCGGATGCTAGATGTGGCTTATGGTCGCAATTTACATGTGGGTACTAAATTATATTTGTGTATAGTGTACAATCACAGCTTCTGTTGCTATATTTGTGTATTATGTAGTAAATAAGAAATATTAATCGTAAGAAATAACATACATTACCCCATAAATTCTTCAAACGTACAAAAATACAAAGTTCCTGTGAAGTAGAATCACTTTTTGTTCATATTTTCTTCTTGCAGGAGACCCAGCTGAGAAACATATGCAAAACATATTCTGAACATGTTCTTTAACAAAACGTTAAAGAAACAAATCATAACACATCATAATCTACACAAAACTTGGAACGGATCTTAAAGATATGTGAACAAAGTGAACATAATCCTTTAAGATAAGTATAAATAACAAGAACAGCCATAAAGCAAAGATTGTTGACTTTAAACAGCAATTTACGGATAAAATTACAGGCGTTCAGCATGCATATGCTGTACTACAGGATCTTAGAACACAACGTAATGTAGGTAAAAAGTTTTCGAGATTTATTGCCATCAACGTTTTTGTTTCTTCTTCTTCTTCATCCTAGCGTTATTTCCCAGTCGCATCCGAAGCTTTCAGCTAAGAGTCTGGGGTCCGCTATACCAGTTTTGGTTTTTAGGTATTATAAATTAGAAATGGTGAAAAATATTCCTTCTAAAACAGCCTTGGTGCCAAGATATAACTTCAAACTAAATTATATATCGATTGAATGAAATTTTGAAGCATACTATTCAAATCGATTAAGAAAGATTCTCGTCGAAAGGTCGATTCTCTTTTCTCTTTCTTAATCGATTTATATATCGATTATCGATCGCGCATTTTTTGATACTACATTATCACGAAGAATCACTATGAAAATATGAACACTGTGTTCATATTTTCATAGTGATTCTTCGTGATAGTTATCTATCTTCAAAAATAGTTAAGACTGCTGTTTTCATAAAATAGTAGAGTTGATACAGTAAACGATTTGGTGCAGTATATTGAAAGTGATGTTTATACTTGTCTAGCAAATACTCATAGTATATTTGGAAACTGTACATGACATAGTGCATAGTTTGAGATGATTCTCGGTTGCAGAGCGTTAGCAATGGACACAATAAAAATAATGATCTTGACATAAAACTGAGTTGATTTTCAACCAAATATTTTAAAACCGCGGTAGCCTAGTGGTATGGGTAATGGACTGCTGAGACGAGGTCTCGGGTTCGATCCCAGGTTTTACCATGGCACACACCAATGACTTTTCGATGCTTTTCGAAGTTATGTGTGTATTTATCGCAGGTTTATAAGTGCCCGGTTAATGGCAATAGGCTCGCCACCTAAACATAAACGGCGAAATGTGGGTGCTAGCACCTCTGCCAATCCTTCGGGGATAAAGGCGTGAGTTTATGTTATGTATGTATGTTATTTTTGATCAAAATTGCTGAAAATTGTTTTTACAGAAAAGTTCTCCAAAGTTTTTTCTTATAGGTATCTCCTATGATTTCAGATTTACAACGAATTTATTGTATGAGAAAACAAAAAATTAAATATGACTAACTTCTGCTCTTCTTTTTTTTTCCAGATTTTTTTAAATAACCCTCAGATATTGAGATATAAAAAAACTGGATATCAAAATTACACGTGTGACTAAAAAATTAAGTAGATAAATGTGATCTTTATTTAAATAGTCGTAAAACAATAAACTTAGAAATCATCGTATAATTTGGACATAGCAGTAACCTCCATCTTCAATAGCTTTCAAACTTATTTGCTATATCTACTTATAGGTAGTCTAAATTATTTGATCTCTTTTGCAATAAAGGTCCTTGAGTTTCTAAGCGAACTGAGCAGAAACTTTGAAAGCTTTTATTCCATTTTCCGTACGATCGCTAGTGGTTAGTAATAATCCTGTCGGCCTTGATATACAATAATAGTTGGCTAACTCTTTTAAAGTTATTGAATCTTCGAAGACAAGGAAACTCACTTCATAGGAATTCGATGAACTATTTATAGCCATTATAATAATATCAAAGTACTGTCTGAAGTTTACGCCAAATCAATCATAATGAAATAAAACCACTCTTTACCCGACTGCTAAGAAGTTTGAGTAACAGATTTGTCGCGATTTATTTATTATTATTTAACCCGACGCCGACATTTCAGCAACTTTTTAGCAGCTATGGTCGTGGGCGTTAATAACAGAACAATCGCGATAGAATCCGTTAGAAACTGGTTTTATTTCAATATCAAAGTATCTTGTATACCTATCAAAAGCTATACATAATGGTAGGTATACCTATATCATAGGGTGGAGTTATTTAAAACAATGTATGAAAGTGATTGTAGCATCGTTTCTGTAAGCTACTTAAATTCGATACTTAAATTCGATACTTAACTTTATTACTTTTTTTTTTTTAAATTAAATTCGATAGGTCAAGAACAAAAAACTCGAAGTCATAGACAAGTGACAATTCGTTAGCCGGCGTATTGTAGAATAGAATGACGAATGTATGGGATTTGACGTTTATGACATGCGTTAACGACTGTCATATACGTCAGATCCCATACATTCGTCATTCTATATATACCGGCCAACGTATTGCCACTTCTCTAGGATGACTGTGCCTAACACTCTTTGGTCATCAACAGCGAAATGTTGTTTAATCCCCTTTTAAACTGATATTATCAGCGGTGCACCCCATTCTTTCGAAGCAAAATTGTCATTAATGTCATTTAATGTTTGCTAAACGATCTCTCCGTTTTTAAATGCTGTTTAAAATCATAAAAAGAATCATTGATCTGAACGATGCACATTAACATTGTGAAATGATTCAAAATTGTATTTATATAATGTACTAGCTGATGCTTAGGACTCCGCCCGCATGGACTTCTGATCCCGTTCATCGCTGATAGTAGCGTGATGATGTATAGCTTATATTGGTACCTGATAATGTAGCTTTCTCATGGCTAAAGAATCTTCTAAATTGGTCCAGTTGTTTTTGAGTTCATTCGTTACATACAAAACTATAAATGTTTCCTCTTCATTTATAATATTAAGTATAGATCAAAAGGTTGGTTATTTGCTTTATATACAAAAATACTTATGTACAGAAACCCAAGAACCGACCTTTACACAAATGTTTCGACAGCTGATTTTACACTTTATGATTTCAAAATTTAGCTATTGAAAAACTATGAATAAACTTTAGTCACATACTAGTTCATTTTGAGGAGTTTTTTTCCATTGATTTATTAATATTATACACACAAATAAAAATATACACAAATAAATAATAATATGTCATATGTGGTGTTAGCACAGAATGTGTTAGGCTAGATTTTAGTAGTTTATATGGTTCAATAAACTATTTTAAATAGTTTGTCTGTGAACTCAGATGAGTATCTGTATAAACCTATGTTTATTTATATGTATAAACTGATTTATATATTCACATATTCTCTGAAAGTAATTTCTTTATCAGGCTCTTTAATTTACTTTTATTAGTCTCCTGCCTGATGTTCGTAAGTTTAGCACATACAGTGTTCGTTTTCTTAACTTTCTATCGCCATAATAATTGTTAACTCTAGAGATACTGCCGCATTTATAATTCGCAACTCACAACATATTTCACAACTCATGGCAGCGTTCAATGCCATATGTTATGGGAAAATTAATAGCTAAAATATTACTGTACGATGAAATTATTTGAATTTGATGGTGAAGCTAATTTATCATCTATCTGTAGGTATTATACAACTGTAAAGTGGTCGTGTACATTGGAGATATTAAAAAAAACTTGAATACTGAACACGAAAATATATTTTTTGGAATTCTTGTCTGTTTATCCGCGATGCAGGTACGCAAAGATTAGTGAACGGATTTTGATGAGGTTTTCTGTTCGAAAGGTCTTAGTCAGACTTAAAAACTTACGTTTCTTTGATTATAGGCAATCGGTTGAGATGAACCAGAGATATAAGTCGAGTAACATACGCATGGGCGGAGCCACGGGCGGAAGACTAGTTACATATACAATACTAGCTTTTGCCCGCGACTTCGTCCGCGTTAATTTCGGAATGTTGTTCATCTCCTATTTTATGCCCTTGGTGGTAGAATAAATCAAAATCCTTTCTTAGGGGATGCCTACGTCATAGTAGCTTTATGCATGCAAAGTCTCAGCCCGATCGGTTTAAAATTGACAAAGTTTCATACAAACTTTCATTCCCTATTTTATCCCCTTGGGGGTAGAATTAATCAAAATCCTTTCTATATTATAGCGGACCCCAGACTCCGTGACTCCGAGCTGAAAGCTTCGGATGCGACTGGGAAATAACGCTAGGATGAAGAAGAAGAAGAAACAAAAACGTTGATGGCAATAAATCTCGAAAACTTTTTACGTACATTACGTTGTGTTCTAAGATCCTGTAGTACAGCATATGCATGCTGAACGCCTGTAATTTTATCCGTAAATTGCTGTTTAAAGTCAACAATCTTTGCTTTATGGCTGTTCTTGTTATTTATACTTGTCTTAAAGGATTATGTTCGCTTTGTTCACATATCTTTAAGATCCGTTCCAAGTTTTGTGTGGATTATGATGTGTTATGATTTGTTTCTTTAACGTTTTGTTAAAGAACATGTTCAGAATATGTTTTGCATATGTTTCTCAGCTGGGTCTCCTGCAAGAAGAATATATGAACAAAAAGTGATTCTACTTCACAGAAACTTTGCATTTTTGTACGTTTGAAGAATTTATGGGGTAATGTATGTTATTTCTTACGATTAATATTTTTTTTTCATATATATTACATAATACACAAATATAGCGATAGAAGCTGTGATTGTACACTATACACAAATATAATTTAGTACCCACAGGTAAATTGCGACCATAAGCCACATCTAGCATCCGCCGCGCCGCCCGCAGACCATGTTTTTGTTGCTTTCCGAGTAGACAAGAAATACATTAACTACTTGCTAGAAATACATACATTGCTTTTTATCAAATGTGATATATACATTTCATAAGAAGCAGTTAAATATATCATCATCATTAAGACGTTAAATCCCGATTGACTTCGAGACCTTCACCTCGGAGCCCTTTTCCGCCTCGCTTCTGGACCAGTCCTACAATATTTGTTCTGTTTGTCTCGTGCTGTTATTCTGCTAGTGAAATAGTTTAGCTAGTATTATATAGAAACCATTAGAAGTACCTAAAAAAATTATATATCTTTATTAGAAAGATAACATCAGAGATACCAGTCATCTACATGCAAAAATATAATGAAAAAACTGCCTTTTACATCCAAACGAAGTAACGCAAGTAACTTTCTAACATTCCTAAATGCACACTCTTGAGATACGCATGTTTTATGTTGTCAACTTATGTATTTGTAAGTTAGTTGTTAGTTATTAAGTAATATTATATTATAATAAGTGCTTTGGTGTTACTAAATAAATAGGTAGGTACAAAAAAGAAAACCTGTATAAAAAAATAACAAGACATAAGGAAAAGAGGGTAAGAAAAGAAAATTAATTTTGTGAATTGTTTCACGAAGTGTAGAAATGAAATAAATTAGTACTTGTCACTTAATAAGAGTAACGTTATTTACAACAGGTTCTATTATTTTCGGGTACGTATTTGAATACCTAAAATTATAATACCTAAAGTTAAATAACCTAAGTTCAAAATACCTAAAATCTAAATACCTAATGGTGGGTTGACCTAAATTTAAAATACCGAAAGTTTAAAATGGCTAAGTATTTGAATACCTAAAATTATAATACCTAAAGTTAAATAACCTAAGTTCAAAATACCTAAAATCTAAATACCTAATGGTTGTTTGACTTACTTTTAAAATACCCAAAACTTTATATGACAAATTGATATTATAGTGAGTACGTATTACAATGCCTAATTTGAAATTATTGAATTTCATAAGCCCTATCGAAAGTTCTAAATATCGAAAATTAAAATACCGACAATTTAAGAAATAATATGTGATACGGCTTAAAGAAAAAGGGACACTGCTCACCCCGATTCGGATAGGTTAGGTTAGAAGGCTTCTAGCCTTCGTGGTTATTTTTTTTTTATAACCACTCATACAAGGATTGTCTGCTCCAATCCTGAAGTTCCAAATCCTTGTATGTGTGGTTATAAAAAAATAACCACGAAGGCTAATGCGGGAGCTCCGCTCCGCTCCGCTCCCGCCTTAGCCTTCTAACCTAACCTATCCGAATTGGGGTGGGCAGTATCCCTTTTTTTAAAGCGCTGGATGCGGGCTGCTTTAGATCGGTTTTTAGATATTTTTTACTGATCTACCCACATATTGTTGTGTGTGGTGTGTGGTGCATTATTTTTAGGTATTTTGACCATTTGGTATATTAAATTTTGGTATATCAATCTTTGTTGTTTTAACTTTAGGCATTATAAACATTAGGTAATTAGTCCAATAGGTATTTCAAATTTAGGTATTAAGTACTTAGGTATTAGTGGTTTAGGTATTTTAAACCATTTGGTATTTAGATTTTAGGTATTTTGAACTTAGGTTATTTAACTTTAGGTATTATAATTTTAGGTATTCAAATACGTACCCATTATTTTCACACAGGCACATTTATTAAAATGATCTTCTAAAAAGGTCTTAAGTATCCAATAGACAGAAGCAAAAGGAAGCTGAACCAACCCCTGCCTAATAAATAAATTTAAATATTGTAGGACATTCTACACAACGCTATCTAGACCCAAAGTAAGCATAGCTAACCAGCTTGAGTTATGGGTTCTAGAATGCGGATAAACATACTTAGATACATGTTTTTTTCGTAAATACATATTCTGAGCGGGGATCGAACCCGCGCCTCCTGCGTAGCAGCCGCGTTCTCTACCGCTACGTCACAGAGGCAGTCGTTAAAATGCCTAATAAAGTATATAGATAACTATTTCTATGGAAACAAAACATGGTTAATGAAAATGTTTTCTATGAGTAGGTATGTTTTATTCCTATCGAGGCTTAGTAGATGAATGACATGATCAATATTGGAAGGACGTGATGTCTATATCAACGCTGGGAAGATGAAACGCCCTATTCGCTACGTTCCGTGCGGTCGCCCCTGTGATGAAAGGGTACATTTATATGAAGATAGTGAACGTGAGTATATGTCGCACATCGTTCTATATCCGATGTGTTAAAAATGGACTTATTTGTTTAAGTTCAGTGTTGTTATTTCATATTTTCAATCCTAATAAAACGATCCATACTTCCATACTTCTATACTATTATATAATTGTAAAGTGGTCGTGTCTGTACATTGGAGTTATTTTAAAAAAATACTTCGGTTATGTTATGTTAACGATACTGAATTTTTTATTTTATTTCCTGTCTGTTTGTCTGTTTGTCCGCGATGGACGCAAAAACTACTGGACGGATTTTGATGCGGTTTTTTTTGAAACAAAGCAAACATTAAATGACATTAATGACAATTCTCTTCAAAAGAATGGGGTGCACCGCTGATAATATCAGTTTAAAAGGGAATTAAACAACATTTCGCTGTTGATGACCAAGGAGTGCTAGGTACAGCCACCCTAGACAAGTGGCAATACGTTGGCCGGTATATTATAGAATAGAATGACGAATGTATGGGATCTGACGTATATGACAGTCGTTAACGCATGTCATAAACGTCAAATCCCATACATTCGTCATTCTATTCTACAATACGCCGGCTAACGAATTGTCACTTGTCTATGACTTCAAGTTTTCTGTTCTTGACCTATCGAATTTAATTAAAAAAAAAAAAGTAACAAATTTAAGTATCGAATTTAAGTATCGAATTTAAGTAGCATAAAGAAACGATGCTACAATCACTTTCATACATTGTTTTAAATAACTCCACCCTATGACATAGGCATAATTATGTACAGCTTTTGATAGGTATACAAGATACTTTGATATTGAAATAAAACCAGTTTCTAACGGATTCTATCGCGATTGTGTTGTTATTAACCCCCGCAACTATGGCTGTTAAAAAGTAGCCGAAATGTCGGGTTAAAAGCAAATAATAATAAATAAATCGCGACAAATCCGTTACTAAAACTTCTCGACAGTCGGGTTAAATGGTTTTATTTCATTTTGATTGATTGATTCGGCGTGAACTTCAGACAGTACTTTAATATTATTATAATGGCTATAAATAATTCATCCAATTGCTATGAAGTGAGTTTCCTTGTCTTCGAAGATTCAATAACTTTAAAAGAGTTAGCCAACTATTATTGTATATCAAGGCCGACAGGATTATTACTAACCACTAGCGATCGTACGGAAAATGGAATAAAAGCTTTCAAAGTTTCTGCTCAGTTCGCTTAGAAACTCAAGGACCTTTATTGCAAAAGAGATCAAATAATTTAGACTACCTATAAGTAGATATAGCAAATAAGTTTGAAAGCTATTGAAGATGGAGGTTACTGCTATGTCCAAATTATACGCCGATTTCTAAGTTTATTGTTTTACGGTTATTAAAATAAAGATCTCTTATCTATTTAAGTTTTTAGTCAAGCGTGACTTATGTAATTTTGATATCCAATTTTTTAATGCAAATTCTCAATTTCATTTTTTATTTTAATTTTATTTTTTATTTTAATTTTATTTTATTTTGTTTGGGGAGCTTACAGCTACATTCACTTATACACAACATTTAGATTAGTACAAGCCAATTACAAGCTTCCATAATTATATCAACAAGTTATATAAAACAAAATGGTTAACAGCTGAGAGCAATAAGGCATAGGAATAAGATTTAGACAATAGAAATATCAACATCTATACAGTTTCAACAAAACACTTCGTTAGACAAGATCTGGCAGATCTTTAGGAGATCTTCATCTAAGAGTTATTTAAAAAAATCGAGTATCTTTCTCAGATGTTTTCTCATACAATAAATCCGTTGTAAATCTGAAATCATAGGAGATACCTATAAGAAAACACTTTGGAGAACTTTTCTGTAAAAACAATTTTCAGCAAGTTTGATCAAAAATATTTGGTTGAAAATCAACTCAGTTTTATGTCAAGATCATTATTTTTATTGTGTCCATTGCTAACGCTCTGCAACCGAGAATCATCTCAAACTATGCACTATGTCATGTACAGTTTCCAAATATACTATGAGTATTTGCTAGACAAGTATAAACATCACTTTCAATATACTGCACCAAATCGTTTGTATTTTAGTATCAACTCTACTATTTTATGAAAACAGTAGTCTTAACTACTTTTTAAGATACTGTGTTTAATTTTCATAGTGATTCTTCGTGATATGTAATATCAAAAAATGCACGATCGATAATCGATATATAAATCGATTAAGAAAGAGAAAAGAGAATCGACCTTTCGACGAGAATCTTTCTTAATCGATTTGAATAGTTAGCATAATAAATGCTTCAAAATTTCATTCAATCGATATATAATTTAGTTTGAAGTTATATCTTGGCACCAAGGCTGTTTCAGATGGATTATTTTCCACTATTTCTAATTTATAATACCTAAACAAACAAAAACGTTCCCCGCAGGTTCGATCCCCGCTCAGTGCAAGTATTTGTGTTCATGAAATATGGGTATTTACATTGGTCTGGTCGTGCCTCGGAGAGCACGTTAAGCCGTCGGTCCCGGTTGCCATAAGAACATCTATGGCAGTCGTTACGGATAGTTGGAGCCCTAAAAAGTCTAAAAACAACGGTTTAGCTGCAAAGCTTCGATATCGCCTAATGTTACCATTGGGTTGTGGAGGTCAGATGGCAATCGCTTCACGGAAAATATCGAGGTCTAGCCAACTACGCACCTATTTAAGTCTAGTCAGACTTAAAAACTTACGTTTCTTTGATTATAGGCAATCGGTTGAGATGAACCAGAGATATAAGTCGAGTAACATACGCATGGGCGGAGCCACGGGCGGAAGACTAGTTACATATACAATACTAGCTTTTGCCCGCGACTTCGTCCGCGTTAATTTCGGAATGTTGTTCATCTCCTATTTTATGCCCTTGGTGGTAGAATAAATCAAAATCCTTTCTTAGGGGATGCCTACGTCATAGTAGCTTTATGCATGCAAAGTCTCAGCCCGATCGGTTTAAAATTGACAAAGTTTCATACAAACTTTCATTCCCTATTTTATCCCCTTGGGGGTAGAATTAATCAAAATCCTTTCTTAGCGGATGCCTACGACATAACATCTACCTGCATGCCAAATTTCAGCCCGATCCGTCCAGTGGTTTGGGCTGTGCGTTGATAGATCACTATGTCAGTCAGTCAGTCAGTCACCTTTGAGTTATATATATTTAGAAGATTCTTAACTAGACACGACTCGAATGGAGATAATTCGAGTGCTTATCCCAGTTGCTGTCAAAACCTCAAGACTACGGGATGTGCTCTCCTACTCTGCGTTTTCGTATTTTGGTTTAGTTAACTTTTACGAAAGCAACAGTAATCTGACCCCTTTATCCTGAGAGGAAGGTCTGTCCCAGAGCCTAGTCCACCCATCAGTGCGTGGTACACGCAATCTTGAAGGTGAGGTTGACTTCGCGCTACCTGGGATAGCTCAATACTAATCACATTCTATGATTAGTCATAGAACGTAATTAGCATTGAGGTATTTGTATATAAAACTATATAACTTATTAATAATGTAACACTCACCGGGATGTTTACCATGCTTTTCGTTTGTTTTGAATAACCGATATTTCGGCGCTATTACAAGCGCCATGATAACGATGTATTGACGACCGCCGAGCTAGTTCTCAATTCTCTAGAAATATCGGTTACTCAAAACAAACAAATAACAGTAAATACCTCGGTAAGTGTTAGACTATTATTTTGAATGGCCATGTGAATCTCAAACCATTGAACTTAATTTAGATAACTTTGCAAATAAACAAAATGTAACTTTTACACTAAGGTGCGATTTTATTAATAACTAGCTTTTGCCCGCGGCTTCCACCCGCGTGGATGTCAGTTACCGCGACCAAACATAGCATGTCCTTTCTCAAGGTCTAATCTATCATCTATCTCTGGGCCAAAATTCATCAAAATCGGTTTAGTTGTTAAAGCGTGAAAGCGTAACAGACAGACATACAGAGTTACTTTCGCATTTATTAGTATGGATATGGATTTCATGAAGGATAATACTTATAGTTAAATACAAAATGACGCACCTAATTTAAATCGTAATATTATACTAACATACTCAAGCAATCTCTTGGACTGATTACTTCAAAAGCTAGAATATTTACACTACTCTCATTAGCTTTGACATACATAAAATCAAAATGATTATATAGTAAAATCATTACGACGACGTATCTTGTAATACTGTCTTGTTTTTCTCAGAACATCCCTTGACGTTTTCTAGCAAATTTATTTCTTGTACGCTTACATTAAAAGTCTTTCGGGTGCTATTTATCTTCTCGCTTGAGTGCATGTGAGAATTGAAGTAAATACCTGACATTGCGTGTGCCTAATGTCAAAGAAAATTCCGTTTCATTTGTTAATTTCATTTTGTATATCGCCGTAAAAGGTTTTTCGAATCATGTTTAATTACTGTAAAATTTTAATCATTGTTACTGTATCGCTGAGAAATTAATCAATCACTTATGAGAAGTTAATTAAAATATTAATTAAGTATACCTTGAAATTTTCAAGTAATTTAGCTTAGGTACTGTTTGCGTAGGTACTGTTTGAAGGGCTGAAGTCTCTGGATAGGGAGATCAGATGGTAGTGAATCCGGTAACAGTCAAAATTAATCAAATCATGGCAAATGGAGAAGGAGAGGTGACTCTAGGCTCTAAAGTGAAGGCTCTGTATTCAATTAGGACGAGAAACAGAAACATTTATAGGTATAATATACCATAGGTGGTCATATTTTTGAGGACAGTAGCGAGTTTACCAAATATTCTGTGTTAATAGATTATGTTATTGGGAACGACCGTTAGAGGAACAATATATATAAGTATACCTATATCTTTGAAGGCAGACTGGGTCTAACACAGGCTGAAAATGCAAAAGGAAGAGGATAAAATTATAGATATCTCTCTCCAAAACGCAAACAAACTTCGAATTGTATCACTACAATATCATACAAACAAGTAACAACTAGAACACGAACTAAATACAACTGGAATGCGAGTGTTGTGAATTGGAATTAAGTAGAACTACTTTTTCAGTGACATAAATACATTATACTCACACCTGTCAAGTCAATCCCCGAAGGGGTAGGCAGAGGTATATCACACACATTTCGCTAACTATGATTTTCGGTCCCACGTAATAGGGAGCGAGCCTATTGCCGTCAAGCGGGTTATTATTCATGGGCTAACTGTGCGATACGGGAGTATCCCACAGTTAGCATACGCATTCTGCAAACTTCCGTTTCATTTATATTAGCGGTTACTGTTCGATGTGATAATTACTGTCGGATGGAAAACAGCTCTATCCCTTAGTCGCCCTCTACAACACCCATAGGAAGAGATGGGCAGGCCCTATTCTATTCCATGGCCATTAACATGGCCTGTGTCAATGAATTAGTAACAATACTGATTTTTTTGTGAGACCATTCAATTTCAATAAAAACGAGTACTGGGTACTTATTTCTATCACAAACAGACGAATGGTTCCCTAATGATCATCTTTGTGCGTGATTCATCACTTTGTGACATAGCATAGTATTTTTCCATTTTCAGTCCGTCATCCATTTTTTAAAGAAAAAATTCCTTTTACCGATTTTTTGCACGCGTGCATACTGCGTTGTCATCATGATCAAATTCCATGGACTATGATACGAATTCCTTCCCCATTCACCATATTCACCGAATTTAGCATATGAAAAATGCTTTGACGGCAAAATCTGACTGTAATGGTGGTTGATTGTTTTTTTTAAAGAATACTCTATTTATTTATGTATTACATTTTGGGGGTAATATTGTGGCGGAGTCTAAAAAAAATTATTTCATATTCATAGTTACCAGTCGTTCATCGTACCATTAGCGACCAGTCAAAATGAAAATTGAACATTTTGATTTCTATTTTCCATTACATACGTAAATCATTTGTTCCCGCATTAGGTACTGTTCCGTAAAAACGAATACAAGTATTTAATCCAGCTACTAATTCAAGGAAGCTTGAACTTTTTATATACCATGACCTGAAACACAGGTTTGCATAAACCTAGATCAGGCAGGTCCCAAGAAATATGTAGATATATGTTTTACTCATTACAATTTTGGCCCAGAAGTCCCCGTCTCCTTTCTCTTTTACCTGTAAACGTTATTTTATTGCAATTATACACCTACCTAGTCAGTATGGTATTAATATACGTAGACCATATTAAGCTTATGGCCATAAATATAAGACTATTGATAATATATAGGTACTGTAAAGCCTTCTTTGATAAATAAATAAATAATTATTATCGTTATTCCTCTTTATTCAATGTTTAACCTTATTATTATTATTATATAAGAGTTTCTGAGAACATTTATCTGTCGACTAAAGTCAGACCCATTTTCTTCATTTCTCTCCTGTAACTTCCGGCCATCCCTTTTAAGAGCTGTTAAGATACTCGCCGTCCTTACCCTCGTCGCTTCTCAACTAGGACCATGATGACGTCACGTAATTGGACCTCATTTCACCGATATTCTAAGATATGTAATGACACCCTGTATAAACTCGTAATTATGTCTGTGCACTAGTTCGCTTATAATTGTGAAGATTTATTTCCAACTCTATTATTAGTTCATGTTATGTTATTATGCTGCAGTGTGTAAGAATGTAAAACACATACTAATAGATACCTACTAACATGTGAAATACTTTAGTGATATCATGACTCGCGTGATAAGTATATACCACGGAGAAGGAAATGATATGATTGTCTAATCATATTCTTTCCTCCGTGGTATATACCTAATATTATAAAGGGTGCCAATAGGGGCTAATTAAAACTGTGCTTAAAAAATTTTTAGTTTAACCTTAGGGATTAAGTATAATATCACTGATATTAATGCATCTTCTTCATCCTAGCGTTAATTCCCAGGCGCATCCGAAGCTTTTTCAGCTCGGGGTCTGGGGTCCGCTTTACCAGTCTTAACTACGGATTTGGCTAGTCCTCGATGTTTTTCCGTAAAGCGATTGCCATCTGACCTCCACAACCCAATGGTAACATTAGGCGATATCGAAGCATTGCAGCTAGACCGTTGTTTTTGGAGTTTTTAGGGCTCCAACTACCCGTAACGACTGCTGTTCTTATGTTCTTATGGCAACCGGGACCGACGGCTAAACGTGCTCTCCGAGGCACGACCAGACCAATGCAAATACCCATATTACCTTAGGGATTAAGTATAATATCACTTATATTAATGGATATTCGTTCGTAAAATTGGTTCATAAATACTTACTTAGTTTTGATTTCTGTAGCACTGTTATTCATAGATTCCGAACGATACTCACTGGTATATAGCTAAAATGTAATGAAAATTTTGCGCACAGTAAACGTACTTCGCATATCTGGAAACACATTACGTCCGCTACACAAACAAAAATAAAATCATCCGAATGTGGTTGGTAAAAAATCAGCACGCGAATGTTTCGTGCGCATTGTAATAAACATTGGCTTCAGACAATATTATGCTTCAAAGTTTAGTAATAATCTTTAACAAAGGAAAATAGTTCTTGTACAGTCCAATTATTATTGAAGTGGAAACATCTTTAGGCGCGTTGAGCACTTTTTGGGTGAACAAAAATCATGGAAATCGCGCCATGAGTGACTCAGTTTTCACTTCTAGAACGCGTCATGAGTGACTTAGTTTTCACTTCAATCAGCAGTCCCCAAAGACCGCCCCGCATTATTTTTTATTATCTACTTGTCAGTATATCTCGGTGCCTCGGTGCCCAAGTGATGAGTCTAAACTCTAAATTCATTAGAATGAAGCAGTATATTAACGAATCGCGATATTCCTCTCTCGTCAATGGAATGTAACCTCACCCTAATTCGTATAATATACCTGAAACAAAAGGAAAGTTTGTGTAATGAAAATAGTTATTTAGTTTTAGGTACCTAATGTCAGAGTGAGTTTCATTAATAAAATTTTGTTTCATGAAGTATTTTATAAATTGAAATATATTATTGGTACTCAAAATGTTAGATCTACCACCAGACGAGCAGGAGTGATTACGTCATACTTGAACCGACTAAATCTACACGCCGTCACGGTACTCGACACATTGAGATTGGCGCATATATCTATATGTATACTGGAGGAGGTGGGACACGACGGTATATCCGTCACAATCGAACAGTCCGACTGGGGAAGTACCTCCGCCCTACAGAAAACCGCGGCTTAGTAACCTAGTGTGTGTTTCCGACGGTAAGTAGGGTAGCCAGAGCTCATTGGAGAGGTTTGGTGCTGTTAGTGGGAAAACCAAAAGCTTTGTCCTACTTATCTTTTGCGCTGACGCGGACAGGACAGAATCTCACTATTCTTACAGGGTCGGCATCACAAGTGTAACTCCCCTGGTGTTGCAGTCGCCCATAGGCCATGGTAACCGCTTCCCATCAGGAGGTCCGTGTGCTTGTTAGCGACCTAAGATAAAAAAAAAACTTTGGGAGAGGCAAAAAACCTGCAGTGGAGATATTGATAGTTGAAATTTTGACTGTTCTAGTCTATGCTTATGCTATGCTATTCCACAGGGCTGAATATAAAGCCGTTATTTTAGTACGAATTCTGTATCTGTTTACTTTAAGCATTATTATTAGAAAAACACCCCGTCGCGTCACTGTCGCTGCCGTGACGCCCATAAGACAAATTACTTTAAATTGAACGTCGTCATCTTACGCGTCTGAAAATTACAAAGTAATACTAAAGTAAATTATTATAGAGTACACATTATTGCATTTCTCTGTCCATCTTAAATAGCTAAATATAAAAGAAAGACTTGTTTTTGGAGTGTCTTTCGTGAACACTTCAAAACTTCTTTAGTCTAAAGTTGGTATACATATTGAATAAATCACTTGTACTTTTCCACAATTATTTATAATTTTACCTTTGATAATACCGTAAGGTGAAACCGGTAAGGTTCAAATAAATAAATAATTGTGGAAAAGTACAAGTGATTTATTCAATATGTGTAGCAAGTTCCACCAAGTGCCATCTATCTCCAGTATAAACAGTCTAAAGTTGGTAGTTTTAAAGTTGGTGGTTCATAAATATTATAAACGTTAAGGTGAAGATATTTGGATTTTGTAATTCAATCACGCTCAAACGGCTAAACTAATCTGGCTGAAATTCAGTTAGTTTGGATTAATACGAGTAAATATTATTTTTTAATACCTGAGCAGCAGCTAGTAGAACATACACTAGTGATTTTAGATTTTATTTTTGTAAATCTCTGATACTATGAAAGGGATTTTCATGTTGTTTTTATAATTAGGTAATGCAGATATTAGTTTCAAACGATCCCACCTCTTAGAAAAGAGAAAGCTTTCCTTCTCTTTCGAGAAAAACAGGATTTAAGATTTCCCCTATTTTCAGCTGTCACGCAAAAGTAATTTCCAATTACGACTTCTTCACCATAAGATTGCTTATAGTATAAATAGGGATAATCTCAGACCATTTGGCTAAAAGTCGATACAAATATGCATATACAAGACACTACCTATTAATATAGACTAATGAATAAAATATTGTGATTTTCAAATTGTTTAGAAGTTATTTAAACAACGAAATTTCGATAAAAAAGCTGTAAGAGTTTGTGAAAAAAAAAAGTCTTCTTCGACGAGTCTCATCAGCAACTTGTTACAAGACAATATAATTTTATTGCTTAAAAAGTTTGAAAAACTTGAAATACTGAAAATCAGCTCCAATTGTTCTTCAATTTGAACTTTTCGTATTCATTTGATAATCAAACAATTGAAAGTCAACGGTTCACACCATTGACTTTCAATTGTTTTCATTATAACTGCTACAAAGAAAAATAATTAAACTTTTAATGATATACCTAGGAGATAGTTGCTAATACTGGGATCTGATTTAGAAATCTTATCTGTTTGATACTTTCTTTAAGGTTAAAATCTAATGTAATCAGTGAATAATAATTCTAAAACTTTGGCTTCGTAAAACTTCCTCATATCGTTCTTCAGACAACCCCATATCGTAGCCTAATGTCATGGCAGCATTAAATTACGTGAATTGGCTCTCAGGGTACTAACCATAAAGTGTACTGAAAGCAAAGGACCCGTTCACGTAGTCAACATAAACATGGTTCCTTGGTTGTTATTTGTCAGTAATTGGTTTTTTCAGTAGCTTTTACATTGGATTCAGTGTGAAGGTATAACTTCCAGCCAGGTTTATTTATCTGCAATATACAGATGCACTGAAGACTGAAAAAGGTGGTTGGGAAAGGCTGAATGCGAGAGGCGTAGGATTGGGAAGGCGATATTGAAGCATTGCAGCTAGACCGTTGTTGTTGGACTTTTTAAGGCTCTAACTACCCAGCTTAACGACCGCCATAGAAGTTCGTTCGCACCAGGACCGACGGCTTAACGTGCTCTCCGAGGCACGATCAGACCGATGCAAATAACTATATTCATGCATACAAATATTTACACTGAGCGGTCATCGAACCCGCGCCTCCTGCGTAGCGGCCGCGTTCACTACCGCTACGCCACAGAGGTTGTCACCACACAAGTATCACCACCCCTCCCATCCGAAGGGCGTCGTAAAAGGCGACTAACGTAAAATTACGCAGACGATATTATCGCAGGGCGAGAAAAGGAAAACTCGAAACAAAACCCTGTACCAACCCGTCTGGTCAGTGTGGAAACAGTAGGTCAAAATCTCTCAATATTTGGAGAGGGTTATTTCCAGCAGTGTACTATGATTGAATGATTGACTGCCCTTCTGTGTAAATTTAATAACTAATTAAATAAAAATAATAAAATATAGCACACAGACACATTACAATAAAGTCTTTACAATGTATTGTGACAGCAAACATTGTAAAGTTCTAAATTTCATACAATTTTGATTTCCCCTTGGAGTTTGAAAAGTTATAATATTTGAATATAATTACGGAATAAAGGAAGCATGTCTGATTTCATTACAAATTTATGTTATAATAAGGCTTTATACTCATTATACAAACACGTGGGTTAGACATTTGTTATGTCTGGCAATCGCGCTCTCGCCGGGTCTAGATAGAAGGGGTAGGCCCAAGAAATCCTAGCTTGACGTCGTGGAGGGTGACATGCGTACCAATGGTCTTACTACCATGGACGCCCATTGCTGAAAATTCCTAGTATTTCTTAGAACATTCGTTTGGACGTTAGCATCTCACCTTTTTTGAGCTCTATATGTCCAGAATTGCCTTGTATCACGTGCAATAGATCTCTACCTATCATTTAAAAGCTTCATGGGGCACAGAACTATTCGCAATATGGCAGCATCTACACCTGTTTAAGACTATTGCTGAAAATTCCTAGTATTGCGTAGAACATTCGTTTGGACGTTGGCATGTCACCCTTTTTGAGATCAATATGTCCAAAACTGTCGTGTCTCACGTGCAACAGATCTTTACCTATTATTTAAAAGGTTCTTGGGTCACAGAACTCTTCGCAATGTGGCAGCATCTACACCTTTTTAAGACTATTGTTAAATATTCCTAGTTTTGCGTAGAACATTCGTTTGGACGTTAGCATCTCACCCTATTTGAGCTCTATATGTCCAGAACTGTCTTTTTTATCGTGCAACAGATCTCTAACTATCGTTTAAAAGCTTCGGGGGGTATAGAACTGTTCGCAATGTGGCAGTATCTACACCTGTTTAAGACCATTGCTGAAAATTCCTAGTATTGCGTAGAACATTCGTTTGGACGTTGGCATTTCACCCTTTTTGATCTCTATATGTCCAAAACTGTCGTGTTTCACATGCAACAGATCTTTACCTATTATTTAGAAGCTTTGTGGGGCACAGAACTGTTCGCAATGTGGCAGCATCTACACCTGTTTAAGACCATTGCTGAAAATTCCTAGTATTGCGTAGAACATTCGTTTGGACGTTATCATCTCACCCTTTTTGAGCTCTATATGTCCAGAACTGTTTTGTTTTACGTGCAACATCTTGATAGTCAGGCAGACGGACAACAAACTTATACTATAAGGGTTCCGGTATTCCGTTTTGAGATAGAGAACCCTGACCCAAAAATGGTCCTAGAACTTAATTTAAGTTAGTTTGAGTAGAGTAGATTTAATCAATAGGACAGTATCTTTTGCATTCGAAATGAATCGATAATGTTTATTTTGTGGTATATCGGCATGAGAAGAAGCCTTATAACTATTGATCATGAAGTATTTCAAACCCTTTAAAGCATATGATAGAATGTATACCTGTAAAACACGTTCAAATCGCTGGGGAAATCATAGGAGGTTCGAGTCACGAGTTTCTTTCGAATGTACATTCACTTATCACAGTGAAAGGATGTCTTCAATAAACTTCAATGATCATATAGCAACGTCGCGTACTTTTCCGGTAAAGAAAATGTATTAGCTTCAGCATTTTATGTAGTTGGAAAGTCAAAATGTGAATCAGATAGATACCTCAGAACAGCAGATAAAAACCCGGTAACTCACTCCGGGGAGGTGCGGTAAAAAATTACTAACTGTCAAAGAAAAATATCATTGATTATGAAGAGTGTCCGGCGTGGGAGACGCCGAGGCGGGAGCTGGTGGTGACCTTGGGAGTGAGAGTTCTCACGCTCGCCACTTTGCTCGCAGCGATGGCTCGCTGCGCGGATGCGTGGGCCGCCGGCGCCTCCTCCTGCGAGCAAGTACTGCCCGTGAAGGAGGCGGCGGAGCGGGAGCGAAGGATAATCGCAGACCTTGCGGCGCGCAACGAGCGGAGGAACGGTAGAAACTCGGGCATCGGAGGTCGCAGAATGACCTCCGACCCCCATGAGCGCGGGCCTGGGGGCGCGGGCATGTCATAAGATTGGTCACTTATCCTAAGATCGACCTGGCTATTGTTGCATAACTTCACAATGTGTCCACACAATTACCACATAACCACGAGTCTATCCATCAATGTAGTTTATATGTGACCTTTCCTTCAAAGCAGTAAAAAATTACTCACAAAGTTAAGCCTACCGCCAATGGACAATGTCACTTTAGTCAAGTTTTTCTTGGAGAACGGGCTTAAAGTTATGTGACTAAATAGTCAGTTGGGACACAAACTTGTAACGGAAGATGTATTCAAACTCACGTTAGGAGAATTCTCAAGAGCGGTAAACACTTTTCAACAAACTTTGAAAAAGAAGGGTTTTATTCTTAACTCAGTTTTGTTTTTCTACTTGGACTTTAGTGTATTTAATTATATACGAAAGTTCGATGATAATATTACTGGAGAAATAATTTGGCCTTTAGTGTAAAAATACGATAATAATCCATACTAATATTATAAATGCGAAAGTAACTCTGTGTGTCTGTCTGTCTGTTACGCTTTCACGCCTAAAGCACTGAACCGATTTTCAAGAAATTTGGTTCAGAGATAGATTAGACCAGTGGTTCTCAAACTTTTTAAATGACGGAACCCTTTTGGGAAGCAAAATACTTGATGGAACCCTACAATAAAACAATTATTTTTATAAGTGTATTCTTTATTAATCAGCATAATAAAAGTACAATGTATCAGTTACTAATTATTATTTACTTCACCACTTGGTAAGGACAATAATAGAAAACATTAAAAAAGAAAAAATCTAACTAGTGGGAGGTATGAAACTGTTTTTTATTTTTCATCAATTGCTTGATATCAGGTTTGATGGAAGAAAGTTGGAGTCTCATATCAGCTTCGGCGTCCAGTCTATTGCGATATTTTGTTTTCGTGGCTGCGTAGGTAGAGAATCCTGTTTCGCACAAATATGTAGTTGGGAACGGGAGAAGAATATCCAGAGCCATTTGGCCAAGCATTGCATATTCATCTTGGATTCTGCACCAAAAATCATTAAGAGGCGTCGTTTTGAACAATGACTCCATACTTGTGTCTGATGACATTTCTAAAAGAGATTCATATATCTCATTTGACATGTTTTCAGGCTTTTCCAAGTTGGGTAAAAAAGGATTATGAATCCAGGAGTTCACTTTAATTTTTGTATTGTGTTCTTCGGGAAAATACTTTTCAAAAGATGCGCGCATCGAACTGAGATATTGGACCAATTCTTCAAACACATTATCTTCAAACATTTCTGAGTCGTTTTCGCTAACAAACTCACTGAGTAATGTAAAACTTTCTATTTCTTTCTTACCAATGCAAATGATCCAAAAATCTAATTTTCTTTTAAAAGCAGTTTTATTATAGGCCTGAAACACTGTTGTCTGTTTACCTTGCAACGATAAATTTAATTCGTTAAGTTTTTGAAAGATATCCGCCATAAAAGACAATCGGAACAACCAAGTTTTATCATACAAACGGTCCTTCAAATTAAAAGAAGTATCTGCTGAAAGAAACATTTGTAACTCGGCTCTAAGTTCAAATAGCCTTGTTAAAGTTTTTCCCCGAGACAGCCATCGCACTTCTGTATGGAGCAGCAGTGTTTTATGTTTGCTGCCATAATCTTCACACAATAATGAGAACAATCGGGATTGTAGTGGTCGTGATTTGATAAAATTAATTATTTTTACCGCTTCATCCATAACTAATTTTAGATTAGACGGCATTTGCTTCATCGCAAGTGCTTGTCTATGCAGAATACAATGACTGGAACTACAATTAGGCGCTTTATTTTTCATTCGTGACACTGCTCCTGCTGTTTTACCTGTCATCGCCTTGGCCCCATCTGTACAAATGTCAATGCAATTGTTCCAACTGAGATTATGTTCTTCAAAAAATATATTTATTTTATTAAAAATTTCTTCCCCGGTAGTGTTTGTAAGCGGCGATGAACACATAAGCATGTCTTCTTCAAAAGAACTTTTATATGGATATCTCACAATAACCAGCAGGATAGCCAAACCAGCGACATCAGTCGACTCGTATATTTGCAAAGCGAATCGTGTATTTTGTAGACGTGTAACTAGTTCTTGTTTGACGTAGCTTGCCAGATCATGGATTCGTCGTGAAACAGTATCGTTTGATAGCGGAACAGTAGAAAGATGCTTTGCAGATTTTTCATCAAGCATACATATTGTTATGTCTAATACACATGGTTTTATTAATTTCTCAGCGATAGTGTGCGCTTCACCTGCTTGTGCAATGCGATAGCTAACTAAATATGATGCCTCCGTGGCCTTTTCGTTGGTAGTTTGTGTTACATGCATCATATTTTTTTGACTTTCTAATAACTGATCTTTTTTGCGAACAAAAAATTCTTTATTCTTGTCTTTAGTCTCGGGGTGTACGGTTTCTAAATGTCGACGCAATTTGGCAGGTGCCATGGAACTATTAGGAAGCAGTTTACTACAGAGCATGCAGAGAGGTGAGCCGTTGGAATCAACAAATCCGAAACTGATATAAGATTCATCATACTTCCTTTTTTTCGTCTTTGAAACCGTCGAGCTTGACGTCGTGGCACTCGTGGCATCATCTTCTGGATCGGTGATTGCTAAATTCTCCGCGCGCATTGCTTTTGAACATTCAGCGTCATTAGAAGATGTTGTTGGAACACGTTTAACACCTTTAAGCCAACGTTCCATTCTTCTTTATTTATAATGTTACAAGTCAGGATAGTGGGGTTTAAATAATGCACAATCGTTACTGCGTATAAGAGACTAAATTTAGAACCTACAGGGAAGAAATGTATAAAACTGAGACAACAGAATACAGCAGGCAGTAAAACAATGAACACTAGTTTCTCGCTAGCGAGCTTGTAAGTAGGTAGTAACTTATCTCTCCGAACGCTAATCATCAACTGACGACGCCAACGCGCGATCGCCGCTTTTATACTTAGTCCTAGACTCGATCTCAAATATTCTCGAAAATACTCGAGTCGGCACCTTTGATAAACAAAAAGCAAAAATAAAAACAGAAATTTAAAAATAGCGTTGTAAACAATATCGACTTTATCCTTTGAAGTTAGAGACGAAAGTCGCTTGTTGACAACTATAGCGTCTAATTCAGAGGCGGCTTTTATCAAAGAGACTGAGCGCTTACAAGTATACTACCCGCTCGTTTTAAGTTTGCCGCTGGCGATAGGTATGAGTGTATGACGTTCGAAATTTTTTATTTAATTGTAACAATAAAAATTGTGTACGTTAGATATTTGGGTAAAACTATGACACATTATAAGTTTTGTTGTCACGTGGGGGAGGGTACGCGCATTCCACAGACCGGCAAACTTAGAGCGAACGCGTTGTACAAGTATAAAATTGTTGAGACCAAACTTATGAGATATTGTACCAGCTAATGTAACACAAGCTTATACAAATACAAATAAATAAATAAATAACATTCATAGCGTTTTGTCTCCGCGCGGCCGTGGAGTCCGCACAGCCGCGGAGCGACCAGAGAGAGGTGTTTTGATTTTTTTATTTCTAAATTCTTGCGGAACCCCGACAGAGGTATCACGGAACCCTAGGGTTCCGCGGAACACACTTAGAGTATAGCTGGATTAGACCTTGGGAAAGGACATAGGCTATGTTTGGTCACAATAACCGACATCCACACGGGCGGAGCCGCGGGCAACAGCTATTAATACTATATTTCGTTTACTGAGATGCTACCATATGCTTAAGTATTAAAACTACTCAAACAATATTGTGGTCAAAGAAATTTAAGATTTTAGGTCTAGCCGAATCAGTTCAGTCAAAAATAATAGCATCAAAGTCCGTGCAGTAGTTTTGCGTCCATCGTGAAATCAAATATATCCAATGTATAGACACGACCACTTTGCTATTGTATAATAGTATAGATATAAAAGAGCTAAGATTTTTAAATCTGTCAGGTATCTTGCGACGATTTAATTATCCCTATTATTACTTAAATTTAAGTAAGCCATTGAAGTAACTATTCACACACCAATATCTCCATCATACAGAACCATCTTCTGGCTCCTTGAGCAAACCTTCGTTACGAAATGTAATATTTAAGACACGTGAAAAACTTTTACCCACTCAAAATACCCCAACCCGGTTGATTACATACTCTTCAACGAAGGGAAAATTGGTGTAAGGGACAACGTCCAATTGATGTCGTACTAAACCATCGAGCCTCTTGGTGTTGTTGACGAGTTTTACCCAGCTACTGACGGAACTATTGGCAATGTTATAATTTGTTTTCATAGAACTAAGTTTAAACTTCTAATTGCGATCCTGTGTCCGGTTCTGAAGTGGTAGTATAACACGTTATTATAATATCTACTAGAGCTTAAACACTTACTCATATTAAAAATATAATAGTGTACATACGAAGTATATT
Organism: Eilema depressum; assembly: GCA_914767945.1. NCBI lineage: Eukaryota > Metazoa > Arthropoda > Insecta > Lepidoptera > Erebidae > Eilema > Eilema depressum. Next base: position 5,100,439 of record OU612028.1, on the reverse strand, counting down.
CTGTCAAAATTTCAATACATAATTTTGAATAGTCTTGAACAGTCCGTGGCTCAAAAACAATAATGCGAAACAACGTGGAATAAGAAAAGGAATTTGAATATTGGGCGCGCTGCTGCAATGCGTTTAAGGCCCTTTCTAATAAAAAATTACACAGGGTAGGTATATGCAGCTGCTATATCAGAATTTAGTATGGAAATTTTAGCGCGCATTGTTTAATTTTCTTTTATTTTTCTGCGTTGTTTCGCATTATTGTTTTTGAGCCATGGACCGTTCAAGCTATTTAATACCATTCTAGCTGGTAGGGTAAGACTTGAGAGGTTATCTAATATGGATGCAGTCAAGTGTGGCCCTGATTGACTTATGCATCTTTAAAACACCAAGATGACACTATTTGCAGAATGTTTGATTATGAGTCAATCACAAACCTTAGACTTACTATTTGTCAATGGTAATTGGGAATATTAAAAAATCAATGAATAAAAATGTACGTAGATACTTGAAAAAAAACACATTGAACTTAATGTAGGTAAAGTACCTAAACCCTAAAAAAGTCACACTACCCGTTATACAAATGCATTAACCAAAACAACTGTTTTGCAAATTTAAAATATTTTCACGTAAATAACAAAGTTCGCTGAAATATCTTCGACAATATGGCAACACTGACCGAACGATTCACATTCCTCAATGTATTGAAAGGCAAATTTATGTTTGCCATCGAAAAATTGCTTACCTGTACATTTGCGTTCGGAAAGCTAATATTTTGCGCAGATATCGTTGACAAACATAAATTTGTAAGGGTAATACTAAGAATTTTACCCTTTCTGAACCTTTTGCCGTCCTGAGCACACCGAAGATGTATTGCCTAACAATAAATTGCTCTTAGGTATTGAAAACGGCTCTCTTGTTGTGGATACGTTCGATCATTTTGCGGTTCTTTCAGTGATATTTATCGTAGCATCCTTTAGATGACTTTCGATAAATACAAATGTATATTTGCAGCATTTACTATGTATTATATTTTCTTGATTCTGTCTGAAGTTTACGCGAATCCCACTTATTGAAATAAAACTACTTTTTAACGGATTCTGTCGCGATATATTTGTTATTATGGGTTAGTAGCTTATTTACTTTTAGCCTGAAGTTTCGGCTACTTTTCAGGAGCCATGTTCGCGGGGTGACTTAAGAGTTTATAGTTTTCTTAATATATTTTCTTATAAAATAATAATTTAAGTGTAATTTATAATGAACCGTATACCGACAAAATGCAGAGCTTTAGTTGAACTAATGATAGTCACACGCATCTAGCATGCATCAACGCATTTGGTCCATCAACTTGACTTTTTGAACTCATCCTAGCTTTATTAAAATTCTGTTTAGGTACGTCTTTCTTCGTTAACGATGAGTTATGTGAATACATATAATGGTATTTTAAACCTATTATAGGTGATCATGCCAATGATGATGCTTTATGTACGAAAGTTCAAGTTTTTTGCAAATTTAGATTGAAAAAAAAGTAAGTCAACTTTCGAGGCGAGAATTAATCGGCAGTTATTACTACTGGATTATTGTATCAACTGCTACGATTCCCTACGTGTACTTATACTGAATTATTGAAACCCTCTTGATAATATTTATTTATTTACAATGTCACTAAAGAGTATAACGATTATTAAACTAATATCTCATTAATAAAAAATACTTCTAAGTATTTTTTTTGCAATTCTGCTCAAAAAGTTTAATTACGATATTAGATGTAAATTTTGGTGATCAATTTTATCTATGTCATTACCTTAGTTTAAAGACAAAATTAACTAAATTTAATTGCGATGGAATTTAACCAACATGTTCAAATATAAGTAAATATGTATTTAGCAGGTTTATTTGCTAAAACCGCAGTACTAAATATTGGATAATTAACCGCCTGCCCTGAAGGGCCGTGCTAATATGCCACGATTGAATTTACTCGAAGCACCTATTGTTTGTCCTGATTAGATCTTCGTTTGCCAGTTACTTCTGACTTTGATGAAGGGCTGACAGGGCGGAATAAAATAAAAACGAAGGATAAATTATATGATAAACTGTATAAAAATAATATAAGTTGGGATTAAAGACAATAATTATGGACTGAAAGTTTGTTAATGTGATGCAGTTTCGTAAATTGTAATAGTAAGTAGTAACCATAAATGTATAATATTGAATGAAAGTTATTCTGCTAGTCGGCTCATAGTTCCTCTGAAACCTATAATTACTGAAACAAATATAGAATTTTACCAGCAAATGGATCAAAACATAATAATTATAATTCAGGATAAGCACTTTCCATTCATTCGGTTGATCATATTATTAGTGAAACACTGTGATACGGAATCCTAATAAACGATCACATGAAATGTAAACATTATGATCTTTTAGTTAATCACAATTTCGTTATTGTTGTTAATGTTATTAATAAATTGAGCGTATTTTGACTAAGAATATATTTCGCATACATATTATACCTATCAATATTTTTTAAGTGATGTTGATGTATAAAACAGTGATGTTAAGTCGCTTACTTACTAAGTACTTTGGACACATTTAGCTCTACAATCACTATAAAGGAGTGGTCTATTGTTAACTAAGACAAAAGCTTTCGAGTTTTTGAATTTGTATCACTCTTGTTCACAGTTCTTCTGCACAAGACCACTTATTATAATTATCTGTGGCGTCGGAACGGTAGACCAGTTGACAACTCAGTCAGTGGTTGCACATTCGATTTATCATTCAGTGAAAATATTTGTACGCTTGAATTTGTACTGCACTTACCTACACCTCGATGTCTGCACTGATGGATATTTCTGTGTACAGGAATATCAACACAAAACATAACCTTCGAAAGAATAATTTATTATAATGAGTGTCTGTGCATAAAGTAACCTAATTTTAACTGTAACAACACAAAGAAGGTTCTTTTTATATGTCACGCTTAGGCCATACTATGTAGTAGTAAGCACACAAATACCGCCCTACTTGCACGCTGGCCAGACAATATATGCCACTCAACCGGCCAAACGTGCATTGTTTAGTCTGCGATGCGAACTCAATCTGTCGTATGATAGGAAACTCATTGAATACTTAACAATAGGTAAATTTTGTAAAAGCCTTTGATCTAAGAACTTTTTTTTGCACTTACGCTTGATGAGAACTATGAAATACTTTTGCTGATGTGATAACATTTGCCTAGTGGCCAAATATCTTACACCTAAGAGCGGAAACACACGATGCGTTGCGGCGGCGGCGCGACGCCGGAGCGGTGTCGCTGCGTCGTTTTACATAGAAATATCTGTAGCATGTCACACGATGCGCTGCGTCGCCGCACCGGACTTGCAACCACCGAGACGAGGCAGGGAGGGGTGAATGCGTTGCGACGCCGGAGCGGCACCGCTCCGGCGCGCGCCGCACCACCACCGCGTAGTTGTTTATGATTTATAGACCGGGCGCTAGAGGTATGAGTATGCAAAATGTGAGTACCGAATTTCGCCAACGGATTTAAGTGAAGAAAAGGTCCAGGAATGATAATGTGGATCTTGCCGGTCTATTTTCTGGTCCATTTTTTTTACCCCCTCTTGTCTTATTCGTAAAGGAAATGTATTGAGTAGGTACATGATATAAAATCATTTTAGAATAGAATAGAATAGAATAGAAATAAACTTTATTGTACACCAAACAAAAGAAAAGTATACATAAAATAAATGGCAAACATAATTAGGTAATGTACAAATGGCGGCCTTATCGCTATAATTTATAGTTTGTTCTAATGGTAAAAGTGAGGATGGATTCTTAAATAGGTACTTAATAAAAAAAACGAAAATAAAAGTAATATTTAAAAAAAAAAAAAAGTTATTCGAACAACCAGCGAATTCAAGCATAAATTTTCTTAAAGTAGGTAAAAAATACTTATTTTTAATTTTGACATTTGTTATTGATGCATTTACATAATGAAATACAAACCAATTCAGATTTATTGCAATTAAAAGACCTTGTGCGACAATTTACAGTTCATTTACATGGGGGGAATTAATAACTCTGGTAAAGACGGCTTGTATATAGTCATTTTGTCGTGGACGTAAGTCACTGTTGAGCTTTTCGTAAAAGTGTACTTTTATATATGCCTAGGTAGGTACCTATCTATATTTTGTAGCATTAATGATACTAATGTTGTCAGCAAAATGTTATTATATTTAATCATCGATATATATTATATTAGCTTTTGCCCGCGGCTCCGCCCGCGTGGATGTCGGTTATCGCGACCAAACATAGCCTATGTCCTTTCTCAAGGTCTAATCTACCCCTATACTAAATTTCATCAAAATCGGTTCAGTGGTTAAGGCGTGAAAGCTTGACTGACAGACAGACAGTTACTTTCGCATTTATAATATTAGTATGGAAATATGGATTCAGGGTTGGCAGTCGGCAGCACGAGTGTGATGCCCCTGGTGTTGCATACGTCCATAGGCCACGGTGACCACTTCCCATCAGATGGGCCGTGTGCTTGTTTGCCACCTAAGTAGTATAAAATAAAAATGGATACAAAAACACGACTTAATAAAGCAACTTCTTTACGTCAATAGATGTAGAAACACACTAAACGCATACGCGCGCTATGCTTACTTTAAGGGCGCAGAGGGGATGTGAAGGGAGCGGGAAGGGACCATCACACCCGGCGGCAAGATTTCTTGGTCATTATTTAGAGGATCAGGTATAAGAATCCGGTCATAGTTGCCGTCACTCGGATTTTGCATACTCAACTACCTCTAGCGCTTGCACTATATTAACAGACATTACAACGCAGCTGGGGCGCACGCGGCGCCGCTGCGTCATAACAACGCAGCGGCGTCGCACCGCTCGTGTGCCCGCTACTGCGGCGAAATTTCTGCGGTGCGTCGCCGCAACGCATCGTGTGTTTCCGCTCTAAAGCAACAAGCAGCCTTCTCAAACTGCTTTTTTCACGTATCACGTTCAGGCCTATGGACGTATGCAATAACAAGGGTGTTACACTCGTGCTGCCGACCCTGAAAAAACCTTCTAATGCCCTTCTTGAAGAGCTCCATATTGTAGTTGCTTGGGAAAATCAGAGCAGGGAGTTCATTCCACAGCTTGAGAATGTCTGGGAAGTTCCTTTCATACCGCGTGCGTACCGTTTTCGGTCGCAATGTGTGAAGAAGAATTTTCTGCCTATGGCGAGTGGTGCGATGAAAAAAGCAGATTTTGTCACTTAGGGATAATATACAACCCATTTACTTTAAGTTTGAACCTGACGTCACTTCACGGAAAATGTCAAAGTTCAGCCTCATGAGCCGCATCATAGTTAGACTGGAAAGCCGACCTCAACTTAGTTGGGAAAAAGGCTTAGATAATGATAGATAACTCTAAAAACATTGACTAAAGACCACTGTAACAAGAAGTTGTTTAATCATATTATAATATAACATCCTTCCATCTACTTAGATTATTTTTCTTAACGCCATTTTATATTATTACTTTTGAGACCCGATATCTACGATGAGGTCGTTGCTAAGCAAAAGGTCGGGATCCAATTTCTTTGACAATAAGGAATTCAGTAGAAATCGATAGACCTTGTAGTCACTGGGTGATGGCAATTTGCGGCCGTTTGAGGGCCCATTATGAATCCATAATAAGGCCATCAGCGGACTTCGAATTACAATTGACAAAATAGTCCCTTTTTCTGTAGAAAACATGGGGTGTTAAAAATTTCTGTTTACATGCAAACAATGGAGCTGGTTTATTCACAGGTAAAAGCTATTACTAAACCTAGTTATGTTTACAGCATTATGACACTTTCTATTACTTGCCTCGCCTCCGGGGAGGCGTTGCTGCTCCTGACTGATACTTTACAGAGGCCGGAGTGGCCTAAGTGAAGGAAATCTAGAACTAAAACCCTTATCTAGACTGGGGTCAAGATAGCGCTATGTGGTAACACAGCGACATTTTGACCCCAATTAGGCAAAGCTTGTAATATGCGTTGAAATAAGAATGCGGGAATAAACTTACAATTGTACCTTTTTTTTGTAAATACTTCAAGGCCCTAAGACCGTAAAAGATCACGCTTGAATATTTGGCTCCCCTTATCTTTGACTGCCTCTGTGGCGTAGCGGTAGTGAACGCGGCTGCTACGCAGGAGGCGCGGGTTCGATCCCCGCTCAATACAAATATTTGTATGCATGAATATGAATATTTGCATTGGTCTGGGTGTTTTCTATGTATAATATGTATGTATTTACAAAAAAAAAAAATGTATCTATGTATGTTTATCCGCATTCTAGAACCCATAACACAAGCTAGTTAAGCTATGCTTACTTTGGGTCTAGATAGCGTTGTGTAGATTGTCGTGCACTATTTATTTATTTATTTATTTATTTATCTACATGTTCGAGATTTTTTTCAGAAATGTGTAGGCATAAACTACTTCCGCTGATTTCCACTTATTTTTATTTGCATAGCGTGATTACGAAGTGCGAAATATTCTTTTGTTCTCAAATTCCGCCCCTAAAATATAAGCCATTTAGTACATCTCATTTGCAAAGTTTCCGTACATAGCAATATATTCTTTTTACTTTCGAGAAGGTAATTTTCAAATTTTCTTTTCTACTTTTTTATTGTGTTCCGAGAGTATATCACACCTTTTTGATGAAATTTTCGAAGCAATCTAATTCGATTTGAATATATCAATATCTCACCTCCAACATGAATGCTAATGCGATGTGTAAGTTGAAAACATAATGAGCTTAATATTGTTTAAGTACATACTTTTTTTATAGTCCCCACTGATACCTCCCCCGCCAGAGCCGGTGGTGATGTCGGACTCGAACCGACTAAAACGCACGCCGCCGTCTGTGGGCCGTCGGTTGCCGGAAGTGATATTGTTGTAGCTATATCCCTCGCACCCCGGCCGACCCAGGGCCATATCTCTCGATCCGGCCCTCTTCCGGTGTGGGGACCTTGACCCCCCAACTTGACCCCGGCAAGGCACGCAATGCTCAGCCTGTTTAAGCACATACTTGAATCCTATCCTACTAATATAAAAAATGTGAAAGTTTGTAAAAAAATATTTGATATTATTCCAGAGTGTAATCTATCCCTGATAGATTACACTCTAGAATAATACATAGATTATTTTTCATCCCGGGAATAGGTCCCCATGTATTGCAAAAACGGGATTAAAATTCAACGTGGGTAAAGCCGCGGGCAACATCTAGTTAACATATAATAAATCTGAAAGCATCTAATGACAGGATATATGAGTACTAAAACCTTGTAACTACTAAAACCTTACTGCCATTAGTTCAATCAACCGTACAAGGGACTTCCTCCATATATTTTATATCAGCCTCACATTTCACGCATTACCCACTACGGACAGATCAAGCGGCCATTAAAAGCACTTTCACGTCGCACTATTGGCCGTGACGCAATTTATTTGAAAAATTTACCTCGCGCTTTTGCCGCTAGTCCGGGAGCTCGTTTGATGAAAAATTTAGTTACCGTGCACCTTTGAATCAGAAAATAACCGTAAACTGTTCAAATTCAATTTGAAACGTTAAATTATTCCGTTTTATTTCACTTTTGCTTAGATTTTGAGAGAAGATGTAACGAGTATTAAGTCTCAACTTATCTATCTATCTATACTATTATATCGTGGGCATAATGGCAGAACTAAATAACTCAATATTTCAAGTTTCGAGATAATCGCGATTTACTGTTTTTTTGGCACTTTTTTTGACATCATTAACAAATGGAGAACAATTTTATCGTCGACAATTTTATATGTTATAAGCATGTTTGCTGTCGATTCAATGCTTAATCAAATTAATTTCTTTCATGAACCAAAAAATAAATAAAAATCAAAAACCAACTTATCCAATTTTGCCACACCAAAATGTTGCAAACATACCGTAGTTAGCTAATTCTTTATGGTAGTTATTCAGTTTTCTCACACATAAGATGGATGTGAATACATGAAATTGGGTCAACAATTTCACTTGTCGAGTTCTGAACCTAATGAAATATTTAAACATGTAAGTTAGGCATTCTTAGTGAAAGTTAATTTGTATAATTTTATCACTGATTATTGATCTCACATGAAATAAGATGGATGTGAATACATGAAATTGGGTCAACAATTTCACTTGTCGAGTTCTGAACCTAATGAAATATTTAAACATGTAAGTTAGGCATTCTTAGTGAAAGTTAATTTGTATAATTTTATCACTGATTATTGATCTCACATGAAATAAAAAACCTGGGTTGGCAGAAGAAACATTGTTTATTAAAAAAAAAATAAACGTAAAAGTACAAAAATCAACAACAACATCACATTCGAGACGGCGAATCCAGCCATGCTTTTTCTGACGGAGACGCAAATACGCCGCCCTGACGACACGTCTTACTTGCTCTACCCCGGCTACGTTATGGAGGAAAATTTCCGTGCAAAGGCCGGGGTGTGCGTGTTTGTTAGGGCGGATGTTTGTTGTCGCCGTCTGCGCTGCCTAGAGGACCCATCCTTTTCCACCCTATGGGTACACGTAGACCATGGCTCTACGAGTCAGATCTATGTGTGCCTCTACCGTTCCCATACAGGAGATACCGAGACAACTCGACTCTTCGAATATCTGAGTCAGGCTGCAGATGATGCGCAGGAGCGGTTTCCAAACGCGGAACTGGTATTTTTGGGGGATTTTAACGCCCACCACGAGATCTGGTTGGGCTCCGCCAAAACTGACCATGCGGGAAGAGCCGCTCACGCTTTGGCTCTGGCGCATGGCCTGACCCAACTGGTACGCGAGGTCACTAGGATACCAAGAAGGTCGGGCCTAACACCCTCCCTTCTAGACCTTCTGCTGACGAGTCACCCAGACCAGTACAGTGTTTCGGTGCGTGCCGCTTAGGCAACTCCGACCATTGTCTGGTCTGTTCCAAGGTGCCCATCACAGCGCCCCCACGACCCGCGCAGGGGAAGCGGCGTCTCTGGCACTACTCGTCAGCGGACTGGGATGGGATGCGTGAGTATTTTGCGTCCATCCCGTGGGTTGCACGTTGCTTTGAAGGTAAGAACCCATCGGATAGTGCTACTGCTGTCGCCGGTGAGATCAGTCTAGGTATGGAATACTATATCCCATACACTGATGTCACCGGTGACCGCAGAGCGCGCCCTTGGTTCGGCCGCGAGTGCGCGGAGGCTGTCAATCAAAAACAGTCTGCGTACCGCGCCTGGGTAAGGGCGCGCGCCACACGCGATCCCAACGTGGGCCACTTCAAAGCAGCGTACAATAAAGCCACAAAGGTCTGCAAGGGGGCTTACGTCAGAGCGGATGCCCAGCGCATAGCGCGGCTTGGTCAGGAGCTAGTGGCGCATCCCACGGGCAGCCGTGGCTACTGGCGACTGGTCAAAGCCGTGCAAGCCAACTTCTGCCAGCCTTCGCTGCCCCCGTTGCGCAACCCTGATGGATCCCTGGCCCATGAGCCGCAAGAGAAAGCAAATCTTCTGGTTAATCTCTTTGCGGCAAACTCCCGAATCGATGATTGCGGTAAGCAGCCACCGACATTACCCGTCTGTGACCACGCAATGCCTGAGATCCGCATCAGGCAGCGCGATGTCCGTGGTGTGCTGCAGTCACTCGACGTCCGGAAAGCCAGCGGACCGGATGGTATTCCAGCGGTGGTTCTTCAAAAATGTGCAGCGGAGTTGTCTCCAGTGCTGACGCGACTGTACCGGATGTCATACATCTCGGGTACAGTGCCATCGGCTTGGAAGGAGGCGAATGTGCAGCCGATCCCCAAGAAGGGGGATCGCTCGGACCCAGGCAACTATCGGCCCATAGCCGTCACCTCAGTGCTGTGCAAAGTGTTAGAGCACATAATTAACAAACAGCTCATGCGTCACCTAGAGGATCATTCCTTAATCAATGACCGGCAATACGGATTCAGACCGAAGCGGTCAACGGGTGATCTTCTGGCGTACGTTACCCATCTTTGGGGTGAGTCACTGGCAATTAGTCTTGACATCGCCAAAGCTTTCGATAGAGTCTGGCACAAGCCGCTTCTTTCCAAGTTACCAGCCTTTGGTCTGCCTTCCGGACTGTGCGACTGGGTGGCTAGCTTCCTGCAGGGGCGCCGTATTCGCGTCCTCTGTGATGGAGGATGGATGAACTTCGGAGTTCCTGCAGGTAAATGCTGGCGTGCCGCAGGGGTCCGTCTTATCACCCACTCTCTTTCTTCTGCATATCAACGACATGCTATCCACTGGCAGCATTCATTGCTATGCAGACGATAGCACCTTACACGGGAGTTATCACGGACATCCTGCGGCCAAGCAGTCTGATATCGCGGAAAGAAGGCAGCTTCTCGTCAGTGAACTTGACCGGACCCTGAACCTCGTTTCACAATGGGGCTCTGAAAACCTGGTTGAGTTCAATGCCAAGAAGACGCAGGCATGCGCGTTTACAGCAAAGGTATCTTCTTTCCTTCCCCTTCCAACTCTTCAGAGCACGCCACTGCCACTACAGGACAATCTCAATATCCTAGGTATGGATGTTCGCTGCAAACTGAACAACAAAAACTACATCGAGAGTATCATCAAAACAGCCTCACGTAAACTCGGAGTCCTGAACAAAGTGAGACGTTTTTTCACGCCGGAGCAGCAGTGTCTTCTCTACAAGACACAAATTCGCTCTTGCGTGGAATACTGCTCGCATCTCTGGGATGGCTCCGCAAAGTACTTACTAGATGCTCTCGACAGGTTGCAGCGACGTGCGGTCCGCATTATTGGGAATCCTGAGGTCACTAACACCCTCGAGCCTTTGCAGTTGCGTAGAGATGTGGCATCTTTGGCGGTTTTTTACCGTCTCTACCATGGTGAATGTTCTGATGAGCTCTTCCAAGTAATCCCACCCTCTCCTTTCCTATATAGGACAACACGTGCAGGACTTAGATGCCACCCGCATCTTGAATCCACTTGAATCCATGATAAAATAGTTGACGTCCTTCACATTATCTAATGGATGCACTAATGCGCTCAATCATGGCGGCACGCGTTCATCCTCTCCCGGACCCCACACTCCACCTTACGGATAGCTGTCATTGATGTTTACATTATTTCGCGCCAATTTGTACAACTGAGTTGTACGATAACTTTGCTTACGTGCGAATACTATAAATAGAAATATTCAATAATTTCACCTATTGACATTTTTTTGATTAGAATCTCTTATAAATGTATATTTTCTCGAAGGAGAAATACATAAAAATAATTATTTAAAAACGAAAGAATGCTCATAACTGCCTGAATTAAATAACTCAAATTGTTTAGTTTTCCTTCAACATGCCTGCTTTCTTTAGAATATTTTCGTTCGTGGTAGAACTAAACAACTCAATTTAGCTAATTCATTTCATACTCAAGTGATCAGAAGTCACAGTTGTTCATTTATTTATAGAGTTAGTCATTTTTTCTTATAATATTTAGTGTTCAATTAAACATATCTATTTCTTCAATTGAAACACGAAAATGGATTTATTTTTGGATTGGATTGAGATATAGGAATGTTTGTTAGACCAAAAGATGCGGCACATTTTAGGGTTCTCGAAAATGGTAAAAGGTCAATTTGGCCAAAATCGGAGTTATTTAATTCTGCCATTATACCGACGATATAATTGTAAAGTGGTCGTGTCTGTACATGGAGATATTTAAAAAAAAATACTTGGGTTATGTTATGCTAACGATACTGAACACGAAAATATTTTTTTTGAATTTCCTGTCTGTTTGTCTGTTTATCTGTTTGTCTGTTTGTCCGCGATGGACGCAAAAATGGTACGAAGATATGAGCAAAGGTTGCGTTAACCGAGATGCACGCGGGCGGAGCCGCAGGCGGAAGGCTAGTATTATATAAATGACTACCTAGCTGTTATCCATGGCTCCGCCTGCGAGGAACTCTGATTACGTTCCCGCAGCACCATCTGTTCAGCTGACCCTCCCCGGCTTCGCTCGTGGCATACTTCGAACCCCCGTTTCACCCTATAGGGGTTATAGACCCATATCATAGTTTTCAAATAATGTATGGGAATCTACCGGATTTATTGATATTTATGATTACCGCTTCTCTCCCTTGGTTAGTAGCACAATAATAAATAATGTGGCTTTCTATTGGTAAATCGCTTCAATAGATCCAGAGATTACGCCGTACAATCTCACACTCTCAAACTATCTCTTTATAATACTAGTAGATACAGATGTAGCCGTATAGGTGGTGTAAGGACGTTTACGAGACGGCAAAGGGTCTGTTTTATTTTATACGACTTTTTACCTAAAGAATCTTGTTTAGAATCCACATTAAAGATCGGTGTTTTCGTACAAACGTTGAAATCTAAAAAGCTTTGCCCGCTTAACTTCTGGTTGGTAAAATAATTTTAACTATGCTGTTTAAAGTTTTCAGAAAAATCATGGAAATTCATTTTATATCAAGAAACAATTCATAGAATTTGTATGTTTCAAAATATCTTCATCGAATGAGTAATAATGACGCCACTCGACAAACTCAATGGCGTTTCAAAATTCAAGCGCACTTGACTTTCACAAAAACTTTTTCAATATTCCACAGGAACATTTTTAGGCCAACTCGACTGTTTTGACGCGGCACTTTGTAATTGATTGGATTTATGCTTTTCACGATCGTAACGAATACCAAATGAATATATCAAAAAGCAGATTTACATTTTCTCTCTTAGTACAATACGAATCAAATTGGGTAGGAATTCATTAAAAGGTTACGTTATCTCGTTTGATGAATTCACAGTGTGTCGTTCCAATTGTAACCTGATCCAATCTGAGTTCTTATTTAATTTTATGATTAGTCATCATTATTATTTACGACGTCATTAACTTAATTCACCTAAGCTATTTCACCTAGGTGCATTAAATACACTTTTAGTAAACTTTAGGCACCTAGGTGCATTACATTTACTTTAAAAAAATCTTAATCACCTTGCCTTTAAGTATAATTTATTCACTTTTATAAAGAACCTAAAATATATGAAAAAGCCATAGAAAACTTTGAAAATTACCGAGATCGCTCGAAGAATAAGCAAGCTAGCCACATCTGAACAGTGGAGACCGCGAGAAGACAAACGAAAAGTAGGACGGCCGGCCCCTAGCCAGATGGACTGACGACCTGAAAAAGATGACTGGGACAGACTGGATGTGGAAGGCGGAGGATCGGGACAAATAGCTCACATTGGGGGAAACCTATGTCCAGCAGTGGATTGCAATAGACTTTTTGATTGTTTAATTGACATCATTATCATCTTCATTACAGCAGCAACTCCAATTTAAAAGAACGGGGTACACTCTTCAATTTGTCTTGATTTAACTTATTTTGGCCTTTACGGGAGTAATTGCCCCCTGACCCCCAACACCGAGAAGAAAGCATAATGGCGTGTGTGATGGTGTGCAAGGAGAACCCGAGCCCGCCACGTAGACAGAACCGTGAGCAACAGTTTGTTAACAATAATAACAGACGACATGTGCATTGGAGTTAATCATTGGATGATTTTACCTTCAAAACACAATAAGTGGCGTGCTACAATCGGGTTCAATAATTTATTTATTTATTTGTTTATTAATTTATCAATGTGTAGATATCCCTGTATGGTTAATATTCGCTATTGGAGCCGGTAGGTAGCGTTAAAATTTTCTTTTGTAGGTACTCATTTTCCAATTATGATCGGAACGGGATGTTAGTCATAAATCATACTCACGCGTTAGAAATTATTATACGGTTTCTTATATCATTAGGTTTTGTACTATGTAAGTGTGACTAACATACCAATTTTACATTCATTACAAGCGACAAAAGTTTATGAATGACCTCTAATCACTAGGAGCTAACTAACCGGTAGTTCACCCACTTTTTAGATGGGTAGCGAAAACTTTGCTAACACTTGGTGAAACTTAATGAGTTTCGCGTCCTGTATTGTAAAGAGTAGGAAATTAAGAACGTGTCCAGCCTACAGTGGGAAAGTTTCACCAAAAAGTTGGTGTGTTTATTTATCTAGTAACCGTATCATACGTGTACCACGAATACTAAACGAGTTGGAATTTTTAATATCTCGTACCTATTTGTAAAAATGTGAGGATGAAATAAACAATTGAAGAGTTTTGTGAAGTATACTCAAGCTCGTTTGCATGCATGCAAGCAAGCTTGTGAAGTACACGCACACTCAAGCTGTGGAATGAACTCCCCACGGTGGTTTTCCCAATACAATATGGGGTTCTTCAAGAAGAACATTAGAAGGTTTCTTCAGGGACGGCAGCTCGAGTGTGACGCCCCAGGTGTTGTATACGTCCGTAGGCCACGGTAACCACTTTCCATCAGGTGGACCATGTGCTAGTCTGCCACCTAAGTGGTATAAAAAAAAGTATGCTATGAACAAATGTTTTTACAGTATAAGATAAAGTGAATAATGAATTACAGGACTATAGTATTCGCTTAAAAGTTACTCATACATAAGCCGATTTAATTATGTTCGCCTCGGGGATATTCGAGCGAAACTGCTCTGACTTCTCGAAATTCCCCTAAGTCAATCAACAAATGCAAGTTGCCTTCATTATAATTTCCACGAAGTACTGTTATTATAATAACATGCACGTAAATCTAATGATAATATTCTAGGATATTCTAAACAGCATAAATCAAGAACTAAATTAAGCATTGTTTATGCATGACTGATGATACTACGAGTAGAACATGTAAAGTAATGAAATTAATTAAAATTCGTTTCTTTTCGGAACAGCGATCCGTAGCGTTAGTAACAATTTAATTCAAGAACTAATATTAGTAATTAAATAACACTCTCCAGCCATCCAGTCACCCAGTGCCGTAACAAGAAAGATCCCAACCGGTCCTTGAACTAAACATAGCCTATATTCTTTGCCAAGGTCTACTCTGCTCCTGAATAAAATTTAATGAAAGTCGGCTCAGTGGTTTAGACGTGAAAGCATATTAGACAGACAGACAGACAGTTACTCTTACTTTCGCATTTATAATTTATTAGTATAGATCTTCTGTCAAAGACATTTCATAATTTAAAAGTTTCGTATATTTTTGTATATTAATAATCCTCATCATTATAAATCTGCTCCTTCTTTGTTTTGTCAACTGAAGGCCCAGGCAGGGTAAAATGTGTTATAATTAGGGCTCCAACATCTACCCGTCACGTAATGCGCCCCCCGTGTATTTATGAAAGCTTTTTCTTGCTAACACAAAGTTTCATCATTCTCCTTTCATTGTGAATTATTACAGCCACTTTTATGTGTTCGTTTCAGTTTATTTAGCTGGACATAGTATACTCTCAACCTTTACCGATTTTAAAGTTAATGTTTTTGTGCGTGAAATTTTCATAGAGAACTTATTATTATTATCCTACTAATCCTACTAAGCTACTAATCCTAATATCCTATCCTATCCTATCCTACTAACCTACTTCTTACTAATATCATAATTAATGTGAAAGTTAGTGAAGATGTTTGTTATTTAATCACGCTCTAATCTAACGACTGAACCGATCTGGCTGAAATAGTTACAGTGATAGATTACAGTCTAGAATAACACATAGACTACTTATTTACATCTAGCACTCCTGTTTGAATTGCACCTGTGGAGGAACGAGGTGTGATGTCCCTCCAACACAAAGGGAGGATCCTCCGACCAGGCAAGGTGATCACGCCTGGCGGGCCGCGGCCCAACGATTGTCGTTGGGATGTTGTATATAGCTTGTACCAGCGCTGGAACTTCACTTTCGCGATTCAGGATTCGTAGTGACGTAGTAGTTCGGCTTGCTGTCGCTAGATGGCGCTGTGTACATGTGGTATCGCCACATCACTCCCCTCCAAGACCGGAGGTTGATTGCGATGAGTCAGCTGTCTTAGCTCTCTTGAAGAGCGTGCCAGTACCAGTCTTGAGTAGTTCCATATCGTCGGAACTAGACGCCGCTTATTCCATTGGCGGAACAGTCTTCCTCGCTAGTCCCAGTGAGTCGGGACTGGGACTACCGCTGGTCCCGAAGATGCGGGGCGAGTGCGGTGATGCGGTGCTGCGGTGCGATGCCCAGAGAGAAGTGGGGCTCGAAGCGTCGAGATGAGTCCTCGGCGAGCCGCCAGTGAAGCGAGGCGAGTCCTCGGTGAGTTGAGGTGAGTCCTCTGCAATGACGGGGCGAATCCTCGAATAGCGAGGTAAGTCCTCCGTGTAGTGGGGCGAATGCTGCGTAGTGGCTGAGTGGTACGTAGACGGGAGAGAAGTCCTCTTCTTGAATAGACCGTAAGTAGGTGTACCGTGCCTTTTAGATGCAGGCGTGGCCGAAGGGTAACCAGGCTGCAGCGGGTGCTGCAGGCTGTGGTTGTAGCCTTGTAATGGCCGAAAGTGCTGGATGGCGAAGACTTGATTACCGCTCATGCGGAAGAAGTGAATGGGATGTGACGATGAGAATGTTGCTGAAAATACTCAGCGAAGGTTACGTGATCAGATCACGTCGGGGTCACCACTGTGGAGGAACGAGGTGTGATGTCCCTCCAACACAAAGGGAGGATCCTCCGACCAGGCAAGGTGATCACGCCTGGCGGGCCGCGGCCCAACGATTGTCGTTGGGATGTTGTATATAGCTTGTACCAGCGCTGGAACTTCACTTTCGCGATTCAGGATTCGTAGTGACGTAGTAGTTCGGCTTGCTGTCGCTAGATGGCGCTGTGTACATGTGGTATCGCCACACACCTAGTCTAGTCCACGAAGGGCAGTCATCAAAATTTTTAGCAGGAGCTATACGCGTGTCGAAATGTGTCGATGTGATTTGATGTATGAAATGAATGTGTCCTTAAATAAGACAACTAATATGTATATTCAGTCAGATTACAGCTAATATTTTCCCAAGGCGGTTAGGATTGTAATATTAAATTAAACTATCTAATATGTTCAAAGACAAACTCCAAAGGAACTTCTATGTGGTTCCCCGAGGGTAATACCTACGTGTAAGTGGTGTAAGTAACAAAGTAAAATGTGTAATTAATAGGTATACGAATAAAGGAGAATGGGCGGTTTCGTCCCATATGTTGTAACACTTTTCTACTGTATGCAAATGAATGGTCTCATTAAATGTATTATTTTGTTGTATGGCCAGATAATACTCACTATTACCTCAGTAAAATAAATGAGATAATTCGTTCATAATTCGTTCGTTTTCGTGCCTTTATACCTTAAAATCATAACATGTAATTGAACCAATGTTTAAATAGATTGGTTCCACAGGTCACTTTCCATCAGCCCCTCTAGACTAGGGTTGCCATACGTCCCCGTACGCCGGGACATGTCCCCGTTTGAGGCCTGGTGTCCCGGCGTCCCGGCCAATAAGCAAATTGTCCCGGTTAAACATTTTTAGTATTATATTAGAGAGCTGGACTTGGTTGGTAAACAGTAATATACCTACAATAAACGCGACTAAGTAGCTAGGCTATTAATACGTAGATAGAACGACGTAAGCGCTGATATTTTTCCATACATGAATATGTTAATGAGTAATAAAGACCCCGGGGCCAATGATTTTACGAGAAAAACGCGATGAAGGACAGATGGCGCTCATACTTCCAACGACATGCTGAATAAGCAGCAAGAGGTGCATCCACCAGACCTCTTTCCGAAACAAGGACTAGTGCCACCGATAACGCCTGCAGAAATACAGACTCGGCCTCGACGAAATCCCCATCGAGGCTTAGAAGGCAATGGGTGCATTGGGTGCTCGTGGTGTGAGCATTCTAACAAATCTGTATAACCGCGTACTTCTCACCGTGAGATCCTGAGCCAGTGGAGACTGAGCTTCATTACGCCAGTATTCAAAGGCAAGGGATCGGTGCAGGAGTGTGGTAGTAACCGCGGTATAAAGATAATGTCCCACACCATGAAGCTCTATGAGCAGATAATCGACTCCCGGATCCGACAGGAGAGTACACTCTCGGAGTGTCAGTATGGGTTTCGTCCCGGGCACGGGATCATTGATCCGGTGTTCTCCCTAAGGATTGTGGTGAGGAAATACAGGGCGTAGAACACGCCCCTGCACTGCCTATTCTTAGACATGGAGAAGGCCTTCGACTGTGTTCCTCGCGCGGTGATCTGGTGGGTACTGTGGGCTAAGGTAACTACCTTAGCCCACAGTACTGCTCTGGAACTCCAGAGACCTACATTGACACCATCCAAGATAGATATGTATCATGATTCTGGTTCCGTGGTTCGGAGTGCTTTTGGTGACTCAAAAGCCTTCCCCATCACCATCGGAGTACACCAAGGATCCGTCCTTAGTCCTTACTTGTTCAGCTCGGTATTAGACGTCTTGTTGGACAGTATCAGAAAACCACATAAGCAGCCTCCGTGGTTGCTCATGTATGCTGATGATATTGCGCTGAAGGACGCGGACAGGAGCAGATTGGTGCAACACGTGAAAGTGTGGAAGGAAGCGCTTGAGAAAGGTGGTATGAAGCTAAATGTAGCGATGACAGAAAGTTTAGCGTTAAACTCGACAGATTTCACACCGGTCCGCATAGGCGATGATTCGGTTTAAGTACCTGGGATCTGTACTTCATGTGACCAGTGAAATCGACTACGACATCAGCGCACGCATTGCTTCCGCGTGGGCCAGGTGGTGAGAAATGACTGGCGTCACGGGTGATCTCAAAATGCCAGTCAGGTTGAAGGGGCAGGTCTATAAGACGATCATTAAGCCTGTCCTCTTACATGGTTGTGAGAGCAAGAGCGTAAGCACGTAAGAGCTGCATGTCACGGAGATAAAAATGCTGCGTGAGGAACTCTTGCAGCCGCGGCAGCCTTCATGTCCATGACATCGCAGATAAAATGCAAGAGAGCCGCCTTCGCTGGTGCGGCCACGTCTTGCGGCAACCGCCAGGATACGTGGGTAGCAAATGCCTGACAATGGCGCCCCCGCCGGGTCCAGGTAGAAGGGATAGGCCCAAGAAGTCCTGGCTTGACGTCGTGGAGAGTGATATACGTGCAAATGGTCCCACTACCATGGACGCCCAAGATCGTGTCAAGTGGAGGAGAAAGAGCCGGAAGGTGGACCCTGAGCTCCGGGGTCATCTTGGCCAGGGATGTAATCGGGAGAAAGCGTCTACATGAAGATGATGTTTAACTTAATGTTGATTTCGTCAAATTTTGTACAATTATCAGAAGTTAATTCTGATAATTTTTCGCCTCTAAGAAAACATAGGGAGCCCGGGTCGCTGCCCGCTTGTTTAACGCTTGTCTAATGGCAGTGTTAAAAGTTGTTGTAATAAAAGTTCCTATTTTTCTACCTTTACTAATTTTTCTTCAAATGTCCCGGTCTGGGTCCCCACACTTATGGCAACCCTACTCTAGACAAGTGGTAATTCGTTACTCGGCGTATGATGGAATAGAATGCCAAATGTATGGGATTTGACGTTTTTGACATTCGTTGACGCCTGTCATATATGACAGGCGTCAACGAATGTTTTCCATCCTAATTCCATCATACGCCGAGTAACGAATTGCCACTTGTCTAGGGGGGTTGGTTAGCCATTGAAACGATAAGAGTTTGCTAGGGGTACTTTGAAGTTACCCCTGAGATTAAGTTAAAAATATAATATTTTATTAAGTTTGAACTAAGTAAAAGTTCAAAAGTTATCTATAAACTGATGTCCCTACCTCAGCTAAAGGGAGAGCTTGAGATTAAAACGATTATTGTCTACCACCAAAGTGGTATTGAAAAAAAAAATACTATTAGTATTACAAAAATGCAAAATACTCGAAATAAAGCACTTTTGATATTAGAGAAACTTTTCAGTCACCCCTCTAAAACATTTGACATATAAATTGATAAAAATATTCAATTATCACTCATAACATAACATAAGTCTCAACATGTTACAAAGGTTGGGACGCAATTCATAAAATAATGCACATTGCCCATTCTCCTATATAATATGGTTTTCAATTTTGAATTAATTAAAGTTGAACCCAAGATCATTTCGTTCTTTGTTTTTATTCCTGGTAAACAAAACTTGAACGCACTTAAACATTTCAAGCAACTCGAATTTTGAAAACAAACAGTAATAATAAATTTGTAGATCCCGGAATCTTAATTTAGATTAATCCCTTACAGTTTTAAATTTCTGGCTTTAATTCTATACTAGCTGTTGCCCGCGGCTCCACCCGCGTAGTTGTCGGCTATCGCGACCAAACGTACAAAGTACGAACCGACGTCCATTTGGCATCAGCTAGCACAGCTGATTTCGGTAATATGGTTTTTATGAGTATGGTTAGATTCTAACGATTGGATGGTCAGACCAGCAATCAGATATTTCTGTTGCCGCTATAACGGCAAATACAATAAATAGCATACAATAAAAATTGAAGTCCCATACAATAAACGTGATTTTAAGGAGCGCTAGGGTATCCGTACCCTAGCGCTCCTTAAAATCATGTTTATTGCAACCCATCATGCGTGAATCCGATTCGCACTTGGTCGGTTTTTAAGATAAAGCTAAGTACTATAATGTCATTTGAAGATTTTCTGTTTCCTAATCTAATTAACATCCAATGTCTACTCGTAAAGTGCAAATGAAGGTTCTTTCATTTCCAAATGCCAATGAAATTAATTATTTAAGTATTCGACGTTGGGGCAAATTGCCGGCGAACGCCTTCATTCATTGATTCATAATTCGGTTTGTGATAAATGAGCTTTTGATTTTCGGTCTTATGTCTTTGTTTTAAGAGATGTCTGTTGTCAGGATTGTTAAATGATTTTGAGACTTAAGCTTTAGTTATAATGGATTTTAATTATAGGAGACGGATCTGTTGAGTAATCTGTCTGTTATTTATGAGAAGTATTGTATTTGAGCAGTGTAGTAAGTCGTACGGATCACTGTCATTCTAACAACTACATTACCATCACTTTAAATAAAGGTTAAAGTGAATTAATTTATTTTTGGTTACGATATTTATAAGCAGTTTTAATTCAAGGTGCGTTATTCCGAACTACATAAACTGCTCGCGTTTAAAAACTGCAACTGCAAATGCAGATGAAATACCTTTGCCGCAATTTGATCAATTTTCAGTAAATAACTAGAACCGTGGCTTTACCAACAATGCTTTACATTTCAAACATTTTCCATGTAAATTTTGGAGTAATTCGTCCAGTACTTTAAACAGTATCATAATGAGCTTCGCTTTAATTGAATGATCCTATTATAATAATACAATGTTGTTCGTTGGTGGAGTCTATTGATAGGGGTTTATCGCGAACTGATTTTAATTAAAACACATCAGTGATTTCGTTGTAAACTAGCCCGTAGGCTATGGTTATGGTATCACATAAAATTATAATAGTTTTTAATAAAGAAGGTCGATTATTTTTTTACCAAAGGCCACAAAAATTCACCTAAAAAAGAATTCCTCCTGTTCGAAAGGTTTTCCTTCGGCGTCTTCGTTTTTATTGATTTGAGTTGGAAAAAGTGAATGCTCAAGACGGGACTTGAACCCGAGACGAGACCCTTACAGGGGAAATGCTTTAACCAACTGAGCTACATGGAGACGTCTTGCCTAAGCATTCGAAATTCTGCCATCCATGCAACCATCTTGCCTTCTTTTTTGTTCAGGCAAGAAAAATGTACGGTTTTGATTTCTCCTTCCAAGTTTTTCTAGCGATCTGGGGATAATTGCGGACAATAGCACAACAAAAGTACCTTTTGCGGACAATAGCACAACAAAAGTACCTTGGGTATCGGTATATAAAAATATAATAAATCCCCAATTTAAATAAAATAAAAGTAGTAATTTATTTTCTAAACTACTTTACATTGATTTATGTGATTATGTTTGTGATTATGAGATAACTCGACAAGTCATAAAATTATATTCATACTGTTGATTGATGGCACTTGGTGGAAGTTATTATTATACATTATTGATAACACACTTGTACTTTTTCACAATATTTATTGTTCTCCTAACCGGTTTCACCTCACGGCATTCTCAAAGGATTACGATTATTTAAGAATGCCGTGAGGTGAAACCGGTTAGGAGAACAATAAATATTGTGGAAAAGTACAAGTGTGTTATCAATAATCCCTACTATCCCTACTATAATATTATAAATGTGAAAGTAACTCTGTCTGTCTGTCTGTCTGTCTGTCTCGCTTTCACGCCCAAACCACTGAACCGATTTTGATGAAATTTGGTATAGGGGTAGATTAGACCTTGAGAAAGGACATAGGCTATATTTGGTCGCGATAACCGACATCCACGCGGGTGGAGCCGCGGGCAAAAGCTTGTGTATAATAAAATTATATATTTTTTTACTATTTACATTTCTGTTTAAACTCATAATAATGTCACAACTCACTATTGTCTTTTCTCTATATTTTTATATCGATAAACTTGTGGAGAAACACAAAACTAATTAAACAAAATGGTACAATCTTTGCCAACAGTTACAAAGTAAATCCTAATTACTCGACGGTATTTCTAATCGAGTTCATGATAAAGTTTTAATCTTGTTCTAGTGATCCACTCTGAATAAACATAATATACTTACCATTATTTTGTTAACTTTGTTTTCTTGATTCTCTGATTAAGTGGTTGAATATGATTGTTAGTTATTTATTATTACCATCATACATTTTAAAACAAATGATGAAATACTGTTTATGCGCGCTACTGTATACGGCGCTTGATGGAACTTGCTACACATATTGAATTATGAAATACAATATTATGTTAAATAGTGATAGAAGTCAAAAATTAGAGGCCTATGAGTCCTAAGAGGGCCAAGTCGAAAGAAATGGCCCTGGGTTGGTCGGGGTGCGAGAAATATGTCTTCGGCAATCTCACGATCCACAGACAGCGTGCGGTTAGTTGGTTCGAGTCCGACGTATGCGAATGTGATGTTTTACGAATGTGGTCTTTTGAGAATATGATAAACAGCGACTAAGGGGTAATAACCCCCACCGGCTCCGGTTAAATCACTGGGTACCTACCGGTATTTTGCGCACTTTAAAGAAACCGGTCAAGTGCAAGTCGGACTCGCACTCCGAAGGTTTCGTAGAAAATTGGATTTAGGGATGAACTTTTAATACATAAACCGCAATAATATTTTGATTGCGTTGACCTAGAAGTTAGATTTTTTCACAGCTGTAAGAGGTTATAGATTTGATTAATTAGTATAAATTTCAATTTAATCCGTCCTCACATCGTCAAGAAAAAGATCTTGATAGACAGACAGACAAATGGACCACGAAGTGATCCTTTAAGAGTTCAGTTTTTTCCTTTTGAGGTACGGAACCCTGAAAAAGAGGTGTCGATCTTTCGAAACGCGTGGTTCCAGGCTTTATCTGATGTTACTATATATTTTACAATAAATATTTGGTTTAAAGATTTAACTTATAAATCAGTCCATAGTGAGATTTGACTTTCCCTACAATTTCTTTCTCATAATACAGTCTAGCGTAATTTTAACATGTAGACGACACCAAAAACTTTTATGAGGACAAAGTTGGGAACAGTACAGTACCTACAAAGAGATTTAATAAATATTGAAGCTGCGTCTTCGTGAAAATCACTTTCAGAAAAATAACTTTCGCTTTGAAGTTATTAAAAGCCAGCGGCTTCAAATATCACGTTCGTCAGATTCAAAAATAAATATCTTTTAAAAAAAAATCATATAAGGTTTTGAAGATATGAAATGTCAGAAAAAATATTAGCGTAGGTAATCCTTTCGATAGAAGAAGACTGACCCTTTTTAGACTTATATATTTTCACTGGCTGCCAAAGACACACATATGCGTCAAAAGACATCAGCCAGGCCGATGACGCACATATGCGTCAAAAGACATTAGCCAGGCCGATGACGCACATATGCGTCAAAAGACACCAGCCAGGCCGATGACGCACATATGCGTCACAACAGAACTATTAAAAGGAGGTTTGAAGGTGTCAATGTATCGGTTAAGAACCTCACTATTGGGTAGTGCCACGGGGCAGTAACCACATTATCACGCTACGAGAACAGTTAAAGTTTCTTAGTTCAGGTTTTTAAGTTTATTGTACAAGTACCTTATAAGTTTTGATTCTCTTGCGATTGCGTAAATGGTTGCATCAACGATCGCGTTGACTTGGAAGTTTGATTTATCACAACTTCAAGGCGTGACAAACCAGGTGTTGGTATTAAGTACATAATTCCAACTTAATATACAAGTTCCTGAGAAAAAGGTCTTTACGAATAAACAGACGGACAACAGAGTACCCATTAAAGATAACAGATTTTTTTTTAATTTTTAGTGGTATGTATTATTTTAAAAGTACCCACATATGACTACATACCTATACTCACGCCTGTAAATTCCCGAAAGGGAAGGCAGAGGTGTACTAACACCCACATTTCGCCAACCCCACATATAAAATAAGGTTATATCGTAGTATTTAACTGTAATATTCATAACTTAACTGTACAATGTACACCTTTGAGAATGCCGTAAGATGAAACCAGTTAGGTTCAAATATCGTGGAAAGTACAAGTGTGCTATCAATATATGGTACCAGATTTTTCCCTTTTTCAGTCTTCGTCCATCCAACATACGCCAACAAACTCCTGAGCAACTCCTGAGCTCTCAACATCGTGTTTTAAACGATATCAAAATATCTTATTGCAATATTAAATTACATCGTAAGATGAAAATATATGGTTTTAACTTTACAAAGATTTTCTGAAATCCTATACTTACTAAAGACTTTTACTTGAAAATCCGCGTGGGATTATAGGCAGCTGGCACAGGATTTTTGTTTGTTGGCCATAATAATAGCCGCATTCTAAATATAAGTAAAGGTCACAGTAAAACTGCTTGTATTTTTTTTAGTAGTACTAGTGATACAATAATGTATCATTTGTACTATCAGTTGTACTAATCAGTAGTACTACTGATCCACAACGAGTATATCATGGTCGTAAGTAGGTACCACACACTCTACTATATACTTATTTGAGGAAATAATAAAATTATAATATTCTTTTCTTGTCATCTTTGTTCATCGCAATCGATAGCACAATTATTGCGGAACATGGTTGGGTATAAGATTATCGTTTCTTGGGGTATTTTTATAATCAAGAAAATAAGTATAAGAATCATATTATTTTTAATTTCATACATGAAGGTTTTTATGTAATAGGTAGATATAAAACTGATAGAGCGTCACTCGGGTTTCTTTTATTTTTAAAGAAGATAAGATAAGATAAGATAAGATAATTCTTTATTGTACACAAACAAACTACAGTACATTAGGGACAATATAAGAGATATGTACAAAGGGCGGCCTTATCGCTACAAGCGATCTCTTACAGGCAACCTTTGGATGGACATATTTAAAAAAAAATATCTTAACAAAAATAACTGGGTAGTTATTTGTGTAGTCATAAACTTAAACTAAACAATACATACATTATATACTTCAGTAGTATTTTACATAAACCTAAATTATATACTTACATTCACATTCTATAACATTTACATAGACATACATACACATATTATATTAAATATAAAAGATAACCCGTCTTAAAACCACATGACAATGCAACTAGGTTCCCAGATAGTGCTCCTTCAACATTTTTTTGAAAATGGCCAGGGATTGCGCACTACGAATGGATAAAGGCAGCGCATTCCACAGCCGTACAGCCTGAACAGTGAAAGACTTGTCATAAAATGTTGTGGAATGAGAGGGCGTGGATAATTGCAATGTTACTGACGACCTCAAAGATCTTGAATGTGTGTCATTGAGGAACACAAAACGTTCTTTTAAGTAGGTAGGAGTTCGGGGGTTGAAAAGAATACTGTAAAGCATGGAAAGTATATGAGTATTCCGTCGAAGTCGAATTGGGAGCCACTTGAGCAAGTTGCGAAACTGTGATACGTGATCGTATTTGCGAAGACCAAAATATATGAATCTAATACAGAAATTTTGAAGGCGCTCAAGCTTATCAAGTTGCTCCTCAGTGAGATCAAGATAGCTGACATCAGCATAGTCAAGTAGTGGAAGAAGAAGTGATTCTGCAAGTGCAATTTTGGTGGCTGTTGGTAGGAAGTTTCGCAGTCTACGCATGGAACCCACACATTCAAATAAAGAAACAGTCTCCATAATAAGATTAGTTCAAAACTTTTAGGAGAAAAAAATACCCATGGCATTAAGTCCGCCTTTGTACAGTCAGCGTCAGAGAAAACAGACCCCCTCAATACTTAAAGAATATTGCGGCCTGCGCCGGCCGTGTCACATGACTCACGAATGACGTCACGTGATGCGATCGTCGCTGAGCTGCCTGCAGCCTTTTATTTGCATGTTCATTTATATTAAATTTTTCTGATATTTTTCGTCTTTCGACTCAATTGTATACCAAGATACAATATACTCACAAAAAGATTCACATTAATTTATGTGCTATTTGAGGATACAAACCCGCATCTCCAGCGCCAGCCGATCACTTAGACCGTGCCTTATACCACTAGGCTAACGATTCACTTGATAATAATGGCGAAAATATGACTCCTATTTTATCGAACAAAGTTGATTACGGTGTAATTTTCTAGACCTTATTAATCTGTGCTTAAGGTTTAAATTTCAACTACACCATGTGATAATAATAACTTTGACTAAAAGATAAGGTTGAAATTAGTATAGATTTCTCGTTTAGTTCAATATTGTTGCACTACCGTCATGTTTTACTCCAAAAACTTATCTGCTGTATGAGTTGCGGCTATAGTATTTGAATATCTGTGACAGCGCGCTAAGGTTGCAATTAGAATACTTCTTTGCCTTATTTACTAAACTGTGATTGAAGGTAACTTTATAATTCGTGGTAATTTGCATTGGTGTTTAATATTGTTTATGCCACAAGCCTATCTTTTCTTACAAACCTATTTATTAGGTATGACCTACTATAAAATTTGATTCCTTAAATAATAATTAACAAAAAGTGCTTATGAGAATAAAAAAATAATTATATGAATAAAAAAAAAGAACTTTGTGTTCGAGGATTTGAACCCCCGCTTACCGTATCCACAAAGCATCGGTCATAACCACTAGACCAACATTCCATATACACGATGTTTCAAAAAACTGCAATGCTTTCATGTCACTATCAAGGGACCCCCTTTTCTCTGAAGCTTACTGTACATTAATTTTATTGGTTTTTTTGTTTAAATAAAATTAAAATTAAATTACTACATAGATAGTTGTTCATTTCCTTAGCCACCTATTGTTCTAAAAATAGAGCGACCTCAGAGACCACTACACCATATAATAGTTAAGATTTATGTTCCTTTTAGCGAATATTATGAAGAAATGAGTTGAATATTTCATGCACACTCCATTACAATATTGCCTCGATGATATACTGAATGGCAGAGGTCTGGAAAACATATTCCTGCACATAAGTGCACATAAAATGCACTCAAATATAACATAATATATACACTTACAGTGTAACTACATTTATTTTGGTTTTAGTCTTTATTTGTGTGGTCTTTATGACGGGAAATAAATTTTATTATTTACATAATCTGCATGTATTTATTCAGAAAAATGAAAAAGCATGACTTCATGAGACAAGGGAGACACAAATGGCAGAAAGCCAAAATTAAAAGAAGGTACATATTCATAATAAATGAAACCTCTAATACTCGCTATTTATCTTGAGCGGCTTTCAGCATTTCTTGAACAAATAACCTGTGCTTACATTGTCACAGGCTTCATAAGTAAAACAGTAATTTGCTCAGATGATATGTATACGTTACGGGCAATGTATATAATCCAGTTTTCTATACAATGCCCAGGCAATGTTTTCTTCATTATTCATCCTAGCGTTAATTCCCAGTCGCATCCGAAGGTTTCACCTCAGAGTATGGGGTTTTAACTGCGGATTTGGCTAGACCTCGATATTTTTCCGTGAAGCGACGGAAATAAAATAGGTAACTAAAACGTGTAGGTAATGAAATTATTATATTTTATACTTTACCTAGGCATTCTATACGTATACAATGTATAATTATGTATTATCAAAAAATATAAATAGTGACTATAAAAACTTCATTTATGTCCTTGATCGGATCGGATCGAATCGGATTCACATTTTTAGGAAACTTGTACTCTGTGAAAATCTGGATGTAAATAGGTAAATAAATATGTAACCTCCTTAGATGGATGACAAACCTACGAGTAGGTATATTACAACTATAACAAAAGAAAAGGTGGACTTACTCGGCAATGGGACCGGATTGAATAATAAGATAAGTTTCTTTACACATTCATCCAGGTCATTGAATCTATCAGTGTATCCTTCGTAACTTCGAAGTAAGTACTTTTTATTTACACGAAGTCGCCACCAGGTCTATCGAGACAGAAATTGGTAGTATTTTGTTCCTCCCCGTTGCTTCCAGGTAGAACATTTATCATCTATATTGCGTTATGATAATAAACTGAACAAAGAGTTTTTTATGGGCATTCTAATGTCGGTGCTCATAAAACATTTTACCTTTACGATGAATTTCGGTATTACCCTGTTTTTATATTTTGGGCTAGCGCTTGCAACAAGCAATTTGTATGCCAAAAACATTTTCGAACAATATTTCCAGGCCTTAATGTATTCTAAGACTGCGATGCTTTTTGTGACAGGAAATAAGTAAACGATATGGTAAGTAAGGTCTATAGAACAAAATGTTATTACGTCTAACCGAGGTATTCATATATCATCGTTCGTGCTATAAAACAACACGTATGAAGCTTAGAAGGAATGTAAATATATGGAAGAGTATAGTCTGTGAACACGGCTATGAATAAATTGCGTCAGCCTTTATTGTTTTAAAGTACACTAGCAAGGGAAATTACAGATTTTTATCGTTGTAAATATCAATTTAGCGGTGTAAGAGTGTGAACTGTGGAACTAAATGACACTCAACTACATACTCGTACATACATATACTCACACCTGTAAAGCCCTGAAAGGGTAGACAGAGGTGTATGTATTATCAATTTATTGTTGTGTGTTGTGGTGTATTATCAATTATCACTTATCACCCACATGTCGTCAAGTATGATAGTCGGGCCCACGTAATAGGTGACGAACTCATTGCCGTCAAGCGGGGTCTTATTCATGGCCTGTATGTTTACTGTCAGATGGAGAATAGTTTTGAGATATGTCTATAATTTTTCAATTATTTAGTTTAGCTAACTTTCAGGTAAAAATGGTATCCAGTAAATATTATACAAAAAGTTACACGCCCGTATTCGCGCGACGTTTATTCCATGTTCCATCCGTCATAAGGAAAAACTGGCATAAGGAAGTAACTTTAATATTGATACACCTTTAATAGGACCTCTTGGATGTGTGTTGTATGTCGGTATGGGAAGATTTTCTTTATAAAAATATTATATAATTGAGCATATAATAATATTATAATTCTTTGGAACAAGTAAATATGTATATTCATTTGAAACGTGCATCATTATTGATGTTATGATATTTTGACGGAATATTAATATTTTTTTCAGTTAGGATCGCTCATTTTGTTAATCAATGAGTTAACATCGCTGTAGCAGAACTAAATTCAGCTTGAACTTGAACTATGTGAGGTCTCACAGAGCTCAACTTTTTGCTAGTATGTACTTATTCTGTATATTTTGATTTTTCATTGTTTACATAATAACACTCCTCTGTAGGTATATGTATTTCGAGCCCATTTCATTTTTAATATTCAAATACGCTAACGTAATTATGCGAATATCAAATTATTTTGAAGTGTTTTTCTGATGTAGTTATTCGGGGTCAGTGATCAAAATCCAAGATTCTTTAGTAATATACAAACATATACATGATCGTAAAGCGATCTTTAATAACATCTGTACATAACATATGGAAGGATTCTAAAATGGATATGATAAACGATCAGGAAATTACAATTACCTGAGAACACCTCGCTTGGCAGATGGAGGAAATTGAAAGGAGCTATTATGAGGAGCTCAGTAAAGCAGTAACATTGAATACATTGAATATATATATATATATACATATAAGTATATGGCTCAACATATATGTGCCGAGGATTATTTTCTTCTAATAAGATTTCTTTGTATGAAGAAAATCGTTTGGCATAAGTCAAGCAAAGTTTGCTGGCAGAACTTAAAATTAGTCAAGGTGATACAAACGAAACTAGATAGATAGATTGTACACCAAAAGATTTACAGTAGGACTAGTAGGTAGCATGTATACAATTAAATGTCCAATGGAAGGATCTATCGCTGGAAGCGATTTTTTCCAAGCAACCTTGAGCTGGACAGTTAACGTGATAAAAAAAAAAGATATGGAGTAGTTAGCAAATAAACTAGATACAAGGTGTATTAAAAACAAAAAAAAAAAGAAGTCAGTAGGTAGTTTTATTAACTTAGTAGTGGCAGCATCAAACTTTGCTACAGAAAAAGCTTAACCGCAACACAATGGGGACAGCAGTTATCCAATAGCGACTTGTGATTTGTCCCTAAACTCAGTTTGTTTTTCTTAGAGCAATAGTTGATGCTTTCACAGCTAAAGTTTGTACGAAACTGTCTATCGGTATTGCTGGGAACATATATCTTTGACCTTAAATGTGGGTGTCTATTGAGGATAGCACGGAGTGCTACTGCGGTGGACGAGTTCAAATTCACCAAGCATAGATTATATTATTACAAAACACTCCGTGTGCGCCAGGGCATCGTTTATCTCGCGATTTAGGTCGAAGATACGCGTCCTGAGGTACATGCGTGTCCGTCTCACGTTTGGTTAGTTTCATTTAAACTGGTTATCGGATACGGTGGTCAATCACATTGTAATCAGCCATCTCCAAAAGACTTTGCTGTGCTTAACTTCATGCACATCACACAATTCTGGTCACATTTCCTCCTCTTACACGACCGGAGAGTTATGAGATTTCTTCCGTCGCTCTCTAAGACCGTGCGTAATTGTGCAATGAAGCCTCTAATCTTTAGTAGAAGTCACAAGGGAGCTGGTTCTCCAGGTGCAGGCGTGGGGTGGCTCAACTTGTCCCTGTCTTTCCGGGGTAGGATAGGCTATCTCAATACCATAGATGACCTAGGATAAGCTGGTGTTAGTTGAGGTGCTAGAGAAATGCCTTATTGGGTACCATTGCATCCCGGTAATTAAATACCGAAACGGTGTGCGGTTTTAGTCGCTCCGAGTTCCGCCACCCCTGTTGGCCGGAATTCGATGAAAAACGTTACTAAGTTATACAATTAAAACACGAACGCTAAGCTTGCTTTACTTTTTTACAAAATTTTAATCACTTCCCTAAAACATCAAGTTACCTTAATACAATTACATAAAGTTTGTTTTTGTTGAATCTTCTCTTTGAAACTTCTGAAAAGAGATTGGTATGAGCAAACAATTCCCGAATTATAATCTTGACAAGTTGACGCAAGTGACATCATTGAATGCGAACCCTCGTCACGTCAACATCTTTTAGTCTGATGCCTTGACTTGAATGAAATTATAAACAGTTACTGTTGCTACTATTTTTTTCCCTCTCATCAGTCAACAGTATGCCTAAAATAGACTTTGCCTTAATTGACTCTCTTTGAAGGTGAAACCTCTCGCAGAAATAATGCTTTGTATTTACCTTGATATCAAATAAAATTCAATTCAAAGTGATGTTGTAAATATTAGGCATTGTATTTTTCTTCTACCTGTTTTTACGCTAATGTAATACCTACTACCATATGTATAAAAATTACTAGTATTTATTACACATAATGCTACTACTATAAAATAACCGTATAGGACAGTAATTGCTAAATTTTTGAGTCTAATTAATTCTGTGGGCAATATTTTGGTTCTATACTTCCCTATAAATAATAAGTATAGAATACCTACTCCTAACAAAGAATAATAAAGATAGGTAAGGACCTGGCATCCGAAGCTTTTACCTCGGAGTCTGGGATCCGTTTTACCAGTCTAACTGCGGATTTGACTGAACTTCGTTATTTTACGTGACGTGACTGCCATCTGCCACAACTTAATGGCGATATTGGACGATATCGAAGCACTGCAGCTAGACCAGTTTTTGAACTTTTTAGGGCTCTAAAGCGGTCTACACACCAAACCCGCCGGCCCGCCGGCATTGCCCGCGGGTTGGTTTTTGCGGTATGATTATCGCAAAACAAGGCCGGCGGGCTAACTTTTAAATCTCTTTTCAAAAATTTATAAAAAAAGTAACTTGGGCCGATTTTACTTGTATTTTCTTTAACCTTTTCTTTACCATTAATTAAATCACTAAAATGGCCGCTACTATGTATATCTTTATCTAACTAACAAGGCTGCAAGTAAAACTTGTATCAATTTCTTGAGTAAATAAGTCTACTTAATATTCCGAACAACGTCGTTCCTCTGATCCTGTGGGTCGACCCGGATCCCTTTCATAGTCATTAAGGCTCTTTGGTTATAAACTATATCAATTTTGGGAGCACTGGGGTGACATTTTGTTACATCGAATGACTATTTTTTTACATACAGTATGCAATATGTCTCAGACTAATAGAATAGTATAGACAGAACGCTTCGAATAAACACTTGAAGCCAAACATTTTCAATGTGTGCGTGTGGGACTCGGATTTCCGTGTACTGATACCACTAACGGTGTGTGCGTAATGTTGCCGGCAAATGAAAAAGTCTCCCAGAAATATCTATGTAGGTACCTATTGGACATATGGAATATTTATTTGTTATAGGTAATAAATGTTATTATTCTATATCATTTAGACTAATGATTATTAGAATGGCGAGCTGATGTCTCTGCCTACCGCGGAAAGAAATAGGCATGTGAATGAACACTGAGTAGGTAAAGACACTTTAGATTCTAAAGGATAAACAACAGTATCACAACACACAACAACAGTGTTGAAGTGCTCGTGGCCAAGTGCGCTCACTTCTCACTAAACGATCAGTGGGTTAAGCTACATAGACGCGATTGTAATTTGGATGGGTGACCTAAGTTGTATTTCATCTGAGCGCTTCAATGCCTCGGACGGCACGTAAAACGTCAGTTAAGACTGAGGCCTATGTTGGTAACCTGAATATCTCTGTCAGTGGTTGGGCACTAATCAGAACTCAAGCTGGGAGGTCAGATTGCAGTCCCTCCCAAGATTGCCGAAAAAACCAAGCCACATATTAAGTAGATTGCAGACACAGATGTGATCGGGAGTTCAGGACTAAGGCAAGAATGATGTTGATGATGATGATGATGATGATTAGAAACATCAAGCTTGTCAACATTCATGATACTGTTTTTTTTACTCAGTACTTTACAAATTCCCACAAATACTGCAAAATATTTTATGGAAATGATAAAAAAAATATGGCAACACTGTAGAATATGGCGGAGGTTTTGTGTTCCTAGTTTGTGCAACTAAATTATTTAGAAAAATGTTATGAAATCTATTAAGAAATAGTTATCTACTTATGAAACGATAATCCAGTATTATTTCTATGAATTGTTGATGTGTTTTTACACCTTTTCAATACACAATACGTCATATTTATAATATTTTGTTCAGCAGTGATCGGACGTGCGCATTCGTTCGCTGCTCACAAGGAGTGGCGAGCCAAGCGGTACCCCATTGCTATATGGTACTGCTTTTGGCGGCTTCACCGGCTAGCTCTAAGCGTTCCGTCTATACTATTCTATTAGTCTGAGGCAATATGTATATTAACGTCCCACTAATATAGTCAAAGGACTGACATGTTTTGCCTACAAGGTTAGTCAGCAGAATGGAAATTCTAATGAACTAAATCAGATTATATAAATGGAATTATAATTTAAATATGAAGCTTTCATAAATATAATCAAACACATTTTCAGTTTTATGTATCTCGATCGATTTTGACTAGCAAAGTCCTACCCGACATGATCTTAATACTACCTACTAACGATGTTAACACCAAACTGTTAATATATGGATTTAAATTGTATTATCATCTTCATTTTGAGTACTTTGCTAGTTAAGATCGATCTGATGCTGACTGTACATTATTCTATTGTGTACTAACTTCAATAAAATTGGTAGATTATCATATGGAACAAATTTTAACATTAAGCTAAACCATGGAGAAGGAAATGAAATCATATTCTGTCCTCCGTGAGCTATCGAGTATACTCATAGAAGCCTTTACCAACATTAGATATACATCTAAACGAACAACTTTCTCACTGTGTTTCATGCAAATAAATATTTCTATTTCTATTTCTCTGCATTATTATTAAAACTATATTATAGATATCTAAAAGCATGTGAATAAAATATTACTCAGTTACTCACTTAGATCTTTCGCTCAGCTGAAACCAGTCATCAATCTAAGAAAACATGACAGAGAAAAATGACATGTGTATCATACCTTCACTTGAGTGAGCAGATAATAATAATATTGTTCAATAAGCGCATTATTGTTTTTGGGTGCCGAGTTGTTTAAGCGAGGCCCATTACACACTGTCGACAATTTCGAGACTGATTTACACAGTGCCAGCTGCTGCTTGGCCAGTAGACCGCTGTTCGATTTGTCTACTCCTACGCCAGTAGCTCGGCTAGCCTTTGCTGTCTTCACGACAGCAGCTAGCTACTGTCCAGTCCGAGTCGAGTCGCGAATTCCATTGGTTTTCTTGTACTCTGTAGAGTTTTATGAATGAAATATTAGTGTCAGAAGATCATCTATCCGCAGCCATTTTGAACACGATTTCGTACGTAGGCGTAGCACACAAAAAAAACGATAACATTAGTTCAAATAGGTGTCTATGCACTTAGTCACCGATTGCTTCCCTGTTTTAGTCGCCAAGAGACTGAGTCGCCGGTGACTAGTCGACAGTGCGCAATGACTCTAAAGCCCGTATTCTAGAATGGTACGCAGTTCTGAATCTCGACTTATCTGAGGACAGACTGTTTAGAAAATCGGTCAAGTCAGTCAATCAGTCCATAAATTCTATCTTCAGACATACCGAGATTCAAGACTGAAATTCGTTCTAGAATACGGGTCTTAGTCTTGGCTTAGGCCTCGCTCGCCCCGTGGATCTTGCCCCCGACTGCTTTAATGTTGCAACTCGCCCCCTTGAACATTAGATACCCCAAATCGCCCCCGATTGTTAGTAAGTTAAAAGTACTGTCAGCAATAAAGAGTTTTACAACACACCTGCTCATAACATTGCTATTATTTCACCGCAATTAGGTATGTAATGACAGCTATTATCAAACTGTGACTTTTTCATTGCTATTATTCACAAGTGAGTTATAGATTCTTTTTTAAATTTTATAGGTTAAGTTTCTATGTTTATAAAAAAGTTTCGATACAAAAAATAACGTGTTTAATAGTACGAATAAATTAATATGCCTATTGTATGGTCATTTGATACATTTTCGTATTTAAATAAATAATATCAACTTGTAATACTTATATAATAAATAAAATTTTCACTCAAATTTAACTTTTTTTTTCTCTAAGTACAGAAAAAAAACCAGTGTAAAACAAACCTCATTCTTTTAAATATGGCCGATCGCCATTGTTATATGCACGCGCATAGGAAAACGAATTAATTTGTAGTATTGTTTATCCTTTTTTTAACGTCACGTTTTTCAACGTTAACATTATTTCAATCTATCAATACCAACAAGATACTATTGTTTTAGTAGTCAGAATACGATTTTGTTTGCCGACTAAAGAAATATTTAATTCAAAAATTAGATTATTCATTTGTGAATAAAGCGGGAAGCGATATTAAAACGACTACTAAATAAAAGCCAAACAAAAAGTAAAGAATAAAACTATTTTGCAAATTTAATTTACATAAATATCATAATACGATTGTAATACAAACTTACCTGACTTTCAATCCAAAATTTATATATGTTATAGGCAATGTGTATAATCCGGCATTGTATAGAATGCCTAGGCATTCTATACATTGCCTAAAACGTTCAGGCAATGTGTATAATACGATTAATTTCATACATTGCCTAGGTGTTGTATTAAATGCCCGAAGCGCATCAGGCAATGTGTATAATGGACGGGTTGTTGTAAATTCGTCTCTTTAAAATGATATTTCATGTGCGAAAATTCGTCTCACCTTGATAAATAAGTACTGTTAGCAAACAAAGTAATAGACAAAGCGTCATTTATTTGCGATCCTTTAAGAAGCCCTCTATGGATTTGAAAAATGGATATTACTGCTGAAAGAAAACCTGTTCATTCCAACTTGGATAGATTAGGTTAGAAGGCGGAGCGGAGCTCTAGCATTAGCCTTCGTGGTTATTTTTTTTAACCATGCAGAACTTCTATAGGCCACGGTAACAACTCTCTTTCCATCAGGTTAGGTGGTTGACAAGCACAGGGATGGTGGTAAGAGAGTGGTTGCCGTGGCCAATAGAAATTCACTGCTATGTGAGAAACATTCTACGCAAAAAACACGTAGGTACTTAGGCATACCTACCAATAGAACACAAATGTCTTATCAGCACTGCCTGCTGGTGGAAGTTGACATTAGGTTTAGCTCTCAAAAGATTAGTATCTAGGTATCTAATTAAATCATATAGAAGAAAAATAGATTACATACATTACCTATGCTTCAACCGGCATTCTATACAATGCCTAGGTGTTCTATACATTTCCTAGGCAAAGTGTAAAATAGTTTAAACATTGAATATCATTTCATACATTGCCTGAACGACCCCAGCATTCTATACATTTCCTAGGTATTGTATAGAATGCCTGCATTATACACATTGCCTATAACATATACACAATATCACAATACTCTTAAATATTGTGCATATTCTGTTGCACTTAGATGTCACTAATCACTACTATAGCCCGTTTTTTAATCTCAGATACTAATTTGAAATTACCTGTTGTCGGTTTTTTGCAATTAAAAAATAGTCATGTGCCACCAGTATCGAAATTTATCGATAAATTAAATTTAGTACAAATATTTGTAGGTTAATCTATAAAATTTATAAAATACTAATTTAAATTCGGTATGCAAGTTACCTAAATGAAACAAAACTTAAATAGGTATATTGTCATTGAAACAAAATGGCGTCCATTTTGCGTCACTTGGGTTGTCATTGTAAAAATCTAACTTAAGGCTTCATAAGTTTCATTTAATCGATTTGCAGAGACTATCGATAAAGATGACGCTATACTAGTCTTAGAATCTGAAAATTGTAGGTATGTAAATTACGGTATTTAAAATTTTTTGGTACTCTAATTTAAATTTAAATTCAAAATAAAAACAAGAATTCGACTGATACTAAAAAGATCAACACAAGTTTCAATAATTTATTTTATTTAAAACTTTTTAGTTATATATTTTTGTAATCGTTTTCAATTTTCTTCCATACAGTCATGCGAAGTTTTCGTCTTTTCATCGTAAATTTCTACTGTCTAAATTAATATGTTAGAATAGTTGACACCATCCGAGACATGTACTACGATTCCGGTTCCGTGGTTCGGACTGCTGCAGCTACAGCTGTTGGCGACTTGAGATCCTTCCCCATCACCGTCGGGGTACACCAAGGATCCGTCCTTAGTCCTTACCTGTTCAGCGTGGTATTAGATGTTTTGTCGGACAGCATTAGAAACTCACATGAGCAGCCTCCGTGATTGCTCATGTATGCTGATGATATTGCGCTGATGGACGCGGACAGGAGCAGATTGGTGTGACGCGTGAAAGGATGGAAAGAAACGCTTGAGAACGGTGGTCTGAAGCTAAATGTAGCGAAGACAGAATACTTAACGTTAAACTCCACAGATCCCACACCCGTCCGCATAGGCGATGATTTGGTCGAGCGCACGGACCAGGTTAAGTACCTGGGATCTGTACTTCATGTGACCGGTGAGATCGACCACGACGTCAAGGCACGCATTGCTGCCGCGTGGGCCAAGTGGTGAGAAATGACTGGCGTCACTTGTGATCCCAAAATGCCAGTCAGGTTAGTTTATAAGACGATCATTAGGCCTGTCCTCTTGCATGGTTGTGAGGCGTGGCCGCTGCTCGAGCGACACAAGCAAGAGCTGCATGTCATGGAGATGAAAATGTTGCGGTGGATATGCGACGTTACGCGTAAAGATCGCGTACGGAGCTCTCGCATCCGCGGCAGCCTCCATGTCCGTGACATCGGGGATAAAATGCAAGAGAGCCGCCTTCGCTGGTGCGGCCACGGCTTGCGGCAACCGCCAGGCTACGTGGGGAACAAATGCCTGGCAATGGTACCCCCGCCGGGTCCAGGTGAAAGGGGTAGGCCAAAGAAGTCCTGGCTTGACGTCGTGGAGGGTGATATGCGTGCTAATGGTCTCACTACCATGGACGCCCAAGATCGTGCGAAGTAGAGAAGGAAGAGCCGGAAGACGGACCCTGAGCTTCGAGGTCATCTTGGCCACGGATGCAATAAGGAGATGCAGATGATGACGATGAGTTGTAGCGCAACTTTAAATCGATATAGATCCTAAACGGTAAGTCAAATCGAAAAATGGTGAGAAAAAACTGAAATGATTTTTAAATACCTATTCAACGATACCCCACTTGACATAGTTTGTTGACATTAATGTGTGAATCTTAAAAATCGGGCCAGGCGTTTGGTATGTATAGAGTTTAATAAAGGAACATACAATTAAACACATTACTATTCCTTTGCGTCGCGCAGTCGGATAAAAAACTAATAAACATTTTATATTTAACTTTTCTCTTAAAATACATTATAGCTAAACCACCTGTATCTAGGCAGCAAACATTGTCGATAGTTTCGACTTTCGAGTACACCACTAAATACAAAGCTGGTATCATTATTTCACAATGTGACATTTGCACTTGTCAATTTAGTATCTGAGATAAAAAAAAAACAGACTATAAACCACTACGCAAATATCGCAAAACATATCCCTTCCACATTATAATACGAACTTAGAAAGAGAAAGCATTATATATATGACTCTCTCCGACCTATTTTAACAAAGCTTTTGTTTAATGGACCCTTGAAAACGTTCCTTTTGTTCTACCTAATAGGTAAGCCAGGTAGCAAAAACTTAGTGTACGTAGTTGGTGATAATAATATTACAGACATCAAACATGGTAATTTTCATTTAAGTGTACATTTTTCTGTCTGACTGTACCATTTCACGGCTTATTTCAAAAGAAATACCTCAAGGGGCGATTCACACCACCAAAATATTTATTTAAATGTCAATTTTTAACTCGCCCCGTGGCAAGCGGCGAGTCACTACACCAAAATAATAAAAAAAGGGGCGAGTGAAGCATTTTAATCGCAAGGGTCGAGATTCGGGGGGCGAGCCAGGCCTAAGCCTTAGTCTTCATGGAGTGCGCGACACTGTGAAAGCCATAGGTACACTCCTAACACAAGGACCTGTCTATATGGGTTTATTATTTCATTATAGTACGAGTAACTTTTATTGGAACGGAAAACATTCATTGTGATCAAACAACACACAAACAGCCTGCAGTTACACTGCTGTTAGCATCACCGGAAGGTAGCACCGCTCGTTAACTCCCGAATGAAGTATGTAACATTTGTTCCGGGACACTAAGGTCGGGCTTTTTGCGGACAATAATCACTTGCGTACCGTGTGCTTATGTCATTTAAGTGACGGTCACTCGGCTGTACTGTACCACTTTGTGGTTTAATAGTATAATTATCCACAACCTTGCTCTTGAAGTTATTAGTCAGCACATTTCGTTAAATCATGTTTTTCATAAAATATAACGACTAGCCTAGCTACTAAATGTCGATATCGATAGTTGATTGTAGAGGTCAGATGGCAGTCGCTTTACGGAAAATATCAAAATTCAGCCGCATCACAGTTAGACTGGAAAGCCGACTCCATTAAGTTGCGCAAAGGATGATAACGATGATGGCAACAGTTCTGCATAACTTATTACAGAGCAATTTATAACACTCTAGTAGTGTACAATTAGGTACGGATTAAGTGATAAGTCATTAAATAGAAAGTTGCTGCAAGTTCGATGAGAGTTTATAGTACATTGAAAAAACCTTTTTCTGTATTTTATAGCAATAAACATGTCTACACATTACTTACACTGTCAACCAAGTTAACCAAAGTACTAGACAATATTGTCTAATAAAAATATGAAAAATACAATTGTACCTATTGTATCAAAAAGACAAAAAGAATTGTCTACGGCAGGTGACACGTTATAGGAGTAATAGCAACAATATCTACGTACCTACTCATATCTTCATGTTACGCAAACACACTCAGACACAATTTCAAAAGAATATAACAATATCTGAGAATATTACAGTTACCTATCTCTTATAAGATCGTTATTAAATTTCCAAGTTAAACAACAAGTCTTATAACAGGCCTATATTGCTCTGGCAGTTTTGACTTCACCCTGGCCGTTATTGCTTCACAATTATATTTGGAACCATTTTTTATCTGGCTCTCGTTGGATATATACCTATAGTCAGCATCAGATCGATCTTGACTAGCAAAGTACGCTAAAAAATCTTAATACCTAGGTAGTCTCCCCTTCTTGTTGACTGATTGTTCTGATATTTAGTACAAACCTTTAGTTCGGATGATAATGCTCTTAATACCCAAGGTGTTAACGTCATTTTGAGACTTTGCATTCAAGATCGTTTCAATTACTAGTAGTAGGTACTAATTTAGTTTCAAAATTTTAGGCACTTTTGGAGCCCACTGTACGGCCACGATTACAATTTTATAATAGTACTTACAGATGTAATAAAAATATAATCACGAAAATAACTCCCAATGGAGCTTTGTGTTCATGAATCTACTCTCTCATAACTATTGAAATAAAGCTGATTAAAGTATCTCAAATTTCTATAGGGAGCATTTATATTCATCTCTGAAAACAGTATTCTTAAAAGTTTTAATGGCGTACTCTTCATCACTCATAAAACTTTACTGCAAAACAGTGCTAGTTGTGTATATTTTAAGGCTGAAAAGATACTGAAGTTTTAATTGAAAACTTTAAATCTATATACAACTGGTCTTTTTATCAAATGGAAATCAATTTATTTATTTATTTAACTTGATGCACAAAGTACAATGGCGGACTTAATGGCGTAGGCATTCTCTACCAGTCAACCAAAGGGTGGTGCAGTGCAGAGCTATTACGAGGTAGGCACAAAAGAAGTATATATTTAATGATCAAAATGATTAAATCTGTTTAAGTGACTAAGTCTGATGGTAAGCTAGGGTGAAGTCCAGAAACAAGAGAAGAGAATATATTTAAAAGAATATAGGAAAGGAAAATGTACTCGTAGTATGAAACCGAGAAGTGAGCTAGTGAAAATGTTCTCGTGCTTGTAAAAATGTCAGTATCAAAAAATCAAAGCGGTAATGTGATCTTGCCAATTCCAAATTTGATCTTCTTTACCCCCTGCCTGACCTGATTTACTCAATGACAAGCCAGATTCATTTCATATTAAGCGACTTATTTTTGTGTAAGACGTGGCGAGATACCAAAATTTAAACGTTAATGTATCCTATATTATGGAATGAATTTGTAGCTTTATACGAATCTAGTAGTAACTGATCGAGCAATATTGCAGTAAATTCGACCGCCTAGAGATCGTCCGGCAACCCATCGCGGCAACATCGGTCATATGTGGCTACACAAAACATGTTTGGCTATATGGCCGGGACATTACTGCAATACTGGCCGGTATTGCTTGCAATAGTTGCAATGTTGCCGGGCCACAGTGTTGCAGCCACTAATTGCAGTAAAACATCGCCCGTTTAGAAGCACCTTTATTTAAACTTTACACAACATAAGTAGTTTATAGCATGCACTGTACAGTCAGCATCAGATCGATTTTGACGAATAAAGTACTCAAAATGATCTTAATGCCTTGATTTTCCCCACTTCCTGTTGACTGATTGTTCTCATATTTGGAACACACCCTTATTTCAAGCAATAATACAATTTAAATCAATAAAAAAGTTTGATTTGCTTTTAATACTTTGGTATATATTAACATCATTTTGAGACTTTGCAGTCAAAATCGTTCCGACGCTGACTGTGCCAATGGGATCCGGATCAAGTAAATCCTATATAGGCACTGCTTGCTACCTTTGTAAGTCAAAGCCACACTCCAATCTTCTCACACTCTCGTATTTACGGCGGCACCCTGACCAAGTGATGTTCATTATAACGGTCTGTTGGAAATGCCCAAATCCACTTGCACAATTACGGGCTTTGCTTAGACTAATTCAGCTAAGTCCCAACCTGATTGAAGTAGTCTTTTAAAGCGGACACTAAATGCATAATTGAATGATTTTTTTTTCCAGTTTCGAGTCCCGCCTGAGCTGTATTCGCATTTTTGTATCTTAATCGATCTAAATGCATATTATTTTCACAAATAACCAAATTATGCGGTACTATCCTATCAGCAGTAACAAAAGTACGAGTAGGTACTGGTATTTGATGCTGTGTATATGATATTTTGGTGCTGTACCTTTCCAAAAATATTACCTAACGTATCCGGATGATTAAACAGAAATATGAATCTACGGCGGCGGCGACTTTTTTCCAACTCAATTGGGGTCCACTTTTATTATTTTCCTTGAAGCCATCGGTTCTTTAACCTCCTCAGACTAGCGATACTTAAGGTGATATCCAAAGCACGGAAATCTCATATATGATCTTAGAAATAGTAAACACAAACGTACTTACAAAACAAGTTACAGAGCTAAAATGCCTATAATTTTATTGAAAACATGAATCTGAGACGAACTCTACAATTACCATCACTTTTAGTTCAGGAAATTACTTTGTTCTTTATTACAATGTGGGTTAATTCACCTCTGCCTAACCCTCCTGGGATAAAGGCGTGATTATATTATGTAGATGTGATAGTAATGTATGCGATAGTAATGTATGTGATAGTTATGTATGTGATAGTAATGCATATCTATTAGAATCGGTTTACAAGCTCTGCTGAGTTAATTTATTCATATGCACCGTCTAGTGCCAGTCTGTGCAATAGAGCGAGAGCATGCGCTAATATTGAGGACTCAGCATTAAGCTATCTGTACGGTACACTGGGTAAATTGCAGCATTATGTACTCACCCAACCTCAAATCAGTTTGCATTGACCTGAATAAATTAGTACATAATTTATACGAGCATCAGACATTTTCAAAGTTCTGATAATAAATCTCTCTACAAAATGTAATTAGCTGATTTCTGTCGTAAATCTTTCAACTAAGTGACGTTTATAATTCTTGACGCGAGAGAACGATAGTGAAATAATGAAGTTAGTGTGACTTCACCTAACTCAATCTGTTGCCTAGAGCTAAGTCAAAACTTAAATTCATGCTCAAATTAAGTTAGATAATTGACCACTTTACCAATACCACAGAAGAAAACTGAGGGAAAAATATACTCGCTTTACTTAAATTATAATGATTTTTTAAATAAAATATAGATTAAGATCTGCTATTTTTTCGGTATTGAAGGTTAAACGACCGCTACCCTAATGATAACCAAAAGGTATGATAAAAGAGAAATTCGGATTATCCGCCCGTTTTTGTCATAAATGTCAAGAGCGAGCACGGCTGCAGACGATAGGCCAGACTGGACTCAAACACTGAAAGTTCGCTCAGGGAGTTAGCTAATATACGTACTCGCCAGGCAGAGAATACCTGAGACATTTGTACAGAAGACAATATTATATCCTTTTAAGTTGCATCCTAAAATAACCATATTATATAATAGCAAACAATTCTCATAACATAAAGATCGTCTGAATCCGATTGACATTCATAGATACAGGATACAATATTCAAATTGGAAACGACACAACAAAGAAGGTCTTCAAAAGCCATAACAAACGATAGCAATATCTACATTTCAAATCAAATGTATACGGATACCGGTATACTCGGAAATCTGTGTCCGAAAAATACAGTTATATCCCACTGCAATTTTTATGGCCGCGTCGTTTTAAGCAATGTTCTCTATGTAATTTATCCTTCGAGTGAAATTCTCCTGACTGGATAATATCCGGACGTAAAGTGCACTTCAAATATTAGAATTTAGTCCAACTAAAATAAATTTTCGC
This sequence comes from Eilema depressum, assembly GCA_914767945.1. NCBI lineage: Eukaryota > Metazoa > Arthropoda > Insecta > Lepidoptera > Erebidae > Eilema > Eilema depressum. The sequence goes on along the minus strand of OU612028.1, from coordinate 5,056,172 downwards.
AAATCTCTCTTAATCGGAAACTGTGAATTTGCAACGCGAACTGGGTGTGCTTATACATGATGAGGGAACAATTACTGAAATGCTCACAGGATGTGAATTTTGGCGCACTTAAATTTCATATTTAATAGCGAAAAAATTAATAGACGACTATTACTACTACTAGCTACTGCAAAGTTATTGAAATAAATGTCAATAATTTGTAATGGAATTTTTTTTTTTTTTGTAAGTACTAATTGGACATTTTCACTATCAATAATTTCAATTGTTATTTTTGTATGACAATCAGGCAAAGCTGTGCATATCTTTAATCGGTGTAGCACATGCCCATTATAATATCTTGTCAATGTTACTTGGAAAAATGCTTGTGTATATACTGTTGATATGCCTTTTTAAATAAATAACTAAATACTTATAAAGTCAACATTTGACAAACAAGTGAAAGGAGACGGAAACGATTCCAAACAATCTAGGGGTGGTGTCAATTCGGACTGATTAATTCCTCACTGAAAATATCGTTACTTTTGAGAATCTGAGAGCTGAATTTTATAGACCGAGCGCGAGCGCTATACTACTCCCAAGACGCGCGGCGTGGCGGAGAACGAAGTAAAAAAGAGGAAGAAAGAGCATAAGACATCTGAACGGTACAGCGATCGCGGTCGGTCTATAAAAGTGTTGCATCCAGTAGCACCTGTGACTCGTTGGGATTTTTTTTCCCAACCAGTAACAGTGTTACTCGTTTGGGTGATACTGGATGGGCACACCGGATAATACCAAAGAATGTATGGGTTATGGTTGACGTCTGAAATTTTAAATAATTTTGGAACAGTTCGGCTACATTACTTGGAGCTTACAGTTTGTAATAGAAAAACAGATCTCGGGCAAATGATAATCATATTTACTAACAGACTGAGCTGCAAGCCGTTAATAAGTATGAAGGAGTATCTTCAATTTCAAAAGCATTGTAATTCACAATCACAACTTATAGTTAATCGCTTGATAAATCAATAACACCCCAAATAGAAATCTATTTGTTTTCATATGCGCGCGCAACTAACATTTTTTTTTATTTGTTCCTTTCGGAACAGGCTAAGGTGCTATCACCATTCTGCCTTGTCATCTACTTACTTATTTGAATTATGATTTTTTTTTCTCTGTAAATACTCACAGAGAAAAAAAAATACATTTTAATGAAAGTTTTGTTTAAGTATTAAACACGTATTACAAGTAGAAATTATCTTTTAAAATACGAAGTTGTATGAATATATATATTAATTCGTTTGTCATATTGGACTTTTTTAAGAACAAAGCAACTTAATCAATGAAATTCAAAAAAGAAGTATTGATAACTCACGACGTGAATAATAATAATGAAAAAGTCACAGTTTTATAATAGGTGTCATTCCGTGCTTAATTGCGGTGAAATAAAACCTGTTTATAAGCAAGTGTGTTGAAAAATTACTTACAGTACGTCACTATATTTTTCAAAGTTATTTAAATTAAATATAATAGTTTCATATTTCGTCCCAATCGTACCAAGTTACCTTCTATGACTTAGGGCATCTGTCAAATTGCACCTATTTAATTATTTCAACTAATAGGTAAAGTGGTATATGCCAGCTTATCTCCGAAATGTGTGTGAAAATAGGAACTACGGCTGGCACTGTGAAATGTAAAATTTGGACATTGATCGACATGACATTTCACTGTCAGTTGAATACGTTCATTTATTTTGTGATTGAGTTCGCCGTGTGTTTTGTTACGATATTTTTGTATTTTATATACGTTAAATATACCGCTAGTTTTAATACCAATTTTTTTATTTTGAGAGGAGATATTTAGATAGATATCTAAAGATGAAGGCAAGTTTCAATGGTGAAACTCGGCATCATGCCTCTCAATGATACTTATTAAAAATAAGGATCTAGATAAACAGCTTAAGAAATACACACAGTAATATGCATAGTAATATTTACATGCTAGAACACTAAATAGGGGAAGGTGAGGTATAATGATCCCCCTGAGGGAAAAACTTAACTGTGGCTAAAGTTAGAGGCAAAATTGAAAGATTTCTATTGTTGGAGGTAGTGAATTTACTGAACTTTGTAACTGCATACTTATTTTCTATTATATGGATGCAGTTTTTTTGTATTAGAGGTTTTTGTAAAAGTTTAGAAAAGGATCATTTTATACACACCCATATATAAAATGATCCCTGGGGTAGGGTCAAAATAATCCCAGGGATCATTTTATACCATAAGTTAATAAATATCAGTGAAATAAAACATTCAGCTGTTTATTTTAATCATATGTATTGTTCATAATAATTTTTTTGCAGTGTTCTAGTTTCATTAGAAATCTTTTTTTGTAATTATCTACTACTCAATCAACAAAACTAAGCATTTAACATTGCAACAAACTTTTAAAAGGTTTGTAAAATTATCAAGATACCTATTCAAGCAATGGACAAATAACTAGTAAACAAATAAACTCTAAAAAAAGTAGAACAGGTCGTCTGACTCAAGGGTTGTCGTGTCCTCACCCTCTCTTCGGACCTCTGACATTCCCAATATCTGCCAGTTTATGCGACCAAGTTCCACCTCGAGTTCGGTGAGGTGCTCGTCTAGCCGTAGTGTACCGCAGTTTTAAGCTGCCAGCAGTAGTTGGAATAGCTGTAGAATGAACTCCCTGCGGTGGTTTTCCCAAGCGACTACAATATGGGGTTCTTCAAGAAGGGCATTAGAAGGTTTCTTCAAGGTCGGCAGCGCGAGTGTGACGCCCCTGGTGTTGCATACGTCCATAGGTGACCCCTTCCCATCAGGTGGGCCGTGTGCTTGCCTGCCAACTAAGTGGTATAAAAAAAAGTTGGTTTCGGTAGCCTCCGAAAAGCCCGAACCGGGGATTGGCATTAGCGGGACCACCGAGAACTGGGGGCCTTTTATTTTCGCGTCTGTGCATTGTGAGGGTGTTTAGCCTACTATCTCCATGCTGACCAGAAGGGTTGGCGAAGGGTTTTTCTCGAGTTTTCCTTCTGTCATGTCGCTTCGACCTCGGCAGAATATCGGCCAGAAGCCGCAACTCCTCCTCCTCCCTAACTTTTTTTAAGCGTAGTGTAGTGTGTAGACGGCATCTAATGCCTTTTGCATTTGTTCTTCAAGCCAATTTTGGCGATTAGTTTGGCGTATATAGTTATATATTGTCGGCATGATCTGTAAAAATAACAAATACTAATGGGGTAAAACGATTCCAGGGATCATTTTAAACACAAGAAAGGGATCATTTCGCCCCAAACACAAAATTCCAAAATATCGATCAAAACATAACTTTCAAATACCTTGTGCGGTGATCGAACACTGCTTAAATATTAGCTAACTGCTATTCATACCCGCAAGTAAAACAATATTTTAATAAATACGAACACGTAAAAAGCAATGAGAGTCCAAAAACATGCTTACCTTAGATCAGAGCCACACTTTTTGATTATTTTTTAATAAAATCACGCCAAGCGCTCGCACCGTCATGCCATTTGGAGAAGCAACTGGCAGGGGTGTGGAGAACATGTTTCATGCGCATTTGGATAGATGACACTAGTTGTCTCTGATTTACTGAGGGGGATCATTTGACTCTCAGGGATCGTATTACCTCACCTTCCCCTACTTCACTTCACTTTAGAAGGAATGAATCGAAGTTAGTATTGATTCTTCTTTCTACCCGACTACCATTGTAAATTTGCACGCCGTGTGTGGCAGAATATGAAGAACCAAAGTATTGTAACATTTATTGTCCGCGTGGTGTATTGACCGGGATAAAAAGTAGCCTATATGTTAATCCAGGGTATAACCTATATACATACCAAATTTCAACCAAATCGGTCCAGCCGTTTATGCGTGAAAGAGTAACAAACATCCACACATCCACACATCCATTCTCACAAACTTTCACATTTATAATATTAGTAGGATTAGTAGGATTGTACCATATCCTAGCAAATAAATATTTGATTTGATTTGATTTTGATTTGAGGGGTAATGTTTTTCGCACGTACCTATCTTGTATGTAATGTCATATTCGTTATTACCTCGTATCTCCTATAATTCTCTTATAATTAAAAGGTTTCATCTTCCAAGTCCATTTTATGTACCTATCCTATAAAGGATAGGTACAAAGAAATATCAAAATCAGTTTTTGATAATGCTTTTACCGATAGAAAGCCACATTATTTGTGACTGTTGTAGGCTATATAACATCAGAAATTCACGCGGGTGAAGCCGGGGGCAACAGCTAGTTTTGTATATAGGTATTTAAAAGGTAACAACTACCTACTAATACAAAATCTGGCAACTTTCTTTACTCTTTACATACATACATACATACATACATACATACATACAATCACGCCTTTATCCCCGGAGGGTTAGGCAGAGGTGAATTAACCCCCACATTTCACCAATCATTGTATTAGGTACCACGCAATAGGCGGTGAGCCTATTGCCGTTTTCCGGGCACTATTGTTGGCTCGAGCCATGTATAGGCTGAGACTGGGCTGTATATATCTGTCTGATGTTAAACAGCCCTATCCCTTAGTCGCCTTGTACGACACCGCATGGGAGGAGATGGGGTGGCCCAAATTCTACTCTGCCGGGAATCACTGTACACGGGAACTACTTACTCTTTACAGTAGCAAAACTCAAACAAAGGTTCGACAACGTCATTAACCTACTTAGTCCTTGTTCATTTCAATCAACAGTTTGATAATTGAAATTATAGCACACAAGTCGTTAAATGGTACGTCTTTACCTAAAGTTAATAGTCTCTGATGTTTACAGAGGCAGCGGCGTGAGTTTATTACTTAACTGCCTATTACTGGCCCGGAATTGAGTCCATACTATTGTATCTCGTGAGCTACCATCAAAACAAGAACTTGAAATCCTTTGTTTAGCCTGGTGTGATGCGTCTTTGGTAAACCCACTTGTAAAGGTTTAGAAATGCTGCCAAAATGGCCACGCTTTTCACAAAAATATTTTTACCAATTAGTCCGATTGACAGTCTGTGAAATATTCGATACCGTTAGAATATTAAATTTAATAAGTGTGAGTATTTATAAAGGAGATCTTGAAATTGAAAAGTGTGCGATAAGTGGCGAGTATTCCTTTACGCGTTCCCATAGTTACTAGGGCACAGAGTATGTGTGCCAAGGTACCAAGTCATACATTTGTTACGCGATAGCTGTTTTCAGGTTGCCTCCTATTTATTATCAGACCGTACACATTTATGATAATATAATCATATCAAATTTTGTTATAAATAGGTACAGTTTATTTCCAACTGCCATCAACATTTTCACAGTCCTTTATAAATTATATCGATTACATTTTCAATGATTTAGCATAAATGAACACTTTAGACAAATCCGTGATCGTAAAATGAGTTAACATGAAAACCGATAGTAAAACCATGCCTACGAAGATGCCAACAGACTTGTGTGCAATTACGACCGACCTTCGACGATTGAATTGTTGATTTAGTTCAATTTAGTTCGAATAGTTTTAAACAGTTAATATACCTCGCTTATAAACTACAAGCCATAAAATAAAATCACCCTGTGAAATGACCCTGAATTAAGTTTAGAAGGCTGTTATAATATAACATTTGTTATCGCTATATAACATGTATAGTACTGTATCCGAAAGTATGACTTTATAATTCAGTTAAAATAAAGATTTGAGCTTGCATATATTCGCATAAAGCTGAAAATTGGTGGAGATCTTAAATACACCATAATGAAAGAAGACTTTTGATATTTCTTTCATTATAGTGTATTTGACCCCCACCAATTTTCAGCTCCATGCGAATTTATGTAAGCTTACCATTTAATTTCATCTATTTTGGCTAGATTATAGTACATCGTGTTGTTTGTTTTAGTATAAGATTTTTTAATTAATATAGAGCACACGCCCGCAGGGCACAATGTACATTTTAGTTACTACCCCAGATTGTCCTCATGTGCAATTGGCACATAAAAGCAAATCACGACGGAATCAATTCAATTATCGCGTTTCATTAAACATGATAATTGCTTTGAAGTCACCTACGCACGGGTTATATATTATCTAAATTATATTTCTGCTTAATGTGATGACTGGTTCTGTCTCCTAGGAAGGTATATCAATTTGTCTCTGTCGTTGACGGCTAGCTTCAGGCATCCAATCAGTAGCGATAATTGTATTCTGTCCGTATACATCTGAGAAAGCTTTACCGCCTGAAGCCAAGTCATCCATGAAAGTACAAAATAACTGAATTAACGTTATTGTTCATGTTATTTCCTTAGTACCTACGCTATAAGATAAAATGGTGTAAGATATTAACGCCACACCAAGATTTTCGGGGTCCAAACCCATTTCACCTGCTAAGTTGTGTACCTACCTACTTGCTAGCTGATGGACGAGGCTCTGTTCCAGGCAGTAGTAACTTTAGTAAAATCCAGTAGAAACTAAATTAAGATTTATGGAGAGTGGACCCTGGGTATCTAAATGCACGGCCGGGGTGCGAGGGATATGGCTATGACAATCTCACCTCCGGCAACTGACGGCCCACAGAAGGCGTGCGTTTTAGTCGGTTCGAGTCCGACATAACCTCCTCCTCCGACCCCGGCGGGGGAGGTATCCGTGGGGATTTTTCGCACGATAAAAAAAAAGGGTATCTAAATGCAAAGATTGGCGCTTGGATATAGTGATTTGGTGGGCCGTGCGCTTGTCTGCCGCCCATGCCCATTGGTATATAAAAAACAATAATCACGGTGGTAGGGTTCGTAGTTCGTTCGTCCCTACATAGTCACCGACTACGTAGCAGAAAAATGACTCACTGTCTCTACAGTGCATAATTTTTCTGCTTGTACCTCTCTATGAGAGAGAGTTAAGATAACCAAGCAAAGAACGCGTTGGTATCAAGTCACTCAGTGTCAATTGGGATCCCAGGGATTTCCTTTCTTCACACACGCCTAGTTCCTGATAATATAGCTGACACATCACGCCGAGCCGCTGTACGGTTTCAGTTGGTTCAAATCCACTGTACTTACCTCACTGTTACCTCCAGTAAGGTGAAGCCTGAGGGCTGTTTTGTATGTGTACTTTGGAAATACATTATATTTAATGTACCTACTATCTCAGAGGCATATGACACATTCATAACTATAACATTTATAATTTAGGTACTTTTAGTAAATCACCTATAAAAGGAGTTTTCTGAACAAAGTCTACAGGAACAGTAAGCATACTAATTTCTTCAAAATTTCAAAAAAGAAATTATGTTGGTAGAATAATTATGTGTACATATTCTACCAACATATTCCTTTTTAAATTTACATAATCTTCCAACTATAGAATAGATAAGAATATATACATAGTCTATCAACCAATGTTTGCTAAATAACATTTCGCTTGACCTTTATGAATTGCAAAACTCAAAGGAACCTCATAAAAAGGTAAATATTTTCATTAATAAATGAAAATATTGATATACTGTTTATTTTACAGTGTTAACTCTCCGTAATATCAACGTGAAGTGATTACGATGTAGTTACCTATCTGCACCCCTTGGCAAGTGGCAATTCGTTGCTCGGCGTATAGGATTTTGACGTTTTTGACATTCCTTGACGCCTGTCATTAACGTCAAATCCCATACATTTGGCATTCTATTCCACCAAACGCCGGCCGACGAATTGCCACTTGTCTAGAGGGGCTGAAATAGTTTAAACGAAACAGGTAGGTACTTATTTCATTTCAAATATAACCTGCTCTTCCACTGGAGAGAATGGTGAAAATATTTTGTGCAGAGTGCAAAATCTTGTAGACTCACCAGATGTTTTCCATCCGATTGCACTCTGAATCGATTTATCAGACACACTTATACTTTAATTTATTACCACTGAAGCAGCAGGGGCACAATAGAGAAAGATATTTATTGTATGTCTCATGTTTCTTATTTTCGCCAGCTATAATACCGTGCACGTGCTAATAGAGGACAAAATTTATAGTATAAAAGTATTGACTCGATAAGTTTGGGCTCATCTCGGCTCGGCAGGGGAATATTTCGTTTTACCTCCTAAGTCCCGTATCCTAGAATGGTACCCAGTTCTTATCTAAGGACAGATTGTATAGACAATCTGTCAAATCAGCCTTAGAAGCCATGCTACCGACCCATGCTGTTCAGCGATTTCATTGATCGAAGAGATAAGTCAAGTCAAAAATTAAAAATCATTTATTCTGTATAGACCATTAAAACGGTACTTACAAAACGTTATAGTTAACAAACAAACAAAAAAAGTGCATTAAAGACTAGTTTAGCAAATGGACCACCGCGGCACCGGTACGAAACGCGACCCTGAGAAGACCCTGGCAAGAAATTCTATGCGCATTTTTTTTGGTCTACTAACAAACATTTACTTAGTCTACTTAGTCTAAATACAATGGTTTGCTTGAGTAGCATAGTTGAGCAAAAAGCTCATTTCCAAGCTTGCTTATCATTTTCTGAGATTTTATAATAACCTTTTTGGCATAGTTTTCTCTTAACTACATTTTTAAATTTATTCACAGGTAAATCTCTAATTTTGCGTATATATGATAGATAAATAGATGTCTCGATCTCGATGTCTGCCAGGCTGAGGCTGCTGTCCTCAGATAAATCGAGCTGAATGTCGATTTGTTCTCTGAGTGTCATTCTAGAATACGGGCCTAAGAGGCGCATTCTACAAAACCTCTTCCTTGATACCTGAGCTAAAGGTGATCAAATATGTTAGGTGGTTATTGGTTTACTGTGAAAGGGAAACGGACTGATCAGAATAACGAATAACAATCACAAATATTTTAAAAATAAACGTAGCAGGTACACATACCTACAACTAAACATGCCTACAGTGTTACATACATACGATACCTATACATATTTTTATTTACCAAGTATTTAGGAAGTACCGATCACAATACAAACCTTTTGACGTCAAAAGCTTTTGCTTTTATAAGTCAGAGTGTGAACGTTTTCATTCTGAAAATATCTTATTTAGGAATACACCATTGGATTCAATTCAATAAAGGAAGAATTATAAAAAATGTGCGAAAGGCTCAATTCATAACGAGATGCCAGCTGCCGGTCCCAACTGCACGACGCACCGAGTCGCGTGGTATCGGTTCGTAATTTTCGTTTGATTCAGTAAAATAACAACTGGTGCACAGGTCTACCATTTAAAAATACAATAATTATATTTACATAGTGAATATTGTGTAATCTGTAGTTATACGTCTAGAAGTCTCGGTCTGACTAATCGCGCACAACGGGCACTACGTGACGTTGTTGTCATGTATCTTATATTGCTGTGTAGCTTTTTTATACCAGACAAGCACACGGCCCGCCTGATTGAGATTGGTTACCGTGGCCTATGGACGTCTGCACTACAAGATGAGTCACACTTGTGCGACTCCTCTAGACACACTTGTGTTGCCATGCCAACCCTGTAAGAACAACTAGTTTCTGAGTCATCAGCGCAGAAGACAAAACAGGACAATATAGGTATTTACATTACTATTACGAAATATTGGATACTCCAAACAAATACATGGTAAATATCCCGATAGCTCTAATAGCAGAACAGGAGAAGCCTTTAGTCTTTCCACTAACAACACAAAAACTCTCCTGTGAACCCTGGCCACCCTACTCACCGCCGGAACCCAACATGAGGTTATTATGGCCGCGGTTTTCTGTAGGGCGGAGGTACTTCCCCAGTCGGACTGCTCAGTTAAGATGGGAATACCGCCGTATCAATCTAGAATATAACGATTATAAAGTGAAAATAATGCCAAAATTTACACTGAATTACCGTTGCCTTCTTGATATGAATCGATCTTATCCACGGAGGACAGAATATGATTTCCTTCTCCATGATCTTATCACTCCTTATCACATCGAACAGTAACCGCTAAAATATTAAATGAAACGAAGTTTGCTGAATGCGTATGCTAACTGTGGGATACTTCCGCACTTCAAAAAACTGAAGCAATAAAGGCTATACGTGCTATACGACACCGCAGTAAAAATAGAGCGAAAATAACCAATAAAATACAATGGCACAGGGTAATATATAACCAGCGTATTGCATGTAGATGATATTCTACACCGTAAATCAAATCGTTTGGATAGAGCTTCATGTCGATAGTGAACTATTTTAAACTATGGATACATGACTTGATAAAAACCACTTTGAAGTTTCAACGTGTAAACTTTAGATGCAACTTGGAAATCGCTATGAGGATGATGACGATTTATTAAATAGAGGGGGCGCACCCATCGTTAAATATCAAACACTTGAGAGACTATAAAATATATTAAGCGTTGAAAGTAAGGATAAGACTATCGAGCCCTTTTAATATACATTGCGTGGCAACTTCAAGATCCTCAAATAGAAGAAAACCGAATCGACAAATTATCTTTTTAACCGACTTCAATAAAGGCGTGCGGTTAAAAAGAAAATTCTGCGAGTACTACGAGTTGGTATAAGTTGGTATACGAGTTGGTAACGATAGATGTAAGTTTGGATAAATAAATAAATAAAAAAAAAAAATATTTTATTAAGTACTATTGCCCGCTGCTCCGCCCGCGTGGATGTCTGTTATCGTAACCAAACATAGCTTATTGCTTTTCCGAAGGTCTAATCTCCCTCTGTACCAAATTTCATCAAAAAGCGTAACAGACAGACAGACAGAGTTACTTTCGCATTTATAATATTAGTATGGATTTGTATGGAAGAATGGATAGACATAAAGTAAAAGTTCAGTATGAAAAAGCTTGTGTACTTTGAGCAGTAAGAAAATAAACAAGATTTAAACAGTTTCGAAATTCATAACTTTTACGACAACCCTTTATGATCGCTCAACTTACAGAAAAAGAACTTTATAAACTCTGAACACAATGGAGATGACAGTACTGACCTAGTATAAAACAGTTTTAATAAGAACCGCTCTTAGTCGGTTCATCGACAAGAAATTTCATAAAAGATGTGCGAAGAAATACTTGTTTCAGTATAATCCTTATAAGTTTGTAAAATAAAATAAGTATTATAAAGAGAAAAGATTTCATTCATCGTTTTTTTGTTTCTATTAGATAGGCTCCGAAACTACTGGACCAATTATAAAGATTCTTTTAGCAATAGAAAGTCACTTCATTTTTGAGTGTCTAGACACTCAAAAATACTATAAAATCTGTATCTGTGCCAAATTTCATTCGGATTCGATCAGCAGTTTTGCGTGACATTCATCCATCCATACATCTAAACAAACGTCCACAAACAAAAAAAAAACAAAAATCCACGTTTATAAATATTAGTGCGAAAAAAAAGACGTCGCAACTAAAAAAATACAAACATTTTATGATATGAGCGCTGACGTTCTATTGTGAAATGTAGTGAGTGCAGTGAATGCCTTTCATCGTTTAAAAACAGTTCTACTGGAGACTGGACAATCCATCATGTTCATTGAGAAGATAAACGTCCAGTTATAGGATTGATATAGGTAAACTAATTACGTTTTCCATCAGTCATGTCTGGCTAAATTTACGTCCATTATTACTTAGTTAAGTAAGCTTAATTAAAGGCTCTCTAAAAGGGTTGAGCAGCATTATTACTTTTACTTTTTTACATAATTACTGTACTAACTTATACTTTCTGTAGTATTTATATTATTATTTATTTATATCACTTAGGTCGCAAACAAGCACACGGCCCACCTGATGGAAAGTGGTTACCGTGATCTATGGACGAGTGCATCACCAAAGTTATATTGCAAAATTTTTTTAGATGCTTGGTAACCGAAATACTAGACAATAGAAAAAACTTAAGAAATGATCGATGTTAGAATAAATAAAGTTAATGTAAAAGGTGGGCATAGATTTTTTTATTTTTTTTTTATTTTAATGTGATAGAGTAACAAACATCCTCACATACTTACAAACTTTCGCGTTTATAATATTAGTAGGATATTCTATCACCCACGCTGAGCGTCTAATTAGGACCGCATTGTATGAGACCAAATTTACCTTACATAACATTCAAACTACAATCATCCGCCGCGCTGCAACCACTAAATGTCGAGTAACGAGAAATGGGTAGCATTCAAACATTTCGATTGTCCTTAACATCGCTATTACAGACAAACCCGCGTCTAATGGGGATGTTTTCGGCTTTAGAACTGCGACTGAAGCGAGAGGAGTCTCTCATTTAAGGTAATTGGGTTTAAATTTCAGATTATCCATATCCATACTGATATTATAGATGCGAAAGTAACTCTGTCTGTCTGTTACGCTTTCACGCGTAAACCACTGAACCGATTTTGATGAAATTTTGTATAGGGGTACTTTAGACCTTAAGAAAGGAAATGGGCTATGTTTGGTCGCGATAACCGACATCCACACGGGCGGAGCCGAGGGCAAAAGCTTATATTATAATGTGGAACTCTTTCTTTAAGTTTATTACCACCAGTTTATTTGTTGTACATTGATTTTTTTTTTTTAAATAGGTCCTCAATTCTAAGATATTTTTATAGAATCCTCGTCGGTTTGATCGATGAACGCAAATACTAATTTACGGATTTTGATGCAAATTACAGTTAAACCTACAGCCTGACTCACAACACACAAGTCTCGGGGTATGCTCGGGTTTCTCTCTTTCTGCCACACGATGGACCCGACACCTATCTCCGGCTGGAGATATGACCAAAAACAGTGAAGCCGCGGGCATGAGTTAAATATTAATAGAATATCAAAGTTAAGAAAAATTATGTACATATTTTATTATCTATATTATTGTGTGTGTGTGATATCCCTAACAGTTGTATATTTTGTGCCCTCTTAGATTCTATACAACTACGAAGATATACGTAGTTCATAAAAGCTCTAATACGGATTGACAGTAAAATATGCCCCATTCGATTTTATCTAACGGCCAATATGACCCAAGGGGTCAGGTCTAACCAGTTACCGCGTGCGTAGATTGATATAATAAAGATCTCAGAGTGTCACTGAGTGTCCATTTAGATTTTTGTTACGTCCTTACCTCCTTTTTGAGTTTTTATTAAAGTTCCGGTAAAACGAAGGGAACAAGAAGCCTTTTAATAAAAAGGTGAAAGTTGGCTTGAGTGAGGACTAAACTTGATGAGGTGTAGAGTGAGAGAGTGAGCTTTTAAGATATTGTCGGAAGTTTAAGTGAATATCATTAATTGAAACTTACACTTCATACTATGTCACAACTAATATCTTTCACCATGCCACGACCAAGGTTGCTGAAAACTAGCCGGAACGTCGGCCTAAATGTAAATAACTAATATCAAATAAAAAGCCTCAGGATGAACTTTGCCTCGCATTTGGGGTCCGCTTTTTTCATTCTCACTGCGAGTTTGTATGAACTCAGATATTTTACGTGAAGTAACTGCCATCTGAACTCCATAACCCATTAGCGAAGCTTTGCAGTTAGACCAGTAGTTGAACCTATTTCGATATAATTGTTTTTATGATATTCAGTTTTTTTTAAATTGTCAATACCTACCTGAGAATAGGGACAGGCAGACAGATAACGAAGTTATCTTAAAGGGGTTCTTTTTTTTCTTCAAGTACGGAACCCTAAAAAATTTACTTCGTAACTATTTTAGCAATGTCAAAATACGGTTGAAGCGATCGATAATTATCATAAAGTAAATTCAAGATTATGAAAATAATTAGTACTCAATTTATTAGCACTATAAAAATTATTGTCCTAGAGTATTGGAGATTTAAATATACCTTACTGATATTAGTGATATTAGTGATTTACTGCACTGGAACAATTTGGTAAAAATGAGTTCAAAATCAACTCAACATACGCTAGGCCACAACGGAACAGAATACGTAAACGGTTTGAGGTGCCCACTTGTAATAACTATTATGGCCGAAGGTGTAGAAAATTCTCAGTTCCTACCATATATAATAGTTTGCCACCTGACTTAGATACCAGCTGTTTAACAAAAATGACATTTAAAAAGAAACTGACTGAGTTCCTCCTGAACATGTTTCAAGAGTACATCTCATTGAATGGAATGTAGTAATAGTTTGTACCTACGCTACGCTCATAGAAATTCACAGAATTAATAATAGTACCTACCTACCTGCAGCTGTTAAGTGTTCAAGTGTTGATAGAATGTGATTTATGATGTCTATCCTATTTAATATTAGATATGATATCCTATGTAATATTTTAAAATGTACCTAGTAGAATAATTAAATATAAGGGAAAAAATGTGTAAAGATTGGTAACCAGGGAGCTTCATCTGCCAACAAACTGTTGTACAGTTTGGCAGAGGTTATAATTGTAAACAAGTGCATTTTTCCACGAATAAATAAATTTGTATTATTTTTTATTTTTATATTATTATTAGTATCTACTGATTGAGTATAACCTAAGTAGGTAGAGTTATCATCAACAACATCAATAGTCGTAGAACATCTGAGATAGGTGTTTCTACAAAATGAATATTGAAAGTGAGTGAAGCTAACATTCGAAAATTTCTGTTTCAGCACGCAATTGGAACATAAGAAATACAACACGTAAAAGTTGTTTCATTAAAAGTTAACCGAGTTTTTATTTCAAAACTGCACGATCCAAATGAGCTCGCAGCATTGAAGCGTGAATTGGAAACAAACTCTTGCTGACCGCAGACCGCAGCAGCAGATGTTGGTGCCGTTTACCCGTATCGACGCGACGTTTAACAAGTGATATACCTATGTGAAGAGGGTATCCGAAACCGGCGAGCATGTATGAAAGCAATTATGAACGTAGAAGAAGCGAACGATGTATGCCAGGCTCGTAGCAGGTGGAAAACTGTGGTGCCTACCCCACTGGGAAAGAGGCGTAACTGTATATAAGTATATGTGAATTGTGAAGAGACACATCATTCGACCGCACATATGGTCCATAGATATAAAATAGTATTAGTCCCGCAATCCGCTCATTGGTCTACTATTGAACTCTTTTCTTTGCCGTACCATTAAGACCTGAATTCTTTACCAGGCCCTCGATTCTGCTAAAGCACAACCACGGTCACACCACAGAGACTGCAAAAAATGGCATTGAATTTTATATCTTATTTCTATAGACTTACAGTCAAAAATTAAATGAAAAGAGTTTCATTACACTGTTTCATTCACTCTACAAAAAGCCATTTAATTTTAAATTTTAAATTCATTGCTTCAAAGGCTAAAATCAAATGGAATTTTCTCGCAGTCTCTGTGGTGTGTGTGACAATGGTTGTGCTTTAGCAGAATCGAGGCCCAGCTCACGTGTTCCCTTCTGCCTACAGTCTCGGGTCCTTTAAGCGAGGCGTGAAAAAGCACCTGAAGAGGCCGTCAAGCCGAGTGCCGCCATTGTAACATGGTATGTGTCTGTATGGTATGGTATGGTATGGTATCGCGGGCTGGTTTCCGCAACTCCACGTCAAGGCGCGGTTTTTGCGTGAGGGTGGGCAGTTATTCGATCCACCCCAGATCGGCAAAGAACGCCAGCAGACTGTTTACGCTGCTGGTGATCTTCCGGAGCGTACCTGTATCGTTGAAGTACTTAGCCCTGTATGTGGCGGTTGCAGGGCAGTGTAGGAGGACGTGTGCCGCCGTTTCCTCCTCTCTCATGCATGCTCTGCAGAGAGGGCTGTCAGTGATTCCTAAAATAAAGAGGTGTTTATTGAAAGAGCCATGCCCTGTGATGGCAGCTGTGGCCGTGCGTAACTGCTGTTTGGTCAGTTGTCTGAGACGCCTGGTTATTTTGTTATCCAGCATCGGTAGTGCTTCCCTGGCTTGTCTACATTCCTCCAGGTTTGTCCAGTAACTGTTGTGTTGTTCCCTCGTTCGTTTGACGACTAAGGTTCGTAGGTATGCGAAGGGGATTGGTATTATGGGTTCAGGTCCCATCGCAACCGTGTCTGATCCTCTTCTGGCGAGCTCGTCTGCCGCGTCATTGCCTCGCGAGCCGCTGTGGCCCTTGATCCATTGCAAGGTTATATTGTTTTTGTGGCCTATTTCGTTTAGTTTGAGGTGGCATTCCAGTATTATTCCTGAGTTTATGGTGTGGCTGTTCAGGGCTAGCAGCGCGGCCCTGCTGTCCGAGAGTATGCGTATCGAGTGACCTTCCACTCTCCTTGCCATTACCGCTGAGGCGGCCAAGGTGATTCCCACACATTCAGCTTGAAAAACTGTGTTGTGAGCCCCCAGCGGTGTTGAGATGGATATATTGAGGTCCTCTGAGAAAACGCCGGCCCCGGTGCCAGTGTCTGTTTTGGATCCATCAGTGAAGATACGCATTTCTGTTAGGCATAGAGCCTCACATCGGTGGTCTTCATGGAGCTGAATTTTGTACTTTTTGTCAAAGACGTACTGTTTGGGTACGCGATCATTCACTGCTTCTGTGATGGGTATTTTCTTCACAAGCTCTGTAAGCAGTGACGTATGTCGTGTGTATCGGTTGCTCCATAGATTTAGTGCTCTTAGGCGTATGGCCGCAGTTGTTGCTTCCTGGCGGATGAACAGATCCAAGGGTGGGAGACCCAGCATGGCTTCCATTGCCGCGGTGGGGGTAGTTTTCATGCATCCAGTGGTTGCCATGCAGGCCAGTCTTTGGGTCTGTCGTAATTTAGCTGATATTGTGCTGTTTTCGGTTCTTGGCCACCATACGATGGCGCCATATGCTATCATGGGGCGGATTACTGTCTCATACAGCCATAGGATGATTTTCGGTGTTAGCCCCCATTTTTTACCAATCATCCTTCTGCACTGCCAGAAGGTAATCCCGGCCTTTTCTAGTTTGTTATCTAGGTGGCTTCTCCATTTTAACTTGCTGTCAAGGATAACACCAAGGTATTTGACCTCCTTTGATAGTTGGAGTTCCGTGTTAAAGAGTCTCGGTAGCCGGTATTCTCCTAATACCCTTTTGTTCGTGAACATGACCAACTCTGTTTTGTTCGGGTTCACCGATAGTTCGAATTCCTCACACCATTTTTCCACGGTTCGTAAGGCTTGTTGGGTAAGGTTGCAGACAGTTCCCGCTACCTTTCCTGAGATAAGGATTGTTAGGTCATCGGCATAGCCTATTGTGTAGTCTCGATTATTGTTCAGCCTTGTGATCAGATCGTCTATTACTAGGTTCCACAGAAGGGGGGAAATTACCCCACCCTGCGGACAGCCCCTGGCTATCACAGCCGTCTGATCTTTTTCTCCAAGTCGAACCACTCTTTTGCTGAGCATGTTAGTAACCCAGTCAGATAGCATCGGTTCCACCCCATGTCTTGACAGGGCGGCCTTGATACTCGTGAAACTGGTTTTGTCGAAAGCTCCTTCAATATCAATGAACGTTCCCAAGCAGATGCCTTGTTGTTCAATCTGTTCCTCTATCCGGCTGACTACCAGATGAAGGGCTGATTCTGTTGACTTTCCGGAGCTGTAAGCGTGCTGGTTTTTGTGTAAGGGTATTTGTTTTAGTGCACCATCTCTCATCTCCCTCTCGCATAGACGCTCCATGGTCTTTAGCATGAACGAGGTCAGACTGATTGGTCGATGTGCTTTGGGGTTTGTGTAATCACCCTTTCCTGGCTTTGGGATGAAGATGACACCTACTTCTCTCCATACCTTGGGAACGTATCTAAGTGCCAGACAGGCTTTGAAGATGCACTCCAGTCTTCTTGCGACAGGTAAGTCACCCCACTGTAGCATAGCAGGGATGATCCCGTCAGGGCCAGCTGCCTTGAAAGGGTGAAAACTACTAAGGGCCCACTTTACTTTTTCAAGAGTGACCACTTTGTCTGCGTACTGCCAGTCACGAGCAGTGGGTGTTATGGTTTCATCTAGCCAGTTGATCTGTGTCGTGAAGACGCATCCAGGGAAATGAGTTTCTATCAGGAAGCGTCTGGTTTCATCCGGCGATGTAGTGAATGTGTTGTCTAGCTTTCGGAGGGCGGTCGGTGCCGCCGGTTTAGACTGTGCTAGGACTTTCCTTATTCTGTTGGCTTGTTGGCATGATTCTATGTTCCCACAGAACTTCCGCCAACCCTGTTTGCTTCGATACCTGATGCATTTTTTGTAACTGGATTTGGCTGAGCGATATGCGTCCCAGTCTTCATCCTCACATGTATTCATTGCCCTGTTGTAAGCCTTTCTAACTTTCCTGCGCTTGCGCTCTAGTTCTGGGCCCCACCATGGCTGTCTACCTGGTGTTTTGGGGGGTAAGGCCTCAGGGCATGCTATGTGGTAGCTGTCTATTAAAGATTTGGTCAGGTGGTTTACCTGCTCCTCTATCTGTAGGGTGGTATCAAGAGTCTGTGAGGAATGCAGCTGAGCAAGTCTATGTTTCAGCTGCTGCTCATAGATGACCTTGTCTGTTTTCCTCGGGTTGCGTTTTGGCAGAGGTTGTATTGTGTTTGCCTGCAGGTCGAAACGGATCCACCTGTGGTCCGAACAGGATGTCTCTTTGGAGACATGCCAGCCCGTAATGGCCTCCGCTATGTTTTCTGTTGCCAGTGTTAAATCGATAATCGTGCGGCTCCTTTTGTTAACAAAAGTTGGTTCAGAGCCAGTGTTTAATAAGGTAAGGTTTGTAGTAAAAAGATACTCAACAAGGGACTTACCTCTGTCGTTTTGAGTGCTCATCCCCCATAGCGGGTGATGAGCGTTGGAGTCCGCCCCGATGATGACCTCCATCCTTTCCCTTTCGCAGTGGTCCACCAGCCGGATGAGGTCTTGCGGGGGCAGCCCCTCCTTATCGGGCATGTAGGCTGAGGCGAGGGTGACCACCTTGTCCTCGACGTCCAGCTGTGTATGTAGCCTTATGGCGGTGAGATCTCTGCAACAGAACTCTGTGAGGACCTGTGTTTTTAGGTTGTTAGTGACGTATATACATGATCTCGGATGTACATGATCATCAGTCACAATTAGCTTACCTCCTAAATTGGAGAGCCCGTGGATGTGGCCTGCTCTGATCCACGGCTCCTGGATCAGGGCAATGGCCGTTTGTTGAACCTCCAGCCATTTCCGCAACTGAGCCGTCCCAACTCGGCTATGCTGGAGGTTCACTTGGAGAAGACTAATCTTCGACGAAGGGGACGCCATCATTGGTCGTTCCCTCCTCGTCCTCCCCAAGTTTTAACTCCGCGAGCAGATCGCCGGACTCAACCTCTTCACCCAGGAGGTCGGTAATCGAAGCCAGGACATCCACCGCTTCTTCCTGCTCCATTGGTATGCTCGCGTGTTCGACACCTGGTGGTGTCGTATAAGGCTTACCCCCGTTTGTTTCGGGAGTGGTTATGGGAGATTCTGCTACCTCGTCCTGCGGTTGCTTCAGCTCCCGTATTATTGTGGCCGTTGAAGGGTCCCAACCCAGAGGTACGTCGATAAATTTACCGGACCGACCCTGGAATTTGATGTACACCGTCCCCGCTCCAAAGGCGAGGCGGCGTCCGGCCTTCATGAGGGACGGTATTTGGTCCTCTGGGATGTTCACCACAAGGAACCACGCGGAATTTTGTTTCTCCGCGTTTAGGAGGGTCCACCTTGTTACCTCCACTTCAGGGTTCTGGAAGGAGAGAACCCGGCCAATATCCCGGGCGTCCTCCAGAAGCCCCTGTGGGTCGGGGACCAGTAAGCCGCACCGTGCCCTTTGGGGGATGTCGGTCTGGTTTTTCACGACCAATTTGGTGTTGGCCGTGATCTCCATCTCCAAGACCGCGCGTTCGAGCCACGTGCGTGTGTGGTCATCTGCACACCAGAGCTTCAGAACTCCCTCTCTGAATGAGGGTTTTGCTCTGAATTTGGGGGGCTGGGTTTGTTTCCGAGCCAGAGCCTCACCAAAGATACGCTTTTGTATCCCGGTGAGTATTTGCTCGGAAATGTTTTTGTTGATCAGTCCCGTGCGTGCGCACGTGACTGCAACGTTGAGGGGCGTACTGGCTACTTGGGCGTAGCTAGGCCTGACGACCTTTTTGGTTTGGTCCAGCCTCTGTCTTTTGTGCTGCCCGCGAGGCGAGATCGTCTCGTTGAGAGCACGTTTGGCAGAGGACTGGCCGTTCCCGTTCGGCCTCTGTTTGGCCTCCTTCGTCTTGTCGCTGGTCGGGGGAATCTTGCGTCCGCCAGCGGCGAAGTTGAGAGGGGTTTGGCTCTCTGACCTCGTTGCCGAGCCAGAGGGTTGTGGGGGAAGAGTTTGAGACGCGACCTCGGTATTAGCCGCCATCCGTCTCTGCTTCTTCGTTTTGCGGACCTTCCATTTTTTGGGCTTCTTAGGCTCGGCAGCTGCCTTGCCGTTCGCGCCAATGGCTTTGGCGTTCGCCCTGGTCCTGTTAGACCCCTTTCTCTTGGGCAGTTGCCAGCCCTCCGAGAAAGCGTCGTCCGGTTGACTGCACGTTCCTTCCTGCTCGGGGGCAGGGTCGGACGGGCAGGTTGTTCCCGGGTTGACGCTACGGGGACCTTCCTGGGGGGGAGGGTTGTGGGGCATAGAGGGTTTACCCCTATGTGTGGAGTTGCCGTCGCGGGTACCCGTAGATGAAACCACTGAGCTTCCCGCGATGGTTGTTATGTGTCTGTATTGGTGACCCTCTTTTCTAGGACTTTGCCTTCAGCTTACCATCAGGCGCGGTGAAGTCAAATTGACGTGTCCTATATTAAAAAATACATTTACATTTTTTCACAGACGGGTAAACGGCACCATTGAGAAGTCACAATGAATTAAAACAATAAATATTGTATCACATTCAAGTCTATTTCATGACACGCTGTATCTGTTGCACGCTGTATCTGCTGCATGCTGTATGCTGCTGCTGTATGCGGTTGGCTACG
The DNA here is from genome assembly GCA_914767945.1 of Eilema depressum. Classification (NCBI taxonomy): domain Eukaryota; kingdom Metazoa; phylum Arthropoda; class Insecta; order Lepidoptera; family Erebidae; genus Eilema; species Eilema depressum. The sequence continues at coordinate 5,035,298 of OU612028.1, read as the reverse complement.
AACCCGTACCTCTATTCAGAAACAGCACATAGCTAAAGTAAGGGATATACGTGGGCGTGATTAAAATTATAATAAGTATAAAGAAGAGGCGAAGAGATGGTTCGATAGGCCATTATACAAACTGTCTATGTTGCTATAGCATGGAAGGAAAACAAGATAACACACATGCTACACAGCGCTATCTAGACTCAAAGTAAGCAAATCTTAACTAGCCCGTATTATGGGTGCTAGAATGCGGTTTGTACCTATATTGTTATATATTTTTGTTAAGTAAGTTTAGGTAAATAAATAAAAAAGCCAAAAAACATTTAGACACTTTTTAAATACCTAGATACTGTTATATAACATAAAAACACTCAGACCGACGTAAATTGTTATGCCGCTTGCACGTTGCGTCGCCGTCGTGTCGTGGTGCCTACCCCTGGCCATTTCATACATTTTGTATAAAATTAAACGTTTTGAAGCGCGGCAAGTGAGATTTAAAATCCTGTGTTAATTTTACAAAATTTAAAGCATGTAAGTATGTTACATGTAATACGTGGCGCGTATTGGGAGAGGCCTATGTCCAGCAGTGGACTGCAGTAGGCTAATTGATTGATTGAAGTATCTTAACTCTTCCTATAGATTTAAATGTGTAAAAATTTTAAATTCGAAAATCCTAAATGTGTCCAAACACTTCAGTTGATCAGATCATCCCCCATGTAAGGGTGTTGTAACTTTTCCTGATCGTCGGCACAAAGTTCATGCATTTGAATGAAATTTTGAAGCATTTCCTAACTTTTCAAATCGACTAAGAAAGAGAACAGAGAATCAATCTCGGGTGGGACACGATCCCGCGATTTTTCCCTTACAGGGGGAATGCTTTAACCACTAAGCCACCGAGGCACACCCGAAGTCGTTCCAAATTCTCTACATCCGTCTTAGGGCGACGGTGGGAGCCATCTACCGATATTCATACGAACTATTAAAGTTTAGGTGCTAGCACCTCTGCCTACCCCTTCGGGGATATAGGCGTGAGTTTATGTTATGTTATGTTATGTTATGTTATGTTATGTTATGTTATGTTATGTTATGTTATGTTATGTTATGTTATGTTATGTTATGTTATGTTATGTTATGTTATGTTATGTTATGTTATGTTATGTTATGTTATGTTATGTTATGTTATGTTATGTTATGTTATGTTATGTTATGTTATGTTATGTTATGTTATGTTATGTCACAGAATAGATAATAGGTTATGTTTAAAGTTTATGCGAAATATTAAAGTTTACGCTGCTGAAGTTGTGAGTATAGCTAGTGCCTGCCAAGTAGTGGTGCCTAATAAAATTTCACTTAATATTGATAAAGATTTAAAACAAGATACATTATTTTCAGACACAGAACCCTAAAAATATGATGATTGAGGTTTTTTCACGGAAATGGTCCTCTTGAAGTTAAGCTCATTGGTTTCATATTCACATAAGCATGGGAGGTCACGTTCGGACAATAAAGAGGTCCATAACTGCAGCAATATCACTCTAAAACATCGTCTTCAGCCGTAATCGTAACACCAAATGTATTTGGAGGCGCAGGCCTTTTGGCTGTCGTTTTGAAAGTAATATCGTAAGCAGCAGCTTGCAAAGTATGGGCTGTAAGTATTATCTTTTAGATGTACCTAAAGCGTTTAAGATATCTGTTTTATGTGTTATTATTCCTTGTTTTTTACAGTTTCATGAGTGATAACGTAACTGTCTATGATATTACTTTTATCCAGGAAATAACTTACCTAAATTTGAAATCTTGTGAAAAAGTCTATACCTATTATGTCACGACCATGAAGTACTAGAAATAAAACTACGGTAATCAAATAAGGCAAGAACGCTTTAAGGAGGTATAATCAATAAGTATTAAATTAGTATTCTTCATAAGACCAGTCAGGTAGACAATATTGGGTAACGTAGGTATAGGTAACACGAACTAAGCGATATAACCACACCGTATTTAGATATTAACAAGGTTGCAAGGAGCTCACGTGATGCTGAAAGCTCTGCAATCCTGGAGGACACATATTGTAAGTCATCTTCTACCTCATCAACTCTTTTTAACTAAGGTACCTCGTTCGTCATCGCTAACAGATACCTCTAGATTGCTTTTCTGTAAGTATAAACGACACAACCACACATGTAACAAGTTATGATAAACGAAACACAAAAAGCTGTTTCTGTAATGTGAATTGGTAACTTCTGTAAATATCCTAGTGCTATCACAAATCTAGATACAACATACAATCGTAGTAAATACACCGTCAATATTACATTTGGACCTGTGGTCATATAAAATGCTGATATCAACCAGAAGGGTGTGAGATTCTTCAAGTCACTTATATACGCTCGCTGTACTTTCTCTGGACGGTACACCACAGCTGCCATTGGAGTTAAAACTAATTGTTTCAAGGCTAAAATAGCAGAATAAAGAAAATAACTCTGCATTATACTGGCAGATGGTACAGTAGAAGTCATTTCACAAACTCCAATTATTTATGCTTTTTAGTATATTCGTGCTTGCCTAGTATTTACTATGAATTATTGTCTGCAATAACGTAAACATTCTTTGGATTTGATATAATTTAGCAATATTGCTTTTATATAAATATTACTAACTGTAAACAAAGGTAAACAACGTTTTGATAATGTCAGCTGTGTCATGGTTTTCCGATCTATTACTTTACTCTATGGTCATGGTTAATACGTCAAGTTATTGTAAATGTCTTCGACGCGTAGACCATAGATGAAAGCGTAGACGGAAGATGTCCATCGTCTACGCTACAGCAAAGTCTATAGTCTACGCCTTTTCTACGCAGATCTACGCCGTAGTCATAATGTATGTAGTCTACGCTTTATATTCTAAAAGTGTACGTAGTAAAAGACGTTGTCTGACCATCTTGCAGGTGAGCGTCTCGCCTTCCGTTTGCCACTCTACTCTAAGACTCGTGTGTTCCATCGTCCACCGCTCCTTGGACTGATGTGGCCGGTCCGTCACCACTTCAGCTAGCTTATCCTCCGAGCTTATTAGTGTAACCAAATAGCTGTTATTCAAAGTCTAATAGAATAAAGACGAGACAATTTATTTTTGACGTTGTCAAAACAGAGAGTATAACATGAGTTTACAAAATGATAAATGAATGGAAATGTAGGTGAATATATTTAGCCTTGATGAAATTTACGATTTATTTCAATTAATATTAACGTATTCATATTATTTAATCGTTATTCAACGATGTGAGATACAGAAAATTAATAAAAACGTTGTCTAATGGCTGTCACAATAAATTTAGACAGCCGACTAACACAGGCTTATATGGTTCATTCTGCTTTGCTTGCTATGAAGCTCCTAGCTTTAAGTCCGTTGGCAGCAATGACTTGGGTACGAAAAGGAATTTTCAACAACCAAGATGTGGTCAGAAAAGCCTATTTATATGAACTAAAGAATTTAGCACCGTATTGGATAGTTGCCGCTTTCTATGTAACAACAAAACCAGCTGTGACAAATGCAATAACACTCTTCAGAATGTATACAGCGGCGCGAATGATCATAATATTAGGATATGCATCGAAACCTTTGCCGAGCGTGTTCACCGACTTTGCTCTCGTTCTCTCTTACAGTATTACAATATATATGTCTCTATATGTCGTCTACTATTATCGTGCTGCTTTATAAAATCTACTTATACAAATCAAATCAACTTGGAGCCAGCAATGTTAAGGCTAGAGTCGCCTTAAGAAACTAAATTGCAAGGAAATTGCTTTTTAGATTGTGTTCAGTTCAATGTGATGTTTAAGAAAACGACTGACTCATTATTGGTATAACCGTATTATAAATTGGAAAGAAAATGAGAAACTGTTCGCCTGAAGGGAAGTTTTTAACTCGAAGTTTGTCATAAGGTCATGACAGATAAAATTTTGTATTATTACGAAAGTGTAAGACTGTGTGAATAAAGTTTGGAGCAATTTTAAGCTTATTTTTAAAAAAGAATACATTACCACTCTGATGTGTATACTTTTAGTAATCGATCCGTGTGGTGACGGAGTAAGAATATAAGTATCTCCACCCCATCTCATCCGAAGATTGTCACAAGAGGCGACTAACAGAAAAATATGCAGACGATATCTCTGCGACTGGCAGCATAGCGAGAGGCCTATGTTCAGCGGTGGCCTGCGATAGGCAAATTGATGGAATAATCTCTACCTATAATATAAAAATGAAACTCTATTTCCCTTGGTCACGCCATCACGCGTGAACGGCTGGACCGATTTCGCTAATTCTTTTTTTAGAACATTCCTTAAAGTACGGGGATGTTCTTACGGAGAGAAAAATTGAAAAAGAAAAAAAATTACTGTTAGGCGGTACGAAGTTCGCGGGGTCAGCTAGTATTAAAAAAAATTACTTACTTAAGTGAGGTGTACTGGGTACCTAGTTCGTTTGGCAGAGAATATTTTCATCTTGAAACTAATTAGTAAATCCAAGTAGGTAAATCTATATTCGCAGAAAAGCTTTATTCAAATATTTTAAAGGGATATCAATACATAAATTCTCGTGCTTGGTTATAACCAAACTCTATTTTTTATGCCACTTAGGTGACAGACAAGCATACCTACCGCCCACCTGATGGAAAGTGGTTACCGTGACCTATGGGCGTATGCAACACCAGGGGCGTAACTCTCGCGCTGCTGACTCCGTAAGAACCTTCTAATCCCCTTCTTGAAGAACCCCATATTGTAGGCACATGGAAAAACTATGGCAGGGACTTCATTTCACAGTTAAAGCGTGCGGGGGCACAACCGCTTGAGCTAACAGCTTGACCTATTTTTATGATATTCATATTGTGGATATTTGGTAGGTCTGAGAATATTTTGTAAGCTGATGTGAAATGGGTGGCCCACCCCAAAATTTAAAAATACTTGAGTTATGTTAAGGTACAAGTTGGAAGCCGACTTCATGTCACGACAACAGACGACGTATCGTCGCTTTCATGGAAATACATTGAAACCAGTAGTGTCGCTGCGAGTGCGACACGTCGTCCGCTGCTGCCTCATGTCGTCCGCTATTCCATGGAAATAAGGTACAAGTTGGTAGCACCAGTAGTGTCGCTGCGACACGTCGTCCGCTGCAGCCTCATGTCGTCCGCTATTGCATGGAAATAAGGTACAAGTTGGTAGCACCAGTAGTGTCGCTGCGACACGTCGTCCGCTGCTACCTCATGTCGTCCGCTGTCAACTCGTACTTTTATATTGACAATTCTGAACACGAAAATATTTTTTTTATTTGTGTCTGTTGGGTGGATGGATGGATGCAAAAACTACTGAACGGATTTTATTGCAGTCTTTTTTTTTTCATTCGATAGATCTTGATCAGACTTAAAATCTTACGTTTGTTTGATCGCAATCAGTTGAATAAAAAGGGAGATATGACCATACGTCCAAAAACCTAGAGAGCCACGGGGGAAAGCTATTAAATAATATAGATACATATAAATAATTACAGTATCGGAAGGTGCAGGATCGGCAAACGTGGAGCATATTGGGAGAGGCCTATGTCCAGCAGTGGACTGCAATAGGCTTTTGAATTGTTGAAAAGAATTTTATTGTATTACAGTATCTGTTCACTGCATTTTAAATCAGCTACACATTTAAATTCACGCGATAATTTGCACGTAATTCAATTTTCAGCTACAAAATTCTTTATTGTATATCTCATGATACAATATTTCATTGTAGTACCAGTATCTTTGCGCGATATCAATGATTTATTGCAGTAATATTTAAAATAAATTACATGAATGAACACGATTACTAGTAGGTAGTAATTATTACACTATCTTCTTCGTCATATTATTTCTTTATAATGTCTTTAGGTATACTGCTAGTGGCCGCCTGCGACTTCGTACGCGCGGAGTTCATTTTACCCCCTCAGCCATAGAGTTTTATAAAATCTAATCATCATAATAAATCTAATCTAATAATATACTATTAATAAACTATTAAATCAAAGTAATAAATTATTATTAATAAACAAGTTTGTTACTGAATCACACAAAATCGAATTGACTGATATTTGACTGAATTATAACCGTACATGTAACCATGCAAAACGGCATATCACCCGACCGATGAACGGCGTCTCCTACTGGAAGTAAGTAACCGTATGTATTAATTATTATTATCGGAGCTTGTTAGCATATTTGTCCAATATACTTTTCCTATAATACCCAAACACAGAACCACTTAACTGACTGAGGGTAAAAGGATATAAAACAAAATCATATATTATATCATTCAAGATCACAGGGATTCAGTAAGAAATAAAGAACGCACCTATAGTTTTAAGTTTCTAAACAATATATATTTCTTCCAAAAAATTAACACGATTTTTTTCTTGCTATGCACAGGCGATTTCATTTTATTGTTGCAACATTTTTCAGCAGCACCGGTGATTACAATGAGTTTCTATAATAATATATTACTGCACCACCCATGTAACCGGTTACACAAAAAGAAATAACCGAAGCGCCATCAATAACCTTTTTCGGTATACGTAGCATGTAACTCACGGCAATCAGAATCCTGGCTAGTACGAATACCCGAAGTAAATTCAACGCAGTAGTCGGATTTGGACCCGTGGCCAAGTAGAGAGCCGCTATAACCCAAAACGGCGTGAGATGCTTCAAGTCACTTACACTCGCGCGGATAGCCTTTTCTGGTAGGCAAGGCTGGAAAGTTGATAAAGCAGCCAAGACTAACAGCTTCAGAGCCAAGATAGCTGAGTAAAGGTTGTAAGATGACATTAAATCGGTACTAACACAAGCCATCGCGGCAATTTTTCATATATTTTGCTATTTTTATAAAAAAAATACATAGGTTAGACAGTGACAGTAGCACCAACGAGCAAATAGAATATAATCAGTGCCAAAGAGTAAAAAAGAATAATAAAGAGATATCGCTAATATGAATACTTTTCGGTCCCCTCTGTGGTCTAAGAAAAATTATAATGAACGAAGTGTAAAAAAGACACAGAAAATTCCAACACTATCAATTTCAATTATGTCTGCAGAGATTTCGCTAATCTTAAATTACGTACCTACATCATTAATTTCTTTCATATCTCATGTTTTATACTACTTAGGTGGCAGACAAGCACACGGCCCACCTGTTGGAAAGTGGTGGTTACAGGCACATGGACGTGTGCAACATCAGCGGAGTCACACTTGTCCTGCCGACCCTATATGAACAGAGTTTACGTGCCATCAGTGCAGGAGGTAATGCCGGACAAGCCTTTGGTCTTCCCATTGACATCACACTGCCGGGAATACAACACGAGGTTATTATGACCGCGGTATTCTGCAGAGCAGCAGTACTTCCCCAGTCGGACTGCTCAATTGGGACGGGAATAGGTACTATCGTGGCCTACCTCCGTAAAATGATAAATATATATATTGACTTATTTTTTGACTCACACAAACTTGCGACTAGCCGCAATGCGGCTGGTAACCAATAATCTACACACAAAGTAAATCCAACATTTATAACAAGTGCTTTGATACTTTATCATTCTTTGTTTTCCTACAAAACATGGCTATTGGTAAAAGTCTAAAGAGCTACTTTTCCCCAGGGACTGTACAAGGGTAAACCGAAAGATTTTCTTTCAGTAATAAGATTTACCAAAACAGACGATACAATAGAACCTATCTGATATTAAAATTAGAACTGGAATAAGCTTTTGTTTAGTAAACTCAGTATTTATATTCCTTAAGTCACGGTAATCGCTTTCTATCAGGCCAACCGTGTGCTTTTCTGAACGTACGCCGTCTATGGGTAGGTAGGTTGCCGGAGGTAAGATTGTCTGAGACATTTTTCTAGATATGAGATAACACGACCCAGGGCCATCTCTCTCGAGTTGGACCTCTTCGGGTGTGGGGACCTTGGAGTCCCCATCTAGCCACCTTCTGCTCGGGTAACAGGCGGCTCCACCCGTCACCCCCAAGCCTGTGCTAATGGGGGACGGAGGTCGTTCTGCGACCTCCGACGCTCAAGTCACCTCCGCTTGTCGCGGGCTGAGGTGGATCGTGTGCTGGTACTGCTCGTCTACCACCTAAGTGGTTTAAAAAAATTGCGGATTCTATAAGTACAACCTGTAGGCACAACTATGCACAAATATAACGCTTGGAAATATAATAGCCACAAATTCAAATGGAATTATCATCATCATCTGATCATAACTGGAAGTAACATAAGAGTCTTTCTTAAAATTAAATACTGTTCAACTACACACACAACAGCTGCGATACGGCTGCAAAATCATTATTGTCATCTTATCATGAGATATTCCAGTAATATTCCGAACTTTCTCAAAATTGAATACCTACCTACTGTTCAAATATGAAACGGTAAACTAAAATCTTCAGCGATTCGGGCATTTTTGTGAAGTAATCTTATATAAGCTTATATATAAAACTCTTAGTCCTGACTGACTGACTGACTGATTGACTTAGAGACAACGCACAGCCTAAACCGCTGGTCCTAGAGACTTGAAATTTATAGAGAGTGTATGTTTTGATACGTGGAGGTGTACTAAGAAACGATTTTTCGAAATTCAGACCCTAAGTGCCTAAAAAGTGCCAAAAACGTACTTTCTTATAACTCAAGAATGGCTGAACAGATTTTCATGATCTTTGGTTTATTGAATTTGGCTTTGTCGCCGAATAGCAATTATCACAATTAAAATGTGGCAAATTCACGGAATAATGTAATATTAAAGAAAATACGAAATATTATGGCGCTAATATCGCTAGCAAAATTGTTACCATGACAACGGAACTAAAGTGATGGTGTCAACGCTAAGTCACATTTTGATCTGTCAAATGATAATATAAAAATGTCACTCTCTGTCACGTAAGTATAATCTCAGAATACAGAACACGTATAATGACCAAATTTGCCGACAATTTCGGCATAGCTTGCCACACCAAAAAATTGAATTGAATTAGAACACGTATAATATGCAAGAATGTGAAAAATATTGTGTAAGAGTTACGTACTGCAGTTTCTTTATTTAATTGATTGGAAATAGAAAAAAAACATATGATAGCAGGCGATGATAGCTATCTAGAGCTATATAAAAGAATATACCTGTATATAAAAGAAAGCCTAAAAGTAATACAGCACATTATCATCCAGATCAATCCTCATTTACAAGCTCTCAAACAGTAAGGTATGTGAATTTAAATCTATTGACGCCGCCGATATTACACAAGGGGCGGCTTCATAGCTAGAAACAAAATAACAATTTATATCAATGGCTAGAAACGTTTCACCAAATAGACGAACGCCTGGCTTCTAGAAAACTTCACTTTCTTTCTTGATGAGAAGTATACTAAGGCAACAATAATAGAGATGGCAGAACACAATTCAATAACTTCCACTTATCAGCTGTGGGCTCAATTACTCAAGCACAGAGCACTTCTGATTAAGATGACAAAGAATATAATACAAAATGTTTATTTTCTTAATATTATTTTTAGATAATTATAAAAAAATTAAACCACCACAAATTTCAAGTAGGTATGTTGTTTTATTTGTATTCATTTTTGACGTATCACATAGTAATTTATGTATCGTCAGCATTTACCAACGCATTGGAGGACGTCTTCAAGACGCTGGAGTAGTTACATCTCGCACCTTCGGTTCGCCGATGACATCATCATAGTTGCGGAGTCGCTAGAACAACGGGGCGAAATGCTGCACAGCCTGAATGGGGCTTCTCGACAAGTCAGCCTTGGTGTAAACTTGGATAAAACCAAGATTATGTTCAACGAACATGTTGTGCTGAGACCGATTGCCATCGAAGGAGCGACACCCGAAGTTGTTCAAAAATATTATCTACCTGGGGCAGGTTATCCAGCTCGGTAAAACCAACTTCGAGAAAGAAATAGCCAGAAGAATTCAACTGGGGTGGGCAGCATTTGGCAAATTACGTCGGGTTTTCTCCTCCCCCCTGCCGCAATGCCTCAAAACAAAGGTTTTCGACCAGTGCGTCCTGCCTGTTATGTTACCTATGACCTACGGTGACGAAACGTGGCCACTGAAGGTGGGGTAGTCCGTGACCTAAAAGTCGTGCAGCGGGCTATGTAGCGAGCTATGCTTGGAGTTTCTTTGAAGGATAGAATTCGAAACGAGGTCATCCGATATAGAACCAAAGTTACCGACATAGCTAACGAAGATCCAACTTTCTGTTTTGGAAATTAGTTTCGAAAACACAATTATTATTCTTTCTTGGAAACCAGGTTCGTTAAAAGAAAAATAATTCTGCTATGGAAACCGGTTTCCAAACCTTCGTTTCCAATCTGGCCGTAGGGTTGCAGAATAAGCAAGCTAAAGTGGCAGTGGGCTGGCCACATCTGCCGAAGGACTGATGGCTGTTAGAGCAGACGAGTCCTAGAGTGGATACCGTGAGAAGGAATACGGAAGGTGGGACACCTCCTAGCCAGCTGGACCGACGATCTGCGAAAGGTGGCTGGGACGTACTGGATGCGGAAGGTGAAGGATCGGCAAACGTGGCGCATATTAGGAGAGGCCTATGTCCAGCAGTTGACTGCAATAGGCCAATTGATGATTTTTTGTATCCTTAGCATACAACAGCAACCTTCATAGTTATGGTATACTGATGATATCGCACTGGTTGACAGGGCACTTAAAAGCAGGTGGAATCTCAGTTCTAAAAGAGCTTACGAACCTCTTTGATTCCGTCATCCAGCAGAACTTAACATGGAACTGTAGTGCGGTGGTACTGTTCTCCAAAAAAGGCTATAAGGTCTTGCTGAAGAATTATAAGATTCCTGAGTCATATCTCTATAGAAGTTTTGTTCTTGAGAATCGTCTTGAATAGTTGTGAATTCCAGCCACTGGAGCAAGCCGGGTTTTAAAAGGGTTATAGTGTTGCAGCCAATACTGTTGAGCAGATTATACAAAAGACCTGAGAGTATAATCAGCCGCTATGTATGGCATTTGTAGATTACGAGAAGCCTTCTGACATCATCTAGACCTGGGCATTTCTGGATTGTCTACGACAGTGTCGTGCTGATACGATATTTTCATTGCTGAGATGGTAATTTTAGATTAGAAGACGAAACCCAGAAAGAGATATAGGTACGTCGAAGGGTCGACAAGGGTTGGGCAACATTGGGAAAATTCGTCGAGGTTTCTACTCCCCTGTTATGACTCATGGGGCCCAAATGTGCAAACTGACAGCATATGTCCCCAACATACGGTGGAGGATCGAGTGCTATGGCATACTTTGGGTGAGGCCTGAGTCCAACAGTGGACTGAAATAGGCTATTGATTGGTTGATTGATAAGAACGAAATGTTAGGCAATAGTATTTTTTCTTACCAGTATTATTATAGCCATTTACTAGCTATTGGTATAAAGATAGGTACTAATAGTATTTTTATTTTGTTGTAATATTCTAAAAATCTACCACTTTTTTGTAAGACAAGGCCGATGTTTCTTACAGTTTTCATTTAATATTTTGAAAAAAAAACACTACTGAGAGAGCGAAATAAGGTGTTGAAAGTTTATACAACAATTACTATTAGAACTATCGGGATACTTAGATATATTTATACAACAAGTCCGTCAGTTTAGAAAAAAATACTATTGGTGATGGTAGTCGACATCCACGCAGGCGGAGCTGCGGGCGAAAAGCTAGTAAATAATAAGTTTCTTGGTCCTTTTTAGTTTTAAGTTGGTGGCCATTATTTATAACAAGCACATTCTCAAAAACAAGTCAGTAAATACGATCTGCTTTTTAGACAATATTTTGTTGGTTAGTTCATTGTAGCTCCAGCATTTTTATATTTGCACAGCATTTTTATATTGAGAGAAACGTTTAAATTAGGCGCTCTACGCAAACGTTCTTTTCAGCTTTTTGGTTGAATTAGTACGGTGGATAAATTTGTTCTTTTACTAAAGCAGCTAGTTACCATATTTATTAATATATACTTATATTCTAAATACACCATTTATTAACTATTAAAAATATGTAAAGAGTAAAATAAATTGTCCAAGTATTATTTGGACATTGTTTTATGTGAACCTTGTCATGAAAGAACTAAAGTGCAAATATTTACTTATCGATTTGCATGTGAGACTACATTATTATTCCCTTACAAATCTTTTCACCAAATACAAGACGAATGGCGCGTTGGATCGTGCTGAGGCAACTCGTACATTAATCTGGGTCGTACTTCACATACGGAAGGCTTAAGCCTCGACTTTAGGATGTTTGTAGTGGCACTCAGGAAGTTCCTTGTTTTTGTCTCTTTTATAAATTCGTCGAAAAATGAGTAGCTTAAGTAGGCTTTGTTTCTTTTGTATATTATTTTGGGAAAGGATTGAATAATGTAACAAAAGTACATGTTACATGTAAAAAAAAAATCTTTCTTTTTTTTTTCTATGTTGGTATCTATCTAAAATTTAAATACACAGTAATATAAAAATAATAACTTTTATATTATTGCACTACTTTTTTTCTGCAAAGGCGTAAACAGAGGACGTGTTTAGATGGTTATAACCCGAACAAAACCCATCCGTGATCCTCTCCAAACTACATAATACCTGTAACGAGTAAGTTAGCATATTGCAAGCTGAAAGGCATAAATTCGTAGGCAACCGCAGACAGCAGCAGCAGGCGACGACGTGTTGCTGCCAAGCCGCGATGTATTTCTTTTGTGAAACCTTCTGTAATGTAACGGACATGACGTCAGCCTACACGCCATATTAACTTTCCCCGCCGATCACAGCTGATCATATCAATTACCAAAACGTCAGCCTGTCAATAGCCGCCATAGCCCCTTATTTATGGAATGTTGATTTGCGATTAAAGCTTTTATATTTATTTCTATTACTTTTATTTTATCGCTTATTTCAGTCTTCTGCCGCTATGAAGAATTAATTCATGCATAACTAACTGACCCGACAAAGGTTGTTTAACCACATAAAAACTTCATTGATTTTATAAGTAAGTAAGTTGCGTTAGCAGAATCTTCCTTGGGGGCAAACAACAATAACGGAATCAATAAGGATATATAGATGTTTTGGCTTCTCTGATTCAGGTTATCCCATGCCCACTCCACAGAATATCTTCTTACAAAAATGCTAGATATTTTACCTAATAGTTGAATAATACATGAGCACTCAATATTAATTTCACTTAATTTTATGCTAAATGTGTAATTAATAACATAGCAATAGATACTTTCGTGAATATTGAAATACCACTACTAACTACTCGCATCAGTGTCAGTTTAATTTGCCCGTCGTCTACGTTTGATATGGGGTCTAGTAAATTGTTACTCACGAACTAGATTGTATTAGGTACTTTGTATTGTTTTTTTTTAAAGAGAATAATATATTATTAACCGAAATAACTAATATTCCCGCTAACCCCTCCAGCTAAACTAAATTGCTTGTATTAGTAGTGGGTTCACGGAAGTAGTGTAATGACCAGGATTAGAACTTGGGATCTCTCGATCGTAAGGCCAACTCTTTGATCACTAAGCTGCTGTATGAATAGTACCTAGTTCCTTTTGGGCCAGCATTTTAGTCAAAAAATGAGGTTTCTTAACCCTCAATGCAAATTTTCACACATATTCGTTCGCGAGGTTTACATTTTTATAACTCAAAATTTAGCATGTCTATATTTATATACAACTACCTGACCCGACAACTTCGTTTCCCATTAGAACCAATGATGTTGTGTTCGAATGCCGCACATTTAACGACCAGGAAGCCATGGGTCACCGAGTGCCACCATTGTAACATAGTAGATACGTGTCTATAATGATGACCCTCTTTTTCCAAGACTTTGCCTTCAGCTTACCATCAGGCAAGGAGAAGTCAAATTGACGTGTCTTAAATAAAAAAAAGAAAAAAAAATACGCTCTCGGAACTCCACACATCCACCCGTAAAGTCAGTAGTTATAAGTGGCATTTCATTTCCATCTATCGCCCCTCAAGATAACACAGTAGAAATATGTGGAATAATATTCCACTCTTACCTACCAGGGGGGATTCGTTGGTGGAACAAGTGGAACAGCCCAAAGATTTTCGGTACACATGCTCTACTTCTCTCTTCCATCATTTTTTGGTTCATATTGGCTTTTACGAGAAAAATCTTTACGTGAATTCCAATGTTTTTTATTGTTTATTCTGTTAAACCAGGCAAAGACAAATCCAACAAAATAAAAATAATCAAAATCTGTCCAGCCGTTCCCGACTGTCTTTTATATTTATACCTATATATTAAAACAAAACAGCAAACGTGGACTAACACATGAATTTATTTATTTAATGAACCAGATTTAACATTGAAATTGCAGTTATAGGTCCAACTAATCAATATCGATTAAAGAAAATAATTTTAAACAATATTGTCAAGTTCCATTTGGTAGTGAGTCACTCCAACATCCATGGTATATTCTTCATTACTTGCATAGTCTTTCTGTGCCTCTACATCGTAAGTATTGGAATCAGAACTCGAGGCTTTGTCTTCTGGAGTTGGGTCTTGTACGAACTGGAAGTAAACAAAGAAAAGTTAATCTATCTAATATATACAAATCAATGCCACTTTTCGTTGTTATTTTATAACTCAAGAACGGCTGAACAGATTTGGCTAATTTTAGTCTTGAAATATTCGTGGGTGTCCAGGGAAGGTTTAAAGGATGAGAAGATAGGTGCAGCGGGAACGGGAAAAATATGGCGGTACGAAGTTCGCCGGGACAGCTAGTTCAATACAAAAAAATGTTTTAATTCGAACCCCATCCTGCATTATTTCACTATTTTTAAGAATGTTTTAGGTATACTTACAAATTGAAGGTGTTCATCGTAGTTATCAGGTCTTAAATTATAGAACTGAGCTACGACACAACCCAGCATATTGTACCTTTGTAAATAATCATTTGTTAAATAGATTATGTTATTGTTAATATTATTTATCCATGTCTAGTTCACAAATAATTTTAAATATTAGTCGAAACGGGGATTATAAATTACAATAACGTAAAACATAGAGTAAAGTAATACATCGGAAATAGAGGGCCCTCTCGTGAGTTTTTTATGTCACCCACCCAACTTCTATCAGAACAGAATCTACCGCCATCTATTAATCATATTCCGACAACTGTTGTTATTATACCATACATACCTATATTGTGCATACCTACATACATACTACATGCATTGGATATATGGATATATAACCCAAAACCGTTAGGCCTGTTCCTTTACGTTGAATTCATTAAAATTCAACGTAAAGGCCGCGCCGGTTTTAAGTTATGAATTATGACATACTAACTGACATTTTGTGTAAATGACAGCAGGTCTGTTTTACCGACTCAACATGCGGCGCCATCTATCGATCTTTGGAACCAGAGCCACAATTTATAATGACAGCTGGTCTGTTTTATCCGTTTAGTATAGGAACAAATTCTCTAGATGTCCCTTTTAAACTACTATCACCATACTACCACAGATAACATAATATTAAAGTACTATGTAGTGAAGTTTCCGAGGGCTGACGTAAAATTTCTTGACACTTCCGAGGAAAAGAAATAAAAATCCACAGACAAAACAATTAAAAAGGTGTACTTGAATTGTATACAAGCTTCTTAGTGAATTATCACCTTTAATAATTATTTGAATCTATATAATGAAAATGAAACCCTCCCCCCCCCCCATAAAAATGTATGTAGGTACGCGCATAACTTCCAAAATTACTGCACCAAATTGGCTAATTCTTTTAAGCTATTGCATAGCTTCTATCGCAGGCCTTGAGCGTGGAGACCGAATCCAGAAATTCCGTAACGAAAAAAACCTAACACCCCGAAGCTCGCACGAATCGAGCCGAGCTGCTCCGAAGTAGCTCCGCTTAACGTAAGTAATTATAATTGCATAAGTTGATAAAAAATGCTATGCAATTGCTTTACCGCGGCAGTCCCCGAGTGCCACACGTCTTTTTTGTTTTGTCGTGTGTTCGTTGTTTTGTAGCCAGGTTTGTATAAAAATTTAATAGAAGGTGCAGCGGGAACGGAATCAGAATACCACGTGAGTGGAATAAAATTTGGCGATACGAAGTTCACCGGGTCAGCTAGTATTTTATATTAGGCCTGTATGTCTCAGAGTACACATTAGCAAGCTAAGAGGGTAAGTCTATTATATCAACGAATTTTGGACATCAAAGTTAATTTAGCACGCTTTGACAACACAGGTGTACAGTGGCGCCATCTTCCAGTTCACAAAATGATTGGTTTAAATACCATATGTTGTATAAAATATATAATTTATTACTAGCTATCCCGGTGAACTTCGTACCGCCATATTTTTCCCGTTCCCGCTGCACCTATTTTCTCACCCTTTAAACCTTCCCTGGACATCCAAGAACATTTCAAGATTAAAATCATAATAGCCAAATCGGTTCAGCCGTTCTTGAGTTATAAACTAACAACGAAACGGGCATTGATTTTTATATATTAGAAAGAAAAGATGCAATACGAGCAAAAAAAAATACTTCATTAAATTACCTACTAGCTGTTGGCCGCGACTCCGCCCGCGTAGATGTCGGTTATCGCGACCAAATATAGCATATGTTCTTTCCCAAGTTCTAATCTATCTCTGTACCAAATTTCATCAAAATCGGTTCAGTGGTTTAAGCGTGAAAGCGTAACAGACAATTACTTTCGCATTTTTTGTAATATTAGTATGGATTTTACTAGATGTATTGTGGATGTAACTTTATCCTTTATCCTTTACTTATGTGCTACGTGGATTGAAAATGCAAATTGACTACTATGCACTATGCAGCCTGTTTAGATCCAAACTAAACATAATTTGCAATAAGAGTTCTAAAATGTGGTTAATAAGGTATCTTATAATAAATTGGAAAAAGCGAAATCAATTCTCGGGCGGGACTCGAACCCGCGATCTTTCCCTTACAGGGGGAACGCTCTGACCACTGAGCCACCGAGCTTCGCCCGAGAGTGATCCAATTTTTCCAATACATCGATGCGAAGCTCGGTGGCTCAGTGGTCAGAGCGTTCCCCCTGTAAGGGAAAGATCGCGGGTTCGAGTCCCGCCCGAGAATTGATTTCGCTTTTTCCAATTTATTATAATTTGTTTAGTTTAGCAAACTAATTGCTTTAAAATTATCTCAAATAAGGTATCTAGTATTTTTGTAAATATATTTAGATACTTACTTAATATAGAAACACTTGGAGCATTAAAGATACTAAAACCATAAATAAATCAGTAAAGGCAAGCTGTGCACAAATAAAACCTTAAAACCATAAAACAAATATGGCTTCTATCAAAAAGTTACATTCCAATATTTGCTCTGCTGTTACTGCGCGGGTAGTTTTGTCAATCTAAGTCCGCAAATAAAATGTAAATGAGACTGAATTTTTCATTTGAATGGTTAAAACTGACTTTTATTTACGAGCTCTAGTTTATTTTTCTGAGTACCGAATGTGTGCAAATGTACGCAATTCAATTAAAGAGATAGTGCTATTTTTATTTACAACTAGCTGACCCGGCGAACTTCGTACAGCCATATTTTGCCCGTTCCCGCTGCACCTATTTTCTCACCGTTTAAACCTTCCCTGGACATCCACGAACATTTCAAGACCAAAATAAGATAAATCCGTTCAGCCGTTCTCGAGTTAAAACTATCAATTGCTGTTCGTTAGTCTCTTGTTGTTTTTTATATATATAGATAGATAGATAGATAGATAACTAGTCAAACAGTACGTGAAATTCTGAAAATAGGTACAGACCACAATGTACAACATGCAAACTGTTAAACGAGGTTAAAAATATTGTCCAACAGTTGCCTACATTTTATGATATACCTACCTACTCGTAATTTTGCGGTAACAGCAGCGCTATGACAGTATGAGCATGATCATCCCGCGAATATGAATAAGTAACCATCTCATCTATGAAAACGTTTTACGAGTACCTACCTTGTCATCAGTATTTATTTTGTTACCAATGTGTTCAAAATTCTCCTACACATTCAGATTTGTGGCGAAGGTGGAGCCATCTATCGATAATCTAACGAACTATCGAAAACAAGAAAGATGTTTATAAACATTGTTGCATTCTCCCTGCAAGTGTCGTGGTTTCGAGTCTTGGATGTTAATTTTTTTCCGATGTATATATAACATACATATATATATTTACACCCATATTTCACCAATCATTGTATTAGGTCCCACGTAATAGGGGGTGAGCCTATTCCGGGCACTACTGTTGACTCGAGCTAAGCAACTGAGGCTGAGTCTGGACTGTATATATATTATTATATATATCTGTCTGATGTTAAACAGCCCTATCCCTTAATCGCCTTGTACAACACCGCATGGAAAGAGATGGGGTGGCCCAAATTCTACTCTGCCGGGTGCCACGCGGCGTCTGCCGGGAACCACGCGGCGTCCGATCTGAATCGATAAAAGCTTGTAAAATATACCTACTTTTAAATAGAATATAATTTGTCCTCTATACTTAAATGCCAAGTTGAAGTTAAATTCAAACAAAACTAGTCTATCTTGTTTAGTTCAGAAATTCCGATGATGACATATAATACCAGAGATTTTGTTAAGACAAGACTCGATTGGTTTACCTTACCGCATTAAAATTCGTTCACTATCTAGTTATTGCGTCTAACACGAACAAAAATTTCCATGTAAAATCATATAATAGATAGAAGATAGATATACTTAGGAACCTACTTAACCTATAGGTAAATAAACAACCACTCTTTCGAACTTCCTTGTTTTTTCTATATCTTATTTTGTTTTCTAATTTTATTAATTAAAAATCTCAAGTTAGTTACCGACGCGACGTATTAAAATAAGTTTTCACTCTCTCATCAAAATGAATAATAACCGCTTTTGTAAAGAAAACGACCTTTTTACTCGGTCTAAAAAATAATTACCTAGTTACGGTGATCCAAGGTTACTAATTAGTTTTTAGAGAAAATGGGGCATGCTATAATTCTTCTATCACTTAAAAGAAACGTGATTTCAAGCGTGAAGCCCTTTGTAATGTAAGAAATTTCCCTATAGAGCTTTAAATTAACTCCAGTACTATCTCAATGTAGAGTTCGACCTGAAGGATCAATATGTGTTGACCGATTAATTAACCTTCAAGAACTCGAATCGGTTATAAATACCACAATATTATTTGAATGACAAAACGACACATTTAATTTTGAGCTTGAGTATTAAAATTGAATGACGAATTTCATTTTTACTTTTACAGACCTAGAATACCGTCTCTTAAATCTATATAATTACAATTACTGTTTCTGCCACCAGCCACAATACAAGAGAAATTTCCGAGAATTTTTTTACGCAAGAAATGGTGCCAGAAAATGGTAAAATTCTTTACTGTTGGCATAGAAAGGGTTACAATATTACTGAATAAATGAATGTTGAGTTTGAATTCATTAAGGTTGTGGAATATTTCAAAAGTACCGTTCCTTTTTTTCGTGCCGAAATTCCCACGAATACCGTCCCCGTCGGCCATCGGGGGTGGTTATGTCAGACTCGGACTATAACCGCATGACGTCTCGGGTCTCATTTATAGGGGTGTAAGATTACCCAATAAGGCATTTCCTCATACACCGGCTGACCCTCAGCCATCGACGGTTTTAAGATAGCTGCCTCGGGTGTGTGGAGCAAATATCGGATATTAACAGTAGCGGTCCCAGGACCGATCCCTGCGGAACACCGCACGACATCTCTCGCCGACCGAGGCCGGACTCACTTGGGTAGATGACGGCTCTCAAGCAGGTACGCCCCTACTATGCAGCAGAGGTAGAGAGGCACATCGTGATACAGGAGCGCCGCCCTGACGCAACTCCAGGGCAAGGTGTTGAACGCGTTGGCGATGTCCAAGGACACCGCCAGCATTACCTCGTGCCCTCAGAGCGCATGATGACATCCACGGTGGAACGCCTTCGGCGGAAGCCGTATACAAACGTCTCAGAAATATCTCAATTCTTAATCACATGGTATTGAGATCTTTTTGAGCACCCTGCCAGTCAAAATCAATCTGATGCTGACCCTTGACCTTACCTGCTTACCCTGCCCTTCAAATATTTTCTTTTTTTCCAGAAAAGTGCCGCAACGGTCAATTTTTATTTTATAACTAGCTGTTGCCCGCGACTTCGTTCGCGTTGAGTTCGGAATGGCTCGAACAAATGTATTAAGTTAAATAAATCATCGTTATATAATTAATTATTTATTATGAAAAAAATCTTTTTCGAGTGACTGACTAATACATACAAGGCTAAACTACCGAAAACTACGAAATTTAACGGACTTCTTCTATGGGCTAGGCAAACGCTGCGAAAGGGTTTTTAAAACTTCAACTTTTTGTATCCACATTTAGCAATGTTCATTAATTCTAATTGTTTAAACATCCTTCCTTCCTCCCAACTCCTCAGAACACACTACTACCACTTGCAAATTGAACAGATAAAACTACATTGAGAGCGTCACGAAAAAACTTCACGAAAACTCAGAGCCCTGCATAAAGATGTCTTTTCACGTCGCAGCAGTGGTTCTCTTTTTAACCGAGTCAATGGCTGATTATTTTGGTTTTATGTAAAATTTTATCGACCCCAGCCACATCGTTGTTCCTTGCCTTTACATACAGGTGAATGGGCAGTTCGTTGCCTTACACGCAGGCTAATTGCTACTGGTCAATATGGCCTCATTTCGCCATATTTCCCTTGCAGCGGCCAACTTGTGTCAGCAGGTGATTTAGATACTTCTATGTTGGTAACTGGAGTTAAGACTGGTGGTGAGACTTCTTTTGATCTTATGAAATCTGCTGGAACTCGATGTTTCTATGTCCACATCTGCTCTCTTTCCTTGAATAGGAACAGCGCTATCTTTTTATTATACACAGGTTGGCTTCTTGTGACACACTCATTTCTGGGATGGCTTTACGCGGTACTTCTATAAAGCAATCGATAAGATTGTAGAGACATGCAATGGTAGTCTTCAGGTTACTAATATTTTAGAATGTCTGCAGTTGCGTAGAGACGTTGCCTCTCTGGCTGTATTTTACCAATTACACCGTACTACGGCGAGTGTCCTAATGAGCTTTCTAATCCCTTCTTCGTCGTCATATCCAAAATGACACGTGCTGAGCTGCGGTGTCACTCACATACGGGAGAATAATACCGCCTCGAACCAAGTGTTTCGGATCTTCATTTCTTTATTACACGGTAAAAAACTGTATTGCTCTACCCACCCCACATCCAGGTTTTCTTCTTCTTATGATCTCGGATTCTTTCACACCTGGCTTGGGTATGAAAATGCAAGGCCGTCAAAGTTGGAACTGCTATTTCGGTATCACCAGCCTCTTGAGTGTGGTGGCCTTATGGTTTGGTACATGGTGCGCCGCTTCATATTGTGAGGTGATAATAAGGCAAAACACGCGACGCAAAGGGTACGGGAGAGGGTCACTATTCGGGCATTCCCCAGAATACGCAACGGGCATTAAAGAACATGCAACGATCTCCGTGCTTCATGAACGCGGATTTGATGGCGATTAGGATCGATTTTGCTGTACTACTCTTGTCACACAGCCTATTTTTATTATGATTTTACTGGATGTATCTTCCTATAGATAATACTTTTTTTTAAATATGACACGTCAATTTGACTTCACCTCGCCTCATGATAAGCTAAAGGCAAAGTCTCGGAAAAGAGAGTCACCATTATAGACACGTACCATGTTACAATGGTGGCACTCAGCTTGACGGTCTCATCAGATGCTTTTTCACGCCCCGCATAAAGGACCCGGAACTGTAGGAGGAGGGAAACACGTGAACTGGTAAGGAATTTCAGGTCTTAATGGTGCGGCAGAAGAAGAAGTCGCCAAACCGCTTGGTTCTTGATAAAATATCCTGCATATATGCGGGTGGCATCTTAGTCCTGCACGTGTTGTCCTATATATGAAAGGAACGGGTGGGTTAATGAAATTGAGCTCATCAATACATTTACCATAGTAGAGACGGTAAAATACCGCCAAGGACGCTACATCTCTACGCATCTGCAAAGGCTCGAGGGTGTTGGTGACCTCAGGATAAATTCATTTAAAACAAAACTAACACAAAAAAATAAAATAATAAAAATAATTCAAACAAAAAAAATTTAAAGGCTATAAAAAAAACTACGTTTTAGTAGGGTTCGAACCTGTATCAGCGAGATTGGACGTCCAGCGCAAACCCACTAAACTACAAACACCATGGCATTAGCTTGTGAAATAGACGTTTATATTATATTTTATTACATTATAGTTTAAAATACATTCTGCCTCGTTCATTATTAAAATAGCGTGGTGATATTATTACCAAACCGGCTACTCACTATTGTGTCGGATTCGAGAGAACATCGTATAAGAACAATGTGAACTCTGTCGAGACTCTTGCTGTGCCGAAGATTGCGCAGTTACTTTTTTTTTACTCTTGCCTCTCGAAGTTCTTCAGACTTCTATGATCGAAAAATTAAATAATCTCTTCTTTTCAGCATTTTGCTACTTCTATTGTTTTGATATTTTCACACAATTCACAATTTTTAGGTGCGTTTACTATTATTGACATAACTTTTTTATTTATGAACCGATTTCAATAAAAAATACACTAAATTTTAAGTGAAGCCTACCACAATCAATTAGTGAAAACCGCAATCAAATCGGTTCAGCCGATTCTGAGATTAGCGTGCACAAACGCACAGACAAACAGATAAACAGACAAACAGACAAACAGATAAACAGACAAAAATTCTAACAAACGTTGTTTTGGCTTCTATTACGTTACTAAAGTCCCCCTATAATGGTTTTTCTCATTTCCATGCCATGTACAGACACCGATCGGTTACAATTTTATTATATGTATAGAAGATTATAATTCTAAAAGGTTTCAACACTTTGAACTTGCAAAATAAAGGTATCTTCACTTCATTACCTTTATTTAGTCTATTCAAAAACTGGCCCATTATTATCAAAGCCTTGTTTGTTGTTCACTTTTGTATACTGAACCAGTTTTTTTTTTTCATTACGTAATTACGAAGCGCCAATGCTTTTAGAGTTCCGTAATTACTAAATAATGATCTTATCTGTACTGTTCTTTAAGATATATTACACATAAATAACTTGGAATTGCTTTTTAAGGAATACCCATTCCTTTTCGCAAAGGTCTGGAGACGATATCAAAAAAAGACTAAAGGTTAAGGTACTCGTACTTTTTACGTTGCTCGTAGTTCGCTTTTCTCCTGAATACGATACACATATACTTCTTAAGGTGGAATTAGACATTAGAAACGAACATAGAGGTAGAGCAAGGATAAGAGCATTGTTTCTTTTAGTCTTTTAATCTTTTACGTAACAGTACTAGGTATACCAAAGAATCAATTTCGCTTATTCAGTTTGGGCACATACAGAGCACATACTAACGTCAAAATTTTACAATTATGTCAAGAAATATTAAATCATGATAGATGTATTATTATAGTCACTTAGCCTCACCTCTTTGTTATGGTCTAAAGGAAGCTGATAAAGGAATTATCTAATCAAACAGTGGGAGAAAGAGAATCCAACCAAAAATGATTTCCATTTCATCTTACATTACATCTTTGACTATTTAAAAAATTATGGTCACTCACATTACTATTAGAGCTATCGGGATATTCACCATGTATTGTTTAAAGTTTTCGGTTACTCAGTTTCTCCTTTTCAGGACTTTTCCGGTACATTTTGATGTTGAAAAGTTACAGACGGTATTTTTGATCCGATATTCAAAGTTATATCAAGTTACAGCCTCTGTGGCTTGGTGGTAGTGAACGTGGCCGCTATGCAGGAGGCGCGGGTTCGATCCCCACTCAGTGCAAATATTTGCATGAATATGGGTATTTGCATTGGTCTGGTCATACCTCGGAGAGCACGTTAAACCGTCGGTCCCGGTTAGTTACGGATAGTTGCAGCCCAAAAAATGTCCAACAACTGGTCTTAGTTAGACTGGTAAAACGGACCCCAGACTCCGAGGTGAAAGCTTCGAAAACGACTGGGAATAATGCTAGGATGAAAAAGAAGAAAGTTACATCAAGTTAGTCTAACTATTTCTAATGTGGATATCTTATCGGTCTAGACTCTACTAGACGAATGAGAATTCACATAAAATAATTTGTAAAAAATGCTATTACATCAGAGCTACTAAATTCACTGGGAATCCAATTACTAACAATTAAGTACCCAAAGGTATATTTATCTCCTAGGCCGTGTACTTATTACTAAAATTCTGACTAAAAGCTCCAGGGCCAACTATTATGATAATTGAAATTGAAGTTGCTTACGCAAAATAATAGTAGCATTTCATTATTTATTACGCTCTTTATTACCTAAGTTATACCTTAAATATTATAAGCTTCAAGGTGCCGCGTGATGAATTCACATTAAGTTGAGATGGCACGCAAAATTACTCTATGTACCTAGTACATAATATTATTACAACTGTATACGAACTATACTATATCCCTAGTTACTATGTGGGTGGAATTGAACATATGAAATAGTAGAATAGAGTTTTATGTTCATTCTTACACGATTCACGTTTGGTTTCACATGTATTGCAACTGTAACGACATCGATATTTATTGATATTATTATGAACTGTTGCTGTTGCCCACTTATGAACTCTGTTCCTGCTCTCACAGTCCATGGAAACCTATTCCAATCATAAAGTAGGCTATATATGTAATTCCCGACTATTATCCCTATGCCAAATTTCTGTCAAATTCATTCAGCTGTTTGAGCGTGATTTTGTAACAGACAGCATAAACTTTCACGTGTACTATACGATACCTAACTTATACATATGAAATTTTTACATGTAGTTATACTACTGCTAATATTTTGCACATGAAATCCTACTGCATTCTGATGAAAAATGGTTACCGTGATCTATGAACGTGTGCAACACCAGGGGTGTTACACTCGTGCTGCCGACCATGTAAGAACCTTATAATGCTTTTCTTGAGGAACCCTATATTATGTTCTTTTCATATCAAACATTGCGCATAGCTTCCGGTCGCATTGTGTGACCCTCTAGCTAGACCCAAGGCAAGCATAGTTCAGCTAGCTTGTTATATAGGTTCTACTAAATAAACTACTCAGACACATTTCCTGCTGTAAATACATAATATCGTATTACACATTGAAACCCCTAGACCAATGTAAATAGACACATTGAAATGCACACAAGCACTGAGCGCGCACCGGGATTCATATTTGGATTATGCACTCAACATGAGAGCAGTAGAAGTAGGTAATTGGTTGGAGAAGTATTTTTATCCGCTGAACAGCAGCTGCATACTGATGCATTCCTATTGTTGAACGGCTTTAGTTGCTCTTTGGAACCTTGGATACACTCTCCTATGCTACCTACGCCTTTCTTTTTTAAATTATCTATGTTTTCGGAAATGACTGCTGCCTCACTAAAAATAAATCGACGGCCCACGTCGATTTATTTTAAGTATGAGCGGTTGATTTTCAACCCACTATAATTTATTTAACAACCTAAATTTCTTTAAAATTGAATATTAAAGATATTTCTAAGGGGTATAAAGACCTTCTTAAAAGCTGAAATGTCGTTCAACTAAACGGAACTTACGTCAATTACGAATCCTTTATTCCTATAAAGGAATTAATTACAGACCAAAATGGTACACTTATTTTATACTAAGAACCGGCAATGATTAAAGTTGATAATGTGAAAAGTAAGGCTTAGTTCAGACTGAATTTATTGCATTAATTAATGATGAAATTAAAGGAATTCAGACTATTTGTTTAATCAAGTTTGCCTAAATTTAAATTTGAATGGAAGAAATTTCTGCAACAAATCTTACTTTGTTCTTCCATACCTCTCGGCGAAATATTTTAATTTATTTTTCGTATATTATTATATAAATATATCATATTATATAAATAGTAAAGATAATTAAATTTATGTAAAAGATCCTGGGTACCTCATATTCATTGGTCCACATAGCATAGTACTGGTGGAAAGGAGTTAAGCTAAGTTATGTTTTTATATAGAAAGATGCGTGCTATGGATGTATAGGTACTATGGATGGAGAATAGATTCGAATTTTTAATATTTGTAGTAAGTTTTATAGCCCATAGCATAGCACAGTAGAAACGGTCACATTCACATAGTTTCATAGTATAGCTTTTCTAGCTTTTTAGCACAGCTGCATAGCACATCTTCGGTGGAAAGGCAGCCTAATATCTGACTTTAAACAGTATACTCGTATACTGCTGCTATGAGATACCTGCCCCTCTAGACAAGTGGCAATACGTTGCTCGGCGTATGATGGAATAGAATGCCAAATGTATGGGATTTGACGTTTATGACAGGCGTCAACGAATGTCAAAAACGTCAAAACCTATACATTTGTCATTCTATTCCATCATACGCCTAGCAACGAATTGCCACTTGTCTAGAGGGCCAAAAATGAATTGTAATAACATGTCAGACTGAAACCGCAATAATAACATGAAATATCATTAACTTTAGCTATCATAGGTTTGCTATTTCTCTTTAATAGTCTTATATTAACTAACTAAACGTAAGCAATAAAGTTGCCAAAAATAACTGAACAGTATACACAATGGAAGAGATAGTAACTATATTTCGTTTCAATAGTAAAACTTGTGTGTTTACCTCTGACCCTTTTAGCAAGAACTAATAAAACCTTTTTACTGTTACAGACTTACAGCATAATAACATCCTGGCACAAAGAATATGTAGTTACTTTTATTATATCGTCTATAGGAAGCATCATTATTGTACATTGTCATGTCATTCGTGTACAAATCAATATGCTATAAAATCGAAAATACCGTAGGTAATAAACATTTTAGCTCTGCCACTGCATGGTACCTGTGTCTTACTAGTCTTAACTTAGGTACATACAGTCAGTATCAGATCGATCTTGACTACAGGAGTAGGCTTACTAAAAATGATTTAAATACCAAAATTCCAATTTTATATTAGTTACTAACTGTCCCGGTGAACTTCGTATCGCCATATTCTTTCAACCCGCGTGAAGTTTTGATCCCGTTACCGCTGCACCTATTTTCTCATCTTTAAACCTTCCCTGGACATCCACGAATATTTCAAGACTAAAATTAGCCAAGTCGGTTTCAGCCGTTCTTGAGTTATAAACTAACAACGAAAAGTGGCATTGATTCTTATATATTAGAAGATAGATAGGCTCGGGTGGCAGACAAGCACACGACCCGCTTGATAGAATGTGGTGATAGTGACCTAAGGACGTGTAGAACACCACGAGAGTCACACTCGTGGTGCTGATCCTGTAAGAACAGAGAGAGAGTTTCTGTGTCGTTAGTGTAGAAGACAAAGCAGAACAAGCTTTTGGTCTTCATACTGACAGCACAAAAACTCTCCAGTGAGCTCTGAATTTAAGTAGATATCCACATTGGTTAAAACATCTTAGCAATCGGTTGACTATTATAACATAACATAAACTCACGCCTTTATCCCCGAAGGGGTAGGCAGAGGTGCTAGCACCCACATTTCGCCGTTTATGTTTAGGTCCCAATGTAATAGGTGGCGAGCCTATTGCCATTAACCATATAATTAAAAATTATATATTAGAATATTTATATTAATATGTGCAAATGCGCTGGTCGATAGTAGGTAGGTATATTATTAGCCGCGTGGTTCCCGGCAGAGTAGAATTTGAGCCACACCAACTCTTCTTATGCGATGTCATACAACTCATACAAGGCGACTAAGGGATAGGGCTGTTTAACATCAGACAGTATACAGGGTGGAAGATTTTAACCTTACCTGGAGGGAAGGTTTTCTAAATACTGGAAATACCGAATTTCACTCAAAGGAAACATTCCTTTATTTTTAAAAAGAAATAAAATTGCATTCTTAAATTTTTTTAAATTCGCTTGCCACGCCCGGTAATCGAACCAACTAAAATCCGAAAAAATAACATCCTGTATTTTTATGACATCAATCAATAGTGCAAATCATAAGGATCAAATCTGTCTAAGAAACATGGTTAATTAAATGAAAGGAAATCCCTGAAAATCAATTTTCGAATTCGATTTAACAAAATAAAAAACTTAACTCAAGGATCCATCACCTACGAGTA
Source organism: Eilema depressum (assembly GCA_914767945.1). Classification (NCBI taxonomy): domain Eukaryota; kingdom Metazoa; phylum Arthropoda; class Insecta; order Lepidoptera; family Erebidae; genus Eilema; species Eilema depressum. Next base: position 5,007,008 of record OU612028.1, on the reverse strand, counting down.
TCATTATTATAATTCCATATTTAAATTACTTGTCCCTGTTTTTGATGGCTGACCCTCACTGGCCAGTAGGGGTATTTACTCTCTCGACTCGAACCGACTAAAACCGCACGCCGTCTCTGGTTAATTCAAGTCTCAATTAACGTATTATAAGACGAACCAATAAGGCAATTCTCTCGCCATCTTCGTTGTCCAGGGTGCGATGCGGTATACCACGCAGTGGTTTCCAAGTCCAACCTATACCTCGAGACACGTATCTTGGACCTAAATCGACATAATTGTAGCATCGCCGTCGGTAGCTTTATTGTTAAGGAGTCGGCCTTACGATCAAGAGGTCCCAGGTTCGATTCCTGCCCATTACACTACAGACGTGAACCCACTCTTAGCACAAGCAATTTAGCTTACTTGGGGGGGTTAACAGGAATATTAGTAATTTCGGTTACTAATATTCTTTACAAAAAATAAAATCGGGAGACTTGACTATCTCATGCAGTCACACAATAACGTTACATTCTAAATCGGAATCGAAGTTCAGTTATTTACTACTCATTTTACTAAATAAATAATAATAAAAAAAGGCGTTATTGTTGATAGGGTATGGAATGAAATTTTATAAGTTAAGATTTTATGGACTTCCTTTCATTCAATTTACCATGTTTATTAGAGAGATTCGATCCTCATGATTGACATTATCAATTGAGACTATAAAAATACAGGATGTTATTTTTTTGAATTTTAGTCGGTTCGATTACCAGGCATGGCAAGGGAATTTTCAAAAAACTATGAATGCAGTTTTATTTCTTATAAAAAATAAAGGAATGTTTCCTTTGAGTGAAATTAGCTATCTCCAGTATTTAAAGTACTTTCCCTCCATGTAAGGTTAAAATCTTCCACCCTGTATACAGCCCAGACTCAGCCTCAGCTCAGATGCATGGCTCGAGGCAACAATAGTACCCGAAATACGGCAATAGGCTCACCTCGTATTACGTGGGACCTACTACATGATTGGTGAAATGCATGTGTTAATTCACCTCTACGTAACCCTCTGGGAATAGAGGCATGATTGTATATATGTTATTATACATTATATTACAGTATTTAGAAGTACCCAACTGGTAGTGGATTACTTTTCCTTCGTTTAAATGTAACAGTCCGAAAATGCAAATATTGGAGCGTGGTCGAATACAGTTCCCGTTTCTAAACGTTTGTGTTTTATGCAAATAAACGGTGGACGGACGCATCCACTCACTTTCAAACTATATTGAATTTTGAACGACGCGAACTATTGACAAGACTGATTCAGTAAATTGAATATTTTGTTACTGAATTCCCATTTCATACATTTTCCTTAACTTAGGTAGGTAACTATATTATTTATAGAGCCTTTCCTTAGATAATGTTTTTACCCGACTGCGCCAGCGAGGGTAATTACTGACTCTATATTCAGGCCCTGAATACCATGTTATTCAATAGAGTTTGTTAAGACAAAACAAATGAGCCCAAACTCGATAGGTTTATCTTATTTGATTTAGGAGTTTCTATGACCAACTTCCTGTCCCATCTTCAGATCAGCTCCATGGCACCATATTAATGCAGTGTCTACCAAACTAAACGTGTATACATATGCAATATTTCATCAAAATCGGTTGAGGATATCTGCTTCAAAAGATTAAGTACACGATTTGTTCCGAGCAACATCTATACATACTAACATACAGTGCAAGTTAATAAAAACAGGTTTTATAAAGCATAAAACATGTTTTGTAATTTTGTGGTCAAATATGCGATGATATCATTAAGATCTACATATTTTATTAGACTAAATCTAGCCGTTGAACTAGCCAAACATGTTGGCTATTATTAAAGATTATTTGCTCATAGCTGGAACGGTATTCTCAATAATATGTTTAATAATTCAAACCGTACTCTTCGTACGCCGGAAAGCGATAAGAAAACTGGATCAAAAAGTTCTTATGCAGCTGTCGGTGACACGAATTTTATATCTGTTATTTATTTGCTGTTCCCAATACGGATTTCTCCAAAAAACTCATGAGAGCAGGATATATGCATACCTGTATTCATTCTTACACCAGCTAACAGACATCAGCCTAAGATGCTGGACGTGGGTGTACACTACGAACTTATACGAAAAAATGGTGAAAGTGTTTGTGCCGGATAAATGGAGTTTTCTGAAACTATCCGTGGCTGTCTGGCTAGTGGCAATATTTTTATCCGCGTTATATTGTATTTTATGGTTTTTGAATTTCGAGTCACCTAGTCGACACGGTAAGAATAATATATGGTTCTATTTTCACGCATTGTGGGTGTGTATGAAAGTCATATCACCGTGTATAAATTTCTTGTTATTCTGTAAAATATTTTATGTAATTATCAGTAGGAAGATCAAACTCAATAGTGGTAAAGCAGTTACAGGCTTGGCTATTGGTGTTAAGATTTGTGTAATCTCATTCATTTTGGTGAGCATTACCAGTCTACAACTTTTGAGCGAAGACATAATGTCTATATCATTCTATTTGCAGCCACAACATTATGCATCACTAATGAGTAATCTCCAATATTATCTTTCGGTATCTGATTACATGCATGTCATAGGGTCTTTTCAAGGGGTCGAAATAATTGCTATTTTCGTTATTATATCACGGGACCAGCGTTGAAGCCGTATTTTTTAAAGAACTTTTTGTTTTCTAAGAACTTTTCGGAACATACAAAAAAAATTGGACAACCCAGTGATGCCATTCTCGAGATATGCGCTTAGTAACATTCATTTTTATTGATTAGATTACGTAAGTGTGTAAATTAGGCAAGTATCAACTTGTATAAAAAAATAAATAAAAAAGCAGTTTTTACAAGATTTTGTGGTTTTATTTTTGTTTATATATGTAGTTTAGTCTTACATTTGATACGTAGGATTATTGTTGAAGTCGGTGCCAAGCCAAAGCTGTATTACGCAGGCTCAGGTATGTATTTAGGGTATGTCTACAATCACTTACTAAGTCATCAATATACTGAACACCTCTGCGTACCTATTCAAAGGATACATGCGTGATGTTATAATGTGTAATGGCAAAGACATTGCACTAATAATAATATGCGATTGTAGCAATTTCCTGGTATTTATTGAAGACTTCATTGGTCTATCTCGGAAACCCATCATCATCTCTACGAAACTTAAATGCGACCATTTCAAATAATCTTCTTTCGACAAATTTTTTACATTAGTTTCTTTAGCTTTCTTCAGTATATCGAGCTATACCTACTACTAATCTGTGCTCTGTTTAATAAACTTTACAAATTGTAAATGTGTCCAATTGTACTCTAAAAAAAGGTTTCAGTTTAAATAATGGAGTCTACACACGCCGGGCGGCGGCTTGACTCGACTACGTAAATAAAGACGTTCCCAATGATCACTAGAAAATAATAATGTCCACAAATGCTAGATACCTACCACTGAGATCTCAGTTACTGCATACGAGTTCTATTGTTTTATAGAGTTCAAACCTACCTACTTAGAAATATCGTGTCAGGTGATTCCTACAGCATAACATGTACTTATGTACCTATGCTACATTCCGGCATACCTAGGTACACCTTTTGCTTCTTCTAATTTCATACCAATAATACTTACACACAAAAATGTTGTATCCTTGAGTAAGTATGTTTTCCAGCGTATTTTGGGGTTTGAACCATTGTAGAAGGTTCTAACTGGTTCTAATTGTTGGTGTGAGCACTTTATATGCTACTAAATTACGAGTACCTATCTACTACTACATATCCGGCAGATTTATATTTGGTACGCACTTGTCACAAAAGCAAAATACGAAAACGAATTCATTCCTAAAATGAACAACCTTGAATAAATGGTTTTTCAATTACGTACAACGACGAAAAAGTTACCTTACAAAATCACACGAATCAATTTGACAGCGGTAGCGGTATTTTTGGGCATAAAAAAGTTGTGCACATATATGGAAATGTGGCCGCACAAGAGCGACCGCTTCGTATAAATGGACCAAGTTTTATGATTACCACATGCTGTGCCCGGCAGAATTGCAAAGCTATTTTTTTATCGGTGGTAGTACTAGGCTAGGTTTTTTTATCTAGTGGGGAGGAACATTTGAGTCGAAGTACAGAATATGTATCTACTTCGATTATGTAAAAAATAGGTGGTATGGTTCGACTAAACCGCATGTCATCTCTGTTCCCAATTACCGTGGTGTAAGGTGACCCAATAAAGCGAGAGGACCCTTTGGGTGTGCTAGCCACAACGACCCCATCCTGTCCCAGAAAGAGAGGGCGCGTGTCGCGCGCGGCACTGTCATGTTTCTGCTGAGATAAGGTCCCGAGGTCTGCACACCAAGATCCCACCCGCCTGCTTGCTTGCTCTTCGCTGAACCTCGGTGTAAGTTAGCCGTAAGCGCCAAGCGGTCGCTTCTCCCCCACCTTGGAAGAGAAGCGCTGTCGTCTCCGTTGCCGAGGGTACACCGCGTGAAGATTGCCGATCAGGCACTTTTATACAACCTATTTAGTATAGTAATACATTCAATTCTGAAGACAACATTGGCAAAGAATATGATGGGTAATCTAATCCCAATTTAGAAAAGGTGTTAAACATTAAAACAATGCTGACTCAACTAATAAAAATCAATACGATTTACTTTTAAAGCTATCATGACCCCAGTAAGAAACGGCTAAGAAGCTTTCAAATTACTATTCGCAACGAAGTCATCTGATTAACAATGAATATAGCTGATATTACTGATACAGCTAAGATCAGAAATCTACTGAAAATGCTGTAACACAAGTTAATTAGTTTAATTTATTAAATTTAATTTAATTGCAACAATTACGTGTCATATAATGATATAGATAGACTTAGCATTATTTTATTATGCTAATATGTCCCTACATCTTACGTTTACTATATTTATATGCACCAAACTGCCCCTAATCTTCTCTTCAATATTTTTCTTCATGCTATGGTCATTAACAATTATTATTCTTAAAAGAATATCCTTATAGATAGCATCTTTATATTATTATTAATAGAATATCTTCATGACTGTTCATTTTTCATTTGCACAGGTAGATTCCTCTACGCTTATACCGTGATGGAATTTCGATAACGCCCCCGGGCCGCAACGACGGCGTTCCGATGCAAAAATTGGCGTGCCTAACGTGGTTCATTCGCAATATTATACAACATCGTAATATTACGACCAGAAGTTGGCTTTTGGTCATGGTAAAGAGAAATTCTTGTTATATACGACACTTTGTTGACTCACAAAAATAAAAGTACATACATCCTACTATATAATACCTAGGTACCACTAGGTACCTATTATACCTATTATAAAAATTTAGTACGTTTCGATGTTTGGATGTATGTGGTGCAATCAAATAAAGCCAAAAAAAAACAGTCAAAAATATTTATTACGTGGGACCTAATACAATGATTGGTTAAATGTGGGTGTTAATTCACCTCTGCCTAACCCTCCAGGGATAAAGGCGTGTTTGTATGTAGGTATGTATGTATTATTCAATTACGCTCTAACAGCTGGAGTGCTGGACGGATCTGGCTGAAATTTGTTATAGGGTAGATTAAAGGCTGGAATAACACATAAGCCAGGTTCCCATGGGTTGAAGAATGGGATCAAAATTCCACGCGAGTGAGGCCGCGGGCAACAGCTAGTTCTTAAATTAACAAAGTAAAATATATAAATTGACAAAGTAAAGTGATGTCAAAAATGGATAATAAATAATACAACGATACATTTTTTTTTCCTTTTGATCTAATAATACAAGCTGCCTTTGCTGTCGTATCGTAGACAGCAAAAGAAAATTTCGCTCTATAACAGATAAAGGATGTTCATTACAGATCAAAGACAAAAATTTGAATTACATTAATTATGAAAATGTAGGTTTAATAACTTTTTTTTTATTGTTATTATAATTTGAGAGCGTTGAGGAGCGTTGTCAGGATAAAACAATGTCACAGAAGAAAATAAATCAAAAAAGGTACTTATGTAGGTAACATTTGAAATAAGAATATTATTCATATACATGTCGGCGTACACAAAGTAGAGGTTCGTCTACACAGGTTACATCATTTTACACGAAGTACTTCGTACTTAGAAAGCGGCATTGATAGGATCTTACCATAGGTAGGGGGGGGAACACTTCTGACGGTGGAGGTGAGCGCTGATGCATCACAAGGTGGCCACCCTAAACCTACATCTGGGTCGCAAGTCCCAGTCGCCGTCACGGTGTTCCTCTCTGTATCACGCTATGGACCCGGCGACCGCACGGTGAATCCATGGAGTGCTGAGAATCGGATCTCTGTTCTGTGACGATGCGATTCGCAACGAGAATCATTAAAAATATTTAGCCATCGAATATTAAAATTCTGGCAAAGTAAATATTAAAAAAAAACCACATATTTTCATTTCCCATCTCAGTGCTAATGCCAGCACACACCTAACTAAACAGCCGGGTGAGATAAAACACACAGACTGGGGAAAGCTAACAAAAGGAGCTGGCAACTCGGGAAACCCGTTAGCAGGGTGTAAAAAGTAAAAGTACCTGCCACCAAAATTGGAAGCGCAGTCTCAGGTGAGATGTTCCACTTTTTACCTTCATTAATTAAACGAAGTCGCAAAAAGAGGTAATTAACGGCAGTTCCATTTCCAACCTTTGAAAGCGTTTGTTATTTCATGGAATACTAGCTGTACTTGCGATTTCGTCCGTGTGGATTGGTTTAAATTTTGTTGCGCACCCTAATATTATTTCTTAAATAAAAGTAGCTCAAGTTACGCTTTATAACATCACTTAGGTACTATGCTGCCGTCATAAGGGTAAAGGGCGCATCTAACATTTTTTTTAAAATTGAGTTATATAGTGATTCGGAATCAGCAGAAAAAGGCGCATCTACTAGTATTTTTTAATGTTGTGATATACGAATACCCTTGCTTTTATTAATAACGAAAAAGAACTTATCTACAAAATTTCTTGTGGATTACTAAATTGGAAAGAAGTTTCTGTAATAGACTTAGATGAAAAGACGCAACTAAGTAGAAGAGTCTTATTCGTTTATTAAATATATTAATGTTCATAGGTAGAAATGGCGTAACTACACGATACTAAAAAGGAAAAACGCATCTGAGTAGATGCGTCTTACCATCTAAGTATTACAAAAATTAATAAGGCGTACGTGGCAGTAGCGTCTTTTCTATTTAGAATTGTTGCGTGTGCGCGGGGAAGTGGGAGCTGCGGTAAAGAACATGTTCCACCAGTTGCGTCCAGCCAGCCCCTCTAGACAAGCGGCAATTCGTTGCTCGGCGCATGATGGAACAGAATGCCAAATGTATGGGATTCGACGTATATGACAGGCGTCAACGAATGTCAAAAACGTCAAATCCCATACATTTATCATTCCATTATCCAGATACTCAAAGCGAACCCACGCGCGCGTGGCTCTTTGCGCTACTTTTACGAGATCATGGTAAGATGACATTGGTTATCTATATAAAATTATTGTTTCTATTTAGAAAGTATATATATTTTATTTTATTTATTGTAGTATATTTTAGGATGAGGTTAAAATTGTAAAATAGATTTTTTTTTATTATTTACACATAAATAATAAAATACAATTCATTAATTGTATTGAGTCGTAGTAGCTTTCGGGCATGAACGTCGCTTCACATGCGTGAGGTTCACATACACCTCTGGATTTTATAAAAATCTATGTATGGATTTATACCACTTACTTGAAGGTAAAGGACAACATCGACTTTTATTTTGTATTTATTTTTGATAGACAAAGTCATAATATTATTTAAAATATTGGTTTCAGTGAAAAAACTACTAGTAATGAACAAAACTGCGATTATGTTCCTATTCATTCTAATATAAACATGAGTGTAATAAATAATCATTTGATTTTTTAACGTGAATACAATTTAATTGCATAAAAATTATCTTCGTATTATTATTATCAAACCATGGAAAAATATCCTTAAACTTAAAAGATCGCTCATTAATAACAAAAAATAGCGGGCGTTTATAGAAATATCATAAAATTGGTGTCGTAATACTTAATAAAAAAGTAGTAAATTGCTAAATACGCCCTTTTTAATTTAGCCCGTATCACACTTTAATTAAATGAAAAACGTTCCAAAATTAGTACCTACGTTGAAAAGTCGTATCTAGCCAGAAACGTCCTTTCAATGAAGTATTGTGGATTTCTTTGGATTTTTTTTACTAAAAAGAAAAGGAAAATCGCGTTTTTTTAATAAATAATATTAATAAAATTTAATTTAATTCATATGTCCTGATAGCCTACCTTATTATACAAGTTTTCAAATTGCAAACTTATTAAAATACCTATTTTCTACTAAGCAGCAACGTTTTTCATTTCAAAATTACAAAATATTTTTTTTCTCCGTTTTCAACTTTATGTAGAACCGCCCTTTTTCCGTATGACGGCAGTATGGTACAAATCCCGTCAAAATAGGTCAAGCCATTTCACAGATTACCACTAACAAACAGACTGAAGAACCTACCATTTATATATTATTATTCATGTGCAATCATTAAAAAACTGTTATTTTAATATGTACTCTAATAATAAATAAATAATAATAATAATATTGACACGGCACGTATTTGACGTATTGTGAGGCAGTTCCTCTATCTGGAGCCCTAACCACCGGTAGCTTGGTCTCTGTACCCGATGCCGGTGGGGCACTATTTTTTATATTTTTAAATATTTATGTTTTTGTATATACCTATATACAGGGCGTCCCACGGCGATGCCACATGGAGGGAAAGTACCTTAAATCCTTAAGTTAGCTCATTTTACTTAAAGGAGACATCATTTTATTTTTAAAAAGAAACAAAACTGCATTCAACGATTTTTAAAAATTCGCTTGCCACACCCGGTAATCGAACCGACTAAAATCCGAAAAAGTAACATCCTGTATTTTTATGGCATCAATCGATAGTGTCAATCATAAGGATCAAATCTCTCTAAGAAACATGGTAAATTAAATGAAAGGAAGTCCTTGAAATCTAAAATTATAAATTCAATTTGGCAAAATAAAACACTTTCATCCATCCATCTGATACCATATTAACAATAAAATTCCATATTTAAACTACTTTTATTTTTTTATCATGCTGACACCGCTGCTGGTCAGCAGTAGTATTTAGGTATGTCGAACTCAAACCGACTAAAACCGCACGCCGTCTAAATTAACAGGTTATAAGTTGATCCATAGGGCAATTCTCTTGCCATTTTCGTTGCACAGGGTAGGTACACCGCGTGCAGGTTTCTAATCAAGCACCCAAAAATAACTACCTACCCTACCTACACATACCTCATGCAGTTACCCAATAAAGTTACATTCTAAACAGGTAACAAAGTTCATTCATTTAGTACTCATTTTACTAAATAAATTTCATCAAAGATATCTCTAGTGTTGATCTTGTGAGAAATTCTTACAAGGTATCAACACTAGAGATATCTTTGATGTGTGGATACCATTCTTACAAGGTATCAACACTAGAGATATCTTTGATTTGATTAGGAACCTGCACGCGGTGTACCCTGTGCAACGAAAATGGCAAGAGAATTGCCCTATGGATCAACTTATAACCTGTTAATTTAGACGGCGTGCGGTTTTAGTCGGTTTGAGTTCGACATACCTAAATACTACTGCTGACCAGCAGCGGTGTCAGCACGATAAAAAAAGAAAAGCAGTTTAAATATGGAATTTTATTGTTAATATGGTATCAGATGGATGGATGAACTTTGAGTTAAAGTGTTTTATTTTGCCAAATTGAATTTATAATTTTAGATTTCAAGGACTTCCTTTCGTTTAATTTACCATGTTTCTTAGAGAGATTTGATCCTTATGATTGACACTATCGATTGATGCCATAAAAATACAGGATGTTACTTTTTCGGATTTTAGTCGGTTCGATTACCGGGTGTGGCAAGCGAATTTTTAAAAATCGTTGAATGCAGTTTTGTTTCTTTTTAAAAATAAAATGATGTCTCCTTTAAACAAAATCAGCTAACTTAAGGATTTAAGGTACTTTCCCTCCATGTGGCATCGCCGTGGGACGCCCTGTATATGTATTTTAAAATATAATTTATAAGATCTTACAATAAATAAAGAGGAATAATAATATACAACGTGTTACATAAAGGTGTGGTCATATTTAAGGGTCGTTACACATGTCTGATAAGGAACTCCTGGGCACCGACTAAAGTACAAATAGTAATAAAGTGATGGCATCGTTAATCATCATACAAAATTTTAAAATTCCTTAAATTAATCGATACATTAGTAAACGGGGTAGGTGACATCACTATTGTATTTTGTCCTTTTGCGATAAGTTCACTCAGCTGTTCGCCTGGTAGCCAAACAGTATTTCGGCTATCAGGCGAACAGCTGCGTAGAGGTGTAAGAGCTTACGGATACATTGACTAACACTTACCGGGGTCTACTTTCAGCGAAACGGTGATATACCTAATCTGGTAAGTGTACCTACAGCCACAGAAATGTACTTATTTATCACTTCACGAGCACGAGTGCACGACTCAATGAGTTTTAACTATCACCTAAGTATGTCACATCACAAACACAAGTACTGAGGAGTTCATGCCGCCACAGTATGCGTAAATCTCCACGGCATGCGGCATACGTTTTTAAAATTTAAACAACGGCTCAAAATCACATACTATGTTCGCTATTTTTTCGTAATATTTTACACAAAATTGCATATTTTTAATAAACTTCAGATACAATGACTAAACAACGTGGTTGCTAAGAAACCACGGTCAAAAAGGTACATCTTATACCAGGAATGCAGAAAATAGTTTTTATTATGAATTATTTTAGGGTAACGTAGCATAATATTTTAAAAACTCTGACGAAATCGCTCTTACATGTTATGTTATCCTGGTATTTGAATATGCTTTTTGTTTATTTTACTATGCTATTTTTTTAATTTTTTCATAACATTTTGATAAAATAAAACGTAAATTGATCCAAAAAATTTAAATTGGGTACGGAACCAATTTTAATTAGTATAATATTATGAAGTGTGGCTGCAAATTCGGTTGTCCACGGCTCCTGGTATTGAATGTAGGTTAACCTTAGGCAAAGGAAGCGTTTGAGACAGTCTCACATACAGCTGATGAATGATTTCAGAAACATAAAAACGTTTTCTTATTAATTAAGTGAATTCTATCAACATTTTTAGACTATTTTAATAAGTTAGAAGCTACTTCAAAATTTCTTTGCCCGATAACATCATAAAATGAACTTATCTGGTAGTTGAGTAGGACGATATTGAGACTGTCTCACCAATTTAGATCGTTTGGTAAACCTACTCGGGTTCAAATTGTAGTTTATTTGTAAACAGCTCTTAACAGCGTGCTGTAGCCCTGGTTATTTTGTAGTGTTGTACGTTTATCGGCAATTTCCACCAGTTTACACATGGTCGATAAAAAAGAAAAGCATTTTTCTACGTCATAGCAAGTAAATCTGATTTGTTCCCCAAGCCAATATGTTATTTATATGACACTTAATGCATCCCCCGAATATGACCACACCTTTCTGTAACACGTTGTATACTCTATAATTAAGTCTAAGGCTACATTCTATGCATCCTACTATCCTACTTCCTATCCTACTTCCTACTAATATTATAAATGTGAAAGTTTGTGAGAATGGATGTGTGGATGTGTGGATGTTTGTTACTCTTTCACGCATAAACGGCTAGACCGATTTGGTTGAAATTTGGTATGTATATAGGTTATACCCTGGATTAACATATAGGCTATATATCAGCGATGAACGGGATCAGAATTCCACACGGGCGGAGCCGCGGGCAACAGCTAGTATAATTTAATATTGCACTCGACATAAAAAATCCTTAAAGTATACATAATCGAAATAAAAGGTTCAATTTCTTTATTTCTTTATAGTACCTGCTAACAGAACTGTCAAAAAGATAAGAATATTACATGAAGATACTCTACAGTATTTCAGGACATACTATAATTTATTATCTCCCCATATCGACAATGACAAGTGTACATGAAACACATAAACCACCGTTCCACGTGCTCCCCGAGGAATGGCACACTCTTCTCTGGAGTCTTATGTAGCACAGATATACTTGGCTTAACAACATTGATCGATCGAATCTGTATATTGTGCGACACTGAAAAATATATGCAATTTTCTTAGCATTACCCTTGTGAAATAATACGCAGAGAACGCGGTGCGATCCAAGTTTTTATATACATAGATTTAAGATCTTTAAAGGTAGGGTACCTGGAATAGGTGAAGTCTAAGCTTACATAGAATGTTCTAAGTAAGAGGTAGAGGAAAGGAGTAGAGGCCATGCGCGGTCCGAGGAGGAGAGTCACAGGGAACAGGCTTATTCATATTCACGCTCCGCCAGAAGATCTTGGGATTGTAGAAAGAAGGGAACTCATGTAGCTAGAGCATTCCAGTTATTTATCTTACGACAAAGTACGGAAGCGTTTAGTTCACCGCGGTAGTATTTCCACATTTTATGAGTTCAGCAGTTCTTACCCAGAGGTAAGAAGGGAGAGGATAATTTGATTAATTCAAAGAGTTCATCAGAATATCGCTATAGTAGAAATCTACTGAAGAAGCACCTTTTCTACGTAAATGCTAAATCAGATTTCTACTATGATTAGATAGAGTAGATTTCGATGCATATAAATAATCTGTTTAATTACGATTCACAAATTTCACAATTCCGTAATAGAGGTACCCGTGTAGCTATACACAGGTGAATTCTGAATGCGAGTTGTGGCTCGCACTCGCAAGACTCCCAATGGTTCGGACTGCTCGCTATCGAGAACTTCATTAGTATTATATCTACAGTATAACGTTACCAGAATTCCACAAAGGAACGACTCAGTCTTATACAAACGACATCATTGTTCCAGCATAAAAATGATCTCACTTTATCTGGAACTCTGAGTTACTTAAAGCTATTTCGATGATGCTCTCGATATAGTTTTTACAGTACAGTTGGTAGCAAACATGTCTATAATATGTTCCTATGCCAACAGTGGTCTGAAGAGTTGACAGGGTAGCCAAAACGACTAAGTTATTACTAGCCGAGACATCAGCTCAACTTCTTGAAGTTCCTACAGTTACAGATAAGTACAGTCTTCATTTTTTTTTTGTAACAATCTTTTGCCATCATTTTTATTTAATCATGAAAACCAAAATCACAAGAATTATGCGGCTTTTTTAAACACCAACAAAATAATAGCAAATAAGGAAAATACGTGATCACAGTGACCGTCATTATTTATGATCGGGTTATCGCGAGAAACGTTTGCAATCATCCGGAGTACAGTAGGACATTATGTAACAACTGAAGCTTTATTAAAATACAGAATATTGCAGCAATTCATCAAAATTATGGTGGTTTGTGAAACTTTAGTAACCATACAATAATGATCTGCCAAAAGAAAACCTACCTATTTCATTAGATCATGCGGAATACTGAAGTTACTTTTCCTATTTTTGTGTCAAAATTAATTTGAAATCATTGTAAATACCTAATACTATTAGAAATATCGGGATATTTACCACGTGTTATTTTGAGTTTCCGGAGTTCCCTCCCGGGGTAAAGGCGTGATTATAATAATATGTAATGTACGTAGGTATGTACCTATTGCTTAGAGTTTCCGATATTGGAACAGTGTCATACAAAATCTGAGTGTACCTATATTGTAAATTCATATTTCAAGTAGGTAAATACTTATCTTAATATTCATGTTAGTTCATTTGATTCTGATAAGTTTTAATTGCTTATTAACAAATTTTACAGGAGAGCGTAAAAACATAAAACGGGCAAGCCTTTCAAAAGTATTGGAGTTAGAGTAATAAAGTGATATTTTTTGGATAGAGTACTAACCACTGACTACATAATGAGTAAAATATTTCGGTAATAATGTATATTGCACGTTTTATACCCCTTACTTACTTTGAAAATGAAAATCTCAAATTTTTTCTCTGTCCTGACCCGTTTCAAAACCTAGTATATGCATGTTTCATAGAGGTAAAATAAAAAATATGAATTTCTGCATCAATCAAGTATTTTTATTGTTTAAATTAACATACAATTAGTTAGAAAAGTAAGAATATAATAGTGTGCGGGCGGCGGCGGTTGTAGGCGGTAAATGCGGTAATCCACTCCAAATTCTCGCGTAGCGCCCAAGTTCAAAAACCTAGTAAGCCACATTCCCAATAACAAAAAACAGTAAGTGCATGTGACTTGCTGAGTTTTAAAGTTGTTAATGCGAGTTGCTAGGTTTTTGATCTTGTTTTCTGAGAGTGAAAGTGCACTTAATAGGTTTTATGGTGTCAAAATATCTGTTATTTTCTAAGATTTTAAAGCACAACTTTCATAGGGAACCGCATCAACTTGTGAAGACACCTTCACAAGTTGATGCGGTTCCCTATGAAAGTTCGAAATATGGAAAAAAAAGTGTTTTCGTAAAAAATGTCCCTTACTGGGTTTTGAATTTGGGCAGCCGAAATCCCTACTAATATTATAAATGTGAAAGTAACTCTGTCTGTCTGTCTGTCTGTCTCGCTTTCACGCCCAAACCACTTAACCAATTTTGATGAAAATTGGTATAGGTGTAGATTAGACCTTGAGAAAGGACATAGGCTATGTTTGATCGCGATAACCGACATCCACGCGGGCGGAGCCGCGGGAAAAAGCTAGTTATCTTATATATCCGAAACCGAAAATATCTTATAATAGATACTTAGTTGAACTTATGAATTTAGTGTAATGATATGATTTTTTTTGTTCGATTATAACCAAGATAGAAAATAATGGAATAATTTTATGTATAGGTAGATACTTATTACAAAAACAATAAAAACCACAAATATTCTACCTATGGATAGGTATAAAATATTGATATCACACAGGTATCGATGTTCTTTTTATATAGGACTAGCCGACCCCGCGAACTTCGTACCGCCTAACAGTCAATTCTTTTTTTTTTTCAATTTTTCTCTCTGTAAGAACCATCCCCGTACTTTAAGGAATGTTCTAAAAAAAGAATTAGCGAAATCGGTCCAGCCGTTCACGCGTGATGGCGTGACCAAGGGAAATAGGGATTCATTTTTATATATAGAGAAGATATAGAACACATGACATGACACATCAATTTGACTTCGCCTCGCCTGATGGTAAACGGAAGGCAAAGTCTCGGAAAAGAGGGTCACTGTCGAGTAGATAAAAATATAATCTTATTTGGAATGGATGACGATGATGATGATGATGATGATGATGATGGTGAGTTAATGATGATGACGATGAAGTTTCGGGATTCTGAATTTTGGGATTTTGAATTTCGGTTTTTAGATCGCGTTATGGTTTCATTCCACTGTAATTATACTGTAATAATATTTTTTTATCGATATCGGGCCCAACAACTCAGGTAGTATTCGATAAGCTTAAGTATTGTGGTGCCCTCTGTTTTTGACAAGTAGCCGTCTATTATCGTAGAATGAGAAATCTGATTACTCCAGACTCCATGAACTGAAGCCGGCTTTTGACTACGAAATATAATATAATATAATATATATTACATCTTGACATATCGCTCGTCATACATTTTGTACGAGACCGTTTACACTACGCTATAATATATATTACATCCCAAAACTATAAATATTTTTTCGAGCGATATTAATGAAGGTGTATATTTTACCTCACGTCCCCGGACACCACGCCTCCCCCTGTCTCGCCCGTTTGAATGCGACGTTTGATCGCGCATGCGAAATCACGTTGTCATTTTAAACTGAGCAATCAGAAGTCAGGGAATTCGCGCATGCATTCTACACAGACCAATCAGATTCTCGTACGCAGTTCGATACACGACGACACTATCGATTGATGCCATAAAAATACAGGATGTTACTTTTTCGGATTTTAGTCGGTTCGATTACCGGGTGTGGCAAGTGAATTTTTAAAAATCGTTGAATGCAGTTTTGTTTCTTTTTAAAAATAAAATGATGTCTCCTTTAAACAAAATGAGCTAACTTAAGGATTTAAGGTACTTTCCCTCCATGTGGCATCGCCGTGGGACGCCCTGTATAGCTCAAGATGTAATATAAATTACATCCTATAGTAAAAAGCCGGCTTTAAGATATAGTTTATAGATAAGAGTTTATGTTCTATACACTATACAGATAAATAAATATACTACAGGGCTTGCCATGTACTCCTAAAACAGCCGTTCAATCATTGACCGTTTAACGGCCGTCCCCAATAACCTATCTATCGCCAGTTTTGACATTATAAAGGGTAAAAACGTCATCAATCTCTATGGTAACGCAATTTAAAGTAGCAAAATAACAATAGGATTTGACAAAGTAACTATCTCTACCTTTACCTTTATCTGTAGATATTATGTTATTGGGAACGGCCGTAAGAGTTCATCTTTATACCATACTGCTATCGTGAATAGTTACGCCACCCATCCCGGGGCGGCAGCACTTTCCATACATGCAAGTTTTTGCATAGAGTTGCCACAGCCACTCTTCTCCAATATATTACTATAATCTTTGGTGCCACCCAAACGCATACAAAAGAATTCATTCAAAATTCAAATCTATCTAACTGTTGAGGAGGAGTTCAGTGACATACACACTCCTACAGTAGAATTATTTAAATAAAGAAAGATTAGTTAAAGATTTTGTTATCTAATGGGTCCGAGTTAGTGTCCCCCATTGGTGTTTTTAATGTTTTTATAGACCCTATAATACTATAATCTGTTCTGTGCTTTATCTTCATAATCGACTAATTTAGTTGACCGAATAAAATAATAAGTAATAAGGTAACATCTCTTTGGTAACAACACTAATAATTACATTAGAAAAAAAAATCGTTTTTTCTCTTGTCGGCAATCAGTTAAAACGTAGTATTTTTTGATAAATATTCAATTTGACTGATATTTTAAGCAATATTCAACATGAAGGGTGTAATATTTATTTGTTTATTATCGCTGTCGGGGTGCTTCAGTGTACCAAACCAAGAAGGTAAGGAAATATAATAGTCAATCTGGCATATTAAATGCATTTCACAAGAATTTTCTCACGTTACGAGATGCGTAGTTACTGCCCTCCCGTACTGGAACTATTGTTTGATAGCTTAAAAATCATTTAACCCATATGGCGATCCACGCACTTTGGTGTTCATAATCTATGAAATTTCACCAAGGTCAAGAATTTGGATGTAGGTATTCCCTCTTAATTGGTTTCTTTTTCTGTGACGCGGCATTGTTATTGCATTATGAGCTCACTTAATTCAATGATGTTAGCAACTGGTTATTGAACTCAACTCAATAATTAATTTACACCTTGAATAAAACCTGCTTACATTGAACTGAATCAAGCTTTAAACCAAGTGTATTGCTAATATTTTTTCGTTTCCTGGTTGAAACATACAAACGAAAAGGTAATGAAAAAGCTTGATTCATTTAAGATAAAAATGGTGTAACAAAATGTAGCCATTTTTCATTGTAGGTACAATTGAGTCTTCCACACGCTTAGGTATTGATAGCTAGTATCAAGCTATCAATACCTCGGTGTGTTCACAAAGGATGTAAGTATAAGGACTATACTTCTATATCCTTTGTCGACTGTACAAAATGCAACATACAACAGTGCTGTGAAACCTGGGAGGGCTTATGTCCATCAGTGGACTGCAAACAACTGCATAAAATAATTGATTGATGTACCAAAGTATTGTATAACATAACAAAAAATAAAATGAAAAGGTGAACAAAAAAAATCTACTACATTTGGTAATTAAAACTCCATAAAATATTATGTGCTTATCAAGTACCTATCATGTTACAATGTATATTAAAAATGTAAACATTCACAAAATCGCACTGATAAGACTAAAAATAAGTATAAGAGTCTGCTGTAAGTAGTCCGTAGTGGGCTGTTTAATCCAGATAATTTATATTTATTCATACTATACATTATATTAACATTTTACTGTTAAAGTTCTCAATGCGTTCTTAAACCATACTAGTAATCCTTGCAATGAAGTTACAACAACAACACCAAATGAAGTATATCTACTTTAACTTCAGAATAGCGCAAACTATTTAGAGGATGGAGAATGTTCATGCTCAGCTAAATCTGCTCAGTAGTATACATAATAATATGATGAAGGAACATTGATCCAGAGACATACAAACAGACAGATATGCTAAAAAAACACATACTCAGCTTTAATATTTTCTTCTTCAGAATGACACAATTATAGATTATATTAAATTCAAGTGTTTGAAATCTGAGATACTGAACAACTTTAGAACAAGTAACATTTAGTATTTAAATTCCAGTTTATGATTAGATATAAGATATACAAGTATTATAATTCTTTATCTTTGAATTCAAATAGAGTAGAACTCTTAAATATTTTAAATAAATTAATGTTATCAACCAAGATCACAAGGAAGAATCTATTGTAGGTAATGTATAGGTATGTACCTAACAGCTATCTTCTTAGTACTTCGGTATTCTATGTATTATGTTCTTTACAATATTGTGAACTTGTTTCTTACCCTTTTGTTTCGCTTTTTCCTCTATCCCCCATAGGTTTGCTGGGAGAAAACTCAATACCGAGTTAAGCTCGCCTTTGTACATCATAATTATTGTGTTTGTGTCTGTTAATTTGTTAATTTCAGTGTACAATAAAGAATTAAATAAAATAAATAAAGAAACCCTCTATGACTCTACTACATCACTAGGTACCTACTAGCTGCGCCTTGCACTGTTACGTGTTACATGTACTTTTTTTAGAATAGATATAGTTACATAAATCCCCACAATTATTCACATTCATAACATTAATTTATGGGAAGTAGGATTCTTTAATAAGATTTTATTTTTTTAAATAATAAATATTGTACGACAATCTACACAACGCTATCTAGACCCAAAGTAAGCATAGCTTATCTAGCTTGTGTTATGGGTTCTAGAATGCGGATAAACATACATAGATACATTTTTTTTTTGTAAATGTTTCGGGACTTGCCGTGATTTTACTACACAGTGATAGTTAAAAAAAACTTACTTTTTTAACCTGCCGGTTTCGCCTCATGGCATGTTAAAAGATAAAGCTGCTTTGGAAAAGTACAAGTGTCTTATAATAATAATAATAATAATAATAATATAAGCCTTTATTTCGGAACTATTGACATGTATAGTTTTCGATGTAGACTAAAATTTCAGTTCAGCTGTCTGTGTCCGTTTGCCTGTTGACAAAGGCCTCCTCCAACGCCTTCCACCCCTCTCTATCTCTTGCGAGCCTAGTCCAAGTGGGGTCCGCCGTGGCCTTCACTTCGTCCTCCCACCTCTTGTACTGGCCTCCTCTATTTCTTTTTCCACCTCTTGGGTACCAGTACATAATTTCTTTGCTCCATTTATTGGTTCCTCGAATTGTGTGACCTGTCCATCTCCACTTCAGTTTTTTTATTTTGTATGATACACATTCTAGTTTTGTTTTTGCTCTAATTTGGGTGTGTTTTACTCTGTCCGATAATCTCAAGCTTAGCATGCTTCTCTCCATTGCCTTTTGACAAGATTTCAGCTTTGTACATTGTGCTTTTGTGGTGGCCCAGCTTTGGCAGTATGGGCAGTATGGAGGTGTTAAAGAGTTTGGACTTCATATGTATGCTTATTTCTTTGTTCTTCATAATCTCCTTCAATGACCAGTATCTTTTCCATGCATTGCCAATTCTAGTGTCGATTTCTTTGGTTGTGAGATTGTTGAATGAAATGGTCTGGCCTAAGTAATGGTATTCTTCCACATACAATATTTGATGGTAATGTATTGTTATAGGTTCTTTTGTGCTGTTAGTCATGGCTTTTGTTTTTTGGGAGTTCATGGTTAACCCGACCTTTTGGCTTTCCGTGTCTAGATCAGTGAGCATGCTTTGGAGTTCCTCTCTGGTGTTGGCAAAGACAATTAGGTCATCTGCAAATCTGAGATGTGTAAGATTTTCTCCATTTATGTTAAGGCCATGATCTGCCCAGTTTAGTTTCCGGAAGACGTCTTCGAGCACCGCCGAGAATAGTTTGGGAGACAGTGGGTCCCCTTGTCCTCACTCCTCTTTCTATTTTTATTTCTTGCCCTTCTCTTTCCAGTTTCACTTTGGCTGTGGAGCTTTCATAGATGTTTTTTATTATTCTTATGTACTTGGTATCCACACCTTGGTCTTTTAGAGCGCTCCAGATCTTCCCGTGCTCCAGTGAATCAAACCCCTTGCAATAGTCTACAAACCCAAAGTAAACAGGAGTGTTATATTCTTTACTCTTCTCGACTATCTGTTTTACTGTATGGACGTGGTCTAAGGTTGAATAGCCGTGTCTGAAACCCGCTTGTTCTCTCGGTTGATTTTCGTCCAGTTGTGTTGTTATGCGGTTCAGTACGACTTTTGCAAACACCTTATACACATTTGATAGAAGGCTTATGGGTCGGTAGTTGTTAATGTCGTTCATATCCCCTTTTTTATGTATCAATATTATGGTTGACTTCGTCCACTGCGTAGGGACCACTTCATTCTTTAGAATTTCATTGAAAATCAGGGTAAGTGCTGGAACAATATAGTGCTTGCATTGTAGTAGAAACTCGTTACTAATCTTGTCGGGGCCGGGAGCTTTATCTTTCTTCTGACTTTCAATAGCTATCTCGATTTCTCTGGGCAATATATCTAACACGTCGGAGTCGCCAGTTAGGTCAGTCGGTTCTGTTATTATCTGGTTCGAATAAAGTTGGCGATAGAATTCTGTGGCGATATTAATGATTTCAGGCCTTTTGTTTGTACTTTTCCCTGTCTTATCCAGTATTTTTGGAATCCATTCTCTAACCTTCTCTAACTCCTTTATTGCCTTTTTAATTCCTCCTGTTTTTGCTATATATTCTTCGAAAGTTTTAAGTCTTAGATGTTTCCTGTCTTTCCTCATATTGGCTTTGATTTCTTTGCTCAACTTCGCTATTTCCTGCCTTTCCTTCTTTGTTTTGTTGGGTGTGGCTAACAATGTGGCTCTTTGTTGGAGTAGGTTTTTTGTTGCATCTGATAGCTGGTCTTCCCTTACTGTCTTTGCAGGTACAGTGTGGTTGTCTATCAATTGGTACAAGTAGTTGCATTTCTTCTGTGTTTCCCATTCTTTTGTTGTTTCAGTAAAGTTTTGTAATAGGATAGTGAAATCGGCATTTGTACATGTGGCTTCTCCTATGCGACTATTGGCTTTGAAGGGTCTTTGTCTATTTTTGCCTAAGTTCAGTGTCGCTCTTACCATCCTGTGATTGCTGTTGAAGTTCATACTGTTGATGACTCTACCGTCGTTGAAAAGGCTTCGTTTGTTTGTAAGGATGTAATCAATCTCATTTTTGAATAAACCATTAGGTGATATCCAGGTCCATCTGTTTTTAGGGCGATTTTTGAATTCCGTATTTAATATCTTAAGGTTATTTTCATATGCTAGCTCTAATAATTTTCCACCATTCCGCGTCCTTTTTATCCCACCATAGTATGGTCCTAGTATAATGTTTTCTCCTGGTCTTCTGTTACCCAGTTGTGCGTTGTAGTCTCCCATTACTATGGTGTTTTTGTGACAATGGTTCTTTAATTGTTGTGTTTAAACTTTGGTAGAATGAGTTTATTTCCATTTCGCTTGATTGTTCCGTTGGTGAATAGACTTGAACTATGGACCAAGTTTCATTTTTAGGTGGTATTGCGAGATTCAGTACTGCAATGCGTTCCGAGATACCAATGAATTCCTGTATGTCGTATCTTCTTTCCTTTTTTACGAGGAAGCCAACGCCATAGCTGCCAGGCGTTTCACCTTTGTGGTAGAAAATAAATTCACCATGGTCTTCTATTTTTTCGCCTTGGCGCCGCACTTCGCTCAGGCCGATGATTGTCCAGTTTTTATTTTTTTAAGTGCCTTTACCAGTTCAAGCAGATAAGTGTCTTAATATGTATTGATTAAGTAAGACATGTAGCAAGTATGAGGGTCGCCCGCCTCGTGTCGCAACGCAAGTGGGCAAGGGCTACCGTGCCTGAGCCGGGCACGGCTAAAGATGTTAGGCCAACATTGTTAGGCTAACGCACTCTGCAGGCGGAGAGTGGCCGTGGCGTTTCTGCAGGAGACTCGGTGGGGTGGCGATAGCTCCATGCACATTGGGGAGGGCTACCAGCTGATGTACACAGGTGCACCTGATGGGCAGGCTGGGGTGGGCGTGGTGCTCTCCCGGGCGTTGCGGGATGACATCTTGGAGGTGAAGAGCTATAGCGCCCGACTTATGGTTGTGAGGGTGCTTATCGATGGGATTATAACCCACCTGATAAGAGCTTACGCTCCACAGGCTGGGCGTGGCGAAGCCGAAAAGATCTTGTTCTGGGACCAACTCGGGGGAGTGCTTCGTGACGTCCCGCTGTCGCAGGAGATTGTCTGAACGGTCATGTGGGTGACGGGTGTGCGGAGTTTGGGCGTGTCCACGGCGGTTTTGGATACGGTAGTCGCTACCCAGAGGGTGAGCACGTCCTTAGAACGTGTGCGACTGCCGACCTGGCCATCGTGAACACGTACTTCAAAAAGAAATCCGGACATCTTGTCACCTACAAGAGCGGGGGGTGCTTAACCCAGGTTGATTTCCTGCTCACTAGGAGGCACAGCATCAGCAGGGTGGCCAACTGCAAGGTTATACCCGGGGAGAGTCTCACTAGCCAACACCGTCTCCTTGTCATGGACCTCCGCATGAAACCCAAAGACAAACGTGCCGAGCGTGCCCAACGCAAAATCAGGTGGTGGCTGCTTGATGAAGCTAAGTCCCAAAGTTTCGTCTCAGCCATCGGTGACAAGTGCGCCGATGCTGTAGACGAACCAGTACAGGTTTCTTGGGACAGGATTCGGGCAGCTATTCTTGAGGCGGGGAGGGTGGTGCTCGGCATGTCTAAGGGTAGACGCAAGTGTGACAAGGACACCTGGTGG
Organism: Eilema depressum; assembly: GCA_914767945.1. Lineage (NCBI taxonomy): Eukaryota > Metazoa > Arthropoda > Insecta > Lepidoptera > Erebidae > Eilema > Eilema depressum. Next base: position 4,983,888 of record OU612028.1, on the reverse strand, counting down.
TGGAACGACACAGTCCAGAGAGAGATCAGGGTGAAGAAAGCCCTCTTTAAAAAGTGGCAAGCGTCCAAATCTTCCGACGACCGCGATGCGTACAAAGATGCAAAACGCGCCACCAGGAGAGCCGTAGCCAGGGCCAAACGAGACCACTTGCAACCTCTATATACCAAGTTGGAATCGTCTGAGGGGCAAAAGCTCATATATAAGTTGGCGCGTTCCAGGGCCAAAGCGGCACAGGGTCTATCCAAGTGCCGCTGCATTAAAGACCCTGGGGGCAATTTGTTGTACGAGAAAGTCGCGGTGAAGGAGAGATGGCGCTCATACTTCCACGAGCTGCTGAATAAGCAGCATAAAGAGGTGCAGCCACCAGACCTCCCTCCGAATCAAGGACTAGTGCCACCGATAACGCCTGCGGAAGTCCAGACTGCCATTCGCCGCATGAAGAACCGGAAAGCTGTCGGACCCGACGAAGTCCCCATCGAGGCTTGGAAGGCAATGGGCGCCCGTGGTGTGGGCATTCTAGCAAATCTTTATAACCGCGTACTCCTCACCGGTGAGATCCCGAGCCAGTGGAGGCTGAGCATCATCACGCCAGTCTTCAAAGGCAAGGGATCGGTGCAGGAGTGTGGTAGTTACCGCGGTATAAAGATAATGTCCCACACCATGAAGCTCTATGAGCGGATAATCGACTCCCGGATCCGACAGGAAAGTACACTCGTGCCAGTACGGGTTCCGTCCCGGGCACGGGACCATGGACCCAGTGTTCGCCCTAAGGGTTGTGGCGGGGAAATACAGGGCGAAGAACACGCCCCTGCACTGCCTATTCTTAGACATGCAGAGGGCCTTCGGCTGTGTTCCTCGCGCGGTGATCTGGTGGGCACTGCGGGCCAAGGGTGTTCCAGAGACTTACTTACTTACTTACTTACTTACTTCCAGCTGGGGACGCCGTTGGCCGGTCGGGTGATCCGCCCTCTGGTGTGGGCCACTTCACCCATTTCCCCTGTGTCTCCTCCGTAGAGGATTTGGGGTTATCCGGCTATCACGGCGTATCGTCGAACCTACCTGTTTCCTTGCAAAAACTAACGATCTGTCCCACCTTCAGATCGCCGATGTCTTCTGTTTCCAGCTTGTCCGTTCCCGTTATTTCCCATCTTTTTAGTGAGTACATAGGGCATTCAGCCAGCAGGTGGAAGCTGGTTTCCTCGGCCTCCATGCACTCTGGGCATGTGGGATCGGTCTTTACTCCTATTAATGTCAGGTGCCTGTTCAGTCGGCAGTGCCCTGTGATTACTTCTACAGCAAGCCTCATGTTTCCCCTTGATAGTGATATCAGTTGGCTTGTCCTTTTTTTGTCCATGCTTTTTATGAAAATCTTCGATTGTCTCATGACGGGCGAGGATTTCCATCTCTGGTTGGTCTCTGCCACGATGCTTTGACTGATGACACCTTTGGTTATTTTGTGGGCGATTGGCAGCCTGGGTTCAGGGCCCACTTGGTCTTCATCAGCGCCTTTTCTGGCCAGTTCGTCAGCTGTCTCGTTACCCGTATTGCCTTCATGGCCGGGTACCCAGGCGAGCGTTATATCTGTTGTACTGGCCAGTCTTTCCAATACCTTTTTACATTCCTTCACTACCGCTGAGGTGGTTTCGATCTTGCCTAGCGCCCTCAGCGCTGCTTGGCTGTCGCTGTATATGGTTACTTTCCCTGTGTTCAGGTGTTTGGTCATATCTGCGCACTCCATAATGGCAAAGATCTCTGCTTGAAAAACACTTGCAAACTTACCTAATGATATTGACTTGTTTATCTCTGTACCGTCTTCGCATTTAATATGCACTCCGGAGCCAGAGAGCTTTGTCGATTCTTTTCTGGAGCCGTCTGTGTAGCAGATGGTGCCATCTGTATTAATTTCCCAGTCAGCTCTTTGACAGAGACTTACATTGACACCATCCGAAACATGTACTACTATTCCGGTTCCGTGGTTCGGACTGCTGTTGGCGACTCGAAAGCCTCGGGGTACACCAAGGATCCGTCCTTAGTCCTTACCTGTTCAGCGTGGTATTAGATGTTTTGTCGGACAGCATTAGAAACTCACATGAGCAGCCTCCGTGGTTGCTCATGTATGCTGATGATATTGCGCTCATGGACGCGGACAGGAGCAGATTGGTGCGACGCGTGAAAGGATGGAAAGAAGCGCTTGAGAACGGCGGTCTGAAGCTAAATGTAGCGAAGACAGAATACTTAGCGTTAAACTCCACAGATCCCACACCCGTCCGCATAGGCGATGATTTGGTCGAGCGCACGGACCAGGTTAAGTACCTGGGATCTGTACTTCATGTGACCGGTGAGATCGACCACGACGTCAAGGCGCGCATTGCTGCCGCGTGGGCCAAGTGGCGAGAAATGACTGGCGTCACCTGTGATCCTAAAATGCCAGTCAGGTTGAAGGGGCAGGTCTATAAGACGATCATTAAGCCTGTTCTCTTGTATGGTTGTGAGGCGTGGCCGCTGCTCGAGCGACACAAGCAAGAGCTGCGTGTCACGGAGATGAAAATGTTGCGGTGGATGTGTGGCGTTACGCGTAAAGATCGCGTACGGAACTCTCGCATCCGCGGCAGCCTCCATGTCCGTGACATCGCGGATAAAATGCAAGAGAGCCGCCTTCGTTGGTGCGGCCACGTCTTGCGGCAGGTAAAAGGGGTAGGCCAAAGAAGTCCTGGCTTGACGTCGTGGGGGGTGATATGCGTGCTAATGGTCTCACTACCATGGATGCCCAAGATCGTGCGAAGTGGAGAAGGAAGAGCCGGAAGGCGGATCCTGAGCTTCGAGGTCATCTTGGCCACGGATGCAATCAGGAGAATACGTCTATATGCAGATGATGATGATGATGATGATGTAGCAAGTGTATATTATTTTATCTATATATATAAAAATGAAACCCGTTTTCCGTTGTCACGACATAGCATGAAAACGGCTGAACCAATTTCGATAATTCTTTTTTTAGAACATTCCTTAAAGTACGGGGATGGTTCTTACGGAGAGAAAAATTGAAAAAAAAAAAAAGAATTGACTGTTAGGCGGTACGAAGTTCGTGGGGTCAGCTAGTAGCTTATACAATTACCTACATTTTATTACCATATTTATATAACGGATAGGTAATATACATTATGTAAAAGTTCATTCTCTTCTATGATAAATTTATCATACATCATACACTCATCACATTTACAATATTACATTACATTGGATTCACTTCATCACCAATGTGTTTAAATATAACACACCGGTAGTAGTGTTAACTAAACAATATCTCAATTGGTAATATACAATATGCAACTGGCTCGTATGTTAAATAGCACATTCCATATTTCAGCTGCCCCGACCACAAATTTGACGGCCACACCAGACCCCTTGTCAACCCATCCTACTAAAGAAGCAGATTCCAAGCCACCTGCAGTGGTACCAGAGCCGACACCAGTGACACCACAGAAGGACCCCGCTAAAACTGCTACAGAGACTGCAACACCACCAAACGCCAAAAACGAAACTGCTAAAGACAACAAAACTGCAAAAGATGATCCTAGTCACAAAAATGTCACAACAGTTGATCCCAAGGGTGAACCAACTCCAACACCCGTTCCCGTCACAACACCAGCCCCTACTTCGCCAACTACGACCCCAGCAGCACTACCTAAAAAGAATGAAACGAAACCAGGTGAAAAAGAGAAGGAAGCTACGACGGACAAAATCGAAGTATCTACTACATCACCCAAAATTGTCCAGGCCTCCAGATCGTAAGTACAGATTTATTAATTTTATTATGTAAATTATCATATTAAATTACCGACGTTAATCCACTCCCAACACAAGCAATTTTGTTTAGCTGTATTGGTTACGGGGAATCCCCACTGAAAGAAAAATTTTGAGGCAAAATATTACAAACAATTTTTAAACACTTTAGGAAATGTATTGGGATTACCATCTTTGCATTGTTCCTGGTTGCATCCAATGCTCTCATCTTGCAACCAGGGCTTTGCTACTCCTCTTAATGAATTTAAAAAAAAAATCAAATTCCATCATAAGGTTGTCAACTCTGAGATCAATCAACCAGTGTGCATGCACAAAAATTTGTTAACATCTCTATTATACATTTTCAAGCCTTTTCAACTTCTCTCCAAATTTTTCTTAAAGGTAAGAAACCTTTAGGAAAAATTTGGAGAACTATAATATTAATGTATGTAGGTTTCTATGCAGTTGATGCTTTACTTTTACCTTTAGAGCAAACTTTTACCTTCAGTGTGACAATTTACATGAACTGCTCGCGAATGCCCCTGCCCCAATAGACACATTAGCAGTCGTCATCAGGCGCTGCTCGGTGAGTTAATGCCTATAATGTCTAATCCGGCTTGAAGGACCATCTGATTTGTACTGTTATTTATTCATTCTAATTGGAACATTCGAGCAATAAACATCACCTAAGAATCTTGGAAGAACTCTTTAAAATACAGTCCAGAGTCAGATCACATGTACAAAAAAAATTTATAATATACTTACATTTTTTGCTCACCACTTCTCGATTTATATCCTTCGTCGCGGACGGATGCAACTCTTATGTTCCATGAATCTCCTTGGTTAATGAACAACATATTAAATGAAACAAAAATTTGACTTTTCATATCATTGCACTATTATAAAATTGTCTTTTATTCATTACAGATTTGACGGAGCAAGTTTCATCGGTGGCATCATATTGACTCTGGGTCTTCTCGCAATCGGTTTTATGGGATTCAAGTACTACAAGAATCAAACTGAAAGGAACTACCACACTCTCTAAGACTTTTTAAGGTCATTTTTCACTATAAGTGCACGTAGTTAAAATTAAGAAATATTTTATAATGGAGAGATTTGTTTTACACTATCGACACATTCAAGTGCACTGAATGAAGATACAGGAAAGTAAATCTATACGGAATTCCAATTTTAGGTTATACTGGACGATTGAAATCTCAATTAATTTATTTTATTATTCATTTCGTACACACATACATGATGAAAAAGGTTAGCTGACAGCTAAAAAAGTATTTCGGGTGTAGTTCTAATAACAAACGCAAAAATTGTATTGACCTCCATATACCATATACATATTGTATACAAAATTGTCGAAATTATATGAATGTATATTGTTCGTCTACCGAATCCACTAGAACGGGAATTTCGTATAATGTATATAGGTATATTATACATATTGAAAAACCTTAGAAATATTTTGAAGCTTGTCCGAATTATATAAGGTGGTTGGTCACTAGATCTAATTTTATTTGAAGATTCGAATTTGATTTTTTGTTTCTCTTTATGTACGTAGTGTAATTTTGTAATTTCTAGTAGATGTTTTGGCATTTATTTTTTTATTGCATGCTTAATTTTAAGTAGACCCTATGTAAGCATATGTACCTATTATTGTATTTCACCAAGTTTTAAAAACAATTGTTACATTCGTAATACATAATATATATATTCTGTATAGTTATATTATGTGATTTGTAAATTTGATAAGTATAATATTTGGAACTATTGAGATTCAAAAGTATTTTATGTAACAGTCACTGGTGATTTCTATTCCATGTTTGAGTGCAATGTAGTTGTAGTGTTGAACTGTATTTGTGAACTGTGCCATGTTTTGGATTTCAATGTTGGACACTGCATTTGGCAAAATTGATATTTCGTTACGAAGCTTCAAACACACTATATTTCAAAGATATAGCTATAAGCATATTTATTAATGTTAAGTGTTATTATAAGGAAACGCAATGTGATGATGAAACTAAGGGTCTATAAAGTAGTACCTGTACGATTTGGCATAATCAAGTTTAACGAATCTCGTGTACTATGCTGGAGAATCTCTGAAAAAGAATATCACCCAACTTTTTTATGCCAAATCATATATATCATATTCCGCTGTCGCTCGTCGCTTCGTCCCGGTGCCTGCAGTAACCACGATAAGATCATATGAACACGCAGGCAGGCGGGCGATAGCTAAGCGAAGCTTTTATCACTGCAAGCAACTGATCCTTGTGGATGTTATACCAAGTCTATATATTTTGTTTGTGATTTTAGCATGCTGTTGGTGAAAAAGGGGAAAGCTGATTCCATCCTAAAGTGCTCTTAAATCTGTTTATGGGATAGGTATTTGAAGGGTTTACATGCCATTTAAGATTCTCTATTCTCTGAAATTTAATACTGCTACTAGGTACTTGTCTGTCAATGGTTATGTTAAATAAAGGTATACATAATATTATAATTGGTTTTATTTAAAGCAAAACAATGACTAGTGTTTCATTATTAAACATAAATATGCTAATTCATTAATAAATAATAATCAGACACACACACGCCTCTCTCGTTTTACTGGATAGGTTTTACAATTGAATAGAAAAACACATACTATATGTACTCACGCCTGTATATCCACGAAGGGATAGGCAGAGGTGATTTACACCCACATTTCGCCAACTATTTCAATTTCAATGTAATCCTTTAAATATACACACTATAAAGATTAGCCACTTTATTTACACTGTTAACTTTACTAAACAACATAGTTTACAACTTTCCCTTTAGGAGTACCTGCTTCGAATTCTTAGTCAGTTTCTGTTTCTGAATTATTTTTATTCCAATGACCATTTTATATATTCAGCCATTGACCTCACCTTTTTCCTTTAGTCGCATTATGTCCAATTCGCAAAATGTCCAGCGGGCTCAAATTGTCCAATTCTCACAACGTCCAATTCGCAAATTGTCCAATTCTCACAACGTCCAATTCGCAAATTGTCCAATTCTCACAATGTCCTATTTGCAATTGGTCCAGTTTGTAAAAAATCATTTGATTTCGCATTTGATTAAATTTAATAAAGTTCTGCATGGTTATAAAAAAAAATAACCTTCTAATCTATCCAAGTCGGAATGAGCAGCTTTCTCAATCTCAGTCTTTCTGCCCTCCCTCTGCGCCTCCGGTTTTTAAATAACACTAGTGTAGGGCAAACAAGTACCACGGCAAGTTGTGTTCAGCTTAATTTTTATACGTAATACATTGGAGAGAAATTAATTATTTAGTTTAAAAAATCATTAATTACCTACTCCCAAAACTCTTTATGCGCGATATGGCAAATCAAAAATTTTATTTTTATCTATTTTTGATACTAATTTTCAATTCGAACTATGAATTTTCGGAAATTTGAAATTCGGTATAACGTTTTTAGGGCTAATAACACTACGGATTTATAATTATTCGTACAAATGAAATTCGGAAGAATGAACATTCGTATTTATGTCTTTCGAATAAATAACTGTCGTGATTTTAAATAGGTACTCGAAGTTTTGTTTCTTAGGAATTATAATATACATACAGTATGTGAAAATCGGAATATTGAAATTCGTAACCAAATATTTCGGAATATTAAATTAAAATAAATTAAAAGGAATATTTACATAATTTCGGAATTGTTGGGTATTCCCCTGTTAACTAAACGGCCTGAATGATATTCAGCCATTTAATTAAGCGGCTAGGCAAATGGATTCTACAGATGACGTTCAATTACTTGCCTAGCCATTTAATGAAACAGCTAGGCAAATTACTTACTTCTGCACGGCTAAAAAAAAAAATAACCACGAAGGCTAAAGGCATTAGCCTTCTAACCTAATCTATACATGTCGGATTGCGCTAGCCTTCTATCTCAGAAGGTTGTCAAAAACGCTTCTCGTAGTCAAGGAGGATCCCTAATTACGAACTGGACCAATTGCGAATTGGACCAATTGCGAACTGGACCAATTGCGAACTGGACCAATTGCGAACTGGACCAACTGCGAACTGGACCAATTGCGAACTGGACCAACTGCGAACTGGACCTATTGAGAATTGGACAGTTGGACCTTTTGCGAATTGGACATAATGCGACTAAAGGACCTTTTTACTGTACAAAATTGGGATTTAACAAACAAAACATATCCTCAGCACACTTTACATTTTCATATTACCTCAGCACACTTTACATTTTCATATTACCTCAGCACACTTTACATTTTCATATTATACTTTTTTTTATACTACCTAGGTCGCAGACAAGCACACGGCCCTCCTGGTGGTAAGTGGTTGGACGAGTGCAACACCAGGGGATTCACACTCGTGTTGCCGACCCTGTGAGAACAGAGAGATTCTGTGCCGTCAGAGCAGAAGATAAGTAGGACAAAGCCTTTGGTTTTCCCACTGACAGCACAAAACCTCTCCAGTGAGCTCTGGCTACCCTACTCACTGTCGGAAACACAAAACGAGGTTATTTATTATACAATCAAATCACACACTTTAGTATCTTAAAATCCAACTTAGAAATATGTATAACTTGAAATAAATAATAAAATTATTATACCTAAATATTATTTAGCGCGCAAATAATGGTTTGAATTCTCGCCTTCAACCTTATGGCACCGCATATCGATTGCGATTGTTATAAAATAGAATTTCAAATATAAAAATTTGTGATGTGGGCTTACGTTTGTAGCTCTCGTTTTGGGAACAAAAGACCACAACCACCACCGCAGTCTTACATTAGACCCAGCAGACCTCTGAGGGTCAAAACATAGTACAGGGCCTCGATTCTGCTAAAGCACAACCATTGTCACACCACAGAGACTGCGAGAAAATTCCATTTGATTTTAGCCTTTAAAGTAATGCAGTTAAAGTTTAAAATTAAAGGGCTTTTTGTAGCGTGTAATGAAAATATTGTCATTTAATTTTGGACTTTAATTTTACAGCAATAAAGTCTAAAATTTAATGTCAATTTTTGCAGAGACTGTGGCACGACAGTGGTTTTGCTTTAGCAGAATCGAGGGCCAGGCAGAGCAGAGTCGAAGTGTTTAAAGTTAAAATAGAGAGAATCGATTGGAGGCATAATGACTACCAGTAAATTCTTAATATTTGTACTGAGCGGGAATTAACCCGCGTCTCCTGTGTAGCAATCACGTTCACTACCGCCACACCAAACAAAGAGGCTGTACTACACTGTCAAGCGTCATGCTCATACCTAAGTAAACTCCGGACACGTATCTTGAACCTAAAATGTGCCCTATACGCGCAGTACACATTTCTTGGGTGTCTTTTGAGGATAGCACGGGATGCTGCTGCGGTGGACGAACTCAAATTCACCAAGCATAGATTATTACAAAGCAATCCGCGGGCGCCAGAGCCTTGCGATTTAGGTCCTAGATACGTGTCCGGAGTTATATCTCTTCTGAAATTAGAAAGATACGCTCGAGTTCGCACGCATTCTACCGAACATACGCATCTGCGGTGCGGGTGACCAATGTTGATTGGTGGGTTGGCAGAATTTGGGTTCATTTCGCTTCGGGTCAATTGTAGTATGAATTTAATCAGATTCTCGAAACAGGCTCGATCGTGTGAGCTGTTGAATGAAGTGGTGAGCCACCTTTATACTAAAGCCATAGGTACTAAATTAACTCTAAGTTCAGTAGGCACATGCTGTAACTTGCATCTCGAATGATCGAAGTGAGCTCGCTCGATAGCTGAATCCGCGGTGAGATGTCAATTTCGCATACAAATTGACATCTCACCGCGGATTCAGCTATCGAGCTCACTTCGATCATTCGAGATGCAAGTTACAGCATGTGCCTACAGCATTACTAGATCGTCATCGCGTAAACAATTGGTAAATAGATTTACTCACTGTAGGTCCTACATTTCGACTTAAATTTCCATATTTTAAGTTTGCTAATAAATATTCACCTTCGCTCCGATCGCATTTCCGGTATTGTATAATTAGAGACCTAGGAGTACTATACTTAGCTGTGATTGCTAAAGCTTTTTCAACAGACACGCCTTTAAGTTGCAGCAATAATTTGATGAATGTTTCAGTAACTGTCAACGGCTTGGATTTCGCTGATGTCTTATTGAAGTAATCAAATGTCAGCAGACAACCTTCGACTGTGCCATCGATGCATCCCATGAGTTCTTTATCCTGAAGAAAAAAATATTCTCACAATAATTTATCTATATACCTAGTCAGTCTGTTCGTAATATTAAAAAATAGGTACATTTAGGATTTCTTGTACAAAGACGATTGACTAGAAGGGCTGGGCCGATTTTGGTGACTCATAGATACCTGATACATATTATAAGGCGTAACTTAGGCTATTCGTAAAAATACTAAACCCATATCCATCCCCACCATGGAGTCACAGGTACAGCTGGTAAAGAATAAAACTAAGTGGTTAAGAAGCTTCTTCTTCCTCCTAGCGTTAATTCCCAGTCGCATCCGAAGCTTTCAGCTCGGAGTCTGGGGTCCGCTTTTACCAGTCATAGCTACAGATTTGTGAAGCGATTGCCATCTGACCTCCACGACCCAATGTTAACATTAGGCGATATCGAAGCTTTGCAGCTAGACCGTTGTTTTTGGACTTTTTAGGGCACCAACTACCCGTAACGACCGCCATAGATGTTCTTATGGCAACCGGGACCGACGGCTTAACGTGCTCTCCGAGGCACGACCAGACCAATGCAAATACCCATATTTAATGCACACAAATATTTGCACTGAGCGGGGATCGAACCCGCGCCTCCTGCGTAGCGGCCGCGTTCACTACCGCTACGCCACGGAGGCTGTCTGTTAAGAAGCTAACGACTGGCATTGGAGCCAATCTTCCAATCAATAGTTGAGACTGTCAGAGTCTCGACATTGATAGCGCTAGCTATTCCTACACCCTGTAAAAAGATTTTTAAGAGTACAAGTAACAAAATTTAATAGTATTCCTGTTAACTCCTCCATAGTTTAAGGCCAGGATTGAAACCCAGGGACCTCTAGATTCTAATGCCGACTTCTTAACACTAACCATTAAAATCTACATTGCTTGCATAGAGTACTAGCTGTTGCCCGCGGCTCCGCCCGCGTGGATGTCAGTTATAGCGACCAAACATACTCTATGTCCTTCCCCAAGGTCTAATCTACCCTTGTACCAAACTTTATCAAAACCGGTTCAGTGGTTTGAACGTGAAAACGAACAGACAGGCAGACAGAGTTTCTTTCGAATCTATATAATATTAGTATGGAATACACTTACCTTACTTACAAGTAGTAAGGAAGTAAGTAGGTACACTTACCTTATATCTAATAGTAAGTCTTTTGGTCATCATAGCTAAGAACCTAGCAGTATTAGTCAAACAATCAGTAATGTGAACTTTGAAATCATCCTGGACTCTTGTGTTTGCTAAAGCTTGCATCAAGTGCTGGATGGGCAATCCTACGTGTTTATTACTGCCGTAATTTTCAATCAAATAAATCACATTTTTCAATCCACACTTTCGTAAACGGAACTTCTGCTCATGAAATCTACCATCTTTGATACTGGCACCAAGGTCATCCATTCTTTTTCTTTCAATGATGTAAGGAAGGACTAATTCCACTGTTTTGTTCTCCTTGAGTCTTGCTATCCACATGTAGTCTCCAACTTTCAAGCTCCGGTACTCATGGTTTAAGTCAGGATATTTGTTAAACTGAGCCACCATTGGATCATTCTGTCTGGACACCCTGCAAATAGCTTTTATTTAAAATACAGATATAATAATATATACTTAAGTACATAATGTTTTTTGTTTAAACAAAATAGTATATTTAAATAAATAATAAATTTTAAGCGTCGGCGTCGATAGCTTAGTGGGCTCGGCCTTACGATCGAGAGATCCCGGGTTCGAATACTGGCCATTACACTACCGACGTGAACCCACTCCTAACACAAGCAATTTAGCTTAGCTGGAGGGGTTAACGGGAATATTAGTAATTTCGGTTACTAATATTCTTTTTTAAAAAAAAACAATCATCTGTTTCATCATTATTTACTTTTAATTAAGTGATAAAAGGGTATTAGAATTTGTGAATTGTTCTTCAACTGAGTGCCGACCCTGATTGCATTCAAAAGCTTACAGTTTGGAGCCTGGGCCTGCCCTGGAACAAATATATTATACTAGCTGTTGCCCGTGGCTCAGCTCTCGTGAATTTCGGTTATCGTGGCCAAACATAGCCTATGTCCTTTGCCAAGATCTAATCTACCCCAGTGCCAAATTTCACTAAAATCAGTTCAGTGGTTTGGACATGAAAGTGTTACTAGCTGTTGCCCACGGCTCCACTCTCGTGGATGTCGGTTATCACCAAAGAACATAGCCTATGTCGTATCCCAGGGTCCAATCTACCCCTGTACTAAATTTCACAGAGTTACTTTAGCATATAAAATATGTTATAGATAGATAATTTTTGTTGTGATAATAAGTAATACATACCCTCCAGTTTCATTTTTATCAATAAGTAATATTATATTGAATGACCCAGCTGGGAAAGGGACAGCTCTATTAATAATCTGTGAATAATAATTACTTCTAATAACACCATTTTTAGATTGTACTCCACTACTTGAAGATGTTGTACCACTTGTAGATGCTACACCGTTTGTAGATGGTACACTACTTGTAGATGATACACCACTTGTAATTTGTACACCACTTTTCGATGGTACACCAATAGTCACTGGTACACCACTTGTAGATGGTACACCACTTGTAGATGGTACACTACTAGTAGATGGTACACTACTAGTAGATGGTACACTACTAGTAGATGGTACACCACTTGTAGATGGTACACTACTAGTAGATGGTACACCACTTGTAGATGATACACTACTAGTAGATGGTACACCACTTGTAGATGGTACACCACTTATGGATGGTACATCATTGAAGATAATATCATTAACTGTGGGTATTTTCTTACTTTCTTCTAAAAGTTCTACAGCAAGTTTGATTCCTGCTCTAGACAGTGAATATCTAACTTCTTTCTTCCTAACTCTTGTCACTAGTCCTTTAGTCACAAGCCTTGACATATTAGACCAGGCTGTGTAATAGGTATTAGGTTTACGCCTTACAAAGGATTCTTCAGAATGTTTTTGAGCCTTAGTGATTAACTCCTCCTTAGTTAGTGAACTTTCAAATGTTGTATGTTCAAGCAATGCTATTAATATTGCATATGCTCCTGATCTATGAGCAGGCTTATACTTTTTTTCTATGGATTTATCTTTCTTTTTTCCAATTGAAGGTCTCTGAGATTTAGAATTTGTGACTATATTAGTATCAAGATTCCCTTGCATGTCCTCATTTTCAGATGCTGACTGAAAAGATCCTGTGGGAGATCCATTACTTAAAGCTGCATTAGCAGAACTAGTATGAGAAATGTTAGATTCCTGAAATCCATTGTCAAAATTTACAATCTCTATAGGTGAATTACAGTTAGTGCTTGAGTTAGAACCAGAGGTGCTGCATGTCTCCTCAGAATTTGCCAAAGCTAAATTGTAATTATGTACTTTTAATCGCTCATCTAAAAGAATACATAGCTGTTTTTTAAAGCCTTTCAGTACAATGCATTCGGCGCCGGATTGAAGTGGTAAGGGATATTTTGATAATGAGTCTAATGCTTCCTTCAACATTGACTCTAGCTTACTCCCCTTTTCTTTTGCTTCTTCGTATAATTCCTCGAGCCATTTTTGAAATAGAGGATTTGGTTGAACCCTTTTACAAGTTATTCTTTTGCTCGTATTATTACTCATCGTTTAAAGTTTAGGTTTTCATTTTTATTACATTATGAGTAACCCTAATTGATCCTAAATATATATAATTAATATCGTCATGATTTAAAATCAGACTTTATACAAAACCAAAAAATCTTCCCTTTAATTTAGCTCTCCGAAATTTCGATTTGGAATTTGAAACAAGTGAAACAAAATATATTAATAAAATTACTGAAGACTGCTTCATCAAAATTAGCGGTTTACCGTACCGGTACCACGTACACCATAGCGCTCAAATTATACTTTGTTATAATTGTTTAACCATCATAATATCATAATCATAACCCCAAATAAAACATAAATAAATAATATTACAATAATACGTCAATGTCATCAATCATGTCATAGTAAAGTAGTAAACTAACCAGAAGCGTGACTAACAAGAAATTAATAATACCAAGATTTAATAACCTTCACGGAAAACGGACAACGAGTTACATTGTACCCATATTAATAAATAAATTACCTGTGGATATAAAAAATAAAATAAATAATAAAAACTTAAAACGGATAGTGAAATCATACCTTCTTAATATACTAAAAAAAAAAAGGAAACCATGTACCAAATGTATAGCCCAAGAGAAAAAAAAACAGAATAGGTAATATGTAATTCTTATTTTTATTCGGCGTGAATCATCCTGTACGCAATCCTACAACTAACCAGCCGTAATCTTGTACCTAGCTACCACTATAAGCCAGTGTTGTATCGCCGTTGGAATTTTATGCTAACTTACCCACATGTAGTTAAATAACAAGAAATAAAAAAAGTTTATTTTGTATGGCTTACTATTATTTTCTATTATCTTAGAATGTAAAATATTATGAAACAATAATTCACTATTATCTACTGAATTACGAAAGTCATTTGTATAATTTATTGGACAAGTATTTTGGATGAAATAATTATTATGTAAGTACCTACAACAACAACAAAAAATGCTACTTGTATTATTCAAAATATAAAACACTAAGAAAGGTAGGCCACTGTAAATAAGCACATAAATGTAAGATTAGTATTTAAGAACTGATTATGTATCTACCTATACTACTACCTATACTACTATGTTCGAGCACGAAAGAACGACGATCGTAGTGTACGGATAAACCTTTCTGGTTTTTGTTACACTTCTAGTGCACATGTAAATTGTATACCTTGTTATTAAATAAATAAATAAAAAAAAAATAAAAATGTCTTGTCTAGCCATAGACAGATTAGACAGACAAAGAAAAGTTGCCAATGACCACAAACTGAATCCCCACAAAACTAACTGAAAATCCCCAATTTGGGGGTTCATACAATTAGTATTCCCCACACTTTCTCCACTTTACATGAAAGGGAAAAATATATAATTGAACATGTTTATTAGAAAAACCTTCGGAAAAACCCACGTAAACTTCGATAGGTGTTTAAAAAAAAATAAAAATGACGGATTATAGGTACCAATGGTAGACACTAAATTTCAATCTAAAAAATTTAACAAATTAATTACAGCATGGTCGTTACATTCTTTTTTAACTGTTACAGCAACAATTAGACATTAACTTTTGCCCATAAAATCTTTAAAATCTATCATACTTTTACTTTAAATTAAATTATTATGCACTTGGTCGAAAACACCAATGCTAGACATCATTGAGCCAATGCTAGACACCTATTTGTACCAATAGTAGACACTTTAATTTCTCTCTACAAAATTGAATATCAGACCGCTAAGTGCCTTGGTATGCCCTATTCGCCCCGAGCGACGGTCAGACGGCGGTCCCCCGATGAGACAAATGACAAAAGGTGGGTTTTACTTTTTAAAGGTTAATTTTGGATCGGGGGTTTTTTAAATTTTTTTTTTTTTTTTATTTCATACTTTTTACAGGTATAACCACTCAACCGATTTCCATAAGGCTTGCTGTATCGTGATGTATAAATTATGACCTGTCACTTGATACCCAACACACCATATTTGAAAATATTAGATTTTACGTTGCCACTTTCACTCCTCATATTATTCAAATGGCTGAACCGATTTTTATGAAACATAGCTAAGAACACTCTCGACTAAACCATCTTTCAAACAAAAGAAACAGAATCTAAATCGGTTCAGCCGTTTGGGAGCTACGATGCCACACACACGCATACACACACACACATCCATACACACATACACACCCATGCACACGTCAAACTTACAACACCCCTCTTCTTGTCTTGCTCGGTGTGCGTTGGGCCGTATCCATCCATATTTGCCGATGACGGACGCCATCATTCTATCGAGCCAACTTTACACTTGCAAAAGCTCACGCGTCGATAAGGTCAGAACACCCCTTGGTTTAGTGATCATGTGTTTAGGACAGGGTAAGGGAATGGGGGAGGGGAGGGCGGAAAGGGGAGAAAGGTGAGTAGATAGTCGAATAGAGAGTCAAGTGTTTCAATAGTGTCGACTCAGAGCTCAATGCTTGACTCTCAGCGCTAAAATTTACAACATTTGCGATAAGCGACATCCACGTGGTTAGAGCGGGCTAGCGCGGGCATTATTAGTAATTTCCGGTACATGTGATGAATCTCAATGTATATAATATCACATTTAGCGTAGGTATAACATCTTATTTTCATGAAATAAAGGCATTATTCCAAAGTGTCTATCATTGGAACATCTAAGATTTTTTGTACCAATACATATAAATGTTACAAGACCTAATCAAAATATGCGGGCAATGGTCCAAGTATGTCAATAACTTCAATATTTATAACGTTTATACTAAAATTAGTAATAATCATAACTTATAAACAAAAAAATCACACCTATAAAAATCAGTACCCTTGGCAAAAATCTTAAGAAATAACACGACCGTGTTCACGGAGTCACATTATTTGCTGTCAACTGTCGTCTTTCTAAATTTACTTCGGATGGTGTTGCGAATATTTGAACATATCTTATAGACACCATTAGGCATCTTTTAAGTCAATAGTCTTATAAAACAAATGGATAATTTTCTCAAAATACTGGGTTTTGTTCGAAAGTGTCTAGCATTGGTACAGTGTCGAGCATTGGTACAGTTACCTTAAGTCATTAATGATTTTTATACATCAGGTGTCGCGAAAACAACAAGAAAAAAAATGCAATTTAAAATTTGTGGTATATTCATATGGGTACAGCTGCTTCCGTCTTCTCATTGTGTGGATGTACATATCTGGGGACAAAAGATATATCTGTTATTCCAAGTTTGGAATAAGTTGAGCATCATAATTATATTCAAATGAGACATAACATCATTATCTATGTCTATACAAATACATACATCGCGTCATGTGCCTATAACAGACAAATTGTCTATAATGGATTACTCAAAGGTACGCATTGCGGACGTGGTAACTCTGTACGATGGTAGTCCTCTCACCAAAGACCGTTACCAATGCCTTGACAGGGGCCGACCTAAGAATCTCCACCTGCAGGCCACCTCTTGAGGATTTAGCATCACTACTGTTAAGATGCAGTTTCTTGAGGCAACAACCCTCAGGCCAGCAGGGCACACTCAGAACAAAGCAAAATTAAGAAAATTTGCAGTTACCTCTGGTGATGGGCGGGAGAACAAACGACGCCGTTTTCCCAGTAACGTCATTTATGTGTCATTCATTGTCAACTATACAATTTTATTAATGGTGAATTGTGGGTGTTGTTAATTCACCTCCCCTTAACCCTCCGGGATAAAGGGGGGATATGTATGTATGGATGTATTTTTTTAAAAATTAATTCAGCAGAGAAGTATTGGTTTCATAAATTCAAGGCCAAGAGAAATTCCTAGCATTTTCCTCACAAATTCACCAGTCCAGTTAAAGATCCCCACAGCTTGGGAAATACCCCATACATTGGCAACGCCGTTCACTCTATCTGTATATGCTTTGGTTATATTCTCTTTGGTTTGTTGCAGTTTGTTGTTACCTGTTGTTACTTGGTTGGTAGTCTGTGGTTTATAATCTGGGGGCACGGCAGTGCCCCTGCCAAGTCGAGCAAAAAAGAGCGGCACGGCCGTAACACTATTTTCTCGAAGCACTTCAGGCCATTTTCGACCCCCTAGAACTTCGTTGTGGATAAACCTAGAAGCCTGAATCTTCGGTTACTAAGTAGGCACTGTAAAAACACTTTATATTTCAAATTTCATTCAATTTGAACCAGTAGTTTAAGAATTATAACTAGTCAAAGTTTGCAAATTTTGCAAATTTTGTCACTCACTGACTGACCGATCATCAAAACTCTAAGGCACTTCTAGCAGACGTAGAAGCCTCAAATTTAGAAGATAAGTAGTGTTTAGTGTACAACTCAAGGGAAAATTAAAATATTCTCCAATTTCAGCAATTTCACCAACTGCATAAATAACTTTGTAATCTCATATAAATATATGGGATTACAAAGTTACATTTGCAGTGAACGTTTCAGTGTACATGAATCCATCCATACTAATATCAGTCTAACGAAGTATTATAATAAATGCGAAAGTAACTATCTGAGCGTCTGTTATTTTGTTAGTATTACGCTTTCACGCCTAAACTAGTATCTGAATAAACTTGATGATGACGAAAAGTGAAGAAATGGGAGTGGGAGTGGGAGCGGGAGCGGGAGGGGGAGCGAGAGTGGGAGTGGGAGAAACCGGAAAGGTAATCTACAAAAAGAACTGAAATCCCATCAAAAACAATACTTGTAAAAAAAATGCCAAGCCTCGCCGCCCTCGGTTCTTCTACCGTAAAAAGTTGTGAGATCCATGTAATACCAAGTCGCTTAATTTATTCAGTCCCTACTTCAGATACCTTCTGTCCTAAGTTATTACGTAATAAGTTTTTATGTTTTGAATATAATAAATTGACTTGGCCATCGCATGAAAACACAATGTAGGTATAGCACATCACAATAATTACATTAAATAAGATTGTTTAGTGCGATTGCCAAGTCAATTTATTACATTTAAAACATAAAAGCTTATTACGTAATAACTTAGGACAGAAGGTATCTGAAGTAGGGAGAGGGACTGAATAAATTAACCGACTTGGTATTACATGGATCTCACAACTTTTTACGGTAGAAGAACCGAGGGCGGCGAGGCTTGGCATTTTTTTACAAGTATTGTTTTTGATGGGATCTATATTAAGCCCGTACCAGACGCTCCAATTCGGTCGGGTCCAACCATCCGACAGCTTCCGCAAGCCGACAAGTGTTGCCGTTTCGGGAAAAATAAAAAAGTCAGTGTTGCCGTTTCGGGAAAAATAAACTTTACCAAAATATCACTAGATTGTAAGGAATAAAATAAAAAATTAATTATTTATTATTATTATATTTTAATTATTTTATTCCTTACAATCTAGTGACATTTTGGTAAAGTTTATTTTTCCCGAAACGGCAACACTGACTTTTTTATTTTTCCCGAAACGGCAACACTTGTCGGCTTGCGGAAGCTGTCGGATGGTTGGACCCGACCGAATGAGGATGAATCACATAATGGAATATTGTATTTTTAATCAGTATACCAGGTGCGCTATACCTTTCTGAGTATCCTATTTTTTAAATAATCAAAATCCGTCAAGAAATGACGAAGCTATTAGGGATTTCTTAACGAGTACTTAAAAACGCCCGCTTACACTGCGATTTAGACGATGACGTCATCTGATATGAACGCGTCCCGACTAGCGCAGTCGCCAGTCAGTCAGTACAAATTCTTTCGTGGATCGACTAGTTTATTTTATTGGTTTTTTTTATTTTTTTGGTACTATTTTTTATTTTTTATTTTTACTATATTTACTATTTATTAGTACTATTTTATTGGTTTTTCTTAGTACTTTATTTGTGTTTTAAGTTCTTTGGTGATTATTCAAATACAGTTTGTTTTTAAAATACTTTATAATATACGTAGTTCGTTCTAACGCTTGTACCTACTTATTTACCTACCTTATGATGTTCTGTCGAAAGTTGTACCTACTGTGTTGTCAAGCGAGTAATAAACCACGTTAGAAATGACGTGAAATACCTAACTGAAGCTAGTATAATACAGGTTCAGAAAAGGAAAAGGTATTAAGTTTTATAATAAAACTAGCTTTTGCCCGCGGCTCCGCCCGCGTGGATGTCGGTTATCGCGACCAAACATAGCCTATGTCCTTTCTCAAGGTCTAACCTACCTCTATACCAAATTTCATCAAAATCGGTTCAGCGGTTTAGTCGTAAAAGTGAGACAGACAGACAGACAGAGTTACTTTCGCATTTATAATATTATAATAAAATAATAATAAATAATAATATAATAAAATAATAATAAATAATAATATAATAAAATAATAATAAATAATAATATAATAAAATAATAATAAATAATAAATAATAAATGATAAATGATAAATGATAAATGATAAATGATAAATGATAAATGATAAATGATAAATGATAAATGATAAATGATAAATGATAAATGATAAATGATAAATGATAAATGATAAATGATAAATGATAAATGATAAATGATAAATGATAAATGATAAATGATAAATGATAAATGATAAATGATAAATGATAAATGATAAATGATAAATGATAAATGATAAATGATAAATGATAAATGATAAATGATAAATGATAAATGATAAATGATAAATGATAAATGATAAATGATAAATGATAAATGATAAATGATAAATGATAAATGATAAATGATAAATGATAAATGATAAATGATAAATGATAAATGATAAATGATAAATGATAAATGATAAATGATAAATCATAAATGATAAATGATAAATGATAAATGATAAATGATAAATGATAAATGATAAATGATAAATGATAAATGATAAATGATAAATGATAAATGATAAATGATAAATGATAAATGATAAATGATAAATGATAAATGATAAATGATAAATGATAAATGATAAATGATAAATAATAAAATAATATAATATAAAGTAGGGATGAAGTACTTAAGTAGGTATTGCCGTCATGACCACTTCAAAAGTATTGTTAAAAATAGCTTCGATAATGACACATTATTATTTTGTAATTTTTAAAAGATAAAAATGATTGCTGTGGGTTTTTCTTAGGAGATAGACATAATGCTATCGCGGACTTTTATGTAGACCTTTTTAAGTTATATAATTTCCGCAGTACATTATATTATTCTATCATCAATAGTTTTCGCAGCGCACGCGATGTAAGAAATATTTTAAGTAACTTTTTTACATCTTGGATTTCATTATTGAAGTTTTAGTAAGGATTCCTAATTTGTTTGAAAATAAAATAAAGTCTATGTTAGTCAGTGATAATGCAGCTTTCTAATGGTAAAAGAATTTTCGAAATCGGTCTAGTAGTTTCTGAGTTTAATCGAATACAAAAATACAAATCTTCCCTCTTTATTACTATGTTAACATAGATGTATGGAAGTCTGCCGGATTTGTTGACATTTATGAACACTGCTCCGCTCCCTTTTGTAGTAGCGTGATGTTATATAGCCTATAACCTTCATCGATAAATGGACTATTCAACAGAAAAAGAGCTTTTCAATTCGAACCGGTGGTTCCTGAGATTAGCGCGTTCAAACAAACAAACTCTTCAGTTTCATAATATTATAAGTAGGTATAGATATAGTTATTTTTATTAAAAAAAGTATTGAAGTAAATAGCACAAAAACTATATTATTAGAAGCTTTGTAAATTACTTAAAATCCGTACAAAATTTCAAAATTATACGTTACGAAATAAAACAGCTATGGAGTCTTAACCCAAAAGAGCCCTAAGTCTTCATACTCCCCATAGCGGCGGCGCGCGCTGTCATAACAAATGACGTCACACAGTATTTTGGCGCGGCGGCGAGCGTTTTTGAGATTACTGCATTAAAATTGCTGTATCTTCGTCATTTTTGATCGGATTGAAATAATTTTTTCACAGTGTTTATTGTTTTTTTAATCATTATAAATCTGCATACTCAGCTAAAAACGTGAATGATCCTCATTGGAGCGTCTGTAGCGGGCATTACATTATGGTCTGACTGAGTCTTTACTCTTTGGTTTCGGTTTTTGGTTTTGTTTTGTCTCTGTCCATAGATGAAATATATAAATAGGGTATAGATAAGTCACTCTACAATAGAGTGAGAGACAAATAGTCATATTTTGTTACTGCTGCCCACCAGGTGGCGTATATAGTTACTATAGTGGCGCACTAGATGGCGGCTTAATAGAGTTTTACCTATGTATATATATTAATATATTATTTATTTGTTATAATAAAATATTATGATTGAAAAATAAAACTACCAAAATATAATCGATGTGTACATTTTTTATTTTTTCTATAATCGTTTCATATAATATGAAAAAATAAGAACACACACACACACTTCACAATAACAACGCTTAACAGATGCATTTGCCATTATAAGCACAAATTACAAAGTCCAAGTAAATGCCAGGTCACAAGAACGTAGAAGACACAAATCCAATAAAGAAAAGCCGGGTCAAACGAAAGTAGAAATCACAAGTCCAATAGAGAAAAGCCGGGGTCAAACGTAAATAGAAGGTATCAACAAGTTCAATGCAATCCACAGTCGCCGAGATATCGAAAATCAAAATAATTAGCAGCACAAAGTTTTAAAATGAAAAATCCGTCGAATCTATCAAAAATTTCATCAACTGTCATTAGTCATGTCAAAGTGTCAAAGAGAATACATAATTACTTTTTTTTTTTTAATATTCTTTCCTTTCGGAACAGGCTAAGGTTCTATGACCATGCTGCCTTGTCATCAGTCATTTTTATATAATATATTTTGGATGAGGATGAGGATGATGATGATAATGGTGAGTTGATGATGATGATGATGATGATGATGATGACGATGATGATGATTGCTGCCTCAGTAAAGTGGTGGAAACTTTACTAAAGGCTTATTATGGAGATTTGAAACCAACACGAGAAGTCACAATCCACTGTAATATTTCACTTTCCTACTCTGGTGCGCGTTTTCCAAGACGTTATGTCTAAAATTCCACCATATTTACACATAAAAACTAAAAAAAGAAAAATATATTTATTTTGACCCGCACGCAGCACACAATACAGTCAAAGCCAGTATCACATTATACACACATTAGGGTGGCCGCACATGTACGGTTTCCGGAGACGGTTTCCGTCCACGGTTTCCGTCCACGGTTTCCTGATTTGGAATTCCGTGTGCCGAGCGCACACGTCAGGTTTTTTGCATTAGGTTTTTTTATTATTAGTTCGAAGCGAGCAGTGTTGCCAGTGCTAAATTATCAAATGTAACACAAGCTGGCTTAAAAGTTGCATTTTCGGGGGAAAAGTTACGTATTCTTGTTTTTTTATATAGTGTTTCTTGTTTTTTACAAATCCTCTCGGTTTATCTCGGGTATCCGCCCAATTTAGGAGCCGGCCTTCCGAGATGCTCCTTGAAATCCCACCGGCCATTGAGTACGAGCCCCAGCTATTTCATCTGGGACTTAATGCAGCTGAGAGCGTCTACCACTATGGGGCTGGGTCGTAAGAGAGTCAAAAGTTACGCAAAATGTAACAAAAGTTATAATACAATCTGGCAACCCCGGAAGCGAGACACAATCAGTGTTGCCAATTACTGATGATCTGAATTCCCCACAAACCCAACAGAAAGGCCCCAATATTAGACATTGATAACTACATTACTTCTCTTGAAGTTTCCCGCTATATTCACCACTTGCGATGTTTATTGCGGCTCGTGTACATATATTGCCAATAAAGAGTTAAATAGTACCTTAATGTCGGATATTTTGCTTTAATAATTTATCAATATGTATAATACTTGCCACTTATTACTTCTGAGTTTAGGTCTAGTGTGAATGTCTAAATGCCCCACATAAGCACAATCCCCACAAATTCCCTAATCGGCTTGAAAGTCCCCACTTTCTTGGGAATTGACAACGCTGGACACAATTTAAGCGCGATTCCGGATGGAAATTTCCTGACGTGTGCGGCGATTAGTACAAAATGTATGCGAGTGCTGCGTTCGGTATGACGTCATTAGGTTTTTTCCATTCTGAACCGAACGTCAGGTTTTTTCCGTTCTGTAAAAAGTAAGGACGTGTGCGGCTAGTAGAACATTTTGTATGAAAATGGAGCATTCGGTTTTTTGAATCTGACTTTTTGATCAGGGAACCGTGGACGGAAACCGTACGTTTGCGCGGAGCCTTAAGCGCGATTCCGGATGGAAATTTCCTGACGTGTGCGGCGATTAGTACAAAATGTATGCGAATGCTGCGTTCGGTATGACGTCATTAGGTTTTTTCCATTCTGAACCGAACGTCAGGTTTTTTCCGTTCTGCAAAAAGTAAGGACGTGTGCGGCTAGTAGAACATTTTGTATGAGGCTCCGCGCAAACGTACGGTTTCCGTCCACGGTTTCCTGATCAAAAAGTCAGATTCAAAAAACCGAATGCTCCATTTTCATACAAAATGTTCTACTAGCCGCACACGTCCTTACTTTTTGCAGAACGGAAAAAACCTGACGTTCGGTTCAGAATGGAAAAAACCTAATGACGTCATACCGAACGCAGCACTCGCATACATTTTGTACTAATCGCCGCACACGTCAGGAAATTTCCATCCGGAATCGCGCTTAAATTGTGTCCAGCGTTGTCAATTCCCAAGAGAGTGGGGACTTTCAAGCCGATTAGGGAATTTGTGGGGATTGTGCTTATGTGGGGCATTTAGACATTCACACTAGACCTAAACTCAGAAGTAATAAGTGGCAAGTATTATACATATTGATAAATTATAAAAGCAAAATATCCGACATTAAGGTACTATTTAACTCTTTATTGGCAATATATGTACACGAGCCGCAATAAACATCGCAAGTGGTGAATATAGCGGGAAACTTCAAGAGAAGTAATGTAGTTATCAATGTCTAATATTGGGGCCTTTCTGTTGGGTTTGTGGGGAATTCAGATCATCAGTAATTGGCAACACTGATTGTGTCTCGCTTCCGGGGTTGCCAGATTGTATTGTAACTTCTGTTACATTTTGCGTAACTTTTGACTCTCTTACGACCCAGCCCCATAGTGGTAGACGCTCTCAGCTGCATTAAGTCCCAGATGAAATAGCTGGGGCTCGTACTCAATGGCCAGTGGGATTTCAAGGAGCATCTCGGAAGGCCGGCTCCTAAATTGGGCGGATACCCGAGATAAACCGAGAGGATTTGTAAAAAACAAGAAACACTATATAAAAAAACAAGAATACGTAACTTTTCCCCCGAAAATGCAACTTTTAAGCCAGCTTGTGTTACATTTGACAATTTGGCACTTCGAACTAATAATAAAAAAACCTAATGCAAAAAACCGAACGTGTGCGCTCGGCACACGGAATTCCAAATCAGGAAACCGTGGACGGAAACCGTCTCCGGAAACCGTACATGTGCGGCCACCCTGAAAATGGAGCATTCGGTTTTTTGAATCTGACTTTTTGATCAGGAAACCGTGGACGGAAACCGTACGTTTGCGCGGAGCCATGCCATAGTTCTTACAGTTTATGAGGTCTATGGTCATTTTGTCCATGGTCATTTTGTGATGTAATCTGTATAATATAATCTATGCTATGATATAATCTTATCTATAATGCATCAGTGCCATCTGTTTCATATAATAAGCATTAAAGGGCTTGTAAATGATGTGCTGCACGCTAGGTGACGCTAGTAGTAATGTAAAACACTGTTATAAGAGAGCTTCATTCCCCTGTCTCTGTCTGTGGTCTGTCGTCTGTCGTATTGTGTCGTATAGTGTCTTGAATTTTAATTTTTCTTACATTATTATACAGCATTATTTATTATGTGATGTGATATGATATAGTGAAGCGTGTTAACCAACTGCAAAATGTCGCTCGAAATACCGTTGATGACCACCGATGAGGTAATTGTTAAAAAGGGAGGAAAATAAAGATGCAAATTACGCATTTGAAAGTGTCAGTGTTGTAATCTTTTCCTTTGATATTAATTAGGTGATTGAGCTGGATCCAGAACAATTGCCATCGGGAGATGAAGTACTTAGTATATTACAACAGGAACGATCGCAACTCAATGTCTGGATTAACGTCGCCGTAAGTAAACTTAACCTCAAAATTTGTTTATGCATAGATGTACACGTAGCCTAAGTATTTATGTAAATTTATAGGTTTTAACAGCTTTTTGGTACAACTATAAGGCCATTTAATGTAGTCAGAACATTTATGTAGGTAGGGTTCTTTTCCATATTGCTAACACAGAACACATATTCCTAGTGGATCTACCCTTATTCTCATAATATCATTCTCAACAGAATTTGGAATAATTACAGTTGATTGTATTTGTGTTTCGGAGGGCTACATAAATTAATTATGCATGTCATATACTGTTGAAACAAGAGTTCTTGAGTGTAGTTATAGGTTGAGTGTAGTATAGTATAAGCTGCTATGTCAGTAAAATAAATTGGTAAAATTTATAATAATAGTCTTTATATTTCAAAAACTTCCTGTGTCTTTCCAAAAGAATCCAATAACATTTTATGTCCTGAATTCAAATCTTGGCCATTACACTACCAATGTGAACCTATTCCTAACACAAGCAATTTAAATTAGCGGATGGGGCTATATAGAACATTGGTCATATCCAAAGCAAATTTAAATTTATTTATACTCCATTCGGTTAGGTACTTAACTAAAAGTAAATAATCTTGTAGCTACTTTTTATAAAAACACTTATTAAACAAATAAATTAGGCTAATAAGTCACTAATTAATGGTTCGATTAGGTTATTAGTCTCCTAAATAAGTTGCTAAACAAAAAAATATTTATGAATAAAATAAAATAAAACTTTAAATAGACTTATCAAGATTGTTAATGTTTAGTTGAAGTACATAACCTAATGCAGTATAGGCTAGAACTAGCAAGTCATCTGTTGTGTTCTTTATTTTAACTACTAGCTGTCCCGGCGAACTTCATACCGCCATATTTTTCCCCGTTCCTGCTGCACCTATTTTCTCATCCTTTAAACCTTACCTGGAGACCCACGAATATTTCAAGACTAAAATTAGCCAAATCAGTTCAGCTGTTCTTGAGTTATAAACTAACAACGAAAAGTGGCATTGATTTTTATATATTAGAAGATTTACACAGCCATTGCAGTAGTAGATACCTACCTAAAATATGAAATGATGTGAAAATTACTAAAACCTTTATGATATAGAATGTACAATAGATCAATCTTGGTATTTAATTCTTTATTATATCCTATTTCCAGCTTGCATATTACAAACAAAAAAAGATCGATGATTTCCTTAAAATATTGGAATCATCCCGTGCAGATGCTAACATTGACTACCGGGACTTTGAAAGAGATCAAATGCGGGCCCTGGACATGTTGGCAGCCTATTATGTGCAGGAAGCCAATAAAGAGAAGACAAAGGATAAGAAAAAAGAGTTGTTCACTAAAGCAACTCTTCTTTACACAATGGCTGATAAAATCATCATGTATGATCAAGTCAGTATTTCATTAATTGGATTTTCCCATGTTCATATTAATTCTGTTGATTGTCAATTACTGATATAGTCGAAATTTATTTATTTCAAGTAACAGAGACTCAATCATAACATATTTAAATTCATATTTCATTAATTATCATTATGACAAATATAGAACACAAATGCCATTAAATCAAATTGAAATGAATTAAATTGAGTAAATCAAATGATAATTAAATATATTGAGATCATCATTGTTACACATTCTCACCATACAAAACTAAGGCATCTTACTAAATGAACTGTACCTTTCAGAATCATCTGCTTGGTCGTGCCTATTTCTGTCTGCTTGAAGGTGATAAAATGGAGCAAGCTGATGCTCAGTTCAACTTTGTACTCAATCAGTCACCTAATAATGTACCTTCATTGCTTGGTAAAGCTTGTATTGCATTTAACCGAAAAGATTACAGAGGAGCATTAGCTTTTTACAAGAAAGCCCTCAGGACTAATCCTGACAGTCCAGCAGCATTGCGTCTTGGAATGGGTCACTGCTTCATGAAGTTAAATAACCAGGAGAAGGCAAGGTAAGAATGTATTTCATTTTTTGTACTGAATTTAAAGTGCACCACTTCCTTAGAGAGGCAAAAAGCTGTATAAAATGATGCACCATTATATACAGCTTTTTTCTGGAAGTTACTGTTTAGTAAATTATTGGAAATGAAGAAAATAACTAAGAGAATCATGACCTCTTTTGCCGCCTATATTTCGAAACCAGTTGTTATTTTTTTATTTGACAAAAACAACTGCTTTTTTCAGTCCCACATAAGAGTTGCTCATCTACGGTTTTTTTAATTTATTTTTCATTAAACTCAGTTGAGAAAGTGGTCTGCTGATAATCAATTTTCTGTCTTTAGTTTATAATTAATATATCATGCAACTTTATGTTGTTAAATAGTATACAATATTTTTTACAGAATGGCCTTTGAAAGAGCTCTTCAGTTAGACCCACAATGTGTTGGTGCACTAGTTGGTTTATCTATTTTAAAACTGAATCTGCAAGAGAATGAATCCAACAAGATGGCTGTCATTATGCTGTCTAAAGCTTATGCTATTGATCCTAAAAATCCTATGGTGTTGAATCATTTAGCAAATCATTTTTTCTTCAAAAAGGTATGTGTAGTTCTAAAAATATTTTAGTAATCTGGCTGCCCCCATTAATCATGTGGGAGGGTAGGGTATATTGAGATATCACATGTATTTTTTTTTTAATAACGCGACATTTTTATAACATTGCTTAATTTTCAAGCATTAAATAATAAATAAAAAATACACGTGATTTGCTACTGCATCTGCAGGTATTATTTGTTAAGGTATGATTCCGAAGCCAACCGCATACGACAACGACAGACGCATGCAGCAGATACAGCGTACAGTACGATTAAAATCAGTTGAACATTCGGTCAACCTCGGTAATTGTCGTGAATCCCTCGTCTCTTACATAGAGTTATCAATTTACAGATATGACCTTTAATTATATTACCCGTTGTCATAATGAATACAATACAAGCACGATATGAGCAACAAAACCTCCTTTGTAGCTCAAAACTAACACAAAAATATTGAAATATAAGAAAAATAATTGATTTGTTTGACGTATATGATACATTTATGATTATGAACGCTAATTTCATTCGTGAACATATTCGATTCTATCAAATTTTATCAAAATTACAGTAGTTATGTACCATGGCTTCAACAAATTTAAAGCGTGGTAAAATAATTGTTGCTCAGTCTCGTGAAATTGTAAATAATGTATGTAACTATTTAATAGATATAATTTATTTAAAAAAGAAGAAAATTTACTATCTACTTTTTTAATTGATAAAATAACAACAAAAATCGGTAGAAGTCGGTTTCTTAAATTTTTAATTTGGTGATTATTATCAATTATTATTAATCCGATGTTATATCGTACTGTTACTTATGTACATGTATCAAACAGTAAAATATTGACTTGTATCTGTTACGGCTAAAGGTAGGTGTGACCATAAACTTAAGATTAGCCGGCTGAACTTAGGTTTATCTTCGAGAAGCAGCTAAAGTTCAATAACATGTTAGTTTGCGTCGGGATATTCTATGTTTAACCGGTTATTTTGCACATTAACCGGAACGAAACGGCTGAAAATGTATTCGTTCTACCTTTCAGTTTAAATGATTGATTAGGCAATGCCTGCTGCCGGTCTATATTTTTGCGAGACTTCAATTTCTTGATGGTCATAAAAAAAAATAACCACGAAGGCCTAATGCATTAGCCTTCTAACCTAATCTATCCAAGTCTGATTGAGCGGAGTGGACACTTTGATGTTTGCACTATTGGCGGCATAGAAAAGCTGAAATGAGAGTGATTATTCCTTTTCCATTTCTTTCTACATTTTTAGCCAAGGGCCTGCGGTTAGACTTAAGTTTAGCCGGCTAAAGATAGAAGAAACTAACATTAACACCTCGTCGAAGATAAATCTAAGTTTAGCCGTCTAATCTTAAGTTTATGTTCACACCTACCTTTAGCCGTAACATATCTATGTATTTTTTTATTTAATGTATACAAGTATAGCTATACTTGTATACATTAAATTAAAAATATCGCGTACATTACCGCAATTTCAATTTCTTGATGGTCATAAAAAAAAATTCTATAATTTTCTTAGGTCTGTGGTTGGTAATGTCATCTTGGCAGATGGTATACATTACGTTTAGGATGCTTCAAATTGAATGCTACATAAAAGAAATCGCGGTAATGTATGTCGTGTCATTTCCGTCTCCGAATTTAGGCGATTATATCCGAAAAAAGCCGAATGTTCAACTGATTTTAATTGTACTGTACCCATTACTTGTTAAACTTCGATGCGGATAAAGGGGACCATTGAGAAGCCGCAATGAATTACGCGCATGTGCTGCGTGCGTCGGCAGTTGTCGTATGCGGTCGGCTACGGAATCATACCTTATTTCTTACTAGCTTTTGCCCGCGGCTCCGCCCGCGTGGATGTCGGTTATCGCGACCAAACATAGCCTATGTCCTTTCTCAAGGTCTAATCTACCCCTATACCAAATTTCATCAAAATCGGTTCAGCGGTTTAGTCGTAAAAGCGAGACAGACAGACAGAGTTACTTTCGCATTTATAATATTAGTAGGGATTATCCTAGAAGAAGTTTTTTACTTACGTTTATGTCATTGTGTAACAGGACTACAGCAAGGTACAGCACCTCGCATTACATGCGTTCCATAACACAGAAAACGAAGCAATGCGAGCAGAGAGTTGTCACCACTTGGCGAGAGCATTCCACGCCCAAGGTGACTGTGACCAGGCCTTTCAGTATTATTACCAAGCGACCCAATTCGCGCCACCTAACTTTGTACTACCGCACTATGGATTAGGACAGATGTATATTTATAGAGGAGACACTGAAAATGTAAGTATGTTACATAAAGATTTTTATTATTTAATAGGCTGGGCATCAGCCAATACATCTGTATTGGGTCAGTTTTTTCAGCGAATATTTGTATGCATTGCAAATATTTGTATTTGAATTGGGTATTGGGTAATTGCATTGGTCTAGTCATGCCTCGGCGAGCACGTTAAGCCGTCGGTCCCGGTTGCCATATGAACATCTATGGCAGTTGTTACGGGTAGTTGAAGCTCTTACAAAGTCCAACAACTGGTCTAACTGCAATGCCTCGCCATCGCCCAATATCGCAATTGGATTATGGAGATCAGATGGCAGTCACATCACGTCAAATATCGAAATCCAGCCAAATCCGCAGGTAAACTGCTAAAGCAGCCCCAGACTCGGAAGTGAAAGCTTCGAATGCGACAGGGATTGACGCTAGGATGAAGAAGAACAGAAAGTAATCTATATGAAAACTAGCTGCCCCGGCGAACTTCGTACCGCCATATTTACGGCCCGCGTGGTATTCAAATCCCGTTCCCGCTGCACCCTTATCACTTAGGGGGATGAAAAATAGATGTTGGCCGATTCTCATAGATACCGGATAAGCACAAAAAATTTCATCAAAATCGGTCAAGCCGTTTCGGAGGAGTTCGATTACGCACCCCGTGACAGAAGAATTTTATATATTAGAAAATAACACTTTTTAATTACCAAATAAAAAATAAGGGTTGATCGTAGAGGGGTGAAAATTTAGGGTTGCATGTATTTTTGTATGATGTATCATAAAAAAATAAAAACAAAAAATTTTGTCTGAAAAAAAAAAAAATTAAGGGGTGGACCACCCTTAACATTTAGGGGGATGAAAAATAGATGTTGGCTGATTCTCATAGATACCGGATAAGCACAAAAAATTTCATCAAAATCGGTCAAGCCGTTTCGGAGGAGTTCGATTACGCACATTTTGTGACACGAGAATTTTATATATTAGATGATAAGCAGCTATCCATGCAAGAGGATACGCTGGACTGTACAGTCTCACTTCTGTTTTTTACTTGTTTCTAATTAACAAATGACTTACTTTTAGGCAGCCCAATGCTTCGAGAAAGTTCTAAAAGCACAACCAGGCAACTATGAGACCATGAAGATATTGGGGTCACTGTATGCAAACTCTCCATCGCAGTCCAAGCGGGACATTGCGCGACAGCATCTCAAGAAAGTCACAGAACAGTTTCCAGATGATGTGGAAGCTTGGATTGAATTAGCACAAATATTGGAGCAAAATGACTTGCAGGTAACCTTACGAGAATTAAATACCTGTTTTGTATATCCTCAAAGGGTGAAACTGTCAAATATTATCTTACTTCCTACTCAATCATGCTCAAACGGGCCGAACAGATCTGTTTGAGATTTGTTACCCATGAATTTGTTGAAAAATACATTGTTTAAATTTTATTCCTGAAATATTTTCCCATGGGTCATAGGAACGGCATTAGTAATCCAAGCGGAAGGAACTGCGTTCCACAACTAGTGCTGAATATTTCAAATGTGAAGCCAATGACCTCTAGGGATTTATTAACCATACTTCACATAATTTTTTTTTGCTGTGGGATATTTACTTGTTATAAATCATTAAGGGATCCTTTAGAATGGAGGTTCCATTGGAAATCAGCCAATACAAATTTAAATTAAAAAATAACGCTTATTTCGATATACGTAAATATCGAAAATTTGTAGATTCTAGTTATTCATGAAATACCTACCCCTAGAGATCTTTGATGTATTTATCGGATCTTTAGAACTTATTCGGAACTTTTCAATCAAGAGGTAATTTGTTTCAGGGTTCATTACACGCATATAGCACTGCAATGAAGATTCTCAAGGAGAAAGTGAATGCAGACATACCGGCAGAGATATTGAACAACGTGGCCGCCTTACATTACAGGCTGGGCAACTTGCCTGAGGCTAAGAATTATTTGGAAGATGCCCTTGAAAGGTTAATTTTTGAGTTGTAATATCTTAACCCAAAAGATGTTGGTACCCTAATTATTTTATTTGGAAATTATACATGTTGGCTGGTGTGCGTAAAATAATTTCATTCGAAAATGGAAATACACTAATTAAATTAAATAATTAATTAACTACCCCCAGAATGTGAAAGGTATATATTTAAAAATTCAATTGATATTACATTTAATAGGAAGTTTATAATGCATTTTTTGATATTAAATAATTATTTGTTAGTATTGTATACAGATTTTTATATTACCTGATATAATAAATAATTGTATTTTTCGGCGGACCCTGAGCTTCGAGGTCATCTTGTCCTGGTTCTACATGAAGATGATGAAATAATTGTATTTTTCATAATCAGGGAAAAAGCTGACGCCGAATCACTTGACACGCAGTATTACAACTCAATCTCTGTCACCACCATGTACAATTTAGCGAGGCTAAACGAAGCTCTGTGCATGTACAACAAAGCAGAAAAGTTATACAAGGACATATTGAAGGAACATCCAAACTATATCGATTGTTATCTTAGGTAAGTAACATAATATGCATTCAATATAATTAAATGTATTAAAACGATTTGGGCTACCATTGTAGAATGCAATTTAGTATCATAATGATACTAATAACATCATCATCTTAGCATTGCGGGAAGCATCTAAAGCCGCATACAAACTACGCGAGGCCATCTAACATCGGCTCGCGCGGCAGCCGCGCGTAGTGTAGCCGCGTTTGAATCGCGCGGCAGGCGCGCTCGAACGTGCCGCGCGACGATCCGCTCGCTGTCGGTTTTTGAGACTGCATCAAAGGAACTTGAGTTATTCGCTTGCGCGGCAAATACGTCAAAATGGAGTTTTGAATTTATTTTTCATCCACTAACATCTTCGCTTATTTTTTTTTACAAATAATATGGATCACAATGACAGCGGCAGCCGCCATGCGCGTCCAAACTCGCAGGTTTACAAAATGAACTAGTCTGGCTGGCAACCCGTCGGATCGCCTGCCGTGCGCGGCAGCTGCGGTGTACTAAATCCTTTGGCTCGCGAGCCAAACGAACGTCAACTTTGGACGTCTTTGAACAAATTAACGTAATTTGTACGAACCTTAAGCGTATGGGTTTTCGTAACCGACCTAAGATACAACCACAGTTACAAAAACAGTTGATGAAGAAGTTTTGCATTACAATAGTTTGTGTAACGGTGTTAGTATATTCTTATTATATTGTTTCACAGGCTTGGATGCATGGCCAGAGATAAAGGACAGATTTACGAAGCTTCCGATTGGTTCAAAGAAGCTTTGAAGGTCAATACCGAACATCCGGATACTTGGTCACTGTTGGGCAACTTACATTTAGCCCAGCAAGAGTGGGGCCCAGGACAGAAGAAATTTGAGAGAATATTACAGAACTCGATAACTGCAGATGATGCATATTCTCTGATAGCCCTTGGTAAGACTGTTAAGTAGATAGTTTTAGCTGAAATGGTGACTTATAATCACCGATTTTTGTCACAAAACCATTTTTAAAAAAAGGATGATCTAGTTGTCTGAGTTTCTTGCTGGCGTTTCGTCGCATTCGGTCCACTTTTCATGTGGTCTTCTAGACGAAAACGTGTCTATTTCGCATTTGGTCCATTTCGCACTTAGTCCTTTTCGCATTTAGTCCACTTTGCACTTAGTGCTTTTCGCATTTGGTCCACTTTTGGTATCTTCTCAGTAGACCTAACCTACCGAATTAGTGAAAGAATAATTTTCAAATGATTTATTTACTTTGTTTAATTTTTTTTAAAATATTTCTTGACATAATTATACAATTTTGACGTTCATATGTGCTCTTTACGTGCGTAAACTGAATAAATGAAAATGATTATTTGATTTCTTTGGAGTATATCCAAGATCAATCCCAGTAATGAAAACGCTTCCGGCACAGAATCTCTCTGTTCTTACAAGGTCGGCAGCACGATTGTGACTTCTCTGGTGTAACACTCGTCCATAGGCCAAGGTTACTTACCATCAGGAGGACCGTGTGCTTGTCTGCGACCTAATAGTATAAAAAAAATGTTCTTTTGCCAGGCAACGTGTGGCTGCAGACCCTCCACCAGCCAACTCGCGAGAAAGATCGCGAGAAGCGTCATCAAGAGCGCGCGCTCGCCATGTACATTCAAGTTTTGAGGACCGATCCCAAAAATATTTGGGCTGCCAATGGAATTGGATGTGTACTTGCGCACAAGGTACTGTACAGTTGCAATCAAATATTCATCCTATTTGGGTAGGCGTATACAGTGTCTTATCATTTGCCACGATTCTGATTTGCGTATCTCTTCTTCTATTTTCATAATTCATAAATACACATGAATACATCTTAATTATACTATTATAATTGTAAAGTCGCCATGTCTGTAAATTGGTCATGGGCGTTTTCGTTTTTAACGCAAACTGATAAATATCCGATTTCAGTAGCGCTAGAAAAATTCGCGCTATCCTTTTCTCTCCAGTGAGGTACCGCTTGGTTAGAAAGAAAAGGCGCGCGAATTTCTTATTGAAACGTAACTCAGGTTTCAGATTTAGTTTGCGTAAAAATTCGCGCTATCCTTTTTACTTCACTAAGTTAAGGTACCGCTTGGTTAGAAAGAAAGTGAGCGAATTTCTTATAGAAATGTAGGTTTCAGATTTAGTTTGCGTTTTAATTTGGATCTTCAATCGATTTGATATTGACACGATTGCGTTTTTTGTATCGGGATTTTGCTTAGTGGTTTTTTGAAAAAGGATTTATCAGTTTGCGTAATCAATTCGATTTGATTAGAATCTAAGATCGATTTTCAGTTTCGTTTTGATATATCGGACGCATGCCTACTGTACTCATTGGATATCATAAAAAACTTGGGTTAAGTTAAAATTATATTTAAAAAATTTAAACATTTGAAGTAGACTAAAGAATTGTTACTACTTAAACAGGGCTGTATCAACGAGGCGCGCGATATATTCGCTCAGGTGCGTGAAGCGACCGCCGACTTCCCCGACGTTTGGATGAACATTGCACACATCTACGTGGAACAGAAACAATATATCAATGCCATTCAAATGGTAAGTTGAATCTTTTGATTTGCCAAGCGGTCAGACCGACCTGGCTAATGTCGTTTAAACTCACAATGTGTTAAGTTACTCGGTTGCGGTTAATTGAACGGCGCAGTTTGTTAAAAGCCTAGGCAGTTAATTGAACGACTGATTAAGCTAGCTGGCTGCGACATTATAATTAGGTTTTTAACAAAATACATCGCAAAAAATAACGTGTAAAATGCGATTTGTGTAAGCTAATGTCAATATGCACGTTATGGGATATACCTACGTATATGTCAACTTATACCGAAGTACGCCGAATTAGAAATGGCACTTGCTGCGTCTAGGTTGAGTTTCTGTATAGTCTAAGGTGGGTCTACGCTAGACGAGCCGAGCACGAGCGGAGCACGAGCCGAGTCAAAATTTGTGTAGTGTGGACCGACGTACGAACGAGGCAGCTGAGGTAGCGAGGTACCTGAGGCAGCTATCTACTGCCTCATCATCACATTTCTTTGTCTAGAATTTTTTTTCATCACCTTTCTTTGTCTAGGATTTCTTCTCAGGCCGGGGCCGCGTTTCGAACCGCCAACCGGTGGTCCATTTGCTAAGCTAGTTTTTAGTACATATATTTTTGACGTTTTGTAAGTTCCGTTTTGATGGTCTATACAGAATAAATGATTTTTGACTTTGACTTAGAACTGCAATTTAAAACTGCAATTCCGATACAAATGCTAGCATAGGCTCGTGCTCGGCTCGTCTAGCGTAGACCCATCTTTTATGTTGCCACCTAGCCACGAGCTCGAGCGGTGAACAGAATAATAAAGATTAGTGCGGTGTGGTCGGCAGTACGAGAACTGCGTGCGCAAGTTCCGGCTGCACCACGACGTGGAGTGGCTGACGTGGGTGGCGCGCGCGCAGACGCTGGCGGGGCGCGCCGGCGCGGCAAGGGCGTCCTTGCTGCGCGCGCGCCGGGTGGCGCCGCACGACGCCGCGCTAGCGTATAACACCGCGCTTACACTGCGACGACGCGCTGCACTTGTACTCAAGGACGACCGGTAAGGCTGTCCATTAATCATGTTCCGTTAACAGTAGCGTGACGCCCCTAGCCAAGAACAGGGACGCGTGAAGAAATTTGTAGGGAGCCTCAAGAAGCGTAGCTGGGAAAGAGCAGTCGCAAATACCGGCTGTGTTTCCCAAGATTCGGTTCGTTATGCTGCAGGCGGGTAGGACCATGGGATGGAAGGTGTCCATTAATAATGTGATGTTCTTTTTAGCATTTTTTAAACAAGCAATCAAAAAAGTAGGACAAGCCTTTAATCTTCCCACTGACAGCACAAAACCTTTCCAGTGAGCTCTAGTTACCCTACTCACTACCGGGAACACAACACGAGGTTATTTAACCGTGGTATTCTGTAGGGTAGAAGTACTTCCCCAGTCGGACTGCTCGATTGGGACGGCAATACCGTCGTGTCCTACCTCCTCCAATACTTATTTAACGTTTTCGATATTTTGAAACTAGATCCTTGAAAATTATGTTTTCTAATATTTGCCTAGGTCGGGTGTATATGGTTTTTTGAGCATCAGAGCGCCAATTTTAGTTGCATCTAAAGTTTTCACTTCTTATTTTACTATCACGCATCGTTAATCTTGTGAGATGAGTCTATAGCAACACACGCTATCACCCAGGTCGGACCTCCGCCTCGTACTCCGCGCTGTACACGAGCTCCACGTATCACACCGCCACTTCACGCGTCTAGCTACCCCAGACAGCGGTACTACCGCGGGGGCGGCGGCGGCGGGAGGTACGGTGGCAGGCGCCCCGGCCGCCGCCGCCGCGGAGGCGAGGACGTGCGCTGACCTCCTCTCGCAGGCGCAGTGGCACGTCGCGAGGGCGAGGAGACAACACGACGAGGAGGTCACGCTACGGGACCGACAGAGGGAGCAACGGGAAGCCTTCAGGAAACAACAGGTCTGTAGCACAGGGTAATATTTTCCCTGGAATAAGTTTCCATGGGTTGACAGCCTCTGTGACTGTTTAGCGTCCAGGCCCTCGATTCTACTAAAGTAAAACTACTGTCATACCACAGCACAGTTACTACAAAAAATAGTATTCAATTTTAAACTTTATTGCCATATACCTAAAGTTCAACATCAAATGAAAAAAATTTCATTACCCTTTTTCAATCACTCTACAAAAAGCTATTTAAGTTTAGACTTTAACGCCATTGCTTTAAAGTCTAAAATTAATTTGAATATTTTGCAGTGGTTTTGCTTTGTAGAATTGAGACCCAGGTCGTACGTATAACGTTATGTACAGCCTTTTCCGTATAATGGTTTCATTGTACTTCTGTATTTTACATAATACAATAATCCAAACTAATAAATAATATGATTGCACATGCGTGTTGCGTGCGTTGCGTTGTAGTGCTGAAGTTGTATCGTAATGGAAAAAAAAGTTACATTATGATGATACAGTTGGCCATAGAAGAGCTGTATCATAATTTTTTTTTTGAATTTATTTTCATATTCTGTGCGTAAAGACCGTCATTAAAGTTTTGTTTTAGATTTTTGAAAGTTTACATTTCAGTATGAGATTAGATTAAGGTCCTACTTGTTCTTTTTATTTACAACGCGCTTTAGGGATGTCACATCCGTACAAATATTACTACGAAGTTCGTCCAAAAAATACACACGATTTGCACGAAACAGTACGCAGTGCACATGCATA
The DNA here is from genome assembly GCA_914767945.1 of Eilema depressum. Classification (NCBI taxonomy): domain Eukaryota; kingdom Metazoa; phylum Arthropoda; class Insecta; order Lepidoptera; family Erebidae; genus Eilema; species Eilema depressum. Next base: position 4,945,475 of record OU612028.1, on the reverse strand, counting down.
AGGCAGTGGACGCTGTCAGAAGCTGATGAACACTAATTTTTTCGAGACCAATTTCGCTTACGCTCGATCACGTGTCTAGTAATGTTTGATCTTAAAAGTGGATTCAATGCTGCTATGACTAACTTTCAATAACGATTTGTATTTTCTACATATAACAGGAAGAGGAACGCCTACGTCGCGTAGAACAGCAACAGAAGAGTACAGTGGAACAGTCACAAAAGCGACAAGAGTACAAAGAGAAGACGAAGAACGCGTTGTTGTTCGCCGACATGCCGCTTGAGAATAAGTCCAAGGGAGGCCGCGGCAGGAGGCGTGACGAGTATGTGTCTGACTCGGGCAGCGGCAGTGACAGGCCTAGGCCTGAAGGAGAAAGGTGAGTAAGACAAACATATTGTAATATTACGTCATGAGATTCAATTCTGATTCCGTTCCCACAAACCTGTTCCAGGGAAAAAAGTACCCTATGTGCTATTCCAGACTATAATTTATCCCTGTACCACATTTTAGCTAGATCTGTTAAGCCGTTGATTGTTTTATTGAGTAATAAATATCATAGCAGGATGTTAACGTCAAAACTTCGATATTAAAGAAAATTGGTGAGAAATCAATGTAACACAGTTATCGATTTTTCCTCGGACAATTGCGTATTGAGGTCCTAAAAAATTAATGTTGACCATTGTTAAGTGCCTATTTTTAAATCATTTCACGATACAATCCTTCCTGCTTCCTAATATATAAAAATCAATGCCACTTTTCGATGTAATTTTATAACTCAAGAACGGGCTCACCTATCCAAACCAAATGTTTAGGCTTTGTTCGGTCTATTTAGTAGATGGTTAATATGAAATTTGCCCAAATCGGTCGAGCGCTTTTTCATTTAAGCGGTACGAAGTTCGCGGGGTCAGCTGGTAAGTTATAAAATTTGAAGACCCATGCAGGAAAAAGTACAATTAAAAAATATTTGGTTTTAAAAACTTAGGCCTGTATTCTAGAATGACGCTCAACTCAAACTTGATTTACCTGAGAACGGATTGTATAGAACTATAGACACAACCACCACTTGAAATTACTCCTCTTTATTAAATTACTAGCTGTTGCCCGCGGCTCCGCCCGCGTGGATGTCGGTTATCGCGACCAAATATAGCCTATGAATTGATGCCGACTCTTGACCAATAGATGGCGCTGTATGTCCGGAATAAATTTTATTTTTTATTATATTTTTTGTAATAAAAACTATCCTATGTCCTTTCTCAAGTTCCAAACTATGTCTGTACCAAATTTCACACAAATCGGTTCAGTAGTTTAGGCGTGAAGCAAAGACAGACAGACAGACAGACAGAGTTACTTTCGCATTTGTAATATTAGTAGGGATTATTGTTATTTGTAAGCTACGGTTGGAGAAGCTTTATGTGTTGGACATAAACCTTATTTTTCATCTATATTAATGTTTATATTAAATTGTGTGTTGACAGTCGCGAGAAGCAGCGTAAGCGTAAGCGCGAAGGCGGCGAGGGCAAGAGCAAGGGCAAGTCTCGCAAGCGCCGCGACAAGGACGCGCGGGCCCGGGGCTCCGGCAGCGACAGCGACCCGCCCAAGAAGCGCGGCCGGAAGAAGGTAACTCGCACACACTGCTGGGATGGGGTTAAATCATACCACATATTTTTTTTTTGGAATGATTTTGGCTTGGTTTCAAAGACCTTTGAGCCATGTCTTCATTTTTTGATATTTTATTATCATTATTTAGATGAGGATGATGTTGATTATGATGGTGAGTTGATGACGATGATGATGAAGATGATGATGATTGCTGCCTCAGTAAAGTGGTGGAAACTTTACTAAAGGCTTCTAAGGAGATTTGAAACCAACACGAGAAGTCACAATCCACTGTAATATTTCACTTTCCTACTCTTGTGCGCGTTTTCCAAGACGTTGTGTCTAAAAATCCACCATTTTTACACATAAAAACTCGAACTCACACTAATTTTGGAAAATAAAATAACACCGCGATCGTTCATTCTCGCTTTGGCGGCAAAACTCCTCATGCCACATATACATACCTCGGAACAAATATTCTGGACCTATTTTCTTTTATCGTATGAAAAATCCCCACGGATATCTCCCCCACTGGAGTCGGTGGGGGGTTATGTCGGACTCGAACCGACTAAAACGCACTATGCCTATGTCCTTTCCCAGAGTCTAATCTATCTCTGTACCTTTCATCAAAATCGGTTTAGTGGTTTAGGTGTGACGTGTATCAGACAGACAGTTACTTTCGCATTCAATATTAGTTTGGAAATATGGATTCTTTCTTCTCTTCATATTTGGATAAATAAATAATAATATTAATAGTACATAATCTTTATTAATTAATTGTCAACAGGGTGAGAAAGGCATCGGTAAACGTGAAAAAGCCCGAGCGGCCAAGCAGATGGACGAGAAACTTAGTGCTAAACAACGCGCGAAGATCGTATCAAAAGAAACGATATCGACTTCGGAATCAGAGTCGGATAAGGGCTCGAGGAAGTCACGAAGTCGCAGTCGCAGTGGCAGTGGAAGTCGCAGTGGTAGCGGAAGTCGCAGCCGAAGTCCGCCGGCCAATAAGGGACGGAAGAGGATCATGTCTGCTTCAGATAGTGATAGGTGAGTTTTTACTAAGGAGCACCACGTTTTTGCTAACTCCTTAAAAAAGAGCAATTCATCATGATCATTTTAGCTCGCTTTCCGACTTCCTGTCCATTTGGAAATTAGTCGAAAGTAAATTAGAGAAGTTAAAAAACTAACTTTCTTGGCCACTCACATTACTATTAGAACCATCGGGATAGCGAGATAGGATAGCAAGAGAACTAGAAAGAGGGTAGATCGATATATTTATTTCTAAAATCTTCACAGTTTACCGCCAATACTCCAGTTCCTTCGTGATCATAGTGCTTGCAAAAGCGCCGAAATAATAATCCAAAAAGGAAATTACTATTAGATGACTCTACTCTAATAGTAATTTCCTTTTTACAATTAAAATAAAAACCTATGGAGAATACACTACAAGGAAGAACAGTACTTCAATTGCAGAGGCTTGTCTTCGAATGATTACACCAACCAAGAAAGCACCAGTGCCACCTTCTCGCTTAAGATCGACTTGACAGCAGTATTTTATCTATTATTTGTGGTTTCATGACAGAAATTCACCTACTTTTATTTCACTTACAGGTCACGATCTAAGTCCAAGTCGAAGTCGCGTAGCAGGTCCAGGTCCGGCTCAGCCAAAAGCCGTTCGAGATCGAAGAGCAAGTCTCGTTCTAAGAGCCGTTCAAGGTCTAAAAGCCGCGCCAGGTAAATATAGCAGCTAAATATTAGTGTCTCTAGTGTACCTAGTAAATAGTCTGTAAGCCTTCCTAAAAGTAATAAATAAATAAATAAATAAAATCAACGACCCCGGGCTCTACCAAGAACTTTGTGACCAAGGCAGACTCACCTGGAAGTCGGTACACCAACTGACTGACACGAAGATATAATCAAAGCGTTTTAACGGTTGGCTCAGGCTTTATATAAATATTTGCATTGGTCTGGGTGTTTCTATGTATAATATGTATGTATTTACAAAAAAAAAAAAAAAAGTATCTAAGTATGTATATCCGCATTCTAGATTCCATAACACAAGCTAATTAAGCTTACCATGGGTCTAGAAAGCGTTGTGTAGAATGTTGTGGAATATTTATTTATTATTATTATTTATTATTTATTTTCTCTCAGGATTGGGAGGTCAGACAGCAGTCGTTCCTATAAAGGCTGAAGTAACCAATCAAAAGAAAGAGTAAGAGAGTGGACCTCTGACTTAAAATTTCAGCTTTGGACATCCACAACTCGACTATGGGTGGCATACGGTCTGTTTGAGTCGCTAACAAAAGATAAATTAATGTAATGTATCTCATTTTTGCAGGTCTAAAAGCCGTTCTAGATCTAAGAGCAGATCTCGGTCTAAAAGCCGTTCGCGATCCAAAAGTGCTTCTAGGTCAAGGTCAAGGTGAGTTTATATTTTGTATGTAGTATTGCTATTTTTATTTGGCGACGGACTGGTGATTTTAAGTCTGACCAAGACATTTCAAACAAAAAAAACTGCATCAAAATCCGTTTAGTAGTTTTTGCGTCCATCGATGAAGGGCATAACTGCAACAAAATGTACAAAAGTAACATGGAAGAAGGAGGTATGTGCCTTGACAAACAGATAAGAATTCCAAAAAACATTTTCATGTGCAGTATCGTAAATAGATATACTCGAGATTTTTTTAATATCTCTAATGTACAAAAACCATAAATAAAATATTTTTCTTTCTTTCTTTCACAGTGGAAACAGTCCCATAGTTTCATAGCTTAGCTTTTACATCCTCCTAGCATAGCTTCATAGCTAATCTCTGGTGGATAGACAGCCTTAAACTGTAGGAACAGTTAGCATACTAATTGTTTTAAAATGTAATTTATTTCTGTTCAAGGTCAAAGAGCAAATCTCGTTCACCATCGCGCTCGAAAAGTCGCTCCCGATCACGCTCAAGGTCCAAAAGCGGTTCACGAAGCAGATCCGGATCTCGTGCATCTAGGTCTAGGTCCAGATCCGGATCCAGGTCAAGATCCGGTTCCAGAAATTCGAGACCCGATACTCCTGTGTCTAGGAAATCCGTATCCGCGAGTGAAGACGAAGCTTAGTTTAAGTTGTAAATATTTTACTTATTTTAGTTTTGAGTTCGAGATTAATTATTTTCAGCTGCATTACAAATTTGGTAAAACAGGGTGAATAGATATCAAGGGGAAGACAATAGAATGTAGAAATAAAATAGTCAGTTCAGTCAGTATGTGTTAGTTCATGAACTTTTTCAATCCTATAAGAAACGCAATATCAAAGGGAAGTATATTTTTTGTCAGCAAAGTTTTCTATTTTGTCATCAAACGTTGGTACCCAAAGTTGTAGGTCTGTCGCCAAATATATCGATTATTGTCTGCAGATGCGACACCGCGCGTCCCGATTGGAATATACATAGTTCAAAAGAGATTGGCAGAGATCTCGCGTAGACCTCCGCCTTCGTGTTAAACCTTTAACAATGTACGAAAATGGGTCCGACGTCTCTTATCAGCAAAATAATACATTCTGGCGACATTTCCTATTTAGCGAACATGCCCTATAATTACGGCGACATCACTCATTCTAAAATATCACGGTACTTGAAATGATGAAAAAGAAATTTACTAGAAATTTCAAATTTCTATTTACCCCTTGATTTCTATCCACCCCGTTTTACTGTATTCAAACTAAAGTTAGTTAGGAGTTTATTAGTTAAATATATTATAGCTACGGTTAGGACCAGTAAGCGATCTTCAAATTACTTGCAGCTCCATAAATTTCATTTGTATAACGAAGTACTAGATTTGTGCCTAAAATAAAATTGAAAGCAATAATTCCCATGTCATATCGAGGGTATTTATATGAATACTGATGATCTTTGACACAGTACAATTAGATACCCAAGAATATTTATTAAAAGTTCATGTAAATGTTATTCAGAAATGTATATTAGATAATTATATACTTGATGAGGATTAGACGTCATCACAAATTGACTGTGCCTAAATAAAAACTTGGCGAGATTCAGATTAAAAATATTTTTGTTTATAAAACTACTACATTGAACAGGAGAATCGTAGCTTGGATTGTATTGTATTGTGTATTGTGCTAGCTATTTAAACTACTAAAAGTGTATGGCAAAAACGCAATCTCGACCAACAATGTATTGGCATTGTATAAAAAAGGTAATACACAATTTTCGCTGTTATTTGACTATATTCTATGTTGTTTTTACCAGGAAACATCGTACCAAAATAAATAACTATTCTAAAACATTTGATATTCTAAACACATTGACATTGCACTAAAATATTTTTTTATGATTATTGCACCGTGTCGATTTAGTCACATGTTATTTTATTTCACTGTTTTCTTCTCAAGTTATCAAGGAAGCATTGTGCGTGCAACTTTAAATGAAATTGTATTCGTGTACAGTATTCAGATCTACAGATTTATCTTTCTAACTTGTCTGATCTTCCAGTTAAAACACATAACTAATCTGTTGACTTTTCTATTATCTTTGATACTATTGAAGTAATTAGTTTACTCCGCAAGTTTTAGAATGTGTGATGATCTTTTCTGTATTATGTTATGACATGAATATAAACGAAACCTGAAAACTACAATAATTGTTTTAATTTAAGTCATCTCTGTGTGTGTTGTGTGTAAACGTATGGGTTCCATCTAGCTGTGTGTACCGCAAAGCGGTGAGTCGAAGATACTAAAACCATATTGACCTGTTACATAGGCCTACCCAGATGCCCGAAGTTAAGGATTTTAAAACACACGACAATCCCCCCGATCCGATAGGACTTTTTGCCCCACCCCACTCTTTAAAGGAAGCTGGGCACGTCCATGGCTTGTTATCGGGAAAGGCAAATTCCACCACTAGTCAGCAGTCTGCCAATCCGCCTTCTTCGAGGAGAACAAGCTCACATCATACGTGTGGTGATGGAAAAAGAATACAAGTATTACCACCTTTTCATCCGAAGGGTGTCGTAAGTAGGAGTGTTCGTTATATTAGGTAGCTGATAAAATCACCTATTATTACAAAATAATACTTTGCTACTAATATTTATTAAATCAGGCAAACGTTATAATATTTGATCTAATATTTAACCATCGCGTCGGATCGGATTAGATAAGTACATACTTGGCAACAATGTAGCGGCGAGCGGCCGGAGCGGTGCGGCGACGAGCTTCGGGAACTTTATGGCTTATGGCGCGAGTGTTAGTTCGTGCGAAATTATCCTCTATGACTAAACTGTTAAGATCTATTTTGCCATAAAGAACTCGAATATTTTCGATGCACCGGCCGAAATTGAAATAACAATTCTGCCAAATTATGCTTTATTGTAAGTGAATAAGAGCTACATTCCCAACAATAGTTTAGAATAGAATCGATGTACTATTATTTTTTTGATACGATCTCTCGTTCTATTAAATAACTTAACGTTCTTTTAGAACAGTGAATTAATATCACTCTTCAAATAATATAGGTATTTGTTTTGATATAATCAGTGCGGATTATTTGTGATCTATAATAGTGACGTATTCAAAGTTTCGATTTGTGTTGTGTGTAAGCGCGATATTTCATTTTTATTGTTGTCTTGATAAGATTTAGGCTTGTTTGATTATGTATTTGATTAAACCTTTATCAGGCTAAGGTTTTTTTTATACCACTTAGGTGGCAGACAAGCCCACGGCCCACCTGATGGAAAGTGGTTACCGTGGCCTTTGGACTCGTGTAACACCAGGGGCGTGTTGATGATGATGATGACGATGACGATGACGATGATGACGATGACGATGACGATGACGATGACGATGACGATGACGATGACGATGACGATGACGATGACGATGACGATGAAGATGACGATGACGATGTTGATGATGATGATGATGATGATGATGTAAAGTGGTGGAGACTTCTAGGAGGCCTCTAGGGGAGATTTGAATCCAACACGAAAAGTCACAAAACTCCGTTTGTAATAGGCCACGGTGACCACTTCCCATCAGGTGGGCCGTGTTCTTATCTGCCACCTAAGTGGTATAAAAAAAATACATAAATTTAAAAAAAATAATAAACGTTATTTATTTTTCACGGAACGTTATAACGTGATCCCGATAAGTAGCCGTTCCGAACACTCCTAGTCGTAAGACGCGACTAACAGAAAAATATGCAAACAATATCACTGCGAGAGAAGGAAACCTCGAAATAAAGCTCCGTACCAACACGTCTGGTCAGCGTAGAAAACAGTAGGCCAAAGCCCCAATACTAGGAGAGGCTATGTCTAGCAGTAGACTGCAATGGGCTAATTGATTGATTGAAAACAATTTTATGAAAACATTGTATAATTAAGTCACAATTTAAATTACACGTTCGAGTTATTAGCGTTACATTTATTAACATAAATTCATCTTATTATTTTGTTGTGTTTAGCGTTAACTTGCAACAATTTAATAAACAGCTTAAATATTTAACAATTAACGTAACACAACCATCATATTGGTGACATAACTTTTTGGTAGAAACTCTTATTAACACAATATAGTACAGAGTATATGCAATTCCAAAGTGTTTATTCCAATTACTTATAAGATTTATCTAATGGACTAATTTCGCTATTAAAATCTTAACTATTTTAATAATTGAGCGTCATAACGTTGGTAGACGAGTGATAAATATTATATTTACTATATAATATTTCAATGACTGGGAAAGGAACTTGTATCATAAAGTCGACAGAATCAAAACAGTAAGAATGAGTGCTCGTTCATTACAAATGGTTTACTAAAGCATTACATTATTGCGATGTATGTTGTTTATGACTTCAATGCCCCGAGCACCAAAAATATTTGTATTCGTAACGTAAAAGTATCAAGGGAACGGAGTATTGCAATTGACCACCTGCCTATTGTGAACCTGGGCGTCGATTCTACTAAAGCAAAACCATTGTCATTTCACAGACACTTCAACAAATGGCATTAAATTTTTCACTTTATTGCTATAGACTCAAAGTTCAAAATTAAATGAAAAAAGTTTCATTACACTGTCTCATTCGCTCTACAAAAAGCCATTTAATTTTAAACTTTAACTGCATTACTTTAAAGGCTAAAATTAAATGCAAATTTCTTGCAGAGGCAGTGGCATGACAGTGGTTTTGCTTTGGCACAATCGAGGGCCTGTGTGTATGTGAAACCTGCCAATGACAATGCTCCGTTCTTTCAATACGTTTAAGTTCAGAATGTGAATATTTTTTGTGCTCGGAACACAGCATTGTGATTGGCAGGTTTTCACACACAGGTTCACAGTCACAGTAGGCAGACGACCAATCACAATGCTCCATTCTTTTTTTTTTATTTTTTATATAGGACACGTCAATTTGACTTCGCCTCGCCTGATGGTAAGCTGAAGGCGTTTCCGTTACGAATATTTTTCTTGCTCGGGGACTCGGGGCACACTTATATAAAAGACATTAACGCTTATTGGATATTTTGATGATCATCAATCATCTTAAACGAATAAGCGTACAGTATTTTGAGCTGTGTTAAGTTGATATGAGTTTGAAAAATGTACGAGAAACAATAGCGGGGGTAGTTGTATTATTAAAGTACTTCTAGATGGAATTATAAAAAGGTGCCTATTCGAAGGCGACCTTCCTAATATTAAATTTTCTAAATTGCCTCAAAAACGTTCGTTTTATAAGAAACTACATTTAAAATTTCATATATAAACTTGTTATTTTATAATGAGGATAAAAATAGAGTAAAAATTCGAATATGTGGCAGTTTTCGTATTGTTTTCAGTTATTACTAGGGGCATAATAAATGGAGCTATTTCATTTAAATTACACACTAGGTATAGGTTTTAAGATTAATGTGCGCTAATATTATGCTAAATGACTAGTTACCTAGGAAGTCAGTGATTCTATAAATAATATGTCGTGAGATTATAATGAAATTGAGTACATTTATATAAATAGATTCGCTAATTTGAGTCTTCATCGTTAAAATACGATATTATTATAATATTATAGAATAAATTAATTATGAATAACATCTAAATAATATCAACAACACAGCGAGATTATCGCCTTTTGTTTTTAACTCATTCAATTAAGTACACTGGCTTCTGTTATTCGAGTATTAAGTCGGCAGCACGTGTGTAACGCCCCTGGTGTTGCATCCGTCCATGGGCCACAGTAACCACTTTCCATCAGGTGGGCCGTGTGCTTGTCTGCCACCTAAGTGGTATAAAAAAAAATATGGTCTAAGCAAATTAAAATTCATGTGTCAATTTAAAATTAACGACTAGGAACATATCACAATAAAAAGAGCCTTATAAACAATATGGAGTGCCTTTATACAATACATTTCGAGCTCACGTTTGTGTCAACTTAAAATGCCAATTTGATCCAGGTTGATTCTCGAATGACGCGACATATAGGGCTAAAAGGCGGACTGTTTTACATAAGCTAAAAATGGAATTACATTATATTGGTATATACAGTTTAGGACGATACGTTATTTCGACTATGAAATATACTTTAGATGATAAATTCTTAGCTGGTACATGTTGTATACCTTCTACATAATATTTTGTTTTTAAAATTTAATCACATTGAGTTCTAGAAAATAGCACTGAGTTTGTCATTTCATAGTAGGCGCTTACATTTATGCATTGCTGAAAACACAAACCAATATTGTAATTCTTTAAATTATTGTTACAGTCCATAATAAGCTTAATTAACATGTCTCCTTAACGATTTGAGCTCCATTTGTCTGTGCAAACGTTACTATACCGTTGGGTATGTTCTGAGGACCGCCCAGGAAGGAGGTGAATGTGGTGTCTCTGCTCATAGGCGGTTCAAGTCCTTCTATAGGTATACAGTCAAGTGTTGGGACTGTGTATTCCCTGCAATACATAAACAGAAAATAGAATAGTCTGATATTATTAAATGAGGAATTCTTATATATTGATCTACTTTTCGTATATATTGATATATACAAAATACAATTTCCGTTCAATGCATATACTTGTATGTATGAATATTAGCAACCGATATTACTAATATGTCCGTTAACCTCTCCAACTAAGCTAAATTGCTTGTGCAAGGAGTGGGTTCACGTCGGCAGTGTAATGGCGAGGATTCGAACCCGGGACCTCTCGTAAGGCCGACTCTTTAAGGCCCCGAATCAGATCAGCATCGAAAAATCGGTATTTTCGAAACCGTTTTTCTTTTTAACTATAAAACCTACAGATCTGGAATTCACATGCCTGCATACTACAGGATATACAGAGTAACTTCACCTTTTCATAAATTAAATATAAAAGGAGGAAATAGTTGAAAAGAAGCTCTGAACATCACTCTACTCTTTCTTATGAAACCAAATATTTTCTACAATATGTATCCAAATAATCTAAAATTTCACATGTATGTTAAATAAGTGTATTAGCATGACGTGACCTTCTTAGTTAATAACCATCGCCTATAAAGTTATCTATTAAAATTAGTTTTACTGATTTTTACGGTTCTAATATGAGCGAATGACCTTGAGCTTTTGTATGGTCAAAGTCATTCGCGTATGTAATCACCTTAACCACTAAGCTACCGACGTTTCACGACGGTCTGGATGTTTGCACGCCTCAGAGAGCACGTTTAAGCGGTCAGTCTCGGTTGTCATACAACTATCTATGACAGTTTGTAAGTTGGAACCCTAAAAAGCCCGCCAACTGGTTCAACTGCAATATTTCTATATCGCCAATGGGTTGTGAAGGTCATTGTTAGCTTTATTGAAAAATATCGAAGTTCAACCGCGTCATGGGTTAGACTGAAAAAGTGGACAGCGGACTCTGACGTGAAGGCCTCAGAATGTGACTGGGATGAACGAAAGAATGACGACGATGGTGATTTTCGGTACCACGTAGATATTATGGGTGAGTCTATTGCTATACGATTGGTCCTCGATTCTACTGAAGCAAAACCACTTTTATATCACAGAAAGTGCAAAAAAGGACATAATATTTTAGACTTTATTGCTATAGACTTAAAGTCCAAAATTAAATGAAAAGAGTTTCATTATACTTTTCATTCACTCTACAAAAAGCCGTTTAATTTTAGACTATAATTACATTGCTTTAAAGTCTAAAATTTAAGTTTTTTTTTTTGCAGTATCTACAGATACTGCAAAAAAACTTGAGTAGTTTTGCTTTAGCAGAATCGAAGGCCTGGCCCTCGATTCTGCTAAAGCAAAACCACTGTCATGCCAGTCTCTGCAAAAATTGGCATTAAATTTTAGACTTTACTGCTATAGAATTAAAGTCCAAAATTAAATGACAATATTCTCATTACATGCTTTCGTTCACTCTACAAAACGCCATTTAATTTTAAACTTTAACTGCATTACTTTAAAGGCTAAAATCAAATGGAATTTTCTCGCCGTCTCTGTGGTGTGACAATGGTTGTGCTTTAGCAGAATCGAGGGCCTAGTAGTTATTTCTGACTGCTATTTACGCAACTCTGGAAACAAACCTGAGAATTCAACTAAAAAAAAAGTTAACCATATACTTACATAGAAACATTATCTTGGCTCTGTACTGAGTCATTGACAAGCTGCGGCAGTCTATCTTGCACCGGAGGCGGCGGCTTCGTCAGTCTAGAACTGAATAAGAATACACCCACCATCGCCAACATGTACGACAGGAAATAGAGAGCATGGAACTGTAAAAAATAGAGAAAATATTTATGTTCTCTGTTTCGGCAAAAAGATTTACTTGATCGTTGTGGGAACGTGAAGAGGCTGAGAGTTTTTTATTGCTAGATTACTTTCTCACACACTTTATCTATTGCCTTGTTTGTGAATCTAGCTGTAAATATGTCTGGAAATCGAGCTGTAGACTTTAATTAATAAAGATTTATGATATTCCATGGAAAAAAAGAAGTAAATATTTTGCATAAAGCATTTAAATATCAGTTACTTAAAAGATTTACGTACCTTAAACTGAAATATATACATCCCAGCAATGAGCGTATAGTAATCCGACGATAAAAACGATAGATGCAGTATTATTGCACCTGCATCCCTCAGCATAAAGCACTGCAGTATTTGAAATATTGTTTGTACAGAACAATAGCTACCCAACTGCACTATTGTATCCAAATCGTACCAGTTGAAAGCCATGAGCTCACTAAATTCTAGAAAAAATGTTTGTGTGCATGACACTATGCTCCCAATTAGACCGAGTAGGGCTAGGTAGTCAGAGCAAGAGTGGGTTTTTAACATCATCTCTTGTAGTACAGTGACCATTGCAAAGAGTAGTGAACCACCGAGGCATAGCATATCGCCAACCAACTGGTTTTTACCTGAAACAGAAAAGGATTTATCAAACTTTTGCCTTGGTTGGTTGACTGACGGTAACTTAGTGGCTAATGATTGAGCCTTATGGTTGGTGATTAGATTCCTGGCTATGATACTACCAATGTAAATCCACTCCAACTATTACTACTGTACTGTACGAGGGGACGCGGCCGTCGACGCTGTCCAAATCCACTTTTAATACAAGCAATTTAACTAGATCCCATCTAGCTAAATTGCTTGTGTTAGAGGCAGGGGAGTCCACCTATGACTAGTAATTTCAGTTAACATCAAAATTAGACAAACATTTGGAATTTGTGATTGAGGTTTGGAACATAAATAAAGACTTTTTTTATTACAGTAATGGCAACAATAAATACTTAACCATACCATCTGTAGGTGCACCCTCGACATCTGCCCATACAACACATACTACAGCCATCAGTCCCATAGTAGCGCCCGCTACATGGACTACTCCAAGTCTCTGGCCGCGCCATGCTCCCCCGACTAGGGCAGCGCCTACTCCACTGCAAGCTAACAGTTGTCAGCTCAACACTGAAGTGAATCTTTGTGACATGACTAGTAACCAAGCAGCCTCCACATCTAATGTACAAGCGATGATCACTACCCACCATTTTCTGTAAGCAAAAATTTATCTTATAAATCAAATTTCTTAAATACAAACACTCTGTGACTCCACCACTGTTGATGCACATTAGCAATTGTGCCACCATGATGCACATTAGCAATTGTGCCACCATGGTGCACGTAAGCAATTGTAATTCAGTTTTGGGTAGCAGTTCAGAGGGACAGAGATGGAACATGATGCATGTCATTTCATGTACTTCAATTACATATTTAGGATACATTTTTGTAGTTACCTCAAAACAGTTCTGTTGTACTACAATAATAAATGATAGATTCACAATGAATGAATCAATAGCCATTTTTTTAAGTGCAATATCTAGTGATTGTGCTGTGATCAGAGAAAATAATATTATATATTGAATATAATATTATTATTACATAGATGTAATTATGTAGTGTTTTCAAAACAATGTTTGTTCCTAATGTCTACTTTAGCAATCAACCCACGTTTTATTTCTATACACTCCTTTCCATCCAAAGGTTGCCTGAAAGAGATTGTTGTATACAATAAGGCCGCCCATTGTACATTAACGTGTTTGTAAATATTTCTTTTCATTTGTGTATTTTGGTGTACAATAAAGTATATATTATTCCTCTTTATTCATTGTAAAATCTTATAAATTATATTTTTAAATACATATATACAAAAACATATATTTAAAAATATAAAAAATAGTGCCCCACCGGTATCGGGTACAGGGACCAAGCTACCGGTGGTTAGGGCTCCAGAGAGAGGAACCTCCTCACAATACGTGCCGTGTCGAGGAGTACCGCCTTCTGCATCAAGCCCTTGATCCAGCTACCTAACGAGAGCCTCTTAAGGTGTTGGTCGAGGCTCTTAGCAATCAGCCCATGGGCCGATATGACTATCGGGACAATGATTGCCGAATCAACATTCCACATGTCAACAACCTCATGAGCCAGATCCAAATATTTTATTTGTTTGTCTTTTTCGGCTTTCATGAGGTTTTCGTCATGAGGAATGGTGACATCAACAATCATTGCAAGGCGCTCTAATCGATCTATCACCACTATATCAGGCCTATTGGCGACAATAGTCCTGTCAGTGATAATAGATCGATCCCAATATAATGTCATCATCTGCATATAGACGTATTCTCCTGATTGCATCCGTGGCCAAGATGACCTCGGAGCTCAGGGTCCGCCTTCCGGCTCTTCCTTCTCCACTTCGCACGGTCTTGGGCGTCCATGGTAGTGAGACCATTTGCACGCATATCACCCTCCACGACGTCAAGCCAGGACTTCTTTGGCCTACCCCCGGCGGGGGTACCATTGCCAGGCATTTGTTCCCCACGTAGCCTGGCGGTTGCCGCAAGACGTGGCCGCACCAGCGAAGGCGGCTCTCCTGCATTTTATCCGCAATGTCACGGACATGGAGGCTGCCGCGGATGCGAGAGTTCCGTACGCGATCTTTACGCGTAACGCCGCACATCCACCGCAACATTTTCATCTCCGTGACACGCAGCTCTTGCTTGTGTCGCTCGAGCAGCGGCCACGCCTCACAACCATACAAGAGAACAGGCCTAATGATCGTCTTATAGACCTGCCCCTTCAACCTGACTGGCATTTTAGGATCATAGGTCACGCCAGTCATTTCTCGCCACTTGGCCCACGCGGCAGCAATGCGTGCCTTGACGTCGCGGTCGATCTCACCGGTCACATGAAGTACAGATCCCAGGTACTTAACCTGGTCCGTGCGCTCGACCAAATCATCGACTATGCGGACGGGTGTGGGATCTGTGGAGTTTAACGCTAAGTATTCTGTCTTCGCTACATTTAGCTTCAGACCGCCGTTCTCAAGCGCTTCTTTCCATCCTTTCACGCGTCGCACCAATCTGCTCCTGTCCGCGTCCATGAGCGCAATATCATCAGCATACATGAGCAACCACGGAGGCTGCTCATGTGAGTTTCTAATGCTGTCCGACAAAACATCTAATACCACGCTGAACAGGTAAGGACTAAGGACGGATCCTTGGTGTACCCCGACGGTGATGGGGAAGGCTTTCGAGTCGCCAACAGCAGTCCGAACCACGGAACCGGAATCGTAGTACATGTCTCGGATGGTGTCAATGTAAGTCTCTGGGACACCCTTGGCCCGCAGTGCCCACCAGATCACCTCGCGAGGAACACAGTCGAAGGCCTTCTGCATGTCTAAGAATAGGCAGTGCAGGGGCGTGTTCTTCGCCCTGTATTTCCCCGCCACAACCCTTAGGGCGAACACTGGGTCCATGGTCCCGTGCCCGGGACGGAACCCGTACTGGCACTCCGAGAGTGTACTTTCCTGTCGGATCCGGGAGTCGATTATCCGCTCATAGAGCTTCATGGTGTGGGACATTATCTTTATACCGCGGTAACTACCACACTCCTGCACCGATCCCTTGCCTTTGAAGACTGGCGTGATGATGCTCAGCCTCCACTGGCTCGGGATCTCACCGGTGAGGAGTACGCGGTTTTTATCCCAATATAATGTGACACGACCATTCTCGAGAACTGGGTCGGGCACATACCTGTAGTATAGCACCTCCGAAGTCACAAGGTTGTATTTCAGGGCAAGTTGCTGATGTACAATCTTGGCCACTTGGTTATGCCTGTGCAAATACTCGCCGTTGGCAAGACGAGAACAACCAGAAATGATGTGTCTGAGTGATTCACCGGGGCGGTGGCATGCCCGACAGATGTCCACCGTACCGTCCTTCAGAATATACTTTCGATAGTTGTTCGTCATGACAACTTCGTCCGTAATTGCAAAGACAAAGCCCTCGGTTTCTCCGAAAAGATCACCGAACCGTAGCCAAGTTACGGACACTTTTAAGTCTATATCGGGCCCATTTAAGGCCCGATAAAACCGTCCATGTAGCTCTTTGCCCATCCATACCTCCCTGCGATCAGCAGTACTAAGTACTACAGGTTTGCGCCAGTTCTCTTTAGCCAACGCAAGAGGAGTTAAACCGTTGTCCACTGCAACCACATCACGGTGCATATCCGTGTTTACTTGTAGACAATATTGTCTGAGGTTGTATATCTCTGAGGTTATATATTATTATTATTAATTTTATGACATGGATATCTTGATATCATGATTATTCTGGGTGGGGAATTTAAATATTTTATATAGCATTCCCTGCAAAATACTTGAATGAAATGTGAAATATTGAAACTATGAAGTACTTAGTATGTGATTTATATACTGCCTATAGTTTATACCCATAGAACTTACTTGGACAGCTTCTCTAGCCCGTTACATAATAAAGATGGAGTGAATAATATAAAGAGCGCTAAGTACGGCACCACCAATTGTGCGGTTGTAGGAAATTGCCATGTAGCACTTTGCAGCAATGTAGTAAGTATACATTTTCCACTCAGCAGTAACGATACCACTTGGCCCAAAAGTATACTCCGCCATACCGTCCTAAAATCATAACAATAATTTTATTTATAATATATAATAGTACCATTTGAGCCATTCTTTAGATTTATTCATTGTGATACTAGCCATCGCCCCAACTCCGATAGGTAAGACTCGATTTTATCACTAAAAGTTGGGTTTTCCATGCTTGTCCTGGATGTAATTAGTTAAATTAGGTATGGATTGTTCCGTTCTGGATAAAATTATCAACTGTAACCAGAGTATTGTAATGAATAGCCATAATTTTCTCCGCGTACGAACTGGAAACTGGAAAGCAAAACAAAATTTGACATTTGAATCCCCGTTCTACAACAGGTCTGAGGTCAATACGAATTTTTATTGTTCGTATTTTTATATGGATATTTTCTAGTGCAGATTATATTATTAATTTTTATACAATTATTTAATATTGGTGCTATAGATATTTTCAATTGTTGCAGTCATTCGAGTCCTTGCAGATAACTTTTAATATTTTAAAGTTTTAGATCATTAAACTATTTTTGAACGAGCAATGAAAAAACAAAATCTTAACTAAGTACCTAGTAGTGGTGCGTTATAACCGCCGCCCAAAGAGTATAGTAATATCCGCTGCCGCACAAAGAGTATCCGCCGCATTGCGAGTATCGGTATCGTTCGCTTGGTTTTTTCGATGAATCTAATTCACTCAATTTTGTCGAATTAACAAAATATTAGATCGATTCCATGTGTCAAATCTTTACATAATATTTATAATAAATCGATTTATGTCTAATTCATAGACTATTAAACATAATAGAGAGTCTTTTAAATGTATAATGGTATTTCGCCATCCCTATTAGTGTCAAATCAAAAACATGTCAAAAAAGTGTCAAAAGAAAATGATGATTGTTGTTTCAATAAAATAAAAACTCGATGCAAGTTTGTTTATAGTTTATTTAAGTTTATAGACATCCTGCACACTGAGCATTTTCACGTTTATATCTATCAAAATATTTTCATTGAGTTTGGTGGGAATTAATTAACTGTATCCAAAATCAACATGGGAGATGGTATGTTTTGTTTTGAAAACTCTAAGAATAAACTGCGATACAAGTTTTCTGTTTAATATCAACCCTTTGATTTCAGAGGACGTGATTCGCAGAAGGCTTCTCATAGACGGAGATGGAACTGGAGACGATAGAAGGTTAAATGTGCTTCTCAAAACACTTATTAAATGGTGTAATAGCGCAGATGAAAAAGCCGATGAGAGGTTAGAAATTTCATTTTAAACTTCTTTTACTAATTTTACATAAATCTATTCAAGTAAATAAAATTGAAATTTATATCAAAGTAGTATACTTCATCATCATCAGTATACATTCTTGTGAATTTATTAAAAAGCTTTTTGATATAAATGGACACTTTTATTTTATTAATTTTTTTTTTACTATTAGTAAATTGATCATTTGTTATTAGTACCTACACTAATGAAAAAACATAAATTTTCCAATCTGCTTATATATTATGTTATCTGTTTCAGTAAATCAACTCATGACAGAATGCTAGCTCAACTCGCACAATGCGAGTTTGCTGTAACTAAATCACAGCTGGGCTCTGAAATGATGGCAGCAGAATTAAAAAGCTATGAATCTTTGTCAAAAATATTGGAGAATGGTATAGAAGTGGCCAAAGACACCATAGAGAAAAGTAAATCAGACCTGGCTCAAGCGAAAACAGTTAGAAAAAACCGCATTGAATATGATGTTCTAGCTAAAGTAATAGGTGAACAACCAGATAGGAAAGAGACATTAGAAAGACTCGGTACATTGAAAACAGAGCTGTCAAGTTTGGAGTCTTCGAAACAGCAGTTGGAGAGTCGCTTAGCTCTGAGGAAGAAACAGTTCCATGTACTGGTTACTTCAATACATCAGTTGCAAGCATTGTTGGATGAGCCTGATGATATAGACTCAGTTTCTGATGATGTTGAAATGAAGGATGTCCTAAATGAATCTTAACATTAGCATACATAGGTTAACTTGCTGAGTACATGCATTAGTGATTTAAGTTCAATAAATATTTTGATTACAATAGATTTTCATTTACATCAGTCTTTCCCTTAAACAATAGCAAGTTCAAATGTATTGTTGGTATTGACAATGGCATTGTAGAAACACAACTCCTCTATTTAGAGCAGGATGGTCTCACCTTCCACATCTGAGACTATCCTACAATGTCAGTTAATATGGCATTGCAATAATTTATAAAAATTCCTGCAAAATGTCAAAATGTATCTTGCATTACTGTAAATATTGAGGAGGAACAGGGTGAGAGATATTCCTTTGGCACAAGAGTGGCTCCTCTGTATTGACATTGGAAAGTTGTATGTATGACAATAATTATTTGATTATAATCAGCATCAGATCGATAGCGCGATGCAGAGTTAGTAGCACTGACGCCGGACGCGGTTCAGCTTGCTATTGCTAGATGGCGCTGGGTACAGTCGCCATATATTATATTTATACACTTTCATAATAAAATTGTATTTAAAGATTTGGTATTATAGTATAAACTCCGGACACGTATCTTGGTCCAAAAATGTGCCCAGGCCTTTAACTTGAGCAACTGTGAAAATTTTCACCCTTTGCCACTGGGGCATTTCCTTGCCACTAGGGTGCGGTAAAAGCGGCATGGCCCGAGATTTGTTGAATTTTTTTCCTTACGTAGCCAGGCGTTAGGTACCTCCAGGACTAGCGAAGGCACCTTCGATTGTGACCTTACTTGATTTTAAGGTTGTCGCGGCAATGGGAGACGCGCACATGCTACCCTTTTCGGGGTGAAGTGGACACCACGTGGTTCCTACACTCAAGGGGGCCATGTGTACCGTCGGTAGTAAATTACTGGAGTTCGAATCCGGAATTTTCAATTACAAGTCAGATGCCTAAGCCATTAGGCTACCACCGCTTAAATTCTTGCCTAGGTACATTACATTCCACAATTTTTTTTACTGTTCCAAAAGTGGGATCTTGATAAGAAGTGTAAATATTGTATGAAGATGTCGTTTAGCAAATGCTAGGATACTGAATATTTAAAAACACCGGTAATATTTTAGCTACCTTAGTTACTTTACCTTGAACACGAACAAACAGCTGGTTGTACACAATGGCACAATTTACATGTAGAGTCCGGTGTACACCTAACGAGGATAAATATTTTAATATGGCAACAGTTATAGGTACCTACTTATATACGCTACGTAGATAACTATGTCACGACAGGGTATCGCATGCATGGTACATATTGATGTTTGTTTTACTATAACTATCTACCTCATAATAATGTTGATTCTGTCTATTTCACACTTTAATATCCTTTTCAAGGTATTATGAGTCGTGTTAAACGGTTTTATTTAGTTTGGAATTTAACATTTTTTAACGCGACTGGGGTCAAGATAGATAGATAGATAGATAATTCTTTATTGTGCACCAATAGATTTACAGTATCACAAGTAGGTAGCATGTATATAGTTATACAATGGGCGGCCTTATCGCTGGAAGCGATTTCATCCAGGCAACCTATGCATGAAGGCATGAATATGGGTGTTTGTTCGCCCAATATCGCTTTTGGGTCGTGGAGGTCAGATGGCAATCGCTTTCCGTAAAATATCGATGTCCAGCCAAATCCGCAGTTAGACTGGTAAAGTGGACCCCAGACTCCGAGGTGAAAGCTTCGGATGCGACTGGGAATTAAAACTAGGATATAGAAGAAGAATATTTGTAGCTATATATAGCTGTGTATGTATGCACGAATATTTACACTGCGCGGGGATCGAACCCGCGCCTCGTGCGTAGCGGCCGCGTTCACTACCGCTACGCCACAGAGGCTGTCGAGCTACAAACTACAAATAATCTGTTTTAATATAAATGATTCCTTATTATTGTTAAATGTTCCACACCTTTAACATAATCTATATCTATCTATCTATACTATTATATAATTGTAAAGTGGTCGTGTCTGTACATTGGAGATATTTAAAAAAAAACTTGGGTTATGTTATGTTAACGATACTGAAAACGATAATATTTTTTTTTAATTACC
Source organism: Eilema depressum (assembly GCA_914767945.1). Classification (NCBI taxonomy): domain Eukaryota; kingdom Metazoa; phylum Arthropoda; class Insecta; order Lepidoptera; family Erebidae; genus Eilema; species Eilema depressum. The sequence continues at coordinate 4,924,377 of OU612028.1, read as the reverse complement.
TGTCTGTTTGTCTGTTTGCCTGTTTGTCCGCGATGGACGCAAAAACTACTGGACGGATTTGGATGCGGTTTATTTCGTTAGAAAGGGCTTACTCAGACTTAAAATCTTACGTTTGTTTGATCGCAATCGGTTGAGTAGAACCGAAGATAATATATGAGCAAAAATTTAGTCAATTGTGTTATGATCGTTCTCGTAGAGCTCGTAGCTCGTAGCTATCGCGCTACGGCTACGTAAATCGTAGCCTTAGCGAATTTGACGAATCTTATCATTCATATGGCAATTTTTTTAATGGAATTGTAAGATAACCCTGCGGTTATGGTGCTCCAATGATAGTCATACTTCCTAACATGCTGAGGTGCAAAACATTACCGAATTTCCTCTATTCAGTGTATATTTTTTATTATGATGAAATTAATATCATTCATATGAAACAGCCGAGGTCCAATCAGCAATGATTGGACTGCTGCTGTTGCATGTGAAGGCTCCTATTATACTTAACTGTACTAATATCGCAGAGTGCATTTTTGAATTTAATATAGTACAAAATTGCGACTTGCTGCCATTGTTCTAAAAAGCTGTAACAATAACATAAATACAATTGTTAATTCATGAACACTGTATAATATTATTTATAGAGTATGGCCGTAATTTCTATAAGAATCATCAAATGTCACTCTTAAAATATTATATTGCAATACCGTTTTCCTTTCATAATTAAAATAAAAGCACAAAGGGTTTTCATTGTCTTAACCTATCTTAGTATTGCCTTGGCTAGAATTGCCTAACTTAATAAGTTAACTTACTCGGTTACCACTTACTTAAATCAACATTATGTTCACAATAAAGAGAAATTCTTTAATTATTGATGTGTGTGCGTGTCTGAAACGAAGTCTGGTCCCTAATGTATCCATCAAATGTGTTGCCGAAAAGCCAATAAGGATGAATTAATTAATAATCCACCTGCGGAGTGTAGGTACTATCGACAAGACAATGTGTAACGTTATCCATACTTAATATTATAAATGCGAAAGTAACTCTGTCTGTCTTTCTGTTACGCTTTCACGCCTAAACCACTGATCCGATTTTGATGAAATTTGGTACAGAGATAGATTAGACCTTAGGAAAGGACATAGGTTATGTTTGGTCGCGATAACCAACATCCACGCGGGTGGAGCCGCGGGTAACCACTAGTAGCTAATATGTGAATTATTTACGAAAAATTGTTTGTAATATTCATTAGTCATCGTACCATACTGAACTATTTATTACAGTAATTATTTCCATTCTAAGTTTCCCCTTCCGTCGCGAATGAAAATGAAGGTTCGTAAAACCATACAAAATTTTACTAAATAAGCTAAGACACCAGCCCTAGCTGCCTCTTAAAAATATAAAAGCATTGATTTCTGTTTATATTTAGTAGGTATTTACCTACTTACAAATATCATGAATTGTTGATAAAAAAAGGTAAAAACAGTCAACAATTTACATTGATAGTAAATGGATTTTTACCGACAAAGTTCAAGAAGTTTAAAACTTCGGAAGAAAACCACATACGCTTTCTCTCGCGACAGTACATGGCCAAAAGTAAAGTTTAACGCGCAAGCTCACAAACAGAAGGCATTTAGTTTGAGCGCCGCTGGCGACCGCACGCCCCACTTGGCACGCAGAGCCGAAACTTTAACATACGTTTAATAAAAGAAAATGCCTTCTTGGTGGGATTATTTACACTTCAATAGACAGTACAATAACAAAAGGAACCTTGAAGAAGGCCTTTTCCAAATTGCGTCGCAAACTTGTAACATTTTGGTGAAAGTCAACAATACAAATAATATTAATTTAACGAGAAATGACAGAAATGACGAGTATGGGTGCGCGGGTCCACCTAGGGGTAAAAGTTCGATGCAGGTCTGCATCCCGAAGTTCAGGAAGAATTCTATCACGTCGAGCTGTAATCCCGGACTGTCGGTGAGTACACTTATTTAGAACTTTTTGAAACTTAGTTAGCTATAGTTTATTAAAACACAAATTATATGAATAGGTACACTTTTTAATTAGGATCAAAATAAACTCAGTGTGCCCAAGACACGGTTGTCATTAAAACATAAATTGTAAGTTCGCTGTAGAAATCGTAAATACGTTTTCTATAAAATTAAAGTGAGATGGAGAAGAGTTTTTGATGCTTAAAATTAATCTCTCCTCTTTTTTTATTTTATTTTTTCATAGTATGATTCTGTACATTATAATTTATGATAACTAACCTTTTATATTCATATTGAATAATGGAAGCTTTAGTTAAAATATGTTCTATAATTGAGTAACTTCGGTGGCAAAAAAATAACGTCTAAAATATTTTTGAAAGTTTTATCAGTAGCATGATTACGATACGATTGATGATCAGTAGCAAAAGTTATTAAAAGCACTACAATGTAAAGTTTCTGTCGTGTGACGCAAACCTATTTCATCGAAGAACATCCTTTTCTTTAGTTTATATGATGCATAGGTGCGCAATGCATGTGTATTGTGTAGTGCACTATAATAAATCATCGGGTATACGTTTCCGATATCAAATAACTGTTCCATTTCGTTCGAAATATGTTGTAAATCGTGTCGACAAGATTGAAATATTTGCAAGCTGCTTCAAGTTGAGGTAGGCGATATTTAGTGTGTTGTATAGAATTTTTTTTTCGTGTTCTATCGTATGGTGATGCGACCGCTGCTAAAATATCGATTTTACACGTGAACGAAGACATCGCGGTGGCAGTAAACGCCATCGGGGCTCGTTGTTCGACCTCGTTCCATTTACTTACTTAGGTACTCGGCGGATCCGTTTGATCCATTTCGGTAAGTGCTTGATGCAATGTATCTTCAAATTTAATTGGTATCATGAGTAAACTGATTATAAGCAAGTTATTCAGATTTGAACAGGGTCACCAGGGCGACCTATTATTTTACATTACTCACGAAAATCTTCAAATATTTTCTAATAATAATGTAGACTATCAGCTCAGTTTAAGACTATTTTTTAACAAATTTTATACCTAGATACCTACTTACAATATTCTGACTATTATATTATGAATCTTATCGTACCTTGAAGGCTTATTATTATGAAAGGTCTTGGCCAGACTTTAAATTTTACGTTTGTTTGATCGCAATCGGTTCAGTGGGTAGGACTGGAGACATGACCAAAAGTCGAGTTAACCGACATCTACGCGGGCCGACCCGCGGGTTGAAGGCTAGTTTTTAATAGGAATAATAAGCAAATGACCGCGTATTCTTAAACGAGCGGGAACCTATATACGAGTCGAGTACCATATGTTAATGTATATTTTCATTCCTTCTATTCGATCGAAAAGTATCACTTTGTTCCTCTATAAGTGGGAGCAAAATAATAGCTCTTTCTGTTAGGCACTTTTTAGCGGGCGGAAAAGTGATTTTAATTTGGAACATAAATATCATTCATAAAAGTCGAACGCAAATTGTAGTTCACATTTGGAGCATGAAGTCTTTTGAGATTATTTAGTTTTTTTTTTTCCATAGAGAAATTTTAAAAAAATGTAGTAAGTACTCAAAATAATGCATAAAATACGAAGTCATGGAACAATCATTGTCTGTATCAGATAGCAGAACACATTCGCAAAGAATATGTTCGCAAAAATAAGAGCATCATTTTTTTGATGTCCCTAAGTCCACTACGCATTGATTTCGTTCCAACGTGCTACGCAGCGACCCGCACTCACAAAAAAAAAACGCGCGTATTCCGCCTCTGTTCTTGTAATCAGTACATAATTTTCTCATAGAAAGGGGATGAAAAGTAGATTAGAATCTATAATATTCTATAATCCTTCGCTTCGCTTGTGGTTCAAAGTAGCGCCCTCGCCGTAAAAATACTATTTTACTCTAGTGGGGTAGACCTAGTAAGTGCTGACGACATCTTCGTAAAAGATGACGTACTAATGATCTTACTGCTAAGGATGCGCAAAACTGCGTGAGGCGGTGGAAGAAACGTCGAAAGCGGACGAGGCTCCGGGGTGAAGGACTGGGGTGCGACTGGGACCTAACGAAGATATTATCACTTGGCATTTTCAGCTGTTTTATATTCAACATTATCTTACATCTGTAAATGTCATGTCGGCTTATGATTTGCATGTCCCAAAGGAAACAAACTGTCAGTCCTATGTACCCACTTACGATAGAGAGGCCGGTCTATAAAATATGAAGTAAAGTGCTCGTGGTAGTAAAATATTCAGAGTGCAGTACTTTAGATATTTCTTTGCAAGTTTAGTGACGTCAAAGTATAGAGGTCACTGATCTCTATAGATCAGTGATAGAGGTCTTCAAAAGTTTTATTGATTACAATACCAATTTTATAAGCTTTTTCTATATTTAAAATTGTGATTACTTACGTCACTGTTTTGTAACGTGATTGGCCATTGAATTTGTCCTAATTCGCTCATGAACTACCCAAGAATAGACCCACAAGGAACCTTGTAACTATTGTAATATTATTTAAGTATCTAGGTCACAAAGCCACGTCATGTTAACTGTCTAGTCAACAATTTAAGTTAGTTTTCCAATTTAAACTATTTCCGCTACAATGTCGGAGAGAGTCACGAAGTAAAGAAGAAGAAGCTCTTTGTTTAAGGAATATTTTTAAATGCACATATTCTGTCTAATTTTTCAGCAAACTACGTAACTTCACTAATTTACTGAATGCATACCAGAAACATGAATGCTGTGCAAAAAACTGACTTGCACATTAATTATGCACACTAACTAAATCAAATGATAGGTTTATTGAAAAAGGTGCGCAATCCGACTTGGATAGATTAGGTTAGAAGGCTAATGCGGGAGCGGAGCGAAGCGGAGCTCCCGCATTTGCTTCGTGGTTATTTTTTTTTTAACCAAAGGAATTGTTCTGCAAATTTCATTGAACAGTATTTTTAATTTGATTTAGTTACTGTGCATAATTAGTGTGCAAGTCAGTATTTTTGATATAACCTTGAAATATTTTGTTGAAAAAAAGGGAATATAGGTACAACTATCGATTTGAATACATGCCTTTGTTTAATACCTAACTTTAACCCATGAGGAAAGTGGTCTATACTACATTCGGTTAGGTAGGTACTTAACTAAACGTAAACAATCTTGATGTGTCAATTTCATATGCTTTGTTTAAAAACTCAGTTTAAAACTTTAAACTTTGACTGCCTCTGTGGCGTAGCGGTAGTGAACGCGGCCGCTACGCAGCAGGAGGCGCGGATCCCCGCTCAGTGCAAATATTTGTGTGCATGAATATGAATATCTGCATTGGTCTGGGTGTTTCTACGTATAATATGTATGTATTTACAAAAAAAAGTATTTAATTATGTTTATCCGCATTCTAGATTCCATAACACAAGCTAGTTAACCTCTGCTTACTTTGGGTCTAGATAGCGTTGTGTAGAATGTCCTACAATATTTATTATTTACTTATAAAAAAAAATCTGTTTAGAAACTTTTTTTGAAGACTAAAAACGGAAATCGAACCACTAGTTAGTCAGTTAGTTAACCTAGTTTATTTGATTAATTTTTATAAAAAAGTCTCGACAAGATTGTTTACGTTTAGTTAGGTACCTAACCGAATGGACTATTTGAAGTCTCCAGCACGTCAAATTTAGGCTGCCTTTCCACAGGAGATGTGCTATGAAGCTATGCTACGAAGATGTAAGAGCTAAGCTATGTTTCCACTTTGCTACGACATGTAGCGTAGCGACTGTAGCGAATAAGATGTGTTATGAAACTTTCTACAAATATCTATCGAAGCTATGCGTGGCATAGCACATCTTTGTTGCAAAGACAGCCTAATAAAAAGAATTCAAGTTGGTTTGAAACTTATCTGCACATTATTACATTGTTTTCGTAAAAAAATAGAACTCACTGCTTCGAGTTCTGAAGGCGGGGCTTACTTCGATCGTCTGTTATTATACCTATAACACAACACGCGATATGTATTGGATTATAGACTAAAATATACATAAAATAAACTTGAATTACCTTGGCCGCACAACCGTACGTTGACATGCAAATGCCGCCTCCTTCGAACGAATTTGCATACTCACTATGATACTAAACCCACTTCTAAAGTTCTCGTGTAGATACTGTAACTGTAAGTTCATCGTAGTCTTAATGAAATCAATTATGGCACAGAATTAAGGTAGAGTGTATGGTTAGGTAGGAATGTATTTCCAAACCCTCCTCTGGAACGCGCTTCCTCTCGAAATCAGGATGGTTACCAACCGCGGCACGTTCAAGTACAAGGTACACCAGCTCTACAGCAATCCCTAGTGGCAATAATGGGTAAAACTACTAAGTATATTAAATTCTATCATTATGTATACTCAAGGATGAGTAGGTATATATTATATAATATATGTATGTATATTATTTAGATATGTAATTATGCAAGTAATGTAATTGTATGTAGTGTGTATTGTATTTGTAATGTATGTATGTCTATTGTGTACAAATTGAATTAAAAAATTGTAATAAAAATAAAAATAAAAATAAAAATAAAAATAAAAATAAAAATAAAAATAAAAATAAAAATAAAAATAAAAATAAAAATAAAAATAAAAATAAAAATAAAAATAAAAATAAAAATAAAAATAAAAATAAAAATAAAAATAAAAATAAAAATAAAAATAAAAATAAAAATAAAAATAAAAATAAAAATAAAAATAAAAATAAAAATAAAAATAAAAATAAAAATAAAAATAAAAATAAAAATAAAAATAAAAATAAAAATAAAAATAAAAATAAAAATAAAAATAAAAATAAAAATAAAAATAAAAATAAAAATAAAAATAAAAATAAAAATAAAAATAAAAATAAAAATAAAAATAAAAATAAAAATAAAAATAAAAATAAAAATAAAAATAAAAATAAAAATAAAAATAAAAATAAAAATAAAAATAAAAATAAAAATAAAAATAAAAATAAAAATAAAAATAAAAATAAAAATAAAAATAAAAATAAAAATAAAAATAAAAATAAAAATAAAATTAAAAATAAAAATAAAAATAAAAATAAAAATAAAAATAAAAATAAAAATAAAAATAAAAATAAAAATAAAAATAAAAATAAAAATAAAAATAAAAATAAAAATAAAAATAAAAATAAAAATAAAAATAAAAATAAAAATAAAAATAAAAATAAAAATAAAAATAAAAATAAAATAAATACTCTTATTCTTACTCTGTAAACATTGTTAAGCTATTGCATAGTTTCTATCGCGGTCCTTGAGCGTGGAGACCGAATCCAGAAATTCCGTAACGAAAAATTCTAAGCTGACACTCCGAGCTGGCACGAATCAAGCCGAGCTCGGAGTGGGGGGATAATTGCATAAGTTGATAAAACATGCTATGCAATAGCTTTAAAGCGGCAATCCCCGAGTGCCACACGTCTTTTTTTATTGTGTATGTTTGTATGTTTGATTTTGGTACGATTTTCAGAAATGTAAGCATTTATTACATTCTGACTAAGAATTTTGATACCAATGTACGAAACCCAATTATACCCGTTCTACTCGACCAAGCGGTTTTGCAACAACCTGTCTTCTGGTTTTCAGTGTTCAATAAATCAGTTACGTTAAAGACGGAGAAATAAATAAAATTTTAAGAATATATAGAAACGCCTTTAAAAACAAGAAGGGACTAAAAAGTAAATAAACAGTAATTTCCATAAGAGATTTAATATAAAAGACAAAAATGCTTAGGTAAGTATATCCATTTTAATATTATTTAGCAAAATTACATATACTCCATTCGTTTATAAGTAAATAAATAAATAAATATTCTACAACATTCTACACAACGCTATCTAGACCCATGGTAAGCTTAATTAGCTTGTGTTATGGAATCTAGAATGCGGATATACATACTTAAATACTTTCTTTTTTTGTAAATACATACATATTATACATAGAAACACCCAGACCAATGCAAATATTTATATTCATGCATACAAATATTGGCACTGAGCGGGGATCGAACCCGCGCCTCCTGCGTAGCAGCCGCGTTCACTACCGCTACGTCACAGAGGCAGGTACCATAGTATAGATAAACAATCTTGTGGCGACTTTTTATAAAAACACATACAATTAGGGGCTGTCAATTAATCACGTGATGTTTTTTTAGCAATTTTCTAACCACCTTCCCCCATGGTGATACGTGCTAAGGTAGACTACCCCTCTCCTCCCTACCCAAAATCACGTGTATTTTTTATTATGTAATTACTAGCGGACCCAGCGAACTTCGTACCGCCATATGTTCTGATCCCGTTCCCGCTGCATATCTCTAAATTTATCACTGTTTCTCTACAATATTATGCATGTATTATACATATAAACCTTCCTCTTGAATCACTCTATCTATTAAAAAAAACCGCTTCACAATCTGTTGCGTAGTTTTGAAGATTTAAGCATACATAGGGACGGACAGACAGCGACAGCGACTTTATTTTTTGATATGTAGTGATGATAGTGATTTAATGCTAGAAAATAAAGCACCGTGATAAATATTGCGCGTTACCCCCCCCCTCCTCCCCCCTGGTGATATTTCCTGATTTTTTCCGAACCCCGTGCCTGACAAACTAGTGGATCGATTTCGGTTTTAAGCCTTTAAAATGAGTTTCTAAACAGAAAAATATTATTAAACTGAGTGTTTAAATACATAAAAACGTATTTAATAGACACAATTATGATAGTTTACGTTTTGTTAAGTACCTAACCGAATGGAGTATAGGAAGTTTCGAATATTAAAAATACATTATAACTTAATCTATGAGAATATTATGTTTATGTAGGTAGGTAGGTCCTACCTACCTATATTGGTTACTTACAGACTTACCTATATGAGCATTGCACGCGATCGGTCAGGTATTAATATTGTTTAGTATACCTAATTGTATAATTAAGGTATTAAATGTTATTTTATATGAGTAATGAATGACTCACTAAGTACACATGTGTAACTTTTACTGAAATAGAAATGCTCTCATATGACTGTAGCTATTTAGTCAATAACATTATTAAAAGCATACATAGTACGAGCATGTACCTAGGCATATTGTAAAATTTTTAATTCTGATCATAAACAAAGAAAAATGAAACCGACTTCTAAAATATAAAATTAAAATAGATTTAACTGAATCAACCTTTTTCTGTTAAAGTCGGTGCCAAAAATACATAGGCCAGGCCATAGGCATAGGGTATGCTCACTCAACCTTAAATCTGTATTTATCTGAGGACAGATTGACAAATTGGGCAGATTGTTTATTCAACCAGTCCTAAGATAAATAGAGATTCGGGACTGAGTACCTACCATCTAGAATATTGGTCTTAGTCTTCACTTTTTTGATAACGTCATTAATCAATCGAAAGCATATTCGTAGCAATAAAAACCTTTTGAACACTGAGAAATAAAAGACCTTACCTACCAGGTCAGTGTTCACTGTTTAATACTAGCATGTAAGAAAACGAAAATAAATTTATTTTGATTTGATTTGATTTGAGTGTCGTAGATCGTTGAAAATGCAGCTTAATGCTTGGCTCATTTAAATGTCCCCATAGGATCAATAACGTTAAGAAGGTCTATGGTCTACCTTCATAGTCTAAGTTTAGACAATTCCAGCACCACCTTGACCACAATAATACGACCTACCTTGACACAGTAATTATCATAAACCTAACAATACGTCGATAATTTCAAACTTTCTATTTGATTTTGATGAATTTCTTGATATTTTTTTTTTGATGTTGACATTTGATGCTTGAAGCTACATCTCAATACGAGATATTTACGGATTTAGGACTTTTTTCTTCACTTGTATTTTAAAACCTTGATTCCTGCTAAATTTCATAATTCTAACTTTCATGATCCTTTGCGATTATCTAAATATGTTGCGTAAGTAGGCATCTTTCGATTGCGTTGACTTAAACCTTTAATTTTTTTACAGCTGCATGAAGTTACAGGCCTGATTATGAGATATTGATTTCAATGTAGATAATACCTGTGTTTCTTAGTAAAAGGTCTTGAAAGAAAAAGTCCCATAACGAAGAGGTCCTATAAGTGTTCCAATTTTTCTTTTGAGGGATGGAGTCTTAAAAATAAATAAAATAAACTTTGGCACTTCATTTCAGGGTTAGAAGTTTACATAGTGGAAATGAGAGATTCATTTCTAAACGACAAGTAGGTATTCGGAACGGAGAGGAAAAGTGGTTTGAAAACATGTTGTATTATGATTGTAAATCACTATTCTATCTAAAAATCTAACGGAAAATGGGACGATCTGCGTAACAGTTAAAAGAACGTTACAAACTCCGAGAATGACTTCACTTATGTGCTTCAAACGGCAACTTGCATACCTTATTGGCGCCGGACCACCATTTTTTTGTGACTTAATTAGACTCATTATTTAATCAATGTACTACGTGCTACCTACAAGATTAAAAACAAGTATTCTTAAAGCCGAGTCCAACCAAGTTGGGAAAAAGCTTAGAGAATGATGATGAATCGTACCTATTTAACTGAGTTAAAATGTATAGCAATTAATAGTGTCATAAAAACCGAGAAAAAGACACAATGAGTACCTACATACGCAATGTAAGACTGTGGTGATTGAGTAGGTACCTATGAGATAATATAAATGGACCTATGAGCTGGACTGGCTTGATTCATTCTATGATCGCTTGATTGGCTTGCTTCTTGCTTCATATCACAGATTGAAATTATGCCTACTCAAGTTGGTGAAAATATACATGTACCTAGTTACAACAAGAATAAAAAAAACAACGAAGTTTGTGACTGAAGTATCGATTATTTTTGATTACAAATTTTCGAGTGGTTTACTGACGTCGTTATAAATAAGTGCTATAAATATTTTGTTAGCAATATAACGGTACTAAACACGCAAGTCACGAGGAAAATAGGTTGATTTAGGCAAGCCTGTTCTACCATTGACCATAAATCATCACTGATGAGATAGTGGGGAAATGGTGGCCTTTTAATGACAAGAAAAGTAAGGTTAGGTACAAATTATTTTGTGTCTAGAATGTCGGTCTTTGAGGACAGGACTACCATTGGGTTGTAGAGGTCAGATGGCAGTCGCTTCACGAAAAATATCGAAGTCCAGCCAATTCCGCAGTTAGACTGGTACACTGGAGGTGAAAGCTTCAGATGTAACTGAGATTAACGCTGGGATGAAGATTAGGGACTATGAACTACCATCGGCTGAGCAATGGAAGAATCACAAGGCTCTGGTTGGTAGTGTGACCAGTTCTGCAATTACATTATCTGTCTTATTATGTTTCTTAGAACTATAAACGCCCCGAAGCACTCATTCCCATGATTGGATTTTTACGAGCTATTCCCGAAATGCAAAGAGCCATTACCAATCATCGTAAACTACGGATTTTACTTCGTTACTGATCAGTATTAACTAATTACTACGACTATCGGACTACAGATATCGCATTCAACTGGAGTATGATATCCTAAGATATTTTTCATTTTTCGAGGATGTGTGACAGCGACAGTGATAACCAATTTCACATCTTTAGACTTACATACCTATTTTCCTTTTAATTATCCTCCAAATAAAATATTACCATTTCTTGGACGCATAGGTAATATAGGTTTTTTATACCAATTTGGTGACAGACATGCACGCAAAAACCACGCCATGACGTGGAGTTGCAGATACTAGCCCGTTATACCATACCATACCAGACAAGCACACGGCCCACCTCATGGAAAGTGGTTACCGTCACACTTACGCTGTCGACCCTGTAAGGTAAGAACCTTCTAATGCCCTTCTCGAAGAACCCCATATTGTAGTCGCTTGGTAATACCACGGCAGGGAGTTCATTCCACAGTTTAAGGTGTGGGGGATGAAGTTCCTTACATACCTGTGGTACCTATCATACAGAAAATAAAGAATTTGATCAAGGCAACCACACCTGGTACTCCCAAGTGCTATAATATGTGACATTCGCAGGTGTATTCCCAATGAGCGTGATATTTGAGTAAACTTTCAACAGTATCACTATTGTATATCATCATCATCGTCAGCATATAGACGCATTTTCCTGATTGCATTCATGGCCAAGATGACCTCGAAGCTCAAGGTCCGCCATCCGGCTTTTTGCAGATTTACCTTGTGTCAGGATAGCTTTCTTTTTCTTCTTCATTCTAGCGCTAATCGCAGTCGCATCCGAAACTTTCACCTCGGAATCTGCGGTCCGCTTTTCCGATCTAACTGCGGGGTTAACTAATTTTCATTTAAGAAAACTGAAACCCTTGATTAAATTATTACATGGTGCTACTTAATTAATTCGAGCGCCACGTACAAAAAAATTGCTTGCGTGATACACTTAACATTACATGATCGTGAAATGCTGACATTTTTGTAACGAATTTATACCCGTGCGGAGTCGGGTCCCGGGACGCTCGTACTACATATATTGTATACAAAGGTTACTAGCCTATTTATTATACATACCCTTGGGCACATAATATCTACACACGTTACTTTTTTTGTTTCTGGCAGCGAAGAAAATTATGCCGAATTGATATTCTGAAATAACTTGGAGAGGCTTGTGTGGTGTGAATCTTAACCTTACCTTGTAAACGTTGAAAGCAAGAATTTAATTATCTACAACGTTAATTAATTAATTAGGTACTACATTACAACATCCATCTGTCATAAAATCTATACTATTAAGGAGTTATAAATGAATTGTGTCTGTACATTGAGGATATTAAAAAAAAAACATTTTGGTTCTCACGACTCGTTACGACTCTGGCACTTTCAAGAATTTAATCAATCCGAAGCATGTTCTATACAACAACTCAAATATCTCTTTTTATGTAGTTTTCTAAGTAACACGGTCGCTCACTGGTCTGGAGGCTAAGCCCCGATTTAATGTCGTAGATCCTCTAAAAGCCTTTCCACGTCGTCTTGTGGCAATTCGGATGAAAGGCTAGAGACGACAAGGATCGTGCTAGTGTGAGTAGCTAGTTAATCAATCTTTTGTTTACTTGGGGCATGCGGTTGAGTATATGCGTTGTGCCTACTTTTAAAAAGTAACTTCAAAATCACAATATGTTGTATGGGTTTGGTATATTTTGGGGATCAAAGATTTATTGTCATATAAAAGTCTATTATGAATTTCAGGTTCTAAGAGTCACTGTGTCAACATGGAATATTGTCTGACTAACTACATTGAAATGATTAAGAAAGGGAAAAAGAATCGACCTCGGACGGGACTCGAACTCGCGATCTTTCCCTTACAGGGGGAACGCTCTGACCACTAAGCCACCGAGACACGTACGAAATCAATCCAAATTCCCTTATACAACCGTCTTAAGGGCGAAGTTCGTATGAATGTCGGTAGATGGCTTCACCGTCGCCCTTAAGACGGTTGTACTGGGTGGCGCAAAAGTAAAGACCCTATTTGGTTCGGCTATAACATTTTTTCTAAATTAGAAAACTAGATTTAGGTTTTTTTAAATGTATATTTGTACCATTAAATTTCGTACCATTAGGATTTAAAGATGATGTATTTTAAATGGTGACCTCCAGAGTTGATACACATTTGAGCCCTATTTATGACATTTTGCATAACTTGCCGTAACACTTCCTGCGATATGTTCGGTATTTCTTGACGAATGTTTTCTTTTAGAGCTGCGAGAGTCTGTGGCTTGTTCACATACACCCGAGATTTCAAAAAACCCCAAAGAAAGAAGTCTGGACTGGTCAGATCGGGTGATCTTGCAGGCCAAGGCAAATCGCCAAAACGAGAGATAACTCGGCCTGGAAAAGCGTCCCTCACTAAGTCCATAGTGTCGCGCGCTGTGTGTGCCGTAGCGCCGTCTTGTTGAAACCAGATGTGCTCCAGCCCCAATTCGTCCAAACTGGGTATCAAAAACTCACGTAACATGGTTCTGTAGCGTTCTCCAGTGACAGTTATCGCATTGCCTCCAGCGTCTTCGAAAAAATAGGGTCCGATCACTCTGTCAACACAGATGCCACACCATACAGTAACTTTTAGTGGGTGTAGAGGTGTTTCTTGAATAATGCGCGGATTATCAGTGCCCCAGAACCGAGTATTCTGCTTATTGACATGCCCTGAAAGATGGAAATGCGCTTCGTCACTCATAACCAATTTTGAAGGAAAATCATCCTCTTCAAGGTTGAGGTTTATGACGCGCTGGCAGTAATCTAGACGAGCTCGGTGGTCAGCAGGCAGCAGCTGATGAGTCATTTGAGTTTTATACGGGAACATCTTTAAGTCTTTCACCAAAATACGCTGCAGGGTCCGTCTGGAAATGCCCAATTGCGTGGCACGTCGCCTCGTTGATGTTTCTGGACACTCTTCCACATCTTCGCGCACAGCATCGATATTTTCAGCTGAACGGCCTGTTCTTGGTCTCCCAGACTTAGGTCTATCCAATGTTGAGCCAGTTGCTTCAAGGCGTGTGGCAAAGCGTCGAATTGTGCGACCAATCGGTGCCGGACGGTGGGGAAATCGTCGACGAAATTCACGTTGTGTTCTTATCACTGATGAATTATTCCGTAAGAACATTGACACAATTATTCCACGTTCTTGGGGAGTAAAACGGTCCACGTTTATTTTCAGTGTATTTTACATTTGTTCACTACACAATTTTCAACAACAGAATGACAGAAAATGTCATATAAAAAAAATAAAGGTATTTTCTTTAGTGCCAGTACTTTTGCGCCACCCAGTATAAGGGAATTTGGATTGATTTCGTACGTGTCTCGGTGGCTTAGTTGTCAGAGCGTTCCCCCTGTAAGGGAAAGATCGCGGGTTCGAGTCCCGTCCGAGGTCGATTCTTTTTCCCTTTCTTAATCGATTTGAACAGTTAGCATGGTAAATGCTTCAAAATTTCATTCAGTACATTGAAATGAACAACAACCGAATGTGTTGAAGTGTGACAATTAAATATGTAATACACCAAGCCTCAACATTTTAAAATTGAATTGAATAATTTATACCATTCAGGGCAGCTTTTCAAAAAAGTTTATTATGAATGTCAAAGAGTCACTGTGTGGTATACAACTACTAAACATGGAATGTTATCTGATCTACATTGAAATGAAACGACCGAATGTTTCATGTTGAAGTGCGATATTATATTGTAGTAGGTATAGCAAGCTTTAACATTTTAATATTGAATTGAATAATTTATACCATTCAGGGCTGACTTTATTTCGTTTGCTCTATTCAACTATCTACTCTAACAGAATTAGAGAAACGTGAGTCAGAAATTAAATTACATTGTTAGATAATAGGTACAACTGTATCGTATCGTCTCATGTACAGTCAGCGTCAGAGAAAACAGACCCCCTCATGCTTTCATATCATTAACAAGGGGGGTCCCTTTTCTCTGAAGGTAAGCTTCGTAAGAAGTAAGTCGGCAAACTGCAAAGTATACTTATCTCGATTAAGATATAAAAAATAAAATAACGCAAAACGATATAGTTCGACAACCTGATCATTGAATATTTTATCGATATTTTGTAAAAAAACGTACGTATGTACCTAATAAAGTTTAAATATTGTGTATCAGATACGTGATAACACTACAAAGAAAGCATCGTGCCTACATATCGATATTGCAAATTCAATACGAGAACACCCGTGCTGTGTACTGAAGTAAATTCTGATAAGACAAGGTAAATATACTGTACTGAACATAACTTATTTGTAATAAGAAGTCAAGCTTCACAGTAGTTATATAACCTTTTATTGATACACGCTATTGAATTATTGAATATGAACGCCAGGATTCAATTGATACACAATTGAATCCTGGCGTTGATTAA
The DNA here is from genome assembly GCA_914767945.1 of Eilema depressum. Lineage (NCBI taxonomy): Eukaryota > Metazoa > Arthropoda > Insecta > Lepidoptera > Erebidae > Eilema > Eilema depressum. Next base: position 4,908,486 of record OU612028.1, on the reverse strand, counting down.
AAATATCGAACGCAGGTACACGGAGGACAGAATATGGAATACACATTCTGTCAGTGGGAACACCAAAGGTTTGTCCTACTTTGTCTTCTGCTCTGACGGCACAGAAACTCTCTGTTCTTACAGGGTCGGCAGCACGAGTGACTTCCCTGCTCCTCTAGACAAGTGCCAATTCGTTACTCGGCGTATAATGGAATAGAATGCCAAATGTATGGGATTTGACGTATATGACAGGCGTCAACGAATGTCAAAAACGTCCAATCCTGTACATTTGTCATTCTATTCCATCATACGCCGAGCAAAGAATTGCCACTTGTCTACGGGGGCTGGTGTTGCACACGTCCATAGGCTAGGATATGTAACCACTTTCCATCAGGTGGGCCGTATGATTGTCTGCCACCTAAGTGGTACGAAAAAAAAAACAATGCATGCGTTTAAAAACATGTAGGTAGAATAAACTAGTAAATAATATAGTTTAGGGTTTTGTTAGGACATCTGCACATTTGTATATGAAGAAATGCGGTAAACGATCTATTCTGCTCCTTTTGTTAGATCAAGTTATTGAAGTGATTTCACAGCTTCGGCAGTTATTTCTGTGTATTAAGCGCCAGGGTCTCGAACACCGACGCAGACCTGGCGTAGCCTCTTCACCATTATCATCCAAATGCCAATCTTGGTTACATCTAAAGAGCCCGGGGCCCACACCGTCCTAGTTATACCTACATAGCTCCCGCCTTTGCTCAGCTTGCACCGCGTGGTGGTTCTAGATCACACATCCCGGCGCCATGCACCCCTTACACAAATTTAAAAGGTAATAAATTATAATGTTATAAAGAGTTTTTGACGTCCACCCACAAGGTGGACAGACGACCTCATTAAGGCCGCGGGAACGCGCTGGATGCGAGCCGCTTCCAACCGGTCTTATTGGAGATCTATAGGGGAGGCATATGTCCAGCAGTGGACTTCTTATGGCTGAAATGATGATGATTATGATGAAAGAGTTTTATGTTTGGTTAAACGCGGTAATATCAAGAACTACTACTCGTTTCTCGTTTCATTATCATCTCTTACTACTACTACACACCCCACTTACTACTCATAAATGTTAACAATATCGGCAGATTTAAAATTTTGGCCATATATGGGTTAAATGGGTGTAAACCAAAGTATACCACGGGTGAAACCGAGGCATGTTGGTTAGTATAGGTATAAGTTGAGTAGTTCTACCTACGCGTGGGAAAATCTTGCTAAGAAAATTCCCTATTCCAGCGCAGCGCCAGCAGCGGTAATAAACGTAATTCAATTGTTGGTTGCGGTAGGTTACGTAGCACCCAATAACATAGACTGCCTCTGTGGCGTAGTGGTAGTGAACGCGGTTGCTACGCAGGAGGCGCGGGTTCGATCCCCGCTCAGTGCAAATATTTGTTTGCATGAATATGAATATTTGTTTTGGTCTGGGCGTTTTCTATGTATAATATGTAATGTATGTACCTATTTACAAACAAAAAAATGTATCTATGTATGTTTATCCGCATTCTAGAACCCATAACACAAGCTAGTTAAGCTATGCTTACTTTGGGTCTAGATAGCGTTGTGTAGAATGTCCTACAATATTTATTTTTAACTGTGGTATGCTCCTGGCCTTCGCACGAACGTCAACTGACGGTCAGGGGTACGTATCCAGCTTTCAATGTCAGGGGTCATAAAGTCGAGGTGTAGTTAGGGCATTGCATGGTATAATTAAAAAAAGAACTAACCCATATGCCCGTAATTTTTCAAATAATGTATGGAACTTCGGATTTGTTGACATTTATGAGTAGTAGCGAGATGATATATAACCTGCTTGCAACCTTGCTTGGAGGTGTACGCGAATGTTACATAATGAAAAGGAACTGAAACGTCGGGTAAATGTGTATAGGTACTTAAAATAAAAAAATGAAATTATTAATATTATATTTTTTTAAAACAACATTTTTTATTTTATTAATATGTAGATACATCATACAAGAACATGGCGGCTTCGAAAAATGACGCAAACACCTTAGAGTATACATTGCTGTATACTCTAAGCGCAAACACTAAGTATAAAAAATATGTAACCACTTATTAATAATACGTCAATGTTATTTATTTGAATGTTATTGTTAACCGACTTTAAAAAAGGAGGTGCTAATGCTATATTTTTTTTGTATGTTTGTTACGCGATCGTGAAGTCAATTCTGAACGAATTTTGAAAATGAGCACTACCGTGCTTACCAAGACTAGCCAAATGAACCCAAACGCAATTAGTCTATCTTGTTTAGTTCAGAAATTCCCATGACCATGACCATCTATCTTCTCCATTTTCAGATCTTGGATATCATTTAGCACCAGATTGTTTAAGTGGCGAGGGGTCCCTATAAACCGATTCCTGCCTGCAAAGGTGTTAAATGAAAATTGCTATGACGAAAAAACTACAGAATAGGGGGAAGATTTTTTCCACTGGCTACCCTTTTCAAAATATTCACCCTTCACCACTGGTGTTTACCAATACTTGACAAATAAGCCCTTACTAGATAGGTTTATCTTATTTAGTTTAGGAGTACCTATGGCAACCTTCTGACTCCATCTTTAAACCCTGAATACCATATAATACTCTGGTATTACATAGTATTCAGGGTTACAAGTTTATCTTATTTAATTTAGCTTAAGAGTTACTATGGCCACCTTCCTACTCCATCATCAGACTAACTACATGGTACCATAATAATGCATTGTCAACTAGCCGTGTATGTAAAATTTCATCAAAATCGGTTAAGGATATCTTTGCTTCGCCCTTTGTACTGCTCTTGTCTTCTTAATTTCTGTATCATGAATATTGTAATTGGCGTACAAAAAGTATATAATGAATAAATAGAGCCACCCCATCTTTTAAAAAAAAAAATTATATACCTCCCCCACCGGTCCCAGAGGAGGAGGATATGTCGGACTCGAACCGACTAAAACGCACGCCTGCCGAGATTGTCATAGCCATATCCCTCGCACCCCGGCCGACCCAGGGCCATATCTCTCGATCTGGTCCTCTTCCGGTGTGGGGACCATGGAGTCCCCAACTTGCCGCTGGGTATGGGGAGGCACGCAATGCGCGCCGCCGCCGCCGCCGCGGCCTGCTTCTGCTAGGAGCTAGGGTGACAGGGAGCCACCCCATCTCTTCCTCTGTACATATTTTCCTATGTAAATAATCGTACATACATTGCAAGTTAATAAAAAGTTCGAAAAGCCGTTAAAATAACTTTAATGATGTTATATTGTCTAACAAAATCATATTTTTAAATGTTTGTTACTGGTTACCTACCGTAGAACTTCGTAAATCGTGAACCGCATTTGGCATTTTTCTTGCGAACACTCCATGAAAACCTCATTAATTACCCCATTAGGTATAATATAACCATTATATTTAGTAGGTAGGTACTCATTGAAAGTTGAAAGTAAAAGAAGTAACTATTTTTTAGTTCCTTGACACAAATGATCCGTAATTCTAATACTAACGGTATTCAAGGTCTTAGAGTCCTTGGTTTTAGTTGGAATAAACTGTTTATCTATGTGGATTCAATAGAATGATATAAAGAGATATTATTGAAGCATAGCCTCGGATTAATAAAAACATATCGTTGAAACCTGACGTATTCAAAAGGCATTAGTTATGTACATATAGCGATTGAGACGTTTGTGCGGAGCACAAAATAGATATAGTGCTGCCCCTCTAGAGGGTTACTTCTCTAAGAGGGTCATTCGTTGGCCGGCGTATTCATCCCCGAAGGGTTAGGCAATTAACACCCACATTTAAATGAACTAACACCCACATTTCACTGATCATTGTCTTAGGTCCCACGTAATAGGGAGTGAGCTTAGAGTATAACTCCGGACACGTATCTTGGACCAAAAATGTGCTCAAAATGTGCTCTATACGCGCAGTACACATTTCTTGGGTGTCTTTTGAGGATAGCACGGGGTGCTACTGCGGTGGATGAACTCAAATTCACCAAGCATAGATTATTACAAAGCAATCCGAGGGCGCCAGAGCCTCGTTTGTCTTGCAATTTATAAGAGAGATGGGGTGGCCCAAATACTACTCTGCTGGGCACCACGCGGTAGATAGGTAGAACAGAATGATGAATGTGTGGGATTGACAAGTATTTTGACGTTTTTTTATACCATTTAGGTGGCAGACAAGCACACGGCCCACCTGATGGGAAGTGATTACCGTGGCCTATGGACTCACTCGCGATACTGACGTTTACGATAGTCGTCAACGTATAAGATCAACCTATTCTAGATCAATCTTTTCTATCCTACGAACGTATTGTTACTTGTTTGTCTAAAGGGGCTGGTGCGGTGTTCGCGGGGAGACGTGAAGCTCTTCAACGAAACATACCTGTAAATAGTCAGCAGGTAATGTACGAACTGTGTTGAAATATTTCCGTTGCAGAAAAAATATTAAGCCGCTAGCACAGAATAAATAACAGTACTACGTCCGCTAGCTATATGCCTATCCCCGTCTGTCAATACTTCAGACTTGTTTTTTAAACACTTCACAACTGACGGACTGACTACAATGTGAATGGTAAACAAAAGTTAAGATCGTTCAATGGCTTTAACCATAAAAACGTTGCTCCACTTACTGTGATCGTAAAATTGACGTAAATATTTCCAGACCAAGTTAACATAATGTGATTAGGTATATCTATCTATACTATAGTCGTAGGTATAATAATTGTAAAGTGGTCGTGTCTGTACATAAGACATATTTAAAAAAAAATAGTTGGGTTATTATGTTAATGATACTGAACACGAAAATATTTTTTTTTAATTTCTTGTCTGTTTGTCTGTTTGTTCGCGATGGACGCAAAAACTACTGAACGGATTTTGATGAGGTTTCTTTTTGTTAGAAAGGGCTTGATCAAACTTAAAATCTTATCTACGTTTGTTTGATCGCAATAGATCGATCGAACCGGAGATATGAGCAAAGGTTGCGTTAACCGAGTTGCACGCGGGCGGAGCCGCGGGCGGCAGGCTAGTGAAAGGAATATTATAGATAGTGATTTTTCGTTTCTAACTGCGAAGCGGCTTAACTTCGATATTTTCCGGAAAGCGAAGTCTGCCATCTGATCTCCACAACCCATTGACGATATCAAAGTTCTGTAAGTAGATAGACGATCAGTCGTACTTTTTCGGACTCCAACTACCCGTAACGACTGCCATAGATGTTCTTATGACAACCAGGACCAATGTCTAACGTGCTCCTCCGAGGTACAGAGAATCTCAATGTCTTAAGAATGGTCACATCATACCACTTACCTAGCGTTGCTTAACGTAGCAATGTATTATATTCGTATTATACTACTCGATTACCACTTAACCCCGCCTTTCAAAGGACTAAAAATATGTAGTTATATAAATATTGTAAGATATTCTACACGTCGCTATCCAGACCCAAAGTAAGCGTAGCTTAACTAGCTTGTGTTGTGGGTTCTAGAATACGGATTAACATACTTAGATACATTTTTTTTTGTAAATACATACATATTATACATAGAAGCACCAAGACCAAAGCAAATATTCATATTCATGCATACATATATTTGCACTTAGCGGGGATCGAACCCGCGCCTCCTGCGTAGCGGCCGCGTTCACTACCGCTACGTCATAGAGGCAGTCAATTAGTTTATAGCAAGTGCGTAGAAATAAATGGAACAGGGACAAATCACCCTATGCTTCTGTCAGTTAAATTAGTTCTTATCAACCTTAGTATTAACTATTGTATGAACACCAACCACCCATGATAGGTAATTATAGGTATTGGAAGGAAAGGGTAAGTATAGGTATTGGAAGTAATGACCTTGAACTTGATGATCTTGATTTTTATCATTATTTGATGTTTAGGCGTCATTTAGACGGGGAGAATATTTCTCGCACGTTTCGGTTCGAGAATCGTACGCGACTATCACTAGCAATAATTGCCAAACCATATAATGTATAATATGTAAAAAATGTATAATATTAATGTATAAAATGTATAATGTATTTACAAAAAAAAAAAAGTATCTAAGTATGTATATCCGCATTGTAGATTCCATAACACAAGCTAATTAAGCTTACCATGGGTGTGGAAAGCGTTGTGTAGAATGTTGTAGATTATTTATTATTATTTATTTATTATTCGTATCAAAGTGTTTACACATAGGCAAACACTACATTCTCGCCTATATTATGATTATATCATACGAGATTCGCAAATGACATAACGCCTATGTTTGATATACAATTATTACTTGAAAACATATCTACATACATACATACTTTATCCCCGAGGGGTTTAGGCAGATGTAAATTAACACCCACATTTCACCAATCATTATATTAGGTCCCACTTAATAGGGGGTGAGCCTATTGCCGTATTCCGGGCACTGTTGTTGACTCGAGCCATATATCTGAGGCTGAGCCTGGGCTGTATTATCTGTCTGATGTTAAACAGCCCTATCCCTTAGTCGCCTTGTACGACACCATATGGGAGGAGATGGGGTGGCCCAAATTCTACTCTGCCGGGAACCATTGCTTGAAAATTCTGAATTATTCTAGACGGACACTACCAAATGTCAAACGCGAGGCAATTCTCGTCAGGCGTGGCCGAGCGAGCGGCTATTGTTTCTACGATTTTTTAGAATATGCGAGTCCTTTCGATAAATCGTATCTCGCGGGCGAGAAACTCTTTACGTCATAATGACGCAGTGTGTTTCAAGTATAATTGGTAAACACCACAAGGTTTCGTTTGATTCTTAATTATCGTAGGTTTACAAAAACACTTCGAATTGTCAACATTCGTCTATCGCGCGTACACATGGCCACTACTTTATTTATTGAAAAAACCCTTTCAAATTAAGTGTTGGCTTACTACCATTTATCATAATTTCGTTGGGGTAAACATCGACGTCTATAAGAGCACCAAGTCACGCCATCCAGTAATTACTCAGAGCCACTAATTGCGGCACTAAAATACCTAATGGTTACAGTTATGAATAATAATAAGAATGAGAATTTACTGGAGCTTTTTTGTACTAAGTTAGTAAACAAGCCAACAGCCTACATGACGGTAAGAGGTCAACGTGGCTTGTGAAAGGTTGCAATACCAAAAAAATAAAACTGACTTAAAAATCAAAATACTTAATGAAACAATAATTAACAAACAGTTACCCGTACGATTTTTGAAAGTTCCCTTAGATGGTGGTGTATTGTAGAATAGAATGACAAATGTATGGGATTTGACGTTTATGACATACGTTAACAACTGTCATATACGTCAAATTCCATACATTTTGTCTTTCTGTTCTACTTTTTGTCTAGGGGGGCTGTTGTACTTGATAGCATGTTTTCTTTTCAGACAAAGCCATCCAATAGTTATTGCATAATTGAGTAACAAATAAAGAAACTCACTTATATTACAAGTATGCCAAGCTTTTCGTGCCGCCCTCAACCCAGACGCTTTGCTACGATTATAGCTACGTCTTTGCTACGGAACCGCTACGGCTTGCTACGAATTATCTCACATTGCGCTTTTCATGTGAATATCAGAATACGATACATCAATCGCGTAAAGCCAATGTTTTGTTCGAATATGTCTTTTATGCCCAGTGGCGAAGGTTGGAAATATTATTAAACAGAAGCCTCCAGTGTACTATCCAGATTTGTGAATCATTAATAAAAAAACACATAAAGATATCTACTGAATTAACTAAGTAATTCTTCCTCTGATTAGGTCGAATGCAAGGGCAATCAATGTCCCATTAAAAATGTATTGCTACTAACAATTTATTTACTCCCATATTTACGGTTAACGCCTTAATGATGTGAACCGAACATACATTGACGTTTGAACACACAACGGAGCTTTTGTTGAATAATATGATTCAATGAGTGGGATTAAAGACAAATTAATTTGCTTTTTTTATATATTTTAGTCCTTCAACTGATGGCATCCCGCTAATATGGTAAGAAGCTGAGGTGCAGTTCAGAATATACGGACCACAATTCCAGATGCAATTGACCTTGAAATAGTGGTTAGGGACCCTTGTTACACTTCGATACGGATTTTCGAACATCCATACATAATCTAGCTAGCCTATACATTTTATAAACATACTAGGTGTGGCCCGCGGCTCCACTCGCGTCGATATCCAGGTCCTAGGTCCAGCAGTGGACTGCGGTAAGCTAATTGATTGTTTGACCACACATAGCCTGTGTCCCAAGGTCTATATTATCTCTGTAGCTCATCAAAATCGTACAGTTGTTTAGGCGTGAAAGCGTAACAGACAGAGTTACTTTCGCATTTATGATACTTTGAACTGCCAGTATAGTTTTCAGCCATCATTTACTTATTTGCAGAAATAGACATAAAAGTAATGATGGTTTTATGGGGTTGTTGACTTTTTGATATTTTGCTCTACTTCAGAAGCTTTTTGGTTATTGACCCGACAAAGCTCACGTACGAGGTATTAACATGTTAGATAGTTTAGCCATTTATAGTTTAACATCCGACTACAAAATTACCTTCACTGATTTGTTAAGTTATAGAAGACAATTATTTTATATGAAATGTGATATTTCAAATAATATAGGTGCTCTTCTTCTTCTTAGTCGAGTCAATGGCTCATAAAATTTTAGATTTTGTTGGCCCAATATTTGGCCACGGCCATAGCATTGTCCGTTGCCTTGCTCAGGTACTCGATAGTACAGTTGGAAGGGCAAGAGAGCAAGTGCAGCATGGATTGGAATGGACGGATGAACTTCATTCAAGATTTGTTTAATCATATCTTGACTGATATTTTTCAGGCTACCTATTCATGATATACGTATGATATTAAACTTCATATAAAATACTTTGCATTCGTAAAACATATCGATGAAGGTCGTGTTATACTCTGATCCTCTACTTAGTAATATTAAATTCAATTGTTATACTGAAAGAGGGATCCGCGCGGGAGTGTTTGTACAAAGGCTGAGTACGGATTTGAGTTTTAATTTTTTGCCTAGGATTTAAAAACTGTATTGACAGTTCTGAATAGTAATTATCAGGATTACTATTTAAGACTGCCAAACTTAAACAGATTTTCAGTAATACTAATTATTATTGTAGTGTTTATACTGTAGATTGATGGCGCATGGTATAACTTGCTAGACAAACTGAATAAACCACTTGTACTTTTCCACAATTTTTTAAATTTTGATATAACAGCTGTATATACCCTGTGTATTATTATTATAGTAAGTGCCCTAATTAGTTTAGTGGTAGGTGCATTGTTTTATCAAACATAATGTAATATGATGGTGACTGAAGCTGATGGCCATTTACTATTCGATTCAAAATAATAAATTACTTAACTGGACCACAGATAACATAATACTAAAGTTATATTCTCATAAGTCTTGTCAAGTTGGCTTGGATGTTGGTAGGGCACTCTAGACCTTTTAGACTTGATTTAATTCTTTATTTAAACATTAGTTATTTAAAATTACAAATTTCATTTGAAAGTCAAATAGGTGGGGACGTATTAAACTGTCAACTGAAGTTAAACCATTCCATTCCATCTTCGATCATTAATTTCATCCAACCAACATTTGGTGGTAGAATGTTTTTTCAGGTGATTATAACCCTCCTTTGGCTTCGCCGTAATCGGGTAAAAATACGGAGATATTGCAAAAGTGTCACGCGTAATTCCTGCTGATGTCGCCACGGTCACGGTCACGGTGCCGTGACTACTTGCCATCATAAAAGCCGCAAGCTTGTTTGCATTTTTCATGCCACAAGTCTTGAAAAATTGTAAATTATTGCATTTAAAACCAACTAGAAATTCTTCGAATAGCACGGGAAGATTAAACAATTCCGACCAAATAATTCGTGTAGTTTCGAAATTTGGTACATTTATTCCTTAATTACTAATGTACTGGGTGCTCAGTATAGTTGAAGAATTGTTTTGTTTTATTTTAGTGTTTATTGGCTGTACCTATGTAACTAATTTAAATCACTATACCTCTGTTATGGCTGTTGGTCCTCCGAATAAATAAATAAATAAATAAATAAAAAGTAGTATTAGGTACATTTAATTTAACACATTAATATTGTTACATATTAATGACTCAGTTTGTTGTGACGATCAGACCAAATAATTCGTGTAGTTTTGAAATTTGGTACCTACAGTTATTCCCTAAGGTGTCCAGACGAACATACTAAAAGTCCCCGAGGGTGGGACACTAGCCGGCAGTGGAAGAGTAGTGCTCAGTATAGTTGAAGAATTATCTTTTCTCCAAAAACATAATGGAACAAGTACCGATCTCTCTGTGGTCAAGCCGAGTTGATTTTGTCTAGAATTATAAACTTTGTTACATTTGACCTTTGGTATTTATTAAAGTATTGATCCTACAGTAAAAATGTCTACACATAATTTATAGGCAACTAGCTGTTGCCTGCGGCTGCGCCCGCGTCTATCTCTGTACCAGATTTCATCAGAATTTGATTCAGTGGTTTAGGCGTGAAAGCGTAACAGACAGAGAGACAGTCAGAGTTACTTTCACATTTATAATATTAGTATGGAGTATGGATTTAATGTAGATGAATATGTAGAAGTAACTAAGGAGTTATTATTAAAAGTTTTCAATATACAAACAAAAAACTGAAAAAGGGACCTATCCTCCCCTCTCCCACTGCCGGCTAGTCTCCCACCCTCGGGGACTTTTAGTATGTTCGTCTAAAATAACTGTAGGTACCAAATTTCAAAACTACACGAATTATTTGGTCTGATCGTCACAACAAACTGAGTCATTAATATGTAACAATATTAATGTGTTAAATTAAATGTACCTAATACTACTTTTTATTTATTTATTTATTCGGAGGACCAACGGCCATAACAGAGGTATAGTGATTTAAATTAGTTACATAGGTACAGCCAATAAACACTAAAATAAAATAATCTATTATCTATTTCATTACTTAACAAGTCGCGACCACTAATTAAGTATACCTAGGTATTCCAACATTTATATAATTAGTTACTAGATGTCCCGCCTGACTACTAAGTCTAAACCGCTGTGAACATGAAATTGTATAATTCCTGCAACTTTTCCAACTTCCACTAAGTATTTTTGAAAATTACACCCCCAGGGTGGTGAAATAAGGGCAGAACGGTCGTATTCCGTCCATCATTTGCAAAGTTAAAACCGCGAAATTTTACTGTTCGTTAGTCTCACTAAAACTCGACAACGGCTGGACCGATTTGGCTAATTTTGGTCTTGAAATATTCGTGGATGTTCTGGAAAGGTTTAAACGGGCTAAAAAAAATATAGCGGTACAAAGTTCGCCGGGTCAGCTAGTAATAAATAAAATAAATATATATCCCTTTCTGGTTAGACAAAAATGTACACGTGCGTCTACATTTTCCTAAATTTGCCACCGGTAGTTGGTAGTGTAGACTAATCTAATTGTAGGCACTCCTGGAGGATGCCTGGCGGTATTTGGTTCGAATCCTGGCCATTACACTACCGACGCGAACCCACTCTTGTCTCCCCCGCTCTACCTACCTTAAGGGCGTAACTATTATGGCGATATTATAACAACAGAATTGCTGACTTTACTACCCTCATTTATGACCACAAATATAATAAAATATCTGATATAACAGTCTGGTTTATCTCGGATTTCTAGTTTATCGTCGTTCTACAGCCGTCATATAATTTTGTTACAGCTTTATATTAGTCTTTATATTTAACTACTAGCTGACCCCGCGAACTTCGTACCGCCTAACAGTCAATTCTTTTTTTTTTCAATTTTTCTCTCCGTAAGAACCATCCCCGTACTTTAAGGAAAGTTCTAAAAAAAGAATTAGTGAAATCGGTCCAGCCGTTCACGCGTGATGGCGTGACCAAGGGAAATAGGGATTCATTTTTATATATAGAGACTAGCTTTTGCCCGCGGCTCCGCCCGCGTGGATGTCGGTGTGCGACCAAACATAGCCTATGTCCTTTCTCAAGGTCTAACCTACCTCTATACCAAATTTCATCAAAATCGGTTCAGCGGTTTAGTCGTAAAAGTGAGACAGACAGACAGACAGAGTTACTTTCGCATTTTTAATATTAGTAGGGATTAATCCTAGTTCTTTGCCTTGCGAGTTCCGGTCGCTTCAGTCAGTTGGCAAAATGACTACATTACTTTTTTATTAATGTGTCTTCATTCGTACACGTGATATATGTTAATTATATCATTTACAAAGAGATTATTTGAAATCTTTGTACCTCTTCGTGCCGAGGTCGTAACTCATTATTATCGCGAACTGCGGTGGTAAGGGAAATACGTATATTTGCCTAATTTTGTTATTACAAATGTTACCATGGCAACTAAATTAACAGTAGGGACCTACCTGTACAAGCTGAAAGCTAATCCTACGAATATAAAGTACCTACACGCTAAAGTTTCGCACACCTTAACCTTGAATTCTTTCAAGTAGAAGGTAATAATTCATATTAATTGTTTCGTTCCTAAAAAAGTCGGTAAATAGGTGACAGTACGAACATTTATACATATAATCACGCTATAACCCCGGAGGGTTAGGCAGAGGTGATAAACACCGGCATTTCACCAATCATTGCATTCGGTCCCACGTAATATGGAGTGAGCCTATTGCCGTAGTCCGGGCACTATTCGAGCCTTGCATCTGAGGCTGAGTTTTATCGGCTAAACTACAACGGACCCAAAGACTGGCCTGCATGGCAACCACCGGTTGCATGAAAACCACCCCTACAGCGGCTATGGAAGCTATGCTTGGTCTCCTGCCCCTGGATCTGTTCATCCGCCAGGAAGCGACTGCTGCGGCTATACGCCTTAGGGCTCTGAATCTATGGAGCGAAGGGCACACACGACACACATTACTGCTCTCAGACCTCATAAAGGAGCTTCCCATAATGGGAGCAATAAATGATCGTGTACCTAAACAGCATATATTTGACAAGAAGTACAAAATCCAACTTCATGAAGACCACCGATGTGAGGCACTATGCCTAGCAGAAATGCGTATCTTCACAGATGGATCCAAAACAGATAGTGGCACTGGTGCTGGAGTCTACTCAGAGGACCTAAATATTGCCATCTCAAAACCATTGGGGACCCACAACACAGTATTTCAAGCAGAATGCATGGGAATCATCCTGGCAGCCTCAGCAATAACGGCCAGGAGAGTGATGGGTCACTCAATACGCATACTCTCAGATAGCATGGCTGTGCTACAAGCTCTAAACGGCCACACTATAAACTCGGGATTGATACTGGAGTGCCATTTCAAGCTAAACCAGATAGGACACACCAACAACATAACCCTGCAATGGATTAAGGGACACAGCGGTTCGCGTGGCAATGATGCAGCAGACGAACTTGCCAGAAGAGGGTCAGATATGGTCGCAATAGGACCTGAGCCCATTATACCAATCCCCTTCGCCTACCTACGAACAATCGTGGAGAAACGAACGAGAGATCAACACAACAATTACTGGACCAACCTGGAAGTATGCAGGCAGGCCAGGGAGGCTCTCCCTGTGCTCGAGAAGAGACTGACCAGGCGTCTTAGACAACTGTCAAAACTGCAGCTACGCACGGCTACAGCTGCCATCACGGGACATGGCTCCTTTAATAAACACCTTTTTATTTTAGGCATCACCGACAGCCCCCTTTGCAGAGCCTGCATGAGGGAGGAAGAAACGGCGGCACACGTGCTCCTACACTGCCCTGCAACCGCCACATACAGGGCTAAGTACTTCCCAGACACAGGTACGCTCCGGGAGATCACCAGCAGCATTGACAGCCTGCTGGCGTTTTTCAGCGAGCTGGGGTGGCTGGAATAAAATGCCCACCCTTACGCAAAAACCGCGCCATGACGTGGAGTTGCGGAAACCAGCCCGCCATACCATACCATACCATACCTGAGGCTGAGTCTGGACTGTATATAATAATATAATATATGTTTGTTGTTAAACAGCTCTATCCCTTAGTCGCCTTGTACCTACGACACCGTATGGGATGAGATGGGGTGGTCCAAATTCTACCCTACCGGGATCGGTTCATCAGTGTTATCCATTTTATCTTCTCTGCTGAGGGCTTAGGTGCCACTGCAACCGGGGTTCAGGACTTTTCAAAAATATTTTGTGAAGAAAGTACCTAATTGATTTATTTACTTCAGGTCAAAGACCTTTTTATATACTTACTCGAACTTCGCGGTACACCACTTCATATCTAAATAGGTTACTTTCGACCCTTGTGTAATAATTTACTTTTTAATTTTTACTATTTGTTTATACTCTTTGGGCAATCACGCCAAGGGCATCATTGCTGACTGTTGCATCGAATGAGGTCATAGGTCATTGTACTACTAAACGCGCATTCACAGATCTCGCAATATCTGTTTGTAATAAATTCTACTTACATTTATTTGAATATCACTTAGTACCTAACTACGTAATTGCAGTTTAGTCGTGCAAAATATGCTAAACAATAAGCATTATTTTTACATATTTTAATTGAGCATAACTAAACGGTAACTATCGTCAACATTGTGATTTCATATCAGTACCTACCTACGATTCTGTGTGCGGATTAAGTATGATTATTTCGCTGAAATACCCGAAAATTGGAACTTCCAATAATGCAGACATTGGGGTGAGTGTAAATTCTATTCTCTTCACACAATCTTATTACTAGGGCCCGCGTGGATTGTTAAACTCAATATTTACTTTGTATGATATAGTTTGTATGATTGGTGCATATCAAACGCATTCATAGCAACGCTTACTTATAGCATAGCACATTTCTGACGTAGCAAACGTCTGCACCAGTGCCTCGTCCGTTAATCAGTAGATGTACCATCTTGCAGGTGTGACGTTGGTTTGAGCCTCGGATATATTGGTGGACCCCAAAAATACCCAATCAGATTGAAACATTATAACATTATGCGATCGCGTCGGGCGCTGATTCGATATAAAAACAGTCTTTCATATTTTCCGGCCCAATATCGAGTATCGCCGACACCCATGTGTTGACGGCACCATCGGATACCCGTGAGCCGTCGGACGATGAAGCTATCGACCAATTTAATGGTCGAAATGGTCGAATTGGAACGATTTTGTCGGAATTATGTGGAAACAGCATCGGCTATCGTCGTCGGATACCGGCACGGTATCGGATCGGATAATCTGTATACGCTCTAACAAAGACGCTTTGTACTCGTAAAATCGATTCGAATTCGGGGTAAAATGTTTATTCACAAAGTAGTTGCTCGCACGCAAAGTCGACTTACACCTACGACACCTTTAACGTAGCTTTTACATACTTTGTCTTGTGTTAGTTAGAATTGTTTCATTCTCTGGGTACCAAAAATTTAGAAGGTAACATTGAAATAACTTGAATCTAAACTCTTGAATTGAAACAATGAATTTACCGCATAATAAAATTAGAGGTAAGATTTTGTCCTCATTTATAAAATACTGCTATTGTAATTTTGATAAACATGGTACTAAAGCCCCGATCCCCGCTCAGTGCAAATATTTGTGTGCATGAATATGGATATTAGTCGTGCCTCGTGCCTGGTTTGTGCTGTCTAGCCAAATCCGCAGTTAAGACGGGTAAAGCGGACCCCAGACTCCGAGGCGAAAGATTCGGATGCGACTGGAATTAACGTTAAGAAGAAGAATATTTTTGAGTGTCGAGTTAGACCTTATAGCCGACTCATGCAGTTATTTGATATAGGTATATAGTAGGGGCAAGGGACCAAAGAGTTATAGTAGGTAATCAAGGGACGTAATGTAGGACCTTGAGTACCTAAAGATACGGCTACATAGGTTTAATTACGATCCCTTCAAAGGGTTTGTTGTGAAACGTAATATTCAGAGATAGACAGAAAAATGAGAGTAAATGCTCAGACTAATTAAGTTCGAGAGTAGGACCTAATTATTAATGAGCAACGGCCTAAGTACTGACTCAAAGTAAACTTAATCTCATCATTGCGCTTAATAGCAGTGTCGATAATAATTTTATTTTTAAGAAAACTAAAGGTTCTCTGCATACGTAACGGGTTTTTTTCACGGACGGGACGGGACGTGAAGTTTTGGAAATATCGTTTCATACAAAATGTATGCGGCAATGCATATGTCACGGGGCCACGGATGGGACGGGACGGGACGGGCCGCATACATTTTGCTTCACGTCCCGTCCCGTCCGTGAAAAAACTCGTTACGTATGCAGAGACCTTAAGTTACCTAAGCAATTAAAAATAATTCTCACGCTATACCTTCGTACCTAGCCTAGCTACTTAATATTTGTAAAAATTGTAGAGGTAACCTACCTCTAGAGGTAGGTACCAATCTATTGACGAATTTTTTTTTATACAACTTAGGTGGACAAGCACATGGCCCACTTGATGGAAAGTGGTAACCGTGGCCTATAGTATAATAATATCTATACCACGTTCGAGTTTAAGTTGTTACTATTTGTATCGAAGTATGAGATAAATAAGTACAGAGAGCTCTTCCTGCAGTCTAGGGTTCTATGCGGGGCGTGAAAAAGCATTTGATGAAGCCGTCACTGTGTACTGTACGTAACATGGTACGTGTTTGTAATGGTGACTCTCTTGCCTAAGACTTTGCCTACAGCTTACTAGCAGGCGAGGTGAAGTCTAATTGATGTGTCGTAAATAAAAATGTAGATATATTAAAGAGAGCTATTCATTAAATGCCTATGGGTTGATCCTAGCCACTTGCAAATATAAGTAGACACATTACCTAAATAACCAAATAAAGTGTGATGTACCTACCTAGATATAGTAGGTACTGTTTGAGTTTCGATTAAACAGTGGCCGAGGTGTGGCTGCCGTAATATTACGACACTTTATGTTTCGACAGTCAGACAGATAAGAACACATTTCGTTTATACCTAGCTAATATTTATTTGGAAACTTGAAACCGCTAGTTGTATTGTTATTAGAAAATATTATAAAAATAGAAAACCCTCATCACAAACAAAAACCCCAAAAAGTAGAAAATAAATTGTGTTGGTTAGCCATTTAACTTGGGTACCTATGCCTAGTACCTATCTAATATTTTGATTCAAGTCAAGCGTTGTCGTGATGGCCTCAAACTTCGTTTGCCCGATGTGCACGAAAATGCCGCCCCTGCCCTTTTTTCGCTGTGCGTAAATTCCCTCGGATACCTGCGGGGGGGGGGGGGGGGGGGGTTGTCTTCTTTCCGATAGGATTTTATTTTGAGTCAAAAGTATAACCCATGCGCGCTCACGCTCTCCCTCTCTTGGAGATCACCTGCATCACCCGGTACAGCAGGCTCCGTCCGTGTCGCCTCTCTACCCAGTCCTCCATGATGGGTCTTACCGCCGATAACACGGCTTGCCTTGCGCTCGGTTGCCCAAGTCGTTCCTTCTACTCCACCATGACGTCCTGGTGGAGCTGGATTTCTCGAGGCTCGGGTTCCCGTCCCTGCTCTCACGTCAAGCTTCACTACTTATATAGCAATTTCGAGACCAGACTTCGGAGATGCACCCTGAAGCTTTACACCTTATTGCGAACCGAACTTATTGCAAAGCACCCAGTCGTATCCGATGTTCCACAGGAGTTGACACGAGCGACCCCTGGGGTCGACCCAGACCGATCTCTGCAGAGTACCGCATGACATTTGATGACGACCAAGGCCGGTCACTGTTAGGTAGTAGATGATGGCTCTCTCCGTCAGATTATACGCCCCGACTAGGCGGCGAAGGTAGAGATACACGAGTGCATCCCTGAGGTAAGTCTAGGGCAAGGTGTTGAACGCATTGGCGATGTCCAAGGACACCGCTTCGTTCTCCAGAGCCGTCATGCGCATGATGGTATCTACGGTGGAGCGCCTCTGGCTGAAGCGATATTGGCCATTCGCCATCTCCGGCCACAACCTGGAGAGGTTTCCGATGAGGCAATTCCCTATAACTCTTTCAAAGAGTTTGCGCACCTCGTCCCGGGCGGTTTTATTACTTCTTGGCTCTGAGCATTGCACCGCCAGCTCTAGTTCTACCCAAGTGATCTCGAGTCGTCGTCGTCATCCACACTGGGCGCCATAGGCGACCGAGGCTCAGTAGTTTGCGGTGGAACGTGTTTCGTCGGCTGCACTGGGAACAGGGAGCCATCAACTCCTCTGAATAGCACTGGTGGAGACATCGTTTATACGGGGTCCAGGGTACTTTTTTATTCTCTACACCACCTATTAGGTTGACTGGTAGAGAATGCCTATGGCATTAAGTCCGCCTATGTACTTATGTGCATGAAGTTTTAAATAAAATAAAATAAGGCCAGGCCGCCCCCAAGGGGGCGGCCTTTCATATGCAAAATTTGATTTTGCCGCCCCCTGATGCTGCCGCCCGGGGCACGTGCCCCGGCTTGCCCCCCCCTAGATCCGGCCCTGAATAATTCCACCCTCTCCTTTCCTAATATAGGATAACACGTGCAGAACTTATATGCCACCCGCATACGGTGCAGAATATTTCTTCAAGAACCAAGCGGTTCGGAGACTCCTTCTTCTGCCGCACTATTAAGACCTGGAATTCGTTACCAGCTCCTGTTCTTTCTACAGTCCTGGGTTCTTTAAGCGAGGCGTAAAAAAGTATCTGATGAGGCCGTCAAGCTACTCAGCTATTAACATCATTTATCATGAGCTCCTCCGGTGTAAATGTGTGCAAGCAGCACATTTATCTACAATGTACTCGTAATATAGAAGAAAGCTAAATATATTATGTACTTAGTGATTAGTGACCTAATCGGTTTTTAATAAGCATACCTACCTACCTAGCTGGTGACAATCAATCTTATTATCTACCTATGCTACCTACTAATATGTATTACCTATACCTAAAGTATAATTTGTTTGTTTATATCGGTAAACTCTGAGAGTAGGTACCTATCTACTGAACGAATTTCAAAAATTATTCCACCATTAGAATGTTACAGAGTAACATAGGCTACTTTTATGCTGATATTGCTATGGGTTACGCGGGTGAAACCGCGGGGCGATGCCAGTAATAAATATGTTGCAACCAAGAAAAATACTTTTTACTAGATGATAAAATAAAATATTCCTCGGGAGTCGGGACAGGTATCTTGTACCTAAATCACGAGACTCTAGCGCGCTCGGATTGTTATAATCTATGCTTGGTAAATTTGAGCTCGTCTACCGCATTAGCACCCGGTGCTATCCTCAAAAGACACACAAGAAACGTGTACCTACTGCACGTATAGGGCACATTAATGTCCCGAGCAATACCTACCTACCTATTACTAATGAAAAACCATTACCGAATACTTCAGTATAGTTATTAAATATTCCATCAATTAAGGCTTAGTTTATAAAATACCTACTTGCAATTTACTTTGGTGAATTCGAACTTAACGACGCGTCGTACCTATTATGGATATTTTCTGTTATATCACGGTAGTATTGTGTCACAGTGTGATTTCGTGAGCTGGCGTGGTAACACGACACGGTGGTAACGGTGGTGTTACGACGAGTATTTCACTGTGCTACGTACCTAATTATTATTACGAACGATAGTGATTATTACCTACCTACTAATTTGCTTGACATAGGTACCTACATGTACATAAAAGGTGTAACTTCTCCTATTTCAAGGTAAAGTTTCAGTAGGTAATAAGTAGTAGTTCCATAAAACAGAATGACAACGTAGGGGAGACCGGGTATAAACGTAACAGCGGGTCCATAGTAACAAATGCTCTGTAGGTTTATCCAACAGGCGGAATACCGCTTTGTTGTCGTCAAGCGATAGCCGTTGGCACCCCTCTCCCGCGCATTCAGTCGTCGCGCGCGTGCCGCGCAGTTTGGTTGTGCTACACGACGAAACGTGTTTTCACCACTCAAAAGTAAGATTTTTGACGTTTACTTATTTAGTGTTTGCATAGAATTTAAAACATGTTATTAATATTAACATTTTCTTATAAATTCTTGATTAGTTTGGTCTTATAGTGTTTCAATTCAATTTTGAGTAGTACATTCAATTTCAAGGTTATCATTTATGTTTTAACAAAAACCTAGTAGGGTATAAAAGTAACACGGCCCTACGGGTATGGAAGTAACATGTTACTTTTGTCCCCGTATCAGTTTACTTATGAAATAATAATATGATATTATTCCAACAGCATGCCGCGACAACGAACCAGGACGACCACAAGAGGAACTACTGAAATGGAAGTATACCAAAAAGCTGCTGCTGAACATTTTAAAGACGGTACCAAAATTAGAGCACTGGCTAGGAAATACAACGTCTGTCATGTGACATTATATAGATATATATTGAAACTGAAGACAGGAAATACTGATGCAGTTGTTGGCTACCGTTGCGTTAACCGTGTTTTTACTTCTGATGAAGAAAAACAATTAGAAGTAAAACCAAGAAAACCAAAGAAAATAACTCAGAAAATGAAGACTGCTTTTGCCTTATATGCTTAGAAAATTTCAGCAACAGTAGGCCTAATGAGCAATGGATCCAGTGTATGGAATGCAAAATGTGGTCACACGCGGAATGCGTGCACGACGATATTAATTACGTGTGCCACAATTGCGAATCGGACTAATTCCATTAGGAATATAAAAAAATTAAGAATTGATCTCATTATTTTAATTAAGAATAGTTCCTAAGAAGAATATTTAATTTGTTTTTTTTTTTCGAGAAAGATACTCATAATACTACTGTTATTTGTTTTGTATTTGCCACTGGTGATTTTTCTTATTAAAACAAAGCTTTTTTAATAAAAATGTGTTGATTCATCATGTTGTATCATTCATATAATCTAATCCTTTATCCTGTTACTTTCGACCCACGACGTGTTACTTTCATCCTGCCTATGGGGTCGAAAGTAACAAGAGACAAATTTTTTTCAAGCCTCCCTGATTGACACTAAATACAGAAAAAAAGGGTCAATTAAGATAATAATCTAAAGAGCATTAACTAAATTTATATATGGCTATATTCGTTTAACCAAAATGCTAACACCTGAGTCACAGTGAAGTCGAAAACACAAACTGTTACGTTTGTACCCGGTCTCCCCTATCAATATTTTTACCCACTGTGCTGTGTGGCGGTGGTCCGGGTTTGGTTCTCGGATCGGTTAAATTTAAGTAGTGTTAAAAATAAGTAAAAAACACGTGTCCTAATTTACAGCTCATACTCAACTATAGTGGCAATAGGTATGTAGATTGTAGGTGCATACAATACATAATAATGAGTACCTACCTATTAATTACGCACCTATAAATGTAGGTGTGATAATAGGTGCTTAGTGGTATATCGATTTATCGAACAACGGAATGCTATTATTACACAACAATTAAGTTTTCTCTATTTAATTTCATAATCATTTAAATAACAATGTACGAAACTATTCGTGAGTTATTAAAGTTAAAAAGTAGTAACCTAGTATGTACCTAGTCCTACCTAGGTGTTTAAAATGCACATGCACGATGCAGTGGTTGGCGACGTCATCTACTTTGCAGTAATATTTTTGCTACTAATGCGCCGGTACGTTTGGTAAAAGAACACCAGAACAGGACACACAAAATGCAGTCTATTAATAGGTACATGTTGCTTTCGTGATTGAGTTTAAATACTATATTGTACCTACAGTGAACTTTTTAATTTAACTATTAGCTTTATTCATTGGTAACTTAGTGAAGAGATAACCTCGTGTAATATGGTCAGTACTTTAATACTAGATTTTTAAAATCATTTACATAAAATAGTATCTATATAATAGAATTATAAACAATTTTAGTGTCAATGAAATTAAAATAGGTGATGCTTTTAAATTGGTAACATTACGCTGATTCTTTGTCAACAATGTTACGTCAAAAGTACAGTGAACTCGCAGTGTCAAATTCATTTCATATCAAATATCAAGCGAACAATAATAATAACAACTTGGTCATCTATCAACAAAGATTCATGCTATACTAATTTACGCATTATTTGATTTTAATTGTGACTTGGGATTGAATGTACTGAAACATGGGCTACATAATTTCTCTATTCAAATACATATTGGGATATATTAAGGTTAGTTTTTCAGTCTATATAGACTTCTTTAATTAAACTATTATTTTTATTACTGTATAATATCATAATAATAGCCGTGTAAAATTAGAGACAAAGGGCATTGTGTGATTACAAGTATTACGTACGCGTATCGGTCGGAATATTACCAAGGTACTTCATGCGGTATAAGTAATAATATAATTTTTATGACATTTTTGTTTGTTTTTTTTTGTAGATCCTTGATCCTGGGAGTGTGGGTGCGTCGTCATCAGATGAAGAACTGGAGCAGTGGGACCAGATATTCATGATGAAAGATGAGAATGGAAAGAGTAATAATGACAAGTAAGGTTCTTCAAATTTTTTTGTATAGTTTTTTTTTTTACTTTTACATGACTTCGTCATGAGTTTTACTAGTCTTTATTCACCAACATTCAAAAGGAGGAAGGATCCCAATTCTTTGTTTTTTTTTTAAATAATAATACTATACTCCTACTGCTGTGTGGTTCCCAGCAGCATAGAATTTGTGCCACCCCATCTCCTCCCTTGCGGTGTCATACAAGGCGACTAAGGGATATGGCTGTGTAACATCAGACAGATATATACGGCCCAGGCTCAGCCCCAGATACATGGCTCTAATTTAAAAAATGCCTGGAATAGGGTAATAGGCTCACCCCCTATTATATGGGACCTAATTGGTGAAATGTGGATGTTAATTCACCACTGCCTAACCCTCCGGGGATAAAGGCGTGATTATAGTGTATGTATCTAATATGTTCCAACACCATGAAGTGGACATATCAGCAAATTGCTGCTTGTCCATAATTATTTAAATAATAAATAAATAAACGATACATCGAAAGAATATTTGAAACAACATAATTTCCATGATTCATTGTGGGGTGAAGGATGGTACATGTACACAAGGCAGTGGCGCCATGCAAGAGCAGGTGCTACACCCTACATGTTATGGTATTAAACAATGGCCTCTTTACAGTGGTGGTATTACATTCGACAACTATGCACGGATGCAGGTTGGATTCCCACTCAATGTAAATATTTTCATTCACAAATATGTATTTTGCATTAGTCTGGGTGTTCCTACAACAGAATAGTTATTTTCAATTATATTATTATTAATTATTTGCATTTTTTTCAACAGGAAGAGGAAACGCAGTATATGGTGTCGTCCCTCATGCATCCCAGTGACAATAGTTATAATACTAATTGTACTTGTGGTTTTGGTCCCATTACTGGACCAACCAAATTTAGTCCCAAAAATCAGGTCTAGTGAACCTGTGTCTTTACATTGCTCAGATGAATGTAGGTGAGTGGTACCACATTAAATTTTTCCTAAAGATAAGATAAGATAAGATAAGATAAGATATTCTTTATTGTACACCATAGATATTCCTTACTTGTAAGAATTTACGGCAGTAACTCATATTTATGATAGACTATTATAATATACTGAATTTTATGTAACCGTTTAATGGGCACACTATTTTTTTTCTTCTTTTTATTTTTACTTTTTTTTATTAATCTTTTTTATGCCCTTGTAATACTGGTCAGAAAGTTCTTAAAGCTTCTAATTTCCATAGATTATCCTTTTTCGCTCTCTAGTCCCATAAATGAAATGAGATTTAAAAATGTATAAACCAGATGATTTGCAAATTTGAATTCTGTTGCAGGTGTTTAGGGTTCATTTTCGATTAATATTAAAATCGGCTTTCTATAAGGCTTTCAATTTAATGATTGATATTACATACAATTGAATGAGTGTTAAATATTGTGATAAATTATTGTTAACTATATATTGCAGGTTATCATTAGTGGAAAGTATACCAGAGGGTCATATGTACCCTCCTAATACGACGCATTTGCCAACGAAAAATGTGTGGTTGGATTTAATAGACGAAGCTCAAACTTCAATAGAAATAGCGTCATTCTATTGGAGTCTTAGATATAACGAGTTGTATCCTTATAATTCCTCTATAGAGGTTTGTGTTTTTATTTTCAATTAAAAATTAATTACTTTTGTTGTCATCTTACTATTTTTTAATGTACTTATCTATCTTTTTTAGGGTGAACAAGTGTTCCAAGCACTATACATTGCTGGGTCAAAAAGAAATATAAAGTTGAATATTGCTCAAAATTGGCCCAACAAAGAAAATCCAAATACAGATACAGAATATTTAGTTAAGAGAAAAGCTGCACAGGTAAACAAGAATTCTATATCTCAAGAATTTGATATCTTATATTTAATGAGTAAATCACACATCCTTTCTTGCCCCTTTTTACATAATAGACCATACCTACAAACATTTTTATATATATTTACCATGAATTGCCCATCGCCCACCTGATGGAAACTGGTTACCGTTGCCTATGGACGTATGCTACACGAGGGGCGTTACACTCGTGCTTCTGAACCTGTAGAAACCTTCTGATGCCCTTCTTGAATAACCCCATATTGTAGTCGCTTGGGAAAACCACCGCAGGGCGCATTCCACAGCTTGAGCGTGCGTGGGATGTAGTTCCTTTCATACCGCATAGTGCGCACCGTTTTCGGTCGCAATGTGTAGATATTACTACCCGTAAGTTTTGAAATAATTTCAATATTTCTATTTCCCCATAGGTGAGAAGTCTAAACTTCTCAAAGTGGTTTGGCAGTGGTGTGTTACACACAAAGTTCTGGATCGTCGACAGGAAACACTTTTATATTGGCAGCGCCAACATGGACTGGCGATCACTCACACAGGTAAAGAAATTCAATTAATTCTAATATCTATTTATTAATTTTTTGTATAGTGAAGTCTAAAGCTCCAACAATAGAATTAAGTTAGGACCCACATTTGTGTGAATTTTAGAATATTTTTAAGTTTTGTATTAATTTAAAATGATTGTTGCCAGGTGAAAGAATTGGGAATAGTCGCATTTAATTGCTCCTGCCTGGGTACAGATCTCGGGAAAATATTCGATGTAAGTTTTCAATTTATTATTGTATGCATGTAAAATATCGTTTTCGTATTTATCTACTGACTACTGACTGTTACCCTGTCTGACTGACTTTGATAGCCTCTGTGGCGTGGCGGTAGTTTCCGCAATTGTTACGCAGGGGGCACGGGTTCAGTGCAAATATTTGTATGCATGAATATAGCTATTTGCATTGGTTTGGTTTGGTCGTACCTCGGAGAGCACGTTAAGCCGTCAATTCCTGTTGTCATACGAACATCTATAGCAGTCGTCGTAGCAGCCTATAACCAGCGGACGATCAAGGCGCTTCTAACGATGCTTCATTTCTTCAATTCTAATACCTAAGTGGTTGAAGAGCTATGAGGGAATAAATGAACATTATACCTAGCCTGTCAAAATCATAACCCTCCTTTGACTTTGCCGTAGTCGGGTAAAAAATAGAGCTACGTAATTTATTATTAATTAACTTATCTCTCGTGTAATACGTGTACTTTGTCGACGAAGTAACAAGTTATAACATTTTTAACTTCTCCAAGCGACCAGCATTAATCTGTAAAGTGAGAGCTTTTATTTTTTAATTACCTAGCACCTAGTGTTATAAAGGGCGTGTTTAATATTTTTCATTTTAATACTAAGCCACTCTGTATAAAATAGTCTGGGGATTCTTAGACTCTATTGCAATAGAAATAAAGATCAAGCGCGTCTTAATAACTTTTGTAGGTTCGTGTATTAAGTATTTAAATTACACGAAAATGTAATTAACTGCGATATTACAAAGGCACAGTGACATTAACAATATTAGTAATAGCATTGAACGTAGGGTGCTGTAATTAATCAATCTAAGTTTGTTATTACTTGGGATATATCTTGGACCAAAAAGGTGCTCAAAATGTGCTCTATACGCTCAGTAGGTACTCGTTTCTTGGGTGTCTTTTGATGATAGCACGGGGTGCTTTATATGGAATACGCATTTGTACCTACTTTTCCACAATGTTTTAATATTGAACTCGACCGATTTTGCCTTACGGCATTATCAATGGCTTCTTTGACAGTGCAACAACAACCGTACCTATAAAAACTTCTGTGCATTCCCGGGAAAAAAAAAAAGTGTTGTATGAGTGAGTCAATTCTGACACAGCCACCTCCACCTTAGACCTCCAGTGCCCGAAACACTAATAACACTCGAATTCGTAACGTAAACGTATCGAGACAACGGAGTATTGTGATTGGCAGGCTACACACACACACACAGGTTCCAGTAGGCAGGCGGCCAATCGCAATGCTCCGTTCTGTCAATACGTTTACGGTACGAATTCGAATATCTTTCGTGCACAGTGGGGTGAGCACGAACAATTATCGTAATCGTAGCGTGAACGTAACGAGAGCATGGAGCATTGCGATTGGCAGGCTTCAGGTAGGCGGCCAATCGCAATGCTCCGTGCTCTCGTTACGTTCATGATACGATTACGATAGTTGTTCGTGCTCACCCCACAGATCGCGGCGTTTTCACGATTCTCTGTTGTTGACCCTGAGTACCCTGACGCACAGAAGATATAGTGTGGAAGTAATTAGAACGGAACCGACAATTCATCAAAATAAAGTCTTAATTATTTGATAAAATCGCTTCTGTTATACATTGAGTTTGCATTGAGTAACAATATTAAACATGTCCGCTGTAGGGTGACTCGCGACAGGTACGAGCTACCACGACTCGCCATAACCCTAAAACACCATAAAATTAAGGCGTTTTTATAACTACTTAGAACTGCAAGGTCAGGTCAAAGGGCAAATAAAAAACAAAGCTGCATTGTTATGTAGAGAAAGAGAACTGGCGGTAATGTTTCGTGGAATAAAATTTAACCTTGAAACTTTATACCTAAGACGATGAAAAAGAAATTATAGTAAAGTACTAAGTACTATTACAATATTATGAAAACGTTACTACGTTGTAAAAGTTACAAAGAAATAGGTGGTAATATACCTAGGTATTTAAAGTATCATGGTCACTAAATTTACCAGTTGCGTCCCGAGTTTGCACTTAAGGAGTCCGGTATTTAGGTATTTCAGTAGTTTGATTGTTAGGCATGTCAGTTTTACTCCCTGTACAGAGCTGTTAGACCGTGATTGAATAACAAACATCCAAATATCTTCCTATCTTCACAAATTTCACATTCATAATATTCTGCGGCCGCATTCCGAACCGGTGGTCTATTTGCTAAACTACCTAGTCTTGAATATATTTATTAATTTTGACGTTTGGTAAGTGCCGTTTTAATGGCCTATATAGAAGATATCGTTTTTGACTTTGAGTATAATTTCTGATGAGTTTACCTAAAAGTACTTATTCGGGATTGTAGCAATAAGAAAGAAGCGCGACTACTGGTATGTTCCTAAAAATGTTACTGTGGACTGTTCTCCGACTACTGTTTTTCACGTTTATTTGTAATGTTGACCACTCCTTTCAAATTATAGAACGAATATGACACGTATTTACTTGGTTCTACAGGTATACTGGAGTCTGGGTGTGCCAAATGCGACGGTGCCGGACAAATGGCCTGAAGAGCTCCACACCGACATTAACATGGAGCATCCCATCAACATATCCGACGCACAAAACAACTACGGCGCATTTATCACTGTAAGTGTTTTTATTATCACTGTAAGTATTTTTATTTATCACTGTGTTTGTCCGTTTGTCCGCGATGGACGCAAATACTGTTGAACGGATTTTGATACGGTTTTATTTTGTTTGAAATGGCTTGATCAGACTTAAAATCTTACGTTTGTTTGATCGCAATTGGTTCAGTAGGACCGGAGATATGAGCAAAAGTTGCGTTGACCGATATCAGTGTGGGTGGATTCGCGGGCGGAAGGCTAGTTTTTTTATACCATTGAGGTGGCAGACAAGCACACGGCCCACCTGATGGGAAGTTGTTACCGTGGCCTACTCGTACTGGACGTATGCAACACCAGGGGCGTTACGCTCGTGCTGCCGACCATAAAGATTTCTGACCCTGAAGACCCAGCAGAATTATATAGAGTGTAGTAAAATAGGCCCCTAGTAAATCTAATTCACCCAGAGTAATTCACCTAGGTGAATTAAACACACTTTTAGTAAACGTTAAACACCTGGGTGCATTGAAATTACTTTCATAAAACTTTATTCACCTAATTCACCTGGGTGCATTAAATTAGTACCTATACCTAAATATAATTAATTTGCAAGTACGTACCTACACAGTACATACAGAAAGCATTGACCTTTAAACTTCTAGCCTAATGAAATGAATCATAAAACAGCATTTTGAAACATCGTAACGTTTTAATATGTCATAAAAGCTAGACCGAAATGCGCTGTAACGTTTAAAATTGGCAATATCACTAGCGGCGTTCCATTTAATGCTTTTACGCCCATCCGGTGACCTTGATGCGTTGTCTGTAAACGGAACCTGTGTCTATTCAACTCGAACAGTGCTTTTAGGTTTGTCAAATAGATGTTTTCTTTGGGCCTTTGTTTGTCATTCAACTTCGTTATCGGCGCTTTATATAGACGGAGTGGTGGCTTGAAAGCTTGTATAGAATGTATTTCTGTGATCCGAGCTGATAAGACGCATGTTCGTTTATTTTTCTTTACTAAATTGTTCTCCTTATGGATTTATATTTTTACCTGTTCATAGAGGGACATTTTTAATTTGATTTCTTCATTATTTTTAATTTATAATATTTGTCAATAGTTGTTTAGCACCAAAATATTTACAAACCAGAATACATTACAATATGACATATACGTAGGTATAGAATTCACTGACGTTGTGTCAGTGAATTGGCTCAGACCGTCCAAATTGCACGCAGGCGTATGATTTAAGTACCTACCTATTTCAAGTTCCTTTGATGCGGTCCCAAAAATCGACGGACAGCTAGCGGCTCATGTCGTGGCACGTTCTAGCGCGGCTGCCGCGCGAGCCAAACGCGTCCACACTTCGCGCTTCTGCCGCGAGAGCCGATGCTCGATGGTTTGCCGCGCGTAGTTTGGCATGACTTTATTTGAACGCGCATTCCTGGAGTTAAAGTTCTGTACCTATGTAGGTACTTATTCTGCGTTAATAGTAACAAAGCGGCGCGGTGGCATCGGTTTTGAAAGCTAACCGCAAGATATACCCGAAACCGGCGAGCATGTATGAAAACAATAATAAACGTAGAAGAAGCGAAAGATGTATGCCAGGATCAAAGCAAATGGAAAACTGTGGTCTCTGCCCACCCCACTGGGAAAGAGGCGTGACTGCATGTATGTAATGTATGTATGTATTCAATCAATCAATCAATCAATCAATCAACTAGCCTATTGCAGTCCACTGCTGGACATAGGCCTCTCGCAATATGCGCCACGTTTGTCGATCCTCCGCCTTCCACGCAAGCTATTAACAACTCTTATTATTAGTTCTGTGATTTATTATAGCAATCAACTACGACAGGGCATGAAATTTTTATACTGTGTCAAAGGTCAGGCAAGTCCAAGCCATTCTATGAAAGCAAACTACGTTCACAAGGATTAGTAAAGGCAAAGCTATAAAATGTACCTTAAGGGTGACCTCGACCTATGCGGTAGGCGGGTACCTGCCAGCTAAACACGAATATTGACTAAGTATCTTTAGTCGGAACGACGAAATTTCTTAAAAAAAAAATTGTACCTTTGTAAAACGACCGCAACATTTTTTCTTCCTAACCCATGTCGATTTTTCAAACGTTTTCATTTTTGGGGAAGAGTTCATCTACATCGAGGGATATTTTTATTATCGTAGTCTAATCGCGAGTAATAAAAAAGTTGAAATTAAAACTTAATATTTTGCGTTCCGGCCTGATTCGGCTTCGCCCACGCCCACTTCCAAAACAGCTGGGTACCCATTGCATTGGTCTAGGAGTTTCCGTGCTTTGTAGATCACGTTAAGCCGTTGATCCCTGTTTCCATACGAACATCTGTGGCAGTGGTTACGGGTATATGGAGCCCTAAAAAGTTCCACTAGTTTAACTTCGGAACTTCGTTGTCGCCAATTGGTTTTGGAGGTCAGATGGCAGTCCCTTCACGGAAAATATCGAAGTTCAGCCGCATCACAGTCAGACTGGAAAGAGAGTGTGTTGGGAAATGGATCAGAGAATGATACCTCTCTACGTGTCGTTTAAATTCAAGCTAATTTGCCCGAGCTTAGTTGACGACTCCTTTATCTACGTGCAGCATGTTTTTATTGAAACAATTAAGTACGTACAGATACAAACGGCACGCAAGCTCGTGTCACAAAACAGTCGATTAAAAGTGTCACGAACATGATTTGTTTTGTGTAGGAAAAATATTTATCTATTTTATGGAACCATTTTAAGTCTGACTGTTCAGATATAAATGCCTGAAATATTTAACTATAAGGTCCCTTCCCTACTATAAACTTCATGTTCTGTGGAATAAACTTACTGCTGTAGTTTCCCAAGCGACAACAATATGGGGTTCTTCAAGAATTGCATTAGAAGGTTTTTACAGGGATGCGGCAGTACGAGTGGGACTCCCCTGGTGTTGCACACGTCCATAGGCGACGGTAACCACTTTCTATCTGGTGGGCCGTGTGCTTGTTTACCACTTAAGTGGTATAAAAAAATATAGTTAACGTAATACAAACTAAATATGTTTTGTTTCAGAGTTCACCACCGCCACTAAGTCCTACCGGTCGTACCGACGACGGCACCGCCATCATTAACATCATACACGAAGCTGAGGAGTTCGTTTACATCTCCGTCATGGATTACGAGCCTATGTTGATCTTCACGCACAAACTGACGTAAGCACCGTATTACAGTTACAAAGACTCCTATGTGTACCTACCATAAACCACTCAACTAGCTTAAAAAACTACTGCAACCTTTAGAACTCATTCATTTGATTGCCGAGTGGTTTTACACTACAGGTCTTAGTTATTTGTAGAACTTTGCATAGTAATATGGAACATCGGTGTCCTTTTATGTGTGGTAACAGTGTCTACATCATTCGTTCTAGTAACAATATCCGTATCCAGCCCGCCACTTATTTAGTGGCCTAATAATATCCACATGTTTTTGTTAAAACCGTCACAACACAATGTGTTCAAGACGGTATTTAATTCTAATACTGTTCGCTAGATGGCGCTGTCCCATTCTGGAACGCGCTAGTGACATTTATACAAAACCTAATAAAGTTTTATCAATCTGTACAGTCCAAATAAAAGTTTATATTGAAATCAGAACTGCCCAAGTCTAACCTCATGTGGCACTGGCACTATTGATGACTATAGACCCCTAACACTGCACACAACATGTCATGTCTTTACCCATAACTAGTCACATAATCAGCAACATCCTAGCCTAATGTTCTGGTCACATAGCAGTAATAAGACTTGGTGACTAATGATTTTCTTTTAAAAGAGATGGAGACATGTACTGAGTGCATTAATTATGAAGCCCAAAGTTTTCTTATTATTTCTTGTACTGCAGATTCTGGCCAGATATTGATAACGCCCTGAGAAAAGCAGCATTGGAAAATAAAGTGAAAGTGAAACTGTTGATCAGTTTTTGGAAACACTCGTCGCCGGCCGAAGATCACTTCCTGAGGTCACTCGCTGAACTGTCGGAGACATATCCAAGAGTTGATGTACAAGTGGTTAGTTTGCTTTGCTTGCTTTTAATGTGTTATCGTATTGTAATGTGGTAGCGTAGGCAAATTGATACGTAACCCTCTCGTGGAGGTATCAAGTTGTAAGTGATCTATTACACCTTTCTGCACCTATTAATCGAGCTTTTGAAAAAATCAAACTTCTAAAGGCCGTTCCCTATAACGTATCTACTGCCAGTTTTGATATTCTAAAGAATAAAAACGTCATCAATCTCTACTATGGGATAGCCAGATAGATAAATCTACATTTAACTGCTAGTGAGTTATTGGGAACGGCCGCAAGTCAACGCAATCAAAAACTACAGCCGTTTATGCAGCATATTTAGGCAGATATGTAGGTAAGGAGTGCCGTAAGCCCGCTTTGCTATTTTTGTGTAAAAGCCCCACTATTATCGGTTTATTTGCAGTTGATGACCTGACTGCAAACAAGTCGATGTATAGGTACAACAGTTTTCCAGCAGCATCATTAAATTTGTTCTCAATCATTTTATACAGAGCCCTCAGTGTGCGATACCGACTCGATTTGCGATACTGCCGTGTTGGTTCCCTGTTGAGTAGAATAGGGCCACCCTATCTCTTCCTGTGGGTGTCGTAGAAGGCGACTAAGGGATAGGGCTGTTCTCAATCCGACAGTAACCATACAGCCCATGACTAAGCGCCCATTTCACGGCAATAGGCTCGCCCTCTATTACGTGGGACCGATAATCATAGTTGGCGAAATGTGGGTGTTAATACACCTCTGCCTACCCCTTCGGGGATTTACAGGCGTGAGTTATGTATGTAAATCTTTAATATAAAAATGAATAGCTCAATGTGTTGCTAAGCGCAAATATCTCGAGACCAGCTGAACCGATTTCGCTAATTCTTTTTTAGAATATTCCTTGAAGTACGAGAATGGTTCTCACGCAGAGAAAAATAAAAAAAATAATTATTAAAGAATCTACTGTTAGGCGGTACGAAGTTCGCGGGGTCAGCTAGATAAATATAAAACTTTGCTTCCAGAAACGGTTCATAGTGCCGGCGACACCAGAACAAGAGAAGATCCCCTACGCGCGTGTTAATCACAACAAGTATATGGTGACCGACCACACGGCATACATCGGCACGTCGAACTGGTCCGGTGACTATTTCACCACCACGGCCGGCGTCGCCTTCGTTTTCGAAGACCACCTTCGATACACGGGCACCTTCCAGAATCTCACGCAAGACATCAGGCAACAACTCCAAGAACTGTTCGAAAGAGATTGGAATTCGCCGTATGCTGTCCCGTTAAGACGATCAAACATAAAATATCTTCCTCGATGATGTTTAATATGGAAAGCTGTTTAGATTGTGAATGGCAAATCCAATTATTAAATCTAAATGGTACTTAAAGATAGATTATGTAATTTGATCAATATTCATTAATTTTCGACTTTAAGTGACTTGCGAGTGAACTAGGGCCTCGTTAAGTTAATTCATCCAAGAGTACTATACAAAGTACTTACATTACAGTGTTTTGCTATAGCAAAGGACAAAATTACCAAGGCATTACAGACATACAGGCTTTGTGAGACATTTACAATTAAATGATATTCAATAAATTGAGAAGACCAGTGTTAAACTGACTCAGGGGCTGGATATTAATAAATGTAGTCATTTATGACATTTGCATAATAAACGCGATCGATTATTTGCGACGCCAATAATATTTACGTAGTTACCAATATTATTATATTCCCAAAAAATGTATTAACTTTAGGGAGTTATTAGGGTTCACTATACATACATTTTGTAATGTATTATTTGTTTAAAACTTACCTTCGTGAAAACAATTCAAAATAATAACCAGAAAACTATTGCTAAAGTGTTGTTTTGTTGAATATAGGTACTTAAGGACAGGCTACGCGAAACAGCGCTCGAACCTGACGGAAATCATGACAGAAAATGTATGATATTAGCGATGAACTGGAGTCGGTTTGAAAGTCAAAGAGTTCTTGAAGGGGCCGAAATAACTTATTTGATGATAAATTTAGTAATTAATCCAAAAAAAGACTCCAAAGTTATTGAAAAACGCGTAAAACTGTGTCATTTGCCTGGCACAGTTTTCGCGTGAAGTTATGATTTTCTTAAGAAATAAATATGTATATAAGTAGATAAACAGCTATACTTGCCGCTGAATACATTTTATTAATTGTAAATAACTGTTATGATGTCGCATATCAATAAAATTAACTATGTGTGCAAATTTCCCATACAATTTTGCAGCGATCTGTGTAGATTCCTTCGAACGTCAGTCGCCCACGGGCTTTTGAAGAGAGAGCACGTCTCTTTGATGCGTGATGACAGTTCACACATACACAATAGGCATACCAACAAAAATGTGAAGTCAAAAGTGGCGACACTGTCTTCTCAGTGTTGTCAAATTTATTTAGATGTTCAATAAAATAGTATGCATTTGACAGTGACAAACGTAGTTCCGATTTTGGCCGTTTCACGAATTCGTTGGTAGATTTATAACATAGTGGTTCGATTTAGTGTCTAACCACAAGCGCCTAAAATGTCAAACTAAAAAGTTGGGGATATACTAATCCAAAAAATTTTTTTAAAGACAATATTTTTGGGTTCTGTTGTAAGGAAATTATCTTCTTCCTCCTAGCGTTAATTCTCAGTCGCATCCGAAGCTTTTTCAGCTCGAAGTCTGGGGTCCGCTTTACCAGGTTTAGCTACGGATTTGGCTAGACCTCGATATTTTCTGTGAAGCGATTGCCATCTGACCTCCACTTCCCAATGGTATCATTAGGCGATATTGAAGCTTTGCAGCTAGACTGTTGTTTTTTTGGATTTTTTAGGGCGCCAACTACCCGTAACGACTGCACTAGATGTTCTTATGGCAACCGGGACCGACGGCTTAACGTGCTCTCCGAGGCACGACCAGACCAATGCAAATACCCATATTTCATGAACACAAATATTTGCACTGAGCGGGGATCGAACCCGCGCCTCCTGCGCAGCGGCCGCGTTCACTACTGCTACGCCACGGAGGCTGTCAGTTGTTGTAAGGAAATTATATTAGACAATAAGTTCGTAGTCATACATGTATACATGTATTTTATAAACATAAGTTCCTAAAATACATGTATCATGAAGTAGCTGTTTCCGTACATTTTAGAAATTAATAAAGAAAACTTAAGTAAGTACTTGGGTTATATTGTGCGTGTTCGTCGTAAGTTCGTGGTCTATATTATTATGTTACACATACCGGCTCAATATGATTTCTCAAAAAGGTTGCTCAAAAAGGTTGGACCAAACAGTTTGGTATATACCCAGCTAAAATACGTTTTGTGGATACTTTCTTTTTATTCTTGTTATATCTTTTTTTTTTTCTTTTTTCACGACTACTAACGGGCCATGGCTGCTTTAGGCAACGCTTACACCAGCTAAGCTTGCGAGTCTGCAGCATGCAAATGTAGGGAATTCGACCAGGAAAGCCGTGATTACGCACTCTGGGACTGTAAGTTGTACTACACTGACAAGGAAGTAGGTCCTGCCCCCCTAGACAAGTTGCAATTCGTTGCTCTGCGTATGATGGAATAGGTATGATGGAAGGAGAATGACAAATGTATAGGATTTGACGTTTTTGACTTTCGTTGACGCCTGTCATATACGTCAAATCCCATACATTTGGCATTCTATTCCATCATACGCCGAGCAACGAATTTCTACTTGTCTAGAGGGGCTGGACGCAATACATGCGATCGAGCGGAATGTAGAGGGCCCGCTATGGCATAGTGACTTGGTAAATTGTAGGGATGCCTTTTTACCCGACTGCGTCAGCGAGGGTAATGTATTTATGTATGTAGTTTTCTTTGTTTGCCAATCATAAACCGAAAGAAATGTAATGGGTACCGTACCGCCTGCTATTAAGCTTGTTTCGATCTTTTGGACAGCAGTCAGGTTTTTTATTTTTTAATAATCAATTTTATTTTAACCTTTTTAGTTAAGATATGACATCTATATACTTTTGTAATCTCCTTTTTCTCTTCATTTTGATACCCTACTCGATAAATTTGAATAAAAATGTTTTCTGTCAACACATAATATATTTTACAACACACCTGCTCATAAAAGTGCTATTATTTTACCGCAATTAGGCAAGTAAGTTATAGACATACAAGTGAGTTATAGATTCTTTTTTAAATTTTATAGGAAGTGTCTATGTTCTTAAAAGAGTTTTGATACAAAAAAGAACGTGTTTAATAGTACGAATAAATTAATACGCCTATTGTATGGTCATTTGATGCATTTTCGTATTTAAATAAATAATTTCAACTTGTAATCTAATATATAAAATTCTTCTGTCACGGGGTGCGTAATCGAACTCCTCTGAAACGGCTCGACCGATTTTGATGAAATTTTTTGTGCTTATCCGGTATCTATGAGAATCGGCCAACATCTATTTTTCATCCCCCTAAGTAATAAGGGTGCAGCGGGAACGGGATTTCAATACCACGCGGGTCGAAAATATGGCGGTACGAAGTTCGCCGGGGCAGCTAGTACTTGTATAAAACAAAATTTTCACTCGAACTTAACTTTTTTTTTTCTCTAAGTATAGAAAAAAAAACAGGGTAAAAAAAGTTAAATTCAAACCTCATTTTTTTTTTAAATATGGCCGACCACCATTGTTAAATGCGCGCGCATAGGAAAACGAATTAATTTGTAGTATGGTTTATTTAGTATTTGTAGTATTATTTTATTCGCAAGTGTGTTGTAAAACGTCGTATGGCACGCGTGAGCATGATGATTACCGTTCTCGGCACTCTTAAGACCCTCGCCTACAGCTCGGGTCTCAATAGCGCCTCGGCGGTAATCACCAACTTTGCTCACTTGTACCATAATGTACTATTAGCATCAAAAATCCACCGTATAGTTTTGATGGAATTTTATGTAGGTACCCTATAACACTCGGGAGATGAATACCTTTCATTTGAGACCCCATTCATTGAAATCCGTCTAGGGATTAGGCCTGTAAAGGGGAACAAAGAAAACTACATACATACATTATTCGCGCGAAACACATTACCCTCGCTGGCGCAGTCGGGTAAAAACTAATACCCGACTACTGAAAAATTACGCTAATATTAAACAAAAAAATATCTAAGTAGTAGTAGTCTTTAGGGATACTTCGAGCCCTAAAAAGTCCAACAACTGGTTTAGTTGCAATGCTTCTATATCGCCCAATATCGCTATTGGGTTGTGGAGGTCAGATGACAATCGCTTCGCGAAAGTTTTGGATTACGCTAATTAAGAAGGAGAAGAACACAATCCTAAAAGAAAATCAGGTTTTTACGGGACTTTGTTTCCGTTCTTGTCACAGAATTCAACAAAAAAAAACTTACTCCTATATTTAATTTTGTCTTCTGAAATAAATCTGTTCATTAAATCAGTTTAATTTTCGTTTTTTAAGCCTGGTTTTATTTTTTTAATATACCTACTATGAATTGTACAATATTGTAAGATAATACATAAGATATAAAATATAAGTTGTATGTTTTAATTGACCCCAACATACCCTATATCTCAACTTTGATTGAAAAACTCTTGGCTTTATCAGTTGGAGTAAAGTCTATAACCTAAAGCCTAAATCTGCCTTTTATTATTACATATAATAATTGAAACATAGCTTTCTTTGATTGACATTAGAAACTTTGACTGACTCCTACCTGAGCACATGTTGCTGAATTAGTGGAACATAACAGTGGAACGAACAGTCCGAAATCGAAGTGAAGACGTATGATAGGAATGTTTGTTTGTTTGTTGAACGACTCTATAGTTCGGGAACATTACGCGACAAGTGCGATGTTTCCAGTTCAAAGAAAACAAAGTCTCGCGTTGATAATTGTCGTTGTTGGGCAACATATCGCCATAAAATGTGATGTCTCGGAGTGGCTTAAAAATACCTTCATGGCAATAGCTGTTTATGGCAATGTTTTGCTCATGATAAAAGAGTATAAAAGTAAGGTAGGAAGGACAATTTAGTTCTTTAAGAAACTATTTATTTAGAGTATGAGATATTCATCATCTCTCTACTATGATAATTATAGTCTTTCTACGCGGTGGGCATTTTAATTTTACGAACATTTTTAATATTTATATCAATATTTAGGTGTAGGTATGTTACCAACCTTATTTTGTTCAATATCTCAAATCTTTGTAAAAAATTCAAACAACGTCATGTCATGATGCCAAAGCAAAAGACATGCCAATGACGTCATGCACGAAATGAAAGGGATGAATATACAAGCAAGAAAAGGAAAAGAAATATAATTTGACAGACGAAATTCGTCTCAATAAATCGTATTACTGAAAATGCACTCTAATCATAAGTAATAAAATAGCTTTTTCAGTATTCGTAAGACAATTTTCTACATTATGTTGACTTGCAAAAAGCATCTTGCAGCCCACTGTGCACCTCGGCGATGTGTGCGTGCACGTTTGCGTCTTATTTTGACAGATTTTGAGTCGTGCGCTCGGCGTAGCCGGCCCTTAAGTATTATTAACTCTTAATGACAGTATGAACGAGTTTGAATGTGTGCCTTTCTTATAATGAGAGTATGATATTCTTGGAGTGATTGTTTTGTTTCAGTAGATTTTTATAACTATTTAGAATTAAATATAACGAAAATCTTGTGTGGTATATAGAGTATTTTCGTGTTGAGAGTTTACAATTTGTCTATTTCCAAAATGTATACGTGTTACTTCATCTTAATTAGGCTATTAATATCATCAATGATTCGTGGGATTACCTATAAGATATATTGTATCTATACTGATATAGAGTAATGTATTGCAAAATATTATTCTTTATCATGTATCGTTACGGAGCTTGAAGTCATAGTATTTTCACCCTGATTTTGTAGTCGTTGGGCACAGTTTCGATAGCAAAGTTGCCTGGCAGTATTATTTAGTGAAAAAATAATTATAATGTATGGGAATAATGTGCAGGCAGGCAGGAAAATATTTTATTTTCGCCAAACTAATTCTTCCAGGCAATTTTGACCTAAAATCTTTCGTTCCGAAACGACTATAAAACCCGCCGGTATTATGCATAATATACCATGACATTTTAACCTTAAATACTTAAGTATAGGTATATTTTTTAATATGGTTTGTATTTAATTTTGAGTTTCATACACTAAATTTTAGTAAATAAATCCTAAAACAATAATAGGCAATTGAAAGGTATTTAATATGGTTTTGTGTTTATCGTACATAATACGCCAGGATAGCCATTAAGTTACTCCTAGGATTTTTTTAATAATCAATCCGAAACCATAAATAGGCAATTAAGAAATGTAGTTTAGAGAAATACTTAGTTCAAGTCGAATAACACACCGAACATGTAACTTGACATGTTCCTACAATAACTACTCATGTTTTTTATGTCAATGTTAGATTGTCTCCAAAACAAAAACTCGCATCATTAGTCATTGAAATGTCCTCAGTTCTGAAAAGCTCATGGCGCTATGTTATGAATATGATGTTTACGGTTTAATATAATCTCAGCTGCTGTTCAGCAGGCAGTACAGTCAGCATCAGATCGATTTTGACTAGCAAAGTACTAATGATGTTAATACCAAACTGTTTTATTCATTTAAATTGTATTATCGTCCGAGCTAAACGTGTGTAGGAAGTATCAGAAGAATCAGTCAGCAGGGAGAGGAGAAAACCAAGGTATTAAAATCATTTTTGAGTACTTTGCTAGTCAAGATCGATCTGATGCTCACTGTACACTACCTACTTACAACCAAGCCTGCGTACGTACATAACATATACATGGAAGACGCAAAATGAAATTTAGTAAAGCAGTTAATTTTTAAGACTTAAATCAATTTATTATAAGGCGTTCAAATTGTATATATCGCCAAATAGTGTAATTAATGTTAGCTATAGG
Source organism: Eilema depressum (assembly GCA_914767945.1). NCBI lineage: Eukaryota > Metazoa > Arthropoda > Insecta > Lepidoptera > Erebidae > Eilema > Eilema depressum. Next base: position 4,868,745 of record OU612028.1, on the reverse strand, counting down.
TACACATACAATAATGCAAAGCAATAATGTACTTTACTTGTACTTATCGGCTAAAATAAGTTTTCTGTATATATTTTAAACAGTACATATCAATAAGTTTAAGATTCTTGGGGTTACAAAAATGTGCATGAAATGTTATTATTATTTAAGTGAAAAAAAAATGGCAGATTGATGTGTAATGTAATAGTACATTATGGTACAAGTGAGCAACGTTGGTGATTACCGCCGAGGCGCCATTGAGTCTTAAGACAGCCGAGGACGGTAATCATCATGCTCACACGTGCCATACGACGTTTTACAACACACTTGCGAATAAAATAATACTACAAATACTAAATAAACAATACTACAAATTAATTCGTTTTCCTATGCGCGCGCATTTAACAATGGCGGTCGACCATATTTAAAAAAAAATGAGGTTTGAACTTAACTTTTTTTTACTCTGTTTTTTTTCTGTAGGTACTTAGAGAAAAAAAAAAGTTAAATTTGAGCGAAAATTTTGTTTATTACACAAGTATTACAAGTTGAAATTATTTATTTAAATACGAAAATGTATCAAATGACCATACAATAGGCGTATTAATTTATTCGTACTATTAAACACGTTATTTTTTGTATCAAAACTTTTTTAAGAACATAGACAATTAAAGACACTTCCTATAAAATTTAAAAAAGAATCTATAACTCACTTTTGTGAATAATAGCAATGAAAAAGTCACAGTTTTATAATAGGTGTCATTCCGTGCTTAATTGCGGTAAAATAATATCACTGTTATGAGCAGGTGTGTTGTAAAAAAACATTACATCACATAGGGGTGGGGGCTCTGGGTTTGGCTACACCCCGTGTATAATACCTATTATACACACTACAATATACTACTGCAAAGGCAAAATTGATATCGTTTAGGTATTTAACGTTAAGAAAACCTTGTGCATATTTTTTTGTACCAGAAGAATCTCTTTCTGTCTCTGTTTTAATTAAACTGAATGATATGTTTCGTTTATGCAATGAAATCATAATATTAAAATTTTATAGTAGGTAGATATTAGCCTCTGTGGCATGGCCGTAATGAACGTGACTGGTAAGCAAGTCGCGCGGGTTCGATTCTCGCTCAGTGCAGATATTTCTATGCATGAATATGACTATTTGCATTGGTCTGGGAATTTCCATGCCTCGGAGAGCACGTTAAGCCGTCGGTCCCGATTGCCATACGAACATCTATGGTAGTCGTAGACCCCTAAAAAGTTCGACTAGTCTAACTAACAGAAATTCGATATCGCCAATTGATGACAGTTGCGGAAAATATCGAAGTACAGCCGCATCTTAGTTAGACTAGAAAACCGACTCCAAACGAGTTGGGAGGCTCCAAAGGCTCAGAGAATCAGTAGGTAGGTATTTACATTAGGACAACAATATACTTACTCTGTGATTGGTACTTCCAACTACCTATGAGATAAAGTGAAAATAAAATTTATTTAGTTACTTCATAATGCATTATTATTTTGTCCTTACCTCAACCTAGAATTCTTCCAATTACTATCGCAGAAATGTATATGTAGATGTTTAAATATTTTTACAAATAATGTATGTAAATATGTTTTCATCCCACCATCTCGGAAAGACTATTTTTGCTCTTCGATAACTGAGCGTAAAAGTCGTTTTTATCCTCTAGAGAGGTAAAGTAAATTTGAATTTAGAACATCGTGTGTACTAGGTTTGTGGACTCAAAACATCATTAAACCTATTTACTTCTACCTCTATGGTGCCGAATTTATCATACAACTTTTTTTTAATTCATGAAAAACTCAGACTCGTAACCTCCTTGGTGTACTTTTTTTTTAATTTGCTTTGCGCGCATCAATTTTTTTCGCGTCATATTGTTGACATTGTTGTTGAATTTTTATTTTGTTGTATTTTATTACTAGTATTAATACACATATTATACAGCCTCCATGGCGTAGTGGTATTGAACGCGGCCGCTACGCAGGAGGCACGGGTTCGATCTCCGCTCAGTGCAAATATTTTTTATGCATGAAAATGGGTATTTGCATTGGTCTGGTCGTGCCTTGGAGAGCACGTTAAGCCGTCGGTCACGGATGCCATACGAACATCTATGGCAGTCGTTACGGGTAGTTGGAGCCCTAAAAAGTTCAACAACAACGGTCTGGCTGCAATGCTTCGATATCGCCTAATGTCATCATTGGGTTGTGGAGGTCAGATGGCAGTCGCTTCACGGCAAATATCGAGGTCCAGCCAAATCCGCAGTTAAGACTGGTAAAGCGGACCCCGGACTCCGAGGTGAAAGCTTCGGATGCGGACTGGGAATTAACGCTAGGAAGGAGAAGCATTTCATTATTTCCTCGCTGAGGTGGGATGAAAAGTTACGTGTTGCACTCGAGTGCAAAGATTTTTCACCTTGTGCTCTTTTGATTCCCTCGCTAACGCTCAAGATTCTAATTTGTGAATCACTCGCTACGCTCGTGATTCAAATTTAGAATCTTTCGCTTGCTCGGTTATCAAAAATGAGCACGCGGTTAAAAAGCAACTTTGCACTCTTGTATAACAAATAACTATTATCCTAGCGATATGCCCGTTAATAACGATCTGACGCATAATGTATTGTATATCCGCGAATAAAGATATTTTGATGTCAAGGTTCATGTCGGATATTTGAACTTGAAAAGATAGTTGACGCCACTTGCCGCAGTGCGTGACCGGACATATTTCATGTTGCATTACTGTCTTACCATATTTGATTTCAAAATATAAAAAATAAATTGAATACGTAATCGTTTTTCGTCGCTAGGTAATTAATCACCTTTATTTTATATTGTAAAAAAGGTCGGACTAATAAAATTCAAGCGTTTTAATAAAGTAATTTTAATACAATTTGTTATACTTGCAATAGAATATGAGGTTTCCTTCCACAGCACCCATTACATTGTGAAATAAATTAACAGGATGAGTGATGGTCAGAAATAAAAGTTTCTTAAAAGTTGTCACAACAACTGCAATAATACATTACGACTGTCGGCAATGTGAAACAGACAAATAATTTCCTAACGCTAGTTCTAGGCGAAAAACAATGTCAACTATGTTTATAAAATAAATGAAAATTCTTATATACTAATTCAAATAACTGCTATCTAAAGTATAAGGGTCAATCCCCACTGAAAGAGCAGCGGCCGGCCGGCAGCGATTTTTTTATTACGAAGCATTTTGAATCTCTTATATCTATATCTCTAATATCAACGGGAGAAAAAGGTCATTAGTCATTTGAAGGCAAAGGAACGTTTGCATAAGGCACAACAATTTTTTTTATACTACTTAGGTCGCAGACAAGCACACGGCCTACCTGATGGTAAGTGGTTACCGAGACCTTTGGGCGAGTGCGACACCCGGGGAGTCACACTTTCTAGTAACAAATTCTGGCCGCCGCGCGCCGTCGCCGTCGGCCGCTGCTCTTTCAGTGGAGGTTGACCCTAAACATATTATCTACTAATCAGGCTTACGAATAGCTAGCATGATTCGTTCATCTTATTTGTACAACAAGAAATTGTCATTAATGAGGTCTATAAATTAAATAATTATTAAAATGCTGGGTCATAGTGATATTTTTTTTTTCAACACACAACTCGATAAAAAACGCTTGTCAAGAGTGTGTTGACGATGTTGCACGTCATATTTAATTCACTGTCAAACTGAAAGTTAAAGCTAAATAGTCAAAAAGTGTATTTTGAGACTTGAATATATAACTAATTTGGGATAACTAATTCATTAATTTGGGATACTAAACTCTAGAAAACTTAATTATCAAGTTTTTTACGAATACGTTTTATTTTTCTTAATGTTCGAAATCAAAAATTCAGTTAGAATTTCCATGGAATAATTTCATCACAACTAAGATAGGTATGCACAATCAAAATGTGAATACATCATGGATTTACAATAGCAATGACATTAAATGAATATTCCAAATCATTACGTAGTTTCGAAATGAGAAGAAAAGATGTCTAATAAAGTTGCATATCTTACACCATTGAGCCAGCCACTTCGGGATGAAATCCACTATTGGTATACAGGGTGTTAGGGAAACGCTCATTGTATAAGACAATACAAGAGCAGGTCACAAATGAAGTAACAATTCGGGTAACTCATAAAACCTAGAAATATTGTCGTTTACTATTTACCTGAACAGTTTCACGACTATGCACTATAAAAAAAGTTGCGGCACGCCATGATAGCCGTTTTGAAACGACTAGTTTTGCTAGTTTTCTCTTTTTTGGTGTGTGAAGTTTATTTTCTTCTGTGCCAGTCTAGTCATATTTTTCTTTAGTTATTCGTCTAACAGACAAATCCGTAGTTAAGACTGGTAAAGCGGACCCCAGACTCCGAGGTGAAAGCTTCGGATGCGACTGGGAATTAACACTAGGATGAAGATTCGTCTAACAGTTCATTGTCCAATATCGCACCAAAAAAGAGAAAACGAGCAAAACCAGTCGTGTCAAAACGGCCATCAAAGCCTGCCGCAACTTTAACTAAATGTAATAAATAAACAAAATAAACTTTTAAAGCTGGGTCCACATTTGTAGCATTTCTGTGTATAGTATCTCCTTCGCGTGGCCTCAACGCGTATCATGATCGCTAGTTTGGACACAGGATGATACCACTGACAAGCACGGAGCATTGCGATTGGCAGGCTTCAGGCAGGCGGTCAATCGCAATGCTCCGTGCTCTCGTTACGTTTACCATACGATTACGATAGTTGTTCGTGCTCACCCCACTGATTCGGCCCGATTCGCACTAAACGCGTATCTTGATACACCTCGTATCCGATATACAACATTTACTAAGTATGGACGCGTTTTTTTTACGAAATACGCCAAAATGGTACGATATGGACAAAATGAGCGTCCATATTTATGATACAAATACTCGATACGATCAAGGTGCTACAAATGTGGACCCAGCCTAATATAACTCTAGTCTAGGCGTGGGTAGCACTATCCTCTACAAAGTCTCTAGCTTCGTCTTGCGTGACGCACTCGACGTGAGACACTTTGTTCCTGAACTTGACGCCGTAGAACTTGTGCGCGTGCTCTAATAACTCAGGTCTGAACGTCGTGGTGATGAACTGCGCTGATGTAGATAGCTCGTGGATCATATTCGCGATGGCTTTACGATGTTGCGCGTCCAATGCCTGTTGGATATACAAGTTTTTATCAGATCTGGATAAAGTTTTGGTAAATAGGGGGTTGTGTTACCGACCTGTAATTGTCAATGGCGAGGGGTCCTTATAAAACGATTACTGCCGGCTTTCCTATGGCATGGTGCATGATAAATTAGATCGAAGTAAGGTTTTTATGTCAGATGATCAAAGTAAGCCGCGATGTTCCTGTATGCCGTTTCTATATTCCATACGTCATTGGAAATAACCGGGCAGCGATAATTTTAGAATTGTTTAATACGATCCCCTAAACTTTCAGATCCTCTGAGAGATCGTAATAGAGGATCCAAATGGAACACCCTGTATAATTAGTGTTAATGATAATAATAATATAATCAGTTACCTGTGAAGGTTTGCTACTTATCTTCTTCTATAATATACAAATGAATCGCTGAATGTGTTGCTAAGCGCAAATCTCGAGAACAGCTGAACCGATTTCGCTAATTCTCTTTTTAGAATATTCCTTGTAGTACAAGGATGGTGCTTACGCAGAGAAAATTTTAAAAAATTGCGACAGCTGGTTCATCTCGCGCCTAACCCTCCGGGGATAAAGGCGTGATTGTATGTATGTATGTATGTCGTTGGCACGTACCTGGTCGATCTCGTCGAACAGGTAGAAGGGCGCGGGGTCGCACTTCTGTATGGCGAAGATGAGCGCGAGCGCGACGAGCGACTTCTGCCCGCCCGACAGCTGGTTCATCTCGCGCATGTCGCCCTCGCCGCCCGTGAACGACACCTTGATGCCCACGCCCGCGAACTGGTCCGAGTTGGCGCGCTGCCGACGACACAACACTTCGTTACACACAACTATACCTCGGGACATTATATGGTGCTTGCACTTCATTCTCGTCGAGGTTAGGCGAGGTAGCGGGAGCCCTCGCGTCACATCGCCCGCTCCGGCCGCCAGGTTCGATCGCACAGTTCGATTAATCGAACTATGAGGAATTTTATGTCCTTATGGTTCGATTGAAAAGTCGAACTGTGCAGCGTTTGCTATTTTAGGTAAACGTGGTTCGATTGATCGAACTATGAGGAATTTTATGTCCTTATGGTTCGATTAAAATTAATAATTGAAACGTGTTTCGATTAAAATGTTAAAATCAATAATTTAAACGTGCTACTGTATTAGAAAAGTAATTGCTATTTAATAAATATATTTTATTTAAATAAAGATCCTTTCCACGCCATACGTTCCAGGAAAAATCCCACATGCATATCGCCATGAGCAAGCATCATATTCGTTGAAATTATGAACTCATTCCGTCTTCGTGGTTCTTTTTCTCGCTTCTCTAACAATCCTCCTTTCATTTTGATGATATAATACTCAGAATCTCGATGCAAACTGGTCAATATGGTCATCCAATTTGGCCCAATTTTTCCTATAAGAGCATTGAACATTTTTTTATGCCACCCTTCAAGACAATTTGTTGTCCGGTGTAGCTCTCCATAAACAGACCACTTTGTTTTTTTTACCCATCGAACTACAACAAATTACAGATCGCCGTAGTTCGATTGATCGAACAACAAGGACTTAAAAATTCCTGGTAGTTCGATTAAACCAAATTGATCGAACTACAAGGAATTACAAATCTTCGTAGTTCGATTGATCGAACCACAAGGAAATAAAATATCTCGTAGTTCGATTGATCGAACTATACGATCGAACCTGGCGGCCGGAAGGACATCGCCGCGCCTCGCGTCGCCTCGCGCGAGGAGACGCGAGGTGCGAGGGTAGACGAGGCGAGGCGCAGCCTCCACATTCTCGCGTTCGTTCAATCAGTATGCCAAAGTCTTGTGCTTAATCGGACATCGACAAAGAGAATACTGGAACAATGGTGAGAGTGAACCTCGTCTAACTTCGTCAAACCTTGCCTCGCCTAACCTCGACGAGAGTGAAGTGCTAGTAAACCTCGTGTCGCCTCGCCTCGCATAACCTCGCCTAACTTCGTCAAACCTCGCCTCGCCTAACCTCGACGAGAATGAAGTGCAAGCATGACAGCTTCCGTAGCGTAGTGCTAGTGAACGCGGCCGCTACGCAGGAGGCGCGGGTTCGATAGTGCAAATATTTGTGTGCATGAATATGAGTCATGGTCTGGTCGTGCCTCGGAGAGCACGTTAAGCCGTCGGTCCCGGTTGCCATACGAACATCTTTGGCAACCGTTACGGGTAGTTGGAGCCCTAAAAAGTTCAAAAACAACGGTCTAGCTGCATAGCTTCGATATCACCTAATTTTACAATTGGATTGTGGAAGTCAGATGGCAATCGCTTCACGGAAAATATCGAGGTCTAGCCAAATCCGTAGTTAAGACTGGTAAAGCGGACCCCAGATTACGAGCTGAAAGCTTTGGATGCGACTGGGAATTAACGCTAGGAGGAAGAAGATTATATCTTGTATTGTGCTCAAAGTCTGGTATACGCGCAGTATAATTACGTTTCTTGGGTGTCTTTTGAGGAAAGCACGGGGTACTGCTATTACAAGACAATCCGCGCGCGCCAGAGCTTCGTATGTCTCAAGTCCAAGATGTGTCTCGACCTGATGTTTTTTTTATCTTTTTTTAATTTTTTTTTTAACTAAGAGAATAAGGCTTGACACGTTCAGTTTTGATTTCCGTAGTCTATTCACTTCTAATCGAACACCATTTGTTTGAATTTTAATTTGAAAACAGAATATGTCACCTCTTATTAGGGTGCATAAACAAAAAAATAGATATATCACATCATATACATCCCACAACACAGCACAACACAACCTAGCCTATAGGTCTATTCATTTGAGACCTTAAATATTTATTTATTATTATTATCATAGGTGACGTACGTCGGCATTGCTCGGTTCTGGTGCATCCTCAGGAGCTACTCTCATAATGAGACTACCCCGGCCCTGTGGTACTAGCTTCTTGAAAACTTCCGTGAAGTTTTTGCTAACTTGTCTGAACGTGAACTGAATAGCTTCTAGCTTCCTGTGTTCTAAGGTCTCGATGAGCTCTCGGATTTTCTCGCCTCTGTGAACATAAAAAAATTAAGTTAGTTATATTAGTTGTAGGTATATTGGTAACATACCAAATGGTATAATTTTAAAGCATTTAGTATGCTAAACTAAACAAAATATTTTAAATTGGAAAAAGCGAAATCAATACTCGGGCAGGACTCGAACCCGCGATCTTTCCCTTACAGGGGGAATGGTCAGAGCATTTCCCCCTGTAAGGGAAAGATCGCGGGTTCGAGTCCTGCCCGAGTATTGATTTCGCTTTTCCAATACCAAATGGTAGTTGAAACTCTCAAAAGTCCGACTAGTCTAAATACAGAACTTTGATATCGCCAATTGGTTGTGGAGGTCAGATGGCATTCCCTTTACGTAAAATATCGAACTTGAGCCGCGTCATAGTTAAACTGGAAAGCCGACTCCAACTGAGTTGAGAAAAGGCCCAGAGAATGATTGGATTCTAATATAAAATGAAGAAATGCTCATACGAATAATTCACGAAATCGTAGGCAATTATTGTTCGATGTCCTAAAGTATGGACTTAAAATGTCGAAAAAAAGAGTCTTTTTATAGTTAATTCACTGATGAAGCGAGAAGTTTCCTATGGGTTGTAGTAAGTTAGTAACGGGATCAGAATCCCACGCGGGCGCAGAGTCGCGCTTTTTTTACTACATCTTAATGGTTATTTCCATTGAATCCAATCCAAAGTGATCCATCCAATTTTCGACCCATCTCTATACTCCCAGCCCTTAGTAAAATTTTTGAAAAAATAATTTTTAATCAACTGCTTTCACATTTTACATTTAATAAATTACTTCATGAGAAACAGTTCGGGTTCACTAAAGGCAGAAACACGACGGATGCAGGAGTTGCACTCGTCAAACATATATTTGATGCATGGGAAAAGAAGCAGGATGCCATTGGTATTTTTTGTGATTTATCAAAAGCTTTTGATTGTGTTGATCATGAGACTTTGTTATTGAAATTAGGTTATTATGGTGTTTCTAGTGGCTCACTTAGCTTAATAAAGTCTTACCTTAATGGCAGAGTACAAAAAGTCAACATTAATGGCACCGACTCTTCTGGCGCCCCTTTAGTCATGGGAGTACCCCAGGGCTCGATATTAGGACCCCTTTTATTCTTGATATATGTAAATGATCTTCCTTACTTCACTAAAAATCTTTGTGAAATAGTATTATTTGCAGATGACACATCATTAATTTTTAAAACTGATAGACAAAAAGTAGTACTTGACGATGTGAATAATACCCTTTCCGAAATATTGCATTGGTTCACAAGTAACAACTTGTTACTCAATGCAAAAAAAACAAAATGTGTAAAGTTTACTATGCCCAATGTAAGACAGATAGATACTCATATTGTAATGAACAATAATTCAATTCAAGTAGTTAATACCACAGTTTTTCTGGGAATAACTCTAGATAGTAAACTGCAATGGGGTTCTCATATCACAGCCTTGGCAGGAAAACTTAGCTCAGCTGCCTATGCGGTTAGAAAGATAAGGTCACTAACTGATGAGGAAACGGCACGATTAGTTTATTTTAGCTACTTTCATAGCGTTATGTCATATGGTCTGTTGCTGTGGGGCTCAGCTGCCGATATTGAGACTGTTTTCATATTACAGAAACGCGCGATACGAGCAATCTACGGCCTCAGACCCCGTGACTCGCTGAGAGAAACATTTAAAGAAATTAATATATTAACGGTTGCTTGTCAATATATTTACGATAATATTTTATACATACGGAAGAACTTAAATCTTTTAAAAAAGAACTCGGACACACATGATTATAATACGAGAAATAAAGATAAACTAGCAGTGCCAATACTCAGGCTTCATAAGGTTGGTAATTCATTTGTAGGCAACAGTATAAAAATATTCAATAAAATTCCTCAGGATTTGGTTGACATGCCACTTAATATTTTTAAAATAAACGTGAAAAAAAGTCTAATGGAAAAAGCTTATTATAAAGTAGAAGAATATCTTAATGATAAAAATGCATGGTCAACCTAATCACTTTCTTGCCCGCACATTGTAAATTGTATAAAAACCGTATTAAAAAATAAATAAATAAATAAAAAGGATAATTGAGTTCTCTGAGTTTCTTGCTGGTATCTTCTCAGTAGAACCAACTACCGAACCAGCGAAAGAATCATTTTCAAATGGTTTACTTTATTTTTTTTAATATTTTATTTTTTGTTCACATACTTCTTGACACAATTGTAATATTTTGACGTTCATATGTGCTCTATATGTGCCTAAATTGAATAAACGAAATTGATTCTTTGATTCTTCTTTGAGGTATTACTATAACACGCTAAAGATAAAGTGTTATCTTACGGTTTACTAACACAATAACCTTAACCAGAAACCTACTCCAAGAAACTAGAGCGCAGTAATCTGCTAATGGTATTTATATATTAATATGTTTACGAGCGTCACTCGCGCGTACAGTCAGCATCAGATCGATCTTGACTAGCAAAGTACTCAAAATGATCTCAAGGTTCTCTATTTTTATTCCTACAATTTTATGTCATAATTTAATATTACATAATGATACTTGTCCTAACATTATTTACGCATAATACTCATTTGCCATAACTTTTTAATCATAATTTTTTTAATCCTATTTACTATAAGCATAATATTTTTTTATGCATACTGTCCCAAAGCATAAGTTTACTTAAGCATAACGACGCGTAACCATAACTATTTTAAGCCAGAATGTTCATTTGACTAAATAAAGTTCTACATGGTTATAAAAAAAAATAACCACGAAGGCCTAATGCGGGAGCTTCGCTCCGCTCCGCTCCCGCATTAGCCTTCTAACCTAATCTATCCAAGTCGGAATCAGGGGCTTTCTCAATAAATCTGCTAAATAACTATTAGACAAATAAACAATATGCTTTACAACTTTATGCATATCAAAGTTATGAATAAAAACATTAGGATATTACAATATTTATGCTTAATTAATAACATAGTATGCTAAAAACCAATTATGGCACACTATTATTATGACAAAGAAAATTATGCCTAACTTGTTATGACAATTTAAATTAGGACAAAAACCATTATGAGAAAAAATGGGATCCCGATCTTAACACCTCGGTATTCGCCCCTTCCTGTTGACTGATTGTTCTAATGTTTGGTACACACCTTTAGTTCAGACGATAATACAATTTAAACCAATAAGACAGTTTGGTATTAACATCAGTAGGTATTAAGATCATTTTGAGTCCTTTGCTAGTCAAGATCGTTTCGACGCTGACTGTAGGTCTGAAATGCACTACAAAAGGTATGTTTACACAAATTTCATATAATTCTAATATCAACTAGGTAATTGTGCCCGCAACTTCGTCCGGACTAGTAATACTACTGCCAGGGGAGACCCCGGGATGGATGATCAGCGTTTATGTGTGGGGCCACCAATTCCCCTATGTAACGACTGCCAAAGATATTCGTTTGACACCCGGGACCGACGGCTTAACGTGCTCTCCTAGGCACGGTAACACCCAGACCAATGCAAATTGCAATTCAACCTGAGCAGCAGTCGAATGAACTACCGACACGCGACCGGTTTTATTTACTTGTGCGGAACCCTAACTCTTAACAACTCGCAGAGTCTCGATTGCGAGGACTCCATCCAGCCTTCTTGGCCATTGTTCATCGTTTTAATTATTTATTTAAACTTCATGCACACATGCACACAGGCGGACTTAATGTCATAGGAGGCATTCTCTACCAGTCAACCTTATAGGTGGTGCAGAGAATAACAAAGTAGGTTTAGGCATTATGAAAAGTAACTATTTTAGTCCCTAAACAAAATATGATTGACAGGTGTTCGCGGTAGGAAGGTAGGTTTAGTTTCTGGTGAACAATATTTGAATAACGTATACGACATAACAATGCGAAATACCGTAAAACTAATATATCGGAAGTTAATTACCAAGAACTAGTGATCTTAATTTTAAGTGTGTCAAAATTAATCGTTTCTTTCTGCAATCGGAGGAATTCTAACATTACTGATTTAAAACAACGTTATAAATATTGACGGGCGCATTTCATAACAAACACGGCGACGTAAACACTGTGCAGTAATAAAATGTACATTTATACTTTGCTATCGATATTAGCATTACCATTGGTAGTTGATTGTGGAAGTTGGTGGGATGTATTTGAAAATATATTTGATACTACAAGTCCTAGTGAGCCTGAAGACGCACATCTGAATATTAGCCAGTTGGCACATAAGTATGGATATGAGATAGAAGAGCACCATGTGGTGACTGATGACCTTTATGCCATCACTTTTCATAGAATACCAAGAGAAAATGGACCGGTAGTATTTCTGATGCATGGCATTACAGAATCTTCAGACAGCTGGTTGTTACAAGGCCACTCGTCATTGGGATTCGTGTTGGCCGACGAAGGTTTCGATGTTTGGCTGGGGAATGCAAGAGGTAATCAGTATTCAACTGAGCACGCGTTTTGGAATCACACCTCACCAGAATACTGGGAATTTTCGTGGGAAGAGATTGGAGTGTTCGATTTGCCAGCGATGATCGATTATATTCTCCGATTCACGAATAGAGAGAGTCTATATTATGTAGGGCACTCTCAAGGCACCACCAGTGGTTACGTTTTGTTATCAATGAAACCTGAGTACAATGAGAAAATTAAGTTGATGTTCTCACTAGCGCCTGAAGCTTGGATGTCCAATGTGAGAAGCACAGTCATAAAACTGTTCTCATCTGCCGCGAACCAGCTATTACCTTTTCTCGAATACGGCATATTTACTTCAGGTTCAGAAATATTACAGAAAGTAACAACGTCGATATGTAGTTGGTTACCGCAAAATTGTAAAAAGGTAATGTATGATCTGATAGGACCTGAGCATAAAATTAACGATACCTTGTGGTCCGTCATATTTGGACATATGCCTACTGGATCGTCGGCGATGCAGTTTCTACATTACGGACAATTGGTGAACTCGGGGAGATTTTGTAGGTTCGACCACGGAATGGCGGGGAATATTAAAAGGTATGGGCGAACCACGCCTCCAGACTACGATTTAAAAAATATGATTACACCCGTGGTGTTGTATTACAGTGACAACGATTGGCTGTCGGATCCAAACGACGTGGTCAAGTTAATGGGGCATTTACCTAACCTTATAGATCACATATTTCTGCCTGAATTCGGTCATATGGATTATGTGTACGCAGGAGAGGCTCGAGATACCATTTACAGGAAAATCGTCGCACAAATTAAAACATTTGAGATGCTATATCCATAATATGACATGACCTTTGAATTAATAGTAGAATCCCGATTACAACTTTTTTTAAAACTTTAAGAATCTTGAAACATATAGAAGGAATATATGAAATCACTTTCGTCATTTCTTGTGAAAACTTCTTCAGTAATATGAATCGCTGCCGCGCTGTTCAATTTATTTCTATGCCGCTGAACATGAAATTAAAGATTCCATAGATTCTATCGATTGTCTAAGAATAACCACAGTACATAAGTTCGGTGGTAAACTTTGGTAACTTTAAGGCTCATTTAGACAAGTTAAGTTACTCGCCTGCAATATACGATTATCGAAAGGAAGAAAAAAGTTACTTCGTCTAAACATTTGCAGAAACAATAGCCGCTTGCTAGTCCACGCTGGCAAGCACGAGTGTTTACCTGTGTGTAATTGTGTAATTTTGATACGATAATGGTATGGCGATTATTGCTAGTGATAGTAGGGTACAATATCTGTAACCGAAACGTGCGAGAAACTATCTGAATGAGCCTTTACGTTACTAATATGAGCAGTAAAAATGCTGTCCAAATTTACCCCGCCAACCGGCACAGATACATAAAAAGATCATTTTTGTAATACGTATCGTGGAAACGCGCAGCATATTTTTGTGTTGTGTAATGTCATAAAATTGCAAGAAATATGCCAATAAAATAAATATATAGCGTAATTTACTGTGAATAGAATATTGTGCAACCTTGTATTGTTGTTTTACCTATAAATTTTAGTCAAAAACAATGAGCATACCATGGCTGGTATAGAGTCAGTGTTTCTGAGGTTTCATTGCATTTGATATGAGAAATTGTTTAGTTGTGATTATGAAATTGTAAATTAATAATGCCTGAGTACATCCATGTCCATACTAATCCATATCCATACTATAATATTATAAATGCGAAAGTAACTATGTCTGTCTATCTGTCTGTTACGCTTTCACGCTCAAACCACTGAACCGATTTTGATGAAATTTGGTACGGGGGTAGATTAGACCTTGGGAAAGGACATAGGCTATGTTTGGTCTTGACAACCGAAATCCACGCGGGCGGAGCCGCGGGCCACAGCTAGTTTGAAATAAGTTATACACTTACCCAATATCAAGTTCTTCCTTTCGTTTGTATAACTTCTCCTTCTGTTCAGAGAAACTGATGAACTGGTCTAAAGCTTTCTTGTTCACGTGGTTGTATTTCTTTAGATGTTGGTTCGCTTTCTCCAATTCTTTGAATAGCTGTATAAAAGGAATAAGAGTTACATTATTGCCAATCTCATTAATAATTTTTGACAAATAAAAGATTTCTTTAAACCCCTTATCGTTAAATTAATGACATATTTTTTTAAAATATCATCATTTTATGATATTTATAAGTTACTATCTCTTCCTGTGGGTGTCGTAAAGGGATAGGGTTGTTTTCCACCCGACAGTAAACATACTGCCCATGCCAAAATGCCCGCTAGACGGCAATAGGCTCGCCCACTATTATATGGGAACGAAAATCATCGTTGGCGAAATGTGGGTGTTAATACACCTCTGCCTACCTCTTCGGCGATTTACAGGCGTGAGTATATATTGTATGTATAAGTTAGGTGCTAATTGTATACCTGTTTGAGAGACATTTTCTGATATTTCGCGTGCAGTTCGGGTGCATTAGACAGAGTGCCCAGTGCGGCGATCTTGTCGAGAGATTCTTGTATTTTTTCCTGTAGCAACACTTCCTTGGACGCCATCTTTTCTAAACCTTTCGCGTCCTCTTCCATTTTGTCCTGAGCTTCTTTTTCCTGTTCACATGAATTAGATGTCAATATCAAATGTATTTTATTGCTTCAAATATGTAATTTAGATATTTCTCTTTAGCAAATAGTATAATTTGTAATTTAGTTGTGAATAGTTATATTCATAACCGTATCGAAAAAAGCATTACGATAAATGTCCTAACCTGTGCGTGTCTCTTAAACATACATTTTTAAATTACTTTAACATACAGTATAAAACATCAATTGACATTATCTTTTTAGGGTTAAATGTATAATAGACCTCATACGCATTACATTTTAAAATCTGACAAATACGTCACGTATTGTTACAACATCAACGGTCTACCCAACGATTGCTTCAGTCAACTTACCTTATTCCTCCACTTATCGAGCTCAATTTTCAAGGCCTTTTCATTCTTGACAGCGGCTTGCACTTTTCTCTCGACCTCTTCAAGCTCCTTATTGATCTGTTTGATGCGTTTCTCGGTAGCCGTGAGGTCTGCTTTACTATTCGCCAGTCGACGCTTCCGATCTTCGACGGAGATCTCTTGAAGGGCTTGCACCAATTCGTCTTTGCGTCTGTTGGTTTGTACAAAATTTGTTTCACATTCTTAATATGCAGTAACGACTGTTTATATTTCTAACTTCAAATTAGCGCTGCTAGCAGTAAGTTCTTTTATAAATAAGTAGCCTGCAGACCCGTGCTAATGCCAAATTCAAGCGGAAAATTTTCGGAAAAATATCCTATAAATTTTTTGGAAAAATATCCTATAGGAAAATTTTCAGAAAATATCCTATAGGAAAATTTTCGTGCTAATGCCAAATTCACGCGGAAAATTTTCGGAAAAATATCCCATAAATTTTTTGGAAAACATCCTACAGGAAAATTTTGAGAAAATATACTATAGGAAAATTTTCAGAAAATATCCTATAGGAAATTTTTGGAAAAATATCCTACAGGAAAATTTTCAGAAAATATCCTATAGGATTTTTTTTGGAAAAAATATGCTATAAGAAAATTTTCGGAAAAAATATCCTATAATCCGATTACAGCGACACCGGGTCCAAATTATGACAATAATCATCGCGAAGGTGGGTTCCCTCGGTTGGGAGATCAGACAGATACATAAGAACGGACAAACCAATATTCGGTATTCATATACTAGAAGAACATATTTTACCTGATCAAGTTATTAGTGAGCAGATTCTCCAGTTTATTCTTCGTGGCCTCCAAGTTCATCCTAGCGCTGAATGCTTCCTTGTTCTCTTGAGTGAGACGACGGATTGCGTCGTTTAGCTCGTCCACTTTGCCCTGGTCTGCGGTCGATAGCTGCTCCATGAGTTCCTGAATTTTTCAATTATTACTATTAGAGCTGTCGCCAAGCGGCATTGCCCGTGATGATGTTGGTTATTGCTAATCTATCTGTATACCAAACTTCATCAATAATGACGAACTTTCATACAAACTTTGTCATAATTTCATAATGATTGATTCAGTGATTTAGGCGTGAAAACGTAACAGACACACAGACAGAGTTACTTTGGCATTCATAAAATTAGTACTTATAGATTTTTTTGCAAAAAAATAAATTGTCGCAATCCATCAAATTCAGAAGATACCCGGTAATAGGGAAATTTACAAAAGTAACAGAAAATACCTTAGCAGGCCGGGTATAGTTACCGGTAAATAATGTACTCTGTTTCCGTGCGTCCGCGTTTTTTGGACGTCTTTTGATAAAAGCATTTATGGTCAAGATATATGCCGGTAACTATATTTAGTGTATATCGAATATGAAGGCATAATTCCGTTATTTGGTATCAAGACTTACCTGATGCAGTTCAGATTCTAGACCTTCCTTCGTGGCCTGCATAGCTTCCAGGCTGGATCGGCACTGCGCCAACGATCGTTCCTTAGGGCCGCGGAATCTTTCTATTGAACCAAGCTCTTCTTTCATTAAACGGATGTCAGCTTTAACTTTGTCAAATATGTCCCTGGTAATTAAAAAAATGTACGTTTTATATGTGAGCCTACTATAAAACTAGCTACAAGTTAAAAGCTATTGTGTTTATTCAAAAAAATAAAAGAATGTGTCCTTTGAGTGAAATTTACCATTTTCAGTATTTAGATTATGTACTTTCCCTCCAGGTAAGCAAAATCTTCCACCCTGTAATAGTACAGAGCAGGGGTGGCGAACCTTTATGTATCAACGTGCCATCATTCAAAAAAAATTAAAGCGGGCTTGCACACGACGACCGGGGAAGCTGTCCCATTCTGTCTGTCTGTTATGTCCCATTATATTTTCATGGTCTTGATAATTAGTATAATAATTATCCATACTAATATTATAAATGCGGAAGTTACTCTGTCTATTTGCTACGCTTATTTGAAGTGAAATAGTTCGTCTGTTCATTCATTTTCTAGCGCCTAAGGTATGGCAAAGACGGTAAGTGGCATAAAAAAGTACGCATCTAAATTCTAAATACCAATTTCATGGTGGCGTGCCCAAAAAATTGTGCCGCATGCCATATGTTCGCCCTCCCTGGTATAGAGCGATTGATGATATCAAGTACTTACTTGGCTTTCCCCTGCTTAGTCTCCGTCCTCTGCATTTCAGACACTATACTGTTAATGCTAGTCTCAGTTTTGTTCAGTTCTTGTCTCAGAGTGCTCAACTCTTGCTCCAGTGTAGTGATTTGCTCCATGAGTTCCGACCGAGTCTTCTGCATTTCTAAACGTGAACGCGATTGGTTGAAGTAACCACCGGTTAGGGAACCTTTTGATGATACCTGCCAAGTAATTACGCATATAGTATTGTGAATATATAGATGACTAATTAAATTAGGTTGAAGATGTAGTTGCTAAGATGGAGAAAGGGACGTTTAGATGATTCGGACACGTGGAGAGGATGGACGATAAAAGTCTGACGAAACAGATTTATGAAGCGAGGGTGAATGAGCCACCGGGTAGGGGTGGACCTAGACATCGTATGTCAATCAGATCGAAGGCATCTTATATATTATTTAAAAAAGAAAGTCGTGTTAGTTACACTATTTATAACTCGAGAACGGCTTAACTGATTTGGCTGAAAATTGGTGGGGAGGTAGTTTAGAATCAGGAGAAGGACATAAATGATAGTTTTTTTTTCTCAAAGGAAAATTCGAAGGTGAGGAAGTTCTCATTCCAAGGATATATGCAGCGGGAACGAGATCAGAAATACACGCGATTTGAATAGAACATGCAACGGGAATGGGAACTGATATCCGCGCGGGTGGAAAAATATATGGTGGTGCGAAGTTCGCCGGGTCAGCTACTTTTAAATAAAAGACAAGTCAAGAGTACCCGAATCCGGCGAGCATGTACAAAAACAATTATGAAAGTAGAAGAAGCGAAAGATGTATGCCAGGATTGCAGCAAATGGAAACATGTGGTCTCTGCCTAGACTAGGAAAGATGCGTGACTGTATGTATTAAAATTACCTATAACTACACCGATAGGTACTATACTAGCAGAGTCAATTTCCACTGAAAGAGCAGCGAACCGCAATTCGTTCCAATTCGTCTACCGGCACTATGCTACCCGTAGTTTGCCTTCAAATAAATACGAACTTTTTATCCCCTAGATAAGATTCAAAATGGTTTGAATGACAGCCTCTGTGGCGTGGCGGTAGTGAACGCGACAGCTACGCAAGAGGCGCGGGTTCGACCCCCACTCAGTGCAAATATTTGTTTGCATGAATATGGGTATTTGCATTGGTCTGGTCGTTCCGGAGAGCACGGTAAGCCGTCGGTCCCAGTTGCCATATGAACAACTATGGCACTCGCTACAGGTAGTTGGAGCCCTAAAAAGTTCATCAACTGATGTAATGGAAATGCTGAGATATCGCCAAAGGGTTGTTGAGGTCAGATGGCAGTCGCTTCACGGAAAATATCGAGGTACAGCCAAATCTGCAGTTAAGACTGCTAAAGCGGACCACAGACTCCGAGGTGAAAGCTTCGGATGAGACTGGGATTACCGCTAGGATGAAGAAGACATGATTCAAAATGGTTTGTAATATTTTGCTTAAATTTTTCTGCCGACCGGTGCCTTTTTAGCGTAAATTGACCCTGTGTATTATTATTATTAGAAAATATGGTATTGACCTGATCTCCCTCCAAGGTGACACAGTCCAGGTGGAACTGCTTGCCGAGCTCGGTGGCACACTCCAGGTTCCTACAGATGAGCGTCTTCCCGAAGATGTATTTCATCGCCTTCGCGTATTTGACGTCATATTTCAGTTTCTGCACCATAGCTATGGCGTTCTACAAAAAATGTTTACAAATTTAATTATATTGGTTTTGAATTATTAATTTTAAAAAATCACACTATCCATATTCCATACTTATTATTATGAATGCGAAAGTAACTCTGTCTGTCTGTTACGCTTTCACACCTAAACCACTGAACCGATTTTGATGAAATTCGGTATAGGGGTAGATTAGACCTTGAGAAAGGCCATAGGCCATGTTTGGTCGCGATAACCGACATTCACGCGGGCGGAGCCGTGGGCAAAAGCTAGTTCAATAATATAAGTAATATGTGAAGATTGAAGAGAATATCAACAAAGTATTGTTTCTTTTTTACAAAAGTAAGTTTTTTAGTCTCATTTTATTACATACCCCCAGGCTCCCACCTCTTGGGCGATTGGTGTTAAGTTTTTATTTATCGTTATATGAAACTGAAATAATATATAAATAGATAAAACTTTATTGGTAGAGAATGATAATGAATACAACAAATTTTTTATCATCACACTGTGAAGTTAACAGTCGCCAAAATATAATTATGCTTAGCATGGATACCATGGACAAATCGAGAAACCATACAGCGGAACATGATTATATAAATTCAAACTTACATTATCACTCGGGTACACCATGTCTCTGACTTGCAGTCTGTTAAGAGGCATGAAGGTCACCTCCCCCGGAAGGCTCTGCCGGTTCATCTCCTTCAGAATTTTTGTACCAACCGTATCAGATTCTACTATGTGGTGAAATAGACGATTGCCAGCTGTCACCTAGGAAGACAGACTGTAATTTAGGATTACAAGACAATACTGAAACATCCTGAAAATGTTTTTATTTTGGGTTGCATACATCCATAGGCCACGGTAACCACTTTCCATCAGGTGCATGTCTGCCACCTTAGTGATATAAAAAAAAATCTACTGTCACTACCTGAAGATTTAGTTTTTATTTATTTATTTATTATACACACACTTACAACTATCTTTACAGGATATCCTAATGCGATAGTGCCGTAACTTAAAAATAACAAAAAAATAACAAATTTATCACATATTATTCGACAATTGGGAATAAGCAGCCTTTGTGAATCCATTCAGACTACACGTGTATATATCCACTCGCAGTGACACCGCAATTTAGATCAATGTTCGGCAATGCAGGTTTCAGTTCCATATGTTCAACACCAATCATTCTCGTAATAAAAATCTGTTCAAAGTACAGTCTCGATCTAATCTCAATCTCCCTAATGTCAAAAATGATCAGATCACGATGTCAGTGTTGGATTTGGAAAATTGTGTTACGGGAAAATCAAACAGCCCGCAAAACACAGGAAGCAATTCGTTGGCGAATGTGTGGGATTGACACTTATTTTGACATTTATGACAACCGTAAACGTATGTCAATACCCTACATTGATTATTCTATTCAGAATTTTGAGAATTCTTCAATACTGTAAATAAATGATACAACAATAGGGAAATTATTTCAATGACTTACTTCAACAGCCGTATAAATAGTCTTGTCGCATGTGAAGTTCTCTATCACAGGTCCAAAGTACTGTGTGGCTATTTTGGCCCACTCGCCTCCTCTGTCTTGGAATGTCTCCAGTACTTTGCGTACACTGTCCCTGCCGTTTAAAATAGGCTGAAAATTAAGTTAAACATCTCTCATTAATGCTAGAACAATGGACTTATCTTACCGCAGTAAAGTTTCGTCATAATTCACAGTTACAGTGCCCCGAGAACGAAAAATATTCAAATCCATAACGAACACGTATCGAGAGTAAGGAGCATTGCGATTGGCAGGCTTCACAGGCAGGTAGCCAATCATAGGGCTCCGTACTGTACTATACGTTTATGTAACGAATATTTTTTGTGCTTGGGGCACTGATCAGTCAGCAACACCGAAAGCAAATTTAAGGTGACTGTTTATAAAATTCACGTCATTCCTTGCTACTGAACCAAAAAACACAAAAGGTGTGAATGAATGACAATACACTGTGGTGATCTTCAAACCGTGACAGGCCTCTGTCTGCGTGAGATGTCGTGCGGCGTCCCGCAAGGATCGGTCCTGGGGCCTCTCCTCTAAACTCGTGTATACCACTTGGTGTTTCACGGTGAGCTCATGGACATTGCCGCTGTCACGTGATATACGGATGACACGCTATTGATGGTGTGAAGCGACCCTAAAGGCCATGACCGCGGTTGCATGAAGTTGTGGAGCGGAATTTAGGATTGTTTCGAAATGATTGTCGAGTATTTTACCTTGCCAGCCATAGAGCGCAGTGCTTGATCTGCCTTCGCCAAGTCATCTTTCAAGGATGACAAATTCTGTGTTAGCGTAGTTTCTTTACGCCAGAGTTCACTGTAAAAATTGATGGAAGTTATTTTTTTGTTCTGACTACACTTTATAAAGACGGTATACCTCATCCTGTATACGAATGACTTACTTTCTAGCACTCTGTTCTTGATCCTTCTTTTTCTTACACTCGTAATACTGTTTGTTGTGTTCATCAATAGCAACTCGTTGTCTCTCCATCTCTTTCGTGGTATCTTCTATCCTTTTCTCTAATTCGGTAAGTTTGGTCGCATCACGACGTAGGTCATCGCGGAGTTTAGTCTCGTGATCTTTTTTGTCCTTAATTTGTTTGCTGAGAGATCTGTGTATAAAATAAGCTCAATTAAGTACATTAGCTGTATATATGTAAAGTCTCTGGCTGTGATAATGTCTCAGGCAATCTCAACACGGCAACCTACGATTGAAAGACGGCGTGCGTTTTAGTCGGTTCAAGTTCGACATAACCTCCCCAGCCGGGTCCGACGGGGAGGGGTACTAGGGATTTTTCCCACGACAAAAAAAAAACAAAAAGGGGAGTACTACAATAACCAAATAATAAAGGCTATAAACGGGTATAAACTTTTGAGAATGCCGTGAGGAGAAACAAGGCCTCGATTCTAATAAAGCAAAACCATTGTCACAACACAGAAACTGCAAAAAATGGCATCAAATTTTAGACCTTATTGCTATAGATTCAAAGTCCAAATTCAAATGAAAAAAATTTCTTACACTCTCTCATTCACTCTACAAAAGGCTATTTGATTTTAAACTTTACCTGCATTACTTTAAAGGCTAAAATTAAATGGAAATTTCGTGCAGTGTCAGTGGCATGACAGTGTCCTAACCTAACCTGCCCCTCGATTCTGCTAAAGCACGACGCTTTAGCAGAATCGAGGGGCAGGTTAGGTTAAAGAATAAAATAGTATGGTACAGTACAGGTGGTTTGTTCAATATAGATACAATAACCCTTACTTGAGTTCCTTCTCAATCCATCTATCCCTGTCTTGCTTGGATGTGAACTGGGTGCCTCTGCCTTGCTTCGCGTATAACTCTTGTCTCTTCTGCTGATTCAACGCTAATGCCCTGGTACACTCTTCTTCGCGTGCTTTCATCTCTTCGTATTTAGGCTTCAATTCTTCAAGTTCGCGTTCCTTCTCAGATATTTGTTGGCGTAGACGCTCCAATTCAGCTTCAGCTCTTTCCTAAAACCCATTTTACTAATCTAAATCACACTCAAGGTTAATTGAACTATCGATAAAACAAGTTAAATCTATGTTTGATGCTGTACACTGTAAAAATACCAGTTACTGAGACAGACCTCTTGTGAAACCAATAAATACTACTTTTCCATACTCAAATTATAAATGCGAAAGTAACTGTCTGTCTGTCTGTTATGCTTTACGCTTTCACGCCTAAGCCTCTGAACCCATTTTGATGGAATTTGGTACAGAGATAGATTACACCTTGGAAAAGGACATAGGCTATGTTTGGTCGCGATAACCGACATACATGTATGTATGTACTTATTCCATTTTATACATTTACAATTTTAAGTTTGTAAAATGTTCTTAGCTTTGATATTATGATTTTATTGATAAAAGTGTATCCATAATCCATACTAATATTATAAATGCGAAAGTAACTCTGTCTGTCTGTCTGTTATGCTTTCACGTCATAACCACTGAACCAATTTTGATGAAATTTGGTATAGGGGTAGATTAGACCTTGAGAAAGGACATAGGCTATGTTTGGTCGCGAAAACCGACATCCACGCGGGCGGGGCCGCGGGCAAAAGCTAGTTATGAATATTTAGTACCTTAGATTTATTATCTCCATCAACATCGTCCGACAAATCTTTGATGCCCAGTTCAAGTTTAGTTTTCTCTCTCAACAACTGCTGTTGTTCAGTAGAAAGTATGTCTTTTTCTTCGCGAGCAGCGCCCACATCTTTACGAGCTTCCTTCAGTTTCCTATAAATGGTTATAATTAAATTAATTCTTCTCGTTTTGACGTGAATTTGTAATTCAGTACTTGAGTGTAGTTAGAATTACTTTTATCCGTATACATACAGGGTTAGAAAAATCTATGAGCTATTTTAAATGCTCATAATAACTATTGAAAATCTCGCCAGATAATCTGTTATCATAATACCTGATGATTGGTGCCAGCACTGCCAGCATTTAAGAAAAATATTTAATCATTATTTATTTATTAACATTTTAATTAATCATTAAAAAACCTAGTTTGGTTTGTGAATGTACAATTTAATTTTACCTGTATTCCATTAAACCAGTATCAGTAGATATGAAACATCATGACATAATATTAAGCAAACAATATCTTTATTAAGTTATATTTTAGTCTTAATTAATTTAGTTCCTTATTTTTTAGTTTTAATAGTTTTTAGTTTAATTTAGTAATTTATGTAACTAGTAAAAAATTTAAGTAACCATTTTGAATAAATACAGGCTCAACATCTTATAGAACAATATCTTTAAGCGACTATTAGGTACATCAGTATTCAAATGCAACAACACACACAACAACAAGCAACACTAACCTTTTTTTTTTTTTGTTTTTTTTTTTTTCATCTAACCTTAATATAAGTACAGACCTGTTAGATTCTCTGACGTGATCCTGAGCTTCTCTCACTAAGTCAGCATAGTGTTGTTGTTCCTTGCCACTATTGGAGCGCATTTTCTCTAACTGAAATATAAAAATGAGTGTCTCTTATTACATTTTCTGTTCAATTGTCTTCTTGGTTTCGTCTTTCAACTTTGTCTCGTAGAGGTCAGATGACAGTCGCTTACCAGAAAATATCGAAGTTGACCGTTCTGTAGTTGGGACTGAAAGCCTGTGTAGGGGAAAGGCTTAAAGTATGACTGAAATACTTTTCTTATTTTTATCAGAACAGTTTTAAGTTGACCCGTCACAAGTTTTGGGACTATCTATATTGTGAGGACATTCTAGAGTTACAATTAATAAGTTTGGTAAAATATAAAGAACAGTGGCGAAGGGTCCCTATAACCCAATTCCTGCCAGCAATGGGTTGCATGGCACATGGCAAAGTAAATTGAAGTAAGTATTTTTTCCACCGGCTTCCCTTTTGAAAACATTCACCCACCAGTAGAACAACTGCCACCAAGCAGCTATCAGCTGAAAGAAAGAATGTACTGTTGACATACCTCTTCTAGTTTCCTCTTGTTCTCCCTATGTTCAGTGTCATGTATGATGAACTCTAAAACTCGGCGTGCTCGGTCCCATTTCTGATACTCTTTTAATTCCTCCTTTTCTTCTTCTAAAGTTTTCAAACGCTCCTCTATTGTTTGTAGAAATTCATTAATTTTCTCCACCTGTAAGAAATACATAAATTATCGACTTAAAAGCAGTTACAAGAGATATTCTACTAGAGACTATAATAGATGTTGTAACAGTGTATTGTAAAAGTGTTAATAACATTGATAGCAAGAAATTAAGCAATGTACATGAATATTTAATATTGTATCTATAACATATTTATATTTCACTTAATATTTTGTAGATGTAAATTTTCATTTTTTTTTACCTTTCCGACAGTTTCTTTGAGTATGGTGACAGATTCTTCCCTGCGCTCATCATATACCCTTGTTCCAGCCACTTCTCTTAACAGCTTCAGTCTTTGTGAATCCGGTGCGATAGCCATTTGATTGATCTATAAGTTTGATTTGTTTAAGTAGATTAAATAAAGATAGCAGGTTTGCAAAATTGGTTCAGTAGATCTAGAGATTACCCCTACAATGTCACCAACTTATTACTTTATTTTATTTTTTAACTTTTTATTATTACTAACTAGCTGACCCCACGAACTTCGTACCACCTAACAGTTGATTTTTTTTTTCTCTCCGTAAGAACCATCCTCGTACTTCAAGGAATATTCTAAAAAAAGCATATATATATCTATAATATATAAATGAACCCCTAAAACATTTAGGGATTCACTTTTATATTATAGATATTAATATAGATGATGACCAGATTAGTAGGGAAGTGATATCCAAACCCAAGTTCAGACAGGAAAAAATTAAAACCCCATTCTAAATCCACATGGGTGAGGTTATGGGCACAGCTAAACTAAGATAACAATTTTTATTTGATTTGATTTTATATGTGAACATAATACATGTGTGATACCTACTTTGCCCTGTTTGACGATATAGTAGGGGTTGGAGTTTGACAGGCCCGCACTCTCAAGAAGATTGAGGACCTCAGAGCGAGGAACCACTTTCTTGTTAAGGAAGAACTGATCTTTCTTTGAGCCAATAACTCGCCGTAGGAAAATTTCATCTTTTTCAATCTGCAAATATATATCGAACTGTCAACAGGTGCCATCAACTTTTAATACATAACTCATTAAACATACATAAATAATAATAAACACTACTCAATTTATATATTAATCAGGTAATAAACAATCGTATAAAATATTAAAGTAGTAAAATATTATACAAATAATCTTACAGGAATTCTGTTGTCAGAATTGTCAAAAATGATCTCCACATAGGCTGATATGACTCTAGGTCCTGTACCTTCATGTAACAGAGCCAGACGTTGCTCTGGTCTGAGATGTGAAAACTCATCACTTAGTACAAATTGTATAGCTGGAACAGAAGACATAAGTTAAGCAACCAGTTAGGGTTTGTGCCATGTAGAATAACGTTGGGTAGGCAGTGTTTAGAATCAACACATACTAACCGTGGAAAAAGTTACTCTTTCCTGATCCATTACGACCGACAACAACGTTATGCCGTTTGTCAAAAGGCTCTACCACAATTTGTTCACGATAACTCTTAAATCCTTGGATTATAACCTGTAAACAAAGTTACAATCTCACAAATTACAACTAGCTCCTAAACAAATGCGTAATAACAGAAAGCACAAGGCAATAAAACGATGTTCACTATTTAAATACGAAGGCACATATTATTTATAAACACAATGTTACCTGTTTTATATGCATTTTAATTAATTGAATAACTTAGAATTATTATTGTTTACTGCAGTGAAAGATTCACCGCCATTTCCAAATGCCAAAAGTAGGGTTGTCCACGCGACCATCAATACTAAATATCATACTTGATAATAGCGTATCATACTTTACATACTTTTGATAATATCCATATCTATACTTTCATACTTAATTTCATTATCTGTGTGTTAGTCAAGGGGCACACGGTGCGTTGCGTCGCCGCACCGCAGAAATTTCGGCCAATCGGCGGCCATACGAGCGGCCCCGCACCGCTTCTGTGGCCGCCGATTGGCGTGTGGAGCCGCAACTTACTTTGTGGTGGAGCCGCGGACAACAGTTATTAAATTAATATATCTACTTCGGAACAATAGGATTTTATTGCCAATCATTATTTCAATAAGTATGTGAAAAGAAATAATTTGCTGAATGATTTATTCATCGATTCAATGAGGAAACATTATACAAAGATGTTAATTTTTGTTTATAATCATCGAGGCTATGATAAATAAAAAGTTTATCCAGGAAAAAATGTGAATACATAGGTTGATTTTGGTAATCAACACATTATTATGTTACGCATCGTGTATATATAAATAAATTAAATATATAAATAAATAAATATTCTACAACATTCTACACAACGCTGTCTAGACGGTATACCGCCGTTTGCCCGAATTTTATTTACCCTAATATCATTAGCCATAATAGTCAACAGCCATAATATTAACAGACATAATATTCATTTGCCCTACTCTTATTTGCTATATTAATCACGTGCTAGAATCTTTGTTTCCCATAAAATCACTTACCATAACATCATTTGTCAGAATCATTGTAAGCCCTAATTATCACATGCCATAATTATCACATGCCATAATTATCACATGCCCTAACTATCACATGCCATAATTTTCACATGCCATAATTATCACATGTCATAATTATCATATGCCATAACATCAACTGCCATCGACATTGTGTAACAGTGACAGTGTGTAACGGTTATATCAGGTGAAACTGGATGCAATCGGGACTTTAGGGCACCCCGACTCGGATAGGTTAGGTTAGAAGGGGATGGCGGGGTCGTTTGAGCGAGCGAAGCGAGCGAATAGACCCCGCTATCCCCTTCGTGGTTATTTTTTTATAAACCACCCAGAAGTAGTTTGGTTAGGTGCCATTTGAGTTAGGTTAGAACTGTGACCATTAACCCATCCACCCATCACACCCATCGACATCGACAGCAAGAAAGAGCAAGAAGATATATATTATGTCTAATAATCATTATGGCGTTTAAATATTATGTCTAATAATCATTATGGCGTATAAATATTATGTCTAATAATCATTATGGCGTTTAAATATTATGTCTAATAATTATTATGGCAAATAAAAATATGTAAAACAATACGTATGGCACTCGTATGTTATGGTATCTAAGTTTCGGGCAATTAAAAGTATGTCATATGTCTTTTAGGTCAAACAAAACATTCGGGCAAATGAAATTCGGGTAAATGAAATTCGGGAATATGATGATTATGGCATATAATCTTCGGTTAAACAATAGACAACCTGTCTAGACCCATGGTAAGCTTAATTAGCTTGTGTTATGGAATCTAGAATGCGGTTAAACATACTTTTTGTGAGATAATACTTTTTTTTTGTAAATACATACATATTATACATAGAAACACTCAGACCAATGCAAATATTTATATTCATGCATACAAATATTGGCACTGAGCGGGGATCGAACCCGCGCCTCCTGCGTAGCAGCTGTGTTCACTACCGCTACGCCATCGCCACAGAGGCAGTATTGCTTGTTTATGATATGATTCTTTATTAGTGACTAGCTTTTGCCCGCGGCTCCGCCCGCGTGGATGTCGGTTATCGCGACCAAACATAGTCTATGTCCTTTCTCAAGGTCTAACCTACCTCTATACCAAATTTCATCAAAATCGGTTCAGCGGTTTAGTCGTAAAAGTGAGACAGACAGACAGACAGACAGAGTTACTTTCGCATTTATAATATTAGTAGGGATGATAAGGGAAGATATCAGTTACACTTACAACAATAGAAGTGGAGCGCATTCAGTGATAAGAATCGTATGATACCTACCCTTCTATATATTTTTTAAATATTTATTAGGTACTAGCTGTTGCCCGCGGCTCCGCCCGCGTGGAATTCTGATCCCGTTCATCGCTGATATATAGCCTATATGTTAATCCAAGGTATAACCTATATACATACCAAATTTCAACCAAATCGGTCCAGCCGTTTAAGCGTGAAAGAGTAACAAACATCCACACATCCATTCTCACAAACTTTCACATTTATAATATTAGTAGGATATACTTAGTACTCCGTTGCATAATATTATTATGGTTTACTCTAAGGATTAGCTAATATAATAAAGGATAAATAAACTCAAAGATAAGGATACAGAAGTAGAAGGAGCATCACTAGTTGTCAGTTGTCAATGCTGTCAGTTGCCCGCCAAAATGAACAAAACTAGGATCAAGTATACTCTGGATATGCTACGCAAATAATAATACCGCGTATGAACGAGACACAACATACAAAAACTGTAAGGAATGAATAGGACAAAAACTATATGCTCTGTCTTTGTCAGAGTTTCTGTTTTTTTTGTTGGTCACAAGTGGAAAGTTGTGACCAACAAATCTTTTGTGATCGTGAATTGTTGAAATTGTTCTGAGAATTCTTCATAATAGACAGTAATTTAAGTGGTGAAACTAAGTGGCATAAGTTTGTTGCTTAAAACTCATTGTATTCAACATGGTGATATGTTATATATTAGGCTGCAAAAGCCGTAGTGAGCGGAAATCACAAGACATAACCTATCATACGTAAGTACGATTTTTAGACAAAATATCCCTTTTTTTGTAAAGATATTAATAGATTAAGAGCCGTAGCATATTAACAAGTTCTTTAAAGTAGAAATAATGGCTCAAAATATTGATTTATTATCACCATAATACGTGTATTAACCAACCAAATAAAGTGGTGAGTTAAAATTATCGAACTCGAAACAAAAGCCAGACTTGTCCGCCATTTTTATCTACTTTATGATTTGTCCGGGTTATAGAATTATTAGGGATACCAGTTGAGGTACTGGTAAATTACCCATAATGTGGGGTATTTCTTATTTATTCTTAAAACTTCACATTAATGAAAATGTTGTTTCAGATTTCCAAATCCAGATCCAGATGCCTAAATTGTTTTGTATTTGTGTTTTTTAAAGGATGTAATGCCACTAATGCCAGAAAACATTAAATTCATATACCACCTAACGGATTTAAAAAAGTCGCGGGGTAAAATTTGGTAGGGACTAACAACACTGGTATCATAAGTACTATGTTGTCGTCCCTTTCGGGTGTACGCGCTTGACGAATCCAGAGTATACTTGATCCTAGGAACAAAAAAACTTTTGTCTCTGGTTCTTTTTTTTTTTTGAAGAGTTTTTGGCTTGGTTGCAAAGACCTTTGAGCCATTGTATCTGGTTCAATCTATATTCAGTGTTGCTTGTTGAAATAAAACTTACCGCAGCCATTTTAACTTGAATTACGTAGAGGGAATATTTGAATTAGAATTTGGTCGCATTTCTCTTTCTCACCACCTTACTTCGTGGAGAAATGTGGATTGCAGAAATCTCCATGTAACTAAAACTATGTTATGCTTTTTCTTTTTATTTGGCAGATCTCATGAAGAATTTCGGCGATACCTACTTAAATATAGAAACTCTTCAATAAAATAAATTAAGTGCGCCTGAGCCTGCTTTTGCTAGAGCGGCGACGATGAGTCAGACGGAACTCACAAACCGCCGTCGTCGCCGCAACAGTGACCGCACGGGCGCACGATGCCTAGGGCCTATCTACTAGGTATCCACTGCAGGGAACTAGTCTTTTCATTGTTTACCAGGTATTTAGACATCTGGTAAAATGTTACCCATTACACAAAAAAAAAATTATATAACAAGGCACAATGTAATAAATTGAAATAGCAGGTATATAGGTACTTATTTATGTAGAACGAGCAAGGTACCTACAATATTGTGATATTTTGGATTTTATGAAGGTATTATTTACTCACCTCACCTATAAATCAATGAATGAAGTAGGTGCAAATCCTCAAACTCAATGCTGAAGAGAAGGTGAAGATAACAGGTGCGGCTGTACCGCTAGCTAGGTGTTATCCTCCATTCTGTGCTCTACTCTCCATTGTGCCCTTTGCTTGTAGTCAGAGGGACGGCTTGTTCCCAACACGTGGAAAACCTTAGAGCAGTCATGCTCTACAGGGCCGCTCCCGCCATAGCTGGAATAACAATTTGGCATTGGCGGCAAATATGTAAATCGGCCACTGACAAAGATATTTTATATAGGTAACTTAATAGTTCTACATTACATCCTTCACAGGGCCGCCGCTAGCTATGTGGGCGCCCGTGTGCAAAGTCGATTTTGCCGCCCCCTAAATAGGTCTAAGGACGCTTACAACCCCCCCCCCCCCCCGGTTGTTATATAGGACTCGAACCGACATATTTTTTCTGGCAGACCATGATAAAAAAGCGGATAATTAATGAAATTACAAAATAAGGAACAAAAATGTTTATTTTGTAAAAAAAACAGTAAGTACAGTACTGTACATTTGCTACACAGCTGTACTTTTTTGCGGGTAGGTATGTCAGATTTTTACAGCTTCAGTAAACTATGTTGTATAAATTTCAACTTGATGCCCTCACCCAATCACGAGAAAAAAAGTGACAGACAGACAAGCAGTCAAAGAATCAAAGTATTTCGTTTAGGCACATAAAGAGCACATGAGCACATAATTTGGAAACGATTCTTTCGCTGGTTCGCTAAGTCGGTTCTACTGAGAAGATACCATTCCGTTTTTAACCTGCGGTGCAAAAATGATGCTTCGTAGCTCCCGAACGGATGGACTTTTGAAAGGTGAGTCAAATTCAAAGGCATATTCTTTATTTTTCAAAATAGTGCAACACTGTTACAGCTTTTTGACGTAAAATTCTGCTTAAAACTAAGTTTACTACCACTACCGAGAAAAAACGGCGTAAAAAAACTCCACAGAGTGTAATCGGGAGTGATCTTAGCTATGTTTGATGAAAGGCCAAAGAGTATGATAATATATAGAAGAGT
The DNA here is from genome assembly GCA_914767945.1 of Eilema depressum. Taxonomy (NCBI): domain Eukaryota; kingdom Metazoa; phylum Arthropoda; class Insecta; order Lepidoptera; family Erebidae; genus Eilema; species Eilema depressum. The sequence goes on along the minus strand of OU612028.1, from coordinate 4,836,658 downwards.
GAAAACTATGCTTATCACTAATAACAGAAACAGACAGTAAAACGAAGTTACAATAAACTAAAGACAACTATTATAATAACAGATAATCTCGAAAAGCGCATCAACATCCGATTCGAAAGATATAGAGTTAACAATGACACTTACATGACGTTACTCGGCAAATGGCGTTGTTTGTTGCCCCCAAAAAACCAATCCAATGATCAGGGGCGTATTTAAAGATTTGGCGCCCTGGGCCACATAGGTTTGCCTCCCCATAAGTGACGTTCGCGTTCACCGTTAGCCTGCGCCCAAGGGGTGGACCCGAAATAGGGGCCCGTCAGAAGTTGCTAGAGACTTTCAAGCCTGATTCGTGAGATCTCTATCTTATGGTGCGAGAGAAGTGACTCTCATCGATCTCCCCACTAACCCAGGCTCCCAATCAGAATCCCTTCAAGGGGACATATTTGCATTCCATTCCATTAAAGCGCCCTACGTAGAAGATGATATGGCAACCAAAAATCACTTGAGTACAGCAATAGCTTGTGAAGGAGATGTTTTATGATGTTTTATGCATGTTGCCTTCGGCAACAGTAAAAACACCGCTTTTGGACCTGGCAGCACTCTAGGCTCTAAAGGCACTCAGATCCCGTTTTGAAGGGCTCTTTAGCGTATGCCTCAAGTAGAGACGGATTCAGAAAATTTGAAAGACAGGAAAACGGGTCCTCTTCTGCAAAGTTACCATCCGCCTACCGGCTCATTGTATTGATCGACAAGGTGTGCAGTGTGCAGGTGTTTTAAATGAATTATTCCTCGTGAAGTGCCACATCGAGCGCCTTACGGGAGTGAGACCGAATTTGGTAGACAATCAATTTGGATATAGTCGGGAGCAACGTGGATGGCAACACGCGCTTGAGAGCCCTGGTGAAAGAAGCAGTGGCACGGCGAGTTGATGCTGGCAGTGTCTATTGTTGCCTACGTCGTTAACGCCTTGTCATGGAGCTGCATCAGAGCTGCACTCTTTCAGCACGGGCTGCCTCTCTATCCTCGCGTCATTGTCGGGGCTTACTTATCGGTGAAAGCCAGTATCTACCCAAGTAGGGCATGGTTTGGTAAGTGAGATATGTGGCGCGGTGTTCCGTTTGGCGCGGATCTGGGGCCGCTTCTGTAGAACATCGGCTAGGACTGGATGGTGACGGCCCGAAATCAAAAGCAACCAAATAAGCCACAGCCGGAGTTACCCAAGTCCTTGGACGTATTTGTGACTGGATCTGAAGTGGGCATACCTGGTTCTTTTACTTACGAACCCTTTCTGGCCAGTTGACGTGTGGGGAGCACAGAGGCTGCTCATACACCACCTTGCAGTCCTTAAATAGACTTCGGATGCAGGTCAGCCGAAGTAACGAAAACCGAATTAGATGGAGTTTCTTAAAAGAAATGGACCCACGGTGTGAATGCGGAACTACCTCACTGCTAACTCAGGAACGCAGGAACTCATGGGTGCCTCTGAGAATGCCATCAGGGTGGTTGCACACTGGGCAAACAAAATATGACACAATACGCCATCGACTCGTCTGCCGTCTATCTCTGGGCGCCTCAATCTTGGCGCCTCAATCTTGACTCCAAAAGGTGCCCAGAGATAGACGCTCGGGGCGGCAGGTTGCGCTGGGCGCCTCAATCTTGACTCTAAAAGGTGCCCAGAGATAGACGTTCGGGGCGGCAGGTTGCGACGGGCGGTGGAGCCGCCCCGAGCGTCTATCTCTGGGCGCCTCAATCTTGACTCTAAAAGGTGCCCAGAGATAGACGTTTGGGGCGGCAGGTTGCGAGGGGCGGCGGAGCCGCCCTGAGCGTCTTTGTCTGGGCGCCCTAATCTTGACTCAAAAAGGTGCCCAGAGATAGATGCTCGGGGCGGCAGGTTGCAAGGAGCGGTGGAGCCGCCCCGAGCGTCTATCTTTGGGCGCCTCAATCTTGACTCTAAAAGGTGCCCAGAGATAGACGCTCGGGGCGGCAGGTTGCGAGGGGCGGCGGAGCCGCCCTGAGCGTATTTGTCTGGGCGCCTTAATATTGACTCTAAAAGACGCCCAGAGACAGACGCTCGCCGCCGTCCCGGGCCATGGCCCCCTTGGCCCTAGGGTAAATACGCCCCTGGCTTTACGGAAAATATCGAGCCAAATCCGCAAAGCGGACCCTTGACTCCGAGGTGAAAACTTCGGTTGCGACTGGGAATTAACGCTAGGATGAAGAAGACTTGAGAAATTGAATAATCAAAATCAAATATACCTATTGTATAATGATATTGTTATAATTCAACAAAATAAATATTAAAAATATACATATTTTCTTTAACCTATTTGTCATTAGAATATTTTACTTTAGCAAAACATCATATTACTATAGAATGTACATTTGTCGACAGCAAATAAAATAGTCCACATCCCTATTTATCTACTTACTTTGTATCGAATTTCGGGCGCCGCGTAGCGGCGATGCGATGGTTTGGTTCAACATGCAAACGCTTTAATATGTATTGCATTCTAGTTTTAAGGGATGCTAATAGATGGCAATGTTAATCATCTAATAGAAACGAAATTAAATAGTATAAAAATAGTCCACATCCCTATTTACCTACTTACTTTGTATCGAATTTCGGGCGCCGCGTAGCGGCGAGGCGATGGTTTGGTTCAACATGCAGACGCTTTATTATGTATTGCTTTCTAGTTTTAAGGGATGCTAATAGATGGCGATGTTAATCATATAATAGAAACGAAATTATTTTTAATAGTATTTATGTGGGGTGTGTATACAAGGGGACGGCAAATAAAAAAGAGGGGGGGCGGCAAATCTGGGGATTTGCCGCCCCCCTGGACGTGCCGCCCGTGTGCGGTGCACCCGTTGCACCCCCGCTATCAGCGGCCCTGATCCTTCATTTTTATACTTTGTACTTTTACATACAGGCGTGAATAATATATTCACGCCTGAATCCCGAAAGAGGTGTAGGTACTTTATAACTAACACAGTAACACCCATATTAGGTACCTTCGCCAACTTTGGTTTCCGGTCCCACATAACAGGGGGCGAGCCTATTGCCGTAAAGCGGGCACTTTGTCATACTCTTTAATATTATATAAGTATACCTATAGGTTATTATACTTACCGATTACCGTGTGAACATTATAGAAAAAAATGTCTTTGAAGATATCCGGTACAGTCGCCATCAGAAGTTGCTGAACGCTAACAAAGGCATTCACGCTGCATACATTTTTGGTCGAACGACTGAAATAAATCAATAAAATAAAATAAAGTTATACCTATGCTATTTCCACAGGACCTTTTATATTTACAATAATTTTATATTTAGGTACAATTTACAATGTTTTAGAGCTAAGTTGGTCGGTAACTTGTACCTAAATGTGTTATGCTAATACCGATGGCGACTGTACATACAGTTTATAGGTATAATTATTATCTTCGCGACCGCATTTTGGGACTGCATCATTGCCGATGGTGCGCGAAGTGATCGCACTTCTTAAAATTGTGCTAAGTAATTCGATTATCAATAGAGTGTGAATTTTTGCTTGTTTGTAGCTGAGGGTCATAGCAGGTTTTTCTATAATTCTTTCTGACCAATTCCGAATATGTTTATGGACTTTTTTATTATAATTGATATGGCTTGGAACGTGCAATCTACTTAACTAATATTTACTTGTTAAAGAATTACGAAACTTAAGGAAAAGCAAACCAGACGACTGATTTGAATAAAAAATTGTGTGCTCAAACCGGTTAAATATTTAGAAACTACTAAGTAAATTAATATTATGACTCATCATAAGCGTTCACTATGTATTCCAAAAAAGGTACCTATTGGTAATTAGAACAGAAATAAGAAACTTACAGTAGAAATCTGACATTTACAATAAATTAAAAAAAGATGACAATTTGACGGTCTCAATAGTGTGTAGTGAACGCAACTGCTACGCAGTTCGATCCGGTGAGGTATCGTGCGGTGTTCCACAGGGATCGGTCCTAGGGCCGCTCTGGTGGAATTGGGTGCTTCGCGGTGAGCTCACGGATAGTGCTACCGTCACGTCACGTGTTATGCGAATGACACGCTAGTGACGGTTTGCGGTGCTACATACCGCCCATGACCGCGGTTGCCCAAGTCGAGGAGCGGAGCCAGCTGCTGGGTCTTGAGGTGACTCTGCATAAAACTGAGGCCCTGATCTTTCATGGGCCTCGGAGCGTGCCAACCGAGGGATCCTGTCTCATAGTAGTAGGAGGCAGTGTGGCGTGGCGGTGCGGTAGTGAATTGAGTGATTTTCGTCGTTTTCTGAGACTTTGCCTTCAGATTACCATTAGGCCGAGGTGAGGTGAAATTTACGTGTCCCATGTTATGTAAAAAACGTAGGCACCTATCTAAATAAAATATAAGGGTGTATCTGGGTCCCAATAAGACCTGCGGGACTGATACCAGCTTCGCCGCTGTAATACCCAATACAGGGTGTAATTTTTCAAAATCATTGGGTTCGAGTCCTGGCTAGCTATAATGATTTATTCAAAATAAGCTGTTTTCGTTTTCATCAAAATCGGGCTCGACATTCCTTTTAGAATTTTTCACTATGGCTTGTTGTTTCGGATTTGGTCATCCACGCCCAACTGAAAAATTCACGCTGCATAAATGACAATTAATGACAGAGATTACTTTTACAGTAAGTAGGTAGGTATGTAGATAAGATTGTATGCGATCTATAACGTGATGTAACACGATGAGCTTACTTCCCGATGAGGCGCAGGCAATAGTCGGGCACCAGAGATTATCATTACCTAATGTTCAATAACGGCACTTCCTTCATGTGCCTTTGATGTCAGAAGTGGTAATTGGTGGTAGGCATATTGTAGCATAGAATTACGAACATACGAGATTTGACGTTTATGACATACGTTGACGATTGTCATCATCATCATCATCTTCATGTAGACACATTTTCCTGATTGCATCCGTGGCCAAGATGACCTCGGAGCTCAGGGTCCGCCTTCCGACTCTTCCTCCTCCACTTCGCACGATCTTGGGCGTCTATGGTAATGAAACCATTTGCACGCATGTCACTCTTCACGACGTCAAGCCAGGACTTCTTGGGATTACCCCTTCTACCTAGACCCGGCGGGGGCGCCATTGCCAGGCGCCAGGCGCCATTTACGTTGATGACTGTCATATACGTCAAATCCCATACATTCATCATTCTATTCAACAATACGCCGGCCAACGGCAGATGTGATACATATTCTCTACAACTTTTTACGCCTTGTTCCGTATTTTTAGAGACTACCGATGCGCTAATGAATTTTCTTTTTATCGTACGAAAAATCCCCACAGATACCTCCCCCGCCGGAACCGGAGGAGGAGGTTATGTCGGACTCGAACCGACTAAAACGCACGCCGTCTGTGGGCCGTCAGTTGCCGGAGGTGAGATTGTCGTGGCAATATCCCTCGCACCCCGGCCGACCCAGGGCCATATCTCTCGATCTGGCCCTCATCCGGTGTGGGGACCACGCGGTCCCTAACTCGCCCCCGGGTATGGGGAGGCACTCAATGCGCGCCGCCACCGCGGCCTGCTTCTGCTAGGGTGACAAGCGGCTCCACCCGTCACCCCCAGGCCCGCGCTCATGAGGGACGGAGGTCGTTCTGCGACCTCCGACGCCCGAGTTGCTGCCGCTCGTTGCGGGCTGCGCGGTTAGCGATTCTCCTACGCTCCTCGCGGGCTGCAAGGTATGCGCTAATGAATCTTCGATGCATAAGTATGAGAGAACGGGTTCAGCAATGCAATTCTGTAAGCGCACAACGACGAGCACAACCTTGCGACAACCTTGTTATAGATAGTCATTGGCGCACTGGGTGACGTCACTGGAGATCGACAAATGACAATCTATATCAAAATCAAGGCTGTCGCAACGTTGTGCTCGTCTTGAATTTCATTGCAGCCCCTCTAGACAAGTGGCAATTCGTAGGCCGGCGTTTGGTAGAATAGAATGCCCAATGTATGGGATTTGACGTATATGACAGGCGTCAACGAATGTCAAAAACGTCAAATCCTATACATTCGTCATTCTATTCCATGATACGCCGAGCAACGAATTGCCACCTTTTTAGGGGGGCAGGACATTGAATGACATCGGGGAGAGCAGACTAAACATTCCACCTCATCATACCTTATAGAAACTTATCGAAGTCAGTTCTGCAACGCATGTCGACGTTCATTGCACTCTACTATGACCTAGATATCACTGCAATGTTGTGCAACCTCATCATTCCATTAACAGCACAAAATTCATGACGTTCAATTCTATTAGTTCTAAGTTATGATAATAGTGTATAGGTCGTCACGGGTAGTTAAAGCATTAAAAAGTCCGATTGGTCTAACTACGGAACTTCGATATTGCCAATTGGTTGTGGAAGTCAGATGGAGGTTACGGAAAATATCGAAATTCAGCCGCATACTGGAAAGCCGATCACAATTGAGTTGAGAAAAGTCTCAGGGTATAATGAAGTCTTATAGGTAGGTAAGCTATTTGAAATTTAAACTGTGAAAAAATCAGGCAAATACCACACATCATTGAAATTTAAAATGGTTTAAAGGGGTGATACGAGGTTAGGAAGTATGCCAAAGGCGAAGCCGGGGCAGGTCAGCTAGTGATGTTATATAATGAAGGTATTAAATGAATAAGTGATTTAATATATGTAGTTATAACATGAAGTACCTACGAGTAATATCTGTAGGTAATTGATGTAATTGATTACATATCAATAATATCTACTAGATAAATTAACAAAGCTAAAGATTTATACCATCATCATTGCCGTGAATCTCTGTAACACTTAAGCGTTCTAGAGTTGTAGTTAAATATTAATTTATAAATTAAATTAACTAGTTACTTAGGTACATAAATTTTAACATTTTTGGACATTCATCATTATTACAGTGAACTCTAGGTATAGTTAATAAAGCTCATTTTGCGTAAGAAAGCTAAAATTTTTGATTTTATAGGTATTCATGTGTAATCTCTGATAAGTAAGTGTTTTTCTATATAGTTTATAATATGTTTTCTAAAATCTATTTTCTAAGTACGACTTAGGCTATAGGGGGTACGAATTAGGCAACTAGGCGCCTTAATCGTACCGAAACTACATTTTGGAAAAACGTCAAAATTTTAATTGTAATAAAAGATTTTCAAGTTTCTGTGATTATTAAATAAAGACCAAATAAATGAGGATTCTTTGGATGCAAAGGATTTTGCATTATTTCTATTGCACTGAATTTTACAGCATTATTTCCTTATGGGGTACGACTTAACGAACCTTACCCTACCTCAAATTGTAAGGCTGCCCGCAGGAAAATCACTGGCACTGTTGAGCGTGAGCTGAGTACCTGAGTGAACGTTACTCACGCTCATCCGTGCCATTCGAGTTCTGTCCTGTTGCAATTTACCACCAGAAAAGTAAATAGTATTTTTGAGTATGTATGTATATTTTATATATGTGTATATATATATATATATATATATATATATATATATATATATATATATATAAACTTATTTAAATATGTATTAATATAATTATGTATTTATATAAGTATGTGTATGATAGGTATAACTTTAAATGAACGCCAACAACTACCAAATACATACTACAACAATATATATTTCCATCCAAAGGTTGCCTGGAAGAAATTGCGTAAAGCGATAAGGCCGCTGGCCGCCCTTTGTACTGCTCTTGTCTTCTTAGTTTCTGTATCATGAATATCGTAATTGGCGTACAATAAAGTATATAATAAATAAATAAATACATAATCTTCTAACAAAAATCTGCAATTCTTGTGTTGATAATTTAAAACATTTTATTCTCATTGTAGGTAGGTACCTGTTTTGATTGTTATATTATATAGTTTATAGGTTCGGTATAAGTTTCAAATAATATTAATACAATTGTCCGCCGCGTGGTTCCCGGTGGAGTAGAATTTGGGTCACCCCATCTCTTTCCTTGCGGTGTCGTAGGTACAAGGCGATTAAGAGATAGGGCTGTTTAATATCAGACAGATATATACAGCTCAGACTCAGTCGCAGATGGCTCGAGTCAACAATAGTGCCTAGAACCACCCTCAATTACGTGGGACCGGATACAATGATTGGTGAAATGTGGGTGTTAATTCATCTCTGCCTAACCCTTCGGGGATAAAGGCGTGATTATATATGTATGTAAGTATGGACTATATTCTAAATAGGTATTATTTTTTTAATAAATTTATTTCATGCGATTCTAATTTTGGTGGCGCAGTTTTGGTGACTTAGGTGATTCTTTTTACTAATTACCAAAATTGCTTAGTTAAGTCATAAATATTTTCACTGTTATTAGATTACATATTTAGTCTGATGCCTACCGTTGCCAGCCGGCGTAACCCGCACAGTCAGCCTCCGGTAGAGCCCCACTTAGCCCGGTTCCTAGTGGCTGTGGAGGAACAGTTGATAATATTATATATTTTATTTCAAATCTATGTCGCAATATAACGTTGCATAAAAATTAACACTACAATATCATTTATGAACTAAACTTAGACACATTTACATGTTAGTGTCATATTATTCATATAACATTAGAGGAGTTCCCTCAATTTCCTAATCCATATTCCGTATTAATAATAATATAAATGCGAAAGTAACTATTTTTGTCCGTCTGTCCGTTACGCTTCCACACCTAAACCACTGAATCGAATTTGATGAAATTTGATATAGGGATAGACTAGACCTTGAGAAAGGACATAGGCTATGTTTGATCGCGATAACCGACATCCACGCGAGCGGAGCCGCGGGCAACAGCTAGTCAGTTCATAAATTAAGCTCTGCGCTAACAAACAAAATATACAGCCGCATTGACAAAAAAATTAAAATGAATGCATTCAAATAATGAGCAAGTTTAACAAAAGAGGTCAAGTGGAGATAACAACAAGAGGCTTTTTCAACTACAGTAAATCACTGAAACTACTAAAGAAAACACAAGAAAAATGAATCGCCGAAATAAATCTAAATAGGTACTATATTTATATAATAAGCATATTTTTAATAAAAATTTAATCCGACTCCTAAAATGAAAATGCATTGAAAAGTGAAAATTAATTGAATTTAATAATGTGATTTAATTGAAAACAAAAAAATACGCGTAAGATTTATGTTGAAGTTAGTCAAGCAACTAGTAGCACATACCTACCTATTTATGAAAGATTAAATAGGCCCGGATGAATCTGACTGACTGATAATACATCTATGAAACTCAAGACTGTCCCAAGGACATGGAAAATGAACAGACAAATTAGGCGATGACAAATAAGGTCAGACAGGGAGGAGCCAACGACGTCGTCACCAATACGTACTACACTACACCATAACACCCGCAGCTAAGTGACGCATTCAAATATATTTGCTGAAGAAGAGCTTCTCGCAGTTGTATGATCTTATATAGCCTGTAATGTACACACTTACTTTACATACTGTAGGGTAGGGTCATGAAGTGAGTTCAGTCTAGTATAGAACTCTCGCGGTAAAAGATGTCTCGCGCCACAGCCACAACCCTGCCATTGAACCTTAAAGCTTAGTCAATATTTAGTTATTCAGTGAACGCGTTTGAATTAATACGATATTGGTATTTGATATCAGTATATCGTCAGAGCCATCGCGCGCGATTTGAAAGTTAATTGTTAAATCGTTGTACTCAATCCGTGCAAAATGACCGCAGACGCGACTCCGAGAATCGGCGAGGAACCATATAGTGAGGAAGTGAATCCATTTGAAAAATTTGGAAAATTTCAAAAGCTACAATATTTGTGGATATGTTTGTCACTTGTTATGATTTCCATGACCCACGTAAATTATGTGTTTGTTGCCGAAAATATTGATTACAGGTAAAATTACGTTTTTTTTTTTTTAAATTATCATAATATCTATTTAAATAATTTACATTATTAAGTATAATGTTTATTTATGTTTTCGCCTGAGAATTACATAACTGAGAGAACATGAAAATATAATTTATTTATTTACATATTAATATTTGAATATTTATCCCGAAATCAGTATTTAGCTTTTCAATAGAGTTATATAATACTGCATACACCTATAATGGAATATAAATTATTAAAAAGTTAAAGGTAGAGTGTAGCTTTTTTTCATGCATTTCAAAGTTGATTTATTTTTTATTTAATTCTTTATTGTATACTAAAAATTATACACAGAGTCAAAGCAAATACATTTTGATGTACAAAGGCGAGCTTAACTCAGTATTGAGTTTTCTCCCAGCAAACCTTTGGGGGATAGAGGAAAAAGCGCGACAAAAGGGTAAAAGACAAGTGTACAATTATAGAGGATTAATATTATATAAAATTAGATTATATAGATTAATATCTAGAACACAAGTCTAAGAAAAGATAAGATAAGACTAAGGTAAGAAAAGAAGAAGTTGTTGTAGTACCTTCCTTTAAATAAATCTTTATTTTAAATCAAATTAACTTTTGTCAAAGCTATAGTTAATTTGACTAATGAGTAGGTATTATTTTTGTGTGATAAAAAAAACAATTTTATGAACAATTAGAATTTTTAAATAAATTATTTTAATTGTTTTTCTTAGTTCGAATAAAATATACGTAGAGTAATCTGTGTACAGAGAGTATATTCCAATCGCAGGTCCTCTAATTTCGCGTAAATTTTTTTATATTATGTAATTATTAGATAAGTAATTCAGAGTTTAGTTCCCTAATTTTAAAATCGTTTATTTGCTTATATATAAATAATTTTATTATGTAAATAAATTGATTTATAAACATAATAAGACTTAAGTATTATTTTTATTATTCTTTAATAATTCAATTCAATTTACAAAATTTGAAAAACATGTTTAAAGTTTTTCTTCTTTCTGTTGTACGCACTTAGCATAGTATTTCATAATTACAATGATATTTAGTTGATTCTGTTTTGACTACTTACTCGTATATACTAGGTATATTTTGGTAATATTATTACATTATTCAATAATTTTTATTTTTATTTAATTTTTTAGGTTTCAATATCCGGCTCTTTTAGTCTTCTGACAGTTAGACTAGCTAGTCTTTACAGTGAATAGAATCCGGATTTTCCCGGCTCGACAATAAAAGTAGCTCAACAGAGCTCAACCCTTTAAGCTAATATTGATTTAATTAGAAGTATGCCAGCTTTCGTACCCTTTAAGTGTTAAAGCGTTATAGGCTACCAAACCTTAATAGAGAGACTTTTCTACTTATTCTTTCTTCCAATTTTCTCTGCCTACCTAACGAACATTACAGTACTATAGTTAAAGATATTTCACTTCTAACAATATTTTTATGGCAAACTATTTGTATAAATAATAATGTTCGATGTCATATTACCGTAAAAAATATCATTTAGGTACACTCACATAAATTCACATAAAATGTGAGTGTACCTAATCAAATCAACAATAATAAGTTATTCTTCCGAGTAGTCTAGTGTAGTTTTGTTTATTATTGAGTAAGTACCTACTTGTGTAGGTACCTCAATCAATCAATTTAGCCTATTGCAGTCCACTGCTGGACATAGGCCTCTCTCAATATTTTTGCAACGTTTGCCGACTCCTCCTTCCGCATCCAGTCCGTCCCAGCCACCTTTCGCAGGTCGTCGGTCCACCCGGCTAGGTACCTAACTCCTATCAATAAAAGGTCAAAATATTTTAAGTCTTCATTCTAAATTATATGTTAAGACGTAGTAAGTAGGCACCTATAGTTAATAAGCAATTTTACACATAGACATTTGCGTAATTAATTAATTAAATAAATAAATGTATGGACATGACCTAAATCACGGATCAAGATTGTTTTCGCCAATCTTATTTGTAAGAACGGAGGAGCGAGTGAAAGTAAAGGATTAACAAAACTACGATCATAAGCCAACAGAGATTAAACAGCATGACAGAAAACGAAAACCAGAATTATGCATGCTTTGGAATGCTGTATACCTACTTAAGACATCCTATAGGCGTAATGAATATAACATTCAGGCCTTGAAGCTCGCAATTAGGAAATGCAACAGTTGATGCACAAGGAAGCGCTAAGAACAAATTATAATTTACGATATTATATAGATCATCGTAAATTTTACGGCCCATTAATAAAAACTATAAAACCAAAACCAGTTTTTAACCAGTTATCAGTATCAGTGTTTAACTGTACGAATAATGGCATTGCGCATACGTATACGCACTTACTCATTTTAATCTCAGAATATCAATAACACAATATGCTTGGTATGTTATGTATGTGTATGGTCTTTGTGAACTGAATAATAAAAATTTACACCAAGTACGTTATAAAATGGGCCTTTTTTTTATATAGGACACGTCAATTTGACTTCGCCTTGCCTGATGGTAAGCTGAGGGCAAAGTCTTGGAAAGAGGGTCACCATTATAGACACGTACCATGCTACAATGGTGGCACTCAGCTTGACAGCCTCATCAGATGCTTTTTCACGCCCCGCTTAAAGGACCCGGGACTGTAGGAGGAGGGAAACACGTGAGCTGGTAAAGAATTCCAGGTCTTAATTGTGCGGCACAAGAAGTAGTCACCGAACCGCTTGGTTCTTGATGGAATATTCTGCACCGTATGCGGGTGGCATCTAAGTCCTGCATGTGTTGTCCTGTATAGGAAAGGGGAGGGTGGGATTAATTGGAAGAGCTCCTCAGAACATTCACCATAGTAGAGACGGTAAAATACCGCCAAGGACGCCACATCTCTACGCATCTGTCTTTACGCCTTTAGTAAACTCCGGGTTCTGAACAAGATGAGACGATTTTTAGTTGGGTCAACGGTGTCTTTTACTTGAGACATCATTTCGCTCCTGTATGAAAAACAGTTCTTAGTTCTGGGATGTCTCCCGGCTCTCCGCACAGTAGGTACTTATTACACGCTTACGATTCTTCCTGAGGTCACCAACCTCTTAATGCAATTGGGTAAAGAAGTTAACTCTTTGGCAGTAGTTTATCGTGTCTAGAGAACCGAAAGGTCAGATGTAAAAACCCTTGGTAAGGTATCATTAAAATTCCAGTAGCCAACTGTGAGATTCCTTCCAGTTATACCTACCACTATACAAGTCTAATGGAAAAAGCTTATTATAAAGTAGAAGAATATCTTAATGATAAAAATGCATGGTCAACCTAATCACTTTCTTGCCCGCACATTGTAAATTGTATAAAAAACGTATAAAAAAAATAAAAAAAAATAAAAAGGATAATTGAGTTCTCTGAGTTTCTTGCTGGTATCTTCTCAGTAGAACCAACTACCGAACCAGCGAAAGAATCATTTTCAAATGGTTTACTTTAATTTATTTAATATTTTATTTTTTGTTTACATACTTCTTGACACAATTGTAATATTTTGACGTTCATATGTGCTCTATATGTGCCTAAATTGAATAAACGAAATTGATTCTTTGATTCTTTGATACCTAATCGTTCGTTCGTGCAAATAAGTTCCTGTTACTGGGACGGCTTTGTACAATAAGTAGAGATTAGACGCGATAGGTTGCAGCCATGGAGGACAGAAATGATTAGGTTGCAGCACATTGCAGATTTTTTTATTGGACAGACTTTCTTCGTTTTAATATATACATATAAGAGTTGTTTGTCCACTGTTCTGATCACTTTTTAATACAAAAAATATAATGTGAACAGCCATATCTTTTTGCGTCACAAGCAGAAGAGGCTTCATAAGCTATGAATAGTCTAGTACACAACCAATTGGATTTGGCTCCATACCTACTTAGCGTACCTATATGCATTGCTGAATATATAAATATTTTTTAATTATTATTAACAGTAAGAAACATCGATAGTGTGTGTATGTGTGTGAAAATATGATCAATAATAATAATATAACGTATACCGAAAGTGCTCTATCTGTTGCACAACACCTACAATAGCGTTATATTTTATGACCTATGATCAAACTCTTGTAAAAACTTAATGCAGACTTTTAGCTGATTTTTTTTTCAGTAAAAAATAAAAATTTTAGGCATCGGAAATAAATTGCAAATCTTCTTTTCGAAAAATAATAAATGTAGAGTTTTTGTGACTGACGTTGATGTCTTTTGCTTGGTAAACATCCAATTAAAGAATGATGTTTGGACATTTCTCCCCAAAGGGCTAAAGTAATAATGAATGGAAGTCCGTCATTTTTAAATTAAGATGCACGGAATTTCAAAAGTCTGGCCCTGCACACATAAAATCGACGATTTCAAAATTTTATCCTTATATAAGAGGATGTGCCGCTGCAATCGGGTTAACAGGCGCGGTCGCAGCTTGAAGTTTTGGGGGGAGGGTCACATCGGAAATTCCCTCGAAAGAACTTTAACCCCCCCTCCCCTCGAACTGGGACTTTTCAATATGACGTGCATGGTTTTGGGGGGGGGGGGGGGGTCATGTCCCCTGTGCCCCCCCCCTTCGGACCGCGCCTGCGGGTTAAAGGCCTTCTATTACAAATTATGCCCATGCGAAACTGTGACTCGAGACATTAAGATATGATAATAAGGTCCTGATGCTAAAATTAGTTAATGTCCCCCTGTCATAACCCAGCCGTAGTATTAACGAATATATTAATTATTAATTAGTATGAAAGTAAATTGAATGCTGTGGAAATGAGAAGCCTGAGAAGTATAGCTGGGGTGAAGATGACGGATCGAGTGAGGAACACCGTGATAAGGGAACGTTGTGGTATGGTTGAAGATGTAGTGACTAAGATAGAGAAAGGGATGCTTATATGGTTCGGACACGTGGAGAGGATGGACGAAAGAAGACTGACGAAACAGATTTATGAAGCGAGGGTGAATGGGCAACCCGGTAGAGGTCGACCTAGACATACGTATGTCAGACAGATTGAAGACATATTAAAGAAGGGACATGTCAAGAGTACCCGAAACCGGCGAGCATGTATGAAAACAATTATGAAAGTAGAAGAAGCGAAAGATGTAGGCCAGGATTGTAGCAAGTGGAAAACTGTGGTCTCTGCCTACCCCACTGGGAAAGAGGCGTGACTGTATGTATGTATGTATGTATGTAATATTAACGAGACAGAGACCACCAGCTACCACTATTGCCATTAAATAAATAAAAGATATGGCTATAAGCAGCAACTTTTAGCTGAGTTCAAAAATTGGCTCACTCCGCCGGCAACTATTCTCAGAAATTCTTACAAGATTGGGGCTAGGCTGTGAATGGTACAATACTACTTATCTACTAATGTTAGGGTTAATTAGACTTCTCTAGCATTTCACGTAACCAAATACGTATTTCTAGCTAACTAGAAAAAAAATTGTAGATGTTTGAAATTCACCCATTACTTGTCTTCAGATAATGCAGTCTATTTCAACATTAATAGCTTCTAAATAATCGATCATGTTTGTATTTTTCCTTATAAAAATAAGTTATTAAAATACACAAATGAATGCAATTTTGTTTAATTACTGACAACAAAAGTGGGTCAATGTAGACATATTACTTTATTATACGTTGTGAGTAGATTTATTCTAAACTAGCTGTTGCCCGCGGTTCCGCCCACGTGGACGTCGGTTATCGCGACCAAACATGCCTTCTGCAACCTATGTCCTTTCCCAAGGTCTAATCTATCTATGTACCAAATTTCATTAAAATCGGTTCAGTGGTTTAGGCGTGAAAGTGTAACAGACAGACAGACAGACTGAGTTACTTTCGCATTTACATTATCAATATGGATATTTTATAAATAATTATATTCAGCTTCATTAAGTAATCATAATAAGTGTAAATAACAAGAACTAAATGATAGAAAGTGATAACCTTCGCACAATCGGTTGCGATCGTCTTGTATGTGTTGTATAATTGTATTCCTAGAACCATTAAAATGTTTGTTTAGATTTCTTTTTAAGTGACTTAGTAAATGTACCTACGAGGTAGAGTTGCCAGGTGTCCCAATTTACTCGGAAGTCGGAACATCCCGATTTTCGGGGTTCTGAGGACTTGTCCCGATTTGTCCCTGATCGGGACGCTAAATGTCCCGATAAATCTATCACCCTACTACCTACCTGCCCTAGTCCCAATTATTTAGTATCGGCCCAACATCTCATGCTCCCCCATACATTCCTATCGGATGCCATCAGTTACTTCCTTCCTAACTATTATCTCCTTCACGCATTGCATTCCCCTTTTCTTGGGCCAACCTCTGCCCTAAGACTCCTCAACTCTCTACATTCATACTTTGAACTCTTCTTTTATGTCGTGGTGACAATTTCTTGCTTGTCTTTCACCTTTTGGCTTTAAGGCCAAACATGACGATCCATGCAAGACGGCAGATTTGGGGGGCTACCACCTACCAGGGGCCCTAGAACAAAGTGACATTCTATTGATGGAATCGAGCCGAAGCGAACCATTTTTAAGGTTTTAACAATGGATTCCCGGACATTGCGGTGGTTATAGTAATAATGATAAGTTAAATAATGTATTTCGAGTTACAAAGACTCAAATTTCATAAAAAAAATATAGTTAAGTATATTAATGATTTATGTCATTTTCATACTACAATTAGCGATTCCACTGGCGTTTTCGCCAATAGAATGTCACATTATCTAAGGCCCCAGGAAACATCGGAAAATTCAGGCTCGTTATTTTATTTTGCCCGTTATAATAACCATGTACCTACTATGATGTCACGCGGCAGCTCGATGCTCGCTCCTCCCGTTTCCGGGGCTCGATGAAGACTTAGTGCTTCCCACACTCGAGGGGGCTATCTTAAAACCGTAGATGGCCCAAGGTCAACTGGAGTGCAAGAGAAATGCCTATCTGAGATCCGAGAAGGCGTGCGGTTTTAGTCAGTGTGTAGTGTATAAGCATCAATAATAATACCTACAAAACTAATAAAGCTTTTAAATATTTTTTTAAAGAATTTTTTCATCGTCCCGATTCCGATTAGTTTTACCGTCTGCCCCGACAACACTAGTTAGGAGAGAAGCAAATGTTTTCGTCACTGCCTACCCCGTAGAGAAAAAGACGTAACATTATGATGAGAAACTAAAATTTGAAATAAAAATAATTTAAAATACTTAATTCTATCCTCCTTAATACGAGTATGTTTGTAACCGAGGCTTTTAATAAAAAGTAAACGCAACGTCTAGAATATTAAGTATTAATAATTTATTGTTCTATTAACATGTTTTACTACCTACATTGTTAGAATATTGATTGAGAACAGTGCCATAAAAAATTATAAACCCATTAAAATTTATTTTATTTCAATATGTAATTAGCGCAAACCTTCGACAATACTGAGTAGGAAACTAAAATCATTGAGGAAGCTTAGATAAATGTATCAATTGACTCATTGCACAGTAGAATACGTCTTTGTCACTCTCAATTGAGCTCATTGTTTACCAAGCGGTTTCACTTAAATGAGTTCAAATTTTTTGATGTGTTAATAACCCATCTAATACTTTTTATTGTTTATCAAAACAGATGTCGTGTACCTGAATGTGAAACTCCTATGTCGACCGTTGAAACACCTTCGTGGTGGCCAGAAGACACAGACTCGAAGTGCTACAAGCCGATATTGAATAAAAGGAATATATATTCAACGAATTTAACCTGCACCAATGATTCTTTTAGTGAGCAGACAGAAGACTGCTACGATTGGATTTACGAAAATAATAATTCTATTGTCTCTGAGGTATGTATAAATGAATTTGTTATTGCTTCATCAACTCAAGAACATAGGATTTGTTCGACCCGTAAAGTATACATTATATAGAGCGCGCCTATCACTCAGGTCTTTGGCGCCGAGTGTTACCAGATACTTTGCGATGGTATAGGTAGTGCACCTATAGTGACATTTCATGCATTACCGAAAATATCAATAGATGCACTTATTAATGTAGTTTGTTGTTATGAAGTTTTTTGTTCGATTTGATATGCATGGAGAAAATTAAAAGCAAAATACAAAAAAAGGGCGCCATTTTGCGTTATTTATGCGTCATTATTACTACGAATATACGATGTCGTATAAAATTTTGATTTAACATATCGAATTAAATATTATTTGCGAAGTCATTTTGATGGGTAATGTTTTGCTACTGATTGAGGTTTAGCCAGGAGCCTTGGTACTGTTCATACCCGTGATAGCAGTTCATACTTGTAAGGCGCGCTCTATAGCAATGTATACTCTAAGGTTCGACCACTATACTCCGAAAAAACTCCGTCAGGAGTCTCTATGATAGATTAGTGCAACCGCGAGCTGTACCGCTCCCATGGCAGGGGACGCGGTAAGGAAAGAGAAAGAAAGGGCATTAGCTGAGAGAGTAGCTAGCTCTCGTCACGTGTTTATTCCTTCTCTTTTTTTAACTCTCGTGGTCACACTAATCTATCATAGTCTCTTTCTCTTGATGAAGGTGCCCATTTCGGGGTTTAGTGGTCAGACGGCAGCCACTTTCACAATGTAGGTACTATCATTACCAAATTAGTCCAATTTTTAAACTTACGGACCCCAGTCTCTAAGGTGAAATCTCGGATGCAATCAGAATTAACGCTATAATTAATGATGATGAGGAATCTATTACAGAGAAAACAAGCCCTACGTGTTTAAGTCAAGGTGAACGAGTTCATCAATTAAGGTCAATGTACTTTATCAATAGTTTTTCTTTTTTCTCTAACAATGATCTGTAGGTACAGTTTATAATTAAGAGGTTATGAATAGATGAGTGATATGATCAGTTTAACGGCTTAGTAGATTTACTATTTACTAATTTTTAAACTTTCAAAGGCATCTTCTTTACCTCCCCTTCCCACTCTTCAGAGCACGCCACTGGCACTGCAGTACGATCTCAGTATCCTCAGTATGGATGTTCGTTGCAAACATAACAATAAAATCTACATTGAGAGTATCTTATTCTTAGAGCTCGTTCACACGAAGACGAATCGTGTTTTTTCACGAGTCGTTTTTTTTCACGATTCGTTATTTTTTTTGACGGGAGCAATGCTTTTTAAATACCCAATGTTCACACGCTTCACGAATCGTGAAAAACGACGGATATGGATACGTCTTTTAAAAATCATGATTCGTTAAAAATCACGTATCGGCTTTTGAAAATCTCGAATCGTGAATGCTTTATGGCGGATCCGCTGTTGCGCTGAACTCTGAACTGTAGGCACATGCTGTAAGAACATTTCGAACGATCGAACGAACTCGACAGCTCAATCCGCGGCGATATTTCCATTCTACTTGCTGTAAATTTTGTGTCGTCACGTTCTTGAGCACGAGGGTGATGTATGTTTACGTGTTCGACAACGTGATATCACCAAAACTGCATGCGATATTGAAATATCACTGCAGTAGGCACATGCTGTAACTTGCATCTCGAATGATCGAAGTGAGCTCGATAGCTGAATCCGCGGTGATTGGTCAATTTCGCGAAATTGACCAATCACCGCGGATTCAGCTATCGAGCTCACTTCGATCATTCGAGATGTTTGTTACAGCATGTGCCTGCAGATTCAGCTTTCGAGATCGTCCGATCGTTCGAAATGTTCTTACAGCATGTGCCTACTGAACTCAATCGCGAAACAAATGTGAACATCAATTCGGATATTTTGACGAATCGTGAAAAAACACGATTCCGTATTCAATGTGAACATCTATACGTCAAGGCGTATCGTGTTTTATAACGAATCGTCAAAGACGTATCCCGTGTGAATGCGCCTTAATGTACTTTTTGTCGGGATGGCTCCGCATAGTACTTACTAGAAGCTCTCGACAGGTTGCAGCAACATGCGGTCCGCATTATTAGGAATCCTAAGGCCACGAGCATCCTCAAGCCTTTGCAGATGCGTAGAGATGTTGCGGCCTTGGCAGTATTTTACCGTCTCTACCATAGTGAATGTTCTGATGAACTCTTCCAAGTAGTCCCACTCTCTCCTTCACTACACAGGACCACACGAGCAGGACTTAAGATGTCACACGCATACGTTGCAGAATATTCTATCAAGAGAGATTCGGGGACTCCTTCCTCTGCCGCACCTGGAATTCCTTACCAGCTCACGTGTTTCCCTCTTCGTACAGTCCCGGTTCCTTTAAGCGGGGCGTGAAAAAGCATCTGATGAGGCCGTCAAGTTGAGTGCCACCATTGTAACATGATAATGTGTCTATAATGGTGACCCTCTTTTCCAAGACTGCTATCTGGCGAGACGAAGTCAAATTGACGTGTCCTATAAAAAAAATCGAGGTACCACAAGGTACAGTCAACGATAAAAGCAGATTAACAAATTCTATTTAATTAACCTCTGTGGCGCCTGAACCTCACATAAAATAATGAACAAAATGTCTAATAGGTATATTATCTTTGCCCTTTGGGGGATCATAAAACTACTTATACATGAATTATTGATACATTTGTTCCAATTTAACAAGGTTTGTAAATATTTTAGTGGTAATCAACTTATGTCGTTCACTGTACATAAACAACTTCTCTATTTTTCACGACTCTTATGTACCAATAAAGGTAATATAGTTATTTACTTAACCATAGTCATCAAAATAACAACTACCTACTTCTTCATCCTAGCGTTAACATAATGCCAATCGCATACGAAGCTTTCACATCGGAGTTTGGGGTCCGCTTTTTCCAGTCTAACTGCGGGTTTGGCTTAACATCGATATTTTTCGTGAATCGACTGCCATCTGACCTCCACAACCCATTGGCGATAAGCAAAAAGTACAACTAGGTACTACTGAATATGAACTTGAAAACATCTCGTACAAAGTTGTGTTGTGAATGTCGAAGTTGTAGGCACTGACTATGTTGTGTGCAAAATATATTTCCAAGTTAAAAATAACTTACGTAAATGTCGGGGATAAAACAATCTTGACCCCGATTTTCTAAGATACAAAATATTCCTACATCATCTATACCTATTGATTATGATATAATCGATGATTCGGTCGACGATGGTCGAATGTATCAAATATGACATTTGGAGTGAAACAAATTCTAATGCATGGCATGTGCATCTGATATATTATATACTAGTAACAATATATTATATCAATGCATAGCACCAATGTATCGCATAGAAGGGGAGTGCGGGGAAACTGTGAATTACCAGAGCAGTGAATTTGTGAATTGTATATAAACCTACCTTATTTTTTAAAGGTATTTGAAAAACTTATTCCATGCGCGAGCGCTTCTTTGATATTATGGACCTCTGACTTCAAGAGAGTAATATATAGGTACCTATGTTAAAGCTGCAGATGTCTAACATATTATTATCCTTGTACCTATAATAACGGACAATGAGCATGCAATTAGAGTGAGAAATTAAATAATCACTCATCTTTTTATGCTCTTACTTAGAAAGATTTCTGGAAGATTTGAAAATTGATGATTTTAAAGATTTCGAAAATGCTTATTCCTATCTTATAATTCAACTTTGCCAACTTATATTTTTGCCAGTATCAGGAATTCACAGATATTTTTCTTTATTTTTTACGAGATCCTATTAATTGCAAATAAATTAATTGGAACTTGAGAAATCATTAGATGCCTCCTTGGCACTTTTATGAAACTAGCCAAAACATATTTTGTAACAACCTTGAAGGGCAATGTCGCGTCGTGCAGCGAAATAACCGATAGTTTGCAACACAACACAATGTAGTCGACATGTGATGGTTATTCAAATATTTTAGATCGGTCACTTTACAAGAACACTACCATGACCCGATTCTCCCCTACAAAAGTCAATAATATAAATATTGGAATACAAGTCTCTATTGATTTTCTTGTAAACAAAGACGTCGCTTGTTGAAATGATACTAGCATCATTTACTTTAATTTAAATTGCCTAGATTGCATGTACAATAATCTTAATTAATTCTATTTGTAGATTGATATTGCAATTCAATCTTGATAACGGTAGTGGGTACCATTTTCAAAACATTTAAACGCCCGCTGCAAAAGCGCGCATAATTTAAATCACTTGAATTGAATGTTGAATGGGAAGAAGGGCTAAATTCTTTGTTGGCCACCATGATATTGCGCAGGTCAATGACGTTTGCGGTAGCCCCTTTATTTCCTTATAAAACGGGTTATCGTACTTTCTGCATGTTTACTTTATTATTTGGTATATAATATAACGTCCGTGTTGTTTGAATCACGAAAAATCGTGTGAGATCGATGTGGTAAATCTTAGCAGGTTTTGTTTTCAATTAATTTTTCTATAAGATCTGAATAAAATAGTTAACGAACTATAGTTAAACGTCAAAAAGGTTTCCCCAAGGACAAAAAAGTCTCATTAGTCCCTTGAAAGGAACTGCCAAAGGCACTACTGGGAATAAATGTAAACGATGATGTCAAGCGTTTAAACGAAGAACTTCATTAACCGCATTATAAGCAGGTTGGTACTTATAGATACCTAGTAAGTTCGTGCTGTATCTGTGTGCACCTTAGCACGGCAAATTATAGTACCAACCTAAGCTAGGTACAAAATAAAGCACCTAATAATACGCATGGAATGTAAGTTGCACCATGGCTTTTTGCAATTTTTCATCGAGTGGTTGAAGTTGAATGACTTGAAGTTATGTTTTGATCTTGTGACAAGTTGACAATCAAATGAGATTAACGACTAATTAATTACTGACTCACAAAACAAACTAGTTTGATTTTTTCAATTCCTGTTTTGTTTGCTATTTGGTATGATGTGTTACTTACCTTGTGGGTCACGCTTGTTAATAAAAAGCCAACATGTTTTCTGGTTTGTTTTTACTTTAATTTGTCTCAATTATTTTGTTTGTAATGAATTTTTAATCGTAGAAGTGCGCACGCAATCCTTAAGATAATTCATTCGTAAATTGCTTGTATTGGCTGGCATGCAAAGATCCTTTTTTGTACTTACCTAAATAATATTATTATTATATATCATTAAGTACCTACATACATATCTACTATATAAATAATTAGTTAGGTACACAAAATGGTTAATGATTAATTTGTTTAATTCGTGTAGTTTTTAGAAGACTTAGTAAATAAGTTAACCAACTAAGTATGTAAATATTCATTAGCTCCATAGGAATTCGTTTCGGTTCCATTTATTTTAGGATTTGCATTGCAACGCATGTAAGTAGTAGTCATCTACGTGAAATCCATTTTAAAATGTACATATTATGCTAGCTTGACTTAACATTTATTTTTACTATCAACGTGATTTGCTTGGCTGCGTAACTAACTTTATACGTGAAAAATCGATTCTTTAATAACTAGTTACGTTGGTACGTACTTAAATGTAGATTTATTTTTCATATAGTCATAGGTAGTTGTCGGTTGTCCGTTGTAGGATGAGTCCTTGTTGCTGGCAATAAATATTATCTTCTTGAGTTACCCATAAAAATGAATCGCTGAATGTGTTGCTAAGCGTAAATCTCGAGAACAGCTGAACCGATTTCGCTAATTCTTTTTTCAGAATATTCCTTGAAGTACAAGGATGGTTCTTACGGAAAAAAAAGAAAAGAATCGACTGCTAGGCGGTACGAAATTCCCGGGGTCAGCTAGTAAATGAATAAAGATAAAAGAAATGAGAAAAGAATTTGGATTTTTTTTTCAGAATCTGGATTATTTTCTCGGAATCTGGATTCTCTTCTGTAAGAAGCTACGTCAGTAAATTTGGTAGTCTGTTGGATGACTACATTACGAATTTTATAAACTTCAACACGCAGTGAAAAAGTATGTTAAAAACAAAAAAAATTGCTCAATGGTAAACCACGGGTATGCACTTGGATTAGTGAAACCCCTCCGTCATATAGAATACCATAAATATCCCATGGGGTACTTATATTAGAATGAGAAGAAATAGTCTCAGGATGAAAAGCCTGCGGGTCTAAAAAGGTCACATTGAGCGATTCTGCTAAAAATGAGTAACTTATTGGGCCAACAAAATCTAAAATTTTATGAGCCATTGACTCGACGAAGAAGAAGAAGTAACTTTATGAATTCCTAGTAGACTCCTCAATATATCCTCAATATTCCTATAATATTCGTATAATGGTCACTCATATTCCAATTTATTAAGCAGATTCCAACTTCTTGTAAATAACGCCGCATTATAAATGTGATTCTAATAAAATGGCCTTCTTAGACCTTCTGATCTTCTTAGCAGTACCTATTTCTGGATTTAGGAACTTTATCTTATCCTGTGCAAAATTTCAGCCAAATCCATTCGCTGGTTTTGCCTGTTTAAGAACAAACAAATTAACAAACTAACAGGCAAATATTAGACGTTTACCTGACGCAGTTTTAATACGTTACACTTACGTAACAATCCAAACCGTTAATAAATTATATATTCATGATAGTACGCCATATGTGTTTACATAAACTTTTGTCAATAACCTCACACTTATTTATGTAGGTGATTGTAACATATAGCTATGTATACATTGTATACCTCGGGACATTTATCTTGGACCTAGAATGTGTTCTAAATGTGCTATAACCGCGCAACAATGCAATTCTGTAAGCGCACAACGACGAGCACAACGTTGCAACAACCTTGAAAGAGATTGCCATTGGTCGGACTGGGTGACGTCACTGGAGATCGACCAATGACAATCTATATGAAGGCTGTCGCAAGGTTGTGCTCGTCGTTGTGCGCTTACAGAATTGCATTGCAGCCCCTCTAGACAAGTGGCAGTTCGTTGCTCGGCGTATGATGGAATAGAATGCCAAATGTATGGGATTTGACGTATATGACAGGCGTCAACGAATGTCAAAAACGTCAAATCCTATACATTTGTCATTCTATTCCATCATACGCCGAGCAACGAATTGCCACTTGTCTAGGGGGGCTGTACACGTTTCTTGGGTGTTTTTTGAGGATAGCACGGAATGCTTCGGTGGCGGACGAGCTCAAATTCACCAAGCATAGATTATTACAAAACAATCCAGGGTCTCGTATGTATCGTGACGCCCAAGAAATGTGTCCCTGGGTATATCTACCTAGTAGTTTAGTTATGTGTATTGACGAAAATTGTTATGTTGGTTAACGCCATGTCCATTGTTTAGATAACGACATCGATACAAAATACTTTTTAAATACAGGGTGAACTTAAGAGCGCGGGCGGTGAGGGTAATACAGGGTGGAAAAATAAGTCGGGCTCTGGAGCGAAACTATCTTAAATCCTTAAGTTGTCTCATTTTACTTAAAGGAGACATTCCTTTATTTTTAAAAAGAAACAAAACTGCATTCAATGATTTCCTTCCGGGACTAGGCTGTTCACACGTCTGAACGTCCAAGCCAAGGGGCTATAATATTGTGTAAGTAACAAAAAGTACAACAGTTGAACAGGTTAGAACGTCATAGTGATAAAATGACGAAAATTCAGATTATATTTACGTTATATCGTGCCTGTGTCAGAATGTACAAATTTTACTATGTGTGATACTTATGATTGACACTATCGATTGATACCATAAAATACAGGATGTTACTTATTACTTACCGGGTGTGGCAAGCGAATTTCCAAAAATCTGTGAATACAGTTGTGTTTCTTTTTAAAAATAAAGGAATGTCTCCTTTAAGTAAAATGAGCCAACTTAAGGATTCAAAGTAACTTCCCTCCAGGGCCCGACTTATTTTTCCACCCTGTAGGTATACCTAGATATTTTACAAGGTAAATATAAAACGTTACCTAATGGAATAAGTGACCCCCCTACCTATATTACCCTGCCAATAATGACCCCTGCCCTCCTATAAAGAGCCATCAGGGACGTGTCAGGTATTAATCAATATAGTGTAGGTAGGTACATTTTAGCAGCCAGTACCGGCTTTGTACAATATAACTTGGTATAAAAAACGTATAATACGGTTGCAGCGCCACCTACCGGTTCCTCCAAGCCATCTAAGGTCTTCTCAACTATTTATAGTTAAGTTAAAACGGGCGCCATTTAAAAACCAGTTGTTCATGTCTATGTTTGCTTAGGACTGCGTATGAGAGAGAGATCAATCCGCTTCAATATTTAACGAGTAGGTTTTAAGTTTTCAGGTAGACACTTCTAAGCGCTCATGACACCTGGTTAGCCGACAAGTTTTGAGTTACAAATCGATAGGCAAATATTTTTAAAAGTACATACTTAAAAGTATAGGTATAAATAATAAAATAATTTATGGATAAAATATAAGTATGTTTTCCACGTAGTTTGTTCGTATACCTAATAACAAAATGCCTTACGACGATGGACGGTTCGCCTGCAGCACTGCTGCCGGCCGACGGCGACGTACAAATTTAAACAGCTAGAGTAGCTAGAAATCTCCCTAGGTGCCTGCAAAATAAAATTTTAATGGTGTTTCTTGAAACAGATAACAGATAATTTCGCTCTACCCTGATCAAGAGTTGGTGCTGATGACATGGACCTACTTACTTAAATATACTCGTACTATTCGCAAATGTATGAACCTTCATGATCAAGTCATAAGGTTAATACTAAGTTAGGTAGATACCTGTATACATTGATTTATATTGTTACTATTTGCCTTTAAACCTAGGTAAAAACGTCACTGCAATTTACAAACTAGATTCAGGCAGATCGATTACTTACTTATCTACCAGCATTTATACGTAGGTATCTACTAATAGATTGAATTGAATAATTATTACTTAACTAGGTACGGTAATGCAATTATAAAAGATGCAAAAAAGGTAGCATTATGTTGCCAAGTTATCCTTGGAATCACAATTAGAAGTTATAAATAACGTGCAAAAATAAACATCGAAAGTAGTAAGTTTGTGCGTGCGAGAGCAACCTGGTTCACTTCAACCAATAACATGATGTCAACGACGCCGACAGCGTTAACAAGTTATACCTAGTATGAGAACCAATAACATTAACTCTAGTCTAATCAGATTCCCGGATGTAATGTATATCATTATTACTCCCTTTATTCATTAACGTCGGTAGCTTAGTGGTTAAGGAGTCGGCTTTATGATCGAGAGGTTCCGGGTTCGAATCCTGGCTATTACACTACCGACGTGAACCCACTCGTAGCACAAGCAATTTAGCTTAGTTGGAGGGGTTAACGGGAATATTAATAATTTCGGTTGCTAATATTCCTTATAAAAAAATATATATATATTATGTATTTATAAATATACCTACTTAAAAATATATTTAAAAATATAAAAAATAGTGACCCACCGGCATCGGATACAGGGACCAAGCTACCGGTGGTTAAGGCTCCAGGGAGAGAAACCTCCTCACAATACGTGCCGTGTCGAGGAGTACCGCCTTCTGCATCAGGCTCTTGACTTAACGTCAAGTTGGTCGTGATGTTGGTCGAGGCTTTTGGCAATCAGTCCTTGAACCGATACGACTATCGGAACAATAATAACCGAAACGAAATTCTCATCATGCGGGATGGTGATATCGTCAATTATTACGCGGCGTTCTAATCAATCTATTCCCACTATAGCAGGCTTATTGGCTGTAATAGTCACCACCAGGTTTTAGCCTTGCAGCATAGCTATTTCATGTTCCACAATTATAGGCGCGTCTAATACACATATCATCCGGGAATCTGATTCGGCTAGAGTTAATGTTATCGGCTCTCATACTACTACTTGAAATGCAGTTGGCGCCAAGTCGATGACTCGCGCTCACTTGGCGCCACATGTAATACCTATAGCTAATGTAATGCTGCTAAATCTTACCTTTCTTTTTAAAGAATATTAGTAACTGAAATGACTGATATTCCCCATAAACCCTCCAGAGACGCTAATAATTGATTTGTGTTTAGAGTGGGTTTACGCTGGTAGTGTAACAGCCAGGATTCGTACCTGGATCCTCTTTTGTTATTTACGACTAATAGCATCAGAAATGGTGTATCTTCTCTTCTGGACTGCACCTCAGCTTCTTAACATCTAGCGGGGTATTTGCCGTCAATTGACTGCAGTCAATTGACGGAAAATACGTACCTATATAAAAAGCGACGTTTTAAAAGATACTCAAAGCATATGTACTTTGAGTATTTAATATATTCTTCACCGACTACGTATGTCATCCCTGTTAATTAATATTACACCTTTGTAATACCTACCCGTCGCAGGCCCATCCACGGCGCACATTTTGTTAGTGGTTTTCTGAGAAATATTTGTTTTAAAAATTTTACCTTGGCTTGGGTAACTACTAACCGCAAAGTTAATAATTCGTAAAACAAACCTTTGAAAATAATATTTGTTCGGATATCTACTGATAAAATAATTCAATATTTCAGGAAGTCCCTCGAATCTATATTGTCATTCGTATTTTAGGTAGCACTTTAGCACTTATTGTCTAAAATCTGTAAGTGGATATTATTATCACATACCTATCCTTATTAGGAACTATCTTAATACTTATGTGTTCATAATATATTGTCGATTATTTTCAGCTCAATCTCGCGTGTCAACCACTGAAGGTTCAGTTCGTCGGAGGAATTCATAATGCAGGCATGATCGTTTCTATGATATTTACTGGATGGATATCTGATAAGTAAGAACATAACTTTCATTTTATTAACCTGTTAGAATCCATTTACATAATGCATATTTAAAGTATTGTGTAACGAATAAAAAATATGAAAACAATACACTATCCGGCGTCAGGCAACAAAGAATTCCTTCATTCTTTATACCTTTAGGTTGGCATTAATGGAGAGTGAGAAGAATTCTTGGCATCGATGTAGTGGGGTAGGATGGAGACTGGCCGGTAATCAGCATTTGGGCAAGACATTTTCCAAGCTAAGCTTTGGCCTGGCACTTCCGAATTAATTAGGCTAGATGCATGCTAGAGGTTTGAATGAATGTTTCTAACAAACTAAGTAGGTAAATCATCCGTGCCATGCACTTACGTCGGTAATTTTGTGAACACCGAAGCTGCCTGGATACCTGACTCGGTCGTTTATTCTGTAAGGCATTATTAATTATTATAAAGCAAATTTTCCTCTTTTCTGAGTAGGTATAGGTACTTATTGCTACCTATTAGCAGTAAAATCAATATCTAAACAGGTGTACCTAGTCAGAAAGCTCATACATGAGTCATGACTTGATATGGACTTTCACTAACAAGAATATTTAGGTGGTATTTGTCTATTCTTGTTTTACACAATACGCACTTGACCATTTGTCATAAAATAATAGGTACATAATTATACTATCTATTAAGTAATATGTTGGAGCGAACAGATTTCCTGAGATACTGTATTATACATATCTACTTATCCATGACCAGCAGACAGGAAAAAGATTTTCGATTGGTAAATTAAAACTTGACATACCTGCAAGCCCGCACATCTCCTGATTCGCGGATAAAGCTTAATACCTCCATCAATTCGTAGAAAGGAACTCCAAGGTGCATGTAGGTTTTGGATGAATTCGGTATTAGTGCTCGAATGAAGTAGAAGTTCCACCTATGTATGTGGGTAGAAATTCTACTAAGTAACTACTTTGTTTGTGATTAGGTAAACCAAAAACACGATAATAGCAATGATGATGCTAAGAGCGTGCTCTTCGAACCTAAGCTATGCATAGCGGCTATTAAGTATTGTTTATTTTAGTATTCTTTTTGGACGTTTGATATGTTTCAGAATTGGAAGAAAACCAACTCTAATAATATGTTCGATCGGTGCTTGCATCGGGGTTTTCAAAATGTTCCTTAAAGATTATTATCCATATCTGTTTCTTGAATTCATGGAGTCTGTTATGGGGTCCGGTCTTTACACAGTCGGGGTAGTCCTTTGTAAGTCCTATTGAATTATTTTCTGGTCAGTTTTTTTAAAGAAACACCTTTTAAGAATAATTTTACTTCTCTTTCAGTAATAGAAGTTGGTGGGCCGTCTAAAAGAGTAATGGCAGGTATCATATTCTCTTATGCAGCTTACGTTGGTGAAGTGACCTTTGCCATTTTAGCCATGACATTAAAGTATTGGAAGTGGTTAATTTTAATTGTTTATGCACCAATGATATTATTCATATCATATTATTTCCTACTAAAAGAAAGCACCAGATGGGAGATGCTTCGAGGAAAAATGGTAGAAGCAAAGAAAACTTTAAAGATAATTGCCAGAATGAACAAAATAGATATTGCGGAAAAAGAAATTGACGATTATCGTGATGACGAACTTCGAACCCGATTTGATGTTGGAGACCAAAAAGAAAAAGAAAATATAAAAGTTATAATTTGTTCAAAAGAAATCATGATTCGTCTTGCTGTTACGTCGTTTTGTTTTTTCACGTCCAGCTTCCTGTACTATGGTGCACTGGTACATAGTGTACTGTTACCAGGAAATAAATATACCAATTTTATACTAGCTGCGGTATCTGCGTTCCCTGGCGAAATCATCGCATATTTCGCATTCAACAGATTTGGCCGAAGAATAACCCTACAGTGTGGCTATGTGGTCTGTGCTGTATTCCTAATTGCTCAGAGCTACACTCCTGATTGTACGTATTCTGCTGTTTGCAGAGCTTTTTAAATATTTCCTTCCAAAGTTTCATCAACGATATCGAACCATCTATAGTAGGGAATCATTTTATACTCAGCCCTGATTATTAATTTATTTTTGAAAGTCTCAAACTGCTGAAGTTGACTTCTCTCTTCTTTTAATTGACTTCTTATAATTAAAATTAGCAATCGATTTTGTTAACTGGTAAAAGTTAACTCATCAGAGTCACTTTTAGCTACAGTGATAAATAAATTAATAAATGACAACAGTAAAGCCAGCGTCAAATCGATTTTGACTAGCAAAGGACTCAAAATGATCTTAATACCATGGCATTCCTCCCTTCATATTGACTGATTGTTCTGATATGTGGTACACACCTTTTGTTCAGACGATAATACAAATTAAATCAATAAAACAGTTTGATATTAACATCATTAGTAGGTTTAAAATCATTTTGAGTACTTTGCAAGTCAAGATCGATCTGATACTGTCTGTACATATCAGCGAAGTGAACCCTGTATATTTATTTCAGGGTTAACCTGGGTGAAGCTGTCTTTATTCCTGATTGGTAAAATGGGTGTGGTAATATGTTTCACTGGCATTTATACATACAGCTTGGAACTATTCCCAACCAGTGTAAGAGGAACTCTGTTGGGTTGCGGCAATACCGCAGCTAGATTTGGAAGTATGCTGGCGCCTTTAACGCCCCTCCTGGTAAGAATTTTAGACCTTCTCAACTACTTTACTCCATTCAATATCAATCAATCAATCAATTACCCTATTGCAGTCCACTGCTGGACATCCTCAATATGGGCCACGTTTGCCGATCCTCCGCCTTCCGCATCCAGTCCGTCCCATTCAATATATTCCCTACCTAGTACCTATATACCTACAACTCGTACTATCTACTTCCTAAAAACTTTATGTAGGAACCTCCGAAATAAACTCAAAGCAAACAAAAAGAAATAGAAGTTATTTCTAAAATTTTGTAATTCTTCTTTCAGATAACCGAGGTTGCAGCGCTTCCATCGATTCTCTTCTCAGCGACCGCCATCGTAGCTTGTCTATTGTTGACATTCACACCAGAAACAAAAACACTGCCCATGTTCGATACTATCGCCCAAATCGAATCTTATAAGTTAAGCCAATCAAAAATATGTACAAAATTATAAGAAAGGAGGAGAGAATTACTTTATTTTTATGTCTTTCAATTCCATAAACAAAATAGAACTTTATACTTAGAACTCATTTAAGAACCTGCCCCCCTAAACAAGTGGGAATTCGTTGGTCGGCGTATTGTAGAATATAATGATGAATGTATGGGATTGACACGTCTTTTGACGTTTATGACAGTCGTCAGCGTGTATCAATCCCACACATAGATCATTCTGGAGGGGCTAAACCTTAGAGGTCCATTACACGGTAGGTTTTGCTGTCAGTTTAACCATCAATCACGCCGTGATTGACCAATAACATAACGTCTAATAACCGATTGACCAATAACATTCATGATTGACGGCATGATGCATAACGCTTGCATATGGGGTCCATTACCTACATGCTAGGTTTTGCCATGGTTTAACCATCAATCACGCCGTGATTGACCAATAACATAACGTGTAATAACCGATTGATCAATAATATTCATGATTGACGGCATGATGCATGACGCTTGCATAAGCGTGTAATGGACCCCTTAAAAATCATGAACATGCATGTACCGGATAGGTTTGCCGAATAAGATCCATGTACATATAAGCCCATTCGGTTAGGTACTTAACTATACGTAAACAATCTAAATGTGCCTATTTAATATGATTTAATGACAAATTTATTTAAATGACAAAATTACTTAATTGAGTGCTTTACTTAATTGTAAATAAATGTAAGATTATGCAGTTATATTTAAAATAAAATACAGTTACGATTATCATGTCTTTTTAAATATAAAGTTGTGTTGTGTCCAATGAACCTGAGTACCTACCTACGTACATACTCAATATAAACATCCATAACTAAATAATATGCACCATAGTCCTGAATCTGGATTTATCTGAGGATAGCAGATTGTCTATACAAAATATCCAGTACTGAGTACCTATTCAAGAATACGGTCCTCACTTAGGTATGTAACGAGACAGAACGTCACATGTCTTTATAAGTAATAAATCGATTTCTAAGAGATGGCGCTGTAATCAATAATAAAATTAATATTTAGAAGTAAAATAACAAAGGTTTGTTGCAATACGATTCATGAAATAATCTGTTTTAGAGGAAAAGCTAATAAATGAAATTGGATTGTTGATAAATGTAATGAAAGATAGGGTTTTTCATATTGCATCATCATATTGACTAGTCTAAGTAATAATACGGGTTTCTGGTAGATGGCGCTATTCTTATCAGATTGTAACGAGACAGAACGTCACATGTCTTTATAAGTAATAAATCGATTTCTAAGAGATGGCGCTGTTATCAATAATAAAATTAATATTTAGAATTAAAATAACAAAGGATTGTTGCAATACGATTCATGAAATAATCTGTTTTAGAGGAAAAGCTAATAAATGAAATTGGATTGTTGATAAATGTAATGAAAGATAGGGTTTTTCATATTGCATCATCATATTGACTAGTCTAAGTAATAATACGGGTTTCTGGAAGATGGCGCTGTTCTTATCAGATTATGATGGTTTTAAATCGATATAATTATACTATTTGAAGAGATATTCTAATAATAAGGAATTCTAATTTAATTTAATGTTTTAAATTGGTTGTACAAAAGGGTTTTATTATTAAATAATATTATTAAAAAAAAAAAAGGAAGGAAAGAAATACTTGGTATATTTTGTTAGGTTGGGGATATTGATAGATGTTTAGATAGTTTCCGGTTTGGAAGTTATTTATAATGGTAAATAAATAGAATGAATTACAAAAAAAGGTGAATTGAAGTAAAGAGAAGGGAAGTTAATTCAGTTAGGCATTTTAAATTGTATAAAGTGAATATTTCTCACAGGGAGTTAATATTAATAATTAAAAAAAATATATTTATTAAGTTGCGAGCATTGGGAAGCAGTACTGGATTGGTCTAGAAATATTGCGGGGTTTGTAGGAATTAAAAAGAGGATTTAGAAGACGCTGATTGGTGCAAAGGAGACTCCCGCCGAATTAGACCGCGAAAATTGTGAGAAAGTTGGGATTTGGCGCGATCCTCGTTCATTCTCTTTTGAGACAGCAAGCGTGGGTAACTGGAGGGCGGGTTACCAAGGGGGATTTTGGAAAATTTGTGGTAAACTAGTGAAACTTTGCTTTGTGAATTGATTGAAATGATTTTCTTATATTGAAATTCGTGTTAATTCATTATAATTGATAAAATCGCGTTGCATTTGTGTAAAATCATGATTCTTTAGTGAAATTTTAGCTCGAACATTGGTTGAAATGTCGCGTTAACAGCATCTTGTTGGAATGGTAGCAAGACTCCTTTCCTGGCTTCGCTGATTATCTAGATATGAAGCGTAGTTCGTTCGAGTGAGTCTGCTCAACGGCCATTCCTATCGCGAGATGTTGTTTTAGGAGTTCGAATGGGGATAGTAGGTATAAAAGGTTAGGCTAGGGCTAGGGGCTGAGGCCATAGGAATAGCTAGGGAATCCCAATAGGTAAGTCTGTCGATGTGACAGCCACGAGTGGAGACCTGACGGTGTTAACTAAGCTCGTGACCACTTTTAGCTAGTTTGCTGATAATCCAAAATGGCGGGACAGCTTTCGACTTTACCTGAGTTTCAGGGTCGAAAAAGCCATCTGAGTGTTGATACCCAATAGTTTGACCTAGTCACATTTATTGAAGTCAACAGCTCAGTCTTATATAATTATATATTTATTTATGCACACAATACATATGTAGGGTCGTCATGAGGCAACATCCCAGACTACGGTCGTTGTTCTTGTGACAAAACACGGGTCTTAGGTACGCCAAAATCAGGCTTGACTCACCTGTAATCTTTATTAAAATAGTTAGGGACATAACACACCACACAATTAGTCTAAATGGGTATAATTTGTACAAACACAGGGAATAGACTTATAGGTAGGTGTAGGTACACTTGATAAACCGGGATTAGGAATAAACTAACTTTAAGCGTAATTACGTCTGTTATGGAATCTAATAACCGTCATGGTTTGTTGTAGGAAGGGGCTATAATATTATGTAAAGTTCAGTGTTAGACCAATATGATATGGTGATATAAGAAGTTACGAGTGTGTGTGGCTTTGTGTTTGAATCTGACTTTAACTCAATGATACAGTCATGAATTCCCTCAAGGTCAGTTCGAATTATTGATAAAGTAATATTTCAGAATTTTAACTGTTATACTCTTTAATTCAATACAGAAACTATTCAAACAAACGAGCTAATAGTTGATACAAGTATTATTAATTTCAAACTCCTTGACAAAAGATGAATTGTCTGTTTAAAGGCATTATAGAAAAGTATTATTATTGTTATTCTAAATCAAGAGACTACCATAATTTGTAGTGTAATTTAAAGTGTCAAATTGGTCATTTGAATAAAAACAAGACTAAAAGTCAAATAAAGTATCTTATAGTATTACAATATTAGTATTCAATCATATACTAGCTAGACTATTTGTTTAGCCAAACGGGTATAGTAATATTATGAACAAAAGATAAACATAGTACCTACCTATTAACGGAAAGTGTAACGATATGGGGTTGGTGATTGATAACCGATTGTAGATTGAGTCATTCATGTTCTTGTGTAGTTTTGCAGTTAGTTATATTTTATATGCAAATAGCCAGAGAAAACCGTTAAGGTTTAGTTTATCATGACGGAACTTATGTCTATTCTACTGTGACTAAAATAGTTCTCAATTGCAACAATTGACTTAGTATTTGCTCATTTAATCGAGTATGGTCTGGAGAATGAGAATCTTATCACAATAGATGATATTTTCCAACTATGGAATAGATTCAAAACTTCTAGACTTGGGCAATAGACCCGTACACATATATAGTCTAATAATGACTTGTGGCAATCTTGGTGATGTGAGTAACTAATAAGTTTACAACTCAACTTTACCTACCTAAAACTTTGGATTGGGTTTGGTGAAATGGACATTAGTTCTAAGATGAAATCTCTTGTAAATTTCTTAAGTATCTACTGCAAATATGCACTCTAACGTGAAAGGGAATATAAAGGTTACTTATTATTCTCTCAGTTATTGTATACCTACTTTAATTAGGTTCTACATTAAAAGATTGTTATATACATCTCTATGATATTTTTACACCTCTAGAAGGGGAATATATAAAAGAGAATACTCTTATAATTTTACCTTAAGCCTTTAATTAGGTAAAGGGAATGATATATTGTAATTCCACGCCATTCGAATTGGTGTTTGTCTGTTATGGGTGCCAGATGTCTTGGCCAGGCGGAGTGAGTAAAGCTACCTATTCCATACCTATAAGAGACATAGGAACAGTTATTCCTCAGTTGGTGTGAACTGTACTGTCTTGGGCGTGTGTTCATGGGGCCCTAGACCGAAAAACAAATATATCATGTTGTGTACAATCATTGGTAATATATCAATAACTCATATAAGGTATTTGATCCAATGAGATTAATAATTATGAATAAATCACATAAGTGCAGGATTCAATTAGTCTATATATTGAACTGAATAAACATATAACATGTTGAAATCATTAGTTGTATAATAACTGAACTATAATTAATTTCAGTAAGAGATTAGGTAGGTATTACTATAGAAGAAGTTTAATAAGTTAGATAATATCAGAATTATTTAGATGGGTAGTCATTATAACTATCATAATTAGTTTCAGTAGTAAATTAAGTAGGTATCCAATTTAACAAATATAATTAGGTCAGGTAATATATTATAGAAAGTGAGGGTTCCTTATCTTAATTAGAGAGTTAGCTATTCATGTTTACAAACTAGTAGTATATTAATTTAAGTAGGCGTTTATTTTAATGAAGAATTAGCACATACTCCCCTTTATAGAGCATAGGGTAACTACGTATCATGATAAGAGTCCTTTCCCACTACGACGTTCATTGGCCAAATTAATATTAAGTCGTAATAGAATTTATATGTATCATGATAGAGTTATTTGATAAGTAAGTAGGTATTGTATTGATAGATTTGACATCAAATGTTAGTTAGGAAGTTGAATAGGAATTGTGAGCTTCACATGGGTGTGGGATAAGAGCATGGTAAGAGTGGAAAGAAGAGGGGTACAGGTAGGTAGGTAGGGAGGGTACAATTTGGTGGCGCCGTGACCAGGATCAGAATAGAATTAGGATAGGATAGGATAGTATAGGATGTCTTGGTGCTATGTTATAGTAGTGATGATGATGATTATTATGTTAGAACAGTCATAAATAAATTATTGAAGTTTATAAGGGGGTAATTATTTATTATAAAAAAAAAAGGGTATGGGTGGAAACTAATGTTAATAATGAGGTATTTATAATGAGGAGGTACGGTATGTCTATACCGTACAATTTGTTGCCGTATAAATAAAAAGGTAAAAGGGAATAGTTGTGCTAAAATAATAAAACATAGTGAATAGCTAGAAATTATATTTTGATAATAATTGAGGATTGAAACTTTAAATATATTAATCTTAATTTTAAAGGTAAATGATTAGGGTCGATTAATTAGTTATATTAATAATAATAAATAATGAGGAACGATAGATAAGATAAATTAATATTATTGTGATAGTAATTGTTGAATGACAATAACAGTTTAGCAAAATGGGGGTCGTTAGTTAGACATAGTTGTTATTAGTAAATAATGGGGGTCGTTAATTGTTTTACATATATTTGTTGTAAATAAATAATGAGGGGTTGTTAATCTAAATAAATGAAGGAATCCAGTAAAAATAAATGATGGTTATAGGTTGATGAAAATTCCACTTATCCAAAATTTGAGTATTTGGATTAGGAAGGTTATTAAACTTAATATAGTGATGTTTAACATAGAATGTTATGTATGATAGGATGGAGAATTTTAAAACAATAATTGTAGGGCCTGAAAAAAAAAACAAAAAGGAAATTTAGTGAAATACAAGATAGGAAACGGTGGGAATTGGTATTATTTGTTTAATATCAATTCTCATCGATTTAATCGAGTTGAATTAACTTGTGTGAAAATTGATTTATAGTAAAATTTGTGAACAAAAAAAAAAAAAAATAATTAATTTTAAAATTTGTGGAAATAACAAAGAATTATAATAGAGAAAATTTAAAATTTGTGGAAATAACAGTTTGTGCATTTTATTTTGAAAAGATTTTGTTTTTGAGTGAGGAAGATGGTTAGGCCTAATAGACGAAGGAAGGTGCCAGTTCGCTTTATAGAAAAAAGTGCGGTAAATACAGGAACGGATGGTTCAGAGGAGGTGGAAATGAGTGAAGTGGAGCCTCCAGTTTCCACTTCTCATCACTCAAGAATGAGTCGTAGTCCGATTAGAAAATGCATAGGAAGGAGCAGGAGAGTAAATTCCACTTTGACGACTGTTATATTTAAAAGGTTGAATCGTGCTATAGAAGGGTTGTCTTCTCGATTAGAAATATTAAGAAAGGAAGTGAACGAAACTAAAACAAAGCAGAAAGATAGAGAAGAATGTGGTTTAAATACTGAAGCATCTTTGGGAAGAAATAATATTATACTTGAGGAACAGGAAATTCCGGACATATCTCAAACATCAAACAGTGAAAATCTGGAACCGAAGAAGGGGAACGCTTCCAATATTAGGGGGAATGCAGACCAAGATTTGTTTAGAAGTGTGAACTATCATATAAGAAATGTTACTATAGAGAAACCAAAATTTGGAGGTAAAGAACATATTCATCCGGTAACTTTCTTGGAAGACTTGGAAATTTATTTAAGGAAAATTGGTCATAATGAGAATCAATTGGAAATTCTACAGGAATGTTTAGAAGGTGAAGCCAGGGAATGGGCGAGAGTTTTCAATGTACGGTGGAATACCTTAGAGGATTTTAAATTAGATTTTTTGAATACCTATTGGGGTGAAAGTAAGCAAAACGAATTGAGACGAAGTATAGTAAATGGTGTTTGGGACCGTGAAAACTTTCCATCAATGTTGGGTTATTTCCTAAATTTAACAGGGAGGGCACAAATGCTTACATACAGAATGTCTGAGAAGCAATTAATAGGGGATATAATTAGGCAATTCCCAAAATACGTCCAACAAGGTTGGTATACCTCCAAAATAGATACAGTAATAGAAGCGGCAGAATATTTAAGAGGAATGGATGATATTGCCAACCAATACAATGGGGTAAATCAATTTGTGTCAACTAAAGGAAAAGAAACAGATAAGAAGTTTAAAGATTATCAGCAAGGATACAAAAAATGGCCAAAACCTTCAGCAAACCAAAAACCAAAAGAAGCTACAGCGGCGTTAGCTTCGGCAGAGAACGCTACATTAATAGAAGAAACAGTAGGGTTAAACTAGAGGGGATTGGAACTTCGGCTCTCGGTCCAGTCTCAATTTCAGGGAGCAAGGCATTAGAAATAATGTATAAAATGGGTTGGAAAGTAGGTTCATCATTGGGAATAAATGGAAACGGTATTAGAACACCTATAACTACTATATTAACAAATAGAAGTCGTACAGAAGGATTAGGTTATAAAACGTTAGAACCAAAACAGTTAAATATCGAGTTACAGCTAGTAAATTTGTTTAAATGGGTAAATAATATAAAACAAGGGGATTCGTTAGATTCAATAAATGCAGGAGTGGTGTTTGAGGAGGAGACGGATAGGGAAATAAATTTAAATTTTACATCAGAAGTTATGGTTCGAATATTTGAGCGTGAAGTAATAGCGTTAATAGATACGGGATGCGACATTACTAGTATATCTGAGGAGTTTTTAAATGAATTGAAAGCTGACGAAAATCATGATATCCCTTGGTTGCCGATTAAACCGTTCAATATTAAAACAGCTGTAGGTCATAAAAGTGGGGAGATTAGGAAAGTGGTTTTACTACCTTTAATGTTAGGAGAGTTTGTACAGCAAACTGGGTTTATAGTAGTACCAGGATTAATAAATCCAATAATATTAGGGTTTGATTGGTTGAGGAAGAATGAAGTGATACTTAATACAGGTCCAGTAGAAAGGGGTTTAATTCTGAAACAAGCGGAACAAAGATCTGTGATACCATTTTTAGAGGGGGGTAATGGTAAAAGTTTTAAAGAAGTGCAAGGGTTAATAGCTAGACAGGATAGACAGAGTGAGATAAATTGGTCGGAATTTGAGATTGATCTCAAATTAGAATTAGGTCAAAGAAAAGAATTATTAAATTTATTACAAAAATTTGGGAGTTTGTTTATTTCTCAATTAGGGAGGGCAAACTGTTATCAACATAAAATAGTCATGAGTTCAGAAGTACCAATTATTAGGAAAAGTTATCCTGTTCCATATGCTTATAGGACGAGAATTGAAGCTAAATTAAATGAAATGGAGGAATTGGGTATTATTAGTAGATCAGCAACTCCATATTGTAGCCCACTAACATTTACAATTAAAAAAGATGATTCTATTAGAGTGTTGCTAGATGCTAGAGAAATTAACAAATATATGGTTGCTGAAACAGAGAAACCACCTTTACAATTAGACGTGATAAATTCGTTTCATGGAGCAAATTTTATAAGCATAATAGATTTAAATAATGCATATTTTCAAATACCTATTACACAAGATAGTAAGAAGTATACTGGTTTCACTTTTAATGGGAAATCTTATGTTTATAATGTTTTACCTCAAGGGTTAAAAACATCGGTTGGAAGTTTTAGTAGAGCGATGGATATAATATTGGGACATGAAGTTAGAGAGTATTGTGTGAATTATTTGGATGATTTAGCGATAATAACTGTGGGAACGTTTGAACAACATTTGGAACACTTAAATGTAGTACTTGGAAAATTATGGAAAGCAGGGTTAACTTGTAATTTAAAAAAATGTGAATTTTGTTGTAAGGAGGTTAAAATGTTAGGTTATATAATTTCTACGGAAGGGTTACGAACTGATCCAGATAAGGTTAAAGCAATTCAAGAATTTCCAGTGCCAAAAAAATTAAAACAAGTAAGAGCATTTTTGGGGTTATGTAATTTTTATAGGAAGTTTATTCCAAATTATAACAGACAGGCTCAACCACTGTATAATCTATTAAAGAAGGATAAAATTTGGAAATGGGGTCATTTGGAACAACTAACCTTTGAACAAATTAAATCATTGTTTTTAAAAACCATTCGGTTACATCATCCAGATTTTTCCAAGCCATATTATTTACAAACGGATTGTTCACAAATAGGATTAGCAGGGGTTTTATATCAATTAGATAATGATGGAATGCAAAAAATATTGGGGTTTTATAGTAAAGCTTTAAGGGGGGCACAATTAAATTGGACAGTAACAGAACAAGAGTTTTATTCAGTAATTTGTTGTTTAGAGAAATTTGAAACTTATTTGAGGGGGGCAAAGGTAATAATTAGAACGGATCATAAGGCTTTGTTGTTTGTTAAAACTTGGAAGTTGTACAATGCAAAAATAACTCGTTGGATAAATTATTTAGAGAATTTCCAATATGAAATTCAACATATTAAAGGGAAAGATAATATAGTGGCAGATGTTTTATCACGTTATCCACCGAATGAAGGAGTATTACAGGAGGAAAGAAACAGAATGCCGAGTATTTTATATATGGGGTCTAGTCAAAATAAGGATTTGTTAAAAAAGTTAAGTCGGATAGCGGAATATCAGATGAGAGATGAGGAAATAAATAAATTAATTAAACAAATTAAAGTTTCAAATGAGACAGGAAAGTCATTAAAGGGGTTAAGTAGTAGATGTAAATTAATAGACGGAGTTTTGGTTGTTTCTAGAGAAGGGGGAAAAGAAAATTCTATATTTTTACCAGGAGAACTTAGAGAAGAGGTAATTAAACAAGTACATTTAGAGATGGGACATCAGGGTAGTTATAAAATGCTAAAATATTTAAAACAACGTTTTTATTGGAAAGGTTTGACTAGAAATGTAAAACAGTTGGTTAGGATTTGTGAAATTTGTCAATTAACAAAACACTCTAACTCTAATAAGGTGGGGCCTTGCTGTCCTATTGTTACTAAAGATATAGGAGATTTAGTTATGGTGGATATCTATGGTCCATTGCCAACTGGAAAGTTTGGAATGAACTATATGTTAGTGTTTCAAGATTCATTTAGTAAGTTCGTGAAATTTTACGTTTTGAGAAAGGCTACAGCAAAAGCAGTATTCAGTAAAGTAAAGAAATTGTTAGAAATTATAAAACCTAAAGTAATAATGTCAGATAATGGTACACAATTTACTAGTCGAGTATGGAAGGAAGGGATGGCTTCGCTGGGGATCAAAATAATTTACACTACTGTTAGGAATCCTAGACCAAATACAGTAGAGAGGGTTAATAGAGAACTGGGTAGATTGTTTAGAACTTATAATAGTACTAACCATAAGGGATGGGTAGATACAGTGCCTAAATTGGAAGAATTATATAATAATACCTTTCATGAGAGTACAGGTTATACTCCATGTGAAATAATGTATGGGACTTCTACTAAACTTTCTTTTGATGACAAAATAAATAAAGGTAATGATAAATTAAATATATTAGAAGTTAGAGAATTAGCCCATGAGAATTTAAAGGTGTCAGCGCAAAAGCGAAAATTAAAATTTAATAAAACCTGTCGGTTAGTAGAATACCAAATAGGAGAATTAGTGAAAATTAGAAAATTAAATAGATCTAATGCTGAACTAAAATTGACAAAAAAATTTGAGAATTTATATGAAGGGCCATACATGATAGCTGGGAGTCCCTATAAAAATGTGTATATTTTAGTTCATCCGCAGAGTAAAGAAGTTAGAGGAAAATTCAATACAATTCATTTGTCAAAATTTTACATTTAAAGGGAATAGGAAAAATTATAATTATTTGAGTTGGGACTGGAACGAGAAGCCGAAAGTAGATTTAAATTTATGTAAAATTGTATAAGTGAATAGGAACGGTATATTTTTAACTTAAGGAAATTTAGAAGGATTTGTAATCTATTGCAATGTATAATGGAACTAGTAACCTAATTAAATACAAACATTAGAATCTGTTAAAGGAAGTATTTGCTAAAAATATAAATGTTATTTTATATAAGAAAAAATATAGATAAATAAATATTAATTGAAGAAGAGAGGTGAGAGGACCATCTGATGGTATGAATAGATGTGAGAAAAAAAAAAAAAAGGGGAAATAAATTAATTTAGATTGAGAAACTTGTTATAAGGGCAAATTTGATTTAGAAGAAAAAAAAAATGTTAAAGAAATATTTGTTAAAAATATAAATGTTATTTAATGTGAAAAAAAAAAGGGAATAAATTAATTTAGATTGAGAAACTTGTTATAAGGGCAGATTTGATTTAGAAAAATTAATGTTAGAGAAATATTTGTTAAAAATATAAATGTTATTTAATGTGGGAAAAAAAAAAAAAAGGGGGAATAAATTAATTTAGATTGGGAAACTTGTTGTTAGAATAAATTTTGGGATAGAAAAATTAATGTTAGAGAAATATTTGTTAAAAATATAAATGTTATTTAATGTGGGAAAAAAAAAGGGGAAATAAATTGGTTTAGGTTGAGAAACTTGTTATAAGGATAAATTTGATTTAGAAGAAAAAAAAAATGTTAAAGAAATATTTGTTAAAAATATTAATGTTACTAGATGTGAAAAAAAAAAAGAAAAATAAATAAAGATTAAATGGAGGAAAGGGGTGAAGCCCATCTGATGGTATGAGTTTGTTGAAAAAAAAATTTTTTTTAAGTTAGAAGTTTGATATTAGGTTATTTATGATAAAAAAAAAAATTTTTTGATATAGAAATATTAGTTTTGAATAGAAGAAAAAAAAAAAAATAATAAATGTAACTG
This sequence comes from Eilema depressum, assembly GCA_914767945.1. Taxonomy (NCBI): domain Eukaryota; kingdom Metazoa; phylum Arthropoda; class Insecta; order Lepidoptera; family Erebidae; genus Eilema; species Eilema depressum. The sequence continues at coordinate 4,793,104 of OU612028.1, read as the reverse complement.
ACTCTTCCTGTCAGATGGTGGGGCGTAGGGTGGCTTTACCTTTTAATTATTATTTTATTTATGTAGATATATAAAGTATATTTATATATTAAAATATATGTATAATTAAATAAAATTGAAAGCTGTTATTAAATAATTATTAAAAAAAAAAAAAAAAAAAAAAAAAAAAAAAAAAAAAAAAAAAAATGTTATCAAATATATTGAAGGATAATAATTGATTGCTTGTCTTCTTTCATATATATATATAAAAAAAAAAAAAAAAAAACATTATTGTTCATAACCACATTATATTTTGTATTTCATAATGCTGACTGGTTGGCAGGAAGCAAGACCATAGAAGAGGGTTCTGGAAAGGATTAAAGAAATATTTAAGTGTATGAGACGAACGGAACGATGTCAATATGAAAGGTTATAATGAGTGAATGCTATTAAATTCAGTATGGTGGGCCATCCCAACCAGCATTAATTTTCAAGGGTTTATAATTAAATTGAGTTATGGATCAAATATCTGCATGCATCACAAACGGATTCATGAAAGATGCAAAGAGTTAGGTTAGTAATAGACATTGATTTCAAAATTTGAAATCAAGGTCATGCATGTCGAGAAGAACTTTCATGAATCTCCAACTAAACAGAATAGGTCGGAACTTGGCACACTCTACAAATACCATTGTCTTAATGTCGGCCTTTCAGGTTTATTACTGGTGGGGTGAAAATCTATACATTCTTTTATGTCTTTAGTCAATAGGGTTGAACTTTTTCTGGGGAGCGGAGTACTTGGTTATATGGCGAGCGTAATGTAGGTTCCTGTATAAACTTTTACTCTGTGCGACAGCGCAAAGGTGCCTCACAACCATTTTCTCTCACTGAATTGGATCAAGTCCTGACGGGAAATAATGTAATGTTGTGATTTAACTAAAAAGCTTGTAATGAGATTGGGAGGTATCGGATTTTGATATTTGGTCAATTTACACAAGACATAAAAGGTGCGGAATTTGAGTTATAACTGAATAGGTTATGAAATGGGTTGAATCATAATTATAGGGAAGGGAAGATTGATAATTCATATTCATAATTGTATATATATATATAATATTTATTTAAGTAGTCTTTAATGTGAATCTTACTTCGAACAAATTGTAGTTAAGTTTCTTCGTCAGATTCAGGGGGTCGGATGTAACGAGACAGAACGTCACATGTCTTTATAAGTAATAAATCGATTTCTAAGAGATGGCGCTGTAATCAATAATAAAATTAATATTTAGAAGTAAAATAACAAAGGTTTGTTGCAATACGATTCATGAAATAATCTGTTTTAGAGGAAAAGCTAATAAATGAAATTGGATTGTTGATAAATGTAATGAAAGATAGGGTTTTTCATATTGCATCATCATATTGACTAGTCTAAGTAATAATACGGGTTTCTGGTAGATGGCGCTATTCTTATCAGATTGTAACGAGACAGAACGTCACATGTCTTTATAAGTAATAAATCGATTTCTAAGAGATGGCGCTGTTATCAATAATAAAATTAATATTTAGAATTAAAATAACAAAGGATTGTTGCAATACGATTCATGAAATAATCTGTTTTAGAGGAAAAGCTAATAAATGAAATTGGATTGTTGATAAATGTAATGAAAGATAGGGTTTTTCATATTGCATCATCATATTGACTAGTCTAAGTAATAATACGGGTTTCTGGAAGATGGCGCTGTTCTTATCAGATTATGATGGTTTTAAATCGATATAATTATACTATTTGAAGAGATATTCTAATAATAAGGAATTCTAATTTAATTTAATGTTTTAAATTGGTTGTACAAAAGGGTTTTATTATTAAATAATATTATTAAAAAAAAAAAAGGAAGGAAAGAAATACTTGGTATATTTTGTTAGGTTGGGGATATTGATAGATGTTTAGATAGTTTCCGGTTTGGAAGTTATTTATAATGGTAAATAAATAGAATGAATTACAAAAAAAGGTGAATTGAAGTAAAGAGAAGGGAAGTTAATTCAGTTAGGCATTTTAAATTGTATAAAGTGAATATTTCTCACAGGGAGTTAATATTAATAATTAAAAAAAATATATTTATTAAGTTGCGAGCATTGGGAAGCAGTACTGGATTGGTCTAGAAATATTGCGGGGTTTGTAGGAATTAAAAAGAGGATTTAGAAGACGCTGATTGGTGCAAAGGAGACTCCCGCCGAATTAGACCGCGAAAATTGTGAGAAAGTTGGGATTTGGCGCGATCCTCGTTCATTCTCTTTTGAGACAGCAAGCGTGGGTAACTGGAGGGCGGGTTACCAAGGGGGATTTTGGAAAATTTGTGGTAAACTAGTGAAACTTTGCTTTGTGAATTGATTGAAATGATTTTCTTATATTGAAATTCGTGTTAATTCATTATAATTGATAAAATCGCGTTGCATTTGTGTAAAATCATGATTCTTTAGTGAAATTTTAGCTCGAACATTGGTTGAAATGTCGCGTTAACAGCATCTTGTTGGAATGGTAGCAAGACTCCTTTCCTGGCTTCGCTGATTATCTAGATATGAAGCGTAGTTCGTTCGAGTGAGTCTGCTCAACGGCCATTCCTATCGCGAGATGTTGTTTTAGGAGTTCGAATGGGGATAGTAGGTATAAAAGGTTAGGCTAGGGCTAGGGGCTGAGGCCATAGGAATAGCTAGGGAATCCCAATAGGTAAGTCTGTCGATGTGACAGCCACGAGTGGAGACCTGACGGTGTTAACTAAGCTCGTGACCACTTTTAGCTAGTTTGCTGATAATCCAAAATGGCGGGACAGCTTTCGACTTTACCTGAGTTTCAGGGTCGAAAAAGCCATCTGAGTGTTGATACCCAATAGTTTGACCTAGTCACATTTATTGAAGTCAACAGCTCAGTCTTATATAATTATATATTTATTTATGCACACAATACATATGTAGGGTCGTCATGAGGCAACATCCCAGACTACGGTCGTTGTTCTTGTGACAAAACACGGGTCTTAGGTACGCCAAAATCAGGCTTGACTCACCTGTAATCTTTATTAAAATAGTTAGGGACATAACACACCACACAATTAGTCTAAATGGGTATAATTTGTACAAACACAGGGAATAGACTTATAGGTAGGTGTAGGTACACTTGATAAACCGGGATTAGGAATAAACTAACTTTAAGCGTAATTACGTCTGTTATGGAATCTAATAACCGTCATGGTTTGTTGTAGGAAGGGGCTATAATATTATGTAAAGTTCAGTGTTAGACCAATATGATATGGTGATATAAGAAGTTACGAGTGTGTGTGGCTTTGTGTTTGAATCTGACTTTAACTCAATGATACAGTCATGAATTCCCTCAAGGTCAGTTCGAATTATTGATAAAGTAATATTTCAGAATTTTAACTGTTATACTCTTTAATTCAATACAGAAACTATTCAAACAAACGAGCTAATAGTTGATACAAGTATTATTAATTTCAAACTCCTTGACAAAAGATGAATTGTCTGTTTAAAGGCATTATAGAAAAGTATTATTATTGTTATTCTAAATCAAGAGACTACCATAATTTGTAGTGTAATTTAAAGTGTCAAATTGGTCATTTGAATAAAAACAAGACTAAAAGTCAAATAAAGTATCTTATAGTATTACAATATTAGTATTCAATCATATACTAGCTAGACTATTTGTTTAGCCAAACGGGTATAGTAATATTATGAACAAAAGATAAACATAGTACCTACCTATTAACGGAAAGTGTAACGATATGGGGTTGGTGATTGATAACCGATTGTAGATTGAGTCATTCATGTTCTTGTGTAGTTTTGCAGTTAGTTATATTTTATATGCAAATAGCCAGAGAAAACCGTTAAGGTTTAGTTTATCATGACGGAACTTATGTCTATTCTACTGTGACTAAAATAGTTCTCAATTGCAACAATTGACTTAGTATTTGCTCATTTAATCGAGTATGGTCTGGAGAATGAGAATCTTATCACAATAGATGATATTTTCCAACTATGGAATAGATTCAAAACTTCTAGACTTGGGCAATAGACCCGTACACATATATAGTCTAATAATGACTTGTGGCAATCTTGGTGATGTGAGTAACTAATAAGTTTACAACTCAACTTTACCTACCTAAAACTTTGGATTGGGTTTGGTGAAATGGACATTAGTTCTAAGATGAAATCTCTTGTAAATTTCTTAAGTATCTACTGCAAATATGCACTCTAACGTGAAAGGGAATATAAAGGTTACTTATTATTCTCTCAGTTATTGTATACCTACTTTAATTAGGTTCTACATTAAAAGATTGTTATATACATCTCTATGATATTTTTACACCTCTAGAAGGGGAATATATAAAAGAGAATACTCTTATAATTTTACCTTAAGCCTTTAATTAGGTAAAGGGAATGATATATTGTAATTCCACGCCATTCGAATTGGTGTTTGTCTGTTATGGGTGCCAGATGTCTTGGCCAGGCGGAGTGAGTAAAGCTACCTATTCCATACCTATAAGAGACATAGGAACAGTTATTCCTCAGTTGGTGTGAACTGTACTGTCTTGGGCGTGTGTTCATGGGGCCCTAGACCGAAAAACAAATATATCATGTTGTGTACAATCATTGGTAATATATCAATAACTCATATAAGGTATTTGATCCAATGAGATTAATAATTATGAATAAATCACATAAGTGCAGGATTCAATTAGTCTATATATTGAACTGAATAAACATATAACATGTTGAAATCATTAGTTGTATAATAACTGAACTATAATTAATTTCAGTAAGAGATTAGGTAGGTATTACTATAGAAGAAGTTTAATAAGTTAGATAATATCAGAATTATTTAGATGGGTAGTCATTATAACTATCATAATTAGTTTCAGTAGTAAATTAAGTAGGTATCCAATTTAACAAATATAATTAGGTCAGGTAATATATTATAGAAAGTGAGGGTTCCTTATCTTAATTAGAGAGTTAGCTATTCATGTTTACAAACTAGTAGTATATTAATTTAAGTAGGCGTTTATTTTAATGAAGAATTAGCACATACTCCCCTTTATAGAGCATAGGGTAACTACGTATCATGATAAGAGTCCTTTCCCACTACGACGTTCATTGGCCAAATTAATATTAAGTCGTAATAGAATTTATATGTATCATGATAGAGTTATTTGATAAGTAAGTAGGTATTGTATTGATAGATTTGACATCAAATGTTAGTTAGGAAGTTGAATAGGAATTGTGAGCTTCACATGGGTGTGGGATAAGAGCATGGTAAGAGTGGAAAGAAGAGGGGTACAGGTAGGTAGGTAGGGAGGGTACAGGTACTTATTTATTCTTTCAATTCTATATTTATAACATGGCGTGAGAAGGAAAAAAAAACGATCGTGTCCCGGTTTTTCAAGACGCACAACATACCTGCCTACTTATTCTTTCTCGGAATAACGTCGCTTGGCACAGGCATGATAGGTACCTACTTGTTGTACAAAACAACTTTTTACTTATGTCGTCAACAGGTACCGCTATTTCGTTACTAATTTATGACGTGCACCTTAAGTAAATTACAATTTTGTGGCTGTAATTTAAGCTTATTTATGTTATTAGGTAGGTAGGTACTTACTCCTTTTTGGGTGTGAAGCGGATAACCCATGGAAAAAAAACAATGACATAATGATTTTGAAGCTGACCGCAGACCGCAGTAGTAGCAGACGCATGCAGCAGATACATTGTGTGAAATAAACTTGAATATAATATTGTTTTAATTCATTGCAGCCTCTCAATGTAAATAAAATTAGTAGATTGAAATTATGGACTTTTTAAAAATAAAACAACTTGCTATTTTTGATATCCTTTTAGAAGCAATATTTTTTTTTAATGATTATTTTACCTCAAATTACAAAGTTTTTTGGGTCTGCTGAAAAGTTTGAAAAATGTACCTATAGCAAGATTTTTTTTAAAAGAATATTAGTAGGTATACCTAAATTGGTACCTAACCAAAATTACCTACTTATCCGTGTGGTGACGGAGAAAGAACACAACGTTGACGGCGACTAACGAAAAGGCCGAAGTACAGACAGTTAGAGCACAGATTACCTAATAGTTGGAACAGATAACTCACTGCCTGGAAAATTAACGATCCAACTCAGATAAGTGCCTACTAGTCCACGTGATCAACCACCTCCATAAGAATATGTATCTTAACAGACAGCCATACGGTTATTATTACTTTGCAGTCGCTCGGCGTCGTCCTCGTATTACGTATAATGACGCTAGGGTTGCCTCGCTTAATAAAGGCTTTACACTAGTTTACAATAGTTTGACATTTTTCTCACCTATTCATCGAATATCGAATAATAGCCGAATATTATTGGACATTCGGTCAATATGACATATTGTATTTCATCTCAATCACAATCCTACCGGTCAGCAACTCAAGAGTAGGTAAGCTTAGACAAGGCCTTAGATAAACTACTATTCTCAGTGCACAGTGGCGATTATTATATATTTGGTCTGAACGCAAACAATGCAGTAGAGGTAACGCACCGACAATAATTATACTTAAACAAGTAGGTACACGAGAGTCAAACGCCAGCCCGCGACAGAGCGGTGCGGGCGCAGGCGGGCCAGGGCGCGATACCATCCTACGAGTACTTACAATTTTTTATTTATGATTGCATTCAAGTGTTAAGTAAGACTGAACCCGAGCCGTTAGCTATAAGTAGGTACTAGGTCAGATAACTACATCTTGTAACAACCAATATGTTACTGAATAGACTAAGTACCTACTGAATCCAACATTTTTTAAGTCTTTCCGTATAGTAGGTAGCGAAGTGGGTAGGTAGGTACCTACCTATATTACTTTGTACAAGATATGTACCTACCTATGTATATTAAATATTGTCATAGGTAGGTACCTACAGTAACTTAACGAATGTAATTACACTTATTAAGTAAGTACCTACTTGCCGTTCTTCATTAACAGGCAAGCAGAAGTAAGATTTTTATTTGATTTGTTAGATTCGCATCCGTGATATGCTTTCATAATAGCATCATTGATTGAGTATTAATTATATTAATAACAAACAAAAAGACTCAACAAACAAAAAGATTGAAACGTAATAATATAACCAAACCTTAGGTACTTTATTACGCGCGTGTGCACGCGCGGCTAGCGACAGCCCGACTGACGACCGAGGACCGTCGGCGACCGGCGGCGAGAGCGCGCAAGTACATAGAGTGAGCGTGGCCTGGTTAGAGGCCAAAGCCTCCCAAAATTGAGAAAGACCTGTCCAGCAGTGGATTGCGATGGGCTGATTGTTCGAATCGAAATTACTTCACTCATTTCCCTTTAACCGCTGCAGTTAGCTGATTTCCTTGTGTTAGGAGTTGGTTCATGTAATGGCCAGGATTCAAACCCGGGACCTCTCGATAGTAAGGCCGACTCCTCAACCACTAAGCTATCGATGCTTGTTGTTGCAATATTCATAGATTCAGACTAACTTACCTTGAGACTAGGGTTGCCAACTCTTTTTTCGAGAAAAAAAGTATATTTAGGTCTGAGAAGAAAATTGAACAGTATTCTGGAAAATAGAACAGTATTTTACAATTACATAAATTAATTTTAACAAAAAAGTTTAACCGACTTCAAGAAACGAAAAAGAGACATTAAAAAGTGAAAAATAACTGCGGTGCCTAGCCCGAGAAGCTTTTAATTTATTTTTCTCTTTTTAGTGAGTTATAATCGATCCATCGTCCATCCTTTGCTTAGGTTCCTATCATCAACAGCTTAAAATCACGAGCAGATAATTTTCAAATGCAAATACTGAAATTAAATGATGTTAAAACAGCAGAAACAGTGTTTTGCCATCATTTTGAGGATTTCCCTAGATCCTGTTATTCAATCCTAACCCCCTTGATCCTGTCATCCTATTCTGGCTCCCTGAATCAAAACAAAGATCATAAAAATCCGTTTCATAAAATACGGTTTTACATACAACGGTTTGTCACCTATTTTGCCCCCTTAGGTCTGTCTGTCTTAAAAGAAAGCATGGTTTCGTAAACATCGAAAATGGTAATATGGTTCCCATCAATTTTTTTATGGATAAATTAAACATAACATAACATAAACTCACGCCTATATCCCCGAAGGGGTAGGCAGAGGTGCTAGCACCCACATTTAGCCGTTTATGTTTAGGTCCCAATGTAAGTAATAGGTGGCGAGCCTATTGCCATTAACCGGGCACTTATAAACTTGCGATAAATACACACATAACTTCGAAAAGCATCGAAAAGTCATTGGTGTGTGCCACCCTAAAAATGGATAAATTAAAAGATTTAATATATGGCTGGTAAATAGAAGATAGCTGTAAACTGTATTATTTTCTATATTATGATTTATCATTTAATAAATTTTGGATTATCATCAACACCTAAACTTATAAAATAATTGCAAATTGCCCAAATTGGTGCCCAATTAATTAAAATTGTATCAATTGCTGCACATTTTTGTAGTGTTATGCATTTTGATGCTGAAAACAGTATTTTGGATACTGTTTGTTTGTTGAACAGTAAACAGTATAATTGGGTGTAAAACAGTATAATACTGTTTTAAACAGTATGGTTGGCAACCCTACTTGAGACCTAGGTAGATACTTAATAATAAGAATGTTTGAAAGAATTAATTTAATTTTGGTCTCCATGATGTTCAGCATTATTAGACAGAGCTTAGGTATTTGTATGTAATGTGCGATGTGTGTGAGATCATTGAAATTTATTTTTGTACTATGAGGAATATTATATTTAATTATTATACCTACCTAGCTACATCTTTTTTAAATAAATTTATCCATCCGTCCGACAGTGAACATACAGCCCATGAAAAAGTGCCCGCAAGATGGCAATAGACTCGCCCCCTATTCGGTGGGACTTGGGATCGAAAATGGTGAATATGTGGGTGTTAATACATCTCTGCCTACCCCTTCGGGAATTTACAGGCGTGAATATATGTTTTTAGGCAATGACCTGTACTTGTAGGTTCATTGTTTATCTACATCGCGCGCTCGTCTAATCAGGGCAGGATGGGGTCGCCACAGTTACCGCACCGGAGGAGACAATCTTAATGGAAGACTCAGGGTCAGTTGGGTGCGAGGAAATTTCCTAATTGGTTAACCTTAAGCCCTCATTGTATACCTATTAAACAATTAAGTAATAGGACGTACCTTGGGATGACTGGAAACTTGGTCTGGTCGCATCGCAACTCGAGCCTCATAAATATTAGATACGCGACTGGAAAGTCTTTATTTTTTGTTTTTTTCTCAATTTCTTGTACAAATTGTTGTTCTGCCAAACAGCCACCTTGCAGATACTTTGAAAGTTGTTGAGGACGCGCCTCGAGATGCCCCGGGTTTCGCAAAACTGGTTTCATATTTTGCCTGGCCTGCTCCTATATATTACTATACTCTTTGCTGGCCTGGCCTGCTTAAAAGACTTTGTGTCATCACCTCAACTGTCTATGGTTGTAAATGAGGATTAAAAAAATGAAATGTCAAAGTTCGCAAATAACCTCAAAAAATCTCAACTATTATAACCAATTAGAATTTAGAAACTATAATATTATTTAAATCTCTCGAATATTTATATAATTCTAATACATCTTATCTTTCTATATTATTGGTGAATAAGTTTATTGGTCGTACATATATTTTATTATATAAAATGGAAGGTTTTGAAGTCAGGACCTCTAACAGTAAAAAGGTACGTATTTTATCTCTGTTAAGTTTTAGTTTACCATACTTTTGGCTTACATTGATTATGTTTTAGGGTAAAGCGCTATTCGCTACAAAGAAATTCGATCAAGGTGCCATCATTTTGGAAGAAGATCCACTAGTTTCCTGTCAGTTTGCATGGAACGCGGCCTACAGATATTTGGCATGTGATTATTGTATGAGGTATGTATTTATTAATTTAATAAAGTCCTATTATTATTTTATATCGCAAAGACAGCCTCTGTGCCGTGGTGGTAGTGAAAGAGACTGCGAGGCAAGGGGCATGTGTTAGGACGCATGAATGTCTATTTGCATTGGTCTGGGCAATGGTTGCCCGGAGAGCATGTGAAGCCATTGTTCCCAGTTGTCATAGGAACATCTACGGCAATCAGATAGAATGAAGACAGTTTTGTTTAAGTTATTAATTTATGAAATTACTTAGTAGGTATAGTTTCTATTACTTTGTCAAATATACCTACTATTGAAACATCTAATATAAATTTCATTATTTTCCTTACAGGCCTCTAGAAACACCAGAACAAAATGTGCGCAGATTATCGTGCAAACCAGACATTGTCCTTCCACACTCTGACTGCTTTGAAACAAATTTTGAGGCTATAGTCAACTGCAACCATTGTGGAATTCTATATTGCTCAGAAGGGTGCAAACAGAAGGCATTTGTGTCTTATCACAGATTGTTGTGTCATGATTCTAGTGATGCGCAACATCCTATTGTTGTGCTACTCGAAGCATGGAAGTAAGTGTTATGTTAAACATCCCGAAGTGTTTATTACTCTAATCTTCTTCCAATCTATACAAAATCTGCAAAATAAATATTAAACACATCATTTTGAGTGTTCAATTTGCAAAAATTTTCTTTGACAAATTTCAGCTTGAACAGGGTTAGGTTACTTCAGGTAGATACTGCATTACTGGGAAATGATAAATAAAAGTCCCCACTCTAGGACTTGTTTGCTTTAATAACCAGGCCAGTGCCACATTAGTTTGCTTATTGTCCAGAAAATAATCAACAAATTTTACACGATACACCAAACTATAGATTAAGGAAACCATTTTTGGATTGCACTACCAATTGAAACTTTAACTGCCATAATTATTATGGTATGGTATTTTATTGAATGAAGTTTTAAAGTATAAAGTATAAAGTATTCTAACTATTCATAGGTTCCAATAGGTCGTACGAGTATCAGTAGATGGCTCCTAACGTTGCCCTAAGACTGCCTGAGCTGGCTTCGCTTTTTTCTATCTTAATCAAATTGGTATTTCATTGTCATTAACTATCATATTACTAGATGGCCTCAGACCTAACCTCTATTTTTCATGTTTTCAGACAAATGCATTATCCTCCGGAATCAACGAGTATAATGTTGCTAGTGAGGATACTGGCGTATATTGAACAGAGCTCAGACCCATCAGCCGCTGCTGCTGAAGTCAAACAATTCTGTCATCGCACAGTGAATGAGGATGCTGAATTAGTTCACAAGTTACTAGGTGAACAGTTTGTTGATCAGCTCAATACATTGAGGGAATTGACTGCTAACGTTATTAATGGAGATCATATACAAACAGTTAGTATATTTCATTATTTGATATTTTCTGACCCAGATTTTATTAACCTACATAATTCAAAAATTAATTAATTCAAATTTCAACTGCAATAATACTACTTCCATGATTTCGCATAATCATATTCCCGGGACATGAATTTGTTATTTTGATCAAAAATAGCTGATGTGCTATTCCAAACCATTATCTATCTCTGTGTTAAGTTTCAATCTCTTTAGCCATTCTGGTATGAAAGTCGCAAACAGTAAGATTGCGACTGCGTCTAATTTAACCTTTTATTATCTTCAGTTCCTGACACCAGAAGGATTCTGCACCCTAATGGCTCTTATTGGTACTAATGGGCAAGGCGTTGGCACCAGTCCACTTGCAATGTGGGTGAATGCTGTTCTTGAACTGTCTATGTCTAATGACGAGAAGCAGCAACTGGATCTTTTTATTGATAAACTATATCAATACGTGGAAGAAGGTAAGCAATCCACTCATCATTGTGTTCATAGGTACTATAAAACTTAAAAAAAAAAGTTTTTTAGACCAACATAGATAGAAGTGGTTAGAAGGTAGTCTTTGCTTCTCAATTATGTGAAAAAATCATAAGACATTTTGGCTGTTTGTTTAAAGGTATTATGGAACCCTAATTTGAAAGTGTCACAATCGCTATGTATGTTGGACCAGTTTTTATGACCAATAACTATAAAAAGTTGTTTGTGAGTGATTAATAATTAAAAAAAAAAAACTGTTATGACCGGCTGACCGTATTTATTTAATTCTAGCAGGTATGTTAGTACTAACTCTAGTCGGCTAAGTACCTACTTAACTAAAAGTAAACAATCTTGTAGACGACGACTTACGACTTTTTATAAAAACAGATTGACTAACTGGTGGTTTAACTTTGGTGTTTAGTCTTATAAACTAAGTTTTTAAATAAAACATAATATTAAAAAGTCAAACAAAAGAAAGACAGAAAAGCTTTTTATATTGCACAGAAATGCACGAAAACCATACACTAAAAAAACATTGAGCTTAATCAAGGCAGGCAACGGTAAATGGTGTCGCACACAGCCATGCAAAACAACATCAAGATTGTTTAAGTTTAATTCAGTGCCTAACCGAATGGAGTCTAAGTATCGTTGCGATGATTTTTATTTTTTGTTCGTTGACCTGTGTGGCTTCACAAAATAATGTAATCCTTACTTTACTAATATTATATTATATTACTTATTACTAATATTATAAATGCGAAAGTAACTCTGTCTGTCTGTCTGTCTGTCTGTCTGTCTGTCTGTCTCACTTTTACGACTAAACCGCTGAACCGATTTTGATGAAATTTGGTATAGGGGTAGGTTAGACCTTGAGAAAGGACATAGGCTATGTTTGGCCGCGATAACCGACATCCACGCGGGCGGAGCCGCGGGCAAAAGCTAGTTATGTATAAACGGAATGCATGGCACTCCGAACAAACCCTTCGTGGTTTATGGTGTGGTGTGTCATTTAATATTACTTGTGTATTGTATGATAATAAATTTGAAAAAAAATGTACCTACCTATGTGTCGCGGCCAAATAGAATAATCAGAACAGCGCCGTTCAACAAGCTTCCTGAATGATATTTTCTTTCAGTCGACCGATAAGATGATCACTTTTAGAAGTGAAAAGTTGTATTAAACTCTATCAATCGAAATAGTATTATGCAGTGGCGAAGGGTGAAAATTTTCAAAAGGGAAGCCGGTGGAAGGAAATACTTATTTTGATCTAGTTTATCATGCACCATGCGACCCATTGAGAAGTCGGTAGATCGGGTTATAACGACTACTCGCCACTGGCATTATGTCATTAACTATCTTTTTTTTCAATTTAAAAAAATAAATAAACTAGTCCCTCCGCGAACATGGCTTCTGAAAAGTGGCCGCAACGTCAGACTAAAAGTAAATAATAACAAATAAATCGCGATAGAATCCGTTAAAAAGTGTTTTTTTTTCAATGAGTGACATTCGCGTAAACTTTAGAATCATTGACCTATAAAATCCAGCGCGCACAAATGATTCACCTAATACATATTCATACCAATATATTTTGTTTACTACCATTAGATAACTTACTACGTTACATAGAATCTTTTTTATTATATTTAGCAGGAAAAACTTACCTTCCGCATTCCGCGTGACGTAGGAAGTCACAGTTATGTGAGGCTCCCTTCTAACAAAAACTTGTTATGTGCTCTACTCTGCTTCTAAAAAAGGGCTAAATATGTATGTGTACTTAACAATGTCAAGGTCTTGACTTACAACACATAGAGTAAACATGGAACACTTAATTTTTATTTGACATTTTAAAGCAATTCGTATGCTAACTATTCAAATCAATTAAGTTTGGAAAAAAAATATACGCTCAGACGGGACTTAAATTTGGAATGCTTAAGACTTGGCTCGGTAGCTCAGTGGTCATAGTATTCATCCTGTAAGGAACTGGCCCTCGATTCTGCTAAAGCAAAACCACTATCGTACCGTATCGTGAATTTATTATTATAAAAAATCAACTCTAAATGCGCAACATGTCAAATCAATTTTAACTTCTACCTATTTTTGATACAAATTTTCAATTTGAGCAATGAATTTTCGGAAATTTGAAATTCGGAATAACGTTTTTCGGGCCAATAATATGACTATTCGTATTGCTACAAAATTGAAGTCCAAAATTAAATGACAATATTTTCATTACACGCTTTCGTTCGCTCCACAAAAAGCCATTAATTTTAAACTTTAGTAACTGCATTACTGTAAAGGCTAAAATCATATGGAATTTTCTCAGTCTCTGTGGTGTGATAGTGGTTGTGCTTTAGCAGAATCGAGGCCCTGGGCGCGGGTTCAAGTCTCGTCTGAGCATTTCACTTCTTCCAATTATTTTTATTAAAAGGTAAAGTTTGTGAGTTTGTGACGTTCGTTGTAGGGGGTAATGTCTGGATCTACTGAAATGTTTTGAAATTCTTTTACCAATAAAAAGCCATATTATTTGAACGAGTCGCGGACAACAGACAGCATTAATATAATGATTGCCTAATCCAAAGATGGCTATTGACGAACATGTATGCCGTGAATGATAACGTATAACGACTGTCAAAGGGGTGGAACTAAAAAAGAAAATCAAAGCGCATGTAGTCTGCTGCGCGTTCCATGAAAAAGACATCTGAGCGCAGCTCGTTCCGGTATATTTGTTTGTTAGGTACGAACTGAGCAATTAAAACTACACAGAGAGCGTCACTTAATTGACTTCACGGCAACATTCAGTTATGAACAAGGCAAAATGTTTTTCACACCGGGACATTCGTCTTTTGTATCAGGCACAGATTTATTTCTGCGTGAAAAGTATTCTTATTTCTGGAAGTTTCTGGGCTAACTCTGCACAACACTTATTAAGGCCGTTTTCCACGGTGCTTGATTCTGCAGTAGGCCTACCATGAAACATTCGCAGTCTGCATGAAACTATGACCCTAGTTTCGGGTACTCGGTTTCATGGTTACATCCCGAAATACGATCCGTAGACGGTACGTGTCATTTCGATTCTGCTTAAATTCTACACTACTTCATGGCTAAATGTTACGTGTTTCAAACGGGCCCAAAGTTTTGGATGTTTTATGATGGCAACCCCCTCCCCCTGATTATGTCACGTACGTAAGATGACCACCGACGCGGTAATTTCCATGTATCGGTCTGTTTCGAAGTCACGGGTGCGACGCACCGTCACAAATTGATCTGTGAAAGCGCATTCCGTGAAGAGAACTAACTTTCTACGTTGCGTCGCGTCGCGTCGGCGAGCTGACTCTCGTCCCTCTGCAGAATCACGCACCGTGGAAAGCCGCATTTAGACTGCATCCATTCAGTTAAGAAACTCGACCTGACCTTTGAGCCATTTCATTTCCTTAGAGCCGTTGAACAGTGCGTCTTGAAATTAAACGTCTAAATACTCGGCTGCAATCGAAAGTGTTCGCCCACAATTTCTTTAGTCACATTTTTAAAGTTTTTTTATTGCTTGCCTACTATGTTCCGGTTTACTTTGTTGCCTTTCGTATCCTGCAGTAGGTACCAATTTAGGTCGCCCTTGTGGCCACTTTTGGGTCATAATTATTATTTTTATATTTCAGAGTCCGGTACTTTCCTCAACACAGAAGGCTCAGGCCTTTTCCAGCTGCAAAGCGCGTGCAATCACAGCTGTGCTCCTAATGCAGAATCTACATTTCCTTACGGCAATCATCGAGTGCAGTTGAAAGCGTTGAAATCAATCATGCCGGGCGATGAGATATGTATCAGTTACTTGGATGAATGTGCATTGCAACGTTCGCGGCACTCCAGGCAGAAAGTAAGCAGTTTTTTTTTTGGGTTTTAGTACATTTCGTAGTCACTTGTAATCTAAATGAATCTATTATTTCTGATTTTCCCTTTTACAGCTATTACGTCGTGTACAATTAAGCTGTCACAGCGTTATTGTACACAATATACCATATGCAATTATGCATACATACCGCATATAGCATGCCACTTGCATGCCACATGGCCCGGGTCCTTTTTCTTCATACAAACGCCATCTCAATTGTATTTAAATGCGGCATTGATAGGATCTTACCAAATTTGGATAGGTAGGGGGGGGGGGGGGGGGGGACACTACTGACGGTGGAGGTGAGCGCTGATGCATCACAAGGTTGCCACCCTAAACCTACATCTGGGTCGCAAGTCCCAGTCGCCGTCACGGTGTTCCTCTCTGTATCACGCTATGGACCCGGCGACCGCACGGTGAATCCTTGGAGTGCTGAGAATCGGATCTCTAACGTTGTAGAGTCCGAGGCCCGTTCTTCTAATCCCTTTTGCCACGATTTCGTTTGGTTAGGCCGTCTGACCACCCAACCCCGAGAGGAAGTCGTCCGTCTTAATACCAAATACCATATCTGTGAGATGACTAAAGGTATGATTCCGTAGCCGACCGCATACGACAACTGACGCACGCAGCACATGCGCGTAATTCTTTGCGGCTTCTCAATGGTCCCCTTTATCCGTATCGGAATTTGACAAATAATAAGTACGCTGTATGTGCTGTATGCGTCGGTAGTTGTCGTATGCGGTCGGCAACGGAATCATATCTTAAATTATGATAAAATATATTCTTTACCTTTCATCCCAGTATGTAAGCATGGCTATACTTTATTTATAGGAGCTCGCGCAGAACTACCTATTCGTCTGTGAGTGCGAGCGTTGCTATGAGCAGTCGTCGCAACCTGACTGCACAAGCGAAGAGGAGATGAGTGATGATGACGTAGATGCGGACGACTGATGTTCTAACGTACTTGCCTTTTGCCTGTTGGGGCTGTGATGGACAATGTGACAACGATTACGATACTGACGTATAGTGGTATTTTAGGGACTAAATATTGCCTTTGGTTTCGTGTCTCCCCAGATGGCCTGCCTCGGGGAGACATATCTTGTTGTCTCCCCTAGACTGGGGAGACATTAGAACTTACTTTTAAAGTTATATGTTGAGTACTTGTATTAATACCCCTGTCATGTTTGTACATACTGGCCACTTGCAAATAAATATTAAGGTAATATTTACTACGACAGAGATATATACGTGTAGTCAAATTATAATTGGAAAAGTAAGTTTTGATGTCTCTCCAGCCTAGGGGAGACAACAAGACTGAAAAAATCCTGATGTCTCCCCGAGGGGGACCATCAGAGAAGACACGAGACCGAAGCCTAAATACTATAGGTATTAGAACAACGAGGACTATTTACAGATGTGGAATTATGAATTTGAATGTTAGTGAGATTAGATATTTCATTTGAGTTATATGTGAGATAGATTGCATTCTTAAGTTAAGAATAAATATAATTATGTATCGTTAGACGTGACAGTCAGAAGAATAATATGTCGATCAATATTTTGAACCCAATTTGCAATGTGTCCGACAGACCTAACGGAATTCTGTATCTAGTTACAGCGCACACACTGTGTACTTTTTCGTGCAAATACTATGTATTTTTGCACGAAAAACAGGCGCCCGCATGCATGTATGCGCGGGAGTTAGCAGATGAACTTAGAGTACTAGACATGTCAGGGCGGCTGACTTGACATCTCTAGAGTACTAGACAAAAGTAGGTACTTAGAAAACACTCTCTAAGTACTTTTTTTATACCACTTCGGTGGCAGGCAAGTACACGGCCTACCTGATGGGAAGTGGTTACCGTGGCCTATGGACGTATGCAACAACAGGGGCGTACCTTCTCTGCGGCCTTTGTGAAAACACTATGCTTCCACAAAAATGTGATGGTTAAACCGTGTCAATTCAACATGTTTCCTTTTTTTTAATAAATAATGTAAATAGCGCTTTTTTATTCTTTTTTATTTTGTATATTTCAAAAATTAAATAGACCAACAAGCGTTAGGCAGTTAAAATAACCTGTCTTTTTCTTTTACTTTTCCATACACCCACAGGACAGGCTTAGGCCTAGTGTAAAGTAAATGTTTATGCTAATAAATTAATTATTATTTTATTATTATACACATCACAAGACATTTAACCTTCCAATGCCCCCATTGTTTTAGTATGCTACATTTTTTAGTTCATTGAAAGGTAGAACGCTACACGCTATTGCCTTACTACCCTGCAATAAACTAAAAATTGTAGCATTTTGTTGGAATTTTAGTCCATTCAGTTCCCTATAGGGAGGCATTTCAGTCGTAAGTAGTTGTATTGAAATATATTAGATCTACGATAAAATAAATAAAAAGAGAAATTGTTGAGTGTATTTAATTATACAAAAGTATATTAACTGCCCTAAGCCTTTAAAATAAATATACTATGTACTTTATTCACTCTCAAATAGAATATTTATATTGAACATCTCTTAAATTTCATATTTACAAATTATAAAAAATAGATTTAAGTAAGTATATAAGTTATATGTATGTAGGTAACCGTATATTACACGCTAAATGATCATATGCCTGTTTTTATACTGGCGTATATTTCTTTGGTGTGGCTTGACATTTCGAGTTGTTTCACCCGCTGTGCAGCTTGTAGATAACTCTTGGGCATAAATTATTTCACACAATAAACTGCCTTACCTAGGGCTTTCCAAAGTTCTCAAAGGTCGAGGGAGGGGTAGCCTCTTGAAGTCGAAATGTCAAACTTTAAAATAGGTACATTTTAACCAGGTTTTTAAGATAGTAAGTATGTTTTGTCGTATGCGTAACTTATCTAGAATAGTAGGAATGTGTTTTATGGTCCAAAAATGCGAATAAAGTGATGCAATCTTTTTCTAGTGTCGGCCTAAACTATATTAGATGAATATGTCTATAGTTGTAGTTGTATAGTGTGCCAATGTCAAATTATTACAACGATGTACAATGAAGTATTTAAATTTTAAAATATTCAATAAGTATTTATACATTAATGTGATAGATAATAATTAATTCAAACTCGACCCGCTGTCAGCTGTGGCGCTGGCGTAGCGATAGAGTATTCGACTTCTAAGTCAGTGGTCGCGGATTCGATGTCCGCTCTGTACAAATACCTATTTGTATTTATGAAGAAGTATGTTTCCATTGGTCGGGCTGGGTGTTTTAAAAAGTATAATATGTATGTATTTACAACTGCTTGTATTTTTTTAGTAGTACTAGTGATACAATAATGATTGTATCATTTGTACTACCAGTTGTACTAATCAGTAGTACTACTGATCCACAGCGAAAAGAATCGCTATCTAAGTAAGTTTATCCACATAAGACAAGCTAGTGCTTAACCAGCTTGTGTTCCTTAATTTGGGTATAGATAACGCTGTGTAGAACGACCTAGAATATTTATTTATCTTATTTAAACTACAAGATAGGTAATAAATAGTATTAAAGCATTCGTTTTGAAAAAAAATCCGGTCTGTTTACAATTATGTAGCTTATAGAGTGTTGTTTACAGCTGCTGGTTATTACAATTTATTGTTTCGATGTGTAAACGAAGTCTGTGAGTACCGAACGTAACGGGCAATACCTACCCGATTGGTATATTTGCTAGGTACTTATAGGTTTTGTTCAAATTAAAGATATAATAGAACCTATGAGTACAGTCAGCATCAGCTCGATCTTGACGAACAAAGTATGTACACAAAATGATGAATTATAATACAATTGAAATCAATAAAACAGTAGGTATGATTTGTTTTTAATAGGTACCTTGGTATTAAGATCATTTTGACATTTTGCGATCAAGATTGTTCTGACGCTGATTGCACTACGAAATTGTGCCAAATCGTGTAGATCTCTATGACATAATGAAAACTTACCTCCATTTTTTAAACTATTTATTTAAGATCTAGAACAAAATGACAATATTATTATCCAATTACAAGTAAAAAGTTGTTCTTTACTCATATCTATTGTTGATTTCGTTCTTTTAAAACTTAAAATTAAAGCTATGCAATTGAATTGAAGTAGATACATTTTCAAAGTTATCTATTTATTTCACATAAGTAGGTACCTACCTAATGTTAAGCTCGTCTTTATAAGAGAAATAAATGATTTATTTATCGATAATAAACACTTTATTTTCAAATATTTGATCGCTTTTTTGATTGCTTATCATCATTTTATCATCATATAGGTGCTGCATCCTAATTGTAGGTAGGTACCTACTCGAGACCTCCACCTAGGGTCGGTTTTCCTCTTACATACACTTCGTGCGGTCGTTGGCATCCATAGTGAATGATCTAATGGATATCTTCAGAATTCTATTAGCTATACCTAGTGGATTAACTACGTTCATAAATATACAAAGACATTTATTTTTAACAACAAACAACCTAAGTAGGTACCATCTTTTTCTGTTCCCACGTAGGCCCGGGGACAATCACCACCTTTGTCCAGTCGTCCGGGACCGGCCGTTGTGCGTACCGATGCACACGGCTGGTGAGCTGTCTTATCCATCACAAACTCTGAACTTCTCAGTCATCATTCTGTTATATGCAGCAGACGTTCCCAACCTCGGCAACCTCATATTTTATCGCTTTCATATTTTCACCCATTCAGTTTCAGTAGTTGCCAGCGTACCTACCTTAACTACTTTTTCAACCACCAACCACGGATACCACCCCATCATAAATATCATTCTCTATCTCATCCACACCACACCTCACTTACGCCTACAGAGTTTCAAAATAGCCCTTCTAACGCCATAACACTAATCTTTCTACATTCATAATTTCTCCAGATTCATCCATGTATTGGTACCTACCTATAAATGAAAAATCACCCAAACGAAGCGGTTTTTGTATCGTCATGAAAGGACTGGGGATATTTTATTTTCAAATGCTTCTATTCTTTTCCTCCTGACAGAAAGCTGGTAACCCACAATAATTTGTCGAAAAGGCCAGACCGAATATTAAAATAGCAATATAAAAAATACCGTCCGACAGACAGTGCAAAGTCTTCACGGGAGGGCATAGTGCAGCCTAAGCCCGGCTCAGTGCAAACATTCATTCGTGCCCACCCTATTTCAAACGACGTCTATCCTATCCTTAAAAGGGAGAAGAAAATTATCTCGTGAATAAATTATATTTTTCCCCTTTATGAAGACAGTTGAAGTGCATTTTCGTTCATGTTTTTTTTTCTCTCGTCCGACTTAGATCAAAGACATTGTAGGAATTCCGGCCGTGAGCCCGTGACCCCGCAAAAATAAAATGAATAAAGAATTTAATGTGACTTGATGTCTTAGGATAACAACGTTAAAGTGCTTTAGAATGTTTCCCTAGCGAAATGTTTGTTTACACAATTGAATTTGGTTGTCCAATTTTTGACCTTTGGTGTTGTAAATGGCGTGTTCAACGGTGTCGGAAGAAAAATCATAGTAAATATGTAACGAAGAAATGTTTCATGTGTACCTAGGTATATCTATCTTTTTACCCACCTGCCTAGTGGCGTAGGGTCTCTATAACCCGATAAATCCTTATGAGCCTCTTATAAGATACCTAGATATTGGTATACCTACCTATATTAGGTATGCTTCTTCTTCTTCATCATCATCATCTGCATATAAATGCATTTTCCTGATTGCGTCTGTGACCAAGATGACCTCGGAGCTCAGGGTCCGCCTTCCGGCTCTTCCTCCTCCACTTCGCACGATCTTGGGCGTCCATGGTAGTGAGACCATTGGCACGCATGTCACCCTCCACGACGTCAAGCCAGCTTCTTGGGCCTACCCCTTCTACATGGACCCGGCGGGGGCGCCATTGCCAGGTATTTGTTCCCCACGTAACCTGGCGGTTGCCGCAAGACGTGGCCGCACCAGAAAAGGCGGCTCTCTTGCATTTTATCCGCGGTGTCACGGACATGGAGGCTGCTGCGAGAGTTCCTCACGCGATCTTTACGCGTGACGCCGCACATCCACCGCAGCATTTTCATCTCCGTGACACGCAGCTCTTGCTTGTGTCGCTCCAGCAGCGGCCACGCCTCTCAACCATGTAAGAGCAGGTCTAATGATCGTCTTATAGACCTGCCCCTTCAACCTGACTTGCTTCTTCTTCTTCTTCATTCTAGCGTCAATCCCAGTCGCATCCGAAGCTTTCACCTCGGAGTCTGGGGTCCGCTTTACCAGTATAACTGCCGATTTGGCTGGCCTTCGATATTTTCTACCTACCTATGTTATGCTGCCACGAACTTATTTTAGAAGCCTTTATTAGAAATAGTTTCACTGTTCATGCAGAGCAGCACACCTTGGAAAATCTTCAAACGCTTGACTTTGCAGACTTCGTAGATGAATAGCATCACTCTAGCTATTATATCTACTTATTAGGAGTACCTACGTAGGTATACTTTTATAGCTTATATCTATCCAGAAGAGTGAACGGACCTTCCAAATGGTGACATAATATTTTGGAATAGGTGTGGTAGGTATGGAGATTTTGGTACCTACCTACCTAACTAGGTAACCTTAAAAAAACCAAATTATTTTTAAAAGGCAATTTAAATACCTACCTACTTTCATCTGCAAAGAGAAACTCGCCTGAAGCCACCTTCCACTCGTCAACAAGTACCTCAGAGTCGGAAGGAAGTAAAAATATAAATAGTTACTAGGTACCTACCGTCTTGCATTTTAGTTTCCAGAAAATTCGTTTCTCGCAAGAAAATTTCGCCTCAAAACTAATTAAACAAACGACCCGCTTCATAGTAATTGTAGCAAAACCATGCAAGTGGATGAAGAAACTTTACAGAGTTGAAAGCTAGTAAATTGAAAACCACAGCGGGCCCGCATCGTAGGTACTCGCCGCATCGCTTTGAGGGAATAAAAACACGAACGAAATGAAAATAGGTTAAGCGCACCCTCGGGACCGAGAGGTCCCTAGTATAGGTTTTTGTATCAATAGAACTCTGCTCCCTAATAAAAATTTAGCAACGCACTCAATTGAATCGATTTGGTCAGTCACCAAATGCGTACCTACATACAGCTCTTGTATTGCATTTCTAAGGTAAAATTTTCACGAATGACAGGTGGTAGGTGCCACCTACCTATCTGCAAACTAACTGTTCAATTCTGGATTCCTTACTTAATTAAGCGTTTGTTTTGTAATTACTTTCCCGATGCAGTCAGTGCAGATTAGTAGTTGGAGCTGCGCAATATTTATCATTCAATTCAATTAGGTATATACTTAGTCGGATTCAAAAATGTTTTTTTTAAACGGGGACCTACCATTCTTTGGTCAGACAGGGTGAATGTTTCTTACAGTTTAAATATCAATTTTGAAAAGGGAATCCGGTGGAAAAGATAAGTACTACTTACCTCAATCTAGTCTGTCATGTAACTCATGTACCATGCGACTCATTGAAAAGATAGGAATCGGGTTATAAGGATCCGTCGCCACTACTAGATACATAAAAGTTCTAGTGAATAAAGTTTAGTGAGTTAGCTTCAAAGTACTATAAACTTTCTATTAAGAAGGGTAGGTATTCCAAAAATGTTTATTTAGGTTTAGTTAACCATAATCCATCTAACAGTAAACAGTACCTAAGCATACATGAGTGCCCACTTGACGCCAATAGGCTCGGCCCCTATTACGAGGGTCTAAAAATCATAGTTGGCGAAATGTGGATGATAAGATAGTACCTACACCTCTACTTACCCTTACGGGGATTACAGGCGTCAGTACCTATCTGTATGTATATGTATATAACTTACTATAGTACGCGCCAGTGTTAGTGTGGCAATACGAGTCATTTACATTCCCCCATACAGTGGTGTAGGTATACGAAATTTGCAAAAACGACAGTTTCAATGTTAAAAGATAATGTGTAATAATTCTTAATTCTTAATATTTTTGATTTACCTTTCTTGTTACTTCGTCTTTGTTCCACTCGTATTGCCACACTAACTGGCGCGTAGGTAGGTACTATAGTTAAAGCGAATTTCGCTCTCTAAAACAAAGTTGTCATAAATCCTTCTAAATCCATTTCTACCTATCCAGCGGCCAAACAATCTGTCTGCTTGGAGCACACGCATGCCCGAATTACGTTGTCAAGAAAAGTTAGGGAATTGCTTAATTAGGGAGGCTCGGCGGCGCGTTGCTAAATAACGCCGATTTGGAACGACGTTTGTAAGGCTTAAGAGGCGGCTGGTGTAATCCCTCCCTGGCCCTGCTTCTGACGTACGAGTTACTACTACTTATATCTAACGTTGAATTGGAATGATTTAAATGAAAGTTTTTGATTAGGTACGGCTTCTTCCAGTCCTCGAAAGCCCTCTACTTACTTCGTAAAGAAGTATTTTCTACAAAAGGTAAGTAGGTGTATTAAGTCGGTGTAAAGAATGCAAATTTTACACACAAGCAAGCTGATTAGGAAGTCTAAAATTTGCAAAGTCTAAGTTTGGTAAAAAAAGCACTATGCGAAGCAGAATAGGTAATTCAGCTGAGCTTCGCATGGTATTTTTCCCTTTTTTCAGGGCTCCGTACCCCAAAAGGAAAAAAATCGGAACCCTTAAGTTGTCCGTCTGTTTGTCTGTCTGTCAAGACAATTTCCTCGGGAGTGTATGGACGAATCAAATTGAAATTTATACCAAATACTCAAGTCTGCATTCTCTAAGTACCTACAGTTATGAAAAATTCAAACTTTTAGGTCAACGCAATTAAAATATATTGCCGTTTAAATAACATTAAGTAGTTTTTATAACATGACAGCCTCTGTGGCGTAGCGGTAGTGAACACGGCGGCTACGCGGGTTCGATCCCCGCTCATTGCAAATATTTGTATGCATGAATATGTATATTTGCATTGGTCTGGGTGTTTCTGTGTATAATATGCATGTATTTACAAAAAAAAGTATCTAAGTATGATTATACGCATTCTAGATTCCATAACACAAGCTAGTTCAGCTATGCTTGCCATGGGTCTAGATAGCGTTGTGTAGAATGTTGTAGAATATTTTTTATTATTATTAGTTCGTCCTCCCATTCAGTTTTGTACAGAACACTCAGTGTGCGAGTCCAACTCGCAATTGCCTGTAGGAAAATCACCTGTTTTTTTTTCGGAAATACACCACACATATATACTTACTTAAAAAGCCTTATCTACTTAAATTACAATTTTCAACCAAAATTCAGTTTATAAGTAGGTATCATCAAGCATCTTAAGTGATAAAACTTAAAACCAAACATACAGACCTTTGTAATTCAACGAACTTTTAATCACAATGTTGTTTCATGTAAATCCTTAAAAATAAGGTGCACATTTTCCAATTTCAATTCAATTCTATAAGACTTCACTTTTTCTACTTTCTATTCATTTTATTGGCTAGGTCAAATCAGACAATATCTACACAATCAGACGGTAAAAAATTCAATCAAAATATACATTCAGAATACACATTAATACACTTTTGAATTATTACTTCGAAGACAATATCTTGACAGTTTGTTGCTTGTGACATTTGACCTTCTAAGTTATACTACATGAGTTACATGACCTCCAAATAAGAACGATTACACTTTGTGACATTCGTCAGCTGTTTCCGACTGATGTAGAGTCAAATACAAACAACTAGATAGAAAGGTTAACATAAATGATTTTTACTTATTACATGGGTATCTTTTCTCGTTCTGAACATAATTATCTATAGATACCTACTAATATTATAAACCTGCAGTTCCTCCTTGTGGGCCACAAGGATGAACTGTTGTTCTTCCTTTATATCTCTGATTAGCATTATAAAAAAATATTCTAGATTTTCTTATGTATACTTAAACTTACTTAAGTCCCAGTTCTTTCTAGTTTTAATATTTTAATTGCCTCATTATTAAAATTAATGAAATATAAACTAGTCTAATAACCATTATTAATCCATCAACCTTCACCGAAACTTTGATAGGCACAGTGAAATTGTATTTATGTTATTTTTGAAGGCTAAGCACTACTCAAGTAAAGAACACTATTGAACAAACCAACATGATAGCTATTTATGGGTCATAATCCGTAAGATTTAAGGGGTTAGTTCGCTCGCCATCTGTCGGTCGGTGTTCGTCATCAATCTTGCTCAGGCCCGCATAATCACAGAAAACGCAACCGTGGATTATACTCCGACCTCAATTTTTAAGCAATGCCATATGTCTTGTGAATAAGTTTATGGGACTATAGTCTGGGACAAAAAACGGTAAGGGCAGTGAGTGCTATTAATCAAAATCCTGGACAAATAAGAGTAGAAATTTGTGTTGTTTATTATGTTCGCTCCCGAATTCTGATCCCGTTTATCGCTCAATAGCGTGATAGCCTATGTTGGTACTGATAATGTAGCTTTCTAATGGCGAAAGGATTTTTGAAATTGGTTCAGCCTTCCTAGACAAGTGGCAATTCATTGACCGGCGTATTGTAGAATAGAACGGATATATTGAGTTTTGACGTACAGTCGTCAACGTAGGTCTGTCATAAACGTCAAATTCCATACATACATCATTATATTTTATAATAATCCTGGACCACTATATCCTGCGTTAGTAGCTCTACTACGGGACATTGGCGGAATTGATGCTAAAACCACAGAGCCATTCATTTAAAAAAATATATTTTACGATACGCCGGCCAAAACGATTTAAGCAATTATTTTAGAAGGAGAGAAAGAAAGAAATAAACATATTTTATTTATTAATTGCACAACGATAAGAAGCAAATTCAATATCTTCTATTTTACGGCCTCCGTGGCGTAGCGGTAGAGCGTTCGACTGCTACGTTGGAAGTCGCGGGACCCATGCTCGCTTGGTACGAATATTTGTATGCATGAATAGATCTAAATAATAACTATTAATAACTAGTTAAGCTGTGCTTACCGTGGCGTGTTGTACAATGTCCTAAAATATTTTTTTTTTATTTGCTAATCGCCTCTAGACCAAATGAGTCAGTCCTAATAAATAATTGGAAAAAAGCAGGTAGAAACACAATAACAGAATCAATAAGGGTGTCCAGATTGACGCTTGTCAGTTCGTTAAAAGGATTTAAACCATTTTAATCTGACAGATGAATTCATATCCACATACCGTATGTATGACACGGGGAAGCCAGCAGGGCTATGTGAGGATTACACCGCATTATAACATGTCTGTGCTTGACACGAGTCAACGTTGCTAGGGGCTAGTTCACGAGGACATGATTTGATACGAATGACGTCACAAAAATGTTATAAGAATTTTTTTATCATAATTTCCGCTGCTTTAAGCTGAACGGTAGTTACTGATAGGATGCTAGCGATCAAGTTGAGCGGCTTGCGGTGGTAGAATGACGTGATAGACTGCGTATAGTTACCGGTATGATATTGAGTCCAATCACATCACATGATAAAATGAGCTCTGTATGCGTAGTATGCGTATTTTGGGATTGCTAGTGTCTTTTTTTTTATATAGGACACGTCAATTTGACTTCGCCTCGCCTGATGTTAAGCTGAAGGCAAAGTCTATGAAAAGAGGGTCACCATTACAGATACGTATCATGTTACAATTGTGGCACTCAGCTTGACGGCCTCATCAGATGCTTTTTCACGCCCCGCTTAAAGGACTGTTGGAGGAGGGAAATACGTGAACTGGTAAGGAATTCCAAGACTTAATGGTGCGGCAGAAGAAGGAGTCGCCGAACCGCTTGGTTATTGTTGGAATATTCTGCACTGTGTGCGGGTGGCATCTAAGCCCTGCACGTGTTGTCCTATGCGTATTTTATTTATTTTATTGGTATTTTGAGGATAGCCAGGGGTGCTACGGCGGCGACGAAGCTCAAATCCACTAATCATAGATTGCCTATACCTTAATAATCCGCGCGCGCCAGGTCCTCAGTTCTCTCGCGACTTGGGGTCAAGATATATGCCGGTAAGTATACCTATAGTAGGCAGGCATTATTATGAATATTATGATGCATTAAGGAAGAACTCACGTGAGTTGTTTCATAAACTTTCATTCAAAATGATTATCTATCAGCTAATTAGAATACGAACAGAAACCTTATACTTAATAATTTATCGTGGATACAATTTTTAAGTGACAAAATTTTCTTGTCCATCTGCGGATCGGGAATCTTTCGGGGCCGGGATCTCGGTCCATATGATTCATTTTTTAAGAGTAGAGTTTTTATGAATTGGGACCACAAGAAAATAATTAATATAGGTACAATCATTGAAATGATTTTTTCACATTACTTAATTGGTGTAACGTGCGCAGGTAATGATAACCCGATGTGGTATTGCTCATGTATCTATATTGGTATTTTGACTAGTTAAAACGAAACACTTCAATATACCTACCAATTAGGTAGAAGGTTACCGGCAGCGCCGCGTGCGTCGTATCCGGCAGAGCAGGATTTGGGCCACTCTGCCCGTGTGGTGTCGTATAAGGCGACCTAGGGATAGGGCTGTTTAACATCAGACAGATTTATACAGCCAGACTCAGTCTAAGATGCATGGACCGAATATAATGATTGGTGAAAGCGTTAATTCACCTCTGCCTAACCCTCCGTGGATAAAGGCGTGATTATATGTATGTATGTAGGTAGGTAGATTGCACTAGAAACGAATAAAACAGTACTCAAATCCCATAGTCCGTTAACAAAACTATTAACAAATTAAACAAGATTAATATTTCATTCAACAATTCAGATTAGGGGTAAAAGACGCTATCTCAGCAAGGAATGTGCTAATAACAAGATCGAAAAGCCCTGCCAAGATAAAGTCAGAGTAGAGGGTGAATTTTAATTAAATACGTCTACTGACATTAATGAGATGAAAGTGAACTTGGTCCTTTTAATCGCGATTTGTTTGTGCTAACGTGCCTACTGAGGGACCGATGTATTATCAGATAAGCATTCTTTGTGCCAATACTTTACTTTAACGATGTTTTTCAAAAGCATATGTTTTACTATATGATCCGTCCCGGCTTCTCCCATGGCATAGTAACCCCTTAAAACATAATCATGCCCGCAATTCATTAATTTGAAAATAATGTATGAGAATTTGCCGGATTTGTTGACATTTATGGGTACTACTCTGCTCCCTTGATTAGTAGCGTGAGGATATTTAGCATATATTGTTCCTCGTCACTGGCTCGGTTTGCGTGGCGGCGGAGCCACTAAAGGCGCCATCTGAAAACCAGCGCTTCGCATGCTCCGGTGTGCGGGGCATTCATGCTGAGATGGTGGCCTATTTGAGTGCGCACGATGTGCATTGAATGCTTATAAATTTATAATGTATTGTTTGTTTGTTTGACTTTGTGTGCATTGTGTGTTCTTGAATAAATTCTTTCTTTCTTTCTTTCTTTCTTTCTTTCTTTCTTTCTTTCTTTCTTTCTTTCTTTCTTTCTTTCTTTCTTTCTTTCTTTCTTTCTTTCTTTCTTTCTTTCTTTCTTTCTTTCTTTCTTTCTTTCTTTCTTTCAAACGGGCTATTCAACACAAAACTAATTTTTCAATGCAAATCAGTAGTTCCTGAGATTAGCGCGTTCAACAAAACAAACAAACAAACTTTTCATCTTTATGACATTAGTATTGATGTCAAATACCGGCGTAATCAGCTGTGTTACCTGCTCGAAACGACAGACAATTTAAAGGCATGGGTTTATATCTATACCTTGATCGCGTTAATTCCCGTTATCATTATAGACCTAGGGATCATTAAAAAACGCCTACGGCTAAGGTATGCAGTCCCATCTTGGTTCGCCTTCACAAGCGAGTGGAACCGGAATGCTCTTCGTATAAGTACCTACAGCAAGACATGACGCTGTCCACCATCCTCGCAACTCTTCACTACGTGAGGACTGATATCCTCGATAGAGATCCCCATAACCTAGCCACTGCAATGTTCAAATGTACAGGTACAATTGGCCTTACACTTTGTCCGTTAACTAGGTGCCTTGTGCCTTGGCAAGCTAGACGACTAGACATAAAGAAGCTTTGCTCTATCGATTATTGAAAATAGTTATACTATTTTATTGCATACTGCGTGCATAAATGATTCGGAAACTCGGAAGTCATATAGAGAGATTTTTAAAACAACATCTGAATGCGAGATTAGAATACAATATGCAAGAAGAAAGTTTAAGTGGTAACGTACAGACCGCATCAAATTTTCAACGGTGCTACCCGGAAAAGGCGAAAAAAGCTTTGACAAAACGGTGTCGTTTCAGCTCTTCTCCCTTAAAAGGATTCTGTACTTTCGATCTCGGAGGAACAATAATCCTATTTCTTCTTGTTTTATTTTTCAATTCACTAGCGTGTCCGTAGAATGATGTTGGGTCCGAGTCTTGGATCTTATTATTTCTTTGTGATATACGAGAGGTTGTCCGTCCAAAACGTATATCAAATTCTACGGGTCACGATACTAATACAAGTAGATACGCCATACGTGTGATACATATTTTTTACAATTCAATTTCTTGTCAGTCTGCCTTGTTTTATTAATGTAACTTTGATTGAACTTAGAGGCGCGGCTTTTGAGTTTATGTCAAAGTGAAAAGGGCGTAGCGTGAGGTTTCCCGCTCCTTCAGACAGTTATTATGAGGATATGGCACTGCTCCATTCATTATAGCACAGAATAAAATATGTATCTATTATTTCTTCTGTGATTATAGGTAGGTATGTGTTGACTAGGTACTTTGCCAGTGTGTTACACTAATATTTCATACTTACTATTTACTTTACATCAATTACATTTTCTTCAATTGTTTTTTATACCCTGACACAAAAACGACGGTGTGTTATAAATTTGACCTATCTGTGTGTGTTCGTGTGTCTGTCTGTGGCATCGTAGCTCTCGATCGGATGAACCGATTTTAATTTAGTTTTTTTTTGTTTGAAAGGTGAATTAGTCGGTAGTGTTCTTAGCTATGTTGGATGAAAATCGATCCAAGATGGCCGCCACCACAAAGTGACGGATTACATAATTTTTCACAAGTACTTACCTACAAAAAATCCATATCCATACTAATATTATAAATGCGAATTCAAATTCAAATTCAAATTCAAATTCATTTATTTGCTCTGTCTGTCTGTCTGTCTGTCTGTCTGTTACGCTGTCACGCCTAAACCACTGAACCAATTTTGATGAAATTTGGTATAGAGATAGATTAGACCATATGAAAGGACCAATTTTTTTATCTATCACTAGCAAATAGGAACCTACTAATAATATTAGCATATCAATACTTTACACATAAATGGTAATGTCCCTATAAATCCCGTTTGTTCAACCCCTACAGTGAAATGACCCCTGTGTGCGCCCCTTCAGAGTTCTGCAGCAATTTTTTCAAAGACCCTGTTGCATATTTAAACACAGTGTTTTGTACTACAAATTGGATTCTCCAATTTACATTCTTTATTGCTTACAAATAGGCTTCACGGGAATGAATGATACTTGATGAGATTGCTTTTTTACCTATGACAATTTATGGTCCTATAAGACATAGTAATCACGAGTAGGTATTCTCGTTAAGCTTTCCAGCTTCCAAGGCACAATTTGATAGAGCTGCTTTTGCAGGGCAAACTGGGTAAAATGGGGTCACTTGCGATAGACCACCTCCTGCGGTGTCTGCTGTACCCCCAGCACCTGCATCACAACTCTGTGGTGTATGTTCTATAATCTGTAACATTAAGGATTTAAACGAAGACTGAGAGAGCTATACCTAAATGTCACCGAATTCCAGGCCGGAATCCATCGAGCTTATTTCTGTTGTCTTGGTGTCACTCTGGTTTTACGGTAGTCAGGGTTTGAAGATGGAGTAGCAAGGTGGTTAATGGCCATAGATAAGTACCTTAGTATATTATATGTAGTGAGTGTAACAAAACAGAGCTGCTGCGGACGATCTGATGTCAAAATTTGACTACCCCTCCTAGACCAGAAGTTGGCTGCTTCCATATTTGGAGTTAAATTAAATACGACAAACAAAAACAGTAATCACCACAACCTGAAATTAAAATAATCTTCAACAGGATTTTGTGTTAAAATTAAAACTCTGGTTTAATATACTTATAGAGAGGGTTGCGGTGTGACGTAGGTAGACCGAGTAACCGCTGCACTAACTTAACGTACTTTACGATTTGCGGCCAAACCGGTGTCTCCGAAATTAGGACCCTGGTTTTGTTTAAAAATAGCCTCTGCAGTTACGGTGTTGTGTATGGAATTTTCAAATTGTACCTGATATGTAAAAAATTATACCCTCTTTTTTTCGTGTCTTCGTTAGATATGATAAAAGTACACCAAAAGTTGACTTGATGCACCAATGCCCGCTCCCGAGTGCATCAAGTTGACTTTTAGTAATCTTGATGCACGTACTGGGTGCACAAAGTGAATAAAAGTTACAATTAGTGTAATTGATTCACCTAGGTGCATTAATCCGAGTATTACAGGGATATATGTCGCAGCCAACTAGCTTGATCAGCCGTTCAATCAACATCCTAGCCTAACCAACTAGCGGCCTGAATGATTATAATATTCAGAACGCACGGCCCAAAAAAAAAAGGCTAAATTCGGAGTCCTCTTTCCATTCCATTCCGATATACATTCAGCCGTAGCATTTATTACATTTAATAAACTGGCTGGCTAATGCTTAGGCCATTCGTATGGTAGGACCCAGAATTATGCAAGAAAGTTAGTCATAGGTTTGTTGAGAAGAAGCGCAATCCTACTTGATAGATTATGTTAGAAGGCGGGAGAATCGGATGACCATGTTAACATTGATAAATAAACACGCTGTGGATCAGAAGTACTACTGATTAGTACAACCGGTACAAATGATACATTTTTGTATCACTAGTACTACTAAAAAAAATACAAGCAGATTTCTTCGGGTTTGTTCATTGATTGTACAACTGGTAGTACAATATGAGAATTTTAGCTAATAATAAGCCATGATACCAGTGCCGTATTTAGGGGGGGGCCAACCGGGGCCATGGCCCCGGGCCTCCACAAAAAGGGGGCCTCCACAAGAGAGGCTACAAAAAAAAATTAAACACTTGTAAACCAATTTTATGTTTACAGTTTAGGTACGAGTATAAACATACAATTTGATTGTACTGTAGATGATTGAAGATATGATTGAAATTGAATGATTGAAGATTTGAAAAAATGTTTTTACCGTACTTCATTATAATTTAATAAGCACAGAACAGAACTATAATCTATGAATATATTAAAAGCAAAATAACATTTACTAACAAACTGAGAACAAATTCAAAAATAATCGCAATCAAAGTAGTGTTTGATTGCGATTATTAACTAAAAGCGGACAGTTCTATGTTTTGAGAAAACTTTGCGCACTCGTTGGTAGTGTCGGGCTAGCCATTGTTTCTCTCTCTAACCAGTATATTTTCCGATAGCGAGCAAAAAGCGAGCGAGAGCGCTCTTTT
Source organism: Eilema depressum (assembly GCA_914767945.1). Classification (NCBI taxonomy): domain Eukaryota; kingdom Metazoa; phylum Arthropoda; class Insecta; order Lepidoptera; family Erebidae; genus Eilema; species Eilema depressum. The sequence continues at coordinate 4,759,850 of OU612028.1, read as the reverse complement.
TAGTAAATAAAAATCATTAAAAATCGACTGATTTCGAACCTATTTATTAACTTCGGGAGTTTTTTTATATAGGACATGTCAATTTGACTTCACTTCGTCTGATGGTAAGTTAAAGACAAAGTCTCGAAAAGAGGGACACCATTAAAGACACGTACCATGTTACAATGGTGGCACTCAACTTGACGACCTCATCAGATGCTTTTTCGCGCCCCGCTAAAGGACCCGGGACTGTAGGAAAAGGGAAATAGGTCATAATGGTGCGGCAGAAGAAGCAGTCGCCGAATAGCTTCATTCGTGATGGAATATTCCACACCGTATGCCGGTGACATCTAAGTCATGCACGCGTTGGCCTATATAGGAAAGAAAAGGATGGGACTAATTGGAAGAGCTCAAAGCTCATGAGAACATTCACCATAGTGAAGCCGGTAAAATACCGCCAAGGACGTTACATCTCTACGCATCTGCAAAGGCTCGAGGGTGTTGGTGACCTCAGTATTTCCAATAATGGGGACCGCACGTCGCTGCAACCTGTCGAGAGCATCTAGTAAGTACCTTGCGGAGCCATCCCAGGGATGCGAGCAGTATTCCACGCAAGAGCGAATTTGTGTCTTGTATGACACCGCGGCTCCGGTGTAAAAAAAGTCTCACTTTGTTCAGGACTCCGAGTTTACGCGAGGCTATTTTGATGATACAATGTAGTTTTTGTTATTTAGTTTGCAGCGAACTCGGTATGGATTCGAGGGTATTGAGATTGTCCTGTAGTGGCAGTGGCGTTCTCTGAAGAGTGGGCACGGGAAGGAAGGAAGGTGCCTTTGCTGTAAACGCACATGCCTACGTCTTCTTGGCATTGAACTCGACCAGATTCTTAGAACTCCATTGAGAAATGTGGTTCAGGACCCGGTCAAGCTAACTGCTAACGTCCGAGTGCCGTCACTGCGACGCGAGCGAGGATTCGGCGCTGCACACGCTCACCGTGTTTCTGGCGTGGGAGACGCCGAGACGGGAGCTGGTGGCGACCCTGGGGGTGAGAGCTCTCACGCTCGCCACTTTGCTCGCAGCAATGGTCCGTTGCGCGGATGCGTGGGCCGCCGGCGCCTCCTCCTGCGAGCAGGTATTGCTCGTGAAGGAGGCGGCGGAGCGGGAGCGAAGGAGAATCGCAGACCTTGCGACCCGCGAGGAGCGAAGGAGAATCGCAAACCGCGTGGCCCGCGAAGAGCGGCGGCAACTCGGGCGTCGGAGGTCGCAGAATGACCTCCGTCCCCCATGAGCGCGGGCCTGGGGGTGACGGGTGGAGCCGCCTGTCACCCTAGCAGAAGCAGGCCGCGGCGGCAGCACGCATTGCGTGCTTCCCCACACCCGGGGGCGAGTCGGGGACTCTGTGGTCCCCACACCGGAAGAGGGCCATATCTCTCGATCTCGGCCGGGGTGCGAGGGATATGGCTACGACAATCTCACCTCTCCGGCAACTGACGGCGTGCGTTTTAGTTAGTCGGTTCGAGTCCGACATAACCTCCTCCTCCGGTTCCGGCGGGGGAGGTATCAGTGGGGATTTTTCGCACGATAAAAAAAAAAAAAGGTCAAGCTAACTGCTTGGCCGCAGGATGTCCGTGATAACTCCCGTGTAAGGTGTACCTTCGCCTCTTTCCAAGTCGATGACACTGTACCCGAGATATAAGAGAGTCGGCACAACCGCGAAAGCATTGGAGACAACTCCGCTGCACATTTTTGAAGAACCACCGCTATTTCAGCGGTCCGATCCGCTGGCTTTCCGGACATCCAGGGATTGCCGTACAGCACGAACATTGCGTTGCCTGATACGGATATCATTGCGTGGTCACTGATGGGCAGTGTCGGTGGCTGCATACCACAATCCTCGATTCGGGAGATGGCCGCAAACAGATTAGCCAGCAAATTCGAGTTAGATTTCAGCTACATCATAGATGAAATGTCGAGGGAAAAAAGCTCCGAAAGTGTCCTTCAGCTCTACATAATGTTGTTCTTTTTTTAAATAGGTACTTAATATATTTGTGTGCTTGTTAAAAGCTAACTGCCCACTGTTTTCATTTTTTTTAAAAGACAAAAAAGCTGTTCAAATTATTTTGAACAAAAGTTAGGGCCAAGGGGCCTCCACATCTGTGTGGCCCCGGGGCCTCCACATATCTAAATCCGGCACTGCATGATACAGTACTCGGCAGTTGGGCATTATTTTGGCTCAAGTTGAAATTCCCATATTTGCATGTTACAGTAAACACACGAAATGGTCCAGTTGCTCGCAGGCGTGTGTGACCATGCATAAGTAACTGAGATGTTTTTACGATGTACTTACCGGGTTTCCTGTCTTAACATACTTATCTACTTTAGGTACTTAATGGTGAAACGCTTCTGCTGTCACGTACAAAACAAGATTTATTCTTAAATGTATTAGATACTACTAGCCGACCCACTATTACTATTTATTAATTTTGAAATAATGTATGGGAATCAGTCGGATTTGTTGACATTTATGATTACTGCTCCGCTCTCTTGAGCAGTAGCGTGATGATTTATAGCCTATAACCTTCCGAAAAACAATAACAGAAAACAAAATATTTACGTACCTACTTATATGTAATGTAAGTAAAAAGAATCCCCTTCAGAATTAAAGCGACTTCAGTTATTAGAAAGAAACATGAAGGTTTGAAAAATACAGGGGCGTATGCAATGTGCTACCGCTCGGTACAGCGCTCTCGTTACGAGTCCGGGCAGCCATAACTTACCAAGTTTTATGGGCAAGGTTCGCCGCCCGTCTAAATATTTAGGAAATAATTACATAAGTACCCACATCGTATGTGTGCGTGTATGAACGAAATATTGAAGAGTTTCCGAGAGCAACGCGCGCTTATTTTAGCCACGTACTCTTTATGATAGCTTAGAGCATGTTGCTTAAAAAAGTGTATATTTGTATCTACGTTGATGTTTATTCTTTAAATACATAGTTGGCATTCCAACTAACGTCAAACACTTTCGTTAGGGGGGCTGTCCCATGAATTCGAGACAGTAAAAGTTGAAGAAATTTTTGCTATGCCTTTACTTTCTTAAGTTATTTTCTTTGCGCGTTAGTTAGTATTTATTACACATACGAGTATGACGTTATACACCTACGAAATTCGCGTCAGTAGGTATACGTTCTGTATACGTTCGTTTCTGTATATGCTTCGTTATGTATACGTTGCTCAATGGGATTGGGTGGCACTGTGCGATGCACCGACACAAAACAGATAACAGTACTAGGCACCGATGTGAACGGACGATGGGATTATGTTATGATGAGTGTAAGGACTCTAACGATATCCCAGGGCCAGGGGCCAGCAGGTAGTGGCTTAGGCTCTGCATTGATGAATCAATCAGGCCAAGTAATCTTGTATTATATAAAAAACGTAGGTGATTAGGTATAGTCCATAACTCCTTTATTTCCATATATTAAGCTCTTACTACATCTGCTAATATTACTTAGATATTCATTGCTGCAGCTTAATTTAGGATAATTATGTGCAGGATCTTAATTAAGAAGAGTTAAAAAAGGGACGCCATCCTAACGCAGGTGCTTATTTATTTGCAGGTCAAACGTATAAGATTCATGATTCTAATCAAAGTGTAATTAAAGGAAAAGGAACCCATAGAATGTTGTAAGGTTAATGTAACTACAGTTAAATTTGACTACGCGATTATGTACTTTAATAGTTTACGAATACGTACGGTAATCGCGTAACGTGCAAATAGACATTTCTTCCCCAATTTGCTGCTAACAGTCGCAGCTAACGTTCTTTTGGGTTAGGGTATAATAATGAGAAGCGATTTTATTTATTTTTATACATAGTCCACAGCAAATTACCCCAAATTACAAGGTTAAATTTACTATTGAATAGTAGTAACATTTTGGGGCTATAATCGAGCGAGTTAACTACAAAAAATAAATTCAAAATCGACGCGTGCCAACTCGCGCGTGCTTGCGATTTTGACACTAGCGAGTTGACAATGACCCACGCAATCCTTTACGTAAAACGTATATTAGAGGCATAATATCCGTTAAAACGCTTTTATTATTTTATTAAGACGTTCTTTATTCACTTAGCAGTTGTCAAGTGAAAAGAAATTTCATCTATTTATTTTGGCCGGTCCTGGCTATAGCGATTCAGGCCTCTTTCATTCGTACTCTCTAACGTTAAGTGGACATACTTAAGTGCTGTTTGGTCAGGAGGGATTTACCTTTGCTCTTTTCCCTTCAACCTCATCCCACTCAATCAGGAGTGAAGCTTAACTCTTAAAACGTTTTTGCTTTGTAATTTTTTGTCGCTCATTTTCTTTTTGTTGTTGTTTCAGTGAAACTCTCGGAATGAAAGGGAAATGTTAGATGATCATGAAAAGCGGTTAAAGAAAAGGTTACAATTTACCAAATTTAAATGAAAGTACTCTTTTATTTTCAAAGTAGTCTCTCTTATTTGTAATTAATCTTGTAGAAATGATTTCGGCGTGACCAACGTTTAACGCTGTTTGTAGCAAAAGAAATGTAATTTGTGAACTTAATACAATTATATCAATGGAAGCGAGCTCACTGGAGAGTTTTTGTACTGTCAGTGGGAAGATCAAAGGCTTGTGCTGTTTTGCCTTCTGCACTGACGGCACAGAAACTCTCTGTTATTACAGGTTCGGCAGCACGAGTATGACTCCCCTGGTGTTGCATACGTCCATAGGCCACAGTAACCACTTTCCATCAGGTGGGCCGTGTGCTTGTCTGCCACTTAAGTGGTATAAACAGTTTGATTTGCTCTTAATACTTTGGTATTAAAACCATTTTGACATTTTGCAGTAAAAAGACGTTAAATGTACCGTGTAATGTATAATAATATTGTAAATATTAAATACGAGCAGATGCTCGCGGCTCCGCCCGTGTTGAATTCCGATGCCGTTCTTCCCGTGATGATATATAGCCTACGTTGGCACCTGCTAATGTAGCTTATTAATGGAGAAATAATTTTTGAAATCAGTCCTGCAGTTCTTGTGTTTATTCGTTACATAATTATACAAAAATATAATTTTTTCCTATTTATAATATGAAAAATATTACCTAGTACAGATTACCAATATTTTTGAATAATTGAATAATATTTTATACTTTGTACCACACAGATTTTTCTTCATTTGTCTATTCATATCCAAAAATGTCATTTGTCAGCTTGGTGTAAAGGTGCGTACAGATCATGTAACATGTTGTATAACTTGTGTTATATAACACGTCCACATTATCTAACATTGTTTTATAACTTTGCAACATTGTACTAACTTCAGTGTCTACATTACTGAAACATGTTATATAACATGTTATGCTATTTATTGTGTACGCACCGTAAGAAGAAAATAGAGAAAGAAAGTAGAGGAGATACTGGGTCTAATATTTGCAGCCTTGTGGCAGTAAATGTATCTATACAATGTACAGATAGATGTCACTCGGGTATCTGTGATTGTCCCTATATTTTACGCTTTTGAAAGGGTTGACCCTAAGGGCAATTGTTCCAACCACAGCAATTTGGTTGTCTGTCGTTTGTATTCAGGTAGGTAGCACGTCTGTGGGCATGAGACTACATTTTACTCTTTTATTTTTTCTTCAATAGTTCTCTACGCTTTCATTGTGACATTTGTGTTTGGATTTGCAATAGGGACTCTGTGTCCAGTTTTCAGATTCTATACCAATTAGGTTAGATTGGTCAGATTTTTGTCTATTTCTATTTTTTTTAATAAGATTTAAATTATTAGCTGTTTCAGTATCCGTTAGTACAGTGCCTGTTGTATAATAGTGGTTAACAATTGGCGAAACCAGGGTCCTGGATGTAACCGATACTTTGAATTCGAAGATCGGTTTCAGCTTTCTTTTTCCTCCCATTGATTTGCCGCATATGACTCCATCAATCAGTAGATATACCAGTTTGCAGATGAGGTTGGTTTTGACCCGAGAGTTTTGGTTGGGCCTCATACACTCACACTAGAAAATTACTCCGTTTTTGGTGCTAGATTTGTCAAGAAAATCCTTGAAGATTTTTCAAATAAAGTTTATTCGAAAAAGTCTCCAGGTAAATTTTCAACGATTGCTGTTTATATTTTACCCAAGCATATGTGTTTAGAGTACAAATTCCAAGAGATCGATATGTACGCGAGCCTTCATATGGGTGCCTCCTTACATTTAGTATTCGGATCGCGATCCAAGTGTGTTACGCTCTCCTTCGTTGAAATGGTACTCTATAATTTTATTTTCCGACCAGAATGTAGTTACCGAAGTAACTGATACTTTCCAAAGATACTTGCTGTTTATGTATGCTTCCCCTGATGAATTCTTAGAACCATCGGCAATGAAATTGACTTTGTTGATTCTTATTTAGTGTACGTTACTTCAATATAATATTAATTAATAATTGCTACATCTTAATTGGACATTGTATAAACATTTTGAATTTGTTAAACTATATTTTTATTAAAATATTCTTACACCTTTTGATTCTTGACAACTATATACACTACTAGCTGTCCCGGCGAACTTCGTACCGCCATATTTTTTCCGTTCCCGCTGCACCTATTTTCTCATCCTTTTTAAACCTTCCCTGGACACCCACGAATATTTAAAGACTAAAATTAGCCAAATCGGTTCAGCCGTTCTTGAGTTATAAAATAACAACGAAAAGTGGCATTGATTTTTATATATTAGATTAGAAGAAGATGTAACTAGGTTAGGTTAGGTAGGCACTTATATTATGTTCGTGTCATAAGGTGTGAATTATATTGAAAGGGCGAGCATCTCCTCATTTTATGTCTTTAAAACGCTGACGCTGCGATGCGCCATTATACGGGCTGACTTTCTTGCGGTAGCATGTCTCTACTAGCTTACATCTAGCACGCCGAATAGGACGTATCTCCAGTTCCACGTATCGAGCTGAAGAGGCGTATAAAAAACTTACATCTGCCATACCCTTTCTGCATAATTTACAAAGTCTCGCTTTGGAATATTAATATGAAAACGTTTTGAAGCGCAGACAACCGTGACACGCTTTAACGCCTTTTGTATAATTCTGGCCTAAAGGTGTCTAGACGAGATCGCTCGTAGCGATTAGGCCGCTCATTGGAAATACAATACAATTCAAAAGAAACTCTCCTCGTGTAAAGGACGCTTTATAGTGCGAAAATCCCGATGGGTCCGTCCTTGGCTCTTCAGCTGCCGGAAGTGAGATGACCAGAAACATATCTCTCGCACCCCGGCTGAGCCAGGGCCATCTCTGCTTTTCGGTGTCCCCATTTGGCTGCCGGATATGGAAAGGCGCTAAGAAGACTGGCGGCTCCACCTGTCACCCCAGGCCTGCCTACCAGTCTCATCTGGACTTCTTCTTTGTCTTCTTTTCGGGAATTACCTACTTGCTTACAGAAGAAGGTGGCAGCAGGCCACGCACACGCGCAAGTGAGTGAACCTGTACTCCTAGGGCCGCCTCGGCGTTTCCCACATTGGGCACTCGGTAGACAATATTTTTACGCAGCATGTTGCGCAGTATTGTTGCACAACGTTGCATTACAAAGATGCGCAGCAACGTGTTGCACGTCAAATCTTGCCTACATAGTAGATACGAGGCTTTAGTGCACCACGTATCTAATACTTAGAACAATGCAGATAACACTAAATCACGGATTTGTAACAGCAATAAGGATATATCTATCCCCTAAGTCTAACGAGTATCGACCCTCAGCGATAAAAAAGTTTCTGTCTCGTGCGGTGACTTTCAATCGACTTTGTTTACCTACAGTTTGTTGCCAGGCTTATTTAACTTACCTTCTGTCTGGTTTATTTCACGGCAGATTATTATTGAATGGGCAGATTATTGAACTACAAAGTACTAAAGTGATTTAGGCGGGCTCTCTTTTTGTGCAGAACAATGTATATAATATAGTAAATAGGTCATAGTATGTAAGTTATAGCTATTAAGTTCATAAATAAACATTTTTAAAACACCCGGTAGGGCATTTAGTTTGTAAGCATTTTGTACTAGATTTCGTAAAATTAATTTCCTTTTCTTAGTAAATTCTTATAAGATTCTTATTAGACATTGTATTAGATAATAAATAAGCATAGTAGATTATATAAATAATCATTGTACATAGAAATAGAGGTACATGCAAAATTATTGTTAGGCCGCTGGTGGACGCATCGAGCGCGGTTAACTCGATGCGCCTATCATAGACGGCACGTGTAAGCTCCGCGGGCTATATAAACAGAGGGCCCAGATGTACCGTTACCTCAGTCGGCATACAGTATTCGTAGAGAACACTACTCTACTCAATAAACTACTTTCAAGATTCTTCAAGATTATTATTTCAACATAAAAGTACTCCTCTCTTGACGTTCTTCGAACCTTCCCTGGGACTTCTCGACGGTGTGCCCCGCCTTGATCGCCGTGTCTGTTCCGCATCCGGCTTTCTCCCGACCTTGCTCAGCGCAAACACAGTATAGTTTCCGCCAGATAAAAAGTCTAGCGCTGGGTTAGGGTCGGGGCCAGTACGTTCAGTACATTTTGGTCCTTGCGAGCCGGATCAAGGAGCAGCACGGAGGAATCGTGTGGAACACCACGGGTGGAGCACCAGGGTCGTCCCGGGTTTGGCAAGGAAGCGTCAAGGGAGTGAGTCAGCAAGTAGTCAGCAAGTAAACAGCAAATAGTCAGCAAGTTTGAAGAATCAAAATGCCGGTTACGAGGTCAGAAACCAGCAGAAAACCAGCAACACACGCCGTGGGTGCATCTGGACCTGAGGGGGCCGCGGAGCCGACCGCATCAGAGTTGTCCGCCTCAGACAGGACCACGACGGAAGAGACGGTGACCACCATGGAGCCACCGTCCGCTTCGGGGCCAACGCCGTGTCCCGAAGTGTTGCAACAGTTGCGGAGCCGAAAACCGCAAGCAGTATCCCGTCCAGCCACCGGTAAGAGGGGGGGAGGGAGTGTATCAGTGCGTTCGAAAGCAAGAACATTGAAGATAGCCAACGCAAGACAAGATCTACTTCAATTGAAGATAGAACTTGCAGCAGCAAGATTAGCAGCGTTAGAACAAACCGACAGTGAAGATGAAGACCTGGAAGACCAGGAACAGGTGTCTGCAGCAGCTGAAGAAAAGGTCGGTGAGTGGCTCAGCCGTCAAGAGCCACCACCACCCGCCGTCTTAGCCATCACAGACACACCGCATCAGGAGCCGAGTGGGACGACGCAAGCAGCGCTACCGCCGGTTCAACAGCAGCAACAGCAACAGAAAAACGACTACTCCGACCTAGCCGCAGCCATTTCACAGGCGGTCAGGTCGGCGCAGCGGCCGAAATTCATCGAGCTACCTAACTTCAGTGGGGCTCACCAGGAGTGGCTGCCGTTCAAGGCAGCATATAGAGAAACAGAAGATAGTTACACCGCCATAGAAAACCTCAACAGACTGCGAAGAAATCTCCGTGGAAAAGCAAGAGAAGCAGTAGAAAGTCTTCTCATCACGAATTCGCAGCCAGCCGAGATCATCCGTACACTCGAGTCAAGATTTGGGCGACCCGAAGCCATAGCAACCACAGAAATTGAAGTACTACGAAGCCTTCCGAAGTTAACAGAAAATCCGAGAGATATCTGCGTGCACTCTACGAAGATTACAAATGCGGTCGCGATACTGAAAAACCTAGATTGCATACATTACCTTTACAACCCAGAAGTCGCAAGATCCCTGGTTGAAAAACTGACGCCGGTTTTGAAGTATCGCTACTACGACTACGCATCAACACAGCCAAGAGAGACGCCAGACCTCGTGAAGTTCGAAAAATTCATGAAGAGAGAAGCCGACCTGTGCGGGCCGTACGCCCAACCAGAAAACGTAGTGCAACAACACACCGTGCAACAGAGGCGCCCCCAGCGAGTCAACACAGCAACTGAAGCCCAAACCAACAAAAAGTGCGTTATCTGCAGTGAACAGCAACACCCAACTTATAAGTGTGACAAATTCAAAAATGCAGACGTCGATGCAAGATGGGACATAGCAAAGGAAAAGGGGCTGTGCTTCAGGTGCTTGAGACATCGTGACAGACAACATACTTGCAGTGAGCGGCGGTGCGGTATCAACAACTGTAACAGGACTCACAACACCCTGTTACACTACAAAAAGAAGCCCACTGAAGAAACAGCGAACACGACTGAAGCTATCAACTCAGCGTGGACAGGTTCGAAAAAAGAAACATTTTTAAAGATCCTGCCGGTTCAACTAGAGGGGCCGACAGGGACAGTGAACACGTTCGCACTTATTGACGACGGTTCTACAGTTACTCTGCTCGACGACGCCGTGGCAAACAAGATCGGCGCGTCGGGACCTACAGATCCGCTCCGGGTGAAGACCATCAACAGTACCAGAACTACAGATCAACAGTCAAGAAGAGTCTCACTCGGCATCAGAGGAATCAACAGTACAGAAATAGAAGAGGTTCAAGCACGCACAGTCAAGAATCTCACAGTGTCATCTCAACGGGTGACTTACAAACAGTTAAGGGGTTGCGACCACCTCGAAGACATCAAGAACGACCTCACGTATGAAGAAGCAAGACCGAAGATCCTCATCGGGCAGGACAACTGGCATCTCCTGCTCACCTCCGAAACCAGAACAGGCCAGCCGGACCAACCAGTGGCATCTCACACGCCGCTAGGGTGGGTTCTTCACGGCAGCGACGCGAGGACTTCGGGTAAGCATCACGAATACATCTCACACATGTTCGAAGAAGAAGCCGATCATCAACTCGACAGGATGGTCAAGCAGCACTTCGAGGTGGACAACCTACTCTTGAACCCGAAGAAACCGAAGACAGACCCAGATGAACAAGCTTCTCGTATTCTACAGCAACATACAGTCCACAAGCCCGACGGAAGATACGAGACAGCGCTGTTATGGAAGCAAGAAGAGGTTTCACTGCCGAACAATTACGACAACTCGTTGAGAAGACTACAGAACATAGAGAAGAAGCTCGACCGCGATCCAGCCTTCAAAGAAAAATACACAGAACAGATGGAAGCCCTATTATCAAAAGGATATGCAGAGCTGGCGCCATCTACCAAGACTAAAAACAAGACTTGGTACCTGCCTCATTTTGCCGTTTTCAACCCTATGAAGCCGGGGAAAATCCGAGTCGTCCACGATGCCGCTGCCAAGACAAGAGGGGTATCGCTCAACGATACTCTACTACGAGGCCCAGACCTACTCCAATCATTACCGGGGGTGGTGATGCGCTTCAGACAGCATGCAGTAGCAGTGACAGCGGACATCGGTGAAATGTTTCTACAAGTCAAGATTCGAGAACAAGACCGAGATGCGCTGCGCTATTTGTGGCGTGGTGATCGTCGCGACGAGCCGCCGACAGAGTACCGAATGACGTCACTAATCTTCGGTGCAGCAAGTTCGCCGTCGACCGCCATCTACGTGAAAAATACGAACGCAGAACAGTACAGCGCTACGCATCCCGAAGCCGTCTCAGCCATAGTGAAGAAACATTACGTTGACGACTACTTAGACAGTTTCAAGACGTTAGAAGACGCCATCAAGATCGCCTCTGACGTCCGCAGTATTCACAGAAAAGCCAAGTTTGAGTTGAAACAATGGAAATCAAACTCGCCGCAGCTGTTAGAAGCACTCGACGTGCAACAAGAAGATGCAGCCACCGAATTATACAGAACAGAAGAACAGACCGAGCGAGTGCTGGGTCTAATATGGAAGCCGGGTGCGGACGAACTCACTTTCAACCTCAATCTCGCACGCATCCCGACGCCGCTGTGTGACAAGAAGACGCCTACCAAGCGAGAAGCACTGCGGATCGTTATGTCACTGTTCGATCCGTTGGGGTTTGCGTCGCCGGTTACCATCCGAGCCAAGCAGCTACTACAGGAAATCTGGAGGCGTGGCACCGAGTGGGATCAAGAGGTCAGTGAAGACATAGCAGAGAAGTGGAAGGAGTGGATCGAGCATCTCAAGAGGTTAGCAGACATCTCCATTCCTCGTCACTACCTCAATTACAGTGATTGCAAGTCCCTCCAACTACACGTGTTCACCGACGCCAGTGAATCGGCCTACTCGGCTGTGCTGTACTGGCGAACAGAAGACTCGAACGGGAAGATCGACCTGTCGCTTATCGTCGCCAAAGCGAAGGTGGCGCCACTGAAGCTGACGTCGATACCTCGCCTCGAGCTTCAAGCCGCCGTGATGGGTACAAGACTCGCCGAATCAGTCATAGAAGAACACGAACGCAAGCCCGACTCCAAGACCTTCTGGACAGACAGCCGAACAGTACTCGCCTGGATCAAGACGGGTTCTCGCTCGTACAAGCCGTACGTAGCGCATCGTTTAGCAGCTATCGAAGACAGCACAACAGTGAACGAGTGGCGGTGGGTCCCGACGAAGTTAAACGTCGCGGACGACGCCACCCGAGACGTACCTACAGACTTCAGTAAGCAGCATCGATGGTATAGAGGGCCAGACTTCCTATACCTACCGGAAGAGTCATGGCCGGCAGACACATCGAAATCAGAAAAAACTGAAGACACAGAAGAGAAGGTACATCACATCAACTCACAGAAGAAAGAAAAGTTGTCAGACGCGCTACCCGAGGTCTCCCGCTTCTCTAGCTGGGATAGACTCCGGTACGCTACAGCCAGAGTCCTGCTCTTCATACAGCTGTGTAAGAAGAGAACTGAAAACGTGAACTATCGTCGGACTCAGAAAAACAAGATAGCAGACCCAGACTGGCGTAAGACAAACAAGAAAACAGTGAAGCCACCTCCCGCACAGCTGAGTAAGTCGGTCGCTGACCCCTACTTACCTATCACCGCCGAGCTACTGCGCGCAGCTGAAGACCTACTCATGCGAGCAGCGCAACAAGACTCATTCGCCGCCGAGATAGAAGATCTGCAACGAGGGAGAGCTGTACAGAAAGAAAGTCGTCTACACCAGCTGAGTGTCATCACAGTCAACAGTGTACTACGGGTAAGAAGCCGTATACAAGCCGCCAGAGACGTCTCCGAAGACTTCAAGTCGCCAATCATAGTGGATGGCGATCACCCGACGGTCAAGCTGTGGATCAAGCACACTCACGAGAAATTGCATCACTCGGGAGTCGAAGCCACGATCAACGAGTGCAGACAACACTACTGGGTCGTACGCCTACGCCCGGTAACCCGTTCGCTACTACGACAGTGTCTGCATTGCCGCATCCGTACGCAAGTGCTGCCGTACCCGAGGACAGGTGATCTGCCGGAGTGTCGCTTAGCTCACCATAAGCGACCCTTCACACACACCGGGGTCGACTACTTCGGGCCTCTCACAGTAACAGTTGGGCGTACCAATCAGAAAAGGTACGTCGCGATCTTCACCTGCCTAACGACGCGCGCCATTCATCTAGAGATAGCAAACTCTCTCAGCACCGACTCGGCCATCTCCGCTCTACGACGGATGATGGCAAGAAGAGGATGTCCTGAAGAAATCTGGTCTGACAACGGGACCAATCTGCGAGGCGCCGACCGCGAGTTACGACAGGCGATCGACACAGCGACAGCACAGGAAGCAGCCAAGAAGAAGACTTCGTGGCGCTTCATACCTCCCGGTGCTCCCTTCATGGGTGGAGCCTGGGAACGAATGGTGCGATCAGTGAAAACAGCACTGGCCGCCACACTGCACGAACGACGACCCTCCGAGGAAGTCTTGGCCACCTTGCTAGCAGAGGTGGAGTATACCGTCAACAGTCGCCCACTGACGCATGTGTCAGTGACTCCGGAGGATCCCGAATCACTAACCCCCAACCACTTCCTGTTGGGCGGACCTGGTGGTGTACAGCAGCCGGGCGTCTTCGACGAAAAGGATGGCGCCTCAAAATCCAGTTGGCGAGCAGCACAGCGCCTGGCCGACCTCTTCTGGGCCAGGTGGCTCCGAGAGTACCTGCCGGAGCTTCAGCATCGAAGAGTGCCAGATGGACGCGGACCCACAATAGACCTACACGACTTGGTCTTGCTGGTGGATCCCAACGCGCCCCGCAACATGTGGCTGCGAGGACGAGTCATCGCTACATTCCCCGGGCCAGACGGCGTGACCAGGACCGTCGATCTCCAGACAAAGGGCGGAGTGCTGCGACGGCCTGTAAGAAAACTCATCGTGCTGCTATCCGGAGCTTCGAGTTCTGCACCGAAGGAAGTGCGACTGCGTCCCACGGGGGGAGAATGTGCAGAACAATGTATATAATATAGTAAATAGGTCATAGTATGTAAGTTATAGCTATTAAGTTCATAAATAAACATTTTTAAAACACCCGGTAGGGCATTTAGTTTGTAAGCATTTTGTACTAGATTTCGTAAAATTAATTTCCTTTTCTTAGTAAATTCTTATAAGATTCTTATTAGACATTGTATTAGATAATAAATAAGCATAGTAGATTATATAAATAATCATTGTACATAGAAATAGAGGTACATGCAAAATTATTGTTAGGCCGCTGGTGGACGCATCGAGCGCGGTTAACTCGATGCGCCTATCATAGACGGCACGTGTAAGCTCCGCGGGCTATATAAACAGAGGGCCCAGATGTACCGTTACCTCAGTCGGCATACAGTATTCGTAGAGAACACTACTCTACTCAATAAACTACTTTCAAGATTCTTCAAGATTATTATTTCAACATAAAAGTACTCCTCTCTTGACGTTCTTCGAACCTTCCCTGGGACTTCTCGACGGTGTGCCCCGCCTTGATCGCCGTGTCTGTTCCGCATCCGGCTTTCTCCCGACCTTGCTCAGCGCAAACACAGTATAGTTTCCGCCAGATAAAAAGTCTAGCGCTGGGTTAGGGTCGGGGCCAGTACGTTCAGTACACTTTTATTTTATCTCTAGATACCTATTTGTTTAAATTTGAGGTGGTCTAAAAGAAGAATAGTGAATCTCAGACTAAAAGAATAATATTCACTATTCTTCTTTTTTTATTTTTTTTTTATTACTTTTTATTTTATTATTCTTTTAGTCTGAGTAGTGAATGTATTTAGGACGCTAATTTTAGAAATATTAATTCATTTATCATTATTTTTAGTTGATCACTTTTTATTCATAGAATATGTTTCTATGGGTCGCGGATTTTTTGTTTATAAAGAATATATAACTAGCAACTGATATTACTAATATTCCCTAACTCCTCCAGCTAAACCGGGTGCACGTCGCGTCGCGTCGGTAGTGAATTTGATAAATAATCAGTAAAGCGTTTTTCGTGTCTAATAAAATTAGCTTTGGAAATTATTGAGCTTAAATGTATGTAAATAAAGTCCTTAAAGTGCCACTCTGCAAATAATTTGCATATAATTTTCTTCACCTAAATTTTAATCTTGCTAACTATATTTTGTTAGTAATATGTAGAACAGTACGCAGAAAAGAATATGTACACGGTAGCTACCTGACAGACCTTGTCTGTCCTTGAATGCCTGGCAATGGCGCCGAGCCGCCGGGTCCAGGTAGAAGGGTTGCTTGACATCGTGGAGGGTGACATGCGGGCCAATGGCCTCACTACCATGGACGCCCAAGATCATGCGAAGTGAAGCAGGAGGAGCTGGAAGGCAGACCCTGAGCTCCGAGTTCATCTTGGCCTCGGATGCAAACAGGAAAATACGTATTTATGCGGATGATAATGAACTACCAGACAGATCTACTCCGTAACATTCAGTCAGCTAAGTATATTTAAGTAATTCTACTTATCCATTCATCATAATATCGACAGTCACCGGTAGAGGGCCAGATCGAGAGATATGGCCCTGAATCAGCCGGGGTGCGAGGGATATGCGCACGATTATCTAACCTCCGGCAACCGAGTGCCCACAGACGGCATGCGTTTTAGTCGGTTCGAGTCCGACATAACCCCCCTCCTCCCATCCCCCACCGGCTTCGGCGGGGGAGGTATCTGTGGGGATTTTTCGCACGATAAAAAAAAGGTATACATATCACGAATAATTCCATTCTAAAACATCTCACTACATGATATCCTAAAATAGACATTATACGAGTACTAAATTGGAAGAACGTTATTAAACTGTGCACTGACCGTTATCTGCAACACATGGACAACAAACAAATGAACAATCTAAAATAGAAATAGAAAATCAGGTGCAAGCACACGGCCCACCTGCTGCCAAAGTGGTATAAAAAAAAGTATTTTGGATACGGTACCTGAATTACACCTAGTTCTCTAAACTGTTTTGTATAATTTATTTTTAAATCGATGCCAATATACGTTCGCTAAATGGTTCCACCAAACATCGGGACAAGAACTTTTATTTCTCGGACTAAGTACATATTAAACTGAGCAAAGCTGATTACTTTTTTATGTTTCTAAACATTTTATTGAAAATTTTCAAGACTTAATTATAGTTTTAGTTATAACAGCGTTTTTTTTCTCTAATGAATTGGTTCGTAATCTGAGATACGACTTCAACTTAAGCTTCAATATAGTTTTAATATGATTTTCTATCAACTTTTTTGAACTGTCTACCAGATTAAAAATTAATTTCTTAAATAAAAATAATTGCTTTAATTCTGTTTAATATAATTTATACGGGACAGTCGTTACTAATCGACCGAATGAAATTCCAGTAACCTGAGCGACAGGACGCAGTCCCTCTTTGATTTACGTTAGCCCTTTTGCCCTTGCAAAACTGAATACGATTATGCTGTAAAAAGGACTAATCGTTAATGTGGTTCTCAAAAGCCGACCCAACGTCCCTACCGCGGGGTGTACAAATCTGTTCCACTAGAATGTGCTAATAACGATAGCCAGAGATATGAAGCGAATGTTAGAAGGGCCAGGTTTAAATTAAAATCATCCCTTTACTTTGAAGAAATGGCTGGGAGGGAATTTAATTGTGATCTGTTCGAGTATTGGTGTTCTGGCAAGTGGGTTGCGTATAATTGGGGAGTTTTGTACTCAAATGCCTTTTGTCATCTGTTATTGAGTTATTCGAGCGTCTCTTTGCGTGGAATTGCTTTGAGTAATTAAAAAATTTCTGGTAATGTAGTTCAGTAATGCTTTCAATAGGTGTTTATTGAAGTTTGCGAATTGGTGATTCACTGATAGGTAATATTACCTGGAGATAATAAAATTACAATATTTGATATTTTACTGTATTACCAAGATACTTGTAAATGGTTAGTTATGTTCGTATTCTGTTAATTTTATGCCTAGTATCAGTAGTCCGATGATGCAGATCATTATAAATCATCGGACTACTCTGATGTCTGGAATGAGTATTATTTAGTTTTATATTAATAGTTAGTTAGCATGTGGATATTATAACTAGGATAGGTTGTAAGTGGATAGGGTAAGTAATACTTGACAATTTCCATCAGTTGGGCTGTGTGCTTGTCTGCGACCTCAGTGGTATAAAAAAATCTACAGATCTGATTTGAATAATCTTTCACTTAACGAAAGTTACATTAATCCTTGTGGACAAAGTCGCGGACGAAAAATTGTAAAAATATTTTGTTAAACCAAATCTTGAGTTCAAAGTTCTCATGGTATTATGTGTATCTAAGACAATAACGTTGTCGTGTTTTTGGTCATATCTCCGGTTCTATTACTAATTGTATAATAGGATGGATAGGATAATAGTATAAAATTTCTTTTGCCTATTTGATACTTAAAAAAACATATTTAAATTTACTTACGGCAAGATTGAATTCAACATGACTGAATCTGAGTTTGAATTTTAATTAAATACGCCCAATGACATAGAGACAAGAAAATGAACTTGGTCTGCGCAAATCGACCGGCGAGTAATGTAGGCTGGCATTTTTCATTACTTTAACACTAGTTTTCAGATTTTATTTTAATCCGTACTTAATATTATAAATGCGAAAGTAACTGTCTGTCTGTCTGTCTGTTACGCTTTCACGCCTGAGCCACTGAATACGAAGAAGATATATACATTCTATCGCGAAAGAAGGGGTTAAAGGGGATGGAAAGGAGATGAAAGTTTGTAGGAAAGTTTAGGAAAAGAAGGAAAGGGTGGGGGTATAAGTGGAGGAAGGGATAAAGAGTGAAGGAAGGGGAAAGAGTGAAGTAGTGGGAGAAGGGTTGAGGGAAGGCGGAATGCGAGTAAGGAATCAGAGAGGTGAGTAGAGAGTCAAGTAGAGATTTGAATATGCTGGAACGTTCAACGTACCAAAGGAACAACTCAGCGCTCAGAGTATTGTAAATTTTAGCGGCTCTCGGCGCTAAAATTTACAATACTTTGCGATAAGCTACATCCAGACAGGCGGAGCCGCGGGCTACAGCTAGTATTAGATAATTAATCCAAGAGGGAAGGGTATGATTATATTCGTCTGTTTGTAAGTCATAATAGGATATCTTTTCGAATTGCAATAAATACGTATGAATGGACATGCAATGTTATATAGCGTAAACCCACGTAGGCAACATTTGACGCGCAACTCGTAACGTTCGGCAATGTTGCTCAATACGCGCGATGTTATCTGCACGCGCAACATGACGCGCGACTTGTTGTTTGTTCGAACACTTGCTGTTCGCTGCGAATGTACACTATTCGCATCAGCTCGCAGCTCGATACAAACATGCTTCTATGTAAATGGAAGACGAATAAAATATTTTAAAAACACCTTTCAGTAGCTACCGATAGAATAATGTACTCAGTGTAATTTTAGATATATGACAACTACTTGAATAACCACACTGAAGTTACCTACTATGTGTACGTAAAAGTTATCTAAAGGACATGTAAATTTGAGATTAGTTCCGCAACATTTAAGGAGCAAGTTTAAGTGATAACACTGACAACACACGAAGTGCATTAAATTTTTCACCGGACTGAGAAATGTGGAAATGTTTTTAAATAACCGTCATTTCAGCATTGCTCCCTTAAAAGGATTTTGTACTTTCGATCTCGCTGGAATGATAAATATATTTATTTTTATATTATACTAGCTGTTGCCCGCGGCTCCGCCTGCGTGGAATTCGGATTCCGGTCCAACTTTAATGTACGGAAATCTGCCCGATTTATTGACATTTATGCTCACTGCTCCGCTCCCTTTAGTAGTAGCGTGATGTTATATAGCCTATGTTACTCCCAGATAGTGTAGCTTTCTATAGGTGAAAGAATTATTGAAATCGGTACAGTAGTTCCGGAGCCTATTCATTACAAACATACAAAATAAGGTACAAATCTTTCCTCTTTATAATATTATAGCCTTTGCCCGCGGCTCCGCCCGCGTGGATGTTGGTTATCGCGATAAATTAAAATTGCGACTATAATTTGAGATTTAAACTATCCTATCTCTCAAGTTGGATCGAACTGTACATGGTGTGCGAATTTTATTATAATCGGTTAAGTGGTTTAGGAGTCCATTGAGGACAAACATTGTGACACGAGATTTATATATATTAAGATTAGTGTAGATTGCCGTGTTGGTTCCCGGTGAAGTAGAATAGGGCCACCCCATCTCTTCCTGTGGGTGTCGTAAAAGGCGACTAAGGAATAGGGCTGTTCTCCATCCGACAGTGAACATACGACCTAAGACAAAGGTGTCCGCTAGACGGCAATAGGCTCGCCCCTCTTAACGTGGGACCGAAAATCATAGTTGGCGAAATGTGGGTGTAAATACACCTCTGCCTACCCCTTCGGGAATTTATAGGATGTTATTGTTTATACTGGAGTTTGATGGCGCTTAGTGGAACTTGCTACACATATTGAATAAAGTACAGTCAGTACAGTACAAAATACAGTCGATAAGTACCTATATAAAATTACATTAACAAATATTTGACCTATAAACTTGAACCAATCTGAATATTATACAACGTAATCTTTCAACCGAAATAAATAGTAATTTTGGTCGAAGCTGTAAACGAATCACTAAAGTGGTTTAAATTCGTGATCGGGTAGGTACAGCGGTTTCGATCGTGTATCAAATTAAAAACTGATGACCGCACATTGGATTTACCCTTAGAGTATACATTGATTTACCACACTGAGAGCAGTATTTATTTGACATACGTTTTTTTTTTATACCACTTAGGTGGCAGACAAGCACACGGCCCACCTGATGGAAAGTGGTTACCGTGGCCTATGGACGTATGCAACACCAGGGGCTTCACACTCGTGCTACCGACCCTGAAGAAACCTTCTAATGCCCTTCTTGAAGAACCCCATATTGTAGTCGCTTGGGAAAACCATCGCGGGGAGTTCATTCCACAGCTTGAGTGTGCGAGGGATGAAGTTCCTTTCATACCGTACAGTGCGCACCATTTCCGGTCGCAATGTGTGAGGATGAACTCCCCGCCTATGACGAGAACCTTTATGGTGTAATCGAATTTATCTAAACCCCTATTTATGATTATTTTGAGGAATTCTGTAGTACCTACTATACGTCGCGTCGCGTCGTCAGGAAGATGAGTTCCTCTAAGATCTACTTATTGCTCGGAACATATTATGTTTTGAAATATGCTCTATATCCGCAATATACGTTTCTTATGTGTCTTTTTGAGGATAGCACAGGGTGCTACTGCGGTGGATGAGCTCAAATTCATCAAGCATAGATTATTACAAAATAATTCGGGGACGCCAGGGCTTCGTTTGTCTCGCGATTTAGGTCCGAGATACGAGTCCCGAGGTATACTTTGGTTTTGAAGCGTTCTCTCTATATTGCAGATCAGACTGATGTGTTGATTTTGTTAAGTTTGATTTGAGTTGTTGTTGAGTTTAATTATAATGGTATGATTGCCTAGCCGCTGCACACCGCAACAGCAGCAGACGCATGCAGCAGATACAGCGTACCGTGGAATAAACTTGAATATGATAATAATATTGTTTCCTGGGTATCTTTTGAGGATAGCACGGGGTGCTACTGCGGTAAACGAGCTCAAATTCGCCAAAAATAGTTAATCACAGTTGCGTAGATGGCCGAAGCGGTTTATTATTATTAAAAAACAATCCGCGCGCGCCAGTAGGTACTTCATTTGGGTTAGTACCCGCTGGTCCCCTGGAATTCGTCCATAGTGCCCATTCGTCCTTTCATAATTTTGAGGTGCCCACTCGACCCCTGGTCTATTTTATAATTAAATTATTTGTCTCGGGATTTAGGTAACAAGATACGTGTCCCGAGGTATACCTTACTAGATAACCTTGCCTGCGATTTATAAAAGACTAGCTTTTGCCCGCGGCTCCGCCCGCGTGGATGTCGGTTATCGCGACCAAACATAGCCTATGTCCTTTCTCAAGGTCTAATCTACCCCTATACCAAATTTCATCAAAATCGGTTCAGCGGTTTAGGCGTGAAAGCGTAACAGACAGACAGACAGACAGACAGACAAACAGACAGACAGAGTTACTTTCGCATTTATAATATTAGTAAGGATAGCTAAACGCGACTTTTATTTAGATTCCAGTAATGAAACTAATTTCACGAGTAACTTATTGATCAGTTTAGTGCGATATCTCGAATCTAGTATCCAAGGTTTGCGGTAAAGGAACATTGTGTGACACGATAGCATCACTGTTCAGTTGTCTGTCTATGAATATAATTTCTGAGATTTATGTTATGGTTTTTAGGCCTTGACATTTGGTTGTGGAAATTTATTCAATGGTTGCCCACTGATCCATATATAAAATCAAATATAACGAATGGAGTTTCTTAGACCGTGTTTCCCATTTTATTGGGGACCCGGATTTACGAGAACGGTCTACCCTTTCTTTATTTGACACGATTCTTTGTCCAGAGCAACTTCTTAGCATATTAATATTTCTACTTTATACTCGTGAAGGTCTAAAAGCTATGGGAGATCATTTGGCTTCTTTTCATAAACATATTGCTAAAATGTTAACAATTATTTCAAATGATTTCAAGTTTGCTTTTACTTTTTTGACATACGAGTATAAAGCGTATTGAAAACCGATAGAATAAATAGATGGAAGAATGAGGTAACTACCACCAACGCTAATTGTGGTTTGAAAGCATGGCTCGTTTTTCAGAGGCTGTTATTTTCTATAATTAGCAATTATCTCCTTCCAAGAGGTGAATTTTCGACTCGTATTTTCATAAGTAACTTATTATACCTAAATTAATGTTCTCATGTAGACAAAGCAAGCCTTATATTCAAATATTATACTCTTGTGGCAGTGGGCTGGCCACATCTGTCGAAGAACTGATGGCCGTTGGAGCAGACGGGTCCTAGAGTGGAGACCGCGAGAAAGAAAACGTAAGGTGGGACACCCTAGCCAGGTGGACTGAAGAACCCACGAAGGGTGGCTGGGACGGACTGCATGCGGAAGGCGGAGGATCGGCAAACGTGGCGCATATTGGGAGAGGCCTATGTCCAGCAGTGGACTGCAATAGGCTAATTGATTGATTGATTGATTATACTCTTGAATGAAATTTTAAAGCATTTAGCATGCTAACTATTCAAATCAATTAAGATAGAAAAAAATGATTCCAGCTCAGGCGGGGCTCGAAGCCGCGATCTTTCCCTTATAGGAGGAATGCTGACTACTGAGCCACCGAGCTTCGCCCGAAGCTGTTTCAAATTTTTCTATACATTCGCCTCGACGGCCGTCTGCTTCATCACCGTCCCACTGTCGCCCTAAGACGGATGTATAATAAAAATTTTATCTGCTTCGGGCTAGGCTATTATGCTCTTTTCACATTATACATTTAAATTAAACCTTTAATTTTGTAACCCTTATCTAGTGATACAAATGTATCCCAAAGATTTACAATGACACAGATAAATCCCTTCTATTAGGGGTTCATCAATCCAATAATGGGCGTCGTATAGGGCGATGGGCTAGCACTAAATACGGTATCGTTCACAATGAAATTTAGTAGGGGAGGAAGACACATCGTTGCGGTAGGTAAATTTATTACTTGTTTTTTATATGGAGCTGGGTTAATGACCTTTTATAGGTTTCTGAACTGACCGATAACTTAGATACACGTGTGCTTCAGTTTGGACTTATTTTTATTAATTAAGCCTATTTAGTTACCAACTCAACTTATTATTTCTAGCAGTATTGAAGTAACGAGTATGAAAATGGATTAAAACGGATTTTATTCCGCGTGTCGCAGGTAGGCTTGAAAATGAATTACCCCTGTACGTTATTAAAGGGAAAAGTTCAAAGGTTATTAGCTTTTACAAGTACTTAAATCGTTTTAACTTTTATAAGCCTAGTTATTTATTAACTAATCTACAACATACTATTAGTTATTATGTAGGAGATGAGAGAGAGAGAGTAAGAGATAAGATATCATTATGAAAAAAGTCCTTTTAGGGTTAGAGGGTTAGACGGCAGTCACTCTCGGAAAAGCAGATGTAACAATCCAAACAGTAAGTAAATGAGGTCCATCAGATTTCAAAGTGCAAACTTTTGACGCAACTGCAAAATAACTACATAGAGATAAGTAATTGAAAATCGTTTGTTTCATCTAGGTAAACAACTTTCTGCTGCAAGCATCAATGCATAATTGAACTGAACTACATTTTTACCCGACTGCCGACCTATGTATGGTACTTAATTTTCGTTATTCCTCTCCATAGGCATAAAGGCTGGACGTATCTTGATGAATCGGATCTCAAATGAAAGCTATTCACCCACCAGGGTCATAGGGTTACATATAATGTCAATAAAAACTCTATAGTGGAGTTTTCCTGTTAAAATGCGTTATGTCGGAATTTATTATTGGCAAATGTCAAACTTACTGCGATAATTAATAAATTAAACTCAAAAAGGACAGCAGTCGGGTTTATTATAATTTATTAATAATTTATTACATTTTTCCTAGAGTGGTTGGCATTTTACCTTATATTACTGACTATCCTAAAGGGTAACGGATAAGTGTTTCTTTGTATCCACGTACCGTATGATACATGCATGCAATATTGCACCTGAGACTCATTCGGAACCTTGCCAGGCTGGGGTTGACATGTACTGTGGCCATATATTATGATATGTAATTTAGGATTTAAGTATTGGAAACTACTCTCCTACACAGGATAACACGCGCAGGACCTAGATGTCACTCGCATACGCTGCAAAATATTCCATCAAAAACCAACTGGTACGGCGACCCCTTGTTCTGCCGCACCGTTAAGACCTGGACTTTCCTGCCAGTACAAGGTTTTCCCCCTTCCTACAGTCCCGGGTCCTCTAAGCGGGGCGTGATCGTGGAGAGATAAATTGATTGGTATAACGTTGTATTAAAAAACATTCATGTCAAAGAACATAACTGTCGTATAATCTTTTGTAGTTATTTTTTTTTTTAAAGATTTTTATTTTTTTTAATTAAAATTTTAACAAGATATTTAATTAGGTACCTTTATGGACAAATATAATCGTATTGAACTGGCGTACTCTGAAGTTTAAGTCAAATGTTCTACCACTACGCTACAAAGGTCATCAAATCTTCTATTATATATTATAAAAATGAATCCCTAAATGTGTTGCTAAGCGCAAATCTCGAAAACGGCGGAACCGATTACGCTAATTCTTTTTTTAGAATATTCCTTAAAAAACGAGGATGGTTCTTACGGCTAGAAAAAAAAGGCGGTACGAAGTTCGCGGGGTCAGCTAGTACTTAATAATATTAAATGAAATAACACGAGTAGACACTCAAAAACTATTATATTATTGTATTCGATCAGAAACCTACTGAACGAATACTCTAATGCGTATGTTCCTTTGTCATTCTTATATAAAAACGAAAAACACAATTGGGTTCAATTTGAATCATCGGTTCCACCACCTGTCCGGGGCTGTCCGTTTCGTATGGTTACACTATCTCATGATGTATTCACGCACATTTGTATGTAATGCGTTCGGGATATTGATGTATGAAATACATATCGAAGGGACCTTGTTAAATTTATTCGAATTATTATAACGTGAGGGGTCGGCACGACCGTATATTTATTGAAATATATATTTCCTCTTATTGTTTTAGTCAGCTAGAGGCTTCATTTGATAAAGAATACCTAAAACTAACTCACAAATTTTGTAGTATTTTACATTAAATAGGCATAATCTGGGTTATTTAATATTTGTGTCTTCTAGTTGCTATTACTTAATATTAATTTTAAAGTGGAAAAAAAAGAGTGTACTCTAAAGCACTTGACTGAAGTAAAACTGAACAGTACCCCTAGCACTAAAAACAATCGTAATGGTAACGAAAAAGTATCGAGTGAACGGAGCATTGCAATTGGCAGGCTTCACATACATACAGGTTCACAGTAGGCATCGCAATTTTCCGTTCTCTCGAAACGTTTACGTTACGATTACGATAGTTTTTCATGCTCGGGGCACTGGTCTGCATTGTGTCTTAGATATACGAAACGTAGGTAGCTCTTTGTTTTTGTATTTTGACTAACTTATATCTTCCTCTCAACTTCCGTTTGCCTCGCTCGATCACACTTTTCGTAAAACTCTCAACACACATTCACCAGCTTGCTTCCCAAGCCAAGCGTACGTAAAGAAGTTTTACTTCTTTCTTTAATTATTATATTTCTTACTAGCTTTCGCCCGCGGCTCCGCCCGCGTGGATGTCGGTTATCGTGACCAAAGATAGCCTATGTCCTTTCTTAAGGTCTAATCTACCCCTAAACCAAATTTCATCAAAATCGGTTCAGTGGTTTAGGCGTGAAAGCGTAACAGACAGACAGAAGTTACTTTCGTATTTATAATATTAGTATGGCTATGGCTGATGGATATGGATATGGATATGGAAGTATGGATTTATTTTCTTTATTTATATTCATGCTCAACCTGGCGGTAGCATGTTACACCCTTTTTTCATATTTATCTTTTTTTTTTTCATAAAGTGTTTCAACAAGTCAGTAGAACAGAAATAGTTATTAACATTAAAAAAAAAGTCTTAATGTTAAGTTACAATAACTTTTTGATGACGGATCACAAAAAACCAAGAGGGTTAAGTCTGAAGTTGTTTTGGCAATTGTAAATTAATTATTCGTCCTTGTAACTAAGGTAAGGTGCGGTCATGGGACGACTTGAATTATTGAGTAACGGGACTCGAGGGAAATCAGAAGTAGGAAGTAGATAGATAGCTGGTCGCTTATAGTGTAAGATAAAATACAGGTCAAGGTAAGTCTTTGACAGATACGAGTAAAGTTCATAAGCTATGGTAACCACTTTCCTGATCAGGCCCTTGATTTTGCTAAAGCACAACCACTGTCACACCACAGAGACTGCAAAAAATGGCATTAAATTTTAGACCTTATTTCTATAGATTTCAGTCATAAAATTAAATGAACAGAGTTTCATTACACTCTTTCATTCACTCTACCAAAAAGCCGTTTAATTTTAAACGTTAACTGCATTACTTTAGAGGCTGAAATCAAATGGAATTTTCTCGCAGTCATTGTGGGGTGACAGTGGTTGTGCTTTAGCAGAATCGAGGCCCAGGTTGAGTAGGTACAGTCAGCATCAGATCGATCTTGACTAGCAAAGTACTCAAAATGATCTAGTTATCCTGTATTCACCCTTTCCCGTTGACTGATTATATCTGATATTTAGTACACACCTTGAGTTCGGACGATGAGCATATAATCCATCGCGGCAATGGATTAGAGTGGAACAAAAAGTGGAAACAAATCCATGAATGGATTTGTTTAGTGGGTTTAAGTGGAAAAGAGCTAATCTTCTGATATATAAAAATCAATGCCACTTTTCGTTGTTATTTTATAACTCGAGAACGGCTGAACCGATTTGACTAATTTTAGTCTTGAAATATTCGTGGGGGTCCAGGGAAGGTTTAAAGGATGAGAAAATAGGTGCAGCGCGAACGGGAAAAATATGGCGGTACGAAGTTCGCCGGGACAGCTAGTACAATTTAAATCAATAAAACAATTTAGTATTCATATCATTAATAGGTACTAAGATCATTTTGATTAGGTACTATGCTAGTCAAGATCGATCTGATGTTGACTGTGCCTGGGTATATTTATAACTTGTTTTTCCATTTTCCGAAATTCGAAAAGTTCATTGCAGAAAGTTTTATTTGAGAATTTCTGTTGGATCACCTTTGATTGCTTGTGGTTAAGCGGATGAGTTACGAGCAAATGAGGTCAATCTATCTTCGGATTTAAATTCCGAACGGTAACTTTGTTTAACTTATGTTTAATTTGTTCAATTATTAATAAAAACCAATAACATTTTAAACTTATTAATTACTGAAGCACGAAATTTAATAAATGAATATTTGAATTTTCGATGAATGAACTATCGCTACTAAAAATGGTTTGTCAAAAATATCAGAGAATATAATATATCCAGTAAAGCTTACTACGATTAACCTCTGTACTCTTTTATTAGCCGGAGGGTAGAGGTAAGAGGGACTAAAGTAGATTTCATTCAAATTGATGACTCCATCGGCTTAACCCCAATAAGTGGAAGATTAGGGAACGCACCAAAGTTTGCTCAACAACGCCTAACGGAATTGTTTCTCTTTGATTTTCGTTTGATATCGTTTTGTACGGAAATAAATGTGTCTTTAGTTCATTTTAGAAGTATTATTAAATAACTAGCTGTACACGCGACTTCAGCTGTGTAAACTTCGAACTGAGTTTTTTTGACATTAATTGTTTTTCTAAAAATAAATAGAAGTAACCAAGTTATGCCTTAGAAAATCAATATCAACAACTGGTCTAGCTGCAATACTTCGATTTCGCTAATTGGTTGTGGGGGACAGATGGTAATCGCTTCACGGAAAATATCGAAGTTCACCGCGACGCGGTTATACTCCAGTATTTTTTTCCACTATTCCACATTTACTCCAGTATTCCATTCGATATTTTCCGTCCGCTCTCCCCAGAGAGCGGACCCCGGACTTACGAACCGGACCCGGAAGAGGTGAACATCATTATTTGGTATTAACATCATTAGTAGGTATTAAGATCATTTTGAGTACCTACTTTGCTAGTTAAGATCGATCTGATGTTGTCTGTACCATAAATATAAGGGAGAGCACATACACATACTGATACCCTATATCCGAACATATAAAGCTAGTCAGCAATTAATCAGTGAAGTGCGTTTACAAGGGTTGATCTTTTTTACATGAAAGGGTGGTGATTGAAAGGGATAAAACTCATTAGTCCAGTGAAGTATTTTCCTTGTTCTGGGGTATAACATTGAATGGAAAAATTGCAGTTACATAGACCTGCTTATTTTTAGAATAAAAGTATTTATGAATTTTGATTCGATTTTTTTTATTCAAATCACCTAGTTATTTAAAATTATATCGGATTTTGCATGATTTTTTCTCATATGCCAACCACTTTTTTTATAAATTAGAAATACTTCGTATAATGGTTAAGGAAGGTTTATTATGAATTTTTAGAGTCATTCACCATCTCGCGATCGTCAAATTCGCGAGCGCGCGCGAGTTGGCAATTTTTTATTTCGAATTATTTTTTCGTCGTCATCTCGCGCGCATGCTAAAGTACAATCAGATAAAAAAGGATCAAAGAAAACATGAAAAAGAAAACTAATGTATACTCGCGTCTTTACCTGCATTGTTTGATGCGCTGCGAATGTTTTTTTTTTTTTTCATCTTAGATTTCGATATAGACTTGCGAAGTGAGACTAGGCCACTAGGGGGACACGGCCGATATTATGATATCTATTATGAGTAGCTATGTTATCTTAATATGCGTCGTATGAAATTACATTTTTTTTTCGCTTATCTTTTACTTTAGGCTGTATTTAAGATAAATTTCATAATGTTTCACATATTACACTAGTTAAAATATTTACAAGAATAAAAAAAGTATTTATTGTAATTTTTATTTAATTACATAATTTTTTTATGATATTTGTAATTCATTTTAAATTAGTGTAGTGTTTTAATGTATATATTTATTGTAAAATTATTAAATAAAGCTATTATTTTTATTGGAATAAAAAATGGATAAATAGTTGGGGTAAGTAGTTCGGGTATCGAATAATTCCTCCTCATCGATTTTTACTGGTAAAGTGCCCAAAAGACGGGCAGCATTGCGCCGTCGGATGGTAAGGTTTTTTATGCCAAACTAATTTCGTATCTTTTTCAAGGATCGTATATTTTCCACAACCTTTTTTTTTATTAGACAGTTATTATTATTTAAGCATCGTGTTGTAAAATATATTTCAAGAATAAAATTATACCTAATCGATTACTATAAAAAACGATTATTTATTTCCCACGCTTCCCCAAAAGTGATTTCAGGAGTATTTTTACTGTGTTTTCCTTAAAGTAGGTATATATGTTACGGGCAACTTGAGAAATCTGGTCCCTATGAATAGTGACCGGCCTGTATACATAATGCCCTTCTCACATGGGCAATTTGATAAAATTTCATTTCTAATCACTTTTCCCGGTCAGTATCCTTATTCACCTTATACCTCATATTATTTACGATTTTAATATCCCTATAACAGAAAGTGGTAAATAAACTCCAAATGCGATTATTCTTTTTATTACGGTCCCTGAACTTTATTCGTATGGCGTAATAAAACGTCAGTACTAATATACGTATGCCATAAGGAATGAAGAGGTGAAAGATAAGGAAGATTTGAAAGAGAATCTCATAAAATTGAAGGATGGTGCGTAAATTCACTCTACATAGAGTTTATTGACTATCAGAAAACTTTTGATACACAATCTGTAAAGCTCTCACAATATGTGAAGCTTTACAATCACAATTCAGCAAAAAGAGAACGTAAAAGTCTTAAAATACGAACACAGCAATAGTAGAGTGAAACTAGAGGGCGTAGCACCTGTGCTACAAGACCTTACAAATTCCATTAAGCAAAATAGCAAAATCAAAAGAACAGACTGCAGATATTCTTTTCAGTTCTAAAGCTACAGTATTGGCAATATATAGTATACAAAAGATTCTGAACATTTTCAGCGTAAAATAATAATAACATAAATAAATTCGTACATAAAATTTTATATGAAAAATTCGTCGCGAATCTTCAGCGTGCAACGGGCAAATGCATTCACTGTTCTTCCCTTGTGAATACAAATAGGCTTCTCCCGGCGGAAATAGGCGCGAGGGGGCGCATATATTATACAAGTTTAATATCTTAAAATGTGACGCTATACTTTAAAGGAAAAATAAAAACAAGATGCTTTCAGGTACTTTCTAGTGAACGTGTACTTTTAGCAGAGTTTAATATCCATTTACTTACCTAATGTTGCTTGGAAAATATAATAATGTTTTCCAAGAAAACTCTTCTTTGAGTTAGAATTGCACTTTATTTTAGTGATGACCAAGTTAAAGATATTTCTGACAAGCACATCTAAAAATCCTCTTTATTTTACAAGACTACTGAAACTAGGTTCTATTAAAACTGTGTTTTAAAGCTTTAAGAAACAATTCCCATTGAACTCCACTTGAATTGAAAAGTTTGTTCAATTCGGAACGTAATTAAGTATTGTTGTTGTTGCTTTCATTAAACGAGTACCTTTTAATTGAGGAGTTTAAAGAGAGACGTAGTGAAGACTTGAAGTGAGTTAGTTGTATAATTGCGTCTGTTGTTCGCCGTTACGACTGTTACGCTTAATCTAAACTTGGAACTTCATCTCGTAAACGGCTTGTGCGACAAAGCAAATAAAGCGTAAAGGGTGGGCCAGAAAGATGTACGTTTTTAAAAACACTATTGCATCGAAACAGTATGAGGGAGCTGTGAATGGAAAGTGCTATATAAGAATGTGCGAAATAGCATGTCGATTTTGGAAATTATTTTGTCATGGAACACTTCAAGGGTGTGAGCATAAATACTGTGTAAAACTTTATTTCTGGCCATATGATATCAAAATCGTCAGGAAGTATTAATTTGCTAAATAAACAAATTATAATGTATTGGAATAATGTACGGGTGAACAGAATAATGTATGGGTTTTTTAGTAATTCTGGACAGGTTGCTTTTAGCATTGACAAAATTGTCGCTGTTAGCTGATGTGAACTTCTTTAATGTGGTTCAAGCAGCCACCACGTAACATCCTCCAAAACTGTTTTAAAATAAACAGTTAGTGTTAGGTTGCATAACTAATATATTATTTTAGTTAGATTAGATTTTAGTAAATGGTTGTATCTGTAATAATATTTTAGAATTTTTATTAATCGGGACTCGATTCCTGAAGCACAGGACTACCTATTTTAGGTGTAATTTAGATATGCCTAAGTAAAGATCTATGTAAGACATTTTAATGTACAAATGTACTGTACATAGTCATACACAATGTAACAACGCACGATAAAACCTATGTAAAATACTGTACGACAAATATTAAATAAATTTTATTTAATTTGATTTTAATACAGCGTGGGCCATGCTTTACGCGTTTTTTAGACTTTAAACTCCATGAGGCTTTCCTGTCTTCGATGTTTCGCCTGTGTCTATGTTACTAAAATACATCGACAATAGTTTTATGCCTTCACTCAAACACGACGTTAAAATAAGCAATAATGAAATGCCATGAACCAAATTTTATGAGTAGGCATATCCATACATTTTCCACAATGTATACATTAAAACAGCTTGTTAAAACCGAGAGCAATAAAATAGGTACTCAACTAAAAGCGTGTAACTCTTGCAAACATACTCTTATTACTGAACGGGAGTCTTATTTACGCAACTCGTTACAACTAAGTGCTCATGAAATTCCCACAGCCAGTCCGTACGATGGTTTTAGCTAAAGAACATAAACGATACGTTGCAAAAGATGTCTTGTTATTACCCTCGTGAAAGATTTTAGGTCGCCCTTCCTGCTTCTTCTGAGAGTACAGCAATAACAGCCTATCATGGTTACATAGGGTCAGTATTGCGCTACGGCATAATACTGTGGGGCAATGCGGTACATAACAACAGGGTCTTCTTGTCACAAAAGAAATGTTTAAGGGCAATATGTGGTGTGAAGCCCTTAGATTCCTGCAGACCTCTTTTTAAAAGAACCAAAATACTGACACTGACCTGTCTCTATATTTTAGAAACTGGACTCTTTGTCAGGAAGCACCCAAATATGTTTGAGAGGATTGGTGATAGGAGTCGTTATAGCCAAAGAGACCCCACCAAACTAGTGGTCCAGAAATCTCGAACTGAACTTCACCACAAAAATTGCCTGTTCATGTGTACGAAGGTTTATAATAAAATACCACAAGTAATACGGGAGCTCCCTCCTAGAGCTTTTGGGTCCAAGCTCAAGGCATGGTTGCAGGATAGGTGTTTCTACACTATGCAAGAATACTTTTCCTACAGGGAGAATGGAAATTTATAATTATTCTGGTATTATTTTGTTATTTCTATTAATTTTTTGATTATGACCATGAAATAATATTATGTACACTTGACATTCCCTTTTAATTAATAATTACAATTATTATTTTTTTGTTTCATTATTTTCATCAATTCAATGACATGATTTTATATAATTATATTCATTTGACATAGTTTTATTTAATTGTATTCATTTGACATTATTAGATTGTAATTAATATTCATTTGACATTGCTGTATAATTAATATTCTTTGAAATTTTTGCATGCCAATTTTGGTGAAATACGTTGAGCTACCTTTTGTAATACCGAACACCATTGTAACTATAATGTACCGTATTTCGTGCGAATAAATATTCATTCATTCATTCATTCATTCATTCATTCATTCATTCATTCATTCATTCTTTTCATTTAATATAAATATACCGAAATTCCTCCGAGCACTTGCTTTGATCTATACATACAATATCTGTTTGACGGTAGGTTTTATTAACATTGTACCTAATATTATTTTACTAGTACATATTATCTTCATTAGGATTTAATTTAATAGGTTCTTATTTGACTCTTTAATAGGTAATACGAGTACTTGATATCATTCCGCGTCTTATTTACGATAATGATGTAAGTAAAATAAAGCAAATACTCGGAATTCCTGTAATATTACCAACTTACAGTATTCAGTATTAATATTCCGCAGTAAACCAACAGGTGAGACCATTAAGAATATAATATGAAAACAGAACGAATGCGAAAAACTTCTTGAGTGGGTCTTGGCGGTTCTAAGATGAGAGCTGTCTTATTACCTTTGTACAGAACTTTTGTAATAATATTTTGTTTTCTTTTAACATAATGTATACTGCTTTATAAAGTATTGCAAATAAATAGCAAATAATTGGGCACGGCCAGTTATCCTACGCTACGACACGTTACTCGTATTTAAGTATGTTTTCTTTTACATTTTTATTTAGGTTAAAGCCTTTGGTTAGGTTGACAATAGCCCTTACCCTAGTCGTCTTCTACGACACCCACAGGGTGGCCTAATTGAGATATTGAAAAACTTTAAATTTATATGAAATCTCATAAAATAATATTATACCATTAAAAAATATCGTAATGTGTTAACAATTTGTATTTTTTGGCTCTCATCTGTATTATACTATGGCACGGTTTATTAACTAGGTAGGTTCTAGGTTACAGGACTGGGGTTCACAGATGGTTCACCTGTCATCCTAGCAGAAGCAGACCGGGGTGGTGGTGCCATGCGCACCCCTCCTTTCCAGGGCAAGATGGCCAAGATGGGGATACCTTGGTTCCCACAAGAGAGGGCCATCCAATAAGGCATTTCCCTGCCACCGTCGGTCGGGGTGTACGTAACTTTAACACCTTGGTACTTAAAACCCGAGATAGCGTGTGGTTTTGGTCTGTTCGAGTCTGACATAACCAGCCGGAGCCACCGGAACCACCAAGAAAGGTACTAGGTAAATAGTTAGTATGTTAGGTCAAGATATTTTGTTAAAAATATTATATTACTAAAAGAAATGTTTAATTATCAAAACGACTTGTGCTTTTGATACACGTTCGTTAAAATATGTTTACTAAATTTTTCGTCTCATTACTCATGAAAATTCTATAAAAGCAGTTCGTGGAGACTTGGTTTCTATATAATTATATAACTGAGGCTCTTCAAAGCGGTTCTTCTAATTAAACTTACTTGTTCTTACTTACATAAATTTCTTTTTTCTTTTCAAAATGTTTTCTCGTAATTTGCATACCTCTCTTAAGTATTATGAAAGTTTATGAATCTAACACAGAATCACGACAGTTTCCATTTCAAGGAAAAATAGTAGATAATAGATTCTTGTACAACTTTTTTATTGTAATTTCTTGTTGGTTTTATGTTACCTGAAGAACAAAGAAATATTTCTTCTTCTGACTAATTACGTGGATAGGCAGGCAGCCCAGCCAATTAGCGGTTACCGTTATACATATACGTAAAACTAAAGGTTTCTTTTGATGTTTTAAGGCATTTGGATTGTTTCGGCAATGAGTCGGTAGTAAGCACTAGCGGTAGAATGTGGAACTGTGGAAGAACCTTATATGTAATAGTACCTACTGTCTGATGAAAGCAACGCTGTCCGTGTGAATGGGCAGGTTTGGTCATATCTGCCGCTTTAATCAATGAATTGCTATCAAAATACGGCAGATTTTAAGTCTAACCTAGCCATTTCTAACATAAAATCATAAACAGATTCAGGATCTTTAGTTTATTTAATATAAGGTTTTTTAAATATTTCCTATATCTGTATATCGGATTTCTAAATTATTTGTGTCTATACACAAAAATTTTAGAATTGTATAATAAGTAGGTAGATGATAGAATACTATCGGCACGGAACCTGGTTCCGAAAGGGTATAAATTCATAAAAAAGTAACGGGATTGCAGTAAATCGCGTTCCTGTGATCCTCAGATTAGGAACCTATTGCACGGATAAAAAACATAAACAGACTGACAGCGGAGTCTAGTAATAAGGTTCAGTTTTTATCCTTTCGGTATGGCATCCTAAATAATTAAAAGAGGGGTAAGCAGTAGTACCTTCTTTTATTTTTGCATACCAAACAAGCCAAGAAAACTTAAAAGTGGATTTTCTTTTGACCTTAACCTGGGTGTTATCAAATCAAAACTTCATGAATTTTGATTGACCATGTTGCCATAGGTACTGCAAACCTCGTTTACAATATAAATTATTAAGATATCATAAATACTAGCCTACAGGATACGGGCCTATAACCTTATTATTAAGTCAAAAAATCTGATCGGTAGTTCTCTAGAATAATAAGGGGCTGTCCATTAATCACGTGATGTTTTTAGCAATTTTTAATCCCCCCTCCGCCATGGTGATACATGGTGAGGTTTTAGACTACTCCCCCCTAGCCAAAATCACGTATATTTTTTATTATTATTACTATGTGAGATAAAAATTGTTAAAAACCTATGGGAAATGAAAATTTGATTTGTACTAAAAATATCATTTACTAACTTGTCCGCTTCAAAAAAACGACAGTGACGCCACATTTCCGTTCACAAATAGGTGCGTTGTTAGGACTCTAATTCGCGTACCCTATGTGAGTGGTGTGCGGGACAGGATATTGCGGTCATGAATACGCGCTGAAATGACAGGACCAGTGACTTGACGTTACCACGTCGCACCGCATCGCTGCATCATATACGCTGTGTGTAGAATAGCAGTGAGTTATGAGATTCAATTATCAGCTAGACAATTTTTATTTTATTTTAGGTAAACTACTTTTTAGGTAAACCATTCCGTTAGGTACTTAACTAGACGTAAACAATTTTGATATGTCTTTTTGTTATGATTTATTTAAAAACTCGTTTTTCTGTTTAGAAATTCATGTTAAAGACTAAATACCGAAATTAAATCACTAGTTAGTTAGTTAGCCTAGTTTGTTTGTTTAAAAAATGTATTTTTATAAAAAGTAAGATTTTTAATTTATGTATACCTGAAGAATTTCTTATTCCTTTATTTGATGTAACTGTATCACTACATAATTATTATAAAATAAAGTCGCTGTCGCTGTCTGTCCGTCCCTATGTATGCTTAAATCTTCACTACATATTATTATAAAATAAAGTCGCTGTCGCTGTCTGTCCGTCCATATGTATGTTTAAATCTTCAAAACTACGCAACGGATTTTGAAGCTGTTTTTTTAATAGATAGATTGGTTCAAGAGGAAAGTTTGTATGTATAATACATGCCTAATATTTTAGAGAAACGCTGATAAATTTAGAGATATGCAGCGGAAACGGAATCAGAATAC
This sequence comes from Eilema depressum, assembly GCA_914767945.1. Lineage (NCBI taxonomy): Eukaryota > Metazoa > Arthropoda > Insecta > Lepidoptera > Erebidae > Eilema > Eilema depressum. The sequence goes on along the minus strand of OU612028.1, from coordinate 4,723,640 downwards.
CACGAAAGCGTATGGCGGTACGAAGTTCGCCGGGTCAGCTAGTGTAGAGACTTTGAAAAACTGTATTAACTGTATAGAAAAAGTTATTGCGTAATAGAGAAAATTAAGTATATGCCATACTTAATTTTCTCTATTACGCAATAACTTTTTTTCCAAACCTACATGACTGCATATAGTGATATCTCATTTTCTACTATTTCACATAGATAACAATTTCGAAGCACGTTTATTTGAAGGTAGTGCCAATATTTCGTGCTTCAAACTTCATAGGGACACGTTTATAGTTTAATTACACTAGTAACATTACCAACTATTCCTGATAAGACCCAACTTTATGAAACATGTTAATATTTGCCAACAGTTACAGTTTATTAGATGCCTCTGGGAAATTATATTTACAATGTACCGGTTAGTACCTATCTACATTATTAATATTAGTGTCGTGGGTGGTTGGCACTGGAGTTTGTATTAGTTTTGTTTGTAAACTTGACACTTAAATTAACTTAGAAGTTACAGAATGAGATTGTTACATACAGGTTAATAAATTAATGAAATGTTTTATCTTTTTTTTATTTTTTTTTATTTACAGAACACGTCAATTTGACTTCACCACGCCTGATGGTAAGCTGAATGCAAAATCTCGGAAAAGAGGGCCACCATTATAGTCACGTACCATACGTAATCATTGATCACTCATACGTACTAAACGATTCGGCGATACGTTCATCATGCGTACTGCCAAGAAGTGGAATGCCTAGTATGTCATGGAAAGTAATATGTATAAGGTAAGTTCAGGAGAGACGCTTATACGGGATAGAATGATGCCTAGCAAATTTTAAGACAATAATAATAATGCGTCAGTTGAAAGTTAGTTTTCATGTGAAAGGTTTTATGTGCAAATTACGAACTTTTACTATAAATTATGGTGTCCTATCATTTGACAAAAAACTAATGACAAATTTTTATTTGAGAAACAACGTTTGAAAAAATTATACTTGATAAATGTATCATTTGACAAACTATTGTTTAATAAACTACTCATTAAACAAAATATTTATTTGGAAAAAAATCATTATATATATAAAACATCATTTTACAAATTGATTATTTTATAAACATGTAAGTTGACAAACAGAAAGTTAGTGACAGATTATTGAGGAAGCTGCACATTTCGACTTGGATAGATTAGCCTTTGTGGTAATTTTTTTTATAAACATGCAGAACTTTATTTAGTCAAATGAACATTTTTAAAATAAAATTTTAGCAATCGAAATGTTTTCTAAGTAATACATTTGCAAAACGTGTAATAAGTCAAACGATTATTTTTAAAGTACCTAATATGTTTGCGAAATTAAAGTTTGTCAAATGATTAGTTTTTCAAACGTTGTTTGTCAAATGATGTTTTGTCATAAATTTTTTGGTCAAACAAGAGTGATCCATAAATTATAGATTAATATATTTTCAATATTGCGATCAAACATTTAACATTTTAAATCTGACTAAGATCTTTCTAACGGAAAAAACCGAATTAAAGCATGCTACCTAGCAGAGCTACTTATAACACGTATCCAAAACAGAATAAACAGATAAAAGACACTGTTCGTTTGTGAAATCCGATGTACGAATACTGTTTATTGCGTACGTGCTGCAGAAAATCCATTCAGCAGTTTTTGCATCCATCGGGAACAAATAGACAGAAATCGAAAACAAATGCGTATAACAATAAAGAAAAATGGCTTTAAAAAATCCTTAATTTGTCATAACCTAAGTATTTTTTTTGTACAGAAAACAAATTTTCAAATTTATAATAGTATAGAAGTATTATTTTTAGTAATTAATGTTTATAAATTGTGTCAGCGAGTAATAAACCCAAGCATTAAAATAACTACGGTCAATATTAATGATGTGCTAATATTGGTGTCCCTAAGCAAGTAATTTGAGTAAGCTAATTTTAATGAGGCTTTTATAATACTTAACACTTAAGTGTAAAGGCCAGCAATACAATTACATTATATTGATTTTGGAAAATATAATTGATACTAGGTAGGTAGGTAAAAACTGATAGGCAAAATATTTATGATAGAGACAGAGAGTGGCGGCTTTATCGATGGAAGCCATTTCTTCTAGGCAACCTATTATCGTGTTCAGTATCGTTAATATAATGTAACACAAGTATTTTATTAAATATCTCCAAATATTTTGTTTTTTCGTACTTAGTCTATCTATAATACATGAATATATAAAAAAACTAGCTGTCCCGGCGAACTTCGTACCGCCATATTTTTCCCGTTCCCGCTGCACCTATTTTCTCATCCTTTAAACCTTCCCTGGACACCCACGAATATTTCAAGATTAAAATTAGCCAAATCGGTTCAGCCGTTCTTGAGTTATAAAATAACAGCGAAAAGTGGCATTGATTTTTATACATTAGATCTACATTTTTAAATGTGTAGTATATCGTAAACTAGACTTTTAAATTTTATTATTCTTTATCCTGAAATCTCAACACTCATACCGTAGTTGACACACGAGTTTGTGTGTAGCGTAATTATGTTGGTTACCTTTTTTAATTAGACTTCGTTTTAAGGTTTTAACAACACGATAGTGTATAAGTAGAGGTCGCCCGGATTGTAAATTTAGAAAGAGCTTAATTTTTAAACATGCCACATGCATGCCACTTATTATTTTTTTTACATGCCCGGTTTTGTGTGAATGTATTCCTTCGCGTTATGTGCGACTTATGTTGTGGAATATTAATCCACATCGTGCTTTTCAGAGATTGTTTGACATATCCAGATTTCACATACTTGTATCCTTGTATAATTATGTTACCGTCAATCTGTATAATGCAGGCATGCTATACAATGCCTAGGCAATGTATGCTATTATATAGAATGTTCCACCGGCAATATCCATATCCATACTAATATTATAAATGCGAAAGTAACTCTGTCTGTCTGTCTGTCTGTTACGCTTTCACGCCTAAACCACTGAACCGATTTTGATGAAATTTGGTATAGCGGTAGATGAGAACTTGAGATAGGATAGGACATAGGCTACGTTTGGTCGCGATAACCGACATCCACGCGGGCGGAGCCGCGGGCAAATGCTAGTGTGAAATAAATAGGTTGAGGTCTCGATTTCTGGTTGGATAACCAACTCCATATTATATACTCTATGTATAAACCTACTAATTAAATAAGAACCTAGTGTAGTGAACACAAAATTGAATGAGACTTCTATTTATTTCCGTCACGAGTGGAAATATTCATGTCGTTAGTGTCGGAGTTAACAAGTGGCAACGTGTTCCTCTAAATAGGTCAAGATGCCACGTCCTCACTAATCTAGTAACAGGGTAACAGCGCCTTCAGGCTACGACGTAGCGTCGTAGCACGTTATTATAGTAAGAGCTACGAAAAACTGTCATTTCACTTCAAACTTTGAATATTAAGTTATTGATTTTCATTTAGAGCAGGTGCCAAAGGATCTTTCCTGTTAGTTATTGAAGAATTACGTTATCTGTCTTCGAAACTCGTTATCAGATATTAATGAAATACAAATGGGACTATTTCAGAATATTATTTGAACTAAAATTTTAAGCCCAAACTAAAATTCCAAGAAATAACCTTAAAAGCAAAAATACTGAGCAAAGTGCGGTAGCTTGGGTACCTTTCCTATATAGCACAACACGTGCAGGACTCAGATGCCACCCGCATACGGTGCAGAATATTCCATCAAGAACCAAGCGATTCGGCGACTCCTTCTTCTGCCGCACTATTAAGACTTGGAATTCCTTGCCAGCTCACGTGTTTCCTTCCTCCTATAGTCCCGGGTCCTTTAAGCGGGGCGTGAAAAAGCATCTGATGAGGCCGTCAAGCTGAGTGCCACCATTGTAACATGGTACGTGTTGTAATGGTGGCCCTCTTTTCAGAGACTTTGCCTTCAGCTTACCATCAGGCGAGGCGAAGTCAAATTGACGTGTCCTATATAAAAAAAAAAAAACATACAAGTTTTTTTATCGAAAGAAATTGGAGTCATCAATTACATAATTTAACCTAATTATCTTTTGAGGTATACTGATAATGTCGACAGGGGAGGTGAAGAGGGATCTGACCACAACATTAGCTGGTGACATCAGTCATAGTGTAGTCTGGGACCACTATAGCATATGTCAAAAGTCAGAGTTAGAAAGAAAGCCCCTTTATATTATGTCACTCCCGCCTCCGTCGGAATAGGTCTCAGGCGGCTGCGTCTACCCCACTTTTGGCGAGAGGCGCTGCCGTCTCCGTTGCCAAAGAAGCACTGCGTGGGAGTTCCCACCCACCGTTTAAGTTTTGTACCTATTTCACTATTATTAATTACTCGAATTCTCTTGAATTCTCATAGTACTTAATAAACTCTCAAGGATTAATTTAGTTTAACTCGCTGCCGAGATGTAACCCTTCCAATTGGTTTTCCATTACTAATAATCGGAATAGTTAGTAACAATTTGAGACCTCGCCCGATCGATCCTTTAAAACTTTTGTCCATCAAATTATTCCGCTATTAGTTCAAGAGAGAGCTTAACCAAACAATGGAAGCAGAATTTTGGTAGTTAATAATTGTGAACTATTTCGAGATGGAACGGATGGAAGATTTAGTCAATTATTTAGGGGCTCTTCGTGTGAACTACACTAACCAATACTAAGAAATATGTTTAGGTATAGGTGCGGGCTTGCGGTGGTTTTCCCAAGCGACTACAATATGGAGTTCTTCAAGAAGGGCATTAGAAAGCTTCTTTAGGGTTGGCAGCATGATTGTAACGCGCCTGTTGTAGCATACGTCCATAGGCCACGGAAACCACTTCCCATCAGGGGGGCCGTGCCAAATTGCAGTCTCTTTTATTTTTATTTATTTTTGTATATAACATGGTATAGTTAACATAGTTTTGTAACCAATAATTGTATATATTTTCGTTGTATATTCATTTTACCTGTAATTAAAGTTCAAATAAATTTAACTGAAATATAAAAAGCAGCCTTAGTTGTAACATCAGCTATTTGCAGTAAAATTGCCATCAAAATCAGTTCACTTAATTCGGAGATTACTTCTTACAAACAGACAGACATACAGACTCACAAAAACTTTAAAAATTGATTTCATAAACTAATTATTCCTATCGATTTAGATTAAAAAAAGTGAACGTCCAAGACGGGACTTGAACGGTTCCCCCCTATTTCATCCTTTCAAGTCATAATAATCAAAAAGTAGAACCATCATGTCGCAGAAAATTTACACGCATACCTAATCGTCAATTGGTATACATTTCACGTCAATAATTTGTAACAAGCGTTAGAATCTCTCTCTAACTGAGTTAGTTTAACGTTAGAATCATCCATTGGCATATAAAAGAGGGAAAAAATAATAAAAAATATTATTTTATAGGAATTTTTAATTCCTTGCATGCAGGAGGCATGTAACATGCAGCAAGCAGCATACGGCGGGCATGCAGTAAACATACAACAAGCATCGTAGAAACGATGTTAATAATAATAATTAACTTTCATAATTAATTAATATTTATTTTATTTCATTACCACTTTCTATTCAAGATAATCCTGAAAGTGTAATTATGTGCAGAATGTCAAGGATTATAATCACGTTGTTTAATAACAGCACTTTGTAAATGATACTGTTGACCACAGTTTAGTTTTAGTTCTCGACCAAAAGTTTATAATTATATTCTTGTACCATTAGTATATCAAAATTCTGAAGCTCGATTATTACGGCCTACAAAGATATTAATTACACATCTTGACGCTTCGGTATAACGAACTCTGACGTTGTCATAGCAGCTGAAGGCACCGAAGGTTAACATAAAGGCATACGACACCAATTAATGGCGTTCACACGTCAAAAGGTATTTACGACTAGGGCTGTAATCTGTTTATTTTGGTACCATCCACCATAAATGTAATCATCGACCTGGTATACAGTAATGGGCCTTGATTAACACGCTCCAATATTAATTGGATTTCGAAAGGTAGCATATTGGTATTCTTAATTATGTTGTCAGGCATTATGTTAGTGGTTTATTTTTGTTTAAAAGTGAAATTATGAATATTAGTTGGAAGACCAAAGGCTTTTTCTGTTTTGTCTTCTACGCTAATGACACAGAAACTCTTTATGCTTACAGAGTCAGTGGCACGTGTAACTCCCCTGGTGTTGCGCACGTGCAATAGCCCACGGTGACCACTTTTCATCAGGTGGGCCGAGTGCTAACCTAAAAAAATGCTAAATTAATTTATAACTGCTTTGTATATCCAGTCATTCTGTACCAAGTTAGCGCTTATGTGTGTTCATGTGATTGTTGGTACGGTTCCCGTGCCAGGCATAGTTTGTTATGACAGTAAACGAAAAATACAAACCTACCTAATATAACAGCGCTTTTCGTATGCCTAATACATATAATAATTTATCAGTAACATTTAACAATAACAAAAACATGCTGCAAATTAACTTAATGCATAACTACATGACGCCAAATTTTCACAAATGGCGGAACTACACTTTTCGCACTCCGCGACAAAATGCGAACATGAAACACTGTTTAGGACAAACTTTCAGATCTGGTTTTCACCTAAATGTAAACAGAGGGAGAACTGTGGTCCAGTATATGTTGAGCTCTTTAATATTGGTCGTATTCTCGTTTGACACCTTATTTATAAGAAAACCCGGGAGGGTGGCTGGTTCTAACACGCTGGTCATTGAATGACAAACTTTATAATTGGCCATAACCCTCCGATTTGAAACCCTTTTGAAGCTAGAGTAATTAACTACTCGATTGTACTCGCCACTCCGGCGAAGTTGAAGTACCTACTTAGATTCGCACTGGTGGATATTCTTTAAACAAAAAAAGTAAACGATGAAGATGTCGTTCTAGATTACGCTTATATTATTGTTCTGCTTCTAATAAAGAAGTTGATTTCTCATCTAGATGGTGCGTGTTAGGGACTAGTAAAGTCAGTATCAGATCGAGTTTGACTAGCAAAGTAGGTACTCAGAATGAGATTAATACTATGGCAGTAAGATCATTTTTATTATGCTGACCATTAAAATCGATTAAGATATAGAAGAGAGAATCGACCTCGGGCGGGACTCGAACGGTTCTGATCACTAAGCCTCCGAGGTCCACCTGAAGCCGATCCAAATTCCTCTATACCTACATCCGTCTTGTCTTGGGGCGACGGTGGGAGCCATCTACCGATATTCGTACGAACTATCGGAATCAATGACTGAAGTTACAATCATTTTTAAACATCGACTTATGATGACTCTGCCTAAAAAAATGAATAAAATTTTAAAACATTTATGATGTATCGTTATGTGTAATTCACACTCGATTTTTAACATCGAACGCGCGCTTATAGATGTGGGCTCAGTTGACCATGAAGGGATAAACAGCAGTGATTATTTAGGAGTGACTTCTACGTTATAATTATGAATTGAACGTAAAGCGAAAGTTTCGTTACTTGGCGTGACTTAAACGGATTAAGTTTGGTTTCCTCCTTATTTTCCGAGTAGTCTACGCTAATTTTAAACCTGAATCTCAGCATTGAGACAGCTTGACGTGAACATAGCGTGTTTGTCCTAACACGGAGTAGATGTGCAGTTTTAATGGAAACGTCAAAAGTTGATTTTGATTTTAAATAAATGAGTTAATACAGTAGCAAGTTTCGCTTTGTTTGAATACAAGATTTTTGATACTAGATGTGAGTATTTAAAGTCCATGGCATATCTGAATAGTCTACATATCGTGCTTTCTGGGACTACGTGTGAACGTTATCTAATGAAATAAAAATCTACAGAAAGAAAAATCGGACGTAGCATAAATGTGTCGAAATGGTAATAATCCTAATTTTCAGTCTGCATTTCACGCTTTTAGAGCTGATTTCTTTTTTAATGATAAATTATATCAACTTTTAAGGTATATTGTAATGTTTCATATTGTAATGTAATTGAATTTTTAAACATCTCAAAGGGCAAAAACAAAAACAAAGTTTGATCACGGCTTAAGACGTTTAGTAGTTTAGGTACATTAGTTATATTCTTGAAATGTCAATTCTAATAACAAAGTTTCTGACACTAACTATTTTGTTGAATTTACTTCATCTGGTTAGGGAATAATTTTGTTTGTTGAAGTTGACAACATACATAATTATACACTCAAGCTTGTAAATCCCCGAAGGGCTAGGCAGAGGTGTATTACTGTATTAACACCCACATTGCGTCAACTATGATTTTTGGTCCCACGTAATAGGGGGCGAGACTATTGCCTTTTGGCGGGCACTTTGTCATGGGCTGTATGTTTATTGTCGGATTCAGACCAGCCCTATCCCTTAGTCGCCTTTTACGACACCCAGAGGAAGAGATGGGGTGGCCCTATTATGTTCCACCGGGATGGCACTCATCCGTCCCAATCGAGCAGTCCGCCCTACAGAAGATCACGGCCTAATGACCTCGTGTTGTGTTTCCGACGGTAACTAGGGTAGCCAGAGCTCACTAGAGAGATTTTGTGCTGTTAGTGAGAAAACCGAAGGCTTTGTCCTACTTATCTTTTGCGCTGACGGCACAGAATCTCTCTGTTCTTACAGGGTTGGCAGCACGAGTGTGACTCCCCTGGTGTTGCACTCGCCCATATGATAGGCCACGGTAACCTCTTACTATCAGGAAGGCCGTGTGCTTCTCTACTACCTAATTATTATATAAAAAAAAGATAAACATAATAATATAACACCAAGCCTATACCGAGTATAGGTACTAATGTTACCCAATAACATTTTGTGAGCCATAAGAGGATTTTACTGTGCGATTTTCCTATAATATATTACAACATAGCGTAGTTAATTAAAGCTCATATGTAAAGCTAGTGAGCCTCAGGCGAAATGGGAAATAGGTAGTTATGAAGTTGCGTACATACTGCTTTGCAGCTTGCCACTACTTGCATTGTGTAAGGGATGAGCGAAGGACCACAAGTGCTTTATGGTAGTTTATGAAACTGTTGCTTAATAAGGGTTCTTACAGTACGAGTGTGAATTTAAAAAAGGAGCCAAAATATGAGCAGTTTCGTACACTATTTTATCTAATCTCATGAAACAATTAATTGCGTAAAATTACAAACTTTGAGTGCCAAAACGATCACTCATGCGTGCTGCGCCGCGTCCACAGACTTTCAACTGATCAAAGAAGAGCTGTATCACAACGTAAATTTTTAAATTTATTCTGATACTAGCTTTTGCCCGCGGCTCCGCCCGCGTGGATGTCGGTTATCACGACCAAACATAGATTATGTCCTTTCTCGAGGTCTAATCTACCCCTACCTATACCAAATTTCATCAAAATTAGTTCAGTGGTTTAGGCGTGAAAGCGTAACAGACAGACAGACAGATCTACTTTCGCATTTATAATATTAGTATGGAAGTATGGATTCTGTGCTTAAAGACCAAATGTAAATGAAAAAATACGTAAGATTTTAAGGTTTTTTTTTAATGGTCTTGGTCTGTACCTTTCAAGAAAAAACTTCATCAAAATCCGTTGAGTAGTTTTTGCGTCTATCGTGGACAAACAGACAAGAATTAAAAAAAAAAAGTATTGCTAATAGGACATAAAACCCAAGTATTTTTATAAATATCTCCAATGTACAGACACGACCACTTTACAATTTGTACAGCATGAACGTAAATTGGAGCTGAAATAACTCGTCATATTTGCGATCTACCAGCGTGTAACTAATGCGAGTAAATAGCTACATTTGAAACTAATAACGTAATTGGTAATAAGTATTATGTACATACAACACATTTATTAAAGTTGCTTGGTGCGTGGCAACATCGATAGTGCACTAAAGTAATTACTCGCTGTGTAAAGCGATTGCTCGGGGCTCAAAGAGGTAATATACCTACGAATTTAGCTTTAAATGTGTGTATTACATGTTTAAATATTGATATTATGTATTTACTTTCATGTTCATGTTTTCATAGCAGGATTAAATATGCTTGAGTAGTCATGTGTGTTGAAGAGATCAGCCTCTCTAGGAATACGTTTATCAATCAAATGTATGGAATTGACATACGTTGACGGCTATCATATATGTATGTCATAAACGTCAAAATATGTTCAATCAAAGTCAAATGTTTATTAGGCTTTTATTAATTACTAGCTTTTGCCCGCGGCTCCGCCCGCGTGGATGTTGGTTATCGCGACCAAACATAACCTGAGTCCTTTCTCAAGGTCTAATCTACCCCTACACCAAATTTCATCAAAATCGGTTCAGTGGTTTAGGCGTGAATGCGTAACAGACAGACAGACAGACAGAGTTACTTTCGCATTTATAATATTAGTATAGATGTTTCGGTTGCTTTTCAGCGGCCATGGTCGCGAGGTGACTAACTCCTGACGTAATTTTTTTAGACGCTTTTCTTTAAAGAATCCGTTGTACTGAATCGATAATAATTATTTTAGGCAAGGGTTGTGCGGATTTGAAGCATGTTCTTTCTCTGTTTTCAGTTGATGCTACGTTCAAATTAGCGCAACCCTTGCGTATAATTATGTAGCACTAGAGTAAGAGCAGCCAAAGGAACCCAAACACAACTAGTCTATCTTGTTTCTTACTTCAGAAATTCCCATGACAACCTACCTTCTCCGTTTTCATGAAAACCATGTTATGCCAGAGATTTTGTTAAGACAAAACAAATGAACCCAAACTCGATAGGTTTATCTTGTTTAGTTTAGGAGTTCCTATAGCCATCTTCTGACTCCATCTTTGGACCCTGAATACCATCTGATACCAGAAAGTTTGTTGAGACAAATCAAATGAGGGTTCTACTGCTAAATTAAACTAAGACAAACCTATCGAATTTGGACAAATTCGATAGGTTTGTCTTATTTAATTTAGCAGTTGCTGTGGCTACCTTCCTACTCCATCATCAGACCATGTTATCATATTAATGTGTTGTGATCCAAACGTAACGTGTAGGTATGCAAAATTTCTTCAAAATGGGTTGAGGATATCTGCTTCAAAAACGAGTTGCAAGATTTGACCCGAACAAATTAATTACATACAAACAGTGCAAGTTATTAAAAATCTTGTAAAATACAGAGTATAGAAAATATACAGTAATGGAAACGTCAAAAGAGCTGAATTTCTTTTCAAATACAAAGCGAATAATTTTTCAATTAAACCAACTAAAATACGTAGAGAGAGAGAGTACGAGTGGAAAATTCATTTCGCTAGTAAATTCTTTTCGACCGTAGTCGGCAAGGCGTAAAATTGGGGAACAAACATGTTCATGTCTCCTTTGTTCCCAAAGGGATAACGCCTTTAAGCCATTTCTTTTGATACCCTTTAGATACTTTCACGACTTTGACTCCAGTCCTCAAAGTAGTGACATTATTAATATTTGAAACTGTCACATAACATTTTTTCTGTTTACCTAAAATTACAATGATGAAATTAAAAGCTGTTGAAGATGTTTTACGGTAGTAAAAGTAACTTCAAAATTCATAATTATACATACTTGAGGTCCCAAAAATCTATAAAATACTAGTTGTTGCCCGCGGCGGTTTGATTTTGACTTTGACTTTGACTTTCGCATTTATAAGTATAGATTTAAGTATTCACTAATAACGTTTTTAACAAATTAAAAATCAGTTTATTTTGCATCTATGAACTTTCAGCATATATTCCACGTTTATGTTTAGCAGGATTAATGGGAGGAAAAGCACAAATATGGGTTTACCACGGCGACCACCGGTTATTGCAATTAGGAGGGGGAAAATCCTTGCTAGAGAACCTTATTTAATGAGATTTTGAACCAATTAGTATGCTAACTATACCTATCGGATTATATTGGAAAAATGACTGGAAAAGAGAGTGAAAAGTAGTTCATAAGACTATTGGTAGATGGCTCCACCGTCGTCTCAAAGGCGATTGCATAGGAGAATTGCAAGTGTCCTACACGTAGTCTATGTAGCTTAGTTGATCAGAGCATTCCCCCTGTAAGATACTGGTCGGGGGTCCAGGTGAAAGGGAACATCCATATCGACGGATGTTCAATTTTTCCAATATAAATCAATAAAGAACCTTAGTCTAACCAAACCCTTAAGTGAGAAAGTTGTAGGTATTTTTTTCCATATTGCGAAGATGTTATGTACTTTTTTCGTGCGGATGTCCCCACGAATGCCCACCACCGACCGACTAGAAAGGGTCAACGATGTGCGCTCAAAATTTATTGCAATTTTATCGAACTTGCGACGTGTATTCGATGAAGCTTAGTGTTCTAGGGTTAAAAGAGGACCCGGGATCGTAGGAGGAAGGAAATACGTATGTTGGCAAAGAATTCCATTCTCTATGATATATTAAGTAAGTAAGAGTTATGGGTGGCATCTCTGCCATTGGACGTCCAAAAGATGTAATTACGTTACATAATTTTGAGAACTGAAGAATTTGGATTTGAGCTTATTAAAATAGTGGTCATGATAGAAGTAGTATACTGTGGTTAAAGAGGCAACATCTCTGTGTTTCTGCAAACAATACTGTAGACTGCACATGTCGCTGCAACCTATTGAGAATGTTTAATAAATTATTTTAAATTGGAAAAAGCGAAATCAATACTTACGTACGAATATCGGTAGATGGCTCCCACCATCGCCCTAAGATGGATGTATTGGAAAATTTGGATCAATCTCGGGCGAAGCTCGGTGGTTCAGTGGTCAGAGCATTCCCCCTGTAAGGGAAAGATCGCGGGTTCGAGTCCTGCCCGAGTATTGATTTCGCTTTTTCCAATCTATCTATATCTATACATATAATAAAATTGTAACCGATCGGTGTCTGTACATGGCATGGAAATGAGAAAAACCATTATAGGGGAACTTTATTAACGTAATAGAAGCCAAAACAACGTTTGTTAGAATTTTTGTCTGTTTATCTGTTTGTCTGTTTGTCTGTTTGTCTGTTTATCTGTTTGTCTGTGCGTTTGTGCACGCTAATCTCAGAATCGGCTGAACCGATTTGGTTGCGGTTTTCGCTAATTGATTGTGGTAGGCTTCACTTAAAATTTAGTGTATTTTTTATTGAAATCGGTTCATAAATAAAAAAATTATGTCAATAATAGTAAATCGCACCTAAAAATTGTAAATTGTGTGAATATATCGAAACAATAGAAGTAGCAAAATGCTGGAAAAAAGAGATTATTTTCGATCATAGAAGTCTGAAGAACTTCGAGAGGCAAGAGTAAAAAAAAATAACTGCGGAATCTTCGGCAGAGCAAGAGTCTCGACAGAGTTCACATTGTTCTTATACGATGTTCTCTTGAATCCGACACAAATAGTGAGTAGCCGGTTTGGTAATATTTTTGGTTCATAATTAATATCACCACGCTATTTTAATAAGGAACGAGGCAGAATGTATTTTAAACTATAATGTAATAAAATATAATATAAACGTCTATTTCGCAATCTAATGTCATGGTGTTTGTGGCTTAGTGGGTTTGCGCTGGACGACCAAACTGGCTGATCCAGGTTCGTACCCTACTAAAATGTAATTTGTTTTTTTATAGCCTTTCAATTTATTTCGTTATTTGACTTATTTATATTATTTTATTTGTATGTGTTAGTTTTGTTTTAAATGAATTCCTGAGGTCACCAAAACCCTCGAGCCTTTGCAGATGCGTAGAGATGTAGCGTCCTTGGCGGTATTTTAACTTATTTATATTATTTTATTTTTATGTGTTAGTTTTGTTTTAAATGAATTCCTGAGGTCACCAAAACCCTCGAGCCTTTGCAGATGCGTAGAGATGTAGCGTCCTTGGCGGTATTTTAACTTATTTATATTATTTTATTTTTATGTGTTAGTTTTGTTTTAAATGAATTCCTGAGGTCACCAAAACCCTCGAGCCTTTGCAGATGCGTAGAGATGTAGCGTCCTTGGCGGTATTTTACCGTCTCTACTATGGTGAATGTTTTGATGAGCTCTTCCAATTTAACCTACCCTTTCCTTTCATAATATAGGACAACACGCAGGACTAAAATGCCACCCGTATACGGTGTAGAATATTTTATCAAGAACCAAGCGGTTTGGCGACTCCTTCTTCTGCCGCACCATTAAGACCTGAAATTCCTTACCAGTTCACGTGTTTCCCTCTTCCTACAGTTCCGGGTCCTTTAGGCGGGGCGTGAAAAAGCATCTGGTAATTATTTTTGATAATTAATATCATCACGCTATTCTAATAGGGAACGAGGCACTATAATGTGATAAAAATATAATATGAACGTTTATTTCGCACAAAAAATCCGTGGTGTTTGTAGCTTAGTAGGTCTGCGGTGAACTTCCAATGTTGCTGATCCAGGTTCGAACCCATTTAAAACGGATTTTTTTTTATAGCTTTTCAATTTATTTTTGTTTTACTTATTTAATTTATTATTTTTGTGTATTAGTTTTGTATTGTTTTAAATTAATTAATTTTATTCTCATTATTATTTATGGGTAGGTTCATACATTAAAATCATGATAAAAATAGGCAGTGTAACAGGAGTAGCAGAGAAAAATTGAAAAGAGGCATTGACGTTAGCACTGACCGGCTGCACCACTCGGTCACAATTGACCAATAAAATTGTGACTGAGTGGTCGTCAACATTTCAGAACTTCGACTTCTGCTTTAAGTTTTCCATTATAAAAAATTAGTTCTTCCTTCAACTTTGTTCGGGAATTTGATCAACATATGTACTATGTTTTTTAGGGTTCCGTACCTGAAAAGGACAAAACGGAATCCTTTACAGGATCACTTCGTTGCCCGTCTCTCTGTCTGTCTGTCAAGATCTTTTTCTCAGGAATGCGTAGAGAAATCAAAGTGAAATTCATGCCACATACTTAAGTCTATAACGCCTTGAAACTGTGCCGAAATCGAGTTTCAAAGTCAACGCAATCAAAATATATTGCGGTTTATGTAGCTTAAGTTACGGAACCCTCGGTGCGCGAGTGCGACTCGCACTTGACTGGTTTTTATATATAATTATTCAATCCGTTTATATCCGGTATCTCCAATGGGTACCACCACACAAGGGCTAGCGCAGACGTGGCTATGTCGGAATCGAACCGATTAAAATTACACAGAAGAGGTGTGGCACAGCCCAATAGGCAGCCCTAAATGTGGAGAGCAGGGAACCTTACGTGTGTAACACGGCGTACCACCGTCCCTGCCTTGCTTGGGCTAGAGTAACGGGTGGCCCGTCTCATCGCCATCAAATCCGCGTTCATGGAGCAATGAGATCGTTGCACGTTCTCTCTGATTTCCGTTGCGTATTCTGGGGAGTGCCCGAGTAGTGAACCTCTCCCGTACCCCTTCCGTTACATATTTTGCCTTTATTATGACCTCACAATACGAAGTGGCGCACCATGCACCAAACCATAAGGCCACCATTCAAGAGGCGTTTGACGGCCATTTTGACGGCCTTGCTTTTTCACACCCAAGCGCGATGTGAAAGAATCCGCGATTATGATCGCTGAAGGAAACATGGATGTGGGTAGAGCAATACAGTTTATTGCTGTGCAATAAAGAAATGAAGTTCCGAACCGCTTGGTTCAAGGCGATATTATCTCTCCCGTACGTGGTGTCACACCACAGCTCAGCACGTGTTATTTTAGATATGAAGTAAGAAGAAGGGATTAGTATAAAGAGCTTATTAGGATACTCGCCATGGTATGGTGGAAATGGTAAATTACAGTCAGAAAAGCAAATTCTCTACGCAAATGCAGAGATTCTAAAATATTAGTAACCTGAAACCTATCAATGCATGCCTCTGCAATCTTATAGATTGCATCTTATACGTACCGCGCAAAGTCATCCCATAGATGACACTATCAGTCTCAACACCGGTTGCCAACTACGAAGTATAATCACCTGCGGACACAAGTTGGCCAGTGCAAGGGAAATATGGCGAAATGAGGTCATATTGACCAGTTGCAAGTGTACCCTGCGCCTGCTAGGCCCTATCCCAGTCAAGGCGACATTTGCCCTCTTGCCCACTGTGCCCATTCACCTGCGTGTAAGGCAACGATCAACGATGTGTATAATCAATCAACCATTGACTCAGTAAAGGAGAACCCCGGCTCTGGCGTGTAAAAACGTCTTTATATGCAGGGCTCCGTTAGCAAATTAAGTTAAATTTAAATTACTTATTAGCCCAAAGGTCTAGATTGTAATTGTATGAGTAACCGTTTTATAACGAGTACATCATAATGAAAAAAAAAAAAAAAAAAATTATGCAGGGCTCCGGGTTTTCGTGCAGTTATTTTTATAACGCTCTCGATGTAGTTTTATCTGTTCAGTTCGTAAATAGTAGTAGCGTGTTCCAAGGATTTGGGAGGAAGGGAGGATATTTCGAGCATTATAGCTAATGAACATTGCTAAATGTGGATACAAAAAGTTTGGTAAGCAAAAAGTAAAAATGTTCAAAACCATTTCGTAGCGTTTGCCTAGCCCATAGAAGAAGCCTGTCTAATTTCGTAGTTTTCGGTAGTTTAGCCCTGTATGTATTAGTCAGTCACTCGAAGAAGACTTTCTTCAAAAAAGTAATTAAGATAATATCGAATTAAATGAATTATCTGTTCTGTGACAAGGGTTTGAGTCATTCCGAACTTAACGCGGACGAAGTCGCGGGCAGCAGCTAGTAAATAATATTTTTGTGCTCAGTAGCGTTAATATAACGAAACCCAAGTTTTTTAAATATCTCCAATGTCCAGACACGACCACTTTACAAGTAGGTACGAATATATACTCGTAATAGTTAGTACAGATAGATAAATCTTTTGTTTTTAACATCGAAGGTATTAAAAACAAAAGATTTAGTGACAAGAGAAACGCAGCCATAATAATAGTCATTCTCCTTTAATAATGACAATACAAAGTCTTGGAAGACGTTCAACTTAGTCCCGGCTGTAACAGAATGACCACTGCACTGCACACCGACTTGCCGCAACATTTCATCATAAATAGAAACAAAGGAAAATATACGTTACTGCAATACGTTAAGAGTGTCAGTGAGTGCACATGTATCGTGGTATTATGTAATCCAAATGAAACGTTGACACTGAGCCCCAAGCACCGGAGCGACGGGAAGAAAATTGTAAGATCAAATTAGGTCCCGGTTTAAACTCTTCGCAATAATAAGAATTGCTCGAAAATTAAATGTAGTCGGGGTTGCTTACAATTATTTCAGATAAAAATTTACTTATCTGTGTATTGTTTTTTGTATATTTATTTAGATAATTATACCTATATAGTATATACATTACTAGCATTTACCCGCGGCTCCGCCTGCATGGATGTCCTTTTCCAAGGTCTAATCTATCTCTTTACCAAATTTTCTCAAAATCGATTCAGTGGTTTACCCGTGAAAGCGTATCAGACAGACTGATAGACAGACAGACAGACAGACAGACAGACAGACAGACAGACAGACAGACAGACAGACAGACAGACTGATAGACAGACAGACAGACAGACAGACAGACAGACAGACAGACAGACAGACAGACAGACAGACAGACAGACAGACAGACAGACAGACAGACAGACAGACAGACAGACAGACAGACAGACAGACAGACAGACAGACAGACAGACAGACAGACAGACAGACAGACAGACAGACAGACAGACAGACAGACAGACAGACAGACAGACAGACAGACAGACAGACAGACAGACAGACAGACAGACAGACAGACAGACAGACAGACAGACAGACAGACAGACAGACAGACAGACAGACAGACAGACAGACAGACAGACAGACAGACAGACAGACAGACAGACAGACAGACAGACAGACAGACAGACAGACAGACAGACAGACAGACAGACAGACAGACAGACAGACAGACAGA
Organism: Eilema depressum; assembly: GCA_914767945.1. Classification (NCBI taxonomy): domain Eukaryota; kingdom Metazoa; phylum Arthropoda; class Insecta; order Lepidoptera; family Erebidae; genus Eilema; species Eilema depressum. The sequence continues at coordinate 4,705,717 of OU612028.1, read as the reverse complement.
CAGACAGACAGACAGACAGACAGACAGACAGACAGACAGACAGACAGACAGACAGACAGACAGACAGACAGACAGACAGACAGACAGACAGACAGACAGACAGACAGACAGACAGACAGACAGACAGACAGACAGACAGACAGACAGACAGACAGACAGACAGACAGACAGACAGACAGACAGACAGACAGACAGACAGACAGACAGACAGACAGACAGACAGACAGACAGACAGACAGACAGACAGACAGACAGACAGACAGACAGACAGACAGACAGACAGACAGACAGACAGACAGACAGACAGACAGACAGACAGACAGACAGACAGACAGACAGACAGACAGACAGACAGACAGACAGACAGACAGACAGACAGACAGACAGACAGACAGACAGACAGACAGACAGACAGACAGACAGACAGACAGACAGACAGACAGACAGACAGACAGACAGACAGACAGACAGACAGACAGACAGACAGACAGACAGACAGACAGACAGACAGACAGACAGACAGACAGACAGACAGACAGACAGACAGACAGACAGACAGACAGACAGACAGACAGACAGACAGACAGACAGACAGACAGACAGACAGACAGACAGACAGACAGACAGACAGACAGACAGACAGACAGACAGACAGACAGACAGACAGACAGACAGACAGACAGACAGACAGACAGACAGACAGACAGACAGACAGACAGACAGACAGACAGACAGACAGACAGACAGACAGACAGACAGACAGACAGACAGACAGACAGACAGACAGACAGACAGACAGACAGACAGACAGACAGACAGACAGACAGACAGACAGACAGACAGACAGACAGACAGACAGACAGACAGACAGACAGACAGACAGACAGACAGACAGACAGACAGACAGACAGACAGACAGACAGACAGACAGACAGACAGACAGACAGACAGACAGACAGACAGACAGACAGACAGACAGACAGACAGACAGACAGACAGACAGACAGACAGACAGACAGACAGACAGACAGACAGACAGACAGACAGACAGACAGACAGACAGACAGACAGACAGACAGACAGACAGACAGACAGACAGACAGACAGACAGACAGACAGACAGACAGACAGACAGACAGACAGACAGACAGACAGACAGACAGACAGACAGACAGACAGACAGACAGACAGACAGACAGACAGACAGACAGACAGACAGACAGACAGACAGACAGACAGACAGACAGACAGACAGACAGACAGACAGACAGACAGACAGACAGACAGACAGACAGACAGACAGACAGACAGACAGACAGACAGACAGACAGACAGACAGACAGACAGACAGACAGACAGACAGACAGACAGACAGACAGACAGACAGACAGACAGACAGACAGACAGACAGACAGACAGACAGACAGACAGACAGACAGACAGACAGACAGACAGACAGACAGACAGACAGACAGACAGACAGACAGACAGACAGACAGACAGACAGACAGACAGACAGACAGACAGACAGACAGACAGACAGACAGACAGACAGACAGACAGACAGACAGACAGACAGACAGACAGACAGACAGACAGACAGACAGACAGACAGACAGACAGACAGACAGACAGACAGACAGACAGACAGACAGACAGACAGACAGACAGACAGACAGACAGACAGACAGACAGACAGACAGACAGACAGACAGACAGACAGACAGACAGACAGACAGACAGACAGACAGACAGACAGACAGACAGACAGACAGACAGACAGACAGACAGACAGACAGACAGACAGACAGACAGACAGACAGACAGACAGACAGACAGACAGACAGACAGACAGACAGACAGACAGACAGACAGACAGACAGACAGACAGACAGACAGACAGACAGACAGACAGACAGACAGACAGACAGACAGACAGACAGACAGACAGACAGACAGACAGACAGACAGACAGACAGACAGACAGACAGACAGACAGACAGACAGACAGACAGACAGACAGACAGACAGACAGACAGACAGACAGACAGACAGACAGACAGACAGACAGACAGACAGACAGACAGACAGACAGACAGACAGACAGACAGACAGACAGACAGACAGACAGACAGACAGACAGACAGACAGACAGACAGACAGACAGACAGACAGACAGACAGACAGACAGACAGACAGACAGACAGACAGACAGACAGACAGACAGACAGACAGACAGACAGACAGACAGACAGACAGACAGACAGACAGACAGACAGACAGACAGACAGACAGACAGACAGACAGACAGACAGACAGACAGACAGACAGACAGACAGACAGACAGACAGACAGACAGACAGACAGACAGACAGACAGACAGACAGACAGACAGACAGACAGACAGACAGACAGACAGACAGACAGACAGACAGACAGACAGACAGACAGACAGACAGACAGACAGACAGACAGACAGACAGACAGACAGACAGACAGACAGACAGACAGACAGACAGACAGACAGACAGACAGACAGACAGACAGACAGACAGACAGACAGACAGACAGACAGACAGACAGACAGACAGACAGACAGACAGACAGACAGACAGACAGACAGACAGACAGACAGACAGACAGACAGACAGACAGACAGACAGACAGACAGACAGACAGACAGACAGACAGACAGACAGACAGACAGACAGACAGACAGACAGACAGACAGACAGACAGACAGACAGACAGACAGACAGACAGACAGACAGACAGACAGACAGACAGACAGACAGACAGACAGACAGACAGACAGACAGACAGACAGACAGACAGACAGACAGACAGACAGACAGACAGACAGACAGACAGACAGACAGACAGACAGACAGACAGACAGACAGACAGACAGACAGACAGACAGACAGACAGACAGACAGACAGACAGACAGACAGACAGACAGACAGACAGACAGACAGACAGACAGACAGACAGACAGACAGACAGACAGACAGACAGACAGACAGACAGACAGACAGACAGACAGACAGACAGACAGACAGACAGACAGACAGACAGACAGACAGACAGACAGACAGACAGACAGACAGACAGACAGACAGACAGACAGACAGACAGACAGACAGACAGACAGACAGACAGACAGACAGACAGACAGACAGACAGACAGACAGACAGACAGACAGACAGACAGACAGACAGACAGACAGACAGACAGACAGACAGACAGACAGACAGACAGACAGACAGACAGACAGACAGACAGACAGACAGACAGACAGACAGACAGACAGACAGACAGACAGACAGACAGACAGACAGACAGACAGACAGACAGACAGACAGACAGACAGACAGACAGACAGACAGACAGACAGACAGACAGACAGACAGACAGACAGACAGACAGACAGACAGACAGACAGACAGACAGACAGACAGACAGACAGACAGACAGACAGACAGACAGACAGACAGACAGACAGACAGACAGACAGACAGACAGACAGACAGACAGACAGACAGACAGACAGACAGACAGACAGACAGACAGACAGACAGACAGACAGACAGACAGACAGACAGACAGACAGACAGACAGACAGACAGACAGACAGACAGACAGACAGACAGACAGACAGACAGACAGACAGACAGACAGACAGACAGACAGACAGACAGACAGACAGACAGACAGACAGACAGACAGACAGACAGACAGACAGACAGACAGACAGACAGACAGACAGACAGACAGACAGACAGACAGACAGACAGACAGACAGACAGACAGACAGACAGACAGACAGACAGACAGACAGACAGACAGACAGACAGACAGACAGACAGACAGACAGACAGACAGACAGACAGACAGACAGACAGACAGACAGACAGACAGACAGACAGACAGACAGACAGACAGACAGACAGACAGACAGACAGACAGACAGACAGACAGACAGACAGACAGACAGACAGACAGACAGACAGACAGACAGACAGACAGACAGACAGACAGACAGACAGACAGACAGACAGACAGACAGACAGACAGACAGACAGACAGACAGACAGACAGACAGACAGACAGACAGACAGACAGACAGACAGACAGACAGACAGACAGACAGACAGACAGACAGACAGACAGACAGACAGACAGACAGACAGACAGACAGACAGACAGACAGACAGACAGACAGACAGACAGACAGACAGACAGACAGACAGACAGACAGACAGACAGACAGACAGACAGACAGACAGACAGACAGACAGACAGACAGACAGACAGACAGACAGACAGACAGACAGACAGACAGACAGACAGACAGACAGACAGACAGACAGACAGACAGACAGACAGACAGACAGACAGACAGACAGACAGACAGACAGACAGACAGACAGACAGACAGACAGACAGACAGACAGACAGACAGACAGACAGACAGACAGACAGACAGACAGACAGACAGACAGACAGACAGACAGACAGACAGACAGACAGACAGACAGACAGACAGACAGACAGACAGACAGACAGACAGACAGACAGACAGACAGACAGACAGACAGACAGACAGACAGACAGACAGACAGACAGACAGACAGACAGACAGACAGACAGACAGACAGACAGACAGACAGACAGACAGACAGACAGACAGACAGACAGACAGACAGACAGACAGACAGACAGACAGACAGACAGACAGACAGACAGACAGACAGACAGACAGACAGACAGACAGACAGACAGACAGACAGACAGACAGACAGACAGACAGACAGACAGACAGACAGACAGACAGACAGACAGACAGACAGACAGACAGACAGACAGACAGACAGACAGACAGACAGACAGACAGACAGACAGACAGACAGACAGACAGACAGACAGACAGACAGACAGACAGACAGACAGACAGACAGACAGACAGACAGACAGACAGACAGACAGACAGACAGACAGACAGACAGACAGACAGACAGACAGACAGACAGACAGACAGACAGACAGACAGACAGACAGACAGACAGACAGACAGACAGACAGACAGACAGACAGACAGACAGACAGACAGACAGACAGACAGACAGACAGACAGACAGACAGACAGACAGACAGACAGACAGACAGACAGACAGACAGACAGACAGACAGACAGACAGACAGACAGACAGACAGACAGACAGACAGACAGACAGACAGACAGACAGACAGACAGACAGACAGACAGACAGACAGACAGACAGACAGACAGACAGACAGACAGACAGACAGACAGACAGACAGACAGACAGACAGACAGACAGACAGACAGACAGACAGACAGACAGACAGACAGACAGACAGACAGACAGACAGACAGACAGACAGACAGACAGACAGACAGACAGACAGACAGACAGACAGACAGACAGACAGACAGACAGACAGACAGACAGACAGACAGACAGACAGACAGACAGACAGACAGACAGACAGACAGACAGACAGACAGACAGACAGACAGACAGACAGACAGACAGACAGACAGACAGACAGACAGACAGACAGACAGACAGACAGACAGACAGACAGACAGACAGACAGACAGACAGACAGACAGACAGACAGACAGACAGACAGACAGACAGACAGACAGACAGACAGACAGACAGACAGACAGACAGACAGACAGACAGACAGACAGACAGACAGACAGACAGACAGACAGACAGACAGACAGACAGACAGACAGACAGACAGACAGACAGACAGACAGACAGACAGACAGACAGACAGACAGACAGACAGACAGACAGACAGACAGACAGACAGACAGACAGACAGACAGACAGACAGACAGACAGACAGACAGACAGACAGACAGACAGACAGACAGACAGACAGACAGACAGACAGACAGACAGACAGACAGACAGACAGACAGACAGACAGACAGACAGACAGACAGACAGACAGACAGACAGACAGACAGACAGACAGACAGACAGACAGACAGACAGACAGACAGACAGACAGACAGACAGACAGACAGACAGACAGACAGACAGACAGACAGACAGACAGACAGACAGACAGACAGACAGACAGACAGACAGACAGACAGACAGACAGACAGACAGACAGACAGACAGACAGACAGACAGACAGACAGACAGACAGACAGACAGACAGACAGACAGACAGACAGACAGACAGACAGACAGACAGACAGACAGACAGACAGACAGACAGACAGACAGACAGACAGACAGACAGACAGACAGACAGACAGACAGACAGACAGACAGACAGACAGACAGACAGACAGACAGACAGACAGACAGACAGACAGACAGACAGACAGACAGACAGACAGACAGACAGACAGACAGACAGACAGACAGACAGACAGACAGACAGACAGACAGACAGACAGACAGACAGACAGACAGACAGACAGACAGACAGACAGACAGACAGACAGACAGACAGACAGACAGACAGACAGACAGACAGACAGACAGACAGACAGACAGACAGACAGACAGACAGACAGACAGACAGACAGACAGACAGACAGACAGACAGACAGACAGACAGACAGACAGACAGACAGACAGACAGACAGACAGACAGACAGACAGACAGACAGACAGACAGACAGACAGACAGACAGACAGACAGACAGACAGACAGACAGACAGACAGACAGACAGACAGACAGACAGACAGACAGACAGACAGACAGACAGACAGACAGACAGACAGACAGACAGACAGACAGACAGACAGACAGACAGACAGACAGACAGACAGACAGACAGACAGACAGACAGACAGACAGACAGACAGACAGACAGACAGACAGACAGACAGACAGACAGACAGACAGACAGACAGACAGACAGACAGACAGACAGACAGACAGACAGACAGACAGACAGACAGACAGACAGACAGACAGACAGACAGACAGACAGACAGACAGACAGACAGACAGACAGACAGACAGACAGACAGACAGACAGACAGACAGACAGACAGACAGACAGACAGACAGACAGACAGACAGACAGACAGACAGACAGACAGACAGACAGACAGACAGACAGACAGACAGACAGACAGACAGACAGACAGACAGACAGACAGACAGACAGACAGACAGACAGACAGACAGACAGACAGACAGACAGACAGACAGACAGACAGACAGACAGACAGACAGACAGACAGACAGACAGACAGACAGACAGACAGACAGACAGACAGACAGACAGACAGACAGACAGACAGACAGACAGACAGACAGACAGACAGACAGACAGACAGACAGACAGACAGACAGACAGACAGACAGACAGACAGACAGACAGACAGACAGACAGACAGACAGACAGACAGACAGACAGACAGACAGACAGACAGACAGACAGACAGACAGACAGACAGACAGACAGACAGACAGACAGACAGACAGACAGACAGACAGACAGACAGACAGACAGACAGACAGACAGACAGACAGACAGACAGACAGACAGACAGACAGACAGACAGACAGACAGACAGACAGACAGACAGACAGACAGACAGACAGACAGACAGACAGACAGACAGACAGACAGACAGACAGACAGACAGACAGACAGACAGACAGACAGACAGACAGACAGACAGACAGACAGACAGACAGACAGACAGACAGACAGACAGACAGACAGACAGACAGACAGACAGACAGACAGACAGACAGACAGACAGACAGACAGACAGACAGACAGACAGACAGACAGACAGACAGACAGACAGACAGACAGACAGACAGACAGACAGACAGACAGACAGACAGACAGACAGACAGACAGACAGACAGACAGACAGACAGACAGACAGACAGACAGACAGACAGACAGACAGACAGACAGACAGACAGACAGACAGACAGACAGACAGACAGACAGACAGACAGACAGACAGACAGACAGACAGACAGACAGACAGACAGACAGACAGACAGACAGACAGACAGACAGACAGACAGACAGACAGACAGACAGACAGACAGACAGACAGACAGACAGACAGACAGACAGACAGACAGACAGACAGACAGACAGACAGACAGACAGACAGACAGACAGACAGACAGACAGACAGACAGACAGACAGACAGACAGACAGACAGACAGACAGACAGACAGACAGACAGACAGACAGACAGACAGACAGACAGACAGACAGACAGACAGACAGACAGACAGACAGACAGACAGACAGACAGACAGACAGACAGACAGACAGACAGACAGACAGACAGACAGACAGACAGACAGACAGACAGACAGACAGACAGACAGACAGACAGACAGACAGACAGACAGACAGACAGACAGACAGACAGACAGACAGACAGACAGACAGACAGACAGACAGACAGACAGACAGACAGACAGACAGACAGACAGACAGACAGACAGACAGACAGACAGACAGACAGACAGACAGACAGACAGACAGACAGACAGACAGACAGACAGACAGACAGACAGACAGACAGACAGACAGACAGACAGACAGACAGACAGACAGACAGACAGACAGACAGACAGACAGACAGACAGACAGACAGACAGACAGACAGACAGACAGACAGACAGACAGACAGACAGACAGACAGACAGACAGACAGACAGACAGACAGACAGACAGACAGACAGACAGACAGACAGACAGACAGACAGACAGACAGACAGACAGACAGACAGACAGACAGACAGACAGACAGACAGACAGACAGACAGACAGACAGACAGACAGACAGACAGACAGACAGACAGACAGACAGACAGACAGACAGACAGACAGACAGACAGACAGACAGACAGACAGACAGACAGACAGACAGACAGACAGACAGACAGACAGACAGACAGACAGACAGACAGACAGACAGACAGACAGACAGACAGACAGACAGACAGACAGACAGACAGACAGACAGACAGACAGACAGACAGACAGACAGACAGACAGACAGACAGACAGACAGACAGACAGACAGACAGACAGACAGACAGACAGACAGACAGACAGACAGACAGACAGACAGACAGACAGACAGACAGACAGACAGACAGACAGACAGACAGACAGACAGACAGACAGACAGACAGACAGACAGACAGACAGACAGACAGACAGACAGACAGACAGACAGACAGACAGACAGACAGACAGACAGACAGACAGACAGACAGACAGACAGACAGACAGACAGACAGACAGACAGACAGACAGACAGACAGACAGACAGACAGACAGACAGACAGACAGACAGACAGACAGACAGACAGACAGACAGACAGACAGACAGACAGACAGACAGACAGACAGACAGACAGACAGACAGACAGACAGACAGACAGACAGACAGACAGACAGACAGACAGACAGACAGACAGACAGACAGACAGACAGACAGACAGACAGACAGACAGACAGACAGACAGACAGACAGACAGACAGACAGACAGACAGACAGACAGACAGACAGACAGACAGACAGACAGACAGACAGACAGACAGACAGACAGACAGACAGACAGACAGACAGACAGACAGACAGACAGACAGACAGACAGACAGACAGACAGACAGACAGACAGACAGACAGACAGACAGACAGACAGACAGACAGACAGACAGACAGACAGACAGACAGACAGACAGACAGACAGACAGACAGACAGACAGACAGACAGACAGACAGACAGACAGACAGACAGACAGACAGACAGACAGACAGACAGACAGACAGACAGACAGACAGACAGACAGACAGACAGACAGACAGACAGACAGACAGACAGACAGACAGACAGACAGACAGACAGACAGACAGACAGACAGACAGACAGACAGACAGACAGACAGACAGACAGACAGACAGACAGACAGACAGACAGACAGACAGACAGACAGACAGACAGACAGACAGACAGACAGACAGACAGACAGACAGACAGACAGACAGACAGACAGACAGACAGACAGACAGACAGACAGACAGACAGACAGACAGACAGACAGACAGACAGACAGACAGACAGACAGACAGACAGACAGACAGACAGACAGACAGACAGACAGACAGACAGACAGACAGACAGACAGACAGACAGACAGACAGACAGACAGACAGACAGACAGACAGACAGACAGACAGACAGACAGACAGACAGACAGACAGACAGACAGACAGACAGACAGACAGACAGACAGACAGACAGACAGACAGACAGACAGACAGACAGACAGACAGACAGACAGACAGACAGACAGACAGACAGACAGACAGACAGACAGACAGACAGACAGACAGACAGACAGACAGACAGACAGACAGACAGACAGACAGACAGACAGACAGACAGACAGACAGACAGACAGACAGACAGACAGACAGACAGACAGACAGACAGACAGACAGACAGACAGACAGACAGACAGACAGACAGACAGACAGACAGACAGACAGACAGACAGACAGACAGACAGACAGACAGACAGACAGACAGACAGACAGACAGACAGACAGACAGACAGACAGACAGACAGACAGACAGACAGACAGACAGACAGACAGACAGACAGACAGACAGACAGACAGACAGACAGACAGACAGACAGACAGACAGACAGACAGACAGACAGACAGACAGACAGACAGACAGACAGACAGACAGACAGACAGACAGACAGACAGACAGACAGACAGACAGACAGACAGACAGACAGACAGACAGACAGACAGACAGACAGACAGACAGACAGACAGACAGACAGACAGACAGACAGACAGACAGACAGACAGACAGACAGACAGACAGACAGACAGACAGACAGACAGACAGACAGACAGACAGACAGACAGACAGACAGACAGACAGACAGACAGACAGACAGACAGACAGACAGACAGACAGACAGACAGACAGACAGACAGACAGACAGACAGACAGACAGACAGACAGACAGACAGACAGACAGACAGACAGACAGACAGACAGACAGACAGACAGACAGACAGACAGACAGACAGACAGACAGACAGACAGACAGACAGACAGACAGACAGACAGACAGACAGACAGACAGACAGACAGACAGACAGACAGACAGACAGACAGACAGACAGACAGACAGACAGACAGACAGACAGACAGACAGACAGACAGACAGACAGACAGACAGACAGACAGACAGACAGACAGACAGACAGACAGACAGACAGACAGACAGACAGACAGACAGACAGACAGACAGACAGACAGACAGACAGACAGACAGACAGACAGACAGACAGACAGACAGACAGACAGACAGACAGACAGACAGACAGACAGACAGACAGACAGACAGACAGACAGACAGACAGACAGACAGACAGACAGACAGACAGACAGACAGACAGACAGACAGACAGACAGACAGACAGACAGACAGACAGACAGACAGACAGACAGACAGACAGACAGACAGACAGACAGACAGACAGACAGACAGACAGACAGACAGACAGACAGACAGACAGACAGACAGACAGACAGACAGACAGACAGACAGACAGACAGACAGACAGACAGACAGACAGACAGACAGACAGACAGACAGACAGACAGACAGACAGACAGACAGACAGACAGACAGACAGACAGACAGACAGACAGACAGACAGACAGACAGACAGACAGACAGACAGACAGACAGACAGACAGACAGACAGACAGACAGACAGACAGACAGACAGACAGACAGACAGACAGACAGACAGACAGACAGACAGACAGACAGACAGACAGACAGACAGACAGACAGACAGACAGACAGACAGACAGACAGACAGACAGACAGACAGACAGACAGACAGACAGACAGACAGACAGACAGACAGACAGACAGACAGACAGACAGACAGACAGACAGACAGACAGACAGACAGACAGACAGACAGACAGACAGACAGACAGACAGACAGACAGACAGACAGACAGACAGACAGACAGACAGACAGACAGACAGACAGACAGACAGACAGACAGACAGACAGACAGACAGACAGACAGACAGACAGACAGACAGACAGACAGACAGACAGACAGACAGACAGACAGACAGACAGACAGACAGACAGACAGACAGACAGACAGACAGACAGACAGACAGACAGACAGACAGACAGACAGACAGACAGACAGACAGACAGACAGACAGACAGACAGACAGACAGACAGACAGACAGACAGACAGACAGACAGACAGACAGACAGACAGACAGACAGACAGACAGACAGACAGACAGACAGACAGACAGACAGACAGACAGACAGACAGACAGACAGACAGACAGACAGACAGACAGACAGACAGACAGACAGACAGACAGACAGACAGACAGACAGACAGACAGACAGACAGACAGACAGACAGACAGACAGACAGACAGACAGACAGACAGACAGACAGACAGACAGACAGACAGACAGACAGACAGACAGACAGACAGACAGACAGACAGACAGACAGACAGACAGACAGACAGACAGACAGACAGACAGACAGACAGACAGACAGACAGACAGACAGACAGACAGACAGACAGACAGACAGACAGACAGACAGACAGACAGACAGACAGACAGACAGACAGACAGACAGACAGACAGACAGACAGACAGACAGACAGACAGACAGACAGACAGACAGACAGACAGACAGACAGACAGACAGACAGACAGACAGACAGACAGACAGACAGACAGACAGACAGACAGACAGACAGACAGACAGACAGACAGACAGACAGACAGACAGACAGACAGACAGACAGACAGACAGACAGACAGACAGACAGACAGACAGACAGACAGACAGACAGACAGACAGACAGACAGACAGACAGACAGACAGACAGACAGACAGACAGACAGACAGACAGACAGACAGACAGACAGACAGACAGACAGACAGACAGACAGACAGACAGACAGACAGACAGACAGACAGACAGACAGACAGACAGACAGACAGACAGACAGACAGACAGACAGACAGACAGACAGACAGACAGACAGACAGACAGACAGACAGACAGACAGACAGACAGACAGACAGACAGACAGACAGACAGAC